>CAMAPF010000938.1:1435000-6447898 GCA_945859915.1 Cuscuta epithymum
GGGTGGCAAGTTTCACATGCTACTCACATTTTGATTAAGCTCAACTCTCATGACAATAAGCCTGCCAAATAAGTTGAAAAGTAATAACCATGAGAAAATAAATCCAAACAAAAAAAGGAAAAGTGAACACAGATTTCTCACTTCAAAGAAGTGATAAACATAATCTATCGTGTCTATCACTTGCAAAAAATCTGAAACTACATGGTGATAGTGGATCCATCTGGTGTTATCAAAACTCAAAATGGAAAATTAAAGTGAGTAAAGTACCCATAACCCATCTATAAATTATAATGCACTTCTGTTCCGTAGCTGTTTTCCCTCAAGATATCAAATAAATACCTCAAACATCCAACTATCACTATCAAAATTATGGTAGTAATTACCATGTGGGACAAACAATTAAAGGCATTAACTCACTCAAACTATATAGAAACAATTAAGGTTTCTAATGTTAATAGTTGTATGCATAGCTTGAGAGTTCAAAACTAGAAAGCATTAAACTGAAGAAGCAATATAAAAATAAAATTAAGTATATGTATGTGTATGTTTCTGACTGTAGCTTTTATTTCTTTGTCCAGGCCCCCACTTCAGTTCTCAGGTTATTCTATAATAACCACTAACAGAATAGCTCTAGAAGATTGAATTTATATGGAATACTGTTTCATTACAAGAGATCTCAATCAATCAGCTATATTTAATTAAATGTTATATACTGATACCTTATGTGCTTATTTCTTACACACTCCCCTTTTCAACAGATCTGGATCACATACTCTGTAAGTCTCTAGCTATCATGGTTGAACTGAATGCACAAGTGAAAAAGGGAAGAGACTGTGTAGCGTAAGCAAAGTTAAATACATAAACCATTTCTCTACAATCTAAGGTAGTAAGATTTGGCAGAACATTCCAATGGGATAAGAATATGTGATAATTATCATAAGTAAATGATATATTCCATTTGAGTGATTCAAATGACTCATATTTGAGAACGGGTCAAATGAATGCGATAATAAGCATAAAATTCTTGCACAGAGCTGTCAAATTTCAAGTGGAACAACTTCTGGTATTATTCATCTTCTAGCATTAGAGGCAAGGCTCACAGAGCAGGAGGGTAGATGATGAGGATGGGTTAACAAAAACAGAAACAGCTCGTACAAGACAATCAGCATCTCCCAAAGATTTTGTTTTACCCAAGCAATAATAATAAGAAAACTTACACTAAAATGCAGGTTTCTATATGTAACAAGTACTACTAAAAACGAAACTTTTATACTCCGTATAATACATGCTCCATTGTAACATTAAAACGCCGATATAAATACAGATTAAAAAGAAAACACACACAACCAAAGAATGGACTTACATTACACAAATGAACAAGTAAACTAGTCTTCTGCTTGCACGCCTAAAAACAAATTTACCTTGCAGGGCGAGTAGGAGAAGATACAAGCCAGAATCTGAGCAGCGCGTGTTCCGCGGCAAACTTTGCTTTCGGCCGATTCAATTTGGTACAGTTTCAAGCTCGCAGCACTCCTCGACTCCTCGTCGTACGGCTATCGCAGTAGCCAGTCCGTTCAATCGCAACTCGCAACCCAAATAACTTCGCTTGTTCGAAGTTGCGGAAAAGAATTGGGCGGAGAGGAATTGAAGAAGAAGACGGACGCAACAGATGAAGAGAGAACTGAAAGAATTCCGCTGAGCCTTGGTCCCTGTTGAGAAGAAATTCGGCTGTACTAGCTATTGCAGAGCATTCGCAGTGTCCTAGGCGGATAAGAGAAGAAAGGCTGCGAGGCAGAAGGGTTTCAATATGAATTACTCCGCACTTTACTTTTTTTAAATTAAAAATTAGTCCCCTGTTAAGGCGGTTTGTTAAACACCGTCGTCATAAGTTGATAAAAAAATTTACCGCCTCACATATTAAGGCGGGTATCCCGTGAACAGCCGTAACAGGTCTATTATTACTACACGTATTATTTTTTTCCGCACTTCTAACGTCGGTATTTTTAACAACAGTCGTGGAATGTTTTATTTGAGGACAGTTTTTGAGAACCGACGTCTAATCCATGACGTGATAGACCATTTCTGTAGTAGTGCTTCTCCGGTAGAAAACATATATTTTTCCCCCAAGATTCGATTTACTTCATTTCCTTCCTCAATGTCTTCTACTTTTGCGGATCATCAAACAAACCCTCGGTTCTCGGAAGAGCGTGAACATTTGTCTGAGCCTGACATCAATGATGTGGTTCGTGATAACCTCTCCATTTAACTCAAAGATCGGTTATGTTTTTTTAGAACATCACTGATCCATTAAACTGCACCCAAATCCCAAGGGTGAGTATTGAGCCCTTGGACCGAGATGAATAAACCTCAACATCTTGAAAAAAATCAAGCAATGAAGATGATGAGTGATGGAGTATATGGCCCAGGAACCCCCGACCCATAGACTCCTACTTCTCCTACACAAGTCCATTGAGCCCAAGAAACAACTCAGGCCCAAATACAACGGCCCAAGCCTCAAAGTAGCCCAGAATACACACTGGGGTGCCTTCGGCCTCGTTGGCCGAAGGCTCCAAAACTCACAGGATAGCCTTCTCTGGCATAAGAAGCTGCTGGGAGAAAAACGAGCGAAGACATGAGCCTTCGGCATTCTCATGCCCTCGGCACCAGGGGAAGCCTTCGGCTGAACCAAGCCCTCGGCTACACAATAAGCCCTCGGCTACACAATCAGCCCTCGACTACACAGGGAGCCCTCGGCTACACGAGGAGCCTTCGGCTGCACAAGCTCAATCATCGAAGATTCCTTTTAGAGACAGCCAACCACCGCATTTAATGCCACGTCACATCCACCAACCGCAATCAATGCGGTGGACGTACCCCTGCCGGCGCCAACCGGCCGATGTGACCCTTCGGCCGTTGGATTACTGACACGTGTCCTCTGATCGCATTTATTGCTGCTATAAATAGCAACCCTTATTCTCCTTGTAAACCACGCTGAGTTCATTTAATAAATCGACTCTCTCTCCTCCTATTTTGCTCTGACTTCTCTCTAGTTATTCCCGCAATAACCCCTCGGATAAGATACCCCCCGGGTAGATTGTCCATCATTTGGTGCTCTCGTTGAGAGGTCTGAACTATCAAGTAAGAAACCCTCCCCCTCTACCAAATACAAAACACTTACCAGAAAATGGGAAGAACCACCCGTGCCCAATCCAAAACCCTGGAGGAAAACCACATAGCCCCCGGCGAAACCAACGGGGCTGAGGCCTCCAACAGGCTCCAATTGCCGGAGGGTGGTATCATCCTCGAATTGGAGCAGGCCACCGCTGACCTCCGTCAGCAGCTTCAGAAGAACGCCCCCGATGCCCGCATTGGCCTTGATAATCGAAGGAGGGATCGGAGTGAGAACCAAGTTCCCCCTCCGGCCCCGGCCATCGATCTTCAGGCTGCCTTTGCGGCCTTTGTTCAGAACATGGCTCTCAATTCCGGAGCCCTCGCCTCTCAGGCACCCCTCCAGCCCTACGCTGGAGGGAATGTTATTCAATTACCACCGCTCCCCCCTCTGTTCAACAATCCTCCCCCAGGGATTGGGAACGCCGAAGGGGTCATGGCGCAGGACACCGCCTCCCAGGAGGCCCAATCCAGGGATAAACGTCCCTTGATGAAGGAGAAGCCCCGGACCTCTGCACTTGAGAGGCTTGGGGGAGCTCCCATACGCCGAGGGGTCCAAGACCGCCTCGGCAAACAGGAATTCAGCAGGCCTCAGGAGAGCGGAGCCTCCGCTTCGGGAGCCGAGGGCATACCCCCGCCCCGGAGCAAGGGCAAAGCCATCCTCCATGCCGATGACGCCAGACACCAGATCAACCAGGCGCAATCCTTCCGAGCCAACTCCCAAGGGGTTGCTCCGAAGGATCCCAAGGATGAGATCATTGAGGCCCTCCTCCGTCAACTTGAGGAGAATCGTCAGGCACCACCGACGGCTTCCACAGCTAGACCGGATCCGGAATACGCTGACCTCCGGGCACAAGTGGAGGAAATGAAGCGTAAACTGGCCGAAGGCTCCGGTGAGCCCCTCATTCAACTCCGCACTAGAACACCCTTCACCCCGAGGGTGTTGGCGGCCAAAATCCCTCACAAATACCGGGGGCAACCCATCAAGCCGTATGAGGGGAAGACGGATCCCCAAGAGCACTATAGCCGTTACCAAAACAGCATGATGATGATGGGGGCATCGGATGAATACTTATGCCGTTGGTTCCTTTCCACCTTGGAGGGGCCCGCGTATGAGTGGTTCAACCGGTTGCCCGAAGGCAGCATTGATTCTTGGCAAGAACTTGCCCACCGCTTCCTCACACAATTTGCAGGGAGGCACCGTTCAAAGAAACACTTCTCCCACCTTCTGAATGTGAGACAACAGAAGGAGGAAACCCTTCGGAGTTTCCTGGAACGCTGGAGGCAGGCCTCCCTCGAGGTCGAAGGCGCCGATGACAGGACCCTGATGGCCCTCTTCCACACCGTCCTCCGCAATGGTAACTTCTCCCGGAGCCTTATCACTGATCCCCCCCGCGATTATACAAAGGCCCTTCAGCGGGGGGATCGATACGCTGAAGCGGAGGAAATCGAGAAGGACCGCCGCAACACGGATCCTTCTCGGAAGAATGAAGGCAGGAACCGGCCCGGAGGGCCTCCCCCTCCGGTCCACCGAGAGGCACAGTACAACGATCGCTCCCGGGGTGGCCAAGCCAGACCCGGGGGCGGGTACAAGAACAATCCGAAGGCTTGGGCGCAACCCGTCCTCCTGGAGCACCCACGCACTCCCCTGACGCACCCCGTCAGCGTCATTCTTGATCATGCGGAAGAGCGGGGGCTCGTTGAGCGAGACTCCCGCACACCCCTCGAGATTTATGCCATCGGCCCTGATGAGCCGTATTGCCGCTTCCACCGCCACCATGGGCACAAGACCGACGACTGCCATCAGCTGAAGAACGCCATCGAGAGGCTGATACAGGCAGGCCACTTGTCCCAGTTTATCAGGGGCCCTCCGCCCCAGGGTCCCCCTCATCATCAAGGCCCTCCGCCGAAGGCAAACAAGTGGGTGAACCCCAACACCATTCCCTTGGGAAACCCGCATGGGAAGAAGCGTGAAATTGGCGGCCTCGAAGACGAGGGAGAGGGCTCCCACCAACAATACAAGCGCCACATCCACATGATTAATGGTGGCAACACCGGAGGCGATTCAGCGAGCCAAAGGAAGAAGTGGGCACAGTCCCTCTACGTTGGGGAGGTCAACCACATGCCCCCTACTAAACGGCTGAAGGCGGATCCAATTTTCTTCACAGATGCGGACCTCCCCTCGGGTTCTCTGCCGCATAGAGATGCCCTCGTCATCCGCACTGAGATCAATGACGCCATCATCCACCGGACTTATGTCGACACGGGGAGTTCTGTCAACGTCATGTACCTCAGCACCTTTCAGGAGTTGGGACTCGACAGGCGGTCCCTCCGACACATCAACACCCCCCTCTCCGGATTTACGGGGGACAGCATAGACGCCGAGGGCGTCATCACCCTCGTGGTTGAGTTCGGCGACGGATCCCATAGAGCCAAGCTCGAAGTGGAATTCGTCGTCGTCAACCTCGACTGCGCACACAACATCATCCTCGGCCGGCCCGCCCTCGAGGATTTGGAAGCCGTCATCTCTATGAGGCATCTCTGCCTCAAGTTCCCCACACCCACCGGCATCGGCTACTCGAGGGGGAATCAAAAACTCTCCAGGGCCTGCTACCTTCAACTTACCAAGAAGGTTAGTAAAACAGAACTACGTGTGGACACCATCACCACCAGGGCCTTGGAGGAAGAAGAAGGCAGGCCGAGAGCTGAGCCTGCCGAGGAGACCGAAGACTTGATACTCGATCCGGCCAAGCCGGAGAGAGTCCTGAAGATTGGAGCCAAGCTCCCCGAAGACTTGAAGGCTGGCATCACCAAAGCCCTCCGCGCCTACTCCATTGTTTTTGCATGGGGGCCGGAGGATATGCCGGGAATTGACCGAAGGGTCATCACCCACCGCCTAGCGGTGGACCCTTCGGCCAAACCAGTACAACAGCGGAGAAGACCCCTCTCGGCCGAGAGAAGGGAGTTCGTGAAGAAGGAGGTAGCCATGCTCCTCTCCATCAAACATATCAAGGAGGTGAAATACCCCTCTTGGTTAGCAAATGTAGTCCTTGCACAGAAGCCTCCTACCTTCCGCATGTGCGTGGACTACACTGATCTGAATAAGGCGTGCCCTATGGACCCCTTCCCTCTGCCAAACATTGATCAACTGGTGGATGAGACCGCGGGATGCGAAATCATGTCCTTCCTCGACGCATTCCGCGGGTATCATCAAATCTATATGCATGAAGAAGACGCTGAAAAAACTGCCTTCATGACACCCGAAGGCATCTTCTGCTACCTCGTGATGGCCTTCGGCCTCAAGAATTCAGGCGCCACCTACACCCGAATGGTGGCCAGGGTCTTTCAAGCTGTCTTGGGGCGCACTATGGAGGCCTATGTTGACGATATGATTGTCAAGAGCAAGAAGGCCGGCACTCACGCCGAGGACCTCCAGGAAATCTTCGCCATCATGCAAAAATTCAACCTCCGATTGAATCCAAAGAAATGCACCTTCGGCGTACAAGGTGGAAAATTCTTGGGCTATATGGTAAGCCGAAGGGGTATCGAGGCCAACCCCGAGAAAATTCAGGCCATCATCAATATGGAGCCTCCGCGCAACGTCAAAGAAGTTCAACGGTTGACGGGTCGCCTGGCGGCCCTCAACCGATTCCTCTCTAAGTCAGCCGAGAGGGCCCTCCCATTCTTCCAAATCATGAGGAAGACAGCTGGCTTCCAATGGACATCTGAGTGTCAAGAGGCCTTCGACGAACTTAAGAAGTACCTCTCTTCTCCCCCGGTGCTCTCCAAGCCGAAGGTGGGGGAGACCTTGTACTTGTACCTTGGTATTAGCCCTGCTGCCATCAGCTCAGTGCTAATCCGAGAGGAGGACGGCGTCCAACACGCCATCTTCTACGTCAGCAAAACCCTCCGGGAGGCCGAACTCAGGTACTCTCCCGTCGAGAAGACGGTGCTAGCCATCGTTTGGACCGTCAAGAAGCTTGGCCACTACTTTCAAGCTCATCCGGTCCAAGTGCTCACTCATCAACCCCTCGGCGCCCTCATGAGAAGCCCCACAAGTTCCTCCCGAATGGTGAAATGGGCCATCTTCCTCAGTCAGTACAACATAGATATCCGTCCGAGGCCGGCCATTAAGGGCCAAGCCCTGGCGGACTTCGTGACGGAATGCACCGCGAGATCAGCAACTGACGAGGAGCCTTCGGCACCCCTTGACGAATGGTGGACCCTCTACACCGATGGCTCTTCAGCCACCAAAGCATGCGGAGGGGGGGTAGTCCTGATCACACCCGAGGGCTTCCGCGCATATTATGCCATCCGCTTCTCCTTCAAGGTCTCCAACAACGAGGCCGAGTACGAAGCCCTCCTATGTGGCCTTCGGCTGGCGGCAAATCTGAAGGCCAAGATGATCCACGTCAAGTGTGACTCCAAGCTTGTCGTGGGGCAAATTTCCGGGGAGTACGAAGCCAAAGAAGGGAGGATGAAACAATACAAAGAAGCGGCTAAAGAGTTGCTCAACGTGTTTGAGGCACATTCTCTTACCCAAATACCGAGGGCTCAAAACTCTGAGGCCGACATTCTATCCAAGCTCTCGGATGAATCCCCCGAGCACCTCTCAAAAATTGCAAGAATCGAGGAGCTCAGCCTCTCAAGCATCAACGCAAGCCCCATTATGAACATTAACCTGAGACCGGAGGATTGGATCTCCGACATCACCACATTCACCACCACGGGGAACCTACCCCAAGATGAGGCCCGCGCGAGATTGACAAAACTGAGGGCTCCCAGCTACACCCTCGAGAATGGAAGGCTTTACAAAAGATCTTACAACGGCACCCTCCTTCGGTGCCTTCATCAAGATGAAGCCGAAGTCGCTATGGAGGAAGTGCACAGTGGCACTTGCTCAGCTCACCAGGGGCCCTTCTCCATGTCCCGAAGGCTCATAGTTCAGGGCTACTTCTGGCCCACGATGGCTAGAGATTGTGCTGATCTAGCCCGAAGGTGCACCGCTTGCCAACACTTTCAGAAGGCCCCCGGCAGACCAGCGGTTAACTATGCCCCCATCAGCACCGCTATACCCTTCTCCAGATGGGGGATTGACTTAGTAGGCCCTCTGCCGAGGGGTACCTCCAACAACAGGTACATTATTGTGGCCATTGACTACTTCACCAAATGGGTGGAGGCGGAGCCCCTCGCCAGCATCACGGAGGCCCGGTGCCGTCACTTTGTCCTCAAGAACATTCTCACCAGGTTTGGCGTCCCCCAACAAATCATCTCCGACAACGGGACTCAGTTCGAGGCAGCCCCCTTCTGCGCCCTCCTTGAAGCTTGGGGCATCAAGCACACATTCTCTTCCGTTGCCTACCCTCAGGGCAACGGGCAAGTAGAGAACGCCAACCGAACCCTACTTGAAGGGTTGAAGAAAAAGCTGGAAGCCGAAGGGGGGGGCTGGGTAGAAGAGCTACACAACATCTTGTGGGCCTACCGTACCACCCCTCGGCGTGCAACAGGCGAAACACCCTTCTCCCTATGATATGGCTTTGAGGCTAAGGCTCCAACAGAAGTTACCCTTCCTACCCGAAGGGTGGAACAATATGAGCCCGAGGCCAACGACGCAAACATGGCCCTCGACCTTCATCTCATCTCGGAACGCCGAGAGCAAGCTTTCCTCAGGGCCGAAAACTATAGAAGACAAGTCAAAGGATACATCGACGCCAAGGTCCGCTCCCGGGAATTTCAGGTGGGTGACTACGTCCTCCGACGAAGGGAGGCCAGTCTACCCACCGAAGGAGGGAAGATGGCGCCCAAGTTTGAAGGCCCTTACATTGTCTCAGCCATCATCAAACCGGGAACATACAAATTAAAACGTCCTAATGGGACAGAGATTCCTAGACATTGGAATGTACACCACCTTGTCAAGTTCTATCAATAAGGCGTGAGCGGCCAAGCCCTCACCCTCAGCAAGTATAAATATCAGTGGCCCAAGGCCCCATCTGTTTTTGAGGAATAATCAAAAGGCCTAGCCTTTATCACCTACATATTATACGAACGGCCCAAGGCCCCCTTCTCCCCTACAAATGAGTGGCCAAGCCCTCATCGCTTCACCAAAATAGGCCCAAGGCCTCTCCCTCTCATGAAGGGGAAAGACAGTTTAGGTACCAAGTACCAAGTGTATGGGCCACCCCCATCACTCTTTGAAAACACCTAGTGTTTTCTCACTAAGCCGTACCCCACGAGGACGCAACCATGCATACATTATGCATACTTTTACATACTCTCCTAAAAAAAAAAAAAAAAAAAAAAAAAAAAAAAAAAAAAAAAAAAAAAACCGGGGGGTGCAACACCCCTCGGCTCCGGCTGGTACCAAGTGCCCCCGGCTATTTGTGTCCCACACACAAATAAAAACCCTTCCCAGGAACGCTTTCCGCGCCATCCCCCAAGGGGAGGCAGGCAACGGACCATGTCCCGGGCCCAGGATTCGACTTCCACAAACGAAACGCTCCCCGCGCTATCCCCCAAGGGGAAGCAGGCAACAGACCATGTCTCGGGCTGAGGGGACGACTTTCAAAACCGAGGCGCTTTCCGTGCTATCCCCCAAGGGGAAGCAGGCAACAGACGATGTCTCGGGCCGAGGAAACGACCCTCAAACCCTTCGGGATATCGGAAGGTATAAGCAATAACTCAAAGAATAAAGATCATGAAGACTCACTTTATATAGTGGGGATAAACTGGAATTGATAAAGAAAACACATCTAAACACTTTCTTTTATTTGATTCAAACTTTGTAGATTTTGAAGCATTCTATATATTTTACTCGAGGATAAGTAAAAGACTAACTCTGAGGGAGTTAATTGCATTGATTTTTGAGTGTTTATGTTTTCACTTTTAATTCGTTTTTATGGTGTATTGTTGTGATAATTGCACATACACGGTGCAATCATTTAACTTCCTAGTTTATTGTAATTTATTGATTTTAGAAGATTTTGAGCTTATTTCAATTAGTTTACAACAAAGGAGCATGAAATAGATCTCGCAAGATCAAAGAAAGGTGCAAGAGAGCAATAAGTGTGATTTGGTGTCACACGCGATCCATAAAGATTTAATCTGGAGATATACAAGATCAAATAAAGAAAGAAAACATGGGAAAATCAGATTTGGTCATATACCCGATTGGGTATAATGATATACTCCATCGAGTATATATTTCATCGCTTTTGTAGCTACTGTCAAAGAGACCCAGTCGGGTATCCTATTTACCTGGTCGAGTATCCTCCATACCCGGTCGGGTATCCTCCTTACACGGTGGGATATACAACTCAATCTCATCAAAATACCTATAAATAAATATAATGCACTCCTTTTCCTTCCCAATTTAATATTCATTCTTCCATATGCTTTAGTGCTTAAGCTTAGTCTGGAATGATGTTTTCTTTATATCTCTTTCATGTTTAGTCTCCAAATGAGGAGCTAAACTCTTTATTTTTTGTTTTGGTTTTGAAACTTGTTGAATGTTAAGGTTATGAGTTACTTTTCTGAATACTAATTCTCCATTTAGCCTATCTTTATATTGATGTTGGGGTGTTGCTAAGTGACGATTAGTTAACGTTTTGACATTAAATACTATTAGAAATGATCAATAAATTGATGGTTAATCTTTAATGGTTTCACAAGTTAGTAACTCCGGGCTATTAATGCATGATCCCATAGTTAGCAATATTAAGAGGAGATCATTTTGTTGGTTAAATCGAAACCGTTGTGTTGAGATTATCAATCTCAATTAATTTCAGTAAGGAGTTAAGATATTAAATGTTACTATTAAGTTTGATATAACGGTGTTTTATATTGGACTAATAGTAAGAGGGGTTAATAAATGGTCTCATTATTAATAACTACCTTCGATTGAGATACTCCACAATTGACTATTCAAGAGGAGACTCGTTAAAGATATAACCGGGTCCAACAAGCATCTCAACAAATGAAAAATAGAAAAATCAAGTTTTTTTATCTCATTGATTTAAATCACATAAGTCATTCATCTCAGTGATACAATATTATCAAGTCAAACAAACTTAAGTATAGTGTACACTATACTACAGTGCAAATATTGATTTTATTTTTAACCACACAATGACTTTTATGCCTTCAACAATATTGATGTCATATGAAAGATCGTAAAAAGATATAAATTTTGATATCTTTTTTTAGTAAACATTGGATTATAAATAAAATAATTACTCAAGTATAACACTTTAATGAAAATTGTATTTTTTATTTTGTGTGGGGCGTGCTTTGTTTTCCACATTTTTTACAAGAATATTACTAAAATAAAACTTATTTACATAAATATGACTATTCATTACTACAACGTAGTGTTGTGGTAACTTAAGTTCAAAACTTGAACATGAATTACTATGATTTCATTATTACTCTAGTAAATAGTCATATTTTTGTAAACCATCTTTATTTTGGTCAAATTTATGTAATTATTTCTTGTTTTCCTACCGGGTGCCCAATTAGGGATGGGTACGGCCCGGATCGGTCTGGATAATTATATAATTTTTAGGGATCGCCGGTTTCACTTAACGGGCAGGGGCGGATCCAGGAATGAGGGGTGGGGTGGGCTAAGCAGTAAAAATTGTCGTTACTGCATACAAAAAGTTTAGCTTAGGATTGATAGTTATTGAACTGAGTTTTTTTTCGAACTACTCGAGTTCGATCGTGATTTCGAATTTAATTTAATGACCAAAGCTTAACGAGCTTCAATCTCGAACACAGGCTAAATTTTAGTTTCAATAGTTTGTTTTTACAAAAAAAGCGGCCGTTATTTTTTTGAGTTTGAATAGTTATTCAAGCTGAATTCGAGCATAGTTATGTTAAATAATTTATAAGTTTGATAACTTATAAATTATAGAAAAATCTATATACTACCTCCGCCCACTTTTATTAAGACTAATTAGACTTTTCAAGTCAAAGAAGTTAAACTCTAAATGACTATATATTTTTACAATAAAATTGATAATATGAAAATGAAATGGAAATGTTCTTTGTTAAAAAGTTCATCATAAAAGTATAAATTTAGTAAGTTTCACATTAATACATGAGTTAAAATGATAGATCAAATTTTACCATCTTTGACTAAAGAGTCAAAGATGGCTAAATAAAACGAGACAGAGGTAGTATCTCTAAAATGTAATCGTTTTTAGTGTGATTTATAATTTTATAATTGATTATTAAAAATTTTAGTATTTATTGATATGAATTAAAATACTTCTATAAAAGTATAATAAAACTAATAAGTAAAAATAGTTGATGTACATAAAACTAATAAGTATTCCCAATTTTAAAATTGAATTGAGATTTTGAATCCATTCTTACATGCCTAAACAGTAAATACATCGTTCTCTATTCTTTAATTGCATAATAAATAAATCATTTTCTAATCTTTAATTATATCTTTAATCATTATAAATTTATAATAAATAAAAACTATTTTACTATCTACTGAAAAATTCAATTAATAATCAAATAGAATTACAAAGTTGGTAGGCTTGGGCTGGGCTAGACATTAATTTTGAGGTGGGCTAGAAATTAAACCTATACCTATAATAATAAAAATAAATTGGGCTGGGCTGGGCTGGAGCCCAACCCTGCCCCAACATAGATCCGCCCATGTTAACGGGTAGGTTCGATCGGCGTATAGCAAATCTCAAAACAGGAACTGGACCTTACCCACCCCGTTTGAAATGGGCCGATTCGGTCCGAGTTCTCGGTTCTTTTTTGTTGTAAAACAAAGATGCGTCTATGCAAGCAAAATATCTAGTAACTTACAAAATTATCAAACTAATTAAGTATCAATATCACCATAATATAGTAAAAATACAAAATAAAAATGTAAGACAACATTTTAAGTTAGTTAACAAAATATCTATCCACAAATCTATAAATTAAATAGTTCACAACCACCCATATTAAATAACACCCAAATTGTAAATGTAGAAATTTAGACATCATCATCCATAAACTCAAAAGTTAGAACGATAAAGGCGTAAGGAAATAAACTAGTTACTATACATATTTGTCTATGATAACAATTTAAAGCTTATTTCATCTAAAAATATAAGTAAAATTAAGATAATTAAATACACATGTCACACTTCATTGTGTAAAAGTCTTCGCTTACAAAAAAAAATTAAAGAAAATTTGATGAATTCGGAATTGAGAATTAGGGAAAGTTTATATGGACTTTGAAACTCTTTTTAATAGATTGACAAATTTATGTAATTGAGAGTTTTTGTCTAGACACAAAAACATGAGAAGCTTATGTATGTTACTATATTATATTAAATATAA
This sequence comes from Cuscuta epithymum, assembly GCA_945859915.1. Classification (NCBI taxonomy): domain Eukaryota; kingdom Viridiplantae; phylum Streptophyta; class Magnoliopsida; order Solanales; family Convolvulaceae; genus Cuscuta; species Cuscuta epithymum. The sequence continues at coordinate 1,448,516 of CAMAPF010000938.1, forward strand.
TAGAGTTTATTAAAATAATATCATAAATGGTTTGATCCGGGTACATTTTTTCCAAATTTTAGGAATCATTGGGTTCCTAAGTTTCAAAGGACCCGCCCTGGCCTGCCCCGAGCCGTTTGAGTTTTCTATGATTAGAACTCGGCCCTAACCCGCCCCGAACCTATATTACCCGACCCGTGGTTCCTGTACCCGTTTGCCCACCCATTAGACGCTTGTCCTCTCCCCTTTCTATTCCAGCGAATCTTGCCATGTGCACATGTCTCGTGGAGTCGCGGTCTCGGCTCAAAGTTTCCCAAACTAAATACCCTTTTATACTATTTTAGGCTTCGATTTTCCTAAGCTCAAATTTGGGGTTTTCATCTTACCCATTACGAACAATTTAAGTAGATAAATAAGAGCTCGTTTGATAACATTGAATTTGGCCGAATGAGCTGATTCTCTCTCCCACAACACCTAAAGTATTTTAAGAGTATTTTAAGATGTCCTTACAAATATCAAATGCTAAATGCTCAGTAGTTTAAAAAAATAAAAATGATGTGTGTACTCACTCTTATATCCACTATTGTATCAACTTAGGTTTATTTATTTATTTTGCCCGTGAACCTTCATTCATAAACAATATTTTGCACAAACAAAATAGTGGCAAAGAACAAAATTATTGGTTAAAAAAAGCATTTAAGAAACTTTAGGGGCAAAGGACAAAAGTGGACAATATTAATGGGCAGTGAAAACGAGAAGATGTGACAGTAGTAAGTGGCAGAACCGTCACCCTCCCACTTCCCTAAATGTGTATGAAAACTGCAGTAAATCAAAGAAACTACTGTATATAAATCCCCTCTCTAATTCCACGTACAAACTATGTGGGTCAATGTGCAGATATTTAGAAATAGAAGGGCCTTACTAGTAAATCACAATACATGCTTACATGGATTCACACGAAGGCCTTTTTGGCTTGGCAAAAATTTCAAAAAGGCTAAAGCAGTGTTTGCGGTTGCTTAAAAAAAGCGCTTTTCAACTTTTGGCTTAAAAAAAGCTAAAAAGAGTGTTTTCAAATGACAGCTTCTGCTTAAATTAATCACTTAAAAGCTAAAAGCTGGAAGCGGGTGGAAGGGTGCTTTAAACTGCTTTTCACTTTTTCTATTACACAAAAAGTACTTATTTTACCAAACATTACCAACTTTTACTTTTTCAGAATCATTTTTTTCTCAAACACTACCAACTTTTACTATTAATCACTTTTCCCAAAATCACTTTAAAAACTCACTTTTTTAAAGTTGAAGCAATTGCAAACACTCCCTAAGCGTCAAATAAGATTGCATGGGATTCTCATCGCGGTAAATCCAACCCACCTCCTTCAAAAAGATTTGTCATTGATCAACTTTTCTTAGTTAATTAATTAGGCTAAAGGGTCAAATAGGCCCTTGAAGTAACTTAAAGTGTTCAACTACTCCCTTAAATTACATAGGAGCTTCTGCCCGACCGTCGCCAATTGGGGCGGTTCCCGATGGAAGTTTTTGATGAAATTTTTTGAACATCTTCTTCATTAAGTCTAGTTTACCCATATCAAATTTCAGCTAAAAATTCAACCGGGAAGACAGTCAAATGATTTTCCAAAATGTGCAGTTATTATGATAAATAAACATGAGATAATTATTTTAATTATTATATTTATATACAGTTCAAAATTTCATTGCTCTATCAAAACCCTTTTACTAAGTACTACTTTCTCTGTCCCATAAAATAGTAAATAGTGTTCACTTTTATTTTCGGATTGTTCAAAAAACTATTTCACATGTTCTTTTTTTGAAAAATTTTGTTTGACAATTATTCATTTATTTTTTTCTTACTTAATCACAATTTTATGGGAGAGAGAGTATTTTAGTACTCCGTATATTTTTAATATCCAAAATAATTTTATATCAAAAAGTATTATTAGTCAATTTTAATGATCATTGCTAAAAAAAGTTATGACAAAGCCTTTTGAAGGAGTCTGCATTAAAAACGGATGAAAGTTGATGTTGAAATCGGGCAGTCAGGTGAATAACATTTCCAAAATGTGTTTTGAAATTAAAGGAGACGGATTTTTATATTGTTCTTCAAATAATTTTGCTGGATTAGTTCTTCTCAATACATACAGACATTAATCCAATAGTCTGCCCATTAAGTTGTATTTAATTGTTTTAATGAATATTGCTTTAAATTAGATAATTTGATATTCAACATATGTATCGTTCATTTTTTTATCAGTCAAAACGGATGGCTTAGAGCCCATTTGGTACCACGAAAATCGGTTGATTTGGCTGATTTTGTTGAAATTTATGAAGTTCTGGCTGAAGTGGCTGCATTGGCTGATTCTGCTGATTTAAGAAAAAATGTTTTTAAAATATATTTTATTAATATAATAAAGAAAAATTATATGTAAAAATAGCTAAAATGGTCACCTACAGTAACTTCAGCCGATAGAGCCAGAAAAGTAATTTCAACCTTACTTTTTCTACTTATTACACAATCCAGCGCGCGAAAGCAAAAGTTACGTGTTTGGTGAAAAAGTTGGTTGATAAGCCGAAAAACAGTGTTGCCAAACGGTCTCTTAAATTACTATTACAACATTCAAATAGAGGGTAAAACGACAAAAGGACCACAGGCAACCGCTAGCCATCGAATTAGATTTAGAGTCAATCACCTCCAAAAAAACAATATAACTCGTTGATCCTATAATGGGCATGAATGAGCCAACGACGGTTAAAGCAGACCTCCATCACCCAATCCTAATGCAAGAGTCTTACAACAATAAAAGTAACTAGTAGAAAAATGAACAGATTGATGTGATCATGAAAAATAAAAAGCAAGCAAACACTAACATTAAAAAACTGCATCCAAACCCTAAACTCTTCTGCACTCCATGGTGGCGGTTCAGGAGGGGGACAGTCTAACAGTACGTACTGTAGCTTCTTCTGCTCCTTGCCTCCGGTCCAGATCTGTTCCAGCCCCTAGCCCCACGTAGGGCTGTTAACGAGCCGAGCCCGAACACCTAAAACTCGAGTTCGGCTCGATAAGGAATTGATGGTGTTCGGGTTCGAGCTCGAAGCTCGGCGAGCTTTACAATGAGGCTCGTGTTCGGCTCGATAGGTGTTCGATGTTCGAACCGAGCGCTCGATAAGCTCGATAAATATGGTCGAATTTAAAATTTTAAGTGATGCTCGTTAATAGGCTCGTGCTTGAATGATTTGACAAGTATTCGGTTCGTTAATAAACATATTTAAATTCATAAAACAATACTAATTATATTAAAATTTCGATTACATATAAATTATATTTATAATTTCAGGGTGTTCGATAGGCTCGAGTTCGAACCGAGCCGAATACTACTATGTATGTTCGAGCTCGGCTCGATTATTTTTTCGAACTTAAAACTCAGCTCGGGTTCGAGTTCGAAAGTTCGTTAAGCGATAAAAGCTCGATTCGTTAATAGCCCTAGCCCCAAGCTTCGTCCTTGACCTTCTGATCTCAACCACGAATGCTATCCTCGAAACTCTCCACCTGCGTGCTGCTAGGGATACACAACTTTTGGGCTTTTTGGCTGCCATATATGCGTTGCAGTCTGCCGAAAAAGAGAGCTTCACGAAAAGCGGACGAAAGCTACACAAGAAAACCGCTCTTCATCGAAAACGAAAGCGGAGAAAAACAACCCCTAAATCTAGGGGAGAGAAGCTCTCGGATTTTAGGGTTTCCTAAAGTCATATGTATCGTTCATTGATTAATCACTTCTAGTTTTTTTATGATCACAAATTAAACAATTTATTATTATGATTCAATAAAGTCTAAAGGGGTCTAAACATTGTCTTATTGATGGCGATGACTTAATTACAATGCTAGTTTTTACACATACATAGTGTGGCCTTCAATTCGCCATTAAAACCAAGTCTAAAAAATGTATTAGATGACACAAAAAAGCCTAAACTGTGAACATACAGAAGTTTTTTTTTCAAAAGATTGAGAGTCTATTTCATGATATTAGAATGAATATGCTTATTTGGTTGAAATTTGTGAATTTTTTATTGCAATCACTGAATAAATTGAATGTGCTGAGAATAAACCCATGAAAAATATTCTATCATTAATATAAAAAAAATTAGATAATGTAATTAAATATGGAGTATCAATTCTAACAAATCAAGACAGAAAAGTAACTTTAAACTTATTTGTTTTGAATATTAACAACTGTGCATTTGATGAAAAATAATTAATAAGATTAATAATCCAAAAACGATGATACCAAAGGACTTCTAAAATAAGTACTGCTTCTTCAGCAATTAAAAATTAAGTCCAATTTAAGCTTAATTGTCCTTATTTAAGACTGTCTAATAAGACTTACGTAGTACGTACGATAGTATATGCTAAACACTACAAAGGACGACATTGTTATTATGGTTATAATTATAATTATTTTTACAATTATACCCGATATAATTATAGTTATATATTTAGTTATTAGTTAATTGGACGTGTCCCACTTTTTAATTAATATCATACCTTATGCAATAAGCTCATTTTTGCAAAAAAAAAAAAAAAAAGAAAAGAGTAATAAGCTCATTAGGTTACGTTATTTATTCATTTAAAGTTAAAATTAAATAATTTTACAAAATAGAAGCAAAAGGTGGCCGTTCAAAAAAATGAATAGTCTGATTAAATGAGACATATTAATAGATTATTAGAAAAAATTCACATAGTATGACTAAATTGGACATTTTTTGAATTGAAAGCAATGTTACTTTCACTCATATATGTATCCAAAAAATGTCAATTTTCCGATTTCAATCCTATTGATCCAAGATCCGTAGTCTTTGTTCGGCCATCTGGCCGTGGTCCGTTTTTTGGCTAAGCTCCCTTGGAGTTGGGTTTTCTCTCTAGGGCTACGACTTTGTCGACCGCTAGAGCTTTTTTCCGATTTCGACTTTGTCGAAGATCGGCTTTGCTTCCCTTGTGTCGCCGGTGCTCGGTTGGAGTCCAGATCAGGCGCGGAGGGCGGAGATCGGTGGAGGAGGGCGGATTTGCTGTCATGGCTCAAGGAGATCGGCGCTGCGGCCATGGTTCGAGGATGCGGCGTTGCTGTCGTTGTTGGAGGAGATCGGCGCCGCCTATCCGGTTACTCTGATCGCACGGAGCAAGGATGAGTTTGGTTTTGCAGGGACGGAGGATTGATGCATGGTCTTTGGCAGCCAAAGGTCATGGAGGATCATTTAGCATGGTACCGGTGTTTCGACCTCCTCCTGAACCACCACCATGGGATGTACGAGGTGTTTGAGTTCGTGAACGTATTCCTAGTAATTTTTAAGAGAGAATTCCCTAAATAGGAGTTAAAACTTTTTGAAATTCCAAAATAGGAGTATCATGTTTTTTATTCCCTAAATAGGAGTAAATTTCTGCCAAGTTTGGATATTACAAGCCTTTAAACATGGCATTTTTTTCCCAAAGTTGCCAAATTACTTCTATTTAGGGAATAAAAAACATGATACTCCTTTTTTGAAATTTCAAAACTTTTTTACTCCTATTTAGGCCAATTTCTGTAATTATTATCTGTTTTTCATTTGTTTTCTTGTGTCCATTTTTGTTTTGGTTTTGACAGTTTGTTTGAGTTTTTTGCTTTCTTTATGTCATTGGGTATGGTTGGATATATGAGAACAGGTTTGGCTGTGTCAAACTCACTACATGGTTAGCGATTCATGTTGCTCTTTCAGGTGTGACCGTCTCAAAGTCTCACCATAAGGTTACAGTCGTAGTTGTTGGAGTTTCAGTTGGTGTCAATTTTATTTTCCTTTTGCTTGATGTAATGATCCTGAATCTTTTGATATGAATAAAGACATGTTTTGATGATAAAAAAATACTTCTATTCACACAATTTTACCATAATACGAGTAACCCAAACACGCCAAAAAAACTGACATTTTAAATAGCGCATGGGACATAATAATAATAATATCATCTTGTATCAATATTTCTTACATCAATAGAATAACTTAGCTACAAAGATACATTTCAGACTCTTCACACACGTCTAGGAGGAAAAATACTCAAAAGAAAAATACAAACAAAAACGGGTTAAAATGAAAGACAAAAAGTACAAAACAGACACCTCTTCAACACACTCGATCTGTACGGACGGTGGAAACCACCACGTAATCACAACCAACATATTCATTCATATCATCACTTCAGATATCAAATCTGCAATTACCAAATACCATTCTCAAATTTTTCATTTTTGTCATTGGCCGGTGTTCTTTCATAACTAGCTAGAGTAGTACGTAGTATTGATCATATAAATTCTATTTTAAAAGAGTTTTTTCATGAAATATTACTAGAGCTTGCTAAATTTGTTGTGATAAGTACAACTTTACGATCATTACAAAATTGAACACATGTAGTATAATGTAATGTAAACTAACAAGTCTACAAGCTTGGATATGTAAAGTAACCTCATATCTTATGAAATATTACCGAGACCGGTGGGCGTAGCTCAACTGGTAGCGAGGGAGTGCCATAAGGGTTAGGTCCCGGGTTCGAATCCCGGCAACTGCGATGAGATGTTATTATGCTAAAATTGCATAGGGCCTTTGCAAGTACCGCGGACGGAGCCCCACTCTCCATCTGTCAAATTGTGGTTATAGTCCAATTTACATCCTCCCATCGTGCCGTCTGGTCGGTGTTGGGGGCCCCTCAGGGATGAGGTGTCATCCTTTTTTTATATGAAATATTACTGAGTACTGTGCTTGGTGCATTACAGAGTCTATTTGGTAACCTACACACGGTGCCGGTGGGCATATCTCAACCGGTAGATAGGGTGTCACAAGGGATAAGTCTCGGGATCAAATCCCGTCAACTGAGATGAGAAGTTACTATGCTAAAAATGCATAGGGTCGTTGCAAGTACTAGGCCTGTAGCCTCACTCTCTATCCACCGGCTTGTGATTAAAGTCCAACTTACATCCTCCCAATGAACTATCCGACCGGTGCTGGCCCCTAGGGATGCAGTGTCATCCTTTTTTGCTAACCTACCCACGATCATTGTGAGTTTTAATTATTGGTCAATTACTCCAACATTCTCACCATTCAATCAACTGAATTACTCGTGCAGATTAGTGTGTAAATTACATGAGTGGGCGAATGCGATTAGACATGGCTTTGTATGGATTTGTTTGTCCAAATGCATACAAATACAGTAATGCACTATTACGACTGTGATTGCCCACAAATCATCAGTGGCTAAGTTCGGATTCGTTTTGACCCAAAAATGAACTCAGAACAGAGGTAATACTTTTGGTTTGGTTCAAATTGGTCATATTTTTCTGAAATTAATACTGTTCTGTTGGTTTAGTTTCTTTTGAGGTCTTTTGAATTGGGATGCATAAAACCATCTATCATTAATTGAAAAAATAGCAACAATAAATAAACCTACGACAAACAGCCCATAATTGCAACATAGTAGCGTGGGTGTGATTCATTTAGGTTGATTTGGTCTGGAAAACCATTTTCAACAACACAAATCCCATTTTAACATGTGAATAAAAACAATCATCAAATCTATCATCATACATTGACTTTCAGAGAATAGAAAATAACACACTAATGCAGCTATTTGGGGTTACCCTCCATACACAATAACATACTCCGTACTTCTAAATTTCTAATTCTGAGTTTTTCAATTTGTGGGGAGTAATTTGTTATCATACTTTAAATTGGATTTTGCTACTTAATAGTACTCATAATGTAGTTCTGAGTATGAAATTATTATTTATTAAAAGCCCGTTTGGTGATCCTGTTATTCAGCTTATCAAGTTTATTAGTCAATTTTTCATCAAACACGTAATTTGTAATTTCGTGCGCTGAATTGTGTAGTAATAATAAAAAGTAAGATTGAAGTTATTTTTCTGCATATATTGACTTAATAAGTTAATGTAGATGGTCATTTTAGTTGTTTTTCATACAATATTTTCTTTATTTTATTAATAAAATATAATTTAAATACAATTTTTCATTAGTAAACAGAATCAACCAATGCAGCCACTCCATCCAAAATTTCATAACTTTCAGCAGAATCAGTCAATATAGCCGATCTGGGTATTACTAAATGGGCTCTAAACAAGGTTTCAAATAGGGGAACGCTACGGCTATAGCGGCCACTATATAGCGGTCACGGGCGCCGCCGTTACCGCATAGGGCCGCTATACCGGTGTGAATGTGAATCACAACGAAAACCCGCTACGTAACTGCGATGAGACTCCAACGAATCCGCTATAGCAATACATCAGGCCGCTACATGCTGCTGTTGGCCGCAACAGGCCAGAACGGCACCGCATCGCCTTCAAACTTCATTGAAAAAAATTCATGCGCCAACGGCCGCAATACGCATCGTAGCGAGTAGCGACCGCAATACGAATGTGGCCGCTACCGCAATGACCGCAGCCGCAATTTAAAACTCGGGCTCTAAAACACAAACTCTTAATGTTTAATTGAAAGCAATTCAGGCATACATACCAAACATGTAAAAACTAGGGGGATTCATTCTGTTCATCCTCGGCACTATGATCTGGCGTTTGGTGTTGTTGATGATGATGATCAGAGCTATTCATATTCAAACCGCTTCTGGGATAGGCGACATTAAAAGAGCCCAACATTCCCAAATTGCCCTCCCGCATTCCTAACCCCAACTGCTCAGAAGCCTGCTGTTGCTGCTGCTGCATTATCATGGACCCCAGCTGCAAATGCCCCGCTCGGCTTCCCGGAAAATCAAGATTGCCGGCCGGAATGTTGAACCTCGACATGAAATGCAGCGGAGCTTGAAGCGACCCGGTATTCCCGCTATTTGCTTGGAATGCCCACATCTGTCCGTGTTCCGATCCGCCACTCACTGGCAGCATTGAGAAGCTTCCGGCGGAGGGTCCGCCGCCCTGACCCTGCGCCACCGCCCACATAGCGGCAGAAGGCGGTATCAAATTCCCGTGCCGGAAAGTACTAGACGAAGCTCCGGCTGTATTCTCTTGTAAACTGGATCCTTCGTTCGCTTTGATTTGCTTATTCGACGGCGAATCGGAGCTTCCCGGCCGGCCGGTGGATTCTGCTTGGGAATTTCTTGATCCTTCTTCCTTAAACAAGTCATCCCTGTATCTTTTCCCCAAGTAATTCTCGGTCGTGTCTTGTCGTTTCCCTCCTCCGTCTCCTCCGTCCCCTGTCCCGCCGGCTAGATTTCCGGCGATTTGGTTCGGAGTTAAAAAGTGAGGGGGTTGGTGAAAACCAAGCATATGCGAGAACCCTTCCTCATAATGATGACCCGAAAGTGCTAACGAGCTGTGGAAAGAATGTGGAGCCGGCTTAGAGGCCGGCGCCGACATAGACGGGCCGCCGCTGCGGAGGGAGATGTTCAGGGTGGAGAAGTTCGCCGGGATGGTTCCGGTCCCGGTGGAGGCTATGATGGCCGGCTCGGCTTGTTGAAGTAGCCACTCAATTGTTTCGCCGTCGGACTTGTGGCCTAATTCTCGGGTCAGCTGAAAAACTCGAGCCGCGCAAGCCGCCGGCATACGGATACGCCGCCCACGGCCGTCGACTTTCGTGTGCCGGTCTTTGGTAGATCTCTTTGGAGGTGCCGGCTGTATTTGGAGCTGCTCGGATTCCGGTACGGTTGCAATAGCAAGTGAGGCGCCGACGAGGTGTAGCGGCGTAGCAGGAGTGGCGGCGGAAGATGTGGAGGCGCTAGTGGAAGAGCTTGAAGGTGAAATACTTGAGGATGAGATTGAGCCGGTTGTTTTATTAGCGGCGGCGGCGGCATGGCCGGAGATGGAGGCTATGAAAGGCGCCGATCGTGCGCTGCCGTGCTGGTGGCGGTTGAAGGGCTGAGAAGCGGCGGCGGCGGAGTTTGGGTTGCTATTGATTTGTACATTGGAGGGCTCCATAGTGGTTTGGTTATGTTTTTGTGTGGTTAGCTGGCTGTGGGGTAATCAACCATTTTTCTTTGGTGGGTTCAAATCATACTTGTTTTTTTTGTTTAAAATAATTGCTTTTTATATTTCTGTTGCTTGACTGATGACTGATCATAATCAGCCCCAAGAGGGCTAGACAGAAGTCGAGTGAGACCACAATCATATCTGCATAAGTGAATATTTCAAAATTTTCTCAATTTTAACTTTATTGTCGGAATATTTGACAAGTTTGACAACTCGTGTAAGAATTTAAAAAATAAAACTGTAAAAATAGACTAAATAGTGCCATTACAAGAAGAGTGCCTATATGGTACATCCAGAGTATGTACATCTGGCCCAAGTAAGGAAGACAATAGCTAATACTCTCCCGTCCCAAAAAAATACTTCTAAAATACTTCTAACTTTCTCTTTTCATTCGTTCAAAAAAGAACTTCACTTTCGTTTTTTGGTAAAGAATTTGTGATTCACAACAATTCTTATACATTTCTCTCTCTTTTGCAGAACTCTCCACCACACAATTCTCACTTTCTTAATATGTGTGCCATTTGTACTACGGAAGTAAATTTAGGGACGGAGGGAGTACAGACTAATTTTTTTCGCTGACATTTTTGTAATTTAAGTGAAAAATCACTACTTCCACTAAATGAGCAATAATGTACTTCTAGTGAGCATTTGACATGTTTTATTGAGTATTAGAAGGCTAACAATGAGTATCACGATCTCTGCTTCATATCTTCTAATTCATTTTTATTTTCTTATTTTTTCTTTTATAAAAATTTATTGAATTATCTCTATAAAACACTCCTATTAAATTCAAAATTTGAATCTAATTTAATATGATACTTTTGAAATATGCATTGATATGTCACTTTAAAATGAGCATTACATCAGTACCAAATGAGTATACATAACTTACAAAGCGTGCATTGACATGAAAATCATAAGGTTTGTTAGTTGAACATCATAACATTTTAATTAAGCATCATACATCCGCTATTGAGATGCAAATCACAAGTTCTGGTGAATGAGCATTAATGAGCATTTAATGAGCATCAAACCTATTCTGTTGAGTATTAGGAGTCTAATATTGACAATCATCATCTCTGTTTCATAACTTATAATTCACTTTCTTTTAGTTATTTTTCCTTTATAAAAACACTTATTAAATTATATCTATAATGAAATCTTATGAATTTCAATATGCGAATCTAATTTAATGAATATCACATTTTAAAATGATCAAACAACCAGTACCGAAAGAGTATACACAATTTACAAAATGAGTATCGAAAAATTCAAAAGCTCATTTCAAAACTCCAATGTGCTCAAATATTCATTAGTATTACATCAAAGCGCATTTACTTTAAACGGTATACTCATTGTTGTATAACACAAAACTCATTTTAATAGCTTCTATCTATACTCATTTTAAAACATTATTTCATTAATACGCATTCCCCGTAAACAATACACTCATTTGAGTATAAGATAATACTCATTCAAAAGTATATTATTTGCAAATAACTTTAGTATGATAAATTATTTTACTCAATTATGAGTATATTTTGCAATGAAAAATATTAAGAAATTTATTTATAATAAGTAGTTTTTACACAAATGCATCAAAGAATAAAATAATTCATCAAGATAAGAATGAAAATTCACTTTGGAATTTTTTTTCAAACACTTGATGGGCAATCAATATTTAGGACATAATTTAAAAAATCTGCAAATGGAAGGACTTGAGCAGTGGAGGAGCTGGGCGGGGGCATGCAGGGGCAAGCGCCCCCGCTTTGGGCCAAAAAAATTAGTACTACCACTTATAATATATTTAATGTTTTCTTTTTTCAAAAATAAATACTCATTAAAGACAATTTTAGATTAAGTACTAAAGTAAAAGGCAAAATCTTTCAGGAAACGAACGTGTATCTAAGAATACAAGTACGTATTGACTGCAGCGTACGTTACTCATTTGAATGCAAGTGTGGATTGTTTTACACCTTAAATGCCACACGAGTTGACTTTTCGTGGTTATAGTGCAAAAGAGTATTGGAATTAATGAATATGTTGTCACATTTCTTGAAACAAAATGATCAAAACATTCTCGACACTATGTTGGATTCCCTCCTTAATGAAAAAATTCATGAGAATTTTAGAATTTGCAAATATGCCTAGGATTTTGTATATGCGTATAGAGAAGTATTGAATGTTTTAGAATAATAATGGTAAGTTTTCTATAAAAGTGTGAAACTCGCTAAAACCGTGCGGAAGAGTGTGGAAGCCTCTAAAACATTTTGAAGAATTGTGAAGTTCTCTAGATCCTTCCATTAGATTAGAGAAGCTTGTGGATACTTCTTGGAAGAATGTAGATGTGCAATGGTGTATAAAAATTCTAAAGAAGATTTGATGAGATTAGTATAGAAAGGGGTAAGATTGCTCATTTCTATGAGAACCTTTTGAGTTTTGAGTGTGTAGATGAGTGTACAACAGTCCTATCAGTTCGTTTTCTATGCAAAATTTTGAACATATTAAAACTCGTACGATTGATTTACCCAGATTATAGATATGAGTCAAGTAGAATGTAATGACTAATTAGTGCTAATGTATTACATTTTTATTGTTTTTATTATATTTTGAAAAAATACACCATAAATATTGGCCTTCTGTAGGTCCCGCTTTGAAAAATCTCTGGCTCCCCCACTCGACGTACTTGATGAGCATCACGAGGCTCTTCTTCCTCTTTCTCCCAACAGGCCGCTGCTGCTCTTCTTCCTCTTTCTCTCAACATTATTTAGAGCCCGTTTGGTAGCACCAAAATCGGCTGTTTTGGCTGATTCTGCTGAAATTTATGATATTCTGGCTGGAGTGACTGTTTTGGCTGATTCTGCTGATTTAAGAAAAAAATATTTTAAAAATATATTTTATTAATAAATTAAAGAAAAAATTATATGTAAAAATAGCTAAAATGGTCCTCTACACTAACTTCAGCCAATACAGCCAGAAAAGTAACTCCAACCTTACTTTTTCGGCTTATTACACAATTCAGCGCGCGAAAGTAAAAGTTACCTGTTTGGTGAAAAAGCTGGCTGATAAGCCTGATAAGCCGAAAACAGAGTTCTCCAAACGGGCTCTTAAAGTTGTGCCTTCCTCTTTGACAAAATACCAAACAAACAAGCAATGCTAGACAACCAGGGGAGCTCTAACGTTGTAATGTTCCACTGCTCTAGAGGGACTTCAGCATCATGACTCATGAGGGAGCCCATGATGACAATTCATTGACTGCGACACTCAGCCGTCAGCGCATCATTGAATTCTTGAGTGAGCGGTGGAGATCAAAGCTAACTCTGACTAGAACCAATGAATGAATATCGGGTGTGCACATACACCCGAGCGTATGATATATATTGCCTTACAAGAGTAAAACCCCAAAATGAATCCGTTATATTGATATTGATAATATTCTCGTTGAATTGATCAAATATGCTATGGAGTACATTATAGAAAAACAATATTTTTAATACGAAGTATTTTGTATATTTTTATGTGTTATCGATTTAATAATATAGCAAAATGACGATGTTAAATGTCCCACATCGGAAAGGTTTGAATGAACAAAATGCTATATTAATACATGAGTTATTCCTCCTATCTGATTAACCTTTTAGGATGGAACCCCGGGTCTTAACATAGTATCAGAGCCAAATCGATCCATGGTGTGGGCCCCCTTATGAAAAATGATTTACTCGTATAAAAAATGACAATTACGGCCGAATGGAAAAACGGACCGATGAAAAAAAATTGAATAATGACACGGCCCAGACGAAGTATCTAGTCGTGAGGAGGGGTGTTAAATGTCCCACACCGGAAAAGTTTGGATGAACAAAATGCTATATTAACACATATGCTACTTCTTCTACCAGGTTGACCTTTTAGGATGAAATCCCGGGTCTTAACAGATGAACCTAGCGGATCTATATGAACCTAGCGGATCTATATTTTTTGAGGGTTAAATATTTTTTTGTTGAGCGTTAATTGATAACACACATGAACCTAGCGGATCTATATGATGCTAACGGTTCCTCTATCGCGATTCCTCAAACAAAGTGTAGAACTGAACCCAAATAGAAATAATTGTTCGCCAAAGGGTTCTTATTAAAAGAACCGAAGTGATCTCATTCTTGCTATAATGATTATTTGCGGGTACTTAAGCTAATTTTGTTAGAAAAGTTATTACAATCTTATTTAATGTAGTTGTTAAACAGTTCAAAATGCAAAATTGAAAGTGGCGTATTTGATGAAAATGTTGACCAATAATAGTTATGAACTCGGCTTATCAAACGTGTTGTGCAAACGTAAACAATACAATTTGTAAATGCAAAGTAGAAAATAGGGAGTGCCTTTTATCTAGTGGAGCTGCTAACACCGTTAGTTTTTAGTTTTTTACTCATTGCATGTTCCCTGGAAAAAAATGTATAGTATAAAAGTATTAATAGTACTTCATCCGTTCTCTTTTAATTGCAACAGTCAACATTTTACGTTTGTCAACGCATAAGTTTGACCATTAATATCTTTCATTCTTTTTTAGTAAAAAATTTAAAAAATTCAGATTTTGAAATTTTAGAATGAAAAGAATTTAACAATATTTTTTGAAATTTTAATTTATAATACATTAATACATAAAATAAAGTCAAAGTAGAATATATAAATAGTACAAAATGTCCAATGTTGCAATTAAAAGAGAACATAAGTAGTATTATGGCTATGTTTGGTTCGACAAGCTGAAAAGATCTTTTCTGAACTTTTTAGTAACTGTTAACTTTTTCGAGTTGAAAAGCTTGTAGATGAAAAAGACCGTAGCTGTTTCATGAAAACTGCCTGTTTTAGATAGTCATGTTTGGCAAAACTAGCTATTGTAATTAAGTAGCTGAAATATAAAATTACAATAAGGATATTATTATCAAATACTAAGTATTATTAAGTAATAAAAATAAAATACACGTGCATAGTTTATTTCAAAGTTTTTTTGGTAAAAAGTTTATTTCAATTTTAGTTGCTTATGTTTTGATTTTTAGGTCCCTCATATTGCAAATCAACACTAAGGAGGTGTTTACTTCACTGCTAAAGTCACAGTTAGGTTAGTAAGACAAGTGAAGTAAACACGCACACTGCTTAAAAAGCCGCTTACTAACCGAAAGAGGTGCTTAAAGTGTCACTTATTAAGCATACCACCCCCCATGTATTAATTAAGCGGCACTTTAAGCTTTTTCAGTTTCCGAATTTATCCCTTACCCTTAACCTATTGTTATCCCTGCCCCACCTCGACCCCAACCCCACCTACCCCGACCCCATCCTACCCTTACCCCACTTACCCTGACCCCACCCCGACCCCACCCTACCTACCCCACCCCTACCCTCCCTAACCGACCCTCACCCTACCCTTACCTACCCCGACCCCACCCTACCCCTACCTTACCTGTCCGACCCCACCCTACACGTACCCCACCTTACCCCTACCCTACCCCATTAACACCCCCTACCCTACCTAACCGACCCCCACCCTACCCTTACCCCGACCCCACCCCTACCCTTACCCCCTACCCTGACCCAACCTAACCCTACCCGACCCCACCCTACCACTACCCTACCTACCCAATCCCACCCCTACCCTACTTACCCGACCACACACCTACCCTTACCCTACTTACCCCACCCCTTACTCACATACCCGACCCCACCCTACCCTATCTGACCCTACCTCGCCTCAACCCCCACCCTACCTACCCGAACCCACCCTACCACTACCCTACCTACCCAACCCGACCCCTACCCTACCTACCCGACCCACCCTACCACTACCTGACCTCAATCACCCCACCCTATACCCCTTACCCCACTATACCTAGGGTGGTGGGGTCAGGGTGGGGCCGATGTGATAGAGGCGCTAGGGGCAGGGTAGGGGTAGGGGTAGGGGCGGGGTTGGGGTAAGGTAGGGTAAGGTGGGGTCGGGGTGGGGTCGATGTGGTAAGGGCCTATGGGGGTAGGGGCCTATGGGGTCGGGGGTAGGGTTGCGGTAGGGTGGGGACATGTTAGGGGAGGGTCGGGTAAGGGTAGGGTCGGGTAGGTAGGGTGGGGTCAGGTAGGTAGGGTAGGGGTAGGGGGTCGGGGTAAGGTAGGGTGGGTAAGGGGTTAGGGGTATGGGTACACATATTATATTATATACTTGTGTTCATGAATGTTTGTGTGTATATATATGTACAGGGTTATTTTGGACATTTTAATGTTAAGCGGTGTTTTAAACCGTTTGAAGTAAACACGGTCTTACAACATTGTTTATTTTATGCGCCGCTTATTAACACGGGTCTTAATAAGCACCGTTTAATAACCGGTGAAGTAAACATGTCCTAAGCTCAGCTTTTGCGCAAGTCTTATACAAAAATGAGAATGTAACAACAACAAAAGTAGAAATTAATAGCATGGAAAAGTATCAGATTCACCTGGTGCCACAAAATTTTAAAAACCAATAAATACACATGGAAAAAGCAGAAACTTTGGAAATACTAGGTGAAAACAACAAGCAAAAACCAGTAAAAGCATTGCAAAACATATAAATTTACAGCAAATACTGAAACAAAAAAACAGAGCATACATAAAACACAAACAAACTACGGAAAGACTAGGAAAGAAATAGTGAGAACTAGAAACACACCAAAATACTACCTCCGTCCCCCTAAGTTTGGGACAAGAGAAACTGATACGGTTATTAATAAAAGTGGATTTATCATTTATGTGGTTGATATTGAATTGATAAAGTAAGAATAAAGGTGGAATGATTTAGAACCACACAAACTTTACCAAATGAGGTATGAGAAAATCTTAGTAGGACGGACCGAAAAGGTAAAATAGGACAATCATAGCGAGACAGAGGGAGTAATAATAATATAAGCATTATACTTCCTGCAGGTTTTCACTGGAGTAATCAAACCTAGCACAATACTTCATCAAATATTTTGAAATACAACAAACAGCCACTCTAATGAACCAAAAAAGCAGGGAAAACACAACGAAAGAAACAATTGTAAGTGCAAAGCCTAACACTACAAATAACAAACAAAACCTGCAATAACTTTGAACAAAAAACTAGAAAACTCCCCATAAAAATAAATACAAAATATATAGGGAGTAACGAAACACAACCCAATAGCGTGCCATGAAATTGAATAAAAACATGTAAAATCCCCAACAAAAACAACTAAACCAGTAAGATAAATAGGATTACATTTATCAAATTTGAATATAGAGATTTGTAAAATTAAGTTCAAGGCTAGCACATAAGGAGTATTTCAATCCGAGTACACTTTTTACTAAATTTACGCAATAGGATAACATTTATCAAGTCTACTAAGAACAGAGATCGATGTAAGGGTTTAACAAAGATAATTAGAATGGGGAACAAGATTGAACATTCCTGTAGATTGCAAACTTGGGGATGTTCACGGGTGAAAAGTACGATTGGAGAAGAAGAACGGCTCTTGGGCGCAGGGTTATTCAAGGAACGACCAAAAAATGAAAAGGTCTTTCTTGTTGAACGCTACCCTCTCTAGCGTTGAAGAAAAGACCAGGACTTTTAAAAAAAGTTACTGTGCCAAACACACAGGGGTGGAGCCAGACTTTTGTATTGAGGGGGCGAGATTATAATACAAGCATTAACATATAAAATATAAAAATATTATAGCAAAATAAAATGATATACCATTACAAATATTCATTTGCAATATTCAAAATTACAAAGTAAAACCGTCGGGTAATTAAAGCTTAGAACTAAAAACTTAACTACACACAAATACACAATCTTATTAATTACATTCTAAGAGAAATGACAGCAAGTACAAACTAAAATGTTAACTACACACAAATACACAATCTTTAACAGTTTATATAACTAATATAAGTATTAAATAAATCTTATTAATTAATAATAATAACTCAATATCACTATAGGTGGAGCATGTTATTGTTTTTTATTCAATTTATTACTTATTAAATTAATTGATAACTTATAAACAAAATTAACCAATTACGGAGTACTTGTACTTGATTAAGTGACAACAAAATCCTATACTTGTATGACTGTATTACTGAAATCCGCATATTTGAACTGGAGTTTGCAAGCTTCCTAATCGGTTACTTCCGGTCTTCAAAAGTTCCAGAAGAGTGAGATGAGCAAGGCCGTCTACTATTCGGGCGGACCAGCGCCCAGGCTTCTCCTAATTGAAAGAGATGACTACGATTTGCGGCGTTCTCCCCGTCTGGCCGTTAAAATGTTAGGTTAGGTAACTCAGGTTAAGAGACTCCACTCCCCTGCGCACAAAACTGATATGGAGTATCATAATAGGGCCGGTAACAAGCATTTCTAATTCTTATTGGGCTTGATAAAATCTTACGGGGTTAGGTGCTGTTCTGTTCGTCTTATTCTTATTACTTATTGCTTATTCTTATTTTATTCAGATCAGATCAGATCAGATCAGAAAAATTCAGATCAGATCAGATCATATCAGAAAGATTCAGATCAGATCAGATCAGATCAAAAAGATTCAGATCAGATCAGAAAGATTCAGATCAGATCAGAAAGATTCAGATCAGATCAGACCAGATCAGAAACATTCAGATCAGATCGGAAACATTCAGATCAGATCAGATCAGAAAAGTTCAAACATGATTTATCACTTTTATTATTATATTAATTATTATTATTAATATTGTTATTACTATTATGATTATTATTATATAATTATTATTAATATATTAATAATAATATGATAAAGAAATAAGATATTAATAATAGTTATAATATTTTAATATAATAATAGTAATATAAATGCAATTATTAAGAAGACTATTATTATTATTATTATTATTATTATTATTATTATTATCATTATTATTATAGTTATTATTATTATTATTATTATTATTATTATAGTTATTATTATTATTATTATTGTTGAGTTTAATCCAACACGATATAATAAATATATGTATGAACACTCAGTTTTTACGTGGAAACCCGAAAGGGAGAAAACCACGGGTCTTTTTAGGCTAATGTCCGAGCCCTCTCATTCTCATTAATCTCTCCTCACCATTACATAGTACAATTTGAGCTTCATTAATGGAGTATTGAGCTAAGTCTAAAAGAAGGAGGAAGATGAAGCTCAAAGAGGATCCCTTACATGGAGGGAAAACCTCCTATAAATAGGGGAAGGGGAGAAGGGGCTCTCCACCCTAACGGGCCAAACGGGCCGATGCCGGGCCCAATGGCCAAAGTGGGCCAGAATGGGCCGAAATGGACCTAGCTGCTCGGGCTCCGTACTGGATAATGTCTTGGGCTCCTGAACAGTAATAGGCCGGGATAATATATCCCAACACAAGTCCCCCAGTTTCTTGAGTAGTGAGCGTGCGAATCTGCTCGAGAAAATATATTCTTGCATGCGCTCTTCCTCGGTCTTGCTGGAAACTGTGTCTTCGAATAATCACAATATATGAGTGGGCGTCTGCACTCCTGAACGTAATCTGCCGGTGAGGCACCCCCCTTCCCGACGGGGTCGGGCGAAGGGTGCTCCTCCACGGGCACACTCCCCCTGAATGCATCAGGCGGGAGTAAAGGACTCTAACTCGAGCTTTCCAATCGGAGAAGCTTAGAGGTCCATGCATCTATAAACCGACGTCGCGGTACTGTCAAAACACGATGCACGTGTGTATGTATGAATGTATGAGGTATGATGCATGAATGCATGAATGCATGTAATGTATGGGTGCAATGTATGAGAGAAGGAATGTGAGATGTGATAGAAAGCGGAGGCTCTCATCGATAACCCGGGCATGTCAGCGCCGAGAGGCAGACGTGCTGCATAAGAGATGTTCGTCGTCATCCTGGAAGGGATGGGCGATCCGAACATGAGCCAGACACGATGGCACAGAGGCGCTGATCGTGCTGCATACGAGACGTTCGTCGCCACCCTGGAAGAGGATGGACGAGCTGAACATGAGCCGGGTACGATGGCGCTGAGGGGCCGATCGTACTGCATAAGACGGTCGTCGCCATCCTGGAGGGAGTGGGCGAGCTGAACGTGAGCTGGGTACGATGGCGCTGAGGGGCCGATCGTACTGCATAAGACGGTCGTCGCCATCCTGGAGGGAATGGGCGAGCCGAACCGCGAATCTGGACACGATGGCGCTGAGGGGCCGATCGTGATGCATAAGACGTTCGTCGACATCCTGGAGGAAATGGACGAGCTGAACGTGAGCCGGGTACGATGGCGCTGAGGGGCCGATCGTACTGCATAAGACGGTCGTCGCCATCCTGGAGGGAATGGGCGATCCGAACCGTGAATCAGGACACGATGGCGCTGAGGGGCCGATCGTGATGCATAAGACGTCCGTCGCCATCCTGGAGGGAATGGACGAGTTGAACGTGAGCTGGGTACGATGGCGCTGAGGGGCCGATCGTACTGCATAAGACGGTCGTCGCCATCCTGGAGGGAATGGGCGAGCCGAACCGCGAATCTGGACACGATGGCGCTGAGGGGCCGATCGTGATGCATAAGACGTTCGTCGCCATCCTGGAGGGAATGGACGAGCTGAACGTGAGCTGGGTACGATGGCGCTGAGGGGCCGATCGTACTGCATAAGACGGTCGTCGCCATCCTGGAGGGAATGGGCGAGCCGAACCGCGAATCTGGACACGATGGCGCTGAGGGGCCGATCGTGATGCATAAGACGCTCGTCGCCACCCTGGAAGGGATGGACGAGCCGATCGTGAGCGGGGTACGATGGCGCTGAGGGGCCAATCGTACTGCATAAGACGGTCGTCGCCATCCTGGAGGGATGGACGATCCGAACCGTGAATCAGGACACGATGGCGCTGAGGGGCCGATCGTGATGCACGAGACGTTCGTCGCCACCCTGGAAGGGATGGACGAGCTGAACGTGAGCTGGGTATGATGGCGCTGAGGGGCCGATCATACTGCATAAGACGGTCGTCGCCATCCTGGAGGGAATGGACGATCCGAACCGTGAATCAGGACACGATGGCGCTGAGGGGCCGATCGTGATGCATAAGACGTTCGTCGCCATCCTGGAGGGAATGGACGAGCTAACGTGAGCTGGGTACGATGGCGCTGAGGGGCCGATCATACTGCATAAGACGGTCGTCGCCATCCTGGAGGGAATGGGCGATCGGAACCGTGAATCAGGACACGATGGCGCTGAGGGGCCGATCGTGATGCATAAGACGTTCGTCGCCATCCTGGAGGGAATGGACGAGCTAACGTGAGCTGGGTACGATGGCGCTGAGGGGCCGATCGTACTGCATAAGACGGTCGTCGCCATCCTGGAGGGAATGGGCGATCCGAACCGTGAATCAGGACACGATGGCGCTAGGGGCCGATCGTGATGCAAAAAAACAGTGATGATCATCTCATGGCCCTCGGCCTGTCGGTGAGTGGTAACCGTCTCACGGCCCTCGGCCGTGCTGGTGATGTGTCAAGTCTCTCTCCTGATTGGCTGTGAGAAGCCGATCGTCTGCCAGGATTCCTTCCGGGAAGGAATGGTGAGCCTGAAATAAATCTGGGCGATGTCCCTCCTACCTGATCTGGGGAGCTAATCGTCGTTCGTCTACCGTATCCGTGGTCCTATGTACGGACCGCTAAGCGGTGTACACTCGGTACGCAACAGACTCCGGTGGAGAACTGGTCCGCGTCTGATCCATGGAGCTGGTCTTCGTTCGTCTACCGTATCAGTGGTCCTATGTATGGACCGCTAAGCGGTGTACACTCGGCACGCAACAGACTCCGGTAAAGAACTGGTTCTTCGTTCTTCCCAAGTCTCGTGAGTACTGGTCTCCTGGTTTCGCAGGAGACGTTCGTCATCCCAACTATGAGAAGAAACAGGTTTACCCACGTCGGGATTCCCTATTCTTCGTTCGTCCCTGTCGTGGTCCTACTAACCTTCTTACTTCGAAGAAGACGTTCGGTCATCCAACGATCGCAAGGAGGAACATGTTTATCCACGTCGGGATTCCCTATTCTTCGTTCGTCCCTGTCCTGGTCCTACTAATCTTCTTACTTCGAAGAAGACGTTCGGTCATCCAACGATCGCAAGGAGGAACAGGTTTATCCACGTCGGGATTCCCTATTCTTCGTTCGTCCCTGTCGTGGTCCTACTAATCTTCTTACTTCGAAGAAGACGTTCGGTCATCCAACGATCGCAAGGAGGAACCGGTTTATCCACGTCGGGATTCCCTGCTTCGTCGTCCCATGCTTGTGGCCCTACTAGCCTCCTGCATCGGCAGGAGGTGTTCGTCGATCCACAGGAAATGGGAGGAACTGGTTTATCCTGCCGAGGTTCCCTTTGGTACGTCTAGCCTCCCCCACGTTCCTACTAACCTCCGCGTCGGGAGACGTTCGTCATACGCGGCGAAGGAAGATCAGGCATACCTCGTCAAGACTCCCTCTCTCATAGGAGTTTCTCTCTCCCCTTCTCCCCATCTTTTTTTTTTCTCTTTTTTTTTTTTGAGGGAGGAAAATACGTTCGTCGGTTTCCAAGAATGACCACCAGTGATGTCACATGTAATGGTGGTGGGATACAAAAATGAATAAAATGACGAGGCGATGGAAATGCTGGTCGTCACGCAAAGGCGATGGTCACCCTCCTTGAGGGGAGGAGTGAGCCTGATCGCTAACTCAAGAAGGTCGGCGTTGGGAGCCGATATACAATGATCATAATGTCGCTGAGCGGTCGGTCCTGATAAGGAGATGACAATAGTGTCCAATCAGACCGATATATCCGAGCAACGGCTCTCATCCAACGCAGCGCGGGGATGAAACCGGTCTTCAAAAGATAAATATGTCGTGCCGAGAGGCCGAACATAATATGATAGTGTCGGCAGTGAGAGGCCGACCTGAAAGAATCAAACAACGGTCCTCGTCTGCGAGGTGGCGGGGACGAGGCCGGTCTTCAAAAGACAAGCACGCCGGGCCGGGGGGGCCGAACATGATATGACAGTGTCGGCAATGAGAGGCCGATCTGAGAAAATCAAGCAACGGTCCCCGTCCGCGAGGGCGGGGACGAGGCCGGTCTTCAAGTATGGAACACACGCCGTGCTGAGAGGCCGATCGTGATATCATAGTGTCGGCAATGGGAGGCCGACCTGATGTAAGGATGGTCTCACGGCCCTCGGCCGTGACGGTCTCCTCTAGGCCCTCGACCCCTGAATGATGGATGGTCGTCTCACGGTTCTCTGTCATGGCATTCGCCTCTAGATCCTCGGCCTCTAGGTGTTCTTCCTAGGCCATCGGTCTCTGCGGTGGAGATGCTCGTCCCACGGTTCTCAACCGTGGTGGTCTCCTCTAGGCCCTCGACCTCTAGGTGGAGATGCTCGTCTCACGGTCCTCAGCCGTGATGGTCTCCTCTTTAGCCGGCCCTGCACGTCTTCAAGACTCGGGCCGAGCGTCTTCTAATCATTTCGCTCAGCGCGTCGAGTGGCTTCAGCTGCGCAATAAGCATGGTAACGGGCCGCACAGCCCGATAATAAATATGCACACATAACCATCTGTGTGGCTTTCTCTTTAACATCCACGATTACCGGCCTATGGGTCATCGTGACCCTCGGCCCGGCTCATCGTGCGGGGTTAAGGGACGTAGCAGCTCGCGGCGGGGCCAATTAGCAGCCCGCCGATCGTCACATAGAGATAATCACTGGTCTGTGAGTTTGAAAACTCAGACCCAAGTTGGTCGCACTGCCCTCAAAAAAACGAGGTGGAGCGCTTCGGTGCCCTCGGGCCCCACAGGCCGCGTTTGTCACAGTCACTTCGCCTAGCGGTGCAGGCAGTACTAGGGTACGATCGTCGATCGGGCATGTAGTGCCGTGTGGACTAATGCGCAACCCTCCAATTAAAATGCGTCGTCGGGGCATCGCCCTTTTGGAGACGCTCAGATCGCTTAATCAAGTTGATCGAGAGTGGGCCAATGGGCGCACTAGAGCTTCACTCCACATTATTTAATTCGGGACAATTTATCCCTAATAAATAATAGTGATGTAACAGGCAATAGCAATGATATTTCTCTATCAAAGGCCATTCAAGTATACTCCGCTCGCTAATTAAAGCCGATCAGGAGCGGGCTGACGGGCCCATAACAACCAATCATTAATTAAAATGACGGTGAAAACTAATTATTACCACAAGAGCGTTACTCACTTGAGCCGTGCTCGACATTATTTAAGTTCGGGATACTTTTATCCCTATTAAATAATGTGATAATAATTAATAGCAATAACATTATTGAAACTTAATTAACATGTGAATGGGGGAGCATATGTGATACTTAGCTCCTTGGGCGGAGGCTTGGTCATGAATCAGGCAAGGAATATTGTTGACTGAGTCAACTTCTCCAATAAAGAGCTAGATACGTAGGCTGCCCAATAGTGCAGAGCATGTCACGTCCCAAATTGAGGACTTGGTCAAAACTCCCCAAAGAAAGTGGCCCCCCATTGCTTGGCTCCAAACACGCAGACGTGGTCTGCTTAGAACCAAGGCAGTATGAATGGTACTCCATGTTTTGGGAGAAATAATCGGGACACCTGCTCGTCGATCCAAGGCCAGATTATCTGGGTCGGCTGCTCACCCAGGGCGGCACGACGGTTGTAGCGGAGCAAGGTCGGCCAGAGGGTGTACTTTTCGGTGGGAGATCGGTTGAGCTTCTTATTTTACTTCCCTTGAGCTTAAAAAACACCATTAATGGCGGAAATCAAACTCCCAGTCGGTAGGTCCTCAGGTCACAGCGGTCGAATAGGATGGCTGGTGGAGGCTCGCCCCGCGACTGACCAGGCGGAGGGGTAGTCGGTGGTTGACCGCCGCCGGCGGGCGGCGGGCGGCGGTGCGGCGACTTTAGGCGGCAGAAGCAGCTGCGCGGGACGAGCAGCTGTGTTGCAGGTGCTATGAGATTTGGGGTGCTTAAGCGAGCTTTTTCTGGTGCTGGCTAACACCACGGAGGCTCCCTGCCGGCGGCGACGGTGACGGCGGCTCCGGCGACCTTCCTCCTCCTGCTTGCTTTCCAGAATCCTTTTTTTTTTTTTTTTTTTTTGTAATCAGTCCATTTCGTATGAATCTTTGCAGAACAACTGAAGAACACATGTAATCTTTTTGGACAGATTCCCACAGACGGCGCCAGTGTTGAGTTTAATCCAACACGATATAATAAATATATGTATGAACACTCAGTTTTTACGTGGAAACCCGAAAGGGAGAAAACCACGAGACTTTTTAGGCTAATGTCCGAGCCTTCTCATTCTCATTAATCTCTCCTCACCATTACATAGTACAATTTGAGCTTCATTAATGGAGTATTGAGCTAAGTCTAAAAGAAGGAGGAAGATGAAGCTCAAAGAGGATCCCTAACATGGAGGGAAAACCTCCTATAAATAGGGGAAGGGGAGAAGGGGCTCTCCACCCTAACGGGCCAAACGGGCCGATGCCGGGCCCAATGGCCAAAGTGGGCCAGAATGAGTCGAAATGGACCTAGCTGCTCGGGCTCCATACTGGATAATGTCTTGGACTCCTGAACAGTAATAGGCCGGGATAATATATCCCAACAATTATTATTATTATTATTACAATATAATAATAATAATATGATTAATATTATTATAATATTATATTATAATTTTATGTAATTATAATTATAATTACAATTATAATTATTATAATTATAAGTATAATCAATTGCAATTATTATAATTATATCTATAATTAATTATAATTATAATAATCATAATTATAATTACAATCATAATTATAATTATGATTATAATTATAATTATAATATACTATTATAATAATAATATAATAATAATAATAATAATAATAATCGTATTATTATTAATATATTGTAATAATAATATTAATATAATAATATCGTTATGATAATATTAATTGTATTTATAGTACTATTATTATATTATAATATTATAATTAATGTTAATATAATTATAATTATTATTAATTATAATTATAATAATTATAATTATATTATTATATTATAATATTATAATTAATTTTAATATAATTATAATTATTATTAATTATCATTATAATAATTATAATTATACTTATAATTATATTATAATTATAATTTATTATTATAATTATTATTTTTATTATAAAAATTATTATTATTATTATTACTATTGTAATTATTTTACGGAGTAATTATAATAATATTGATAACTATAGTTACAATTATAGAGATAAATATTGTAATTATAATTACAATTATAATTATATAAGTAATTATAATTAAAAATATAATTACAGTTATAATTATATCTATATTTATAATTAGTGTAATAGGTATAAATTTTTTCATTTTAAATTTAATTTTAATTATTATTATTATTATTATTATTATTATTATTATTATAGTTACGATTATAATTATAATTTTATTTAAATTATATTTGTAATTGCAATTATAATAAATATAATTATAATTATAATCATAATTATAATCATAGAAACATTCAAATCAGATCAGATCAGAAAGATTCAGATCAGATCAGAAGGATTCAGATCAGATCAGACCAGATCAGAAACATTCAGATCAGATCAGAAAGATTCAGATCAGATCAGATCAGAAAGATTCAGATCAGATCAGATCAGATCAGAAAGATTCAGATCAGATCAGATCAGAAAGATTCAGATCAGATCAGATCAGATCAGATCAGAAAAATTCAGATCAGATCAGATCAGAACTAAAAAATTCAGATCAGAAACATTCAGATCAGGCGAAGAGAACAGCTTCTTAGTGACTTACGGCTTGCTGTTTTGCATCTTTAGTTTTTGACTCCTAGTTGGTCTTCATAATGTAATGGGGGGGGGGGGGGGGGGGGCAAAAAAAAACGTTGGGGGGGGGGGGGAAATGGCCCCCTTACCCTGTCAAGTAGCTCCGCCCCTGCAAACACACAACCGGGGACTTTTGCAGGTTTTTTTAATAATAGAAAAGCTAGAAGCTACTGACTTTTGCTTGCCAAACATAGCCTATATTTGATCCTAGGCTTATTGGTGGGTGCTGTGTAGTAATAGAACCAGACGTAAAGTTAGTAAGCACATCGAAAGCTAAAGAGAGAAAATGTGCACTAAAAAGGGCAAGGTAAAAGGCCGAATATGAGAATGAATGCCATTTTCACAACTATTATCAAATATGATACTACGTATGTGATAATTTTAGTGGGATGGACGAAAAAGAATAAATGGAACAATTATCGTGGGACGGAAAGAGTATAAATAATTTGTAAAAATGTATGATTAAGAAAAAAAAACTCAGATTTTTTAGTTTTTCACTTTTGGTTTCTTGTGCCCTACTTGACCGGAAAATTAAAGCTTCGACTTCTATTTTCTTACCAAGAAAGTTGCATACTTTTCTTAAAAATCACACTACTCTCTTTTGACCCAATATTAGGGAGACAAAGGTAGTAGTACAATTTATTGATTGAAATAAGTTAACAAGATTTTGTAAAAATATTATTCTACGTAGTACGAAGTACGTAGTACTCTTTCAGTCCTGCAAACAGTTCACGGTTTCCTTTTTGAGCCGTCCTAGAAAATAGTTTTTATTTCTCTTTTTGGAAAGTTTTGTGTGAGTTGGAGTGCAATCGCCCCTCTAAATACATTCGTGATCCGTGTATATATTCTTCATATTCAATCCCATGGATTGCGATTTGCGAATGGTCTTATGATCTTATCATCAATATAACTAGACCATATATAATCTACAAGACGGAGTTCATTATGCGCGCAGGCTAATTATCCATGCAAGGGTCCTTTCAAAATTGTACCAACACGGAGGTGAGGTCTTCCAACTCTCAACAGCTAGCTAGCTAACCAATTAACCATGCATATTGTTTAAACAAGAAATTATTCACTTCTTATAACAAAGAAAAGTAGGATAAGGGGGTTTCGCACAAGAATCTATATGGAAGAATGGAAGAACTTTAATTATGAACTGAATATCAATGTAAATAAACTCTCTTGATAATGAAAAGGAAAGCACTTGCTCTCTAATTATGATTCGAATGAAATCTCTGTTTACAATTTGCACTCATTAAATAAGCCTTCCTTTACGCCCATCTCCAAGCTAACGACCCGCCAAAATAGCCGCAATACCGCTCAACGTGCTTCCTTCTCTTTCTCTCCAAGGCTCCAACGTTCTTATCTGATAATTCAAACAACCCCTTTATCCGGGCTCTGCTTTATGTCATAGGCTAGTCTTGTCATCTTGTTGTTGAGATGGGCCGTATGCTTTAACTTATTATCTCGTGGCTGGGCTTTGTTAATTGATGGAGAATCCTTGGCCCAACAATTGCCCCCAATTCGGAGGAATAGTTGTCAATGGATCGCTAAAGACATCGAACCGGCAACTCTTCCTTCGAATTAATACTCTTTGGGCTTCGTGAAGACTCCTGCTCGAATACTCAACCGTTGCCTTCTTCACATCGACTACCTTTCTCTTCAACTCGAAAACTCCCTCTTTTTCGCACGGTTCTCCACATTCCTTGTTTCTCCCTCTTCCATGGCTTCTCAAGTGTTTGTCCCTCAGGACATCTTAGAACTGAAAAGCTCCAAGCAAGCACGTCTCACGGAGGCTCATGTGGAAGCCATCCAAACGTCATCTGGATTCCCCTCCAATGCTGTCATCCGCTTCCCGGCGGCCAATGAAAGACTGGACTGGTTCTGCCCTGGGTGGGTGAACTTTCTGTTCTACCCGTTCAAAATCGGAATGAAATTTCCATTCTCTCCCCTAACTCGAGGCTTCCTGGAATTCGTCAAGATTTCCCCTTCTCAAATCATGCCGCAAGTGTGGAGGATTTTAAGGGCTCTGGAAGTTTTGAGCGAGAAATACAGCATTCCCTTTGAATTTGAGGACCTCGGATTTACATATGAGCTTCGTACATCTGGCCCTGGCCGTTTTACCCTAGCACTGAAGGACAGGAAAGCAAGGCTCATTCATAAAGTAGACAAGGCGAATGATAGAGGATGGATGAGCTGGTATTTCTTTGTTCTCAGAGATTCACTTGGGCACGAAGGAGTGTTTCTCGAAGATGACCTTCACAAAAGTAATCATTAAATTCATATATTCATCTCTTCTATTTCTGCTTTACTCTTTAGCCTCTAGCTTCTGAATGTATCTACCATTCATATACGTCATATGAACAATTAGCAGGTTATGATTATTTGTCATTCTGTCTGTTTTCCAGAAAAGAAGACTATTCCCCTTCCCCATGGGCCAACGGCCGAAGAGAGGACAGCCCGCATCCAAGCTATCCCTGTGGAAGAACGTTGGTTTGTAAGCTTGGTCTCTGAGTCTTCAGGTATGCCTCCCACTTTAACTCCTGATAGATCTGTCGGATTAAGGCGTTCTCGACGTAATATGAAGTCTTCGCGTAATCTGATTCAAGACTCGTCTGTAGTCTCAATTGAGGATTCAGGCCAGGAATCTGAAGGTTCTAAAGCTGGTGCTTGTGAGAATGCAGATGCTTATGTCCCTATGCAGGTTGTCTTTCCTACCGGTGAGAATTCTCAAACTGGGAAACGTCCTTCTCAGTCCGTTGGTAAGTATTTTGCCTTATTCCCTGAGTCCTTTGTCCTGACATATCTGATGGTCTGATTGGTTTTTCTTATGACAGCCACCTCTTCGTCCAATTCCAAGTTGCCTCCTACGGATTACGAACTCTTGACTATGGCTTCTAGGAAGAAAAGGGTGCCCTCTAAACTGCCCTCTCCTCTTCCTAAAATCCCTAAGCACTCCACTGCTGAAGCGGCTCAGACCTCCACCTTGCCTCGTGGGATGACTAAACCAGAGCCCAGTCCTGCCCCGGTGAGGATGGTTGCATCCTTCTCCTCAGAATTCTGCCGATTGAAAGACACTCTACTTATGAAGGACGAAATGGCTCAGGTTCTGCTTCCATCATCTTCTGCTGCCTTCCAAGGTTTATCTCCTGCTGGCTTAGCGTTGGCCTCATCTGCTCTTGCTTTCCAGGTTTTGTACTCAACCTCCTTCAACCTGTTAATCAATGAAATGCTTTCTCTTAACATGCTAAATGAACTTGGCTTATTCGTTCAGAGCACACAGGCTAGTCTCGTTGCTGCAGAGAGGTTGACTTTAATGGAGAAAACTATTGACGATCTGAAGATGAAGGAGATAACTATGCAAAAGTATGCTGATGCCAACGCCCGCCAAATTTTGGAATTGCAGGAGCAGAATTCAGCCTATTCTGCCCAGGTGTCGCTTTTGAAGGACCGCATCCTAGCACTTGAAGCATACGGGAGAAAGAAGAAACAAGAAGTCACTAATGCAGCTTGCTTCTATGCTTGGAAGACTCGGGGAGAACTTATGGAAGCGTTCCTAGCAGGTGAGACTTCCGGTTGGAAGGCTGAGCAAGATGTCGCTTCCTGGAGAGAGCTTCAAGAAGAGATGGACCCTCCAATCGCTGATGATGGTTTTGACGTTGGTGAGTCTGATAACGAGGCTGACTCGTAAACTTCTCCTTAATGTAAGGCACTTTGCAAAACACCTTTAACTTGGCTCCCAGTACCTTGGTGGTTCATCCAGGGCGGAAAGTATTTGTGACATCTTCATCTCAGGCACTTGGTGGTTTATCCAAGGCCTGGCCTTTATTTTGCTTTATGGTACCTCCGTGGATATTCTGATACTTTTGCTCTGACTGTCATATATGTGGATATGCTTGTCGTTGTTTATGTATGTGAATATGACTGCATGTGCATAGTTATGTATGTACACATGTTTCGTTATGTATGTATGTTTTGGCCAAAATCATGTATGTTAATAGGGCCGACTGGGACTGTAATCCATGATCTTCTCATGGGCAGCCCAGCCCTTTCCCAATTGATGTCAACGTATTGTGTGCACTTGAAAATGGCCGACATCTTGGCCGTCCATGATTTCCTGACTTTCAGCCCTGATATACTTCTGCAGTCACTAAAAAGAAAAACTGTCAAGGCTGGCCGTTGGCTTGGGGCCAACGGCCCTCCGACGGTCAAGTTAGCAAAAAATCATGAATCCACTTTGTGTGATACAACATTCTACAGACAATATGTCAACTGTATGACCTCCAAGATGGGACCAAAAATGTACTGAACTTAAATTAAGTTAGGCATGAATGAAATAATGCAGAGATTTACTAACGAGTAAGATTTTAACTGCTCAAACTCTATTCTAGGCCATTCATCTAGAACCATAAATGATAATGAGATTTTTAAGTTACACTTATTACCCTGCCAAGGGTAAGACGGGAAATTATATTTCAAAACAACATATAGACCGGTGGTGACGCTTCGACAAACCTGTCGCATCTGGTACGTACAACGCATCAGGGAGACTTGCCTGTCGCCTGGTTTGGTCGCCTGCATCCAAAATGTCATTTGAACTGACCGTTGGCCTTAAGCCAACGGCCCTCCGATGATTAAGTTAGTAAATTGTTCTAACAGATAAAGCAAAATGACATTAGAAATGGAAAAGCTTAAGGTGTACCGCATTCCAGCTTCTAGGAACTTGTTTACCCTCAACTGACTCCAGACGATATGCCCCCTGTCCAATTATGTCAACAATCTTGTACGGACCCTCCCAATTGGGGCTGAATTTTCCACTTGCTTCGTTTCCAAATGCTCTTCTCAAAACCCAATCTCCTTTGTTGAACACCTTTGCTCGAACGTTCTTGTTAAAACTCTTTGCCACCATTTGTTGATAGGACTGTAGACGGATCTTAGCTTTCTCTCTAATTTCGTCGATGGTGTCAAGATCGTGTATTAACTCGACGTTGTTCCGCTCTTCAGTCATAAGCCCGTATCTTGAAGATGGCACTTCAATTTCTGCTGGTATGACCGCCTCACAGCCATACACCAAGGAGAAAGGAGTCTGTCCGGTCGCATTCTTTGGAGTCGTCCTATCAGCCCACAATATCAAGGGTAACTCGTCAGCCCATCTGCCTTGTGCTTTCTCGAGTCTTTTTTTCAAATTGGACACAATGATTTTGTTGCTAGACTCGGCTTGTCCATTGGATTGCGGGTATCTAGGAGTTGACGTTTCCAACCTGATGTTGTACCTTTCGCAGAAGCGTCGGGTTTTTGCACTTATGAACTGGGATCCATTATCACACACAATCTCCGATGGAATGCCAAACCTGCAAAGTATGTTACGTCTGATAAAAGATATTACTTGTTCATCACGTACCTGACGGAATGGCTCAGCTTCCACCCATTTTGAGAAATAGTCCGTCATTGCCAACATGTAAACCTTCTGTCCTGGAGCTTCGGGCAACTTTCCCACGATGTCCATTCCCCATTTCATAAAAGGCCAGGGTGAAAGGACTGGGTGAAGCGACTCTGATGGCTGATGACGGATCGGACCGTGTTTTTGACAAGCCTGACAGCTTTGAGTGAAGGTGATCGCGTCATGCCGCATGGTTGGCCAGTAGTATCCAAATCGGAGAGCCTTGTTAGACAGACTCCTCCCCGCAGCGTGGTTTCCACATTCGCCTTCATGAAGATCTTTGAGCACTCTCATGGCTTCTTGAGGTGCTAAACATCTTTGGTATGGACCTGCTTTAGATCTTTTAAACAGTACATCATCGATTAATAAGAATTTGGTTACCTTGGAGAGGAATGCCTTAGCTTCCTTTCTGTCTGATGGCAAGATGTTATGTCTCAGGTATGCTATGTATGGCTGCGTCCAGTCATCTTGTGAGGACGAACTGATTGTGCTGACGGACTCCAACCTGTCAATTGCCGGACTTGTCAAGTGGACGAAGGGGATGTTACTATTGACTTCTGCCCCCAGACATGACCCAATTGCGGCCAAAGCGTCTGCCTGCGTGTTCTCTTCTCTTGGTACTTGTTCAAGTGTGATCTCGTCGAACCATGCCATCAATTTCGTGACGACTTGCAGGTAGGACGTCATCTTGGGATCCTTTGCTGCATAAACACCATTAGCTTGGTTAACTATTAACAAGGAATCACATTTTACCTGGAGTAGCTTGACACCCAAATCCTTTGCCAAAGTTAAGCCTACGATCAGCGCCTCATACTCCGCTTCATTATTTGTGGCGTTAAAATCACAATGAACGGCTTGGAGCATAGTGTCCCCCTGTGGCGACTTTAGCACTACGCCTAGGCCTGCTCCGTTTAAGTTCGACGCTCCGTCTGTGTGCAATGTCCACTTCTGTTGAGGCAGACCGTCTGTGATGATGCATGCTTCCTTTTCGGCTTCGGTTTGGAGCTTAGGGCTAAAGTCCGCCACAAAATCAGCAAGCGTCTGGGACTTCAAGGCAGTTCGCGGCTCGTACCGAATGTCATAGGCTCCCAGCTGGATCGACCACTTGGCCATGCGACCTGACAATTCTGGTTTCCTCATGATTGATTTCATGGGATAGTTAGTCCGCACACAAATAGTATGTGATTCAAAATATGGACGTAATTTAACCGATGCAGTAATCAAAGCTAAAACTAGTTTTTCAAGTAAAGCGTACCTGGTTTCGGGTCCATTCAATGACTTACTTACATAGTATACCGGTGTCTGCATTCCGTCATCTTCTTTGGTTAACACGGCGCTGACAGCATGTTCTGAGACGGCCAAATACAGCTGAAGCTCGTCGCCCTCTTTTGGTTTTGTCAACAATGGCGGGGTCGTCATATATTCCTTCAATCGCTGGAGTGCCTGCTCGTGTTGATCTGTCCACTCGAACTTCTTGTTCTTACGAAGTACGTCATAGAAAAGGCGACACCTGTCAGATGACTTGGAGATGAAGCGGTTCAGAGCAGCAACTCGACCTGTCAACCTCTGCACATCTTTGACTGACTTTGGTGATTCTATGTCAATGATAGCTCGGACCTGCTCTGGGCTTGCTTCTATTCCACGTTCACTGACGATATAGCCTAAGAATTCCCCTGAGGACACACCGAAGGCGCATTTCGCCGGATTGAGCTTCAGGTTGTATTCCGTCAACTTCTTAAATGATTCTGCCAGGTTGTCAACGTGGTCCCCAGCTTTCCTTGACTTGACGATCATATCGTCTATGTATACCTCCATGGTCTTTCCAATTTGATCTTTGAACATCATGGTGACGAGCCTTTGAAACGTTGCACCTGCATTTTTTAGACCAAACGGCATAACAACATAGCAATATGTACCTGTTTCAGTAATGAAGGCCGTCTTTTCTTGATCATCAGAATGTAGCTGAATCTGGTGGTATCCACTAAAGGCGTCCATGAATGAGAGCATCTCGTGTCCGGCCGTCGCATCGGCCAGTACGTCAATGTGTGGCATGGGAAATGAATCCTTTGGACATGCTTTGTTCAAATCGGTGAAGTCCACGCACACTCGCCATTTCGCCTTTTTTCCTTTTGCTGCCTTCTTTTTTACGACAACGACGTTAGCTAGCCAATCTGGATACCTGACTTCTCTGGCTTTCCCGGTTTGGAGAAGAGCCTCGACCTCTTGGTTTATGATGTCGTTCCGCTCCCTTGCGAAACGTCTTCTTCGCTGTCTGACTGGTTTATATGACGGATTGACATTTAACTTGTGCGTGATGATCTTTGGGTCAATTCCCGTCATGTCTTTGTGACTCCAAGCGAATACATCTTTATGTTGTCTAAGAAACTGGACCAATTCAGCCCTGAGGCTTGCTGGCAAATTTGTCCCGATGCGGATGACCCGTTCTGGATGCTCGTTGTCGATGACTACTTCTTCCGTTTTTTCGTCATCTTCCTCCAAAGCTGGGTCACCCTTTAGTTGCTATGCTGAAGTTGGAGGGTTTGCTGTAGGCTTCATGGCCGTCTGATAGCAAGACTTGGCTACCACCTGGTCTCCCCGAATGGACTCTATTCCCCAAGGCGTTGGGAACTTGACGACCTGGTGATACGTCGACGGAATGGCTCCCATTTGATGCAACCATGGCGTCCCCAAAATCATGTTGTAAGCTGGGAGGCCCTCGACTACATCGAACCTGACCTGCACATTAAGACCGTTAGCGTAAACAGGGAGAGAGATATTACCTATGGTTCGGCTTGGCTCTCCATTGAAACCGACGAGTGTTGATCCTGATTTTGCTATGTCATCCTCTTTGATTCCCATTTGCTCCAGCATCCGCATGGTCGTTATGTTGGCCGTGCTTCCGTTGTCGACAAGGACTCGCTTCACTTCAAAGTTTGCCACCCTAAGGGATATGACCAGAGTGTCATGGTGGGGTTGCATAGGATCTGGCATATCTGACTCGTCAAAAGCAATGGTTGTGCTTCTCCAGTCGTCACGTCGTCTCTCTACTTGACATACCTGCAATGACTTGTCTCGGGAATATTCCCGAGCGTGTCTCTTGGCAGCAGAATACGTTAGGCCACATAAATCCGACCCGCCATTAATAAAATTAATTACCTGACAGGGAGCCGAAGGTGATGGAGGTCGTGTCGCTTTAGTTGACGACTTGTCAGTTCGTCCTAAAAGAGCTTTAGTCCGTTCTGACATAATTTCTGTCAGATACCCGTTCTTCAAAAGATAAGCGACCTCCTTTCGCAAAGCGACGCAGTCCTCGGTGTTGTGCCCGATGTCGTTGTGGAAGTCGCAATGCTTGCTCGGGTCTCGCTTCCCAGCTGGCTTGTCGGTTCTCTTGGGCCATCTGACTTTCTCTCCCAACCTCTCTAACGAGTTGATGAGCCCCGCCGTACTGACATTGAAGCAGAAGTCAGGAATGACTGGAGGTAGATCAGGATCGTCGAGCCAATGCGTCGTTGCCGCAACGGGTCGCTCTTCAGCTTTGGTGTAAGGCTTGCCAGTTCGGTAGTCATGCCTCCTGGACGTACTGGACTTGCGGTTCCCCCCTTCATAACTGTCAGCATGTGGTTGTGCCCGCAAGTCCTCCTCTAACCTGATAAAGGCTAAGGTTATAGCCTGGACATCTTCGAATGTGCGACAAGGAAACTTCGTCAACTCCCTGTATAACTCCGAATCATTCTTCAATCCCCTTCGGAATGCCTCGATCGCCGTAGGTATGTCACACCTTGAGATTGATACCTTTTCCCTGTTGAAGCGGTGAAGGTAATCTCTCAAGGATTCGTCGCGTTGTTGGATAATCCGGTACAGGTCGCTCGTTTGTTTTTCCAGGGTGCGGCTGCTTGCAAACTGTTGTGTGAATGAGTCTACCAACTCCGCAAACGAGTCGATCCCTTCGTTTGGTAGGTTGACGAACCAGGTCAAGGCTGGTCCTGACAGTGTCGTCCCGAACCCCCGACACATGCAGGCCTCTCTTTGATCCGGGCTGAGTGCTACGACCAACATGCGCTGTTTAAATTGAGCGACG
Source organism: Cuscuta epithymum (assembly GCA_945859915.1). NCBI lineage: Eukaryota > Viridiplantae > Streptophyta > Magnoliopsida > Solanales > Convolvulaceae > Cuscuta > Cuscuta epithymum. Next base: position 1,484,905 of record CAMAPF010000938.1, read on the forward strand.
TGTTCCACCGGATCTGACGTCCCATCAAACATCTTCATGGCGGGAGCAACGAACTTCCTGGGTATCTCGATGTTGGTGATGCGTCTGCTGAAGGGAGACTCCGCATAACATGTTCTGGACGCTCTGTCTAAAGGTGGGGGAACACCTGGTAACCCGTTGATTTTATCCTGCATCTGACGCATCTGCTCTCTCAAAATAGACATTTCATCTGCGACGTCCGGATGGAGGGGAACTGAACATGGAAGTGTTGGTGCTGGCGTCTGGGCGTGCTCACGACGGATTGTCTCACACGTCGTCTGCGCTGTCGATACGTCGGGTACAGAGAAACGCCGTGGTTGAGGTTCCAAGAACGACACACTAGGCCCGCCTCTCCTGGCATCCTGCATAAAGTTCGACGGACCAGCATCTCCTTGAGTTCTGCTTCGGTAGTGGGGGATTTGCGGATCCGACGGGATATAAGTCTTACGGGCCGACGTATTGACACCAGATGGTCCAGCATCTCCACAAGTTCTACTCCTGTAATGGGGAATTGATGGCTCCGCTGGGAGGGAAGACAGAGTCGTCACAGGCATACTCTGGGTTGCTGAATGCAGGCCTGATCCGTTTGCTCCGACCCGAAGGGACTCCGGGAAGAAACAAACCGGTATATTAGCTGGTGGAGTAGTTGCTGGTGTGAGGGGTGTGTAGGGGATGACCTGCGAGATGACCGTCGAGAACGGTTCCCCGGTCGGAGTCGTTGACAGACCCAGCGTAAGGGAAACTGGATCCGTCGACGTTACTGGTGGATTCGTCACCGCCGGGGAGAAACTGAGATCTAGCCTTGTTGCAGCGGTTGATGTATCTCCCCTTCGGTTGGGCCTCGAGTTTGAAGCTATCGAGACTGCGGATTGTACCTGGGAACGAAGTACGTCGTTCTCGCGCTGAAGAAGGGCCATTCTTTCCGCCATCTCGCGCCGGAGCTCTTCTCGAACCGTCTCCAATTGTTCATGAAATTCAATTAGCAATTGATTCGTTCCTTCCATACTTGAATTCTTTCTTGCACGATGCCCCACGGTGGGCGCCAAATTGTTTAAACAAGAAATTATTCACTTCTTATAACAAAGAAAAGTAGGATAAGGGGGTTTCGCACAAGAATCTATATGGAAGAATGGAAGAACTTTAATTATGAACTGAATATCAATGTAAATAAACTCTCTTGATAATGAAAAGGAAAGCACTTGCTCTCTAATTATGATTCGAATGAAATCTCTGTTTACAATTTGCACTCATTAAATAAGCCTTCCTTTACGCCCATCTCCAAGCTAACGACCCGCCAAAATAGCCGCAATACCGCTCAACGTGCTTCCTTCTCTTTCTCTCCAAGGCTCCAACGTTCTTATCTGATAATTCAAACAACCCCTTTATCCGGGCTCTGCTTTATGTCATAGGCTAGTCTTGTCATCTTGTTGTTGAGATGGGCCGTATGCTTTAACTTATTATCTCGTGGCTGGGCTTTGTTAATTGATGGAGAATCCTTGGCCCAACACATATTGTGTAGTACGTTTCGCATATGAGAAAGACGAGACGAACTGTTTGGTGTGTGGTTATTGATGAATTATTGTCCTTTTATAAACTTCGATACTGTTAATGTACTCAAATAAGTAGTACTTCGTATATACCAACTTGGCAATACTATCAAGTTTAAAAAAATTATCACACACTTTTAGGATAAACACGTACTTGGAATATAGTCACTAATCACGTACATTTGTTTGACACACATTTTTCTATGATTTTTTATCACCGAGAAAAACACTACATACGTATCTTATTTAGAACAAGAATTGTAGAGAAGCAAGTATAACTTCACTAAGGATTTGATTTCAAGAAGCCACCTCTTCAGATCTTTAGTTTCCACGCAACTTTGCGCTAGGGCTTCAACGCCACATAGTAAGTTGGCGAGTGGCTTGGGATACTCTCAATTGGCAGATGAGCAACATACTGATGATGAGCGACAAGGTTGGCGATGGGCTGGTTTCGGGCGGTAGGGAAAGATCATTCTGAACTCAAGGCAAGAACGTTCCATCCATGGAGTATGGTGAACCAAGCGATACAACGAGAGTGATGTTCAATGTTCAAACGGCGGTACCAGTGGTCCGGCCTCCTCCTAAACCACTGCCATGAGGTGAGCTTGTGTCTAGGGCGGTTTGGAAAAAGAAGATTCAAGTTTGCTTTATTTTTATTTCAAGTTTTATTTTTCTTTCATTAGATACACTACAAAAAATCAGGGTCGTTGTCACGGACCGTAGTGTTAAAAATCCGTGACAAAACAATTTTGTCACGGACGGAATCCATGCATGACTAAACGGGCGTGGCTAACTTTTGTCACGGACAGGGATCCGTGACAAGCTTTGTCACGGACTAGTCACGGCCCGTAACCGTGACGAAATAGTCACCGGAGTTGCTATTCCGCCACATTGGTCACGGATTTATCCGTGACAAACTTTAAAAAAAATCTGTCACATTAGTCACGGACTCGTCCGTGACAACATTGTTTTTAAAAAATTTTGGATGTATATCCGAAATACAACAGGCGGGGAAATTCGAAATTTTCAACATTTTTTTTAAAAAAAGTTGAATATATATCCGAAATACAACAGGCGGGGAAATTTTCAAAATTTTTCAAAGTTTGCCACGGAACTAATCCGTGACAAACATTTTAAATTTAAGAAAAAAATTATTTAAAATTAATAAAAAAAATTAAAAACAATTATTTTGAAAAAACGGACAAAACATTTGTCACGGAACGAATCCGTGACAAACATTTTAAATTTTAAAAACATAACATAGATTACATCCTTCAATCTTTCAACAGATACCGTAATATATACTGTGACTGAGTTGAATTGGTGTGAAAATGTTGAATGAATCTGTTCATGCATATATAAAAAAAATTATCACGGATGTTGTCACGGATTCGTCCGTGACAAACATAATCAGTACGAAATCCGTGACAAAAATCTGTGACAAAACGCAAGTTTTTTTGTGGTGATAATTGATCTGGTTCTTGGATTGCTTGTGTTCGTGGTAGTTTTGAGATGTCTAATTTAACTATGATCAAAGGTAATTGCCTTGAAACTCCCATATGTTCAGTGAAATGCTTCCCTCAGTTTTGGGTAAACTTTTCTATACCTGATAAGCACAAAAAGGATCATGTGATTCTTATAAGTCTAGTGAAGTAGTGAAGAGTACAGTGACCTTAAAGGTCTATAAGAACTCTGTGTTGCCCGTTTGGTGGTCAATGATTCATGCTACTTCTTTGGAGGTGGCCGTCTCAGAGTCTGATCGTAGGACATCTCTTGAGTCTAGATGCAGTATGTTGAAAGATAGGTGGCGAATTTTGAGCTGTTAGTTGTACTTTTAATCACAAGCCTTCAAATTGATCAACAATTTTGAATTTTTCTAGCTATCTTACGTTTTTTCTAATCGCAACATATTGAATTTTACATTATTCACATGTTCTACTTTGACTACATTTTATGGTATTATTTTACGAAAGATATTTTTTTAAGAAATATTGTTCAATTTATCTCATTACAAATTTTCAAAATCTGATTTTTAATTATTTTTTACTAATAGAGATTAAGATATAATTACGGTCAAAGACGTACGTTGACAAATGTGAAATGTTGACCGTTGAAATTAAAAAAGAATAACTTATGCACACAGTACATCTTGCACATATGAACAGCTAGCATTTGAAACTTATTTGGTTTACGGTGCCGCTCCGCCACATCTACTGCCTCCCTCGCCTTATAAGTGCAACACCTTATGCACTGCGCCACTGCCCATCACTAAGGGTGCTGCCGCAGCACTCGTAATCGCCGCAGCTTCCACCATGAGCATGGTGCCACACTGCCACGTTCAGGGCTCCCAGCCTCCCACCATGTCCAGAACCGCCATGTCTGCGGACTGCCGCCGGGTCCAGAATTGCCATGTCTCTCTCCAACTAAGCAGCATTGCCATGGCTAGTCTCGATCAGTTCTCTGGCCGAGACTGGGAGATCAATCACGAGAAAAACCGCCAAAGAGAGGGTGAAAAGAAGAAATACCGCCTTCAAACTCATATTTTCAAAGCGCACAGATATATAGATATATTTATTTACATAATACATACTTCCTCCGTTCTTTTTTAGTTGCAACATTCTTTTTTTCACGCTTGCCAATGCACAACTTTGACCGTCATTATATTTAATTCTCTATTAGTAAAAAACATTTAAAAATCAGATGATGAAACTTCAAAATGAAACGAATTCAACAATATTTTTTAAAAAAATGATTCACATACATTAATAAATAAAATGTAGTCAAAGTAGAGTACATGAATAGTGTGCAAATTCCAATGTTGCAACTATTACGATACGGAGGATAATACATCTATATGGTATACTTCAAATAATTAGTGTGTTGTAAATAGAGGTATATTGTGTGTATGTATTTTACTCCGTACTATATACAGATTTTGAACAAGCCGGGTCCTAACAAAGTAACAAGTCAGAAATCATGTATCATATCCGATCCATTTATCAAAATAAATAATAAGTTGTGATTTAGATCTAGGTAAATAGAATTAAATGCAAACCCCTATTCATTAAAAAAGGTAGATTTGGATCGATTTCGAATCTAGACCCGACTCATTAACCGGCCTACACGTTAAACTAAAAAGTGAAATAGCAAAAAAGACCTAAGAGGCTCCCCACATTTCAAAACTTCCATAGCAGAATTATAACATTGACATCACTATAGCCTTTAAAGTTATTTTGAAATTATTGGTGTCTTCATATAATCACACTGGCATATTCAAGATAAAACTCCTATTGACAAAAATAATATTGATCAACAGAAAAATGTCATCTTCACCAGCGATGAACCCTTTGTATACTCGTTGAACAAAAGTCCGAAGGGAGACAGAACACAAGCCTTCAAATTTTAAACACTATCGAATGTACAACATATCCTATTTTTTAAATTTTAAAATTTCACCATCTTTCTTTCTTATTTAGATAATTTTTGTATATGAGCAAAATAAGCACAATAGAACGCGACTTAGTATCTTTTAGTGAACACTATATCGCAGTGATCCGTATATCGCAGTGACTATAAAAGTATATACTTATAATCCCTTTAGACACATTCCTCCCACAAATTTTATTTTGATAATATTTTAGGAAAAAGCAAATTTTCTTAATTAATGCCTCTTATATTTCCTTCAAGTACACTATGAATGTATTGGTAAAAAGTGGGCAATACTTATCATGTTTTTTAAAAAAGCAGTGGTAGTTTTTTATAAACCAAATGAAATGAAACTCTAAATTTACAAAATCCAACTAATCGTACCTGAATTTATTTCATGACCTTCTCCATTAAGCTAAAAGAATGGGGTTTTCAAAAAACATATTACTAAAATAAACTTATTAGTTATTTACATAAATATGACTATTTATTAATATAACGTAGTGTTGTGGTAACTTCAATTCAAAACATGAACATGTATTACTATGATTTCATTACTACTTTAGTAATTAGTCATATTTTTGTAAATCATCTTTATTTTGATCATATTTATGTAATTATTTCTAAAAGAATACAAAATGTTATAAGCTGTGTTCCATATATTCTACGCCCTTCTCGATTCAGTCTGCGAATTTTCTCTCCTTTTCACGTTTGGCTGGCCTGACTGGATTCTGTTTTACTATGTCCAAACTCGGAAGTCAAAACACAAGGGATTCAGGGTCGTAAGTTTATAATCAAAGATTTAAGTGTTTAATTTGCTAATATTCTTCTAATTTTAAACACGGTGGATACTCGTAAAGGATGTTTCATCATTTATAACGGGAAAAATGTGCAAATAGGCCCATGTACTAACTAAAAAAGGTCAAATAAACCCTTATTTAGGAGGTTCTGTCCGGACGTCGTCATTTGGGGTGGTTCTCGGTGGAGTTTTTTTGATAAATTTTTTTGATCATTTTATTCATCAAGTCTAGTTTACTCATATCAAATTTCAACTAAAACTTCAATCGGGAAGACATTCAAATGAATTCTTGAAGATAACTGCTCTTCTAACTGTGCAGTTATTTTCAAGAATTCATTTGAATACCTTCCCGATTGAAGTTTTAGCTGAAATTTGGTATGAGTAAACTAGACTTAATGAATAAGATGCTCAAAAAATTTCATCAAAAAATTCCACTGGGAACCAACCTAAATGGCGACGTCCGAACAGAGCCTCCTAAATAAGGACTTATTTGACCTTTTTTTGTCAGTACATGGGCCTATTTGCACCTTTACGGAATCAAATATTCACTATTTTTTGCTTTAGATATGATGGAATAAAGCAAAATCACTCACTAAATTGTTCATGCTTCTTTGTTATGAAGCAACATTTAGTCCATGCCATATTCGACACGATTTTCACCTTGGGTCATCCGAAAACGATCTCTTTGTGTTCTAGTACAGGAGTAAGGCTGCATACATCCAATCCCCTTACCCCACCGTAGGTGAAAGCCTTTGCGGTGCTGGAATAATGATGATGATACCCGTAAAGAATAAAAAACAAAGAATACTTCCAAAAAATGGTAATAGTATAATTCATAATATTGTCGGAGTATTAACTTTTTATAATGAAGTAATTTTAAACTATAATACTGTGTAAACTTTTTTATAGGATGTTAGGACATGGAGTACTTCAGTATAACTGTATAAGCTTATGGTTAATTAATGTGCTTTACAATTTTTACCCTCCCTTGATGTTGAACTTAAAAATGAAAGTTTTTCTACATAAATTATGGAGTAATAAACTTCAAATGCTGATTCTTATTTTCTACTATAAACTACGGAGTATTAAACTTCGAAGATAATAAGTATGCTTAAAATAGGGAGTATAAGTTTATTTCTATATCATTATACTTGGATGAACATTCATCGAGTGGGATTTGAATGATGCGTATTCTGATAGAGCCATACAATACTTAAAACTACATATTCAGTGTTTGCCGGATTAACTACATATACTTAAACTATCTATAAAAATAGTTATTTCATTATAAAAAAATTCAACATGGATCAAATGAATATAATATTTCATGTAATTTAACCAATAAGTTGCATATGAAAAATTAATCAAAGCAAATAAATTCACAGAAAATATAAATATCATTCATGATTTAAGATGGTTGTACCTTGTCAAAATTAAAACTTACACATTGGTGAAGCATGAGTTACACTTGCACATTCGTGAGGCATGACTCTTTTCTCGGGATGACAGTTTGCTATTTCCATGACTTATCAAACCCACCAGGGCACCAACCTAACATTTCTAGGTCAAGGTTAATAAGTCCATCAAAGAATTCAAGTAAATCACATCTTCAAATTTTTATGAAGACCATTGTTACCGCAAACCCATCCATCCATCTCCATTGTTTGTCCACTATCTTCTTATCATATTTGTCTTCCTTAAACTCCAAAACAAGTAAAATCTTTGAATCCTTTCTTGTCATAAAGCCTAATCTTCATACTCTGTCTCTTCATCATCGTCGTCATCATCATTGTTACCCCAATACCTCCATCCATCTCCAACATCATCTCTCTCCTCCTCTGTTTCTTCACTATCTTCTTCGTATTTACTTTCATTGACAGGCCATGGTTTTTTCGCTACATTCAGATTGGCCTGAGAGGCACCGGAACTTTTTCGGTGTGTCGGAACTTTTGAAGGAGGAAGTTTCAAATTGGGCTTTGTCCTGCTTTGTTTCTGAGTCTTTCCGTTTCCATGTCTCCCACCACCATATGCTTCCTTATCACTCTCTTCGTCCATCTCATTTTCAACACCAGCTGAAGGACCAACACTAGGTTGAGCATTCTTGGCATTATCATCAGGGAAATGACCCGGATGTTCTTTCCTTAAATGAAGATTGAGTTTGTATTCATGGATGTAAGCTTTATCACACCCTTCGTAAGGACATACATAGGGACGATCAGATGATGATGCGTATGCTCCTGAAGATTTTGGTGTTTTGGTTGGCTTCTCTGCAATAGGAGTAGGCTGGGGGGCATACCTTGTCACATCTGGTGTTCCTTTCTGCATAAACATAATAACATATTACATTTTGGAGGTGAAAAATGTCTACTTCGTATTATATAAGCTAATAAGCACTCCTGTTAGATACTGTTTCTAAAACCTCATTTGGCATGGCCATTAATGACTGAATCTGGTGAATGGAGATTGAAATTATATTTTATTTGATTTCAGCTTTCGGCAAAAAGAGTTGCTCATGCACTACTTTTTTGTCATTATTATGAGCCAATATCGTCTTCACAATGAAAGAGTTTTGGAAAAAATGGATGATAAACCGCAAAAAGACATACAAAACGGACTCTAGATTTAAAAAAAATATGTGACAATTTAGCCAGTAGGTGGTGAGTCATTTGACAGAATCTCTATTCATAAACTTTGCTATGATGGGAAAAAGAAAACAATTCTTAGCAGTAAAAAAATGATCACTAAGAAACATGAGAGAGAGAGGTCAACCTTTTGATGAGAAGTAGCAACATGATTTTTTAGCTTGTACTCATGGGCATATCTCTTTCCACATTCTGGATATGGACATATATGATAGTTTTCCTGTGAATGTGTCCTCATATGTGATTTCAGGTTGAAATCCAGTGAGAAAGCCTGCAAGCATACAAGAAAAGATAGATACACACTAGTGTTGCAATCTGGTAAAGAATTTAATGATGAAACTTTTTTATACATATTAAATTATAAATTATCTATTGAGAATATTTTCACCATCGATGCATATCATACAGCACAGTGATTGAGAAGAACCAAGGAGCATAAAACAAGATTTTTTGACCAAAAAAACAAATCGTGTTCAATTACCATATGGAGATAAAAAGAGAGTTACCTTGCCACAGCCCTCCACTGGACAAGCAAAAGCCCGCTCCCCAGTATGAATAAGATAGTGTCGCTTCAGCTTTGAACTGTCCAAAAATTTCTGCAAATTAAACTTAGGATTTAGTCAAGGAAACCAAGGAAAATGGTAATACTTGACACATTCCAAAAATATTAACAAAATAAAAAAGGAAAGACAGGAAAAAAAAGGAAAAATTGATAGTAATAATCGCAACTATTGGCGGTCCACTTATAATAATCTCAACTATCGATTATTTCCAAATAATCCCAACTTTAGGGACCTTCCGCCAACAATGGTCCGACGTGACCACCTATAAATAAATTCCTACAGTTTCTAAAATGGATGAGAAGAGATATAGCAAGTAATCCCTATAAATAATCCCAACTTTTAATTTTTACGCTTTATTTCTATTTGAAATTCTCTTGTTTTCTGGTCATGGACCATTATTGGCGGATGGTCCACATAGTTGGGATTATACAAAAATAATCAATAGTTGGGATTATTGTTAGTGGACCGACAATAGTTGGGATTATTATTTTCAATTTTTCCGAATAAAAAATCATGCATAAAAGAAAAGAAATTAAAGAAAATAATTGAAACGGGATTAGTGCATTGGGGATTCAAAAATCAAAATAAATTCAGTTGAGAAGAAGATCTAACTTGTTTTATTTAGATAGAAAAGGGAAAAACGAAACAGACTACAACCCTCACAAATTAAGTTTTGCAATGGAAAACGATACCAACAACTCCTTCAGTTCTCTGTTAAGTGTCACTATAGTGCTCTAAAATACAGGGATAAGCAATATCATATTACAAGAACACCCTAGTAGTGATTAAACTTGCTCCCTCCGGCTGAAAATCACTAGAGTCACTGTTATAGTCACTAAAGTATAAAAGGTCAATTTTTTGTCCAGTGTATTCATTTTAGTCATATATTTGTCATTATTTCTTAAATTAATCCCTTAACATCTAGTGTCCAAATGCAAACAGCAGCTGAGAATACGAAAACATTTTAGATGCACTGAAGAAGTATGTATTTTACCTTTTGACAATTCCCATATGTACAGGTATATTGTCTCTCTCCATGGATGTGAGAATGCTTCCTCAAAGCCCCAGCATCTATAAATGTTTTTCCACAGCCTTCAAAACTGCAGAGGAAGAGCACTTCTGTAGCTGGCTCTGGTTCGGTTTGTGAAACTTCTAGCTCATTTGTGTTCTCCTTCAATGCTTTCAGTGTGGCCTCTAATAAAAGAAAAATAGAAGAAAAAAACACAAAATTGGTTTAGCCTCTTTAGCTAAATAGAAAACGGTGAGCTATTGCTCAGTTACTGTTTTAAACGATGATAATCATAATAATATTAATAAAAATAATGAATTAATACTCGTATCATGGAGTAGTATTAATAATATTATAAGCATTATGCATTGGGGAAGGAAAGAAAACTAACCATTAACCCATTTTAAAACCAAGCACTTCCCACCAGTGGCTACAACATCTTGTGGCACCCTAACAGAGTAAATAGAGTTGCGATTAACACAATTCAAACCAGAATCTCTTCAACAAGACACAAATGCTAGATATCACTCTAAGATCACCAAATACATGGAATTATACTGTGTCGTAACTAAGGGCCCAAAATTACAATTGAATTGTACTTTGCACTGTTGCAGTTTATGTGGTGCAGATGTAATTTGCGTGTAAATGCATGATAACAAAATCTAAGAGATTACTAAGAAAAACAAAAACAAATCGGAAAAGCTATATATTCATTCTTTCTCTAATTTGACTTACCATTCTTTGAACCATTTGGTGGCAGGAGCTCTGGACTTGGTGATAGAGCGCCGTTCGAAAAAGTTGTGAAACGCCTGAGCTTCCATATAATCACAGACGGCGGTGACTGGTGAATTGATCCTGTTTCTTCTCTATAATGAATGCTCCGAATTAGGGTTTGGAAATTTAGATTTCGATTTTCAGAAGAATCACGTATCGCGTAGTAGTGTACTTGGGTTGGTAAATTCGAAGTACGGATTTCCTCTGCCATTAGAAGTACTTCTTTCGGACCGGCTGTGCTTGGAGAAGAGCGGTCCGGTTCACATGTTTCTTTTACTTGCTCCGAGAAGTTATGGGCTAAAAAGAATAGAGCCCATAGTCAAAATCTATTAGTAACATCTAATAGAATTAATAATAGGGTTATTCATGTACTTTACATTAAACTCTTTTACTACGTAGTATAAATATATCTGACAGGGATCCTTAGAGACTATCATGTTTCATTATTTCACATGGTATCAAAGGCACAACTAAAAACCTAAAAAAAAGATTGGTTCTTCTCTCTCTACTTCCGGCGCCGCAGCATGTCCTCCTCAGCCTCCAACACTTCTGCCGCGATCGGCTCTTCTGCAGTGCCTTCCACGACCGCGTCTTCGGCCGCCATAGTCTCGTTTGCAGTGGCTAGCACACCGTTGACAACCGGCACTCCTCTCTCCTTCGAAACGCAGCCGGTCCTCAGTTCCGTAGACTCCAGCGTGACCTTCTCCTCCAACTTTGCATCACCAAGTCGACCTATGGGAACGTTCTCTCTCTTTCAGAATCCTCCATCAGCGTTTCCATGGACGGCTTCGACTCCGGTTCAGCCGGTACCCTTGGATCTGTCGCCTTTCTCGGCCGGATCATTCGCTGGACCCACGTTCGTTGGCTCATCGGGAGTGTCGTCCACCTTACCACCTCTTCGGACCACCGTGGGCAGCAATACAGGGTCCCCTCTAGCAGAACTCGCTCGAACTATATCTCATGTGGCCGCCAATGTCACTAATATAGTTACCACCAAGCTTCTTGTGGTAGAAGATTACACTACTTAGAGGACCCAGTTTGAGTCTTTTCTTGTCTCGCAAGGTCTTCTTGACATGGTGGATGGCTTCATTCTGGTACCTCCTGCTTATTCCATAGATATTCTAAACCGTCTAACTCTCAATCGTGAATTTTCAATTTGGTTGTGAATTGATCAAACAATTCGTTTGTGCTTATTTGCAACCCTTTCTCGGGATGTTCTTATTGATGTTCGGGATTTAAAACATTCTTATGAAATTTGGGAATGGTTAGAATCTCTATTTATTTTGGCTAGTTTAGCTAGAAGTATGGAATTAAAGTGTTTGAACTCCCAACTTAAAAAGAAACATGAACGGTCCATGGATAATTATTTCCAGGAAATTAAAACTTTGGTTGATGATCTTGCTACGATTAATTGCCCTGTGCCTCCTCGTGAAGTGCTAAAACTACTACTATGGGGTTGGGATCCCAATATGAATCTTTATTCACCACTGTCTCCTTATTCCCTCAAAATTTCTCGTTTGAAACACTCTGTAATCATCTTCTTAAGCAAGAACAACGGGTACTATATCTCCGTTCCCAGGAGTCCTCTTTTATGCATCAGGCGTTCGCCGCATCTGCCTCGTACTCCGGCCATCCAACTGGCCAGTAGGCGGGCAAACCGCATCAGGTAGTTCAGCCGTCGGGCGGCCAGCAGCAGCAGGCCTGGTATCCGGGACAACAGCAGCCGCAACGAGGCCGTGGTCGCGGGCGTGCTCTGATACCATGTGAAATAATGAAATAGGGTGCTCTCTGAGGAGCCCTGACAGATATATTTATAGTAAAATAATGTAAAGTACATAAAAAACCCTATTATTAATTCTATTTCACCCCCTCAATCTGTGTGGGAGAAACAACGCGCATGTTGTCCTTCAAAAACAGAAAACGGTGACTAGGAAGGCTTTTAGTAAAAATATCTACCGGCTTTAGATGTGTAGGAACATGTCTAACAATCAGATCTCCATGAGCAACACGTTCCGAAACAAAATGATAATCAATCTGAATATGCTTACTTCGAGCATGTTGTACCGGATTTGCAGTCAAATAAGAGGCTGAAATATTATCACATAAAAGACGCTCAGATTCCGTGATGGGGTAGCCGAGCTCGAATAGAACAGATCTAATGTGGAGTGTATCTTGAAGTGTGTAGGCAATAGCACGATACTCAGCTTCGGTGGAGGATTTAGACCAAAAAATACAGCAAACCCTATGGTGGAACGAGAGCTATTAGGACATCGAGCCCAATCGGCATCTGAGTAGGCTAAAATGCACGTAGGTCGGTTAGAATGCTGAAGCCACAACCCATGATCTCGTGTCCCCTGCAAGTACCTGAAAATTCTTTTGACTTCAACTCTGTAAGTAGATGTGTAGTTCGGGGGGCATGCATAAACTGAGACACTAAGTGTACTGTTATTTGTAATTCTGCTATGTCGCATTTAAATATTAATGCATTACCAGTTTCGTTTACTAACTTTAGTTCCACAGTCTTGCCATCAAATGGGGGTATTCTTAGGCCTTTTCCACATCCTATTGTGTGTAAAATTTGCTTTTCTGCATGTCATTCTGCTATCACATGTCCATATCGTTTCTCTCAGCCATCTGCTCCTGCTCTGTTGACAACTCCTGGTGAATCTAATCCAACCGTATGGTATCCTGATTCGGGAGCTTCTGCTCATATGACTGCATCTGAAGGTATTTTGTTTAATAAATCTGTTTGCAATGGCTATAATTCTTTTAGTGTTGCTAATGGTGCGCATTTACCCATTTGTCATGTTGGTGATGTTGCATTACCTTCTTCTGGTCGTCCTCTCACATTAAAATCTGTTTATAATGTGCATCAGTTAAAATATAATTTAATTTCCATTCAGCGGCTTTGCGCAGATAATAACTGTACTGCTATTTTTGATAAAAAATTCTTTTTTGATTAAGGACAAAGCCTCGGGGCAATACTTCTACGAGCTACCAGTAGTGGGTCACTCTATCCTATCGGTCTGTCATCACATCTCCATCATTAGTTTTAGCTTCTGTTTTAGCTTTTGCCCCTGTGTGGCACTTTAGACTAGGTCACTATGGCGACAGTATTTTACATATTCTCAAGCGAAAACAATTCTTATGTAGTGATTCTCCTTTTACTCATGATTGTGTGGCTTGTCGTTTAGGAAAATCACAACGTTTGTCCTTTGTGGATGCTAGTCATAATTCTTCTCTTCCATTGGAAATAATTCATTATAATGTATCACAATCTCCTGTTTGTTCTAATTTGGGGTTCAAAAATTATGTATGTTTTATTGATGATTACTCTCGTTTTACTTGGATTTATCCAATGTGTCTTAAAAGTGAAGTTTTAAGTGATGGGGTGGTGAGTTTGTTAATATTTCAAAGTGATGGGGTGGTGAGTTTGTTAATCATAATATGCAACAATTTTTCTCAGCTAATGGAATTTATTTTCAAAAATCTTGTCCCGACACAGCTCAACAAAATGGGGTTGTTGAGAGAAAACACCGTCATCTACATGAATTGACTCGCACTATGCTTCTTGAAGCCTCCGTTCCGAGTCAACATTGGGTTGATGCAATTTTTACTGCTGCGTATATTATTAACGGATTACCTTCTCCTACATTGAACGGTCTGTCTCCGTACCAAAAATTATTTCATCGTGTTCCGGATTATTCATTTATGCGTGTTTTTGGCTCGGCATGTTACCCGAATTTTTCAGCCACTTCGGCTAATAAGCTTTCACCCCGATCTGTCCAATGTGTTTTTCTTGGCTATGCATCTGGCTACAAGGGCTATCGTTGTTTTGATCCTACCACAGGTCGCGTTTATGTCAGTCGCCATGTTAGGTTCCATGAGGATATTTATCCCTTTCAAAGACTTAACAAATCTGGTTCTCCTCTTCCATCTACTTCCAACCCTTTCCCAATGCACCTTACCGATGTCTCAACCGAACCTATTGTTACGCTCCCGGCTGGTCACCGGCCATCAGCTCTAGACTTTTCACCAGCCCGTCATCCACCTACCCCGCTGCATAGTTCCACACCGTCACCTCCCTCCTCTCCCTCCTAAGAGCATCTCCAATGCTACAATGTGCACGGTGCACATGTGGCATGAGAGAGATAGACACAAAAGATTGATTTTGTGACATTTCTCTCTTTGATCTGTCTTTCCACGGACTTATGTGTTTTTGGTAAGTTTTTCTCTGCAATGTGAACCGCAATGTCTACATCTAGACATTGTGTTTGACGTTGTGAAGAAAAACTTACCAAAATGACTATCTTCCATGTCACGTATGCACCGTTAACGTATTAGCATTGGAGATGATGCTCTAATGGTCTACACCGTCTTCCCGGAGCCAAACTTCTCCTTCCTTCTCAACTTAAGGTATAATTTGATAACAAATATTATATTAATAATAGGGACAACTTAAGGTATAATTTGATGTGCTTATCAAGGGAGAGAAGAACCGGCCATTTGATGTGCGCCGTATTTGAAATGTTTACGTTTATTCTTATTTAATTTAGTGATTGTGAATAGTAATTTGGAGTGTGAATAATTATAACTTAATTAAATACTCTGATAACTCCTCATAAGAGAAGGTATATTTCAAATATTTTGTGGCATGATAACATCACTAAAAGAGGAAGATGCAAATTGGAGTCTCCGAGTCTCACTCAATCAATGATGTTGACATTATCTTGAACATATATTATTATAATTTAGAAGGATATTCCAAAGAAAGAAGGTCATGTAATACCATTCAATAATTATTCATCAAGTACTAAATCAAACATTTAGATTTATAAAGCTATGCTAAGGACGTTTAATTTTAACATAAGTGAATTTTTGTGTATAATTTATAAGTCTTCAATAGACTCGAATCGGAAAAAGTTAAGATTGATTTGTTAGTGATACAAATTTGATCGTCTATTGGGTATGTAGAGAGAAAAGGTCATTTGTGAAAGAAATGTTGGTTGAAAAACTTATCGTATGAATATAATTAGCTTCAACTTTCTCATTTTGTTATCGTTATCATGTCTAAAGAAATTCCCGAACTATACTAGATAATGTATACTGCAAAACTATTCGTGATTTTAATTCCAGAAGGAAACTAGATAATGTATATTTTGCAAAATTATAAGTGATAATAATTCCCAAAGGAAACTATATAATCGTTTTTTACTCCAGGGGTTAGGGAGGGCCTGGGTAAAATGAGGTCAAACTTAGTCAATTAAGTACTCCTTATTGTATTTGGATCTTTCATAAAAGAGAGTGAGTCGCCGATCAGTTGAACTAGATCTTTAGATCGCTTCCTCGGAAACTATATAATGTATATATGATGTTGTCAGCTTATCTAGCTAATAAAAACAGCTAATTGAGTGACTGGCTGATTGATATCTCTTGTTGCAAATATTAATAGTGTTGTATTTGTGGTAAAGAAAATGGTGATGAAATAAGTCGATTTTAGGCAACGTAACGGTCTCATTTTACGGATTTGGTGTGCATAAGATAAAGTTTCTTAACCGATTTAGCTAAGATGTTCAAAAACACTCATTAGTAATGTTTAGTTACTTTGAGTAATCCAGCCATGCATGAACATAATTACTCCAGTCTGGCCTATGATGTAATCGTATGTGTCCCATTCTAAGTATTTGATTAGTACTACCTGTGCGGCTGTGCTTGGTATAAGACTTATGTACATGTCAAAAATTGTTTTGGACCATTTATACTAATTAATTTTATTATTACTCAATTTGCAAATTGCAAATGACTTTAAACCTCAAAAATATGTCAATATGGTTGAAAACAAAGTGAATAGTTTTTGCAGCGAGAAATTTAGGATGTTTTCTTTTGGACCGTTTTATGTCTCAGACCATACCAGCCTTCCATAGTTCTAAAATACACAGAGACCAAACATTTACCAGACCAGACCAGACCAGTTCAAACTAGATCAGACCATATTGGATCAGATTAGACCAACAAATTTCAGTCTAAAAGAAATCATCTTTAATGCACAATTATGCTTAACTTGTTGTGAAATAGAGCTTATTAGGAATAATAATATGCTTACCTTGTTTTTTTCTTTCGAGGGATCTTACCTTGTTGTTGTGTAATAATAGGGCTTATGAGGAATAATAGGATCTATTTAATATGTGTCGTCCATGCATCAATTAATGTTTCATACATGAAGTTTGAATACAAACTATAGAATTTTATGTTATCTTTCCAATGAGATAAGAAAGGCTTTAAGATCAAAATATAGTAGTATATGACCAATTATACAAACATTCATCATGCCGTATGGACAATTATATATAAATGACCATCATTTAATTGTCACTAATGATATGATTAATTTCTAATTTATTAATTTTCATACAAGTAATTAAGGTAGTTCGATATCCTCATTATGGAAAATTATACAAACAAATGCATGCCATTGTGTGCACTATATCTTTATTCTAATTCTAATACTCTAATATTGATATGATAAATATTGATATATTGAACAAAAGAGAGAAAAATATGACTCATGTTTTTATTCCTATGACAGGACTAATTAATGTCATGTTTTGGCAGTACCAGACTTCAAACATGGCAGTATTTTCCAAACTTGACAGTAATTACTCCTATTTTGGGAATAAAAAACATGTCAGTTTTATTTTGGAATTTCCAAACTGTTTTAGTCCTATTTCGGAAACTTTCCAAAATAAAATGAATGAAACCCCCCATTTTATGGAATTATTATGGGGAGCATGTCTATGGACTATGGAGTCAAAGCACCAAACGGCAATGCCATTCTGTACGGATCCAAATGCATGTTTTTTGAATCCCATCGTTCCAAAACACCCCTTCCCCCTAAATGCATATTCTAGTATTTATTTTCTATTGTTTTTTTTGTTTTGATTTTTTTAATGATTTGTTATAGAAATAATGTAGAAAATGATTAAAAGTAAACGTTGATCGTTTTAAAGAGGAAATGGCATTTTTTAAAATGTAAGTGATATATAGGGGGGTGGTTAAAGATTAATGTTTGGATTAATTGAAATGTAATGGAACAAGTGGACATACACTGTTTTTAACACCTTGTCATGTTCTGTTGAAAGAAATCACCTTGATATAAGTTTTGTAGTTTTGAAAATTTTAAATAATGTAGAACTACATGACTGAAAAAACTTTTTTAGAAGAAAATAAGGAAAATCAATCGTCAAACCTATTTGAGTCATCCATTTTTAGTTTATTAGATGTATAATAGTCTTGCTTAAGAAAATTATTTATAAAAACATATAAATAAGATACTATAATAGATAGGAATGATAATTGCAAAGAATTAAACACTAATTACATATTAATATTCGAAAATGATGCGTATTTATTTAACGAACTTTTCTAAACGACATTTAAGTAGTTAAGAAGCAATGAAATAGTTTGTTACTAGGTACTCCCCCGTCTCATAAAATTCTTCCAATTTCCCTTTTTGGAACGTTCTAAAAAATTCTCACTTACCATTTTTGAGCAATTTGTGAGATTTATATTAATTTTAAATTTTTCTTACACAACTACAATCATACATTTTCACTTTACTATTATCTCCTTACTATGCGTGTCAAGTCAATGTGAGGAGAATTTTATGGGCCAAAGAGAGAGTATTTGATAGTACTTTTCCAATATTCAATTTTATCATCCATTTTTTTATCGGGAAAAAAAATCTCCATATTTAGCCGGTTAAATAGATTAAAATGAAAATTTTGTTGAATTGAAGGCACTTCTCGCTATAGATATTGTGATTTCAATAATAATATACACGTAGTATAGACTATCAAATCACTCTATATAGATTTTATTTATTAAAGCTTATATTAATACACGATTAGTGAAAAGGTTTTGGTCAACCCCTATAAGGTAAAGAACGCAGAAAATCAGTATAGTAAGTATTTATATTTTTCCTACTATCCAACTTACCAATTACAGACTTCATTAACGTGATACCTCAGAAGAAACAAAATTATCTTGGAACATCCACACCATTATTATTATTAAATAAATAAATAAATAAATAAATAAATAAATACGTAGAACAATTAAATACTCTCTTTTACGGGCAGCTGATTAATCCTTCTCTTCCTCACTAATCTCCCTTTATTCATGCTGTGGTTGCCAGCCTTTTTCTGAGTCCAACAATTTAACAGTGGATTAGTTATATGAGAAAATGGAATTAAACCCAGTCTTGTCACTCCATCGAAGCTCAAGGGGTGGTTTCTTCCTGATTTTAATCTTCTCTCTCGTCTGTTTACTGTAAGCAAACGTTTCTTAAAGAATCATAATTGCATCATTAACGCTTCAGTTTCTTTCTAATTGTGATTAGAGACAAAACCCATTCATGGTGAATTTCTTTAGTGGTGATAATGCAGATGGATACGACCCTCTGGATCCCAATGGGAACATAACCGTCAAATGGGACATCATTGAAGAAAACGATGATACCCAAGTCGTATGTTTCTTCTTCTCATCCCATCACTTATCCTTAATTATTTCTCTAATCAATCTTTAATCACTTTTTATGGGGTCATTATATATGTGTTCCAAATGGATTATGATATGTGTGGGGCTGGATAATCACAGAACAGTTTAGGATTTAGAAAATGATGACATTTTCTGCAGTTTATATATGCTTACAAATATTCCAGTACTCACTTGCAGAATAACAAGAGATGAATGAATTATGCATATTTTCTTTCTTGAACTTACATAGATGAACATAAAGTTCTAAACTTTTAATATAGTATCAAAACTAGTTAAGCTGACAATTTGATCCGCATAAGAGTAACAACTTTTTTGGTAAGCTATCCCAAATTCAGAATAATATATAAAATGAATTACTCTGGTATGACCTTTTAGGATGAATGAATAATGGAGACCTGGTTTTGTAGGTGGTAGTGTCACTGCTAAACTACCAACTGTTCCGCCACATCGATTATCCTGGTTGGAAGCTAAGCTGGAGTTGGGCAAGTGATGAGGTGATCTGGGAAATGTGGGGAGCCGAGGCTACAGAGCAGGGAAACTGCTCTGCGTTTAAGTCCGGGAACCGACCACATTGTTGCGAGAAGGCGCCTGTTATCATTGACCTTCTCCCGGGAGCCCGTTATAACAAGCAGTTCTCGAATTGTTGCAAGGGAGGTGTCCTTTCTTCAATGACTCAAGATGATGAAAAATATGGATCTTCCTTTCAGATGACCGTGGGTCGCGGAGCTTCTAATAAAACTGGCTCGATGCCGGGAAATTTCTCTCTTGGAATCCCTGGCTACACGTGTGGCGAACCGTTTGAGGTGCCACCTAGCAAGTTTGTTGAGGATGAAGGCCGGCGAAGGACACAAGCTGTTGGTAAGTAAGCATGCATATGTCTATTAAACTAGGACAGTAAATGTCACTTAATTCAGAGCTTTGCGCATTAAGCATTAGTATGATATTGTCCGTTTTGGATCAAACCAGCATGAAAAGGCATCATACCAATGAAGTTATGCGAAGTTGCGAACACTAGTAATAACATAAGTTTCCTTGCATATCGCAAGTGGAGTTTGGATGGAGAGGAATGAGTAGTATGCTCTTTGCTATTTAGGTGCATTACAATTGGGGATGTTCATCGTTTCAGTTTTGTTGGTTTTCAGTTTTGCCGGTTTCTGTTGGTCTCTTTCATTTTTGGCGTGTTATGGTGTGTTGTTGAAACATAAACCGTATATCGTAAAGCAAATTGCATACGGTTAGGTCAGTTTTTGTTGGTTCGACATTGATCGGTTTGGTTTGCCCTTTTCTTGTGCAGCTTATATTAATCTTGAACAGTTTACTTGTATACCTTGCCATATATTTATTGTTGAAGTGGATGTGTATTGCAGGAACATGGAACATAACATGTTCTTATTCCCAGTTTAGGGCTCAATCCTCTCCAACCTGCTGTGTTTCTTTGTCAGCATTCTACAACAAAACCATTGTTTCCTGCCCAACATGTTCTTGTGGCTGTCAAGGACTGCCCAGATCAGCACAATGCTTGAAGTAAATCAACTTCTATCTCCCAATCCCCCTCTATGGCTCTATGCATCTGAAGGATCATGCTGAGATAAAATCATTTGAATATATATGCAAAGTCCAACTGTCAGCTTCACAGTTTCGTTAGTTCCCTTTGGTCCTTACCTTCTTGCCACCCAAAATGTTAAAAGAATGTTTTTGCACTTGGTTATTGGCTCATAAAAAAATCTTAGCTCACTCAACTGAGATATACTAATTTAAAGAATAACTGCAAAGTCCACCTATCGGCTTAATGTTTTAGTTTAAGCGCATCACTTCAAACCTTCATTTTCAGGTCATCTAGGTCAAAACTCAAATGTTTAAGTTGATATTCAGGCTATATTATACTCCGTATTAATATATCTCAATTAGGGGTCTTCGTCAATTCGGTTATCGCTTCTGGTTCGATCATATTGGTTTTAAGAAATGAGAAACAAAATGAAGTAACGTAAGTGGGTTCTGGTCGGTTAAACCACCTACCTATAGTTTGGTCATTTTTCGATCTCAGGTTTGGTTTAGGTCAGTTTATCAGTTTTTTGTTGAGGACTAATCTCAACGACATACTTATGTGGTCTTTTTCTAACATGTAGAGATGGGGAACTGCCACCGGTCTTCAAGTTGGAGCGTGATGAGGTACTGGAACCAGTGGTTCGGTGCACCCAACACATGTGCCCAATTAGGGTGCACTGGCATGTTAAGCAAAGCTACACAAAATACTGGAGAGTGAAGATCACAATCACTAATTACAATTTTGTGAGGAACTTTAGCGGCTGGAATTTGGTGGTTCTTCATCCAAACATGAGAAACATTACACAAGTTTTCAGCTTCAACTACAGTCCACTCAATCAGTATGGCGATATAAGTAAGAAAAGAGTTTCATTGTTCACCACTATTTATCTCAATAAAGAAATTACCACAAATTGGAGTATAAAATTGATCAACCGCACAATAGGAGTATCCTTGTTTTGTGCTGAAATAGGAAAAATTCAATCTTGTAAAGAATATAAATATGAGAGAATGAGCCATATTTTGACTAAAACGCACTGATGATCCTATTTGAAAAAATGTGCTATGTCTATCGTATTTATTAAATTTTCCATGACTAATATGATGATGAATGGACATGCTGCAGATGACACTGGAATGTTTTATGGGATTAAGTATTACAATGATATGTTGCTTCAGGCAGGGGAGAGTGGTAACGTGCAAACGGAGTTGCTACTGAATAAAGATCCAGCGATGTTTACTTTTAAGGAAGGGTGGGCTTTTCCCAGAAAGGTTTCGTTTAACGGCGAAGAATGTGTATTGCCACAACCTGATGATTATCCACAACTACCCAATTCTGCTGCACTGCCGTATTCTTTCATGCTGCAATTGCAGTTGTTGTTATTTCTACTTATTATTGCTTAGAATTTATACATTTCTACATTCAAACATTCATTAGATTCTTTTTTTCTGGGTATCTTATGATGATAATGTAGGGGAGCAGGTGAACTCAAAGTTGTACTATTAAGCATGTTGTTATAATTATGAACTATAATGATTGTGAAGTGCATAGTTTATGTTCAACAATGGTTTTCTACTGCTGCCTTAATATTCACCTTTTTTTTTAATTCTGCATGTTGAGGTCCAAAAGAGAACTTTTTGTTTCAAATTAATCTATCATCGACTACCTAGAGATATTTTTTTTAATGATCAAATGCACATCAACTAGATGTTATTCCAAGTTAGGGTAACTGAACAAGGCAATAAGCAGTTCAAGTTCATATTCCGCATCCATCCCTTACTTGAGGATGGCCCATTTTGTTCTTTTTACAAAAATCAACAACTCAACACTAATTACACTAATCAAAGACTTTAGTTCCTAGCTACTGACTTTATCAACTTTAGGTTAAGCTATTTTGTAACTTTCAGCCAGCTGAAAGCTTTTCTAACTCCACATGCTAAGCAGACCTAATTAGTCCGTGAAGAGATAAAAATAAAGTGGTGGACTCGGGCCAGGTGGCCCGACCCGGAACCGGCCGGTACTGTTGGGCTCAACCCGGTGGCCAGGCCAGGGACCGGTCCGGGTATGCCCAGCCCGGGGGGTTTCCGGTGCAGGCTCGGGTCACGTAAATAAGGAACCATCCGGGCCCGGTTCGGGCCATTTTTTTCAATTTTTTAAAAACCCAGGTTGGGCTGGGTATTCTGGGCCCTTTGGGGTGGTTTGGAGGGGTGGGGTGAGGGGGGTCGGGGGTTAATTAGGAAAAGGAAAAAAATAGAAATTGTCCCGAGGCCCGGCCCGGCCCAACCCAGAACCGGCGGCAACCCGGGCCGGTCCCGGGCCATCCCCCAAACACAAAAGGCCCGACCGGGCCCGAGCCGGCCCGGCTCCACCCCTAGATAAAATCCTAATTCTTAACTTATTAGGATTAGGTTAAACACAAAGTTTAGGCATTAAATATGGAGAAACTCTACATATACACTGTATATGTAGAAGAAGCAAAACAGAACATTACAATCATCATTATACACTCTTTCAAGAGGTTTGTGAGCAACATTGGTCACAAGTGAAGAGGGTCAAAGGAAACACAATTCTTCTTAATCAACATAGACTGATGCACAAATGGAAGAAGAAGAAGAAGAAGAAGAAGAAATAAAAGAAAAAGAAGAAGAAAAAGAAGAAAGATGAATCAAAGGTTGAACAATCACCCCAGGCGAGCAACTGCCAGAAAACAGTATTTCCTGGCACCACCAATCACCAGCCAGGTGCACATTACGTGAAGGCCGCGAAGGTATAAAAAAATTACTTAAATAATGACACAACAGAGATTATAAGTTTCAAGCCGTATCGGCTGAGGAAAGGTCAGCAGATGTTCTAAAGGTGGTTGTAGCAAAATGCGGGGTCAGACGTTAAGTTGGCCAGAGAGAGGTTCATGATCAGTAGAAGAAGCTTCCTTGTTTTTTAAAGAAAGGTTTGAAAACTGTTGCTCAAGAAGATCTCTGCTTGCAGTGCGCCGGTGGCCAGAAGGTGGCAGCTGTTGATTTGTTTGTGTTTGCTGTTGCTGTTGCTGCTGATACAAGGAACGAAGTCTTCCTCTTTCTCTCTCCAGTACTTCATGCTCAACTGCACATGCCATTCGCATTAACATCATTATTTGATGGACTTGATAAATATGGCTGAAACTTAATGACTTTCTAAAACTAAGTGCATGTTTGGTAGGCATTTTTCACCTGGTTCATGAGGTACATTTTCACTGAACATTAACATATTTCACATGCTGAGTGAATCTCAAATAATGAAAAAGTAGTGCACAGTTTACATTTTTATGACTAAGGATGTTTTTACTTGGACTGTAATTTGCTGGTCTGGTCTGGTCTGAACTGCTCTGGTTTCTTTGTATTTTTATAACTAGCCAAGTCTGGTCTGGTCTGAACTGGTCTAAGACAAATTACAGTCCAAGTAAAAACATCCTAAAATGTAAATATGGCACCTCAACATTCGTTTTAAGATTTAGTTTTCTTTAATTCATTTGAAAGAATATTTCAAATAATTACTTCAGATAAATTAGCAGATTGAACGGCGGCGCCAACTTCATCTGTGAGATTGTGATGACATAATATTAATGACTGACATGGCGACGTCTTTAATTATGTAATACTCCCTTTACATTTCCAATTTTATGTACAATTTTTTATGTCATATAAATTCATTTTTATGATTCAAAAGAACTATTAGCTATGTTGCACAGAAACGCAAAAATCACGAGGAAACGGGAAACGCCAACTTTTGATTATGTAACCTTTACTTACTAATACTAATTTCAAACCTATGTTTAAAAAAATTAGTGTACCCTCAGTTAACCTCATAATCTGAGTGAGATAGCTAAATTGGGGCAGATAGACTAATACTGAATGCAAGACAAAGCTCTATGCTCAACTTTGTAGAATAAGGAGCGCCAGTTTACAGTCACTGAATAAGGAAAAAGATGATTGGAAGTAAGAGTAACTTACAATGCTTGATTAGTTGCTCTTGAGCTAAACTGTCTAGACGTTGCTTCAGAGCTTTATTCTCCATGTTCATTATAAGATTTTGCTGATTGAGGAATTCAAGCTCAGCAGAAGCTTCAGAACCTTCAGCCTGTGTAATCAAAGAAGATGCCATTAGAAATATCAACAAAATATCTACGTCTTCTACTGCAACTGTATGGATAGTGGATACATGCCTGTAAAGCTTGGACATTTCTTTCCAGCTCAGCTATATATTGAAGCTTCCTCACTCGTGAACGTTGAGCAAATTGCCTGCCAAATGTAGCATTTCTTAAGTCAATTTGGATGCAAAGGAGCTTTCTCCTTTGAATCATTACACTATCATAATTTCTTCTTTTCTGCAAGAACCTCATGAATTACCATCATTACAACGTAAATGACACATCCAAGTAATGCAATAACTTTTTAGAGGGCTGAATTTCCAAACAGAACCAAATCAAATTAGGCTGAACCAAACCAAACTATATGTAATTTCATTTTAGTTTGGCAACACTTTTTGCAAACCGTAATAATCAAAACCAACTAAAACCAACCAGACAAAAACCATAAATCCCCAATAACGAAACACAGTCCAAATATTTAAGCTGAACCCAAACTGAACCATAAGTACTTCCACTTTAATTTGGCAATTTCTTTTGCGAACCGTATCAATTTTGAACCAAATTGAAACTGGTTAAAAGTTAAAACCAATTCACACGAAGTGACATATTAAAACTTCATCAAATAAAGTCATGCCTCAAGATTCAAACCGAAGACAAACCGATCCATATGTAATTCTATTTAAACCAAATAGAAACCAATTAAATCCCAGCCACACAAAATAACACAATAAAAAACCATCCCCATATTTAAATCAAAACCAAAATTAAAACCAACCAAGGTTTGGTTTTAAGAGTCAATCATTTACCAACCCAGTTTAAACCAAGTCAAACCAAACCGGAAATGCTCACACCTTGTTTTCTTGCCATGCACTATCAAGTATGATGACTCACAATAGATATAGAGGTATGATTGATAAAAGAGTTGAGTTTCTTTAGGATATATTGTGATGAAACTTAACAAGAGAATTGGGGATTAGACATACTGCTTTGCCCGTTTTGTGTCTGTTTCTGAGGCAGAACCTTTGGGGTCCTTCTTTTCAGCAGAGCTTATGGATTCAACTGTGTCCCACTTCTCACTGCTTGATGAGGATTGGGCCCTCTCAGGTTCAACACCAACATTAGTTTCTCTAGGAGAAGGGACTCCATGTTGATGTGCAGGAGATGCCTCCCTTGCCCGATTCCTGTGCTTGGTTGAGGAATTAGAAACCGCGTAAAAAGGAGCAGGGTGCCAACCATCTCTGGGGTGATCAAATTCTCTATTGAGTCCCCAAGAGCTTTGAAACGTGTAATCCAAGTTTGAAAGATTAGCAGAGGCAGCAGCGTCCAAATAAGCAAAAGAATCACTGGATGAACGGCGATGAGCTCCTCTACGGACAGGAGTGTCAGGATCTTCATTAAGAAGATCATCAAGCCAAGAAGGTTGTTCATCCATCAGAAAGCTTTCAGAGGAAGTGCGCTGGTGATGGTTGTTTGGCTTCTGGATAGGATTGCTCTTTTGTGTGGTGATCGTGGGCAGGATGTAGGATGGGGATATACTTGGAAATGGACTTTTCGGTGGCAGTAAAGAGTTCTTGCCATTGTACATTGCATTTCTTATGCTACTAGAAGATCCCCCCTTTGAGTTTGCCATATAGTAAACACACAATGGGGCTAACACAATCAAATCCCTGCAACACAATCAAATCAAAAAATGAGCAAAAAACTACAGATAGGGGTAACATCTCCATTAAGATGGCACTTCATTTTCTACCATAAACACTGTAATAAGCATTAAATTGAGACTCTTGAAACATAAACAATGAAAATAATGAAACCACAAGAAACTGTGCTCATACAGCAAGGTATCTATTGCTGATTCCATTGAAAAGCATCACTCAAGAGATCATTACAGCTTGTTCTACTGAAATTTCAAATCCTAAAATTCATATCTTGTATTTATATAAAGGCGAACTCAAATTCTGAATCTTGCCAAGCTTAAATCATATATGCTCCATATTTTAAATATATGCATTCTACTTGTACAGAATTCACAAGTAATCACCAAAACCCTTTCTCCCAGTTTTGAGCTGCAATTCCTTGGCGAACTAATCGAAATCAATGCACAAATAAGAGAGGAGTAATTATATTATACATACCTAAACAAAAACTGCGGAGATTAGACTTCGATGGATACGTAAATCTCGCGATCTGAGAAGTGTGAATTGCAACAACAAAAACACTAAACAAAAAAATCCCACAAACGAAAACTATTTACTTCTTTTTCCAGTGTCGACTCTTCCCCGTTGACATTGAATGGACCAACCGATAATGGATTTGGTAAGATGGGTTTTTCGCGATCTAGCCCCAAATATTCTATGATATCCGGGAGTTGCCCGTGCTGTCTTTTTCGATCTTTTTATCCTAAAGAAGAGAGAAGCGGGTGAGTGGGGGTATAAAACGAAGGATTTCAATTACAGCTCACTATTTACTGTCTCTGGGAATTTATTATTTTAAAAAGAGAAAGAGGATTGAGATGTCTCAGTCAATGGAGGAGTCTGAGAGGTACGAATAGCTGTCTCTCAGTCTCACCACTCTGCAAGTGGGACTTTTTCTTACAGCTCATTGTTACCGTGGACGACTCCATTTCTGGGTGGCCGATTTCTTGGGAAAAAGAACTGTAATTTTTTCTCCTTTTTGGCGTTTTTATGCACAGTAATATTGAATTTTCTATTGACGAGGAAAATTCGAAGATTGTGACTGAGGTCATAGAGGAAACGCCAATAGAAAATTCTCGCAAAACTGTACGCGGCGGTCGCAGAGGAAACGCCTCCGGAAAAAGTGCAATGTTTTCATGCCGTGTTGATTCATAGACAACAAGTCAACACCCGAATTAATGGCAACCATCCCCTGTTTTGCACCAGTGTTTAGCCCGGATTGGGATCTTCTGCCCGACTAGGACGGTGCCTTGCGCATCGGACGGTCGGGCAGTAGCCAAGTAGGTCTCGAGATTAGCGAAAAAGTGGAACCCAAAATCTCCAACCGTTGAATTGTTAATCGGACGATCCGGAAGAAGCAAGACACCCTACCTTACTCTAAAGTAAGGTAGAGGCTCCGGATCCGTTTAGCCCAAAGCATTTAAGGGCTTGTGTGTGAATTGAGAGGGCCAACTCTAGGCTTGGCCCACCCCATTTTCGTAACAATCTTAAAGATAATTATGAGCCCGTTTGGTAGTACGAAAATAGGCCGATTTGGCTGATTCTGCTGAAATTTATGAAGCTCTGGTTGAAGTGGCTGAATTGGCTGATTCTGATGATTTAAGAAACAAAATTAAAATATATTTTATGAATAGAATTAAAAAAAATTATATGTAAAAATAGCTAAAATGGTCCATCTACAATAACTGCAGCCAAAATAATCAGAAAAGTAACTTTAGCCTTACTTTTTATTCTTATTACACAATTCAGAGCGAAAACAAAAATTACTGTTTGATGAAAAAGTTGAAGGATAAGCCGAAAAACAGTGGTTCCAAACGGCATCTATAAATGAATTTTTAATCTCCTTAACTCCTTCACCTACACCATTATCATATATAGGGGTGGGATCGGGATGATCCCGATCCCGATTGCCCAAATCCTGATCCCGTCCCGATCCCGATTCAAACTAAAAGAGGATCCTGTATCCCGTCCCGATTAAGTCGGGATCCCGACATTAAAATCCCGATTAAGTCGGGATCCCGATCGGGAATCCCGCTTAATCCCGCTAAATCCCGACAATGAAGTATCAAACATAAAATTATGTAATTTCTTAAGTTAAACACTAACTTTGATATTTAATGGTTTCAATATTATTCTTTGTTTACTGTTATACCATATTTATCATCATCTACTTATAAAAGTTATTGTAATAATTATCATCTCAAACTCACACTAGTATATACTTCTAGAATAATTTTTATGTGTAACTTCAATTAATTAATAGTATAATTTTTGAATAAGCTATCAAGGCTTAGTGAAACTTACTTCAAACAATATATAAAAAACACTAAAAGAAGGATATGTAATGTATATTATTTAAAATTCAAAACTAAGTAGACTCATTGAGAAACTTTGTGACCAATGAATATAATATGTAAATACATATTATGATTATCTACTAAAGAAAGAAATCTTAGTCTCGATCACAATTTTTTAAAGAGTTCATCAGAACCGCAAAATTTGTAATATTGTATGTTGTGATTTAGATTGTTGGGATCAAGAATAATCTCTACTTAGTTAGGATACCGAATATTCATTTTCGGACAAATGCCGAATAGTTTTAGAAGTTTGATATTGTAAGATACTCGTAGTAAAAGATTAATCTATGTAAGGAATAAGTAATTAAAAAAGATGTGCAAATATTTAGATACATATTCATTTTTTATATATTCATATATAATTATATACATGTATATATATATAATTATATATATATATAATGTCGGGATGTCGGGATTTTCCCGATCCCGACTTTTTTTAAGAAAAATCCCGGTCACGTCCCGACTTAGTCGGGATCGGGAAAATTTCCCGACTAGTCGGGATCGGGATTGTCGGGATCGGGATTTTCGGGATCGGGATTGTCGGGATCGGGATCGGGAGTCGGGAGTCGGGAGTTTTTTCCCAGCCCTAATCATATAAGCGTGACCTTAGGATGGTATTGATGAGATCATGTATAGAGTACACCATGGCGGAGGCAGAGCGATACATTGAAATGAGCTGGTACAAAGATTCTTTTGAATTTTTTTACACGATTTTTTACCTTAAGATTTAAAGAAAATTGAAGTGAGTCAGGAAATCACTTTTCGTCTTTCATTTGTGGAATTCTTATTTTTGTAGTCCCAATATAAAACTTGAATATACTACTTTGTATTTATATAGTTAACACAATTTTTTTAGTATCTCAATTAATGTAATTTTGTGCAATTTAATGATGTGTGTAAAGGTATGAAATACGGAGTAGATAGTTAAAAGAAATACGGAGTACTCCGTAGTAGGATAGGAACTCCAATGTCCAATCCTTTGTATTGCTCTGGGATAATTAGTTCGACTCTTGCAACACATACATATCAAAATACTAATGACAGATCAAATTTAAATTTAAAACACTTTTGATATTATTTCCATTTTAAGAAACTTAAATTTATTTAATTAAAATAAGTCAGTAAAAGTGCAGCTATAAACGGCACAAGAAAACTTGTTTGATTACAATTTGGGAATGGGCTTAAGTTTTGTTCGTAGGTTTCTATTATTATAAGTGTAAGTGGTTAGCTTTGTATAGCTTTAATTCCACTATTACGCCTCAAAAAGCTAAAAAGAACCAAAAAGAAAACAATATTTGGAGTATATTTTAGGGCTTAATTGTTTTTTAAACTTCATCATAAGCTATTGGTTAATAGCTTCAAATCTTCTCATTCCTAAGACCTCTGTTTTTTGACATATCAGTCTTATCAATCAATTATTTCACCAAATAAATAACTTTCGATTTTACTTTTTTGTCTGGATTGATTAAAGTTAGTGTAAAAGATCATTTCATTTATTTTCATATAATATTTTCTTTATTTATTAATAAAATATATTTTAATTTTTTTTTCATAATTCAACAGAATCAGTCAATTCAGCTAAAACTTCATAAATTTCTGCAGAATCAATAAAATCGGCTAATTTGAGTGTCACTAAGTGTACTCCAATTGTTTATATTAGTGTGATGATGATTGTATAATTTTCATTCAAATGAACCAATTGTTGGTATATTTGTTCAAACACCACGAGAAATTTAATAATATCTGTTTTTGCCTCCTTTAGAAGACACTAGTAAGCTCACCCGTGCGATGCACGGTTTGAGAATTTTCCTTCAAATTTATTTGTGCTCACTAATTCAAATTACACTATCAGTTGATGAGAGCATCTATCTCCATGGAATATTGATATAACTTCAAGCAATAAACAAAACACACTTATAATATATATTATAGTTAAAAAGAGAACAAAACATTACTTAAAAGATCAAAAACATCCAACAAATACTTAGAAACCATAACATTGTAAATATACATTTCATGTAACCTTAAACAGGTTGAACACTTTTTGAATACAACATTCTGAGTCTTGTTCAAATACATTTCATGATTACAGAGCAGTACATTATTTTTTATAGCCCGCAAAATAGTAAGTAACACGCAATATAAACATCATTTGAAAACAAATAACATTCCATGGCAAATTTTATGAAACACTTCTTTGTACCTTCTGTCTAGTATTAACCATTGTTTAAAGGGAAATTAAACTAAATAGGACAAAAAAAGTTTTATGTATTCCAAAATTGGACCTTAAACATGACAATATTTTTCAAGCTTGACATTAATTACGCCTATTTTGGCAATAAAAAAAATATGACAATCTTATTCTGGAATTCTGAAACTTATTTACCCATATTCAAAAATTTTCCCATATTAAAATACTTCATTCAAATAAATTTTTGACAAAGATTTTTTTCATTTTCAAATCAAAGGTCTATATATGTTAACTGAAGGTATAAATTTTTATAATTACTAAATAATATGGTGACATTACATCCATACGAATTGCATCATTTAGACGAATTGCTGATGTAACCTGTCAAATCAGGAGATGTGTGCAGATATGTGAAAATGTATTATGTCTTTATCTATACAAATTGTATCATTTAGACGAATTGCTGATGTAACCTGGCAAATCAGGGGGGGTGCAGATATGTGAAAATGTGTTATGTCTTTATCTATACGAATTGCATTATTTAGACAAATTGTTGATGTAACCTGGCAAATCGGGGGGTGTGCAGATATGTGAAAATGTGTTATGTCTTTATCTATACGAATTGCATTATTTAGGCGAATTGCTGATGTAACCTGACAAATCAGGGGAGTGTGCAGATATGTGAAAATGTGTTATGTCTTTATCTATACAAATCGCATTATTTAGACGAATTGTTGATGTAACCTGGCAAATCAGGGGGTGCAGATATTTGAAAATGTGTTATGTCTTTATCTATACGAATTGCATTATTTAGACGAATTGCTGATGTAACCTGACAAATCAGGGGGTGTGCAGATATGTGAAAATGTGTTATGTCTTTCCTAAACTATACTTAAATATAAATTCATGAGAAAATCTTCAAATAAGTATTTATACATATAATGTTTTTTAGGTATATATGTATATAACTTTTTTAAATGATTACATAAATACGATTAAAATAAAGGTTGTTTGTGAAAATGTGACATGTTAAGTATAGTTACTATGGCCAAAATACTTTTTTACATCTTTCAGTTTTTTTTTATCTAAATTCAACAAAACAAAATTCAACCCCAAAATTATTTAACTTCATTCTTCTTTAGAGAAATTGCACTTTCTCTAATGAAAGGAAAATGAAATAGAAATTGTCTTTACATTACAAATTTAGTATCATTTATATCATTTATAATGACACAATATATGCGCGGATGACTTGCCATGAAAACATCTTACCACCACCATCTTGCATGTTAACTTGTTCCCCTGATACAGAAATGTTTAAATTACAATGATTTGTGTTTTGTAATAAAACTTTTAAAATAGATCTCATAAAAAATGTAATCATCATCATCATCACCCCAGTGCCGCAAAAGCTCCCATCTACGGTGGGGTACGGGAGATCAGATGTACACAGTCTTAACACTGTACCAGAACATAGAGAAATTGTTTTCGAATGACCAATTATGAAACACTTTTTTATAAACAACAACCTTGAACTCAATGTATTGCACTATATCTTGTCACTTTTAAAAATAAGTATAACTCCAGTGCTATGCTCGGTTGGTGAAATTTAAAGGGCGAAGTGTTACTCAAAATTAGAAAAAAAAAACATACACAATAATCAAGTTTGATGTAAGTTGAAATGTATTCAATACGATTTACGGAGTATCAATAATTGTGGAGTAGCACACAAATGTGTATAGTCTAACAAAATAGTAACATTCTATACAAATATAATTTGAAAGGGAAAGTTCCCAAAATAGGACTAAAATTAAACAGTTTGAAAATTCCAAAACAGGACTGTCATGTTTTTTTTTTCCCAAAATAGGAGTAATTACTGCCATATTTAGAAAATAATGTCATGTTTAAAGTCTGGTACTGCAAACATGGCAGTGATCAGTCCTATTTTGGAATTTTCAAACTTTTTTATTCGTATTTCAGGTACTATTCTCAATTTGAAAACAAATTACATTATATGCTTGACTTTATGAAAAACTTATTTATACAGAAAATTATTGTTTTCGCATTCTTGTTTTGCAAATGAATATTTGACTCATTTGATGTTGATGTTTTTTAGAGGAACCCTATTCATGAAAAATATTTTGCTTTTATGCATGAAAGATTTTTTTTGAAAGGGTGCGTGAAAGGTTAGGAGTACTCAATTCAAGGGGTAATTTTTTATATTTTTTCTTTGTATTTTATTTTTTTTGATCGTTTCTTTGTAATTTAAATTTAAAAAAAGATGAGAGATTTGTTAAAATATTATGATCAATTTGATATATATTCCATATATGTTACGTATCAGGGTCCATGTTTATTTACCAAATAACATTTATATTTTTTTATGTATTTTTTTATAATAATTTTGCTCGATTTTATGATTAATAGACATTTCTTACATAAATATTACGTCAGAATTTATTACACATGTAGACGTTCTGGTTGTTTTACCAATAATTCTAAATACTACGAAGTATTAATTTCAATGAA
This sequence comes from Cuscuta epithymum, assembly GCA_945859915.1. NCBI lineage: Eukaryota > Viridiplantae > Streptophyta > Magnoliopsida > Solanales > Convolvulaceae > Cuscuta > Cuscuta epithymum. The sequence goes on from CAMAPF010000938.1 coordinate 1,518,679, forward strand.
TCTTAAAAAATTAAACGATTACACTTTTGAAACCTCAATTAACTATAGTATGTGATCTACGGGTTTAATTAACCATTTTGAAATCTCCATTTTTATCTCATGTAATATTAGTTGCTTTTTTGCGCTTTTTTTTTTGTTAATATTGAATCTTAATAATAAAAACTATTGTATAGCTTACGATAATTTGGAAGCCACTCCTCTCAAAAGAAAAGATTTTGAAGCCATTCTGACTTATTATTTGTAATAATACTTTTAGGGGTTTTGGATCTGATTTTTAAAACTGCTTCTGCTCCGTCAGGGAGCAGAAGTTGGAGTGTTTGGATGAAAGTGTAGAAGTGATTCTGGTACTCAAATTTACTCTTAGAATCAGTTTTTTTAGAAGCTGGGGGTGAACAGCTTCTGAAAACTGATTCTGATTCTGTTTCTGCTTTAAGAAAAGAAGCAGAAGCAGAATCACTTCCAAACACCCCTAGTAATTTTGAAGCATGTGGATTGAAATGAAACATGGGCCGCTTGAGGCCCAAGAGAGATTAGCTCGCGTCCAAGAATGTTTTCTACTTTCCAGATGCTTCTTTGGTCAGTTTGGTGTACGGAACAGTGAGAGTCCTGCCGATTGAGTGTTAGTCTAGAGTTTTTGTCGCTATAATGTCGCGGATGATATCACGCGTCTCTTAAGAAGCAGAAGCGATGCATGGAGGCCCTGTAAACATGATTTTTTGGCCGTCGAAGGGAGGTTGGAGATGCATATTGATTCGGCTCAGCTGGAGACCTGATTGGCCTCGCGGTGACGGAAGACAAAGCTCAGGTTATTGGAGACTCCTAGCATTTTGATGCTTGCTATTGCCGAGGTGAGGTATTCTTTTCCGTTCTCTGTGTGAATTTTACTGTTTTGTCCGAATCAGTTTTTACTTGGAATTCGTTGTAACCCTGATCTTCCATAAACTTGATTGAGGTTTCGATTGCTAGGATTTCTGAGTGGAGAAGGTTGACTGCTTTTAAGGGAAAATCTATGGCTCTGGGGAAGTCCCCGTATGTGTGTAGTAGTGTAGTATTGCGCCTTCGGAAGAAGCCGTCCAAAAAGTGCTTATGAGGAGAAATAAAAGAACACTACATGTGAAGCATTATCTTTGACCACTTGATTGCATTTGAGTTTGAAATTTAATTTTCAGCCGATTCAATAATATGAATTATTAATTAGGAAAGCTTGTTGATTGAACTGCTATGCGCCTATGCACCTGCTAATCTGCTATGCATCTTGATCATTGTTTGTACGCAGAGAGTCAAGAGAAATGGTAGAAACATATACTCATTAATAACAAATGTTTAACATGTTGACCGTAATTCATACGGATTGTTTTACACGTAACGTTTCGGAATTGTTACACTTGCATAAATGCACAAATACACAATAAAGATTGCTTACCCAAAAACCATACACAGGGATCACTTTTGAAAGGTGTGTTTAAATGTACATGGCTATCCATCTATCAATAAAATCATAACCCAAAGGCTGCGTGGGAGAAAATATGATTATATGTCTTTTGCAAGAATCAAAATAAAGAGTTCAATCTTTATCAAGACTGACAGTTGTATCATTTTTTATTTGGGTTATCCACTGGAAAAGTGATGTGAAATCCATATACGAAGTATATCATATGCATCCCTATACATTATATGCATTGTTACCTTCTACCTAATAAATCCTTCTTGTGACATACAATTAAATGTGAATATATAATTAAAAAATAACATTACAAACTCTGAACCTCATCTTGGAATATGATTTTTAGAGATTCTGGGAAAGCATTGTGAGCAGGCTCCATATACACCCTTAGGGTCCTGTCTCCCTCAGGGTCCTATCTTTCATTGCCCAGGTTGTTTTGCTCTTTTCAATCTCACATTAGAGTTTTGATTCACTTTCTTATTTCTGCTTGCAGATGCGAATGAATGTTAGATTGCAGAGCATTATTCCTGCTTTTATAGGTGTGAACAGCGTGAAGTGAGTCTACAGTGCAACTTGTTAGGAGTTAGAAACACTCAATGAGCTTCACTATTCCACCGCCCATTTCAACCAATAGAATTTAGGTATCACAAATAGTGAGATTTGGCCTTCCCTAAACGTACAACTTCACTATTCTCACCACCATATCAACCAATAGAATTTAAGTTTTTTTAGCAAATAGCAACTCATCCAATTACTTACAGCCATGCGAACAAAATAACTTTTTGTGTAAACAGTGGCCACCTCCTCTTTAACCAATAGGAATACACCTTTTTGAGCTATGCAAACCAATTTTCTTTTATGTGAATAGTGTCACCTCCTTCCTAACCAATAGAAATACACCTCATTTAATAAGGAAGCCAATCAGTGCCAATTCTCCTCTCTGTGAATAGTTCTCACCTCTATTTTAAACCAATTGAAACACACCAATCCCTTTAAAGTGAACTGTTCCCACATCTTTTTTTTATCAATAGGAACACAATATATTTGACCCTGCACACCAAGCCGTGAATTGCTAAACAATAGCTATTCATTTATTGACTGAACTAAAATCTTCACACAACAATTGATTTGCAATTACTTTTTATTAAAAATTAAAATAAAAATTGATGTTGACACTTCTAGGAGGGAACACTATTCACCCAAGAAGTGTGCTTTTATATATTAATAGATTTCTGATCCCCACACTGGTTGTCTAGTATCATGGATTTTGCGGGTAACTTTGTCACCAACGCTATAGCAATTAGAACAATTGGAAAGTTTATTATAAAATACCCCATAAAAGAAATTCGATTTTGTCTTTTAGGTATATAATCACTTCGATGTTTGAGGGGCCGGACCGTTTTGATCACCACTTTCTAATTCTTCATTGCATTCACTGATTGTTATCCCTAATGAATAATGATGAGTTGATGACAATAGTCGGTCTTTATAGGATATACCATTTCCATTCCTTTAAATAAGAGCTAAATCAATATAAAATTTGTTAAAGTAACGGGTCGGGTCAAACTGTTGGCCCGTTATACTCGGGAATGAGCCTGACTAGGCCAGAACTTGACCCAACTAGTGAAAGTCGGTTCAAGAATATTTATCGAATCGATAAATATAATTTATCGGGCCAGCTGACACATTAACATTAGTATTGATTCATAAATTGAGCCAAGTAGTGGGAGTGTTGTGAATAATCATAAATAGGCCACTAACTAGAGATGGCGATGAGACGGGTCGAGAACGATTATACATATAACAATTATTTTCTGCCGCATAGCCATTACCGGGTCAAAGCAATTTTCTTCATTTTGACCGCATGGATTTGGTGTGGGTATAGGGTATCTATTGAACGAGTCACAATCTACATTTCAATCACTATCTCTCTTGTAAATTGTGTCATTTTCATTATATTCAATTGTTTCACTTTTTCTAAGTTACGATAGTATTTCCTACCAAAATATTCAAAAATAAGAATGTTATGTTCTTTCTTTAAATAAGGCTAATTAAGATGCTTGAAAATTGAAATATTAATGTTTGTTAGTATCAAAATATTATCATTATTCGTATATCATTAAAATTGAAATATTAATGTTTGTTAGTATCAAAATATTATCATTTCAAGACGTACGACACCAATTTACTTTTAACTGCCAAAAATATAGTGCTCCCATTTAAAATATAACATTATTTGTATTCCTATTTTGAAAATTTTTACTCTTAATATTGATCTTGCAATTTATAAAAATGAAATTTTAGCATTGTGATTTTACACAAACGATACAAAAATATAGATCATACCGTTCACTAAAAAATTAAACATTTAATGATCATGATATGAATGAAATTTGTTGCTGGGCGAAGGTAAATAAATAAAACTTATCCCCCACAATAAATTATTTATCAATTATTGTGAGTTGCCACAAAAGTGTTAAATATTACCACCTCAGTTCGGTTGAAAGGTTCCCATAGCAAAACGGTACGCTTATTTAGACAATAATTAAATTAAGTACTTTGAGTATATTTTGAGAAATAATTTTAATAGGTATATATTATAATGTAGTTAGTATTGATAACTATGATGTTATAAATGTATTATTTTTAATATCTAATGATTAATTTGTCGCTTAAGGTTGTTAATTGTTTTCTATAATGAAAATGAGAACCTTTATATGGAACGTCTAAAAAGGGAAAGTAAGAACCTTCTAATGGGACGAAGGGAGTAAAAAATTGTTCTGTCAAAATTTAAGTTTTAAAAGAAATTAAATTTAAGTCATAGTTTATTTTTGTAAATGAAATACTTCGTATGATAAAATTGAATAAAAAAGTAGCAAACATTTCGAGGAGGTGAGTAAATGAAAACACTGTGTGGTGGTCGTGTGGGCAAACAACATATGATAGGATAGGATATGGAGTAGAAGTTGGTACTCATTTGGAGCATTCTTTTAGCATCATACCCCATAAAGCATCACTTCGATGGTAAGCAAACCTGGAAAAGGGGCCAGCTAGCTCACGAACGATTAAATTATTGTACACAATCGAGTTTTAATTTTAGACAAGTGAAACCAAACAAGTCTCAAAATCTGGAGCTCGAAGAGGTAGCTTAGGCTTTGTGATATGGCTCACTTAGGTGAACACTCACTTCAAGTCTCTTCTTTGGGAGACTTCTTTTGTTCAATTGTTCAAATCCCAACAAAGAGATACTACATCCCTTCTACTAACATTTGAACATGAGTAAAGTGGTGTGGTTATTTAAAAGGCTAAAGGGTCAAATAGGTACATGAACTAACTTAAAGTGTTCAATTGGCCCCTTATATAGGAGGTTCTGCCCGGCCGTGACCAATTGGGGTGGTTCCCGCTTGAATTTTTTGATGAAATTTTTTGAGCATCTGCTCCATTAGGCCTAGTTTACTCATATCAAATTTCAGCTAAAAATTAAATCGGGAAGACAGTCAAATAAGGGGCTAATTGAACACTTTAAGTTAGTTCGTGTACCTATTTGACCCTTTAGCCTATTTAAAAAGTAGGTTTATGTGGTGAATTGATATATTTAAAAAAAAGTGAGAATGATTTAGAATCACACAAATTTTACCAAATTTGGTATGAGACAATTTTAGTAGGACTGATCGAAAAAATAAGATGAGATAATCTTAGCGACAACTAGACAAGTGAAGTATGAGAAGCTCTTGTTCCCCTATAGTTGTCCTTGCTTCACAGCAGCATGCGATTGTAAGTCTTGTTGCTAGAAAAGTATACAAGTGTTTTAGAATCCGCATATAGGAGACCCATGCGACCTTTAAATTATGGGGATGATGAAGTTATACAGCTTTCAAAATTTTATGTGCTTTAAACAAATGTTCCTGATTTGTAAAAATTATTGATTTATAAACACATAAATATATCATAGTTGATAAAGATTACATTTTTAGTCAATATGAATGCCATCCAATCCGTGGTGAAATTTAGCTGTGAAATTAAGAAGCCAAATAAACAAAAGGAAAAATTCCCGGGATATGACTAAAACAAAGTGAGTTTCTCGAAATGTGACTAGTTATGTTTTTTTTCTCGAAATATGACCAAAAATCGAAAAAAAAAAGAATTTTTCGTTATATTAAATTGTGGAAGGACAAAAATACCCTTTTTTAAAAAATATGCATTTTACACTAATTTCGTCCGGGTAAAAATATTACACTTCATGAAGGCGTTATTGCACTACATTTATTGCACTTTATGGCGGTATTCACTGCACGACATAACATTACATAAAATGAATTTAGCGTTTTTTAGATTTCATAACTTTAGTTCTTACATTTGGTTAAATATTACAAATGATGCTATGAATTTATAGATATTTTTTCATGTCATTTTTAATGCATTTCTTTTCATGTCATTGCACTTTTTACATTATTGCGCTTCTTGCCATATCATTGCACGTTTTGTCATAACTCATTGCGCTTCTTGTGATGTTCATGGCATTAAATATAAAGTATTCATTGCACACTTATTTCATCGTCTTCAACATAGGTTCGTCTTCAACCTCGGTTCGCCATCAACCTTGGCCGCCTTGACTGAAGAATCTGAGTTGTAGGAGCGGTAGAGGGGCGCGACTGAGCGGCAGTGATTTGGATCGAGTGCAATCGTGCGGTTGGACGGCGACGAGGACGACAACGCTCAGGGCTTGGGACGATGTTGACGAGCTTGAATTGGGATGAAGGCGGCGCCCATGGATCGGGATGACAGCGGCGCGCAGGTGTAGTGATGGCGGTGGTGTACTGGCATGATCAGTTGGCGGCGACGGCGGCGAACAAGCGTGGAACTAGAGATGGACTGGTGGTCGGTGGACGGTGGCCGTGAAACCTGCGAGTAGATGGACTGGTGGCGGCGGCCATGCTATTGGACGACGGCGGACAGTGAGCTGGCGGCAGCAAGGCGTGCGGGGAGCGCAGGAAGCCAGAGATCTTTTGCGTCTAGTTGCTAGGGTTGGAGAAAAAGGGTAGGAGCTTAGGGTTTTATAGATATAACATAAAGGGTATATTTGTCCATAGAAATAATTTAATTATTTATTAATTACGAATTTTAATTAAATAATACAAATTAAGGTAATATTTTGAGAAAAAAACTAGTTTGGTCTTAGATAGGGAAAGTGAAAGTGTTTTAGTCATATGGGGGATAATTATATCTAAACAAAATGAAATGACTAGATAAATCCTGAGTAATGAAGTACGGAGTATATGGTAAGGCGTAAGGCATATAAAATAATGGAGTATAATACTACCTCCGTCCCCGAAACAACTTCCCAGTATGACTTACACATATACGGAGTATTAAGGAAATAAACTTACCAGGGATAAATTTTACTGTTTTGATACTGTTTTGACATTGTTTGTCACTGTTTGACACTGTTTTGTACTGTTTGGTAATGTTTTGATGTAAATAACTTTCCATTTAATGAAATGAGAAGTTAAATTAGGAACATCCAAATAAGGAAAGTGAGAAGTTGTTTTAGGGACGAACGGAGTATAATTTACATATGTAAAATGATGCTACGTAAGAAAATAAAATAGGACGATGATAGCATGCAAAACTGCAAAAGTTGGATCGATCTACTTCGTATATTTTTAAAAGGTGATCCGGTGAGCACTTAATTTATTTTATTTAAAGATGTTTGTGTAGATGGTAGTGAAGTTGATATTTTATACTCTGTATAAGTTTTTTTTTTTTCATAAATCAATCTCTAAGTTTGAGAAATTGAATCTGAGTTTTCTCGTTGTATACTATGTATATAATACGGAGTATATAAAAAATATATTAGTGATATTAATGGAATAATAGATCAAGAACAACAATGAAAAGAACGGGATAATAATGCCACCCACTTTGTTGTGGTGCCAATCATCAGAACTTCATGACGACCAAGTTATAGAAGAAAGATGTTTGGTTTACGCTATTTTGTGTACCTCATTCGCCCACATTGTCTGTCCACGCACACAGAATAGTTTGTACAAAGATAACTTTGTACAAACCTACAAAGTTACGTAGACAGACAATGTGTGCGAAAGATGTACACAAACCGATGCACACCAAGCTTTCCTCATGATAGAAACATAAAGAGACGTCCATGATATGTACACTTTTTTTAGTTTTAGGACATCTTGAGACTCCTTTTCTATAATTCACATGTGGAGTCTGGCCCTCGCTTGTGAGCTTCCCTCCAAAGCTCGTAGATAGATAATTACATATTCAATCACATTCAATTTTCATCAGTATTGATTCCAAAGGATCAGTAGGACTTACACTACTACCAACCTAGGATTTCCACCGCACGAACCTTGATACCTTCATTATCATCGCTCTGTCCTCGGCTGCTGAACTACATACTCTGTGCAGTGAAGGCAAGCACAGTCACGGGGAGCAAGAGCTAGAGTTTCACCCAGCGGTACACGAACCTCGTTACCTCCATAACTAATCATTCATCTCCCCTAGTGGTTTTGAACCCAAAATGTCTCACAAAAGAGAGATTTTCAGACTCAAAGAGTGGTTCAATGGGACTTCAGCGAACTCAAAGATGCAACTAAGCACGAGTGGATATAGAGGAATTGTTTGATGATTTTCGGGTGTCCAAAATAAGAGACCAATTAGTTATTTATAAAGCTCTAGCCAGGAGTCTTTAACCCAAAAGACATCTTTTTAAAAGAAAAGTCACAACCTTTCTTTTAAGGGGAAAGAATGTGTCTTTTCTTGTTTAGAAGGACTTATCCGAAAATATATATTAAAAAATAGCAAAAAACTATCTCTAGTTCGTGAATTGTTGAATACCCTGAAATTGACCGGCCAAAGACCTGAACCTGACCAGTCGGACAGCAACGGTGCGCAAGTGTGCGTGTGAAGAGTTAATTCCACACTCACCGTGCATGGGTTTCATCGCTCAACAAAACTTCGGTGCCCTAAGGGCCCAACCCAATAGCTAAGGAAAGCTCTTATAAAGGCACTTCCTTAACTCTCCATTTGGAGTGAAGGACAAAGTCCTTTCCGAAACTACTTTTTAAACAAGCTTGAGGAACAATTTCTCATTCACTTTTTAATGTTTTCGCACACTTTAATATACGATTGTGTTCGCCTTTCGGAGTAGTCCGGGACTCGGGCCGAGTGGCCCGACCCGGAACCGGCCTGGGACCGGTACTGTGCTGAACTGGCTCGGCCCGGTGGCCCGGCCAGTGACCGGTCCAGGTAGGGCCGGCCCGGGGGGTTCCCGGTGCGGGCTCGGGTCACCCAAAATCCGAACCGGCCCGGCCGGTTCAGGCCCGGTTCCAAGCTTTTTATTTTTAATTTTTTCATTTTTTTTAACTTTTCGGGTTAGGCTGAGTATTTTGGGCCATTTGGGGGTGGGGGGGTTAATTAGGAAAAGGAAAAAACAATGACCCGAGGCCCGGCCCGGACCCGGTGGCTACCCGAGCCCACCTATTCAGAATTGGCGGCCCGCCCGGGCCTGGACCCGGACCCGGCCCGGCCCGAATCCAGCCCTATTTCAGAATTCGGAGTACTATAAATTAGGACTTGATCCTGTCACAAACAAGTTGTGGGTCCCATAATTATTTTAGCTTAAAGTTGACCATCATATTAAAGTAAAACCATTTTTTCAACACTATCTTTCTTAGGCATGGCAATGGGTCGGGGCGGGTATTGCAAGACCAGGACCCGCCTCGTGAATTGGCGGGGAGGGTCCGTCCCGCCTTGTGACCTGCACGGGTCCAAACTTGTTGACCCATGACCCGCCCCATGCGGGGTGGGGCGGGTATGCCCCGCCGCAACCTAATCTGCTAGTTTGTGTTTTTATTTGTGGAAAGTTGTTACCAATCGAATCTACATAATGTTTATCTCTAAATAATAATTAAAAATCAATATATTAAATCAAATTCATGATACCCTAAAATTTTCAAAAACTAAGGAAAAATTACTCAAACTTGAATAGTTAATCTAATTAGTTATATTAATAAATGAATAAATGTATTAAAATTCCATATATAAAGAAGACATTGATAATCCGTCGTGCATCTCATTCTAATATATATTCATATATTATAAGATCAAAGAATTTATGATTTATTGTATACACACATATGTATGTTGAAGTATATTTGTAGTATAAGTTAAGAAAAAATGTGTATACTTTTTCTAGTATATTTGTAGTATATTTGAGCGGGACGAGGCGGGTCAGGCGGCACGGGTCAATTCTAATACCCGGACCCGCCCCATTGTATAGGCGGGGCGGGACGCACCCACCCCATTTGCAAGACGGGGCAGGGCGGACCAGCCCCAAATGTCTCGGGCCAGGACGGGTTATTGCGGGCCGTTGACATCTCTAATCTTTCTTTATTTTTCTCAATATTTACTTGTAATGAATCATACCTTGCAATTTATTCCTATCCAAACAAGCACAATTATCCATCTGTGTTTTTCCTTACTATCTATTAATTGTAGTGCCCCATTAGTAACACCTTGATTGACTAAATTTGCTAAAATTGGTGAAACTCTACCTAAGGTGTTGATTTGGTTAAATTATGAAACAATCTTTCTATACTTTAGTACAGGGTAAACTGGTAAAGATGTGTACATCCGAACTCCCTTACCCCACCATAGATGGGGGACTTATGTAGGTAATGTAGCACTAAGGTGTTGTTGTTTTTAGTTTTTAATAAAATAAAGAAAAAATTATAAAAATAGATCAACTATCATTCATAACTTAGTCAATTTAATCAGAAAAACTACTGAAATCCTACTTATTTTAATTATAACACAATTCAACACGTGAAATCAAATGTTACGTGTTCAAATCCCGTTTGGTAAGCCCTACTCTTGACATATCAGGCAACCTTTTTATTGATCATATAATTGTTTATTGGCTAAAGGGTCAAATAGGCTTTTGAACTAGCTTAAAGTGTTCAATTAGCCCCTTATATAGGAGGTTCTGTCCGGCCGTCGCCAATTGGGGCGGTTCCCGATGGAATTTTTTGATGAAATTTTTTTAGCATGTTTTTCATTAAATCTAGTTCACCCATATCAAATTTCAGCTAAAAATTCAACCGGTAAGGCAATCAAATGATTTTCCAAAATGTACAGCGATGTTTAACTATGCAGTTATCTTCAAAAACTCATTTGACTGCCTTCCCGATTGAATTTTTAGCTGAAATTTGGTATGGGTAAACTAGACTTAATGAAGAAGATTCTCAAAAAAATTCATCAAAAATTCCACCGGGAACCGCCTCAATTGGCGACGGTCGGGTAGAACATCCAATATAAGGGGCTAATTGAACACTTTAAGTTAGTTCAAGGACCTATTTGACCCTTTAGCCTTGTTTATTTCACATGCGAAAATGTGTTAGATTCACATTCTTTTGAATCGTAATCACAAATTTTGTATTACGATCGAATAAAATGTCTGAAGAAAATTATTTGAAATTTTATAATGATTACATATGTGAATTGGCATAAGCACCAAAGCTAGACTGTCAATATGAACTCCTAGAGATTATAAAACATAACAGCATATAACGCTCCAAAAGAGGGAGCAAGATTTATAGACGTCGCAGGGGTGGCATCTCGGTTATGTTTGATCAAACCGAGACAGAATCATATTCATTCAATATTTCAATTCAATTTGAATTTGAAACTATTTCTTTTAAACTTTAGTTAGCCCAACTGAAACTAGGAAAACAAAAAAATGAACCTAACTGAAAAAGTATAAGAGACCTGAACATATTTTTGTAAAACAGCAAATTCAAATTGAACTAAGGTACTTCACCGAAACGTCGGACGAAGCAACATAAGATGAACCATTAGATGCAAAGTAATTGAACGTTCAAACATAAACAGGAGGATACAAATTATAGAGCCAGTTTGGTAAGGGCTCAAAAGAGCCTGATTCTCTTCAATTTTCTCAAAGCAACAGCTCTTGCTACCATCCATGTTGGCAAAATAAGTACTCCATAAGTACTTATTTTGTCCCCTTATTCATCTTTAAAAAACTCATTATTTAAGAGAGAATTTTGTTATCAAAAGCCATTTATTCTCCATAAGTACAGAAATAGCCTTTAACCCAAGTTGTATTTTCATTTCTCTTCTGGGGTGTTCCTTAACTGTAAGTAAACCTCTCATTGCAGATATCGTCAATGCCAAAAGTTGCATATTATCATGTTGTTAAAGCATTCCTGTGATGGCTTTTATAGGCTTTCACAAGTTTATGATTTTACGTTCCACTAGTCTTGATTGCATGCATTACTATTTTGTTTGTTAATAATAGCAGGATTTGTGCATAGGCTTCATGCCAGACAGCAAGACAATTCAAACAGGTTAGGCAAAAAAATCCCTTTAATAGATAATAGGCCTAACTTAAACCTGACAATATAGCTCTGGCCTGTTAATGTGTGGCCTGTCTTGTTCCCAAACCATAATTTAAAGCAAAAATTCAAATATACGACTGCTTACCACATTTGAGGATGTTCTGTAACTCAGATGTTCAAAACTAACAACAATCCACAGAACTAATCAGCATTTTTATTCTTGAGAACAGGACTCTTGACATGCGCAGAGACTCCAAAGGATTGCAATGATTTTATAGAACTCTCATCAAGATGGATATCCCTCAGGCTCCACATATAAACAGATTTGAAAACTTGCACTTTACCATCACATGATTAGAACTCTGGAATATCTAGCTGCTGCCCTGCAGATTTGAATGGGAAAAGAGGGTTACAAAAAGTGATTATCAAGTTCCTGTCAGAGTGATGCAAGATTATGAGAGTATCCACCCTAGGCATCCATCCTAGACAATGGGGAATGAAACTAAAGAAGAGAAGTTACTGGAAGGTACACATTGTAAACCTTTTTACTTACCACGTCTCTCCTAATAATGAAAGTTATTGTTTAACTTTAGCGTCTCCAATGTCCGAATTGACCATTATTATATACAATTATACATTATCTAAAAATATAATAATTTAATACAACAACATTACCCCAGTGCCCCTGTAAGTGGGATAAGGGGGGTCAAATGTACGCAGCCTTACCCCTGTACTAAAACACAAAGAGACTGTTTCCGAATGATCCATGAAACAAAAATGGTCAATAGAACATTCATCTTACATCTTATGCAATTAATACAACAAAACAACTGATTAAAGAAGTTGATTTGAAAGACATAAAGTCACCATCATTTTGGGGCAGGGAGTGATAGATTAGACTACCTGGTCAAAAGCATAGCTTTATTAACAATGCATCAAGGCCCTTAGAGAAAATATTACTAACATCTTCCTAAGTTGGAAAAACCAACCAGCTATTGGAATTCAGATAAACCCCGGCATATTGAACATTTTTCGCAGTATATACTACCAGGCCTAAGATTTAGGTGTCACACTGTTGGGCTTTCACTTGCTTAAAACCGGAAGCTTGGGTAGAATTAACTTGCCTGCCAAAGTAAAGTTGGGTAGAATTAACGAGCTTTCCAGCCTAGAATTTACACAAGCAGGTATTTATTTTATTTTGGGCTCTTATCATACTCAGTGATAATTCTAATTCTATCCAATGAACGAAGAATACTAGCAGGCAAATAAGCCAACAACACACTCCTAACAATTGATCGTAGTTGAATTGTTGCCCATGCACAAAGCCACAAATATGCAAATCCTTAAGTAAGAGTCTCATTTTATAATACAACCATAGTCCAACTTATTTGTATATGATGATGCATATCATGCATTCTCTCTGAAACATCACACTTCAATTGGTTATTTAAACTAGAAAGTTTTTTAGTTCAGAAAACCATTAAACCGAGAGGGTATAATGAAGTGGCTTAGGTTGATTTTTATTATATATGATTGAATTTAAAAGCAAAAGACTATAAATTACTACAGTAAGTGATCATGCAAGTGTATTATCTCATTAGTCGTAAAATCATCAATAAAAGAAAGAAAAAAGTATAAAAGTGATATTTTATATCTAACAATATCCAGATATCCTTGAGAGTTGAGACTATAATAACATCATTATTCTTCAAGCAAAAGTTTTTTGGCGAATCGGGTAACTACACATTTAATCAGATTGAAATCTCTATTCTTGGGGACTGAAGTTATAATGCCCATTTCAAGAAACAGTTAATAAACTAATATAACAATATGAATGATATATCATACTTGGCCAGTTTCTTCCCTCCAAGTGGGTCCTTGGCTCCTCTCGTCCCCATTAACATTGCTTCTCTGTTCCGGTTGCGAGAACCTTTGCTCTCTGGGATTCGGGTAGTTCTGCCCAAATGGAGGTCCAGTAGTTGTATTCCACTGGCCAACCGTTGGTTCTCTTCCAAAATGTTCACCTTGGGTTTGACCATAGTTTTTATTTTCCCCTCCAAAGGCTCTCTGAGTGTCAGGTGGGCTACCCTGTAGATCATGTAGGCCGCCCTGATAGTTATTCAATCCACCAGGGCTGTTATGCACTGGCACGGCACCCCTTTGAGTGCCTGGCGGACCATAGTTATGTTGGAAACCATAACTCTGTTGGGATGGTGGATTCTGAGGTGAGACGTAACTCTGCTGTGGGCCCATGTTTTGCCGTGGTGAGAAATTTTGATGTTGACCAAAATTCTGCTGAGGAGAGTGTGGTTGACCATATGTCTGTTGAGGTCGAGGACCTTGCTGTGGTGAGCCATAATACTGTTGAGGCGGGGGAGGATGACCCTGTTGAGGTGGACTATAGGACTGTTGATGAGGTGGAGGACCCTGTGGTAGGGGGTACTGCTGGTACGGTGGAGGAGGACCCTGTGGTGGGGGGTACTGCTGGTAAGGTGGAGGTGGACCCTGTGGTGGGCGGTAGTTCTGTTGATGAGTAGGTCCCGCTGGTGGAATGTTGTTATGCTGAGGTGTAACCTGGGGCGGGATGTTGTTCTGTTGAGGTCCACCTGGTGGTGGGCCAAAATTTCCAGTTCTCTGGCCATCATATTGTTGATTTCCTCTCTGATTCCGGCGTACTTGTCTCCCATACTGTACAGGTGGTGGTCTCTCAATGATTACTCCATTCATGTACTTGTCTCCTAATATATAGTAAAATAAATGTAAGCTAAGCCAGTAAAGAACTACATACATGGGTTATAATAACTAGTGTTTCTTGTACAACAGTAATGGATAGATCCAAAATTGATATGAAGATTATGTAATACATACAGAGTAATAATTTCTACCTCCATACTCTTTGTTTACTGGATCAATATAAGAATCTGGGAGAATAAAGACTACTCCAGGTAGACCTGGTAAACAAAAACAAAAGTCAGACCAAAAAACACATCATTTTTCAGACAACAAAGAATTGCATACCTTTAAACTTTTCTGAAGTTTCCTCAGAGCATAGGACCTGAAAACCTTGGTATGTTGTCGTGCTTAAGGCATAGATCTTTTGTTTAGCCTCTTCGACGCTGCAACCATTTAGTAATATATGTTTGCAAAATAAAGATTCTCAGTTATTGAATTTTCTAATGTTAAAAACTCCAACAAATCAGTATCAGTTAATATATTGATGGTAAGAGATTACATGGATTTGGCATCCACATAGTTTAAATCATTGCATGTATCAATCAAGTATTAAGCATTTAAATGCACTCACATAAGTTAAGACCAAGAAATCCAGATACTGGCAGAAGGAAATGTGTGGCGAATGATACTACAATCCTTGAAAATTAATTAGACATTTACAATCTCCCAGAAACCAAGCTCTTTTGGATAATGATATAACAAAAACGGCAGTAACTGATGCTAAAATCTATATCAATTAACCATCTATGACACTTTCACAAGACATTAATTTCTTTTGATATCAGAACCTATGTTGTAAGAACCGGACCGGAGGGCGACCCGGAGCGATGGTCGGGTCAAGGGTCAACCCGGACCCGGCCGGTCAACCCGGTCAAAGACCGGAAAACCCGGTCAACTCACACACACATTTAATATTTAATATTTATACGTATATAATATTAAATTCTAATGTTATTCTTTCATAAATTAATAATTATGATACAACATAAAGCCATTATGAAATCATTATTTAGAGTTGGTTTTTATAATAAAATTTAAAATAGATGTGGATGTAGGTGGATAATAAATATAGATATAACATCAATTACAAAATCATTAAAATATAATGTAAATATATTCTCACATTTAATTGAGATATGGAATATAATATAGTCCGTATAATATATATGCATTATTATTGTTGTTATTATGAATTGTTTAGTTAGTTAATTAGTTAATGTTAATGAATGGTACGCACGTAATATGGAATATAACTGTGAAAGCTATACGCTTTACCAACAAGTGACGGTGGCCGAGTGGAAAGAAAGCCGAAACTCCTTCCTAGCAATGCAAGTTCGATTCCCGCAGGTGACAAGTCAGTCATTTTTCCGGGTTTTTGAAAAAATAATGGGTTTATGCGGTTCGGACTTCTGGGTGCGTCCCGGTTCTACTCGGGTCACTCGGGGTTTTCTGGGTTTTATCAACTTAGCGGGCTGGAGCATAACCGGACCGGATCAGGAGCCGGGTGACCGGGTTCCGGGTCGACCCGCCCGGTCCGGTCCGGTTCTTTCAACATAGATCAGAACCCGGGATACATTTGCTCATCCCCTAATATCAATGCTCCTCATTTCGCATGAATAGCCGCAACATCTAAAATATACTCCGTATGTGCTTAAAACTCAACTGACCACATTAGACAATATAAAAAGTACTGTATTTTACGGTATGATATCATATGCCCCACATTTAAATTTGTATCTTTTATAACCTTTATGAAAGATTTCAAATAGCCCTAACTAATGCTCCTTCCCAAGATCAACGGATGAGGCAAAAAAGGCTAGCATTAACCCTTTATATACTACTGCGTAATAACTTTGCCGTATAAGAATATGCATAGAAATGTGAAATATGAACTAACTAAAGACTCTGAGTGGGTATAAGTACACTTTTACAAGGCTATAATGAACTTATGAACAACCAACTATGTGTTGTACTACAAATATCCATGTACAAATACGATGCCTCTTAAACATATCTCATTATCTCATACAACAAACGCCTTAGGTTCACGAAACAGAGCCTAGGAGAAACAATATGCTAAACAGTAAAATTATGACAATTGAACAGAAATAGTAGCATCCGCGTGAGTGGATTTAATAAGTGGATCGATACATAACCTTCCGAAAACTTTAGCAGCAGTCTGAATATAAGTTTCAATCATTTCCTCGCGAGTGGGAGACGAATCTTTGGGGAACTCCATAGTAATCAGCCAATGATTGTAATCACATCCTTCAAAGAGGATGGTATCGGGGTTGATTCCTTCGTCAGTCGAACTCCGGTCAGGATATCGAGACCTGGAAGACAACGAGACTGGCGATGCTCTAAAGAACCTAAATTGAGAGACAAATGGGGATTTAGCGTTAGAAGCTGGGGCGTAAGAAATGGGAAGTTGAGCAGGCGTGGTTGGGACATGAGGGAACGGGGAAGTGCAGGTTGACTGGTGGAGGTGACGATTGAGTATGGATGAGGAGAGAGAGCTAGCTCGGCGAAGGCGGAGCGAACATAGCGCCATCTCTAGACGGCAGTGGTGACTGAGCAATGACCACGGGTTTAGGGTTTTAGTGTTCCTTTCTGTGTCTTCGTTTAGCAATAAGCTTGTTGGTTTTTTAAATACTCCCTCCCTTCTCTAAAATAGTTCCCATATTTTAAAAAAGTGGGAATAAAGTGTAAATATATGGTTGTGATTGTGTAAGAAAAAGGTAAATGAATATAAATAACACAAAAATTTCTAAAAAGAGAAATGAGAAGTATTTTTTGGGATGGCCCAAAAAGGAAATTGGGAACTATTTCGCGGGACGGAGGAAGTAAGAAAGAAAGAATAACAATGGTAGAGTAAAGAAGTAAAGAACTACTACTTTATTTGTATGTAATGAAGAAGTGAGCAATATATTAAATTTTTATAATATTAATTTTGAAAATAAACTACGCAGTAGTAGAGTAAAAAGATAAAACTAAATGATGCTACAATTAAATTGTTTGGCCAAAGACATTATTATGTATAACTGTATAAGCAGTTTTGAAAGTATTAGGCTTTGTTTGCAATCACTTGTGCTTAAATAAAATCATTTTTGGGAAAAAAGTGATTAGTAGTAAAAGTTGGTAGTGTTTGGTAAAATAAGTGTTTTTTATGTAATAGAAAAAGTAAAAAGTAGATTCTACACGGAAGCCGAGAAAGTAAAAGTTGGTAATGTTTGGTAAAATAAGTGTTTTTTCTTAAAAAAAAAGTTAAAAGCACTTTTTTTAATGGGTTGCAAACAGACCCTTAACCAAACATATGATTAGTACATATTGATACATTTCATAGAAAATGTACAGGTAAAACCCCCTATCATTTTCTATCTTCTCCACGCATAATAAGGGTTTAAAGTTTAAACTTTATGAGTAGAAAAGTACTGAATCTATGAAACCAAGCCTGTGAGGCCTGCTTGAGACCGTAAATAGCCCCGTGGTTGAACAAAGCCCCGTGGTTGAAGCACATAAACTTCTTCAGTAAAATGACCATGAAAAAAAAACATTTTTAACATCCAGTTGACTCATAACCCACCCAACAGAAATAGCAAGAGGAAGAACAATACGAACCGTGGTGGGTTTAATAACAGGACTTTAAGTCTAAAAATATCTACATTAGCCTGCTTATTAAATCTTTGATCAACTAAACACGTTTTATGGCGCTCAATAGAACCATCAAAATGATATATCGTCATATAAATCTACTTACAACCAACCACATTTTTAGAATCATCAAACAGTACAAAATTTCATTATTAATTAGTAATAAAAGTACTAAATTTATTAGCCATATCCTCACGACATTTAAAATGTTTATTTGCCTATGAAAAACACGTGGGATCAGCTGAAGTAACAAATGTATTTAAATTAAAAATGATTTAAAATTGGAAAAATTGATAGTAATAATCCCAACTATTGATGGTCCGCCCATAATAATCCCAACTATCGATTATTTCAGAATAATCCCAACTTTAGGGATCTTCCGCCAATAATGGTCCCTATAAATAAATTCTCGTAGTTTCTAAAGTGGATGAGAAGAGATATAACAAGTAATCCTTATAAATAATCCCAACTTTTTATTTTACGCTTAATTTCTATTTAAAATTCACTTTTTATAGGAGGTAATATATGGTCATGGACCATTATTGGCGGATGGTCCATATAGTTGGGATTATACAAAAATAATCAATAGTTGGGATTATTATTAGCGGACCAGCAATAGTTGGGATTAATATTTTCAATTTTTCCTTTAAAATTTTCAGATTTGGCCTTATTTTGCATGAGATGGACATTAAGATAAGGAGGATGCAAATCAGGCTGGGCAGCTGGGACAGGCAAATCAGGAAATGTGGGTAGGCCGGCGGTCTGGCGGAAAGGGAGTTGGTGCGGGCGGTGATTGGTGACAGCTGAGCCGGGGTGGGTTCGGGCTGGGACTAGAGACAGCCTGGCTAGGGCGGACTGTTGTGCGGGGGGGGGGGGGGGGGGACTGGTGGCATTCGGGCTAAGTCGGGTTGGGTCGGGCAATGTGGACGCAGGGGAAAATATTGGTGGCGAAATAGTCCTAGAGTGTACCGCAAAAACCGGTTCCACAACGGGAAGTGTAGTTGGCCAAATGGTGTTGCTAAGACTAAATGGGATAATGTTGGACAGTGGGAGAGACATTGTCGGATTGGATCGGGAGAAGAGTCTAGAGAATTAAAGGAAAAACATTTCCATGGAACCAGGGGCGGAGCCATGTAGAAGGTAAAGGGGTTCAAGTTTGGTTTAGGACTTGTCTGTTTAAGTCTGGTCTGGGACTAAAAACAGTTCATGTATAAACATCCTAAATCTCGCTCTCTCAATATCAATATGTGATCAAAGTTCAATTTACATCATCCCAAATAATTTTTAGTCGACTCTGAGGCCCGGGTGGTACATCCTCCTTTTTCTCTACCATACTAACGCTCTTTGGCAGTCCTTGCTCAAGGTAACTACTAATCTAGGACAATGACTTTCATATTTACTATTTCCATAAGTAAATCGGTTGTAAGTTTAGTTTGTATGTGCTGTTTACAAACTACAACCAAATGGCTAAAAAGCATGCATAAGCATTAGGTAGATGACTAAATTTGACTATGGACATTATGGCTAAATGGTCCAAAGGTGGTGTGCCCACAGCTATTTTCATAAAATTAAAGAAAACAATGTGTAAAAGGGGATGTAGATGTCCCATTTTCTTTCATTTCATAATAAACATTTTACACATTTTTTCTTCATAAACCCATTAGGCTTACACAATCTAGTAAGTTATTTTATATTTAAGGTATTCTCAATCGCCGAAGGCTCACAAGGTGTTCTCACTCGGTAGAAAATCTGATGCATAACTGCATAAGCAACACCAAAAGAGTATTCTGCCAAACGAGCACATATTAACATGAATATCAAGAACAAAGTTGACAAAAATGAGATAACAATCATTTACTTTTCCCACCTAATGTAAATGAATTAAAATAACACTTACCATACATTCACATAGTTTAGACTTCAGAGTTAAACTCAAAACACCTACTTGTTGACCAGATTGACACAGCACTAATATGTATTATACATAAACTCAATGCACAAGCAACCACAGCACCACGGAAATAGATAAAAAAAAAACTCTTATCACCACAGTTTCACACTCCTCTATAAACTCCATAGGTGGCTGGGACTGTCTCATGAGCCTTTTTAGTCAATAAACAAACTATAAATTTACATTTTTATTAAGCTTCACACCTACAAATGAAAGAAAGAGTACACGAACTGACAGAAGCGGATCTATCTCAGGAAACTGGAGGAACTTCTCCACTTTCATGTGCCTGTTTCACTTGCCTGTCATACTCGTCCTCTTCTCCCTCTGGATCCTCTTCATTCTCTTCTTCTTCTTCTTCGACTTCCTCACCATCTCCCCATCCAAAACCCCCAACGGAACGGGAAGCAGGGGGAGGGCTCTTAGCTTCTTCCACTATTTTCATTATCTCCTCCACGCTTTGAAGGGAAAAGGTCGGGTTTTCTCTCCTGTAATACGCTGCTTGGGCCACTTCTGTTAATTCCCTTGGTAGATTCTTCAGAAACCAGGGGTGTGACTTTATTTCTTTAAGTGAAATCCTCTACAAAAATAAATGTATCACTGAGGAAAGCATAATGGCACAACAAGATTATGTTTGGATCTTGGAAAATGAAATGAAAGTGGTTTTCTAGTGTTTGATTTTACCTTGGAAAATGCAAGGAGGGATGTTCATTTTCAAACTTATTGGATATGTTTAGTTTTCTTTAGTCATTATACAGTAGAAATAAATGAATAAATGGAGCGAGTTTTAAAATATCAGAAATAAATTTATAGACTTTGGACCAATCTATTCTTGTCTATTTCCCCCCTGCATTTTATCCCTGCCAACTTTCTCCTATATTTAACTCTATCTTCCTTGCTTAGCATTTATCGAGTTCTAAATGGACCCTAATAGCCTAACTGTATTTTTATGAATAAGGATACCGATGCATTCCTTAACAAAAAAGGGTAAGGAAAATATGATGTATGTGTGTAGAAGAATAGTCAGAGTAAAAGTAATTACTCCCTCCATCCAAAAGTAGATGTCATTTATGCCAAAAAACTTGTCCTAAAATAATTGTAATTTTATGAGAACAATGTCTATTTTGTACTAACATCTCAAATTTGACCCTATTAATCTTATCACGTTAAATGCTTTTGTGCTTTGATATAAATAAGAAGCACCTTATCACGTCATCATAACATGTGTGAACTTTTATGAGAAGTCAATTAATTTGAGAGGTAGGGAGTAACAAGCAATTAATAGAGGCATTATAGATTAGAGAGAGAGAGAGAGAGAAGAACCCTTGATGGAATTGGAACAAATATTCTGGAGAGAAGGTGCCTACAATCTTGAGATACGTGGACATAGTCAGGAACCTTGTACTGCACAGCCATTATGCGCTGGAAAAACACGAAAATGTATATGAACTTGTGGAGTATTATGAAATAAAGCACAGGATGCAGTTTTCTATTTACTTACAAACAGCAAAATGACTAGCACCTTGCAATACATAAAAGTTGAAGGAAGAAGATCTTACTTGAATAGTTTTCCTGAAATTCTTGGGATCTTCCGGGTCTTCAAAAGGGTAGGCCCCAACCAGCATCACATAAAGTGTCACTCCACAGGACCATACATCAGCCAGCTGAACAAATATAAGCAACCATGAATAATGAGACTTGCAAGGTGAATACTGATCACATATATTAAATAAGAATCCCAAGGTTGAAATCACATCCAAAGCTAGTTTATCTTGCTACGAGCCTTCGATAAGTAATGCCTTTTTTATATCCAAATATCCAATAGGTAGTTATAGGTACAACCCTCGTGGCCCCATGGCCTCCTAAAATTGAGTAATTATATTCATCTCATGCTCCAACCAAAGAAAGGAAGAACAGCAGTTAGGGTATGTTTATTATTCAAAGAGAAAACAATGCTAAGAAAAGTTATCTTCTTTTGTTTGGTTTTACCTTGAAAAAGGCCAAGAAAAACGAGATACTATTAGTTGTTCTTTTTTAGTACACTTAAATATTGTAGTCTTTAAATTATATGAATAAATAATATACTACTTGTATAAGCGAGTATCAAAAATAATTTTGTTGAGTTTTAGCCTATCTTTTACTCTCCAACACATTTTATTTCCTTCCAACTTCCCTGTATGTTTTCCTTCCTATATTGAGATTTAGTTCCTAGTATTTTCCACGGTGGGAAAGGGACACATAACATTTTAGAGAAAATTAAAAGCAGTAGCAGTTTTTCACCTTGCCATCATACTCTCTACGCGATAGGACCTCTGGAGCAATATACGCTGGGGTACCAACTGTGGATTTTGGCCTTGAATGCAGCAGAGATGACTAGAAGGAAATAAATAAATAAAAAGAATCTGAACACCCTGAAATTTGTATCATATATTGAAAATAATTATGCATATACCTTTGAGTAGCCAAAATCACAAATTTTCAGGCGTGGCGCTGGACTTCCATCGAGTAGGGTATTCTCTAGCTTTAGATCTCTATGGCATATTTGCTGCACACGAAGGACACAGAAACACCAATAGTGAAACAACAAGGTTTAAAAAATTAATGAATAAAAAAAACAGGCTGAAGGGGATCCTTGGCACACCAAATAAGGTGTTGTTGTGTGACCGAGGAGTCACTGGTTCAACTCTTGGGAGCAGTCTCTTATCTAAATGAAAAGGGAAGACTTGCCGGTCTATAAACCCTTGTGGTAAGACCATTCCTCAGACCCTGCCCACGCGGGGACGCTAGTGTGCACCACACTACCCTTTCTATTTTAATAAAAACAGGCTGTACTCATAACACAACAACTACTAACAAGTAAAAAATTTAACATACCAGAGAGTGACAGTAGCTGACTCCTGAAATAAGCTGCTGGAAGAAGTACCTAGCCTAAACAGATCATGAAGGGAGTGTATCAACGTACTGTATGTATTCTATATAAAAGGACACCTTTAGCCTTTCCCTTTCTTTTCAGATCTGTTTATTCTTTGCAGAACTGATATGCAGAGACAGAAAAATAAGTTAGCTTGGAAAAACAGTAGTACCTCATCTTCACTGAACCTTCCTGCGTTGCAGATCCGTTCAAAGAGCTCTCCACCCGCAGCATATTCCATGACGATAGCAAGATGGGTAGGCGTCAATACAACCTGAATCAGGGAAAAAAGCTGGTTAGATCAGCAACCTCACATAGATAGAGCAAGATGCAACTCTTTGAAATGCATAACTCATTAACTCACCTCCTTGAATCGAATTATGTTTGGGTGCCGAAGTGATCTGTGATTTATGATCTCCCTTGCTACATTCTCATCAATCTGCACCCTCAAAATACATCTTATTAACAGATCATTGAGTACAAGAGTAAACCTTATATGACACCAAACGAAACATAGAAGATGAAATTTTTAGTCTTTATGGATAGATCTCCATGATCAGACAGATCAGTTAACATTTCAACACCCAAATGTAAACATACAGTAAGACGATGGATCAAAAGCATAAATTGTGCAAAACCTTATGCCCTCTTTCTATGTACTTCATAGCCACAAGCTCCTTCGTCTCCTTGTTCCTCATGAGCCTCGCCACGCCAAAATTCCCAGAGCCTATATCCTTAACTAGCTCGTATTTCTCCATTTTTGTTTCTTCTTGTCTTCTCTTCTAAACAAAACCTCCCCCAGCTAACAAAGACTCTGAATTGAGCTTCAGTTCATGCCGGTTAATTCACAACAGCTCCAATCGGAATCGAATTCACTAAATACCCTATAAGGCTACAACTAGTATCAGGATATACGACACTTTTTATGGATAGATATAAGGGTTCCGGGCCGATTCATGGGTAGAAAATCAGATTTGACAGAAGGTGGCAAATAGTGGAATTTGCAATTGTAATAGCAAAATTGCGCGATCATCAAGCAGGGCACATGCAACAGCCAACAAAGGGTAAAAATGTGGGGTTTGTTTTTTCCGGAAAATTCCGATGGGGACCCATTGATGGAGCTAAACGGGCGTGATCTCGTTGGCCTGGCTCGCAGCTTGCTTTAAACCAGGTCACCGTATGAAACAGATTCATCTCTTTCACCAAGTGTAAAATATGTTTGGGAAGGAAGTTTAAGACCGTAGAATAGAAATGACAATGGTAAAATGGTAATTTAAGTCAATTTAGTACTTAAATTTGTCTCCATAGGAATAAAGTATACACCAACTTATCTCCCTAATATATAAAAGTTGGAAGGAAGTTATCTTTCGTTCTGTTCCGTTGCTACAGACCTACAGTAGTAACGCCTTCTTCCTTATTAAACGGTAATACAAATGGGGAAAGCTGCTGTTTGTTCTGGCCGGCTGTGTGGCAACCCAGTAAAAAAAACGCCCCATTTCATTGCGTGTGCTGGATTTGCCGCTGACACAATTCATCCTTCTTCCACACGCAGCTGCTCTTTGACACGCATCTATCTTTGTTTCTGTTCTTCTACAGCTTTGATGACCTTTTTTCCCCATCCATCCGCCCATTCGGCTCTTTCCCCCTTTGTAAGTTTTTGCCCCTTTTCTTCTTCTCACTTTCTCGGTATTGTTCTGCTGCACTACTCCTTTCGTTTTGGGACTGCAAGAATTCTTCCGCCGCGGATTAGGCCCGTCTTCCTCCGCTGAAGCCTACCAGTGTCCACCGACTTGCAGAGTATCGCATCTCCCCGGTAATCATCGCCCCTCATGTTGTTCTTAACTAGGTTTCTTTTCCTATTTTGCTTCTCTTCTTTCCTTTTTCTTTTTCATGTTTAGCCTGAGTTCTTGAAAGGGCTCCCCAACCACCTTCACCATGTGCGAGCCCTTAGCTAATTTCCATAGCTTCTCTTCTGGGGAAGCTTATTCGTATTGTTTGGTGCTAGGATGCACTATTCAGGATATGGAAGTAGGGGAACCTTTATTGTCTCCGGAGCTCCTTTCTCTTCGAGGTGGTGATAGAACCTGCATAAGTTAAGGTATGTTTCCCACTAAGAAAGTTATTTCTTCATGTTCCTGTGACCTTAGGAAAATCAAATACAGTTACTTTTAATACTTTAGTCTTTAGAAGTAGTTGACACTAAACTACATGCCCCTGACTCCAACATACTTGGGATTAAGGGAATTTTGGTGACTGGTGATGAACCAAGTTTAATGAAAATTATAAAATTGATGTTCAAATTTCAGGCAGCTGAAACCATTGAAGCTAATTTTTATTGACAAAATAGCAAATGAAAACAAGTTTAGCCCTTTTTTTTACAAACCGTAAAGTAATTATGAAATAACTTCATATTTTTACTATTGAGGTTCCTATTTCAGAATATTATTACCTGAAAGCGAGTCATATATCACCCCTCTGGTGGCGGTTCTATTCCTAGCCTTTTGAGGTCATCAAAGGGTATCTGTCGCCTATTTGACAGCAAGTATTGGTAAGGTTGGTATGAGAGAAAGTATCTGAACTAAAAGGCATACTGAACAAATTTAATTCTATCAAGTTAATTACAAAATTATTCATCTTTCATATGAATATCATATTATTAGAAAAGGGGGCAAATAACCCTCGAACTATTTGTGATTCTATAATTTCCTTTGTCTTCTTATTCATCTTATATTATTCAGTTTTGGACATAATGTTATAATAATAGGTTAATTACACATTTTGATTGATAATTTGAGCACATATTCAGTTACACATTGAGAACATTGAGCACATATTCAGTTATCTCTTAGGATAAGTTTGTTAAGAACAACATACTCTCTATGTCCTATTAAAAGCCTCTTGTTTTAAAAAAAAACTGTTTTTGGTCCCATAGAAATGGTCTCATATTTCAAATAAATTATAAACAGGTATTGGCAGAACATTCTATAGCTGCTGCACTTGAGAATGATAATTGGTAATTGTTGCACCTTTGGGCGTAGGTATGGGCCGCCGTAAGAGTTGTGTCATGTTTGATTAGGAGAAATCACATGAGTGGCTGGCTAAGCTCTCTGGTGGTGTGGTCTTGCTATTCTCAATCTATCTTTTATGTCAAATGATTGATGCCCTCATCCACATATTTTTTATATCATATGATTGACTCTCGGCGAAACCGTACCAATTTTATGAACGAAATGATCAAAGTTCTAATATTGAGGTCATTTATATCTTATTGTTTTATTTTGGAGGAATATACATTACAGTTTTATGATGAGCATAGTACTATAATAAGATGTTGGATAAAATTTATTCAAAACAGTTTCTATCTACTTTATTAATTTCGTGTTCTTCCCATTCACCATATTTTTTTCATTGGGCATCAGCATTTCACCACAACGCAATTTTTTATACAGTTCTGCTTTTCTGCTTTTCCCTGTTTACCGAACGCTAGAACTTAGACCTGACCGTGCTCCCAGTTTTGTCCCCCCATTGGGCATGACAACCGCGCAAAGCGCGGGCCAACGCTAGTCTTTATAAAGTATTTCAACATGTCCCCAATAGTACACTAACATGTACTCCCTCCGTCCCACTTTATCTGTCCAACTTTCTTTTTTGGGTTGTCCCAAAATAAGTGTCTTCTTTCCTTTTTTGTAAAGAAATATGTGGTCTACATCATTTCACTTTATTAAACTCAAATCTCAACTACAACTTTTACTTTTTCAACCTCTTCATTAATAATCGTGCCGAGTCAAACTAAGACACATAAAATGGGAGGAAGGTAGTATCACTTTCGTCCCAAAAAACATTGTCATAACTTATCAAATAATATGAAGCAAAGATGAAGCGCTTAATGTTTTTAAGCATTACAAAGCCGAAGTTGAAATACTTTATGGGGGTTGACTTTGCACCCTACTTATTGGGTGATGATAGACTTTGCACCCTATTTTCAAAAGACTTTGCCTTTACACTCCATTTCAGAATTTTTTTCTTCACCCCATATATATTAGATATATGTGTTGTTTAAAATAACATATGATAATAGAGGATACTATACATATAAAGTATATTGAATTATATAAGAGTGGAGTTTTGGAAGTTGAATAGTTTTTCCCTTATTGTGTTGGCACATGTCACTTTTCGTACGGAGTATTAAAGATGTAGCCACATGTCAAGAATTCTTCCAAAGAGATCTTCAAGGATTTGCTTTGTTATAATATATAGAATAGATATAGAAGAGTGTTGTGTTTTTCGTAAATAAGGATAATAGAGTGTCACGATTGAAAAATGATGTCAATTACAATATTAATATTGTCATGTTAATGTCTCATTACATCAATATATAGCAGTAATGCTTGAGGAGGGCAACAATGTACTCCTACTTAGATATTGAATGATAATGAAAACGATAGTGATAGAATAGCGATGACAATAGTAATAAACAATAAGGATAATAATGGCATTAACAAAAAATATTACCGGGGTATTAAATAACGGAGTAAGTAATAAGATGTGAGTTTTTTATGTACTTCTAACTGTTTCTAAGTTCTAACCTATTATGTGTGTGTTCCCTAACCAATGTAACATATATTCTTAGTATGGTTTTGATTCAAACTTGTGATCATTTCTTTGAAAGTTTTATAGTGGTGTATTATCTTTTCACATCACAAAGTATTTGACACACATTAACTTTTTAATTAAAGTAATAATTTAAAGTATATTTTATAACTCCAATTAACAAATACTATTACACACAGGGGCAGAGCTAAAGGGGATAATATAGGCCCGTCTCACTCCAAATTTAAAAAATGTCTTAATTTTTAGTGTTACAAATTCCTCGTAATATCAACCGTCGCTGATTACAAAAAGATAATTTTGCAAAAACAACTCCACTTTACAAATTATCAGTTACTGTTGATGTTAATCCCAATGATAGCAGTCCTTTCTGGATGTTAGAGGGTCAAATGTAACAGATGATTGTCAAGAACTAATTCATTTTTATCCCGGATATATGTTTTTGAGAGTTTTTTTTTTAATAATGCTAAATAAAAAATGTATACGAAATTAAGGTTGGGTCAAAACTATTTACCAAAATATTTTTAGAATAAACTCCAGTTAACCAAAGCTGCCGATCGGCTTGGCAACTTTCTCTTAGGCTTACCGCAACTCATTCCTTCAATAAACTAAATCTCTCACCAGTTTATACGTATTCATTCATTCAATTCAATTTTTTCTTGCAACCCAACATCATCAATATATTCGCTCATCAATTTTTTTTCTTTATAAAAGCCTTACTTTTATTAGTATACATTATCTTTTTGTGAATTTTATTTTTGCTAATAAATATGATAAAAGATAATGATAAACAATAAGAAATTTACCATAAGACACCAGTATTCAATATATAAATATTTTAAATATAATTTTTCATAAATCAGAAGAATCAGCCAATCCAGTCTCTTCATTCCGAAGTTCATAAATTTCAGCAGGATCAACCGATTCAGTCAATTTCAGTGTTATCAAACGGATTCTAAAAATTATGAAATCTTAATTTTAGAGTGTGGGTCCTACTTTAAAAGTTTGTAGTCTAAAAAAACATCCACTCAATGTATCTTCTAAATTATTTTTATTTTTATATATTGAATATGGTCTCATATGAAAGCTAATAAAAAATTATAAATGTTGATATACTTTTTATGAAAATTGGATTATAAATAAAAACTTATAACATTTTTTAAAAAAGAGGGAATTCTTAAGTTGGGGTCCATGAACTAATTTCCTATTGGCCAGCTCTTTTTGCTTGTTTCTCGTGCGAGTTTCTATTTTAAGCGAAGTCTCCAAGCATATTGACTTTGGTTAACGTGTGTTTATTCCATATGTATTTTAATAAATAGTTTTAACTCGACCCTTGTTTCATATATATGTTTTTATTTAGTATTATTGTGGGAAAACTCCGTTTGAATTCAAACTTTTTTACTAGACTTCTCGTGATCTCGTCACCATAACTAATGGGAAGGAGGCCGGGCCCAATGGCAACAGTTCAAAATTTTTGGTTTAGTAATTAAGCAAATTGTGCTCTTGTGCAATCTCATACACAAAGTACTCAAGCTCCAAGTTATGAGTAGTTTTTGCAAGTATGGTGTAGAGAAAGTAAGGAACTAAGGAAGACATTTCAATTACATGTAAGTGAAGATTATTCAAATGTATATATAGGCTCACCCAAAAATACATAATACATAATTGGAGACAAATACGACTTCAAAAGTAATGTAAATTGTTAAGATACGGGGTTCCATCCTAAAAGGTCAACCTGATAGGAGGATAGCTCATGTCTTAATATAGCACTTTGTTGATTCAAATTTTTTTGGTGTGGGACTCTAACACCCCTCCTCACGACCAGACACTTCGTCTGAATCGTGTCGTCATTCATTTTTTCGTCGGTTCCTCATCGTCATTTTTTATAATCGTATCATCATTTTTCATAAGGGGACCCACACTGTGGATATGGATCGGTTTGGCTCTCATATCATGTTAAGACTTGGAATTTCATCCTAAAAGGTCAACCTGATAGGAGGAGTAGCTCATGTCTTAATATAGCACTTTGTTGATTCAAACTTTTCCGGTGTGGGACTCTAACATAAATATGTAATGATATAAAGAAATTGTCTAAAAACAATAAATTAATATTTTTCCATTTATACCACCCCACCCGGCACCCACAATATGGATCGTGTGAGAGACAATTCAATTTCACAACAAAGATTCAGTAATTTTGTGGATGGTCGAGGTTTTGTAAGCTGTAAGCATATCACTGTATCAGCCACTTAATCTTCAAACTAAACACAAGACAAGCGTAGAATGTGTAGGCGAACGTGTTGACAAAAGAGTTTTTTAAATTCTTTTTAAAACTACTTCCATCCCAAATTAAATTCTTGTTTTGACTTTGCAAGCAGATTAAGAAATTGAGAAACGTGTAGCTTAAAATTGTGTAAAGAAGTAAAAATGAGAAACAAATGTTGTGAACCACAAGTTTTTTGTCAATTTATATTGAGACGGGCGAAAAAAAAGAATGAAAATAATTATGTGACAGGAGTATTACATATTACTACGTATAACAAAGCTGTGAGCCCCCAAAATTTTAACAATATACTCCCTCCGTCCCAATTTGATGATCCCATTTCTTTTGGGCTCAAAGATTAAGGAAGTGGTTGAAAAGGTAAAAGTTGTGGTTGAGATTTGAGTAGAAAAATGTGAAATGATATGGACCACATATTTCTTTCCAAAAAGGGAAATGAGACTATCAATTTGGGACGGTCCAGAAAGGAAATACGGGATCATCAAATTGGGACGGAGGGAGTACTTCGTATCTTTTTATCGTTTAGGGCTCGTTTGATACTTCGCACATTAAAACTTTACCTGCAAAATGATTGCATGTAAAGTGTAGGGGCAGTAATTAGTTTACGTGTAAAATAAAAATACATCGTTTGGCTACATGTTTATTCTATTTTTAAATTACACGCAAAGTCTTTACTATGTTTGCTTAGAAAATAATTTTAGTAAAACTAGTATTCTCACCCATGCGATGCACGGTCGAAATAAATAACATTGAATTAATTAGAACAAAAATATTGAAATCCAAAATAATACACCATGTATTTTACAATGACCACTTCAGGGATAAAAAAATCATGTCATTCCACATAAGATAACATGAAAAAATTTAAATATTTTGAAGCACTTCCTTATATACAAAATCTATTGTCTCATTCGAGCTTTCATCGTTATCATCTAAAATTAAAATTTTCAATCCTTTTGATTCGTAACTTGCAAAATCGCTACATATAGTTGATCATGGCTAAACACTGGTTTCTTCAATAATAGACCGACTTGTGAAAGTAGATGAACATTTCAATTCAATATTCTTTTAAATAAATTCAGCTTTAGATTAAGCTCCATAAGAAATATTGCATGCCATTGATCACAATAATTTTCTACTAATATAAAAATCAAATTATTTTGTATAAGATGTTATAAAATTTCTATTAATAATGTGAATTTCCAAAATATTAATCTTTTATTATGTTTAGTAATTTGTAAAAAAAATATAATACAGTCAAATTCGTGCATGTGTAAACGTGAAAGGTGGAGTGTTACACTTATTTAAGGAATGTAGAAGTGCTCAAGTATTAAATAATTAAATAAAATTCATGACACAAACGAATGGTATACCACAACTAAACTAATAAGATGCACACGCGTGAATCTCATTTTCTCCAGAAATTTCCACTGTTAATTAGTCTACATGCACTCTACCGGTTAGTTCTACCATCTCCTTCACCTCCCGACATGTCTCATAAGCTTGAATCTCATCTTCAGTTGCTTTACGTTATCAAAAAACAAATTATTTTCTCCGTTCACTCTCGGGTTAATATTTATTTAATAATCTCGCACATCCCTTTTTCCTTTCCACATGCACAATTCGACACTTCCGCTCCTGCCCCCTCAAATCTGCGAATTAACTTCAATGCTTTTGTTATAATACGGAGTATTATTTTTCACTTGTATATTAGCTATAAAAAATAATTCGGTTTTTTAGGGGTATTTTTTACTTATATACGGAGTATTATTTGTTATTGGGTTTACTTTATTAATAATAAATGGTGAGATTTTGTTTCTTTTTTTTAAGATACCGCAATCAAACATGGTGGGGAATATTCAAGTCAATCAATTCTTCATAAACTTTGTTGCTCTCAAAAAACTAATGATTTCTAAGAGCGTGTGTCTAGCTGATTTCTAAAAGTCGATCAATTATACTTTGTATTCACTGATTGACTTGGAAATGTAGTAGCATGCATCATAATGTATGTTTACTTTTTTTGGGATCGTTGCAATTTGACAATTTTAAGCTGGATTAATTATACAGCAACGGCTCAATACTGTAACCCCAGTTCAAGCGGTTGTGATGAACATATTTGTGAGGTAATTTTTTCTTTCATTTCAAAACACACCCTTTTCTATTGCTTCTAATACTTTTGATTCTAAAGTGATGATTTTGAAACTGCACTTTCCGGCCATCTCAATAGTAAATTCTTCCTTTTGTCTAAAATGTTGAAATGATGACGAAATCATAAAATAGTTCATTTAATGAAAACTCAAATTTACAAAAAATAGACCACCATTCTATAAAAATAAAGGACAGCAACTACATATCGCAATCTCTTAGGCTTTGTTTGCAGCCACTTGTACTTAAATAAAAGCACTTTTTGGGAAAAAGTGATTAGTAGTAAAAGTTGATAGTGTTTGGTAAAATAAGTGTTTTTTTGTTTAACAGATCGAAAAAGTAAAAAGTAGATCCTACACGAAAACCAAGAAAGTAAAAGTTGATGGTATTTGGTAAAATAAGTGTTTTTTTCTTAAAAAAACTCTCCAACCATTTTCTTGAGCAACACAGCCCACGTCATTTCTTAACCGGCCCAAAACAATACATACATATTCTACACACTTCTAAACAAACCGACCTAACCGCTGCCAAATTTGATGTGTATACGCACGCTCATCCCTTTATACTTTCTCGGTTGAAATCGATTCATCTTCCTCTGCAAATTCGCCTTCTCCAATTCTCCTATCTTGCTTCCGTAAGCTTCTTCCTTCTACAATGATGTAATAATCAACTCTATTTTTCCATCCTCTGCAAAAAAAATAATTTAAGTTCAGATATTGAATGTTACTTAGATGTAATCGATTGGACTATTTCGTATTGAAGAATCAACCGATGAACCGAATCTTGTGCTAATTAGTACCATATATGATATATACACATTAAATCAACTACTACGTATTAGATTCAATTTAATAACATATGACCTTAGACCTGGATAAATCCAAAAAAAAAAAGCATTCCATAGAAGGTGGGTGTGCATCACACGTACCTTAAGTGCCACATAAACTTCTTTTGATATATTTCGTTGGTCATACTCCACTAAGTAATCATTTGAACATATGTATGTGTTGTTTTGAAGGTATGCGGGCCACAAAGAACTTTGCTCAAGGGTTCCAGAATCGGTGTACATGTTGCTTATATAGAAAACTCTGTTCATATATAGAATCTTACCGCAGCACCACGTGAATCTGGGACAACGGAACGTCCAAGTCTCCATAATCAATGTTTCGATATGGAAGATATTGTCTGTTTTCCTATGCATGACCTCATGTTGCTTAAATTATTACTACGTATTTTTTAATGTTGAAGCTATTGACCGTTCAGTTCTACGAAGTACTTTGCTTTAATACTTTTCTCATAATATTAAATACGTAGTATGAATCTCTCTACACGATACAATCAAGTTTTACCTATTGCCCAAGAGAATTAAGCAACTGGTTTTGGCGGGAACTTCTTTCCCAAGAAACCTTTTATTATTATATTAAGATAGATATTTGGCAAATCCGTACGTGTGAAGCACATCATATTCGAGTAAGAAATTAACTTCAGCAATAATGCAAGGGAGCATTCTAGCAACTTGGATTTCCGAAGCATAATCAGAGATTAATTTCTACCGTTCTATCTATCTGTATGACACGTTCCATCTTGCTTGTTGAGACATAACAGTAATTTTATCGTGCTTGACTGCTTGCTACAAGATTATTGTTGTAATCAATCTTGAAACTATCATGAAGTAAATGGAAATCCGAAAGTGCAGAAATCAATTTTGTAGTTATATTCTCAATAGGGCAGACGTATTGATTTGGTGATATGCTAAATAGGATGGAAATCTGTTTATTGCTTCCGAGTTTTCCTTTTGCTGCCACTCACTATTCTTTAATCGTGAAGGAGTTTTCTCCTTATTTAATTGTTACGGAAATACAGAGTATTATATTTTATAATCATATTAATGAATGTAAAGTAGTTTACTACCCTCCCCCACGTAAAGTATTTTGCATAGTACAGTGTAAAATGTTTTAAAAAAAGTGTCTTACAGTTTACATCAAATAATTAAAACAAACGGTGTAAAATGTTTACTTCCCCACACTTCGCATGCAAAGTGTTTACTTTACATCATACCAAACGGGCCCTTAGTGTGAAGACGATGGATATGTGGTCAGGAAAAAAGAGATGAACCATTCTTGGTGTCCACCATTTTGAGGTACACCATTTGTACACCTCGTATTAATTGTATTATTTATTACTCCGTATAAATTATAAATTGTCTTGATTAACTCACAGTAATAGAGGACTAGAGGAGTGTACAAATGATGTGGGCCAAAATAGGCATGGCAATGGGTCGGGGCGGGGCGGGTATAGTAAGACCCGGACCCCGTCCCGTGACTTGGCGGGGCGGGTCCGCCCCGCCGCGTGACCTGCACGGGTCCAAACTTGTTGACCCATGACCCGCCCCATGCGGGGCAGGGCGGGTCCGCCCCTCCGCAACCTAATTAGCTAGTATGTATTTTTATTTGTGGGAAGTTGTTACCAATTGAATCTACATAAAGTTTATCTCTAAATAATAATTAAAAATCAATATATTAAATCAAATTCATGATACGTTAAAAAATTCAAAAGTTAAGGAAAAATTACTCAGACTTGAATAGTTAATCTAATTAGTTATATTAATAATTGAATATATGTATTAAAATTCTATATATAAAGAAGACATTGATAATCCGTCGTTCATCTCATTCTAATATATATTCATATATTATAAAATCAAAGAATTTATGATTTATTGTATACACACATATGTATGTTGAAGTATATTTGTAGTATTATTTAAGGAAGAGTATTATTGAGCGGGTTGGGTCGGGGCGGGGCGGCACGGGTCAATTCTAATACCCGGATCCGCCCCATTGTATAGGCGGGGCGGGGGCGGACCCGCCCCATTTGCAAGACGGGGCGGGGCGGACCCGCCCCAAATGTCTCGGGCCAGGGCGGGTCATTGTGGGTCGGTTTTTTTTTTACATCCCTAGACCAAAAGGATGTACGGATAGGAAATTCCAAAAGAGGGTAGAAGAAAGTGGATCATTTTACACTGCACGGTCCTATCACATACTCCCTCGGTAACATAAAAATCTTCCCACTTTCTTTTTTCGTCTGTAACAAAAAAATCATCCCATTTCTAAATCTTCCCATTATACCCTCAATAATTCTCAAAATAATACACTATTACAACTACTTTTTTGGATTTATCCTACATTCCATCACATTATTCCACTATCTTCCCATCATACCCTCAATAATTCATATCCTATTTCACTATTCTTAATCTAGCTTCTTTTGAAATGAGAAGATTTTTAAGTTACGGAGGTAGTATTCAAGGATCACTTTTATCATGAGTAAGAATGTTTTTATTTGGACTGTAATTTGTCCCAGAACAGATTAGACCTGATCACCAAATCACAAGTAAAAACATCCTTATACTCCGTAGCTAGCTGATAGAGAAACTCAAGCTACCATTTTGAAGTTAGCCATTATTAGCTCAACTTTGTATTATCTAAAACGCAATTAGTTATCCCTTAAATGATGATTCGTAACCCCACTCTCATTAATATTTATATCATTTGGCTTTCAAGAATACATCAGTTGTCTAAAGCATTCGTGTTGAAGTATATTTGTAGTATTATTTAAGGAAGAGTATTATTGAGCGGGTTGGGTCGGGGCGGGGCGGCACGGGTCAATTCTAATACCCGGATCCGCCCCATTGTATAGGCGGGGCGGGGGCGGACCCGCCCCATTTGCAAGACGGGGCGGGGCGGACCCGCCCCAAATGTCTCGGGCCAGGGCGGGTCATTGCGGGTCGGTTTTTTTTTGACATCCCTAGACCAAAAGGATGTACGGATAGGAAATTCCAAAAGAGGGTAGAAGAAAGTGGATCATTTTACACTGCACGGTCCTATCACATACTCCCTCGGTAACATAAAAATCTTCCCACTTTCTTTTTTCGTCTGTAACAAAAAAATCATCCCATTTCTAAATCTTCCCATTATACCCTCAATAATTCTCAAAATAATACACTATTACAACTACTTTTTTGGATTTATCCTACATTCCATCACATTATTCCACTATCTTCCCATCATACCCTCAATAATTCATATCCTATTTCACTATTCTTAATCTAGCTTCTTTTGAAATGAGAAGATTTTTAAGTTACGGAGGTAGTATTCAAGGATCACTTTTATCATGAGTAAGAATGTTTTTATTTGGACTGTAATTTGTCCCAGAACAGATTAGACCTGATCACCAAATCACAAGTAAAAACATCCTTATACTCCGTAGCTAGCTGATCGAGAAACTCAAGCTACCATTTTGAAGTTAGCCATTATTAGCTCAACTTTGTATTATCTAAAACGCAATTAGTTATCCCTTAAATGATGATTCGTAACCCCACTCTCATTAATATTTATATCATTTGGCTTTCAAGAATACATCAGTTGTCTAAAGCATTCGTTCACTCTTAAAATTACAATATTCTTTGTCATCATTCATCATTATAAGACCATTTGGAGTGGTGTGAGCGTCGAAATGTCAAAAATAGAGTCCGTCCATATGAAAACAATGTTTTGACTTTTATTTCTCTGCATTCCAGTATCGTCAATAAAATACATTCTACATATTTTTTTTTACATATCAATTTAGTAAAACATTAATTAAATTATTATAAGTAATGTTTTCTTTTTAATTTTTTGTCTGATTAATTATAAAATAAAAAAACACATTTTGATGTAAAAATAAATAAATTTCATTAATATTTGTTCTTACGTTTTTCGATGAAGTGAGTTCAAACACATTGGAACATTGAATTCTCTTCTCAACTTGTGTGTTTATCCATAACACATTGAATTCCCTTCTCAACTTGGTGTGTCTATTCATATCACATTAGATTCTCTTTTCCATTATGTGTGTCATTTCATAGCACATTATATCACATTGGATTCTCTTTTCCACTATGTGTGTCTTTTCATAGCACGACGTCAAAATCCTGACCCGCCCCACTCCCCCTTTATTTTTTCTTTTCCATTTTGTTTTAAGATGTCAATGCACCCTTCAAATATATTCCCCTACATCAGTACATCCCCTTAACCCATTTTTACTCCCCACATAGCCAACCCATTTTTACTCCCCACATAGCCAACCGCCACAAGGAATCAGGAATTCAGGAGTCCAAATATTTCACTTAATATTTTTGCCTATACCACTCCATGAGTCCATGTGGTCTAAGGCTCTAAGCCTGCCAAAGTTAATCTGAAAGTCAATTCTTTTTTAAGAAGAATTAGGAGAGGTCAAAGGCACAACAAGTAGCGCAAGTATTTAAATCTCTACTAGGTGACAACTGTGTCAAGGATCGAGTAGCAATTCGGACCGAGTACTTGACACTATATTAATCAAATTATGAATATATGCCACAAGATTTTAGCAATATATGGGCCATAGGAGTCTTATATATAAATCAACAAATAATAATCCATACAAGTGATACAACTTATGTGAAGAACTCACCCAGATTATGTAAATACTAAGAGCATTTTTACCGATTATTTAAATGGTATTGTTCTCTCAATATCTCGGTGAATATTTTCTTTTCTCCAAAAGCCTTGTTTTTTTGTGATTTTATGGTTCGATACTTTGATATACTATAATTAAGTACCTATTTATTTTTCAATCACATAGTATCCAACTTTTAATTTACCTTCAATTAAAAAAAATCAATTTTAGACAACCAAGTTACTTGGCATGTAAAGAAGCAGACGCAAGAAATCCCTCGCGACCTTCATCGGCGTTTTCTCCGCCATAGGCGGTGTTTTTGGTTCCTAACCTGGTCTAGGTTGTTTGGACGGGCGGCGCCGACATTTCATCGAAGCTTGGGAGTCCCGATTTTGCTAGTGTTACTTCTGGTTGGAAGATCGATTCGAGGAAGGCCTAGGTCTTGGAGGTGGTGTCGCAGATCTCAAGCCTGTGGCAGACTATTCGCATCGCGGAGGTTTTTGGGCGAATCTCAATTGCAGCACAAGGGAGATGATAGGGATCTGGAGACTGCTCGCGTTTGGACTGGCTGTGCTTGTGCGGTTTTTTGGCCAAGAGATGGAGGCGGCTCATTGACAGATCAGGATGCTGAAGGAAGAAGATGAAGGGATGAAGATTCGCACACCTCTTGAACCGCCGCCAGGCTGGAAATGGGTGACTAGGGGTTGGAACACCGCGCTAGAAGATTGGTTTCAGCTGCTCAATAAGTTTATCCTGCTTAAATCCATTTTACCCACTTTTAGTTTGTTTACTAAGAATTTTGGTGCTATCGTTTTGTTTTTGGATGTTGCTTTTGGTAATAGGTTTTTAGGATGACTGAGGGTTCGGCTAGACTTGATATTGTTAGTGGGGGATGGATCTATTTGTTCAGTTATAGCTGCATTAAGCCCGTCTGCAGTGCCGGTCCTACCTAAACTCAGGCCTGAGTCGAGTTTCATAAAATGGGCCCCATATATAGTGTTTGTTTATCATATAAATTCGCTAAAATTGAATGATTCAATATCACAAAAAAACACAATCTTTTAATAGAAGTCTTCCATTATCACAAAACGACATTGAATGCATTAAAAAATTACTTTAGTAAAACCCGTCAAATAGTTTTAGATACATAATTTAGTGGAATCCTCGACAATATATACTATAAATTTGCTCTACAAATCAGCCCTCGAACTAACTTAAAAAGTGCAAATCAGCCCTTATATAAGAGGTTATATCCGACCGTCACCATTTGCGGTGGTTCCCAGTGGAATTTTTCGATTATATTTTTTTAGCATCTTCTTCATTAAGTCTAGTTTATTCATACCAAATTTCAGCTAAAATACAACAAATAAGGCAGTCAAATGATTTTCTGAAATATAATGTGTTGTTTAACTGCGCAGTTATCTTCCAAAATTCATTTGATTGCCTTGCCGATTGAATTTTTTGATGAAATTTGGTATGGGTAAATTAGATTTAATGAAGAATATGTTCAAAAAATTTTATCAAAAAATTTCACCAGGAACCGCCCCAAATGGTGACGGCCTTGGAAAATACATAGGTATAATAGTAGTAATGTTTAAAAAATTATGGGCCCCTAATTTTTTCAATTTTTTGGGGCTCTGAGGCTTGGGCCTCTCCAGCCAAACATAAGGCACGGGTCTACCCGTTTGGTGATTAGCGATTCGTCTTGCTTCTTTAGGGGTGATCGTCTCTATGTCTAATCGTAGGGCTAAAAGTAGTAGTTGGAAAGTGAAGGTTGGTGTCAGTTCTGGTCATGCTGAGTTTGATGTAATGATCTTGTATCTAATGATATCAATATAGTCGTTTTCCTTTCAAGAAAAAAAAGTTACTTGGCATGTAATCCAAGTGAGAGTCTCAGACTCTCAAGTAATTTTAAACAGCCAACTCATAAAGTCATAATCTTGGAATGAACTAAAGCCTCAACCAAGTCAGTAACCTATCCGAGTAGTGAGTACTCACTCAGTACCTGGAGATTGCTCACCAATCTATATCTATATCTATATTCTATATATATCATATAGGGAGTATATAATAATAGCAAAATAGTGGTCATAGAGTTTGAGCGGGAAAAATTGTACAAGAAAATAGGGGGCGGGCAAAAGAATACAGTATTAATTACAGCCTGTACAAATTAATTACAGTATTATATTTAAAAGTAATCATAAATGTAGCAGCGCCTATGCCTTTTGGATTCACCGGGAAGCTTATTCTTGGAGTCGCTGTGGAACTTATTTGAACGTGTGCAGTATATAAACGACCTCATTTGTGTTCCTTGGTACGTGTGTCCAAGATGGTATTGAAGTCAAACTCCACCACAAGATCCGATTGAATGGCGAGGAATGCAGAGCTCTTGATCCAGAATACCACACGATTTCCGCGGAACTTCGGGCACTGAACCCGGGAAGAGGAATGAGAGGTTGATGAAGAACAGAAAAGGCGATACTGGGGAGGAGAAAAGGGGGTGCAGAGTGGGAGGAAGTATTCAGGCCTTCAGGGTAGAGAAACCCTGACGCCACCGCCGCCGCCTAAATATATGCTAAGGAGCTGGAAGAGCAGAGACAAGAAGAAGCCGCCTGCTTTGCTCTGCTTCAATTACTTCTTCTTTCAACTTCTGGGATCTCTGTTGTTGGTTGATACTGTAATTCGTTGCTGATTTCTGAGGCCGATGGCATACTTTGACCGAAAAGGCTGCTATAATTTCATGCCCAGGGCGGCAAACACCTATATAATGGCTAAAATGATCTTACCAATATACTATGTACAGTTGAGTGAGCTGGCGAAATTTGTTTTGTTTTTTTTGTGTAAAAAAAACAAGTGTTCCTAGGTCTTGCTTGCATGTTCAATGCCAAATCAGGAGCTTTGAATGTGTATTTCATGATAGAGAAGTTTATGATAGAGAGGTACATGTTCATGGTATCCGTTAACTTAAAATAAATTTTTTAAATATCATTTTTTTTTCTATTAAAAAATGTAGATTTGAATACCGAGTATAGTAAATCAATGTACAAACTCTATGTACTAGAGGTAAATAAAAACCATTGTAATGATTAAACTCAATTAATTTCAGAGATTTTTACATAAATATTATCAAAGGTCATGGGAGTTACAAGAAAGTGACTTATAGCATAGATCACGTAAGGGCATCATGGGATTAAGTTAGAGCAAAAAGTCATATTTTTGTTAGTGGGGTTCAAGGTAGTTATATTTGTGTAATTTTTTCTAATTTTGACTTATCATTATTATTTGTCCATAAATAAAAATGACATAAATGAATTTCATTCTTGATTTTTGATTTTTTAGCTAATGTTTTGATTGTTACCATTATTTATCATGCGAAAAATAAGTAACCAT
The DNA here is from genome assembly GCA_945859915.1 of Cuscuta epithymum. Classification (NCBI taxonomy): domain Eukaryota; kingdom Viridiplantae; phylum Streptophyta; class Magnoliopsida; order Solanales; family Convolvulaceae; genus Cuscuta; species Cuscuta epithymum. The sequence goes on from CAMAPF010000938.1 coordinate 1,559,647, forward strand.
GTTAATGAACTTTTATAAATAAATAAAGGGAAAGTTCCCGAAATAGGACTAAAAATTTTTGAAAATTCCAAAATAGGACTACCATGTTTTTATTCCCAAAATAAGACTAATTACTGCCAAATTTGAAAAATACTGTCATGTTTGAAGACTGGTACTGCCAAAACATGACAGTAATTAGTCCTATTTTGGAAATAAAAACATGAAAGTCTTATTTTGGAATTTTCAAATTTTTTAGTCCTACTTCGGGTAATATCTCATAAATAAATTATAAACATTGAAAATTAGATTAATGTAGCAAGGACCGACTACTAAACATAAGATGACTATGAAAAAAAACTAATAAATCAATCTTGCCTGTAGAACAACCTGTGTAATATTAGATAAAGTAGCAAAATGAGAGAAGGAAAAAATTTCATCATCTTGCAAATACAAACTATCAAATTTTAAGTTTGAGAGACTCAAAGTGATGATGGAAGATACAAGGACGGTATTGGACGGCAAAGGATAGAGTCTCCAGCGTTGAGGGTGGAAGCAAAAGCCGGTGCTTGGCCAGAGGCGAGGAGGTTTTCAGGGGTGGACAAGTTGGCGTTGTGTACTGGAATAAAGGGTTTGGGTTACTTTTTTTAGCCGATCCATTAGTTATGATTTTAGGAATAATTTGGAATCTTTTTCATATTTAGTTTCTTTGTAATACTAATACTTTGTATTCTCTTTAGTTGCTTTAAAAATCATATTTATTGAGAATATGTTGAGAAACACAACCGTCCAACAAAAAATAATATCTCGTGCATCGCACGGGTATTATACTAATTAGATAGCATGGCAAGCAGCATTGCAGCAATTACCAAATGTGTCATATAATGATGAAGGATACGTGTTTTGAGTCTTTTGACCCTCAAGAGTAGATATTGTGGACAATTTCCTTTAAATTCGGTACACACGCACATACAAACATACAAATACATATCTACACATATTACATACGGAGTATATAAGTAGAAATGACACTAGCACAACTTCGAGGTGTTCATCTTATGATCGTAAGCTCATACCATACATTCTTTACCATACTTCAAGTTTAAACAACGGTATAGATATTATATTTACTCCAGCCATGAAAAAACATGCCAATGGTTTATCCGGTCTCTTCGATGATAAGTAATTGTGGTGTAAGCCATGCAACTAGTGAGTAGAGTGATATACCATTATATTTCAATTTGCTTTTGTGGCTGATTGAGTAAGCACCTTGTGCAGCTTTCTGGTTTCTATAGCAACACATTCCCTGTCAAACAAAGCGGAAACAACAGCAACACCTTTCAGGTTTGGTATTCCTAAGGCCATCAAAGCCTCTGCATTTGATATGCCAATGCCACCAATAGCCACAACTGGCAATCGTGAAGAAAGACAGACACGTTTCAGCCCGTCCAAACCAATTGTCTGATTGTTTTCCTTTGTGTTTGTTGGGTATACACCGCCACAGCCAATGTAATCAGCCCCTTCTATCCATGCCCGATGGGCTTGCTCTGGTGTTTTGCACGAGACACCAATAATTTTTTCGGGCCCGAGAAGTTCCCGGGCAGCATACACAGGCATGTCTGACTGCCCGACATGAACACCATCAGCGCCGCTGGCTAGTGCAATGTCAATCCTGTCATTTATTAATAAAGGTACACCATGGGGGCGACAAATATCCAGACAATCTTTTGCTGCTTCAAGGAAGTCAAGTGTTTCAGCATCCTTTTCCCTTGAATGCATGCAAAGTACATACCAATCAACCAAAAGCCAAAAATTAGGGGTTGAAATAAGCAAAGCAGCTCAAATTCATCCAAGGAAAAAATTGATTTGATTCTGTTGTTCTCTAGTCAAGCTCAAGAAGCAAGTAGCGAATTTTTTAAATCCTAGTCTCTGCTCGGGAAACTTATGAACATAATTGGCTAATTATATACAAAGTGTAATATAATCACAGGTTTGCTATTTCCTCTATCGTATTTGTATATTTTTAATAAAATGAATATTAAAAGTATAAAAACAAAAAAGATAACCACAGGTCCTATGGCTATTCTTAAGCATTAATGTGAGACAAATATCTATATAGAGTAGTTTTCAAGAAATGATTGGTTTGTTATTGATTATGGGCTTCGTATGATGAATTGTTTGTTGTTGGGTTGCTAAATGTAAATAACTTCTCCATCCCGAATATCATCAAGAATATTATCCCCCTAAATGCTGAAACATATCCTTAGGGGCTATGGGTTAACAGAACCCAAATATAAATATGGAACAAAAAACATCTTAGTCAGGCCAAGCTATAATGAAGTTTCAGGGCTCTGTATAACAGCATGGCTCTGTCAACTGCACTTCTAGCGAAGGTTAGAAAAAAAAGGCAAAAATTATTAAAAGGGGTTATAAAATACACAGCCAACCTCAACTGAATAACAGAAGCACCTCCTTCTATGGCAGCTTTCACTGCATCGGTTATTGAATGCCCCCACTTTTTGTTCATCCTTGAATCTGTAACTGCGTATAAGAAGAGATCACTTGGATCAAATTGGTGCGCCATAAATGAATTTGGTGCATTACTCTTAAGCTTCAATATATGATCAAGAGGACCCTGACAACCATTTCCAATGAGTATATCCTTGCTGTAGTTTAAGGCTGTATCAATGCTGCGTTTAGCTACCTGCCAAAGGTAAGAATTACAATTTTATAACAAGAGGGTCAAACAAAAAACTCTGACAAATAAAAATGAAACTCACTCCATTGAAATTAGTGATTAAAGAATTTGATGTAATTAGATAAATAGAAGATGTGGGGGGGACATGAAATAAGTGAGCCAATCAGCAAGTTACTTTAGGTTACAGCTCTACAAGACACTCCTAACCTCACCGCGCTACAAAAACCGAAAATGTGTTAAAACGAATTACCTTAATGGCGGAAATCATTGGAGAACCTTTAGATAACTCAGCTGCAATAGAAGAGGCCAATGTGCAACCAGTTCCGTGAGTATTTGCTGATCTTATGCGAGGGGACTGAAACTCATGAAACTCCTTTCCTATCTCAAGTGAAAAGGGGAAAAGAGACCTGAGATTATCGTAAGCCCATACTACACAGTTGAACACATGCCCTTAAGATATATGCCATACCCACCATCATATAAGATATCAACAGCATCCAGTGAAGTAGGGAGGTCACCTCCTTTCACAAGTACATTCCTGCAAGCAACCCTTTCTCAGATTTACATATTCTTCCATAAAATGACTATTAGTGCACTAAGGAATACAATAGAGAAGTGTACACGGTGATTACCATAACTCATAAAAGAAGCTTTAGCAAACTAGAATCTAACCTTGGGCCAAAGCCATGTATAGCTTTAGCAGCAAAGCGCATGTCACTAAGTGTTTCCAAGCGCAGACCACCTAGCAAAGCGGATGCTTCCTTCAGATTCGGGGTCACTATATCAGCCATGGGAATAAGCTCCTCCCTATCATGCAGAAACTACAAGTTATGCTTTTGTGTGAAGTCAATGTCTTCTAAGGAGAGCATAACCACACACACACACACACACACCTATATGTGTGTGTGTGAACTGCTTAGTGTGACATACATGGGAGGTTCCGGGGAGAACTAATTACAAAATTTTCAGTCCACTTACAGAAAGCTGGCTAAAGTTGAGGGACCAGATAGTGTATGCCCACTTGTAGAGATCATAACAGGATCAACCACCAAAACTGCCGTAACAAATTTGGTGATTCAACTCAAATGCAGATAAAGTTAAGCCAAGAAAACAAATTTATTGCATTGAATGAACCTCTAATGGGAAACTCCTTAAGAGACTGACAAAGGACCTTGACTATGTCAGGCGAAGGAAGCATGCCTGTTTTCACCTAGAAAATTTCCACGATGATCCATGATTAATAAAACTTGCATACTGCATTCTGAATTTAATGATGGGTAGAGACTAAAGAATACATAGTAGCATTAATAAATAACATAATGCAAATTGCCTTCATTTTCCTATCATTTCCAATGGAGACGAAGCCTCACAATTTTTGGCTAGAGAATATGATGGAACAAAGCAAAACGACTGACTAACTGTCTACGCTTCTTTGTTATGAAGCAACAGTCAATCCATGCAATTTTGGACGTGTTTTCATCCTAAGACATACGGAAACAGTCTTTTGGTGCTTTGGTACAGAGGGTAAGGTTGCGTACATAATGTACGGTACATTAGATGGGAGCCTTTGCAGCACTGGGTAATTTTGATGTTGCAGTTGTTGATGCAAATTGCCTTCATTTAAAAAATAGCCTCTGTTTCTGAATTCTGACCAATTAGTAGTGAACTGCCTTGTCTAATCCTTAGTTCGACTCAATGTTAAATAAAGTTGTACTCGGAGTGCAGAAATGGTATGGGAAGGAGAAAATATTTAAGGAAAATTAGTTTATATTTGGATTTACTTTGGAAATAATGATTTGATTAAAAAAATGAGCTTATATTTCTTCTTCTTTATATGATCAACAATGTTTGATGTACCCAAAAACACATTTTGTCGGTGAACTGGATTCACAGACAAAATAAAAACTTTCACAAACATGAGTGAGTATAAAAGTGGGTATAAGAGTGGGTACAAACATCATTCTTGTTATATGACAGAGATGTATCAACCAAATGAGTTTGAACAAATATGTAAAATTGATTGGTTGAGTTTCAATTAATTTGCTTTGCTTCCAAATTTCTCTTCACTTTCCCTAACATTTCCAGGGTTCCAAATATCTAGTATCAACATGCTACTACACTCACTACATCAGGACGCATATCAGATAGCACCGACCTTAGCTGCTCCGCCAAGATATCCTCTGGCACAATGTGCACACCCTAAAAATGAAAAACAAAAAACCCTCCGAATTAAAGCAATTGAAGTAACCAAAATTGATTCAACTGGCGATCAGAAAATGGCGTTGATACCTGAACTCCAACGGTGTTCTGAGCAGTAACAGCTGTGACCACAGTGGAGCAATAGACTCCCCTTGCGGCGCAGGCCTTGATGTCCGCCTGAATTCCGGCACCTGCGCCGGAATCCGAGCCAGCTACGGTTAGTACGTGCGGGACTCTAATCTTAGAGCTAACGCTGGACATTGTTATTGAACTCCTAGATTGACGAGAGCATTGGACGCGAGCTACAATACCAGTCAACTGCATATAGTATAGATACCAAAAACTACAACCATTCAGGTGCGTACAAAATCACTTGTTGTAAATTGTGATTGGGTAGGTAGTCAAGAACGAGCTGAGCATGATATAGAGGATGCTTGCTCCCGGGTTAAGCTGTCCCAAAATTGTTTAATAATCAAAATAAGTGTGATTGAAGTTACTTTTTTTAATTAAATCACCTCATATTATTTAAAGCCAGCTATTGTAGTCTTTTCATATGACTTTTTCTTTGTAATAGTACATTCGCCCCTTAAGATTGAGATAAGAGGGAGTAGAGGAGTTACTAAGAAAATTGAGATTGTGTGATTAGAATTAAATTGGTAAAATGTGAATAAAATAATAAAGAATTGTAATCGTCCAAATATTAACAGATATGATATGAAATAATTACATGAATATTACCAAAATAAAGATAATTTACAAAAATATGACTAGTTACTAGAGTAGTAATGAAAACATAGTAATTCATGTTCAAGTTTTGAACTGAAGTTACTACAACACCACGTTGTAGTAATGAATAGTCATATTTATGTAAATAAGTTTTATTTTGGTAATATTCTTGTAAAAAAACCCATATGATATGCGACTAACTTAGGATGTTTTGAGTTAGATGGTAATTTGCTGGTCAGGCCTGGTCTGTTTAAGTCTATTCTGGTCTGTTCTGTTTAAGTCTGATTTGATCTGATCTGGTTTGAACTGGTCTGGTAATATTTGGTCTTTTTGTATTTTATAACTACGGAAGTCTAGTCTGATATGGTTTGGTCTGTTTAAGTTTGGTCCGGTCTGTTCTGTGTATGTCTGGTCTAGTCTGTTTAAATCTGGTATGGGACCGGAAACAGTCCAAGTAAAAACATCATTAATGGGTCAGACAAAAAATGTGAAATGAGATAAAGATAGAGGACAAGGAATATTAATAAAAATACATATTAAATTTCATTTCTTTGTAATTCAATAAATTCAATTAATTGAGTCACTTTAGTAGAATTTGATAAATTTTAATACATTCAACCGATTAAGTCAATTTTCATGTTACCAAACGAGCTCTAATCATAGTGCAAAGCAATTCTTTTCTAATTGCTAATAACTTTTTTCTAATTAATAATACCTTTTTTGTACAATTATTATTTCATACTATTTGTTACTCCGTATTAAACAAAGGGAAAAGTCCGGAAAATGTACTTGTGGTTGGGCCCATTTTCAGATAGGATCATGTGTTTATTCTTTTTCAGAGTGGTTCATGTGTTTGAATTCTATTATCACAAGAGGGTCACTCCGTTTAAAACATCTAAAAAAGACCGTTAAAAACAACTCTGATTTTTAAAAGTGTCCGAAAAATTAAAAAAAAAATATCGGAAGGTGTGCCTTAATAAGACAACCGCTAGGCCATTTTTTTTTTCACCCACCCTTCGAAAAATTAAAAGAAAATTAACGGAAGATGTGACTTAACCCCTTTTATTTTTATTTTGTACTCCATATAACTCAAATAAAATAAAAATATTTTTTTTAAATCCAAAAGAGCAACTTTAACAGTTGACGTTCCATGAATTGGGTTTACGTCAAAATAAAGGGGTTGGTTGCCCCTCTTTGAAGAATTATGAAGCTTTTTGCCCAAAAGAAAACTTTAAGGGCATGGATGCCCATTGATGACAACTTGAGGGGGTCTTTTGCCCCTTTTCCCTTGTATGATTGAGCCATTGAGGTATGGGCAGAGACAACAAAATTAACTGAAATCATAAATTGTTTACCTAAAAGGAAAAATGACAAAATTAGTGGGACATCCAAAAAATGAAAGTTGTCAACGTTTTAAGAAACGAAGGGAGTATTTGAAAGTTTATTATATATTTTTGTTTTTAGAAAATTTTACTTTTGAAATATGCAATCGGCCTAATTTTTTATTTTTTATCTCCTCTTTCATACGTATTATAATGTGTCCAAATTTATTATTTTGAATTTTAAATACGAAGGAATATATAAATATATCTAAAATATTATAAGGGTGAATAGAGGTAAGGGTATTTTAGGTGTGGGAAATGTGTTGGTGGTACATGTAGCTTTATGCTGTTGTACACTGTGCTGTAACTTTTTTGCGCTTGAGTGCTACCCTAATGTTTCCGTCTAACTCCCGTTAATTAACCAGTTGTCGTGTCATCTCCCTTCATCATCTCCCTTCAATGAGGTGTTCACTCTTCAGTGTCTTGACTGTAGTCTTCACCTCTGTAACTGTAAATAGCATTTGCACGAACAAAAATTTAGGTTATTTTCAGCATGCTTTGCCTAGCTCATTTTCGACACTATGGATTGTTGATTTCACGGCTTGGCAAAAGGAAATGGATTTCCAAACTTCTGAGGTCGCAAAATGTGTATGCAGTCGGCGAAATCGGTAGGCCGCACATCTATAGGGGAAGGGTTGTGGCCCGCCTCGATCAGCACCGCGAGCCCTCTAGCAAGGGTTGTCATTCGGACGCGGCCGACACGAGTCCAGTTGCCCCCTTCGCTGCTGTGTTTTGGCGTAACCTCAGAAATTAAATGTTCAACCATTCTAGCCAATCATCTGTTGCATACAGGTAAATAAAATTAAAATTATTTTACTCTTCCATCTTGTGCATTTTGTATGTTTCAAAATTGTGTCTTCTAATCCTTAAATTCTGATATACAGAGTATAATGTTTCAGTTGAAGGGTATGTTGTGCGTCCACTTAATTCCCAGTTTTAATGTTTGGCAGAATATGTTCAAAGGAGTGTTTGTTTTACTTTCTGCGCGAAATGCTATGGCACTGTAAAGGCTGACTGAACTCAGCTTCATTTCTATCCGTTAAATGTCTGGATATTCTGGAATAATTAGTTTCTGGAATAATTATATTTCACTGAAAAAAAATTATTGCTGTTAAATATTTAAACTTCCTTTTCTCTTAACCTTACTTCTGAGTGACAATTCATTTTCAATTAGTCTGTTTTTTCCTTCAGAAACTCTGGCACACAACATGGTTGATGAACTTGGAACCTGGTATTGAACAATTTTGAATGGCTTGGCATCCTTTTGTAAGTTCTTCATTCTTATCTAATTAAGCATATTTTCCCTTAAGATTTAACTCAAGTTCATTCCTAATTACCATTGTTACTCTGCTTTGTTCGCGTTGGTTCTTTATTTCTCAATTGTTTGTCAGATTTCAATCCAAAAACGTGGTTTCGGTCATGTTTTACTTACAGTCCACTGATGTTGTTTATTTTATTTCATCCCCTACTTTTAAGGTTGGTTTGCAACAACTTTAAAAAAGCACTTCTCAGCTTTTGGCTTAAAAAAGCACTTATTTACCAAACACTACCAATTTTTTACTTTTCTCGGCTTTCGTGTCAAAAGTGTTTTTCCCCTTTTTATACACCAAAAGCACTTATTTTACCAAACACAACCAACTTCTACTTTTCAAAATCACTTTTTTCTCAAACACTATCAACTTTTACAACTAATCACTTTTTCATTTCATCTCCAAAAGTGCTTTTTTTTAAGCAGAAGCTGTTGCAAACACTCCCTTATTGTGATTGTTATGTGTTTGCTTAAATGTCCATATGAAATCTTATCAGCAAATAACTTTCTTATTAGGATTGAAAACATTACTGATTGTAAGTTGCTGGAACAATCTATTACTACAATTCAAAATGTTTGATAAGAACTCCGTGCATTGGCTCTACATGAACATAAGTACAAGTATCTCTTAGTGGCACACTGACACTTAGTTTTCAAACATAATTTAAGTTTATGATTGTTGTCTTCAGCTTTGTCCTTCCCAACTGACTTTGCTCAACCTTTGATGGTATTATAATTAGCAAAATAGCTTATGCCATACTTGATATGTTAAAATATTACTCATGTTTGATACTAATATTGAATGAATACCTATAACATTAATAATGATGAGTTGCAAGTCTATGATAAGTTTCATGCGTTTGTTTGATTGGCATGATATTTAATACGGAGTATCTTTTAAGTATTGGAATACGCTGTTTTGGTAGCCTTAACCTATTTATGATTACTGATTCTTTGATGTGTGTGTATTACTTTGCTTTTTGGGTATGTTTTTTATTCATTGACTGATCGTAAAAGGACTGCTCAAGCTAACGAACTTAGGAGGTTTAAATAATATGACCTTCCAGCAGTGATTGAAAAGAGTCAAGAGTGTAGTCTTAAATGGAGTTATAGAAACTTAAAATGCTTCGCATACATGCACACTCTTTATTATTCAATAATGCAGTATTTGTTGTGGAAATTTCAGACAGGTTGGAGTTACACCCGAAGGAATTGAAGTACCTCATAGTTAGGTTGATGTGGCGGTACATGTGGCAAGTTGGTCCACGGCTGGCAATCACCGAGTTTAAGGTTTCCTCAATTTATAAATTTCTTATAGCATGCTTTAGTATTGCCTGTTTTCATACTATTGGTCAAAACACAGGCATTGGGTTTGGTTTGTCCAAGGATGCATTCACTTCTCTAATGAAGCAGGTTATAACTTAAAATACATCGTGTCATTACTTTCTGTGGTCTGCTTTTCTTTAGAGTACTTATTTCATTTTGTTACCTACATCAGACATGATGAAGATTTAACTAAATCTCAGTTATGACATATGTATCTAACTATCTTCACTTTTGGGGATTTTAAAAAGTGCTCTATGTTTCTGTGAATATGAAATCGTTGTTATCCATCAAGTTCTAGATTTGTTATTTTATTGTGCGGAAAATTGGAGTCAAATATTTGTAGGATTATATTTATGTACACTGTTTATTTATTGTTCCAAGCTCACTTGCCAAAGTGAATATCCTTTTCATGATTTGAATGTTCTGTGTGTTATCAGCCTATTTTAATTTTTAGGGGCCACATCTCCTTGCTCCGACTGGGAGTGACCTGAAATGTTATGGACAGGAGGGTCCCGTGTTTGCAGGATACAATGCATTTTAAGTAAACCGGCCAAGCCTGCTTAAGAGCTTTTCGGGTCGATAGGAAATCAATACTATATACTTGTACTGGTTTTTATAAAGTAAATCATATTGGGCATTTATTCTATCGCGCAACGCGCGTAAAAAAACTAGTAAATATAATAAAAAGAGAAAACCCCTAAATAGTACTCCGTAAGTAGTAAGACTTTGTTATGAAATGGAGTAAAAATAACACAAGCTTAGGAGTGTTTATATTATGAATCCTCTTAAAACAGTTGCTCGCGGAGGTGTAATTACGATGAATGAGATTATTTATATTTATAGAAGATAATTTAATCTCATCTAGATTATGAGTTAATTGTGAGTCATGCAATTTTCGTTTTCAAATCATAATTATGATTTCTTATTCATCTTGATAATAATGGTAATATGTTGGGATAAATCCCTCAATACGAGTAAAAAAATTGAAATTTTAAAATATAATCCTCATGAATTTATTCTCCAAATAGGAGTAATTTCTGCCAAGTTTAACATTATCAAACTTTAAACATGACAGTTTTTTCCCAAACTTGACAGAAAATACTCTTGTTTAGGGAATAAAAGCATGAGGGTCATATTTTGAAATTTCAAAATGTTTTTTTCTCTTATTCAGGTCAATTTCTGTAATATTTTTCTGATCCTGGCTAGTTAAAAGATGACTAATCAACAATACAATAATAATAATAATAATAATAATAATAATAATAATAATAATAATAATAAACAATAATAATAACAAATCAAACAAGAGTTGCATAATTTTTTTTTATGTAAAAGCATTGATGGATACATGGGAGCATGAACGAGTTGCCCCTTCCAACCTAATCAAGGCCATAAAATCGATCAACCATATAATGATAATTATAAACATGTAATTGTATACAAAATTAAAATAAAAGTTGGCTTTGTTTCCAGACAAGTCTCTTAAGCTGGATGGGTTTAGTCTGAGATTCTCTCGACATTACTAGGACGTGATGGGACAAAATGTGGCCACGTTATGTAAAGAGGCTTTTGACCCAGGTAAGCTCCCCACACAAGGTAAACTGTAAACCACACTAATAATGTGTAGGGTGTTTAGAGCTCATTATTTTTCCGGAGGCAATTTTTTGTTTGCCAGACTTGATAATATCCCTTCATTTATCTGGAGGAGTCTACTCCAGACTCAGGATTCAATTCATGAAGGATATAAGTGGCGGGTTGGAGATGGAAAATCAATTAATATTTGGGAGGACCCTTGGATACCGGACCAGGATAATCCAAAGTTAATCTTGGATTGAGTGAGGGACTACAACAGGCCAAGGTGAAGAATTTGTTAGATGAATCCGACAAGGCGTGGGATGAGCATATACTCAACAACATTTTCGTGAGTCGTGATATCAGTTTAATTAGGAGTATTCCTATTAGTCCTTGGTCTGTTCCAGATGCGAAGTACTAAAGGTGGTAAGCAGATGTTTTTTCTTTGTGGAGAGTTGCTATCAGAGAATTGTTGGGGACATTATTATTTCACCAGAATGGTTGGGTTGGACCAGCAACGAAGGATAACTTGCTTTCTCGTTGAGTGAATTGTTCTGAACATTGCGGCTTATGTGGTGAGGTTAGTGAGCCTTTGCTCCACATCTTTAGAAGTATGTTGTCGCTAAGGAAGCCTGGGTTGTGGTTTCATGGAGCTAGATAGGTCACATTGCTAGCCATTTTTTGGAGAAAGTGAAATTGGCATTTCAGTCTAGAAGGAGAAAGAGATGGAGAAATTTATTTAGGGGTGTTGGGATATTTGGTGTGAAAGAAATCACAAACTCTGGCAAAATTCTTTTGTGTCTGCGAGTCAGTTCATGAAGAAAGCATAAGCTTTGTGTATTGCTGGTCGCAAACTCATTTGTCACACATAAGAAGGGCGCAGATTCGATGACAGTCTGCATCTCATTGGAGCTGCCCAGCCTTGGGGAGGTTTAAGCCGAATATTGATGTTGTTATGCGGCCAGAAAGTTCTCATCCATTGAAGCCAAATTGATCGGACTTAGGGAGGCACTTAACTGGTTACAAAGAAATGAGTGGGTGGATATTGATGTAGAATCTGATTCTTCCCAGACCATCTCGGAGACTTTGAAGGGTTCTAGTTGCTCCTCTTTCGGATTGGTAGTTGATGCCATAAGATATTTTGCGATTTGTTTCCTAGCATCTCTTTTTCTCACATTAGGCGGTCAACGAACAAGGCAATCACACTATTGTTAAGTCTGCTTGTTCTCCGTCTGATCCTTATCATTGGTTATACATTCCCCCGTTCGATCCTATAGAATAGTCAACACATGTAATACATTTAATGCTCCGATTCATTTATTACTACTATAAATACTCCCTTGAGGCAAATGTAAACGGTTCGAATCCCATTAATTGCAGTCTCTCTCTCTCAATTTAACTCTCCTTTCTATCTAAGCAATACCACTAACGGTTTACCGAAAAGCCGTCAAATTATATTTTACATGTCTTACTTTCCTCTTTGGGTTGTGCCAAAATAAGTGTCACATTTCTTTTATGGAAAGAAATACGTGATACACAACATTTCACTTTATTATACTCAAATATCAATCACAACTTTTAGTTTTTAACCACGTTATTAATAATTGTGTCAATCTTAAACGAGACACATAAAATGGGACGGGGTAGTATGAGACAATCTTAATGAGATGTATCGAAAAGCAAAGATGAGACAATATTAGCGGGACAGAATGAGTAACTAATACTTATTAAATAACATTTTTGTCCATATCATCTTTATTAGTAACTAGTATTGTACCCGTGCGATGCACGGGTCAAAAGCGTATTCGCGTTTTTGTTCATAATAAAGTAAGGCACATATTGGAATATTTTTGTAGAAAACATTATTCAACTAACATTTACATGCATGTATGATATGTATAAAATAAAACAAATATACTCTGTAAGTTGTTTCACTAAATACATTTGCAAAACAGACAGTTCGAAGACATTAAACATTCTCAAAATAAAAATATAAACATTAAACAACATTCTAAAAAACTTATGATAAAAAAAACATTCTAAGAAACTTTTGGATATACAACCTTTAATGTGGATGAACTCGATGTACCATCATCATTGCATATCAATATTTTTAACTCTTCACACTTGGTAACCTGGTTTGCGTATGCAAATTGCACAAATGACCTAAAGTTGAACAAAAAAAGAAGGAAAGTTTCCGTCATTGAAGTCGACCATCGTGGCCTTGTGGTTGAACAGGATCTTATAAGCCGGTGTTGGCTTGTACTTCAAGTCATTGAGTACCACAATGAAGTTCCTAAAGGTATACAATTGTCCTTCCTTGTACCTTAGAGTCACGAAACATGCATTTCAAAGTATTCGTGACACTCTTATTACTGAAAGATGGAGTGGATTATGCTTGAATAAGCCTCATTCTTAATGTCCAGTTTGTCTGGACTAGTTAATCTCCTGCGCTCTTTTGTAAAGCATCTTGCTAATAGTAACCAAAAGAGTTTGTTTATATCTGCAATAGGCTGCGGCCAAGCGCAATTAAAATATACGCCGAAGCACATATTTAAAGCATTGAAAATGCGTTTGGACGTGGGTTACCGAACGTGGTAGAAACTGCACAAGGACATTCTTGCGGCACCACCTGTATATATGTGCGTATATGTGTGACATTAGGTTTTATCTCAATATTGAATACGAAGTATAGATTAAATTGTGTCACACCGAACATCTTTAGCAGAGTCTAAATAGTAAGACCTTGTAATTCTTACCCCTTAATATTTTAGATGGTGGGCTGACGTGAATACCAAATCTGAACATTAAATATGTAGTTAAATATTACTATTATACTACGTATTAACTAATAACAATTTATAATAATACTTTTAGACAATTATAGGTTGTAAAAAAGACAATAATACACATCACAATTGTGTGATTTTTGTCACGTGTTAACCATTTACGTACAGGTCTTATACGCAAATATTACTTTTAGAATGCTTGTAACGTAATATCTCTCATTTGTGACACATGTCCATTTATTCCACATGAGACTGGCATATAGCGTTTGCCACAATGGAATCAGAGAGAACATGTTTTCCAACTGATTCCATTGTTATATGCTACGTATATAAATTATAAAGATATTTAAGAAAAACCCTTAAAGTTTACAAATATTTATTTACAAAGTTGAATTATAAAGTCGTTTTTTTTAAAAAGACATTTTTTTTAAATGTTGAATCACAAGACTAATTATCAAACCATATACGAAGTATGATGTGGCTTAAAAGCACCCCGTACACTGTACACATGTGATTTCCAAACTCGATATCGATTCGAATCCCTAGCTCAAGTCTCAATCGTCCCATAATATTCCCGCCCGTGACCCCCGCGCCATGAGTTCAAAGTTTTCCCCTAGAGACTATCATTTCTCCCTCCACCAACCACCGCCATCTTCATTCTCTAATCCGCCACAACTGCGACCGTCCGCGCTCCACCCCGCCGCATATTTCTGATCGCCGGCGAACATTATTGTACTTTGGTTAGTTTTTCTCCCATAAATATTTCCCAATTCCTGATTAAGTTCCCATACATTGGCATCTCTTCTGGCATAATGTAAATCACCTGGACTACTTTCACGCCCAGCACTTGCAACTGGCTCTGTTTTCCATGAAATTGCGCAATCCGCCAAATCAATGCTCGTCTCTGTGCCTCGATTTGTTTTCCATGACTGTTAGCTCGTGCCATATGTTGTACTTGCATCTTTTCATTTAGAAATACACCTGGGGAAGTGTGTGAGGATATTTATTGTCAAAGGAGAATCACATGAGCCGGTAAGGGCATTGCTGTTAGCTTAGGACATGCAACTTTGTTTTTTTGTTTTTGTTTTTTCTCATAGTAATTCATCAGCTGCTGATGGTTGTTGTTAAACAGACACGGGGACAGGGCTGATAATCTGGGCTCCTTTGACAAACTTCCTAAATTTAATTGGTCTGAACATGCCGGCCGCCTCGACAGTTCTTCAGATCATGATAAGCTATTAAGATCGAATTTCCTTTTTTCCCTATCAGAACAAAAGCCTCCTGCCAAAGAAGCAATGCCTGTAAGGTAGGTGGTATAGGCACCCCATTTTTTTTTTGCTGACAGTATCATCTATCTTTTTTAAGTTTCTTATTTCCCCGTTGTTTTGCAAATTGAAAGGAAATTGGTTTTCATGGTAAAATACTCTAAAGAATCCAAATAATTGGATTCTATGTTGATGAATAGCAGTTTACAGCATAATTTTTACTGAACAGTCTGAAGTTGACAGTATACTCATTGTTATTCTGTTGATTGTCATTGTTCTAGTTCAACAATTTGTCAAATTCGGGACTTGAGCTTGTCTGACCCTTTCACTGAAAAGGTAAGTTCTTGTACTTCCTATAATTGTCAGGTTTCTAAATTAAATAGCTTATGTAGCTTTACACATGAATCCTTGTTTTAAGACCCCCATGCCCTCTCTTGGACCTTTTGCTACTAAAAGAAGAATATAAACCCACTTCTCACCAATTACTTTAAAGTCCACTTGTCTCATTTATAAGAAATTTTGTCTGTTTCAGTGAACTGTATTTATTGTGTATTTGTTTGTGATATACTTGAATACCTTGTATATTTCTATGTGCTTTATAAACAAGAACTAAGCTTTGCTTGTTTCATGTTCCATTTCTCTTGGCTTTTGACATCACATATTACATTTAAAATGCAGGCTTGGCAAAAACTTTCCAGCATTCAGTTGTCTTCCAAGAGCTACATAAAACCTGGGAAAACTCTACCGCTAACTAAAGATGCCAGTGCTTCTGCTGCAGGAAAATATGGTCAGGCTGATAAGCAATGGTCATCTAGTGTGAATAACACTTCATTTACACAGATGCCATCATATCAGAGCTTTAGTGCAAGTAACAGTGGAATGGGAGAATCCAGAATGTCTATGGGGACTTCTTTTCATTCTTATGCACAATCAGGAAATGCTACAGCTAAGAACAGTATATACTCACCAATGACAAATACTTCTTGGGCACAACCTTCAAATGGATCATCCACAAGTTATGTAGGTGATTTAAACACAATGAAAGGGCCAACATCTAATGAAAGTTTTGTAGATATAGCTGATGATGATGATGATTTACTACAGGTAATTCACTTAGTGTCAGACAATGTGTTCGCCTTTCAGAAAAAACTTGCAATATTAGTTTAAGCACCACAACTTTATAGAGAAGATATTTGATTCAGCACCAATACCAAATAAAAAACAGCAGGTGTGAGCAATATTGTTCTTTGTCTGGACTTTTTCTCAATCACAGGGGACACATAGATTTGAAAAACTCCATATAATTAATGTCATACTATTTGATTACTCTTGTACAATTCTTGTTACCAATAAACATAGTGAATGGTTTCCATGTTCTGTAGCAAATTGATCTCGACCAAATAGTTATGGAGCATTATCAATCAAACTGTACGCCTCAACCATCAGTTTCAAAAGTTCCATCATTTTCTCCGGGGATGAGTTCCAAATGCATGGAAAGATCTGAAGAAAATAGTTTGCCTTTGGAGCTATCCTCTATTTGCTGTCATGGTTTGCAGGTAAGTAATATTGGCTTCAGAATCTGATGTGGTCTGAATAGCCTATGTTCTTAATTTCTTATGCATATTCATGTGGTTGTTGCAGCTAGGACTTTGTCCAGAGGTGCCAAAGCATTTACAAGATATGAAGGATAAGCTAATTTCTATTTCAAATGATCTTCTTGACAATGTTACTAATCTCAGTTCAGATCAAGTTGACAATCTGCGCAAAGAAAGGTTTTTATCATCTCTCCTACAGTTCTTTATTCTATTGATTTCCAAACCACCAACGCAAATGTTTATAATGCAAGTAAAGTAAAAGATGAAAATGACATGTTTAAGGCATAGATGACAGCCAATGCTAGAGAATGTACTGGTTCTCTTTTTTAGAGCTCCTTATGCTTGCATTGCAGCAGATATATCTGTTACAAATGACAAAGATGGCTGCATATTTGTAGATTGTTGTTGAATACACAAATTCAACAGCTTGAGAAGTATCCCCGAACAGTAACAGTTACTGAAGAAAGAATAGTGTCACAGTTCTCTGCATCCACCACAACTTCAAATTTTCAACATGAGACTACTCGAAAAGCCCCTTTCGGGATTGATCCCACAAGGCTTGAAACGCAATTTCAATGTACTGAACCAGTTGGATTTGACCAATGGAATTCTTCATCAGTTTCGTATTCATCAAATGGGTTCTCAACTGATACTGTCAGAAGAGAACCTTATATACCAACACACATAGAAGTCAATTATGTTGATGGTTCAAATGATAAAAGGTGGAGCTCCCGGGACTTCCCTTGGACACAAAAGCTTGAGGTGCACACTTTTAAATCAATTTGTACAGTTTGCATTTATCAGGGTGGTTACTCAGATATCTGACAATTTGTTCTGCTGCTAGGTCAACAACAAAAAAGTATTTGGAAACCACTCTTTTCGCCCTAACCAAAGAGAGGTGATTAATGCTACTATGAGTGGATACGATGTATTTGTTTTAATGCCAACTGGGGGAGGAAAAAGTCTGACTTACCAGGTGATACTATTATTTCTTTATCTAACTGAATATCAGTAGAATCAAAGTAGGCAACACTAGTGTTAATTTTTTGTGCTCATGCTTTTTGTGTGCTCATGCTTTTTTCATTCAATGATGATTATCTCAGTGACAGTTTATATTAAGATTTTTTAATTGTTATAGTAACCGGTAGGTGAGATTAGTACATATTTCTGATTGTGGGAAAGGGAAGATAAATTGTTGTTAATCGTTAGCATCAAACTGGAAAATAGTCACTTGAAAGGCATAAAACCATGTTAGAAGATAAAAGTTTGAAAGGAAAGTGGAGTTTACTTTGGCATGGGGAGGAGTAATTTTAATTATTAACATGAATGCTTGCCTCTTCCAGCTTCCAGCTCTCATTTCTCCTGGGGTTACTTTGGTAATATCACCTCTTGTTTCACTCATTCAAGATCAGATGATGCATCTGCTACAGGTAAATATTGTGTTAGCTCTAGGAATTTGTATTTTCCCTCAATTCATTGTTTATAGCTATACTTACAAAGATGCCTACCTTTGCATCTTGCTTTATATACATTGCAGGTCAATATTCCTGCCACATATCTTAGTGCCAACTTGGAATGGGCTGAGCAACAGGAGATTCTTAGAGAACTTAGTTCAGGTGTTTGCAAATACAAACTTTTATATGTCACACCAGAGAAAGTTGCTAAGTGAGTGCTGACTGTTTTTTGTACTAACTTTAAGTTTTAGCTTACACCTTTAAGCAACTTGTCTACACATTACAGCTAAAACCCATTTAGACACTGGATTTTGAAACGATATTTTAGTAACATGCATAACTGGTAAACATGATTTAGGGAAACAGAGAGATTCTGAAGAACATCTTTATTTGATTGCAGAAGCGATGTTTTGTTGCGACACTTGGAAAAATTGCATGCCAGTGATTCGCTTTCTAGAATTGTTATTGATGAAGCACACTGTGTAAGCCAATGGGGGCACGATTTTAGGCCAGACTATCAGGTGATACTTTAAGTGACTAATATTAAGCTGGCAATGTCAACCAGGCATCTTTTGATAATACTATGCTTTTGGTTCCCATCCAGTGTCTTGGTATCCTTAAACAGAAGTTTCCAAGCGTTCCTGTTCTGGCGTTGACTGCTACTGCAACACTCAGCGTCAAGGAAGATGTTGTTCAAGCTCTTGGTCTTTCCAACTGCCTTGTCTTTCGACAAAGTTTTAATCGCCCTAATTTACAGTAAGTGTGGACATGTTTTGTGCTTCTAAAACTGCAATGTTGGGGTCTATACCTCTTAGATTTGTATTGACCATTTGTTACTATTACAGATATTCTGTAATCCCAAAGACAAAGAAGATTTTGGAAGACATAGATGTCTTCATAAGAACAACTCATTATGATGAATGTGGAATCATCTATTGTCTTTCCAGAATGGATTGTGAAAAAGTTGCAGAAAAGTTACAGGTCAAATTATATATTTGGCTCTACTCTTCTGGTGTGCATGTGTTATCTGTGGAAAATTACTGATGTCTTTTCCTTGCTTGAGTTATGTTAAAGTTCCACACCCAGATGTTAACAATTTGATTTTTGATCATGTTGTTGGCCATGTGTCTAGGTTTCTATCTCCTTGATATTTTTGTAAGTGTCTTGCTCCAATTTTATCAGATGTCCATGAATATCAGTTTACTGGTCAGGACCTTAAGTTTTTCCTATGAATCTATGATTGGCGGTGTGTACAGTTAGTTATCTCAATCCCTTTTTAGTACTTGCAGGCTATAGACAGCTCTCAAGTGTATCATGTACAACTATTCATTGAGTATGAAAAGTTACTGCTTTTACAAAAGCCTACTATGAATTTGAATCGTATAAATAAAATATGAACAGCAGGAATATGATATCTTTGATGTCTCTAACTAAACAATTGGAATCAAGTACAATGATTGATGGAATGCTCCTGGACATGTCTTTATATGGATGGCAATTTACTACGGCTTCTTCATAATGCAGTTTCTTTAGCTCCATTTTCTATACATTATACTTGTGACTAAAATTGGACGAGTTTTAATGTTCAGGCATATGGACACAAAGCAGCATATTACCATGGCAGCATGGATGCTTCTCAGCGTGCATATGTACAGAAACAATGGAGCAAAGATGAGATCAATATTATTTGTGCAACTGTTGCATTTGGAATGGGTATGATTGACTATTCATAAAACGCCATATCTATGTTCAAAACCACAAGCTAGCTTAACCCATGGAATGCATTTCAGGTATCAATAAGCCAGATGTACGTTTTGTCATTCATCATTCACTGCCAAAATCTATAGAAGGCTACCATCAGGTGGTTATCGAAAGTTCATCTTCAACTGCATCCTTTTTTCTTCTCTAGATCTGCTTTTCTCCATGTTTTTCAAATTATTTAAAAGATCAGTTAGTTACATAAAATGACACCTCCATGCTGCAGGAGTGCGGTCGTGCTGGTAGAGACGGCCAACCTTCATCTTGTGTGCTGTACTACAGCTACAGTGATTATGTATTGATCCTTTTATGAATATTTTTTCTTTTACTCTTTCTGAGTTTATTTGTAGTAGTATTCTATGGATGCTATTCTTGGAACGTAAATAATTTTTCTTGTTTTATTCCATTTTATTATCTGTAGATAAGAGTGAAGCATATGATTAGCCAATGCAATGTAGAACAAGGTGCTTTCACACCTGGTTATGGCTCTTCTAGCATGACAACCTCTGGGAATATACTGGAAATGAACACTGAGAATCTTTTGAGAATGGCATGTGATGGAACTGTGCTACTTGCTGTTCTGTATTATAATAATTACTGTACCTTCTGCGTAAGAGTAGTGTATCAACTTCAATTTCAGGTTAGCTACTGTGAGAACGATGCTGATTGTAGACGCCTCCTTCAGCTTATTCATTTTGGTGAAAAGTTTGACTCTGTCAACTGCATGAAAACTTGTGACAACTGCTCAAAGGCTCAGAGCTGCATTGAAAAGGATGTTTCTGGAACCGCAAAACAATTAGTTAGGACACAAACTAATCAGTATTCAATCATTTACTTCATTTTTGTGACATAATTTTTTAGTCCTTCTTTGACTGATCAGGTTGAGTTAGTGAAGATGACAGGACAGCAGTTTTCATCAGCTCATATATTGGAAGTGTTTAGGGGGTCCTTGAACCAATTTGTATGTCCTAGCTGCAAGTTACTTTTAATGATATACTACGTATATTGATTCTTTCTAATTGTATATATATTTTGCTGTTTCCGGGCTAGGTTAAAAAACATGGACATGATAAATTGAGCATGCATGGAGCTGGAAAACATCTTGCAAAAGGTGAAGCATCCCGAGTGTTGCGTCACCTTGTTACTGAAGATATTTTAACGGAGGACGTTAAAAAAAGCGATACCTATGGCTCTGTATCATCAATATTGAAGGTAGAGTGATGCTTGTTGGTGTTTGAGGTGACTTATATTCAAGGAGTAAGTGCTTTTTAGAGGAAGAAAAGTTCTTTTTACTTCTAAATGACATGTTTGAAAATGGAATCATTGTTCGCAACAGCAAAAACAGTTCTATTGCTTATTCTATTTAAGGAAGTATCATATTAGTCTTTTTTCAGGAAAACACTAAGTGATTAAATGAAGAAAGTAAAAAAACATTGTGGACAAATCACACACGTAGTATATTTCAACCTATCCCAATTCCCAAACATGCTCTTTTATACAGGTTCGTGTCTTTCTACTTTCAGGTGAATCAGTTCAAAGCCAATATCCTCTTTGCCCCTGGACATATAGTTAAATTAAGGTATATATTTGTAGTGAAAGATATAATTTTTTTTGTGTCATTTCGTTATAATAACAGAGCATTATACAGATACTTTTATTTAAATTTCTAATAAGAATAAATCAGCATGATAGGAAAGGGATAATTACTTCGATAGTCGATATCCTGATACTTGATTGTTCTTTCTTAGATCCGTCTCCTACATTTATGATATAACAAGAATGAAAGATCTTACATGAGTCTACATATTTTTTGTGCAGATTCCCAACATTTTCCAATGCATGTAAGACGGGTAAAGTAGAAATGACCCCTGCAAAATCCACACTAACATCCACAAAAGAACCTAAGGATGAGACGGTATGCCTGTGACTGGATGTGAATACATGAGCGTTTTAATATAATATATATTTATGTGTGTGTGTGTATAGAATTAGGTTCAAATGAGAAAATGATTTTAGAAGAGAAATGAGAATGATTCTGAACCGTTAGATTGTATTCTGTGAAATTGAATGTACATTAGGTGAAACTGAAATGTGCATTAGATAAAATCGAAATGTGCAACACAAAAGGTACGACATAATGACATTATGTGAAGCTGAATTGTACATGAGGTGAAACTGAAATGTGCAGAATATAAACTACGATGCGGTGACATTTTTGTGCATTTTATTCTGCACATTTCAACTCACGTAATGCATGTTTGAGTTTTACCTATTATTCTACATATTTCAATTTTATCCAATGAATATTTCAATATCACTAAATGCACAATTCAGTTTCACATAATACAATCTAACGGTCCAGATTCATTCTCATTTCTCTCCTGAGAGTCATTTCTCATCGGAACGCTCCCTATATATATATGATGTGTAGTTTAAAATAAGATGTATGATATGTTTTTTTTTGTTTTTTTTTTTATGTTATGCTCATGTAGAGTCTGTCAGCCAAGGTGTACAATGCGATACGGACTCTTCGAACTAATCTGCTTAGGGAAGCAGGAGACGGAGTCAATGCTTACCATATATTTGGGTACACATTTTTTCATTCATTTCATTTAACAATAAAACTTAACATTTGCAATCGATTGTTGTATGCAATATGACTACTTTTCAAGTATATTTTCAATTCTTTTAAAATGAGCATCATTCATACCCCTTGTACCATATGATATACGTAGTATCTATCATATGAGTCTGTTAATTACTTATCAGACCGCACCCCCACAAAAAATATCTAACAATAAAAATATTAAAATAATCTCCGAGTCCCTTTGCACTCGATGTAATTTAACAAAAGCCCATTTGTCCCCATTTAAACTATTGATTCTCTTTTTATTCAGTTTGAGGCTTGATAATGTCTTACTGATAAAAACCATGTCTCTGGCATGTTTAGAAATGCTACATTGCAGAACCTTAGCAGGAGGATACCCAGGAACAAGGATGAACTGCTAGAGGTCAAGGGTATGGGCATGTAAGTTTCAGAAATTTGATTTTTTATATCATTTCAAAGTGACACCAAACACATTACTGAGCAATGTATGTGGGGTAATATCATCCAGCGCTAAAGTTCAAAAATATGGAGACCGAATATTGGAAACAATAGAGGCAACCATCAGGGCCTACTCCAGCAGCGGTAGTAGCAACGAGAGTCCAGATTCGGGCAAGAGGAAAGGTGACAACTTTGTAGAAAGCACGGCATGTTCCAAGAAACGGGTTTCAAACAAGCAATGCAAACAAAAGAAGGGAAAGCTGATTGATTATGAGGAACTGGGATACTATGATGACTGTATCGACACTGATTTTGATTTTGAGGAGAACACCAACCCCCAAACCAATGTCTCGGTTGCAAAAGCCAACGGTGAGGCAGGAGGGAGGATGCTACCTTCATGGGGGTAAAAGATGCCAGGGTTAGAATTGCGTGTTCTGTAGGTAGGAGGCAAATTCACTGTAAGATTCGGTCTTTTGTATATGTATCGTGTCGTTGATGTGTTGTGTTTACTACACACTGAAAATTTGCCGGCTCCTTTTAGGCTTATCTAAGCTTTCGTTGATCATGAGAATTACATTGGCATCCTGAAATTCATTCATGCCAAGAAAACCAAAGTTGGGTCAAATGTTGGCATGGAGCTCGTGGGCACCAATTTGGAGTGAAAATTTAAGGAGTCACATAAGATTCCTTTATGAAGTCATATGAACTATGTGGCCAATAGGAAACATATACCACGTATCTAATAGGCGTAAAATCCTTTCATGGATTAGTCATGAATTTGACCGTAAAATACACCGTACAGCCGGCTGTACCGTGCGCACGGTACAGCCGGTCTTTTTTAGGACTTCTGCGCTTCTTCGATCTTCTTCCCTGCTTCTCGCCTGGCTTCTCCGATCTCCGTCCCTGCTTCGTCCTGCTTCTGCGGTGCTTGCGAAGAACTTCAAGCTCCAAGCAGGCAACTCCTTTGACAGCTCTCTTCTCCTCAAGCTCTCTTCTCCTCAAGCTCTCCTCTCGCCACTCTCTTCTCCTCTAGCAGAGCTACGCAAGAGACGGCGGCTCTAGGTGATTTCTTTGTTGGTCGGGAAGAAGTATGCAGGGAAGACAAATTGGAAGATGATTTAGGAGATTTGAGTTCATATTTCTTGATGACGAATCTGAAATGAGTTTATATTTAACTCAAATGAGTATAAGCTTAAAAAGAATGAACATACACAAATAAATATCGAGCATATTAAAAATGAGTTTTATGTAAAACTCAAATGAGTATACAACCGAAAATGAATGAGCATACACAAATGATCTTTTGAATTTTTTATACTCATTTTGTGATTTATGTATGCTCATTTGGTATCTCTTTATACTCGTTTCAAACGTATCATATTAATGTTAAACTCAAATGAGTATAAGGTCAAAATGAATGAGCATACACAAATGGACTTTTAAATCTTTTGATACTAATTTTGTAAGTTACATATGCTCATTTGGTGTTATTTTATGCTCATTTAAAAAGAACAGACTCAATGTTCATCACAATCGCATAATGAAAATCATTGGCGATACTTTTCAAGTTGATGCTCAATAAAAATGTCTTGATGTTCAATTAAAAGTACTTATGATTTTCATATCAATTCTCATTTTATAAGTTATGTATGCTCAACGGGTATTCATGTTATGCTCATTTGTAATATGACATAACAATGTATATTTCAAAAGTATCATATTGCATTAAATTCGCATACTGGAGTTCATAAGAGTTGATTATATATATAATTTAATAAGTTTTTATAAAGAAAAAAATAAGGAAAAGAAAGTAAATTCGAAGAGATGAAGCAGAGATCACGATGCTCAATGTTATGCTTCTAATGCTCAACAAAATATGTCACTTGCTCACTAGGCGTGGTTTAATACTCATTTAGTACGAGACGCGAATTTCATATAAATTACAAAAATGTCACCGGCTGTACGGTGAGCACCGTACAACCGGTGGTACTATATACACTTCCGAATTTGACAACCTTCCCTGTTCCATTCATGATTCATGAACCCTTCAAGTTTCAAAAGTGGGAATTTGTCTTGTCTCAGATAGTGGATGAGTTATACTTATACGGTTATACCCCTTCATGTCTTTTTGGATATGGACTTTCCTCTCATCATCACTTGTGTTGTACGCAAAAGATGATGGGGCAGGTCCCAATAAAGTTTTGTTAAACAATTCCCCCTAAAAAATAATTCTCATGATCTCATCTAATAACATTTCCTTTTATGTCACAGCTTACAAGGTGAAACACATGCATTGATGCATGTATGATGTATGATTCGGGATTAGGATAAATTTAGTCAACTAATTAAGTTAGTTGAAGATAAAATAACCTTATTTAATGTATTTAAAATATATTATAGCGACAAAATATAGGCAAATAGAGATGAATTTACTTCAACAAACTGACGAAAAATCGGGACGCCTGACCACCGCCTAGCCTAGACAGGGACTAGTCGGGTGCCTAGAACGATTTTTAGAATAGAGTCTGTGACAGACAAAATTTCTGTAAAGGACAGATATGCGTACACATTTTGTGTACCTCAAGCAATTTTCAAATATCAAATACAAAAAATGAATACGTAGTATGAAATCTTAAGGCAAATCACTATTGATATATAAATTTCCCCATCATACAATTGAGCTTATATTAATATATACTACCTCCGTCCCTTTTATATTGGGAGGAAGAAAGTGACACAAGTTTTAAGAAAAGTGAGTTTGTGTGGTTGATATTAATTGATAAAGGAAGAATAAAGTAAGAATGATTTTGAGCCACACAAACTTTATCAAATATGGTATGAGACAATTTAAGTGAGACTACTCGAAAAGGTAAAATGAGACAATATAAATGAGACGGAGGGAGTACCCCCTATTTAGTTTTGAGATCAAATTATAAAAGATTATGCTTACTATGGAGATGTTTGAGACCATTGGACACGGATTGGGATCTTCTGCCTTAAGGCAGAGGTGCCTTACTCAAATGGACGGCACAGATAGAAAAGTAGGCCTCGAGATTCGTGCAAAAAATGGAGCCCTTCATCTTCAACCCTTCATTTTTTGATCTGATGGATGAAAACAACCAGGCACCCTCCTTGGCTGCTTAACCAAGGCAGAGACACCGGATCCCATTGGACACTCGTTCACACATCATACTCATACATAAATTAGATAAATAAATGCGGTTGTACTTTTATTATTATTGAGTATTTTACATTATCGATTTAAAAAAAACCAGAGAAGAATATTATAGCCGTTCCATATATGGATGGACCCGGGCCGGTTCGGGCCCGGTTCGGGCCTAGGCCTGGCCGGGCCTCGGGTCTGTTTTGTTGGGCCCGAGCCCGAACCGGTGGCCACCGGTTCCGGCCGGACCGGGCCGGGCCGGGCTGGGCCACCCGGTTAGTTTATTTTTTTTTCTTTTCTTCCCCCCCCCCCCTCACCCCCACCCCCCAAACCCCCCAAACCGGTCCTAAACATCAAGCCCAACTCAATAAAGCCCAAAAAAATGAAAAAATAAAAAAAAAAAAACAATTTTGGCCCGGGCCCGACCCGGCCGGGCCGGTTCGCCAAATACAAGGCCCGAGCCCGGACCCACCCCCCACCGGGCCTAGGCCCGACCCGGACCCGGGCCCGAGAACCGGGCCGGTTCCGGGCCCGCACAGTGGCGGGCCGGGCCGGTCCCGGGCCGGCGGCCCGAACCGGGTCCATGCCTAGTTCCATATACTCAAAGTCTAAAAATAATGGGAAAACTGTCAAATAGGTCCTCGAACTTTCATAAAAAAGTCAATTAAGTCCTTGTATAGGAGACTCTGTCCGGTCATCGCGATTTGGGGCGGTTCCCGGTGGAATTTTTTGATGAATTTTTTTGAACATCTTATTCATCAAGTCTAGTTTACTCATACCAAATTTCAGCTAAAAATTTAATCGGGAGCGCATTCAAATTAATCCGAGAACGCAAAAATGTGCAATTATCTTCAAGAATTAATTTATATGTGTTCCCGATTGAATTTTTAGCTGAAATTTGGTATGAGTAAACTAGACTTGGTGAATAAGATGCTCAAAAAATTTCATCAAAAAATTCCACCGGAAACTGCCCAAATCGCGATGGCCGGACAGAACCTCTTATAAAAGGACTTAATTGACCTTTTTATGAAAGTTCAAGGACCTATTTGACAGTTTTCCCAAAAATAATCAGGTACATTTTTTTTTTCAAGTTTAGCATAAGAAAACAAAGCAGCATATGTCAGACTCAGAAGCTCATCGCAACCGGCGGTACAAGATAAGAAATTAATTTGGATATAAATCCATAAACCCCGTGGGGCCCGCAATGCATCATCTTCGAGAAAAAATTCTCCACGCGTCACATCGTACGGACACAAAAGCACGTGCTTCGCGATTTGCCGCCTTCATCCTCTACTCCGCATACGTACTTTTCTACGCGTACAATACTTGTCGCATACGGTATACTCACTGCTTGCGAAGCTGCTATTTCCCTCCCTCCACTCTTTGTGTGCTTCTACTTCTTCTGCTATATAGCCCCAGCAGTACCATCTCTACATATTCGGGAATCGCCATGAATTTCGGCGGCTGATGTATAATGCGGAGTGATACAGTGACGATCGAGAACTCGAGTGTTACAGAAATGGCGGAAGAAGAAAAGGAGAGGAAGAAGAGGAAGGAGAAGCCGCCGGAGGACGACTGCTGCCCCATTTGCTTCGAGGACTTCTCCGTTGCTTGTATGACTAATTGCGGCCACTGGTTTTGCGGTATTAGCTTAGTTCCTTATTATGGTTTAATCCTTCAATTATTTTAAAATGAATCTGGCTTTTGTTTGTTCAAGCTGCTGTTAGCTTATTTATTTAAGCTCCTTGTTGACAACATCATATCAAATCCTTCAAAAGTTATTAGTCTCATTTTTCCCCTTTAGAAATTGTGATTCCTTGGGTATTCCGTATTTGATCTGGCAAAAACACCTTGATCGCCACGCTTCATTTTTTTTTTGCATACTTCAGTGGCACAGTGGTTCCAAGCTGTATATTCATCAAAACTGCCACTTCTTATTTGTGCAGTACTATAGATCTTGCTCTGTCATATAGTTATAGTGCCTTGTTAATCTGATTTCTGTTCAATTGTGCAGTTATGTTCAATATTTTAGCTACTTTGTTGTGTTGTGGACATTTTTGTTAAAATCTACGCCTCGGGTTTTTCTGCCTCGATCCCCCTAATTTCACTTAGGAGTTAGGATCCCATTCCAAGCCCTTAAAGTGTTACACTGTTACCCACTAAACCCCACCAAAGCCCTCTCTCCATCCAAACCGACCCTTAGATTACACATAAATGAAGCTATCCAGACTACACGGCAGTAGTTCTTGGTCTGCCACTTAGCATCCCCAGAATGCTTTTTACGATATCGGTTGTGGGTGTGATGATCCCTTCATCTCATAATCGAGATAGTAGGGTACCTTCCTACCTGGCCTATCTTAGACGTTTGATGGACCAATGTTGAAGTAAACCAGAGCCATGGAATGATGGAAAACACTATTGTGGTAGCCAAAATGGCGGATTCCCCTGCTATGCTCTAATACTTCGCTCCTTGTTATGGCCGGGTATTTTATGTATCGTGGAAGCCACGCTTCAATCTTTTCTTATGATGCCTACAAACAGGTTGTGGTTCACGGTCTCTTATCGCACAAACAAACAGCTTCAGCATATCATTCTAACATGCATTTTGGACTCCAAACACCCGAATCCCAAATAAGTCGATAGATTCTTTTTTCCTTTCATTATTGATAAAACATTTTACTTTTCCAAAAACAGGAAATTGCATTTTGCAGCTGTGGAGGTATAGAGGAGCACTTAGAGCTTGCAAGTGTCCCATCTGCACTTGCTCCATCACCCAGCTTGCACCGGAGGCCTCACTCCTTTTTCAACAGGAAAAGGACATTGTTGACCTCCTTAAGGGCATCCACTGCTACAATCGCCTCTATGTAGGTGGAATGCGTGGGATTGTGTTGGTATGTAGTTTTCTAAGTTGTTCTGCCCCCATTTTTTGAATACCCATTAATGTATTTTGCCTTGACAGCTTCTATATATGGCTTCCTCTCTTTCCCTCCACAGAAAACACCTTTGTTGCTTAGGAGTGTCCTATGGACACTGATGGATATATTACTGGATCCTCATCAATTAAGGTTAAACTATAACATGATGCGTGTCGTGGCTGTAAGTCCAAACACTAATTTTATCCACATTTTCCCCATTAATTTCTCTCAATAAAGGATAGGTTAGTGATTTTTATATTCCTCCTCTCCCCTCCGAAATCTCCAAACAAACAAGCCCTTGGACTACCAACACAAAGTTTTGAGATCACCTATTTATATTGTGGATGAGTACTTTTTAATAAATAGTTCCACATATGGGGATAAGCTAAAAGGGGATGTCATGACAGATTCCAAGTGCATGTTTTCATTGAGTCAGATTTGACCTCACAATTGGAACTACAATTTCTGCTGTTTATTGGTATAAGTATAACAAACAGCCATTCATCTCAAATATTGACTAGTTTCTATTGCAGCTATTGGTTGGTTGGATCTATAGCAAATGCCACTTCGACTTCATCCCAACAGGTGATTTTTAAGTCTTGACTTGATGATAATATGAAGTTAATATGGCATCTGTGTATATGACAGAAGAGGGTTTATGTTTGGCAGGGAGACTGGGAATATATGCGGTGTTAGATACATGTGCTGTGATTCTGGTCATTGTTTTGTTTTACATTGGCTTATACCGGAAATGGATTAGAGGGCGACGCATCGGGTTTGCTGTGGAACAACAAGCTATTAGAATTTGACCCAAAATGTCCTTACTGCTGCTGCTGCTTTGCTGTGGAACAACAAGCTATTAGAATTTGACACAAAATGTTCTTACTGCTGCTGCTGCTGAAGTTTATTGCATATATGAAATGCTAGTCTTGTTAATACGTACAGAGTATTAATTATTAATCCACCCGCCTAAGTATGACAACTCTTGACCAGTACACAATTAAAGTTTTAAATATGGAATGCTTGTGACTGGCTATCTAACAAGTAGTCTTGTTAATATGTATTACTTCCTCGCTAAGCATGTGAAAGAGCCCATGTGAGTCATCTTAGCTGAAATATTGATACTTATCAAGAGAACTTGAGCACTTATTTACATACGTATATACAACAATGAAGAGACAACAGACAATAATGAGGTTGGTTTTAATGAGAATCCCTTAAAATGGAAATTTTTAATCG
This sequence comes from Cuscuta epithymum, assembly GCA_945859915.1. Classification (NCBI taxonomy): domain Eukaryota; kingdom Viridiplantae; phylum Streptophyta; class Magnoliopsida; order Solanales; family Convolvulaceae; genus Cuscuta; species Cuscuta epithymum. Next base: position 1,590,059 of record CAMAPF010000938.1, read on the forward strand.
CAACCTTTCATTTTACTCGATCATTCAATCATTTCATTGGTAGGATGCACATAATTAAGTTATTATTCAAAATTCAAATTAGATACTATTTGTAATTATTGTAAAATTATCACAAAAATGTCACCTTGAGGGCTTGAGGGTAGATTAGTTCTTCTCATATGTAGATGAATTGTCATTCTAAAAGGGATTTTCATTAAAACTTCCTTTACAATAATAACATCCGAGTATTAATGTCAAAAGATGGAAAGATAAGTTAAACTGAAAAAGCTAAAATAAAAATAAAGAAAAATATACGATAACAGTAGATAAGAAAGATAATAAATACGGAGTATAAGGTAATGGTAGAGGTACAAAAATTCAAGTGGCATTATCACATTTTTTAACATACCACATCACATTTACAACACTTTTAATTCAAGTGGCATTATCACATTTTTAACATACCACATCACATTTACAACACTTTTAATTCAATGGTAATTAATATAATCAGTTTGTAAGTTTTTTTGTAAGTGTGTTTATACTTATAGCATTTTTCATAAATATAATATAATAATTACGAATGATAAATAAGATAAAAAATAAAGAAGAAAGGATGAAAGATCAATCTTCCAAAACAAATATTCGCCCTACACAGCTATTGAAGTTCATTTATATCTTGACAAATACAATGCAAATGAAATTCCAACAGAACCCTTCTCTGTACATGGTTGCTTGTTTTCTTGTTTTATTTTATATCTATACACAATTTATCTGTTATCCACAACACTACATATGTACATATAAACGATACACCCACAATTGTATCTATTCACAACTCTCCTACTAAACATGCATACCAAGGACCATGGACATTGACAGTCACATTTGCTGCCACCAGCAACACAGTAGCCGCTTCCACCATCTCCTTAGCCAGAGCCCCTGCACCCACCTGTCGCAACGCATTTTCTGCCAATCTCTTCCCTTCTTCCCCGCTACCTCCCAGCAAAACCCCTCTTGCAGCCATGTACACGGCGCGGGCCACCCGAACAAATACCGGGTCCTCTGCTTGTAGACTTTTAGACAGCATCCTACCTGTAATGTTTTTCATACTTTGAAGCTTCGCCATGTCAACACAGTTGGCGTCTTCCAATACTTTGGACAGTGACTCGATGATATCATGAAGACCAGCTGCGTCTTTAACGGAGTCCAGAAGTTCAGACAGTCGCTTCACACTACTTAAGGTTACCATCTCCATGTCTGTTGGATTTCCAACCATTTGTAGGCTCACAAGTGTCTGCCGTAGCACTAGAATGCTGCATATATTTATTTAAACTTCCTTATAGCCATTTAAGCGGGGCCAAATGAAAATTTAATACTTGGAAGTACTACGTATTAAATTACATATACAAAAAATGGGGGTCAGTTTTCTGGCAACCCCGGACAAGGAGATAAATCAGCATAGATCAATCTAGATGGCAAGACACCGACCTTTTGAATTTCAAATGGTATGGGAGTAACTTTAGTATAAACTTTTAGCCAAAAAATCACATGAAAAAAGCTTTTCTGTAATAGGGTGGGCCTGGGACTGTATTGCCACCTATCTAAGCCTTTAGAATATGTATTATGAGTTAAGTGCATGCAAATATTATTACCTCGTAGCAATTACAATGATCTTTTGATTGTTTGCTTGGATGCTCCTTAGCCTCAGGAGATTGAGCTTCAGAGTTTCAGGCAGCCCTTCTTGAGTCAGACCAGTTACCCCATTCACCAATTTCAATAAGCCAAGTCTCACAAGTAAATCAATCTTGTTTCCATTGCATTCTGTAAGAAGAAACATAATAAAGAAGATTCAATTGATAATTAGATTTGACCATTGGGAAACAAGGTGGATGGGCAGATAATTTCTAAAGTTTAATGTACCTTTTAAATCCATCAGAGCAGATGAAGATGCTGGTTTTTGGTTTCCCAGGGTTTCGATGGTAAAGCTTCCTCCAGTTCGAAGTGAGGTAGGTGGAATGAACGTCTGGTGTTCACTATCTTGCCCTCTTAATTCAGCTAGCATATTTTTGTGTTCATTCCATTCCTGATCAATGCAGTCTTTTACAGGTAAAAGCCATTGCATTGTCAAGGGTAAGGAAGTAATTGCATCAGAGGGAGGCCCATAATGCCTGGCAAAAGCTTTCCTTAGAAAATCAAACCCAGCTTCCCCCTTCAAAGCCGGTTCCAACATTCTAATGCGGGCTTTGCTTACATCTTCCTTTAGTTCCTGCCAGGGGAAATAACAGTTTTACATTTTTAGATTTCTTTGTGTACGTAGTAATATAATTAATAAACAAACAAAATGAGTTTGCATGTATCATTTATTTTCTCTCTTTCTTTCCCTCTCATTTTCTTCCGTACACAGGCCCCAAGGGTTCTTACCTGGATCTTTTCCAACACAAAGCGCAAACCCCTAATCAATGCAAAGATAACTGGATTTTCTGACACATAAACATCAGAATGACAAATATCAGCCAGCTCTGTCATCAACTTCTGCTGACTTATCTTTAGCTCATCTTCCTTGACAGGGGCAGCCAATTTCTGTATGATACCCAGCATGTACTCCATTACTCTTCCAAGATAAGCTATGTCAAGCTTTCCAGAGTTTAATACCTAAGATTTGAGGAAAATCAGTCACAATGCCTGCTATTTTAAAACTAAATTCATAGAAAAGATTAAGAGAAAAATCATCTATCATTCGTAACCTGAAAAAGAATATCAGTATCAATAGCTTCTGTAATATCTTTTCTCCAACTCTGAGGAGCCATGGTGCAAAGTTCATCCCTTGCCTCCCTCATTAGGTCAACAATACAGCTAAAGTTAGCTTTCTCTTTTAAGGACTCCATGATGTTGTCCCAGAATGCCTTCTCCATTGTCTCTTTCACCTTTGCCTGCATAATAACAACCGATTGAACTTCTCACTGTATGTATATACGTTTATCATAGTTTTTCCCTTAAGGATAGATAATAGAGTGCCGATTCAGTCCCTTCACTATATAATATCGCTCACTTTAATCCCACTTTACTTTGGAACACAATAAGGTCCTTAATTAATTCTGAAGGGTATACATATCTGCTAGAGGACCAAATTGATAAATAGCATTAAGGGATTACAACATATATCAACTTTAGACAATGCATACAATGGAGGTTGCTAAAGGAACACAGACCTTTATAGAAGTTTCAAGCTCACTTCTAGGAGTAGAAGCAAATTCAAGATGCTGGCCATGTACACATTCATTCACAATCAACTCATTCTCGAAGTCCGGTCCCTCACCACCAGAGTATCGTAGACCTTTAGTGCTGAGGGAAGAAACACTAGATATTTTTGGTTCAGGTTCATCCCTAAACAAGGACCGTACCACATGGCTAGGCCTCAGACTATCATCATTCCCCTCTGCAAAGTTCTTTTTTTCCACTGTTGTACCAACATAAGAAGGTGAAGGACTCGAGGCAGGGAACTCACTTTCTCTATCCTGGAAATACTTTCGGCGTGTTTCTGAGAGCGCATTTTCCATACGCTCAATACCAGCATCTCCACTCAGATTATGCACTTTCTCCCTCAATAGTCTCTGATCTTCAGTAACCTGCAGCACACATAATTCAAAGGCTCAAAGTTACCTTTTGACAAGTATACCACATCAGTTTTCTACTAGGTCTATTTGAGTCAGTATGTGTGTGATGCAAACCACCTCCTGATGATCTACTGTTCTGTTAAGTATCCCTCAGAAATTGTAAACTGGATTTTAGGTCTACTATATAAATGCAAGTAAATTTACCCTACTATTTTTATGGGATGAAGGTGATTTAGGCCCAATTTAATGTCATGATACATCCCAGAGTCTTATGCACAGGTTAAAGAAAGGTGTTTAAAACTGAAAAACGAGAAATAGGGGCACACCTGTTTCTGGATGGCCTTCATATCAGGTGTAAGAGGCGGACCACCATCGCCTTTGGGGCTCATCTTGCAATACTGAATCGCAGAGATCTCAAGCTGACAAGCAGCTCTCACCAAATCTTTCTCCAGAGATAGAGCATCTTTAGCCTTCCACACCACAAAGCTATTCAAATAGGAGCACCATGCGGAATCAAAAGCTGCAAGCTGTGACCTGAATGTTCTAAGTCCTACTGCCGACTCATCAGAAGTCTGTATTGGCCCATTCAGTATTACTCTGATCAACAATTCAAACTCCTGGACAAATTTCTCAGCGGATCTGGTTAGAGCAACCTCACGCACACCTTGACCACTTAGAACTGCATCAGGATGACCTAGTATCATGTAGGCACAGAGCACGACTCTGACCTGGTAACGCGACATCTTAACAACAGTAGTTCTTATAGGCTTTTTGCAAGAATCAATTTTCTTTGCATCCACTGCTTTCTTCCTTGGTCGGGACTCTCTTTTAGGGGAAGCAACACGCTTGAGGAGGTGATCAATATCATTATCCAAACTAGAGGCATTAGAGTTACTGGAAAACTCACGTGACAGCTTGTTTCGCAATTCAAGCCGGTCGAGCAAGGCCTTAGTTGTGTGAAGGGTATGACTAGATTCAATGAGAAGTGCCAGTTTCTCAAATGGCATCAATGTAACTGAAGTTTGATTCATATTCAATGCATTGTAAGCATCAGAAAGGTATGCTGTGGTTTTACTCTGCTCACGGAATTGTCTCCAGCACCTGCAGATAGGAGGTTTGCATATCACACATATGCCGAATCAATGTAGTAGAGTGCGTGCGAAGTGTTTGCTACGTTTTTTCCATACTATCCTCTTTCATATTTATGCCAAATACAGTTTCTTTGTCCTCCATATTTCAGCACATTTTCTTATACCAAACAATACCAAAAACTACAATATTTCTCTGTTTTCCCTATCTTCCTCGTCTATTTACCCACTTCACTGCTTCTTCCCCCAAATCAAACAAATTATAGAGAAGTTACAAGAAAATTCCTTTATTTACCTAGCTAATTTTCTGGAGAGTTGGTCAGCTTGCTCGTGCGATTTACTGTAATAATAATTACTATAAATATGAGTGTGCTGTCTTGCTCTCTGCATCAAATATGCAGCCCGCTGTCTCTTCGCCTGTTTACCACACAAAAATCTAGGGTCAGAAGAGCAAACAATAAATAAGTTTGATAAGATATTGGGTTTTATTAGCATATGTTTGAATCACGGAAAATGCAAGGAAAAGGAAAAAAATCATATAAATTCAAAAAATGCAAATGAATATCTAGCACGGAGTATAAGTAATTTCTTTGTTGTTTTACATAATAAAGTAACGATTTCATGGTTTGTTTATAATTGATACTCTGTAATAAACACACAAAATTAATTTTAAAGTACTAAGTTTCAAATACACTCTTAATGGACATGAAATTAGTTAGTATACCCTTTGTAGCTTGTCTTCTAACTTGTTTTTTATTTCCTTTGTCTTGATTTCTCGTTGGTGAGAGATGGACTTTGCTACCCTTTGAGCCTGGATGACCCTATCACAAGCCTTCCTCTTCTCTGCTTCCAGCAACCCCATTCGCTTCTTCTCTGCTGCAGTACGCTTCTGGCGAATGGCTGAGCATACACGTTCCTTGTACTTGCTTTCTCGGGCCATTCTTCTTGATTGTGATTGAGATGTCCTCTCCCTCAAGGTAGCCCTCCTCTGATGACAAGCCTTAAGAATACGCATTCTATTAGCCTCTGCCTGCTGAACACGCAATTCCACTTTGTTGCCTAACTCAGCCTGCTCTTTTCTGAAGCGCATCTCTGCTCCCCTTTTAGCTGCTTGACGTAACTCATCAAGCTTAGCTAGACGCGTCCTCTCTTTAGCAATAATGCTCATTCTGGAAGATAGAAAACATAACCAAAAATGCTATGTATTAACTTTCAAATTCGGCCCCTTCGAGTATGACATTCCACATGAATACAAGATTGAATTTTCTTTAAAATTTAAATAAACCTATGTCTACCAATACATGAGAGTAAATAAGCTTAAGTCCTCCAAAACATAAGGGCTTTAGATTTAACCATAAATCCTAGTCAATAATGTTTGGAAATCCTTCAATAAGATTAAATAAGCCAGTCCAATAAGCTGAACAACATATAAGAGCTCACAGGCCTCAACTTAAAAACACAGGCAAATGGTAGGTGAAATAAGTTATGTAGTATTCTAGGAATGGTCCCTTGTTAGAATAAACTATACAGCCCAGGTCAAAATCCAAACATAATATAATGACTTACTCCGATTTATTCATATGAATAAACTAGACAGGAATAAAAAACAAATTTCTCAATAAGAAAAAACTCTATAAAAGATGAGGGACCTTTTCATATGTGCAGCTTGAAGTTTAGCCTCGAGTCTCTGGGCAAGGTCTTCTTCACAAGTCATGGACTGTGTTGGGCTTCTTGGCTTTGGTCGAGCTTTACTTGAGAGATGCTCATAAAATTTCTGATTGACATCATAAAAACGTTAAACATATTTGAGAAAGAGTAAAAACAGCACAACTTTGATATTTGCACAAAAAAATGCAAAATATTTGAACAGTTGAATATAATTTTGGTCTTATGCAGACTACTTTTTTAATCATCCGTACTACCGTTCGAGCTCTTCATGAACTAAGTGGGGAAAAATTTTAAGTAAAAAGAGAGAATTCAGTTCTAATACCCTTTGTGCAGTTTATTTATTTAATTTTAGTGTACTGGATTTATGCAATTTTTAAAATTAGGTGAAAGTTCTGGTTTGGTGAGAGAGACCTGTCGACGAAGATCGGCTCCCCGAAGTCTGGCTTCAATATCTTCAACAGTAAGCGGCGAAGTCTTCGGCTCTGAGAGCTTCAGGCGAAGCCACGGCGGGATCGTCGGAGGGGACAACGACGTCGCTCCTCCATCGGTCGCCGGAATTTCCATAGCTACTCCTCCCGGCACGACCACCATCCCCGGAGACACTACTCCCATCTCCATCACCAACACCAAAATACCAACCAAACAATTCGATTTACCAGGAAAGGAAACCCCAAGGATTCCAACTTCAGTACTGATCAACTAATCAATCTATTCCCACTTTCCCAGTATGCACAAAATTCAGGGAAAACAATTCAAATCATTTCTTATTCACAGAATCAGAGAAATAAAGATTTTGGTAAGAAAAGAGAAAGAGGGATGGAGCAGAAAAAGGAAGTCTTTATTGCGGAGAGAGTTTTGGTATACTTCTGGTATTCGAAGAACTCCTTTTCCTTAACGCTTTAGCCTTTGTTGGTATTATTATAGTTGGCAGGGTAGGCTCTGAAGAGGCGCGTGTGATTTACGTGTCGTCGGGTCTCAATAGAAGCGTCAGGGAAGTTCCTACTTTATCCTGAAAAGATGCCACGTCACTGAACCTCGGCCCCAACGGTGGGTGCGCCCGGTTTTAACTTTCTCATCCACTTGGATTCGATATGCGGTTGGTGATTTTCTCGTTTTAGGCTTTTAGACCCCTTTTCCCTATGTTTTAAGGTTCAATTTTTGGATAACATTTGTTGTTTGAATTAGGTGGGGACAAAAATACCGAATCAATATGGTAACGAACCGGACCGGTATGGTATCAGACCGATAAACAGGGTTTGAAACAGATCTCAATTTGTTTTGTCCCGAACCAGACCGTACCGGTTCCAAACAATGTCACAACGAGTTCTCATAAAATGAGAACCGGTACCGGACCGAACCGGACCGAAGTATGGTTTAATACTTTAATTATTTAAATTTGTACTACTATAGTGGATCTAAGATTTATTATTTACATCATCCGTCCCAAATTAATTTGCAAAGTCAACATTTATTTGTCAATGTTAATGATAATTAATAAATTATTAATAATTGAAAATTTACATATTTAGATACCACATTAAAATCTCTCTAAAGTTGCAAAATCCAAATTAGAATATACGAAGTACTTTATTGAAAGGCCAAATTAGAATATAATTAAAAAGTCAAATCCTAATTAAGTGAATAAAAATAAACTATTTGACCAAAAAGGTTGACTTTGCAAATCAATTTGGAACGGGGATAGTTTGAAATACGAAAATTGATAAATTGTGTGAATTTTTTGAGATGGCTAAACTTTAATTTTTCCTTCAACACTTGAAAAAAATGACATTGTTTGGTATTGGTATGACATGGTACCGTCTCGTTTAAAAATGGACCGTATCGAACGGGTTTAGGTCTAAGACCTAACCGAACCGAACCGTTTCAATAATAATGGTATAGGTACGAGTTTGGCAAAATATTGGACCAGACCAGTGCCCATCCCTGGATCTAATATGAATTGCTAAAATATTTTGTTTCGTTTTGCCTGATTTGATCATGTGTAGCCAAGTGATTTGTGTTGAATATACGTAGTAGTTTTTAGTACTTACTCCGTATATATTAGTCGTCTAGAAGCTGAATATGAAATGGGCCCACAAGTCGTTTGTGGTGGACAAGTCCAAGTGTTTAGTCCCAAAATTATATTCATTCTTTTCATTTTGGTCCGTCCCAAATTTATCTCCAGTTTCTCTTTTTGGTAAAGAATTTGGGGTTCACAATCATTTTTACACATTTCTCTCTCCTCTGCACAACTCTCCAACACATATTTTCCACTATCTTAAAACTCGTGCTCAGTCAAAACCGAAGTTAATTCTGGGACGGAGGGAGTAGAAAATAATTTGGATTAAGTTGTGTAAAGTCATCATTTAAAAATGAATGAGAACTTGTTGCATATAACTTCGCTAAAATTGTTTCCTTGTAAATACCTTGTCTTACATTGAAAGTTGATGTCATATATAAGCAAACCTTTGCTATTGAGTTGAGCCCGGAGAGCACTCAAGTTTTATATGGAGGGGAGACCTGTATGTGATGAGCGAGGATAAATACCCCATCGTGTGGTTCAGTTAGGTCGAATCGAATTAAAGCCCAATTTCATCCACATGGCTTAAGTAGGATCACCTTTATACGTATTATATACTCTGTATATTTTTGAATTTTTGGATATAATATTTGAAAAAATGTTTTTTTTTGTCGATGTCTCGTAATTAGAGCACTATAAATCTAGTCATTCTCATTCAATTTTGCACTTGAATATATATTAGATTACTATCTCCATCTCCGCTCCTATTTCAGTTGTGTTCTTCGCGAATGAAATGCTGTTCTATCAATAAGTAGGGAAAGTAGCATATGGAAAGTAATTTTTGGGAAACAAAAATACTTGAAGAGAAGCACGGAAATTTTTCATGTTCTCCTTAAATGAATGATGTATATTAAACAAATTTTAGATGTTTAAGGCTTTTAACATGTTTATCATTTAACTTCAAAAAACATGTTTATCATTTTAATAATCTCATTAGTCAAACTCTATCATCACCACACATAACCCAAGTGACGTTAATTGATAGACATAATTCATTACTTGCCGCATTAATTTGCCATTTTGTCTTCTCTTTTTTATGGAAAAACCATTTTGTCTTCTAAATGCTGTGTTTTTTCCTTTTGACTGGACTCTTGGGAATAAAAAAAAGAGGACAATGGTGTATTTCACCGTTCAAAAGACGGAAGTTGATTATTTGTTTCTAAATCGCTTGATTAAGACTGCAACTTATTATACTAATAATATAATCGTTTTAGTCACATTTAATTATTACCTTTCGATTGAAAAAAACTCAGCAAATAGAAGCGGATTTAAGTATTTAGCTATGATATAATAGGTCTTTTTCCCAATAAACTGCCTTTAGGTCATTATGAAATACTTCTATTTAGCTATGGTATTTAACTGTTAAAAATATTCAGATTTAAAATGTTAAATATTTCACGAAAACCGAAATATTGTCTTCCTTTCGCACATTACTCCGTGGGTTTTGCAACAAAAAAGGTTTCATTGTCCAATAGTTTGAATGTATAGGAGTTTCACCTCATCATTCTAATTTTTTTTTAGAAGACTTTAAAACTAATGGTTAGTGATTTTAAAAACTAGAAGAAATAGACAATGGTTATTAATCAATTCTAAGTACCCTCCAAATTCAAATTCAACTAATTTCATGTGAAAGGTAAATAACCGTTCATGATGTGTTTATTGTGCATGTTGTTATTGAATTTAGGGTTTCATGGATTTTAATTTTCACTGTTTTATACGGAAGAGATGTTTGTTCTTGCATTAAAGATTTTCATTTTAGTAATTTGTGAAATGAAGAAAAGTATGTGTATAGCACAAGATATATTGACTGAATAAAAAAATGTATTATACGGAGTAAGGTGTTACGTACTATCTTAAAAAGCTAACATGATTTTAGAAATGACTAATAATCTCTCTCTAATTTCACCATTTGATATTCACACTTTGTCTATTACTCCCCCCGTCACATAAAATAGTTCCCGCATTGACTTGGATCGGAGTTTAAGAAAGTGAGAATAAAGTGGAAATGTATGATTGTGGTTGAGTAAGAAAAAGGTAAATGAACATGAGCCATACAAAATCTTCCAAAAAGGGAAATAGGAACTATTTTTTGGGACGGCCCAAAAAGTAAAGCGGGAACTATTTTGCAGGACGGAGGGAGTATTTCATTATTTAATCTCTCTCTAATTTCACCATTTGATATTCACACTTTGTCTATTACTCCCCCCGTCACATAAAATAGTTCCCGCATTGACTTGGATCGGAGTTTAAGAAAGTGAGAATAAAGTGGAAATGTATGATTGTGGTTGAGTAAGAAAAAGGTAAATGAACATGAGCCATACAAAATCTTCCAAAAAGGGAAATAGGAACTATTTTTTGGGACGGCCCAAAAAGTAAAGCGGGAACTATTTTGCAGGACGGAGGGAGTATTTCATTATTTAATTTATAGACTCGCCCTACTTCTACACCTTTTAGAAGTTAATTAAAAGGATAAAATAATCATTTTATCATTTATTTTCTTAAAATCCATGTCAAATCTACATCTATATTACATTATGAGACGATAGTTTTTATTTTACACATACAAAAGAATACTACACATTGAGTACAAATATTTATCGACACAAATATTTTTGTAAAGATAAATTAATGTGTATGTAGTTACTCATATTTGGCAAGTTCAAATAAAATTGAAATAGAATGATAAATAAAATAACATGATATGATTAGAGAATGAAGTAAAAAGTGAAAAGCTAGATAAGTTCAAATAGAAAAGGAATTTTGTGTTCTAAGATGAAAAAAATTAGCAACTTTTAATGTCCACAATTACATTTTACAAAACGTTTCACTATAATTAGATTAATCTAATAAAGAACCCATATCAACTTATCAAGGATAAGAACACATAGGGAGTACATGTTTACATCTATCTTAATATAAAAGGAAAAGATTTTTGATGAATAGAGTTCCCTCCAAGAAATGTCAACATCATAGTTTAGCTACTTTTTTCATCAAAAATAATAGCAAAATAATATATGTGCTCAGATTTCTAAAGGCCCACGTAAATAATTTGTTGATCAAATCTTGAAGATCAAAGGTGAACAGTTCACTAATTACCTTATTCCGTTTCTATTGGTCAGTCCCGTTGGTGACACTGCTCATAAAAAAGGTTAGGTTTTTTTGTGCGGTTACGATTAATTGTGGGTGGGTTTTGGTTGAAATTCAATTCTCCTATTGGTTCAAAAGGGTGGGCAGATCTCTAGAGTACGTGGAAATTGATAGGCAAGATTTGGTATCTCTGAATGATTCATTTCCATTGGTCAAGGTGGGAGGTGGAATAGTGAACTCATTTATCATTTCTATTTGCTCAGTTGCCTATTTAAATGGGCTACAGATGCAAGCCACAATCAAGCAGATGGTTCGCTCACACCAAGCTCCTGCAAGCAAATCTTCATTCAAGCTCTCTGTATGTCATCAACAAGGGTGGGAGTGTCTGATTAAGTTCCTGAAGTGTTATAAAAAAAAACTCATGATGTGGTCTCTGGAAAAGCGGTTGAATAGAAAATGCTTATGATTCCGGATAGCTAACAAGCAAAGACTATGTGTTTGTAATATCAACATATTATGTCGAGATCTTAGCTCATTGTTTGTACTTTCTATTGCATTTTTGTTCTTACGTGATGATTTGTGCTACACAACATCTGTAACATCTGTTTTATTTCATACGATAGTATTTTGAATCTGCCTATATCTACAAAAAAGCTAACTAATAAGACTGTTTTTAGGTGAAGGAGGATCAGTTCACGAGAGTAGTCATTCCTAAGCTTACTAATTCAAGTGCATTAGGGTCCAAGGGCCAAATTCAGGTATACTCATCAACACACACAAAATATTAATAATAGGAAGGATATACATTCACATACTATCGTATAAAAAATGTACTATGAATAACTAACACGATTATAATCAAGTGTCTATAATTTATGACCATATTACAATAATGATTTGATGTAGTGAAAGGGGATTTAGTTATTAAAAATGGGAAACATTCCACATTTTAGAAGATATAGCCATAAATCTATTAAAAATTAAACAATCTTAGATGGAAACATAAATATATACGGAGTAGCATATATTCAAATATCAAATCAGATTAGAATGCATATACTGTAATATTTATCAACCCTAAATCATTATACGAGTAATTAACTATTAATATTGTTTACAATCGGTTAAATTTTAGTGGTGTTTAGATCAATACATACGATGTTATGTCTAAAAACATCACTATAATATACTCTACGGAAATTGTCCTAAATAGGACTAAAAAGTTCCTAAAAAGCACAAATAGGACAACTATTTTTAAAATTCCCTAAATAGGACTAAACATTGATTTTCTACCCTAAATACCCCTAAGAGTATTAATTCATAATGAAATGCTTTAATTCATAATAAAATCACAAAAAACGTAAAAAAATATTTAAAAAACGTAAAAAAATTAAAAAAAAATTATAAAACATTTATAAAATAAAAAATTTAATTTTTTATTTTTTTTAATTTTTTTAAAAAAATAATAAAAATAGTAAAAACCCATAAAAAATGAAAAAAATTATGGATACCTTTCTCACCGCCTCCCGCCGCCTCCCAGCACCACCTCCGATTGGTGAAATTTCTTCCACTTTTGGTAAAAAAATGCCATATTTTTTCTGAAAATGCCAAAAAGATGGCATAATTACTCTTCAATATGCCAACATTTTCATTGATTATGCCATCATTATGGCATTATTTAAAATGTTGGCATATTTTTGTCCGGTGATGGGAGATGGTGGTGTTGGGGGTGGCAGGGGTGGTAATGTGTTTTTTTTAATTTTATGATTTTTTATTTATTTTTTATTTTTTTAAAAAAAAATATTTTTTTTATTTTTTTTAAAAAATATTTTTATTAATTTTCTATTATTTTTTTTACGATTTTTAGTATTTTTTTCAATTTTTATTAATTTTTTTATGATTTTATTATTAATAAAAACATTTCACAAGTTACAAGGGTATATTTGTCCAAACACACATAAATAGTCTTATTAAGGGAATTTAAAAAATGTAGTCCTATTTGTGCAATTTTTCCACTTTTTAGTCCTATTTAGGGAATTCACTCTATACTCTATATTACGAAGTATGTGTTAATTTAATTTTCAACTGTTTATAGTAAACAACGTAATTTAATGCATGACCAAAAATCTGTTTACAGAAACACAATTTGAAAAATATACTACGTATATTTTAGGATAATTAGTTTTTTATTTAATTGAAAAAATTAAAAACATCCAATGCTTGAATTTATGTTGGCCGTAGCGGAGTATTGTACCAGACATTTAAAAAAAGTATCGAAGGAACCACAGATTTGTAGCGGAGTACCAATTTACTTACAGTTGTCGCTTCGAGCGTTGTTCACGCGATTGCAAGTTATTTTGTCGATGTCTATGAACACTGGCGGCCAGACTAATGCGGTTTTCAGCCGGATTATTCGTCGATGGCTGCGTGACGGTTTAGTTTAGGATAATTTTGGGGTAGAGATTGGAGGACCATACAAAATTGGAACAAGATCCAGAACGTATACCTTCGAATGATCTGGTGTTTTTACGCTTGAGGTTTGAGTATTTTATTTAGGGCTGGAGTATTTTAGGAGAATGGCTGCTATCTTGAGTTGTATTTCGGAAAGCTACAAGGCTGAAATGGACAAATGGGCCGCATCTTAGAGTAGGCTGAATTGGGGTTACAGGGAGTGGCCCGTTACATGCTATCAACTTTTTCGTGGCCTGGATTTGTCCCCAATTAAACATTACTCCGTATTTCATTTTGGTCACTACTACATCTAAGAGTCTAAGAGTGGTGTATTTTTAATGTTTCAAAATGTGCCATTATTTTCAAACTTAAATAAGTTTGACAGATCTTGATAATTTCATAGATTGTTGATTAGAAATTGCAAAGTTTGATCATTTTCGTCACCAAAAAAAAATATTAAACAAAGATTTTACAAGTGCTATTAATATTTTAGAATTGTACCGAGTATTAACTTTGTTCTTTCTTTTTTTTCATTTCCTAAAATCCTTCAATGGTCAGTGACGAAAGTGATAATAACACATGTATTGTGATGGAAGTTCAGGATCAAATGCTAGGTTCTTCCACAATGCTCGCTTTTGATTCACTTGGATTACGCCGTCTTGAAAATGTTGCTTTTGGAGAAAATAGCAATGGTAAAATGTACCCGTAGTATAATTTAATTTGTTTTAAATAAAAACTAATGATTTAGTGTTATACTTTGGGTGAGCAATTGTTCATTGCTAATGTATATTCTACTCCCTTCGTCCTCTAACAATAGGACAAGAGAGAGTGATGCACAAATTAATAAAAAATGATTTATGTGATTAATATTGAATTGATAAAGTAAGAATAAAGTAAGAATGATTTAGAACCACACAACTTTACCAAATTTGGGAAGAGTCAATCTTAGTGGGACAGACCGAAAAGGTAAATTGGGACAATCATGGCGGGACGGACGAAGTATTTTTAAAAAAAATATACAATGTAGTTTTATATAGTGCACGTTTTTTATGAATATTTTTTTTTAGTATTTATCCATTTTGGCATTTTTATTATTTTTTATACTTCGATTTATATATTTTCAAAACTTTTGTGTTTTAAAAAAAAACACTTTCAATTCTATTAACTTTTTAAAAATATATTCCAAAAAAACACTTATACCAAATCAAGGTGATTATAATGAATATATTATGAAAGTAATTATGCTTAAATAATACCATTACTATTTTTCATATAGGTACCATGTTTGAAATAGTAAAAGGGCATATTGGGACATTTTTCCCATAAAGATATTTTCAACTATAGTTTAAGAATGGACCAAATATTATACTAATCACAATCATGGATCAAGTTAGGATTAAAAAAATCATGGACCAAATTTTATGAGATGAAAAAGTATTTTGGGACAAAGGTAATATATTTTATCAATTCATGCGCTCTTGGTGCAAGTCCTATAAATGTATAGTCACTATATTACTTGAGATGTTTATACTAGAAGGAAGGTTTTTAAGAGGGGTTGGTGCGAGAGAGAAGGTGTTTGAAATATTTGAAAGATACATTTTTGTCAACTACTCCGTACAAAATTTTAAATTGCATTTTAAAATAGGTAGAATTTATTAGATTTGTACACTCGTGATTGCAATTTACCTCAATCAGTAATACATTTCACATAATCTCATTATTGGTCGAGTTTTTGAATGATGGCGTTAATGGTGGGGCATGCCCGGTCTCTATTGCTTTTTCGATGATATCAAAAATTATTCAAAAGATCGCTTTTGAAAATCAGAGATCGACAAAAATTCCTTTACATTTAGTTCGCGTCCGCTTTCGTTAGCTCGGGTTCGGTCTAGGATCGATTAGAGCCGATTAAGGCCCAATTGAAGAATTGTCATATTTGAGTATTGTTTGATAATGTCATAACACACTTTCACATATTTGCACCCCCCCTGATTTGCCAATTTACCCGGGCAATTCGTATAAAAAATGTAATTCATATAAATGCATAGTCACCATATTACTTGATATATTTATACTTAGACTTATTTCAGTCTCAAATTAAACCAAACTTAAACAAACCAGACCAGACCATACTTGAATATCAGAAATAGTAGAAGCACCTATTTGAACATTTTCCCACAAATTTAGATTCAAGCTAAGTATAATTCCAGAATGACATAACACACTTCACATATTTTACTCTCTTATTTTACCTATTTAGAGAGACAATGAATCTAAAAAATGCAATTTGTGTAAATTTATAGTCACCTTATTACTTAGTCATTATAAATAATTTACTTTAACTTAATTTATATAAACCTTTGATTTTCGGCAGGTGTTGCCGGTGATACCTAATGGGAGTAGACATGATGTAGTCGATGGGACGGTTAATTCATCATATCTGTGGTCTGAATGCACAGTCCTTCGTTTGACAAAAAAATATGCGCCAGCAGAACACGACTAATCCATTATATTGGATTGCCAACATTGGTGACAGTGTTGCGAGTGAAAGTAATGATGGTCATGTTCGTATTACTATTTTTGAAGATTTATTGATATGCAGAGATGGAGATCCTATAGTTGCGAATGTTGAAAGCATATTTCCGGAATATGTTGAATCTATAGGTGATATGAGTTGTTTGTGCGACCGTACAGCCTTGACACCAACACTGGCTGTGGTTGAAGCTGTTAATGACTATATGACAACTCTTAATGTTGGTGAAGTTTCAAGAACATATTTTAGTTCTGACAGTGTTTCTAATTAAAGGTAGATTCTACAACCGATCTAATGGCGAAACTGCACACACCTGAGTTCTCGAATAGTATAAAATTATATGGTATACTGAATAATGGGTTAATGTTAAAGGTAGGTAGGGACCCCTGATACTTTTGTGAAATATCGATCATTCAATGGGGTTGTGTAACGGGACACGTCTTATCCTAACGATGCTCAGTGAACATGTTTTTGAGGAGAAAATTTTAACTAGTGTGAGTGCTGGACAAAAAGTATTAATTCATAGATGGTCCTTGACGTCATCCGATGCCAGCTTGCCTTTCAAATTTCATAGGCGACAATATCCTGTTATGACTTCATACGCTATGACTATAAATAATAGTCAAGGTCCATATTTGTCCTGTGTTGGGTTGTTGTTGAAAAAAACGGTATTTACCCAAGGATAGTTGTATGTTGCAGTATCAAGGGTTACTAATCATTGTGATTTGAAAATTCTAATTGTTGATGAAGATGAAGGAACCAGTGACAAGACTCCGAATGTTGTATTCAAAGAAGTGTTCGACAATGTTTAGGTTTACATTAAATGCATATTTACAATGTTATAGTTTCAATGTATTTGTTGGATGATTTTGAACTCTTAAGTAATGGTTAGTACTCTCATTTTGACCATAATATTATAGGTGTGTTTCATTTAATGCTTTGATGTATATCAATATTACATGAAAATAGATGCTGTCATCAATTGATAGTCTGATTTGAATCACTAAGCACACATAAATTTGAAAGAAAAATTCTTAAACCGTGCATCGCACGGGTGAGTTTACTAGTTGTTAATAAAAACATAAATGGAAGAAATAATGGTACAATAGATCAAAATTGTTGATTACAAAATATCTTCTGTAATGGATTTCTACGTCAGATCATGTGATGCGCATGCTTTGCTCCTCTCGCTCATGGTGGATGCCATTTGCGCGCACGGAAGCTATCATGTCCACCCATCTTTACATATTCAATTTCTTTCTTTGAAAGAATATACGACGCTTTCAATTTGAGAGTGAATCAACTAAATTGTTTTGGTGAGACTTTTATGTGTGTTTGGACAAATAACTAAAATGTTTATTCATAATAAAATCATAAAAAATTACTACGTATAAAATTAGTAAACAAATAAATAAAATTAATAAATTATTTAAAAAAAATTAAATAAAATTAAAAAATTTAAAATGTTAAAAAACACTACCGACTTTGCCACGCCCATCACCAGCTCCAATCACTGAAGTAAATCTGCCTACATTTTTAGTAATGCCATAATAATGGCAGATTCAATGAAAATTTTGGCATCATGAAAGTTAACTCTTTTTGTAGTATAGCAGAGTAAGGTTCGTATCTGTAGGGAAAGTTAACTCTTTTTGTATGAATGTGTACTAAAAGGGGTAGAAGTTTGTTTGAAATTGAGGATATTTGATTTAATATCAATGAAATAAATACTTGGTTTTATTACTTTCAACCCACTGAAATGTTTGTTGCTTCATGTTATATCTATAGCTATTCCCTCTCGAGTACCCAATCATGGAATTATTCCAATTCATCAATACTAGTTAGAAGATGTTTGGATTAGCTTCTTAAAACCGCTTCTACTCTTTCAAGAAACATAAACATATATGGAAGTGTTCAAGCAAAAGTAGAGATGTACTTGTGGTTGCTCCAAAATGCTCATAGAAGCGTTTTTTTATAAGCTAATAATGGAAGTCAGCTTCCGAAAACTGATTTCGATTCCACTTCTGATTTTAAAAGAAGCAGAAACAGAATCAATTTAAACACTTTTTAATGTGGATCGTTGCGCTTATCCTTACGTTAAAAACAATTGCTGATAGTATAACACGCTGCCCTTTTATAGAATAGGTAAAGTGCCACATTTCGATTACACCGACATGATGACAGACTGCTGACCGCATAACCGCGACCCAACAATTAATAACGAGACCGTTAATTAAAAACCCCTACTATTAACCAAGTATAAAACAATGACATATGCCGACTTAACGATTTCAGTTCAACCAACACATAATTCATTGATGTTACTCTTTTGGTAAGTTTTTTGCTTAACAACACTCAATTACCCCTATTCTTCTATTCTATATTTTCTCTTTTATACTTTTACACCTCCTCTCCCAGGGGTGAGCAAATGGGTACAAGTACCACAGGTCGAAACAGGTAATACTTGTTCGGGGCGGGTTACGGTCGGATCCTAATTTTAGAAAGCTCAAATGTTGCGGAACGGGTCTTAAAATTTGAAAAAACAAGCACCTGGACCGACCCGTTTTAAAATATTGTTTTTAATAAAGTTTAAAACAATACAAATGTTATTACGTACTATACTTTGTTATCGTAGCCGATGTTTTACAAAAAAAATCAATAACCCGGACCGAACTGACCCATTCCGATCAGGGCGAGTACGGTTCGGTTCCTACTTTGAGATTTACCTGGATTGAATCTAGCTACCCGGTTGTAAATAGAATTAGCGCTTCTTAAAATTTTATCAAATACCCGGATCGACTCGGATCATGTTCACCCCTATCTTTTATTTTTTACACTATTTATTTCCCCACCACTTTCCTTCTTAAATAATGTGTCAAAGTCTATTGTAACAATTTTTAAAGGAGCAATATTTCTAAAGAATAGTTTTATTTGAATAAATATAACATAGTATTTTATGGTTTGTGCTATACATAAAGTCTTTTATTTTATTTTATAATAAACGACTTATATTAAAATCCTGAAAAATAGGGATACATATTCAGACCAGACTTAAACAAACCAGACCAGACCAGACTCAAACAGATCAGACCAGATCAGACTTCCATAGTTATAAAATACACAGAGACCAGACGTTTACCAGACCAGACCAAACTTAAACAGACCAGACCAGACCAGCAAATTTCAGTCCAAAAGAAAACATCCTTGGACATCCTTAAAAAAACATACTAACTCACTGATCATCAAGCGAACAAGCATAAGCCCATGTCAATCAAATGAGTATCACCGTCACCTAATTCACCACTCACATGTTTCTAACGAACTATCACAAAGAAAATTATGCCAATGTCCCAACCAAAAACTCCAAAAGTAAAACAACCACAACTACTTGAACTAAAATTAACAAGGAACTACATACTAAAGAAAATACAATGCGGAAATAAATCTTTAAATTCGAGGTACTAGATAGAGCTTTTCTACAAATCTCTTTATGGGATGGAGGAGGTTTCAAAGGAGGGCAAGCTGCCACATAATGTTCTCCTCGTTATGTTGGACTTCTAAAATGGGGGGAGGGTGGTGCCCCCCCTTTAATTTTTAGTTTTCAACATACAGATATAATCTTACATAATAACATACTTAGTAGGAGATTTAAAAGGAGAAAAATCTAAAATAGTTTATCATTACTTAAACTATAGAACAACTCATTATATTGATTAAGACTTTGGATACTTATTATATAAAAAATCATAGTTTTGTAAAATATCAAACGATATTAAATACCACACATACTAGTTCAATCATTTTTAGATAATGTGAAGTGAATACACCCTAAAATATTTGTGTGTCATTAATTACACAACTCATTTACGTCTTACTTTATATAAAGAATTTATTGCATAAATAATAAACTCGATCTAACTTACTTTCGTTGTCTAATATGCACCATCTATATGAATTAGCGTCACAATACTATTCTAAAAACAAATAATCTCAGACATATTATTCAAATATTAAGAGAATCTTCGTTACTTACAAACATTTTGTGACAAAAAGTCTAATTCAAAAATCAATTTTTTATTACGATAAGATTCATGATATTAAACAAGCCATTAGTTATTTAAAAAGTATTAGTGATGTGTACTTTTTAGACTCTTTATCTTCCCATAATTTGATAAAATAAATTTGCCCTTTTTAGGTTCAAGTAATTTTCCTTTGATTTGTCATTTCTTACACTTTAATGTACCAATACTTTTTTTGGAGTGTAGCAGATTTAAACTATTAGTAAAGAGTCACAAAGTACACTTTGTGCAAACTTAAAGGAGGTGTTTACTTCACTGCTAATGTCACAGTTAGGTTAGTAAGACAGGTGAAGTAAACACGCACACTGCTTAAAAAGCCGCTTACTAACCGAAAGAGGTGCTTAAAGTGCCGCTTATTAAGCATACCACCCCCCATGTATTAATTAAGCGGCACTTTAAGCTTTTTCAGTTTCCGAATTTACCCCTTGCCCTTAACCTATTGTTATCCCTGCCCCACCTCGACCCCAACCCCACCCTACCCCGACCCCACCCTACCCTTACCCCACCTACCCTGACTCCACCCCGACCCCACCCCTACCCTACCTAACCGACCCCCACCATACCCTTACCTACCCCGACCCTACCCCTACCTACCCAACCCCCTACCACTACCCCAACCCCACCCTACCCCTACCTTACCTGTCCGACCCCACCCTACACGTACCCCACCTTACCCCTACCCTACCCCATTACCAGACACCCCCTACCCTACCTAACTGACCCCCACCCTACCCTTACCCCACCTACACTACCCTTACCCCCGACCCCACCCCTACCCTTACCCCACTTACCCTACCCCTACCCGACCCCACCTTACCCCTACCCTGACCCAACGTGGGGTGATTGAGGTCAGGTAATGGTAGGGTGGGTCGGGTAGGTAGGGTAGGGGTGGGGTTGGGTAGGTAGGGTAGTGGTAGGGTGGGGGTTGAGGCGGGGTAGGGTAGGGGTAGGGTCGGATAGGGTAGGGTGGGGTCGGGTATGTGGGTAAGGGGTGGGGTAGGTAGGGTAAGGGTAGGTGTGTGGTCGGGTAAGTAGGGTAGGGGTGGGATTGGGTAGTGGTAGGGTGGGGTCGGGTAGGGGTAGGACGGGGTAGGGTTGCTATACCCCTTACCCCACCCCTTACCCCATTATACCTAGGGTGGTGGGGTCAGGGTGGGGCCGATGTGATAGAGGCGCTAGGGGCAGGGTAGGTGTGGTGGGGTAGGGGTATGGGGGTGGGTTGGGTAGGGTAGGGGTAGGGGCGGGGTTGGGATAAGGTGGGGTCGGGGTGGGGTCGATGTGGTAAGGGCCTATGGGGGTAGGGGCCAATGGGGTCGGGGGTAGGGTTGTGGTAGGGTGGGGACAGGTTAGGGTGGGGTCGGGTAGGGGTAGGGTCGGGTAGGTAGGGTGGGGTCAGGTAGGTAGGGTAGGGGTAGGGGGTAGGGGTAGGCGGTGGGTGGGGTCGGGGTAAGGTAGGGTGGGTAAGGGGTTAGGGGAATGGGTACACATATTATACTCCCTCCGTCCCTTAAAGGTTTGCCATGTTTGACCGGCACGTGGAATAATAAAGTAAAAACTGTGTGGTGGATATTTGTGCAGAGGAGAGAGAAATAACATGAGCCACAAATTGATTGATTAAAAGGGAAAGTGGCAAAGTTTTTGGGACAACCAAAAAAGGAAAGTTGGCAAAGTTATAAGGGACGGAGGGAGTATTATATACTTGTGTTAATGAATGTTTGTGTGTATATATATGTATAGGGTTATTTTGGACATTTTAATGTTAAGCGGTGTTTTAAACCGTTTGAAGTAAACACGGTCTTACAACATTGTTTATTTTATGCGCCGCTTATTAACACGGGTCTTAATAAGCACCGTTTAGTAACCGGTGAAGTAAACATGTCCAAAGTGTAGTAGATTTAGTTGTTGTGCAAGTATTAATGATTTTTTTTGAATAAAAAATAGATGAGCCGCCCTACACTAGTGAATTCCCCCATACACTAGTTAAAAAAAATTCACCCCTCCCCCATACACCAGTTAAAAAAAATTCACCTCTACACTAGCAAAACAAAAATCACACACCCCTACACTAGCGAAAACATTTTGTCCCCATGATTCGAAATCCTGAACCTGTCTGTGCTTAGACACCACACTCTATTTCGATATTCCATATATTATCATTTGAGCCATTGAAATTCGAAAACTTCCGTCTTCACCATTCTTTTCCCTACCTTCTCAAGTAAACATTGAACATTCTTTCGCAGTCTTGATCAAGCCCTTTGCACTAATCCTCCGGCCGCTCGTACTCCTCTCTCTATCCACGTGCTTGGTGCTGTGGATGAACCACAAAGAAAGCACCACACGATGAGATTGGCGATGATAAACAACCCTATCAATCTCCGCCCTTGCTGATAAGAAATCAATCAATACTCTCATCAAAGGAATCCCAAATCGTCTTTGATATTCCTGTTAGAGAACACGTTGCTAAATTAAATTACTCTCTTAAACTGGGATCATCTCTTGAAACTAAGATCAAATCTAGCGATCAACTCAAACTAACACAGCCGCACGCTTAAATGCACACTTAAAGAAAAACGGCGGAGCAAAAAACATAGGTAGTACTACCTTCGTTCCACTAAGATTGGGACAAGAGAAGCTGACACGATTATTAAGAAAAGTGAGTTTGTGTGGTTGATATTAAATTGATAAAGTAAGGATACAGTAAGAATGATTTAGAACCACACAAACTTTACCAAATTTGGTATAGGACAATTTTAGTGAGACTTCTCGAAAAAGTAAAATGAGACAATCTTAGCGGGACGGAGGGAGTACATGAGAGGGAAATGACCCCTAGTTTTTAATTCTATTCCTTAATTCTCATTAAAACTTCATAAAACTTTCTATTAGACACGCCAAAAAACCTTCTTTTAGAAAGATAGAAGAATTGAGAACTGAGCTAGTGACCCGTAACTAGAAATGGTCAACAGAGTATGAGGATTACGTACGTATGTCAAGTAAAGGTCATCAATTGGACCATAGAAAACACTTTCATAAGAGTGTCAATTATATTACCTTAGTTTTATTAGACATTATTAAATTTAAGTTAGATGTGAAATAAAAAAAATTAAAATTATATTATTGAGATGTTGTAAATCACAAATGATTTACCTCAAAAAGAACATGCCAAGTTTTTTAAGAAATAAAAGGAAAATGGAAAAGGCTGTTTGTACACATAGTTAGTACACATTTTGTGTATAACCTCCTAGTTATTTGTTTATACGTGGAGCCTGTTCAAAAACTAACTGCCTACACACATAACTAAGAGTGTATACATAAAATGTGTACAATTCATATGTACAAACAACATAATACAAGGAAAATTGATAAAGTTGCTTGGACTTGGGAGATAATTTTACAAGAATGCTTGATGTACTCACTCTTATACTCACCTTATACCCACCATGTTTGTGAATGTTTTTTTTTGTTTGTGAACCTGATTCACAGACAATATTTTGTTTGTGCAAAATATTGTCTGTGAACCGGGGTTCACAGAAAAAAAAACACTTCACAAAAATAGGTGGATACAAAAGTGGATATAAGAGTGGATACAAAGATCATTTTTGATAATTTTATTATATTCTTAATTTCCTTGTGTACTTTTTATTTGTGTGGAAGAAACAATATTGTACTAGTAATATTGAGCAAGCAAAGCCTGACCACGTTTCCTAAAAACTGACCGTGGAATTTCAGCCGTGCAAGTCCACGCAATACGGCTTTGGCAATTGAGAAGCTTCCAAAGTTTAATTACATTTCGGCCACTTTTGGATCTCATTCAAATTATTATACGGAGTATCTTTCTCCGTTCCATTAAGATTATTTTATGCTATCCGTGGTAAAATTTATGAGATCATAAATTATTCTTACTTCATTCTTTTATTTATCGATCATATAAACCCTTTTTTATTTATCATAATATACTATGATCTCTTCATGTTTGAAAGAGACGATGGTAAAAGTATAAATTAAATAAAAACGATTTTGAAAAATAGTTTTGTACTGTAGTTTCCTAATCATTTCTCTGAGTGCTCTTCATGTCAGGCCGGCCTGACGGGCTGCCCCGTCCGGCCGAGCCCGTTTGGGCACCTTCCCGGTGGAATTTTTTGATGAAATTTTTTGAGCACGTTCCTCATCAAGTCTAGTTTGTCCATACCAAATTTCAGCTCAAAATTCGATCGGGAAGGCATTCAAATCATTTTTTGAAGTTGACTGCATCAAAATATACATAGAAAACTGCAGTCAACTTCAAAAAATGATTTGAATACCTTCCCGATCGAATTTTGAGCTGAAATTTGGTATGGACAAACTAGACTTGATGGGGAACATGCTCAAAAAATTTCATCAAAAAATTCCACCGGGAAGGTGCCCAAATGGGCTCGGCCGGACGGAGCAGCCCGTCAGGCCGGCCTGACATGAAGATTTGTCTCATTTCTCTTATATACTGATAGGCGGCTTATCTATCTAAATAATTATATATATATGTTGATATTGATAAAATTTCATTTTAAAATAGATAAACAACAAACATTCAAAAATACTCCGTAGAAGATAACAAATTAATAATGCGCCTAAATCACAAGTAGACATCATTGTATCTAATCCACATAAATGACCAGATACGTGTTACCCTTTTCTGCTTGTTTGCCTTTCCACACAATTTTGGCATGTAGGTTGATATGGGATTTGAATGATTAAATATTACGGAGTATCAATTTAAAATTTAACATATCATTCGTATAAAATTCATAAAATTCATTTAGTTGACATTGTTTCTGTCTAAATTTTTATTTTCCATGAAACTGATACAATCATTCATACCAATATATAGGTTTACATAAATCTATTAATGAAATTCAAACATAAAAAATATACGGAGTATGAATTTAAAAGTTCACGGATAAAAATATATGAAAGACGGTATATTAAGAAAATGAATAAGAAAGTCAAACAATACTCGACGAAGCGTGTGGCTAGGGGTTGGAACAGATCTGGACCGAAGACAAGGAGGAGAAGATGCAACAGTACTGTTGGACTGTCCCCCTCCTGAACCGCCGTCATGGAGTGCATGAGAGTTTAGAGTTTGAAAGCAGTACTTTAATTTTGTTTTTTGCTTGCTATTTAATTTTCATAATCAGTCCGTTTACTTTTCTGTTGGTTACTTTTATTGTTGTAAGACTCTTGCATTAGCATTGAGTGATGAGAGGTCTGCTTTAACCATCGTTGGCTCATTTATGCCCATTATAGGATCAACGAGTGATATTGCTTTTTTTTTTGAGGTGATTGACTCTAAGTCTGGTTCGAGGGCTGACAGTTGTCTGTGGCCCTTTTGTTGTTTTACCCCTTATCTGAATGCTGTGATAGTAATTTAAGCCATCCGTTTTGACGATAAAAACAAACACCGTGTGTATTATCCATATTAGGACACTTAGGAGGTGTTTACTTCACTGCTAAAGTCACAGTTAGGTTAGTAAGACAGGTGAAGTAAACACGCACGTTGCTTAAAAAGTCGCTTACTAACCGAAAGAGGTGCTTAAAGTGCCGCTTATTAAGCATACCACCCCCCCATGTATTAATTAAGCGGCACTTTAAGCTTTTTCAGTTTCCGAATTTACCCCCTGCTCTTACCCTATTGTTACCCCCTGCCCCACCTACCTACCCGACCCCACATCGACCCCAACCCCACCCTACCCTGACCCCACCCTACCCCTATCTTACCTATCCGACCCACCCTACACGTACCCCACCTTCCCGACCCCACCTTGCCCCTACCCTGACCCAACTCAACCCTACCCATTACCCGACCCTACCCTACCTACCCCACCCCTACCCTACCTAACCGACCCCCCCCACCATACCCCTTCCCTACCCTGACCCTACCCTACCCTACCTACCCGACCCCAGCCCTACCCTCCTTACCCGACCACACACCTACACCTACCCTACCTACCCCACCCCTTTACCCACATACCTGACCCCACCCTACCCATACCCTACCCTGTTTCTACCCCCCACCCCTTACCCCACCTACCCTACCCGGGTAGGGGTGCGATCGGGTAGGTAGGGTAGTGGTAATCGGGGTAAGGTAGGGTAGGGTAAAGGTAGGGGCGGGGTTGGGGTAAGGTAGGGTAAGGTGGGGTCAGGGTGGGGTCAATGTGGTAAGGGCCTATGGGGGTAGGGTCCTATGGGTTCAGGGGTAGGGTTGCGGTAGGGTGGGGACGGGTAGGGTGGGGTAAGTGTAGGGTGGGGTCGGGTAGGGGTAGGGTCAGGTAGGTAGGGTGGGGTCGAATAGGTAGGGTAAGGGTAGGGGTGGGGTAGGGGTAAGGGGTGGGGTCGGGGTAAGTAGGGTGGGTAAGGGGTTAGGGGGTATAGGTACATATATTATATTATATACTTGTGTTCATGAATGTTTGTGTGTATATATATATATGTATAGGGTTATTTTGGACATTTTAATGTTAAGCGGTGTTTTAAACCGTTTGAAGTAAACACGGTCTTACAACATTGTTTATTTTATGCGCCGCTTATTAACACGGGTCTTAATAAGCACCGTTTAATAACCGGTGAAGTAAACATGTCCTTAAAGTAAAACTAAAACTAAAAAATTCATATGTAAGGAATTGTTGAAATTCATGAATGTGTTGGTTATCTATGAAATTGAATTAATCGTCTGAATCTGCTGGAATTATGATTGAAGTAACTACATTGACTGAATATGTTTAATTATGAAAATATTTAAAATATAAAGTATTTTATTTAGGAAAAATTCACAAAGATAATCCTAACTATTAGCAGCCTTTTGAAATTAATCACAAGTATACGTAATTCTAAAATAATTCCAAATATACCAACGGTCTTCTAAAAACAAGCCAGTGACCTGAATGACCAGCTTTGACCGGTCACCTGACCACGTGGCGAGTTTTTATTGGGATTCATTATCTTTTTTCATTTTCTTTTTTTTTTTTTAATTTTCTTTTTCCATTTTTCTTTCTTCGATCTTTTTGTCCCACATGCTATGCTTCATATTCTTTTTTCATTCTCGCAGCTGATAAGTTTGCTCTTCTTCTTGTTTGACATTTTTTTATATTTTAATTTCTCCTCTCTAGTCTCATATCCTTCTTCTTTTACTTATTTTTCCTTTTTCTTTTCCTTTTTTTTTTGCTTCATTTTCCTCGTATTGGGCATACAGAGTTACAGACTATTCTTCCATCCCGGCCATCAAGGCCAGATCTTCAACGGCCGACTGGATTTACCTAGACGACGACTGTTCGTTTTCATCGTCGTCACATGGGGTTGTTCTTCGATGCTAACCCCCCGTCTATTATTAGAGTATATGATCATTATTTGATCGGTTTTCATATTTTGTAATAACATTTTAGTCAAATATGTTAGCTTGGAGGTTAAGCTAGGTAGTTTGTTAGCCTGGTAGTTAGACTTTAGTCAACTGTCACGTGTGGATGTAATCTTCATATAAAACCTTCATCTTCCTCTCTGGAAGAATAATGCAATTTTCATTTTCCTCTTCTTCCTTGCACAAGATCACACGCTAATATGGTATTAGATGAAAATCTCTCCTTCTTCTACCTAATCCACCATCTCTGAGCTTCGATTTTCAATCATGGTGAGCACTAGATCATCAACTGAAAATCGTGATGATTCTACTCTGGATCATCTCAATAATCCTTCTAATCCCCTGTATCTTCATCCGAGTGAATATCCAACCCTAATTCTAGTTCCGGCATTACTCACAGAGAAAAATTATCACTCATGGCGTCACAGTATGACTGCAATGCTCGAATCGAGGAACAAGGATATGTTTGTCGATGGATCATTTCCTGCTCCTGCAGCAACCGATCCACTTCGCGAACCATGGAGGCGTTGCAATCACATAGTTATGGCTTGGCTAATGCGTTCCATGTGTGCCTCAATTGCTGAATCTGTCATCTACTTTGACACATCACATGAAATCTGGAAAGACCTACAAGATTGATTCTCACATGGGGATGTTTTCCGAATAGCAGATCTACAGGATGAAATCCAAAGTTTACATCAAGGTACATCTTCAGTCACTGAATATTTCACAAAGCTAAAATCACTTTGGAAAGAACTTGAACGACATCGAACACCTCTAGTCTGTAAATGCTCAACTCCTTGCAACTTTGAAGTTCTTCAGAAAATTATCAAAGAAAGGGAAAATGATTGTGTTACAAAGTTTCTTCGTGGACTGAATGAAGAATTTGCTCATACACGTTCACATATCATGATAATATCTCCAATGCCTTCTCTCACAAGAACATTTTCCCTCATACTTCAACAAGAGCGTGAGTTTGGTACAAATTCCTTTAATCCTTAGGCATCTAAAACCACTGTATTAGCAGCATTCAATGACTCCAACATCACACCTCAACAATCATCAGACAACTCTTTCAAACCGTGTGGTGGTTTCAATCAATCTCGTGGCAGATCTTCTACTTCTCATGGTGGTTTTAACACTAGTCGTGGTGGAAGGAGTTATGGTACTGGAAGAGGGAAAGGATAAAAATAATGTGATCATTGTGGAAGAAATAATCACACTCGTGATACTTGTTTTGAGATTCATTGCTATCCACCAGGCTACAAGACAGGACATTCATCACCCAATAATATCTATGCCAACTGTTCTTCGTAGCTAACCTTCCTTCATCCTTGCCAGTCCAGTCTCCATCGTCGATTGTCCATCATTCATGTTTTATCAACCGCCGCGAATGCGTTGTATTGACGGAATTAAACTTTATCATTTTCGGTCATCCATCATTGAGTTGGATTGACGGAATTAAGCATTCCAAATCTGAAATTGAAATAAAATTTGAGAACGAAATACGAAGTACAAAGCAGATTTACTTATGCCGTTGAGGGGAACAAAAAAGAAGAGATAAGAAAATTTAAAAATGGTGAGAAATCTGGCTATTAGAGATGAAGGAAGCATGAAAGGAAGCAGAAATAGTTCAGTGAAGAGGAAGAAACCGATTGTTCAACTTTTTTTCCTTTTCTTTTAATTTGTTAACCGGTTGAATAGGTTATGCGTAACATGGATCAATATGAGAAGAGTCAAGCTAAATTTGAGAATATTCTAGAATTACTTATACTTGAGATTAATATTAGAAGACCTCTAATAGATGAGATTATTCTTGTGAATTTTTCCTTTTATTTATATAATAAATAAAAAATTAGATGAAAGAATATAGTTAAAGTAATCCCTTAAAGCAATCATCTTTAATAATTTCATCCAAATTAGCGAGTAAACTAACTCAAATCTTACTTATTTTGATTATTACACAATGAACTTTGTATGTTATAATATCCCCTCACATCTCACTTTACATAATTTGAAATTGTTTTTTTTACTCCAGGGGACGGGTGAGGGAGGCTCCCCCCGGGAGTAATTGAGGTTGAAACTCACTCCATTAAGTTTCAAATCCGTAAGGGAGAGTGAGTCGGCGATCAGCTGGGCTGGACCGCTTCCTCTGAATTTGGGATAATTTCCTAAGTAGGAATATATAAATGCAAAATTACCAAAATAGGAGTACAATTTAAAAATCTCTAAACAGGAGTTATTTTATGTTGTTGAACAGAAATACCCCTGAACCTTGGTCACACCTACTGTCGCCAACGGATCACCTGACTGCGATGGTCATCGCCGGCCGTCGGCGTCGCAAATCTGGCTGTTGCCGCAGTAAATCCGGCCGCATCGACTACAGACCTAGCCATCTGCGCTGTAGATCTGGATAGCCGTTGCAGATTGCCGTTAGAGCTCCATCATTGCCACCACCGCCGGACTGCCCGCCACCAACAAAGTGATCTTGGTTATGTATGCGAATTAGGAGGATAACTGTTTATGTTAGGAATAGCAAATATTGAATAAATGTCCTATGGAGGGAAAAATACACATTCTTATTTTTTATTTTTTGATCGTAAAAATGGCTTTCATGAATATAGAGCAAACATGCAAGACAATATCTAGACAGCTATTATTACAGATATGATCATAAGCATTAGGAATAGACTTAGAGTCAACCACCCATACAAAACAATCTATCTCACTAAACACAAACAGGCAAGAAGAAGAAGCCTAAAACGATCGAAAATGAAGCTCTGCCTATCAAAAGTTCTTCAAAAATCAAAATACTCCAAGCATACATGTTCGAACTGAAATAAAAAGAAGTACTACTAAAGGAAAAATAATACGATTTTTTTTCAAATTGCCTCCTCGCACTATCACACATTCTTATTTAGAAATTTTAACAATAACTTACTCCTATTTAAAGTAATTACTCTTTGAATTATCATTATTTGTTTGGGGGAGAGGATGGGCAGGGACAAAGTTGCAATGTAATTGGTTTAGGACGTTTTCTTTTGGACTGAAATTTGCTGATCTGGTCTGGTCTGAACTGGTCTAGTCTGCTTAGAGCCATCAAAATGGGCCAAAACCCGCGGGCCGGCCCGATTAAACCCATTTATTGGTGGGTTAGGGTTGAGAATTTCTGACCCATTTAGTTCGCGGGTTTCGCGGGTCAACCTACGCGGGTTGCGGGTTTAAGTGGGTTGACCCACCGGGTTGCGGGTTGGCCCGCGGGCCAAAATACAAAAATATAGTTTTGAATTTTATTATCATAAATATTGTTCTTTTACTAACAATATTATTATAATTACAATTTAAAAATTACAACCATGGCAAAAATATATTTATTTCTATAATAAATATTCAAATAAAATGTTGAAACGTATTATTTTATGTGAAGTTCGATACAATATTTAACAATTAGTAGTCATTATTTACAAATAATTAATCAAACGATTTATGTAGATCTTTATTTTTATACAATGAGTATTTTTTTCGCATACTCGCTTATAGATTTCAAATTCTCGTATAACTAGCATTTAATATTTTTTAATTAAACTTAACAAGTATTGAATTTTTAGTATTTTGATTTCTTATATTTCCTTTGTTACTACTTACTAATATAAATATATACTCCGGGTAATTACTTTTTATAGATTTTTTTGTTGTATATTTTTTTTTACATTGGCCCGCGGGCCAAACCGTTTAACCCACGGATTAGGTGGGTTGGGTTAGGGTTGTAGAAATTCCGGCCCGTCATTAAATGGTTGGCCCGACCCAACCCACATAAAGCATAACCCGTTACGGGTCGGGCCGGGTTGGGTTGGGTTGGCCCGTTTGACAGCTCTAAGTTTGCTAAATGTCTGGTCTCTGTGTATTTTATAACTATGGAAGTCTGATCTGATCTGGGACTGAAAATAATTCAAAAGAAAACAAATTCTTAATTGACCGCTGTTTCTTACCTTTCCATAAATTTGCTCCTATAGGTTTGTGAAATCCCATTTGATTAATGTGGTTATGTGATATTGTTGCCAGGACAATTTGTATTCAACAAATCATAGGTTTTAGAGGGCTGCTATGAGCTCTTGATTTCTATAGGAAGCTAAGAGTGCAACAACAAGCAAGAAAAAGAACGCTTTTGAATCAAGGTATAATTATAACCCAATTATGTCATAAGACCTTCTTACGGCGCTAATCCTTAACATCAGTATAACACCATAAAAACGTTGTTAAAAGTGACATGCTTTACAACATCCTATCGAGGAACATATTTAGCGCCACAAGAGATTTAGTTGCACTTTAAACGTGTCTTCAAATCTATTACCATAGTCATTAGAGATTTAGTTGCACTTTAAATGGAGTTTTTTCCACGATGAGGGTACTTTTTATTCTTATTTTCCAAAGTAGGGTACTTTCAAACTTATTTCTCAAATAGGAGTATTTTCCAATTCATCATGCCATGTCAGCGTCTGAATTGAACCCGGATCAATTTCCAAATCATTTACTTGCCACATCATATGTCCACATCATCACATGTACATGTCTTTTTAAAATAACAAAAAGTAGCCGCATGGGAATCAAACCTAGGCCATCCCTTTAGCAATCCATAGCTAACACCACTGTCCACTGCACCGATATTTTGTGAGAGGGGAAAAGGGGCAAATAAGCCCTCGAACTAATAAAAAAAGTGCAAATAAGCCCTTTTATAGGAGGTTCTGACTGATCATCGTCATTTGGGGAGGTTCTCGGTGGAATTTTTTGATGAATTTTTTTGAGCATCTTCTTCATCAAGTCTAGTTTAGCCATACCAAATTTCAGCTAAAAATTAAACCGGGAAGACACTCAAATGATTTTCGAAAATATACTGTGTTGTTTAACTGCGCAGTTATCTTCAAAAATTCATTCGACTGTCTTCCCGATTGAATTTTTAGTTGAAATTCAGTATGACTAAACTAGACTTAATGAATAAGGCTCTGTTTGCAAACCCAACTGGGAAGTGCTTTTAACTTTTTTAAATGATTTGATAAAAAAGTGATTAATAGTAAAAGTTGGTAGTGTTTGAGAAAAAAGTGATTTTTAAAAGTAAAAGTTGGTGGTGTTTGGTAAAATAAGTGCTTTTTGTGTAATAGAAAAAGTAAAAAGCAGATTCTAGCTTTTAGCTTTTAAGTAATTCATTTAAGTAGAAGTTGTCATTTGAAAACATTTTTTTTAGCTTTTTTAAGCCAAAAGCTGGGAAGTGCTTTTTTAGTTGTGTTTGCAAACAGAGCCTAAGATGCTCAAGAATTTTCATCAAGAAATTCCACCGGGAACCTCCCCAAATTACAATGGCCAGACGGAACCTCCTATAAAAGGGCTTATTTACACTTTTTTTTATTAGTTCGAGGGCTTATTTGCCCCTTTTCCCTTGTGAGAATGTCACTGACTATTATTTTTTCTGTACCAGCCAGACATTCTCCTCCATATTACTCCGGTATCATTATTGTTTATGATTATTAGTACGGAGTATTATTTTCACTGGTTGAAGATATCAAGACATTGAAGTTTAAATGCATGATGTGGGTTCGAATCCCTGGAGCATCAACCTTTTTTTATTTCCATGCATATATATATACTCCGTAATTCCGTATGTGTGTGTGATGAAATGGATTATATTTGTGATGTTACGACTTTAGTGAGTTAGTGTACGTTAATGTTATTATGCCTTTATTAGTGAGTTTTCAATATTTGTTTGTAGGCTAATGATTTTTAAATAGAGATGGAGGGAGCATATAATACACTTATCTGACAACCAGTAATAATTTAGAAAAGAAGTCATATTTATGTTCAGAAAAATTAAATACAGTTACGATTTGTAACAATAGTTACGTTGATACTTATGAATCATAAAAATCATTTTTGGTCAGTTATAAATATTATTCCCGTTAGTCCCACTTGATTTGAATGCTACTATATACACACACTGCACTCATACACACTATCTTTTTGGATAATAATCAGTACGTATTATTTTATTATTATTGTGTTCAGAATAATAATAATAACAATAATAATAACAAGAACAACAACAACAATAACAATAATAATAAGAATAATAACAATAATGATAATAATAATTAATAATAATAGTAATAATAACAACAATAATAAAAATAATAATCATAACAACAATAATAAAAAATAATAAGAATAATAATCATAATAATAATAAATAATTATAATAATACTAATAATAATAAACAATAATAATACCGGAGTAATATGGAGGAGCGTTTATGTCTAAACTTTGATTAAACATGCCTGGAGAATTTAGAATAAGTATAATTAAATATAAGAGCATATCAAGTCGTATGACTATTAAGGATGTTTTCTTTTGGACTGAAATTTGCTGGTCTGGTCTGGTCTGGTCTGTTTAAGTCTGGTCTGGTCTGGTCTGGTCTGTTTAAGACTGGTCTGGTCTGGTCTGGTCTGAACTGGTCTGGTCTGGTCTGGTAAACGTCTGGTCTCTGTGTGTTTTATAACTACGGAAGTCTGGTCTGGTCTGGTCTGTTTAAGTCTGGTCTGGTCTGGTCTGGTCTGTTTAAGTCTGGTCTGGTCTGGTCTGGTCTGTTTAAGTCTGGTCTGGTCTGGTCTGGGACTGAAAACAGTCCAAAAGAAAACATCCTAACTATATGAGTGTTGCGGTGGTGTTAGCAACCGATCCCTAAAGGCAATTTATAAGGTACAGCCGGCTGTACCATGTTCATGGTACAACCGGCATTTTTGTAATTAAGTTCATGTCAAAGGTCGATAGTTACGCTGCATCCGTTTCTCTTATTTTCTTTATGCCGCCATTCGGCTTGCCGCTTGAGTGCTTGACTGCAGCCTGTTCTTTGTTCTTATTATTTTCTTTTTTATTTCATTTTCTGTTTTGCTTTTTGGGCGTACGTTTCTAGCTAATTGCTTTTAGCTGACTTTCTTCTTTGGCCTCTTTTCTTTCTTTCTTTCTTTCTTTCTTTCTTTCTTTCTTTCTTTCTTTCTTTTTCTTTACTCTTTTATTAAAAAACCTTTTGTTTTATTTTTTTATTCAATTATTTTGAAAATCTATACTATAAAATATTAATACAATCTTTCAGAAAAATATTAATACAAGATTCGAGTTTTTTTTCTTTTTTTCAATCAACTTTCTAACTTATTTTTTTTAATTTGTGAATTATAAAATATTTTAGGTATTAATGTTGTATTCTTCTATTTTAAATTTTAAGATAAATATTTACTAGTTATTAAATATTATGTTTAAATAGTAATATGAGTTTAGTGTTATGCTAAAATGAGTATAGTGCAAAATAAATATGCACTACTGAACATTTGAACACACTAGAGAATTCAAACGAGTTTTTTTGAATTTTTCGATGCTCATTTTGTAAGTTACTTATGTTCATCTCGTACTGATTTATGCTCATTTCAAAATTTCATATTAATTCATATTTCAAAATTTGTATAAGAGTTAGATCATAATACTCAGTTATATGCTTCTGATCTATACTAAGATGAGGGGATTTGATGCTCAGCGAACATGTTTTGATGTTCAACTAATTAACAAAGATTATGATTTTTATATCATTGATCATTTGGTAAAGTATGCATGCTCATTTGGTACCGGTGTTATGCTCATTTTAAAATGTTTTGTAAATGCAAATTTCAAAAGTACTATATTACATTAAATTCATGTATGACTTGATTATAGATACATGATCATAGATCATGATACTCAATTGCATGTTTATAATACTCAAAAGAGGATGTTTGATTCTCAATGAAAATGTTTTGATGCTCACTAAACTTGAAAAACCAATAATTCTCATTTTAATAAGTTAGTGTACTCAATTGATAGTCATGTTATACTCATTTTTAAAATGTCAAATTAATGCATATTTCGAAAGTACCATATTACATTAGATTCGCATATTGAAATTCATAGGAATTAGTTATAGATATAATTTATGAGTTTTTTTATAATAATAAAAATAAGAAAAAGAAAGTGAATTACGATATATTTAGTTGATATCACAATACTCATTATTCGACTCTTAATGCCTAGTAGAATAGGCTTGATGCTCATTAAAAGTGTATTATTGCTCATCTAAAGAAAACCGCGATTTTCACTAAAATTACGAAAATGTCACCGTTTTTTAGTTGTGATATCAGTTTTCTTGTAATAACACCTTATTAACACGGTGCTCATTAAATTTGGACTATTGCTCATTAACAGTACACTAATGCTCATTTAACCTATGATGTGAATTTCACTTAAATTACA
Source organism: Cuscuta epithymum (assembly GCA_945859915.1). Lineage (NCBI taxonomy): Eukaryota > Viridiplantae > Streptophyta > Magnoliopsida > Solanales > Convolvulaceae > Cuscuta > Cuscuta epithymum. Next base: position 1,626,336 of record CAMAPF010000938.1, read on the forward strand.
AAAATGCCACCAGCTGTACGGTGCTCACCGTACAGCCGGCTGTACGGTATACGGACTCATCCCTAAAGGGATGGCCTGGGTTCGATTCTCGTTTACGGCTTCTTTTCTTTATTTTAAAAAGACATGTACCTGTGATGATGTGGACATATGACGTGGCAAGTAAATGACCTGGAAATTGAGTTCAAATTCGGGAGCTGACATGGCACGATGACAGGGCAAAAATATCCCTATTTGAGAAATAACCTTGAAAGTATCCTACTTTGGGAAATAAGATTAGAAAGTACCCATTCCTGGGAAAAAAGTCATTTTAAAGGTGTCTTCAAATCTATTACCATAATCATTACTTTTTTTTTGCTACTACTTTTGCAATAAGTTATACGCCATTTGATATTTGTTAAGGCTTTTGGTTCCATTCTAAAAGTCTTATATAGTCTTTTATTGTTTTTTAGTTTCTGGTGTGCGACAAATACTTAAACACATCCCTCAATTCGAATCGAGCTGAACAATATCGAAGTGTATAAATAAGTCAGGTCTTTAACAAGTTACTCTTAATCGTGAGTGTTAAACAAACAGTAAAATCACAACCAGACTTGACTCTAATAGCATGTTAAAATCTGATGTTCCATTCTAAAAGGTCAGGGAAAACTATCAAATAAGCCCTCGTACTATACCGAAAAAGTCGATTAGGCCCTCGTACTTTACAAACACTCAATTAAGTCCTCGAACTATTAAAAAACGTTCAACTAAGTCCTTTCGGTCGGTAAGTAACCGGTTTCCCAGTTAAACGGCGACGACGGCGACGATGTGCTCGAACCCCAGCAACGGCGGCTGCCGGAAAACATGTTACATTTAACCGGGAAACCGGTTACTTACCGACCAAAAGGGCTTAATTGAACGTTTTTTAATAGTTCGAGGACTTAATTGAGTGTATGTAAAGTACGAGGGCTTAATCGACTTTATCGGTATAGTACGTGGGCTTATTTGATAGTTTTCCCAAAAGGTCAAATGAAGTGATTAAGCTTGTACTAAAGTATCAAGGCTATGTTTGACACAACGAACTGGAGCTGAAGACTAATGTTTGAATTATGAGCTATTGTATGAACCAGAGACTATTGTCTGAAACTGAAATTAGAAGTGCTGAATCTAAATTGCTAACTGAAGGAATTGGACCCGTTTGGTAAAAGGAGCTGAAATGGTGATTGGAAAATATAAAATTACATCATTGGGCATATAATATAGAAATCTAAATTTTTTACACGAGGCATCCATATAGAAATCTAAATTTTTTATTATACTACGTATTAACAATCACCCTTTCCGGACAATTCTTTCCCAAGAAAAAAAATACGTGGTCTCTTATTAGAACTTCTTTGGCAGAAATTGAAAGTTTTTAAAGCCATTTGAATACTTTTAAACTAGAGTGAGACTCTTTCATATCAAAGCAGGTGACCTTTTAACTCGTGTTTTTTTATTTATTTCCAGTACAATATCACATGAAGCAGAGAGCGCACCGATGGAGTATGAGAAGGCGAACAAGATAATGACTTGGCGATTGAAAAGAGAAAAAATTGGAGCAGAGCATGGGATGAGGTAGGGATATGATAGGAATGTAAAGTCTGGAATTTATAGGCTGAAAAATATAAACGATGGGTGTGTGAACGTCCGAGTTCAGTTGGTTTATTTCAGTTCAAGACCACTTTAGCCCTTCAAACAAACACCACTATTTTAAATAAAATTGACTAAATTGGAAAGATTTCAGCTCTTTTTGGGCTGAATGGACATGCCGAACATAGCCCAAATGTCCTCACAAACTGAAAGTAACCCAATTATGTCAGCTCACTTAATTTCAACCTCACCTGTCATCCCAATTATCCAATTGATCTCGTTTACTATTTAGACATTGCTCAATATGATCAAAACACTGACATCAAATATAGGACTAAGTATGTATATTACTCTAATAGGATGATGGAGTATATGGCCCAGGAACCCCCGGCCCATAGACTCCTACTTCTCCTACACAAGTCCATTAAGCCCAGGAAACAACTCAGGCCCAAATACGACGGCCCAAGCCTCAAAGCGGCCCGGAATACACACTGGGGTGCCTTCGGCCTCCTTGGCCGAAGGCTCTAGAACTCACTGAACCGCCATATTCGACCATGCGAAGCTACTGGGAGAAATTGACAGAAAACGGGAGTCCCTCGGCGGGCGGCTCAACCAAGCCTTCGGCTACACAGGGGGCCTTCGGCCATACACGGAGCCCTCGGCTACATAAGGAGCTTTCGGCTATACAAGGAGCCCTCGGCTACACCGGCAGCCTTCGGCTGAACTAGCTCAATCATCGGAGATTCCTTTTGGAGACAGCCAACCACCGCATTTAATGCCACGTCACATCCGCCAACCGCATTCAATGCGGTGAACGTACCACTGCCGGTGCCAACCGGCTGATGTGACCCTTCGGCCGTTGGATTACTGACACGTGTCCCCTCATCGCATTTATTGCTGCTATAAATAGCAGCCCATTTCTCCTTGTAATGGACATAATCGACATCTCGATTACACACACTGAGTTCATTTAATAAATCGACTCTCTCTCCTCCTATTTACTCTGACTTCTCTCTAAGTTATTCCCGTAATAACCCCTCGGATAAGATACCCCCCGGGTAGACTATCCATCATTTGGTGCTTTCATTGAGAGGTCTGAACTATCAAGTAAGAAACCCTCCCCCTCTACCAAACACAAGCCCTCACCAAAAATGGGAAGGACCACCCGTGCCCAATCCAAGACCCTCGAGGAAAACTACGTAGCCCCCGGCGAAACTAACGGGGTTGAGGCCTCCAACAGGCTCTTAGTACCCGAGGGTGGTGTCATCCTCGAACTAGAGCAAGCCACCGCTGACCTACGTCAGCAGCTGCAGAAGAACACCCCCGATGCCCGCATTGGCCTTGATAATCGAAGGAGGGATCGGAGTGAGAACCAAGTTCCTCCTCCGGCCTCGGCCATCGATCTTCAGGCTGCCTTTGCGGCCTTTGTTCAAAACATGGCTCTCAATTCCGGAGCCCTCGCCTCCCAGGCACCCCTCCAGCCCTACGCTGGAGGAAATGTTATTCAGTTGCCACCACTCCCTCCTCTGTTCACCAATCCTCCCCCGGGGATTGGAAACGCCGAAGGGGTCATGGCACAGGATACCGCCTCCCAAGAGGCCCAATCTAGGGATAAACGTCCCTTAATGAAGGAGAAACCCCGGACCTCTGCACTTGAGAGGCTTGGGGGAGCTCCCATACGCCGAGGGGTCCAAGACCGCCTCGGCAAACAAGAATTCAGCAGGCCTCAGGAGAGCGGAGCCTCCGCTTCGGGAGCCGAGGGCATACCTCCGCCCCGAAGCAAGGGCAAAGCAATCCTCCATGCCGATGACGCCAGACACCAGATCAATCAGGCACAGTCCTTCCGGGCCAACTCCCAAGGGGTTGCTCCGAAGGATCCCAAGGACGAAATCATTGAAGCCCTCCTCCGTCAACTCGAGGAGAATCGCCAGGCACCCCCGACGGCTTCCACAGCGAGACCAGATCCGGAGTACGCTGACCTCCGGGCACAGGTGGAGGAAATGAAACGTAAACTTGCCGAAGGCTCAGGCGAGCCCCTCATTCAGCTCCGCACTAGGACGCCTTTCACCCCGAGGGTGTTGGCGGCCAAAATCCCCCATAAATATCGGGGGCAACCCATCAAGCCGTATGAGGGGAAGACGGATCCCCAAGAACACTATAGCCGTTATCAAAACAGCATGATGATGATGGGGGCATCGGATGAATACCTATGCCGTTGGTTCCTTTCCACCTTGGAGGGACCCGCGTATGAGTGGTTCAACCGCTTGCCCGAAGGCAGCATTGATTCTTGGCAAGAACTCGCCCACCGCTTCCTTACGCAGTTTGCCGGGAGGCACCGCTCAAAGAAACACTTCTCCCACCTTCTGAATGTGAGACAACAGAAGGAGGAAACCCTTCGGAGTTTCCTAGAGCGATGGAGGCAAGCCTCCCTCGAGGTTGAGGGCGCCGATGACAGGACCCTGATGGCCCTCTTCCACACCGTCCTCCGCAACGGCAACTTCTCCAGGAGTCTTATCACTGATCCCCCCCGCGATTATACAAAGGCCCTCCAGCGGGGGGACCGATATGCCGAAGCGGAGGAGATCGAGAAGGACCGCCGCAACACGGATCCTTCCCAGAAGAATGAAGGCAGGAATCGGCCCGGAGGACCTCCTCCTCCGGCCAACCGCGAGGCTCAGTATAATGATCGTCCCCGAGGTGGCCAAGCCAGAACCGGGGGCGGTTACAAAAACAATCCGAAGGCATGGGCACAACCCGTCCTCCTGGAGCACCCACGCACTCCCTTGACGCACCCCGTCAGCGTCATTCTTGACCATGCGGAAGAGCGGGGGCTCGTTGAGCGAGACTCCCGCACACCCCTCGAGATCTATGCCATCGGCCCTGATGAGCCGTATTGCCGCTTCCACCGCCACCATGGACACAAAACCGACGACTGCCACCAACTGAAGAACGCCATCGAGAGGCTGATACAGGCGGGCCACTTATCTCAGTTCATCAGGGGCCCTCCTCCCCAGGGCCCCCCTCATCATCAAGGGCCTCCGCCGAAGGCTAACAAATGGGTGAACCCCAACACCATCCCCTTGGGAAACCCACAGGGGAAGAAGCGAGAAATTGGGGGCCTCGACGACGAGGGAGAGGGCTCCCATCAACAATACAAGCGCCATATTCATATGATCAACGGCGGCAACACCGGAGGCGATTCAACGAGCCAAAGGAAGAAGTGGGCACAGTCCCTCTACATTGGGGAGGTCAATCACATGCCCCCTGCTAAAAGGCCGAGGGCGGATCCCATCTTCTTCACAGATGCGGACCTCCCCTCGGGCTCCCTGCCGCACAGGGATGCCCTCGTCATCCGCACTGAGATCAATAACGCCATCATCCACCGGACTTACGTTGACACAGGGAGTTCTGTCAACGTCATGTATCTCAGCACTTTTCAAGAGTTGGGGCTTGACAGGGGGTCCCTCCGACACATCAACACCCCCCTCTCCGGATTTACGGGGGACAGCATAGACGCCGAGGGCGTCATCACCCTCGTGGTTGAGTTCGGCGACGGATCCCATAGAGCCAAGCTCGAAGTGGAATTCGTCGTCGTCAACCTCGACTGCGCACACAACATCATCCTCGGCCGTCCCGCCCTCGAGGATTTGGAAGCCGTCATCTCTATGAGGCACCTCTGCCTCAAGTTCCCCACACCCACCGGCATCGGCTACTCGAGGGGGAATCAAAAACTCTCCAGGGCCTGCTACCTTCAACTTACCAAGAAGGTTAGTAAAACAGAACTACGTGTGGACACCATCACCGCCAGGGCTTTGGAGGAAGAAGAAGGCAGGCCGAGAGCTGAGCCTGCCGAGGAGACCGAAGACTTGATACTCGATCCGGCCAAGCCGGAGAGAGTCCTGAAGATTGGAGCCAATCTCCCCGAAAACTTGAAGGCTGGCATCACCAAAGCCCTCCGCGCCTACTCCATTGTTTTTGCATGGGGGCCGGAGGATATGCCGGGAATTGACCGAAGGGTCATCACCCACCGCCTAGCGGTGGACCCTTCGGCCAAACCAGTACAACAGCGGAGAAGACCCCTCTCGGCCGAGAGAAGGGAGTTCGTGAAGAAGGAGGTAGCCATGCTCCTCTCCATCAAACATATCAAGGAGGTGAAATACCCCTCTTGGTTAGCAAATGTAGTCCTTGCACAGAAGCCTCCTACCTTCCGCATGTGCGTGGACTACACTGATCTGAATAAGGCGTGCCCTATGGACCCCTTCCCTCTGCCAAACATTGATCAACTGGTGGATGAGACCGCGGGATGCGAAATCATGTCCTTCCTCGACGCATTCCGCGGGTATCATCAAATCTATATGCATGAAGAAGACGCTGAAAAAACTGCCTTCATGACACCCGAAGGCATCTTCTGCTACCTCGTGATGGCCTTCGGCCTCAAGAATTCAGGCGCCACCTACACCCGAATGGTGGCCAGGGTCTTTCAAGCTGTCCTGGGGCGCACTATGGAGGCCTATGTTGACGATATGATTGTCAAGAGCAAGAAGGCCGGCACTCACGCCGAGGACCTCCGGGAAATCTTCGCCATCATGCAAAAATTCAACCTCCGATTGAATCCAAAGAAATGCACCTTCGGCGTACAAGGTGGAAAGTTCTCGGGCTATATGGTAAGCCGAAGGGGTATCGAGGCCAACCCCGAGAAAATTCAGGCCATCATCAATATGGAGCCTCCGCGCAACGTCAAAGAAGTTCAACGGTTGACGGGTCGCCTGGCGGCCCTCAACCGATTCCTCTCTAAGTCAGCCGAGAGGGCCCTCCCATTCTTCCAAATCATGAGGAAGACAGCTGGCTTCCAATGGACATCTGAGTGCCAAGAGGCCTTCGACGAACTTAAGAAGTACCTCTCTTCTCCCCCGGTGCTCTCCAAACCGAAGGTGGGGGAGACCTTATACTTGTATCTCGGTGTTAGCCCTGCGGCGATCAGCTCAGTACTAATCCGAGAGGAAGATGGCGTCCAACACGCCATCTTCTACGTCAGCAAAACCCTCCGGGAGGCCGAACTCAGGTATTCTCCCGTCGAGAAGACGGTGCTAGCCATCGTTTGGACCGTCAAGAAGCTTGGCCACTACTTTCAAGCTCATCCGGTCCAAGTGCTCACTCATCAACCCCTCGGCGCCCTCATGAGGAGTCCCACTAGCTCCTCTCGGATGGTGAAATGGGCCATCTTCCTCAGCCAGTACAACATAGATATCCGTCCGAGGCCTGCCATCAAGGGCCAAGCCCTGGCAGACTTCGTAACGGAGTGCACCGCAAGATCAGCGGTGGATGAGGAGCCTTCGGCACACCTCGATGAGTGGTGGACCCTCTATACCGATGGCTCCTCGGCTACCAAAGCATGCGGAGGGGGAGTAGTTCTCATCACACCCGAGGGCTTCCGCGCCTATTACGCCATCCGATTCTCCTTCAAAGTCTCCAACAACGAGGCCGAATATGAGGCCCTCCTCTGCGGCCTTCGGCTGGCAGCGAATCTGAAGGCTAAGATGATCCACGTCAAGTGTGACTCCAAACTTGTCGTGGGCCAAATCTCCGGGGAGTACGAGGCCAAGGAAGGAAGGATGAAACAATACAAAGAAGCGGCTAAGGAGTTGCTCAAGGTGTTTGAGGCACATTCTCTTACCCAAATACCGAGGGCTCAAAACTCCGAGGCCGACATCCTATCCAAGCTCTCGGATGAGTCCCCCGAGCACCTCTCAAAAATAGCAAGGATTGAGGAACTCAGCCTTTCAAGCATCCACGCGAGCCCCGTCATGAGCATTAACCTGAGGCCGGAGGATTGGATCTCCGACATCATCGCCTTCATCAACACAGGGCAACTGCCCCAAGACGAAGCCCGCGCAAAATTAACAAAGCTGAGGGCTCCCAGCTACACCATCGAAAACGGGAGGCTTTACAAGAGATCTTACAACGGCACCCTCCTTCGGTGCCTTCATCAAGATGAGGCCGAAGTCGCCATGGAGGAAGTGCACAGTGGCACTTGCTCAGCTCACCAGGGACCCTTCTCCATGTCCCGGAGGCTCATAGTTCAGGGCTACTTCTGGCCCACGATGGCTAGGGATTGTGCTGATCTGGCCCGAAGGTGCACTGCTTGTCAACACTTTCAGAAGGCCCCCGGCAGGCCAGCGGTCAACTATGCCCCCATCAGCACCGCTATACCCTTCTCCAGGTGGGGGATTGACTTAGTAGGCCCTCTGCCGAGGGGTACCTCCAACAACAGGTACATCATTGTGGCCATTGACTACTTCACCAAATGGGTGGAGGCGGAGCCCCTCGCCAGCATTACCGAGGCCCGGTGCCGCCACTTTGTCCTCAAAAATATTCTCACAAGGTTTGGCGTCCCCCAACAAATCATCTCCGACAACGGGACTCAATTCGAGGCAGCCCCCTTCTGTGCCCTCCTTGAGGCTTGGGGCATCAAGCACACATTCTCTTCCGTTGCCTACCCTCAGGGCAACGGACAAGTAGAAAACGCCAACCGCACTCTCCTCGAAGGGTTGAAAAAGAAGCTGGAAGCCGAAGGGGGAGGCTGGGTAGAAGAGCTTCATAACATCCTATGGGCCTACCGCACCACCCCTCGGCGTGCAACAGGTGAGACCCCTTTCTCCCTATGCTATGGCTTTGAGGCAAAGGCTCCAACAGAAGTGACCCTTCCCACCCGAAGGGTGGAACAATATGAGCCCAAGGCCAACGACGCCAACATGGCCCTCGACCTTCATCTCATCTCGGAACGCCGAGAGCAAGCTTTTCTCAGGGCCGAAAACTATAGGAGACAAGTCAAAGGATACATCAACGCCAAGGTCCGCTCCCGGGAATTTCAGGTGGGAGACTACGTCCTCCGACGAAGGGAGGCCAGTCTACCCACCGAAGGAGGAAAGATGGCACCCAAGTTTGAAGGCCCCTACATCATCTCAGCCATCATCAAACAAGGGACATACAAGTTAAAACGTCCTAATGGGACAGAGATTCCTAGACATTGGAATGTGCACCACCTTGTCAAATTCTATCAATAAAGCATGAGCGGCCAAGCCCTCATCCCCAGCAAGTGTAAACATCAATGGCCCAAGGCCCCATCTGTTTTTGAAGAATAATCAAAAGGCCAAGCCTTCATCACCTACATATTGTGCAAGCGGCCCCAGGCCCCCCTTCTCTCCTACAAATGAGTGGCCAAGCCCTCATCACTTCGCCAAAATAGGCCCAAGGCCTCTTCCTCTCAGGAGGGGGAACAACAATTTAGGTACCAAGTACCAAGTGCATAGGTCACCCCCATCACTCTATGAAAACACCAAGTGTTTTCTCACTAAGCCGTACCCCACGAGGACGCAACCATGCATACATTATGCATACTTTTACATACCCTCCTAAAAAAAAAAAAAAAAAAAAAAAAAAAAAAAAAAAAAAAAAAAAAAACCGGGGGGTGCAATACCCCTCGGCTCCGGCTGGTACCAAGTACCCCCGGCTATTTGTGTCCCACACACAAATAAAACCCTTCCCAGGAACGCTTTCCGCGCCATCCCCCAAGGGGAGGCAGGCAACGGACCATGTCCCGGGCCCAGGATTCGACTTCCACAAACGAAACGCTCCCCGCGCTATCCCCCAAGGGGAAGTAGGCAACAGACCATGTCTCGGGCTGAGGGGACGACTTTCAAAACCGAGGCGCTTTCCGTGCTATCTCCCAAGGGGAAGCAGGCAACAGACGATGTCTCGGGCCGAGGAAACGACCCTCAAACCCTTCGGGATATCGGAAGGTCATTCCCGAAGGGGGAGCCAACGGTTTGTTCCGTTGCCTCCCATATAGGCCAAGCCTTTCCTAGAAACCAAGTTTCTAGATGCCTCTCCTACACCATCTAAAAAAAAAAAAAAAAAAAAAAAAAAAAAAAAAAGATGTGTAGGGGGGAAGGAACTCCCCGGATACTATTCTCCCCGGAGGCTCAACACTTCGGACATACATTCCCGAAGGCTCCTACAAAGGCGACAAAAAATTTCTCAACAACGAGTCATCCGGCTACACAGCCGAAGGTTTCATTACATGAAGCCTTGGAGTACAAGATTTCCACCGGAGGCCCAAGAAGAAGGATCACTGAGCGAAGGCGGAATACTACCAAACTCACTCAATGATGATAATTTGGTGCCCTTCGGAGAAGACTCATCAACCGAAGGCTCACTCTATTGGAGACAAATCTCAGGATTCCATTAAGTCCATAATCTTGAACCCCTCGTCAACTACATGCACCGGGGGCTCAGCAGTTCCCACGCCCGAAGGTTCACTACAGCACCTATTGAAACTTCGTGGAAAAATGACTAAGTCCACAATTGGGGACCCTTCGGGTCGAACCGGAATGCCATCTACATCCACAGGCTTACAGCCGATGGCCCACCTAAACTACTGGGCAATAACCTGAAGCTACACTACGATCGGAGGCTCGTCACTGCCGAGGGCCTAGTCACCGAGGACATATTCCGGGATCTTACTTAGTAAATTTTCTAAGTCCACAATCACAAACCCCCCGATGATTCTACTCTACATCCGAAGGGTTCTGGTCAAGTTTACTTGGAAAATTTTCTAAGTCCACGACAACGACCCCCCGGCGATACTGCACTACAACCGGGGGCTAGCAAGGAGTTACACTTAGAAAAAAAAATTCTAAGTCCACAAATTTGTGGCCTCCGGGAAAGCAAACATTTATTCAAGAAAAGAAAAATCATTCATACGCAAACACAAAAAGAAACGATGGCAACCACTCATTGAAGAAGCCCGGAGGCATATCGCATTCATTCAAAAAATAAAGGAAGAGTATCAACATACGGAAGATATTTGATTACAATGTTTGACCGAAGCCGAGGCCTACAATCTATTACAAGGTCTATGCATACGCAGATAGCTAAGTCTGGGCCCCCTCAGCTGCATCCTCCTTCATCTTTGAGGCAGCGTCATCCTCAACTTCATCTTCATCTTCAAGACCGCATTCCCTCATCAGCTCGGAATCTGCGAGCTGGCGCCTCTCTTCACCCTCCGGGAGGGGGACTCGAACATCAGGTTGCCGAGGGGGAAGACCGTAGGCCAAGGGGTCGAACTTGCTAGGATCAATACCGAAGTGGCCGGCCAGCTTCCTATAAATCAGGCGCTGGGTGAAGAATTCACCCCCATCGAAATAATTTTTGCCCTTCAGGGCCATCCATTCAGATCCGGGGCCTGCCACCCAGCCCTCGACGCCCTGCTCTATGACCGAGGCCACCCATTCTTTCCGGTCCTCGGCCCTCCAACCCTCAGCGACGAAGGCGGCGACGGCGTTCTTCTCAGCCTCGGCAACAGCTTCCTTCTTGGCTGCCTCGGCCTCCTCGGCGGCAATCTTGGCTGCTTCGGCAGCGGCCCTCTCTGCGTCAGCCTTCCCCTCGGCTCTGGCGATCACTTTGTTATTCTCGAGGATGCTATTGAACGCCATCTGCTCCAGCCGAAGGGTCTCTTGAGCCTCTTGAAGTTGCCGCCGGGACTCCGCCAGGGCCTCATCAGCCTGGCGCTTCTGCGCCTGATATTGCTCCATCCTCTGGAGCAGCTCTCCAAGACCGAGGGCAGCCTGCAGATCAAAACCATCATACAACAAAAATCAGTTTGGCGAAGTAAAAAAAAAAAAAATGTATACGCCGAAATCACCAACTAAACAAAAGCTGAGCGAGACTTACGGTGACAGAGGCTTGGAGCACTTTGGCGCTGAGGGCGTCATCCTTCGCCCTCGACAGCACCGACTTGTCAGTCGGGGGCGTGGCACCCTTTAGGAACTCCCTCGGGTTGAGGGTGCCATGCATGATGGCAGTTCCCTTGGTGATAGAGAACTGCACATCATCCCGGGGCCAAGCCAGGCTGTTATCCTGGCCCCCGGGAGGAGGGAGGATATTTCCCGAAGGGGAGGAGGAAGAGTGCTCTTCGACGATGACAACGGGGGCGTCCGTCTTCTCGGCCCCCCCCATCTTCTTCTTCTTCTTCTCCGGGGGCACGACCCCCTTCCCAGCATTTTTTCGCTTTAGCTCCCCATCTTGGGAGCCTCCGGCACCAGCACCGGAATCAGCAGCGGGTTTTTGGGAGGGGCCCCCACCCTCCGGGACCTTGGCGGTCCCTGCTTTCTTCAACGCCTCATCAACGAGGGGCTGGTTCGGGGACCCCTCGTCCTTTTTCTTCCTCGGCACTTTGGCCAGCTTCTTTGTCAATCTGGCGAAGGCTTGGACATCCATTATGTCACCTGCAAAAAAAAAAGGAAGGATTAGGGTCAAAAGAAGACAAGAAAAATTTTCTAAGTAACACAACATGAGCCCTCGGTGAACAACCTCTGGCATTCAGATACCCTCGGTCGATTCTAGGGTATTTTTCGTCCTTTTCCCCCGGGAGACGGTATCTTCGGAACCCTAACAAGTAGAGCTCCTCGGGCAGCGTCGCTTCCTTAATAGCGATTACTTTCTCAGAACCCGCGGGCTTCTCAATCAGTTTCCTTCCTGCCTTATCGAGGGCCGCATTGCCTACCTTGGGGTGCCTTTTGAAATGATTATTCAGCGCCCTCGGGAATGGATTTTCAGCCAGCCTGATGTAGCAGAATTTCTCCTTCCATTCCTTATGGGAGGAGGGGGTCTCGGAGAACAATTTCCAAGTTGGGACCTGTTGCAAGTTGGCGTATCCCCCGGCGTGTGAGTGGCCTCCCCGGCACAGATTAAAGGATAAGAAGAACTGTTCCAGTGTCGCTTCCACCTTCCGGCTACGACAGAGGGCCAGGAAGCCTGCCAAGTAATAGTGGCTATTCGGCGTGAGCTGGCATGGGGCTAGCTTCACGAATTTCAGATACTGCAGGACGAAAGGATGTAGGGGGAACCTGAGCCCTAGCTCCACGGACAAAGTGTGCACCGAGAAACACCCCTCCGGGGGGTTAGACAGCAAATCTTCCGGACTCGGCTCCACAACCTGCGCCGACGGTCCCACAAGGACCTGCAGGGCATGACACTCGGCACTCGAGACCGTGGTCTTCACCTCGAGGGCAGTGGTGTCCAGATAGGAGTGGCCCTCGGGAATCCCAACTGGCCGCCCCGCGTCAACGGCTGCCTGCTTCTTCTTTGGGGCAGCCCTCGCTTTCTTCTTCTTCCTGCCCTCGGCTACCCGGAGGGGTTGAACATCCAACGGCCGGGAAGTGCTCGCCTCACCAGCTCCCCGTGAGGGCATGACGGCAACCGATACCCGGCGGCGCTCCTTCTCCTCTTCCTCTTCGGCGACTTGGAGAGCGAGGGCCATCTCCTCATCTGCCACCACCTGTTCAAATTCCTCCGCCTCTAGCTCAGTGCGGAGTTGGCCTTGGACCTCTTCAGCTATCATGGCGTCGTTTCCTGCCGATGGCTGCTCACTGGATGATTCCACGCTTGAGTAGCTCTCCGATTGCGCCGGGGCCTCCTCCGATATGTTTTGGGAGTCACTGCCGGAAGACATCTTGACGGGGGAGAAGGGGAACTATCTAAGCGTTTTAACCGAAGGCCCCTAAAGTCACTACAACTAAACCTGAGAAACTAGCAAAGTATGCTAAGAAAGTCGGAAGGCTGGGGAAGTACTGACCTCAGAATTCGATTGGGATCGAGGGTGAAACTTTCTCTCTCTAGAATCAAACTGCCAGAGCTTCGCTATCTCTCAAAATTGCGCAAGCACAAATGAGCTCAGGCTCAGGGTATTTATAGGCAACTGGGCCTCGATATATGGGCCTCGATTTGAAAGCCCATCATCACGGGCCGCCGGTTCGACCAATGGACGGCACCCGCCCCCCACCGACCAACGGAGGCATGCCACGTCAACTCTTTTTCCAACGGCTATACTACAACGGCTATATTTCGGTTACACTAGGGGTGCCCCCGAGTGGTAGCCTCCGGCTATCACCAGCCACACCCTACGAACAATTCATTCCACCAAACGCCTTCGAGCCCGTAGCTCCATAAGCCTCCGGCTTGTCAATGTTATCACCCCTCGGGGGATCATCAACTCATCATAACTCCCTCAGCCCGAACTCGCCTTCGGCCTAAAGGAGTGGGGGACTGGCATACACCCCTCGGGGATCATACACACCAAAACATTTCTCCATGCAACAATACATCTATGCTTCCCTCAGAAAACCCTCGACATGTGAGGGGCTGAGGGAAGCCCCCGGCTAACATGCGAAGGTTACGAATACCTTCCCTCAGAAAACCCTCGACATGTGGGGGACTGAGGGAAGCCTTCGGCTAACAGCAGAAGATAAGTGATCAGTCAAAGGCACCCAACAAAACGATGAAGCTCCCGGAAGAATCAACACATCTACTCCTTTTCCCTCAAAGTACCTCTCGGCAAAAGGAGTGAGGGACTCCTGATGGAGTATATGGCCCAGGAACCCCCGGCCCATAGACTCCTACTTCTCCTACACAAGTCCATTAAGCCCAGGAAACAACTCAGGCCCAAATACGACGGCCCAAGCCTCAAAGCGGCCCAGAATACACACTGGGGTGCCTTCGGCCTCCTTGGCCGAAGGCTCTAGAACTCACAGAACCGCCATATTCGACCATGCGAAGCTACTGGGAGAAATTGACAGAAAACGGGAGTCCCTCGGCGGGCGGCTCAACCAAGCCTTCGGCTACACAGGGGGCCTTCGGCCATACACGGAGCCCTCGGCTACATAAGGAGCTTTCGGCTATACAAGGAGCCCTCGGCTACACCGGCAGCCTTCGGCTGAACTAGCTCAATCATCGGAGATTCCTTTTGGAGACAGCCAACCACCGCATTTAATGCCACGTCACATCCGCCAACCGCATTCAATGCGGTGAACGTACCACTGCCGGTGCCAACCGGCTGATGTGACCCTTCGGCCGTTGGATTACTGACACGTGTCCCCTCATCGCATTTATTGCTGCTATAAATAGCAGCCCATTTCTCCTTGTAATGGACATAATCGACATCTCGATTACACACACTGAGTTCATTTAATAAATCGACTCTCTCTCCTCCTATTTACTCTGACTTCTCTCTAAGTTATTCCCGTAATAACCCCTCGGATAAGATACCCCCCGGGTAGACTATCCATCATAGGACTTGATTGGTCTTATTAAATAAAAAAGTTCGAGGGAAAATGACACTTTTAATCTCTGAAATAGTCACGAAAATGAAATGGCAGATCCATGTTCCCAAGTTTGTAAATGTCGTCCCTCAATTCTCCTAAATGCTATAAATGTGGTCCTTTGAGGGATGCAATATACAATGTGGGTGAGAGTACATTTCAGCCCTTAAAGAACCACATTTACAACAATTTGAACAATTTAGGGGTGACATTTACAATATCAGAAATACGGGTCTACCATTTCATTTTCATGACTATTTCAGGGACTAAAAGTGCGTTTTCCCTAAGTTCGACTAAAACTTCTCAAAATAGAAGTGTGAATGAGTCACATATATTTTGAAAATAAGGATGATCTTACTTGGACGGAAATTTGCTGGTCTAGTCTGTTTAAATCTGGTCTGACCTGAACTGGTCTTGTCTGGTTTGATATGTTTATGTCTGGTCTGAAACTGAAAACAATCTGATTCGGACCAGAACCGGAGGACCTGAAACACAAACCGGTCCGATAACTGACCAACCCACAGATGTATTAATAACCGGAAAAAATCGTTGGACCGTACAAACCCGACCCAAAACGGCCAAAGCCCAGAAAAATGAAAAAAGCCAGATTCAAGCATCAAATCATCAATGGTATTGCTCCTGGGAATCTGCCCTCGGTCCCCATGGGGAAATATAAGCGCCACTCCAGCAGACTAAACGGTCCTTAACTCTTTAACTATGATTATACCTTTTCGTAATAAACTGCTTGAAAAAATGATAATAAGAATTAGGGGTGGACATAACGGTTTGGTTTAACCGAATCGAACCGTACCAAACCGAACCGAAATCGGACAAGATTTAGGGAGTGTTTGCGATTGCTTTAACTTTAAAAAAGTGATTTTTTAAAGTGATTTTGGGAAAAATGATTAATAGTAAAAGTTGGTAGTGTTTGAGAAAAAAGTGATTCTGAAAAAGTAAAAGTTGGCAGTGTTTGGTAAAATAAGTACTTTTTGTGTAATAAAAAAAGTGAGAAGCAGTTTAAAGCACCCTTCTACCTGCTTCCAGCTTTTAGCTTTTAAGTGATTAATTTAAGCAGAAGCTATCATTTGAAAACACTCTTTTCAACTTTTTTTAAGTCAAAAGCTGAAAAGCGCTTTTTTTAATCAACCTCAAACACTCCTTTAATTTGATTTGAGTTTGGTAGTATTTCTTCAGAACCGTATTAAATCGAACCGAACCGAAACCCCGAACAAAATCGAACCGAACTAAATAAATTCATAAAATCCTTCATATTAAATTAAAAAATGACAAATCCAAACCAAACGATACCGAACCAAACTGAAAAATAGTATGGTTTTTGTTTGGTAACAATTCTCCCAACCCGTTCCAAACCGAAACGTACAGAAACTGATAAAAACCGAACCGAAAACCGATATGCCCAGCCCTAATAAAAATGATAACAAATACTCCATATTATGTCTATTATGGGTACAAATAGTAATATTATACTTATATTTTTAATGTTGAAGATTTTTTGTCATTTTGGTCCTCCGACTATTATGTCATTGACACTTTTGATACTCGACTTTGATTTATTCCATTTCTAGTCCTCTACTATTGCGCTATAGACACTTTTGACACTTGTCTTTGAAAAATTCCACATTTAGTACTTTAACTTACATAAAAGTGATACTTTTGGTCTTTAAACTATTATGATAGTAGCATTTTAAGTCGTCCACTTATTGTGTCAAAATCATAATGAGAGGACTACAAGTGTCAATTTGATAATACTCATGGGACTAAATGTGAGAGAGTTTGAAGTCGAGGACTAAAAGAGTCTCTGGCACAATAGTCGATGACTTAAAATGAAAAAAATTAAAAGTAGAGTACCAAAAGTGTCACTGACATAATAGTCAAGGGACTAAAAGTGACAAAAACTCTAATGTTGGATACAATTAAAGTTTTGTTAAAATTGTATATTCCGAACAATAGTTTGGTTTACATATTTATCATGTATCATGAGAATTAAATTATAATTGAAATAATTATCCATTTACAACTTTTATTTGATGTATAAATATATGCGTAATATTACATAATTTTACGCATTCATTTTGATCAGCATATTGACCAGTTTTTTCGGCGTTGACCGGGTTAAACGTGACCCAGTCATTTGGCCGGGTCGTTTCCCGATTCGCCTTTTACAACATAAATGATAAGCCCATTTATAAACTTTATCTTTATTGCCATTCTATTTAGAAAATGATCTCTTTTACAATTGGAATTGTACGAATATTAGAATCAGACCCTCAGGCACTGAGGTATTATACTTATTCAGATATTTATCCCGTTAAAATTTTCTCTTAGAAGCGTTAAGTCGAAGGATTTATCTAGTAAAACATACCCGTATATCTAACATTCTCGATGTAAATTCCTGGATTGAAACTTTTATATTAGAGCATCACCAATGATACATGCTCACATGAATAAAAACTGCCACATAATCCAATGTTAACACCATGTCTAATATTTATTTCTCCAATGCGGACTCTCTAATGCATTGATGTATGAAAACAATGTGGACACTGTTGCAATGGATGTCTTTTTCATTTTATCATCAAAACAATCTGCCTATATTAATATCATTAGAAACTGGATCGTTACCTCAAATTCAAAAAGACCAACACCGACAACAAGTATCCTTAACCAACTAGCATTATCAACTCTACAGCTAGACTCGGAGACGATCACCCCTGAAAGAGCAATACGAATCGCTAACCACCAAGCAGGTGTGACACAACAATCACTGGCCATATAGATCCAATGACATAATTGTAGACATAAAATTAAAGACATCAACAAAAAACAGAGCAACATAAAGCATAACGTGAAAATAAAACCATAATAAATTAAATAACTGATAAATCTTCCAAACTCTTGCACCTCGACAGCGGTTCAGGAGGGGACAGACCGCCGATCCGTCTTCTCCCTTTCTCAGCCCTTCACTTCTCCCCATCTTCTCGTCGTCCGTTCTGCCTCCACTACCACCACCGCGCTCTACCCATGTTGATTCTCCAAAAACTAACCCTTCAACCTCCTCCTTCAATTGTAGGAATGAGACAACCTAACGCTTCTCTAGATCATCCATAGAAGACATTATTATCATTTCTTGAACCCTGGATTCCAAAATCTGCCGCCGCACTCACGCCTCCTTAAAAAGCACTGTAGAAGCCTAGAGAAGAAAAACCGCACAAACAATTGGCGGAGGAAAACTCTACGTGACGGCAAAACCGCTAGGGAGACAAAATCCTACACGATACAAAGTCGCTAGGGAGAAACCCTTCGATCCGGAAGAATAGAACTAACTTTATTATACAGAGTCAACTAATGTGTTGCTATTTATGGACGTTGCAATCAATGTCTTGATATAGCCAGTGGCGGAGCCAGAAGTTCGTGTCAGTGGTGTCAATTTAACAAAACAATATTATATAATAATGTGTACATATATAAAGCAAAAAATAAAATATTGCCATTACTCCCTCCGTCCCTTAATTATCTTCAAACTTTCATTTTTCGTCCGTCCCAAAATTATCTCCTTTTTCTCCTATTGGCAAAGAATTTGTGGTTTACAACCATTCTTACACATTTCTCTCTCCTCTGCACAACTCTCCACTACACAAAACCCACTATCTTAATTAGTGTGCCCAGCCGAAATGGGAGAAAAAACAGGGACGAAGGGAGTAGTAAAATAAAGTACTAATTCACAACTGTCCCCGACGCGTTTTCATATTTTGAAAACGTTGTACAATTTTTTCTTTATCAACGTTTTTGAATATATCTTTTTCAATAAAAGTAACTAAGGCATCATTCATCATAGCATCCCCCATTCGATTGTGCAACCTGTTCTTCACGAACTTCATGGCTGAGAAGGCTCTATCCATAGTTGCAGTGGCCATCGGTAAAAGCAAAGCTAATTTCACAAGTAAAAAAACTAATGGATACACAATATGTTTCTTTGTCTCCACCAATTTTTGAGCAAGAGGACGGGTGGAGCGACCTGCGAACGCCGACTGAGGGTTTCCGATTTCAGCGATTTGGGAATTGGGACTACGACTCACGGCGTTCAATCGTTTTTTTCTTTTTGCAGAGCGGGAGTTGGCGTTCAATCAACCATTTGGGCATAGACTTTTCAATTCTCCTTGACTCCTTTACTGACTTTTCAATTTGGTGTTCCAACTTTTTAAAATTTTAAATTGACCCCCATTGTTTTTAAATGTTGGATGGTGTTAATTTATAATTTATGAAAGATTATCTATACCTATATAGAAAATTTTTATTTTTCAGTGGTGTCAATTATAAATTTTAATTTGTTTTTTATATACCTACATATGGAAAAAAAATTCAGTGGTGTCAATTGACACCACTGGCCAAAGGGTGGCTCCGCCACTGGATATAGCAGTGTGTAGCAGTGTGCTTGACATGCTTACTCACCAATTTTGGAACGATTATCACTCACCTGAAAATATTGATCTTGTAGTTTTTATTTATTAAAAAAGGCATATACATAACATTTATATGGGTTGTGAACACTACCCATTGGAGAACTTTTTTGGGTTGTAGTATCTATTTACATCACTCTTAAATAACATAGAACAACACTCCATTTTTTTGATTGCCATGTGTCAAAAGTTTGTTTTATGTTAACAATGTAGCATTAAAGATGCTTACATCCATATTCAAGACATTGAACGCGGAACACATATAACTAACACGTAGTATATAGATAGTAGAGGACTGCTCAGGTCCCTCCGGAGGGACGGGAGGGACCGTCCGAACTTTACTGTTTGGGGCGGTTCCCGGTGGAATTTTTGATGAAATTTTTTGAGTATGTTCCTCATCAAGTCTAGTTTGTCCATAATTTTTGATGAAACTTACTGCACTTTATATATGCGCAGAATGTGCAGTAAGCTTCAAGAATTTATTTGACTGCCTTCCCGGTCGAATTTTGAGCTGAAATTTGGTATGGACAAACTAGACTTGATGAGGAACATGCTCAAAAAATTTCATCAAAAAATTCCACCGGGAACCGCCCCAAACAGTAAAGTTCGGACGGTCCCTCCCGTCCCTCCAGTCCCTCCGGAGGGACCTGATCTTTTCTGATAGTATATATTTATATTTAATCTTATAAGATAAATGTAAACATTAGTGATATACACCTTTGAAAAAACGTTGATTACATACACAAATAAAGTTTGAGCCTGATCACAATGATGTTGACATTATACTATATATCACAATGAAAAAAAAGAATAAGAATGAACACTCCCGACTAGAAAATGTTATAGATTTGAAGCAAAAGAATTACGATCCTGTTTAAAAGAATGTGTTATGTTTATATTTGACGAGATTTGGTATGATATTTGCGTCTATCTTTCGGCCTATAATTTCTCCTTCTTCTTCTTCTTCTTCTAAATCCTCCTCACGAATGCACAAGTCCATAATCATCTTTCTCCCTTCTACTATCTCATCAAACAAGTCATCCAGTTGCTCAACTATGCCTTCAACCTCACATTTCAACGTCTCAAAGCAATCTCTCAACCTCTCGACCTTGCCTTCATCAACTTTGATCACTTCAGAATCATTGACTATCTTCACTTCTCTTTTAACTTTTCCCACCGCCATTCTAAGCTGCTGGAACTCAAGAAGGGCAATTCCAGGCAGCCCCACTATCTCCTGTGCCACCCTCTCCCTCAATCTTGCTGCAGGAACCATGAAAGACGGGCCGATAAGTCCCGTCGGGTCGTCGGCTTCGCTGTTGAAGCGGAGCAATGGGGTGGTTTTGGGGGAGAAATAGACTAAGCCTGTGACCAATATCAGCAGCAGCAAAGAGGTGGCATTCTTCATGTAATGGAGGATTTGGTAAAAGCCATTCCATTTTGATTCGTCCCACACGTTTATGGTAAATCTCAAGGACAGTTTCTCCAGCTGCGTCTCTATCCACCTCAGGTTCATGTCTTCGATTACATTTAGTGCTAACTCGTAGCGAGCTATGTTCCTCTTGATCTGATGCAAGAAGAAAAATGGAATGATTAAACATATGGTGTGAATTATATTGAAGTTAGTTCTTCTAAAAAACATTTTTTTATGTTTATAATGAAAGTGTATGTAAGCTAATGCACTCACCAAACATAGTTTTTATGATAAATAAACAAAAATATTAATGCCATTGTACAAAAGGGCACGAGTTCCAATCCTAGATGTTTATTGAGTTCCCATGCATGTTTATTTACTTCATTTTAAAATCCCGTTTGGTGATATTCAAATGGCTGGTTGATTTTGCTGAAATTTATGAAATTTCGTCTGAAGTAGTTAGATTGGCTGATACTGTTGATTAATGGAAAAAATGATATTTAAAATCTATTCTATTAATAAAGTACTCCGCAATAAATAATTATATGAAAAATAGCCAAAATCTATCGTAACTTTAATCAATACAATCAGAAAAATAACTACAGCCTTACCTTACCTTATTATTACACAATTCAGTGCGCGAAATCAAAAGGTACGTTTTGATAAAAATTTTGACTAATAAACCTGTTTAGTTGAAAAGCAGGGTGACCAAACGGGATCTAAATTGCGATTAGAGCCACAATTTACGGGAATTAATGTTTCGCTTTCCATTCAAATAATTGATGCGGTCCCGGTGGGCCTATGTTACGGATTCTCCCGTGAGTCGGAGTCTCGTAGTCATTGTGGCCCGATACGGTTGCGGGCCTATGCGCAACCGCAATATTACCGAATAAATTATACTCCCTCCGTCCCTAAATGTTGTTCCAATTGCGGATTATGAAGGTTGAAAACTCGGATTATTTTTAGTAAATAAAATTTACATATTCAGAAACTACATTAAACCCGCTACAAAGCCTACAAAAAATAATTCAACTTTTATAAAATTTTGATATAAAAAGTAAGAGATTAAGAGTGATTTAAGTTGATCAATTGAATGGTGAAATAGAACTTCTTTTAGGGATAGAGTGAGTACTCCGTATTAATGATTGTGCATTAATGTACGTGAGAGTAAAATAATACCTGGAGCGAACCATCTCGGTCTAAAACAGGATTACGAAGCATGAAAGAAACTAAATGATGGCCACGAGTTTCGCCGTTCCCGAAATTCAAAACGGCCTTTTTGATCAAACGGCCGGCCTCCCACAGCCGGGAGCTCTCGTCCATGTACGCTTCCAGCCATTTGTCTCTCGCCGGCAACCGGAGTTTGGGCAGAAGAACCGTGAATTCGGCGTGAAACGACCGGAGAGAAGACACGACACGGCTCAGGAATTCGATAGACACCAAGTTGTGGTCGAACACGACAAACCTGTCATTAAGATCGTCGATACCCTTTCCCAGGAACTTGTAGAAATCTTCCACAAACTGAACCATTATAGTGATTGATGGTGGTTTATTTGTTATCTCTATGTTTAATCACTTGTGTTGAAATTGAATTGAATGTTTAAATTGGCGCAGAAACAGAGGGGAAGAGGAATAAAAAGTAAATAAACTAGGAAACAACTAAATTAAGTACCACCTTGTACCTTAAAGGTCAGCTGGTCTCGGTACGATGATACATTCGGACTCACGCTTGGGTGCATTCCTTTTTGGGAAAACTAGTCTTTCACCCGTGCGTTGCCCGGGTATGAAACTAATTAAAATATAAACATGGATTGTAAATGATTCATTAGTTAAAGTTGTATAAAAACTTACTCCCTCCGTCCCAAAATTATCTTTTCACTTTCTTTTTCGGGCAATTCCGAAATTAACTTGACACTTCAAATTTTTTTCTTATTTGGAAAAAAATCTACATAAAAAAAGTGTCAAACAGTGCCAAACAGTGTCAAACAGTGTTTAAACAGTACAAAACACAGTAAAGTCAAATTTATTTTCTTAATCTGTGTGAAGTCAAACTGAGAAGTTAATTTTGGGACGGAGGTAGTATTAGATACCTATGTGAAAAAAAAACTTATTAGATACTACGTATTTTATATGGTAGGCCAAAGGTTGGCATGGGATGGCTGATAGGGTATATGTTTATGTTTGGAAGTAATCATTTTTGTCTAAAATAGAGATGATAATGTAAATAGTTTTATTTTGAATCTTTTTTAAAAAAATTGCTAATCAATACAACTTGGTATTGATTCTTAGAAAGTCGGAAGTACCAATTTTGTCTTTACAATTAATCTTATAAAAGTACATCGTGTTAATTTATTTTAATACACATTGTGACTTTTAAATTAAGTATTAGAGAATGTATAAGGAGTATTTTGTTATAATGATGATCGAACACAAAAATGGGAAGCCATGAAAGTAAAATCGAGGTTTTTATTCCAAACAAAGGTAGTGTTAAGCATCAACCTAATTAGTTACTACTAACTATCTGAGTCATACATACAAAGTTATGCGGAGTACTACATACGTATCAAAAAGGACTACAGGGTTTAAACGTATGAAAGTAAGAAATTTTCATTTAATACCTTTATGACATATAAGAGTAACCATGTTGAACTATTTCATAATATCTCAATCAAAAGGGCATCCATAGCTTAAAGTGATATGTCAACACTTCTTTTCATGCATTTGTTTGAAAATGCTTAAAAATGACTCTGATAATTTTTTTTTAAAACCAAAAGATCAACTATCGGAGGAATATTTATCCAACTATGGCTATGAGACAAAGAAACGGCCATTCGCGCAAGCTCGTGAGCGTCACGATTCGTAGATCGCCAAACAAAGTTAATTGAAACACTTCTAAAGCCTCGCATCAAGACCTTAATATAGTCAACAATCAAACCCAAGACATATTTCCTCCCTTTTCAACTGTCATTACCACTTGTAACCATATGACTCTAAGTTGACATAATCCCAATTGTGCTTTTTAAGACACTTCAAAGTCTCTCGAATCCCGATGGCTTCAGCCTCCTTAACCGAACAGGTACCCGACCAAGAATTTGCCCTTGCTGCTACAAATCTGCCTGCAGCATCTCTCGCCACCCACCTGACGTGCACTTTGTCGTGAGGTGCACTCAAAGTAATAATATAATACGACACTAATACGTAGTATAGTGTAGTAAGGTTCGTATCCACAGGGAAAGGAATACTTTTCTTCTTACAGAAATAGATAAGTAACAATAAGGGGGGTTTATATTTGGTTGATGAACTTTAAATTATATTTAAATACGAAGATGAACGAGTTATGTGGTTTAATTAATGAGAAGAAGACTTGGCTTTGCTTTTATCCACTTAATGAAATGTTCGTCGATCCCGGTTATATCTTTAACTATCTTCCTCTCGAATACTCAATCGAGGAGTATATCCAATTCATCGAGGGTAGTTATTAATAACGAGACGCGTTCATTAATAAAACTTACTACCGAGTTAATATAGAACACGCGCCATATATTTACTCGATAGTAGCAATAAAATTAAGATGAAAACGATTGAGATTGATAACCTCAACACAAGCGGTTTATCGGTTTAATCAATATAATTAATTCCCCTTGGCTTATTAACCATGAGACGCATGCATTAACAACCCAAGTTTACTACCGTGAAAGGACCGAGTTAATAACAAGCGTATTAATCGACCGCTTCTAGTATTAATATATGAAACAATACTAGTTGATCCTTTAAGTATTGCTCAAAATATTAATATGTAATAGGAATAGGAATTAATTAATATTCAAGGAAGAAGATTAAAGAAAATAACTCACAACTTACAATTCATTAAGCTTCAAAGTAGCAAAACCAAGATGGAAGAGTTTAGCTCCTCATTTGGAGACTAAACATGATGAAAAATATAAAGAAAAAACTTGTCTAAACTGAGCTAAGAAGTATATGTGAATTGATGATTTTATTGTGAAGGAAAGGAGTGTATTTATAGGCTTTTGGGAGCTGCAGGGTCTGATACCCGACCGGGTATATAGGATACCCGACCGGGTATCTCAGGAAATTGCCCAGAAAGTGATTTTTCTGGGCATACCCGATCGGGTAAGGGTATATACCCGATCGGGTATGTGACAAATCTTTATGAAAATTTGCTCCCACGATCATTTGTCTTCGGATTTGATTTGGACAGTCGAATCAAGCAATTACCCGATCGGGTATAGGCAATACCCGACCGGGTACATGAGTATTTTTTCCAAATCGAAATCTTTCTTGTCTCCTTGCACTTTCCTTGATCTTTTAAGGTCCAATCTTGATCCCTTAGATGATCTTTGACCTGTTTAGCTCAGAAAAATCCTAATCTAACTAAATTACAAATAAAAAATGAAAATAAAGTATTACACCAAAAGTGTGTAATTTTCACAACTAGAACTAATAAAAACTAGTTAAAAATACAAATATATAATTGGAAATTACATGAATATCACCACCCAAACCCCTATGCCCCCCAACTCCCAAAGCTACATCGTCGTTGACTTTAAGACAGCCTGCTTTGGTTTTCTTCCAGTCCTCTACACCACCACACCTCGACTCCTTGGGAACTTCAATGTGCCCGTCATTTGCATCCCGCTAGCCTTGTAGGACAGCCCTCTCCAAAGTCACGATGAAATCCTCACCTCCTTCCTCCCTGTTCCAGACAGCCCTATTGCGAAAGTACCAAATGCTCCAGCACAAGTGCACAACATTATCATTTCATAGCAATGCCCCCAGGTCCTAGTCGCGATGAAAAGTTCGAACCATCCATAAATGACGTTCCTTGTCCAGCCGCAGTTACCCAGCCCTTTACTCTCCAAACTTCCAAACTTCAGTTGCTCTCCTGCAATTAAAAAAAGTGCGGGAAAAAGACTGAAAATGCTCACGACATAGCACACCTTAGCTCCACCTCCACCCTACTTTCTCTCAATCTATTAGTAGGCAAATTCCCCGTGCACAATTGCCAAAATAACATCTTACCATGGGAGGGATAGCTAAGTTCCTTAGTAAAACTGCAGAAACTTGAATTTTTAAGTTATGAAATATTAAAGCTGCAACTTCTTTCTGAGCAACTTATATGTATGGAATGATGCAATGAAAAATTAGAGGTAATACTGTAGAAGAGTCCCAAATTAAACCCAAACTCTTACTTGATTTAATACAAATACTTATTAGAAAGACAATTACATTAGATTATAAGTTAATAAGATAATTATATATAATAATTACATTTGTATCCATTTATCAATACTTTAGGCCAACCAACTTGGCTCATCAATTTATCTGCAATATAAGGACCATAAATTGATTATTGATTAATGTCAAACGCTGCACTTTGAAGTGAGGCATTAAAAGAGATGTTTTACAAATCAATTTCCTTGTGCGCTTTTTTATTCTACATGTTAGTGGGATCCAATATGATGGGGTCCAATAAAGGACTTCACAACAATAATATATTTGTGAGAACTCCAAATATTTGTGTGATGCAGCGATTGTAGCCCACTTTCATTTGAAAGTTTCATAACAATTAGTTTTTAATACATAAGAGAGACACATAGACAATAGTCAAGCCTTGAAGGCCAGTATAGCATTCCAGGCAGCTTTACCATCTTGGTCATTAACATGACCGAGACGACTGATTCGACAAAGATTACCAAAGGAAATATTATGTTGAGAAATTATTTGCTCTTTTTCTTCTTCTACTCCAGGGAGCTCACTTAAAATTGTTGATTTTGTTAAGTTGTAGACAAAATGTTTTCTTAACTGTTCAGTGGGCTATTTTTTTTTTAATCTTATCTATTTTAACATAAAAACAAAATCCATCTTAAACAAAAAATCTACCTTAAACAAAAAAATGTGTAACCACTAACCAAGATAGAATGTTAAAACACTTCAGTTTTCTTACCCAATATTGTGCTTATCTACACCCAAATATCGGTTTCTATATATACCAATGTGTGACCCCTGATAGAGAATTGACATACATATTAGATGTACTTATAACAGCCTAAGCCCTAAATCCTAAAATTTTGGGGCTTTAACAGATCATTTGGGAGAACCAGAATTGATGAGCAGAAGGAAATCCAGA
The DNA here is from genome assembly GCA_945859915.1 of Cuscuta epithymum. Lineage (NCBI taxonomy): Eukaryota > Viridiplantae > Streptophyta > Magnoliopsida > Solanales > Convolvulaceae > Cuscuta > Cuscuta epithymum. The sequence continues at coordinate 1,653,135 of CAMAPF010000938.1, forward strand.
TGCATCCGAAATATTGAACAATGTCTGAGAGTTTAGCGGAATAGGCGATGGCCGCGATGCTGCTTTGTAGACTGGAGCAGAGTTGGTCGGAGAGTTTTGCAATTTTTTAACTTGGAAAAACTTGATAGACTAACCGAGTTTTTTCCCAAAATAATGTTGAATAAAAAAATATTTCCCACAATAAGGTAAGGTTAAAAGTATTTTCCAAAATACAAAAACTAGTATCGCAAGGCGCAAGAGCAAGCACGCACGCAGCAAGACAAATAGGGCCCACCAATAAATGAAATCATATTTTTATTTAAAAGTGATATAACTTTTTCATTTGTACTCTGATTCTTACAAAAAATATATCAAAATTCATAACTTTTTATTATCTTTCATATGACACCAATATTCAATATATAAAAATCAAAAAATAATTTAACACTTTAATATTTTTTTGTAAATGTTATATCTTTTTTGAATTTTACTCCGATTGTTACAAAAAGTATATCTAAATTCGTAATTCGTTCTTATCTTTCATAAGACACTAATTTTGAAGATATGAATATTAAAAAATTAATTCTATTAATTTTGTGGAGTTTATGATCGCTTTTTATCAATGTTCTAAAAGACACTAGGCGCTAGTCGGGCGCCAGCCCAACGCCTAGGCGGGCGCCTAGTCGGGGACTAATCGGGGACATAGAAATTGCATTTCATCTATATTTTTGTATAAATATGATAAGTAATATTGTATTTTTGTGTGTATAAAAACATATACATATACATTAACAAACATGAATTATAGAATTATCACATTTAATCATACGTAGTATATGTGATAACTAATCACTTAATTTTTTTATGTTATAAATATGAATAATGATAAAATTTGGGTATATGTACAAACATATATAGGTTTATCTTAATTCACAACTTCAATTCTTTAGATCCATGGCTATAGTTAAAATACATATAGCGGTTAGAAAATTAAAATTAAAAAGTAAAGTACTATTCGGCGAATCTAGACGGCCTAGGCGGCCGATTAGGCGCTCTAGGCGGGCAACTAGGCTCCATGTGCGGTCGAATAATTCACCTAGACGGCTAACCAATTAGTCGGAGCACCTAGACAAAAATTGTGGCGCCCGACCACCACCTAGCGTCTAGGCGGGGACTAATCGGACGCGTAGAACGATTTTTAGAACAGAGCTTTTTACTGTGAACAAAATTAATCAGTAGTGATAGTATAATAATCACACTACAAATAAAAAGACATAATATTTACAAAAAAGATACTTTTATAGTGTTAAATGATTTTTTATTTTATATATTGAATATTGGTGTCATATAAAAGATAATAAAAAGTTATGAATTTTGATATATTTTTTATAAGAATCAGAGTACAAATAAAAAAGTTATAGGGATAACAGTCAAATAGGTCCTTGAACTTTCATAAAAAGGTCAATTAAGTCCTTCTATAGGAGGTTCTGTCCGGCCGTCGCGATTTGGGGCAGTTCCCGGTGGAATTTTTTTATGAAATTTTTTGAGCATCTTATTCACCAAGTCTAGTTTACTCATACCAAATTTCAGCTAAAAATTCATTCGGGAACACATTCAAATTAATTCTTGAAGATAACTGCGCATTTTTGCGTTCTCGAATTAATTTGAATGTGCTCCCGATTGAATTTTTAGCTGAAATTTGGTATGTGTAAACAAGATTTGATGAATAAGATGCTAAAAAAAATTCATCAAAAAATTCCACCGGGAACCGCCCCAAATCGCGACGACCGGACATAGTCTCCTATAGAAGGACTTAATTGACTTTTTTATGAAAGTTCGAGGACCTATTTGACAGTTTTCCCAAAAGTTATATCACTTTTAAATAAAAATGGGAATTCATTTATTGGTGGGGCTCTATCTCCATGTTGTCTTGCTGCGTGCGTCCTTGCTCCTGCCGTCCTGCTCTCTTAACCAGAGTTTAGGGAGCAGTATTTTGGGAAATACTTTTAACCTCACTTTATTTTGGGAAATATTTTTTTATTTGACATTATTTTGGGGAAAAACTCAAAATTATTTGACATTAACCTGCTTTTCAAAGTCAATGATTCTTCGATTTCCGGTTCATTAAAATGCACCCTAAGTTTTAGGTTGAAAAAAACTTCAAAAAATCTAACAACTAAATTCTTAACTTTTTAGGAAGATTCCCATTTTTTCTTGTAGCCATATCAAACTGTACATAAAACCAAAGGAAAAATTCCCTTAATAGGAATCATATCAAACTTATATTACCTTAAACTCTCCCTCAAGGCTCTTCATTAAGATTCTAGCTTCAATGCTACAATCTCCATTAGAATTGCTAGATAGAAGCATTTTGAATGAGACTGAATTTGTTATCATATGAACTCACAAAAATAGTGGGAAAAATAAACTGAAAAGGACCATTTAGTCCTCCAAGACATTTAGCATGACTTCAGATCCAAATAATTTGATTAAATAAGAAACATAAACAAATACTCCTAGTTGGAATGAACTCAGACAATGGAACTCATTTAATCTTTAAAGGACTTTAAGCCTAAAAAATATATGCTCCTGAACCAAATCATATCCTTGTATAATACATCAACAATATACTTAGAAAAAATGAAAAACATGTAACTTTACAGTATGCCAAAACTAAATATTTTTAAAGTAAAAATAAAATATTGAAAAGATAAAATCATTCTCATGATTTTGTATGCTCAAATAAGGAAAGGAAGTAAATCAAGAGATGAAGTAATTTGAACATTATTAGGAGTTTGCTTTTTGGGTGGCTCAAGTTTGAATCATATACAATAAAAAAGCTGCCCAAATGTTTTCATTTGAATATTCCCAACAGATCAGTTGTAACCCTAAGATTACAACAGATCAGTTCTAAATGCAGAGATGTTTTTTTCATAAGGAGTCTCAAGATTTAGGAATTGTTCTAGAGAAATGTATATGTATGTATATAGATAGATATAGATACAGAATACGAAATGTAAGACATATATACTATGGCAAAGGTAAATTTGATAAATATCACGCAGTACTTACGAAGAATAAAGAGAGTTGATGTAGCTGGCCGTTAGCGTGTAGAAGGAGGACGCTTTGAGAAGCCAGACTTGTGAGCATGAGGGGGGAAACACATGAATTTCGCAGGGGCAGATGAAACGATAAGCACAGCCTGAATTTACAAAAATATCCCAAAAGGTTTTAGGCGGGAGAGGACTTAGTTGAGTTAATTAAGTATAGATTTTATGGGCCGAATTGATTTTTTGCCATACAATGCCTTTTCTAAATATCACTCCTCTACTCACTTCAAAGGTTTTCTCTCTGGAAAATTTCCTAAAATATGAACAAAAAAGTTTGAATTTTTTTAAAATAGAAATGTCATATATTTAATCTCAATTTTAAAAAATATTGTCATGTTTCAAATCTGGTACTCCATAAATAGACTAAATATTTAGATGTTCCAGTTAATTATTCTTATTTATAGGGAGATTTCTCAAAATAAGACTAAATAAAGTTTGGAATTCCAAAATAGGACTTCTATGTTTTATTAGTGAATTAGTTTTTTTTTGGATCATCAAACGGGCCTCTATTCATATCAAAAGATTCAGGATCATTACATCAAGCAAAAGGAAAATAAAACTGACACCAACTGAAACTTCAACAACTACGACTGTAACCCTATGGTGAGACTTTGAGACGGTCACCCCTGAGAGAGCAACACGAATCGCTAACCATGTAGTGGGCTTGACACAACCAAACATATTCCCATAGATCCAACCATACCCAATGACATAAAGAGAGGTAAAAAACTCAAACAAACTGTCAAAACCAACAACAAAAGTGGAAACAAGAAAACAAATAACAAACAGATAAAAACTACAAGAAAAGCGTTCACGAACTCTAGCACCTCGTACATCCCATGGTGGTGGTTCAGGAGGAGGTCTTACCACCGGTACCATGCTAATTGATACTCCGTGACCTTTGTCTGCCAAAGGCCATGCATCAATCCTCCGTCCCTGCATAACCAAACTCATCCCTGCTTCATGCAACCAGAGTAAACGGATAGACGACGCCGATCTTCTCCAACGACGACAACAATACATCATCCTCGAACCTTGACCACAACGCCGATCTTCTCGAGCCATGACAACAAATCCGCCCTTCGAGTATGAAGCACACAGGGGCGGAGCTAGGGGGTGCCCAGGCTAGGCCCTGGCCCACCCCAAATCTGAAAAATGTCAATATTTTTAGTGTAAAAAATTTCGTGTAAATTTTTTTCCAATAATATTCTTTGTACCGGCCCAGTCTAGCCCAGTGTCCTGGCTACGCCCCTGGAAGCACAAACAACAGCAGCCGTCCTTCGATTAAAATCGAAGACGGAAATAGCGGCCGTCCTTCGATTAAAATCAAAGACGGAAAAAGCGGCCGTCCTTCGATTAAAATCGAAGACGGGAAAAAACTCCAAGCGGCCGAAGCCCTATTAGTGAATTAGTTATAAAATCTAATTCTTGATTATTTGACACATGAGAGATTGATAACTTGATTTCGCTCCATTTAAGACCAATAATTCATACTCCGTATATATCTTCATGTTTGTGATTAGAGCATCTTCATTCATGATTTTCAATAATCAATTTTTTCTATGGTTCTTACCATTTAAATATTGTTTTTTAATTAATTTTAAAATAATCTCAAAATTCGTTTATGTCTCTCAATCATCATCTTCAAATAATCTATCTGCTTTTTTTTCTGTTCTGCATTAACCTCTATTACATATACTATTCAAGTAATCTGAAAATCATCTCGATCCATATTTTGATATCAGATTATTGTAGTAAATAATCTCATCAAATAGTCTATGTCACTCAATGATAATTCTCTAAAAAATCTGCCATGTCACGGAGTTGATCTCGTAATAATCCTACGAGTGTGTTAATGAAATTTCTCGGATGCTAGATATTTTTACATGTATTCTAATGAACTTTTGGTACCTTGTGTGCTGATTATATGTAGTATATCAGAGTTTCTTCACTCATTTTCACCGGATTTTTCCTTCTCCTCCAGTGGAGAAATTAGAAGTGGCGGATGCACCGAAGAATCCAAAAAAATCCACTAAGCAGTTGCACCTTCTGCAACGTTTTCATCCAATTGTAACATCAAAGAAGAATTTATTATTTGCTAACTCAATTAGTCTTATGTCTTACATTTTTTTATCATCAAACGGGCCTCTATTCATATCAAAAGATTCAGGATCATTACTTCAAACAAAAGGAAAATAAAACTGACACCAACTGAAACTTCAACAACTACGACTGTAACCCTATGGTGAGACTTTGAGACGGTCACCCCTGAGAGAGCAATACGAATCGCTAACCATGTAGTGGGCTTGACACAACCAAACCTATTCCCATAGATCCAACCATACCCAATGACATAAAGAGAGGCAAAAAACTCAAACAAACTGTCAAGACCAACAACAAAAGTGGACACAAGAAAACAAATAACAAACATATAAAAACTACAAGAAAAGCGTTCACGAACTCTAGCACCTCGTACATCCCATGGTGGTGGTTCAGGAGGAGGTCTTACCACCGGTACCATGCTAATTGATACTCCGTGACCTTTTTCTGTCAAAGGCCATGCATCAATCCTCCGTCCCTGCATAACCAAACTCATCCCTGCTTCATGCAACCAGAGTAAACGGATAGGCGGTGCCGATCTTCTCCAACAACGACAGCAATACATCATCCTCGAACCTTGACCACAACGCCGATCTCCTCGAGCCATGACAGCAAATCCGCCGTTCGAGTATGAAGCACAAACAACAACAGCCGTCCTTCGATTAAAATCGAAGACGGAAATAGTGGCCGTCCTTCGATTAAAATCGAAGACGGAAAAAGCGGCCGTCCTTCGATTAAAATCGAAGACGAAAAAAAAACTCCAAGCGGCCGAAGCCCTAGAGAGAAGCAAGAGACATCGCTATATTGAGAGCCTTAAAATAGTATTTGTAATTAATAAGTTAGTCTTATCTCTTACTTAATGAGATGACTTTTCTTTATTAGTTTTTTAGTATCTCTTTGCGTGATTTCCATGCAAGCCATTATTGATATGTGTATGCATATGTTAATGGTTTTCTGTTTGTTTGTTCCAAAGCTCTAAATCTGAATTTCATTCAGTTTTTATCCAAAATCCTATGTTAAAAGTTGTATTTGAAGTAAATTATGGATATTGGGTTATTCCAATTTACTAATTTGGTTTCAATTTTTCAATTTTCGACAGTGAATAGAGATGAATAGGTGTAGGTTTCAATTTAGATTAACCAACCACATTTATTGGGCCAATATGTGGTTTTAAAAAACCACATGTTGTCATGGAGAGCAGAGGCTTGACATTAGAGACATGACAATGTTCTTCTTTCGATAGATGTAGATGGAGAGTTATTTTGCCTTGAAAGAACACCGTCAAATTTGTTAATGTTTCACCATTTAAAAGTCCGAAATATTTAAAAAGACATAAGTTGATATTGGTTACATGATTACCAACCACTTTAGTTATGGTGCCACAAAATAGGATTTAAGTTTAGTTAGAACGAGCTAGATACATATCAAAGTGACTGTTAGGTTGGTGTTAATATATTTTATTTAACACCTTTTTACCTAATTTTGCTTTGTGCAAGAAATTTGTAATTCTCATGTATCCTAAAGTTAGCTCATGAGCTACGGTTGAATATTTGATTAATAGTTAGATGCTACTACTGCTCCATTGCTCAAATAATCGATGCAAGGTATATTTTATGCTTGGATAGATCTTTTTCTATTGTTTCATATGTTGTTGTTACCTTACAACCTGTTTGATAGGAACAAGCAATGCAACCTTGCTATCTGTTAGATGCATATGAGCAAGATTGGAGGAGCTAAGTTTTTGCAATAGTTATTGGATATTAGACCAATAACATTTCATAAATTTTGTAGGAGATGTCATGCTCTGACTGACAAGCTTTAGTGGTTCAATGAGCACATTTTGGAATTGCCCCCCCCAACACACTCCAAACTCTTTTGGTATTGGGTTAACTTCCCACGAATCACTTCATGTTTTAGATTGTATTCACATTCCTAAACCAATGATTTAAAACAAAGAAAGATGTCATAGAAGTTAGGTGTTAGTATTTGACTTACAATCCTAAGAAGGTGCAGTGCATTCTACCCTGACTCAATTAACTATTTTCTCTTTGATGAAATAATGTTCAAGTTCTCCGCTCCTATAAGTAACGACCTTTCATTTCCCAATTACAAATCCATTCACCTAGGCTGTGGGATTCTTATGGGCATGCGCTTTGATGGTTTACCTTGAAAAAATTAAAGTTATTCTCATACTTAAGATTATCAAACTGGAAAAACTTGGTTCTGACCAATATTGTTTTTATGTGAGACTTAAGGCTGCACGCCAACGGAAACTTATTGTGTGATTGTATTTGAGACTTTGTAGGTAAGCGTTTGAGAGAAGGTGATATGTTATTTTACTATTGTTAAGGGATTGGTATATGAAATTTAATTATAAGAATTTGGAGACTTCTTAGAAATGATTGTGCAAGATCAAGAACCATATTACTTAAGGTAATCACATTTTCTAATATCTCTTGGTAGATGGATCTATACTAATGAAAAACTAATGTAGCTAATCTAACTTTTGTAATTTGAATTTGGAAATTGATTTTTAAGGGCTTACGATGTTATACTTTGTAAATTACATGTCATTTTCTTTAGTTTGAAGAATCTAAATGAAGAAATATGCTAGAAGTCAAAGAAGAAGAAGAAAAAGAAAGGCAGGAAATGGATAAAGCAGATAGTCACTACAAGTGATGGACATAAAGTAGTGGGTGGCAAAGATTAGACCGGTAATGTTAGCATTGATGACGGAAAACAAGATGTAGAAGAATAGACTTTTTATCTCTCAATACAATATGTCAATATATACATACAAAGTACGTTATTATAGAACTCTCAGCAAAAAAAAAAAAAATAGAACTCTCAGCACCGTTTAAATCTTTAAGAGTTTCAAAACTAAAGATAAGATGGTTTGGGTAATTTGGTTTGGTTTTTATACTCTAACCTACGGGTTTAGTGCACCAAACCCCCTCGTGATATAGAAAGTCAGCGCATTAGCCCCTTGTGATTTGAAAAATGCGTCAAACCCTCTTGTATTTTAATTAATCATGCACAGAACCCCTTTTATGAATAAATTTAACGATTTGGAAATTACTTTTCCTAATATTTTGATTGAATATGCATGTAAAATGTCAAAATCTCTGAATCATACAAAAATGTTAATCATTTTTCTTTTATTTGACACATTTTTTAAATCACATGAGGCTAATTCGCCGAATTTCAATATCAGAGGGGCGTTTGGTGTATTAAACCCTCTAACCTACTAACAGTTAAAACTATTTGGTTTAGATTGCACATAATTAATGGTTGTAGCCTTTTGATATCAATTTTTTGTGTTAGGTAATTTATTTGGGCTATGTATTCGACGTTTTAAGAGCTGTTAAGGGGTCAAATTTTGTACCTTTTGAACTTTAGTTTACTTTAAATTACACTTGGAGTCCTTGATTTCATTCATCTCTTTAAATGTATGACAATTCATATTCTCAAAATGTGCTTTCTTGAGATATATATATATCTTTGGTGTGTCATGCTTATGAGGCGAGTAGCTAGGTTTTTGTGATAAGCAGTAAGATGACTTCAAAAGCCGAGATAATCTTCAAATCTCTCAGAGTGTTAGCGACTCGATACGCTCTATCTAAGGGTCATTTCTATGTCTAACCAGAGGGTGAATCGATTTTCTGCCATTTCGGGTTATGGTGAGTTTGGTAGAAGGAGACTCTCCAGTATTGAGAAGTTTGTAATGTCATTGATCCTTGATTTTTAATATAATCGTTCAGTTTCCTTTCAAAACAAAAAGATGTTTTTACTTGGATTGTTTTCGGTTCTAGACCAGACTTGAATAGTTCTAAAATACACAGAGACTAGTTCAAACCAGGTCAGAAAATTTCAGTCCAAGTAAAAACATCCTTCAGAGCTTAAAATGATTGTCCTCCATTTCTTTGATAGCAAACAAAAAACGAACGTAAAAGATTACGCATTCTCGCAGAACTTCAAATGATCAATGCCTAGAGTATTGGTAAGTCCGTATTTCGACACGCATTTGACGCATGCTGGGATCGGCTTTTGATGGTTTTCCTAGCTTTATGGTGTTACAAGTCTCAATTTTAGCTCAAGTTATGTTTATCAAGCGTTGGTTCGAGTTTTATGTCGTTTGAAGTCAAAATCAGGAATTTATAGTCTGGCGCCGGCGCTTGAGGAACAATCGAGATGATTCTAGATGCATTCGAGATTGATTTGATAGCTTTGGAGGTCACCGGGAGGTTTACGATGAAGATTTGATGACAAAAGAGCTCTGGAACTGGCTACGGGATCAAAAGAAGACGTATAGAGCTTGAAAACGACGATCAAGATGACCTTCTATCAATCGTTCAAGCATATCTTTTTGTAGAAACATCCAAAACACACGATTCAAGTTCCACATGAAAGCTAATACGAAGTATTCTGTTATGGAAGCCCAAGGCCCACATGGTTGAATTGTTGCAACTCTTTGGCTATAGCCACTTTGTGTCTTGGTTTCCCTTTTTATCTTAAATCTTAAAAATCTTAAAAACTTATAATAGCCAATGAGGGTTAGGGCATTTTAGGTATGAAAAAAATGTTGGTGTAATAGTCTAACTTAATTGAGTTGTACAATGCTCTTTCTCATTTGTACTCTATTAAAAACGGACTTAACCTACCGTTTTGTATCCGTCAGCCACTCGAATGTATTTGTTTACTATGAGTCTATGATGTTGGAATCCCTCCTTAATTGGAGAGGTTCTAGAAAATTCTAGAGCTTTCTAGAGAAGTATAGAATTTTCTAGAACGTTCTGGAGAATCCTAGAGAAGTCTAGAACTCTCTAGAAGCTTGTGGAATAGTGTTGAATCCTCTAGAATATTCTAGAGATGTGTGGAAACTTCCGGAAGCCTATGGAAGAGTATGGAAGGATATGGAAGAGAGTGGAAGAGTATGGAGACTCCTAGAGTGTGTGGAGCATTCTAGAGAATCAATCTCCACCCTTAGATAGAAATCATCCCCACCATTCATTGTGAAGGTGGAGTAGTATAAATAGGGGTAGGGGGATTCATTCCTAACCATCCTAGCCAAGAGTGAATCCATTTCTTAGAGTGAGAAAGTTAGAGAGCCTCTTTGAGAGAGAAGAGAGATAGCTTGGGAAGACATCATCCTCAAGCTTGAGTGAGCCACCATTGAGTGAGACAATTTTGTAACATCCTTGTATACCATACTATTCTTTTGTATAGTGGAAGAATCTCTATATTGGAGAATTTAAATCATGTGCTCCCATCGCTACCTAATTTCCTAAGTGCCTATCTTAACTTCACGAAGCGGGAAAGTCCGGAGTGTTTTTTCCCAACAGTGGTATCAGAGACAGGTTCACCTGAGATCGTCATTAGCTCGTGCAGTTCAAGATGGAGGATAACGTCGCTCATGATGGAGACATGTTCAAGCTCACCGCCAACAACTACTCATATTGGAAGCCGATGATGGACGATCATTTATACTGCAAGGATTTGCATGAGCCCATCATCTACAAAGAGAAGGTTGAGGGAAAGAGTGATGCCCAATGGGAGCTACTCAATCGCAAGGCCGTTGCTATGATCCGTAAGTACATAGACAAATCTCTCTTTGAGCATGTTTCTACTTACACAAATGCTTATGAATTATGGACTAAGCTTGAGTCCATGATTCAAAAGAAGACACCTCGTAATAAGGCCAATTTAGTTCGACGGTTGGTGAAGTTGGAGTATAAGGATGGTCATAGTATGATTGAACACCTTAAGAATTTCAAGGGGCTCGTAAATCAATTAACCAAAATTGAGATGAAGATTGATGACGAGTTGCAAGCCCTTTTACTCCTGAGTTCCTTGCCGGAAAGTTGGGACACACTTGTGGTTACGCTTAGTAACTCCGCTCCGGAAGGAAAGCTAACCATGGATACTGTCAGTGATAGTCTTCTTGGAGAAGAAGCAAGGAGAATGGAACGAGGTGAGTCAATCCATCCCGAGGCCAATGTTATTGAGAACCGGGGTAGGAATGAGAGTCGTGGACGCAGTAAGTGCCGAGATCCATATCAATCTCGAGGAAGATCCAAGTCACGCTCGAAGATCACATGCTACTACTGTGGAAGATTGGGCCATAGGAAAATGGAGTGTCGATCCCTCAAGAGAGACCAAAAGGCCGGTAACGTCAAACCAGACCAAGTCAGCCCAACCAAGAAGCAAGAAGAGAAGAGTACCACTGCGGTGGTCGCAAAAGAAGATCTGCTATATCTTGTTGGAGAAGGTAATATTCTCAACATTGCTTGTGATGACAGCTCTTGGATTGTCGATTCTGGTGCTTCCTTCCATGTCACTCCCCCTGGAAGTTTCTTCTCATCTTACCAAAGCGGTGACTTTGGCACGGTTCAAATGGGAAACCAAGATAGAAGCAAGATTGTTGGGATAGGAGACATCGTCCTAACAACTAGCACCGGATGTAAGCTTGTTCTCAAGGATGTGAGGCATGTCCCGGCCATGCGCCTCAATCTTATCTCTGCTGGAAAGTTAGATGATGCTGGTCTGATGAACAACTTTGGTGAAGGAAAATGGAAGCTCACCAAAGGAAGTCTGGTCATGGCTCGAGGAAAGAAGGAAGGCTCATTGTACGTGATGCAAGCCAAGCTCTGCAAAGGGGAAGTAAATATAACCACTGATGACATGGAGGTATGGCACAAACGACTTGGACACATCGGTAAGAAGGGACTCCACATACTCGCTCGCAAGCATCTCCTCCCGGACATGAAAGGTAATTCACTCGATCCTTGTGCACATTGTGTAGCTGGAAAACAACATAGGGTTGCTTTCAAAAGATCTTCTCCGCCCACAAGAAGAAAGAACATCCTCGACCTTGTACACACCGATGTGTGCTCAATGTCCGAGAGATCCATTGGTGGTGCATTGTACTTCGTGACCTTCATTGGTGATCATTCAAGGAAGGTGTGGTTGCACCTGTTAAAATCCAAGGATCAAGTGCTTGATGCCTTCAAGGAATTCCACGCTCAGGTAGAACGTGAGACCAGCCGGAAGATCAAGTGTGTACGGTCGGACAATGGAGGTGAGTATAGAGGTCCCTTTGAAGCCTATTGCAAGAAATATGGCATTAGGCTAGAGAAGACTCCACCCAAGACACCACAACTGAATGGGCTAGCTGAGAGAATGAATAGAACTATTGAAGAAAGAGTTCGTTGTGTGCTCTCTCATGCTAAGTTACCCAAATCATTTTGGGCAGAAGCTATAATGACCGTAGTTGACATTGTCAACCTCACACCATCGGTTCCTTTGAACGGCGCCATCCCAGAGGAAGTCTGGACGGGCAAAAAGGCTTCATACAATCATCTTAAGGTGTTCGGGTGCCGAGCATTTGTTCACATTCCCAAGGATGAGCGAGCAAAGCTTGATGCAAAGACAAAGGAGTGTATCTACCTTCGCTCACCCAAGGATGAATTTGGCTATCGGCTATGGGATCCAATCAATAAGAAGGTTGTTCGTAGTAGAGATGTCATCTTCTTTGAAGATCAAACGATTGAAGATATTAAGAACTCGGAGAAGCCAAGATTGAGAAGAAGCAAGAACACCGAACTTACTCCATTTCAACGTGAGGATGACACACATCAAGATAATGATGATGAAAACCATGAGCAAAGCAACCAAGAGACTCATGATGAATCAAATCAGGAAGATCCTCAATCTAGTTCTCTGCCAGCACCAGAGCCGAGGCGATCCTCTAGGGAGAGAAGACCATCCATCCGGTATAACACCGAAGATTACATTACACTCACGGATGAGGGGGAGCCGCAAAGTTACAAAGAAGCAATCAATGATATTCATAAAGAAGAGTGGATAAAAGCCATGCAAGAAGAGATGCAATCCTTGCATGAGAATCACACTTATGAACTTGTGGAGCTACCAAAAGGGAGAAGAGCCTTGAAGAATAAATGGGTGTATCGAATCAAGACTGAAGATAGTAGCTCAAAGCCTCGCTACAAAGCTCGGTTGGTGGTCAAAGGATTCGGTCAAGAAAAAGGCATCGACTTTGAGGAAATATTCTCTCCCGTGGTAAAGATGTCATCCATCCGAGTTGTCCTTGGCCTAGCAGCAGTTCAAGATTTGGAGATTGAACAACTCGATGTCAAGACAGCATTCCTTCATGGCGACCTAGAGGAAGAGATCTACATGGAGCAGCCCGAGGGTTTCAAAGTTCCGGGTAAGGAAAATCTAGTATGTCGCCTCATGAAGAGTTTATATGGCCTCAAGCAAGCACCGAGGCGACTTCCTCATACTTCTACTCTATGTTGATGATATGTTGATCATTGGACAAGATCGCATAAAGATAGATGCCTTGAAAAAGGATCTAAGCAAGAGTTTCGCCATGAAAGATTTGGGACCGGCTAAACAAATCCTTGGGATGAGAATAACTCGTGATAGATCGAAGAGACTGTTGTGGATATCCCAAGAGAGGTACATTGAGAAAGTGTTGGAACGATTCAACATGAACAAATCAAAGCCGGTAAACACACCACTTGCTGGACACTTCAGGTTGAGTTCGAAGCAAAGTCCAACAAATGAGAAAGAAATGGAGGAAATGAAGAAGATTCCATACTCATCGGTAGTAGGCAGTCTCATGTATGCAATGATATGCACAAGACCAGATATCGCCTATGCAGTTGGAGTCGTCAGTCGCTTCTTGGCCAACCCTGGGAATGAACATTGGGTAGCGGTCAAATGGATCCTCCGATATTTACGAGGAACTTCCAAAAGATGCTTATGCTTTGGAAAAGGAAAACCTGTGTTAGAAGGATACACAGATGCAGACTTGGCCGGTGATATTGATTCAAGGAAATCAACATCGGGTTACCTAACTACTTTTGCAGGGGGAGCTGTTTCCTGGCAATCAAAGTTGCAAAAGTGTGTTGCATTATCCACCACAGAGGCAGAGTACATCGCAGCTACTGAAGCTTGCAAGGAGATGTTGTGGATGAAGAACATTCTGCTCGAGCTGGGAATAGATCAAGAAAGGTACGTGTTGAAGTGTGATAATCAAAGCGCAATTTACTTGGCGAAAAACTCAACATTTCATTCCCGCACAAAGCACATTGACACAAGGTATCACTGGATCCGAGAGGTCCTCGAGGAAAAGAAATTGCATCTTGACAAGGTTCACACCGACGAGAACTGGTCAGACATGATGACCAAGGTAATACCGACAAAGAAGTTCGAAGATTGCTGTCAAGGTGCAGGTTTGCTACTACCCCCCAATTAAGTCGTGAGGGGGAGATTTGTTGGGATCCCTCCTTAATTGGAGAGGTTCTAGAAAATTCTAGAGCTTTCTAGAGAAGTATAGAATTTTCTAGAACGTTCTGGAGAATCCTAGAGAAGTCTAGAACTCTCTAGAAGCTTGTGGAATAGTGTTGAATCCTCTAGAATATTCTAGAGATGTGTGGAAACTTCCGGAAGCCTATGGAAGAGTATGGAAGGATATGGAAGAGAGTGGAAGAGTATGGAGACTCCTAGAGTGTGTGGAGCATTCTAGAGAATCAATCTCCACCCTTAGATAGAAATCATCCCCACCATTCATTGTGAAGGTGGAGTAGTATAAATAGGGGTAGGGGGATTCATTCCTAACCATCCTAGCCAAGAGTGAATCCACTTCTTAGAGTGAGAAAGTTAGAGAGCCTCTTTGAGAGAGAAGAGAGATAGCTTGGGAAGACATCATCCTCAAGCTTGAGTGAGCCACCATTGAGTGAGACAATTTTGTAACATCCTTGTATACCCTACTATTCTTTTGTATAGTGGAAGAATCTCTATATTGGAGAATTTAAATCGTGTGCTCCCATCGCTACCTAATTTCCTAAGTGCCTATCTTAACTTTACGAAGCCGGAAATTCCGGAGTGTTTTTTCCCAACATATGACTCCGTTAAAACATCGCCTGATCGCCCAACCTTAATTACTCGTATTTGTTTCACCGTGCCTCCTTCACCCTTTAATTAGTGAAAATTGGCAATTTGGCATCATTCTGTGCACATCACCGTCTTCTATTTAAATATAATCAGGTGCTTATAATTCCAAATATAAAAGTCTCATTTTTTGGAGACCTTATCATCATTATTGATCTGGATTCAGGAGCTACGTGTGTCATTTTCCCTCTTCATCTACCCTGGAATTATGAACTATGAGAAGAACGAAGTATTAGTCTATCTGCTAGCATAATCTATTACTTTTACCTTTTAAATTTAATGCTATTGATTGTTGATAAGTGATCAAATTAGTTAAAATAGTTAATCTCGATCATCTATCATAATTGAAAAGAAAAAAGTATAATTACCATAAAAGGGCACTAGGCCGAACACATCCCCGTGTATTTGTCTTGTCTTCAAAAAGTTCTTGTCCTATTTACATTTCGATTGTGTTGATTAAAGTAATCTCATAACATTCTTACATGATTTGCTAAGAAACTATTAACATTGCAATAAAAACATATAATCAGCTAATAGGCAAAGAATGTTAAGATTTAGTAGTATGTACATATAGAGCCCGTTTGGTAATACCCAAATCGGCTGTATCAACTTATTCTGCTAAAACTTTTGAGGTTCTGGATGAAGTGACTGGACTGCCTGATTCTGCTGATTTATGAACAAAATATATTTAAAATAGATTTTATTTATAAAATAAAGAAAAAATTATATGAAAAAAAATTAAAATGATTATCTACAGTAACTTCAACCAAGAAAGGCAGAAAAGTAACTCCAAAAGTTACGTGTTCGATGAAAAAAGTTGTCTGACAAGCTTAATAACCCAAAAATTAGGGTCACCAAAAAGACTCACGGTGTTTGGGAAAATTTCATTTGAATAAATCATGTCAGCTTGTATAAAATATACGAAATGTAGAAGATTAGCAGATATGATCGAAATTGACTGAAAGTGAACATTACTATAGAAAGATGTCGTGCCAATTTTTTTTTACAAAGTACTACGTAAAATATTTAACTCTATTAGGCAAAGTATCAATTTTTTACTAAAAAAATAAATTTGAAAAGAGTTTCACCTAATGTTCTATTATTCACCACAAAATGTTTCTTTTTAAGAGCGTAGTTTATATATATACTCAGTTGTTTTTTGGATATGATATTCCATTTGAATATATCATGCCAGCTTGTAAAAATCATACGAAACATAAAAACATATACAGTATATTAATGAAATGATATGAAAATGAACATTATTATTAGAATATCGAAAGATTGTGACAATCTTTTGCTGCACAAAAAAAGTCGATGCTTTCGGGCAAAAGACTTTTTACTAAAAACATAAAATTAAAAGGGAGTTTCAAGTAATGCTCTATTATACATCACAATTTTATTTTTTGGAGAACATAGTGTTGTATATGCACTTAGTTGTTTTTTAATTTGCATGTACTGGTTGCATATTGGTGTCTGCACTTCAATAGTTTATTTGTTCTATTTCAAGTTGGTTAAATTATTATTGGTTCATATGAAAATTAGACCAAGTGTAATCTTTGGTGAGTAAGAAGTTTGTGCCTCTGCATTTTGTTGTGCGCTTCTGTTTTGAGTTTCATGAGTTATTAGCATTCCCATTCATTTTGAAATGCATTTTTTTAATGACGGTATATTATGCCTCACTTTGATCCACTATATGCATGTATTTCACAAATAGGTATTTAATTAAAGTTATTTTATTTCATTTCATATGGATAGTGGTAAGCCTAGCATGAATAAGTAACAAGATAAAAATATCAAGAGCTTGTGCCCGCAAAAAGTTTACTAAACACTTTAATTATAGTGTAAAACTTCTTCAATTCTGATTTATATGTGATTGAGAATCAGCAACCCCATGTACGCGGTATTTTATTTGAATATATGGAGGTGGTACTGCCACACATGATTGTGTCATATCCCAAGTAAATAAGTATCAAACTAATACTCTCATGAGATTTGAGTACATCTATACATGTAAGTATATTTAATTTGATTGAGAAAATTAAATTTCATTGTAGCATACTAAGGGAGTGTTTGCGATTGCTTCAACTTTAAAAAAATGATTTTTTAAAGTGATTTTGGGGAAAATGGTTAATAGTAAAAGTTGGTAGTGTTTGGTAAAATAAGTACTTTTTGTGTAATAGAAAAAGTGAGAAGCAGTTTAAAGCACTCTTCTACCTGCTTTCAGCTTTTAGCTTTTAAGTGATTGATTAATTTAAGCAGAAGCTATCATTTGAAAACACTTTTTCCAACTTTTTTTAAGCCAAAAGCTGAAAAGCGCTTTTTTTAATCAACCCCAAACACTCCTTAAGGGTCTGTTTGCAACAGCTTCTGCTTTTAAAAAAGTGTTTTTTTAATGAAATGGGGAGAAGTGATTAAATAAAAGTTGATAGTGTTTGAGAAAAAATGAATTTGAAAAGTAAAAGTGGGTAGTGTTTAGTAAAATAAGTGTTTTTTGTGTAATAGAAAAAGTAAAAGCACTTTTGACGCGGAAGCCGAGAAAAATAAAAGTTGTAGTGTTTGGGAAAATAAGTGCTTTTTAAAGCCAAAAACTAATAAGTGCTTTTTTAAGGGTTGGTTTGCAACTGCTTTTAAAAAAGCACTTCTCAATTTTTGGCTTTAAAAAAGCACTTATTTTCCCAAACATTACAACTTTTATTTTTCTCGGCTTCCACGTCAAAAGTGCTTTTACTTTTTCTTTTATACAAAAAACACTTATTTTACCAAACACTACCCACTTTTACTTTTCAAAATCACTTTTTTCTCAAACATTATCAACTTTTATTTAATCACTTCTCCCCATTTCATTAAAAAAGCACTTTTTTAAAAGCAGAAGCTGTTGCAAACAGACCATAAGTATTTCTAAGTAGGCCTAAATGGGGAACTTTATGACGTGCTATTTTTGTTGTTGCTTTAAAATTGTTGTGACGTGCTCATTTTCAAATGTGCAGCCAGTTAGATTTGCATGCGACATTGAAACATGAAAAGTTGTTATCGTGGTATTCAAAACATTCCTCCTATTAATAACGTGATTACGGAAAATGTTATGCATAAAATTTGTGTGTAATTTCAAATTGTCAATTGAGCATTTTACCCCCGCGCGTCGCGCGTCAGAAAACTAGTAGTAGTATAGATTATATCCTTCATGGTAGGGCAATAGTCCCCCAAAAATTAATACCACTACATTCCTCTTTAGAAGAAAATATTGACGACCTTGATTGAAAGGTATGATAAGACTACCTAAAATGTAAATAAACACTGAGGCCCCCATTTAAAAAAAAATAAAAACAAACCATAGAACCTTCTTATGGTTCATATTTGAATATTAATGAGATATTCAACTATGAACCTCCGAGTGTTATCTCGAAGTAGGATTTGTAAATGTGTCAATGATTCTTGAACAAGAGTGGGTCAACTGAAATAACATTAGGGAGAATGCCTAAAATTTCCAACCTCTCTTTTTCAACATGAGGCAGCTTACACATATTGTGGTCCCAACATTGAAGCATTACAACCATGACATATTGCAAAGTTAGACACACGTGATTTAAATTTTTAGGATCGAGCCCATCAAATGCTCATGCACATGATTCACTAATTCATCAATATTTCATGATCATTTTATGTGTTTTAGTGAGCTTATAGCCCTTTACCACCATGGATATAACATATTAAGATCAAGACTATTAGATGACTGACAATTCAAGTTATATCTCAATAACCCTCTTTTGCATTACCTACAAATTGTCTGTCATCACAGTCAATATGAATTATTTGATTACATCTGTTTTGATTTTCGCCGTGTCTTGAAAAGTGAAAAGAAATATTTCAAACTTGTTATCCCATAGAACCTTCCTAGTATATATATGCTATTGCAGGTCTCCTAACCACAACTAATCATAACTTTAGGAATGAATGTTTACTTTACATCGCTCTATAGAGCTCGGTTTCATCAAGATGCATATAGACATATTCATTGTCCTTGATTAAGTTGAACCATTTTAATCTTTATACACATATTCATTAAAATCATGGAATGTTGTGTTTGATAAAATTGAATGAAGAACTAAATAACTTAAACAAAATTACATTCTTAACCTCTTACATTTGTTTGTTAAGAGAGGCTTCACAATATTTGAGTGTCTTTTTATTGCATTCCTCTTCACACACCTATGAGCTGTAGATTTTGATGAATTTTGTTCTACTGTCAATAATCTTAGTGTGCTTCTTCTGTAGATAGGGATGTCTTTTATCTTTTCCAAGTCAAATTGAAATCTTTTTTTACCAACATTTCCCCTCCCTATAGGCATGACATCAATATCGTGTCCAACTTTCAATCGTTTCTTCAGTCTCTACCATGTGTTATCAGTGCACGTCTAATAACATTAAAATCAGAAACTATTGCCTCAATTATTTCACCTTTGAGTGTTCCATTCACCGACTTTGCTAAAAGGATCTCAATTTCTCTATTTATACCCATATATCATTTAAAACAACATTTTCCCTGCCTTTCCCTTCCCTTCTAATAACTTATCTATGTTGTATTGCAGGTGATAGGAAGGATGTACTTGATTCTTTGTAAGGATGGCAATTGGGGCGGGGACCCGTGGGGAACCACCCCGCGGGGGAAGGATGGGGTGGGGCTTGGGGTGGGGCGGGGGGCGGGGATTACTACACCCGTCCCATCCCCGTTATAAATATATATATACTCAAACATATATATATATATATATATATATATATATATATATATATATATACATACATATATTAATAATGTATAAACATATTAATTAAATTATATGTACTATATAACAAACACATACACATACTTATAGACACGCATACATGTATATATGTGTATTAGTCATGATTAATGAACTGATACTACGTAAGTCTTATATTAGAATAATAAGTAATGACTAAAAATATTTATCATAAATGATGTATGAGTTTTAAAAGTGAGAAACTAAGTAAATAGAACACACACTCTCACACAAACATGTATAATATATATAATTAATTGTAGTATAATTAATGAGAAATTTGGAATGACATACATGATGGTAATATGTTTTCTTATATTTTTAGTTTTATTATTTTCATACACCCCAGAACCATAGAATCCAATTGATATTCATTTGAAATTCAATAGACAAACATCAAATGGTTATTTAATTTTTGAAGTGCTGAATATCACTAAAAGTGCCCGACGCAGGGGAAAAACTTTATTAGAGAAATTATTAGACGAACTAGAACGTAATTTAGAGAAATTTCAATGAAACTCTTGGACTTATTCAAATTGAAAAATTATTAAAAATTGATGGTATCATCTTTTATCGAACACAATATTATCTAGTTTAACTCTTTGAGTGCTATGTATATATATATTTATTTATCTATAAATTGGATTAAAAAATACACAAATAAGATAATTAAAATATATATGGGGGCACCCGTGGGAGACAGCGGGGTGGGGCGGGGATGGGGGGGGTCTGGGAGTGACGGGGATGGGGCGGGGATGGGGGGAACTTTTAGACATGGGGCGGGGGATGGGGGAGTGAACCCCCTCCCCAAACCCGCCCCGTTGCCATCCCTAATTCTATGCCTTTGGAGAATTCAGAAATTTGCGGCTCAGTAGATGTAGAAATAACTGGAAGATTCACATCCATTTATGAGAAATTAAGTGAATATGAATGACTACTAATGGTGGTAGATGCATTACTTGTGTGATGGAAGCTATATTTATGGTTGCAAGAATGGAGGGGGAAAATATGGAAATTTCAAATCTCTAAAAAAACATCTGCTGTAATAATGTAAACTTCTGGAAAATTTTAGGGCCCACGTGTGGTGACTTTGTATAAAGTTGGAGTGTAGGTAGGTCAACCTTTGTGTAAGCTATCTACTCAATGTACCTTTGTCTGCAAGTGAAGTCACTGTTATCCTGTGAATACATTATACTTCTTATTATTTCTCTACTTTCCTCCATTTTAAATAAAGGGTAAATTTGTCCAGCCAACTACAAATACTTCATTTCCTTATTCCTTGTGCCCGTCAATATTGGCTAAGTAAATGGGGACAAATGGAGTATACCTTTTAAGTAAATATTATCTTGAAAATTTTCTTTTACCTTTTTGTTTTTTCTTTTTAAATTAGTTTGTGCGCGAGGGGATTGATCATGTCTTATATTGTGTGCTCCTTGATCTTTATGCACATGTTTGAATATATTCAATTTTAATAATTGTATCATAGGAGTACTTATATATATGGTCGTGAAAAGAGGTTTAATGTAGCCCAATCCTATAATCAAGAATGAACAATTATATACAAGATGACTTTGAAGGGTTAGAGTGCATGCTCATAATTCTTAGTTAGAAAAGTTAGAAGTAAGAACCAACAACCACAAATGTAAGATTTGAGCATATTTAAATGCCAACACATCATTAGAGTATTTCAGTTTTTAAAAAATATGTTTGTACTTACTTTGATCCTCAATATGATTCTAAGATGAATATAGTTATTCATTAGTTTAGTTTAGTTGGTCATTACTATCTTAAAATAGATTTACTCAAATTTTACTCGTAGGTATTTTGATATGGAGTTTTACCATCTGAATATCAATTTCTAGCCGATTAGGTAATTCCAAGCAAGAATAAAATTTTACATACTTCACAGTTCACACGCATATGCTTTTTTGATAAAATAAGAAAAGATACAAAATAAAATAGTAAAACCAATAGTTCTTAGCTATTATGGTACTTTGAACTATTAGTGGCACAACCATATATAAGAGATATTGATCACAACTACGCATGATTATGCTTGCTAAACTTAGATATATGAGTCTAAAACTATAAAAAGTTTTTCATTATCTCTAATCACATCTATGGAATCAATTATTGTTCCCTCTTCATCAGTTAGAAATGCATTAGTTGCGTCAAATCCAAACTTCTCACCTGTAAAATATATCATTAAAATATTGAATTCCCCAATACACAAGTATTGTATTCATAAATAAATGAACAATATCGACATATGGATAAAGAAATACATATAAAAAAGTTATGGTTTTAATTAATTAAGTACCTGCAATAATCTTTAGCTCTGCTATTGTGTTTGGAAGTTTGATTAGCCTTCCCGATTCAGAACAGTGTGTTTCACGCCTCATCTTAGGATGACCTCTATAGACGCTAACTCTAATACAACATTGTTGCATAAAAATTTTATTGTGTTCTTCCTTAGGCCACCTTGAAATTACAGCTCCATTCATGATGTCAGGCATTATAAACATGTGGCTAGTTAAATCATCAATCTCTGCCCCATTCATTATCAGGAGTTTTATCATGGATGCATTGTTTTCAGCCATAGATACTTGCATGGCAGTCATTCCATCGCTGCCTCTCGAATCCACATGTAGCCCGTGTTTCAAAAGTCGTTGCATTGCAGAAGAATCGCCCATCTTTGCTGCTTTGCATAAGAGATCTCCAGCTACATATGGATCAGAGGTGGATGATGCCCAATGGTACAAAATACTAAATGTGGAATGTTGGTTTGCAGTTATAGCATCCCATAGTGCTGTATTACCTTCCACATCTACATTTGAAAGACTCTTAAGAATAATGAAAATAACACATGCATGAATATATACACACTCAAATTATATTCTTGATCTATCAATGAAAAAAGATTAAAATATAAACTAACCTTTCAAATGAATGTTACATCCATGTTTATGGAGAACCCTTACACACTCTTCGTACCCTTTTGATGCTGCAATGTGCTGATGAATTGAATAAATAAAAAATGTCAATACACAAACTATAGTGGTCAAATGAAAGTGGTCAAAACAAAATATGTGGTTTTACTAGTAAAAATGTACTTCCTCTATTTATAAATAAAATTATCACAGTGACTATTAAACCAAAGTGTGTTAGATAAGTCTGTCAATCATATGAGAGTCATTAGAGATTGACTTTAAGCATGGTAAAAAATCATATTGAGAACTTTATTTTGGAATTTAAATGTACAATCATAAAAATATTATGGACATTTAAATTTATACCAATAGAGTCTTTCCTTTAGAGTCTCTAATATTAGCGTCCATTCCTGACTTTAGAAGTTCATCAAGAAAAGTAGCATTGCCTGTAGCCACAACCGTGAACAAGTTGATAAAGTTGTTTGGATCTTTGTCTTCTCTCCCAATGTCAATGAACAAATCGTCTGGATTGAGATCCCTCAGCAATTTGTGGTGCTGTATGATTTAAAAGGCCCAATTAGTTGGTTTTACTTGTTAACAAGATATGAATTTGAAATTTATTATATAAAGAAGCTTTAATTTACCTGAAGAAAGTTTTTGATGATGGTAATATTATCTTCAACTTTAATTTGCATAACTTGAATAAGAGTAGCCGTTTTTAACTTAAGAAGTTGAGAGAGAGACTTAGTTCGATATGTAAAACTCGGAGGATTGTCGCAACAAAAGGCACCAATGTCTCCGAACATATCTCCAGACTTCAAACTCCAAACAAGTTTTTCATTCTCCATCTCGCCTTCAATCATATCCACTTCCCCAGATACAATAATATAAACATCATCACATGACTCATTCTTCATTATCACATCCTCCCTAGGAGGAATGTACTCTGCCTTCATATCAGCAACCTGAAATCAATGCATGTGGTAGTTGTTCACAATGATACACATTAGACTTTAGACTGCTAGCTAGGGGGAGGGGGTTTGAGGGGCCTGAAGTAATCAGGGCTGGAACTCACTACATTGAGTTTCGAACCCTTATGTGCCTAGCGGGTTTCGAACTCGAGACCTCCCACTAGGCACGGTAACCTTACAACCAGCTGAGCTGGAATGCTTGGTTAGACTTTAGAGTGCTACTTTTATCAGTTTGACTTAAATGTGTTCACGTACCAGGAGCAACAAAGTGTCTCTTGAAACTCCCTTGAATAGATAAACTCTCTCGACTGTTGGAAGAAATAAATGTTGACTAATACTTTTGCATATAGTTTTGGGGAGCTGTTCAATCAGTGTTTGTTGATTTAATCTTTCTGCCCTAAATCTTAGACACATGAAACCCAATATCTGCTCCTTCAATCTTGCAGGTAAGTGGTTCCGTCCCACAAAATTTGATGCTTCTTCAATGTTGTTCCTCTAAATCAACAATCATCACTTAATCAAACATTATGGAGAAAATTTCATACAAAGGATGAATACATCCGGTTTTCCTCAAATTAAGACCCATTGACTTGCAAAAGATGTAATTCCGTATAATTTTTTAGAACAAAGTAATTTTATATTAGGAATAAAAAATTACTAGCATTATTTGCGAACTTCGTTCTTTTTTTTTACTCCTATTATAACTATTATCCTATTGTGTTTTTTCATGCTATATTCATCCCTTATTTTAGAGTTAAATTTGACTTTTAAAGGATTTTGAAATCTATGTTTGTTCATCATTACACACAAATATTCATTGAGAAATTTTTATTGATTGTGATTAAATGATCTTCTATGTCCCAATAAAAACCGTTCTTTCATATATTGTGTATACCAAAATTATTTTCTTTTCTTTAATGTAAAAAATTCTTTGATTTTTTTCTCTCACTTCTAAGAAAATGATAACTATACAATTTTCATTCTATTAAATCATGTGCCAAGTCAAACTAGAAGATTTTAGTTATATGTCCGAATAGGTACTATTATTTGAGTACGTAATAAAAACATGTAAATTCAATTATATTCTTTATCTATGATAAACTAGACATTCTTTTAGGAATATAAATGAGCTAGTTCTACTTAGGAAGAATAACTACTAACTTCGTCCATTCAACTTTGCCAAGTTAATATGGGGTGTGAACTTAGAATAGTAAAATTTGGGTGCTTCAGATTTGTGTAGAAGAGAGAGAAATGAACAGTGTCACGAATTCATTATTTTAGAAGGATCGGAAAGCAACAAATTGTTTTGGGACAAACAAAAAAAGTGGCAAGTCGAGTGGGACGGAGGGAGTATGTTTTATTCATATTAGGAATATATTATTTCAGGTATTTTAAAAATTACAATAATTTAATGTGTTCATGAAGTAAATACATTAAAATGATTTCATCTAGGAAACTTTCGTAATATAACATAATGAAATCGATGAAAAAATAATGATAAAATTATAGAAGTTTGACTTATGAAAGTCAACATCAATATAGACATATCACATACTCCCTCCGTCCCTAATAACTTTGCCAAGTTTGACCGGCACGGGAATTAATAAAGTAAAAACTATGTGGTTGAGGTTTGTGCAGAGGAGAGAGAATTAACTGGAACCACAAATTCTTTACTTAAATGGGAAAGTGGCAAAGTTATTGGGACATCCAAAAATGGAAAGTTGGCAAAGTTATAAGGGACAGAGGGAGTATCAATAAATCTTAAAATATGAATTATTTAGATGTGTCAATGCTTACAAATTCCATTGTTCGGCGCGTCCCTTCAACGACGAGATTAGTCATGTTGCCAATAATGTAAGAAGTAAGGCCAAGATTGAAGAGCAAATATAAGATGATGAAGATCATCTCCAAAGTGTTGACTGCATGGACGTCTCCATAGCCAACGGTAGTCATGGTGGTTATGGACCAATACAAAGCAGAAATGTATCGAATTGTTAGGCTTTCATCTTTGAGATTAAAAGACCCAAGCCAATTTCTCCCTTGGTGTGGATATCTATCTGCTAGAAAGTAATAGAGGCAACCCGCACAATGCACCATCAACAATGTTACCTGCATGCTACGTGATATTTTATTTAATAAACAGTTACAATTAATACATATTCCAAGTACTTTAGTACTCACATTTAGACTTTTAGAGCCCACTTCGTGACTCTGTTTTTTTATAAAACTTAACACGTAATTTTTTATTTCACGCGCTGAATTGTGTAATAATAAGAAAAAATAAGGTTGAAGTTACTTTTCTGGAAGTATTGGCTGAAGTTACGGTAGATGAGACCATTTTAGCCATTTTTTCATTTTTCTTCTTCTTATTTTATTAATAGAATATATTTTAAATGTAAATTTTTCATAAATCAACATAATCAGCCATTACAGCCATACAGGCACTTCAGCCAGGACTTCAGAAATTTCAACAGAATGAGCCGATTCTAGTGTTACCAAGCGGGCTCTTAATTACATAAAAAATTATCATTTCTTGTCAGGAATTAATTTATTTCATGTTGAGAATTGGGGTATGTGATTTATATTAATTCACTTACAAATAGAAGCCTGCCACATCTAACCCAAAAATAGTTGAACCTAATGTCCTTCTCTAGCCTGTATAAAAAAAATACACAAGTAAACAATATGTACATACAAGATCAATCCTTAGATTATTTTAAATACAAAAAATTGAGACTAAGAATATAGGATTTTTAATTAAATGAATGTGTAGCTAGTTTAGATACCTTGTCAAGAAGGAGCTTACTCTTCGGAGCCGCCATAATCTTAGCATTCCTATGACGGAATAACAAATACCTAGCTGATTTTTTCCAGTGACAAAAAATGATGTCACGAGCTCGAATGGGATAGTTGATGCTACGTCCATCAAGAACCATGTTGAGAGATACCTGTATCTTCTTATGTTAATGACAAGTCACTATATTTTTAGGTATGACAAAAAAATGGATCTAAAAGTACTCAGTGTTTTGGGACGGGTCCACCCGCACAAAATATACATCAAAATATCACACTAGATTCGATGAGATCAAACTTAGACACGTTAGTCTTAGATAGGCAATGCAAGAATACCAATCAAATCAAATCAATTGGTTTGATACCAGCAGTCTAAATTTAGCTTTCACTTGCAGTTCGATAGTGTGATATAAGTCCTTAGTTTTGTAACAAAAATATGTGGTTTAAACTATTTTTTCATAAGAGATTCAGTAATAAGGGATTGAATGTTGACTTTAATATCTACTCATTCGCTAATATCTAAGGATTTTAAGGGATTGGGCTGATTTTTAGAACTATATGTCATATTTCTCTAATACTGTCTACAAACTTACCTAGAATCCTTCCAAAAAAAATTCACACACTTTAATAAACTTAATTATATACTCTGTCCGGTCCCAAAGCAACTTCACACTTTAATGGTAGGTCCAAAATAAACTTCACATTTCCATTTTTGGCAATTTTTTAATATAAAGTTACCCTTATATACCCTTACTTTATTACCTACTTTACACCCACTTTTTCTCTCCTACTGCACTTTATCTAATTTTTTGGGGTATACTGGAAAAGTCAAACGAAAAATTCCACTTTCTAAAAACCGTAAAGTCAAACGAAAAATTCCACTTTCTAAAAACCGTAAAGTCAAACCATGAACTTGTTTTGGGACCGGAGGGAGTAATAATCTACTTGACCATTTTTTATAATTATAAACTTCTAGAGATCAGAACTTTACATCTCCACTTCAATTTACAGAGATTTTCACATTTCTGTAGAATTGTTGAATATTGCACCCACATATTTTTACAAAGGAAGAAAAATAAAAAAAGAGATGGATTAATGATAAAATGCCAAAAGTTATTCCCTCCATATTTAAATACTTGTAACATTATATTTTGAACGGAGTTAAACAGTGAAATATTAGAAGTAGTGAATAATGTAGAAAATGTTTAAAAAAACAGGAGAAAATAATAAGAAATACGAAAAAAGTTAAAAATAAAAGTAGAAAAGGTAGGAAAATGAAGATGAAAACGTAGATAAAGTAGGAAACATAAGAATAAAAAACAGAGTAAAACTTACTAAGATTGATAATGTTGCATCCAGTCAAATATCTCTCATAACTATAAGGAAAAGGGAAATGGAACTTTTGCTAATATAAATTAGTGTACAAGTAATGTTTTCCCAAAAAGGTGTATTATACTTTTTCCTCAAATAAGAGTAAGATATTGTCATCTTGAAATCATTGTATCATATTTTGATATTATCACACACGAATATGACAATCTTAATGGCGTGATATCAAGCATTATTCAAACTTCAAAGTTCAAACATGAGAGTAATTTTATAACACACATGTGGATTTTTTTAATGGAAACTGTTGGAAATTTCAAATAGGAAGGGCGTTGAGTATAAATGAAGTGAAAATATATATTACTATTATATTAATATAATTTTAATAGGGAGTATATTTTTCGATTAATTATAGAAGATTAAAACTTTACGAAATAGTACTCCATTTTCCTATCTTTTTCCTCTCCTATAAGTATCCAAAAGAGATATGTGTTCCGCTAATAAAAGGAGGAATGCGCTTAAGCATAAGTAGAGAAGAATTCTTCACGAGATCCCTCTAGAAGAAAAGAAAATGTAAAGTGAGGTCAACATCCAAATATGAATGAATGAAGAGGAAACATAAATCAGTCGGTCTACGGAAGAATACTTCTTTGGCAAAAACACGCGTTTATGGAATCATGGTTACTTAGTTTCGTATTATACTCCACTACTCCCTCCGTCCTAATCGTTAATATAGCTGAATGGAAAACTAAGTATCTAATTATTGATATTTTAGGATGAAACTCCAGTCTAAATATGATATTGGATCCAAATTGATCTATATCATGGTTTGAGCCCCAATGAAAAATGATGACACAATTATTAAAAATGATAATGATGAATCAATGAAAAATGAATAACATTATGACGACTCACACGAAAAGGGGTGTACATTAAGTCCAACACCGATAAAATATTAAGTAATAAAGTGTTTTATTATTATTATTATCATAGACTACTGGAACCTTTTATTAAGGTGATCTTGTAGAATGGAACTCACAATAATGAAAATTTTCTATACACGATTTGCAGAGAAAATTGTTGAAATGATTATGTAACTTATGTTTATACATACTTTTCATTCCATTATTTTACTCACTTAAATCTTATCACTTTTCACTAATAAAATTTCCACGGGAAAGTAATAAACTTTTGAATAGAAATTAAATTTCCATGCAAGCAGTAGTTTTTCAGTCAGCTAAGCTTTTTTGCTAGAAGTGATGTAAGCTGTTGAAAATGTATATATAACTTATTTTAGGAGTTCTCATACTAACGGAGAATTGAACTTACCTCACTATATATACTTATACTTCTAAGTTTCGAAAAACAATTTATTATTATAATTTATTCCCTCATTTACATAAATTTCACACTTCAATCACACCCCATTAATTATTAAATTCAAGGCCGGGGGTATGCGTATTTGATGAATTGAGGTCATAAAAAATTCATAAACAAAACCACATAATTACACCCTTTTGTTTTGTTTGAAAGGAATATTACCCTTTTGTTATTGCTCGTAAATCGTTCTAGTTCTTAGATGTGACTTGTTCACATATACATTATGCAATTGCCCAAATACGAGAATGAGAGAATATGCTCATTGAAGATATAATTGTTTAAAGTTAGGAAATTTGGAGTGGTTTTTAGAATGCATTAGATCATATTTTCGAGGTGAAACTTATTTGTCAAACTCAATAATCATGTCAAACTTATTTAATTTTTTCCTTACTTGGCGTACCCTTTTTATTTATCTCAAACAAATTATAAAAACAGAATTATTATTTTATTTTGAAAGAAAAGACATGCTTATATTAATATTAGTAGAATTCAGATCATATAAAAAAGAAATTATCGAATAATATATAATGTTTTTAGCGTGCTAAAATCTAAATAAGAACTAAAGTTATACATATAAATTTTTCTAAAATTGAAGTATCAAATTCAAAGGGGGGAAAATTCGTTCTGATCTGATAATACGGGATTGGGCCCGGCCCGTTACCAGTCTATAATGCGACGTTTCACTAAGAATATTAATCAAATGGCCCTCCACAACAACTTTCATTACTTCAGACAAGAAAAGAATAAAAACACAATTCTGCCGGCACTAGTACGTACCCTACTTGTACAAATATTTGATTGTATGCGTTATTAATTATGTGACTTTATTAACTTACATATCCAGTTTTCTAACTAACAAATAATTTATCCACATTGTGGACATTTTCACCAGATAATACACATTTGACAACACAATAGAATGAAAAATTCCTATCCAAGCCAAGTTTTTTCTCCATGAAATAGTACATTGTAGGGAAAGAGATATTAAATTGGATAAATTTATCACTGACAAAATTTATGAAGTAGCATTTGGCTTCATGTTGTTAACAGTCGTATCAACTTATATTAATAATGGATGGCCCCATCATAACAATGTATCGCCATGGTGAGGCCAGACAAGCATATGACTCCGTAACGGAGTTATATTTAGTTACTTCTAAAAATGAGCATGCATATAAATTACTCCGATCCCTCTGTTTCATATATATAAAAGTTCTCACCTTTTTTTTAACGTCTTATACAAAAGTTCTTATTTCTATTTTAGAAAACAACTAACACTCTTAAATGATAATTTAAACATTAAATATTAAAAATAACACATTAATAACAATCAAAGTTATCACCACTAATCCCATTATATTATATATCTATAAAAATATATATGAAAATATATTTAAATTTCCTTATTTAATTATTGTCTAATTAACTGTGTCATGTTGTCATGCATGAGACCTTTTAAACATGATGAAGGTAGTATGAGATGGTCATACCATTTTTTCATATTAATATTACTACTATATACCACTACTTTAATCATCACCATGATGATAATAATTTATACTACATTGTATCAAATATTCTATTATTATTCTATTAGGAGTGTTAGGAACTATACTACATTGTACCAACCAAACCACATAGTTCCGTAAGCGATAAAAGATGCAAGCAAAATGTGCCCTTCTATAATTAGTTCAAGGTATAGTACAGGCAATGAATTCTAAAATAAAGTTACAACCAATGATGAAATTTTGGAACTTTTCATCCTCTAATAAATACTAGTATATTTCATTTAAAAAAAATTAAATAATGCATAAATTTGTTGCAAGATAATATTCTAAAACTGTTAATAGGTGAGAATTCATAAAATAATTAATATTCAAGACTATGTTTGAAACGTAGGCAACGGATGAAATGTGACTTTTATACTTCGACAGACACAATGCGAGTTTTTATACCTTAGCAACTAACTTTTGAGATCATTTAATTTTATATTGTAGTGATCGGGATAATATGCTCATATACAGGGGCGGCGGAGGTGATCGAGGGTGCTTAATCGGGGCCGGACCACCCCAAATTTGAAAAAACTTATAGTTTTAGTATAAACAATTTTGTGTAAATATTTGTTTACCAAATTCTTTAGACCGACTCACCCAAATTTTACTCTAGCCTATACCCTGCCAATATCTATAAATTTATTTGCATTTTCGTCCATATTACGTAGTACTTCCTCTGTTCTTTTTTAGTTGCAACATTCACCTTTTCACGTTTTCCAATGCACAATTTTGACCATTATTATATTTAATTCTGTATTAGTAAAAAATTATGAAAAAATATATTATGAAACTTGGTAACGAGATGAATTCGACCAATTTTTTTTAAAAAAATAGTAACTCATACACGTTAATAAATAAAGTGTAATCAAAGTAGAGTACATGAATAGTGTATAAATTGCAATGTTGCAACCAATGCTATAGGGAGGATAATATATTGTTGGTAGTATTTGGCACATGTATACGTACTTGTGGGAGAAGGGAAGTACGGACCTGGTAGCAATTTTAGTAGGATGACGTACAAGGAGGTGAGTGGTGTTATCAATGTAGGCGACGAAGAAAGTGAGGACGATGTCAACGGCGAAAAACAAGTCAACGAGGTTGTCAACGACGTACAGCTGCCGGTTATTCGTCCCGTTTCCCAGGAAAGCAATCTCGAATGGGCACACCCATGCAGAGTATGCCACAAGCCCCACCATCCATGCCTCCCAACACCTGCATGCATCATGCATCCTCATCATCATCATCCATCCATCATTTATATACATAAATTGATACATATACATTTGACTCCCCTTCCCTATATAAAAGACACACTTTCCTTTTTGGATTGTCCCTATATAAAAGGGTCATTTCTTTTTTTGGCAAACAAAACAGTGTCAAACAGTGTCAAACAGAGGACTAAATATGTGTGCAATTCAATATGTGTCTTTTATATACTTTTATATAGGGACGGAGGGAGTATATATTGTCCGAAGATCCCAAGATTCCATAAGCTATAAATGGATAAAAGCAATCTCCAATAAACTTGTGTTTTCATCTACCATGTCAATACATGTCATGTTTTATTGCAAAGGAATTGTAAAGGAGTACATAGTAGCTCTACTAGAAAAGACCTGATTTTGTAATAGGGTATTACTAGTACAATATTTAAGAGAAAAGTAATATGGGTAATGTATAAAGTAGAAAAAGTAGGAAAAAATGTGAAAATTATGAAAGAAAAGATAAAAAGTATATAAAATAAGAGTAATTGAATATTTCAAAGGGAAACTCACCAAGGTAAATGTAGTCACAACGATAATACATACAATAAAAGAAAGTGTAGCAAATAAAAGAATATGAAGAGAGTATTAATTTAGAGCGAACTGAGCAAGTCATTCTTTATACTTTCTCCATCCTGTTATAATCTTTTGTTCTCAACAAGCTAAAATGAGATTAGCAAATTGAAAGTTGTACTAGCTTGTATGTGTGAACTTTGTTTAGGTAAATAAACAATATAGACCACACAATATTTATCGTAAGGTAAAATGAAAGTTCAGTTTAAGACGAATGCGAAAGATAAGTAGTCCCGGCCTCTATCTCACAAATAAGTTTTCACTTTAATTTACATACATACTTATATAAGAAAGTCTCTAATTAGGAGTATATTACATGATTCTTCAAATAAGAATGTCATTGTATTCTTGCGCAAACATGACTCATTCATTCCTAGTTTGGGAATATAATACATGTGAGAAAAGTCAATTAGGTGAACCTTTTTGAGATGGATCGAGAGAGTAGTACATATTGATTATTTTAGAGTCGCACCTCAGTGTGAAGCACCTATTATTACACCTCCTAATTAAAAGACGATGCTAATGTAGTTTTACTTCTTTCTTCTAAATATTGTCAAATCAATAACAAAAATAAAATTTTTTGTGACACTTGGTATTAAAAAGTTCTTTTGATTGAAATAATCACTACATTTTTTGACACCCAAAAGAGAAAAGTGATAATTTCTTCTTATTAGTATGAAATTTACTTTCTGACATGAGTGCTTAAGAATAAATGAATTATGATTTCTGCAAACATCAACAATGTTGTTTTGTTTGGTAGAAAACTACAAACAACATACATTTGTTGATTCAAATGTCTTGTATTTCAGTTGTATAAATGTAATTTTCCAAAAAACAGTAATTAAACATCCACCCATTTAAAGAATTGACCTTCTATATATACACTTTATGAGTCTTCAATTCATGTGATCATGTCTAGCTTTATGTATGTATAATTGTATATATATATATATATATATATACGATCATACAGAGTATTATAAACTTAATTACCTGTATCTAGAATCCATCGGAGAGATGAGCTTTATTGCCGGAGAAGGCTGGAGGGTGATTTGTGAAGAGCCGAGGGGAGGGAGGATATATTTTGAAAGCTTTCCCAAACTGAAATCTTCATCCACTACACTCTGATGATCATCGCCTCTCTTCATCATATCTGATCTTCTGCTACCCACCGGCCGGCCTTAGCTCCGGCAGCTAGCTCAGCAAGCTAGTGCTTGATTAAATTATTAAACCGGAGCTCACCTCTCTTAGCTTGCCTAATTGACATCTGATATTTATATCCATCCCTCGCCTCAAAATAAGTCCTTTCTGTTCTTCCCATGATGACAAGTCAGTACACTCGTACTTGTTTTAATTTCAAAGGCCTTGCTTGTTCATATATGATATTCTTTTGTATATGGCCAAATAATAATTTGTCTCACACAAATAAAATGTAGAGTATAAATTACTCCGTACTAAAGTATTAATGTCACACCTAAACCCGCATGTCAAAGTTGTTACTTTTAAATACTCTCTAAAGGCTGGTTTGCAACCACTTTAAAAAAAGCACTTCTCAGCTTTTGGCTTAAAAAAGCACTTATTTACCAAACACTACCAATTTTTTATTTTTCTCGGCTTTCGTGTCAAAAGTGCTTTTCCACTTTTTATACACCAAAAACACTTATTTTACCAAACACTACCAACTTTTACTTTTCAAAATCACTTTTTTCTCAAACACTATCAACTTTTACAAATAATCACTTTTTCCAAATCACTCCAAAAGTGCTTTTTTTAAAGCAGAAGCTGTTGCAAACACTCCCTAAGAGCATGCTACGATGTGCACAGTGCACACGTGACATGAGAGATAGCCACATAAATATGAGTAAATAAATTCTTTCTCTCCTAATTTGAATGATTTTATACAATTTTGGTAAGTTTTTCTCCACAATGTCAAGGAGACCGTCTAAATGTTGACACTGCAGTCGACATTGCAGGAAAAAACTTACCAAAATTATATAAAATCATTCTAATAAGGAGAGTGATAATTTATTTGCTAATATTTATATGATTATCACTCATGCCATATGTGCACCGTGCACATTTTAGCATTGAAGATGCTCTAAATCTTAAGTACCGTCTTCACAAATCAACACAAACTTTTATCGCGCACTTTGTACTCACTCATGTGCATCCTGAGAAACTTCCTAATGGGTCACTTATCTGAAGATTATTCCCGATCCAAATACACTTTACTTAAAGTTCTTAGGTGATGAATTATTCTTTTAATATATAGTATGTGCCGCTTACTTTTAATCAAATCTCAAGTATTGCAATTATACTCTCTTTGTCCCTACATAAAGTTCCTATTTTCCTTTTAATTCTTTTATGTATGTTCCTACATAAAGTCATATCTCCCTATTTGTTAAACAAATACTATCGTATATCAATGTGCTCTATTACCCTTAAATAATAATAATGGGACGGTTCAAAATAGTGTCAAAACAGTGTACCATAAGGTAAAATTAACTCTTGAAAAAAGCGGCATTAATTTGAGGAAGTCAAGGGAATAATATATAGTAATCAAGTTTAACTATGTAGTAACTACTAAGTAGCCATGCTAAATCAAAGTAGACATTTTAAAAAGATCAGAAGGCCGGTCTTATATACAAGGCCTCATTTCACAAATTAATTTCTTATATATAACATAAGTAATTTTTGTGATGATTGAATATCTCTTAGGCCTCATTTGTGTTGCTAATTTTTTAAAACGTTGTGGTAATTATATACATAATGGGGGTGTTTGGAAATATGGTTTCGGTAAAAAATGAAAATTTCACCCTTTTTAGCGTTTTCAATAAGTGAAAACATTATTTGTTAAATAGTTGTTCGGCTCTAGCATTTTTTATGAAACGAAATAGAAATACTGCAAATAGCACTGTTTTGAGTTAGTGTATTGAAAGATGGCATTAGTTGCTAATTACCAAAAAACTTTTTGCAACCCCTTCTCATATAACCCCTTCTCATAGAATTTGCATAAAAAAATTAGTGATAAAGGAAATTATGTAAACGAATTTTTACAGAAACAGAAAAAATAATATTTAACACATTATTATTTTATTACATAATAAATTATCGGATAAGTATAATTTTGAATAAAAAATCGAAATTTATTATGGCATATATAGAATTGATAAGAAAATACGTTTTAATGATACTTCAAACAATATGCACACATATAATATATATATATATATATATATATATATATATATATATATATATATATATATATATATACTTATATAGCTTTAAAACTAAAATAAGATGTGAAAATAGAAGTTCTTGAAATTTTCAAATTTATTTTATGTATTTATTGTGTCCCCGCAAATATGACACACTTTGTTTTAGATCCCTACAAAACGTTTTTCTTGTTTTTCATCCCTGCAATATGCACTACCTTACTTTTAATCCATAGCTAATTCTGAAACCAACTTACTTACAAAAAAGTTACTATCAGTTCTATAAATCTGCCTGAAATTTTTAAGATTGTCTTTTTATAATATTGTTGAGACTAATATGATAGTTAAAACAATGTAAAATTAAGTATTTAAAATTTTGAAATATATAGAAAAAACCATCTAAAAACTAAAATTAAATACTTTTTGAATAACAAGACAAAGAAATTGAGGATATATATTAATCCAGGTTACTTTGTGGTCAAACGAGGTTGTTATCATCAGTGATGGACTAAAACGAAAACTAGCATAAATTGCAAGGACGAAAAACAAAAAAAAAAATTGCAGGAATGTAAAACAAAATGTACTATATTTGCAAGGACTAAAAACATATTTAAACAATAACGGAATCAGTTAAATTTGGTGAAATTCGCGGAGTTGTAATTGACCGATTGAGTTGATTGAATATATTGAATTACAAAAACTCATATTTCAAATGATACTTTTTTTATATTTTAAAGAAATATACCTATGAAAATAGCTAAAATAGTCATTTTCAGCAAATTCAGAAAGAGTCACTCCAATAATAGTTAAACCTTAATTATCTTGATAAATGTTTAACTGAAAACAAAGATTACCAAATGACCGTTAATTTCGCCCTATGCTTGCATACTCTAATATAATGGAGGAAAAAGGAGTGCAAATAGTCCTAACAGGAGCGTAGCTAGAGGGGCTAACGTAACTCTGCCCCGGTCCACCTAAAATTATAAAAATGTCTATACATTTAGTGTAAAAAATTCTGTGTAATTTTTTTTTCAAAAATATTCTTTGTATTGGTCCATTACCCTTGTTCTGCCTCTGAGTAGTAATGCACTATACACGTGGTGTGAGTTGTATACTTGTATGTAGCTCAAGAAATTAACAGTAATAGGAAATAATTAATTAGTTAATTAAGTGGCATATATACTTGAGGAAGGAAAAGATACCTTGGGCATGATACTTGGGTTGCATTTATTTTTATGCTTTTCATTAGGGAATGCTAAAGCTATTGGTAGGTGATGGAGAATGAATATATTGGGGCCGGCCGGTGGTCACCCGCGTTGGCACACTCATTTAAATACACACTTCAGATATGACATCTGGGAAAAGAGAGGAGGGACCGGCCGGTCATCAAGAGTGGATAGCTACGTTGGAAATCAAAGTAAACTCTAAAGTACAAGTTGTCTGAATATAAGAGAAATTGTATAGATTATTAATTCTCCAATTTTACCAACTGATCATGTTTGAAATTGATAATAAGTTTGAGTAGTGATGGGTTACAAAACCCTGTTTCCTGTTTCCAATAAAAATGGTAAATAGTTCAATTAGATTAGTTAAAAGGTATAAATGTTTTGTGAATGTGATTACAAATTACCCACTCCCAACAATGTGATCATTAGTACGAGGGGAAAACACTGGATCACTAGATGTCACTAGGGTGCATACGAACTAAATAATAGGGATTCATGGGTGCAAGCTCGAGCTTCAACGAACTAAATATATAATTAGGGCTCGGGCTTGAGCTGAACTCAAATTCGATTCGAGCTAAGATTAAATTTTATATCAGTGAATTGAAATAAGATGCTCGAATCGAAGCTAAAAATAAAATTACTACCATTAATGATAGTAAATTAGTAATGACTCCAACATGACAGTATTTACTGTACGTGATGTTATTGTTATAAAAATAGTTTGATTTAGAAAGAGCTCTGCGGTCGTTGTCCCTCTGCGTAGGGTTTAGGCATTCCGCAGATCGGCGCCTGGGATCGTGCGACTTTCTTCATTCGGCAATCAGCCGACTATCACTGCGCAGACGAGGGTGAGGAGCAAAACCGGCTTGTTCGCAGGTCTTGCAAGGGAGAGTTCACACGCAACCTTCTCTCCGTTTGAAGGATTCTTTGGTGTGCAGATTTAGCACGGGAGAGATGGGGGGGCTTGGGAGGAGACGGTCGGCCTTGTGTGCTTCCTTGGCGCAAGACTTCATCGGCGTTTCAACCGCACAACGGATAAGAGCAGAGCTTTCTGCGCTAGGGTTCGGAGCTGTGTCTTGTTCGTGTCAACAATCTTAGAGATGGTCCAACCTCCTCCCGAATAACCGCCAGGGGTTGAATGGGGTGCTAGGGTTCAAGAATTTTATCTTTTCGCTGTGTTGTTTTTTTATGGTGTTGAGTACAATGTTTATTTTCAGTTCTTTATTGTTTTGGATTGTAAGACTTTGAGTTTGGATTTGGGTGACATGAGGTATGTGCTTTCCGTCTTTGGCTCAGTTGCGCGCATAAATGGATCAACGAGTTATATTGTTTCTTTTGAGATGGTTAACTCTGATTCTCGTTCGAGGGTCAGCGGTTGCCTAATGTCTCTTTGTTTTTTTATCCCTTATCTGAATGATATGATATCAATTTAAACCAATTTTCCTCCGAAAAAAGTTGAGCAGACCATACCATATTAGAAGATTTCAGCTAGAAATATTTTGAAATATATTGAAAACATATGAAAACACTAGACTAACCAACACTGCGATGAAAGTGAGCATCTATTTGACCATTTTGACGCCATTCAAATTGGCGGCGAGTCGGGTTGATATTTACGCAAATTGACTAAAAGTATTCTTTCCACCTACTTGCATATCATGCAATCTATAAGTGTTTGGAATTACATTGAGGCCTTTTACCCATTTCTCTCACGATATTATATATTACCTCTATAACATTCATACATTTCCATTTAAAATTAGGTGAGACTATAAATAGTGAAATTTGATATAAATTATTGAGAGTATAATGACGTGAAGATAATAAAATAGTATACTATAAGGAAGGATAAATCTAAAAAAAAATTGTAATAGTGTATTATTTTTAAAATTATTGAGAGTATAATGATGACAAAATTTTGAAATGAAAAGATATACTATCGTATATGTTAGAATATAATTGAAAAAGAAAAGTTGAAAATATGAATGCTATATAAGGAGTACTCTCTTAGGGCTCTGTTTGCAACCACTTCTGCTTAAATAAAATCATTTTTGGGGAAAAAGTAATTAGTAGTAAAAGTTGGTAGTGTTTGGTAAAATAAGTGTTTATTGTGTAATAGAAAAAGTAAAAAGTAGATTCTACACGAAAATCGAGGAAGTAAAAGTTGGTAGTGTTTGAAAAAATAAGTGCTTTTTTCTTACAAAAAAGCCAAAATCACTTTTTTTAATTGGTTGCAAACATCAATACCTACTCACTTTGGGTTCTATAAATGTTTATACTCCTTTCATCCCTCAAAACTTTGTCAACTTTCCTTTTTTGGATGTCCCACTAAATTTGCCACTTTCCCTTTTAAGTAAAGAATTTGTGATTCCAGTTAATTCTCTCTCATCTGCACAAATCTCAATCACACAATTTTTACTTTATTAATCTTCGTGCCGGTCAAACCTGACAAAGTTTTAAGGGACGGAGGGAATATATGTTTTCAATTTCCTATTTGTATTTTATTTCATTTTTGTATTTTGTATTTTATCGCAATGTTTACACATAGTTGAGGAGATGAATTTGACAACTCAAAGGAATTACGAATCTTAATAGGTGACGTAATAGGTAATCGGAACTTTATTTGAAAATAAAATTTTAATGTTTTAACAAAAATGCTTAATGTACACATAATGTGTACACTTTTTGTGTACATCTTCTAACAGGCAATTCATTAAGAAAGAGATAACATATATATTCCAATTGTATGTGTACACAGACAATGTACAAAAAGTGTTAGTTGAGTGTATGAATTGGATCTGTTTTAGGTAGACCTGGACTCGGGCCGGGCGGCCCGCCCCAGAACCGGGCCCGACCCGGTTACTGTTTGAACCGACCCGGCCCGGGAACCGGTCGGGGGCGGTTCGGGTCGACCCGTCCCGGTAGACAAGTGGTGCGGGCTCGGGCCCTTCAGATGCCGGCCGGGCCCGGTTCGGGCCTAACGGCTCTTTTAAAAAAAATTGTTTTAAATTTTGGGAGGCATCTAGCCGTTGGGAGGCCACCCAAACAGCTCTATAGCCGTTGGAGGGGGTAGGAGGGGGGGTCCAGGGGTTTTGGGGGTGGGTGGGGGGTGGGGGATTAAAAAAACCTATTTATACTCCTATTTTCTATACATTTTTACACCTCTTCTCCAACTCTTCCTACTCTCTAATTCTCCATTCCCTCATAGTCTTAAATCTTAATCATCTCCATCTTCATCTTCTCCAAATCTCTCTACATATATATATATATATATATATATATATATATATATTATATATATATATATATATATATATATTATTTATATAATTATTATATCTACTTATATATTAATTATCTACTTATATACCTATATTATATTACTAATATTTATTATCGACTTAATATATATTTATTATCTTCTTAATATTTACTTTGATATCTTCTTATCATCTATACTTATTGTTATTTACTTATATATTAAATTATTAATTATCTACTTTACATACATATATTATATTACTTACATTCCTTATCTACTTAATCTCTACCTATTATCTACTTATATAACTATATTATATTACTAATATTTATTATCTACTTAATATATAGTTATTATCTACTTATACATCTCCATCTTCATCTTCTCCAAACCTCTCTACACACACACACACACACACACACACACACACACACACACATATATATATATATATATATATATATATATATATATATATTATTTGTATAATTATTATATCTACTTATATATCAATTGTGTACTTATATACCTATATTATATTACTAATATTTATTATCTACTTAATATATACTTATTATCTACTTATACATCTCCATCTTTTTAATATTTACTTTGTTATCTATATTTATTGTTATTTACTTATATATATATTAATGTATTATATATAAGTGTATTACTCATCTTATAGTAATATACTTATATATTATATACTATAAACATTATATTATATATTAGTTATACAATTATATTAGTTACACTTGAATTCATAGTAATTAAATTCATCGTATTAGTTAATTTTTACATTTCTCATTAAAATAAAAACAGTTAATTGTTACATTTTTCATTAAAGTATAAAACTAGTTAATTGCTACATTTTTCATTAAAGTATAAAACTAGTTAATTGTTACATTTTTCATTAAAGTATAAAACTAGTTAATAGTTACATTTTTCATTAAAGTATAAAACTAGTTAATAGTTACATTTTTCATTTCCCTATTATTTAATTTGTTAATTGTTGCATTCATCATAAAAGTAAAAAACTAGTTAATTATTAATTGCTGCATTAAAGTATAAAAGTAGTTAATTTTATTAGTCGCATTTTATAATTACTATTGTACTCATATTAAAACATTTGATATCATATAATATTTGTTACATTTTAAAGATGGACCGTGCAAGACATTCCGTAGATGTGGGTAATCTCCAACATTATAATGCTTTTTTTGGTCCATTTCCAATGTATGACGATAACGCCATAGATCCGCAAGTTGAATACAACGAGGTTAGTAATTTATTTTATGCCTTATTTAATTAGTTTCGTGCACAATATGGCAACGTGCCCCCTCCCCCGACACACACATCTTCATCTAAGGGAAAATCACTTTTTAAATCTGCTTTTGGCAATCTTATGAAAAAACCTAAAACAACTCACACTACTGAACAATGCGCACTTAATGAGATTGCTTTGTATATAAATTATGAGGTAGAATTCGATGAAAATGAGGAGTTTGACGTTCTAAAGTGGTGGAAGTCAAAAGAAAGAATGTTCCCGATTTTGGCATGGATGGCTAAGCAAGTGCTATCAATGCCGGTTTCAACAGTTGCCGTGGAACAAGAATTTAGTTCGGCCGGCAACGTTCTAACGGCATCTACAACGAGTTTGAGCGCTGAGTCTCTTGAGACACTTATATGCTATCACGATTGGTTGAAGGCCACACGTAGATGTCAAGAAATTAGCATCACCCCATCTCAAGACTTTATGGATGAATCAACAAACAAGAGTGGCTTCTATGCCGGAGATTCCGATTGATTAGTATTTTAGAATTTATTATAAAATGTATTTCATGTTTTAATTTTTCCTTCAATTCTCTATTGTAATTTGTAAAGTTGTAGTTCATGTTTCAAATAAATATACATTCTTTTTTTTATATGTAGCACTTCTCAAATTAATTAATTAATTAATTAATTGGTTACAAACTTACAACTTACAACTTAGAATTTATTGTATCAG
Source organism: Cuscuta epithymum (assembly GCA_945859915.1). NCBI lineage: Eukaryota > Viridiplantae > Streptophyta > Magnoliopsida > Solanales > Convolvulaceae > Cuscuta > Cuscuta epithymum. The sequence goes on from CAMAPF010000938.1 coordinate 1,695,609, forward strand.
TATTTTTTGAAAAATGTATTTCATATTTAAGTTGTATTAAAAAGAAAAAAAAATATAACCTAGGCCCGACCCGACCCGGGACCCGGCGGGTGACCCGGCCCGAACCGGCACCGGGCGAAGGACGGGCCGGTTCCGGGCACCGGGCGAAGGACGGGCCGGTTCCGGGCTCCCAATTCCAGGACTGGAGACTCGACTGGGCCTAGGCCCGGCCCCGGCCCGAACCGAGTCCAGCTCTAGTTTTAGGCTTTAGATCAAAAGACCTAATTGAGCAACTTGAACGTATACGAGAGCCAATTTGATCTTAAAAAAAATCATTTTATATAAATTAGAATGAGGTACACTGAGATTAGTGAGATAATAAATGAAAGTTGGATTATAAATGCGAAATTTTCCTCAATAAGTTCAACAAATTTTGGAATGTTAAAATAAGAACACTACACGAGAATAATTATTATCATGCTTGGATGTTACTACTAATATTATGAAAGTATAGAGTAACACATACGTAGTATATACATAGTATATGACAATAATATTTCGGGACTCCTGTTTATAGAAAAAATGTATTATTACTCCCATGTCAATAATTTTACATTCAATTTACTCCTATTACATGTTTTTTCGCTTATACAATTGATTGATGTACTAGTATTTAATTTGATAATTGATTATCAAATTAAATGCTACTACGTGCTAATATATACGGAGTAATAAAAAAGTTAGAGGGACTAAAATGGATATAAGGTGTCCGACAGGGATTTGATGGACTATAAATATACGTAAATTTGAAGATTCGATATAGTTCTGCACCAATGATTTTTGTGGAAGTGCTTATTATAACTCTTTTTTTATTTTTCTCTATTGCTATGATTAATTACACTATACACCTATCTCATTTGAATTATTCTCTAGACATAATTATTTCATCAGCAATTCTGCCTTAACACAAATAAAAAAATAATGTGTAATTCGAAATAGGAAATTTTCAATTATTGTTCTCGTATTAATGTCATATTAATGTCTAAATATTTTCAAAACACGACAATATGACTTTTAGGATGACATTGTATCAATACACGCCTATTTAGAAAAGATCGTTCTCGTATAGAAAAAGAAACACTGAAACACATAAAATGTTTTTATATTTACTAATTTTTATTTTATTTTCAATTATTGTTCTTTCAGTAGGGTTCATGTATGGATTTTATAAAAGATTAAACATTATAGCATTATGGTAAATTTGGTGTACTTGGAATGATATTTCCTTTAATTTACTGGGGAGAGATAATTTTTTCACATTGTTTTGCACTTTTATATATCACGGGAAATATAAAATTATTATTACATCCGTCCCACTATGATTCATAGGTTAGGAAGAGATAGTGCACTTATTAAGAAAAATGAGATTATATAGTTGCTAATCTGCTATTGAATTAATAAAATGAGAATAAAGTTAGGAGTTCCGTTTAAGAACACTTAAATTGATTGATTCTGCTGAAATTTATGAAGTTTTGGACGAATTGGCTGTATTGACTGTTTCTGGTGATTTATGAAAAAAATTTATTCAAAATATTTTTTACTACGTATTAATAAAATAAAGAAAAATTATATGAAAGAATAGTTAAAATGATCATTTAGTCCTCTATAGTAATTTCAGCCAATACAGTCAGAAAAGTAACTTCAATCTTACATTTTCTTGATATTACACAATTCAACTCGCAAAATAAAAAATTATGTGTTTAGTGAAAAAAATGATTGATAAACCTATGAATCCGAAAAAAGGGTCACCAAACAAGTCTAGAACAATTTTGAATCACATAAATTTTAATAAATTTGATACGAAATAATCATAGTGAGACGGATAAAAAAGAATGAAAATGAAACAATCCTAACCGACGGAATACTCCTTACTTACATTACTTTCATTACTTTGAAAAGGAGTACTGTGTGGGGAAGCAATGGCCGGCCGGCGGTGGATTAGAGCACCGAATTCGGTCAGTGGCATCTCATCAAGCTTGCGTTGCATTCACAATATGCAACTTTTGTTAGTACCTTTACCGGCCGCATATGATACCACTTGCTAACTTAGCCTTTTGATTTAGGCGAAATTTATACACGTTTCGTTCACATTGCACATAATTGTTTGTATACACTGACAATGTATATATCGTTAGTTACCTCTGTACACAGAGGAATTGAGCAACGTTGTTTGTGTGCACAGAAAATTACATATAAATGTATGTGAAATGTGTAGAAATTTTGTGGTTTGAAATAATTTTGGGGTTTGGTAATAATAATTGACTGTTGAGTGTGGGGATGGCTTCTCTCCTTTTTCTGCAATCTCCCCACTTCACGTTTACTTCCTCATCTGATGGGATTTTCGCACTACCAGAAGCTGGTAGCTTTGTTAGTGCCCCTCTGCCCTACTTTTACCCAATCAATTAACATGGTGTTGGATTGGGGCAATGGGTTGATGGCCACCATTTTGGGCTAATTATTATAGTGGTTACCCGCATGTGGTAATTTAATATCGGTTGCGTTGTAGGCCTTCTTGGGCTGTCTCGATTAGGACCATCTCTGTTTTTTGTATTTTGTGTGTTTCTTTTTCCTTTTTGATAATCATAGTGTTTCAAAAGATCACATGGCTAATTCAAGGACATGTACTAGATTAATCTCACTCGTTAAAGGATTACCCAAAATATGCTCGTGTGAACTGCCCTCTTTATCATTCAAATTGTGATTATAGCTCAATTTAGAGCCCGTTTGGTAACACTGAAATTGGATGAATCGGTTGTTTCTGCTGAAATTTATGAAGTTCTAGGTGAAGTAGCTGGATTAGCTGATTATGCTGATTTATGAAAAAATTATATTTAAAAGATTTTTTATTAATAAAATGAAGAACAAATTATATGAAAAAATAGCTAAAATGATCATCTACCGTAACTTCAGCCATGCATCCAGAAAAGTAACTTGAACCTTACTTTTTCTTATTATTACACAACTCAACACGCGAAATCAAAATTTACGTGTTTGGTGAAAAAGTTGGGTACCAAAGACGCTCTTAAGTCTTAATCACCAATGGTTTGTCAGATTCCCGGGATGGGAGTCAACAATTTTGTTAAAGAATGACATGAATACCACCTCCGATCCAGAGGTGTATTCCTCACGAAATATTGAGATGGAAAATAAAGTTACACTGAAATTTAGTCGCATATTTCACAGATAGAAATTACATTAGAACTGGGTTGAAGCCTTGAAGGTAGGGGTAGCTGCCCCATTCAAGATAAGCCCTTGAATCCTTGATCACCTCTCGACTTTTAGAATACATAAAGACTAGTTTTCAAGCCCGTGTGATGCACGGGTACTACATAATTTATAATTAGCTAATCGCAAATTTGATATTTTCAGAATCATATTCGTAGTATAATTTAATGTGATGCAAAAGCAAGATAAACTCGGCCTAATATAAAGTCATTTGATAATACTAAAACTGGTCAAATTTGTCTGACTCTACTGTAATGAATTAAATCTAACCGATTGGACTGAATCGACGGAATATCCCAAATTATGAAAAAGTAAAATAAAATATACTACATATTACATATATAATTAATAAAATAAATTAAAATTTATATGAAAAATATTTAAAATGTACTTCTACATAAGCATCTCAACTAAACATAATTTTTATGAACACGATTTTAATGAATTCACACAAAAGTTTCTTAATTAATGTCACATCCTTTGTATTACTTCATTAAGAATCTCAAAACCCGATTTAATGACGTTTTTTAAATATTTTTCGTTCAACATGGTATGAAATAAATATTTGTAAATTTTATTAGTAAGATCTTACATTTTACTCATTATTTCGTCACATTGAAAATGTAAAAAAATGGACCATTTTTACAATTTACTCATTTAATTCATCACATTGAAAACGTCACTAATAAGGATATTTTTAATTAGATTGACATTTTCAGTTAATTGGAAGATGTCTATTTTATGTATGTATTATAATAATAATAATAATAATAATAATAATAATAATAATAATAATAATAATAATAATAATAATAATAATAATAATAATAATAACAATAATAATAATAATAACAATAATAATAATAATATTAATAATAGTAATTATTATTATTATTATTATTGTGATTGATGCTTGATCCGATCTTGTCTGAGACTGAAATCGGCCCAATTAAAAACATCCTAAATGTATGAAGATTTCCTAATTTGGATTAGGAATCTATTTTAAAAGTGAAAGAATATTTAAATTGTGGTTGTAAAAATAAAGGAGTTTTTCCTTAAATGTTACTAATAAAAAGTCGTGGACAAAAATATTACTCTTAGTAACTATTAGTGACTATAGTTATGTTTAAACTTTACATCATAGTAATTTACATCATACTATATTTATGTAAATTTGAACATAAATATAGTTACTAATACTTACTAAGTAAAATTTTTGTCCATTACATTTTAAAGAGCAATATTAATGGATTTTTTTCAATAAAGAAACAACTAAACATATTTACTTTTTTAGATGGGCTAAACGTATTTACTTGTGATATTATATTATATATATATATATATATATATATATATATATATATATATATATATATATATATATATATATATATGATGTGAATTTCCATCCTAATAAAGCTAAGCTACTTGATCATATATATACTCCATACTTGATCAATAAAGTTTTAAATGTTTTCATATATCAACGTCTAATAGTATATACTCGTATCAATTTCATTTTTAAGTTAAAGTATTGGCTGAAGTTACTGTAGAAGACCATTTTAGCCATTTTTTCACTAATATTTTTTTTATTTTATAAAAAAATATATTTTAAATATAATTTTTCATAAATCAGCAGAATCGGCCAATACAGCCACTTCAATTAGAACTTCATAAAATAATTGATACTACATATAAAATACAGTCTATGTGTACGGATGGCTATTTATTGTTGTGGTTTCAATTGTTTGATTTAATAACTATCTAAATCAATACGGAGTAAGTAATAGTCTAAGTAATAGGTCATGAAAAACTTACCAAGTAAGGTGGATTCTATCCTACAATCTCCTCTTTCCATATCAATATGCAATAAAAAATGGAATGTAATAAAAAATAAAGGTATAAAAATTAATTAATTAACTGTTATATATGATGACATGACAGGATTATGTGGCACGCCGGATGGAGTATATTGATTACTATAGAGTAGTCTTATTCAAATATGGATGAACCCTCACAAGGTTTAACTATTACGGAGTACAAGTTTCTTCTCCATCCAACCCCTACCGAACTGCACCGCTCCCATTGCTACTCAGCCACCCAACAAAACATTGATTTTTCCTCCTTGTTCTTGAAAATTAGTTTAAAAAATCATTAGAAAAAGTTGTATAGTGACACAAGTTGGGGTGACATTAGCCCAGATAGTAACATCAGCAACTGAAAATGACATAATAAAACTGTGGTGGCAGGGGCGGCCCGGGGGGGCAGGTGGGGTGGGTGCCCTAGGCCCAAAAAAAATGAAAATTTTTTAGGCCCAGAATTATTTCTTTATAGTATATTTGAGTAGGCTGAGTTTTAACCCAAAATTAATAATTTTGTACAAGTTCAGGAAGCCCAAGAACGCAAAAGGCCAAGATTGAAAAAAAGGAAGAACTAACGTGCAGTCCAATTAGTTAAATTTATAAATTTAACTAATTGATTAGCTATATTAAATATTGAGCATAATAATGTCTTAGAAAAGTTTGATTATGACGCTATAGTTGATGACACCGGCCTTAGCAAGTGTATTGTATCGGGGCGTTATTTATCATTAAATAATTTTTTATTCGGTTATTTTGAAAACACTATTCGACTATGTTTAATTTAACGAATTCAAGTATTTTCTTTATTCTAAAGGTATTTAAATATTACGGAGTATTATTTTGCATTTTTATTTAGGTAGAAAAGTGTTTTACAATTTTTTTTAAAATTAGGCCCATTTTTTCATTGTTCGCCCCTAGGCCTTCGAATATCCAGGGCCGCCCCTGTGTGGTGGACATAAAAAAAATAATAGTGACATAATAAACGAACATTAGCTTGCATAATATATCATATTATTACCTTACAAATCATATTTTTATTCATGTATAAATATATTCTCTTTTTTAAATTAAACTTTTAAAGAGCAATACTATGGGAAAAGTCCATTATTTTTTATATTATCAATTCCAAATGGCGTCAAGTTCACTTCAATTCACACCAACAAATTTGTGATTGCATAGGGACTTTATGTGTGGCATCTCTATCACAATCTCAATCTCCTAATTAAGCACTCTTGTCAAGTGTTAATGCGAATATGGACCACTTTACTGAGTCTGTTAACCGGTACGTGTGGACTAACGCACATGCCCAACATTATATCTAGTATTCTGCCGATAGTACTCCAGATTTTTTTTAAATAAGATTGAAATTTATTATGTGGAGCAACCGATATATTGTTGTGGGGGCATTAACAAACATTTCTTACGTAGGGTGTTTGGTCTTTTCTGAATAAAATATCAAGCTAGAATCGCGTTATTATAATAATAACATGATAAGCATCTTATTAACACGTGTTTTGACTATTAACCATTTGACTACTGATATTCTGATAATGTATGTTTATAGTATTATTAATTAATATAAAATATAAATTTGTCTTTCTTGTCAAATACGAGTATGTATTAAAATACTATGTGTCATATTAATCTTCCATTTTTTTATATGTTTCAAAATAATCTTTTATTTTGGCAAAAAATTTGTACTTCATACCATTTTTACATTTTTCTCTCTCATTTGCACATCTCTCCATCATACAATTCTTTGTATCTTAATTTATGTGCAAAATCAAAATTAAAGATAATATTGGGACTGAGCAATCAATTTCAGGTTTCATATCAAAATGTTAACATGATATGATGTCACATTGTACAAAAACATTAGATACCGTCACCAGATTCCGGCTCAGGCAGTCCGAACGTCGGTTTTCCGGTTGTCTCTTGTGCACACCTACAGGGACGGATCTAGCGTTGCCATTCAGGTGGGGCCAAAATCTAGGATGTTTTTACTTGGATTGTAATTTGCTAGTCTGGTCTGGTCTGAATTGGTCTGGTCTGGTCTCTTTGTATTTTTATAACTATCCAAGTCTCGTATGCTCTGGTCTGATATGGTTTGGTCTGGTCTGGGCTGGGACAAATTACAGTCCAAGTAAAAACATCCTTAATTAAATAACGAATATTGCAAAAAAAATTAGTTTGACTTGGCACGATTATTAGTGAAATGTTTGAAAAGTAAAAATTGTTGTTAAGATTTGAGTATAATAAAGTGAAATGATTTAGGCCACATATTTTTTTCCAAAAAAGGAAGAAGACACTTATTTTGAGACAAAATAAAAAGGAGAGTAAGACAGATAAAATGGAACAGAGAGAGTAGTATGTTATTTGACAAATTTATTTTCAAATATAAAATAAAAGTTGTTGCAACTTAAATGTCAAAGAAAAAAATAATTAAATAAATATAACAGTAATAGGAATTTTGTTGAATACAAAAAGCACCTCAAACACATACGTATATAGAATTACTTTTCACCAACCAAGACCAATAATTCTTTAGGCTAATATTCAAAACCCCAAAAGCGTTCACAACATTACGTAGTACGTAGGGAGTAGTATTTAGCTCATTCACAAAATTGTTGTCTAGCCCAAAAACGTAGTATATGTTTCAAAAAGAGTTCTTCAAACATGAGCTTCGGACAAAGAGATTTTAGAAGGAAAAAAACTGAAAATTTTACACCCTAGGCTATACCATTGAAAAGTTAAAAAGTTATGCTCAACATAAGCTTCGAACTCAGGACGTCAAGTGAACAAGACTGTACGCAATGGACTGCTTCCATCTTGCTAACACGGTAGTTATGCACAAATTGACTTCTTTTGTAATTATATCATTACTTAACAACAATATATATAATATAATACTTATATAGATATATACTAGTAATTTTATTTTTTTTTAGGTTGGGCCTAGGCCCTGCCTGGCCTATAGCCAGATCCGCCCCTGCACACCTAGGCTAAGGGAGCAACACACCTTTCTAGCCTCGCCAACACCTCACTTCTACTCACTATCCAGTTCTCACACAAAGGAAACTCAAGGAGGAAGAAGACTGGTTTGGGTGAGTACCTCTCGTACGCTCCACACTCACAAGCAAGGGTGCAGGGGCTGTCCTTATAGCATAGGATTTTTGGTCTTATTAGAAGGACACTCAAATAATACACTGCACACACAACTCACCATTAGCTCAATAATGAACTGAATTTGAATTCTAACGGGAGGGGAAAATACTGATAGGCCAGACAGATAAATGGGTACAGTGTAGTGGGCTGCTAGAAAGTGTGTTAACCATTATTAATATACAAAAAAATGTTTGGGCCAACAATATATTAACAATCTCCACCTTTGGCCCAAGGTAGTGCACTTAGACAATCACGGAACCGCAGACTCATCATTGCCGGATCATTACAAGTATAATCACAAAGACAATACAAGTAATAGAGAGACACAAGTACTCTCGGGGTAAAATCACCAAGTTTACCGAGTCCATAAAGGACTTAACTCTACCATAGGGTCCTCGAGTTCAAAACCGAAACCATCACAATGCTATTAACAAACACAAGGTATGTTAATAGCCCACGCAAGCAAGCATCCGGGAGAAGTTGGGGATTCCAACTAATCCAACAACCACACAAAGCAAGTACACAGAAAATAAAAGAAACAATATTATTTCTATAACTAGCACAGGCGGAGCTCACATAATCACTTGGTATCACATTTTCAAAACACAAAGCAAATAGCATACCAAATATCACAAAGACTTTAATTAATAGAGAATTAAGCACATTTAAAGCAAACTCAGAGGAAATATAGTCAAACACTTTGCACATATCATTTCTCTCATGCTCCCTAATGTCTCTATCTCTAATAACATGGCAATCACGCAACTCAAGCATATTGCACACAACATTAATATCATGCTCCACCTTAATAGAAATATTATTTTCTTTAATTATTTTCATCCACAAATTTGGGTTTGGTTTCAACAAGTAAATCAGAATGAACTTCAACAGGCAAATGCTCCACCTCATTTGGAGCAACGTCAGGAGAAACAAGCAGGCAAGGAAATTCATTTTCAACAAAAATGACATTTCTACGCATCAACACATTGAAACAAGTTTCACTCCTACACCAAAGCCTATAACCTTTCATGCATTCATGATATCCTAAGAAAACATATTCCTTAGTCCTATGTTCAGATTTATCATTCTCACGATTCACATAAGCAGCACAACCAAACACTCTCAAATTTGGCAAGTCAAGCGGTTTGCCCATGAACATAGATTCAGGGCATTTCCCTCCTAAGGGAACAAACGGGGACAGATTAACCACATCAACAGCATAACAAATAGCTTCCCCCAGAACTTATTAGAGAGTCCAGATGAAGCTAACATAGCCCTCACCCTCTCTAATAAAGTTCTAACCATCCTCTCAGCAACCCCATCTGGTTGGGGTGTGGAGGGAACAGATTTATGCATAGAAATACCCTAAGTATCACATAAATCACCAACCTGATCATCACAGAAATCAAAACTGACATTGGTCCTTAAAAATTAATTTTCTTACCGGTTTGTTTTTCAACAAGGGTTTTCTAGTTTTTAAACTTATCAAAAACTTCAGATTTATTCTCAATCAACAAAACTCACACTTTATTTGAAAAATCATCAATCAACGTCAGAAAATATTTTTTCCCACCATGAGTGGAAACACTATAAGGACCCCACAAATCAGCATGAATACAATCAAGCACATTAGTACACTTAGGCAGATCAGGAAAACCAACTCTAGACTGTTTTCCTAGCACACAGGGTTGCACACAATTCACAGAATCAAGTACGGGTTCAGCATGACAAACATACAAGTTGTTTTTCATCTCAGCTTTGAAAACAACTAAACAACCCTTCACAACTTTCACGATTCCCTTTCCCCATTTTCCCTTCAAACCCTCATTTTCAAGAGAAGCACAAGATAGCAAATTACAGTACAGCTCAGGAACATGCCTAACATTCTTCAAAGTAAGCACATAACCAGAAGAGAACCTAAGGCATACATCTCCCATTCCTAGCACATTGCATTTCTTCTCATTTGCTAAAGACACAAAGCCATGCTCAATCTCTCTATAGTTTGAAAAAACATTTTTCAAAGGGGACATATGAAAAGTACAACCGGAATCTACCACTCAATCTGATTTAACCAAAGAATCAGATATCACAGAACTCAAGTAGTCATAATCACATAGATTTTTCATCATAAAAACATCACCTAAATCATCTTCACACGTAGTCAAATTAGCATGCTCACTATGCTCATTTTCCCTAGATTTAGGATAGTCTCTTATGAAAAGACCAGGTTCATGACAATAATAGCAACGCCTCGAATTAGACCTAGACTTAGATCTATGTCGTCTACTATTATTTTCTATACCCCTCACATGCATAACTTCCTCGGATTTTCTACCCTCACCCATCTGTTTTAAATCTAATTCCTTACTCTTAAGACCATTTACCACAATGTCAAGAGTCACATTATCTCTACCATACTTAATAGCAGATTTCACATCACCAAAGGAATCAGGAATAGCATTTAAAAGAGCAATAGGGGGAATAATCATCTATATGCTTATCACCACACAACTTAATATCCGAAATAAGTTTGGTAAAAACATCTAGATTTTCTTCAACATCTATAGACATATCTAGTCTAAATTTGAAAAACTTTTCAAGTAAAAATATTCGGTTAGGCAAAGAGGTCTCAGTATACAGTTCATTCAATTTATCCCACAGAATTTTAGCACTCTCTAAAATTCCAACTTTTCTAATCACAGAGTCAGATAAGTTCAAATAAATCACAGAACATGCATTTTCATTCATTTCAGCCCTTTTATCTTCCGTGTCAGAAATTAAATAGGTTTCGCCAACTGCTTTAAAACATTTTTGTTGTATTAAAATACATTTAATTTTTTGCTTCCAATTGCTAAAATCAGATTTTCCATTAAATGGAGCTATACCATACTGATTATAAGCAGACATTTTCACAGAGAAAAATAAGCAACAAAAGAAAATGTAAATTTTGCTGAAAAACAATTTAAATATTTATAAGGCTATCAATATACGAAGCAACTAGCACGAACACGTGGGGAGTATTAATGAGCACCAAACTCAACTTCAAACCCCTTGTTCTTCCGTATAAGCACAAATAAATAATAAATTTTTCAGCACAACACAATACAACAATTCTATGAATTTTAACAGCAGTAATAAAACTAAAAACAGTTTTCTACACAATAAAAGACTAAATCACTACAAAAGCGATAAAAGGGATAAAAGTCAACATACCGGAGCGAAACCCTAGGAGAGGCGTTTCGACTTTACCCACCCAATTTTAAAAAAAAATGGGATTTTTCGGAATTTTGATTTGTGTTGACTGGTTGACCAGTCCAATTTTCAGCTCCAAATCCAGCAACTCAGCAGCTCACTCCAGCACAGCAACCAAGCAGCAACTCAGCTCCAGTCCAGCAGCTCTAGTCAGCCAAAACCAGTAGCCCAGTTCCAGCCTTCCTCCAGCTACAGTACCTATCCAGCCCAAAGGAGCCAGAGGCCCAACAACCCAATAGCCTGGAACAGCCCAACCGTCCAAGTCCAAGGTTGACTGCCGGTTCTTCAGCTTCGTTCAAGCAATTGAGCTCCTTCAGCGTCCACTTGTCCAGCTTCTTCAGCGTCCACTTGTCCAGCTTCTTCAGCTCCCATCCAGATCCAACTCAAGCCCAGCGATGAACGGATTTGGCCGAGCTTTCTGCGACGGTGGCCTGCAGCGACAACAGTAGGCGGCGGCTCCAGCGACGACCTCCGGCGAGCGGTCCTTTGCAATCGGCGGCTTCAACTGACGAGCAACTCTCTGCGGCGGCGAACTAGACCAGCAGCGACTTCAGCGACGAACTAATCGGCGAGAATAGACGCAAACGAGTCAAGAGCTCCGGAATCCACGAACGGTGAACAAGATGGCGAGGACGAGTCGCGAGAAGACCTCCACTGTCTCCAATCAACGAACAGCAATCTTGAACGACGGCGGGAGGCGGCGGGAGGCGGCAGAGCGTTTCAGAAGGCGGAATCTGGCGAGACCGATGGCGACGGCAACCTGTCTCTGATACCACTGTTGAGGATCGATTCTGTCACCAGATTCCGACTCAGGCAGTCCGGACGTCGGTTTTCCGGTTGTCTCTTGTGCACACCTAGGCTAAGAGAGCAACACACCTTTCTAGCCTCGCCAACACCTCACTTCTACTCAATATCCAGTTCTCACACAAAGGAAACTCAAGGAGGAAGAAGACTGGTTTGGGTGAGTATCTCTCGTACGCTCCACACTCACAAGCAAGGGTGCAGGGGCTGTCCTTATAGCATAGGATTTTTGGTCTTATTAGAAGGACACTCAAATAATACACTGCACACACAGCTCACCATTAGCTCAATAATGAGCTGAATTTGAATTCTAACGAGAGGGGAAAATACCGATAGACCTGACATATAAATGGGTACAGTGTAGTGGGCTGCTAGAAGGTGTGTTAACCATTATTAATATACCAAAAACGTTTGGGCCAACAATATATTAACGATAAATAGTTGAGCGATACATTTTTAAGTGATATCAAATTAAAATTTACTAAGACAAAATTATAGATTTAATCACGTACTTTTTGATGATGTAACTTGTAATTTTTTTCAAGGACTTTTCTATTGAAAAGTACTACGTATGCTTTATGGCGGAAATGTTAATGCCGAAGACTTACATTTCAGCATGTTTTTTTATTATAAAAAAGTACACTTTCCTCTAAAAAAAAGTCTTTACATACAATAGACAAATTTGCAAGTCAATAAAATTAGAAATAAATCCAAATATATAATCGAAATAAAAGTAGTGGACACAAATGTGACTATAGTAACTTTATTCACTGTAATTGTATTCAATTGTTTACATCGTAGTGACTATAGAACATTCTCATTGTAACTTGTAGTTACATTTTTGTACATAGATTTTTTTTATTAGTAACATTTTAAGAAAAAACTCATAAAATTACATGACTTTCATAACGGGCACAATCGAAAGTCACGGGACTAAAGTTGCAAATCTCCCAAAATACTCATGACAAGATATATGACTAATATGTAACAAAACAAGGTTAGGGGTTGATCATAACTAACTAGATCAAACTAAATCACATTACCTCCGTCTCATATCTTTATCCCATTTTATTTTATCTTTTTCATCAATCCCACTAAAGGAGTGTTTGGGTTTGCTTAAAAAAAGCACTTTTCCCTTTTGGCTTAAAAAAGTTGAAAAGAGTGTTTTCAAATGACAGCTACTGCTTAAATTAATCACTTAAAAGCTAAAAGCTGGAAGCAGGTAGAAGGGTGCTTTAAACTGCTTCTCACTTTTTCTATTACACAAAAAGTACTTATTTTACCAAACACTACCAACTTTTACTATTAATCACTTTTCTCAAAATCACTTTAAAAAATCACTTTTTTAAAGTTAAAGCAATTGCAAACACTCCCTAAATTAGTCTCATATCATATTTGGTAATATATAAAAGTTGCAATTTATTTTTACTTTATTTACAATTTTTCAATTCAAAATCAATCACACGATTTCACCTTTCTTGTTAAACTTTCTAGTAGAAACTAGAAAGTTGGCTTACTAATAATAAAAAAGTGTCTACTAATTATAACGAGCTTGTAGAGCACCTTTAATGCTACATTGTTAACATCAAATAAACTTTGACACATGGCAATCAATAAATGGAATGTCCTTTGATGTCACCTAAATAGACGGTGGAACCTAAAAATTTGATTGAATGTGTAGTGTTAAGTACTGTTAACTGTCTATGTAAATGTTTTACGTGTGAGCCTTTTATTTTGAAAATAAACAAAAGGATAAAATTCTCTTGCATGTGGAAACCCTTCCCAATTCCACTTCCAAGTTCGGCGATAGTTTACACACTTGTTGAACCCCATATCAAATATATTTCTTTTAAATTAAAGATACAAAAATCACACACTATATATATCCTGAATTGTGAGTTACGTGGGTTTCTCAAATCTGCACATTTTTATAATCGAGAAGAGTATTTTTGTAGAGGTAGTTTTTTATGTGTAATGTTTCTAATTTCTATTAAGCAGTTCGAATAAAAGTATTTACGTTTTCATCTTTTCAATTTGTTGAGATTCGTGGCGTTTTGTTAAAGAAGAAAATCTGTGGATACAGTAAATATCTATACAAGATTAAATGTAAAATTAATCTTTTCTGGAAACAAACCACCCACTACTAATTGAAAATGTATATTGTGGCTCATTTGGTTGACGTGAACAGTTTTTTTATGGAAGGAGAACTACCGAGATTAATGAGTCAGCATGTCAACTACGGAGTATAATGTTATCCCAAGACCGTCCCGATAACAGTGTTAACATTAGTTTTTGACACATCACCATTACATGAATCCAAATAAGATGTACCGGAGAAAAAAATATCAAAAGCTTTGTTGACATTGATGATACGGCACTATTTTTTAATGTCAACATGATTTGTTGACGAGTCTCGACTTTCTTGACACTGTTATGTGACTCTGGCCATCGATCCCTCACTACTTGTTCTTCGTGAGTGATTGTTTTCTATTTCAGGTATATAATTTTTCATTCACCTCCTCCCTAAGTCATCCTTTAATAATATCATCTAATATAAATTTGGTTTAGTTTTTATCACAAATGGATCCGCTCCCATCCACACAAATAATCTTGCAGTTTTTGTTCGTCCTTTGTTGTTTCGGTAAATCCTCGTCTGAGCTTCACTTAGGAAGTTGTTAATTCGCACCAGGAAGAAGGATGAACAATAATTCCATGTACTGTTCATGAACAAAATGAAATTCCCTATTTTGTGCACTATAATCTTTTGTCCTCTGTTTCATATTTATTCTAAAAATACAACAAATCAGTGATATACCATTTTTGTTAATTTTGATAATTTCAAACTTCACTATGGAGCGTACAAAATTGTTAAACCTTCTTCTTTGATGATTTTTTAGTTTGAATTATGTATTGTTCTTTAAATATGAAAATGATTATAGTATAATCAACATATACGATATTTAGGAAAAATAGGTAATATTAATCCCAACTATACCCGGTCCGCTTTTAATAATCCCTAATATTGATTATTTCCCTGTAGTCCCAACTTTTGGCCCCATTTTCTTAAAACACTCCCTTACCGGTTAAGATGAGTTATAACCGGCTAAATAAACACGTGCAATGCACGTGTATTAGTAAGTAAAGATTAAACCCATCCCCTCTATCTTCTTCAGTTCTTCGTCGTCCACCCAAAAGAAAGGAGACCAGAGTCAACGAAACAGAACGGTGAACTCTTCTTCCTCTTATCTTCTCAATCGCGAGGCACGAAATCAACCAACGGGACACGACGGCGATATGAGTTCGATTGTTGGGTCATCTTCATGGGGTAGAAGGGCTGAAAGCACTGGATTTTCAAATCAGTGCTACCACAGAATATGTTCTGAACCTAGAATGGTGAAAAAAAGGGCCAAATACTGGGAGACAATTCTATGGACGTGCATTGTGGCCTGTAAGTTATTTAGTACTCCTTAGAATCTCTCTTTTGCTAATCAGAACTTCCGAATTACTTGTTACAATGACTGAGGTACACTCAAAGTAAGTTAATTTGTGATTTAATTGATGAGATTTTGTATTGTTGATTTCCAGAAAGCAGATTGCCATTATTTTCAATGGGTTGATGAAGCTAACCGTCCTTGCGAAGAAGATAACAGAAATGATAAGGAAATGTTGTTGGACCAACTTGTGATGGACAAAAAAGCATTAGAGGAGAAAATTGTTAGGTTGAAATGTAAGAAAAAGATGGTGGAAGCTAAAACCCACGAAATGCAGCTACTCATTATCAAAACTTCGAAGACACAAAGGCTGACATTCAGTGCTATTCTTGCCTCTTGGATCTGGTTTTGCATTGTGTTATACTATAAGTAACATGGGAGTGTGATCCATTGTGAGAAATCTAAGTTCTAGATATTTGTATTAGATGTATTGTGATGTCATGTGTACTAGATGTTTTGATGGATTGGTCATTGGACAACTTGACCCTACCAACCTTTCTGTCATTCTGCAGCGCTTCTTGGATTCCACTATAAAGCCATGGGTGCACGAATCACTAATCGCTTGGGCATAGAAATTCAGGACTACCCCGACGCTTCTTAATGTCATCATCCAAATCCTAACTCAACCCTCATCCTCCCACTCCCAACAGCAACTCACCCCAATCCTTACCCTATCCCATTTACCATGCCATTCGATGACCTATCATCCATTATGCTAGCAAGAATTCTGGAAACCAAAGAAGCGCCACTCACTGACAAACAAATAGCTCTTCTTGTGGTGCTTGAAACCGAAAGCACGTGCAATGACAGTCTCCGCAGCCACAAACGTTCGCATGTGGACCCCGATGATTCGGCTCCTCATGAGGGGGAGAATAAGAGGCAATGAATACTCGAGCATGGTGCTTCATCTAGCCAATAACCCCAACCTGAACCCTCAAACAACCAAGTTAAATGCAAGAATTCTCTCGAGGATGCAGATTTTGAGGGGGTTTTTTAAAAGTTCTCCTCCCAAGCGCCAATCATCGTCCAAGGCATCTTACTGAGTGCTACAATTGAGGGGGAGCAAAGAGACAAAAGAGCAAAGAGAAATTAGAGATAAGTCCCAATGGCTTAGTAAACCCAACTAAGCCTATCCAAGGGGCAAAGCTGAGAGTGAGTGAATAACTGAGTGAACACTATGAGAGTGAGGAAGCAGAAAGCTCAAGTGAGCAAGAGAACAACAATCACTGTCAAGTCTGCTACCTCTATTGCGCTATCAATTGAGGAATCAATCCTAGCGACTCAAATACTCTGGAAAATCCCCATAGGTTCAGGCTTGAATTTATTCAAATCCCAGGTAGAAGTCGCTGCATTTTGTCCAAACGGCGCATGCACAACCCTACCCTAGACCACTCACTTGATTCCCAACAGACAAGTGTTCAATCATATTTCACGGGGAACCTTATCTATTCTCATTACTGTCTCCTTCCGAGGCAAGTGATACTGACTATAGTGGCCTTAGCCCCATGCCACTGAATATTCATTGATCACGTTGTGTCTAGTTATCTCACACCCAAATGTTTTGAATTTTCTAGGACACAAACACACTTTGAGTCAATTGCAGGTCTAAGTGACCAAGCGAGAACTTCCATAAGCTCATCTACCTTAGATGCAGACCAATGATTGGAAGGAAGTCCTGCTGTTGCAACATAGAAATCACCAACATGTTCAGGCCATCGCTTTAGAGTTTATCTCTATAGTGATTGATAACGAGCGTCTACGCGACCTCGGGGGCTACCACTTTCTTTGCTAATCTTTATGATCATGCCATATATAACAACTAGAGTGACATCTTCTTCAGATGATTCAAAATGACTGGTTGGAAGTCCTGTTAGAGCTTCAATGCTTCCATCATTTTATACAGGCCACACATCGGTTTTTACATTGATGTTGTGATAACGGAACACCATGGTGTCTCCGGTTTTTATCTTATCTTTTTTCTTTTTCGTTTTTGTTATCCAGAATAAAAGAATAAAAGCATGACGTCCCGGTTCATCGGAACGTCATGAGGAGAAGAATGGTCCACATGTTGTTTACTATCAACAAATCATTTTGGACACTTCTCTCCTCCACCACAAAAATCAACTACGGCTCTCTACTCTCTCAACTCATCAAAACTGCCAAGTCAGCTTCACATCAAATGGTCAGCTAAGTTTATAAGTTAACCATCTCTTTCCGCTGTGCCACCGACGAGATCTCCTCAAAAATAATCTTTTTCCGTTGTGCCACCTACACATTGAAGGAGACAGAGGTCGGGTAATCAAATTCTGAAAATGAATCCCATGCGCGCCTGGAAATCATCAGAACATCCATTCAAAAACGCCATTGGAATTCATTCAAGCTGATCAAGAGCAACTTCTAAAAGATAGGGACTACATGCAAGACTTTGAAGATTCCTCAAACCCTGGCATCAAAGAACAAATTGCCAAGAAGATATCAAAGGGGAGATTGCAAGGATTTCTTCAAAAAGTCTTCTTAAGAAGTCGAGTTCAAGACCAAGACAAAGGAAGCTGAGTTGCACTGAAGATCAAGACAAAAGAAGAGCAACTCAACAAATCTTGTCTACGCTCTCCTCTACATTGCTGAATAAACACAAAGACAAAGATATCCGCGCTGCAATGCTGATTGAACATGATTGAACACCAAGGGGGAGATTGTTAGGAATATTTATGGTGTCCAATCCTGATAAATATCTTTGTATTTGTGTAGCTATTTTGTTTAGATATTTTAGCCCATTGGGATCTTTGTTAGCTATTATTAGACTAGCTTTATTAGGAAATGTGTAAAGTGTGCTATTGAGCCCAATCAATAAAGGAGCCCAATTCATGTTTAGGTCACATCAACCCATTTCCTAGGCATATAAATATTGCCTTTTAGGGAATGTGTAGTGTGAGGTTTTTACAGATTATTCAGCGCATATTATTCTAGTGAGAGAGAGAGTCGATACCTTGTATTTCTCGATACCCTGTTCTGAATATCGAAATCCATGTTGGTATTGAATACAAGTTGTTTTCTTCTCTACTCTATACATATTGTATTGGTTTGATTGTTGATACAGGGACAAACAGGGCCTGTCCCGTGCTAGCTTGGACTGTTGGTGTTTTTTTTATATTGGGCCGGGGAAACCTGTGCCGGTTAGGGGTGGGATTTTGGAACCGGGAACCGTAGAACCGAACCGTTATAACCCGTTAACGGTTCGGTTCCTAGTTGTTACTAACGGTTCGGTTCCTGGTTCCTAAAAAAATATGTGCACAGAACCGTTATTAAAAAATAAAAATAAGAACAATAATAGTAAAAAAAAACATTATTTCAGGGATTAGTCTCATAACTATTTTGTCTGTTTTTTTATATTGTTAAGAAAAACTGTGTACATTATATTAGGAGACTTAAGGATTAAGGTGTCCTAATCTATTGGGATTGCTCCCAGTTATTTCATATTACTGTAGCTTTTTCAATTAATTTAATGCCACTCTTATTGGATTGTGATTTACTTTTGCCAAACTCTATTGGGGTAATTAACTAATTAACTGAGGAGTGGTAAAAGTATAATGGTTTTTCAAACTTTTTTAAAATATGATGATTTTGTCAGATAGAAGGATGATGTACTGAAGCTTTATTATTTTTAAAGCTTTTAAAGTGACAGAAGAAACAGTAGCACTATAAACGTACTGTTGCAGTAGTCATGGTATTTCATCTCCTATGTGACTCTATTTTCCCAATTTCAGATTATGGTAGCACTCCACCAAAAGTTTCAAACATTTTCAATTTTCATCTCCGTTGTTAACTCTGCATTTCATCAAGTCTCCTCTCGTCTCCATAGTAAGTTAAGTCCGCTCCCCACAACAAATAATAAATCAAACCTCTAAAAAAGTAGACGCTTTAGTGTTCTTAATTAACACTCCTACAATTGAATTGCTTACCTCATTAAGTGTGACTAAACTCTTAGGAGTCGTGGTGGATTCACAGGTGGCCGTGGTGGACTCGGCGGTTCTGGCTGTGGCCGATACTTGAAGGCTCCATTCTTCATTTTCCCTTGCTTATATTGTGTAATATGAACCACGTTTGCTTAGGCTCATATTATCACCAAAGAGGTCATGCTTTCAAGTTTCGAAAGCTGATCTACAAGTCAAGGAGCTGAAGAAATCCATTGAGGATTTGAAGGGAGAGAATGAAAAGTTGGAGAGGAACGCAATGCAAGCAGAGCAGAAGCTGATCGGGGAAGAACAAAATTGAGACAAGTTGGGAGCAAATTAAAAGTGTGATTAGCTCTGATCTACTTAATGATATGAATGTTATCCATCAATTTGTTCTAATTTTATGTGAAACTGAAATAAAATGGTTTTAACTTGTGAGCCTTTTTTGAGCATATCTTTAACATTTCTAGCAATTGTGGCTTATCTTTAAGGTACTATTAAAAAAGTCGTTAACCATTGAACACCATAATTGTTTTCATGTAACCTTCATAATTGCTAAGAATACAATCATACGAATTGATCTCTATTCTTTAATTTGAAACAATTCGATTGGTTGATAACATTAAATTAATGAATAGGTATATATTTTGAAACAACATATACCAACAAAAAAACAATCACATCACATTGGAGACCTTATGAGCATGGTCACACGATTTAATTTTCAAGGCTGTTTTAATTTTTGTTGATATATAAGGTTCATTTTGTAATTTGGTTTTGCCAACAACTATCATTAGATGATTTAGATCAATATTAAAAGTAGAACACAGATAAGTAGATTTACTTCTGAGGCTTGATGTTATGCTATTATTTTTGTTATATCTATCCTATGATGATAGATAACCTGTTGTCGTATACTTATAAGCTTACCAAAAGTACTTTCCTATAAGCACGGGTAACCATATTTTTCCTCTTATATTCTGTTAAATTTAACAAAATAAAAATTCCATCATTTTTAATGTTTTTTAAGTTGTTCATTTATCCTTTTCTTTTTGAAAGATAGCATTTAGCTACCGCAGTGGTTAGAATGCTTTTACTCTGATGAGTAATTTGGTTAGTTTTTAAGTAAATGGTGAATATTACATTATGTTATTTTAGATTATGGTGCAAAAGAAGTCAAGAGGTTTTGTTTGTTCACATATGGTTACTCTATCTCTCTCGAAGAATCTGAGTGTAACACTTGAAATTTAATATAAACGGATTAATAGTACTACTCATACCAACAGAGGTGCATCTCCTTTTAAGGGAGTTTGATGTGTGTTTTCTCGCACTTAAAAAGATTGTAATATAGTGGTGTAAGTACGAGTATCGTCTCCACAGGGACGGACAAAAGGGAATCAAGAATTAATTAAATTCAGCGATTAAAAATAAATAAAATAAATGCGTCGTGCGAGATATGATTGGTATGAAAAATTAAAATGCAACTAAACGATTAAAATAAATAGGTTCTCTCTAATTAATGACGAAGGGAACAAGGATTGATTCCGGGGTAACCAGATTTCTGGCAGATCAGGCCTAATTACATGAAATTAATTCAATTGAGCCTAGCTAATCATTACTAAGTTCTTACCGCTCTCGCGGCGTAGAGTACAATAATTTAGGGGACCAGGCTGATCTCTCATGCGACAGGATCCTAAATTATTGCCAAGACGAGCGAGCTTACGGCCCCTTAATCGCTACTAATCTCTTAGCGAATGATTAAGTGTGTGTGAAGGTGTCCTAGAATAAACTAGATCTCTCTTAATTTATTCTACAAGCAATGGTAATTCTAGCGCGCGTTCTAGGTTACAAAAGATATCAGTTAAATTATTCAAACACAAATTAAACGGCATTCATGCAATTAATCCATCAAGAATCTAGCCATACATCATGATCAACCCCTTCATCAATCTCAATCCCTAATTAAACTACTCACAATTCATAATTGAAGAATCAATAGAATTGGGAAGAATAGAAGTAATTGTCATTAATTAAAAAGATAGAACTTACAAAGAATACCAAAAGATTGATGAACAAGGCTGAAAAACCCTCTAAATTTTGTGCTAGGCACTCTCTCTAAGCTCCCCCTTGAAAATGGGGGTTTACAAGCTATTTAAATAGAAAAATCGGGTGAAATTTGAGTTGAATTGGGATTTCCAGAGCCAGGCACGATGCCATGCACGATCGTGCCTTCGATCGTCCCCCAGAGCAAAAACGCGCATTTTGGGCAGGCACGATCGTGCCTCCCTCCAGGCACGATCGTGCCTGGCTGGCAGTAACTCCGCGATGCTTTCTCTTCACGCACGATCGTGCCTGACTATGAGGGCACGATCTTGCCTACTTAACTTCCGAATTTGGCAATGCTTCCTTCATGAAAGTTGTAGATAATGAAGTCTTCTATCCAACCCAATTTGCCGAATGTGATTTGAATCATCCAATCAAGAGCTATGATCAAAACGGTGGAAGGTATCATTCTGAAATCGCAGCAGAGATCATCTGACTTCATCGTCTTTTTTAACCTTCTTCCTCTCAGATTCTCGCAAAGGTGTCTTCATATGATTTGTAGCCCTTGAAGTTATCTTTTATATGGAACTTGAATCGTGTACATTGGATGTTTCTACAAAGAGATATTCTTGAACGATTAACAGAAGGTCATCCTAATCGTCGTTTTCAAGCTTCATTCATCTTCTTTTGACCCCGTAGCCAATCCTAGAGCTCTTTTTCCTTCAAATCTTCATCGTGAATCTCCCGGTGACCTCCAAATCTATCAAATCATTCTCAAATGCTTCTCAAATCATCCCGATTGTTCCTCAAGTGCCGGTATCGGGCTCAAATTCCCTGATTTTGACTACAAACAATACAAAACTCGAACCAACGCCCGGTAAACATAACTTGAGCTAAAATTGAACTTGCAACACCTTAAAGATGAGAAAACCATCAAAATCCAATCCCAACACACATCAAATGCGTGTCTAAATACGGAATTATCAGATTTCATCACCCAATAACTCCAAAGTTAAACGTGCTTGCACGGGAGTAGTCCTGGGATGGGTGACCCCCTGGGAAGTTTCTCAGGGCGCACATGAGTGAGGACAAAGTGCGCGGTAAAGGCTCGTGGTGGTTTGTGGAGACAGTACTAGATGTCTGGAGTGACTACCTTGGGTCGTGGGGGCGTTACACCGAAGCATTTGTACTTCAAAATACCAAGTGTTCAGATGAAATAATGTAACACTCTATTTATTGAGGGACATGTTAAGGATGCGGGTTAACTTGGAGCTTATTGACTTAAGATGATGTGGGAGTTGCACCAAATAAAATCTTTGTAGCTCCAATCATTAATATCTATATCAGGACATTAGATCTCACACTTCTACCTATTTGTTGGTTCAACTTGATAGTTGCGTCCTTTCTTGGAGACTGCGTTTCCTATATCACCTAGAAACCGATATCAGTAGGACATCTTTGTCTCAAACATACAGATGCAATGCTCTAAAGTTGATTGATCAAAATCTCAAGACTTCACTTATTTTGATGGTTCATTAGCTATTAAACACTACACGAGAAATGTGTAATGTTTGTATAACTGCTATTGTATTACTTTCTATATGCATGATGAAGTAATTACAAGTCACAGTCATAACTATCACATATTTCATTGTCCCGTGCAACGCACAGGTAAAAGATTTGTTTTATGTTATTTTAGTATCTCTTAGTACACGGCAGGGCCGGCCCTGACATGTAGAAGGCCCCGTGCAAAATTGAATATGAAGCCTCAAGTATAAAACACTATATTAATACGTCCACCGGTTTTAAATAATAGTCTCCTTAGATTTTTTGTGGGTTTAAAGAAGAAAATAGTAGGTGTAGTATAGAGGTGTAAGGTAAATGGAAAAGTAGAAAAGAGAATATATTAAGAAAAGTAAAGTAATGACAAAGTATGAAAATGAAAGTAGTTACAAGCTCGTTCCAAACTGTACGAGGGCTTTGGGCTAATTACTGTAACTAGGCCTTGTGAAATAAAGAATTACACCATTGTAATTAACAATTGCATTTTAATTACATATAAATATTACTATTTAATGATTGTATTTAACGAAGTACTAAGATAGGAATTTTTTAATCAAATAAATAACGATTTATTATATTATACGAAGTATATATAGACTATATTTAAAATTTTGGGCTTTCTGAAATCGAGAGGCCTTGTGCGGTAGCACTTCTTGCACGCCCTCATCTACAGGTACACGGTGATTGAGGAATCTCTTTTATCAGCTCTACCGGTTGATCAAATGAAAACATTAACTTTAATTTCTTAAGATTTTGGTTCAAACTCAATAAATCAACTTAAGCTCACTTGAGTGAAACATAAATATATGTTTGTTGAATAATCGACCGAATTTTAGAGACTTGAGCCTATTTTGAACTGAAATGACTATGCTGAACATATAACTTCAAGTAATTGGAGCTAGATAGTCCCAATATTTAATTTCGTACCCCATTTCATACTTTTGTTTGACATTATTTCAGTCTAGCTTATTTCATCCACTTTGGGGTGAGTTGTATACACAAACACATATCTTCATTCATCAATCATCATTAAATTTGTAATACATAATGGATTATAAACTTACATGCATATCTCAATATGTGTAGTCTTGGTGAGAATAAACGCCCCAACAATATATAATTATTAAACCCTTTTTCTTACTCTTAATTTTGAGTCGCATCATTTAACTTGGAAACACGGTGTACGACGTCGTCAAGAATCAACGACAGGTCATTCAGCTTCCTCATCAGCATATCCACGAAAGCCGCATCCACGTCCCCAATAGCGGCGCGGCACGCGTCAGCCGAAGCCACGGCTCTACCGAGCGCGAACTTCAACGGCTGAGAGTACGATACGGTCAACGGCAACCGGCGGAGCCGGCTGAGGCGGCTGTTCAGCTCGCTCAGGTTTTCGGCGACGCCGTCGGCGCAGGTGCTGAGGCCCACGGCGTTCTCCGGGAACTGGAGGCTTTTGAGGTTGACCAGCTTGCCGACGAACCCCTTGACGGCTTTGACTTCTTGGATACCCAGCGCGATGGCGTCCTGAGCCAGCAGCTTCGGCTCGTCTTTTTGGCGCATGCAGTCTTGGACGTACGACGGAGACCCTCTGCCGGCGGCGGCGGCGGCTCCGCCCAGCAGCGCCAGTGTAGTCAACGAGTAGCTGACGAGAATGACCATAAAGGATGTTTGTTTTGCCGCCATCTTTGATGATTAATAATTTACGAAGTAATGTATCAATATATTTCCAAGGACGTATTAGAGTTATATACTACCTTAGTTGTCTTTATAATGCACCTGCACTCTATTTTAATTATTATTGTATTATGAATTAAATTTAAAAAAATATTATTAAATTCCACTCATTTTAAATTTTAGGAATCAATTATTTCTCTTTTACTAATAAGGAATGAAAAATATTAATGATCAACATTGTGCGTTAACAAACGTGAAAATTGGACCATTGTAATTAAAAAAGATTTTATCGTACTCATAAGGTCCCATATTTTTGTCCACATGACCAATCAGAATGATGCAGTTGAATTATTTAAATCTAAATTAAAAAGGATATAATGATTTGGACCAATCAAATGCATGGTAAGTACGGTACACCATTTTTTAAAAGGGTAGCAGATTTGTCACCTTAAAAGAGAATGAAGGAAGTATATTGGGTCAATTCTTTTTTAGTTAAGTACCTTTTACACCATTCCAATGCTCTACTTAAAGACATTCTATTTAGTTATTTACTAATGTACTCCCTACGTTCTTTTTTTAAATGGAGCATTGGACTTTTTCCATTATTCACATGTTCTACTTTGATTCAATTTTATTTATTAATGTATTATAAATTAAATTTATAAAAAATTGTTAAACTCCTCTGATTTTAAAATTTCAATATCTATTTTTTAAATTTTTTATTAATAACGAATGAAAGATATCAATGGTCAAACTTGTACGTTGTCAAACGTGAAAAGTGCACTATTGTATTTAAAAAAGAACTGAGGAAGTATTACATAAGGAGTGAAAAACTAAACATTGTCAAATTTCCTTCATTTTAAATTCTCAAAATTTGGATTATATTTTATATTTTTGTGCTAGTGAGAAGTGAAATATATTTATGATCAAATTTGTGTGTTGACAAACAGGAAAACTGAATCGTTACAATTAAAAAGGAACGAATGAAGTATATATAATTACATAATACTCAAAAATGAAGTATCCTTTATTTTGAATTCTAGTAAGAACTCTTTAAAACAAGACATTTTTATTATATTACATAAAGACATCATTTAAATTTTGAATAATATACATAAGACACAATGCCTATTCTAAACGAATGAATACGATCAAATGTTGAGATTAGAAGTTCTATTTCGTAAAATATTCTCAATATTAAGAGGGATTACGCTATAATAACTTGCAAGTAAAAATCGAAACTCTTATGCACATATGAATTTCACACTCAATAAATTCGTACACACAAAAAATGCTCTCCGCCGGATTGACGGATTCACCAACAACCTCACAAACACACATTTACTCTCCATTTTCCCGACTGATACACTGATACGTACACCCATGATCCATATGAGCATGTATTAATGATTTTGGAAATATATAGAGTGTAAATCAAATATCATCCAAAAAATGAAGAGCAAAGTCAGCAAACTCTATCTCTCCCAAAACTTTATTACAATAATATGACTTTATATTATATATAAATACAAATATATGTAGATTATATATAAATATAAAAATATAGATGGAACACAAGAGAAGAAATATTTTTTATTAAATTTGGATTATTATGCTTGTTTCTACTATTATTAACATATGAGAAAGGAAATTAATTACTAGATTATAGATCTGACTATGTATAACTTATCTCAATTTTGGGCAGGACTTTTGAAGTTATTCTTTTAATTTGTAACTCTCCAACTTTATATTATATTAGCAGTAATAGATAAAAAAAAATAAAACATCAAATGACATATTTGTTATTAAGTCAGCATTATTACATTTATTCTTACAATTACTTATAACACATTAGAGAGAAGGATCATTATAGGTCTAATCATATACGTACATTTCCGATTCGTCCCTCTAAGATTGTCATAAGAGGGGTAGTGCGATCCGTTATTAAGAAAAATAGAATTAAATGGTTGATATTGATTTTGTAAGGTGTAAATAAAGTATGTAAAAATGACTTGCAATTGCCCAAATATTATCAAATATGATACTACCTCCGTCCTTTTTTAGTTAGTCATCTTTGATTTTTCCATTCAAACATGATAAGCTTTGATACATTATTTTAACTAATATATTTATGTGAAAACTTAATATATTTATACTTTTACGATATTACTTTTAATAAAAAACATTTTCATGTCATTTTTATATTTTCAATATTACAGTGTATAAATTTATAATCGCTCAAAGTTTAACACACTTGACTACATACAAATGGTCGGAGGGAGTATAAAACAAATTTATTGTGACAGGCGAAAAAATTAGAATGAGACAAAGTTATGAGAACAGGGAGAGTATAACTTATAACTACTTAAGAGATTTAAATCATCATCTCATTTAATTTTCAAGAAGAGTTTCTACACATTAATGCATCTTATTATCCTTTATAAACATAAATAAAGTATTGAGTAGACATTATATATATGAACATTAGTCGTTTACTTGACCTAATCAGATCGGCACAATCTTAAATAGATCAAATCATCGCGAACATAAAATTTCAATTCGATAAAAAAAACATTCATAACATCGTCCATTAGTCCAATTTACAAAATGATTTAAAAAGTAAAATGACTCATACGGAATTACGGAGTAAATATTTCAAAAGTTGGGAAGTTCAAAAGTAAAATGATCCTAATAAAAGGGAGACAAACAAGGACTACCAGGTAAATCTATGCACGTACACCCATTTAACAATGGGATTCTATGGTACTCATAAGGTACCATACCTTTGTCTACATGGACCAATACTAATATTGCAGTTGAATTATTTAAATCTAAATTAAAAAGGATATAATGATTTGGACCAATCAAATGCATGTTAGGTACGTGTGCCATTTTTTTAACAAATAAGCCCCACCTCAACACATATAAATTTCGGAGCAGTTAAGGAATAGGCAAAATTTCCAACACGCTCAAGATCTGCTCTTGGAGTATATTGTAACGTAAGAAGATGATGGCTGAAGATCTCGGTGTTGTGGAGGAGGCAGCGGTCCGGGAGGTAGTCAATCTCCTGCCATTAACGGAGCTCCTGCAGTCGGCTTCATCGATCAAATCTGACTACCAGCAGGTTACAAAAAAAGCTACCTATTTTTTGGATCATCATTCTGCTGGTAACTGGTACTACGTACCTGAAATGAAAGGTTCCAAATTAAAGTTTGACTTTTTTGTGTATTTCTTATGCCGATGATAAAGATTTGGTTAGTAAACTGTGCACACAAACATTATTAATTCTTAAGAGCAAAATTTTAAATAGCCCTAGCGGCACCGGTAGCAGTAGCGGCCTGTAGTCGATTGTAGCGGTTGCAGTGATGTGAAATATTTTCAATTGCGGAAAACATAAAAGTATTTTTTTCACATTATTCACACAACATTTAATTTTGAGTTTCACCGCATGCATCACCATTAATGTATTTTTTCACATCATTCACACAACATTTACACAATTACACACTTACACATCAAACAGTTCGTGATGTACTGCCGGAAATGTCAATAGTGGGCCGTAGCGGGCGGCGTAGCAAATTTTTCCCGTGATTTGGAAATCACACACGAATTGAATAGCGGGCCGTAGCGGTAGCGGCCCCTACCGCGACCGCTATATAGCGGCCGCTATAGCGATAGCGGGCCGCTATTTTAAACCATGCTTAAGAGTAATTTAACAGTTACAAGATTGGATTACTTTTATTTCTCTTTTAAAACTTTTTCATATTGCATTAGATACAAGCTAATTCTGACATCATCAAAATTTTGGCCCTTTCTTTGCTTTTCATTTTTATCATTCTCTGTACATATTTTTCATGTTGGGACACGAAATTTTCCAGCTTATGGTAAATCTTTATACCGAGAGGTTCATTCAGTGGCTTCGAAAACTAAGTGATCAAGCAAATAATCTGACAAACATAGATATCTTAAAGGTAATCATGTATAGGGAAAATTGTCACAAATAGGAGTAAACAACTTTGGAAATTAGAAATTAAATTCCAAAATAGGACCACTCTATTTTTCTTCCCGAAATAGGAATCGTTACTGTCACGATTAAAAAATATTGTTATTAATTATAATAAATACTGCCATGTTGAATGCACAGTAGTGCAACTATTTGGCAATCATGACTAAAAGATGACAGTATTTAGTCCTATTTCGGGAAGAAAAAACACAGTAGTCCTATTTTGGAATTCTAAAATCTATCTAGTCCCATTTTGGGAAATCTCCCGTATGTATATCATTAATGGAATTAGGTAACTGGCTGGTTAGTAGAGTACCAAGAGAATCTAATTGCACTTGGAGCTAATGAGTC
Organism: Cuscuta epithymum; assembly: GCA_945859915.1. Lineage (NCBI taxonomy): Eukaryota > Viridiplantae > Streptophyta > Magnoliopsida > Solanales > Convolvulaceae > Cuscuta > Cuscuta epithymum. The sequence goes on from CAMAPF010000938.1 coordinate 1,725,028, forward strand.
TTTGGCTCAAGTTTGTTCTGAAAGTGGTTCAATGGACCCCCTCAATCCTCATGAATGCTTATGTTGAGAGAATGCATGCAGCCCACATTTTGTTCATGTGGTCTGCTACAGTGAACAATCATTTATAGTGTACTTGTATGGAGTATTGAATTGTTGGTTATTTAACTTATTCCAAAACACAGAAATGGTATCTGGACATTCTTGAGGCGGATAAAGTACAGCCACCAAAAAACACAGCTGATGGGAAATTGTACACACCTGCTCCTGTTGACCTATTTAGGATCTTAGGAGAGCAAGTGAAAATAGTGCGAGACAATTGTTCTGATGCCATGCTTTACAGAACTGCTTTGGCAATAAATCAGGCAAGTTGAACTTGACAAACCTATTCTCTCTGTATAAGTGGATAGTTTACCTCATTTGGTTCGATGGCTCTCTATTATGTAAGAATGAATTTCTGATCACATGCGTAAACATGCACCAGATATCATATTTATTTGAACTTTTTCCAAATGCCCAATTTAAGGGTTATTTTCTTGTTCCATCCTTATGGCGTCTATTCTGTTACCAAAATGGATTGTTTACTAGAGGGTATAAAAGAATTCATGATTCTGAATTTCTACTCGAGTGAATTCACCTAAATATAAAGCTCTTTTCTTTTTCAGATTTTATGAACAAGTTTTTATTTGACAACCTTTTACAGCCATGAGTTACTCTTTGTTTTCCAGGTAATGATTGACTTTCAAGGAGCTGAAAGAAAGAGATTACAAGAACCTGCATTCGAAGTTGGTTTGAAACCATTATGTGCAATGGTTTGTTAATTTTATTAGATGTTAATTTAATAGATATGTGCATAAAGTTTTGTCATTCACATAAATTGTTGACATATTATTTCTGTAACAGATCAACAATAACCTTCTCTGTTATGATCTTGCTAAGGAGCTAAGTTCTAGCACCATTGAAGCTCTTCCAAAGAATTATGCTCAGCAGGTTATTGCAGTTTCTTCCCTCTTCTCACTTGACATAAATAAATAAGGAAGCAGTTGTATGAAAGGATCCACTGACAACTGTAATGACCTCTAGCATGGTTCATTTTATATGTTATTCGCTCAGCTTAATTTCACCACACTTTCTGCCTGAAAATTTGCACATCATATAGGTTTGATGTAATAGTGGAGCAAGACTTAATTAATTTACATTTTATTACATTGTCATTCTTTGTTTCGAATTAGGACAGTGGATTGTTAATAATGTTCTTTTGAACTGTTGGATCCAAGTAAACGTTTCTCTGATTAGTGCATAAACTCATAACAGAAACTGGAATGTACTAATTATATTTCTTTGAAATATTCACAGAAAATTTTGTTTTCATTTCCTTTTCCAAGTGCTAACTACTTTCCACTGTATTTAATAAAAGGGTATGCATTTTTTCACAGGTCAATTTTAAGGATACTTGCAAAGGATTTCTGGAGGTTGCAAAGGTTAGTGTACCTGGCCTCCCGTTTTCTCCCTAAAGGCCAAGAAAGTGAATTATAGAATTCATAATTAACTTAAATCTCTATCTAGATTCTGTTCATTTGGATGTGACATTTTTCTGTCGACAAATTCAAGTGTATCCTAGTTCAAAATGTAGCATTAATTTTCTTGTGTTCTTTTTTACTACCATCTCATCTTTTTTAATATCGTGGATACTCTTTCATCATATATCAGACATTTGAACATATATTTTGAGTTAATAACTAAAAGATGTGTGACACACTATGTTACCAGGAAACTCTCGGGAAGGAGTACGTTTCCGTTTCCGTTTCTCGTTTCCCATTTCCTTATGATTTTCGCGTTTCCGTGCAACATAGGTGGCTCATAGTTGAATGGAACACGATAACTAAGCATTTAAGTAATTTTCCGAAGAGGCATTGCATGTGTAGTATCCTATCTTCTTTTGTCACCCTTGGATAGTCAGTAAACCAACTTCACTAATTCCAGGAAGCCGTGCATCAAGCTGCCAATGTCATATTTGAAGATCCTGGAGTGCAGCAATTACTTGTTAAACTATATCAGAGTGGAGGTAAGTTAATTTTTTAGATTGCATTTCCCTTAGTACCTATGGTTATCAAACTGGTTTGACATCTATTACTCCGTACTAGATTTTGCTGCCCTGTCTGATTTTGATGTTGATAAAACTAGAGGAAAGACATAGTTCAATGTCATGGGTTTTCATAAAATTGTTGTAATACTATATGACTTAAGAATCAAGATGAAGATATTTCATATCAAAGTTGTATGTTTCCAACTTTGACGAGATTTTCATATTATCCTTTTGAAGCTGTCAATCACAACTTTGATTTTTTTACCTGTTTATTTGGGTCATGGTTTCAGATTGGCTGGATGGGAAAGTTACACATATTCTAGTTGCAACATTTATCGACTATTTCTATGATGTGAAAATGTAAGTTTTCAATATCAATAGCTCTAGCAGATAGGTTCAAGAATCATTATGTTTAAAGAGAAAAAATTGTGTTACTTTCAAAGTAATACAAAGTAAGTGATAAAGAAGTTTCTTGTTGCTCAATTGTTAGATACGCCCAATCTACAGAGTTTTTGAGAACTAGAGATGAGAAGAAACAGTTTATGCAATAACAGTATAACGCTTCGTTGAACAGAAACAATACAAAGGCACTTAAAGAGCGCCAACTCTCCAAGTCTCAAACCTTGGATAATTCCAGCCTGCTCTATTCTATCCTCCTCCCCCCCTTTTATAGTATTCCTATCCTAAAGAGCTGGCCCAAACTCAAGAACTAAAAGACCCAAAACCTCACTTGTAAACTAACACAATCTTTATTATTCTATTATTAGTCTTTATTGTACGGGTTCCTATCATCAATAGATGCACTTAAACAGCTATTTGACATTATCTGTATGTCGCACTAAGGTACATTGAGAAAAGATCATTTAGGAGATTTGTTGAGGCTTGTTTGGAAGAGACAGTAGTTGTTTATGTGGACCATATGCTGATGCAGGTAACTAAGTATAACAGAATTTCTCCAATGAATTACCTTCTATGCTTTTGGCTATCTGTTTTAATAATGCAATTGCTTTAGATGATCTGATTATTCACATATATGATATTGTAGAAAAATTACATCAAGGAGGAAACAATTGAAAGAATGAGGCTAGATGAAAAAGTTCTCATGGCTTTCTTCCAGAAGTACATCATTGTTTCCGTAAGCATAGTCCCTACTTTAACATTGACCACTAGCTTTATGGGAGAAATTTAGAAGTATATACAGTATAATTTATCTAGCCTTTTCTAAAAATGTTGTGCTCGCTTAGCTTTCAGTGTTTAAACTTGAAATGTGATACAAGGTATGTCCTTCTAGGCCTTTACTGATTTGTAGTTTTTATTTTTTATTTTGTATTATTTGGTTACTGCAGAAAGTCAAGAATAGATTAAGGGTTCTTGGTGATTTAAGAGAGCTTGCTTCTTCGGAGAGCCCCAATTCTTTCACACGCGTTTACACAAACATTTTGGAGCATCAACCAGATTGTCCTGTAAGCATTGAAGCAACTATTTGGACATGGAGAAATAATCTGATCAAATAGAAAAAAACAAGTTTATTTATTGAACTGAGGGGCGTGAAGCCACATGATCATGTTGTGATTCATTGAAATGCAGCCAGAGGTAGTTGAGAAGATTCTGGGATTGCGAGAGGGTATATCACGGAAGGTTTCCAAAGCGGTATGCATTTTTGTATATACTATAAAACTATCATCACATGGTCTCAATGAGCTCAACCCTTATCAAGAAATGGGTATTAGAAGAAAAGAAGTACATATAGTTCAAAAAGAATTTGGTGGAAAACAAAAAAATACGTAGTAGTTCTTAATAGTAAAAATCACTTGGATCGTTTTTTTTGGAGAAGCGCTTGGAAGTGCTTATGACAAACATATAAATAAAGCATTTATGTTTTGTAAAAAAAAGCAGTTATGTTATCCTACACAGCATTTGGATTTAGAACTATCGGTTTTCTAATTGAGTTGAACCTTATTATTTTGGAAACTGATAAGTTTTAGTCCGGAATTGTTTTTTAGCTGAAAAGTGATGAATATCACGTGAATAAACTCCGCGAGACTGTATGTTACGAGTGTTACTATGAGGTGTACAAATGTTTTTTGGACTTGTGTCAAACCAAAAAACCGTAACTTTGCTTATCGAACAGGTTATTCAAGAGTGCAAAGAAATATATAAAAGCTCTCTCGTTGATGACAATCCTTCAAAGGCGGGTTTCGATTTTTCCAGAGTGAGGTGCTTGTCACAATTTAGAGGAGTTTCAAACTTGTAGAGAAGGTCGACTTAAGCCTGAAATTATCAGGTTATATAACCCAACCCCCTCTGATTTGTGCTATGGTATGTCAAATGTGTGTTTTGTTCTATATCACACGTAAATAAATATTTACTATGGCTTATTGGGGAAATAATGGACTGTTGAATGATGGAGGTATTGCATTCCTATTTCTTATAGTTATTATGCAAGGTAATTTAGTGAGTTGCCTTTTGTATAAAGTACATATGTGGAAATGATGTTCAGATTCTTTCACATGTTGAGGATTTGGAAGAAAATATCTATGTTGTAAAAACCGGACCGGAGAGTGACCCGGCCACATGACTGGGTCACGGGTCAACCCGGACCCGGTGGGTCAACCCGGTCAACGCCGGAAAACCGGTCAATGACTATACGTCTATGTAATAATAGTAAACATATAATTATATATATAATTATAATAAAAATTAGTTATTATTCATAATAATCAACTTACAATACTACTCCCTCCGTCCCATTTTACTTGTCTTACTTTCCTTTTTGGGTTGTCCCAAAATAAGTGTCTCATTTCCTTTTTTGGAAAGAAATATGTGGTCTACACCATTTCACTTTATTATACTCAAATCTCAACCACAACTTTTACTTTTTCAATCACTTCATTAATAACCGTGCCGAGTCAAACTAAGACACATAAAATGGGACGGAGGTAGTACTTATTAAGCATTTAATACACTCTTATAATATTTCAATGTATATTTTGATCTTATAAAAATAAATAATGATATTTTATTTTTATTGTACATCTATATTATAATTTGGCATGGTGTTCATTCTTAAATAAATATATAAATATATTAGATAGTTTTTCTTTTTAAGGTATTGAAATTGCAATTTTATTGATATAAAAAATGCATTAAAAATAAAAAAGAAATTACTTTTTTTGGTAAAAACACCCAAAAACTGGGTTTTACCGGGTTTTTCGGGTTTCTTGGGTCCAAGTCTTGACTGGGTTTTCCCGGGTCAGCCGAGTTTTTCCGGTTTTTGACCATTTCCGGGTTTTGAAAAAACCGAACTGGTTTTTTGTCCAGGTCACCGGGTTTCGGGTCAACCCGGCCGGGTCGGGTCGGTTTTTTAAACATAGGAAAATATTAGTACCGACTACTGATTAATACGGAGTAGTATTCAAAAAACATGTATCGTAACTTTTATTTTAGGGGGAACTTGACTTTGCACCCCACTTTTTGGATGAAATTAGACTTTGCAACCCATTTAAAAAAAATTTGGATTTTGCACCTCATTTCACTTCAAAATCCTTTGACTTTGCACCCCATTTACAAATCTTCCTTCACAAATTTTATATGATAGGGTGCAAAGTCAAATGTTTTTGAAAATGGGATGCAAAGTCCAATATCATCCAAAAAGTGGGGTGGAAAGTCAAACCCCCCTTTATTTTATTGTGTGCCACAAGCCTAAAGTTGCAGCTATATATTATTATATGTGAAGTACTGAATTGTGCATTTAAAACTTTTATATACTTTTAATGGCATCGAAACAATGGCCTCAATATTAGGATGTTTTTACTTGGACTGTAATTTGCTGGTCTGGTCTGGTCTGGTCTGATCTGGTCTGGTCTGAACTGGTCTGGTCTGGTCTGGTAAGGTCTGGTTTCTTTGTATTTTTATAACTATCCAAGTCTGGTCTGGTCTGGTCTGAACTGGTCTGGTCTGGTCTGGACTGGTCTGGTCTGGTCTGGTCTGGGGCAAATTACAGTCCAAGTAAAAACATCCTTACTTGTGGAGTTTGTGTATACAAAAATATGACTAAGTTTGATGTTGACAAAAATGTGACCATTTATTCTTTTGACCGTTCCATTTCCCAAGCCGTCTCTTCTCTGCTTCGTATCTCCATACGCGATACTCCACACATTGGGCTTTTCATCTTCGATGCCTCACCAATCGCCTGAGCCGCCGGTCATCTGAGCAGTGCCGCCGCCCGCCAGACGTATGTTCATCATCGCCGACTCCAATTGTCACCACATCGTCTCCGCCATTCATCTGCCAATCTGCTTCGATTGGATCTGCTTCAGCCGCGAACCGCCATCTTGTGGTCATGCTTCTGCGTAGGCGATTGCTAGCGGCGGCGGCTCAAAAATTGGGGTTGGGGATGGGGGCCTAAGCAGAGATGGATCCAGGATTCTGAGTCAAGGGGGCGAAATTTTTCGTTAGTGTATGGTGTGAATTTTTTTTTGTTAGTGTAGCGGGGTGAAATTTTATTCCCTAGTATAGCGGGGCGAAATTTTTTCGCTACTGTAGGGCTATGTGACTATTTTTATTCAAAAAATGACATTAATACATGCACATCCCGAACGACATTTAAATCTATTACATTCTCAGTTTAGACGATGACAAAGACATCAACCAATACATTTTTAATAACTTCTACATTGTTTAACCTCATGAATCGGTTATTGAATTGTAATTTTTGTCCACCAAAGAGGGTGTTCGTGAGTCATGACTCATGAGAAGTTTTCTTAATATTACAATAGTAGTATACTAGTATGTATGAGATTGTTATTTTTAGAATAATATGCACCACATACACACACACACATATATGGTGCATATTATATTTTAGTATTTTTATTAATTCTATAATAATTTAGAGTTTATTATCCATGCAATAAATTGTTTTTAGAAAGCTAGAAGTAAATGAATTATGTAATCTAATGTCTATAAATATTTATATTTTGGATTCATTTCACGTGATCTAAAAACTGTGTAATTAGTGTGTCTGGTATTTAATATTGTTTGATATATGTTTTACGAAATCCAGTACTGATTATCTAATAAAGATAATTAAACATTACAAAACTAGTAATTTCTATATAATAAGTATCCTAAATCTTAAATAACGAGTTACTCTATTGTCTATTTGTTTAAGTTATGTGAATTATTTTAGATGTTTCTCCTTTTAAATCTCCAATTAAGTATTACATTATGTAAGACTATATATATTAATTTTGAAAATTAAAAGCTAAGGGGGGCGAATCTAATTAAATTATGAAAGTTTTATGAAAATATTACATATATGGTAAAAAAATTGAATGTCCATGGAGGGCGGCCGCCCCCCTAAATCCATCCCTGGGCCTAAGGCTGTTGGCTATTGGTTGGACGGCGGCCAGGTTACAACGATGGTGGTGAGCTACAGATTGGGGCTAGGGTTGGGAGTGACGATTGGGAGCTCAAGCTGAATGGAGGTGGTGTTGACCGACGGCGCTGGATTCTCTGGTGGTGTTGACTGGCGGCGAGGTAAGGTCGGTGATCTGGCAGCTAGTCGATTGAGGTGTTACGGATGGGGTTTGAAAGCTAAACATCAATTACGCAGTGGATGGGCTTGGGAGGGGGCTGGGGAGGGAGATTGATGATGTGGTGGTGATCGGAGTACATTCCGGCAGGCAGCGTCACTATGATGTGTCACTGTGGCCGGCGGTGGTCTTTGGCCGGAGGATGTCACTATGTTCGTGTCATTGTACGTGTCACAGTGGCAGTGGTGGCAATGTCACTACGGTCGGCGGCAGCAATGACACGTGTGGCGGCGGCGACAGTGACACGCGTGGCAGCAGCGATAGTGACACGCGTAACAGCGGCAGTGACATCTGATTGTGACATGGAAGTGGTGCAGTGACATGAATAATCATCTTAGTCACATATTTGTCTAAATTTAAATGTAATATTCAAAAAAAAAACCCTGCCAAGATTCTTTGGTAACAAGAATCTTTTACCGAGATTCTTTGGTAACAAGAATCTTTAACCCCTATGTATGGTTTTGGTCGGTACAGGTCCGGTCTTGAATCTGATTTTAAAAAAATGGTGCATGAGAATTTTGTAATTGCTATAGAAAACTGCCCTTCTCCTTCGAAGAAATAGTAGAAGAGCTTAATGATGAACATGATAAAATGATAAATGGATGAAGCAATGCAAAGATAGTTCTTTTTTTATTAGGTTAAAGGGTCAACCCTTGAACTGACTTAAAGTGTTCAATTAGCCCCTTATGTAGGAGATTCTGCCCGGCTGTTACTAATTGGGACGGTTCCCGGTGGAATTTTTTGATGAAATTTTTTAAGCATCTTCTTCATTAAGTCTAGTTTACTCATACCAAATTTCAGCTAAAAATTCAACCGGAAAGGCAGTGAAATGATTTTCCGAAATGTACTGCGTTGTTTAACTTCGCAGTTATCTTCAAAAAATAATTTGACTGCCTTCCCGATTGAATTTTAGCTGAAATTTGGTATGAGTAAACTAAACTTAATGGAGAAGATGCTCAAAAAATTTCATCAAAATATTTCACCTGGAATCGCCCCAATTGCCGATGGACGGGCAGAACCTCCTATATAAGGGGCTAATTGAACACTTTTAGTCAGTTCAAGAGCCTATTTGACTCTTTAGCCTTTTTATTATAAGTTTAAGCATGTATGGATTATAGTCTTATTATAGTCTTATTAATATTATATTTATTTAGATAGAATTGCAACAATGAAGTAAATATATAGATATTGTTTATCTGAAATTTATAAGTATTACAAATATCAAAACACAAGTACCCTATAAGATATAATGATGAAATACCCTTTATGTAAGAGCGTGAAGAGACATATATAGTTCACTTAATAAATATATAGATTAGACTACCATTAAATTTATTTATTATTGGTTCTTGTGATTCTCCTATTTAAATATGTATAGATAGTTATTTTTCTAGTAAAAACGTGATTAATAGTCTTTGGGGTAATACATATACTAGGCTCAAAAAACATTATTTTCACATGTCAAAGTCCTAATGTCGTTAACTATATCGAATAAATAGTTATATAGAACTAATTTCGTGCAAGAGTATTGCTCAAAACGTGATTAAGTACACGTTTCGTACTACTAATTGATTAAATGTTGACTGAAGCGGTTAAACTGTCTGAAATATATATGACTAAATTATGATGAAATCTTATTTTAAACATACATAGTATGTTATTAATAAAATACAAGATTTTTTTATGAATAATAAGTAATTCAGCGCAGGAAAAAAATCATGCTTGGTATAAAATTTAGCCGATAAGATGAAAATATGGGTTACCATAAACGCTCTACTACCTTACGCCTTTACATTGAAACTATCAAACATGGGCCGAGTCAGCCGACTTTGTATTCTTAGGGAGTGTTTGCAATTGCTTCAATTTTAAAAAAGTGATTTTTTAAAGTGATTTTGGGAAAAGTGATTAATAGTAAAAGTTGGTAGTGTTTGAGAAAAAAGTGATTCTGGAAAAGTAAAAGTTGGTAGTGTTTGGTAAAATAAGTACTTTTTGTGTAATAGAAAAAGTGAGAAGCAGTTTAAAGAACCCTTCTACCTACTTCCAGCTTTTAGCTTTTAAGTGATTAATTTAAGCAGAAGCTGTCATTTGAAAACACTCTTTTCAACATTTTTTAAGCCAAAAGCTCAAAAGCGTTTTTTTAAAGCAAACTCAAACACTCCTTTAATGTCCTAATATCCTACTTTTTTTGTTCTGTTTATACTAGCTTTTTCCAAATGCTGGACACTCCAGAATCATCCGACAAGTACTTAGGGATGGACAGGGACGGGTCAGCCCGGTACTGTTGAGGCCCGGCCCGACCCGCTACTTTTGAGGCCCGGCCTGGCCCGCTACTTCTGAGGTCCGGCCCCTGACTGAAGCCCGGCCCGGTGGCTATAAAAGCGGGCTTTCGGCTCGTTTTTTTTCTCCCGAGCCGGTCCCGAGATGATTGCACTACTTTTTAATTTTTTTGCCCTATCCCGTCCTGAAGCCCGGCCCGGTCCCTGTACAAATCCGGGTCAGTACCGGGCCTGAAATTCTTAAGCCCGATCCCGGACCAGCCTGGCCCGGCCCGATCGCGGTCGACCCCTACAAGTACTTCACCTCGGGGAAAACAAAGCCCCTATTGGGAGGACTTTCATTCACCAGATAACTTTCGTACACTCTTTTGCACTCCTGAACCACGAAAACCGCCTGATGATTCTACCATATATGCCACAATCCCGTGTTATATACCATCCATTCCTTTTTAATAGTAACAATTCGAATCTAATGTTTACCAATACACAATTTTTACTATTCATATACTTAAATATGTGTAAGTAAAAGTGTAAAAACGCCTAAGAGAGAAGAGATGTTTAGAGCGTTTCTCTAGCCATTCGCGGCTAGACTCTTCCTCCCGAGCTCTCGATCAAGACTCAGGGACAATCACCTTACAAAAAGCAATATGATTCGCTAATCCTATAATGAGCATAACTGAGGCAAAGACGGTCAAAATAGACTATCAATCATCCGACCCAAACTCCAGAATCTCACAGAAGTAAAACAAAAACACAACCAACACAACCAACATGGCATGCATGGAGGAGAATTTGTTAGTGTCCCACTTCTCTTCTGGTTGACAGAAAGGATTGATTTTCAACAATGCCATCAAAGAGGTCGTTGTACTTGTCCTTCAAGTCCTGTTTGTTCTGTCTAGTGTATAACATAGCTCTAATACACCAATTTAGACGTGCACCATTGTCTGAACTATTAATCTCCTACCATTTAAAAAAAAATGTTTAGAAAAAGCAAAAAACATGCTACCAAAAGCTGCACCATACCAAACCATAAGTGAAACTTGTTTATGGAAGTGAAAAATATTGTTGAAGATCACTTCAGATCAAGGTAAAAGGTGAAGTATATCAAGACCTACAGCCCATGAGTTCAACTTTGATTTTAAAGTATATATACCAAGCTGGAGAATGAGATCATGTTCTAAATATAAGAATTACAGACTTTTCATCTATAAACAAAAACCTGGATTAATGCTACTTAAAAAACAAATAAAAAACACCTAAACTTTTTATCAAACATTCCATATGCAGTATAGTTCACTACAAATATAGCTGAGGAAGAAATTCTTATTCCGAATAGGGTGTCTAAGAAAATGAGAAGAGTGAAGCATCTACTGTAAATAAAAGACTGGAATCTATAGATTAAGATATAACGGTCAACATTTCACATTTGCCAATGCACGTCTTTGACCGTAATTATATCTTAATTTCTATTAGTAAAAAATAATTAAAAATCAGATTTGGAAAATTTGTAATGAGATGAAATGAACAATATTTTTTTACAAAAATAATTTTCATAAAATAATACCGTAAAATGTAAACAAAGTAGAACATGTGAATAGTGTAAAATTCAACATGTTGCGATTAAAACACGGAGGATAGTATGTATTTCAAAGAAATCAAGTAAATGAGTAAAAACAGAATCAATATGTTTTTGATACGTTGAGTGAGATGTTTTTATGTCACTGAGGCAAAATCTATTGAGATGTTCTTTTCTTCTTAGAGCCCGTTTGGAGAACTCTGTTTTCGGCTTGTCAGGCTTATCAGCCAGCTTTTTCACCAAACACGTAATTTTTACTTTCGCGCGCTGAATTGTGTAATAAGCCGAAAAAGTAAGGTTGGAGTTACTTTTCTGGCTGTATTGGCTGAAGTTACTGTAGAGGACCATTTTAGCTATTTTTACATATAATTTTTTCTTTAATTTATTAATAAAATATATTTTTAAAATATTTTTTTCTTAAATCAGCAGAATCAGCCAAAACAGCCACTCCAGCCAGAATATCATAAATTTCAGCAAAATCAGCCAAAACAGCTGATTTTGGTGCTACCAAACGGGCTCTTAGAGTTCGGCTGTTTATAATATTATGAAGCCCGTGTTTTTGAACAACACCTATGCATTTCAGCCAAATAGTTCAAATGAAAAGTTCTACTCTTTTATAATTGGACAATATCTTTTTGAAGTATGTAGTTATTTCAAGTATATATAAATGTACATATAACACAAAAACTTAATTACATTATGCTAAAAGGAAGTTTCTTGCTATTTATGAGTTATCACCACTGGTTTTCAATACACATGATCATGCTAATTTTGAATCATAAAAAATGGAAATTAGTTTGAAGGACAGGGTCAAAAAACTGAATGTATGTAATAATTGATTTGCAAATAATGCGACAACCAAGTAATAGTACAACTAATACTTCGTATCAATAAAGCGACCCAACACCACATGAATGCAAACTATGAGTGCTTAGGAATTGTGCTTAGAAAGTGCTCAACCATAAAACCAAAAGAACTTAGTTTATCTGTTGAATTTATTATACGTATCTAGCAAAGTATATCAAAAAATTGATTGCTTAGAATAATAGTACACAGTTACACACATAAATTCCGTTCAATAAAAAACCATTATCTTATTGTTACACTACAAAAAGTAAGAGGGGAAAGTGTCAATTGAGTACACCAACTTGTATGAGGTGGAGTAAAGAGTACAATATATTGCATTTGATCTTTTTAAATACACAAACTCGGATTTTTAGTGTTAATTGAGTACACACGTTAGATTAACACGTTAATACAGCTCAGTTGGCTAACGGAATGGTGAGTAACAAGGGGTGATGGACCAAAGTTATGGCGTCGACCTTCACGAAGTCGACCAAAAAGGAAAAATCAACCTTCGGAGGTCGACCTGCAGGGGCATGGGCCAGCAGGGGTGCATCGACCAAGGATAAGTCAACCTACGGGGGACTGATGTCGACCAAGGAGAAGTCGATGAAGTGGGTGGGGGCTGGCTCGACCTTCAAGAAGTCGACCTATTAGCGTTCTGTTAGCCAACCCAACCGTATTAACGTGTTAATCTAACATGTGTACTCAATTAACACTAAAAACTCAATTTTGTTTACTTAAAAAGATTAAATGCAATATTGTATACTCTTTACTCCACCTCATACAAGTTGATGTATTCAATTGATCCATACCTCCAAGAAGTAATTATATACACACACTAAAGCAACTCAGCAACCATACCGAATTGGTTAAAGATGAATTCAAGCTTATTTCTGAGTCAGTCTCTCAACATCATTATCTCACAAGGTATTCTATAATAAAAGAAACTCATGTCAAGCTTAAAGATTAGTTCTGGGATGAACTCGAATGCCTTAAAAACTGAACAAAGAGATCTTATGAAGAAAATCAGAAAGTAGGGATTTTGGATGAAGGCAGCGGATCTGGAATTGAGAAATGAGGTGACGATGTGCGATTCAGAAAGAGATGTATCTTGACCTTTCAAAGCGATTGAGTGTGCAGTGGATCTGGAATGAAGTCAAAATCCTTTCAATTCCACAAATCGAAAAAGTAATCTGAGCGAAGATGATGAAGACTATGAGCTAAAGATGATGAGCGAAGTGAAAGTGATCGAAGACGATGAGGAAAATGAAAGCCGTATATGTTTTTTCCATCGTACGGCTGAGACGTGTGTTCGGCCATTGAGCGGGAAAATACCCTACTAAAAAAGTAGTGCAATTATGTAGGATTTGTGCATTACCATCCCATTTATGCATGGTTACTCATCAGAGTAACCACAAGAGAAAATTACCAACCGTGTGACTAAAAGAGTGTGTCTTTCCTAAAGTATGACTAGTGGAGTTTTATTCCTATTGTATGACTTGCACATGCTCACGGTTGTGCATGTGGTTTACATTTTTATTTCAATCCCAATAGTGTACTTTCCATTTAATTAATGACATGCTATTTCATCCCACAATAAACGGCTTGGCTAAACGTTTGGCGTAATAGTGTAATAGACTCGTTTGACTTCAGCGTCATAGTTAGTTTGAGCAATAACCGTCGTTATAATTATTAAAATCTCCTAAAAATTAGGAATCAATGAATACAAGGTAACTCTCTCCATTAATTCGGCATTTGTATCTTTATCAACGGAACATGTTCTTTTTCACTGACCGAAACACTTCCTTTTTCACTGATGAATTCCTTCGCCATAGGTTACCCGCCCAGAGATGTCCGGTGTGCATTAATGCCCTCCGTGTGTTATCACTTCAAATTTACGAACTGTCTCCTAGCCGCACACCTCCGTCCCAATCTTGCCGCCGCCTAGCCGTCTACTCCATTCTTATTCATCTTTTTCTTCTTTTCTGTTTTTGAAATTAGGGTTTATTGAAATTAGGATTTGTGGGCATTAAACATGGGCAATAAACATAGGCAGTGAGCATGACCAATGAACATAGCCAGGGGCGGAACCAGGCAGTGGCGGAGCCAGAAGTTCGTGTCAGTGGTGTCAATTTAACAAAACAATACTCCCTCCATCCCGCTATGATTGTCCCATTTTACCATTTCGGTCCGTCCCACTAAGATTGTCTCATACCTTATTTGGTAAAGTTTGTGTGGTTCTAAATCATTCCTACTTTATTCTTACTTTATCAATTCAATATCAACCACATAAACCGACTTTTATTAATAACCGTGCCACCTTCTCTTGTCCCAAACTTAGGGGGACGGAGGTAGTATTATATAATAATGTGTACATATATAAAGCAAAAAAGAAAATATTGTCATTACTCCCTCCGTCCCTTAATTATCTTCAAACTTTCATTTTTCATCCGTCCCAAAATTATCTCCTTTTTCTCCTTTTGGCAAAGAATTTGTGGTTTACAACCATTCTTACACATTTCTCTCTCCTCTGCACAACTCTCCACTACACAAAACCCACTATCTTAATTAGTGTGCCCAGCCGAAATGGGAGAAAAAACAGGGACGAAGGGAGTAGTAAAATAAAGTACTAATTCACAACTGTCCCCGACGCGTTTTCATATTTTGAAAACGTTGTACAATTTTTTCTTTATCAACGTTTTTGAATATATCTTTTTCAATAAAAGTAACTAAGGCATCATTCATCATAGCATCCCCCATTCGATTGTGCAACCTGTTCTTCACGAACTTCATGGCTGAGAAGGCTCTTTCCATAGTTGCAGTGGCCATCGGTAAAAGCAAAGCTAATTTCACAAGTAAAAAAACTAATGGATACACAATATGTTTCTTTGTCTCCACCAATTTTTGAGCAAGAGGACGGGTGGAGCGACCTGCGAACGCCGACTGAGGGTTTCCGATTTCAGCGATTTGGGAATTGGGACTACGACTCACGGCGTTCAATCGTTTTTTTCTTTTTGCAGAGCGGGAGTTGGCGTTCAATCAACCATTTGGGCATAGACTTTTCAATTCTCCTTGACTCCTTTACTGACTTTTCAATTTGGTGTTCCAACTTTTTAAAATTTTAAATTGAGCCCCATTTTTTTAAAATTTATAATTTATGAAAGATTATCTATACCTATATAGAGAATTTTTATTTTTCAGTGGTGTCAATTATAAATTTTAATTTGTTATTTATATACCTACATATGGAAAAAAAAATCAGTGGTGTCAATTGACACCACTGGCCAAAGGGTGGCTCCGCCACTGGAACCAGGGGGAGCGAGCAGGTGCTGCCGCCCCCGTTCGCCGGAGGTAATAGTGTATATATATCTATGTGTATATGTTCAGCCCCTTCTTAGGAAATACCTAAATACTACACGCTCCTTTTTTGTAACAACAGTCCGAGTTGCACAGATGGTAGAAGAATGATTAATGTTTAGGGTGAGGCGCAGGTTTGAGCCCTACTATGTTCTTTTATTACTACGAAGTACAGCATGTATTAAGCTTCATCTGTTAGCTTCTAACTCTTTCTCTTTGAAACCTTATTAGTTTTATAAAAATATTCTACCACACCCAGATTTCTTTTACTTTTATTTTGCATGTTTAGTTTTCAAATTCATAATATATATTTTTTACATATTCCAAAATTGACATGTTATTACATTTTCTGTTTAGTACAATAAACATAAAAAATGATGTATAACTATTTTCTCCATCTTCAAACATTGACATTTACTTCTTATCGATCATCTTATAAGAAGTTTATCAAGATTTTTTAAAGCGAGATGAATTTTAAGATAACTATTTATTTATTCTTTGGTAAGTACACATATGACAAAATTTCTTTTTCATATTTGAAATATCTGACTTATATGTGTATAATTAGATATGTAATGCATTTGCATAAATAAAATAAATATCCTTATAGAAAGATAAATAGCCTAGAAGTACATTGAATAGAAAAGAGAAAAATAAAAGTATTATTTTCTTTGTAAGTGAGTAACTTTATATATATATACACACACACACATAAATGTGTGTGTGTTATTAATTTATCTTCTTCTACCTGTTGTTTAGCTATATTTTCTATTTAAGTTTTGATATTCTAATTTAAAAGGACACATGTATTAAATTGAAATAAACTCGTTTGATAAACAAAGTCTATTATTTGTTTAGACACTAACAAAACAAGTATAAAAATGAATAAATGTGTGTATTTAAGTTGATATGCATGGGCTTGTGTATTAATTATATATATAAATATCCCAATTCAATAAAGTGTCTCTTTATGAAAATGGGAATAACTCTTCTTCCATTAGATTTGAGATCAAATTATCCTAAATATACTAAAAAAACAGTAGGAATTATAGATCTTTCCAAACTCTGCGGTTTGAATTTTTTCCTGCCACCCCTCAAATTTTGGTCTGGTTCTACCACTGAACATAGCAATAATTATGGTTGAGTATGAAAAGCGAATATGACAATGTGTAATAATGTTGTACATGGCAATGAAGGAATGTATTGACGAAAGTATTAATTTTTTTATTTGTTGGTTATTCAATTTGTGTGAAGATAAAAAGTAGAAGTTTACTTTCCTACCATCATATTTATCTAACGGTTGATATTAGTTCATCATTATATTAGAGTTGGTGTAATTTTTGGTAACATTAATTATTGATGTAAATGAGTGAAAAACTTGGTCCATTGAATAACTTTTTAGCAAAAAAGGAGTCACCTCATGCAAAGTGCGGCTCATCATTGATTCTATACATCCTTTACACTACAAAAAAACACGGTGTTAGTCACGGATTTAGTCACGGACCGTAGTATAAAAAATCCGTGACTAACTCTGCTAGTCACGGACTTTGTCCGTGACTAAATCCGTGACTGTTTGGGCGTGACTAATTCTAGTCACGGTCATCTTATCCGTGACTGAGCGTAGTCACGGCTTAGTCACGGACCATTTCCGTGACTAACTTGTCACCGGAATAACCACACCGGCGACTTAGTCACGGCCTTTTCCGTGACTACATATAGTCACGGACTAAATCCGTGACTAAATTTTCAAATTTAAAAAAATTAACCGCCGAATGTTACTGTTTAAATTTTCAAATTTCAAATTTTAGTCACGGACTTGATCCGTGACTACTTTTTTATTTTTTTAAAAAAAATTAAATTTGCAAAATAACTTTTTTAAAAATCGGTCTACAATTTAGTCACGGCTCGGATCCGTGACTAAAGTTTTTTATTTTTAAAATTTTTTTTTTTTTTTTATAAAAAAAATAATTTTTTTTTAATTATTCTTTAGAAAAGTTTATTTTAAAAAATATTTGCATTCATAAAAGTAATAAACAGACTACTAGAACCCACTAGAACACACATTTCATAACCAAACAGACTGAAATAAAAGTAATAATAAGCACAATAGAATTATAGTAAATAAACAATGTTCAAATAAAAATGTATATATTTACAAGCTCCTTCGGCCACCATTATGATAATATCTAGAATCATCATATAGATAATCTTCTTCGTTCTCATCTTCTCGGTTGTCTCCAGCTTGGCCACCGCGACTGCCTCCTCCGCGACTGCCACCTCCGCGACTGCCACCTCCTTGGCTGCCTCCAGATGTTTGAAACAGGTTGTGAAAATTGATATCCTGAATAGATCCAAATGAAGGCAACCCGGTAGCAGAGTTGTTACGGAAATAATCGCCCATGTGCGGAACTTGAGGTGTCTGCTCAGGGTGCAGTACATACGGCTGAGGCTGAGGCTGATTTCGAATTCCGGCGCTGAGGATCCGTTCCATCTCTTCCAGCCGGGCCCTTGTTTCTTCATCTTTTTTGCGTTGCTCCTCCAAGGTGCGCTGCTGCTCAGCCAAGGCCCGCTGCTGCTCCTCCATCTCCCGCTGCATTTGAGCGATACGCGGATCCTCTCCGCGCCTTGATCGGGAAGATGAAGCACCGCTGCGGTCGTACAAGATCCGTTGCCCCTCAGCCCCCATGCACGGGACCCGGCCCTTGTAGACCCCAACTGCCTCAAAGATGGCATCATCCTCCACATCAGAATCAATCTCATCCTCCTGAGTCAAGCCTAATTCTGCCCGCCTCTTCTCAACATTTGTGTTATACTTTGAGTACATGTACAAAAATTGTTAATTTAATGTTACTCAATTTGATTTTGAATGGAAATAAGTAACAAAATAGTGTTACTTACTTCGATTTCAGCGAGGCGGGGTGGCAGATCGGCATCGGACTCATCGCCGTGCTTTGTCCAGCAGTGCTTGATGACCTTGAGAATTGAGACCTTCTTCTTCTCAGGCCCCGACTACAGTTTGGAAAAAAGGCTTAAGATCCATAATTAATTGTTAAAATAAAGGGTTGTAATTGTGTAAGGTTTTTTGAAAAATACTTACAAGATCTTCTTTATGTCTACTCTGAGGTTTGCGGCCCCCATGCCATTGGGTTTCTAAAGCCTTCTCGGACATCCGGTTTTTCTTACCGGATTGACTTCTTGCCAAGAAGTTTGGATCAGAAGACCAGTGACGGACGAGGTTATCCCACACCTCATCCGAACACCATCCAGGCTTTACCCCGCTCTTTCGGGCACGCTTAAAAGTAGGACGAAGCCAGTTTGAAATCCTAGCGTTATACGCTCTAAGAATAGCGGGACCTTGGGCTTCAGTCCATCGAAACCGACCCTTTATAAAAAACAAATAAATTAATTTATCTTTTATCAAATGTTACGTTAATACAATTACGCAGAGAAAATTCATTTTTTTTACCTTGAAAAGGTTCCACCAAAGTTCACGAACCTTGGGGTCAACTTCCGTGTATGTTGCCCAGTTCCCAAGAAAGTGTCCTCCGATTATTAGTTTGATTTGGTCCAACAATTCTTGATCGCTTCAGAAAATTAATATTATTTATTTATAAAAGTTTTGATAACATTATGATACATTGAAAAAATTATTTCACGTTAGATAAAATTCATAGTTACTTACTTCGCAACCATGTGGGGCGTCACCCAAAGCGCATTTTCATTGTTGCGCTCAGCTTCGGTTAAGGGCACATAGTTTGGGCGGGGACGCGAGGTTGATTGTTCATTGCTCATCTAAAATATATTAATTTATATTTTTAAATGTTAGTGTAGTTATAATATAAACGTGTATAACATATTAAACTGTGTATAAGTCTAATATGAGAAGTCGATATTTTTTCAATTAATTTTTTTATAACTTTGAGATCTAATAACAGTTTTATAAAAAAACAGTTTTGTAAAAACAGTTTTATAAACCGTTTTACAAAAAATTGTTTTATAAAACAGTTTTATATAAAAACAAATTTGTATAAACTGTTTTATACACGGTTTTATTTATAAAAAGTTTTATAAAAAACAGTTTTATAAATTATACAAACTGTTTTATAAATACAGTATAATATTTAAAATACCATTGTTATATTTTTTATGTCAATTTTAATAAAAAAAATATTTATTAGTACACCTCATTTTTAGTAAACTTCATAAAACCGGTTAATTAAACTGCTTATTAATCACTTTTTATTAAAATCTGTTTTAATTAAACTGTTTTTTATTAAATTGGTTTTTATCAAACTGTTTTTTATTTAATTGATTTTTATCAAACTGTTTTTTTTATTAAACTGTTTTTTATAGAACAGTTTTTTATTAAACTGTTTAATACAAAAACAATATATTATTAAACTTTTTTTAAAATCTATATTTTACAATTTATTTCGGAAAACAGTTTTTAATGTCTAAATAATTATTTTATAGTTAACATGTCAAATTTTTTTGGAAGTTTGACATGAGGGGGTATTTTTTAAATAATTCGGAAATAATAAATTTGATTAATGATAAAATAATAATAATCCTAACAATGTCTAAATAATTCATGCATAAGTCCGAAATTAAATCATGTTTAACCTAAAATCAAATAATATTTAGGCATGCATATTAAACTTGTACAAAAAAAATAAAATTGAATCAAACTATATCTAAAGCATGTGTATTACAAATCAAACAAAAAAGAAAAAATATATTTTATCATCTTTGAGCATGCAAATTAATATTGTAATTCGAAATTAAAACAAAACTAATAAAAGGAAGAGATTAATATTGAGCATGCAAATTAATATTGTAATGTGAAATTAATATTGTAATCCGAACATAATAATAACATGCATTTGTGTGTATAAACGTAACAACATATACACATATAATCATATTAAATTAAATGTATATACACATAAATATGTAGTTGTAGAATAAATCATTAGGGCATTCAATGTTCAATAATGCATAGGAGCATATAAACATGCATTTGAGTACATAAACATGCATTTGTGAGTAAAAAATTAATTGAGAAAACATAACCTTGATGTGGAGAGAGGTGCGAAAAAAGAGGAGTGGTGGACGACGGCAGCGGACGGCGGCAACCGGCGGCGGACAACGGCAGTGCACGGAGGACAGCGGCGGCGCTGGACTCTGGACGACGGCGGCGGCGGGGTCCGTGGAAGAGTCGACGAGAGAGTAAGTAGGGAGGTGAAGAGAGAGTATTAGGGTTGGAGACGTGGAATGAAAAAATTCGCTAAGTGTTGATTTTATATATCGGTGTAGTCACGGTCTTAGTCACGGATATATCCGTGACTAAACCCTTCGTAATCAACGAAATCAGCCACGCGGCATCAGCCGCCTTTGACCGGTTTAGTCACGGTTTTATCCGTGACTAAGACCGTGTCTAATTCAAATTTTGAATTTAGTCACGGTGCTAGTCACGGTTAAAACCGTGACTAAACCGGCGGCCCTGACACTTCTCCGGCTGCCTGACTGACATGTTAGTCACGGAATTATCTGTGACTAAGACCGTGACAACGTGAAATTTTTTAGTATAAATCATCTTTCTCCGGCCATAGACAGAACTGTAAAAAAAATGGCTAATAGAGGTCCAATTGACTGGGATTCGATGTGTAGAGATATGAAACGACTTAAGCTGATTACAGAGCTTATGGAGCCGAAAACCGTGGAAGCATACGAGAGAATCAAGGAGTTGATGTCTAGACCCCTTGAAAGTTTTGGCGATTATAAAGATGAAGAATCCGACTCGTTGGGCAAGTCAAAAGCAAGAAATTTGTGTCGGATGCTTCAACGTGCACAAGAAGTTTCAGAGTATATGGACCCGATCAACGAAGAAGCTCGAATGAAAATTCAGGAGTTGTGGGCTAGGCCTCTTGAAAGTTTCCGATTGAGGAATGAATAATGTTAGTTAAGTTAATGTGATAAATAAATCTATGTTAGTTGTTTGATAAATAATATGTGATAATTTCATTGTGTGTTTTGTATTTATCTTTGAAATTTGATAAATAAATCTCTGTTAGTTGTTTATTAAAATTAATTTTTCAATTTCGAATTATTAAAAATTATTAAAATAAATTTTCGAATTTAGAAAAATCAAAAATAATATTTGAATTTTCGAATTTGAAAATAAAAGAATATAATATAGAGTAATTTCATATTTTGTATTGGGTAAATTTTATTTTGAATTTATAATATGGATATAAAAAACTTGTTGTGGTTGAATTAATATGGAGTAATTTTTTGTTCATAAATAATAATGATAAAGATAGAAAAAAATTCAAATATTGTTGGAGTAATATAATGATGAAGAAATCTGCACAAATATTAGAAGTCAATAAACTTGAAATTACAACAGCACAATTATTCGCTATCAGAATCGTCATTTTCTACATATACAGTATCTTCTTCTGTATCTGAACCGTCTATCCATTCACCTTCTTCCTGATATTGAGCGTTTTGTTGTGCTACATACATTTCCTCAATTTCGCGCTCAGATGGAATGGTTGGGTCCGGAAGGTGCGTTTCTGGCATGACTTCAACACGTCCGCCATTTGGATCACTTAATTGGATGTCATAGTTGACCGTCTCAACAATAGGCGGAGGTTGGAAAAATTGTTGCTGAAAAGCATCTAGATCAACGTCCTTGTGTTGAGTTTGTGATTTTATTTTGTTCGGACGGACAGGACATGCACACACCCAAGGATTCTGTGTCCGCCTTGTTGAAGGATATTCTGCATAATAAATCTGCGCTGCTTGTTGGGCGAGTATGAAAGGCTCATTTTTCGGGTACACACGAGACTGGTTGACGTCAATCATATTATACTTCGGATTTTTGCGCACGCCACGTGTGGGGTCGACCCATGTGCAACGGAACAGAACGCATGTCAATTTTTTCGCACCAGAAGGCATCTCAAGTTCCAGAATCTCCTGCAGGACACCAAAAAAATTGGTTTCCGAGTTATCATAACCGATGGTCGGGACACATAACCCGCTGTTCGTTGTTGGTCGGCCCTCTCCGTAATCGGCTGTGTGATATGTGTAACCGTTTATCACATATTGCCGCCACACTTTGGCACTGGCACTAGGGCCCCACGCTAATGATACTAACAAAGGGTCGACAATCCCACGACTATTGATCTGTAAATATAAACATGATAATAACATTAGGTAAATATTGAAAAATCTTACTTAATAATATATATATATAATTAATGTGTGTGTATATATATACCTGATACTTGTACCAATTTACAAAATCAGAGTCTACC
Source organism: Cuscuta epithymum (assembly GCA_945859915.1). Classification (NCBI taxonomy): domain Eukaryota; kingdom Viridiplantae; phylum Streptophyta; class Magnoliopsida; order Solanales; family Convolvulaceae; genus Cuscuta; species Cuscuta epithymum. The sequence goes on from CAMAPF010000938.1 coordinate 1,748,085, forward strand.
AATGCATCAATTTGATTCTCAGGAAAGGCGGATAAAGAAGCTCTGAATTCACTGTGAATTAAAAAATAAAAAAATTATAAATTAACTACAAATTTAATTGATAAGTATTACAATTATAACTACAAATTTAACTTACTGATAAAACGGTGAGATTTCTGGACAATTCATGAGGATATAAGTATGTGCAATTTGCAATTCCCCACCCACGATGTATCGTTGTGTCGCAGCACCTTTACCTCTGCCTGGGTAATTGAAGATGGAAACTACATTTTCATATAAATCCTCGCCAATGTCATCGTTCCGGGCAGGTCTCTTCCTTCTGGTGATGACGTCACGCTCGAAGTAAAAAGACGAGAACGTTGAGATTTCTTGTTGAAGATACGCTTGACAAATTGAAGCCTCAACGTGTGCCTTGTTGGTCACTTTCTTTTTCAGCTCTCCTAGAAATCTGCAATAATGCAATATAACAACGGTACACATGTTAACAGTTATTGTGAAATAAATATTCTTTTTTTAAATGAAATTGTTACTAACCTTTCAAATCTGTACATCCAGCGATAGAAGACGGGCCCAGCAGTCAAAGCCTCATACGGAAGATGTATTATAAGATGTTCCATTGTATCGAAAAACGATGGAGGCATTATTTTTTCTAGATTACACATCAGAATGGGAACAGAATCTTGTAGTCTTCGGAGGGATGCCGCATCCAAAACGCTGGAACATATCGATTGAAACAACAAACTGATTTCAGTAATGCAGGACCATACGTGTTCAGGAAGCATCTCTTTTAGTGCAATTGGTAGAAGTCTTTGCATTATTACATGAGCATCGTGAGTTTTCATGCTCGTCGTCGTGGTAAGTTTGTTCATGTCTACGCATCTAGACAAGTTGGAGCAGTAGCCATCTGGAAACTTCTGAGACGCAAGCCATTGTAATATTGCTGCCTTTTGTGGTTCTGTGACCTGGTAGACTGCTTTTGGAACTTCCTTGCCCTGATATTCTAGATCAACAGAAAGTTCGGGTCTATCACACCAAATAGTCATATCTTTCCTAGCTGCAAGACCGTCTTTAGTTTTGCCTTTCAAATCCATCACTGTGTTAAATATATTGTCAAAGACGTTCTTCTCAGTGTGCATGACATCTAAATTGTGACGGATGAGAAGGTCTTTCCAATAAGGCAACTCCCAGAATATGCTCCTCTTTGTCCACTTATGGGTATCACAATACCCATATGGCTCTTGGTTTGGCTCTTCCATAGCCGTAGGAAAACGTCGAACCCGGTTATAAATTTCTTCACCGGTCAATCTCGGGGGTGGGCTCTCTCGTACCGCTCTGCCTCTAATGAAAGACTTCTTGTCCTTTCGATATCGGTGCCTTTCCGGGAGAAACTTGCGGTGACAATCAAAGTAACTTCCTTTTTTGCTGTAACTAAGCCAGTTGGCACCTGATTTCTCCATACATATCGGACATCCCATCAAACCGTGTGTGCTCCATCCCGAAAGCATGCCATAGGCAGGGAAGTCGCTAATGGTCCAAATGATGGCAGCTTTCATGATAAACATTTTATCTGATGAAACATCATAAGTTGGTGTCCCAACGGCCCACAGTTCTTTCATCTCCTCGATAAGGGGTTGGAGATAAATGTCTATCTTTCGCCCAGGATCCTTGGAACCCGGACAAATTAAAGACAAAAATATGAAATGACTTTTCATGCACATGTCGGGAGGGAGATTGTAAGGAGTTAACATGACCGGCCAACATGAATAGTTCTTGCCAAACCTGCCAAAAGGAGCAAATCCATCTGAGCACAATCCCAGCCGCACATTTCGTGGCTCCATAGCAAACTGAGGATGACAGCGGTCAAAGTGTCTCCAGGCTTCACAGTCCGAAGGGTGAGCCATCATACCCTCGTTGGTTTCGTGCTCAACATGCCATGTCATGTGTTTCGCAGTAGCAGTCGAAGTGTACATCCTCTGCAGTCGAGGAGCTATTGGGAGGTAATACAGTTTAGACAGTGCAGACCTATGTCGTGGTTTCTTTTTACCTTGACGAACAGGTTTGTATCTGTCTCCACCACAGAACTTGCAGAACTCAAGTGCCTCATCCTCCTTCCAGAACAACATACATCCTTCCGGACACGCATCAATTTCAACACAAGGTAGCCCCAACTTAGACATTAACTGCTTCATGTGGTAATATGAATCTGGAAGGGTATGATCTCGCGGTAGCATCCCTCCTACTGACTGCAAGACTCTATTCATGCAAGTTTCAGGGAGACTGTATTCGGCTTTTATGTTCATGAATTCAGTAACGGCGGATAGCTGAGAGTATCCCTCACAATCAGCATACAGAGGTTGGTCGGCAGCTTTTAGAACATCCTGAAATCTCTCAGTCAAACCTTCATCCACATAAGGTTGATAAAATGTCGGATTTTCATCCGCATCTGGTTGATACGAGGTTGAGGCTTCAGGGGGGTCGTTAGGTGGTTGTGGGGGATTGAACTGAGACATCGGTACACCGTATGCATCATATACCATTTGTTGGTCCCACCTCATTTCAGCACGGTCTCCCCACGCACTCATCTCTGGAGGGACGTAACGAGACGAACCTACCGTTTGTGGTATAACAGATGGATCCAAAGGTTCGCCGTGAGAAGTCCAATTATAATAATTGGGAACAAAACCGACCGCGTACAAATCATACCCAACTTCGTGTGGGTCTTTAAATTTGAGATTTTTACACTTTGAACATGGACATCTTATTTTATCACCACTCATATAAGCCGGATGTTCAAGTGCAAATTCAATAAATTCCCCGACTCCCTCGAGAAAATTTGATTGCATTCCGTACAATACCGCATCTTTATCATACATCCAACTTCTATTTTGTTTATACATTATGCCTGAATATTATAATAAAAAAGTATACACATTCAAATACTAACAATAATACTAACAAATTTTAAGTGAGTTATTTCACTAAATAATCAACTAACTAATTTTCACTAAATTAAATGAAATGCACACAATTCACAACAATAATTCACAAAATATAAGTAATTACCTAATACTTAAATTTAACTAATATTACAAAAAAATTAAGTAATTTATTAACACTACATTTAAATTAAACATACGTTTAACTAAATTTAACTAATTTATTTAGTTAAATTTAACTAAATTTAACTAGTTCATTCCGTCCTCTTTTAATGCATCACTACGTTTAAACCTACGTTTAGCTAACGAATTTTAATTAAATTATTTTTGTAAACCTACATTTAAACCTAAACTAAATTATTACGTTAATGACATTTAATGTTATTAGTACTACACAATTAACAATTCCAATTCACTAAATTAAATAATATGACCAAATTAAACCCAATAATTTGAACATGTATATAAGGTCATTTGAATTAATAAATAATACACAATTACAATAACAAGTCACAATACACTTAATTAACACATTACTAACGTACGTTTAACTAACTAATTTCAATTAACATAAAGATCACTACGTTTAAAACTACGTTTAGCTAACTAATTTTAATTAAATTATTTTATAAACCTAACAGTTTAACTAATTTTATGACATTACTACGCTTACAGTTGAATATGTTGTTAATTAATTAACAACATCACTAATTTAATAGTTTTAATAATTTAAATTGAACCAACTAATTCTGAATAAAAATAATAATTCAAATAACATACCTTAACTGCATAAATGGGGAAAATGATAGAAGACAGACTACATCCTTCGATCTTTCAAACAGATACTGTATATACTGGGAATGAATTGGTGTGGTTCTGTTGAATGAACTGCTCCTGCATATATAAAAAATTTAGTCACGGACTTAGTCACGGATTTGTCCGTCACTAAGCAATACCGTGTCCATTACGCGTCCGATCCGTGTTAATGACGTGTAAATGACGTGTAAATCAAAGTAGTCACGGACATAGTCACGGACATGTCCGTGACTAAATTTATCCGTACATAATACCGTTGCGGATTGATTTATGGGAGATGCAAAATTATTTTTTAAATTTAGTCACGGCTGTAGTCACGGATGTGGCCGTGACTATGTCGCCGGAGTAAAACAAGCCAGGCCGGAAAATCAAACGGGCAATCGGAGGATGTTAGTCACGGACAAAAATCCGTGACTACGTGTAGTCACGGCTCTAGTCACGGTAAAATCAGTGACTAATTTTTTTTTTAAATTTTCGTGACTAGTCCGTGACTAGTCCGTGACTAGGCTAGTCACGGACCAAATCCGTGACTACGGTCCGTGACTAAACGAGTGTTTTTTTGTAGTGTTACTATTAATTTTAATTATGTATATATATACCTCATTTTTGTTTCAATGCTTAATTTTAGTGATGGACTTCCGGAATCACATGTATAAATCTCCTATATATATTAGAGCATGTTTAATGGTATTATGGATTATACTCCTTAAAAAATGAACATGTCATCTATGTAGAAGGCTTTCAAGCTAATGTGGACAAACACACATTTAAACCCAATGACCATTATTAGTTTATTACTGTTAGTACCCACGTCACCCATTCAAGCTAATATTTCCGTGATTCTTCTTTTAAATTTCTTCTTAAAGGCGTAGCATGAAAAAAGATATCAAGGATTATTTTGTATTGAAAATAGCTACAAGTTTACTTTGGAATAAAAACTAAATCGACCCGATCCATGGTTCCTGGACTCGTTTGCCCAACCCGGGTTGGAAAAATATTCTTAGTCCATCCTGTTTTTAAACGCTATAGTATAGTTTTAGCTGGCTGAAGTGTTAAAAAAATATGGCGTTAATTTTTCCCGCTTTACACGTGTTACATTAGGGTCCACCAAAGGTAACACTTGTTGAACAAATGTAACAGATTATTAAATAATATATCTGCGTTACAATAGCACTATAGTAAATGCAACACTTTTGGTATAAATGTAACACCACCACATTGGAAACTATTACATTAGACCCTTTTTTTGTAACACTTTAGACAAATGTTACAATTTTTTGTTACATTAGGCCTTAAAATGTAGTAGTGACTTTAGGTATTTTGGATGTCATATACTTTATATATAAATAATATTTGTGCCACTCCAAGAGTTAACAAGAAATAGTAGCACGGATTCAAGAGTTATTTCATATACGGATAATGGAGTATATAGCCCTGCACTTCATACAATTTATTTGATTATTCAAAGGACTGCCGTTTTTATCAACTTCCACCGCCCATAATTTCAAATTCCTTGTTAATTCCACTCTAAAGCTGCAACTTATATCAAAGTGGTTGCTGACCTGCCGCCGGCCTTTAGCTCAGAGTTTGGAGTGGCGGCCATGACTATGAAGGTCACTTACGGGCTTACGGCCAGCCAGGGGCGGAACCAGGGGAGCGAGCAAGTGCTGCCGCCCCCGTTCGCCGGAGGTAATAGTGTATATATATCTATGTGTATATGTTCAGCCCCTTCTTAGGAAATACCTAAATACTACACGCTCCTTTTTTGTAACAACAGTCCGAGTTGCACAGATGGTAGAAGTAGGGGCGGATCTAGAAAATTAGACTATTGGGGGCACCAATTAAGTAGAAGTGAGAAAATTTCTAAAACGTACATAGTATAAAATAACTTGGACAGATGGAAAAATCAGATGTTAGAGCATCTCTCATGCTACAATGTGTACGATGCATATGTGACATGAATGATAGTCACGTAAATATTAGCAAATAAATTATCTCTCTCCTTATTTGAATGATTTATATAATTTTGGTAAGTTTTTCCCTGCAATGTCAACTGCAATGTCAATATCTAGACAGTCTTCTTGACATTGTGGAGAAAAACTTACCAAAACTGTATAAAACTATTCAAATAAGGAGCGAAATAATTTATGTACTAATATTTATGTGGCTATTTCTCATGCCACGTGTGCACCGTGCACATTGTAGCATTGAAGATGCTCTTAGCAAACTAGAAAATATATACTCCGTCAATAGAGTGTGAACAAGGATTAAGTTGTTTTATCGTCAGTCATACATCATAAAACGTAATAGGAACTTCTCTATGGGACAGAGGGAGTACATTAGCACTTGAACTTTGTCCCACATCCCCACTTTGTTTGAATGTGGGCAATATTTTTGTTTTATAGGATCGCGTTTTCATTGTTTAATTTATACAAAGAAATTAAGTTTTAAAAATTATACTTCATTTACCCAAAATAATATGTTTAAATACTTACGTTTAATCTGCCCAAACAAGAATCGTAATCAACTAATAAATAAAAAATCAAATTCACACAACTATGTGATTAAGATGTCAACGAAATTTAAAATTCTACGAACTAAATAACACACTCTAAACTCTAAAGTCTAAACACAGAAGATAAATTAAATTTATAATTAAATTCTAAGAATCAAGATATGAAAACTCTAATTAACTAATAAAATCTGAAAACTCTAATTTGGAAACTCTAATTAATTAATCGATATCCGAAAACTCTAATCAATTAAAAAAAATAATGTAAAAGAATACGTAGTATATTAGTAAATTCCTAATAACTAATTACTTAGTTACGAAGTGAAATATGAAAAAGGAGATGGTTAGAAAATTCTAAGATTCAACGTTTTTGCTTGTTCAGTAGGCAACAATAGGTGGATTTCTAAGAGATGCAGACATCTTAATATTCATGCTGCTACCTTAATCCCTATCCATTATTGAGTCTATTGACTATGGAATACCTTGTATGAATTAAATTTAGAAAAAGTGTAACAACTTAAAACTAAAAAAGAATAAACACTATGGACCGTATGACACTATCACCTTATTAGAGCCTTGGAGTCTTGGAATTAACTTAACAATGAGTGAGTGTCTAATATTTTAATGGGGTCCCCCATTATTTTCATTGGGGGCACACTTTGATTTTTAATATTAATGGAGTACATAGTATTAAAAAATTAGAAAGTCATTGGGGGCATGTGCCCCCATTAACAACAACATACGTCTGCCCCTGTAGAAGAATGATTAATGTTTAGGGTGAGGCGCAGGTTTGAGCCCTACTATGTTCTTCTTTTATGGGAAAAAGACTCTAATGAGACTAAAACATGGGCTTGGTATGTGGATAGGACCTCCTACTTTTTAAACCCTAAATAGGACTTATTTGCATCTGGATGGACAAAAATAACCCCAAGCTCTTCTGGACTTATTCAGACGTCTTCGGCTCATTCTGTTGGTGTGTTACTCGTTGGGGTTCCTTGGTGCAAACCTCCCCTGCATCACTGGATTCACTACCGCCATCAAACATTGTCGCCGCCGCCGCCGCACATGTGCCCAGACGCTTGAGCGTTGATTTATCGTTGCCAGAAGACCTTCGACTCTGCGGTGTGTGTCCTCCTCTACGAGATCAATCAAAGCAAAGGAGCAAAATTAAATATTGGAAGTAATGATTTGATGGAGAAGCAAGCAATAATGGCGCAAGGCTCAACTTGCTGCAAGCATAATTTTTATTTCGTGCCTCTTTCTTTGATTTGAGAAGCAAGCAATAATGGCTGCAAGCATAAAACAGCAGATCAAGTTTTACATTCTTTGCTCCTTTCTAATATCTTCTGAAGCCTGATTTAGATTATATGATTTTATTTATGCATTTGTGTACATTTTAATTTGATTAATTTCATAATCCCTCCGTCCCAATATAAAACGCACATTTGCGTTTTAGGGTGAACACTGTTTGACATTGTTTAGAGTAGCGGAAACAAGTCACAATGTCAAGTAATGATTATATGAAAATCAATGTCAATGTTATAAAATGACATTGCAACAATGATAATGTCAATAATGTCATGACAATGTCATGCTATAAAAATGACATTATCAAAACAATATCAATATCATACTGTTATAAACATGGGAAAAAACTAAATACCAACGATAATTTCAATAACATGACAATATCACCTATGTGGTCATATATATTGCAATGGCAATGGCATAACATTATCAATGTCAATGACATAACAAATTAAAGTCAATGACATTGTCATTGAGATACACTATCATCTTATAAATTTACGACATTATCAAGTCATTGTATAAATTGACAATGTGATGTATGTCATTGACTAAAACATATATTGCAATAAAATTAAAATAATGCTGTGACAATGACAATGTTATATACTTATATATAGACAATGTCATTGTCAATGATAATATTCTGACAATGTCAAAGACATAAAAAAGGGCATCTCTATGAAAAATATAAGGATACAGTTTTTTTTTTTTTTTTTAAATTAGTGTCATTTTGTTAACAATGTGATAATGTTAACACAATTTATAAATATGACATTGTTTATTGTGCTGACATTGACACATTGTCATCGTTTAAATTATGACAATGTCATGACATACATTACAATTATATTAATCATTTATCAACACATTGTCATTCTCTAAAAAGGCAATCTAAACTAAATACATAGAACAATAAAAAAAGGCAATCCATACTAACTTGGGATTGTCATTGAGATACACTATCATCTTATAACTTTTGCAACAGTAGTATTTTCCTCCAGCTGCAGGTCCAAAAGTTACGGAGTAGTAAGTAGTAACAAGAAAAGGAAGCAATCATTCGGTATTTTTTTATACAATCACAGCCAAAAGGTTCAAAGGATTACAAAAACATCCTGTAAACTTTCATCTTCAAAATAAAAAGAATTTGGGAATTTCAGCAATTCATCTTCTACAAAAAATTAACATGTAGTAAAAACGATGCTACAGTTGCAGCTTCCTAATAGTTGAAATTAGAGAAGATGATGGTTGAAATTAAAAACAATGCTACAATCCGTTGTTAATACATCATGGATCTGAAATATGGTTGAAATCAGGGCAACGGACAAAAAGAACGAACAAGAACAAACTAAAGATCGGCGTAGCTGATGTGCGACCATGGAACCACCGGAAAGGGAGGAGGACAACCAAATTAAAGAATTCAAAGGAGATGGGCCTCCAACCAGCTGCCGTTGCGGTGTCGCCATCCCATCTCCGCCGAGTTGCCCGATACAACCTAGGCCTTCCGCCGCAGCCACTATGTCGCCATGTCGTCCGGCCGCCGCACTGCCGCTGGCGCGTCGCTGTACCGTCGCTGTACCTTCTACCTCGCGTGAGAATTTGTTGACACTGTCACCAGTGGCGGATCTAGAAAAAATGTTTATTGGGGGCAGAGTGATTAAAGATACTACGCTTATGCGTTATTTTATGTGTCTTGTTTCGATTTGACATAATTATAAATAGGCTAAAGGGTCAAATAGGCCCATGAACTAACTTAAAGTGTTCAATTAGTTCCTTATATAGGAGGTTCTGCCCATCCGTCACCAATTGGGGCGATTCCTGGTGGAATTTATTTGATAATTTTTTAGAATCTTCTTCATTAAGTTTAGTTTACTCATACCAAATTTCAGCTAAAAATTCAACCAGGAAGGCAGTCAAATGATTTTTTGAAGATAACTGTGAAGTTAAACAGCGAAGTACATTTTGGAAAATCATTTGACTGCCTTCTCGGTTGAATTTTTAGCTGAAATTTGGTATGAGTAAACTAGACTTAATGAAGAAGATGCTAAAAAATCTCATCAAAAAATTCCACCGGGAACCGTCCCAATTAGCGACGGCCGGGCAGAACCTCCTATATAAGGTGCTAATTAAACACTTTAAGTAAGTTCAAGGGCCTATTTGAACCTTTAGCCTTATAAATAAAATGATCAAAAGTAAAAGTTGAAGTAGTGTTTTGGGTATAATAAAATGAAATATTGTGGATCTCATATGTCTTTCCAGAAAAAATATTACACTTATTTTGGGACAACTTAAAATGGAAAGTAAGATGTGTATAATGGGACAAAGGGAGTACTAAGTAGAAGTGGTGGAACAAAAGAATAAAAAATACTATAGTATAATTGTGTCGTTAGGATGTTTTTACTTGGACTGAAATTTGTTGGTCTAGTCTGGTCTGATTTGTTTAAGTCTGATCTGGTCTAGTTTGGCAAATGTCTAGTCTCTGTGTATTTTATAAACCTATAAAAGTCCAACTTGATCTGATCTGAGATTGAAAACAGTTAGAGTAAAAACATCCTTACGATCACAAAATTTTGAACAAAATATATCAAAATTGTTTGCATTGAGTTTTCATCTTTTAGAAGATATCCATTGTAATTTTAACATTATATTTAACTATCTACAGTAACATATTATTTACAATCAAAATTTGATTTATTAAATGGAAAGGGGAAAAATAATTAAAATAATCCAAATTTTGAAAGAGTGCGAAGTAAACACCCCAAACTTGTATATGTAAATTCAATATCCTGAACTTTAAATAAAGAGTTATGTTAGCACCATCAACATATAATTTTCACCATAAATTATACTTCGTATGACGGTAAATTTAAATTAATATATGATCATGGTGCTAAAATAATTTTTTTATGTAAAGTTTGAGATATTTAAATTACACATGCAAGTTTTGAGTATTTACCTATCACCCATTCATAGTTTGGAGTATTTGAATTATTCTTCCCTTTATTAAATGACATTTTCTAATAGATGTAAAAAAACATACTCTAATAGATGAATAACTATTTCAGTAAGTCATAAATTAAATTAAATTTATGGATGTACTCCAATAACTATAAAATAAAGTAATACCGAGTAACATAATAAGTTTAGTAACACTATCTTTACGGAGTACTCATATTTAATTACTTATATAAAAATTAACATATTAAAAAAAGTAATGTACGACTTTAGAGTTAAACATCTAATCTAAAGAACACAAATTTAGAGTTAAACATCTAATCTAAAGAACACAAAAAACGCCACGTATTGTACAAACCCAGTAACCAAACGATCAAGGCGATGTCTTCTTTCCTATTCAGCAGTAAATCACAAACTTGAATTTAGTCAATCGTCAAGTATGTCTTCCCGTTTGGCTTATTAGTTACTCTGTATTACGAAACGTGAATTTTAGATTCTTTAAAATTTACAACTTTAGGATGATGGACGGACTGCTGAGTTATTGGGGGCAACCGGTTTTCTCTATTGGGGGCAATTACTTACATTTTAATATTTATTAATAAATTACAAGGGATTAGTAAGGTTTTATTGGGGGCAGCTGCCCCCACAAGAGTGTTAGTAAATCCGCCCCTGACTGTCACAGTGAAAAGCAAAAATAAAAGACTTAAGGGCAAATATGGTAGACACGGAACATTAGGTCCTATTTAGGAGTTAAAATCATTTAACTCCTATTTAGGTATATATGATCTTTTTTAGTCCTAGATAGGACCATTTCTCTTCTTTTATTACTACGAAGTACAGCATGTATTAAGCTTCATCTATTAGCTTCTAACTCTTTCTCTTTGAAACCTTATAGTTTTATAAAAATATTCTACCACACCCACATTTCTTTTACTTTTATTTTGCATGTTTAGTTTTCAAATTCATAATATATATTTTTTACATATTCCAAAATTGACATGTTATTACATTTTCTGTTTAGTACAATAAACATAAAAAATGATCTATAACTATTTTCTCCATCTTCAAACATTGACATTTACTTCTTATCGATCATCTTATAAGAAGTTTATCAAGATTTTTTAAAGCGAGATGAATTTTAAGATAACTATTTATTTATTCTTTCACTACAAAAAAACACGGGCGTAGTCACGGATTTAGTCACGGACTGCAGTGTAAAATTCCGTGACTAAAAAGGTTAGTCACGGCCATCAGCCGTGACTAAATCCGTGTCTTAATTGGCGTGACTAAATGAAGTCACCGCCACGTAACCGTGACTAAATTTAGTCACGGGTTAGTCACGGTCCTTGACCGTGACTATTATCATGCCGGAAACCCCACTCCGACGTGTTAGTCCTTTCGATATCGGTGCCTTTCCGGGAGAAACTTGCGGTGACAATCAAAGTAACTTCCTTTTTTGCTGTAACTGAGCCAGTTGGCACCTGATTTCTCCATGCATATCGGACATTCCATCAGACCGTGTGTGCTCCATCCCGAAAGCATGCCATAGGCAGGGAAGTCGCTAATGGTCCAAATGATGGCAGCTTTCATGATAAACATTTTATCTCATGAAACATCATAAGTTGGTGTCCCAACGGCCCACAATTCTTTCATCTCCTCAATAAGGGGTTGAAGATAAATGTCTATCTTTCGCCCAGGATCCTTGGAACCCGGACAAATTAAAGACAAAAAGATGAAATGACTTTTCATGCACATGTCGGGAGGGAGATTGTAAGGTGTTAACATGACCGGCCAACATGAATAGTTCTTGCCAAACCTGCCAAAAGGAGCAAATCCCTCTGAGCACAATCCCAGCCGCACATTTCGTGGCTCCATAGCAAACTGAGGATGACAGCGGTCAAAGTGTCTCCAGGCTTCACAGTCCGAAGGGTGAGCCATCATACCCTCGTTGGTTTCGTGCTCAACATGCCATGTCATGTGTTTCGCAGTAGCAGTCGAAGCGTACATCCTTTGCAGTCGAGGAGCTATTGGGAGGTAATACAGTTTAGACAGTGTAGACCTATGTCGTGGTTTCTTTTTACCTTGACGAACAGGTTTGTATCTGTCTCCACCACAGAACTTGCAGAACTCAAGTGCCTCATCCTCCTTCCAGAACAACATACATCCTTCCGGGCACGCATCAATTTCAACACAAGGTAGCCCCAACTTAGACATTAACTGCTTCATGTGGTAATATGAATCCGGAAGGGTATGATCTCGCGGTAGCATCCCTCCTACTGACTGCAAGACTCTATTCATGCAAGTTTCAGGAAGACTGTATTCGGCTTTTATGTTCATGAACTCAGTAACAGCGGATAGCTGAGAGTATCCCTCACAATCAGCATACAGAGGTTGGTCGACAGCTTTTAGAACATCCTGAAATCTCTCAGCCAAACCTTCATCCACATAAGGTTGATAAAATGTCGGATTTTCATCCGCATCTGGTTGATACGAGGTTGAGGCTTCAGGGGGGTCGTTAGGTGGTTGTGGGGGGTTGAACTGAGACGGTACACCGTATGCGTCATATACCATTTGTTGGTCCCACCTCATTTCAGCACGGTCTCCCCACGCACTCATCTCTGGAGGGACGTAACGAGACGAACCTACCGTTTGTGGTATAACAGATGGATCCAAAGGTTCGCCGTGAGAGGTCCAATTATAATAATTGGGAACAAAACCGACCGCGTACAAATCATACCCAACTTCGTGTGGGTCTTTAAATTTGAGATTTTTACACTTTGAACATGGACATCTTATTTTATCACCACTCATATAAGCCGGATGTTCAAGTGCAAATTCAATAAATTCCCCGACTCCCTCGAGAAAATTTGATTGCATTCCGTACAATACCGCATCTTTATCATACATCCAACTTCTATTTTGTTTATACATTATGCCTGAATATTATAATAAAAAATTATATGAAATGCAATGCACACAATTTTAAGTAATTTATTTCACTAAATATAATCAACTAATTTTCACTTTTTTTAAATGAAATGCACAGAATTCACAACAATAATGCACAAAATATACGTCCCCTAATGCACAATAATGCAGATAATTTCACTAAATTAAACATACGTTTAATTAAATCTAACTAATTCATTTAGTTAAATTTAACTAAATTTAACTAGTTCATTCCGTCCCCTTTTAATGCATCACTACGTTTAAACCTACGTTTAGCTACCTAATTTAACTTAATTAACACATCAATAGCTACGTTCAAACCTACGTTTAGCAAACGAATTTTAATTAAATTATTTTTGTAAACCTACGTTTAAACCTACACTAAATTATTACGTTAATGACATTTAATCTTATTAGTAATTTAATACACAATTAACAATTCACTAAATTAAATAATATGACCAAATTCAACCCAATAATTTGAACATGTATATAAATTCATTTGAATTAATAAGCAATACACAATTCACAATAACAATTCACTATTCACTTAATTAACACATTACTAATTTAACGTACGTTATTTGAACTAATTTCACTAAACATAAACATCATTACGTTTTAAACTACATTTAGCTAACTAATTTTAATTAAATTATTTTATAAACCTAAAAGTTTAACTAATTCTAATTTATGACATTACTACGCTTATAGTTAAAACATGTTGTTAATTAATTAACAACCTCACTAATTTAATAGTTTTAATAATTTAAATTGAACCAACTAATTCTAAATAAAAATTATAATTCAAATAACATACCTTATCTGCATAAACAGGGAAAATGATAGAAGATAGACTACATCCTTCGATCTTTCAAACGGATACTGTATATACTGGGAATGAATTGGTGTGGTTCTGTTCAATGAGCTGCTCCTACATATATAAAAAATTTAGTCACGGACTTAGTCACGGATTTGTCCGTCACTAAGCAAAACCGTGTCCAATACGCGTCCAACACGTGTTAATTATAAATGACGTGTTAATCAAAGTAGTCACGGAACTAGTCACGACCATGGCCGTGACTAAAGTAATCCGTACATAATGCCCGTGCGAATTAAGTTAAGGGAGGTGAAAAAATTAAATTTTAATTATAGTCACGGGTATAGTCACGGATGTGGCCGTGACTAAGTCGTCGGAATCAAATAAACTTCGCCGGAAACGGAAACGGGCCTATCGGAGGACTTAAGTCATGGGCAAGACCGTGACTAATTGTAGTCACGGCCATAGTCACGGTCCAGACCGTGACTATTTTTGTTTTAAAATTTCCGTGACTAGTCCGTGACTAGACCGTGACTAAACTAGTCACGGACCATATCCGTGACTAAAATCCGTGACTATAACGCTGTTTTTTTGTAGTGTTTGGTAAGTACACATATGACAAAATTTCTTTTTAATATTTGAAATATCTGACTTATATGTGTATAATTAGATATGTAATACATTTGCATAAATAAAATAAATATCCTTATAGAAAGATAAATAGCCTAGAAGTACGTTGAATAGAAAAGAGAAAAATAAAAGTACTTCCTCCGTTCTTTTTTAAATGCAACAGTCCACTTTTCACGCTTAACAACGCACACGTTTGACCGTTAATATTTTCATTCCTTATTAGAAAAAAATATAAAAAATCAGATTTTGAAAATTTATTATAATAGGAATTTAAAAATATTTTTTAAAAATTTAATTCGAAACACATTAATAAATAAAATGTAGTCAAAGTAGAATCTTTTTTTTTAATTTTTTTTTTATTTTTTTTAAACCCGGTAGGCAAACCACCAAAATCGGTGGGGTAAATGCCGGGGAACATTTACCGAATTTTATTAAAAATCACCAAAAAGATACAATAAAGAGGGGGACTAGACCAAAACCTCTTTTGAGAAGGCATTCCTTCTGAAATACAAGAAACCAAGTGAAATGAAACAGAAATAAAAATTTGGGGAGACTAGACCTTACCCAAATTTACAAAAAAGTTCAACAAAATCTTAAAATAACTTAGGCCAAGTTGATCAATTAATAAGGATCTTCTAATATTAACGGGAACCTGCCTGATAGAATCAAAAATAATAAAATTATCTGAACAAATTTTAGACATAAAGTGTGCCGGCCAATTAACCTCTCTTAAAACATGTCGGAACCTTATCCCATATTCGACCATCCATCTTCTCAGCTTAAAAGCCATCTTCTTCCATCTTCCAGGCGATTCCTGGAATCTGACTCAAGCTCGAAGGACTGGTATCCATTATCGATGGCCCAGGATACCGATTCATATAACGCAAGAAATTCAGCCTCCAAAGCCGATGTTGCTGAAATAGGAAAGTGTAAAGCAAAAAGAAAATCCCCTGATCTGGATCGCATCACTGCACCTCCTGTCGCCCTATCTCCATTGAAAGAAGCGTCAACATTGAGCTTTGATTCTAACTCAGGTATCTTCCATTTCACAATCTGTATAGATGGTTTGGCAAGTTTAAAAGATTTCAGTAAGAGCTGCTCTTCATAGAGTGTAGGATCAACATGCTCAATTTTGATTTTTGAAAGCTTCGCATCTGCCCAGTTCTGACTGAATTTCTTAATTTGTTGTATAACAATTCTATAATCAGGTTTGTCTTCATCACCCCCCCAAGTTATCTGACAGTAAATCTTCCAGATATGCCAAGTTACAATTCCTGGAATGTTGTGTTTGAAAATATCCATTAGGCTTTTAGATCCTGCCTCCAACCACCAGGATATAAAAAGTTGCCTAATTGATGTACCAGTTGGTTTAGGGATCCCAAAAACACCCAGAAAATACTTCCAAACTTGTAGGCTGTAAGGACAAGTGTAAAGAATATGATCCATTGTGTCTGATTCTTGCTTACAAAAAGGGCAAATAGTAGGGTAGATTGTTAATCTAAATCTGTTCAGATTGTCAGGGAATGGCAGAATTCTATTGAGCAATTTCCACTGGAATAATTGAATGTTGCTTTGCTGATGTTTGTTCCAGGCATGAGAAAATGAGAATAACTCATTCCTCCTTCTTCTAACCACCTGAAATGCAGAAGAGATAGTAAAGCTGCCATTGTTTCCAAGTAACCAAACAACTCCACCTTCTTGATCTTGAGAAATTAAAGAATTTCCAACTGAGTTAACTTTACAGATTCTTTTCCAAATAGCTGAGTCAGTAGCCGTAGGAGTCATATCATAATTCCTTGGATATCTTGAATGACAGAATTTGGCCCAGTTACAATTATTACACTTCCACTTCCATCATAGCTTCAAGGAATAGGCTTTTTCAATATCATTTAGGGAACTAATCCCAAGTCCACCTTCTGAATTTGGAAAGCACAAATCTCTCCATCTTATCCAATGGTATTTAGGCTTGATCTTGTTAACTCCCCCCAAAAAATTAGCCATTTTCTTCTCCAAAATCCTCACAACTGATTTAGGTAAGGAATCAACTGCTAAAATATGCAAAGGGATAGTATTCAAAACATGCTTAATCAAAATAACTCTTCCAGCCTGATTAAGGTTCCTTTGCTTCCAAGCAGTCAATTTCTTATCAAAGGCTTGAATAATACCTGTGCAATAACTTTTTCTGTTTGCACCTTTATGCAGAGTAGATCCCAGATATTTCATTGGCATATTGATCTTGGTCATACCTAAAAGCCTCTCCAACTTTCTGATTCGAGCAAGGGAAGCTTTTCCACATCCAAAACTGCTTTTATTAAAATTTATAGCCTGCCCTGATGCCCTTTGTAAGTGAACGGAGGTAGTATTATTTTCTTTGTAAGTGAGTAACTTTATATATATACGCACACACACATAAATGTGTGTGTGTTATTAATTTATCTTCTTCTACATGTTGTTTAGCTATATTTTCTATTTAAGTTTTGATATTCTAATTTAAAAGGACACATGTATTAAATTGAAATAAACTCGTTTGATAAACAAAGTCTATTATTTGTTTAGACACTAACAAAACAAGTATAAAAATGAATAGATGTGTGTATTTAAGTTGATATGCATGCGCTTGTGTATTAATTATATATATAAACTAGACAAAGTACCCGTGCGATGCACGGGAATATCTAGAATTGAATAGTAATTAATATGGAGTATAAAATTATGCTTTACAATGGCGTGTAAATTCTCATTTTGCGAAGTAAAAAGTGACGATATAATTTATATGTTTTAACTTTTATTAAATACGTTGTATTAACCATAAGAAAATCAAAATATAGATCGTATGAGATATTGCATGTAAAATAAGAAAAATGATAAGATATAAAATAAATTCTATGTGACAACTAAATGACTCGATAGTACTATTCAGTACAAAAAAGTTACGGAATTGACACGGATTGAGCGATGATTTCATGCCAAATAGTTCTTGCAAAATCTATATTTGATGTTAATAACTAAAAAAGTACATAGATGAATTATTCTACAACAATATATAATGTATAGCCAAAAAAAATAGAAAGATAGATAATAAGTGGTACCATGTTCGGATATTAATATGAAATATTCTACCATTTCCAGTGCTTTATTACCCAAAGTTGGGTGGATCAAATACTTTCTACCAGTGCTTTTTTTCTACCAGTGCTTTTTTTTGAATTTAATAAGCATTAGTATTTGTATTTTAATGATATTTAAAATTAGAGTAGTTACGTGTGTAGTGTATGGTATCAAGTTTTCATCTTATATTACTCCCTCCGTCTCGAAATTAACTTTCTGCTTTCCTTTTCGGGTAGTCCCAAAATTAACTTCTCACTTCCTTATTTTGAAAATTATCTACATCAAAATAGTGCAAAACAGTGTCAATCAGTGTCGAAACGGTCTCAAAACAATGTCAAAATTATATTAAAATTTACCCCTCAGTAACTTCTTTTACTTAATATGTGTGAAATCCAAGTGAGAAGTTGTTCCTGGGACAGAGGGAGTAGTAATTAGTGGATACAGAGCATACACTATGGTATAGATACTGATGGTTTGTTATAGTAGTTAGTGTAGTTGCCACCTCACTTGCATAGTTGTCACATTACCTAATGATTTTGCACTGACCGGACGATTAATTGTAAATAGTGAAAATTGAAATTTTTTATCCAGTTCAGGGTACCAGTCAAATTTTTATTCCATAGGAAAACTTAGCATTACGGACATGTACAGGGGCCTATTCAGCCCTTGAGCCTTATTATTTACTTCCTCCATCTCCGAAAAAACTTTTAACTTTCCTTTTTCGTCCATTCACAATACTTCTTACATGTTTCTCTCTCGTCTACACAAATCTCCACGACACAATACGCACTATCTTAATTTGTGTGTCATTTGTACTATGGAAGAACAATTAAGGAAGGAAGGAGTACTTATTTATTGTCCTACATCATAGCTTGGGTGAGATCATATAATTATGGCAAGGAGAAATATTCTTGTCAATTCGGACTGACCAAAACCGCCGTTCGGCCAAGCCCGTTTGAAGATCTTCTAGGTCGTATTTTTGATGAACTTTTGTGAACATTTTATTCATGAAGTGTAGAACTTTTACACATATTGCAAAAAAAAAAAGTAGAACTTTCACACATAATTTCATTAAAACTCGATCGTGAAGTTAGTTAAATAAATTGTTCAAAATCATTACGTTTTATGCATATTTTTAAGCAAAGTTATTCAACATTTCAACCATTTATTTAAGTGACTTTCCAATTAAAATTTTTGATGAAATATTGTGTGAACTTTATACATATGAAAAACATGATCTCAAGTTTTCATCAAAAGTTGACCCGGAAGACCTCAAACAAACTTGGCCGCACAACACTTCTGGTCTGAGTTCGGAGTGATCAAATTATTATTGTATGAGTCTATGGCAAGCATCTAATCCTTCTATTTTTGCTATAAAATTCGTAAATACTCCGTATATATACTACACATATTTATGGTATGTGTCCATGTATGTACTCCGTACTTTACTATTCCGTTTTTTTATTCCGTTTTAATTTGCGTATATAGGCATGGTAGCTGTGAAAATTAACTTAACACTTTCGGTAGCTATTAATTTAAATACATTAAAATTCTTTCCTTATTATGACCCTAATTTGGGCGGGATTTTTCCCTCCAATTGCTGTGCAATGACTGTTACTTTATATTATATAAAGATATCCCAATTCAATAAAGTGTCTCTCTATGAAAATGGGAATAACTCTTCTTCCATTAGATTTGAGATCAAATTATCCTAAATATACTAAAAAAACAGTAGGAATTATAGATCTTTCCAAACTCTGCGGTTTGAATTTTTTCCCGCCACCCCTCAAACTTTGGTCTGGTTCCGCCACTATGGCCAGCCGACGGTAAAATATATCCTACAGCCAATTGTACCGTGCACACGGTACAGCCAGACTTTTGTTGACTTTTGCGCTTCATTGATCTAGTTTTTCCCTAGTCCGATCCTATAATAATAGTTATATATACAGAAACTCATGGTACTCCCCGGGCCTCTAACAACGTATTTAAGGGGAGGGGGTTAGGGCGGTTCCTTAGGCACCTTCACATCTACATCTACTTATAACAAAACAAGCACGTACACTTTTTCAAGCTTGAATCCTGTTATCTTCACTGAGAATGCCGTTACTTATAGCCTTTCACTACAGCTTTGAATGCTTTCCTTTCGCCTATCGATGCGCCTGGCCTTAAGTCGGATGACTGGATCCTTACGTACTACGTTTTTCTTGTGTGGTGGCCGGAGTATTACGTACTCCCTCTGTCCCTAAATGTTGTTCCAACTTTTCTTTTTGGGATGTCCCAAAAAGAAGTTCACTTTCCCTTTTTGGCAAAGAATTTGTGGTTCACAGCATTTCTCTCTCCTCTGCACAACTCTCCACCACACAATTCTTACTTTCTTAATCACCGTGCCACTTTAATTTGGAACAACAATAAGGGACGGAGGGAGTATTTCTTAAGTCGTACTGTACATAGAGTGTTTTATTTTTTTTTCTTTAGCACTGGATTATTAATTTGTTTTGCAAACTGTTAAACTATAATTTGTAAAAAAAAAAGTGTTCAAAAACTGGTTTTATAAAACTGGTTTTTGCAACAATCTCCAAAAAATACGTAGTATGTTTTTATATGAAAATGTCAACTCCAATTCCAAAAAACTGTTTTTATAAAATTTTAAACCATTATCAATAAAATTTGATTAAACAGTCTCGTTAACTTTGATTAAACCATTGTCAATAAAATTTTAAAAAGGCTAAAGATTCAAATAGGTACATGAACTAACTTAAAGTGTTCAATTAACCCCTTATATAGGAGGTTCTGCCCGACCGTCGTCAATTGGGGCGATTCCCGGTGTAATTTTTTGATGACATTTTTTGATCATCTTCTACATTAAGTCTAGTTTACTCATACCAAATTTCAGCTAAAAAATCAATCGGGAAGGCAGTCAAATGATTTTTTGAAGATAACTACGCAGTTAAACAGCGCAATACATTTCGGAAAATCATTTGACTACCTTCCCTGTTGAATGTTTAGCTGAAATTTGGTACGAGTAAACTAGACTTAATGAATAAGATGCTTAAAAAATTTCATCAAAAAATTCAACCGGGAACCTCCCCAATTAGCGATGGCCGGGCTGAACCTCCTATATAAGGGGCTAATTGAACACTTTAATTTAGTTCATGTACCTATTTGACCCTTTAGCCTTTTAAAAATTATGATGAGTAGAAATTGGTAAATCATGATCAAGAAAATTTTAACCAGAAATTTACTAAAACATCATTAATAACGTAACGTTATTATATATATATGATTATTTCTTCCGACAAATCCACCCCTTCTCAAATTGTGGCCGAGGCCAAAACCGTTCCAACTCTTAAACTCCATCGAGGACCGTCCAAGAAACATCTTTATCTTTATATATATAAAGAGAACATGGTGGAGATCCAAATAGAAATCTATTTGGAGCCAAAACAAGTGAAAAATGGTTGTCACTATTAATGAAGCATTACTTAATGAAGCCATATTAAGTGCCAACCTAATTAATTGTTGTATGTTATAAATAAAACTTTAGAAAATTATTGTCACTATTAATGAAGCATTACATGGTGAATCCATATTAAGTGCCAACCTAATTAATTGTTATAAGCTATAAATAAAACTTTAGAAAATTATATTGAGCATAAATACATTAAATATTAAAAAAATATTAAAAGATACATATACATAATTAATTAAGAGACATAATATAATAAAGTTAAAAATGAAATGTTCTAATTTCATAATATAAAATAGATTATTGCAATATATTTGGATACAAATATTATGTAAAAGACAATGATAATACTCATTGCCCCATTAAATGCGTCCATAATTTACTTGCATGTGGAACATAAATAAAATAAAAATTACTTTGTATGTGATTGAAATTTTTACAAATCAATTGAGAAAAATAATTTACTTACACATTTATTAGTTTAAATGAAATGATAATTTTTTTTGGGACAGTTGCAAAAACAAAGTTAACACAATTTAACGAACTGAGAGAGTAATTGTTTTTTATAATTAGCTGCAACATAAAATAAAAAAATTCATTCATTTAATTCTACTATAACTATTCATTAGTAAATAAGTAACTATTTTAAAAATCCGCTGAAGTCACAATTTGAAATAATGTTTCCCAATTCTGAAATGATTTTTAGCTAAAACATATAGTGGTTTTAACAATCTTGATATGTAGCTTTTATAAAACATATATTGAGATGAATGAAGAGATATTATGGAGTATAAAATAAATAATTTCACTTTTTAGATGGAGTATATGTAGAAATTTTAAAACACAACAGGATAGTAAAAAGTAATGTCATGTGTTGAATAATCATCATAATTATAACTAAATAATACGGAGTGCGACGTATGGGATTGTAATATGATAACAATTGTTATCATCTTCATAAGACAAGATATGTTAGGGATGAAAGAACACCTATTTGATAGTTTTATACTAATTGATGATCATACATTTATTCTAATATAATTCTATACCATGATTTTTATTTTTATACAATAATATGTATATACACATTACTCATTAAATAATTATTTGTAAAAGTAAATTGATTTCATTTGTTTTCCGTGCAACGCACGGGTGGATTGACTAGTCTTCTCAATGACAATATGTCAATGGATGAACGAAACCAACGTAACCAAACTCAACTCCCACTTCCGGCTACAATCTAATGCTCGCTTTAATGAAGGCAAGAGCACACAATACGGAGGTGCAAGCACATCTTCTCAACCAATCCCTTAGCGGGTGAGTCCAGATGCTCGATCGATCGGTTGTTATACCGCTGAAGAGGTGACTATCCCTAGGTAAAAAAACATCATCTTTGGTTGTTTTTAGTGGGAGCGTTTTTACTTGAGTTTTTAGTGGGGGTAGTTGCGTTGGGCAAATGACGTTAAAAATAGTGGTTCTCGGGAGGCAACCTGAGCTTATTTTTGCATCTCAGCTTTGGTTTGTTGTGTCTGTTTTTAAAAAAAATCGAAAAAATACAAAAAAAAACCTGAATTTTGGGAGGTCCGCGCGCCCCTCGAACGAAGTCGCGTGCCCCACGGTTCAAAACTCCGGATTCACAGGTGCACCCGCACGGTTGGACCATGTGGGTTCCGCACGCCGTGTGGAGCAGAGAGTAAGAAAATTGCATGCAGATCCACCCGCACGGTTGGACCGTGCAGGACCCACGCGATGTGCGGGTTACTGCTATGAGATTTTTGTGTTGTTTTGCCTTGTTTTTGAATTGTGTGCGCAACCCGATCCCTTGCGCATTTGATGATTTGTTGACGGAATTGAGGATTCAATTGAAGTTTAAGATCAACTGAAGACATAGGGGAGTTTCTCCTTTTTTTGCTTTTTATTTTTCGTTGTCTTGAGCTAGTAAACACGCGTGACCCTTTCCTCTTTACCCTTTTGTGTATAGTGCATTTTTTGTCATCGAGGGCGATGTCAAAGTTTAAGTGTGTGAGAGTGAATTGTGCTTTCGGACAATAGATGTTACGTGAAATAATTAGTGTCGACATGCGCAGGTATTAGTTGTATATTCGTGGAAAAGTCATGCCAAAATTTTTGAAAATTTTACTTTAAATTGTGTCGAGCTGGCAAGAGTCTAGACGATGCATGCTTGGAGAATATTTTTGAAGTTTTGGGCTTAAATTTTATGTTTCTATTCATGGAATGTTTTTATAAAATCGTTAACTTTGATTAAACCATTATCAATAAAATTTTAAAAATTATGATGAGTAGATATTGGTAAATCATGAGCAATAAAATTTTAACCAAAAATTTACTAGAACATCATAATAACGTAACTTTATTATGTATAGATGATTAATTCTTCCCACAAATCCACCCATTCTTCATTTTTCGAATCGTGGCCGAGGCCAAAACCGTTCCAACTCTTAAACTCCATCGAGCATCGTCCAAGAAACATCCAATCAATGACAATATGTCAATGGATGAACGAAACCAACGCAACCAAACTCAACTCCCACTTTCGGCTACAATCTAATGCTCGCTTTAATGAAGGCGGAAGCACACAATTCGGAGGTGGAAGCACATATTCTCAACCTATTCCTTTGCAGGTGAATCCCGATGCTCGATTGATGGGTTGTTATACCGCTGAAGAGGTGACTATCCCTAGGTATAAAAAAATCAACGTCTAAAATCTATCTAAATAATAACCAAAGGTTAAAAAAGAAAAAAATTAATTTGTTTGAAGCCAACATTATAATGAGTTTTGGAGAGAATTATTCAGATTGTCACTAGCCACTTTCAAGGGGCATAACCTAGTTACGGGGAAGTTGATCAAGAGACATGCGACTTCTAGTGGAGGATGTTTATGGTAAAATCAAATAAATTTTAGGCACAAATTTTAAACTATTAAAAAACTTTGGTTTTAGTCGTAAGACTTGTTTTTTTTTTATAATGAAACAGGAGACTATGTTGAATATTAACGAGGCTAGTGATATATGAAAGGTGTATCATTTGCGTGTTTTCAATTGGCCGATCAGTACATCTTGAACTGCTTGAGAATACAACAAGCAACCAAAATTTATCTCATATCCAAATTGGACTGCTCATCAGTTGCATTATTGGGCCATCGAAAACTCGCCACCGAAAATAACATCTCTAGACAACATTAGGAAATAAACTTATAGGTAGAAGCGAAAATAGTGATTAAACGAATCAATTTCATAATTGAAGCCAAAAGAATTGAAGGAAGAAAAGAAAAGAGGAGAAGGAGGCGGTGGTTAGGGTTCCTCTTCAGTGAAACGCTTTATAAAATGTATTTTTGGACATCAAAAGTTGCTAACTTTGTTCATCTTAGAACACAAATTTCATTTTCTATTTGAACATATCTAGTTTTTCACTTATTACTTCATTCTCTTATCATATCATTTTATTTTATTTATCATTTCATTTTCAATTTTATTTGAACTTACCTAATATGAGTAGCCTCACATTAATTTATTTTTACAAAAATATTTGTGGATAAATATTTGTACTCAATATTGATTATTCTTCTATAAGGATAAAATAACAAACTACTCTAGTATAATGAAGTAAGGTTCGTATCCGAAGGGAAAGAAATACTTCTCTTTTTATTTAAATAGTAACAAGGGGGGTTTTAGATTTGTTTTTGAACTTAAATATATTTAAACAATAAGATGAACGACTTATGTGTTTTACTTGAATGAGATGAAGACTTAGTTTTGCTTACATCCACTTAATATAATGTTCGTCGATCCCGGTCATATCCTTAACCATATTCCTCTCGAATACTCAATCGTGGAGTATATCCAATTCATCGAGGATAGTTATTAATAATGAGACGCGTTCATTAATAAAACTTACTATCAAGTCAATATTGAACATGCGTCGTACATTGACCCGATAGTAGTGTAACACTTGCGATTTAATTCAAACGGATTAATAGTACCACTCTGACAACAAGGTGCATATCCTTTTAGGGGAGTAGTCTTGGGATGGGTGACCCCCTGAGAGGTTTCTCAGGACACGCATGAATGAGGACAAAGTGCGCGTAAAAGACTAGTGGCGGTTTGTGAAGACATTACTACTCATACCAACAAGGTACTATAAATAGCTCATCAACTAGTGGCGTTTTGTGAGAACAGTACTAGAGGTCGGGAGGGTGTGTTGGTCCTTTAAGGAATGCTCAAGATATTAATATGGGATGAAGAATAGGAATGTAATTAGTATTCAATGAAAAAGGTAATTAATATGTGAAACAAAACTAGTTGATCCTTTAAGTAATGCTCAAGATATTAATAAGGGATGAAGAATAGGAATGTAATTAATATTCAAGGAAAAAGGTTAAAGAATTTAACTCACAACTTACAAATCATTAAGTTTCAATGTAGCAAAACCAAGATGGAAGTGTTTAGCTCCTCATTTGGAGACTAAATATGATAACATATAAAGAAAGAACTTATCTAAACTAAGCTTAGAAGTGTATAGGAATTGATGATTTAGATGTGAAGAAAAGGGGTCTATTTATAGGATAAATGGAGCATACAGGGATGTGTACCCGATCGGGCATATAGGTACATGATCGGGTACCTTCATAAGCTTCCCGGAAACTATGATTTTCAATCATATACCCGACCGGGTATGTCGGTTACCTGATCGGGTACGACACTCGATCGTGGTAAAATATCCCATGCACGTCCCTTTGCAAAACAAGTAGCAGGTACCTGATCGGGTATAGGGTATACCCGACCGAGTACAACCCAAAATCACAATCTTCTCTTTTTTGTCTTGCATTTTTGCACCTTCCTTTCACTTTTGGGGTTCAACAATGGTCCCTTGAATGATCATGGATCTGTTTGAGCTCAGAATAATCCTAATCTAAACAAATTACAAATATTTTACAAACTAAACTATTACACCAAAAGTGTATAATTTCCAAAGTAACAATCAACAAAACTAATTAAAATAGCAAACATAAACATGGAAATTACATGAATGTCAATGACATTTTTACTATTCAAAAATATCCAAAAAAAATCAAAATTGCCATCACGGTGACATTTCCCATCCGACTCGGCATTCTTTTATAGTGATCTGAGGTGGCGCTTCTGGAAAGTTGCTAAGATGGTGGTTGAGGCATGTTACTTTTTAATATTATTTTTTATTTTAACATTTTTATGTTTTATTAATATTACTATTCAAAAAATCCTCTTAAAATGAGAAAAGAAAGGGTAGAATAAGAAGAGTTAGTCAAATTTTGGGAATTTAACTTTTAAACTCATATTGTTGCAATTTTGTTTTTACTTAATCATATTTAGAGAAATCTCTCTTATTTTAATCATAAATTTGTAATTATTTCTATGAGAAATTGTTTGAAATGATAGCAAAAAAAGCTTTCAAGGGGTCTACCTAACAGCTCACGGATTTTCTGCACTGCTTCTGCATTTATTGGCCTCATCAACTGGTGAACTTGTTTCAATCGTTGGAGACTTTTACACATCAACTTTCACTCAATTGATTCTGGATTACTCATTTTTTTTGCATTGAAGAATTGGGCTGGACAACACTTATTTATACACAAAGTAGTCACGGATTTTGTCACGGATCCGTCTGTGACAAAATCGAATTTATCCTCAGTCCGCTGGACTACCCAAGGCTCTAACACTACCAGCTCCCAAGGGTTTTTTCACGGACGGATCCGTGACAAATCCATAACATAAACATAAATAAAGACATAATACTCCATGAAATAGTTCAACTGATTGCTATTGATATCACATAACACTTCAAGTGGTTTCTGTTAATATCACATATAAGTATAGTTTTTTTTTATCACACAAGGCTTTACACATTTTTTCTTTGATCATAAAAAGAAATGCATACTCACTTATGGTGCGCAAAAAAATGAATTAAAGAACAAAACTTTTGCGACAAATTCTGGAGAACTAAATATACACCCATATATCCAAAGACCAATACGATGCGTACCACACGTGATAAATTGTGTCATATTGATGCAGTGGAGGACCTAGGGAGGTCCTAGGGGGCAAGTGTCGCGCTTCCGACCCCGAAAATTAATATTAGTACTTAAGATAAAAATCGTGTCACCGCTTCACGGACAAAAAATAGATATAGCTAATGGCAATCATAAGTAAGGTGATATTATTTTTCTACTTTTAATCTAGATGGCAAAAAAACATTATTTGAGAATTTACGTACAATATAGTTTGTATAAGAGTCAACCTAACAAGTTAGATATATATAAACATGCTAAAGGGGTTTGTTTACATGATGGAAAATTCATCTTGAATTCCATCCAATTCTCCCTTAAAACTATGTTGCTGGATGATCAAGACAGAGGTAGTGGCGGAAGCCGAGAGGATGTCTCCGATGAGACCGAGCTCCGGGCATTCTTGCCAATCATTCATTCCGACCGTCAGAACAGAGTTCACTCGCCCGCCACCCCTCCCCACTATGAACAACTGATATTGTCCCTCCAAAGACCGCAAAGTGGAAAAGGTCTGCCCTGAATTCACGAGATACTTCTCCCTATAAGCCACACGCCCTCCGGCTACATGCCGGTCATAAAATTGTGCAAAGCACTCATCGTCTAGCTTCATCTCTTCTTGGTGCTCGACTGTGTTAGCCTTCGCTTTGTTGATTCTCAACGCAACGCTATCGCCTTCCCGACCAGTACTCGCCTCCAACAAAAATCTTATTACTGTCAACTTCACACCAGGATGTTTTGCCACACGACCTGGCGAAACATTTAATAAAAAATGAAACTTCATTCATGTAATGTACTTTTAAAAGTGTTTTCCTTTTATAGAAATGAGAAATTTTTCGAGACATCAATATATAAAAGGAAAGCGTGAGCTTCTTTTCAGAAAAGATGGCATATAAGAGAACATCTCAAACACAAATGTACCTGCATAGGATAGAGCCTCACGGTCATCCTTACCCCCGATGAAGATAACAGCAGCATTTAGCTTAGAACTAACTAATAATGTGGATCCCAAACCTCTATCGACAAGGATCCCGACCGAGCACGGAGCATGTCGAAGCACTTTACGATTAACGTGCCGGAATCCCGAGTGTCCCATGTCTAGCTTCCCGTCCGGTGTCGGGTTCTTATGGAACGGCATGACAATTAAGTGAACCATAAGATCCTCCGCAAGGATACAAACATCCTGGTGCATGCTGTTTAACGTAGAAAGAGCCATCATTTGTTTGACCTTAACACCCTCGCCGTTCCCTAACTCCGAGATATAAGACTCAACAGAGGATTTTATTTCTTCTCTCATCTCAACCACTTCAGGGTCAGTGACGGTCACCACATCAGCATTGTTGCTGGTCACCGTGGCAGCCACTCTGTCCGTCAACTCAATCATGTCTGTTAGATATATCATGATTCCAGGGTCGGATGCGCCACGGGAGATTTCGATCAAGTTTATCGCGCAAGAGACATTCTGCTTGCCACGTAGGCAGAGAAGGATTCTCAACTCGTCTGTTGCGTTTAACCATTGGAGTGCCATTCGTTGCGTGGGGGAACGCTTCCTCGCCCATTTTATGATCTTCGCCACCACCAATGGGGTGTATAATATGGTCAAAAAGCTCACAAATACTGTTGAAAGCCCAAATGAAATGCTTGTGAATTTCATCTGCATTTCAATAAAAAATTTCAACAAATAAATGTCAATATGGTATGGAGTTTGTATTCCTTTACATTGTCTAAATCTTGACGTTTACTTGATATTGTAAAGAAAAACTTATTAAAAACAAATAAAGTGTGATAAGAAAAAGAAAGACATGTCATCAATTTTTTTTGTGTCTAACTATTTATGTCTGGGTACACCTGCACAATGCACATTGTTACATGAAGATACTCTTATTTGTGATTGTTAAATTCTCTTAGGATGAAAGTAGAATTTATATATTCACCAATCCAATTTCGTTGATTTTTTGGGGTGCAATTAAGCCTTAACAATCTTTCTTATAAGTTAGGTTACAAAAAGATGTGAATACTAAGAGCGACTTCAAAGAGTGGAAGTATAAACTTCATTTTTTGAAATTGAATTTGATTCATTTGAAACAATAGTGATTTCAAAAATCATATTGAAGTACATACCACATGCATGCAATTGCAAGCATAGCCCTTCAATGCTCACATCAAAATGAATGACTCTCAATCTTTCAAATTCCCTTTTCAAAAGTTAGAGACATTGAATATTAATCATATTTTGTAATAGTGATATCTAAATTAGTTATGAGTCTACCCCTATCAAAGAAAGTTATGAGTCTGCTCCTATCAAAGAAAAGTTCTACTTGTTTTAGACATCATAAATTAGTTTAAGAAAAAAAATCCCTCCGTCCTATTTTATATATCTTACTTTCCTTTTTGGGTTGTTCCAAAATAAGTGTCACATTTCCTTTTTTGGAAAGAAATATGTGGTCCACAAAATTTCACTTTATTATATTCAAATCTCAACCACAACTTTTATTTTTTCAACCACTTCATTAATAATCGCGTCAAGTCAAAATAAGACACATAAAATGAGATGGAGGTAGTATATAATAAATAGTCACAATTAGTACGGAGTATATTTTATCAAAAGCTATTAAAGTGGGACAGGATGATATATAATATAAGAAAGAATAGCTTACCACAGAGGAGACAATGGCTAAGAAAACTTGAAAATGACCTTTGATATTGAGAAGTAAGCCAATAGCAACTGATTCAGGCCAATTAAATCCCAATATCACACCAGAGACCAAACATCCAAGAACTTTCCCAATAGTTGATATCAAGAACAAACACACTATATTAACCCAAGTTTGCCAATGAGAAGCCCCAAACTGATTTAGCTGAGCCGATGTCCCTACCCATAGGAAAAACAATGGGTAAAATATGGTCGTGAAAACATAGTTAACCTTAGTTATCATCATCTTAGATATCCTCCCCTCCCTCGGCATGAACAATCCCGCCAGGAACGCGGCGAGGACCTTATTGAACCCTCCGAATGTCGGGGAGATGCTGCAAACTATGACCACGAACGCTATCGCTACAACTAAATGTGAACCTTTCATGGATTTCCCCTCCGGATTTTCTTGATTCACCCAATTCATCACCAAAGGCACGACCCTTGATGCCAGAACGGTTTGGAACATTAATGTAGTCATCATTTTTGCCACGCTTTTTGCATCGCGTGTCTCGAAATTGTTGAGCGGGTCAAATACTATGTACCCGACCGAGATCAGCAATGTCGAGACAACATCGGAATGAATACCGGCTGCCACAACAAAGCGACCGATGTCTGACTTTCCGATCTTCAGATCGGTTATCAGGCGAGTCAGCAACGGGGAAGCCGTGGCGGAGAGTATGACGGAGAGACAAAGGTTAAATATGATGTCGGAGGCAGTGGAGATCTTGAGGAGGGGAACGAGGAGGTTCGAGAGGACGAACGCGAACAACACGCCTGAATACGCAACCTTCGTCTCCGGGAGGTCTAAATGGAGGAATATGTTGGGGTCGATTTCTAGTCCCACCACAAACATGTGACAAATCATGATGGCATCCACAATGTAGTTTAAGGTTTCATGAATCTCATCATCGTCTAAAGACCTGCGTACAGGTGGTAGATTACTCAGAAACAACCCTACCTGCATATGTTGTTAATTTGTCCAATTATCACACTGTAAAACCAAACTAAGCTAGCAACTAACAGGTAACGTAACTTTTCATTAGAAAGAATTTCATTTCATACATAAACACACACACACATGTCGATATGTGTGAATGAATAATAAAGTATTTCAAGGTTTAATTATTGCCTATGTAGCACAGACACTCTCGGAAATGTGTACGTTTCCATTTCAGAAAACCTCGGGAAACTCTCCAAACAAGCCTTTTGTGAGCAACAGCCGACGTTTCCCGTTTCCCGTTTCCCGTTTTCTCATGATATTCGCATTTTCATAGATTATTGCAAATGAATAAAGAAAAGACAAATCTATATAGAATTATTTAAATATACGTAATCATACCATGGCTTCAGAAACAATGCGAGGTTGAGAAAGAGGGCGTAAGAGAAAATGAACAAAGTTGCATAAGACCATGGCGAGGAAGAAGCCTAAGGCGTAAACGGCTATTGATGCCATCTTAACGGTCATCGCCGTTTGACATCTCGCCTCTTCCGCTGCGTTGTTCTTCAGGAAATCCATTGATGTATCTAATTGATTGAATTGACCTTTCTCTTTTGTATGTAAATCAAGAAAATTTCTGATAAAAAATTAACAATTTCTCTGTAATTGACTTCGTTTGCTAGTATGATGGAAGATGTATGAGATAGAGAGAGAGAGAGTTAGAGAGGGGGGAGGGAGAGAGATTATCATTAATTTGGATGTTTTTTTTATCAAAAAGTAAAATAAAATGACTTGTTTTTTTGGAAGAATAAAATGACTTGTTAGAAAAACGTGAATTCAGGTTTGCCATTGTATTATTGAATTATCCCAATCCTCGTCAAGGAATACATATGTACACACATATATATAATCTCTCCCCGTCCAACATAGTTAATCATATTGACTTTTTTTATCATTTATGGATTCTTAAAGGACTTGATCATTTATATTTATGTTTGATCATTGATATTTATTAGTATGAAATTATTTAAAATAAGAAAATTATATAAAAATGTTCTTTGTTAAAAATACTTTCATAAAATTATAGATTTTATAAATTTCACAAATATTGAAACTAAATAAGTGTAGAATGTTCACTATCATTAATCAATAAAAGTGAATTTCACCAAATTTTGTAAGGCGAGGGAGTATATTGTTACAAAAAAACTAAGATGCACTTTCATATTAAACTTTTATGTAAACAGCTAAAGATGTTTTTAATTGAACTAAAATTTTCGAATCTAGTCTGGCCTATTAAGGTCAGGTGTGATATGATCAGATCCGATCTGGTGGTTGTTTGTTTAGTTTAATGTGCATTCTAAAATGGTCGAGGTGTGGTCTGCTCTTGTCTATCTACTTTGGTCTAATCTTCTCAAGTACGAGACTGAAACTATTGCAATTAAAAACATCTTAAAATAGTTTTAAAAATTATTGCAATTTTAACATCTTAACATCTTAAAACATTCTTTAAGGTCGACGCCAGCTCAAACTTTAATTAGTGGACTTCTAACGGAATGTTGCAAACTTAAGAAGTCCACTCTTCCAAAGGTACTGTTGGTTACATATTGTAAAACGATATTTTTTAAAGATTAGAAATTGAAGCGATATATATTAAAAATTACCTTATACAAGAAAATTAGAGGTTTTATTTGATTTTTTATGAAAGAAATGAAGTAAAATGATTTTTTAGAGAAGAAATGATTTTATTGTTAGTTAAGTTAAACTTCAAAGGCTCTGAATAGTAAAATTCTACGTGTAAACAAAATATGTACACTTTTGTACACACTCCGTAGTTGCTTGTGTACACCAGCAATTCGTTAAAAAAATGTAACATTTGTCTCCCAATTGCCTATGTACACAGGCAGTGTACAAATTGTATACAAATAACGGGTACACCAAGAATAGCCCCTCCGAATATCTACTTTTGTTTAGTTATTAGATGTTTGTTACGCACATTGGAGTTAGCATAGTGAATAAAATTGAAGACAAGGTTTGGCGGATGGGGAGCCTTGTGTCTAGATAGAGTTTGGCAGTGATTTTTCATTGGTTTCGAGCGTACGGCGCAGGTCACTAGCATATATATGGTGTTGTTCGCTTCAAGAAAACCAGTCGCAACAGATGATCGACTACAGGATTATATTAGGTCATGAACAAGAAGCCTTCAATCGTTTGGTCATGGAGTAAGAGAGTGAAGTATTCCTGGTCCGTGTGAATCAGAAACAGATGATCGACTACAGGATTATATTAGGCAAACGTCCTTGTCTAATGGTCTATAAAAGCATATAGTAATCACATTTTAAGAATATCATAAAAAATGTTTAATAAAATAATTATAGTTGAAGGGAAAACTATAAAAGTCTATATTGAAAAAAAATCTAGATAGATGGATAAATTAGAAAGAGAATTTGGATAACGTTTGGATGTTTGGATGTTTCTTTTAGTTATTTTTGCATGTTTAAATTTTAAAGTTTTCATTCACTACTTTGTTTTTATTTTCATTTTTCTCATCAAAACTGGCGATAAGAGGGTAGTTTCTTGGCATGCGATTTTTACTGTTAGAGTAAGAGTAGGTAACATGGCTAATCTGGTCATAATTGCTTCGAATTTCACGCATGTTCAGGGATTTCTGCTATTCATTCTTGGACACAAATTGTACTATTTTGCGATGTTACAAAGAGTGAGAAGACATATTAGCATTGAAGTGGGAGGAGGGTAGATGGCAAGCATGATTTCAATATTAGCATTCTCCTTTCAAAAAAAAATCGAAGACAAAACTTACTATAACCATTATAAGCTTTTCACATATACAATTGTAAAAGGGTCATATAAATTTTACGGTGTTTATAATACTTTTCCTAAAAAATAGGATGAGATAACTTAATGTGGACCAAAAGTGACCATAGTCAAAATGTTATACCAGCACGACATATGCGGTGTAAAATTAAACATAATCATGTTAATTACAATTATTACTATGCTTGTGTATTTAAAAATACGGAGCATCATTTTTATTCATTATGTTAGTTTATAGCATGAAAGCAAGGAAGAATTGGAGGTATGTGAGAATTATTATTGATGAATTTTTTGATACATAGGACTGACTACAGGCATCTTATTTATAGCTTAGAAAGATTATTCTAGACCTCGAGGAATGTTTTATGACTCTAATTAATACAAGAAGTCTAAGAAACTCATCCTTTTGCATTCTGTATATAATTCTGTGTTGTTGGACAAACTTAATAAAGATAGATTCTCTAGAACAATCTAAAATAATGAGGATGTTTCTATGAAAAAGTCTCATGCTTCAACACACTATACTATGTATTTGTTTTGGTTGCATATTAGTCAATTTTTTATAGACATTATTATATTTGTAATATGACATAAACAAGGTGGTACAAATGTGGTGTTGCTTCAATAATTTTTACATCTATATCCTCATCGGTCATTTATCATGAGGATTGAATCTCCAATTAAGTTTCATTCGTGTTATGCGTTCGTGAAGGAGCCAAGGAGGCATGGTGGTCTTGTTTAGCCAGCCTCCCAGGGTTGTTCTTCAGCTCTTGGATGGGCCTCTTTTATTTTAGCCAGCAGCCTCCCAGGGTTATTCTTCAGCCTCCAGCTCCGTATTGTATTGTGGTTTTTTGGTATGTATTTTTTTGTCAGACTGTACTATTGTGTGGTTTCTTTTGTGCTTGTGAATTTTAAATTTTACATTCAACTTTTGGCTTAGTTTCACTCGGTTAAGTGATTAATTAGCGAGTGATATTGCTATTAGATGAGTGGTTTATATATACTCCGTAATATATACGCCTAATCTTACGGTTGTTGATCTCGGGATATCAGCCTAAGGGTCTGTTTGCAATCCATTAAAAAAAGTGCTTTTAACTTTTTTTAAGAAAAAAATATTTATTTTATCAAACACTACCAACTTTTACTTTCTCGGCTTCCGTGTAGAATCTACTTTTTACTTTTTCTATTACACAAAAAGCACTTATTTTACCAAACACTACCAACTTTTACTACTAATCACTTTTTCCCCAAAAGTGCTTTTATTTAAGTATAAGTGGTTGCAAACAAAGCCTAATTGTACGTTGCTAATTCCGTATTGAATTAATATTAGCTTTTACCCATAGAACTTTTGTATTTGATCATTTATTATCCTTGGTTCGCCTTACATGATTGAAACTAGGGGTGTTCGTCGTCGTCGAATTAGGTTTTGTCAATTATGTTTTTAGTAGGATGATTTTTAAAAGGTGAAGTCGATAATGGAACCGCATAACTTGAGTCGGTTTTACTTTGGTTAGCTTTGGTCAATTTGTACCAATTTCGGTCTATTTTAGCACGTATCGATCGGTTTTTGTCGACTCGGTCAATTTTTAACACAAAAGCGTAATTTGTAAACCAAATCGCGAAGGGTTTGATTGATTTTTGTTGGTTTCAGCTTTATTTGATTCAATTTTGGTTAAACTGATTTGGATGGATTTGTTGATTGGTTTAGTTTTTTTTCATGACTTAATTTAAAGTTACCATTAGAGATGGGCCAACTAGCCTTGCTAGAGGGTGTGGCCCAGCCGCCCAGGTTAGACCCGTTGAAACTTGAAACCCGTGTCTCCTGAAGGTTAGCTGGAGAAATCCAGTTTCTAGCCCATTTAGAGCATCTCCAATGGAGTAGTGGATTGGAGTAACGTCTATCCTACGTGTCACAGGAGAGAGATAGAGATATGATGATTAATTTAATTTAATATGAAGAAAGTGGTGTGTGGAAAAATGAAAATGAAGAAAGAGGGATGAGTAAATTGTGGACAATGTCCACAAATAGACATTACACGGGAATCGATGAGCAAAAAGTGGATGAAAAGTGGATTAGAAGTGATATAAAAAATTGAAAATGAAAATAAATTTGGAGATATGTAGGTCCTACACATAAAATTTGTGAGATAAAAAATGGTACCCATTCGTAAGAGTGGGTAAGACAATAGACATCTCCCATGGAGATTCTCTAATTATCACATATAGCCTTGGCTGCATTTTTCCATCATCACATTCTACTTCTCTAACGATTCGAATAGTACTTTGATCTGTTATTTGAATAATAATTTTAAAGGATTGTGAACATGTTGAAGCAGGACAAATACTACGAATTATTATTCGTATTCTGATAAAGAATTCACCCAGACTCGTTTTCATTTTTCAATGGAATCTTTTTTTTTTTTTAATTCGCATGAATTGATTGTTTTCTTCAAATGTATTTAAAAATTTCGAATCTGAAAAAGGTTTCAGTGAAAAATTTGCAATGCAAGTAAATCAAATTCTATTAGATGGTAGTTCTTCATTAATCTATATTCTCTCCGTCCCATAAAATTCTTTCCGCTTCGACTTCGATGGAATTTAGGAAAGTGAGAATAAAGTGAAAATGTATGGTTCTAGTTGAGTAAAAAAAAGTAAATGAATGACAGACACACAAAACTTTATAAAAGACGATGTGAATTTTTTTGGGACATTTCAAAAAGGTAAGTGGGAAGAGTTTTATAAGACAGATAAAGTATCTGGATCACCATTTAAACCGTCCACATGAGTCTGAGGCCTACTCATTCCTTTTGTCAAAAAATCCAGCCCATATAGACAATGGGCCAGCCCACCCACTATTTAGGGGGTGGGCGTGAGAGAAGGTATTTGAAACCGGACCCATCCCATGAGCCCGCCTTGTCACGATGCATTTGGACTTAGCCTGTTAGCTCCAACTGAGCCCAACCCATAAGTTCATTTATACAATACCTATTAATTAATTATACACTACATACATGAGTAATATGGAGTATAAAATAATAGTAGCACAATATAGTTTTTTGGGGGGAGGTCTAGGTTGATTTCTAGTGCAATTAAAGCACTAACTTGCTAAAAAAGATTGGACATTAGTAATATAGGATGCAAGCTATAAAAAGTAACATTGGATCAAAATTGAATACGACGTACTCCGTATATCTTATGTATACAAGACCAAATTGAACGACTACGAGTAATATGCAGAAGAATGAAGTTTTTGACAATTGTTTGGGTGATAAAGGTTGTGATTGAGTTTTAGAAATTTAGATTAGAAGAATAAATGTAATATTTGTAGAGTCTTCATTTCAAGAGTGTAGTGACAAAAATTTAGGTACAAATAAGTTTTGAACTTTTGTTTGATTAATACATTTCTTGATTACGTACATATTGAATTCTTTTTCACTCAGTTGATTACATTGTATTTGATGAACCTATCTAGACTTAGCCCTATAACTAACATGTGGGGTGGTCCGGCCCGGCCGCTTAAGCCAATCTATATAGGCGAATTATATCATTTGAATTGACGGAAATGTATATATTGTTGCAAGTCATTATATTCTTAGAGCATCTTCAATGCTAAGATGTGCATGATGCACACGTGACATGAAAGATAGCCATACAAATATTGACAAAAAAATTATTTCTCTTCTTATTTGAATGATTTTATACGGATTTGGTAAGTTTTTCTCGACAATGTCAAGAAGACCATCTAGATGTTGACATTCTTGTTGACATTGCAGAGAAAATCTTACCAAAATTGTATAAAAGCATTTAAATAAGAGATATAATTTATTTGTTAATATTTATATGATTATCTTTCATGCCATATGTGCATCGTGCACATTGTAGCATTGAAGATGCTCTTAGTATTTGAGATAAACCGGTAGTATATGTATATTGACTGAATGAGGCAAGGTCTCTATCAAAAGTTGATTAAATTCAATGGTCTGCAAACTGTCAACTACCAGACAAAATAATAGACAACTTGCTATCCAATTATTTAAGAGATAAGATAGCAAGCTGAATGTAACTTTATTATCTTTGTGTACTTACTAGTCTTTGTTTTGGCTATAAATAGAAGGCCTCTAAGGCATCGTAGAGTATCCAGTTTTTATTACTCATTACTCAATATACAGATTTCATATTCCACTCCATTTCATCTTCTTCTTTATATTTGTTTACCTTGAGTTTTTAATATGGTATCAGAGCCTAGGCTTGCCTAGGGACTCTTCTTTTCTTTCAGTTTTCATGATTCTCTATATTATATTAAACTGTTTCCTTTAAGCTTTGTTTTGTGCTGAAAATGGATGAATCTGGTAAAACTACGGATGAAAGTTCATCTAAAACCACCAAGCGTGGCAGCTCTCTTGAGCATGATGACCCGTACAGTGCCTACTATCTTAATCACACAGACAATAGTAATTCTGGAGCAGTCACCACACTCCTTAATGGAAGGAATTATCACACTTGGCATAGAGATTTTGAAATGAATCTTAAACTGAAAAACAAAATGGGTTTTGTTGATGGAACGCTTGCCATGCCAGCAAGTGATGATCCAAATTTACAGGCCTGGGTCAAGTGTAATACATTGGTCCTTTCTTGGCTTCATAATTCTGTTTCTCTAGAAATTAAAAGTACAATATTGTACTGTGATACTGCCAAAGAGGCGTATGAAAAATTGAAAATAAGATATGATGAGCCTAGTGACATAAGAACTTTTCAGCTTGAGCAAGATCTCAATGCAGTCACTCAAGACTCACTATCTGTTGGTGATTATTTTACTAAATTAAATCGTATCTGGGAAGAGCTTAAGCATTATCAACCTTCACCATGCTGTAAATGTGGCAAATGCACATGTAAACTCCATGATGAGTTCTTGAAAATTCAGTAGAAAAGAAAAATTTTCAAATTTCTTATGAGCTTAAATGACTCGAATGATTTTATTAGAGGAAAAATCATATCTCAAGATCCTCTTCCTAGTCTTGACAAAACATATCATCTTGTTTTACAAGAAGAAAAGCAGAAACAAGCTAGAAGTTTTACTTCATCTTATTCTGAAGCTTCAGCCCTTGCTGTTGTTTATAAAAGGAAAATGTTCTGCAAAAATTGTCATATGACAAACCACAATGTGGAAAATTGCTTTAAAATCTATGGCTACCCGCCTGGTGGTAACAAGAAAAACAATCATGAGCAAGGAGGAAGAGGTGGTAGAGGTGGAAGAGCCGGAAGAGGCAGAGGCAGATTTGGTGATGATAAATACACACATGAAAGAATGCATGAGAGTTCATCTGCAATGGTGATGGGAGAACAATCTACTGGAAGTTATAAAAGAAACATAAATGCTTCAAATGGTCAAGTAACCATCTCATCTGACCAATTACAATCTCTTCTAGCCATGGCAGAACAATTCAAAAATGAAAGCTTACCGAAGGCAATTGCAGCAACACCTGTTGATCCAGTTTCAAACTGTGCAGATACTTTTTCTCATGAATTTAAATATAAGCCCTGGATAATTGATTCAGGAGCTACACATCATATTGTGTCTTCTCAAACTTTTTTCACTGATAACATAAAGAAAATTAACAGTGCAGTGAAGTTACCTAATGGTAACAAAATCCCTGTGACATATACAGGTGATATTTATGTTAACAAGTATATTATTTTGAAAAATGTTCTCTGTGTTCCTAGTTTCAACATTAACTTAATTTCTGTAAGTCGAATCACTGCAGATAACAACTTAAATGTGATTTTTACAAAAGATTCTTGTCAAATTTTCCAGGAAAACTCAAAAGCATTGACGAAATCTTTGAGCAAGATTGGGAATCAGAATGAACAAGTGGAAGGGTTATACCACTTAAGGGAAGAAAAATGTTTTGAGCAAAAGGTGTTTTCAGTCAACCAAGTTAACGAAGCAAGTGTTTCTAGTCATATTTGGCACTATAGACTAGGGCATTTATCTCATGAGAGACTTTGTTTAATTAAGCTTGGATCTCCAATTGTTTCTTGTAATAAATTCTCTTATTGCACGGTTTGTCAATTGTCCAAGCAAAAGATATCTCGTTTTTCATCTAAAAGTACTTCCAGTTGTTCTTCTAATAAAAATACTTCTGTTTTCAATTTATCTTGTACTTCCAGTTCTCCTTTTGAATTAATACATTGTGATCTTTGGGGTCCCTTTTCAGTTGAAACCACAAATGGACAGAGTTATTTTTTAACCATAGTAGATGATTTCAGTAGGGCAACATGGATTTATTTGCTTAAGCATAAATCAGATACACAGGTAACAATGAAAAACTTTATCAAAATGGTGGAAAAGCAATTTAAAGTAAATGTTCAAAAGGTAAGGACAGATAATGGTCAAGAGTTCAATATTGATGATTTTTGCAATGATAAAGGAATCATACATCAAAGATCTTGTCCTTATACACCTCAACAAAATTCAGTGGTTGAAAGAAAACATCAACACCTACTTAATGTAGCAAGAGCATTGATGTTTCAATCAAATTTACCCAAACATTTTTGGGGTGAAGCTGTTTTGACAGCAGCATACTTAATTAATAGGATACCTACTCCAAGGTTAAATGGAAAATCTCCTTTTGAAATGATATATGGTAAAAAACCAGAATATAAAGACATAAAGGTTTTTGGATGTTTGTGTTTTGCATCCAGTTTGCCAGTTCAAAGAAAGAAATTTGACTCAAGGTCAAGAAAAAGTGTTTTTGTTGGTTATCCAGCACATATCAAGGGTTATAAGTGCTATGACCTTAAAACAAAAACATTTTTCATCTCAAGAGATGTAATATTTGCAGAAAATGTTTTTCCTTTTGACAAAGAACAAGAAATAAGTAAACAAGTAGTTTACTCACCAGGTTCATTACCTAATATCACAACAAGTCTTTTGATGACTCCAAATATGAGCAATGGCTCGGATTCACAAGATTCTTTTCAAGAGTTTGATGAAGAAATAGAGCCTATAGGTTCAGAAACATTTCAAGAAAAAGACATGAATGTATCTCAAGAAGAACCTCATGGTTCTAGACAAAATGAGAATGAAGATTCATCTCATTATATAAGTGATTCTGAAGGAACCACATCAAGTAATACTCAATTAAGATCACAAGAAGAGGTCAAAATACCCTCCAATTATATAAGTAATTCCGAAGGAACCACAAATATTGATATTCAATCACAAGGATCACAAGAAGAGGTCAAAATACCCTCCAGTTATGAAAGTGATTCTGAAGGAATTACAATTGGTGATATTCAGTTAAGGAGATCACAAAGAGAGGCCAAGACACCCTCTCATTTGAAACATTTTCATCATTATAAAGTGCCAAGATCTAACTCGATTTATCGCAATAGTTTTAAAACTGTGTATCCTTTATCTCATTTTTTGGGATATGACAAACTATCTGAACAACAAAAATGTTATTCAGTCACTTTATCGACTCTAAATGAGCCAGAATCATATCAACAAGCTATTTTAGATCCTCTATGGAAGAAGGCTATCAATGAAGAATTGAAAGCTCTAGAGGATAATAATACATGGGACATAGTTCCTATTTCTGATGACATAAAGCCAATAGGTTGTAGATATGTCTTTAAAATCAAGTTAACCTCCGATGGGAAAATTGATAAATACAAAGCTAGATTAGTAGCTAAAGGCTTCACTCAACAATTTGGCATAGATTATACTGAGACATTCAGCCCAGTTGCAAAATTAACTTCTGTTAAAGTGTTATTAGCTTTAGCTGCAAAGCACAATTGGCATTTGGAACAACTTGATGTCCATAATGCATTTTTAAATGGTGATCTTGAAGAGGACATATATATGTCTTTACCTCCAGGCCTTTCAATTCAGGGGGAGAACAACACCAGATATGCTTGCAAACTCAAAAAGTCCCTATATGGTCTAAAACAGGCCAGTAGGCAATGGAACGAAATGTTCACTCATTTTCTAAAAACCATAGGTTTCAGACAATCCAAAAGTGAATATTCACTCTTTATCAGAAAAGAAAATGGAAAAGTCGTTTTTCTATTAGTATATGTCGATGACATTATCATAGCCGGAGATGATCAAGTAAAAATCGACTCTGTGAAGAAAGAACTTCAAGATAAGTTCAAAATTCGAGATCTAGGAAAGTTAAAATACTTTCTTGGTCTAGAAATAGCAAGAAACTCCAAAGGTATACATATTTCGCAAAGGAAGTATGCATCGGAGATACTTGAACAGACTGAATTATTAGGTTGTAAACCTGCTATAAATCCAATAATTCAGAATCATAAATTCAAACAATTTGAAGAAGGAACTCAAGAGGAGCTCCTAAAAAATCCTACACTTTATAGAAAAGTGATTGGAAAATTGATATACTTAACTATTACAAGACTTGACATTTCGTATGCAGTTGGAATAATGAGTCAATTCATGGAAAAACCCACAAGGACTCATATGAAGGCACTACTAAGAATTGTCAGGTATATGAAAAATAATATAGGACATGGCTTGTTCTATAGCTCAGACGAAAATATGGAGACGAAAGCTTATTGTGACTCAGACTATGCTGGGTGTCCATACACCAGGAAATCGGTAACTGGGTATTGTATCCTGATAGGAGATTCACTTGTCAGTTGGAAGTCAAAGAAACAACAGACAGTGAGCAGATCATCAACAGAAGCAGAGTATAGGTCAATGGCTTATACCAGTTGTGAGATCACATGGTTGAAATCACTACTCAAAGATTTTCAGATCGAAATTCAAAAACCAATAGATCTATTTTGTGATAACCAATCAGCAATATATCTCACAAAGAACCCTGTTCTCCATGAGAGAACAAAACACATTGAAGTTGACTGCCATTTCATCAGAGAAAAGGTAGCACAAGGAATAATTAATGTGAGGTACATTCCATCAAAAATGCAGTTAGCAGATATATTCACAAAGGCAATCTCCGGAGAAGATCTAGAGAGAATAACGGACAAGATTGGAATGAAGAACATCTACAATTCCATCTTGAGGGGGAGTATCAAAAGTTGATTAAATTCAATGGTCTGCAAACTGTCAACTACCAGACAAAATAATAGACAACTTGCTATCCAATTATTTAAGAGATAAGATAGCAAGCTGAATGTAACTTTATTATCTTTGTGTACTTACTAGTCTTTGTTTTGGCTATAAATAGAAGGCCTCTAAGGCATCGTAGAGTATCCAGTTTTTATTACTCATTACTCAATATACAGATTTCATATTCCACTCCATTTCATCTTCTTCTTTATATTTGTTTACCTTGAGTTTTTAATAGTCTCCATACGCATAATTGATACCCCTCATTATATTCATTTATCTACAAAAAATAATAATAAGTCGTGTGCGTTTTTATTCAATAGGTTGCAGAATTGTGATTCCGTAACAGTTTTACTTTAGTTTTTATACTAGTCCTCTTCTGAATCTTACATATTTGTAACTTGTTCAGTTTTTTTATCTTTGTTTATCTGTCTAGTTTTGTTTTCCAAACCAGGGACTGAGATGTTATGTCAAGTTCCAAGCAAAACTAGAAAAACATGCTTAATGTGCATATGAATTTTGATCCCAGGTAGATTTATACCAAGGTAACAAAACTTTGAAACTTACACATCTTTCAGTATACTGAAAATTTGTGACCTTTGCTCTTCACTCAACATTTCTGGAAAAACAACTCGAAATCTGACCCGAAGGTCTCCTCTCTGATGATCACCTTTTTGACCATCCTTGTATTTAGGCATGCCTTGTCCAGGGATAGTTTTCTCAAACCCGGGATAGATGATCTCATCTTCCATGTTTAAAGTCACCACATCCTTTCCTCCTAATGTGGGTACCTGTACAATACATCCTGTGAGAGCTTGGACTAAAGGGACTTCAACCCCTAACTCCAAATCATCTCCTTCTCTCTTGAACAACGGGTGCTTCTTCTCCTCGATCAGAAAGATAATGTCTTCTGGGAGGGTTCCTCCTCTCTCGTCGCCCTTGCTTTCGAATGTAATCTTCGTTCCTCTTCTCCACCCCGGCTTCACCTTGATTGTCACATATTCCTCTTCTTGAAAAATTAGCCTGCCACACAAAACTGTTAAATCCATATACATAGTCACATTATATGAACTCGTATTACTCCTATAAAACTTTCCTTTTAGAATATGGAATATATATGAGCATTCTATACAATTTAGTCTTAAAGAGAGCGAAAATTCAATTCTACTCACATAGAAACAGTTCAGGATCACACTTATACTATTTAGCCATAGGTATTGGTTCTTCAAAAAGGTGTCACACCCCATCGAATGAGTCGTACCACTCGAGCCCAACAGAATGTTTGGAATAGGTTAATCATGGTGACTTAAGTTAACAAGGTGGGCTCCTACTTGGTAGATTAAGGAGCCCTCTCATTTTGAGAGATAACTTCCAAAACAAGTGACCAAAAGGGGTCAAAAGACATCATCCCACCCCAGTCAGTATCAAAATGTAAAAAATTCTCGATTACTCGTATTATCTTAATATGATATTAGAGAAAATAAACCTCGAGCAATTATATTCTGATAAGTCTCGATTACGGGCACAAACTTTTAGATATAAAAAAGAAATTATCTATAAAACTTTGTACTGCTCCTATTAGGTTGACTTCGAGATTGTGTATATGGATGTACCCTGCATTTGAGTCGATTTCCCTTGTGATTCTGACCTCTTTGGTACATCCAAAGCAAAGCTCCTCAAGGGTGCATTCAA
Organism: Cuscuta epithymum; assembly: GCA_945859915.1. Taxonomy (NCBI): domain Eukaryota; kingdom Viridiplantae; phylum Streptophyta; class Magnoliopsida; order Solanales; family Convolvulaceae; genus Cuscuta; species Cuscuta epithymum. The sequence goes on from CAMAPF010000938.1 coordinate 1,792,890, forward strand.
GCTTCTTCTCCAAAGGTGGTGGCTTTCTCCATGCCGCGGCCATATTTATGTTTCTTTGGCTCAACGTTTTCGAAAGAAAAGCCGTGGGGCTGGTGGTGCTAGAAACAGAGGCTGATCTCTGCATATGTGCATACAAATCTATAGGATTAGGCCGTCCTGCGCTGGAGCTTTTCGACAATGTCGGGGCGACCCGGCTTGTCGTCCTAGACAATAGCTTTGGGCTTGAAATCACAAATTCTTCTTCTTTATCCTTTTCCTCACGTGTTTTCTTGTCCCGGCCTGGGGTGGTTTCTCCATCTCTCTGTCGTTGACTTCTAACAATACTCTGAGGAATTCATGAGAAAGAACATTAATTTTGTCAAATGAATGCATGGAAATGGTGGGATTAATGTTTCTGTAACATAAACATTACCGGGTACGAGTCATGAATGGAAATGAAATTGGATTGATGGCGGTGAGATGTTCTCTGTTTGTTGGTTCTATCGGCCGGGTGCAATTTTCTTGAGAATGCCTTGTAGATTTCTGCAAGGGAGGTGACTTTAGAGATGATACCAAACAGTTTGTATGAATGTGATGGTTTTGCCGAATTTTGAGATTGTTGTCCCATAAGTGAGACGAAGATGTTTTGTGGGTGGGAGAAGATTTACAGATTGTGTTTGAGGAAAAGAGAGAACTGGGATGACAACTCCAGGTCCAGGATCGGAGGGGGTTTCAGGGTGAGCCTTGAAAGCTTTGGAACGTTGAAATGTCATGATAAAACGTATAGGTGCATTAATGCCTCTTTAATTGATTTAGTAATTAATTTCTTTAAATAAGTGCTTCTCAAATCATCTGTTTTGAGAACTTATCTTTCTTTTCTTTTTGGAAGAAGAATGTTATCTTCTATTCTATCTATCTATTTATCTATCTATTCTATTCTATTTATATATAAGAATAAGAAAGGAATAGCTCATATAAATACAATTTTACCCTTGAAAAATCTTATGTATCATTCTCACCACAAATTACTCCTCTACTATGCAAATGCCAAGTGGCAAATTCAAGGTTAATATCGAACTAACTGAACAAGCAAATACAAAGGAAGGTCACCCTTCATATTAAAAAAACACGTGGCATTAATTTGGTGGGGCCCAGTATATAAAAAAACACCATTTCTTTTAAATTGTTATAACTTTTTAAGCATTTATCTGATTTTTATAAAAATTATATCAAAATTCATAATTTTTTATGATCTTTCATTTGACACCAATATTAAATATATAAAAGTTTTAAAAAATATGAAGATTTATTAAACAATCTTCCCATTTTCCAACCTTAATACTATCGTACATATTATTCCGTATTAAATAAAGAAATAATTCCTTATATAAAAAGTATATCAAAATTGATAATTTTTTATGATCTTTCAATGACACCAATAATGAACATATAAAATTAAAAAAAAATCTGAAGATTTATTAAACAGTCTTCCCATTTTCCAACCTCTATACAAATTATTCCGTATTAAATAAAGAAATGATTTATAATATTTGACCAAAATAAAGATAATGGATAAGAATATGAATTATTAATTTTTAGTAACTATAATTATGTTTAAAGTTATATCAAAGTGACTATTAGGAAAATTTTCTTTGATAGACATTTGTGAACCAAAAAGTAACTAAATTTGCTATGAGTATGATTTTATATTCACTTTGATATAAAATACTTCATAATTCATAATTATAATTTCCAAAAATTAATAATTCAAATTTTATCCAATACCCTCATTTTCGCCAAATTATGAATATTGGAAATAATGCGAAATAATGCGTGTCGAGGTTGAAAAATAGAATGTTCTTTGGTAAATGTTCAAAAAAAACTAAATTTTGTATATACAATATTGGTATTATATGAAAGATTTAAAAAATATAAATTTTAATACTCCACGGTATGTTTTTTGATGTATGCGTTGGATTGTAAAATAATCAAAATAAGTAGGATTGAAGTTTTTTTTTGCTGAATGACTGAAGTTACTTTAGAGAGTCATTTTAGCTACTTTTCATATACTTCTTTTGTATTTTATAATGAGAATATATTTTAAAATACAAATTTTTCATAATTCAGCAGATTCAGCAAATTCAGACACAACTTCATCATTTTCGGTAGATTCATGCGATTTGAGTTTACCAAACGGAATCCAAATAAAAAGATGTCCAATGTGTAAAAAAAACACCATTTTCTTCTAAGTGTTATAATGTTTTCATTGTTTCTCTAATTTTTATAAAAAAAATTATCAAATTTCATACTCCGTAAATGTTAGTATTGTCATTGTAAAATTGTTTTTAAGTGTCACATGGTGTATTAAAGTGATTCAATGAGAGTCATACCACACATCAGTAGTAAGAAATATGAAATTATGATAGTTTAATTTTTTTTAATCATCATCTCTATCATACTTCGTACGATTTTTACCTTTATTTTAATTTTTACAATCTATCTTAATATAAAAGGAAAAGAAGTTCAGGGAGCAGTGTTGCCGCTTAGAACTGTCAACATCAACACTTGATTTTTTATTGCTCAAAATCTATGCAAAAAATTAACCATAAAGAAGGTATTATTTCGTTCAGCAAATGGGGTGTTGTGAGTACGTTGTTTCTATTGGACCAAAAAGGAAGTGTGAATAGTTAGGCTTAAATTATGCATGATCCTATTGGTCTAAATAGGTGGTGAGCACTATTGACTCAATTATTGTTCATCTAGCATTCATTCTATTGGTGGAAAAGGGAGGTGTGAACAGTGATATGGCCAGGCCATTCGAGGCAATTATTGTGGATATGTTGACGTATAAAAGCACCACTCCTGCGGCATACTTCCCACATCCATTTGGCCTTCAAGCTCAAATAGCATTCCTTCTCTTCTCTTTCTCTTTTCCCTTTTGGCATCTCAAGTTCTACGGGGTATTTTCTATGCCTGCAATTAGCAATAAGATCATGGCAATATGTTTATACATGTGTGTTATGAGGACACTCACACAAAAGTTTATAGATATAGAAATCTATATCAAATGCATATAATGTAAATATATTAGCTACATGTGTGAATTTTTGGTGAATTACATATTAGTTTTCTGTCAATTGAGTTTATTGTTCAACATATATTATTGATGATTAGTTATCTCAACCGGGCATGTTTACCATCATGGTGTTTCTGGTCCATAACTAACATGGTGTGATGCAATGCATATTTTGATAAATAATAGATTTGTGATCATTTAGGAAAGACATGTATCTGCTAAAGTCAAACTACATGAGGAATATCAAGTGAGACAATTGAAGGTTATAAAATGTCTAGATACATAACATATAGTCATATATACACACAAAGACAAGTTGTGAGGTACTCACATAATACTCTCGCTACAGAGTCTGATGGCAAGAATAATACATGGATGTTATAATAAAAGTAACTCTGTGGAGAGCAAAAGCATCACGATTTTTGTAATAATGAGGCAAAAAGGAGTGCTTTAGTTGGAAGATCGTGAAATGTAATTTTTTTAATATAAGTTCTTAAGACAGGAACATTCAATTTTTTTTAAAAGACAGGAACATTCAATTCTATATTAAAACTTAAATTTCAATTATCTATAACTAAATAGTAGATACAAATAAAGATTAAAAAATAACAATTACCTCATACTTTGTGAGATCTACGTACATCGATGCCAATAGATATTAAACATTCAAATCTTCCTACAAATTAAATAGCCATACTGAAAATCCCATTACATATGTGAATAATACCCAAAACAATTTAATACACTCTTTTTATTTATGCATAAATATTCCATCTAGACAATTTAATTTTTTCGGTTGTTGAAGAATTTGAGACTTCAATTGATTTAGACTAATAAATGGATAGTATTATTTGAACAGGGATATATACTTGAGAAAATGGAATGTTCTTTGAAATTGTTAGCAGGAGAGTAGAATACACAAAAAAGTGGCATGCAAACAATTTTGAGTTGGTATGCAGTCCGATTAAGAAATTGATCTTTAAAACATAAGTAACAAACTTATCTGTGCCGGAATATTTCGTTCCGAGACCAGGTAAACTCTGAAATCAGGCATTCGTGTTCTACACTGCGCGGTGTGGCTGTGAGCCTGAGTGGTATCTGATTTTCTGTCGCACCGCTGCCATTGAGTCAATCGAAAAGTGCGATGATTTTGTGCTGTTAACAAAGGTCGACCGTGTTGAGGTGAAGCACGGCGTGGCCCGTGAGATGATAGAGAGCAGTTCAGGGGCGGCGATTGTTGAGGGGGCAGGAGTGTCGAGAAGGTTATGGCATACGGGAGAGGTTAAATTATTTCACTTGATCCATTATTTTATTTTGTTATGTAGCCATGGGCTGGGTCGATGTGTTTTCTCCTTATTAGTCCATATTTTTTCTTTACCTTTCATTATTAGTTTACTTTTAATTTTTTTTTTCATGAAATCTTTTTAGTAAATAAATTGTGAAAAATTCATACGGAGTATTGTGTATTGAATGTAAATAACTAAAATGAGTGGTTAAGATAGATTTACTTTAATTTATTGTTTATTGAAAATTCAAATATACTTTATCCTAAATGGGTTGTATTAGTGATTTAGATATATTACCTGCAAGTATACCGTCCTGTACATTGTCAATTTGTTTATAAAAAACTCAATTATTGATGATTTCAGAGTAATGTCAAATTTACGGACACTCCGCCAATAACGTTCATATGTGACCAGTTACATGTTCAAAAAATTAAAATATAAATATCTAATTATAATAATTTAAACTATCAATTTTCAAATTTAACTAGATCCAAAAAATTAAATGAAAATATTCAGAAATAAATAAAAATGGTAAAAAGAGTATAAATATTAATTCTTACTATAATTAACCCAAAGTGAGAAGGAGCTAACTCAAAGTGACTAAAACCCGGAAAAGTGAAAACCATGCCCACAACCAAACCAAAAAATACCCAGTAAACCCGGCAAAGACCGGATTTGTTTTATTTTTCAAAAATAAATGGAAGTAAATGTGCTTAAATGATATCATGACTTTTTGGTATATGGACCCCAAGTGACATACGAAGTATTTGAAATAGTAGGAGCTATTAAAACATTTTCTCACAAATTTATATGCAAATATAGTTTAAGAATGACATAACACACTTTCACATATTTACACATCACCCCTGTTTTGCCTGCTTACATGGGCAATTAATCTATAAAATGCAATGGGGGTGTTTGGTTAGGAGGCTATCAACCATTTTTTGGTTGATTTGACTAACTTTGGCCTTTTGACCGGATCAAACGGCTAACCATCATGTTTGGTTAAATGCCTTTTCATTTGTCTTTTTATTCCATGGGGAATTATCTCATTTTACTCCATGTTTTACAATTTTCTCACTTCATAACGCTTTATAATAAAATAAAAATTATTAATAACCATTGAAGAAAATATCTCAAATCGTGCATCTGTACACCGTGCATCGCACGGGTGAGTTACTAGTTGTTATAAGAACCAGAGTTAACTTTTAATTCCTTCACATGCAAATGTGGTGAATATAATTACAAGCATACTCTAAATTCTTTGTTAGCTGGATATATATGTCAATTCTACTATTATTTTTTTCTATTCTGATTTGTCGTCACACTTTTATTCATAACCGCACCACCTCCTCATGTCTCAATATTAGTGAAAGTGTGAGACAGAGGTACGTAGGTATTAAAACATAAGCTTGATAAAAATTGAGTGAAAGAACTTCTCTCTCATTAACACTTCTTTGAAGTATAATATAAGCTGATTAACAATTGAGCGGAAGAATTTTTTCTCTCATATATAATGCTTCTGAGTATAAGATAAGCTGGTTAATAATTGAGCGAAAAAGTTTTTTGTCTCATATGTAGTGGTTTTAGATATTAGAAGATTAGCATTCTAACAATTAAGCGGGATAATTTTCTCTCTCATAATCAATTTTTTTAAGTATAAAATAAGATAAGTCGGCCAATAATTGAACAGAAGTATTTTGTCTCTCATATGTAGTGCTTTATTAAGGTATAAGAAAATAAACCGGCTAACAATTGAGCGAAAAATTTCTCTCTCTCATTTGTAGTGCTTTTGGGAAATTGATCCCTGTCCCAACTCAAGTTATTTTTAGAAAATAAAAATTACATATCCAGAAACTACATTTAAATCTTTACAAAGTCGCAAAAACCAGAATCAAATTTGATAAAATTTTGATAAATAAAGTAAGAGATTAAGAATGATTTGTGTTGACCGAGTGAATAGTGTCTGGGACAATCTTAGTGGGACGGAGAGAGTAGTTCTTTTAAGTATAAGGTAAGTTGGCTAAGAATAGAGCGGGAAAATTTTATCTCTCATATGTAGTGCTTTTAGGTAAAACTGTATAAGATAAGTCGGCTAACAATTGAACGGAAGAATTTTCTCTCTCATATGTAGTAATTTTAGGAGTAAGAAGATAGATTTGCTAATAATTGAGCGGGATAATTTTTCCTCTCATATGTAATAGTTTTATGTATAAGAACATAGGCATGCTAATAATTGAGCGGGAGAAATTTCTCTTATCTAATATCTTTTAGGTATTAGAAGATAAGTTTGCTAACAATTGAGTAGGAGAATTGAGCGGAATAATGCAGTGCTTTTAGGTATTAGATAGAATATTAGAAGATAATTTTGCTAGCAATTGAACGGAATAATTTTCTTTCTCATATGTTTTTTCTCTCATATGTTAGCATTGTTTTAATAAATGATTAGCAAGTTCTTATTTAACTAATTTTTTTGGGCCCGGTAGGTAAATCACCTTATGGTGGTGCAAATGACGGGGAACATTTGCCAGTTTTTATTAGAATAAAAAAGAGGTACAAAATGAAAAGTGGGACTAATATTCATTAATATTAATATTTGTTGTATTCACTTAAACTTTATGTCATTCACTTATTGTACTTTTTTAGATTTGTATTTTATTTTAAAATTAATTTAATCATGAAAACTAATAGATGGCAAATTCTAATGAGTGTTGTCAATTAATTTTCCCTAATATACTCTTCATAAATATTTATTGTATGGCTTATACTTTATGATATTGGCTTATCGTACTCTTTTTGTCTTCTAAAATGTAGAATCCTAAAAAGTTATTTTTGTTTTAATATTTAATTAGATCATGAGTAAAAATATATGCACCGATTATTATTTCCCGTGCGTATGCACGGGTACTATACTAGTTATATATGAAAAGAATGGCGTAAAAATTAAACGCCAACCCTGAACGATAGGTTTATTAGTTTTTTTTTGTGTTTTGACGGTTAGAGATAAAAAAGTAAGTGAAAACGTCAATTAGCCAAACACACTTGTTAGCTTTTTATTTGGTCAAAAGGTCAAATAATAGTCAAATCACATAAAAATGGCTCAAGCTCTTCACCAAACCTCCAAAGACCAAAGTCATTACGTTTGTTTCCGAAAAACAAAAGTTATTACGTTCGTACTGCGTAGTTCGTAGTACTTGACTTCATATTACATAAGCTTAACCAAACCTCAAAAGTCATTAATTCTTGAAGTGTTTTAAGAAGATTCTTTTACATAGTACTTGACTTCATATTACGTTTGTTTTAGGAAGATTCTTAATGTCAATTATCCCTACAAGATAATTCATAAATTTCAATTGAAAGAGAGTAACGATACGTGCCACCATTATGCTAGTGTTAGATATGTAATGAAATCTCTTTTTATTTATATTTTTTTGATCAACAACTAGCCTTCTTTCATATCATAAATTTCAGAATCATTACATCAGTCAAAGGAAACGCAAAACTGACACCAACTAAATTCCAACAACTACGACTGTGAACCTTATGATCAGACTTAGAGACGGTCACCCCTGAAAGAGCAACGCGAATCGCTGACCATGTAGCGGCCTTGACACAGCCATCCCTATTCTCATAGATCTAAACATACTCATCAATGACATAAAAAGGGCTGAAATCCCAAACAAACTGACAAACCTAACAACATAGACGATAACAAGAATCCAATTGACAAAAACATAATAACTAATAGGAAAACTTTCACGGATTCTATCACCTCGTACAACCCATGACGGTGGTTCCGGAGGAGTCCGTATCCTTGGTACCATTATAATTGATCCTCCATTGTCAATCATCTGACCTGCTTGAAAACCGCACAACTCTCCTCGTCCCGTGCTCTTAGCAAGTCCACCGCTAGCGGTCATCGCCAGGGGCGTAGCTAGGATTGAAGGTTGGGTTGGGCCGGTACAAAGAATTTTACAGATAATTTTTTTTCACATAAATTTTTACACTAAAAATAAAAAGAATTTTCAAATTTGGGGCAGGCCATGGCCCGGTTGGCCACCCCTCTACCTCCGCCCCTGGTCATCGTTGTCATGCTCTTTCTACCCAAACTCATTCTTCCTCCCAAAAAAGAGAGCCAATCGGATTGCCTATTGCCTGGGATCAAAATGAAAGGAAGCACAGTAGCAGACCAACGTTCGATAGTAACTGAGCGCAATCCTTACGATGTAAGCCAAAACAGAAACACACAGATCAAACAAAAACGGCCGGAACCCACGATCAGAATTGATCGCCGCCGGAGAAAAAGGCTCTAGCGGCTAGGAAGCCCTGGAGAGAAAGCCCAAATCTTGATCCTTTTTGTTTATAATTATTGTTTCAATAATTCAATTATAATATTATTAGGTCACTTTCTTGTATATTGCCATGAAATCATGAAGCTATTGAGTCCCACATAGCACTACATTAGTCCCAAATATAAGAAGACGCTGCAGCCTGCATAGCAAATATACACTCATAAGATGAGAACAATTCATCCAAGATCCTAATTAATGAGTCATTTTAAAGGCAAAAAATGTGCAAAATTTCAACTGCCAATATACCAATTATGCATGTAGATTGAAACATACATTGTAGAATGTAGTAACTAACATAGAAATTTAAGATATACAACACGTGACTTCTTCATTTTCACAAAAGCTATTGAATTAATCATTTCATTGTCCTTAAATTAATCTAAAATGAGTGGTGTGTGTTTTGCTACAAAAACTATGATCCGAGAGGGGAGGATGTATAGAGCATAAATCAATAGATACAAACAGACAAACTCACACCTATCAAACTAAACTACATGTTCATATAAATCTAATAAACAATTAAACCGGTGAAAGCCTAATTACATGGTCATAAATATCCTTAAGTAGTATCACTAATCAGTAATACTTAAACATAACAATTTTTATGATTTACATTCTCCAATGAGAAATGTAAATTCTAAGGGGATTAATAACAATCATAACAACTCTTAAAGAAAATTAACATCAAAATGAAGGGACTCTACAAATACTTTTGGATAGCACGTATCAAAGATAAAGAATTCCAATTAAAAAATATAAAGCAAAAAAAAAGTCATGGTATTATTAGAACTTAAGAAATCCGCTTATATTAGTCATAAAGTATGAAATGGCAATTGAATTCAAATGCAATGCCTAGAAAATAATTAAAAATTCCGACATTTGTGAAATATTCTCTCTCAAATTCTGCATTTGGATTAATTATCGGTTCCTTGCCCGTGTCTATCTTACCCTTACCCTTGGATGGACAAAAAGAAACAAAGTTTGCAATTATAGAAAAACTTGTTAAAGCATTTGTCTCACACCGAAAAGCTATAAAACAATTAAATATTATATAAGGCTTTGGGCTACTCCTCCTATCAGGTTGACCTTTTAGGATGGAACCTCAGGTCTTAACATGGTATCAGAACCAATTCCGGTTGTGGTTTGACGGCTTGTTTAGCACCCATGATTAAGGGTAGCTTGTTAAGGGTTTGTTTGGCCCGTTTATACACCCCGATATTGTCCAGTCCGGTTCGGGCTGAGGGGGCGTGTTAAATCATTTGTCCCACACCGGAAAGCTATAAAACAATTAAACACTATATAAGGTTTTGGGCTACTCCTCCTATCAGGTTGACCTTTTAGGTTGAAATCTCCAAACATTTCCTAATTTAAGAAAACGTATCATACCTTTTTATTGTATTTTAAATAATAATCGTCTCTGATTTTAGCTAAAAGCCTAAAACCCTGGTTTAGAATTTCTTTTAAAAACTGTATCAGGTCATATTCAGACAATACAGTATACATCGACAAACTAAATTTTGTTTAATCGTATCAACCTATCATCACTAAAATGGTTAATCGTATCTACTTTTCCAATTTCCTATGAAATGTTGTAAATGAATTTCACAATTTTAACATCTATAGATCGAATATGATATACTCAACGAGCCTAGTAATTAAGCTACTTAGCTCTTTGATCAAACTAAACCAAATTGAAAATGATTAAACCAACATTTGCACATATAACATTACATCGATTTTTTTAGTGTTACATTACATCAAATACAGACAATAAATTAAATAAATCCAATATCAAATGTTTATCAGATCGAATTAGATAGTGACATAGTCCAAAAAACAAGAATATACTTTAATAGATTGTACCAAACCAGAAAAATTGAAGTCTACTGAATACGTAGTATATTTTAAAGAGCGTTCTCACACTACTCAAAATGAAACATTTAATCAAACATATCTGAACTTCTAACATTCAGAACCATAACAACAATAATCTCTCTACATAATTGCAATACTTTGAGGAGGAGCATTTTCCCGCTCAAGTTTTCAGGGTCATTTCAGTCGTACGATTAATCTCTCTACATAATTGCAATACTTTGAGGAGGAGCATTTTCCCGCTCAAGTTTTCAGGGTCATTTCAGCCGTACGATTAATTAATATAGATCTAAGCCTTATACACTTCATTTTTTCTCTTCCCATGTCTCATCGTTTTCGAGCTCAGGCTTCGATCCTCATCATTCTCCCTCACCACCGGAAACCAAATCCCTCAAAGGCACATGTTCGTCTTGCATTCGCATTTCTTACCTTATATCTTATCGCTGCTCTTATTCCTCTCCTGCTCCACCAATCAAACCTACCCATCTCATGCTTTCTCCCTCACGTACCCCTTTACCTCTTCGCTCTTGGCTCCGATTTGCTTCTGGGTTTTGCCAAATTTTCTGAAGAGGGAAAACCTATGTTGGGATGTGGAGTGTGTGGCGGAATCCTTCTGGAATGGTGAAGCAAACATGAAGGTTACAATCCAACACTTTTGTGATTAGCTTTCCGGATCCCTAAATGGTGAGTTTGATTAGAAGATTATAACTTCATTGGTGAAACTTTAGAGAACCATTGATTAGAATCTTTCCGTCTAAATTTCCCGATTGTTCTTTTGAGTTTGATTATTCAATCTCACATCATATTGGATTTTTGTATTTCAGACTACGACTCCTTTGTTGCTTGCATTTAATTAATTTTTTATTAGTTGTTTTTGTTTAAACTTGCTGCATATGATTTGGGGTTGCTCAAAATGATCTGGAAGTTTCATTCCATCTTAAAGTTACATTCATATTTTGCAGATTTTTGAAGGTTGAATACAAAAAAGTAAAAAATCAAATTTAAAGGTGCAAAACTCCACACTATATCTGCTTCTACACACCAATAGCAGACTTTTAGTAAATGTAGGTTGAGATATGTTTCATGAGAGTTCCTGATCGCTTTCTTAGGATTTGAGATATTAAAAATTGATGATTTTAGTTCAAATTAACATATGGAAGGTGCAAATGTATGTAAGTGTCTCTACTAACTCTATTTAAGCCTGCAGATGTCTATTAATAATCAAATTGTAGCATTATATTCAGATTTACTATTCAAAACATAATAGACGGTTCAAACTTCAAATTAGTGATAATGTTAAAGAAGCAGTTAAGTGAGTAATCAAAATTATGGAATTATGCTTCTTCACAATCAAATTTAATATTTTCCCATTTACTCTTATTTTCTTTTTCTATAGCACTTCTTCCTCATATTTATGCATTTATTGAAACTAAATTTTTGCTTCTTCTGTTCCACATGGCAGGAAGCTAATATGGGATTCTTCCACCCTGATTGGCAGTTATTGTACTGTAGTTATTAGGCCATCATCAAACTAATATTTACTCTTTCACACATGGTCAAGGTGGAAATAATGTTTTTTTTCAAAGATCAAGTATTTCCAACTATATTATTATGTATTTATGTATGCTTTATCTTTTTACTCCATACAGGGACGTTCTTCCTAGAAGCAGAATATGCTCTCTAATTTGACATTCTTCACATCTTCCATCTGGCATTCCTGTAAAGAAAGCTAACCCAATTCTCCATGCATTTTCAGAAATGAAGAAGGGAGGGTAAAGTATTATATATGGAAAACTACTAAACTCTCCAACTCTGTTTTGAATTAATTGTTAATATTAGTCTTAGTTTTATAAACTCTCCAACTCGGATTCATTGCTTAAATAGGTTATAGTGTTAATATTAGTCTTAATTTTATGAGCTACTCTGTAATATGGTACTCGGTAAAAGTTACATATAGTACGTATATACATAACTATATACACAATTGTTAGTGATAAGTCCACAATCATACATTCATATATTTCCTAAAAAATTGTAAGAAAAATGAGATATATAGGAGTATTTCTTTTGTGGTTTGATAAGTTCCAAATCTGAGAACTTTTTTTACATGTCAGGCAGTGAGCTATTGGTGAGTTAGCTGCACTGTATAAGTTGTTACATGCTACTAATTTTTCTCTACCTGATTCTTCTTAAATGGAGAAGAATTAAGCTCTTTTCCCTCAGTGCGTGTCTCTCCTCTTTATTCATACGTTCTTCGGTTCAATATTCCTCTTCAGAATTTAGTATTCTACTAATCACTTTTCTTTCTTGTGTTTTTCTTTCCTGTGTTTTATTATCCTTTTATCTTTATGTATATACTCTTTTTATCCATTTTATTCTATCATTTTTATTTACTCCGTCTATCTTTTTCTTTTTATATTATCTTTTTATCATAGCTTATCTTTTTATATTTCTTTTCCTTTTGGTTCAAATATCATGTATCGATTAATGTTTGCTGACTGCGAATTCTTTTTGGACTAAGGCTTGGATGTTATTGTTGTACTAATCACTTTTCTATTTTGTTTTGTTTTGGATGTCTTAAAATTTAGGATAAATTCGGAACAAATTCTCTTTCACCCTTCCTCTATATTCACGCATATGATAGACAAACGTTATGTTCTAGAATTTTTTTCTCTTCAACTTTTAGTTTTATTATTATTTTAAATTATTTTCAGAACAAATTTGTATTGATGAATTTCAGTATATGGATAACCTGAATTCCAACCCTACTTTATTATGATAGGGATCTTTAAGCTTTCAGTACATCAAATTTTCAATGGGGCTTTGGTATTCAACCCACCCAAGGATGGGGATTTCCCAGTTTTTAGAGAGGAAGAGCATGTGAAGAAGTGTCAACATGGTGCTCCAACTCAACTACAAAATTGAAGGAAATCCTCAAGTGACTACTTTCATCTCTTCCTATTTCAAAATACTCTCAACCCCATCTCTTTTGTTTTTACTTTAGGTGACTTTGATTTCGTTTTTATTCAACAAGTAATATCGCATTGAGCAGCTAAAGCACTAATAAATTTAAGATTGCATTGAGCAGTTGATGCACTAAAGCACGCTCTGTACTGCCGTTCAAGCAATACATATAAGAGAAAAAGTCTATAATAATATAAAAAAACACAATAGTCAAATTTTGGAGTTATCTTGTGAAATGCGAAAAATACCGTCATGCAGATTGCAGAGGGGTGAAGGAATCCAACCGGTGACAAATGCCATACTAGCTGGAATCTTCAATGATCTGGATAGTGGAAGCAAATTGTATGATCTGCTTCAAGAGAATTTTTACCATAGTGCTGATGGCAGAGTCCCCGCTTAGGAGAAATATTAATGTGTACTTGGAGATGATGTAGTTAGTTTAACAATACCCTTGACTCTTGATACATCATTCATGTAATTATTTTCCTTTTCTTTTTTGTTTATTTACTTTTCTGTTGAAAGAGTATTGCGATGCATTTGCAATATCTATACTTTTCTGACGATTAAATATCAATAATGAGTTTTTTATCTTTTCGTACTCATGAAGAAATTGTCGAGCGAAACTTTGAGTACATTTGAAAAAAGTGCATACATAGATGATGAACCCTCTCCATCCAAATTCCAAAATACATGCTAGGAAAGTAGGAAGAAAGTATCCTATATATAGCAAATCATCATACCATAAAAAGCTAAAATCGACGTGAACGTCAAAACACTGAGATTAGACCACAACAACAAGGTCTTTTAAGAGTTATATTAATGAAGAGACCATCTCCATTTTCTAAAAATAATAATTTGCACCTAACAATATTAGAGAGAGTTGAGAGTGTCTCTCACTAGGCTCCTCCTAGGTTGCTCTCTCTTCCCCCTTAAGGCGTCCGGCGCCACCGACCATGGTGGTGCGCCGCCGGAGCCCTCCTGGCTCCGGTTGGCTTGGTTCTTGGCTTAGGCTAAATATTTGGATTGGTTCGAAGATGTTTTGTTCGCATGTACTCTCACGGCCCTAAATCTATCTGAGTCGCCGGTGGATAAGAGACCTGGATGCATCCCCTCCGGGTGATTTTTGGGTTTTCATTGATATCGGTGGTGTTGGAGTCCATCGTCGGTTGTCCTTGACCGGAGCCCAGGGGTACATGCAAATCCTCAGTCAAAAGCAGATTCTACCAGATAAGGTCCGGTGGTTCCAACTGCCGGTTTGTGCTTCAAACGACGACCGCTGTGACCACACTCCTCTTTCTTCTTTTCTCATTCACAACCAGGGTGAAAACCCTCCGGTGGTGCAGCTCTGACGTCCTCGGACATGGCGACGGAAAGGTTGGAGGAAGTTAAATCGGCCGGAGGACAACTGTTGGGGACGCTTGTTAAAGGCTGATTTAATATCCTTGAATGATTTTAGAAGCCTGCTTGTTCTCTTCCCTGCACTTGAGAGCTTGTAGAGTTCATCTGCCATGGGTGGTGGCGTCTCGTAGTGGCAGCTCTGGTGAGGGGTCCCCGGTGCAGTTCGGTCATGCAGCCACCACTTCTCACTGCTTCGTTACGATTCCTTTGCTGGGCCAAAGCTTTGGAATTGGAGTTTGCAGCCACCGGTGACCTCGTCGTTTGAAAACGGGAAGATTCATACTCCGGTAAAAACTTCTTTGTTAGTCAACTTGTTTGGATGAAAATAATTTTGATTTGGGATGAGTTTAATTCCTTTTGGATTTTGAATCTTGGTATTTCTGACTTTGGGGATTGGGGGTCTGAAGAGGTTCTGTGGATGGTTCGTCGGAGAAGAAGACCGGATTTTCTTGCCGGCTTTGTTTCTTGTTTCCGGCTATTGTTGAATCTCCCTCTCTCGCTGTCTGCCATTGCCGCCAGGGGTCGCCGGGGCTTGACGGGGGTGGGAGTGTGGGGGGGACCTAAAGATTTGGCTCTTATTTCCTCTCCGGCTTGGGTTGGTTGACCTCCATTTTCCGGCCACCGGACTGTTTAGCTGATGCCGGAGCTGGATGGGGTGGTTGGGGGTGGGGGTGGGGGTCTGGTGGGACAGCCTGGATCTGTGCTGCGGCGCTGAAGTGTTGCGATGAACGGGCAGGAGAGTGCTGGGCTGGTCTGTTGCTAACCCTAGCCTGCTAGGGTGTCTCTTGGGTTACGCCGATTTTTCTGGTTACTTATTGCTGCATGTTTCTGGACTGATTTGCTGGGCCTCCTATTTGGTTACTTGACTGGATGCAAACTGCTTCTCGGGGCCTGACTTGGTGGCAGCTCGCTGCTTTGAACCTGAAGGGTGAAACGGGCCTTTACTGGTCCAATAACCTGGAAGTTGGAAATTTTTGAGTTGGGTTTTATCTACCAGCATGGGCCTTTATTGGTCTGTCACTGGTTTGGACTGTTTTGTTGATATGAGCCGGGGCCTGTCCCGTGCCATTTTTTTCTGGACTTTATTTTAAACTCTTTCTTTCCACCCATCTCCCACTAGGGGTTGGGTGGGGGGTTTGAATAGTTTGATACTATTTTAGTTAGTTTAGCTAGCTAGATAGTTTTGATACATTTTGTATGTTATTTTTGGGTGCTATTTAATATACTTACCTTTCATCCAAAAAAAAAAGAGTTATATTAATGAATATTTTAATATTATTCCCACGTTGGATAGTGTTAGTAAACTCAGTCTCAAGCCAGAATATGTTAGATCAGCCTTAAATAAACCAGATCATACTAAATTAGATTAGATAAAGTTTTAACAATTGTAAAATACACGTGTAATAGACTTAAATTGTTTATATTGTGTAGACTCATATGGAATTGAGTAAATGTCAGGTGAGTTCTTATGACCGAATTTATTCCTTAATTGACGTTTGAATCTCATTCGCAATTACGTTTGAACAATTTATATTGTATGCTTAGCTATGCCATGACAACGTGAGTTCCTCCGTTCTTGATAAAAGTTGACATCTTTTAACGTCATAAACATTTGTAATTGGTAAACTCTAGAGTAACAGATCCATCCAAAGAGAGGATAATAAAAAACCAAACTATAATGCAATGGACATTAATGTATTCAAGAACATGCATTTCCATAATCATGAGTTATTTTTTATTTTTAGCACTTCATTTAACGAGACAATATAAACGAGACGGAGGGTTTATTAATTAATGCTATGTTTAGGTATTACATTCCAATTAAAAATATCATAATTATACTAATCCGTATAACACTTTATCCAGAAGTGATAATATATTAATCCGTATGTGTTGCTTTTTTATCACATTTTTTTAATATATTTTCAAATAACTTATTGCTTAATAACTGCATTCCGTGCAACGCACGGGTAAAAATCTAGTACTTACAAGGAAAATTATTAATTTGATCCTTATACTATCACGAAACTTCAATAAATCAACATACTTAAAAAAAATCATTCATATCTCCGAACTTTTAAACAACGTTTAATTGAGTTCATTAACGGATTACTCGTCATGTCAGGAAGTCACTTGCTAACGTGGCACACAAGTGGCAGCCCAATCAATAGCAACTTCGATGACTTGTCACACTCATGGAAGCCCCGTTAGTCATCTCCCGGGCGCTCACGTACGTCAATTACCACATGTGTGCCACATCAACAAACGACCCACTGACGTGGAAAGTGACGAGTTAATTGACTCAATTAAACATCTTACCAAAGTTCGATATTTTGATTGAGTTTTTTAAAAGTATCATAACCCAATTATTAGCATTTTTGTGATAGTAGGGGTACTGATGATGATGATGATAAGTATTATCGGTATTATTATTATCTCTTTATTTGCCCACGAATATGATTTGTAAATTGTACCGGTGGGCGTAGCTCAACTGGTAGCAAGGGATTGTCACAAGGGTTAGGTCTCGGGTTCGAATCCCGGCAACTGCGATGAGGGGTTACTATGCTGAAAAATGCATAGGGCCTCTGCAAGTGCTGGGGACAGAGCAACACTCTCTATCTGTCAGATTGTGATTATAGTCCAATTTACATCCTCCCATCGTGCCGTCCGGTCGGTGTTGGGGGCCCTCAGGGATGGGGTGTCATCCTTTTTTTTTATGATTTGTAAATTGTAAATGTAACGAGTAACGAGGCAGCAATTAAGCAAAAACAAAGTACTCCGTCTGAATCAAAGCTGGCTAGCCGGCCTGGACTAGCTAGGTCAACATTTCTGTCTGTCTATACTTCCTCGTCAAACAGCAATCTTGAATTCAACCCTCTTTCTTAATTTTTCATGCTTTTCGTCTCCCATATAGAATGGATGTCCATCTTTTACCTTTAAAAGCCTAAGCTACCATAGCCTAGCTCCTCCCTCATCAATATTCTGATCACTTTAAATTTAAAATAGATTTTTTTTGTCATGAAGCGCAAAAGATCTGGTCAAATTATATACGTAGTACATCAAAGTACACCCTAATAAGATAACAATCAAACACAATAACTAAAAAATCAAAACTTTAAAAAGTAAAATAAGATATGAATTTTTTTAATTGGACTGAAATTTTACCGTATTCTCTCTCAATTGGACTCTTAATGTTTAGTTTATTTGTATGTATTTCATACATGGGGTTCAATTCTAGTCTAATCTAGTCCGATCTGATTTGATTTAATCTAAAGGTATGTTTGACACAATTAGTTGAAAAGATACTTTTGAGTGTTTTTATTAATTGTTAACTTTTAATGACTGAAAAGATCTTTAATAGAAAAGGTAGTAGCTGTTTGGTGAAAGGTTGACTGTTTGATTTAGTTTTGTTTGGTATAAAAGCTATTTGGCCTAATTAGTACTAAAAGTCGCGAACTTTTAATTTTCAAAAAGTCAAACATACAACTTTAAGTTTTTAGAAACTTTTTAAACAGTACTAAATTTAGAATGCAGAAACTTATGTCCGCCAAACATGCAATAAGGAGTTAAAATATACCTAACTTTTTTTTTGTAATTGCTTCATAAGTCTACGGTAACAAACTACTGATTTTGATTTTTCAAAACAAACACATTAAAAAATTGCATAGCTAGGGATCTATGGAAGAGCTAGTAGAACTTATAAGCTAGAGTGCCTAGCTAGTTGGCAGGGTTACTCTGCAGGCTACTGAATTACACCAAACTGGCCTGAGCTGATCTTGCACAGAATTTAAAGTCCTTCAACATCCATCTTCTTTAAGTCATCTTCTGATAGATTTACTCCATCTCCCACAACAGCTTACCTACCTGCACCTACAGCTAAAAGGATTGTAACTATGTTATCTGTGTCCAATCTATGTCCCACAAAATTTATGAGAGAGATTCTTTATGTTTTTCAAATTCTTTCAGCCTAAATAATTTAGGTAGTCCCTTCAGGCCCCCACCTGAAAGAAAGAAGACTAGTTCAGAACAAGATGTATAAAAACATTGCTTCTCCAAACATGCCTTGAAAAGATATACTCCGTATATGTACTACTCCGTAAATAGCAAGAAACCCTAACAAAAATATAAAAAAAATGATTTTTGAGAATTGGGTTGTCAAGAACGAACAAAATAAATCAAGAGCTACGTAGTAATAAATTAACAATAAGCTTGAAAAAACGGATCAAGAATCAGCCTGCTTGAAAACGGTGAACGGAAAATCAAGAATCGGGCTGCTTGAAAAGCAATGAACGGAAAATCAAGAATCAGCATGCTTGAAAAACGGTGAACGGAAATTCAAGAATCTGCCGGCTGCCGGCCGCCGGCCGGCACTCGTGTGACGCTTGGAACACAAAGATAGATATATAGATTGAGAGGAATGAAGCCTGGTCCGATGCCATCACTCCATCATCATCATCATCATTCATCACAAATCGATATAGACATAGACATACATAATGTGTATATCTATACCATTATAGCAAAACTTTGCAAAAAGAAAAGAGATGTGATGAATAGTGAAGTGATGTAAATGATGAGTAACCGCGCATCGAGCCAGCCAACATTCCCCTCAACTTTTATATCTCCGCCGTCGTCAACTGAACTGGTCAATATTTCATGGATCTGCAGGTTTTACTGATATACAGAAACAAACCCTAAAAATGGCCCTTGCCGGCCTCCCGGAGAAGGAGGGCTGCGAAGAGCCAGCTTTAGAAGCCTTTTCTGTGATTTAGGTTTATTGGATATGTATGTATATACAAGAGAGAAAGTGAACTATCTTGTAATCTATAGCTGCGTACTTCAAAACCCTACCTAACGTGCCCTTTTATAGGACAAGCCCGACCGAGAAGATTCGTTGGGGTTGCTGCCCTCGGTCCAATATGTTTTGCTAAATACGAAGTACGGAGTCATACGCAGTAATAAAATAAAGGTGAGAACTCCGGTACCCATTTAAAAAATGGGGTACTGTACCTATCATGCATTTGATTGGTTCAAACCATTAAATACCTTTTAATTTAGATTTAAATAATTCAACTGCATGATTCTGATTGGTCCATGTGGACAAAGGTACGATACCTTATGGGTACCATAGAATCTACCTTAAATAAAAGGTCCTTAAAGTACGAAATTTGCATTTTTATCCTTTAGTTATAGCTTTAATTTACTCTTTGACATCTTTGTTATGCTGCATATATAGAATTACTCCTTACGTCCCCCGATTAAGTTTTCACTTTCCTGTTTGGACATTCCCTAAATTAAGTTCACACTTCAATACTATCCTTATTTGGCAAATTATCTATATCAAAACAGTGCAAAACAATGTCAAACAGTGTTTAAACAGTGCAAAACAGTGCACTCTACAATAAAGTAAAAATTTTTCTTAATATGTGTGAAGTCAAACCAGGAACTTAATTGGGGAACAGAGGGAGTATTATTTTTTTTGTAGGCTTTGACATTTTTTAGGTTAACACAATACTCTATCAAGTTGGAGGTTATCATAAGGACATCAGGGCTAGTCACACACATAACACATTGCCTTTAAATCATGGTTACACTAAGAGAAAATATTAGGGTGAAATGGTAAAAAGAAATTTCAAATATATTTTTACCATAAATGTTCACTGCCATCGTGTAAAAATACACGATGTAGAAGTTATCTTTTTATTACACGATGAGCTACTTGCTTGAGCAAAGAGAATTACTAAATATAAAATTATTAATAATAAATAAAAGATGTAGAAGTTATAGCTAACCATTGAAGTACATTTTAGTATTTTTTTCATTTGTAATTCATTTTTAACAAAAAGAATTATTAAAAATTCATGATTTTTTATTATGTTTCATTTGACACCAATATTACATATGTAAAAATAAAAAGAATTTGAATATAGGATAAATGGAGGTTTTTATACTCAAAACTTTTTTAAATTTATCTAATCTTTAAAATTAAGATCGCACAATTATATATCGTAATTTCATGCTGCAATTAGGGAACATTTTATTTATTGCCTAAAAGTGTCAATAAAGTCATATTGAGTTCTAAAGCATTTATTTAAAAACAACAACTCAATTTGAATCAACAAAACAATTCATTTAAGACATTCTTGAAAATCAGAAAACATAAAGGGTTTATTTGGCACAATTAGCTGAAAAGATACTTGTATAATATTTTTAGTAACAGTTAACTTTTAGTGACTGAAAAACTTTAAAAGGAAAGGGTGATAGCTGTTTGGTAAAAAACTGGTTCTTTGATTTAATCATGTCTGATATTCAAGTTGTTAAAACTATTTAATGCTAAAAGTTACAGACTTTTTTCATGTGCTACTTCATGTAACATCTCAGAAAAGATCTTTTATTTTTATAAAAACTTTTAAAATTTGTAATGCCAAATGTACAAGTAAAAGCTTTTATTGATTGACTAACGAAGGATTAAAAAAATTACTTGGTGACTTTGTTTAATTTCTTCCTTTCAGTATTTTATTATTTGGGCTTTTTCCGTTTCTGGTTTGTCTTTCGGTATAGTATTTAATTTGAACTATATATGATACTTCTTCTGTTTTTTAGTTGCAACATTCACTTTTTGACGTTTGCCAACACACAACTTTGACCACTATTATATTTAATTCTGTATTTGTAAAAAGTACGAGTAATTAAAAATCAGATTATGAAACATAGTAATGAGGCAAATTCAAAAATATTTTTCAAAAAACATAACTCACACACAATAATAAATAAAATGTAGTCAAAATAGAGTATACATATATAAATTCCAATGTTGCAACTAATGCGATACGGATGATAGTATATTGTACTCCGTAAAGTTATGAATTCTTCGAATTTCCTTCTTGAAAAATACTACAAGTATCCGTTCAGAACTTTAAATTCACTTTTTCATTATATTGTCTGAATATTATTTATAACTTTTTATAGTTGAATATGATGATAATTGAATTGGTGGTGAGTGGTGACTAAGCTATAGTTTTACTTGCATGGTTTTCATCATAAGATTAAGTTTCTCCCCAAATGGTCAATAAATTAAAGAGTTTTTTAAAAGATACTCCGTATTACTTAATGAATTTTATTTATAAAAGTATGACTAATATAATTACTACTACCATAATATAGTCTTGTAGTCACCCAAGTGTAAAACTTGAATATAAAATATTATAACTAATTAAGTTAATATTATAGTACTATATTTAGGATTGACATTTTTGGTAAACAACATTTATTTTATTCACATATATGTAAATATTTCTAAATTGCTTATTTGAAGTCAGATCCCCTACTTGTCACCGAAAAAGGATTGTCTACAATGTTGGACCAATTGAAGAGAGCATGTGTCCCAGTAAATCAGTAAGACAGTAATCATCTAATCACTTAATCAGAATATAGTTTCACTAAAAAACTGGTCATTAGACAATTTTTCTCCGAATCAGTAACAACTTTTTTTTCATATTCTTTAGTGATCAAGTTGGAAAAAAAAGAAGAAGTTTAATAACCATATCTGCAAGCAAAGTATATTTTAAAGACTGTAATTTGGACACCACTAACACGTTTTAATTGGTCTAACATTACTCTTAAGCTTTGAGTTGTCAGTAAGATTTTATCTGGTTCATATTACACAATACTCATGCAGTTATAATTTATCACAATGAGAAAAAAACTTTCTTTTTAAATTAATTTATAAGAATTAAATCTTTTAATTCTCCTTTTTATTCTTGTTATCAATTAATGTAAACCAAAAACTTGAAACAAGAATGAAACTTAGCTAGGCAAGCACTAACATCTTATGTAGCTTTCATTGGATAATGATGATGATGATCATCATCATCATTTTCAATTACTAGTATTATTACGACCAGAGAAGGTTGATTTGTTTTAAATATTACTGAAAAATATATATGAACGAAAATGTGAGTAAAGCTAGCAACTGTGAGTAGTGAGTACTATATCATCATGATGGTCCTTGATTAGGGACAGGAGCGGATCTGCTTTGTTCAGGAGTGTTCATGTGAACAACCAAAATTTTAAAAATACAACACAAAAATACATGGATAAAACTCAATAATCGACTAAGGTCACATCGACACTCGAGGCCGATCGAACCCGATTATCAGATCAATCTAATGAAAAAGCTCTAAACCTGGTATCGAGGCAGAGCTCAAGGTCAAACCCGATCCCCAGATCAATGAAGATTGAGCTTAAAGAATGATGTTGGGGCCGAACTCGCCATGAAGTTCGTGCCCCTTGTAGTATATACAAATATACTTCATCATATCCCAATCAGTTGATCATCACAATGACATTAAATTGAATGCGGTCATCGCCAGTAATGCTACTAGTATATTCCAAGTGTAAAAAGCCACACTTTTATCCAATACCTTCATTTTGGTTGTATATTCCTTATTATTCCATAAAATACTTATTTTTGTTATAATTAAAATATTATAACTCTCACAAACAAATAACAGCTGTTTTGTGGGGTGAAATCCTACGACTCTACTCCGTATTAAATTATTAGAATACGACGTGCCGCACAGTTTTTTGGTTCCTTAAGCAGTATCTAAGCAATTTAGTCAACGCCAGTAATTAAAGAAAACAAATCAGTCCAAGCTTGGATTATTGCATGGTTCATGCATTATCGATATACGGACTAAAAACTAACTGCAAATATTGTCATGTTTTGTCCACATAGTGACAGAGCTCATCAGTATGTACTGCCCCTATAACAATACTGAATGTTGTAGTTTTGCGGAGTAATTAAATGAATACAAAAATTTTGAAGAACAAAAACAAAACTAATTAAATGAAAGTAGATTATTTGGGTGTTACAGCCGGGCAGGTCAAATCAAGTATTGGTCTCTCATTTTCCGAATAGCTGTTCAATGCCATGTGACATTTGTACATTAATGTATTGTGGAGTGATTGAAAAATAATGTTTATGCATTGTCAACTTAAATAATAGAGCTTCAAAAGTAGAGACACCGTTCTATGTGGATAAAATTTGAGGTATATATGGCTAGAAAAAGTAGCGGTACTATTAAAAATAAGTGTAGCAAAGTATGTCTCATCTAATCATCCTTCAATTCATATACTCCGTATTATCACTAAGTAGAAATTTCTTTCATACGGAGTATTATATATATACCCAGGCTATAAGGCTAGATACCCATCGATTATTTTTCTTATTATTACACAATTTAGAATGACCTCTAAAATTAATGTTCGTTAATACCAATGAAGGAAAAAATTGGGATCTTGTTGATCGTACAAAATTGAAATGGGTCAAATAAAAATACAGATCAAGATCCTCTGATGCACGGCAGAGTCCCTTGCATGCGCAGCAAACGGCTTGCAGGCAGCGACGAGAACGGCGTCGAGATCGGCGAAAGAGTGGATCCCAAGATCACCGATCGTTGAATTTTCGATCAGATGACTGTGAATAAGCAAGACACTCTACCTCTAAAGCAAGGCAGAGGCTATGGATTCATATATAAAAAAATATATAGAGTGATGCTTGACTCAAATGAGACTATATATGTACACTACCTACATACTCTGTAGGTAAGAAGATAAGAGATACGTAATAAAATACAAACACCTCCTAATTTACAAACTAATAGCATAAAATTAATTATCTTGATCATCTTTTAAATTGATATAAAGGGTGGAATCGTACTACGGTAACATTTTGGTAGTAAAATAAAATTTTCAGTGACTGAAAAGATCTTAAAAAGAAAGTGTTAAGCTATTTGATAAAAATTTGACCGTTAGATTTAGTTCTGTTTAGTATAACAAGCTCTTGTGACTAATTAATCCTAACAGATACAGGCTTTCTCAAAGAAAATCTTTGATTTTGAGAAAAGTTTTAATAATTGTCA
This sequence comes from Cuscuta epithymum, assembly GCA_945859915.1. NCBI lineage: Eukaryota > Viridiplantae > Streptophyta > Magnoliopsida > Solanales > Convolvulaceae > Cuscuta > Cuscuta epithymum. The sequence continues at coordinate 1,817,740 of CAMAPF010000938.1, forward strand.
TGTGCTTATTACTTTAAACATGAAAACTCAAGCGACGAGGGGGAGTATGTGCTTATTACTTTAAACGAACACTGAAGACGTAAACATAAAAGATGAGCTCCTTCTCCAAAGTAGGCCATGCCAGGAAGAAGAAAGCTGAAAAGAAATGAAGTTTCATTGTCAAGTAGGAAAGAAGTGCGTAAATATTTTCTTCAAATAGAATTTTTATTTTCATTTGGAGTTGTGAAATGATCATAATTCCGTCATCAGAAAGCCCAGATCAGAGGAACAAACCCCAAATACTCTTTCCTTTCTCGATGAAAAATCCCAAAAATTGATCGAAGGTCCAAATTACACGAAATGCCCGTTTTCCCCCCTTAAACCGGGTTGTCAGCGCCACCGGAGGATTCGGGTAATCCAAATCGGAATTCTCGACGACCTTATTGGTTCCCTACTTCCCTTCTTTCCTGTATCGATCGACGCGCCAACCAAGCACGTGAAACTCGTCACCGCGCGTCATTTGGTACGTACAAGACAAATTACTTAACGCAAATAGTCAAAACAGCCACGTAATATCCCAAACGTTCCGCTTCCGCGCTTCGAGCTTCTGTTTTTCTTTTCTTTTCTTACTTTGGAATTGAATTGAATTTTTTAATTTTTCAAACGCACCTCGTCATAATTTTATGTGCCGTACAACTTGGTTATCAAATTTTAATTTTAGTTTGGGTGATTGCGATTTGAATAGGAAATGAGTAAATTGATATAAGACACTGAGACATATTACATTGTCAAAAGAGGAAATAATCAAATGCGGAGTAACACAATTGTTTTGGGACATCAAAGAAAGAAAAGAAAAAAGACATTTGTTCTGATGGGGATTGTAAATTTGTAAGTCTTATTTTGGGACAATTATTTTGATATCTAGTTTCATACTAAATTATTTTGATATCTATTTTGTTCTTTTAGATTAAAGTTAAAGGTCATACCATTAACTTTAATCTAAGTGTCTCATGCACATTTTTATTTCAACACATTTAGCCAATTTAATTATTCTAATATGGGATAATTTCAATATTAACAAACACGTACACCTCAAACAGAATAATTTAAAGGAAAAAATGTAGTAATAAACTAAATACTGCGGGGATGAGTATAATACCATTACGATTTACGGGTAACACACTAAGGATGTTTTTACTTGGACTGTAATTTGCTGGTCTGGTCTGGTCTGGTCTGATCTGGTCTGGTCTGGTCTGAACTGGTCTGGTCTGGTCTGGTAAGGTCTGGTTTCTTTGTATTTTTATAACTATCCAAGTCTGCTCTGGTCTGGTCTGGTCTGAACTGGTCTGGTCTGGTCTGGACTGGTCTGGTCTGGTCTGGTCTGGGACAAATTACAGTCCAAGTAAAAACATCCTAACACATAGTTCAATGATATTTTTAAATTTAAAGAACACATTCGTTTACTTTTTTATATGAGCTCTTCCACAGTTCTACTATAATTATCTCGTGCTACTGTCCAACGTCCCACTAAATTTGTCTAATGACATTATTATCTCATAATACATACTTCCTCCGTTCTTAAATAAATGCAATAATAAACATTTCACACTTGTCGAGACACTACTTTGACCATTAATATATATAATTTTGTATTACTGAAAAAATTAAAAAAAAATAGATTTTGAAAATTTACAATGAGACAAATTTAACAATATTATTTTCATAAAAAAATATGAATACTGTAATAAATAAAATGTAGTCAAAGTAGAACATGTGAATAGTGTAAATTTTCATATGTTGCATTTATTAGAGAACGGAGGTAGTAAAATTGTAATTTTTGTATTTAAGAAATTAAATACAAAAAATAACTATATTTTCATAATAATAATCCCACTTCTTTAAGATCGATCATAGTAGTACATTTTAGCAACTGTATTGTGAGACTGATTGATTCACAATCAATAGCCACGAAACCGTTAATAAAAGTCGATTTTGTTCACCCTCTCGATAAAGGGTGATCATCACCCCATCCTTCAATTCCGTAGTTTGTCATGTAAGATTTACAATTTTTTCCAAATTGTTATCATATTTTTATATAAGGTCTAAATTTTATAAAAAAGTATATCAATTGAACATTGTTTTATGATCTTTCAAATGGTATCAATATTGCACATAAATTAAAATATTTTACATATTTTTTCTAAATGGATTTTTTCAACTGATTTTCTTAAATACTCCCTCTGTTTCTAAAAGAACCTCACACTTTTCTTTTTTGGATGTGCCAAAATAAAAGTCACACTTCCCTTATTTCCTTATTTGGCAAAGAAATCTACATCCAAACAGTGCCAAACAGTGCCAAACAGTGTACAACCAGTGCCAAACAGTGTCTAAACAGTGCTTTCTACAGTAAAGTCAATTTATTTCCTTAATAATCGTGAAGTCAAACCGTGACTGATGGACAGTCTACCCGGGGGGTACCTTATCCGAGGGGTTATTGCGGGAATAACTAGAGAGAAGTCAGAGCAAATAGGAGGAGAGAGAGTCGATTTATTAAATGAACTCGAGATGTGGAGTTGTGTGTAGATGATGTTTTACAAGGAGAAATGGGCTGCTATTTATAGCAGCAATAAATGCGATGCGAGGACACGTGTCAGTAATCCAACGGCCGAAGGGTCACATCAACCGGTTGGCACCGGCAGTGGTACGTTCACCGCATTGAATGCGGTTGGCGGATGTGACGTGGCTTTAAATGCGGTGGTTGGCTGTCTCCAAAAGGAATCTTCGATGATTGAGAGTGTCTGGCCGAAGGCGCCTTGTGTTGCCGAGGGCTCCATGTAGCCAAGGATCCCTGTGTAGCCGAAGGATCCATGTGGCAAGGACCCTCGTGTGGCCGAAGGCTTGGTTCAGCCGAAGGCTTTTCTGATGCCGAGGGCATGAAAATGCCGAAGGCTTATGTTTTCGCCCGTTTTCTCCCAGCAGTTTCTTATGTCAAAGGGGCTGTCCTGTGAGTTTTGGAGCCTTCGGCGAAGGAGGCCGAAGGCACCCCCAGTGTGTATTCTGGGCTACTTTGAGGCTCGGGCCGTTGCATTTGGGCCTGAGTTGTTCTCTGGGCTCAATGGACTTGTGTAGGAGAAGTAGGAGTCTATGGGCCGGGGGTTCCTGGACCATATACTCCATCAGGAGTCCCTCACTCCTTTTGCCAAAAGGTACTTGAGGGAAAAGGAGTAGTTGTGTTGATTCTTCTGGAGGCTTCATCGTTTGGTTGGGCGCCCTTGCTTGAGAACTTGCCTTCTGCTTATCGCCGAAGGCTTCCCTCAGTCCCTCACATGTCGAGGGTTTTCTGAGGGAAGTATAACACCTGTATGACTGCCGAAGGCTCTCCTCAGTCCCCCACATGTCGAGGGTTTCCTGAGGAAGAGTATGGATGTGTTGCCCGTATGTGTTGTTATGAGGGCTGCTTCATTTCCGCAAGTGACTTGGTGAAAACTTGTGATATCCTGCCTTTGCCGAAGGGGTTCCACTTTGGTGTTTGTCCGGAGGCTGCATGCGTCAATTGTAAATTGTTTGTATGAAGAAATTTTCCGTTCTGTATGATTCCCGAGGGGTATACCCCAGTCCCCCACTCCTTTAGGCCGAAGGCAAGTTCGGGCTGAAGGAGTTATGATGTGTTGATGCGAACCCGAGGGGTGATAATACTGACAAGTCGGGGGCTTACGCTGCCGCAAGCTCGAAGGCGTTTGATGAAATTTGCTGGCAGAAGGGTGTGGTGAGTGATAGCCGGAGGCTACCATTCGAAGGCACCCCAGTTTTGCCGAAATATAGTCGTTGTAATATAGCCGTTGGAAGAGGGTTCCACGTGGCGCACGGTCGTTGGCAGACGGGGGGCGGGTGCCATCCATTGGGTGAACCGGCGGCCCATAATGATGGCCTTTTTAAAACCGAGGCCCAGTTCTCGAGGCTGAAAGCCTATAAATACCCCAAGCCCGAATTCATATCCTTTGCGCGTTTTAGAATTGAAGCGAAGCTCTGCCAAAATTTCTAGAGAGAGAGAGCCTTTTCGTCGATCAGACTTAAGTTTTACTTCCGCCCTGAGGTCAGTTCTTCACTTGTTCTTGAGTTCCTTAGTAGATTTTGCTCTTTCCTTCTTTGATTAAGTGTTAAGGCAACCTTTAGAGCTTTCAGTTAGGACCTCTTCTTTACCCATCGCTATGTCTTCCGCGAGCGATTCCCAGAACCTCTCGAGGGATCCCTCGGTTGTAGCGGAGAGCATTTCCGACACGGAGTCATCGAGCGAGCCGTCCCCGTCCAATAATGATCTTGCCGTGGCCGAGGAGGTACAAAGCAACCTCCGGGTGGAGTTAGAGGCTGAAGAGTTTGAGCAAGTTGCCGCGGACGAGGAAATGGCCCTCGCACTCCAAGTGGCTGAGGAAGAGGAGGAGAGGGAGCGGCAGAAGGTGACTGTAGCTGTCTTGCCCCTCCGTGGTTCAGGGGAGACGAGTACCTCCCGGCCTTTAGACCCGGATCCTCTGAGTGTAGCCCTCGGGAAAAAGAAGAAGTCAAAAGCTCCTCAGAAGAAGAAGCAACCTGCAGCGGATTGTGGGAAACCCGTGGGCATACCCGAGGGGCACTCATGGTTGAACACCGCCGCCCTCGCGCTGAAGTCGAGGGCTTACCGGGCCGAGTGTTACGTCACCCAGTTGCATGTGGGCCCTTCGGCCACCGTGATTGAACCGGGGCCTAACGACCTCCTCTCCCAGGCTCCCGAAGGATGCTTTGCCGTACATGTGCTGTCAGTCTCAATGGGCCTCCGGTTTCCGTTGCACCCATTTCTCCTTGAATACCTTAGGTTCGTAGGCTTAGCCCCCTATCAACTTACCCCAAACAGCCACTCCTACATTACCGGCTTTCTGCAACTCTGCCGGTCCCGGGGGGTGACCGCTACTCTGGACTTATTTTTTCAAAGCTTCAATCTGTGCCGGGGGGGGCATACCAATTCTGAGGGCTTCGCAAACCTGCAGCAACTCGCCCCCTGGAGACTTTTCGACGATGTGCCCTCGTCTCACAAGGGATGGAAAGACCGATTCTGCTACATCAAGATGGCTGAAAACCCATTCCCGAGGGAGCTGCGCAATCACTTCAGGCGGCACCCGAAGGTGGGCAATGCCGCACTTCAGAAGGATGGGAAGAAGATCGCCGCCTTGCTGCCGGGGGCCACAAAGCATGTGACCATCAAGGACTCCACCCTCCCAGAGGACTTGCTGGCCTTAGGCTTTCGACGGTACCGATTTCTGGGCGAGAGAGACGAACAGTACCCCCGTTTTTGAAAGAGCTTTCGGTAGCACTGGAGGTAGTTACCGGAGGGTCTGCTTTATTTTACTTAGGACTTTCGCATACCCTTATTTCTCCCCCCCCCCCCCCCCCGTTGTTGAACCCCTCGGTCTGACCTCATTGTTGTTTTGCAGGTGTTAGCATGGATGTCTCTAACTTCGCCGCTTTGAAAAAGAAGTTGGCCAAAGAGCCAAAAAAGAAGAAGGAGGCGGGGGGTCAGAAACCCGTCGATGATTTCTTCCAGAAGGGTGGGGCATCTCAGGTCCCGGAGGGGGAGGGACCCTCCAAAACAGTTGATACCGGTGCTGGTGCCGAGGGCTCCAAGGGGGAGGAGCTCAAGAGAAAGAACTCCGGGAAGGGTGTCGCCCCCCCCGGAGAACAAGAAGCAGAAGAAGGGGGCCCCGGGGAGGAAGGATGTCCCCATTTTGATAGTTGAGGAGCAGCCCTCCTTGAATCCTTCTGCGATTACCCCTCCTCGATCTCCTCCATCCCCCATAGACGAGGGGATCCGCCCGGCGGAGATCATCCAGTTCCCCGTCAAGTCGGGGACCTCAGTTATGCACGGAACCCTTCACCCCGTCGTCTTCATGAGGGGGGTGATGGCCCCGAAGGATAGGTCAGTGTTGGCCCGCCTTGGGGACGACATCCTCGACTATAAAGTCGCGAGCTACAGCACTATGGTGAGTTGTGTTCCCCCTTCTCTTTCCCTTATTTTTTGATGATAACTCCCGATGGCTCATTCTGATGTTATATTTTTGTCTATGTGCGTTCATTTGCAGGCTGCCCTGGCTGCTTCCGAGCAGGCCCAAAGGGTCGAGCAACTGAGGATCGCAAAGTGCCAGGCGGACGAGGCTCTGAAGAAAGCCGACGAGGAGAGGGTTGCCCTTCGGCAGAGGATTGCTGATGCGGAGACAGCCCTTCGTCTGGAGAGGGAGGCCATGGAGCAAAGGCTAAAAGATGCCGAAGCTAAAGGGAAGGCCGCCGCCGAGGAAGCCGCCGCTGCCATTGCCAGGACCGTTGCCGAGGCTGCCGAGAATGATAAGGCTGAAGCGGTGGCTGACGCCGGAAAGAAAGCGGTTGAGGCTTTTCTTGCCGAGGGCTGGGCGGCATTGGACCACGAGGGGTGGGTGGCCTCCGTGGTGGAGCAGAAGGTTGACTCTTGGGTGAGAGGCCCCGGTGCTGAATGGCTTGCCCGAAAGGGTAAAGACTATTATGACGGTGGCAAATTCTTCACCCAGAAGATGATCTACCGGAGGCTGGCCCGGCACTTAAAAATCGATCCGAAGGAGTTTGATCCGGCAGCTTACGGCCTCCCCCCCTTGCAGCCAGATGTCCGGGTTCCTCTGCCCGAAGGCGAAGAGAGGCCGGATCTTGAGGACTCCGAGCTTATGGGCAAAGGCGACAATGAAGAAGCCGAAGACGATGCGGCCTCAAAGCCGAAGGAAGATGTCGCCAAAGAGGCAGAGGCTTAAAATTTTTCTATATGTAAACATTTGTAATAGTAGGTTTCGGCTTCGGCCATGTACGCGGGAATTTGTTTTGCATTTTGATACTCCCTGATGAATGAACGTGATGTGCCTTCGGGCCTTTTTATGAATGAATGCCTTGACTCCTTATTTATGCTTTCGCCTTACTTCCTTTTGTTTGTATGCTCTCCCCTCTTTGAATGAATGCATGTGTTCCCGGAGGTCACAAGTTTGTGGACTTAGAAAATTTTTCTAAGTAAACTTGATTAGGACCCTTCGGATGTAGAGTAGAATCATCGGGGGGTTTGTGATTGTGGACTTAGAAAATTTTCTAAGTAAGAACTTTTGTCGTGTGCCTCCGGTCGTAGTGTAGAATCAGCCCCCTTCGGATGTTCGTAGTAGTGAGGCCGAGGGATAAAATGAATTAGACTTAGGAATTCCACTAGGAGAAATTGCATCCTATGCCCCCGGAAATGCTGGGCCTCAGATTAGCAGTGCAGTGCACGGCCGCGAGCCGAAGGGTCTGCATCTGTGGACTTAGTCAAATTTACACAAAATTCCAATAGTTGTCGTGGTGAACCTTCGAGCGTGGGGATTGCCTGAGCCCCCGGTGTACATGATTGCCGAGGGGTTCGAGATTATGGACTCGGTAAAATTGTGAGACTTTGTCTCCAACAGATCTTGTGAGTGGCCCCCGGTTTGGTGAATGTTTTCCGAAGGATGCCGATACGTGGACTTAGAAATTTTTTCATCGTTCAATGAGTTGGGTGGCATTCTGCCTTCGGCATGAATCCTCCGGTTTGTGTAGATATAGGTTTAGCCTGCCTTAGAACTTTGTGGAGCCTTCGGCATGTCACATAGTTGACTTTGATCCAGCCGAATTTCGGCCTTAGCCAAATTTAGGTGAAGTTTTGCTTAGTGAGCATTCTTCTTGGGCCTCTGGTGGAAATCTTGTACTCCAAGGTTTCATGTAGTGAACCCTTCGGATATGCAGCCGGATGACTTGTTGTTGCGAGATTTTCTTGTGCCTTTGCAGGAGCCTTCGGGAATGTATGTCCGAAGTGTTGAGCCTCCGGGGAGAGTAGTATCCGGGGAGTTCCTTCCCCCCTACACATCTTTTTTTTTTTTAGATGGTGTAGGAGAGGCATCTAGAAACTTGGTGTCTAGGAAAGGCTTGGCCTATATGGGAGGCAACGGAACAAACCGTTGGCTCCCCCTTCGGGAATGACCTTCCGATATCCCGAAGGGTTTGAGGGTCGTTTCCTCGGCCCGAGACATCGTCTGTTGCCTGCTTCCCCTTGGGAGATAGCACGGAAAGCGCCTCGGTTTTGAAAGTCGTCCCCTCAGCCCGAGACATGGTCTGTTGCCTGCTTCCCCTTGGGGGATAGCGCGGGGAGCGTTTCGTTTGTGGAAGTCGAATCCTGGGCCCGTGACATGGTCCGTTGCCTGCCTCCCCTTGGGGGATGGCGCGGAAAGCGTTCCTGGGAAGGGTTTTATTTGTGTGTGGGACACAAATAGCCGGGGGCACTTGGTACCAGCCGGCGCCGAGGGGTATTGCACCCCCCGGTTTTTTTTTTTTTTTTTTTTTTATGAGAGTATGTAAAAGTATGCATAATGTATGCATGGTTGCGTCCTCGTGGGGTACGGCTTAGTGAGAAAACACTTGGTGTTTTCAAAGAGTGATGGGGGTGACCCATACACTTGGTACTTGGTACCTAAATTGTTGTTCCCCCTCATGAGAGGAAGGGGCCTTGGGCCTATTTTGGCGAAGAAATGAGGGCTTGGCCACTCATGTGTAGGAGAGAAGGGGGCTTGGGCCGCTTGTACAATATGTAGGTGATGAAGGCTTGGCCTTGTGATTATTCTTCAAAAACAGATGGGGCCTTGGGCCATTGATATTTACACGTGCTGAGGATGAGGGCTCGGCCGCTCATGTTTTATTGATAGAATTTGACAAGGTGGTGCACATTCCAATGTCTAGGGACCTCTGTCCCATTGGGTCGTTTAAGCTTGTATGTCCCTGGTTTGATGATGGCTGAGATGACGTAGGGGCCTTCAAACTTGGGCGCCATCTTTCCTCCTTCGACGGGTAGACTGGCCTCCCTTCGTCGGAGGACGTAGTCTCCCACCTGGAATTCCCGGGAGCGGACCTTGGCGTCGATGTAGCCTTTGACTTGTCTCCTATAGTTTTCGGCCCTGAGGAAAGCTTGCTCTCGACGTTCTGAGATGAGATGAAGGTCGAGTGCCATGTTGGCGTCGTTGGCCTCGGGCTCATATTGCTCAACCCTTCGGGTGGGAAGAGTCACTTCTGTTGGAGCCTTAGCCTCGAAGCCATAGCATAGGGAGAAGGGTGTTTCGCCTGTTGCGCGCCGAGGGGTGGTGCGGTAGGCCCATAAGATGTTGTGTAGCTCTTCTACCCAGCCTCCCCCTTCGGCTTCCAGCTTCTTCTTCAACCCTTCAAGTAGGGTTCGGTTGGCGTTCTCTACTTGCCCGTTGCCTTGGGGGTAGGCAACGGATGAAAAGGTGTGTTTGATGCCCCACGCCTCCAGGAGGGCACAGAAGGGGGCTGCCTCGAATTGAGTCCCGTTGTCAGAGATGATTTGTTGGGGGACGCCAAACCTCGTGAGAATATTTTTGAGAACAAAGTGGCGGCACCGGGCTTCAGTGATGCTGGCGAGGGGCTCGGCCTCTACCCATTTGGTGAAGTAGTCAATGGCCACAATGATATATCTGTTGTTGGAGGTACCCCTCGGCAGAGGGCCCACTAAGTCAATCCCCCATCTGGAGAAGGGTATAGCGGTGCTGATGGGAGCATAGTTGACCGCTGGTCTGCCAGGGGCCTTCTGAAAGTGTTGGCAAGCGGTGCACCTTCGGGCTATATCAGCACAATCTCTAGCCATCGTGGGCCAGAAGTAGCCCTGAACTATGAGCCTTCGGGACATGGAGAAGGGTCCCTGGTGAGCTGAGCAAGTGCCACTGTGCACTTCCTCCATGGCGACTTCGGCCTCATCTTGATGAAGGCACCGAAGGAGGGTGCCGTTGTAAGATCTCTTGTAGAGCCTCCCATCCTCGAGGGTGTAGCTGAGAGCCCTCAGCTTTGCTAATTTCGCGCGGGCTTCGTCTTGGGGCAGTTGCCCTGTGCTGATGAAGGTGATGATGTCGGAGATCCAATCCTCCGGCCTTAGGTGGATGTTCATGACGGGGCTCGCGTGGATGCTTGAGAGGCTAAGTTCCTCAATTCTTGCAATTTTTGAGAGGTGTTCGGGGGATTCATCCGAAAGCTTGGATAGAATGTCGGCCTCGGAGTTTTGAGCCCTCGGTATTTGGGTGAGAGAATGTGCCTCAAACACCTTGAGCAACTCCTTAGCCGCTTCTTTGTATTGTTTCATCCTCCCTTCTTTGGCTTCGTACTCCCCGGAAATATGACCCACGACGAGCTTGGAGTCACACTTGACGTGGATCATCCTAGCCCTCAGATTTGCTGCCAGCCGAAGGTCGCAGAGGAGGGCTTCGTATTCGGCCTCGTTGTTGGAGACTTTGAAGGAGAAGCGAATGGCATAGTAGGCGCGGAAGCCCTCGGGTGTGATCAGAACTACTCCCCCTCCGCATGCTTTGGTGGCTGAGGAGCCATCGGTGTAGAGGGTCCACCATTCGTCAAGGGGTGCCGAAGGCTCCTCGTCAGTTGCTGATCTCGCGGTGCATTCCGTTACGAAGTCCGCCAGGGCTTGGCCCTTAATGGCAGGCCTCGGACGGATATCTATGTTGTACTGACTGAGGAAGATGGCCCATTTCACCATTCGGGAGGAACTTGTGGGGCTTCTCATGAGGGCGCCGAGGGGTTGATGAGTGAGCACTTGGACCGGATGAGCTTGAAAGTAGTGGCCAAGCTTCTTGACGGTCCAAACGATGGCTAGCACCGTCTTCTCGACGGGAGAATACCTGAGTTCGGCCTCCCGGAGGGTCTTGCTGACGTAGAAGATGGCGTGTTGGACGCCGTCCTCCTCTCGGATCAGCACCGAGCTGATAGCCGAAGGGCTAACACCAAGATATAAGTATAAAGTCTCCCCCACCTTTGGTTTGGAGAGCACCGGGGGGGAAGAGAGGTACTTTTTAAGTTCGTTGAAGGCCTCTTGACACTCAGATGTCCATTGGAAGCCAGCTGTCTTCCTCATGATTTGGAAGAAGGGGAGGGCCCTCTCGGCTGACTTAGAGAGGAATCGGTTGAGGGCCGCCAGGCGACCCGTCAACCGTTGAACTTCTTTGACGTTGCGCGGAGGCTCCATATTGATGATGGCCTGAATTTTCTCGGGGTTGGCCTCGATACCCCTTCGGCTTACCATATACCCCAAGAATTTTCCACCTTGTACGCCGAAGGTGCATTTCTTTGGATTCAACCGGAGGTTGAATTTTTGCATGATGGCAAAGATTTCCCGAAGTCGTCGGCGTGAGTGTCTGCCTTCTTGCTTTTGACGATCATGTCGTCAACGTAAGCTTCCATGGTGCGTCCTAGGACAGCTTGAAAAACCCTAGCCACCATGCGTGTGTAGGTGGCGCCTGAATTTTTTAGACCGAAGGCCATCACAAGATAGCAGAAGATGCCTTCGAGTGTCATGAAGGCGGTTTTTTTCAGCGTCTTCCTCATGCATGTAGATTTGATGATATCCGCGGAACGCGTCGAGGAATGACATAATCTCGCATCCCGCGGTCTCATCCACAAGTTGATCGATGTTCGGCAGAGGGAAGGGGTCCATAGGGCACGCCTTATTCAGATCTGTGTAGTCCACGCACATGCGGAAGGTAGGAGGCTTCTGTGCGAGGACTACGTTTGCCAACCAAGAAGGGTATTTCACCTCCCTGATGTGTTTGATAGAGAGGAGCATGGCCACCTCCTTTTTCACGAATTCCCTCCTCTCTGCCGAGAGGGGTCTTCTCCGCTGTTGCACTGGTTTGGCCGAAGGGTCCACCGCAAGGCGGTGGGTGATGACCCTTCGGTCAATTCCTGGCATATCCTCCGGCCCCCATGCAAAAACAATGGAGTAGGCGCGGAGGGCTTTGGTGATGCCAGCCTTCAAGTCTTCGGGGAGCTTGGCTCCAATCTTCAGGACTCTCTCCGGCTTGGCCGGATCGAGTATCAAGTCTTCGGTCTCCTCGGCAGGCTCAGCCCTCGGCCTACCTTCTTCTTCCTCCAGGGCCTTGGCGGTGATGGTGTCAATTCGAAATTCGGTCTTACTAACCTTCTTGGTGAGTTGAAGGTAGCAGGCCCTGGAGAGCTTCTGATTTCCTCTCGAATAGCCGATGCCGGTGGGTGTGGGGAATTTGAGGCAGAGGTGTCTCATGGAGATGACGGCTTCTAAGTCCTCGAGGGCAGGCCGGCCGAGGATGATGTTGTGCGCGCAGTCGAGGTTGACGACGACGAATTCCACTTCAAGCTTGGCTCTATGGGATCCGTCGCCGAATTCGACCATGAGTGTGATGACGCCCTCGGCGTCAATGCTGTCTCCCGTAAATCCAGAGAGGGGGGTGTTGATGTGCCGAAGGGACCCCCTGTCGAGTCCCAACTCTTGAAAAGTGCTGAGGTACATGACGTTGACAGAACTCCCCGTGTCAACATAAGTCCGGAGGATGATGGCGTCATTGATCTCAGTGCGGATGACGAGGGCATCCCTATGCGGCAGAGAACCCGAGGGGAGGTCCGCATCTGTGAAGAAAATTGGATCCGCCCTCGGTCGTTTAGTTGGGGGCATGTGATTGACTTTCCCAATGTAAAGGGACTGTGCCCACTTCTTCCGTTGGCTGGTGGAGTCTCCACCAGTGTTGCCACCATTAATCATGTGGATGTGGCGCTTGTATTGTTGGTGGGAGCCCTCTCCCTCGTCGTCGAGGCCCCCAATTTCACGCTTCTTCCCCTGCGGGTTTCCCAAGGGGATGGTGTTGGGGTTCACCCACTTGTTCGCCTTCGGCGGAGGGCCTTGATGATGTGGGGGGCCCTGGGGAGGAGGGCCCCGGATAAATTGAGACAAGTGGCCCGCCTGTATCAGCCTCTCGATGGCGTTCTTCAGCTGATGGCAGTCGTCGGTCTTGTGTCCATGGTGGCGGTGGAAGCGGCAGTAGGGCTCATCAGGACCGATGGCATAAATCTCGAGGGGTGTACGGGAGTCTCGCTCCACTAGCCCTCGCTCTTCCGCGTGATCCAAGATGACGCTGACGGGGTGCGTCAGGGGAGTGCGTGGATGCTCAAGGAGGACGGGTTGCGCCCATGCCTTCGGATTGTTCTTGTAACCGCCCCCGGGTCTGGCTTGGCCACCCTGGGAGCGATCGTTGTACTGCGCCTCTCGGTTGACCGGAGGGGGAGGCCCTCCGGGCCGATTCCTGCCTTCATTCTTCTGGGAAGGATCCGTGTTGCGGCGGTCCTTCTCGATTTCCTCCGCTTCAGCATATCGGTCCCCCCCGCTGAAGGGCCTTTGTATAATCGCGGGGGGGATCAGTGATAAGGCTCCGGGAGAAGTTACCGTTGCGGAGGACGGTGTGGAAGAGGGCCATCAGTGTCCTGTCATCAGCGCCTTCGACCTCGAGGGAGGCCTGCCTCCAGCGTTCCAGGAAACTCCGAAGGGTTTCCTCCTTCTGTTGTCTCACGTTCAGGAGGTGGGAGAAGTGCTTCTTTGAGCGATGCCTCCCAGCAAATTGCGTAAGGAAGCGGTGGGCAAGTTCTTGCCAAGAATCAATGCTGCCTTCGGGCAACCGGTTGAACCACTCATACGCGGGTCCCTCCAAGGTGGAAAGGAACCAACGGCATAAGTATTCATCCGAGGCCCCCATCATCATCATGCTATTTTGATAGCGGCTATAGTGCTCTTGGGGATCCGTCTTCCCCTCATACGGCTTGATGGGTTGCCCCCGATATTTGTGAGGGATTTTGGCCGCCAACACCCTTGGGGTGAAGGGTGTTCTAGTGCGGAGTTGAATGAGGGGCTCGCCTGAGCCTTCGGCAAGTTTACGTTTCATTTCCTCCACCTGTGCCCGGAGGTCAGCGTACTCCGGATCTGGCCTTGCTGTGGAAGCCGTCGGGGGTGCCTGACGATTCTCCTCGAGTTGACGGAGGAGGGCCTCAATGATTTCGTCCTTGGGATCCTTCGGGGCAACCTCTTGGGAGTTGGCCCGGAAGGATTGCGCCTGTGTAATTTGGTGCCTGGCGTCATCGGCATGGAGGAGAGCTTTGCCTCTGCTTCGGGGGGGAGGCACGCCTTCGGCACCCAAAGCGGAGGCTCCACTTTCCTGTGGTCTGCTGAGCGCTTGTTTCCCGAGGCGGTCTTGGACCCCTCGGTGTCCGGGAGCACCCCCTAGCCTCCTAAGTGCGGAGGTTCGGGGTTTCTCCTTTATCATGGGGCGTTTGTCCCTGGATTGGGCCTCTTGGGAGGCGGTATCCTGTGCTATGACCCCCTCGGCATTGCCAACCCCCAAGGGAGGGTTGTTGAACAAAGGAGGGAGTGGTGGTAGGTTGATAACATTCCCTCCAGCATAGGGCTGAAGGGGTGTCTGGGAGACGAGGGCCCCGGAGTTGAGAGCCATGTTGTGAACAAAGGCCGCAAAGGCTGCCTGAAGATCGATGGCCGGGGCCGGAGGGGGAACTTGGTTCTCACTCCGATCCCTCCTTCGATTATCAAGGCCAATGCGGGCATCAGGGGCGTTCTTTTGCAGCTGCTCACGGAGGTCAGCGGTAGCCTGTTCCAATTCAAGGATGATACCACCTTCGGGTACCAAGAGCCTGTTGGGGGCCTCAGCCCCGTTGGTTTCGCCGGGGGCTGCGTGGTTTTCCTCTAGGGTTTTGGATTGGGCACGAGTGGTTCTTCCCATTTTTGGTAGGTATTCTGTATTTGGTAGAGGGGGAGGGTTTCTTACTTGATAGTTCAGACCTCTCAACGAGAGCACCAAATGATGGACAGTCTACCCGGGGGTACCTTATTCGAGGGGTTATTGCGGGAATAACTAGAGAGAAGTCAGAGCAAATAGGAGGAGAGAGAGTCGATTTATTAAATGAACTCGAGATGTGGAGTTGTGTGTAGATGATGTTTTACAAGGAGAAATGGGCTGCTATTTATAGCAGCAATAAATGCGATGCGAGGACACGTGTCAGTAATCCAACGGCCGAAGGGTCACATCAACCGGTTGGCACCGGCAGTGGTACGTTCACCGCATTGAATGCGGTTGGCGGATGTGACGTGGCTTTAAATGCGGTGGTTGGCTGTCTCCAAAAGGAATCTTCGATGATTGAGAGTGTCTGGCCGAAGGCGCCTTGTGTTGCCGAGGGCTCCATGTAGCCAAGGATCCCTGTGTAGCCGAAGGATCCATGTGGCAAGGACCCTCGTGTGGCCGAAGGCTTGGTTCAGCCGAAGGCTTTTCTGATGCCGAGGGCATGAAAATGCCGAAGGCTTATGTTTTCGCCCGTTTTCTCCCAGCAGTTTCTTATGTCAAAGGGGCTGTCCTGTGAGTTTTGGAGCCTTCGGCGAAGGAGGCCGAAGGCACCCCCAGTGTGTATTCTGGGCTACTTTGAGGCTCGGGCCGTTGCATTTGGGCCTGAGTTGTTCTCTGGGCTCAATGGACTTGTGTAGGAGAAGTAGGAGTCTATGGGCCGGGGGTTCCTGGACCATATACTCCATAAGTGACTTTCTTTTAGAAAGTCACAAAAACATAAATTGATATGCCACATGACTATGGCAGGTCAACAGGGAATGGGTGAACAACACCGTCCTTTGAGTAGGAGTGAACAAAATTACTTGTGCTTACCTGGTCAATTCATGAAGCCCATAAAAAAACAGGTTTTATCCATAACCCTTCTTTAATCAAGGTTGAGGCCCGCAAAGTTTGGCCCGTTTTAATTTGATACTCCGTATAATAACTGAGTTTTAAAAGGATAATGTGATTTATATTCCCATTTTCCGAGATAAGGGCTGTTTAAAACTCCTTAAAACTGCTTCTGCTCTTACAAAGAGCAAAAGAAATATTGAAATGTTTGGTTTAAAGTGCAAAAGTACATCTGGACACTTCAAATTACTCCTAAAAGAGTCTTTTACAAGTTGGGAGAAAGTGAGAAACCAGTTACTAAAAATCTGATTCTGATTCTACTTTTAAAAACAAGCAGAAGGAGAATCTGTTTTAAACACCCCCTAAGTAATTCTAGAGCTACTTCTTTGTGATATATTGGGTCATATATTTCTCCAATTTGGATATAACATAAATTTTTCTATGCAACATCTAATGGTATGACATTTTTCTTTAAAATTTATCACCTAACCATTTTTATAGGAAAAATTGATACTAATAATCACAACTATTGCGGTTCGCTCATAATAATTCCAACTATCAATTATTTCAGAATTATCCCAACTTTGGAGACCTTCTGCCAATAATGGTCCGATGTGGTCGACTATAAATAAATTCTTATAGTTTCTAATGTGGATCAAAAGAGATATAACAGGTAATCCCTATAAATGACTCCAACTTTAATTTTAAACTTAATTTCTATTAAACATTCACCTTTTATAGCAGGTAATATCCGGTCATGGACCATTATTGGCAGACAGTCTATATAGCTGGGATTATACAAAAATAATCAATAGTTGAGATTATTGTTAGTGGATCGGCAATAGTTGGGATTATTATTATTATCAATTTTTCCTTTTTTATATTACTACACACATTATTTAGTGGTAGCAAATTCTAATTAAATTAATAATGTATTTATATTGAAATTACATATAGTATAAAGAATACATGAAAATATTTTTTGTTTAAAATATTCCAATAAAATGTCAAAGTGTTGAAAGCCACATACATGTAAAATATGAAATAATAAAGTATTATATTAAAATTCTCAATTATGCTTTCGATCTATCAATTAAACTTTTAGGTAGAAATTCAAGTCTTAACAATAATTCATAATTTTCATAAAGTTATAAGCAATGTGATGGAGTATATGGCCCAGGGACCCTCCGCCCATAGGCTCATACTTCTTCCACACAGGCCCACCAAGCCTAGTGAGCACATAAAGCCCAAACACAACGGCCCGAGTGTTAAGAAGCTCGCGGTGCACACATAGGTGCCTTCTGCCTCCTTGGCCAGGGGCTCCAAATTCCACAGGATAGCTAAATTTGAGCATACAAAGCTAGTGGGAGAAAACGGTAGAAAACATTAGCCCTCTGCTACTGGGAGCCCTCAGCATGAACCTAGCCTTCGGCCACTCTTCAGCCTTCGGCCATATGTCACTGGTCGAGGGGTCTACGCTCTACGAAGCTTCCTCTGGAGACAAGCAACCACGGCATTCAATGCGGCGTCACGTCCAACCACCACACTTAATGTGGTGCACATCCAAATGCCGATGCCAACCCGATTGAGGTGACCCCTCGGCCACTAGATTGTTGACACGTGTACTCTCATCGCATTTATGGCTGGTATAAATAGCAACCCTTATTCTCCTTGTAAAACAGGTTGAGTTCATTTAATACATTTGACTCTCTCTCTCTTACTTGCTTGCTCTAACTTCTCTCCAGTTATTTCTCGCAATAACCCATCGGATAAGCTACCCCCGGGTACACTATCCATCACAATGTTTTGGGAAATTGGCCCAACACAGGATTTTCCCAATACCTCTGCCAGAAAATGAATCAAGAACGCTTGTGAAAGGCTCCAGACTCGAACGGCACTACCCGCACAACTTGAGCTGCTAGCCACATAATCCTTGAACAAACCGCTTGGAGTGTTGCGAATGAGCTTTTGGCACGCTGCTCCAGGATAATTGGCGAGAAGGCAAAGATTTGGAAGAAGTGCATTTAATGCATCAGTTATGAAAAATTTATGATCAAGAGCTAGCCACCCAGGCTGGGCACGCCACATCACCATCACCATCTACCACCTTGATAGTATAAATAGCACAAACTCCGTCATGTTCAAAGGCCCGCATTGCAAAATGACACGACTATTTAGACAATTATTAAATATGTTAATTCGAGTATGTTTTGAGAAATATTTTGATGGTATACTATTATATGTATGTGCAATATTCTGCATGCAAATGAAATAACAAATAAATAATTAAGGAAAAATGTAAGATTACTTGTAACCGAGCCCAACGTAACGTTGTTTCCTTAGACGTTTTTGCCCGGCACATGCATGTAGCAAGTGTCTCCCAGGATAGAATGATTCTTTGCTCCCAACAGGATTCCGGCGAACTCAAAGATGCAACGAAGGAAGAGATAATACGGAGGAAATGTTTAATTTGTGAATTCCGGATTGATTGAAAATGCAGGAAAGCATGGGTATATATAGAGCTCTAGTCAGGAGACTCTACAACCAAAAGACACCTTTAGAAGAAAGGTTGTGACCCTCTTTCTAAAAACAAAGGATGTGTCGATTGTCAAAGATTATCCAAAATTGAGAGCGACTAATAGAATTATCTTTAAGCCATATACTCGGGCGGACGGTTTAAGACTCTAACCCGAAACCCGACCCGGCCGACTGGACGACGGCGACGGTGTTTGCGTGTGAGATATAATGTCACACTTATCTTTCTAGAAACAGTTTCTCATTCATTTTAAAATGGTTTTTTACAAATAATATTAATGACCATAATATTAATTTGTAAAATCATTTTTCCAACATATACGATTGTCGACTACTAGATCCGCTGGTCTGCATTAGTCACCCCGACCGACAAGATATAATATATTATTGCTGATAAATGTGATGTTATAGATGTATTATTATTATTAATATTTGATGATAAATTTGTTATTTAAGAGTGTTAGTTGCTTCTTAAAATAGAAAATGTGAACCTTTAAGTGTGACGTCTAAAAAAGGAAAATGAGAACATTTGAAAGGGAGAGAAGGAGTAGCATATATTTCATTATAATGGATTGACAGCATTAGTTCTTCTAACATTTGTGCTCGGTAAGAGTGTGCGGAATCGTTCTAAGACCATTTGTAGTGGTCAAGAGTCTAAATTGTTAAATTTGGACTCTGTCCATATGAAAATAGTGTTTAGACTTCGTCAATACTATATTTTCCTGCATCCGTGCGCCATCAATAAAATACACTCAGCATATATTTTTTACATATCAATCTAGTAAAACATTAATTGAATTATTACAAGTAATGTTTTACTTTTAATATTTTTCCTAAATAATTATGAAATAAAAAATACACATTTCGATTTAAAAACAAATAAATATCATTAATTTTTTTTAACGTTTTTCGGTTAAAAAATGAACTTAGTTCAAGTAAACTGGGATTATGAAATATTCGGTTATTTGAGAATGTTTCATGAATTAAAAATTTGTGATTCATGTTTTTTGGACTCAGAAAAACTTCAACGCATTTAAAACTTGAGATTTTTTATTTTATTTATATATTACATATTTGTGTCATATGAAAGATCACGAAAATTCATGAATTTTGATATGTTTTTTGAAAAATATGAAATACAATAAAAAAAGTTATAAGAGTTTTCAAAAATTTGAGATTTAATGACACATTAATAACATCATCATTTGAGAGTCAATTCATCCTCTATTAATAAGACTCTCAACTCCCTTACCCACTCTTAAGATCTCTCTCAATCCTCCACTACACACATTTAGGAGTCCAAAAGTTCTATTTTTAACTTTTTGGATTCCTAAAACCTCTCCACTCCAAATGGTCTAAGTCATCTATAGACGTTGACCCATTTTACTTTCCTTCTCTTTCTTCTTGTTGCTTGTGCTGTTGTGCCCCATAATCATCTAGATTCTAGATAGCCCCGATTGGGGAGGTTCTTCCATGTAAAATTAGTACATCAATTACAATCAAGATATCATATTTGTATGGATAACAAGTGTTTTGGTTACAAATGTGAAATTATTTGAATAAAAAATTGGCGTAAGTATTTGTTTTCTCTCCCTAAATGTTCATAATTCGAAGGGAGGACGCGTAGTTAAGAGCGTTGGATTTCTAATTTAGAAGAATGGACGACGGGGATTTGAAGATGAGATGTGGGTGTGACACGTGTTCCCCGTACTGCAAGAAATGAATGCAGGTTACACCTACGCCACCAACCACTTTATCAATTCGAAAATTGAAGGTGCGGGCCCCACACAAGGAGACCGACAAGAAAGCCAACGTAAGTCTTGGGGGAAGATGTGGGTCCCGAAAAAACCAATTATGATTAAATGATAGGAGGTGTCTTTCTCTTGGCAGACTTTTGACGACAGCTCAGTACCTCACATTTATTTCACTGTAACACTTTAGAAATTTGTGGTTCATAGTACTCCCTACCCCTTCCCTATTTTTCTTTGTGCCAAAATAATCCCTCCGTAACATTCATATCTTCCCACTTTCTTTTTTTGGACGTAACATTTATATCTTCCCATTTCTAAATCTTCCCATCATACCCTCAATAATTTAAAAAAAAATACACTACTACACCTACTTTTTTTGGATTTATCCTTCATTCCATCACATTATTTCACCATCTTCCCATCATACCCTCAATAATTCATATCTCATTTCACTATTCTTAATCTCACCCACTTTGAAAGTGGGAAGATATATGTGATACGGAGGGAGTAGTTTTTTTTTTCATTTTGGAAAGATAAATTCATAAAACATGGTGGTTTCGAGGACAAAGGGTATCTACTGTCTAGACTTGATTTTGGGTATGTTTGGCAAATGGCTGTTAGCTGTTGTTGTTAGCTGGTTGTGTCAGCTGTTTCCTAACAGATGGTTGTGTTAGCTGTTTTGACCGGCTGGTTATGTTAGCTGATTATAGATAATTGTTTGGTAAAATTGGTTGTTTTGAAATGGCTGATAGAGTGTAAATTGAACCAGCCGAATGAATAAGCTGCCCCCCTTAGCTTCTTCAACAATCCATTTTTTCAGCTTTTCAAACTCAACAAGCTAATTGTAAAAGCCATTTACCAAACATTATTATTAGCTTCTTTGACCAATCAAACATCTGAAATGGGTCAAACAAGCTAAAAGCCGGCTGATAAGTCATTTGCCAAACATACCCTTTATTTTTAAAATTTAAAGAAAACAAAAACAAAATTATACTACCTCCGTTCTTTTTTATTAGTTCTTTCCTTTTTGGGACGTTTTTTTTATCTGTCCTTCTTTCCATTTAAGGAAAGTTTTTACTCTAAATATACCTTTATACCCCAACTTTTATTACCATTACCTCTTTCTCTTTCCTACTTTTTCATTTACCCACTACTCATTACACCTTTTACACTACCCCTACTATTTTCCTCTTAAAACCCGTGCCAAAGCCTAAGGAGACTAATATTAAAGAACGGAGGGAGTATATAACTTCATTTTTACTTTTTTTCAGTGGCATAAATATAAGAAATGTTTATGTTAAAATTATGGAGAAGAAATACATACAAATGCACATTATAAATGAAGTTTATTAAAAAATACATCACTTTTATTAATTAGTAGGACAAACTTAAAGTAAACATATCATAAAAATGAAAAAATACGTTGAGAATTATTAGATTGAAAATTCAATTTGGAGCAAAATCATGCTTATCAACGTTGCATGTTAAATTAACATTACCT
Organism: Cuscuta epithymum; assembly: GCA_945859915.1. Lineage (NCBI taxonomy): Eukaryota > Viridiplantae > Streptophyta > Magnoliopsida > Solanales > Convolvulaceae > Cuscuta > Cuscuta epithymum. Next base: position 1,839,099 of record CAMAPF010000938.1, read on the forward strand.
TCGCCCAATTACTAAACTTTATCAATCTCATATTGGGTGTGGAATTAGAAGAAGGAAAAAGTGTAGTTTAGATTTGTATAGAAGATAGACAAATGAACAATAATTCATTGTTTTAAAAGAAAAACAGTAAATTTTTTTTGATAAAAAGAATGAAATTGACAAAGTTCAGTGAGACAGAGATAATACATAAATTTTCTCTACGTCAAGAGAGTACGTAATTTGAAGTAAAATTAGATGAAAAGAGTGCTATATTAAGCTCCGGGCTACTCCTCCCAACAGGTTGATTTTGTAGATTGTTGTGATGCAAATCGCTTACTTCCTTGGATAATCTGTTTGTTTGGTGGGACTGAGATCGGTTAAACGCGGTAGTTTGTTAAGTTGCTGTTTGCATTGTTTTGGTGTATGGATGTCCTTTTAGAGTGGAAGTTTGTATAGGACAGTAATTTTATACGGAGTAGTACGTAATACTCCGTATTAATTTATGGAGTAATAAGTCACAAGTCACAAATTGCAAACAAATTATAAGGTGGCGTTGGTGTAGACCGTGTAGTGTTATATGATTAAGTTACTATGGGTGGTGAAGTAGTATTGTACATGGGTGTGAAATGTGTGATGGAGATCACTTCCTTATAATTTTGTCCATTCTGATCTAGACATTACTATATTTAACTTCTACTCCGTATTTCGAACAATTTCACATGAAATTTTGGGTTATATATATATAGGCTGGTTCGGGATTGAGGTGATCGAGCTGTTCCTGCCAACCATAGTGGATACACCCTTGATTATGGACACCTAATTAAGCTAGGTTTATCATGATGGTTTAGAACAGTTTAGAATATGCTTTTATGTGATTTTTCTTCTATTTTAATTTGAAGTATGCCAACAACTCAACAAGGGATCGTATGAGACGACCAGACTATAAGAATATTACACATGCTAAAATGTGCAATTTAGAAGTAAAATAATCGCATTTATGCAATATAAACGCAGCAAAAACTTTGCAGCCATGAAGCCAATAAATTTTATCAACCCGCCATATATGCGTGTATCCAAAATGTAAAAGATGAAGTTAATTAAACGAAATAGCAAACAAATGCAGTAATCTAACCAACTGTGTCTAATTTAAACTTTTAAAAGAAGCAAACTATGAAATGTTTCATTGGGAAGAAGAATATAAGCAAACTATCGTGTGATATATTCAAATAACGTAACAAGAGTAGAAGATAGGAAACAATGTTAACTATGTACTTATTAGTACTCCCTCCGTAACTTTAGAATCTTCCCATTTCAAAAGTAGGTAGATTAAGAATAGTGAAAGATGATACGGAGTATGAATTATTGAGGGTATGATGGGAAAATAGTGGAATAATGTGGTGGAATGTAGGATAAATCCAAAAAAAATAGTTGTAATAGTGTATTATTTTAAGAATTATTGAGGGTATGATGAGAAGATTTAAAAATGGGAAGATTTTTGTGTTACGGACGAAAAAGGAAAGTGGGAAGATTTTTAAGTTACGGAGGGAGTACTATGCTAGCTAGGTATTGGACAAGACAATTCTTCAGTTTTTTGGTCATGTTCGTTGTTGAATTAATTTTGGACTGGTAGAAACACATTACGAAGATATAATTTAAAGAGCTTGACAATATCATACGGAGTAATAAGGTGGGTTTAAAAACATCTCGAATGACACCGAGGTTTTTGCACTACATACACAACATAAATAATGGTCTTACAAATTCACTCATAAATGATTGCATTAGATTATACTCCGTATGTTAATCTTTTCTCCCAAAAAAAGTTTATATGTTAATCTTGCTACAGGCAATCTCGCAGTGATCGATAGGGATATCCCTAGGGTTTAGAGCCGCTATTTCTTGAAAAATAAATAAAAAAATCCGCTATTTTTTGAAGCAATACCTACAAAAAACACGGGATTGCAGAGATTTTTGACAAGAATTCGTCAAAATTTATAAAGAATTTGACATGAATATATGTTAAATCCTAGTCAAAAGCATTCTGACACTATCTATTTGGCACGAAATAATCAGTCAATCCGTGTTAATTTCAAAAATATTTTCGTAGTTTGCATTGTGTGGTGCGCAAAGAAGAAGAACTTTGTTTTTTTTCAATTTTAAGTTTAATTTTTTTCATTTTCTATATTTAGTCTACTTGCTAATGTGTGCTGTAATATATGGAGTAAGTACTATGTACTCCCTCCTTCCCTAATAAAACTTCCAATAAGCTTTGGCACACAGTTTAAGATAGTAGGTATTGTGTGATGGAGAGTTGTGCAGAAGAGAGAAATGTGTAAGAATTGTTGTGAATCACAAATTCTTTACCAAAAAGGGAAAGTGGAAGTTTTAATTGGGACGGGCGAAAAAGGAAAGTTGGAAGTTTATTTAGGGACGGAGGGAGTAGTATTTAGTTTAGTACTACACCACTACGGTCCTCCTTGGGTTTCTAGATCCGATCCGGCCGGCGCAAACCAATCTACTGATTTAGATGATCGGAGTTGCAATGCCCGGCTCGTAATGGAAATAGGATAAATCTCTTGTCTTTCTTAAGGGATGATTTCTTGAATTGTGAAATTCTATCAAAAGATTGACATTAATAGGTACTTTGGTAGTTAACAGATGGCTACTTGACTTTGAACTAGTAGTTTGTTGATGATTATGCGACACCTCTAGGTGAACGATTTAAATGGTAAGACATATTATGCTAAAGTAAGTGAATAATGGATTCAAATTCAGCCAAACATTTTGTGGTTCAATGACATCACTATGACACTTCCAAACTGGAGGTCACATGTTCGAAACCACGACAGTCTAAAATGTTGGCATTTAACAGAGCAGATACTATAAGAATAGAGAAAATATAGGTTCAGAAACACATTCACATCAAATGAAAAGAATAGTTACCACTCATTATTAGAGAATAATTTCTAGGACTTATTGTTAAATACTTTAAAGTTCAAATTAAGTATAGGAATAATCATAAATATATGACTAATTAAATAAAGGTCGTCGATAGAAATGTAATTTTTATCATTTAGTGATTATAGTAGTAACTTTAATTATCATGCTTGTGTTCAATTGTATACTAAGGGACCACAAGAATACCTTCATACGTAGTAGTTCTCGTCCCAATATTATCTTTATTCTTTCCTTTTTCATTCGTTCCCAATATAAACTCTTCTTTTTCTTTTTGGCAAAGAATGTATAGTTTACGACATTTGTCTACATTTTCTCACTCTAAACAATTTTAGGTCAAACATTTTTCACTTCCTTAATATGTGTGTCAAGTCAAAACATGAGATAATTGGAACAGAGGAAGTAGTATTTTTTATCACGTTTTAATCCATATGGTCTACTTCAGTAATAGTTAAGGAAAGACCTCAATCAATACAGCTAGTGGGCCTAGCTAGTGTGGAGTACTAGAACATTTTTAATGTTGCAATGTGCATGATATATACTATCGTATATGGCATGAGGGAAATAGACACAAAAGAATAAATGAATTATGACATTTTTTTCTCCTTTTCACATTCTTATGTGTTTTTGATAAATTTTTCTCAATAATGTCAACCATAATGTCTAGACCTACACATTGCATTTGATAATGTGAATAAAAACTTATCAAAAGCATATAAGACCATTCCAATAAGGAGAGGATATTCTATTTATAAATTTTTATGTGTCTATCTCTCTCATGTCAAGTATGTATCATTCACCTTATATATCAACTTTTATACTGAACCACATATCTTTTGATTTTCTCGCGCTGAATTGTGTAATAACAAAATAAATATGGTTAAAGTTACTTTTTAGTTGAAACGGTTGAAGTTATTGTTGAAGATCATTGTAACTATTTCTTCACATGTTTTTTTTTTAAAGTACATAAAATATTTAAAATATAATTTTTGCATCATTCATCTGATTTAGCTCATTGAGACGTTTCAACCAAAAGTTCATTGATTTCAATAGTATCAGTCGATTCATTCAATATCAGTGTATCAAATGGCTCTGGATCAGTGGATCTTACCATAATTATGTTATCTTGTAATTGTCCTATTATAATTTATCTTTCTCCCAAAACCGTGTAACTCAACATTCGAATAATTATTACTCCTTACTACGTAACGTAAGTCTTCAATCGAATAATATTTTCAGTTGTTCAGCAACCAAACATAATACCATATGTCCATAACTCTTCTTTACTTGTTCAATGTGAAAATTAAATTGGTGTTAGGGCGAAAAGAAGAAGAAACCATAACCACCAAAAACGGACTTCTTACAACTCACGAGGAGGCATGAGAAGACACTCGAATCTAAGCCAGTAAAAATCTAAAATTTACAAAATCTTATACCTTCATTTACTGGATAGATATCATCATATCACTGTAGCGTAGAACTGGCCATATTTTTTACTGTCAATACTCAAAATGCACTTCAGAAGACAAGCCTAGAAATAGCAAATACAGTACAACAGTGAAATCCAAACAAGTGAAAACCCCAAGGAAGGAAGGAAGGAACCACCTTCCCAGACTTACATTCACATTAAAAATATAATGGAAAATTATGCAAATGTTAAAGTGTAGATCAACAAGTACAAACAACTGCAAAATGTTTTTCAGTGTAAAAGTACTTCTAGTTTTTTACAGTGAAGGGAAAGTGTGCCCTTATTAACAATACTCTGTATCAAATTCTAAAATGAATACTCCCGTACATTATATTTTAAACACATCTAAAAATTCATTAGCATATTGAGAAGCTAAGGAGAATGGAAATGAAAACATAATTTTGTCACATTTGTTTTAAATATGGATCACGTACCATATTTGACAAAATTATTTTTTATATTACTTCTTTTTTACACTGAAGTCATTAATCGATTTTTTTAAATTCTGTCGAACACCTAAATTTGTTTTAAATATGGATGACGGTTTGAACTTCAAGAATTTCAATTTAATAAGTAATTTATAAAATATTTGAAACCATATTCTGGCAAACACATCATATAAATTCATCTCCCTTTTAAGTTATTTGTAATTACATAATTCACCGGCCCTCATGTAATTCAATTTTCATTGACATAATTTAATAAATTAAAAATTATCTAATTAATATTTTTTCCTAAAAATGGAAAACTATATCAACTCAGAAATTTTATTTGAAGTTGCCAATTTTTGGATATACCATTACTAGCTCGCAGATAAACATTAAGGTCATTTGCACCTTTTCCCAAGTAACTATTTTTAAACGGAAAAGAAGATTACAGACATGCATTAGTGCATTACTCATCAATTGATCAAGTGCATAACAAAAATGGTAAACCCCTTAATTCCAATCAACTACCCTAGAGTTTGTTCATAGGACTCCTTTAAGTAATAGGTGTGTAATCCACACTTTATCAGCAAGATTGAAATTAAAGCTCAATTTCATTCTCTGAACATATATCTCGAAAGCTTTGGGTGGTCGATGGTGTCCATGCTTTCTCAAATTTGGGAATTTGTGTGAGATTTCTCACACTTATACGTATAATCGCAATCTACCCCGTCAATAAATCAAATTTTCTATCAATTTATACATATTCACTCAATCAAATTAGTTTTCACTACAATTCAGCATCATCAATATATTCACCCAACAAAGGTTTGTAACTAATTTTGCAATTGTTTTTTGAAATAATTATGAATAATAAAAGTCAAACATGACGATGTAAAAATAAATAAATTTGGATTTTTTTTAATTTTAGACTCATCTTTTAAAAAATAATTGAAAGATTTATAAATAATATTTTAACAGTAAGATCTATATTTTAGAACCTGAATCTATATAAGAAAATTTTTTGGTCTAAAAACCTATTTTGATGTAGATAATAAAACGTTATAAATTTGATATAATTTTTATAAAAATTGAGTACAAATAAAAAGTTATGACTTTAAATAAAAATGGGATTATACTTTTACATATCCCCACATATTGTCATTTCAATATGCCCACGAATTCCCACCTGAAGGGTGCCCCAACCCACTTTAGGTAGGGTGGATTCGGGTCAGGCCACCCGGCCCGTGGACCGGCCTGGCCCGCTACTGTGCGGGACCGGCCCGGTTCTCGGGTCCGGGGCGGGTCCGGGGCGGGTCCGGGGCGGGTCTTACATTTGGCGAACCGGCCCGGCCGTGTCGGGCCCGGGCCAAATTGATTTTTTTTTAATTTTTTGGGGTTCCACCCGGGTTGGGCTTGATGGTTAGGAGGGGTTTGGGGGGAGGGGGGGGGGGGGAGGATTAGGAAAGCAAAAAAAAAAAAAAAAAAAAAAAAAAAAAAACTAAGGCCCGGACCCGGTGGCTACCCGGACCGGTCTCGGGTCCACCAATTCTAAACCGCCGGCCCATTCGGGCCTAGGCCCGACCCGGACCCGGCCCGAATCCACCCCTAACTTTAGGCTTTAGCACCCTTACTTATTTTGGGTTGGAGATGTTTTTTGATGTGAAAAGCCCTAATATGTTTTTTTCACCCAGGGTTGCGACTTGCGAGTAGCCTTATGAGCCTACTTGACAGTTGACACAAGTGAATATGGGCCTACTCAAAAAGTCAAATTCTGGATCAAAACCGGGTCCAGATCCGGTCCGGGCCTACAGTTTGGGTATTTCTTTTTGCTTTCCTAACCCCCCCTCACCCCCCCCACAAACCCCTCCTAACCATCAAGTCCAACCGAGGTGGAACCCCAAAAAAAGGAAAAAAAAAATCAATTTGGCCCGGACCCGGGCCCGGCCGGGCCGTTCACTAAATGTGAGACCCGAGCCCGGACCCAAGAACCGGGCCGGTCCCGCACAGTAGCGGGCCGGGCCAGTCCCGCACAGTAGCGGGCCAGGCCGGTCCACGGGACGGGTGGCCCGACCCGAGTCCACCACTATCAGAAAAGCAAGACCTTCCTCAACTAGGTGAGCCACACCACCAACTCCAAATCGCCTATCCTTTATTTCATTTCTAAAATACACCTAACACCTTTCATTTGATTACAAATATCCGTTCTAAGAATCAGGAGGGGAGTAATAAAACATTAAGCATAACCTAATTAGGGCAGACCTGAACCAAAACCTCATTAACCATACATTGGAATCAATGGGCATCTCATTACCCTATTGGAATCAATGAGCATCTCTACCCTATGGTTGTTAGTTCATTTGTAGAATTAAATTTATTGAAATACAATAGCTGCCCCTCTTTGCTCAAAAGCACTCGGTATCTAAGAAAAGAATGAAGGGGGCTGTATTGTTAATTATACACACAACATTCACTCACAAAATTAAAAGGGTCATAATAAAGATATACGAAGTATATGTGATAGTATGCAAACCACAATGTATTAATCATACGCCACAAATTCCCAAAAGAGAGAGTTACATGACAACTCGGTGTACGTTGTACTAAATGGTGCCTTCCATCTTGCTTATAGAAATGCATCCTTCTCAAGGAGCTTTAGGACGTCTTGCTGATTATTAAGTTTTGCCACCTCTATTGGTGTCTTCCCGTCCATGTTTTGAAGGGTGCTGTCACCACATGATAAAGCCAAAAGGTGAAAGATTGAAAGGAGGAAAAAAACTGTACGCGTATACATATATGATGGCAAAAAAATGTCGATGGAGAAGGGAAATGACTTACACAGCAGCACCATTCTCTAGCAAAAGAGAAACACACTCCTTTCTACCATACCCAGCAGCATAATGAAGAGCCGTGTTCTTGTTCTTGTCTAAAGCATCCACCTTCGCCCCAGCTTCAAGAAGAATTTGAGCACACTTTACCTGTATTTGTATTTATTATGAAGCGCGGCAGATTAACCTCTATCGAATAATTGAAGCTAACAGGCTCTAAATAAAGAAAATTTAAGGTGGAAAAATTAAAACACAAAAGAATCAAAGTCAATAAACCCATTTTATATATTTTTCAAACTATATTATTTATTCATATGTGAAGTTTTAATCTCATTTTATTCTAATCATATTTTCAAAAGAAAACCAAACGCGAGACTGTTTTTTCTAGCCTTTTAATTTTTTTCATTCTTTAATACTACGTACCATTTTCCATGTTTGGTACACATCATTAGCATTCCCAATTCTGGACATTGTATTATTTACAGCCAAATACATGCAGTGATACATTTGAGTCCATATGCTTAATGGTCCATATAGAGACACTTAACAGACACCATATCATTTCTTAAGATGGGGGTCTTCCTCTCAATTTATCCAGAAGTCTTATATTTTACTTTTCTCTCAACTACTTTTAGAAACAAACAATCAACAAAGCTCCACTGCCAAAATAAGCCCTTGGTAAATGTTATAGTATAAGAAGGTCCTTATCATGGTTTTAAATTGCAGATGCGGTTGTGTCTTGCGGCTGCTGTGATGCAGTGTGAAACAACTTTACATTCGAACGAAATAAGAAAAAAATTAAGTTAGAGTTGCGGTCCCGATGCGACCTAGTGCAGCCCGATGCAGTTATCTTCAACGTTTGCAATTGCGCAATGCAATAGCGCCTCATGGCGCGCCTTGGTTAATTCCGAAGGTATGGCGTGAAATTGCATTGCACATGGCGGTCAGGACTGATGCGTACGTTTATTGCGTAGAGGCGTACGCAATTTAACTTACGCAATAAGGCGTGGTCATGGCGTACGATAAATAGGTTAGCTGTGTAATTGTTATTTGGCCCACTGGGCCCACTTTTTGTGAAATATGACCTACAAAGTAAGGGGGTTTGCGATATTAGTTCGTTATCTTAGGCTATTAGCTATATATGTGTTATTGGTTCTTCCGGCTTGCCGCTTCTAAATACGTAGTATAATATTAGTTCCTTCTACAGTTCTTCCTGCGCCTTCTAATAGTTCTTTGATCAACTTTTAATATTGCGCCTTCTACGGCTCTTCCTGCTTGCCACTTCTACAGCTTTCGTTTGGTCGTCTTCTTCAGTTCAACGGTACAACTTCTTTTCTCTGTTTGATGCTTAGTTTTTGTGTCTATTGAATTTAATACTAAATATTAAAAAATTAATTTTCTGCCTTTGAATACTTTATGATTTTCCTGCTGTTAACTTTCAGCTTTCAACAGGACCAATATTACAATGTATGTTCTTTCAGTGATTATATATTTAAATATAATGATAACTTGACCTTTGTAGTTTGTAGTTTGTACTGCTACTATTTTCATTTATTATGTTTGCTTTCAACGAGACGAATAGTTTCAGTTATTGTAGTTTGCTTTCAACAGGACCAATAGTTTGTACTCAGCTCTATAGTTTATTTACAGTATATAGTTCGATTAAGACCAAAACTTATCAACATATTTTTCAGTTTTATAATATTTTATGACGTTTCAGACATTTTTTTTATTATTCTGGATTATTTTTCCTAAGATTGTTACAACATTATGATTTGTTTTAGTATTGCATTTGCTGGTTTCTCTTGAATAATGTTTTTTGTTATACACACACACACACACACACACTTATGCCTCAGCTATACGCCTCATTGCGCAATGAGGCTTACGCAATATGCAATTTTAAAAAACCGCCATGATTACGCAATACGCAATTTCGAACATTGGTTATCTTGTGGTTTTGGCCGTGAATTTAAAAAAACACCGATATTGCAGGTTGATGCGGTTGTGCTGCAAACCGCAACACGTATTGCTGCACGCAACTTATTACCGTGGTCCGTAATCTTGATAACTGTTCAATGTAGCCTCCATTCTTATATTCAATCACATTGGTCTTGTATTATAATTAAAAATAGCTAAGTTACTAAGGAAATATTTGTAGAATGAGAAAAATATCCATTTCCCATTTTAAGTTTCTCATCTTTTCACAATTCCCCTTCACCATTTTTTCAAAGCATAATAATTCTGTCAAGTTTTTCATCTTTTTAAGAAGTTTATAAGGCGAAAGGTTCCCTGTCTTCATTTGGGGCCATGGAACACACAGTTGTTTTCTTATCTATATTACCCACTCCAAATTATAATTTACACTAATGCCCACAAATACATGTACTAAAATTCAAGACATGCTGTTTCCTTTTTAAGTGATCATATTTCTACGTATTTATTATCATTAGTATAAACAAGGAGCTTTGTCTCCCCTGTTTATTATACATCTACTATTTTTAACTATGATACTATATATCGATTCATGGTATCTAATCCCAAAGTCTTTTGGGATTAAGGCTGGGATGTTGTTGTTTGTATTACACAAGGAGCGACACCTGTTGAAAAGGTTCGAGGCAAGCGACCCACAGAGATATTGCTCCACAGCAACAATGAAAAGAAAAAGACAACTTTACAAATTACAATTATATTTGTTATAAGAATGTTAGTTGGATGAATCCCTAGAAAAACAAGAGAACATAGAATTCCTAATTTCTAAATGCATAAAAGATTGACTAAAACTTCAAAAGATGGACATAATTTATAAAAATAAAAGCTTTGAACTCACTAACCTCCCCATATCCACAAGCAAAATGCAATCCTGTCCTTCCCTCTGAATCTTCTTCATCTTTGTCAGCACCAGCAGCAAGAGCATTCCTCAAGCCCTGAAAACAAACAAGCCATTATATCTACAGAACCTAGCTTTGATTTACAAGAAAAGAGCCACCAGAGAATTTGGGTCAGGATCAAGAAAATTAAAGCACGGAACTGAGGAAAAGTCAATCATAAAACTTCTAGTCGTTGTTTGGTTCAGTGAAGAAACACAGACGAGAGAATTGGGAGGAAAAGGGAGGGAAGAGAATCGTGAAGAAATAGGGTAGATCTTATATGTTGTTGGTAGGACAGGAATGTAGAAGAAATGGGTAGAAAAGATGCATATATCTCCAGTTTCCTTGGGAAGAAAAATAAATAAATTTGGTCCCATTCATTTCTCTCATCTTTTACGGTTTTCTCCTATTCTACATCTTTCTTTCTCTTTTCTATTTATTAAGACTTGAAGTTATATCCACAAAGGTCAACCTAACAGGAGTAGCTCAAAAACTTATATAGTGGCTTATTATGCTATACCAATCTCGTGTGGAGTGAATACTTCAACACGCTTTCAGACCAAACCGGATTGGAACTTGGAAAACATTGAGGTGTATAAATGGAACCAAAACTATTCTTAACAAGTTACCCTTAATCATGATTGTTAAACAAATAATCAAACCCCAACCAAACCTAACTTATATAATGGTTTATAAGGTTACACAAATCCAGGATCGAACATATACTTCAACCCTATTTCATCCCGCCCAAGCAAAGGGTTAGAGATTTACATGTGATTTATTCAGAGTTAAAAAAAAAAAAATACCCAAAACCTCACCTCGTCATCACCGACACTTGCACAGTTATGAACAATTGATTCATCTTCATTTGATTCTTCTACTTCATCTGCGCCTGTTTCACCAGATGTGGCTGCCTCTCCTCCAACAGGGAAACCCATTGCTTCACCCAACTTCTTCAGCACATCTTTGTCGTTCCAGTACCTTAAAATATAAAATTGCATATTTGTGTGATAAGTTACCATAACTTCTTTCCTATTCAAAGATGGTATTTTTAGCAAACGGAGAACTGCTTTATGCAATGGGCATGATAATGGCAAATACCACAACTCCTAGTCATCTAATGAGCATTTTCCATGTATGCGGTAATACTATAATAACATATGATGACGATGACGGTTTTAGAATTTCTATAGCACTGATCCTTCTTACAAAGATTGCAACAGGAAGTGCATTCATCAGTGAAACATCACTGCTATGTTTTTTCATGAATTTACAATGTTAATTAATTCTATACATTTAATTGGCACTATAAAATTTATGCAACTGAGCCAAGCTACTTGGGATTAAGACGCTGACTATTACCTCATCATTGCTGCTGGTCCCCCACGCTCTATTTCTTCGAGAATAGGTTTCAGAGAAGGATCATCTCTGACACGTGCCATTCGTTCTTCAAGTTGGTCTTTCTGTGTAGGATTTGACAAATTATCAAGCATACTGGACATGGAAGGGTCCTGCAAAGTTCATGAAAAAAAGTCAGTTTTTCTTCCATGATAACAAAACAATGGCATCATAAATCCAGAAAACATATAGGGCCACGAACCTGCATCAGTGCGTTACCAAGCCGCTCAGCCATTGTCATAAACTGAGGGTTTTGCATAACTTGCTGCATGGTGGAATAGTATTGTTGAGGATCAAATTGAGGGATTCCATCTTCAGCGGCACCATGTTGAAATGTATCTTGAAGTTGCTGTGCCATCTGATTAAACGAAGGGTCTTTTGCTATCTGCTCAGCTAGTTCTTTAATGCTTGGATCCTACATTTCAAACATTCAAGAAGAAATAGTCAAATAGAATAGAGGTTTTCCATTAACAAGAACTAAGAAAACAAAACATATTAGCACAATAGCAACACATCCAATTTCATTTACTCACTAACAGTACATTACAAGAAACCACACCATCAATTCTGAAAAGATAAATTGCATCATGACAGTGATACTACACTATTGCTCGAGTATAATGAAATTCTGATTAGTGGGATTAGAAGTTACTGCCTTCGTTCAACTATCTTTCGGACATGAGAAAGTGGAAAGCATATTAGGGGAAGTGGGTTTTATTGAGTTTATACAGTGAATGAATTTGACCATACAATTATTACCAAGTATGCATGGGACATATTAACTAGGACGAAGAAAAAAGAAATGATGGGACAAAGAGAATGTGACAGTGTGGGTAATAATTTAAAGTGAGCAAATTAGTAAATGAAATTTTTTGTTAAACAAATGTAGGTAGTAAGCGTTTACATTAAGGAGGCCAGACATGGCTGAGAAATCAAAAGGATTGGGCATTCCAGGTAAAGCAGCAGATTCCGAAAGCCCTTTACTATCAGCTGCTCCAGATTTGTCATCTGAAAATTTAGTAAGAATCACTTGATCACTAAACTAAGCCCACATTCTCTCAACTGTACATGAGAAAAAGGATCAGGAAAGATGAACAGGTCTGGGAAACAACCAAATGAGTAATATTACTTGCAGTGAGTGACTAGCCAGTCTAGTGTTAAACCAAACCCAATAAGAATTAACAAACATACCATACAGATGAAGTAAGCTGAATACAAGATTCTCTTATTCATTAGTACAAATTTGATCCTCCAATTTATTTTTTCACCGGGATTTTATAATCTCAGTATTTTCTTTCCCATAGATACAAATGGATCATCCATTAAACTCAAATTATGGTTACTATATATCAATAATGTACAGAGTAATACATAAAAGTCACTTCTTTGTTAATAAAAACCATTAATACAGACTAATTAAAATGCTTGCTTGCTTTTATCTTTAAAGAGTATGTGAAAACAGATGCTGTATAATATAAAATGAGAAAAACAGTATATGTTCAACACCTTGGCAGAATGCTTCATTCCCACCAAATCATTTACTAATTTTGTATAAATTACAGATCAATTCAAATCCATCAAGATACTAAATCAATTATCTTGATTTCAACAACAATGGAACACACAAAAATATAGTTAAGCTCATATATGAAGTATTAAGGGAAGGAGATCACGGGCCACCTTTTTGAGTCACCAATTTTTTCCCTTCCTGAAACCAAACAAAAAAAAGATGTCAAACGGGGAATCAAAATCTTACTTAATCAGCTAGAGAAATTTATCAAAACTTTCAATCCTCGAACATAATAACCAACAAAACTATAAGCAAACTTAAACTGATTAGTACTATCAAGCCCATATTAGTTTAAATCATGTCATAACCCAATTGAATAGTCTAGCTCCAGGTAAGCTATCTGATGCTTCAGCCAGTAATAATCATATTACAGGAAAACGAAAACGATGAGATTTGATTGATAATGATTAATGAACTTTTGATTGATTTGAATTCATAGAATCAGTAATTACCTGAGACATGGCTGAAGAGAACAGGAAAAGTGAGAGAAGGTTTCTTCCTGGACTGGTCTAGGAATCGGGAGAAAGGGTTACAAGAGAAGTAAACTGGGAGGACGATATAATAAAAGGCTCCGACGCTTCGTCAAGGAATGGGATGGGAGTAGGCGGGCCCCACCAATCCTCATCTCGCTTTACTCGCTGTAAACAAATGGCACGATAAGATTTCCATGGCCCCTTTTCCCGAAATGTTCCGGGCTGCCTCTGCTAGTTTCCTCCCCAAATTGGGCCTGAATTTTTTTATCATCACAACAAAACAGTATCTTCTTCAAGTAAATTGAAAAATGACATTTACACACACTTTATTTTAGTATATTTTTATACATGTTGCATCAAATTGGGTGACTGATAATTATTCTCTAGTAAATTAGATCGTAGGTTGAATGCTAACAGTTGATTTCTGATTTCTGTACATTACGGTTGCATAAACCTGTTGCATGTACTTTTATTTTTGTGTTCAAAAACCTATTAATGTGATAGGCATATTTTATACTACCTCCGTCCCAAAATGAGAGTCTCATTTCTTTTGGGCTCAAAGATTAAGGAAGTGGTTGAAAAAGTAAAGTTGTGGTTGAGATTTGAGTAGAAAAAAGTGAAATAATGTAGATCACATCTTTCTTTCCAAAAAGAGAAATGAGACTATCAATTTGAGACTATCAATAATGTATATACTCCCTCTGTTCTTTAATATTAGTCCAGGCTTTGGCACGAGTTTTAAGAGGAAAGTAATAGGGGTAGTGTAAAAAGTGTAATGGGTAGTGGGTAAATGAAAAAGTAGGAAAGAGAAAGGGATAATGATAATAAAAGTGGGGTATAAAGGTATATTAATTGTAAAACTTTCCTTAAATGGAAAGGAGGACAAATAAAAAAATCAGCCCAAAATGGAATGGAGCACTAATAATAAAGAACGGATGGAGTATATGTAACGTATTTTATTGACACATAATTTTTTATTCTAAACTAACTTGAGAGTAACTATTGTCTATGAGAAAGATTTTGAAGTGTGTACCCACCATAAATTGATGTCTTTGTTGGGGTATCTCTAGCTTGAATTAGGGGTGGGATCGGGATGATCCCGATCCCGATTGCCCAAATCCCGATCCCGATCCCGAGTCAAACTACAAGAGGATCCCGTATCCCGTCCCGATTAAGTCGGGATCCCGACATTAAAATCCTGATTAAGTCGGGATCCGGATCGGGAATCCCGCTTAATCCCGCTAAATCCCGACAATGAAGTGTCAAACATAAAATTATGTAATTTCTTTAGTTAAACACTAATTTTGATATTTAATGGTTTCAAGATTATTCTTTGTTCATTGTTAAACCATATTTATCATCATCTACTTATAAAATTTATTGTAATAATTATCATCACAAATTCACACTAGTACATACTTTTAGAATAATTTTTATTTGTAACTTCAATTAATTAATAGTATAATTTTTGAATAAGCTATCAAGGCTTAGTGAAACTTACATCAAACATTATATAAAAATCACTAAAAGAAGGATGTGTAACGTATATTATTTAAAATTCAAAACTAAGTAGACTCATTCATAAACTTTGTGACCAATGAATATAATGTATAAATACATATTATGATTATTCACTAAAGAAAAAAAATCTTAGTCTCGATCATGATTTTTAAAGGGATCAAGAATAATCTCTATTTATATCAGAACTGCAAAATTTGTAATATTGTTGTGATTTAGATTGTCGGGATCAAGAATAATCTCTATTTAGTTAGGATCCCGAATATTCATTTTGGGACAAATGCCGAATAGTTTTAGAAGTTTGATATTGTAAGATACTCGTAGTAAAAGATTAATTTATGTAAGGAATAAGTAAATAAAAAAGATATGAAATTATTTAGATACATATTCATTTTTTATGAATGTATATTCATTTTTATATATTCATATATAATTCTATACATGTGTGTGTATAATGTCGGGATGTCGGGATTTTCCCGATCCCGACTTTTTTTTGAAAAAATCTTGGTCCCGTCCCGACTTAGTCGGGATCGGGAAAAATTCCCGACTAGTCGGGATCGAGATTGTCGGGATCGGGATTATCGGGATTGGGATTGGCAGGATCGGGATCGGGAGTCGGGAGTTTTTTCCCAGCCCTAGCTTGAATTGAATAGGAATTATTCTAATAACTTTTTAAATAAATATTTTCATTTTAAAAAAGTTTTTGAGGCTAGCTTTTTCCACAATTAGTTTACCAAAATATTAAGCAACTGTGTTTCGCACTCATTTTTGAAATTCTACTAATTGCATTCTTGTGGTGTGATGAGATTGTTGAGGTAGAGAGTTTCGCATCGCAACTTTACACCATAGATTGATACCTCTAGTGGGGTAAACCGGCCGGACTTGATTTGCTTTTACTATTTTTGTTTTTATGATGCTTGAATTTTATGCTTTAACTGAATTTAATAAAAAACTATTCTAATTATTTTTTGAAATAAATGTTTTTTTATTGAGTTTAGCTTTTCCTCCATAATCCGTTGATCAAAATATTATCAAATAAGCAATCATGTTAACAAACTATTGTCTCTATCATCGATAGTTGTTCGCCTTACTATTCAAAACTTGCAACTATAACAAAGAAGCCCTAAAGCTACTAATTTAAATTATACTATCCTTCTTTTCCAAATAGACTGCAACATGGTGTTGGGCACAAGAATTAATAAACAAGGATAAAGTTTACCCTTCAATTTACATGGAATACTATTTTTACCATTCAGTTTACACAAATATAACTTACTAGCTTCATAAAGCTACAATCGAATATTAGTATACAGAACATAGTTCTAATGTTTCATATTACACCTTATGTTCATTCCAAAACTTGAAGGGGGTTACAAAAAAAAATCGCATCCATATATAAACAACACCATGTTCTAAAACTGGCATATTCTTCAACTAGTACATCTTCCAGCAATAACTTCCATTTCAATTATAAGCTACTCAAAAAATTACAAATGTGGGCAATAAGTAGAAACAACGTACATTTGCCTATTTACACAATAGAGCTAACAAAAATGTCGGCCCCGCCATTGGAGGAAGATATCACAATTCCAAAGCTTATTCAAATCAATAAGGATCTCGAGTTTGATTTTGATACAGGTGTTGTCATATTCACTCCCTTCTTCTTAGAGAAAGAAAGTGAGGAAGAAAAAGATTCAGAACAATGCACATTGTACTTATGCTTCTATGAGTGTAATATCAGTTGAAAGAATAGAAATTGGCAGAGCCCCAAAATAATCAAAGAAAACAATATATGAAAAACGTTGGCACTCATTGATGTAAAATCAAGCCCAAATGAGTTGTATTATATGTTGTTGCATAGTTCTAAGTCCACAGAACAACAGTCTCCAGTCTGCTTCCAATTCAAATATGAGTATGAGTTCATTAGTAAATAAATGTAAAAAGTAAGAAAAAAAGGGTGGAATGTTAATCTAAGGTATTTGACTTAAAAATTAAAGATTACATGCTGTGCCTCTTCAACCAATGACAACGATAAGGTCCTTGTGTATAGTTCTTATATCAGCCGCTCGAGTGTTTACATATAGGATGTTGAAAATGGGACAGGTTAGAGCCCACACGAACAACTAGTGGTGTGCATTGATCGAGTCGGACTGTATTTTAGACCTGCACCGGACCAGAATGGACCAATCCGGACCATACCAGGATAAACTGGTCCGGGGTTCGGTCCTTATAATTTTAAGATTTCGGGATCCGATTTGATTCGAGTCAAACCCGGAAAAACCAGGTCCAGACCGGTGACGCGTTAAATTATTTCTCAGTATGCTTCAGTCCGCATCATTTGTGATTATATTTACGGATTAGTTTTGTCTTAGATTGACAAGAGATCACAGTCTACATGTAATCCTCTCATCTTCCTCTTCGTTTCTCTATTCCATACACTGATACACCTCATTCGTCAATCACTCATCTTGACTTTTAATCATCTTTATACATTCGTGAACTTGACGTCACTTCTTCTGTTCTTCTTCATGTTATAAAATTGACTGTACACTTGCTAACATTTGAAGTTTATGTTGGATTGAATAATTACTTTTTGCTAAAACCATAGTACTCCATATATACTAGAATTGAAACGAGAATACATCAGTGATATTGTGAAATGAAACACTTGCATATTTGTAAGGGGTAATATAAGTCTATTACAGACTTTAATTTTCAGAACTAATATACTTTGAAATATGCTTGTGATCTGTTTGATTGATTTTGGCATGTATAGATGGAGAACTCTACCTCCAAAAGACGGTTGTATTTCTCTGAATAACATAACTCAATATTGTCTCATGCAGCAAGTGAAACCGATCTTGCTGATTTGCAGAAAGGGCTGCCTCCAGGGAAAAAGCTTGTGGAGGGAGAAAGGGATAATGGTCTGATTTCATCGAGTATTTGGAAGAAGGATCTCTTAGGGATGAATGTAAGTTTTGAAATAAAACTTTTGGTGTTGATTCTAATGTTAATGGTTCAAAAAATTCAAGAATCATTCAGAAAATACTTAGGTAATCCTGCTAATAAAAACAAGGGTGAGGGAAAACAGATGAAGTTATATTTACAGGCTGGAGATAATGGAGCCAGGGTTTGGAAGAAGGATCTCTTAGGGATGAATGTAAGTTTTGAAAGAAAACTTTTGGTGTTGATGCTAATGTAAATGGTTCAAAAAATTCAAGAATCATTCAGAAAAATACTTAGGTAATCCTGCTAATAAAAACAAGGGTGAGGGAAAACAGATGAAGTTATATTTACAGGCTGGAGATAATGGAGCCAGGGATGGAGCCACCCTTTGAGGTGTGGTTTCAATTGACACCGCTAAATTGTTTTCCATATATAGGTAAATAAAAAAATTTAAACATTTAAAATTTACACCGCTGAAAGAAAAAAAAATTATGTATAGGTATATGTAATTTTTCATAAATTATAAATTGACATCATTCTACCATTTCAATGTAATTTTTTTAAAAGTTGGAACACCAACTTGAAACAATTGAAAAGT
The DNA here is from genome assembly GCA_945859915.1 of Cuscuta epithymum. Classification (NCBI taxonomy): domain Eukaryota; kingdom Viridiplantae; phylum Streptophyta; class Magnoliopsida; order Solanales; family Convolvulaceae; genus Cuscuta; species Cuscuta epithymum. The sequence continues at coordinate 1,858,127 of CAMAPF010000938.1, forward strand.
CACGCAATAAGAAAAACTTTGGGTGGCACACGTGCATAACTCTTATTCCAACGGGTCCAACTCCCGCTGCAAGAAAGAAGGAAAGACTAAACGACGGAATTCACCAAATCGGAAACTCTCATCCCCTCCTAGCTCAGTGGCTCCAACATCTTGCCGTCCACGCGACCCTGCTGCCCAGGCGCCCAACTGCTCTTCGGCTGTCCCACAGGCCCACCGCCCATACTATCGCTCACTTGCTCTCTTGCCTGCATAATTGCATAAGGTATTACCATTTAATACTTTATTTTACTTACTACTTATTTAGTTTATAAATTGTTAGTTTATTAGTTATTCAGTTTATTACATTTTACATGTGACATTTGTCTACTTAATTTGTGCTCTCAAGCAGGCCCGCTCTCAAGTATTAAATAGTTTATTAATTTTTAGTTTATTAATTGTTACTTTACACTTCACGGTTTCTCTCAAGTATCAATGTATTATATCATTTAATTTTTGCTATTTTTGTTTTATGTTTTGTAAATTGTAGAGATCTGATAATATACAATTATATTGGTTGATAAGAACACTCAAATTGGGTAAACAAAAGGATGCAAACGAATCTAGTGAACAACAATTACAACATCCTAAGAGAGCACATATTGAATTTGATCTAGAAGTTCCGTCAAATCCCAGACAAAGATAAAGAACTTCTAATTATCATCCGGATGATTAGGATAAGGTATGAAGAAAATATTCACAGAATGACCCATGTCAACCACGCAACCATACTTTCCCCCAAAAAAACATAGACAATGTTTTGTGTCGATTTAACTAATAGTGGTTTGATGATTATGGGAATCGGTTAGAATATAGTATATCGAAAGAAGCGGTATATTTCTCACCTTGGTATCTTTTTAGACAAGACGTGGGAAAATAAAGCGGTGGTGACTCATTTATAATGGAAGGTTTTTCTCATTGGAATAAGAAAGAGAGGTTTTAATATTCATGTGGGAGCTCCTAATAGTTCTCACAATCAAGCTATGAAAAAGGGTGAGTGTCTGATGAATCAAAATCAACACATTCAATCAGTTTTGGTTAAACATACAAATCAATCTCAAACTGAATATCATACTAGATTGACCGCTTCATTGATTGTATTCAGTTACCCTTGTGTCAAGGTCTAGTTTTTCGAGGTCGTGATGAATCAGAAGAGTCAAGTAACCATTGAAATTTTCTTGAACTCTTAAATTTTCTAGCAAATCATAATGAAGACATTCATAGTGTTGTTTTGAATAATGCTCTAAAACATTTGAAGATGACTTCTCATGATATTCAAAATGACATTATAAATGTTTCTGTTAGTGAGACCTTAAAAGCAATAATTGACGATTTGAGAGATGATTAGTTCTTAATATTGGTTGATGAGTCTCGTGATGTGTTATACAAGGAACAAATGGCTTTTGTTTTGTGCATGAACATGAAAGGTTGTGTTATTGACAGATTTTTGGGTATTGTGCATGTTTGTGAAACTTGTGTTTTGTATTTGAAAAAAAGCAATTAAATTTGAACTTTCTAAGCACAGATCGAGCTTTTATAGATTACGAGGACACGGTTACGATGGGGGCAACATGAGGAGTGAATTCAATGGTTTGAAAAGTTTAATCTTGAGGGAAAATGAGTGTGCATTTTATGTTCATTGTGTTGGTCACCAACTTCAATTAACTTTTGTACCTGTTACAAAGAGTGAAGATTGTGTTGATTCTCTTTTTTCAAAACATAAACACTTCTGTTAGAACATATTTTATTATGTTCAATTTAATTGTAATTATCGTTGTTTAAATAGATTTGCATTATTGAGCTTCGTAATTAATTACTAGTTTAATAACACGCGTTGCGCGTTCGTGGTAATGCCCAAGGACATTGTAGGGACATTAATTCCTTGATTTAGGTTGAATGAATATATGAATAATAATGAATACAATACTTGAATACATAAGAAGTATGGTTAAGTAGTGAAATTCTATAGCTAAAAGACATAAAAAGATGCTTTAAGAGGGTTTCAAAGTGGACTAACTGCCCTTTAACACTTCTATTCACATCTATACAATTCGGTACATCCCTATTTACAGTTCATATATATCATGTGGTAAGGGGATGAGAAAATCAAATAGGTGGCCTTTTTTGAGATGGTTATGTAGCAGCTTGGCATCACCTCTCTAAGTACGCCAAACAAATTCAACAATTTATACAACAAAATCAAGTTAGTTGCAACAGGCATATAAAACTTCGTATGATTAACTTAGTTGAAGATAAGCAAATATTGGAGGTAATTGCTAAAAGCTGAAACTTGAGTGTTGGATAATGCAGGTCATTCACTACTTTTGAATCTACAATACATTTTTCTCTCTCTTATTTTTATATGAAAGATTCTTTAATGTGTGCTCTTCCAAATCTATTCTTGTTTTTAGTGAGACAAATATGTTCTTAAGGCTCATAGTAAACTTTTATATAAAGGTTAAGGTAGTTAACGGGTTAGTCTAATGGTTAAAGCAAGTTGTGCTGCTTAATCTGATTTTTTTATATAATAGCAAGTTAGAAACAATCCAAAAAGAACTTGACTCTATTACAATTTCAAAGTACACAGTATGTAGGACTCAAACCCGTTATCTAACCATGTCAATACTATGTTGTCTGTTAAGTGGGGTTGTAAGGAAAATTGCATGGGAAGAATCAACATACGGAGAAAAGGAGGGAATAAACTTGGGCATACAATAATGAATTCTCTACATACATAATTTTCCCTTATATAAGATGAAATCATGTTCGTTTAGACAAGGTATCGATAGTAAAATGTAACACCCAATGAACATCATGTGCTTAAAACTCCCAAATAAGGCTACCTAATATTCAAGCTCTGCAAATTAATTGTCATATAAGGCTTTATTAGCATAAATGGCTGTAAGTTTGAGTTTATCACATAGAGTTTATCGGTCTGCTGTCCTTACCCCTTCGGATCCTAAAACCAGATAGTTCACTACCACAACCCCTAGCAAGTTAGTGTCCCCATTCCAATAGAGTACCAAACACCCTCCTCTCACGATAAGCATCTTCAGCCCGCAGAACAAACAGTTCCCCTTTGTTATTTTGTTTCAACTGATGAACTGACCCTCAACTTGGTAAATTATTATTGTAATCTAGGTAAATAAATACTTCTTGATGGCATTTTCTTCACCTCAAGTAAATTTAGATTCTTATGCAGTATGTATTACGTTGAGATAAAGTCAATCTTAATATGAACATAAAAAAGTTGATAGTAAAAATTATCATATGTCGATCGAGAATATAGATATAAAATGACAATGAGATTTAACCAAACATCAATGAAACAAAAAAATGGGAAATAAGGTAAAATGCTAGGACAAAATACAAATAGGAACTTAAGTGTGCAAGCATGTAATATCACAGCAGAGACTACAAACTTTTCATACTCGTATTCAGTATATATGAAAAGAAAGATTGATTTAGCATTATGTAGACACCTCTCTAAAGCAATTTTCTACAAGGCACTATGCGGGTGGGTTTACTTTTTAGCATCACAAAGATGTGGAGCGGGAGAGAAGCTCGTACATTTGTAAAAAGATTTAATTTGGCTCTAATATGTTTTGAAAGAGGAACACAAGCGATTTCAAAGACATAAGAAGTATGATTAAGTAGTAAAATTCTATAGCTAAAAGACAAAAGAAGATGCTTTAAGAGCGGTTCAAAGTCTATGGTATCCTTCATACTTGGGATTTTGGCCAAGCTTTTGACTCATTTTTATAACAAATATTAACATGTGTATCCGGTTCCTCATACCCCTCCCTCATTAAACAAAGTGGATATATAAACTTAACTCCATTACAAAAGAGGAAGCCTTAAATTCAGCAAGCACCTATATTTGAACCTCATGTCCATTAAGTAGAATGTATACGTAAGTTATGTATTAGTTAATAAGGCTTACGACTGCACATGATTCAGTATTTTTAAAGCAATCCAAATATAACAATAACACTACTTATAAGTTCTTCTCTTTAAGATATAAGTTTTTCTTTAAAATATAATCATGCTTCAAAAAGTAATAATAATCATGCTTCAGTCAATTTTTTGGTATTTGCACGCTGTACATTGTTATATTAGAAACAAATGCGAACAATGTCGAAAAAGTTGAAATAAAACAAGGTAGATGTAAATAGAGGTTGCAGAGCAAAAAATTACTTGATTTCATGTGGGCATTTAAACAAACACATAGATGGCACAAATGTAAAGGGAAAACTACACAATTGGAAGATGGAAGCATCAACTCAAGCCACCCAAACTACTCTCATAAACTATGGTGGGAGCCCGTACAGTACAACACAGAGGGAGTTGGGAGGGGGCAAACGTGAATATAGGAAAACCCAAAAAAACCTTCATGGACAGGGAACTAATTAAACGAATGCGCAGGTAAATAAACAACAGATGCGTAGAGGAGTAATAATAGAGTAACGATACAATGGAAATTCGATGAACACAGGGAAAACTTACCAGAGTAGAACAAGGAAGAAGCGAGAACGCTGAAACGGAATAGAGGAGCTGAAAGAGAAGGGGTTTCTCATCAACCAAATAAATGAAACACGTAGTAGAATAAAAGTTGTGATAATAAATTAAATACAAGCTGCTACGATAATACTCCGTATAATGGAAGTTGTTTTAACATGAGGGTATAACGCTAAAATCACCGTTAGTAATGGAAGCTGAGAGGATGTACAACAAAGTAAGCATGAAGTATAGTGAGATCATGCACCAAGAGACACCAACATTTTTCTTATCACCATTTACCCCTTGACAATATTCCCCTTTATACTATTGTAGATAAATATGCTTTTATTTAGTCCATGTGTGTGGCAATCCTTATGTAAAAAGGATGTTCAATTCGCTCTCCTATAAATATAGGTTAGAGGTACGAACAATCCTAAGAGTTCATAATTATTTCTGCTGCACTTATCATTCTTGAGCTCTCTACTTTATTTTTCTCTCTCAACACTTTATTCATATATCATGTATTCATCGACATATTATTATGAGTATATATGGTAATGCTTGTTGATTGATTGTTCCATCTTCTACATCTATTCTAAATATTTAATTTGTTGTTGTTCGGCTGTTGAATTTGGGAATTTAGAACTTCACTAAATGTGTTGGAGCTTTATGCAAACGGTATGAAATGCTCAAAGAGAGTCAAGCTAATAGAGTTGGTGAGACATTAAATAATGGTGAGATTTGTATTGGAAAAGGATTTACATCAAGAGCGTGGCCTCAAACGTGTCGGTGATACTCAATGGGATTCTCATTATGGTACGTGTCTCAACATCATTATCTTTTTGTCTCAACCATTGATGAGGTAGAATCTTAGATGTACTCAAAAAATGCAACATAATTGTAGTGTTTATCATTGTTGCTATAAGGTCATTGTTGTCATTGGCTTGTTTTTATTTCTGTTTGTAAGATTATCTTCATTAGAGTTAATTAAACCCTTACATCATTTTATCAAATAGACCATTAATTCATAAACATGGAGGTAGTTTGGTAATGAACCGAGCCAAATTAAACCTGAATATCTCGAGCACAAATTCAACACAATTTGGTAGAAGTCTTGGTTCAGTTTGAAGTTCAACGAGATTTACATTGAGGATTGACTTCAACTCAACCAATGTCCGATGTTGGTTCAAGCATCAATAAGCTTGATAGAAATACTCGACTATTGGCCTTTAACATATGTTCCTCAATTAGCTCATGCTCAAATAGAGTACGATCAACTCGTTAAAATTATAAATTTAGAAAAACGTGATCAAGATATTTACATTTTAACATGAATATAAAATTTCCCTATAATTTATAGTATTTGATACTTCGTATATTGGAGCCCAAATCGAATAGGGAAAATGGAAACTAATAATCCAACCTTTTAGTGGTCTTCTTTCAATAATCCCACCTTTTGATTATTCATGAATAATCCAACCTTTGCACCTCATCTTCATTCACTGGTCCCTGACTTGTTGATGACCTGCTATTTCAAGCTATTTTCTTATCTTTGCATATCATTATACCATAAATCTCATCTTTCACAAAGATAATATTTTGGAAAGATAAGAAAATAACTTGGTATAGTAGGTCATTAACCGACCAGGGACCAATGAATGAAGATAAGGTGCAAAGGTTGGATTATTCATGAATAATCAAAAGGTGAGATTATTGAAAGAAGACCGCTAAAAGGTTGGGTTATTAATTTCCATTTTCCCAATCAAATAAAAGTATCCAATAGCGGTGGACAAGGTCCCGTTTCGGTCTCGGGTCCACCTCCCCTAAAAATAACGTTTCCCTAAAATATATTATGGATGTTTTCTTTTGGACTATTTTTAGTCCCAGACCAGACCAGATCAGATCAGACCAGATCAGATCAGACCAGACTTCCATAGTTATAAAATACACAGATACCAGACATTACCAGACCAGACCAGACCAGTTCAAACCAGACCAGACTAGATCAGAACAGATAAGACTAGCAAATTTTAGTCCAAAAGAAAATTAAGTAAATTTGTCAATAAATTAAAGGTATATATTCAACGGAGTAATATGTGAACTTCAGTCTTTTTTTCAATTATTAAAGAGTACTATTGACTATATAAAGTTGTACACATAAATGCATCAAGCATCACTGATGCATCAAACATGATGCACTGATGCATCAACCAACATAACACACAATCCAAAACTAGACATAAGAGAAAAATAATACTCCGTTTGAAACTGTCGTTGATAAGTTAAAAATAAGAATTCATTGCTTTCTTTCTCTGATCTAATTTATATTGTGAAAGCCTTTTAGTGGGCTAGATGCCTGAGAGGGAAGGCAAAAGACTATATGGTGCAAAATTGGAGTCTTTCAATGTGGTTGATCTATACGAGATTCTTTAGGACTTAAGGGCGAGTTTCTCACAGGTGGAGGGTTGATGTAGTAGGACAAGACGTGGTTAATTTTGAAGAAAAGCTCGACAGAAAATGAGTTGCATTAAAACGGGGATAACTCTCACCTTGGTGCTCCGTCTGAGGCCCACTAGAAATCAAGATTAACTTCCCATTTTTTATGGATTCCAGTTTTTTTTAAAGAACACATTGGTGTTATTTGTTTTCGGGGTCTGATTACCAAAGAACTTATTGATAACAATAAGAGATAAATGCAATATGTGGCTAATTTTTTTTTTTTTTTTGCTTCTCAGGCAGAGATTTCTTAACAAATAAATGAAAGAGAATAAAACTTTACTTGACACGGGTCATTTTGAAGTTGTTTTATCTTTAAAAAATCTAATTGTCCATATTCATATTGGACATTTACATATCTTCAAAAAATAAGTTTAGTTCCAATTATAAACTGCATTTTTAACCTATGTCTAATGCCTAATTAATTTTTAAATTTTGATGTTACATGTTAATTGTTTCATAACGTCCTGAAATTTATTAATTATTATATACTTACATGTTGGAGATATTCTCTATTTAAGATAAGGAACAATTGTGAAGATAAAATTTGGTGTTCAATTATTCTCTCCTTGAGCTTAGATTTCCTAATGGATAGAGGATAATTTTAATACATTTAGATCCGTGTTATACTCAACATAATCTAATTTTCTTTTTCATGATAGTAGGATGAATTTTTTTAGGAATTTTAGCTTAGTTCCTCTTACATATTTATACATTAATTTTTGCCTATGTATATTTCCTATTGAATGTATATATTGTGGTTTTGGTAAAATATAAATGATATTCTGGATTCAAGAATTGGTACAAGTATAGGGCGTACAAAATCTTGCTCTAAAATGTCACCAAGTACAATTTTTCTTACTAAAGCAACTATTAAAGGGTTAAAATTTATGCAATAAAAACGAAATGTTGAAATTTCATTTCATGTATCCCGTATTAATAAGTCATGTAATTCACCAAAATGTGTTTTATGGTTAGTAGTACTTGAAAAACTCCTATGTCCAATTAGTGAAGTATACATATACAAACTAATTTAGAGTTACTATAATTAAATATGAATAAAGGCTTAATTTGCAAGATTGAACTTCTTCTTCGTAATGTCAAATCATTTTATAATCGATCTATTATCCCGTGCAACGCACGGGTAAGAGACTAGTTTATATTGTGAAAGCCTTTTAGTGGACTAGATGCCTGAGAGGGAAGGCAAAAGACTATATGGTGCAAAATTGGAGTTTTAAGACTAAGACCAAGGATTCAAACGGAAGTAGAAAAGTTCGAGAGGGAGAATAAAGAATTTTAGACAACTAATTATATTGTTCAGTTTTTATTCAAATACTCCGTATGTGTGTTGTTGTTCCAGAATTCGAAGATCGTAAAAGAGGCGGCTTTATATTAAAATCGAGAACACATATAAAACAATCTTCAGACAAATTTTACAGATCCAATCGTGAACCCTAGGAGTAGACATAGAATCAGTCACCTCATACAAAACAACCTGATTCGCTAAACCTGAAACGGGCAAATTTAAGCCTAAAACGAACGGATATGAAATCTTGCCTATCAAAAGAACTCCAAAAAACCAAACATTCAAACCAAATCTACTCGGACTAAAACAAAAACAAGTACTACTAAAGAGAAAATAATGTTGAAATAAAATCTTTCCACAAAATTCTTCCTGGTATGGAGGTGGTTCCGGCGGAAGACGAGCTCTTGCAATATGGGTGAATACCAACTCCACCACCGCCGGAGAAGCCGACCAAGGCTTCACGATCCAACACCAATACAAACTCTCAGGCGCAATCGGTTTATCCGCCAACGTTATCTCCTGCAACGTAGTTGCAATCCCAAGCATTAGAACACTTGTAATCAGAATAATCTGCCGCTCCAGCCCCATATTGATAGGGACGATGGAAAATCTCAACCCCTACAAAGAGGGGAGACGGCCGCTAGGTTTTTAGAGAGAAGCAAGAGCTCTCTAGATCTGAAAATTTTCCAGAATTCGAAGATCGAATAGTCGAACATGAAGTGTGGAATATAAAAGCTTACTTGATGAAAAATACCAAAAATATATGTTTTGAATGACTTCTCGATGTTTAGAAATTCATTTATAAATGGGAAAATGAAAACCAATAATCCAACTTTTTAGCGGTCTTCTTACAATAGTATCACCTTTTCGTTATTCATGAATAATTCAACTTTTGCACCTCATCTTCATTCACTGGTGTCTGACCGGGTGATGACCTGCTATTCCAAGTTATTTTCTTATCTTTGCAAACCATTATACCATGAATCTCACCTTTCACAAAGATAATATTTTGCAAAGATAAGAAAATAACTTGGAATAGCAGGTCATTAACCGGTCAGAGACCAGCGAATGAAGATGAGGTGCAAAGGTTGGTTTATCTTGAATAACGAAAATGTGGAAATATTGTAAGAAGAGTGTTAAAAAGTTAGATTATTAGTTTCCATTTTCCCTTTTTAAATTGGACATTTATAATTTGTACGTAATATTTTGTAGTAATAGGTAGTCTCTATGAAACTTTTGGATTTTTCCTTTACACTTTCATTTGTATATGGTATCTTAGGATGTTTTTATTTGATCTATTTCAATCATAGACCAGATCCCAGATTAGGACAGATCATATCAGACTAGATCAAATTTAAACAGACTACACCAGACTTCAACATTTATAAAATACACATAAACCGGATATTTAACATACCACACACGACTTAAATAGATTAGGCGAGACGAGACTAGACCAAATTTATATAGACCAGACCAGACTTTAATCTAATTAAAATCATTCTTTGTTGGAAACTTAACTCATTAAGTTTGAAATAGAACTCAAACTTATACCGTTCCAAAGTTTGACGCTTTAATTTGAAGGGTAAACCCCTTCCAAGCGCACCTTTAAGTAGTGCTGGACTCGGGCCGGTTCGGGCCCGGTTCGGGCCTGGGCCCGGCCGGGCCTCGGGCCAGGAAAGGGAGGCCCGAGCCCGAACCGCCGGTGGCCGGTTCCAGTCCCGGTTCCGGGCCAAACCGGGCCGGGCCGGGCCGGGCCGAACCGGCCCACTTAAGTTTTTTTTTTGTTCTCCTATTTAATCCCCTACCCCTCCCCCTCAACCCCAAACCATCCCAAACCACCTCAAATGGCCCAAAATACCTAATCCAACCTAAAACTTAAAAAAATTTCAAAAAAAAAAAAAAAAAAAAAAAAATCCGGCCCGGACCGGGCCCGAACCGGCCGGTCCGGTTCACCAAAACCTGGGCCCGGGCCCGAACCGCCCAGCAGCCGGGCCAGGCCGAACCGAACCGGTGGACCCACCGGGCCCCGGGCCGGGCCGGGCCAAACAGTAACCGGGCCGGGCCGCCCGGCCCGAGTCCAGCACTACCTTTAAGGCTTTAACGGATTGTTAATCTGAAAACATACAAAAGCTAATTGATTAGTGGAATGATCTTTATTTGTTTCTTTTTGGATAAATTTATGTTAAACTAAAATTTAACCGTGAGTGGAAACAACATGCCCCTCTTAAATCAAATGATGAAGATGCAATGTACTCTCAATCTTCACATTAATCTCATTTTTAGTGTTTATTAGTATCTCTCATTTTGATTTTTTACTTTCTTTTTCGTGTTGTCGAATGTTTCATTTTCTTCTAAGGAGATATATGTAATATTTATCATTTCATTCACTTTATTCTACTGGACAATACTTTTTAGCTTCAAATAAATTACTCCGTATTTTTTACTGATAAAATATACTCCGGCATTCTTCTTAATTTCATCGATTATACAATTTTCCTTCCATGCGAATTCCCAGTTGACTGATCAAATTGGACTAAAAGTGGAAGAGAGATCAAATTGGGCTGCAAATGATGGAACAATCCGAAAATGAGATACTGGATAATTAGATCTAACGAGAAATCGAATTTTAATTGAACTTGCAAATGGTTTAGCTTTCAGTTTTCCTGACTAAAATCTGCTTCTCAATTAGATCGATCAAAGCAATTATCTTCACCGATCGGACCAGAACAAACAAAAATCTACGAACTGCTTCGTGGATTCATCATTTCATGTAAATTTTCATTTATGATACACCAAATTACCCATTATTGTTCACAGCATAACTACTGATTGCAGAAATAGTCAATTGATTGCTCTTCAAGAAGGATGAACCTTTTTGGAACGAGAAGAAACGGCTTTGACGGCGGATCTCATGGAGGAGGTAGCAGAATTGACGGCAGCTTCGATATACTTCTTCGCAGCGACGGTGGCCGCCCTCTCCACGGCCTTCCCGACGCCCCACGCCTTGTCGGCGACGCCGACCAGACTGTCGTGCTCCGCCTGAGCCATCCGATCCATCTCCTCCTCGAACCGCCGGAACTCCTCCATGGCGCTGTCCATGACAGAGTTGACATGGTCCTCTGCTTCCTTCATGTGAGTCTCTGCTTCTTCGACCTGTTCCTCCTGATCAAGCTCCATGGCCGCCCAGGCCTTGTAGGCCTCGAGCTCGAAGAGCTTCATGACGTCATCAATGGCTTGTGGATCAAAGTTCTTGTCGCAGAGGGCTTGGTCCGAGAGGATCGTGAACTGAGAAATCAGAGCTTCCATCTTTTGGTTTTTCTTTTTTGAGGAGAGGGGGCAGATAAAAATGTTTTGGGGCCTGTGGGGAATTTGCTAGGTGGTGGGATAATTCATTAATTTGTACTATTCGTATTAGTGGAGACATTAAACGGTCGGTGGACCTAGCCCCCCTATAATAAAGATTCCATTTCAATTCCATAGAGGCATATAGTGGCCTAGTGGGTACGTATTATCTCCATTTCTAGTTCAATTGGTCGAGTGACAAGAAAATTGAAGAAATGATCTAGTATCAAAATCGGCAGCAATTTTGTGAAGTTTACAACTTTTATGTGTTGGGCTTAACTTCTGGTATGCACAAGTAATGTTTCCCATCGTTAGAATGACAGAGTTATAGTGACTTACAACCTTTTATGTGTCACATCGGGTGGGGGCGAGGAGCCTTGGGCGTGGGGATTCAACATTTTTGGAGGAATATATGGAGTAGACATATAGTGCCGAGTCCAGTGTATTTGCTGATAAATATGATAGGTGTGCATGCACCTTTTTGAGTTTTTGTGTACCACCATTCACATCGAAAATTTTAGGGAGCCTGTTACGTGCTCACTTAATGAGCACGTTGTCATACGTGGAAGCTGGCCCCATTAGAAATTGAGAAATTAATAAAAATAAAAAGAATCCCAAGGTGCGTGGGTCTCTAGTCAAAACAAGAAGTTAGTATATTGGTCAAATTTAGACTCCTTTTTCTATCACGCTCGTCTTGCTCGACTTGCACAAATTATTTCCCATTATGGACGTAAGTCACATAAACATGGACGAAGAGGGCATTCTTGCTGGAGGTGAAGCAAATACTTCATCAACGATTTTACATAATAATGAAGGCCAAGGTTAGGATTTTGAGATAATTTATACAGCAATATACCATATATTTGCTCTCATGTTTTCCTGAACATTATCGCTACACTGATTTGGATTTTGGAGAGTGTTGAATTGTTTATAACGTGTGTATATATAACGTGTGTCAGTGTGTGTGTCTATGTGTGTGTATGTATATTATACATTCATACGTATGTATATACGTATTATATTATATTATATACACACACTTTAATAATCTCATACGTACATAGTACTTAATAATGATGATAATATCTTTTAGCAGAAATATTAAGGTTAGAAGATAGATGCCTACTCTATGTGCAACTGTACAAGCATCAAAGAAAAACACACATGAATTCCACCAACATTATTACAGCTGCATAATTATATGAGCCAGGAAACATATTACATATATGCATATATACTTAGAGAGTCCCGATCCTGTCAGGCCGGCCTGACGGAAACCGCTGTCAGGCCGAGGCCATCATAGGCCCTTCCCGGTGGAATTTTTTGATGAACTTTTTTGAGCATGTTCCTCATCAAGTCTAATTTATCCATACCAAATTTCAGCTAAAAATTCAATCGGGAAGGCAGTCAAAAAAATTTCCTACTAAAACAGCTAAATAATGCACAGTTTTAGTAGGGAATTTTTGACTGCCTTCCCGATTGAATTTTTAGCTTAAATTTGGTATGGATAAACTAGACTTGATGAGAAACATGCTCAAAAAATTTCATCAAAAAATTCCACCGGGAAGGTCCCCTGATGACCTCGGCCTGACGGCGGTTCCCGTCAGGCCGACCTGATACGATCTTCACGTGTCCAACTGATACTTAGATATCTGTTGGACAAAACATATATACGTAGCATATGATTATATATATATATATATATATATATATATATATAAGTTCATTATTGAAAGGAGATTCCCTATATAATTCAATCAATAAAAAACACTATTAAACTTATAATTCAATCAATAAAAAACACTATTAAACTTATATACTGAATGTGTGTATATAATGTTGTATTTTAATTTTATCTTATTAATGTTAATATCTTTTTTTTCTTTTTGTTATTTTAAAATTCATATGTATACGTGCAGATCTTCTCTTTGATGTGACACCTAAAATTGGTCAGCGGTTTCGTTCACTAGATGATGCTAAAGCCTTCTATAATGCGTACGCAAAGTTGTTGGGATTTGGTACTAAAATAAAAAACTCAACTACTAACAAAGCTGGAGTTATAACATGGAGAGCATTTGCATGTTCTAAGGAAGGGAGGACAAATGTGTCTTCACATAAGAAAAACAAAACTACAATTGAAAGAAATCGGGGCCAAACTAGGTGTGGATGTCTTGCTAGAATGCATGTTTCCATGAATCATAAAGAAGGTGTGTGGATTGTGTCACTATTTGAGAAGACCCATAATCATGACCTTGTTAGTCCTAGCAAGACACATTTGATTCGTTCTCATCGAGAAGTGTCTTCTTCAAAAAGAGCATTGATTGATGAATGGGGTGATGCTAATATTGAGACACATACACAAATTAGGTTGTTGGAAAATGAAGCCGGGGGTCTTTCTTCTATGGGGTGCACGGAGAACGATGTATACAATTATAGTGCATCATTGAAAGCCAAATTCAATGGGATTGATGTGATAATAATGATTCACGGATTTGAAACAGAAAAACAAAGGAATGGTGACTTCTTTTACAAATTTGACATAGACAGCGAAAAGATTCTGACGAGATGCTTTTGGGCTGATAGTGATAGTAGAAATGCATATTTGTTTTTTGGTGAAGTAGTTGTATTTGACACTACATTCAATACTAACAAATACGGCTTTTACCTTGCTCCAATTGTCGGTGTTAATCATCACCGTCAAACTACTGTTTTTGGTTGCGGTTTGCTAAGGGACCAATCAACAGAATCATTTCGTTGGCTTCTTTCCACATTTTTAGAAGCTATGGATCACCAACCTCATCCTAAAGTTGTCATAACTGATCAAGATGCAGCTATAGCTCGAGCTGTCGCTGATGTTTTGCCATATGCATCACACCACCATTGTGTGTGGCATATACTTAAGAAATTCCCTGAAAAGATGAATGTGTGCAGCTCACAGTATACACAACTGCACAAAGAATTGGTTGACATTATAATGGATTCAGAGACGACTAGTGACTTTGAGTAGCGGTGGAGTGAAAAACTTTTGTTACCTGAGTTGAGTGAGAACACATGGCTTGCTGATATATATGAAGTTCGAAAGAAATGGGTTCCGTCTTTTGTCAAGCATATTTTCTGTGCTGGAATGTTGAGTAGTCAACGTGTTGAAGGCACACATGCATTTTTCAAAAAATATGTGAACAAGAAATGCACTGTGAGTCAATGTGTAACACGTATTACTCGAGCTATTGTGCGTCAAAGACATCGTGAACTTATTGCTGATCATCGAGATCGAAACGAAGTTCCACGGTTAAATTCAAGCTATTTTATGGAAAGCCAAATGGCGAAGATATACACAAAGGCAATTTTTTGTAAGTTTCAAAAAGAGTTGGATGCTTGTGCTTTATACACCTGCCACCAAATTTCCAGCTCAACAAATGCTAAGGTGTATGATGTGAAACGGTGTGAAATTGATTCAACTTCTTCATCTACAAAGAGGCTGCTTACTTATGATATGTCATCGGATTTTGTTTCATGTAGCTGTCAAAAATTCAAGTTTATGGGGATTCCTTGCCGACACATTCTGATATGGATGAGGCTCGAACAAGTGTTGTTATTGCCAGATCGCTATATTCTTCATCGTTGGACAAAGAATGCGAAGGTGAACCCTCTTTATCGACCCACAAGTGAATCATTTACTGGGAAAAATTGTGGGCGAGGCGAGTAAAGTTAAGGTTGTCTGCATTCGAGGTTGTCGATTCAGCATCCCTAACTGAAGAGAGAAGCGCCTACTTTTCCGGAGTTCTGAAGAATGCTATGGAACACCTAACACTAATGGATGATGGAGCAGTTGATATAGGACAACAGTCTATATTGTCCACCGAGTTGCCAAATGTTATTGTGAAAGATCCCAAAACAACAAAAATAAAAGGTTCAGGGTCACGCATTAAGCATCCATCCGAAAAGGTTAAACGATGTGGAAAATGTAAGAAGGCTGGCCACAATGCTAGATCATGTCAAGTTTCACGGACAGAGGGGTGAAAATCATTTTTATTGAACACTGCACTTTATGAGTAATTCATTTTTCACTTTTTAGTTTAACCAAGTAATATTGGAGTGGTAACTTGTGTACTTTTATTCGCAGGTCTCAAAGTTTTAGGAAGGAACTCGATCTCAACCTACCTGGTTTGGACGCTGAAGCCTAATGAAGAGCTATTTTTGTATTACACCTGCTTGAAGTTACTGCTTGCTAAGTACCAGAGTACTTTATTCAGGAGTATTACTTGAATGAGACCATAATTTGTTTTTTCGCAGGACCCAAACCTCTTGGACAGCTTAGTATACTCTATTGTATTCAAGAGGCAGTGTTATTTTATACTCCCTAGTTAATAGACACATATTTAAGTCGGCGTATTATCTCACGTTTCCATTTCTTTTCACTCATTGTTATACATTGAAGTTATAATAATTTTTTTTTACATTTGTGATGTGTAATTACAATGAATATATCCTTTTCGAATCTAGTTTTCTGTTTTGCTGCTTTCCAGTCCTTGTAATAAATCACATAATTTGGCCCTATTGTAGATAATATATCTTTTAAATCTGGGAATTACTCACGTACTACTCATCCCATATTGGAAAAGCAGACCATATTTTGAGCAAAAGAGAACTGTATTTTTATTGAATGCTGCTAAAAGGACCAATGAGAGAGCATTTGATTAGAAATACAATAATTGCAAGATTAATACCTTCTAAAAGGTATGCACATTCATAAAACAAGATTACCAGCTGGTTAATTTGATGCTAAAATTTTGTTTGTGCCATACAAAGTAGCAGTTCACTATCAAATCTGGGCCTCATTGGCATGTGTTGAATTTGGTAAAAGTACACAAGACTGAGTTGATTTGTAATGAACTTTATACTTGACTTAAGTGGGATATCTTAACATTCTTTGCAATGATTTTATAGTTTATACGAAATCAATTGACACTATAAATTTCAATTCCACTGATTGGGATATGGAATTGTTTTTTCAAGGTAGTGTTGATGATTTCTCAGAGCATGGATTTGTTGTTGCTTTTGTTTTTTTGTATTGAAGTAAAGGACATCTAGAACAGCTGTTTAGCCTTCGTCTCTTGAATTCTCTTCTGGCGATCCTCAAAAAATTCAAAATCATCGAGAATGCAGTGTTTACATGCATGATCCTTGAAAATCTTTAGCATTTGAAGGCCTTGTTCTAGCCTAACCTCTTGAGTATCTCTGCTGTTAGTTACAAGTTTGTTCTCATTGTATTACAATGTGATGTGTTTCAATAAGCTGTTGGGAACATCCTTAATAATAGGCCACTTTTCTGAGAAACAACTTATCCACTTTTCATGTAGCCAATATTCAACCTTTTTGTTGAATTCGGCTGGTCCAACCATCTAAGCAACACCAACAATATGCCCGCTGGTATTAACCGGAAAGAATAGGAAAATCGGGCAGCCACCAGGTATGCTTCATTGAGCTTCTTGTTTCAATTAGGAGTACTTGACCAAACATGCCATTATCACCATACTTTATATGTGTACTCCTATACACAAATAATATTTGACTGTTGGAGAATTCTCAATCTATAATACATGTACCCAAGTTTGGAAGGGCCAACCTAAGATGCTTAGTAAAGCTCCAAATAAAACTTGAAGTTGCTTGCAAAAAGAATGTCTTGTGCTGATATTGGTCTGCAAAGGCACTATATGTGATTTTATTTTCAATTTAGAATACACCATCACATCATACTATGATACAAATTTCAGTTTAATCATTCGTGGTAGAAAATGGGTTGGTGACTCAACCCCATGAAACAATTTAACCCTTATTTTTCCTAGTATTGATTCAGCTACTGCCTTGATCAACGCAAGCAATCTGTATCAGGCACCACTCAATGTATGGAACTACCAAATTATTATTTTCTGGTAGCCGGCCTTAACCGCAAATTTCAAGGGACGACAATGAATTATCCCCTCAAACTCCATCTGTCTCTTTGAATTTGTGAGCGACAATTTGAATAGGGATTGAATATACCAATCTAATAATAAGATTCAGAAAAAAAGACGGAGCAAAAATATTGTAAAAGTTTTCTCAAAATCCAGATGATAATCACTCATATGGGGTATTTGAGTCATCGTCGGCATATCCAGGGAGAGTATGGCATATTCGTCCAAGTTTTCCATGCGAAAGCTTTGCTTCAGAATCCGGCTACAGATGAGCACGAGAGAAAATGTACCCGAAACCCACTTTTCACTTTTTAATAACTTTTGAGAAAATCGAAGAAATCCGCAGAGAATCCTACTCCTTCATCTTAGTTCACCACTTCGCCGCCAAGCCTCCTTCGTCAACATTCCTTGCCGTTTAGAAGAGACCAGGAAATACATTGTTGAATCACCGAGAGAATAATTTGTCCCATAAAAATTTACTCGAAACCCACATACAACGTGGATTCTTATTAATAACTTTTGAGGGGGCCAGCTTCCACGTAAGACAACGTGCTCAATTAATGAGCATGTAACGGGCTTCCTAAAATTTCCGCCATTCACATACCTTGTATGTCTACACCAATACGTTTTGTATTTTCGGACAAATTGTTTATATACAGACATCTATGTTAGCGTAAATAGGCAAGATGAACAAATGGTGTCCACATAACACGTACACCAAGAGTTTTGGTTGGTTGATTTTTCGAGGTCGTCCACTCGTCCACACGTAGTAGTTCTATCTATTATTGTAGTGAACTTTTTTTTGTATTTTTTTTATTTCCTTGAATGATACGGATGAACATTTTCTTATATGTACGTTTATTTTCACTGTTGTGTCTATTTGCTGTCAAAACTCAAAAGTTAGAACTTAGCTTGCTTCATTGCTTTCATGTTGTTTTACTGATTTATTACTCTCAAGTCTCAACTTATGGAGGACGTGCTCAAGTAGTTGTGCCTATGGATTTGATTTATAAAAATAAACGACTACCAATGGAGTACAAAATCAATGATCACGAAGCACTCCTGTCACTTTTAATGGATAGTACAAAAGCATTACTAAAACAAAGTTTATAAAAAAAAGAATGTGACGAATGTTACTCCTAGTGCATTTTATTGAACATGATATTGATCATTAAAATTCACTAATTTAAATTACGTACTCGTTTGTACACCATGCTTACTACATACTTACAGTCATACTCGATCGTTTGTACACCATGCTTATTTTAATCATATATTAATAATTATTCTTCTACTTTTAATAATGCAAATCTTAAGCTATTCTCTCACCTATAGAATAAGCTAGGTTTAAGACGATGTGTTATTCGGTGCATTCAGTTCGGCAGCAGACTGAAAGGCTATTAAGATTGTTAAGATACGGAATTTCATTCTAAAAGGTCAACCTGATAGGAGGAGTAACTCAAATCTTAATACAGTGTTTAATCATTTTAAAGATATCCGATGTGGAACTTTAACAAAGACCAAATCCGATTCAAAACCAAACAATAGAGTTAATGAGGTCCTTAGCAGCATCTTCGTAATCTTCTTCCGCTTCGTGGTGTAAATGATTTGTAATAGAAGGATGACTATCTTCTTTGTCAATATGGGGTGGGGAGCTTTGCAGAACACAGCGACAAACAGGACAGGTGTTGTGGATTCGAAGCGACGGGAGAATGCAGAGAGAATGGTAGAAATGCTTGCAAGGCAACTCCCTCACTTCATCACCAACCTCAAACTCGTCCTTGCAGATGGTGCAGGTCGAGTCGCTGGCCAAATGAGCTGGAGTGATTATCACTCTCTGTAGAGATTCAATGGCTGAAGATGTCGCCGGAGGCGGCCCAAACCTTTCATCTTCATCAGGAGCGGTGGACTCTTGGAAAGAAAGCCCAACATATTAGAACTTGAATTGGGGAATTGAAATTCAATAAATATCAATACATTGTATTTAAAATTGCTCAAGATAAGACCAAAACGTTAAACAAAGTGCAAGAATGGGGCTAAACAGACCAGACCAGACTTAAATAGACCAGACAGACTAAACTTAAACAGATCAGACCATATCAAATCAAACATGGACAATTATAAAATACACGAAGACCAAACATTTACCAGACCAGTTCAAATCAGTCCAGATTAGACTTAAGCAGATAAGACCAAACTAGTGAATTACAATTCAAAAGAAAACAATTTAGTGTTTATAATTCACCAAATAAGACTTATTTAGTAATATTAAAAGAATAAATTGGTTTAAACTTCCTAAAATAGGAGTAAATGAGTCCTGTTTTGGGAATTCAACAATGAGAATCCTACTTGTGAACTTTATTACATACCTCTGTCCCATTCAAAAGTTCTTGTCCACTATTCCCCTGTCAACGTAAACTCTTCTTAATCTTTTACTCCATTTGTCCCAGTTTAGTTAGGATGTTCTTACTTGGACTGTAATCCGTTCCAGACCAGATCAGACCAAACCAGACTTGGATAGTTATAAAAATACAAAGAGATAAGACATTATCAGACAAGACCAGACCAGATCAGACTAGACCAGCAAATTAAAGTCCAAGTAAAAACATCCTTAGCCAAATTTGACTTTTCAAGTCAATTGTGTTAAACCTTGACGGGTTATACTGTATATTTATACACGAAAGTATTGATAACATGAAAATAATATGAAAATGTTCTATGTCAAAACTATTATATATCTTAAAAGTAAGAAAATTATTAAATTTCACATATGTATATTAATTGAAATGTAGTTGATCAGAGTTTACCATCTTTGAGTAGAATTATCAAGGATGGATATTAATTGAAATGTAGTTTGTGAATATGTAAATTTTATTTACTATATAAAAATCTAATTACAAAAAATGATCAGTTAACTTTATAGTCAGTCAAACATCGTAACCGAGTGAGAACCTTTCTACGGGCCGCGAAGAAGGGAGTATTATTTTAGTCTTATTTAGGAAATTTCTCAAGGGTATGGAATGCTTTATTTGAAGGTTATCGATCTCTAGAAGGAGAATGGAGGTGGGATAATGGAGGGAACCCTTCTGGTTTAGGAGTTAGAGTTCAGAAAACAGGATATTGGGAAGGAATTATAATTAAAATGGTTTCAAAGTATAACATACGGAATACTACATACTCCGTATTAAAATAGATGAACTTAAAGTTATTATATAAATAGTTATTCTTCAACAATGACAAATGTGTGGAACTTGAATGAGCAAAAGAACTACTAGTAGCATTTTAAGGTTTTTTTTGAAAGGTTTGGGAAAGTTGCATAAAAAATCTAATACCATCCATTCTACTTTTTAAACTCTCAAACAAATAACACTGTTTCAGGTTACACCAGACTTAAACAGACCAAATCAGATCGGGTCAGACTTAAACAGACCAGCAAATTACATTCCAAGATCCTTAGTCACTTATTAATATAGTCCTTTCCCTTAGCTTCCATATAACTTCCAAACATACCCTAAAATCCTAAATGCTCAAACCTTAATATTTCTTAATTACCGGTGGCGGTATAATATTGATCATTTTCGTCCGGAGAGACTGGCATAGGACTATAGGAGGCCGGGGATTAGTCTGTGCTTCAGGACCAATGAACTGTGATATCACAAGAGAACTATGGGCTTGCCGGAGATCAAGCAGGGCAGCCAAAGCATCAAGCGACCCTCCTCCTCTTGCAGAGCCTTCTTCTTCTTCCCTCGTCCTAAGTCCACTTCGGGTAGCGTCGAGTTCGAATTGGACTTGGGCGAAACAACGTGGGCATAACATCCCGATGGGGTTCGACGAAATAGTTCTGACCGATCTCCGACATTGCCTGCACCAGTAGAGTAGTCAGTGGCGGAGCCAGAAATACGGTCCAGGGGGGTCGAGAATCAACTTTATACAAAATGAAAACGGTGGATCGTTTCCAAACAATGTCCGAGTTGAATATTTTATATGTAGTTTAGATAAATAGGCACTCGTAACAATAAAAGAGACTGTTTTTGCTCTATTTTTGAGTCATGTCACGTAAGTAATGAGTTAATTATACACTATTTTTAAAATTTGGGGAAAAAAATCAATATTACTCATCAAATTTTGCTGATTTTACGTTTAGATAGTGCTGATTTTGCAGAAGTCATAACTTTTTACTCGTAATGAGTTATGGGGGCCATAATATATCAAATTGAAGATATTTCATAGCTTTATGCTCTCAAACTTTCAGCGGGGTCGACTGACCCCCCTGACCTCCCCTTGGCTCCGCCCCTGCCAGTAGTAGTGCTATCTTCTCATTCTCTGGAATCCATTCACTCGGATCGGATACCCACTCCTTGAAAAGGGTTCATAGGCATCAGATCGGTCAAGGGAGGGAATATGTTTTTATTAGCGGAAAGTTCACTATAAATTAAAGCTAAGCTAAAGCTTTTATTATAGATATACATAGATGCACGAATTTAAGGTCTTGCTGAGAATGAGGAGGGGGATGACAAATTAAGGATGACTTTCAGCCGCCTTTCAGGGATTGAACTCTTCTTTCTTCCAGCAAAATTTCTAAACGGGGTTTGGTTTGCTTTGCCCCTTCTGCACATCTATCTTTTCTTCATCCTTCATGTCACCCCTCATCTCAAGTAAAGAACAAGCTAGTAGAAATTAATTAAGAACTTGGAGTCTAGGACTAAATTTTCAATCTCCATGCATGCATGCAATACACTTTCCAATGTGAGTCATCAATGGAATCTTTATTAATAGGGGTGGACCCGGTCTGGCCCGGTTCCGAACCGGGTCTGGCACTGTTAAGGACAAGACCGAGTTCATTTTTCTAGTCCGAGTTCAAGACTGGGTACCTGATCGGGTAACTGGCGAGTACGGTCTCGGGTTTGATTTTTGGAGAGTGGACCGAGCGGTTTCAGCCAGTCCCGGCTCGACCACTCTTTTTTGCTTTGAAAACGAAAAGTAATATATCACCGAACCAGGTCCAGACTTGTTAGGACTTTTTCTGGTGTCCAATCTAGTTAGATGTCTTTGTATTTGTGTAGTTATTAGTTAAATGTGTAAATGGGCCACAAGAGCCATATCAGCCCATTAGCCTCTCTTGTAAGACATAAGTTAGCCATCATCTCCTATAAAGGGAGACTAACTTATGAGAAAATCTAAGGCATAGAGCATAGAGGCAGAATAGAGATAGAATCGTTTCAGGCTGCTCTCTCTATCTAGAGGGAGAGCAGCGGCCATTTCATACGGTCTACCAAAGTTCTCGACATTTATATATTGAATGAGAATCTATCTGTTTCTTCTTTCACTGTTCTATGATTGTATGATTGTTAGAATAGGGGACTAACATGTGGTATCAGAGCCGAGACATGAAATAGATCGAATCCATCTGCATTTTTCGGATCTGCCTTTATCGAAAAAGACCACGCCTATTTGAAAAACTGAGTTTTCGATATTTTGGTCTGATGATCTGTTTTCAATGTTTTTTCAGCGATTTCTGGAAGATTAGGATCGAAATCCGTTTGACAACAACCTGCAATATCATTTCTAAAGAAATTTTTGATTTCACATTTGCAGATTGTCGAAGCTGGAAGTTTTCGATGTTATGAAGATTTCGAAGTTTTGGAGTTTCTCGATGTTTAGAATATTTCGAACTTTGGGTTTTCTTGAATCTCAGAATTTTTTCGAAACTTGATATATATTTTTCCTATTCAGAACTTTTCGAAGCTTAAAAAGAGTTTTCGATATTCCTAGCTTCTCGATAGTTTAAAAGAATTTTTATATTCTCAGCTTCTCGAAGTTTAAAAGGATTTTCGATATTCTCACTTTTCGAAGTTTAAAGAAGTTTTCAAAGTTCTGAAAGTTTTCAAAGCTAAAGTTTTCGATATTCTGAGGTTTTAAAAATATCAAAGTATTCGATGTTCTAAACTGGTTAGAAATTCTAACGATTTCGAAGTCTTGATTTTCTCGAAGTTAATCCTCGAAAACGCGTTTCTCGCAGGTAGAAGGTCGAAAACAGGTTCTCGCGGATTGGATCTCGAAAACAGGTTTCTCGCGGATTGGATCTCGAAAACAGGTTTCTCGCGGATTGAAGTTCGAAAACACGTTTCTCGCAGTTTGAACCTCGAAAACACGTTTCTCGACATTCAATATCGAAAATAAATTTTTCGATATTCAACATCGAGAAGACGTTTTCGATATTCAATCATCGAGAAAAAGTTTTCGATATTCAATCATCGAGAAGAAGTTTTCGACATTCAACATCGAGAAAAAGTTTTCGATACTCAGTCATCGAGAAAAGGTTTTCGACATTCAATATCGAGAAAAGGTTTTCGATATTCAACATCGAGAACAGGTTTTCGAGGTCCAACATCGAGAAACTCAACCTCGAGAACCTCAACTTCGAAAAGTTTTTCAAAGTTCAAAATTCAAACTTTTCGATGTCCTGCACTGTTTTGGCCATAACTTTTGATTCGGTGATCCGATTTACGCGTATAATACCTTTTCGGAAAGCTCGTGAAAAGATCTACATGAATTCCAGGGAGAAACCTAGAAACCAATCTCACGCTCCCTCACTTGCCGTTTTTGAGGGAGATATCACATGTTTTCCGAAAAATCACCAAAGTCAAAGTCAAGGTCAAAACTGAGGCAAATCTGGTCAATTCTTCCAAAATCAAACCACAGTCAAACCAAATGTCAAAGGTGGTCTAATCTACACTGTAAGGTCCGGAACTCGTAGATAATTCAATCAACCTCGCGTCAACGGTCATTTCACAACAATCAACAATCAACTACTGATGCCTCCCCTAACTCATCAACAATGTGTGACTATCACTGTGCTGAATTTCTAGATGATGAGTTCAGGGTAAACCGTCATGTGTGGTACCTGTACAGATTGCTCCATACACATGGCAGGTATATCAAGCTGTGAGCAATCAACCCTTGCACAATCTGAGGGGGAGTTTCAGGTTTCTCCTCCTGGCGCCACACAACGACAAAGCAAGGATTCTCTCAAAGGATGCAACATTTGAGGGACAGTTTTCAATTTTATCCTCCTCAGTACCGAACGATGAAAAAGCATACCGAGTGCTTCAGTTGAGGGGGAGCACAGAGAGAAAATTAACAAAGGAATGAGAGAGAAATGAGAGAGAAGTCCTGATGGCTTAGTAAACTCAACTAAGCCTACCCAAGGGACAAAGCCGAGAGTAAATGAGTGAATGTGTGAGTGAGTGAATACTATGAGCGTTAGGAAACAGAAGGCTCGAGTGAGCAAGAAAACAATATTCAATGATAAGTCTGCTACCTCAACTGCCTACTATCAATTGATCAATTACTCCCAGTCACTCAAATATTCTGGACAATCCCCACCATAGGTTCAGGACTGAATTTATTCAGATCCCGGGTAGAAGTCACTGCATCTTGTCCAAATAGTGCATACACAACCCTACCCAAGACCACTCATTTGTCTCCCAACAGACAAGTGTTTAATCATATTTCACGGGGAACCTCATGTCTCATTACTGTCTCCTTTCGAGGCAAGTGATACTGACTACAGTGGCCTCAGCCCCATGCCACTGGACTTTCATTGATCACGCTGTGTCTAGTTATCTCACTCCCAAATTGATGAAAACGGTTAGCAACACAAGAGGGGGGGGGGGTGAATTGTGTGTGTGGAACCGTGGCAGTTTTTCGCCTAGTTCTAGTGCGGGGTGAAGGGTATTGCGAAATAGTAAAGTGCACAAGGATTTAACGAGGAAAAATCCCTTGGCTCAAAGGGATTAAAAAACCTCGACCTCCCTCGGAGGAATTTTAACAACTTCACTAAAAAGCCTTTGAATGATTACAAGGGAAACTCTCCTAGTCTACCCTTGAGCCACCCCAACTCTATCCTCTCTAGGAAGAGTTACGCTTCTCTACCTTGCGGGTAGAGAGCCTCTCAGCTTTACAACAAAGCTCTCACAACACACGTTACCCAACCCGAGGAAGCTACACTTAGCTAATCCTCAATAACCCAATTACAATATAGGAAGAGAATAAGAACTCTGTCTAGAACTCCGGGAGCAGTTTCAGGTGCCTTGAACTTTGTATTTCTCTCGAGTATCTCTCTTGATATTTTCTCGGTCAAGCACACCCTGCTTCTTCTTCTTGATCTCGATTATATAGTCTACTAGGAATGGATCCGTTGAGACACTTCTTTCCTTGAATGGTTGAGGAACTTGCCTTGAAATTATTCAAAATGCTTTCCTTTTATTTAAGGATCTTCTAGCTCTTAATTATGATGGTCCTTGGTCAACCATATATATGGGAGCAGGAGGATACGTGCATACCATGAGCAAGTAAAAAAGGTATAGAGCATATTATGTGATCAACCATTTAGTAATAATTCCACAAAGATATATATCAATACATATCAAGGGAAGTTATTTATTCACTTAAACTATGCAAGCATTCAACGGATCATATTTCAAATAATATGCAGGAGAATATTTGTTAAATAGGTATGCACAATCAACTAGCTAATCAATTAAGGATTCTTTCCATAAAATAATAAGCTATAATAATAAATCATGCATGAAAATATATTTTTGCTTAAAATAATATTCTTGACAAAGTATAAGCACTCATATAAGGAAAGCACATATTAATTAAATCATACACCATGTAAATCAACCGCTCACACAGAATACAATTAAGAATAATTTTGTCTTCCGTTCCGTATGGAACTGAGAGCGGTTCCGTCCGCTGTTCCACCTGCATAGTTAGTCATTAATAAAACTACATACTCAACAGATTCTTTCCTTTGAGATCGGTCTTCTTAGATGGGCAAGATCAGGACTTGATGTACTATCTTTAATAGCTCGGATCTCCATATATATTTCGGTCCTCTTGCATGGAAATCATTCAAAAATATTTCCTTATAGGTATAAAAGATATTCTTTTTATTTGATTGAAGGAAATCATTTTTCTTAAGGAAACATTCCTTGTGAGAAGATATGCACGAAAATCCTTTTTGAATTTTGAATAACAACAATTATTTTGGAAACTTGCTTTGTAGAAATATCTCTTAATTAATGCCTTTGATTTAAATAACTTTCCTTTAAAGAAAAAATCCTTTCTTTGTATGATCATTGATTATTTTCTTGCTTAAAAGGTTCTCTTTAATTTAGCAAGATAGATCCGAAATTAAATGGAGAGAAAAGATATTTTAAGCAAGCCGGATTAATCAATCTTGGATTTACGGTGCAGTTCTCGGACCAGTTCTACGGCTTGTTCCAGAGCACGACTTAAACTCTTTTCATGTAGTCACTTACAATCAAAAGTAACACTAGTCGTTTGTCATCAACAAAACAATACGTTCCAACAAATTCCCCCTTTTTGTTGATGACAAACACTTGGTGCCCTAAAGTTAGTTTCATAATGAATAAGCCCAAAGTATCGAGCATAGAACACATAGGGCACATATTCTTCCCCCTTTTGTCACCAACAAAACAATAAATAGCTTGAAAGATAAAAGATAAAAGATAAATTTAGGAAAGATAGTTCATGCCTTGATGAACCCAAGTTCCATCCATATTTGTTCATGTTCATCAAGCTTGTTCTTGAATACCCATTTGAGACCTATCTTGGTCTTGTTCTTGGGTCTCGGTTCTAGATGCCACACTTTATTTCTCTCGAACTGATTTAGTTCTTCCTGCATTGCTAGAACCAGTCAGTTTCGGAGAGAGCCACTTCATGGTTCTCCGGTTCTATAAGTGATAGATAAGCAAAGAAGGAATAAAAATTTCTAAGTTTAGATCTAGTAGTTACTCCCTGATTTAGGTTAATCAAGAGGTTATCCAAAGGATGTGATTGATGAAGTTTCCATCCTCTATGAGCATTTGAAGTCTTCAATTTCCTGCGAGTCGTCTGGAACTGGATCTGCCTGTTCTTCAGTCTGGTTGGCAGTGGATATCCTCAGTTCTAAGCACGTTATCGTCAGTTCCTGCTTCTATCTCCTTATGGCGATTAGTTTCATGATTAGTTCCCCCTTGCTCATGGATTTGGTGCAATCTCCGTGTTTAGAGCTTCTGCCCAAAAATTCTTTGCGCTAGAGATTGACATAGTTCTAGTCATATCCTTCAGTGTTCTTTTCTTCCGTTCTACCACCCCATTTTGTTGAGGCGTTCTAAGAGCAGCGAAGTTGTGGTCTATCCCTTGTTCTTGGCAGAATGTATCAAGGAGCTTAATGTCAAATTCGGTCCCATGATCCGAACGAGTCTTAATTAATTGCTGCCCTGTTTGATGCTCAACTTTTCTTACAAAAAATAACAAACTCATTAAAAGTATCTTTCTTACTATCAAGAAAGATAGTCCAAGTATGTCTTGAGAAATCATCAACAATTATAAGCAATACTCTTTATTAAAAATAACATTGTTACCTTTGTCACAGAATTGAAAGATACTTAGCAAATTGAACTTAAAACCTTAAAAAAAATCAATTGAATGGTTGGGTGATTTTCCGGTTTTTCCCACGGCTACAATTTCTCCTTTGCCTTTGTCTCCAAATATCACCTTCCCACCACTAAATGGCCGAAGTGAGAGGAATAAAGATGAGTCTCCAGTCCTGTGCTTAGAACAACCACTGTCAAGGAACCAGTGATTGTTCCCCCTCACTTGGCGCTGTTCCTGAATCACGGGTTAGTCCGTGGAACCCAGACTTGCTTGGGTTCCATTTTGTATTTGTTTGAGGATGGATATCGAACATAGTCAAAACATCTTTCTAAGGTCTTTTGTCGAGAGTGACATTGATACCGAAGATGCCCGATTTTGCCACAATGCATGCAAACTCGGTTGTCATAGGTATCAACGTATTTAGGTTTCCACTTACCATAAAAGCCTCTTGTTTTCTTATGAAAAGTTCGGTTTGGCGTTTGTCCATAACCGTTTTTGTGCCTCTGAACCAGTCTATCGAACCAGTTTTGTCCAGTTCTAGGTGGTTGTTGATATGGTCTAGAACTGGGTTGTCCTCTGGTTCTATTTCCATTAAAGGATCGGTTCTGAAAATCAGGTTTTTTATTAGGTTGAGTGTTCCTTGGAATATAACCGAGACCAGCAGTCTCGTTTTCCTTCTTATTGTGCCGAGGGGGACCAGTTCCAGAATAAGGTCTAGACCTGGTTTTGTTCGTAGCACTATATGCTTGGTATTCCGGTCTATTTTTAAAATCTGTACACTCGGCAACAAGACGATGAAGATGATCAATCAAAGTACCAACGCTCGGAATTTTTGAGAGAAGTTTTTCATCATGATTAACTTGTTTGTTCATACTATCGAGCTTAAGAGAGCAAATGATTTGATCTTGTTCTAAAACCACTTCACTGTACTTAAGCCTTTCATCTATTAACTCTCCCACTTTTGTTTCAAGCCTTATCTTGGCTCTCGTGGCTTCCTCGAGTTTAGACTCAAGCTCAGTGATTTGTGATTTAAGATGATCATTTTCAGAAAGGTTTTGATTAAGCTCAATAGTCAATCTTCTGAAATTTTTCCGGGCTTTGGTTTTGGATAGAGAGTCAAACTTAGATAGAAAATTTTCAAAGTTTACCTCGAAGCTCTCTTGGTCGGATTCCTCGTCGGAGTGTGCCATAAGACATAGACCTGTATGGTTAGAGTTCTTATCACTCTCCTCTTCTTCGTCATCGGATGAGTCTCCCCATGCTGCCATCATTGCCCTTTTGAGATCTCTTTTGAACCCTTTGTCTTTGCTGGACCTCCGGTTAGAACTGGACTTGTTCTTGTCGTAGGTCCGGTCATTTTTCTTTTGTGAACAGTCTTTAGCCCTGTGCTCAAGGGAACCACAAACAAAACAGCCTTGGTTATTAAAAGATTGAAAGTTATTTTTACCTTGTTTGTTCCGGTTGTTCTTGAACCGTCGGTACATCTTCCCGAATTGTCTAGCAAATATGCTCATCTCATCTTCCGATTCACTTTCGGATTCTTCCTCCTCTTCTCGAGCTTTTAGAGCAATTCCTCTCTCTCGCCTTACACTCTCAGCGTCTTGCTCTTCTTGAAGCCCTAACTCATATGTCAAGAGTGAACCGGTCAAGTCTTCAAGAGTCATGGTGGATAGGTCCTTTGCTTCCTCAATAGCCGTGGTCTTAGGCTTCCATACCGAGGGCAAGCTTCTCAAAATTTTTCTCACTTGATCTTCCACAGTAATTTCCTTTCCAAGGGCTGAAAGCTCATTGATGATATTAGTAAAACGTGTAATCATATCCTTAATTGACTCTCCAGGCTTCATTACGAATAATTCGTAATTACGCATAAATATGTCAATTTTAGATTTTTTTACACGTGAGGTACCTTCATGAGTAACCTCGAGCAAATCCCACATTTGTTTGGCAGACTTGCATCCTAGAACCCGGTTGTGTTCGGCAGGACCAAGTCCACAAATCAAATATTTTAGTGCTTGGGCATTATGCTCGAGTTTTTGATAATCATCAGTAGTAAATTCAGATTTAGGTTTAGAAACAACATTACCTTCGCCGTTTAGCTTTGTGATGACATTGTCGCCACCTTCTATCACATTCCATACCTGATAATTATCGGCTTTGATAAAGTTCTCCATCCGACTCTTCCAGAACTGATAGTATTTCCCATTGAACAATGGTGGTCGTTGAGTCGAGTAACCTTCTTCCAATCGGTCAACCGTATTCATTTTGCCGGATCTCTTCCCAAGGTATTAACCTCTATGTGGTGAAGACCGGCTCTGATACCAATTGATGAAAACGGTTAGCAACACAAGAGGGGGGGGGGTGAATTGTGTGTGTGGAACCGTGGCAGTTTTTCACCTAGTTCTAGTGCGGGGTGAAGGGTATTGCGAAATAGTAAAGTGCACAAGGATTTAACGAGGAAAAATCCCTTGGCTCAAAGGGATTAAAAAACCTCGACCTCCCTCGGAGGAATTTTAACAACTTCACTAAAAAGCCTTTGAATGATTACAAGGGAAACTCTCCTAGTCTACCCTTGAGCCACCCCAACTCTATCCTCTCTAGGAAGAGTTACGCTTCTCTACCTTGCGGGTAGAGAGCCTCTCAGCTTTACAACAAAGCTCTCACAACACACGTTACCCAACCCGAGGAAGCTACACTTAGCTAATCCTCAATAACCCAATTACAATATAGGAAGAGAATAAGAACTCTGTCTAGAACTCCGGGAGCAGTTTCAGGTGCCTTGAACTTTGTATTTCTCTCGAGTATCTCTCTTGATATTTTCTCGGTCAAGCACACCCTACTTCTTCTTCTTGATCTCGATTATATAGTCTACTAGGAATGGATCCGTTGAGACACTTCTTTCCTTGAATGGTTGAGGAACTTGCCTTGAAATTATTCAAAATGCTTTCCTTTTATTTAAGGATCTTCTAGCTCTTAATTATGATGGTCCTTGGTCAACCATATATATGGGAGCAGGAGGATACGTGCATACCATGAGCAAGTAAAAAAGGTATAGAGCATATTATGTGATCAACCATTTAGTAATAATTCCACAAAGATATATATCAATACATATCAAGGGAAGTTATTTATTCACTTAAACTATGCAAGCATGCAACGGATCATATTTCAAATAATATGCAGGAGAATATTTGTTAAATAGGTATGCACAATCAACTAGCTAATCAATTAAGGATTCTTTCCATAAAATAATAAGCTATAATAATAAATCATGCATGAAAATATATTTTTGCTTAAAATAATATTCTTGACAAAGTATAAGCACTCATATAAGGAAAGCACATATTAATTAAATCATACACCATGTAAATCAACCGTTCACACAGAATACAATTAAGAATAATTTTGTCTTCCGTTCCGTATGGAACTGAGAGCGGTTCCGTCCGCTGTTCCACCTGCATAGTTAGTCATTAATAAAACTACATACTCAACAGATTCTTTCCTTTGAGATCGGTCTTCTTAGATGGGCAAGATCAGGACTTGATGTACTATCTTTAATAGCTCGGATCTCCATATATATTTCGGTCCTCTTGCATGGAAATCATTCAAAAATATTTCCTTATAGGTATAAAAGATATTCTTTTTATTTGATTGAAGGAAATCATTTTTCTTAAGGAAACATTCCTTGTGAGAAGATATGCACGAAAATCCTTTTTGAATTTTGAATAACAACAATTATTTTGGAAACTTGCTTTGTAGAAATATCTCTTAATTAATGCCTTTGATTTAAATAACTTTCCTTTAAAGAAAAAATCCTTTCTTTGTATGATCATTGATTATTTTCTTGCTTAAAAGGTTCTCTTTAATTTAGCAAGATAGATCCGAAATTAAATGGAGAGAAAAGATATTTTAAGCAAGCCGGATTAATCAATCTTGGATTTACGGTGCAGTTCTCGGACCAGTTCTACGGCTTGTTCCAGAGCACGACTTAAACTCTTTTCATGTAGTCACTTACAACCAAAAGTAACACTAGTCGTTTGTCATCAACAAAACAATACGTTCCAACACAAATGTTTTTGAATTTTCTAGGACACAGACACATTTTTGAGTCAGTTGCAGGTCCAAGTGACCATGCGAGAACTTCCATAGGGCTCATCTAATATAGATAGACCGATGATTGGAAGGAAGTCCTGCTGTTGCAACATAGAAATCACCAACATGTTCAGGTCATCGATTTAGAGTTTATCTCTATGGTGATGATAACGGGTGTCTACGCGACCCCGGGGGGCTATAAGGTTTTCATTGCTGATCTTTATGATCATGCCATAACAACCAGAGTGACATCTACTTCAGATGCTTCACAATGACTGGTTGGAAGTCCTGTTAGAACTTTATTACTTCTATCATTTTACACAGGCCACACATCAGTGTTTACATTGATGATTGTGTTAACGGAACACTTCTGTGTATCCGGTCTTTATCCTTTAACTTTTCTGTTTGTTTTCAATTTTGTTACTCAGAATAAAAGAATAAAGGGCATGACGCCCCGATTCATCGGATCGTCATGAGGGGGAGAGTAGTCCACATGTTGTTCACTATCAACAAATCATTTTTGGACATTTTCTCCACTATCTCTACTGCTAAATGGCCAAGCCAGCTTCAAGTCAAATGGTCAGATATGCTCACAAGTCAACCATCTTTTTCTGCTGTGCCACCGACGAGATCTCCTCAAAAACAATAATTTTCCGCTGTGCCACGTAAACTTTGAGGAGACAAAGGTCAAGTATTCAAGTTCTGAAGATGAATTCTGTGTGCGCCTGTATATCACCTGGACACTCGTTCCAGAGGCGCCATCGGAATTCATTAATGCTGATCAAGAGCAACTTCTGAAAGGTAAAGATCACAAGCTACATCCTGAAGATTCTTCAACTCCCCGGCATCAAAGAACAATTTGCCATGAAGACATCAAAGGGGAGATTGCAAGGATTTCTTCAAAAAGCCTTTTCAAGAAGCCGAGTGCAAAGACAAAGGAAGCTGAGCTGCATTGAGGAGCAACTTAACACAAAGACAAAGACATCCGCGCTGCAATGCTGATCAAACAAGATTGAACACCAAGGGGGAGATTGTTAGGACTTTTTCTGGTGTCCAATCTAGTTAGATGCCTTTGTATTTGTGTAGTTGTTAGTTAAATGTGTAAATGGGCCACAAGAGCCATATCAGCCCATTAGCCTCTCTTGTAAGCCATAAGTTAGCCATCCTCTCTTATAAAAGGAGACTAACTTATGAGAAAACCTAAGGCATAGAGCATAGAGGCAGAATAGAGATAGAATCGTTTCAGGCTGCTCTCTCTCTCTCTAGAGGGAGAGCAGCGGCCATTTCATACAGTCTACCAAAGTTCTCGACATTTATATATTGAATGAGAATCTATCTGCTTCTTCTTTCACTGTTCTATGATTGTATGATTGTTAGAATAGGGGACTAACAAGACTGGGACCAGAACCAGGACTGGAACTGGGACTGGGACCGGGTCTGACCCAGGACCGGCACTGGAACTGGCACCGGGTCCGACCCGAGACCGGAACCGGGACCGGACCGTCCAGGTACCCGGAACCTACCCAGACCCGGATGTAACTAGGTCAGACCCGAGTTTCCCCTAGCACTGTCCGGGACCGGCCAGTCCTTGACCAGGTCCACCTCTATTTATGAAGAAGATTTTGCAATATTAATCCTGTAACTTTGGCTATTGGCCGTTATTAATCTTTGAACTTTACTACGGGCAGATATGGTCCATATAACTAATCAATCTGTACAATTTAAAAACTTTACCACTAAAAAATACACTTTCCGGCACAAATTTCGACACCAGCGACGTATTTTTTGGTATATGTTAAGTCAGAAAGTGTACTTTCCTGTGGAAAAATCCTTAAAATGTAAAGATTTATTATTTACAGGATCAAATATGCAAGCGGTTAAAATTAAAAAATGGCTAATAATATATGGACACAATTTAAAGTTAAGAGACTAATATTCGTTCAGAAAAAGTTAAGAGACTAATATTGCAGGTATCCCTATTTACCATGTACTCCGGGGTATAAGTTAATTAAGGTCAATTACTACAGGCTGGCAGGCTGCATAGAGGCCCTTTTCTCCGTTGTAATCAACATACCCGAATGTAGTAAAATCATTTTCCTCATTTTGAGCTGCAAGAGAGAATGCATGTATTCATAAGCCTTTCTAAAGATATGTATGCATCACAAGTGAGTTGTGTTCAACAAACTTACCACTTAGTCGAGTACGCATTTACGACCTACAAATTCAAAAATTATACTTCTCACAAAAACTTACCAGATAGTATTATAGGAAGTGGGTTTCTACACTTCTACATCGGTACATGACATTCTCACAATTAATTCATACATATCCGATGTCCACCGCATCTCCACCCTTTTTCAGTTTTAAACCCTATGTAGTCACATAGGGTTCTTTAAACCCTTTTGGGACTCTAAACCCTATGTAGTCACATTTGGGCCCAGAACCATCTAAACAGATCCAGATTATGTGTTCGATCCTATCTTGGGACTCAGATCTGTGTCTACTCTTGTTCACTTGATGTGTCACTCTTTAGTGTATTTGGCATTTTCAATAGGGTCAAATAAATCAGGTTTTGGATCGGTTCTTTTCTTAGGCAAAATACTTGGAACCATTGAAAAAAAATCAACTTTTAATATCAATTCAGTTCTTATATAGTATCGTATTATTAATTTGTAGAACTGATATGGAACCGAACCAAATTATTACAGTTCAGTCCTAGTCATTTTTTTGCTTCCTAATTTTTTTTAAATCTCCTACACTCACCGCTAAATTTGTGGCACATAAAGACATTCAACAATCGAAATTATAAGAAATACAAATATGTTCATGGTTACCATCACTTCAAACCACAAAAGTTAAGTTTCAAACATAACAAGTACATAAGAGATTAAAAAAATTGGTAAAGAAAATAAAAAGACATTCACTACAAGAGAAATCTAATATTGGTTTGGTTTAATCGAACCGAACCGTACCAAACCAAATTAAACTGAATCGAAACCTGACAACATACAATTTGGTTTGAATTTGGTAGTATTTCTTTCAAACCGTATTAAAGCGAACCGAAACATATAAAAACCGAACCGAACTAAAGAAATACAATAAAACCTTCATATATTACTAAAAAATAAAATAACAAATCCAAACCGAACCAAAATGAACTAAACCGAACCAAATCAAACCAAAACATAGTATCGTGATTTGTGTTTAATTTGATAATAATTCTCCTAACATGTTCCAAACCAAACTGAAATCGATAAACCAATCGAACCGGAAATCGATATGCCCACCCCTAATTATACGTGTTGATACGTGTTCTTTTTTGGTACTACGATAGAACCTTGTTGTTTCATGTTGGTTTATTTTCATTTTTGTGTACTATTTTTGCTGTCAAAACTCAAAAGTTTAGGAGTTCGCTTAATTGCTTCATTGGTTTCATGTTGTTTAATGCCCAATTGCTGTTTTTAGGCTTCTGACTATAAACTTGCGAAGTTTACTTGATCATTTCGTTTTTGAAAGTTTTGTTTACTAGACTAAAATTTCTAGGCACTTTATGCATCACATGTGCGTGGGTATTTAGTCTTCAATAATGTAAACTTATATGTCATTTTGAAATGATTTCAATTCAAAATCTAATCTAATCTATTTAAATATACTTTAATTTTATCTCGAATGCTTAAATTTAATAAGAACAGTCATATAAACTCTAACATCTATTTAACTAATGTCTCTGTTGAGACTAAAATCATGTAATATAAAAACATTCTTAAATAGAAAACATTTTAATGATAAAATTACAAATATAGCAAACCATCTGGATCAGAATGTGCAGTGGCGGATCTACTATGGGGTCTCAACCCCCATCCAAACCCTATATATATATATATTTAAAATTAAATTGTATTTATATTTGTATGGTAAATATAGTAATTTATAATTTAATTACGCTAAGAATACCAAATGTTTCTTTGGCTCAGTGGAAGCGCATCTTCCCTGTTTATCATTTTATAATTTTTTTTTTTGCTTTTGTCCTCTTTCTTTCATGTTCTCCTTTTAAGTGATTTTACATAATTTAATCAATTTTTCTTTAATTTGAAAGGTTAAACAACTTATACTACTTCAATACAATTTTTGTTTATCATATTTCATCCGTTCTTTTTCAATTATAATAATCCACTTTTCATGTTTGTCAATGTATAAATTAGACCTTTAGTATTTTTCATTCTTTATTGGTAAAAAATTTAAAAAGTCAGATCTTGATAATTTAAAGTGAGAGAAATTAACAAAAAAATTCAAAAATTTAATTTGTAATACATTATTCAATAAAATATAGTCAAAGTAGAATATGTAAATAGGACAAAATCACAACCTTTGCAACTAAAAGAGAACGGGGTAGTATAATTTATAAAGTTTTTCAATAACATTTTTGCACTAAATATAAACTGATTTTTAGATATAATTGTGCGTGAACAATTTATATTGGCTAAAGGGTCAAATAGGCCCTTGAACTGACTTAAAGTGTTCAATTAGCCTCTTATATAAGAGGTTCTGCCCGGCCGTCGCTAATTGGGACAGTTCCCGGTGAAATTTTTTGATGAAATTTTTTGAGCATCTTTTTCATTAAGTCTAATTTACCCATACCAAATTTCAGCTAAAAATTCAACCGGAAAGGCAATAAAATGATTTTCCGAAATGTATTGCGCTGTTTAACTTCGCAAATTATACCGTGGGATCGGTCCACCATCCACATGGTGTACCGATCCCAATACGGTATCCTTTTGCGATTAAAAAAGAGAGGAGAGAAGCGCCCTTCCTGTTTTGCATCTCAAGTTGCTTTTTGTGAGGAGGCTCTGCAATTGACGGCAAACCCCGATCAAGAAATTGACGGCCAAATAGCCATTTTCCATTGTCAAATCTGCCATAGCCACCTGCCATGCCATGGCTTGAAATTGAGCCCTAGGGTGATGAGGTGATCTAAGACTAACCGCAACTCAATCCGTCAATAAATCTAATTTCCCTCCAATTTATACGTACTCACCCAATCAATTTAGTTGTTCCCCACAACTCAACACCGTCAATATATTCACTCATCACATATTTTTTAGAATAAAATGCGTAACTTCTTACTTTTTTATTACACATCATTTATATGCTAAATTTATTTTAACAATAATAATGATTTAAAAAGTCAAATATTTCGATGTAGAAATAAATGGATTTGGAGTTTAATTTTTTTGTTACTCCAGATCTATTTTTGAAAAAAGTAACTGAGATATGTTTGGAAAAAATAGTCTAACAATAAGATCATAATTTTAACACTTGGATTTAAATAATAAAAAATTGGACCTAAAAATCTCAACCTGATAAATTTTATTATTTTTATTTTAACTTTATATAAACAATATTGATGTCATATGAAAGAGAATAAAAAATCACAAATTTTGATATATTATTTATAAAAATAGGAAAATAAATAAAAAGTTATAATGATTCAAATAAAATTGAGAATTTTATTTGAAGTGGACCCTCCTGTTTTATTCTTCCAACTCGTGCCAAAGTGATTGCAAGAACTCCTCTCTCATGGGGTGAATGAAGGTCCTGGCTTCCCACTCAATCGTTCTCCCAATCCACTATCACTCCCTCAAATACAAAAAAAATGCTTGGGTTGCAACATATTTGGGGTGAAAACCTTAAATTTGGGGTCTCCACCCCCACCCATTGCGGACAGCCTAAAGAGACTGCTTGGAACCTTCCACCTCTCCGGTTGCCGCTTGCTGCGTCGGAACATAAATATTCCTCCACCAGGCTTCTAATGAAGAAGACTCACCTTCACGAATTATGTCAGAATCTACAAAAATTCCTTTGAGAAATTGAGGAAGAAGCAATAGCGAGTGACTCTGCCTCAATTTAAGGTGTGTTTGCTATTGCTTTAAAAAAGGACTTTCAACTTTTTTGGAAGGTAAAAGCTAAATGAGGTGTTTGCAAAAGAAAAATTCAACTTAATTTAATCACTTTTAAGCCAAAAGCCAAAAGCAGGTCTGGGCATGCTTTTTTCTGCTTCTTGGTATTTCCGTAAATAAGTTCAACTTTTTCGGATGTTTTTATTTCTAAATATATCAACTACTCCAAAAGTACCCTTACCCCAAGAAGGGTCGTACAGATCAGAGCATCATCTTCCCTCATCCCTATGTGACACCCACCTCCCCTCCTACAAAAATTGCAGTCGGCCGATATGCTTCGCTACACCAGACCACCAGTCCACCGCCGCCACTCCCGCAGCAGATCTGCTTCGCTGCCGCAGGTCCGCTTCGTCGCCGCCGGTCCGCTTCGTCACCGCCATTACCTCTTTGTAGAATTCCCTTTTCATTTGTATTTTGTATGCCTACTATTTTGCTTTAACAGCTCATTTTGAATGTTTTCTCCGCGCCTGAAACATCTTTTTGTTGGCAAGGGATGGAGCATCTTACCGTAGAGTAGGGGTGGGATTTTGGAACCGGGAACCGTAGAACCGATTGGAACCGAACCGTTAACAACATCTTGGAACTGAACCGTTAACAATTAATGCCTCATTTGTAGGAACCGAACCGAAGTAGGTTATAACGGTTCGGTTCTTGGTTCCTATAAAAAATATGTGCATGGAACCGTTAAGGAACCATTATTAAAAAAATAAAAAATAAAATAATATTAGTAGTAGTAGTAACAATAATAATAATAATAATAATAATAATAATAATAATAATAATAATAATAATAATAATAATAATAATAATAATAATAATAATAATAATAATAATAATAATAATAATAATAATAATAATAATAATAATAATAATAATAATAATAATAATAATAATAATAATAATAATAATAATAATAATAATAATAATAATAATAATAATAATAATAATAATAATAATAATAATAATAATAATAATAATAATAATAATAATAATAATAATAATAATAATAATAATAATAATAATAATAATAATAATAATAATAATAATAATAATAATAATAATAATAATAATAATAATAATAATAATAATAATAATAATAATAATAATAATAATAATAATAATAATAATAATAATAATAATAATAATAATAATAATAATAATAATAATAATAATAATAATAATAATAATAATAATAATAATAATAATAATAATAATAATAATAATAATAATAATAATAATAATAATAATAATAATAATAATAATAATAATAATAATAATAATAATAATAATAATAATAATAATAATAATAATAATAATAATAATAATAATAATAATAATAATAATAATAATAATAATAATAATAATAATAATAATAATAATAATAATAATAATAATAATAATAATAATAATAATAATAATAATAATAATAATAATAATAATAATAATAATAATAATAATAATAATAATAATAATAATAATAATAATAATAATAATAATAATAATAATAATAATAATAATAATAATAATAATAATAATAATAATAATAATAATAATAATAATAATAATAATAATAATAATAATAATAATAATAATAATAATAATAATAATAATAATAATAATAATAATAATAATAATAATAATAATAATAATAATAATAATAATAATAATAATAATAATAATAATAATAATAATAATA
This sequence comes from Cuscuta epithymum, assembly GCA_945859915.1. Classification (NCBI taxonomy): domain Eukaryota; kingdom Viridiplantae; phylum Streptophyta; class Magnoliopsida; order Solanales; family Convolvulaceae; genus Cuscuta; species Cuscuta epithymum. Next base: position 1,897,955 of record CAMAPF010000938.1, read on the forward strand.
ATAATAATAATAATAATAATAATAATAATAATAATAATAATAATAATAATAATAATAATAATAATAATAATAATAATAATAATAATAATAATAATAATAATAATAATAATAATAATAATAATAATAATAATAATAATAATAATAATAATAATAATAATAATAATAATAATAATAATAATAATAATAATAATAATAATAATAATAATAATAATAATAATAATAATAATAATAATAATAATAATAATAATATAATAGCAATAATAACCACCACCACAACAACAATAATAAAACAATATAAGATATTTAACTAACAATTCTAATTTAATCAACGGAAAAGAAGTAATAAATATTGTACATGAGGTTGATATATACATTAAACTCCTTTCTACAAATCAAGTTTTGTTTCATCACATAAATTTTATAAATATAAAATAACCCAAATAACTTGTAGTTGATTGCACATATTTTACTTTACTATTTTTATAATATTTCTAATTATTAGATTTATTATGAATCAATAGAATGTGATAATATTTTTTTTATATCTATACATGCAAACTCAATGTCTTTTTTTTAATGTTTTGAAAGACTTGAAGTAGGCGTCCTATTCTTGCTACTATGATGACGAGTAACCTTCATCGTTCCGACACTACACCGATTTTTAATGTTTCATTTATTACATGAAAATTTAAATCACTTTTGTTCTATTAAGTGTTTAAAGTTCATTAGTTAAGTTTGAGCTTTAATGTTTGAAGTGATTAGAGCTTCAAATAAAATTTTAATACTCGTGTTTTGAATTTTCGACGTGTTTAAAATTATATGTTAATTCTTAGACGAGAAAAATTATTCTAGGAACCGGTAAAAGGAAGAACCGAACCGTTTACTACCGGTTCGGTTCCATAACGGTTCTTGATTTTTTATAAGGAACCGAACCGATTTCATTAGTTAAAACTTTTATAACGGTTCCACTCATTTTGAGTAAGAACCGAACCGGTCCCAGCCCTACTGTAGAGGCATGATTATATAATTGGAGGTTATTTTTGTAATTTAATAAAATATTACATTAAAAATCATTTTTTATCAAACACTCCAACTTTTACATTTTAATCTTTGAGCCCATTTCTTTTGGGCTCAAAGATTAAGAAAGTGGTTAAAAAGGTAAAAGTTGTGGTTGAGATTTGAGTAGAAAAAAGGTGAAATGATGTGGATCACATCTTTCTTTCCAAAAAGGGAAATGAGACTATCAATTTGGGACGGCCTAGAAAGGAAATACGGGACTATCATTTTGGGACAGAGAAAGTATAATACTACATATACGTAGTATGATATACAGAGTATGATCATGATGAAGCTCTCCTGTAACTTTTAATGGGTACTACAAAAGCATTACTAAAATTAAACTTATGAACAAAAATTTGATTTCGAGTGCACTTGGATAGATACTGTAGTATAGAAATTGAACTTGATATAAGTCATTAAAATTTACTAATTTAAATTAAGTATTTGTTTGTACACCATGTTTATTTTAGTCATATATTAATAATTATTTCTACTTTTAATATGGGAACCCCGTCTCTATCATAACCAATGCAAATCTTAAGCTATTCCCTCACCTATAGAAGAAGCCATGAATCAGGACGATGTGTTAATGGGTGCATACAGTTCGGCAACAAACTGAAAGGCCATAATGACCAAATCCGATTCCAAAACCAAACAACAGGGTTAATGAGGTCATCATCATCTTCTTCCTCTTCATGGTGAAAACGATTTGTCCCAGAAGGATGATTATCTTCTTTGTCATATTGGGTTGGGGAGCTTTGCAGAACACAGCGACAAACAGGACAGGTGTTGTGGATTCGAAGCCACGGGAGAATGCAGAGAGAATGGTAGAAATGCTTGCAAGGCAGCTCCCTCACTTCATCACCAACCTCAAACTCATCCTTGCAGACGGCGCAGGTCGAGTCGCTGGCCAAATGAGCTGGAGTGATCACCACTCTCTGTAGAGATTCAATGGCTGAAGATGTCGCCGGAGGCGGCCCAAATCTTTCATCTTCATCAGGAGCGCTGGACCCTTAGAAAGATACAAGCCCAACATATTACAACTTGTATTGGGGAATTGAAATTCAATAAATACCATTAAAATATATTCGCGTATTAGAAATTCCTCAGGATAGGACCTAAACATATTTAAAGTTTAGTTGAAAGAATTAGTTGATTAAAGCTTACTAAAACAATGAGAATCTTATCTGTGAATTTTATGATTGTTTTAGTCCTATTTAGGGAGTTTGAGAATGGGAGGGGAATGCTTTGAAGATTACAGTAGGAGGAGAATGGAGGGAACCCCTCTGTTTAGGAGTTAGAGTTCAGAAAACAAAAGATTAGGAAAGAATTATAATTAAAATGGCTTCAGAGTATAACATATGGAAACGATTGTATTAATATAGTTTAACTTAAAGTTATTCTTCAAAAATGACAAATCTGTGGAACTTGAATGAGCAAAAGAACTTAAAGTATAGGCAATTTGAAAGGTTTTGGAAAGTTACATATAAAATCTAAAACCATCCATTCTACTTTTTAAACTCCCAAACAAAAATAGAGGATCACCAAAACCTCCTCACCCTCCTCCCCCCTTCCAAATAACTTCAAAACATACCCTAAATGCTCAAACCTTAATACTATCGTATATCTTACCGGGGGCGGTATCAAATTGATCATTTTCATCTGAAGAGACCGGCATAGGAGGCCAGGGATTAGTGAGTTCTTCTGGACCAATAAACTGTGAGATCACACGAGAACGATGGACTTGCCGGAGATCACGGTCCTGGTCATCTTGACCGAGTGGGGGATCCAGCAGGACAGCCAAAGTATCAAGCAACCCTCCTCCTCTTGGAGAGCCTTCTTCTTCTCCCCTCCTCCTAAGTCTGCTTCGAGTAGCATCCAGTTCGAACCGGACTTGGGCAAAACAACGGGGGCATAAAATTCCGATGGGGTTCGACGAAACAGTTCTGACCGATCTCTGGCATTGCCTGCACCAGTAGTAATGGTATCTTCTCATTCTCCGGAATCCATTCACCCGGATACCCACTCTTGGAAAAGGGTTCATAGGCATCAGATAGGTCAAGGGAGAGAATATGTTTTTATTAAAGGGCAGAAAAGTTTACACTAAAGCTTTTATTATAGATATATATAGATGTATGGACTATGGAGGTCCTGTTGAGAATGAGAAGGAGGAATGGCAAACTAAGGATGACTTTCTGGGATTGCAGTCTTCCTTCTAGCAAAATTTCTAAACGGGGTTTGGTTTGCTTTGCCCCTTTTGCACATCTATCTTTTCTTCATCCTTCATGTCTCCCCTCATCTCAAGTAAAGAACAAGCTAGTAGTAATAATAATAATTAATTAAGAACTTGGAGTTTATGAGTAAATTTTCAATCTGCATGCATGCAATACACTTTCCAATCTGAGTCAACAATGGAATATTTATGAAAAAGATTTGCAATTTAGCCCCGTAACTATAGCTACCCAATGTTATTAGTCTTTTAACTTTATTCATTGCCAGATGAGGTCCTACAACTAATCAATATGTGCAATTTAAGAACTTTGCCACCAAAAGTACCCTCTACAACGTATTTTTCAACACCCCAAACGTCCTACAATTGTAAAAATGGATATACAAGTAAGATTAATTATAGGACTATTAATGGACACGCACAATTGAATGTCACAGGATTAAAATTGTAAATATCCGAATTTATCATATACTGTACTAGAGGCTGCTTAGGGGCCCTTTTCTTCATCTTAATCAACAAACCCAAATGTAGTAAAATCGTTTTCCTCATTTTGAGCTTGAATAGATAATGTATTCATATAGCCTTTCTAACGAAATGAGTTTGTCACAAGTGATTTGTGTTCAACATAATTTCCTCCTAGTCTGGGTTTCTGCACTTCTACATCGATACATGACCTCACAATTAATTCATGCATCCCTTGTCCACCGCATCTCCACCCTTTTTCAGTTTAAAAATGAACCTGCATGCTTTGAAGTTGTTTCCCGTCAAACATAACTAAATAAAAAGAATGTGATCAGGATAGAACCGGCTGATTCCGATCCCCAACTTGAAGAGCTTGGGACTCTAAACTCTATGTAGTTATAGTTTGGGCCCAGAATCACCTGAAGCGATCCCAATCCTGGTCTCTATTTGATCCTATTTTGGGATTGGGATCGTGACCACCAGCCCCCTTGTCACTCCATCTCCACCCTTTTCAGTTTTAAAATGAACTTGCGTGTCTTTTTTATTGTTTCCCACCAAACATAATGAAATACAAGAATGTGACCAGTATAGAACCGGGCAGTTCCAATCCCTAATTTTAGGAGCTCGGGACTCTAAACCCTCTCTTAATACAATTTGAGCCCGTAATCATGTAGACTGATCCCAATCTCAATCCCGGTCTGTGTTTGATCTCCTATTTTGGGACAGGGATAGTGTCGATCCCTAATCCCTCCATACTAGGGAGTAGGGAAAGGGAAAATTTAAGAAGTAGAGAAAATTTAGAAAAAGTAAACATACTACTATCTCTGTCTCATACTCCGTATTGGTTATCCACTTTCAATTTGGCACGAATATTAATAAAGTGGTTGAAAAGTAAAAGTAGTGATTGGGATTTGATTAGAATAAAGTAAAATGATAAGGACCACATATTTCTTGCCAAAAAAAGAAACAAGACATTCATTTTGGGACAACCTAAAATGGAAAGTTGGAAAACCAAAATGGGACGGAGGGAGTACGTATAAAGTAAAAGTAATTAAAGAGAGATAAGTTCGGAAAAGGAAAATTGTGGGACTACTACTAAACTAGACATGTAATGAGTAGAAAAGAGAAATGTAAAGATGTAATTAAAGAGAGTAAATTATTTCCTAAAATGGATTGGTACCTTTAAATGGGACACTCAAATAAGGAAAGTGAAAATATTTCAATGGTACGAAGAGAATATATTATTTGTAGAAACAACATGGAACCAAGCCAAACCTTTACGGTGCAGTTCTAGTCATTTTTTGGTCCTTAATTTTTTTAAAATCTCCTACAAATATCACTGCTAAATTTGTGGTGATCCCATAATTGTATATGAAATACAAATACATTCAAGATTACCATAAGTTAAGTTTCAAACATAATAAGTACATAACAAATTAAGAATTTTAGTAAAGAAAATAAAAGTGTTATTGCCCTAAATAAGGCAAAATTATTGCTGAAATTTCTAAATAGGAGTATGTATCTTTTTATTCCCTAAATAGGAGTTTTGTTCCACATTTACCCTTTCCTTTAATTTAGTTTTCAAAAATCGCTTGCCCACACTTTTCTCCCGTTCGTCTTCTACAATAGGGCCAGGCCTTGTTCATCTCCTCAACAAGGATCTTCAATAGGAGGCAGCAGCGACGACCTTTGAGCTGAGGCAGCGGCAGTGAGCAACGATCTTCAGGTCCGGTAGGCGAGCAACGATCAACGGCGGCGAGCAGAAGGGACCAGCGGCGAGCGTCATCCAACAGGGGTGGAGCATCCACAAGTCGTGAATCCAGATCCGGTGACCGAGTTGAAGTAAGTCATTGTTTTCCCCTCTTCTTCTATCATCGTTTTCTTCTTCCTTCATTTCTCTTCATCTTCTGATTTTCTCTTCTTGTTTAGTTTATTACAGATCTCGTTTTGTGTTTCATATTTGAGTTTTTAAAAATGTCAAATTTTGTTTCAGAATGCCATGAAGATGGCTTTATTGCTCTTCAAAAATGTCATCTTTTTCTTTGAAAATGCCAATAAGTTGGCATTTTTTATTCATGTTGGCATTCAGATCAAGATGATGATGGCATTAGCGTCGTCACCGGCTAGATTTGCAGCGACAGAGTTTGGATCTGCAAAGGTGGCGGCCGAATTTATAGGGGCGGCTAGCAGGCGGCGGCGGCAAGATTTGGCTAGATCGACGGTGACGGCGGTCAGATCTGCTATGACAATGGCCAGATCTGCGGTTGCGGCGGCGAGATCTACAGAGGTGGCCAGTTCTGAGGTGGCTGGTAGCAGCTGGTGTTGGTCCGGCGGCGGTTCGGCGTCCAACCAGCGCCGGTCCGGCATCCTACCGGCGGCAGTGTGTTTTTTAGTCTTCAAGGGCGTTTTTGTCCAAGTATACATAATAACTCCTATTTATGGAATTTTTAAACTTTAGTCCTATTTTAACAATTAAAGATTTATTTACTCCTATTTAAGTAAATCTCCCAAAATAAAAAAGACATTCACTACAAATCTACAAGATGAATCGGTTAAATACTTGTCAAGTTATCAACTTTATTACCTAAACTAAAGTTGATAACTCAAGCTCGAGTTCGAGCTCGATATTTTTTATCAAGCTCGAGTTCAAGCTCGAATTCGGCTCGAGTCATTTATCAAAGCTCGCGAGCATTGCTCGAGTTCGGCAACCAATCAACCAAAGACTGCCCATTGAAAATCAAGTATATTAAATACGGAGTAATAAAATTAAATGTTTACTTATTACGGATGGCTTCTAGTATAAGGATGTTTTTACTTGGACTAATTTGCTGGTCTGGTCTGGACTGGTCTGGAAAGATCTGTTTTCTTTGTATTTTTATAACTATCCAAGTCTGGTCTGATCTGAACTGATCTGGGACAAATTACAATCCAAGTTAAAACATCCTAAGTGAGTCTACTAAGTAGGCCTTCCCATCCAACCATATTTTTATAGGAATTTTGGAAACCAAACCGTTAAAAAAATAGAAATCAAACCTTTGGTTTGAAATCAAACCAAATCGGATCATAACAATTTAATTCGGTTTGATTTGTCGTTTCTTGGTTCCAAAGTCTTGTCCCTAAAATAAACCATGCCAAACGGCCCATTGAAAAATCAAAACAAATTGGGCCGAAAATGGACCGTGCCAGAGCAAATGGCGAGTGGCATTACCTGTCTTGTCCGTACTCCACCGTCGGCTAATGAGGGTTATCCGAACTTCTCCGTCACAGAGAGTAAAGTTTAGCTTCAGCCAGAGAAGAATCGTTCCATCTCTATCTAAACTGCCATGGAGGTTGTCATCCCCTCCGTCCGCTACTGGCTGGTGGATCACCCAGCAATAAGCCAATTCGAGTGGAAACAAGGACACACATTAGGCTCCTCTCCCCTTTTCCTTGCCCTCACAGTCATCACCTATCTCGTAATAACTCTCTCTCTCCACCGCTCTGGCTTTCTCCCACCCCTCTCCTCCGTCTCCCTCCGCGTCATCACCGCCGCGCACAACCTCATCCTATGCCTCCTCTCACTCGTCATGGCCGCCGGATGCTCCCTCGCCGCCTTCCACCAGATGCCCAATCGCGATTGGAGATGGGCGATCTGCTTCCCGGCCAATCACACGCCTCCGCGTGGACCGACGTTCTTCTGGGCCCAAGTTTTCTACCTCTCGAAGATTCTCGAATTCATTGACACCCTGTTGATCATCCTCAGCGGGTCCCGCTCCCGACGGCTCTCCTTCCTCCACGTCTACCACCACGCCGTGGTGGTTGTGATGTGCTACCTCTGGCTGTCGACGGCGCAGACGCTGTTCCCCGTCGCACTGGTCACCAACGCCTCCGTTCACGTGCTAATGTACGCCTACTACTTGCTCTGCGCGCTGGGTTACCGCCCGTGGTGGAAACGGGTGGTAACGAATTGCCAGATTATCCAGTTTGTGTTTAGCTTTGCGATTTCGGGGGTGATGTTGTATTTTCACTTTACTGGGTCGGGTTGCTCCGGAATATCGGGTTGGTGCTTCAATGCTGTTTTCAATGCTTCCCTTTTGGCTCTATTCCTTGATTTCCACTCCAAGAATTATCGAGACAAGAGGAAAGACGATGCCAAGAAGAAACAGTCATGATTTGTGTTGATATTTTGTTGTATTTCTCCAACTTCAAGATGATATTTGGGCTCATTTTGTAATGGTAGTATTTTAATTTGACACGACTTTAAATTTTATACTCCGTATTGTGTACTACGTAATAAACTATTTCTCCAACTATTTTAATTTGACACGACCTTTTGGCTCCAACTACTACGTGGTTTGTTACCGATTTTTGTAACTTCTTTCAATGTTTGGAACTTAAATATAATATATGAAGCTATTGACTAGGACTTTCACTTGTGTTAAATGTGCACGTTGTTGAGTATGTTGTTATTTTGAGATTTTCCAATGCCGTATATTATTGATTTTTGGAATTCGTATGTTGTTACTATTTTTAAGACATACAAACAGGAACCGAAAAACCCGAATCGGATCGACCCGTTTCAAATGGGCCGGGTAAGGTCTGGTTCCTATATTCAAAATTGCAATACCCGGACTGGCGGTTCTATTTTATTTGGCATTACCCGCCCGGACCCGGCCCGCGCTCAGCCCTAGTATGAAGTACCATTTATATGCTTTAAAGCCAACTTGTTTTCTAAATACTACGTGGCCATTTCGAGGGCCAAAATCGGGCTGAAAAGTCTTAAAATGCAAAAAAAAAAAAAAAAAAAAAAAAAACACTCATTAGATGGGTTATTATGGCTGATTACTATTTTCAGGCATTGCAGCCATTACTGAACAAGCCCTACATTTGTTATTTTACGTATGAAGTATTAAATAGTACTTCTCTCGTTCTTTAATTCTCGCAACATTGTGATTTTTATACTATTCACAAACCTTACTTTGATCAGGATTTTCTACTAATATACATAATCAAATTATTACGTATAGAATGTTATTGAATTCCTATCAATATGAATTTCCAAAATATCAACTTTTTATAAAGTTTACTAATACATAATTAAATATAATTACAGTCAAAATTATTCATTGGCAAACGTGAAAATCAAACTGTTGCAAGAATTAAAGAACGAGAGATAGTATAATAATAAAGATATACGGAGTATACCCTTTATACCCTTTCTATATTTGGTAAAGGTAAATATTTATTTTCATTTTTCATTCTATTTTTTCATTTAATAAACTTATATTTTTTCACAATACTGTGAATTCAACCAATTTCGTCATTTATATCATTTTTTCGACCACAATTTTGAAAATTTAAATAGGTTCATTGTCACCAAATGGCTCTAAATTGACCGAAACTACTAAAAATCAATCCCTTCGCTCCAAGATACCCCAACCAAATTAGCCCTAAAGGAAATAAAACTCTCAGTAGACATTCATCATATTGCCCAAACCGTAGTGCTCTACAAATATACATGAATATGTATTATTTAACACTTTTATCTACTTGTTCATCTCCTTTCTTTGGCCAAGCCCTCCAACTTATCAACTTCATACGGCACCACCACAACTGTGGCTGCCGGGACAGTGTCCCACCGCTCCTTGAGAAAACTCTCGAATCTCAGAACCATCTGCCTCCGAAACTCAAGCTCCCTTGTGAACATATCAAAGATCAGAAAGGAAAGAATATATCTGAACGGAACAATCAGTAAAATGGAAGCACCAAACAGAAGCACCAGGGCAACCTCCATCGTGATCTGTGGCTGTCCCGCAAGAACAACTGACCGTAATTTAAGCAATGAAACATTGAGACTCTGGAGACACTTCTCTAACTCCTTCAATGCTTCTTTGAGAGCAATGATCTTCTGAATCGTGTTTGAAGGCGGTTGGTCACAGATCGTGACTTTCCCAAAGTATCTCCCGAGGCGGCCTTGCTCTTTCAACCCCTTGAGTAATAGCATCCCTCCCGCCAAAACCATTAAGGTTGCAGGGAATATGATTGACAGCATGTCCCTGAAAATCAGGGTGTATGTCAGCACGAGACAAGACGCGGTTAGCAGCGGGTCCTCCCAACGCCTAAGCTTTTTGAAGTTTTTGCCCATGACCACTAATGGAAGCATCAGTTCCTTGAAGAGGGCAATATTGCTAGGGATTCCTTCAATCATTGCAGCATTAATGGTTTCCCTTGTTCTCTCCACCACCCTGCATTTCTCTCTCCACACCGTAGCTGCCTTCTCCATGACATTCTTATCACCAACCACGAGATTTTTACTGAAGACTATTACCCCCTGTTTCACTGAACAGCTCCTCCAGAAGGAGAGTGAGGAGTTCGAAGCCCATGTTGGTGATTTCATCCATTTGCACGAGTATACGCTTCCGTCTATGTCGAACACATGAGTCTCCACTGTCTCATTTGATCCAGAGCATTGATGTTGTTTCTCTGTTAAAGGCTGAGACCAGCAGTTCACTGCTAGGGTCTGCAGCATGACATCACTGTAGGGCAACGAGTCTTGCAGGTATGAGAACAGGACCAGTTTGTCGGGATCATCTAGAAGCTTCCCAGAAATTTGAAGTGCCTGGAGTCTTGATATTGCGTTAGTAGCATAAATGGTTGCTTTTATGTTCCCTTTATCAGATTGACGCTGGTCAGAATCCACATTGGGTCCAAATCCTTCTATGAATTTGTATAAAGAAATAACTTCATTGATGCATGCATACCAGACATCCCTCCTCATGTCACCTCCCAAATCAATGAACTCTAATACCCATGCTTCAGATCTGTCATGCAAAGTTTGTGAACAAATAAAATGACACAATTCTTGCAGAAACAGAAACTTGTGTTCATTATACAAATTAAAGTTTTATATAAAGAGATCAGACTTATATCTCAAAGAAAAATGTCACTATAGGTAGATCATTATCACAAGCTTCAGCGTTTGTGTACCAAAAGCAGTGAACAACTTCTGTTTTAGCCTTGTTTGGTTGGACGGTTTTGTAGGGGAGGGAATGAAAGTGAAGGACTTGTATGTGTTTGGTTGGGTGAAGTACGGGGGAAGGTGAGAGGAAAGTGGAGGAGCAATAAAACCCTTGAAACTCTTCATAACCCCCCGCCCCACCCAATTCGGAGGATTTTGGGGGAGTTCTTTGCTTCCTTATTCTATTTACCCTTTTCTTGAAACCAACAGTTCATATAATATTGTTGTCATACATGGAGAACATTTTTACTACACCAAAAATTATTTCAAATACACAATGGAGCCAAAGCCTCACTATTTTTTGGCTTGAGAATATGATGGAATAAAGCAAAATGGCTCAATAAATTGTTTGCGCTTCATTTTCAACCTGATTTTCACTATGGGTCATCCGGAAATACTCTCTCTGGGCTTTAGTTCAGGGGTAAGACCGCGTACATCCGACCCCCCCTTACCCCACCGTAGGTGCCTTTGCGACACCGGGGTAATGATGATGATGACACGATTTTCACAATTACAAAATACAAATTCTTGTTGATCCATATTTAACTGCATATACTATTTTTCATTTTTTCTGCTTCCCATCACCTCCTTGGAACCATATGGCTTAAAGAAACCTCTAAACAACTTTTCATAACTTCATAAGTTCAATAGGTTGAAAGTTGAGACATGACTTTTTTAACCCAACAGTATCATCACAAGTAAAAACTACTATAGTCAGAGCAATGAACAAACAGATCTGAATGAGAACTATGGTTAACAGATGATCCTTGGAGAAGCTTACTCACTCCTGACCGGAAGAGACAGATATAGCAGAGTCAAGAAGATCAAATCCCAAAGGGCCAACCCTGGTTTTCTTTACATGACAGCCATCTTTGCTGAGACCAAGTCTTAAAACTTCTCTTTTCCCCTTCAACCCTACACCCTAGAATAACACTGAAATGTGTAATAGAATCCTAGCAACTCAAACATGCACAATACATGATCTAAGATCCCCCCTAAGTTAAATTTAAATACCAAGGGTATTTGGATATCAAGAAAATTGTTTTATTTTCATTTCGTTCCTTCAAAACACCTCATATATATTTACTCAAGCAATTCAAACTTTAATACATGCCTTTCCAAAGATTAGGCATGAATTGCTAATTAAAACCAAAAGAACAATATCTATAATACTTATTAAAAAAAACATTATCTGCACTACTTTAAAAACAACATCAATATATCAATACTACTTTTATATATTTATAATAAAAAGAGCTATATGAGTATGGTAATACGTCCTACTTAGTTGTCACGCTACTTGGAATATAGAAATTTGTAGTACCTCAAAGTAAAGTGCCTTATCGGTTAAAGTCAGTGTGCCAGGCCATGCCATATTATTCTTCCATTTTAAAACTGGGGACTTCCCCCCTGAAGCAATAAACAGAATTCTCTCATCAGAAATATTAGGGAACTCTTGAAACTCATATGATTTCCATCTGTCATGCACCCTGAAATTAGTTACAGAATGTGTATGTAATTATGTGTATCAAAGAACCATAAATTCAGCACTCACAAAGAACATTTTGAAGATTGGGTGGCTGTTACAATTTATAATTCATTATAATGGGAGATGATAATGCTCACCTGAGAAGATCATTGATATAGGTCGACCACGAGGTGAATGACATGCCCCCATGTTCATTATCAGCAAGTGATTTGAAAAGGTTGTGTGCTGTTGACCAATCAGCCACACCTGATATGGCTGGAGCAATACGAACAAAAGCCTCTTCCCCTACCACCCTTCCCTTCAACTTTCAACAACAAAATATTGAACAGGTTAAGTTATAGGCTTATACCATTGACAGTTTGCACAGAATTGGGAGAAAAAATAAACACCCCTTACTGGAAATGCTAAAAGTCAAGTCTTAATTGAAGTTAAGCAACAAGAAATTGGAAGAAAATGTTAAACTATGAACATATAGGATCTATTTGGAGCCATGAAAAGGCTACGGAATAAAATAAGAAGGAAGCCGCAAGAGCAGTTTTAAAGGAAAACGCAGGAGGAAAGCGTGAAAAACGTTCAAATTCAATAAATAAATTTTGATAATTTTGTTCAAGCTCATTTTATGTATATACTTCCATTATATAAAAATATTTGTAAAACTTATAACATACGGAGTATAAAACATCTTCTGCAGAAATTTTCCCTCTCTCCCTGCCATTTCCACCAAACATAGCCATGGAAATGTATAGAGTGGATAACTACCTTAAAAGATTCCTTTGGTAGATATTCAGCTGAATAGTCATTAGAGCTGCTGCAGGGGTGTTCCCATGCAAGCATAGTTACAAATAATAGTCTTTGAAATGCAGGTTCCTGTGAAAACAGATCCAAACACCTAACTTGTCAATGATACTGGAGATATATTTATCACCATGAAAAATATCACTTGTTAATTACAACCATAATTCCTAATTGCAATGGTATGTTTTGTAAGGTCTGGGCATGATTTATCATAACAGGCTGAAGATTGAAGTAGAGGCATCAAATGATAAAACCTTAAGGTGCGGATGAATTTCAGAGGCATCCCTTGACAGAAACCTAAAGCAGCAATACTCCACCAAATTGCGGGCATCATCATGGATAAATTCAGGAACAAGTGTCTTAAATACCTTCTGCATTTTCTGGCCAGTCACCCCATTCATCCTGCATCTCTTACTCTTGAAAAGTCAAAAACAGTTTCCACGGTAAACTTCAAAACTTAAAAAAAGTTTGATATCATAGTATATTGTATTTAACAAAATAACATATCAAAGCAAGTTCTAATGGAAAAAAAGATGAACCATATCCATGTGGCCATATCTATCCATTTGAACCCAATTCCTAGCAGAAAGGCTATAGGTACGTTTGGAATTCCGGAAATCATAGGGTAGATAATGTAGGAAATATTTTGAAGGAAAGAATATACTCCCTCCGTTTCCAAAAGAAAGTCACGGTTTGACTTCACGATTATTAAAGAAATAAATTGACTTTACTGTAGAAAACACTGTTTAGACACTGTTTGATACTGTTTGGACACTGTTTGACACTGTTTCGCACTGTTTGGCACTGTTTGGATGTAGATTTCTTTGCCAAATAAGGAAATAAGGGAAGCGTGACTTTGTTTTTGAAACATCCCAAAAAGGAAAGTGTGAGTTTCTTCTAGAAACAGAGGGAGTATTATGAGATTATTATTATTCAAATTTAAATCTGATATTTATTCAAACTCACCTTATTTATCTATTTATTTCTATCATTTGGAATGGAGCCAAAGACTCATTATTTTTTTACTTGGGAATATGACAGAATAAAACAAAATGGCTCACTAAAATGTCTACGCTTCTTTGTTATAAAGCAGCAGTTAGCCCATGCAACTTTCGACGTGATTTTCACTATGGGTCATTCGGTAACAGTCTCTCTGTGCTTTAGTACAAGGGTAAGACTGCATACATCCGACCCCTTACCCCACCGTAGGTGGGAGCCTTTGCGGCACTAAGGTAATGATGATGATGACCTTATTTATCTATTTCTAATATACAAAGACTAAGAAATAATCTATTTGCATTTTTCATGCTAAAACCAAACACGACAAATAACTTCCATTGCACTTTTTCTTCCTTCCTGAGCATTTTCTGAGATCTGCACAGCTCCTACGAGTTCATCACCACCGCTCGGAAATGGTATAAGAGCAAAAAAGTAAGCTTCTTTACCGGCTGAATTGCTCAATGGAGAGAATAGCAGGCAAGGAAAGATCCCCCCTTGGCGTGTGCCTGTCAACAGTCTGTTCAGACACGAATATATCATCCACGTCTTGAGTGTCTTCCTGAGCGATCGACCTTCGATCATTAACACTTTTTACTAGTGGTGAAGTGACTTCAAGCAGAAAGTTTTGAGTCTTTGAAAGCCATTGATTTAATGATTCTTTCACTGAACCTGGGAACACATACCAAAAGCACTCATCCTTAAACCTTAGGACATCATAAAAAATGGTTGAAGCCTACCGCGGTAAAATTCAAGTTCTAAGATGGGTTATTCCTGAGACATTTACCAGGACCTACCCTAAGTATGTTTGAAAAAATTATTTAAAAAACGTGGAATAAATGGGGGAAATGAAGTAGAAAAGGGAAGTTCTGAAACCCTACTGGTGTCAATATGATTTAACTTCCATTTACTGTCGCCCAGCGATCTGCTGACCAGTTTAAACCGAAACTTGATACTGTTTGATGGAGAAGAAGAAGAAGACGATGAGCTAGATTTCTTATTACAACATAGAACCTTGAACAAGACTCGACGGTACTGAAGAGGCTGAGGAAGAACTGGGGAAAATGGGGGAGCCTTTCCCAACTTGCAGTTCATGGTCTGTCTCCCCTTTTCTTTTTGCATAGAAGTTTCTTCAGTAACCGTTGATTAGTTGAATTTTATGATCCTGGAAGGAAGAAATCATAGCTTGATGCTCTGAAGAAGAAGATTAGGATGCTTCACACAAGGGGTGAGAGTGTAAAACAAGATTGTTCTTAGACTTGGTTATTTGCAAATGCTTTAAAAAGACGCTTATTTTATTGAACACTATCCACTTTTATTTTCTCGGCTTTCGTGTCAGAAATTCTTTTACTTTTTCTATTACACAAAAACACTTATTTTACCAAACACTATCAACTTTTACTTTTCAAAATCACTTTTTCTCAAACACTATCAACTTTTATTTAATCATTTCTCCCCATTTTATTAAAAAAAAAAAAAACATTTTTTTAAAACATAACCTATTGTAAACAGACCATTGGACCAACACTCCAACCAGTTGTGCCATTAACTAGCTGACCCTCCTAATTTGAGTGGGGGTGATGCAATTAAATAAAAGATTTGAATACTTTTTTCTAATTTAAGAATCATGTGAGCTGATAAGCACCATAGTTACCTATGTTTTATATAGATAATTATGATTATTTGTACAAATATTCACAGACGAAACAAGTAAAAATCCCAATTTGAGCAAAACCGCATACAGGCGTCATAGATGAAGAAACGGGAATCAATAGTCAAAAGGGACCGAGAACTGAAACTTCGGGGTCAACTACGGGCGTAAAACGGAGCGAAAAATGAAGTATTGCAGTGCAGGGGAAAACCGGCGCCGGTCCACCCCTATAACCGGCACTGGTTATAATGTTTTTCAGTACAAATTCTGCGTCGAAATAAAATCGGCACCGGTCAAGCCTAAAATCGGCGCCGGTTAATCACGATTCTGCACAAAACAAGGAGATGTGCAGCAATATCCTGATGGGAAAACCTCACTTTCCTTATGATCTAAGCAAATATTTCATCCATGCGTAATTGTTGGATTTGAATAGACTAAAAGATGCCAATTTTTAGCCTATGTAAAGCCCTCAATTCATCAAACAAGATCATCAATCCATCCTTGAAGCTTAAATTTCAGTTTTTATATTTTATTTTTGCATTCCCTTGAAGTGTTGGAGAAGAAGTCATTTATATCCTCTACAATTGGTTCCAGGTACTATTTCTTGTATGTTATTGTATTTTCTTTATCTTATTTACACTTTTGTAATTAATATGAGCATTAGAGGCTAAGTTCTTAGCTAAGGCTAGGAATGAACTTTTATGCCCACTAGGTGTTTGATAAAAATTCTAAATCAATAAATTGTGATTTATCCTTTATATTTTGATTGTTTATGACTATGGTGTACAACATAGAAGTATGTTAAATTTAGTTTATACTTGCAAGTAACGTTGAAGTCTAAACTATGAACATTAAAGGATAAACATATATATTACCGAGAATACAAATATATCCGGTATTACATGATACGGGTGTGATATCTTGATATTCAACGGGGTATTCGGTATATGAATGTAAGCCGTAATGGGACTTACACGTAACGAAAATCACGTTCTCGCTGTCTTAACCGGAGTTGAGAATATATATGGGACATCGTATTCATAATTATTGGCAAAGAACTAATATTCAATCCTATTAAAGCATTTAAGTGATTCCCGAAGCCTTAATTGTTGTTATCATTCATCTTAAATTCAAATTAGTTAAAGATTATCTTATTGAACAAAAAAGTGAAAAGCCAAAAAAATAAAACACAACTCAAAATCCCTGCACTTTACTCATTTCTTTATTTAAAGTTATCTACTCTCGGACTTGAATTAAACAACGTTTTTCTGTGCATTCGACCCGGTATTTTACCGGAATTTATTACTATATTGGCACTTGTACACTTGCAAATTTAGCCCGGTCATGAGCATTAATTATAAACTTTAATACTAATTGAAACTTGATAGCATTTGTAGAATAAAATTCCTAAACTCTCTAAAAAAGAACAAAACACCTAATCTTAAGAAGTCCATTTGAGATTATAATACAACTCCACTCCAATATAAGTGCCCTTGCAATAAAAACATCTACTTTATTATAACTAATGAAGTAGCATATTGTAAATTGAAATTGTTTTGTAATTAAACTGTTATTAAGTCCAATCATTAAAATTGATAATTTTTGGATTTAGCACTCAAATTATTTTATCTAACATTTATCGGATGCCTTAACATTTAGAGAGTGTATGCAATTATTTCGGTTTAAAAAAATGACTTCTTAAAGTGATTTTGAAAAAAGTGTTTAATAGTTGTTGGGAGTTGGGATATATTATCTTGACTTATTCTTGTTAAGGAGTCCAAGGCAATACCCTAGTACGGAACCCAATTAGTTAGGTCCATTCCGGCCTGTACGGCTCATTCCGGCCAGGGCCAATCTTCTTCAAGGTTAGACAGGCTTGGGCCTCGGGGCCCCAAAAAATTGAAAAAATTAGGGGCCTACAATTTTATATACATTTTTCTTATGCATTTGTATTTGCTGGTATAAATCGCCCGCAGCCCGCTAAACCTCGTGCGATGATTTGACTAAAGAACTCGAGCAATGCGGTTTGCGAAGGAGTGAAGGATGATTGAGCCATAGAGGTGTGACCGTGTGAGCCCCTGTTCGGCAGTCTGGTTGTCCGGACGTCCGCCGTTCTGCTCCCTGGCCTAGCCTCTACCAACGAACTGAACGAAAGAGGAAGTTTTGGCTTCTCGGTTCTTTGGCTTGATACATAGCTTTTTCATCCTTCTAGGTTCTAGACTTCTAGCTTATATTTGTTAATTTTTTAAATTTTTAATTTCTTCTTTAATTATTTGTTTGTATTTTCATAAATTTTCTAACTTTATATTGATTCGCTAATGTGATATTTTTCATGTGTAAATGCGAAATGACCTAATTTTAAGGTTTTAAATGCTATAATTATTAACTTATTGTTATATTATTACCTTATTGGTTGGAATAGTTGGTCCATTGGAGATTATTGATTACAGGTATTTGCTTAAATAAATGCTATTTAAATTTTAAGACAGCTTGGTTCTTGACTTCTTGCTTGTTTTTTATTTAGAGTTATTATATTGCAATAATGGAATTCAAACGAATCAAATTATATGTTTTGTATTTGTAGAGAAAATTATTAATATATAATATAAATGATTCCACTAAATTATGCGTTTATTTACTTTTAGCATAGTGTAAGATTTTTATTTAAGTATTTTTTTTTTTAACATTTAATTTTAAAGAAGCTATATGACAAACAAACACTATGTATAGGGGGTCTTTTATGAAACTCGACTCAAGTCCGACTTTAGATAGGATCAGCACTGATTCTGCCCTTTGGACCCATTTTGGCCCATTACGGCAACCCTGTACCCCCTCCCATGTTTTCTATAAATAGGAGGTTTCCCTTCTTGTCTTGGGATCTCCTTTCTCTCTCTGGTTAGTCTTCTTCTTTCCCACCTTCCTCCTCCTCTCTAGATAGCTTAGGACATCCTAGGAAACGGTCGTTGCAGCGCTACTTCTCTCTAGATAGCTTAGGACTCCGTTAATGGGAGCTCAACTGATTCAACTCATTTCAGTGTTACCAAATAGACTATATTCATGTACACATTTGGAATTTTAAAGTATGTAGAAATGAGAAATACACTGAGGAGTTTAAAAATCCTACCCAACACTGAAGATGTGGTGCGAATAGAGAAAGTGCAGAAAAAATGAGCAAAACAATAAATCTGATGACACCTTGGAATGATTGATAACCAGAAGTCAATAAAAAATGCCACAAGATGACAATGACTATTACATGTACCCGTTTTACTCAAACTATGAATCGCCTCACAAGCTAGTAACATGACTCAAATGCTGTAAGTCATGAGTTCGTCACACTCGGAGGCAAAGACATACCCTCCTTATCTCCTACGGGCCATGTAGTTTCACAATAAATACAACTGGTCATTCTCATCCATTGAGGGGTGCTTGTAAAAAACTCAATTTGTTAACTCTTTCTCGTGTGCTTTGCTTTGTACTACTTTATAATTTGAACTTTGGTTTGGATATTTCAATTTTTAATAAATTTGGAAAAAATGTTCCCGGCGCTTTCTCCACTTCCAGTGGCATCTCCGGGATAAAAAGAACATTATGTATGATTTAGTATCAAATTGTTGAATCTTCCCTAAAGTGCACTTCATTTTATCATTTTGTATTAATTTTATATTATAAGATTGAATATACATTCTAGGGACCGATAGTATAATAGATTATCTATCTCTTGATTCCCACAATCAATTACGCGAGTTGGCGCTAAAGCTCCTTTCTGTGAGTGGTTGTTTGCCCTTTCTAATTTGTTTAATGAAAATCATTGATTTTCCACGACAGTGGTTTTTTTCCTTCAAATTCTACACTATACAGACTTCTTTATCTATTTTTCATAATCTAGAATAAATATCATATAGGTGCATCAAGTTTATCTTTCAATCTGTGTGAATATGAGAGAGGAGCAAAATAGTCATGAAAATATAATTGTAACTCATAAAGATTTTTTTTTGGATAGATGTGAAGAAATAGTTCAAAATGTTTGAAACTCATTAAATCACTGTGTGAGATATGTGAACACAAACCACCATCGTCTATAAAAGGGGGAAGAAGACACATGAATATAGATTTGAATTCTAAATGTGTTGACAATTCGTTGAAAACTCATCATTGAAAAATATGTCTTGCTTAATTACTTAATGAAATATTCCTATTGATTAATTTAATATATTGAAATAGAAACAGAATAAAGTCCAGTACCACATCTAAGCATCATGAGTCATGACTATATTCTTTTCTTCACAAATGTATATTTGTGACTTTAAATACACAGTTTAAAATATTTTAACATTGGTAGGATACAAGTAATATTCTAAACTTCAATGGCAAAATATATAATATTACTCCTGGCTTATATAATTGCAACACTTTTAATTTGGTATTTTTGATCGTATCACTTTTATTGTTAACATATTTAAATGATTATTACAATATTACTTTATTCACACACTCTATTTTGATTTTTATTTTATTCACTAATGTATTAAACAATTTTCTTATATAAACCATTATAAATTTGTCCCATGTTAAGATATGACTTTAAAAGTTTGTAATTTTTACTAATACTCAAAGTCATGTATTGACAAAGACCAAAAGGTGCTACAATTATATAAATGGATTGAAGCAATATTAGTTACGATCAATGTTAGGCGCTAGATGCTAATCAGGCGCTAGACCAGCGGCCGACTAGGTGGGGACCAGTCGGAGACACATAAACTGTATTTTTATCAATATGTTTCATAAATTTGATATGTCATATGGTGTTTGTATGTGTATAAAAAAATACACACACATTAACATGTATGGATGATAATTGTCACATTTAATTATATATGATAATAATCACTTACCTTCATTGTGTTTGATAGAGTATTTAATTCTAGAGAGAAGTGAGAGCTAGAGAGAGAAAGTGAGCAATTGTATTTCTCAACTTGCCAATCCCCTATAATTAGCCCCTTGGGGTCTATTTATAGGTAAAAATGAGGATCTGGGCCCCTAGCCCTGGGCTTAGGAGGCCCATTACAATAATCATGCCTTCTTTGGGCAAATAAGGCCACTAATGGGCTGAGTACAACACTTAGTACATAAAATAGAAAAATACATTCTGTCCGGGCGAAGTTCGGACGATGCGGTCCATGGACGATGCGGTCCATGGACGATGCGGTCCATGGACGATGCGGTCCATGGATGATGCGGTCCATGGACGATGCGGTCCATGGACGATGCGGTCCATGGACGATGCGGTCCATGGACGATGCGGCTCGTGGATGACGCGGTCCATGGATGATGCGGTCCAAATAAACCAGGCGATATCTTCTTTCTTGGACGCTGCATGCCTCTGGCCGATGCGGGTGTCCCGCTGGTGTCTTTTGGGCCATTGAGTATGTGGGCCATGGGGTCCAGGCCCATATACTCTATCAGGAGTCCCCCACTCTCTGAGCTGAGGTGAAGCCGAAGCGAAAGGGAGTACCTGTTCCTTTCTGTCTGGCCGTTGCGTGAGTCTAAGGCGTTTGATGGCCGAAGAGTTCCTGTTTCGATTTTGGATGAAGCGGTTCCTTTATTTGATGTAGATGAAGCGTGCTTGGGAACTCATAGCCTTGATGCGGGCCGATGCACACTCTGTGGGAGTGCCTTTGAAGACGAGGCGATGCGCTTTCTTTTTGTAGATGATGCGATGAATCCTTGGTGGATGAGTTGGCATGCTTTCGTCGTTATCTTGTTGGGGCCGAAGAGCTCCCATTTATCCTTTTGGCCGTAGCGAAGACCTATTTTCATGAGATGATGGTTGATTCTGTTTATGTAGACGATGCGATGCGCACCTTTGATTTGTTATGCAGACGAAGCGTTTTGACTTGTGAGTTTTTGTTATGGTGAGACGATGCGGTTTTTCAGTGTACGTATTGGTGGACGTAGCACTGCTAGCGAATAAGCCGATGCGCGCTGCTCTATGTTGTGTAGCTGATTTAGTGATTTTATAGCCAACGCAATCCTTTGTATTTTGATGGCCGATGCGATCTTTTGTTATTGGCCGTTGCGCTCTCTCTTTTTGTGGCCGATACAGTCCCCCAGTCCCCCACTCCTTTGGCCGAAGAGCATCTGAGGCACAAGGGAGTAATGAGCCGATCCGGTACCTATGCGTTGGTCGTGACTCCAACCCTTAGGCGAACCCGTCCAAGGTAACCCTGTGGGAGAACCCTTGGACGAAGGCCGCAATGCCAGGGTTATCATCGACGATGCGCGCACAAGCAGCCGTAGCGGTCTATTTAAGGTTCTTTGGGTTGTTGTGAGGACGTCGAGTTTAGGCCGATGCGTTGCTTATTCGGGAGAATGGGCCGATGCCGGTTCTGGAGCTTTGTAGTAATTGGGCCGTAGTGGTGCTCGGCCGATGCCCTGTTCTTTGTTAAGGCTGAGTTTGGCCGTAGGGGTGCTTGCTTGAGTGATTTTGAATTGGCACCCCTTGATTGGTTGGAAGAGAGGCGGCCGTAGGTGGAGCCAATGGGATGGCGCCACGTGTAGTGACCGTTTGGAAGTTTTCTATAAATACCCCCCCATTCCGAAGTCACCTCTTCATTTGTGCCTTGCTGTTGTCGAATTGCTGTCCGAGTTTTTCTAGAGAGATAAAGTCCCGAGATTTCCCAAGTGTTCGTCGCATTCTTCAAAACCCCTAAGGTTAGATATTCTTGATTTTCCTTTGATTTCTTCATTTTTTGCTCCTTAGGGTGTTAGATCTAGTGTTTAGGAAAGTCATTTTGATCCGAAAACTACGCTTTGGACGTAGCGGTAGTTGTTATGCCGTTCCCTGACGGCCGTAGCGTCCCTTCCCCTATTGATTTGACAGCTTCGCTGAACGAATCCGACTGGCCTTTTGACGACGAGAACACATCTCCTGGGGTTGATTTGAGAGTGGTGGAGGCTTTTGAGATTGAAATGGAGAACACTGCGGATTATCGCACTTCCGTGGACGAGGAGCGTTTGAGTGCCGATGCGGGTGCTCAACACTCTGGTGAGGACGAAGCGAGCTCTGACCCTAAACTTCGTGGCGACGATGCGGGTGATGCATCCTCGGCCGCTATTCCTTGTCCTCTTCCGATTACTTCGGTCCCTGGTGCTGCTTCGTCTTCGTCTGACCCCAAGAAGCGTAGGTCGCGTCATCGGGCGGGGTTGTCGAGCAGTATGTCACAGTTGGATTTGACCAACATTTATATTATAAGGCCGGAGGGGTCCCAGGGTGACTATCAGGTACCACAACTCTACGTCGGACCTTATGGTACGGTCAGGGCGCCGAGGCCGACGGACCACGTCCTGGATCCGCCGCCTGGTTACTTCGGAGTATATCCGATGAGTTTTTCCCAAGGTCTAAGGTTCCCTCTCCCTTCTTTCGTTGTGGAGTATCTTCGTATGATAGATCTTCCTCCGGCTTTGTTGACCCCGAACAGTTATTCTCTTATTGTTGGGTTCCTCATCCGATGCGATGAACTCGGTATTGAACCGACGACGGCGTTGTTCATGAATTTGTACCGTATCGGCCGGGGAAGTCATGAGAACTGTGCTGGGTACGCGGCCCTACAACAGTTGCCGAAGAAAAGGTCCTTTACCGACCTCCCGTCGTCCATTCACGGGTGGAAGAGCAAATTCTGTTTCGTGAAGTTGGCCGAAGGGGTGTTCTTTCCTTCACAAGGGCATAGTGGCATTTTTAATTTGCATAACCCGCCGAGGAGTGCCGAGATCGATGCCCAAGTGGAGGCATTCCTGAAGGGTGGGCCTCGAAGTGTTAATACCTACATCACCGAGTTCAAGATAGCAGCTCTTGGGATGATGCGGTACTATATACCAGGCGACCCGGACTGCGGTTTATGGCCGAGGATGTCCGGATATTTTGAGCAGGCCGATGGGCCCCATCTAGGCGTCCCAGCCGATGTCGAAGGTTGATCACTTTCTTTGGACTTATATTGTGATTCTTTGTTTTTGCTTTCTAACTCTTTTGCTTTGTCCTTTGTATCCGCAGATTTCACCATGAGCCGTAAGCTCTTCATGGCCCAGGCGAAGAAGATGGTCGCCAAAGAGATGGAAGCCGCCCAGCAAGCCGAGGCGTCCAAGGGGTCCGGTGATGGCTCCAAATCTCAAGCCGATGCGGTGAAGAAGGCCGTCGCGACCAAGAAGAAGAAGAGGTCCGCTGAGGGGCAACAGACCTTGACGGAGGCGGGGCTGCTGCCGGCTGAAGGTGCTAAGAAGGCAAAGCCGAGCCCTCCCCTTAGAGATGCTGTTACGGCCGATGCGCAGGCGTCGGTTCAAGGGGAGGCTGCCTCTGATGTGCAAGTCATCGAGGATCTGACATTGAATGTCGCCTCGTCCTCCCTCGTTCCTGCTAAATCTGGTGCCGCTGCCAGAGAGAGGGCCCGTGCCAGCCGAGACCTGACCTCCGGTCTCTATGAGGTGACGGTGCGGTATCCGCCTAAGGGCGGTTTATTCAACGAGAAGGTCTCTGGGCACGACGTCCTGTTCCAGGCCATTCCCGATGCCGATAGGGAGTACCTACGTCGGCAGAGCAAGGATGTGCGTCTCTTCGATGGAGGACTAGACTACGTCGTCCAGGTAAATTTTTGACTTGGTACTTAGTAATTTTTGTCCCCATCTTTTTTTTCTAACGTTACATCTTTCTTCAGGGTGCTTTCATGCTCATGGAGCAGCAGCGGCGGCAGGACGAGGAGCTTGCTCGCCTTCGCGAAGCTGCGAAGAAAGCCGCCTCTGCAGACGAGGCGCTGTCCCAGTTGGAGCGGCTTCGGGCTGAAACTGGTTCTTTGAAGGAGAGGGCCGATGCGGCTGAAAAGAAAGCTGTTGCTGCCGAGGACGAGGCGAGGCGCCTCAAAGTTCAGCTGGATGAGGAAACGGCCGCCCGTCGGCTAGCAGAGGAAAGGGCCGTGAAGGTAGAAGCCGATGCGGCTGCGGCTGCTGATAGAGCCGTGGAGCTCTTCATGGCCGAAGGGTGGAAGAACGAGACCTGCCACGACTGGAGTTTTAAGGTCGTGGCGGAGCGCTTCGAGGCGTGGTCTCAGGAGGAAGCTGGCCGAGCCCGCCTGAAAGAGGAGTTTGAAGTCTGGTACGACCTCGGCCAGAGGCGTATGCAGATGTTGGTTTACCGCCGCCTCCGCCGGCGTGTAAAGAACCTGAAGCCTAGGGGTATCGGCCTTCCGCGGATCATGAAGGACCCCGAGGAGGAGTTAAAACTCCCGCTATCCGAAAGGCAACCCCCCATTCTGAGCTCAGACGAGGAGGACGGGCCCTGGACCGAGAGTGACGACTACCTCTTCCGGAGCTCGGCCAAGTCTAAGACCACTGAGGACGTCGAAGACGATGCTGATAGCGGAGCCGTTGAGGGTGGCCAAGGCCAAGAAGCTTGATGTCCTTGTATCTTTTTTCCTTCTTTGTTTTTAGTAGCTGTAGTTATGATGGCCGATGCGCCCTGACTTTTGTAACGGCCGAAGCGCCCTCTTGTGTGTAATGGCCGAAGCGCCCCGTTTTTGAATCATTAATGATAACATTTTTGTTCCAAGTATGAATGTTGTTCCTCGCTTCGTTTTCTTTTTCATGTTTGGTGTTAGGTTTGTCGGTGTCGCGTCGTCTGAGTGATATTGCTTCGTAAGTTTTTATCTTTGGCAAATTTGCCAAGTCTGAGACGATGCGTTCCATCATTTCCTTTGTGTAGATGTGGGCGCACCTTCGCCTTACTGGTACGTGTGTGAGGACGTTGCGCGTGTTCCCTGCATCTTATAATAGGGACGATGCGCCCCTTCGTCGGAGAGGTTGTGTTTAGAACATGTGTTTGAAAAATTTACCAAGTGTTGAAAATTTTGCTTGGCGCGGCGCTACGTCCCTTTCGTCTTAAGTAAGGCATGGCCCCAAAGTTCTGAGATCTTTCTAAGTGTCAAGAGTTTATCTTGTGATATCCGTCCGCTGAGACGTAGCGACCTCCTTTCTTTGAAGACGATGCGCCTCGTCGTCCCTTGATGAATTCCATTTTTGCCTTTACGTCTTTCCCGAGTTGAGTTTTTGGAACTTAATCCTGAAGTGTTGGGGATGTAGCGCATCGTCTCTCTTGTAGTGTGACTTAGAGAATGTTGCGAGTGTCAAGCTTCCTTGAGGTAGGTGTTTTGTTTTGGTTCGTCACTTGGGTTTTGCTAATTGGAGACGATGCGTCCCATCGTCGAAGTAATGGACTGTGGTTTTGTATAACTGAAGCCGAAGCGATTCCCTTTTGTGACGCTATGGTTGGGGCCGAAGCGTGCGCTTCGGATCCCTGTATAGTGAAAACCTGATATGTACTTAGCCAAATTTGAGGCTTGGTTTTTGTGGGGATTTTGTTTTATGCTCGAGGCCGGCGAGTGCACGGTCCGTCGGCTTCCCTCTTTTTTTTTTTTTTTTTTTTTTTTTTAGGTGGCCGAAGGGTTACTGTCCCTTCGTCCGTGTGCGGTAGTTTGTCCGCTACGCTCTTCGCGTGAATTAGTGCGAGGGAGTAAATACGCCCTCGGCTTGGTGTCAGTGGCTTCCTTTTCTGGCCCTTCCACGCCTATCGTCGACGAGGGACCGAACAAGGCATCGTCTTTTGACGGCCGCCCTTTGTGGTCCTGAGCGAAATTTTACTGACGGGTGGAGTTTTTGTAACCTCGGCCTTAATTCAGGCCTGTCGTCCTGCGGTTTCCGCGCGGACGACGCGGTATGCTTCTCCGTTTGAAGACGTTGGACCATGCACACAGGTCCTTCGTCCTGCATATCGCCGGCCGATTTGGGTGTTTCACCGCTTGTGCCGATACGATATTTAGGTGCGTTGTTTATTGCAACGGCTTTATAGGCACGTTGTGGATCGCAACGGCCTTAGGTGCGTTGTGTATTGCAACGGCTTTGGGTGCGTCGTTTATTGCGACGGCTTTAGGTGCGTTGTTTATTGCAACGGCTTTATAGGCACGTTGTGGATCGCAACGACCTTAGGTGCGTTGTGTATTGCAACGGCTTTGGGTGCGTCGTTTATTGCGACGGCTTTAGGTGCGTTGTTTATTGCAACGGCTTTGGGTGCGTCGTTTATTGCGACGGCTTTAGGTCGCACCGGACCCGGGTGATTGCACCGCTTAGGCCGATGCGGTCCTTAGGATTACCTTTGTTCAAATCTTAAAAGATTGGATGAAACATGAATTTTATTCAATAAGTGGCGCTAGGCCGAGGGTGTTTTATTCAACCAATAAGCCGAGGGGTGGGGGACGTTGCCCGCTTCACCACTTCTCGAGTCATTGGTAAAATTTCACCAGGTGGTGTACATTCCACAATCGTGGTACATCTGACCCATTAGGGTTCTTTAGTTTGTAAGTGCCGGCTTTGATGATGGCGCTGACGATGTAGGGCCCTTCATATTTGACGGCGAGCTTTCCTCCTTCCGTCGGCTTGCTTGCTTCCCTTCGGCGGAGGACGTAGTCCCCCACTTGGAATTCGCGAGAGCGGACCTTGGCGTCGTAGTAGGATTTGACTTGTCGTCTGTAGTTTTCTGCCCGAAGGTAAGCCATCTCCCGCCTTTCATCAATGAGGTGCAAATCAATCTTCATGGCTTCTTCATTGGCTTCGGGGTCGTATTGTGTGACCCGTCGGCTGGGGAGGGTGACTTCAGTGGGAGCCTTGGCTTCGAAGCCGTAGCACAAGGAGAATGGTGTCTCCCCGGTGGCCCTCCTTGGCGTGGTGCGGTAGGACCATAGGACGTTGGGGAGCTCGTCGACCCAACTTCCGCCCTCTTCCTCGAGTTTCTTCTTCAGCCCCTCCAAGATGGTTCTGTTGGCGTTCTCAACCTGCCCGTTGGCCTGAGGGTAGGCAACGGAGGAGAAACGGTGCTTGATACCCCATTCTTGGAGGAGGCTTTGGAACGGTTCGGCCTCAAACTGGGTGCCGTTGTCTGATATGATCTCCTGCGGCACGCCGAAGCGGGTGAGGATGTTCTTGTAGACGAACTTTCGACACCGCGCTCTGGTGATGCTTGCGAGTGGTTCGGCCTCGACCCATTTGGTGAAGTAGTCGATGGCGACGATGATGTATCTGTTGTTGCCCGGAGCTCTTGGTAGAGGGCCGACGAGGTCGATGCCCCATCTGGAGAATGGGATGGCGGTGCTGACCGGGGCGTAGTTGACGGCTGGTCGGCCAGGTGCCCTTTGATAGTGTTGACATGCGCTGCATTTGCGGGCGACCTCAGCGCAATCACGCGCCATCGTCGGCCAGAAGTAGCCTTGGACGACGAGGCGGCGCGACATGCTGAAGGGCCCCTGATGCGACGAGCATACGCCGCAGTGGATTTCTTCCATGGCCACTTCGGCCTCATTCTGGTGGAGGCACCGGAGGAGGGTGCCATTGTATGATATCTTGTAGAGTTTATCACCCTCAATGACATAGCTCGGCGCCCTGAGCTTGGCGAGTTTGGCCCTCTCCTCGTCTTCTGGTAGCGTGCCGGAGGTGATGTAGGTTGCGATGTCAGTGATCCAGTCCTCCGGCTGGTGTTGTATGGAGAGTATGGGGCTAGCGTGAATGCTTGACATGCTCAACTCCTCTACCTTTGCTATCTTGGAGATGTGCTCGGGGGTGTCGGAGCTGAGTTTGGAGAGTATGTCGGCCTCGGCGTTCTCCGCCCTTGGGATCTGAGTGATTTCGTAGGTATCGAATGCCTTGAGCAATTCCGCAGCGGCCTCCTTGTATTGCTTCATCCTCCCTTCTTTGGCCTCGTAGGAACCCTCCATCTGGCTCACTACGAGTTTGGAGTCGCATTTGATTTTGACGTGGCGTGCTTTAAGGCCAGCGGCTAATCTGAGTCCGCTGAGGAGCGCTTCATACTCGGCCTCATTGTTGGATACTTTGAAGTTGAAGCGTATGGCATAGTATGCTCTGAATCCTTCCGGGGAGATGAGGACGACGCCACCCCCACAAGCTTTGGTGGCCGAGGACCCGTCCGTGTAGAGGGTCCAGGCTTCGTCCGACTCAGCTCCTGTGGTGGTAACGGCCGTCTCCCTTGCCGTGCACTCGGTGACAAAGTCAGCTAAGGCTTGGCCTTTGATGGATGGCCTTGGCTTGATCTCAATCTGGTACTGGCTTAAGAATATTGCCCATTTGATCATCCTTGGAGAGCTGGTTGGGCTCCTCATGAGGGCGCCCAACGGCTGATGCGTGAGGACGTGGACGGGGTGAGCTTGGAAGTAGTGTCCAAGTTTTTTCACCGTGTGGACGATGGCCAGCACCGTCTTCTCAATGGGGGAGTACCTAAGCTCGGCCTCCCGCAGTGTCTTGCTGACGTAGAATATAGCTTTTTGTACCCCGTCATCCTCCCTGATGAGTACGGAGCTGACGGCCGACGTGCTCACTCCTAAGTAAAGGAAGAGAGTCTCGCCGGGTTGGGGCTTGGATAGGACGGGCGGGGAGGCGAGATATTGCTTCAGCTCTTCAAAGGCTTGCTGGCACTCCGTCGTCCATTTGAAGCTGGTGGCCTTCCTCATTATTTGGAAAAAAGGGAGAGACTTCTCAGCGGATTTTGAGAGAAAACGGTTCAGGGCCGCGAGGCGTCCCGTCAGCCGTTGCACCTCCTTTATGTTGCGGGGTGGCTCCATGTTGATGATGGCTTGTATTTTCTCCGGGTTCACCTCGATGCCCCTTCGACTGACCAGGTACCCCAGGAATTTACCTCCCTGGACGCCGAAGGTGCACTTCTTTGGGTTGAGCCGGAGGTTGTATCTCTTCATGATCTCGAAGATGCCCCGGAGGTCGTCGGCATGCGTAGTGGATTGTTTGCTCTTAACGATCATATCGTCGACGTATGCTTCCATCGTCCGACCTAAGACTGCTCTAAAAATCCGGGCTACCATCCTTGTGTAGGTGGCGCCGGAGTTCTTGAGCCCAAAGGCCATGACGAGGTAGCAAAAGATTCCCTCCGGGGTCATAAAAGCAGTCTTCTCCGCGTCATCTTCGTGCATGGATACCTGGTGGTACCCTCTGAACGCGTCGAGGAACGACATTAACTCGCACCCCGCCGTCTCATCCACCAACTGATCAATGTTGGGGAGAGGGAATGGGTCCATTGGGCACGCCTTGTTCAGGTCAGTGTAATCAACACACATTCTGAACGTGGGCGGCTTTGGTGCGAGGACGACGTTCGCCAACCACGTGGGGTACTTCACCTCTTTTATGTGCTTGATGGAGAGCAGCATGGCCACCTCAGCCTTGACAAATTCCCTCCTGTCGGCTGAGAGGTAGCGCTTCTTCTGCTTGATGGGGGAGGAGGCCGGGATCACCGATAGCCGATGTGTGATTACCTTCGGGCTGATGCCCGGCATGTCCTCTGGTCCCCATGCAAAGACGATGGCGTACGCCCTCAGGACAGAGAGGATGTCCCTTCGGATCTGTTGGGGGAGTTGTGTCCCAATCTTCAGCATTCGTTCCGGCCGGGAAACGTCCAACGGAACATCTTCCACGTCTCCGACCGGTTCGGCCTTTGGTATGTCTTCTTCGGTCGAGGCGGTGGTGATAGTGTCTATCCGCTCCTCGGCCTCATTGATCTTTCTGGTGAGTTTCAGGTAGCAAGCTCGGGCTATCTTCTGGTTCCCTCTGGCGTAGCCGACGCCGTCCTTGGTGGGGAACTTGAGGCATAGATGTTTCATGGAGATGATGGCCTCAAGGTCCTCCAAGGCCGGTCGTCCCCAGATCATGTTGTGGGCGCTGTCCAGGTTGACAACCACGAACTCCATGTCAATCTTCGCCTGACAGGTACCGTCACCGACCACAACGGGAAGCACTATCGTGCCCTCGGCGTCGATAGAGTCCCCGGTGAAGCCGGATAACGGAGTCCGTATCGGCCGGAGCTCGGACTTCTTCAACTTCAGTTGTCTGAAGGTGTCGACGTACATCACATTGACAGAGCTGCCAGTGTCGATGTAGTTGCGGTGGATGATGTTGTTGCCTATCTCGCATTTGACGACGAGGGCGTCCCTGTGGGGCAAGGGGCCGAAGGGGAGGTCCTTGTCGGTGAAGGTGATGGCTTCCACATGCCGCCGCTTCGGCTGAGGGGGGGCGTGGGTCACCTCACCAACGTATAGGGACTGAGCCCATTTTTTCCGTTGGGTAGCCGAGTCCCCCCCTGTGTTCCCGCCGACGATGATGTGAATGTGATGCTTCTTCTGGCGGGGCTCCTCTTCGTCCTCATCTTCACTGAGGGCGCTGATCTCCCTCTTTTTCCCGGAGGATCCTTCCCCCCTTTTGCCAGGGTTAACCCAAGTGTTACTCTTGGGGGCACCCTTGACAAATTGGGAAAGTTCCCCCTGTCGGATGAGGCCGTCGATGTGCCTCTTCAAGGTGGTGCAATCCTCGGTCTTGTGGGATGTCTGGCGGTGGTACTTGCAGTATGTCCCTCCTTTGTGGACCGCAAATATCTCCTCCTCTGACCTGGGGTCCTTCACAATGAGGCCCTGCGCCTCGGCGTGGTCGAGGACGACGCTCACCGGGTGGGTGAGGGGGATGCGCTGTGCCTCCAACTTTGGGCGCCATGAACGGTCCTCTCTTCGCTGTCCGCCTTGCTCCTGGTGTGCCCTCTTTGGCTGGTGTTGTCCCTTGTTGGCCGGCGGGTGGTGGGGGTTGGACGAGGAGTCCTTCTTTTGTTGCTTCTCCCCACCCTTCTTCTGGTTCAGGAGCTCGTCGGCATCAGCGTGCCTATCTCCGCGTCGGAGCGCCGCGAGGTATGACCGCGGCGGCTCCGTGAACAGGCTCCGGGCGAAGTGGCTAGGCCGGAGTGCTCCACGGAGAAAGGCCAGGAGGGTGCGCTCATCGGCTCCTTCGCATTCGTCCGCCTCCCTCGTCCAGCGATCGAGGAAGGCTCGGAGCGTCTCCTCCGATTGTTGTTTGATGGTCAGGAGATGGGCGAAATGCTTCTTCGCACGCTTCCTCCCGGCAAAATGGGTGAGGAAGCGCTGAGCTAGGTCCTGCCATGAGTCGATGCTTCCTTCCGGAAGGTTGTTGAACCAATCATACGCTGGCCCTTCCAAGGTGGAAAGGAACCAGCGACACATGTATTCCTCCGAAGCGTTCGTCATCATCATATTATTCTGATAGCGGGTGAAGTGCTCCTGAGGATCAGTGCGGCCGTCGTATGGCTTGATCGGATTCCCCTTGTACTTCTCTGGGATGGGAGCGGAGAGCACCCTTGCGGAGAAGGGGGTCCGGGTCCGTATTTGGATGACGGGCTCGTCGCGTCGGTCGGCCAGCTCCCTCTCCAAGGCACTGACTTTGTGCAGGAGTGCATCGTAGTTGGGATGCTGGGATGTATGAGCCGACGCGCGCCCTGCGGCTTCCCGGGCCTCCATATCCGCGAGGCGCTTCTCCAGGCGGGCGATGATCTCGTCCCTTGGGTCCGTGTTGGCCGCAGCGCCACCCAGCGGGGTCTGGATCCGGGCCGCGTGGGCCAGGTTGATCTGATGACGCGCATCATCATCATTCAGTTTTCCTTTGCCTTTGTCTGGTCGGGGCCGATCCGTTGTCCGGGAAACGGATCCGAAGCTTTCCTTTGGCGACCCCGGCTCGTGGTTGCCCAACCGATCCGCCACCCTTCCCGTAGGTACCCGACGGCTCGCGATGTCACCCAGCCTGTTGAAGGCCGAGATTTTACCGCGAGGTTGGGCCGGTGTATCCCGGGTAGGAGAGGCAGTATGGGAATGGGTGTCCACGGCGAGGATGCCTTCGTCGTTGCCGAAGAAGGTGACGCCCTGTGGCCGAGGCGGCGGTGGTGGCACCGTCGCGACCTCTCCAGTCACGGGAGTGTTGTTCTCCCCTGTCTTTGCGACGAGGGCGCTGACGACGTTGGGGTCCTGGAGAATGCTTGCGACGATGGCCGATAGTGCGGCTGGGTTGATCTGGGGGGCAGCAGGGTGAGAAGTCTGCTGGCCCGAAGCGCGATCAGCATTGCGCCTGTCCTCGAGCCCGATGCGGGCGTCTGGGGCAGTCCTGTTGAGCTGGACGCGGAGGTCGGCCACTGCGTGCTCGACCTCCTGAGCATTCTCATCCTGGATGATGAGATCATTGGGGACGTTGTCAGCAACGTTTCCCTGCCCTTCCTGGTTCAGAGGGGCGTTCCTACCGGTGTTCTTTGACCTAGTTCTTGTCATTCTGTTGCGTCTAGTAGCGACGAGGGGTACTCACTTGATCTGTTCTAAACTCTCAACGAGAGCACCAAATGATAGAGTATTTAATTCTAGAGAGAAGTGAGAGCTAGAGAGAGAAAGTGAGCAATTGTATTTCTCAACTTGCCAATCCCCTATAATTAGCCCCTTGGGGTCTATTTATAGGTAAAAATGAGGATCTGGGCCCCTAGCCCTGGGCTTAGGAGGCCCATTACAATAATCATGCCTTCTTTGGGCAAATAAGGCCACTAATGGGCTGAGTACAACACTTAGTACATAAAATAGAAAAATACATTCTGTCCGGGCGAAGTTCGGACGATGCGGTCCATGGACGATGCGGTCCATGGACGATGCGGCTCGTGGATGACGCGGTCCATGGATGATGCGGTCCAAATAAACCAGGCGATATCTTCTTTCTTGGACGCTGCATGCCTCTGGCCGATGCGGGTGTCCCGCTGGTGTCTTTTGGGCCATTGAGTATGTGGGCCATGGGGTCCAGGCCCATATACTCTATCAGTGTTATGAACATTAAATAGTAATTAAATTCAAGTATATATACAATCATATATACTCGATGGTTTTTATCTTAATTTATTTACATGTACCTTT
The DNA here is from genome assembly GCA_945859915.1 of Cuscuta epithymum. Classification (NCBI taxonomy): domain Eukaryota; kingdom Viridiplantae; phylum Streptophyta; class Magnoliopsida; order Solanales; family Convolvulaceae; genus Cuscuta; species Cuscuta epithymum. The sequence goes on from CAMAPF010000938.1 coordinate 1,931,465, forward strand.
CATCATATCTGTGTTTTTTTATTATAAAAGAGCGGTCGTTGTATTAAAATCGAGAACACATACAAGACAACCTCTAAATAGAGTTTACAGATCCAATCATGAACCCTAAAAGTAGACTTAGAGTCAGTCACCTCATACAGATTTAGCCTAAAACGACCGGAACCGAAACACTGCCAATCAAAAGAACTCAGAAAATCCAAACATTCAAAACAAATATACTCGGACTAAAACAGAAACAAGTGATACTAAAGAGAAAATAATACTGAAATAAAATCTTTCCACAAATCTCTTTCTGGTATGGAGGTGGTTCCGGAGGAGGACAAACTCTTACAATATGGATGAATACCAACTCCTCCACTTTCGCGATGGCCGACCAAGGCTTCACGATCCCGCCTCGATACAACCTCCCGATCGTACCTCGTTCATCCGCCAACGCTATCTCCTCCGACATAGTTGCAATCACAAACGTTAGAACACTGAAAATCAGTATAATCCGCTGCTCCAACCCCATAAAATAGGGGCGGCGGAAAATCTCAACCCCTACAAAGAGGGGAGACGGCCCTAAGCGACCGATTAGGCATTCTGGGTGGGCAACTAGGCGTCTTAGGCGGCTGACTAATTAACCCAGACGTCAAATCAATTAGTCGGTTTGCGCCTAAACAAAAATTGGAGTGCCCGACCACCGTCGTGTGCCTAGACGGGGACTAGTCGGACGCCTATAATGATTTTAGAACAATGGTTACGACAGTATTTCACAAATAGAAACTAAGAAAGTTAACTTCACTATCGTAAATGTTAAATGCATTCAAAATATTTATTTAACACCATAAATTTATATTTGCAAAAAAATAGCATATCATCATGATTCTAAAATAAGAGCATCTCCAATGGTAAAATGTGGACGGTGCACACGTGGCATGAGAAATAGCCACATAAATATTAGTAAATAAATTCTTTCTCTCCTTATTTGAATGATTTTATACAGTTTTGGTAAGTTTTTCTCTACAATGTCAAGGAGACCGTCTAGATGTTGACATTGTTGTTGACATTGCAGGAAAAAACTTACCAAAATTGTATAAAATCATTCAAATAAGGAGAGAGATAATTTATTTGCTAATATTTATGTGGCTATCACTCATGTCACATGTGCACCGTGGACATTATAGCATTGGAGATGCTCTAACATTACATTTTACATAAAGTTTGAAATATACTCCGGATAAATTTGAGTTGTTTACCTTATGTCCCTCCAAAATTTGAAATATTTGAATTATTCTTTCCTAATAGAAAAATCCTAAAGACTACATGTGGATATTTTTGGAGCCAACATGAAAAGAAAGTATGAAGTGAGAATGTAAATGAATAAACAGTTGAGGATTTTCTCTGCCACAAACTCAAAGTCACAACGCCATCTGATATCACTATGCGTGGTATTTCAAGAGCTTCACACTCTCATTCACCTTTCTCACCGGATGGCCTTTTCTGCAATTTCAGCTCCGGCGACCAAACTCGTCGCCGCTCGCAAATTCCCGAAGGTCCACCAAACCCACTCTCTCCCCGCCTCCGCCACCCACAAAGCCGCCGGTTATAGCAGCAGCCGTGGCGGCACTGTCATCATTAATAGTAGTGATCCCAAGTGGAGGGCCAATGTATCTTCATTCCCATCTTTCTTTAATTTTTACAAAACAAAAGACCCAAAATCCATTAAAGAAGAGCTCTTTGAGGCACTTGCGCCCCTAGATCGTGGGGCGGATGCGTCTTCTGAAGACCAAGATCAGATTGAGCAGGTTACTCCTTTTTCTTTTGTTTTTGTCTTGGAAGATATTCTTTCATCCAGAAAAATAATGCTCTGAAGTGTTCTGTTTGGATGTAAATTATTATTTGATCTGAAGTAGTTTGCTTCTGTTTAAAGGGATTGAACATGTGGTTGAAAAATACAAAGTGTATATCTGTATATGGAAGAATATTGTCTAATTTCTTTTGGAGACTGGAAAAGTACTAAATTGGACAAGAGCAAAACCTGTTTGTAAATGAAATTCAATATATCTAAAAATGAAATATCTTAACCTCAAACACACTTCTCTAAAAGCAAACAATAAGAACATTTCTAAAATACTTAGTAGTTTACAAAAATATCTTAACAATATTCTGAGGGATTGGGGATTGAGGGGGCCCCGGGGCTATCGTTGATTGCCCCTAGCCCTCCAGACTTATAGCAGCCTAAGTGGCGTATTAATGGACGTTTAGTCTTGCATTAAGTGAGTGTAAGGTAGAAGTTGCTTATAACTTTGAGTCGTTGAGAAATGTCCTTTTGGGAGCTAAGATAGTTAGGGGCAGCTTCTGAGCTTACAGCTAAATGGGTAGCATTGAAAATCTTGAAGGCAACCGTTTTGGTTTATAAATAATACTGTGGTTTATTGGGGGGCTATCATTGATTAACCACTCACAATTTAAATATCTCAAGGATTCAGGGGTGGGCTCTCCGTTTTGGTATATAAATAATACTGCAGTTTATATGCGAGTGAGATACAACAACATCCAAGCCTTAATCCCAAAAGAAATATATGCGAGTGAGATATGAAAGAAAAGATTATCCAACCTCAAAAGCACTCCCATTTTGGGCCATAAAAATGGATGCAGGCCACAACCAAATTCTTGAAAATTCAATGCCTTTTGGGCCATAAAGCTTAAAATCATAAAGCTTAAAAATAGCATCAAAAAGAAAAATGAATGGTTGCCTTTTTGTTTGCGTGTGTACTTTAGTGGCTGACTTTCCTTAATTAATATAACTGCCCGTTTATCAGATTGTTAGGAAGCTGGAAGCGGTCAATCCTACAAAACAGCCTCTGAAGTCTCCTTTCTTAAATGGAAAGTGGGAACTTTTGTATACAACTTCACAATCAATACTCCAAACAAATGTAAGTCTTAATTACCTTGCAAAAACACTCGTTGTCATATGATATATGTTTATATTGTGAGTATTATGTACTAACATCGTTTGTGAACAGAGACCAAAGTTCTTAAGATCAAGAACAAACTACCAAGGGATCAACATTGACACCCTTCGAGCACAAAATATGGAATCTTGGCCCACCTTCAACCAGGTAATTGGATTCTTGAAATTACACTGCCCGTTTCAGTTTGTTTTTTAAATATTTGAGTAGTAAAAGAGAAAAAAGGATAACCAAACATACACAAACCATATAACTAGCTAAAGTGTGGACTAGATTTGGTACCGTGTGTTGAACTGGGCCAAGAGTGCAACACCAAGGTAACGTGCAAAGGTGCATATAACTAGTTACTTTATGGGCCTTCCTCCTAATAAAAAACTGAGTTAATATCGTGCGAGTCAATGACACACTTAACAGATATATAAACGTATACCATACTTGATCTGCTGGTCATAGGTGGTGGTGCACTGGGGCTCATGCACCCAAAGGTGAAAACATCCAATATTTTTGAAATTTCAATTAAAATTTTCAACTTTGAATTATTGTATATCTACATAGGGGGTAACAAAATCTTTTTAGAGTCCAGAAGAGAAAACATTATACTGCAACATTTTAAGAAATAATTGGGTAATATCAAATGATACATTTAAAAGATTGATATCTGATTATCTTTTCTCAAGAACTTATAAAAATTGTATTTTCCAACAAGAATCAAATATTGATCTTCAAATATCGTACAATGTTTCCATAAATTCAAGGAGCCAATGTTTCAATAAAGATTGATATTTTAATCCTTGCATGCACCTCACTTACTTTCTACATTTCGAATATGGGAATTAGTGAACTGCAATATTAGTTCCAACTGATGATGAGTATGATAAATAATTCTAGCAAGTTATTATTATAGTAATGGAAGACAATACATCGAAATAAGAATTCAATTCACTTTTTCTGCAGGTGACAGCAGATTTAACTCCAATAAATGCAAGAAAGGTGAATGTAAAGTTTGATTACTTCAAAATTGTAGGGCTGGTATGTTCATCTATGTTCTTATGTTTTTATTGATAATACAATGGATTAACTCATGTAGTTGACGTAATTTCATATTTGTTTCGTTGGGAAAGTTTTAATACTAGTTCCCATTCTGCCATTCATAAAGAAAATAATGTTTACTTGTTTAATGCTAATCTGTGTTTTTCCTCCATGGACTGCAACTCTTTTCTCTTATTGATTGAGAGCGTAATTATACACTCTTTTTAATGACAGATACCAATAAAAGCTCCTGAAACAGCTCGTGGGTCACTGGATATTACTTACTTGGATGAAGAAATGAGGTATCTGTCATCCATTTTTCTGCACAGCGCATTTCCATAGAATTAAACTGTTGTTTATCTCATTTACATAGTATGATGTCGTGTCATTAACAGAGTATCAAGAGGTGATAAAGGCAACCTCTTCATTCTGAAAATGGTGGACCCCTCTTACCGGGTTCCTCTGAAATAGCCACCATGAAGAGATCTTTCCTTTATATGTGTGTATGTGTGTAGCCTAGTTAGGGGTCAAATCCTAATTAGGTTATGCTAACAGGTGATTAATTTGGATGAAAGTTGACCTGACAAAGAGGAATAAAGTGGGGCATTTGGATCTTTATATTGTAAAATTTGGGACATTAAATTAGTTATCTCCACATATTGTTCAAAAGTACAGAATTGATACAAATAATGGTGGTATGAATCATCATATCCAAAGCATTACAACATGAACATACAAATAATGAAGGAGAGCACAAAGCAAACTTGCATAACAAAAATGGGGTCAAGGTCACCAAGCACTGTGAGTCCTTACCAGATATATAGGGGATATCACAAAGCAAGTCAATAGCCACATTGTCAACACACCAAGAAAAGATAAGTTGATCCAAAATCAAAGTTTAAAATTTTTAAACGCGAGAAATAAAAATTCACACTAACACTTGGTACTCTTCTAGAGTTCAGGATTTAGGCTTTATATTATACTATAGTGATTTATTGTTTTAACATATTGTATTGGTCTACTATAGTGATAAAGTTCTAAATAGATGCATATGTTTTAGTTGGCAATTTTCCCGTTAAGATTATTTTCTTGTCAAAACCCTTTTAGATATGTTCAAGCCATTTGAAGGCACGTGGAATGAGGAGGGAAGTCTTTAATAAATAGGGAAAATGGAAACTAATAATCCAATTTTTTTGCGGTCTTCTTACAATAGTCTCACCTTTCCGTTATTCATGAATGATCCAATCTTTGAATCTCATCTTCATTCGTTGGTCCCTTATCGGTTTATGACATGCTATTCCAAGTTATTTTCTTATCTTTGCAAATCAGTATACTATAAATCACACCTTTACAAAGATAATATTTTGTAAAGATAAGAAAATAACTTGGAATAGACGGTCAGGGATCAGCTAATGAAGATGAGGTACAAAAGTTGGATTATTCTTGAATAACGAAAAGGTGGAACTATTTTAAGAAGACCGCTAAAATGTTGGATTATTAGTTTCCATTTTCCCTAATAAATACTCATTTTTACTGTGATCACTGTCAAAGAAGTGGCAAGGAAAGGAAAAAATGCTGCGTCTATGTTGGGTTTTTGCCTTTGCAAGTGCTAAGAAAAAATTAGTTTTGATTAGAAATTTCAAAACTATTCACATGTTCAGATTTCTGTCTATATATAATATACAGAGTAATTAATAAATATATAAATAGAATGTGTTTGAACAAATATCTAAAATTAATACGGAGTATGAGTTTGAGCTAAAATGTTTCCACTCTGGTAGGATTTAAAGGGTGTGATCAAACGCAAAATAAAATCTAACACTTGCCTTTATAACATATATATGGAATATGAGTTTGAGATTGGCAACTCCAGGGCCAGAAGCTAACCAACATAATGGCATCTATCAGCTCGCAACAGTTCCTACTTATGTGCACAGATCATCTCAGTGCCAACATTCCAAATATGATTTTAACAAGAGCACACACCACAAAAAGGGGAAAAGTTTAGCTTTGATGAACAAATGAATTTGAAAGACATCAAGAACTCAATGTTACCTTTCAGTTGGTTACTTAGAATATGGCCATTTGTTTCCCAAAAATGCATATTCTTTTAAGATGTACTCCTTAGCTCCTTATTATGTACTCTTCATCCATCTATTATTACATCCAGAGATAATTGTTCATTATTTTCAAAACTATTTGAGTATCACATAAACTCTTCTAAGGTTTAAACCATTAATAGCTTCTTTCCAAAGGCTCTTCACAAGCAGGTCTTTAGTGGCAGAATCAATCAATTATATAATAGCACATTTCCTCAAAAACTCTCCAAGAGAACCTTATACAGTTATACTTATGTATGACAACCTTATACATATAACCGTCCAATTCGAGCCCACTCTTCCTAGCCATCCCAAACAATCTCTGCACCGTTTCGATACCCCACCTGAAGTGCAAAATGGTGCATATATCAGCCCTGAATATGTTTGCGTGTGTGGAAAAATATGACGCATATACATCTCTTCAAGTATGACAATGACATTGACAACATCAATTTGCATTTCGGTAATGTCCTCATAGAGATGAGTATAGAAATAGCCAACCATTTCTGGGAATCACATCACACACTGTTTTTGCAAGGTGGAAGACCTTTAGGAAGTATCACAATTTTGGATACCCCATAGAAGTGAGTTATTAACATGAGTGTGTTAAATGACAGGCTTAGCCCTTATCTTTCCATCTTGGAAAAACGTTTATCGACTAAGTGAACGCATCCTTGATGGGGTTGACGGGCTAACTTGGCAAGCATTAAGGAATTGCTTTTAGGGATTCAATGAAAAACAATGGAATAAGAACAACAATGTGAAGTGAGTGAAGTTGTACTTTTGATTTATTCAGTTCTCCGACTATGGGACACATATAGTTGAGAAAATGAACTTGTAACCTTGCACTTCGTATAACCTAACTATGGAACGAGAATAACAATGTGATCAACATTGTTCTATAACAGAGGTTGTATGCATTTTTGTTCAAATCCCAGAAACTAGATACACTGATTTCAGTTGAAATATCACTACTTTTCCAACATAAAAATTAAAACAAAGTGTTTTACACTTAAAAACTATTAACCTCAAATCAAAAGCCTTGATTCAAATCATGTTAACTATTTTGGGACTGGTTCTACATATACCCAATTAACCCAAATGAAATGACTATTTCTATAGGACCATAGGTCCATTGAAAATGCACCTCATAAGCAGACAATATTATGTGTCACGTTTTATCATTCAGTTAAAATGTGACATTTAAGAATGTCAACTAACAATATACGGATCTTGTGATCATACAACCCATAAATATTGAACAAACTCAAGAAGCCTGTTTCAATTCCATAGATCTATCAAAAGATCGAAAGTCTGAGGTAAGATACAAGTCCAACATAACGTTATATGTTACACTTGCACTAGCATCCATTAATCCAATACAAATTTTGGCGAACATATAGCCCCAAAATTACATAATGCATTTGCACTCACACTAAAAGTGTACTAATAAAACGAAACATTTCAAAAGATTATACAGAAAAGTGAAAACATATATGGAGTAGATCAGAACAAGTGGATGCGACGAGCTTAATACATGAGCCCGCTAGCCCTAAATATGCATATATAGAGCTAGCTAGCTAGCTTAGAACAAGCACAAAACTTAACTCTGCATTTATTTATATTAATAATGTGGCTCTGGCCAGCAAAATGTAGACCGGTTTTATCAAGCTGCATTGACCATGTACTTCATCCCGCCCGCGCAGTGACCTGGGAAGCTGCAAATGAAGTAATTTGGTCCCTTTTTCAGAGTGAACACATCATTCCCCGACGTCAATACCTTGTCGACTCCCAGCCGCGGCGCACCGCATTTGTCGTAGGTTTCCTTACTCACGGCTACCACGTTGTGGGTGCCCTTTGGGTACTTGAACACTACATGCATCATTACTTATTTAATCAGTTTCTAACACATCAGGGCACATGACTATTGACTATGGGCTGCGAGTCCTATTATTGTTGGGTTAGATTTTACTCTCTATGAATACACGATCTCTCCTTGTAATCATTATCAAAAAATAGTAGTAACATTTGGGCTTGATAGTTCCCCAAACATAATCATTCTTAGCGAACTGAGTTACCAATCTCTTGTGTTCTTTCTTATCGTTCTTCGTATTGTGATTGTTTAAATCGTAACATGTTGCACACATGGCAGAATAAATATATATAGACACATAAGAATAAATTAAAAAAAACGTTTGTTTCTTTGCTTTCTAGGCGAGTGGGCGTAGTAAAATTTAGTTACTTTTAAATAAAAAATAATTGAATACATATAACACTGTAAAAAGAATATAATGTGAATGGCTTTTTTGTGTTTATATTTTTCCTGTCACGTATGCATTGTTGAGACTTTTAGAGCATCTTCAATGCAAAAATGTGAACGATGCATATGTGGCATGAGAGACATTCAATTAAAAACAACGAATATAATATCTTTCTTTTTATTTGAACAGTCTAATATGTTTTTTTGTAAGGTTTTCTTCACAACGTCAAGCACAATGTCTAGATGTAGACATTATCAAGTACAATGCCTAAATGTAGACATTGTGGTTGACATTATTCAGAAATACTTAATTAAAACACGTAAGACCGTAAAAAAGATAGAAATGTCATAGATTTAACCCTTTGTGTCTATGTCTCTCATTTCACATGTACATCGTGTTTATTGTTACATTGTAGATGTTGTTACATTCGAGTGCATGTGAGTATAGGCACCATTTTTTCTAATCAATTACTCCCTACTTTATTATGCACAATATGGTCAAAGCTCTTAGTGGACTTTGGCCTCGTTTGGATATTGGCGTTTCAGCCATAAATCGGCGTCTTTGACCATTTTAGCTTGTTGGACCATCGCAACCGCTATTCTTTTTGTGTTTGGCAAATAGAGGCTGGAAGAAGCGATTGAGATGAAACCGCCAAAAATCAACACGCTACTAACCGGAGCGTTTTGGTATTGGCGGTTCGAAGCAATTAGTGAATTCCACCGATGCCCTTTTTGTTGTGCAACCATTTGTCGTTTCAAATTTTCGATGCTCCTCTCTAATTTCTCTCCTATGCAAGACGCACATTGGATTGACACTTGCAGATTATTCTCATATACACGTATTACTCCTCTAGAATAATCAGGGGCGGATGCACCCTTTAAACAATGGGGTCACTTGCCCCCAATAACATTATGCTTTCTAGTTTATTTTTCCTTAATTTTTTGTCAATGGTTAATAGTGCCCCCAACAAAAAATTTGGATGCCCCCATCAAACCATATGATTCAAAAGTTGCAAAGAGACGACCATGTGCCATGAAACTTATTTTTTTGTAAAAGTCCACTATCATTTAAACCTTATATTATTCTAATTTCTAAAACCTAAAAAGAATGGTTGAGCAGTACAGTTAAGCAAGATTAGTTACTATCGAAACAGTTTTCCAAAAACTACACGTACTTAACAATTGGATTTGTCAATTATCCAGTCGACTAACTAAGATTTAAAATTACTTGATTTTTTGCCTTTAGTCTCATAATAAGGGGTGTTAATTATAGGTTTAATTTCTCATAAATTTTTTTGAAATAAAATATATTTATAGAGATATGACTAAAATTAATTAGTAAGTACAATGTCATGATTCATTTAAGCATAAAATTGAGCTTACTTAGATTAAAAATTTTAATCGTACGTCTTTAGGACTTTTTTATTTACTTATTTAGGGATATGTGTAAACCTAGTTGAAGAAAAAACAATTAGAAAAGTTGTTAGGTTAGACTTTAAGTAAATATATAGACTAACCAAATATTTAGTTTATATATTTACTTCCTTCTTAGTTAATAATAACTTTATAATATTTTTGTATGTAATGAATATTCTCAAAATAGTACGGAGTATTAAAATATAACAAATTGATGAGGTTTTTCGAAAATATTACTAATAAAAATGTCATGGACAAAATGTGATTTGGTAACTATTAGTTACTATAGGTGTGTTCAAAGTTTACATCACAAGCACTACATTATAGTAATTTGAACCAATTATAGTCTCTAAAAGTTACATAAAGTCACATTTTTGTCCATCATGTTTTTAGAAGTAATATTAGTGAAATTTTTTCTAACAATTTTCTCAAATAAGAATATTATTATTTCCTTCCCCAAAAAATAAAAATTATGCGAAGAGAACATATCTGTTAATAGTACTAAATAAGTCATGCATCTTTTAAGAAGAGAACATATCTATCCTAATTTAGAACTTTATCTGTTCCGTATGTTTTAATCCTATTTTGTTATATATGGCGACGGCCGGATAGAATCTCCTATATAAGAACTTATTTGACTCCTTTTATGCAACTTCGTGGACCGAACTGATTATTTACTCTTTTATTTAGTAATTATATGGTGCCCCCAATAACTAGATTTTCTGGATCCGCCCCTGAGAATAATCCATTGGAATTAATCCATTGGATCTCAATTGATTTCAATGGGTATTGAAATTTGTTTTATTATTATAATAATTACAGAGTATTATTATTATTATTATTGATCATCATGTTTTGAAGATTCAGGTTGGGAAAAATCCTCGGTGATCAGGTATTGAAATTTGTAAATACGTATCTATAATTCTATATACTTCGTAATACTTTGCAAATTTCTCAATTTTTTATCCTTCTATTTTGGTTTTTTTTTAATAGCTATGAATTCATTAATTTTTTATTATTATGTTCTAATTTAGTTAATTTTGATGCAAAATTTACATATATTACGTACGTATAAATTAGTATAGTACTAAATTTAAATTAATGAAAAAACAAATGCTAAAATTTTATAATGTCCCTTTTGGTCTTTTTCCTATTAACCGCTGCATACAAACAGCCAATTTACCAAACATTTTTCTGCACCCGCGAAACAAACCCGCTAGTCAAATTCGCTGATTGGATCCGCTATTTACTACCCGCTAATATAATCCGCTATCTGTCAACCGCTGACCGCTAAGTGCCAAACAGACCCTTTGTAATTGTCAAATAGGGGCGGCTGCCTTAGGCAAAAAAAAAAAACCGAAAAAAATAGGCCCGATTCTTTATATATATTGTGAGTAGGCTTTTTTTTAATTCTTAAGTTTAATTAATTAGGCCTAATGTTTTATTTTGACAATTTGAAAATTTAAAACATAAACAAAAAGTTTTAAACAGAGCCAATTTTAAAAAAGAATATATGCACTGTCTTTTAGAATCTGTTGTAGTTTTTAAAAACAATATATACAATTGTTGCTGGATCAATAAAAGACACATCTCTTGAGCCTTCACGTATCTTAGCCTTTAAGGTTTTTTATTCAGTTTAATGATTACATAACAAATTTATATAATTACTCCCTCCGTCCATAAAATTCTTGCCACTTTGACTCGGCACGGAGATTAAGAAAGTGGAATAAAATGGAAATGTGTGGTTGTGGTTGTGTAAGAAAAAAGTGAAATGAACGTGAACCACACAAATTGTTAAAATGGTTAGTGGGAAGAATTTTTTGGGACGGCTCAAAAAGGAAAGTCAGAAGAATTTTATGGAACGGATGGAGTATTTTCCAGGCTCTCAAATCCATCCCATTTACTTATTTGTTTCAAACTTCAATAAACTATATTTGAGTTCCTAATAGTAGTTTTAAAGGAAGTCAAATTGGCAATTCTTCTCACACGAGTTTTCTTGGCGGCCAATTATTGTCCCTATGAAAACTTTCGTTCTTTCGAGAATTCAAATATTAGACTTCTAGCGATCAATAAATTATTCTCAACTCATGAATTCAATATGTACGTAGTGATATTTCTTTTCATTTATCCTTTGAATTGTAACGGAAAGAAAGTTTTGTGTTATTATACGTGAAAATTTTATTATTTGTTATCTTTACTATTGGAAAAAAGGTTGAATATGAAGTGATTATTGATGATTTACTTGACAGTGTTATGCAAAAAACGTTTTTACGTAATGTTTTTTTCTTTTTGTATGATACTCGTGGTGCTACTTTTGCCCAAATATGTAACTTTAATAATACTCCGTAGTAAAGTGATTTTGGTCTTTATTTTATGAACTTTATTAGACATTTTTATTATAATTCATATAAATATGACTTAGAGTTTGTCTTGATATAAGCGCTGGTTGTTCCTTCGTTACTTGTAAGGTATTAAAGTTGTTACGGAAAGATAAATACGTAGTATATTAATCTTAGGACACTAACACATTGATGATCTATTATATCATGTTTTTTCTACTCTTTCTTTGAAAATCTTATATAAATAATCCCACATTTCACAAATCTGCTCAAAATGATCTCATCTTTCATTTTTTCTTTTTTCTCCCTAATTTTTTTCTCTTTATTTTCATCCCTAGACACTTTTTATTCCTTTTTCTATCCTTTTGTTTTATTTCTTTTCCATTTTTAATATTCTATTTCTTACTCTTTTAAGAGATTTTTTTTGTAAAATTTCTCTTCAAAATAACTCATTTTTTCGTTTTCTTTTTCTATCCGCATTTGATTTCATTTTCGGTTTATTTTTTTCTTAATCATTCTCCTCTTATTAAAGATCCTATTTTAAAAGTGAAAATTTAAAGAAAACAGGACTTACCAAGTGAGTCGCCGGCTTTATAGCGCGCTCCGTTATTGCCTTTGAAGCTGAACGTCCAAGGAGGAAGGGAGTAAACGGCAGCTTCAGCCATCTCCGCCGGAAGAAGCAGCAAACACAGCACAACCGCAGCTGCGGCGGCGCATGACGATGACATCACTCCTGCACTGCCTCTTCCCTGCTGATGACGACACTTCCCGGCCATCCTTGTCGGATAATTAATTAATTAATTACTCGTTTTTAGTATACACCGGCCAGTAGTTGCTTTCCTGTGTTTATAATACGGAGTACTATAATCGTCTTGATAAGTAATCAACCGGAGGTTTAATTTATAAGAAATTCGCGCCATGCGCCATGCATGTGATACTATTCGCATATAGGAGTACTATTCCGGTCAAAATTGTCACTTTTTTCTAGGGGTGGGCATAAAACCCGAACCGAACCGGTGCCGAACCGGACCGTAATGGTACCAAACTGAATATCGTGTATTTAAACGGTTTTATAGATTTTTATTCCGAACCGAAATCGTACCGTTTGAAACGGGTACGAGAACGGTTATAGATTTTGAGAACCGAAAAGAACCGGAACGGACCGTTCAAAACTAATGCATTAGAATTTTTTATATTTTCTTTCATACCAATAAATATATTTTATAGACCAACATTTTTATACCCAAATATGCATTCATGTGTCCCTAAAATAGCAAAATGTGTGTGTTTATATGTATATTGTTATTTTTCTTTTTAATTAATTTTTTGTTATATTTTGTTATGTATTGAAAGAAGGAGAAAACAATTAAAATATTCCAAACTTTTGCGTGATTTAAATACCCCAAACTTTATTTAAAAAGTTATTTTAACACCATGGTTATGAATTATTTTTTTCAAAAATAACAAATTTTTGTGTTAATTTCATAATTTAAAATATTTTAGCATTCATGAAGATACAATTAACATTCTAAACTTCCATTGTAAAATAAATAGTACCACCCCCACTCTATATAATTGCAACATTTTCAATTTGCTATTTTAAATTATGCAATTAACATAATAAATTAACATTTTTGAAAGAAATGATACATCATCATGATGTTAATAGAACTATTTATATAAAGTTTGGGATATTTAAATTACATATGAAAGTTTGGGGTATTTATCTCACACTCCTTCAAAGTTTGGGGTATTTTAATTATTTTTTCCTTGAAAGAATGTTAAAGTTTTAAAAATCGTTAATGACTATTCATTTGTAATAATGTAGTGTATATGAATTTTTGTTGTATCATGTTTGTGCAATTGTACAACTTAATTAATATGGTTTAAATCGTAGCTCTCACAGTTCAACTATAAATTAAATTAGAATTTTTCTTATACTCCCTCCGTCCCATTTTACATGTCCTACTTTCCTTTTTGGGTTGTCTCAAAATAAGTGTCTCCTTTCCTTTTTTGGAAAGAAATACTACCTCCGTCCCAAATTGAGTTGCAAATTTGACTTTTCTTAGTCAAACGGTCTTGTTTTGTTCACTTAATTAGGATGCCGATTTTTAATTATTAAAATTTGAATTAGTTATCCATATGGATGGTTGACTTTTATTATTGGTTGACCAAAAAATGTTGACTTTGCAAAACAAATTGGGACGGAGGGAGTATGTGGTCTACACCATTTCTCTTTATTATACTCAAATCTCAACCACAAATTTTACTTTTTCAACCATTTCATTAATAACCGTGCCAAGTCAAACTAAGACACATAAAATGCGACGGAGGTAGTAATATTTTTTAATTAATATTTAACCTAGAATAGAGAAGAACGTTGATTTTTTCTATTATATTGAACAATTTGATGATATTCTTTTTATATTTTCACATGAACTTAATATATGAAAGATGATATTTATCTCGTGTATCATCATTTTGCTATACTTTTTCTTAAGTGTGTTGCACTATTTGTGTATTTGTGAACTTTAGTACTACTTATGCAATTTCTTGTATTTATATGAGCACTTAATGTGAGTTGGTTGGTGTGATGTTATTTATTAATTGCAAGATTTGTCCAACTTTTTAGCATGTATTTGGTATTGTACCGTACCGTTTTGTACCGTTCCGAAACGACATGGTACCGAATGGTTCCATCATTAGAACCGGACCGTACCGGACCGTTAGAAACCTCGCGGATACATTACGGGTTTTACTAATTTCCCGGACCGTTCCGGACCGCGCCCACCCCTACTTTTTTTTCACTTAAGATTGGCTCAATTTTTGTTTTCAACTAGTCACACTAAGATTATCTCATATCAAATTTGATAAAGTTTATACGGTTTTAAATCATTCTTATTTACTAGACCATAAAATTTCAATCCAATTAAAAACATGCTTAAATGTAAAATTTGAATATAATTTACTATGATTAAAGTTACGAACTGCTATAATCACTACTTACATTTTTGGAATCAATCTTAATTTAAATCATAAATAAGTACTAATTTCCTTTTAACGAGAGAATTTCTAAAAGATACGGAGTAACATACTCCCTCCGTCCCGAAAAATTGTTCCCGCATGGACTTGGAACGGAGTTTAAGAAAGTGGAATAAAGTGAAAATGTATGGTTGTGGTTGAGTAAGAAAAAGGTAAATGAATTATAGCCACAAAAATTTTCTAAAAGGGGAAAGTGGAACAATTTTTTGGGACGGCCCAAAAAGGGAACCGGGAACAATTTTCAGGGACGGAGGGAGTATAATATTATATAACATAGTTTTTTTATTGAACTTATTTGAATCTAAGACCAGACAAGGGATGTTTTTACTTGGGCTATAATTTACCAATTTGATTTAATCTGATCTGTTTAAGTCTGATCCGGTTTGTTTAGATCTGGTCTTGTCTGAACCGATCTGATCTGGTGTATGTCTGATTTCTTTGTATTTTATAACTACGGAAGTCTGGTCTGACATGTATAGGTCTGGTTTGAGATGGTCTAGTCTGATTTGGTATGGTCTTTGGACTCAAAATAATCCAAGTGAAAACATCCTAGTTATACAAGGTCAGACTCGTTTAGACTTCGACATATTAAAATCCACACAAAGCATACATTTAGCATACCTGATCAAATCAATTCAAGTAGAATTAGATGAGACTATACAAGAGAATTTGTGTTCGGTTAGATCAAAAGCACCTTAAGATTGCTTTAGGAGAAAAAATATTTAGTTCTATTGTACGGAGTAATATTATCCATAGTTTATAATTGATGATTTTATATTAAAAATATTATTAGTTAAATTTCATGAAAGGAGTTTTGTGATATAGAGAAAGTAACATGCACATTTGCACCGTTGGATATGATGGGAGAACCCGACAGGTGCTTGAATGGAATTGGAGTAGTGGACGGTCTTGATCAGAAGAAAGCAAATGCCCAGCCCCATAATGTTCAGCTACTGAACAGAACATGCCATAACTTACTGTCTGTCTCATTAATATTACTACCTTCCCATTGGACATTGCACGCTATAATTTAAATGAGACATAGATAAAATAAAAAACAAGTGATTAGAATTTAAACGAAAGATAAATAATTGAGCAAAATAAAAAAATCTCTTTTTATTTGCCCAAATTCCTTTTTTGAGACTATTAAACTAATTGTCTCACTTTCTTTTTAGAAAAACTCACTCAAAAAATAGTAACAGTATCCCTACAGTGTTACTACAGTATCATTAAGATATCAAAAGCTCTTACTTTTCATAAAATCTAGTAATTATTTGAAACTATGTAAAAAGTAAACATGTCGATTAATTAGATACCGAGTATTACTTTGATTAAAAATGACAAAAGAAAATTAAACAATAAAAAATGAAAACAATATTAACAAAGTCCGGAAGAGAGGAGGTATTTAATGATAGTTGGACTTTTGAGTGCATAATATTACCAATGATGAATGGTAGGTAAGTAGGTTTGTGGAATTTAATAACTTGTCGGCATTAATGGGTTCTGGTCTCAAATAGACAGATAGCCATGAGCACTGTCCCTCGTACGGAGTTTACATATGGGAGTCACATTATATGGAGAATATAATGTCCAATATTAGGGATGGGAAAAACCGAACCGAAATCCGGAAACCGGTCCTGAACCGACCCGAATTATGATCCGGTCCGGGTTTTTTTTAACCGGCCCGAATTAAAAAAGAACCCGGATTGAATCGAAAATTACGGGCTCATTAGCGGGCCTTAAAATCTATAACCCGGCCCGAACAGAAAAAACCCGAATCAATTAGTTTTAATATAAAATTAATATAGTATATGAATATAAATAAAATATTTCCTAATATATTACTCCCTCCGTAACATTTATATCTTCTCACTTTCCCTTTTTGGATGTAACATTCATATCTTTCCATTTCTTAATCTTCCAATTACACCCTCACTAATTTTAAAAATAATACACTATTACACCTACTTTTTTTGGATTTATCCTTCATTCCATCACATTATTTCACTATCTTCCCATCATACCCTCAATAATTTATATTCTCTTTCACTATTGTTAATCTACCTACTTTTCAAATGGGAACATATATATGTTACGGAGGGAGTATTATAATCACGGTGGATAAAAAAAGATTTAGTAACTTTTAGTGACTACAAATATGTTGAATATGTTTAGCGTAATGATGACCATGCGAATATATTTATAGCAACTCTAGTAACTTTTTTATTTATAAAATTTATTTTGTAATATTTTTAAGAAACCTATATTATTTATATATATACATCTTACATAAAATATTAAGATAATTGTGGTTTGTATTTTTGATTAATTTTATTTGAAAATAAGTGTTAAAATATAAAAGAACAATGACATATTTCACGTTCGGGCTTTAACCGGTCCAACCCGAACCCGGACCGAACCCGGGCTACCAAAAACCCGACTCGGACCGAATATAATGGGCTTTGTCCCGGTCCCTAATTTTCATAACCCGAGATATTCCGGGTAATTTCCGAGTTTAGCAAAAACCTGACCCAGACCGGACCGATCCCACCCCTATCCAATATAATCTCAACCACAAATCTATAGTCACACAATATGACTATAGAGTAGTGAGTTAGGGGTTCTATATTTTCGTTCAACCATTAAGTCATACTTGTTTCGTTATTTAAAATTTTATCAAGTTCGATCACCACAGAGATTGATAAAGCAAAAATGTGGTTGGGATTTGTATAAAAGAAAACGAATTAATTGAAAACACAAATTATTTACTTAAAAGAAAAAATGACAAAGTTAGTGAAACAACCAAAAAGTAATATTAGCAAAGTTTTAAATGACGGAGAGAATTTATATATGACAGAATTGAAAGGATGAAAATTTATTTATGGAAATTGACTTAGTCATTAACCTGAAATATAATACTCTTTCCCATTAAAACGTTTAGTTAGACGTTTTTTATGTTGATTTTTTTAAAATCGATTATGAAATATGTTTATGTCAATAAATGGAGTTTCTTATTGCCTTTACATCTCAAGAGTAACACTAAAATGATTATTCTAGTCAATTTAGACTATCTATTCCATCTTAACCAAACGGACAAGGCTTAATAGAAAAAAAGTAAACAATCAATTAATTAGTATTATGTGATCTTCATTTATTTGAATTAGTAATCGGTTCTTCAAAATTCAATCCCAAATTATTAAAAAGTAAATTTGAGTCGATAAAGTTATAAATCAATTGGCTAGTTTTTAAGAATAATTGACTACATACTGATATCTCAAATTCGCTAGGTTCTCAATTGGATATAAGGGTGATTGGAATTGAAATGATACCATAGAAGAAAAAAAAGCATTCAAATGAAATTAAGACAATTTTTTGGACAAAGAAGCCTTCGAGATGCATCATGCATGGTCATTAATATTCAACTATGATGTAGGTCATGGCCTGAGTTTAATACTCCGAACATTTAACCGCAATTAAAAGGAAATTCAACACGTCAAAAAAAGAAATCAATAATGTATAGTACTTCGAAAATTCAACGTGTCAATGCAAGAAATTGATAAGGTGAGCTGTACGTCTAATAATAACCTCTATTTTTTATTTACTAATCTTATCCACAACATTTTTATTAAGCGTGTGACTTTTGTTTTTACCTGAATGATCAAAATAAATACAGCCAGAATTACTTTTTTAGATAGATTCGGTTGGAATTGTTTGAGAGGACTGTTTTAATCATTTTTCATTTAAATAACTATTTGTTTTTAAACCAAAATTTCGTATTTAGATATACTAAATATCTAGGCAATATTTCTCTGAGCAATTGATCGTAAGAAAATACTCGTATAAATTATACTCGTAATAATTATACTACGTATACTTTAGTAAATACAAAAATATACTCCGTAGTTGAAATTTTGTAGTTGTCCTAGGCAGTATTCGCGATTCATCTGAGCAATGAATAGAGTGTGTTCTCAATTTCTCATTCGCCCAGTGATGACAAATCGAGGTGCTCCCTTGTTTTTAAAGGTTTTGTAACATTTTGCAATATCTTTACACATTTTTATATATACTACAGTATATTTTTTATATTTACTAAAGTATACGTAGTATAATTATTACGAGTGTAATTTATATTTTCTTGAATTGATTAAATTGTATGCCCTTGAATGTAATTTCCTATTATTTGAGCATTTTTCAGCTCTTTTTGCCAAACGAATCTATTTTATCAGGGGTGGAGACAGGGAGGGGCTGGAGGGGGCCTCGGCCCCTGCAAGGAAAAAAATCCTTAAGTATATATTATGCATAAATACGTTAAATCTATAGAAAATATGTTGATATTTTAAACTTTGGCCCCTGCAAAGTAAAATTTTCAAGAACCGGCCCCTTTAACTATAGACTTCTGGCTCCGCCACTGTATTTTATTCAGCTATTAATTCAGACTCAACACTTCAAAATTCAGCTCCAGACAATAGCTTTTTATTTAGACAATAGCTCTTAGTTCAGACAATAGCTTCCAGCTTCAAGTCGTTGTGCCAAACATAGCCAATGAATAAAGAATAACGCTCTCAGGTCGGCATGACAAAATCCACCGTACGGCCACTGACCTTTGGGACCCTGCGATGTGGTGTATTTACAAATTAATTAATTTAAATATATTCTTCATCAAACGTAAAATATCTCCACAAAATTTCAGTTTCAACAATATATTTATGTATATATAAATAAAGCGCAACACAACAACAACATTCAAGTTTTAGTCCCAAAAGATATTGAGGTCGGTTAACATGAAACAATACATGATATCACCACCAAAAGGAAAAAAGAAAAAGAAATTAAAGATATAAAAGATAATATATATATTTCTCCGTATGAAAAATAAAAAAAGAGATTAATATACACAAAAGTGATAAAATAAAAAGGACAAAAATAATATTTATATATATAAGGATAAAAGGATAAACCACAAGGGAAAAAGGTTGAGGGGAAAAGACGATACGAGACCACTCCTCCACACAAATACCCGACATCCACTTTGCTCTCTTCAAAGTCATACCCCATTTCAATTTTAAAGGAATAAAAATTGAACCAAAAGAATCTATTTTGAAAAGAGAGAAACCGAAAAACTCACCTAAGTACGAGGTAAAACCACCTACTCTTGAGGTGGAAACAAGGAAGAAAATGCAGCCTTACTGGAAAAGGCTGAAGAAGAAAACTGAAATGTGGCCAAACATGGCCTTCAAAAATGAAACAAGGGATGTTCACGGTCCCACTTTAAACAGAAAATAAAATAAAAATAACGTCGTGCCGCGGCATTAAATCAAGCGCTTCTTGGGAGGCAACCCAAGTTTGTATGTTTGTATTTTGATTATTTTAAATTATTTTTGTGTGTGAGAAAACCTTTTAAAAAAAAAAAGAAGAAAAGAAATTGACCTGGGGTTTAATTCGGCCGGGTATGAAACCCAACCCGGTCGGGTCCATTCATAAAACACAGCACCCGGCCCAATCGCCCGGGCGAGGCAGTTGTGGAACAGAGGAAAAATCAACACACCGACCAGGTAACTTCAATACACCCGACCGGGCATTTTTGACAAAAACATTTTGGATAAGCGGGAGTTAGGCCCGACCGGGTACATTACTCCACCCGGGCGGGCGAGTTGTTTACAAACGTTCTAGATAAGAGGGAGTTAGGCCCGACCGGGTCAAATTACCCCACCCGGCCGGGCATCAGGAAATTTTTCACAAAAACAGAGCTGGCATCCGCTTCTTCCTCATTTCATCTTCTGCAAACACGAACCAACTCCGCCAAAACACCATTTTCAAACTCCATACATTTGAATCTTCTCCATTTCTACACCAAATCCATCAAACAAACCCATCTTCTTCATCTCCTCTTCACCCTCTACATTTCTATACCCATCAAAACACCCACAACCCACCAAAAATCCAAATCTCCTCACTCCACAAACAACAAAAGCCAAAATTTCCTCAACCAAAAAGGACAAAGAGATCCATTCTACTCTTGGACACCTCGGACACAAGCACTAAAGACAGTGCTTTGATTAGTTTGGGGGGGGAGTTTCATGGAAAACTCACGTTCATACTCTATATTCTTGAGTTATTTTCTCAAAAAAAAACTTGTTAAGTTGAAAACCTGAAAAGACAACTTAAGCAAAAATAAAGTAAAAATAAGAGTGAGTTGTGAGGATTAAAACAGAAAAATGTGGGAAGATGAGATGAAAACCCGAAAGGGAACCTACTCACCTAGGCAAAATGAGAGAATGAGAGAAAGCATTTTCTTTTATTTCTGCAGGATCCTAAGAGTAACGAAAAAAATTGAGTTGAAGACCCCTCTTTACTGTTATATTTTTGGGGTTATTTTTGTTGTGTTCTAAGAACACACGTGAATATTGGTGTTGATACTCTTGTCATTTTAAGGACTTCTTGGACTAAGTTTGGTTTACTCGAGATGAGTAAAGGTTCAAGTGTGGGGTATTTGATATGCACTAACTGACTAACTAGTAGCGCATAAGTGTATGTTTTTATGTTTGATTTGTGTGTGTTATTTATCATTTTATTTAGTTTGTAAGCATTTGTGTGATTTTAGTTGTAATTGTATTTTAATCTTCATTTGTAAGTTGGAAAGTAGAATTAGGAATTATGGTGTTGGAAAGGGAGACTTTGAAGTGAAGAAAAAGGAGGTTGGACTGTCCAGGAGCTGAAACCCGGCCGGGTATAACACTTGACCCGGTCGGGTAAGAATTAACAAACGAAGAAGCTCAGGAAATTTCCAGACCCGGTCGGGTCTCCTATCCCACCCAGTCGGGTCTGACTTGACCCGGGACATTTTGACATGCTGAAACACAAGAACGTGGAAGATTATCTGATTTTGACATGCACCCGATCGGGTGGGCACTTGACCCATGTAACACCGTCCCCAAATATATTTACTTTTATGTAAATAATGTATTGAACCTTATTAAAGGATTAATGAATTTACGAAGTTGTAAATTTTTGTTATTTCTTTCGCGTGAATAGTAAATTGCATGTGTGACCCACATCGGGAGCGGGGCCACCCAACGTTTCTGAGACCACATGTTTTGTTCATCTTGGTAAAAATAATATTTTATTTGGATCATGGAAAGGCCCAGAGTTGACCGATTGGGCAAAAGAGGCCCAAATACCGGTACTGACAATTTAACAGATAACAGCCCAGAAATGAATTTCGGAGACTTCTAAATTAATTTTTTGGAATACATATTATTTCAAGAGGCCATTACGATTGGGAACACGTAATATATTTTATTTGAGCCGATAAAATAAAATATAATTACAACAGTCCGAAAAATACAACTTTCGAGACCGTTTTACACATCGGGACACAAAGGGATGACCTCCCACATGAGTGGGGTCCATCCAACGTTTTATTCAGCTCAAATGTGACCCTTGGGGGCTGTAAAGACAAGTGAAGGTGGGAGGAAGGTCAACCATGAGGTGGGATGGGACCCTTTACCCACATAATTGGTGAGATGAGCCAAAAAAGGCCATCCTATCACCCCTCACCCCATTATCTCGACAGGCCACCCAAGGGAGAGAAGAAGAGCTTCCAAACTCACCTCCATTGCTGCAAATTCGAGCTCAAGCTTTAGTGATCCAAGGAGGAGGTTTTAAGAAGACAAAAGTTAGGAAAAGTGTGAATAATTAAGGTAATGACCTTATTTTAACTTCTCCTTATTTTTTTTTTCTTCTACCATATGAGGTATATATCATGTGAAGGACCCTTAGTATGGTTCCACATGTTATAAGTATAGATTTATGGTTGGGAAGATGGTTCTATGTCCAAGAACGGACTTAGAGGCCAAAACTACCGGTTCACCGGAAAGTAACCTTTTTGAGGTTATTTGTATTAACATGGGTTTTATGATTATAAAACCTTGTTAGGAACTTGTAAAGGGTATTTCAAGTGATTTCACAAAGTTGAAAGAGTCGCCGGAGTTGTCGCCGGAGTTCATCAAAGTCGCCGGAGTTTCGCCGGAGTTCAACCAAGAAGGGTAGAACTTCATAAGTATCACCCTATGTTCGGGTCTTATACTTGAAACGCTAGTTATTCTATATTTAGCCTGCTACTCTCTCGGTACTTGTACTGACCCCTTCGGGGGGGCACCATTTTCAGGTTGAAGCTAGGGCTTGTTACCTGCACCTTTCTACGGGTGATATCAAATTCAGGGAAGACGTGGTTCGTGCTTCCTCATTATCTTTCAAATTACTAAACATTGCTCATGGATATTTTCATTTATTATAAACTATTTTGGGGCTTGTATGCCTGTGTTGTTGGCCGGTTGTGGCTTATGACTTACCGTTGAATATTTCCGCTATTCATTGGTTTAAATGTGATGTTGTTATGTATGTTTACTACCACTACAAGAAAATTGACTTTTAGCGACAAAAAATTTGCGACCGACGTCGAAAATGGTCGCAATATATATACTTATAGCGACCACTTTTTTATTTTATTGCAAATTACAAAAGCCTGTTTTATATTTGAGACGGCATTAATATCCCTTCCGTATTACGAAGTACCTTTTATTTCTGGTCCCTAAAACTGGCGCTCCGCTAAAAATATCCCGCGCGGTATACCGAAATTCATTTGGCGGTGCTCTAAAAATAATTCGCGCTCAAGCCTCAGACCCGCTCTAAAAACCTCGCTCTTTCACTCTTTTTTCTCAAAGTACATAAAACCCTAGCCTCCTCCGATACACAGGGAAAGACACTGAAGCCCGCAGCCGTCTGCTATCGGAATTGAAGGAAAAAAGATGCTCCACGGTAGATATAGAACATGCATCTTCACGCCGCCTCTACAATAGCCGCCGTCGGGAGCTTGTCTAAGGTTTCCCTAAATCATAAATGTCTGCTTTTGTATACATTTAAGGCTTAAAAACCTAATAATTATTCATCAACAACATAATCACACTCTAGCAGATTCTCATCTTCGTCTAATCTGCATTTTTTTTGGATCCGGTCTATTTGGCTCTGAATCGGGTGGAGCCTAACAGCAAGTCCATCGAAGGTGTGAAGGTGTCAAAATGGTCTTCGGTACAAAATCTTCCACGAAGATTTAGCTTCTAAAGACCACCGCTAAACCCACTCCTGTGATTTCGCCTTCACCCCAGAAGAAGATCGGAGGTTTTTGGTGGTCATTTGAGATGACATTTAGTAGGTCTCTATCAGGAAAATAGAACGGGAAATCCCACCTCTCTAAGTGAGATTTGATGAGACCACTCGTGAATATCTGGTGGGCTTAGTTGTCAAGGTAAATTGCCTTCAATTTTCTTTTTATTGCTTCTCATTCCCATACAGATTATGATAATAGCACTGATTATTGTTTGATAAAATCTGATAATGATGATGATAGGAGGAAGTTGCAACTTAAAGGGATACTCAAAATAGGTAATGATATTTGATACATAGCTTGCTGCTTGATGTTTGAATTCGAAGATATGAAAATTGTATTGGAAGATCTGCTGCTAGATTTCAGCAGATGTGGTTGTTGTTATTAGAGAATTTCATTTTAGATGTCATGAGACTTTGAGTCTCCACTTTAGGAATTGAAAACTAGAAAACAGAAAGGATTTAGAAGTAAAATTTAGGCTAAAGGGTCAAATAGGTACATGAACGAACTTAAAGTGTTCAATTAACCCCTTATAAAAGAGTTTCTGCCTGGACGTCGCCAATTGGGACGGTTCCCGGTGGAATTTTTTGATGAAATTTTTTGAGCATCTTCTTCATTAATTCTAGTTTACCCATACCAAATTTCAGCTAAAAATTCAACCGGGAAGACAGTCGAATTATTTTCCGAAATGTACTGCGCTGTTTAATTTTTCAGAAAATCATTCGACTGCCTTTGCGGTTGAATTTTTAGCTGAAATTTGGTCTGGGTACACTAGACTTAATGAAGAAGATGATCAAAAAAATTCATCAAAAAATTCCACCGGGAACCGCCCCAATTGGCGACGTCCGGGCAGAAACTCCTATATAAGGGGCTAATTGAACACTTTAGGTTAGTTCATGTACCTATTTGACCCTTTAGCCTAAAATTTATTTAGGTCAAAGTACACTTACATTTGGTTGGAGGAAAAACTAATTAAAGTACTTTCAGGAGATGACCAGAAGACTATAATCCTAATACTCTGTATGTAAAATCATATCTGGAAACAAATACTGTTCTTCACAAATTCTAGATAATATAGTCTTTTGGGTTTGGGGAGAAGTAATAATGTAGCATACATAGTCTATTACCATATTTTCTGGGTTTAAGAACAAGGAATAATGTAGCATACATAGTCTATTAGCATATCTTTTCGGTTTGGGAGAAGTAATAGTGTTTTATAATTTGATATCAGACCTAAAAGTGGTCTGGATTGAAAGAATTTTTTATTTGCGATGGTTACTCTGTTACTCTTGTCTGGAGATGAAATTTGCATTTTCTATAATATAGTTCTAACTTTTGCATGCTCTTATTGCTTACCACAGAAACTTCATGTAGGATGGGTTACAGCTTGGGATCTGGAGGTAAGTTTATTTATGGAAAATATCCTTTCATAGCAATTACGTATACATTCATTATATTGCTGATTTGCTGGCCTTTAATTGTGTTAAGATATCTATTTTCTTCCTCTGAAATCTCAGTCTAAGATTCCTGCCATTTGAGACAACTAATGGCGAGCAGCAGTCGGCAAGCAAGTTTTACAAACTGTACATTGTAAGTTTATTACATGTAGGACTTTTAAAATGAAATTCATGATGTTTTTTGGATCTGTTACCAAATTTCTATTTGCTAAATGCTTTTCCAAGTATGCTTTAAATTCTATGGATCATGGTGCTACAGAGTATATGCATAGCTGATGTTGGATTATAGCTATATATTTGCTGACACACACACACACATATTTTATATTTTACATACATGTTTGATTTTCTGTATGCAGTGTTTTTTTTGAGAGATAGTGTATTATTGTTGTAAACTCGAATATGGTGTTTTATAATATTTGAACTTGTGAGTTTGTGAAGCTATGCATATGAAATTAATGAAAATGTGATTTTCTTATTGTAGAATTTGCTATAATTAATCGATGGGTATATTTCTAATACCAATATTGGTCTTCTGAAAGGTCCGATGAAGAATATGTCCAGGTAAAACATTTTAGTATTTGTTCAAATGATATGATGGCAAATCAATGTACTAGTTTTGAATTTTACTATTATGACACACCTCTAGAACAAGTTAGGTGGTATGGTGCACCTTAATTCATTACTTCTACTTCGTATGTGTTATAAAGTGATTGTGTTTAATATTTTCTTTGTGTAGGAAAGTACAGATGATCAACCAAAATGTGCGTTATTTCTAGGAAACTGGCTTGGAGAAAGTTGTTTTTCATAGGAAACTGGCATCGAGAAAGTCGCTACATATGAGTCGCCTAAATATGTTAAAAGATAATCTCCAGCTTGTAATATGTTCGAGCACTGAACCATGCTCATGTTATAGGAGCAGTTTGTATGAAAATTTGATGATTAAATAATTTGAATGATGAGTTTTGTTGGAGTTATGAGTTGTTGTGATGTTTTGGTTCGCCTTTTATGTATGGGAAGTATATTATATTTATCATATATGATGAAGGATAAACAAATCAATATTTAGTTAAGTAATGCTAACAAAGTTAAAATTATTAGTATATACGGAGTATTATTTTAATGAAAGGGTAAATTGTTGCAAATACGTAAATTTGTATTAGCGAAGGGATACTGGTGACAATTGCTCTTAAAAAGTGGTCTTTAATAATATCATTTGCGGCCACATTATGCTTGGTCCCTAAATGATTTAGCGACCGACCTCTTTTCTTGGTCGCGAATTGTCTTTTGCGGCCAAGTCTATAGGGACCAACGTGCGACCACTTTTTTCGGCCGCAAATAGTCATTAGCGACTGCTTTTTATGTTTTTGCGACCAATTTTCCCTTCCCTAAAAGGCTTTTTTCTTGTAGTGTACTGAGTATGGATGGTTTGTCTTCTCAAACGCCTTGTATGATCAAGTGGGGTTGACTCGCGGGTGACATCACTTGATTATACGCCGGTTGTACATGCGCTTAGATTACGGTCTGGAGCGTGACAACCCGGTCGGGTACTCGGCCCAAGGTGTTGAAAAACACCTATAAATAGCACATTTTTCCTTCACAAATATTCATTCCTTCTTCCATACTCTTAAGCTCAGTTTAGAATAGAATTTATTTTATATTTTTATAGCATGTTTAGTCTCCAAATGAGGAGCTAAACTTCCATTTCTTGGTGTTGCTCTTGAAGCTTGTTGATTATTAAAGTTGTGAGTTATTTTCTTAACTTCTTCCCTTGAACATTAATTCTTCTCTTAATCTATCTATATATTAATGTTGGGGAGTGTTGCTAAGATGACAATTAGTTAACATCTCGACATTAGTTATAGTAGTATTCATTTACTTCTTATATATTAATGTTGGGGAGTGTTGCTAAGATGACAATTAGTTAACATCTCGACATTAGTTATAGTAGTATTTATTTTCTTCCTCTATATATTAATATTGGAGAGTGTTGCTAAGATGACAATTAGTTAACATCTTGACATTAGTTATAGTAGGATTTATCATCTTTAACATTCTTCCTTGAATATTAATTAATTCATATTCATATTTCATATTAATATTTGAACATTACTTAAAGTATCAACTAGTTTTGTTTCATATACGGAGTATTAATTATTACTAGAATCAACTAGTAACTTCGGTTTATTAATGCTCGGTCGTGGTTAATAAACTTAAGAGGGATTAATTTTGTTGGTTAAACAGAAACCGTTGTGCTGAGGTTATCAATCTCAATTGATTTCATCAATTGTTAAGAGATTAAATGCTACTATCAAGTCGGTATATGGTGGTGTTCTATATTTGACTAATAGTAAGGGATATTAATGAACGGTCGTTATTAATAACTACCCTCGATGAATTGGATATACTCCTCGATTGAGTATTCGAGAGGGTATAAGTTATAGATATAACAATGATCGACTAAAATATATCAACAAGTGGAAAATAGCAATGTCAAGTCCTTTTTATCTTTAAATTAAATCACATATAAGTTGTTCTGTGTTTAATTAAATTAAATCATTCAATCCTAAACCCCCCTTTTATTTACTAGTTTTATAAAAAGAGAATTATTCTTTTTCCTGTGGATACGAACTCTACTACGCTATACTACGCATTAGTGCTAGTATTGAATTTATTTTGACGCACCGTGACAAAGTGTCCGTCAATATACTTGTGAGATATGTCTTTTCTTGTTAAGGCCCACTAAAGAACTTCTCGAGATACCCTATCATATGTTTTTTCTAAGTCAATGAACACCAAATACAGATCCTTTTGAACGTCTTTATACTTCTCCATAAGTTGTCGAAGAAGGTGAATGACCCCAGTTGTTGAGCGACCAGGCATAAAACCGAATTGATTCTCTGGAATCTTCACAGTTCTTCGAAATCTTTGCTCATCACTCGCTCCCAAATTTTCATTGTGTGACTCATAAGCGGAGGAAATGGTCAATTGAGTACATACACCAACTTGTACGAGGGAGAGTAAAAAGTACACTATATTGCATTGATCTTTTTAAGTACACAAATTTGGATTTTTAGTGTTAATTGAGTACATTCGTTAAATTAACACATTAATACAGTTGAATTGGCTAACGAAATGTTGAGTAAGGAGTAATGGACCAGGGTTATGATGCCGACCTTCACGAAGTCCACAAAAAAGGAAAATAGACCTTCGAAGGTTGTTCTATATTTTACTTGGAATTGTCTAGTATGATACTCTGATGTGACAAAGGTTATTCTATTTTCGTTTTCTATGATCAGGTCCAATTTATTTAAATCATCGTGGTCTAGATTGAAATTGACAACAGAAATATCATGGTGACAATTCTTCTTACTTTATACTCCCTCCATATTAAGATAAGTTTCACAATATGCTTTTCACATATTTTAAGAATTTATATATTTACTGTACACTATTGGAAAAGTAGAAGATTTTTAGTGTTGTAGCAGCACCGTTTACTTTATTAAAATTTATTGTCATTATTTTTGGGATGGATTTATTTTCTTAAATGAAAGTGATACACTTATTTTGATAAAAATAAATAAGAAAAGTGAGACAAGTATATTCTAGGGGAAATATCATTGACCCCCCCCCCCCTCCCGAGGTTTGATCCATTATCAATCACATCTCTATACTGTGAAAAATATACTTTTACCCCCTCCATGTCCGTTAATGATCGTTAAATAACTTTTAATCTATATTTAGAGAAAATTATGATATAATTTCATACTACCTTTGTCCATTAAAATTTTGCCAACTTTGATCGGCACGAATAATAATAAAGTAAAAGTTGTGTGGTTGAGGTTTAAGTTGTGCAGAGAAGTGAGAAATAACAGAATCCACAAAATACTCCCTCCGTCCTGCTATGATTGTCTCATTTTACCATTTCGGTACGTCTCCCTAAGATTGTCACATACCTTATTTGGTAAAGTTTGTGCGGTTCTAAATCATTCCTACTTTATTCTTACTTTATCAATTCAATATCAACCACATAAACCCACTTTTATTAATAATCGTGTCACTTTCTCTTGTCTCAAACTTAGCGGGACGGAGATAGTAATTGATTAAAAGGAAAAGTGACAAATTTTTTTGGAACGTCCCAAAAAAGAAAGATGACAATGTTTTAAGGGACGGAGGAAGTATAGTTTTTGTTACATTCGCTTTTAATAGTGTAATTTTTTTCAATGACATATTTGGTTGGGTAATTAATAAATTTGTCCACACTATAGACCTTTTTATCGGAAGTCGAACAAAATAAAAAAAATCATGACCAAAAGTGACCTCACTCTAGGTAGTCTGTGTTATGCCTTTGAATTTGTAAAGTAAGTTAATTTACTCAATTGAAAATGATCAAAGCATGCTAAATTTGTCAAAAATTGAAACAATTCAACCTAAATGAACCAAACCGACTCAAAAGTGAAATTTACTAGTCGATTTTACCCTTAAAAATTGAATGCAATAAAATTCTCAATTTGCACTCTAGACACTCTTTGTTATAATTGGCAATGAGATCATTATAGGTATTATAATAACTTGAAATTAATATTTAACCAAATATGAACATGTTTACGTGTAAAATACTGGTAAAGACATGATAGTTTAGGACGGGTTTCAAACCCAAACTGGTTAATGCTAAATAATTAGGGCAACTCATGGCCCTATCTTCGGTTCCAATCTCCTAATTGATCTAGGTTCGCTCCCGATAATTTAAATATTTTTTAATTACCTATTTTTCAAATTTTAAATGGACTATAACCCATTTTAAAACGTTCTTAATGGTTTTAATGAAAATATGAACGGGATCAAAACATGGGCTCCATTTCCGGTGCCAAAAAGTGAGGTATGATGCCTCTTTTTAACTGGTCTGGTTCGGTCCCATGAATTGTTTTAAGCTCATACCTTTCAATTGTGTCTGCTACTCAAGGGCGAAACTAGTAAGGGGTTTGGGGGTTGAGCCCCTGCAGTTTGTTTATTTATTTATTTATTTATTTATTTATTTATTTATTTATTTATTTATTTATTTATTTATTTATTTATTTATTTATTTATTTATTTATTTATTTATTTATTTATTTATTTATTTATTTATTTATTTATTTATTTATTTATTTATTTATTTATTTATTTATTTATTTATTTATTTATTTATTTATTTATTTATTTATATTAAATAAAAATTGTAAATATTCATAAAATGTGTATGATATATTATAGAGTAATAACGATTATGATATTGCATGCGTGTGATGGGTTTGTAACTTTTATATTTTGCTTTACATTAATGACTTTTTGTGTTAGAAAGGACCCAAATTCAATTCTGAACAAAAAAAAAATTACGGGAATGGGGGACTATTCCAAGCGGCCATTTTTTATTGAGAAGCTAATGACATTTGCGTCCTTCATGGGTTCAGCATCATCATCACTAATCCTTATGGTGGTTTACCATCACAACTTTGCTGGCAGCTTTCTCTTCAAATTGCCACATCTTATTTAATTTCTTGCCTTTTAGTTTAATTAGAAATCTCATTTCATCTTGTATGTAATAAATTGTGATTTCCCAGTTTAGTACTTTTCAATATATTGTTTTCTAAAATAAAACATATATGTAGTATATTCTAGATGGCGGACGCCACATCTTTCGAATGACCCAGAGTACGCAGTGTCGTAACGACACTTCCTCTTGTCGTGACCTGCCTTGCCAGAGATTGGATTCCAGGGTCACAACAAACCCCTCCAAGGTCATCGAGCTGGTTCCGTCACTGCTGCTGTTAGTCCTATAATTTTACTCACGGGTAGATGTAGTTATGTACCTACTAAATTTCTCAATTATAATGGATATTTCATTATAAAGTACAAGTTCATGCAAAAAAATACTTTCCGGTAGAAAAATTCTTAAAACATGTAAATTTATTAAGGGAAAACTGTCAAATAGGTCCTCCAACTTTCATAAAAAAGTCAATTAAGTCCTTCTATAGGAGGTTCTGTCTGGCCGTCGCGATTTGGGGCAGTTCCCGGTGGAATTTTTTGATGAAATTTTTTGAGCATCTTATTCACCAAGTCTAGTTTACTAATACCAAATTTCAGCTAAAAATTCAATTGGGAACGCATTCAAATTAATTCTTGAAGATAACTACGCATTTTTGCGTTCTCGAATTAATTTGAATGCGCTCCCGATTAAATTTTTAGCTGAAATTTGGTATGAGTAAACTAGACTTGGTGAATAAGATGCTCAAAAAATTTACTCTGTTTACAAGTGAGTAAATTTAATCTGCAAGTGAGTAAATTTATAAGACTAAATTTTTACTTTTACTAAACGTAATTAAGAATTATTAAACTTTCATTAAAGTTTACGTAATACAAATGGAGTATGATTATAGGAGTAATAGGGGGTGTTTGGACTTCTGCTTCTTTTTTATAGAAGAAGCGGAATCAGAATCAGAATCGATTCTTAGAGTAAATTAGAGCACCAGAAGTACTTCTAGAATTTCACTCAAACACTTCAACTTCTACTTCTACATCCTGAAAGAGCAGAATCAGTTTTGAGTAGGGGTGAGATCGGTCCGGTCTGGGTCGGGTTTTTGCAAAACCCGGAAATTACCCGGAAGGTCTCCGGTTATGAAAATTAGGGACCGGAACAAAGCCCGTTATATTCGGTCCGAGTCGGGCTTTTAGTAGCTCGGGTTCGGTTCGGGTTCGGGTTGGGCCGGTTAAAGCCCGAACGTGAACTATCTCATTGTTCTTTTATATTTTAACAAGTATTTTTAAATAAAATTAATAAAAAATACAAACCGCAAATAATAACACAAATATTAGTCTTCAAAATCACCAACAATTCAAATCCAAAAAGATACTTATCTTAATATTTTATTTAAGATGCATATAAATAAATAATATAGGTCTCTTAAAAAAATTACGAAAAAAAATTTATTGATAAAAATGTGACTAGAGTTGCTGTAAATATATTTTCAAAGTCATTATGCTAAACAAATTGAACATCTTTGTAGTCACTAAAAGTTACTAAATGGTTGTTTTATCCACCGTGATTATAATCATATATTAAGAAATACTTATAAATTTATATTCATGTATTATATTAATTTTATATTAAAGCCAATTGTTTCGGGTTTTTATCGGTCCGGGTCGGGTTATAGATTTTAAGGTCCGTTAATGAGCCCGGAATTTCGGGCCGATTATAAAGAAAAAACCCGGACCGCGATCATAATTCGAGTCGATCCAGGGTCGATTTCCGGATTTCAGTTCGGTTTTTCCCACCCCTAGGACATGTTTACTTCACCGGTTATTAAACGGTGCTTATTAAGACCCGTGTTAATAAGCGGCGCATAAAATAAACAATGTTTTAAGACCGTGTTTACTTCAAACGGTTTAAAACACCGCTTAACATTAAAATGTCCAAAATAACCTTATACATATATACACACACAAACATTCATGAACACAAGTATATAATATAATATAATATAATATGTGTACCCACACCCTAACTCCTTACCCACCCTACCTTATCCCGACCCCACCTACCCCCTACCCCACCCTACCTACCCTACCACTACCCGACCCCATCCTACACTACCGCGGCCCTACCCCCGACCCCATATGCCCCTACCACATCAACCCCACCCTGACCCCACCTTACCCCAACCCCGCCCCTACCCCTACCCTACCCTACCTTACCCGACCCCACCCTACCCCTACTCTACCTACCCGACCCCACCCTGCTGCAACCCTACCCCCGACCCCACTACACCTACCCTGCCCCTAGCGCCTCTATCACATCGGCCCCACCCTGACCCCACCACCCTAGGTATAGGGTGGGGTAAGGGATGGGGTCGGGGTATAGGGTGGGGTGGGGTAGGTGGGGTAAGGGTACGGGTAGTGGTGGGTCGGGTAGGTAGGGTAGGGGTGGGGTCGGGTAGGTAGGGTAGGGGTGGGGTTGGGTAGGGGTAGTGGTAGGGTGGGGTTGGGTAGGTAGGGTAGTGGTAGGGTGGGGGTTAAGGCGGGGTAAGGGTCGGGTCAGGTAGGGTAGGGGTCGGGTGGGGTCGGGTAGGTGGGTAAAGGGTGGGGTAGGTAGGGTAGGGGTAGTGTGTGGTCGGGTAGGTAGGGTAGGGGTGGGGTCGGGTAGGTAGGGCAGTGGTATGGTGGGGTCGGGTAGGGGTAGGATGTGGTAGGGTTGGGTTGGGTCAGGGTAGGGTAGGGGTGGGGTCGGGTAGGTAGGGTAAGGGAGGGTAGGGTAGGGGTAAGTTGGGGTCGGGTAGGTGGGGTACGTGTAGGGTGGGGTCGGATAGGTAGGGTAGGGGTGGGGTAGGTGGTAGGGTGGGGTCTGGGTGTGGGTAGGGTAGGGTAGGGGTAGGGTAGTTGGGGTAAGGGTAGGGTGGGGTTGGGGTTGGGGTCGAGGTGGGGGCCGGGTAGGTAGGTGGTGCATGGGTAACAATAGGGTAAGGGCAAGGGGTAAATTCGGAAACTGAAAAAGCTTAAAGTGCCGCTTAATTAATACATGGGGGGTGGTATGCTTAATAAGTGGCACTTTAAGCACCTCTTTCGGTTAGTAAGCGGCTTTTTAAGCAGCGTGCGTGTTTACTTCACCTGTCTTACTAACCTAACTGTGACTTTAGCAGTGAAGTAAACATGTCCCTAGTTTTAAGAATCCTATCCAAAACACCCACATATTTTTTGCGATATGTTTTTTAGACGGCGTTCAGTTTAATCGGTTCATAGGATTTTGGCGGCTTCCTAATCATCCGACAAATCTCCTTTCTCCGACACTCTGCTAGCGAAGTGTTCCGATTCACTCATTCGCCGTTTCCGATTCACTCCTTTCTCCGACACAGAGAAAGGGAGAGACCGATAGAGAAACACGAACCAAAAAAATCAAATCTTTATCTTTGTACTGGCGGCTAACTCCTCTTGTAATTGCGGGTACGTATCAACCAGTCAAAGATAGATACAGAGGAATCGAACTTGAGGAGGAAGAATGCATGCGAAGACGAAGGTGTCAAGACCTCGTCTTGACCGGCTAAACGCGATAAAGGGTAGCGACTGCGAGGCTTCTGACTCCACGACTTCTTCGCCGTCTTATTCCTTCAACAGCCAGTCAACTCCCAGGACCCGGTCGGTTGACTATTTCTCGTCACCGGACTTGACGAGCTTCCGGGTCGGAGGAGCCGACGGCGAATTCGATCAAATTTGCCGCTCTCTTGGGATTTCCCCTGAAGATTTTGCTATACCCGATGCTACTTGGGGGGCTTGCAGCGCTTCCTCAACTCCAACGAGTGTAAGGAGCTCTAGACTTACCCGTAGTTGGAGAGTTATTGATGCAAATCCTTATGAATTTGATAGATTTCTAGATGTACATCAGCATGAAGCTAGGGCTGAATTGGGTGATGTAATTCATGTAATTGAAAGAAATGATGGCAGCTTGTTTCCTAGTTCGCCTAGATTAGCTGCGAAAGAGTGTGTTGCCGATGGTTTGAGCCAGCCTGGTGATTTTGGTAGGAGTTTAAGTCATCCCAGTAATGAGGAATCTAGTTATCCCTTCGAGAACATAAATGGTTCAGAAGAGCAAAGAATTGGGGATGTTGGGAATGCAATTGATAATGAAGAAAGAAGTAATGCGAATTTGAGAGATATGTCTGTTGTTCTATCAGAGTCTTATTCAGATTCATACAATGAAGATGATGATGATGGTGATTCATGCATTGCGGGAGCAGAGTTTCTGCACACCCTTTCAGGTGATGGTTTTTTCATGCGCAGCATTAAGAATTGGCAAAAGGGCGATTTTCTTGGTAGTGGTTCATTTGGAACTGTCTATGAAGGCTACACTGAGTAAGTGCTGTATTTTGCATTGCATGTCAATGTTACTTATGATGTTATATGCTATAATATACTATCAACAAATCCACCCCATTAAAGAAAGTTTTATTGCAATAGTGCATTATTATCCCTTTTCAATACGTAGTATATTTGAAAATGAAGTAATTTAGTTCTGTAGTTCCAAAACCTAACAGAGGGACTAGTTAACGAAACCAAATTATCATTGATGCAATGATGCCTAGTTGTCAATGGTTGGGAGGGGGGGGGGGGGGGGGGGCTGTGTCTAGTTTTCAAAAGTGGAAGGGCCGTGACTATCATTGCATTGCATTGACAGTTGCTATCATATCATAATAGAACTAATGGAAGGCTAACTATGCCCATTTTTAAAAACTATCATGACCACTATTGTCAAGTTCTTATGTGGATTAAGAAAAGGGGGGGTCATTCTACAATATTCGTGACCAAAATTTCTTGAAGAAAAGTATTTCACAAGAGGAGGCCCTAAAATCCTTCTTAAAACTTCTTGTTTTCAGCGATGGCCTCTTCTTTGCTGTAAAGGAAGTTTCTTTACTTGCTACAGGAAACCATGGCCAGCAAAGCATTTATCAACTTGAACAGGTAGGAACGTTGTGTAATGTCTAGATAGTATATTCACAAGTCTGGGTATGTAAATAACCTATAGAATTTCAAATAACAATCACACGAGATATTTTGATTGGATTATATGTTTTGTTTGCTTACACCTTGTTGTGGCTTGTGCCAGGAAATTTCACTTTTAAGTCAGTTTCAACATGAAAACATAGTTCGGTATCTTGGAACGGATAAGGTATATCATTATCTTTTGGCACTCTTTCTCGTATTTTGAATGAATTGCTTCATGGCTTGTGTGTTGTGGCTCTTACTGACTTAATCCCAATTAAATAAAAATGAAAAAAATATACTCAGCAATAAAGTCAGTGGCCCTTCTCATGGATAAAATCATAAAATCAAACACTAATGTCCTATTTGAATTTCTCTCCCCTTATTTATTACTATCTGAAGCAAAACCATTGACTTCCTAAAAATGAAATTTTAAACAATCTTCATGCTCTATTCATGAACTCAGCCTTATGAATGCATAGATGGTCACATGGATAGTACATTAGTACTACGTAGTATTTTTTGGAGACCCCTTTAACACTTCTTCAAATGATTTTAAATAATTTTTGCAGGGCAATAGCAAACTTTATATCTTCCTTGAACTTGTAACTAAAGGTTCGCTCGCGAGTCTTTACCACAAGTATCAACTGCGCAATACTCAGGTTTCTGTGTACACAAGGCAAATTTTAAGCGGATTACATTATCTTCATTCCCGCAACGTGATCCATAGGTATAGAAGCAATTTCATTCATATGCTCAGGTTAACACTTAGGAGAATGAATTTGTTGTGCATTGTTCATCTTGAATAAGGAGACTTTTATATAAACGTTTAACATTTTATTTTAGGGAAAAATAATTAAAATACCCCAAACTTTGAAGGGGTGTGAGATGAACACCCCAAACTTGCATATGTAATTTAAATACCCCAAATTTTATATAAAAAGTTATTTTAGCACCATAGACAAGTATTATTTCTTTTAAAATGTAAATTTATGGTGTTAATTGCATAATTTAAAATATTTTAGAATTCATGAAGACACAATTAACCTTCTAAACTTCCATTGCGAAACAAATAACGTTACCCAATCTATATAATCACAACACTTTCAATTTGCTATTTTAAATAGTGCAATTAACCCCATAAATTTACATTTTCGAAAGAAATAATACATGACTGGTGCGAAAATAACTTTTTATATAAAGTTTGGGGTATTTAAATTAGGCTAAAGGATCAAATAGGCCCTTGAACTAGCTTAAAGTGTTCAATTAGCCCCTTATATAGGAGGTTCTGCCCGGCCGTCGCCAATTAGGGCGGTTCCCGGTGGAATGTTTTGATGAAAATTTTTGAGCATCTTCTTCATTAAGTCTAGTTTACTCATACCAAATTTCAGCTAACAATTCAACCGGAAAAGCAGTCAAATGATTTTTTGAAGATAACTGCGTAGTTAAACAACACAATACATTTTGGAAAATCATTTGACTACCTTCCCGGTTGAATTTTTAAGTGAAATTTGGTATGGATAAACTAGACTTAATGAAGATAATGCTAAAAAAATTTCATCAAAAAATTTCACCAGGAACCGCCCCAATTGGTGTCGGCCGGAAAGAACCTCCTATATAAGGGGCTAATTGAACACTTTAAGTTAGTTCAAGGGGCTTTTGACCCTTTAGCCTTTAAATTACATACGCAAGTTTGGGATGTTTACCTCACACCCCTTCAAAGTTTGGGGTATTTTTATTATTTTTCCCTTTATTTTAATTATTTATTTATTTATTTTTTGAAATGTATTTGTTCTCTTTTCTATATTTGAAGGGATATCAAATGTGCTAATATACTGGTGGACGTAAATGGTTCCGTGAAGCTTGCAGACTTTGGGTTAGCAAAGGTTGGTTTATTCTGTCACTTGTACTTTGTTTCAGTTTGCTTCACATTTTCATATGTAATGTTTTGATGTTGTGACTCTTCTCAGGCAACAAAACTGAATGACATAAAATCGTGCAAAGGAACTGCATTTTGGATGGCCCCTGAGGTTTGCTTTTCCTTTGAGAATCTACTTGTGCATTAAAAGCGCTCACATGCTAATTATTGTATCTTCACAGGTGCATGTGTAATTATTGGATGATAAACGATGCACATGTTGTTTTTAGTCATTTGACACAAGCTAATTTGTTGATTTCCTCTACTACCCAAATTTCATATAATGTTGTCTACGTACCACAGTTAACAATCCATGTGGTCAATCTATTTGCTTAGTTTCTACAACACATGTGTATCATATTAGGATTTTGGTTTTAGGTCTAATAGAGCTTTTAGTGTGATTGCTAAATATTCGGTTTTAATTGCATATAGTCATATACTAAATTAATTATTGTTTTTTGACGCGATTTTCACTTTGGATCATCCGGAAACAGCCTACCCCTGCTTTAGTGCAGGGGTAAGAGTGCGTAGATCTGACCCCCCTTACCCATCCGTTGGTGGGAGCCTTTGCGGGAATGGGGTAATGATGTTGACGACTAAATTAATTATGGTTTGAAGTTGAATTGTTAAAAATTAAGTTAAACTTCGGTGTTCAAAATGTCCCCTGTAATTTAGGGCCTGAGGGGAGTAGGGGACCTTCTTTTGAGGAATATGATTACTTTGCAAATCAACAACAATTTATCCAGAGAATCGGCATTCCTTGTAAAGAGAAGTTCAGTTTTGAGAATTTAGATAGGAGTGTATGTGTGGTCATTGTGAATCACTATCAATCTTCTCCTACAGTAGGAGTCCTACTTCTATAGTGAATTTGAGAAGATATAGAGATTCCAGTGAAATCAAAAGTTATCTGTTTATACACTGTGTGTGGCTGCAAGCTAGAGCATATTTCTTGCGCACGAATTTTATATGAGGCTTTCCTTATATATTACTGAAATGAACTTATGGACAAAAATGTTACTAAAGTTACTATGAGTATACCATCACGATCACTACAGTATAAAACTGAACATAATGATTATTAGAGTTATTGTCATAGCCGCAACAGTATTGAAGGTCACATCACACTGCCTTCATTTAGTCATATATGTGTGACTATTTCATTTCATATTAGAATCCATTCTCAGGTTGTTAATCGGAAAAACAATGGATATGGGCTTGCTGCTGATATATGGAGCCTGGGATGTACAGTTTTAGAGATGTTGACTGGTCAAGTTCCGTACTCTAACTTAGAAGGGGTATGTATGATATTTTCATTTGGCTTCAGCTCATGTATTCATGATGTTTGTGATTATGACTTACCATAAAAGGGTATTACAATGAAGTGTTTTTGCATTTATTCTTGTCCGATTTTTCCAACTCCAGATCCCCTCCCCCTTGTTCCCGTATAATATTTGACTCATCAAAAGGCATATTTTTGCTTGAAACAATTACTTTCTCAAGTCATTTTTTACTTAGAAGATGCTACCTGAGGAACTATTGAGCTGATTACATATATTTTTTGTAATTTCCATGGCAACAAATTTAATTGGTTGTGTCATATGTGAAGATGCAAGCACTATTTCGAATTGGTAAGGGTGAACGCCCACGTATACCTGATTCATTGTCAAGAGATGCTCAGGATTTCATTGTTAAATGCTTACAAGTTAACCCAACTGATCGACCCACCGCTGGTGAACTATTGGAGCATCCATTTGTGAGGATGGCAGCTTTGACCTTCCCACCAAATCCTGTGCCTTCCAGGTCTTGAAGTAATACATTTATGGAAACTTCCATTCGTTTGTGATGTTGAGGCAAAAAAATAGTTACTAACATTTTAATCTTGTTCCAAAGGTTGAATCCTCAACCCCAAGGGCCCTCCACACCCCGACCTGAAAGACATTTGGGAGGACGTAAGTCACGGTGACTCAATCAGCCAAATGGTGGGGGACCTTGTTCCCATGCGCACCAGAGGTCCACACGAGCACATAGGACCTGTAAGCCTGTTACCTCCACACGGCCGTTGCGGGTTTCGATCCTTGGTCAATGTTCCAACTTTCTCATCACTCAACTAATTGAGCTACCCGTGCGGAAAGATACCCCCACCTTTAGGGGGGATAGGAGAGAAATGCATTTCTTCTCAATTTGTATATTTTACAAATTTCCCTCTATCTCTTTCATACAATCATACCCATTTTTCTCTTTTCTACTTAAACAAAACAAAGGCTAAAGGTTCACCATTGTGCATATATGTGACAGACTGACAGTGTACATTATATTGTTCATGTTCATGAGTTTATCTCAACCAGATTTTACTAAATGTAGGCAACATTTCAGCTTGCAGATTTTACCTTTCAAATCTTGCGGTCTAAAGGATTATTTATTTACTGCCTCTTTCTTTGAGCGAGTGTTTGAGGTTATTTAATGAATCAACCAGAGCAATTTTTTTGTGGATGAAAGAGGATGTAGACATGTATTGTAAATGCCTTTTCAGGAGTGAACGTTTGGAATAGGATTTCATAAACATGTAAAGAACAAGTCTTTGATAAGATGTGCAGCCACGGTACATCTTGTTTGCTTTGATTCGTTGTCTCATTGTTGTCGAGATTTGCGAGAAACCTATGACCATAACAGGCCATATATCGCATTATCACCTGGCTCTGGTCTCCAAATCAATTTTCTTTAAGTAAGTCGGGTCTCGAATCCCAACATCCATGAATTTTTGCTTGTTTGTTAAGGATGCTTTGTAGTTCACAAATTAACAGTAGATTAATAGCTTAGAATGTTTTGCAGTATACAAGTCAACAAAATCATTCCCACTACTGGAATGATGTCCTGCACAACAAGTCAACAATAACAAAAACTTAGAGAAGGGACTTTAGCAAAAGAGAACACCACTGGTTCACTAACATTCATTAGGTTCTAGAAAGGGAAATTAATCTAACACCACCAATTTCTATACAAAATCAAATTGAATAAATTTATATTCCAAGGAAATTGGTTGTCGCAGTGCATTACGAAATAGGCTGAAGACCTGAAGTATGGGACTATATATAAAATATTATTTTGTAATATTTGTGTTCTGTGTGAATAGGTTGCTTACAAGTTACAAGTAATAAAAGTTTTATTGACTGCTTGTGAATTGTGATAGTTTTTTTTTGCATACAGAAGGTTTTCAAAGTAAAAAATGTAAAAGAACCTATTGGTTGTGGTCCTGCATTTACTAATTTTGCACACACCCAACGTGTTTGTGTTGTAACTTGTAAACTACCATTATGCCACGGCTAAGACTTTTAGACTCTATAATGCAGTTTGTAATTTACATACCAGATTGTGGAGGCCAGAGACAAAAAGCATATGGTAACCTCCTCTACAATATATTCAAGTTTAGTTATGGGTTCAGCTTGTTTGGTTGCAAATTACATGAACTATGTTTATGAAAGATGGTATAAAAATTTCCAGTGACTCAATTTGGGAGATCCTCTCTCTACATTGGATGATCTAGGAGATATATCCTATTTATAAGTAATTTTAAGATGTTCACCAAGTTTAACCTTAATCCACACAAACTTATACCACATTTACCTAGGTGAGCCTAAAAGTTATCCAAATAACATTTTCATATATACACACGGATACGCCCAGTTTCACGCAAATTTACCCAATTTTTATTGAATCTAGGATTAACCAAGCCGCACCCTACAAATAAAGTTGAAATCGACCATTCTATTGAAAAAATTGACAACCTAGTGGCTTTGTGATTCAGCTGAATAAAAAAGGGAAAATGCTTTAGGTACACGTTTGGTGTACACATGTCTGTCCTTCACAGACAAATTGTCTGTCACAGACAACTAGGTTGTGACAGACAATTTGTCTGTGAAGGACAGACATGTGTACACCAAACGTGTACCTCTAGCAAGACCCTAAAAAAAGTGCTGAGCAGGCAAGAAAAGACACAAGTGTTGCATTAAAACTGCTGAAACTATTACCTTATAGAAGTGTTACATAAATGGCAAAATAAAAAATACAACACACAAATTCTGCATAAGGATGAGGCAAATATATCTACTCATTAGATTGTACTAAAGAAACTCCTTTGTGAAGGTTGGCTATGGTGGAAGCAGTTTCAAGGAGACCGTTTCTCATAACTGCAGCTTTCGAGGCCACATACTCTTTATATTTTGATAACGAATCAAGAGTAGCAAATAACTGGCGAGCACAATCCTGCACCTCTTTCTCGCTTTGTATCGTTACTTCCTGCAATTTGGCATTTAATGCCTTTAAAACAACACACGTATTGTTATTATAGAGTTCATAATGTTAAAAAAAATGACACACGTGTGTGTACATAATATAGACTCAACAAATTAATGGGAAGGGGAAACATACATTGAGAAAAGCTGATGCCTCTTTCTCGACAAGCTCAATACGTTGACCCTCTGCTTCAATATTCTCTGCCATCTTTTTTGCTTCAGATGCACATCTAGATGTGATCTCTAATGTTTCCCTCTGTATTCTCTCAGGCTGTCCTTCAACCTAATTTATCAAATACAAACATTTATAGGACTGCGTCACAAATCAGACCGAAGCAGAAACAAGGGATTATACTACCATAGGTATTTCCAATTTACTGTACCCTTTAACCAAATGAAGTGCCTATTTGGCAGCCAAAAGTGGCTAGTTCTGCTTGACTTTTGCCTTAAATTATTTAACTGAAACAGATTTTACTAAAAAAAAACATTGTCTTGAAGAAAGTTCAGAAGTTTTAGGCATATCAGCTGAATAACTCTCACTAAATGGGATATAAGCCAATTTAAAAAACTCGCTCAACCAATGGCTTCTTCTGTAGAATGAAGTAATTGACATTTATTCAATTTATCAGGTTAGGTGAAGTCAGCTGAATATGGAAGATTTTGTGGAACTGTGAACCTTTTTAGCAGTAGGTCATTCCGGTCAGCCTTTCCAAAATTTTCCTAGGCCGGGGGCCGTGACAGAAACAACTTCTCTACGCTCAAGGTAGAGATAAGTCAGATAACATCTGCATACATCACAGACACTCTAGATTCTGCTTCCGCGTGGGGTATATTGGGCACGCTTGGTTTGGTTAGATCCTATCAGTTCCTCATTTATAGGAGAAGATGCTTCTTGTGGGGGTTGGAATAATGTGGGATTTTACAGTTTTACACACACACTGTCCTCTGAGACTGTAAATACATTGAAGAATCCTTTTTTCTGTCTCTAAAACTACAAAAGGACAGTTGCTATTGGTGTCAAATGCAGGAAATCTAGATCTTCTGACAGACGTGCATATATCAATTGAAATTGTCATAGTTTTATTAAAAATATACAACATTAGACAAGGAAAATAGTGTTTTAGTTTTTTGTTAAATGTCTCTGGCATCATTTGTTAAATGCACATTAATCAAGTGTAACTAAAGGCTATAATCCACTGCTCAAAAGTTAACTGCGGCATTTAGGTAATTAGGTAGGTAGGATATACTTCATAAAATATCTCAACATCTCATTTATCTACTAAATGAGATTTGGTAAGCTGACATATATGATCACCATGAATATGATATGAATTCTTCTGAATTAGAGCACCACTTTATCTTGATGCATATATAAGTTCCACCACTCAAAAATGTAGTTGCCTCAAGGCTCAAGCTTACCTCATCAATGTGAGCTTGAAGAGAGGTAAGGTGGTTCTTTTTCGATTCAATTTTAGTAGTTCTGTCCACAGATAGTTGCTGAAGAGAGATCAATGCTTCTAACTTCTCCATGGAACTTTTCTTAATTTCCTCCTCCAAGAAAGCAAGTGCAGGCTTTAGAATAGATTTGTAGTCTACACCTAAGACCTCCTCTAGTGAGGATCCTTTGGCCTCCAACTGATAATGCAATTCCTTTCCTAGTTTTAACCTGTAAAATTTCAAAGCAGGGATAATATTATGTGTGTGTACAATGGATTTATTTCGAGATGTTTGATTGATAACAATATGCAGATAACCACCCCCTATGATTGATTGCCGAATTTTGGGATGCACAGTTGTGCAATTGCATCTTGATTTCTTATATTGTACTATAATAAGTATAATAATAATATATATGCAAAATTACCAGGATTATGACCAAAAAAGGTGTTGATGCCTAAGGATATTTTTACTTGGAATGTTTTCAGTCCCAGACCAAGCCAGACTTGGATAGATATAAAATTTACATAGACCATACATGTATCAGATCAGACCATCATCATCATCATTACCCCAGTGCCGCAAAGACTCCCACCAACGGTGGGGTAAAGAGGGGTCGGATGTACGGAGCCTTACCCCTGTACTAAAGCACAAATCAGACCATACCAAGAAATTTTAGTCCAATTAAAGA
Source organism: Cuscuta epithymum (assembly GCA_945859915.1). NCBI lineage: Eukaryota > Viridiplantae > Streptophyta > Magnoliopsida > Solanales > Convolvulaceae > Cuscuta > Cuscuta epithymum. The sequence continues at coordinate 1,976,065 of CAMAPF010000938.1, forward strand.
CATCCTAAAATATGCCTAAAAAGCTTTTCTATCCCAAGTTAATGGTGCTTTGTATGTATGGTAACTACTTTGGCCTTTGATTTTTTCTTGCCACATGGTTACTACACTAGTATGGAGGCATGTTTAATTTTCCAAGTCACATATCAGGACATATGACATACTTTGCCCTAATACATAACTTGATAAGCACATGCATGGACAAGTGAAAAACAAATATTAAAGATTCATTATAAGTATCAAAATAGAACTATATTGAACTATAAGATATACAGAGTATGTATATGAAACTCATTTCCTAGATTAAACCTTTAAAATTTTCTTGAGGCTTTTGATGGATATTGGATAATAATATGTAGATACCTTCGCATAGCTTGGTTGCACTCAATCATAAGCTGCTCAAGTTTCTCCAAATTATGTTCCATCATAGAGTCCAATTCCCAACCCTTCTCCTCCCATTTATTCCTTGCATCCTCAATTTCTGCAATGATTCCTTCCAAGGCCTGCAATTCTCGCTTCATCCTTTCAGCATCCCTGGCATTAATTCCCTGCTCTTCAACACTCCTCTTCAACTCCTCATTCTCCACACAAATCCTGTCCTTCTCAGCTATCTTAACCTCCAAGGCTTTTTCCTTCTTCTCCAACAATCCCCTCATTTCTGCTTTATACCCTTCTAACTTCTCAATCATATCATGAAACTTCTTCACGTCTAACTCCAACACAGTTTTCTCAGCCTCCAACGCCTGCCTCTCGCTAGGCCGAGCCTTCATACCCTCCAGCTCTTCCTCCAACTTCTGGCCCATCCTTTCCAATGTATTTGCTTCGTCTACAATTCTCTGCTTTTCTCCCATCATTTCCTGTTTGATTCTAGCGTCCAAAATTTTCACTTCATCATCCTCTCCCCTAATGAAATGCATATAAGTCTGGACAAAATACCGAAACATCCGATTTTCCAGGACTATAAGCTGATTCTGAGACGAGTTTAGCTGGTGATCGTCGTACATGAGGATCTGAACCAGCCAGTGAAGAACAGCAAGCAAATTGGGCCATATGTGGGGAGTTCCAGGGGCACGAAGAACAGATCGGTTCAATTTGATGGGGCATTTTAAGGATTTGAGTAGGGCTTGGAAGTCATCCTCGATTTTCTGAGACTTGGTAGTCGGGACACCAAATTGAGAGAGGATGAACTTGACTGTCTCAGTGATGGAATTGGCGGTAGGGTAGGGAGGCTTGAGGGAGAATGGGAGGGAGTGAGCGGCGAGGAAGTCGTTAACTGCACGGATAGCGAAGGCTTGATAGTTCCGGTCGGTGACATGGACGACGGGCGGCCTAGGGTTTACGTCAAACGAAGAAGATGGTCGGCTGCTGGCAAAGCTGGCAAAGCTAGCGAAGCTGCCGTCGGAGTCGCGGTTGCCGCAAGAAGACATCTGCCATGCATCGGAGGATGAGTCGGCGGTAGGAGTGGGAGGTGGGGGCCTCCGGTCCGGCGCCGTTGACTCTCTACCCCCAGGATGTCGAAATGATCCTCTCATTATCGGAAACTCCGGGGATTTCGTGCCGTCGGAGCAGCGCAAATTGCTAACTTCTGGGTCCTCTAATTTTAATAGCAGCGCTATTCTGATTTAAAATAAATTCTGGGTCATCTCCCACTTTTGAACATAGAAAAGTAAATTATTCTAGGGATGAGCATTCGGTCGGTCGGTCAAATAACCGACCGATAACCGAATAACCGACCAAGTTTTTCCACACTAATAACCGATCGAAAACCGATCGACAACATCACTATAACCCACCGAAAAACGTAGTTCGGTTTCGGTCGGTAACCGAATAACCGACAATAACCGACCACATAAATTTTTTAAACAAAATTTTTTCAAAATTTTGAATGCTTTAAATAAACATATTAGAAAAAACATTTGATACAAAAATGGTTGAAAATAATTGATTTTTTACACTACAAAACAAAATGAATGAAAAAAATTGATCATATATAAAATATTTCTCTCTATTCATGAAATAAATAAGAAGAAATGAATTAAATTACCTCATAATAAAATTAGTTTTCTTATGATGCTGGTAGCTTTTCTTGTGCATGAGTGTCATTTTATCTCTTTTGAGTCAACCACTAAATACTAAGTACATGAAATTTATTAAAGTAAACTTAAATATGACTAAAGTTAACATGAGTTTACCTTTCATGATTACTATAATATAAAATTGAACACAATCATGCATATTAAAATTAGAGTTTTTTACATAAATATTACCAAAAGTATTTGAGGTTACAAAAAAGTGCCTATGAACAAGGGTTCAAGAGCATGAGAGTAAAAAAAGACAAAAGGTCATATTTTAGTTAGTGGGGTTAAAAGTAGTTATATTTGTGTAATTTTTTCTTAAAATTATAATTATAGTCATTAAAGTATGAAAATACATATTTGTATCCACAATATTCAATTTGGTCATATATTTGACATTATTTCTTAAACTAATTATGATATATTATTAAGTGAAACATCATAGCATAAAAGAAGTACATGGAAATGTTTATATGGAGTAGAATATACTTCGGTTTTCGGTTAACCGACCGATAACCGATCAAAATAACCGACCGTTAACCGAATAACCGAATAACCGACTTCTTTTAATAAGTAATAACCGATGACCGACCGATAACCGAATTTTTCGGTCGGTTCGGCTATCGGTTTTCGGTTTTGTCGGTTTTATCGGTTTTTTGCTCGCCCCTAAATTATTCATGTTTTTTTGTATGCCGTATGGTTTTATACTCTTCCATTCTTTATTAATAGTCTCTTATTCTATTTTGGCCTTTTTTTTTATTTGTCCCCCTTTTCGTTTAAGGAAAGTTTTTGATAAAATACGTCCATTTTTATTCCTTTTACTCCACTTACTTTTTACAAATTACTTTTTCTTTCCTACTTTATCATCACTTTACTCTATTTAATACTCTCTTTCCTATTTCATCATCATTTTACAATTTTTAATATACTCTATTTCCTACTTTATCATTTACTATACGCACTCTATACTTACCCTAATACTTTATTATTAAAACTCGTGCTCAAGGCTAGCGGGGACTATTAATAAAGAACGGAGGGAGTATAATTTTAATAAGTTTTAACATAAAAATGTCAATCAGAATATCTACATATAGACATTCTTCTTAAATTGTGGAAAAACATATTGAAAGTATATAAGACCTTTCAAATAGGGAAAGAAATGTACTCAATATTATTCATTAATATTTATGTATTTATCTCTCTCATGCCACATGTGCATCGTGCACATTGTGGCATTGGAGATGCTCCTTAGGAAAAAAAATAGTAATACTCTTAGCCAGGGATTTTACATAATGAGTGAAAATGGCGTTGTTTCAAATGCACCCTTTAAAGTGTCGGGAGTTGATGAGTTCACTGTAGGATTTTATCAGCGTCATTGGGACCTTGTCGATAGGGAGTTAACTGATGTGGTCCTCAGTTAATGGCGGGGGCATTGCCAAACGAAATAAATGACAATGCTATAACGCTTATTCCAAAATTACGACATCCCCAGTCCATCACACAATTTCAGTCAATCTCTTAATGCATAATGCTTTACAAGATTGTTACAAAGACTATTGCAAACCTTTTGAGACCAGCACTACGAAGATACTATTAGCCAAGAGCATAGTGCTTTCGTTCCGGCCGGCTACTTACGGAGAATGCCTTGGTGGCATTCAAAAATGTTCATACAATGAAAAGAAAAAAGAAAGCTAAGAAAGGCACATGTGCGATGAAGCTCGATATGATGAGAGCTTATGACCACGTCGAGTGGCCCTTCCTTCAAGCTATTATGCTCAGACTTGGCTTCCCTTCTCTAGTCCAATAAATCATGCAGCGTGTGTCATCTGTTCAATTTTCTGTAATAGGATCCAAAAAAATCATAAAATATCAAATGTAACACTTTTTGGTATGTTGCGTCTGACTAGTGTTACAATAGATGTATTGTAGTAATTTATCATTTTATTGTATCATTTTGGTACAATAGTGTTACGATAAATATTACGATAGTATATTGTATCAATTTCTATGGTGCTACAAAATAAATGCTACAATAGACACTTTTTGTATTAGTGGAGACTCTTCAGTGATGTTATATTAATATCACTATTCTAAAAATTGATCTAGGAGCCCGACTAGTACCCGCCTAGGCTAGGCAGTGGATACACATCAAGATTAATTGATTTAGTGCCTAGTTGAGTTAGTCGATCGTCTAGGGCGCCTAGTTGTCCGCTCAAAGCACCTAATCGTCCGCTCGGGATGTCTAGATACGCCGAACATTTTTTTACGTTTTGTTTTATATTTGTAAGAGATATATTAATGTATCTTTAGCAGCGTACATGTTATATATGTTGCTTTCATAGGATTAACAACTATGGTGTGTTCTTATTTCTCACATGAAGATGACTTTTTATTAGAATTGATGTTTTCCCCTCTCTATATTGGATCAAATAAAAGGAAGTCTTAATGTGAAAAATGTTACTGGTTTTCGTGCATTAGATTTGACATGTCATGGCTCTACAAGTTCCAAGAATGCATCATATCTGGTTAAAATGCGGTGAGATTTTCGGTAAATAAGTAAACATTGTTGTTATCGCAAAAAAATATCAATATTGGAATCGAAAAGTGCAGCGTAGCGAAGTAAAAGTGAAAATTCCATTTTCACATTAAACACTCTTATGTTTGAATCACACCATAAATATAGGATCAAATACAAAAAATAGTTTTTCCCATGAAAAGTATGAATAAATCCAGAGCATTAAATTTATGATCTGACGTTAAATATGTCAAAAATGAATTAAAATGGATGAAAATGCGGTGACATTTTCATAAATATGGCCAAAAGTGGATGATAAAAATAATATGAATGCAATAATATACCTCAAATGATTAAAAGTGGAAGAATTTATATTTTTATACAGAAAGACTATTTTTATTGGAATCAGACTCTATATACAGATAAGTGCCCTATGCTAAACAAGTTATGGACTATATGGAGGAATTATGGATTTGGTCCATGTTACTAGTCGGAGTCCAATATGAAGAAGGGTCAGCCCACTTACCTATTAATGAATGAATATGGCCCTTATAAACCCTCCTTCTGTTATTACAGAGTACTCCGTATTATGGAAGTAACCTCTGAAACTTTTGCTGTAAAAAGTTAAACCCACCAAAATCTTCCCTCCAATTTCCGTAAGAGCGAAATCCATATGCTCGCTAAACAACCAATTTCTGGAGACTCCCATTAATCGAAGCCATAAACCTTCCTCAGCGCTTCGGTCTTCTCTACTTGCACCGTCGCCGCTGTCAGTCTGAGCTGAGGAGGCGAGTTCATGGGCAAAGACGATGAAGAGATGAGAGGTGAGGTGGAGGAGAGGCAAATTAACGAGGAGTACAAGATTTGGAAGAAAAATACTCCCTTCCTCTATGATCTTGTTATCACTCACGCGCTTGAGTGGCCGTCGCTTACCGTCGAATGGCTTCCCGGCCGGGAAGAGCTGCCGGGGAAGGATTATTCTGTCCAAAAGGTTATTCTTGGGACACACACTTCGGAAAATGAGCCAAACTACCTTATGATCGCCAAGGTCCAGCTCCCGCTCGAGGATGCTGAAAATGATGCCCGCCAGTATGATGACGATCGGTCGGATTTCGGAGGTTTCGGTTGTGCCAATGGAAAGGTAATTTTTTTTAAATAACTCTTCCTCTTACGATTAACCCTTGCTTCTTTGACGAACTGGGTTGTGCTATCAGTTTGTGTGAGGGTTGGGTTTACTGGTTCTCAATTTGTAATTTGAGATTTCGCTTGTCTTAGTGACATTTGATTTTAATGGGGGTTTGGTAATGTATGCGTCTCTGTGCATTTAAGTTTTGGGTAGCAGTGCAAACTGTTCATAAGGTTGCGCTTCCGTATACAATTATATCACTAAATCTTCCTAACAACATAGCTGCTCTAGACATCTGGAACTATGCTGCTGATAGAGTGGACTAAGGTCTGAATGTCAATCTTTACCCAAAAAAGTATGAATGTCAACTTTTCAATAAGTGGAATTCGATTATTTCTATTATCATTATTATTTAGCTTTTCTCATTTTGATAAAAAACAACTTGATTCTGTATTGCAAGTTGGGTCAAAATTTGTACGGAGTTACTCTTAGGTCTAAATGTATTTGGAGTAAATCTATTTTATTCCCCTTGCATTTTTATTCTAATTCATATTTTACCATATATGAAGAACATTTGTTTGATTTGGGTCCTCAGTTTTATTTTCTCTTTGGGGTATTTAATAATTTGTTGCTATGTAAATGATTGCATCTAAAGGCCACATTAGGTAAAATGAAAGACAATTCTCGATTTTTGCTGGATCTGTAGTTCCATCCTGAGCTCCATGAAGCCTGTGTCTAATAATCTAAAAAGCTATGCAAAATTGCAAGTCCTTTAATTAATGATTGTCAGTTTGATTGTGTGATTTGTGTCATTGAATTAAATCAATATAAATGTCTCCATTTGCCAGGTATAAAATGCTAGTTGCTTATTGTATACAACAAGCATGCCTTGTGATAGGACAATGATCCTTTTGAGAGGAAATTGGAATTTTATCACCTAGTTTATAAGATATCTTCACTCTTTCACTGATTGTAAGGAGTTTGCTCTCATTTTCTACTGTTATTATCTGATGATAAATCTTATTATTACAAGGGAGACATCGGCATTTATAATTCCATTATACATATAAAAACTGGGCCAGGCAACTAGTTGAAAATGCAACTGGTTAATCATATGTCCACACTAACAAAAAAATAATCCATTGGTAACCCGCTGAAACCCAACGTCTGAATTGATTATTTGTTTATCTTTTTTTTTCTTTTAAAATAAAACACTCGCTTATTCATACATACATATTCGTTCAATAAAGATCCATCTATAGATTCTTGTTTAGTCAAGGCACAACCTTTTTAAACTTGGCTAGGTACCATATATGTCATGGAATCATATATGTATACACACACACATACTATCTTCATCCCAAAATGTAAGATACATTTGAGTTTGGCACGGGCTTTAAGAAAATAAAGGATGTAGTTGTTCTTTTACAATTGTAACCTTCAAAAAGTACCAAAAAATAGTATGGGTCCACAAAAAATAAAAAGGTAAAATGTTAGTTTGATAGATAAAGGGTTAGAGCAAGAAAGTAAAATGTTAGTGGTGCTCGAGTAGTGTTCATATGTTTGGAACAACCCAAAAATGAAAGCGTAGTCTTAAAAGATGGGGGACTCTTGGAGCGAATCTGTGTCACTGTGGATATATATAGATATATTATTTTCCTGTTGGCTCAACTGTGCTTGTCATCTTTAACTTATTTGTTTCTCTTTTGGATTAGATTTGTTTGGTCAAATAAGATAAGACACTTTTCATGCATGTATTTTGGACAAAAGAACTTTGAAATACATATTTGTTTCTCTTCTGGATTAGATTATTTGTTTGCTACAGAACAAGTGAGAATGATATACATGAGTATACTTGAATGAGTTGAATCATTCCTTAGCTAATTGACGAATTACAACCTTAACATGTTTCTCCTATGTTTAAACCCCCGCTCGCATCGTGAAAGATTCATTTACGAAGTGTTTACTGAACTCCTCAAAATTGTCCATATTTTTTTTTAATTTTTCCTTAGCTGAGAGTCTTTATGGATGCAGCCTCTTTACTTGAAAGGGTAGAGTTAAGGTTTACAGACCCCATTCAATTCCATTGAGCTTCTGTCTTGCGCTCCCAAGTCCCAATACCCTACTTCCATGTTAGCCATATTGGATTTGTTTGGTTTAACCTTAGTAGGGTTAGGTGTATGTTAGTTTAAATGTTAATTAGTCCTATTTTGTTAATATTTTAGATTAGTTTGTTACATAATACTTTGTATTACAGAGTATAAGATATTAGAAATATGTATCTAGTTACTAAGGGTCCAACCAAGGTTGAACTGCTTAACCTTGAACCTTAACCTGGTTGGTTACATAACCAGTCTAGTTTCTCAAATTTGATTTAGTGGATGCTGTCTTCCCTTGAAGCATAGCATACTTTCTTTCTTTTTGTTTATTTCCATCTCTTTTCTACACAATGTATTTATGACTCCTGAGAAGTTTATCAGTTGGATGGTCTTGATGGGTGTCTTGTGCTTTCTCTTTCCTCTTCAAGATCATCCATGTGGTTGGGGTATCAGTGTGCTTTCTCAATCATTTTTGGGCATATATTAATCTTGCAGGTACAAATAATCCAGCAAATAAATCATGAAGGAGAGGTGAACCGAGCCCGTTATATGCCTCAAAATCCATTTATCATTGCCACGAAGACAGTTAATGCCGAAGTCTATGTTTTCGACTATAGCAAACATCCATCGAAGCCTCCACTTGATGGTGCATGCAACCCTGATTTGAGATTAAGAGGTCACAACACTGAAGGTTATGGTTTGTCGTGGAGTCATTTTAAGCAGGGTCATTTGTTAAGTGGGTCAGATGATGCTCAGATTTGCCTTTGGGATATTAATGCCACCCCAAAGAGTAAGGCCCTTGATGCCATGCAGATATTTAAGGTACGTGACAGACTAGTTCTCATGTCTACAGTGACATAGGAACAATGGACCCTAAGGTGATTTTTGTATTGAATTCTGGCATGGTCATGGATAGTAACATTTTTTTGTGATGAAATGTTAGATTCATGAGGGAGTGGTTGAGGATGTAGCATGGCATCTGAGGCATGAATATTTGTTTGGATCGGTTGGAGATGATCAATATTTACACGTATGGGATCTACGAACTCCATCAGTCACCAAGCCTATGCAGTCTGTAGTTGCTCATAATGGAGAGGTAGGATCAAAGTATTAAATCTACAAGGACTGTTGGAATCTCACACACAGACATTTGAAAAACCATCAATTGGGCCAAACATTTCCATTCATGTTTTCCCTTAGTACCTCTACGTGAAGTGTCAACCTGTGCTTAGAAAAATGCTAACATGGATAATGAACTGTTTTAGCTTTACGATGTCATTTTTTAAAAATGCCTATTTTTTTCCAAGGAGCTAGAGACGCAAGTTTTTAGACCTGAATTCTCCAATAGCCATCAACAAGATAGAGAAAGTTTAAGTGAAAGGCTAAACCTGAATTGTGTGAGTCATGTTGGATTTTGGCAGAGATTGGCGGGAGAACTAACAAGAGAAATGCACAAATTAATAACAAAAAATAACTAGGATCTAAAACAAAACATTAATTGCAGGGACAAAAAAACACATTAAAATATTTTTTTCTTTCTTGTTTATGCCTTTTATTACAAATTCTACTGTGTTTACAATTTGGTCTCTTCATAACCTAAAGACCTACAAAAATGTTTATTTATGCACGTATATGTGCTCATGGCATTGCATATTTTTGTTTGGTAAAGGTTAACTGCTTGGCATTCAATCCATTCAATGAGTGGGTTGTAGCAACTGGATCTACTGACAAGACAGTCAAATTGTTTGACCTGCGCAAGATTACTTCTGCACTCCATACCTTTGAATCCCACAAGTAAGACTATGTTACTTGTTTCCTCATGTTTTCCAATGAACGTTTAGTTGTATACCTCTATACTATTCAATACTTATCTTCTTCCCCTTATGAAATGAATTTGAGTGTGTATGTGTGTATTTAAAATAAAATATGTTCATGACAGGGAGGAGGTGTTCCAGGTCGGGTGGAATCCAAAGAACGAGACTATCCTAGCTTCTTGTTGCCTTGGCAGGAGGCTAATGGTCTGGGATCTTAGCAGGTAGACATCTTTGTAGTGCATCTTCTACCTCACAGGCTTCTAAGTTCTAACTCATAGGAGTGATAGATGATCTGCCCGACCAAGTCAGTGGATTTACCCGCATCCATAATTGTCATTTATATCCAAGCTCACAACTTACATATTTAAACTTTAACCAACCAATTAGCTGAGTGAATTCTTAATCAACGTTAAGGGAGCATTTGGTTTATGGAATGCGAGATTACCATGGGTAACAGTATTGATGCCAGAAAGGAGGTAACTTACATGAAAATGACATTATTACCTTTATAAAGTAACTGTTCTGCGGAATTTTACCAGAATGTGGTCAAGGACAAAAACACAGTAGTTTAAGATTTTACAAATGTCATCCCCTACTGTAAAACTCAAACATAACTGTAACATTACACCACCTAGGTAATGTTATATTACCCAAACCATACACTCCCTAAATGTATTCCCTTCTTCCCATATTAAGTTTCTGAGTTCGGTTTATGATGTTTGACCCATGATAAAGTTAACTCTTTAACTCTTTCCTAATAATATTTAAATTAGTTCTCTGTATTAATGATTAAAGTTTACACATTTAGTAACTGATAACTACACTAAAAGTTCAATTAAACCTTATAACCCGAATTCAAGTAAGATAACAAAATCGATATACAAAATCAGATAATAAAAGAGTTAAGTTGATCACATCAATAGGAAGTGAGAACCTTATTCCTGGACCATTCTCTCTCTCTTTTTACCAGGATTGATGAAGAGCAAACGCCAGAGGACGCTGAAGATGGACCACCTGAGCTGCTCTTTATTCATGGAGGGCATACAAGTAAAATTTCAGACTTCTCGTGGAATCCGTGTGAAGATTGGGTAGTTGCCAGTGTAGCTGAAGACAACATACTGCAAATATGGCAGATGGCCGAGAACATTTACCATGATGATGATGATCTGGCGGGAGATGACGCCACCAAAGCTCCCTAGTCCAGGTGGAGAAACACACAATGGATCTTATGTGGAACTTCAGGGTTTAGAAGATGGTCTAGATATTTTCCATTTAATTTTTTATTTACTTACTGTTGGAATTAGGCTGTGCTGGTAATCTGGTATTATAGTTTTTCTCTCATTGCATGTTCTAGCTCTTAATCTCCACCCACCCGGATTTGGTTCTTCAGAACTATTAAGATAGCAACTCAGCTTATTTTTATTGCCAAAAGGTTGAGGACCTTGAAGTTTTGCTTTAATTGCAAAGGCTCCTTTGATGAAACGATTTTCATGTCCTTAGTGAAAGCTGACGAAGAAAATGGGTTTCATACTACACTAAGGCTTTGTTTGCAACCACTTATGCTTAAATAAAAGCACTTTTTTAGAAAAAGTGATTAGTAGTAAAAGTTGGTAGTGTTTAATAAAATAAGTGCTTTTTGTGTAATAGAAAAAGTAAAAAGTAGATTCTACACGGAAGCCGAGAAAGTAAAAATTGATAGTGTTTAAGGAGTGTTTGCTATTGATTAAAAAAAGAACTTTTTAGCTTCTGGCTTAAAAAAAGTTAAAAAGAGTGTTTTCAAATAACAGCTTCTGCTTAAATTAATCACTTAAAAGCTAAAAGATGGAAGCAGGTAGAAGGGTGCTTTAAACTGTTTTTCACTGTTTCTATTATACAAAAAGTACTTATTTTACCAAATACTACCAACTTTTATTTTTTCAGAATCACTTTTTCCTCAAACACCACCAACTTTTACTATTAATCACTTTTCCGTAAATCACTTTAAAAAATCACTTTTTTAAAGTTGAAGCAATTGCAAACACTCCCTTAGTAAAATAAGTGTTTTTTCTTAAAAAAGTCAAAATCACTTTTCTTAAGTGATTGCAAACCAGGAGGGCAGTTCACATCAGGAACTCCTGAAGAGAAGCCCCGTGCGGACAAGCCCATCAGAGGGTCTTCCCGGTGGAATTTTTTTATGAAATTTTTTGAGCATGTTCCTCATCAAATCTAGTTTGTCCATACCAAATTTCAGCTCAAAATTTGATCGGGAAGGTAGTCAAATAAATCCTGGAAAACTATGGCTCATTCTGCGCACATATAAAGTGCAGTATGTTTCCAGGATTTATTTGACTTCCTTCCCGATCGAATTTTGAGCTGAAATTTGGTATGGACAAACTAGACTTGATGAGGAACATGCTCAAAAAATTTCATCAAAAAATTCCACCGGGAAGACCCTCTGATGGGCTTGTCCGCACGGGGCTTCTCTTCAGGAGCTCCTGATAGGAACGGGACTCTGCAAACCAGCCCTAAGGGTTTGTTTGCAAAAACTACTTATAAGTTATAAATTATAAGTGCTTTTGAACTTTTCAAAGTGATTTTGGAAAAAGTGCTTAATAGTAAAAGTTGGTAGTCTTTGCGAAAAAGATTTTGAATAGTTAAAGTTGGTAATGTTTGGTAAAATAAGTGTTTTTTGGGTAATAGAAAAATTAAAAAACAGATTCTAAGCTTTTAGTTTTTAAATATTAATTTAAGTAGAAATTGTCACTTGAAAACACTCTTTTTTAGCCTTTTTAAGTCAAACGTTTGGGATTGCTTTTTTTAAGCATTTGCAAGCGGTGCCTTAGCTTAAGTGTACTAACAGTACTAATCAAACACTGATTAGTGATTACGCTAAACTCAGCTAGGTTTTTTAAACTTCAAGATATGTTCTTTTGCAGTTTTGCTGTTTAAGTGTACTAACAGTACTATCTCCTTGTTCAAATTTGGTGGATGAGAAAGCGACATAATTATTTAAAAAAGTGAATTTATATGATTGATGCTGAATTGATAAAGTAAAAATAAAGTAAAATGATTTAGAAATATACAAATAATGACAAATTTGGCACGAGACATATTTACTATGATGGATCAAAAAAGAAAGATAGACAATCTCAATGGGATGGTTGGAATATTTTTTAGAACTAAATACACTGATGGTTTTCTTTTTTTATTACACTATTTTGTTTTTCTTGTGTTGTTAGTAGGATTGGTCTCGGGTAAGGGTAAGGGTGTTATTTAATCCTAACAAGGTAAATTGTATTTTTTTTTAAAAGAAACTACTTATATTAATATCAAAAGAGTCGCAATAACACCCAAGTCACAAGATCTAAACTTCCCTCTATCCAACCCATACCAAAAGCCATCCGCCCCCTCACAAAATGATCACACATAAAATAGTCCACTTGAGAAGGGCGAGACTATTTGCTGAAAATGTGAGAGCATAGAGGCCATTAGCTATTGAATCAGCCTCATTACCTCAAACAACTTTTCTATCGACAACTAAAAAGCAAAACCAATACCCACCCCCCTTAGTGTGCAAAACAAAAACCACAAGCAATTTTAGTTTCAAATAAAAAGTGCTATAGAAAAAAAGCTGTAACTGATGAAATTCTGTGGTTTCCATCCTTGCTGGATCCTCCTGCGGTCCTGCCTAAACTTTATTTGCGTGTCAGGCAAGCATTGTACCCTGCCTCCTCCCCGTTTTTTTGCCAATCTCCTCTTTATCTCCATTCTCGCTTGCAGAGAGTCTTCCTCTCCTTGGGCAACCCTCCTACGCTTCTGCTCAATCTTCTCTCCTGTAGCATGATATTCTTGCTCCTTTTATGGAGTTTCGTGGCCATCTACCACTGATGCCATGTTGCTGCCTTCACCTTCCTTTCCTTTTCCTTTACCTAGGTATGGACCGGGCTTGATCGGTTTTTTTGGGAGATAATTGAGGCCCGGAACCGGACCGGTTATCCACCGGGTCCAGGCCGGGCCTCGGGCCGGTTCCTTTTTTTTTGCTTTTCTAATTAACCCCCGACTCCCCCCTCACCCCAAAACACCCAGCCCAACCCGTGAAAATTAAAAAAAAAAATTGAAAAAAAAAGCCCGAACCGAGCCCGGCCTGGCCGGTTCCTTATTTGGGTGACCCGAGCCCGCCCAACTTAACCCCCAGGCCGGGCCTACCCGAACCGGTCTCTGGCGGGCCACCGGGTTGGGTCGGTTCCAAATAGTGTCGGGCCGGGCGGCCCAGAACCGGTCCATCACTACCTTTATCCATAGGAACTAACCACTTATTCCCGCTTGACAATTCCCTCCCATTTGAAGCTCTCAGTTTCGGTCCAAACGGTAGGTCTCCCTCTTTCCCATCCCATTGGGGGTAGCGTGGGCAATACCTTTTTGTGTGCCCAATAATACGACATGCAAAACCGAAACTAGGGAGTTTCTCATATTTAAACGTGACACAAAAATTTTCCACTTCAACTATTTGCAAAAATAGCTTCCGTTTCAGGGGCCTGGTCAGATCGATACTAACTCTTATCCTCAAGAATGGATTTCATTTGACGAAAAAATTATATTCATCCACTTTAATGAATTTTCCTACGATGTTACCAATTTGTATTACATTTTTCATGGAAAAATATTCAACCCAAACATCATGAATCTGTAACCAGAATTCAGCCCTGTTCAAAGGTACCTCTAACGGTAAATCTCCTTGGAAAGGTTTTGCTTGAAAATCCCGGCACCCTCCTCCAAGACCCTTAACATATCATATTCATTATAAAACTGTAACATGTACCTTCTATCCCATATTCCCCTAACTCAATAATAGTGACACCCCTGACTGGTTTCCAGAGGTTTGTCATGGTATCACGAAAAAGGAGAAACATACCAATTTTTCGGGAAGAAATTGTCCCCACCAGCGACCAGCCGACTTTGTCACTATTAGGTGTCGTAGCCTCTACTAGTAGGAATTCACCCCCATCTTCCATATCCATGTTTCCATACGCACTAGCCACTCCCTCAATCTCCCGTTGTTCATTGATATCCGCCATCGGTCCTTCTCCAAGTGATATTGAACTGCTGCTGCTGATTGCCCCGCTCCGATCCTGCGCTGCCTGCTTGTTCCGTCGCCACCCTCCCCTACAACTGAAGCAACTGTGTTCCTCTCTACACTCGCCGATGCCTGTTGCATACCTTTAGCAATCCAAATACCTGCTGAACTCCTCACGCAAAGAAAACGTCGAAGATCTCACACACATGGGCAGAGCTAGGGGAGGGCCATCCCTGGCCCCGGCCCAGCCCAAATTTTAAAAATGCCTGTATTTTTAGTGAAAAAAATTCTGTGTAAAAAAAATTCAAAAAATATTCTTTGTATTGGCCCAGTCCGGCATAGTGCTCTAGCTCCGCCCCTGCTCACACAAGAATCTGCCTAACTTACGCAAGCCTAGAAAGCTCTAGGTGTGACCACCCGCTTTCTAGCTCCGCCCCTGCTCACACAAGAATCTGCCTAACCTTACGCAAGCCTAGAAAGCTCTAGGTGTGACCACCCGCTTTTTTACTCTTCGAGTGGTCTATTTTTTGGTCAGTTTCAATTTTTAACCTGTTTTTCATTTAAATTAAACAAAATATTGAAATTGAGTGGGTATTGTCATATTTTGGAGGAACTAATTGGTTCAGGCTGACTACCTGCCTGGCTACTACTATGAGCCCGTTTGGTAGCACGAAAATCGGCTGTTTTGGCTGATTCTGCTGAAATTTATGAAGTTCTGGCTGAAGTGGCTGTTTTGGCTGTTTCTGCTGTTTTAAGTAAAAATTATTTTTAAAATACATTTTATTAATAAAATAAATAAAAAATTGTATGTAAAAATAGTTAAAATGGTCATCTACAGTAACTTCAGCCAATACAGCCAGAAAAGTAACTCCAACCTTACTTTTTCTGCTTATTACACAATTCAGCGCGCGAAAGTAAAAGTTACGTGTTTGGTGAAAAAGTTGGCTGATAAGCCGAAAAATGATGTTGCCAAACGGCCTCTATATTTTTCCCGATTGACATCTTCTGAAGATTTAAAAATACAAGATTTGTAGCAGTTAGACTCTTTCAATATTACTTAATCAATTATCCTACAAGTTCTGTTGAGATGGTGATGAGTTCAATCCATGCACTATATTTTTTTGGAATGGAATTTACTTGTTTGGTTTGGTCTGATCAGGGCTAATATGACCTGATCCAGTCTGGCCTGATCCAGTAAATGTTTGATCACTATGTGTTTTATAATTGTTCAAGTCTGATCTGATTTGTTTAAGTTTGATCTGATTTATTCTAGTGTTGGTCTAGATTGAGACTAAAAAAAGTCCAGAAGAAATAATAGAAGGATTGGAACTTAATAGGTGACTTGATTACAACTGCCTTTCTAACATAGAACACTACTCTTCAAGGATTCTTCCTTATATATAAATATGGTTCTGAAATATAACTATATTGGAACTTATTTAAAAACACATTACTTTTTAAATATAGACTAAAATGTGACTAATAAAGTAATAAATTTGAAAGATGTCACTTTGAATATTTTATGCCGCTAACAATTGCATCAGATGTCACTCTCACAGTCTCACTGCCACACATATAATAGCCATCACAAAACATGTTATTGTGATCGTTTGAAATTTTTCTGACAACTTTTTCAGTGAATTACAATATAAGAATCGATCCACTAATTTTTGGACAACTTTCCGTACAACAGTTTTTGGAGGCAGTTTCCCATGGGGGATGGCATGGCGTGGAGATTGGGACAGAGATTGGATAAAATATACAATAAAGAGAAAACAGTCAAATAGGTCCTCGAACTTTCATAAAAAGGTCAATTAAGTCTTTCTACAGGAGGTTCTGTCCGGCCGTCGCGATTTGGGGCAGTTCCCGGTGGAATTTTTTGATGAATTTTTTTGAACATCTTATTCACCAAGTCTATTTTACTCATACCAAATTTCAGCTAAAAATTCAATCGGGAACACATTCAAATTAATTCTTGAAGATAACTGCGCATTTTTGCGTTCTCGAATTAATTTGAATGTGCTTCCGATTGAATTTTTAGCTGAAATTTGGTATGAGTAAACTAGACTTGATGAATAAGATGCTCAAAAAATTTCATCACAAAATTCCACCGGGAACCACCCCAAATCGCGACGACCGGACAGAGTCTCCTATAGAAGGACTTAATTGACTTTTTTATGAAAGTTTGAGGACCTATTTGACAGTTTTCCCTACAATAAAAGGAAATTTGAATTAATTAAACAAAAGGTTAGTATATTTTGAAAAAGGAAATCTAGTTACTATTTTGTATTTCAAAATGTTAGAGGTGAATAAGTGATATAAATTGAGAATTTTGACCGTGTTATAATCAAATTATGGAAAACCAATGGAAAATCTGTAGTTAAAAAACAATATTTATAGCAAAAAGAGTACACTTATTAATTCAGTAATAATATTGTGTTGTATTGGTTCATAAGGCTAATGTAAGAGGAATATAAATGAAGAAAAACGGTGTAATAGATAATTGAATAAATATTCTTCAAAACGTCCTATATGTCTCGAGACACATGTCAATAGGGGTGGGATCGGTCGAGACTGGGTCGGGTTTTTGCTAAACCCGGAAATTACCCGGAATGTCTCGGGTTATGAAAATTAGGGACCGGAACAAAGCCCATTATATTCGAACCGAGTCGGGTTTTTGGTAGCCCGGGTTCGATCCGGGTTCGGGTTTGACCGGTTAAAGCCCGGACGTGAAATATATCATTGTTCTTTTAGTAGGGGTTCAAAATAGTAGGGGTGGAATTAGTAGGGATTGAGTTAGTAGGGGTAAGCTAGTAGGGGTTCAAAATAGTAGGGGTTGAACTAGTAGGGATTTAGTTAGTAGGGGTTCAAAATAGTAGGGGTTGAACTAGTAAAGATTGAGTAGTATGGGTTAAGCTAGTAGGGGTCCACGATAATAGGGGTTGAACTAGTAGGGATTGGGTTAGTAGGGGTTCAAAATAGTAGAGGTTGAACTAGTAGGAATTGGGTAGTAGGGGTTAAGCTAATAGGGGTTCAAAATAGTAGGGTTGAACTAGTAGGGATTGAGTTAGTAGGAGTTCAAAATAGTAGGGGTTGAACTAGTAGGAATTGGGTTAGTAGGGGTTAAGCTAGTAGGGGTTCAAAATAGTACGGGTTGACGATAGTAGGGATTGGTTGAACTAGTAGGGGTTCACAAATAGTAGGGGTTGAACTAGTACGGATTGGGCTAGTAGGGATTCAAAATAGTAGGGGTTGAACTAATAGCGATTGGGTAGTAGGGATGAACTAGTAGGGATTGAGTAGTAGGGGTTGAACTAGTAGGGATTGGATTATTAGGGGTTCAAAATAGTCGGGGTTGAACTAGTAGGGATTGGGTAGTAGGGGTTAAGCTAGTAGGAGTTCAAAATAGTAGGGGTTGAACTAGTAGGGATTGGGTTAGTAGGGGTTCAAAATAGGGAGGAATTGAACAAGTAGGGATTGGGTAGTAGGGGTTAAGCTAGTAGGGGTTCACGATAGTAGGGGTTGAACAAGTAGGAGTGAAGTTAATAGGGGTTCAAAATAGTAGGGTTGAACTAGTGGGGATTGGGTTAGTAGGGGAGCTAGTAGGGGTTCAAAATAGTAGGGTAATTAGTAGGGATTATGTTAGTAGGGGTTCAAAATAGTAGGGGTTGAAACAGTAGGGATTCAAAATAGTAGGGGTTGAACTAGTAGGGGTTAAGCTAGTAGGGGTTCACGATAGTAGAGGTTTAATTAGTAGGGATTGAGTTAGTAGGGATTCAAAATAGTAGGGGTTAAACTAGTAGGGATTAGTTTAGTAGGGGTTCAAAATAGTAGGGGTCGAATTAGTAGGGATTGAGTTAGTAGGGGTAAGCTAGTAGGGGTTCAAAATAGAGATATTACCCAAAATAGGATTAAAAAGGTTTGAAAATTCCAAAATAGGACTTCCATATTTTTATTCCCAAAATAGGACTAATTACTGTCATGTTTTGGCAGTACCAGACTTCAAACATGTCTGTATTTTCCAAATTTGGCAATAATTAGTCCTATTTTGGGAATAAAAACATGAGAGTCATATTTTGGAATTTTCAAACTTTTTTAGTCCTATTTCGGGAACTTTCCCTTCAAAATAGTAGGAGTTGAACTAGTAGGGATTAAGTTAGTATGAGTTCAAAATAGTAGGGGTTGAACTAGTAGGGATTGAGTATTAGGAGTTAAGCTAATAGGGGTCTACGATAATAGGGGTTGAACGAGTAGGGATTGGATAGTGGGGGTTAAGCTAATAGGGGTTCAAAATAGTAGGGTTGAACTAGTAGGAATTGAGTTAGTAGGGGTTCAAAATAGTAGGGGATTGAACTAGTAGGGATTATGTTAGTAGAGGTTCAACCCCTACTATTTTGAACCCCTACTAGCTTAACCCCTACTACTCAATCCCTTCTAGTTCAACCCCTACTATTTTGAACCCCTACTAACTCAATCACTACTAATTCAACCCCTATTATCGTGACCCCTACTAGCTTAACCCTCTCAATCCCTACTTGTTCAACCCATACTAACTCAATCCCTACTATTTCAACCTCTACTATTTTGAACCCCTACTAACTTACCCCTACTACCTCAATATCTTGAACCTCTACTAAACTAGTAGTTGCTATAAATATATTCTCATGGTCATCATTACGTTAAACAAATTCAACATATTTGTAGTCACTAAAAGTTACTAAATCTTTTTTTATCCAACGTGATTATAATCATATATTAGGAAATATTTTATTTATATTCAATTATTCATATACTATATTAATTTTATAATAAAATTGTTTCGGGTTTTTTCGGTCCGGTCCAGGTTATAGATTTTAAGGCCCGTTAATGAGCCCGAAATTTTCGGTTCGGTCCGATTTTTTTTTTTAATTCGGACCGGTTAAAAAGAAAAAACCCGGACCAGGATCATAATTCGGGTCGGTCCAGGGTCGGTTTCCGGGTTTTGATTCGGTTTTTCCCACCCCTACATGTCAAATTGTCAATGTGATGCACGAATTTCTAATGTTGTTTTACGATAACAGTTTATAAATAGGTTAGTGGTATGTTTTAGTGGACTTAATTTATTATATAATCCATATTAGTATTTCATTCTTTTTCTAGTCACAACTCACAAATTATAAGTATAGAAAAACTTGAGTCACTTGACAATATACATATTTAATATTTTCTGTTGTATGTAATCTTATTTCACCTGAACCATATACGTAGTATGAGGTATTCTCATCATGAATCACATTGGACTACAAATGAAGGTTAGTTCATCCAAAAACAGCTAGTGGTATTTAGAAAAAAAAAAGATGTGTACGACTAGAGATAGAAAGATATCCGATAATAAATGAATTTCAAACCATTTATATGTGATTCAAAAAATGTTATTTATACTAGTTATAAATGTTAGGTGCATTAAATGCACATACACGTATAAACTTAACTATTGATGAGAGCTTTGCTATGAAGATGTAAAACAAATCATTCACATTTCTAAAATCAGAATGAATGACACTCTAGAGAGCATAATTATGTATTCTTTGAATTTCTAAAATAAGAATGAATGACATTCTAGAGAGCATAATTATGTATTCTTTGAATTACATAAAAAAGAATGAACTGATATCTATTAAACACAATAATTTATTCGTCAAATGAATGTTGATGCTATTCATATCAACAAGGTGCAATATCCTTTTAAGAAGCTCATTTGCTAAGAACTCTAAGTTAAGCGTGCTCACATGAGATTAGTGTTGGGATGAGTAACCCCACGAAAAGTTTTTCAATACTGTTACAACTTTGGACTTTGTGGGGCCCATGTGTTACACATACAATTGAAGGGCTAATAGTTGTTTGGTGACCATATTTTTTTGGCTTATCTCACTTATTAGGGGTGGGCATAAAACCCGAACCGAATCGGCACCGAGCCGTCCCGTAATGGTACCGAACCGAATACCGGGTATGTAAATGGTTCTATAGATTTTTGTCCCGTACCGAAACCGAACTGTTTGAAACGGGTACGGGACCGGTTCTAGATTTTGAGAACCGAAAAATACCGGACCGAACCGTTCGAAAATAATGCATTTAAATTTTTTATAATTTTTCTATACCAATAGATCTCTTTTATAGACACACAATTTTAATTTATAGCCCAAGTATATATTCATGCCACTACAAAAAAAACACGGGATTGGCAGGAATTTTGGCACGGATTTGGCAGGGATACACCAAATTCGTGCCAAAAACACTTTGACACGAGCTATTTGGCACGAAAAATTGATAATTCGTGACAAATTCCGTGCCAATCCCGCCTTTTTTGTAGTGTGTGCGTTCCAAACTAGCTAAGTGTGTGTGTTTATATATATATTGTTATTTTTTTATTTTAGATAATTTATGTTATAGTATTTTGATATGTATTCAAAGAATATTACGGAGTAAAATTTTAGAAACTATTAAGGACTATTCATTTCTAGTAATGTAGTGTACATGACTTTTTGTGGTATCATGTTTGCGCAATTTTACAACTTAATTAATATGTTTTAAATCTTAGCTCTCAAGTTTCAACTATAAATTAAATTAGAACTACGGAGTAATATTTATCCTAGAACAAAGAAGAAGAACATTGAAGATTTCTATTATATTCAACAATTTGATTATATTCTTTTTTATATTTTCACATGAACTTAGTAAATTAAAGATACATTTATCTCGTATGTCATCGTTTTTGCTATACTTTTTCTTAATTGTGTTGCACTGTTTGTGTATTTGTGAATTTTAGTACTACATATGCAATTTCTTGTATTTGTATCAACATTTCATGTGAGTTGGTTGTTGTGAAGATATCTACTAATTGCAAGATTTGTTCAATTTTTTTAACATGTGTTTGACATTGTACCGTACCATTTTGTACCGTTCCGCAACGGCATGGTACCGAACGGTTCCATCCTTGAAACCGGATCGTACCGGACCGTTAAAAACCTAATGGATACATTACAGGTTTTACTAGTTTACCGGACCGTTCCGGACCACGCCCACCCCTATCGCTTATAAACCAAAATTTTCATCAAACACGTAACATTTGATTTCACGCGATAAATTGTATAATACTCCCTCCGGTTCTTTTTAAACTTCAGTGTTTGACTTCACAGTTATTAAGAAAATAAAGTTGACTTTACTGTAGAATACACCGTTGAGACACTGTTTGGCACTGTTTAACACTGTTTTGATGTAGATTTCTTTGCCAAATAAGGAAATAAGGAAGTGTGGAGTTTATTTTGGACCGTTCCAAAAAGGAAAGTGTGAAGTTTATTTAGAACCGGAGGGAGTAATAAAAAAAGCCAGTTCCGAATGTAATCGTTTTGGCTGAATTACTATAGAGAAACATTTTAGCTTTTTCATATGTTTTTTTTCTTATTTTATTGATAAAATAAATTTTTAATATAAGTTTTTCCTTAAATCAACCAATACAATCGATTAGGATATTATCAAACGTCACTCTAAGGATGTTTTCACTTGTTTTTCAGTTCGAGACTAGACAAATCAGTCCATACCAAATCACTTAAACATATCATTCCAGATTAGACCAAACTTAAACAGATTAGACCAGATTTTCTTATTTACAAAATACATAGAGACCATACATTTGTCAGACCAAAATAGTCCAGCCATTTCCAAACCACAACCTACCGAACCAGGAAATTTCAGTGCAAGCATCTTGAAAATTTATTTATAACTATAATACGGTGAGTGTCTTAGGGAGTGTTTGCAACTGCTTAAAAAAAAGCACTTCTCAGCTTTTGGCTTTAAAAAGCACTTATTTACCAAACACTACCAATTTTTACTTTTTTCGGCTTGCGTGTGAAAAGTGCTTTTCCCTTTTCTATTACACAAAAAGCACTTATTTTACCAAACACTACCAACTTTTACTTTTCAAAATCACTTTTTTTTCAAACACTATCAACTTTTACTACTAATCACTTTTTCATTACTTCTCCAAAAATGCTTTTTTTTTAAGCAGAAGCAGTTGCAAACACTCCCTTACTATCGTATTAATTTAATCGGGCTGGTGGTGGGATTAGATGCCGTCCTCTTTTTTTTTCACCGAAAAGGGAAGCCAAGTCACCAGTAAGTTCTGCACTCCTGCCCCCATTTTCATCCTTCTGCTCAACCCTGTCCTTTATTATCCCACAGAGCACGCAAAGCAGCGATCTGCAATCCATAGACAGAGAGAAGGAGAGGGAGAGTAGGGGTTAACTTCCCCAATAATTCCGTCTTCTTCACTGAGAACCAAGTTCAGCAAAATGGGTTCCAGACACACAAACGGAAGCCATTCCAAAGACTCCTCCTCCAAGGCATCATTTAAAGGCTGTTTCTGTTGCCTCTTCCTCTTCGTGATCCTGATTCTCCTCATTATCATTGCCGCCTGTCTCGTTATTGTCCTCGTTCTCAAGCCTGAGAAGCCCCAAATTGATCTCAAACAGGTCACCGTCCAGATCGTCGGCCTCTCCCCCATTCCCGCAGTTGACCTAGCCTCCTCCGCTGACGTTGCTGCCGACGTCGCCGCCGCCGCCGCATCTTCCACCCCCATCCGTATCACCATGGTCTTCGCCGTGAAGAACGACAACAAGCTAGGAATCAAGTTCACCGAAACCAAGTTCATTGTCATGTACAACAGGATTCCCCTCGGTGACGGCTCCGTCCCCGAATTCTACATGTCTGCTTATAGTACCCGAAGCGTCGTTACAGTTATCGTCGTTAATCGGTCCAGCCTGCTTCAAATTGATGGAGGTGCTTTGCTCCGAGACGCTGCAATTTCCGACCAGATTGCTTTGCGGGTCACTGGAATCCCTGGAGCCAAAATCGTTCTTGTCGGCGGGATCAGTTCACCCGAGGTCCAGGTTAGCCCTTTTACTGCTACCGCTTAAATTTACCTCACTCTTTCCTGAAAAATGTGAACTGTTCAGACCCGGTTTGCTGTGCCCGGAATAATTTGATCAAATTTACAGTTCATTCTAAAAATTAGAAATATGGGAGGCAAAAATGTGATTATATTTAATAATGGAATTGGTTATTAAATATTACTCCCTTCGTCCAGTTCCAATTTGATCATTTGATGTTCTCGTTTTTTTAGGCACAATGATTAAGAAACTGTGGTAAAAAGACTTACTTTATTGTACTTTTCATTCTTTTACTTTTGCTGTTTGTTAAAAATGAGGTGTATAAATGGTAATCCACTTTCAATTCTTTACCAAAAAGGGAACAAGACCATCATTTTGGAACATTCCAAAAAGGAAATACAGGACCATCATTTTGTAATGGAGGGGTATTGCAGAGGAATAAATGTATGTAAAATCGAATGCAATTATAATTAGAGAGTTTCTGATTGCTTCTACTTAAAAATAATAAATTCTTAAAGTAATTTTGGGAGAAGAATTATTAATAGTAAAAAGAATCAATTCCCTAAATAGGACTAAAAAGTGACAAAATTGCACAAATAGAACTACATTTTAAAAATTCCCTTAATAGGACTATTTATGTGTGTTTGGACAAATATACCCTTGTAATTTGTAAAATGTTTTAATTAATAATAAAATCATAAAAAAATTTATAAAAATCGAAAAAATACTAAAAAACGTAAAAAAATAAAAGAAAATTAATAAAAAATATTTTTTAAAAAAATAAAAAAAAATATTTTAAAAAAAAATAAAAAAAATAAAAAAAATCATAAAATTAAAAAAAAAACATTACCACCCCTGCCACCCCCAGCACCACCAACTTCCATCACCGGAGAAAAATATGCCAACATTTTAAATAATGCCATAATGATGGCATATTCAATGAAAATGTTGGCATATTGAAGAGTAACTATGCCATCTTTTTGGCATTTTTTGAAAAATATGGCATTTTTTTACCAGAAGTGGAAGAAATTTCACCAATCGGAGGTGGTGGTGCTGGGAGGCGGCGGGAGGCGGTGGGAAAGGTATCCATATTTTTTTATCATTTTTTATGGGTTTTTACTATTTTTTATTATTTTTTTAAAAAAATTAAAAAAATAAAAAATTAATTTTTTTATTTTATAAATGTTTTATAAATTTTTTATAATTTTTTTACGTTTTTAAAATATTTTTTACGTTTTTTATGATTTTATTATGAATTAAAGCATTTCATTATGAATTAATACTCTTAGGGGTATTTAGGGTAGAAAATCAATGTTTAGTCCTATTTAGGGAATTTTAAAAGTAGTAGTCCTATTTGTGCTTTTTAGGAACTCATTAGTCCTGTTTAGGACAATTTCCGTAGTAAAAACTAGTAGTGTTTGAAAAAATATGTTTTTGCAAAGAAAAAGTTGATAGTATATGATAAATAAGTGTTTTTTTTGCGTAATAGAAAAAGTGAAAAATAGTTTAAAACAATTCTCTACGTGCTTCCATCTTTTATTTTATAAATGCCTAATTTAAGTAGAAATTATCACTTAAAAACAATAAAATTCCGTTTTTCAAGTCAAAAGGTGAAAATATTCTCAAAATGTTTGCCAACACTGCTTTACTAAAGTTATATTTGTGTACAAGAGATCACCTTTTTCTATTATCTTTGGTCATTATTGCTTTTCTATTTGACTTGAAGAATTATTAATTGTATTATAATGGGTTTATACTTTTAATAATGGTCTTGTTAGGACTTAATATAGTGGTAGGAATTAAAAATGGGAAATTTCTCTAAGAATAAAAATAAAGTGATTTTTCTAAATAAGAATGTTAAGTTTTTACGAAATAGTTTTATCTTGTAATCATAACATATTGTGACTTTATCCTCACTCATAAGATGACTTTATCCGTCTCCCTAAGTTTGGGACAAAGGGGTGTGGTGTGATTTTTAAGAAAAAGTGGAATTGTGTGATTGATATTGAATTGATAAAGTGTGAATAAAGTAAGAATGAATTCTAACCACTCAAATATTACCAAATATGGTATGAGACAAACTTAATGGGACGGACGAAAAAGGTAAAACGGGACAAAATTAGGGGACGGAGGAAGTAGTATAGTCTGGATGATTAAGTTTTGTTATATTTAAGGAAAAAATGTTCAAGATTTAGTACTAAAAAATGAAAAAAGGATAAAGGAAAAGATGAAATTATGAAAAATGGGGAAAAAGTTAGAGAAAACAAAGTAAAAGTACATAACACAAATCTCTACTAGATTGGATCAATTAAGAGCAATTCATACCAAATGAGACTATCAATTTTTTTAGTTCAACTAGAAGCATCTTAAGTGGCCGAAGCATGCCGAGCAGAATGGAAAGTGTAGAATTGTAACAAATGTTTCTTCTCAAAGTTCCTTAGGTTGTGTTTGAAAATTAAATCAAAATAATCTAAACCATAATCAAACTAAACTGAACCCGAACCGCAAACAAACTGAAATTGAATATAGAACCGAACTGAACCGCAATTGTTTGATTCATTTTCGGTTTTGGCTCTTCAAAACCAAACCGAACAAACTCAAGGGAAAGTTCCTGAAATAGGACTAAAACAGTTTGAAAATTCCAAAATAGGATTGACAAGTTTTTTATTCCCCAAATAGGAGTAATTACTGTCATGTTTGGAAAATATTGTCATGTTTGAAGTCTGGTGTTGCCAAAACATGACATAGTAATTAGTCCTATTTTGAGAAAAAAACATGGCAGTCCTATTATGGAATTTTCAAACCTTTTTAGTCTTATTTTGGATAATATCTCTAAACTCAACTATTTGAAATTTGAAATTTTATTTTGTTAAAAACTAGTCTTAATACAAGTTCTAGAAATTAAATGTTACTCCGTATTTGTTATAAGTATTACGCATCACTTATAATGTATTTATACTTTCCCAACAATATTATAACTATATTGATTTAGTATGTCTTTTACGTATGTATTTTACGGTTTGTTGTATGATGGTGATGTGTTTTTGTTGGTAATTACTTGTAATTTTTGTTTTTATGTAACCTAGAGTTTTTATATTGCCAAATAAATAAGTATTCATCTAAAGTTAACCTTTTTAAGTGACACATCATTCTTATGATAAAAAAAAGTGACACATCATTCTTTTGAAACAATTAACAAGTTATTTTTTCCCATTATTTTTGCAACACATTATTTTTTTTATATCAATTACACGTAATTATAAATGTCAATATTGAATATTAAAGTTATTAAACTGAAATCCAGAGCTCGTTTGATAACACTGAATTCGATTGAATGGACTGATTCTGTTGTAATTTATGAAGTTCTGGTTAAGGTGGCTGTATTGACTGATTCTGCTGATTTATAAAAAAATATGTTTAAAATATAGAAATATTACATAAATATGATCAAAATAAAGATGATTTACAAAAATATGATTAGTGACTAGAGTAGTAATGAAATCATAGTAATTCGTGTTCAAGTTTTGAACTTAACTTACCACAATACCACATTGTAGTAATGAATAGTCATATTTATGTAAATATGTTTTATTTTAGTAATATTCTTGTAAAAAACCCTAAATATATTCTATTAATAAAATAAAGAAAAAAATTTGAAAAAAAAATTAAAATGATCATTCATAGTAACTTCAATTAATACAGTCAAAAAAGTAACTTGGTTATTACAACTAAGCGCGCAGAAAAAAAATTATTGATTAAAAATTGGTTGATAAGTCTTGGGCGAAAATTGGGCTTGCATTTCCAAATATGGATCACAAAATAAAATGAAAATGGGCAAAAGTAGTTACTACTGAGTATTTGCGTTACAATGGCTAAATAGTGGACTGGGGTCCTCCATTTGCTAACATGTGCTCCTGGCTTTTGCTAAATAGTACTTGGTCGTTCACTTTTTATTGATTTCCTCGAGTTTTATAGTGCTTTTTAGCGAAATTATCGCATATGATGATTACTCAGAGGGCCTCATCCTTTTGTTTTGCCGTCTGAAAGAAGCAAGTTTTTTGGGATGTTTGGCAAGCAATGTTTTTTTTTTAGAAAAATGCTATTTGTAACTAAAGCGCACACACCACTTTATGCGTCGGAAAATTTTCTTTCATTTTGTAAAGAGCACGTGTTTCACATAATTGCTTGTGCAAAACACGATTCTCTTTACAAAACGAAAAACAATTGTCTATGCACAAAATACAATTTTCTTTCACACTTGGGGTATACACCAAACATAGTTGAAAATTTTACGGAGAGGTGTATATGACTCTACAGAAATGCTCAGGTCCAGCCGGAGGGACTGGAGCAGCCGTTCAAACTTCACTGTTTGGGGTGGTTCCCGGTGGAATTTTTCGATGAAATTTTTTAAGCATGTTCCTCATCAAGTCTAGTTTGTACATGCCAAATTTCAGCTCAAAATTCGATCGGGAAGGCAGTCAAATAAATTCTTGAAACTTACTGCACTTTATATATGCGCAGAATGTGCAGTAAGTTTCAAGAATTTATTTGACTGCCTTCCCGGTCGAATTTTGAGATGAAATTTGGTATGGTCAAACTAGACTTGATGAGGAACATGCTCAAAAAATTTCATCGAAAAATTCCACCGGGAACCGCCCCAAACAGTGAAGTTCGGACGGCTGCTCCCGTCCCTCCGGCTGGACCTGAGCAGTCCTCTATGACTCTATTATAGTTGGATTGATTATGCTGCTAATTCTTTATCTCGGATATTCTCCAATAATACTTGTGTAGTTTAAGTTCACTCATACTTTACATATTCATAAACGATCTCCACCTCGGCACATAGTTTAAATTTTTATTATGGGCGCAACATTTTTAGGTACTAGTAGTTAGGAAGGTGAGCACGTTGTAAATAAAATTTACTATAGTGATGATTTACACGGAGTACTTGTGTTTGGGGAAAATGAGGCACGTCTGTTCTCAGTATTGCTGTTTGAAAGTTATTTGGGGAACTTTTTCTCTAGGGTCTAGCTGTAAATTTTTGGTACATAATTTGGTCGTCTTTCCACATCTTTGGCAAAATGGTAAGTGTGTGTGTTCCATAAACGAAATGGCACCTTTCTTAAATAAGGAAACAATGGACAAAACTAGTCCTTCTTGCTGCTGACTAAGAAAGGGAAAGAAACCACCAAATTAGAGGGGTAGAGAAGGGGCACAATTCCCACCAACAATCAATTTGAAAAAAGAAAGAATAGCTTTTTTCTTTGCTTAAGGTATGCATCCAAAATCAATAATGGAGGAGTTGGGGGACCTATAAGGCTTCATCATGATGTCTATTATTTTGAACATTATTGGGGCAACATTAGGCCTAGTTTGAACTGGATTCCAAACTCACATGATATTTTCAAAGCTTTGCACCCTCCAATTGTTCCAACCCTAGAAGTGCCTTGATTTTAGTGGTTACATTTGTCATTGGGTCTCTCACTCTCTCTTCATCTTTAACAGTTTTAATATAAAGTGTGACCACAAATTGGGATATGAAATCCCATGATTTCTTTCATAAAATTTGAGACATTACATGTCCATAGATGTAAGATTTTGAATTACTTCTCAAGGACCATGCGTGAACAGGTGGTGATATAAAATTTGTGTCATTTGGTACTACTAATTATAACAGTACAAGAAATGATTGTTTGATGTGGAGTGCCATGCGTGAACAGGTGGCGGTGGATTGCAGTATTACCATCAGCCCAAGAAAACAAGCAGTCATAAACCAGAGTTGTTCATTTGATGGGGTAGGGGTATGAGGATACAGATCTGAGAGATCCTTGAGTGGTTTGATGTCAAAGAAAAGAATTATCGTCTTTGAACAGTCTATTCACAAACAAAAAAAATTAACACGACAGTGCACAAAAATGATGTGTACAAGAAGTAGGATTGGAAGGGCAACCAAACTCAAGATGCATCTGCGCACGTACTGCCATGTAAGAAGTGTGTATTTTTTTTAGAATATTTACTCTCAAGAAATTTTGATCCGTCTGTATGTTGTAATTTGTAAAGCAAGCTAGGATATGTGGCAATCTGATTCTGCCTTTAAGTGTTCAATGCGTTAGTTTCACTAAAGCTGAAAATATGATGGTGCATGTTAGTTGTGCCCCACTTTTGCTAGTTTTGTACCTCTCTTCTTACATCACCGTGTTAGTCACTTTCAACAAGAAACGATCCCACAAATATACACTTCCTCCCAATACCACTTTTCATCACTATTATTAACGGAAGAAGGAAAGAGTGAATGGGGTAGAGTAAAGAGTATACTCTATATTATATTGCATCTAACATTCTTAAGTACATAAATTCAGGTTTTAGTGTTAATTAAGTACATCTATTAGATTAACATATACTCCGTATGTTAATACGATTAAGTCGGTTAATGAAATGCTGAGTAAGAAGGCAAAGTCAACTAAGGGTGCGTCGTTGATCTTCAAGAAGTCGATTAAAAGAGGAAAGTTCAGCGAACCATGATTATGGTGTCGACTTTTAGGTCGTTGACCAACGGGGGATGTCAACTGCAGGTGCATTAACTAAAGAGAAGTTGACCAAAAAGGTGAAATCAACCAAGGTTTTGGCATCGACCTGCGGGGGGTGTCGACTTGCAGGGATGCATTGACCAAGGGGGACTTGGCCAAGGGGTTGACTAGTGATGGACCCGAGCCGGGCCAAGGCCCGGTCGGGCCTCGGGTCTGGTATGTGTTGGCCCGGGACCGGCCTGGGCTAAGGCCGGTTCCGGTTCGGGCCGGGCCACCCGACCGGGTCACAGTTCGGGCCACCCGCCGGGCCGAGCCGGTTCAATTTTTTTTAAATAATTATATATTATACAAATTCCTATTAAAAACAAAGTTTAAGTGCATTTATTTGAAATAGGAACTACATTTGAGAATTGAGAAAAAATAACAATATGAAATACATTTTCTAATAAATATCAATTGGGATTTCCGCCACCGTTGGTTGTTGTTTTGCCTTTGTCACAGGACTTCATATGTTTTATTGGCATCATGTATCCGTGTGAACGCCCCAAGCTACACTCTTTCTTGCATTACTTGCAAGTTGCCCACCACAGTCCGGTATTCGGATCCTTCCACTTATCAAAATTGTTTTGCACAAGGGAAGATGTACTTTACATTTTTAAAATGGTATATGTATAAGTAGGAATGTAGGATAATAAGAGAAGATGAAGATGGAGAAGAGTTGAAGAAGAGGTGTAGAAAAATGTTAGAAAATAGATGTATTTATAGATGTTTTTGAACCCCACTCCCCACACCACCACCCCCGTGACCCCCTTGCCCCCCACCCAAAGCCCCAACGGATATATAGCCGTTTGGGAGGTTTGTTTTTTAATAAAAGTTTAAATCTTCTTTTTAAAGTTATACATATTGTAAAATATGTTAATTAATTTAATGAATTAAGTAAAGCTATTTGTACTTAGAAAAGTGGTTTGATTTATAATTTACAAATGTTACAAAATAGGTGTATAAGTATTTAAACAAATTACAAATTGTAAATGTATTTTTAATTTAAAAACCGCCTTTAGATTTTAGAAAAATAATTTTAGTCGTAAGTTTGTAACCAATTAATTAATTTAAGAAGTGCTACATATGAAAAAATGAACGCATATTTATTTGAAATATGAAGTACAAGTTTACAACTTAATTTGAAGTACAACTACAAATTTACAATTTTGAAATATGAAGTACAAGTTTACAATTTTGAAATATGAAGTACAAGAACAAATTAATTTGACAAATGCTACAAAATACATTTTATAATAAATTCTAAAATACTAATCAATCGAAATCTCCGGCATAGGTAGAGCTACCATCGGTAGTTGAGTCATTCATAAAATCTTGGTAGGGGGTGATGCTCATTTCTTGAGTTCTACGTGCGGCCTTCAACCAACGTGGTAGCATATAAGCGTCTCGAGAGACTCTGCGATCAATCTCGATCTAGATGCCGTTAGGACGTTGCCGGCCGAACTAAATTCTTGTTCCACAACAACTGTTGAAACCGACATTGATAGTACTTGCTTAGCCATCCGTGCTAAAATCGGGAACGTTCTTTCTTTTGACTTCCACCAGTTTAGAACGTCAAAGTCATCATTTTTTTCAAAATCAACTTCATATGTTAAATACAAAGTAATCTTATTCAATGTGCTTTGTTGAGTGACGTGAGTTGTATTAGTTTTTTTCATAAGATTGCCAAATGCAGACTTAAAAATCGATTTTCCTTTGGGAAAACTGTCAAATAGGTCCTCGAACTTTCATAAAAAAGTCAATTAAGTCCTTCTATAGGAGACTCTATCCGGTCATCGCGATTTGGGCCGGTTTTCCTTTAGATGAAGATGTTCGTGACGGGGGAAGGGGAGCGTTGCTATATTGTGCACGAAACTCATTAAATAAGGCATAAAATAAAGCACTAACCTCGTTGTATTCCGTTTTCGGATCTATGGGGTTACCTTTGCGTGATTTCTTCCTCCCAATCTCATTCATTCGATTGCGTTGGAGGTTACCCAAATCAACTGAATATCTACCACCTTCCATCTTAAAAATGTAACAAATATTAATTGGCAACAAATATAATAATGAATACAAAACTAATGCAACTAATTAAAACTATTTTAATTAATACTTCAAACTAATTTAGTGCAAAATAGAATTAAATTATAGCAACTTTTCAAGTACTTTAATTTAGTAAAAACTACTTGAATAAAATGTTAAGTACTTTAATTAAATGATTGAACTACTATTTTTTCGTTCAAATATAAATTGAAAATATTATAATGTGACTTTAACTATAATGACAATTAACTAGTTTTTTGAAGTAGAGTTGTTTTAAAAATTAATGGGAATACTAATGAACTAATTAACTAGTATAATGAAAAATGTAACAAGAATACTAATGAACTAATTAACTAGTATAATGAAAAATGTAACAAGAATACTAATTAACTAATTAACTAGTATAATGAAAAATGTAACAAGAATACTAATTAACTAATTAACTAGTATAATGAAAAATGTAACAAGAATGCTAATGAACTAATTAACTAGTATAATACTAGTTATAGTAACTAATATATAATATAATGTTTATAGTATATAATATATAAGTATACTACTATAAGATGAGTAATACACTTATATTTTATACTTTAATATATAAACTATATATTAAGTAGATGTAGAATGTATGTATTAGTGGATATAATAATTGTATAAGAATTAAATATTAGAGTATAATGGAGAATTGGAGATTGGAGAATAAGAAAATAAGTATATATGAAATATAAGTAGAGAAGTAGATATTATTATGTATTAAGTATATAGTAATAGTTTATAAAGTATATTTAATACTTTATTATATAAAGTATATATCAAGTAGATGTAGTATGTATGTATGTATGTATTAAGAGATATAAGTAGAGATTAAGAAGATAAGAAATATAAGTAATATAGTATATGTATTTATAAGTAGATAATTAATATAAGAAGATATAATAATTGTATAAGTATTAAATAGTAAAATAAAATATAATGGAGAATAAGAGAATTTGAGAAGATGAATATGGAGATGAGTAGAGAGTAGGAGGATTTAGGGAGAGATGGAGAAGAGGTGTGAAAAATGTTTAAAATTAGGAGTATTTATAGTTTTTTTAACCCCCACCCCCACCCCCCACCCCCCAAAGGCCTCGGACCCCCCTTGGTACCCACCCAACGGCTATATAGCCATTTGGGAAGTGGGTCAAGAGCCCAAAAGGGGTTTTTAAATTAAAAGGAAAAAAAATAAAAAAAAATTGGACCGTTAGGCCTGGGCCCAACCCGGCCGGGCCGGGCTGCCAAAAACAACACCCGAGCCTGGACCCGCCAGTCCGCCACCCCCCACCGGTTCGGTGCCCGAATCGGACCCGGACCTGAGAACCAGGCCGGTTCCGGGCCTGCACAGTAACGGGCCGGGCGGCCCGAACCGGGTCCATGATTAGGGTTGACATTAACCTTCAATAAGTTGGCCTATTAGTATTCCGTTAGCCAACTCAAGCATGTTAATGTGTTAATCTAAAGAGTGCACTCAATTAAGACTAAAAATCCGATTTTATGTACTTAAAAATGTCAAATGCAGTAGTGCATTCTTCACTACAGCTAATACAAATTGATATACTCGATGGTATCAGTTCCAAGTAGGGTTTTGCTATCAAGTTGTTTCACATTTACTTCAAACATGACTAAAACATAGACAAATAGGACTACCTGACTATGTTTTATTTTCTATAATCCCAACTTTTAATTTTACGCTTAATTTATATTTAAAATTCACTTTTTATAGGAGGTAACATCTGGTCATAGACCATTATTGGCGGATGGTCCATATAGTTGGGATTATACAAAAATAATCAATAGTTGGGACTATTATCAGCGGACCAGCAATAGTTAGGATTATTATTTTCAATTTCTCCTAAATCTTATGTATCTCAATCTATGCAAAGTCATGCACTTATATGAATTTACAATTAACTAATACC
Organism: Cuscuta epithymum; assembly: GCA_945859915.1. Classification (NCBI taxonomy): domain Eukaryota; kingdom Viridiplantae; phylum Streptophyta; class Magnoliopsida; order Solanales; family Convolvulaceae; genus Cuscuta; species Cuscuta epithymum. The sequence continues at coordinate 2,010,238 of CAMAPF010000938.1, forward strand.
AACCGGTATTGATTAATCCATTATCAATCGGTCAACGTTTTCGTTGACCGTCATTTCAAGTTAATCATCATATATATATATATATATATATATATATATATATATATATATATATATATATATATATATATATATATATATATATATATATATATATATATATATATCAAGTTAATAATATTCATTCTATGCTTCTCTTACCTTTCAAACATAGCATGCAATTCCATAGAGATTCTCATATCATATTCCATGCATATTCAAGTAATTCATTTCATACAAGCCTATAATCATTTTGGCTAATCACATGTTTAAGTATTCTTTAAACATCATTATGAATACATATAACATTTATTTAGGTAATCTTATAATTAACCCAAAAGTTATAAGATATTAAGCCGTTCACTCACGTTGAATTAACGCTATGAAGTTCTGCCCTCCTCGGTTGAACTCCGGCGAAACTCCGGCGACTTTTGACGAACTCTGGTGACAACTCCGGCGACAACTCCAAAGACTCTTTCAACTTTGTGAAAGCTCTCGAAATACCTTAATTAAGTTTATAATAAGGTTTTATAATCATAAAACCTATATTAATACAAATAACCTCAAAAAAGTTATTTTCCGGCGAACTGGTTGTTATGGCTCCTAAGTCCGTTCTTGGACATAGAACCACCTTCCAACCCAAAAATCCAAACTTATAACATGCGGAACCATACTAAGGGTCCTTCATATGATATATATCCCATATTGTAAAAGAAAAATAGGGAAAAAGTTATAATAAGGTCCTTACTTTAATTATTCACACTTTTCCCAACTTTTACTCTTTTAATCTTCCTCCTTGGACTACTCTAGATTGAGATCGAATTTTGGCTATGGAAGATGAAGTTTCATAGCTTCTTTTCCTCCTCTCCTTGGTGCTGGCCGAACCACAATGATGAGGGAAAGGGGGGATGGGTTTCCTTTTGTCTCATTTGACAAATAAGAGTGACGGGGTCCCTTTTGATGTCAAAGGTGTCTCCCCCATCCCTTCAATTGTTTCACAGCCACTTTTGGCACTCATACAGCCCTCAATGGTTGACAATTTCGTGGGGTGGCCCCCACCCATGTGAGAGGTCATCCCAATTCATCCCAAAGTATGCAATTGGCCCCGAAAGTTGTATTTTTCGGACTGTTTTAAATATATTTTATTTTATCGGGTCAAATAAAATATATTACTTATTCCCCAATCATAACGCCCCTTTGAAATAATATATATTCCAAAACTTTAATTGCAATTGGGCCTGATTTAACCAATCGGTCAACATTATGCCCTTTCCTTGGCCCAAATAACATATCCACCACTATATAAATATTATCTCGACCCATAAGAATAATTTATGTGATCTCGGGAATATCGGGCGGCCCCCGCTCCCGGTGTGGGTCCCACGTGCAATCTACTATTCGCGCGAAAGGAATAATAAAAATTTACAATTTCGTAAATTCATTAATCATTCCATAAGGTTTATTACATCATTTACTTAAAGTAAATATATTTGGGGACGGTGTTACAGAAAACCTAGGTATTAGTGCGGAAGCGCATTAATTGCAAGATATTGCGGATTTGGGACATTAAATGCAAATATGGGCCAACAAGTGGATGATGAGATTCATGACCTACCAGAGGATGACACGTCACCGTTTCCCACACCGTCTAATAGTATAAATGACCCCCCCCGTATACAACACCAAAAATAACACTTGGTCTCTCCTCTTGTAACGAGAATTGCAGCGCTCTTGTATTGAAATAATAAAAAGACCGGATTCGTCTTGATCTTGTGTTCGCATATTTCCACTCCTTCCAATATTCCGAGCACCCAAACCAACCACTCACCGAAGGTATCATATTAGACCTTCGGGGCATGGGAATTAACCTCAACATGTAGTTTTATCGAGTACAATTTTAATCTCATAAAACATGAAAGGCCTAATTTTGCATGTCTTCTTTAACAACATAATCGCCTTTTAAGATATAGTTTAGATTCGATGTAACTTTGTCATATATTTTTTCCAAAAAATTTGTGAGTTTTCCTTTTAATAAATGAATTTAAACTTCCTATTATTTCTCTCTTCTTTGCACAAACTTCGACTACACAATTTTAACTTTACTATTTGAATATGATGCCAGCCAAATTTGGCAAAATTTTGAACAACAATATTTTAATCAAGTCTCGGTGAAGAAGATTTTGATACATACACAAGGGTTTCATAAAAGAAAATATACAAGTAAATCGAGGAGTCTTATTGTTCTAACCCATGTTTTAATTCATAAAAATGACTTCATTTTAAATCAAGTTTTAATTGTCTTCTGCTCTTCTATAATTCACTTCAGACGTCTTTCTATGAGCCGGTTTGGTGGCTCTTGTTTCTCGACTTATCATTATTATCAATCAAGTTTTTCAAACATGTAACTTTTGATTTCGTACACTAAGTTGTGCAATAAACAATATAAATAAGGTTGGAACTACTTTACTGACTGGATTGGCTAAAGTTACTGTAAATGATCATTTTAACTATTTTCAATTTTTTTTATTTTATTAATAACATACTACCTCCGTCCCGAAAACAAGTACCCGGGTTGACTCTCAAACATTTTAAGGAAATAAAGTTACTGAGGGGTAAATTTTATTGTTTTGACACTGTTTGACACCGTTTTATGTAGATAATTTGCCAAATAAGGAAATGAGAAGTTTATTTTGAGACATCCAAATAAGGAAAGTGAGAACTTGTTTTCGGGACGAAGGGAGTATATTTTATTTTATTTTTTCATATTTTAGCAGAATCAGTCAATCCAGCCACTTCATCCAGAACTTTGTAAATTTCAGCAGAACACCAAATTCAGCCAATTTCAGTGTTACCAAACGGGGTCTCTATTGACTAATAATACAAGTCCTCAACTTAATTTTCATACCAGATTTTTCAAAAGTGACTTTTTTTAATTAGGACTAATACAGAAAAAAATATATAGGAAAATCATTGCTTTCCCTTTAAAATGAGACTCATTCAATCTTAAATAAGAACGTTTTATAGCATTAAGAGAAATAGGACAAATAAGCCATTGAATTATTAACAATTTTGCAATCAGATACCTTAACCAAAAGACCTTATTAAAATTGTTTAACCCATTCAAATAAAACAGTCAACCCCCCTTTTTATGTACAAGTGCCGGTAACTTCCCATAAGAAAGTTACCATCTTACCGACACGAGTAGATAAAAAGGGCTCAATTGCTATATTTCAATAAATTGAATGGTGTAATTGTAAGGTCTTTTGATTCAAATAAAGTATGACACCTCATCTCTGAGGATTCCCCAGAACTAACCACACAATTATTTCAAATGAATTGAATTGTGTAGAGTCTTTGATCATGGATGAAAAGAGAATGAGGTTCTATCTCAATTGTTTGTTTGAACTTAAACTCAGAACATCTCTCGTGTACCACCCTCTTCCTACCAAGTAAGATATGCCAAGGTCATTCGATTCAAGAATCTAGTTGTAAAATCCTTGATAGTCTGAGGACTTATTTATCCCATTTCTTTAATATAATCAAATAAGTCATATGAGGGATTACTTGTTATATCTTTTCTCATCCATTTCACAAACTACGAGAATTTATTTATAGGGACCATTATTGGCGGAAGGTCCCTAAAGTTGGGATTATTCTGAAATAATCGATAGTTGGGATTATTATTGGCGGACCATCAATAGTTGAGATTATTACTATCAATTTTTCCTAGAATTTATGGATTGACTTAGCTATGAATAAATAAATATGATATAGACTCTATCTAGGTTGATATGAGGTTGATAATAGGAATGTTAATGGTGAAGGACCCAAGGACTTAAAGTCCTTAACACTCGGATTATAAATTGGTGGAGGACCCTAGGACTTAAAGTCCTTAACACTCGGATTATAAATTGGTGGAGGACCCTAGGACTTAAAGTCCTTAACACTCGGATTATAAATTGGTGGAGGACCCTAGGACTTAAAGTCCTTGATACTCGGATTATAAATTGGTAGAGGACCCTAGAACTAAAAGTCCTTAACACTCGGATTATAAATTGGTGGAGGACCCTAGGACTAAAAGTTCTTAACACTCGGATTATAAATTGGTGGAGGACCCTAGGACTAAAAGTCCTTAACACTCGGATTATGAATTGGTAGAGTACCCAAGGATTATGTTATCCTCAAAACTCATAGATTATGATATTGAAATATCGACAAGGAGGAGTCCTATACACTCATAGGTATATGAGTGGGTTGGGGTTTGTAGTCAAGAATATTGACTATTACTATTTTCCCAAACAAAACAGTGATTCACGGATCAGGTATTTTCCAAGTGTATATATACTAATAAGTATTTCTTAACTTGGGGGAAAGGACTATTTATATAAGTATCACCCTATGTTTGGGTCTTATACTTGAAACGCTAGTTATTCTATATTTAGCCTACTACTCGCTCGGTACTTGTACTGACCCCTTCCCCCCCCCCCCCCCCCCCCCCCCCGCCATTTTCAGGTTGAAGCTAGAGCTTGCTTCTTGCACCTTCTTACGGGTGATATCAACTTCAGGAAGACGTGGTTCGTGCTTCATTATGTTCTTTCAAACTATCGAACACTTGCTCATGGATATTTGATTTACTATAAAACTATTTTTGGGGCTTGCATGCCTACGTTGTTGGCCGGTTGTGACTTATGACTTACCGTTGAATATTTCCACTATTCATTGGTTTAAACGTGATGTTGTTATGTATGTTTACTACTTAGTATGGATGAATTGTTTTCTCGAACACCTTGTATGATTAAGTGAGGTTGACTCGCGGGTGACGTCACTTGATTATACGGCGGTTGTACACGCGTTCAGATACGGTCTGGGGCGTGACATTTTCCGCCAATATTTGGGATGAGCCATTAAATGCCCTTTGTGTTGGCGTAGTGCAGGGGGCGCTCGTTCGGATATAGATCATGTGTCTATCTTGGGCTCGAGCGTTCTACTATCTAGTTGGGTCTGTAGTTCACGTCGTTCATCCCATTGTGGGGTCTGGCCTCTAATATTGAAACAGGCGTCTGAGGACCCTGACCTGCCTTACTTCTAGTTTGGTCCGACCCTAGGACTGGTCCTGTTTAGCTCCTCCTCGTGTTGTTCGGGCCTTCGGGGGTACCTACTTAGCTGTTTCCCCATGTGGTCGTGTAGTGAGCTTATAAGGCCTCATGCAGTATTGGACTGACCCTATTTATCTGATGGGCCCAATATCCCGACACTTCTTTTTAATTATGAAATGAGTAGTTCTATTTGCAGCCCCCATTTTACTAAACACAGCCATTATAATTAAAACTAATAAATAAAATAATGAATTTCCCAATTATGTCCTTTTCCTAATTAAATACGAAGCACAAGGCAACCTGGTTTTCTTCGAGAACCTCTTCTTCCGGCCACCGGCGTCCAACACTCCAACCTTTCACGGACTCCACTGTCTACATCATACTCCAAATTGTGTTCGCGGTTTACTCCCAAATTAGAAGCACTGGATGTATGTTTTGTTTTTCATATTTTCTTGGGATTCTTGCAAATTACGTGTCCTCATATTATATATACATCATAGTTGTTTGTTGATACCATTTACCCCATCATTCATAGAGAAGAAGCTCCACAAGTGTCTGGAGTTTTCTATCCATGGAGGTTTTGACTGACTAGTGACTTCTAATACTCCCTCTGTCCCTTAAAACTTTGTCATTTTTCCTTTTTGGGACGTTCCAAAAAATTTTATCACTTTCCCTTTTAATCAATTATTTTGTGGTTTATTTTTTTTCTCTCTTCTCTGTACAAACCTCAACCACACAGCTTTTACTTTATTATTCTATATGCCGGTCAACTTTGGCAAAGTTTTAAGGGACAGAGGTAGTAACATGTAATGGCTATGTCTGGTTTAATGTCTTGAAAAAGGAAACTTTTCATTGTCAAGCCATTTCATATTTTCATCCCGGCCTCATCTCCTATCTCCAGGTCAATTCAATAATACTCAAAGCCAATTGAGGATCTGTCATCAACGTCGGGATATGGAAATCCATTTATTGCTCAAATATTTGGTGGGGGCTAAGAAACTTTATCTATGGAACAGTGAATTTTGTGATATCTTCGGATGGGGAAGCTGAGATTTGAAACTCTAGAGGCAGACCCCCCTAAAAAGGAAAGACGGATAAACAAGAAACGACTGAAAGCTAAGGGAAGAGGAAGAAAGAGAAAAAGAAGAAGAAAGCAACAAATAAGAGAAATCCCCAAAGGCTGGGAGTTGAGCTTGAGGGAAAGAAGAAGTGGCAGAGGCAGCTAATTTGCACCGGTTGAGGAAGGAAGGACATAATAGGGCAATCGTCTATTTTATTTATTAAATTAAAAATATGGTGAGTGTGTATAGCAAAATGGGGCGGTAAGTAGAATCACCCTATTTTCCCTTATGAAATTGCATGTTCAATGAAAAATAAAGATAATAGAAATCTCTCGTAGTCCATGCCAAGACTGATTTCAGGATCACCCACAGTCATCCTCTCGCAAACCATCGGCCTCGCCACCCTTTGGTCAGATCGCCACCACCACCCACTCACGAGCCGACACATACAGTCTCAACTTTTAAATTAAATTATACTCCCTTCGTCCCTAAATAAAAGGCACTGTTTCTTTTTTGGGTTGTCCATATATAAAAGGTTCATTTCCCTTTTTGGCAAACAAAACAGTGCAAAACAGTTTCAAACTGTGCCAAACAATGTCCAAATAATGTCAAACATTATTCCTTCTTAGGATGTGTGCTAGTCAAACTATGCATTTTTTATAGGGACGGATGGGTATATTTTATTCACCTACTTTTATCATCATAAAGAAAAAAAGAATAATATCCTGATTCCGAGATGCAAATTTTACTTCACAAATTATGTTTCAATTATTTTAATGTTAACGTTTACGTAATGGTATTATTGTTTCGTAAACACATACTGCGTACTGTGTACCAAGTACGGAGTATAAAATAACATATAAATAAGCATTTTTATTAGAATTCACTTCAAATAAGCTATTGCTCATTTCAGTCTTTTTTAAAAAGCTATCTTGTTCACCTATTTTTTTTATCATCACGAAGAACTGTATACTTATTCCGAGATGCAATATACGGGGTAATTTTTAATTCAGATATTATGTTTGAAATTTTTAATATTGTTTACTCGTACATTAATGTTATTATCATTTATTGCTACTTAAAAATATAATAGGGAAATTTCGCGAAATAGGAGTAAAAACGTTTGAGAATTACTAAATAGGACGGTTATGCTTTTATTCCTTAAATATAAGTAATAAAAAAAATACTACTAAGTTTGGAAAATACTGTTATGTCAAAATACTTTTATTCCTTAAATAGGAGTAATTAATTTCATGTATAAAGTTTGATATTGCCAAAACATGTCAATAATTACTCTTAAATAATTACTCTTGTTTAGAGTATAAAAACATTTCTATTTTATTTTGGAATATACAAATGTTTTTAACATATATACGTCGACTAGGAAGTAGGAACATATATAAACACGCATTTTTATTAGAATTCTCTTCAAATAAGCTATTGCTCGTTTCCATTTGTTATATGTTCCTAGTCGACGTAGAAATTGAATTTCTGGTGGTCTTCATGATAAAGCTAGGATTCAGCTTGTTTTTTAATGTAATAATTAAGTTGGTGCTTACAAGAAGACAAGAAGTTGTGATTTTCCTCCTGGAGAAGGTTGCCCTAGTGGAGAACTCTAGTAATATAATAATACTTTAATTTCCATTAAAGTAATTATTTCGTTTAATATTAATGAACTCATTTGATCATGTCATAATATATTAGGGTATGATATGCTGGGATGAAAAAGACAAACTTACCTATTTAAATTATTCCAAGTGACATAATGGGAAATCGAATTAGTTGAGCTGATTCAATGCATTCGAACTAAGCAGATTTAAGTATATTATTACTCTAACTAGAGGATGAAAAATATACTCCGCCAGTTTTATTAAAATTTAAGATGAGACATTTTGTACATTTATCAAAGAAAGTTGGAATCGTCACAAATGTTTTGGAACGAATTAAAACGGAATGATCGGATAAACTACCTTCGATCTAAATATCATTTGGTTTGCGGTTTGCTGCATTCTCACTAATGCAAAACAACAGTGGCGGATCCAGAGCTTTTGTTAAGAAGGGCACTGCAAAAATGATAGAAGTGGGTCGGGTGGGGTCACGTCGGGTGTTATAATGGTCTATTATATCTCGTGTAGACAATTTATAGCTCTAGTTTTAACCTATATATTAAGACAATTTTGAACATAATATTTAGTTTTTTGAAAGAAAGACATGACATGAATTACAACATAATCATCATTGTACTGTTTAAAATTTTCATATTATAAAGAATCAAAATTTAACATTAACAATCTGGACCGTGTTTAGCCATAAGCAATCATTCCATCATAATTTCATAGTCGTTTAAATGTCTTATAACAATCTCCATATACTCTTTACAGGGATTATTACCTCATTTAATAGTTATACAAACTATTTTTTATCCAGATAGCTAGCTAGGTAGAGCACTATTTTTATCTTTAGTACTAATACTAAAGTTCGTGATCGGAAGCGGGGGCACTTGCCCCCCTAGAACCCCTAGGTCCTCCATTGCAAAACAAACATTAATATTTAGAAGAATTTCTTATCTTTTCAACTTATAAATGAAGAATTTTAGCCGGAGAAACTCAATTTAAGCCATACATTTTGGGAGGAGGATCCTAAAGTTAGCAATCAGTTCTTCATATCTTAGTCAAAATGTGCTGAAAAAGTATTTTAAAAAATCCAAACTTGTTCCATTAAGGTTTATATTGCATGAGCCATTTAATGAGTTACTTTTCTATGCGACCATTACTTGTTCCATTAATGTGTTCTTTTCTATGCATCAAAAAAATGTGTTGCTTTTCTATGGGATCATTACTTATTCATTTTGGAGAACTTGACACTCATCATACATCGACAAATTTGTGAATGTCGCAACTTTTAATTAATATGGGGCGGGTTGGGTCCAATTTTGGTATAATTAGTTCAAGTGATCAGATTGAATATTTTGACAGCAATCAAGTTAATCAATTTTGAATTCGGGTCGATCATGTACATATTTCGATACTAGGTCTAGTTTTGATTGTTATTGGGCAATTTAAATCGGATTATTCAGCTTTCTCAAAATGAAGATCAAACAGATTTACACTTCCTCAATTCCATAAAGTGTCTTAATATACTTGTGTGATTTTATATATCGAACCACTACGTTGATTATGCTCCAATACAAAAAAAATGGTTCAACTACTTTTTTTTTTTGACAAAAACCGTTGATACTAATTTAATAAGGATTTATGAATTCTTGTAAAAATTATTTCGTTAAAAGATGCATGTTTAGCTCAGAGCCATGTCAAAATAAGTGTCTAGCTCCATATCTCAATATGTTATGCAAAGTGTCTTACTCCCATTAAGCATCTGCGATAACATTGATAAACTTAATCGGGAATTCCTTTGGGGAAGCTTTGGGGGGGGGGGGCAGAAAGTGCATCTTGTTAGTTGGGAGGAAGTTTGTCAGCCAAAAGAGTTTGGTGGCCTAGGTCTTCGTAAGACTCGGGATTTCAATCGGGTTTTCTTAGCTAAATTGGGCTGGGAGATTATTACAGATGCTCCTTGTTAGAACTATCCAGGTATTGAGAGGATTTACAGAAATTATCAAGAAATATCAAGAACAAGAACTGTAAACTTTATTGATGAAGAAAGTTCTGGCCGAAGCCCCCAAAAGAAAGAGACGATTAATCTCTAACTTTCCCAATCCAGACTACAATAGTCAAAACAGCCTCTCTCCCCTTCCCAGACTAATTCTATTTATAGACTCTCCATACAGCTTACTCTAGTTATTATTTAATAACCGAAATATAACTACAACTAACTCTTCTATTTATTAGTCTAATAGGTAGATCTCTAACAGTACTCCCCTCCTAAACATCCACCTTGCCCTCAAGGTGGGTGATAGGACACAGCCAAGATCCTTTGTTTCTTCTTCATCCTTATGCCTCTCCCTTCCCAATACTTGAATGCTTGCTGGACCTTTAGCTTCATTTCTTCCATCTTTTTCCATATGTACTTCATGGCAGTAATACACAGATGCAAGGATATGGTGACATAATGATCCTTAAGTTTGTAAAGGATATAATATCCCAAAGATGCCTGGCAGCTTACAAACCCCACAACCAGTTCAGAAACTTCAGATCCTGATGTCATGTACTGCCGGATGTCTACAGGGGCACCAGCACCACTTGGAGAAAGGAAAACTTGAGTGTTGGTTCCCTTTTTTAGGTGTAATCTTGTTTCCTCAGGGATATTGCTCAGCCCTTCACTCCTGATTTCTTGGTCCTGACTGTCAGCATTCATAACATACTTCTCCCTCATTCTTCTATTAGTAAGTTGGTGAACCATGTTTCCCCTTTTCCAGTGCTCATCTCTTTTCCAGAAAATCTTGATCTCTGTACCAGCAATTTCCCTATGAGATTGCATGTCATGACCTACACCTCCATCTAGCACAATAATACCCACTGTTGACAGTCCCCAAACCTTTTCAATTTTTGTTGCTCCACTCCTTGAAGTTGTAGTATCTGACATGAAGTATTCCCCTGGACTGATAATAACAGCAGGAACATCGATTAACTGATCGAGAGCAATGGTAGATTCCATTTCAGAGTTCTTAAAAGAAGTTTTCCAATGGGAGTCCTGTAATCCAGACTTGATATGTGCACACAATGACAGGAATGGTGCAGAACCTGCTGCTTCAATTTTGGATTCCTCAATCTGGTTCTGCTCTTCCAACATCCCCTTTGATGAAGGATATTGCACCCTTGGAGCTTCTGGGTTATTTGATGAATCATTTTCTAATCCTTTCACATTTTCCTCTTTCATCTCCAATTGTTGAACTGAAGGTGCTTTCAATGGATTATGTGAGTCAAGCTTAGGGTCGTCTAACATGCTCTCAACCCATGGCTGCAATTCTTCTTCTTGTACGTCTGCAACTTGCATACTTGATTCCTCATTTAAGCATTCCCCTATCATACCATAGCCTGAAGACTTTGCCCAATTTCCTTGCTCTTGGTCATTGCTTCTTGAGCAGCTTTCCTTGCCCAAATTAGTGTTCTGATATGTTGGTTTTGTACAGCCATTTTCCCTTTCCTGATCTACTTTCTTGAGTATGTTGATCAATTCACCAGTAACAGCCATATCAAGGTACTTTTCTGGTGTCTTATGTGCATAGCTGTCATCATAAAGAATCTGTGTGCTGTATCCAAAGACTGTAGCAGATTCATCACTCATATAATCCAGTATGCTATTTTTAACATCAGATTTTATCAGATATCTCTCAGAAGGTATTTCTAACAATTCCTTCTCGTCATCCAATTCCAGTTGAAACATTTGATTCAACGCTGTTTTGAAGGACTTCCGTGGGAACGATGAATTTTGCGCATTATGAAAGACGGTTTGCAACCCTAGCTGTGAACTCCAAGAATCAGTTAGCGACTGCGAAGACTCCTGCGAACAACTGAGGAAACTGGCTCGTGATGACGAGTTGTACGTTTCCGCAAGTAACGATGCATGTGGTCTGGAAGAATAGTCCGGCAACGAAGATGAAGATTCTCCTCTCAATTGCGTGACTTGCGTCTTTCTTGGACGCGAATCGATAACCGCTGAGTAAGTCTGCGAAGGGAGATACTCTGTTTGCGATTGCGAATGGTGAGAAGATATTCGCAATAGTGAACTAAAAGAAGCCGTCTGCGCGTGCGAACCAAAAGAAATAGTTCGCGACCCCTTCTGCGAGCTGGTGAGTGATCTGCGATGCGACGCGTCAGATGTATGTGACCTGTTCCGCGAAGGACCTGGGAGTCGGCTCTGAATATCCGCGATGGTAGTTTGCATAGCGGCCATCTTCCTCGCCATATCTTCTTGCCTCGCTGCTAACTCCTTCTGATTTCTTGCAAACTCCGTCAATTTTCTTTCTACCTCTGTGATGCGTCCTTCCATCTTAGTACGAGTATATTTCATCCAGCGACCGACGCGCTCTGATACCACTGTTAGAACTATCCAGGTATTGAGAGGATTTACAGAAATTATCAAGAAATATCAAGAACAAGAACTGTAAACTTTATTGATGAAGAAAGTTCTGGCCGAAGCCCCCAAAAGAAAGAGACGATTAATCTCTAACTTTCCCAATCCAGACTACAATAGTCAAAACAGCCTCTCTCCCCTTCCCAGACTAATTCTATTTATAGACTCTCCATACAGCTTACTCTAGTTATTATTTAATAACCGAAATATAACTACAACTAACTCTTCTATTTATTAGTCTAATAGGTAGATCTCTAACACTCCTAAACTTTGGGTGAAAGTTATGAAGGCTAAATATTTAAAAAATTCTTCTTTTTGGGAAGTGGAGAGGAAAATAGGTTCTTCTCATGTTTGGAGGGATATAATTAGCAGCAAGGATATTATCCAACGTGGGCTATGCTGACAGGTGGGGTCTGAGGAAAACATTTCGTTTTGGTTTGATCATTGGTTGAAAGATAAACCGCTTTGTGATGTTTTGGGTTCGCCTCTTGCGGATTCTGCGCAATTTGTTAAAGTGGCTGATTTTATTACTTCGAACAAAGAGTGGAATGTAGGTAAATTGGAGGAGATGCTGCCCGAGGATGTTGTGGATGACGTGAGGGCAGTCCCATTATCTATGGAGGAAGATATACATGATGGAGTATTCTGGAGGCTTTCAGGTACGGGCGAGTTTACTATTAAATCTGCTTACGAGGCCTGTTTTTTTATGCAGATGGAGGACAACATGGAAGATTAGTGTTCCAGAAAAGGTACGATGCTTCCTGTGGCTGATCGGGAAGAACAAAGTACTGACTAATGTTGAGAGAGTGAGACGACATCTCTCAGATGATCCTATATGTCATATCTGCAATGATGAAGATGAAATTGTTCTTCATATGCTTCGTGATTGTACTTTTGCTGCTTTATGTTGGGAGAACGTTGCACTGGGGTTGGCTAGAACAGGAGACAACAGTTTTAATTCTTTGGAATGGCTTCGTAGTCACTCTCAAGAGAAGAGAGACAACACTGGAAGGATTTATCACGCCTCTATATTTGCTTATATGATCTGGTTTATTTGGAAGTCTTGTAATGCATGGATTTTTGAAGGCGTTCCTCTGAATGCTGAACGAGTGGTTCGGAATGCGTATGCACAGGCAGAGGAGTATAATGTGTTTACTTCTACGCAGGCAGAGGAGTATAATGTGTTTACTGATTGGGCTCCGCATCAAGCAGTTAAAGGTCCCTAAACGTATTAAATGGCTTCCTCCAGACCCTGATTGTTTCAAACTTAATTGCGATGGTTCAAGTTGGGGTTGGGGAAGAGAGGCAGGGGCAGGCGGAGTGATTAGGAATCACAAAGGAGAGTGGATCCTTGGATTTACTATTAATATCAGAAAAGCGGATAACTTTAATGCAGAACTTTGGGGTTTACGCTAGGGCTTGCTGCTTGCTCGTGAACTGGACTTGAAGCGGGTCATAGTAGAGATTGATTCAGAAGGTGTGATTAAGGCAATCAAGAACATACACAACAAACATGGTGCTCCCATTGGAGTCATAGTTCGTGATTGTCAAATCTTACTTGAAGACAGACGATTTCTCCAAATCAAGCACATATTTCGAGAAGGCAACAAATGTGCTGATAGACTTGCGAATGCAGCACACGACGCCTTGAAGGGTCTTACAGTGTTACACTCCGCACCGGCTTGGGTCATCCAAACTCTTTGGGAGGATGCTAATGGGCTCGAGTCTCTTAGAGTTTAATTAGTTTTGTTTGTGCTTTCCTTTTTCTTTTTTATTTTGTTCCGATGTATCAAAAAAATGTCAAAATAATTCTATCAATGTATCATCATGCCTTGGATCCTATCACGAGTCATGACTGCATGCTAGGAGTATAGGGCTAAGGGGACGATATCCTTTGTCCTCTGCTGACTATGCAAATCGTGTTGTTATACATTGTGTATAATTAATTAATGTACATAATGCTAATACCCGCACGGGTAGCTCAACTGGTAAAACGGTGGGAAAGTTGGATAAATGACCAAGTATCGAAACCCGCGGCGACCGTGTGGAGATCACAGCTCCTATGTGCTGGATTGGGCCTCTGGTGCGCACGAGTATAAGGTCTACCACCAGTGGCGGAGCTATGCCTATGGTTAGGGGAGGGGTAGGGGTGGATCGGAGGAACCAAAAACTGAAAACCGAATCAAAAAAACTCGAACCGCAACCAGAACAATCGAACCGCGAGAAAACCGAAACCGAACTCAAAAAAACTGAATTGAACCGTAGTTGTCTGGTTTCGGTTTTGGTTTTCACATCTCAAAACCGAACCGAATAAACCGAACTTTTTAAAACTTGTTATGTTATTTATTAATCATAGAAAGATTAATTCTAGAAAATTAATGTTTGATACCAGATTGATTTATTATGATTTGCAAGATATTGACATCTAATATTTATGATTTAATTAAGTGAAACATTTAAACATACACTTAATTCTATTGCTATAATATTAATATATTGATATTTTAAATCATAATTTACATTTTGTTTGTTGTTGCATCACAATGATATTTTGTTCATATATAAATGGAGTAAAGGGTCAGATTGGTCCTCGAAATTGCATAAAAAGGGTCAAATAAGTCCGTACTGTCCGGCCGTCGCCATTTGGGCGGTTTCCGGTGGAAAATTTTATAAAATTTTTTGAGCATGTTATTCATTAAGTCTAGTTTACGCATACCAAATTTCAGGTAAAACTTCAATCAGCAAGGCATTTAAATGAATTCTTGAAGATAACTGCGCAGTTCGTTAAAAGCGCATTAATCTTCAAGAATTCATTTGAATGCCTTCCCGATTGAAGTTTTAGCTGAAATTTGGTATGAGTAAACTAGACTTAATGAATAAGATGCTCAAAAAAATATCATCAAAAAATTCCACCGGGAACCGCCCCAAATGGCGACGGCCGGACAGAGCCTCCTATATAAGGACTTATTTGACCCTTTTTAATTTGTGTAACTTCGAGGAGCAATCTGACCCTTTACTCTATATAAATGTATGATATGTTATGTATGTTTGTTATCAAATGAATTTTATATTGAAAAAATATGTATTAATATAAACTATACTTTAAACAACATAGCTGAAAATGTGAAAGTTTAGAGCATAAATATCTTTGTATAAAAAAAAAGTAGAATAAGTTATTTACTAATAAAATTTTAACTTGCGAATACACTTTATATAATTCACAAATAAACTCTTGCGTTTAATTAATTTAGAAAATGTTTAAATTGGTATACATGTACTCCCTAATTCATTGTTAGGAAGTGCATTTGTTTCTTCTCTCTTTTTTAATTATGCATGTTTTTGTATTGTATTACTATTAATGATAGTTTGATGTAGTTTATTTTTTTGTTTTTGTTTTTCAATTACTAATTTTCTAATGAACAAAAATACTTTGGTAAAAACCGAAAAAACCGCAACCGAACCGAAATAAACTGAACCGAACAAACCGTGGTTCCAAATTTTTGAACATAAAACTGAACAGAACCAAACTTTTTACTTTGATTCGGCATTTGGTTTTAGGTGAAAATCGAACTGTTTGAACTGAACCCACCCCTAGTTAGGGAGGCTTGGGCCTTCCCAACATTATTTATTTAATTATATATATATATATATATATATATATATATATATGGATTTTGGTTCAAATGAGAACGAATCTTAATGTGAGAGCGTGAGAACAAATCTCAGCCATTGATTAATCTATACGGATCTGCACTCAATTGGATTAAACGAAGGCTATTTAGGTATTTTATAATAAATCAGTTTTGGTAACCACCGTTGGCAATTAATTCCTTAGCTTCTTGATTGAACAATCCACTAATGCAATCATTACATTCCATATATCATTAAATAATGCTTTTTAGTTGTCACGTACTCACTTGAACCTTTTGAAATAATTTATTTGTTTTGTTATCTTGTCTATCATGAATAATTGTGATGATAACTAAAAAATTAAGTACACTTTCTCCCTAATATATGATGTGCGCTATTTATTTTCAAAGACCACTTTTATAATAATTTTAGATAATTTGTTTGCACAATTGAGTATAGTGCACAACTAACATATAGGGATGCACACACTTATTCTAATGTACATAACTTGCATAATAAGTTTATGTGCACCATTTTTGCTTCATTTAATTAATACATATTTATTCATGTGCGTCAAACACTTTTTCTTGTGTATTTTCCATCTAACGTTTTTTGTGTATTATATATTTATTCTTGTGTTATAATATGTATGATAATTTTTCGTGTGCATTTAATCATGGTGATTGTGAGTTTGATATTGATTTTTATGCATTAGGGTATTTGTTCTTGGGCTACATACCTATTATGCGTTAGATACTGATTCATGTGTGTTATATAGTAGTTTAAGGTTTATGAAGTCATGAGAGTGGTTTCGGTAAGAATGGACTCTCGAGAGAGACATGAGAATGAATCTGAACTGTTGGATTGAATTGTGTGGAAATGAATTGTGCATTAGATAAAGTTGAAATGTGCATTAGATGATATTGAAGTGTGCAACATAAAAATTTAAACTCACACGTGCATTACGTGAAACTGAAATGTGAAGAATAAAAGATACAAAATTAACATCACATTGTACCTTTTGTTCTACACATTTCAATTGCACCTAGTACACATTTCAATTTTACTTAATACATAATTCAGCTTCACATAATGACATTGTATTGTACCCTTTGTGTTGCAGATTTCAATTTCACCTAATACATATTATAGTTTCATCTAATGCACATTGAATTTCACATAAAGCAAATCTAACGGTCCAAAACCATGAAGTCATTATTCGTTACATATGAATTAGTTTTTGATTGTTGTGCACTAGATTCAGATTTTTGTGTGCAAGAGACTTGTTTGAATATTTTATATACATATTGTGTGTCAGATACTAGTTCATGTGCATTATATTCATGTACAACTTGTATAAATTTCAGTGTATTATATCACAACCGTATATGCTTTATATATTACATGTATTATCATCTATTTTTAGTTGATTTTATTTTGGTAAGAACTATTAATTATATTTTAAACTTCCCTAATTTAAGGAAGTGAGCTACGTTATACTTTATCCACATTAAATACCCCTTTTCAAAATTACAACTTCACGCTTTGATAAAGCACCGAAGTCCAATCTTTTAGATATGGAAATTATCTTCTAGGATTGTCCACACCATAATTAGGTGTACAAGATATAACTCATCCGTTGATTACTTTTGATGAGTGGTTTAGATATGTTCTCACGTTCTCACGTTAAGCATCGTTCTCATTGGAACCGCACCCTGTGTATTTTTTTTTTAATCGAAAAAACCAATTTTATTAAGGAAATTATTTAAGAATTACAAAAGTAAATGAAGGAAGAAAGCTAAAGAAGATAAAAAAGAAATCGCTGTTGAAAGGAAATGGAGAACAAAATTCCAATTGCTAATGGAATTTTTCAATCCAACGCCTTGCCATCCTAGTATAAGCTTGTCAATCCAGCGCCTTGCCATCCCAGTATAAGCTTGTCAATCCCAGTATAAACTTGACACTCAAAAGACCTAGAAGCTCAAGTTTCTTAAAGAATCCCAGCAGTAAGCATAGAAACCCAAAACAAATCTAATGCCCGACATAAGCTTGTCAATCCAGCGCCTTGCCATCCTAGTATAGCTTCTCAATCCCATTATAAGCTTGACACCCAAAAGACCCCGAAACTCAAGTTTCTTAAAGAATCCCAACAGTAAGCATAGAAACCCAAAACAAATCTAATGTCCAGACAATTGTTTAGCTTTTATACGAGCACTCCTCCTAATTGGTTCAATTCGATAGCCGGTGAAGCTCACTACATGATCGGTTATACGATCAAGTAGCTCTCTGTCTGTCAACTCTCTCCTAATATAAGTGATCTCTTCATCATTTGATTCATTGGTATCTGCAATCTCCCGCACATCAGGAGAAGGATAAGCTATCTGAAGCGGCTTTTCCTCGAAAATTGCGTCAGCGCTACAATCCTTCTCATTAATCTGTAATAGTCCCTCATGAGTATCCTCCCTCACCAAATTCTCTGATTCAATAGAACAAATTTCTGACCCAGAAGAAGAAGAGTAACCAATGTGAATTAAATCTTCATGAAAACCGCACCCTATGTATATGTATATGTATATATGTGTATGTATGTATGTATATATATATATTATATATATATATATATATATATATATATATATATATACATACATATATATAGAATAGAGATCAAATACAAAGCCTTCTTAATTTACAAAGTACAAACTCATCTTGACCATCCGATGAGTTGATCCAAAGGACATAAAGGTAAGGTGACATTTTTGTAATAAAACCCAACTTTTTAGGGTGCAACTCGTTGCACCTTAATGTGCAACTGTTATTTTTATGACTTTATAATGTGCAATACTTTGAACCTCAATATGCAATGCAAATAACGTCAAGGTGCATCGTACAAATATTTGCACAATAAGCACACTTTGTACTTGATCTTCCCCCTATATATATATATATATATATATATATATATATATATATATATATATATATATATATATATATATATATATATATATATATATATATATTATTCCTATGGCCTTAACACATAAGCTTTTCTATAGTAGCAAGTAGGAAGATGACTGAATAGAACCTGCCAATTACGGTGAAACCAAAAGCCACAACACCTAATTTGAAGTTTTAGGATGTTTTTACTTGGACTGTAATTTGCTGGTCTGGTCTGGTCTGATCTGATCTGGTAAGGTCTGGTTTCTTTGTATTTTTATAACTATCCAAGTCTGGTCTGGTCTGAACTGGTCTGGTCTAGTCTGGACTGGTCTGGTCTGGTCTGGGAAAAATTACAGTCCGAGTAAAAACATCCTTATTTCACTAGATTTCATCTTTTAAAATTTTATACCCCTCAATTTTTGTTGTTTTTTATATAGTAGTAGAAAATACGGAGTACTTCTGATTATCTCTCAATTTTTTATATTGAATAAAAAATCCTCATTAGCTCGTGGTGCCCACCCTATTTTAGAGGCGCAAATGCTTAATTATTTCATCAAAAAAAATAGTAAATGGTACTACGTACGGAGTATTAGATATGAATGAAACATGAAACAATTATAGTCAATAATAGTGACTAAGTAATATTTTTGTGTACTACATTTTAAAGAGTAATATAACTATCTAAGTGGATTTTTTTCTAAAAACTTTAGGGTAAACAACGTATCAATATTCCGGCCCCTCTCATCACATCATGGATCCGCCCCTGTCTACCACCGTTAGGATTGGTTAAGTCACCGTAATTTACAATCTCTCATATGTTCTGTCGGGTCAGGGTATGGGAGGCCTTGGGGTTGGGGATCAACCTTTTGGATAAATGTACATAATGCTAATCCTTTCTTATCCAAAATAGATTTAATACATAAATTTATTTTCTTGTTGTTATACATTATTATTCCCATAAACAACAATTGTGTTGTTGATCTCTCTTGCGTTAAAATTGAGCCTTTTCTATATTCTTTCCTAATTTGCTTCCTAGTGAGGTACCGAGCGCTCTTACTACGTTCTGCGCGCAAAAACCTTTAACTGTGTAAATGTGGGGAGTACCACTTATATAGGTAAAAATGTTAGGCTTTCTTGATCTTTAATTTTTTCTTTCTATCTTAAGGAGGGGTGGCATATTAGTTTGATTTAACCAAACTGACCGTACTAAATCGAACTACCCTGAACCAAAATCGTACCACGTGCAATTGGGTTTGAGTTTGGGAGCATTTATCTCAAACAATATTAAATTGAAGCGAACCAAAACCAAGAAAAACTAAATAAAACTGAACCGAACTAAAAAAAATCAATAAAAGTTTCATCATTTCATTTTCATTTACCCCAGTGCCGCAAAGGCTACCCACCTATGGTGGGGTAAGGAAGTCGGATGTACGCAGTCTTACCCCTGTACTAAAGCACAAAGAGACTGTTTCCGGATGACCCATAGTGAAAATCGTATCCAAAATTGCATATATTATCAAAAACTAACAAATCTAAACTGAACCAAACTGAACTAAACCAAATCGAACCAAATCGAAAGATAGTATGATTTTTGTTTGGTAATCATTCTTACAATCTGTTTCAAACAGAATCGAATTGAAATCGATAAAAATCGAACTAAAACTGGCATGTCCACCCGTAATCTAAACTATGTAACTTCTCATCCTAATGCCGTAAAATATGTATTCAGTCTTGTATATTGTGAGGGATATAATTCTCACCCCTAATTGTAGTACTCTTCAAGGCTAGAGATGAATTCTTTTTAATTTTTCACACATCATACTTATCTATTGTCTTCCATACATACATCAGCAAAATCAAGATCAGGAGGCTTCACGTTAGGGACGGACCGGGTTCGGGTTCGGGTCGGGCACGGGTCCGGGTCGGGATTTGGGCGGGACCGGGTATGGGTACTACAGGCCTAGTACCGGCCAAGGTAGGTTCCGGGACCGGGCCGAGCCCGGGTTGGGTTGGATCTTATATTTTGTTTTTAAAAAAATGACTTTTCTTATTTATTCTTACCCACACCCACCCACCCAAACCACCAAGCCCCACCCGCCTAGCACCCAAAGTCCAAACCATTCGAAAAAAACACTTTTTGGGTCGGACCGGTCCCGGACCGGCCGGGCCGGTCCACCAATTAGACTACCCGTAGCTCGCCCCAACCCCCCGGTTCGGGCCCAAGGCCCAGTCCCGCACAGTGACGGTCCGGGTGGCCGGTCAACCCGGGGCCAGTCCAACCCTACTTCACGTACAGACGTACAGTACTCATTAAGAGGATGTGTTACTATGTTAGAACTTTACATTTCTAGAGGCACCTAGAATATTCTAATGCATTTCGTACTTTTCCTCAAGTTTCTAAAGAAGTTTCAAATTTTTCTACGTACTATTTTGTTTGCTCAACTAGAGAAATCTACAGATTTCTACCCTCTACGAATTTGCAAAATTCAAAATACATCTCTTCTTTTGGATTGAAATTTATTGGTCAGGTCTAATTTGTTCTGGTTTGTTGAGGTTTGGTCTAATATGATCTGATATAGACTGGTCTGGTAAATGTATGATCTGTGTATTTTATAACTACGAATGTAGTCTGGCACTCTGGCTTGTTCTGTTTAAGTCTGGTCTGATATGGGTTGGTCTGTTTAAGTCTGATCTGTTTGAGTCTGATCTGATCTGGTCTGTTCTGGGACTGAATGCAAAATCATCCTAACATTAAGAAGACTTCAAACTTAACAAAATTAGCAACTTTTAAAGAGCATATATTTTTAAAGATGTGCCGCTAATTTAATGTACAATGGACCCTTGAATATACGGAGTAGAAAATTAGAAAGCGTAGAGAGTATTATTATAGAAAGATAGCGTGGACTAGCTAGTAGCTCTTTTATCATCTCCTTTTGAACCAATCAAATTATACGCGTAGCATAATGAATTTTATTATCACGTACTCTATTTAGGATGTCTGCATTTGGATAGAAAATTCCCAGACCGGTCTACTCTATAAGATTGGCCTAATATCATAACACTGTATTATACGTATAGGAGTACTATGTATGCATTTTACATGAAGAATTTTATTTTATATCTCACACTTTGAATGATGTTAGAACTTTGCATTCCATTTATAACAATCTTGTTTACACCCATCCTATAACATTTTGTGAGGAAAAATGTAGGTACAAATTCAAAGTATTTTTAAGAGAATTGAGGTGTAAAATAAAAAAAAATTAAAATGGAGCGCAAAATCCAATATCACCCAAAAGATGGAGTGGAGTGCAAAATCAACATTTCTCATTTTATATTTGTCCAACAATATTGATGTTTTAAAATCTAGCATGGTATAAAATTGAAATTAGTATCCACATTGAATTGTGAGTAGTATCACGGTTATGCATTCGATATGTTCTTACGTGATTTATAAACTTGTACCCAAATTCTTAAAACATCTTGATAATTCGACCATGAATGTTTGTTACGAGTATATTAAATCTTAAAGTTTCTTCTCATGAACCTAATTAAATGAAAAGATCAAAGTTTTATATGCTCATTTGTATTTTTATATGCAACTAGTACGTCCACAAATGGTGGCTCATCGGAGAACACATGCAAGTCCTGTAACGTCACTAACGTGTGTGCTCATTGTTGAGACTTATATTATCTGGATTTAATTGCTCATTCGAGGTTAATTAGCTCTGATAAATTTAGGTGTATTGCCTTACAAGATCAACTTCATAGGATCCCAGGAATAATTCAAGACTTTATACGAGACTTATCGGGATTTATATGATGGTATATTTCTATATCAACCTTATAGGTTAATATGTTAGAAATAGTTGTTCTAAATATAATTCAACTATAACCATTACTATTCTTTGGTCATAAAATATCATTAATTAAATAAAAAGAAGATTAATAAAAAGCATGCAGATTATTATTCCTTAAGACTAGTTATGACGAACCAATATATCTACCTTCTTTATTTAGAAATAATGAGGAGTTATAATCTGCTAGCTACGTATTTTACTATTTTTCGCATATATCCATATTTTGTAATGCGATTGACACATTTTTTTTTGAAAATCCGATTGACACTTACATTTAAGTTTTCTATTGGAGGAATTTAAGTTTTCTGTTCAAACATTTTAAAATCTACGATGAGAAGAGAATAAAAAAAAGTTAAGGGAAAAGCTCGAAAATCAAGGGAATGAAACTGGAGATGTGCCAAAAAGAGAGTAAAATATAGCGAGAATAGAGGAGTACATCATCTTCATAGTTTCAGAATTCAGACGGAGTACAAAATATGGATAATCACATGTTAACTTTAATTAAACGGAATTTAAAAAAAAACTTTAATTAAACGGAAGCTACGTACTAATAACTACTGGTATTATTCTTATTGTTGTAATAATACATACAGTAATTTCTTAATAATTACATCTAGCTGCTGCAAAAGCCAGTAGGTTATCTTTTCCGGACGAAGAGCAGATAACACGAATAGCAATAACACGAATTAGTTCCTGAAATTCTTACCAGTTGCAGGCTTCTTATTGGATTTATTGCGGACGGGCTTCGTGACCTGATAGAGATCGACGACGGATCGGAACTTCCGTTTCCTCGGCCGCGGGAAAGCCTCCAAGGCAGCTTCATCGAGATCGTTATTATCGGAGGCGGCGTCAGCGGTGACGCTCTCCTCATCTCCGGCGTTGTTGCAGTACCGTACGCTGTCGGAATCGCCGCTGAGCTGAATCAGCTGCAAGGCCGCGTCCATCTCCGGCTCCGTGAGTCTCGATTCCGTCTCTTCGCCGCCGCCACTGTCGCCGCTCTTCCTCCTCCTTGCACAAGTCAATAACTTCTTCATTCGATTGAAGGATCGATCGATCGATCGATTCAAGTTGAGTATGAATTTAGTTTCGTAGCGGAAGGGAAGAAAACGGAGCGGGGATTGGAGGAAAGTGGAGGCGGATTTCCTTGTTTGTAGAAAGTGAAAATGACGAAAATATCCGGGCAGTTTCTCTTGCTTTATTTTGCTGCTGTACTTTTAGGGGGTCCCGGGTTTATGTACGGAGAAGAAGCATTTATTGAGGTTCCTGCATGTCTAATTTCGTAATTTCGTTGTCCACATCATTTTCACCGCCTCCAAGTCTCCACATTTCTATCAAAACTTCACCGCCTTGCGATATTCGGCCTTGTTTGTCATGCATCCATTCCAAAACTGTAAATATATTTAATTTATATTCGAATAAATTGTTCTATATAGAAAAATCTTTAAAATAAGAAATAATGACCGTTGCATAATACAATAAGAAAATGCATAACAGTTTACTTTTGTGTGTAGGAGTGATCATAATATTAGATCGGGAAAAGGGTCAGATAAACCCTCGAACTTACATAAAAAGGTCATATAAGCCCTTATATAGGAGGCTCTGTGTGGCCGTCGCCATTTGGGGCGGTTCCCGGTATAATTTTTTTGACCTTTTCCCTATTAGATCTAGTCAGGGACAACGAATTTAAGGGGGCGCGGGGGCAATCGCTCTTTTGGACTTTCAAATTTTTCTACTATATATGTAGTATTTTCATAAATTTATCATACTTTATTGGATGTATATATTTTCTCTCTCTTAACTTTTAGTTTTCAAAGTTAATATATAGCCTTATATAGTGTAATACTTAATTGGAGATTTACAAAAAGTAAAATCTAAAATAATTTAGATAATTTAGGACTTAGGATACCATTATTTAAAAGTTGCTAGCTTTGTACTCCCTCCGTATCAAATTAATTGACCTGTTTGCTTTTCACGCAGTTTAAGACAATTACTGTAGACTTTATTAAAAGTAAGAGGTTTTTAGTACTGTAGCGACACTGTAGCGGTACTGTAGCAGTACTGTAGCTGCTTTTTGAGTGGGATTCTTTCCAAAGAGGGAAATGAGTCAATTAAATTGATACACCAAAAAAGGAAAGTGGGTCAGTTAATTTGATACGGAAGGAGTAATATTTAATTATTTTTATTTGATAATTAGTACTAAATTTTGTAAAAGATCAAACGATATTAAATACCAGACACACTGGTTAAACAGTTTTTTTAGATCATGTGAAATGAATCCAAAATATAAATGTTTGTTGACGTTAAATTATACAATTAATTTACTTCTTACTTTCTAAAAGCAATTTATTGCATAAATCATAAACTTTAACGTATTTGACCACATATATGAATTAACAATACTACATATAATATTATTCTAAAATTAATAATCTCACATATACTATTGTAATATTAAAAAAATCTCGTG
The DNA here is from genome assembly GCA_945859915.1 of Cuscuta epithymum. Lineage (NCBI taxonomy): Eukaryota > Viridiplantae > Streptophyta > Magnoliopsida > Solanales > Convolvulaceae > Cuscuta > Cuscuta epithymum. The sequence goes on from CAMAPF010000938.1 coordinate 2,035,364, forward strand.
ACCCATGAACACCCTCTTTGGTAGACAAAAACTACAATTCAAAAACCAATTCTTTATTCCGATAAGGTTCATGTGGTTAAACAAGACATAATTTATTTAAAAGGCATTGATTGATGTGTACCTTTTAATTTTTTTACCTTCAAGTAGATTGACAAACTGTAGTATATCCTTTTTTTCAAATAAATTTCCTTTGATTTGCAATTTCTTATGCTTTAATGTATCAATATTTTTTTCTAAAGCATTTACGGTTACAAAATTAAAGTTACTTTTCCATTGTCTAAACTTAGAATGTACCGAGTAATAGATTTAAATGTCAACGTGTACGTACAAATGATTTGTTTTTAATAAAAATTAGCCACAAAGCCCTACAATAGTTAAAAAAAATCATCCCGCTACACTAGCGACAAAATATTGCCCCACTACATTAGTGGAAAAAATTCTGTCCCGCTACACTAGCGAAAAAATGTTCGCCCCCTACACTAACAAAAAAAATCGCCCCCCTTGACTCGAAATCATGAATCTGTCACTGGATCTAGTATTATGTTTAATTAATTTTATAAAATAGCGACTATCATATTTGTATTTTTACATTTGATTTTAGTAATAATTTAGTAATTATTGGGTTCCCTCCTAAATTGAGAAGTTGATGAAAATTCTATAATTTTGTGGAGATGTCTACAATTCTCTATATAAGTGTCGGAGAGTATTGAATGTTCCAGAATATTCTGAAACTTTCTAAAGAGACATGAAATTATCTAGAAGCGTGTGAAAGAGTGTAGAATATTTCAGAACATTGTGAAACTTTCTAGAGAAGTGTGGAATTCTCTAGAATTGTGTAAAAGTGTGTGGAAGCCTCTAGATCATTTTGAAGCAGTGTAGAGTTCTCTAGATTCTTCTAGAAGATTAGAGAAGCTTGTGGATACTTCTTGGAAGACTCTAGAAGTGTAGTGATGCATAGAAAGTTCTAGAGAAGTTTGGAGGAGATTGGTATAAATAGAGGTGAGACTACTTTATTTTAAAGTAATTCATTTAAGAAACAAAAGTGATTTACATCTCTACAAGTTATTTATTGTTTTGTTAGCATTGTTAACCTTTTATTTTTTCAATAATTAAGGTTTGGATGTTGTTTGTTGTTTGTTTGTTGTTTTCACTTTTCTTTATAATTATTGTATTTAAAATGTAAATGTTTTTAGAATGGTTTTGATTTAATTTTTTATAAATCTGTTTTCTTTACTAAAAATAATTGATTGTGTAAATTTTTATAGTTTTAGTCATTATTTTACATTTCAAAGATTCTTTTTTCATTTAAGTCTTGTTAGTTTTACACGTTTAGTAAGTATTTGGTTTCTTTGCGAAAAAGTTGTTCAAATTGAAATTTTTACTTTGTTAGTTGGAGCACAATCTCTGATCTTATACACTAGTTTTGGGTTGTCAAGCCTATTACACCAGTGTAAGTAATGACCACATCTGTGATATCTGTTACATTGAGCCAAGATCGATAAAGTGTTATACCAAATAAATTATCGATTCTAAACGTAATATTTATAACTTTTATAGTTGAATATGTCATACCAAACACATATACCAAGCCGACCCCACCTTTACACTCCTTCAAATTACAAATACAATTCCATAAATTGCATATACTTCCTCCATTAGCTAAAAAGAGTCATTTCTTTGTGCCCATTTCAAATACAATTCAATTTGCCTCTTAGATAAAATTTAATCATATAATTAAATTCAATGTTTTTATGAGTATTGCATCAAAGAGATAACCTTTCTAGAGGGAAAACATAATAATACTCCCTCCGTCTCATAAAATTCTTCCAATTTTCCTTTTTGGCTCGTCCCAAAAAATTTTTCTCACTTACTATTTTTGAACAATTTATGTGGCTCACATTCATTTTTACCTTTTTTTACACAACTACAACCATACATTTCCACCTTACTCTCACCTTCTTAATATGTGTGTCAAGTCCATGTGGGAAGAATTTTATGGGATGAAGGGAGTAAGTATTATAAAAGCAAAGTGACAATAAGATGATATATGAGGTATTTGGATCAGATTCTGCTTATGTTTCTTTTTTGACATAAGAAGTAGAATCATAAACAGTTTTTAAAAAATTGGGCTCTAAAAAACTAAATTTAGGGGCAATTTATAGCACTCATCAGTATTTCTGTATTTTCGTCCAAACACTCTAATACTTACTATGTCCCGAAATAAAGTTCCTGATTTGATCTACACACATATTTATGTAAGGTAGAATTTCATTTTTACTTTTCAAGTATACTCTTACTTTATGTCAAATCAAACAAAAAGTGGGTAAAAAAAGTAAGAGTAGTTGGGTTAAAAGTAATTTCCTTTTATAGAAATGAGAACTTCTTTTGGGACATTCATAAAATGGAAATGAAAACTTCTTTTCGAAACGGGGTAATATATGTTACTGCTTTTGAAAGAGAAAAAAACAATTTTAAGTACATCAGAAAAAAACAATTTTAAGTACACACCTATGAGCTCTAGATCAGAAATCACTTGAGAAAACATAAATATTTTACAATTATGATGTTTTCTTTTGGACTGAAATTTGTTGATCTCTGCTCTGGTCTGGTCTGGTCTGAACTGATTTGGTAAATGCCTGATCTCTGTGTATTTTATAACTACAGAAGTCTGATCTAGTCTGATCTGGCCTGGTCTGAGACTGAAAAAAGTCTAAAAGAAAACATCCTTAGAGACCGAGGTCCGGCCCGGCTAGGGCTGGACTGAACCGGGCCGGTTCGGGCCTCGGGCCTGGGCCCGGCCGGGCCTCGGTTCAGAATATTGAGGCCCGAGCCCGAACCGGGGGTGGCCGGTTCCGGGGCTGTTCCGGGCCAGACCGGGCCGGTTCCGGGCCGGGCCACCCGCCCTATTTTTTTTTTCTTTTTTTTGGCTTCTTTATTTAATCCCCTACCCCTCTTTCTCAACCCCAAACCACCCCAAACCACCTCAAATGGACCAAAATACCTAATCTAACCCAAAACATAAAAAATTTTCAAAAAAAATAAAAAAAAAAAATATATTTCCGGCCCGGACCGGGCCCGAACCGGCCGGGCCGGTTCACCATATGGGAGGCCCGGGCCCGGAACCGGGAACCACCGGGCCGGTTTGACCCGAACCGCCGGTGGACCGGGCCACCGGGCCGGGCCGGGCCGGTTCCGGGTCGGGCCGCCCGGCCCGAGTCCAGGACGAGGCCCGGCCAGAGATCGAGGCCATAATACCCAAGTTGGTCCCGGGCTTCCATAAATGAAAAACCGGGATCGGATCGAGTCCGGGTCCATGCCTAGGCTAGAGTATGCCTGCATAAATAGCATAATATAGTCCGCACTCCGCAGTAAGCGACCTCATTTGGCAGCATGTTCGATGATAAGTGAATGGGGTGCTTTTCAGTTTTCGATTAATGATCCCCCAGTTCTTCGGATATTAACTCAACAAATCACATCATCAACGATAATATTCACGTCGGTAGCGGTGTGCCAGTGTGAGAGAACAAATTGATCAAATCCAGCGACCAGCGTATTAACTTTGATGTGGTGTGAATATCATATTAAAGCATAGTTTTCGTATGAATTTTTTTTTTTTATTGTCCTCTCGATTAAGTTTTTAACTGAAATTTGATATGAATAATTTAGACTTGATGTGGAACATGATAAAAACAAATCATCAAAAAATTCTACCGGAAACAGTGGCGAAACCAGAACGCATTATGAGGCCGTGTTGAAAAGGGAAGAGAGTTTTTTTTTGTGTGTGAGTTTTTTTAGTATACCCTCTAACTTCATTTTGAAGCAATTAAATACATAATTTTAAATCAGGGACATATATACCTTAAACTATATAGCAAAGAACCTACAATCCTACATATTATTTAAATGTATATTACAAAACATATATACTAACAGATTTTCACCATCCTTAACCGATTACTAAAATGATGTATATTAGCAAAAGAATTAAAACGAAAAACAGATTTTCACACAAAAAAGTATCCTATTATTTCTTTGTTATCATTCCTCACTACTCGGTACTAACAATTACACATGAATGATTTTACAAATTATAAAATAATAAAATCACTAATTTCCATTCAAGGAATCTAGCCAAGTAATCCCTTATGATATACTCCCTCCGTCCCAATTTACTTAGCCAAACATGATTTTCCAAGTCAATGGTACCTAACTTTGACCGCTTATATATATTTATATAGATAAAATATTAATAAAATGAAATATATATGAAAATGTTATTTGTTGAAAATACTATCATAAAAGTATATAATTATTATTTTTTGCATAAATATATTAGTTCAAATAATTGCTCAAAGTTTACGAGTTTTGACCGGAAAAGTCAAGATTGGCTAACTAAAATGGGACGGAGGGAATATAAATAGTAGCAGTAAAGTGGCCTTGCAATTCAAGTTACATACTTACAACCCTTAATTTATACGTACTAGTAATATTTAGGGGTGTTTGGATCTGATTCGTATAATTGCTTCTGCTCCTTCAGAGAGCAGAAACAGAAGTTGGAGTGTTTGGGTGAAAGTGCAGAAGTGATTTAGGTGCTCTAATTTACTCCTAGAATGAGTTTTTTTAAACTGATTCTAATTTCAGAGCCGGATCTAGAAAATTCGACTATTGGGAGCACCAATTAAGTAGAAGTGAGAAAATTTCTAAAAGGTACGTAGTATAAAATAACTTGGACAGATGGAAAAATCAGATGTTAGCAAACTAGAAAATATATACTCCGTCAACAGAGTGTGAACAAGTATTAAGTTGTTTTATCGTCATTCAAACATCATAAAACGTAATAGGAACTTCTCTATGGAATAGAGGGAGTACATTAGCACTTGCACTTTGTCCCGCATCCCCGCTTTGCTTGAATGGAGGCAATATTTTTGTTTTATAGAATCGCGTTGTCATTGTTTAATTTATACAAAGAAATTAAGTTTTAAAAATTATACTTCATTTACCCAAAAAAATATGTTTAAATACTTATGTTTAATCCGCCCAAACAAGAATCGTAATCAACTAATAAATAAAAAATCAAATTCACACGACTATGTGATTAAGATGTCATCGAAATTTAAAATTCTACGAACTAGATAACACACTCTAAAGTCTAAACACACAAGATAAATTAAATTTATAATTAAATTCTAAGAATCAAGATATGAAAACTCTAATTAACTAATAAAACCTGAAAACTCTAATTTGGAAACTCTAATTAATTAATCGATATCTGAAAACTCTAATCTGAAAACTCTAATCAATTAACAAAATAATGTAAAAGAATACGTAGTATATTAGTAAATTCCTAATAACTAATTACTTAGTTACGAAGTGAAATATGAAAAAGGCTAGGAGATGGTTAGAAAATTCTAAGATTCAACGTTTTTGCTTGTTCAGTAGGTAACAATAGGGTGGATTTCTAAGAGATGCAGACATCTTAATATTCATGCTGCTACCGTAATCCCTATCCATTATTGAGTCTATTGACTATGGAATATCTTCTATGAATTCAATTTAGAAAAAAGTGTAAGAACTTAAAACTAAAAGAAAGAATAAAGACTATGGACCGTATGACACTATCACCTTATTACTTGGACTGTAATTCGTCTCAGACCAGACCAGATCAGACTTGGATAATTATAAAAATACAAAGAAACCAGACCAGACCAGATCAGACCAGACCAGCAAATTACAGTCCAAGTAAAAACATCCTTAGAGCCTTGGAGTCTTGGAATTAACTTAACAATGAGTGAGTGTCTAATATTTTAATGGGGTCCCCCATTATTTTCATTGAGGACACACTTTGTTTTTTAATATTAATGGGGAGTATATAGTATTAAAAAATTAGAAAGTCATTGGGGGCATGTGCAGAAGCAGAATTAGTTCCAAATACCCCTTAATACTTTAATAGTATATTTTAATTAATTTCAAATATATACTTTTATTATAGCATAATAATTAACATGACATGTAAGCAATACATACTCCGTAGAGAATTGAGCCACTCTAATAGAAATGCAGACACCGAATATCTTAGTTACGGAGTAAGGGCTAAAGGGCTACAGGTTTGATGAATGCAGTGATTTGGGCCGGCCAGAAGCCCAATATGTTAATTACTAGGGAGCCCTATATTTTTAGTACATCGGAAGCCCAGTTGTTTATACTACTACATACTAATCAAAACGTCGATGTTGGACTAAATGAAATAAACCTAGGGAACTTTTACGTTGTTCACTCCTTTTAGCGCAGCAAGGGCGCAAATAAACAGGTCGGCGAACCAAGGAAGAAGACGATAATCTCCAGGGGTGGGCTGGGCCAAGGATGGACTGGTCGGCGAATAAACAGGTCGGCGAACCAAGGATGGACTGGGCCGGGCCGAACCGGCCCGGAACCGGACCGGCCCGCTACTGTGCGGGCCCGGACCGGACCGGGCCCGGTTGGCCGGTTTCGGGCTTTTAGCCCGTGTTGGCGGGTCGGGCGGGCCGGTTCCGGGCCCTATTTTTGTTGAACCGGCCCGAGCGGTTCGGGCCGGGCCCGGTTCATTTTTTTTTTTTTTGGTTTTTTCAATTTTTTTTCTTTTCCTAGGGTAGGGCTGGGTGTTTTAGGGAGGTTTGGGGTGTGGGGGTGAGGGGGGGGGGGGGGTAGGGAGATAACAAGAAAGTCAAAAAAAAAAAAACATTGAACCGGGCCCGGCCCGGCCCGGTTAGGCCCGGACCCGGTATCAACCCGGGCCGGTTCCGGGCCCATGTAACCCGAAAAAAAGCCCGCCCGGGCCCGGCCCGGAACCGGACCGGCCCGGGTCCATCCCTAGGTGTGGTGCAAGCAATCCATATATCTACCTTAACTATTCTGTCGAATGGAGCGCCAGAACCGGCTCACCCCCACTAGTTCCGCCACTGGCCAGAAATGACCCCAAATGGCCTCGGCCTGACGATAATCCCCCTTGGCCGGCCTGATATGAACTGCCCTCTATTTATACATATCCATGCAAATAAAATTAAAAAATTTTATCATTATCTAAACATAAAGTAACTTTTTTTAAAAATTGTGCATCGCAATATAATTCGTGGTACATCTTAAAATATTGATATATTGAGTGTTGGGTATTGCGTCCAACGACGGGCGGACCCAAATACCTTCCGTGAGTGGCCCATTCAGCACAATGGCCCCAACACTCACGTTTGGAACCAGGTCAGGCTCAGCGAGATACCCATCGTGCCCCAAACAGGATGCAACATCGGGCCCCGAACGGGATGCAACAGATGGGATGCAAAAGGCGAGATCCAACACTTAGAAGCTTTCTCACTCTTATTTTCCTACAAAGTCTCAAAGAATTCAAATCAACCACCAATTTTAATACAATATGGACTACGGAGTATGTTATTGTGTTTATAAGTACCGCCAATTTTAATACAATACGGACTACGGAGTATGTTATTGTATTTATATTTATAAGTATTTGATAGTTTGTATTTCATTATGGCCCCTCTAGAGATGGAGCGGTTTTGGTCAGCCCGGCCCGCCACTGTGCAGGCCCGGACCGGCCCAGTGAACCAAACCGGGAACCGAACCTAGGACCGGCCCGTGGTGTTAGAGCAGGACGGTTCCGGGCCTACCCTTCCTTTGGAACCGGCCAGGTCGGGCCCGGTTCAGGCATTTTTTTTCAATTTTTTTGTTTTTCCTGGGTTGGGCTGGGTGTTTTGGGGGGGTGGGGCTGAGGAGGGGGGGTCGGGGGTTAATTAGAAAAGAAAAAAAAAATGAACCGGCCTGAGGCCCGGTCCGGACCCGGTGGCATCCCGGGCCAGTTCCGGGCCCGCCCCAAAAAATAAAAGCCCAGTTTGGACCGGCCCGGAGCTCAACCCAGAACCGGTCCATGCCTAGGCCCCTCTAATGAAATCCTAGCTCCTCCCATGACTTGGTTAACACTTGACAGGTATCCTATTACAGTCTAAAACTGGCCAAACAACCAGGCCAGGTACTCCACTGGTTTAGTGTGATAAATTGATAATGCAAAACAACATCTGGTACCATCACGGCATCACGTAAAGATGTTGTACCATCCTACAGTACTTTGAGGCACTTTTAATTTCAAACTGAAGAACATGTAGTCATGGACCCGGTTTGGGCCACCCGGCCCGACCCGCTACTGTGCGGAACTGGAATCGGCCCGGTTCTCGGGTCTGGGTCCGGCCTAGGCCCGGTGGGGGGGCGGGTCCGGGCTCGGGCCTTGTATTTGGTGAACCGGCCCGGCCAGGTCAGGCCCGGGTCCGGGCCGAATTGATTTTTTTATTTATTTTTTTTCGTTTTTTGGGGTTACCCGGGTTGGGTTGATGGTTAGGAGGGGTTTGGGGGGTGGGGGGTGGGGGGGGGTTAAGAGAGCAAAAAAAAATGACCAAACCGGAGGCCCGGCCCAGCCCGGACCCGGACCGGACCCGGTGGCTACCCGGGCCGGTCCCGGGCCTTCCTTCCCAAAAAAAAAGCCCGGCCGTGCCCGGCCCGGGTCCATGACTAAGAACATGTGAATAAATGTTCTCCAAATAAACATGTGAATAAATACTCTGTCAAAAGTTCAAATTTGGCAGCCAAATAACGACTTGCCAGTTTATCCCCGATAAAGCTGGAACTATAACCGGAACCAGTAACACCATAAATAGGTCAGTTGGGATTAAACTACTCCACATCCGATTACAGATTGGTTCCTACCTGGCTTTAGCCTCAAAAACAGGACTACCTATTCGGATGAAATGGAGTCGGACCACCTATTCACCAAGACCATTTCGGAGCCAACAAAGGTTTGGGTTGAGGCCGGATGAAAGCCTGTCCTGTCACAGATCCATCGATGGGCGATGGCATTGTATTAAAGGGAAGAAGAAGCCAGTAAAAATAAATGTTACGACTGAACAAAACAAAAGCTTGAGATGTCACAGCAATTTCAACAAGTTCTAGTTTTAATGAAAAAGAAAAATACAAGCAGGAATTACAGCATCTACGTAATTAATCAAACACCCCCTCTAATATGAAGGTGGTCTTTGCTTGTTCTTCATCTATTCACAAGCCAATTTGGCATCAAAGCTGCTCAAGCAGATAGCAAAAGCCTGGAATGCAGACAACGGGTATCTGTAATCCATGGTAAACATATCTTTACCAACTTTCCCGAATTGCAGAATGACCTTATCATGATCTGACGGCTGGCTTTGCGACTGCTGCTGCTGCTGCGAGGCGGCTGCCACTGTTGGGGGTGCTCCACCACCAGGTACTGGTGGTTGTGGTGCACCAGCGGTGGCGGCAATCAACTGGAAATTCTTCACAGATGCAACAGTAACCCTTCCCCTAAAATTAAGGCACCAACACTGCAACTGTTCATGCCAACGTGGTGCCTTGTTCTTGAGAACCAACGGCTTCACCTTTCCACCAACATCATCGCCTTCATTGGATGAAGATGCTATTCCAATGTCAGAAAACCGGGCAGAGCTGAACTCAGCGGAAGGATCTAGAAGAGATTTATTAGAGAAAGAGGCGGTCCGAAAGGAATCGTCAAGGAGGGACCTCTGGAGGAGCTCAGCAGGCTGTCCCGGAACTGTGCCGCCGGCATCGAGTGCTGAAGAAGGGATTGAGTGCATGATACAGTGCATTCTCCGTGGACCCCTCGTTCCGAGCACATTTAACTCGTATGTGAGGTGCGCTATGCTGTAGCTGCCTGTAGGGACTTTGGGTGAGACTTTCTTGGAATAGAATCTACGGCTTGCTCGTCCTGGTTCAGGAAGAATGTGAGCACTACTGCTCGTGCTTTGCGGCTGCGTATCATATATGATGAACTTTGTCCCCAAAAAATTTGATCTGTAACAAACAGTTACATTGTCCGACAATGTCATCCAGTAAAAAAATTAAATGTTAAGCAGAAATTTTACAAGATATGGAAGGTATTTATAAAATGTGAGTGCATTTATATGGATAAAAACTGGTTTACATGGAAAATCAATACTTTGATTCATCAATGTCAATTTGGTGCAATTCAGTCCAAGGTTGTTAGAATCGTATTGAATTAAATCGGTAGAGAGATTTAAAAATCGAATCATAACATCGAACCACAAATCATACGATAGTAAAATTTTATAAAAAGTAAAAAAAACAATATTTAAAAAGATTAGACAAAAGAAAACCCACAATTTAACATCATTAAGTCAAATCGAAATACTATATTAGAATACTATATTAGAATACTAGAATAATATATCAGTTTAGAATTCAATAATTTGCAACTTCTATTGCTATTTGCTGGTGAGTTGGTATAATAGAGGCGGAAGGAGGGCTAAGGTGTAGGTTTGAATCTCTCCAATATAACCAAAGGCTGTAATTTTACATTGGAAAGATTGAAAATAATAATCCCAACTATTGCCGTCCCGCTAACAATAATCCCAACTATTGATTATTTTTGTATAATCTCAACTATATCGTCGGCCAATAATGGTCCGTGGTCAAATAACAAGTGAATTTCAAATAGAAATTATGCGTAAAAATTAAAAGTTGGGATTATTTATAGGGATTACTTGTTATATATCTTCTCATCCACTTTAGAAACTATAGGAATTTATTTATAGCTGGTCACATTGGACCATTACTGGCGGAAGGTCCCTAAAGTTCAGATTATTCTGAAATAATCAATAGTTGGGACTTGAGATTATTATGAGCGGACCGCCAATAGTTGAGATTATTACTATCAATTTTTCTTTTCACATTTTCAAGAGTTTTGTTCTTTTTCTCATTTACTTGCTATCCCACACGGGAAGTGGGAGGGTTTTGCTCCTCCCAGAACTCTTATAAATGATGATCTTCTTCTCCCATCACAGAAGGCCAGCGGCATCTATATAGTATGTTGCGGGTCCGACAGACCTGATTTTGGCCTTCCCCAGGCCTGATTTATTCAGGCTGAGCTTGAAATAAAGTCGTAATATCACATGAATATCGCGATTTTAAATGAATAGTAATGATTTAAATACGATTTTGTTCAAATGCAATTTTGTATGTGAGTTGAATCGTTTGGGTGACTTTGAATCTACGATTTTACGATTCAAATCGCGAAATTAACAACCTCGATTCAGTCCATCCATTATTGAATAAATTACCAATGATGGTGTCATTCAAATTGGGAATCTTATTCAATTTCATAGGAGACTGTATCTCCTATTATTTTATGTTCTGAATAATGGTGTTACTATGTTAGCATTATGGGGTGAGGGATGACTTAATTGGCAACTTATTACATAACTGATGGAGTAAATATACAATGTGAGGGACTACATTGCCACACAAATATTGCAAAACTTCAGAGTAAAAACAGAAACCTGAGATAAGAGGACGGGATAACTATTTACCTTAGTTTCCCTATATAGTTGTTGCTTGATTGAGAGATATTTTCTGCATTCATTGATATGATATATTCTGTGCATGTTGTCCGACGTGTTCTTTTTGCTGAGAGAAGAAACTTCCCATTTTCAACCACCAAAGCTAAAAAGTCATGTGACAACAGGTATCAATAATCTCACATAGTAATAATTGCATCTATCTTTAAAAAATCTGATGCATGCCCATGTGAAAATGATAAGGAATAATTAATGTGTTTCATTTTCAAGATTCAAGAAAGGATTGCATATATTCAAGAAAAAAAGTAAGAAATACAAACAATTACCACTGAACTTTATAAAATTATCACCGTTATCAAGGATAATCTAACAAAACTATAAGCATTGGATATTAATATTTGCTTTTTATTAAGTGCCCCCATGAACACACTTTAGATAACCCCTTAAGCAAAAAGAACTACGGAGTAAAACTTCGCAAAAATGATTCTTGATCCTGAAATCTAAGAGAATATAATTTAGATACATTTTTGTACACAGCAACTAAAATACAAATAAACAGTTGCAAGCTTATAAATTAGCTCACCAGGACTAAGACACAAGAAAAGATGGTATGTCAAATTAGACTTGTCCCTCTTGATGAAGCATTGGATGGTTCCATCACGGGATCCAGGCTGAAAATGAAAAGTAACAAGGCATGGTAATCATTTTCTGCAAAGAATTTGAAAATATAGTATTCTAGTAGTGTGGCATTTTTTCCGTAAGAAGGAAAAAGTGTCAGCCTAAGTCTTGTCACTGTGCCTTTTTACATAATTTTGTAGTGTTAAATAACTTTAGACAACAAAATGACTAAAAGTTTCTTGTAATCAGCCCCAATATAGTTGGGAATTTGGGATTAGGGCTTGAATCAAATCTAGAAGGAATTAAAATAGAAGAAATTCAGACTTAGAAATGGCCTACCTGCTTGAGTGAAACTGGGAAAGTAAGCTTTCCACACAAGTCAGGACCCCTAACAATTTCCTTACACATGTTCCTCCAAGACCTGCAAACTTCAGCACAAGCAACAACATATCTACGAGTCGGCCATGTGCTCTCACTCTCCTCCAACCGACGAATTACATCAAAAAGTAGCTCTGGTGGAAGATTTGACCAACAGCTGTTCTCAATTAATGGGATGATATGGTCACTTAAGTCCTGGAACGAACCATTAGAAGATCTTCCCCTGTGATGATGACTGGAAAGCCTCACATCAAAGCTACGCCTTGAAAAGCTCCCAAAACTATCCCTAACATCCCTAACTATACTGCGGAATGACATCTAATCTTGGAAATGGTGGGGAGAGCAAATCAATGTGGCTGTCACGGACAAAAAGAAAAAGAAATTGTGGTTTAGCTATGAGAATCAATTGTTGATGGAAAAGACAGATAGGAAGCATGAAAGGCATTCAATAGAGGAAAAAAGGTAAGCACCAAAAAAGAACAAAAGCTAAAGCATCACATGGACATATTAAAGTAAGACAAATGGCATGATTTTTATCTCACACATCTTTTTTAGATTCTTAAAGTGGACTTCACTTTCTTGATTTCAGCATTGTAGATGAGAAACAAGATTAACAGCTAAGTTACGACCACCACACAGTTGTAGAGAGGAGAACAATAAACTTTCTTGTGTGCAAAGAAGGCTTGATATTCCCATTCTCCTAGAAACTGTAGATAAATTGAGCCAAACTACTGTTTACACTAAAAAGTTATCATTTTTCTCGTTGCAGTACAGAATTTGATTTCGTTGTACCACCATGATTCCATAAGTGTTAAGACAATAACTTGTGCAAAGAATGTTCAAACTTGATGCTAGGAAAGTAGTCATTCTATTACATAAAGCAGAATGTAATAGGTTTGTCAACAATACAAACCCAAGAGTTTGGAGTAATAAAGACTGCAAAAATGGGAATGTTTCCAACAATCTACAAGAGTTGGAAACTGTTCACAGTACCCCCCCCCCCCCCCCCAAAAAAAAAAAAAAAAGCTTACACCACAGGAGATTTTAATACACCTAGAAATCAAAATAAAATCCCAAGTGCATAAAACAATCATAGACCAAGAATCACCAAGAAAGGAAGAGCCTCCTCCCTCGGTATACTATCCTCAAAGTAAACAAAACAAAGGAGAAACTTTAGAAATTAAAAGAGCGAAATCACGAATGAAATGGTTTCCTACCCCAGTACCCACACACCAAAAATGGGTCTTTCCCCGGAAATGAGTCCAATAGATGCAAATCACAGTAAGATCAGAAGCATAGTATGCATAAAATAGAGGGTCAACTCTGAATATGCACTAAACATCTCAAGAGTTCTAGCGCAGACCCTAATATTGTGCAAGATCTGAAGGTGAATACACTCAGCTCAGAGACAGATCTGTACCTTTGATGAACGACGCCAGCAAATATGAAAGCGCCCAAATATTAGGGAGGCGAAAATCAACAGAACGAAGTAGCAGATCAGAAAGAAAAGATGCGGCTCAGACCCAGAAATGCGAGGATGTGTGGGAAGATTCACCAAAGCTTTTGCACCCTAAAACCACCTTTTTCTTTCCTCAGTGTCCCTTTCCTCTATCCGGTAATAAATGCTCATTGCGCCGTATGGAGAGATCAGCGGTAAATTCAGTAGCGCTCGATGCTTGGCTTATACCGCATTAGATTAGAAATGAAGAAGCACGACGCGCTAGGTAGTTTTCATTTCGTGGGAGAGAAAAAGCCAAACCAAACCAAGTAGACAAATAACGGTGCCTTAAAGAACTTTTAGGTTTATAGCCATAGGAACCCACCGTCCAAGGTTCCCAAGGGTGGTTTGACTTTTCGGTCTTCCTGTACGTATCCTAATGAGCTAAGTTGTGGCACGCGTTGCCTACCCAGTCAAAGAAAGGATGATAATCAGGATTGATTATTTAATTCTTTTAGCATTTGTCATTATAATTTAGCTAAATTAATTAGATCATTATGTGGCATAAGCTTGTTGTTAATGAATAACGGCATAAAAACATTTAGAGCCCGTTTGGTAGCACGAAAATCAGCTGATTTGATTGATTCTGTTGAAATTTAGTAAGTTTTGGCTGAAGTGTCTGCATTGACTAATTATGTTGATTTAAGAAAAAATTATTTTTGAAATATATTTTATTAATAAAATAAAGAAAAAATTATATGTAAAAATAGCTCAAATGGTCATTTACGGTAACTTCAGCCAATACAGCCAGAAAAGTAACGTCAACCTTACTTTTTCTGCTTATTATACAATTCAACGCGCGAAAGCAAAAATTACATGTTTGGTGAAAAAGTTGGCCGATAAGCCTGATAAGCCTAAAAACAGTGTTGTCAAACGGCCTCTTAAAAAAGGTATTAACCAAATTATTTTGGTTTATGCTATATTATGGGTTATTTGTGAAATTGTGTTGTTTGTAGAGAAATTTGCTTACAATAACTATTGCTCATTTTAAGAGCTCATTTGGTGAGTTTGTTTTTCACTTTATTAGATTTATAAACCAACCTTCTAACCACGTAACTTTTGATTTCACGCGCTGAATTGTGCAATAATAAGAAAAAGTAAGGTTGAAGTTACTTTTCTGGCTATATTGGTTGAAGTTACTGTATATATCATTTTAGTTATTTTCATATAATTTTTTCTTTATTTTATTAATAAAATACGTAGTATATTTTAAAAATAATTTTTTCATAAACCAGCAAAATCAACCAATACAGCCACTTCAGACAAAGTTTTATAAATTTAAGCAAAATCAACTGATTCATCCGATTTTGTTACCAAACGGACTCTGAATCTATGCTTCTTTCATAGTAATTGTGCACCGTGTATCTATATCTATATCTATATAATATAATAACGCAAAACCCTAAAGAACCCTTCAGAGGAATTGTTGACATGTGGCAACATCCTTTGTATGAAAAAGTGACATGTGGCAAAACAATAAATTAAAGAAAAAACTATTCAACTTCCAAAACTCTATTCTTAAATATTCCAATATATTTATATTAATATATGTGTATATATTTGTTATAATTTTCAATATAAAATTAGGTAAAATTTTGCACTCGCCGGTATTACAAAATTCAAATACTCAAAAATAAAAAATAATTAACAATTTTTAGCCACTCTTAAAATAAAAATATTACTACGTACTTCTATTTCTTTTCTCATAAACTCTTGCAGGTTCTCCCTTATTCGAAATTTTTATAAATTGGTTCTTATTTGTTTCCAAAATATGATAATTATCACATCCTCTGTCTCATTCATTTTCTCCGATATTTTCTTTTTCTTTCGTTCACTAAGTTTGTGTAGCTCCAAATATTATAATGCATATGTAGTTCTAAATCATTCTTATATTATTGTCTCTACTTTTCATTTCAACATTAGCTAGATAAACTCTTTTTTAATAGATGCACATGTCTCGATCTTAATGAGACAAATGTGATATTACTTATCTATTTATTAATTCACAAGGTCTACTAAATCAAGGTCTAAAGGTAGATTCATTTTTTGTCACATATTTATTTATACTTCACAATTTATGTTCATGTTGTTAAATGGGTTAGCACTCCCCAATTTCATCGCTTGGATTGTCTAACTGTCTAATGGTCTTAAACGACGCACATTATTTTTAATGGAGGTGTACAATACACTTATAGTTAAAATAATGCAAACTTTAAACGGACAAGAAAGGTTGAACTTTTACAAAAATGTCACAACATTTTTTATTTATGATAGCACATATTTCTATTATTTCAAATAATGCACAATTTTTAAATCTAACATTCGAGCTCATTCAAATTCTTTTTTACACGTTAAGGTGTCTTCTCATTTGAACTCAACCTTATATATATATAATTTACAATTTTCAAATCTAATGTTTCGGTACATATATAGAAATAATGCGGAAAACAAAACAAAACATAGAAATAATGCTAGAGTAATTTATTTGAATAATTAGTATATATAGAAATAATAGTTCAACAAGGGTTGTAAATTAATAAGTATATTTGAAAATTATTTTGGTGGTAAAACATCAATATTGAAGATAATGAAAATAAAAAATAGATGTTTATATTAGGGGCGGGCAAGAATCCCGGTCCCGTTGTCCCATTCCGGTATATCCCGAAACCGTACCGGTGTTGTCCCGTTCCGTTTGGATCTCATTGATTTTGTCCCGCACCGGTCCCGTACCGGTTTAAAACGGGACGGGACCGGAACATTGGAAGGTTATCCCAAACCGTCCCGTTGTCCCATTTGTAATAACTATATAGATTTTGTAGCATGTGACTAGTGTGTAATGTCAACTCAAAAAATAAATTGTAACATGTTTTTAGTTCTTCAAGCCCAATTTTTAAATTAAAAATAATACCTAACATACATATTTACTAACATAGATTTTTATCCCACTTTGTATATCTACATATGAGTATCTCACAGCTAGAACACATGATTTTGAATAAACTAATTCATTTTTGCTTTGTTTTAAATTTAAATTTCAAATTTTGCTAAACCTAACTAAAATCTAATACGTAGTAGCTTTTAGCTTGTGATGAACAACAATTAACTTTTAAAATGTTAATATTTTGGTGCATGATACTTTAGAAATGCTAATATATATTAATTACAAATGATTATTTTTTGTTAGTTTGGGACGTCTCGAACCATCCCGAACCGTTCTGAACCATCCCGGTCCCGATTTAAATGGGACAAGACTAGGACAAAGGCTTGTCCCATACCGTACCGTCCCGTTATTATTAATTGGGACGGGACCGGGATAACCCTAATCCCGAACCGTCCCGACCCATGCCCACCCCTAGTTTATATTTTGGTTTACTCGCAACCTGTATGTGTCAACTCACTTAACCTGCAACCCGTGCAAGTTGCACCACGAAACTGGTGACTTCATCGGATTAAAGAATGACAACTCTAACCCACCGTGAAATGAGATTAAATGGGCTAACCCTATGGACTTCGACTCATTTTGATAGCTCTATCCATAGTCGATTAAATTTTTCTCTTAAGCACTAATTGACGAATTCATATACAATTTATTTTCCCTACAATTTAATAAGAACTTTAAGCACATATTTTCCTGTGCAGTGCACGAGTATACATACTAGTATTGAGAATATAACAAAAGTAGGTATTCTCATTGGATACTGTGAAACCATGCCCGTGGAGCTTGCTTAAGGCCATAAATAGCCTTGCGCATACGACACATATGATTAGGAAATTGAGGATGAACAAAACCACGGGGTTGACGCATATAGACTTCCTCAGTGAGATGTCCATGTAAAAAGGCATTTTTAACGTCAAGTTGACGTATAACCCAACCAAACGAGACTGCAAGAGTAAGAACAATACGAACTATGGTGGGTTTAATAACATGACTGAAAGTTTCGGAGAAGTCAATACCAGTCTGCTGATTAAATCCCTGAGCAACTAATCGAGCTTTATGCCGTTCAACAGACCCATCAGAATGATACTCAGTCTTATAAATCCACTTACAGCCTACTATATTCTTAGAATTGTCAAAGGGCACCAAATCCCAGGTGTTGTTATTAATAAATGCATTAAATTCATCAGCCATAGCTTCCCTCCCCTTTAAATGTTTATTAGCCTCAGTAAAGCAAGTAGGATCTGTCTGATTAACAAATGTGCTTAAGTTAAAAATTGTTTTTGGTTTAAAAATACCCGATTTAGCCCGGGTTTGCATGGCATGTATATTGAGGACCGGATGTGAAGCAACGGGACTGGTGGCAGATGGTAGGGTCTCGGGTATGGTCGCAGAGGAGCTATAGGCAGTGGAATGGGTTGTGATAGAGGCGTCGGCCAAGACAGGTGTGCTGGGAGGGGATGGGGAGGAAGGGGTTGAGTTAGTGGCTGAAGATTCGGTCAAGGGTGGAGGAGAATTATAGGGTAATAAAGCAGCAGGTCGAATGGAAGCAGGTGGTCTGGCAGTGTGTATGGGCGGTCTGGGAGGAGAAGACAAGATAGGTTCCGGGGTTGGCGGGATGGCCGTGAGTTTCATGGGAAACGGAGTGGAGGAAGACCGAGCAACTGAACCAGATTTGGGAAGATTTTGAAAGGGATATATATCCTCATGAAACGTAACATGACGACTTATATGAACCCGACCTGTAATAGAATCATAACAAAGATAGCTGACGAGTACTTTGTCGTAGTGTGCCTCAAATTAAATTCACTACTAAGGGCTAATACCGTAGTATAGCGTAGTAGAGTTCGTATCCACAGGGAAATGTGCTTTTTACGTATGTGTAAGCGTAACAAATAAAAGTAAACGGAAAGGGGAATTGGAAATTTTGATAATTGAGAAAGAAAATAAAATACTAAAATGAGGGAAATAAAATATCAAAGGTAATCAATCTTGATTTTGCTACTTTCCACTTGTTGATATATTTTAGTCGATCATTATTATATCTATAACATATCCCTTCTCGATTACTCAATTGAGGAGTATCTCCAATTCATCGAGGGTAGTTATTAACAATGACCGTTCATTAATAACCCTTACTATTAATCAAGTATAGAACACCGCCATATACCGACTTGATAGTAGCATTAATCTCTTAACTCCTTGATGAAATCAATTGAGATTAATAACCGCAACACAATTAATCCTTCTTAAGTTTATTAACCACGACCGTGCATTAATAAACAGAAGTTACTTACCTCTGAAACCATCAACGATTAACCATCGGTTCATTGATCGTTTCTAGTAGTAATTAATGTCGAGATGTTAACTAATTAATTGTCATCTTAGCAACACTCCCCAACATTAATATAGAGATAGATTAAGAGAAGAATTAATATTCAAGGGAAGAAGTTAAGAAAATAACTCACAACGTTAATAATCAACAAGCTTCAAGAGCAAAACCAAGCTCAAAAGACTATCTAAAGTACAAGAATAATGTGTATATGAAAGAGGGGATTAATTAATATCTAAAATAGGAAGAAAAGGGGTGTTTTTATAGGAGAAGTTATGTGGTTATGTCTAAGACATAATCTGATTTTCTCATGTTCACTTGCTTTATTTGATCTCTTATGATCTTCAGGTCAAATCATATCCGATTTTTCACATTTCTTTGTCCTCCGTGAAGATTCCTCTTGTCTCCAATGCTCCTTCCTTATGCTCCCAAGCTCCTTCCTCTTCTTTTCATCATGTTTTTGCTTACATGTCAAAATATCTTAATATCTTCTAATTCTACTTTAATTTTAGAAGATGAAGATTACACCGTAATTGTACAAAAGCTAAGTAAACACAATGTAAAATCATTCTAAAATATGGTGTTTATGCACTACTAAATAGTACACATCAATAGCCTTTATAACTGGATGTATAGCCAAGAAAAACACACTAAACAAACCTTGGAGACAGTTTATTGGCTGATGAAGCTGTAAAATTGGGATAACATGCACTTCCAACAACGCGCATAAAAGAGTAATCCGGGACACGATTAAATAATTTTTGGTATGGGGAGTAGCCATTTAAGGTAGGAGAAAGTAATTCGTTAATAATATATGCAGCAGTACAAAGTGCATCAACCCAGAAGTGACTCGGTACGGAGGCTTCAAGAAGCATAGTACGAGTCAATTCGAGAAGATGTCTATGTTTGCGCTCAGCGACCCCATTTTGTTGGGGCGTGTTAGGACAAGATTTTTGAAAATAAATTCCATTATCAGTAAAAAATTGTTGCATATTACGATTAACAAATTCACCCCCTCCATAACTTTGAAAAATTTTAATTTTTTGATTAAAAAGATTTTCAACCAAAACTTTAAAATTTTTAAAGTGCATAAAGACTTCACTTTTGTGACACTTGGGATAAATCCAAGTAAAGCGAGAATAATCATCAATAAAGCATACATAATACTTGAATCCCAAATTAGAAGAAATAGGAGATTGCCACACATCGGAATGAATAATTTGTAATGGAAGTGAACAATTATGACTAGCATCTATAAAAGGAAAACGTTGTGATTTTCCTAATCGACAAGGCACACAAGCATGAGTAAAAGGAGTATGAGAACATAAAAATTGGGAATGTCTAAGAAATTGTACAATATTGTCACCACAGTGACCTAGTCTACGGTGCCACACAGGGCCAGAAGCCAAAACAAAAGCTAGAACTAAAGGTGGTGATGATGGCAGACGAAGAGGATAAAAAGGTCCATTACTGGTAGCTCGTAGAAGCACCACCCCCGTTGCTCGGTCCTTAATAAAAAACACTACAAGAATTTGGACAAAATGTGATAAAAGTATTCGTCATATAAGCTTCAAAGTTTGTCATGAAAACTTTTATGTGACAATTTTTTATCGTCATAGTGATTGTCATCGTAGCTCCGTGGCAAAATATATAAAATGACACTTTTCGAATTCGTCACTATATAACTCACTATAGTGACGATTTAGCACTTTGTCATCAATTTCATCACTTTTAATGACGTTGAATGTGTCACTTTAACTTCACTTTCAGTAAATATATTACCAAACACGTTCAATTCGGCAGATTCAACCTTTTGAAGCTTTTCAACTTCAGCCATTCCAACCCTTGTATTCCAGCCCTTATAACTGAGTTATAGACCCAAAAAATACATCGAAAACAGAACATAGATTGTAAGGAGGATATATTTTTTATGACATTAAAAAAATTGGTTACTTATATCCTTTATTTGCGGCATGCATTTTTGCTTTGAATAAAGGGAGAAAGACATGAATGAGACTAAAACATGACCATGGAAGTTAAATAGGAGTTGATGCTTTTTAACTCCTAAATAAGACTAATTTCATTTTGAGGGACAAAAATGCCCTTCTTCGGAGAAATCATCCACAAGTCTCTTTCATTGCAGATCCACTACTTGTCCATCATCGTCGGCAAGAGAGCACCCGCCACAATCCTAACAAAACTCCTTCGTCCTCTCCTAGAGCGAGCTTTACCCATCCTAAACTCCGAAGCCGTACTTCTTTTTGGTCTTCTATACACAATTAATTAATTATACACTCCCATGAAATGAAATTCCTAATAAAACTGGGGTTAGCAAAACATGTGGAGCGGAAGAAGCCCGGCAAAGAAGCAATTTTTGATTCTTTTGCTTCGGGTCTTCAATTGAGGCACCAGAAAGCCCTCTCCTTGTGAACCACTGAACCCAATTGCATATAGCCCTCACTTGCCCTTCCACCCATTTGGGAATGGTGTCTTTGGGAATCCATTCTTACATAAAAAGTCTGATTCCTATAAATAGAATTAACATTTTTGAATCATCATTAGTTTCTTATCAAATTGTAGTAATGACAATGTTACTCTCAATGTCTGTCATGACAATGTGTCGATGTCAATGTGTGTTATGACAATGTCATTGATAATTATAATGAAATTATTATTATTATTATTATTATTATTATTATTATTATTATTATTATTATTATTATTATTATTATTATCATTCTCATTCTCATTATCATTATCATTATCATTATCATTATCATTATCATTATCATTATCATTATTATTATCATTATTATTATCACATTTTATTGTTATATTATTGTCATTGTTTTTAACTCTGAATATTTTTATAACATTGGCATTGTTATGACAGTCATTGACTCATTGATTTCGACATCGACAATGTCATTAATAAAATGTCATTGTTGGTTGCATTGTCATTGTCATATTACAATGTCATTTCATAGCATTGACAGTTTCGTTGTTTGACATTGTGATGATTAATTTTTTTACATTCTAATAGTTTCTAACATTGAATTTTTCAAAAATAATACTCCGTATGACATTGTCACTGTTGGGATATTGGGTCCAGGCCCAATATCCTCGGCCCAAAGTATGAGGAAACCAGGAGGAAACAGAAGGCCCAAAGCAGTTCAGACCCGTTCGGCGTTCGTCACATTACTTACACTTGGAACATTTCGGGGAATAACTACACCCGCATTCTTGACGGGGTGCCACACACCGAGCGGCGTTTGAGATATTGGCTCTCAGGACAACAATGACGGGATATCCCAATATCGAACACCCTACCCGAACGGGTAGTCAGCAAGTGGAGGTCGCATTTAATGCTGAAGCATGGCGGCAGCAAGTGGAGGCATGGGTGCATACGTGGCAGGGGGCATAGCCTACCAGATTCAGCCACGTGTCCAGCTTTCCCATCCCCATTTTAGTATAAATACCTACATTGAATACATTATAAATGGTTAGCATTTGAATACTCAGAGCTTAGCAACTAGAAACACTTTTCTTATTCTTGTATTCTTGTACTTACCTACCGTTCGGGTAATTTCAGTGTAATCGTAGAATTACTGAATACAAGTGGGCTCCTGAGTTGAACAATATCTCACTGTTTTATATTTTATACACTTTTCAAACCAAGTTAACTTCCCCCCAATATCCAGAGCTTGTGTTGCGCTTTCGAATCTTCGGGAATAAACCTCAACAGTCACATATCGCAATGGCATCATCGAAAACAGTGTTACTTCTCGATAATGTCATCATAATGTTGTTTTTGCAGCATTGAAATTGACAATGTCATCACAGTGTTGTTTTTGCAGCATTGAAATTGACAATGTCATCACAATGTTGTTTTCGTGTAATGATTGTGTTAACTGTTAATGTTATGGGGATCTGGTTTGTCAACCTCCCTCACACCACATTATAATGACGACAATGAAATGATATTATCATGACAATGTCAATGAAATTGTCCTAACAATGTCAATGTTAGAAAGATGACATTGTTAAAAACTACAGAAATACCCAGAGCAATCAAAAGGGAAATCTATTACGGAGTAGTGAGCATTAACAAGAAAACGAAGCAATATCTTTTTATACAGTAATAGCCAACAGGTTCGAAGGATTACAAAAACATCCTCTAAATTTTCATCTTCAAAATAAAAAGAACTTGAGAATTTCAGCAATTCATCTTCTACAAAAAATTAATACATAGATAAACTGGGATGGAGCAACATTTCTAGTAGAAGTTAAAACTTTAGTGTAAGCTTCAGCGCAGGTTCATAATACGGAGTAGTATTTTCCTCAAATCTATATCTGCAATTTGTTTTTTTTTTAAATACAACACGGATCTGAAATCAGAGGAGATGATGGTAGAAATCAGTTCAGATCTGAAAAAACAATGGACAAAAGAAAGAACACAGTCTCGCAGCCGCTATGTCGCCATGCCGTCCGGCCGCCGCACTGCCGCCGCTGCGTCGCCATACCGTCGTGATTGCATCGCCGGCCAAGCTTCTTTGTCCCTGGAAGAGATCGAGATGCCTTGCATGAGAATTTGTTGACACGGTCGCAGTGAGAAGCAAAAATAAAAGACTCAAGGGCAAATTTGGTAGACACGGAAAAATTAGGTCTTAGTTAAGAGTTAAAATCATTTAACTCCTATTTAGGTATATACCACCTTTTTTTAGTCCTAGATAGGACCATTTCTCTTGAATAAAATGTATTCCTTTAATACTCGTTATCATTTGTAGAAATTAATTTAGGAATAGAATCAAATATAGTTGTACTACATAGATTTTGGGGCATACAAAGAAGAGTCTACCATGTTTTGAGCCTAAATAGAAACTCTAAAACTAATTACAAACTACGAACTGTAGACTCTGTAGTGTTGAATTCTTGAGCAGATACTCTTAACCACAATGAGAGGTTTAGAAGAATTAAATCTTGATCAACAATGTTTTTACAACACAGTAATTGGTAGCGATGAAATTCAATAATTTTAGTTATTTGGTTTTTAACATTAAAATTGTCTTCATCTTACTCTACTGATCTACAACGTAACTACATACACATCTTAAATAGGCGTGGACTCAGGCCGGGCCAGGTCCGGGTCGGACCTAGGCCCGGGCCGGGCCTCCAGTTTGGGTTCTTTTTTTTGTTTTTGATCCCCCCCCCAAACCCCCCAAACCCCTCCTAACCATCAAGCTCAACCCGGGTGGAACCCCAAAAAACGGGGAAAAAAAATGAACCGGACCCGGGCCGATTCGCCAAATGTGAGACCCGAGCCCGGACCCCCCGGGTCTAGGCCCGACCCAGACCCGGGCCTAGACCTGACCCGGACCCGAGAACCGGCCCGGTCCCGGTCCCGCACAGTAGCGGGTCGGGCCGGTCCATGGGCCGAGTGGCCCAACCCGAATCCACAACTAATCTTAAATGAGGATTTATAGTGGCTCATTTACTAATATAAAGCTTTTTGTTTTCCGAAAAACAGAAGACAAGCTTACTCATATTTTTTTTCTAAATTTAAAAAATAAAATAAAAAATATTTTCTGGTTTATATGTAGAATCTAGAGAATAGAATACAAAAAATGTTTTCCAATTTGAAAAGTAGAAAGACAATTCTCATATACTCCCTTTGTCTCGCTATTAACTTCTTGCTTATCTTTTTGGGTCGTCCCAAAATCATCTTCTCATTTCCCTAAATGGAAAGTTATCTTACATCTAAACAGTGCAAAACAGTGTCAAACAATGTCTAAACAGTGTCAAACAGTGTCTAAACAGTAAAGTCAAATTTATTTTCTAAATATGTTTCCAGAAAGCATACGGAAACCCTGATCAGGCGAAGGGACTTGTATTATGATATACTGTACTACGTAATATCCAAAAATATAAACTACATTCGGCAAATAAACATCTTGTTATAATATGATACTACCTCCGTCCCCCTGAGTTTGGGACAAGAGAAGGTAGCACGGTTATTAATAAAAGTGGATTTATGTGGTTTGTATTGAATTGATAAAGTAAGAATAAAGTAGGAATGATTTAGAACCACACAAACTTTACCAAATAAGGTATGAGACAATCTTAGTGGGACGGACCGAAAAGGTAAAACGAGACAATCATAGCGGGACGGAGGGAGTACTACGTATCCAATAGTATAACATCCAACAATTCTCATATAAACTACTTGTTGAAACCCCCGATCAGGCGAAGGGACATACTTGAAATCAAGTATTTTAAGAGGCCGTTTGGTTTTTCGGCTTATCAGGCTTATCAGCCAACTTTTTCACCAAACACGTAAGTTTTACTTTCGTGCGTGTTTTAACCGAATTAAGCTAAACTCAGAATGATGATTATACGAGAATCGAGCAACCAAGAATCAACACTAAGGAGATCAAGAACAAAGAAAATAATAATAACAATTGAATATTAATTGAGCAAAGGTGTGCTGCTCGTTTGTAATAGTCTGTAAGAATACAAAGTGTGTTTTTGCTCTCCCCAAAAACCCTTTCCTCATAGGGCCGAACACCCCTTTATATATGGTTTGCCCTTCCTTTTTTTATTTGATTCTTTCCTTGATTACATCTGATTTAATAAGGAAGCAGGATCCTATCTATTTAATTCCGTAGTGTCTTCATTCCTCCTTATTTCTTTCCTTGCTTGGGTTCTTTCCATGTCAAGTTGGTCTTTGCTAGGTTGGGTTGCTGGAACCTTCTTATCTGCTGTTGGGCTAATCCGGGTGGTTCGAGGGTGCTCCGGCCTATTAAATTATGGGCCTAACAGCGCGCTGAGTTGTGTAATAAGCATAAAAAGTAAGGTTCGAGTTACTTTTCTGGCTGTTTTGGATGAAGTTACTTTAGATGATCATTTTAGCTATTTTTACATACAATTTTTTCTTTATTTTATTACTAAAATATATTTTAAAAATAATTGTTTCTTAAATCAGCAGAATCAGTCAATGCAGCCACTTCAGCCAGAACTTCAGAAATTTTAGCAGGATCAGCCAAAACAGCCGATTTTAGGGCTCCCAAACGGGCTCTAATATAATATAAGCCGTTTAAAATAAATAAATAAATAAAACTACATTCGGCACCAGTTCAAAAAATTAATGTCCAAGGTTCATTCAGCTAGAACCAAATAATATACTATCCGACTATCGTATTCAGTGATGGTTCATGTAGCCGAATAAAAACTTTATAGATCACAACTATCTTATATTATACTATGCAAGTATGCATATGTTTCAAACCAGCACACAATGATATGCAACTGCACAAGACAAATGTGCCGCAGATGTTGGGGTCAAGAAAAATAACCTAAGTTTTAAAGTTTGATATACAATATTTACTATATATTCTTAAAAGTATCGAACTTATAAAATGTCCTTTATACAAAGTAGACCTGGACAAAAATAATAGTGTAATTAATACTTTAATTAGGTTTCTATATTTATTTAGTTTCCTAATGTACTCACAACTCCTATTATTATATACGATAGTATATGACATAGAGGCTACCACATTGGGTATGCCTTTCCATTATTTTCACATGATATCAAGAGCACTAGGATTTTAGACACAATTTTTTTCCCATGACTATCTCATCTACGTCTGCCGCCACCACCACTTCGGCCTCCGGCAACACCGCCGCGATGGAACCTGCATCTGAAGCTCCGGTTTTGAGCGCGGCAGAACAGGCTGTCCCTCCTTCAGTGCCACTGCAGTCCGAACTCTTCCACCCTGACGTTTCGATCTTGCCACTACAGTCTACCTGGGTCCCACCGTTGTTCACTAGCACGCCGACCCCACCTTCGATCCAGCCGCTTCCTCTGTTCTCCGGGGACTCTCACGGTGAGTCTAGCAGCGCCGCCGGCGGCCGTGCGCGCTTCGGCAGTTCCACCCATGGCGCACACAATTTGAATCTTTTTTGGTTGCGAATGGTCTCTTGGGCATCATTAATGGATCTTCTCCGGCTCCTCCGCTTTATACCAATGATTTATATCAGGCTCCTACAATGAATCCTGAATATTATCATTCGTTGAAGCTTGATCAAATTGTTCGGGCTTGGTTGTTTGCTACGTTATCTCGAGAAGTATTGATGGAAGTTCATACTCTTAAAAATTCCAGTGCTATTTGGCAAAAATTGAAGTCTCGATTTATGGCAGCCAACCTTGCTCGCTCAATGGAGTTAAAACATATGTTATCTCATACAAAAAAGAAGGCTAATCAATCAATGGAAGAGTATGTTCGTGGCATTGATTGCGGACAATCTCGCTTCGATTAATTCCCCGGTTTCTGATTCTGATCTTTTACAAGACACTTTATGGGTTAGGACCGGGTTATGAATCGCTTGTCATCTGATT
Organism: Cuscuta epithymum; assembly: GCA_945859915.1. Lineage (NCBI taxonomy): Eukaryota > Viridiplantae > Streptophyta > Magnoliopsida > Solanales > Convolvulaceae > Cuscuta > Cuscuta epithymum. The sequence continues at coordinate 2,062,922 of CAMAPF010000938.1, forward strand.
AGTTTAAAATTTCAAAAATGCTAAAATTTCAAACTAATTAATTACATGCTAAAAGAACTGTTTTGCCTCATTTTTTATAGTTCGTAGGTTTAATTGATAGTTTTTTGAATTCGGGGGCTTAATTGACTTTTTCATATTTGTAGAAGGCCTATTTGACACTTTTCCCATATTTGAATGAAAATTCCCTGAAAAGTTCTTCATATCAATCTAGTCTAACTTCTGCAGGGGGGGCTACTACAATTCTCCTGTAGACCAATATGGAGATTCCAATGTGGTAAGTCGAAATGTTGAGAAACATATCAAACGTTGGTTTGTTGTTTTCATTGATGGTTTAGTGTTTTGTTAGCGCCATTTTTGTATAGCTAATGACACACCGCAAGTAATTTGATATACTAAGTCTTGCCATCTTGGTATAAGACATACTCATTTATTTAAAATATTAAATATACTAAAATGTTGCGCAATGAAATTTCAGTACCTCTAAGTAACTTATTATACTCCGTATAACATTAGACATGAGGAATGAGAAAATCTGCAGCCAAAGAACTGAAATTATAAAAATATTGCAGCACACAGACATCTTCCTATCCAAACTTATGAAATGATGATCAACGAATGGCAAACTAATGGGTTGTTTGGCTTTTTCCATGGAAAGTATTCACATGTGCTTTCCACCCTTTGGTGAAACCACTCCCACACTCTTCCATGAGAATCACCTTCCTCGTGGCAAGGGTAAAGCAATTACCACATTTGCACTTGATTGTTTACTTGGTCAAGTCAGGAACAAACAAGTGAAAATAATTCTCCACGATTACCTGGCCTAGAAAGTAAATATTTCCCAAATGGATGAACCCAGGCATGAAGAACAAACTTCAAGAAAGATCAAATTCAGACATGGAATAAACTCTTCAAGAGAATCTAGACAACATGGACCATTAAAGGAACAAAAGATCTATCTTCCTCAAGCAGGGTCCTTGAATAACAAATATGAGAGCTATTAATGCTGTTGAATTAACTTCAGAAGTTGTCACTGTCCGAAACGCTTTGTCAATTTTATTACGTTTAATAATGTACCCCAAGTCCCAACTACCAAAAGAGCCAATCATGTATATCCAAAAAAGGGGCCAATTGTAAGCCTGTCAAAAGGTTCACAATATTAATATTGCAAATGAAAAGGTTTAGAACTCATTAAATCAAGGGAGGAAGTAATATTTACCAGGTTCACTCCCATTTACTTGTTTAAGAATCAGATTTTTCAAGAACGGAACAAAAAACCGCACAGTTTCACAAGAACGCTTGAAGGTTGTACAGGGCCAAATTATAAGTCATCCATGCAAGAGATTTCATAGCAAATCCAGCAGCACAAATAGAGCATTCAAAGACCAAGACCACATTCAAACGTACAAAGTAAGCAAAGCATAAGATCCCAAGAGAACCATACTATCCAACAATTTACGGACAAGAGAAGTGTAGATTATTAGTCTCATGTTTCACAAGTCGAAAAGTTTTGATGATCAACAATACTGTCATTTTCCCAAGCAGTCACAGTTTCATCCACTTGCGGCAGCGCCTCTTCCAACTCCTAACCTACAGTTCATCAGCATATATATAAACGTCATCACTATAGACTGATAAAACTTTTCAACCATTTTTTGAGAAAAAAGCCCATTTTGAAAAGTCAACTATAATTTTTACGTAAGAGTCATGCGGGGCCATCGAAACAGTTTTAGTGAATAAGTATCCCAAACAATCATTCAAATAAGTTTCAAGGGCATAAGACGTGAATAACAACTTGTAAAGGCTTGTATGACTTGCTGAAGACTTGTTTTTAAGACAGATGGAGTATAATAACTATAAATGTAGCAATAATATTAATAATAATAATAATAGTAGTAATAATGATGATGATGCTTAAAAGCTAAAACAAAACAAAAATTCTTGCAAATTAAAAGTATCATGGTACCTAATCAGCTCTAGAACCTCCACTGCGACGATCATATGGCCCACTACGGTCACGGCTATATCGGTCTCCTCCACCATCCCGGCTGCGGCCGCCGCCATACCTATCTCCATTGCGGTCAGGTCCATGGCTGCCACTGCTTCTACCACTGCTTCCACCACCGTACCTGTCATCTCTCCCACCATACCTTCCACCTCTACCGCCTCCACCCCCTGAGGGGCATTCCCTGGCAAAGTGCCCTGGTTTGCCACACTTAAAGCAATCTCCCCCACCCGATCCCCTGTCACCTCCATAATCACGACTGCCACGGTCACGGTCACGTGGGCGATCATTATCATAGCCTCCTCTTCCCTGAGGCTGTGCTCTGTCAACAGTAATTGCACGACCATCTAAATCAATTCCATTCATTTTTTCAATAGCCTCCTCCATTGCTTTTTTCTCATCAAATGCAACAAATCCAAAACCCTTAGAACGACCGTCCATCTTGTTAACGACAACCTGAATAATATGGAAATCACATCTTTCGTTAGCAAAAACCTTAATATAACAGCACACAAAACCCAGCTACACAACAGCACTATAAGAGTGAAATAAAGTCTTGGGAAAATTTAATAGGAATAATAGAGTAATAAGAATAACACTCAAAGGAAAAACATGTGATTGTAATCATGATAGTCAAAATCGTGATCTTGCCAGGACAAATAGCAGTAATTAAATACTTGGCGAAATGTATACTCAGTTGTAAAACAGTACTATTATATAAAAAAGCTACTGCATTGAACTTAATTATACAGAGTACAAAAAAATTGGGGTGCACTATGTAGTATGTACTGCCAGAAAACAATGTGGGCGTTCTCCTAAACATAATCCTTATGCAACAAATGTTATCAAAGAACTCATAATCAAGGCCACGTCCCGCTAAGTTTTCATCATACCATGGTAATATTGTGTGGTTCAAATTTATTCTTAATTAACTCATAAAGGATAAATGGAACATCGACCACATAATTCCACTTTTCTTAATAATCATGTCACTTACTCGTTTCTCTTTTTTTGGGGGCAGAGGTAATAAAAAAGTACAAACATGCTCAGTAAGTGATAACTCTAGAAACCAGCACAGATTGTCACTCAAGCATGATAGTAAGGTTGTGATCTCAACAGATGACTACTTCATAAAGTATTCCTTACCTTTGCCTCAACAACAGTTCCAAACTTCCTGAACTCATCTTTTAGATCTCTGTCAGATATTGTCCATGACAAGTTACCTATGAAACAGCGGTACTCAGATTCCTCCCCCATCTCTCGCAGAAACTCTTGCCTTCAAACAAAAACAAAAAAATAACCAGAAGACTGAGAACCAGACTTGAAGAGGGATGGGAGTGAGATAAAAAAAACTGAAATTGTCAGATATTGATTCATTAAAACAATGAATGCTCATGATTAATTACTTTAATGTTAAACAATTCAGGATGTGCTCCAAATAATCTTAGAAGTATCATTTGACAGATAATATATAATGTTTATACATAAGATATAGAGTTTCCACTCTTACTAGAGAATGCAATACAAACCAGTAAGCATGTTAATATGCAAGTAGCTAGCAGTCAACGCTCTTTTAAACTTTTTATATTGTATTGTAACACTGATCGTTCACTTGACTAGAAGGCTAGGTAGACAAAATGTATACACGTCTACACAAACAATGACCCAACAGCCCTGTCACAGAACTACTACAGAGCTAGGGAAGCACGGAAACTCTACATGGCTCACGTTTCCACGTTTCGGAAATTCGGAAGCGTTTCGGAAACTCGGAAACTTCAAATTCCCGCTTCGGGGCCGTTTCCTTAATTAAGAAAAATTTGGAAACCCGTTTCACTACGTTTCGGAAACCTCAGATTACAATTTTTTCTTTTTCAAAAGATTCTGTGGTGGAAAATAATTTTTTATAGTGAATTTTTGTGGTATTTCTTAGCGGCAACACTTGTTACATTTCGTAACGCAATGTATTGCTAGAAATGTATTACTCCGTACATTTTATGTTTAATTATGTACTAATATGAAATAATATCTAAATTCGAACATGTAGAGTGATTTTATTATTTGGTTACTAAACAAATTGTATTAAAAAAACATGTGCATATGGAAAAAGTTGTGCACATATATTAAAAAATATTTATAAATATATCCTTAAACAGTCTCTCTGTGCTTGTACAGGGGTAAGATTGCGTACATCCGACCCCCCTTACCCCACCATAGGTGGGAGCCTTTGAGGCATTGGGGTAAATGAAATATATATATATATATATATATATATATATCCTTATATTTTATAATATTTACGCGTTTCCACCACGTTTCATGTCCTATATTTTTTAGAAATTACGTTTCTCGTGTTTCCCGTTTCCCGTGCTCCTTATACAGAGATAACTGTTAGGTCACATTAGTAGCACAATAGCATGAATACAATGGAACACCACACCTCAGTCAGTTGTCTTGAATATGATCTCATAGTGTAACACTGTAACATCCAGACTTCCTAAAAAACCTAACATTCTTATGAAAAAAGTAAAACAACAAATCCATGACAAAAGCACTTGAAGTCTTGAAAAAGAAGCAAAAGCCCTATTTGCCTATTTGCAAGAGTATAACTTGCACCAGCAAAACCCCTATTACGATCACAATATGTGAAATATACTTGCAATACATAAAACCATGAGTTACGAAACCCTAATAGTACACCCCTTCACACGATTTTGAGGATAACACATGATAATGAAACAATTAGATCGATAAAGCCGGAAATTTGCAGGTAAACTAAACAGATCTCGAATTGATTATAACATCAATAGCGAGAAGACAACAGTCATGGGGGCAGGAAATACCTAAAAGCGAAGCGTAGGAGAAGAGGATGATGAGCTTCTGGCGTTTCAATTAAGCCGAATATATAATTATATATAAATAATAAAAGTCGACGTGAAGGATGGTGAGAACTGAGAAGGGGTTTATTTATGGATTATCATTGTCACTAGGGTATTGGCGCATACGACGGGTGCACTATTGTCTAGTGTGGTTGCGCCCACCAGATCCTTTGCACAGGCCGTGTTTTGCTATTGTATTGTTCATTTGTTCAACATCATCAAATTTTGTGCACAAATGGGCCGATCGGGCCGAAATTTTGTCTTTTGGGCGCGGTCCGGTAAACTAGTAAAACTTGTAATGTATTCATTAGGTTTTTAACGCTCCGGTCCGGTTTCAAGGATGGAACCGTTCAGTACAATGCCGTTTCGGAACGGTACAAAACGGTACGGTACAATGCCAAATACATGCTAAAAAATTTGAACAAATCTTGCAATTAGTAGATATCTTCACACCAATCCAACTCACATGAAATGTTGATATAAATACAAGAAATTGCATATGTAGTACTAAAATTCACAAATACACAAACAGTGCAACACAACTCAGAAAAAGGTATAGCAAAACGATGATCTACGAGATAAACGTCATCTTTAATTTACTAAGTTCATGTGAAAATATAAAAAAGAATATCATCAAATTGTTGAATATAATAGAAATTTTTAATGTTCTTCTTCTTCGTTCTAGGTTAAGTATTACTCCAGAGTTCTAATTTAATTTATAGTTGAATATTGAGAACTAAGATTTAAACCATATTAATTAAGTTGTAAAATTGCACAAACATGATATCACAAAAAGTCATGTACACTACATTACTAGAAATGAATAGTCCTTAATGATTTCTAAATTTTAACATTCTTTGAATACATATCAAAATATAACATAAATTATCTAAAATAAAAAAATAACAATATATATATAAACACACACACTTAGCTAGTTTGGAACGCATGAATACATATTTCGGCTATAAATTAAAATTGTGTGTCTATAAAAGAGATCTATTGGTATAGAAAAATTATAAATAATTTAAATGCATTATTTTCGAACGGTTCGGTCCGGTATTTTTCGGTTCTCAAAATCTAGAACCGGTCTCGTACCCGTTTCAAACGGTTCGGTTTTGGTACAAGACAAAAATCTATAGAACCGTTTAAATACCTGGTATTCGGTTCAGTACCATTACGGGACGGCTCGATACCGGTTCGGTTCGGGTTTTATGCCCACCCCTATTTTTACCCATAACCATTGGGCAGGAGGCAACCCGTTTGTTTCTCATTAACCAAACAAAGAGTAATTCAAAAATCACCAAATTACTATATACAGTAATCAACTTCAATATTATATAATGAAGTTAGGGCAGTCTCTCCCTCATAGTAGGGTTCGCATATCCGCCATTTTCGTGCGGTGAAGAATTCGATTGAATCATCGATGGCGGCGAGTTCACAGGGAGGTAGGCTGGGACGCGACGGAGGCTTTCCTCAGACGGAGGGCGCTCTCCAGGAAGATGAAGGAGATCTGATGAAGGCAGCCAATGTTGGGAGCGTGGAGTCCTTGATCGGCCCGTATGGAGGCATGGGTTTGGGGCATTCAGAGGAAGAATTGTTGTTAGATGACGAGGAGTCAGAGAAAGACCCTGCGGCAGCGAGCAAAGCGGTGGAAAGTTTCCCCGTCGTTGGTACTATCCTCACGGATAAAGTGGTAAAGTTTCAATTCTTTCACGACCGGATGGCGTCCCTGTGGTGCCCGGGTAAGGGTGTTCTGATTCAAGAGATCGGGGAGAAGAGGTACCTATTTACATTTTATCATGTTATTGATAGGAATCGTGTGTTGAATGAAGGACCTTGGTTGTTTGACGAGAACCTGTTAGTTTTAAAAGCTATTGAGCAGGGCGATATGCCCTAAAGGTTCCTCTTGATACAGTTGATTTCTGGGTACAAGTGTATAATATCCCCTATGGATATTCTAATCAGGGTAATGCCCGTAAAATAGGGAACTATTTGGGGAAATTTATTTCTTGGGATGATAATCAGTTTGATGAGAAACGGGAGGCCTATATGAGAGTTAGGGTCAAATTAGAGGTGGGGAAGCCCCTAAAGGTTGGTATAAATCTGAAAAAAGGAAAAGGGGAAAGGGAGTGGGTGGACTTCAGATATGAGAAACTTCCTAGTTTTTGCTTTGCTTGCGGAATTATAGGACATGCTGAAAAATTCTGCCCCTTATTGTATGAGAAAGGTGAGAAAGCGGTTGTGAGACCCTTTGGCCCTTGGTTACGGGCAGGAGGAGGGCGACCCCGTCCTTCTTTGGGAAGCAAATGGCTAGTTAACGACGGAGGGGTAGGAAAAGGAATTATGGGTGTGCAAAAGTACCCCAATGAAAAGCAGGATCAGGGCCAGAATCATATGCAGATCAAGCTTCAGGAAAAAGGGGAAGGGTCGAAGCCTGAGGAAGCAAGTCCCACTAGCAGTGGAACGGGAGAACAGAAGAGGAGGAGGACCTGGGATGCACAAGAGCAGGAGCAGGAGCAACCAGGAGAGGATGTCATGGCTCTAGATGGCGCAAAAAATAGGGAAGAGGCGGGCTGGGATTCTCAGACCCGCCAAAACCTGTGAAGCTCTGGGGCTATTGGAGTTATGAAGTCACTTTAAATTTTAGACTGGTTTTTCTTTTTGTTGGTTTTTGCTTTGGTCATCGAGTACTTTTGTTTGCTGTTATTTTTACTTATGTCAAGACTCTAGAACATAGGACAGGCGATAGAGGGCTTGGTTTATCAGTCATTGGCTCAAGTAAGCCCAATTCAGGATCAACGAATCTGGTTGCTTCTTATGATGTGGCAGGTTCTAAGTCTGGTTCAAGGGCAGACGGTAGGCAATGAGCTCTTTGTCGGTTTGTATCCTGCTTACTTTCGTTCTTATTAATATAAGCCATCTTCTTCCAAAAAATCTTCAATATTATATAAATCATGTTATTTAAAATAATAATTTTCTCATTTAGTAGCGTAGTACTAAAGTACATTACTTCAATATATTCAAAAATCACCATATATTTAATATGCTTCCATGATTGATTTTTTCACAACAATAGCTTTTCTATTCATTTCAATATTATATTCGTTGATTGGAAATGTAGTTAATAGATTTAGAGTTTGAATTGCCATCTACCTTCCGGTCTGCTGACATCATTGTGACGCTCTCAAAGAGGGGTCACATGTTCAAATCTCATATCAGTTCAAGGATATTGATCTTAACATAAAACATATACTATAAGTCTATAATAGGTTAGAGGAATTGCCAAAAAAAATTAGGACATGTTTACTTCACGGGTTACTAAACGATTTTTATTAAGACTCACGTTAATAAGTGACGCATAAAATGAGCAGTGTTGTAAGCTCATATTTACTTCAAAGGATTTAAAATACCTTTTAACAATAAAATGTCTAAAGCTACCCTGTACATATATAGACACATAAACATTCATGAACACATGTATATAATATAATATGTAGGGTCACTGGGTCACCTCGTACCTCATACCATACCCCACCTATAGCCCATACCCCAACCCCTACTCCTACACCTTACCCCCATTTCCACACCCTTGACCCCTACCTCTAGCCTTACCACGACCTTGCCCTCTACCCCTACTCCCCTACAACCCTTCATACCCATACCCCTAACACCTACCCTACTTGTAGGGGTGGGGTCGGGGCTAGGGCGGGGTAAGCTCGGGTGGTATGGGGTAAAGGGGTAGGGTCGGGATAGGTAAGGGGGTACAAGGTGGGGGGTTGGATAAATGATCAGGGGTAGGGTGGGGTCGAGGTAGGGGAAGGTGATAAGGGATAGGGAAGGGGTTATGAGTGGGGGTGGGTAAGGGGTATATGGTCGGGGGTATGGGGTTAGGGGTGGTTAGGGCTAGGGGTAGGGTAAGGGGTTACGGGGTGGGGTGGGGTGGGGTAGGGTGATAAGGGCTAGGGGATCGATGTGGGGCCTAGGTAGGGGCATTTGGGGTAGGGTAAGGGTTATGGGTGGGGGTGGGTAGGGTGGTAAGGGCTAAAGGGTACGGGTACATAGGGTGGGGTCGGGATCGGGTGGGGCTGAGGTAAGGGCATGTGGTAGGGGGTAGGGTCTGGGTAGAGGGTGTGGGGATGGAAGGTGTAGGGGTGAGGATTAGGGTGGGGCATAGGCAAGGGCATGTGGTAAAAGGTTAGGGTCGGGGTAGGGTAAAGGGGTAACGTGGTGTGGGGTGTGAGGTGGGGTAATGGTCGGGGAGTAGGATAGGGTAGGGGTAAGGGGATGTACGAGGGTGGGGTAAGGGTAAGATAAGGTTGGGTAGGGTAGGGTAGGGGTGAGTCGAGGTAGCGGGTAGATGGGTAACAATAGGGTAAGGGTAAGGGGTAAGTGTACATTCGGTAACTGAAAATGCCTAAAATGCCGCTTAATTAATATATACATGTGGGATGGTATGCTTAGTAAGCGGCACTTTAAGCACCCCTTTCGGTTAGTAAGCAGTTTTTTAAGCAGCTTGCGTGTTTACTTCACCTGTCTTACTAACCTAACTGTGACTTTAGCAGCGAAGTAAACACCTCCTTGAGTTTGAATTAATTTTCCTTGTTGATTTTCACAATTCAATTTTGGTATTTAGCTGTATTTGGATTTTGTTTAAATGTTTTAAATTTGAGATAAAATGACAATTTTTTTAAACAACTCTTAGTTTTTAACATCCCGATCGCATGTTGTAGAATCATTTTGTCTTTTTTAATAAACGACGAGTGAAAACTGAAAATTAGTTTTTTTTTAAATATATTGCAACTTTTTTTTCATTTAGCCCATGTGACAATAAAGCTACATTCACTAGAGGGCTAGAGGGCCTTGGGACAACAAACGTTCACGCTTCGAGTCAAAAGTCAATACTACTACTTATAATACATTCACGCATGCCCCCCCCCCCCCCCCCCAAAAAAAAAAAAGTATTTTTTCAAAAGTAGAACACTTATTTCCTTAATAATAAAAATGACCAATGGGATGGTCGATGCGACCGTCGCTTCTCCCAAAATTGACGACACCCATCGCTGCTAAACCCTAGGACGACCGCCAGAGAAGTCGCATACCAGAGCAGGGGTCCCATCAGAGTCCTGTCGCTGCTAAGCCCTAGGACGAGCGCGCCTAGATTGCAGCCGCCGCGCGATGCCGCCATTGCCTAATAACTCCAGGTACAGGGCCTACGTCTCTATTATCGCAGCCTTGCTCCGTCGCACTCTTCACTGCCTCACCTGCCTCGAACGCAAAAGATGAGCAGGGCAGAGGGAGAACAACATGTTCCCAGCGTTAGCTTTGAGTCACAGACTTTTGTTGATGACACAAGTGCTTTGGTCACCGAATTGACATTGATTTCAAGGAAGTGCAGTCGCTGCCTCGAGACAGTCATCTTGGACGACATTGAGAGACCACAACAGCTGAAATCGACCCCCCTAACAACAATGTTCCCAACCCACCGAAGTCTTTCCGTGCAGCAGTCCTTGGCCAACCAGAATGGTTCATGGCGGCAGACGAGGAAATCTCCCAACTTCTTGTAAACTGACAAAGGAGGAGAATCCCCGCTGCCCTAGGGTTGCCTTTTCTAAAGAAGAAATGTCGTATTTCTTCAAACCATGGTCCAAGGCCCTCAGTGTGAGTGTGTTTGAGAAAACATACTATTTTCTGGCTATCAAGCGAAGACTTGAATCGCTATGGGCGGTTACTGGCGCAATTCAGGTCACAGACATGTCAAACTATTGTTATGTTGTTCAGTTTGAATCAAAGACGGGTTACCTCAAGGCAGCATATGGTGAACCATTCAAAATCTTTGATTACTACATCACAATGTCATTCTGGACATCGGATTTCGATGTCCATCTGCCATTGAGGCGTTTACTGACTTGGATCCTATTGCCAGATATTCATCTGCACTATTTCAGTGAAAAGGCAGTTACACGAATTGTGGCATACGTGGGCAAGCCAATTTTGAGTGGACGTGGCGACCTCTAATGACATCGTAATCACATTATTTTACTTTGTCATATGATGACATTGATTAAAACAATGGCATTAATTACATGACATTGTCATATAATGACACTGACTTTTAAACAATGACATTAAATTTTAAACAAAGACATTATATTACATTGTCATATAATGTCATTGCTTTCTAAACGGTGACATTGATTATTGAAATATAACATCATCTTACATTATCATATAATGCTGTTCATTTCTGAACAATGACTTGGATTTTAAACAATGACATTACTTACATTGTCATATAAGAATACTGTTTTTTATACAATGACACCATACTACATTACTACATTGTTATCATACTTCATGTCACTTAATGACATTGATTTTTATACAATGACATTATATCACATTGTCATATAATGACAATGACCGTTAAACAATGACATTATATTATGTTGTCATATAGAGACAATGACATACATTCATTCACATTTTTGTTCTTACAATGATATTATTTTTCAAACAACGATATTATCCTACGTTATCACATAATGACTTTATCAACTTCTCATTTTTATAAATAATGTAGTGAACAATGCCATGTTGTTAATAATGATAATATTAGCTATCACTTTATTTATTTTCTTTACTCACTTTCTATTTTATTTTGGTTTCATACAATGATAGTAATTCTCAAAAAATGACATCATATAATGTCATGAATGTCATTGCAATAACATTGTCAATCTCATTGCATTGTCTTTATGCCAATATCATTAACAATGTCTTTATATCATTAACATTGTCATTGTCATTGCCATTGCGACATTGTTTAATTTTTGTCAATAAAAACAATATCATTTTTATAACATTGGCATTGTTATATTTTTTTTATATAGCATTGCATTATCACGATAGTCATTGACATTGTCATTGTTACAATGACATTACTAATGTCATTATTATGACATTTATTGACATCGGCACTAACGTTGTCATTATTATAGACAATTTTTATATCATTGACATTGCAACTAGGTCTTTCAATGGGTTGGGTCTAGATCCGGACCCGATCCGAATCCGGCACTTTTTTTGAGGGTATGTGTCTAAATTTAGAACCGTTTCCCGGATACGGATATGAACCCGTTACATGATAGAGAAAACGGGCCGGGAATGAATATTTAAGTTCCAGACCGTTTTGGACCCAACCTGTGATGATATAATTATATTTATAATGTTTTACATATACACACACAATATACATAGAAATATTTAAACATAAAATAAGGATTATAATCAAATCTAAAAAAATGTTTTAATATGTGTAGGCTTAGTTAGTGGTTGGCCAACTATAATGGCATAAAAACATTTTGCTTATTTATATATGATCTCTTCCAAAATGAACAGTTTTTTGTTATATATTTTATTTGCTTGCATATGCATGTTACTTAGTTTTTTTGTGGGTATACCTGGCCCGGATCCGAGACCCGCCGGATCCAAATCTGGAGCATATGTTTTGGACCCGAAGGGTAAATGGGTCCGGATCTGGACCAAAATATTTTCAACAGATATGGATATGGAATTTATAGTTCCGGCCCGTATCTGACCCGTTGACAGGCCCAATTGCAACCTTTACTTTCTTACACGGTAAGTGATGTTGTCAAAATTTGTTACATTTTTAACATTGTGACATTTTTACGACATTGTGATATTTTCCTTTACTTTAACATTGTTATTGTTTCCCATTGTGACGTTTTTTACAAAATTAAAATTATTTTAGAATTGATGTTACTTTTAATATTGAGAAATTTTTTAGCAACGTTGGAAAAATTCCAAAATTATCACATTGGTATGTCATTGTTTCTAATAAATGAAAGAGGAAATGTAAATATTTAAATTCAAAACATATTTTTTAAAAATTTGTAATGATTAGTATATTAATTGATTTAATATTCAAAGAAGGAAAGTAAAAGAGAAATTACCCTAAATAGAACTAAACTTTGCAAGAAGGAGAGTGAATCTGCTGAACATATTTTTTTGGTTGCTGTTATACAAAGAGAATCTAGCAGTATTTATGGATGTTTTTGGAATCAAAATGCCAATTAATGCTTCTATTAAGCAAATTATGATGCTTTGGTGGATTGAGGCTGGATCTAAAACCATGGCTGATATTTTCAAACATAATATTCCCGGTATTATAACCTGGCATATTTGGAAGGTCTATTCATCTGCTACATGGGGTTCGAACACTATTCCTACTCCAGAAAATCTTATCTTCCAGATAAAGCTATATACACATAACTGGTCCTGCACATTAACAAAACTCAGACGGAGGATTGTGGAGAGTTTTCTAATCCAGGAGAATCTGATGCCGGTTAATTTTAAGTTCGCTCATTCAGGAATTCAGGTATTGAAGTGGAAAAGGCCTAAGCAAGGTTTCAAATTAAATGTCGATGCCTCCTTTATACCTGGTTTAGCAGTGGGAGGAGCTATCCTCAGAGACAGTTCTGGCAAGTTAGTTTGGGTGGCCTCTTTTCGAATCAATGTAAGCAACAGTGAAGAGGCCGAGCTTCGGTCTCTGGTCTTCGCTTCGGAGCTTGCGATGGAAGAAGGGTTCCTCGATATAAGGGTGGAAGGTGATGCAAGCCGATTGATTTCTCTGGTTAATGAATTAGGAAACCTAACTGAGTTCAGGAGGAAGGCAGCAGAGATGGGATATTCTTTCGGAAATGTATTCAGAGAATGTAATGGGCCAGCTCACTATCCAGCTGCCCAACGTCTTGAATTGGCCCAATGCATTGTTTACAATTATGTCAGACAATTGCCCAATACTATTAGGAAGAGTTATTATGCTGGTTTATTTGGATTTCCTATTTTACGCCTTTAATCTTGTATTTTTAATTTTGGGTCACGCATAGCTCCCAAAATTTTTCTTCTTTTTTATTTCTTTCATGTATTTTTATAGAGGAATGCCTCTGTAGGGATGTTTTGGTTTGGCCCCCCTCTCCTTTTTGTACCTCTCTATATTTAACAAAACACTGGCAAATGTTCCCTGGCATTTGCCCCACCGATGGGTGGTTTGCCTTCCGGTATAAAAAAAAACGTTTGTATATTCCAAGTAATAGAAGTGTAAAACAACTACAAAAAGCTACAAGACATATTTTTTGTTTTTGTTGTTGGAGAAACAAGCTTCTTCTCTTAAACTCCTTCAACTGACTGATGTGAGTTTTCTCGCACTTAAAATGGTTGTAGAAAAGTGGTTGAAAGTACGAGTATCATCTCCACAGGGACGGACAAAAGGGATTTAAAGATTAACTAAATTCAGCGATTTACAAGAAATAAATAAAATAAAATGCAATTGTGCGAGATTGGTTGGTTGAGTAAAATAAAACTAATGCTAATGAGCGAGTAAAAAGATTGGTTTTTCCTTAATTAACGACGAAGGGAGCAGGAATTGATTCCGAGGTTAACCAGATTTCTGGCAGATCGGGCCTAATTACATTAATTTAATTTAATTGAGCCTAGCTAATCATTACTAAGTTCTTACCGCTCTCGCGGCTTAGAATACAATAATTTAGGGGACCAGGCTGATCTCTCATGCGACAGGATCCTAAATTATTGCCTAACCGGGCGAGCTTACGGCCCCTTAATCGCTACTAATCTCTTAGCGAACGATTAAGTGTGTGTGAATGTGTCCTAGATCTCTCTTAATTTATTCTACATGCAATTGTAATTCTATCTGCAGTCTAGGTTACAAGAGATATCAGTTAAATTATTCAAACACAAATTAAACGACATTCATGCAATTAAACCGAAAAGGATCTAGCCATACATCATGATTAACCCCTTCATCAATCCCAAATCCCTAATTAAACTACTCACTATTCATAATTGAAGAATCAACAGAATTGATATGAATAGAATAAATTGTCATTAATTAAAATAATTGAACTTACAAATAATCCCAGGGTCTTGGAAGAAAATAGCGTAAAAACGGTGTTAAATTCGTCTCTAGGCCTCTCCGTAATGTTCGTAACCCCCAAAAAGGGTTAGGGAGGCCTTATTTATAGAAAACAACGAATTTGGGTCGAAATAGGACTGAAACGGGGTACGCAAGGCACCTACGCACAGCCGTGCGTTGGTTCGTGCGTCCGTCAGACGTGCGCGCAAAATCGGGCATCGCACGACGTGCGTTCCCCTACGCACGCCCGTGTGTTGCTGCTAGTAGTTTCCCCGGACACACGGCCGTGCGTTGCTCTTTGTTGTTCCTGGCCGCTACTGCCACGCACGCCGTGCGTCCCTGTACGCACGGCCGTGCGTGGCCTTTCTTCTCCGTTTTCTTCGATTTCTTTCGTTTTAAGTCTCCGTTTGGCCCTTCGATCGATCCAATAGCTATTTCTTCATCAAAACCTCATCGTGAACCTTCCGGTGGCCTCCAGAACTCCGAATTCACTCTCGAATGCTTCTTAACTCATCCCAATCACTTCTCAAATGCCGATGTCGGGCTCCCAAAACCTGATTCCAACCCTGAAAATACCAAAACTCGTACCCACGCTCGGTAAACATGACTTGAGCTAAAATTGAGACTTATGACACCCAAAAGCTAGAAAAATCATCAAAATCCGACTCCAACACGCATCAAATGCGTGTTTAAATACGAACTTATCACTGACCAATAGATGACATCACCACCACCAAAGCCTTTTTATGTAATTATCATTTACAAATTAACTAAAAGCAATTCTGTCAAAAAAAACTAAAAGCAATTGTGGGGAGTAGTACTCTTTGTTAGTTAATTCGCGTATAATATAATACATGTATAATATGCTTAAACGTATAATACACGTATAAATTGTCCGTTTAAGTATTTTTAAAAAATTCGTTAAAATACGCGTATTTATATGCTTAAATGTATAATACACGTATAAATTGTATTTATACGCATTATAATTCAAAAAGTCCAATTAAAACGTAAATGCCTAAAACCCGATGTTCGTTGCCTCAAGCCCGGTCTCTGAGGTAAAAATAAAGTGCTTAAGGTATTCAATATTTCAATATTCAAATTGCACGTAGACCAAAGCACTAGATGTCTATAGTCCAGACGGCGGCTAGTTCACTATGCTAGAGGTACACACTTTGTGTACACATTTTGTGTACACTCGTCTGTCTCTTAAGAAAATTTTGTCTGTCACAGACAATTCATATATGAGTTGTCTGTAACAGACAAAATTTTCTTAAGAGACAGACGAGTGTACACAAAGTGTGTACACAAAGTGTGTACCTCAAGCATTTTTGCTAAATAGTACGGAGTAAATTCTAAATAGCACTGTAGTAGCGTACGAGAATCCAGATTAGCACCAGCGGCGGCCAACTAGAAGGTATTTAAATACTCTGTATGTTTTTAAAATATACTCCCTCTGTCCCTAAAAGAAGTTCAATTTCGCTTATCGAGGGTCAACTTAAATCACTCTTAAACTCTTACTGTTTATATCAAAATTTTATAAAAGTTGAATTATTTTTTGCAGGCTTTGTAGCGGGTTTAATGTAGTTTCAGAATATGTAAATTTTATTTACTAAAAATAATCCGAGTTTTCACATGGATCATTTAACTTTATCGTCGGTCAACCTTCGTAATCTGCGATTGGAACAACATTTAGGGACGGAGGTAGTATTCTGTATTAAGTATTACTCCGTAGGATATATGTATGAAGTTTTCAAGTTTTCATATATGTGTATTACGTATTTCAAAATCCAAATTTGATAGTGTGAAGTTTACAACATTCATAATTCCATTATAAAATCATAATAATTTCATAATTTCAAAATCCAAATACGTAATAATCGTAAAATTTAAACATGTGAAGCTTACAATTCTTCTCAAATCGATGACTTTACATTTCCAGTTAACTTTTATCAACAAATTTACTTTTTCATTTTTGATTTTTAATTGAATTAAACTTTATTTATGTGATTAAATAGAACATTTATTATTGTTTCGAAATATTGTTTATGTGATTAAATGGAACATTTATTATAGTTTCAAACACTAATAATAATTAAAACATTGTGAGTATTGATGTTCTAAAAATTGGCCTAATCGGGTTGATTAATTGACACTAATTGTCCATCATACATTTATCACATATGGCCTTCAAAAACAAATTTGTATTGTCTTATGTTCTTTTTTTGTAGAACCATGGTTGGAAAGAGGGATCCGCTTTGGATACATGTTGTGGATATGAATGGAACGTTTGAATGCAAGCATTGCCAACACGTTTTTTTCTGGTGGTCTAACTGGACTCAAGTTTCATTTGTCTGGATTAAAAAGCAATGACATTGAGATTCACACACAAGTTTCTTCAGCGATACAATCTCAAGTGTGTCAAACCATTAGCCGAAATCCTTCCAAGAGGATGAGAGTGGATTCAAGTGATAAACACATAAGAAATGATGGTACTTGTGGGGTTTCTTCTCCCCTCTTAAATACTATGTGAGGTATGTCTTCTCAGCCCTCGTTGTATCAAAGTACTATGTCTGAAATGGTAAATAAACTTGACAAGACTGAGTTAGATGACTTGCTTGCTACATTTCTCATTCAAAATAATATTTCTTTCAATGTTGTTCAACAAATTAAAAGTCATTCATCAATCTTGTAAAATCCATTGGCGAGTATTGTCCTGCATATAAATTGCCCAGGTACTCAACTTTAAGGACTGAACTTAACCCAAGAGCAAAGAAACGTGCTGATGAATATGTTTAAATTGTTAAGAAGTCTTGGGAAGAACACTGACTGTTCCATCATTTCTGATACTTGGAGTGATATGAAAGGACAATGTCTTTTTCTGAGTCACTTAACTTCTAAGGTTATTGATATGGTTGGGCCTCAATATGTAGTACAGTTCATCCGTGATAATGGTTCAAATTTTGTATCTGCTGGAAATATGCTTATACAAAAGTACACCATCATGTATAACACGCGGTGTGCTGCACATGGAATCCAATTGCTTTTGAAAGACTTCTATGAACAAATCCCTTGGATGAAAAATGTTGTTGATGATGCAAAATCCATTCAAGCGTACATGTATCGACACACTATTGTCACTGCTTTGATGAGAAAAGCTACAAATGGAAGGGAATTGAAAAGCATTGTGCTACTAGATTTGCTTCCAAATTTCTTGTTGTGCAATCTGTAGTCACACTTGAGAATGAATTGAGATTACTTGTGGCCTCTTCTGAATGGAGAGATTTGCCTTATAGCAAGTTGCGAGAAGCTATAGCTGTGATTGGATTAATCCAAAACAATGTCTTTTGATCTCAAGCGAGAGAGTGTTTACAAGCCTTGGAACCTTTAGTTAGAGTTCTCCACTTAGTTGATGGTGATGGATCTACTGCTGGATATTTGTACCAAGCAATGGAATTGGCTAAGGCTGGACTTCAGAAAAGGTCTGAAAAAGATAGAGATAAATATGGGCCTATGTTGACTTTATTTTAGGTGAGGAAAAAAAATAATATCATCCACACCGTTCATGCATTTGCCGCATCTCTCAATCCATTGTACATGACTAGTCCTAGCTTTAAGCAAACGATGGAGATGAAAGAAAGTATGTTCTTCTTATTTGAGAACGTTCTCAAACTAGATGAGAAGGATTTGTTCACAAAGCAATATCGCAACTATTTTTTGAAGCATTCCTCGTTATTCAATGCAACAACATATAGCTTGATGAAGACATGCCATCCTCGTAAGTTGTTATTCTTATTTTGTAAGTTGGGTGTTTCTTTAAAAATGGACTTTAGTTAATTTTTATTGATATTTTGTTGTTAATCAATTTTTGTATTTTAAGGAATATGGTGGGAGTTCTGTGGTGATTCGGTGCCAACACTAAAGAAATATGCAATTCATATACTGAGTCGACCATGTAGTTTATCATCATGTGAGCGTAACTGGAGTGCATTTGAAGCTGCCCAGACAAAGAAACGTAATCGGGTCACTCCAGACATGCTAGATATTCTTGTATGTTGTAGGATGAACACAATGATGATGCAAAAAACTGAGGAAAAAATGTTTAGATATGTTGACCCGATTGATGATTTAAGCAAGCTCATAGAGTGGCCTGATTATGGAGAAGAAGTTGAAGCATGGTCCCAATTTGTGGACGAGAATGGACCGATTGAGACCTCACATAGTTCGTTTGATGATACTAGGGGGCAATGCTAGTCTCATTAATTCAGTCTCATCCATTTCAGAAGTCTGTGTGACTTATGTTGATGATACATTTGGGTTTGCAGATTTTACATTTGATATTTGAGAGTTTATCAGAGACTTTTTTTTGAAAGAGTTTATTTGAGAGTATTAAAGACTTTAGCGTTGATTTACTTTAGATTTTAGACTTTGGGGTTTTATGTTTTTCTTTCACGATTAGTTCATTTATTGTTGTGCAAACTTGTTACTATCCTTCTTTAATTTGGACCTAGTTTTGCTTGGTGCAATTTCCATAGAAAAGTTAAAGTTAGTACCATTGTATTTAAAATTGGCATTTTTATTTTAGTTGTTACATGATATATCTAAGAATATATATTTCTTTTGTAGGGAAAATTGCACCTTAAATCATTGAAAAATGTTGAGATGTTAACTAAACATTTCTTTCTATTAATAATTTAGTGAAATTAATGTATATATAGACACGTATTATATGCCGTATTTTTAAATTATTAAACGTTTAAAACGCGTACGTATCCGTATTCTTGTAGTGAACGTATATAACATATATTTAGCCGTATTTTATAAAAGTGTGTAGTATTATACGCGAACGTATGTATTATTGTATTATTTACCGTATATTACTAACAAAGGTAGTACTCGAGTAATCGAGTGGTAAATTATATGGTACATCCGGCTGTACTAAGGGCATGGTACAACCGGCATTTTGGTAATTAGTTACAACTTCAAGGGTTATACTTAGGGTGTTAGTTACTGTAGCTCTTTTATTTCCACGTCACACACTTCGTTTTTTTTCTTTAGCCGACATTCTGTTAGTTCGTTATCTTTCCATCGTGGCTTCTCCTTGCTTTGTTTGTTTCTTCGTTAGAAAACTTTTAATTTAATTTTATATTCAATTATTATGAAAATATATAATATAAAATGTTATGTAAAATATTATTAATTCTTCCAGTTTTGATTTCTTTTTCCGATCAACCTTTTAACTTACTTTTTTTAGAATTTATGTATTACAAAATATTTTAGGTATTAATGCTTTTTTCCTATTTTTAATTTAGGGTGAATATATATTAGTTTATTAAATATTGTGTGTTAATTACTAATATGATTTTTGTGTTATACTAAAATGAGCATAGTGTTAAATAAATATGCACGTGTAAACATTATAAAAAGAACTCAATTATATTTGTAATTCAAGAACTAAAGAGTGTAAATTATTTTTAAAATAAAATTACTATATTTATTATCACTATATTTGTTATATTCGAATGAGTGTAGCAATTAAAAGAAACGAGCACACACTGAATATTTGAGCATATATTAAAGAGTTCAAATGAACTTTTTAATTTGTTGATGCTCATTTTGTAAGTTATTTATGCTCATCTGGTAATGCTTTTATGTTCATTTTAAAATTCCAAATCAATTCATATTTAAAAAAATCATATTACATTACAATCCCGATACTCAATTGCATCCTTCTAATACTTAATAGAGTAAGTTTGATGCTCAATGAAAATGTCTTGATGTACAACTAACCAAGTTTATGATTTTCATATCAATGTTCATTTTGTAAGTTAAGTATGTTTATTTGATACTGATTTTATGTTCATTTTAAAATGTCATATCAATGCACACTTATAAAGTATCATATTACATTAGATTCACGTGAAAGTTAATTATAGATACGGGAGCACAAACCATGATAGTCATTGCATGTTCTAATACTCAATAGATGAGGTTTGATGCTCAATAAAAATGTCTTGATACTCAACTAAAAAACACTTATGATTTTTATATCAATGCTTATTTTGTAAGTTACGTACGCTCAGTTGACACTCATTTTATGCTCATTTTTATAATGTCATATTAACGCATAAACACTTATGATTTTTATATCAATGCTCATTTTGTAAGTTACGTACGCTCAATTGGTATTCATGTTATACTCATTTTTAAAATGCCATATTAATGCATATTTCAAGAGTACAATATTATATTAGATTCATATATTGAGTTTCATAGAAAATGATTATAGATGCCATTTAATAAATTTTTATAAAAGAAGAAATAAAAAAATGAATTAGAAAATATGAAGCAGAGGTCATTATTGAGTGAAATGAGTTTTTTATAATTGATTCAATATTGAGTGAAATGATTCAATATGAGCACAATGTTTAACATAAATGTGCATTGATGTAGCATTATGAAACTTATTATAAAATTGTCATATGTCTTATAGATATATTAATTGATAGTTTATTAAATAATTCATTGGAAATTTTAAGAGTCAATTTGATATAAATTAAGAATTAAGAATTATAAATATTAAACAAAAACAAAAAAAGAGCATGGTGAAGTCAAAAGAAGATGGGCAACGTCCGGTGATTACGTAGCCACATTGGCAACATAGCAGGCACACCACAAGGAGACTAAGGGCCTGTTTATTTAGGACTTCATGAACTTAATGAGATTGGTGATTTAGGGGGGTGTCCCCAACATGGATTCCGGTGGATTTTAATGGAATTTAAAATTCCATCAAAAACTGGGTGTCCTCAATTACTCCATGGATTTGTTTCTCTTGGATTTCAGCTGATTTTAATGGAATTTGTTGGATCGATTCACCCCTTGTCGACAAACTTCCCAGTGGGTCACCCATCCTTGGGCTTTCTTACCCCGGGCTCGCTTAACTCCAGAGTTCTGTGGTTAAATAGCAGCCATATCTTTCTTAAAACCAATTGGTGATAAGGAAGTGGACACCCTCTATTTAACCCATTACTCTGTAGTCCCCAAGTAAAGGTAGATTCCTGTGGGGCACCCCCCACAGTTCACTACGGCAGTGCAGAACCCCACTACTGAGCGGTGGATGGACATGAGGGGCTGCACCACTTTGTGGTGCCAACAGGTTGGGCGGTTAAGCCCTGAATCAAAGGGTGGTGCTGATCTCCCATAAGACCAACAGAATTGGTATGAAAAATAACACTAATCCAATTCCACCAATTCTCTTTGCCTCACCCCTCGGATTTGAAATCCACCCTACCAGTATGTACGCAATTCTTCATCGCTAATCCTCTTCCAGACAAATCTCTTCTCCCATGTTTATCTACTAGTTCAATATTTTTTACCAATCTATACTACCGCCGGCAGTATTCAAACCACCCTATTCAAAGGGAAAGAGCAGAGCCGTGGCAATCAAACCACCGCCACCTGCTGTGTTGTTCCTCCTTAGCCTATCTTCTCTGAAAACAATAACCCATATACGAAGGTGAGGACTCGAGCAAAGCACAACCAGAATTTAGCAACAGAAAAGCTTCACAAAGGGCGGTGATTGTAGTACTTTTGGGGTGGCGAAGCTCATCGGATGCAGAGCTTTAAGAGGGCCGACAGTTGTGCATCCATATGCTTACTGTTGATTTCAATTTTAATCGGGAATAGTCGTTTTCTGCATTTTTGAGCCTATGTGATGAAATTCCTCATGGATTTATAAGGAGTAGTTGATTTTCTTTGATATACGAAGTATATCTTTTTTCATTGAAATATAATTCAATAACATTCCATTTAAATCCATAGAATTCTATAGATTCTTTATAATTCCATAAAATCGTGTGAAATCCAAATCCTTAAAAATCTTTCAAAATCAAAGTTGGGGACACCCCCTTAATCACACAACCATTAAGTTGTGTTTATTTAGGACTTATTGAAAAACATCACTTATTCCCTCAGTCCAAAATGGACTTATTGGTTCAGCGCAAAAATAGGACTCCTTCTGATTCAGCGCAAACATATTTGTCCTTTATAACCCCATTAACGTCTTTTCTTTCTCTCATCGGTGGCTCTCCTCATTGTTGGACCCGAGATATATTAAGGTTATGGATTGAAGCCCACTAAACTCGTTAAGTAGAACGTAAGTCCAAGAAGAGTCCATCATTCAGCTCTAAGGATTCAAAATAAGGATAAGAACGTGAAATAGTTCAAATAACGAGAGTCGCAGCACGTGGAGAAGAAATAAGAGGTGGTTCCTCAACTTGGGGAGAACGAAAACCCTATTCAAATAAATAGATTAGCTGTAATATCTAAGAAAGACACGATCAATTGAGATCAAATACACTTACAATATTCTTGTATCGAAAAGCACTCTGTACTCAAAGCTCTCGGCTAACAGAAGCCAAATAATATATTATTCTGTTCCTTTCCAATATCAGTTCTCCATTATTGATTCTTGATTGCTTGATTCCCACCATAATTCGATTTTAGATTAGCTTAATCTATGTATAAACAATTGGCGCCGTCTGTGGGAAATTCTTGCAAAACGAGAATCAGATATGGCAGGAAGCTCTAATCCCTTGTTCGATGAAATTCAAACACAACTTGAAGCCGTCCGAGAGGAGCTCCGCGCGGCCAAAAGTGCTGAAGCGGCACAATTGGAAGCTGTCCGGGAAGAGTTACGTGTGGCCAAGGAGGCCAATCAGTCGAAGGAAGATACTCAAACCCAGCTCGAAGCCGTGAGAGAGGAGATGCGTCAACGAATAGCTCTTCTCCAAGGAGAAAACGACGCCTTGAGATCCCAGGTTCAGTCGGTGGCATCCATAGCATCAAATTCGCGGAAAGGGAAAGAGGCGATGACTGCCGCATCAAAGTTGGACATGGACGCCATACCAGTCTCAACGTCGACAATTACCATCGCATCCGAGGTTTTCCCGGGACTTTCAGATTTTGATCCGTACGCTAAAGGTTCCCCGGTGATCTCACAGCTCATACCATATGAACCTCTTGTCCCAACGACAACTCCAGAAGCAAGCATCCCCATGTGCTTCTTCCCGGATCTGTTGCCAACCAAAACGACGACATCGGGATTGCAGACCGTCCACCAGCAGATGCCGATTCCAACCACTACGTCTACATCAACAGAGCCTCTCGTTCCTCATCCGGGGTTCGGCACGTCAGGAGAGGCAGGACCATCGTTTCGTCCTGCACCACTTCTGAACCCCAGAAGGAACGTTTTCCGCAATTTGTTTACTGAACAGCCGAGACGACATGTTCCCGGACATGACAACATGATCGATGCCGTCGACATCAACAACCATGGGCGTCAACATCCAGAAACCGTCACCTTACATTCACCACCCGAGCGGAGGATATCTCAAGCAGGGACGCATTTCGGAATAGGAGGCCCCCAGATGCATATGGACATGACAGAACCTTTAGCCTTCATCATGCAAGAGTTAAGGGAATTGCGAGAGAAGTATAATGGCATGCCAGGGGTTCCCCTTCCCCTTGACATGGCGGCTCGAACCTGTTATGCGGATTCCCCATTCGGACGACATATAGCAGACGTTGAGATTCCGAGGAAGTTCACGGCCCCATATATGAAGTTATTTGACGGAACCACAGACCCGGTAGATCACGTCGCTCAATACAAACAGAGGATGTTAGCAATTTCTGTTAGGGCGGATCAGCGAGAAGCCTGCATGTGCAGGGCGTTCGGAACAACATTGACAGGGCCAGCGCTAACATGGTTCGTCAACTTACCGAATGGGGGCATCGATT
Organism: Cuscuta epithymum; assembly: GCA_945859915.1. Taxonomy (NCBI): domain Eukaryota; kingdom Viridiplantae; phylum Streptophyta; class Magnoliopsida; order Solanales; family Convolvulaceae; genus Cuscuta; species Cuscuta epithymum. The sequence goes on from CAMAPF010000938.1 coordinate 2,087,553, forward strand.
CCTTTGCGGATCTGGTTAATTTGTTCACTCAGCAATTTGCAAGTAGTCGTACGTTGGAGAAGCAGACCAGCGACTTGTATCGAATAATACAAAGGCGTAACGAATCCCTACGTGACTACTTGCATCGATTTAACAAGGAGAAAGTGTCAATCCCAAGGTGTGACACGCCGACAGCTATAGAGGCATTCAGGAGAGGATTGCGTGAAGACTCAGACTTATACAGGGAGTTGACAAAGTTTCCATGCAAAACGTTCGAAGACGTCCAGGCTATGACACTGGCCTTCATCCGGCTTGAGGAGGATGAGCAATCTCGTCTGCGTTCGAATGGATATGAGGGTGGACAACGGAAGGCCAGCACCTCCAAGAAGCATGACTACAGGACAGGAAAGCCCTACGCGAAGAATGAAGATCGACCTGTAGCATCAGCGACTACATGGCTTGATGATCCTAGTTTGCCACCTACCATCCCAACATACTGCTTCAACGTCAACACAACCGGGCTTATCAACGCCCTAGACAAATTGGGGGACAAAGTCCGGTGGCCCAGAAAGTCGGACAGGTCCAGCGGGAGGCGAGATCCCAGCAAGAGGTGTGACTTCCATGACGACATCGGACACCACACAGAGGATTGTGTCGCGTTGAGAAAAGAGGTGGCATATCTCTTAAGGAACGGCTACCTAACGGAGATCATGTCGGAGCAAACAAAGTCCATGCTGAGCAGAAGTCAGAAGTCGTCTACAGATCACCAACGACCTCCCTCACCTACGGCACCACAAAAGGTAATCAATTTCATTAATGGTGGTTCTGACTTGTGTGGACTAACCTACTCTGCAGCAAAGAGACAAGCTCGGGAATATTCCCGAGACAAGTCATTGCAGGTGAATCAAGTCGTCCGAAAAGAGGAGGCTTGGAGGAATGCACCTATCACATTTGACGAAACAGACTTCACAAGTCCTGCTGATGTTCATCATGACACCTTGGTTATCGCACTTCGGGTAGCAAACTGTGAAGTGAGACGAGTTCTGGTCGACAATGGCAGCACCGCCAACATCACAACCTTGAAGACTCTAAAGCAGATGGGGTACAAGGAAGAAGATCTGACTACCTCCGGTTCCACTCTTGTTGGATTTAATGGCGAAATAAGTAAGACAATAGGTAGCGTATCTTTACCTGTACATGCTGTTGGTCTTAACTTGCAGGTAAAGTTTGATGTCGTCCAAGATCTGCCCGCGTACAACATGATACTGGGCACTCCTTGGCTACATCAATTGGGAGCGATTCCGTCAACGTACCATCAAGTGGTTAAGGTTCCAACGCCATGGGGGGTGCAATCCATACAAGGTGATAGAGTCGCTGCCAAGTCATGCTACCAAACAGCGATGAAGCCAACAGTCTCCGCCACCACATCTGCATAGCAATCAAAGGGCGACTTCATTCTGGATGGGGAGGACGATAACATTACCAAAGACATCAGCATTGATCCAGACCATCCGGATAGAGTCGTCCGCATTGGGGGCAACATGCCGACTCTGTTGGAAGAAGAACTTGTAGCTTTCCTGAAAGAACATAAAGATGTCTTCGCCTGGAGTCACGACGACATGACTGGAATCGATCCACAAGTAATCACTCACAAACTCAATGTAAATCCTTTACACAAGCCAATCCAGCAAAAGAGACGACGATTTGCCAGAGAAAGAAATGACATCATCAATCAGGAAGTTGAGACGCTGCTGCGTACCGGTAAAATCCGCGAGGTAAAGTACCCTAATTGGCTTGCTAATGTTGTTGTAGTGCAGAAAAAGAAGGGTCACCAGAAAGGCAAAAAACCTAAGTGGAGAGTGTGCGTCGACTTCACTGATCTGAACAAGGCTTGTCCAAAAGACATGTTTCCAATGCCACATATCGACGTCCTCGCAGATGCCACAGCGGGACATGAGATGTTGACATTCATGGACGCTTTCAGTGGCTACCATCAGATTCAATTACACCCCGACGACCAGGAGAAGACCGCATTCATCACTGAGACAGGTACATATTGTTATATTGTTATGCCATTCGGTCTAAAGAATGCAGGTGCCACTTTCCAAAGGTTGGTGACGATGGTCTTCAAAGAGCAACTCGGGAAAACTATGGAGGTTTACATCGACGACATGTTGGTCAAATCCAAAAAGGCCTCGGACCACATTGATCATCTGCGGGTATCATTCCTGAAGTTGCACAAGTACAACCTAAAACTGAATCCTGCCAAATGCACATTTGGAGTGTCGTCAGGAGAATTTTTGGGTTATATCGTCAGCGAGAGGGGGATAGAAGCTAGCCCGGGGCAGGTCCGAGCCATACTCGACATTGAATCTCCCAAGTCGATCAAAGATGTCCAGAGGTTGACGGGACGAGTTGCGGCGCTCAACAGATTCATATCAAAGTCGTCAGACAGATGTCGACTTTTCTATGATGTCCTCAGAAAAAATAGAAAATTCGAATGGACAGGACAACACGAAAAAGCTCTACAACAATTGAAGGAGTACATGACGACACCGCCATTACTGACGAAGCCTAAAGATGGGGAGGAACTACAGATGTATCTAGCAGTGTCGGAGCATGCCGTCAGTGCAGTCTTGACCCGGGAAGAAGACGGCCAACAAACGCCAGTTTAATACGTAAGTAAGTCATTAAGTGGGCCGGAAGCCAGGTACGCACTCTTAGAAAAATTAGTACTTGCACTTGTCACAGCATCAATTAAATTGCGTCCTTATTTTGAGTCACATTCTATTTGTGTTCGAACTAACTATCCCATGAAGTCGATCATGAGGAAACCAGAACTGACAGGTCGAATGATCAAATGGTCAATACAGCTGGGGGCATACGACATCAATTATGAGCCCAGGACGGCTTTGAAATCACAGGCTCTAGCTGATTTTGTGGCGGATTTCAGTCCCAAACTACAAGTAGAAGCTGAAAAGGAGATGTGCCTATTGATCGAAGAGCCACAACGACAAAAATGGATTTTGCACACCGATGGAGCCTCAAACATGCAAGGAGCCGGACTTGGAGTTGTACTGAAATCACCACAAGGGGGCAACATAGTGCAAGCCGTCAGATGTGATTTCAACGCAACAAACAACGAAGCAGAGTATGAGGCACTGATTTTCGGGCTAAACTTAGCTCGAAACCTGGGCATAAAAACAATTGAGGTAAAATGCGATTCTCTTTTAATTGTTAATCAAACTAACGGAGTTTATGCAGCTAAAGACCCGAAGATGACGGCATACCTACAAGTCGTCACCAACTTGAGCATCTATTTTGACGACATCACTTTTGAGCAAATCCCGAGGGAGGAGAATGTTCAAGCTGATGCCTTGGCAGCAGTAGGGTCATGTCTCGGAGCGGTAAGCAGTGACGACATCCCACTTGTCCATTTGACAGAGCCGGCTATCGAACGAACAGAGATGCTCAACGTCATTACATCAACCATGGACAGCAACTGGATGCAGCCATATATAGACTATCTCAAACATGACATCCTACCAACTGACAAAAGAGAAGCAAGGGCACTCCTATCAAAGGTAACAAAATTTTTATTAATTGATGATGTCTTGTTTAAACGTTCAAAGGCAGGACCATATCAAAGGTGTTTAGCCCCATCCGAAGCTGTCAAAGTACTTGAAAGCCTCCATGAAGGAGAGTGCGGCAACCACGCAGCAGGAAGAAGTCTGTCCAACAAAGCCCTGAGGTTTGGTTATTATTGGCCAACGATGAGACATGATGCTGTCGCATACACTCAAGCTTGCCAACCATGCCAAAGACATTCACCAGTACACCACCAACATGCAGAAGCACTACATCCTGTCCTGTCCCCATGGCCCTTCATAAAATGGGGTATGGACATCGTAGGAAAGCTGCCCGAAGCACCAGGACAGAAAGTCTATATGTTGGCAATGACGGACTACTTCTCAAAGTGGATCGAGGCTGAGCCTTTTCGACAAATCCGCGACACCCAGGTAATATCTTTCATTAAAAGAAATATATTAAGCAGGTTCGGAATCCCGTCAGAAATCGTCTGCGACAACGGATCACAATTCATCAGCATCAAAACCAGACGATTTTGTGAAAAGTACAACATCAAACTGGAGATGTCGACGCCCCGCTATCCACAGTCAAATGGACAGGCCGAGTCCAGCAACAAAATTATCATTTCAAATCTGAAGAAGAGATTGGAGAAAGCACAAGGAAGATGGGCCGAAGAATTGCCACTCATATTATGGGCAGATCGAACGACACCAAAAAATGCCACAGGACAGACGCCTTTTTCATTGGTGTACGGATGCGAAGCTGTCATTCCAGTTGAAGTTGAGGTGCCAACATCCAGATATGGACTTATCACAGAAGAAACAAACAACACCGAATTGATTCATGATCTTGACACCATCGATGAATTGAGGGAAAAAGCTAAGATCCAAACGGCGGCCTATCAACAAAGGGTGGCGAGAAGCTACAACAAAGATGTCCGAGTCAAAGCCTTCAAGAAAGGCGATTGGGTACTCCGAAAGTCCTTTGGCAACGAAGCAAACGGAAAATTCAGCCCCAACTGGGAAGGCCCATACCAAATTACAGATGTCGTCGGACAGGGGGCATATCGTCTGACAAGCATCGACGGTAAACAAATTCCAAGGAGCTGGAATGCGGTACACTTAAAACTTTTCCATTTCTAATGTAATTTTCTATTGAAATGTTCATCCTATACTTTTTGAGCCTTTTACTAACTAGACCGTCGGAGGGCCGTTGGCTTCAAGCTAACGACCAGCAAAGTGTTTGACTAAATTACAAATCGACAACATCGAGCTAAGTCCTATTAGACTGCATCATATAGGTTTCTGATGACAACATTAATTCAGTCGAGTTAAGGTACGCAAAATTAATTTAGTTCTTCGTGATTCTCATCTCAGTTCCTTCATTCGTCTTGACAAGTGGAAATACGTCTGACTTCTTGGATGTAATATACACCTACTGACTTTAGCACCGGAGGGCCGTTGGCTTCAAGCCAACGGCCAGCCCTTAGCATAATTTATGTTTGATTTACAGACTGAAGGTTTCACACCGCCAATGGGAAGACAACATGAAACAAAGTGGTGGATGACGACGTCAAATAATCTCAGACTAATAACACTAGATCAACCAAGATTTTCTGACTGGTGCAGGTAAGTAAAAAAAGAAGCAAATGACCAAGACACAGTCAAGGTATGCGATGACAATTTGCTCATTCCCCACGTTGCTATTTTCACTTTGACTGGTGCAAAGCACATGACCCCTTTAAGGCATTAAGTTGAAATGGCATACATTTCGCTAAATAAGTTCACAAGGATAGAGAACCAACCGCTCAATACAAATCTTTTAATTCACAAATATTGACTTTAGCATCAGAGGCTGTTATCTTCAAGCCAACAGACAGGTCCCGACAACATGATTAAATACATACTTGAGCGTGATGACGAACACTAGTGACTGAGGACATCAATCAGCTCACATAGTTTTCTCTTAACACAGCCCTTAACTACATCAATAAGGGACGTCAAGGACCGCATGGGTTCGTCATATGGAAAATATGAGTACCGAGTCCATGTACCTTACACGTTTTGGCCAAAACAACATACAACGTACATTGGGCATACTGACAAAATCATAAAGTCAGATAAAACCCGAAACAAACATACAACATACATCACAAAGTCACACAACACTCAAAACGAGAAACTGAATACATTACCACATTCTACAGACTAACAACATCAAAAAGTCAGACAAACACAGGACAATAGACAAACACTGGCCACGAACGACTACATCAATTTGCACATAAAAAGAAAAATATTTCTTGCACAAATATTCCATTCACAGCATAGTGACAAAAGAAACAAGTCCTGGATAAACCACCAGATACTTGTGTAAGTAGTCAAGTGTTCAATTCACCGAACCACCGGATAAACCACCGGGCGATGTGGTTGGCACTAAAGACTGGCAAGGAAAAGATGTCTGAACGAAACAAAAGATACTTAAAACATGATAACGATAGTTTGAGCATGGCAGAAAAGAATTAAGACCTAGGAGCTGACTCCGCCTCGGCGTTGTAAGGTCCTAAATCAAAGTCGTCATCCCCAACGGGAGGTTCTTCATCAGCAAAGTTTGCATCCCAAGTATCTATGTCCTGCTGAGGATTCCAGTTGCTCGACTCGCCAGCTAAAAACGATTTCATTAGATCCTTCCTAGTTAGCCAAGTGTAGTAACCGGCTGCTTGGACAACTTCCTGTCTCTTTTTCTTGCCGTATTCTTCTAAAGATGCAATCCTGGCGTCTTTGCCTTTCAATCTGTCAGACAAGCTCTCGATCACGCGTGCTTGGGATACTATCCTCCCCTCCAGTTCCAGCTTAGAAGAGGCAACTTCGGTAAACGTCTTTTTCACTTCCTCTTCCCGCCTTTTGGATTTCTGCAATTCATCAGTTAGAAACTGCACGCGTTTAGCTGCCACCAGATTAGCCTGCACCACCTGTGATAGAGTGCTTCAACCATAAGATAAAGGTCCCAAAATCATAAAATCGCTAGTTTTATTGAGAAGGAACCTGAAATGCAAATGCAGAAGAAGCTGCCAAAATATCCACATCGCTGAAACCAGCAAAAGCGTCAACCGCAGAAGGGAGCAACAACTGTGTCACTTCTTTCTTCATCTCTAAAGCATTATCCAGCCGGCAGAAGTTGGCAGAAAAATCAGCTATGAGAGTCGTCTTTTTCAAATCAGCGCTTGCGCTTGAAACGGGAGCAGGAAGCGAGCAAGTCGTCATGGCAGCAGAACTAGTAATTGGAGGAAGTGGGGGCGTCATTTTCTTCTTCTTAGACATCAGATTCAGGAGCTCAGCAGGGTCCAAGGCTTTGCGAATTCCAGAAGAAGAAGAGGTACCTGAAGAGCACAGGGGCAGTAAGATCTTACGTCGAGGATTAAGTAAATAGAAGCATGGACAATATAGAAATCCGGGCTAAAGCGCATACCCATAATCGGTCTTGAGTAACTACCTTTGCGTGCCTCAGATGTATAATCCGTCATGACAGCGGTAATGGACACACCATCAGTAGCAGTGGCACTTTCAGTGTCATCTTCAATGTTCTCAGTGCTATCAACTGATACAACTGAAGCATCTTGACATAAACTAAGAGATTTAGATATATTCCGGACAGAACGTCTTAGCCCCACACGAATGGGACTGACGGAGGAGGAGTAAGTAGCCATACCTCTAAATTCTTTTTTGAGGTTTGAGTACAGACGGGCTTCAGGAGATAAAGCTAGAAATGCAGTGGTTCTTTCTTCGGAGTGCGGGCCAAATTCCATTGGAACTGTTTTCCCTTCTTTTTCCCCAGCCTTCCCTTTCTTCTTTTCCTTCTTTTCATCTACCTTTGCTTCACCCACTATAGAAGTGGAGAAAACAACAGAAAGACACACGACGACAGGTAACAAAACGGTAAAGAAATTTTCATAAGAAATAAAATACAACGTACACACAGGGCAGGGTACATACAGTGCTCGCTAACAACCCTCAATCGGTCAGGGAACGAATTCACACATTCTCCAAGGGACGCCTTCTCCACAAAGAAAAATTTGGTGATCCAGCCTCGGTCATTGGCGCTGCCTATCCCCAAAATGATAGGGTCAGCCCCAGCCTTCGTTACTAGAGTGAATCGTCCTCTTCCAGAGGTCCTCAGATCGTATGAGAAACTAATATCTTCCGCTGAGTATTGAAGGTTATGCTTCTCAATCAGATACTCCAGAGAACGGAGAAGCCGCCAGGCTTGGGGCATAATTTGACAGGGAGAGATTTGGGCACGGACAATGAAGCCCCTTACTAGATCAGAGAAAGGAAAGCGGACTCCGAGCTTTTCGAACGGGTATTGATAGAAGTTGAGCCATCCCGGGGAGACCCAATCTACTCGTTCTCCTCGTGCTGGGAACCGGATTCGAGCCGAAGGAGGGAATCCATAGGAGGACCTAATTTCTTCTAAATCTTTAGCTCGCAAGTCGGCTGCTCGGAGGTTCTTGGTCTCGAAAACGTCTTGGCTTTTGAAGACGGTGAGCTCCATGAATAAGATTAGCGCAAAGTCCGGTGAAGAACCAGAGAAAGTCGGAGAGGTGATGATGGAAGAGAAACGATGGAAGGGTTTGTTGATTTGATATAGACGAGGCAGTTCCTCGGGCAGTGGGAGGTCGGTTGAGTGTTCCAGTAGAATTCAAAATTCATAATGATGGCTCACACCGCGCGTCAAATTCGCCAACATTATAAATTTGGGGGCAAATGTTGGACCCGAGATATATTAAGGTTATGGATTGAAGCCCACTAAACTCGTTAAGTAGAACGTAAGTCCAAGAAGAGTCCATCATTCAGCTCTAAGGATTCAAAATAAGGATAAGAACGTGGAATAGTTCAAATAACGAGAGTCGCAGCACGTGGAGAAGAAATAGGAGGTGGTTCCTCAATTTGGGGAGAACGAAAACCCTATTCAAATAAATAGATTAGCTGTAATCTCTAAGAAAGACACGATCAATTGAGATCAAATACACTTACAATATTCTTGTATCGAAAAGCACTCTGTACTCAAAGCTCTCGGCTAACAGAAGCCAAATAATATATTATTCTGTTCCTTTCCAATATCAGTTCTCCATTATTGATTCTTGATTGCTTGATTCCCACCATAATTCGATTTTAGATTAGCTTAATCTCTGTATAAACACTCATCTACTTCGAAGCCCAGACAATGGACATACCTTTTATTTACTCTAGAGCAACTATCTTTATCTCCTCCATCAAATCATCATCATCGAAGTATAATCTCATGATTTCATATTTTTACATTTTCGTAGGGCATGAGATTTGGAATTTATCTCATGATTTGTATGACTTCAAATATCAATTTCTCTGTTTAGGCATGAATTTATGCTACGTAATTTCTGCACAATTGGGCACTATTTTTGCATGCATCTTCGACAAATGTTTTCAGCAAAAAACAACACTTTGTTCCTGAATGTATTGACAAACGACATGTTATCTGGGTTTATTTTAGCATTTTCTGCATATTTGGGTGCCCATCTTTGCATTTTTTCATAGTATAATAATTTTTCGTTATTCCAAATTATGTAAAGAACCAGAAAAGTGAATTGACGATTACCGTTCTTTATTTATTCTTTACAAAAGGGTAAATTGATCATTTGACATTATTCAGACTTTTCATTCAATACACAAAGTAAACAATTTGTTATCATAGTGTCACTTAATCCATGTAGACATCTTAATCTAGACATAACTTAATAAAAAAAAAAGTAAACAACTTCTAAATACTAAATAAGGCTGGCGAAGAGAATAGTTAAATTGGACTGAAAGTTATACGATATTACAAAAAAACCATTCAAAACATTCTAACAATTCCGTCGACGCTAACGATGGTTGGAGTAGTGCAGCCCTCCACCTCTGCCGGATCTGCGGCTGGAGTAGTGTGTAGCCCTCTGGAACGATGGTCACAGTAACGGGATTAAGCTTCCTAGCGATGTGTATTCAACCGCGCTAACCCCTCGCTTCGATCTCCACCGGCATCGTAGCGCCGCCATTTCGTTTCCGTACAAATTCGCCCCTCCGCATCTGTCGCGGCGCAGCCCAGTCTTCCCCACGTCGACTGATCCATCACTCTCAGCTTCTATGTCCTAGTCTGCAAAGGAAACGGTGTAATCGTGACCGGAGAACTTCCTTTTTTGGCGGACGAGCACCCATACCGACAGAAAATAAAGCCCAAATTTTGGAATCTCATATTACCGGGGCGACCCGACTCAAAAGAAAGAGGTCAGGTCGTGTGCTCCTTGTCGGGGATGTAGCCGTTTCTCGGACAGGGGCGTCGCTCATCCCTTCTTAAAATTTGAGGGTATATTTGTCCATCAACTTAAAATTTGGTCCTATACATTCCCAGCTTTTGTTTTAGTCGTCTATTTCCCTATTTTATACTGAATTTTTATACGCATGTTACTGATTTTTCAAGGTATTAATAACTTGCCCCAATGTTTAGCTATATGTTTAGCTGATTGCTTTCTGGTTTTTATGAACTTCATAGATTTTAATTTGTTAATTTTATGCTATACTTTTTTTTTTAACTATTCTTCCGTATTTGATCTTCTGTATTTAAATCTTTTCTACCTTTTAAGATGAAAGACATGCTCAATGATCACACATTTGCAACTCATATCGTCGCTGGTGCATGGTCTGCTGTATTCAGCAGTGCTTTGATTTACCCACTTGATACTCTTAAAGTCCTTTTACAGGTTTGAAATTAGAGTCATTCCTCTTTCAATACTGAATATTACATTTTTTGTATGTCTTGTTCTTGATATTGTTGATGTGCTGGTTCCATGGAACACAGGTAGGTTCAAACCCCAACAAGAAATTGACCTCTTCTCAAGTTCTTTACAGGGTTAAGACTTTATCGGGAAGTTTAGGTAACTCCATCAATCTCCAATTTTACATGATACAGAGTTATATACACATGAATAACCGCATCTCTTTTTTGTTTGTGTGCCAAAGCTCTGGATAATGTGGCCTGTGTTTGGTGAACATTGTAGGTTTGTACAGTGGTCTAGGGTGGTTTACAGTGGGAAGAACATTTGGTGCTGGTACTCGTTTTTCCATTTATGAACTATTGACCTCATTCTACAAAGGTATTATGCTCTTCTTTCTCTGTATGATCATATGTCTGTCTAGTTCATCGAGTCAATTGATATGTTGTTACCTCCAGTGAAGCGCTACTTTGGAGGCTCATTGATTGATTATCACTGGTTGAGATACTTGCAGTGGTTTCTTTCATAGTAAAGTGTGTTCAACCGAATCCCTAATTTAAAACCTGAAAAAAGTTTGCATGCATTTTTTTAAGATCCAAAAACCGGACCAAAGATGATGGGTTATAAGTTCCTTTTAACACAGAATTGCAAAATGAACGTTTTGCAAATGCATATCGAATTTATTGCTGTATTTAATGTTTATCTGATAACATATTGTGATGTGTTTGAATATTAATCTTAGCATATCGTGTTTACTCTACATACTATTGAATCAGATGGTCGGAAGGACAATTACGTGTCAGTCTCTGAGGCTTTAATGGCAGGAATTGCTGCTGGGGCGGTAGAGTCACTACTAACCTCCCCATTTGAACTTATTAAACTCCGTGCTCAGGTGTCTTCTGCATTTCAGATTCCACAAACTGCATCAAACATAAAAGCTAATGATGTTTCTCCATTGATTGGGAGATTACTTCATGGATATTTCCCGGATACCAAGGTCTTGAACAATTCGGTTGGCCTTCTATCTATTTTGAGTGACAAACATCCCAATTTAGTAAAGGACATGAGGCAATATCCATGGATGATGACTGGGTGTGGAAGACCTCCCTCTGTTTATCATGTTAAACGGCCATCACAGGTAATCTCTCTTGAAGGATGGCATACTTTGTGGAAAGGGTTAAGGTCAGGTATTGTTCGAGATTCTGTTTTCAGTGGCATATTCTTTTCGATTTGGCAACTCCTACACGAAGCAATGCTTACTTGGAAAGCTGTTGGGATGACTCCCATACCCAGGTTATTTATTTATTTATTTATTGATTGATTGATTAATTTATTTATTTATTACAGCCAGTAATGTTGAGAAAATTATCATGTGAAAAACATGTCAATATCAAGGCACAGAAAACTAATCTCAAGTTTTCTTAACTGCAATTGTACCAGAAAGAGTACAGAATGCGTTTTATTTCTTATTTTCTAGTCCGTATATAATTGTGGTAAACTTCTATTTTTTTCCAGGCACGATGATGAAGTTGGCCCATTATCTCCTTTCTATGTTAGTCTTGCAGCTGGATTTTCTGGTTCAATTGCTGCCGCTGCCTCGCATTCATTTGATACTGCAAAAAGTCGTTCGCAGTGCACTGTGGTGCCTAAGGTGTGTTCTCTGGTGAAAAAATAAAATAAAAGTGATGATTTTCTTGCATTGTGCCTATCTTGCTATGTGAAAATCATTGGTTCAATTATAATTGCTTTAATCATGATATAAAATCTATATTGGCTGCTCCATTTGGTGAGCATGTACTGCATTCTGTTGGTAAGCTAATATTTCTTCTCTTAGCATATATTGTGGCTGGACATGATTATCTTTGGCTGATCAGCCTGATTTTGCTGAAAAAACACCCAACATAATTTTGCCTTATTTGTCTTATTTAAAGACACATTTGCCCAAATGCTGCTCTTTGTTTTTACACATTAATCGAAACTACTATTACATATCCTTTTAGGACATTCCACTCTGGATAATTATTCATTCCAACCATTTCAGACAGACTGTTTACCAACACTTATACGTCAGTCATGAATGCAATTTTACCAGTCACTAAACAGGCCCTAATTCACAGTTTATAGTTTGTTGGTAATGCCCACATGAGGTATCCATATAAGTTTTATAGTTTGTTGATTCTTTTTTTTTGGTAACGACCATTTGTGGTAGCTAGGGTGGGCCATGCCTGAGGATGACCTACCCCAAGTTAGTTAAGAAACATTTTTTCAAGTGTAGAACTTTTACTATAAAACTTATATGGATACCTCATGTGGGCATTACCAAAAAAGAATCAAAGTAACCAATTTTATATGTATATGCGTGTCTGACCATGTGCTATTTTATCCCAGGTGAATTTGATTGTCTGAGTTAACAAAATCTCTCATGCTTTATTTCCTTTCTGGATGATTTTTTATGCAGTATTTATCAAAGGAGAGAAAATTTCTCAAATGGCAACTTCCGGGGAAGCGATTTGAGAGATGGACCGGTATCCACCCAGCAGATAGAAGTTTGCTTTTTCGGGGTATTTCCCTGCGAATGGCACGCAGTGGACTTGGATCGTTTTTGTTAGTCGGAAGTTACTTTTTCAGCATTGATCAGTTTCCACTCTTGAGGTAAGGGAGGAGTTTGACAGCTGGGAATAAATCATTGGTTGGTTTATCCTATAATTTGATTGAAACATGTAAAAATCTTACCGAAAGCATTTTTTACATTTATTTGGGGTACACCGTTAATACGAACTGAGAACTATGCTATAGATCAAAGAGACGCGTGTTCCAATAATCTGGTTAGAAACGGCGATTGAAAGAATACTTCTCTTCCTGTGTACTCATGTAAGGCATGATTTTGACTTTCATGCAGACCAAGGAGATGATTAAATAATTCTTCAACATTTTATCCACTTTTCTAACACGCCCTTGCACATTTTTATGGAGTATATGTTTCAGATCTTCAAAAGCTAGAATCTTGAAGAAAAAATAAGATCTGCACTAATATGTTTCATTTTAGCCATAATTTCTGAGGATGTATTTGCTAGTATATGTACATCCAAGAAAATTATTTAATGACTTACATGACATGGACTGCAAGTAAACCTACAAGACTAATATCATAAAGAGACATAAGTTTGATATTAGGGGCTAGGAAAATAAAATGTATGAGCCTGTTTGGTAACAATGTAATAGTTAAATTAGGTGAATCGGTTGAATCTGGTTGAATCTGTTCAAGTCGATCAAGTTCTAATTGAAGTGGCTTAATCTATTGAAGTTCTGATTGAAGCGGTTGAATTGACCGAGTCTATTGAATTTTGGAAACATTATATTTAAAATATAATTCAATAAAATTTATTTAATTGCCGATAGTATATTTTATTAATAAAAAAGAAATTTTTTTTTAAAATAGTTAAAATAGCTTGGTACAGTAACTTCAACCAATTTAGCTAGTAGAAAGGTTAAGAGTTTGTTTATTAAAAGAGATATTTTCCAGTTTTAAAACTTGAAAAAAGAAAAACAGAAAACATGTTTATCGAAAAAATTCTGAAAAACTGGAGAAAGGAACACAAAAAATGTGTTTATCAAACTGTTTTCTAAAATAAAAAAAAATGAGATGTCTATGATTTTCTTAATGAATTAGAGAAATGAGTTTTACTAGTTTTCCAAATTTCAAAAAAAGCGGATGCTGCAGTGCCGTTACAATGAATTGCATACTTATGCCTAATGGTGTATTTAGTCCTGCTCCGATGTTAGCTCCGGTCTGGTCAACGACCAAGCGGTCCAGTCTGGTCAATGACCTGACGGTCACTGTCCTGTTCGGTCAATGACCCAATGGTTCCTATTTGGTCCGTTCAATGATGCGGTAGTACCTGTCCAGTCCGGTTGACGTCTAGGCAGTCCAGATCCGGTTTGGTCAAAGACACCGCAATCCCAGTTCGGTCCGATTAACGATCCGACGATCCCTATTTGGTTAGGTCAACCGTCAACGACCCGGTGGTCCTTGTCCAGCCCAGTCAATGATCAGGCGTTCCATGTCCTGTCTGGTCGGCGTCCTAACGGTCCCTGTCCGATCCAATCAATGACTATGCACTGCCTCTCCGGTCCGATCGACGGACGAGTAGTCCCGGTTCGATCCGGTCCGGTCAATGACTCGACGGTCTCTGTCCGATCAACGACCTGGCGGTTTCTATCCGGTCTAGTCAATGAATTGGCGGTCTCCGTCTTGTCCAGTCAACAACTCGACGATCTCTATTCGGTCCCGTGGATGAATGGGCGGGTTCCGGACCGGTCCTGTCAACGATCCAGCGGTCCCTGTCCAGTCTGGTCGATGATCTGATGATTCTGTCCACATTTTTTAAATTATTTTGTAAAGTGAAGAGTTTCAAAAGAGTTATTGAGTTACCAACCAATAGGGAAAATGGAAAAGAATTAGGAAGTGTTTGCAACAACTTAAAAAAGCACTTCTCAGCTTTGACTTAAAAAAACACTTATTTACCAAATACTATCAATTTTTACTTTTTCTCGACTTGCGTGTGAAAAGTACTTTTCCCTTTTCTATTACACAAAAAACACTTATTTTACCAAACACTACCAACTTTTACTTTTCAAAATCACTTTTTTCTTTAACACTATCAACTTTTACTACTAATCATTTTTTCCTTACATCTCCAAAAGTGCTTTTTTAAGTAGTTGCAAACACCCCCTTAGTCAAACTAGTCGTTGGGACCAATCAAGACCAACCAGTTTCGGTACCAACTTTCCTATACGCTGGACCAATTACCCTACTTGGGATGTACTAGGTTTGGTTCTGGACCAGATCGTACTATTGGTCTTCCGATCGATCACAAAATCGGGTGAAAAAAATTGATGAACATGTTTTCAGATTTGAAAATAGAAAACTAGAAAATGGAAACAGAAAATTAGAAATAGAAAAATTGGAAAATGGAAACAGAAAATTGAAGAACGGGGAAGAGAAAAGAAAACTGGAAAATTTCTTTGTTAGTAAACATGTGCTAAGTGTTTATTATTATTACACAATTTAGCATAAGAAATCAAAAGTTCCAATTTAGTAATGATTCATAAGATTTATAAGTTGAAAATAAGAAGTAAAAAACAAGGTAAAAACTAAAAAACACTTACGTTAGCGGCTTCAATTTTAGTATTTCAATTTTAGTCTTGAGCTTCCAAGAACGCAACTCAATTTGACCAATCATTGGCGGTTCTCTTGAATGTTGAACTCGAAATCTTAGAACACATGCAATCAATCAGTTAAAGGTAATTCGTCACTTAAATGAGACAAAATCTTAATTTCGTGATCACTCAAGCTAGCCTTGAGAAGCTAGATAATCATAATTTGAGTAAACCCTCTCAAATTCACCTCCTTGGTGACACAAACTCAAAACCTCCCATGATGCGAGCGTCGCAAGTGCGAGAAGTGAATCACTTGAATCACTCCTAATTTTAGCATTTCAGGCTTCATTAGTTCAACGAAACCACCAAGTTAATTAGAGTCTTGGCCCATCTCTTCTAGTATATTGAAATTTAGTATGATCTGATATAGTTTATTTAAATGTGATATGATATGATCTAATAGATTTAAATCTCGTCAAGTTTGATTTACTATGACCTGACTAAATTCTGTACAAATAAAATCATCAATCCCGTGTGTAAAAAAGGATGACACCCCATCCCTGGCGGTCCCACAAAACTGATCGGACAGTTATCTGGGAAGATGTAAATTGAGCTTTTATCACCCACTGATGAAAAGAGATTGAAGTTTCATCCCACGTCTTTGCTTGGATCGGAGTTGAACCCATGACCTATCCCTTGTGGGCTGTGGCACCCTCTTGCTATCAAGTGAGCTACGCCCCCCACAATAACCCTGTGTGTAACAAAATATAATACACCCTTCGTTCCTTATAATTTTGACAACTTTTTTCTTTTTAGTTGCCCCATTTCCTTATAGTTTATTTATTTAATTATTTCACATGTCTCTTAACTTTGGTAAAATTATACGAGATGGAGAGGGTACATTAAAATATAAATGAAATATGCCACTCTCTACAAGTTAACTTATCTTAATACATACTTGGAATACACACACAAGTACATGAATTATTATGATACTCCCCTTCTCTGAATTATGTTCCAACTTTCTTTTTCCGTCCATCACAAAATAATCTCATCTTTCCCTTTTAGGCAAAAAATTTGTGATTCATAACATTTCTTAAACATTTTTAGACATTCGTCTCTCCTCCACATAACTCTTCACTACACAAATTCTCGCTTTCTTAATTCACGATCAAAACTCAATTTGAAAGATAATTCACGATCAAAACTCAATTTGAAAGATAACTCTTCACTGCTTTAGTGACTAGTGAGGACACTTAAAAACAGTTTCATAAAACTTATAGGAACACCTTCGGAAAACATTTGACAAGATTTTTTTGATCAAAAATAAAAAGAAGCCTGTAGATGAGAAATGCTGCAGTAAAAAAAGCTTTTGAATCTCAACCGTGGAATTTGAGTATGTTGCAAAAAAAAAAACTTCATGTTGCACTAAAAATTCGGTGATTTTTTTTTATGTTTAAGAAAACTCGTTTGAACTTTGAAGTATTTTTCTCACTAATTCAATACGTTTAGCTGTATCCTTTAAACCAAACTAATCCTTACAAAACGGGCTTATAATGCTCATTGCTAGTTGCAAAAATGGTAGGATATTCTCTTCTCATATATGACAAGGATCTGATGATCCACCATTTGAAACATTAAATTAGGTGTGGATCACCTTCTTGTGGCACCAGTAAATAAACAATTTGCAGAACCTCGATTTGAGTCTCACACAAAGTACATTTTGGTACACATGCAATTCCAATTGGAGAAATTTGCAAAGTTTGGTATAAGAAAAACTTTTACTTGGAATATATATCTCCACTGCCGCAAAAAAACAATTCTAAGCCCCTTGATATTATCTTTTCCACACCAGAATACCAGATGGATCAATAAGCTAAGACACAATGGGACACTGTTATTCTCATGACCCACATGACATTTTTTACTTAAACCTCATCATTGGTTCTTTGTGCCTCCCTACGGAAGCTTACTAACAACATAATAAATATTCTCAGCAATTTCATTCCTTTCTACCAAACAGATGAACTTGGAATGCCCTTTGTTCATATGATCTTTTTTGTTATAACTTTAACTTGATTATTCCTATTTCTGCTAAGTAGTCTGGAAATAAGCAATTACATGAATAGGTTCTTCAAAGATCAAGATCACAACCATACAAAGTGCTTCAAGGTGAAACAGATTAAAATTCCACTGTACATGCATTTATCACGCAGATGAACTTTATTTTACAGCATTATTTTCTGGTTGTATGTATACCAGATCAATCAAAATTTCATATAGACAGATAATGCACATTGAATTTGACAAAAAATAGTGTTCACCTTCTTGGGAATAATGAGCTTTCAGTTTGTTAGCAAAAAATTGTGTGCCTTTTCCTCGTTTATTGTGGTTAATTGGTGCAGCAGAGAGGAACTACCTGTAGTATGTAGGATAGGATGAGGACAGATCTCCTTACTCCAGGCAAATCTTCTCAAAAACAGGCAATCTTTTACCAGAAGGGCCATAGAGAACACGCTGAATATAAGCATCAACATCTTCCTCTATTGGAGCTTTTGCAGGCAAGGAGATATTGATACCATCATCATGTGGAGACCAGCCAGTGTATCCAGAAGTTTGTGCAGCAGAAGAACCAGTTGTAAAGGTGCTGCTTTGCCCTCCAGATGTTTGTGCAGCAGAAGAACCAGTGGTAAAGGTGCTGCTTTGCCCTCCAGAAGTTTGTGCAGCAGAAGAACCAGTTGTAAAGGTGCTGCTTTGCCCTCCAGAAGTTTGTGCAGCAGAAGAACCAGTTGTAAGGGTGCTGCTTTGCCCTCCAGAAGTTTGTGCAGCAGAAGAACCAGTTGTAAAGGTGCTGCTTTGCCCTCCAGAAGTTTGTGCAGCAGAAGAACCAGTTGTAAAGGTGCTGCTTTGCCCTCCACTAGCTGGTGCTTTGGATTCAGTAGGTGTGATAGGGATGCCCACTTTAGCTTCAGCTGCAGGGGATAGAACTGCTGGTATGACCTCCTTCTCTGGCTCCTTTTCAGACTCCTTCTCTGGTTCCTTATCTGGCTCTTGAAGATGAAAATATCTGCACTTGATGCCATATGAACATGCTCCCAGGTTGAATGACTTGCAGATCTGTCATGGATTTGATACGCAGATAAATACAATTACAGGTTCTACTGTTCTAGAATCTTGAAATTTCACAATTGTAAAAATGAAAGAATTCAGTAATTTCCTTCAGCACCTCAGATTTATTACTTTTAGTGGTGAGACGAGCTGGACGCAATTCTTCCTGGCCATGCGCAAACTGTTGATTTTTTTTAGATAAATTTCAATACCAGAAGTTTAATGTGGCGATCAAGATGACTAAAACATACAAAGGCCTGAAGTCAAATTCGCACAAAGAAAGGCAAGAGATGAACCTGGCATTTTGGACCTAAGCGGCAAGAACCAGAGTCCTCCCAGAACAAACACTTGTCCCTCTTATAGAAGCTGTTCTTATCACCGGAATCTGATGGCGTCTGCGACATCCTGGATCTGGTACTACCGCCCTTCGGTTTAACGAGA
This sequence comes from Cuscuta epithymum, assembly GCA_945859915.1. Lineage (NCBI taxonomy): Eukaryota > Viridiplantae > Streptophyta > Magnoliopsida > Solanales > Convolvulaceae > Cuscuta > Cuscuta epithymum. The sequence goes on from CAMAPF010000938.1 coordinate 2,106,613, forward strand.
ATGCCGTCCATGACAATCACGTCCTCCTCGATTTTCACCGGAGTCTTGAACATCGTCACCGGTGACCGCGACGGCTGCGTCACCAGGTTCTCAATCGAAGCCAGCGGCGAACGAAATCCGCCTGCTCTGCCACCGCCGTCGTTTCCAACGCTTAGGTCAAACGGCACACACGAGCCGGACCGGCGGTAGAACGGAGACATCGAATTCGGTGTGTTAGGGCTTTCAGACGAGAAGTAGGGGTCGAAAACTGGACTCAATGGTACCGGAACGTCAAACCGGGAGCGGCCTATACCTATCGGCATCACATTGCCGTCGAAATACTTGACTGTCGGAGTTTTTGGTTCATTGTGACCGCTGTACAGATTTTCCATGAATGCTTTTCTGCAATCATATGGAGATAATAATTGCAGTAAAAAATTGAATGATTAAATTCATTAGAAATCTGAATCGCAAACGTCCACCTCTCAAATTATACTTTCCTGGATCTGCAGCAAGAGAGTATACGAAAACAACTGAATCTATGCGAGAAAAGGAAAAGCCTTTAGAACTGAAATCAGTAGAAATTCACAAGATTAATTATATCGATGCCCTAAGAAAGGTACATTGACCATATCTAAGCACAACGGTGAGCATTATTTAAGAACGACATAGAAGAGGTTGAAAGTAGGAGCGGTATTACCAATGTCGGGCAATGTGAGCTTGATTTCGCAGAAACAAAATCTGCAAACAGAGAACCGAACGAGCTCAGATTCAGAACATCTTAGAGACGAAGCTGAATCAGTAACAGATTGTTAAAAGGTTGAAGATGATACGCGACATTAACCGGAAATGCAGAACGACCGGCTTAGGGTTGGAACAAGAACAGAAAGTGAGTGAAGCTGCTGCAAAGCTTCACTCTGAAACGCCAAAGTGGAATAATACGGTTCACATCGGCGATATTTATACATAGTTTGCCCTCGCCGGAAATGCTCTGAAACAGAGTAAAACATATGCATGCAATATCCCGCAGTTCCCGCTGCTCAATCGTCACGTTGACCTTGGTCAAGCTCTTACAATACTAATGGACTAATGGTTGGTTTGGGACTGCTTTTCCCAAACAATACAACTTTTATTTTTCTCGGCTTCCGCGTCAAAAGTGCTTTTACTTTTTCTATTACACAAAAAACACTTATTTTACCAAACACTACCCACTTTTACTTTTCAAAATCATTTTTTTCTTAGACACTATCAACTTTTATTTAATCACTTCTCCCCATTTCATTAAAAAAGCATTTTTTAAAAGCAGAAGCGATTGCAAACAGAGCCTAAACCAGAGCCATTTACTAGCGTTGTTGTGGATTCTTGGGTTCTTTTAGTCGGGGCAAATTAGCATGAAGAGAGATTTTGAGGCAAAAATTTTAAAGAGCCCATATGACTCCCTTATGGAGTGTGGCACCACAATTACCATTCATTTATTTTATGGGGTCCTCCACTAAATAAATGAATGGTGATGATAGTGCCACAATACCTCATATGACTCTATAAGGGAGTCATATGGGGTTTCATAAATTCACTCGATTTTGAGCCCTTATATCCAAATCAGTTATATTGATTGGTTCTGTTGAAATTTATGAAGTTCAAAGTGAAGTGGTTGGATTGACTTATTCAGCTAGTTTATGAAAAAAAAAATTCAAATATATTTTATTAATAAAATACAGAAAAAATTATATAAAATATAGTCAAAATGACCCTCAATAGTAATTTCAGCCAATACAACCATAAAAGTAACTCTAAGTCTTTAACCTTACTCTTTCTTATTATTACACAATTAAACGCGTAAAATCAAAACTTACGTGTTTGGAGAAAAAGTTGGTCGATCACCAAACGAGTTCTTTATTTTGTTTTGCTTTTAGGTGAGAGCTCTCCTACTCACTTAAAAAATGGGAGCATACTTACCATTCACTTGATTGGTCCAAACCATTGTATCATTTTTTATTTATATCTAAATAATTCAACTGTAACAGTCTGATCGGTCCATGTGGACAAATATATAACATCAAGGTGAAAATCGAACCATATTGGAAAAATCGAACTGAAATCAAACTGACTTATTGCAAGTTGAAAGTCGACACCTAAATATTAATCGATTTAAATTGACTTATTATAAACTGAGGTTAAATTTGTTCAAACCGAACCAGCCCGAACTGCCCCAAACCCTTTTCACTATGAAGTACGGAGTATTGGTTTAAATGTGATGGTACCATGGATTCAGACCATGGCCCAATTACGTAGTCCAGCCCATAAACGGGATCAGCCTAATTACAGGATTAGCCCATAAACGGGATCAGCCCTTAACGCGATCAGCCTAATTATAGGATTAGCCCATAAACGGGATCAACCCTTAACGGGATCAACCTAATAACAGGATCAGCCCATAAACGGGATTCATGATTAAAAGCCGCTTAACCCATTAGGAATTAGGCCCACGATAGGAACCCACAGCCAGGTCGGGCTGGACAGCAGACCTCGAGCCTGGGCGGAGTTCTAGTGAGGCTGGGATATTCCTAGGGCTTAGGTGGCGATCTATTACTCGGTGATAGATATTTGGCAACAGGCAGGACTCATCCGGAGGACGGTGACTAAAAGGAGAAGGTAATCGTGTGGGGATCAAGATCGAAGAGTTCTATTTCAAGCAAGAATATAGTTCATTAATTGAGCATTTATTGTATTAGATTCCTCCCATAATTCTACCTTCTAATCTCTATAAATACTTGATGTAAACACCCTATCAAAGGGATCGGACCCCCGATAAAATTCTGAACCGAGGCTAGACTATTGCTAGTTCTCCGGAATAAAGAGTAAAACTGCCTTACGCTGCCATATTATTCTCATATCTATGTGTATTTAGCTCTCGTAGTTGGATTTAATTCCATCATTTGGTGCTCTCGTTGAGAGCCGAGTATACGAAGCAGCGATGGTTGGATCGAATAGCCATAATCGCGTTGGTAGCAATCAAGGCGGAGATCGTTTCAATCATGTCATGATCGAAGACGAAGGGTCAAGGTCCCGAAGGAGCGATTTTAGGAGGCGCAACGACAACGCCGCCACGCAAGGCGATTTAAGGAACCAGATTCGTGGTGTGGGGAATCCTAGGGACCCGACGGTGCGTCCACCGCAGTTCTAGACGCCGGGTACTGGGCATAACATCCCCGCCATGGATCCCACACAGGCTTTGGTGAGTTTGGCCACGTTTCAGAGGGCGGTGGAGACTGTGACAACTGCATTCCAAGGTATCATTCCAAATCCTACTAGGAGACCTCCTTCCCCTCGCCGGGCTCCATCTGTGGCTCCGTGAGGAGAAGAGAACTCTCTCCTGCGCACGAGGAATTCTCCACCAGCCCAATCTCAGCGCTCCCACCGATCCAGGGCAACTCCCAGGATTCTGGTGGCAAACCGGATAAGTGAGCAAATGATTTCTGTTCATGATAGACTCTCCTCTAGGGTTGAGCACAGTGAGGGGGCATCTTCGGTTTCCGTTTCGTCCCATCGCCGAAGTACGCGAAGGGGAGATCTCAGGAACGAGATCAACGCGAATAAGCAAGCCCGAAGAGATCGTCGGTCTCCAGTGCGCCCTCAAGTCGACCATAATAATGCCGACCTCAGGAGAAGGTTAGACGAGCTCAGAAGGGAGATAGAAGGAAGATCAGGCCTTGAGCATGGCGTGCGAATTCCTGAGCCTTTTACTAGGCAAATCATGGACAGGGGCATCTCTGTTGGGAGTTGGGCCAGGCAAATGCCTTGGGCCTCACTTTCCAAAGGGACCTAAAAAAACTATTAGTATTAGTATTAGTCTATTATTATGTATATACTAATAATTAATTAGTTAGTCTACGGTCTAAGGTATACAAAACAATAGAATTGGGAAGTAATGGCTTACCCTATTGGGTGCCATATGCTTATATTTATAATAAAACGTAATTAGGAAAATTACACATAAGTCCCAAGATAATACATTATTACACCCCCTCAATCTGTGCAGGGGAAATCACGTGCAGATTGGAACGTAAAAACTCAAAACGCTGACTAGATAAATTCTTTGTAAATATATCAGCGAGCTGTAATTGCGTGGGAATGTATTTCACCACAAGATCCCCGTGAGCAACTCTCTCTCGAACGAAATGATAATCAATTTTAATGTGCTTGCTGCGATCGTGCTGGATAGGATTGACAGCCAAGTAGGAAGCAGAGACGTTATCACAATATAACTGAACAGGGGCCGAGATCTGAATACCCATATTTGCAAGAAGGGAGCGGACAAATAGAGTGTCTTGTACCGTATAAGCTATGGCCCTGTACTCAGCCTCAGTAGATGACTTAGAAACAGTGGGTTGTTTCTTGGACCGCCAGGAAATTAAATTAGGTCCCAGAAAAACTGCATATCCGGTGGTAGAGCGAGAACTGTCTGGACAACCGGCCCAGTCTGCATCAGAATATGCTATAATGACAGATGTGTTGCGGTCAGACCTAAGCCATAATCCATGACTCGATGTACCCTGCAAATATCTGTAAATTCTCTTGACAGCTAAATGATGAGAAGTACGTGGAGCATGCATAAACTGAGATACCAGATGAACAGCATATGTAATGTCAGGTCTAGTTATAATTAAGTACTGAAGTGCACCTACCATACTGCGATACTCAGTCGCATCAGCTAAGAGTTCTCCATCTGTGAGAGAGAGTGTAGTGCGAGAGGGAAGTGGAGTGCGTACCGGTTTAACGGTATGAAGGTGAAACCTTTGTAACAGGTCAGAAATATATTTAGTCTGTGACAAAAATAATCCATGAGATGTGCGACGGGCCTGTATGCCCAGGAAGTAATGAAGGTCACCAAGATCCTTCATAGCAAACTGAAGAAAAAGAGTATGTATGACTGACTGAACAAACGATTCAGACGAGCCTGTAATGATAATATCATCCACATATAAAAAGACAATCTGCGATTGTGAACGATAAATGAACATGGACGAGTCTGACTTACTTTGAGAAAAACCATTACTCAAAAGAAAACCACTAAATCTATGAAACCAGGCCCGAGGAGCCTGTTTGAATTGGGAAGTAATGGCTTACCCTATTGGGTGCCATATGCTTATATTTATAATAAAACATAATTATGAAAATTACACATAAGTCCCAAGATAATACATTATTATAAGGGAGCAATAATACTCGACCGGCTCAGCGACTCCAAGCCTCCAAGCGTGAAGCCACTGAAGCGGTGAAGGCAAGCCAAGCGCCAAGTGAACCAAGCAATCCCTATTCCCTAGCATCAGCCCTTCAATCCCGAATCCTTCATCCATTCCGCCGAAAAGAAGAATCTGCTGATTGTCGATTCCGCGATAGTGCGATTCATAGGCGATTAGGCGTCCGGCAGTCCACCGAAGAGAAGGATCCTGTCATCCTGTGAGTCTTTGTCCTTTCTCTAAAGCTCTAAAATTCTAAATTTTGTGAATTTGTGCCTTTGTGGAATTGTGGTTCAGAAATCAGAAGAGTTGTTTTATACTTTTATACTTCTATTCAATCTCTCATCTCGGTTAGCAAAACTGCAAAAGTGCTGGACAACTGGAGTAATAATTCAATTCACAATAATGTAGATACGATAGTACAGAGTATGTTATATGTATTTGGGAATTTCGAAGAATTGAGAAAGTAATGGGGACTTGACCACTTGAATAGTACATAGTTATTTTGTTTAATTTTTTATTGTATTTATTAGAATAGATGTTTTAGGAGTTTCTGTTAATTAATTAATGTGTTTGTGATTGTTATGATTTTGTAAATTTTGTCAATAGTTTCGTCTTAAGTATGACCGGAAAGCGGAAATTTGAGTCGGGAAGTACAAAGAGAAAAAATAAGGTGAGGAGAGATTTGGTTATACAATCGTTTGCCGGCTCCATGGATCGGTATGTAAAGACAAATCCTTCTTTGTCAAATATTCTTGATGATGACTATACAAATGTTGTTTGTAAGAATGTGAATAATAATGCAAACATTGGAGAGGAGGATGAGAATTTTAATACTCCTACGGACAATGTGGTTGTTGGTGAGGAAACAAGTGAAGGTGAAGTCCCTATGCCTGAGATGTTCGATGATTTCTTTGACCCGAGAAATTGGAAAGCACCCATATCTCAAAAAAGAAAGAGATTTGTTAGTAGAGAGAGGTCCTATTAGAATAAGTGGTCTTGAATATCCCGTTGAAAAGAAAAGGAGTTTCAGTGACAAACTTTACACTCGATGCTTAGGAAACTTTACTCTTTGTCAAAAGATAAAGTCTTTTGCTTTTGTTGTGTGTTGTTCAAAAAAAGTGTGATGCTAAACCCTCTAACGAGTGGGTCAAGGCTATAATGATTGGCACAACATACATTGTAGACTTGTAGAGCATGAAAAAACCTTTGATCATATCCTTAACATGAAAGCATGGAGGGAAGCGGAAGCGAGGTTAAAAAAAAAGGTAACCATTGATGCTTGTCAAGAATTAGCTATCAATAAAGAGGAGTATTGTAGAGCTGTTTTAAAGAGGATTATGATTGTTGTCAAGACTCTTGCTACTTGCAACATTGCTTTCCGCGGCCATTGGGAGAAGCTTTCAGGTGAAAATAATGGAAACTTCTTGAAAATTATTAATATGATTGCAGAGTTTGATCCTATAATGGAAGAGCATCTGAGGAGGATACGCAAGAAAGAGATCCTAACTCATTATCTTGGTCATAATATTCAAAATGAGATGATACAACCTTTGTCAAATGAAGTTAGAAAAAAAATTCTTGAAATTGTTCGGAGTGCAAAGTACTTCTCTGTTATTCTTGATTGCACCCCAGATGTTAGTCATGATGAGCAAATGACACTTGTGGTTAGATGTATAAATTTGTCTACAAGCCCTATAAGAGTTGAGGAGTTTTTTATTACATTTGTTAAAGTGATTGAGACAACGGGTGAAGCTCTCTTTGATGAACTTAAAAAGTTACTTGACACTTATGAACTTGACTTTAACAATGTTAGAGGACAAGGTTATGATAATGGTTCGAACATGAAGGGAGATAATAAAGGTGTACAAGCTAGGGTGTTACGTGAATATCCAAGAGCATTTTATACTCCTTGTGGTTGTCATTCTCTAAACCTCGCTCTTTGTGATATGGCCATGAGTTCTGTCCAAGGAAAAACATTTTTTGGTGTGGTGCAGCGTATTTATAAATTATTTTCAGGTAATTTATTGACTTCATTTCAATAGATTGTATTACTTTTATTTAACTACTAATTAAGTTTAACACATATTCCTTTTTATGATTAAATATCTTTGAATTTAGGTTCCACCAAACGATGGGAGGTTCTCAAGATTTATCTGAAAGATGGTGATGGAACTGGTCTCACTCTTAAATCATGGTCAGATACACGTTGGGAAAGTCGTGTTGCTAGTGTGAGAGCTGTCCGGTTTCAAGGGTCACAGATAAAAGAAGCACTGGAGCACTTGATCAAAAGTAGTAATGATCCTAGCACGGTGAGTGATGCAAAATCCATATGTGAGTATGAAATGAACTTTGATTTCCTTGTTGGTATGGTAATCTGGTACGAGATAATCAACAAGGTAAACAAAGTTAGCAAAGTCCTCCAACAGAAAGATATGATCATCAGTTCAGCTATTACTCTCTTGAAAGGTCTAGTTGCATATTTTAAAGAATATAGAGAAGATGGATTTGAGAAAGCTAAAGTTGAAGCGGAACAATTGGCGATTGAATTAAATATTCAACCCCAATTTCGTGAAACACAAGTTCGTACCAAAAAGAAGTTTATTGATGAGAATGCAATGGATGAAGCGATAAAATCAGCAGAAAGCGTCTTCAAGTTAACTTACTTCTTGTTTGTTGTTGACAATGCTATATCTTCACTTACTACTAGATTTGAGCAGTTTCAAAAATACGAGGATACATTTGGATTCTTGTATGACTTGAGTAAGTTGAAGGGGCTTAACGATGAGCAATTGGTGAGCTATTGTGATAGTCTTGGGAATTTTTTGAAGCATGGGGACGATTGTGATATTGACGTGGTTGAGCTGTTTTCGGAACTGCAGTTGCTTGCCAAATCCTTACCCGAATGCACAACAAAAGTGATTGAAGTATTGGAGTACATAAAAGACATGCATATTTCTTTTCCAAATGCTTGGATTGTTTACAGATTTTTGTTGACTATTTCAGTGACAGTGGCTACCGCGGAAAGAAGCTTTTCAAAGTTGAAGCTTATAAAAAACTATCTACGATCAACCATGTCGGAAGATAGACTAAGTGGCTTAGCTATGTTATCGATTGAAAAAACAGTGTTAGCTACTCTTGATTGCAGTGATGTTATTACTGATTTTGCACTTCAAAAGGCAAGAAGAATAGGTCAATAAGGTCTTACAAGTACAAGTTTGTGGAGTACTTTGCATATGTTTGCATTGAAAAACTTAGCGTTACGACTATTAAAAAATATTATATCGTACACTTTGAATATGTTTTCTTTAATATGATGTTCTTTATTCAATTTATCTCTTTTCAATATGTTTTTTGCTCCGTAAATTTTTTCCTGCCTAGGGCCTCCAAAATGCTAAAGACACCCCTGATCATGGAGGCACCATTGTCTCAAGGATACCGGCCATGCAACATTGAAGCTTACAGAGGGAAAACGGACCCTCAGCACCATGTTTCCAGGTATGTGGCTTATATGATCATGATGGGATATAACGACGCTATAAAATGTAGAGGATTCTCGGTAACCCTAGATGGGCTAGCACGGGAATGGTACGACTCTCTTCCAGATGGAGGGATAGGAAACTTCCGGGAGTTGGCTCACGCATTCGTGACACGTTTTGCCACCTCCAAGGATTCGTGACGCGTTTTGCCAACTCCCAGAAACTTCCGGGAGTTGGCCTGCCACCCTATATCATCCTTTCAGCACAGTGATCCCCTTTTCAAGGTGGGGAATAGACCTCGTTGGGCCCTTTCCCCCGGGCTCAGGAGGTAGGAAATTTGTGATAGTCGCAATTGACTATTTCACGAAATGGAATGAGGCCGAACCAATGGCCACAATCACTGCGGAGGAATGCAAGAGATTTGTCTGGAGAAATATATTTTGCCGATTTGGTGTTCCCATGAAAGTTATCACAGATAATGGAAAACAGTTTGACTCCGAGCCATTCAAAGAATTCTGCGCACAATGGGGAGTTGAGGCCAGCAGAGCATCTGTTGTTTACCCCCAATGAAATGGACAAGTGGAAAACGCTAACAGAACTATTGTTAGCGGCCTCAAAAGGAAGTTGGAGTCAATGGGAACAACTTGGGTGAATGAACTCAACAATATACTTTGGGCATACCGAACTACCCCAAGGAAGGCTATTGGTGAGACTTCCTTCGCCTTAACTTATGGGTTTGAAGCCCGAGCACCACTGGAGGCTCTAGTCCCAAGTAGAAGGGTTGAAGATTATGATCCTAGAAATAATGAGGACATGCTCAGGGCAGAACTACACCTGATTGAGGAAAGAAGGGACAACACGTTCATCAGAGCTGAAAACTACAGAAGGCAAGTTAAAGAATACCACGACGCAAGGGTTAGACCAAGGCTATTTCAGGTCGGGGACCTAGTTCTAAGTAGGAGGTCTGCTAGCAAACCTTTGGAGAGCGGAAAGTTTGCCAAAAATTGGGAATGGCCCTACAAAATCAAAGGAATCGTAGGACCTGGGACTTATAAGCTAAGCACTCCTAAAGAGAAGCTGATAGAGAGAGTGTGGAATTCCGAGCACTTGATGAAATTCTACTAGTAGGTTTGTAATCCTGATTTGAAGAATTATTCAATAAAAGTTTGTTTTCTTTCACAAAGTCCTTGTAGAATTGCAAAGGTTTTTTAACCACCCAAAAAAAAAAAAACTAAGGCTACTACGCCTAATTTTGGTACTCGCAAAAGTCAAAGTACAAATTCCAGACTCATCCAAATTCTGTAGCTCAACTTTGTCTTGTCAAAAGTCGAAAATAGGAATACAAGATCTTTTTCAAGATCAAACAGCCTTATAAACAAAATCAAATTTCCTCAAAACAGGAAAAGATGGCCTTTCTCAAGGCCACGACTGATTTACAAAGGCTAAGGATGAACTAAGGGAATTAACTTTACATCAGAGAGGCCACCAGGCCTCGCCAATTAAAGAGGTTCATTACAAGGCTTAATTGACCTAGAGTAAAGAATCCACCCTACTTCGGTTCAGAAAATAAGAACTTAGGGTTAAAATTGGTAAAGCTCTCCGACGCGGTTCAGAAATTAAGAACCCAAGGAAAGCGACCCTGACCGGGAAATCAGGACTAAAACTATGAGGACAAAGTGATAGAGAACAGACTTATCTATTTGGCAACCGAAGTCAGACCTTGAGGTCAAAACAGGGCTCCAAAGTCGTATGGATACATGAATAAAGAATGGATTCCCAGACAATCAAGCAAGGTGGAATCCAGCCTCAAAACTCAGGGCTGAGTGGTTTCAGTCAAGCTTAAAGAAGGTCAAGCCAGGGAAAGTAATTAGCCCCAGGGCAAACAGATTGGACCAAAAGACAGCAATGTCATATGCATACAAAAATAAGGTGCAGAAAGGTAATTGTTTGATTACAAGCCGCCCCGAGGGTGAAAAACATTGCAAGCACGCAGGCTTGGAAAAAAGTGTTTGTCCAAACAGATAAATAAAGAAGCATTTACAAAACAGGTGCCAGGGTGTCCCCCTAAACGCCACCTGGCACTAGTCAACCTCTACACGGCATCAATAGAGTTCTACTCATCTGAGGGAAAGGAAACGGCCTGGGAGGCCAGCCTCATCCCAGCACCCCTCGTCAGGAGCAGCAGGAGGTCAACAGCCGGCTTTGCAAGAGTCGCAGCGCCGCTTCCTTGTTCTCGCCCATCAGGTTCCCCAGAGGCCGTCATCACACCTCCTGAAATTGAAAGGGAACAGGGTCAGAGAATAGACCATTGGGATAATAAAAAGTGGAATTACCAGGACAAGAACTAACAGGGCCGACCTGAGGAAAAAGTAAGCACCACCTTCCCGTCATCACCCAGATGATGACCCAACCGATAAGGCGATCCCATGTCAAGGAGACCAGCAGCATATTCAGTTCCCTGATTAAGGAGGGGCACATCCCATCGACGGATAAACTCTACCCATTTATTACCAAAGGGGAGTTCACCGTTTGTTGGGGTCATCCACACCCATTTTTTCTCCCAATTCGGATCAAGGCTGGGAAAGGGTGAACCCTTGAACAGGTGATGACCCAGCCTCTGAGAAAGCGCGAGGAAGCCCTTAGCAAAGAAGACGCCAGATCGGGCTGCATAGAAGAAGTGCCGGAAAAGCTTTGTGCTCAACAGGACCCGCAGATGCATGCAGCGCGGGCCATGAACCCATCCAGGAAGAGGTAAGCCACCGGAGCGAACTGGCCGGGGACAGCACGGTAATAAGCAAGGATTCTCAGCATGAAGGGATGAAGGGGAAATTTGAGGCCCATATGCAGGCTGGATAGGTGTACTCCAAACTGAAGAGGAGAAGGGGGCTCCATAATGTTTTGCCCGGGAGTAGGGCGTGAGCAAACCACGCTAGGGCCCCGCCAGGACAACGACCGTTTCAAATTCAGCGTCTGAGAGGTCCGTCCGCCGCAGTCACAGCCCGGGCCGTATCGGCCGGAAGATAAAAGTGGGTAGACGTATCGTGAAGAAACTTTGAAGCAGAAGAAGATTTAGGTGAAGACATGATGAACCGAAATTTCGCTCAAAGGGATCAAAGAATGTCCGAATGATGAAATAATATGAAGGGAAGTTATTTTTATATAGCGAAACCCTAAAACGCTTCGTAATCGTTGGAACCGTTTGGGACCCGTCTCAAAAACTGTTCAAAAACCGCTTGGGAAAACCGTATCCGGAGATTCGAGAAGTCGGGTAATGGAAAAGCCGGTTGAAAGTTGAGCCCAAGCTACAGGCCTAGTTCGGCGCAATAATTACTCAGGCAGAGCTACAGCCGCCTATGAAGATTCGAAATTTGAAATCCAGTAAACCGCTTCAATTCTACTCCTCCAAAATTCAGCCCTGCTAATTTTGAGGAGTAGGGGGGCTCGTGATGGTACCATGGATTCAGACCATGACCCAATTACATAGTCCAGCCTATAAACGGGATCAACCCTTAACACGATCGGCCTAATTACAGGATTAGCCCATAAACGGGATCAGCCCTTAACGGGATCAACCTAATTACAAGATTAGCCCATAAACGGGATCAGCCCTTAATGAGATTAACCTAATAACAGGATCAGCCCATAAACGGGATTCATGATTAAAAGCCGCTTAACCCATTAGGAATTAGGCCCACAATAGGAACCCACAGCCAGGCTGGGCTGGACAACAGACCTCGAGCCTGGGCGGAGTTCTAGTGAGGCCGGGATATTCCTAGGGCTTACGTGGCGAGCTATCACTCGGTGATAGATATTTGGCAACAGGCAGGACTCATCCGGAGGACGGTGACTAAAAGGAGAAGGTAATCGTGTGGGGATCAAGATCGAAGAGTTCTATTTCAAGCAAGAATATAGTTCATTAATTGAGCATCTATTGTATTAGATTCCTCCCATAATTCTACCTTCTAATCTCTATAAATACTTGATGTAAACACCCCATCAAAGGGATCGGACCCCCGATAAAATTCTGAACCGAGGCTAGATTATTGCTAGTTCTCCGGAATAAAGTAGTTCTGGACTCGGTTCGGGCCGGGCCCGGTTCGGGCCTTGAACCGGCCGGGCCTCGGTTCACCAAAAGGAGGGCCCGGGCCCGAACCGGCAGGTGACCGGTTCCGGGCCAGACCGGGCCGGTTCCGGGCCGGTTCACCCGCCCCATTTTTTTTTTGATTTTTTGGCTTCTCTTATTTAACCCCCTACCCCTCCCCCTCAACCCCAAACCACCCCAAACCACCTCAAATGGCCCAAAATACCTAATCCAACCCAAAAATTAAAAAAATTTCAAAAAAAAAATAAAAAAAAAAAATTATTCCGGCCCGGACCGGGCCCGAACCGGCCGGGCCGGTTCACCAAATAGAGGGCCCGGGCCCGGAACCGGTATCCACCGGGCCGGTTCGACCCGAACCGCCGGTGGACCGGGCCACCGGGCCGGGCCGGTTCACACAGTAACCGGGCCGGGCCGGTTCCGGTTCGGGCCGCCCGGCCCGAGTCCAGCACTAGAATAAAGAGTAAAACTGCCTTACGCTGCCATATTATTCTCATATCTACATATTTTTAGCTCTCGTAGTTGGATTTAACTCCATCAAAATGTTTTAGTTTTTTCTAGAGTACTACATGTATAAATGTAATATTAATAATTATCATGAAAAAACAAGATTTTTCCAACAATAATGTTAAATGAAAATATAATTCCCAAACTAAGGTTGAGTTTAAACTATTTCGGAAAATGCTGTTATGGTTAACTCTAGTTAAAAGCCCACCAATTCCTTCGGAGAGAAGCACGCTATTGCCGAACGCAGGATAGAGGGGGTGGGAACAATAGTCCTAGGTCCCACTACTAAAACATTTCCTTCTTTTTTTTTAAAAAAGTGCAATAACATTTTCATTTTTATTCCGATTATTATAAAGAATATATCATCACTTATGATTTTTTATTATGTTCCATATGACACCAATATCACATATATAAAAATAAAATAATAATTTCTCACTTTAAAAGAACTTCTAATTTTTTAAATGCTATCTTTTTTATTTGTATCACGATTGTTACAAAAAATCTATTAAAACGAATTATTTTTTATTATCTCTTATATGACACATTGACACCGATATTACGTATATAAATTAAAAAAGTAATTTATCACTTTATAGAACTCGTGTTTTTAAAGTGCTATAATTTTTTAATTTGTATTGCGATTATTACAATGAATATTTAAATCTACAATTTTTTATTATCTTTCATATAACATGAAATTTAACTTTTACAAAGTAAAAATAATAATTTAGCGCTCTTACAAACTTCCTTTTTTAAAGTGTTACTCTAAATATTACTTCTATTTTGCAGTTTGTACTACTCCTGTTTATTACATAAAACATATAAAAAATCATAACTTTTATTATTTTTCACATGACACGATTATTACATACATAAAATTATAAAATTAATTTTGTACTTAGAGAATCGTATTTTTTTTCATACACACTATTATCCTAATGATAGCTTAGAATAAAGCTGCACAAATTCGAGTGCAAAAGTAAATACGGAGTAATAAAATAAAAATGATAGCTTAGAATTTTTATAGTCTAAGCTAACATTGCAAATTACTACAGTGGATGATAAACAATGAATCTAAATTGCACAATAAATTGTTTATTAAGGAGATTGTTGTTACATGAAGCATAAAAAGTTATGAATTTTGATATATTTTTTGTAATCATCTGAGCAAGTTATAACACTTCAAAAACACAAGTTTTATGGTGTTAATTTTTTTCTTCTTTTTAGATATCCAATATTGGTGTCATATGAAAGATAATAAAAAGTTATAAATTTTGAAATAATGTTTGTAACAATTCGAGCACAAATAAAATAGTTGTAATAGTTTTAAAAAATAGTTGATTTTTAATTGGTTGGGACCCAAGATTATTAGTAATCTCTTTTGTCATTGGTTGCTAGTTGCTACTTTACCTACGTAGTACACACTACGTATTCCGTTTATTTACACGGAGTATAAGCCGCCAAAGGGTCTCGTAGTCGGAGTTAACCCAATAGCAAATTGGGAAATGGTTTAAACCCAACCTTAGTTTGGGAAATATATTTTGATTTGACATTATCCTTGAAAAAAACTCTGAAAAAACACCATGCTTTTATATTTTATATGACAAAAACACACTTAATTTTTAAAAACAACACATATTATATTTACTTGTTACTTGCTATATGAAAATGGTTCTATGACAAAATGATAACTATATAATAGTATAATATAACTATATAATAATATTAATACTGATGATGCTATGGACTGTGACCATGACCCAAATACAGATCATGCGTGAAGATCACTGTATGAGATTAATTAATAAATCAGGCCCATTCACCGAGAATAATAAATAAGAGCCAGTGGGCCTACAGGGGGACCGCGACCCGTGAAAGGAACCCACAGCCAAGCCGGCCTGACTAGCGGACCTCGAGCATGGGTGAGATTCTAGCGAGATCGGACTCACCTTAGGGATTACGTGGCAGGCTATCTATTGTGTATAGCTATCTAGCAGCGGGCAGCGGCAGGGATTTAACGAAAGAATTGTGGACATAAAGGAGTAATAATTGAGCAATAATGGGATACGTTAGAGGAGTCCTATCATGATTAGACTTTTAAATGTACCAATTATATCTCCTTAGGCTACTGTAGCCCTATGTCTATAAATACTTCATGTACTAACCCTAAAAGGGATCCACCTCCTAACTAATAAAACCGCCTTTACGTTGTCTAAATACTTCATTCTCGTAGATTAGCTCCCGTAGTTGGAATTAAACTCCATCATTTGGTGCTCTTGTTGATAGCCGATTTATGACGAACACGATGGTTGGATGACACAGTCACAACCGAGCTGGCAGTAACCAAGGCGATGCTAGAATGATTTAGGTCGTGATTGAGGACGAAGGGCCCCGTTCACGATGCAGCGATTTTCCGAAGAAGGAATGGCAACGTGTTGATGTCAGGTGATTTGAGGAATCGTCTGCATGGTATGGGGAGTTACAGGCATCCCACGACTCGTCCATCATAGTTTCGAACACCGGCGACGGAGAATCCCGTTCCAGACGTGGATCCCACACAAGCTTCGGTGAATTTGACAACTTTTCAGCAGGCTATGGAAACTTTGACAATGGCCTTCAAGGGAATCATTCCCAATACGGATGAGAGACAACCTTCTCCCAATCATGTGCCATCCATACCACATCGGGAAGGAATTGAGGCAGTGTCGGCGCACCGCCCGAGGAATTCACCTCCACCAAGATCTCATAGGTCACATCATTCTCGTCAAACATCAAGGGCATCAGTGATGGATAGTATAGGGGGAAGGAGAGTTTATGTCCATGACAGGCTCTCTTCCAGGGTCGAGAGAAGTGAGGAAGCATCCTCTACAGCCTTTTCTTCCCACCGTCACAATGCGCGTGAGGGGTGATGTGAGTTTTCTCGCACTTAAAATAGATAGTAGTATAGGTTGTAAGTACGAGTATCGTCTCCACAGGGACGAACAAAAGGGAAATAAAAATTAACTAAATTCAGCGATTAAATATAAATAAAATAAATGCAATTGTGCGAGGTGTAACTGATTGAAAATTAAAATGCAATTGAACGAATAAAAACATTGGTTTCTCTCTAATTAACGATGAAGGGAACATGGATTGATTCCGGGGTAACCAGATTTCTGGCAGATCAGGCTTAATTACATGAATTTAATTTAATTGAGCTTAGCTAATCATTACTAAGTTCTTACCGTTCTCGCGGCGTAGAGTACAATAATTTAGGGGTCCATGCTGATCTCTCATGTGACAGGATCCTAAATTATTGCCAAAGCGAGTGAGCTTACGGTCCCTTAATCGCTACTAATCTCTTAACGAGCGATTAGGTGTGTGTGAAGTTGTCCTAGAATAAACTAGATCTCTCTTAATTTATTCTACAAGCAATTGTAATTCTAGCGCGCGTTCTAGGTTACAAGAGATATCAGTTAAATTATTCAGACACAAACTAAATGGCATTCATGCAATTAATCCATCAAGAAACTAGCCATACATCATGATCAACCCCTTCATCAATCCCAAATCCCTAATTAAAACTACTCACAACTCATAATTGAAGAATCAACATAATTGAGATGAATAGAAATAATTGTCATTAATTAAAAAGATAGAACTTACAAAGAATCCCTTAATCTTGAAGAACAAGGCTTGAAAAGCTATCAAAAGTCGAAATAGGGTCTATCTCTCTAAGCTCCCCCCCCCCCCCAAATAAAACAGGCCAAACAGGGGCCTGTTTATAGAAAAATCTGAAAACAGGCCGAAAATAGGAACACACGGTCGACCGCATGCCGTGTGGGTCACCGTGCTGCCACGCGCATAAAACTTCCGTCTCCGACTTTTACTTTGCCCGCACGGTGTGCGGGCAACCGCACTATGCAACCGTGCGGGTACTCCTGGGGCTATTTCTAGACCGTGCAGTGTGCGGTTCAGACTTCTTGACTTCTTGCTTTCAGAATCACTCGTGGGGCGTGCGGGTACCGACACGCGGGGCGCGCGGATTGCTCTAGAACCGTTTTCTTGCTATTTTCTTCATTCCTCGTTTGCTCCCGATCGATCCTATATTCAATCTTCAACCTTCCAAGCCTCAAATCATGCCTTTAAATCATCTTGTGGACCTCGATGCCTATTGCTAGCTCTCGAACATATCCCGAATCTTCTCAACTCTGGCTCAAACGCCAATGCCGGGTCCAAATTCTTTCTTTTCTTCAACGAATGCAAACCAAACCCGGTAAACCGTGACTTGAGCTAAATAAACACTTTGTGACTCAAATAAATTAGGAAAAGTGACAAAACTCAATCTCAACACGCATGAAATGCGTGTTGAAATACGAACTTATCAAATTCCTCACACTTAACGTTCTTCCATGTTTGTTTTGTACTGCTTATTTCTTACTCTCATCAAGCTACTACCCAGCTACTTAAAAAGAGTTTAGAAAATTAAAACAAAAACTTTGAAAAACATAGCTACTACACTAATTCCAAATCAAATGAACCAATACAAGTGTTGGTCCCAGATTATGCAGACTAACACACAGCTAGATGGATTTCATCGACACACAGAAAGAGAGAAGATCTGATAATGATGAAGGAATATCGAGAACAAGGAAATTCTTCTTTCTGTTGTATCGAGAAGTAAATTTGGCAGCGTAAGGCTAATGTGTATTAATCGATATCGGTACCTGTACACAAGGCACGTATTTATAGGCGCTGTACAGGTTACCGATTTAGGTAAACCTTGGAAGTTGGGCCAAGGCCTTTTTGGGCCTTATTCCCTTTACCTTATTTGCTACATAATAAATACTAATCTAATACCATAAATGGTATAACTAGTCTACTTTATTTAAACAAGACATTACAGACAAACTTGACCCACAATAAAAGTTCTAACAATCTCCCCCTTTGTGGTCAAGTGCCGTCTTGCTGGGTTTCTTCACTTCTGAGCTTTGTAATAGTTCTTTCTGAGATTAAGCGCGTGCTCATAGTTTCTGAGTGAGTTTCTTCTATCAAGTTGCTTTTCAATGGCTTGTAGAATATTGTTAATTCTGTGCAGTTCCTTCTGGTCTCCTTCAGTGGCTTCAGTCGATTTCTGTCCAAGTTCTTGTTTCTTTGATCGGAGCTGCTCCTGGATGATCTTCAACGTTCCGTCACAATACTTGTTAATTTCATCCACGAACATTAGACGTTTTTCGTTGTTATGATTCAGATAGATGACTGATACTGGATTGTCAAAGATATGATATGCTTCAAAGGATTCAAGGCCAGGTCTACTCAAATCCGGTCTAGTAAGATTCACCTTTGAATAGTTGTGCTCTATGGTCATCTGGAGGTCATGAGAGGCGTAGAACCGAACTTGTCTTGTCATGAATCTTTTTATCGCCTCGAAGCCTTCTTTAGCGAGTCTGTCTTTGTGAACTGGAAGCTCCCTGCACCTCATGAACATTTGATAAATGTCATCCATGTGCAGTAGAAAGAAGTCATTCTCTTGACAGGTGAACTCCGAGCCATCAGTACGTTGTAGACGAAAAATCATGAACTTAATTGTCTCCAGGTAATCTTCTGTGACCTCCAAGATTTTCAATATGGGACATCCACTTGTTGCAAGGTTGTGATTTAGAA
Organism: Cuscuta epithymum; assembly: GCA_945859915.1. NCBI lineage: Eukaryota > Viridiplantae > Streptophyta > Magnoliopsida > Solanales > Convolvulaceae > Cuscuta > Cuscuta epithymum. The sequence continues at coordinate 2,125,563 of CAMAPF010000938.1, forward strand.
CTTGTTGACGTTGCCCTGTGGATCTATGTCCTAGCATATACAGATTTCCTCCTCTATATTTTCCTTTCAAGTGATTGATTCCTCGCATTTTTAGTTCACTGAACTGCTTGACTTTTTCTGGTTGTCTCCAAATCTTCTCTCGAATTTCTTCAAGAAAGGGGGCTTTGATCCTTATGATTTCCCATTTTTCTTTAGCTGGTTCTGGTTCCTTGAGGTTTTCTTTTTGATTCTCCCCTTCCTTGAGTTCGTCTTTATCGAGTCCAATCATCATTGCATGGTATTTATTGAGGAACTCTCTGAGATGCCAGCTTTGACACATTTCGTACTGATCGGCTTCCACTCTAAGGTCATCCCACTCGGTCCATTTAGGAGGCCATTGATCATGAACTAGAAGATCTTCAAGCTCATCTTGTATTGGATTGTCAGAGGGTTCAGAGGGAGCTTGCTGCTGTGTCGAATGTGACTCATCGTGTGAAACACCGGGATCCTCAGGATTGCCCGTTGACATCAGTTTCGAACTAGGTTCTAGCTGATGGCCTGAGTAAGAAGATGTACTCGTGGTAGCATCATCAGGACTTCCATTCCGTCCTTGGTTAACATCTATAGGAGATGCACCTCGGGATGTTATGTCTAGCTCGACCATGCTAGAGAGAGTGGCTAGGGATTTATGGCTGGCTGAGGTAGTGGGTTGTTCATTGGTAGAGGTGGAGGGTTGGTTTGGCTTTGAGGGTTGGCTAGTAGAAGCAACATGCTCAAGTATCCGCGGGCGCTTGTTCTCCCCCTCATGAGAATCCGAATCATCAGGATCCTCATGTGAACGTTTAGCGCCACGGAGACTGTCACGGCATGTGTTCTGTGTATCTAGAGCATGGAGAAGGGCTTTTTGAAGAGGGGTGAGGTTGCCTTCTTCCACGTCTAGTATACGGTCGTAGATCTCAGCTACAAGATCCTCGAAGGGTACAGTTGTTAGGTTGGGTTTGGTCGTTGTAGGGGAGAATACTAGTTCTGTATCCTGGGTTCCCCTTGATGTGGATGGTTGTTGGTTTTCTATGGCTAAAGGTTTGGAAATAGGAATGGAAATGGTTGGGGGCTGTGTTGTTTGAGGTTTGGGTGGTATATCCTGAATAACTGGGGTACTTCCAGAGTCTTGTGCATTAGCGGTTATTGCTTCATGCACCCATGGCTTAATGGTAGACTCTAGAAAGCTATTCAGATATACGAGAATGTCTTCGGGGATAATGGTACCAGTTACAGGGGTTGTAACTGTTGTCACAGCATCAGTGAAGATAGCTGATGTGTGGCCTGCGTTCAATGATCGAGGCATTGTTGGCGTAGCAGGGTTCCGACCATCATAGTTTGCACTCCGGTCGTTGCATTCAGGGTGAGTGCACCTGTATGTGCAGTGAATAGTGTAGGTGTCCTAGAAAAATGTGAGAATGTAGGAATGGTGACACCTAGACTCGATGTGATAGAACGGATGGGGGTAGTGGTCCGGGGCTGTTGACCACTAAGTCTCTCAGCAGATTCGGAAGGAATCAGTGAGGTCGGTGTAAGTTCCCCTTGAGTTATTGAAACCCCAGTCTGTTGGGAGACTGGAGAGTGGATGGGAGATGGCTGTGCATGCGCAGTTGAACCGGATGCTGCGACTTCTACCCGGGAACTGACAAGGTCAGCTCCTGCTCCTAGGGGCGTGGTTCGGTCTATAGTGACGAAGGTGTCACAGTCATCGTACAGTGCCAGTTCCTCTTCCACTGCACTCCTCTTTCTGAGCCTCTTCTTAGGCTGTGATGATGCAGACTTTTCATTGCGTTTCTTGGAGCGCTGCTCACTAATGATGATCCCTTTGAGTGGTCGGGGTGTGAGTGCAGCCTCAATATCTTCTGATGAGGAGTCGGAGTCTATCGGAATGGCCTGTTTACCAGCTCTCTTCCTGTTGCTGATCAGGACTCCCTCCATGTCATCATCATCATCTGCATCATCATCATCATCATCATCTCTTCGTTCATTCTCTTTGGCCATGCTATCGGAGGCCTCACCACCAGCCTTATTAGAAGGGGCCTGGCTTGATGGTTCATCGGCAGTGTCCTCAGCATTAGGGTGGCCTTCAGCAGTCTGGGTCCTCTCGGAAGAGTTAGCAGACTGATCATCATTAGGCCGGGTTGCCACTGGTTTCTGTGGCGGGGCTCTCTTCTTCTTACCCTCACTTGCTCTCGGCTTGGTTCCCGGGGAAGGTCCAGCTGGGTTTTGCTGAAACATAGGGACCGTTCTCTTCAGCGACTCTTTGTAGTCGATGACTGCCTTATCCCTCGGATTTGCAAGGTCAAGTAGAGAGTCCGGGATTGGCAGTGCTTCTGACGTATTCTTGTCCTTCTGAAAGTACTTGAGTTTGGGAGCAGTGAAGTGCTTGTCTTCCTTACGCTTAGGGATTGCAGGGGTGGCTTCCATCATGTTGTGGATCATCAGCGCCAGCCATCGAGCGTAGGGAATTGTGCTTCCCTTGTTGTTTTCCTTCATCTTGACTTGGTCCATCAGCTCTGTCCAGAAGAGCTGGGCCATGTCGTACTCCTTGTCATATGCAATCCCATGGAAGATTTGTAGGATCTGCTTGTTGCACTTGTCATGTCCGGCATGCTTAGGAGACAAGCATTTGTTGACCAGCCCGAACAGACTCTTCCATGGGTGGGGCAGGTTGGAGATAGTGAAATTTGACAGCAGGGGCAGCGGGCTGTCATAGCCTAAATCCTTCATCCCCTTGATCAGTTCTTCATTGGTAGGCAGGGGTACGTAGTTCTGTAGGACCGGGAGCTTCAGTGTCTCCCTGATTGTGGAGGGTGTGAGCACCACTCTCTTGTCGTTCAGCTTGGTCATGATTTTTGACCTGTCCTTTTCTGAGCCTGTGTGCATCAGGCCCCAGAACTGTTGTAGATATACCTCTGGCACCGGTTTGGCTTCATTGAATGCAAACCAGAGGTAGTGCTTTTGTAGAATGGAGAGTATGACTGGGTCCTGACACTTGAAAAGCTTTAGGTCCAATTGGAAGTTGTTGTCATAAAGTGGGACCCAGTTCTCTTTTGGGTACAGTTCACTGCTTGATTGTGTATTCTTGGCTGTTCCTGACATGATAAGCTGAAGAAATTGGGTCAGCACATTGTTCAAATGAAAAATTTTATTTTTGTTCTGTTTTTGCAATTTTTCAGATCAGGTGTGAAAAGGTGGAACCAAAAAAATATTCTAAGTACCAACTGCGAGAACCATCTTCTCGAGATTTGAGTATCGAGAAGTAGGTTCTCGATGTTTAAATACCGAGAAGCTCTTCTCGATACTCAGATACCGAGAACTTGGTTCTCAATATGGGAGTATCGAAAAGTTCTTTTCGAGATTTAAACATCGAGAACCCTTTTCTCGAGGTTTAGTATTGAGAACCTCTTCTCAGTATTTCAAACATCGAGAAGTAGGTTCTCGGTATTAAACATCGAAAAGTGTCTTTTCGAGGTTTAACATCGAGAACCGTCCCTCGAAAATCAAAATATCGAGAAGATGATCTCGAGTTCTAAACATCGAGAAAATAGATTTCTCGAGTTCGTACTCAGAAGAAATGTCGAGAACCACCTGCAATTTTAACACAACATAATGATAATCAATGAAGAAAAACTTTTCGAGTTCCATGTTCTTGGTTCGAGAAGATTAGTTCTCGATAATCAACTTTTCGAGATTTTTCTAAAGTTGATGTCGAGAACCATTGCATTGTTTTTGAAAATCGTTTTATTGATGCCCTTAAAGATCGAGAACTTAAATACCACCTTTTGATGGATTTGAGATGAGTTGTGAAGAAGGTTGCGAAAAGATTTTTGCTCTTGGACTTCGAGAACTGAGATTGCGAGAAAATGGGTATTCTGGTTCTCGAAGTCTCTTTTATACGCGAGAAAGTCATTTGGGCCTTGCGCGAAGTGTTCTGGGCCCAAAAGTTTGAAATGGGACCTGGTTTTGTTTCAAAAATTATTTTGGGTCCCAAAGATTTATTTATGTACAGAAAAAAAGAAAACTCCCCCTCAAATTGTGCATGAAAAAAATGAAAAACACACACACACACACACTCTTTTTCTTTCTTTTCTGATTTTCTCACACATACACACACTCTTTTTCTTTCTTTTCTGATTTTCTACACACATACACACACTCTTTTTCTTTCTTTTCTGATTTTCTACACACATACACACACTTTTTTTTTATTTTCTTCTTTTCTCCCCCTCAAAGTATTCCTCTCTCTCTTATTTTCTCCCTTTTCTGTTTTCTTCCTTTTTCTCCCCCTCAACACATGCAACGCACACCACACACACACACACATTTTATTCAGACCATGGAGATAACACAACTACATAGGATCGAGATTCAACATGCCTAACTTAGATACTAAGAACTGGAATCTCTTTTCATCCAATGCCTTAGTAAATATGTCAGCCAGTTGAAGCTCGGTGCTAACAAAGTATAAATCAACATCTCCCTTCTCCACATGGTCCTTGATGAAGTGATACCGCAGGTCGATGTGCTTGGTGCGCGAGTGATGAACGGGGTTGCTGGTTATGGCGATTGCACTTTGGGAGTCACTGTAGATGTGAATATGGTTGAATAGGAAGCCATAGTCTTTGAGTTGTGTCCTCATCCATAGAATTTGTGAACAGCAACTAGCAGCCGCAACGTATTCTGCCTCGGTTGTAGAAGTTGACACGCAGTTCTGCTTCTTGGAGGACCAGCAGACTAGCTTCTCTCCCAGAAATTGAGCACCACCGGATGTACTTTTCCTGTCTAACTTGCAGCCTGCGAAATCAGCATCTGAGTAACCAACAAGGTCAAAACCCGTGTCCTTGGGATACCAAAGTCCTAAATTGACTGTTCCTTTTAGGTATCTCAGGATTCTCTTTACTGCATTCAGATGTGATTCCTTTGGATTTGCTTGAAAACGAGCGCACAGGCAAGTTGCAAAGACAATATCCGGCCTACTAGATGTCAGGTACAGTAAGGAACCGATGATACCCCGATAATTGGTAGCATCGACTGATATCCCGGAAGGGTCAGAGTCGAGCTTTTGTGAGGGAGACATGGGGGTTTTCATGGTTGACTTGCTGTCCATCTTGAATCTTTTGAGCATTTCATGGATGTACTTCGACTGGCTGATGAAAATTCCGTCTGGCAGTTGCTTGATCTGTAGTCCTAGGAAGAAGTTCAACTCTCCCATCATGCTCATTTCGAACTCAGTGTGCATCAAGTTGCTGAATTCTTCGCAGAAGTTCGGATTAGACGAGGCGAATATGATGTCATCGACATAGATTTGTATCAGCATGATGTCACTGTTCTCTCGCTTGTTAAAAAGAGTTGGATCTATCTTTCCCTTCGAGTAGCCTGATTGCACAAGAAAATCAGAAAGTGCGTCATACCAGGCTCTCGGTGCCTGTTTGAGTCGTACAGAGCTTTCTTTAGCTTGTAGACATAATGTGGACGTTCAGGATCAACAAAGCCTTCTGGTTGTGCCACGTAAACTTCTTCTTTCAGTTCTCCATTCAGAAATGCAGTCTTGACATCCATTTGATAGACGGTGAAACTCTTATGAGCAGCATAAGCAAGGAACAACCTGATTGCTTCAATTCTGGCCACTGGCGCAAATGTTTCATCATAGTCAATGCCTTCTTGTTGATTGTATCCTTTTGCAACCAGTCGAGCTTTGTTCCTTATGATTACACCATCTTCATCCTTCTTGTTCTTGAAAACCCACTTAGTGCCAATTATTGTTTTCTTCGAGGGCCTCGGCACTAGGGTCCATACATTTAATCTTTCAAACTGATTGATTTCCTCCTGCATTGCGTGTCACGCCCCGGACCGCATCCGTGCCACGTAGACAACCGCCGTACAACCCAGTAAGAATAACGTAGTTCATTCTTATTAGGTTACACAAGGCGTCCGATAGATTCTATTGCCAAACCGATTAGTAAACCCATACAATCAACATCAATATAATAGTCAAACGAATGCGGAAATAAAATAAGTTTGACATTCAGCCACATGTGGCAAACATGGGCACGCAGGCCCCTCAATAGTTTAATAGAAAACATCGTTCAAATATCCATGAGCAATTTCATAATTTCAAATAAGAATGGAAGCACGAACCACGTCTTCCTTATTTGAGTTCACCCTGGGCAAAGGTGCAGGTAGCAGGACTCTAGCCTCAACCTGAAAAATGTGAGGGCCCCCGAAGGGGTCAGTACTCCATAGAAGTACTAGTGACAAGCAGGCTATATGAGGAATAACTAATGTTTCAGACACGAGACCCAAAAATAGGATGATACATATATATATAGGTGTAACCATTGTTACCCCATTCCCAAGATAATACATACTGTATATACTTGTAAAATACTTGACCCGTAGGTCGTTTCCTCACAAAAGTCTTTTAGAGATAAGGTGTTTACCCAACCTTTCCCCTTTCTTTGCTGAATGCCTAGCTCAAGGGCTATATTCTACCTTCATAATATCCTACCGAGTTTCGGGAGTGTTTACCGTCCCGGGGATGCTCAACCCCACCGAGTTTTAGGATTGTTTACCGTCCTGAGGATACTCAACCTCACCGAGTTTCTGGGATTGTTTACCGTCCCGAGGATACTCAACCTCACCGAGTTTCTGGGATTGTTTACTGTCCCGAGGATACTCAACCTCACCGAGTTTCTGGGATTGTTTACCGTCCCGAGGATACTCAACCTCACCGAGTTTCTGGGATTGTTTACCGTCCCGAGGATACTCAACCTCACCGAGTTTTGGGATCGTTTACCGTCCCGAGGATACTCAACCTCAACCTTATTTCTAACCAACCCTAACCTGGATATGACTAACCTTTCATTCACTTAACTATGGACAATACCTAGTCATATAGTCATATAACAATCCTTAGTAACCAACGTAAACAATCTTATGAAGTTCTAGCCTTTCCTATTGAGCTCCGATGAAACTCCGGTGGACTTCAACCAACTCCGGCGACAACTCCGGCGACCCTTTCAACTCCGTGAAAGTTCTTGAAATACCTTATACAAGTTAATAACAAGGTTTTATCATCATAAAACCCATATCAATACAAATAACCTCTAAAAGGTTATTTTCCGGTGAACCCGTCAACTTTGCTCTCAAAGTTCGTCTTGGGTATATACCAACCCTTCAACCCCCATTCTACACTTTTAAATGTGTAGGACTATCCTAGGAGTATGGAATATGGTTAAAGAGAAGAAATGGGATTAGTACAATCATTACCTTGCTAACCACAAGTTTTCCCGCCCAAACTCCTCCTTTTCTTCTCTTTTCCTTTCCTTCTTCCTCCCCTTGCTTTGTGCGTGAATGGTGGATGAAAAATGGAGTTTTCCAGACCTTCTCTCCTCAATGAAGCTGTCTTGGACGAAGTACAAGAGCTGGAGTGATTGTGAATGCCCTTCTTGGATTATTTGCCAATAATATGGGGGAGAGGGACCCCTTTTCCTTTCAACTTGATATCAAGTCCCACTCTCCCTATTTCCCCTTGATTTTGTGCGGCTCCCCAGGATATTTTGGAGACCAAGGTTGTGGGGTGGCCCCCACATATGTGGGAGGTCATCCCTTTGTGTCCCCAAGTGTACACTTGGTCCCGAAAGTTGTATTTTCCGGACTGTTTTTAACTATATTTCATTTTATCGGGTAAAATGAAATATCCATCATTCTTCCAATTATTATTGGCTATAAGAATGAATGTACATCCCCAACTTTTAATTTGATGGTCTCCATAATTTATTATGGCTTTTTATCTGATAGCACTTCGGTACCGATAAATGGGCTTTATATGCCCAAAAGGTTACTCACATAACTTCTATGGCCCAACCCGGCTATCCACCATTATACACATATTATCTTGACCCAAATGAATATAATATGTGGTCCCGATAATATCGGGCGGCCCCCACTTCCGGTGTGGGCCCCACGTGAATTTTACTATTCACGTAAAAGAAATGATAAAATTTCACAATCACGTAAAATGCGTTTATTCATTTCTTGGGTTCCATACATAATTTGATAAAGTACAAATACTTGGGGGCGGTGTTACATTGCGATTACCCAGTCAGGATCTTTCAGTGCTTCAGAAACTTTGGTTGGTTCAGATTGGCTGATGAAGCAGGAGAAGAGACATTCATTTGCTGTAGCTGTTCTTGTGCAAACTCCACGACTCGGATCTCCAATAATTTGTTCTGTAGGATGTGCCTTTGTCCATTTCCGCTCATGTGTTAGAGGGATTAGAGTTATGATGGTGTGATCCGGGTCCTCAAAAGTAGTAGATGTGGTTTGTTGAGGAGTGGAGTGCTCGGGGGTCGATTCAGGTTCTGTGTCTGCTTGAGCTGGTATTTCTGAAACTTGTGCTGGTGAAGTTGCTTGTGTTGCTGCCGTGCCATGATCCTCAGTATCTTCGTGATCTGATGTATGAGGTGAGTCAGCTTCTTCTTCACTGAGGTTAGGCATGAATGGTGGTTGAGCAGCTTCTGTTGGTAATCGTTGGTTGGCAGTGCGTGCATTTTCATAGAAATGTTCAAAGAGAGAGTCGAGAATTGCACTGTCAGCCGTTGTTTGCTTTGTTGCTTCAGTTCCATCAGGTTGCTTCCTTTGATCAGAGAGTGTGTGTTCTACCAAGAAATGTTCAGAAGCAAAGTCAGCCATTTCATAGAATGCAACGTTGACACTCTCAATGACTGTTCTGCGATCACGTAGCTAGACCCGATACGCCTTTGATTGCGTGGAGTACCCAATGAATACTCCTTCGATGGCTTTCGGATCCATCTTGCTTCTTTCATTTCTGTCATTTAGAACAAAGCACTTGCAGCCAAACACTCTGAAGAATGAAATGTCAGGTGTTCCGTTGAAGAGTATTTCATAGGGGGTCTTGTTGAAGCGCTTGTGAATTGATGTTCTGTTCTGAGTAAAGCACGCTGTGTTGATTGCTTCAGCCCACATGAAATGGGGAAGTTTTGACTGAATGAGCATGGTGCGTGCTGCTTCAACAAGAGTTCTATTCTTTCTTTCAACGACCCCGTTCTGTTGTGGTGTCTTTGCTGCAGAGAATTGCTGTGTGATACCCTGAGTTTCATAGAAATCAGCAAGAGACTGATTCTTGAACTCGGTACCATTATCTGTTCTGATGATCTCCACACTCTTTTGTAGAAAATTTTGGATCGTCCTGATGAAGGTTATGATGGTTGCAGCGGTTTCATCCTTTGTCCTCAGAAATTTGGTCCATGTGTACCGAGAGAAGTCATCCACAATGACCAGTGTATATTTGCGTCCATTGATGCTTTGGACCCTCATTGGTCCACACAGATCCATGTGTAGTAGTTGCAGCAGTCGGGAGGAGGATGGAACAGGTTTTAACTTGTGAGAGCTCCTTTTCATCTTGCCTAGTCTGCAGGCATCACAATGAGTGTCAGCGGAAGTCTTCAAAGGAGGCAGCCCTTTCACAAGTTTCTTGGAAGACAGAGCTGTGATTGCTTTGAAGTTTAGATGAGACAGGCGTCTGTGCCATAGACTGTTTTGTTCAGAGGAAGCTTTGGACAGCAGGCAGATGGAAGAAGGTAATTGTACGCTCTTCAGATCAATGGTGTACAGGTTGGAAGTTCTTGTGCAGGTCAATAATACCTTTCCAAACCTGTCCAGCACACAGCATTGTCTGGCTATGAACTTCACTTCCATGCCACTATCGCAGAACTGTCCAATGCTTAGCAGATTATGCTTCAGTCCTTTCACATATGACACAGCCTTGATGGTGACACTTGCACAGATAACATCCCCATATCCTAGGATTGGAGATGCTGCGTTGTTTCCGAATCTCACATTTCCTCCGTAACATTTGGTGTAGTTGCTCAACAGCTCCTTTATTCTGGTCATGTGGGTTGAGCAGCCAGAATCTAAATGCCACACATGACCGTCCTGCAAAACAGATTAAGGACTTTTAGGTACCCACCTCAGGATGGGTCCTTCCTTATTAATTGAGAATATCCTTTTGAATTTTTCTTTCAGCTGTGATCCAAGGTCAACAGCCTTTTCAGATAATGTTCTTTGTTTTTCAAGTTCAGCTTTTGGTATCCATTTTTGTTTGATTTTAGGAGCGGAGGAGGCAGAGTCATTGTTGCTATGTGTGAATGGCTGGTTCGTGAGATAAGGTTTGAAAATTTTTTCTTTAGAGAGACGTTGTAAATGTTTCTTCGAATGAACTCTAAGAGGATATCTTAAATTTGGAAGATTATAGATACCCTCTATAGTTCTATTCTCAGACTGTTTTCTTTGTTTGCTCTCTCCTTTTTCTTTCTCACTTACAGCATTTACATCATGATCAGAACCAAAAGTATCATTGCAAGGATTCACAAACCCAGAAGTGAACAACTTTTCATTGATAATGAAAGTATCAGATTTAAACTTAGAATGATTCATCTTGGGACACAAGACTGAACTAGAACTACATGACTGTGACATAGAGCTAGGTCTACGCTTATTTGAATAGAAAACAACATTTGAACAAGACTTTTTATTCTCAGAAAACATCTTCTTCTTTCCTTCAGCTATCTCAGCTCTCTTTAACTTCCACTCTCTTCTCCTCTCCACTCTCCGACTTACTTCATTTCCTGTTTTCAAAGGAGAGTTGGAGTGAGTGGGTGTCTTTTTGAAAAGGTTAGTTTTGTTCAGAATTGGTTGAGATGTATCAGTATCGCTAGATGATTGAGAAGTTGTGCCAGATTGGGAACTTTCTTTTAAAATGGTCAGTTCTCTCAACAACCTCTCCCTCTCACTTTCGAATTCTTTTCTCTCTTCTTCAAAACTTTTTCTTTGATTTTCTAAAGAGATGTGTAAGTTTTCAAATTTCCTGATTAGTGGAGGGATGTAGGGTTCTTCTCCACTTGAACCTGAGGTTGAAGGGGGTTCAGGGTCTGACACAACTTCCTTCTCAGAAGGATAGAGATTCACACTCTCATCAGTTGACAAAACAGGTTCAGCGTTTTCATAGCTTTTGTTCAGGGAATCATAACTGAAAGGAATTTCGGCTTTTGATGGATTTGACCGCTTTACCTCTTCTTCTTCTGCGGTTTCTTTTCCGTAGGTAAAAGCCATCAACTTGGTCAATCCTAACCCCATGTACTTTATGTTGTAAAGTTGGAGACAATCAATCTTTTTCAGATTGTTGGGGTTAGTAAAACCAAGACCTTCCTTTGAGTTATAGAACCGAGTGTCCCTGTTTTGGTTTAAGAAAATTGTTTGTTCAGTTTGTCCTCTTTTGACCAGTAGATCTTCTAATTCTTTGATTTTTGTGTAAAGAGCACATCTTTGTTTGCGTAGAAAATCATTGTCTGCTTTTGCAACATTTCGTTCTAGTTCTGTGTCACTGACCTTCTTAGTTAGTTCAGTTGTTTTCTGTGTAAGCTTTTCTGCTTCTAAATTTTGTTTCTGAACTCTTTCTTTCTCATTTTCTAGTTGCAACTTCAGAGAGTGACTCTTATCTAGAGTGTCAAGTGCAACTTTGTAGTTATGATCTAACCTGCCTTTTAACTCCTTTATGGTGTTATCCTTTTCATGTGAGGAATGAACTTTGCAAGCACAGGAGAAAGAAGGTTCAGAAGTACTTACAGTGGTGTTTGAGCTTGAACTTTGACTTTTTCCGGGGATCGCAGCATCACCCTTTTCTTTTCCTTCTTCGTCCACAAACGCCATCAGGGCCAGATTCTCTTCTTCTTCATCATCGGAACTCTCCTCCTGCCATGGATCATTCTCAGTAAGAGTTGCAGCACTATCATCATCTTGCTTAGCCATGAACATCTTCTGCTTGTTCCACAGCATCTTTTGCTTGTAATAGTTGAAGTCCCTCTTCTTTGGTAAGCGACAGTCCTTGATAACATGTCCAGCTTTTCCACAGTTAAAGCATTTGAGGGAGTCTTCGGCTGCAACAACTCTACTAGAAGAGTTTTGATCATTGGTTTTTGTTTTGTAGTTGGCAGAGGAGGTTCGGAGCTTGTTTGATGAGCTTCCTTTCTTGGCAAACCTTTTGTTGAACTGATTGGTAAGTAGTGCCATCTTCTTCTGTAGATCGGCCAGCTCGGATTCAACATCCATTTCTTCTTCACTCTCTTCTTCTTCTGACTCTATCTTGACTGCCTTCTTCTTCTTCGGACCCTTAGATGAACTCTTTGATTTAGCTTCAATCATGAGTGCTAAAGGATTAGCAGAGAAGCTTCCTTCCATCTCAGCAGTGTCATTAACAAACTGCTGTAGATGTTCATGGACAGTGCAGAGGTCAAGTTCATCCAAGTCTAGGTGCTGTCGAAGATTCTTAACAGTTCTTCTCCATTCTGGCGGCAGGCTCGACAAGAAACGTATGTTCATTTCCATATTAGATTTGACAACTTTGATCTTTCTCATCTCATTGATCAGTTGTACGAATTTGTTATACGTCTCATGGAGCGCCTCACCAGGTAGGGCTTTAAAAGCATCATAGGCGGTCAGGATGTTCGCTTTCTTTGTCTTCAAACCAAGATCAGTTCCAATCATCAACTTCTTCACCTCATCCCACATTTCCTTTGCTGTCTCCATGTTGTCTATCAGAATATAGATATCATTGGGGATAGCTTGCAGCAGGTATGTTTTTGCCATGAGATCAGCTTTGATCCTCAACTTGTCAGCCTCAGTGTATTCGCCTTTTGTCTTCAGTCTTTTCACATAGTTGACAGGGGGGTTGTTTACATCTGAGGTATCTACTTCAGTATATATCTCAGCAGGACCTTGTGTGAGTGATTCAAGCATGGCAGATGAATTGTCTTTCCCTTCCAGAAAGTTCAAAAATCTTGTCTTCCACATCTGATATTCTTCTTTTCTGAGGATGGGTGGTCTGTTGTCATTTCCAAGTGCTAATGCTTCCATCTATGCTGATTGAGCCTTAAAAGATCGTTCGAGTGTTTTGATCAGATAAAATTAAATTGTCAAAAAAAACAGAATGTCGAAAACCTAAGTTTCAAGAATAGGTTCGAAAACAGAGTTCGAGAAGCTCTTTCGAGAAGCAGTTTTCGATGTTTTATATCGAAAACCCTGCTATCGAGAAGTTGGGTTCGAGAAGTTCTTTCGAGAAGTCAGTATCGAAAACCGGAGTTCGAGAACTTGGTTTCGAGAACTGACTATCGAGAAGAGATTTCGAGATCCTGCAAATCGAAAACAAGGTATCTAGATATGATGTCGAAAACTGAGTGTCGAGAACAGCAGTTCGAGAACTCAGTTCGAGAACTTATGTCGAGAAGCCAGTATCGAGATCCTGCAATTCGAAAACTCAGTTTTATGTAGATAAAACAGCTAAAGTTTAAAGTCCTAAATCCAGAGATCTTCCTGGAATGATTTTCAGCTCGAAAAACCTGCTACAATGTCGAGAACTCTGCTTTTCGATATCATACTATCGAGAAATCAAGATTACAAAATCTACTGAAATCGAAAAGTAAGATATACCCTTGGTTCGTTTCTGAATGGCGAATCCAATGGTATAACTTTTACAGTTTATCGATCAGAAACAAGATTACAGTGATTAACACAAAGAGGTCGAAAAGTATGAAAAAGCAGAGAACTTCGAAAACTTTTCTTCGACGATCAAACTCGAGCAGGCTCTGATACCAGTTGTTGGTCCCAGATTATGCAGACTAACACACAGCTAGATGGATTTCATCGACACACAGAAAGAGAGAAGATCTGATAATGATGAAGGAATATTGAGAACAAGGAAATTCTTCTTTCTGTTGTATCGAGAAGTAAATTTGGCAGCGTAAGGCTAATGTGTATTAATCGATATCGGTACCTGTACACAAGGCACGTATTTATAGGCGCTGTACAGGTTACCGATTTAGGTAAACCTTGGAAGTTGGGCCAAGGCCTTTTTGGGCCTTATTCCCTTTACCTTATTTGCTACATAATAAATACTAATCTAATACCATAAATGGTATAACTAGTCTACTTTATTTAAACAAGACATTACAGACAAACTTGACCCACAATAAAAGTTCTAACAACAAGACTTCAATGATACATGAAGGGAAACTATAATTCATTTATGTCAAGTTAAACTTGTTGAATGAACTGCCTTTCAAAAAAAATTGGTTTAATGTTGATAAAATGATTGAATAGTAAAAAGGTTAATGATACACCTGTTAAAAAACAGTGTGCACTACCTAATGATTCTTGTAGTTCTTTTAGAAGATTGCCAAATCAAATGAACCAATAAAAGACTTCAATGAGACATGAAGGGGAGGTTAGTATGGAACAATATTTGGAGTTAAATCAAAATGAAAATCATTGAGTGATTTGGTTTGAGAACATTGTTTTTTTATTACAACTAGTATAGTACCCGTGCATACGCACGGGAAAGAGCAGTTAGTGCATATATTTTTATTCATGTTGTAATTAAATATTAAAATAACAATAACTTTTTTGGATTCTACATTGTCAAAAAATAAGAGTTTAATAAGCGAATACCATAAAGTATAAGCTCATACAATATATATTCAATGAAAAAGTATATTAGGAAAAATTAATAGACACCATTCATTAGAATTTGCTACTTATTAATTTTCATGATTAGATTAAGTGAGTACAATAAGTGAGTGGCATAAAGTTTAAGTGAGAACATTAAATATTAAAATTAAAGAATATTAGTTAAATAAGACCTTGTCACTCATTAGTAAATTAGTGCTAATATATGAGAGAGAAAATTATCCATCGTAATTCTTAGCCAACTTATCTTGTTATACCTAAAAGAATTACATATAAGAAAAAATTATCTCACTTAATTGTTAGACAGATCATCTTATCTTATACTTAAAAGCATTACATATGAGAGAAAAAATTCTACCCATTATTTATTAGCTGACTTATCTTATACTCCCTCCGTCCCCCTAAGTTTGGGACGGAGGGGTGTGGTGTGGTTTTTAAGAAAAAGTGGAATTGTGTGGTTGGTATTGAATTGATAAAGTGTAAATAAAGTAAGAATGAATTCTAACCACTCAAATGTTACCAAATATGGTATGGGACAAACTTAGTGGGACGGACGAAAAAGGTAAAACGGGACAAACTTAGGGGGACGGAGGGAGTACTGTGTACTTAAAAGAACTATGATAATTCTCCCGCTCGACTGTTACCGAACTTATCTTCTAATGCTTAAAATCACTACGTATGATAGACACGTGGCGTTGCTAGAGAAAATGAGTGAATTGAGTAGAGCTTGACACATAGGATTCATTAAGGTTAAAATCGTCTTTATATGACCTATTATATAGCTAAAATCACTATGTATTGGAGACAAAATTCTCCCGCTCAATTGGTTTAGCCGTATTATCCTATACATGATATAAATGCACTACGTATGAAGAAACAATTCTCCCAATGAATTGTTAGCCGTCTTATCTTATATCTAAAATCATTACGCATGAGAGAGAAAATTCTCCCGCTCAAGTTTTATTCGGCTTATCCTATATCTAAAAGAATTATATAATAAAAAACATATTATTTACAGAATATATTCTTTAGATAACAAAAAATAAAAAAAATGTGTATGCAAGACTTATATTGCCTGCAGAATATTTGACACATTAGAAAATATTTCTTTCTTTGATATGGAATGAGCCGTGTTGAGGTTAGAAAATAGAAATGTTGTTTAATAAATCTTAGATTTGGTTTTCAATTTTATATATGAGATATTAATGTCATATAAAAGATCGTTCAAAATATTGAGTTTTGATGGGAAAAAGGGAGTAAAATGTGTAATTGATGTTTGTGCAGAGGAGATCAAAATAGGATGAACTACGGATTTTTTACTTCAAAAAATATTGACAAAGTTTTAAAGTCACATATCAAAATTCACAATTGGGGAGAGGCCATGTGTCAGTTTAGAGGGTAAAATGCTATTTTAAATATATGTTTTTAATCTCAGGCCAAATCAGACTTAAATATAAAAGAAAAAATAAATAAGACAAACCCGAGTTGAATTAAATAATACGGAGTGGTAAAATTGGTAACATCTTATCGCAAACTAATCAACAAAAGAGTATCATAAATGACCAAAAACTAAAAAAATTTGATTGAAATGTTTTTAATATCATACCAAACCAAACTTAAATAGAATCGAATAAAAATAAATAAATTAAACAAACGGGACCGCATCATAATAAAATAATAGTAAAATTGTTAACATCTTATCACATACTAATCAACAAAAGAATATCACAAGTGACCAAAAATTAGTTTTTAAATGAATTGTTTTCCGTCTGAGATCATATTAAACTTTAAATTATAGAGTTCAAAAGAAAAAAATTAAACAAATTAGACATCAAATCAAATTAAGATAATAATAAAATTCGCATGTTTGGGAAATAGATCAGATGTAAACAAACTAAATAATGCGTAGTAAAATTTATTCCATTTTCTGTATTCCGTATTAATTTTGAAAAAAAGCTCATAGAAATACGGAGTAGGTTTTCTATTAGATAAGGAGTATTAGAATTATGATATTATTATTATAATTATCATTATTAGATGAAGAAAAAACGGACTTGAATAGTCAATTATAGAGAAGGAGTCGGGAGTTTGTTTTGCATTGCATTGCGATTTACTCCTTATATAAAAGAAGCAGCCACGTGGCAATAATATGTTAAGGGAGTAAAACGTGGGTATATAGACACGTAGGATTAAGGAAGGACAAAATTGTAATTTAATGAGCTATTCGTTTTCTTATATATAAATAGATGGGTGAATGTGGAAACTATTAGAAGATGAAAGTCATAAATAGCTTGGTTCTGACTAAAATATTAAATTGGAAGAACATAAGAAAAGAAATGTGAAACGCGAAATAGCAATAACCTTAAAAATGGAATACATGTTTTTGCATTGGGGTCAATTGAAGGCTATATGAATTCTAAGGCATCCTTAACACATCAGTCAAAATTAAAAAAATGTAGTCTTAAAAGGTTGCAAGTAAACATACATCTCCCTCTAATGTCTAAGGTGGTGGAAAGAATGGATATGGTGAAAGCGATTGAGAGCACTGTAGACTGTAGAATTGGCTGGACCTAGCGAAATGGGCAAGGAGACAATTCAGTTTCACCCCCTTAGTAGTTTATTAAAACATTGAATACAGAATCCAAATACAATTTTGTTAACATATCAATTCAATGAAAACAAATAGCATTTTTATAGTAATGTATGTGCCAGACACATTTAGCCGTTTTTGAAGACTAGGATATAAAAAAATCAAAGAACTTTACCTATAACCAAGTTAGAATCTTATAACCAAACCAAACTACCGAAACAATTTTTAACTTGTTTTCAATGTGCTTAGACTAGAGTTCATAAATAACTTCTGTATATGAATTAACTAAGAATTACATAATTGTCTTGATTAAGCTTCTTCAATTAAACGAAATACTTCTAAGCAACCTGCAAGTAAACTAAAAAAAAGATGAACAAATCAATGAAGTTATAAAATTAAAAAAAAAGATGAACAAATCAATGAAGTTATAAAATTAAAGGAATATTATTCCAGGATTAGTAAATATGAGGGAG
This sequence comes from Cuscuta epithymum, assembly GCA_945859915.1. Lineage (NCBI taxonomy): Eukaryota > Viridiplantae > Streptophyta > Magnoliopsida > Solanales > Convolvulaceae > Cuscuta > Cuscuta epithymum. Next base: position 2,143,188 of record CAMAPF010000938.1, read on the forward strand.
CAAGAACTAATAATGTAATATTTAAGGATTACTTTGTAATTCTTCATAACTGTGTTTTATTTTAAATAAAAGGTTAAGACACCCATTAGGGTAAGCCATTATTCCCCAATTATATTTTCGTATATGATATCAGTAGTCTAGGTTTTCTATTCTCTTTCACGCTACACCATGGCCGGTCTTCTTCGTACTGCCGCCATGACCTCGGCACCCTTACAGTTACAGCAGGAGCAGCCGTCCTCCACAGGACTCAGTTCTTCCCAGACTATTATCGCAACTTCCTCAGCGCCCCAGGCTATCATCGCGACCTCCTCAGCGCCCGATTCAACGGAGCAACGAATCCCAATTAGTCTCAATCGTGCAACAGGCAGAGGTTCTTCCATTGAAGAAGGTTCCAGCAATGCAGTTCGTTCCAGCCCTTTTTCCTCGTTGCTGGTTCCATCAATTCGTCACCGGATGCTTACAATCTCTTCAACATGCCGCCGCCGTTCACCTGGACTCCGACAGCTAGTCTTCCTCCACCGCCGGTGATGAACGTTCCAGAAGCTGGTCCGTCCGCCGTGAGATTTGTTGGGCCGACATTCACTACCCCAACGCTCTCCCATGTTCAACCGCAAGCGGCCGAGACCAACTATGCACATCTCCCAGGTTCCTTATCAGTTTTGTCTTCCCAATTAACTTTATCAACGCCAAATGTGACTAATATTGTTACTACACGAGTGTCTGCCGTTGAGGATTACATGTCATGGCGTACCCAATTTGAGTCTTTCCTGGTATCTCATAGTCTTATTGGGATACTAGATGGCTCAATTCGGGTACCGCTTGTCACTGATCCAGACTATCCCCACTGGTTGAAAATAGACCAAACGGTTCGATCTTGGATTTTTGCTACCTTGGCTAGGGATATTTTGATGGAAGTATATGACTTAAAACATTCCTATCTTATCTGGGACCGTCTTGAATCGCGTTTTATGTCTGCCTGTTTTGCTCGGTCTTTGAACTTAAGCGGTCTTTGTCACATATTAAAAAGAAAGAGTCACAGACCATGGATCAATATTTGTTAGAAATCAAGTTGATTACTGATGCTCTAGCTATGATACATTCACCTGTTAGTAACTGTGATTTAATGGAGTATGCCATTTTGGGATTAGGTCGTGAGTTTGAACACCTTATCACAACTATATCTTATTTTCCTGGGAATGCTACACTTGAATATCTGCGCCCGATTCTTCAAGCACAGGAGAACCGGTCCACTACCAATCCATCTCAAGACCAGTCCCCTGTTCATCAGGCATTCGCGGCAGGCCAAGCAGCCCCAGGCTGAGGGCCTGCTCCTCGAGCACCTGACGGGTATGGTGCAGGCGCACCTCGTGCACATGGTGGACGCGGCAACCAAGGAGGCAGACCTCGGGGTGGCCGTGGATGGGGCGACCGTGGCCAACATCAGTACTATTAGCAGCAGTTTGGAGGATATCCGGCGTATGGGGCTCCATATGGACAACCGGCTCCTCCACGTGGACATCCTTATCTTGGTGGTGCAGGTTCGGTATTTAGTAATGTCAGTTCTGGTTTTGGTTTTACTAATCACTTTCCTATTTGTGTTACTCATAATGTCAGTGCAGGTTTTCCATCTGTTGAGAACTCCTATCCTTCATCTGCTCCGCCAATTATCTGTCAGCTTTGTTTCTCACCAGGTCACTCCGCCATCACTTGCTCACGTTTCACCTCGCAAAATACTCCTGCTCTTGCGGCTCTTCCAACTGGTGAAACACATGATTCAGTCTGGTATCCTGACTCTGGGGCTTCTGCACACATGACTCCGCATGAAGGTATTTTATCTTCTAACTTTACTTATACTGGCCCAAATCAGGTTTGTGTTGCTAATGGTACTAAATTACCTATTTCTAATATTGGTCACGTTAAATTAATCACATCTGGCCGCCTGCTACATTTAAACTCTGTTTATCATGTCCCACACATTAAATATAATTTACTCTCTATCCAAAAATTGTGTGCGGATAATGATTGTGAAGTGTTTTTTAATAAAAATTCTTTTTCTGTTAAGGACAATCAAACGGGGGAGCTTCTTCTTCAGGCCATTAATAAAGATCATGTCTACCCATTTACTGCCCTTCAAGCCCGAGTTGTACTTGGTCCTGTCTGGCACAAGCGTTTAGGACATTGTGGTGATAGAGTTATTTGTACACTTAGGCAAAATAAATTAATTAGTAGTTCTTCAAATTTTACTCATGATTGTGTCTCTTGTAGTTGGGTAAATCCCACAGACTTCCGTTTTCTGATGTTATTCATGATACCTCTGCACTTTTGGAAATTATTCATTCAGATGTTTGGCAGTCACCAATTGTTTCTAATTTGGGTTTTAAATATTATGTGTCATTTATTGATGATTTCTCTAGGTATACCTGGGTTTACCCTATGCGTAGGAAGTCTGAAGTTTTTACACATTTTATTAATTTTCAAAAACTGGTTGAAAATCTTTTGAATACCAAAATAAAAAAAATTCAAAGTGATGGTGGGGGTGAATTTGATAATTCTCTGCTTAACACACATTTTTTAAATTCAGGCATTTTATTTAGGAAGTCATGTCCTCATACTCTGGCTCAAAATGGGATGGGTGAACGAAAACATAAACATTTACTTGAATTAACTAGGACTTTATTGATTGATGCTTCTATTCCTAATCACTTTTGGGTAGATGCTCTCTACACCGCCACTTTTATTGTTAATCGTTTACCTACCCCCATTTTGCAAGGAGTATCTCCATATCAAAAGTTCTTTAATAAATTACCTGATTATAATTTTATGCGTGTATTTGGATGCTTTTGTTTTCCTAATTGGGATAAGGGTCAGATAGGGTCTCGAACTTGAAAAAAAAATGTCAAATAAGGCCATATTTACGATGTTCTGTCCGGCCGACGCCATTTGGGGCGGTTCCCGATGGAATTTTTTGATGAATTTTTTTGAGAATCTTATTCAATAAGTCTAGTTTACTCATATCAAATTTGAACTAAAACTTCAATCGGGAAGGCATTCAAATGAATTCTTGAAGATAACTGTGCAGTTAAAAGCGCAATTATCTTCAAGAATTCATTTGAATGCCTTCCCGATTGAATTGGTAGTTCAAATTTGATATGAGTAAACTAGACTTAATGAATAACATTCTCAAAACAATTCATCAAAAAATTCCACCGGGAACCGCCCCAAATGACGTTAGCCGGACATAGCAGCCTAAATATGGCCCTATTTGACATTTTTTTCGAAGTTCGAGGCCCTATCTGACCCTTATCCCTTCCTAATTTTATTGCTGCCTCATACTATAAGCTATCACTGCGTTCTACACATTGTGTCTTTCTTGGGTATGCTCCGGGTTATAAAGGGTACCGTTGCTTATCTCCTTCCACAGGCCGAGTTTATGTCAGTAGGGATGTGATTTTTATTGAAAATAATTTTCCATATAATTCTTTAATAAACACATCTTCCTCACCGACATCAACCATGCCTTCCTCCTGGTTATGCTCATCTGTTTCTCATGGATTTCGTTCGCGGTTCGCCCTACACCCCAAGTCTGCCGGCTCCAATAATAAACTCCTCCCACACCGGCAGCATTCCAAACCAGCCCTCTCCATCAACCTGCACTAGTCCACACCACTCTTCTATGTGCCGAACACCTACTGTCAACTCCCCCAGTAACATACCCTCTTCTACCAGTAACTCAGCCCCACCTTCAATCAGCCCATCACTCACAGATCACCATGACAGCCCCATTCCATCACCTATAGGATCTCCCACCATTCCTTCCCCCAATACCAGTAACCATACCTCTTCCCAATCCTCAGCTTCAGCTTCCTCGACCTCACCTGCTCCGATGAATGTCCATTTGATGCTTACACGTGCCAAGGATGAAATCTTCAAACCAAAACAGATTTTTACCTTAAGTGTCTTATCTCCCTTGGATGATCCTACTTGTTTTACACAGGCAAATAAAAGTTTTATTTGGAGAGCTGCCATGGCGGATGAATTTAATGTTTTGATTAATAATAAGACTTGGGATTTCTTACCTTGGGACCATACTAAAAATGTGGTTGGTTGTAAGTGGATTTATAAGACAAAATATTGTTTTGATGGATCTGTCGAGCGGCATAAAGCCCATTTAGTTGCTCAAGGTTTTAAACAACAGGCTGGTGTTGACTTTAATGAAACTTTTAGTCCTGTTGTTAAGCCTACCACTGTTCGTCTTGTTTTATCTGTTGTCATTTCTTTGGGCTGGTCTGTTCGTCAATTAGATGTGAAAAATGTTTTTTTGCATGGTGTTTTGACTGAGGAGGTTTACATGCACCAACCTCAGGGTTTTGTTCATCCTTCCTATCCTAATCATGTGTGTCGCCTTCGTAAGGCTTTATATGGTTTGAAACAAGCTCCTAGAGCTTGGTTTCATCGCTTAAGTGGTTTTTTTGTTGAGTCGTGGTTTTTCACAGAGCAGGTCTGATTCATCCATGTTCATTTATTGTACTGATTCTCAAGTGGTTTACATTCTTTTATGTGGGTGATATTCTTATTACACGCTCTTCTACTTCATTTGTTTCCTCTGTCATAAATATGCTATCTCATTAGTTTGCAATGAAGGATTTAGGGGATGTCCATTATTTTTTGGGTATTCAGGCTAAACATACACCTACATGTTTATTCTTGTCTCAGGCAAAATTTATATCTGATCTCTTACGACATTTTCATCTTCACACTGTCAAACCTGTCCGTACTCCCCTACCTTCACGCACTACACTTTCTCTCACAGATGGAGAATTGTTATCTGATGTTACTAAGTATCGCAGTATGGTAGGTGCTCTTCAGTATCTAACTATTACTAGACCTGATATTACTTATGATGTACACCTTGTATATCAGTTTATGCATGTTCCACGTACTACTCACATTTTGGCAGTTAAGAGAATTTACAGGTATCTGCAGGGTACCAACAATCATGGATTATGGCTACGCGCAAATAAAAATATTTCAGTTATTACAGCTTACTCTGACGCAGATTGGGCAGGTTGTCCTGACAGCTCGCGGTCCACTACTGGTTATGCGGTTTTTCTGGGCTCTAATTTAATCTCATGGCGATTTAAGAAACAACCGACAGTGTTCAAGTCTTCTACTGAGGCCGAATACAGGGCCATTGCATACACTGTCCAGGATACACTTTTTATCCGCTCACTTCTGGCCGATATGGGTATTTTTATTTCTGCTCCGGTGCAGCTTCTTTGTGATAATGTCTTAGCTTCTTACCTGGCAGTTAATCCTATTTAGCATGATCGGAGTAAGCACATTAAAATTGATTATCATTTTGTTCGTGAACGAGTAGCACATGGAGATCTTCTGGTGAAGCACATTCCTACACAGTTGCAGTTAGTTGATATCTTCACCAAGAATTTATCTAGTCAGCGATTTGAATTTTTACGTTCCAATTTGCACGTGATTTCCCCTGCACAAATTGAGGGGAGTGTAATAATGTAATATTTAGGGATTACTTTGTAATTCTTCATAATTTTGTTTTATTATAAATATATAAGGTTAATGTACCCAATAGGGTAAGTCATTATTCCCCAATTATGTTTTAGTATAAGAACAATGAAGTAGATATTGCATTTTAAATATGAGGGAGCAAGAACAATGTAGTAGAAGGTTACACCTTGTACGGAAAGCCACCGATGGGATAAACTTGATCCAATTTCCTAATATGCATTCTTCTTTTAATGAATTCTTAAATGTGATATAATAGATACATAAAACGGGGAGGGGGCGGGTTTGGACGCCTTAACCCGCCACACTCTTTGAAGAAGGTTGCAGATGGGAGCGGGTGCTGGTGCTCGTTCCGTTGGTGCAGTCGTGCAGGCTGCTCTATAATTTCCACGTTTTATTTATCTTTGAGTTTACTTTATGTTATCAGCACGATGTGCTTTCATTTACTGTTATTTTGTTCTTCCAGACTGTTACACTTTGTGGGGGTGATGAAGTTCTTACTCTGGCCACGTTTGGACTTTGGCTCATGTAGACCCATGATAGGATCAACGAATCATATTGCTTTTATTAAGGTGAGTGATTCTCCAGCTGGTTCGAGGGTTGGTGGTCAGAAGTGCTTACTTTATCAGTATTGTCCCTTGCCGAGTGTTTTATTATCAATATAAGCCACCCAGTTTCATAAAAGAAAAAAAGATACATAAATTCCATACGGTATGGAGCATTTCAGAAAAGGGTTGTATTTCGATAATCCTAGCATTTTGTATTGCTTTTATGTGGAGTATTAGATTTAGAAAAAAACTACTCCCTCCGTCCCGCTATGATTGTCTCATTTTACCTTTTCGGTCCGTCCCACTAAGATTGTCTCATACCTTATTTGGTAAAGTTTGCGTGGTCCTAAATCATTTCTACGTTATTCTTACTTTATCAATTCCTTATCAACCACATAAACTCACTTTTATTAATAATCATTGACACCTTCTCTTGTCCCAAATTTAGGGGGAGTGAGGTAGTAACTTTCTAAAATGATTATTAGCTGCCTTCACAATAATTACTTTTAATTAAAAAAAAATGGATAGTAAACAAAGTGTGTTTATGACATTCTTGACTTCTTGTTATAATTTCATGTTGACATTCCTCCTAAGTTTGAAAGTATGCATCCCGTATGAATTTTTTAACAAGGCCAATGTTGCATTATCATTCTTGTACTCCGTATATCTAAATTCTATTTGGGTTATTCTCTCAAAATAAAAGCAAAAAGTTACGTACTCCATACAGCTAGGCTAGGGTCCTAATTATGGGATCCGGAACCTCTGCCCTTTGCAGCAAGCTAGGGTGCCCGGCCTATTAGGGGCGTCGGATCAAGAAACCAACGGCAACCGATCTTGGTGGACCGCATCTCGAGGCGCCTCCTTCCACATCTGGCCGTCCGTGGCCGCAAGGCACCTCTGCCGTGCGGCAGAGGATCTGAATCGCTAATTATGGCATTCATTCATTGACGTATGCAGAAACGTATCTCTTATATGGGAGACCATATATTCAACTTTAACCCCTCCATCTCTCCTAGTTAGCTTTTTCCCGTTTTAAACGCGTTTTAAACACGTGCCGTTTTTTTGTACAAAAAAAAAACGTTTAAAACGAAAAATAATGTCGGTCCGTTTAAAAAGGAAAAAAACTCTTACTTCCCGTATAAACGTATTTTTCCCGTATTTTACTAAAAATGAAAATATGAATTGATCAATTGAATGAACGCGTTAAATGCATAAGAGATCAAGAATAGTTTAAGCTTTAAATGCAAAAAAAAAAGCTTCTCCTTGTGACTCCGTGTTTTTTATTATTACAATACAATTATTAAATACTAATATTAATTTCATGACGACTAAAGCTAGCATCTTTATTTTACTAAAAATAAAAACATGAAATGATCAATTGAATGAATCCATTAAATGCATAAGAGATAAGTGATCAACAATAGTTTATTAGCAAAAAAGAAAAATTCCTACCTGTGACCCCATGTTTTTGTATTATTAAAATACAATTGTTAAATACTAAAATAAATTGCATGGTGGCTAAAGCTAGCATCCTAAAAGACTAAAACTTATACTACTAGATATCTAATGTTTTTATGAACAAGCATGTCAAAATTAATGTTTTTCTAAACCTGACATCTTTTAAAGCTAGCATCCTAAAAGACTAAAACTTAAATACTACATACTAGATATCTAATGTTTTTCTGAATAAGTGCGTGTAGCAGTCGCACAACTTTTCTCACATGTAATCCATCATCTTGATGAAAATGATGAATTTAAATTGAGTGTTATTTTATGATCATATAAACATAATCATTTTAACTTAGTCTCATTCTATTGTAATTATGTTTTATTTGTTGACATTAGTTTGCAAAAATATGTCTTTGATTTAATTACTATTTTTATTTTTGGGAGAATTTTGAGTTTGCACCCCACTTTTTGGGTGATATTGGACTTTGCACCCCATTTTCAAAACTTTTAGACTTTGCACCCTATCTACAACATTTTGTGAAGAAAATTTCTTAAATGGGGTGCAAAGGCAAAAACATTTTAGGGGAAATAGGGTGCAAAGTCTAAAAGTTTTGAAAATGGGGTGCAAAGTCCAATATCACCCAAAAAACAGGGTGCAAAGTCAAAATATCCCTTATTTTTGTTATCGACTTATGCTACCACGAATTATTCTTTTATGTAGTAATGGAATTTTCTACTTGAATGTGCATACTTTTATATCTTTTTACTATATATGTTATTTTGTGAAGTATATAATTTAAATGTTCAAAATTATACCCCGTATTTTTTGTCCGATTTTTTGTAACAGATATCGTATTATACACGTATACGTATTTACACGTTTTTTAAAAGTCAACGTTTTTTTCAACGAACTTTTGACCATTTTTTCATTAATGATACCGAATAAAACGCGTACATATTAAACCTCGTTTAATTCTCGTACCGTATTTAACTAACTAGGCTATAAATGCGTATTATACATATGCCAACTATCTATATTTCTTTGAATTCTTTCTCTATCAATTGTTAATTATATTAGGTGGATTTGATTAATAGCAAGTGAGGAGTGATGGAAAGATGGTTATCGATGCTATGCTTGTCTTTGCCATTTCTTCAACTTCCACTCCTCTATGGTAACGATGAAGGTTTGCTATTCATTATTCACTTCTCTCATGCATGGTTATTGGTTAATTGTTTGAGCATAATTTTCGGATTTTCACTTTTTTCTATCCATTATTAGAATTAATATTCTGTTAGATTATTTATTCCAACATATTAATCTTCAAGCTTGATATATATAATTCTCGGACTTAAGCCTTGAGTATGTGTGTGTGTATATATAAAATTCAAGATCTGGTTGTAATTATCACTAAACCTGGAGATTGAAGTTGATCGACGGGTTAAGCATATGTAGGACGAGTTGAGAACTTGAGATATACTTCTATATATTAGTCGAAAATCAAAATCAAAACAGGATGAAATTAAATTAACTTTTTTCGTGATAGTTGTTATTAGTTGAAAGTAACTCTAATACTCTATTACAGAAACAATAATCGGTAATGCGCTAATTAAATGAAAATTTTAAAAAACTTCATATCATAAATCATTTTAAAAAGAGATAATTATCCTGACTAAAACTCCATGACTTTCTCAATCTATGACCTAATGAGTTTTTCCCTAAAATAAAATTAAAATTCGTTATATTTAATTAATATATTAATAAACAATTCAATAAATGTTTTTTGTGGACTAATATGCCCTTGGATAATTATTATAAAATCCTAACATCATATCCTACTCTTCTCAACCCTAGTTCTAGCCCAGCCGCCTACCTGCGTAGGATTTCTAGCACTCCGCCCAAGTCTCACATGGTTCTGCTGTCCAGCCGTCTGCCATAGCCGCGCCGCCCAGCCGTCTGCCATAGCCGCGCCGCCCATCCGTCTGCCATAGTTGTGCCGCCCAGCCACCTACCAAGCCCATAGTCACCCAGCCTCTTTCTCATCTTCATTCATGGTGATCTTCACGGATTTGGGTCAATTTCTCATGTCCGCAACAGATAGATCGGGCTCGAATACGAACATGAAGAAGAAGGGTAAGGCTAGAGATACAGAGATCCGGCGGTCATGGAGTGGAAGCACTCGGAAGATCCGTTTAAATTTTAGTGCGTGGTTCAAATTGGAAATACTACGGAACCAATTTTATTACTTCGTATCTTTCAAATATTTGCCAAAGGTCCAAGTGCAAAATACATGTATTGCACATTTGCACTACTTTAATTTTCTTTGTGTTTTTAGGAACTTCTAAAATCAGGCTTTGTGGCATTAAATATGGGCAGTGAACGCCATAAATTCATAATAGATATTGTTCAGTATTTTGAGTGAATTCAGGGTTTGTGGGTATTAAACATAGGCATTGAACAATGACCATGAATATGACAATAAGTGTTGAGTCTGGCAGTGAATGAATGCATTAAACCAGTTTGTTGTGCAGTGAATATGACCAATAGTGCAGTAATGCCGCGCGCCATGAAACACAAAATACTTAATCACACGTAAAATAATAAAAAATTATTAAATTTATAAAAATAAAAAATAAAAATTATATATAAATTCGTAAAGTGAATGAGAAAAAAATTAATTTTGACGAAAGTACAGTGATTACTACCGTATGTGCCGTAAAGTCATGCATTAATTTTGTGCATTAACGACAATATAACGTGCAGTAATTTTATTTGGACGAAATTAGTGCAAAATGCACATATTATAAATAAGAGTATTTTCGTCATTCAACATCTAAATATAAACGAATTTTCTATTTATTTTTGGATTTTCGGTCATACAAAAGTATAAAAACTAGTTAGGTCATAGATTGAGAAACTCATTGAGTTTTAGTCATATCCCTATAAATTTCCCTTTTAAAAATTATGCATTCCGTCCACAATACTCCGTATTTCTTATGATGTCATTGATAAGGTTTGAAATTTGAAAGATAAGACGGAGCCGGATTTCTAAATGATTAAGTTGTGTGTTAATGAAGTCTTACGACTTGCACATTAATATAATGGAAATCTTACGAATTGCACATTAATATAATCGGGGCTGTCTAATGAATTTGGAGGCCCCTGTGCAAAATGCAAATTTGAGGCCCCACGTTAATATAAAAAACTACAAAAAATGCTCGATGTAAATTCTTTTTATACTCAAATCAATTGAATACTCATTAAATAATGGAATTAAAGAATTACATGTTGTAACTTTCCCTTTCAAATAATTAATCTCCATTTTTTGTAAATGATTTTAATTTATGAGGACATTATTATAAGGAGTACTGGAGTGTGAGTTTAGCTGCAGCCTGCGGCCCATATTCATTTATGATAGTATACACTATTACATTCTATAATTAATTAATATTAGTGATCTAAAAATACTACTACTAGCATCTTATAAATATTGGGGTCCCATGCAAAGTGAAGCCATGTTCCGTCGAACCTAATGAACATGCTAAAAAATGGCCTTGAATATAATGAAAGAGTCCTGCTTGGGATACCCAATTTGTACCCCAATATGTACACCGTCTGTGTACACAGACATTTGGACAGAAAGTCCTGCCCCTTTTCAAACGAATTGCCTGTGTACACAGGCAATTCAGGGGTGAGTACAAAATGGGGTATCTATAGAATTTTTGATAATGAAATTGCCCCATATATAATGAGATATTATATCCCCTATTATATTCCAAACATAAGTGGAACTCCATTGTTTCCAATCTGGTTCGGTTTTCCGATTTCATGTTTTAAATTTAAAGGTTCAGTTAATTTTTAAAATAAGCAATAACTATTAAGATTATTCAAATAAAAGTGTTTTAAAGTATAACTAGTATAATTAATACGGAGTAATTATTATTGCTATATATAGCTGAGTAAAATAATTAGATAGTTAATAGCCAAGTACTTATAAATCAGGTTCTGCAAATCTCCATGCTAGTATTTAAAATAGTTTGGTTATTGGTAAATTATGTAAACTTAGCGTATTACGTACTAATAATTGCCAGAAAAACATTACACTACGACGTAACTAGTAATAACTAGAAATAAGTTGTATCCAAATATAATTATTATAATTGTTAGTACAACATCTACTACTATTATTACTACTACATACTTGCTATATTGTTATTGTTGTTTTCATCATCATCATCATCACTAGCTATTGTTGCCCAAATTGTTTTGCAAAGTCCGCATGTTTTGGTCAATCAATTAATAATAAAGTTAAATCCTCCTATTGTTACTTAATTTAATTAACATTTACATATTTACAAACTACATTACAATCTCTATAAAGTTGCAAAATTTAAACTAAAATTTAGTTAAGAATTGTCGAATTGATATCATAATTATGTGAATAAAGTGAATCTATGATACCCGAAAAAGTCAATTTTGCAACTCAATTTGGGAGGGAGGGGTATTATATTACTGCGGTGGATTATTATTGTTAATTTTTATTAATTATTAAAAACAGTCTGTTCTAGTTCCATTTTGTAAGGAGCGAACCAGACTAGTGAACTTCCAATATGATTCCAAATCGGAGGTGCTATGGGATTTGATTTATGATTGCAATTTAAAAAGCAGCAGTTTGGATCCCATATATTTCAACCGAAAATCGCGGAGAGATCTTTCCCATACAGGGTGGAATTGAAACGTTTTTTTTTGTTTTTTCTTTTTCTTTTATCCCAGGGACGGGGCTGGGGGCCTGAGATAAATTAGATCAAACTCATTACATTGAGTATTGAACCCGAGACCGCTTTCTCAGGATAGAAATGGATATATACACGCACAAAATATCAAAATGGGAGCACGATGAGTGTTCTATCATTCAATCTGTTTGTGCTTTATATATACTAGTATGGTACCCGCGCGATGCACGGTGGACGATCATTTCAAAATAAGTGTAATTAATGTTGTTATGAAAAGTGAAAGACAATAAGAAGTTGTTAAATAACATGAGGCCGGTGAGTTAACGAACGAATATGAAAGTTAAACAATACAAAATGAATTAAAGTTGACAAAATTGATATAGTGAGGCAAGTGAGCATCAAGTTTTGCGGAGTACAATTAAGAATGCATACAAAACGCTTATTTATAGATCACGTTAGCGTCCGCTTCTATGTGGTCTCTCATCTTCATATTGAATTATGATCAATACGTACGATTTATAACCCGACAACAATGAATAAGTGTATGGCGTATCAATGGTATTTTATAAAAATTGAAGCAATTGCTTTTGAAATCTTTACAGGAAGATTGATGTGACTTAATGAGTTCTTTCATATTAAAAACTTTTTGTCGTTTCAAACTCCATAAATGTATTTACTTTTTTCTCCTTCATATTAAAAACTGTAAGATGCAAATCAAACTTAAATGTTAAGACATATACTAATTAGTTAAAAAAGTACTCCGTATATAATTACTCCCATAAAAGTATAATGTCATTTAGTAAATATAATCTTATAGATTTAAACATGCATCTCCCGATTTTCAAAAATCTATTGATACTATACATCACCATTAAAAATTCACATTTTATTAATTCATACTTAACTGATTTAATAATATATTTTATATATTTTTTAATTGATACGTAGTAATAAATACTTCCTCCTTCCCAAAATGATAGTCTTGTATTTTCTTTTTGGGATGTCCCAAAATGATGATCTTGTTTCTCTTTTTGAAAAGAAATATTTTCTTTTTTATTCAAATCTCAACCACAACTTTTACTCTTTTAATCACTTTATTAAACTTTGTGTCCAAAAGAAATGAGACTATCAAATTGGGACTGAGGGAGTAATAATCTCCTTGACCTAATTTAAAATTTGAAGTTTCATACTTACATTTTTATACATCTCATATTAACGTTCCCTAACGGCTCTCCTTAAAAAATCACAATAGCTTTATCATTATTGTTTTTAAACAAAAACACACTCATAATAATACCGTCAAATTGATTGTCAAAAAAAATACCATCAAATATTGCACCCATTTATATTCTCACTCAGCCAACTATTTATTTTTATTTATTATTTTAATCTTTTACATTTCTATGTTGGACACTCATATTATTTTATTCAGAAGTTTATCTTATAATATTATAGACTACTAAAATGTGATTCAAATTTCTATAAGAGCTCGTTTGGCCATTTGTCTTTAGTTTATTGGCCCTGTCAGCCAATTCTTTTACGAAACTCATACATTTTTATTTCATTGATGAATTATGTAATAATAAAATTAAAATAAGTAAGATTGATGTTATTTTTCTTGTCAAATTGACTGAAGTTACAGTAAAGACGTGCCCTTTAAGATATTTTATTTAAGTGTTACCGGCTCTAAACATGATATCATGTATAGTCACCATACATAAAATTAATCATCACTACTAAAATCATTGCTATAATTAAAAAAGTATACAAAACGCACATTTTTATTCATCTCCATTTATTTAAACATATATTCTTTATTAGTTGATTCAATTACTTATTTGAAGTAAGGAACCTAGAGAGACCATTTTTTGTCATCTAAATTAAATAATCAGTCTCATCGCCCAAAACAACTTTGACTTGTATTAAAAATGATAAAGTTTTATTTTACTTTCCCTCCTCTGATCCTCCCGTTCCATTCTCCGCCCCCCTTCTAACCCTCTTCTCAAGGCTGTCAATACCCCCTCCTATAGTTTTCCCTCACTGAAGTTCACTCCACATACTTTTATGGATTCTCCACATAAGTTAGGTTAAATGTCAGGGGACATTTTCCTAAATTTTACTCCCTCCGTCCCACTAAAATTGTCCCAATTTTTCCTTTGTATTAATAAATTGGCCTCGTAATATATTTGGTAGTAATATTTATGTGACTCAAATTCATTATTACTTTATTATCACCTTATCGATTCATTATAAACCACAAAACTTTACATTTTCTTAAAAATCGCATCAACTCTCCTTTGTACCAATCGGGCCAATCACGCTAAGGGAGTGTTTGCAGAAACTTAAACAATGTGTTTTTCAGCTTTTAATAAGCTGAAATTGGTATTTTCAAATGACAATTTCTGCTTAAATTAAGTACTTGAAAACTAAAAGATGGAAACGGATTGAGAGATGCTTTAAACCGCTTTTCACTTTTTCTATTATATTATACAAAAAGACTTATTTTATCAAACAATACCAACTTTTGCTTTTTCCGAAGCATTTTTTTCAAACACTACCAACTTTTACTATTGAACACTTTTTTCAAAATCGTTTAAAAATTATATTTTTAAAGTAGAAGCAATCACAAACATTCTTAACTCTCCTTTTCAACTCTTCTTTTCTCAGATGTTACATTTTTTTTTTAAGTTTCTCAGATGTTACATAAAAAATGGATTGGATAGGAAGACAAATCGTTGCCCCATAAAAGAAAAGAATCAAAGAGGATTGGGCCTAAGATAGGCCCGTGAGCGCAGTCCAAAGGGAGGGGAATAACAGGGACGAATAACATTGGCAAAGAATAATTGTCTGAGTAACCCTATTTCCAGACTCTTCGTCGTTGAGAGAGAGAGAGAGAGAGAGCCGCTTGTGTGGAGAGGGCCTGAGCATCATTCGTCGATTATCCGGCATCCGTGAAGTATGAGCAACCCTGTTTTGTCTGCGTTGTAGAAATTTTCGCTCCAAAATCCAGATTTTGCGAGGAAGTGCGCGAGGAAGTTGGTTTCTCTTTGCCGGTGAAGGAATGTGAGTCTGTGGGTGCATCTGAGGTTGTAGGTTCTTTTTAGCTATTCACATTTTTCGAAAATAATCTTATAACCCCTTCTGTTTCCCAAGCATTCTCCCTCTTGTTTATAGATCTACCTATCCTATAGAATGTAAGCTAATTTCTTTTACAAAAAAATTGATTATTAATTCGATTTTTTTGTATTTTTTGTTTAGGTTTTTGTACTTTGAAGATGGATAAATGCAAAATGTGGTTTTCAGGTGGTCATACTGGAGTTCTGTAGATTGTTGTAAGCACGAAGGAAAAAATCTATAGAAATAATGCAAGTTTGGGTAAACTTTGCCTAACTGCCTATATCTTTACTTAATAATATCATTTTTTGTTGTAAAATGAGGTATTTTCTGAAATTTCCTAATAATCTGATGCCTAGACTAATTCTTACCCAGTCTAAATACAAAAATCAAGCAATTAAGAACCTTACAACACTACTATCAACATGAATAATACTTTAAATAATATTTCTTTTTGTAAAATTATACTACGTATAATCCATTCCATAAAATGGTTGAAGCTTAAATAATATAATAATGTTTAAGAAGCAAGTGCAATAATTGTTTTGTAATTGGAGGTGTTATGTACTATAGGCAGCCCTGTTTATTGTTAGCCTTATCTACTGGAGCCTTTTTCTACCTTTTTCTACATAATTGTCTCATTTTTGCAAATGAATACTGAATCATTTACTGTTAGCACTTTTCTAACCTACTGTGAGTAGGCTACAAATAAAATCCATAATGTGTATCATCGAAATGGGTAAATTTTATAGCAACACTAACCTACAGCTCACACTAAGTTGATGTGTTTAAAAACATAGGTATTACACTGTTTGAAGTTGAAATGACATAAGTTGTATTAAGACTTCAATGTTTTACAGTATAGTAAGGTTTTGAAATTGCAGATGATATAGAGTATAGTGAGATTTATTTCCTTTAATTCTAATACTACTATTTTGTAAGAACAGTTTTCTAAACTGATATCAATGTGGCATTTCCCTCTAATTAACATGTAATCGCATTATGTTGAAAAATACTCAAACACACAATATGAAGTAAGAGCAATTCCATGTAATTTAATACATTAAATATTCATTTAAGTAATAAAGAAAAGTACATATAAATACAATTTTACAAAGATCTCGTGTATGTTCTTTTTGCAGGTGTTCAAACTTGGAGTTCATGGATTTTTTTAACTCTTAAAGCTAAAATCTATTGGGATGTTGCATGCTGGGTAAATCCTATCTATTTTTTTACTCTACTGCAAAGTCTTAAGTACTCTATAATGCTGAAACTGGGTAAACTATATTGATCTCTTACATACACTATACATATTAATATAAAAATACAATATCAGTAATATCAATATTTCTTCTAAAAATAATCCCATTCTGATTTCAACTACAACATGTCCAGCATGTTTACTTTCGTTCTACTTGTTTCCTAAATTGTAAAATCAAACTTGTCATGTGATTAAAACTGAGAGTAACATTTACTTCAATCCATTTCCTCAACCAAGTCAAGCTTTAATATTCTTAAATATAAATTGTATGAGCCAATCATTTGTGTCACTTTGTGTGGCGATTTATGCGTGTGTGTATTAGAGTGTGTGTTCAAGTTTATGTTGAGATTTCTATAATGACTAAGATTACAAAAACATAGAATGAAAGAATAAATCAAACCACAGAATACTCTTAGTTTATTCATGCATTCTAAAAAAACAGAATACTCTGTTTGGTTGTCTGCACAGAATACTCTGTTTGGTTGTCTACACAGAATACTTCTGTACAGAAAAAAGATGAGTTTAGGACCTAAGCCTTCTGTTTGGTTTTGCATAACTACAAATTCTCATTTGGGATTAGCTGTGGAGAGATTCATTGCTTTGTTGGTGCCTGCTTCTTTGTAAGATAGGCATCAAGAAATTGTAGGAATTCTAGACTTTGCTTATACCCTCTTGGGTTGTATGATTTCTTGAGTGAAGTAAAAGAGGCAGAAGGGATTGAGTGGTGTTCACTTTCAATGAGGTTAGTATTTATAGGGAAAAATGGATTAAACTTCTTTGGGAAGTTTCATGTTTCCCAAGAACAGGCTGGCCAAAGGTGTGGGCTGATTGTTTTTTTTTTTCAGATATCAAAGATCCTTACTCTTTATGGAGATGTGTACGCATGCTTCAAGGCACAGGCTGGCCGGATTTGATCTGTGATGCTTTTTTATACCATTTACCAATTTTACTGTTCAATTTACTGTAGATGATGTGTAACACTCAACTTTCTAGTGTACTCAATTTCCGTATCACTGTTCATAATTTACACCTTCAATTTTCTGCTTTGCACTTTCAGTTTAATCAGGGTTATTTTTGCAATTTCCATCGAAGCACTTTCACACTTAAGGATGCTTGAGCGGGAACACTATTCCCACAAACATTTTGCTTTTATATAATGATAGATTCCAATTTAGGGAGGTCTCGTGTTCGAATCCCGCTAGGCACACAAGGGTTGGAAACTCAATGGAGTGAGTTTCAACCCTGATTACTCCAGTTGTCCAGCAGTCTCCCCCAGCCCCCCTCCCCCAGACCTTCCTGGAGTAAAAAAATTAAAATAAAATAAAATAAAATACATTCGAATTTAGGGAATATGTATCACCATTTCGATATGATGTACTACTCCCTTCGTTCTCTTTTAATTGCAACGGTCAACATTTTACGTTTGCCAATATCCAAGTTTGATCATTAATATCTTTCATTTCTTATTAGTTAAAAGTTTAAAAAATTCATATTTTGAAAATTTAGAATGAGAAGAATTTAGCACTCCGTAATATTTTAAAAAATTTAATTTATAATATGTTAATAATTTAATAAATAAAATATAGTCAAAGTAAAATATTTGAATAGTACAAAATGTTCAATGTTGCATTGTTGCCATTAGAGAAGGATGTACTCCCTCCGTATCAGATATATCTTCCCACTTCCAAAGTGGGTGAGATTAAGAATAGTGAAATAGAGTATGAATTATTGAGGGTATGATGAGAAGATGGTGAAATAATGTGATGGAATGAAGGATAAATCCAAAAAAAGTAGGTGTAGTAGTGTATTATTTTTTAAATTATTGAGGGTATGATGAGAAGATTTAGAAATGGGAAGATATAAATGTTACGTCCAAAAAAGGAAAGTGAGAAGATATGAATGTTACGGAGGGAGTATGTAGTACTACGTAGTATATTGCTAAAGATATATGTACGGAGTATATACTCCCTCCGTAACTTAAAAATCTTCCCACTTTCCTTTTTCGTCCGTAACACAAAAATCTTCCCATTTCTAAATCTTCCCATCATACCCTCAATAATTCTTAAAATAACACTATTACAACTACTTTTTTTGGATTTATCCTACATTCCACCACATTATTCCACTATTTTCCCATCATACCCTCAATAATTCATATCATCTTTCACTATTCTTAATCTACCTACTTTTGAAATGGAAAGATTTTAAAGATACGAGGAGTATTAAGTTGATGATTTGGACATTTGATTTGTGTAAGACGACATATCGTATAGGTGATGCTTTGTCTGCACTGAGGAATAGCTTGACTGATCCAGGCAACGTTATGGAGAGTTGGGATCCAAGCCTTGTGAATCCCTGCACCTGGTTTCATGTTACCTGCGACGACAACAATAATGTTACTAGAATGTATGTAAGCTTCATTAATTCTGTAGTGATGACTACCCCCTCACCCCACCCCACCTCCCTCACTTTTTGTTCATGTTCACTTCTAGTGATCTAGGACATACAAAATTGAGTGGTTCCCTGGTTCCGGACCTTGGTAAACTTCAACATTTGCAGTATTTGTAAGTTCTCTTTTTCTTTGCTCTAAGCCTCTAAGTTAATTATGCCTTGAAAATATATGTAGTTTTGTAAATTTTTCTTGTTCAATCTGGGTCATCTGGCACCAACTTTGATGAGGTGTAATTTGCCTTTGCACTCCATACTTTGGGCAAACATAGACCTTTGCATTGCATCTTTAAAGAATTTGTGTACCCTATTATTGGAGTACATAGGCGTGGTCGGTTAATTAACCGGATTTTGGTTAACAGAGAAATCGGTTGATGACCAATAATTAATCTTGTTTGATACCATTATTTGTGCCATAACTTCAGTTAACCGGGTATCGATTAACCAAAACTTTGGTTAACCATGAATCACTTAACAAAAAAAATCATAAAATCATGTCTTTTTTATGGACATTCAATTCTTCTAAACATATTATACTATCTGACCATCTGCTCTAATTAATGTCAACATCCTTGATTGGGATGAGACTCGAACTTGCGACCTCCTCTTTGTGAGATGAATGATGATGTCAACAGACAACAACTACTTGGCATAAAACCGTGCCTTTAAATAAAAAATCATACATATCTTGAAAGTGGATGCCCCATAATATCAACAGAGAGAAGCCCATAGTCCATTTGAACGCTTGAGATATACCAAAATTCACGATTTTGATCAGTTAAAAATCATTGTGCAACTGGTGAGGCACTTTAATGGGAAAGTTCCGAAATTGACCAAAGAGGCGCATACGACTAGGGGTGTGCATTAACCGGGTCAGACTGTATTTTAGACCTGAACCGGACCGGAATGGACCGGTCCGGACCGGTATAAACAGGTTCGGGTTTCGGTCCTTAGAATTTTAGGATTCCGGGTTTCCGGTCCGGTCCGGGTCAAACCCGGAAAAAACAGGTCCGGACCGGTTGACCGGTTAAATTAATGTTCCTTAATGTTCCTTAATATATATGCTTCGGTCCATTCGTTAAACATGGAAATTACGTTCGCTGCTACACCCAGGGGTGGAGACAGGGGGTGGCTGGCGGGGGCCATGGCCCCTGCAAGAAAAAAAATTGTGATGTATATATATATGTATAAATATTTATAAGTAGTGGAAACTTAAGTTTTGGCCCCTGTTATTTAAATTCTTTAAGCCCCGGCCCCTATAACATGTAAATCCTGGCTCCGCCACTGGCTACACCGCCTACAATGCCAACACCAACATACCCCTGCGGCAGATTTCCATCGAGTAGGTGCTCCTGGGTTGTTATATAAAATAACTTTCCCATTTAAAGTTTTCGTTGCATTGATACGACTTCTGCCTTATTTAATTGAGTTTTATCAATAAATCTAACCATTTTATATTGGAGTGTGTTGCTACTGTTTGTTGGCTTGAGGCCCCATAATGGGTTGATTTTTTTTCTAAAACCATAATACTCCATATTTTTTCTAAAACCATAATCATTTAAAAAACCGGGTGAATCAGGGTCAAAACCGGACCGGACCAGAAAAATCAGGTCCGGGTCGGTCTGGACCGGTTAGTAACAGGTCCGGTCTTCGGTCCTTAGAATTTTTAGATTCCGGTTCCGGTCCTAACCGGTTCCGGTCCGGTCCGGTCCGGTTTTGGACCGGTGCACACCCCTACATACGACTTTAAACTGAAGTAAATCATCTTGTTATCTAACAGACGAAGTAATTTTTAAAAATGAGGAGTTAAATGATGTTTCCTAGCATTCAAGTGGATTTAGTAGGTCTCTTGAGGCATGTTTACCATTAAAAAATAGAACACAAATTATCCAAAATAGGAGTAAAAACGTTTTGAAATTCCAAAACAGGAGTATCATGTTTTTTATTTCTTTAAAAAGAGTAACCTGCCAAGTTTGGAAAAAATGTCATGTTTAAAGCCTTGTAACGTCAAACTTGGCAGAAATTACTCATATTCAGGGAATAAAAAGCATGATACTCATATTTTGAAATTTCAAAACGTTTTCACTCCTATTTATGGAATTCTCTCAAAATAGAAGGGGAATCCGGAGAAGAAGAAAAAGAGGCAAAGGGAGTGTTTGGGTTTGCTTAAAAAAAGCACTTTTCAGCTTTTGGCTTAAAAAAAGTTGAAAAGAGTGTTTTCAAATGACAGCTTCTGCTTAAATTAATCACTTAAAAGCTAAAAGCTGGAAGCAGGTAGAAGGGTGCTTTAAACTGCTTCTCACTTTTTCTATTACACAAAAAGTACTTATTTTACCAAACACTACCAACTTTTACTTTTCCAGAATCACTTTTTTCTCAAACACTACCAACATTTACTATTAATCACTTTTCCCAAAACCACTTTAAAAAATCACTTTTTTAAAGCTGAAGCAATTGCAAACACTCCCAAAAACAAGAAGAAAAAAAGAAAAGAAAATCGAGAAAACAAGAACAAAGCAAACAGAGTCAAAGTCACATATGGAACCATATAGTCATAGCCATCGAATCAAATATTGAATGTGAGATTAAAAGATTGCAGCTCTTGGAGAAGGATCGAAAGAAGAAAGGTATAGGGTGGGAATTTCGGTAAAACCGATGGTAATTGATTTCAAAAAGGTGAAGTAATCATGAACCATTTTTTTATTTAATTGGTTAACCGTATTTTTTTTAAAATTTTTAATAAAAATTGATTTTACAAAAATTGATGTTACAAAAAAATTTTAACCGTATTTTTATTTAATTGATTTTAAAATTTTTTTTAAATTGGTTAACCGTATTTAACAAAAAAATATATATTTTTGTTTCCCTATTTTTTTCCCAATTTTACATGGTTCAAATCATCATTATTTCATCATTTGTTGTACACCCCTATTGACTATTCAAGTGAATGTGACATACTCATTACAAATTGAGTGCATACAGTAACCACATACAATTGATTTAAGAGTCTACTCACTATTCACTATTATACACACTTTTTTGTACATTTGCCGGAGTACACGGTCAAATGAGAGAAAAATGTTGCCTTCTTAACAAATTGCCTGTGTGCACAGGCAAAATAGGGGGTGTACAAAAATGGGTATAAAAGTGTGTACAAAAATCGGTTGATTCTATTAAAATTTATGAAGTTCTGGCTAAAGTGACTATATTGGTTGATTCTGTTGATTTCTGAAAAACTTATATTTAAAATATATTTTATTAATAAATTTTAGAAAAAATTATATAAAAATAGCTAAAATGGTCATATCAAGTAATTTCAGCCAATACAGCCTGAAAAGTAACTTCAACCTTACTTTTTATCATTATTACACAATTTAACGCGTGGAATCAAAAGTTATGTGCTTGGTTAAAAAGTTGGCCGATAATCAAACTTGATAAGCCAAAAAACATATATGTTCATATATGTTTAATTTGTTTAATCCGGACATTGAACATATATGTTCATGTTATTTGTATTTTTTTTCTAGGGAGCTCTATGACAACGAGATAAGTGGCACAATTCCTGAAACGCTAGGCAATCTCAAAAAGCTTATCTTCATGTAAGAGTTGCAATTGCATGTACTATGCTTTTTTCTTCTGTTGATATCCTAGTTAAGTTTCATCAGGATATTAATTGGTGCCGTTCTCCGCGTACACGCCATTTTACACGCTACATGGATAATTCCATACAATTAAAACTGCTACGATGCTTTTAGATGAATAATTGTGTTTGCACAAACAAATAAAGTATATATGACACATTTATAAAAACATGTACTCCCTCCGTCCCTTATAACTTTGCCAACTTTCCTTTTTTGGTTGTCCCAAAAACTTTGCCACTTTCCATTTTAATCAATGAATTTGTGGCTCATGTTATTTCTCTCTCCTCTGCACAAATCTCTACCACACAGTTTTTACTTTATTATTCTACGTGCCGGTCAAACATGGCAAACTTTTAAGGGACGGAGGGAGTATAAAGTTGTGTGCAAAGAATAGGTGGCTCTATTTCTTTCATTGTGGGGACCTCATTTTTATCTCTTCTTTTCTTTCCTGGTTTTGATGCAAATCTGAAGGAGGATCAACAACAACGCTCTCACTGGTCCTATTCCAACGTCTCTAACCAACATTAATTCCCTCCCAGTCGTGCAAGTATAAAAGTGATAACTTTATACACAACCGCTAATACTACATGTCTCTGTCAAAAAAATGTATGTGGTGCTTTAGAAAATTAATTCCTTGTTGCAACAAACTCAAATATGCTAAAATTGAAGGAACAATTTTTGTTCCGTAACTTTTGGTCGGTTTCATTATTATTCCTGTAACTTAGTCACTTGCAAATTTGGTCCTATAACTAATTTATATATGCGATTTAATGACTTTTTCCCTGAAAAAGTACACTTTCCGACGATAATGTGCCAGAAAAGATGTCGCTAGCGTCGGATTTTTCTGCCGGAAATTAAAGTGAACTTTTTGGTGAAAAAGTCTTTAAATTGCAAAGATGTATTACTTACAGAACCAAATCTGCAAGTGGTTAAAGTTACAGGACTAATAACGATTACAGAAAGAAAAAATTAGGACTCCGATTAAAGAGTGTTGAATAATGAGTAGAATTAATGAATCTAAGAGTTGCAAGGGTACGTATTTTTGTAGTTGTATGAATTAATTGTGGTTGCATAGTTTTGAGGTTCTTTTAGCATAAACTTAAAGGTGACAACTATGGTACTTATTTAAATAATGGGGTAATGTATCTATATATCATTTACTTGATAATTGATCTAAATTATTAAATCATTTCGTAATTTATATTTAAATAATTTGACTATGACATTCTGATTAGTCCATGTGGATGAATTTCGTAATGAAGGAAATAAAAAATAAATATTCTCAAATGATATTCAATCAAAACGATGCATGTGGTTAAATAGGGCATTCAGTCATTGTACACAATAATTATTTTCATATTTTCTGATGAAACAGTTAGCAACACAAGAGGAGGGTGAATTGTGTGTGTGTGGAACCGTGACAGTTTTTCGCCAAGTTCTAGTGTGGGGTAAAAGGAATTGCGAAATAGTAAAGTGCACAAGGATTTAACGAGGAAAAATCCCTTGGCTCAAAGGGATTAAAAAACTTCGACCTCCATCGGAGGAATTTTAAACAACTTCACTAAAAAGCCTTTGAATGATTACAAGGGAAACTCTCATAGTCTACCCTTGAGCCACCCCAACTCTATCCTCTCTAGGAAGAGTTATGTTCCTCTACCTTGCGAATAGAGAGTCTCTCAGCTTTACAACAAAGCTCTCACAACACACAAACCAACCCGAGGATGCTACACTTAGTCAATCCTCAAAAACCCAATTACAATATAAGAAGGGAAGAAGAAACTATATCTAGAACTCCGGGAGCAGTTTCAGGTGCCTTGGACTTAGATTTGTCTCGAGTATATCTCTTAATATTTCTCTGGTCAAGCACACCCCTTTCTCTTTAGCTGCTTCGAATATATAGGCTGCCTTGAATCCGTTGGAGCATTCTTCCTTTGAATAGATCAATTCTGATTCTTGCTTTATAATTTAAAAATCCTTCCATCTTGAGTCTTAAGTCAAACAAACTTATATGGACTTCACAAGACAAAGATCAATTGACGTAGAGGAGCAAGGAAATAATCTAATATCTTACCATAATAAAAGTGCAATGTATTATGCAAAGATCCCACTCAAACAATTTAATCAAGGATGGCAACTTTAATTTATATGGGAAGCAAATATTTATTTCAAAAAGCAAATCCCACTTACGGTCATCTTCCATAAAGCAAGATATTTAATTCATTAATGCTTTAGTCAATCAAATCATATGCTATACAATCCACCAAAAATATTCCATTTAATATATTAAGTAAGAAAGCCTTTTATATCAAATAAAAAAGCTACGGTCCACTAATTTAAAGGAAGCAAAAGATCTTTCCATAAATTATACGTATCAATGCATTCAACAGAATATCCATTCAATTATGGAAATATATTAACACACATAAGATGACAAGACATGCTCATGCAGACACGTAACTAATTATGGCAGCAATAATTAAAGAACAATTATGTCCAGTTTTATCCTTTGTTCCTAAAGGAACTGTGAGCGGTTCTGTCCACCGTTCCACCTACATGTCATCAACAAAACCACATATTCAACATTTTCAGTATTAAACGAGCTCAAAGAAATCATTATTTAAGTAGAGGTCATGCAATGGTAGAACTAGAACAATTGGTCAAACGACTCCAAAAACAGTACTACACTACTACGAATAGTCGAATATGATAAAGATGAAAAACTCTTTACCATAAATTTACATGAACGTGATTTGAGTCACCATGGAAGTCGAAAACTCTTTACCATAAATTTCAAAAGTGTTCATTCATATTTTCATCACATAACCACGATGGTGATCTGACATGGAATTAGTTATATTTATGAGTCATGTATTGTCAAACTTAAGGAAATATGTGAAAAACATGATCTTGTTTTCTAAATTATTTGTGATATATATTTTCTTTTCTCATGGAAACTAATTATCACTTACTCTCATGCATGCAACATGACACAGTGACTTCTCGAACAACAATCTAGTAGGACAAATTCCAACCAGTGGCTCTTTTTCACTTTTCACTCCTATTAGGTAATTCCAACAAGAGTGGTTTATTTATAATTGATCGAATGTTTTCCCTGTTAGGATCCCTCCTTAATTGGAGAGGTTCTAGAAAATTCTAGAGCTTTCTAGATAAGTATAGAATTTTCTAGAACGTTCCGGAGAATCCTAGAGAAGTCTAGAACTCTCTAGAAGCTTATGGAACAGTGTGGAATCCTCTAGAATATTCTAGAGATGTGTGGAACCTTCCGGAAGCCTATGGAAGAGTATGAAAGCATATGGAAGAGAATGGAGAGGTGTAGAGATTCCTTGGAGTTTTCTAGAATATGTAGACATATGTAGAGCATTCTAGAGAACTACTCTCCACCATTCATTAGGAAGGTGGAGTAGTATAAATAGGAGTAGGAGCCTCCATTCCTAACCATCCTAGCCAAGAGTGAATCCACTTCTAGAGTGAGAAAGTTAGAGAGCCTCTTTGAGAGAGAAGAGAGATAGCTTGGGAAGACATCATCCTCAAGCTTGAGTGAGCCACCATTGAGTGAGACAATTTTGTAACATCCTTGTATACCCTACTATTCTTTTGTATAGTGGAAGAATCTCCATATTGGAGAATTTAAATCTTGTGCTCCCATTGCCACCTTATTTCGTAAGTGCCTATCTTAACTTCACGAAGCGGGAAAGTCCGGAGTTTTTTCCCAACAGTGGTATCAGAGCCAGGTTCACCTGAGATCGTCATTAGCTCGTGCAGTTCAAGATGGAGGATAACGTCGCTCATGATGGAGACATGTTCAAGCTCACCGCCAACAACTACTCATATTGGAAGCCGATGATGGAAGATCATTTATACAGCAAGGATTTGCATGAGCCCATCATCTACAAAGAGAAGGTTGAGGGAAAGAGTGATGCCCAATGGGAGCTACTCAATCGCAAGGCCGTTGCTATGATCCGTAAGTACATAGGCAAATCTCTCTTCGAGCATGTTTCTACTTACACAAATGCTTATGAATTATGGACTAAGCTTGAGTCCATGATTCAAAAGAAGACACCTCGTAATAAGGCCAATTTAGTTCGACGGTTGGTGAAGTTGGAGTATAAGGATGGTCATAGTATGATTGAACACCTTAACAATTTCAAGGGACTCGTAAATCAATTAACCAAAATTGAGATGAAGATTGATGACGAGTTGCAAGCCCTTCTACTCCTGAGTTCCTTGCCGGAAAGTTGGGACACACTCGTGGTTACGCTTAGTAACTCAGCTCCAGAAGGAAAGCTAACCATGGATACCGTCAGTGATAGTCTTCTTGGAGAAGAAGCAAGGAGAATGGAACGAGGTGAGTCGATCCATCCCGAGGCCAATGTTATTGAGAACCGGGGTAGGAATGAGACTCGTGAACGTAGTAAAAGCCGAGATCCGCATCAATCTCGAGGAAGGTCCAAGTCACGCTCGAAGATCACATGCTACTACTGTGGAAGGATGGGCCACAAGAAAATGGAGTGTCGATCCCTCAAGAGAGACCAAAAGGCCGGTAACGTCAAACCAGACCAAGTTAGCCCAACGAAGAAGCAAGAAGAGAATAGTACCACTGCCGTAGTCGCAAAAGAAGACCTGCTATATCTCGTGGGAGAAGGTAATAATATTCTCAACATTGCTTGTGATGACAGCTCTTGGATTGTCGATTCTGGTGCTTCCTTCCATGTCACTTCCCATGGAAGTTTCTTCTCATCCTACCAAAGCGGTGACTTTGGCACGGTTCAAATGGGAAACCAAGATAGAAGCAAGATTGTTGGGATAGGAGACATCGTCCTAACAACTAGCACCAGATGTAAGCTTGTTCTCAAGGATGTGAGGCATGTCCCGGCCATGCGCCTCAATCTTATCTCTGCTGGAAAGTTAGATGATGCTGGTCTGATGAACTACTTTGGTGAAGGAAAATGGAAGCTCACCAAAGGAAGTCTGGTCATGGCTCGAGGAAAGAAGGAAGGCTCATTGTATGTGATGCAAGCCAAGCTCTGCAAAGGGGAAGTAAATATAACCACTGATGACATGGAGGTATGGCACAAACGACTTGGACACATCGGTGAGAAGGGACTCCACATACTAGCTCGGAAGCAACTACTCCCGGATGTGAAAGGTAAGTCACTTGATCCTTGTGTACACTATTTAGCTGGAAAACAACACAGGGTTGCTTTCCAAAGATCTTCTCTGCCCACAAGGAGAAAGAACATCCTCGACCTTGTACACACCGATGTGTGCTCAATGTCCGAAAGGTCCATTGGTGGTGCATTGTACTTTGTGACCTTCATTGATGATCATTCAAGGAAGGTTTGGTTGCACCTATTAAAATCCAAGGATCAAATGCTTAACGCCTTCAAGGAATTCCACGCTCAAGTAGAACGTGAGACCGGCCGAAAGATCAAGTGTGTACGGTCAGACAATGGAGGTGAGTATAGAGGTCCCTTTGAAGCCTATTGCAAGAAATATGGCATTAGGCTAGAGAAGACTCCACCCAAGACACCACAATTGAATGGGCTAGCTGAGAGAATGAATAGAACTATTGAAGAAAGAGTTCGTTGTGTGCTCTCTCATGCTAAGTTACCCAAATCATTTTGGGGAGAAGCTATAATGACCGTAGTTGACATTGTCAACCTCACACCATCGGTTCCTTTGAACGGCGCCATCCCAGAGGAAGTCTGGACGGGCAAAAAGGCTTCATACAATCATCTTAAGGTGTTCGGGTGCCGAGCATTTGTTCACATTCCCAAGGATGAGCGAGCAAAGCTTAATGCAAAGATGAAGGAGTGTATATACCTTCGCTCACCCAAGGACGAATTCGGCTACCGGCTGTGGGATCCAGTCAACAAGAAGGTTTTTCGTAACAGAGATGTCATCTTCTTCGAAGACCAAACGATTGAAGATGTTAAGAACTCGAAGAAGCCAAGATTGAGAAGAAGCAAGAACACCGAACTTACTCCAGTTCAACGTGAGGATGACACACATCAAGATAATGATGATGAAAACCATGAGCAAAACAACCAAGAGTCTCATGATGAATCAAATCAGGAAGATCCTCAATCTAGTTCTCTGCCAGCACCAGAGCCGAGGCGATCCTCTAGGGAGAGAAGACCATCCATCCGGTATAATACTGAGGACTACATTACACTCACGGATGAGGGGGAGCCGCAAAGTTACAAAGAAGCAATCAATAATATTCATAAAGAAGAGTGGAGAAAAGCCATGCAAGAAGAGATGTAATCCTTGCATGAGAATCACACTCATGAACTTGTGGAGCTGCCAAAAGGGAGAAGAGATAAGTGGGTATATCGAATCAAGACCGAAGATAGAAGCTTGAAGTCTCGCTCTAAAGCTCGGTTCATCATCAAAGAATTCCAACAAGGAAAAGGCATGCACAATGAAGAGAAATTCTCTCCCATGGTAAAGATATTGCCGAGAAGTTCTCGAGAAAAGAAATTTCATCTTGAAAAGGTTCACACAGATGAAAACTGGTCAGACATGATGACCAAGGTAATACCGACAAACAAGTCCGAAGACTGTTGTCAAGGTGCAGGTTTGCTACTACATCCCAATTAAGTCGGGTGAGGGAGATTTGTTAGGATCCCTCCTTAATTGGAGAGGTTCTAGAAAATTCTAGAGCTTTCTAGATAAGTATAGAATTTTCTAGAACGTTCCGGAGAATCCTAGAGAAGTCTAGAACTCTCTAGAAGCTTATGGAACAGTGTGGAATCCTCTAGAATATTCTAGAGATGTGTGGAACCTTCCGGAAGCCTATGGAAGAGTATGAAAGCATATGGAAGAGAATGGAGAGGTGTAGAGATTCCTTGGAGTTTTCTAGAATATGTAGACATATGTAGAGCATTCTAGAGAACTACTCTCCACCATTCATTAGGAAGGTGGAGTAGTATAAATAGGAGTAGGAGCCTCCATTCCTAACCATCCTAGCCAAGAGTGAATCCACTTCTAGAGTGAGAAAGTTAGAGAGCCTCTTTGAGAGAGAAGAGAGATAGCTTGGGAAGACATCATCCTCAAGCTTGAGTGAGCCACCATTGAGTGAGACAATTTTGTAACATCCTTGTATACCCTACTATTCTTTTGTATAGTGGAAGAATCTCCATATTGGAGAATTTAAATCTTGTGCTCCCATTGCCACCTTATTTCCTAAGTGCCTATCTTAACTTCACGAAGCGGGAAAGTCCGGAGTTTTTTCCCAACATTCCCGTGGTTCACAAAGTTAAAATCGTGGTTGCATGTTCATGGCTATGCTTTAGTTTTGCCAATAATTCGGGTTTGCATTATCCTTAGCTCCGCCAGTTTCTCCAACACCAATTCAACCCCTTCTTCAGGTTCGTAGTCATTTATTTATATTTACTTATAATAACTCTTTCCCTAATAATCTCTCATGATTTAACACCCAAATAAAAGTAATTATAAGCAACTCTTTGAAGCGTATGATAATCCTTTCTTACGAACTATGTATATGAATCATATGATATACACAATTAATACTATGTATGTACTACCGTATCCAGGGGCGGAACTAGAGGGGTGGCCAACCAGGCCACGACCCGCCCTAAATTTGAAAATTATTTGTATTTTTAGTCTAAAAATTCATGTGAAAAAAAATTATCTGAAAAATTCTATATACCGGTCCCGCCCAACCTTCAATCCTAGCTTCGCCCCTGACCGTATCGTATAGGATATACAAATAGAATTGAATTAGTCCACCATGGAGAATGCTATGTTTATTATTGACAAGGTTAAAAACATCAAGGGTCTGTTTGGAGTTTAAGTTTTGGAGTTCAAGGGTATGTTACAGAGTAGAGATTACACGTAGAAGATGACAAACATTAAGGGTATGTTTGGATCGGAGTTTAAGGTTGGGAAGAGAGGGAAGGGCAATGAGGGTTTATGACTCTTTTTTCTTGTTTGGAGGTTCAGAAAATTGGGAGAAATGATTATCATGAGGGTTTTTGTGACTCCTTCCAAAACCATTCAAATGCTCAATTTTTAAGTTCTTTAAGTTAAAGGCTTTATTGTAGGAAATTCAACTATGAGAATTTATCATAGCTCAGAAGAGATTTTAATCATAATTCTTTCAGAATCTTTTTCTTTCCAAAGTTGTAACTACCAAACAAGAAGGTTCTCCAACCCTTTCCCTCTCCTTTCTCTCCTACAACTAACCTTCAATGCAAAACCTTCTCCGGATTCTCCTTTCTCCAAACTCCCAAACATACCCTAAAGAGATATTCCAAACATATAAATAATCCAACTATCATATAAGTTGTAACATGGTTGGAGAATGGAGATCATAGCGGTGTGTGAGTTACGGTGTATGGTGCATATATGGGAGATTTGAAAAGCTTCTATTAAACACACCGCTCTTTTAAAAGATAATTCCCCAAATATCAATAAAACATGGAAGAAGTGCAAAAATGGGATCGAAGTAGGTTTCTATTTAGTTATTCATTTATGGGATAATTCCCTAGATAAGAGTAAAACATTGAATAAGTTCCTAAGTAGGAGTTCAATGTTTAATAGAACTAAATAGGAGTAAATTCGTAGTAGCTGGACCAAATTGCCCTTCATAAAAAAGAAACTGGGCTCCGCATCTAAGTTGATTTCAACAGCCAGATCACATAACCATGGAGTTGCTGCTGACACATTCAGGGAGCCGCCGGCCCATAACCGTCTCAGGGAGCCGCCGCCGCCTCCACCTCCGGGAGCTGCCGCCGACGTCATAGATCTGCCTCCGCCGCCTCTAGGGAGATGCCGCCACTAACTTTGGTGAGCCGCCGCAGCTTTCAGGGAATTGCCGCCACCTTCAAGGAATTGTGGTTATCTCATCCCACAAGATTCTGATCTAGATAAAAATGGAATATTACGTATTTCCTTGTTTACATAATAATGCCATATTCATATTAAAAAAGGACATTTACAGATCTACAAAACATGGCACTCACAATTACGTAATATGATATTGCCACAAAAAGATGACACTTTCGTATGATGAAACAATGTCATTTTCATCCGTGCAATGGCCCGTTCGCTCATACAATGGCACTTTAGAATAAAAATCATGGAATTTTAAATCAAAATGTAAAATGAGAAAATCAAATGAACATTGCCATCTTAATAAATTTATACCACAAAATGATATTATTTGGCAAAGAGACATGTTGCCATTTGAAAATATGGCATTAGTAGTTAGTACCGTATTTTAGGATGTTTTTACTTGGACTGTAATTTGCTGGTCTGGTCTGGTCTGATCTGGTCTGGTCTGGTCTGAACTGGTCTGGTCTGGTCTGGTAAGGTCTGGTTTCTTTGTATTTTTATAACTATCCAAGTCTGGTCTGATCTGAACTGGTCTGGTCTGGTCTGGACTGGTCTGGTCTGGTCTGGGACAAATTACAGTCCAAGTAAAAACATCCTTAGTGTCATTGCCATCTTGGGAACACTATAACAATGGCATTTTTAAAACTTCTATTTTCAGATTTAAAGTTCTTATATAAAGTAATTTTATTTTTTAAAATAAATTAGTACGAATTAAAAATATAAATATCAGATCTAAAAAATTCTGATTACGAATCTGGCAGTTTCCAATCCAAACGATCAGATCCGAAATACAATTTTCAGTTGCAAACTCAAAAGAAAAGAAAAAAGATCTATGTAAAAGAACAAAAATGTATGACTAGAAGAAACGCAGAGCTCCATTCAAAAAAGCAGAGGGGGAGGAATCAGGGAAAGAAGGAAAAATAGAAAAAGAAGAAGAATAGGAGGAAGAGAACTAGAAGATGAAGAGGAAGAAGAAGATAGAAGGAAGAGGGGAAGAAAGGGGAGGAAAAGATTGCCGGAGATGAACTACTTCTCGTCGGAGAAGAAGGTTGCCTCTTCGCCGGAGCAGCGGTCGCCGGAGCAGCGCAGCAGCAGTCGCCGGAGCAGCGCAGCAGCGGTCGCCGGAGCAGCGCAGCAGCGGTGCAGATGCTTGTGATGTGCAAAATCGGCAAGAGAGAGGAGTGATGCCCAGGAGATGAGTCTGATACAGCTGTTCCAAATAGAATAGTCTATTACGGAGTATCTATTATACTGATCTGTAAGAACTAATTAAGAAGGGTAAATAAGTAATTGGAACTCTTAGTTGGGAAATAAAAAACTTCAACTCCTATTTAAGAACTAATCCTATGTTTTACTCTTATTTAGGGTAATTTCTTTTCATTTATTTCTTCATTTCACTCATTTAATTTTGGGACCCTTACTCCATATATCATTTGTTTCTTACCTAAAAGAATAAAGATGTTTCTATTTAAAGTGAAATTTTCTAGTCTAGTCAAGTCTCATTGATTAAGTGTAGTCTGCTTTGAGCTGATTCTCTGTGAATTTTACAACGTAGTTATCGAAGTTTGATCTAATCTAATCTGATGTGTTTAAGTCTGGTGTATTCTATTCTATCGAGGGACTGAAACCAATCAAAGTAAAAACATTAATTAAAATCAATAACCAAAAGCAATATGATAGATTCCATATTTCCACATAACCAGTCAGAGAGGCAGAGATAGGGCCAACGAGCAACACATACAATCGCCATTCACCATATGTCGCATAGAAACCTAAAGAAGTGAATAAGCCTAGCTAAATCCGTACGTATGCCCGTATGGTACGTACTACGGTTGTCATGTGGAGTGTGGAGAGGAAGAGATGAACAGTTTGATTATTCGTAATGAACAAATGAATATAATATCTTTTCCCCTAACATGTGAGTGGAGGCGAAGCCAAGACACTGGACCGGACTGAACCGGTACAAAAAATACTTTTGAAAAAATGCACGAATATTTTTACAGTAAAAATTAAGGCATTTTTTAAAATTGGATGGGCTTGGGCCTAGGTTGGCCTCCCTCTAGCTCCGCCCCAGATGTGAGCAATGCTTCATATATATATATATATATATATATATATATATATATATAGAGAGAGAGAGAGAGAGAGAGGGAGAGAGAGAGAGAGAGTAATGATCCAGTCAGGAGTTCCTGACCGGAACCGCCGTCCGGACCACGGCGTTTGGCCGCCTTCCCGGTGGCTTTTTTTGATGAAAATTTTATGACATTTTCTCCTTCAAGTCTAGTTTATCCACAAAAACATTCAGCCAAAAACTCAATCGGGAAGGTCGTCAAATGATTTTTGCAAGTTAACTGGTCCGGAAAATACATATTCTGGACCAGTTAACTTGCAAAAATCATTTGACGACCTTCCCGATTGAGTTTTCGGATGCATATAAATGATACTCCGTAGCTCCCATCTTCAACTTGGGCGCAGGCAACTTCAATTCCATATCTAAAAGTATGAAGACCCCTGTTAGTGACAACATCAACAAAATTTAACAATGAATATTATTCGTTTTTAATTTATTACTACGAGTATTACTTTTTTTACTTTGATGAATACAAATAGTTTAGGATAATATATTAAAATCATATTTTTACACAACTTTTGTTGTATATTATTACTTATAATTCCAATATTAATCAAAGTATCATCGTACTAATCAAATTTATTAACTCGTGCAAAATAATGTTTAAAATTACAATTACTGTACAATTTTTATTTTTTTTAAATGTAATAAAAAATCAATTGATGTCCTTAAAAGTCATTTAACAAGTTACCAGCTAATTATAAACAACCATTTAATCAAACATCATTTTGCAAACTGCTAATCCTATTGGCTAATTAAAACAGCCAACAGAATCTGCTGTCATCAACCAGCTAACACAATCGGCCAACAGCCAACAGTCAATTGCCAAACACCCCCAATATCTAGGAAAGCTTAACCTAGTCATTCCTAAGGGGTCTATTTAATTTAGACCCTCCTTAGAATGGTAGGTTTTACAATGATATGAGCTCTCCTTTTTAGGAGGCCCATTCCTAATTTAGCTCATGAGCCATTTCCATTTAAAGCCTAACAAATACACAATAAATACTACAAATAGGCTAAATAAAATACATTGATCACAATACTACAAATATTTCTAACATTCTCCCCCTTTGTGATCATATGTTCGTTGTCAGCTCTTATGAATTCTTCTGCCTCTTGTAGTAGTTGCTTCGAAATGCTAGAGCGTGTTCATATTGATGTAGTATTCTTCTCTTTTTGAGTCGTTCATTGATTGCATCTAGCACCTTATTCATTCTGCCCATTCCTTTAGCTCAGCTTCAGATGCCTCGACAAGTCTTCCTTCAATTTCTTCTTTCTAATGTTGAATCTTCGCCCAGATGATCTTCAAGGTCCCATCATAATATTTGGCAATCAAGAAAGAAGTTCTTGAAAAGTTCTTCTCTCTCATTTGCATAAATCTCAATTATATAATTTTTTACTATTCAATATGTAAGAATATGTAAGGATGTTTTCTTTTTGGCTGAAATTTGTTGGTCTAGTCTGATCTGAACTGGTTTGGTTTGGTCTGAGATCGAAAACAGTTCAAAAGAAAATATTTTAGGGAAAATATCACAAATGTGCTAAAAAGTAAAAATAATAGGGGTTAGGTCATGAATATTACTAATTAAAAAGGTTTGGACAAATATAGGACCTGTTTTAGTCTTCACCAAAAAAACTGATATGCGTATGTAACATTTAGCAGCTTAACATCAGTATATGTCAAATATGCCCTCCGTTAATCAATACGGAGTATATCTCCTTGCGGAGTTGCGTGTGTTCCTCCCAGGTAATGAGACTAATAAAAAATTTATTTATTTGATATTCTGTATTTATATTATTCCTCAAAAAATTATTACATCATTTAAAATTACTTGATCGATTATTCGTCTCACTAATTACAATTACTCAATCCAATCAGTTACAATTATCCGTTTCAACCATTTACAGTTACCTGATTCGACCAATTACAGTTACTTAATTCAACTAATTACAATTATCTGATCCGACCAGTTACAGTTACCCAATTTGACCAGTTACAATTACCCTATTCGACCAGTTACAATTACCCAATCCGACCAGTTACAGTCACCCGATTCGACCAGTTACAGTTATCCGATCCAAATAGTTACAGTTACCCGATCCATCCAGTTACAGTTATCCGACCCGTCCCTAGTTATAGTTACCCGACCCTTCCAGTTACAGTTACCTAACCCGATCATCCTTCTCGCTCGGGATGGATGATTGTGGCAGCGAGAAGATGGTGGAAGAAGCAGGAGAGAGGCGTAGGGATGATCGAGACATGGTTAACATGGAGAGGTTGAACGCTCTATTCGATGACATGAATTTGGGTCATACGACGGGTAAGCTACTGAGAGAGAGTATCATTCGAGCGTTTGTAATTTCCGTTTGTATGTTTATGTTTTTAGTTAGTTTTGTTTGTTTAATATTTCGGAAAATACACACTTTTGTTGTTATAGTTATGTTTGTAAAATAGTTGTAATATGTTTAGATTAGGTTTATTTTGAGCTAATTAAAACAGGTCCAAGATCAATCGAATGATCATTGGTGAGACCAAAAGAGGAAGGAAGGTGCAGGAATACAAGACAAAGAAAAAAAGTTCCTGATTTTGACCAGTACCCGGTCGGGTATACCATATAACCGATCGGGTACCTACTTGATTTTCAATCAGATCACTTCAGGAAACAAAGGGACGTGCAGGGGAAGATTTGGCCACGATAAGTTGTTATACCCGATCGGATACACCGACACACCCGATCGGGTATACCTTTAATTTTAACCCTGAAATCGATCGAGTATACCTCGAATATGAGGTTTTACACATACCCGGTTGGGTACCGTGTATATACCCGATCGGGTACCCGAGCTGCATTCCCAAAAGCCTATAAATACACCTCCTTTCCTTCACAATTAGGTACCAATTCCTATACATTTCTTAGCTCAGTTTAGAATAACATTTCTTTATATTTTTCTAGCATGTTTAGTCTCCAAATGAGGAGCTAAACTTCCATTTCCTTCTGTTGCTCTTGAAGCTTGTTGATTATTAAAGTTGTGAGTTATTTTCTTAACTTCTTCCCTTGAATATTAATTCTTCCCTTAATCTATCTATATATTAATGTTGGAGAGTTTTGCTAAGATTACAATTAGTTAACATCTTGACATTAGTTATAGTAGGATTTATCATCTTTAATATTCTTCCTTGAATATTAATTAATTCCTATTCATATTTCATGTTAATATTTTGAACATTACTTAAAGGATCAACTAGTTTTGTTTCATATATTAATTATTACTAGAAACGATCAACGAACCGATGGTTAATCGTTGATGGTTTCACAAGTAAGTAACTTCAGTTTATTAATGCACGGTCGTGGTTAATAAACTTAAGAGGGATTAATTTTTTTGGTTAAACCGAAACCGTTGTGTTGATGTTATCAATCTCAATTGATTTCCTCAAGGAGTTCTACCATTGATGAATTGGATATACTTCTCGATTGAGTATTCGAGAATGCTACTAATTTCAGGGAAGGATCTATGTTAGGGCTATGGTGGGCTGAAGCCCAGGGTAAAATCAAAAAAGAAAATTTGTTTAAGGTATTATTTTTAAAAATTTCCATCTAACCCACTCCAAATTTTTCTATAGCCTAGTCCAATTTTTCAGCCCAGTCCATAAAACAAAATCATACCATTTAAAATTCAAAAAAATATACTCTGTAACCTAAATGTTATACGCATCACGGCAGGACCGACCCAGTGGAAAGGCAACTAGTGCAATGGCACAGGGTCTCAAGAAATAGAAGGCACAAAAACATTTGTAGTATTAATTAGGTAGCCCACTAGCCCAAATTCAATAAAAATAGGCTAATAGCCATGTGATGAAGCGGCCAAGTCTTCGCCATTTTACCCTTCGTCGTCGATATCGCGATTTCCGCAAGGCAACTATCTGCATCAGCCAAATTTGACAAAGCCATTCAATCATTGTCGAGTCGCCGACCACTCCAAGACCCAGTAATTTTTTTGTGTTTGTCATGTGTTCTCTTGTGTTCATTTTGTTGATTTTGACAGTTTGTTTGAGTTTTTAGCCTCTCTTTATGTCATTGGGTATGGTTGGATCTCTGAGAAAATGTTTGTGTGTGTCAAGCCCACTACATAGTTAGCGATTCGTGTTGCTCTTTCAGGGGTGACCGTCTCAAAGTCTGATCATAAGGTTTTAAAATAGTAGACAAATAAAAAAGCTGAAAAAATTACAAATTATAATTTTGATTAATTTTTATGGAGGTACAAAATTTATTTCTTATTTTCATTTTATTATTATTTTTGTTGGATGTTGTTGTTGGGTGCCTGTGTGTTTATTTTTGTTTCAAATTTTGCCCAATTTGTTTGGTATTGTTTATCCATGTTTCTTGTGGCGGTTTATTTTCAAATTTTATACTCCGTATGTTTTTACAAACATCTACACATACAAATACATTATAGCTATTGAGGTACATATAGACATCCACTAATAATAAAGAGATTTAAAGAAATTGAGCTAAGATGGAATTCATGAAAAACATTAGTAAATAAGTTGAAATTTCCATGTGATGATTGCTTTA
Source organism: Cuscuta epithymum (assembly GCA_945859915.1). NCBI lineage: Eukaryota > Viridiplantae > Streptophyta > Magnoliopsida > Solanales > Convolvulaceae > Cuscuta > Cuscuta epithymum. Next base: position 2,181,503 of record CAMAPF010000938.1, read on the forward strand.
AAGTTTAAGCAAATTAAATCATTGTAGGCTTGCAGCAGAACTATAGCAGTGAACAAGAAAGAAATATAAAGAGGCAGGCAAACTGGGAAGTAGGAAATGGTAATTTAAAGGGAAAATGGAAACTAATAATCCAACCTTTTAGCGGTCTTCTTATAATAATCCAACCTTTTGTTTATTCATGAATAATACAACCTTTGCACCTCATATTCATTCATTGGTCCCTGACCGGTTGATGACCTGCTATTCCAAGCTATTTTCTTATCTTTTCAAATCATTATACCATAAATTTCATCTTTCACAAAGATAATATTTTGTAAAGATAAGAAAATAACTTGGAATAGTAGGTCATTAACCGACCAGGGACCAATGAATGAAGATGAGGTACAAAGGTTGGATTATTCATGAATAATCAAAAGGTGGGATTATTGAAAGAAGACCGTTAAAAGGTTGGATTATTAGTTTCCATTTTCTCTAATTTAAATCTACAGATGATCTGAAGAGTAGAAAAGACAAGTGGGTTGGAGTGAGAAAAGTGAAGGATTGACCCGTAGAAGCCGAATGGCAATTCCCCGTCATCTGCAACGACGTTTCTCTCCGATACCGTTGAATTTTCACCCTACTCTATACAAACCAACTCTCTCTCTCTGCTTGTTTTTTTTCTGCATTCTGATTTCTGAACGGAACTGAGTTAATTTTCTGTGCAATCTCCATCTCTAGGCTCATCTCTTTGCGCTGCCGAGCTGACCGATGCTGTCTCCTTAGCTTCGGGTTGACTCATCCAATTCTTGGTTCTATCTTTCCAAGGTAGGGCTTTTTCTCCAGCTTTGACCATTCCTTTTTAGCTGAAGTGCTAGAGCAGGGTGATGCTGGAGAAGGGATATCTCAGGTTTTAAGTAGATATGATGAAGAATAAGTTGGTGGACATGGATCGACGGTTATGGATGATACAGATTTCTGCCTTTTCTGTTATGCTATTCTTGTTGTTGCCGTTTCTTCAACCTCCGGTGGTGTCTGGTAACGGCGAAGGTCTGTCTGTTCTTTTGGAATCTTTCATTTTTCTCATCCTCGATTTGAGGATGATTTCCATTTCATCCTTTATATCGATTATAACGATTTATTCATCTCGTATTTACTGGGCTATATTATATTGCTCAAAATCAGATCTTTCCTCTAGAATTTGCAGTGATGGAGTAGTAAAGTTTGTGTAATTAGTTCTTTTATAGTATAGAGATAAGGATTTGGTTGTAGGCGCCAAAGGGTATGTCAAATTTATTGAGTTCGATCTATTAGCTATCCCAAATCCCAATGTCTAATAAGCAACATTTCTATCTTAACTACTTCTTCCCTGATGTGTGATACTAATGTAATTGGAAAGGTTTGGAATTTGAAAGATAGGAGTGGGATTTGTGAATGATTGAGTTGTGTAAAGAGTGAAAATTCGTACACTTCTGTTTTGCTGGAAAGATACTATAAGCTGATGATGGTCATTTGTGTAAGACATACAGGTGATGCTTTGAATGCACTGAAGAGTAATTTAGCTGATCCAAACAGTGTTCTACAGAGTTGGGATCCAACCCTTGTTAATCCCTGCACTTGGTTTCATGTTACCTGCAACACAGACAACAGTGTTACTCGAGTGTAAGCTGTTTTTAAAAGCAATTATGACCCTTTTTTCATAACCGTTTTACTCGATTTGTGCATTGATACTTATTTCTGTGTTCACTTTTAGTGATCTAGGCAATGCAAATTTGACGGGTCACCTCGTTCCAGAGCTTGGTCAACTTCCAAATTTGCAGTACTTGTAAGTTTTTTTCCTTTTTCTTTGCCAGGTAAATACTCGGCTATTGTTTTGTATTTTCTTCTTGCTAGATTTCTCTCAGCTTCATGAAACGAGATGAATTCTGATTACCTATTGTTTGTAAACCTGCACCCTTTATTACAGCTAAATTTCATTTCATTTCCTATGGACTTCAATAGCCTGTTATGCTTTAAAGTTTACACAGTTAATGTGGTCTGTCGATCTACATTGACCATATTTGTGTATTTTTGCAGGGAGCTGTACAGCAATAGTATAAGTGGCATAATTCCTACTGAACTAGGAAACTTAGCAAACTTGGTCAGCTTGGATCTCTACATGAACAACTTGAGTGGTACCATCCCTGACACTTTGGGCAAGCTCCAGAAACTGCGCTTCTTGTACGAGTTACAAATCTTAGTTCTTTTTAAAATTCCATTTATCAAAGAGAGAATATGCATTAAGTAGGAGGCTCAATTTTTTGTTATAAGGAACTTTAATTATTTCTGCTTTTGTTTCCTTTTTTGTGGAAATTTGAAGGAGGCTTAACAACAACACTCTCACTGGTCGTATTCCAATGTCTCTAACCACAGTTAATACCCTCCAAGTACTGTAAGTGTATCATTGATAACTTTTTTCAAAACCTTATTCCTCACTTTATGTCTCTGTCCAAAAAGTGATGTTTTAAAAATCAATATTGCAATAAACAAAATAATTTTTCATTGAAATTATTATAATATTGCAATAAAAATATAGTTTTGCTAGAAAACAGGGAAGGGAGTCTTTAATTAAAATGAAGGTGCATTACCAAACATAGAAAGTTGTACCATGTGTTTATTAATGAAGGTGGAGGCAGTGTAATTTTCTTTTTGATGAAAGTTAATACTCATTCTCTTGCAATGCAGTGATCTCTCGAACAACCATCTACAAGGACCAACTCCAGTCAACGGTTCCTTTTCACTTTTCACTCCTATCAGGTTTGTGTCTAATAGTTTCTTTTATTGAATTATTTCTGGATTTTTAAAGTTAAAATCTTGATTGCCAAGTGGCTATGCTTTAGTTTTGCCAATAACCAGCTGCAAAATCCTCCAGTTTCTCCTCCTCCACCAATTTCTCCAACACCACCTTCTCGAGGTTCGTGTTAGTCGTTTTGGATTTTTTTTACTACTCTCTCTTTTATACCTATTTATGCAACTTGAAGCATATGTTCATCGTTTGTTCTTAAGAGTGCCTCCTGCCCCTCCCCCTCCATAAAAAGAAATTAATGGATGAGTCATCCAAGGTTAATGAAACTCAGCATCCTTTCATATATGGTACTGTGATATGTATATGATACTTCCATTTTGGCATGCTTTAAGTGAACAAACATGCACCTGTTTGATAACTAGTATGATTTCTTATTACTCCATCCCTCCCAAGACCTAACATGTAGGATATATTTGGGTTTGGCGTGCTTTTTTCAGAAAAGGATGGTGCTATGTATTTCTTTTTAGGTTTTCCTTTCGAATATTCGTGTCGAGAATTGATCTCTTCTCTCTTTTTTCTTTCTTTTTCTTTTATCTTTCGATCTTCTTTATCTTTCTTATGTTATGTTAATATGTTATTTTTATCTTATATCTTACTTACATTCTTTTATCTCATACGGAGTATTTATCTTATCCTTTTTTATCTTATCTTTTCATTTTTCTTATCTTTTTTCTTTTTGTCTCCAATATCATGTCTTGATTCATGTTAGCCGACCCCGAAATCTTTTGTGAATAAGGCTTGGATGTTGTTGATTTCCTTTCAAAGATAGAAAAAATGGGCCCCGCAGTATAAAACCTGAAAACATAGTAAAAAATTACTCTCAGAGAAGTAAAAATTATTAATTTAGGAAAGTGATTAACTAAAGAGTAGGGACAGGCTAAAAGTCGAAGTAGATTTAAAAAATGCATAGAGGAAGTTGTAATGTTAAAATTTTATTGGTCATTAAGGCTCTAATTTTCTTACTAACCGTTACAAAATTGTAAACTGAATCAACTTTGCAGGGCCCAACACCTCAACGGCGTCCATTGCTGGAGGAGTGGCTGCAGGTGCTGCCCTTCTCTTTGCTGTTCCTGCTATTTTTCTTGCATGGCGGAGGAAAAGGAAACCGCAAGACCATTTCTTTGATGTTCCTGGTCAGTAGCATATATTATTAATACAATCCACTTCTTCAAAGTTCTCATAGATCTTTATTGTACTTTACGATACATTTTTCATGTTTATCTATTTATTTCATTGTCAGCTGAGGAGGATCCTGAAGTTCATCTTGGACAGCTCAAGAAGTTCTCCTTGCGTGAATTGCAAGTTGCCACTGATAATTTCAGCAATAAGCATATACTCGGTAGAGGTGGGTTTGGTAAGGTTTACAAAGGGAGGTTAGCTGATGGATCACTAGTGGCAGTTAAAAGACTAAAAGAGGAACGCACCCAAGGTGGGGAGTTGCAGTTCCAGACAGAGGTTGAGATGATTAGTATGGCTGTGCACAGAAATCTTCTCCGTTTGCGTGGCTTTTGCATGACCCCAACTGAGCGTTTGCTTGTCTATCCCTATATGGCCAATGGAAGTGTAGCATCCCGTTTAAGAGGTACTTCTTTGGGTTTGCAAGTGCTCTCCATTCTGTAGTTAATATGTATGCTGCTCACATAACGTTTTATATCTATTTATATTTTTTCCTTGGGAAAAATGGTTGTCCTCAACCATGTTTCATAAGATCTTTTATGGAATTTTTCGAGCCTGCCCCAAATAGATATGCAATTTCACATTTTTACCCTGTTTAAAATTAATAATTTCCAGTATAGGAGTGCAGTTTAATTTTGAGGGTTCTGACTAAGTTTGGGTACATCTGGAATGCAAAGTTATGCACGCACCCAATAAAGAAATCAGACTAAGATTTTGTGACGGATCAAAATAGAATATGGACTACCTTGTAGACAGATTATTGACAATCCCTCCCTGAGCCTCACTTTGTTCTTCACACTTTTTTTTTGTATTTGTCCCATAATTTCCATTTAAGGAAAGAATTGTGTGGTTGATATTGATTCTTCCATTATTTCTAGTCTCGACCACATAGGTTTATTTGTCTCAAATCTCAATAGTATTAAAAGCAAAGAGCAAAGAACAAAGGTGGGGCAAGGGAGTAATTGACACTATCCTCTTGTTCATGTCATGACACTAATTATAATATTTATATTCACTTAATTTGCAGAGAGAGGTGAATCACAGCTCCCGCTTGATTGGTCAATCCGGAAACATATTGCGTTGGGATCAGCTAGAGGCCTTGCATATTTGCATGACCACTGTGATCCTAAGATAATTCACCGTGACGTAAAAGCAGCTAATATTTTGTTGGATGAGGAGTTTGAAGCAGTTGTTGGGGATTTCGGACTTGCCAAACTGATGGACTACAAGGACACTCATGTGACCACTGCCGTGCGTGGTACAATTGGCCATATAGCCCCTGAGTATTTGTCAACCGGGAAATCATCAGAGAAAACTGATGTTTTTGGTTACGGGGTTATGCTTCTGGAGATCATAACTGGGCAGAGAGCCTTTGACCTTGCTCGCCTTGCCAATGACGATGATGTTATGTTACTTGATTGGGTAAATGTTTTCCGACCGTTCAATAATCCCCCCCCACCCCACATTAATCAAGTCCCTCCCCTTCTATGGATTATACTGCCACTATATTTTTTTTTATGATACTGCCACTATATATTTCTAAAAACTTTAACAACTATGATATCTTATTAGATGAATCTGTGTTTAAGTAAATGAATAACAAGAAGATCTTGGCCACTCTACCCATATTGGATTGAAGTCTTAAGAGGAAGCTCCAAGTCTTGAAATGGTGTACTAGAGCATATTAAGATCGAACGGGCAAAGAGTTAAATACTCCCAACGTAGTTATGCATTTCTTGCCACTTTTGGTCCTTTGTGTTTGCTTGTTCTGTATGGGAGTTGGCTTGTAAAAAAGTTGAAAGTCAGGGTAAAAAGTGAGAATGACTTGGTAATTGTCATTCTTGATGCACAATTATGAATTTCTTGCCACTTTTGGTCCTCTATTGTCACTTGTCTGGTGAATATGGGAGTTGGCTTGTAAAGAAATGAAAGTCGGGGTAAAAAGTGAGAATGACCTAGTAGTTAGTAGACCAGAACTGGAAAACTTTCCTTATAAGAATCCAGAGGAAACAATTCCTGCATTGTGACTTCCCATTTTTCACTCTTTAACCTTGTTTCTTTCTTGAACCTACCTTCATTTTAAACATCAGGTGAAGGGGCTGCTTAAGGAGAAGAAGTATGAGACATTAGTTGACGGAGATCTCCAGGGTAATTACATTGAAGAGGAGGTGGAGCAACTAATTCAAGTAGCCCTTCTATGCACACTAAGTTCCCCGGTGGAACGACCAAAGATGTCAGAGGTTGTGAGAATGCTTGAAGGTGATGGTCTTGCTGAAAGGTGGGAGGAGTGGCAGGAGGAGGAGGTGTACCGATCGGATGCATCCAATCATTTGCATCATCATCATCATCACCATCACCATCATCCAAACACTGATTGGATCATTGCTGATTCCACTTCTAATCTCCGGCCTGACGAGTTATCTGGCCCAAGATGAAAATTAGGGCTGTAATTGATACTCTTGTTTTAATCTTTGTGCATATGTAACTTATTTTTCTTTTTTATTATTATTTCGTGTATTAGAAAGGAATTTTGATGTCAATATGTGGCTGAAAGTTCATCATGGCAGGAATGCTTTGGAAGGCGCCAATGTAACATTTGTTGTTGTAACATCTTTTTTCTCCTTTGATATTAATTAAATGTTCCATATTTCATATTCTTAAATCTGAATAATATTCAATTATTCAAATGTCACTCGATAAAAACTCGTTTGAATTCACACCTCACAGTTCCAGTCAATCGTGGGAACTGAATTGATGCCAATAAACATTCTTGTTAAAATGGTGGTTTCAACTTCCCTAGTTCCCTTCTCTCAAAACTGGACATGTCATGGCCTCATCACTCATGTCCTCGTGATTAAGGTAATGACAATTCTAAAGCAAAACCAGACTGGGTCCGTTGAGAATTGAGATCGTTCGGTCTTTTGACTGATAAACTGAATTGGTCGATAGCTCCACCACTTTCAAGTTTCTACCCTGTTTGCATAGACTCATGCACATAATTACATTCAATAATCCCAGGGGTTTTCACTTCGGCACCTCTTCACGTGATAGCTTAGAGCACCTCTTCCATGAGTCCATCAATAGGTACTCCCAAGTCCCAAGACAAGAACCAGCCCTAGAAATCAGGTATTCTCTTCCATCTCCAAAATGCACTAGGATTGTTCCGTTCTGACCCGATTCCAGTATTGTTTTTTTCCTTTAAAAGAAAATAGGCTTAAAATTGCTATAGGAACCAGACCTGAAACCATTGGTTCTCTCCAACACAGAACCAAACCGGGATAACTGATATATATACCTTTTTATTGGTTCGAGTATCCCTACCTAGGGGTGGACTCGGGCCGGGCCAACCGGCCCGGAACCGGACCGGCCCGCTACTGTGCGGGCCCAGACTGGCCTGGTCAACCGGTTCGGGCCACCCGGCCCGGTGGTATAGCGGTCCGGGACCGGGCCTCCATTATAGTGAACCGGCCCGTCCGGGCCGGGCCCGGTTCGGCCCTTCAATGGCCATATTTTTTTAAATTTTTTATTTTTTTTTTTATTTTTGAAGGCTCCTAGCCGTTGGGAAGGCTCCCAAACGGCTCTATAACCGTTGGGAGCATAGGAGGGGGGGTCTGGGGGGTTAGGGGGGTGGGGTATAAAAAAAATCTATTTAAACTCCTATTTTCTCTACATTTTTTACACCTCTTCTTCTACAACTCTTCCTACTCTCTAATTCTCTACTCTAAATCTCTCATATTCAATCATCTTCATTCTTCATCTTCTCCAAATTCTTTCTACATATATATAATTTATATAATTATTATATCTACTTATATATTAATTATCTATTTATAAATATATACTTATACATATATTCATATTATAATTCTTTACACATTATATATACTATATAAGTATATATACTATACACATTCATATTTACTTGATATTTAGTTATTATCCATACTATTGTTATTTACTTATATTTACATATTACATTTAGTTAATATATACTTATATATATATATATTAAAGTATTAAGTATAAGTGTATTATTCATCTTATAGTAATATACTTATATATTATATACTATAAACATTATATTATATATTACTTATAATAGTAGTTAATTGTTAGACTTCTCATTTATCTATTAAGTAGTTAATTGTTAGACTTCTCATTTATCTATTAAGTAGTTAATTGTTAGACTTCTCATTTATCTATTAAATTAGTTAATTGTTACCTTTTTCTACATTTCTCTTTAAAGAAAAAAATAGTTAAAGTAGTATATTTTTACATTTGTCATATTTCAATTAGTTAAAGTACTTAATTGTTTCATTTGTCATATTAAAATTAGTTATTTCATACATTGCTCATTAAAGTAAAAAAAACTAGTTAAGTTTTACATTTGTCATAATAATATTAGTTAAACTACTTAATTGGTACATTTTTCATATTAATATTAGTTACTTGTTACATTTCTCATTAAAGTAAAAAAAGTAGTACATTTTTACATTTGTCATATTAATATTAGTTAAAGTATACATTTCTCATTAAGGTAAAAATAACTAGTAAATTTTTACATTTGTCATTTTAAAAACTAGCTAAAGTAGTTAATTGTTAAATTTGTCATATTAATATTAGTTAAACTACCTAATTGTTACATTTCTCATATTAATATTAGTTAGTTTGTACATTGCTCATTAAAGTAAAAAAAAAACTAGTTAATTTTTACATTTCTCATATTTATATTAGTCAAACTAGTTAATATTTAGTTAATTGATACATTTCTCATTAAAGTATTGATTAGAAGTAGTTCGATTTTTATACTCATATTTTAGTTCGAATTTGCTATAGTTTTCTTAGTCACATTTTATTATTACTATTGTACTCATATAAAATATTTGATATCATTTAATATTTGTTCAATTTTAAAGATGGAACGTGGTAGACATTCTGTAGATGTGGGTAATCTCCAACGCAACCGCAAGAGGGAGATTGCGTCAACTCGTCCTACTTCACGCAAAGGCAAAGGTAAAGCGCGGGCCGAGTCTTCTTTTCAAAGTCGAGATGATTTTGAAACGGATTACCAACGGAGAGATGATATGATGATGTCCGACGAGCATCTACAAAACCTATTGTCCCAAAACGATCCACGCTTTGCACAAGAACAACCCATCCCGACAACCATTGATGAAGAGGAGCTTGAGGATGACGATGCGGAGGAAGACGCGGGGGGCGACGGGACTCACGACACCCCGGATGATGAGCAAGACTTGGAGGACGAGGGCGGTTCAACCCAAACTGGTAAGAAATCTAAATCTCCTATTATTGAAAACAATTTTACAAAAAGGAAAGACAAAAATACCAAAAAATGGTACGCAAGTTGCAATCATTGCGGCAAAGAGTATAGCTTGTGAACTTCTGGCGGATACCGGAGTCTCACAAGGCATCTTAAGTCCGCCCATCTTGTGGAGTATGCAAAAATAGACAAGGGCAAGGGGAAGCAAACACAAATATCGAGGTTTGCAAATTCTCAACCCTTTGATAATTTCTCCTATGATGATCAAAAACATTTGACTGGTATGTCTCATTTAATTGTTGAAGAAAATTTACCCTATATTTTTTCCGAAAGTCTTGCTTTAAGAGATTATGCTCAAGGTACTTTAAATCCTCAATTTAGAAATTATAGTCGCAAAACGATTAAAAAAGAAGTTATAAGGCAATATAACTTCGAAAAAGAAAATTTACAAATATTTTTCGCAAACTTTAATGGACGTGTTAGTATTTGTAGCGATATATGGGAGGATACTTATCATCATTTATATTATTTGGGTCTTACTGCACATTATATTGATGATGATTGGAATATGCATAAACGTGTTCTTGCTTTTCGTGAATTCAATGATCATCATACTGCTGATAATATTTATATTCTCATTGAGCGTATTTTAATTGAGTATAATTTGCTTGATAAGGTGTTTGTTGTAGGTTTTGATAATGCTAGTAATAATACTGCTGCTATACCTAGATTGCGTGAATTGTGTGGTGCTTCTACATTGATGGGTAGGTTTTTTCATCAACGTTGTGCATGTCATATTCTAAATTTGTGCGTACAAGATGGATTAGCGGCATTAGGACATGCTTTGGAGGTAGTGAAGGGGGGAATTAAATTGATTTGGGCTAACACTCCACTAAAAATTCAATGGCGGCAATATTTGAAGGAAAGACGTGTCAATTATTGTGCTTTTCCTAAAGATTTGTCTATTCGTTGGAATAGTACTTATAACTTAATTCAAGTACTTATTAGATATAAAGATCATTTTCCTGCTTTTTTAAGGCAAACTTGTAACTATATTATAAACCCGGCTGACATCGACACTTGTGAAAAAATTGTTAATGTTTTGGTATATTTTAATAACGCAACTCAAACTTTTAGTCATATTTATAAACCTACCGCAAACGAATTTTTTGTTGAAGCTGTTAATCTCGCCGGCGCAGTTTTAGAATTTTCCGATGCCGCTTACGTTAGTTATTTTTGTGATTTCATGAAACAAAAGTTTTTAAAATATTATTCACATGTTCCGCATATATATGGTATTGCATTTGTTCTTGATCCTCGTTATAGACTTGCCTCGTTGCCAACTTGTATAGATTACTATTATAATTGTTTTTTTCCAACTCAAGAGTTTGATGATAATCCCATCGACCCTAAACAAGAATACAACGAGGTTAGTAATTTATTTCATCAATTGTATAATGAATTTCATGCACAATATGGTAATGCACCCCCTCCCATGCCGCAAACATCTTCTTCATCTAAAGGAAAATCACTTTTAAAATCTGCATTTGGTTCTCTTATGAAAAAAAGTAGAGCAACTCCCGCTACTGAACAAAGCTCAGTTAACGAGCTTTCTTTGTATCTAACATTGAATGTTGATTATGAAGTTGGGGATGATTTTGACGTTCTTAAGTGGTGGAAGGACAATGAAAGAACGTTCCCGGTTTTATCAAAGATAGCTAAGCAAGTGCTAGCAATGCCGATATCAACAGTTGCCGTGGAACAAGAATTTAGTGCGGCCGACAACGTCCTAACCGATTATAGAACGAGGTTGAGCCCGAGCTTTCTTGAGACGCTAGTTTGCTTCCATGATTGGTTGAAGGCCAAACGAAGAACTCAAGAAATGACCATCGCTCCCACCCGCCACTTTATGGAGGAAACAACCACCGAAGGCGGAGATTCCGATTGATTTTTTATTTCAAAATGTATTACATATTTTAAATGCATCCTAATTCTCAATTGTACTTCTTATTTGAAATAAATATACTTGAATTATTTTATATTATTGTGTACATCAATTCAATAATTCAATTCAATAAAATTCATTTGTAAACTTGTACTTCATATGTAGCACTTCTCAAATTAATTAATTGGTTACAATTTTACAAACTTATAACTTACAACTTGAAATTATTTTTGTAAAATCTAAAGGCTGTTTTTAAATTAAAATATGTAATATTAATATGTAAATTAATTAATTTGTTACAAACTTACAAGTTACAACTTATACAGTTATACACCTATTTTGTAACATTTGTAAATTATAAATCAAATCAATTTTCTAAGTAAAAATAGTTTTACTTAATTAAAAAATTAAAAACATTTTCCTTACACAATATGTATAATTTTCTAAATCATATCACTTTCCTTACACTTTTCTAAATCAAATCACTTTTCTAAGTAAATTATACACAATATGTATAATTTTCAAAAAAAAAAAATTTAAAACATTTTGAAGTGGGAGATTGCTCCCAAATGGCTATATAGCCGTTGGGGCTTAGGGTGGGGGGCAGGGGGGTCCCGGGGGTGGTGGGGTGGGGGCGGGGTTCATAAAAATTTATAAATACATTTATTTTCTACGATTTTCTACACCTCTTCTCCAAGTCTTCTCCATCTTCATCTTCTCTTATTATCCTACATTTTTACTTATACATCTACCATTTTAAAGATGGAAAGTAATTCTTCTGTTATGCAAAACAACTTTGATAAGTGGAAGGACCCGAAGACCGGACTGTGGTGGGCAACTTGCAAGTGGTGCAAGAAAAAGTGTTGCTTGGGGCGTTCACACGGAGTCGAGATGCCAATAAAACATATGAAGTCATGTGACAAAGGTAAAACAACAACCAACGGTGGCTGAAATCCCAATTGATATTTATTCGAAAATGTATTTCATATTGTTATTTTTTCCTCAATTCTCAAATGTACTTCCTATTTCAAATAAATGCACTTGAATTTTGTTTTTAATAACAATTATTATAATAATATAATATATAATTTAAAAAAAAAATTAAAAGGATCGGCCCGAACCGGCCCCGGCCCGAACCGGACCCGGGGTTACCCGGGCCGGTTCCGGGCCTCCCAAACCGTGAACTGAGGCCCGGCCGGTTCAAGGCCCGAACCGGGCCCGGCCCGAACCGAGTCCATCCCTATCCCTACCTATTAATTAGAACTAATATTCTACACTTGCTTTGCAGGCATATGTGAACACTTAAAAGGTAACAAAAGTAGCGAGGTAGAATGAGAATGAAACAGAAAAGATCAACAACCAGCCTTGATTTACTTTCAGTAGTACCCATAGAAAAAGGATCTGGTTTCATACACTATGCCTGTCATTTAAGAGACTAGCATTTTCTCTCTTCCAACAGCACAATATAATGAGTCCAAACATTGATAACAAACTGTAGGTCAACTCTTTGCTGTATGCCTATCATAATCCAGAATCAAGATATGCGTCCATGTACAACTAAAAGTCTAAAATGGTTTTCTATCCCACTTAACATAATTCTCTTCATTTCCGGTTGCTTGTTCTTGGTTTCCCTTTGACCTCGGATTCCTGTTATAAAAAAAAAGGAAGTCAGAAAGAGTTCTGAGCAACTCAAATGTGTTTGAACGTTTTAATGACTTAAAACATACGTAGTATAATAATACCTGCGGCAAATGCAAGAAAATGCTAGTCTTTGCTGTTGCTGGATTATGATTTTCTGCACCCTTGCTCCAATCATAACACACCTAGTAGGGAGGAGTAAGGTAAACATATATTTATGATATCTTCACTAAAAAATTATCATCAAAGATAAATATGGTGAAACCATAATAATGAGGAAGGAAGAGTGCAATTTACCGCATATGCATATAAAGAGCCATCGTGGTTGAAAGTGCTGCACGGTATAGGCTGATTGCATCGTTGCATTGCCTAAAAATAAACATACTTAACCATAGTTGGTATGCCACAATGTCCAATTAAGATTAGGATAAAAATTCACTGGTCCGGCACAGTTGACCCAAAAACTGGTGACATGGCACATGAGGTATAATTGAGAAAATCTGGCCCAGATTCAAATCGGCAAATCCCGATTTTAATGATTTTTTAGGCCTCTAATCTAATACAAATGCAGTCCTTGTTCTTCAGTGCATCTATTCTGGTTTATGCAAGGGTAGAAACTAGAAACCTGACTATGGTTTTGCGTGAGAATATATACTAGTAGTAGTTCTTCAAATCTGGATTTAGGACAGTTTCTATATCCTTGGAGTCTTGAAAGTCAATAAGTTGTCTAATACACTTATAGGATTCCATAATTCCATAAGTGGTACGTAACATTTATCGAGCATCAATAAAATGCCCGTTGGTGAGAAGTTTAATCAACAATATCACCTCTTTCCTTTCTATATAACTTATACCTTACACAAAAGCTTTACAAGTTTAAGTTGACTAGAAACTATAAAAGAAAAAAAGTTACCTTGAGCCTCTGTTTGCTGTCTTTGTCCCAGAAGTTGAAGGCACCATCAGACCCAGCAGTAGCAAAAGTGCCATGCACCTGCAATAGAGAAAGGTCAAACTTATACAATAATTGGATCAGTTCGTTTGAAGATTTAAAAAAAATGGTGAATTAAGAAGAGTCATAAGATTTTATGGAGAATCAAATACAGCTTACAGAAGTTTTAGGATAAGAGAAAAAACAATAATTAAAAAACAACAAGTCAGAGAACAACATTAAGGCATATGACATTTTAAAACAGGTTCAAAAAGTAATTAGGCACAATAGCTGGACTACTTTATTGTGATATTGACCATACTTTAAGCTAGTGACCTAAGTAGTTAAATCGCTACTCTGTAGCAACTCAATCAAGGACTGAGTAGCGAGTAGGACCAAGTACTCGGCACTACTCGGTGATTACTCGGCCATATGTTAATTAAATTTAAAAATATAAATGCCCAAAATTATAGAGTACTGCGTAATATATTAGTCTTACAATTCTTGGATGGGAATAAAATTATAATAATCCAAATGATGAAGTAGCAAAAGTAAAAAAAAAAACATTCCAAGTTTCCAAGAAAATCAATCATCTAATAATTTGGTCCGTTATTAATCTTCATTGGGTTCAAGACTTCAAGGCCGCTAATGGAGTATAAATAGCGAAAGACATTAGATACACAAAAAAGACGTATTTAAATAAAAAGCATGTTTTTTCTCCAAGTACTCAGGTTAATCACAACAAAAGATTTCATTTGCAATTGAATGAAAAAATTACAAAAGATGTTCACTTCACCAAGAAACTGAAAAGTAACAACATATATGTACTAGGAACCTGGAAGGTGAAGAAACAAAGATCATTATAAATGTCTTACTGGGTGGAAATTCAGAGAGTTGACGGAGTAAATATCAGTGTTCTCCCTGTGGCATTTGAAAGTGAAGTTTTTGTTGTTCTGCGCATCGTCAATGTGGTGCACTCCAACCCTTCCTTCAATTGAGCCCACCTAAATTACACAAAACAAATTTTAATAATAAACAGCACTCATAGTAGTTGCCTATTTAGGGTAGAATGTAAAAATCCGAGGTGCATTCTTAGTCACTGCATTTTAAGTGGCTTAACTACAAAATACGGTGTTAAAACTCACCAGGAAGCCTTGTTTATCAGGAAAGGCAGCCAAGCACCTTGTCTGGTACTTCAGTGGTGACATGATCCTCTTGAACTCTGTCTGTAATATTAATGGTTTTATGTCACTAATTAATTGTATCCTTCGAATAAATAGGATATAAAACAGAAGGTTAGCAAATCATATCGAATTCTAGTAACTCCTAAGTGGCGTGTCTAGGAAGAACTAGACATATTGTGAAAATAATGCAGCAGATATTGCCTCACGGTTCAACAAATGAGGAAAGCCATCAATTCATAGTGTCTTGTACACCAAATTAATTTGTAATGGGGAAAGAATAAACAAAATAATTAATAATCCTGTGCAAGAATAGAGGATTACAATTGAGCAGTGTCAACCTGTCTATCAATTTTGTCGCGGATTGATTTTTTAGTTTGCAATGGAGCCAAAGACTTACTATTTTTTGCCTTGGGAATATGATGGAGTAAAGGAAAATGACTCAACTGTCTGCGCTTCTTTTTTATAAAGCAACAGTCAGTCCATGCAATTTTCGACGCGATTTTTACCATGGGTCATCCGAAAATAGTCTCTCTGTGCTTTAGTATAGGTGTAAGACTGTACATCCGACCCCCCTTACCCTACCGTAGGTGGGAGCCTTTGCGGCACTGGGGTAATAATGATGATGATGATTGATTTTTTAGTTTAACATAGATTTCACTATTTCAGTATTACTTAAGAATATTGCAGTATCCCTCTTATATGAATTATGAGTAGCCAGTAGCAAATAATTTTGACTATTTAATACATCCACGATCTAATATTGGCAATTGTTGCATATAAAAAAAATACCTGAGGACTTTGCAAATTAAAAACTATAAGATTTCTGTCAGCAGTTGCCGCAACCATTAGAGGATGTTTTACTGCAAGTGCATAACAGCGTTCGGGAAGTTGTTGGACATGAGCCGGATTTTGCTGCCTTAGATCCCAGTACCTGATGAGGATGATTATAAAACATAGATTACCATTCCTAAATCAACTATGTAAAGCAATTCAATAATGCATGTGCCAACAGAATACATATTCAACAAAATGACAGGGTAAAATGCTACAGCACACAGAAACCTACAGAAATGGGTAGCCTCTATACGTTGTGCTAAGACCAAATTGTTAGCACCATATTTGATATACTGCAATATCTAATCGATCATACAAAAATAGGAACATTTTACTAATGCATCAGAATCATGAAGAACAGAGGGTTGTTTGAGTGATTAGATAGAGAACATATGGAGAACACTACAAGTCTAAGGACTAAAACAAATTGCAAAAAAAAAAAACAATTTCCAAAAAAGTGTCTTCTAAGTTTGAAATTATAATTGGTAATTTAGTTGAGCCCCAAAAATCAATTATATGTTTTTTCAGCCCCTTCAAATCACTAAATGTAAAGATAAAACTAAAAGAGAATGTCATTACTAACCTCAAGGTTTTATCCCAGCTTCCTGAGACTAAGAGGCTCATTTCAGGAATCCAAGCAATCTCTTTCACAGGAGCATCATGCATTGCAACAGTTACAGGTTGATTACCACCAAGTGGCCACATTTTTACTTGCTTGTCACAGCCTCCCGAAAATACTGTTGAACCATCATCTTTCCATGCGGAGCATAAAACCTTCCAAGTTTTAAATAAAAATACCAATTAACCATAATGTAATATAAAAGGAAACAACATAACATTTTTAAGAATTGTGTGACAATTGATATTACCGGTTGGTCATGTGATATGGACGCTTTGGGTGTTGTTCCAATATTCATGCCACTTTGCATGACTTCCCAACAACGTACCTAAAAAGGAATGGAAAACAAATAAGTTCTCACATCACATATGGGCATGGGGATGAATGCAGGTTTAAGGGTTGCACAGGAAAAAGGGAAACCAAGTCTATCATTAATAGCTAACAAATTTCTACATGCTAGCAGCCTGACAAGTGAGAACATTCTGAAATATGAGTTATACCAGATTTTTAAGGCATTATGTGAATTGAACAGGTTAATAAAATTCTCATATAAACTCCATATTAACTCTAACCTACATACATCATCAGCTCTTCAGAGGATTGAAATGCAACAAAATTAAGTACCCATGCAGCATCACTTTATGTGTGTCATGAGAATGTTGAAGGGGGGCAACAAATAGACATTAAAGGTAACAAAAATTCTTAACAGAGAAAACAAAATGAACCTGATTGTCCCATGATGTAGCCACCAAGAAGTTTGCCTTTGGGCTGAAACAGAGGCTTGATACTGAGTCACTGGGAGGTTGTGCAACCTTCACTCACCAAACCCCAAAAGTTAATAAGTGCAGAAACATAGCATATTAATGAGAACTGATCATTGGGGGAGAGAGCTAGCCCTAAAGTACTTCATTATATTTACAGCCAAATCTCTATACCTCAGTAGACTTATTAGGATTTGTATTCACCGTAGTTGCACCAAATGGAGACATTGAAGCTGATTATGATCTGAAACACTTTCATTAGAAACATTGCGTAAACTCAAAAGAAGATTCTAAAAAAATATTGTAAAAGTTCTTTTAAAAAACACTCCCATTTAATAATACGAGCATGTGTGCATGTTTGAGTAATGTAAAGCAATAAGTTTTAATTATATACTAATACATACAAGTATAACTGTATGGGTGTGACCCCAAAGGCCCAAACTCTTTTGGGATTAAGGCTCTGATGTTGTTGTTGATGTATACATATAGCTGTATGGATTATATAATTATCCACTATACTTTGCTACCAAAATTTATTTTCAAATTTGCTTTGTTCTTATTTTATACAGAGTATAATATAAGTTCAATATATTATCATGGTATCCGGAACCTCTATTTGAAGAAGAACCTTGAGCCAAAGCAATCAATTACAATAAATTGTTGCTAAAAATAAGAGCAAAGAAAACCATGAATGCTAAAAACAGCAAAATTTAAACCTGGATATAAATAAACAACTAATGAAAATGAAACAGATTTCTTAGGGTTATAGAGTATAGAAAATATAAAACAATTAAAACTCAGATATTCTAAAGTTATAGACTCACAGATAATCCTAATAGAAAATCTGATGAAGCTACAGATAAAACTACCAGAGAGCAACTCTGTTATAAATAAAAGCATATATAAGATTTCAAAAGTTAAATAAATAATTAGAACAAAGCAAATACTTATCAGAAAACCATAAATAAGTTCTGTACAGAGATTAAACATTTTTTAAATATAGGGCTAATTGATTATATGTAGAGTGGTCTTTTAGATTTGGAACTTTTTACTCCCTCCGTCCCTTATAACTTTGTCATTTTTCCTTTTTTGGTTGTCTTAAAAACATTGACACTTTCTTTTTTAATCAATTAATTGCAGGTTCCAATCTTTTATTGGGGTAGACTGGTTTATAAAGTACATCCAGACAAAAAAAACTGAATAACATATCCCTTCCGTGACGGCTCCGTCTGAAGTGGTGGATCTAGCACTTGCATTTTGGGTGTTCGAAATTACTTTACAACGATCATTAAGGAAAAAAATATTGTGTGATGAAATCATTCTACAAATGTATATTTGTCAGTGATGTCAATAGCGGGCTATAGCGGCGCTATAACGGAATAGCGGAGCGGCGCGGGGTAGGCGCTATGAGACTGCCTATAGCGGAGCGGTTGGCAATAGCGGCTGTAACGGACGCTATAGCCGGAAGAATAGCGGCTATAGCGGACGCTATAGCACCGCTATAATTTACAGGGCTACTTTAGTGCTAGTTTTGAGGGAATTTGGGAGTACATTTTACTTTTAGATGTTTTTGGAGTAAAAAATAACCTCATTTCACCCTCCAAAACATTTGGGGGGAGGGGGGCAAAAAACCTAATAAGCAGTATAAACACTACTAAAATAACTCAAAACAGAAACCAAGATCAAAACATAGCTTATCTCATACATCTCCATGTTAAGGTAGCCTAGGTAGTTCAAGGCATCCCAACAACCATAATTTTCTTTTAATGAGATATTAATGACACAAATTTATCAAGAATTATCTGGAACTTAATTTATAATGTTTAGAGGTAAGGTACTTAAAGTATTTGTTTCTTTTGGTTTAAGACTCTAATGCCTCTTTATTGGTAATTTAGTAAGTATAAATTTCATGACGAAATTGATATGTGTTGACATGTATACATATAATGTGTATTTTGCATATATATTGTCTAAATAGCGGTCATCCCGCTATCCGCTATACCGCTATAGTGTTTTCGGGGTCGGCCGCTACGCTCCGCTATCCGGGATTGACAACACTGATATTTGTCAACAAAAAATTACTACATTGAACGCAAAGTAAGACAAAATATACTTCGCATTAGTAAATAAAGTAGAATAAATTTAGTACAGCCACATTTTTTTCCTAGTCATAATGTTTTTCTGAAAACATAAAGTGTATTCATTACTAATAGTCATAAATTAAGAAAACGTTAAACAAAACATCAATACATTGAACAAAATGGTGAGCAAAATTATATTGCCAACATTAAGACATTCAATTTGTGTAGAATATTAAAATCCAGTCAATCCACTAAACCACACAACGTATGACGTATCTCTCAATCTTTTCTCATTTCAATCCGCATTTAACCGCAAGGCAAGAAGTATGAATTCAGAAAACAATATGTGAATTTCAGATTAGGTTTAGAAATAAATTGGGTTGTAAATTTGTAATTTATGTGGGGCAAGGCTAACCAGAAGTGGAGCTGTACTGCTGTAGAGGCGGCTGGGGGGGATCTCGCGAGGGTGGAGGCTGGTGCGACGGCGGGCGATGGCGACTGAACTCGCGAGGTGAAGGAGGACTGTGTAGAGCGAGCAGCGACTCTACGAGCATCTACTTTGCTAGGGCTGCATGCTGTGTGACTCTGAGAAGTAATGAGTGTTTGGGTTTGCTTAGGAAAAAAAGCCCTTTTCAGCTTTTGGCTTAAAAAAGTTAAAAAGAGTGTTTTCAAATGACAACTTCTGCTTAAATTAATCACTTAAAAGCTAAAAGCTGGAAGCAGGTAGAAGGGTGTTTTAAACTGCTTCTCACTTTTTCTATTACACAAAAAGTACTTATTTTACCAAACACTACAACCTTTTACTTTTTCAGAATCACTTTTTTCTCAAACACTACCAACTTTTACTATTAATCACTTTTCTCAAAATCACTTTAAAAAATCACTTCTTTGAAGTTGAAGCAATTGCAAACACTCCCGTAGTCTGACTCGGAACTGCTGAACGTCGAGCGAGTTTGGATCTGCAACCTACGAACGACGGCGTTTAACTTTTTTAAAACGGACTAAAACCATGACATATGGGTTTGATTCAACCGAATTCTACCAAACCGGACTAAATTGAACCAAAGTTGGATCATATGCAATTTGGTTGAGTTTGGTAGTATTAAAACGAGCCAATATTGAGAAGAAGAAGAAAATCTAACAAAACTATAGAAATTTAGTAAAATATTCATATGTAACTAAAATATAATAAATCCAAACTGAAGCAAAGCGAAAAATAGTACACCGTGGTTTTTATTTGTTAATAATTCTTTGTTTCAATACGAAAAGAACTCAAATCATAAAAACCAAACTGAAAACCTATAAGCCCACCCCTGTCATTTTATAAAAAGTAAATTTGAGCTTTCATATAATGGAAGAAGGTACAAAATATAGAGTCTGATAAAATTGAAATTAGTTGAATCCACCGAATCTGTTGAATTATGGAATATTATATTTAAAACATATTTTACTGCAAAATTAATAAAAAAAAATTAATGAAAGAAATAGATAAAATGATCACTTACAGTAACTACGGTCAATTCAGCCAGAAAAGTAACTACAACTCTACTTATTTTGATTATCATACAATCTATGTAGCATTGATACGAGTAGGCGGAAACGCGGAAACAGGAACGGGGATACGACAAAAAAAAAGTAGGATACGGATAGGGGCCATGTTTATAAATATTAAAAGTTACAGAAGTGTATTTATAAATATTAAACATACATTTTTTTTAAAAAAAATAGACATATATTATCCTCCGACATCTACTCATTCATGGCATTGAATCATTTTACATTTTCAAGATACTTAGAAATAAGTTCATATTTTCTCTCATATACACTAATGCACCTCGAAATATAAATATAGTCAATAAGTCATTAATTTAAAATGAGAAATAAATCAAACAACTACAGTTTCGAAATTAAAAGTGCAAGTACTCAAAGTTCTAGAATAATGAAGATAGAAAACAATATTTTAAAAGTTCTAATTCATATTTCCGTTGGAGCTATTAATTTTCAAGGTTTCCAAGGATAATTAGAATTAGAGATAGGAGGATGGGTGAATTAGAAACAGGTCCATTAGTTGTGTGTCACATAAAAGAAAGGTAAAAATTATTTTTAGCTTTTCATTTTTAAAGAATTTTATTATGTAAATTTTGAGTGTTTTTTTATAGTTTTTCTTTTGAAAGTTTTTTTTTTAAAAAGTTGATACAGGTATCCTTCAGGATACGAGTATCCGAAATTTTAAAATAATTACAAAAAAAGTGGAAACTTTTAAAAATTGCGGATACGGCCCGGGAACGTACGCTACGGGTATTGGAGAGTATCGGATACGGAAACGTATCTGATATGCTGATACAACACCCTAGTGAAGTATCCGTGCTTCATAACATACAATCAAACGGGCGAAATAAAAAATCAAAACACTGAAACATGTTATTTGTTCAGAAACAAAAATGTTCTTCGTACACATACTATGTACACATATTGTGTAAATCCCTAGCTAGTTGTCTATTCACACAGGCAAATTGTTTAGAAACTGTCTTGTAGACAGACAACTAAGCAATGTACACAATGTGTGTACAAAGTATGTGTACACCAGGCAAGTGTAACCGTGGTTGCCATTGAGATACGTGGGAGTGGGACATATATGTAAGTTGGAAGGAACTAACAGCTCCAAGTAGGCCATTTTTTGTAAGCAGAACTGGCGATGCGGGATGAACCGGAAGCCGGGTTATGGTGCCCAACTATTCGCTAACCTAGATCCCCACAAAGTGTGTTGGTCGATTAAGACAGCAGGACGGTGGTCATGGAAGTCAAAATCCGTTAAGGAATGTGTAACAACTCACTTACCGAATCAACTAGCCCCGAAAATGTATGGCGCTTAAGTGCGCGACCTATACCCGGCGGTGAGGGCAAGAGCTAAGCCCTGATGAGTAGGAGGCCAGCAAGTGTTTCGTTTGGTAAGATATTGGTAGCTCATTCCTACTTTATTTCTTTACCATTTTTATTTATTTTTAGAATTTCTCTCATTAATATAGTCTTTATTACTCACTTTTCATTCGTTTTATCGTGCTAGAAGGGTTGTAGATTTTCATACTCCATATTAGATTAGGAAAATGGAGACCGACATGATAAATCAATTTGTAAGGTACATTCAAACAATATTAACAATACTTTAATGTATTTATACAAATAACTTTTTGTGTGCAAATTAAAGATTAATTTTGTTATTAAAAACACGAATTCAAGATGTATCATTTGTTATAAAAAAATACACTTTTGTGAAAGGTTTACCCCTTCCGAAATAAAGGACACCCCTTTTAGTGCCAAACGCAGACTACAACAACAATAAATTTGTACAATCATTTTGTAAGCTACACTTGATGAGATATTTTGTTCATAAGAAGTCTAGTATCAACTTTGAACGGGCTTCGTGAGAGCTCGGCTCTATCTCTCTCTAGTGTGGGTTTCCACCGCTAGGGTTTTTTGCTCCGCTATCATTTGTAACGAGGAGTGGCCACCACAAGCGGACTTAGGCATACAAGGTTTCTTCTTCCGCCATCAATTAAGAGGAGGGAAGATGATGGTTGATCTCTGGCGACTGAAGGTTGTGCTGGGACGAAATACGGATGCTTGGTCTCCGGCGGCCATACGTCATGGACGAAGCGTGGGGCTAGAGGCTAGAACACGTATGGATTCGAGATCATCTGTGTTAGGTGGCAACAGTCGACAGAGGGGGTTTGGCAGAGAACATGATGAATACGAGGCATGGTGAAGAAGAAGCTACAGTATTGCTGGATCGTCCCCCTCCTGAACCGCCGCCATGGAGTACAGAAGAGTCGTCTAGGGTATGGAAGCAGCTTTTTAATTTTATTGTTTGCTTGCAATTTATTTTTCATGATCAAACAGTTTACTTTTCTGTTGGTTATTTTTATTGTTGTAAGACTCTTGCATTAGGATTGGATGATGAGAGGTCTGCTTTAACCGTCGTTGGCTCATTTATTGATTCTAAGTTTGGTTCGAGGGCTGACGATTGTCTGTGGTCCTTTTGTCGTTTTACTCCCTATCTGAATGTTGTGATATCAATTTATGCCCCTTCTTTCACACACAAAAAAAAGATATCTTGCTCATACCAACAAGATTTTTTAAAGATAAAATTTTCGTATTACTTTTTCAAGGCAAAAATTATATAGACTAAATCTTATTAGTGTGAGAAAAATGTTGTAGATGTGAACTAAAAAACCTAGTTGTACAAAACTACATATCTTGCCTCTTGGTGGTCTACCCATAACAAAGTGATAGTAGTAGTGATGCGTTTAGTTGACTAAAATTTGCTGATCTGGTTTGGTCTTTTTAAATTTGGTTTGGTTTATTTATGTATCGTTTGGTCTAGTAAATGTCTGGTCTCTGTGTGTTTTATAACTATGGAGGCCCGGTCTGGGTCTGAAAACAGTCAAGTAAAAAAAACATCCTAAAAAGAGAAATCTAACACAACAAAAAGTTCACTACTTAGCAAATTAATAATTACGTAGTAATCAAGTAATATGGTAAGACTAATAATAGGTTCGATTTTGATCTAAAACCAAATATAGAACCAAAGTGAAAAGTTCGGTTCGGTTTCGGTACGGTTTTACACTCCAAAACTTGGAACCACGGTTTGATTGGTTTGGTATGTTTCGATTCGGTTTCGGTTTTTTACCAAAATATTATCATTTGATTTAAAATTGATATAATACTTTGAGGGGTCAAACATATTACATAAACAATGCAAGCACACTACAACAAAATAAATAAAAATGAAAATAAATAAATACTCCCTCCGTCCCCTTTTAAATGTCCCGTTTTACCATATTGGGATGTCCCTATTTAATTGTCTCATACCTTATTTGGTAAACTTTGTGTGGATCAAAATCATTCTTACTTTATTCTTACTTTATCAATTAATATCAACCACACAAACTCACTTTTCTTAAAACCCGTGCCACCATCTCCCGTCCCATTTAAAAGGGGACGGAGGGAGTATGTCTTGAATTACATGAGTATGCGAGAGAGATAAAAGTATATATATTATTAATTTACATTGTTTGTGACTAGTTCAAAAAAAGTTCACGAGTATATATGTTCTGTGTGATATAGTTGAGATAAATATTTATTGTTTCATTAATATAAATTCTTTAGATTAAATAAAAATAAGAGTTAATTAATACTAATAACTAGTAAAAACATATTATCATCATTCAGTATAGCTACATTATAAAGGCAATGGATGTGTAAATGAATTTATAAACTAAACTTAACTAAACATAAAACGAACATTATTTCTCTAGCACAAGAAATCGATCAATGTATATTCTCATTTGGTACAAGGACTATTAATGATATTAGGATTAGTTAGAATTAATGTTTAACAATTGACAAATGAATTTTATATATTCGGTTTGGTTTTGAAGGGTAAAAACCAAAACCGAACCAAACAACTACGATTCGGTTCGGTTTTTTACATTCGGTTTCGGTTTGTTAGCGGTTCGGTTTTATTTGGCTACGATCCGGTATAATTTTATTCGGTTTTCGGTCATTCGGATCCAGCCCTACTCAAAACATATTTCCCCACATAAAATGTATCCTCAATAATATGTTAGCAGATCTGAACGTCCCAGGCGGGTCGACCCGCTTGTAATATCGGCCGATTAGGGCCAACCCGCAAAGGCGCAAACCATGTAAACCCTCCGGAACCCGGGCCTCAAACCTGTTTCAGAACCCACCAGAAACCCAGCCGTTTTGTTTTTTTGTTTTTGTTTTTAAATGTAAAGTGTGCAATTCAAATTATGATGTGGCCGAAACACTTCCGGTCTTCCACAAATGAATCCAATGCACTACTGAAGCTTGTTTGTTTTACGAATTCCTTGTGATAACTAACATTAGTAGTTCTTCAAAAAAAAAAAAAAAACTAACATTAGTAGTTCATTCCCAACTCAAAATAACAACACAAAAAATGCAGCAGCAGCCAGGGCGACAACAAAGGCCGGAACCACAATGGAGGAAACAGAGTTTCCTTGAATTGGAGAATTAGCTACCGGAACTGGAGGACTTCCTGCCAGACTTCCCACCGTAGCAGGGGCTCTTATGGGAGATAACGGCAACATTGTTGGAGCTACCAAAATGGAGAAAAAAGGATATAGTTTAAAAAGATTTTCAATTTTAGTCTCATAATAATAACTTTAGACCATTATCATTGTTATTTTTGTAACTTAACTCACTTATAAGTTCGGTCATGTAAACTAATACCAAAATAGATAAATACAACAAATATACTCATTCAATTTCTTTTGAATTCAAATAATATGGATAACAATACCACACACATAACACGTCCAAACAAAAAATGATTTAAATGTCTTCCCGATCGAATTTTGAGCTGAAATTTGGTATGAATAAACTATACTTGATGAAGAACATGCTCAAAAAATTTATCAAAAAATTCCATCGGGAAGGACCCTAAACGAGGATGTTCGGACGGAGGCTCCTGTTCGAACGTTCGGACCTGATCATTCTTGAACAAGCATATATGTCAACTCTAATACTTCGTATAAAATAGTTTTATTCAAATACTTCATCCATGTCAAATTGTTTTGGGATTTGAAAATCGTTGACAAAATATAAAATTAAGTCATCTCAAGACTCAAGTTAATATGTATATCAATTTTATTGATTAAAATTTACATATTTCAAAACTACGTACACTCAAGTTTCTATAAAATAGAAGTAGAGTTTTGTACATGTAAAATAAGAGAACAAAACTGACTAAACATTTTGGAACCAACGAAGTACAAATAGAGAGCATTGTGTATATTAAAAACACACGATTGTTTGTTCTTTTTTTCTTATTAGCACTTGAGCAACCAAGGGGGTCTAATGGTATATACTTAAAAACACACGTTGGTAATACTTAAAATTTGACAAAGAACCGTTCAGTAATACTTAAAATTTCAAAGATTTGCTTGGTCAATAATAATAAAATTGAACCAATTATATACTCCTTCCGTCCCAAAAACAACTTCACATTCACTATTTATTGGTCAACTTGAATCACTCGTAATCTTTTACTTTTTATATCAAATTTTTATCAAATTTAAATTTTATTGATCAGGCTTTGTATCAGTTTTAATGTAGTTTCTGAATATGTAAATTTTATTTACTAAAAATAATCCGAGTGTGAGCAGGGATCGATTTACTTTATCGTCAGTCAAGCATCGTAAACCGAACGAGAATTTAATTTTGGGACAGAGGTAGTATATTTTTAGAGTAATTCTTGGTGTACACAAAATGTACACTTCATATGTACACGTACAAATTGTGTGTAGAACAAGAATTATTCAAATTTTTATAAGGAAATTATGAAAATATTCTTTAATAAAGATACTTTCATAAAACACACGTACAAAGAAGATAGAAAATAAATTACTAATGACGAAAAAGTTTGAAAGCAACAGATCTGAAACACACGTACCAGGAGGTGATGATGGATTGCCGGTGCTGTTCACTGGTTTTGGGTAGTAATCAAAAGGATCAAACGAATTAGGAATCGTCCGAATTAATGAAAAGAATTACTCCATTCATCCCAAAATTAAGAGTTTGTTTGATAAACATGTTTTTTCGGTGTATCAACCAACCTTCTCATTAAACACATAATTTTTTATTTCATACCTCGAATTATATAATTTTTGTATCAGTTCTGGCTGTATTGACTAAAGTTACTGTAAAAGATCATTTTAGCTATTTTTTATATAATTTTATCTTTATTTTATTAATAAAATATGTTTAACATACTACGTATAATTTTTACATAAATCAGCAGAATCAGCCAATTCAGCTATAAGTTCATAAATTTCAGCAAAATCAACTGATTTTGGTATTACAAAACTGGCTCTAAGTTCCTACTTCAACTTCTATCTATTTTTGGTAAGTTTTTATTAAATATTATTTATTTATCCTTTTATCCTCAAATCACTTCATTCAATTGACCGGCATTTTGGGCAGAATAACGTTTTTTGCACAAACAAAAACAAAATTACTCGTACAACAACATTTTGACCGACTTGTACATATGCCATGTAGAAAAAGCATCATTCTTCCACTTAACAACTCGGGAAGTCAGTGGCGTATCTACTATTGGGGCGGTGGGGGTACTTGCCCCCCAACCCCACTCAGCTCGTATATACGGAGTATAACCTAATTTTTTTAAAAAAAATGTTCAAAATGGAGTTAAACTATATATAGAAAAAATTAAAATAGGATTAAGAGTGTTTTCTTCCCTAAAGTTATGTTTATGTAATGCTATTATCATTTGTACTTGCCCAAAATGGACCCGTACATAAAATCGTTCTCGTAATAAAATTAGCATTTTAGTAAAAAAAAAAAATCCTATTATTATAGAAATAAAAGAATAAAACTTACTGAACTTTGTTACGTTTAACTTCTATTTAATAATTTTCTCTAAATTGATCTTCTTTGATACCAATATGTGCATACATTTATAATTCAACTAAGACTAATCAAACGATACGAATAAATTGATCTGCTCTTTATTAAATACAGAGAATGTGATTAAATTTTAGTGTAAGTTCGCCCGGAAAAACTAATTTCTGAATACGCCATTGAAAAATTTAATTTTGGAAAAGAGAGAGTAAAACCTACAGAAGCCATGGAAAAACTACTCACGGTCACAAGTAGAAGCACTAACGTGGCAAGCAGAGGGGAGCGTCATCGCCTTGGTGACGTTCAGAGAAACTCCGAAACCCGCGCTGCCCTTAAGCCCTTCACACAGGCAACTCGCATTGGTTGCCAACACCAGTTTGAGCCCGGAGCAGCAGGTCCCCTCCGGCTCCGTCCTCGTACTGACATCGGAGACGAAAGACAGACAACCGGCCAGGTTGTTTATGACGGGGCCGCAATCTTGCGCCGCCGCGGGGATTGCCCACACGGCGAGAATGTACACCGCCAGTGAACAAAAAACGTTCGAGCTCAACGCCATTTTCTAGCTAACGGAAGATTGATCGGAGATTTATTAGGATGAAGGGAATGTAGCGATCGATCATATGGATGGTGCGTGACTGGAAAATGCTGAGATTATGGTCAGAGCCAGGGAAAGCTAGGCTTGTATAAGGACGGGTGAGGTGTCATGTGAACATATGAGTGGGGGCCTATGTTTTTGACGGCACGGAATTGATGTGTCCCCTCACTTTCCTAAATTATCGTTGTGGTCGTGTCTATTACTACTCCGTTCTAAAGTCGTCTATTGTTTCTGGGAATAATGTCAAAAATATTAGTAATAACTTTAACAAAGACAAAAATATGACCTCAATTAAAATTAGACAAAAAACAGACTAAACTTAAATCAACGGAAAGAAAAGTTCCCGACCTTATTCCTTCGTTCGCAGCACCCCTCGTCCTTCGCTCTTGTGCATCAAAGCACCGTGTCACGGGCATAGAGTCTGGCGCAGCACACAGCGCCCGTGCGGCGTCCCGGGGTCCCTCTCATCCCCGCGGACAAGCCTCGCTCTCATACGGAACCGGACTGGTTTTGCCCTGCCTTGGGCTCATCAGGGGAACGGCAATAGCTCCCGACCAGTTGTGCCTTCAGACACGCCTCCGTCTCCTTCATAGTCAAGCCCCATGCCCAACTCGGCCAGACCTGAGCGTCTAAGGCAGAACCCTCCTTGACGCTATTGCCTCCCCCATGCCTCACCCGACATGCTAGCCAGTCGGTCCGTCCCATTCATTGAGCCTTACACGGTCACGACCAACGGTCCGTGACATTCTCCCCCACCCAAAATCTAGCACGTCCTCGTGCTAGGGGAGACGACTCTGCCCGAGGATCGCCATGCTTAATATTGTCAACGCGCCTCATCACCAGGCTGCTTCTCTCTCAGCAGCCCGGCCGAGCTGGTGGCCACTCGAGTTCCCATTCCCTCAGGAACCCATCCGCCCCTGCGGACCATCAGGAATGGAGCCGTCATCAGCATGTACCGGCCCTAAAGCCACCATGCTCGCATAGTCCTCATCCCTCACGAGGACCCCACCATAACACGCGACAATATAAGCATGACCCGCTCTGATACCACTTGTCACGGGCATAGAGTCTGGCGCAGCACACAGCGCCCGTGCGGCGTCCCGGGGTCCCTCTCATCCCCGCGGACAAGCCTCGCTCTCATACGCAACCGGACTGGTTTCGCCCTGCCTTGGGCTCATCAGGGGAACGGAAATAGCTCCCGACCAGTTGTGCCTTCAGACACGCCTCCGTCTCCTTCATAGTCAAGCCCCATGCCCAACTCGGCCAGACCTGAGCGTCTAAGGCAGAACCCTCCTTGACGCTATTGCCTCCCCCATGCCTCACCCGACATGCTAGCCAGTCGGTCCGTCCCATTCATTGAGCCTTACACGGTCACGACCAACGGTCCGTGACAACCGGCTCTCCTCCTTCGCTGCTCTCATCATCAATCGTCACCGCCGGTCTCCTTCTACCAATCAGTGTCGCCAATTTCTTTTTCTTCTCCTTTCTCTCACGTGGTTGCGATGGAGGACGATGAGATCCAACAATTTGCACAAATCAGCATGAATTGCAGATACGATGGCTTCGGAGCAAATCCAATCGACGAATCCGGCGAATCTGAGCGGCGAAGATGGCAAATTTGGCGGCGGCTAGGGATCAATTATAGTGACGGGCGAGTTACAGGGGCGGTGAGTCCGGTTTGAGGCGCGCGGCTAGGTTTTGCTTCAGGGCTGAAGAGGGGCCTGGTTCGATGTGGACTGGGAAGGGTGTTGGGGTGCTGGGACATGGAGCTCGGGAAGGGAAGGGCTATGTACGAGTTTACAAGCATGGCAATGGGCGGCGGTGCCGACGTGGTGGTTTTGGGCTGCGATTGTGCAGGACTTGGGGGCTGGGGAGGGGCTGGTGGGTTAGGTACGGGCTGGGAGGGGGTTGGTGGGTTGGGGAGGGGGCTGATGGGTTGGGGGAGGGGCTGGGGAGTGGGCTGGTGGCTGGGGACAGTGGGGAGGGGCTGGTGGGTTGGGAAGGGGCGGGTGTAAGGTGGCGGTTGTCAACGGGTGATTGTCAGGGAGGTGTTCGGGGCTGAGTGCGAGTGTGGGGGTTGGGGTGGCGGGTGATCGGTTGCGGTCGGCGGCGGCAATTTTACTGAACCGGAAACTGTCACTATGACATATT
Organism: Cuscuta epithymum; assembly: GCA_945859915.1. Taxonomy (NCBI): domain Eukaryota; kingdom Viridiplantae; phylum Streptophyta; class Magnoliopsida; order Solanales; family Convolvulaceae; genus Cuscuta; species Cuscuta epithymum. Next base: position 2,211,980 of record CAMAPF010000938.1, read on the forward strand.
TTCGGCGCCAGTGACATGTTTTCCGGCGGAAGTGACGTTAAAATCTGATAGTGACACGAAATAATCATAGTTACATGGTTACTAGAATCCGGTGTCACTGAAATTGTAGTACCTGAGACGGTGTCACTGGAACAGTAGTAATTGAGACGATGTCACTGGAGCGTCAATAACTAGGATGGTGGTCATTCGATCGGTAGTAACTGAGATGATGTCACTAGAGTGCTAATAATTGGGACAATGTCACTTGAGCGGTTGTAACTATGATAGTGACCAAAAGTGGTGGTTGTAACTGGGACAGTGATAACTCGGGCAATTGTCAAACAATTTTCATATCTGAAATTTTATCCTCAGAAATAAAATTGAAATAAAAAAACATTAATTTTTGTAGATTTATTATAGATTGCATGGATTGCATTTAAAATTTGAATTGATATTAAATAAATAAAAACATCAACTCTTATAGAGTGCATTGTTAACGACTTAACGTAGTATATGCCACCTTTCAAATAAAAAACGTACTATATGCCACGTGTAACTTCTAACTTTCTAAGCTGATTCGGAAGGTGCCGTTCAAGTGTCGTTTCCAATTTTAGTAGCTGCTAGGTCACTTTTTCGACTTTTTTAAATTGGACTCACTTTTGTGGAATTGGGTCTCCTAATACTAATATTGGTATCTGTTGGGATATATTATCCCGGTCTATTACTGTTCGGGAGCCCAAGACATTATCCAGTACGGAACCCGAACAGCTAGGTCCATTTCGGCCCATTAGGCCCGATATTGGCCCGTTTGGCCCATTAGGGTGGAGAGCACCCTTTCCCCTTTGTCTATAAATAGGGAGCTTAGCCTCCATATTAGGGATTCTTTCCTTCTTCCTCCTTCCTCTAGAATAGCTTACAAGATTCCATTAATGGGAGCTCAAAATGTACTATGTAATGGTGAGGAGAGTCCTAATGAGAAAGAGAGGGCTTGGACATTAGCCTAGAAAGTCCCGTGGTTTTCTCCCTTTCCGGGTTTCCACGTAAAAACTGAATGTTCATACATATATTTACTATATCGTGTTGGATTAAACTCAACACTGGCACCGTCTGTGGGAATCTGTCCAAAAAGATTCGTGTGTTCTACCGTTCTTGAGTTTTTTCTACAAAAAATCATATGAAATGGACTGATTTCAGGAAAAAAGAAGAAGAAATGCTTCAGAAAAGATTCTGGGAGGTCAAGTCTGGATTTCTCCAGATCTGGGTCTGGGGTCGCCGGAGCCGTCGTCACCCTTCCCGCCGCGGTGGACCCTCCGGTGATTCCAGCCGCACCAGACGGAGACCGCTGCAGCATCCCTGGTCTCATCATCTCGGTTCTAGGGGAACTCCATCGCGGCAGCACTGTTCATCGGTTGAAGCTCGGTTCTCCAACGTCGACGCAACACCGTCGTTCGTCGCCGGAAGCGAGCCGATGGTCTCTCCTCCACCGGGCCAGACGCCGCTCGAACCGCCATGGGTCCGCTGACGCGAGCAGAGGGGTCTACCGGTTGGTGATTCCTTGATTTTAGCCTTTAAATGCGATTTGGAGCTCAGGGAAGGTACGCCTTGAAGCAACGCCGGACCCCCACCTAGACCGGCCTCCATCGCCGTCCTCGCGCCGCTGCAACCGCCACCACGCCATCACCACCAGGCGACGCGAACGGCTGTCCTTGGTGGATAAGCTGGTGCTCTATCTGTCCGGCCACAAGATGTTTTGTACTCCGTATCTCAACTCCTTGGTTGTAGGCTAACCACGTCCGCAAGGTTTGAGCCAAGTAATGAAAGGCAAGTTCGCTTGGAGAATGTTGATTAAGTCAAAATTGCAACAGGGAGCAAAATGAGATCTGGGAACTTCCCAACTGGCCGAGCATCTCTCACGAAGCTAAGAGCATCTCCAATGTTAGAATGTGCACGGTGCACATATAGCATGAGAGATAGCCACATAAATATTAGTAAATAAATTCTTTCTCTCCTTATTTGAATGATTTTATACAGTTTTGGTAAGTTTTTCTCCACAATGTCAAGGAGACCGTCTAGATATTGACATTGTCGTTGACATTGCAGGGAAAAACATATCAAAATTGTATAAAATCATTCAAATAAAGAGAGAGATAATTTATTTGTTAATATTTATGTGGATATTTCTCATGCCACATGTGCACCGTGCACATTCTACCATTGGAGATGCTCTAAGTATCAAACATCTTGACTGCTAATTAAATGCCAGCTAGTATTTTTTATTACTAGTATTTTTTATCACAATTATTTATTGGGGGATAAAATCTCCCGAAATTAAATAATGTCGTGCGATGCTCTAGTGATAACTAGTTTTCACCGTCATTTGAATTTAATGACTGGTTGATGTGGGCCCGTCGGCCCGCTCCTGATCGGCTTTAATTAGCGGGCGGAGCATACCGGAATGGCCTTTGATAGAATAACATCATTGCTATTGCCTGTTATATCCCTATTATTTATTAGGGATAAAATGTCCCGAATTAAATAATGTGGAGCGAAGCTCTGGTGATGGTTAGTTCAGCTAACATCTTATTAAGTGTTTAATTTCTTGTGGGCCCGTTAACCCACTCTCGATCAGCTTGATTAAGCGATCCGAGCGTCTCCAGTAGGGCGATGCCCCGATGACGCATTTTAATTTGAGGGTTGCATGTTAGTCCGCACGGCACTACGTGCCCGATCGACGATCATACCCCAATGTAATCTACGCTATTAGGCACGAAGTGACTAATGCCAGACGCGGCCTGTGGGGCCCCGAGGGCACCAAAGCGCTCGGCCTCGTGTTTCCGAGGGCGCTGCGACCAACTTGGGTCTGAGTTTGAAAACTCACAGACCGATGAATATCTCTATGTGACGTTCGGCGGGCTGCTAATTGGCCCCGCCGCGAGCTGCTACGTCCATTAACCCCGCACGATGAGTCGGGCCGAGGGTCACGATGACCCATAGGCCGGTAATCGTGGGTGTTAGAGGGAATGCCACACAGATGGCTATGTGTGCATACATATTGTCGGGCCATACGGCCCGTTATCATGCCTATTGCGCAGCTGAAGCCACTCGGCGCGCTTGAGCGAAATGATTAGAAGACGCTCGGCCCGAGTCCTGAAGACGTGCAGGGCCGGCTAAAGAGGAGACCATCACGGCTGAGGACCGTGAGACGAGCATCTCCACCTAGAGGCCGAGGGCCTAGAGGAGACCACCACGGTTGAGAACCGTAGGACGAGCATCTCCACCCCAGAGACCGATGGCCTAGGAAGAACACCTAGAGGCCGAGGATCTAGAGGCGAATGCCATGACGGAGAACCGTGAGACGATCACCCATCATTCAGAGGCCGAGGGCCTAGAAGAGATCGTCACGGCCGAGGGCCGTCTGACGTCATCATACCATGACCGGCCCTTCGGCGCGGCATGATTATCATATTTGAAGACCGGTTTCATCCCCGCTCCTCGCGGGTGACAGCCGTTGCTTGTTTTCTCAGATCGGCCTCTCATTGCCGACACAGTTATATCACGACCGGCCTCCCGGCTCGGCGTGCTTTCCATATTTGAAGACCGGTTTCATCCCCGCTCCTCGCGGGGTGACGGTCGTTGCTTGTTTTCTCAGATCGGCCTCTCATTGCCGACACAGTTATATCACGACCGGCCTCCCGGCTCGGCGTGCTTTCCATATTTGAAGACCGGTTTCATCCCCGCTCCTCGCGAATGACGGCCGTTGCTTGTTTTCTCAGATCGGCCTCTCATTGCCGACACAATTATATCACGACCGGCCTCCCGGCTCGGCGTGCTTTCCATATTTGAAGACCGACCTCGTCCCCGCCCTCGCGGACGAGGGCCGTTGCTTGATTCTTTCAGATCGGCCTCTCATTGCCGACACTGTCATATCATGTTCGGCCCCTCGGCCCGACGTGATTATCATATTTGAAGACCGGCCTCGTCCCCGCCCTCGCGGACGAGGGCCGTTGCTTGATTTTCTCAGATCGGCCTCTCATTGCCGACACCATTATATCACGACCGGCCTCCCGGCTCGGCGTGCTTTCCATATTTGAAGACCGGCCTCGTCCCCGCCCTCGCGGACGAGGGCCGTTGCTTGATTCTTTCAGATCGGCCTCTCATTGCCGACACTGTCATATCATGTTCGGCCCCCTCGGCCCGACATGATTATCATATTTGAAGACCGGCCTCGTCCCCGCCCTCGCGGACGAGGGCCGTTGCTTGATTTTCTCAGATCGGCCTATCATTGCTGACATCATTATATCACGACCGGCCTCTCGGCACGGCGTGTTTATCTTTTGAGGACCGGTTTCATCCTCGCGCTGCGTGGATGAGAGCCGTTGCTCGGACACATCAGCCTGATCGGACACTACTGTCATCTCCTTATCAGGACCGACTGCTCAGCGACATTATGATCATTGTATATCGGCTCCCAACGCCGACCTTCTTGAGTTAGCGATCGGGCTCACCCTTCCCCTCCAGGAGGGTGACCATCGCCTTCGCATGACGACCAGCTATTCCACCGCCTCGTCATTTTATTCGTTTTTGTATCCCACCACCATTATGTGTGACATCACTTGTGGTCATTCTTGGAACCGACGAACGTATTTTCCTCCCTCAAAAAAAAAAATAGAGAAAAGATGGGGAGAAGGGGAGAGAGAGGCTCCTATGAGAGAGGGAGTCTTGACGAGGTATGCCTGATCTTCCTTCGCCGCGTATGACGAACGTCTCCCGACGCGGAGGTTAGTAGGAACGTGGGGGGGGGGGGGGGGGGGGGGGGGGGCTAGACGTACCAAAGGGAACCTCGCCAAGATAAATCAGTTCCTCCCATTTCCCGTGGATCGATGAACACCTTCTGCCAAAGCAGAAGGCTAGTAGGGCCACGAGCATGGGACGACGAAGCAGGGAACCCGCGATAGGGTAAACCAGTGACATCCTTGCGATCGGTGATTGACCGAACGTCTTCTTCGAGGGAAGAAGGTTAGTAGGATCACGACAGGGACGAACGAAGAAACGGGAACCCTGACAGGGTGTACCGGTTCCCCCCCCCCCCCCCCTTATGGACGGATGACGAACGTCTTATGCGAAGCCAGAAGACTAGTAACTCACGACTGGGGACGAACAGAGATAGGGAATCCCGACGTGGATAAACCTGTTTCTTCTCATAGTTGGGATGACGAACGTCTCCTGCGAGACCAGGAGACCAGTACTCACGAGACTTGGGAAGAACAAAGACCGAGTTCTTTACCGGAGTCTGTTGCGTGCCGAGTGTACACCGCTTAGCGGTCCATACATAGGACCACGGATACGGTAGACGAACGAAGACCAGCTCCATGGATCAGACACGAAGAACCAGTTCTTTATCGGAGTCTGTTGTGTGCCGAGTGTACACCGCTTAGCGGTCCATACATAGGACCACGGATACGGTAGACGAACGAAGACCAGCTCCATGGATCAGACACGAAGAACCAGTTCTTTATCGGAGTTTGTTGTGTGCCGAGTGTACACCGCTTAGCGGTCCGTACATAGGACCACGGATATGGTAGACGAACGAAGATTAGCTCCCCAGATAAGACAGGAGGGACCAGTTCCTTATCGGAGTCTGTTGTGTGCCGAGTGTACACCGCTTAGCGGTTCGTACATAGGACCACGGATACGGTAGACGAACGAAGACCAGCTCCCCAGCTCAGACAGGAGGGACATTGCCCAGATTTATTTCAGGCTCACCATTCCTTCCCGGATGGAGTCCTGGCAGACGATCGGCTTCTCACAGCCAATCATCATGGAGACTTGACACATCACCAGCACGGCCGAGGGCCGTGAGACGATTATCACTCACCGACAGGCCGAGGGCCATGAGATGATCATCACCATTTTTATGTAGCACGATCGGCCCCTCAGCGCCATCGTGTCCAGATTCACGGTTCGGATCGCGCATCCCCTCCAGGATGGCGACGAACGTCTTATGTAGCACGATCGGCCCCTCAGCGCCATCGTGTCCAGATTCACGGTTCGGCTCGCACATTCCCTCCAGGATGGCGACGACCGTCTTATGCAGCACGATCGGCCTCTTAGCGCCATCGTGTCTCTCTCACGTTCGGATCGCACATCTCTTCCAGGATGGCGACGAACGTCTTATGCAGTGCGATCGGCCCCTCAGCGCCATCGTACCTGGCTTCACGGTTCGGCTTGCGCATTCCCTCCAGGATGGCGACGACCGTCTTATGCAGCACGATCGGCCCCTCAGCGCCATCGTGTCTCTTTCACGTTCGGATCGCGCATCTCTTCCAGGATGGCGACGAACGTCTTATGCAGTGCGATCGGCCCCTCAGCGCCATCGTACCTGGCTTCACGGTTCGGCTTGCGCATTCCCTCCAGGATGGCGACGACCGTCTTATGCAGCACGATCGGCCCCTCAGCGCCATCGTGTCTCTTTCACGTTCGGATCGCGCATCCCTTCCAGGATGGCGACGAACGTCGTATGCAGTGCGATCGGCCCCTCAGCGCCATCGTACCTGGCTTCACGGTTCGGCTCGCACATTGCCTCCAGGATGGCGACGACCGTCTTATGCAGCACGATCGGCCCCTCAGCGCCATCGTGTCTCTTTCACGTTCGGATCGCGCATCCCTTCCAGGATGGCGACGAACGTCGTATGCAGTGCGATCGGCCCCTCAGCGCCACCGTACCTGGCTTCACGGTTCGGCTCGCACATTCCCTCCAGGATGGCGACGACCGTCTTATGCAGCACGGTCGGCCTCTCAGCGCCATCGTGTCTCTTTCACGTTCGGATCGCGCATCTCTTCCAGGATGGCGACGAACGTCTTATGCAGTGCGATCGGCCCCTCAGCGCCATCGTACCTGGCCTCACGGTTCGGCTCGCACATTCCCTTCAGGATGGCGACGACCGTCTTATGCAGCACGATCGGCCCCTCAACGCCATCGTGTCTCTTTCACGTTCGGATCACGCATCCCCTCCAGGATGGCGACGAACGTCTCATATGCAGCACGATCAGCGCCCCAGTGCCATCGTGTCTGGCTCGTGTTCGGCTCGCCCATCCCTTCCACGATGGCGACGAACATCTCTTATACAGCTCGATTGGCCCCTCGGCGGCATGATGTCTAGTCCACCTCCGGCTCCGCCCATGCCATCTCGGATGGGGGACCCGTCTTATGCAGCATGGGTGGCCCCTCGGCGGCATCATGTCTAGTCCACCTTCGGCTCCGCCCATGCCATCTCGGATGGGGGACCCGTCTTATGCAGCACGTCTACTTCTCGGCGCTGACATGCCCGGTTTATCGATGAGAGCCACCGCTTTCTATCACATCTCACATTCCTTCTCTCATACATTGCACCCATACATTACATGCATTCATGCATTCATGCATCATACCTCATACATTCATACATACACACGTGCGTCATGTTTTGACAGTACCGCGACGTCGGTTTATAGATGCATGGACCTCTAAGCTTCTCCGTTGGAAAGCTTGGGTCAGAGTCCTTTACTCTCGCCTGATGCATTCAGGGGGAGCGTGCCCGTGGAGGAGCACCCTTCGCCCGACCCCGTCGGGAACGGGGGTGCCTCACCGGCAGATTACGTTCAGGAGTGTGGACATCCACTCATATATTATGATTATTCGAAGACACAGGTTCCAGCTAGACAGAGGCAGAGCGCAGGCAAGAATATACTTTCTCGAGCAGATTCGCGCACTCACTACTCAAGAAACTGGGGGACTTGTGTTGGGATATATTCTCGGCCTATTACTGTTCAGGAGCCCAAGACATTATCCAGTACGGAGCCCGAGCAGCTAGGTCCATTTCGGCCCATTAGGCCCGATATTGGCCCGTTTGGCCCATTAGGGTGGAGAGCACCCTTTCCCCTTTGTCTATAAATAGGGAGCTTAGCCTCCATATTAGGGATCCTTTCCTTCTTCCTCCTTCCTCTAGAATAGCTTACAAGATTCCATTAATGGGAGCTCAAAATGTACTATGTAATGGTGAGGAGAGTCCTAATGAGAAAGAGAGGGCTTGGACATTAGCCTAGAAAGTCCCGTGGTTTTCTCCCTTTCCGGGTTTCCACGTAAAAACTGAATGTTCATACATATATTTACTATATCGTGTTGGATTAAACTCAACAGTATCCTTTTCCCTTGTTTCTGACATTAGAATAGTAAGCAACGGAGCAACGAATAGCAATTAAGTAGTCTTCTTATCTAGCCGGCCTTACAAGAACCGCCGTCCGGCCGAGGGTATTTTGGATCCTTCTCGTTGGATTTTTTTGATAAATTTTTTTTGAGAATGTTTCTCATCAAGTCTAGTTTATCCATACCAAATTTCAGCTAAAAATTCAATCGCAAAGACAATCAAATAAATTATTTACGAACACTGCACGGTTAATATATATAAACAGCGCAGTATTTTTCAAAAAAACATTTGATTGCCTTTCCGAATGAATTTATAGCTGAAATTATGTATGGATAAACTATACTTGATAAAGAACATGCTCAAAAAAATTCATCGAAACATTCCACCGGGAAGTGCCCGAAATGCCCTCGGGAAGACGGCTGTTCCCGTCAGATTGGCTGGACATGAAGATCTTTCTTAATAATTTCAATAATATTCAAGTTCAAAAAATATCATTTTAGATGAGTAATTCTTCTCGTAATCCCATCCATTCCAGTCGCGATCGAGGCCGCTTAAGCTCACGTACCCCCGACTAGACCGCTCGGAGAACATGTCTGTCATTGGATGATCGCACCGGACGAGCCCAAACACCTACGACATCTGAATAATCCAATGGGTGAAGCGAGTACCTCAAACGAGCACCGAGGCGCTTGCAACTCAAACGCGCACGGAGGCGCGAGCACTTCTTTTCAACCCGGTGAAATAGAGCACATGAATCCTGATGCGCATTGGGTAACAGACTGACAGCAAAAAATGTTCATAAGCAATTAAATTTCCTCCTCTTAATTTATAAATACATAATCACAAAAAATAAAAGTTAATGCATATAATTGTTTTTGAGTGATCCCTTGGTCTTGGAAAAATTAAACGAATTGTTGCCGAGCATTTCCACGACGCTTGGGCCAGTTACGGGCAAGTAGATAAGGAGACCCGTGAGTTCTAGTGGAAGATGTTCAAGGTGAAAATAAATTAATTATGCACAACTTGTTAGCAATTGAATTTTAATAAATGATTCATGATTTTTTTCAATAAAGCGTGAACATAGATAGGAAATTGGAGAAGCCGATGATATAAGAATACAATTCAAGAGTCTCGACTTGGATGAGATCTCAATTTTGGCACGTCTGAAGTAAAAATATAAGGTCGAATTACATCTCCGAGGACATTTGGATTAGGCATGTACATCATTGGGCAATTGATCCGAGCTTTAAGAAATTAAGCGAAGCGTAAGAAAACTAAGAATAGTGAGAAAGCGAAGAAGACTCAATGACGTGGGGGCCACGCGCTTGTTGATGCACATAAAAAACTGGTAATCAATAGGGTTAATTATATAAATAATTATTATTAAGTAATTTTTAATTTGTGTAGGAGGGACCTGGACCCCCAAAAAGTGACAAAATGTGATTTGATCAAGACTTGTTGATATTCAAAGACCGAAGAGTCATGGTTGCCCTGAAGTCGAAGTAAAGAGTGTAAATCATAATTATATAATAAATCACTAAATAATTTTTTAAATCATGACTATAATTAGTTTATGAATTTGTAGAGGAAGTGTGATGAAGATAAGTTGAAGAAGATTGCCGAGTGAAGTGTTTCGGAAGCGGAAATTGGTAGCTAGTGAAGAAGATGATGACGCCTACATGACGACGGCAGGTGTAGTGAAAGGTCGGGTTTCGTGTATGGGTTCTCAATCTCGTCGTTTTTTGAAAAAATCTTGAGGGGCCAGTTCATTTTCTCAAGTTGTGGCTAGCAAAGACCGGGTGACCGGACTCGAGAAGGAATTACAAAGAGAACGAGAATATCAGGAAGATGAGTTGAAGAGAGATAAAAAAACGGGAGCTCATGGAAAGTCAAATGAATGAGTGTTTTTTCCAAATGGCGGGCTCCAATATAGACTTAAATGCATCCCCAAATGTCACTCAAACGCAACCACATATGACTAACATGGGCACGATGTTCACACCTACCCTATCTTTTGGGGGATGCCAACCAAAATGCTTGGAATGCCACCCAAGTGTCTTTTATGTCGTATCATCAAGCTCGTCAACATTTTTTTACTCCTGGACGAGGCGTCGGGCAAGATGGCAATCAAGGGGATGGTCAAGGTCAACCCGAATCAAGCTTCCATCCTAGTACCGAATTTGATTTCAACTTGTATTTTGACCCCAATGGGAACCCTCCTAGCTAGTCCTCCAAATACATGTAATAGTATTAGTAAACAATTTCTTTAATTTTGCAATTTATTTTGTTGCTGGATTTTTTTTAATCTAATAATTTCTTTGTCACAGATTGTAGCGGTGACAATTTTTTTTTTAATTCGGAACACCGTTTTTGTTCGCTTTCTTTAAGTGAAATTTTTATTTTTTTAATATTACATTTGTCACGGATACAAGTCGTGACAAAAAAATTAAAACCTTGTGGCGCCATTGTCACGGATGCAATCCATGACAAAGTTTAACTTTTCAAATTCTAAAATTTCCCGCTCCGTTGTCACGGATTTCATCCATGATAAAGTCGTTGTGGACGGTTTTGCCACAGATATATTCTGTGACTAAATTTTGTCAGGGATTGTGTCTGTGACAAAGTTTTGACACGGATGATTGACTGCGAAAAACTTTTGTCACGCCCATGATATCACATAATTTTTCCTTGCCAAAACATTTTAATTAGTCACAGATTATTTAGTTGTTCGTGACAAAATTCATGACAACATTCCTGTTTTTTTATAGTGCAAAAAATTGCTCGCTACTTGGCAAATTAATTAATTGATAAGGGAATACTACGTATAAATGTTCCAATCATTCCATCTCAAAATCTATTTCCCAACATAAAATATGCCATAATCCAATGATATAGCCTGAAAAACGATTAAGGGAGTAGAAACATAACAAAATACAAAATAGAAAAGGTGGATCATTTTTAAACAATACATGAGCTTAAATAATGATAGTTTAAATGATACTAATAGAGTTATAGATTGGATATATATGTCATATACATTATAGACCTCAAATATATAATGAGTGAATTTGACGCTATTTTTAAAATTTGAGACTACAGTCAATATTACACATCAAATTTGACTAATTTCAAATTATAATGGTGTTGATTTTTCAAGAATCATAACTTGTTACTCCTAATGAGTTATGAGAATCATAATATCAAATTGAAACTATTTCAATGGTCTATATTCTCGAACTTTAAAGGGGATCAGATGAGTTTTAAGGGAATTAGCTCACCATTCTGACCCCTAACTCAGCCCCTGCCTCAAACAATAAACTCTTTTTTCCCCTTCTCAAACCCAATTTTAGAGATTCCGTCCATTCAAAACGTGCTTTTTACGCTTGCATAAGCACACATTAGTACTTCGTTCCAATTTCCAACTCAAAATAGCATCTCAAAAAATGCAGCAACAGCAACAAAGGCCGGAACCACAATGGAGGAAACAGACTTTCCTTGAATTGGAGAATTAGCTACCGGCACTGGCGAACTTCCGGCCGGACTTCCCACCGTAGTAGGAACTCTTGTCGGACAGGGCCGGCCCAAGGCAAGTGCCACAGGTGCAACCGCACAGGGCCCATGAATTCGGAGGGCCCAATTTTTAATAGTCCTTCTCCTACTATATATACCACTCAAGAGCCCAATAGTTAAATCACAAGCTTTAATTAAAAAATTTGACAGCAGGGGGTTTCGAACCCTAGACACTTTCTAATGCACGCATAGAATGAGCCAACTCCACCATTGGATTTATGTTAACAATCTTCCAATTGTCGTTTTTATACCTATAACTATCGATATTAATTTGTAATCATTACAATTTATGAAATATCATTACGTTTATCAATTATATTTATAAATTATCCATTTAACTCCAAAAACATCTTAAATTTATGACTATTTTATATAGTGATGCATTAATTTTTAATTTATTCTTATAACCATTAATAAATTTTGAATGAGAGTTATTTTTCATCATAAACCTTTAATCTTATATGTGTGTGTGTGTTATCTTCCTTTTTTCGATACACGTTGACTGGGTTGACTGGTATTGATTGCTTGTCCGAGTCGCCTCAATATCCGGATTTAACAACATAGCGTATTTGGGCGTTTTCAATTCGAAGCTTGAACGATCTTCCCCAAAATCCAGCTACACACACCCATATGATATGCCCTTTTATCCAATTAATGGAATGATGAACGGTCTAATATTAGATTTGATTATTCTCCTTTAATTTGTTTCAGAGAATATGGAGTAATAATCTTATTTATTATATTTTGTAATTCTTCTATTATTCTTTTTTTGGGTTTTGATTTCAAGTTTGAGTGCTTTAGTACGTAGATAATTATATTTGGATTGTTTGTAATAATTGAACTTGGCGAATCACCAAGTTCAAATATTAGATTATTAGTCTATTAATTTATAATTTAGTTTAACAAATAAATGAAGTGTACGTTGTTAAGGAAGAGACTGAAGCCTATGGTCTTCGTGTGGCCATCAGTACAGCTATTAAGGAAGGTTGGGACCATGTTGATTTTGAATCTGATGCTCAGGTGGTGGTACGGGGACTGGGTAAGAGAGGAGGATTGACATACTTGGATCTTATTCTTGATGATATACACTTCTTGATACACACAAAGAGGTCTTTTAGTATCTCTTATTGCAAAAGGTCTGCGAATCGTGTGGCTCACGTCTTGGCGAGATCACATGTTAGCATCTCAGATCATAGTTTTAGTTATGAGAGTATTTCGAGCAGTGTTGTAAGCCTGATGTCAAATGATCTTCTATTATTATAATGATGACGGGTTAATTTTGCAAAAAAAAGGAATATTTTTATTTTAACCATTATGTTAGTGAATAGCTTATATTTTGATATAAATTATTATTGTAGCAAATTATTACAAATATAATCTTCACTTATAAAATATTTCTGCTTCTTTTAGAAAAAGTCCATATTTTATTTTTGCACAGGGCCCGTATATTCTCGGGACCGGCCCTGTTGTCGGAGATAACGGCAACACTGTTGGAGCTATCAAAATGTAGAAAAAAGGATATATCACCACATATAATATAATATTATAAAAGGAAGAATTCAGTGACAATAACAGGTTCGTATGGACTAGCTAGTGTTCATATGGGCAGCACACCCTTTACCAAGTAAGTGCAATTTTTTGTAAAGTCAACATTATTTGCTATTGGATCAAAAACCCATACAATCAAACATGAAACTTAGGGGTGTTTGGAATTGATTCCGCTTCTGCTTCTTTTTTAAAGTAGAAACAGAATCAGAATCAGTTTTCAGAAGATGGTACCTACAGCTTCTAAAAAACTGATTCTGAGAGTAAATTAGAGCACCAGAAGTGCTTCTGGAATTTCACCCAAACACTCTAGCTTCTGCTTCAGCTCCGTGAAGCAGCAGAATTAGTTTTGAGAATCAGATCCAAACACCCTTAATTTCGGGACCGAAAGAGTAAAATAGAAGCAATGGAAAACAACTCACAGCCGCAATTGCTAACGGATGAGTCGCTAACGTTGCAAGCAGAGGGGAGCGTCATCGCCTTGGTGACGTTCAGAGAAACTCCGAAATCCGCGCTGCTCTTAAACCCTTCACACAGGCAACTCCGGTTGGTTTTCAACACCAGTTTGATCCCGGAGCAGCAGCTCCCCTGCGGCTCCGTCTTCGTACTGCCATTGGAGACGAAAGATAGACAATCAGCCAGGTTGTCTATCATTATGACGGAGCCGCAATCTTCTGCCGCCGCGGTGATCGGCCACACGGCGAGAATGTACACCGCCAGTGAACAAAAAGCGTTCGAGCTCAAAGCCATTTTCTAGCAAACGGAAGATTGATAGGAGATTTATTAGGATGAAGGGAATGTAGCGATCGATGGTGAATGGAAAATGCTGAGATTGTGGGCAGAGGGAAAGGCTTATGCTGTGTATAAGGATAGAGACGGTGTTGCACTTTCTCAGTTAGTTCAGGTGTAATGTGAACATACGAGTGGGGGCCACACTGTTGACAGCAAGGAATTGATGCGTCCCTCACTTTCCTAAATCATTGGTGTGGTCAATGATCCTTTGGCTGCACGCCATTCCAGAATTCATTTTATACGTCTATCAAATTATCCATATACAACTAAATCGGCGTTTTGTGAAGAAAATCGGAACTTGCGAAGACAAAAAGAAAATTGTCTGTGTCATATACAATTTTATTTTTGTCTGTGTGAAAAACAGTTTTCTACACAAAACGCCGGTCAAATTATTTGTAAACAGAAATTTTGACCATAGCGTAAAATGGCATGTACACTTTGATGCGTACAAATAGCATTTTCGGATCATCTATTACTGTTAGGGAAAAAGGGCAAATAAGCCCTCGAACTAACCGAAAAAGTGCAAATCACCCCTTTTATTTGAGGCTCTGTCCGGCCGTCGCCATTTGGGGCCGGGTTCCCGGTGGAATTTTTTATTGAATTTTTTTGAGCATCTTCTTCATTAAGTCTAGTTTACCTATACCAAATTTCAGCTAAAAATGCAATCAGGAAGGCAGTCAAATAAATGTTTGAAGATAACTGTGTAGTTAAACAACGCAGTATATTTCAGAAAATCATTTGATTACCTTCCCGTTTTGATTTTTAGCTAAAATTTGGTATGAGTAAACTAGACTTAATGAAGAAGATCCCGTCCTCCCCAAATGGTGATGGTCGGAGAGAACCTCCTATAAAAGGTGTGATTTGCAATTTTTCGGTTAGTTCGAGGGCTTATTTGATCTTTTCCCTTACTATTACTATCTTCTCAAGGATGGTAATCATGGGACTCGCCTAATGTTAAATATTTTACATTCCCGATTCTTTTATAGTAAGAAATTATGGTACATACGCATAAAATCCTCTCTGAATTCCAAAAAGTGATTGTGATAATGCTTTTTATTCTCTAAATATACTACAAGACGTGTTGTGACAAAATACTACTTTGTATCATATTTTGACATTATGAGATTTTATAATAGCATTATTTTTCAAGTTTAACAGTAAGTACTCATATTTAGATAATGAAAAAAGTACAGTCTTATTTTAAAATTCCAAAACGTTATTACTCTCATCTCGGGAATTTTCCCTTACTTGTTTTTAAATACTTAGATTTAAGACTTCTATATCTTCGAAAAAATACATATTCTATAGTACTCTTAATATATCATACTTTTCAACACGACTTAATTAAAATTCAACATTAGAATAAATTAAATATAAATAAATGTTGGAATCATTTTTTGACCAATTAAATGTATAATAGGTTCAATGTCCCATTTTTTTACAAATTAAATGTATAATAGGTATAGTACAATGTCCTAGACTCCATTTGTCGTTGACACACTCTCATACGGAGTATATGGAATGTCCTGAGTTTGGAACTCCATAGAAACAGTTTGGAATCCCCCTACCCCACCCCTCAGTATAAAAAAAAAGAATAGTGTACGTAAAAAAGTACTCGTATAATATCTTAGTACTCGCCTTGATTTAAAGCTAAGGGTGTGATTTTGCCTTAAATTTTTAGTTTGGTCTTGTCCAATTTAGAGTTTGTCCCGTATAATGAAATTTTCTAGAGTAGATGAATCGATTCAAACTAATAAAAAAAGGATGACACCCATCCCTGAGGGCGCCCCAACACCGACCGGACGACACGATGGGAGGATGTAAATTGGACTATAATCACAATCTGATAGATAGAGAGTGCCACAAGGGTTAGGTCTCGGGTTCGAATCCCGGCAACTGCGATGAGGGGTTACTATGCTGAAAAATGCATAGGGCTTCTGCAAGTACCTGGGACAGAGCCCCACTCTCTATCTATCAGATTCAAACTAATGAAATTATTAATGAAGGAGTTGAATCGGCTGAATTAAGAAAAAACTATATATTTAAAATACATTTTATTAATAAATAAAAGAAAGAATTTTGGAAAAGCAGCATATGTGATCACATTTGCTCAAATGTGGTATGACATTGCAACTGGTCCATGCATGTGAAAACACCATCACTGCTATCAGGGGCGGATCCAAGAATATGAGATGCCCTGGGCTGAATAGGAATTATACTACACTTAAATATTAGCGGAGTGGGCTAAATGTTAAAAGTGAAAATGTTAATAAAATGGGGTTCGAGTAGAGAAAGCTCTGCCTTCTCACTAGGAAAAAATTTCCCAGCGGTCATTTTTCCTATGTTGCTCGAACTGCTCTTTCATCTTCAGCTCTCAAATTAATCCGTTAATCTTGGAATTTTAAGCTTGAACGGCGATTTTTTGAGGTCCCAGGTCGTGCAATCGCAAATTTCAAGTTTGAGCTCCGATCTGGTTTTGGATGATTGTTTCAGGAAAAGGAGGGTTGTGTGGGGGTCGCCATCCTCTGGCGAACCTCCCATTGCAATTTCCGTAGCTCCAACCTTCATCAAAGTCCAGAAACGAAGGATTCGAAGTTGAAGACTACTGTTCATTCGCAGTTCATAGCAGAATTGATTTCTTCTGATTTCTCAACTCTTCTCGGTCAATTTGATTTCTAAAGCCAAATTGGAGATCATCTTGCTGAAACGAGGCTAAGGACACCTCATTGGGCTCCTATAAGTCGGTATTCAGCTTTCTCCCAGTTTCTTGGCTACTGTTGATTGTTTACAGGTTACTCTGCTTCTTTAAATTCTGGAAATTTTTGTGGCCTGTTATGGGAATACAAACTGTACCAGTAGTTTCGGATTTTCAAGGTGAATATAGTAGATTTTTTTCAGAATTTTCTGAGCATTTTCTGAAAAAAGGTTACTGCTCATCCCCTACTGCCTTAGACAGACCGCTACAGTTATGGGTAGCATCATTTGATCTAGCGAAATTAGCCCTAGCTTTATTTGATCTAGCATCATTTCGCTAGATCAAATGATGCTATCCATAATTTTGTGTTGTTTCTTGGAAACGAAAGTGACAAAAGATGGTTTTAATAATTATGTTTCTAATAAATGGCCTGGTTGGCTCTTTGAAACTAATTTTCAAAAAATTAATGGTGGCCAAATGGCCATTATGTGGAATCCTTGTTTTTTAGATTGCGTTGTTACTGTGGTTCATGAACAATATGTGCATTTTAGGTGTGTATGCCGAACCACACAAAATTATTTTCAAGTGACGTTTGTGTATGCATTGTATACCGTTCTGGAGCGTGAAGCGTTATGGGATGAACTTGCTATACTAGGTGACCAAATTAGGGAGCCTTGGCTTATAGCAGGTGACTTTAATTGTGTGAAGCTTGATAGGAATTTGCAAGATGGGTGGCTTGGTAGCATCAATCTCCACAAGAACTCTAGCGAAATTAGGCCTAGCTTTATCTTGAGTGACCTTATCGGCAATGATGGGCATCCCCACCCGAGATGCTAGCTCACTCATCTCTTCTTTATTCCAAAGCCTAACCGAGAGCCCCGAGAACTTTATCCATGTTGGAACTTTTAGGAATTCTTCATCATGAACTTCAAAATCTTCGGATAACACTTTGAGAAAAAGTGCTTTCCCATATAAGGAATAAGGTCCCTCCACTAACACCTTGGTACGGTCCTCCTCACTTTGAAAATGGAAGATAACCCATCCCTTATCATGGGACTTGATCTTACATTGTACACCCCACTTTAAGGTGAGGTCTTGTATAGCTCACATGCCCGGGAACCTACCTGCAAAAAAGCCAACCAAACAAAATCCCCATATCTCAATGAGAGTAGGGAGCTTACGGTTTGAGAAGTCCACAACTTCGCCCTTTGGTTCGATGTAGTCTAGCTTCATCCCATGAGATAGTGATCTATTGTCATGGAAAAGGTTCACCCACGGCTTCTTAACCCCCGGTTCTTCATGATCTCCAAGGTCCTCCTTATAGCTAGGAGCTGTATCTTCCGACCCAAGGGTTACGGATTCTTCATCAACAATACCATCAATTGACGGTTCCTTTGAGTTAGCTGCATGAATGGGAGTAGGATCACTGGTAGAGTTAGCCGAATGCACAAAAGAGAAATCTCTCGAGGCCTCGGCATTAGAGGAAGCAGTCTGCCTCACAAGTGGAACTACCGGATTGATAGTCATTTTGGAAGCCTCCTTAGGAACATAGGGAGGTAAGACCTCCTTGCGAGTTCCATCCCCTTTGTTCATGAGATCCAATTCAGCTTGTCTAGCTTGGAGCTTTTTGAATTTCTCCTGAAACTGATGGTCCTTCAAAGGAGGGGTGCGTGACTGTTTATTCTTCCTAGTCATTGGGGAAGAAGATGAACAGTACGTTCCACACTCAAGACATGGTTAGAAAATTCTCAAGATACTCTCACACGTTCCCCTTGAGATGAGGAACAACCCAGTATGTTCCTTTTGAAGAATGGACAAGTACGGAATCCAGAAATAATTCCTAACTAGTATTTAGTTCGCAGAAATCACTGTAGCGGTCTGTCTAAGGCAGTAGGGGATGAGCAGTAACCTTTTTTCAGAAAATGCTCAGAAAATTCTGAAAAAAATCTACTATATTCCCCTTGAAAATCCGAAACTACTGGTACAGTTTGTATTCCCAGAACAGGCCATAAAAATTTCCAGAATTTAAAGAAGCAGAGTAACCTGCAAACAATCAACAGTAGCCAAGAAACTGGGAGAAAGCTGAATACCGACTTATAGGAGCCCAATGATGTGTCCTTAGCTTCGTTTCAGCAAGATGATCTCCAATTTGGCTTTAGAAATCAAATTGACCGAGAAGAGTTGAGAAATCAGAAGAAATCAATTCTGCTATGAACTGCGAATGAACAGTAGTCTTCAACTTCGAATCCTTCGTTTCTGGACTTTGATGAAGGTTGGAGCTACGGAAATTGCAATGGGAGGTTCGCCAGAGGATGGCGACCCCCACACAACCCTCCTTTTCCTGAAACAATCGTCCAAAACCAGATCGGAGCTCAAACTTGAAATTTGCGATTGCACGACCTGGGACCTCAAAAAATTGTCATTCAAGCTTAAAATTCCAAGATTAACGGATTAATTTGAGAGCTGAAGATGAAAGAGCAGTTCGAGCAACATAGGAAAAATGACCGTTGGGAAATTTTTTCCTAGTGAGAAGGCAGAGCTTTCTCTACTCGAACCCCATTTTATCCTTAGGCCGTATGGTTCTATTATAGCTTGGAAAATAGTGTTTGCCACTAAAAGAGAGCAAGTACAGCGTCATATACCACTATACCAGCAAGGCCTAGAGGAGTCATAATGCAACCACTCTAACATACTCTCAATCTAAAAATTGTCAAATAAATCCTTAAACTTTTATAAAAAAAAGTCAAATAAATCCTTATATAAGAGGTTTTGTTCGGTCGTCGCGATTTGGGGCGGTTCCCGATGGAATGTTTTGATGAAAATTTTTGAGCATCTTATTCATCATGTCTAGTTTACTCATATCAAATGTCAGCTAAAACTTCATAAATTTCAGCAGAATCAGCCAAATCAGCCGATTTTTGTGCTACCAAATGGGCTCTGAATCATCTTTACAGATATCTAAATCGGGAGAAATACTCAGGTCCAGCCGGATGGATGGAAGCCGGCATCCGAACTCCGCCGTTTGGGGCAATTCCGGGTGGAAGTTTTTGATGAGATTTTTTAAACATGTTCCCAATCAAGTTTAGTTTATCCACAAAAAATTTCAGTTTAAAATTCGATCGTGAAGTCAGTCAAATAATTTTTTGAAGTAAACATCATTTTCTATGTATAATTTTGCGTAGTCAACTTCAAAAAATTATTTGACTGACTTCCCGATCGAATTTTGAGCTGAATGTTTTTGAGGATAAACTAGACTTGATGGGGAACATGCTCAAAAATTTCATCAAACAATTTCACCAGGAATTGTCCCAAACGGCGGATTTCGGACGGCGGCTCCTGCCCCTCCAGCTGGACCTGAGCATTTGTCTCTATCAGTTTTATTGATTAAAATGTACGTGTTCAGATGTCACATTAGTTCGAGAGTCACAAAAGTCCAATTACAATATAATAAAAAATGCTATATATATGGAGTACTTAATAAATAAAAAATGAAAAAATGTAAAATAATATGCGGGTCTATGTTGTCACCTCAACAACCTCCCAGCACCTACAACTCCAATCACCAAAAAAATGTCAAGTGTCAACATGTTTCAGAAATGCTATCTCGGTGACAGTTTTTGAGAAAATTTTAACATTTTCAAGGAGTAAAAATTTCACCTTCATCGCATTTCCAATTATTTTTTTTTTGCAGTTTTTATACAAAATGATACTTCCTCCGTTCTTTTTAGTAGCAACATTCCCCTTTTCACGTTTGCCAATGCACAACTGTGACCATCATTATATTTAATTCTCTATTAGTAAAAAACTTTTAAAAATCAGATTATGAAACTTCATAATGAGACAAATCCAACAATATTTTTAAAAAATAACAATTCACATTCATTAATAACTAAAATGTAGTCAAAGTAGAGTACATGAATAGTGTGTAAATTTCAATGTTGCAACTATTATGATACGGAGGATAGTATTTTTTATCCAATCAGAAGTAACTTGGCTGGGCAGTGGCCGAGAGTGTGGGAAAGGTCTCTATAATTTTTAAGGTGTTTTATTTATTTTTTATTTATTTAATTGTTTTTTATTTTTTTAAAAATATTTTCTATTAGTTTAGTATTATTTTAAAATACTTTTGATTTTTTTACAATTTTTTATGATGTTTTGTAAAAACCATATGAATACCCCTATAATTTGGCAACGTAAAAACCATATGAATACCCCTATTATTTGGCAATAATATGTTCCTAACTCTGTTACTTTTTTTAAAATATACGTAATGTTTTAAGAACATAAAAAATACAATAGTATATTTCTAATTTTCATTTCAGAAAAATATTATTTCTACTTTTTTAATAAATACTACGCATTTAAATTTTATACTTCAATTCGTATTCATTAGCAAATTTATTGATGGAAAGTCTCGGCCTATAATCTATGTTGTAAAAACCGGACCGGTGAGCGACCCGGTCATGTGACTGGGTCATGGGTCAACCCGGACCCGGAGGGTCAACCCGGTCAAAGCCGGAAAACCGGTCAACGATTATACGTCTATATAATAATAATAAACATATAATTATATACACTCTCATTATATATTTTTATTTGTATTGTACATTTATATTATAATTTGGCATGATTTTCATTCTTAAATAAATATATAAATATATTACATAGTTTTTCTTTTTAGGGAATTGAAATTGCAATTTTATTGGTTTAAAAAATGCATTAAAATTAAAAAAGAAATTACTTTTTTTTTTTGGAAAAGACCGAAAACCGGGTTTTCCCGGGGTTTTCGGGTTTCTTGGGTCGGGTCCGGATCGGTTTTTTCAGGTCAGCCGGGTTTTCCCGGTTTTTGACCATTTTCGGGTTTTGAAGAAACCGAACCGGATTTTTGTCCGGGTCACCGGGTTCCGGGTCAACCCGGCCGGGTCGGGTCGGTTTTTTAAACATAGCCTATAATTGGAATTATTTATAAATAGTTAATTCTCCATAGTCGACATTTGCGATACCTTCAATTCCTATGTAGCACCGATACCGGTACGCGGAAAAGCGGAAACGCGGAAACGGGTACGGGGATACGTCAAAACCAAAAAAAGTAGGATACGGATACGGGGCCATATTTATAAATATTAAAAGTTATGGGGATGTTTTTACAAATATTAAAAGTTATAGGGGTCTATTTATAAATATTAAAAATAGATTTTTTTTTGAAAATATATATATACACACACACATATAATATCCTATGATGTCTACCCATTCATTGCATTGAAGCATTTTCCTTTTTCAAGATACTTAATAATAAATTCATAATATTTCTCATATACACTAGTCATCTCGAAATATAAATATAGTCAATAAGTCATTAATTTAAAATGACAAATAAGTCAAACAACTACAATCTTGAAATTAAAAGTGCAAGTATCCAATTAGGAGTATGAGTTAATGACTTAATTCGGATATAGTCATATAGGACCATTATTTGATTACCAAGTAAAATGTAGTTTTAGATTTTCATTTTTGTTTAGAATTTTATTAAGTAAATTTTAGGATTTTTTTTTTAAAAGTTGATACGGGTATCCGTCAGGATACGAGTATCGGAAACTTTCAAAAAATTACAAAAAAAAATGGAAACTTTTAAAAATTGCAGATATGGCCCGGGAACGTACGGTACGGGTATCCTAGAGTATCGGATACGGGAACGTATCGGATACGCCGATACGCTACCCTAGCGAAGTATCCGTGCCTCATAGTTCAATTCAATTATTATTATTGTTGTAGTTATTATTATTATTATTATTATTAATTTTTTCATCAAATATGAATATAATGCATCCAATGCACGGTATGCTCTCAAAAAAACAAACCTCTCGCTTTCTTTCTCAAAACCAACCAATACATGCTCCCTACGCTTGCATACTTACTGCTAGTAGTATGCATAATAAGATGAGTTGGACAAGAAAGGAACACTACTAGTTCGTTCCCAAGTCAAAATAACAACACCAAAAATGCAGCTGCCATGGCAGCAGCAAAGGCCGGTACCCGAATAGACGAAACCGAATTTTCTTGAGTTGGCGAATTAGCTATCGGCACCGGCGAAGTTCCTGCTGGACTTCCCATTGAAGGAGGAGCTCTTCTCGGAGATAATGGAGCTGCCAAAATGGTGAAAAAAAGAAGACGTGTTACCAATTATATAGGGTTTCATGAACGAAATAATTTGAGTGCTAATTTTTTCTTCACAGAAACAATAATAGGTAATTGAATAATACGTACGGAGTATTGTAATTGAATAAAACATCTAAATCCATGATATTATATATAAATCTTAAACCTACAGATTCAAAAAATTGTTATTTTGACATTCACTCCTAGCTATATTTTTAATAGATAGATAACATATTTATAGGGAAGTGTAACTCAAATCAAACAAAAAACAAAAAGGAATCTACACCAAATCAGAAAAACTCACTAAAAATCACGAAAGCTCATTCATTTTGTTTTGCATATACTACCTCCATTCCACATTAATTTGCAAAATTGTTTTTTTGTCAAACCGTTTCATTTTATTTGCGAAATTAGGATGTCAATTTTTAAGTATCTTCTAATTTGGAATTTGCAATTTTGAAGAGATTTTACTATAATTTTTGAATTTGAAAATTTAATTTATTAAAAATTGAATTAGTTATCGATAAGGAGGATTTAACTTCAAAACTATATTATTCAAAAAAAAAACTTTAAAATTATTTGATCAAAAAATGTTGACTTTACAAATCAATTTGAGACGAAAGGAGTACATTATATGGACACCATTACCCTATCTAAATTCATCTAGCGATCTAGGGTCTGTTAATAATTTATCAATTTTTTTTCAATTTTACTCGTTAAATTGTGTGGTAAACTATAATTTAAATGCAATTTATTCATAATAATTTCAACTAAAATATTAACATTTTTAACATATTCAGCCATGGATATCTTATAAATCTTATAAATGATGAAATTGAGTACTACCTCCATTCTTGACATCATGGATATCTTGAAAAAAATATTACTAAATTTGTCTCTTTGTAAATTTTTAAAATCTGATTTTTTAGTTTTTTTTTACCAATAGAGAGTTATACTACCTCTGTCCCCAAAAGAGATGCAAATTTGACTATTCTTAGTCAAACAGTCTCATTTTGTTCGCTTAATTAGGATGCCAATTTTTAAGTATATTCTAATTTGGAGCTTACAACTTTGAAGAGATTTTAATGTAGTTTTTGAATATGTAAATTTTAATTATTAAAAATTGAAGTAATTTTCCATATGAAGAGTTGACTTTTATTATTGCTTGACCAAAAATTGTTGACTTTGCAAAACAAATTGGGACGGAGTGAGTATATATTATGGTCAAAGTTATGTCTCGACAAATGTGAAATGTTGACTATTGCACTTATTTAAGAAGTGAGGAATATATCTTAGCGTAAAATGTGAAGTATGTCTCTAGTACAAAATGAGTTCTTGTGAAATTAATGCAAAATGATGAGCATATATTCAAATGAGCGTCTTAGCGTAAAATTATGTACGAATTACTCCGGACGTATAATTTGATGACGTATATGAATAGGATCGGAGAGGAAATGAAATTAAAAAGAGAATGAAAGAATCTGATCGGGGACGTACGTACCAGCCGGAGATGTTGATGGATTCCCGGCGCCGTTCACTGATTTTTTGTTCGCAATCAAAGGAAACAAAACGAATTAGGGATAATTAAGAATCATAACACAATCGATTTGATTTAAGAAAACCGAAAACGCAGAAGCGATCAATCTATATATCTACTCACAGTCGCAGTTGCTAACAGGCGGAGCCGGAACGTCGCAAGCGGCGGGGAGCGATTCCGCCTTGGTGACGTTCAGAGAGACTCCGAAATCCGCGCTGTTCTTAAACCCTTCACAGAGGCACTTCGGATCGGTTCTCAGCACCGTTTTGAGCCCGGAGCAGCAGGTCCCCTCCGGCTTCGCCGTCGTGCTGCCGTTGGAGACGAACGAAAGGCAATCTACCATGTTGAGTACGAGGCTGTCGCAATCCGCCGGATGGGCAGAGTCCGCCGCCGTGATTTCCCACACGGCGAGAACGCACAGCGCTAGTGAACAGAGAGCGTTCGAGCCCAACCCCATCGATCAAATCAATTGTGATCGAGATTGTGGCCGATCACTTGTCTAAGAGAAATGAAAGGATATACGGACTACGGAGTATATATGCAAGGAAGGAGATGATGGTGCAGTTTCTGGGTCGGGTCGGGTGTCATGCGAACATAGTGAGTGGGGCCCGCGGGCATGGGATTGATGCGTTCCTCTTTTCTGCCTCTCTTTCCTGCGATATTGGGGGTGGTGTCAGTCCACATTTTAAAAAATGTTGACCTACACAAAATATATACGTATGTCCATCTGTCACAGACAACAGTTGTACGTGAGAGACAAAATTTCTGTGACAAACAGACATGTGTACACATTTGGTGTACCTTTAGCAAAATCCTCCACACTGATCAGTATTCAGTTGTAGAGTTACTCTTAAAACTTCGTTAAATTTGATTAGCCTGAATATTAATAAAATAAAAATTGTATGATTCAGCTTTGTGTAGAAGAGAAAAAAACATTGAAATGGAACGAATTTGCACAACTACTAAGAAAAGTGGATTTATATGGTTTATATTGAATAAACAATTATAATGAGATTTATCGAAAAGGTAAAATGAGACAATATTTGTGGGATGGAATGAGTATTTTCTTACTTCTTTTCTTACTTTGTAGTAGTTCGATAAATAAAAATTAGGCACAGTTATTTAAATCCAAGCTAAGATGGGATGAGTTCATTTGATTTGATCTACTTAATCTCATCTAGTCTATTTTGGTGTGATACTCGGTATTATGCATATTGTATACGGAGTATATCCCTGGAGTTTTGGAAGGTTTGGTTTGTTTTGACTTGCATGTTTACGTTTTGTGTGGTCCGGTTAAGTTTGATCACATATAGTTTAATCTGAATTAACATTACATTTTAGATGTGAGAACAAGTCCAATTGAAAAAAACCTTCATGCTTTTCAATGTATGAGTGAAATTGTAGAAATTCATATGTAGGAAGTTTATTAGACAACTATATCAATTGTTCAATAAATTAAATATTGAGACAAATATTACAAAAAATTATTTGTCAATGCATTAATAAATAGAATAGAATTACGGTAATACTTCCTTTGTTCTCTAATAGATGAGTATATAGTCTTTGACGCAAGATTTAAGAACAAATTAATAGGGGTAGGATAAAAGGTGTAGTGAGTTGTGTGTAAAGGATAAAGTAAGAAAGAGAAAGAAAAAATAGAAAAAAGAATGGAGGTATATACGTATATTTATTGAAAAAACTTTTCAAAAATGAAAAGGGGGACATGTATTAGATAACATTTCAAAATGGAAAGAGAGACATGTATTAGCGAAGGGAGAGAGTAGAATATGTGAATATATAGTACGAACCATTTAAGACATAGATAATAAATTAAATTCTCATGTTCCAATCGTACAATTTGTACTAAACCTCTTAGATAATGTCCCCAATATAACATCGTTTTCGGGTCGATAAAGTGAAGATCAGAAGAAACACATTAATGTTACTCTTGTTAAAGACACAACGAATACGTGCTCCGTAATATAATCCGTAAAATATTATTCCGTAATATCATGGGCTAGATTACTAGAATAATCTGTCGTTTCACTCGTTTGGCATGCATGAAACGTTTTTCTTTTGGAATATACTACGCATATATTAAATTGATTGACGAATTCGCTATAATTACCAGCACAGATCGAATAGTTACAGAACAGTTTATAAGTATTAATAATGTTTCAAAACTGTTTTTTCCTTGTGAGAAATGAATGGATCGGAGTATAAAATACCCTTATGCATTTGAATATTTTTTTCGAAAGTAATAACGTAATTGGATAAAAACATGTGCCAGAATGTCGCAACAAATTAAAAGTATTAATCTTGCAAATATAACAAGAAGAAAAAGAGCAAATAAGCCCTCCAACTGTTAGCAATTCTGTCATCAGACTCCTGAACCGAAACACTTGCAAATAAACTCATTAACACATTGAAAATTAAGTAATTAAATCATTTTTACCTGCTAGTGTTGGTAATTTCTCATGAGAAAGATTTCTCTTATCTACACAAGCAGGTAAAAAATGATCTAATTGCTTAATTTTCAATGAACTAATTAAGCGGTGTATGAGAAAGTCTTCTCATTTAGGGGCGTGCTTGCAAAATCGCAAAAGGAGGGCTTATTATAACCATTCATGAAACATAAATTTAACAATTTTAGTGATTAAAGTTGGATACTAGTTACTCCATTTTAGGAGTTATTTACAATATAACTCTAATACTTTTGTGTTTTTGGGTCTCAGTAAATATATTTTATAAAATAGAATTAAAGTACGACTTCATGGTTTTTAAAAGCTCCACCAAACATGATAACACTAGCAAGTTTTTTATATGAAAAAATTAAAAAAAAAATTGAAAAATATAGATACAAATTGAAGAAAAAAATTAGAATGTCAGAGTCAATATTTTTTCATTATGAGATTATTAGTATATTCTACATCTATTTTCGGAAAGAAACTAAAGCCATAATATCTTACATTCTCACCGAAGGTGCTTATTTGAGACCAAAAATAGTTTTATGGAGATACATAAATGATGGGGCATAAAACACAAAGGACTGTTAAAATCTTAAAGTTGGCACATATAGATTCCGTTGTAAAATGTTAATGTAAAAGTGCATGTTTGGTATCCGACTTGTGAATAGCCCTATCATACTCCGTATGAAATAGTAATATTATTACTAATTAATACGGAGTATATAAGAAAATACGAACCGTGGTTAATTTAATAACACAAGACTAAAGGTGTAAGAAATGTTTACACCTGCCTATTGATTATAATCCAGAGCAATTAAATGATCGTTTTGTCTTGTAAATCCATTTAGAGTCAACCATATATGTTAGTTGAAATGGTACGATCCAAGGCACAAGTAAAGAGGACAAGTCATGGTATAGATGAAAAACGGGGTATGAGTAAGGAAATGTGGATTCGTGAAAGTGCACGTACATGAAAACTAATATACGTACACACTCCTATGATGTAACAACTACGAGTAATATAAATACATGACAACTAATTTAAAAAAAAAACGGTAATATACTAATATGTATAGTAATGTTGCAAAGAGAAAGCTTGTTAGATGGTGATGTTGCTAAATGTAGATCATATGCACGACAAACCATACTAACGGGAGAAATATCTAGTGACTTTTGAAAAAATTTCAAAGACGGGTTAACAATATAAGTACGGAGTACCTCTAAAAGTTGCATCCTCACAAAAACTAGCCATAAGTTTTGCATCAATTAGCATGGTTCGAGCTATTTCTATAAAAATGGCACTGTTTAGATTTGGCAACACTATTATGAGAGCTCTTCTCATCAGGCCGGCCTGACGGGCTGCCCCGTCCGGCCGAGCCCGTTTGGGCACCTTCCCGGTGGAATTTTTTGATGAAATTTTTTGAGCATGTTCCTCATCAAATCTAGTTTGTCTATACCAAATTTCAGCTCAAAATTCGATCGGGAAGGTCGTCAAATGATTTTTGCAAGTTAACTGGTCCGGAATATGTATTTTCCGGACCAGTTAACTTGAAAAAATCATTTGACGACCTTCCCGATCAAATTTTGAGCTGAAATTTGGTATGGACAAACTAGACTTGATGAGGAACATGCTCAAAAAAATTCATGAAAAAATTCCACCGGGAAGGGGCCCAAACGGGCTCGGCCGGACGGGGCAGCCCGTCAGGCCGGCCTGACATGATGATTTCTCACACTATTATATTGTTGGCTTCCAGGACATGATTTGCAAAAGTAAATGCCAAAGTAAAAAAAAAATCAAACTCACTCCTCTATCACTTTGAATCAGTGATGATATCACTTAACTATATCCAATTTTCATACCCCCTAGAACAATTCCTTAAACCATTTGAATATGCAATCAAAATGATAGAAGTCCGCTTTAGACTTTAGTACAAATGTGGTCGGTCACACTAAAAACTGCACTTGATTATTTAATTATCAATTTTAAAACTAAACTTATTTAGTTGAAGCTGAACTGGCAGGGCGTGATGGGTGTTGCTGAGGCAGTGCTCCAAGGCTGGATGAAGGTCCACAACCACGTGTAGGAGAAGGAAAATCAAGAAGAAAATGGGAGATGGAAGCTACAGGTTGTATAAAGATCAATATATATAGACGATGCACTAGACCCAAATAACTCTAATCGTGGGATTGGCATCGGTGCTAGGGATGAGTTCAGATCTTTTGTGGCAGAGATGAGATGGAAGTGTAGGGGCAATTTTGTAACAAGTTCTACTGAATTGACAGTTATAAGGGAAGCGATGCAAATATGCAATGGGCTAAAGAAAATGATTGGTAAAAAGTTATCATTTAGACACTCGACAAGTGGTGAACGTCATAATTTCCCCAAGTGGAGTTCCTATGATATAGATTTGTCAGATGATAATAGATACATGATGACATTTATCATCAATATTTATCGAATAAGGTGACACATGTGTTAGCTAGGCAATCTTTCTAATTTTTATTGGTTTGAGATTCCACCATTTTATATTCATGATATTCTGTTGAGGGACAATTGTTAATGAAGTTTATGTTTATTTTAAAAAAAAAAAACTAAACTTTCTTGATGGATTGATACATAATTTTGTTGAGCTAAGGGGCCCGAATTGTTGCTGAGAAGCAAGTTCATATTGTTTTTTACTTAAATCATTGGAGCAGGTAATTGTCATTTCTAATTTTCTATACTGTTGGTTCCTATTGGTTGACATGTGCTAATGAATATTATCTAATTTTTTGTTTCTAAAATAATAGGAGAGAAGATGTAATTGCAAGACGAGATGGGAATGAAAAAAAGACCAAAAATTTATGAAATTTAGAGATATAAGAACCTTATAGACAATGTTTTCAATCTTCAGTAATAATATGAGATGAGATAGATAGCTTAATAGATAATACGGAGTACCAACCAAATGTGATTATCTATTAATCCATGGTACACATGAAATTGTTAATGAAGAGTTCATAAATCTATATGGGAAGATTGGAAGAAGAAACCCAAAACATCATCACATTTCTTTACACATAACTAGTCAAAGGGCTTCAATTCATAGGTAGTGTGATTTTTTAGCTTAGTAATAATGGTTGGTTAGTAAGTTCATCATTTATTTCATATCTATTTCCAAAACTTAACATGCATGCTGGGGCAAAGACAGCATAGTAGAGGCATGCTAAGTCCTGATCTCCCCAAATTTGTTTTTTTTAATTATTATACATGTATAAAAATTTGTATAAAGTTATCTCTTTTTGTATCGGCCTAGTCCACTTTATATCCTGGCTATGTCACCGCAAGCATGGTAAATGGTAATTGTTCTACTTCAATGAACTCATCATCAACATATCGCACTTAACATTTCACTAAGCTTTAAGCATTCTTCCCAAAAAAGACATAGTTATTACTCCGTATTATTACGTATTATTACTACTATTGTTACTATTATTATTACACTACCCTTAATTGTCATTTGTCAGCGAGTATTGTTTTGAACTACAGAAACAATAACAGCCACATCATCATGTTTTCCACCCCTCTGGCCCACATATCCAGCCAGCTGGGCCGCATCAGAAAATGGGCTTCTCCTTCCACAAGCTGCGCTTCCCACCTCTTGCGCCCTTGTACCTAATGCCTCTGCAATTTCCTGTGACAAGAAAGACCATACAAGAATGCTTTGAGGGTCACACATATACGACAACATTACCCCAGTGCGCAAAGGCTCCCACCTTCGGTGGGTAATGGGTTCGGATGTACGCAGCCATGTACCCGTGATGAAAATCGAGTAAAAAGTCACATGGACTAGCTAATGCTTCATAAAAAAAAGGACAGACAGTTTAGTGGGTCATTTTTCTTTTATTCCATCATATTCCCAAGCCAAAAAATAGCGAGTCTTAGAGAATTATATATATACGGAGTATATATCGGCTTTTAATGGCCAAAAAGAAAAAGAAATTATCATGAAAGGCTTTTGTGTGAGAAGAAGATATAAATGCAGGCACCTTGGGTGTTTTATTTGCTTTCAATGAATTGATCACAATTGATGCTATTTCTTGTGCATACAAATTGTCAAAAAGACCATCAGTTGCAGTGACCACAATGTCCCCCTCTTCTAACTCACTCTTGTATTCCTGATGATGCACAAAAAGGAAGACAATCATAACAACTAATAGCTCAGTGGAATGGATATACAATATATGTATCTTCTAAGAATATGGAGATATGAATATCACCTAAATAGTCACGATCAAAAGTTTTCGATTAATGCATTTATGTGTTAGGTGTGGCTCAGTCAATATTGTCTTAGGGATCTCCCTATTTCCCTGTACTCGAGTCTTAACACGTTTCCAAGGCAATACAGGTTTATTGTTTTTATGCATAACAATGCACAAATAATAATTACCTCCACAACTCCAAAGGGATTGTCACCACTTCCGATTAGAATAGGGAAATTGAATGCATGGAACATTGGGGATGACATTTTAAATACCACACCATTCCTTATCATAATAAATCCAGAGTCTCCAATATTAGCCACATGGAAAACCTGCCACCATTTAACATTACTTATAAGCAAGCGCCTAAATAAGTTGTTTTGGTAAGGCTTAATGCAATCATATGTATGCGCACCATAAAATTTCCACAAGAAAGTAGAAACACAATCCCACGATCTTGAAATAAAGTCTTGTTTGAACAAACACTGTTAATTCTTGTAATTTACAAAACATTGATTAAGTTGATGACTTCATGATATATCGTAGTTGTACCGTGCACCATAAAAATGGTTTTTTCGATACTGTTCTTTTGTAGTTTTCCCATTCCAAATCGTACTGCTTAACAAGGGTCTTCACAGAAAGAGACTATCTACTCATAGGGTGCAGGGCTAAGGTTTGCGTACATCTCACCCACACAACTACACCAGACCTACTTATGAGAAGGATATACTGTGTAATGTGTATGTTTGGTTTGGTTGAGTAGTTTTGCCTTATACCAAAATTAAAATGATGTACCTTGGTCAAACATGACTCTTGTCTTTTGAACAGGGGGTAGTATGCCATTACATTACACCCTAATCCATATCATTCTTGTACTTGCTAGTCAAAACTATCATGATGTGAAAGCTGAAAACTGTTTTAGTAACATCTTATACTCCCTTTACTAAAAACATGATTTATACCTGACCATCAAAGTGTGCAATCAAAGCTGTTGAACAACCTGGGGACTCTACTTTTTCCATGCTCAGTTCAAGAACTGCCTTAGGGTCAGTTCTGAAATCACTGCCACACTGCAATATAACCTTTTCACAATGCTCCATCAGTTCTCTTGAATATACCCCTGGATAAATACCTGAGGTGATGGAAATTGAATTAGCGTCCATTTGATGATTACTAAAATGACTGAATTGGCTCAGTTAAAGTGGTTGGTGATTTATTGGGAGAAAGGGTTAGTGGATGTGTAATTGTACCTAAAAATGCAACTTTTTTGTTTTAGGCAATACAAAAAATGATAAAATTGCTCATTGCTTGTAAAAATGAGAACCATCCAAAAAAGTGGCAAGAAGACGATTTTACCCTGAAAAGCCAAATCAACCAAATATTGGGGCATTTGGTGCTTTTTGGTAATCTTTTTAAGGCTTATCATCCCATTTGGGCATTACCAAATAAGGTTTCAATTCATGATCCAATGGAGATTTGAGGTCAAGAATGCTAACGAAAACCGCGCAAAAAAAAGGACTTTAGTAAGGAATACCTTCAAGGGACCACTGACCAACTCCATCAGCTATGCCTAACCAGTTCTGATCAGTCATAAAATATGCATCCTCTCCACCTGTAAATGCCTGGAATTTATTATTTATTTGCATTACTTGTATTTCCGTAATGTTGTCGGTTGATCTTCGATCATCTTTTCGTGGAGAATATAGGAGGCATTATTCTGAGATTTCAAAAACACAGAGCATTGTACTTTTTTAGTTTATATATGTGAAAGAAATACCTTAGAGGGATGCGGGAATAAAGCAGCACCAGATGAAAGCACTAACTCAGTCGTTTGAATGGCCTTACTGCTTAGCAAAGACAACAGAAGTGTGATTACTAATATAACAATTGTCCTTGTATAGACGAGAACATAACATTACATGTGGAAGTGTAAAGACCTCAAATCTCAGGATTCATGTGGAAGGTTGTATGTTTCAATAATATTAGGTTGACTCTCTACAAATTGGAAAGAAAAAAAGAAGAATAAAAGTATAGAGAGCTAAACACATTCTGAATTTTTGCTATATAAATTACACTAATATAAATGAAAATTAGGTGTTTTACTTAAATTGAGTACTATGTTTTTCCCAAATAGGACTGCTAGTTAGAAGTCCGAAATATTCGGATAACATTAATCTCAGGCAAGGCAGTATGGTTCCAGAGCAACATAACATTACTCCTATTTAGGAAAAACATACTCCGTATTACACTTACGTAAGGATAACAAATTTGTTTTACTCCTACTTAGGCAAATCTCCTATTAAGTTACACCACTATTTCTTTCCGATTCACGGATTATTATAGACTTGTATATACATCATAGTTCCTATTGGCAATAAATTTTGAAAGTAAACTGAAGTCAATTATCATTAGTTATATACATGAGAAAATTGATGATATAATTTAAGCAATCAGTGATTCAATGTGACTTGAAAAAATATTTTAAATAAAAGCTTATTAATTAACAAGGAAACTTGAATTAAAGAAGCAGATGTGGAGAAAGTGACCTATTAAATACACATACTTGGTTAAAGATTCTACTTGGCCTGATGATACTACTTCTGTAGGCTCAATGGAGTCATCATCATAGGCATTGTATTCTCCATCACTTGGTTGTTTGGAATAGTCTGGAAATCCTCTTGTTTGATGACTAGATGATTCGGGACGTTCACCCGAGAAGTTTTCAAGCAATTCCCCATCTGAATAAATACCTACTTCTAAAAGATTATAGCTGCCCTTATTCCTACTTACTAGTTCTGACTCAGGAATATCACTATCATTAGCTGCATGGGTCAAGAAGCCCTCTTTCTGTTCCGCTTCCTTAACAATGACTTCCTCCTCTTCTTTCTGACAATCTCCCTTAACAACATGAAGTTCTTCCGCATCTTTTCTTTTATCCACTTCCACCAACCAACAGTCTTCTGCCGGATCCCCAAACCGGAATAGAAAACTACCATCATCATGTTCTGGCCCCCAAAAAGAATTAAATACCTCAGCTTTACTTTCTTTATTGAAAAAAACCCAACTTTCTCGGGGGATACATTTGAAAAAATGGAAGCAAGAGAAAATACAAAAGGAAAGATAAAGAAATATACCATGGATTGAGATGACTTCAACATATTGGGAATTGGGTTTGCAAAAGAATGTAATTTGAGGCAGTTTTCTTCTTCTTCGTCTTCCAGATTGTATGCTTCTGGAAAGAGCTGAGAGTGGAAGAAAGGGTATGGGAGAAGTATAGACGGCGGGATAATTGAGTGGGATTGGGAAGTAGGCTACGGATTTGGAAACGAGACCAGCCATGGGGGTTTCTCTCTAGCAGCTAAACCATTTGGTTAAATTGTTGCCAACAATTCGTATGGCAGATTACATTTATTTAAGCACTACTGTGTTTCTTTTTAGTACCTTGTCCTTGAAGATTATAGCTTTCTGACATGCTTATTTGGAAATGAATCAATTTGGATGATCCGGAGTATTTGTGTTCAAACTTTAGATAGACAAACATTACGAAAAACAGACACCACTTGATTTAAATTCATTACTTCAGAGAAATTGAAAATATAATTTAAAAATGGGAGAATTAAATTTAAATCCCTTTCAGCTAAATTTGAATTTACACCACATTAGTCTTTACTCTTTACTCTTTAGTCTTTGTACCTGTTTTTAACATGTATTTCAAACTCTGGGAAACTACTCAATTTCAAAAAAAAATTAAAAAATGGGGGTAGAGTGGTAAACTTCAGAAATCTCTATAAAGCATTAAACTTTTTGGTTATATATGGAATATTTATGTTTAATTGTTTAAATACCTACAACCTGACTGCATTCTCATTTGATGTAGTCCGTATGTAAAAGTCTAATTTATGTGACCAACTAAAGAGATAAATAATCTGAAATAAGCATTCCATCTTTTTAAGGAAAACTCTAAAATATTTTGCCATTTTTTTCAATACGATTATACGAATAAATCCTAAATCCTAACGGCAATTTTTATAAAAATGTGCAGTGTGCGCAGATGTACCATTACAATGTCCCACATGCACAACAAAGAAGGGCGGGCCCATACAGGGCAACGGCTATTTTGTGTTTCACATTCTACCATTTGATCTTTAGACATTTAATTACTTCATCCCCTCAAATCTAAACATTTTGTGTCTCATGAAAAGAAAAAACCAACGAAATGAAAAAAGATTACAGAAAGTAGAAACCATGCATCCTGAAGTAGCTCTATGTTCTAGCCATAAATACTTCACTTTACCTGAGAGGATGTAATGAAAAGCATAATTGATATCTCAACTGGAAAACAGATTGTGTCTTAGCCCAAGTGCCTGTTAGCCGAACTCAAAAGAGCGACTCGGATTTAGAGGGACTTCTATGAGCAAACTCGGTAGTAGTTCACTTCATTTCATGGCAAGTACGTTAGGGACGACTTTGCTCACCAAGAAGCCCCTCTAAATGCCGTATAGCGACCTCAACCTTCTCCATGTAATTGTTATTATAATTCAATATAATTCTCAACAAGTTATCCAGCAAGTTGTGCATGGTACAATCCTTTTATTAACTCAACTGAATAATGTTCATACAATCACCACCCTCTATTAGATACTGACAGCTTGAAATGAGAAATAATAAGGGAATAAAAAATTGGACACACAAGCAGCTGTCGCTAATATCATCCAAATAACCACTACCCCGGAAATGAAAAGAAAAATCAGTCCTTTTTCTAAGATAAACAATAGCCAAGACATCGGTCAAGCAGACTTTTCTACTCGCTGCCACCGGTGGCCATCAAAAACTCACCCTCGCAGACCACATCACCGCCCACATACGCTTTCCCTTCCATCTTTGCAATACCAAAGCGTTTCTGCAGCTTGGTAAGTGTCATTCTCATCACCAATGTATCCCCAGCAACCACTGGCTTCCGGAACCTCACTTTGTCAATCCCCGCGAAAAAGAAATTGCTTCTGGATCCTCCTACTTCAGGTTGGAGCATCACAACCCCACCTACTTGGGCCATTGCCTAACATAAAATACCAGGATAAAGAAAAAGAAAAATCATTTAGATAAAGAAATACTACGTATGTGGTTTGTGAACAGAAGAAAAAATATCCAAATTGTTTAAAAAGGCAAGCTACTCTAGAATCTAGCATACTCCCCTATGTTCATATTTATATATCTAGGTTGATCAATTTCCTATATTACTTTTTATCGATCTAATTATGAAATCTATGCTCATCCATGAAGC
Organism: Cuscuta epithymum; assembly: GCA_945859915.1. NCBI lineage: Eukaryota > Viridiplantae > Streptophyta > Magnoliopsida > Solanales > Convolvulaceae > Cuscuta > Cuscuta epithymum. The sequence continues at coordinate 2,248,431 of CAMAPF010000938.1, forward strand.
ACAGAAACTTTTGGTAAAGAGTACGTTTCTGTTTCAGAAACTTTACAGGAACTCTTTGAAAAACTCTTTAAACAGTTATTTTTCAGTTACAAGGTGATATTTCCCGTTTCCTATTTTTTCATGTTTCCCACATTTCCGTGCAACATAGTTATGCTCATTAAAGAACACAAATAAATTAACTATGTGATTATGGGTAAGTATTAAAAGTTTGGATTAAGTAGTCACGCCAATATATTTATATAAGAACAGTTTTGAAGGACGCCAATTCGCCAATGCATTTCTTAGTGTGGGATTTTATAAACCTACACAGACACGGAGTACATACGAACATATACTCAATACATAGAAAGTAGTGATGCCCATACATCTTAAAATTGAAACTGAAAGTAGAGCATCAAGCACAATCATCATCATCATCATCATTAACCCAGTGCCGCAAAGGCTCCCACCTACAGTGAGGTAAGGGGGGTAAGGGAGGTCGGATGTACGCAACCTCACCCATGTACTAAAGCACGGAGAGACTGTTTCCGAATGAACCATAGTGAAAATCGCGTAAAAAATGCATGCAGAAAGAAATGGGAAATTATGAAACATAAATAATAATAAAAATCTTATACATTACTCCTTTGGTCCCACTTTGTAACATACACTTTCATTTTTGGGTTGTCCCAAAATATGAGCTAAGAATGGTCATTTCAAGCACATTACATACATAAATATATATCTAAGAGGAAAAGGCTCTCGACATATAAACTGAGAATGGTCATTTCAATTTTCAATCTTTCTTCATAATGTCATCACGGCATCACACTTTGGACTTAAATTTGATCTCGTCCACCTATTTGTTTTCATAAAGGACCAAAATTAGTTCTCGGTTTTCATATAAGGAAGTATTTTTTAATTGATCTGTATTTCATACGTATGTGTGTATACTGTATGTGTGTAAAAGGTGCAGTTCTGTTGAGAATGATGTTTCTCATGAGAAGTGAGAATGTTGGTTGACACAATGGTCTAATCTGGTCTTAAATAAGCTACTAAAGAAGTTAAAACTTAAAATCACTAAATATGTAAGGAAATTCACAACACCACATATCACATTTAGGATGTTTTTAATTGGACTACTGTAGTTCCAGATCATATAAGACTAGACTTCGACAGTTGTAAAATCCACTGTAGAACAAACATCATTTGCAAACCCAGGGCTATTTAATTTTTAGGCATTTCTTGTTGAGCATTCTGTATATAAAAAAACACCAGCAAAGTTTGATTTACATTGCAATACCTTTTCTATTAAGATCAACACTGTTTGGGCTTAAATCCACAAATTGCAATGTGGTTTCTAATAAGTCTGTAACAGTTCCAAGCGCATCTGCACTCTGCAGACCCTAAAACTAAGGTGAAAGGGGGGAGGGTTGGATTGCATACCTCAATCATGAGAACACCGGGCATGATTGGTCTCCCAGGGAAGTGGCCATTGAAGAACTGGTCGTTAATAGTAACATTCTTTATAGCCACCGCAGAAACTCCCGGATTGTACTCAATCACTCTGTCCACCAGCAAAAATGGATAGCTGCAAAAACAAAAACCAAATTATTCATGACCAAACAACTATTAAAAGTAATTTCTTTTTTAGGGAAAAATTACCGGTGAGGCAAAATATCCATAATCTGATTGATATCCACCACAGTTGGGAATGATGGGTACCCTGGTAAAGTGAATTTCAAGAAAACACGGTAAAGATAGAAACTTTTGAAAAAGAAATTAAAAAGATGGCCATAAGTAAAGCGTACTCAATTCAATAGGGGTTTCAGACTTGGCGGCCGCCGATTCATTGTCGGTGGGAGCACATTTGGAGATGAAACTAATCCGGTTTGTATTGGACCGGATCGAAACTGGTTGTAATTTTAAGGGCAGTGAGCGGTTTAGTGAGAGGGAAGGAGTACTCCCGATGCTGCTCTTGTGGGAGATTGCACATTGAGCATTAAGGGTGGACGAGAGGGATTGGGAGAGAGCGGTGGAAGCCATTGTTGATAACTCTCTCAGATTGTGTTTGTAGAAGAGGAAGAAAGAGAGGTGCGGTCTAAATGAACAGAGATTGATGGCGGAGAGACCAATGGTCACTTCTAACTTTCATGACATACTAGCACTCCTACGGTACTTTGCAGTTTGCACGGAATAAACACTTGTAAAAAACTACCTACGTAGTACTCCTTAAAAGTAAAATTCTACTCCGTATTTTAGAATTATCAAAGGTAGGTCTCAGTCAAATTTTTAATTTAGTATGTACATTTTAATTTGATGTGTCGAATTGTGTAATAATAATAACAAGTAAATTTGAAATTACTTCTCTAATTGTATTAATTGAAGTTATTGTAGAGCATTGTAGCTATTTTTCGCATATTTTTTTGTCTAATTAATAAAACACTACCTCCGCCCCCCTAAGTTTGGGACAAGAGAATGTGACACGATTATTAATAAAAGTGAGTTTATGTAGTTGATATTGAATTGATAAAGTAAGAATAAAGTAGTAATGATTTAGAACCACACAAACTTTGCCAAATAATGTATGGGACAATCTTAGTAGGACGGATCGAAATGGTAAAATGGGACAATCATAACGGGACGGAGGGAGTATATTTTAAATAAATTTTTTCATAAATGAGCAATCCAGCATTTTCAGCCAAAATTTTAACAGAATCGACTGATAAAATCGATTTGAGTATTACCTAATGGGCCCTGATTAATTTGGTTATTATATTTAATAAAAAGTGATGCTCGCTTGAGGAGTATTAGAGATAATTGAGTGTATATACGTGTTTTAGGGAATACTAATTTAATCTAGCCTATTTTTAGGTTATATAGTCATATCTTCTTAAATGAAATTGAGTGAATAATGCTTCCTCCATCATTTATAATTTTATTCAAATTGACTAACATGTAGAACAATATAGTTAAATGTTGTACTATTCTATTGTTTAAGTATGGTTTGATTCATTTCATCATGGGAAAGGTACATATATACCCCTGTAGTATAGGTGGGGGGACAAATATGAAATAATTACATAAATATGACCAAAATAAAGTTGATTTACAAAAATATGACTAGTTACTAGAGTAGTAATGAAATCATAGTAATTCATGTTTACGTTTTGAAATTAAGTTACTACAACACTACGTTGTAGTAATGAATAGTCATATTTATGTAAATAAGTTTTATTTTAGTAATATTCTTATAAAAAACCCAACAAATATACCCTTGTTCTATTTTTCGGAACAAATATACCCCTGGACTTTTAAAAAGGTGAAAAAATATCCCTCATTTTTTATAATGGTGCAATTTATCCTTATTGACTTTAAATTAATCAAATAAATTTCAAAAAAGACAAAAAATAAATTAATAAATCGAAATTAAAAAATAAAAATTTTAAAAATGTAATTGTGTCCATTTCTCCCTTTATTGTTTTTATATCACAATTTAATATTTTAAGTATAAAATATAATTTCCTAATATGTAATTTTATAGTGCAAAGAATGTAAAAAATTAATTTTTATCTACTTTGCAAAACATATGTTGCACCTTTTCGAAATAATCTTAAACATATAGTAAAATTTTGAAATAATATTTCATGCTTAACCAATATTAAATTGTAATATAAAAACTATAAAAGGGAGAATTAGTCACTATTACATTTTTATTTTTTATTTTTAAATTTCGAATTTGTAATTTATATTTGGTGCTTTTTGAAATTTATTTTATTAATTTAAAGTTAATAAGGATTAATTTGCCCCTTTATAAGAACATGAGGGATATTTTTGTACTTTTTTAAAAGTTCAGGAGTATATTTGTTCCGAAAAATAGAACAAGGGTATATCTGTTCCCACACTTATACTACAGAGGTATATTTGTACCTTTTCCCTTTCATCATTTTCACCATGACCGTCTTTTCAATCATTCATACGCACCACCTTCCATTTTTATCATCTTTTACCTTCACTATACTATATCAAAAATTCCTTTTGTACACGTTTTTGTACCCATCAGTACACGCATGTGTCTGTGAGAGCCTTTTTTTGTCTGTGAAGCGCGGTCCACAGACATAAGTTGGCTTGTTTTGTCTGTGGAAAAACGTGTACACCAAGAATGGTTGATACTATATTCCATCACCATCACCTACCATGTTACCAAAATCATTATTATCTTTGAAGATTAGAAAATGAGTCAGAGATGGCGTTTGCTTACCAGCGTGTGTTGGTAAACAAATTGGAGATGAAAAGTCATCGGAATTATCATCTGTGTGGTTATAATTAAAGAATTCCATTTGTCAAAAAAATACTTATAAGATTTATTTGTGTGAAGAAATAAAATTGAAAAATTAGTAAATGTCTATAAAAGTAGACCACGAGCAAAAAATGATATTGCAAAGAAATTGATTTTATGCCTTTTTGTAGAGATGACAGTGTTTTGTGGCACAAAGAATCAATTTTATGTACAAACATTAATACTCCCTCCGTCCCCTTTTAAATGTCTCGGAAGAGGGTGACACGAGTTTTAAGAAAAGTGGGTTTGTGTGGTTGATATTGATTGATAAAGTAAGAATAAAGTAAAAATGATTTTGAGCCACACAAACTTTACCAAATAAGGTATAAGACAATTAAATAGGGACATCCCAATATGGTAAAATGGGACATTTAAAAGGGGACAGAGGGAGTAGTCTGCAATAGACAAATAATGATTGACGCAAACAAAAAAGGTACACAAACATACATTTTTCGTGTAAAGCATAAAAGTAGTGTGTGAGCACAAAAATCAGTCTATATATGTAACACTGTCCCCAAGTATATTTACTTTTATGTAAATTATGTATTGAATAGTATGAAATGGTTGATGGATTTACGAGGTTGTAAATTTTTGTTAATTCTTTTGCGTGAATAGTAAATTGCACGTGGGGCCCACACCGGGAGCGGGGACCACCCGATTTTCTCGAGACCACATATTTTATTCACCTTGGTATAGATAATAGCTATATGGTGGTGGACATTCATAATGGGCCATAAGAAAGGCATTGGGTTGACCGGTTCGTCAAACAGAGCCCAATTACCAGTACCGGTAATTTTTCAGTTGGGGAATGTATATTCATTCTTAAGATCCATAATGATTGTGAACATGTAATATATTTTATTTGACCCGATAAAATAAAATATAGTTAAAACAGTCCGAGAAATACAACTTTCGGGGTCGATTGTGTCACGCCCCGGACCTACCGGACACGTCAACAACCCGCCGTACAGTACGAATAGTCAACCGCAGTCCAACTCATCCATACCATACTAGGCGTCTCGAATATCATTCACAATAGTACATCCATAAACAAGCATAATGTAAAAATAATCATTTAAAGCAGCGGAAATATTTGATACAAGTGTTCATGCCACACGTTAGCAAACATGGGCATACAAGCCCAAATAATGATTCAAAAATAATATCCATGAGCATTAATTTAGTGTTTAAAAATAGAACGGAGGAAGCACGAACCACGTCTTCTCTCCCTGAGCTCCCCGAAGCAACGGGTGATGGTAGCAAGCTTTACTCCCTACCTGAAACTGTGAGGTGGCCTCCCCCGTGAAGGGGAGGTCAGTACTTGGAAGCATTTGACAAGTACAATGACAACTATACTAAGTATAATCAATGTTTCAACTTCTAAGACCCTCAAAATAGAGTGATATCATAATATAATGATAGTTCTTCCTTAACCCTTATTATCATCATAATAAGTTAATTAATTAATTTGTCGGCACGCGGCCCCTTTTCATATTTCATTTCAATCATCGTTTACACGACACCGCCCGTAGGTCTTATCATCCTTACGAGATTTGTCACCGCTCTCCGAGGCCTCACCGGGCTCTCGGGCCGGAGTCCAACATCCCGCCCCTGAACTCATACCCATCGTCCCATAGGAAGGTAAGGTCCATTCGGGGTCCTATCTTATGTGTTACCGCTGTCGGGAGCCTCGTAAGGTCTCCGGTTCGGATTCCACCCTAACCCGTGATCACGATGTAAGTCCATGCTATCCAACCCCGCTCTCTAGAGTCGGGAAGGGCCATGGTCCTTACTAATTACCAATACTCTATCGGCTAATCCTTAAAGACTACCGAATACACCCGTAGGCCAATCCCATCCCTAGGATCAATTTATTATTCACTTTACCTTGGGTATCCCTTAAGGCCTACCCCTAGCATCACTTATCCACCTTAGTATCTCTTAAGACTACTTAAGGCTCAACAATTTACAATCCAAACCTTGGATCAATTCTAACATATTTCATTCCAAAACCCCGACTAGTATCATAATACTAGTCGGATAAATTCCAACAAAACTCATTTTCAATTCATAGTCATATAGACAATTTCCAAACTAATTTTCCATTGAAAATATAGTTCATATCAATATACAAAATATAACCTTTAATCACTCATATATCCTTATATGAAGTTAAAGTTATATTTCAACACAATATTTATAATTAATCCCTTCATCAAGCCAATATGCTCATATTAAATAATCATACACAATTTATCCTTAAATTTGTATATTATGCTCCTTTATTCATTTACAACAATATTTTCATTTGGGCATTATTAATCATTAATAATCCATGAAAATCACATTTAATTACTTTAGGTAATCCTACGAAATTAACCCTAAGATTATAAGCAACATAGTCAGCCATCCTCACCTTATGAAGTGCTGAAATAGTTGTCCTTGTTAAGCCCTTCGATCAATCCCCGTTCTAAACCGTTTGGAGATGAAAAATCTGGGCAGCAGACGAAAGCCGGGCGGCTTTCGTGAAAGGTGGGCGGTTTTCGTGGTCTGCAGCTACGAACAGCCTCCTATACTTGGCGGTTTCCGGCGATTTCAACTCCTATCGATTCCACGACTCTTCTAAGTTAATTACCACCACTTTATAACATTATTCTACACTTTTAAACGTGTATAACTTCATGTTTGATCCATCATATGATTTCTTAAAAATCATACAAAAATAAAGCTAGTTAAAGAACTATATGAGTTCTTACCTCCAATCCTAGCTCTTTCTCCTTGGATTTCGTTTTCTCTTGCTTCCTCCAAGATATGAATGATGTGAAGAGCTTCTCTAGAGCCTCTCTCTCTCTCTTCTCTTGGTTCGAATGAGTGGAATGGGAAGGGGATGTATCTATCCTCAATCAAACACCAAGGTAGGGTGTTGATAGGACTTTAGGGAGTATTTCTTGTCTCATGCAATCCCCTCCCTCCACAAGTCCGCACCCCCCCATGTTGGGATGTCTCTTTTACATTATTTGAAGTCTATAAGGCTTGTAGGGAAACCCCAAATGGGTATAGGAAGTCCCTCCCAATTATTCCTGTTATTTTTTGTAGGTTCAGCCAAAATAGCACTCGGGTTGTCCAAATATTTTTATCAAATTTTGTTGGCACTTTATTTTGCTTCTATAATTTATTATGATGACCCAACTAAATATTTGGTAGTCCATTCTCATATAATGGACCCGAAGAATAATTTAATTAATCTCACATTAATTAAATGTATCAATCAATCACACGAAATTTATTCGCTAGGAAGTTCAAGTACATTTTAAGTTTCAAATTCAAGTATATCCGGGTGCGGTGTCACAGATTGTACACATCGGGACAAGTTGGGATGACCTCCCACATGAGTGGGGGCCACCCCACGTTTTTGTGTGCTAGATGGTTGACTTGGGGAGCTACATAGCATGGGGGAGTGGTGTATATTGAGTGAGAGTGATTGGTTGGTGTAGGAAGGACCCTAGGTAGACCTCCCCTCCCAATTATCTCACATTTGAGACAAAAAGAAACACATCACCTTCCCCCCAATCACTTAGCTCGACCCAACCCCCAAAGAGAGAGAGAAATAGCTCTGAAAACCCTCCATCTCCATAGCCAAGAAAGCTCAAACAAGCAAGGAGCTCAAGGGAGAAGATTATAGAAGGAGAAAGCTAGGAAAAAGTGTGAAAATTAAGGTAATAACCTTATAATCACTTTTCCTTTATTTTTTCTTCTACCATATGAGATATTTATCATATGAATAACCCCTAGGATGGTTCTACATGCCCAAAGTGTAGAACAATGGGTTGAAAGGTGGTTCTAAGTCCAAGAACGGACTTAGAAGCCAAAGAGACCGGTTCACCGGAAAATAACCTTTTAGAGGTTATTTGTTTTGATATGGGTTTTGTAATGATAAAACCTTGTTAGGCACTTGTCAAGGGTGATTTAAGAGCTTTCACGAAGTTGATAGAGTCGCCGGAGTTATCGCCGGAATCCGTCAAAGTTCGTCGGAGTTCAACCGAGAAAGGTAGAACTTCATAACGCTCATTCGAGGTGAGTGGACGGTTTAATGTCTTATAACTCTTGGTTTAAGTATGAGATTACCTAAATAAATGTTATAAGTATTCATAATGATGTTTAAAAGAGTTTAAGCATGTGATTAGCCAAGGTGATTAGGCTTATGTGAATGAAACTACATGATTATGCATGTGGGAACTAGAAAATGTATATAAAAACATATATGATGTTTTGGATGACCAAAATGGCATTTATTGGTTGTTTTAGACATAATATAGGTTGTATAAAAATTTCGGATCAAACGGATCACGTTTCGGGGGTCAACTCGGGGGTCAACGGGCCGTTGACCCAAAACTCCGAACATACCCGGCGCCGGGTATAGGGCATACCCGGGGCCGGGTAAGCTGCTGCCTCCATATTACATATTCGTCAAAAACGCGAATCGGAGCCCGGTTCGAAGGGGGGTTGATCCCGTACAACCTATGTGTGTATATTGTGCATAGAATTGCATGGAATATGATATTTAAATGTCAAGGTTGATATTTATTGATTTAATTCTAAGACTTGGTTTAGTCTTTAGTAATAATATGATATAGACCCTATCTAGTGTGATATGTGGTAAGTCATAGGTCGGGTGGAGTACCCAGGGATCGGGCGTGTATCCTCAAAACTCAGTTATAGGGTGGAGTACCCAAGGATCGGGCGGTTATCCTCAAAACTCAGTTATAGGGTGGAGTACCCAAGGATCGGGCGGTTATCCTCAAAACTCGGTTATATAGGGTGGAGTACCCAAGGATCGGGCGGTTATCCTCAAAACTCGGTTATATAGGGTGGAGTACCCAAGGATCGGGCGGTTATCCTCAAAACTCGGTTATAGGGTGGAGTACCCAAGGATCGGGCGTGTATCCTCAAAACTCATAGATTACATTTAATAACCTAGGACCGAGTGGTGTCCCTATGATGATTTATTTGAACAAGGAGGAGTTCTATACACTCATAGGTATATGGGTGGGTTGGGATTTAAGTCAAGGACATTGGCTCTATTATTTTCCCAAATAAACAATGACCTACGGGTCGGGTATTTCCAAGTGTATATATACTAATATGTATTTCAAAACTTGGGGGAAGGACTATATGTATATGTATCACCCTATGTTTGGGTCTTATACTTGAAACGTTAGTTATTCTACATTTAGCTTGCTACTCGCTCGGTACTTGTACTGACCCCTTCTGGGGGCCCACCATTTCAGGTTGAAGCTAAGGCTAGCTATCCACACCTTGCTCGGTGAAGTATTCCAAAGGAAGACGTGGTTCGTGCTTCCTTTATTATTTTAAACTACAAACTATGCTCATGGATACTATGTAATAAATACATTTGTTTTGGGCTTGCGTGCCTACGTTTTGGCCATGTGTGGCCCACGATTGAATATTGAATATTTCCACTATTCGTTCAATCCTAATATGTGATGTTGTTATGTATGTTTACTTACTGAGTATGGTATGGACTATGTTCATGGACGCCTTGTTTGACTAAGTTACGTTGACTCGCGGGTGACGTCATTTAGTCATACGGCGGTTGTACACGCGCTCAGATGCGGTCTGGGGTGTGACAATATACCACATGCACTATCATCTCGTAAAAAGACTGTTGAGGTTTATTCCTTCAACCTTTGGGTTCAACACGTAAGCCCAAAGATTTCGAGTGGAGTTGTGTATTTGTGCGAATAAACTAGCCCAATAGCAACTAAGATGGATTAAGAGATAATAATGATAAGCAAGTAAGAGATCAGGTATTATTAATCAGTCAATAACTCCCCAATACAATACGCTTGCTAAGGCTCGTCGACCGTTCGTCTTACAAGGCAGTAGAAGGGCTGCGAGTAAGAGCAATATAAGCTAGAGTACTAAGAATAGTAAGTTGCCAACCCTTTACAATGAAATAAATGCTGCTATTTATACTACCAATGGGCAGTTGGCTATGCTGACGTGGAGGCCTATGTGTGGCTGGCGTCCCAACCACCAAATCTCTGGCACTATTATAGGTATATGGGTGGGTTGGGACCGAGTGGTGTCCCTATGATGATTTATTTGAACAAGGAGGAGTTCTATACACTCATAGGTATATGGGTGGGTTGGGATTTAAGTCAAGGACATTGGCTCTATTATTTTCCCAAATAAACAATGACCTACGGGTCGGGTATTTCCAAGTGTATATATACTAATATGTATTTCAAAACTTGGGGGGAGGACTATATGTATATGTATCACCCTATGTTTGGGTCTTATACTTGAAACGTTAGTTATTCTACATTTAGCTTGCTACTCGCTCGGTACTTGTACTGACCCCTTCTGGGGGCCCACCATTTCAGGTTGAAGCTAAGGCTAGCTATCCACACCTTGCTCGGTGAAGTATTCCAAAGGAAGACGTGGTTCGTGCTTCCTTTATTATTTTAAACTACAAACTATGCTCATGGATGCTATGTAATAAATACATTTGTTTTGGGCCTGCGTGCCTACGTTTTGGCCATGTGTGGCCCACGATTGAATATTGAATATTTCCACTATTCGTTCAATCCTAATATGTGATGTTGTTATGTATGTTTACTTACTGAGTATGGTATGGACTATGTTCATGGACGCCTTGTTTGACTAAGTTACGTTGACTCGCGGGTGACGTCATTTAGTCATACGGCGGTTGTACACGCGCTCAGATGCGGTCTGGGGTGTGACAATATACCACATGCACTATCATCTCGTAAAAAGACTGTTGAGGTTTATTCCTTCAACCTTTGGGTTCAACACGTAAGCCCAAAGATTTCGAGTGGAGTTGTGTATTTGTGCGAATAAACTAGCCCAATAGCAACTAAGATGGATTAAGAGATAATAATGATAAGCAAGTAAGAGATCAGGTATTATTAATCAGTCAATAACTCCCCAATACAATACGCTTGCTAAGGCTCGTCGACCGTTCGTCTTACAAGGCAGTAGAAGGGTTGCGAGTAAGAGCAATATAAGCTAGAGTACTAAGAATAGTAAGTTGTCAACCCTTTACAATGAAATAAATGCTGCTATTTATACTACCAATGGGCAGTTGGCTATGCTGACGTGGAGGCCTATGTGTGGCTGGCGTCCCAACCACCAAATCTCTGGCACTAAATGCGCTTCCCGTCAGAATCTGGGTTTTCCGCCTAGTTTGTGGAGACGTACGTCCAGTCTGGATAAGGGGGTCTGCTCCTGGTGATACTTGATACTGCAAAGGGTAATGGGTCGCTCGTATCCTGACCCTTAGAGGATTTGTCACATCGATTGGACTGGCTCCAATCGTTAGTTGCTCCCGGGGACGCTGTTCGTCGTCGTTGAGTTTGTCAGTGGACTTGATCCACTTGTCCTTGTACGGACGTTCGTCTGGCTGGACCGCCTCATTAGATAGACGTTCGTCTGGATTGGGGGATGATGGGCCGGACCCTTATTTGGACCATTAAACCAACAAAGACTAAAATGGATGTTTTTGTACATACAAACTAGTATAAGGCAACAACAGGGTGAAGAATTGTGGCTATTGGAAGGAGATCGAGAGCAGGAGTGTCGGAATTGAAGACGTGGAGGATTTGGATATCAATGATTCAATATGGTCATGGAGATGGAGGCAAACATCTGAAAAATGGGAGGCTGATGAATCGCTTTGCAGTGGCTCGTCTAAGGGCATGTTTGTCACAACTAGCTGAAAAGATACTTTTGTGAGCTTTTTAATAGCGGTTAGCTTTTAGTGACTGAGAAGATCTTAAAAAGAAAAGGTGGTAGCTGTTTGATAAAAAGTTGACTGTTTGATTTAGTTCGGTTTGGTATACAAGCTGTTAGGATTAAATAATACTAAAAGTCACTAGCTTTTCTTAGATGCTACTCCCGTTAGCATCTCAAAAAAGATCTTTTAATTTTTGAAAAGCTCTTAAATATTGTCATGCCAAACACACAACTAGAAACTTTTAGGAACTTTTTGAACAGTACAAAAGCTAGAAGTCAGAGACTTATGCCCGCCAAACATAGTCTAATGCAACATTGAAAAGTACTTTTGCAGCTTTTGATGTTGTGGAGGCGCTAGCGGATGACAAGCTTATTTTAGTTATTTAGAGCCCGTTTGGTAGCATTAAGGCTATGTTTGGCTGACATAAGTCTATAGCTTTTGACTTTTGTACTATTTAAAAAGTCTCTAAAAGTTGTTAGTTGTTTGTTTGGCACGCCAATTTTTAAGAGCTTTTCAAAAAATAAAAGCTCTTTTTTGAGATGTTACAGGTAATAACATCTGAGAAAAGTCTGTGACTTTTAGCTTTAATAAATCATAACAGCTTGTATGCCAAACATAACTAAATCAAACAATCAGCTTTTTACCAAACAGCTACCATCTTTTACTTTTAAGATCTTTTCAGTCATTAAAAGCTAACAGTTACTAAAAAGCTCACAAAAAGATCTTTTCAGCTAATTGTACCAAACATAGCCTAAATAGGTTGTTTTGGCTGATTCTGCTGAAATTTATGAAGTTCTGGCTGAAGTGGCTGCATTGGTTGATTCTGCTGATTTTAAAAAAATTGAAATATATTTTATTAATAAAATAAAGAAAAAATTGTATGTAAAAATAGCTAAATTAGTCATCTACAATAACTTCAGCCAATACAACCAGAAAAATAACTTCAACCTTACTTTTTCTGCTTATTACACAATTCAACACGCAAAATCAAAAGTTACGTGTTTGATAAAAAAGTTGGTTGATAAGCTTGATAAAATGAAAAACGGTGCTGAAACGACCTCTTACTTTTGCTTTTAAATTTTACAATTTAGTTCGGTATTTTGTTCTATTTTCCATGTCAAAGCTAGAGATACGTGGATGGCTTTTGAGTGCGTGTTTATGTCAATTATGTGGCCATGTGGGGTTGGTTGACATGAGAATATGAGATACGTATTTGAATGAGTGATGTGTTTTTGAAGTTCTCCTTTATTTAGCGATACATTTTGCTGGGTTATGTGGTGTGATAACCTTTTAAGTATCATGAGCTCATAAACAATAGAAATGAGGCGAGTATGATGTTGAGTTTGTTAATTTAGTTGATCTAAATAATCTAATACTACGTACTACATATTATTTTCTTGTTTGTAAACACAAGTAAAAACATACGTGAAGCTCTATGACCCCACTATAGAAATATGGAGTTATACAGTACATGTGATATCATTATTATCATTCATATCATTATTATCATTCATTTATGAAATAGAATCATCATCACCGTAAAAATGAATAATTACTAAGAGATAACATGCCCTATACAATTCCCTAGTGGAATCATATAGAGTTCTATAAATTTTTTCAAAAAAAAGGGGTGAAAATGGTTAAATAAGATTTTCTACTATTATGATCATCTACTTATAAAATAAGATCATGTACGCAATAAAATGTCATATAAATACATCTACTTATAAAAAGTAATCAGATGAGTCCTAATGACCCGTTGACAACCTCTTAATCACAACTTTAGCTCACATTTCGTTATTTTTATTTTGTATTTAAGTCAATCATAATTAAATATTTCACGTCAATCATATAATCTATTTTAAAAAGATAGTCAGACGTATGCTAAAATTGGGAGTATGAGGTTGTCATTTGGTCATTTTGACTCATCCAGTTGCTTTTTATAAGTAAACGTATTTATATGACACTTTATTGAATACAGGGCCGACCCAGAGGGTGTGTAGGGTGTCCGACCGCACAAGGCCCAAAAATATGGAAGGCCAAAAAAAAAATTAGTAGTAGTATTACTACTAGTCTACTACTCTGTATAAGCTAGTCAGCCCAATAGCGAACAAAAAGGTGTGAGACGAGCATAGCAATCTGCAAAAGAGGAAGCGCATAGGCCAAAGGGCATAACGAGTGACTGAGCGAGACGAGTGACGTGCCGACGACTCTCCGTCTCCAGGCTCTGCTCTAGCCTCCGGGCATCCTGATTTCTAAGTTGCTGTGGCGATTCGAACGCATCTAGGACGGCAAGACTCCACTATTCTAGGTAAATTCGTAACTAATAGAGAGTAATGGTTCTTTATGAATTAATTTTGTAATCTGAGTTCAACAAAGTGATATTAATAGGTTCTTAGGCTGTTAGATTTATTTTTGTTTCAGTTATACGATAAATAATTTTTTCTTGGATTTATTAGTGTTAGTTAATACTAGCAACTTCTATTTTGAAATAATTTTTTAATAAATTACTACTACTCCGTAATAACAATTTACCATCTCAATTGAAATAGCATTTCTATTAACGATAGAAAAGAAAGATCTGATTTTTGTTGTTGCACATGACCCTCGTTTTCTCGAGACCGACCCTAATTGAATACATGACCTTATAACTATTTCATAATAATAAAAGGATTATTTTGACCCTTTTCCCAAAAAAGTGTATCAAAAGATTCAAAACAACATAGCAGAACAGAGTGATTTGGGGTTTTCGATTGGAATACAATCAGTTTTACCGTTCTTAGTTCAAAAATACCAGCCCAATCAAGGCGGAGTGAGATCCCGGAAGAATTTGGGTTGCCACTTGCGAGCGACCATATACTCCGTCAACAATAGGAAAGCCGTAGACAGAAAAGGATAGTAAATCAAGTGTGGAAAGGTCGTCGCAATCCCGCTGCAGTGGTTAATTCCGCCACCGCAGAGGATCTTCGCCATTTCCCACCGCCTCCCTATGGATTTCCGCATCTCCGGCGCCTCTCCTTCATCTTCTTCCACATCGTCGACGGACCCTCACAACTCGTCCACGTCTCACCACCGCCGGCCCCAGAATGGAGGCGCCGACAACAATGGCAGCGACCCTATGCACTCTTGGTGGGAGTCAATGTCCAAAGCCCGCTCCCGCATACTCCTTCTCTCTAATATTCTCCCCTCGGATTCCACTGCCGTCGCATCTCTCACTGATTCCGATCAGCCAGCTCGCTCGCTCCTTCTCTCCCACCCTGCTTACTCTTTGCTCTCTACTTCTCTCTCCATTCCGTCTTCCGGCTCCGGCGACGATCCGTTGTGCCACTGGTTGTACGACACTTTCCTTAGCGAAGATTCCGATCTCCGCCTTGTCGTCCTCTCTTTCGTTCCGCTTTTGTGCTCCCTTTATCTTTCCCGTATCCACTCGTCTACACCCACCTCTACCACGCCGTCACTCTCCGGTTTCGAAGCTGTCCTTCTCGCTCTGTATTCTGCCGAAACCAAAGCCCGAGCCGGGAAACCGATACTGATCTCATTACCTGATCTGTCTCAGCCGTCCCTGTATCATACACCGCGAAACCCTATTCAAAGTAGATCGACATCGATCCAGCCGTCAGTTGCAGTTCTCTCGCCTCCTCTCGAGCCACAGATCGCCGTGAAGTCAACCAAACGGGCCTCAATCGTTGGGGCTGCGCTGGACTGTTACTACAAACAGATCTCACAAATGCCAAGTTGGTCAAAGGTTGACTTTTGTAGATTTGCAGCCGATTGGGCTGGCCAGGACTGCCCTTGTGTGTCGGAGTTGGATGAGAATCACCGCCCTAGATTAGAAAATCTGTTTTCAGATGATTCTAGGGTTCCCGAGGGGTTCTCAGAAGAATTCAGCAACTTGGAGATTGACAAGAAGTCAGATGGAGTGAGGATTCCGTTGCCATGGGAGCTATTGCAGCCTGTGCTGAGAATTGTAGGGCATTGTTTGTTGGGTCCTTTGAATGGGGAAGAAGATGTGAAGAATGGGGCATCACTTGCAGTGAAGCGTTTGTATGCAAGGGCCCAACATGACTTAGTTCCCAGGGCAATTTTGGCAACCAAAAGTCTGGTTCAGCTGGACAAGAGAGCTCGAGATGCCACCCGGGTGGCTAACGCTTCCACTTCTACATCAAATGCTAACACGCCTAGCAAAGCAAAGAAGCCAGAGATTCTTTTGGTTTCAAAATGAATTGCCAAGCCAATTATGTAAGCGTCTCATTTGCTTTATTTTTTATATTTGAATGTGGGATTAGATGTTTGTTTGTGTTGTAGACTTGTAGGTTAGAATCTTTAAAGACTTGTAAAAGTAAATTGTTCATGTACTTATATATATTTTTGGTACATTATATATGAGAATTGCCCATGAGTTTGCATTGTGAGTTTGTTACTGCTTGTTGTGTTTATTGATTTGGCCATTTAAGCGTCCGCCTAAATTTCTTAGAAACACATCCTTTAAATTGTTTGCCATGGTGGAGTCATCCGCCTCCATAGTTGTGATTTGTGAAGCCAGGCAAAGGATGCTTACCTCCTTTGGCTGTACCTTCATTTCTTGTTCTTGCTTTCTTATGTGTTACTCCTTGCGTCCCCAAAAAGGAATCAGATTTTAATTCTTTTCTCAAAAATAGAGTCTTGTTTCAACAAAAGAAACTACTTTGCATTATGTATACATGCATACATACATATGTCACACGAAGTATATATCCCAAAAAAGCTGTCATGGACAAGTTGCACGTGATATATTATTAAAAACACAAATAAAATTTAACATATAGGTAGAATTGATTATTTCAAATAATTGGCATGTAACAAGTTAAATTGACAATTTTAACACAAAGTCAAATTGACAAATAATTGGCATGTAACAAGTTAAATTGACAATTGAATAACTTGTACATTATAGGATGCTTGTTTTTTGTAGTAAGCTTGCTTGGACTTGATTTCTTGTAATAATGATTGACATTCTTGTTGATTTTATCAAAGCTTAAATCTCAATACATATGGAATTTGTGTTAAGATTAGAGAATGTGTTTTGGAGTAATTTTCAGGACTAAAGTGGATTAATCAACATTATTGAAAGGACACTGCTTTTTGTTACCCTGTATATCCGAATTGAAGGGCCAATGCAGATATACTCCGTAATATATTACTCTGTATATTTGAGACATGGGTTGTATCAATGAAGATCAGATTCACATACAGCGTTGACCTGAAAACTGTATATTCTGCAATAGCAATGAGGTGGCAAGATGAATGTCATGTATGTATCATTTTCAATGTCAAGGTTTTAGAAGCTTTGTTACATGAGATGAATTCCTACGTTACCTCTTGTAGTCTTGGCGCCTATCATAGTATCATCTTTGTTGTAACCTCCCTCCCCCAAGTGCTATATATTGTTCCTAGCTGTGTATTGTTTAGAAAATAGAAATTGATCCATTTCAAAAGTTCGCATCATTGTTTTTCTATTGTATTGCACAGCCCTTGTTTGGATCTTGAGATTTCTCTTATCCAACTTCCTACTTCTGATAGGTAGCCACTGTTTGTGATTTTATGCAGTTCTGCATGGGTTTTAAGTTTGTTTTTAGACACTTAAATGGGTGTAAGGAGCTCTTAAGTAATGCATGGAAAGTTGTATGCAATGTAATGAAATGTGTAAGCTTAGCAGAACTTTTTTATACATTTGTATTGGGAATCGATCTTGTTGAATAACAATTCATTTGGTAATATTTGTGTTGTTCAAAATATCAAAAGTGATGTGTGTGTCACCTTCTCATGTCCCATGTCAAAATGCATAGGACTTTTGCAAGTACTGGAGCCAGAGCTTCACTTGCTATCTGTTGATATGTGATTATAGTCCAATTTACATCCTCCTAGTTAATTGTCCGGTCGGTATTGAGGCTCTCTGGATGGGTTGCCATTGTCCATTCCCTATTACTCGTGTAAAAAAAACGGTTGGATAAAGGCCCCGTTTGGTAAATGGCGTTTCAGCCAAAAATTGGCGGATTTGACTGAAATTAGCGTTTTTAATCGGTCAAACCGCTAATATTAGGTGTTTGGCAGATGGCGTGTTTGTAAGGCGTTTTCGTCCCAACCGCTGAAAAACAATACGCTGCAAAGTGGAGCGTTTCACGATCAACGGTTCTCTTGCTCAATTAATTCTCCCTCTTACCCTCCCCTATTCTCCAATTTCGCAGACCTTTCCTGTTCTTCCGCACAAGAAAACTATAGCAAGCTTCCGCAGTGTTTAAGAAGCTCTTGCTTTTGTCGCCCAGATGCTACGCGGACTCCTCCTTCGAAGTTTTGTTCGAAGGTTGTCAGGCTATGGGAGAGCTTCCGACGCCATGAATGCCTGGCAGATGGGTCGATCCGACCCGAGAAAGATCATCTTCTCCGCCAAGATGGGTGTGGCGTCGATGCTAATTCCTCTTCGTTGTGTGACGCAGGTTGGCTAATTTTGGATTCGTTTTATCTGAGTTCTTGAGGCCTTCACCAAGTCCCAGTATAGCCTTGCGAGGACTGGTAACAAATCTGGTCATCGTTGACCAATATTGCCAAAATATTGCATTCGAAGACAACTATTGAAGAATTTTATTTGTTTATGGCCAGATTTCTGTTTGGTGACATGTTTGTTTGAGCACCCTGTTTAACTCCCTAGATCTGGTAGTTCATGTTTGATTAGAGACTCTGGAGTATATTTTTATTGGTATAGCCGTATAGGCTATCCATATACTTCGTATATAAAAATGATTAATGTCCTTTTTTGTCTTTTTATTTATTAACCGCTAAAATAAAACAGCTAAGTTACCAAACGTCTTCCTGAAATCCGCCAAACTAATCCGCCGGTCAAATCCGCTGACTCAATTCGCTATTTACAACCCGCTAACACAATCCGCTAACCGCTAATCGCTAACCGCCGATTGCCAAACAAGGCCAAAATGCATGGTCGCTGGCCTATTTCAAAGTAACCAAAACGGTTTTTTGCAAATTAATCGGTTGGCCATAGTCCACTTCCAGCTTGAAATCTGATGTCCAGCTTAACCTGTGAGGGCATTTATAATCTGTCATAACATTTATAATGGTATATTATGCAAATCAAGCTTAGATATATTAGTATGTTACTATATGTAGCATGGACCTTATTTTTTTAGTTTGTTGCAACTTTTTTCCCCAGATCGTTCATGCAAAAGTCCTAAATCAAGAGCTAAATAAAAGCAAACAGCCTGCATTCAAGGCTGCGACCCATGGATGTTTTTTTTAAATAAAATCTTTCATTGTTCGTTTTAGTAGTAATGATAATTGATAACTAACGGCCTGTTTGGATGAAGTGTTGAGAGGTGTTAGTAATGGAAGTGTTAGTAAGTGTTGACAGAGGTCTGGAAGGGAAGGTAAGTGTAGGTGTTAAACGCAATCTTACCTTTGTTTGGGAGAGTTAATAAAATGAAGTGTTAGTAATGGAAGTGTTTTCACTTAAATTGACAAAAATATCCTCATACCTTTTAATTATCCTAATTATCTCAAACCTAAACTAATATGCCGGTGATAATGATTCCAAGGATGTTTATCCCAATTTACAGCCAATTATTCAGAGTATTCTATTATCCCAAGTCTACAGCCAATTATTCCAAGGGTGTTTATCCTAATATACAACTACAGTTCGTATGAGATTGATAAAGCTCCAAATGAATTATATATACACGAATCGATAAAGCACAGAGAATGATAAAGCAAGGACTGAATAAATAAATCAAGAGTAGAAGAACAGTCTCTACAGGAATTGAAAAAGATGAAGAACCGGCTGCCGAAGAAGAATGGGGAGGAACGTAGATTTTGAATTTTATTTTGACAAGGACAAAGGTTGTCCAACACTCCATTACACTCCAAATTGGGGTGTTAAAAAAGTGGCAAATATAGGTGTTAGGAAGGTTTTGTTTAACACCCTCAAACACTTACTAACACTTCTACAAATTTTTAATTTTTCTTCCAAACAAGTGTTAAACTACACACTCCTTAGCACTTCCATTACTGACACCTCCTAACACTCAATCCAAACAGGCCGTAAAGCAATGCCAGAAAGCGGGTGTTTTTCTTTTCACTTTCTCAGTCAAAATTTAGCTTGTTTGAATAAGATTGATTAGTAAGTCCTCGAAACATTAGCTTTGCTAATTGTTTGACTTCCATTGGGGAACAAAATACTCCGTATATAAAATGAAACTGTTTTACTAGACGTAAAACTCCTATGTAAAAAACAATACCAGAGAACTGAGTTGTTTGTTGCACATTTGCACAATGTACCGCTAGTAATAATACGGCACACTAAACCCGATAGTTCATACTTCATACTCCGTATATTCTTACTTATATAATTCCCATTTGAGAAGTTATAGCCAAAACTAGACTATCAGTTCATAATAATCCCCATGTGTGCCATTATACTCCCACATTTGCGCAATTTGGGTAAAATATGAACGAACCAAACACCACTCAGTCTTCACACTTAATATTTTGCTTCTTGGGTGCTCGCAATGTCAACATCAAATACAGGGCTGGCCGGTATGAAGATTTTTTTGGATAGATTTTTACACGATATTTTTTACACTAATGGTTGACGAATTTTTTAAGATTGAGATGATTCAGGGCCTAGTATAGCCCCCCCCCCCCCCCCTACGTCCTCTCTTGCTCAGATGTATACTATGGAGTACTTCACTACTACAACTACCATGAATATGAGAGCATCTTCAAGTCTCATTTCTCAATTAAACAGATCATGGGAACCCTAAGCACATATCAGGAGGGACCTCAGACACGCTGATTTCCAGTATTTGATTTCCAGTATTTGATGGAACATGAACTATACCGGGTATTTATCGGATCCCAGTCCCAATTTTAAACCAAATTTACAGGTGGTGCCATGAATTTACCCAGTTCCAATGCAATTCCAAAACCAGGTCCACCCCTGGCACAAATCATCAAATCTAAAACCAGAGAATACAATTTAGGTCGAAGATAATTACATTTATCGAAATAGTTTATTCAATTATCGATAGCCTTAATAGCCAAATCAAAGATATATTAATTGGGGAATTACATCAAAGACATCCTACAAATAAGGATATACTATCGTACTACATAAACGCCAAAAATATTGGCACTTATTGTTAAAAAGATATTCAACACAAGATCTTCAAGAGTGACTGGCAACGAGGCCATTGAACTGCATGGTCATCTAAACCAAAAAGACCCCTTCCGAGTGGTGACAGCTTTTTTGACATCAATCTCTTCAAGCGTGGCGAACAACGACAACAAAGGCTCACTAGAATCGTTGTAGGATTCATCAGTGGTGTGGTGTACATGTTGTTCAGGAACGCCTTAAATTCTTCCATAACTCAAAGGAAGTAATAACCCCTGCTAGAGATCAACTGACCTTCATCTGAGCAAGTAAGACCGAAATTAGCAAACAAATATGAAGATCAAGCTGCATGAAGTAGTGGCAAAACACATTCACGGACGTGCCACTGGGAGCAGACTTCCCGCAATGGATGGAAAACCGAGATGAGGGTGGCATCTGAGTAAAATAAAGAAGCCATCACTGTTGGGGATGAACAGACGACAGAGATTTAATCCGTAGAAGTTGCAGACCAAAGAATGAACACATCCAATAAAATTTATTCTAGAAGGGTATTTACTCGTGGAGCTCAAGCTACCCAGAGTCGAAATTCTACTCATGACCATCCCATCCAAAGGACTCAAATATAGACAAGGTTTATATCATTTAAAGCTTTTCCTACTTATACATACCTGTAATGTGTAGCAAGCCTTCATCTCTTTTTCAACAATTGCATCTCTATGACAAAGTAATTCCTTAGCGATTACAGGTGCTAGTGATGAATCCCTGAATCTGTACATCGACTCCTTAGAATATTAGGTGAGATTGTAAGACATGATTGCAATTTATTACTATCAAAAGTCGCACAAGTGTGGAATTTATTATTATTATTATTATTATTATTATTAGTATTATTAGTATTATTAGTATTATCATCATCATCATCATTGCTGTTGTTATTATCATCATT
Source organism: Cuscuta epithymum (assembly GCA_945859915.1). NCBI lineage: Eukaryota > Viridiplantae > Streptophyta > Magnoliopsida > Solanales > Convolvulaceae > Cuscuta > Cuscuta epithymum. The sequence goes on from CAMAPF010000938.1 coordinate 2,270,632, forward strand.
TTTATGACTATGAAACCTTACCACAGGCGATGACGAGTCTGAGGGCTCATGAAATAGTAACTGTGCGATGGATCGATCTATTGGGTTTGTATCAGTTTCCATACCCAGGTGTCCAACACACCTGCAAAGAAATAAAAATTTGCCGTGAATCATAAAATATTATATTTGACTTCTAAAACCACTCACCTTTTAGGACAAAAAAAATAGGAGTAATAATCATGAAACGAGACTTCTTCTTTCTAGACGGGGAGAGTAATTCATTACACACGTAAGTGCTCATGTGCAATATACAACCACCAAAGTGAAAAATGTAAGACACTTTTCAGGCATGATAGGGTATAGTAATAAAGGAAAAAAAGATGTATGGGCTGTTCATGCATACATTGACTTTCATAAAAGCAAGGTCAATAATATATTTCTCGATTCAAAATAATGGGTGTCGACTTAATTGATTGAAAGTTCATTCTCTGTACTCCATTAATTAAATATTTTAATTGGGGGTTTTACTGTTTTTATTAGAGTATGGATAAATTAATTCCTCATTTTAATGTACTAATAATTACTCTCTGAGCATTTCATTGTGAATTAAAACCACTTCACATTCAATAGCTATCATAAAACGTTGACCCTACTGTGAGCTCCAACAATAATAGATCTCCTTGTTCTAAAATGGTGCACAGTAAGGAATATCAGAAAAACTGCTGAGTAACTTACTACTGTTAGTAAATAAGAATTATGTGTAGTGTTATGCTAAATACAAAAAGTTGAATATCAAAGCCATAAGGAACTACGATTGACTGAAGTAAATACACAAAAAATCACCTCGTTTAAATATAAAATACTATAAGGATATATGATTCATGGTGTTAAAGTATTTATCCTGCATTTCCTATAAGGTTCAATTTTTAGGATGATCTTAAATAATGATTTGTTATTTTAAACTTATGTGATGTGGGACAAATACTTCAACATATGGTGAAAAGTTCAATTGCGCAGTAAGGAGAGACATTGCATACCTGTCTGTTCCACTAGCATCTCTATTATCTCCATTGAAGTTTGCATGTCTGTGTCTCTGTTCAGCACTTTGAGCTAATCGGTACAAACTGTCCCTTATGCATAGCTTTGTCTCCAGATCAATCTAATCAAGTGAAAACTAAAATATATCAGTTTCATACAAGAGATATGTGTATATCGTAAGGTCTGTAGCAGTGTTTTTCTGTTATTGATAATAATTAAAAATAAGCACCTGGTCAATGGCATGCCGAAGCTGGTGAAAACAAGTTGCTTCTTCTGAAACTTCATCCAACCCTGAACTGAAGGAAGAGCTTGCCAGTAACATTGAAGGACCCATAGGAGCTTTTATGTTTGCTCCATCCAGGTCAATGTGATTTTCAGAGCTGAACCCTGTATCGAGATGCCTCTTAATGGGCAAAAGCTGATTTGGCACATGTGAACCCTTAGGGGAAACAGACACTAGAGCATTGCTTTCAGACATGATATTTGAACTACGATCCGGATAATGATTGTACTCTGAGTGCATGTAAGGGAAGCAGTTTTGCAAGTATGCAAAAGAATCGGAGGGGAACTGGTTTTCCCGTTGAGTGCATATTGATGTGATAGTTGATTGAGGAGAGTCAGTTGAGGTTGATCGTTTTGCATCATGCAAGCTACCATTAAATGGAAATGAAGCTCCATTTTCCATGAATATGCATGTCCTCTGCCCCTCGGAGCGGTTGTTGGGCTTTGACTGCTTTTTATGTGAATTAGTCTGCAAAGCATAACTACATAAATTATTACAGAACTTAAAACCATTAAATTAACGTAAAAGTTTTTCACCGAATGAATAAAGAAAAATTGAAATAACAAAACTGCATAAAATTGCCACAAAAAATATACTCATTATATTCTGAATCTAAAAGTCACACAATGCAGTACATATATCACAAGCAACGTTTATTGTAATTTCTTAAGAAGTAAAATATTGAGTTACTTATGAGTCTTAGATGCCAAATATGCATGTCCGGAATAAGAAAATAAAAATATTAAGCCAATTTTTATTTCTTGACATTTACAATGTATTATAACTTGTAAGTATGTGTTATTTAGAGCCCAAAATGCAAGTAGAAAGTAAGAAAAGAAGAACAAATAACTTGCCTTCCTTTCAGGTATTGATCCATCTTTGCAATCAGAACTATGAGAACCTTCCACAAATGACAGATGATTGACAATGTCAGATTCACCTTTCTCAAAAACCCAAAGATCCTCCCTATAACTATTGCCGGATTGGCCACTCCCTAGAATATTTTCTGGTGCATTGGGGGAGAGGCATGAGAACTTAACATCTGTCCTTGATGCTTCTTTAGAGCCTTCAATATCATTCAAAGATGAAAGCCATCCTGATATATCACCATCGCTATCACTGGTTGCATGTCCAAATGTGGAATCGCAATTTCTGCAAGATAATATCAATAAGTTATACTATAGCTGGTGCATTCGAATACAATGGAACCATTTTTTCACTTAAAAAGTAAGGTTACCTAAACATTCTGTCAACGTCTTCAAAGTTCCCTATTTCAGGCCATCCGTACTCTAAAGTATCGCTACCATTTTTCTCGTCATTATCATCATCCAAGAAAAACTGATAGCTATTAGAGTTCCCATCAACCCCTGCCTTTTGGTCATCAAGAATATGACCAGTTTCACAAAAATCCCTTCCAATTGACTCCATGGTGTTGCTTTCAGATGATAAGTTTGACACTCTGTTGACTGTGTCGCTCTGGTGTGAAGTAGGAAATACATGACTTGGTGCATCACACCAAGACCCTTCTGCCAACAGCTTCATCCTACAGTTATTCTCGTCTTGTTCCTTTGGCTTCTTAGCATATCCTGTCGAGGATATCTCATGCCGTGGTTTCTTATGATTAGCACCCTGGAGTTGATGCTCATCAGCTGATGGACCACAAGGATTTGGTGGTACTATATGGTCACCACTTCGGCAAAAATCATCCCACGCTGCATCTTCAATCTGTAAGACATGTAACAGAAATTTAGCTGTCATAACTCCAGAAATCATGGCTTAAAGACCGAGAGAAACCTATATCAGAGAGTAGAGTGTACGACCAGGATAGTGTCCGGGTTTACATATAAACAAGGGAAAATTATCAATTTGGTCCTTTTACTATCACGAAAACGTCAATTAAGTCCTCGTACTTTTAAAAAAATCAAACAAATCCTCGAACTTTGGAAAAACGTTCAATCGAGTCAATTAGCAGGTTACCCACCACGTCACCAAGGCACATGCTGATGTGGCAGCACATTTAGCAATGACTTTGTTGACGTGGCGCTCACGTGGAAGAGCCATTTCCCAATGACGCGGCGCACACATGGATCGTCGTGTGTGCGCCACATCAGCGGGCGACCTACTGACATGGAAGGTAACCCGCTAATTGACTCAATTGAAAGTTTTTTCAAAGTACATCAACTTGTATGAGGTGGAGTAAAGAGTACACTATATTGCATTTGATCTTTTTAAGTACACAAACTTGGATATTTAGTGCTAATTGAGTACACTCGTAAGATTAACATGTTAATATGACTGAGTTTGCTAACAGAATGCGGAGTAAGAAGGGATAATGAACCAAGATTATGGCGCCAACCTTCGGAGTCGACCAAAAAGAGAAAATCAACCTTCGGAGGTCGACCTATGGGGGGCGGGGGCGGGGGCGTCATCCAGCGGGGGTGCATTGACCAAGGGGAAGTCAACCTGCAGATGATTGACGTCGATCAAGGGGAAGTCGATCTATTAGCATTTTGTTAGCAAACTCAGTCGTATTAACGTGTTAATCTAATGGGTGTACTCAATTAACACTACAAAATCGAGTTTGTGTACTTAAATAGATCGAATGCAATATGATGTACTCTTTACTCCATCTCATACAAGTTGATATACTCAATTGACCTTTACCTCATTTTTTTAAGTATTAGAACTCAATTGACGTCTTTGTGATAGTACTAGGACCAAATTGATAGTTTTACATATAAACAAGGGAGCAAACACATATCTAAACACACCGCAAATTCAGAAAATTGTTTGGAAGAAAAATGCATCGGATTATCGGAACCAATAAACTCCTGTAAAGGATACAATGGTGCAGTAATTTGTTTGTGATTTAAAAAAAAAATTGGGAGCAATTTCTATTTTATTTTCTTGTGCTAAAACCGAAAGTCCCTACCTCATAGGAGCACAAATCTGACATCTTTCAATTCCTTCAACAAGCAGTCAAATTGTATGCAGAACTCTTGTTTGATATCACATCAAGAACCCAGGTCCTCCCCTTTAATCCTTTATCCTACATCCCCCAAATCAGCCGACAGGGTAAAGAAAAAGTCAAAAAAGTATTAGACCTAGTACAGAAACTCCAACTAACCGATCTATTAATCCAAAACAAATATCAATCCGATTAAAAAACAATCTGATTTCTTCTTTTAAACAGAATATACAGAACAGCAGAATCAAAGCATCTCCCAGCTACTCAAAAACATACTTCAAAGCTTCCAACATAAATTCATGACAAAGAGATAAAATTCAACCACAATAGTTACTTTAGATTCAAAAGAAAACTGTTATGTTCAGCTAAACCTTAGTACTGTCCAAGATCTTGCTGGAAACTCACCGGAGAAAACTGATAACCGAAAACTCGCCGGGAAACCGCCAACTTTACAGGTACCCAACACTTCCCGCCGACAAAGATACCCTAATTCGGCCCTCGGAAATGCGAATCTAGGGTGTTCTTCTGGACTTGTACGGAGAGCGAAAACAGAGGTGGGGGGAAAAAGATGGCTGCTATTTCCTAGGGAATTGTTTTCTTTGAACAGACTGTAATCTAATTTGTGGCGTCGATGGGCGCCACGTGTCGTACGGATGAAAATTGAGGCGGCTGAGCGTTCTTCTCGGGGTTGGGTGGGCATCAAATTAGTGGACGAGAATGCCGGTGGAGATACGATCTGTTTCCGTCACCCCGTTGGTCCACGTCGTTTACACCGGTACACGTGTCGGTCGGTCCAGGAGCGTTGTACAAAGAAAACGGCCCTTAAGCATGTGTGGCCGTCCATTTAACAAACCAAAAGTCCAAAACATAGATACTCCATAAAAATAAGGGGATAATTCCCAAAATAAATGGTGGCTTGCGAATAGATTTTAAAAGTTCGTGCATATTAGGTGTTACGTAGTAATAATAAAAATAAATCATTTAGATATTGTAGTAAAAATAAAATAAATAAATAAATAAATATATTACAAATTACTACGTAGTAAATATTACGGAGTAATAAAAATAGTTATTAGCTCGAGAGTATATTTACAAATCCATTACAGATTTAAATATACTCCGTATATCAATATGCAGGGCTTGTCACACGTATAAGTATGCACTAGCATACGGAGTTGTCCGTTGATAGAGACGACTATTATGGGTAGACATTAGTTCTCATGCCAAAGTGCATTAATAGGTAGACATTAGTTCTCATGCCAAAGTGCATTAATAGGGGCACAAATCAATGACTAGCTGCAAACCAAATCAATTCAGACTAGAATTAATATACCAGATAGACTAGAAAGTTTCAATTTAATCAAAAACATTCTGAAACAAGTCTAAGTAAAAACATCATAAGTCACGTCAGGTTTAATCTATTAAGTCTGATCTGATCTGATTTGGTTTGAGGTTGATACTGGTCCAACTAAAGACATCCTTTATCTACTTAGAGCACCTATATTAGAGGAACTGAGTTGTTGTTGTTGTTATTGTTATATCATTGTGTGAATCTAAAGTGTGACATTTTTAGGATAAATGACATTAATATTATTGCTAGATTATTAAGAAATAATTTGAAATATATAACCAAATTAAAAGTAGTGGACAAAAATGACCCTAGTAACTTAGTGACTATAATGGATAAAACTTACATTGGTAGACTATTCAATTGTTATATCATAGTGACTAAAACTTACACATAGTATCTTATAGTCACATTTCGTCCATAAATTTTATAGGTAATATTTTATTAAAATCCTCATTTTTAAAGGATAAAATATGATCATCTTTTCTCAAAAATGCGTTTAAATTATATTTAGTTAATTTAAATTCCCCTCCCTCTAATCCCTACCCAATAGCCGCCCCTCTCACTGTCTCACTGTCGCTTTTGACAACCATCGACAACGACTTAGCTTTGATGGGAATTGCCACCGAGAATATAATCACTTGAAAAATCACTCAAAAAAGCAGAAGCTACTTCACTTCTTTCATTTTTTAACCATTGGGAAAAATTTCGGACTGTCACAACGACAACAATGACAATAACACTAACTGACATTGACTTAAATACGTAATAAATAAGCTAGCAACAACTTAAAAAACTAATGGTGACATAATAGTTTGATAGTGACATGTGTATTTTTCAATATTATCTTGTTAGTCATATCTAATCTATATGTAGATGTTGTCTCTTGTTTTAATATTGGACTTCAATATTGTATATCTAAAGAAAACTCTTCTTTTAAATCTAATGTAGAATGCTAATGAAAATTCATCACTCATGGTTATAAACTAGCGATCCATCCCTCGTCATATGCTCTACTTAATGTTTGGAAAATAGGGATTTGTCATTCTCTCACCGTCTCATCATTATCTCTCACTATAGTGTGACACTTAAGTTAGAAAGTCAAAATTGTATGGTTATTAGAAGTAGAAATAATATGAGAAACAATGAATGATTATCAATAAATAAAAAATAGTTTATATTGGGAGAAACCAAAAGGAAAAAGGTTTGCATGATGACAAATAGACTAATATGTAGTAAAATATAATTGTAACTTATTAGAGCCTTTTCTTGTGTACAATGAAACTCATTACATGCCATTGACAAATTTATTATAGATTTTTGGACAATATATGATGCCCATATTTGACACTGATTTAAAAAATAGTTGCAACTTTTATTTATCACAAGTCATAATTAGTTGGAACCTTCAAAACAAAGAAATAATAATATGATATGAAATTATTTATTTATCTCCTTTTACGACTTTTATGATAAAAATATTGACGTACTTTTTTTGGCTGAAATATTGACGTACTCTTATTAATTAGATTGACTCTAATACACACATGAGTATAAAATGAGGGTGGAGTGGAGAGAGAAGAAAGGTTGTTCCTTTTTTTCAAGCTTCAATGACATGACACCATACATAAGAGTGTGAGTAATTAAGTACATAGATATATGCAATACGTATAGTAGGCTCTGTATTTATATCCATTTCCAATCCATTCATCTTTGCATGCTCCACCAACTCTTCATAAAGAAACCCCAGAATCCAAATTGAGTTGAAACAAACAATTGCACACAAGAAATTTAAGAAAAGAAAATAAACTCACACACAACAAAAGTGCATAGCAGAACTGTGATTAAATAGAATCACAAACACATCCTTCCCTCCATTAACATTCCAATGTGATCTCATAAGTCGAAGTTTCAGTATATAGTTGATTTCAAATGGGTAAGTGATTCCCGTCCTTTTTTTTTGTGTTTTGATCAGTAGTGTGTATGTCCGCACTGATGATTTGATCTGGTTGTTTTTTCCTCTGGGATAATAATGTAATTTATCAGTAATATGTAATCCATGGATTTTGTAATATTTAGAAGTATAATTTTAGTTTGATTTGATGTTATTATGTTTGAGAGAGTGAAAATGAAGGATGATGAGGAGCTTGAGATGTTGTTGGATGAGATCCCTCATGTAACATGCTTTGATCATCCAAATAGCATTAATGGCGTCTGTTATGAGTATGATCACGGCAGTGGATCAGATGTGCAGCAAAAATTGATTGAGAATTGTTTGTATGAACATCACTCATGGGTCTCCCTTGTAAGTGGATTTTCCTTAAAATCGGATGGATCTTCTTCAAGCTTATTATCAGGTGGATCTCCCACTCTATCCTCATTTGAAGATGTAATTAAATCTCAATATCATTATAGAAATACTTCTGATAATATAAATAAATTGAGGATCGACCCCGATTATTATCATCATGATGATGGTAATAATACGAGTAATTTTTGTGAACTAAATCTATCAAGGAGTCTCAGTACAATGCAACTTAATGAGGTGGAGCAAGAGAGTGTTGCTTCAAGTAGCCCCACTGCTACTTTCTGGTCTCACAATTACTCAAATAGAAAAAATGTGAGAATGATTTCCAACAAATATTTTGCTTCTGATCATCATAGTATGCATGAGAGCTTTTATGGTATAACGAGACATGATAACCTAGGTGTTCTTGGTCATCTGACCTCTCCAATGGCATATAATAATGGTGGGCCCGGAAATAAAATGGATATAAAATATCATATCCATCATATTGGAATTCCACTAGTGGACTTACCAAATGATGTTACAAGCAGTAATGGTATTTCTGATCTCCCGCGATATGGAGCTTATGCTATTGAAAATTCTTCCAACAATCTACCTAAAGTTCCTCACCTAAACTCTTGTATGGGCTCAGAAAATGGAAGGAGGTACAAGGCGCATTCTTCATGTGTAAAAATACCTATTATGAGAAAGCTTGAGGTATTTGATTGGGAAGCCAATTTGATTGATGAAACAGGCAAGGGACATCACCGTTTTCTTAGGCCTCAAGAAAAGAGGTTTTCACCAGTCAAAGGTTTTCGAGAATGTGGTGGAACTGAGAGGATGTGCTCTTTCCCTTCCTCTCTCCCACTAAAGCTTTCTTCATTCAGAGAAGCTAAAGGGTATATTTATCATATAGCGAAGGATCAACAAGGTTGCCGGTTCTTGCAAAGAATGTTTGATGTGGGAAGTCCCCAAGATGTGCTCGTTATTTGCAACGCGATAATAGATCACGTTGTTGAGCTTATGATGAATCCTTTTGGGAACTACCTCATCCAAAAGTTGTTGGAAGTGTGCAATGAAGAACAAAGGATGGAAATACTTCATAGGGTGACAGAAGAGCCTAGCCAGATTGTTGGGATATCTTTGAATACTCACGGGTATATAGTGTTATAATTTATTCTTTCCAATATGCTCTTTTCATTTTGATTCATTATTACTAACATATAAAAGTTTTCATTTTTTTTATATTAGGACAAGAGTAGTTCAGAAGTTGATTGAGACATTAAAAACCAGGGAACAGATCTCATTGATCATTTCATCACTTGAACCGGGATTTCTTTCACTTATTAAGGACTTGAACGGTAATCATGTTATTCAAAGATGTTTGCAGTATCTTCCAAATGAAGACACTAAGGTAATTTTATCGGAACTGTTATACTACAATACTAGCCCTTTCCCATAATGATTTGACATTTATTACTTTAATTTCTAGGTTGTTTAAACTTGACTAATGCTTTTAATCAATACTTAGTATATTCTAATGAAAGTCATAAGTTTTGTACCTCTATAAGAATTCTTTTAACAAATGAATAACATTTTTACAAATTATAAATCACTTGTATAAAAATATATTATTGGTCAAAATGTAACAACTTTGGTCAAGAAAGTTTAAATGGCATGTCATTATGGTCGGGAAGGAAACACAGAGATAGTGTTGCTTTTTTCTGCTAGTTAATAAAAGTTTGTGACAACAAATTAATTTACTACTCTAGTTTATTGTGTTTCTAACTTGTATTCCACATTTTTTGGTGTAGTTTATATTTGTTGCAGCTGCAAAGCATTGTGTGGATATTGCAACACATCAACACGGTTGTTACGTTCTTCAAAGATGCATCACCCACGGGATTGGAAATCATCGGGAAAGATTGATTGCAGAGATCTCTTCCAATGGATTTCTTCTAGCTCATGATGCTTTTGGGTGACTAAATTAACACTTTTGTTCCAACAAATGCTTGTTGCTCTTAGTTTTCAATGCACATAAAAAATTCTTCAATGTTAGAGCATCACATTATCACATACAATTAAAATATAAAAATACATGCTCACATTCTACGTAAAATCATTTAGTTAATTAGCTCAATTAGGTTGACTTTTAAATAGAAACCCAAACCTTATTTGTTTGTTGTCCTTATTTTTACAGCTTAACTGATCACTTTCTTTTCAAATTCTTTCTGATTGGGGACAGAAATTATGTTGTTCAATTCATTTTGGAGCTCAAGATTCCATCTGCAATATCAAAGTTAATATCTCACTTTGAGGGAAACTTTGTACATCTCTCCACACAAAAGTTCAGCAGCCATGTGGTTGAAAAATGTCTTGTTGAATGCGACTATAAGGTCAAGTCAAAGATAGTCCATGAACTCATCTCTACAACTCACTTTGAGCGGTTGCTTCAAGACCCTCATGCAAATTATGTTATTCAAACAGCTCTTCGGACATCCGAGGTACTAATTACACATAATGATCAAAATGAGAGCTAGTTGAACTCGTGCATCATATACTCATCTCGTGTGTTCTATTTCTCAATGTTCTTACCTCGTTATACTTTAATTAGGGATGTCTACATAGCTTACTAATCGAGGCGATCGAATCCCATAAGGCAATCACCGGAAACAACCCTTATTCAAAGAGGATTTTCTCAAACAAGCTTTGGAAGCGGTGATGTAAAATTGTAAATGGTGGAGAGAGAAAAAGATGTTGATATGATATATATGTTATTAAGTTCATTGGTGAATCATAACATAACCAATTCAGCTATCATATGTCAATAAATGGTCTTCATTTTTATTCTTCTATCTAATTTCCTTTTCCACATGGTTTTACTTTCATTTTCATTATAGAGCTGCCAAGTGAAAGGCAAGATGTTTCTAACAAATACAATGCGCAAGTGTACAATGTACTCATGTTATGTTTTTGTGAATTATAAGGACACAGCTTATGCAACGACTATTATTCGGGTTGAGTCTAAGAATTTGTCAATATGTCATTCACATAGATGGTTTCAACACATCATTTTTTGTTTGAACAAAAATTAATATCAATATATCAAAGATGATGACTCTGTGTCATTACATTCCAATCTTGTTTGGTAATTCGCCTAGAAATTTAGTGCAAGAAAAAAATAATCCACATATAATAATAATCTAAACTTACTTCATAAATAAAGGTATATATTCCAACGGGTGAACATATTGAATGAATTAGGTTAGGTGGGAACTCATAAGTTCAGATAAAAACGTATTAGTTGGGGAAAAATAGGTCCAGACATATAGCCAAGACCCGCCACATCCATCTTTTGTGTTCTATAGTTAAAGATTTTTCAGGTCTTGATGATGTTTAATATTCCACCTAGAAAGAAATAACAGAAATATATACAATTTTGTAAGCTATCAAAATTGTAACACAATTTATTATGATGAAAAGGTAATAAAAAATAACATAATATTTATAAATGAAATATAATAATCTGAGTGCCGCAGCTTTTATATGAAAATTCTCAAAATCGTCAGATAAGTACTCTCTGTATTAATAAGAGAATTAGTTAGTTATTCCAGTGTTATTATTTAAATCTCGAATTTTAAGTTCAACTCTTTTACTTTCAAAAATATTCAACTCTTTTAAATATAAATTATTTATAGATTAATATAAAATCATTTCATATAATTCTACTATCTTTATCTGATCCAGGTGTACAAGGCCTAAATTTTAATTGTCCCTATTTAATTTTCATAAAGGATCCGACTCTCACAGATAGATACAACATAGAAGATATAAAATTGTACTCATATTCCAATAAAGAGTCTTGATCCTGTCAGGCCGGCCTGACGGAAACCGCCGTCAGGCCGAGGCCATCAGAGGCCCTTCCCGGTGGAATTTTTCATGAAATAATGCACAGTTTTAGTAGGGAATTTTTTTGACTGCCTTCTCGATTGGATTTTTAGCTGAACTTTGGTATGGATAAACTAGACTTGATGAGGAACATGCTCAAAACATTTCATCATAAAATTCTACCGGGAAGGTCCCCAAATGTCTTCGGTCTGACGGCGGTTCCCGTCAGGCCGGCCTGATACGACCTGATCCAAAAGATGTAAGTATTATATATCATAGAAAAGATCAGGTCCAGCCCTCTTCTGTCCGGCAGCCGTCCGAAATCCGCCGTTTGGGGCGGTTCTCGATCTAATTTGTTGATGAAATTTTTTTAGCATGTTCCTCATCAAGTCTAGTTTATCCATACCCAATTTCAGCTCAAAATTCGATCGGGAAGGCAGTCAAATCAGTTTTTGAAGTTGACTGCGTTTTTATATATATATTTTGGCGCAGTCAACTTCAAAAAATGATTTGAATGCCTTCCCAGTCGAATTTTGTGCTGAAATTTGGTATGGATAAACTAGACTTGATGATGAACATGCTAAAAAAAATTATAAAAAAAATTCACCAGGAACCGCCCCAAACGTCAATGTTCAGACGGCAGCTCCCGTCCCTCCTGTTGGACCTGAGCATTCCTCTTATATATCAAGCCTGAATCTGAACACAATTCTACTCGATGTTCACATTGTTTTTTAATGTGGGAGTACAATACTAATCACCATGGACGGATATTTACGGAGTGCTTTTTAGGGACATGATGAGAGTAAATATATGTGTGATTCTATATTAATAACAAGATTATTAATGAGCATGTCATTTTAGGGAGGACTTTTATTATCTATTTCAACATACTCCGTGCGTAATAACAAGACAATAATATTTTTACTTTAATCCCTACTAGTTATCTATTGCATGATGCATGATTCATGTACATCGCATGATTTAAAAAAATGTATCATTGTTATTGCAATATGATCCCTAAAATGAAATGTTGAGAACCTTGTATCAAATTTTCATGAGAATACAATCTCAAAGTTCTTTGAAATCTCCCTAATTTATACATTTATAATACAAATAATTGAAGAAGCAAGAAAGTAGTTAGAAAAACATTTCTATTACATAATACATAGTATATTAATATGACATAATTATAAGTAAGAAGAGCAACTCTCACTATCAACTATTAACAAAAAAACCAAATTCGTTGTTCATTCCCAAACTCTATACTCTCTCTAGGATCAAATCCATGTGTGAACATGCTTCATTATATCCATCAAAGTGGGAGAAAGCATTGAAAAATGTTTTTTTGAGTGAGTTTATAAGTATGTGTATCTTTGGATTGCGTGTTTGAGAAATAACAATGGTTATTTTGGCTCTGAAGTGGCGGAATGTCGAGCACATCATTGTAATAAAATTGGAAATATTAAACCTTATAAAGAAAAATACTTCACTTATGTTAATATAATGTCTAATCACATGAAATAAAATAATTAATACTAACCACTTAGCTTGTTTGTGGAAAAAATAAAGGATGATACTCATCCCGAGTGTTCTTCAGCACCGGCCAAACCGTAATCTAGGAGGAGGTAAATTGGACTTCAATCACAAACTACTCAACATTTATTCGTGTAAAGTGGTGCTTATGGCATACATGATGATACATCACGCTTCTTAACCTTTATTCCTGAAGAATGATAACTTATTGACTTTCGGTGTGAATGGTTTCAGTGGTAGGACTCCCAAAATAAAACCTATATCCTGCAAAACTGAGGCGGAGGCATGCAAACGGTTAGGGGGTCTTGGCCCCTACCTTTTTTTTTTTACTTTTATTAAATTTTTACCTTCTAAAAATTGTTGCTCCTCAAGTTTTATACGATAGCGTACAATATTATGATAACCTCCCAAATTTTCTAGCAGATAATTAAGCATTTCCCATCACCCCTTTGCGCCCTATTTTGGAGGCATAAATGCTTAATTATTTCATCTTAAGAATCTCTACAATATTATAAACATGAATAGGGGTAGGGTTATATTGGGTAAGAAATATTTGTTCGTGGTACTCAAAGCTTCATGAAGGTGTATCACAAGCTTAAGACATTGTACTTTATCATGGATTTAATTCAATCGTTTCTGACGTCTGCACCGGTTCGTTAACTTCTGTTAGGATACCTCAATCGAGGGCTGGGTTGCGGTTAGATGTTTGGCCCATTAAAGCCAGTTTGTCCGGCTTAACCACTACGACCTCAACCCATTCGAATTATAGAAACACCGACGAGTCTGTTCTTCACCTTCCATTTTCCCTTCATCTTCTCCCCACCCACTTCTTACGTTTTCGCCGTTCATCCCAAGCATATATTTGAAACCATCATTCAAGGTAATACTTATTTCAGCCCCTGTGTGCGATTTGTTTAGTGTTACATATTTTACTCTAAATCTGAACATCTAAATCGTATTTATTTCTTCAAATGCCCCTAATTTTATATTCATTCTCTGAACTCTTTCAGATTTGAGTGTTAACTTCACCCTACAACTAATTTCTTGTATTCATTTAGGGATTCGAATTATTTATAAATAAAGTATTGTTTTTTAAGGGATGAGCTGCAAAGGTTTTATGATGAAGAGGAATCCAATTGAAGCTTTCTAAATTCTCCTGAATGGCCTGTCTCACGTCTTGCCTTTTAGCTATTGTTAAACCCTCTTATATTATACAAAGTATATTTACATCCCAATATCAAATGTAATCTACTACGTATTTGATTTTATATTTTATTTCAATACTAAAAATGTATTTTTTGCACTATTCCTTTTCAAATTTTCTTCATTATATTTTGCTTGGTAGCTGAAAGAGGTAAGTAGTGATTGCATCTTTACTCCGTAAGTCTATTACTTCTCTTAGTGTTATACATAATATATATTTTTCGTTTTATATCTGTCAATTTGTATTTTTGATAAATCCATCATATTTGTATATGCTATCTTATCAAATCCCCTACATTCTACAGTTTAAGTGAGATAAGTTCTTATAAAGAAACAAGAAGACGTGCTACTTCAATTTAATTACATTGGTTTTCCCAAGAATGGGGTGGGACGAGGCTTATCATTAACATTACATACTAAGACCTCATGTTACATAGCATTTTAGCTATGAATTGTCTGATATTTCATACAGAGTACTACTTTAACTATAAACTACATAAAAACTCCACTCTTGGATTGTAGAACGTACAATGACAACACCAAACTGATTTTTTTATTACAATGTTACAGAGTGATTTGGCTTTGTGTACTTCATTATACTTATAATTTTTTATAGATTAGTTTACAAAATCGTGCCTGTAGCACGACTAGGCTCATAGAACACTCAGCTCTCTGTATTTTCCAACCCTTTTGTACGCATCGTTGTATTTTCTGCTCTCACATATAGTATCAAAGTGAGGTCTTTTCATTGTGTCCATGGTTGTTGTACAAGAACATTTAAGTGGCTCAAAGTTTCAGACTGATAGATTTTGGGTAAGAGTACACCATATACTTAGATATGTTTTATAACATGCTTTCTTAACATTTTTGTCCCCTCGATGATTTTGTTTATAAACTGAAATTGTTTGTTCACTGCCAATTAGAAAATGAAAACTGAAATGTAGTTTTATATCCCTACCATCATATATGTACTGGAGTAAGAGTAGTTTTACCCATATATGTTTTCTTACCACGTCTCTTAACGTTTATATGACCTATACATTTTTTTTCTTTTACTAGACTGAAATTGTTTTTACACCAAAAAGTGAAAACTGAAAAATTGAAATGAAGTTTTTTAATCTACTCCCATTTTTTACAAGACCATTAGTCCACATACAATTTATGGGAACAATTATGCTCACAAAACTCTTTTTTCCAATGGCTAAAAATCCTTATAACTAAAATTCTCTTGAAAGTTGTTATTAAGTTTAGTTTTTCAGTCCACAATTATATTACAACCTAAGCAAACATATTCAACATCTTTTGCTAATGTGCAATGTTCTATGCTTAGGGGTGTAGTCTGTCGCATGACCGGACTAGAACGGGAGTGGGACCACAAAATAAGGATTCCGGACTAAGACTTGAGTGGCGAGGTAGAGGTAATTATGGTCTCGGGCCTTTTTTAGACCAGACAATCTAAGACTATAATATTAACTAATAAGAATGATACTTTTTTTGGTTCCAAAGTACAAAGTTGATTCTATTGTTAAGTTTATGAGATTTTTCTTACTTCTAAAACTGTTATTAGTGAAACTCCCTTCTCGAAGATATAATATTATTGTTGATGTTAATCAAATGCCTTAACTCCTAACCTTTGTTGAGTAATGAATACATATCAGCCCTCTAACGTCATGTACATATAAACTCAGGCCATATCAAAATCAGGTTAATATGAGAAATGCAAGCCATATCGAAATCAGGCCAACTTATCTTCTTCTTTTTTAATTTTGAAGTGACTCATAGTACAGTTGTACAGATTGCTTGGAATGTAGTTTTATCTTTTGTTTGTAATAGGACTTTATTCTGATAAAAAAACTCTGTATTATAAGTAGTGTTTTTTGTTCCTTAAAAATAAGATAGGCTCGTTCTAAAGTAGGATAGTTTTACATTTATTAGAAATATTTTGTTCAAAAAGAAAACTATCAAACACTCTTGATGTAAGCGGCTTTGCACAAGTTATGCTTTTTAATCTTACCAAACACTCTTGATTTTTTCTACCCAATATCAAATTTGATAAAGTCCTACAAAAGTGTATTTCATGTATATAACATTGGACATTTATCTAATCGCGCATCGCGCGTGCAAAAACTAGTATATTATATATGTTCGAATCAATGAATTGTGGACTTCAAACAAATATAAGGTGAGGCGTCAAAATTTAAATGTAATATCCTATAATATCCTTGCTTTGTCCCTACTACAAAACCAATAACACAGGAGGACTTTAGAATTGTACTCTGTATATAAATCCATGAAAAATGAGCCCAAAAATTGGAATATTTGTTAAGCTTAGCTTCTTTGCAACATACAATATTGTATGATTGTGCTATGTGAATGGGTTGAAGTCATAGTGTTGTATCTATAGATGAATTTCAAACTTAGATGAGAGGTATTTGTAATATACAAATTTTTTAAAGTGTGTTGAGTTAAATGTTCATGCTAAAAGTAGGATCAAAAGTACTTCTTTGATCAAAATCAGGGCCGTCTACTGGGCTGTGCAAACAGTGCTACTGCACAGGGCCCACAAATAATGAAGGCCCATAATTTTTAAATAATCATTAGTATATATATATATATATATATATATATATGTATGTATATTTAATATAAAATCAAGAGCCCCACTAAAACAGTAGTTGTTTTAACGAAAGAACCAACGGTCCTTATGTACGTGGATCAAGTTTGAAAGCCCAAATTTCCAGCTTCCAAGCATCAAACCCACAAATCCCACAATAAATAAAAAGAAAGTGGGCTGTGAAAAAACTCTATCGGCTTATAGTATTCCAGGGTTGGTGAAACGGCTAAATCCTCACTCTTCAGAGCTTCTGGCCGAGCTTTTCTCATTAATCAAGAAACACAATCGATCCTTTCTGTTATTTTCTTCCAATCTTCTGTGCTTCATCTTCAATCTTCTTATTTGATCAACCGAGAAGATTGGGTGCTCGGCCAAACAGGTTAGCAAACTCCTCTTTTTAGAATTTTTTTATTTACTTGTTTTCAAAATTTACTATGAAACTCCTCATTATTTCAATTCTTTGCAACCAGATTTTTCTATGCTTTTTTGAAGGTCAAGTTTTTCTCTACGAGTGTTAGACAGTTAGAGAAGCTGCTTTGTGATATCACTGTTCTTTTCAGCATTATTCATTCACCAAGTATCAGGTTGTTTCATTCCTTTTTCATTGTTTGATTTAGACTGATTCCAGTTGCTTAATTTGTGAAAGAGTATCTAGTAGTATTATGATACTCAAGTTTATGCAGATACAATATCAATGTGTGAAACATTTTGTCCATGACTAGTACTACTATTATAATAAGGCCTACTTTTTGTAATCTGCACAGGGACCTTATAAACTTGAGACGGCCCTGATCAAAATTATTCAAGTTATATACTGAACAAGAAGTTTAAGGAGGAATGTTACACTTCTCCCAAGAATCGAGACATCTGCTAGTTGTTCCCAAATGGATTATTGTTCAAAATAGAACCAAAATATTAATAACTTCTACTTTGTATTATTTAGTCATATGAAGATCATAATTTAGATAATGAACATTATCATTATAAAAAGAAATTTATTATGCTGGTGGTCATTTTTAAGACAACACAATATCTTTTTAATGGGAAATGGGCAAATATACCCTTGAATTATATCATTTATATGTGTGAAGGTGCACATATACACTTGATTTTCTAAAAGGTGTAAAAATACCATTCATGTTCCTATAAAGGAGCGAAATTACCTTTATGTACTTTAAATAAATAAAATAAATTTTAAAAACCACCGAAAAATAAATCAGAATATAAAATTAAAAAACTACTTGTGTCCAACTCCCCGTTTTATTATTTTTATATCACAATTTAAAATTGTTAGTTATAATAAATTGTTTCAAAACATAACTATATACGATAGTATTTATTTATGATTCGTTCGGAAAAGTGTTAACATATGTATTTTAATTTAAAAATAATAATTAATTTTTTGTATTCTTTGCACTATAAAATTACATATTTTGTATGATGAAAAATAGTCCAATATTACAAAAGAGTAAATTTGATTTTGTAAAGTTTGAGCAAAATCAAAGAATGTTATTTAAAAAAATGTAGCAATGTGTTTGAAATGTTGCAACAAGACTAAAATTAATATTTATAAGTTGAAGTTTTCATTTACTAGGGAAAAAAATAATTTTGCAATTTAAAATTAAAAGAGTTATAATTTAACTTAAAAATAAATCTTTGTTTTTAACTCTCTCTTTTTCAATGTCGAAATTTAAATTTATATTTGAGTTTTGTGCTTTAAATTTATTTTATTTATTTAAAGTCAATAAGGATAAATTTGCTCCTCTATAGAAACATTAGGAGTACTTTTGCATCTTTTAAAAATTAAAGAATATATCTACACTTTCGCATATATTTAGGGGTATTTTTTTATTAGAAGTTAGCTACTTTAATATCGTTATAGACGTTTCTTGGCAAAGACAATAACAAAAATGGTATACATAAGCTAAATTTTATCAACGAATTACTCCGTCTTATTATTCAGCAATTGATTCGTTCACTTTGATAATTTTAATTGAGCTTTAGTCCTTTGAATTTTTCAATGGTCATCCAATTTAATCATTTTAATCTTTACCAAAAAGTTACAAAAAATCTTATTGTTTATATTTAAAAGGCAGATTTGCACCCCAAATGATTAATCATAAGAGTGTGAGTGGTGCGATCTGGGTCGGGTTTTTGCTAAATCCGTAAATTACCCATAAAATATTGGGTTTATGAAAATTGGGGACTGGAACAAGCTAATGTCCGGTATATTCGATCCGAGTAGGGTGTTTAATAATTCGGGTTCATCCGGGTTGGGGTAGGGACGGTTAAAGGCCCAACAAAGAATCATCATCATTTCCTTTTACATTTTGAAACTTATTTTCAAATATAATTTCTCAAAATACAAATTATAAATAATAAAACAAATGTTACTCTCAAATCACTAACAATTCAAACCAAATAAAATAACTTATCATAATTTTATGTTTAAGATACAAAAAAGACTCGCTTTTTTGTCTAACATGCTTATTCTAGTAATATATTATTACTAAATTATTTCTAAATAACAGGTATGTTATACGGAGTATTGATTTTATATTAAATAGGTACCGCTGGTGAACCCGATCTTCCGGGTTCAATCCAGCCATTTTTGTTCGGTCCGTATAAAAATAAGAAAACATGGATCAATCACATATTCCGTTCCGAGTTAGGGTTGATTTCCATGGTTTGATTCTATTTTTCTCACCCCCGATTAGTTAAAATGTCGAACTAATATTGTGTTGTAAGTTGTAGTGTTGCATATGAGCTTTTGCCACTTTTAGCCCTCTAACTATTGTGTTAGGTACACTTTTGGTATTCCACTTTTAATTTTTTTCCATTTTTAATCGTTCGATTATAATGAATGAAACACTGTTAGTCATCGACTTCAAAATTTCTCATTTTTAGTGCTTTGAATACTGTCAAGTTGATGTTTTTAATTCTTCTAGTATGATTTTGGCACAATAAATGGACTAAAAATGTCGACATTATAATAATTTAAGGATTGAAAATATCACTTTTATGAAAGGGAAAGACTAATCATGGAATGTTTGAAAGACGAATAGCAAAATGTTTTTTTCAAGATAATCATAGGACTTAAAGTGAAATTTTCAACATCAAATATTAAAAGTGTCATTTATATCATAGTTGGAGGGTTGCTACAAAAACTTTGTTACATACGGAGACACAGAGTAACAGTGATGGGCCTCAAAATCCTTAACTTGCGATCAATGGCGATTCCATTTTCATTTTCAATCAGTTCCAAATTCAAACACCTCTCAAATCACACTCCCCCTGGCTCAGATTACACATTTGCCTCACTTCAACAAATCTGCAAATGGAAAAAGCAATGGAGAAAACTGGGGAGCAGCCGATGTCGAAGAACGCCAAGAAGAAGCTACTAAAGCAGGAGAAGTACGAAGCGAAGAAAGCTGAGAAGAAGGCATACGCGAAGGAGCAGAAGAAGATGGAGGTCGAGCGGAAGAGAAAGGAATGGGAGGAGAAATTGGCTTCTTTGGGTGAAGAGGAAAGGGAGAAGATGATTGAGGCAAGGAGAGAGCTGCGGAAGGAGCGGATGGAGAAGCGGTCGGAAGAAAGGCATATGAAGGTGGAGAAACTTAGGGAGGCGAAGAGTAGTGGGCAGAAGGTTGTCATTGACCTTGAATTTGCACATCTGATGAGCTCTTCTGAGCTTAATAGCCTTGTTCAACAGGTTTTTTCCAATTCCTTTCTTTGTGAGAATCGTTTAAATCAAAGTGAACTTGCAGCGGCCTTTATGGATTTCCTGTGAGAATCATGATCTTAGAATACCACTATAGTCTATAGTTGTATAGAACTGTGGAGAAAAAAATAAAATTTTGGTGATGGACTAATAGTGCGGGGAGAATTGTACATACCTTCTAATTTGTTAGGTCATCAAGCACCAAATGGAATATAAAGCTGCATAAGAACTAGTATTGATTATACTGAATAGTTGCTCTTGTCCAAATACCATTACCATTTGTCAGACCATCCTTCATTCCAATATACACTAGTTTGCATATTATATTGCCCCACTGTACTGGTTTGCACTGCGCACAATTGTGAGGACTGAGGAGGAATATTGGTGTATTTTTACACTAAAATTGGTAGAAGGTTTTGTTTGAAGGATAAAACCAGTGTTTGCGCTTTGTCCACTCAACAAATAAAACTCAGAAATTTTGTGATAAAAACTTACATGCTGGTTTACAATTAGGGTCAGCGTGGATGGAGAATCTTGGAGGTGAGGGTATTAGAAAATTAAGTCTATATCTTGATATATGTTTCAGATTTTATAAAATAATATGTGATTGTATAACATTCAATCGCACGGTATTTGTTTTTAGGAACATTCTATTCATGGTTTTCTAATGTGTTTCTTTGGCGCATGATGAAGAGCAATTAAAGTGCTTCATTTTCAAGTTTCAGGAACAGATTTCATAACTTTGAGAGAAAATAAATGATGTTTACAAAACTAAATGATTATTACTAAAATCAATCCATTTATCAATTATCAACCATTATCAAGAACAATTTAAGAAAGATATAAGAATGTATGCTCATTTATTGCTTACAATCGAGGGCACACTTTGGAAATCCCCTTATATTTATCAGAATATAGACTAATCCCCCTGAAGCCCTCCACCCAAACTAGACCCTTAGTTAGCTTACTGATGTGTGGTTTATCCTCCCGAACAATTAGAGACTACATTACAACTTTATAGTTATGTTTCTTTTCTTTACAACCTGTGTTTTTTTTAAGATTTTACAACCTGTGTTGATTATTGATTTATTGACCTAATTTTGTTAAGTGGGGGGTCCACAGATTATGTATTGCTATGCTGTAAATAGAAGATGTTCATCTCCAGCCCATCTTTGGTTGACCAGCTGCATTGGAGAAATGCAAAACCTTCTTGAACGGCTCCCTGGGTATGACAAATGGGTAATTGAGAAGGAAAACAGGCCATACATTGAAGTATTTGATAACAAAAAAGAAAATCTGGTATACCTCACGGCTGATTCTGAAAACGTGCTGAATGAAATGGATCCGAAGGCAATATATATCATTGGCGGTTTGGTGGATAGGAACAGGTGGAAAGGAATAACTATGAAGAAAGCAGTAGAGCAAGGAATTCAAACTGCAAAACTCCCCATAGGAGACTATCTTAAGATGTCTAGTTCTCAGGTTTGATTTCTTTTCTAATCTTGATTATTTCCTAGTTTCCTTAGTATGGCACTCTCTTTTTTATGTTGAACCGCAAAAGATGGAAATAGTACAGACTACAGAAGCCAGAAGCTCATCTTCAGAAACTTCAATCAAATTTACCCTCGCCAACGGGATTTGAATGCCCTTATTATAATATTATCTGATCAAGAAAATTTATTCGAATTTTGACGTAATATTTGTTGTTTTACATGCAGGTCCTTACTGTGAATCAAGTGCTAGAGATTATACTCAAGTTTCTGGAAGCAAATGATTGGAAGGACTCATTCTTCGAAGTCATTCCTCAAAGAAAAAGATGTGAATACAGCCAGGAAGGCTGTGATGGAGAGGTGCAAGAGAATGTGGAAGCTGGAGAGAAAGAAATCAAAAAACGAATTGAACTATTGGATGGAGAAAACTTGGATGATAAAGATGGTTTAGATGTAAAAAGGCAATGCATTGAGAACTCCTTATGAAACAATAGTTTTTGCTCATTAATTTCATTTTAACCAAAGAACATTTTCTCTTCACCTAAGAAATGTGAACTGATCTGATTTTTCGAGATATGATCCAGCCTAGTCAAAATCTTTTTGTTCCAATATGCTCTTGATATTTTTTTTATCTCGCTATAAATCTATAATTCGGTCCAATCTGAATTCTGAATAGTTCCAATTTTGCCTATTTTAAAAAGAATGTACGAAGTAATATTTTTTATATGATTTGGTCGGATCGGATCCGAGTAAAAAGAATAAGATTGTTTATCCCACGACTAATAAGCCGAATAAACCTTTTATGGGTACCTAAAGTCCCAAATCATATGGAAGCATAATTTTTATTAACACAACATTCACCGACCTTTTACTTCTAGACATGTGAAAATGAAGAGGAAATGTATCATTAATTTTCTTTATACTACCTATAGAGTTCTCTATTAAACAAAATACGGAGTATATATATCAAATCCAGCCATCACAATTCATTCATATTAGTATATAGATCCGTCTAACTCATGGAAATGAAATGAACTACCTACCACTCTTTATTTTTTCTTTTTTTTCCTCTTTCGTCATACAATACAAACACACACATATATGTATATATAAATTACATCTCGCAACTTTATAACTAAATCAATCGATCTTTCAACTACAAATTTGTATCATTGCATAAACACTTTATTGACTAACAAGCTTTATTTTCCCTCAAATCATCCATCATGTCCAATAGTGTCGCACTACTGATAATCTCATTATTGTTTGTTCCAGCGTTTGTCGGAGGCAGTTCTCCGACACAGCAAAAAACGACGGCTTGGTACTGTGTAATTATGAGGTGTCCGCTTATTATCCCGGTGATGCCGCCATGGAACATAAGCCCTCAACCTACTTCATGGTGGTACCAACCGCCTCAATGGTACCAACCGCCAGTCCCGCCAAATGTGGAACCCGCTCCATTACCAGTCGTCCAACGACCACTCCCACCCTCACCCCCCACCCCCACATGAGCCGCACCACCATTCCCAGAGCCGGCATCGACATCCACCCCCACGGCCACATCACCACTCTCACAACCACCGCCAATATCCACCACCATCACCACCACAGCTACACCACCGTTTCCAGAACAATCACCGACATCCCCAACAATTGCCACGGTTGCGCACTATAACCCAGAACCCTCAAAGGCATATTGGTAACTGCTGCCAGCCACCTCCACAGCCCACCACTACAAATCCACCATTGTCATCAGCTTCATCACCTTCACCAGCAGTGACACCACCGCTAATTCCCGACTGCTCGACAGCACTGATTAAGGTAGATGGATGCATTAGAGAGGTGATAGAGTCATTTGCTGGGAATGAGATACGTATAGGAAGAGAGTGTTGTTTGGTCATTTCAACACTTTCACATGAATGCTTTGACAAGGCGTTGATGCTGCAGTTCAACGATGCTGTCTTCCGCTCTAAAGCCACCGCCTTGTGCTCAGCCATCCACAGCTCTTACCCATAACTCGTCCAATAGGACCAATACCAATGGTCTTCTTGCACCACCAACATTATTTTTTTAATTGCCTTCATCTCTTATTTGTATAAATAGCTAATTATGTGTATCAATAAGTCGGCTCACATAAAAAGTACAACTATATAGTCAATAATACAAAGACTATATATAGTTTAAGTTTGAACTGCACTTGATCTCATATTCTCATCATATACTCACTCCCATCTAAACTAAGTATTTACAAAACAAAATAACCACTAATCTTATATTTCATTATAAACAACCATAATTAGTTAATCACTTAGTCATCATGAAAGGAGACCAAAAGCAAAGGTAGGCTGGTGGATCCAACAGATCATTCAAACGCCATAGACATGAAGGCATCATCCCCCAGCAAGGAACTGATATCAAGTAGGTCATCGTCATCTTGGTAAATCTTGTCCTTAGAAATCCCAGCTGTTATAGGTGATGCGTCGTCCTGCACCAAAAATAGAAATTAAAAATTAAGGGGAAAAAATATTAGCCCATTTGAGAAGATTATATGTTGGCTGAATATCTCAAGTTAAATGAAATTTTGACTGGTTTGGCTGAATATGAATTAGCTGAACTCCATATATATATGAAAATAAGGCACTATTCAAAAAAACTGATTATAATAGCTCAAAGAAAATAATACAATGTAGCTAAAAAGAAAGTATTAGTAACGTGTCAACTACACAGCTTCATCCAAAAATGCCCTCCGGACTTCAGATTTCACTGCAAGAACTCAATTACCAGTTTTGCGCCTTTTAAAAAAATGAAAAATTAATGTGTTGGAAATCACGATGCTACACATTTAAAGAAAATCAATTTACCTTCAGTTCTCGGAACCCTTCAGAAGTAGTAAGCATTCTATGATATTGTGCACGTGCCTCGGGATACTGAGCCATGGATTTTACCCGCAAAAGGGCCTTTTGCATTCTTTCTTCAGTCTGTTTCCTTCCCTCCTTGAGAAAATCATAATCATCTTCCACGCATGATTCTTCCATGATGGGCTTTGCAACTGCATCAGATCTGAACCCCCTCAACCCACTTCCTTTACGCCTCCAGCGCAATATTACCTTCTCTAGAATTCCCACAGACCATATTATTGGTTTATACTTTTTCCTTGCTTGATGCCCCCTCACATGTGCCTTTAACAAATCAATAAAGAAGTGAGGTTTTACAGTCACATTTATACTGAACTAATAAGGTGCATTGCAAAATTTAAAAAGGGGTAACTTCTTTGAGTCTTGGCGTAAGTTTGGCATGCATTAATTAGGAGCTTCTAGCTTATGTACTATTAGAGTCCTTAAAAGCCCCTAGTTGTGTATTTTTTCAAGCGGGCTTTTTTAGAAGCTTGAACCATTTCTCAAGCGCTACATGGGTGGCGCTGGACCAATGAACTTTTGGCAAAAGCCCCTAGTTGTGTGACTGGGAAGTGAGCTGTAATCAAACACCTAAAATCTGATTCACCAACAAACTTTTCAGCTAAAAGAAACTAGCAACTTCCAAAAATTATAAAAAAGTAGCTTTTCAAATAGTCATGAAAAACGTGCATTTATATCAATCATTCAATACATGGAGAGAAAATACATTTTCAAAAATAAAAATAAGAGATCGACATTGTCTTCAAAATCCAAGATTTTCCAATTACACATTCCCAATTATTACCAAATTAGGTTAGAATCGTTAACACGGAACCTAAACTTGTATGCCTTCATCAGTCGTCAATAAACCTTCACCAAATGGTTCAAAAAGTAGTTTTTCAGCTAGTTGTGTCTAACAAACACTTAGATCAATCCATGGAGTGAAAATACATTTTCGAGAAAGAGAGGCATTGTGTTCAAAATCTACAATTCTAGAGTTATGCATCCCAATTACTACCATATTAGGTTAGAAATGTTAACATAGCACATAATGCTTGTATGCCTTCATCAATAAGCATTTCAGTAAATCACCCATGGTTGAATGCAATTGTGAAGTAAAGGAAAACTGAAATGTATATTAAAATAACACGAGAATCAATAGATAAAAATGCACCTGAATTTTAACAACCCTTTGACGTATTAAGAGGAACTCTTTTCTCTTCTTCCAACCACGATACTTTTTCTGGATTTGTGTTGCAGCAGAATGGGAAATTCGATCATTATGGCCCAGCCTTGATTTTCTACAAGCAACCATAGAAACAGCATGCTCATCACTTGATAATTCATCACCACATAGAACTCCCAGCTGTTTCCTCTGGAAGGACTGGACCCTGAAAATTTGATGTATGCGAGCGGCTGTCTGGGTAGCATTACGCACAGCAGCAAGTGAATCCTTCAGTGACATATCTGATGCAATATCAGTGGTTGCTGGAACACTATGCATCCCTTTTGTTTTTGCATCGATGTTTTCCTTTACGTCAATTACTGTAAGGGTTGCAAGATGTGTGGTCAGAGATGACTCTGCTAGAAATCCAGAAATTCCCTTGTGGCCATTCGCCGATGCCAAATCTGCAGGAGTTCTACCCAACGGAAACTCAGCAGAAGGATCTGTTAATGCTCCAGCGGATGCACCCAGAGAAACAAGAGCCGCAACTGTCTCCTCCCTGTAAAACAAGACAAACAGAGTTTTATTGATGAAGTGATACATAAACATAGATAAAGCATTCAAAGGATTTCATTTCAAACACTAAGAAGTTTTCGAATAAAATACTACTGCATACACTCCACTCTATGTGTCCTACTTGACAACAAGGAAAGAGTGCAAGATTGAAGATATCTTCATTAATTTAAACTTGTACGTTTTTTTTCACACACACACCCAAACTTGTACCTTTAAATAGTACATAAATAGTTCATTTTTTTTGTTTCGGGGGCAACGGAAAGGAACACCAAAATTTCTATAAAACAATTAGTGACACCATTGCTAGTTATAAAAAATTAATATAGGAAATAAAAAATAAATAAAAAAAGGTGCAGCTTAACTGCTTAATTTAACCTGGTCAAATGGGACGGAGTGAGTGCATGGCTTCATGCCTTATCCAGAGCACATTATTGGCATCATAAAATGTTCCGGGAAAAGAAAATCAGTTCAGTCTTATCTATGTTTCCAAAAAAAAGTTGCTTCCAAAGTGGACACCATTAAACAGTAAGATTGGGGCCTGGTTTAGAGGAGGATAGAGTGAGAAAGCTAAAGTGAAAATTGTGTCCTTGAAGTAAGAAGTTGCACAAAAGGATCTCTACTAGTGTTCTCAAGTGTGGAAGGGGAGAGGTCTGTCGTGATCCCAATGAAGTCGAAGAATATTCCATGGCCAATTATGGACAAAACATTAGCAAATTGGTAAAAATTGTGTTTAACCTGAGGAAGCCAACTGAGATCCAATCCAAATCTCATGCAAGCTGGATGAAGGAAGCCAAGAGAAAGGGCCGTCATTCTGGATATTGTAAATGAAAGGATCCTAGAGAGGCTAGGTTAACCTACTAAGGGAGTGTTTGTAATTGCTTCTGCTTAAAAAAAAAGCACTTTTGGAGATGTAATGAAAAAGTGATTAGTAGTAAAAGTTGATAGTGTTTGAGAAAAAGTGATTTTGAAAAGTAAAAGTTGGTAGTGTTTGGTAAAATAAGTACTTTTTGTGTAATAGAAAAGGGAAAAAGCACTTTTCACACGCAAGCCGAGAAAAAGTAAAAATTGGAAGTGTTTGGTAAATAAGTGCTTTTTAAAGCCAAAAGCTGAGAAGTGCTTTTTTTAAGCTATTGCAAACACTCCCTAAAGTGCTTTGGATGAGAAGGATTAGGAATCTTACACATTTACTTCATAAGTACAGAGAGTCCAAGAAGATTGTCAAGCACGTGTACAATGGCATTTGCACAAAAGTTCAGGGAATTTTTTTCAAATTTCAAAGCAAGTGTATGCTGATAGAGATCATCCACAAATCAAAGGAAGAGAAGGCCAGCGAAAAAGACCTGATCAATTCGAAGCCAATAGGGCGACAAACAAGCCTAGCCGTGAGAGACAGTTTGCTAAGCGGGAGGAACCCAATAAGCCCCGCATGCCCACATGTATCTAATCTAAAGAAGCTAAAAAGTCAAACCTTGGATGTATCTTTACTCTCTGCCTCTCTGGCAAGTTTAATGCATTACATTATGTTTCCTGATCCTTGTCATTTTACTGTTCTCTTTTCATCAGAATACTTGTGATTTCCAAGCATATGGAATTTATAAGCCTTATTACTGTGTTTTAATTCTAGAGTATCACTTGGTCTTACCAAGTGGTACACAATCAAAATCATATTAGGAGGCTTTAAAAAAAATTAAAAAATTAGTTAATGGAAACAGCACAGCACTGCATTCAAATTAAAATTTAAACGCGACTGTAGGACTTCAATTGGATTTACCTGCCGTAGAATGCAGCCCAATGAAGTGGAGTCCATCCATTTACATCACGAAAATCTATTCTAACTCCTGATACTATAACTGGATTCAACGCCCAATTATATCCAAGCGCAGCAGCCAAATGAATTACACCTTGACCTTCTTCATCTACAAAAGCTGGCCCTTTTCCGTCTTCAGTCATTTTATGGAGAAGCCACGTGTACAACCTTTCTTTAAGCTCTTTTTCAGAAAGTGGTGACTCCCTCTTTTTGGGCTCACAAAGGTCCCTAAAATCTGTCATACAAAGATTTTCCTCCTCCATTAGGGAGATAAGTTTATTCACTACAGTTTGTTTCTCCACGAGATTGTCTGAGCTGCAATGATTGACTGTGGGTCCCAAACGCAACAGAAATTCAAAGCGCTCATGGAGAGGAACCCTCATCATATGAATATCACCAGTATTGATGTCTCTATCAGGTCCATCTCGATATTCAAACTCTCTTACTTCACTACAGGCCAACCTGTTAGAACAAGTTATGTAAATTGGGACTGTCCCAGCCCTGTGTGGGGGACTATAACAACAGAGTAGCCCATTTGGCAAAACTTCAACTGGGACCTCAACTTCTCCAAACATGCATGACCAGTTGCATTCTTCCATTTCTTTTTCACTCTTAAGAAACTTTCCTGTAATGATCACCTGTTTCAACAATTTAGAAAAGAAAAGAATAGAAATGAGAATTTAGCAGAACCCAAAGACAATGCCCAAATTTCTGTTTGTGGATGTCCCATTTTGATTGGACCAATCCGCCTACCTCATTTCCTAAAATGGTAAAAATGAGTGGACCATAATAAAGATGCTTTTTATTAACTCATGACATTGCTATAATGACTGGACCGAATTAAAGATGATTTTTTTTATTTAAGCCAAAATGACATGAGGCAATATCTTTGGGAAGGAAGGGGGGTCGTTGAGTCGTTCAACCATCACAACTTGTGGTAAATTATAAAATGCACCTTAGTTTTTATGTTTGAATATGCCGAAGTTGGTGAAAAATCAATGATGCTGAAAAGCTGTTCCTGAGATAGTGACGGATTCAGTGAATCAGAACCCAGTTGCAATTGAGAAGGTATACAAGAATCACTATCCTCACTCTCTATAGCAGACCATGAAATCCCATTACTAGATTGCATTTGAAACTCCACAACATCTCCAAGTTCTTTAGCAACCCATCGGGAGAAGCTGTCAACTTTATCCAATCCTTCTTTCACACCAGAACCATCCAAAAGTGGATGCTTCTTTATAGAGTACTCTTCATTCCCAAACATCTGCACATTATTATCGGAACTAGAATGGCATTGACTACTCATCACCATAGGTGGCTCTGCTGTTCCATTAAGACACGTGTTCAATGGTACAGTAGAGTTGCAGAAATATTCTGGAAGAGAATTTTTATTCGGAAACATTCCCATGGTAAAATTTGAGTCGCACATTGCAACTTGTTGGACAGGCTGCTCATGATATTGCAATGCAGGATCCTCAGAGTGGTACTGAAAGAAGTAAACAGTGTCACTCCGTAATTTTAAAAATGAAACCAGCTAGCTTCTAATTACAATGGATAATGAGTGGCCAAAATGGAAAAAAAGGAAAATGATATGAACCAATCAGCAATTCCGCCAGTTTGGCACAAATTATGGATCTATGATTACACAGAATTCAAGGAGGACTGAATGGTATCTATTAGTTCATCCCAAAAATTATTCTTTGCTTACTCTAAATACTCGTATTAAATTATACTTCCTCCATTCTTTAATTCTTGCAACATTGTGATTTTTGCACTATTCACAGATCTTACTTTGACCACGATTTTCTACTAATATACATAATAAAATTATTACGTATAAAGTGTTATTGAATTCCTATCATTGTGAATTTTCAAAATATCAACTTTTTATAATGTTTACTAATACATAATTAAATATAATTACAGTCAAAGTTGTGTGTTGCTAGGAGAGGAGAAAAACTTTTTAGGTAGGTGCTCCGTCTCTCAGACAGCTATATATTCTCTTTTAACTGTCTTTATTCTCTTTTCTATTCAGCAAAATTTCTGCATTTCTTGCGCCTCTTTATATCAGATATATATATAGGCATCAATATAAGAATACATATGTAGCTGCTTTCTAGCATTATAAGTACGTTGTTGAGGACTTGAGGTACATCAAAGTTGAGTACCTGCCAATTTGTCTGGACTAGAGGACTCGTGGTATCCTGATTGAAAGCAATATCACCTGTAAGACACTGACTCAACTGTTATTCTTGGTCATGCATATAATCTAAATTTTATATTGGAAGTTCACTGCAGAATATGGTGTTTTAATACCTTTTGTACAACTCTCCAAAAAATCTTCCCAAGATGCGAAATCAGCCACATGCTGAGACCCTGCTGCAGGAATAACCAATCATCCATACAGCAGCAAATACAGTACTCAAGATCGTAAATGTATTTAAATACCACAACACAACATGATTACTAAATTAGTGCAAGTACCAGGATAATGGAAGGGAACTGCATCAACATTATCCACTGAATAACTTCCAGCTATAGCTGCTATCTCGGGGAATGATTGCAACCCAGAAGTTCTGAGATTACTGCATTCTGATTGAGTTTTGACCAGTAACAGCAAGCACGAGCAAAAGATTACAAAGGATCAACAATAAGCTTTACCAATATCAGTAATGACATGATATATTTAACTAACTTCATCAGTGTAGGAGTACTCAATGCAAGAATTTTACAAAACAGCATATAAAAAAGCATATACCAGATTCAACATCTTCATATGCTGATGTAAGAGTGCTTGTTGGACTAGGAGAATCAGCTGAAGTGGAAGTAAGTTTAGTGCAATTTCCAGAAGAACTGACTGACATTGAACTTCCATCCAAAGAATTTGATTGAGTTGGTCCAGTACTTCTCATCGCTTTAGTACCCTGAAACAAAAAACAAACAAACAAATCTAAATAAATTCTAAATAAACTAAGCATGAAAGGTTATGAAAAATAAGTAACAGTGAGTCAGCAGGGATGTAATTGTGTGGAAGAGAAATGCAATCTATGAAATGATGGAATTTTACCTTGATCTCCAAATAGTGCACAAAAACTATGTGCATGAGATCCCTGTTCCATAAAAACTAATAAGAAACCCATTTGAAGTAAATTTCAATTGCTGAAGCATTATGGAAGGAAACAGAGAAGACCTTAAGCTAAAGAACCCAACTTTTTTAGCAACGTAAATTGTCAAATACAGGGCTAGTCCAGTTCAAAACATTCAGAACTTAAATCTCTACTCAATTTGATTCTCGACAAAAATATATGACAAGTTCAAGACAGAAAATACTTGACACAGCTATAAGGCCCGTACTCACTGTTCAAGCATCCAATAGCTACGCCGTTGAAAATTTTCATTTTCTTCACCATGTGCATAATAGCAGTGCAGCATATCAACACTTCCGACCTGCATACATATCATGCTAACATTTACCACAGAGTTTGTGGAATAGCTTACCAGGCAATACTTCAATAGAAAAGACAACGGTAAAAAAACTGAAATTCAGGAAAAATTAGGTAGTCAATGAAGAACATAATGAATTTATAAGCAAGCTTTCAAAGGAAATGCCAGAGGAAAAACAAAAGATCAAGCTAACCATTCTTACCTTTAGCTTCTCATGAGCTTCCTTTACAGTTTTTCCATCCTTTTTCTTCCGCCAATTATGACCATCTTTACGAAAATATCGGAGCACCTTCCGATCAAAAAGAAAAACAGAACCACCTGGAATCAGATATATAACGATAAAGCAATATGTCAGAAAAAACAAGAAAGCAAAACACTTGTAAATACTCATATAGTTACCTTGATGAAACAACTAGTCTTAAAATACACAAGAAGCTATGTATCAGAAAAGAAACTTAATTGGAAAGAGATGAACAACATACTGACTGGCTTATACAGCGGTTCTGGTGTAATGTGGAACTTTCGGTAGTTCCGCAAAATTTCACAAATTTCAGCAGGTCTTAGCCACCGATGATGTGCTTCCAGTAATATTTGTTTGATATCTGCATATTGAACATTTTAAAAACATTATAGGTTTACTGTACTAAACAAACCATGTGATTCAGGTACTAAAGCTATGTGCACTGTGAATTATAGTGAACATATTGCCATTGAGCACCATGATGAGGATTTTGTTTTCTTTGTTTAGTTAGTTCCTAAGTCCTAGTATGTCCATCTGCCTCAAACATTATACTGAAGCTCACACACACATAAAAGTGTAACACAGAGACACATAGAGCAGCATACCAACGGAGAAACCATCAAATAGGAGCTACACGTCTAGAGTTTTGACAGGGTCTGACATGTTGAGAAAATGTAAAAGCATTTTCTTAATGTTTCATGAATTGATTTGGTTCATATTGAGCATGGGTAAACAATAAAGTTACATAGCACAAATAAAGAATAAAAAAACTAAGTGTGTGCTTGCATTTCTGCAAACATAATTTAAATGAAATCATATGTCCAGTGAGTTTTGTGGTATAAAATGAATTGCTAAGGATACTACTAAACGTCAATAAATCACTGTAGGTATAAGCCTTACTGTTATTAATCATTCAAAAAAAATCAATTATTCTAAAGATTAACCTTTTTCCTCTGAAGGACTCGGAAGAATTAAATGCACATTGTGTGTCATTACGACAATGGTATTCAAATAACTGCGGCTCAATTTTCAGTTCACTTTTCATATCTTTATCTTTAAAAAGTATAAGAGGATTACATCAACAGGGCCACGAGATGTGCGGCGAAGTTGATGAAAAATATTTAACACTTCAATTAGGTTTAAAGTTAAAAGATATACTTTTCGGCATATACAGATAATTTCTCAAGCTAATATGAATGGGACTCCTCACATGCTTGAAACAGAATATGAAATTAGGATGAAGAAAATGCTGAAGAATTTAACAGAAATCATGTACCCAGCAATGTCCAACAGGTTTAAAAGATCAAATCAAGTTTTATGAATGTCATATTGCTACTAAACCAGTAAAGTAATTATGAAAAAATAAACTAGAGACATGATCAGAGTAAATCAATGAAAAATTGAAAACATGTATACGAGAGAATTGTCTTTAATATCTAAAACCAAAACAACCTCAACCCTAAGCAAATGCAACAAATTTATATATATCATTGCTTTTAATACTTGTTGATTGAGCGTGGATTAATGTGCTCATTGCTTGAGGAATAGTGCTGCTTTCTTCTTTAAGCCTGAATTTGACAAAGACTTCTCTACTCGAGGTCGAACAGTTTTGTAACCGATAGCCAAATAGGGGGTCATTTAGCAAAACCCTAGTGCGGCTTCGCTAGAAAATGTTACTTGTTTCTTGGAAGACTAAAACTAAGTCACTGAAGAAGCAATAGAGGTCACTGGAACGCTTAAGATAACACCAGAGGGACACAACTCTCCAGTATTTCCCTTTGGACAGATTATCCAATTCACTCCGCCACACCATCACAGAGGAAAAACATGAATGAAGAGTCGAATTAGCTGTCACTGAACTGAAAACCCATCTCTTGAAGATGAAAGGTGGTAAAGATAGTTACACTTTACCTAATCGAAAGCCTAGAGGGTCCGATCCGCTTTCCTCCATGGACGATCTTGATCCGGATACCAACAGAATCCTTACGGGTCGGGCAGTATAACGAAGTAGGGTACTACGGCTTGTGGAGAGAGATGGCGATAGATAAGGACGAGGAGAATAGGAATCGAAGTTGGAGCTATGGGTGTGAATGCGATGGAGTTGGTGTTGAATTTAATTGCCTTCTTTGTCTGAGCTTTCCTGAATCATGAGCAGGAAGGACCAAGGAGACTCGTAAAGGCTTGTACCCGAAATGGCATTAGATACCCATAATGATGTGGGTCCATAAATTAAGTTTCTGATATTTTTTATTCATTATACATCCCTTATAAATACTTCGTATAATACGGAGTATTATTTTTTTGAGAAAAAATATTCAAGAAATATAATATTTTATATTCAAGAAATATTCACAGACATATATTCAACATAATATTTTATTTGTGAACGAGTTTTCTCACAATGATGTACATAAGAAAGTTTGTACAAACTAATTGTTTTTTATAAATATTTGTAAGTACATGAATAATCACATCAAATGATCAAATTTTCTGTTTAGGAAAGTGTCAATTGAGTACACCAACTTGCATGAGGTGGAGTAAAGAGTACATTATATTGCATTTGATCTTTGTAAGTACACAAATTCGGATTTTTAGTGTTAATTGAGTACACTTGTTAGATTAGCACGTTAATACAACTTAGTTGACTAGCGGAATGTTGCGTAAGAAAGGATAATGGACCAAGGTTATGGCGACGACCTTCACGAAGTTGAACAAAAAGGGGAAATCAATCTTCGGAGGTCGACCTACGAGGGGCGTCGGCCAATAGGGGTGCATCGATCAAGGAGAAGTCGACCTGCGGGGGACTGACGTCGACCTAGAAGAAGTAGATGAAGTAGTTGGGGGTCGGCTCGACCTTCAAAAAGTCGACCTATTAGCGTTCTGTTAGCCAACTCAGCCGAATTAACGTGTTAAATTAACGGATGTACTTAATTAACACTAAAAACTCGAATTTGTGTACTTAAAAATATCAAATGCAATATTGTGTACTCTTTACTCCATCTTATACAATTTGATGTACTCAATTGACCTTTACCTCATTCTATTTTTAACCCGGTAGGTAAACGACCTAAGTCGGTGGAGTAAACGTTGAGGAACATTTACCAGGTTTTATTAAAGATAAAATTAAAAAATTACAACAACAGGACGCTACAAAAAAACTTAATCGGATGCCATATAAATTTGGGCTCTGTCCCTATTTCAAGTTATCATACTCATTAGTTGATTATGTTTATCGCTGACTTTTTAATCTCACAAGTTGAATTATTAAATATCACAATAAATAATACTACGTATTGTATTTTATTTCACATGATTTTAATTTTATTTTAAATACAGTTTTTATATAAATCAACAAATTCAACTAATCAAGATTATATGTGTGCAATCTCAATGAGTTTTTTGGGAAAGGAAGACACTCATTTATTAATGATATTAAAAGTAACAGTGGACAAAAAAGAACAATAGTTCAAAGCAACCCTGGAGTGATACATATAATTAGCTAGCCCTAGAAGGCCATGCCAGATCGCTAACTCCACAATATGATGGGCTATTCTATCAGCATTGCTGGACTTGCTACTAAGACAAAAATATAAAAAAAACAAACGTTCGAAAGCTGAAAAGGTAAATGGTTAACCAGAAATCCTAGTTTTACCAGTCATCAATAAGGGAGAAGAGGTTTGACCCACCACCTCCAAAGACAGCATTCCGACTTGACCATCCATCGGGAAGGGAGAAGAGATTTGTCCGGTCACCTCACAAGGAAGACTCCCACTTGCATCACCTAATAATATTCCCGGTGGTGCTGATTCAGTAGCACCGTTGTTGCCTCGTTTTTTTACCTAGCTCCATCGACCTCCATATTGACTTGTACTTCCACCATGTTCTCCAAATCCACTGCTCTTCGTTTCCTAAACTCGCCTTCCTTTAAACTTCTATCATGTTGCTACTCCTCTACCATTCCCACTTTCTCTCCTCACGAAATCAAACCCTGCACCAAATAGCATCCCACATCGACACCCTTCTCCTGGCATCGTACTAGCTGACCCTGTCTTTCTTCTACATCCTTTATGCTCTTCCCCTCACGCCCTGAACTCGGGATAAGCCATTTATTTCCAGGGTGGGTTCCCCCTTGGCACAGGTCTGCCCTCATCCAAGGGTCATACGGTTTGTCCCCCACTCATAGTCCTGCACTGCTGTTTGAGGGGCACTATTTGTCAGCGTGTCCCAGGATGCCACATATAAAGCATGAATTTCGAAGTCTCTCGTATATAAAGTACGCCCAGAACCAACTAACTCCTTCCTCCCTTAACTGAGTTCTTCTCTTCAGAGCATTTCTTATATCAATCAGCACACGGTTTCGAACAAACCCATTATTTTCCCTTTCAGAGTTCTTTCATCAATCCTGACCAGCCTCCCCAAGCATCAGCCAATCCCAATCGCCACTGTCTCACTCATAAAGCTGAGAAGTGAATTATGGATCTGTACCCATAATTCCGCATGATTAACTCCACACCCAATGGTCTGTCTCTCTCTTCTAACTTGCTTATAAGAAGTAGATTCTGGTCAAAAGGCCAAGACCCATCCTGCAAAACTCGTGAGATATCGCTCTCATAAAAGAACCGAAGCATAAAACACATATCACCTATCTGTTCGATGCTCGCTCCTTTACTCGAGCGCCAGATCATTGCCATAATTTCCCTGAAGGAGACATGACGGACATGTTTATCCGTGATAACTCTAGCAACAATAGAGAAACGTGGGTTTTCTCATCATCTACTTGTCAATTAACAATTTCTTTTGGTAAACCCATAGGCGCACCGCCACCTATCTTTCTTTCACAATCAATCGAGGTTGAGAAACATCAAACAACTCATCCAAAATGTCTAGTGATAAAATAGGATCATAAGTGGAAATAGAGTAAACACCAAAATCTAAAGTATGGACTAGGTCCCAAGTAATTACTTCTTTATTTCACATTACTTGTCTCATTCTCGTAACGATATTTGATTTGAGTGTACTTCATTATTTGTTGATGACCCATAAACTAATATGATGCTCAATTCGCAATTAGATCTACATATATCTACAAATTACTCTGTGTGTTAGTTTATCGGGCTTACCAGTCAAATTTCACCGACCACGTAATTTTTTATTTTGCACGCTGAAGTTGTATAATAATAAGAAAAAGTAAGATTTGTGTTACTTTCCTGACTGTATTAGCTAAAGATACAATAGAGGATTGTTCTAGCTGTTTTTCATATAAATTTTCTTTATTTTACTAATAAAATACTAGTATATTTTAATTATAATTTTTCTGTAAATCATCATAATCAGTCAAATTCAGCCACTTCATTTAGAACTTCATAAATTTGAACAAAATCAACAGATTTAAAATTTTAATATCAACAAAGAGGCTCTAAATATTTTAACAAGCAAAAGTATCTCATTTGAATTTTACAAAAATTTGATATACAAAGGATGAAACTAGAATTTAAAGGGTTGAAATGACGAGATAATAGTAATCCCAACAAGTAATCCAAATTGTCAAAAAAAAAAACAAGTAATTTAAATCACAAAAAGCAATTAATGAAAGAAGTAAAGAACAAAAAAAAGCAATTCATGATATTTGTTGATTTAGGGTTGGTTTGCAACCGCTTTTAAAAAAGCACTTCTCAGCTTTTGGATTAAAAAAACACTTAGGGCCTGTTTACTAACAGAGATATTTTTCAGTTTTCCAGAAAACTGGAAAACTGGAAAACAGAAAACAGGAAACGTGTTTACCAAAGAAATTCCTGAAAAACTGGAGAAAGGAAAAAAGAAAAACGCGTTTACCAAATCGTTTTCCAAAACGGAAAAAATGAGACATGTCTTTCTTTTCCTTAATGATTTGGAGAAGTGACTTTTACTAGTTTTCCAAATTTGGAAAACGCAGATGCTACAGTGCCGTTGCAATGAATTTGCATACGTACACCTAGTGGTGGGTCCAGTACCGCTCCGATGTCGATTCCATTCCGGTACCTCCATTCTCGTACCATACCCCTTACCCCTACCCTACCCTACCTTACCCACCCAATCCCACCCCGCATACCCATTTTTCCCTATAATGACCCTACCCCACCCCCCTACCACATGCCCCTACCTCGGCCCCACCCCCGATCCACCCTACCGCCACCCCCTACCACCTCGACCCCACCCCGACCCACCCTACCCTACCCCCACCCGTATATTACCCCTTACCACATGCGCCTACCTCGCCCCCACCCCACCGCCACCCTACCCCCCACCCTCGTACCGCCATCCTACCAGCACCCTTCCGCCTAGAGGTGGACTCGGGCCGGGTGGCCCGACCCGGAACCGGCCCGGCACTGTTCCGGGCCCCCCATTTCTGAACCGGAGGCCCGACCCGGGCCCGAACCGGCTCGAGTCCACCCATACTTCCGCCATCCTACCACCATCCTACCCCCACCCTACCCTTCCCCTACCTCAGCCCCACCCAGTTCCCGGGCCCACCCTACCGCCATCCTATCCCACTACCCCTACCTTACCCCAACCTTACCCACTACCCCCACCCTTACCGCCATCGTACCCCCACCCCTTCCCTACCTCGGCCCCACCCCGGTCCCCGCCCCACCCTACCGCCATCATATCCCAACTCCATACCCTACCTCTACCTTACCCTAAACCCTACCCACTACCCCACCCTTACCCCTAACCCACCCACTACCCCCACCCAACCCCTAGACCTTACCACCCCACCCCGACCATACCCCTTACCCCACCCCCACCCATAACTTCCCTACCCCGACCGCTACGAGTAGGTATGGATGGGTATGAAGGGTTGTGGGGGAGTATGGGTAGAGTGCAAGATCGTGGTAAGGGTAGGGGTCAAGGGTGTGGAATTGGAGATCTGGGTAAAAAAAATTGATGAACATGTTTTTAGATTTGAAAATGGAAAACTAAAAAATAGAAACAGAAAATTGGAGATAGAAAAACTGAAAAATAAAAACAGAAAATTGGAGATAGAAAAACTGAAAAATAAAAACAGAAAATTGGAGAACGAAAAACAGAAGTAGAAAACAGGAAAATATCTCTGTTAGTAAACGGGCCCTTATTTTCCCAAACACTACAACTTTTATTTTTCTCGGCTTCCGCGTCAAAAGTACTTTTACTTTTTCTATTACACAAAAAACACTTATTTTACCAAACACTACCCACTTTTACTTTTCAAAATCACTTTTTTCTCAAACATTATCAACCTTTATTTAATCACTTCTCCCCATTTCATTAAAAAAAGCACTTTTTGAAAAGCAGAAGCTGTTGCAAACAAACCCTTAAGCTTTTATATAAGAAGATTTTTTCTGAAATAAAATATGGATAAACCATCTAGGATCTCGAAAATTCTTCCCCTCCTTACACGAACAGAGTGATTGAATGAGGAGATTAAAGAGAGCTGGAAGCCTGAAACCCTGACGGCTTTAATAATACTCCCTCCCCACTTTTCTTAAATGGATGTCCCAAAATTAACTTCACACTTCAATATTTTCTTTATTTGGCAAATTATCTACATCAAAAAAGTGATAAACAGTGCCAAACAGTGTTTAAACAGTGCCAAACAGTGTTTAAACAATGCAAAACAGTGCATTCTACAGTAAAGTCAAATTTATTTCCTAAAAATGTGTGAAAGTCAAACCAGAAAGTTGTTTTCCGGACGGAGGGAGTAATTAACAGACACATACACAGATACACTGCAAGCCTGTAATTACTTTAGTATTAATTAATCTCTACCACAACTAATTACGCCTAAGCTATTAAAATTACAGCAGTAAATTCAAATCAGAAGAACAATTACTGCTCGTAATCGATGAATTAAGCAAGGATAAGCAGGTCATGAAAGACAGATTCATGGCAGGGCAAAACGATGCCTTCCGGAGACTGAAAGTCAAACTCTTCAGCAGCTTCGTCCAGCAGTTTCTGGAAACTGGCGTTCCTCAAATACATCGTCGGAACGACGAATCTCTTCCGCTCTTCTCCGACGTAAACCACAAAATGCCCCTTCGGAGCTGTTCCGTTCCCGTTGGCGGCGATCCTTGATACTCCGGTCATCGTCGTCGCAAAGCAATCGGTAACAGACAATTGATTCAATTTGATGGATATGTATTTGTGGATTTCAGATTTATTATCTGACTTCATCTCGACGGCGCGTATATATATAGTCCATGATGAACAGTGGATGCAGCAGAAAATTAAATGTTGAAAATGGTGGACGCAATAATACTCCATCGCTTGGCTTTAGCACATGGCAGACCCGTAGAGTCGTTTTCAGATATCTGTAGTTCAGATTTTGCACCCCTCTTTTCCCAAAGGCCACAAGAAAATGATTTTATGAATTTCAGCCAGGAAATCACAGTTTGCATATTTTATTGGAAAAATCATCAACCACTAAAAAATTAAATTTTATTTGAAAAGACAAAATAATTAGATTGATAAGTCTAAAATAGAGTATTTACTATTTAGTACACTAATAATAACTATATACTCCCTCCGTCCCGCTATTAACTTCCTTCTTTTCTTTTTGGGCTGTCCCAAAAATTATCTTCTTATTTCCTTAAATGGAAAGTTATCTTACATCAAAACAGTGCAAAATAGTGCAAAACAGTGTCTAAACAGTGCCAAACAGTGTCTAAACAATAAAATCACATTTATTTCCTAAATATGTGTGCGGGGCATGAGAAGTATGAGTCTACGAGTATGATATATCATATCTAATCAATTTCATTTTGACTTTTATCACTTTTTCATTTTGATTCGAATTGAAACAGATCGGAAGAACAGTTACCAAATAAAAAGTCAAATGTAATAAGAAGTACGTAGTAGAAATCCATTTTTCAATATTTTGGTTTGATTTATTTTGGTTTTTATTTTTTAATATGATATAATTATATTATTGATTTTTAGTTCAATTCGAGTTTATTTATCAAACTCAGATTGAATTGATTTCGATTTAATTTAATTTGATACCGTTCAGTTCGGTCATATCGGATTTGCTCACAGATCATTCCTATATCTCACAGACATATTATATTTTAATAATAATTCAGTATAGTAAACAAATAAACAATTGCACGACCTTTTCTGCTTGCCTTGCTACTAATTTGATACGGAGTATATTTAAACCAGTATAATTTATTTATCCCTTTTTATGCATATAATTCATTTATCTTGTTTAATACAACTCGTCCGACGAATCGACAATTGACTTCCTAGTTTATCTTAATGAGTTCTTAGACAAAATAATAAAAGAATATTTACCATTCCAATATTATACTACGTAACGAGTAGGAACTATATTTTAGTACATCACAAACAAAATGAAAACTTAGTTGCATAAGAGTTGAAAGTATATTTTATTTTAAACGCATGCAATAATATTTGTAATGTTTTTACTTGAACTTAAATTTTATAATATAGTTCGATCTGATCCATTTAAATTTCATTTTGTTTGAATTGTTATGATCCGGTAAAGTTTTGGTATTATATGTGTTTTACTAATACTCCGTATTTATGTTGGTCTGTTTAAATTAGAAATTAGTTTGTTTAAACTCCAAATGTTCTTATTTAGTTTGTTTGAGTCTGATCTATTTTGAGACGGAAATCCTCTTTAATCCTATATCTCATCATATCTAAAAATTTATTGTGTACATGACTAATTTTTTTGTCTATATTACATAATCACAAAAGATTAACGTAACCGCACGAAAGATGACCCAAATTGTGCGATTCGTGTAGATATACTCCGTATTAGATCTTCATTAAATTTGTTTTTTCAGGGTAATCCTATGAGCACTACGAGTTTAATATTCAATATAAACTGACCCTTTCGCTATAATACCAATATACTCCGTATATGCCATGTCATATAGATCCAATGAAATCACTAACAGAAATATGTGTAACAGTTGGCAATGACTCCAGTGAGAAACTTGGATTGTAGCCAAACAGTACAATAGACTGATCAGGTGTACTCCAGAGGAGATCCAGATGAGATTTTAATGGTAAAACTTACACCTGAAGTTTGAGTTCGGCTCCATACCTCGTTAGACTTTACATGTTTGTCACTTGTGTTCGAATGCAGAATTGTCCGATGATTTTGGAGACCACACATTAATATATTTAAAAAAATCTCAATCTACGTCACATTTTACGTGTCCTACTTTGATTTGACAATTATGAATAAAGTGATCGAAAAAAGTTGAGATTTAGATTTAAGTATAATAAATGATACGTTGTAGACCACATACA
This sequence comes from Cuscuta epithymum, assembly GCA_945859915.1. Taxonomy (NCBI): domain Eukaryota; kingdom Viridiplantae; phylum Streptophyta; class Magnoliopsida; order Solanales; family Convolvulaceae; genus Cuscuta; species Cuscuta epithymum. The sequence continues at coordinate 2,313,413 of CAMAPF010000938.1, forward strand.
CCCCCCCAATAAAAAGAAATGTGACACTTATTAGGATAAGTAAAATGAGACGAAAAGAGTACTTGATTTAAAGCAACACAACACATTACTCGAGCAATTTGAGTAATGTAGGACTAAAAGCACTGACGGAAAAATGATGACTCTGTATTTTTTTTCTTTACTAACTGTATTTTACCGATTAGTATTAATATACAGAGTATAATATTACCATATAATACTAATAAATACGGAGTATTTAAAAATTTGGGACCCCCAGGCCCTGTTATGTAGAACCTATTGAATTTCCTAAAAACATCTATGTTCGAATGTAAAAGTTTAGATTATATTAATTAATAGGTTTGTGCTCGAATAGTTTGTAAGTATTCGATTTGTTAATGATCATATCTAGACCCATCAATCTCATATTAAAGAAGTTTAAGTGTTTAACTATTAACATATATTCCTTCTTGTCTGGTAGAGGTTCTATCTTTTTCATTTTTGGATGTTTTTAAAAAACCGTCTTTCTTTAATTGGTAAATAAATTTGTATCTATTTACTTTACTACCTCTAAATGATAATAATCCTACAATGATAAATAGTGTAAGTAAAATTTATCATCGGAAAAAGGACATTCAGAAATTCGAAGGAAATAATTTCGTTCCTTAAAATGCTTGATATTGAAATCAGGAAATTCAAATATGCACGGAAGGGGTATATAATTTCTCCCTAATCTGATTAAAACGATTCATCAAAATTCTCAGCTGCTTCTTCTTAAAGTCTTAAAGATAAGTTTTTCCATACAAGTTGTACTCCCAGATTTGGCATTTTTCACACCACTTAATGCTTATGCTTCTATTTCTGTTGTTTAATTTTTGTGTTGGTAGTTTTTGTGTTGTTTATGTATCCAATCCAGGCACTCACCAGGCATATTATCTTCTCTCCAAATGCTTAAAGTTTCTTTAAAGCTGAATTACCATTGATGCCATGGATCAAGTATTCAATTTAAAAATGAGCTTGAAGCCTTCACAGTTTCCCATTTGGGTTTTACTTATTCTTAGAGCATCCGCAATGCTCTCTTTCTAGTCTAGGTAAAGTCTGCCATGTCATCAAAATTAGACACTGTATATTAAATTAAGCTTCCAATGCAGGTAGTCTTCAAGCACCGAAAGCTGATGTGTCAAAAATAAAATTCGACATTGTGAAGCCGGAAGTGTGCGTGTAGAAAGGGTCTAAGACTTGCTGACTCGGAAAAAGATGTGTGTGTCTTCGGAAAATATACTGCTAGAGCATTAATACTCTGTAATTTGTTCCAGGTTTCATATGCGTTCTTTATTTCCATCTTTAATTTCATAAAATAGAGGGAAAGTATAGAAAGAGTTACCATCTTTCAGATCATTAATCTCGAACCTTGTGAAATCGGCGAACGGAGGTGAATTTCATATAAATTCAATTGCAGGAATGATATTTTTCTGGATCATTATATTTATATACTCGTATATATTTATCATACATACATGTATGTATATATATGATTCAGATTAAAGAATGCTCGTTTTCTTCTTTCAATTGCAAGCATAAACAAATATTTTATTGATTTAGGGAAGAATCAAAGATACGTAAGTGTCGAATTGTAATGTTCTATGTGAGTCTGGGGCACATTCGTTTTACGTTGTTGTGCTGTGCAGAATGATAATTTACTACGGAGTACTAAATTCCACGTAGCCACGAAATTGGGCCGTGAAACATTATGCATTGGAAGCTCCTTCGGTAGTTTAATATCTAGTCAATGCACTTCCTATTATGTGTATTAGAAAGTCCATTATTTATTTGACACTTGGCACTATTTATTAAGACTAGAGACTATTGCATTGTGGATGCTCTTATATTGTTCAAATTTGATTCTGCAGCTTTGACATTTGCAGGCTGTCCAAGTTATATCCTGGATCACTAGAAAACTCAAACTATTACAAATTCCAAATTGAATTTGCTATGAAGTACTCCGTATACTATTAGTAGTGTAGAGCCAAGTCCAAATACAATAAATGTAGTAAAAAACTGAACAATTTCAATAAGAGCTATAGAGAAGTAAACTCCATTAGAAGGCCACAGAGCACATCATGAGTGCCAGATGAAAAAAGTAAATATTTTTGGTAGCTAAAAAGAGTTTTTTTTCTAATTAATGTTAATTAATTAATTAATTACGAAAATAATGCTGGAAAAAAAGTATTTACCAATATACTGCTGGGCCTTAACCACGGTCAGGGGTAAGTCGCCCAACGGTTGGGCGACTTATAAGTCGCCAAACCGTTTGGCGACTTATAAGTCGCCCAACCGTTGGGCGACTTACCCCTGAAATATGGTTGAAGGCGAGCAGGTACTGCCAGCCACGCACGATCGTGCGTACCCTGGGACGCACGATCGTGCCTAGGTCCAAAAACAGCATTTCAGCAGATTTTTCGCCCCAATTCAACCCGGACTCATCTGTTTGCTATAAATAAGGTCTCTCTTCTCCTGTTTAAGTGTTACGAGCCAGATACAACACATTATAAAACACATTATAAAACATACAACACACGTATTCTCAACCACATACATAACACCCCCTCTCATCAACATAAAAAACACCTTGAAAATAACCGGTATAACACAGTACAATCATTCAATATTCATAACAAGTAATCATCTAATATTCAGACTCGAACACATCAAGACAACATACAAGACTTTACAAGAGAAAATACGTCAAATGTTGTAAATTGTTCCTACAACATCTACTGCATAAGAAAAACTACAATACAAAAGACAGACTACAAGTTCCCATCGTCAACTTCGTCATGGAGATGTTGCTGCTCCTGTCTACGCCTACGCCGTTGTCGTGGTTGAAGAACCACTCTCTCATGCTGCGTCTGGGATGATGAAGCCGCCGCTGCACTAGACGTGGATGGCATCTCCTGAGATGGGGGCATGTGTATAAGATGGCCGTAGTCGACTCGCCCCAACCTAGGTAGCATGGAAACTCTCGGGAAAGGGTACGTTTCCCGTTTCGGAAACTCTCGGAAACTCTTTGGAAACTCTCCAAATAAGCCTTTTTTGAGCAAAAGTTGACGTTTCCCGTTTCCCGTTTTCTCATGATTTTCGCGTTTCCGTGCAACATAGGCCCCAACACATCTGAACACAAGGACGCAATGTCTGTGAGAGCCTGTCCATACAAGTCCACATCAGGACTATCAGTCACTGTGGCAGTAGCCCGCTGATGTATGCGCTGCAAAGCTCGTGTCTGAAATGTGAAACACAATTACATTTACATTGAAATATATACAAATATTACATAAATAAAATGACTTACTTTACTAATTAGTAATATACTCACCGTAAGATGCAAAGCTAAGGAACTGGGCTGATAATGATGAGTAGGGAGTCTGAACGAAGGAGACACAAACAAACGAGTGATGCTGTAATACCGTCCCATGTAGTCTCCTGAAACAGATGGCACATATGTCAGTGTCCCGGCCACAACTAGCTCAGCTCTCCTTTCCCACATAGTCACATATCGGACATGTCTGAGTGCCCAATCCTCTGTATGCTTCCCACGCCTATCCAGCCTATGCAGCTCAACATAAGTGTCGATAGGCCGTGGAACCACCTGCTCAAACCCAAACTGTCGCAAGACTCTATCAGGCAAATGAAGCTCAACAATGTCAAAACATATCAACGGCACACGTGCTCGCCATATGTGAGTATGCTCTCGTCCAGCTGGGGGCAACTCTGCTAACATCTCAGGTGTAAACGGCATCCATGTAATCTGTTTCATAACGATACAAAATTAGGAGATTTTCTGTACATATTATAGTTAATGTTATACTACCCACACCATACCTGGTCCTCAGACATCCGATCAAATGCATCCCTGTACACACCGAGCCCAGTAGCGGATGACATGCGAGATAGACCAGCATATAGCCATCTAACCATTCATGTAACAGTATCATTAATATGGATATTATTAATGTATTTACACACAACATATACTCACATTAATACAAACGATTGAAAACATACCGACGGCCTAGAGGGTCCTCGCCCCATACATGATGAGGTCCTAGAAGACGTGGAGGCTCATCAGGCAGTGGCTGTCCATCAATGCCATGATATCCGACTATAATGGGACGGCCAATGTGGATATACTCCCATGACCAAATCTGGAGGAGTAGCAAAAATCCCCCAAGCTTTGTGCTTCCTCTCTGGCAGCCGCGACAAAGCTGTCTGTACAGGTAAGTCAGGGTGGCACTACCCCAGCTGAACTGTGCTGCTACATCAAACCTCTCTAGCAAAGGTAAGTGCAGCACCTGAACCTCATTTCCGCTCTTGTCAGCGAAAATGGAGGCTCCCATCATCATCAATATATAAGCCCGAGCATACTGCTGGATCATCACCTCATCAGCGTCGGGAGGAAGCACCTGGAAGTGCTCCCTCAACCATGGCATCCTCAGAGATGACCCCTGAAGGTCAGTCCTAAGAACGGGGCGCATACCTAACAACCGCTCACACTCATCCACCCACTGTCGACAAGCAGTGCCTGTAACAGCTCTCCCATGAACCTCTAACCCGGTAAGTACAGCAACATCTCCCAATGTCACTGTCACCTCACCAACTGGGAGGTGAAATGAGTGCGTCTCCTGCCTCCAACGCTCAAGTAGAGCAGTGAGAAGCGCTCTATCTAGAGGCACAGTAGCCACTAATCTGTGAAGAGTATAAAAACCTGCAGCACCAATATACACACTTTAAACACATTCAAATTTTCAATAGAAAAAACTACCAAAATTGTAATATATCCAAAAGTCAAAATTCACAAACAATTCACATTTCAATATGAAACTACCAAAATTTTGATATCTACATTCACGTCTACCTTTCAATACCCAAATTTAGCTACATTCTAGTCTACCCAAATGCCCAAATGTCAAAATACACATTTAAATTTACAATCAATTTAAAATCAAATTTCAACATTTCATACATATCCACATTTCACAACAACTTAATTCACAATCAATTCATAATCCAAAAATTCGAAACTTTTAACATTTAAAACCCTAAGTTCAAAATGAGATGAAATGGAGTTTGATTTACCTAGAACAAAGAAGAATGAGTGTTGAAGATGAAGATGGAGGTTTGCCGGAGTGGGGTCGCCGGAGATGGAGGTTCGCCGGAGTTAGAAATGGCTCGGTCGTCTTCGTCCTTCATCCGTTCGTCGCTGCGGGTAGGAGGTTTTGGGAATTGTTTTACGCACAGATCTGTTTTGGGGTTGTCCGATGAATTTACTTAAGGGAAAGTCGCCCAACCGTTGGGCGACTTATAAGTCGCCAAACGGTTTGGCGACTTATAATCGCCCAACGGTTGGGCGACTTTCCCCGACCCTGGTTAAACCAGCAGTATTTTAATAAATACTTTTAACCCAACCCTATTTTCGTAATTAATTAATTAATTAACATTAATTCGAAAAATATAGCATTTAAAAGAAATATAGAAGAAGAGAGGTTTAGGTAACAGAAATATAACATATCTTTTAAATACGATTGGATTTCTATTGATTTCAAAATTAAAAGGGCCAGTTTATTGGTCAAAGTATATGTGTGTTGTATATATATTTGTATATGTAATGCCTATTTTTGTTGAATGTAAATTTAGTTACTTCATTCTACGGAGTATTATCTAATGGCCCTACATACCAAATTCTATACCCTATAAACCAACAATTTGAAGTAAAGAATGTTAATGATTTGATCTGGATGGTTTAGCAAGACATCTTTAATTTGTTCATTTTTATTCTTCTGGATGGTTTGTAGTTCCTAAGTTTGTTTTGTGTATGAGAAAAAATAAGTTCGGTGTGATGAGATTGTGTCTTCTAATTTATCAGAATTTCTTTGGCTGGGTTTTTCAGATTTCCTAAATAGGTCAACTGTTTATTGAAAATTGTAAAAAGCTGCAGTGTCCAAGTCCTGGAGGAGCATGTATAAAACAATACATATTTATTCTATCAGAAAGTGAAGGTAATGGGTCTTCCTCATACTATAGTCTTAACCAATAGATCTAATGTTAGGACACATGTAGACATGTAGTATCAGAACTATTAAGCAGGTGAATGCTTTAGTTTGTATGATTAGTTGCTAATATTCACATATTACTAATTTAGTTGTTAAGAATCACTCCATGATTTTATATCTTAGTTTTGATTTGGTATTCAAATATATTTCCTCTTGATGAAACAGTTTTGATGTACATCAAAACTATGCTAATTTTAAGATAAAACTAAGCCAAAAAATGACACTTTTAAGAAGACTTCTACAGATTGTCGCTATTTTTAGACTTTGGCTCTGCGTAGTACTTTAAAAGTCCCCATTTTTATTCCAATTATTTTATTCTATTCTATTCTTGAAATATCTGTTTTTCTGCAAATATGAACTTTGATGTGTAGAAAATTTCTTTAAGGTGTTTGCTTTGGCTTAGTTAGTTAGTTCATCTTAAGAATGATTGTATGAGTATGTCTTTCACATAAGAATCCAAGATTTAAACTTGGTTATATAACCAACAACAAATCTATGTTTTAAACTTGGTATGGTAACCAACAACAAGTTCCTTGGTTTTCAGGTGAATTGGGGCACCAGAAGGTGAAGAGAGTTTGGAAGAGATGTGTGGGTGGTTCTGGCGCTGGACCTAATCGTCTTCATCATTTTATTCATAATCTGCCTATGGGTTTGCAGGGGTTTGAAGTGCATTGATGGCTGAACATATTTTTGATTGATCTCGATCAATTTTTCCATCTTGCTGAATCATGATGGATTACCCCCGTACATCCTTTTTCTTATATGAATTTTCCATCTTATATGATGTTGTATCTTGTGAGCACATATAATTGGATTTATTATATGTAATATCATTATCATTGAGTAATACTGTTGTCTTTACCCAATTCTTTTTTTGCTATAAAAAATCCCAACTTCTGGAGTCGAGCAGTGTGCCTGGATTCCGGGACATATAAGTTTTGCTCTCTACTTTCATTTCTTCACTCATTTTTTTAAAAACCCGGACTCTATTTTGCTATTAAAAGTGTCGATAAATTTCATTCCGTGCAACGCACGGGTGAAATACTAGTTTGTCCCTATAATTTTTGGATATTCGATAAGTTCGAGTTGAATCGAATTGAACACCACTATGATCAATCCCAACACCACTATGATCAATCCCACCCGAAAAAGTATTCAAATTTAAAACTTGCTTATCTTAGGCATCGAAACTTATTAAGCTCAATTTTTTGGGTTTAGAATCAGGATCGGACTTGCATAATTCAAGGAAAGCACAGTTTACTCATACAGTCATACCCATATATAGGGGAATGTCTAGTCATATATTATTAGTTGTTAGTTGTTGAGATATTCAATTATGTATTGTCTTCATTTATCTTGATGTTATTTTTTAATCTTGTATTATTATCTAAATTGACTGAATTTGAGTTAAAATGAAATAAGAAAAACAAAATTGTATAAATATAATTGAAATTTGTTTTTCCGAGAGAAATAAGCAGAACCATAAGTTAGTTACTCTAAAACAGAAGTGATAATCTTTTTTAGACAAATATAAAAGAAAGTTGTCAAAATTCAATATAAACAGAGTAGCTTTTATCGACAGTTAGTTGATTTGATTCTATCGAATATATTTAATACGGAGTATTACGTAGTATAATTAATACTCCATCCGTCCCGCAAAACTTAATCATAATAAATGAAATGTTTTATTGATTTACGTATTGTACCATTCCATCCTGTAATCTTGAAGAGAAAACGTTATAAAGACATTAGAGAAGCTAATAATAGAAATATCACTTTATTTACACACCAACTCGACTACAAGGGATTGTTCGGTATATTGACAGATATCATATTACATCAATGACTTCTCAAAATCCTAGTTTCTACAGCACATTCCCATATGAATGTTTTTCTTCTAGAAAGCTATGCCAAACATGGATGGTGTACTAAAACAGACGATCAAGCAGGTTCCAAAGTAGCATCTTTTGACATGTGATTTTTGCTCGTTGTCTTTATAGAATGTTCTTTCACCTTTTCTGATGCTCCATTCTCTTTAAGACTGAGATTTGATAGAGCATCAGTCAATGCATTACTACTATTGTTTATTCCATCTTGTATACGGTTTTGATTTGGTTGAAATTTGATTTCAGCCTCGAGTTTCATGAATTCATCTTCAACCTCCTCTTCTTCAATTTGAGTCAGAGCTAGCTGTGATCCTGAAAGGTCCCAAAACCAATCACAATTCAATTTTAAGATTACAGGTTGCTTTGGGGAGAGAAAGAGTTATTTTAATTTCTGATGTGTTTTAGGCTTAGCCAACATGCTCAAAAGTAAGAGAAACACATAGATTCTATACTAAAGCTCTGTTTGGTATCCGAAAACCGCATCGGCAAACTTAGTAGCTTTTGACTAGTTATTTCACTTATTTGTCTGGACAACATTCCATTCACAACAAACCCTTACCAAACTGGCCCTACATTTGGAACATTGGCATTCATCTATCTCGCGTTAACAAATAGTTCATGTCCCCAATACTGGAATAAACACGTTAACTTAAAATATACGCAGTAAAAGATTACCTAAAACATCGTCGACTTGCTTCAGAGAATCAATGCTTTCATCAAGATCATCCAGACACATAGTGACTTCTTCAATACTAATCTGATTATCCTTCAATGCTTGTACACTAATTTGAATAGCCTCAGAAACCTGCATATCAAGACATCATAGTGAGTGCAAACATACCATTGTCAGTGTCAGGCATGAAGAGTCTGACCATACTCACTCCAAACAAATTGTAGATCCCAAGTTAACTAGTGATATTTGTCATTAATTTTGTTTTTAGGAAATCATTTTTACCACAATTTAATTGATCTGACAAACATTTTTTATGCAGGCCGTAAATTTCAGCTTATAAGTAGAATATGAGTGTTTGCAATTGCTTAAAAATTGAATTTCTGCTTTAGAAAAGCTAGGAGTAGTGTTTTCCAACAAGTGCTTCTTTGTTCTCCCTCTTTAAACGTAAGCATTTATCGATAAAGTTGTGTCCATAACTGTTTTTCACTTTTTCTATAATAATTACACACAAAAAGTTTTTTTTTTTTACCAAATAACCCGACTTCTACTTTTCTAAAATCACTTTTATTTCCAGACACCACTCACTTTTACAACGAAGCACTTTCTCAATAATCTCCAAAGCAAATCACTTCTCAAAAGCAAACACAAACACTGCCTATACAGATTGGGTGTTACCATACACTTCTCATTCCAGAAATTTGGCATATTTAGCAAAATAAGTTACTCCTTACCAAATGACCCCTAAAACTCTTTATTCTATCCTTTTAAATGACACGGTTAGAAGTCATTTAATGAAAATTATCAACCTCATAGCCACTAAAGTTGTGCGCTTGATGAACATGAGAATACGAACCTTTTTAGAGGATTCAGCATCTGCTATAAGTCTGAGAACATCTTCGACTCGATCTAAAAGGTTGGTGCATTTATCTCGACTCTGAGATACCAACTTTAGTTCTTTTGCACATCTCAAGGCAGCAGATTTGTTGCCACATTTCAAATAAGCTAGAGCTGACTTCCTTGTTCTGCAAAACAGACCAATATGCTAGATAATAAATACTCCGTACAATAATTGCAAAACCAAAGAAGCCTAGAAGTTAAAATATTTGAGCTGAAAAGCTTGACTGCTTGAGAGAATAACAAAGAATTTAAACAACCTCTTATGCATGTATTAATCAGCTTTAAAGCTGATGTTCTGAATGGTCAAGCTAAAGAAGAAAAGTGCAATGAGTTAGAAGTCATACTTTTCATAACGCTGGTCAATCAGCTGAAGCTGTTGTTCAAGCTTTTCCACTGTCCAGATTAAGTGTAAAACATTATAATCTTTAGTTGTGATGTTAGGGGCAGCTCCAGAGTCGAGACAAACTTTTACTCCCTGGGAAGTGAGGCAAAAGAGCTCTAGGTCACCAAAAGTAAAGTGAGTCACTTTAAATTGAACTACAATTAAAATAATACCTAAACGGTGCGGTAGTCATACCCATGGTTGTCACGGCGTCGACTAGGCGTCGCCTAGGCGCCGACTAGGCGTCATGGCGATGGAGAAGAGTCGACTTGGGAGATCGACTAGCCAGAAGAAGATAAGTCGCTCCTGGCGTCGTCGAGGCGTAGACATGTCGTCCAGGCGCAATCCAGGCGCACGCCAGGGGAGATTAAAATCTCAATAAATTTGTTTTTAAAAGCCCAGCCCAAAATACGATTTAGAAAGTAAGTAGTAATTTAGGAACCGAAGCCTTCTGAAAGTCTGAAACTCAAAAGACAATCATCGACACTCAATCTTGAAGGCCAATCGACGAACCCCACAAAGCATCGCTAGTCGCTACTGCTGCGCGCCTCTGTCGCAAGGTGGAAGACGACCTGCGCTTCTTCTCCAGTTTTTTTATTTTAATCGGTTATTCACTTATCATTTTTGTCTCTATCCGACTTCTTATATTCCAGTATATTAATACTCCGCATGTTTTATATCCAATGACGCACTAAGGAGTATACCCAATAAGTTGTACACATAGCCGATTGACTTTTTTATATACACACACATACATAAACCTTTTTTCATTTATTAATTGTTGGTATCAATTCTAGGTAATATACAATGTAATTAGTACAAACACTCAATTAGTGTTTGTAATACAGTAAATTACAAATTGAATACAGTTAAATATAATGTTATATATAAATATATATATATAATTATATATATGAAATATAATATTTTATACAATGTGCGACTAATCGCCTAATTGTCGCCTAGGCGGGCGCCTTGTCGCCTAGGCGATATGGCGGTTGGCTGGCGCCGCGACTCGCCTTACCGCCGTGACAAGTATGGTCATACCACACCGATAGTCTTTACTACTCCTTCCGTCCAAAAAGAATGTTTGGGTAAGGTACAACTATTTTTTAGTCAAGTCGATACAAGCTTTACATTTTTACAAGTTATGAATGGTCACTTTATGACCTAGAACTTATCTCCAAGATTATTTGAAGTTAACTAGTGTACTGAAGTAACAAGCAAAGTTCACTTTTAATTAAAGCCAGGCTCCTTTTTTGGGACAAAAATATTCTCCAAATGAACTATTTTTCTGGGATGGAGGAGGTATTATTAAAGAGTTGAATCCATGGATGAACAAGATAGGTGATATAGAATGTGGCATGTAAGCGAATAGAAAGAAATGAGAGAAGCATGACAATAATTTAGTAGATTAATAGAGCCGCATGGTATTTGGTAATACTAATTTCAGAACAACTTCTTAGGCTCCTATTTTAATAAAGGTTATATGCTAGAATATTAACATTCATTCATGTTCATGAACAAGCTTCCTTACCTTTTACACACACATTCTCCTAGGACTTCATTCATTAAACTAGCTTCGTCAGAAAAAAATACAAGTACTGAAATTTCTTTTATAGCTTTACAAAATTAGCCCTTAATTATGATAAAAAACAATGACAGTAAGCTTTCCTTATAACATTGCACATAAAGATAACATAATTTCGTATTTTGGGTAGGCTACCGCTTAAAGATAAGACATTTACCTCTATACGGTCATTTTTGGTGATCACAAGGTACTTGGCTTTATGGCAGTCTGACAAGTAACTCAGAATTGCGGACGCTTCCTTTTGACCACCACAAGTTTCCTGGAACTTCCTCATTGTAACAATACATGACGGTGTCCAGTGATTTTCAGAAAAATAATTGACAACTTCTTCAGCTTTTTCCTGCAAATGTTGAAGGTGCAGTTAGGACTTAGGATAGATGGTATGTGAGGGGATGGTTTTGGAGGGTTAAGTCTGTGTCCATATATATGCTTGGGGTTTTATAAATAATTCAAGGAATGCCATAATAGGTGATTATAGATATAAGCCAAGCCTTCCCTTCTAACCCTACATCCAATCTAGCCCTGAAGTTCAAGTTCAATTTGTCACTCTAAAAAATCATAAACAGTATTGCTACCAAATGCTCAGCAACTTTCAGAGTCCATTTGAAACCTGGAAAAATAAAATAAAAAAGGAAACAAAATAGGGAGGAAATTGGAAATAAAATTAGGGACAGATATGCTAAAACTCAAAAAATTGTTATAGATGTTTTTTAAACTAGTTCTTCTAGTTTATTTATTCATTTATCTAAGCATTTATTTCTATTAGGTTAAGAAAGAAATATAAATATATGTAAAAATCGAAAAAATAAACATCAATCATATGTCATTTCCTTGGCATTTTCAAGATAAAACAAAACATAAGAATATAAATTTCATTGGCATATTTTATCCTTCCCCTAGCATTTTCTGGAAACCAAACATACCTTTAAGAGAGGGGTCAATACATAGCAATCTTCCTCTAGAAACTCAACTGCAGTTGATCCCCAAGATAAGCCCACCAAGTACGCTGCTTTACGTAGAATCTGAGATAGACGCCAACCTTCAGTTGTTTGAACCGAAAGATTTGGAACCGGCGATATATCCCCACAACTGTACATCTCCACAAGTACACGATCAAGACACAGAGGGGACACCCCACCTTGACAAAACCATAAATGTTTGACATGGCGAGGGTGAATGATGAAGGTGTTGAGGTGGCGAGATACCTTGATGATTAGGTCTCTCCAGAAAAGGTAAAGAGGCTCCCAGTCACTCCTCTGTCCACTAAGTGCCTTAAACCTATATCTCATCTTATCTTCATTCCCCCAATCTTTCACCTCCTTCCCCAAAAAGTCGGCTACCGTTTTCATCATCATTTCCTCTTCTTCCTTAACATCCATATCTCGACAGATGAAAGATCTAGAAGCTTCTTCTTCAAATCTCACTAGAATATGTTTTCTCAGATCAACTTAATGTTCATTCCTACACACTAAAAGGTCATTTTGGGCTTAAAAGAGAAGCTTCTCCAATAAAAACGTATAATGAAACTGTATTCCCTGACAACAAGAGTCACCATTAACAAATAATACCCAAGGAATGTGAAATCAGTTAGAACTTGGAAGTAAATAATGAATAGTAATCCATACTCTACTCCACTTGATCGCTAATTGAAACTTATTAACTGTATGAGAGTATCAGTCATGCTTTTTCAACGACATGATTTGAGCTAATGAATGGATGACACTTACTTATATTGGCCAACATCATTCATCAGGATCGAGTTACCTTGTTTTGTAGTCAATCATAAAAGAAAAAAAATGTAAAAATATGTTTGTTTCCTCTTTCCACGATTCCCAAGGGGAAAACGGGGATAACCAATTAAACTTCATGAGTAAAGGCATTACTATGGGAGTGAAAGCATTAAGCAGCACCTCTAAAAATAATATAGGGGAAACACATTTGCGTAGACATTCTCAACTACTATGGTCCATCATCAGTCCATGAATTAAAACTTGAAAAACCACTTAAGATTTTGAATGCAATCAGAGCACCAGCCAATCACACTCTAAGTGCATGAAGTGTGATAGATTTCAAAGATTGAGTTAGGGGCGCTCAATTAGACTACAGTGCACTTGGGTCAAGTCAGATTTAGTCCGATCGATTACCTAGTTCAGTCCATGATTTTTTATACTCATCAATTTCTCTGTGTCCCGAGTTGAGTAGTTGGACTCTGACACGTACCCTCACAGCTTAGGTATCCTCAATCAGAACAGTTACCGTTTTTCTTTGTACAAAAGACCAGCACCAGAATTACACCCAGATTATAAGAACTTAACGATTGGTGATCAACCAAAACGGAAACCAATCATTTTTATATAAAATTATTTCAAAAAAAAAAAAAAGATTGTGAAATACAGTAGATTGCAATACCTGATTAAGTTAGGATGCTATGGAAAGAGGTTTGTTCAAAAGTACAACTTCATCGTAGAAATCATATGCAAGTAAAAAGATAGTCCGTGCGCAAAGTTCATCAGTTACTGTCAGGTGTCGTGGTGAATTTCTGAATTTGGTTGCCCGCATAAGAAATTCTGAAAAAAAAAAAGGATGAACACCTCATAAGTTGGGAGGACGTAAATTGGACTATAATCTGAATTAAGGGTTTGGTGGGTCATTTTGTACTTCAAAAATGTTGAAGTAATGGAAACTAATAATCCAATCTTTTAACATTTTTCTTACAATAGTATCATCTTTGCACCCTATCTTCATTCGTTGGTCCATGACTGGTTCATGACCTGTTATTCCAAGTTATTTTCTTATCTTTGCAAAATATTAGCTTTGCAAAAAGTGAGATTTATGGTATATTGGTTTGTAAAGATAAGAAAATAACTTGGAATAGCAGGTCATCAACCGGTCAGGGATCAGTGAATGAAGATGAGGTCAAAAAGTTGGATTATTCATGAATAACGAAAATGTGAGATTATTGTAAGAAGACTGCTAAAAAATTGGATTATTAGTTTCCATTTTCCCTTCATAAAAAAACTTTGTCACTTTTTTATTATAGTAATAATTTGGGAAAACTATCAAATAAGCCCCCGTACTATGCCGAAAAAGTCGATTAGGCCCTCATACTTTACAAACACTCAATTAAGTCCTCGAACTATTTAAAAAGATGTTCAATTAAGTCCTTTCGGTCGGTAAGTAACCGGTTTTCTGGTTAAATGTAACTCGTTTCCCGGCAGCCTCCGTTGTTGGGGTTCGAGCACATCGTCGCCGTCGCCGTCGTTTAACCAGGAAACCGGTTACTTACCGACCGAAAGGACTTAATTGAACGCTTTTAAATAGTTCGAGGACTTAATTGAGTGTTTGTAAAGTATAAGGGCCTAGTCGACTTTTTCGGTATAGTACGGGGGCTTATTTGATAGTTTTCCCTAATAATTTGTGTTTTGAGATATGTATCTTTCTAATGCATAAACCTCATTCATACGGTTTTAAATTTTCTTATTTTTCACACTCTGAACTTGGCAAAGTCCACTAGGACAGGGGAATATTTATTTCATTTTTCTTCATTTTAATTTATTAAAATTGATAAATTCTGACTGAAATGAATAAACTGGTTGAAACTGCTTAACTTTGCAAAAATTATATATATTTGAAACATATTTTATTAATAAAGTAAACAAAAAAATTAAAATCAATGACCCTCTACAATAATTTCAGCAAATTTGATCGAAAAATAACTTTAAACCTACTAATTTTGATTATTCTATAATTATGATCGTGTAATAAAAAATTGTGTTGTATGATTATTCGATTTTAATATAAATATAAAAAGCCGCCCATTTTATTCTAAAAAAAATTGTGATGAAACCAAAGCACCGATTCGGACGAAAGAAAGTTTTTGTACGGTAACTTGCCCGCGAAATCACCGAGGAAAGACTCAACGTGGGTACAATAGAAAACTTTCTTAAACCCTTCAAAAACCCTAAATTTGCCCCTCAATCAAGGGTCATTTCCAACCATGTCTAAACTTTCGAAGCTTAACGTCTCAAGTCCCAAGCTTTGGGTGGTGATCGGAGTTGGTGTCGCTGGGATCGTGATTCTAGCCGAGGTCCGCCGGCGGCGGCTAGGTGCCAGAAACTCTGCTGGAAAAGATTATGGTGCATTCATCGAGCGTTTTGAGCTAGTTCCTTATCCTCAACCACCTCCTCCCGCTGCTAGACTCATCCTCACCGGCCTCACATTTGCCATTAATGACAAGTTGGTCGCCAACCCTTTACCCTCTCCCATCTGCCCATTGATTTCTTTGTGGGTATTGTTTCCTACAATTTTTTAACTTCTTGTTTTCTAGTATTCATGTGAAGGGGTACGTAACGGGGTTTGGTAGTCCAGAATGGAAACGGACGCATGAAGCTGCTGCTGAAACGGCAGTGGCAGTCTCTGCTCTACTGAAGAATGGAGCTACTTGTGTTGGCAAGACGATTGTGGATGAACTTGGCCTCGGGTAACAGTTAATTTCGTGCGAACATGTGGTGTGAATCCAAGCTATCAGAACATTCTTTGATTGTGAAATGTTGTCCATTATTAAATATTTATGTGTAAAGCTTTAAACATCCATGCTTGCTTTTGGACTTAGGAGTAGACTCAATGGTTCTTATAATCTTCGTTAATTGAAATGCCTTTGTAAGCTTTAACAACAGAATCAAAACTTACTGAATAATAATGCATGATTTTTGGAAAATAATGTTTTCTTCTAATTTTTGCTTATGCCTGAGTATCTGGTGGTGCCATGGTTCCCTTTATCTTGTTATTTATCTCTTTACCTTTTTCAATGAATCTGATGTTGGAGGATCTGACATGTTTTAGATTGACACAGTTTTTCTTGCACCATAATTTCAGAGTCACTGGAAAGAATGTGCACTATGGAACTCCAACCAATCACAAGTTCCCATTATATATTCCGGGAGGCTCATCTAGTGGTTCAGCGGTTGTCGTTGCATCAAATATTGTTGACTTTGCTCTTGGTATAAGCGTTTGTCTTGAGTTATAAGTTACTGAAGCATGGTGAATTTACTTTGCAATATGGTATCCATAACTTAAAACCCCTCAAAAAATGGGGTGCAAATATACAACTCTGAAATGTTCTGAGTCATTGAGTTTACACTCATGATAGAATGTATATTGCAGCCACTGATACCACCGGGTGCATTAGAGTTCCGGCATCTTTTTGTGGTGTCCTTGGATTCAGATCATCTCATGGAATCGTGTCAACTATTGGCATTCTTCCGGTTTCCCAAAGTTTAGATTCCATAGGTATGACACTATGACATGGTGTTCGTCTTATGCTTGTACAAGTTTAAATTGAATTTGTTTCTTCTGTCGAGCTCTGGCAACTCATTGATCTTTGTCCATGTTTCTCATTTTGTTAAATCAAATGAAAAAACCATGCTACTTTGATTTGGTTCGATGTCACTAGGGCTACCAACATGCATTTGTGTTGATACATTTTCCTATTGGCTATGGTCATTGCATACTTTGATTTTTTGATATTATTAATATATTTGCTGCAGGTTGGTTTGCCCGTGACCCATCGGTTTTATGTAAAGTTGGACGCATTTTACTTCAGTCTTCCTCTACTCTACCTAAAAGGACGAAGCGGTTCATAATAGCTGATGATCTTTTTCAACTCTCTAAGGTTCCTAAGCTAAAGACTGTCCATGTTGTAAGAAGAGTCACAGAAAAATTATCTGGCTGTAAGTTGCAGTCGGTTTATTATAGTTGTTTTCAATTTAGATGCTACTTTATCCTAAATTACAATATGGTTGTGATGGTGATAAAAAAATAAGAGCCGCATTATTTGGTTATTCAGTCCAGGCCTCAACAGATATAAATTTTGGAAAGTATATTGCCTCAAATGTCCCCAGCTTGAAAGCTTTTCAAGAAAAACCTGTAAATACAAACTGTGGAAGTTCAATTTCAAGAGCTTTATCCTCTGTGATGTGTCTTTTGCTGAGGTATGTGTTTTCCTGTTCTTACCTGGTTTCTTGATTTGGCGATGGTAGAAAATTAGAAATAGTATAACATGAACCATTGTGACCGACCCTGGTTATGTGTTTTGAATTTCTCTTTCAGCTATGAGTTCAGGACAAATTATGAAGAATGGATGTGTGAAGTCAAACTCAAGTTAGATTCTGATGTGTCTGACCGTATCACTGCAGCAATTTCCTTAACTCCCGAAGAAATCAAGCTTCTCTATAAAGTCAGGAAAGAAATGCGTGCTGCTGTAAATAGTCTCTTGAAGGTAAAAATTTACAATTGCTCATTTGCATTGAGTGGCTGTAGGTTCAAAAATTAACACCGAAATTGACGCAAATAAACCTTTTATAAGTTTTCCGTCATTAACATATGTACAGTAGCAGCTCCTTATATTGCACAAAAATGCATTTTGTTTATTGAATTTTAAAAACCATATTCTGTTAAAAGTTTTTTATGTTCGAAATTTGTCTGGCACAGATATTTTTAAAGGTTATCTGTTGTGAAGTGTTTGCTTTAATTGGTGAAAGAATTATTTATAGGAAAAATTGATAGTAATAATCCCAACTATTGGCGGTCCGCTCATAATAATCCCAACTATTGGCGGTCCGCTCATAATAATCCCAACTATTGATTATTACAGAATAATCCCAACTTTAGGGACCTTCCGCCAATAATAGTCCATATGAATAAATTCTTGTAGTTTCTAAAGTGGATGAGATGAGATATAACAAGTAATCCCTATAAATAATCTCAACTTTTAATTTTTACGCTTAATTTCTATTTAAAATTCACTTTTTATAGAGGTAATATATGGTCATGTACCATTATTGGCGGATAGTCTATATAGTTGGGATTATACAAAAATAATTAATAGTTGGG
This sequence comes from Cuscuta epithymum, assembly GCA_945859915.1. Classification (NCBI taxonomy): domain Eukaryota; kingdom Viridiplantae; phylum Streptophyta; class Magnoliopsida; order Solanales; family Convolvulaceae; genus Cuscuta; species Cuscuta epithymum. The sequence goes on from CAMAPF010000938.1 coordinate 2,331,816, forward strand.
ATTATTTTCAGCGGACCAGCAATAGTTGGGATTATTATTTTCAATTTTTCCTTATTTATATGATGATCTTTTAAACCCATATTTTGATTGCTTAATTATGCTGCATCTTGTGTCTGATTACCTTATGCGCATGTGGTATCTAACCAAATTGTTTGAACTATATATTCTAAAGGATGATGGGATATTAGTAATTCCTACTACGGCAGATCCTCCGTCTACACTACCTTCAAAGACAGGTTTATCTAAGGAAGGTTGTGATAGGGCCTTTTCTTTATTGAGCATTGCCAGCATTTCAGGCTGCTGTGAGGTACTTGAGTTCATAAAGAGTGTAACACTCAGATTTCACTCAAATAAGTATGCTTGCCTTGATGATGGATGGTAAAAGTTTATTGGTTTGAATCTCAGGCCGCTGTTCCATTTGGAGAGCATGATAATCATCCAGTTTCTGTGTCTTTCATTGCATCACATGGAAATGATAACTTTTTGCTTCATACTTTACTGGATATGCATTCTTCTCTTGATGAAGAAGTAACCACGGCGTCTAATGCATCTGTTTTACCAGAAACCATTCATAGCCTGGATGAATCTGAACTTTTGAAAGAAAAGGTTGTTCTCTAACTTTGCACTTCATTCTTATGTCATGAATTGCTGTGAAGGAAACTACATTTTTGAGATTCTTTCATAGTTGTGAGGTTCTCTTTTTATATTTCTTTCTTAGAATTATTTCCACTTAAAGTCCTCCAATTATGCCGTCAGGGACACTTTGTACTGGATTTTGAATTTTTCCACTTTTAGTCATTCAACTCTTGTGAGTAACACTTTTGGTACCGTATTTAAAATTTAAAATAATTCATATTTAGTCCTTCAACTTGTATAAAAATGACACTTTTAGTCATTCCACTAATATTTTGCTAAAAAAAGTAAAGGACTATAAATGTCACTATGATAATAGTTGAATGACCAAAAATGTCAGTTTTACAATAACCAGAGGACCAAATGTGTAAAAGTTCAAAGTTGAGGACCAAAGATGCTCTCACAATATTCAAATGACTAAAAGTGGAAAAACTCAAAGTCTAGTACCAAAAGTGTCACCGACACAATAGTTGGAGGACTAAAAGCGGCAAAGACACTTCTCTCTTATTTAGGTCTCTTTTTATTATTCTCTTCTTTGGTGGCCCAGAAACAATTTCCCCCCTCTGTCGGTTTAAGAACTGATGGGAGCTTTGGATCATGTTTGTGAATCGTTGTTGGTAATTGGCAGGGAAATGCTGCTTACAAGGGAAGGCTGTGGAATAAAGCTGTGAGCTACTATACTGAAGCAATCAAATTAAATGAGACAAATGCAACTTATTATAGCAACAGGGCAGCTGCTTATTTGGAATTGGGATGGTATGATGAATATTTTTTGTGTGTTTTCATTGTTTGTTTGGGAGTAAAGATGTTATGTCAAGCATTTAATTTGTGTGCAGCTTTCGACAAGCTGAAGAAGATTGTGATAAAGCAATTTCTCTTGACATGAAGGTAAAAGGAAATTGTTTTGTATCTTTAGTACTACGTATAATACAATAATGAATTCCAAAAAATAAAAGGATCTTTAGTAGCCATGGCCTTTAAGTTGTGTTGGGTGCACAAGAGAAATAGGGAATAACTCAATAAAGAAAGAGTACAAATGAGTGCATCTCGTTTATTGTTTGGAACAGACCTCCTCTTAGCCTCTTGGTCCTATTAACTGTATTCATTATTCAGAAATTGTGTTTGTTCTAAGAACCCTTAATTTTCCTCGTGTAGAATGTAAAGGCGTATCTGAGACGAGGGACAGCTAAGGAGTCCCTTCTTTTGTATAAAGAAGCTCTTCAAGGTACGTCGAATATATGTTAGTTTACTATGGCATATGTTTTTCACAGCTTTTGGGGATGATTTCACTTTTCTAACCTACAAATTTGAAAACCACCTCCTTCTTTCAAATGCATTTTTATTTATTTAATATTTCGTATTATATGAATTTAAAGCTACCTAAACAAATGTAATTTTTTTGAAACATTCCAATCATAAGAAAATAAGTGGCATTTGTATTTTGAATTTCTATCCCAAGTATTTCTGTTGCATTTATATTTGTTTTATTTACAGATTTTAGGCATGCACATGTTCTGGAACCACAGAATAAGATTGCCGACCTGGCTGAAAAGAGACTGAGGAAGCTGATGAGTTACTGATGCTTTCATTTGTTAAGTGTAATGTTAAGACTATATATGATTTACATGAGAAACAAAGAAAGTGAAGGGAACACTACTTTTTACATACATGAAAGTTCTGTGCGGTGAAAGCGGTCTTGAAGAGCTCAGAAGTAGAATGTTGCATTAAATTCTCTTTTTTCACGGCTCGGCTGTCTGTACATTTGATGTAATGAATGACTATATATGATAAGGGGCAATTTTTTCATCTGCATTTTCTTTTTAAGATAATCTATTGTACAAAAAGTTTGTTTTTCTATATGTGATACTTATGAAACTATAGAGCAGACTTGGGGAGTTGTTTTAATGCTTTTTCTGTAAACTACTATAGCTCTTTCCGACATATTTTAGTGTTTGATCATGAAGTGCATAAATATGCGTGTGATTAAAAATTATTGTAAATGTGAATAATCGAATATTAAGGTGAATATAAACCCAAATCTAAGTAATAAATGTAAATATGATCATATACATAATACATGTTTAAAGTTTTCATTTGAATTTAATTTTGTTCGAATAGATAATAATGGGATATTTCTTTTGGATATAACTTTGATTAAATAGACACTTGTGACTTATGAGAACATTATATTTGTGGATATTAGTCTCCAGTGTTTAGTTGTTTACATGTTTAAGCGTCTTGAGTTTTCAAAATAACATGGATGCGATTATAAAAAAGTAGTTATTATGTGTACATAATTTTAAATATTAAAATTATTATTATGTCTAAATTAAATTACCTGAGTTCAATTTTTTACACCACATATCTAGTGCAGAATCAATATTATTTCTAATTAACAAGCAATGAACTATGTCATTCTGATAATTTTACATAAAAAGTAATTTGTAATGCCAAATTATCCAATATTATAAACTGATTCACTATTTCATACTCCGTACTACGTACTACAGAAGCATAAGTATTAGGGTCTGTTTGCAACAGCTTCTGCTTTTAAAAAAGTGCTTTTTTTAATGAAATGGGGAGAAGTGATTAAATAAAAGTTGATAGTGTTTGAGAAAAAAGTGATTTTGAAAAGTAAAAGTGGGTAGTGTTTGGTAAAATAAGTGCTTTTTGTGTAATAGAAAAAGTAAAAGCACTTTTGACGCGGAAGCCGAGAAAAATAAAAGTTGTAGTGTTTGGGAAAATAAGTGCTTTTTTAAAGCCAAAAGCTGAGAAGTGCTTTTTTAGAAGCAGTTGCAAACCAACCCTTAATCTAGTATCAAAACTTCCAGCTAGAAATATTTTATCACATCATAGAATACTTTGATTCTGACCATGTTCAAATTTGAAAAATATTTTTATACTACGTACGTTATATTATTTTCACCCGTATTATTGTCCCATACTCCCATTGTTGAGTATAGTACGTTCATGTGAGTCATGTGACTGGTAGTTAGATCAATTCCCCGCAACATAAATTATTTACGTATATATTATTAGGTACTCTAAACAATTGAAGAGTTTAATTGCTAAACATAATCAATTACATACTGGTCATTTTTTTTAAATATAATTAATAATAATATATAAACTTTGATAGTATATGGTATTATGGGTAAAGTATACAACTCCATTAAGAGGATTCATATCTAAGGTGGTGTTTGGGTCTGATTCTTAAAACTACTTCTGCTCTTTCAGGGAGCACAAACATAAGTTGGAGTGTTTGTGTAGAAGTTCAGAAGTACTTCCGGTGCCCTAATTTACTCCTAGAATCATCTTTTTCAGAAGTTGGGGGGAGATCAGCTTCTGAAAACTGATTCTGCTTCTGCTTCTGCTTTAAAAAAGAAGCAGAAACAGAATCAGTTCCAAACACCTCCAAGTATAACATTTGCTCCTGGACCAACCAACTGACCAACCCAAAGTACACATCCTGGACCAACCTTCTCATGAATTTAAATAGATTTAAAACTTCAACATTTTTAGTCATTTATTTGAAAACTAGTAATGAATTTGTGATATTGATAAAATGCAATGTGACAAGCAGGTAATGACGAAGGCAAGTATGCCATATGAAACAGGTTATACGAATGACCAAGTACTACCTCCTCTAATATTGAAACGAGAAGATGGTAGATACATAAAATTATTAATAAACATGAGTTTAAGTAATTGATATTGCATTGGTAAAATAAAGGCAAAATAATATTTTAGAATTACACAAATTTTACTAAATTTAATACATCCTCCGTTCTTAAATAAGTGCAACATTCTAAATTTTAGACTATTCACATGTTCTACTTTGACTACATTTTATTTACTTATTAATATATTTTTTATAAAAAAATATTACTAAACTTGTCTCATTGTAAATTTTCAAAATCTGATTTTTTAAATTTTTTTTACTAATAAAGAGTTATATATATTAATGGTCAAAGTTGTGTCTCGACAAATGTGAAATGTTGATTGTTGCACTTATTTAAGAATGGAGGTAGTATGAGACAATCATAATTAGACGAAACAAAAAGAAAAGATATAACAATTTTAGTGGGATCAAACGAGCACGTAATAGCCAATAAGGCAACTTTTATGTTTTTGAGGAAAGACAAGGCAACTTTAATTAGTGATATTACACGATTAGAAAAATTGCCACACCCATCGAAGAGGAATTAGCATCGACGCCACACCCATCTTGGCGGAGAAGATGATCTTTCTCGGGTCGGATCGACCCATCTGCCAGGCATTCATGGCGTCGGAAGCTCTCCCATAGCCTGACAACCTTCGAACAAAACTTCGAAGGAGGAGTCCGCGTTGCATCTGGGCGACAAAAGCAAGAGCTTCTTAAACACTGCGGAAGCTTGCTATAGTTTTCTTGTGCGGAAGAACAGGAAAGGTCTGCGAAATTGGAGAATAGGGGAGGGTAAGAGGGAGAATTAATTGAGCAAGAGAACCGCTGATCGTGAAACGCTCCACTTTGCAGCGTATTGTTTTTCAGCGGTTGGGACGAAAACGCCTTGCAAACACGCCATCTGCCAAACACCTAATATTAGCGGTTTGACCGATTAAAAACGCTAATTTCAGTCAAATCCGCCAATTTTTGGCTGAAACGCCATTTACCAAACGGGGCCAATTTAGGTAGGATTCACTGCTCCCAGTTAGAAACAGATGACGCAACATAGAAGACTCACCGACAATGCAAGAGAGATAGCACCACAATTTAATTGAAAAGGTTGGTAATTTGATACTACGTATATAATATGTCATCATCTACAGATTTCAAGTCAGTTTCTTGGTTTTGAACTTTGTATAACTATCATTTTTGCAGGGTTTCCCTCGTAATGTTGAACCTGATATCTTGCTTTCTAAGTGTTCGATAAAATTCCTAATAGAAATTTAACAGTTTAATTATGTTGTTAACTGAATTTTATTTTCCAAACCAATTTTTCTTTTACAAAAAATAAGGTTCAAAATATAAGTTTTATTTAAAATCTTAAAATTAATAAAATCATTAGTAGAGAATATGGACAAAGATAAAAATGAGGAGGGGGAGAATTTTAAAATTTTGTTATACACCTTATTATGTAATTTTACTCTTTTTTTTGTTTATAATGTAAGCCTCAATATAAATTAATATTAGGACTGCACATCGGGCGGGTTGGGTCGGGTTTGCTATATTTTTTGGGCATACCTGATTTGTTCGGGTTGGCTATTAACCAACCCGCGGTACGCAAAATAAGTTGGTAAACCATGTATGAACAGGTCGGGTAGGGTCGGGTATTGGGGAAAAAATCACTTCGGGTTGCATCTTTTATATGGGAAATTAATGTAACCAATTTAAAACTCGATTAACTTGTTTCCAAAACACACAAACAAATACAAGTACTCGTATCTTTTACAAGCACAACATTAGGTAATAGTATTAAAACATCTTTCTGTAAAGGAAGTTCATTTAGAAGGAAACGTAAATATATAATAATCACCTAGTTAAAATGATAAATGTTTAATTATAATTCTAATATCATAAAATCCTAGATAGAGCATATTGGTCTTAAATTGAAATTATCCAAGAAAACGTTGCAGACTTTGCAGCATAATAATAGTAAAATGAACTTCGGCCGGGTCGGGTACTATCGGGTTTGAGATTTTAATTCCCCAACCCTACCCATTAGGTGCGGGTTAAAACATATTTAACCCATGAATATTTTAAAAAATCAAATACCCGATTAAATAGGGTCGGGTAGGGTTGGGTCGGACGGGTTATGCGGGTTCGGGTTATTCTTGTGCAGCCCTAATTAATATGGCATCAGAACAGTAGCTCAGGCTGCATCCCTCAACTCAGCTGGGAGAGGCATGTTCTTATGCGAAGAGAATTGTCTCAAAAAGAGGGGGAAAGGTCCATACTTAGTCAGTGATTGTAGGCTCATAAAGTTAGCATGCTTTACTTTCTAGCTATGTAGCATGGAAATGGGAAACGCGAAACGGGAAACGTAATTTCTAAAATATATATGATAAGAAACGTAGGGGAAACATGTAATTATTAAAAAATGTAAGGATACATCTATAAATACTTTTTCATATGTGTACATAATTTTTCCATGTAATTTGTTTAATAACCCAATAATAAAAACATTCACATGTTCAAATTTTAAAATCACAAAATATTAGTATATAATTAAACATAAAATGAAATAAATTTCTAGCAATTCATTGTGTTACAAAATGTCACAATATTGTGAAGAAATACCACAACAATTCACTATGTTTTTTTAAAAAGACACTATTTTCCATCACAAAATCTTTTAAGAAACAGAAAACTTGGAAACCGAAGGTTTCCGAAATGCTAACTATTTAGGGAAACGAGTTTCCCAATTCTTCTTAATTATGTAAACGGCCACAAAACGGGAATGTGAAATTTCCGAAGTATCGAAACAAGGAAACCTAAGCCGTTGAGAGTTTCCGTGCTTCATAACTTTCTAGTTATCTACGTAGTATTATATTTTTATATATTTGGTTAATGTATTAATTCCAATCTTCTATATTTTGCATTTTGCATTTTCTTATATATTACCTCCGTCCTATGTAGTATTAGACATTGCCAAGAAGCTGTTCTCTTCACCTGATCTGAATGTTTCTGATATGAATTTGTTAAGTTCTGATCTGATCTGATCTGATCTGAATCTTTCTGATATGATCTGAATGTATCTGATCTGATCTGAATGTTCCTGATCTGATCTGAATGTTCCTGATCTGATCTGAATGTTCCTGATCTGATCTGAATGTTCCTGAATATTTCTAAAATTATAATTACAATTATAATTACTATAATTATAAATGTAATTACACATATATAATTTAAATATAATTATAATTATAATTATAATCATAATTATAAAAATTATAATTATAATTACAAACATAATTATAATAGGTATAATTATTATTATACGTATTACACTAGTTATAAATATAGCTATAATTATAATTGTAATTATATTTATAGTTATATTTATTTCTATAATTATAATTATAATATTTATTTCTATAATTTTAATTGTAATTACTCCGTATAATATGATAATAACGAAAACAAAACTAATAACAATAACAACAACCATATTAGTAGTAAGAATAATAATAATCATGATAATAATAAATATCATAATAATAATAATAATAATAATAATCATAGTAATCATAGTAATAATAAGAATAATAGTAATAATAATTATAATAATTATAATAATAATAATAATAATAATAATAATAATAATAATAATAATAATAATAATAATAATAATAATAATAACAACAACAACAACAACAACAATAATAATAACAATAATAATAATAATAATAATAATAATCATAATAATAATAATAATAATAATAATAATAATATCAATAATAATATTAATTATACTAATTACAATAACAACAACAAGAATAATAATAATTGTAATTATTATAATTATTATAAATATTATTATAATAAAAAGGATAAATCATGTATGAACTTTTCTGATCTGATCTGAATGTTCCTGATCTGATCTGAATGTTCCTGATCTGATCTGAATGTTTCTGATCTGATCTGAATCTTTCTGATCTGATCTGAATGATTCTGATCTGATCTGAATCTTTCTGATCTGATCTGATCTGAATAAAATAAGAATAAGCAATAAGTAATAAGATTAAGACGAACAGAACAGCACCCAAGTTAGGTAAATAAACAGAAAAGTAAAAGTTGTGTGGTTGAAATTTGTGCAGAGGAGAGAGAAATGAATCGAACCTCTAATTAATGACTTCAAAGAGAAAGTGTTAAAGTTTTTGGACAAACAAAAAAGAAAAATTGAAAAAATTCAATGGGACAAATGGGACCGAGGGAGTGTTATTTTAGTGATTATTTTCCTCTTCTTAGATGACTCTTCTTTGTTCTACTGGTGGATTGATCAAAACTGCAATTTGCATTTTTACTTCAACAAGTTAATTGTTTTTTCCAGCATGCAGTGTGATTGAATGTAATTCATGAGGCGTTGGACTATTGGATTTCAGTTAATAGTTTATACTCGTAATATTTACTACGTATTACTTTAATCATGTAGTCGCAGATTATTGTATAAAACGTGATGCTTATTTGCTCTTAACTCTTAAGACCTAATTTTGTAAAATAAACATCAACTTTATTGGAAGCAGAATCGACCTGACATAACATGATTATTAGTTGTGATTTTGCAGCTAAATCTCATCAGTATAGTTCAATTTTTTTGAACGGGTCCAAAAAAACAAGAACAAAGCCAGCCGGACCGGCCATGTGCATCCTCAAGATTCTCCGCTTCTCGTCTCGTAGTTCAATCTTGTCTCCCTCCCCACCCTTTGCGTATACCCAAAAGCAGAGCTATGTTAATGTGTACATGAAGTGGAAGCAAGATGTATATTTGGAATCAATTGAGTCGGTTCACAAATCCATTGAACTAAGGCCCATAATCGCCCTCAAAAACTACATAGTTTCTGCCTCACCTCAAGAGTATTCCATCCCCATTTCTTCCGTTTCCAAGAAGGGATTACAGTTTGGAGTGCGCATTAAGGTTGCCAGGTTCTTGAGACAATACCCTTCTGTTTTCGAGGAGTTTACTGGCCCCAAACACCACCTTCCCTGGTTCAGACTGACCCAAAGAGCCATTGAGATCCACAAAGAGGAAAGAGATGTTTACAGAGAATTTAAGGATGATCTTGTATTGAGGTTGAAGAAGTTGATCTTGATGAGTTGTGTTGGTTTCGGTGAGAAAAAGGTCCTTCCTTTGAAGATTATTCAGGGTATGCAGTGGTATCTGGGACTGCCTGATGAATTCTTGACAGAACCCGAAAAGAATCTTGACGGATTGTTTGAGGTTGTGGAAATGGGAGATGGTCTGAAAGGATTGGCATTAAACTGCAATGGGAATGAAAGGGTATTGACTGTGCTGCAAAAGAATGCAATAAAAAGAGGTGAAGGAAAAGAAACCATTTCGTTCCCCATATTTCCATCTAAAGGACTGAGGTTGAGGAGAAAGATTATAGATTGGTGGGATGAGTTCCAGAAGCTTCCTTACGTTTCTCCTTACGAAAACTACTCAACATCATATATAAGGCCTGATAGCGATGAAGCCGAGAAGCGAGTGGTGGGATTGCTTCATGAATTGCTATGCTTGTTTGTGGAGCATTCTGCTGAAAGGAGAAAGCTTTTGTGTCTAAGGAAATACTTGGGTCTCCCACAGAAGGTTCACAAGGCGTTTGAGAGACACACTCACATTTTCTATCTGTCTTTGAAGAACAAAACGTGCACGGCAATACTAAAGGAGGCTTACTGTGACAAAGGGGCTATAGAGGCACATCCTCTAGCAAAGGTGAGGAAGAAGTACATCGGGTTGGTGAAAAAATCTGCCTTTATTTTGAAAACTAGAAGGTTTAACAAGACGGCACATAATGGGAGTGTGAGTGTAAATCAAATAGATTGCGCAGATGATGATGAGATTGAGAAGACTGAAAGTTTTGAAGCTCCAGTCTGAAACTGAAGCTTCTTCGCTAGTGAATTTACAAGATAGAAGTTAGTTATTGTGCAAAAGTGTTCACCAGAACTCGTAGACAATTCAGATGCACGGAAGGCAACATTCTATTATTCCATGTTCTCAATCAGTGAAATGTGGTAAACTTCCTTGCCTGTAATTTTGTAGCAGCCTTTCTCATTCAAGTTTGCTGCATTTAGCTTGATACCCAAGAAGACAAAAATTATATCAATATTCAACATGATACAGACAATATTTTATACCCACACAAAAATTTCAGCGAATGTTCATCTCTAACTTTATAATGACAAAGAAAGATAAAAAGAGAAGGAAAGATGATGAAGATGCAAGAAAGAAGAAAGAAGAAAGGAGGCTATCTATATCTATATACATAGGGATGGGTAAAAATATATTTAGACCCTTATTTTGGTGTGCCAAAAGTATATACAAGTACACCTAACCTTTTTTGTGAAAAGATGCATATGGGTCATTTCAGTTGGGTAGAATCGGTTGGTTATGTTGGGTTCCTACCCAACCTCGTAGCCAATTTTAAAATAAAAAACCGACATCAGAAGATTCAGAACTAGTCAGTCTCTAAGCAGTCGTCAAAATTTTGATGACACCCTTAAAAGTGTACAACTCTTCTAATGTTTGTATTCTCGAGTAGCGTAATCATAATAAACAAACACGCCAAATCTAATGAAAATAAAGAGTAACAACTTTATCAGTGAACTGAACCGAGTCCACATCCATCTCACTCGATATTTCATCTCAAATGAACTCCTAAAACACTTTTCAGACTGTCAAATATCATTGCAGTTCATTAGGAAATTCAGGTGTCACAATATCTGATTTGGGCAACATACAAGGAATAATTTACAAACTGTGATTGCATTCATCAGAGTGAATACACATGGAAAATTCATAATTATCTCCCAAGAATTTAGTATGTTATCCTAATAAATTGACCCGGATGGTCAGATCATCATTTTCAGCCTAGGGTAAGCCTGGATTCCACCAACATATGTAGCTTGGACTGAAGTGGTTGTAGATCCTCCACTATCACTTATTGCAAAGAATGAATCCCATGAATCCGCAGACAAAACCACAAAATCTGCCAACTTTCCAGGAGAGAGGGACCCGATGTCTCTCTCAAGGAAGCACGCACGTGCAGCTGAGATTGTGTACCTGTCACATGTTGAATTCTTAAGGTCTCACTTTCACGATTCCTATGTTCTTCTGGTTTCTCCTTATTATGTCCAAGCCAGAAGAAAAAAAAAAGAGAGAAAGTATATGATCATACGCATCAAGTGCCTCCTTTAGGCTTAAGCGTTCTGATGGAATCCATGCTGTCCCCTTATGTTGTTTACGACCTGGAAGAGAAGGTATTCTTTTCATTGCCGTTTCAATGCTTCCCAGTGGATTTATATCGGCTACCTAAAAACAAGAAGATATTGATGATGAGCTACAGAAGAGAACTATTATGGTAAAAGTAATGCTCCAACTTGATATTGTTTTTGCAATTTGCATACTGGCCAATCAGAGCCAAATGCTAGTTGTGCATTGTTCGTGAGGAGTGACTTGAATAAATAGGATCCTCCCTCTGCTCTTTTCCGCCCAAGCTTCTTAATTGCAGAATCGGCATCATCCAGCAAGTGATCCGGCTGTTTTATGTCAATTGGAAAATGATGTAGTAAAGAACCAACAACACTAGCAAGAAAACTAGCCTGGCAGATCTATACCCCACTTTACATATAGTCATAAAACATAAAGTAAGAAGGTAAGTAAGTAGTAAATCAAATATCAATCAAGGAATCATTAGACCCCTGAAATTATGCTTAGGTAGGTATCCAGAACCCATGCTAATGAGATCCCTGTCCTTGATTGCATCAGAAATGCAACTATAAGTGGCATTTGTAAACGAGAAAAAAAATGTAAATGGTAGTGCATATTTGGTTAAATTAAATAGATAAGGTATTTTTAACTGCTCTGAAGTCACCACTATAATTCTTTACATGTTTCGTTCGCAATAAGAAATCCAGACCAGCATTTTCCTGCTAGATGAGAGTATGAGACTGACTATATGGATCAAGCACCAACATTCATTCTCTTTCCTGAGCCTATACTCATGAGGTCTCATCGCCTAACTGTCTCTAACCAAGTCTACATGGAAAAGGCCAAAAGAGGAAAACATTTGGCCTGTGTTTACTCCTGATGATTAGTCCACAATTCTTAGGGCTGTGTTTAAGCATTAATGAGAGATTAGTACTTGTATTTTTGTTGGGAATGCTACATGTGAATAGCTTCCCTGTTATGATTTAGTTAGTTTTAAAAAAATTGTCAAGAATATTCTTCATCCATTAATGCTTAGACATAGCTCTGAATCTCTGATGGCTGCGGACTGTCGTAGCCTACATCTATTCATGATTAAATTTTCCTTTTCTCCTTTAAGAGCCCAATAATTTTCAGAACACCAATCATTTACAACCCCAACAAAAACTATCAGTGAATAGAATTTGTAAAATAAGGCTTCATTTCTAAAATTTGGTGAATCACCCATACCATAGAATTGAATTATATAGCATTGAAGAATGTAAATAGGAACCTGAACTGACGCAAATATAGCTTGTTCACCAAATCGTGCTGCGGTCCCAGTGGCCAAATGTTGAGCATGTTCAATCTGCAAGTAGTTGTTATAGTTTCTAGTGAAAAGAAAAAACGTTCAAGATAGTCATTTTATTATTACTACTCGGCTAATGAGGCACCGTGAGAAAGCTAGAATTGGACTAGAAAACTTCTCAGCGTTATCAGTTGTTCGGTTACCCTAAACCGTCGATCCGTCTTTTGATTCTCAGAAGCCACTGAAGCATACATATCCAAGATTAAATCATTGGCTCTGTCACCTATGGCATGAATGGCAACCTAGAAATATAAAGATATTATATCATGTCAGAATAGTGCATGATTACCAACATTAAACAGAATAAGGTCAATGTAGAATGACAGAGCACCTGAAGGTTAGATTTATCTGAAGAAAGAGTCATGTTATATAGCTGATCCATATCCACTACTTGTAGTCCATAGTTGTGAGGCTCATCAGCATATGGCTTAGATACAAGAGAGTAACTTCGTGCATTTTAATCAAGATAATGTCTTAAAGATGCACTTTTTGAGAGGGGTGACATAGGAGAAAATTAGAGCGGACAAATGATTTAATTCTGACCTCATAAAAGAGTGCACTGTTAGATCCCAAAGATCCATCCGAAAAAGCCTTCACACCACCTAAGTGAATCCGTTGGCTCAAGCTATGACCAACCTTCTTTACCAAACCCTGAGGCATAGGTGTGAAAAATTACTGTTCACATAAATAAATATATGAGATCTGTAATAAGGTTTTCCATAACACAAAATAGAAAAAACATTTTTCACTTGATGGGAAAAACATAAGACAACTTCTATCTACAAAAGTTTTGTTGTGGTATTGTGTTCTTTTTTCTTTGGCATCCCTATTGAGTATAGTAAATACTCAAAAATCTCTCTATATTTACAGCCACGCAGAGCGCCCTCTTGTGCTGTTCATAAAACACATGAGGTCCTTTTACAAAGTACCAACTTAAACGGACCCATAAGTCAGTTAATTATATTATTCCCTGTATACCTCCAAGCGTGCCCAAGTCTCCAATGGAAAGAATAGGCAAACACGGATCACCATATTCCCTGACGAATCAGCCCATTGGTACACATCTGCAAATATCAGGTCCAACATATAGAGTTAACACCTCTACAATGAACCAGAAGAGTCATTCTATGGGAGTGTTTGGGATTGCTTCTATTTTTTTAAAAAGGTGATTTTTAAAGTGATATTAGAAAAAATACTTATAGTAAAAGTTGGTAGTGTTTGAAAAAAAGTGATTTTGCAAAAGTAGAAGTTGGTAGTTTTTGGTAAAAAGGATTTTTTGTGTAGTAGAAAAAGTGAAAAGCAGTTTAAAACACCCCTCCACCACCTGTTTCCAGCTTTTAGCTTTAAGAGTTATGCTAGAGGTACAAAAAATCTTACAAAAGTTGTATGTGGCATCATCACATTATTTAACACATCACATCACTTTTATAACACTTTTGCATCAATGGTAATTAGAATAGCCACATCACTTGTTTGTAAGTTTTTTTGTAAGTGTGTTTGTACTTCTAGCATTTTTCTAGCTTTAAATGCTTAATTTAAGGAGAAGTTGTCACTTGAAAACGTCAATTTCAGCTTTTTTAAGAAAAAAGTTGAAAAGCACTTTTTTAAGCATTTGAGACCACTCCATGTACAATAGAAGCAAGTTTTTTAATCAGATTTTTATCTAATGATGATGAAAATATGCAATCACAATTCTGTTGTCGAACATGATGAAAAACACATGTTCAATAAATTAATGCAAATACGTTTTTGTGTGTGTTTGCTTTAATTATTGTTCACTACTTTTTGGTGTGATTTTCAATGACAAAGTATGTTTAAGATTTTAGAGTATGATAAAGCATTTTTTGTGAGTGTTATTACTATAATTAAAGAGTTAAAGACGAAGAGCACATGGCTGCACATAACTAGATATAACCACTACAACGGTGTAGGTGATGTTTTAGATATATTATCTGAACCTGAAAGATCCTCCCATGGAAGTTCCGCACGCGAACCAGGAAAATATCTCCCAAAATCAACAACTGTTGTCACACCCCTCATCACTGCAAGATTGCTTGCTGATAAAAGAGCTTTCCTCCTTTCATCAATGGAAGGTTCAGGTATGCAGGACAGCACAAGCTTCATTGCAGAATCTATCACCAACCCAGTAGGTTCTGCACATGATATTACAAAATAGAATAATAATTACATTTGGCTTATTTGAGAATCCAACTGTGGTCATTAACTTCATAATAAGAAATTGAAACACAAGAATGAAGTGATTCATCTCTTTTGTGCTTATTAAGGACCTGTCTTGGATGGTTGCAACTTTTCAGTTTTTTTTTTGTTTATAATTTTAAAAGTTACAACTTACTAGTTACATGGTATGTGATGTGTAATAAATCAAAACTACTCATGCTTGTACTAATCATGCTTATTATGGAATATGTCAACCAAAAACTGAAAAACAATTGTTCTGGTTTCCAAATTTTGAAATTTAGTTTTCAGAAAAACAGAAAACAAACACCATCCTGAATGCCTTAACTGTACTAATATTAGTTCCCTGTTTTGCTATCTAGTGAACAAGAGGCAAAATAGATATTGAGATCACCCCCATCAATGTCTTTCATTATAGCTCCTCCATTTATATCCTGTGTGTCATGAGAAATTCCAGCAATACTCAGTGCCAAAGAGTTAGCCAAGCCCATATGCCCATCCATTCTTGATAGCCAAACCTGGGCATGATGTAAAGAATGAAAAACGTGCCTAATCTGGCTTTCTAAGCAAATGAATACATTGTCAATATTAGTGCATAGCATTAATTAATTGAAGTAAATTTTCTTACAGGATTATGAGGTGTAATATCATCAATCCAAGAAGCCATTGGCAAATCTCCTCCCCAAAGATCATTGTTCCACCCACCACCCAAAATCCAAGTTCCAGGTTTTACATCTGGCCAAGTAGAGTAAAATATTGGTCATGAGAATTGAATCATCATAAGGTGCAAGAATGAAAAGAACATTTACTTGTGACTGCTTCCTTAACTTTGCTCACAAAAAGTTCTCGTCCATCAACACCACGGAGTTCTACTCGATCCATCTATTTCAGTTTCATTTTTAAAAGCACATATTCCAATCAAGATAAACATAAAATAACATGAGAAACACTCGACGACTATAGGGTATCTAACAAGCAACAAAAGCTTATACGCAGTCAGTGAAATACCACAGTTTGCAAAATATGTAAAGTGAGCGATCTTAGGAACTGATATGAGACCAACCTGCAACCCTCCGGAGATAAAGTGCACATGAGAATCAATAAATCCTGGAACAATAACTTTCCCTTCTACATTAAGCTGCTTAGTCCCAGTTCCAACCAACTCCTGTGTTCATATTTACACCATTTTAAACTGAATTTACAAGCCACAAATCATGCTTTCAAATGCCACAAGTACTTGGATGCAATTCAATTGAAATTTTGGTAATGAAAGTGCACAAAATGTACATTACAAATTCAGTAATCATTAAGCCCATGCAATTTGAAACATGACAAAGCAAAAATATGGTCTAGTGTTATGTCTCCATGAGAAGGCTCGAGCCATAGGGCAATTTTCACTTCGAAAAGGGGTCATGGACCTCCAGGTTTGTGTATAATGGGGATGTAGGTTGCTGGTTGCATAGTGAAAGATATGAGATAATCCCAGTCTGGTCACAGTTTAGGTATCTTCTTTCTAAAATTTATAAGTACATGATACAAATACTAGATTAAAACTGACCTTACAAAACACAAGCATGAACAAGCTATATGAATGTCTATTAAATGAGATCATATGTGAATTGCAAGAGATGAAATATAGAGAAAAGTATTTATCAATCACAGAAATACGAATGAAGTAACACAATTTCTTTATATGTCATTTCATGCATTCAGACAACTAATAGTTAATCACTATTATTAAAAAAACTCTACATTAATAACAAGGTTGAAGAACAGGTCAAAACAATTAAACAATTAATATAAATGGCTAACTTCAATCGACTAATGGCTAATGAAAACAACTAATTGTCAAGCACGCCCAGACTCTAACAGAGTTGAATCATTTGATTACAAAGGACTCGATGTCTCAAGGCAGTACCTTTCACCGCAGTATAATAGCTTTGTGGAACATTCATGCTCATAATAGAAGTGATTTAAATGAAAAAACGAGAACCTACTCAAATGAAAGTTGAAATTGAACTTGATGCAACTCTGCAAGTATGAAACATTGCAAGACGAGGTGTACCATGGCGAAATTAATAGTCAACGAGGTTGAACTGTACCAGCTAATTTTAGACGAAAACGAAGATTTACAGATATAATAAACCCATAGAGAGAGAGAGAGAGAGAGAGAGAGAGAGAGAGAGAGACCAGATGCGACTACCTGGATTGATGAATATGTACCGACTCGGAGAATCCTACCGCCGCGAATGGCCATGGAGTCGGCAAAGGGGAGAGTTTCGTCGCTGGTGTAAATGGTGGCATTTCGGACCACTAAGTCTGCGAAGTGGGAATGTATGCGAAGGTTTTTGCGATGGAGAAGAGGGAGTGAGGCTATGGAGAGAAGGGCGACCAGCAAAGCAGATAGAAGGAGCCTCAGAATATCCATTTTCTTCCTAACCTTCACGGCTCCTGTAATGGCGCCACCGAATAATAATCTTTCTATATACAAAAAGAATATAAACAATATGGGGAAATAAAAAGTATAAACAATATAGTGTCAAAAAGTATGGAGAAGGTGGAAAAGTAGGATATAGAAGATAAAAAGGTAGAAAAAATAAGGGTAATTGAATATTTTTAAAGAAAAAACTTACCAAAAAAGGAAAGTGTAACAAACTTTTAAATACATTCCAAAAAGAAAAGTGTAAGAATCTCTTAAATACGGAGGGAATATACAAAAAGAAGAGGAATGCCCGTTAACCAAGCACTCCAGCCTAGCTGGTTACGGGTTTATCGTGCCTAGTGGGAGGTCTCAAGTTCGAATCCCGCTAGGCACACAAGGGTTTGAAACTCAATGGGCTAAGTTTCAACCCTGATTACTCCAGACTCCCCAAGCCCCTCCCCAGACCTCCCTGGAGTATAAAAAAACAAAAAAACAAAAAAAAAAACAAAAAAAAGGAAGAGGAATGCCTGCCACTGTTTCCGTCCATTTTTTCTTGTCAAAAAACGGGTCAAATAGATAGGAATCATAGGATTCGGTTCTAGATTTGGATCCGCATTACTTATTCATTTCAAAAAGTCTTGGTGTACGCCCTGGGGTACACCATATATAAGGCCAAATTTTTTTTACCCCATCCTCCCATTCGAAAAAACCCGTCTCTCTCCCATTCGAGAATCCTCACCCCTTTCCCGCATCCCAATCGTTCCCAAAGCTTCCCGCTCTGCCTTCCTCACCCCCCTTCCTACTCCGCCTTCCTCATCCCCCTTCCCGCTCCGCTTTCCTCATCCCCCTTCACACAGCTTCCGCTTCCTCTTCGTTTGTCCTGGTCCCGATTCTGCAGATGTCAGCAGTCCAGATTCCTCCATCCCCTCTTCATTCTCCATCCACACAACGAAGCAGAAGGTGCGTGAAGTAAAGGCGAAGACCCCAGGGAGAAGACGCCATTGTTGAATACCCCAAAATTACGAACATGGTGCGAACCAGTCTGTCCGAAATGGCCGAACGGTATGCATGAAGTCATATCTCGATCTTTTGTGTTTTATTTTGTGTTGTTTAAGTAAAAAAATAACAATTGGTTCATCATTAATCGGTTGTGTGTGACTTTCAATTGCAGTGTTTGTGTGACCCTGGAGTTTACTTAGTAGCAGTGTCATGTGCACCGTTCATATTTGTGTGTTGGAACTGAACTGTTTGTGTGCACCAATAGATTTGAGTACGAGTTGTCTGTGAAGCCGTTGTGTTAAATTAGCTAACTATATGTGAACTATAAATGAAAATAGTTGTTCTTTGAAGGGTCATACATTCATAATTATTTTGTTTTTGTTTTTGTGGGCTTACGTTTCAGTTTAATAAAATCGATTTGACTTTGGGTTGGACATGTAAATAATGAAGAAGTTATAAGCAAAAAACCGATGGTGTGTTGGAACTGAACTGTTTGTGTGCACCAACAGATTTGAGTACGAGTTGTCTGTGGAGCCGTTGTGTTAAATTAGCTAACTATATGTGAACTATAAAAAAATAGATGTTCTTTGAAGGGTCATATATCCATATTTATTTATTTTTGTTTTTGTAGGCTTACATTTCAGTTTGATAAAATCGATTTGACTTTGTGTTGGACATGTAAATAATAAAGATATTTCAGTTTAATATTCACTTTAGTACTTGTACTTTCCACATAAAAAATTCACTTAGTGTTAGCACTCTAATGGTGTCACTTCATTTAAATAATCACTTAGTGTCAGCATGCTTTAACTACGTAAAGGTGTGCATTGTGCAGCTTTGTTGAGTTGAATCCTTGTGTATGAGCATATTCTGTACATTGGCTCCGTGGTTTTGAATTTACTTGTCTTATGAAAAAAGAACATATATAATGCCAACGACTTAGAATCATCTCTCTTAAACCTAACTTTCAAGACTTAGATGGTAATGAATTAGTTTTTGGGTTTCATATCAATAACAGGCACACATGGTCTTCATTGGAATAGAAGTTTATTCAAATCTACTTTAGCATTGTAGTGAACCTGTTAGTGATATTCAATATAGCTTTGGTGATATATTTTTGTTCTCAGATTTATTGTTATGACAAAGTTTTGTGCCTCTTTCATGAGAGACTAGGTGAAGTAAGCTATATCTAACTATTGTAGGGGTGTTTGTTGAAGCAAGTAAGCTAGGTTCTTGAAGGTTTTGTGAATGCCTATGAACTCCAGAGAGATATCTCACCTCACCTATTTTAGGTATTGACTTCAGAATTCGGATGCAAAAAAGTAGTTGTCAGGCTATCTTAACATGTAGCATCATAACGTGAATGTGATTTATTTTACTTGTATTTGCATATTTCAATATGATATGCAAATAATTTTTTTTAAATGAGATGCCTTCCCTAGGTATGTTTTAAAATAAATTGATTCTGGATTTTATACCTATTTCATGAGTTCATTCACTCTATGGGTTTAGAAAGGTATATCATGTTAAGGAAGCTCTATGTACTCCAATAGATTCTGGATATGAATTGATGACTTCTAGGATTCTCACTTCTCTTCAATATGTGCCTTGTTTAATCCCTCACATGCTTGAATAATTAGATACTATTTCATTTGTGATTTGAGCATAAAATCTAATGCGACTTTTTACCATGTTTCTTTCTGAAAAACAGCGCTTGGAGACCTTAACTCTAGTATTGCCCGCAGCCCCGCAGACAAGAAAAACACTCACGGATGACAATCAAAGCTATAGACTCTTTGGCTCAGTGGAGGAGTGATTATATATTATGTTTAGGAAGCTATTGAATAGATTTTATTTGTAGTAGCGTTTAGTACTTGTGCATAATTTACTTGGATATTGTGATATTTTATTGGCATTGAAGTTTGAGAATGTTTCTATTTTAAAGATAAATAAAAAGCTGGCTTGGTGTTTTTATTATTTATCAATATTTACATTGTGAAGATCAATATTTATAAAATAATGAAGATACTAAAGTATCATAATATTTTGTGATGTGTTGCTATCATTAACGTAAATGATATTGATGTATCAAGATATTTTGTTTCGTTATAGCATCACAAATATTGTGGTTACTTGAACGTCAAAACATATGGTGATACATCAATGTCAGTATGTCACCATTTCTTGACATTTCATCTATGACACTAAAGTTAGTGTCACCATTTCCGACCTATTGTGACGAATGTTTTGTACTTGCTATTATGGTGTCTACACATATGTTTGTGATTTGTTCATATTGCCTGTGTACACTGAAAGTAATGTCTGTAGTTGTTATTATTGTCTGTGTGCATCGACAATAACATCTGTGCAGTTTTTATTATTGTATGTGTGCATTGACAAGACTTCAAATAAATATAAAGAAGGGTGATTGATAGCATATGTACATACATATGAATGTGTTTTCTCTTAAATTGCACTGACACATATGTTGCATTTATTTTTCTAACACCCGAGAAAAATTCGAAGCAAGTCAATGTTCCTGAAGTTGGAGATGACGTGACAACCGCAAATGTTGAAGACTTAGATTTGAACATGTCATTCAGTTTTTTGTAATGTAACACAAATTGTCTTTACTTTTTTTTATACTTTTGTTACTCAAATGCAACTTGTACTACTACACAAACAATTTCTATTATTACACAGACAACTTCTATTATTACACAGACAAGTGTAGTACTACACAGACAACTTATGATGTCATACCCACAATTATACTCCGTATTAAACAAAACACATACACAATGTCATGAATTCATTATATTTAATTGGCCAAGTGTCAAAACATTTTATAAGTAAAAAATGAGCAATAAGTGTTAATTGGCTTTCCTCTTCAAACGCCAGAGCCAACAAAGCTAACAGACAAAAATTTAAAAGTCATAGACAACTAATATGAATCTGAGAGACAACAATATTACTCATGCACAACTATTTGAAGCTCATAAACAACTAACATAAAGCTTACAGACAACAATATGAACGTCACATGCATATGATATGAAGATCACAGACAACTCCAATTCCAATTATGTTTGCAAAATAACACTTACAAACCAAATGGATTCATCAATCTCTCATTTTTGTATATAACTCACACAACAAAAATCTTTACACTTCGTTAATCTCACATAACAACTTAAATATTACTACAACTCAAACCATATTGCCACACAAACACTTAAAAAGCAAATATTGTATGTGTACACCTACAAAAACACTACTAGTCCGTTCACACCGGCACTAGTTGTCAGTACAATCACTCAAGAGGCTTTCATTCGTCTGTGCACACCTACATATGTACACTAGTTGTCGGTATAGTCAGAATGCATAGATCTCAACTCCATGGTGCTTAGAAAATTTGGTTACAGGGCTCGTAGCTATTCTGTTCTTCCAAACCTTCATTCACAGCTATGTCTCCTTCATATCTCGCAGGATCATCGTTCATAGCTCCGTCATTAGCTTGCACCTCCAAGTATGTCGTTAATAGCTTTGCCGCCCGTGGTTGTGTTGCTCGTCGAAGCTAGATTTCCGGTCGGAAATCCACCTGGGTTCGCACATTCATATCTTCCGGCTAATTCGTCGAGGATCAAAAAGGAGAAAAATCCTCCATTGAAATTTTTAAAAAAAATGACATGGAATTGGGGAGAAGAATGAAAAGGAGGTTAACAGTGGGTTACGATTTCTGTCTTGCTTCGCACCCATATTCGTCCGCTCATCTATCCAAAATCAAATCTGCAAGAAAATTGCCACTCAAATAAAAAGAAAATTAAAGAAAAAATGAAGGTAAAGAGAAAGATTGTATCGTAACAGAGAGGAAAGAAGAGAATAGGGGAGAGGCTAAGATGAGTAAGGAGGTAAAAGTGCAGTAAAAAAATAGATCTATATATATGGTGTACCCCAGGGTGTAACCCAGGGTGTACACCTAGACTTTTTGTATTCATTTTGTGGTTTGTTTAGTCCGATGCAAGATTCTCCCAATGAATGCAAAGTAAATACTACCTTCGTCCCTTTTATATTGGAACGAAAGAGGCTGACACGAGTTTTAAGAAAAGTGTGTTTATGTGGTAGATATTAATTGATAAAGTAAGAATGATTTTGAACCACACAAACTTTACAAATATGGTATGAGACCATTTAAGTGGGACTTCCCGAGAAGGTAAAACGAGACAATATAAGGGGGATAGATGGAGTATTTGTTTAGTCCAATGCAAGATTTTCCATTGAATGAATTTAGATTTTATCCACCAAGCCTTTGTGGTCAAATGAATTCAATGTGAGCGGTTGAACATTTATTGAGGTGCTTGAGCATAAATGAAGGTGGTTAGGGTTTAAGGTCATGAAAAATGTTTGAGGTACACAAAATGTGTACATAAAATGTGTACACATGTCTATCCTTCACAGAAATTTGTCTGTCACATACAACTCTTGCAAGTCACAAACAACTTGGATTACCCTATTAATAGATTGCAACCCTCCCTCTGAAACCAAGGCTCACCTAACCATGGCAGCAAGCACATAAAATGAGAACGAAAGTAATAGAGGAAATTTGTACTCCATGATCAACGAGGATGACCACACTAGGTCAACATGGCCCTTGAAAGTAGGGGTGGGCAATTCGGTTTACGGTTCGGTTTTCTTCGGTTTCGGTTCGGTTTCGGTTTATTCGGGTTGGGACAATTTGTACCAAACTAAAACCATTTGTGTTTCGGTTCGGTTTCGGTTCGGTTCCGGTTCGGTTCGGTTTGAAGTTCGGTTTACCAAAGTACAAAACATTATGTTTAATTTAGTTTGCTTTGATACGTTTGCTTATGTTTATTATTTTATTTGATTAAGTTCTATATTTCGAATTAGAAAATGAAAGTTGATTAAGTCCATCTTATCTTTTTTTAATTTATTGATTATTTAAATAAAATGTAAAAGAAAATAAAAGATAGAAAAATAAATAATAAAATATTATAAATTGAAACTTCTAACATCTTTTTTATCACTACAAAAAATTCACTTCTTACAAAAAATAAGATAGTTGATTAGCATTTATAATATCACATAAAGTATTCATAAAACCTAAAAGAGTCGGTGGTACAAATGTTGTTCGGTTCGGTTTACGGTTTTCCATTTTAAAGCAAACCAAACCAAAGTACCAAAACATTTGGTTTGAACAAATGTTTACCAAACAGTTTACTTAAGTAAACCTAAACCAAACCAAATCAAACCACCAATTTTAATAATATATGAAAGTTTTTTGAGTTTCTTTAGTTCGGTTCGGTTTTGTTCGGTTTTTATCGGTTTCGGTTCGGTTCGGTTCGGTTTAATACGGTTTGAAAGAAATAGTACCAAACTCAAACCAAATTGCATACGGTTCGGTTTCGGTTCGGTTTAGTTCGGTTTGGTACGGTTCGGTTCGGTTAAACCAAACCGTTATGCCCACCCCTACTTGAAAGTACGGGTTGTAAGGGCTTTTGAGATGCCTCCACAATCAAAAGGTGGTCAACGAATGGAGATCCGTTTTTCATGATGATGAGGTAGTTTATCTTAGTCGATTTTTTATTCACTTTAAGTTTAAGCCGATTTTATTACATGCTACATTTAACATGCATTAATTTTAATGGTAATGTAGGGTGACAAAATACATGCATTGATTAAGAGGCCGTTCATGCACCTTTACAGATTTAGACGGGTGGAGAACAAATGCTACAGAATCAATAATTTCTCGGTGCTGGACAACTACTATTTTCTTGCTAATACTTCTGTTCTGGCTCATTATTGTCCTAAGCACTCACTAACTAATCCACTAAAGAAGGAATCGTACCAAAGCTTAAAGGACTTTGCTGGACCTTTAAACCTTGAGGACTTAACTTTAACAAAACGTTAAATTTTTAAATTCGTGAGTCGGAATATGCAATAATTGGTATGAGTAAAGCTATGTTCTCGGAGATTTACTTAAGATGATTATGATAGATCTGACACATAATTTTTTAGCCCATTTTGGTTTGGTTATAATTAATAATACAACTTTGTAATTTCAGAATCTAACTAGTTGTAATTTCGATGATAAAAAAAACTAGTTGTAATTTCGGAATCTAACTATATATCCCTCCAATGATAATAAAAAAACTATATATCCCTCCAATTTTTTTGTAGTTGATTTCTCCCCCTTTTGTCAAAATCTTACTAAAAAAATAAATGGTTCAATAACAAGCACTGTTAAATAGGACCTCTAATTAGCTAGTGATCACTTACTCAATACAATCATTTTTACTAATGTATCTTTGTCACTTAACTCTTCACAACCGCTGATGAATTTCTTCTTCACTAGACTAGAGCTATAAAACTCTATCAATTTCGATCCCCTGTACTTCATTCCAGACATTTGAAAAGTCATAATTTCATAGTGTATATGAAAAATTGACAAGAATAATCTCATCTTTCACTGGTCTTCCCATAATAATTCCACATTTACATAATCTCAAAATAATCCCACATTTGCACCTCATCTTCTTTCATCGGACCATGATCAAGTTTTTTACCCTTCTTTGAAAATCTTATATAAATAATCCCACATTTATAAAGATATAATAAAAAGTGAAAGGTGAGACTATTTATATGATTTTCAAAGAAAGATTAAAAAACTTGGTCAGAGTCCAATGAAAGAAGATGAGGTGCAAAAGTGAGATTATTTTAGAATTATATAAAGGTGAGATTACTATAAGAAGGCAACTGAAAAGTGAGATTATTCTTATCAATTTTTCCTAGTGTATACGGAGTATTCATTTTGCTATTTTTTACCCATTCCTATGTGCAACTGCACAGTAAGGCACAAAGTATAGAAACATTAATACATCTACAAGTATACAAGCTTAACATACCTTATTGGGTTCTTTACCGCTAAATAAAAAAATCAACATATGCCAACGGATCTTCATGTGTGAATAATAAAAGCTCATCACTCAAAAAACCAATAACAATTAGGGCGGTGCACGGGTCGGGTTCGGGCGGGTCGGATTTGTGAACCCTAAACCCGTTCGGGTTTTTTAATTTAAATACTAGGCCCGACCCTTTGATATTTCGGATCGGGTATTTCGGATATTTTTAAGTCGGATATTATCGGATATCGGGTCGGGTTTCGGATATTTCGGTTATATTAAAAAATATATATAATTGAATAATTAAAGTGTTTAAATTCCACTTTGACAAAAATTGTACACACTAGTGCACTAAACATCCAAATTACACAAATAATTTAACACAAATTGCACAAATAATTACACAAATAATTGAACACAAGTATTAATTTAACATATTCAAAGTACACGCTACATAATTTAATATACTTCGAATATTTCGGTTATATTAAAACACATTATAATTGGATAATTAATGTGTTGGAATGCCACTTTGACAAAAATTATACACACTAGTGCACTACACATTCAATTTACACAAATAATTTAATACAAATTGCACAATATAATTAGATTAATTACACAAATAATTGGATGCAAGTATTAATTTACCATATTCAAAGTACACACTAACATATATTTCGGATATTCGGGCGGGTCGGGTTGGGATTTTACAAACCCTACCCGCCACCCGATCTAGACCCAATATTAATCGGATTTTCGGTTTCGGGTTTTTCGGGTCGGATAATATCCGAAAAAAATATCGGGTTTTTCGGGTCGGATCGGGTTTTGCTCAGCCCTAATAACAATAGCAAAGAAAAGTGACCACAAATGGCATTTTCTAATCCAGGTCTAGTGAAAATATTTTCAGTAATTCCCCCATATTTTACACAAAAAATGACTTAAGTTTGACGCAAGGAATAGATCAAAATAATAATCAAAGCTTAAAAGACAAATAATTGACTTATACAAATATGGGTTGGATTATTAATCATGACTAAATGAGAAGGGGTAAACGGGTAATCATAATTTTCCCTTATTATAATTATATATACAAAGTATGTTTCATAAGGACTGTTAATGGGTCGAGTCCGAACACCAAGAGTTCGAGTTCGGCTCGATTCTGTAATAGCGATGTTCGAGCTCGAAACTCGATGAACTTTATAAATGAGGCTCGTGTTCGTCCGGATAGACGTTCGATATTCTTACTGAGTGCTCGATAAGCTCGATAAATATGCTCGAATTTAAAATTTTAGATGATGCTTGTTAATAATCATACTAATTACATTTAAACTTTAATATATATAAATTATATGTATAGTTTCAAGGTGTTCGATAGTCTCGAGTTCGAACCGAACTGAATACTACTATGTTCGAGCTCGACTCGATTAATCAATAGAACTTAAAACTCAGCTCGGGTTCGAATTCGAAAGCTCATTAAACTAGCTCGTTAGGTACAAAACTGAACTCAAATTTAAATAGTTCCATAAAAGCTCGGTTTATTTAGGCCTCTAGTTTTATTAATAGTTTCACAATAATAAAACTGTGTTCTTGGCGGATTTGGTCCTTTTAAGCGTTCGAGAAATTAACTACTAACTCATGAAAGTGAAAATCAATGGTCACTCTCTATCTGTCAGATTGTGATTATAGTCCCATTTACATCTTCCCATCGTGCCGTCCGGTCTGTGTTGGGGGGCCCTCAGGGATGGGGTGTGATCTTTTTTTGTGAAAATCAATGGTGAAAAAAGATACTCCGTACAGAGGAGAGTTGTAAAGGATGATGACAAATGTTTCATCCGTGTGCAAATGAGTGCTGAATGAATACGTCACGAAAGCCGCCGCCGTTGTGGCGGTCTCTCTTCCTTCCCGCGTTTCGGCGATTCCGCTAAGGCCGAAAATTGTGATTTTCATGACTTTCCTTTGCTGTTGCTCTTTACCAAGTACTACGTATAATATACGGTCAAAGTTTCCGTAACAATTATCACGATCATAAAACCTAATCAAGTTCAAATCGTTCAAAGAAAATCGTCCATCTTTGAGAATTCACCGGCGCCATGGATTCTACTGTTTTCAGAAGCCTTTTGACCTCGTTGTTACTCTACGCCGACAAGCCCTTCACATGCTTCTCCGACAAATACAAGCCTCTTCGGCTCATTCGCGGCTTCGTTGTTTCAGCTGTTCTCATCTTCCTTCGCCTTTTGCCCTCGGTTTTCCCAATTAAAAGCTTTATCAGCGAATTCCAATCTAGAAAAGCAGGGAATTCTCGTCACGCCGTCGTAGACGGCGGCGGACGCGAAGCTGCTATTGCCAGAGCGCTCACGCAACTCTTATCTATTGTGACTGATATTCCGGCGAGTTCCAGAAAGTATGAAGTCGTGAGATCGTTGGCTGACAAGTTTATAGATGAAAATAATTCGTACAAGGACGATGTGTTAAGGGGAGTTAATCGCACTGTGTTGACGTCTGCATTTCGCCGGACGCTCAAGCAGCTCGAGTCCGCCGTTATAGAACGGAGTCGCCAGGTGGATCAGGAGGAAGTCGGGACTCCAGACATGGACGGCGGAGTCGCGGAAGACCACTACGGAGGGTTTCGCCGCGGCATAAGAGCCGCTCGGTTCTATTGGAATTTAGTGTGTCGGCTTAGAAGCTCGAAGGATTCTCTGAGCCGATCGGAAGTATCGGCTGAGAAGCTGGCAGCGGAATTACTATGGCTGGCTCAGAAAATGACGGCTTGCGGCTGTGCGGAGGAGGCTCTTCGCAATTGGTCTTCTGCTCAACATCTGGCCTGGCTTTCTGTGTCCGCTGAGCCACGACTTCAAGGAGCGTTGATCAGAGTCTCAGGTAAATAGTGCATTGGTCAAGTTGTGGAATATTTAAGAAGCTGTTTCTGGGTAAACTTCACTCAACTCTTTTGCAGGAAAACCCAAATTAATGTAGAAAACAACCTCTTACAGTCTTGCCATTTGAAAATGAATGAAATTAAAAAAAAAAACTCCCAGTTGTATTGAGTTGCAATCTATTACTCCGTATGTATTAAGTTGCAATCAACTTCACTCAAGTTGATTTGCTGTTCTGTTTAAAATATGATAGTCATGCACTCTCTTTATTTTCAAGTTTTGTATGAATAAATTATTTCCAACTCTTAGTTAGTGATGCTGTTTCGCAAGCGTCACTATAGATAATAATTACTACGTAGTAAAATGTATGTGCCTTTTCACTTTGCAGCATTCTTATTGGAGCAAGCAAGAGAGACGTGGAAAAAGGCAGTTGAAGAAACCATGAGACATGAACTTAGACGAACAAACTTGAATGTGCTGGTGTCCTGGCTGCCATTGCTGTGTCGTGGAAGCAACGGGACAGACACCCCAGTCCTGAGCATCGACAAAAGAGCAGAAGTAGAAAAAACACTGGAGGAGTTGATAAATACATTGGAGGAACAAGAGCAGGAAAAAGTGTTGTCCCTTTGGCTCCACCACTTCACTCGTTGCTCATCATCCGACTGGCCAAACCTCCACCATTCTTACACCCATTGGTTCACAGCTTCTCGCACCTCCCTTTTGTGTTCCCTTAACTAAAAGAAACTGGTACTGCCGTACTGCTGATATATAATTGTGTTCTTCCTTTTCAAGCTGAGTTAATGTTCACGAGCTATAAAAATCATTACTCATTTTGTATTGGTTATCAAGTTTTTTTTCTTCTTCTCAATTTGGTTATGCACTATATGAAATTTGGACTCATTTTAGTCAACATTCACATCTAGTTCTAAATAACAAGGGTTCGCTGGTTCACTATATATAGTCTAATTCAGTCCTCGGTCCCTTAAAATGCCGTTCTTAATTAGGGTGAGATATGCAGCAGGATTAGATCAAGTGGAAATTGCATAGCTAAGGACCAAATTGATACCATGACCGAAAGTAAGAATAAAAACAAGGTGTTTCCCACTTTCCCTCAATAGTATTAGTATACTTTTCCTTTAAATATGAATAGAGCACATCCATCCTGAAATCATATTGCTATATTATCACATTATTAAACATTAATAAGACAGTATTAAGGTCAAATATGACTATGCTTTCAGGATTATGGTACTTCTGTTCAAGAAAAATGTGGTACTCCTATTTAGGGAAATCATCTTATTTGTTACTCCAATTTAGGGCAATATCTTAAAGTTGAGGGTGAAATTGGGTAATAATCTATCGCCTAGGGATTGTATCAGTTATTAACTCTGAAACTGATGATTCAGTTTTTCTATGGAGCTCTGAGATTGTTGAAAATGTTTCTTTCTTTGGCAAAACGTAAAAACTGTCAAACTTATTTCACTTCAGTCTTCATTGCCTTACATGAATACATAATGGAAGGAAGCTGTTATTACAATTTTATAAGATGTTAAGATCACATCATGTTCCTGCTTATATATAGTTGATTATTACAATCAGAAATCCTAAAGAGTCATGATCTTGGAGTGAATGTCGAACCTCTCTGAAGATGACAATTGAGGCACCTGCATTTAAATATTTAAAAGGTTAATAACCCTCATTGCCATTATTAGTCTAAGGGGTTGACCCAATACCAAAGATCAGAAACAGTGTTGAGCATTGAGAGCCTTGTCACCACTCACCACCAATGCATGGAAGGCCAAAATAGTAATAATACCTGTGGTGGTGCCCCCGCCTGCGCTTCATTGATTAGGTTACGCAACGATCCAAGTAATTGACCATATGTCAATTTCGGATCTTCATTTAAAGCTTTGATGAAACCATAAGTTAGGACACCTATTGCACTTCCAGTGAAAGCCTGTAAAACCATGCATGTGCTTTAAGCAGATTAGACGGCTTCAAGAATTATTGAACTGTTCAGATGAAGTAGTACTCACTGTAGTGTCTGCGGAGTTCTGATCATCATCACAGGCACTGATACTTATCGCTGTTCCTCCGCTAGTTCCTTTGTATACGTTGCTGTACGGTGTCCTATGATCTTCCCACTTGACATACCCATCCCTGCTTCAACTTTTCAACTCCATCACAATCTACCACCAACAGTTACACACACACACACACACACACACACACATTGGACTGCTCAGGTCCAGATTTTTCATATCTGTCCGTCTGAACTTTTGATAGGAGCTGTTGGATCGGAATACAGTCAACAATCATCTAGCCCTAGGGTCTGATTGCTCACTGCAAAAGTTCTGACCATATTCTTCATGTAATTCTGACCTCTGTCATATCTGTATATATGGGTGTGGTTTGACTTCGTACTACAAAAGCTACTCATGCATAGAGACTGAATCTCAACCGTTGAGTTTGACATCAAACAGTGATGGTCATTCTAGAATTCATTTAGTCTACACTGAAGTTTATACGTATCTAGCTTTTATAGTCACAAGAAATGGATTTATCAACCGGCGGTACCTATCCAAACCATTTGCGCGCCTACACACACACAGAGCAAAAAAAAAATTGAGAGCTTTTTTAAAGATGGGATGAAACCATAAATAACCTGGTCATTCTGCACAAGAAGGGTAGATCCATGGAGGTTCCACTGAAACAGGTGTCCATGATGGCGTGAAGTGTGACTCCACGAGTTAATGGCCTTACAAGTTTAGCATTCATTTCATCGTCTAGTATCTTCCCCTCTGTATCATAGTCGAGAGGGCAAATTGATTCGTCAATCCCATCAATCTCATCACCATCATTGTCAGGGACTTGTGAGGCGTGTCCTGAGTAGTAGAACACCAATGAATCTCCTGGCTGGCAGCCTCGTACCAACCAATTTAAGGATTCTCTGATGTTTGCCTTGGTTGGGGTCCTGTAGGGGTCTCTCTCATCCTCTGCAACATGTTTCATTTCATTAAAAGTCTCGCATCAAAATATTACAGATTGACATATGGGTTAGAATAGTTAATCGCTTGGATTCAATCTTTTAGTATGATTTAACCCGTTTATATTTTGAACGAGTTTATCAAATAGTCCCTCTAGCCAAGTATGTTGGACTACTTTCTTATTTATGGATGGAACTACAAATACTATATAAATACCTGTGAGGACAAGTACAGATGAAGGTGGAAATCCCAATTTGGAGACCAGAAGATAAGACATGGATCTGACGTTGTTAATGCTGCCTTTGAGACTCTTCTTGTGGCCTCGATAGGTGACACCACACAGAACGGCACGTCTCCTACTCTGAGCTGCAGGTACATATGATGATGGTTGCATCATCTGATAAGCGTTGTAGTCGTATCTCATGGGGGCGTTTCTCTGCCGGAGCACAATGACAGTTCTGCATCCGGGGCAAACAACGCTCTGTGCCTGGATAGGAACTTGCATCAGTAGTCCACACCAGGCACACCTCTCTCTCACCATTGCCATTTCGTTTGAGTAAAGAGAAAGGACAAGCTTCTGTATATGGTTGTGTGATTGTTTCAATTTTTCAAAGTTGATGTATATATAGGGACCGGAAACCTTGGTGGCAACGTGGATTGTATTAAATGTGAATTTTTATTTGTGAAAAATTGGCACTTGTTACTTTTGATGCTCAAATAATGTGGATGCTACGTGGAGAAAACTAATTCTAATGCTTGGTATAGGCATTTTTTGTTTGGTCTTGGTTCGGTTCGTTTAGTTGGTATTAAATTATTAATACGGTTTGAGAAAATATTATCAAATAAGACAGGATGGAATATATATTCTCAATGTTTATATTTCTGGAATTTAGAGAAGAAATAGAATTTCTCAATACGGAGTATTCTATGGCATAGGGTTCATGCAGTTGGTCCAACAATAGATAATCTTAGTCATAATCAAGTGTGATGAAAAGACATGATGGTAAGATGCGTATCTATCTATAGATATTGTGTGTGTTTATATTTGAGTACAACTAAGGTGGGAATAAGTGGGGGATTTAAGGCCTAAGATTCCTCTCAAACGTGTAAAGGAAAATGATAAACTCAAGGGAAAAATCACTTTGCATCTAGTTGGACTACAAGGAACTAAGGAAGAGATGCCTGCCCTATCCCAATGCATCAAGTGTTCATCATATAACAACTTATCAAGGTGTTTATTAAGCTTGTTTAATGGCTTAACTGCTTGAGGCGCTTTTGTGATGATATATCATTTTTAAGGAAAAGAGCTTCACGTAGAAGCAGGGGTGTATCCAGGGTGGGGTAATGGGGAAAGCTGCCCCTCCAACCCGACCCAACCCCTATGTATATAGTTTAAATTTTATAAGAAATTGCTTAAAATAGGAGTAAAATATAGGGAAAATTCTAAAATAGAACTAAGTGTGTTTTCGTTCCCAAATATAAGTTCTTTATGTAATTCTTTTATGTAATTTTCGTTCCCAAATATAAGTGTGTTTTCGTTCCCAAAAATTACCTAAATTCTTTTATGTAATTCTATTAAAAGAATAAAAAGATAAAAATTACCTAAATAGGAGATTAAGGGTGCATGAGTGAATTTCTTAAAATTTATTTACAATTGCATTTTTTTTAGGAGATTAGACTTTTCCCACAAGTTAAATAAAAAATATACATCCCACAACCTAAAATAAAAATCAGCTTTAAACGCCATTTAACTCTTTGGACTGTTTCCTTTTTATTTTATATTTTTCAGTTGTTCTTTTCAATATGCTCCGGATTTGCCTGTACTTTCAAAACGAGTTTCTTTGGCCCTACCCGTCAAGCTAATTGCTCTTGCCTAACGCAACAACACGTCTTTATTACTAGAGTTTCCTGCAAGTGCCAACTGTCCTCCCTCAGTTATGATTTTGTTTCTAGATTGCCGCTGAGATGAAGACCCTCTACTATCACATGCATCTGCACTGTCATTTGAAGCCGCCACATCTAATGTAACACTCTCGAGATGGCCCATAACCGAAACCTTGTTAGGGTCTTGTACAACAGCCTCATGTTTACACACAAGTGATATAAACTGATTTTATTTATACATGTTTGTGCATTTATAAACTGATCTTAGTGTAAATTCGCTTCCTCAACAACTTTTCTAGATACACCATTGTGTAGAACTGTAGAAGACTAGAAGCAGTATCAAACTGTCAATATATTTAATCAAAGTTATTTCAACTTATTTGATTAAGTTATGTGAGGCACGAGGCAAAGAGTAAATTGACCTAAAATGCCTCATGCCGTCTCACGCCTTTTAAAACTAAAAGCAGTGCAAAACTTCATACTAGGTAGTACGTACAACGGAACCAAACTTATGTCAATGTTATTTTATTCAATGAATGAATCACTTGCGTTTGTATACATTGGAATTTCTTCACGGTGTTCAGGCTTCAGATGTGTGTCCGTGGTCCGCGTGTTTTTGGCAGATGTATTTGTTGAGGAATTGAGGACGGTAAAGAGTAGTTTGGAAGGGGTTGTATTCCTATGTTTTGGAAGAGGAGCCATAACTAAAGTACTAAACTATACTTGCTATAAGCGGAATTCGAAGTGCAGGGAGATAATAACTTTGCAAAAAAAATAATCAGGAAGTATATATTTACATATTCTCTTCTGTATATTGGTCTGATTAATTAAGTAAATAAATAATTAATTACGAAGTAGATTTTAGTGATATTATTGTCCACTAGGTTTAAACTAGTAATATACATGGAATTCTTAATAATTATAATAATCAGAATAATAATATAGCATAATAATAATAGTTCTACAAACATCAAGCTAAACCATGAGGTGTTGCAAATACATAGATAGTATATATTTACATATCCTCTTCTGTATATTGGTCTGATTACATCAACCACTTACCTAAAAATAGCCTATTCTGCTACCTTTGACAGCCCTAATACTACGTAATGCACCCTATGAAGATATAAGTATTCCCACATTTTCTGGATGGCGCTCAGGTATAGTCACGCATGCTTATACATATATGGTCAGAGTCTCACCTTAGAAAAGGAGTCCATTGCAAAATACAGCACACTGCAAAGAAAACAGAAGAAAATAACCAGCTTTTAATTGTAACTCTGTTCTTCTGCAACTACAATATTGTATTAGTGTTCAAAATAGTTGTATTGAAAGTTAATTTCTGATGCAAAAATAGATGTATTGGTCTAGATTTGAGAAGAAATGAGCATAATCTATTGAGTGAAAACCCGGTTTAGTCCCTCCATCATACATACACTGTTTCTCAATTTGGTCATCAACTTTTTTGGCACTCAAATTGTTCCTCTACTATATGCAGTTTGGACTCATATGTTTCTCATACTCCCTCCGTCCCGCTGGGCTTTCCCGACTTTACTTGTTTGTTTGCTCCAAAAACTTTGCCAATTTTCAAGCAATGAATATGTGGTTCTGCTTATTTCTCTCCCCTATGCACATATCTCAACCACACAATTCTTGATTTTCTTATTTCACACCAAACATAAAATTGGCAAAGTCCAATGGAACGGAGGTAAATATATATTTGAATCTACATCACAGGGGTATTTTTGTGGCTTCACAAAATTTAAAAAAATCAGTTCTTACTCCTCAACAATGTAATTTGTATTCAACGGACAAAAATACCCTTCGTAATTAGAGTAAAACATGCCCCAGGTACAAGATGAGTCTAAATTCATTACCAGGGCGGTAATAATAATAACAATTATGCAGGTATGCCAAACTGGAGTAGGATTAAAAATGACTACTTATTTAGGAGGAGAAATACCTCAAGAATTGAAGGTAGTTATGCATGTGTGAACAGCAGATAGATCAAAAGTCATGAGAAGTCAACGAAAGACCATTGTCCAAGTGCCCAGATATTTTGGTCTTGCATTCTGGACACATATATCCAATAGAGTCCGACTGACTTTCTGATTCAAAAGCTTCCAAACTGAACTCTGATCTGCACCACACGCACACGGTTGTAAGCTGGTTTGTGTTGCCCCTGCTTATTAAGACTGTTGGTTCCCCTGAACCAAATCCAAGGGAGGAGGTGGTGTTAAAAGCCGCTTCCATCCCACACCCATTATGATCCTCGGAAAAATCATATTTAAATGGCTCTATATCATCAAATGTCAGCTCCTCGAAGCTCATTTCATTCTCAATCTTCAACACACAAAACTCATCCTGTTCCTGTACATGAATTATTATGAAATAAGGTCATGGGACTCATGGCTTTAAACCAATATGGATTCTAATTTTTAGTTCAATTGTCTGTTGGCCCAAAGTTGCTGTTTGCACCAATATCTGTAAATTAATCAATCAGCTTGACAATTATTCTAAAACTATCTCCAAGAATTGTAATTGTCTATCGAATCGAATGACGTAATAAACCTCAAAATTTACCTAGTGGTTCGAAACACAGAAGAAGATGCAGTCTTTTGATCAGAGATACATATCAGGGTGATAAGTACTGTTTATATTACTACAAATGATTAGCAACGATTCCATTATTTGCAATGGAGCCAAAGACCACTATTTTTTGGCTTGGGAATACGATGGAATAAAGCAAAATGACTCACTAAACTGTCTGCGCTTCTTTGTTATGAAGTAGCAGTCAGTCCATGCAATTTTCGACGCGATTTTCACTATGGGTCATCCGGAAACAGTCTCTTTGTGCTTTAGTACAAGGGTAAGACTGCGTACATCCGACCCCCCTTACCCCACCGAAGGTGGGAGCCTTTGCGGCACTGGGGTAATGATAATGATAATGATAATGATAATGAATGATTGACAACGACATTGTATTAACAGACACATGAAAATTGAAAAGCTAGCACATAGTGGCAGTTTCTCAAAATAAGAGTGATTTGGCATTAAAGACACAGATGGAAGAGCCTCAATTACCTTATTTGCCTTATCTGTGAAGGTATGGAAGTAGTTTAATGTGTCTGAAATAGCCATGGATGAATCTGTTACCCCTTCCTGGAAAACGTTTTCCTCAAGAGTCATCTCATTGGTCTCTGGTACAGCATTACAATTATTTGCCTCACTCTGCCTGTTTCCACCAATGCGTGCATCATTCTCTGGAGGGTCACATGTTTGCATATTGCTCACCTCAGGGGGCTCACAGTAAGTTTTTGAAGCTTCAATCAGATTAACCTTAGTAACCTGTGTTTCACAAGTCTTAACAATTTCTTTAACTGCCCGCTGGTTTTCTTTATCATTCTGATTTAATTCACAGTCCAATGTTTTTTCATTATTGACATCGATCAACTCCACCTCTCTCGGATTCATTATTGGATCAATATCTTTGCCAGTATTTGCAGCTACTGCTTCATTTGAGTTTACAATAACAGGTAAGGAGTTCATGGAATTATGAGCAATTTCCTTTAATGCATCTATTTTAGGGGTTATTGAAGGAAACCCATTATGGAGGGTTAGGGTGTCAACACTTTTCTGCACATATAATCCTTCAAAACCTTTACCGTTGCTTCTCACATGGACTCCTACATGACCATTGTAACGATGCCTCTCTTCAAATACCTTGTGGCAGAACTGACATTCATACTTTCCGTCTTCTTTAATTATAACGCCCTCACTAACAGGCGGCACGACCCTAATCCTCTTTGTGGTATGCTGGTGAAACGATAACAGGTGCTCAAAATATGGACCTTTTTCCTGAAATGTCAGGTTGCAATTATAACACTCAAAGAGGTCTTTAACTTGAACATCGGGAAGATTATCAATCCCTGATAGGAAAAGTTCATTCGCAGATAGATTTGAATGGAGAACTAAGTCAAGGTTGCTAGAAACATGACCATGGAGAGAACCTACATTCTGGAAATGTCTCTATTAATGCACAAGTAGAACATTATCACTCTACAAAAGCTGCTAGAGAGCGTGGCGCTTACCTTTTCAGAGTTTGAACCAGTAAGCCGCATAATGGGTGATGGTATGTGGTCTTTGAGATGGTTTGCATCCATCGACATAAGGTGGGAGCGCAAGAAGGCCGCTACCTCTTTGCATGACAGAAACTGTTGACCGCCAGGGCTGAAAAAATTATGAGACAAGAACACATCTAGAAATGAAGAGAAGAACAGTATATGTTCCAAGAAATTGTCAATGGCATTTCTATGCAAAGATTGGTAAAAGCCCACAACTCCAGATGTACCTATTGGAGAGTAAACTTGTTATGGTCTAAGATTAACAATATAAGCATTGCCACCTTGGACATGTTTTTGTTACTTTACTTCTTTTCAAGATGGACATGCAATTCAGTCTTCGATTGCATGTGATTATATACATTACAATGAACTTTTTTCCAGGATGATGTATGCTCTTTTATGGGGGTTGAGAGGGTTAACTTCTCAGTGCTTTTAATAAACACCTAGTCTTTGTTTGGTTAAGGTGGAATGGAAGAGAAAGAAATAGAACAAATGTGGAGGATACTTCTGATTGGGTGAACAGAGAA
Organism: Cuscuta epithymum; assembly: GCA_945859915.1. Lineage (NCBI taxonomy): Eukaryota > Viridiplantae > Streptophyta > Magnoliopsida > Solanales > Convolvulaceae > Cuscuta > Cuscuta epithymum. Next base: position 2,369,639 of record CAMAPF010000938.1, read on the forward strand.
ATGGCAAGAGAAAAATAGGGTGGGTCTCGCCTCCTTTTTATTACTTTTCTCTTATGGGGAGAAATATCCTCCCAATTTCTACCCATTTCTTCTCTACCAAACAACAAGTAAGATTTACCCTATCCTCTCTTCTAAATATCTTTTCGCCCATTTCTCTCATATATTTCTCACCTAAACCAAATGAAGGCCTAGTGAACCTGAAAATATTCGTTGGCCAAGGATTATTGATATTTTCTGTGAAAATTAGTAAAAAAACAGCTATAACACCATCCTTTAGGTGTATAATTAAGTTCTCAATGACCATGATTCTTCAGGAGTTATGTATAAAATTAAGTTCTCAATGCCATGAAACAAAATACCAGATTGCTTCCATAGAGATGACAATGATTTTCAAGAACCATATATCTCTTCATCTGATTAGAATATTAGTTTTGCATCCTGGTGCAAAAGTTGCAGACTTTACCAACAACACATGACCCGTAATTTATTTACAAACACAGACTTCGAAGTTTAACAGGAAACATATATGAATACGAAGTCAAGCAAAGACAGAATAATGCATGGAACCTAAACAAACTGCATCAAGTTCATATAGTGATAAACTAAGAAAAATACCTCACGTATCTGCGACAATAAAGAGAGACATGACCATCCCTTCTTCTAAGGGCTATCAAAAGCTTCCAACCAACTGGCAAAGTGTCCCCAAAATCACTAGCATCAACGTATTTCCTCTTCATCCTCCTGCTACACCATTGCCCCTCCAAGCTCCTCACAAATCCCAAAACCTCCTCCTCACTCTCCAGTCCAACAGTTCTACTCCTCAATTCCTCATTAAACACTACATCCCCTTTATCCTCCAATGTCGCAAAATCAACCACAACACTGTTCTTATTCACCAGCTCCAAATCACCCTCAACCCCACCCGCCCGTGACCTCTTCTTCACATAGACATCAGCCTTGGCTCCTTTTTTACTCTTCCCGTTCCCTGCATGCGCCAGAAGATCGGTCCTTTGCTCAATACTCTGGCCACACGGCTGCGTAGGGAGAGAAGACGGAGGAGGTGGCGGAGAGCTGGAATTGGGATTTTGCAAAAGGCATTTGAGGTAATGTACTACAGCGCGGTTGGCAGGGTCGGCGGAGGAAATGGGTTTGGGGCTGGAAGCGGGAGCGGAGCGGTGGGTGCGGTGGTGGTGACGGCCGAGGCGGGAGTAGGTCTGGCGCTTGCTGCCGGCGGATTTATTGAAGAGGGAGCGGTCAACTTGAGGGAGGACGAGGTCTTCGGTGCGGCGAGTATCGAAGGCGGAGCAGGAGCAGAGGGAGAGCGCGAGCAGCTCGGACTGAGTGAGCTTGTTTAGGTCGACGCGGGGAATCGCGTCCGCCAGGGACCCGCCTGAGGACGGCGTCATTATGACGGCTTTGGCGGTGGGGATTTGAAAGCGAAGGCAGAAATTACACCGGCGTAGAGGGGGTGAGCGGCGCCGGGATAGTCAGTAGCGTTGATGGGCGGTTACAGGTGGCGCATGTCTGAAAGGTAGACAGCTCAGTATCCTTCGGTTATGCTACGTTGCTCTCTATAAATAGACTTGAGAAATTGTCCGGGACTGAGATTTAATATAAATATAAATGAAACTCGATATTTATAATTCCCTAAATAAAAACAAATATTACATTTTTACCTGTGATATAATTAATTAAGATGATTAATGGTCTCTCTAATTTTCCGGCATAATCAAGGGAGTTCGTTGGAGGTGTCCAGCATCAGGCAGGCAATCTAGCAGCGGTTCAGATGCACTGCTGCAATCCGGCGGCGGCCTGGTGGCAGACCTAATCATTGTAGGGATATTTTTGTCCAATCACAAAAAGACTCGTACTCCATACTTGAAGATTTTTTAACAATAACTTCATAGAATACCATCATTTGGTTATACAGGGCCTCCATGAATAAGTTCATAGAGTATTCGATAAATAAACATACACAACAACATCAATGTCACACCCCGGACCTCTCCGGACACGTCAACAACCCGCCGTACAATACAAATAGCCAACCGCAGTCCAACACATTCATATTATACAAAGCGTCTTGAATATCATTTACACACATAACATCCATTAACAAACATAATAAGTAGTTCATAACGCAGCGGAAAAACATTGTTTAAAACAAAAGGGCCACACAGGGCTATTCATGAGCACGCAGGCTCTATAATAAAATATCCATGAGCATGCTTAATATTGTTTCAAATCAGAATGGAGGAAGCACGAACCAAGTCTCCTCTCCGGGAAATCACTCGATCAACGAGCACCGGATGCAAGCTCCAGCCTCAACCTGAAATGGTGGTGGGGACGCCCCCGAAGGGGTCAGTACTCTATGCGGCTATAAAGTACTGGTGTGGATGGCATCTAAGGGATATACAACAAGTATTTCAAACATAAGACCCTCAAATAGGGTGATAATACCATATAGTGGTAACCCTAAGTTACCCCGTTTTGAAAATATACTTACTTTATATAAAAGTCAAGTAGTCGGCCCGTGGGTCCATGTTCATTTAGAAATCACCATTCCCATTCCCCGTGACTACAAGCCACGACAATTCATAAGTTCATCACATTACCATTACCATTCCCCGTGGCTATAAGCCACGACAATTCATAAGTTCATCACATTACCATTACCATTCCCCGTGGCTATAAGCCACGACAATTCATAAGTTCATCACATTACCATTACCATTGCATAGCAAGGGCTCGGCCCAACTACATTTCTATGCAATCCTTTATGTCAAGTTCATCCTATCACATTTGCATAGCAAGGGCTCGGCCCAACTACATTTCTATGCAAATTACAATTTACATCCTATCATATTTGCATAGCAAGGGCTCGGCCCAACTACATTTCTATGCAAATCACAATTTACATCCTATCACATTTGCATAGCAAGGGCTCGGCCCAACTACATTTCTATGCAAATCACAATTTACATCCTATCACATTTGCATAGCAAGGGCTCGGCCCAACTACATTTCTATGCAAATCACAATTTACATCCTATCACATTTGCATAGCAAGGGCTCGGCCCAACTACATTTCTATGCAAATCACAATTTACATGGCAAGGTCTCGGACCAACTACATTTCCATGCAAATCACAATTACATGGCAAGGGCTCGGCCCAACTACGTTTCCATGCAAGTCATAATTACATGGCAAGGGCTCGGCCCAACTACGTTTCCATGCAATCATAGAGTCCGACTCTAATTCTTCATTATAGTCCAATTCCTAAGCAACCCTAATGCCTAGAATTGACATCTCAATAATCTAGCTACCTTGGGTCATTCTTAATGACCGCCCATAACTTGTCCTTAGCTTCATACTAACTCGTTTTATACACTTGAAATACATTCAAGTGCCTTCCATACAATCCAATACTTAGGATCAATTCTATCAACATTTTCAATTAATCACTAACTAGTATTTCAATACTATTAGATATTGTCATCATACAAATATCCTCATTTTGTAATTCTCTACATATTTATAAGTATGTAGCAGCAACTTAAATCTTCAACTTCAATACATAAATATTCATTTATGTATCCCCATATTTAATACATGAGTAAAATCCCTATTTCACAAAATAGTTCATTTATAACTCATTTAATCTCATATTATTCATACATCCTCAAATCATTTCCAATTTCATTCCTTGAGAACTATATCAATATATCATCAATATTTAATCATCATAATCCCTGAAAAGTTATGATTTAGGCATTTAGGTAATCTCATGCTTAACCTACAAGTTGTAAGCAATTAGATGTCGATTCTCACCTTAATTGAGCTTTAAACTTTTCCTTCTTGATCCAATGGTCAAAGCTCCGGTCAAGGTGGATTATGAACTGATTCCTTGCTTAAATATGAGTGTTAACAGCCTCCTCAAAGTGCTAGCTCAACCCCTAAATGTCGATACGAAAACAGCCCCTAGAACGGGTGTTTTTCCGGAGAATTCGTTCCCTAACCTTTCAAGGTTTTGTCTAGGTTAGTATCTAACCTTTCCAACAATTAAAGTCACTATATAATAGAATTTTATACACTTCAACCACTTTATAATAGCTCTTCAATCATTCATACGATTTAGACAATAGAGAGGAAGGTTTTGGATTCAAACTTACTTTGAATACAAAAACGTATTCTGCGAGGTTGCGTTTTGCTCAGACGATTTGGAGGCCTTAAACTGCTCCGTTTCCTTCAAACCGCACGTCCATGGATTCCTCTTCTTGAGAGATTTATTTGGGCACCTCACACGCCTTATTTGGATAAGTATAGATCGAGATATGAACCAAACAAGCAACCCAACGCACTGGAAAATAAACCTGCGGGCAGCTTCCCCTTTCTCTTGCTTCCTTGGTTGTGTGGCTCTCTCCTTCTCCCTTATCCTTGGGAGTTCGAATGAGGGGCTTAAAGGAGTGTCTAAGACCCTTCAATAAGGTTGGAATGAGATGTTTTTAGACATGGGTGGGTCTCACTTTTGATCTCTTTGTCATAAGATGTCTTTTTGTACTCATTCCAATTTATTTAGAACAAGTCAGCTCTCTACATCATATTATTGATCTCCAATATGTGTATGATCACCCCAATAATTTACATGATGAATATTATAGAAGAAAAAACCTACTCCCGTTATTTAGCTCGATAATACCAAAGATGGGACCATAGGCATTTGTATTCTTCCTTAGTCATTCTATCACTTTTTTTAGGCCGCCATTCTCGAATACTTGCTATTTTTAGCAGGTTGGGTCCAAAAAAATGTTTGGGCCGCCCGACCTTTCTCAAATTGTCTTGAAAGGTTAAGTAACATTATTCAGGTAATGTGGGGCTCTTATGTTCATTAATAAGGCCCAAATAAGTATTTGCAAAACCCGACACTAATATACGAGTTTGAACAGTACAATATTCAATCATGCACTACGTAAAACGTAAATTGTTTTACAATTTTTTGATAAATGGAAATTCAATGCATAAACTTTGCATTTAAATTTGAATTTCAAGGACGCTCGGGTGCGGTGTCACAATCAAGATTCAATCAAATGAGTGACATAAATATTCAATGTTTGATCAAGTGCCATATACGGCACAAGCCCAAAATAGTTTATATCGAATCCAAATATCCATGAGTATTGTTTATTATTTTGTAAATATATGATAAGGGAAGCACAAACCACGTCTTCCTCAACCCGTACGTCGTTTGCTTAAATCGATGAAATCACGGTGAACTTAGTCCTTGATTTTTCCCCAGCCACATATCCAACCCGGTATTTAGCTCTTCGTTATAACATAGAGTTCAGTATATCATTGAGTGTTGATAGTCTTACTCAGCAAACACGGTTATTACAAGTCTTAAGGACACCAACCGATCCAAGGGTACTCCACCCCATCCGCGAGCTTTTGGACACCGCTCGGTCATGGGTACTGCACCCCTAATATCCGAGTTTAAAGACACCGTCCGGCCCAGGGCACTCCGCCCAAACATACGAGTTTTAAAGACACCGCTCACTCCCAGGGTATTCCACCCAAACCCATGATCTACCATATACTTCACACTGCTATGATCTGCATCATAAAATAAATAAAGATTAGTTCAAGTCTTAACATTTACACATAATATTCCATGCAAAATCATGCATATAGTGTACGTATAACATGAGCGGCACCCGTTCTAGCTATAACCAACGCCGATTAACAAACCAGGACTATAATGTTTTTTCTTCTTTGAATAGGAGTAATCTGTCATGTTTGAAAAAAAAATGCCATGATAGTAATGCCAAACTTGGCAGAATTTTACTCCTATTCAGAAAATAAAAAACATGATAGTCCTATTTTGGAATTTTAAAACGTTTTTACTCCTATTTAGGAAATTCTTTCCAAAAATAATTACTCTCTCTGTATCAAATTGATTTGCAGAGTCAATATTTTTTTCAACCGATGCTAAAGTTAAATCCTCTCTATTGATAATTAATTCCTTATAATTAAAATTTATATATTCAGAAACTACATTAATTGTTTACAAAGTTGCAAATTTCAAATTAGAATATAATTAAAATTGATATCCTAATTAAGTGAATAAAATGAAACAATTTGACAAAGACATTATTTTGCAGATCAATTTGGGACAAAGTGGTGTGATATATTTATTATAAAATTGAGATAAGAAAGTTTTTTTAGCGAGGAAGAAGCTGTTTTTGGAACACATGTACCATACTATCTCCGTCCCCAAATAAGAGTCCAATTTCTTTTTTGGCAAATAAAACAGTGTTTCACCTTCTTAAATTATGTGTAAAATGAATATGAGACATAGGGAGTATATATTTATGATAATGAAAAGATGAAAATAATTAAAATACCCCAAACCTTGAAAGGGTATGAGGTAAACATTCCAAACTTGCATATATAATTTAAATACCTCAAACTTTATATAAAAAGTTACTTTAGCATCATGGTCATGTATTATTTCTTTCAAAAATGTTAATTTTTTTATGTTAATTTCATAATTTAAAATATTTTAGCACTCATGAAGACGATTAACATATCTAATACTTCATTGCAAAGTTTTGGAGAGCCGGCCCTAGGGGAAACCCTAGGCGGCCATCCTCAACTTCATTCAAGATCTGATTTTCAATCAGCAAAAAGTTTTGGAAGACGATGTTATTCTCTATGTAGTGAAAGATCGAATCAAAGGTTATTCCATGCTTCCGCTCTTTTTTAATTTATGTTTTCAAGGATTTTTGTCCGGCTTCTTCATTGGCCAAGAATTTTGTCCGCTTCATGTGAGCGTGTGGTATGTTATTCTCCTAGCAATGTCTAGAGGCTGTATGTTTCTAATCGGTGTAATCGATCTGGTGAATTTTCGTTGTTCATGGTTGGTAAAGCTGTTTCAACCTTGTTGTTCCGATGTTTCAAATACTCGTCCACCACCTGAACCACCGCCTCGCTCTAGGAAGAAGAAGATGATCAATTAGATCTCCTTTTCGATGTCTGGTCAAACCGATGCTTCTGGGAAAATTTCTGCTTGACCGGTTTTCCTTTGTTGGTTGCTGGTCAATCCAATTCTCCCGTTCCGGGCTGGTGAAGCCGGAGCTTTTAGTTATAATTTTTATTTTCTCTTTGGAGTAGCAAGAAGAGCAACAATGCTGTTAGACTAAACTACATTATTGTGGGGTTAGCGATATGGAAGGATTCATTGTATCTCTTCCGTTCTATATCTCATCTCATTGTAGCCTTAGGCTATTCATTCTCTTGTATCTTTGCTATCTTTTAATAATAAATTAGTTATTTGATTTTCGAAAAAAATGAATACATTCTAAACTTTCATTGAAAAATAAAAAATACTACTCCTACTCTATATAATTGCATCATTTTTTATTTGCTAGTTTAAATTATCCAATTAACACCTTGAATTTGTATTTTTGAAAAAAAAAACATGATTATGATGTTAAAATAACTTATTATGTAAAGTTTAAGGTATTTAAACTGCATAGGAAAGTTTGGATAATTTAAATTACATATAAAAATTTAGAGTGTTTATCTCATACCACTTCAAATTTGGAGTGTTTTATTTACTTTTCCCTAAAAATAACCATCTATTACGAATCCTATTAAGGACTATTCTTGGTGTACACAACTTGTACACAAAATGTGTACACTGCCTGTGTACACAGACAATTTGACATGAAGTTCTGTCTCTTTTAAACGATTTGTCTGTGTACACAGGTAACTAGGGGGGTTTTGTGTACAATTTGTGTACAAGTCATGTACACTAAGCATTTTCCTCCTATTAAATAGGCCAAAATGAACAAAAACACAATTTTGGGGTGAGAGAGGCTCGAACTCTCGACCTCAGGATAACTCAATAAGCTATGAGACCTACGCGCTAGCCAACTGCGCCACTCCCAGGGTATTCCACCCAAACCCATGATCTACCATATACTTCACACTGCTATGATCTACATCATAAAATAAATAAAGATTAGTTCAAGTCTTAACATCTACACATAATATTCCATGCAAAATCATGCATATAGTGTACGTATAACATGAGCGGCACCCGTTCTAGCTATAACCAGCGCCGATTAACAAACCAGGACTATAATGTTTTTTCTTCTTTGAATAGGAGTAATCTGTCATGTTTGAAAAAAAATGCCATAATAGTAATGCCAAACTTGGCAGAATTTTACTCCTATTCAGAAAATAAAAAACATGATAGTCCTATTTTGGAATTTTAAAACGTTTTTACTCCTATTTAGGAATTTCTTTCCAAAAATAATTACTCTCTCTGTATCAAATTGATTTGCAGAGTCAATATTTTTTTCAACCGATGCTAAAGTTAAATCCTCTCTATTGATAATTAATTCCTTATAATTAAAATTTATATATTCAGAAACTACATTAATTGTTTACAAAGTTGAAAATTTCAAATTAGAATATAATTAAAATTGATATCCTAATTAAGTGAATAAAATGAAACAATTTGACAAAGACATTATTTTGCAGATCAATTTGGGACAAAGTGGTGTGATATTTATTATAAAATTGAGATAAGAAAGTTTTTTTAGCGAGGAAGAAGCTGTTTTTGGAACACATGTACCATACTATCTCCGTCCCCAAATAAGAGTCCAATTTCTTTTTTGGCAAATAAAACAGTGTTTCACCTTCTTAAATTATGTGTAAAATGAATATGAGACATAGGGAGTATATATTTATGATAATGAAAAGATGAAAATGATTAAAATACCCCAAACCTTGAAAGGGTATGAGGTAAACATTCCAAACTTGCATATATAATTTAAATACCTCAAACTTTATATAAAAAGTTACTTTAGCATCATGGTCATGTATTATTTCTTTCAAAAATGTTAATATTTTATGTTAATTTCATAATTTAAAATATTTTAGCACTCATGAAGACGATTAACATATCTAATACTTCATTGCAAAGTTTTGGAGAGCCGGCCCTAGGGGAAACCCTAGGCGGCCATCCTCAACTTCATTCAAGATCTGATTTTCAATCAGCAAAAAGTTTTGGAAGACGATGTTATTCTCTATGTAGTGAAAGATCGAATCAAAGGTTATTCCATGCTTCCGCTCTTTTTTAATTTATGTTTTCAAGGATTTTTGTCCGGCTTCTTCATTGGCCAAGAATTTTGTCCGCTTCATGTGAGCGTGTGGTATGTTATTCTCCTAGCAATGTCTAGAGGCTGTATGTTTCTAATCGGTGTAATCGATCTGGTGAATTTTCGTTGTTCATGGTTGGTAAAGCTGTTTCAACCTTGTTGTTCCGATGTTTCAAATACTCGTCCACCACCTGAACCACCGCCTCGCTCTAGGAAGAAGAAGATGATCAATTAGATCTCCTTTTCGATGTCTAGTCAAACCGATGCTTCTGGGAAAATTTCTGCTTGACCGGTTTTCCTTTGTTGGTTGCTGGTCAATCCAATTCTCCCGTTCCGGGCTGGTGAAGCCGGAGCTTTTAGTTATAATTTTTATTTTCTCTTTGGAGTAGCAAGAAGAGCAACAATGCTGTTAGACTAAACTACATTATTGTGGGGTTAGCGATATGGAAGGATTCATCGTATCTCTTCCGTTCTATATCTCATCTCATTGTAGCCTTAGGCTATTCATTCTCTTGTATCTTTGTTATCTTTTAATAATAAATTAGTTATTTGATTTTCGAAAAAAATGAATACATTCTAAACTTTCATTGAAAAATAAAAAATACTACTCCTACTCTATATAATTGCATCATTTTTTATTTGCTAGTTTAAATTATCCAATTAACACCTCGAATTTGTATTTTTGAAAAAAAAAATGATTATGATGTTAAAATAACTTATTATGTAAAGTTTAAGATATTTAAACTGCATAGGAAAGTTTGGATAATTTAAATTACATATAAAAATTTAGAGTGTTTATCTCATACCACTTCAAATTTGGAGTGTTTTATTTACTTTTCCCTAAAAATAACCATCTATTACGAATCCTATTAAGGACTATTCTTGGTGTACACAACTTGTACACAAAATGTGTACACTGCCTGTGTACACAGACAATTTGACATGAAATTCTGTCTCTTTTAAACGATTTATCTGTGTACACAGATAACTAGGGGGGTTTTGTGTACAATTTGTGTACAAGTCATGTACACTAAGCATTTTCCACCTATTAAATAGGCCAAAATGAACAAAAACACAATTTTGGGGTGAGAGAGGCTTGAACTCTCGACCTCAGGATAACTCAATAAGCTATGAGACCTACGCGCTAGCCAACTGCGCCACCACCCCTTTTGTTATACTTTTAGGAAATGCTATAAATTACTCAAGCGAATTGGGTGAACAATTAGCCAAACTACGGGTTCTGATCAATTATATTTATTATAAGGTCCCCACTTACTTTAATTTTTCTTTCTTTTCCTAATTTGTTAGGTCACAAAAAGTGTTTTACTTGAATATGAGTAGGCCTGTCAATGGGCCGGGTCTAGACCCGGACCCTATCTGAATCCAGCTATTTATTTGAGGGCATGAGTATGAATTTAGAACTGTTTCCCGGATCCGAACCCGTTAAATGATAGAAAAAATGGGTCAGATATGGTTTTTTAGGTTCCGACCCGTTTTGGACCCGACCCGTGATGATATAATTATAGTTATAATTTTTTTTACATATACACACAATATACAGAGAAATATTTAAACATAAAATAATGAAAATATCAAATATAAAAATGGTTTAATATTGGTAGGCTTAGTTAGTGGTTGGTCCACTATAATGGGATTTTCGCTAATGAGTTATTGTTCTAGGTTCTCTATGAGTTCACTGATATACATATAACATACTTCGTATATTATTGTATACTAGTAGTTCATAAGGAGTAATTTATAGAACAACATTTTGCTTATTTATATATGATTTCTTCCAACATGAACAATTTTTTGTTATATATTATATTTCTTTGAATATGTCATTTAGTTTTTTTTGCGGGTATACCCGGCCTGGATCCGAAACCCTCCGAATCCAAATCTGGAACATATATTTAGGACCCGAAGGGTAAATGGGTCCGGATCTGGACCAAAATAATTTCAACGGATATGAATATGAAATTTATAGTTCCGACCCGTTGACACGCGTAAATATGACCGTTACTTTTTTCTAATACTTTATTTGGACGTCAATGTATTTCTAATTTGTAATCAATTTATTGTAAGCTAGTTTAAAAGCATCTTCATCCATGTTTCTCAAATATTAGGATTTTTATGCCTTTCTCTTCTCATGTCATTATTACAAAAATAAATCATGGCTTACTAATTTCCTATAAACCGTTATTTTTATTTATTTAGTTTTAATGGAGATTTTGTTATTTCCAAGGAGGTATTTAGTCATTCCAAATTAAAAGATATATGGTTGCATTAAATTTGTTTATTGAAACTTGGGAATAAACTTGAATAATATAAGATTCAATATTTGATACCCGATTTTTAATCTAAATAATTTTTCAAACTAATCTCATCTCCTCAACCATATTCTCTACAAAAATCTTCCACATCATCAACAATGGCGGATCTAACCTCAAAATTTTGGGTGTTCAAAATTAGCAATAATATTATTTGATGGTACAATTCTACACATATATCTTTTAAAGAAAACCAGGAAATGAAGTACGGAGTACAATTATGAAATATTATACTAGTAAAGTACAATAAATTTGTTATATCAATTTTATACATGTAATTTTGCATTTCTAATCTAAAATCTTGAGTGTTCAAATGAACACTTTAGAACATATATAGGCATGCCACTGATCATCAAGATGATCCTCAAATAATCTCACGAATGAGGATGTCCTTAAGAGAAATAAACGATTCACCCACACGAGTAAATATACTTACATAATATTAGCTCTCTTTGTACTTGGATAATTTTCATTTGATCTTATTTAGAATAAGGTAAATAAAGATAAGTCGTAGCACAACATAAGCATGGATCCGGTCCAGCCCAGTTCGGAACCGTTCCAATTCTGTTTGGATCTGGACCGGGTCCATTTTCCGGTTTTGGGCCTAGGACCTACTATGTTCGGCCATGATGGGTAGCCAGATTCGGTTTACATATTTGGGGACTGAACCGAGCGGTCTTATTGGTTACGCTGAGCAAATCATTGTTTTTTATTTTAGCCTTGGAGCTGGCCAAAAAAATTTAATGAAGTCGGATCAGGAATTGGGACCTGCAAAGATCGGGTACTTGGAACCGGAAATAACTGGGTTGAATCCGATCTTCACTAAAATTTGGCAATTACTAGGCGGTCTTGGTCTGGAATCGAGACCGGGCCGACCCGGGGGCGGGTTCATGCCCAACATAATACACCTGATTTCCTTGCAAAAAAAAATAATAATACGCCAGATTTATCATGTATCCTACTACTATTATTCTAGAGTTGGGAAAATGAGTTCCCAAATGGAGCAATCAAATTATTTGTACGCACATAATAATTACCTTAACTCAAACACATGACGAGAAAACAATGAGACATTGTACAAACTGTTGAATGTTGTCTTATTTGAAAAGGTACTAACCATTTAGATAATACTACGTAATATGAGAAAATAAAGTTAAAGTTACTTATCTGACTGAATTTACTATAGAAGATCATTTTAGTTGTTTCTTCATATAATTGTTTTCTATATTTTATTAATATAATATATTTAAATTTAATTTTTTTCATAAATCAGCTAATCCCATCACTTCAACCAGAATTTCATAAATTTTAGCATAATCAGCCAACACAGTCGATTTGGTATTACCAAGCAGACTCTTAGTATGAGACGATTTTAATGAGATGGATTAAAAGGACACGATGAGACAATTTTAGAATGACATAGAGAGTAACATTTAGAAAATAAGCATACTACATCCCGTGCATCGCATGAGTGAGTTGATAGTAATTCGAGTAAATTCAACTTGAATGTACTTTTGCCAAAAAAAATTACGATTTAAACAGTTTCGAGTTAAATACAGCCTAAAAAGAGTTTTTTTGGAACAAAGCGACTTATATTGATAATAAAACATTCAGCAAATGACAAAAGAGACAAAAAGAGCATTTCCAGCCACAGCCTAAAAAGAGTTATCAAATTTAAATCGAATAGATGAATATCCAACTCGATTCATTTTATCATTTAAAACCCTATGCATCTCGTAGAAGCGTTATACTCCCTCCGTCCCTTATAACTTTGCAACTTTCCTTTTTTGGATGTCCCATTAACTTTGCCACTTTCCCATTTAAGTAAAGAATTTGTGGTTCCAGTTAATTCTCTCTCCTCTGCACAAACCTCAACCACACAGTTTTTACTTTATTAATCCCCGTGCCGGTCAAACTTGGCAAAGTTATTAGGGACGGAGGGAGTACTTCGTAAAAAACAACAAAGAAGTGTGTAAAACTCATAAACTAAAAATGAGAATTTCTCCTTGAGAATTATTAATTTAATATACTGAAAGGGGGAGGTGTCTTTTTTCTTAAGACTAGGTAATGGCGTGTGAAAAATGCCAAAAATAAAAGTTGAAAAAAGAAGAAATAATACGGAGTAATATCACATGTTCGAGAATTGCAGGAAGGTTCAATCTTACTGCCAATTAAAATAAAAGTTGAAAAAAGAATTGGGGTGAGAGAGGCTCGAACTCTCGACCTCAGGATAACTCAGAAGCTATGAGACCTACGCGCTAGCCAACTGCGCCACCACCCCGATTTAATAGCAAATCTAGATTCTTTTTATAAGTAGCTAACCGTTTTAATATCTATAAAGTTGCACCTTGCTGCTCTCGGATGATTGCCAACTGCTAAGTTGTACATTTTACGGAGTATTTGTTATCCAATTAAGAAGCTGTTCCGTTCACCTGATCTGAATGTTTCTGATCTGAATTTTTTAAGTTCTGATCTGAACTGATCTGAATTTTTCTGATCTGATCTGATCTGATCTGAATTTTTCTGATCTGATCTGATCTGTTTTTAAGTTCTGATCTGATCTGAATCTTTCTGATCTGATCTGAACGTTGCTGAACTGATCTGAATGTTGCTGATCTGATCTGAATGTTTCTGATCTGATCTGAATGTTTCTGATCTGATCTGAATTCTTCTGATCTGAATCTTTCTGATCTGATTTGAATATTTCTATAATTGTAATTATAATTATAATTATTAGATTTATAATTGTAATTAAAAATATGAATTAAATAAAATTACAATTATAATCATAATTATAAAAAAATAATAATTAAAATTAAATTTAAAATTATAATAATTATACCAATTACACTAATTATAAATACAGATACAATTATAAATGTAATTATATTTTTAATTATGATTAACTTTATAATTATTATTTTTTTGTAATTATAATTATAATATTTATCTCTATAATCATAATTATATCTATAATTACTAATTTAAATATATAATTACTCCGAAGTAATAATAATTACAAAAATAACAACAAGAACAACAATCATATTAATAATAATGATGATTATAATTATAATTACATTGTAAATCATAATTATAATTATAATTATAAATATATTATATTATATTATATTATATTATATTATATTATATTATATTATATTATATTATATTATATTATATTATATTATATTATATTATATTATATTATATTATATTATATTATATTATATTATATTATATTATATTATATTATATTATATTATATTATATTATATTATATTATATTATATTATATTATATTATATTATATTATATTATATTATATTATATTATATTATATTATATTATATTATATTATATTATATTACATTACATTACATTACATTACATTACATTACATTACATTACATTACATTACATTACATTACATTACATTACATTACATTACATTACATTACATTACATTATTATAATATAATAATAATTTTATATTATTAACATTATTATTATATTATTATTAATAATATTATTATATTAATATATTAATATTATTAACAATAACTATAATATAATAATCATAATTAATATAATAATAAAAGTGATAAATCATGTTTGAATTTTTTGATCTGATCTGATCTGAATGTTTCTGATCTGATCTGAATGTTTCTGATCTGGTCTGATCTGGTCTGAATCTTTCTGATATGATCTGAATGTTGCTGATCTGATCTGAATCTTTCTGATCTGATCTGAATGTTTCTGATCTGATCTGATCTGATCTGAATCTTTCTGATCTGATCTGATCTGATCTGAATGTTTCTGATCTGATCTGATCTGATCTGAATAAAATAAGATTAAGGAATAAGTAATAAGATTAAGACGAACGGAACAGCTTCTAAGTACATATTGATTGCTTCTTATTATTGATTCGTGAAAATTCTTTCTTTTGAAAAATGTCTCATTTTTTATTTTCAATTTAAATTTTAATTATTTACTAATAGTCAATTAAATATATTAATGAGTAAGGTTGTTTGTTGGCAAACACGTCACTGAAAGTATTGTAATTAAAAAGAGATTTTTACGTCAATATTAGCAACAAAGTTTGAGTTTACAAAACAATGACTAACAACTACTCATGTATGGAAGCATGGGAGTTATTGTAGGGAAATCATTTGTTATTTTAATTGTTAGTCATATATTTGTTAGAGAAATTTAAGGTTGTAATATTTGAGTAATTTTTTCAATTAAAAAAGAACGGAGAGTGTTAGAATGACTTCTTTATTCGACGAACTCTGACATTTCTCCTAGCTACGTCACTGCACTTGAACATTTCCAATAAAAATGTTGATTGCAGATACGTCAAGTATGAATACTTTTAAAAGACGCAAAACTTGAGTAACTATATGGAGTACATCAAAGTGCTAATCATAGAGCACATTAGTATGATAAACGGTGAGGATCTATTTATCTAAAGTATTTCGAGAATCATGGCATTAATCACACCAATGTACTCCGTACTGAGCACGTTGGCACGTTGCACATATTTTTTCGGCACATAACATACCTAATAGCATACCTAATAGCGTAGATTCAATAAAGCTCATAGGTTAAGTATTGATGTTAAGTGTTTTTATTTGCATCTTGTGATTGTCTTCATGCCAAAATAATATGATAGTATAAGATATACTCCAAAGTTTCTAATCATTGAGTACTTGTGCAATGTACAAAAATAATAGAAGATATACCCCAGAGTTTTACTACTGCAGCCCCCATTGTTGAAACAATAGCTGCTCCAAATGCTTGTGCCCCGTGTTTTACTTGTGATGATCTAACCGTTTCAAGCATTGGTACCCCTAGTGCTATTGAAATTGTTGCTCCTATTGAAAGGGATGTCATTGATCATTCTGCAATTTTAGATGATCACAATTGTGCCCCGTTTGTTACCGTTTTGGATGCATCTGGTGATGACAATGCTATTGATGTCCCTGTTAACAAGCAGATTTTTGATGCCTCTCATGAGACCCAGGTTATTGAAGCCCAGAATTCTAATGACTCTGGTGCTCTTGCGAATACTAAGGCTCCTACTGATTTGGTGGCCACTGTCCCTAAGGATGGCTCCTCATATTGTGCTGAACCAGTTACAGAATGCTCGGTTAAATCCATAGTGGGCCTGGTGGCCACCTGTAAAAAGGCGGTAACCATGACGGAATTTAATCCCACTTTATGTGAAGCTCCAACCAGAAATGAAGAAATTAACTCTGATCCACCGTATGATACTACACTTGATCCATGCACATCCAATGATGATAACTTATCTGAAGACAACACAACTATACCTAAATATGCCAACAAGGATGAATGACGACTTTACGCAGGTGAATAGGCGAAAAAACAAACAAAAGAGCCCTGCCCGAACCCGTGACACTGGTCTTAGAGCTCCATTATTTTACGAGGTGGGGTGGACCTCACCCCTGATGGTCACAAGAAGCCGCTCATGTCACCCACAAAATGACTCAGACTACTATATGTACTCGATTGGCACAAGGTTTGACTCCCCTCATAAGCTGGTTGAAGCGCTAAAACGTTACAATTTAACGCACCCGGAGGCCGAAACATACCAACCATATCTGCAAAAGGCGATCAAATTTCACAACAAATACAACAAGGCTCTCTCCGCTTCAATGGGGATCCCCACACAAAATTTCAATTGTTAAACTCTTTGTACTTGGTACTTACATTTATTTTTGGCTTGCTTTTCGTTTATTTCATTTATTTCTCTTGTATTCAAACTTTATTAATAAAATTGGGAAGTGTTCCCCGACACTCCCCCACCACGTGTGGTTTCTCCGGGTAAAAAAAAACTCGAGTATAAACGAATAAGTATATCCTTTGTTTTCTTGTAAGAATGTTTTTAATTGGACTGAAAATTTCTGGTCTAATTTGATCTGGGATGATAAATGTCTTGTCTCCGTGTAATTTATAACTATACAAGTCTGATTAGGTCTAATCTAATCTGATCTGGTATGAACACAGTCCAAATAAAAACATCTTAACTCATATTAAAGTCAAATGTACTCTACAGTTTGAGATACAAGGAGCTCATTTAAATGAAGTTTTTGTGAATCCGTTAAGTTGAAGATGGCTTAGTTTCTACTCTTTTTGTGAGCTTTACACAACTGTAAGCACATTCGCAAGGGTGGGGTCGTGTTTCAGTGTTGGATACCTCTATTACTTCTTACCCCTTTCAACTCTCCATGTTCCAGTTTTTAAACTTGAGTATCATTTTCCTTCAAAAAAAAACTTGAGTATCATTTTAGTAAATTATACATATTTATTGGGGGGTAGCACTATATATATCACTTCCAACACAACTCTACATTAAAAACCTAACGTTAAAGTTGTCTCAAACTGAAGAAACCTTCACGGTGCAGAGCGATCATAGCACATCCCCTCCCTCAATCTCATAGCTTGAAGTGGGGTCCCAGCCTCCTTTTCCGGAGGCGATCGGCAATGACAAAGGCAAGCTCAAGAGACTGAGATGCATTTAGTCTGGGATCACAGTGTGTGTGATAGCGTGAGCTAAGGTCGTTATAGGTAATTGTTCTAGAACCTCCTACGCACTCCGTCACATTCTGGCCTGTCATCTCCAGATGCACTCCCCCCGGAAAGCTCCCTTCTTGATCATGAACATCAAAGAATGCCCTTAGCTCAGCCTACATCAAACAAGCACACCAACCATCATGGATTCATGGAGATGAGTCAATGACAGCATTAAAAATCGACAAAGCAGGCAACACCATCCAAGATCATGTAACTTTAAGTGCCAGTTTGTTAGACGAAGTTTTGTGCTCAACGACATATGTAGCAAGGATTCTACTTCCAACAATAGGACTTGTATGGCTCGAGAATTTAGTAGTACTTGTAACTGGTTGGAAACATGTTCACTTTTAAAAGTCCTGTCTGGTAAAAAGAAGCTAGTTTTCACCATGTTAATTAGTATGTAAAATTAAGTTAAACAATCAAAAGAGTTTAAAAAATATAGCAAGAGGTTATGATTTGGTGATTCCCAATAGCTGTAACGTACTAAAGTTCAAAAGTAGTACCTTGGGGGAATATGAATCATTTTGGATGGACAAAATGAAAAAAAAGACACGTTTACCCTTATTTTCAGATAATATTTTTGAGTTGATTTGAAAATTTATTAAATGCTTTTTATGAGATTGTATTCTTATAAAATGAGATAAAAACTACAAAAGAATAAAATCAAATACGTAAACAAAGCATAGAGATGAGTATCATACCCTGATTGCATCAAATGATCGGGTTTTGAGTCCACAAGGAGCTTTAGTTGTATTGCCATGCATAGGATCACTGACCCAAGTCACGATTTGACCTGCGCTGCGAACAGCTCTAATCAGATGAGGCAATTTCACTCTCATGTTATCAGCACCCATTCTGGCTATTACTGTTATTCTCCCGGGTTTGTTTTTGGGGTTCAGAATGTCTATAAGCTTTACCAGCTCACTGGGATCCATTTCTGACTCACCTGCCCCAAAAAACCTTGTGTGTCAAGTACATGAACTTTGTTTTTCCATTTGATTCGAAAAGCAGGCCGCTAAATTCTAAAAGAACTCTTTTTGGAAGTTTAGGATGTTCTGACTTGGACTGTTTTCAGTCCTAGATCAGACAATTACCAAACCAATTCAGACCGAACTAGACCATAAAATTCAAGTCCAATTAAAAACATCCTTAGACCTATGACTTTATAAATGTCAAGAATTTAGCCCTGAAGCCACCAAAAATAACAAATACACAGTATTTGTCAATATGGTACTATTCAAATTGAGTATCTGGTGAATTGGTGATAATTTGGTAGCAAAACAAATTTATTAAACTTAAAATGACAAAAATGCATTTTAAATAATAAAATATAAAAAGAATAGACATTGGCATTATAAAAATGAAAGTTGCACTTTCTATAGTTTGATAATAAAAATTACAATAGCGCCAATACATCGTATCCTCAATTGGAGCTGTACTTTTCTGACAGATTTTTCATTTCTAGTGAGTTTAGGCCTGAGGTCTCAACACTTTGAAAGTAGTGGGTCTAAATTGCCGAAAAGGGCATACAATGGGACAAGTTTTGCCAACTCAGTATAATTATGAGATGGAAAAACTTTTCTGCCTTCACAACAACATACTAGAAAGCCCCCAGCATCTAATATACATTATATACCTTAATTCCAAGTGGATTAGCAACTCCTCTCAGGAACTCTACATGTGCACCATCCAATTGCCTTGTTCGCTCCCCGACCCAAAGCATGTGGGCAGAGCAGTCATAATAAAGGCCAGATGTAGAATCTTCCCTTGTAAGGGCTTGCTCATAAGGCAAGAGTAGGCACTCGTGGGATGTCCAGAAGTCTGTTGTGGTCATTATTGGATGGTCAATGGTAAGCCCAGCTGCTGTCATGAATCCCATTGCTTCATCCACTCGGTGTGCAAGTTCACGATACCTTTTGACAATGATCAAATAAATACTTGTCTTATCCAAAGAAAAAATATGAAAACATTACAGGTCGGCTTGGAACTCTGATAAAAATAACGAAAATTGGAAGGAAAATTGGGAAGGAGAGAAAAAAGAGGAAAATAAAAGATTCGTTTAACTCGATAAATTTATTTTAAATATTTGTTAAAACTCATTCTATTTATTTATTTCTACTAAATAAAGTCAATATAACTGTTTGGTAAAGTTCATTGGCAGAATCTGCTGAACTTCCTGAAAAAAAGTTAGGTAAAACCCTTTCAGCCAAATACACAGAAAAGCAGAAAAGGCATAGTAAGCCAGCTTGGCTACCAAACAGAAAAAGCATGTAATATGTTCAATGTTATTATTCTTCAGATACGCAGAAAAAGGCATAGTAAGCCAGTTTGGCTACCAAACAGAACAGGCAGGTAATATCTCATTCTTGTTATTGTGGGTTTAGGTTGTCATTATTAGATGGTCTATTGTAAGCCAAACTGGCTAAACAAATAAATTTATAGTAATATGTTCACTTTTCAATTTCCTTTTCAAATTCTAAGTTAAAACCAAGCATAATAAAATTAACCTTCCGAAATATTTTGCTTCCCTTCCCACAGCAGTTTCCGGGATCCATATGTACCCATCAGGTGAGGAAAGAAGACAGTTCAAATGCATTAACAGAAGCATACCTATCCCCTTGCTCGCTATGATCAGTGAAATCAAGATTCCATTGGCTAACTCTCTGCATGGCAGCATAACCTCCGGTGGCGAATGCTCTGAGAAGATTCAATGTAGCCACGGATTGAGTATAGGCCTTAATCATCCTTTCTGGGTCAGGAGCTCTTGATTTCTCGTCGAAAGCATCTCCATTCACATTGTCTCCCCTGTAACTTGGCAACTTCACACCGTCCTTTTCTTCAAAGGGTTCAGACCTTGGCTTTGCAAACTGACCGGCCATCCTGCCCACCTAAACTCACAATAACAAGAATGAGATATGATTTGATACAGTATGTAAGCAAAAAAAAATCTCTAGGAAAAAACTGAAATTGCAGAATCCTGATACTTAGATTGACCTGCGGGGAAAAAAGGTTAAATGTGTTAGGAAGAATAACTATTCAAATGCTTACTCTATCACTACTGTACTTAAGTTTCACTTTTAAGGAAAAATAATCTGAGATTCAGGCTTCACAGTGGACCAAAAATCTGGTTCCTTTTTCAGTTTTTCCAACTTCCCTTCCACATGAAGTCCTGAAGGGTGTGTTTGGATTCCATAAATGGCTATATAAATCAAAAATGGAAAAGTTATTATTTGGTTTATAATGCATATGAAATTGAAACATGAATACTGCTTTTTTCAAATGTCTTAATTTGAAAAGTTATTATATAGCTTTCTTAGTCTTAATTTAGAAAAAATAGATTACTAAAAATGAGTTAAACAAACATTTAAAAATGTTATTGAGTTTGAGCACATGTTTCATTTGCCTAATTTTTCCTGCCAAAGTCCATCTCTACTTTCGTCTTATTTAATTTCTTTTAACATTTTCCTAATTCCAAAACTGACCCTAAAGGAAACCAAGTGTTCTGAAACATGAACCCCAAAGGCCTAAACTTTTTACTTTCGAGAAGGGGACCAAATTTATTCAAAAAGTCAACAACAGGAAGTCGCGATCATCACAAAACATCAACAAATAGCAATCAACAAGGCAGAAATTTGTCCAATTTACGAAGAAAATGTGAACAAAAAAAATGGTGGAATCACCTTGACAACAGGAACTTGACCACCAAACATAAGCACAACGCTCATTTGCAATATCACTCTGAAAGTGTCCCTAATATTGTTAGCACTAAACTCTTTAAAACTCTCAGCGCAATCCCCACCTTGCAAAAGGAACGCATTCCCCACAGCCGCCTGTCCCAATTTCTCCTCGAGACTCCGAGCCTCACCGGCGAAAACGATCGGAGGATAGGATTCCAGAACCTTTAAGGTCGATTCGAGCTTCTCTTTGTCCGGGTACTCCGGCAACTGAGACGCGGGTCTGGACTTCCAGCTGTTAAGGTCCCATTTTGCTTCGGGGTCAGGGGAAGCGGGTTTTGTTGATGGGGATGAGAAGATTGCGGCGACGGGTTTGGTTCGGGGTCTGAAAGTTGGGTTTGCGTCGAGGGTGACGGGTAGAGGTATAACAGAAGGCGGTCTGAAGGCGTGATAGAGGTTGAAGGTGGTAGAGCCGCGGCTGCCGGCGGATATGGCTGCGAAATCCATGGCTAGTTTGTGTTCAGTCTGGACTCTGAAAGCGTCTGATATTATTGTAGTGACAGAACGAGGTATGGAGAGATGAAGGTGAAGCTTTTCCTTCGGCTACTTCTCATTTAAGGCCTGACTCTATGGGAAATTTTGGAAAATGGAAACTAATAATCCAACCTTTTAGCGGTCTTCTTTCAATAATCACACCTTTTTATTATTCATGAATAATCCAACCTTTGCACCTCATCTTCATTCATTGGTCCTGGTCGGTTAATGACCTACTATTCCAAGTTATTTTCTTATCTTTGCAAAATATTAGCTTTGTGAAAGATGAGATTTATGGTATAATGATTTGCAAAGATAAGAAAATAGCTTGGAATAGCAGGTCATCAACCAGTCAGGGACCAGTGAATGAAGATGAGATGCAAAGGTTGGATTATTCATGAATAACCAAAAGGTTGGATTATTATAAGAAAACTGCTATAAGGTTGGATTATTAGTTTTCATTTCCCCAAATGATGGTCATGGTCTCTTGGAAGAGAGGAAGATGTTTTGGGTTTATATTAAAAAAATCTTGTTTTCCATTTTTTCTTTCTTTTAAGATTTTTTCATTCATTAAAAGTTCTTAACCCTAGCTTCGCGATGGCTATGGAGGCGCAAGGGACAATCGATGATCGGTGAACGAGATGGCATCACGAGGGATAATTGGTGGTAATCTCTTCTACGGTCAGTTTCTGTGAGTTTGATTTTGATGTTTCGGTCCAAAGGTTTACTTTCTTCTTCGGGCGTTGGTTCCGTGTGTTTGTCCGGTTCGATTTGGCCGAGATCGTTTTGTTGTGCTTTTGTTATGATCAATAGGTTTTTGGAACTCCCTGTTGTTGCGATTAGAGTGATTTCATTTTTGAGTTTGCTTCATTACTTTGGTGTTTCCTCATTTGCTTTGCGTCGGTGACTCTTGATTTGTGTTGCAGTGGATATGATCTAGAAGAATGTTAATATGTTATCACTTGCTGAGGAAGAAAACAGGGGGCTTATGATTGCGGCTGACCCGATAAAGTACGAGGGTGAGATTACAGAGGGGTTCAATCTAGCGGCGGTGGCCAGAGTGGTATCTGATAAACCCACTCGTGTTGTTTCTTGATGTCAAACTATGGCTATGGTTGCCTGGTTGGGCGACAAGTGAAAGGGGTCTCTATTGATGAAATCGAGGATTCAAAATTCTTGTTACAATTTTATCATGAAGGAGACCTGAACAGAGTTGTTGATGAAGGGTCTTGGTCCTTTGAGCAGAATCTTGTGGTTATCAAATGGTTGGGGCATACTGATAAGCATGTGGAGGTTACACTGGACCATGCAGACTTTTGGGTTCAGGTACATGATCTATCGTTAAGTTACATGATGGCAAAGGTAGCACATGGCATAACCAATAACATCGATCATTTGTGCAAATGGATGAGAGCTCTCCTGGTGGAAAGCAAAGGCCGGTTATGCGCATAAGGGTCACTTTGAACATTACCATGGCTTTAACCCGACGTTTACAGGTTAGACAGGAGGGGGAACACTGGACTTTGGCAAACTTTCGATATGAGAGGCTCCCGAACTTTTGATTTCTGTGTGGGATCCTTGGTTATGCTGACCGATTTTGTCCCTCTAACCCGCATAGCGGTTTTAGGGATCGTGGAAAAACCTTATGGGTCATGGCTTCGAGCCGATATGAGGCGGTGAGGAGTGCACACGGGAAACAGGTGGCTTATTCCTAGCAATAACAAACAGGGTGACAGACAGGAAGAAAAAGTAGAGTCTAACAAAGAGACAAGAGAACAGGAGAGATATTTGATGGAGGGGCTCTTGTCAAAGGGTAAGGAGATCACTTCAATCGGGGATGCGCCCAGAAAGTGTAGGATCACTGAGAAGGATAACGAGGTGGGGACACAGCCGAGCATGGACGCAGATGAAGAATCTTCAAAAAACTTGGAAGTGGCGGTGTTGCCCGGATAGCACCACCAGTAACAGGACAGTGCGAGGATAAGAAGGATGTTCCTTTAGTGGAGGTTGGTCAAACCCCCTACTCCCTTGACAATGACTGGTCAAACTGGATTATGTTACTTTTCTGTTTATCCATAAATTCTGAACTCTGTTTCGTTTTTTCATTCTCCTTCTAGTAGCAGGTGTAGCATTGTCATGTATGGTATCTACCAAGTTGCGGGGTTAGCAAGATGGTCCCTAGTAAGCGTGAATCCAGCTCTGAGTCTCACCCCCAGTGTGGCCTTTGTTATGGTGAATTTGTATCTGGTCCTCAGTTTTATTAACATTTAAGTTATTTGTGCTAAAAACAATCTTTACCAAATTGATATTGAATTGATTCGTAAGAACAAGAATGATTTAGGGTCATTTTGTTAACTTCACCAAATTTGGTATGAGATAACATTAGTAGGATTTCTCCAAAAGGTAAAATAAGATAATTTTAATGGGACATAGATAATAATATGAGCACTTTCACAAATCTACTACTCCTGTCTATTTTGTAGAATACATTTTTTATTTTGGTTTACTCTAAAAATATGAACACTTTTTCTAAATAATTCCACTACTTTTTACTTTCTCGTTTTATCTCGTTTTATTTTACTACGTATCATTTAGCTTTTGTAGACTCATCCTACTCTTTGAAACTTTTTGGAGTTAGAGTTGTAAGATAACCATTTTAATCTTCTTTTTTATAACTCGCATCAAACTTACATATATCTTTCATTAGAGATGGATGTAGTAACTTTTTTACCAAATTATTTTGTTTTCGTGTGTTGAATTATATATAATCAAAACAAGAAATGTGAAGGTTATATTTTTTTAATTGAATTAGCTGAAGTTATTGTAGAAGACTGTTTTAATTATTCACATATATATTTTCTTTGTTTTGTTAATAAAATATATTTTACATATAATTTTGTATAAGTCATGAGATTCAACAAATTCAGTCGTTTCAACCAGAACTTTATCAATTACAACAAATTTAAGTTATTTTCAAGTTGCTGAATGGAATCCAAATTGATGTTTTTTATGAAACTAAGTGCACCGTTTACTTTTTCTAAGCTATTAAGGATGTTTTGGACTGTAATTTGCTTGTATGGTTTCTTCGTATTTTTATACTAGTGATGTCACGCGCGTTGCGCGATTGGGATGATGCCCAATGGTTTTTGGGTAACATAAAATTTAAGAGTTACTAACATTAAAGGCCCACACTTTATAAACCTTAAAATTTTTGTTTATTTTGGGTGCCATACTTTTATTCTAGAGCAAAGAACGTCAAAGCATATGACCATGCACTACTTGTATGGAAAAGCACAGTTTTGAAGGAATCAAGCGTCAAAAATCCTGGTAACCAATAATTAATGATGTAAAGGCAGATGACAACATTTTCTTTTTATAATGTTTACAAAATTGATAGCTCAATAGAGGGTCTCAAGTAATTAGTACAAGAAAGGTAATAGACCGATAGATACGTTGAGCATTGACGCTCAATGGAAATTTGGGTTATTAAAAAAATGCAGGTTATTAAAGAAAAAGATTTCCAAGTTTTTTACTATAAGTTTTGAAGGCTGCAATAGCAAAAGATTTCCAAGTTTCTTTTTATAATCTTTACAAAATTGATAGCTCCATAGAGGGTCTCAAATAATTAGTACAAGAAAGGTGATAGACCCATAGATGAGCACTAATGCTCGATGAGAATTCAGGTTATTAAAAAAAGGGAAAACTGTCAAATAGGTCCTCGAACTTTCATAAAAAAATCAATTAAGTCCTTCTATAGGAGACTCTGTCCGGTATTCGCGATTTGGGGCGGTTCCCGGTGGAATTTTTTGATGAAATTTTTTGAGCATCTTATTCATCAAGTCTAGTTTACTCATACCACATTTCAGCTAAAAATTTAATCGGGAGCGCATTCAAATTAATTCGAAAACGCAAAAATGCGCAGTTATCTTCAAGAATTAATTTGAATGTGTTCCCGATTGAATTTTTAGCTGAAATTTGGTATGAATAAACTAGACTTGGTGAATAAGATTCTAAAAAAATTTCATCAAAAAATTCCACCGGGAACTGCCCCAAATCGCGACGGCCGGACAGAACCTCCTATAGAAGGACTTAATTGACTTTTTTATGAAAGTTCGAGGACCTATTTGACAGTTTTCCCTTAAAAAAAATGCAGGTTATTAAAGAAAAAGATTTCCAAGTTTTTTTGGGCAAAACAATAAGTTTTGAAGACTGTAATAGCAAAAGATTTTCTTGTTTCTCTTTCTAATCTTTACAAAATTGATATCTCCATATAGGGTCTCAAATAATTAGAACAAGAAAGGTGATAGACTAATAGATACCTTGAGCATCAATGCTCAATGAAAATGCAGGCTATTAAAAAATGCAGGTTATTAAAGAAAAAAATTCAAGTTTTTTACAATAAGTTTTGAAGACTAATAATGCCGATAAGTTTTATTAAATGTCATCTTGGTTTTATAAAGCAACACATATATAAAACAAATTACACAAAAAAATCATAAAAGACACATTCTGAACCAGGAAGCCTTAGCTTGTCTTTTATATAAAAGCCTTAAGATAATTATTCTTTATGATGTACTCTGCACTGTCTATTATCTGCATTTATATATGAGTTGCACTTTTTCCTAATATTTAGCTTTTAAGAGATTAAGAATCTATGGAAGTAGTCTAAGTCAAAAGCCGTATATAAGGTTGTTTCCCAATCATAACACATTGACAAATTATCAGTTATAACAGCTAGCATGTGTGACTTAAAAGGAAAGAATAAGCATATTGGACTGTCAAAGTGAGTACATAAAGAAATGGGAGGTTCCTTAACATCAATGTCAGTATATAAACTTACATTCCATGATGGCCATTTGGCCCATATCTGGATTGCCCGGCCAAGATAAAGAATGTGTCATCAATAATCCATAAATTAGTACAAGAAATCATCAGAACTTCTTATACTTCCATCTATTAGGCGGATCCGGAGCCTCTGCCTTGCTTTAGAGCAAGGTAGAGTGTCTTGCTTCTGGACAGCCGTCCGATCACATATTCAACGGTCATAGATCTTGGGGTCCCCACTTTTGCTGATCTCAAGGCCGTCCTCGCCACTGCCCGACCGTCCGATGCGCAAGGTACCCTTATAGTCGGGCAAAGGATCCCAATCCCTATTAGGCTGCCTCATCAGAAGGCAAAAACCAATGATGTGGTTCCAACTCAGAAGTCTTTACTTAACTTCTTAAACTTCCACCCTAGTAATTTATTCAAAATGAAAATATATCCCAGTCATAGTGATAAAGGATCTCCTACGTATATAATAGTCATTGGAGGAAAGTAAATTTAAATTTTGCTACTCAAATAAATTAGACATTGTCAAATTACACTATTTCAATATTAGCCATTGAAGGCTTTAAAAATTGAAAGCTATTGGAAGCTTTAATAAACGTGCAACATTAGCTTTCAAAAGATAGTGTAATTTGTGAGCAATAATCTTTGATCCATGAAAGATAAGGAGAAAAGAGAAAGCAAAATACCTTATTTGTTAGTGTCAAGGGGTGAGATGATGAAACCTATAAAAATAAAAACATGGTTTGAGAGTCTCAATTCGTCCCTAACCAGAATAGAAGAAGCGATGTTTTGTGGGAACACCAATCCTTCTGCCGCAACCAATGGTTTGCGAGAATACAATTTAAGAACTTCAGACAACAAAACATACAAACTGTATAATGGAAACATAAAGAGTAACAAATAAGTGTTCATCATCGTAATACAATAAAAAGGCCGGTCACCCCATCAGGAACAACAGAATACTACTCTTAACATGCCAATTTTTTTTTTTGAAAACCAGGATGCAAAGATTTCAATGCATTTCTTACCAAAATAGAAGAGGTATTGTGTGCATAGATGAAATGATCAACAAAGACTTTATTGGTTGGTTTGTTAAGGGCACTTGGGACACCCCTGAAATCCCAAAGTTAGCAACCAGTAATGTCAATTTCCAGATCAATCCCACCTTTAGACTTCCCTGAGACCTTATCAGTGACGGCTTTGCAATTCTCAATTTCGCCGTATTTCCCAAGCACAGTAATCAGGGTTTCAGTAGTCATGATGTCCCAGCCGAGACCGTGCAAGAAGATTTTCCGGTGAGCAGATCTTTGTCCGCCCATGTGTCAACGTTTACCATGACATCAGGGTGTTGGGGTACCGCCTCCTGACTAAGAGCCTTGAGTTCTCTTTCGAGAACGATTCCAGAACCTTCCTGAGTGGCTCGTCGTCATCGTCATGGACTTCATCGGTCAATCTAACCTCTCCCTCCTCACTGTTGGATTTCTGAGTATATCAAGATCCGCAGCTTCAACTTCCTCTTCCACTTCGTCTTCTAGCAACTCTTCTACCTATTGCCCTGAAACTTGATCCTAGTGTTTCCTGCTATGGTTCTAGATCTTGGATTTGCTCTAGTTCAACTAAGGTGCATTCTGATTTGGTGAATTCTGCTATGAGGGATTGGTAGGGTACAAAGAACTGAAGAAGCAGATCTGGCGTCTGGCAAGTAACTGTTCTGGCGGATGTCATCTTTAACCGTACTGCACGTTTGAAGACGGAGATAGACGGCTAATAGAAGCATATACAAGGGGCGGAGCTTAATGTACAACCCCTTAAAATATACGATGACTACCAACACATTTTTTATACCCAAAATAACCTTACTTGTATTCATGCTTATAATATGTTAGAGAACTATTCAAGTCTGATCTGGTCTGGTCTGGTCTAGTATGATCTGGTCTGATCTGGTCTGATCTGGTCTGGGGTAGATTACGGTCCAAGTAAAAACATCCTAATTATCAAGTGTACAAAATTATTTCACATTATTTATGGGAAATACTCTTTTTATTTGATTCGATATATATAGACGGACCATGATCAAATACAAAGAAAACTTAATGTGAGAAATGAGAAAGTTTTCATGCATTAGATTTGAGATTTGACGACTTTAAAAGTTTCGAAGATGTGAGAAAACTCTAGATCCCCTTAGGGGTTGTTTGGTTCAAGGAATGTCGGATTACCATGAGAATGTTAGATTGTTGGGTATGTTAGATTGATGAGAATGTATTCAAATGGTCTAAAAGGCGCAGGGCGCTAGTCGGGCGCCAGCCCAGCGCCTAGCGCCTAGGCGGCTAGGCGGGCGCCTAGTCGGGGCTAGACGGAGACATATAAATTGCATTTTTATCTATATTTTTGCATAAATATGATGAGTTAAAATACATATATACATATACCTTAACAAACATGAATGATAGAATTATCATATTTAATCATATGTAGTATATGATAACTAAACACTGAACTTTATTATATTATAAATACAAATAATGATAAATTTTAGGTATATAAACAAACATGCATAGTTTTACCTTAATTTACAATTTCATTTCTTTATATCCATGACTAAAGTTAAGGGATGTATATCGCTTAGAAAATTAAAATTAAAAAGTAAAGTAATGTTCGGCGAATCTAGGCGGCCGATTAGGCGCTCTAGGCGGGCAACTATGCGTTATAGGCGCACAACTATTTCTTCTAGACGGCAAATCAATTAGTCGGAGCGCCTAGACGAAAATCGGGACGTCCGACCACCGCCTAGCACCTAGGCGGGGATTAGTCGACGCCTAGAACGATTTTTAGAACATAGAGTGAATGTATTCCCATGTGTGTTTGGTTATAATTAAGGGAATGTGTCATTATTTATTTGGTTGAAAGATACCTTATATTGCAGATATGATGAATTACTTCAATGCTCTTTAAATATTTTTTCTTAACGCAATAAATCTATTACAACCTACATCTAAAGTGATTATAATTACAGATAAATGAAATATCTTAATAATAATAATTAAAATCAAACCTAATTGAATTATTTTTAAGTAAAGTATGTTTAATTGTACAAAAGTTGTAGATCCAATGCAGAAGTGAAAAAATACTTTGGTCAAATAGTACTACCTCCGTCCCTAATAAAACTTCCAATTACGAGTTACGAAGTTTGACCAGCGATAAAGTTAAATGATCCCTGTGAAAACTCGGATTATTTTTAGTAAATAAAATTTACATATTCAGAAACTACATTAAACCCGCTACAAAGCCTGCAAAAAATAATTCAATTTTTATAAATTTTTGATATATAAAGTAAGAGTTTAAGTGTGATTTAAGTTGACTCTCAAAAAGCGAAATGGAAGTTTACTTAGGGACGGAGGGAGTAATATAAATATATTTATTATCATTTCAAAAATAATTAAATAATGTTCAAGTTATTCGTAAAACTTGTTTTCAAAATAAAGAAAAAATAACCAATTTTGCCATTAAATTTTGAAATCCACTCATAAAAAATAACAAGAGTAGACATTCGAATATTATTAAATACTTCATCCGTCCCACTTAAAAGGTTGTTACACAATTTACGATGTTCGACTGATCATAAATTTAATCGGTCCGTGTCAATAATAAGATTATTTTTAATAAATAAAATTCACATATTTAGAGACTGCATTAAAAGTTTTATAAAGTCACAAAAAATCAAATTCGATCACAGTTGAATATATAAAGAAATTAAATGAAAAAAGATAGTCAAATGAGGGTATTTTCGAAAGAAACCTAGATCATCTCGGTAATGCGAGATAACCTAAGGCATGATTGGTTAAAGGTTAAACATTCCCCTCCATATTACATTCCCGAGAATGTAACTTTCCTGATTTGTTTTCAAAACCGTGAACTAAACAAGGATATCTAACATTCCGTGCATCACATTCCGGCCTTCATTTGAGATTACCCCAAACCAAACAGACCCTCAGAGTTGTCACTAAAGGGCATCTAAGCCCTCAAATTTAATTTTGGAGCAAAAAACTCCCTAAAAGAGGGCATTTTCCCGCTTCTCTAACAGTGGCCATACAGAAAAGGTAACATGTCTTGAGAAATTGTGATAAATGCAAATACATCCCAGGATTGTCTCTAGCTAATCACACCCAAACCTATATTTTTTTGGGTGAGCAAATGTCTTAATCACATGTGGCAAATTAACTAACTAAATGTCGAATTATAGAGTTAAAGATGTTTTTAATCGGATTGATTTTTTTATCTGATGTAAGTTGGCCTGATCAATTTTGGTTTGATTTGATATTGTCTGTTTTAGAAGTTTTATTCAATTTATTTAAGTCCTAGAGAAGATCATACCTAGCCAAACCTGATTAGACATAAACAGATTAGACCTCAAAAATTATAAAATACTCAGAAAACATACATCTACTGAACAAGACAAGAGCAGATCAAGCCAAATCAGATTTGACCAGACCATAAAATTCCAATCGAAAAATATTCTTTAATCCGTCTGCTATGAAATTTCATTATATATACGGAGTAATTATTTATATTATAATCCGTTTATAATTTATTTTTATTCATTTATTATTAAAAATAATAACATTCCTCCCAAATTATGGTACAATATATCTTCTGGACTTATCATACATTTTTAAAGAAAATATAATATAAATATATTTAATTCAGAAACTGCATTAAAATTTTTATAAAGTTAATATATGAAAACTTAATTTTAATAAAACTTGGATATAAAAAGTAAATGATTATAAAGCAATTTACATTGACCAGAGAGCATTGTCCTGTTCTCTGGTCAATGTAAAGTGTTTTATAATCTTTTACTTTATATATTCAATTTTATTAAAATTAAAGTAATATATTAACTTTATAAAACTTTTAATGAGATTTCTGAATATGTATACATTCATATTATCTTCATATTATCTTCTATTTATAATCTATTTATAATTAATTTTAATAATTTACTATGAAAAATAATAAATTTCCTTCAGAATTATTGTACACTATAGTATATTTTCTTGATTTGTACCGTATATCTTCTATAAGTAAAGAGGGAAAAACATTGTTGTATGATATAAAAGATAGGAAAAATTGAAAATAATAATTTCAACTATTTCTGGTCAGCTAACAATAATCCCAACTATTGATTATTTTTGTATAATCCCAACTATATGGACCATCCACCAATAATGGTCCATGACCGGTTATTACCTGTTATAACATGTGAATTTTAAATAGAAATTAATAGTAAAAATTAAAAGTTGAGATTATTTATAGGTATTACCTGTTATACCACTTTAGAAACTATAGAAATTTATTTATAGCCGGTCACGCCGGACCATTATTGGCGGAAGGTCCCTAAAGTTGGGGTTATTCTTAAATAATTGATAGTTGGGATTATTATAAGCGGACCGCCAATAGTTGGAATTATTATAATCAATTTTTCCTAAAAGATATAATAGTTTTTGTATACTTATAATGTTTACAATATACACATTATAAATGTATGATAAGTCGAGAAGATATATTGTACGATGATTTGGGAGGAATTTTCTAAATTTTAATAGAAATAAACTATATACAAATTATAATATATAAATAATATATAATGACATTTCATAGCAGACCAAATTAAGGATTTTTTTTATTATTTCGATTGAACTTTTATGATTTGGTCTACTCTGATTTGGTCTGATCTAAAGTGGCCTAGTTTTGTCTTGTTTTGTTTGGTAAATGTATGGTTTATGAGTAATTTATAACTTTTTAGGTTTGGTCAGGTCAAATCTTGTCTAGGTCTGAAATAAGTCTAAGTAAAAACTTCTAAAATATATCATATTAGACAAAAATCGTTTAAACCAAATTACACCAGATAAAAATAATCAATTTGATTAAAAATATCTTAACTCTATGATTCCACATTTAATTAGTTAATTTGTCACATGTTTAATTATTTAAGACATTTGCTCACAAAAATATACATGGGTGTGACATGGCTGTTTAATTATTTAAGACATTTACTCACATTTTTTTCCTTAAAAAAACCTGGGGTGTATTTGCATTTATCACAAATTCACAAGTGCTCAAGACACGCTCTTAAACTCTCAGTATAGTCATCGTTAGAAAGTTGCCATTAGAGAAAGGGATAAATGCCCTCTTTTAAAGGAAATAGGAAGATTTTTGCTCCAAAATTAAGTTTGAGGGCCTAGATGCCCTTTAGTAACACCTCTAGAGGTGATTTTACCCCTTTCGGCATTTCATAATGTGCGTATCTATATCCACATTTGTTTTTACGATAGTATATCACATCTATCTCATGACACATTATTACATCCGTGTTAGGTGTGCAATAAGAAAAGTAAAAGGTGTGCAAATAAACGTTGTGTTGAGGAAGTAATCCAGCCTAGCTAGTCGCGGACTCACTCTCCCTTACGGGAAGTCTCGGGTTCGAAGCTCAATGGAGTGAGTTACAAAATCCATTACTCCAGATCCCCCAGCCTCCCTCCACCACACACCCCAAACAATGCCGGGCCGGACCGGTTCCCAGGTCAAGTGGCCCACACTGAGTCCAACACTAGTTGCCGATATCACTTGAGTTCTTTGCATATGCCCTTAATTTTAATTTTATTCAAAGTAGTTCTCCATCTCTTCTCTAATTCTTTTTTTTCCTACAAATATCATATGAGAATTTTCTTACATATTATGTATTAATGATATACTTCGTAAAATTAATGAACGAAAATGCAACTGAAATACTACAAGTATACCAGCACAACACTTGAACGACCATGATCACTAGAATTGCTATTAGTGATGACCTAAGGATGTTTTTACTTGGACTGTAATTTGCCCCAGACCAGACCAGATCAGTTCAGACCAGACTTGGATAGTTATAAAAATACAAAGAAACCAGACCTTACCAGACCAGACCTGACCAGATCAGACCAGACCAGCAAATTAAAGTCCAAGTAAAAACATCTAAGTTGCCCTGCCTACCAGTCCACCGCTTATAACATTGTAGCATGTGAATATACCAAAGGAAGACTGACATTGTAACATGTGAAGATGGAACTCAAGCGAGGTGTTTAACAAATATCATCAAAGTTACACTGCCCACCTAATTACACAAGACTGTCCAAAGCTCAATTATAAATTGGAAATGAACAAGCACTAGACAGCTTTCAATGGCATGCTCCTTTTTTCATCATCTCCCAAAATCACAAGATTCACAAGTAGGGGTTGTATCGCATGAGAGTTTTGGACCTGGGTACCTTTCTGCAACACAAAAGTAATACAGCCAATTTTTTTTACTATTTCTGACACAAAACTAAAGAAAAGGCCCATCTAAACTCATGAGTCATGAATGGATTCATTACCCGTAACCATATGGATGAAAGTAAAATGGAGCTGCTACACATGGTGTGTGGCCCCCAAAGCACAAACAAGGATTTGCACGCCGCTTCTTCTTGCCCGGAACTGCTACACATGGTGCATGGCCTTGAAAGCACAAACAAGGATATGCACGCCGCTGCTTCTTGCCCAGAACTGCTTCACATGGTGCATGGCCCTGGAAGCACAAACAAGGAGCTACACACAGCTGGTTCATGCCCGGAATATTAGTTCGTTTGCCTTTTACCTGCCATACATTAAGGATAGTAATGGAAACAATAAACATGTGCATGTGGAGGAACATGTGGGGGATTCATATTTTAAAAAAAAATACCATCAAATAGTGTTAACAAACACAGACCTTTCATCTTAAGATCTTATAATGGTGAATGAGGGTTATACCCTTTTGGGAATAGAAATTTTATTGGTGTAACACTTGAGCATAATGTAGTTGTACTTCGGGCTGGTTTCGGTTCGGATCCCGAACCAAACCAAGAACCGAATCGACATTTTGGTCTTCCTAATAATCAAAACCGGAACCGAACCAACCAAGGACCGGGTACCAAATAGTTGGGACCCGATGTTTCGGGTCGGTTTATCGGAAACCAATAGAAAACCAAATTATGGTTGAAAAAATAAATAAATAAATAAATAAATAAATAAATAAATAAATATTGGACTGATAAAAACAATACAGAGCCCAAAACGAATTGATGATCATTATTTATTAAATCAACCAAGCCCATCAGTCGGGAGCTTAACCCGTTTTGTTTGAAACCAGCTTGAAGATGTGCTTTATATAAATATTTCTGGAAGAGTAATCCATCTCTTTTTTGGTGTGGGACAAAAAGTGACACTGGGAAGAAAAACTTAAAGTAAAAAATGCAAACTTTAACTGGGGATCAATCCCTTGACCTCTTGGGAGCACAATAACCTTCACGACCAACTGACTAGCCAGCTTAGTTTGTCAATATCAAATTCGAGATTACAATATACCTTTGATAATTCTCATTAACTATTATTACTAATAATAATAATTATTATTTATATAAAATTGTCGGTTTGGTTCGGTTTAAACCGATTTTTTAGGTCTATAAACCGAGTTTAAACCGTTTTTTATTGGGTCCCAATTTTCGGGTCCCGTTTTTTATCGGTTCATATTTTTTCCCGAGCGGTTCGGTTTTTTTCGGTTCGGATTTCGTTTTTTCGGTTTAAAATGCCAGCCCTAGTTGTACTCTATGTTTGAATGATTGTGCTCATTGTTTTGATATCTATAACGATTATCTATCTCCGTTAAAGCATACTTCGTAAAATTTAACCTCGAACAGTCTCCTTTGTATCTCCATTAAAATAACTTTCTGTACCAGTAGGAGTATCTCCGGGCCTCAGATCTAGCCAAGCGGACCTCCCGACTGAGAAGATGTGCCGCCTGATTAATTTATCGAAAGACATGGGTGAGCTTAAGATGGAACTGGATCTTCCACTCGCAATGGAGAGCTATTGAATTTCAAAGTGGTCCCGAGCTGGTCGAGGATGTGTTACCAGCTTTGTAGAGCACTTCAGGGTTCATTCCACTTAGAATTTCTGGTTACCCAAATGAGTACACTGCCGGATGGTTTGGATTGTAGATTCCCGATTTGCGTCTGGACGATAGAGTCTGCCTTGAGCGGGTAGTAAGCTGGGCCTATGAAATTTCTCTGGGTGTCCCCAAGGTCGCTCAACCCCTGCTTTAGTGCTTTACCCCCGGAGTAGGATGTGTCAACATTAAGACAATATAAGAAACAGGTAATACTTTCTTCCACCTTGATGCTCTAGCTTTGCTTTTCCATATTTGTGAGAAGGGCATTCGAGAGAGAAATATTGACAAATGTGTCATGTTGTGTGGTGGCATTGATATGGAAATTGACATTAGTGGTTGCTTACCTTGGGAATTTTGGGAGTGTCGTTGGTGCTCTACTGCTCTCAGCAAAACAACCAAGGAAATCATTTAACTTATAAACACAGTGCCTCTTCTATTCTGGGAAGGCATGAATTGAAATTACTGCATCGTAATTTTCAAAATATTGTTTGGCATGTTAAGGGCAGTATTCAGTTGTTCCTGGCTGGCCTTTTCAAATATTATTATTATTATTATTTATGATGATACACAACATTTTAGTATGGTTTCAAATACTATTATTAGTATTCACTTTGTGCTTCTCTTTTTAGGTTTCAGTGGTTTGGATTCATTTGTAAGCGTTTTTTGATGACTTAGCGTTCAGAATAAGATTATTCTCAGATATTTTCATTGTGTATCGTTATAATTTATGATTTTTGAATGCAATCAATCTTGAGTAAAAAATACAAACACATCCATTTCAAGTATCAATTCTTAAAACGGCTGTAAGCTATATGTTAAGAGAACAGGTATTCCTTACAGCAATGGAAGAAAGGAGCTAAGGTCGCACTTGATATTGTTAAGGGAACAAGTCCATGACATATAACTACTATTTTTTTTATAAAATCGCTTTAGCATGTAGTCTACTCTGGATTTGGAAGTTAGATTGTTAATGTATGGTACTACGGTCTACGGGTATCTAATTATTCTGTGTTTTGTTGACTGTTGAGATGTTATTAGATTTCAGTTAAAAACTTAAAACTTACAACACATAAGAGGTCCATAGACTACGAAAATTAAGATTTAGTAATATAGATATTGGGAAAACTCTGTTTGAAGAAAATTATATCAACTTCTAAAAAACATGGGATTTGAAACCTAGAAAATAAGGTTATGACCAAAGCATTCTGAAAGTGAACCTTAGAATACATAAGATCCTGTCAATGTTTTCTGCTACGCATAAAAAAAAGTAATTAATGAGAAAAAAGACATTCTACTAAAGTTTAAAAGAACTAAGAAAACAGGTTTAACTAATCATGCTTTACTAACCACCACAATTTGTTTTCTTTTAAAACATACATTTGACCTATTGGCTGTAATGAACCAATCCAGGACAAATTGATATACCTCGAGAAATTGTTGAACCATGGTTACTAAATGTTAATCAAGTATGTTTTTTGTTTGAAACAAGGATACTATGAGAAAGACTAGCCAAATTTAAATGAGGCCAACTTTGTTTTTTTTAATCTTGGAGTTCAGTTTTAGGTTTTGCTTTACATGTAATACGACTTTATTCTTAGTGGATGGTTGTACTTTGGGAGATGTTGGTATTATTTCTTCTTACACCAAACTTTATTTCACCTACTCTGCTCTCCATGGAATAAGCACACACGATGATGTTCAAAGCGTACTTCTCAGAATTCTAGATTGAAGTCATCATGTATGACTTCATCCCATTGATGCCTCTGTCTAATGTTCATAATGCTGAAACAATGGTTGAAGGTATGGGATTTCTGTTGATTTATCTTTGTTTTCCTGAGGTGTAAAAGATGTTTAATCTTATAAATATATTCCACTTAGGAACTCTTGATGAGTATTCATTTGATTCGGATGAGGAGGTTGACAATTTGCCAAAAAAGGCTGGTGAAGGCAAGAAAAATGAAACCACTAAGGATGAAAGAAAACAAAAACAAAACGAAAAGCCAAAAAAACAATGGTAAGCATTGCTTTTTTGTCAAAAAGATATCATCCTTATTGATTTTGCTCCATAAAACTTTTGTTTTCTCTTTTGGCGGCTGAACAAAAGAAGGGAAAAACTGGAGGGGGCAAGCTATCAAAAAAAACGAAAAAAAAACACAAGTTACAAGGAAAGACTGGAAGCATAAGTTAGTTTGACGGCATATCATAGGATCTACCGTGAGTCTGTGATCAAGGGAGTGTGTGTACCAAGATGAGCCCTATTTATCACACCTTAAGCTGGCGTCCGTGAAGCTCAGATCCATTTAGAAGAAGAGCCTCGTGAACAGATTCTTGCTCAACAAATTCAACAAATGCATATCCCTTTGGCTTTCCAAGCTTGTCAGTCCTAACAGTAACCCTATTAACTGTACCACATGACACGAAATGCTGTTGTATTTCCTCAGGAGTGCATTCATAATCCACCTGTGGAAAACTAGCACTAGATAAGCAACAAAGTACAAATCATGAGTGTTGGACTCAAGCCAGAGAAGAACCCCAACCAACCAACCAGCATCATCATCACATTATAATAAAGTACTTGGCTGGTTCAACTTATTTATTAGTTCAATTACTCCAAAAAACTAATATGAGTAAAAATGGAAACCTTTTAAAAACTATTGTCGCTACTGACTATATAAGAGACTACGATCTATTTATCAAAAAGAGCAAGTTAAACATTAAAAGAAAGAAAAACACCCGAGGAGTTAAAAGAAAGGAAAAAAATAGCTAAAGAGAAGATTCTAAAGTCTAATGAGTCTCAACTGTGTAGATTGTAGAGAGAGTATTTATTCAAAATTACATACAAAATCCTCTTTTTTGGAACTATTGTATTTAAAATAAACATTAGAGAAGAAGGGGGGCCTTGGTGCACCGGTTGAGGTGTTGCTGTGTGACCGGGTTCAAGTCTTGGGAGCAGCCTCTTGTCAAAAAGTTTGACGGGGAAGGCTCACTCCTTATACACCGTGGTGGTGGGACCCTTCCCCAGACCCTCACCTTGTGGGGATGCCTTCGTGCACCGGGCTGCCCTTTAAATAAACATTAGAGAATAAATGTAGCAATGCAGTTCTTTGCGTCAAGAGAACTTTGAAATGATGCATCAGCAAGGAAGAACTAATGGTCTCTTTGTGCACATCAAAGTAAGGCGTCATTCAACTGCCATGGGGTAGGGAGAAGTATGATTTTAGCAAGGGTTGAAGTTACAAAAGAGGGCAGTGCAATTCAACATTAAAACGCTTGCCTAAAAAATGCATAGAATTACTTAAATTTGGAGTACAAGCACATTAGAAC
This sequence comes from Cuscuta epithymum, assembly GCA_945859915.1. Lineage (NCBI taxonomy): Eukaryota > Viridiplantae > Streptophyta > Magnoliopsida > Solanales > Convolvulaceae > Cuscuta > Cuscuta epithymum. Next base: position 2,409,100 of record CAMAPF010000938.1, read on the forward strand.
TCACTTATCTATATCGGCAGTTGTATCTATGCCAATCAGTAAATGGGTGGAGCCAATAAGCTGACAAATCACTCAGTTTAGATAGTTTTACTCATCAAGGATGGTACTCCCAGCTAGTTTTTCACTATAGAGATAAATTGTTAAAATCGGTTTGACTTCTACAAAAGTGTGTTAACACTTGACAGATCATCTAATTTGACCTACTTGTCACTAATGATATTCTATGATGAAAAGGCATTCAGTTGAGGCTCATTTACATTCCTTACATTACAAAATGCAAGAAGACTTCTCACATTGTATATGATATAAACAAAAGTAGAAATCTCACATTGCCAACAAAGATAGAACGAGCATCCACTTCTTCCTTATCAGTCTGGTCAGCAGCATCGGTTTCAGGGTCTGGTTGTAAAATCAAATGTCAATGAACTAATAAACTAAACAAACACCGTGCAATACCACCACTTCTTCCGTGAGCACGCCGTGTAAGCACATAATCCTTTAACAAATCAACTTTTTGCTTAAATTGAGGATGATATGAAGAAGAAGTAGACTAGAAGAAACTATCAACCCTAGAAATCGAGAGGGAAAAGTCAAAAATAAACCTTGCACGGCACCCATTTCGTTCTCGACTTTCTTTTTGTGAATAAGTTCGCTCTCGACTTTGGCCTGCAATTCGCGGAGAGCCGCCTGCTCTTCTTCCATCTCCTTCAACCTCTTCTTTATTTTATTTAGTTCCTGAGCCGCCTGCTCGTCTTCCATCTCCTTCAACCTCCTCTTTATTTTATTTAGTTCCTGTATAAAAACGCCAGTAAACATGTATCCCGGAGTTAGGGTACGACCGAACCAGAAACTTCAGGGATGTAGTAGCGTTGGAGAAGAAGAGAATCAAGAAGAGCGAAAGAAACCACGGCTGGTCCATTGGTAACCACAGACATCTCCCCGTAATCGGCCTCGATCGATTTTTTCGCCATTCGAAACTGCCACTTGGAGTCTTGGGCAGCCATGAATACTCGACACCAGTTTATTTGCTTTGGATTGGGTGTCGAAGGGTGTTAGAGCATCTTTAACGCCATGCCTTCAACATTAAAAAAAATTGGACACATGTCATTAAATGAGTGGAATGTCAACCCACGTAGGAGGGATGTGCAAACTTAAAAACTATAACCCCATATCCGAATGCAATGCATACTTTCAACCTTCAATTCGTTGAGTTATTTGAATTTTAAAAAAAAAAATCTTTCGGTCATAAATAATCCACCTAGATAACGGAAATCTCATATTTGTAGCAAATCAGTTAGGATTTTCCAGTTTCGTAATACGAAGTATTTTAAAAAACATTGATTTTAAAACTAATTTGATCCATCCATTAATTCATGTATAATTCATCTTTCTTTCACAACTGAAATTGTCAATATTTTTTGTTCTTCCGAAGCTGGAGAGGCTTGCTCAAGGTAATATTATTTCAATTTATTGAGAACAAAAATTTACATGCGTGTAGTATATATTGAGAATAATTTTGAATGCAAAGTTATGAGATCAAGTGTGAATTATTTTTTTAACAGGTTAAAATCATAATATATGGCATCACTGAATTATGAATCAGAATCTGATAGTGGAACATCCAGCACGATATCCCTCTCTCTTACTAAAAAATTATTTGATGAGCGACTCACAAGAGATGATGTTTATGAGGAAACAAACTCCAATGTGGTTCAGACTTGTGCAGTTCATGTTCCTATGATGATTTCTACATTGTTAGTGGAAAACAAGCTCCCACATGGCGGTTCGAAATTTGGTAGGGTATATATCCGACGTGATAGAAAAGAGCGGCATGATATGATTTTTAGTGATTATTTCAAAGGTGAGCAGTCAAAGTATACACCAGAAACATTTCGGCGAAGGTTTCGAATGAGTATTGATCTATTTAAACGAATTTGGCAGGCCATTGAGAGTTATGGCGATTACTTCATCCAAAAGACTGACGCAGTTGGAAATATTGGGTTGAGTTCTTTACAAAAAGTGGTAGCAGCAATACGCATGCTTGCATATGGTTGTTCAGCCGATTCTCTTGATGAATATGTTCAAATTGGAGAGAGCACTGCTATTGAATGTTTAAAGAAATTTTGTGATGCTATAATAGGATTATTTGAAGAACAATATTTGAGGAAACCAAATAAATCCGATATTACCATTTTACTAAAGGATGGTGAATCACGAGGATTTCCAGGTATGCTTGGCAGTTTAGATTGTATGCATTGGCATTGGGAGAATTGTCCGACTGCTTGGCATGGAACACACACTAATGGTTTAAAAAAAATTCCAACTCTTATTCTAGAGATTGTAGCTGGGCATAATTTATGGATTTGGCATGCATTCTTTGGCATGGCTGGTACTAACAATGATGTTAATGTCCTAGACCGATCTCCCTTATTTGATGATATTGTTAATGATGTTGCTCCTTCATGTGAGTTCATAGTAAACGGTCATCACTATAATATGGGCTACTACTTATCTGATGGGATCTATCCGTCATATGCCACTTTGATTCAAACAATTTCACAACCATGTTCTATGAAGGAAAAATTATTTGCAAAACGCCAAGAATCGGTACGTAAAGATGTGGAGCGAGCATTTGGAGTGTTACAAAGTCAGTGGCATATAGTTAAAGGACCGGCACGCATGTGGAGTGCAACCGATTTGGGAAAAATAATGAAGACCTGCATCATTTTGCACAATATGATTATTGAAAATGAGTCTGATCAAGGTATCAACCCCGAAAATTGGCAACCAGACAAAGATGAAGTTTCTCAAAATGTGACTTTGGAGCATGATTTTACTTTTCTCATGTCAATGATGAATACTCGAATGAAGCGAATACAAAGCAAATCGGCCCATATAGCCTTGAAGCATGATCTTATCAACCATTTGTGGGAAATATATGGCACCAACGAAGGTGATTAATTTTTTTTTAACATGGGGACCTCGATCAGTTCATTTAGGCTCAGATTTGAAGTGATCATGGTATAGTACCATCTAGTTTAATTTTGTATTAGGTATTTTGATTGATATAAACTATAATAAATGTAAAATAATGGTATGTTAAGTTTCTGTGATATGACACTTAAAGTTTGAGCTAGCTCGCTATCATTTATGTTATTTCAAAGGGTAGCTGCTTGATGATACACTATGAAAAGTAATCATGCATTTCAATTCAGTAGTAAAGTATGAATGCAGTGATGAGACAACAATACTCTAAGATATTTTCTACTAAATAAATAGATAGTTAATAGGAAAACTATGAACAATTAGATATTGGGGATTTCTATTGCCTTAACAAAAGAAAAATAAAACCATGTCACTAATTAAGATTTTTAATACCTCTTTAAGACTTGTAAAATGATACATTTTAATAAAGTTTTAAATACAGTATTCCTAAACTTTGAGCATAGAGGGAATTCCTGATATGAATATATGTAGTATTAGCACATTCCGATGGAAGCATTCATAAATTGAATATTTGAATTTCTATCGTTGTGTAGTTTACTAGTTTATGCCCAAAACCTTAGCCAATGGCTCAGTAAGTGCTTCAATCAATGGTGCGTGCTGATGTAATCTAAATATTCAAATAAATCAATACTGTCTCTCTTCTGGAAAGAATATTGTAATACTTTGCAACCTTTCATTGGACCAGAACTACAGTACCTCAGTCAAGGTTGTGTAAGGATGCAAATTGATTCCTCTTCCTTCTAAATTCCTTGCAACTACACCTCGCATTTCATCATCAAAACCTCTCAAAGGAAGTTCCTTGCGTGTGTGAAGTAAAAAATAATCTTGGCTACAATTAGTGCGGCAGGGAGCCCATCCATTTTCTAACGTGTTGCTAGATTTTATGATTCATATATAAACAACTTATAATAGAAGCTAAAAATTATTAACTTGAAAAATGTATTCAAAGCAGTCACATAAAATAATCACCAACACAAGTTTGATTAACTAAACAAGAGATAAGAACAACTTACTTACAAAAGTAGGACCAAATCTTTCTATATACAAACTGCTGTGGAAAAGCAGTCCAAATTCCCGCCCAAAATACTGGGTCAGAAATGTGAATTCGGGTCAAAATTCGGATCGAAGTATTAGGGTCATATCGGCAACCATAAAATCAATCTTTGTTGCTCAGGGAGGCCGCACAGGCTGTGCATTTAATGTGGTAACATGTTGTCTTATCAAAACTTTTTGGACATTCAATGCAAAGGTAGTTCCAAATTTTAAAAAAAAAATTACATTGGCCAGATTCAAATTCGTGTGGTCAATACGCAGGGTGGTTCTTCATTAAATGTTGTGTACTTTCATATCTTCTTGAGCCAAACAATATATATATTAATATCTTTAAAGTACATTAACATTAATGGATGCAGTAATGAGATCTGATTTTAAATAAAAACAGATCCATGGACTTTTGTCCATTGGTTTTTAGGGTTAATGCCCGGTGGAGACTCCAACACTTTTTGCATGAAATGCCGTATAAATAGGCTACTTGAGTCAGTTCAATTCTCATCCCACACACTGCATCATACACTCTCACAACATATTTCAATGGCAGCAGACCCGGGAATGTACTCATTTCTTAGAGGTAGATGCTCAATTTTTTCTCCAGGAACACCAGGGTGCATAGATCCTTTTTTCACTACAAGGTAGAAAAAAGTCAAAAGTAAAAGAAATAATATCCATATATGTTCATTTTTTAGATTTTAAGAGTTTTCCTATCCATATTGAATAACAATGAATATCTTAATTTTGTTTTTATATTTCAGAGTATGGCGCAAACAATTTAGGAATTACCAACAAAAAGACTGTAGGTTGTCATCAAAACAAAGGTAATATTGTTTGAAATTCCAGACAGGATTGTAAACAAAGGTAACATTGTTTTAAACAAGGGTAATATTGTTTGGAATAACCAATAAAGGTAATATTCTTTGGAATTAGCAATAAAAAGGGAACTGTGGTTTGTTTGTTTTTTCATGATTGAAGTCTAATATACTCTGTATGATGCAGATCAGGATAGTAAACCAACACAACTAATATACTCGGGTAAGAGCACACAAACAACATATCAGAGTCCAGAGAGCAACAAACTCATCCCTAGATATAGAGCTCAACATTCCATTAATGTTTAACATGTGTGAGTGTGTGACTTTATAATGAGCTACAAACTCATCCCCAGATATATAATAAACCCAACCCCATATAATGTGTACTGCAATCTATTTAAGAAGCACTGCATAGTTCAGATAATGAAGTTTAAGAAGCACTTCATAGTTCAGATAATGAAGTATTGGAACTGTCTGGAACAAAGAAGGTAATAATTCAAATTAATTCTTTCAATGTGTTTGTTACACAAACAAATGTATGCACATCTTATTTTATACAGAGTATAAACGATACACAAAATGTTTTTAAAATATAATACAGTCTTACTTTTTATAGAGTTAAATGTTCTAAAATAAAGGTATTTAAATGAAAAAATCACACCCATTCTATAAACAGCCATTCTAAATATCATGTTTAAGATTATATTTTAACAAAAAAAAAGATGTAGGATTTTTAAATAAGAAAGTTATACCATTCGTCCATTCATTACTCGAAGTATAGGTATTCAATTCATTTTTCAAAATAGATATTTTCTAATTTTAACTGCCACTTTAAAAAATGCTTTTAAGAAAACATTTTTCAGTGTATGCTCGATGTTGTTTAAAGAAAATCGAAAATTGGGAATATAATGCAAGGTATTAAATATGGAGAACAAAAGAAGAAAAATAAACGAGCAAAGCCAAAATTTTAATTTGAACAAAAATCAAAGCTCAATCAAACAATTTCTGAAAGAGAATTTTAAAAAACCTGGTGAACCTGAGGTGGATCTAATGCTCAGGTTCTTAGTAAAACCCGTTTTGAACAGAAATCAACAGATTCACGGATCTTAGTAAAAACTTTGAAAACCGTTTAGTCAAAAAACTCAAACCCATTACTAAATGTCATGCATGCTAGAAAAATAAGTAAGATTTCGTCAAACAAATTAGCACAACGCCCGATCAAATGAGATCTCTGAAAATCTGTAAAAAAGATACACATGAACTGTTGAAAATCAAAGAAATGTTTGAGGACGAAATTTTGGAAAGAGGATATACCAAACGACTGGGGACGCAGCCGCTATTCATCATGGTTTGGTCGGACGAGCTGCAAATCCATGGACGATGATAGCCGCTGCTTAACATCCCGTCTAAACGCCCCACCGATCTTCTCAGACGGCCAGAAAAGTCGTAATAACGAAGGACTAAACAGAAGAGTAGATGAGGCAGTAGGCTATGTACGGAGTGTGAATATTCTGGAGACCATCGGTCTGGGAGTATAACCGATGAGTCTCCAGGAATGGAGAAGTACGGAGTAGGGGGAGATTATGTATTGCGGGGGTTGGGTCGGTAGGTTTAGGTATTGCCCGTATCTAATATTGGGTTGGTATTGCCCGTATTGTTGCTGGGTTGGGTACGGTTAGAATTAATACGGAGTATTTGAGTGTGGTTGTTGGGTCAAAATGGTTGGAATTGGGTCCAATTGAAGCTATAATTCATAATTTGGTGATCCTGATTCTTAGATTGTTAAAATTGTCATTTTAATAAAATCTTAAAATGTTTAATTTTTTTTATTAATAATGGTTAATTAGTTAATTTTTAATCATTCTAATTGCGTATGTAACACATCTTTCAGTATGATTCACCTACTTTTATTTTAGGGCATTGGCTTTATCGAATTTAAGAGGTGTATCAAATTTGAATTTATATGTAATTATGTATATATTATTAAAATTAAAATATTTTTGTTTAAATGAAAATGAAAATTAAAATAAATGACATTGTCTTTTTCGGAAGAAAACGTTGATTGTAAGGTCCACAGTCACCATCCTTCTTGATTGATTGGAGTCAACTTTGTGTTACATCAACTTACCAATTGCAAATGGTTGAAAATATTGATTTGTGATGAGGATGATCAACATATTAATTATCAATTATACTACTAAATGTTATTTACAAAGAAGTTTTTTAGAATTTGTAGTTTCATTATGAACACTTATTAATTTATTTACCACTTCGTACTTTCAAATTTATACGTAGTATGTCTATATAAATTTACATTTTTCTTTCTTCGACAATGTTTTCATCTCTCCTTACCTTATACGTAGTAACAATTATTATATTATTTACCACTTTATTTTGAGTTCAAGAATTTTTGCGTTTTTATAATAGAGTTCTTAATTACACATTGATAAATTTCCATCCGTGCATCGCACGGGTGAGAATCTAGTGAAAGCAAACTAAAGACTGTATCACTTGATACACAAATTTAAGAAAGGGCATCTCTCTCCCATTCTTTTGAAATCTCAGCCTGCATGTTTTCAAAGGAAGTTCGCACTGGGTGTGATAACTTGCTTAGATCTTGATTCATAATGTAATTCTGAGCTCTTTCCTTTTTCCTCAACTTTTGAGCATTCTCCTTTAGTTCAATTTCTTTTTTCATCACTTGCTCTTTCAGCTGAAATTCTTTCTCATCATTCTCTTTTCTCCACTCCAAGCTTGTCATATTGAAACTAATTTGTTTATCCAGAGTACATTGTAGCTTATTCAATGCATCAACAACACCCTTTTCTTCATTTAGCTTTCGCTTTTTTTCTTTACAAGCTTTTCTTCCTTGTGGGCGCACAATACCTTCGGCGTTAATGCCATCAGGGGGAACTTGATCTTCAGGGATATTAGTTTCAGAGTCACCTACCGGTGGTGAATAATTTTTGTCAGACTTACCTTTAGGCTGTACCCTCGTCTTCGTAAGATTTGTTGAGCACCATTTTGAATCCTTGACCAAGATTGTCCAACAGTGAAGAAATTTGAAATGACTCCCATAGAAATCCTTGTATAACTCCAACGCCTGCCTCAACTACAGAAAAAAAGAAAAAGAATAGTTAATCCATACAACTTTAAAACTAAAGACAATATAGTACTCTTACCAAGTCTTCCGAATTTGTTCCACTTTTTGGATGTCTTTCGAGTTGTTCATATTTCCCAACAAATTTGGCTACTGCATTTCGTATTTGGTGCCAATGGCATTGTATGCTATTATTAGTCCTAGATTTCTTGTGCTCGGGCCCCATTTTCTCCTTCCAGACTTCTAATATACGATTCCACATAGCTGAACTTTTTTGATTAGTTCCCACATCAGCATCCGTGGATATATATAACCAAGCTTCGGTTAAAGCAACCTCCTCTTCTGTAGTCCAGTCTTTCTTAGACGTTGCATTTTGAGAGAGATTTGGATCTTGAATGTCTTTAGCTCTCTTGTTTAATGCATTTACTGTCTCAAAGTTCTGAGTGCCCATAGGGGTATTCAACATGTGTTGCAAGGGAAATGTAGGTCGATTATGTTGATCAATGTGGACAGCATATGCTCCAATAGTTGGATCAAAGTGATACATAGGCTGCATCATCGGGTTGTTCATTGGGTTAAATTGGTTCAAATTCTGGGATGGAATTCCATAATTGGTAGATTGATTCTCGCTAGTAAATGGAAGGTTAGCACGGTCCTGTGAATCCATGTATATGTAGCCTAATCCTTTCTGTGCATAAAAAGAGAAATTATACTATAAATATAAATAGCACATATGTAGACAAAAAAATGATGTGATTATATTGTTAAAAGAACTGAACTTCTCATGTTTTAAAATTACCAATAGAAGGATAGTTAATCCAAAAATCTCAACCACCATAAATATTAGAAGGGACTTTGACCCCAAAATCAAATTATGTGCAGGGTTTTATATATGCAAACATACAGTTGGTAAGAAATGCAAGTTCCACTTCAAAATTCAGCCTGCACATATAGTTATTACTTTAATAATTTAGTGCTTAATAGAAAAATCAAGTGTGTGCAGGAGCATTCTCTTCTAAATTCCTTACCAATCAAGTGTACTGAACCAACCGATAAACTACACATACCTAATGGATAGTGAATTACTTGCAAAATTAATCTATAAATTTACAGTAGCAAAAGGGTCACTAATAAAAGATTAACCAACCAAATATTCATATAAAACTCTAATTTCAGAGCTAGTTTAGCAAAGCTAAGTCAATAAGCCAATAAATTGGCTCACTTGACATTTTTACAAACACTTTAAAAGCTCTGTAAAACTGAGATAAGGGCCGCATTTTCATTAAGGTTTCGAGAAAAAACAATCAATCATAGGTCATGCCTTGATGAATGGAAGACATCAAGAATTCATTTACGACATTGGATAAGGAGCTATGAGCGTCTGAGTTTTTTCCTATGCAAATATTTTCTTTATATGCACGAAGAAGAAAAACTTAAGCAGCTAGATTGTTGTTTCAATGATGTTGGTGTGCGCTGAACAAGCAGGTTACTAACTAAGAAACTCATGAAATAGTATTAAAAATCAGATTACATGTCTATCTTTCTAAGAGCATCTGAAATCACTTTTGACAACATCTAGAATTACAATTATTCACAATACGTTAAATTGGACTAAATACATAAAAAAACGAGGTGACACTAAACAAATCAAATTTTTTCTTTTCCGAAAGGTTTAACAGGGAATAAGGACTGCTAGACTCTCAAATAGCTTGCCGCCGCCGGACTGAAGTGTTTGAGTCGCCCCTGAAGGTTACAATTTCGAAGGTAATTGAGGGAGAGACTCAATTATCTTAACAACTACTTTTATCCAAAACCCAATTCAGAAAACTGATAAATTGCAACCAATAGATTCACCATCTTCTCTGAGAAATTAAAAAAAAAGTATTACCTCGTTTGTGAAGGTCGACAGTACCAAATTGGAGAGGGGTGGAGAGCTGGAAGAGTGTCCTTTCAAAATAGAATAAGAGGCTATGAATTCCCGATTCAAGAATATGGACCGGCAAGAATTATGGTTATGGCTGAGGCGGTGACTTGTATATATATGGAGATATATAGAATAATGGAGATAGATTGGCGCTATTTTTCGATAGTGGTTGCGCCATTTTTTCCCGCACATCTTGAAACCCGCCTGTTTCCCCCACGATGAGCCTTAATTTGCTGAGTCAGCCAGTTCAACTGGCTTTTCAGTTTCAGAAAGTATGCTTCACGATGTCGGCAATTATTTTGTACACCTCATCACATGAAAGAGCCCATTGAAGCTGAAAAAAAGCAAGTACTTTGTAACGTTGTGACGTGGCACGATTTTTTTAAAGTCCAAAGTGGAGCATTAGAGATGCTCTTAGTAATGGAAGTGTTGAAGGGTGTTGGACTTGACACTTGTTTGGGAGAAAATTTTAAAAAAAATTGGAGTGTTAGTAAGTGTTTGCAAGTGTCAGAGGAAACCTTCCTAACACCTCAATAAGTGACTTTTTTAACACTCCAAATCGGAGTGTTTTGAAGTGCTTGACAGATTTTGCCCCTTTCATGTTGCCGTATACGTTCACGTACCTCGTCTTCCTATTTTCACAATCTCACCCACTGAGATTTTCTTCCTCCGACTCAACTGGATTGCTCAAAGCTTTGTCAAAGCAGCTGTGACTGATGTGGTTCAAGAAGCGTACTTCACATTCGTTGATGATGCCAAGAAGCAGCATCCGTTTTCAAGCATTAGAGGGGATTGCAACAAAACTCATTGGAGGCCTAAATAAGAAGATAGGAGAAGAACCAAATGGGGATTCGCTGCAAGCATCGTAACTGCCATTCTGCCAAGAAAAGCATGTACGGAGTATTTAAATTCTGAACTACTTTACCTCCTTCAAGGACGAACGAAACACCCATAGTAGCTGAAACTTCCTGCTTCGATTTTAATCATATTGCTTTAAAGATTTCTAGGATTCAGACTAGGACATTTTTGTCAATTTCACATAAAACACTTCCGTTATTAACACTTCATTTTTTAACTCTCCCAAACAAGGTAAGTTTATGTTTTACACTTACACTTCCTTTCCTTTCCGGGCCTCTGCAAACACTTACTAACACTTCCATTACTAACACCTTTCAACACCTCATCCAAACAGGCCGTTAGCTTCGTCAGGACCGCTCGGATCAGAGCCTCTGCCCGGCTAGGTAGCACGGCCCCGGCTCATGTTTTCCCGTTTCGGAAACTCGGAAGCGTGTCGGAAACTCGGAAACTTCAAATTCCCGTTTCCGAGTCGTTTCCGTAATTAAGAAGAATTGGGAAACCCGTTTCCCAAAATAATTAGCGTTTCGGAGACCCTGGATTTTGTGTTTTTTTTGTGTGTTATTTTATTTTTTTCCTTTTTCAGAGGTCCTGATATTGTTTTTTTTAAAAGATTTTGTGTTTTTTTTGTGTTATTTCTTCATAGCAACAATGTGACACTTCATAACGCAATGCATTGTTACGAATGAATTACATTCTAAATTTTACTAGTAATATATAATTATTTCTAAACTTAAACATGCAGAATGTTTTTATTATCGGACTATTAAGCAAGTTATATGAAAATATAATGTGCACATATATATAAATGAAAAAATCTGTGTACATATGTGAAAAAATATTTACAAATATATCCTTATATTTTTTAATATTTACGCGTTTCTCTCACGTTTCGTATCCTATATTTTCTAGAAATCATGTTTCTCGCGTTTCCCGTTTCACGTTTCCCGTTTCCCGTTTCCGTGCTACTTAGCTGCCCGGCTTTAAAGCTCTGTTTGGTTCAAACTTCAAAGGAAGGAAAGGAAAGTGAGAGATGGAGGTAGAGGTGGGAACTGGGAAGGAGAAGCAAGGATTTTGTTAGATGTTTGTGTCTTTGTTTAAGAAACCGGACGAAGGGACCGGGTCAGGGGTCAAATTAACCGGTCAACTTATAAAACCGGTTAGCAATCTATCTATAATCTATAATAATATAAAGTAACAAGGCGTGGCACCTTGTTTTTCCCTCCAATTAGACATTTAATGCTTCATACCCATTAATAAATAAGAGTTACATGAATATCTATCTATAATAATATAAAGTAACAAGGTGTGTCACCTTGTTTTTCCCTCCAATTAGACATTTAATGCTTCATACCCATTAAAAAATAAGAGTTACATGGATATATTGGAGTAATTGGAATATTTTCCATTCAAATTAATCTATAATGATGATGATGATGATGATGATGATAGATAATAATAATTATTTGTATTATAATATAATAATAGTGATACATAATTGGCAGAACTTCACTTAACGCAAAGAAATAAATCAGAACGTTTACAATATCTATAATGATCTATAATAATATAAAGTAACAATGTGTGACACCTTGTTTTTCCCTCCAATTAGACATTTAATGCTTCTTACCCATTAAAATATAAGAGTTACATGAATATTGGGGTAATTGGAATATTTTCAATTCACAATAATCTATAATGATGATGATAGATAATTATTATTATTATTATTATTACTATTACTATTATTATTATTATTACTATTATTATTATTATTACTATTATTGTTACTCTTAATTGAAGACACTCCCATTATTATATTACTATTATTATTATTAATCGTATGAATCATTAAATGCGTGATTGGGCGGAAACAGCAATGTGACACGCCTTGTTATTATATATTACTTCATATTATAGATAGATACATTTCAATAAGATTTCATTGTTATTTCCTTAGGAGTTGCATGCCATAATTAGAATAATATTGGTGATTTTAATTAGACTAATATTTTTTAGTGCTCTGGTCTAATGTGTCTAAATCTGGTATAATGATCTAATTTGATCTGAACCGGTAAACATTTGGTGTACATATATTTTACTTGTCTAGTCTGACCAATCAAGCATGTTCTATTCAAGTCTGACTTGATCCAGTCTAATTTGTTTAAATCTGGTTTGGTTTAATATGAAACTGAAAACACTCAAATTAAAGCAACACATGTCTTCTAATATGCCTTAATTAATTAAAATCCTGCCAATTATACATTACTATTATAATTATTATAATAATTACTTTGTATTTTATAACTATCGAAGTCTAGTCAGGTATGAGACTGAAAACAATCCAAGTAAAAACATCCCTACACAATCATGTGTAGTTACCAATTGTAGAGGCCGTTTGACAGCACTGTTTTTTAGCTCATCAGGCTTATCAGCCAACTTTTTCACCAAACACGTAACTTTTGCTTTCGCGCGCTGAATTGTGTAATAGGCAGAAAAAGTAAGGTTGGAGTTATTTTTCTGGCTGTATTGGTTGAAGTTACTGTAGATGACCATTTTAGCTATTTTTACATATAATTTTTTCTTTATTTTATTAATAAAATATATTTTAAAAATGTTCTTTTTTTAATCAGCAGAATTTGCCAATGCAGCCACTTCAACCAGAACTTCATCAATTTCAGCAAAATCAGCCAAATCAGCCGATTTTCGTGCTACCAGACAGGCTCTTAATAGAGTATATCACCATATTATAATTACACTCTCACCATTTCCATTAATAACAATTATTACAATATTATTACATTTTTCTCTTTCCATTAATACGATTGTATGGTAACTTTTAATTTGACTTGTACTAACATACGTGTAGCATTAGAAATTAGAATACTCTTATTAACAATAAAGTTTCAATTATCATAAAAACAATAAAGATTCAGAACAAATTGCATTTAGTAATACATAAATGTTTACATAATCTCCATAAATAGCTCCACTTTTGGGCGGGACTTTGCAACCAAAAAGATTCCTCACCTTGTTCCTATATATTATTATAGATAGATAGATGTTAATATAAAGTAACAAGGTGTGGCACTATGCTTTTCCTTCCAATTAGACATTTAATGTTTCATACCCATTAAAAAATAAGAGTTACATGAATATTGGAGTAATTGGAATATTGTCAATTCAAAATAATCTATAATGATGATGATGATATGATAGATGATGATAGATAATAATAAATATTTTTATTATAATATAATAATAGTCATTCATAATTGGCGGGACTTCACTTAACGCAAAGAAAAGAATAAGAACGTTTACAATATTTTGATTTAAATGTTTTCAATTATAAGTTAGACCACACCATATTAAAAGAAACTACACCAAATCAAATCAAATCAAATTTAAATACCATAGACTTGATCAGACCAGAATAAGTTAGTAAAATATACATACATCTGACACTTACCAGACCAGATCAGTTTAGGTCATCAGGCCAAACTTCAGCGGACCCGATCATAAAACTTTAGTCTAATTAAAAACATTATTGTTATTGTCTTGCAGTACAGTAATAGTTATATTATTAATAACAATAGTCTTCTATAATAATATAAAATAACAAGGTGTAACTTGCATTTCCATATTTAATGATTTCATACTCATTTTCTCTAAACAATAATGTGTAAATCAGTAGTTAGCAATTAGTAATTATAATGTGAAAATTTTGACTTTTAAAGTTATACTATCAATTAATGTTTTTGCTTATTGGATGTTTACAAAAGATTGATCAGTAACATTTTTAGCGTTTCTCAATTGCATGAATCCTTTGTTATTACTCCCTCCGTCCCGCTAAGATTGTCCCATTTTTCCATTTCAGGGAGTCCTACTAAGATTGTTTCATACCAAATTTGGTAAAGTTTGTGTGGCTCTAAATCATTCTTACTTTATCAATTCAATATCAATCACATAAACTCACTTTTCTTAATAACCGTGTCACCTCCTCATGTCCCAATGTTAGTGGGACGGAAGTAGTATATTTTATAAACACAAATACGTAACAAAATATTTATACATCTAATGAAAAATATTTTTATTATTACAAAGTGATTCCAACTTTATCCAACTTTGTGCTCTGAAAAATTCATTCCAAAATTTTAACATATGTAAATCCGAGTTAGTTAAACTATTCATTAGATTTCCACTTTCATATAATGACATGGTTACATATAACATATGCATCCCGTGCAACGCACGGGTAAAGAATCTAGTTTAAAGATAATAAACATTTAATTGTATATGAAATTAAAATAAAATGTAGTTATTTCATAATAATAATTAACTAAAAATAATATTTATTAAACACTTAAAAGTTAAAAAGGTCTCATAATATTCCAAAATATCATTTGATCTTATTATAATATACAAATCTTAAAATTGTAATTTTACTGGTTAAAATGCTTTAAAACTTTAAAAAAAGACCAAAATTGGGTTTTTCCGATTTTATTGAGTTTTCTGGGTCCGGGTTTGGACCGGGTTTTGCCAGGTCGGCAGGTTTTTTCTGATTTTTATCATTTCCGGTTTTTAATTAACTGAACTGAGTTTCAATCCAGATCGACTCGGCCGGGTCGGTCGGTTTTTTAAACATAGGTTTGTGTTTGAGGACTATCTCTTTTCCTTATTATTGGATACATTTGTACTCTCCTCTTTCATACAGAATATATATTTAGTAAACCACCCTTTTTTCATCAATTTGGTAATTTGGCCATAAGAAAGTTGATGGATAAGGCTTCTTTACCAAATTTTCATCAATTTGGTAATAGGGCTTCTGGTGTTGTATATGTTGATGACATTATCTCGCAACAGTATTTTTTTGCTTTTAAGGAAGTATGTGTTCGCAATCAGTTGATATATACTGATAGGTCCAAATGTCAAACTGTTACATTTACAAGTGGAGTTCATACCGGATAAGATTGATACAAAAGATGAGAAGACTCATTAGTAATTGAAAATGAAATATGTTGCACGCAGTTGCAAGACTAGATTAGATGTCTTCAAAATCTTGATGGTCACAAAGTCCTCCAAAATCTAGTATACATGTAAACACACACCAACACACACACATATACACGTGTATATATATAAATATATATATATATATATATATATATATGTATGTATGTATGTATGTATGTATATATAATAACAAAATAGTGGGAGTAGAATTTGGACGGGAACACTGTAGCTAACATTTTAGGGCAGCAGGTTTGAGTAATTATTTTGATGAGAAGTGTGCTCAAAAAGTTCCAGCTAGGCAGCAAAAAGAATTACTCTGTGTAAAAAAAACGCACAAACCGTTGGGTAGTGATAAATATTAAATGTTGATTACAAATTTGGACTCCTCAGTGTAATGAATAAATACAGAGTCATCATTTCACTTTGCTATTCATTTACATTTAAAGCTACTTAAAATCCATTGGCTATTCACACAGAGGAAGCTGTATTTTTTTTTTACAAGAGACCACTCTCAAGACTTGAACTTGTGACCTCTCGGTCACACAGAAACACCTTGGTGTTCTGTTTAAGTAAAAAAAAATCACAAATAGTACTAGTCTTTAATATGGAAATGACCTTGCTATGAGAAAGCTACATCCAAATACACTAAAACATGTCCAAAATAAATAAATAAGTAAATAAGTAAATAAATAAAGAAGAGCTGTAATAACAATAGAACAAAAGAATATTTAACAATGTTGAGCATTGTCTGTATCATGCCATGTCCAGCACCAATACTCAACTACACGTCTATTAGTCTACTGGCTACTGCCTAAGTACATTATGAATGGTTTGAGGCAGGGTAGTCAAAAGCAAGCGCATATGCGCTTAAGCGCACCAGGTGACGCGCTACCAAGGTCGTGCACTTTAAGAGTTCCCAGGCGTAGCAACCTGTCAGGTGCAGAAAAAGCGCATGAAGTGCACAAGGCGCAAAGGTGCACGCTCAAAACCCCTAGGTCAAAAGGATTAGGATGTGATGTAAGATACACACATATTTGACCAAATGACAGCAATTGACTATTTAAGTATTCAGGTATCACACACATATATAAAGGTTCTTTTCATATGAGTAGGAAATATAAAAGCTATCATAGTGATCAAAATATTGAACATATACTACACTTGATCTTAGCCAAAAGGCCAAGAAAGGTATCACTGATCAAAATATATGAACAAATAAATAACTTTATCGTACACATTCAGGGAAAAGATAATTGACTTTAACATCAACAAATATTACCTCAAGGAAAAATATGTCAGCGCACTGCATGCATGGGTACAATATTTGGGCTGCACTCACTTCATCTTGTTCAGAGCGACCCATAATTTGACAGCATCTGACAATTACAAGGAGGGAGAAATTGAGACACTTTGCAGCGACTTTTTTCCTTTTAAAGGGAGGAGATGTATGTTTACTACTAACCTCAATATTCTAGGAAGCGCATTTCTCCGTGCAATGTCCATAACAAGTTGGCAGTATTCGTCATCTCTAGAATTGATCTCTTCAGAGGACCATAAAAACTCAACTTTGTTACTCTCGAGATTCATTCCCACAACTTTCAATACCTCAATCAAATACTGACCAACAACTTGAATTTTCTTTAAGTCCCTACCCATTTTGTTGTTTAGTTGAGCAAACCAATCTGCAATCCAAATCTTTACTTTACAGCCCGAAGATACCAACTTGTTAACGTTAATTGTCTTCATAACACCCTGTTCATGGAGGATTTGATGTTGATGTGGTGAGAATAGAGTCCATAGAAAGACACACATAACCACACATCCAACCACATTTCGTTGATGATCTATATATTATTGATTTGTACTGATAATCTTTCAAACACGAAGTAGTATTTAGAAATTGAGGGGAAAAAAGAACAAGCTAATCACAATCAGTGGTTCAATATCCACTGCGGACCAGTGGGATGTGGACCAGTGCCTACAAGTTTTTGTGGGGCCTAGATGGCTAGGTACCGTATGCAGGGGCGGAGCCACCCTTTGAGGTGTGGTGTCAATTGACGAATTTTTTTCTTCCCATATGTAGGTATATATTTTTTTTTAATTTTAAATTGACACCACTAAAAAATAAAAAATCTATGTCTAGCAATATAGCATAAATAATCTTCTATAAATTGACAACACTGACTCTAGATCATGGCTCTACCCCTGATCATATGGGACCTATTCAGCCCCTACGCTTGTGGCATTGAATATCTCATTTTGACTTTTTCTTTTTTTCTTAATTAAGCCTACTAAACAAATACTCCATCTGTCGCATTTTGTTTGTCCCGTCTTTCTTTTTTAAGCCATCCAAAAATGTTTATCCCATGCCAAAGTTGGCCATGGTTTGTGGCTCAATCATGCTTACTTTGAGAGGTTCAATATCAACCACGAGAACCAACTATTCCTTAACACTAGTAAACTCACCCGTGCGATGCACGGTCAAAGAATTTTCCTTCAAATTTATTTGTGCTCACTAATTCAAATTACACTATCGATTGATGAGAGCATCTATCTCCATGTAATATTGATAAAACTTCAAGCAATAAACAAAACACACTTATAATACGAAGTATATTATAGTTAAATATTATAGTTAAAAAGCGAGCACTAATCATTACTTAAAAGATCAAAAACATCCAACAAATACTTATATACCATAACATTGTAAATATACATTTCATGTAATCCTAAATATTGTTGAACACTTTTAGAATACAACATTCTGAGTCTTGTCGGTGGTTCCTTCTTCTTCATCAATACCCGTGCGATGCACGATTAGTGAAATTTTGCGGGTATAATTAACATTAGCCAACATTTTAATTAAAAAATAAACAAACTTGTAATTTTAATTGAATTGTTTCGAATTATACTCCATACAATAATAAAACTTGACGTAAATGAAACATATAAAATACAATTTACTAATGATTATAGAGTAGTACACTATTTTTATAGCCCACAAAATAGTAAGTAACACGCAACATAAACATCATTTGAAAACAAATTACATTTCATGACAAATTTAATGAAACACTTCTTTATACCTTCTGTCTAGCATTAACCCTTGTTAAAAAGGAAATTACACTAAATAGGACAAAAAACGTTTTATGTATTCCAAAATTGGACCTTAAGCATGACAATATTTTTCAACTTTGACATTAATTACGCCTATTTTGGCAATAAAAAACATGACAATCTTATTTTGGAATTCTCAAACTTATTTACTCATATTCAAGAAGTTTCTCTTTTTTTAAAACCCTTCCTAAAAGTAAATTTTTGACATTTTTTTTTCATTTTTAAATCAAAGGTCTATATATGTTAATTGAAGGTATAAATTTTTATAATTACTAAATAATATGGTGACATTACATCTAGACGAATTGCATTATTTAGACGAATTGCCGATGTAACCTGGCAAATCAGGGGGTGTGCAGATGTGAGAAAATGTGTTATGTCGTTATCTATATGAATTGAATTATTTAGACTAATTGCTGATGCAACCTGGAAAATTAGGGGGTGTGCAGATATGTGAAAATGTGTTATGTCTTTATCTATACGAATTGCATTATTTAGACGAAGTGCTGATGTAACCTGGCAAATCAGGGGTGTGTGCAGATATGTGAAAATGTGTTATCTCTTTAATTATCTATACGAATTGCATTATTTAGACAAAGTGTTGATGTAATTAACCTGGCAAATCGGGGGGGGGGGGGGTGCAGATATGTGAAAATGTGTTATCTCTTTATCTATACGAATTGCATTATTTAGACGAATTGCTGGTGTAACCTGGCAAATCAGGGGGTGTGCAGATATGTGAAAATGTGTTATGTCTTTATCTATACGAATTGTTGATGTAACCTGGCAAATCAGGGGGTGTGCACAAATTATTCAACTCAAATCGTTGTCTAAACTTTAACATCATTGATAAAGAAAATTCAAATTGACCAATAATTTTGAGGACAGATGGAGTAATACACCACAAAATGAGGTACTCCCTCTGTCCCCCTTATATTGTCCCGTTTTACCTTTTTGATAAATCTCATTAAAATTGTCACATACCAAATTTGGTAAAGTTTGTGTAGTTCTAAATCATTCTTACTTTATCAATTAATATCAAACACACAAACATATTTTCTTAATAATTGTGTCACCCTCTTCGGTCACAATTTAAAAGGGACGGAGGTAGTATTTCTTAACCCAAGGATTGTGTTTCGGCCCACGGATTGTGTTTCGGCCCAATAGAAACAAATACGAAATTCATAAATAGTGAAACCGACTTCAAAAGCCAATAAAAATCAGACACCATTCACCAACTTCTTGCAAATTAATTTATCGGGCCTGAAAAATCTGAGCACAAAAATTGAATTTGCAATTTTTTTATGGAAAAATGAACAAAAGCATGATGTTGACATTTGGGGGGGGGGGGAGGGCTATTAATAAAAAAAAGTGTGCTTTTATATTAGAATAGATAGATACTCCATACAATCATTCTTCCCAAGCCTACACCCCATCCACTTCAGTCCATGGAAATTGTAATTTTTGGAATTTCTTTTTCTTTATACTATTTCTCTTGATGTTGACACTTTTGAGCGGCAACTTCCTCACCAAGAATTCTTTTGCTTTCATATTAGAATAGATTGCAATTTTTTGACGAATTGCTCGTATGAACAGGAAATATAGGGAAAGTACTATGTGTGCTTAGTAATTCAAATCACACTATCAATTGATGACATCTGTCTTCATGTAATACTAATATAAAGACATAACATCTTATTGTGCTTAAAAAATACAATTGGTAACACTTGATACTGCAACATACAACTATCTATGGGTAAATACCGGTTTTTTCAACAACAACCCAACACGGGACAAAAATTGACCATGACTTTTATTTAAAGTCATAGCATATAAAACCATAACATGATATTGTCGCCTATGAAATTTGAAGGGCAAGTTGGCATCGGATGGCGTCAAGGACAATCTAGGAATTAATACTTTTTGTCCAGCACTCACACCGGTTAAAATCTTCCCCTCCAAAACATGACCACCGAGCCTCGTTAGAATAAGACGTGTTCCGTTACACAACCCCATCAAATGATTGATATTTCGCAAAAGCATCACCGGGCTTATATATGGTTTGTTTAAGTTTGGTTTGGGTTGAGACTGAAATAGGTCTAAGTATAAACATCTCAAGTAATATGGTGACTATGCATTTATACGAATTGCATTTCTTATACGAATTGCCCGAGTAAATTGGCAAATCAGGGGGGGTGTGCAAATATGTGAAAGTGTGTTGCGACATTATTAAACGATACTCAAATACGGAATATGAATTTGTGAGAAAATGTTAGTTGAGTGCGTATACGAAAAGTAATGCTATCATTTAAGCACAATAACTTTCGCAACACATTCAATAGGTAGAATCTATAGTAGTTCTAAATTAAAAAAATAAGTACAATTTCAGTGTGATGCTCGGTTGGTGAAATTTAAAGGGCGAAGTTATACCCAAATTAAAAGAAAAAAACCTACACACTGATCAAGTTTGATGTAAAATGAAATGTATTCAATACAATTCACAGAGTATCAACGATTGTGGAGTAGCACACACATGTGTATAGTCTAACAAAATAGTAACACTCAATACAAATATAATTTGAAAACAAATTACATTCTATGCTTGACATTTACTGTCTTTGACATTTATTTATAGTCATTACATAATAAGTCATGTTTGGATAGTATAAAAAGGTGTATAAGTAAAATACATTAAATTTAAAAACTTCTAAAATAATGTGGAATACGAAAAAAAATCCAAATAAAGGCAAAATATAGAGTTTAACATTTCTAAATTTGTTGAAATATTTTATTTATATTTATTCATATTTTATCATTTTTAGAGTTCTTTAATTTTAAAAAGACACAATTGCACCAAAGAATGGTTCCATCGGGACTTTGGATGACTTTACGGAAGTAGACATCCATGATATATTAATGAAAGATGGTATATTTTTAATCTATGGTCCATAGCTAAAACACAAAAATTAATACGAAGTAGTTTTTATCTAGAGCCTAAAAGAGACTGAAATCCACAGGTTTGGACATTGACTTTTTGAAACCCAAACCAATTTTAACAGGCCTGTCCAGAACAGCCCAAAGTTCCACCTAAAGCCAATAAACGGGCCGTCGGAGGAGCCCAAAAATCGGTGTAAACCCAATAAAAGGGCGTATATAACTAAACGCTGAAAGCGACTCCTCCTTCAAACCCACCCCTTTCTTCGCCGACACAAACCCACCCTCGACATTTTCTCTCACTGAACTCCAACGAAGCTTATCCGTGGTTCATCCAAGCAACGGGAAAACGAAGAGGTCCTCACAAATCATCGGCCTCGATCTTCTCAGCCGGTATCCCAGCGTGCAACCACAAACGAACGAACATCGGCACAATCCAGCGTCACTCCGCGCTATCAATTTCATGGCAACAGTAAGATCTGATTCCCTACATTAACGCAACCACGTTGTCGATTACATGCTTTCTAAAGAATAAACAACCTAAAATTGTTTCTTTTTGAACTACAACATACCAACTCTACAGATCTGGAAGTTCCATGGCCATTGCTCCATACACTTTACATTCTTCCGTCTAGAATTGCATGTCAGTGGTAAGAATTATATCTGTCCAACTCACGAACCACTTCGTCACTTACACGTTTTTTCACGAATAAACAATCACCAACCAATTTTATATGAACTACATCATCCAAACCTTCAGATCTGTGTTTATGGTTTGAATTCGTTTTCATATAAATTATTTTGTTACGGAGTAATATTTTTTTATAAAAGAGTCATAACATCAATCATATATACGCATACATGTTTATCCACATAAAATGTAGATCATGTTTGACTGGTTTTAAAAAAAAACTGTTTTGAATAATTTAATGAGACAAAAAAACTGATACAAAACCTTAAAGTATATCCAACAGATTTGTTTAAGTTTTTAAGCGCTTCTATCGTGTAAAGTAATCAGTTATTTTATGGATGGCTTTAATTTTGACACTTGCGAAAATGTAAAAAAATCAAGTATTTTGAGAATATAGTTTTTGGTTTACGGAAATGGATTTAAGCCTTCTTTTCATAATTGGTTTTAGATACAGATTTTAATACTCATCTTTTAATTTAAAATAAAACTTAAATTAAAAACCCCAATATTAAAAAACAACCCAGCCTTATCTTTAGAGACTTCCACCACTTTTAAAATTTTACACCTGGCAGCCACACCTCATTAAAACACCACTCATTGCAACTAATTGGCTTTCGGTGTATGACCAAATTGGATATATGCCTGCGGTTTATATAAATTAGCAAATTGATCAATATGCCTGCGTAATAATAAAATACAATTTTCAAGTCTTCTTGATTACAACTTTCATTTGGAATGCAGGTGCATGGATATATTTTCTCTGAGTGACCATTGTTTCTGTGTTTTGTACTCGTTTGTACTTTAAAATCAATTTTATGTATCTCAATTGTTAAGTTTGGGATGTAATAATTTAATAATTAGGCTTAGATTAGGAAAAAATTAGGACTGGAGCAGAGGCAGTGAATCCAGGTATATCTCTTGAACCCACTTTTTTAATCCACCCTAAAATAATAACATTACTCTATTTTTTAAAACCATTCTATTATATTCAATGTCTAGCAAAAACATTATCAATGTCATAAGAACGTGTCAAGGAATAGGGAGACAAAAAAAATCATTATAAAATTTGTTGCATTAAAATCTTATAGCGTTTTCATTAATCACAAACTTATATTAGTTGAATAACAAATGAATCCCAACTTCAAACTCCCTAAGACAACTATAAGAAAATTCATCGTATTTATTCTTGTAAATATGTAGGTTGAAATTACAAAGCAGGGTGTATTCTCTAAAGTAGATTGAGCCACAAACATTTTTTGGAAGGAATTGAGATGTTGCCTTTCTAACCATAAGAGCTCCGTACTACACTACAACCCATCTCACATATATACTTCTACGTATTAAACACTACGTACCTAAAACACATAGATTTATCCCTGGCAACACTATACCAATTTAGTCTTTCTCGATCTTAACACCCTTCATCTTCTTCAATGACATTGTTGAAAAGAATTCTCCAAAAATCTCTCTCTTCACTTTGTCCCCATCAGCTTCTAGGGCAGTCCTCTTTCTTTGTTCAATAATGGACTGGTTGAATTCTCTTGTTAGGAAGACCCAACCTGATGTATTAATTATGTCTTAGTTAAGAGACCTACGAACAGATAGTATTAAAATTAAAATAAACAAAATAAGAATGTGTCAACCTTCACGTTGCAAGAAAACTCTCTGCTCAGTAGTGTGAACTCGGATCATCTTCCTCCTATATCATAAATTTAAAAAAAGTTATTAAGATCTTATTTAAATAACATCACACCATATTGCAGGATATATATTTCTTCTTTTGCTATTACAGTTTGAAGGGGGAATGGATGTGAGAAGTGCAATGCTGAAGTATTGCTTTTATAGTTGTGTGTTAGCATGTTGCTTGCAGAAATTGAGATACACTCAATCTCTTCTACTGTGCTCACCACCCAAATGCACCAATAGAAACAAAGCATTCAAAACAGTGACTCAACATCAAGTCACTCACTTTATGTCAACAGTGAGCACCTATATTTTGGACCAATAAGAATGCACACCTCCATTTTGACCAATACGAATTGCTGACATTTTTATGTGAACAGTAGCCACCTCCTTTTTTAACCAATAGGAATACATCTCCATGAAGTGTACGAATTAATTAAGATTGATATGCAGTTTCACCTCTTTTTAACCAATAGAATGAATACAACTATTATTCATGTGACTGTTTCCAGCTACTGCGCACTACATAATTTCCGAAAGCATTTACAGAATTTCGTTTGCTATTATTTTTACCATGTCAACGAACACATTTGAACACTTTTACAATTATTTTTAACAAAAAAAAAGAGACTAAAGCATGATGTTGACGTTTTCCAGCGGGAACACTGTTCATCAAAAAAACTGCTCCTTTAGATATTAATAGATTTGTTCCAACTGCCAAACTCCATGTCCCAAACTAAATGGGAGGGAGGTGGTATTTTCATGCATTCATATACACTATTATACGCCTTATACGTAGTATACAAAGTTACATAGCATAATAGATACTATAAATCAAACATTCTGAAATTAATGGTTCTATACTTCTATTACATGATTACAAATTAAAACCAACAATCTAATACAGCTCCAAACTTTCACGACCGAAGGATAAAAAGAATATATAAGGATTATTGTTTTAATAATAATACCCTGGTTTGTAGAATCGGATTTACTCGGGATTAGGGCTTCGTTATTTGGAATTAAGGCTCAGTTTCTTTCAAAAAGAAACAAAACCCAAATATTACAGCATGGAGACCGTTTCCCTTTTCATCCTATGCGCAGATGATGTCATGTGCTCATTGGGCATTGACAAAATTAAAATGACATACCTTACCACTAAAATCATTTCAAATACATATCTACACACAAATATAGGGTATGTTTGGCAAATGGCTGTTAGCTGTTGTTGTTAGCTGGTTGTGTCAGCTGTTTCCTAACAGCTGGTTGTGTTAGCTGTTTTGACCAGCTGGTTATGTTAGCTGGTTATAGATAACTGTTTGGTAAAATTGGTTGTTTCAAAATGGCTGATAGAGAGTAAATTGAACCAGCCAAAAGAAGAAGCTAAGGGGAGCCCCTTAGCTTCTTCAACAATCCATTTTTTCAGCTTTTCAAACTCAACAAGCTAATTTTAAAAGCCATTTACCAAACATAATTATTAGCTTCTTTGATCAATCAAACAGCTGAAATGGGTCAAACAAGCTAAAAGCTGGCTGATAAGCCATTTGCCAAACATACCCATAATAATTACACCTTTACTAATATTGCGGCTACTTCAAAAACACATTTCATATTTGGTGCAACTCAGCAAATATTTTCATCAAACCCATCCATGATCTAGGACTAATTGGGTCGATTCATCTCGGCAGTTCAACACTGGCAAAAATTGGCATCACAAACTCACATATTTATACATATAATCAAACTGAATCCATGGCCATCACATAGAATACGCGTGCCTATGGGAAACATTATTTTATCAGTGTAACGATAACCGGCGCCATGATGATAAAGTTTCTTGGTTCTATATAATAGTAGTCTGTAGTGTAGTTGGTAGTACAATAGCATACTTAGGCAGCAGCATCAACAGCAAGACCTGTAGTAGCATCATCCGTCCCAAATGTTTCAATGTACTTTTTCCTTGCGTCGAGATGGTCATGTGGGCGGTTGAACGGAGTCCAAACTGGGTCACCAACAAAGAGTCGCATCGCCTGAAAAAGAAAAGGCAGTTTTTTAGAAATCACAGCACGCAAAAAACAGCTACATACGTCGTATATATGAATAGGACACTGATTCTGTGCTGGACTGTTGGTTTATCACTTTACATCTTTCTTTTGGAAATTATGATGTTCAATTGATGTATGTATAGAATAAATGAGAAATAGCTCTTCCTTTCACTTCTCCTCCAAAATTCAACTCCCATACATAGCCTTAGGGAGAGAGGATTACGAATACAGAGTATGGTTGACAGCCATAGTAGTCAATGGCGAGATATGGCGTGCGCCATATGCGCCATCGCCATGAAAAAATGATCATCGCCATAGCGCCATATGCGCCTTATGCGCCATTCGTATATGCGCCATTGCCATGCGCCATAAAAAAATGCCTTTGAGCCATGGCGATCGCCATGCGCCATGACAACTATGTTGACAGCATGAACTTCAAATGGACAATATTGGTAGCTAGGTACCCCTTAAGTCCCAATGGATATACAAAAGCTGGTCATATTATAAAGAAGAGCAATATACTTCTCAAATCTCAACTTTATGATTGCATCAAGTGTCAAACTATAGAAGACTTTATATGACAGTCAATTAGCAAAATGAAATGATGGCAGTAAAACCACTTTAATAAAGCGCATGTAAATCTTGTTTGGGTATACCTTAATGTAATTATTAGAATCAAGGGTAAAACGGTGATAAATTCCGGCAGGTAGGATTATCATTGCTCCTTTCTTCACCCAGATCCGGATCCATTCATCATTCTTATCGCGTACATCAAAATAACCTTCAATTGAAAGGAGTACAAAACATTAATAACTGTAACATGTTCTGATTGGTAAGGGTTATTTTCAGAAATCGTTGTATATGTTGTACTTGAAATGGAAAATGTTTCGTAACATCCCTTTCAACTGGAAGAGTGCAGGAAAAGCTGCTAAGCAGAATAAGCAAAAACTATGACTTCATCTGAACATAATGAAAATTTTATTATTATTTAATGATAGTCCTGTACTCAGTATGTTTTATGTGTAGTATAGTATTAAGTACACAGGTCTTGATGCCAGACAAGTCCACAATAGATTAAGACCTACCACTCCCTGCAACACAATAGCGGATTTCTTCATCAGTGTGAAGATGCTCTTCAAAGAAATTTTTTATCTTCTCTTCATAATTGGGCAACTTTTCAGGGCACACCTCACAAAAGTCCTGAAGAAGCATAATGTATACAAATAGATGATAGGCTTGAAACAAGAAAAATGATTGAGCTTATATAAAAAATTCCACTTTTTTTTTATTCTCACTTACCATGTATGAATATCCTCGCGATTCACAGATTTGCTTCAAAACCTCATCCTTTTCATAATTGTCAGCATCTAACCTCCAGCTGAGCACTCCAAGCTCTAAGAGTTACAAATTAAGTATAGGATGATAAATGTTAATTGCATCATCAGATGAATAATGAAGTGTGACGTCAAACAGGATACAGCGTAGAAACACACATACCATCAAGTTTGTCAAAGGAGACAAACAGATTTGGCTCACGGTGATGGGGAAGTCTCTGGTCTGCATTGCTATCATCCATATACCATGCCTGGATAACTTCTTCCCTGCTATCCTGCTAGAAAGAAAATTGCATACATATTGAAATCATAGAGCATCATTTTTCTTCCCAATTTTATTTCTAGGACAAAACATTTTAACTTTGAATGGAGAAAATCAAGTTAGTCAAGGAGCTATCAGCTAACACGTCATTCAATTTTGGTACGTCAAGGAGTATTAATATTTTTTTCGCTTTTCAAACCCGCTAATTGACTGTCATTTTCAGATCATCCCTACTTGAGGAATATGAGGATTGTACTTTTAACTTGCAGGAGATTCTCAACTCCCCCTAATAATTCATATCAATCCATCATGATTACTGGAATAGCAGTGGTACAAACAAAATGTCTTTAGTTCACATTAAAGTCTAGGAATTTAAACGATTGCAAACAATAACCAACATCAATTCCTACAAAGAGGAAGAACTACTCCTATTTAGTAACTACTCCTAAATAATACGTATAATATTTAGGAAAGTGCAGATAACAAAGGACAATTGAAACGATTAGCAAGAACATTTCAATTTTTTCTTCTATAAGTTGATTTCTTTTATCAGCTTTCCTATTCAACAACAACATATACGGAGTAGAAGACATTAATTAATTAATTTCTCTATGTCAAAACTAAAAAGAATTCGAAATTGCAGCACTGGAACCCGATATTCGTGCTGGACAAATATAAACTCTTGAAAAACCTAAACTTTAATAAACAAATCCGGGTAGCATACAAACATCTGAAGAAAAAAATAAGGCCTGATAGAAATTTCGAGAGAAATAATTCAATACCTTTCCGATGGAACCCATATTTTCAGTTTTCACGGCCTGAGATTCTAACGCTGATTGATGAATTATTGAATTTCGTGTTCAAGCCGTTTGATAATATAGGAGTGGAAATATGCTTCGTTGGGTCTAAGGGAAGGAATAATTTTAGTCAAAACGGTAAAAAGTAAATACCATCTCCTCGAAAAACAAAATGAAAAGTCTCAATTACCTCCCACCCCATGTCCAGGTCAAAAGAATTAGGGAAAAGGGGCAAATAAGCCCTCGAACTAATAAAAAAAGTGCAAATAAGCCCTTTTGTAGGAGGTTCTGTCTGATCATCGTCATTTGGGGAGGTTCTCGGTGGAATTTTTTGATGAATTTTTTTTGAGCATCTTCTTCATTAAGTCTAGTTTAGCCATACCGAATTTCAGCTAAAAATTCAACCGGAAAGGCACTCAAATGATTTTCGGAAAAATACTGCGTTGTTTAACTGTGCAGTTATCTTCAAAAATTCATTTGACTGTCTTCCCGGTTGAATTTTTAGCTGAAATTCAGTAGGACTAAACTAGACTTAATGAATAAGATGCTAAAAAATTTTCATCAAAAAATTCCACCGTGAACCTCCCCAAATGACGATGACCGGACGGAACCTCCTACAAAAGGGCTTGTTTGCACTTTTTTGATTAGTTCGAGGGCTTATTTGCCCCTTTTCCCAAAGAATTAATTTTATTTACTGTTTATTCTTATTTTATTCAGATCATATCAGATCAGATCAGAAAAATTCAGATCAGATCAGATCAGAAAGATTCAGATCAGATCAGAATCATTCAGATCAGATCAAAAAGATTCAGATCAGATCAGAAACATTCAGATCAGATCAGGAACATTCAGATCAGATCAGGAACATTCAGATCAGATCAGGAACATTCAGATTAGATCAGGAACATTCAGATCAGATCAGAAAAGTTGAGACATGATTTATCCTTTTTATTATAATAATAATAATTATAATACTCCGTAATATTTATAATAATTATAATTATTATTATTCTTGTTGTTGTTATTGTAATTATTATTATTATTATTATTATTACTATTATTATTATTATTATTATTATTATTATTATTATTAATATTATTATTATTATTATTACTATTATTATTATTATTATTAATATTATTATTATTATTATTACTACTACTACTATGATTACTATGATTATTATTATTATTATTATTATTATTATTATATTTATTATAATCATGATTATTATTATTCTTACTACTAATATGGTTGTTGTTGTTGTTATTGTTATTAGTTTTGTTTTCGTTATTATCATATTATACGAAGTAATTACAATTAAAATTATATAAATAAATATTATCAGTATAATTAAAATTATAATTATAGAAATAAATATAACTATAAATATAATTACAATTATAATTATAGCTATATTTATAACTAGTGTAATTCGTATAATAATAATTATACCTATTATAATTATGTTTGTAATTATAATTAAAAAATTTATAATTATGATTATAATTATAATTATATTTAAATTATATATGTGTAATTACATTTATAATTATAGTAATTATAATTGTAATTAAAATTTTAGAAATATTCAAATCAGATCAGAAAGATTCAGATCAGATCAGAAGGATTCAGATCAGATCAGAAACATTCAGATCAGATCAGGAACATTCAGATCAGATCAGGAACATTCAGATCAGATCAGGAACATTCGTATCAGATCAGAAAGATTCAGATCAGATCAGATCACATCAGAAAAATTCAGATCAGATCAGATCAGAACTTAAAAAATTCAGATCAAAAACATTCAGATCAGGTGAAGAGAACAGCTTCTAAAACTGAAGCTGGTCTATCGAGGGTGTTTCCGTCTTTCCAATTTCTAACTTTCCAAATTTATTTAGAAAAGGTTGGCAACTTGGAATCGAATTCAATAACCGCTATCACACTACCACATTTGTTTTAATAAAAATACTAGTTTTTTGCACGCGCGTTGCGCGATTAAATAAAATGCTCAATGATTTTATCTAAAAAACTATATTATATGTTGATTTGATATAGTTGGTGTTAGTACTTGACATGTTAACATTTGTGTCAACTTAAAAATTAAGTATTTAATATGCCTTCATAATGAAAGAGGATCAAAAAATAAAATAAAATAAATGCAAATTCAAATAATGGCTAAGCTAGACTCTACTTTTCTAATCTCATGAAAAAGTATCATCAAAAGTATCTAAAAAATATTTTAATATTGATGGTTGAACTTTTTTTAGGAGATGAAATGAAAGGTACAATAAATACAAATCAAGAAAATATAAGATTGACTCATATCCACAATACATATTTTTATTATATTGTTCTAGAGAAAGTAGTAATTTATTAAGTATTAACTGTGGTATTTGATATGTTTACTTCTATTCAACCAACTTCATAAATATTTGAATGTGGGATTGATCAAGAAGATCAATAACCTATTGAGTAGTAAACATTTGTAGTTGTATTTTAAATATGTACTAGACGCAATACCCGTGCGATGCACGGGTACATCGAGAGCTGAATAATAACTTGTTTAAAATTAACTTTTATTTTGATGGTATGTAATATGTAATTATTTTAAATAAAAATACATAGCAGAGTTTATATATATGTCGTATCCTTGATTATATAATGGTAGTTTGCATGAAAAAGGAAAACGTTGATCGGATGAAAATTGCAAGTCAATTTACAATAAAGGGCAAGGTTTGAGAATAAGTACTACTTTATAACGAAATACCATGATTTCACAATTTAAGTGTCTCCTGCAATGGCCATAAGGAAGCTTTATAAAAATGAACTATCATATATGTTGACACTGTACAAAAAGAATCATAACTTCTAAAAAAGTTCTTTATAGACCATATTATCAATAATATTGATAGCATGACGCTCTTGATCACATATAAGAATATTAAACTCACTCCTAGCTTAAGGTGACCCTTGACATGACAATGTACAACTGACTCCTTAAGGTACCCTTAACATCATAGCGTATAATTGACTATGTGTAAAAACAAATATTGGTAGATATATGTTTCTTAATGCAGATATTATAATTGGCTTATCGTTATTATTGTGGAAAATGAAGTGATAATTTGGAATTGAATGCATTCAAATTTGAAAGGAATTACAATATCCGATGAGACAATGATAAACTTGAAATTAAAACCTTTTGACCAATAATTTTGTCGGGTATACCTTTAGACTCCAAAACATAAGTTAGAAGATTCTTCACTTCAAAACATAAGTTAGAAGATTATTCACTGTTTCTCATTAGTATAATAACAAACTCAACCTATATTCCAAATTTATGGTTCAGTATACTTGATGTCATGATGGTGTTCAAGAACTTTTAAATATGCACTTCATTGAATTCAGCATCAATGTTGTCTTGAAGTGATCGAATATGGACTATCATTACTTAAATATGTGTTCATTTCTCCATACACCAATGAAATCATATACTTATTCATAAGCTCAACCTCATCATTTTTTTCGTGTCAAAATAGACATATGCCAAAAATATGACAGATCAATCATATTATCTAGAAATGATGGATACATGCTAGCAGCCTAGCAACAATTGAAATAATAGGGACATTTGAAGTGGTAATAAATATATCACGGGGTGTATCATTTTTTTGCTTTATATTCTGTTGAGATCACAAATATCGTAGCACAAAATATGTGTGTAGCCATTATATAAGTAGTATATGTTTGGGAGTAATTTTTTATTATCTTTCCTGACTATGGCCGTTGTGTTATGTGTTTATTATATGGAATATGTATATATGATTGATTGTGCATTAAATGAAATTTGATTTAATTATTACCACAATAACTTATGATTTCATTTGATAGCAGATATTGATCTATAATTACGTAGCAAACATGTATGAAGAACATTTTCGGTAACTGTTGTCACTTTAGGCGGTAATTATATGGAATATATGTATATATGATTGATTGTGCATTAAATGAAATTTGAGTTAATTATTACCACAATAATTTATGATAGCGGATATTGAGCTATAATTACGTAGCAAACATGTATGGAGAACAGTTTCGGTAACTGTTGTCACTTTAGGCGGTAATTTTGGAGCGAAAATTTGTGACACTCTGTCGCTTTATATTATATAAAGAAAAGATTGTTTACAAATTTACTTATTTAAGATGATGTCCTTATTCAATATTTCATACCTTCTTTGAAGTGTAGGAATTTACATTTTTATTTACTATTCTTATTTTAGTTATGTATTCGAAGATTTTCCTGGAATATTACTAATAAAAAAGTTATGGACAAAAAATGATTTTATAACTTTTAGTGACTATAATTGTGTTCAAACATCACATCAGTCACTATATTATAGTAACTTTGAATACAATTATAATAACTAAAAGTTATCAAATCACATTTTTGTCCATAACTTTTTCAGGAGTAATATTAATACTTTATTTTAAAATATATAGTACTTTTCCATATATATAGTACTTTTCCATATATTCATCATTATTTTAAAATTAAATCATTTGTTTGCATTGATTATTTTTTATTTGTGTCATGCGTAATAAAAAATGGATAATCATAAAATTTTTGTTATGCGTTGAAGATAAAAAGGAAAGTAATGAATGATTACATTGCTTTACACTTTACACACGTTGCTCTTTATTTGGTTAGCTCCTTTTTTATTACGTAGTATTTGTTAGCTCTTTAATGGCAATAAAAGCTCCATTAATGTATAAATTTGTCAAGAAACTCATACGTATTAAACAGGCTAATTTCAAGACATACGAACTTACAATTATATCCTTCATTTGAGCGGCAATTTTGGCTCCAAAAGTTGTAGACACTCTGTTACTTTATATAATATAAAGATTGTGTTATTCTGTACTACAAGCAGTCTTGACACTTTTGGTAGGCAATACAAAACTAACGCATCAAAATACTATCAAAATAATGAACTCATATGCATGTCAGTATTATTCCCTTGAAGTAAACACAATTGATGGCGGAAGAAGAAATCTGGGGCTAAAGGTCACGATGAATTAGTAACAAAAGTGCAAGCAATTTTTTTCTTTTTCTAAAGACCGCATTTAGTGATTCACAAGCAACAAGCTAAAAGGTGGACGAAGTCTAGTATGTCGAATCCATGAGAGAAAGAACTAAAAGAATTAAATAAATTGGATTGAGTTCGAGTCTGTCCAATTCAAGCAAAGTTGTATTCAATCTATGTATACTATATAGTCAGACGAAGAAAATTTATTGAAGTCTCATATTGGTAAAATATGAAGTACTAAAATGATACATTAAGACTTCGGGTTATTTCTCCTATCGGGTTGACCTATTAGATTGAAGCATCAGGTCTTAATATGATATCAGAGTCAAATCGATGCATAATCATGGTGTGGTCCCCTTATTAAAAATGATGATGCAATTATAAAAAATGACAATGACGAACCAATAAAAAAGTGAATGATGGCAAGATCCATACAAAGTGCCAGGCTGTGAGTAAGGGTATTGAAATCTCACACCCGCAAAATATGAAAAAATAAAATGCTATATCAAGATAATGACCAGGTTATTCCTCCTATTAGATTGATCTATTAGAATGAAACCTGGTATCCACCTATATCTAAAAAATGTCCACCGGTTTTCATGTTTAAGGGAAGTTGACCATAAGAATCTATATTTGATTAATAAATCAATTCACGAATAGATTCAGAACACAAACAAAAATACACAAGAACCCAGATCAAATCATTTAGCATTATTTGATCTTTTCTGCTCCAAGATATCATGATGCAGTGTTTGGTTTAAGATTAAACATTCAAATACCAAACACCTTTAGAAAACATCGTAAGATCTTGATGTGTATGTGCACAAAACAATTTTGTTTTAAAAAAACACCTCCCCCCTCGAATTTTCCATTTTGAACTGAAGTCTATTGATAAAAAATTGAAGAACGAAAGCAACAGAAAATGCAAAAATTTAAACTATCAATTGTGAAGACTAATAATATGAACAATTTGAAACCGTTAATAAACACAACTAAGCTAATCATGATTCACGAGAAGTCAAATGAAATCCACTCAACATAGTACAAAAGAAGAAGTTAGAGAGTGTTTGCAAAAGATTCAGAAATTATTTTTTTCAGCCTTTTGTTTATATTTTCAATTTATCAATTTTATCAGTCAACTTTTTTACTAGGCTGGTAAACTTTGATTTTGTACGCTGAATTGGGCAATTGTAATCAAAGTAAGCTAGGTTGGAGTTATTTTAATCCACAATGAAGTTATATATTGTACATAGATGACTATTTTAGTTATTTTTTATATAACTCTTGCTGATTAACAAAATATAATTTACTCATAATTCGGTAGATTCAATCAATTCAACCGCTTCAATCAGCATTTCATCAATTTCTGCAGAATCAATTGATTCAATCAATTTTAGTATTACCCTCAAAATTTATCAAAAAAAAAAATAGTATTAGATATTCTACTTTTTATATTTCTTGTTTGAGAAAGAAAGGAAAAAAGATGTCTACACTCCAGAAGCTTGTACATAGTGTAGTACTACGCATTTACTTCGTATTTGTAATTTGTTAAAGAGAAAAAATCTCATGAAAGATTACATTTTCCCCATGTTACTATGCAATAGCAAGAAAAAGTAAAAGGATGACGATAGAGAGGTTTTAAGCTTTAACTACGTTAATTAACGGTGTCAAGGTTTGTCTGGTATTAAAGATAATGGACAGGCTTATGCACGATCTTCTAAGCTCAAAGTACAAGTTCAGATTAGCTTATAATTACACCAACACATTTTTTATACCCAAAGAACCCTTACCCTCATCGACTATTATAAGCTTTTAGAAATGGTCTTATAAATTAAAAAATAAAAATATATATAGTAAAATTCGAACCGGAAAACGACCCTACCAAATGACTGGATACGAGTAAACTCAGACCAGATCGGTTGGACAAAATGTGGACATTATAAACAGGAGAAAAATATTCACGTCTCATACTCTATGAATTTAAACAATCTTTTTGAGGTGTCTGTCCTTTACCAATCCTTCTCTAATAGCTAAGAACAGAAATGATTTAGTATCAAAAGGGATTTTTATTGTTTTTACTGAATCACAAGAAATTGTATCGAATTCAATATTTGGACTATATAAAATATTTATGAATATCAAAGATAAAAAGAAATAATTTGAGAAACTTGTTCTTAGTATCTTAGAAAAATATTTTGATTCATAGTTTCTCCTCCGAAAATGACTTATCCCATGGGTGAAAGAATGGTTGCGAAAATTATGAAATATATTAGTTATTATATGGATCCTCTAGGAACTTACCTTCCAATTGTGAAAGGAAGGAATATAACTTTAATCATATAATCTTCCGTCCCGTTAAGATTGTCCCATTTTATCTTTTCGGGAAGTCCCACTAAAATTGTCTCATACTAACGATGGTAAAGTTTGTGTGGCTCTAAATCATTCTTACTTTAGTTTTACTTTTTCAATTCAATATCAACCACATAAACTCACTTTTTTTTAATAACCGTGACACTTTCTTCCGTCCTAATGTGAGTGAGACGGAGGTAGTATTTATTAATCTTTATATATATAAAATGGGACCGACTAGGAATAACTGTTGTTTAGTTGAGCAAACCAATCCAAATCTTTACTTTACACCCCGAAGATACCAATTTGTTAACGTTAATTGTCTTCATAACACCCTGTTCATGGAGGATTTGATGATGATGTGGTGAGAATAAAGTCTAGAGAAAGGCACACGTAACTAGGGGTGAGCATGGGACGGTACGGGACGGTACAGAATGGTTATTTCAAAAAACCTGTCCCGTCCCAAAGTACGGTTCTTTTAAAAATCAAGAACCGGTACCGTCCCGCATATATATAGAACATGTCTCGTTCCGTACCAATTTTCAGTACGGTTCGGTATGGTCCGGTACGGTTCTCCGGTGTTATTTGGTTCCTAAATAATTAAGCCCCATGAAATATAATTAACCCTATTTACGTGGTATTATATTGCTTATATAATTTAATATTGTTTTTGTTTAAAGCTAACTTTTAGTGTTGTCAAGTCTTAATAATTGGATTACGCCCAAAGAATATGCAAGATTGCATATTTGTAATATATGAAAATACGGTCACTAACATTTATACTCGGTAATATATTATATCTAATATACTCCCTCCGTATTTTTTGTTTGCTACACTCTCCTTTTTTTAATGTATTCAAAATTTTGCTACACTTTCCCTTTTTGGTAAATTTTTCCTTTAAAAATACTCAACTACTCTTATTTTTTCTACTTTATATCTTCTCTTTCATACTTTTCCATCATCTCTCATACTTTTTCTACACTATTCATTACCCCTACTATTTCTCTCTTAAAAAATGTGTCAACACCTATTGTAGCAAACAAAAAAATACGGAGAGAGTATTATTATATTATAACACTAGTTTTCGGGACATACCGTCACTAACATTTATACTCGGTAATATATTATATATAATATATCATTATATTATAACACTAGTTTTCGGGACATTTCGAGACGGTACGAGACGGTTCGGTTCAATACGGTTCTGGGACGGTTTCGGGACGGTTCTCACTAAGAACCAGTACCGTACCATATTATTAAAAAAGCTCGGAACGGATACGGTACGGTATTACATTTATCCAGTTCTTTCGGTTCTGGAATAGTACGGGACGGTTCTTCCAGTTTTTGTGGGGCCTAGATGGCTAGGTGCTGCCTAGAATCAAAGCTTATTCAAAGTAATCTTGTATTTGAATTCTTAATATAATCAATTTAAATATATTAAACCTTCAAATATAGTACCATATGCAGGGGCGGAGCCACCCTTTGACGTGTGGTGTCAATTGACACCACTGAATTTTTTTCTTCCCATATGTAGGTATATATATTTTTTGAATTTTAAATGGGCACCATCGAAAAATAAAAATTCTATGTCTAGCAAGATAGCGTAGATAAACTTCTATAAATTGACACCACTGACACTAGATCCTGGCTCTGCCCCTGACCATATGGGACCTATTCAGCCCCTACACTTGTGGCATTGAATATCTTGTTTTGCCTTTTTCTTTTTTTCTTAATTAAGCCTACTAAACAAATACTCCATCTGTCAGCATTTTGTTTGTCCTGTCTTTCTTTTTTAAGCCATCCAAAAATGTTTATCCCATGCCAAAGTTGGCCATGGTTTGTGGCTCTAATAGGGCCCTGGGCTGTTGAGAATAATAATAATAATAATAATAATAATAATAATAATAATAATAATAATAATAATAATAATAATAATAATAATAATAATAATAATAATTATAGCTTGATATTAAATAAGTATGGTATTGTTTAAATAAGAATCCTGGGCCATATCTTAAAATGTGGGCTGGCCCGTTAGGATATAATAACTATAAGAAGGGGAAGGGGAGAGGAGGGTCGTCAGGCTGATTTTGGATTTGGGAATTGGTTCTGGAGAGTCGAGTGCCTCTCGAAGTGCCTCATTTGTATCGTCTTCTTCGTTTCTTAGCTTTACATCAATAATACTCATCGATTTACTGTTACGATACTGGAGTTCCTATCATTGGTATCAGAGCAAGCTTCCTGGAGGCAGAGAATCGAATCATCAATCATATTAGATCGATCGTTCTGGTGACCTGAAGCTATCGTTACTGCATCTGAAATTTGTCGTTCTCAGTTGCGGATGGTTCGAACGAGTTTTAAGATGGAACACCGATTGGAAGGAGTTGAACACAGTCAGATCACGATGAAGGAAAACTCGTTGCGAATGGAAGCAAGGATGGAGGCGATGATGGTTGCGATGACGGAAGGATTGGCTGGCTTGAGGAAGGAATTCCGTGAGAGTAGGAGGTCGCGATCTCATCATGTCATCAATCGCGAACTGTTCCTCTCAGTTTGTATCACAGTTCCCAGTCGCGAACCGCATCATCTCCCAGTTCCGCGTCATCTGCACAGGTTTCTTCTTAGTCTTCTCAATCGCAAACTCTTTCTTCGCTGATGACAACTGCTACCAGTTCTCTATCTTCACCTTGAGCAGAGTTCACCAGTTCTCAAGCTTCGTCGATCACAACTCTACCAAAGTCGCCGCGCACCGATCTACCTTGTTTACAGGTTTCACCGCA
Source organism: Cuscuta epithymum (assembly GCA_945859915.1). Taxonomy (NCBI): domain Eukaryota; kingdom Viridiplantae; phylum Streptophyta; class Magnoliopsida; order Solanales; family Convolvulaceae; genus Cuscuta; species Cuscuta epithymum. Next base: position 2,447,949 of record CAMAPF010000938.1, read on the forward strand.
GATTTCCATTTCTCACAGTGAGCAAGTTAAGTCAGCATCGACCCTTCACCCGTACTGGGGTCAGCTACAACTTCCTTCCAAAGATGAGTTTATCCATGGTGATGAGGGAGGGGAGGAGAAATCTTCTGTGGTGAATCAAGCCTCTGATGATAAAATTGCTAGTTCAACTACTTCAGAAGGCTCAGAGGAAATGAGAAAATATACGATGATGGAGTATATGGCCTTGGAACCCCCGGCCCACAGACTCCTACTACTCCATCACAGGCCCAACAGGCCCAAAGCACAGCGGTCCAAGCGTCAAGAAGCCCACGCTGCACATACGGGTGCCTTCGGCATCATGACCGAAGGCTCCAGGTCTCACAGGACGGCCAGTTTTGAGCATACGAAGCTACTGGGAGAAAATGACAGAAATCAGGAGCCTTTGGCACCTTTGTGCCCTCAGCACCAGGGGAGCCTTTGGTCACACCAAGCCCTCGGCTGTCCAGAGCCTTCGGCTAACAGCTCAATCATCGAAGATTCCCTTTGGAGACAAGCAATTCACTAGTAGAAAACATGCTTATAATGACACTTTGTTAGTGACACTTTTTAATATAGTGTCACTAAAATACGACATATCTTTTTTATGATGTATATGTGTCATTAGCTTCTGACACAATAGTATCATTATCAGATAGTGACGTTCACACCCTATTTTATATTCTTTTAACATTATTTTTTCAATTTTAACACCTAAAGTTTATTTTCTTTCTCTGCTCTCTAACATCACTCTTTCTCTCTTCACTCGCAGAACCCTAGCCAGAGTTTCCACGATCATGGTCCCTAGAGAGTCATCATGAGGCCACTGTCGTCGCTCCCCTTCTGCTACTAAGAAATTGGTGACACGGCATCCTCTAGAAGCAACGTTGGGAGTTGCTCTCTCTGGGATTCATCCCAGATTCTCGCGTCAAGAAGGTTTCCATCGTCTCCATGGATTTCCAGGTTTGTCCTTGATTTTCTTGCTTCTTCCGAACTGTAATTAAACTCTAAACCCTTTTCTGATCTCTATTGGACCTGCAAGGAGTTGTTTAAGGCCAGAAATTCAAGAAACGACATCCTAATTCGCGAACTTTACTGCTAATCTTGAAACTGGTTTTCCTGTTTACCGAGAAACCGGTGTTGTCGATTGGGCGGTTTTACTGTTCATCGTCAGCTACAGTTTTCCGCTATTCGCCATACCCTTCTCTCCAAATCAAATTCTAAAGATGGTTTGTGGTTGGCTGGGCTGAGACGAGTCAATTGGTTGGTTTTATTCAGTTTGATTGGAAATAGAATTTCAAAGTTGAGTTATTTGCCAAATCTTATCTCTTTGGTTTCTGATTGTTGATTTGCTAGGGACCAATCCCACTATCCCAGGTTATCTTTCTATGAGAACATCTAGAGGTGATTGATATCATGTTGCACCCATTTGAATTGTCATTCATCCATTTGTGATTCCAAATCAGTTCATGTTAATTATGATGTTTATAGCCAGCATAGAGTAATTGTTTCATTCCTATTTAGTTTAAATTTGATTTTAAAGATTTCACAGTTGCATGCTATCCAAGTTGTATCCAGATCACAAGAAAACTCAAACTATTGAATTTTGAACGGAATTTGATATGAAGTATATTATTAGCAGTATAAAGCCAAGCCCAACTACAATAAGTTAAGTAAAGAATTGAGAAGTTTCAATAGGAGCTAGGGATAGGGTGACATTTGGTGATATCTTTGGAGCAGAAGTGATGCATTTGGATTGGTGATATCTCTTCTGAAATTGGATAAAATTACCTAATTTTAGACAACTAGACATGCATTATTTTCTTGGGCCATTTTTAGTTTATTTAAAATTTTCCTTTTTTACTATGTTCAAGAGTTTATTTGTTTCTTTCTCAAATGTGGTTATGGATTTGCTCTGATTTTGTTCTAACAGAGGTAAGTTTATTTCAGCATGTACTAACTGGATTCTGGAGTCAACGGTGCTCTATGCGAGCACCCTACTGGCAATGATGATTTTGAGGCTCAAGTAGGAAATGAAGAAACTCTTGCTGATCCTACTTTTGAAACTGCCAAAACTGATACTACACCTGCAAAAAAATGTCCAGTGATGATACTCTATACTCTATCTGAGGACAGACACAATCACATCTATATTGTTCCTTTTTCAGGTATACTCGATACACTATGCAGTGTATCAGTTGTCTGCGTTCAGTCAACCTAAGCAGAGTGGATCAGTTTGGTTAATTCCAGGTTTTTGTGCTTCTCATTTCATTTGAATTTCTAATTCTAATTTATTTATGTTTTATTCTTGCTTTTATTTTTCTTTAATTCAGGTGAATACCTTTTCTTTCCTTTGGTTTTGGTAAACCATTTGGTGAAACTGAGGGCTCAATTCAACGGTTTAGAAGCATCTTAATCTTTATTTATTTCATTTTCCCTCAATAATCATGTATGTTTTTGTTTTTATAATTATATCATTTCTTATTTATTACTCCTTTCTTCCAAATACATTTGTCTTATCTTAGAGGCTATGGAGGGAAGTGATGCTTTCAGTTAAATGTGATATCATGGTATATGGTTTTTTTTTACTTGCTCATTTTCCAAAGCGAACCTAGATAGCATGAAAGAAAGTCATTTGATACTGTACTTTCTTATTATACTTATGTGATATTACAATATATCAAATCTTACTTTTCTATTTCAATTTGTCACTCAATATTTTAAGAACAATCTAACAGACCCGGTTGCTCTTGTTGGTGCCCAAATTGTAATGCTATTGTGGTTTGTGACGATCTCTTAGTTTCCTCCTGTGATGCTTAACTGGTCTCGGATTACGCTATCTGCTGCCTTTTATATTGCCCTTATTGGTACTGACATTGTCCTAATTGATACTAATAAAGTTTTTTTTGAAGCGCATCGTGCTGCAATGACTCTGATTTAGCTTCTCCTATTGATAAAGGCCTTGTTGACACTGACTTAGCTGATTTTGAAGCCCAGTTTGCTTCAATTGACTCTGGTTTAACACCTGCTGCTATTGATATTGTCCTTATTGTTGAAACATTTGCGACTACCTGCAAAAATGCAATTTTCGCAGGTAGTACGCTGGATTCCGGAGTAAACGTTGCTCTATGCGAACACCCTTCTGCCAATGATGAATTTGAGGCTGAAGTAGGAAATGAAGAAACTCTTGCAGATCCTACTTTTAAAACTGCCAAAATAATTGTTCAGTGATGATACTCTATCTGAGGACAGACACAACCACAACTCTATTGTTCCCTTTTTAGGTAAACTGAATACACTATGTAGTGTATCGGTTGTTTGCGTTCAGTCAACCTAAGCAGAGTGAATCGGTCGGGTTTATTCCAGGTTTTTGTGCTTCTCATTTCATTTGAATTTCCAATTTATTTATGTTTTACTCGTGCTTGTATTTTGTTTCAATTCAGATGAATACCTCTTACTTCTTCCATTAGAGTTGCAAAGGTATGCAATTGTTGGAGCTCATAATAGGCTGACCTCCAGGCTTTATCCTTTATGCAATACTTCTCATGCTTTGCTTCCTCGAAGAGTATTTCTTCCTTGGTTAGCCAATATATATGTTTGTGACTACTTGCAGCCATCTGAAACACTTAGAATCCTCCCCTCCTCCCCTGCTTTGTTCTCAATTATTTGTTTATTGTGTTTCTATTAGATTGGCCTTTTGAGAAAGGTTTCATTTTCTTATTGTTAGTTTACAAATATAATATCCTATTGGGTCTACTTAGAATGTTGATCAACATCAAATTGTCTACTTGTTACAACAAACTAGAAAGCTGAAAGATTTGCTCATGGACTTTATTGGTTGGGACTTTGAACAAAATAGTGTAGTTACTTAATTAAATTTTGAAGGCGACAATTTTTCACTATGTAACAGACTTAATTGTCTATCTGTCAATTTTTGCTTGATTCCTATTCCACTATGACAAAATGCCTCACACATAACAACATTTCACAAAATATGCAGCTACTTGGTTTTGCATATGCTGCTCTTAACTATGCTCAAATTAGCCTTATTATTGTTGCAGTATATATTTATATATTCTTTCTCTATTTATATGTGAATTGGTTAGTCTTTAAATAGGTCGCTAGAGATGCTATTCATTTTCTCCCAAGTAAGTCCTTTTACTATAAAATAGAAATTTGAATATGTATAAATAATTTAATTTAAAAAGTCCATAGCTTTCAAAAAGTCATGGAATCTCTGTAGTGTAGCCTCCATGTTGAAATTGTAGGATTATATGGATGAAATTAAACTGTATATCAAGGTATCATTGATTTTTTTTTTGAAGTCAGGTGTCATTGATATTCAAATGTGTGCTTCTTAGCTTTTGGCTTCTGCTACTCGCCCTTTGACGGGTAAGTTTATTTTACTAAAAATTTCAGATTTTCAGCATGCAAGTAGCATGATACTGCTAGTTTACTTGTTTAGTTGTGTTATGTTTTTGTAAATTTTGTTTATTTTCTTGTTTAGAATTTTGGGAGCAACCTGTTGCGTTTTGTAATTCCGTTCTTTGCTTAGTTGTTTTATTTTGTAATTTAGAGTTGAAATTTTGCTTATTTATAGGAAAGATGTACTAAGTTGAACTAGTGTGTGTTAACTATAATGTCCAGTTTGTAGGTGAAGTTTCAAACGATGAAGTTGGTAGCATAAGAACTGGTTTCATTCTGTGCAAGTCTGCAAAAGAAGATATGTGAAAGCCCTAGGAAGTGTGGTGTAAAAGTTAGACTTGTTAGCGTTTTTTTCTTGTATATTAGTTGTTGTTTCGGGGTGTGCCCCCATGAATTATGTAGTATGTACATTCACATTTATGTGAGAAATTGAGACATAAATAAAAATATTTGAATTTTGGTTATTTATTAGTATTAAATTATATTACATATATATGTATATGTATATGTATATGTATATGTATATGTATATGTATATGTATATGTATATGTATATGTATATGTATATGTATATGTATATGTATATGTATATGTATATGTATATGTATATGTATATGTATGTATGTATATATATATATATATATATATATATATATATATATATATATTGAAATCAATGTTTAGTTATGATACTAATATATCATATATCTTTATGATACCATAGTGTCAAAAAAAAGTTATGATATTATAACGTCATAAATTTATGTGATATTTTATTGTCATAATTTTGTGACACTAATCTGTTTAGCAATCAATGACACTAAATTTAGTGTCACTTGGCCCGCTTGTCTGTGACACTTTCAAAGTGTCATTAAATCGTTTAGTGACACTTTTTTAGTGTCACTATAAGCCATTTTTTTACTAGTGCAACCGCCGCATTTAATGTGGCGTCACGTCCAACCACCGCATTTAATGCGGCGCACATGCGAGTGCCGGTGCCACCCCGATTGAGGTGACCCCTCGGCCGTTGGATTACTGACATGTGTACTCTCATCACATTTATTGCTGTTATAAATAACAGCCCATATTCCTCTTGTAAAGGACCATAACATCTCGAGTTCATTAATACAATCACCTCTCTCTCTCTCTTACTTGTTTGCTCTGACTTCTCTCTAGGTTATTTTCACAATAACCCCTCGGATAAGCTACCCCCCGAGTACACTATCCATCATACAGTTCTACAGGGACTGTCCATATACTTGACTTTAGCAAAACTGGAAAAAATGCAAAGTTTCACAGGATCCTACACGAGCTATTGGTTTTCTGAAAAGGATCGAGAGGAAAGTACATGGATGAAGACAAGAGGGGATGGAAAGATAAAAGAGATAGGAACGAGAAACAAACTGGGGTAGAGAGACTCAACTGGATAACTAACACTGGTGAGGAGCTTCATGCCACCCCAAGTGTCTTGGAAGAAGTTGGGATAGAGCCACAAGTTGAGAGAATTGGTCCCTGCAAGAGTGGTGGTGATCAGTTAATACCCAAAAGCACATCTGAACAAAATGGTGAGATGCTAACTGTATTGCTTGATAACATCTATGAAAATTGGCATGATAAAGTCTATGTCACAAAAGAAAAAAAGGGAGAGGATGTTGAAAATGGTTTGATTGAAGGAGTTTACCAAGTTCAGAGGCTAAAGGAAGATCGCTGGATAACGGATGTACAAGTGGGTACAATGGAGAAGGGTGTTGGTAATGATGATCATTGGGGGTTCTACAACCTTGGGGATATGTGGATTAAAAGGGACTTGAAGCTAGCCAGCAAGTATTTGATAGGGGCTGCTCAATTACTGGTTGTTTATCAATTAGCAAAATTGTCCCATAATTATGTGGATCATAATCAGTACGCTGGTGGTGGTGTGATGTACTGGAATCCTTTTCAACCTGTTCAACCGTTTTCAGCTATTGGAATCCCAAATGGAGATAAAGTTGTTCTTGTCAGGGACCAACATCTTCCACAAGCAAAAGAAACGTTGTTCGAAAATTTATGGGAGTTCATGTTAACATTGTGGGGGCGACAAGATGCTTGTGAAGTTAAAATTACATAACTATAGGGAGTTAGCCTACTGTGTCATCATTCTTCTGCAGATGACAGAGCAGCAGATCGACACAGGGTTGAAGGATGCCAAAACTATGAGTTCCCATAGTTACAAGTTCCTGCAACTCATCAAAAAAATGGACACACTGATTATGGAGGATGATGGATTGTTTCTGGGAAGTCTGTTTGCAGCACTGTCAAAACATATAACTGCTGCACATGGAGAAACACAACACAAAGAAACATTTGTCGTTATTGGGTGCTTTAAAGCCACTGAAGAGACTGTGACTTCACTAGACTTATCTTTGGCTGCAGAAACATTTGTGAGGTGGGGGGATGAAGTACAAAATCTCCTGGTTCAGAATATTGGGAAAGAGGAGGCCCCAAGATGAAGATGAAGTTCAAGATCAAGGATGTGTCCTATCACCCACCTTGAAGACAGAGTGGGTTTTCAAGGGGGAGATATGATAGGCCCCTGGGATGTATAGAATAATAATAATAATAATAATAACAATAATAATAATAATAATAATAATAATAATAATAATAATAATAATAATAATAATAATAATAATAATAATAATAATAATAATAATAATAATAATAATAATAGTTATAGTTTGATATTAAATAGTTTGATGTTCTCAAATTGGGTAAGGTTTGGTCCCCCCCAATTTCTTCTTTATTTATTTTCTGTTTGCATTTTTAATCTATTTTTTGAAAGGGTATGCCCTTTAGGAAGAGGTTTTGACATAGTCCCCCTCTTCCTTTGTATTTTTTCAAAATCATATTAATAAAATCTTGCAAGCGTTCCCCGGCGTTTGCCCCACTGATTTTGGTGGTTTGCCTTCCGGGTTCAAAAAAAATGTTGCGTCGGGTCTAATGGAAGGAATGATTTTAGTCTAACGGTAAAAAGTAAATACCATCTCCTAGAAAAACAAAACGAAAAGACTCAATTACCTCCCACCCGGTGTCCAGGTTAAAAGAATTGATTAAAACTGAAGCTGGTCTATCAAGGGTGTTTCCGTCTTTCCAATTTCTAACTTTCCAAATTTATTTAGAAAAGGTTGTCAACTTGGAATCAAATTCAATAACCGGTATCACACTACCACATAACACACGCATTGTTGAGACGAGACATGCTGAGTTCCTAGAGAACTCTAACATGAGTGGGAGTTGTTCACCTAATGTTGTTGATCTCCAAGATATGGGGGAGGAGAGTACGATGGTTATACCGATCCCTATTATGCCTAATGCATCTCTTGAGGATGATATTGCCTCAAACGTACCATTTAATGAAGGCACATCAAATTTTGAGGCAAATGACAACATAAATCAAGCCAATTCAATTCCAGATATTCAAGTAGAATTTCATGAGCCTGAACCTCCACAAAGGAGATCTCATAGATCTAGACACCCTACTAATTTTGATGATTACGTCATATACCTTAATGAGGCTATTAATGACTTGGGAAAATATAATGATCCCATGACGTATAATGAAGCTATTATGAGCGACCAATCTTCTCATTGGAATGAAGCTATGATTGATGAGCTTGATTCCATGAGTAAGAACAGTGTATGGGAACTTGTTGAATTACCTAAGGGTGTTAAACCCGTAGGATGCAAGTGGGTCTTCAAAACCAAACTTGACCCGAAAGGAAACATTGAACGTTATAAAGCGAGGTTGGTTGTGAAGGGTTATACCCAGAAGGAAGGAATTGACTATCAAGAAACTTTCTCACCGGTTTCGAGAAAGGATTCCTTAAGGATTGTCATGGCCTTAGTAGCTCATTTTGATTTAGAACTACATCAAATGGACGTCAAAACGATATTTCTTAATGGAGACTTACATGAGGATGTGTATATGTCCCTTAGACTTCAAGTCTAAGGGACAAGAACACCTAATGTGTAAGCTTAAGAAATTAATTTATGGGCTCAAACAAGCATCACGTCAGTGGTACTTGAAGTTTGATGAAGTCATCAAGAAAAATGGCTTCATAAAGAATCAAGTGGATCAATTTATACATCTGAGAATGAGTGGGAGCAAGTTTGCCATTCTAGTACTTTACGTTGATGATATTTTGTTGGCAAGTGGCAACTTAGATATGCTGCATGAGTCAAAGCGATTACTTTCACGTAATTTTGACATGAAGGATCTTGGAGGAGCCTCTTATGTGATATGCATAGAAATTCATCGAGATCGCGCCAATGGGACTTTAGGTTTGTCTCAAAAGGCATACATTGAACGTGTCCTTACGCGTTTCAATATGCAACACTGTCCCCCATCAGTTGCTCCGGTAGTCAAGGGGGATGTTTTTGGTTCATTTCCATGTCCAAAAACTGAAGAAGAAAATGAGCAAATGAGACTAATTCCCTATGCATCAGTAGTAGGGTGTTTGATGTATGCTCAAGTTTGTACTCGTCCTGATATCGCTTATATATGTGGCATGCTAGACAGGTGTCAATCTAACCCCGACCTAGATCATTGGAAAGCTGCTAAGAAAGTCTTAAGATATCTTCAGGGGACAAAAGATTACAAACTTGTTTATAAAAGAACAATGATTTGAAAGTTGTGGGATTTTCCGATTCTGACTTTGCTAAATGCAAAGACGATAAGTCGACATCAGAATATGTTTTTATGATGTTAGAGGGGCTGACATCATGGAGGAGTCATAAACAAAAATTGACTACCACCTCAACTATGATGGCGGAATATCTTGCGGTTTACAATGCAATATGTCATGGAATGCTATTGAGGAATCTAATTAAAGGACTCAAGGTAGTAAACTCCATTTCGAAGCCACCAAAGATTTATTGTGATAATATTGCAGACGTGAGCTTTTCAAATGGCAATAGTTCAAGCGGGGATGGATTATATCTTGATACAAAGTTCCTGTTTGTACGTGAACGAGTGGAAAAAAATAATCTTTGTATCGAGTACATTAGCACTCATGATATGCTTGCGGATCCGATGACAAAAGGTCTACCACCCAGGATTTTTCAAGAACGTGTGATGAAAATGGATTTTAGTCGAGACCTCACTTAATTGGCATAGTGCTCTTATGAACAATTCATGTATATAAAAAATACTTGAATACTTATTTAATTGTCTATTATATATGTATACCGTGCACACTAACTTTGGTATCATAGACAAATTAATATTAATTACCACATTACATTTGATCATTTATGTTTAATGACCTTTAAGTCCTAATACATGTGCTATAATATGATTAGTGTGGCCCGCATCTAAATAGATGCGAGTGGCTGTACTTCTCTATTATAGTATAGATATTGAGTATGTAGAACACATGTTTGGCCAACTTGATGATTATTAGTCACTAGGCCAAGTGAGAGAATGTTGGATTATTTCCAATTAGTATGGCCTTAGGACCAATATTAATATGTGTTCTATATTTATGTATTATATATAATTATGTATTATATATATGTATTATTTGATGGAAATAATACTTAATATGAAGAGTTGTAACTATTGGCTTATTCCCATTATAAATACTCTTTGCTCTCCCTTGTTGATAACACACGTACAAATACCCCGAAGCAAGGAGAGAAACACAACTCCATAAGTTTCACTCCATCTATTATTGTGCTAAAAGGGATTACACATCCAATTCATTTGCTACAAGGGAAACAATGATTCATCAACCAATCATGGTCTAGCAAAGATTGGCTTCCCATCATATAAGTTTTTCTATACGAACTTATCTATGATATAATTTCTAACAAGTAGTGTGATGTGTCGATCTTGATTCTCATGATAAAATAATCAACATGTGCTTGTTTGAGAAATTAAAACAAAACTAATATGATTAATTTGCTTCCACTCATTTTGAGGTAAGTGCAGTGATCTACTTTGTTTTTAATGAAATCATTTGATTTCATGACTTCATCAAATTTGAGGTACCGTTATTGTTTGAGCTCATAAATAGACTTCTTAAGTTGACCATGTTCTTGATCTTTAAAAACATACCGAACAGAGTAAACCTTTTGGAGTTTTAAGAATAGATCAAACCATATAATTTACTCTTACAATTTTTCCCGCTCGCCGGCGGCAAAGGGCCAAGTTCGAAAGGGCAGAAGGAGGTACGTTCTCTGGTCTCTGCTCACACATAAGAGAGAAACACTCATCGGGCAAATGAATAGAATGGACGCTGAAGACCACTCAGAGAAATTGCAGAAGTACCTGGAAAAGCACCACTCCGAGCAGCTCCAATCCATCACTCTAGCTCCGGATCATCGGCTTCACTATCCCCTCCATGTCGAGTAATCTCCCTCCATTACTCTCCGCATCATTACGCTTACATCCCAATCGATGTTCTGGTAACCTCACTCCCTATCAGTTTTGCAGGGGTTATGGATGAATACCCCCACATTGCTCAACTGATCTTTTCACAACCCGATGATTACCTATTGCTTTTCGACGAATCTGCCGTTTTAGCGCAGGTAGAAGTTTGTTAATAGTAACGCCTTCATGGTTGACCATTCCCATTCTATATGATTTCTGTCTCTTTTAATTAGAAGAAGGTACCTAGTGAGTTTGGAGAAGCTCGTTTTAAGAGCCACATACATGTTCGAATTAACCCCTGCGGTTCTCCTCTTGAATGTCCAGGTATGTTTTTCCCTTCATTTCATTCGAATGTATGCCTTCAGCAGTTCCAATATGAATTCGTTTTTTTTCATATTAGAATCTTTTCCAAGCATTGGACGTGTGCGGGTTAAGCATAGGGGGATTCTTCTCACGCTCAAAGGGACTGTAATTAGGTCTGGGCCTGTGAAAATGATTGAAGGGGAAAAGTTGTATCAGTGTAGGAGATGTAAACACAGGTTGCTTTTTAGTTTGTTTCTTTGAATATTAATTCTTTTGGGTATGTTTGGATCTTGGGAAGTTCCATGATAGAAAAAACAATGCTCATGAGTCAGGATAGGTATTTTCTAGTTTTACCTCTGAAAATGCAAAGAAAAATGAAAAGTCATGTTTTTTAATTTTATGCACTTATATGTCGTTTTTAGTGCTTTATTATAGATAATAAATCGAACAAGTTTGAACAATTATATATTATGTAGTATAAATTTATTTAGTTTGAGCATATCTTTTATTTTTCTCCAAAATTTATTTTCTTCCATTTCCACCCCATTTTTTCCTCTCTATTCTCTTCCTACCGTGTATTCCCCTTTCCAAATAGAGACTCTTGACTGGTAGGTTGGAAGGAAACAACACATATTCACTTACCTTTGCATGAGATGAGTCATCTACTTATTTTTATTCATTCAACTCATATTAGCACCACAGATTGACTTGCCTTTTATAATTACATGTGTTCCCAATGGATTCTCAGTGGTCTTCACCTAAGTGGTTAACATTTTCAGGTTCAGAGTTTATCCTGAGGTGGAAACTAGAAATTCCATCCCCAAGCCTACATCCTGTCCATCACAGGTCTGGTAAATTTTAATATGTTTATTGTGAGTATTAGGTAGCACTTTCAGACATTAGAGTTTCTCAAGTTTTGATACATGTGCAGTTTATACTAAACTTTGACATTCAGTACCAAAACAAGAACACCCCTATTCGAATGTATTTTTTGTCTGCTACTTTTTCGTCCTATTGAATCTGTTATGCGCTTTTGGTTGTGATTGTAAGCATCACCCAAGAGTATTTTAGATTGCTTTGATGTTTTTCTCTATATTACTCTCTTATTAGTCAATTAGCATTGAGTTTGTATTACCTCTTTCTTAACCCTACCCACTTGGAGATTTACTGCATTTTCACATGGTTTTGTCTGATTTAATCATTGCTTTTGGTTCCACATTTCCTATTACAGAAGCCTAAATTTTGTGAAAGCACAAATTTCCAGCTAGTGGAAGATAGCATGGTTTGCCGTGATTATCAGGAAATTAAAATCCAAGAAAGCACCCAGGTGTTGGGTATTGGAGCTATCCCTCGTTCCATTCCTGTTATCATGATGGATGATCTCGTTGACATGGTTAAAGCTGGAGGTACTGCTTTTCAACCAAGAATGGCAAATATCTACAGTTTTCTGGATTATTATACAACACTCTTTGCCAATCCCAACTTACTGATGTATTGTAATTTTATTCAGACGATGTTATTGTTACCGGAGTTCTCAAATCTAAATGGTCAGCAGATTTAAAAGATGTTCGCTGTGATCTTGAGCCTGTATTAGTTGCTAACCATGTGAGGTAAATGAGGCTTTCAGTTAATTCAACACTATGAATGTTTCATAAAAGGATATAAAAGGAATTATTTGCTGTCTTTAAAAAATTGTTTGGTAAATTTATATAGATATGATAAATATCTCTAATGTTTCTATATTGTGTAGATATGGAGTATGTACTGCCATGTTCCAAGAGTACTTAGTAGTTCAATGGACAAATAGAAACCATTGTCTAGACTATACCTCCTTTCATTTATCAAAGTTTCTCTGTTTTTTTCAGGAGAATAAATGAATTAAAGTCAGAAATAGACATTCCGGATGACATTATTTTTAAATTCAAGCAGTTTTGGCAAGAGTATGAGCTTTCCCCTTTAAAAGGTACACATATTCCACTTTATAGTATCATGTTTATTGTAATAATTTATCTTGACAATTTTCTTTATCATTGTCAAATATAGGTAGGAATGCCATTCTTAGAGGAATTTGTCCGCAGGTCTTTGGACTTTTCACTGTCAAGCTTGCAGGTTTTATTCTCGTCACCACTGTGTTTTGTAAACTTATTTGAATCCAAATGCAGTCAAACCATGAGGTTGCCACTATCACCAGTGCATGCTACGTAGACAAACTTATAACAAGACGTATTTGCATTTGGATTTATTTACATATTATTACAAATAACTTTCAAACCTCTTTACATGTATTATTGAGGGAGTTTATATCTGATCATTGTGATGTAGTTGCATTGACACTTGTTGGAGGGGTAGAACACATTGATGCTTCTGGAACAAAAGTAAGGGGAGATTCTCATTTGCTGCTTGTTGGTGATCCTGGTAACTTCTACATCTACTTGTTGACTACTGCTATTTTGAAATTATGATCTGGTTTACATAAATTTTATCATTATTATCATCACCTTAATCCCAAGTTCCCAACTGTGTTTTGATGGTGCCATTAATTGTCTATCAGTCTATCATTAATTAACACTAAAATTCATGTAAAAGTATAGTGTAACTATTTTATACATCCATTTAAAGGATGGATGATGTGATGAAATTGCATACCATTACTTTGAAATGTTTTTTCTACTTGCAAAAATGATTTCATGGAACCACAATGAGTTAATAAGGCTGTTTTAGTCATTTTGCATGCCATATTGCAAAATTGATACATATTCAATAGGAAACACCACTGGTTTACATAATTTGTATAAAAAATGTTTTCATTTCAATAGTATTGGTCTTTTACTTTAAGCTGTATAATGCTCTAAGGTAATTCAAGCTTTATATGTCAACCAGGTACTGGGAAATCACAGTTTTTGAAGTTTGCTGCCAAATTGAGCAATAGATCTGTAATTGCTACTGGGTTGGGAAGCACAAGTGCTGGATTAACTGTTACTGCAGTTAAAGACGGAGGTAAATCATTCTTCACTTCATCTATTATTAGATTATTACATACTTGATACTAGTTAGAGAATATGGATCGAGTTAACAACTTAAGTACTTCCAGGGGAGTGGGTTCTAGAAGCTGGTGCTCTTGTTTTAGCAGATGGTGGTCTCTGTTGCATTGATGAATTTGATGGGTAAGCTCATGGGCCATTCATTGTTTTTAGTCTCACTCTAATACCTCAATGAAGTGTTTCAGTTAAGAGAATAACATTTTGCAGTGGGTTTGTAGAACTGATTGTTTCCATCAGTTCCAATGGAGCCAAAGACTATAGTTTTTGGTTTGAGAATATGATGAAATAAAGAAAAATGGCTCACTAAACTCTCTGTGCTTCTTTGCTATGAAGCAACAGTCAGTCCGTGCGATTTTCTAGTGATTTTCATCACGGGTCATCCAGAAACAGTCTCTCTATGCTTTAGTACACGGGTAAGGTTGTGTACATCCGACCCCCCTTACCCCACCGTAGGTAGGAACCTTTGCGGCACTGGGGTAATGTTGTTGTTGTTTGTAGAACTGATTGCATAGGTTGCAGCAGATGTTTTTAATTTCAACCTAATCTAGTTCTTGTGGGTAGCATGAAGGAACATGATAGGGTTACCATCCATGAAGCTATGGAGCAGCAAACTATAAGTGTTGCAAAGGTAGATTATCATACCAAAATCAGTGTCAATTTATTATCCAAAATTTGTTAATACGGTCAATTCATGCAAAAAAGTGTCAAAGTTTTACGTTCAATGCCCATGTTCAACTTGCAATTTTATTGTTTTGTTATATGTAAATACTTCATTGGCTAATTAACATAAGCACTGCATATCTTCATAAAATTTGTAGGCTGGTCTTGTAACAACTCTGAGTACGAGGACAATTGTATTTGGTGCGACAAATCCCAAAGGACATTACGACCCTCAGCAGTGTATCTTTTCTTCTGGCCTAAGCATTTGTTCCTTTTGCATCTTCTGACTCGCTGGACAGTTAAAAAATACATCTTTAATTGGTTTTATATGGATACATTTCATAATACCATTTCCTTAGCAAAAAAATATCATTTCCTTAGCAGAAGTTAGCTTTATCTGTCAATACTACTCTCTCTGCGCCATTGTTAAGCAGATTTGATATCGTCCTTGTTCTACTAGACACTAAGAACCCCGAATGGGATGATGTTGTTTCATCGCACATCCTTGAGGTGATGAATGTTATAACTAACATAATTGCTCGATTAGTTCTATGAAACATTTGAATGACCTGTATTTCACTATTTGACAGGCAGAAACAAAGAGTTGCTATTCTGAGGAGGATCTACATAATATCTGGCCACTTCCTATGCTTAGGCGGTAAAATGGGTTAAAGGACCAATTTTGATTCAGAAATTACAAAATGTGTCAATCCTTATATTTCTTAGTAGCATCACTAGCTTTATCAAAAAGATGAATCTTCTATTACTCTTACTAAGCTCGATACTTTACTTGACAGGTATGTCCACTTTGTGAAGCGAAATTTTCAACCAGTCCTCTCTAAGGAGGCAGAAAAAGTTATTTCAAGCTATTACCAACTCCAAAGACGATTCGCAACCGAAAATGCAGGTAGTGGATGCTAATTGTCACTAGATGGTAAAGTGGACCTATACTGCCTAGTTGGTGCCTTGGTGGTTAATCAAGACTAGGCAGGTTGGCAGGATATAAGTGGCATTAGGTAGGGGCTAAGCAGGCACATATCTAGTCGCTCAAGGAGTCTTTACGTTTTTTAACTATAATGAATGGTAGATGACCATTTGATTTCTCATATTCTTATTTATTCTTTCCTCTATGGTGCATTTGGAACCCAAAAATTACTTGGGAGTAGAGTAATGATATGCTCAAACTCAATTAATTTACTTTATATGTTGTTTGAACTCATTTTATTGATTTATTTCCATTATATACACTAAAAAGCATAAATATTCGTTAAAAAAGTTTCATGAAAACAAAGCATTTCTCTTGCTAATGCTCAACATTAGAATGTACAGTAACATTCCTTGGCATTTTTTATCCTTCCCTGTATTAACATAAAGGTGAACTTTGCAGCTCGGACAACAGTGCGCATGCTTGAAAGTTTGATACGGCTTGCTCAAGGTACAGCTTACCAGATCACTACAGAGTTGAATGGTCTTTTAGTCTAATTCTTGTTCTGATTAAGATGTGAATATTATTTTAGCACATGCAAGGCTGATGTTCAGAAACGAAGTGACTCAACTGGATGCCATCACAGCTATCTTATGCATTGAGTCCTCCATGACTACCTCAGCCATTGTGGATAGTGTTGGAAATGCTTTACACTCCAATTTTGCAGAGAATCCCGATGAAGAATGTATAACACTCCCACCTTTGCTTCTCAATCAAATCATTTACTTCTATTAACAAATATGACTAGGAGATTACTTGGCAAAGCTTTAAATTGTTGAAGTTGCTAAACTTGTGGTTAAGATGGTTGAATCTCCTGAGTTATGTAAAATGTATTTTACAAAATACATAGGTAGGAATTAAAGTCAAGAAAATACTACCTGTCTATAAATAAAGTTTCACTTTGATTGGGCATGAAGTTCATGAAACTGAAAACTAAGCTGGTGTGATGTATTTAGAATATATGTAAAAATAATATGAACACCACATTATTTTCCTTGAAAAAAACGAGTGAAAATTTTGCGATAAGTAAGCAAAGTGAAGGTTTTTAGGGAATAGGGATGGAATTGCCATCCATTTCAGTAAAAAAACTAGTTATGTACTCTTTCTATAAATGCCAATTTAGCTAGCGGAGTGAAAAACTGTATATGTTAATCTTTGTTACAAGTTTATACCGACTGGAATGCTGAGAATCAAATATACCAAACGGGATTACAGTATTAAGCTGGTTCCTTAGCATTTGAAGATTACTAATCCCTGATTGGAAAAAATGTGCAGATGCCAAACAAGAAACATTGATCTTAGAGAAGCTGAGTTCGATGGGTGAATTTCCAGATGTGATCTCCACTCAGTCCACTGATCGTTGAGCAAAATAACGGGCAAGCTAATCATGCCACTCAAAGTAGCAGTCTCAAAGAGAACATCTCATCTTTTGTTCTGTTTCCTATTTTTTTTTTCATTTTCATATCCATTGAGCCTGTGTGACTATATGTATAACGCTCAAGACAAATCGTTCTTATTTTTAAGAAATTATATGAAAATAATCATATGAATGTGTACTTATGGGTAATCTACTGTGCTATATCCTGGATTCCTGGGTGGCTGGGTTAATACCACTAAGTCCTAAAACAGTAAAATGGTTGAGAGTTTTCTTCGTGCCAAATAAGTTATATTTGAGCAAAATGGATTGCTCCTACTACAATTATTAGGAAAATGCCCCCTGCTGAGTCAAACTAAACTAACTGTATCTTACTAAAATATTAGTGTTGTACCTTGCCAATATTAGTGTTGTACCTTGCCAATATTTAAGTTGTGCACCATGTGCATATAATAAAAATGCATGCAATACTCCTATTATTTCTTAAAAACATGAATTCATGAAGTTTATGTGAGGAAATGTTTATTCTTTTTCAGCATAAAGTCATCTCCCAGTTAAGTATTCGTTGTGTAATAAACAGCAATTGTTTTATGTGCGGAATAAATAATCTAAGTAAATAAAATTACATTCTGAAAATGATGATCTTTTAATTGTTTTTTTCCGCGTCCGTTGAACCTAAAAATGTACAAACATATAATGATTTATATAATTGATCATATTTTTAACATATGAGGAGAGCTCAAATAAAAAGAGGTGTTCCCGTGCAAAGTGCGAACGATTGCACTTTTTTCTTCGTCGCATTGCACTATTGCATGTTTCTGTTGCACTTTTTTCGCGATGGCAAAAAACTTCCGTTTATTTACCAAATTGGCACTGTGTTTTTTATCTAATTTTTGGCTCATTTGAGCCATTAGATGTGGAAATGAATGCACAAGATTTATTCCCACTTTGCATGAAAAGATTTCTTTGTATTTGAGCACTGCCCATTAACATATTATATAAAAATATTCATATGGATTTGTACGTATGGGTAATCTAGTGTGTTTAGTTTTTTTAATCATATCTAAATTAATACTGTCTCTATCCTAAAATGGGTTTAGAATTTTATTTTGTCCCAAATAAATTATATTTAAACAAAATAAGTTGTTACTGTTACTTCCACTATTAGACAAATGCTCCAAACAAGTACATAATGCTGAGTGAAACTAAAAAAAAAAACAAATGAAATGCAAGGTCTTTAAAAGTATTCACTGTTAAGTGATCGTCCCTTGGTTAAATATAAGTGTTGTACCGTGCTGATACTTGACACTGTGTGGAACACGAAGAATTAAGCAGTATATAATAATCGCCATGGCCGGTCCTAGGGGGAGGGCAGCAGGTGGCGGAGCCACACATTTAGGGTTACAGGAGCCACTTCTTAACAATTCTACATTGAAAGGGCCAAAGTTTAAAATATCAACATACTTTCTACAGATTAAAAGTATTTATACATAATACTCCGTATATACTTAAGAATTTTTTTTCCTGCAGGGGCCGTGGCCACCTCCAGCCCCTTCCTGTCTCCACCCCTGGACAGCAGGGGCAACCGCCCTAGGTCCGAAAAAAAGTCGAAAGAAAATTAGGCCAATTTCTTTTTCTTTATATGTAATATGAGTAGGTTTCTTTTTTATTTAAAATTTCAATTAATTAAGGATGCCTAATGTGTAATTTTTGTTGACAATTTGAGAATTTTAAAACATAAGTAAAGAGTCTTGAACAAAGCTGGACAAGTTTTTAAAAAGAATATAAATTTAGTTTTGATTTTCAAATAGAGTTGGTTGTAATTCAACACATTTGTTGTTGAATCACGTCACTTCACATCTTTTTAGACTTTAAGATTTTTTATTCTTTTGATTACAGAATTACTAATTTATATTATTGTCTTTAGGCTGTCGGTGCCTCCCAATTCCCAAACATCATCCAAATTATCTATTATGCCTCAAAAAACTTAATGGATTAGCAATTTTAAACATTGCACATGTGATCTTGGAAAAGATTGATTATAAAGCAATTGTTTATGATTTTACTTCACAATGTTCTTTTGTGATACGTGTGTTGTTACATATGTCCAAATATGCAATTCAAATAATATGAAGGTGAATTTCATCTTTATTTTATAATCTTTATTAGATAGTTGTAGGGAGAATTCCTGAAATAGGAGTAATTTTTTTTTAGAATTTCAAAATAGGATTGTGATGTGTTTATTTTCTGAATAGAAGTAATTACTGTCATGTTCGTAAAATACTACCATGTGTAAAATTTGATACTGTCAAAATATGACATTAATACTTCTATTTAGAGAATAAAAACATGATAATCTTAGTTTGGAATATACAAACGTTTTGAATCGTATTTAGAGTAATTTCTTCTAGTTCTATTATACTCTGTAATTTAGGCCAGAATAGTATATCGCCCATAGGCCCAAAACTGGACAGGACCGGCCCAGATAATCGCGCACCATGTACGTATTATAAAGTGCATACTCCGTATATGATACCCCATTATTTTTTACACGTGAACTTTATGAGCCAAGCTTGGTATACCCAAATTTGTACACCAAGTGAACATTGTTTGTGTACACAAGTAATTTGGTAGAAAATTCTGTCATTTTTAAAACGAATTGCCTATATGCAAAATGAGATACAAATTGAGGTACCTATCGCATTTGTGGAGCTTTATATGAGGACTAGTTTTATACACGCGCGTTGCGCGAAAAGGTGAGTGCCCAATAAATTGTGTTGCAAATTATGTACTTAGTATGATGTATATGTATTTGATATGATTTCTTTAGCATTTAGCATGTTAACATGTAGAAAAGTCAAAATAGTTGAATTCTAATAGGAAGTGTGAAAAAACCATAAGTGGCCTCAAATCATAATAAATCCTTTTATATATAAACTTATTACAAACTAATTGTAGAATACAAAAGAAGAAATAACTTGTGATGAAAGAAATCTATCGTAATCAAATCATTCTAAAGAAAATTAAGCATGTAGTAACATGGTAATGGATTGCTAATAGTCTGAGATTGCTTGCCAATTTTAAGGGAAAAGATAAAAATGTTTAGATAAATTTAAAGTTTTTTACAAAAATCGTAGATAAGCTCTCACTATATTAATCACCGTACAAATCATGATATTCCATCTTAGACACGTCACCACATAAGAATTAGGATTTTTTAACGGTGAAATAAGTTTGTACATACATGTTTAATAGTTCCATATTGAGATATTATTTGAAATAGGACTAAAAAGTTTGAAAATTCCAAAATATGACTGCCATGTTTTTATTCCCAAAATAGGACACATTACTGTCATGTTTTGGCAGTACCAGACTTCAAACATGACAATATTTTCGAAACTTGACAATAATTACTCCTATGTTGGGAATAAAAACATAACAGTCCTATTTTGGAATTTTCAAACTCTTTTATCCTATTTCGGGAACTTTCCCTTCTATATTTGATAATAAATAAATAGGAAAAAATGAAAAAAAAATGTTACTCAGCAAGAAATTACTATGTTAAGAAAGTTGCGAAGGACTACAGTGATTGTACACTTTAGCTCTTTCCTATTCAAAATATATTTAAATTTTTACTTGTCAACGATAACACTAATTCCAGACTTAAGCTCTTTTCTTCTTTCTAAGATAAACATATTTTCTTCTTTCTAAGATAAGATAAGAGCGGAAAAGGAATTGATTGGCTTTCCTTCGATTCAGAAAGCCGTGAAGAATATACTGAATTGATTTTAGGCTGCCCACCTGTTTGAACATCACATGAGTGAGGGTAGAGTTACATGGAATAGAGGAAAAACTCATGAGTGAGGGTAGAGTTACATGGAATAGAGTTACATGGAAGTGAGGGAGAACTTGGGAAAAGCTTGAGAGAATTCCAGTCAATGATAAATGGGTGAAAGAAATTCTGGAATTTTAGTGTTGATATTCTTAGTAGCAAATACTCCGTAACATGTTTTTGTTCTCTATTTTTTTTAACCCGGAAGGCAAACCACCAAAATCAGTGGGGCAAATGCCGGGAAACACTTGTCGAGTTTTATTGATGAGAAAAAGAACGAATACAAACGGAGAGGGGGATTAGACACCTCTCCGGAAGGCATATCTTCCACAATACATCAGACGAAAGTAAAAGAAATACGGAAAGTAGAAAAAACCATGGGGGACCAAACCTTGCCCATAGTTACAACAAAATAACTATGGGCTGAAACAAAGAATTAGTAACGCCTAATATAAGAAAGTTGTAATTCATCCGCCAAGATGGACCTACGAACCAAAACAGGAAGCTCAATGGGCCGAAAGTAGGAAATAACTTCATCCCCATCAGGAAAGTAGCTTGCCATAAAGTGGGCAGCCCAATTAGCCTCACGATAAATATGTCTGAAAGATACCGGGCAGCCAACCGACCACCGCCTTAGATCTGCCAACAACGACCCCCACCTCCCGTTCCAGGTAGTATCATCGAGCAACTCCAAAATCACCTGAGAATCGGTTTCAGTCTCAAAGCCGCAGAAACCAAGCTGAAGCGATAAAATGACAAATTATGGTATTGTTTCAATTTAGATATACATCTAAGTCTTGTTTCAATTAAAGCTCATCAAGCAATAAAATGACAAATTATAGTATTTCATTATTTTTCATTGTCTCGAAACCATCTTTATAAATGTTCCACATCTTGTGGTCGCTTGAGCAGTTACTAAACTTTCATTAAGTCGTGTATGAAATGAGGGTTTTATAGGGTTAGATACGCGTATCGGTTCACATATACGGGTATTGGAAGTATTCGTATTTTTAAAATTAAGACTGATACTTTTATTAAATTACGGATACGGCCTCAATACGTACATGACGCGTATTGGTGAGTATCGGTATCCGATACGCCATTAGGATGAAGTATTGGTGCACCATATAACAATGGAAACCAACAAACAGTTGGTAGCTCTAAAGTCTAAACCAACTCTTTTACAGTTTTACATTTGTATATATGTAAAAAAAATGTAAAATTTGATCAGTCTCTTTCCCATCGAAATTATTTTTATATTTTTCTTATCTGTAAGTATATATATATTCAATTTTAATAAAG
The DNA here is from genome assembly GCA_945859915.1 of Cuscuta epithymum. Lineage (NCBI taxonomy): Eukaryota > Viridiplantae > Streptophyta > Magnoliopsida > Solanales > Convolvulaceae > Cuscuta > Cuscuta epithymum. Next base: position 2,470,299 of record CAMAPF010000938.1, read on the forward strand.
CAAACTATGGCTTGGCATCGAAGAATGGGTGGGCAAGAGCAAATATAGTAACCCAACCTGATTAATTAGTGTCCATAGTCAATCACTTTTATCCCTAAAGGCTACAGTATCAATATGGCCTGAGTTAGGAGTACCCACCATAACTGTTTTTACAATGCCGCGCCAATCAGATTATTGTTCAGCATATATATACTCCATATACAACTTCTAAAGTCATTAACTACTTGTGGAAGTAATCGACTACTTGACAACGTTGGGTATTTCTTCCTCTTCTTAACGGAAGTTGATAATTAACGGAAGTTTCAATTAACGGAAGCTACGGAGATAGGTGGGAGTAAACATTAACGTACAACACCTTGAGCAGAACTTACAATATAATAATGCTATAGAGTTACACCAACACATTTTTAATACCTAAAAGACCCTGACCCTCATTGGTCTTTATAAGATTTTAGAGAAATGGCGGGTAGTTGTCCTCATAAAACCCATCTTAAATTAGGTTATTATTATTATTACTACTAATTAAGTAATTAGCTAAGAAGTATTGAAATAAAAAGTTACTTCTCCTTTCCTAAATTAACTTCTACAGTACAATTGGCACGAGGTTAAAAAATAAAGTGCGCATTGGGTGGTGGAAAACTGTACAGAAGAGAGAGAAATGTATAAGAACGTGTAAGAATTACTAAAAACTACATTTTTTTTTACAAAAAAGAAAAAATGAAAATTTAATTTGGGATGACGGAAAAAAAAATTGAAAGTTTAATTAGGAACGGAGGGAGTATTATTTTGTTGTTGAGTAAACGATATCAATTAAGTAAAATATTTAATTTAAGGTTGTTCTAAACAGTTTGTAAATAAGTAATCTCCAAATCATGGGTAAAATAATGGTTCGTTAATTCGTTTAGGTAAAATGAACTTTTTTTTATGTAAATGGTCAAAATTCATATCACAACATTCAGATAGAGGATAAAATGACAAAAGGATCACACGCAACCACTAGCTTTCGAACCAGTCTTAGAGTCAATCACTTCCAAAAAATCAATATAACTCGATGATCCTATAATGGGCATAAATGAGCCAATGACGGTTAAAGTAGATCTCCCATCACTCATTCCTGATGCAATGGTCTTACAACAATAAAAGTAACCAACAAAAAAATAAACAATCTGATCATGAAAAATAAACAGCAAGCAAAATGTAAAATTAAAATACTGCTTCCAAAACCTAAACTCTCTTGCACTCCATGACGGTGGTTCAGGAGGGGGACGGTCTAACAATACTGTAGCATCTTCCGCTCCTTGCTTCCAGTCCAGATCTGTTTCAGCCCCTAGCCCCACGTTTCGTCCATGGCTTCTGATTTCAATCATGAACGGCATCCACGAAACTCTCCACCTGCTACTAGGGGTACACAACATTTGGCCGCCATATAGATGTTGCGGTCTGTTGAAGAAGAGAACCTCACGAAAGGTGGACGGAAGCCGCACAAGAAAGCCGCACTTCGTCGAAGACGAAAGCGAAAAAAAACAACCCCTAATTTAGCGGAGACAGTCGCCTAGAGAGAGAAGCTCTCGCTTAGAGAAAGAAGCAACTTTTTTTTTGGGTAAAATGAAGTAAAATATAACTTGTGCAATAAAGTAAATGCAAATTTTAATAAAAAATAGGGTAACCTAAATGAACATAATCTCCAAAACCCTCTACTTCAAGTCGTTCTTTGATTTTAGATTTTTTCAAGTTCTCAAGAGTTGCCTGAGATTGACTCAAATTTATTAATAATGTAGGTTTTGTTGTAAAAGTTTATTAATTAAGGGTTTGTTTGCAAACACTGCTCACAATCACTTTTGAACTTTTCAAAGTAATTTGGAAAAAAGTGATTAATAGTAAAAGTTGATAGTGTTTAAGAAAAAGTGATTTTGAAAAGTAAAAGTTAGTAGTATTTGGTAAAATAAGTGTTTTTTTGTAATAAAAAAAGTAAAAAGCAAATTCTAGTTTTGAGCTTTTAAGTATTTATTTAAGTAGAATTGTCATTTAAAAATACTCTTGTTTTTTTAAACCAAAAAATTGAAAACATTTTTTAATTGTTTGTAAACAAAACCTAACAATTTAACCCCAAACAAGCGGACTATAAGTGCTAAAGTGCCGTAAGAGTGTACGACTTAGGGCTGCACATCGGGCGGGTTGAGTAGGGTTTGCTATTTTTTTTGGGCCTACCAGATTTGTTCGGGTTCCCTATTAATTAACCCGCGGTACGCAAAATAAGTTGGTAAACCATGCATGAACGGGTCGGGTAGGGTCGGATATTGGGGAAAAAAATCACTCCAGGTTGCATTTTTCATGTGGGAAATTAATGTAACCAATTTAAACTCGATTAACTTGTTTCCAAAATACACAAACAAATACAAGTACTCATATCTTTTATAAGCAAAAACACTAGGTAATAGTATTAAAACATCCTTCCGTTAAGGAAGTTCATTTAGAACTTAGAAGGAAACCTAAATATATAAAGTCAAAATGATAAATGTTTAACCATAATTCTAATATCATAAAGTCATAGATAAAGTAAATTGGTCTTAAATTGAAATTATCCAAGAAAATGTTGTAGCATGATAATAGTAAAATGAACTTCGGCCGAGTCGGGTATTATCGAGTTTGAGATTTTAATTCCGCAACCCTACCCATTAGTTGCGGGTTAAAAAAATATTTAACTCATAAATATTTTTAAAAATCAAATACCTGATTAAATATGGTCGGATAGAGTTGGGTCTAGCCACTAAGAGCATCTTTAATGGTGTTGTGCACTCTTGAGAATGCACAGCCACGTAAGACAAATTGAGGATGGAGTAAAAATAATTCCTCCAACGGTGATGTCTAAATTAATTGTGCCGCTGAGTTGGCACTTCAAAATATGCACACCATCGATTGTAACTTCTAGTTTGAGAAGGCCATTCCCACATTGTGACTCAGCAAATCATTATCTCTTTATTCGATTTTATTTATTTGGCAACAAAACAATTAATAAAAATCTACTCCGTATGTACAAAACTCATGTGCCGCCGGAAAAAACCTCTACTCCGGGAACTCATAATGAACTCATTATTTAAATTCATGATACCATTGGAGCACAAATAATATTTTAAATGTGTATTTGTCCACGTCAGCTTGACGGCCGTTTACATAAATGACATGTCCATTTTTTAAGGAATACAATCCACGATAGCATTAAAGAATTAAAGATGCTCTTATTCGGGTTCTGCCTATTCTGGCGAACTGCAGAAACAGACAGTTTGTAGTGCTCGTAGTTTCCGCCACTTTTGTGTTCTGACGGAAAAAACCCACCGTCCTGCCGCCATTTTCCCTTGCTTTAGAGAAGAAAAGGAGAAGAAGAAAGAAAGAGACAAAATGGAGAGTTTGGCACTCTACTCTCCATCTCTAGCCGTCACTTCCTTCTCTAACCACGCATTCCGATCCCGCTCCTCCGTTTTCCTCCCCTTCAAATCCGCCGTCACAACAACCGCCTCCCTCCGCCACGTCTCCTCACCCGGATTCGTTCTTCCCACTCCCAAACCTTCCCTCTTCTTCAACCCACTCTCCAAACCGAAATCCCCGCTACCCAATTTCCTAGCTTCCTCATCCGGCGGCGATGCAGTATCTACCGTCCAAATCCCTGAACCCCAAGGTGCAAAGCTCATTCCTTTGCTGCAATCCGTTTCCATCGGGCTTCTTCTCCGTTTCGCCGTCCCGAAGCCTCCGGATGTTTCCGCACAGGCATGGCAATTGCTCGCCATTTTCGTCTCCACCATTGCCGGCCTTGTTCTCCGCCCTTTGCCGGTCGGAGCTTGGGCTTTTCTCGGGCTTACAACCTCAGTCCTAACGAAAACCTTGTCATTCTCCTCGGCATTTGGAGCATTCACGAATGAAGTCATTTGGCTGATAGTGATTTCTTTCTTCTTTGCCCGTGGATTCGTGAAGACTGGGCTGGGAGATAGAATTGCCACTTACTTTGTGAAGTGGTTGGGGAAGAGTACCTTAGGGTTGTCTTATGGGTTGACCCTTAGCGAGGCATTGATTGCTCCGGCAATGCCTAGCACCACTGCCCGTGCAGGGGGTATTTTCTTGCCTATTATTAAATCACTTTCGTTATCATCAGGGAGTGAGCCTGGGAATCCTTCCTCGAAGAAGTTGGGGTCCTACTTGGTCCAGTCTCAGTTGCAGGTTGCTTTTCTGTTGCTATTATATTGATGTCTTGTGTTGTCTTTGTTTTTTATAGACCAATTGGTAATGTTGAAGTAATGAAGTCTCAAAAAGTATGATCTTGCGCCTCTATGCCCAATTGATTACACATTCTGATGATAGTTTTCGCTATTGATGCCAAGAGTCATACATGACTCCTTCACGGAGTCTACTCATGTCACACCATCATCACCCTTCGTTCTTATAGTCTAGTCATTTTTGCTCATGCCATCCCACTATGAATGATGGTAGGACATATGTGACCCCGGGAATGAGTCATAAATGACTTTCTATTTTTGTCATTTTCGTCTTCATTGGGAGGAAAGTCATGTTTATAAGCTAAACGAACGAAATGCATGTTCGGATCAAGTCATTAAGAATTGTACACTTATCAATCCAAATATTCCAATATAGGCTTATGGATGGGTCATAGGAACTAAATCAGCCTTAGAATCCTCTAAATAATAGTGACTGCTACCCCCTCTGTTCACCAGTTGATCCATTAGGTACTTGGGTTCTTCACAGCGTTTAGGTGAGAAATTGTAGGTGTAGTGAGTAGCAGGAGATAGTGCATGGCAAAGGTAAACAAAGGAAGTAAGAGCAGACGAAAAAGTAAAAGTATTTGTGTATTTTGGATGTTTGCCAAACTAGGAAACTGGAGCAAGTATTAATAATCTTTCCACAAAATGAATAGGAAGCATCTAATGAAAGATGGAGGGATAATAATTATAAGAGTAATAATAATGATAATGATAATAATAGTAATAATAATAAGGAGTTATCTTTTCCTAGAAGTATTCATGTTCTATTTAAGTCAATATTCCTGATAGCAATACTGTAACACTTAAAGATGGCGAAAAGTTCATGTTTTTCATTCATCACACTTAGCAGTAGGCTGTTATATTGATCTTACCCCCAAGGATGTATAATATAATGTTTTGTACAATGGTTGTTTTTTGGTTTAGGATTCTAACTTATCATGTGATCATGGCAGTCTTCTGCACACTCCAGTGCCCTTTTTCTGACAGCTGCTGCTCAAAATTTACTGTGCCTCAAACTAGCTGAGGGGCTTGGTGTGGTGATATCAAACCCATGGATTACTTGGTTCAAGGCTGCTAGTTTACCTGCAATTGTTTCTCTCCTGGCTACTCCATTCATTTTATACAAGTTATATCCTCCCGAGATCAAAGATACACCAGATGCCCCTGCACTGGCAGCAAAAAAATTGGATCTTATGGGTCCTGTTACTGGAAACGAATGGGCCATGATTGGAACAATGCTTCTTGCTGTCTCTTTGTGGGTTTTTGGGTAGGTTCAAACTCTTTATTTCTTCCTCCCTTAACTTTATCAGAGCTCATTTAGTAATACATAACTGCCCATTTAGTAATCTTGTTTTTTTTTTGGCTTATGAGCAAGTTTCATTTATACCACACATTCTTTTTAATTTCATGTGCAAGTTTCATTTATACCACACATTCTTTTTAATTTCATGTGCCTGATTTGTTTAAGGGAGAAGTAGCAAATAAGCCCTCGAAGTAACCAAAAAAGTGCAAATCACCCCTTATATAGGAGGTTCTGTCCGGCCGTCGCCATTTGGGGTGCTTCTCTAATTTTTTGATGATTTTTTTTAGCATTTTCTTCATTAAGTCTAGTTTACCCATACCAAATTTCAGCTAAAACTTCAACCGGGAAGGAAGTCAAATGATTTTCTGAAATATACTGCGTTGTTTAACCGCGCAGTTATCTTAAAAAATTTATTTGAATGCCTTCCCGATTGAATTTTTAGCTGAAATTTGGTATGGGTAAACTAGACTTAATGAAGAAGATGCTAAAAAATTTTCATCAAAAAGTTCCACCGAGAACCTCCCCAAATGATGACAGCCGGACAGAGCCTCCTATATAAGGGGTGATTTGCATTTTTTTGGTTAGTTCGAGAGCTTATTTGCCCCTTTTCCCTTTGTTTAATAATGGAAAAAAGTAAGAGTGAAGTATTTTTGTAGCTGAATTGGTTGAAGAGGGACCATCTTAGTTTTTCCAGATAATATATCTTTACGTAAACAAATTTAGCTTACTTGACTAATTTAAATATTACCAAATTTGCTCTAAAATGTATAAAGACCCTAAAGGGCTGATGCCGAGGTGACTGAATTTCTGGTGACTTGGTTGAATCTACTGCAGTTACTAAATTTGTGGCAGAAGTTACTGAATTTTGTGGCTTACTTGGATTATTTAATGATACATGTCGAAGTTTAAATAAATTAGTGAAAATAGTCTCTATTAAGTAAGGAAGAAAGATTAATTTGAGTGATATCAATTGAAAAAAATGAATTCCTACGCATCTCATATTCTTTCCTATTCAGCCGTCTCAGTCAAGCTAGTTATTGTTTTGTGAAAAAAGTTGTTGGTGAGGCCTATGAGGAAAAACGGCGCCTACCAAGCGAGCTCTTACATTGCTCCTTTCATTGTATTTGCACATTGCCTAGAGATATACTCCTTATTTTTATGCAAACAAAGAAGATCTTATGAAGCATTGTGGTTATTATTCCACGGATGCTTGTTATGGCCTCCTCAGGAAACCCATCATTGTTTTACTCTGGAATTGATAACAGATGGGTTTTAGTCACAAAAATTAATAAAGTAATACTTTGCCTATGCGAAAAACATGATCATAGTTTTTGAGAATCATTGCTGTTACATTTATACTTATATTCATATTAAGAACTTTCAAGCATTTAATTCTTCTTAAAAATACTCTCAGGGATGCAGTAGGAGTATCAAGTGTTGCTGCTGCAATGCTTGGCCTATCGATTCTCTTGTTGTCAGGAGTGCTTAATTGGGATGACTGCTTAGCTGAAACGTCTGCTTGGGACACTCTTTCCTGGTTTGCCGTTCTAGTTGGGATGGCGGGCCAGCTGACTAACCTGGGGATAATTAGTTGGATGTCAAACTGCGTGGCAAAGGCTCTTCAATCTTTATCGCTGAGCTGGCCGGCTGCGTTTGCCATACTTCAAGCCTCTTACTTCTGTATCCACTACATGTTTGCTAGCCAAACAGGCCATGTGGGTGCCTTATACTCAGCTTTCTTTGCCATGAACTTAGCCTCAGGAGTGCCTGGCATCTTAGCAGCGTTGGGTTTGGCTTATAATACAAACCTATTCGGTGCTTTGACACATTATAGCAGTGGTCAAGCTGCTGTTTACTTTGGAGGTATGGTTATTAATTGATTACCTCCCATCTTCCCTACTATTTACTCCCAATCTCATTGTAAACTTTAGTCCTCACAGAGCCCACCCCAATTCTGAATCCTCTATTGCATGTCCCAATTTCCTACTCTTTGGACTAGACTGACGGTTGATTGCAACCGTCTGATCTATTAAGACATTCTGCATCGGTCAAATATAGAAATACAAAAAGACCTCAGACCTCAATCTACTTCTACAAGGTCGATTTTTTTTATTATTGTATCAAAGCATGTAAAGCTCGGGGAACAATTTGATCATGATAAACAAAAATGAGCTTGGGGACTTTAAGATCCGCACATTTGTGTTAGGTCTGTTCAAAATTGATTTGCTTAAAGAGTCACCATCACAATTTCGGAAGCATGTTAAGCGCTTTTATTGGACCGATATAAAAATACATAGTGACATAAAAGACTTTTAGTTTGGTTTTCTAGGATCATCATCATCATCATAATTATCATTACCTCAGTGCTGCAAAGGCTCCCCACCTACGGTTGGGTAAGGGGTAAGATGTACGCAGTCTTACCCCTGTTCTAAAGCACATAGAGACTGTTTCCGGATCTGGCTTTCTAGGATGAACGAATTAATTAGATACAAGCCGAGGATCTGAATCCTCTCTTATTTTTTCTTTATATGATCTGACTCTTCTTATGTTTTCTTTGTTTCTGAAAAACGAACAGCTGGGTATGTAGATCTTCCAGATTTGTTCAAATTTGGATTCATAATGGCTATTGTCAGTGCAATTATCTGGGGAGTTGTGGGCACTTTCTGGTGGAAGTTCTTGGGCCTATACTGAGATGGAATTCATACATACTGTGTAAGTAGATCCCCACAAGTTACCCATCTTTCAACAAATAAATTTATCTTGCACACAGATGGTGATGATGAAATTCCATTTTTTGAAAATGAACTTTTTTTCTTCATCCAAAAAATTGAAAATGAACTTTTAGTTCACATGTATTATTGATGTTTTTTTTTTCTTTTCTTTAAATGAAGTTCTGCTTATTTGTAAAACATTATTATTATTTTTTTTATTACTGGATCTGTACGATTTGCAGCTCTGAGCTTTTCACTTCCATCAGCATGGAAGAGGGCACATTGCAATTTGCCATTTGGTCGCCTAAATTTAGTGTTGGGGGTCCAGTTGTTGGACAAGATCTGAGGATGGGATCTTTGTACAAATAATAATAATTTAGCATATTTATTCTCTATAATTATGTTCAATTATTTTCATTCATGCAATAATGCAATGCACATTTACCAGTCTACCCCCAATCTAATATCATATTGCCGCCATGCCATGCGTGTTTTCCCATGTTACTTTTTTTCATCTCCTCCAGATTGAATTGATTAGGTATGCCGTATGCTGTATAATAAAGTGAAGGGACACCATGTGAATGCGATGCAAACCTATTATTTCTTCACACGTTGAACACTTCTTTTTGCTAGCTAAGTATGGGCGAACCCGGTTCCAGAATTGAACCGGGAATTGGGTGGATAATTGAACCGGGCCAGAATCGAGCAAGTAAATTAACCGGGTTGTCATCAGACTGTTGCCTGTTTTTTGGTTGCACTTCAGAACCGGTCCAAGCCGCTTCTTGTTCGTCCAAATAGAAGTGGAGCTTACTGGTTCTAATTCTTTTTTTAAGTAGTCTAAAAACCCGGAATTAGAAACAGAGTCAGACCATTTTAATTTACCCGGCTAGGGTTCCAAATACTTCTCAGTTTCTTACCCTTACCTAGAAGTCCCTGAATCGGAATTTGCCCGGATTCACCATGATAACTCATACATCAAAACATGTTATTCCAACTTCCTACAATTTTTCTTGGGAAGAAAGTGAGCAACATTGCCTCCTATGTTTTTTATGAGGGATATTTTTGTCTTTTCAAAAATATAATACTCCCTCCGTCCCTTTTTATTTAACCAAACACCTTTTTTCAAGTCAAAGTTGTTCAACTTTGACCGATTATATATTTATACACGATAATATTGATAATATGAAAATTAAATGAAAATGTTCTTTGTTGAAAATACTATCATAAAAGTATAAATTTATTATGTTTCACATAAATATGTTACTTAAAATAATGGATCAAAGTTAATCATCTTTGACTGGAAAAGTCAAAGATGGCTAAATAAAAAGGGACGGAGGTAGTACGTTTTTTACTTTCTTTCCTGCACCCGCTTTTGCATAATTGTCTCCTAAACCGTTCTTTACTCATTATTAGAACATGAATACGAATGTTTTTACCTAGATTGTTTTTAATCCTAGACCGGACTTGGATAGTTATAATATACACAGAGCCTGGACATTTACCAGATCAGACCAATTTAGATCCAGATCATACTAGATCAGACTTGGATTGTTTTTAATCCTAGACCAGACTTGTATAGTTAAAAAACATTTGAGTTTGGCGAAAGGCTTGTTGAATCTTGATCGAACAAACTTCCTTCGATTAGCACTAAAATGGCACAAACGAACTATAACATTGTTTGTGTTTTTGTATGTTTGCGTTGTTTTTTATTATAATTATAATGATATATGCAAAGTAGTGGTTGATTGGGATTTGGGACATCTATCATCTATGAGAGAGCTCAAGAAAGGCTATAAAAGAAAGGCTATCAGATTTGGTTTCCATTCTGTTAAATGCGGAATCCCGGACGCTCTTCCTCGTGTACACGTCTTTTTTACCAGCCGCATACACAATTCTATGCATTTTTCAATAAAGTTGGGCATGCCAATAGCGTCCCAAACTTTTGAGGCATGTGAAGTAAGAACTACAAATTTGCATAACTATTATAAGTAGTAGGAAAAATTGAAAATAATAATCCCAACTATTGCCGATCCGCTAACAATAATCCCAACTATTGATTATTTTTGTATAATCCCAACCATATGGACCGTCTGCCAATAATGGTCCATGACCAGATAAAAAGTGAATTTCAAATAAAAATTAAGCGTAAAAATTAAAAATTGGGATTATTTATAGGGATTACTTGCTATTATCTTTTCTCATCCACTTTAGAAACTATAAAAATTTATTTATTGCCGGTCACGTGGGACCATTATTGACGGAAGGTCCCTAAAGTTGGGATTATTCTGAAATAATCGATAGTTGGGATTATTATGAGTGGACCACCAATAGTTGGGATTATTACTATCAATTTTTCCTTAGTAAGTACCCCAAACTTTATTTAAAAAGTTATCTTAGCATCATAAATTTAGTGTAAAAATATAAGGGCCTGTTTACTAACAGAAATATTTTCCAGTTTTCCAGAAAACTGGAAAACTGGAAAACAGAAAACAGGAAACATGTTTACCAAAGAAATTCCTGGAAAACTGGAGAAAGGAAAAAAGAAAAACGCGTTTACCAAATCGTTTTCCAAAACGGAAAAATGAGACATGTCTCTCTTTTCCTTAATGATTTGGAGAAGTGACTTTTACTAGTTTTCCAAATTTGGAAAACGCAGATGCTATAGTGCCACTGCAATGAATTTGCATACTTACAAGTAGTGGTGGGTCCGGTCCCGCTCCGATGTCGATTCTATTCCGGTACCTCCATCATCGTACCTTACCCCTTACCCCTACCTTACCCTACCTTACCCACCCAACCCCAACCCGCATACCCATTTTTCCCAATAATGACCCTACCCCACCCCGGCCCCACCCCGATCCACCCTACCCTACCACCTCGACCCCACCCCGACCCACCCTAACCTACCCCCACCCATATATTACCCCTTACCACATGCCCCTACCTCATCCCCACCCCACCGCCATCCTACCCCCACCCTCGTACTGCCATCCTACCACCATCCTACCCCCTACCCTTCTCCTACCTCGGCCCCACCTAGATCCCAAGCCCACCCTACTACCACCCCCTACCACCTCGACCCCACCCCGACCCACCCGCATATTACCCCTTACCCCTTACCACATGCCCCTACCTCGGCCCCACCCCACCGCCATCTTACCCCCACCTTTCCGCCGTCCGACCACCATCCTACCCTTCCCCTATCTCGGCCCCACCCAGATCCCGGGCCCACCCTATCACCATCCTATCCCACTACCCCTACCTTACCCACACCCCAACCCTACCCACTACCCCCACCCTTACCGCCATCCTACCCCCCACCCCTACCCCTTCCCTTACCTCAGCCCCACCCTGGTCCCGGCCCCACCCTACCGCCATCCTATCCCAACTCCATACCCTACCTCTACCTTACCTCAAACTCTACCCACTACCCCACCCTTACCCTTAACCACGACCCTAACCCACCAACTACCCCCACCCAACCCCCTACCCCTAGACCTTACCACCCCACCCCGACCATACCCCTTACCCCACCCCCACCCATAACTTCCCTATCTCGACCCCTACGAGTAGGTATGGGTGGGTATGAAGGGTTGCGAGGGAGTATGGATAGAGTGTAAGATCGTGGTAAGGGTATGGGTCAAGGTTGTGGAATTGGAGAACTGGGTGAAAAAATTGATGAACATGTTTTCAGATTTGAAAATGGAAAACTAAAAAATAGAAACAGAAAATTGGAGATAGAAAAACTGAAGAATAAAAACAAAAAATTGGAGATAGAAAAAGAGAAGTAGAAAACAGGAAAATATCTCTGTTAGTAAACAGGCCCTAAATTTTCATACATTAAAAAATAAAATGTAGTCAAAGTAGAGCATGCGAATAATATAAATTTTAACATGTCTCAATTAAAAAGAAACATAGGTAGCATTTGAAATATAATTTATTAGGAAAATAAATAAAAGGATATTTGAAAATAGCTAAAACAATAATGTCGACTTCAACCAAATAAATAACTTCAACCTTATTTACGTGCTCAATAAAAAGATGGTTGATAAGGTTGATAATATGGATTGCCAAATTGATGTATTGTAGAAAGATCTTTTGTTCATATTATTTTGGACTTTTGGTAGCATTAGAATTTGCAGAAATTGAGAAAACCAGAGTTGAAGTGACTGAACTATCTGAAATTGCTGAATTATGACAAAGGATGTTTTTACTTGGACTGTAATTTGCTGGTCTGGTCTGGTCTGGTCTGGTCTGGTCTGGTCTGATCTGGGGCAAATTACAGTCCAAGTAAAAACATCCAAAGTCATATTTAAAATATATTTTATGATTAAAGGAAAGAATAAATTACATGGGAAAATATTTTAAGTATTCATTTCCAATCATTTGAACCAATTCGATTAGAAAAGCAACCTTATCAATACTTTTTTTATTTTACATAACTCAGCGCACAAAATTAAAAGTGAAGTGTTCGGTAAAAAACACTGATAAGACTGATAAGTCGAAAAATAAGTTACCAAAATGGCTCTTAAATGTATGACTATTTTAGTTATAAAAAACACGTAAAAGCATTATCATAATTCATAATTATATTAGGTACTCTCTCTCAGAATTATCTTCAAACTTTCTTTTTCGTCCATTTCAAAATTATCTCTTCTTTTCTTTTTTGACAAAGAATTTGTGGTTCACAATATTTCTTACACATTCTTACCCATTTTCTCTACTCTACACAACTTTCCATCACATAATACCCATTATCTTAATCCTCGTGTCATTTGTAAGACTACAAAGGTAAGCTTACATAATCCTCAAGACAAATATGAGACAAAAGGGAGCATCTTCTGAAAAATTAGGTAAGCTTACATAAAAGAGATATTACCCGAAATAGGACTACAAAGGTTTGAAAATTCCAAAATTGGACTGTCATGTTTTTATTCCCAAAATAGGACTAATTACTGTCATGTTTTGGCAGTACTAGACTTCAAACATGGCAGTATTTTCCAAACATGGCAGTAATTACTCCTATTTTGGGAATAAAAAACTTGGCAGTCCTATTTTAGAATTTTTCAAACTGTTTTAGTATAACTTTCCCTACATAAAAAGGTACATTCAAATAAAGATGTATTTTTGAATTTTCCAATTTCTTCTTAACAAATTACTTTATATAACTAAAAAGCATTTTTCGGGAAAAAGGCATATTCATAAAAAGAAAAAAAGACTCAACCCAAGCACTGTGTGATTCAATAATATGTCTTTAAGTCTGTAACACTCTCGAGTAGAAGATCAAAATTCATCCTAATTAGAGATGTTGACATTTTTGAAATTTTTTTGACATTTAATAAAGAGTAAATAATATAATGGATGTATGAGTACATAAAAAACAATAAAGGCCCATCAAATAATTGAGTGTTCCACAAAACTAAAGAAAAAAAGAAAAAAAGTAAAGGTGAACGTGGTAGGCTAACAATTCTTCCAAAAGGTTGAATCTCTAACCCCAAGAACCCCCGCGTCCCGATCCGATAAGACTTTTGGGTGATTGTAAGTTACGGTGACTCAGTCAACTCAATGGTGATAGACCTTGTATCAGTGCGCAAATAGTAGGTGTGCTCTATTGTGAACCGATACATCACCCGATGTTGTATCCGCGTATCCAATACGTATCTTGTACGTATTGGGTCCGTAGCCGTAATTTCACAAAAGTATCAGCCTTATTTTTAAAAATACCGATACTTCCGATACCCGTATCCGTGAACCGATACGCATCTGACCCTATAACCCTAATTTCATGCACAACATGACGAAAATTTAGTAGCTGCCCAAGCGACCACAAGATGCAGAACATTGATAAAGATTATTTCAAGAGTATGGAAAATGATGGAATACTATAATGTGTCATTTAATCGTTTGATGAGCTTTAATTGAAACAAGACTTAGATGTAAATGCAAATAGATAACAAAAAATATTATTTGAATTTAAATCGAAATATCATTATCTAGTTTTTTTAGCCTAATCTTTGAAATTTTATTATAATAGTTATTTTTTTGTACTATTATTATTATTTTATTTATGAACCTCTGAATTATATATATTTGCAAACTATACCCTATATTTTTAATATTTATAAATATACTCTGTATCCGTATCCTATAATTTTTGAAATTGTCGTATCGCCGTACCCGTACTCGCGCATCGGCGTATCCATATTCGTGCAAGATAGAGTATGCTAACAAATAAATACTACAGAGTACTTAGATAACAGGGCCGGTCCTGTCTATTTTCGGGCCTATGGGCGAGATAATATTTTGGGTTTATATTCAAGAAAAATAATAAGCTATATTTATTTAAAATAATAATTATAATAAAATTATATAATAAAGGCCAAATAAAAACGAAACTCATTTACTATTATTATTATTTAAATTACATATTTGGTGAAAAGTAACAACACAAGCATCACATAAAAAGAAAAACATTACTTAAAAATCTTTCTCGCAGAACATTGTGAAGCAAAATCATCAATAATTGCTTCATAATCAACTTTTTTCAAATATCTGATGCTCAATACTTATAATTGCTAACTCGTTGAGCCTTTCTTGAGACATAGTCGATCGCAGATAATTAATCAGAACCTTCAACTCTGAAAAACATTACTTAAAAACATTTCTCACAACCTCATAATTGCTAACAAAATTTTCCATTGACCCCTTATAACTTAACTCCATCTTTTGTAATCTTCTTCTCTTTCTCTCTTTATCCCAACCTGATTCACCTATTTTATCAAAAATAATTTATTGATCATGGATGGATTGTTTGCAGCCTTGAAAGAATAAGTTTTTTGGTCACCGACCGTCGTTTGGACTCCTCAATTGATTAACTTCAATTCTTAACAAACCGCTGAGAGACTCACTGCTTTGCAATGTTTTTTACCCTTGTTAATATAAGGATTTGGAAACAACAAATCAATTTGGATGAGCTTTACGAATTGAGAGTTTTGGATTTGAGAGGCCGGCTTAACATAACTTAGTAATTTTGTAATTGAAAAGATTATAAAACATAGAGATCCGAAGTGAATTAAGAGAAGCATGCCACTTTACATTTATTTTAAAAATTAAACATTGAGCCAATTATTTGAGTTTATAAATTAAAAAAAGAAGCCTACTCACGCTACATACAAAAAATATTTTTGAGCCTATTTTTTTCCTTTATTTTCTCGGGCCTAGGGCGGTCGCCCCCGTTAAACCCTAGGGCCGCCCCTGTTAGATAAAAAAAGAAACAACAATACTTCATGTACTCACTCTTATACCCACCTTATACCCACTATGTTTGTGAAAGTTTTTCTTTTGTCTGTGAACACAGTTCACAGACAATATTTTGTTTGTGCAAAATATTGTCTGTGAACCTGGGTTCATAGACAATAAAAAAAGTTTCACATAGATGGGTACAAAGGTGGGATATAAGAATGGGTACGGAGATCATTTTTGAAACACAAATTGCAAATTATTGCACAAATCACTTGCTCCGTATATGCCTCGCCAGAGATGCGCATATGGGCGGGCAGCCTTACGTGAATCCAGTTTAGACAAGACTATTCTAACAGTTTAAATTCAGCGTCCCATCCCGCATCCACTCCTTTAAAAGTCGCAGCTTTCTTTCTCAATAGATCGAAACATTCGTTCGGGATTCTTGATCGCAGCTTTGTGCGGCCGATCATGGCTTCCATAATTAACATCTCTTCCGCTTCAATTGCTCCTTCTCTACCACAGTAAGCTTTTAACTCATGTTTTAATCAATGTTGCTGAGTCGAAGTTTCCTTTGATCTCATGTTAATGTATTTCGATTCATCTTGCTGCAAAAGACTCCAGTTTTGTATAAAGTTCTAGGAAGTCCTACCTTCTCTATAAAGTTTTTGAACTTTCTATTATCTCTCCATTTAAGGGGGACTCAAAAGGCCAATTGTGGTCAACTAGGGCCATTGGAATTACCTCCGTAATGCTGGGTTTGCTCGTTACAGAACCCTCTATGTTTTTTAATTCATGTTAATCACTCGGATCCTAAAAGTTAGGAATTTAGCATTTGGTTATTTTTCTAGCTTGGAACTTGATGCTGTTAAGCCTGTTAGTCAGATTCAACTACTTTATTATCTTAGTTTGAATGGAAAGCAATGACTTTATAGTCATTAGTCTTACAAACTTGATTTGTCTAACACCCAATGGATCACATAGAATTTTCAATCCATGAGCCTAAATACTTGAAAACAGAACATTGTAAGAAATGCTAAGTTTGGACTTGGACTATTATGAACATGGTATCAATCTCAGTCTCCTGGACATTCTCATGCATGTGTTGCTATCTAGTAATAGTATAATCTGTTGCTCTCTTTTGATGGCCATCCACTGACTTTCTTACATGTTTTATAGAGCTTCCAGCACTTTCAAATCATTGAATGCGTCCCATCCACCTGGGAAGTCATTTCTGGTTACTCTGGACCATAGGGCACGATTGAGCTTCAAGGGGGAAACCAGAATCAGATCTGCTTTGTCATCTCGTGAAGCAACAAGTGTCATATTCCAGACCATTTTGACCAAACATTCACGACTTTGTGACTTATCAGTTGGGGTCGCAACACAACCAGATGTTGTAGGTTCTTTTGGAACCCCTGTGGCAGACATTATCCCAACACCAAGTGGCTTTCCTTCTGATGTTGCTGAGTTTGATTTGGACTGGCCATCCGAAGGGTTCTCGTCCATCCCTGATGCCATTGAAGACATTCGTCAGGGAAAGGTTTAATTTTTTTTCCCTTAAAAAATAGAAGTGATGTGATCTCTTGGTAAGATAGATCCTTATGTCCTGTGGACTGCGGCATTGTTTAAAATTGTGCAACGCCTTTGGGCAATAAGGCGTGCCTTAAGAATTTTGGAGACTTTAGGATACAAGGCTGAAATGGATTTAGGCAACACATGTATGGGTTTTGTATTTTATTTATTTATTGATACAGGATTTAGTGGACAGAAACATAGGTACTACACTACTCTGTAGTGGATAATTTAGTGCATGAGTATTATATTATTTCATTAGTTTCTAGTGGATGCATATTATATTATTTTATTAGCTTCTTTGTTAGTTATACACCTTGTACTCCATAGAAGATATCTTAATACATAGAGGAGGGATATCTTAATACGTAGTGGATGAATAATATATTATATCATTATGACATTAGTTGACTTTTAAGCCTTTAATCATTCTTTTACTTTAGTATTCATTACATTATTTGAACTTCTTTTGTATAAATTTGTGTAAAAGTTGAGGATTACACCTCATTGCGCAATGAGGCTTACACAATAGGCAATTCTAAGAAACCGCCTCAAACACGCAATATGCAATTTCGAACCTTGGACTGGTGTAACCCTAGTGTCATATTGGAATCATAAGGGATAATTGCCTTGAATGTGAATTTCCATCTAACTACATTAGTGTGTGACCTTGTAAAAAGTTTAAAAAACAAATATGTGGAGGCTTGGCCTGAAACAGATAATAACATACTAATGCTTGTGGAGTTAAGGTGACTCTTTGAATATATAAATTCACATATGAAGAATCGGACTGCTAGACACTTTTTTTCTCTCTAATATGTTAACCTTTTAATTTTTTTGATAGAACCATAAGTTTTAATAGCTAACTTGTGCTTTTTCAGAATAGATCCAATCATACTGGGATGTAACCCCAGTCTCATTTTGGAATCATAATGGATCCAATAATAACATACTGGGTGTAACCGCAGTCTCATATTGGAATCATAAGGGAGAATTGCCTTGAATGTAAATTTCCATCTAACTCCATTAGTATGTGACCTTTTGAAAAGTATAAAAAATGAATATGCGGAGGCTTGATCTAAAACGGATAATACCATACTAATGCTTGTGGAGTTAAGGTGACTTTTTGAATATATAAGTTCACATATGAAGACTTGGACTGTTAGGCACTTTTCTTCTAATATGTTAACCTTTTTTTTTATAGAACCTTAAGTTTTAATGGCTAACTTTTTCTTTGTCATAATGGATCCAATCATGCAGATGGTATTGGTTGTAGATGATGAAAACAGAGAAAACGAAGGAGACCTGATAATATCTGCAGAAAAAGTGACACCAGAAGCTATGGCTTTCATTGTGAAACATGGAACCGGAATTGTTTGTGTAAGTATGATGGAAAAAGACTTGGAGCGGTTGGAGATTCCTTTGATGGTAAATCACAAGGATAACGAGGAGAAACTTTCTACAGCATTCACTGTTTCAGTGGTAAGCATTATAACCAATATTTGACCTTCTTTGTTATATAATTACGGGTCCTACGTTTGCTAAATATAAGATAAAAAATATTGTAATGACATTTTGGACTATTTCTCATGTGAAATTGAGCTTTTAGGTGAAAAAAAATAACATATGACATTTAGGATCAAACTCAGAGTCTTAATTTGGAATTAGAATGTTTGAATGTTGTGCCTGTTTCTTTTTTCACCCACTGTTTAGGTAGATGGAACTTCAAGTCTTATATTTATCTTTATCGTTATCTTTTTATTTATTTATTGATTTATCATACCTATCTTTTTATCTTTCTTATCTTTCTTTTCATTTTGCCTCCAATATCATGTATCAATTCATGTTAGCCGACCACAATATTTTGGGACTAAGGCTTGGATGTTGTTGTTGTATTATGCTTCTCATATTTATGTTAGCGGTCTCTCACCCTAGAGCCTAAAAGCTTGTTTGGTTCAGGAGTTTCCGAAGGAGTCAGGAGCGGTGGGGATTGATTTTTATTTCACTAATCTATCTATATTTGTTAGTCTTAACTTAAGATCTAGTTAGGTAATGTATTCCTTATGTATTTTTTTTAATCTTCATTTCATTTATAACCATATGGAATTATGGATGCAGAAATTGTCTAAAAACTAAATGTCATCCCTTCCCTCAAAAGTCTTAAATGATGATGTTGAGTTGCTACTATTATATTAGGATGGGGTTTCCCTAAAAGTAATGACCCATCTTTATATATGCAGGATGCCAAATTTGGAACTACAACTGGTGTATCAGCTAGTGATAGGGCAAAGACTATATTGGCTCTTGCATCCAAAGGTTCTAAACCGCAGGATTTTAATCGACCTGGGCATATATTTCCTTTGAAGTATCGGGAAGGAGGGGTTCTAAAACGAGCCGGTCATACTGAAGCATCGGTTGATCTTGCTGTGCTAGCTGGGTTAGAACCAGTTGCAGTTTTATGCGAGGTTGTGGATGATGATGGTTCCATGGCTAGATTACCTAAGCTTATGCAATTCGCTCATGATAATAGCTTAAAGATCATATCAATTGCTGATTTAATCAGGTATTCCGCAACTTTGTTTCACATTGATTAAATATGAAACAATGAGCCCCATATGAATGTATAATCAATCATCGCACCTCTTGAAAGTTTTTTTGAGGTTGAATTAGGCTCAACTCTTAATTAAAACGTTGTATCAAAGTTAGTTGTGAGGCAGCACCTACAGAAAAAATTGCATGGTCCATGAAGAGGTGGCTGGCCCCACTCAAGTGCCCTCATTAATACCATCATCACCTGTCTTGAGAACTCTTTGAAGTTCAATACATTAGCTAATTACTCCCTCCGTCCCAAACAAAGGTTACCGAACTTTTGGGCACATAGATTAGCTGAATACCCCCTCCAAAGAGCTTTTATTGAGCTGGGGGGTTAGGCCTAACCTTATTCCAGATTTATAGCATAATGTTATCATGTTAAGCACTGACTCTCATGGGGTGGTTTGATCATTACAACAACAACATCCAAGCCTTAGTCCCAAAAGATATTGGGGTCGGCTAACATGAATCGATACGTGATATCACCACCAAAAGGAAAAGAAAGAAAATAAAGATAAAAAAGATAAGCTATTATAAAAAAGATAATATAAAAAGATATTATAAAAAGAGATTAATATACCTAAAAATGATAAAATAAAAATGATAAAAATAATGTTTATATATATAAGGATAAAAGGATAAAAAAAACAAGAAGAAAAGATGATGGGAAAAGTCGTCTGACAGGTGCATCGCTCGGTCTTCTACGCGCATGACCAAACCATCGTAGGCATGACTCCCACATCTTGTCTTCAATAAGTGCTACTCTCACCCTGTGTCTGATTGTCTCATTCCTCACGTGGTCCTTCCTAGTATGCCCACACGTCCAACGCAACATGCACATCTCTGCCACACTCATCTTTTGAATGTGACATTGTTTCACCGCCCAACACTCTACGTCATACAGTAATGCAGGCCTAATTGCTGTCCTATAATAATATATGAAATCCAGTCTGATCCAAACTAGACACAGGTGTCAACTATGGACTATCTACACATGAATGAACTGAATAATACAAAACCACTACTTCTTAAGAATTTGAGTTGATCATAAACTTATCATGAACACTCATATTGCTTGATAATGTTCCCAAGTGTAACTGGTAAATTACATTGTTTTACAGATATAGAAGGAAAAGAGACCAATTGGTGGAACATGCTTCTGCTGCAAAGATACCTACCAATTGGGGGCCTTTCATTGCCCATTGTTACAGATCTGTCTTAGATGGGATCGAACATATCGCGATGGTGAAGGTAATATGTCACACACACACACATCTAAAATCTGAATCAAATATATCAGAGCAGATATATATCGACTCTAATCCCGTTGAACATTGTTGACAATAAATAATAGGGTGAGATTGGGGACGGGAAAGATATTCTTGTTCGGGTGCATTCTGAATGCCTGACGGGAGATATATTTGGTTCAGCCAGATGTGATTGTGGGAATCAATTGGCACTTGCTATGCAACAAATTGAGGCTGCCGGCAGGGGTGTGTTAGTTTACCTTCGAGGTCATGAAGGAAGAGGGATCGGGTTGGGACATAAACTTCGTGCTTACAATCTTCAAGATGATGGGCGGGACACCGTTGAAGCCAATGAGGAACTTGGCTTACCAGTTGATTCACGAGAGTATGGAATAGGTGCACAGGTATTTTCCCTTCACAGTTCACACTTCCTGTAAAGGCTCATTGGCTATTTCAGAGGGGATTGGAGGGAAGGGTTGATTTTTATTTTACTAATGTATCTCTATTAGTCAGTTCTAACCTAGAAATAACTATTACTTCGTAAGAGATATTGTAAGTATGTACTACCTCTATTAAGGAGGGAGTAATTTATCTAATTTATGTAAAATCATTTAATATGGACATGATTTGAAAAAATTAATATCATCCTACCACTCCTCAGAAATCATCAAACCAACATGTCATGAGTTAGTTTGTATCTTTATATTTATATGATGTAACATGAGATTTATCTTTTGGGTAGATACTAAGAGATCTTGGCGTCAAAACTATGAAGTTGATGACAAACAACCCGGCTAAATACAGTGGATTGAAAGGCTATGGTCTGGCAGTTGCTGGAAGGGTACCTCTTGTGACCCCGATAACAAAAGACAACAAGAGATACTTGGAAACAAAGCGTGCCAAAATGGGACATATTTATGGCATGAACATAAACAATCTGGTAAGTAAAACAAACCCTGAGAAAACATCAGTTGTATCAGATGACTCAAGTTTCCAGTAAGCAAGCTGAGAAACCATTGACAGAGTTCATTGTTTCCTCTTCCACTATTGAATCTCAAAATGTAGTCTTTACACTATTGATTTTTTGCAACAATAATATAATCATTTCGTGTAAAACCCGTCATGAAATCTCACAAAAAATGAGTATATATGTCAAAAGAAGCCACTCGTGCATGTCCTAATATCTTTGTAATGTTCGTTAGCAACGCTAAGCCGGTAACCCAAATGGTTGAATTGTACATGTTGAGTATTTGATTTCAAGTTTAACTTCTTTGAAGCTGAATGATAGTTTTCTTTGGTTTTATAGTCGAAGACTGAAATCATCTAACGTTGTTAATCGTTACTTCTGGTTTTGCAATCTTTCAATGTCAATGAACGGTTAAGATTAAGATTAACATTAACTTTGTTCTCGTTTGGTATGCTTGAGTTACGTAGCTGCTCTGTACTATGTAAGTTTAGCGGTGGGTTGTCTTGGAACATTATTTTTTTTCTTCGGCGAGTTTATCACTTTATCAACGTTGAGCTTGAATGTTTTGTCTTGAACCTAAAGATAGGACTCAGAACTTTTTCCAACCTAATCAACAAGTTCGTTAAGTATAAATTAATAAGTTAACTGTTTTATGAAATTTGTTGATAAGATACTTGATCATATACGTAGTATATTGGAAAAAGATAACAATATTTACTTAAGTTCATAAATTTATACCAATACGTAGAGATTAAATTAATGTTATTATGGATTCACTGTCATATTTGACATTATAAAGTATTCAAATGGATTATTAATTTCATAAGTCTCAGTATTTTCTAAAGTATGAGTTAACTGACGGTATTTTTAAGTATTAAAAACACAAAACTTTTATATTGAAGTTTAACATTGTTTTTACTTGTATAATAGGACATTGTAGAAATTTCAAAATAGTATACTATATTTTCTCATCCAAAATAGAAGCAATTGTAATAATGTTTGGAAAATATTATCAAATCACTTTTTTATTCAAACATACAACTTTTTTCATTTCCTAAGATAGATTGTTGGGGTATGGACAAAGAATTGTTTGTGTCAAACAATTTTTCTAAATGTTATCGATATAAATTGTATTCACACATACAAAATGGGCGAATACATAAGTCATATATACCAAAAATTATGTTTGGTATGACGTAATCAATCATGTAATGTAATGAATATTACATATTGATCCGAATACGATGTTTGGTATGTCATTTTATTTCAAATCGTCCATTTGCATTGCATACATTAAATTCATTACTTTTACATGTGTAGTAAGATTTACATTAAAAAAGATGCGTATTTGAGATTACACCTTATTGCATGTCGTGAAAATGAACTAACCGGCCTTGACGGAGGATTCAACCATATGGCTCACCTTCGGTGTGAAAAGAGACAACACCACCAATGGCAGTGCCCACATCACCCAACGACTTCTATATATGCCTTGTTCTTCTACCACCATTACATTTCAAGGATTAACCAAACATATTAATGAAATAGAGATTTCATTCCACTACATTACATTTTATATTGCATTACACATTTCGTTCCGTTTCATTGCATTAGGTCATTGAAAACATTGCCTAAGAATTTTTCTTTCCAAACCCTCTTCACTTTTTTCTTTTGGATGGCGTTGCCACTTTAAATGAAAGAGATCAAGGGTGACCGAGTAAATATTCCCCTCACAAGGACCGGTTTGCAATTTGCAGTTCTTAAAATGGACTAAAGATAAAGTTACATCCTTTATGGATACCTAAATCAGTTCGATTAATTAAAATTATCTATTCAGAAACTATATCGAAATGTCTTTACTATCGTAAAATCTAATTTAGAATAGGTTTGAATATCATTTTAGTCTCTGCAAATATATCATACTTTGTTTTAATTGATATTACGTAAAAACAATTTTTGCAAACCACTTTTATACAGGAGTAAATCATTGCTTGGACTAAAGTAGCTCAATTTTTATTATTTCTAAAATAGTCAAAATTTGACTATATTATCTGAAACCATAATACTCTTTTCTACGCGAACTCCAGAAGTGTTTGTGGAGGATCTAGTAGAGCAATAAATAAGGATGTTTTCTTTTGGACTGTTTTCAGTCTCAGACCAGACCAGACTTAAACAGACCAGATCAGATCAGACCAGACTTAAACAGACCAGACCAGACCAGACCAGACTTAAACAGACCAGACCAGACCAGACCAGACTTCCGTAGTTATAAGATACACAGAGACCAGACGTTTACCAGACCAGACCAGACCAGACCAGACCAGACCAGACCAGACTTAAACAGACCAGACCAGACCAGACTTAAACAGACCAGACCAGACCAGCAAATTTCAGTCTAAAAGAAAACATCCTAAATGGTTCCATATCTGCTAACGCCCACCCGAAGTTTGAGTTAAAGAAACCTGTCAGTATCCGGTATGGCAACAAGTAGCTATACTCTACTAGAAGAAGATTATCCCATCTAGCCACAACCTTATTCATCTGGCATATAGACTTGCCCGAAATATCTATTCAATTCCTCACAGCATTTTGATACTCATGTATTATCGCCACGTCCGCTCAATAAATTAGGAGAATCAGTGCAAATCACGTAAAATAGACCCTATATTAAATAAATATAATATAAAAGCAGCCTTTAAAAAATAACCCCAGAAAAATTACAATCAAATGTGACATTGAGATATAATATCATATTTCAAACCTGAACAACCAAAATCGGTAAAAAAAACTAAAACCGAAAAGAAATGAATTAAAATCATGAACTAAAAAATATATAGTACGATATTACTGAAAAAACTACTTCCTCCGTCCCTTAAAACGAAGCTCGTCCAAACTGTACGAGTAATTTGTGCTAATTACTATAACAAGGCCTTATCCAGACCTTATGTAATAAAGAAGTTGCACATTTATAATTAACTATTGCATTTTCATTACATATAGATATTACGGAGTAGTATTTAATGTTTGTATTTAAAAACAAAATACTAAAATAAGAATCTTTCATCATTTTCATTCACCTACGGTGGGGTAGGGGGGATTTACGCAGTCTTACCCCTGTACTAAAGCACAAAGAGACTGTTTCCGGATGACCCATAGTGAAAATCACGTCCAAATTGCATGGACTGGCTGCTACTTCATAACAAAGAAGTGCCGACAGTTTAGTGAGCCATTTTGCTTTATTCTATCATATTCTCAAGCCAAAAAATAATGAATCTTTGGCTCCATTGCAAATGATGGAAATTAAAATAGGAATCTTTAATCAAATAAAAAAAGATTTTGTATATTATATATGTAGACTATATTTAAAATTTTGGGTCTTCTAAATCGAAAGGCCTTGTGCAGTAGCACTTCTTACACGCCCTCATCTACATAAAACTTGACCCAAGGTTAATTTATACATGCAGTAATTAAATTGAATTTTTGCAATTGATATCTTTAAATAGGAGAAAAAGGAGAGTTTGACCTCATACTTGTCTTCAATTGAAAGTGACAACATTCATTGATACAACTCAATAAGCTAGGAAAATCAGTAAAGTGTTACGGTGTTTGCCCAATGCGTTCAAATTTTGGAAGCTAATCACTTGTCAAAATGATAAAGGAGTATAAAGATAGAAATTTCCCTTAATTAATAGAAGTAAAAATAATACTCCGTATGAAATTCAAACAATACTATCACCTTAATCTCTATTTAAGCTTCCCAGTTGAGATAGTATGCACTTCAAGGAAATGTTTTTTCTTTTGACTTTTGTCCTCCTGTAGTGAAAATATATTTTAGGTTTAAATATGTTTTTAGTCCCTGCAAATATAGCACATTTTGTTTTGCATCCCTGCAAAATTATTTTTTTGTTTTTGGTCCCTGCAATTTAGGATGGTTTTAGTCCATCACTAATGATAACAATCTCCGTTTGACCTCAAAATAACCCCGATTAATAGATCTCTTCTAGTTCTCTATCATGTTATTAAAAAAGTATTTAATTTTTTATTTTTAGAAGGTTTTTAATATATATTTTTAAAATGTGAATACCTAGTTTTACATTGTTTTAACTCTCATATTAGCCTTAAAAAGTTATAAAAGGAAGAATTTAAATATTTCTAGTAGATTTATGACACTGACAATAACTTTTTTTGTAAGTAGAGTAGTTTCAGAATCAGAGATGGACTAAAAACAAAATGTTGCATATTGCAGGGATGAAAAACAAGAAAAATAGATAGTATTTTGCAGGGATTTAAAACAAATTGTGTCATATTTGCAGGGACTAAAACGTATTTAAGCCTATATTTTATTCTACATTACACTATTTTGACACTGCTTGACATTTTTAACATTGTTTGGCATTGTGTTGTCATTATTACTTAAATGTAGTAGAATAGATTGAAAGAATATACGATAAGTATATACTACCCCTGTCTCCCCAAGATTGGTACGAGAGGAATTTGAGCTATTATAGAAAAAGTGAATTTATTGGTTGATATTAAATAGATAAGTTATTATAAAATTAAAATGATCTAGAAATTTGTACAAACATTATCAAATTTATTATGAGACAATTTTCGTGGGACGGGTGAAAAAGAAAAAGTGAAACCATTTTAACTAGTTCGAGGGAATACCAAATAAGTAAATGAGATTTTATTCAGGACATCCATAAAAGAAAAGGAGGGTGTTTTTAAAGGACAAAAGGGTATTCTTCTTCCTAAAAATAAGAATATTTACGTTCTTATTTGAAAATTCTATTGATAATGACGTTTATACGACCACATTAACGCCAAATAATGAATAAATGTGATTTAAGTAATTAACTCTTGCCGAAAAAAAACATAATATTTGTAGTTTGGTTATACATTATTTTTTACTTCTATTTTGAAAAAAAAAATCATTGACCTCGGTGTTGGGGCATTAGGCTTATTAGGAGTCCGGCCCAAAACCACCGCAGGCCTAACTGGCACAAGGACACGAACAACAATGCTCGGGATGCAGACCGTTCCGACCGGGAGATCCCTCCCACCTAGAATCTATACCTCGCTCGGGGCGCAATATCCAAATAGGATAAAACACCTTCAAACTTTCTAGCAACAAAGTCTCCTATACCAGGTGAATAACGGGAACGCCGAGAAGTCATTAATCGGCGGGATATCACATTTAATGCATAAAAAATGAATGATATTATGATTCGGGATTAGCTAATGAGAGCACATCACATCGCCTTCACCGCATGCCGCTTTTATGTATAAATGATTGACAAACTTAGATCATACTCCGTAAATTAGAGGCTCGTGCTCTATAAGAACTTATTGAAATTGTTCTGTACTTGCGAAATAGAACCAAACACACTTTACTAACTCAACACTCGGTTTGCTTCTATTATATACAATCGTATATACGTGGTAGTGTGGTACATAATAATTTTATTGTTTAATGGGAAATTTGTTAAAAGAGTCCTGTAACTTTGGCCAATAGCCGATATTGATCCTATAACTTTACATACTTGCAATATACATCCTTCAACTAATATATTTGTTCAATTTGAGGACATTGCCATCGTAAGTTAAATTTTGGCCGGAAAGTTACATGTCAATCTCCCGTTGTTGTAATCTTTTCCCAACGTTTGCAGCTGACTTGGATGTGGGCCCCTTTTATGACTTATTCCCAAACACTTCATTGTGCTCTGATCTCCCAAATCCCCTATTAGAACAATAAAAGCACAAAACCTAAGAGAAGAACGGAGGCTTCGTAATTCTTGGTCTGGCTTCTCCACATATGGAAGGAAGGTGAGTGTGTGTTCCTCTAAAGTGTAAATAATGGCTCAGGCAAGGATCTATGGAATATCATTGTGGTAAGAAGGCCGGTGTTTCAACTTCATAGACTGATATATGACGAGAGAAGGAGGTTCCATGTGTGCTCTAGAAACAGAGTAAGAACTCTAAACTTTTTAATTTTGTAGGTTTCGAATTTTGTTTGAAAAAATAAAATATTTTATATGTAGTATTACTTTGATATTAGAGAAAAAAATCTAATGTTAAAGGTTCTAACAAGACATTGGAACAAGAATAACAGTTGATTAGCAAAACTAACGAGTTGTCTTTTACCTGGACCGTTTCTATGGTTACAAATGGAGGCTTTTAAAATTGATAAGTGTCAAGAATTTTTTTTTAAAAAAATAGCTTGAAGTGCAGTTTTTTCTTTATGTTCATTTTTAAAATTTCGTATTCGGAATTTATAAGAAATAAATTGAAGATGTATTATCTACTACTCCGTATTCAGTTTAATCTAGCTATTTTTTTAATGTTTTATGAATCAGAGTGTTTTCTTTATGTGCAGGATGTTTTAAAATAAGGAGTGTTTGAGAGGGAATAAAAAACAGGGTCTCAAGTCCAGGTCAACTAGGCCATATGAAAAAAATATGAACAATTGACGCTGATGTGTTAATTTCCGGCGGAATTATTACTTTCCGACATAAATGTCCTGAAATTGGACAAATATGTTAATTAGAGGACGTATTATGCAAGTAAATGAAGTTAGAGGACCAATATCGGTCACCACCAAAAGTTACGGGACTAATTTTACAAATTTCCCTTGTTTAATTGATACATTTGATTTTGACATAAAACGACAAACAATAAAGGGAGGGAGGGGGTCATAAATTGGATGGATGGCCGTTAGTTCGGACTTCTCGAATATGGATTGCATTTACTCCCGCCTTGCAACCCACACGTTCTCGTTTCTTACGTTAAAGTCAACCCCAGTCGCATGCCATTAATAAAACCGTCAATTATAACCGCATCCATAAGAAACGGCAGAGTGGAGATCGACGATGGCTTCCCGCCGGCGGCGAAGAAGGAAGCTGCTAACCGGTTCCCTCCAGATTATTATATCCGACCCGCCCTGCGACCAGTTCTGCAATCCAAATAAGAACTCAGAGCACGGCCTCCCTTGCCCACTACTCTGCCTCCCTCTCTGTTTCTCCACTTGCAGACGAACCTTACCGCCGTTGCCGCCTCTACACCCCCCTCCCCTGCCGCCTTTGCCGCCTCTGCATCCTCCTCCCCTTCCGCCGCCGCCGGACTTCATTTCCCGGGACTCCTCCAGTCCAGTAAAGCACTTCCAGTTCCAGGTGCCTATTTTCCTCCCCATGCTCGCCGCCGGCGCAGCTCTCTTCTTCCTCTTCATGACCGGCTACGTAGTCGTCAGAAATTGGAGGAGGAGGGGGAGTGGCGGCGGCGATTCGTCAGAAGAAGACGGCGCGGTTGATGAGAGGATGAGTAATTTGGCGGAGGATGCGGCGGACAATCCGATATGGCACATCAGAACCGTCGGCCTAGGGCAGTCGATGATAAACCGGATCACCGTTTCCAGGTACAACCAGAGAGGTGAAGACGGTGATTGCAGCAATTGTTGTGTTTGCTTGAGCGAATTTGAAGAAGGGGAGAGGGTTAGGGTTTTGCCGAAGTGTAATCACGCCTTCCACATCCATTGTATTGATACTTGGCTTGCCTCCCACACCAATTGCCCCATCTGCCGCGCCCCGATTTTAGTTCCGGAAGCTGCCATCTCCGCCGCCGCGGTGGCTCCGGGAAGCAGGGGCGGGGGAGGGATGATTGAAGAAGGCTTGGAAGGAGAGAGCAGATCGGGCGTGGGAGAGAGTAGGATTGATGAATTGAAGGGGGGTTCGCTATTATCATCAATGAATAATGGAGCTGAAACTGCTGGAATTAGAAGATCAGTTTCTATGGACTTGGTTCCACAGAATGGGGAAATGAGGCCTGTAACAGGGAAGAGCTCTTCATCGTCATCTTCATCTTCATTAATGGGTGAGGTAGGGAAGAGATCACTTTCGTGCAGTGGAAAGATAATGTCGTCAAGGTACAACAAATCGTAGGCGTAGGCTTAGCTAGCAACCTGATGCATGCCATGGGTCAAGGTGGATCAAACTAGCCGTTTGTAAGAGTGACCTAGTGATAGACTAGATAAGGTCGCACACTCACATGATTTCAAACAGAGTTGTGTCTATCCGACTCAATAGGATGTAGTTTGCATTGTCATTATTCATCGCTGGTCCAAGTTTAAATGGAATTGTACAGTGTATAATAGTGAAAAATTAGTGTACTTACTATGTAGATAAGTTGCCAAATTACTTGTTTCATCGCGATTATCATTTTCTAGTTTTATTTGTTTTCAAATTTCAATACTATTGTACTATCTAATACTCTGTAATATGTTGGCAACTGCGGTCTGCCCCTCGTAAGTCGTGATGTAGGATTTTGAGCGCTGTCGTTTGTGCAGATCCACTTGTAGCACAATTGCGTTTGTTTTTTCGATCTGTGCAATGGTTGCTCTGTTCTGATTGGTTGGTCGTTACCTTTAATTCTCCATCAATAGGAGCCACTGGTCGGTTGGGGTTTGTTTTTCGGCTGGTTGTTGCAAGGTAGGGGTTGGGTTTGATTTCGTCGCATGATGCTCCAATGATAGGGGCTATCAGACTGGTTTAGTGTTTTGCTTTTCCTGGTTGATCGTCGCAATCTGTTTTGTTTTCTTGTGTTTTCTGTTTTTGTGGTAAATGCTAGTGGCTTCAGCAGTAGGCGGGATGGACATACGGGAGGTGCTAGAGGATTGGTATGGTAATCTACTATTGGAGGATGACGACGACGAGGTGGATCTACTCATCTACCTGATGAGAACGAAGGAAGAGCAGGAAGGGGGACTATCCGAGTGGTCTCTAGCAGGCATTGTTTTTACAAAGAAGACAGTGAAATTTCTGGCGTTTAGGACGCAATGACTTTTGGTTGGAGACCGAGCATAGGTGTCTTAATCAAAGAAATAAGCGATAAGAGGTATCTCTTCTCCTTTTACTTGATATGACATGTGTTATAAAGTATGGCTCGTGGTTGTATGATCAGAATCTTGTGGTGTTGCATGAACTAAGGTCGGATGATCTGCCTTTGAGAGTCCCTCTATACTTCTCAGATTGTCGGGTCCAAGCACATAACTTGTCTGTGGGTCACTCGACTCTAATGGTTGGTAGAATTATTGCTAATAATCTTGGATGTTTCATTAAACTTGATGAAAATCAATTTGAGGGTCCAGGTTTGCCTTGATATCAGGAAACCACTTAGGAAAAATCTAAAGGTTCAAAAAAAGAATGAGGATTGTCTATGGGTTGATCTGACATATGAAAACCTCCCTAATTTCTGTTTTGATTGTGGTATCAATGATCATGGAGACAAGTTGTGTTGGAAAAATTGGGAGTATTTCAAATGAATAAAATATTACTTTTCTTAATTAATATTTCACACACTAATTTAATAATAAATGTTTATACGTGTTATATATACATTCTACTTTTATCTCTTCATATTAAAATTATGCCTATAGTGAAAATGAAATGCTAAACATTACATTTGAACACATGTTTGAACACTATCTTTAAGGAAGTTTAATTGTTGATTATTAATAAAAAAAATATGCATTATTGAGCATTTTCCTTTGAGCTTCTATCAAAACCGTTTCATGAGTTGTGGCTTTCATTACTATATTTAATAGTATATTAATAGGGAATTACGTTCACTACTTTTTTTAGTACATAGTATTTGATGTTTGAGGTACATTAAATTTTGGAAGAGGAACGTATGGATCATGTGTGTTTAACTATTGGCTTTAATATGAACATTATATATATACCAGTAGGTATGCATTGGAATAGCAAGTGTGGCGTTAAGCTTCTTGACAAAGTATTCCATGCTTGTTGCTCGGCTGACTCTGGGACTCCATATGGTTTATGTTATACGAAGTACATAAAAGATACGTAGTATATCTCAAATTATGATTTTCTTGAAATGATTATTGGGTTCATATAATTATTTTCTTCTCATTAGTTCTGGTACCGGTCTCATACCGAAGGGCTCGTTATATCCTGGGGGAATTTCCGTACGCCGGAAATAATTCTTTAGGACAACGTCTGACGCATCTCGAGCTTCTAACATATTTTTAGTTCTTTTTAGTGATTATTTTACAGGTCAATTCTCAGAGCTAGATGGTCAACGGAGTCAACTTAGGAGCAATACGGTCAACACGTTGATTTTTAAAGGATAGAGCTAACAAGTTCTGTCATGAGATTCTAGCACAATCAAATTCCAAACACACAAAATAATTTGGTCCATGGATGAGAGCAGGTAGTGAGAGCACTAGTGGAAGAAGAGGTAATAAGTGGTTTGTGTTTGAGAAAACATCCAAGCAGGGACGTTGACGAGGTAATAGAGAGTTCTACACCGGCAAATGGATTAGTGAATATGGGCTCTAGTTCTGTTGTTTTTGCCTGTGAGATTGAGAAACCAGCAAGCCAGGATGTAGGAGTACAAGTTACTAACCAAAAGTGCCGTCGGGTGGAAGTAGAGACATCATCAGCTCGCACATTGATGGAGGTTGAAACCAGTGGCGGAAAAAATGAGGTTGGGGCGAGCTTGGACAATAGGCTCGCCCGACAAACTGAAGATGGATGGCTCAAATTCCAAGATTTATTTATTTTGCTCACAATTTTTTCTTTCAAACTTTGAGTTTAATTTTGGTTACTATTCTGTTAGTTTCGGTTTCATTAGTGAGTACACTAGGATGGTTTTGTTATGACTGTGGTGTGGAGCACCTATCTGGTGGGTGTTTTGCGGAGTGATCTCTTTCATTTGATTACAATAGGCTTTAAGATGCTCGTTGAAGTGTTAGCAAATTATTGTGCATATACCACATATAATTTCACGTCTAATTCTAAGGCAAGTGATCGAAATGGGAGTGTTTGCTCTATTTTTTGTCTGCGAGTTTATGATGATGTAATTTAAGCCTTCTCTATTCAAAACAAAAATTATACTCCGCAATATGTTTAGGACTCCCACAGTTCAAAATAACAATTACTTCTTGAGATTTGTTCAATGGTAAAATAAATTTCTCATTGACAATTTCTAATCAGAATTTAAATTTATATAATCATAATAACCTACTTAATGGGTCTATAATATTGTTTAACTTGAAATTAAATTTAATAAGATTTTGGTAAAAAAAAAAAATTGAATTGATCAATGAATACTAAAGCGTGTAACTTTCATTTTGGAATAGAGATACAAGAAAGGTACAAGAAAAATTAACTTTGATGAGAGTAGAATCTCTAGCTAGTACTGTGAGATACAATTAATACTCCGTACATTCATAAGGGAAGGCGAAACGGAGGGTTCACTGTTTGAGTATAAAATGGGCAGTTAAAACTTAAAACATTAGAAAAATTGTAAAGCTTAAAAAGTCAAATAGAAATAATTTAGCCATTTCTTTGTTGATGGTATATGATATGAACTCACCATTAGGGACATAAATTACATAAGATTATAGACAATTGTAGCAATTGTTTTTACATCACAACATTTATAACCAAAGTTAACTATCATAGTATTGATAACTAGAGTTGCATAGGAGATATATCAAGAATAGAGAATCTTAATGAACAATATTAGTCCGTAGATTATGTAAATAGTAAGGTATACAAAATAAAAAGTTTTGCTATTTCCTTGCCAAGAATGATGTAGAGATTCTATATGCGAAGAAAGATGTAATGTAAACTAAATTAATTAATACAAACATGAATTATAATACATGCATGTACTTTCTCATGAGAATCATCTCATCCATTTATGATTCGAATGAGTTGTTTTATTCGGAACAACCCACTGGTGCTCATCTTTCAACAAAAATGCAGCTTTATTATGCAATTGCAAATCAACATTATTCTTTGAAAGAGTCATATATCTATTGCAATCATATCATATGAAGAATAAAAACGTAACGAGTTAAAAGCTAGGAAGCATGGAAACTCTCCATGGCTCACGTTTCCACGTTTCGGAAACTCGGAAGCGTTTCGGAAACTCGGAAACTTCAAATTCCCGTTTCGGGGTTGTTTCCGTAATTAAGAAAAAATTGGAAACCCGTTTCACTACGTTTCGGAAACCTCGGATTCCAATTTTTTTCTTTTTCAAAAGATTCTGTGGTGGAAACTAATTTTTTATAGTGAATTTTTGTGGTATTTCTCAGCGGCAACACTTGTTAAATTTCGTAACGCAATGTATTGCTAGAAATGTATTACTCCGTACATTTTATGTTTAATTATGTACTTATATGAAATAATATCTAAATTCGAACATGTAGAGTGATTTTACCATTTGGTTACTAAACAAATTATATTAAAAAAACATGTGCATATGGAAAAATTTGTGTACATATATTAAAAAATATTATAAATATATCCTTATATTTTATAATATTTACGCGTTTCCCCCACGTTTCGTGTCCTATATTTTTTAGAAATTACGTTTCTCGCGTTTCCCATTTCCCGTTTCCCGTTTTACGTTTCCCGTTTCACGTTTCTCGTTTCCGTGCTACTTAAGTTAAAAGTAGGGATTAACCTACTTTTAGTAATAGGTTATATAACACTAAGTTTATCAGAGGCACAACAAGTCAGGATGGCCGAGTGGTCTAAGGCGCCAGACTCAAGTTCTGGTCTTCGAAAGAGGGCGTGGGTTCAAATCCCACTTCTGACATTAAAATTTTTTTGCTCCACTCCTTTTTTTTTTAATCAATTCAAGAAATCTCTCTTCCTCCCAGCAATCACCGGTCACAACTTTCATGGCTGCTCGCTCTATTCTCGCCGCTCTCACTGGGTAACACTTATCTCCATCTTCGATTCTTGTCTTAGTCATTTTCACTGATAACTTAACTTTCCGGCTTTCCATATGTTTGAAAAATCAACAGGAACGCTCGAGTCGGAGAGAAAAGAGTTCTCTTTAGATCCTTCTCCTCTACAAATACTATTGAGCTTGTATGTGAGGATTCCCCGATTCGCCTGGTTGTTGAAAATGGTACGGCCGGAGAAGAAGAACAAGACGATTTGAAAGACAGGATCTTCAGGCTCAGACTACCCAAACGAAGTGCCACACACGTCATTCAGAAGTGGGTGGATGAAGGCCGGCGAGTCGCCGTTTCCGACCTCCGGCACATCTCCCAGGAACTTCGGAAGTCCCGCCGCTACAAGCACGCCCTTGAGGTTCTTTCGCGTTTCCCTCTTTTTTTCTTTAACAAGACTTTCTTTGACATAGTTGCCCTTAGCTATATTCGAATTCTCAGCTGGAAATGAAGAATGCGTTTTGAATTTCTTGTCTTGATTTTAAATTGGTTATTTTGCTGCCAAATGAACTCATTCATCATCACATTAGCTCAAAATATTGGTTATTTTTCATGTAAGCCTGTGACAGAGGGAAAAGAAATCATGGAATGGAATGATGGATCATCGCATATTGTGTCTATCTTGCGAATGAGTACATTGTTTTTATAATTACCAGAAACAGTAATGAGGTTAGATGGTCTAGTTCACAATGCTGATGAGTAATGACGAACTGGTTAATTCCCTGTTTAGTAGCTTTTTTGATGGGGTAGATGGGCTTAATACACATGGCAAGATTCTGTACTCATTTATTCATATGGACATCTCTTAATAATTTCCTGCTTGTTAACTGTAGTATAGTGTTCTTTATAGAGAGATTAGAAGGTACTCCGTAAAATTCTTCATAACCAGTCTCGCATTGATTTTATCTTCATATCCTGTGACGAGAATGGCATACTCCCTCTGTCACATTTTACCTATCTTGTTTCCATCCCTATCCAGTCCTAACATATTGTGTACTTCCCTACATCTAATAATATTATCCTCCAATCTTACCCAAATTACCCTCAGAATAATTTGTGATTCGTACTTGTGGACCACATTTTGTACTCAAACTTTGTATTGAGTACTGAATTTCGAGTATTTAATTTGTGGATCATATGGTTTAGCTCTTTCATTGAAGTAAGAGTTAAAGATTGGGAAAACTACCAACATGTGACCAAAATGTGGTGAGATTCCCTATATATGACTAGTAATGTGAAAGCTATATGGTTTATGAGTTGTTATGGGACATGCAAAGGAAAAGAGAACATACCATCACCTATTACTATGCATGACATACAGCATTACAATAGAAGTATAACTTCATAGTCATACAATGGAAAACACTAGTTCTTTTTGTCATACACACAGTAAATTTCTCTAAAGAGTTGTGTGGCCAGTAAATTCTAAGACTGCTTAATCTAGATTTTTTCCCACATCTCAAGCCTGTAGCAGAAATACTTGAAAGACAAAATAATGAAATAATCAAAATTGACAGTCTATGGCTAGTTATATTTTCTGCTTCACGGATCATTCCTAATAGGAGGCTCATGATGATTCGACAAAAAAAAGAACACCATTTAACAATAGGCACTAGAATTGATTCCATCAACAATGAAGTGTTTTCTTCGTTCAATCTATGAAGTCTTCCTCGAAGTAGTAAAAATAAAAGTTAGAGGGAGCTGTGTCGTAGCTGTCCTTCATCGAAAGAAGCATTCAGTGGGTAAAAAGGCAAAGATCGACAAGGGGTAAAATTTGAAGGTACGTGGTCTTTTTCTAGTTTCTAATACACACAATTAGCTGGACAGTTTAGAAGCAAGAAATGCAATCAGACTAATAAGGGAAACAGTCGAAGCAGCATGGTCATGATTGAAGCATAATTCAAGGATTACATTTGGAGCAGCAAAGTCAGGTATCGATGGTGGTACACTTGGACCAAACGATAGGTGTTGATTTATATTGGGATATGTGGTCAGTGTAAGGAGTCCTCAGGTATTAATAGTCAATTACCAATCAATTTGTGGGCCACGTACAGTGGGGACAGATTGTTGCACTCCCCATAAGTGAAATGGACGCGATTTTCAGTGGTTGTGAGAACTATGGTTAGAAAGTCTATGAAGTTCAAGTTGGCATAGAGAGTGGTGCGCTTCTTAGGTCATCCATCCTTTTTGGGCTCTGGGAAGTCACAACCTTGGCTCTTTTTTTTTGGATGAAATGTAAATTATATTAACACCCTTAAAAATAACATATAAATGTGTCCAAAATTTAAAAAAAAAACCACCCACCCTTATTTGGAACAAGGGTGGGAGAAGGGCTTTTCCGTAAAAAGTAGGCCAAGGAAGCCTATCTAAAAGATCAAGCTAGTCTAAAAAGTAGCAATCAAAAGTGTTTGCATAAGCAAAACACTTTACAGTTCGGTTACATAAGCAAAAAGGTCTTTGAGACCACATCTCCTTCTTGCTCAGAATTTGACCAATTTATGTGGATACTTGTTATAAATAACTTTGTATACCACATTCTTTATCTTAGCAATAATGTCCTCTTCATTCAATGTTGCCTCATCAAATCTAACGGCATTCCTAACTCCAAATCCGAAAAACCGTGGCACAGAATGCAGTCCTAGTCACCTTTACCTTCATGGTTGCCCCGCCCCGGTTCTTCTTCATCCATTTGATTGAGCTTGCCATGGTGTTCATGTGGCGGTCCATGCCCATCCAACTCTTTATAGCATCCCAAACCTTGCTAGAGTATGAACACAAGAAAAATAGGTGTGGCACACTTTCGTTGTCACCATTGCAAAGATCACATCGGTTAACAATATTCAAATATAAAAGCGAGTCTTGTGTAGGGAGCCTTGTCCTACATGCTAACCAAGTAGTGAAGGACAATTGGGGGGATGTATTCCTTCCATATTCCATATGAACAGCATCCACACCTTGCCAATCCCTTTGACCCTTAGCAAATCATAAACCCTGCATGTGATAATTTTTCCATTTTCACACATATTGCCAAGTGCTACTATGGCATTCCTAGTGGAAGGAAAGAGTCTACAAATATTATCTCGAATTGGGAGTCCCGAGTGTGTGGGGTGAATCGTTACAAGAAATTTGATGGGGGAGGTGGTAATTTTACCTCACAAGAAATTTCAATCGATAGGATTCCTCCAGAAGCGGCACCATTTTTTTGCGAGCCCACCGATCTGCCACCAAAGTTTTTTGAATCCCAGGTCCACTTTGAATAGTTTCAATCCCTACAGCTATTATCACCAATTTTGTCATCCATATTGTTCACCATCAGAAAGAACATCTGGTCGAAGAAATACTTACTGCGGGCTGCAGCTATCATAAGGCCTGATTCCAGCCCATTCTCAAGGCCTGCAGCCCATTCAAAGTCAATCAGGACTTTTTGAAAGTGTCCGTTGTCATTATTGAGATACTGTATTTAGTTCATAGACAAAATGGAATACTTGAAGAGTTCAAGCTCAATCAAGTTTATGGAACTTCAAAGAATCAAAGATCATGGGTCGTTTATGGATTTTCGACCTTAAGGGCTTGTCTGGCCTTAGGATTTTCTTGGGGTGGGGATAAAGGGGCGTGATGTATATTTTTAAATTTATTTCAACACATAGATGGTTGCAAATGAAGTGAAGATAGAAAATTATAAAGTAATGTCTAACTATTTATATAATTATTTCTTGTCTATAACTAACAAATAGTGATAAATTGATAAAATAAAAATCAATCCTCCCTCCCGCTTTTCTCTGAAATCCCTGAATCAAACAAGCCCCAAAACATTGATTGTAAACTAGTAATATTTTGTTTTCCTTTTCACAAGTATTGATTTGCAATGCATATCTTCTCAGATATCAGAGTGGATGGTTGCTCACAATGATAATGAGATATCGG
The DNA here is from genome assembly GCA_945859915.1 of Cuscuta epithymum. Classification (NCBI taxonomy): domain Eukaryota; kingdom Viridiplantae; phylum Streptophyta; class Magnoliopsida; order Solanales; family Convolvulaceae; genus Cuscuta; species Cuscuta epithymum. Next base: position 2,508,891 of record CAMAPF010000938.1, read on the forward strand.
ACACGGATTATGCTGTCCGCATTGACTTGATGACCAAAGTTTTTGGTATTGATGCAGCTGAGAGATACTTTGAAGCTCTTCCAGACTCTGCAAAAACCAGTGAAACCTATACAGCCCTCCTTCACTCATTTGCAAGCACAAGACTAACCGATAAGGCCGAGGAACTGTATGAGAGAATGAAGGAAGCAAATGTCTCACTCACTATCCTCACTTACAATGAACTACTGACTCTCTACATGTCTGTTGGACAACTAGAGAAGGTGTCTCCACTCATTCGGGAACTGAAATCCCAAAATGTTTCACCGGACATATTTACTTACAATTTATGGATTAGTTCATGTGCTGCTTCTCTCAAAATTGATGAGGTGAGACGGATTCTTGACGAAATTAATCTCGACCATGGATTTGATGGACAGTGGAAAAGATATGTAAATCTTGTGAACATATATATCTCCTCGTCTCACCTTGTAAATTCGGAGTCTGTCTCTTTGGTTGAGACCGAGAAGGGTCAAATTACACAAAGGGAGTGGATAACTTATGATTTCTTGATCATTCTGTATGGTGGACTTGGGAACAAAGAAAAACTTGACCAGGTGTGGAAATCTTTGACAATGACGAAGCAGAAAATGACAAGTCGGAATTATTTATGCATCATTTCATCGTATATGATGTTGGGGCACATTAGGGAGGTGAGGGAAATCGTTGATCAATGGAAGAAGTCAAGTGGTGTGGAATTCGATGGGTCAAAACTGGTAGATGCATGTTCAGATATTGGGTTGAAGGAAAAAGCTATGGATTTGCACAACATTTTCGCTGAAAAGGCCCCTGACTTCTTGGACAAGAAGTAGCTGAAGAAGCTCTTCACATCTTCAAGTGGTTAATTTATGAATTTGCAGATATGAAGTAATTGAGAAGTAAGCCAAGCAATGATAATACTGTTGCTTTTTTTCTTCACAGCTTGGGAACTCTTCGCATAGCTGGAGTTACTTGAACTTCAAACCTCACTGTCTTAGCCTCTTAGGCCCCACATTCACAAAAAATTACTGTGCACTGGCTGTAACTTTACATAATTACATGTGGGTGTTTTTTTTATAAATTTTTTGTAATTACTTATTTTATATCTGAAGAACTGAAGAAGCCCATTTTATATTGCTCTTTTTTTTGCTCTGCTCATTTTCGTCCGTTTGAAAAATATATTGCTCAGCTTAACGAACCTTCCGTACGATTCTGTAACCATAGCTCATGATATGGTCGCCGTGTTGTTATGCTCAGTGGCGGATCCAGAACTTTTCTCAAGTGGGGCACTACAGTATGGACGCAGATGGGCCGGGTCAGATGTGAGACTAATTTATTCAATGTATCGGCACTTTTCCTAAACATGAACATGTTATTCGATTTCAGTTTCAAATGTATTACATCTATGTACAACGGGTCTAATTTTCAACCCATTTAAACAATTCTAAATAATAATATCCAATTTTTTGATAGAAAAACATAATACTTCATATGAATTAGAATTGAATCATTCTGACACCATTTCTTGTTTTGGATTAGAATTTAAGTTGTTTTTGTACCACAAACAATCAAAATTTTGATTTAGAACTACGACAGTGTCCAACATTGCACATCCTGTCACAGAATTACAGTGTCCAAAATTCCTTCATTAACTCGGGATTAAATTGTGAACCGTAACATGTAACTCTTGGCCGAGCTAAACTACTCTAATTTCTTGATTCAATCATCTCCCGTTTGTTACTACTATACACTGTCTTAATAAATCTCTTATGGCATCATGTTGTTTTTATCGAAATACGCCCTTCATTTTACACGAGGATCCCAACATTTTAGTAACATAACCATGAAAAAATATTCAAAGAAAGTATTCACAAACTTTTTTTAGTGCAATTGCCACAACAACTAATTGTATTTGGTAAGAAAACAATGAATATATCTTGTGTATGGAATTTCATTTAAGATAATCTTAATCCATAAATTCACCACACATATTAGAAGTTTTGTTATATCATTGACTTCTAATTTTGAAAAAAAAAAGATAGTTCGCCTTCACAAAAAAATGATTACCAATGCCATTTTTCAAAAAATGACCGTGTCAAGAACATGTCTAGTTGTATGGAATCGCTTCATCATCAATCCGTAGTCATTTAAATGTATTATAAAAATTTACATATGCTCTTTGACAAAATTAATACATATCTAATATCATAGTTTTACATCAAGAAGTGGAGACACTGATTAAATTTTAAGTACTAATACTAAATTTCGGGGTCTGGAGCAGGGGCACTGATGAAATTTTAAGTACTAATACTAAATTTTGGGGTCAGAAGCAGGGGCACTTGCCCCCCTAGGACCCCCTCTGTCCTCCACTGGTTATGTTGTTCCAGTCCATACTAGCTCCAGATGCATGCAAAAATCACGTATATGAAAAAAAATCTCTGAAAACGCGAAAAATACGTGGTGTACACAAAAGTTGTACACTTTTTTGTACATTTGTCTGTCCATAGCAGACAAGTTGTCTGTCCATCAGAAGTACTTTCCTATGGTCAAAGATGGACCTACCATTAGGGGTGTTTAGAAGTGATTCTGATTCTGCTTCTTTTTAAAGTAGAAGCAGAATCAGAATCGGTTTTCAGAAGCTGGTCTCCCTCAGCTGCTAAAAAAACTGATTCTAGGAATAAATTAGAGCACCAGAATCATTTCTGCACTTTCAGCCAAGCACTCCAACTTCTGCTTCTGCTCTGTGAAGGAGCAGAAGCTGTTTTAAGAATCATATCCAAACACCCCCTTAGTTGGTAATAACGGGGTATGTGGTCTTTCACATTACGTTACAACAACATTCAAGCCTTAATCCCAAAAGATTTTGGGGTCGGCTAACATGAATCGATATAAAAAAGATAAGACAACCAAGAAGAAGAAGAAAAGGATAAAACGAATAAGATAAACCGTATACGGTCCTTACAATATAAATTTTCCGGGCCCCTCTGGATAAAAGATAAATAAATACTTCGTATAAGATAACAATAAAATAAGAATATAAGAAAGATAAAAGATTAAAAGATAAAAGAACATATAAAAAAAAGCTAGAGGATAAAAATAACATAAGAACATAAAAAGACAAAACAAAAAGAGAGAGAGAGAGAGGAAAAATAGAAAAGAGATCAATCGTCCACACGAATGTGTGCCCTCCACTTTGCCCTCTCCAAAGCCATACTCTCATTTAAGCCAAGAATACGCATATCAGTTCTGATTCCTCTAATCCAAGTTTGTTTGGATTTTCCCCTCCCTCTCCCCTCTATGTCTCTTCTCCCCACCTCTCAAGTCGTCTAACAGGTGCATCACTCGGTCTTCTACGCATATGCCCAAACCACCGCAAATGAGATTCTTGCATCTTATCTTTTATAGGTGTTACTCCCACTTTTTTTCTGATTATCTCATTCCTCAAACGGTCTTTTCTCGTATATCCACACATCCAACGCAACATACGCCTGTGCCACGCTCATCTTTTGAATGTGACATTGTTTCACCATCCAACACTCTATGCCATACATTAATGTAGGCCTAATTGCATATTCATATATTTCAGTTACGTTATTAATATAAAAATATTTCAACTATTTTGAGCAAAATAATTTATATTCATTACTTAGAGACTGTTTGGTAATACAAAAATCGGTTGAATCAGTACATTCTGTTGAAATTTATGAAGTTCTGGCTGAAGTGGCTGGATTGGCTGATTCTTCTGATTTAAGAAATAAATTATATTTAAAATACATTTTATTAATAAAATAAAGAAAAATTATAAGTAAAAATAACTAAAATGATCGTCTATAGTAACTTCAGCTAATACATTATACAGTCACAAAAGTAACTTCAACTAGAATTGCCCACGATTTTTGGTTAAATCAAAACCAGAACCAGAACCGCCGGTTTTTTAATCGAACCGGAACCGGAACCGGAACCGCATAGTACTTCCGGTTTGGAACCGGAGGTTTACTAGACCGGTTCGGTTTCCCCAAAAATGCGAAACCGGAACCGGCGGTTCCGGTTCGGAACCTCTTTTTTAATTAATTATCTAATTATAATATTATTAATAATATCATTAATGCTAAAATTTATAATATTATTAGTATTAATTGTCCCCTTAATTAGTTGTATTAATAATAGAAATTACATTATAAGAGTTATTAGTTACTACTCCTTAGTTATTACTATACAAGTTAATATATTTCTTTATTAAAATTATTAGTAATAAGTACTCCGTATCCATTATTTATTAATAATTAAATTATTTAAAAATACTTGTACCTATGTAGCCATTAGCTATCTTATTTTGTACATAGTTTTAACAATAAGAGATTTTTATTCTTGTAATTTGTTGTTATCACTAAAATTAATTTATTTAAACATACTAAACTTTATTATTTAAAAAAAACAATGGAACCGGAAATCGAACTGAAACCGACGGTTTTAGAGCCGGTACTATCCAATTCTGGTTCCCTAAAATTTGGAATCGTGAACCGGCGGTTCGGTTTCGGGTTCCGGTTCGGTTCCGAACCGGGGACAAGTCTAACTTCAACTTTCCTTTTTCTTATTATTACACAACTCATCACGCGAAATCAAAAGTTGTGTGTTTGGTGAAAAAGTTGACTGATAAGCTAAGTCGAAAATATAGTTGTCAAACGGCCTCTTAGTGTCAATACATTACATGTTAATTTATTCTCAGACATATTTTTACGGCTGTTAGCCCTAAATGGGAGTAATAGTAGCCCAAAATTCCACATTACGACTATACTTCATTTATTCCCAAAGTAGGAGTAACATATGTCGTTTCTTCCTAATCCACCGTCGACCTTTAATTTCTAATAAATTTATTTATTAATAAAAAAATCATTGTTTTGTTTATAATAAAAACATAAAAAATCGAAATATATTTATTAATTAATAAAAAATCGGGGAAAAATAAAATAAAATAAAATAAAAATTAAAATCTGAAAAATCTAAAACAATAAAAGAAAATACGTAAAAATATTTAAAAATATGTAGGCCACTACCTCCGCATCCTCCACCTCCTAGCACCATCACCTCCGATCGATGGGAAAAAAATGTCTTCTTGTGTAAAAAGGGTCATATTTATCTGAAAATGCCTTAAAGATGACATTTTTACGTATACTCTTTGAAAATGTCTAGCTTTCTTTTCAAAATTGCCTTCAAGATGACATTTTTCCTCCAAACTTAATAATCCTTTTTGGCAACCGGAGGTGGCGGTATTATAAGGTGGCTTAGGTGGTGGTTGAGGTATAAATATTTTTTATTTATTTTTTACAATTTTTTTTTTGATTTTTTTATGTTTTATAATGATTATTTAAAAATCCTATTTGGGAGGACAGGGGAAAGGGTAGAATAGGAAGAGCTAGTCCTATTTTGATAATTAAAACTTTAAGCTCCTATTACTGCAATTATCTTTTTATTTAGTCTTGTTTAGGGAAATCTCCCATAGGTATATATATACAACAAAAGTAAAGTTTATAATATTGAAGTTAGGTTGTTAGTTTTGAATCACAGCAAAAGTAAAGTTTATGTAAAAACTAAAAAATAATGGTATTGTAAAATGCTCTGTTCTAAAAATCGTTCTAGGCATCCGACTAGTCCCCGCCTAGGCGTTAGGCGGTGGTCGGGCGCCCCGATTTTTGGCTAGGCGCTCCGACTAATTGGTTTACCGTTTAGGTGAATTAGTCGCCCGCCTAGAGCGCCTAATCAACAACCAAGGTCATCTAGATTCGCCGAACATTACTTTACTTTATAATTTTAATTTTCTAAATGATATAAGTACTTTAACTTTAGCCCCGAATATAAAGAAAGAAAATTGTAAATTAAGATAAAGACTATATATATTTGTATATATTATATATACATAAATTCTATTATTATTTATATAGGTATGTGTGTATATGTATTTATACACATAAGAATACAATATTACTTATCATATTTATGTAAAAACATAGATAAATATGCAATTTAAATGTCTCCGACTAGTCCCCGACTAGGCACCCGCCTAATCGTCTAGGCGTTGGGCTAGCGCTCGACTAGCGCCTAGCGCCTTTTAGAACATTGGTAAAATGTAAAATATTCCCTTTTTTGTAATATTATACAAGTTTTATAATATTTCCCATTAGGTACATCATGCATTTGACTTTGTCCACAATTGGTACATATATGATTCTTGTTTGTTGATCATGCATGGCCTGTCTAGCATCTTTAAATCAATTCTAAACAGTCAAAATATACCTGGAAGGGCCATAAGGTGGACAATGAACGATTGTCAAAGACATGAACCTAATGTGGCATATTATAATGACATATTATAATACTCCAAACATTTAAAGTGAAATAAATTAAAAGCAACAATAATTGAGTTTTTTCACAATAATTATTAGGGAACATTCTCTCTAAATAAGAGTAAAAAAGTTTTGAAATTCTTAAAATATGATTGCCATGTTTTCATTCTCTAAATAGAAGTAATTTTTGTCAAGTTTGACATTATCAGACTAAACATGGCAATTTCTACCATGTTTTTTGCAAACTTGGCAGAAATAATTGCTCAAATTTAGGGAATAAAAACATGAAAAGCCATATTTTTGAATTTCAAAACGTTTTTACACATATTTAGGTCAATTTATATAATTATTATAGTAAAGTTTATCATAAGATGTGACTAGAATTACTATGAGTATGCACTAATTGTCTCTACTTTGTAATTTTAAACATAATCATTGCCAACAATGTTTTAAATGTTGCTAGTTGGGGCCAACCCAGCACTAAACGCCTAGACGGGGACTAGTTGGATACATGCATAGAAATGATGATTTTATCAATATTTTTGCATAGATATGGTAAGTAATTTTATGTTTTTGTGTGTCTATATACACACACGTTAACATGCATGAATGATGGAATCGTAACATTTAATTATGGGGAATTTTGAGTTTGCACCCCATTTTTGGATGATATTGGACTTTGCACCAAATTTTCAAAACTTTTAGACTTTGCACCCTATCTACAACATTTTGTGAAGAAAAATTCCTTAATGAGGTGCAAAGGCAAAGACATTTTAGGGAAAAGAAGGTGCAAAGTCTAAACGTTTTGAAAATGGGGTGCAAAGTCCAATATCACCCAAAAAGCGGGGTGCAAAGTCAAAATATCCCTTTAATTATGTATAAATAAACACTTAATTTAATTGGGTAATACTTCATATATATATATATATATATTAAATAATAATAAAATTTTAGAATATATACAAACATATATAGTTGGAAGAATTTGACTTTGCACCCCATTTTTAAAATCATTAATGTATGAATCTCATCAACCCGAAAATTGTGAATGAGTGGAGTGCATAGTCAAATGAGCTTATAGTGAATTGGGATGATTACATTAATGATTTTGAAAATAGGGGCAAAGTCAAATATCACCCATAACATAAGGTGTAAAGGCAAATTAACCATTTGTAGTTTTATCTAACTACAAGTAACTTTCTTCATACTCGTGGTTAAAGTTAAAGACTCATATCTCTTAAAAAAATGAAATCAAAAGGAAAACAATGTTCAACAAATCTAGATGTCCTAAGCGGGCAATTAGGCGCTTCTGGTGGGCATTTAGGCGGTTGACTAATTCACCAACCCATCAAATCAATTATTTAGTACACCTATGGCCCTAGATTAAAATTGGAGTGCTCGAACACTGCCTAGCACCTAGACGGTGCCTAAAGTGATTTTTAGAACATAAATATTCACTAGATGTTACTATTGTGATGGTCATTACATTTAACGATAAAATAATGAATGTCTACAAAAATGATGTTTCTTAAGTGAGTTACTGTAGTAGTAATAACTTTAGGTATAATAACTTATGTTCAATTTTTACATTTAACTAGTCATGACACTAATGATGATATGATCATAGTATAATATGTCTAGTCATATTTTTAAGTAGTATATGAAAAATGAATAACAACAAAAACAATAAAATAAGTGTTAATAACAATATCAATTAGATAAACTTATATAACATTGGTTGCAAATGTGTAATATAGTCTTTCAAAGAGTGATCTAATTTCATTTCAAATAATCACGGTCAAAATAGAATAGAATCGAATAGGACCCAAAGAAACATGTGTGATTACCTGTATTTTTCAGATGTAATGCTTTGAATAGTTTAAATTTGCTCTTAAATATTTGACATGCATGCATTTGTCTCTAAGTCTCTTGACTATGTGATGTGTCGCACTTTGGGGATTGGCAAATCTTGTGGTACGTAAATTGAAACCTATGAATTTGTACGAAAATCTAAAATGATTGGTTATGTGATTTCCATTCTACAGTACCATCTTTTTATTATCCGGGCATATATGCATAATTGCATACCCTATCTTGAATTTGCCAAACATGAATAGTTGTAAAGCACATGCATGAAAGGTACAAAACTTAATCACCGGACCAATCATTCGTCTCATAATATATCCCATCAAACTTTTGAAATACATGGTGTTTAAGAAAAAAAAGTATAAATGTTGTGTCTCATTTTCTTAACACTCTTCCAGAATAATTTTAATTGTTTTCATTTATTTCATTATTTTCATTATAGTTCTCTTTTTTTGTTAATAATTTGTATGATCCATAATTTCGATTTTAATATAAAATTTTGAATGTTATACTCCTACATTCTTTAATAACTGTCTCTTATTCCGTATTGGGGCGTTTTTTATTACTTGTCCTTCTTTCCCTTTTTGGTAGTCCCTCGTCCTCATTATATTGTCTCGTTTTACTTTTTCGGGAAATCCCACTAAAATTGTCTCATACCATAATTGATAAAGTTTGTATGACTCTAAATCATTCTTACTTTATTCTTACTTTGTCAATTAATACCAACCACACAAACTTATTTTTCTTAATAATCGTGCCACCCTCTTCTGTCCCAATATTAAAGGGACGGAGGTAGTACATTTTTTCAATCAAAATACATTTATACCCCAGCTTTTATATATTACTCTTACCTCTTTCTCTTTCTTACTTTGTCATTTAAACGCAAATCACTATACCTTTTACGTTACTCCTATTATTTTCCTCTTAAAACTTGTGCCAAAATCTAAGAGACAAGTAAATGGGGTGACTAGTTCTTATTAAAAACGTCATAAGCTACTCTCTAGATTTAAATGGGCCATGAGTTTTTTAAATGAAACTTCAACTGAAAATTTCAAGATTTATATGGGATAGATCGAGCCATAGTGGGAGCTGAGTACTATGTGATATTACAAAGAATCACTAAAATATTAAATCATAACATTTAAAAATAAATATAACAAATGTAAAATTGATCCTTTCGGAACCTACTATGCGGTTCTTGTTTTCTAAAATTTAGAACAAATGCAAAATTTAAAAATTGTTCTCTAAAATTTAGAACCATAATCCCCAGTTCAAAAGCAAGGGTATACCAGTATACCTATTCTTCATCATGTCCATATATACTTTCTATCAAGGGCATGCTTTGCCAGTTTGCCTAGCTGTTGGCATACATTGCCTTCAAGAATGTAAGGTTCATGCTAGGGGTGCAAACGAGTTGAGCCGAGCCCAGACATGGCCGGGTATGCTTGAGTTTGAGCTTGATAAGAATTCACGAGCTCAAGCTCGATCTCGAGCTTGGACGAGTTAAACAATTCGGGTTCGAACTCGAACCGAACTCTGCTCGAGCTCGGGTCAAGTTTCTCTGATTATTTTTTATAGGTTTGAACTCGAATAAGGTGTTCGGACTCGAGCTAAAAATATAATATGTGTACTTATTCATTCTCATTTTTAGTTTCTCTCTCCTTTACTGACAATTTTATTCTTTATTTTACTGTCAATAAAAATTACGGGTACATATTATAATTATTATATATTATGGTTATAATAGTAATATACTGCGTACATGTTATTCTTTTTGTAATTATTGCTAGGTTTAAATATGCTTTTAGTCCCTACAAATATAGCTTACTTTGTTTTAGATCCCTGCAAAATATTTTCTTTGTTTTTCATCCCTGAAATTTATGTTGATTTTCTTTTTAGTCCATGACTAATGATAACAACCTCCGCTTGACAACGAAACAATCCCGACTAACAGGTATCATTTAATTCTTTGTCATGCCATTCAAAAAGTATGTAATTTCATTTTTTGAGGGTTTTTAATACATATTCTAAAAATGCGAATAATTAGTTTTAATATTGTTGTTTTAAGTCTCTTATTAGCCTCAAAAAATTATAAACTGATAAATTTAAATGTTTCTAGTAGATTTAAGCAACCGACAATTGAAAAAATTCTAAGTCGAGTTGTTTCGGAGTTAGAGATGGACTAAAACCAAAATAGCGCATATTACAGGGATGAAAAACAAAGAAAATATTTTGCAAGGACCTAAAACAAAGTGTGTCATATTTGCAGGGACTAAAACCAAATTTAAACCTTATTGCTATTATAGTATACTTCGTGATAAGTATGGAAAATACATATTCCAAAAAAAGTATATATATAATCATTATATATATAATTGTTATATATAAATATGACACAAAGGCTCGCGAGCCACGAGCCTATAATAAACAAGCTTGATTTGAGCTTGTTAACTATTCGAGTCGAGTCGAACTCGAATCGAGCTTAACATGACCCAACTCGAGTTGAGCTTTTTTCGAACGATCCCCGAGCAGCTCACGAGCGGCTTGACTCATTTACACCCTTAATTCATGAATCATGACACATGCGCCCAGATATAATCTTGGGATTCTTGTCTATTGAATATCTTTATTCAGTCACTATAGAACGTCCTAATTTGGACAAACAAATTTATATGGTTTGCAAAAGATGTTACCAAGCTAAGATTGAATTTTACATGTACTTTTACTTCCACTCTAATTAGTTGTGTTTGGTAGTATTGGATATGCCTAACCAAACCAAAATGTCTACCTAATCATACCCTATAGAGTATTACATACGAAGTATTAACCAAAACCTGTAAACCCCAAATCGGTATCCGCTACACACCATGTAGGTTGTATAACCCAAACTTGTAATCTTGAGAGGAGATAGAGTAAAATGTTAGGAGTTTACAATAAGCCAACAAATACTGACGAATTGAAATGCAAAACTTTGAGGAGTACTACGTATGACTCCCTAGAAATTGTGGTGGGCATGGTTGCTCAAGATCTAGCACGGTGGCCTCTAGAAAAGCTTCATATTGATGAGTATATAATGGACCTACAGTAGACTAATGCTGCTATAGTGCAAAATGAAAACTGTGTCATATTTTATAGGTTGTCTTTTTTCGCAAGTTTCAAAATTGTATCATTTGCATATAATTCATACACAAATGTCACTATATCGTAATAAAGTATAGACATTTTGAAGATTTTCCTAAATTATTATTACTAATAACTGAAACAACTATTAATAGACAAAAATATATAACTAAAATAATAATAAGTATAAAATCACATTTTTATTCAATATCCTTATTTTTCTCATAAATTAAATTCTTGCAATATTATCGATTCAAGACCTTAAAGATTAATAAGCTATCAAATTGGGACCTGCAAGATGAAATGTGTTTTGATTTATATTAAATTTTTGGAATATTATCAATTCAAGACATGAAAGATAAATGAGCTATCACTCTGAGACTTGAAAGATGAGCTATCAATCAGTGCATGGTCCAAATGATTGAAAACTATTAATTTATAACCTAAAAGTCCATATGTTTTGATTTGTATTGTTTTTTTTATTAAATCTGATGCTAATTTTTAATGAAGTTTTCTTCACAAAAGTTTATTAATTTAATAAAAATGCATAATATCTTAGTTTTCTAAAATATAATAAAAATAAAAATAATATTCATAAAAAATGGTCCTAGTTTGATACTCCGTAGTTTTTAATCATTCGGACCTTATACCGGTACATTTCATTATTTAGGTCCCAAATTGATAATTTATCTATCTTTCAGATTCCTGAATTGATAAAGTTTCTAAATTTTCTTTTTATAATTATTTTTGTGGAAGGGGATATGACTCAACCTTTCCATGCCTTTTTTGGATAATTGAGTCTTAGTCTAATATGTGAATTCGAAAAACACTAAGGTTGAATTGTGGTAATAATTAAAATTATAATGTACAATTTGCCCCTTTAACAAAACAAAATATTTTGACAATAATATGGAGTGATCTACAAATCAGTTCTTGAAATTTAACAATAATATAAATAAATCAACAGAAAGTTATAAGTCTAGAAAAAACTATCTTTTGACCTGACAAAGTATGAACGTTTAAATTAAAATATGTAAAATAACGAAACTGCGCAGTTATCTTCTAAAACACTTGGTATGAACCAAAAAAGATAAACATTTATTTGGGAAGTGACGCCACTCGCCAAATACTAAAACAAGCAAGCTGAATCTGCTGACAACCACCATCCCTACTCTTCTGGTTCCACAATGTTCTTACTTTAAACAAGCTTTAAAAATAATAACGTTTTAAATTTAATGTACAGCAAAAACTTATCTGTAGGTTGATCAAGTGTTGCGGAAAATTTCTTTTTCATCAACATAACAAATCGTGGTCCATATTCCACCAGAGAATCTTTAACATGTCATGTCCACCATCCACATGCAGCTAGCCATACTACCTAACTAAACTCCAGAATGTTTTCAGAATGCATAGAGTTTTCATTCTACTTTTTTTTTAAATAAAAATATAAATAGAGCAATGGAGATGAGTTAGGAAAAAGCAAGGAACTTCAGAGTATAATCAGTGAAATGATCCAAGGAGTGTTTGGTTTGCCCATAACGCCGCACAGCCTGTAACTATCAAATACATATAAATCAGTGATAAGCCGACAGAGTTAAGAGAAAACTCCAAGCAGCCCCCATGTGACTTTCTGCCTTTTTTTAACGCATCTTTGCTCCTCGCTTCCCCCCAGCTCTACTTATCTGAAACTTGTATTCTCATATCCCCAAGAAAGAACTATTCCCACTTCTTGAGAAGAACTTTGTATTTTTGGCACTAAATATAAAGAAGAAGAACTATTCCCACTTCTTATACTTTTATTTAAGAGTTTTCACCATGTGGGAATCAGAGACTGAGTCTGTCAGTGGGCAAGACTACGCCGCCGCAAATGGAGTCCTCACCACCACCAAACCCGGTGTCAAGACTGATGGTTTTGAGCAAAGAGGGCAATCTTGGTATGTATTATCAGTAAATTAACTCTTCATCACTTCCCAACATTTATATTGATAATCAGCAAAAAACACAAAACAAAAACAAGGACATTTCTTCATGCAATGTCTGGTTATCTCTTGCTAATACAGGTATGTTGCAACTGATGTCCCAAGTGACCTTTTAGTTCAAATTGGAGATGCCAGTTTCCATTTACACAAGGTGTATCTCCAGCTTCTACTCTCCTTTTAACCTTCCTTTAGTTCAAATTGAAGGTTTTTACATTAATACAGTATAACACATCATAGAATTTCTCATTTTCACTTCTTTTCACAGTTCAAGCAATCAAGCTATACGGCCAAGCTATATCTTCTCTAAAAGTACTCTCTCAAGAAAGTTTAAAACTTTAAGATAGCATTGCATATCAGGAAATTACCCATTGTATAGAAGTTGGACTATCTTAAGGAAGTTTGAAATTTAAAGATTATTAAGCATTTCACATCAGGAAATTATATAAGAATGTATAATACATCTAGAAACTATATGCATTATATTTCATTCAGAGAATTTAAGTGCTGTTGAACTTACTCATGGCTGTTTCTATCTTGCTATTGTGAAGTATCCTCTGCTTTCCAGGAGCGGAAAGATGAACCGGCTTATTTATGAATCAAGGGATACAGATTTGAGCAAGATAACCCTAGACGAGCTTCCAGGCGGACCAGAATCCTTCGAGCTAGCGGCGAAGTTCTGCTATGGAATAGCGGTTGACCTAACGGCAACTAACATCTCCGGCTTAAGATGCACGGCGGAGTATCTCGAAATGACGGAGGATTTGGAGGAAGGGAACTTGATATTCAAGACCGAAGCATTTCTCAGCTACGTGGTGTTATCCTCCTGGAGAGACTCCATAGTCGTGCTGAAAAGCTGCGAGAAGCTATCGCCGTGGGCGGAGAATCTCCAAATCGTCCGGAGATGCAGCGAGTCCATAGCGTGGAAAGCCAGCGCGAATCCGAAAGGGATAAGGTGGCAGTACACGGGAAAGCTTCCAGTAGCTTCGAGCCCCAAATGGAACGAAATGAAGGAATCGAGCCCTAACAGATCCAATCCAGTCCCGCCCGATTGGTGGTTCGAGGACGTCTCGATCCTCCGGATCGACCATTTCGTCAGAGTGGTAACCGCAATCAAAGTGAAAGGGATGCGGCACGAACTGATCGGCGCATCGATCATCCACTACGCATCCAAATGGCTCCCCGGATTAATCAAGGAGGGCACCCCGTCCGGATCCGTCGACGAAGGCAGCAACAGCAGCGGCAGCTGGAAAGGCGGCGGACTCTACATGGTCGTGGCCGGAACCAGAGACGACACGCCGACGATCCACGCGAAAGACCAGAGAATGATCATCGAGAGCCTGATCAGCATCATCCCGCCGCAGAAGGACAGCGTGACCTGCAGCTTTCTCCTCCGGCTGCTGAGAATGGCGAGCATGCTGAAAGTGGCCCCGGCATTGGTGACGGAACTGGAGAAAAGGGTGGGGATGCAGTTCGAGCAGGCCACGCTTGCCGACCTTCTCATACCTTCATACAACAAGACGGAGACTCTGTACGACGTCGACCTGGTTCAGAGGCTTTTGGAGCATTTTCTCGTTCAGGAGCAGACTGAGAGCTGCAGCCCGACCAGAGGTTCATTTTCCGATAAGCATATGCATCACGACGGGAATCAGAGGGGAAGCAATTTGAACGCGAAGATGAGGGTGGCTAAGCTTGTGGACAGTTATCTTACTGAAGTTTCGAGGGACAGATCTTTATCGTTGACAAAGTTTCAGGTTCTTGCTGAAGCTTTGCCAGAGTCAGCTAGAACCTGTGATGATGGCCTCTATAGAGCCATTGACTCCTATCTTAAGGTATAATAATAATTTCTAAATGCCTTTATTCATATTTGAAGTATCTAATTATCTCCTAATTCAAAATTATAGGTTGGTTTATAAGATACTCTGACCCCACATTTCATATGCCTACCGATTAACATTTTTTTGTCTTAATGTTGAATCCTCTCTATTAATGATTATTCAATTTTCAATAATTAAAGTTTATATATTTAATAATTACATTAAAATCTCTATAAAGTTGAAAATTTTAAATTAAGTGAATAAAATGAAATTGTTTCACTTTAAAAAATTGACTTTGCAAAAGTAATACCCCCGGTCTCAAATAAACTTCACATTTAAGAAAATTGAATTTTTGCTTTTGACTTTCCCATCATACCCATAAAAAGTACTCGGTACTTAGTATATTAAATGTAGTGGGAGAGAGAAATGGATGTAAAGTAGGTAATAAAGTAAGAGTACACGTGTAACTTTATATTAAAAACTTACCAAAAATAGAAGTGTGAAATTTATTTTGGACTTACCCAAAAAAGAAAGTATGGAATTTATTTGGTACCGGAGGTAGTACTTTGTATCTACTAATTGAGTCTGACCGTTGAATGTCAACTGCTAGTAGCCTCAATTAGTAGATAAGAAGTATTATTTCTATACTTTTGCATTTTGAGGTGAGTATTATTTGTAATGGACATAAACCCCTTAATTTATACTTCATGGTTTAGTTTTTATATTTGCCAACACTCAACTTAAAATTTTTAACCGGTCTTAGTAAAATTTTTAAAAATAAAACATATTTTAGAAATTATGTTGAATTTCTAATTACGAAATTATTTGGGAATGAATTATCATATCTAAATAGACAGTTATAGAATGGGAAAATTAATTTCTTTAGGAATAAAACATCAACGTGGATATATTTTGGAAGAAAAAATTAAAGGCATATTATTAGTCTTTTTACAAATGAAGTATTATGTTTGATTGTATCTATGCAGTGTAGGGCTGGACTCGGGTCGGGCGGCCCGACCCGGGACCGAACCGGCCCGGTCACTGTTTGGCCCGGCCCGGCCCATGGCCCGGTGGGTCCACCGGTTCGGTTTGGCCCGGCCCGGGTGCTGGGCGGTCCGGGCTCGGGCCCAGGTTTTGGTGAACCGGCCCGGCCGGTTCGGGCCCGGTCCGGGCCGGATTTTAATTTTTTTTTTTTGAAATTTTTTTAAGTTTTAGGTTGGATTAGGTATTTTGGGCCATTTGAGGTGGTTTGGGATGGTTTGGGGTTGAGGGGGAGGGGTAGGGGATTAAATAGGAGAACAAAAAAAAAAAATTAATTGGGCCGGTTCGGCCCGGCCCGGCCCGGCCCGGTTTGGCCCGGAACCGGAACCGGCCACCGGCGGTTCGGGCTCGGGCCTCCCCTTTCCTGTCCCGAGGCCCGGCCGGGCCCAGGCCCGAACCGGGCCCGAACCGGCCCGAGTCCAGCCCTAATGAAGTGTTTGAGCTTGCTTCCTATTTTTGGTAAGTGGTTTATTTTAGTGATTATATATTAAATGATGAAAGAAAGAGCTAGAAGGTTTGAAAAGAAAATGGTTTTTAAAAAGTAAAACTTAAAGTGCTTGGGGGATACTCTTTTGCAGATTAAAAAACTGAAAAGCAGTTTTTCATTCACCTTAAGCTTAAAACGGCTTAACTAGAAGTAGGAGCACATGTTTGAGAGAACATTGCTTTGACTTTTTTAAATAGAAAATGCTGAAAACTGTTCTTAAGAACATTACTTTTACCTTTTCTAAAGCTGAAGCAATCTGATACACTTTTTCTTGTCAAAATATGCAGGCACACCCGACGCTATCAGAACACGAGAGAAAGAGACTGTGCCGTGTCATGGATTGCCAGAAACTGTCCATTGACGCGTGCATGCACGCGGCTCAAAACGAGAGGCTCCCACTCAGAGTGGTGGTGCAAGTCCTCTTCTCCGAGCAGGTCAAGATAAGTAACGCCATTGCCAATAATGCCCTCAAGGATTCTTCCGCAGACTCTCACTACCAGCCTCTCGTTTCAAACCGCAAAACGTTGCTGGAAGCAACTCCCCAGTCGTTCCAGGAAGGCTGGGCAACCGCAAAGAAGGACATCAACACTCTCAAGTTTGAACTCGAGACCGTCAAGTCAAAGTACACGGAGCTCCAACGTGAGATGGAGAATTTACAAAGGCAGTTTGATAAGGTGGCGAAGCCAAAACCGGGATCCGCGTGGACTGCAGGGTGGAAGAAGCTGAGCAAGTTGACCAAAATGCCCAATTCAGATAACCAAGAGGTGGGGACTCCAGTTGGTAATGGAGAGCAGCCTAGAAAGCCACCTAGAAGGTGGAGGAATTCCATTTCCTAAAGGATTTGTGAAAAATGCATTACAGTTTCTGTTCACATAACTGCTTCTTAAGATTTGCTTTTTATTTTTCCCACTTTTGTTCATAACAAGCATCTAAGAAAGTAGGCCTGATAAGTTCATTCATTCATCAAGATCTGCATGTTCTTTAGAGGGTTCAATGTAATCGCTGCAGTTGCACTTTCATATGAATTAACATATATTTTATATTGTTGTCAGAACTAGAAACTGCTCACTGTCATTCGACAATTCGGTTGCCAAATGAATGTGTGTGGATTTGACACACAGGTTCCTGGTTCCAGTCTAGTCCAGAACTGGTTCACTCCTCATCTTACGTTCAGTTGTGCCAATTAGTTGTGAAGATACAATGTCACATACAAGGATTTGTGTTGTTCTCAGACAAGATTTGTACTTGGGAGAGGTTATTTCTGATGACAAAAATAAATAAATCATTACACACTAAATCATTAATGATAAGCAAAGTCAAAATTTTAAAGCTTGAAAGTTTAGTACTAATCTTTAATGACATTTGGTATTTTATCCTAACATGATCCAACTGAAGTAGTCATCAGTATGTATGTACTATCCTTCCTACAGAATCATCATTAGTTGATGAATGACATAAAACAATAAGTTACACGCTATGTAATTACCAACTTATTAGGTTCGTAATTCAAGAATCTAAGATGTGATTAGTTTGAAAAACTCATTACCAGAAGTTCAAGAGCAACACAGCCATAGTGCCACGAAATAACCCAAAAACACTCTTTTTATTGGTTCCTCAAGCTCATTCTTCTACTAATACACATTAGTCAAAAGTTATAAGAAAGAGGAATAGAATGGAAAACAACAAACATGAATGATCAGAAATACAACCTTCAACACTACAAAGTCTACACACATCAAGTACATGTTCAATGACAATTGCTCAAAACAAGCAAATCATTTATACGGACCTTACACAAGATATGAAAAAGATGATATTAAGACAGACAAATGGGTTTAACCACCAATTGCCACACCTTCAAACCTCACAAGAAAAAAAAACTCAATCAACTCCACCATTGATGCACTGCAACTCCCTCCTCTCTCAACCGTCCATGTAATTCCAAGCATTGCCAATAAGCCCTCTGCCTCGGCCACTTTCCTTCTTCACCGCCTTCGTCCCACTGGCTTTTGCACTCCAAAAACAACTCATCTATCAGGCAAATTGTATGTTTCCTCACCAACTCCTCTACCACTTCCTCTTCTGCCTTCATCACAACGTAATCCTCTTCCTTCACAGTGTTTCTCAACCAACTAGACACCCCATATCCTTCTTCCTCAGAACCATCAACAGTTCTAACATCAATCCCGTAAAAATCAAATCTTTGGCCCTTTAGAGGGTAATTCTTTACAAACCATTCTTCTGCACCATTCCTATCATCAGAAATGAAAACCCTTCGCGGGTAATTCTCCAGGGAGTCCCCCATCAAATCTGGAAGAAACTTCATTTTTGTCATGCTTGATTTTGCCAATACCTTTCGGGGTGGTTCGAGCAACACGTCCTCCAAGTCTTTCAATGCTACTTTCTTAGCCTCCGGGGCACTCCCACAAACTACATGTGTTTTTCTTAAATTTCTGGCAACTCCATTTTTCTTCATTGCCACTATCGTGCTCTCGAATTGTCGGAGGTACACGATCCTATAGTCTGTAGGGTGCAATAGCTCATCAGATGGCTCGTTGCTCAATGGGATGATCATAATGCCCCCGGTCTTGAGAATTCGGTCAATAAACTTGACATTGCGGAAACTTGATCCAATTGCAAAATCGAAGTACTCTGTTGGAACTGATTTTACTGGGTCTGAATCAGACTCGATCACCCATTCTATTTCTTTTTCATTCAAGAATTCCAAGTCCAGATCCTCAAACAAATCACCATAGCCAGAACTCACAATGAGGCCCTTGTGGCCCTTACGGAGGAGCCCCTCGTCTGCCAAATCACGGAAAAGACTAGGCAGCATGGAGAAATCACCCCAATCAAGACTCAAATCATAAGAATCGTTGGGAGCATTACGCGAACCTCTCATCACTGACCCAAACAAAGTCAGAGTGATTAGAACCACAGCCAAGAACAGGGAGCGAGACATTATTCGCAGAACCCGGGAATCCGGGAGTTTGATTATCAACAGGGCATCTGGGTTCACCGTTATGCCAACCCCATAAAAGCCATTAGTTCTCGGCTTCATGAAGCGGCGACTGCTGAAGCGGTATCTACGAGCCAAATCCATTCTCAGAGACAATAAATCAAACGCTTCAGCTACACTCAGCCAGGAAGCAACAGATCGGCAAAAGATGATTTTTTTTTTTAATTCGCCAATCGGGAAATTCGGATCTCTAGAGCCTACGGTAACTTGGACTATCCACGCAGAGAGATATACAGAGAGATGAGAGGAGTGAAGCTATCCAACAATGGCGAATGAAGAATGACAAAGAAGAAGATTTAGCGAGAGCAAAACCTGGCAGCGGTGTGATTTCCACCCACGAGGGCAACACGGGTGCATCTAACAATGCTCCAAAGGGCAAACAGTTCCCTGATTCTAGCAAACTCCATGCCTACCCTCTCTTCCCCCCAACTCCAAATGGTCATGCGAATCTCACATGGTTAGGCAGAGCGTGAAGTAGCTTCGAAACAGTTGATCTGAAACGGCCCTAGCAAAGAGGAGGGAATAAGGAGAGGAGAAAGTAGCGACTGGTATGGTGGTGTGGAAGAGGAAGCACAGAATGCGTGTATTTCAATGAACGGATGGAAGGGAAGAAGACAGTCCGGAGTCGGCCACACAGAAGAAGCTTTTCCAGTTCCGTTGTTTTCTCGACGGTTATCATCTGCGATTCATTATTTAGCATTTATTTGTGTCTGTCCTTGACTCCTTTCCAACATTTGTGACCATTCTCATCTGTTATGTGTCAATTCCTCACCATTCTTATTACTCCCTCCCTGGCCAACTTTCCCTTTTTATTTGTCCAAAAAAACTTTATCACTTTCCTGTTAAAGCAACTAATATGTGGTTCTACACATTTCTCTCTCCTCTACACAAATCTCAACCACACAGTTTTTACTATTCTTATTTCTCCCATACTTTGCACTTGGCAAAGTCCACCGGGACGGAGGTAGTACTTGGTTCGAATAAACCATTGTGTACCTTGCAGCTGCGTTTTTTTGGATTTGCTTCTTATTTGCAGCTTCTTTGATTCTGAAAAAGCAGGTTTTAGTTATTGGTGATGTTTTATTTGGGGGTTCTTGTTTTATAAAGCTTTAGCCCTCAATTGCTCTTGAGGGATTGAGTTGTTTCCATAGTGAGTGATTGTGTTTCGTTTTTGGCTTGAGTTCATTTGTCTTGCTACCTGAGTAATTTGTAGGCTTCTCATAGAAAGAGCTCTTCATTTGGCTCCTAAGTGAAGGCATCATGGCTCAAGTAGCTCTTGCTTTTCCTGTTTGGAAAATGATTTCATATTTAAGCCATTTATATATTTAGAAAATGATGGTTTCACTTATGTGGTCCTTATGATTTTCGAGGCTGAGAGGCAGAGTGATTAAATGATTCTTAATTTGCATCTTCTGATTTCTGAAGGATTGAGAGACTCAGACAAAGTTTCTCCAGTTCTGCTTGGAAGCCCAATGTGAGCAAAAAAGTTGTTGTTTATTCTGGTTTTTTATTTTATTAAGTAATTTTC
Source organism: Cuscuta epithymum (assembly GCA_945859915.1). Lineage (NCBI taxonomy): Eukaryota > Viridiplantae > Streptophyta > Magnoliopsida > Solanales > Convolvulaceae > Cuscuta > Cuscuta epithymum. The sequence goes on from CAMAPF010000938.1 coordinate 2,530,101, forward strand.
CTACTTAGTATAATTACAATCAGCAGGTATGTTTTTAGGTGTTGATATAAAATTCCAGGTCTATGAAAATTGAGAAGGTGAAAAAATAACATATACTTTGTATATTATAAGGCTTATGTTAAATATGTTGACATGTTACTTATACTGTCATGTTATATATATAGGTAACTTCAAATTAACCTTGGAAATGCAGATGAGGATGCATGTTTATTCGCCCTCAGGTGGATTAATTGCAACTTTCGGGCTTGGATTTGAAGCATTATTTACCATTGAATAAAATCTGAACTTCTTCCTCAACACTATGACGGAACAAATCAGTGCCTCTCTGCACACTTCAACTACCCCTTTTGGCACACTTTATTGATACTTCATTAGTTTTGAGTTCTCTTGTAAGAGTTGAAAATTTATAGCATATTGTAAAAATGTTGTATGGTTAAAGTGTAGATTTATAGCATATTGTAATGTACTTTAATGATGTTGACACTAAAATAATTTGAGAATTAAATACAAATGTTGATCTTTTTTTTATTATTTATTTTTATTATTATTTCTATAATCTTTAATAGAATTAGAATCAAATAAAAGTGATTATAATGATATTATTATCACATTTATATAACGTACACCAATGTGTCGTATTTTTTATGATACCAAACGTGTCACAAAGTTTTATGATACCAATGTGTCATAATCTTATACAACATTAATGTGTCACAATTTACCGACGCTATTATGTTTTACTATCAGTGACACTATATTTAGTGTCACTAGCCGACACTTTTCCCGACGCTTTTTTAGTGTCACAGAAACTTTCAGTGACACTAAATTAGTATCACTATAAGCTCTTTTTCTACTAGTGTTAGGCTTTATAGGAAACATAGAATAGATCAATTTCATCTTGAAAATGAAACTCAACTAGAAGTGTAGCAAAGAATTATTATTTCTTGGCTGAAAAACCTAATCAGTCGCTCACCGAGATGTTAGGGAGTTCAGTGTTCTTTCCCTAATCTTTTTAGGAATCTAAAGCCAATGAGGCATATCAAAATGGATTATAAATGTTGACATATTTAAAATTTATTTAACTTGTGTACTACTTCTTTAATTTAATATGATTCTCATTATGACAATATTTGAAATTGGAGCTTCATCAAAAAATGAACATACAACAGTTCTTCATTAGGAGAAGACTTGTACAATCAAAGTCGCTAGAAAAGCTTAAAGGAAACAATAAACCGGTACCATGAGTATTAAATATAACACTTTACTATAACCCTTAAGAGAATAAAATTAGGAGAGCACACATATCGAGTACTCATATTCCCTCTATGTGCATTCTATCTGCATATAGTAAATGGATCAATGGAAAAAAAATTGGTTAACGTGAGGAAAGAAATAGAGGGAAACTTTTGTAAGCTTGGGTTGCGATCCGTATTCTTTTTTGGAGTGTACTAATAATGAATAAAACTTCAAGTTCTGATTTTGGAACATAAATCTAAAAACCCATGCAATACATTTATCTATGAAAAATTGAATATATTCTGCACAAGTTTTACGTTTCTCTCTCAACGAATCCAAAACGGCAGCTCGCAATCTGGAACCCTTCATCGACCTAGGGCTTCTTGAGACAACTTATAATCCGGCCAAAGGACCAATTTTGGGGCTTATTGTCGCTAGGCCGACATATATTCCTCCGGGCAATCGCAAATGGACCCCATCCCTGGCCAATAATCCTTTGTTTAAAATCTTTTTGCTGCATTTTCACCCCCTCTTTTCCTTACTTAAAGTTTAGTTTTGGGATAATTCTCTAGGGAAACCAACCCTTTGTACATACACTTCCATCTGCATTTTGATAAATTAGTTCGATTTCGGTTAAAAAAAGTGTCTGCGTACCACGTGTCAACTCTATTATCTAGGATGATTTTCATTTTACATGTGATTTTCATACTTATATTCAATTGTGTTTTCCTTAGGAGTTATGTGTTGTAATACCCAGGGTACACTATAGCTATAGAGAAATGGCTACCAATTTCATGTCATCCTCATTTATTTAATAGGGTCCTGAATTGACAAAAAGGACTTCCTTAGTGTAATGCTCTTATTTTGAATTGTGGTTTGCCTTTGAAGTAGTAGACTGATATCATATTGGGCTTTTGTGTACGTGATAGGTGAAGATAAATACTACTCGTCCATAGTATTTGTTGAACAAAGGAACATATAAAGTTTGTTGAAAAGGTACTCTGGGACAAAAATAGTCCATTTTCAGCTTCACAATCATAATATGTTTGATATTATTTATTTTTATATTGCTTGTCACTTGCAGGATGTGATATACTTGTCAACCTTGATAAAGGAGTTTCTAGGATCCATGCAGAATTTTGATAGAAAAGATGATATATTTGGACAAATTGCCAAAGCATTCGAATGCACTCTTAAGGTTCAGATCGATAAGACACTTTTCAAAGATGGAGCCTTCCTCGACAACAACCTTACTTCAAAGGTGAAGGTTAACGAACTTCAAAATGATTAAAAAGGAAAGTTAAGGATGGAGACCGTGTTTCATTGGTATTGGCAGTGCAATATATAGAGAATTGACATTCATGCCAACACTCAACAGACTAACACTAATAGAATAATCTTTTAACTCTCACCATCACCATTCCTATTATTATTATTATTATTATTATTAGTATAATTATTGTTATTACCATTATTAGTATATTATTATATCATTTTGAGGGCCCTCATTCCTGAAATATGTATATACAACATGTGATTCTTTGCAGGTTTTCTTTTGTTCCCCTTGTATTTTTCATTTGTTCATTGGACAAATCTAAAGCGAGTGAACTTATTATATAGATGAGTCCAGAAAATCAGTTTTAGATGTTACCAATCATTACAAACATTCTATCCTACTAAACTTCATTTCTTATTGAAAAAAACTTATCATCAATAGGTGGGAAACAATTTGTTTATCAATAAAAAGAAGCCATCTGCATAGCTTTCTAAATAAAACACTTATTTATAACATTACTGGTGTTAATCAGTATTACACAATCAGTCTCATGCATTGCGTTTTTCTCTAATTTTTTTCTTCAGCCTGTAATTTAGTGGTTATCCTAAACTATTTCTTTAACATTCTTTATGAGATTAACCCTGCATTTACACTACAGTGGCCGGTAGGTAAAACCAGAAAGTGGAGTTCATGTGCTCACATGTGTTGAGGACTCCATCATTGCATTTAAATTAAAGAAGGATCAATAGATGATAATGTTGCTAGGAAACCCTTTGTCAAATTTAGTCTGGTAGAGGTATAATTCATCGAAGTGTATGAATATTGATTTATTCCCAGATTTCTAAGATATGCATACAAATGGCTCAATGGAGATGATAATAAAAGATATGCATTATCTCAACTCGGTTTATGTAACCTCTATATTCCCATATAAAGCATAGGCATATCAATCACATATTTAGGGTTGGTTTGCAAACGCTTTAAAAAAAGTATTTCTCAGCTTTTGGTTTTAAAAAAACACTTACTTTACCAAACATTACCACTTTTATTTTTCTCGGCTTTCGTGTCAAAAGTGCTTTTACTTTTTCTATTACACAAAAATCACTTATTTTACCAAACACTACCAACTTTTACTTTTCAAAATCACTTTTTTCTCAAACACTATCAACTTTTATTTAATCATTTTTCCTCATTTCATTAAAAAAGCACTTTTTTAAAGCAGAAGCTTGTTGCAAACAAACCCTTAGTAGGGCATAACTATTATTCATTTCCTCAGTAGTCTCACAAAATTCAGTTGTACTAATCATGAACATTCAATACTCGCAACCCAAAAATAGCATATTGGGCATTAACCTCTCGCGCAACGCACGTCGTAAAACTAGTAAGTTTAGATACACCTTTATTGATTCTTTCGAGGAGCGGCCGCCTCCCAACACTAGTTAGGGTTCTTGTTCCGCCGATCGAGCTTTGTTCGTGCGGTAAGGTTTTTCGTGGAACGAGAGCTTCGTGATTGGAGTTTTGGAACGTGGATGGAACACAAGAGTGGTGGGGTGCGACATGGATTTTTTGGGCGAACAAACACAAGACAACATGATAGAGTTTTCTTCTGCACCTTGAACATGGGTTTCAATGCAAATCTCAAGGAGCAAATTGACGAGAGCAAATTGGCGAGCGCAAAAAGGATAGGGTTTTAGACGAATTTTCCTGGGGTTGAAATTTTCTTCTACCATACTACAACAGTTCGTCCTCCTCTGGAACTACCTCCGTGCGAGGAAGGAATTTGGGGAAAGTTTTTATTTTCGTATTGTTTTTCCTTTCGTAGTACTTATTTTTATTTCAGTACGAGCAGATATGATTGGAGTCTTTTTATTTTTGAAGAACTTTTAATAGGTAGTACGAAGTACTTCATTTTCAGTTGGAGTATTTATGGAGTCGGGTTGTTTTTTATGGGTGACTGACTCTAAATCTATTCCTAGAGCTTACGACCGGATCTCTAATAGTTGTCTGGAATTTGTCTTGCATGTTTGCTCTATTTTAATGAACAGCTGTTTTGATGATAAAAAAAAAATAATCTGATCTAAGAGTGATTAAGTCTGAGATGAAAATCCGAAAATATCATAGTTCTTTCTTTAACTCCACACAATTATTGTAAGGGAAGGGGCAAACCTAATACTACATCCTTTCTTTTTTAGTTGCAATGGTTCAATTTTTATGTTTATCAACACTTAAGTTTGGTCATTATTATATTTAATTCTTTATTAGTAAAAAATTGAAACAAAATCATATTTGGAAAATTTAAAATGATATGCATTTAAAAATATTTTCAAAAAAATTAATAAAATAATGTAGACAAAGTAAAGTATGTGAATAGTGTAAAATTCACCAATGTTACAACCAAAATAGAATGCAAGTAGTATATAACGAAACTGAATTGGATCAGATAAACTTTTTGAAACAGGAAGTCTTACAAAGACTGAAACATGAGGATATAGGGTATGTTTGGCACAACTAGCTGAAAAGATACTTTTATGAGCATTTTAGTATTTGTTAACTTTTAGTAACTGAAAAGATCTTAAAAGAAAAAGATAATAGGTGTTTGATAAAACTGACGGTTTGATTTAGTTGTGTTTGGTATACAAATTGTTGGGGCTAATTAATACTAGAAGCTACGGACTTGTCTGAAATGCTACTCACAATCGTAGCATCTAAAAAAAAGATCTTTTATTTTTTAAAAAAGTTTTTAACAATTGTCTTGTCAAACATACAACTACAAGCTTTAGAGACTTCTAAAATAGTACAACAGCTAAAACACAGATGTTTATGTCTGCCAAACATGCATATAAAAGTTGTAAAAAAGCTCTTATCATCTAGTTTAGTAGATAACATACGTAGTTCAATTCACATTGGTGAGGAAATACAATCATGCTTGGTATACGCATACTTTGTACACATATTGTTCACACTATGTCTAGTTGTCTATCTACAAGGCAAGTTTTTAACGAATTGTTTGTGTGGACATACAATTAGGGGTGATGTACACAATATGTATAGAAAGTATTGTATCAACCATGTTTTGGAAAGAAATAATAGTAAAACGGTTATAATGATATGGTCATATGGAAAAGGAAAAAGAGGTTTGTCACTTGTCAATAATTTACATGCTTACACGCATGGGAAAGAAAGGAGAGTATTGAAAAAAGTCCACAAATCAAATTAGTTATCTGATAGATGCACCTGAATTTGGTGGTTTTATAAGTTAGTAACTTACGTCCCGATTATCGATTGTTGCGCTTACGTGACAATCTAGGTGATTTATTTTAATATGTTTCCTTTTCTTTTTCCCTTAGCTTTTCTCCCTCTCATTCTTTCTTCTTCTAGACACACAGGTATGACTGCCCCATGGCCCCCATCATCCTTCTCCCCCTGTTTCTTTCTTGTTCCAGGCAAGTAGCTATCGTCACTGCCCCGCCCTCAATCTTTTCCCTTTTCTTTTTCTTTCTTTTATTCAACTAAACACACACAAAAATACACAAAAGAAGAAATCAAATCCTGAATGACCTCATATGGGTCGCCATCGTTGATTTTAGATACAACAAGACGATGTCACGGCAATTTCATGAGCTCATTTGCATTGCCATCGCGGACGAGTTGTGTTGAAGATGATGTCGTTGTCACTGAAGAGGAAAAATGAAAAATAAAATAAAAAATGAAAAGAAAAGAAAAATGAAAAACAATAATACAATATGCCATGTAAGCAAGTCACGGCTGAGTACGTATATTATACAGCCGGCCCAATAAGAGGCTTAAGGGAAAAATAGCAAAATAATTCGGTGGCATTTTTGTAATAATGTGAAAATCGCGGTTTCGGTTAAATGAGCATTAATGTACTTTTAATGAGCAATATTCCAATTTTAATGAGTATTAAGTGTCCAATAATGAGCTCCGTGTTATTACAGGAAAGCTGATATCACAACTAAAAAACGGTGGCATTTTCGTAATTTCAGTTAAAATCGCGGTTTTCGTTAGATGAGAATTAATACACTTTTAATGAGCATCGGACGTGTTCTACTGGGCACTAAGAGTCAAATAATGAGTATTGTGATATCAACTTCATATATTATAATTCACTTTCTTTTCCTGATTTTTTCTTTTATAAATACTCATTAAATTATATCTATAATCAATTCCTATGAATTTCAATATGCGAATCTAATGTAATATGGTACTTTTGAAATATGCAATGTTATGACATTTTAAAAATGAGCACATCCGTACCAACTGAGCACACGTAACGTATAAATGAGCATTGATATGAAAATTGTATGTTTTGTTAGTTGAGCATCAAACACCCTCTATCGAGTATTCGGATCGGATCATGTAATTGAGTATAATGATATGTACTCTCAGGTCTATAATCTAATCCTATTATGATCATTTCGGTCTATTGAGTATTCGGATACTCAATGAGCATAACACCAGTACAAAATGATTATACATTACTTACCAAATGAGCAATGATATGAAAATCATAAGTTTTCTTAGTTGAGCATAATGACATTTTCATTGTACATCAAAACTCCTTTATTGAGTAGTATAAGCATGCAATTGAGTATCATGATCTCTACTCTCGTGTCTATAATCAACTCTCATGCGAATTTAAGATGCATAGACATAACATTTTAAAATGAGCATAATATTAGTACAAAATGAGCATATATTACTTATCAAATAACCGATGATATAAAAATCATAAGTTTTGTTAGTTAAATATCAAAACATCTTATTGAACATCAAACATTCTCTATTGAGTATCAGAAGCATGCAATTGAGTATCACGGTCTCTGCTCCCATGTATATAAATATGATACAGAGTACTTTTAAAATATGTATTAATATGACATTTTAAAATGAGCATAAAATCAGTGTCAAATGAGCATATATAGTTTACAAAATGAGCATAAAAATTCAAAACTCATTTGAATTCTCTAATGTGTTCAAACATTCATTTATGCACATATAATCACAAATATAGTAACTTTATGTTAAAATAATATAATCTTTCGTTCTCGAATTACAAATATAATTAGGATTGGGTTCTTTTTATAATATTTACCCAAGCATGTTTATTTTTCACTATACTCATTTTAATATGACACATAACTCATGTTAGTAATTAACACATACTCCGTACTATGTACTCCCTCCGTCCCCTTTTAAATGTCCCGTTTTACCATATTGGGATGTCCCTATTTAATTGCTCCATACCTTATTTGGTAAACTTTGTGTGGCTCAAAATCATTCTTACTTTATTCTTACTTTATCAATTTATCAATTAATATCAACCACACAAACTCACTTTTCTTAAAACCCGTGTCACCATCTCCCGTCCCATTTAAAAGGGGACGGAGGGAGTAATATTTAATAAACTAAAAAATATTCATTGTAAATTTGAAATAGAAAGGTAAAACATTAGTACCTGAAATATGTTATAATACAGAAATAAAAAAAAAAATAGAAGTTTGATTGGAAAAAGGAAAAGATTGAGACACTTAATAATATTTTTTATAAAATTTATATTCTACATTTTCATAATAATTGAAAATAAAATTAAAGTTGATGTTGCTAAGAAAAAAAGCAGAAAGAGAACAAACAATTAAAAAGGAAAATACGAAAAAGGAGTAAAAAAAAAAGGAAATCAGCATGCGACGGAAATCAGTTGGAGACTTGGAGTACTGCATGCAGCCCAGGTGGAGTTAGAAACAACCAAAAGCCTATTGTTACACACATTTTATACACACACATACACACTATAAATACTTCCCATTTTTTTTTACCCTTTTCCCCATCCCAACCACACATGCCTAGGCTTAAAAAAAATCACACCCGATTTCAAAAAACTCCTTCTCCCCCACTTCGCGCATCCCTTCCTTCATCCCACCGACGATTCTTCCTCTCCCTTTCCCTTCATCTCTGCAACCGGTGAGTCTCTGCCAAGCCCTCACCACAGACGAGTCGTCCTCGGAAACCGCCCCCCAACCCGGCGGCGTTCGTCCCCCAACCCAGCGGTGGTTGTCCCTCAACCCTGCGCTCGAAGAGTAGGCCGTGCAATAGGCGGTGAAACCAGCGTTCTTCCCCAAACAGTCTTCCCGTGCAACCGGCGCTGCTTAATCAACCCCCACGGCGTAGAATCAATTGTCAAAGAATGGTGCGAACTCCACTTTCTTCAATGTCCGAAAGGTATGGTCCTCTATCCTTGAAATTTTAAGTGTATATATAGTTGATGATGTTTATTTGGAGGGTGAAGCAAGATTGTTTTGTTTAGCAAGTTTTGGAACCCATCTAGTGCTTGGATTTTGAACAATACACAAATATCAATCTATTTGTGCTTTGTGTGGGATATGTCATGTGGGGATATGCATTGTCTGTGTAAGGTTGATTTTATGCCTGTTGAAGGACATATATATTGTCTGTGTGAAGATTTTGTGTAATTATTTGTCGGTGTGAAGTTATATGTAAAAGGATGTGCCCCATTCTCTGTGAAGAGTTATATGACCAGATCAGATAATGGTTCAGTAGTTATTTGTCTGTGTGAAGAGTTATATTCCAGTTTTCAACTTCACGGTGCACAATTTGTGGCCCTCATGTAGTCATGTGTAGTGCGAATTATGTTGTACATCCAGATTTGCATAGTCGTGAGGTTTTCTTAGTATTCTTTTGTTATTATTGCTCATTTTCATCATGATGTTCATATCGATTTGTCATTCTTGTTTTTTAAATATAATCATAAGGCTCTTAAAAAATGGTCAAATGGGCTATGAGGGTTGTTCATTCAGCTTCTGTCTGCTTCTTTTAGATGCAATCCATTTTGCTTGACGCTATTTTTAGACCATGGTCTTGAAATGGACGAAGTCTGGTTCCATGCCCCAAACAGGCCTTGTTCAGTTCCAGTTCTCAGTTCGTTCCATGATTAGGGATTTAGCCTTTTTTCAAATAACAAAGCTGGAAATGATCTGGTCTATGGTTGATTTTGGAGGAACCACTGATTCAAACTGACTGGGGGTATGATCTGGTGACCTTCAAGTTCACCAATTAAATGAAACCAGTGATTCATACTCAATAGTCAATAGTAAACAATTAGCAAATCAAACACTTCATTGGCCATTTAACTTACCAGTAGGTTTAGTGAACTTTCAGATTCAGAATTAATGGAAAGCATGTAGTGATATTAGATCAAATCAATTCCTAAGTACTACCAATGTTCCACAACTTATGAAGTTATGACAAATAAAGTTATGAAGTTGGAAAATTAACTGATTTTATTGTTTTATCAAGATGAAATAAGTCCTATGTTAATGATAAACACGTGTACTCCTGTAATAATAAAAGTTAAACATAGTTTTCTCAACATATGTCTGTGTGAATGAATCTGTGTCTGTATCTAATTGAATGCTTGTCTGTGTGACTTAACATATGTCTGTGTGTCACGCCCCGGACCTACCGGACACGTCAACAACCCGCCGTACAGTACGAATAGTCAACCGCAGTCCAACTCATCCATACTATACTAGGCGTCTTGAATACCATTCACACATAGTACATCCATAAACAACATAATGTAAAATAATCATTTAAAGCAGCGGAAATATTCAATACAAAGTGCACGCCACACTTTGGCAACATGGGCATACAAGCCCTAAATACATATTAAAGAAAAATAATATCCATGAGCATGGTTTAAATCGTTTTCAAAACAGAAACAGAAGAAGCACGAACCACGTCTTCTTCTCTTGAATTCTCCGATACAACGGGCGGTAGCGGCAAGCTTTAATCCCGACCTGAAACTGTGAGGTGGCCTCCCCCGTGAAGGGGAGGTCAGTACTTGGAAGCATTTGACAAGTACAATGACAACTATACTAAGTATAATCAAAGTTTCAATTTCCAAGACCCTCAACTTAGGATGTTACTATTTGAAATTAATTTATGTTCTTTCATGCTAGAGCTCGGCTCATAGTCATGTTAATTTGTGCTAGAGCTCGGCTCATAGTCACACCACATTTCGCTAGAGCTCGGCTCATAGTCATTCCTACATTTTTGTGCTAGAGCTCGGCTCATAGTCACACTACATTTTGCTAGAGCTCGGCTCATAGTCATTCCTATATTTTTACTAGAGCTCGGCTCATAGTCATACTACCACGTGCTAGAGCTCGGCTCGTAGTCACGTCATCTAATCCCTAAACCACTTCTTAGTCTAGGCTCCATTCCTTTTGAGTAACCCTTGAGGTCTACTCCTAACATAACTTGACTTCGTAAAGTCCACCCTAATTATCCTTTAAGGTTACTTAGCTTCAATATTTTGGGATTAGCTCCCAAGCACTATTGAACTAACATCCCCGACTAGTCTTCAATACTAGTCGTCTAATCTTAATAAGCCAACGCCAATTTCATAATAATTCATACATTTCAATTTAATTTCACCTTCAAGTATAACTTGATTCAATATCAAAATATCACTTTTATTTCCTTCATGAGGTAAAAGCATATTTATCACCATACAATTTTATAGCCTACACCACAATTGGGTCATTATAATCACAACACATAATCATACACAATTTATTCTTAAATTTGTATATTATGCATTTTCTTTATGAACAATACTATATTCCATTTTAGGTATTCTTAATCATAAATAACTCATGCCAAACACATATAATTCATTTAGGCAATCTTATGAAATTAACCCAATAATTATAAACAATATAGTCGGTCATCCTCACCTTAAGTGAGCTTAAGCGCGTTCTACACTTCACGGTTGAACTTTGGCGAACTTTGACCAACTCCGGCCAACTTTGACCAACTCCGGCGAAACTCCGGCGAAGCTCAAAGATACTCTAAATCAAGTTCCTAACAAGGTTTTAACATCATAAAACCTTAATCAATACACATAACCTCTAAAAGGTTATTTTCCGGTGAACTTGTCGGTTTGGCTTCTAAATCCATTTTTGGACATAGAACCACCTTCCAACCCCTTGTTCCACATTTATCAACATGTAGAACAATCCTAGGGTTCTTCATAATTTCTCAAATAATAATGTATTCAAGAAAAAGAGAAGAGAAAGGTAAGTGAAGCCATTACCTAGCCTTTCCTCAAGTTTTGTACACTTTTGGAGCTTATACTTTTTCCTAGAGCTTCCTTCTTGGTGGAGCTTCCTTCAACAATGGTGAGATGTTTGAGAGCTTCCTTGCTCTTGGTGGAGGGATGCTGGCCGAAATGATTGAGGAGAAGGGGGGTGGGTGTTCTTTTGTCTCAAATGCATGAGTGGTGTGGAAAGGGCCCACCTTGTATTTGTTTGATTCTTTTCCCATCAACTCCCACTCTCTCCATACTCCTCCAGCCGACCAACCCCTTTAATTGAGTGTCCAAATTCGTGGGTTGGCCCCCACCCATGTGGGAGGTCAACCCTTTTTGTCCAGAAGTGTACAATTTGTCCCGAAAGTTGTATTTTTCGGACTGTTTTAACTGTATTTTATTTTATCGGGTCAAATAAAATATATTATGTGATTTCCATCATTATGACTCTTATGATGAATATTCATACCCCAACTTTAATTTATAAGTCCCCGAAATTCAATTTCGGGCTTTTATCGGTTAAATTACTAGTACCGGTATTTTGGCCTTTTTTGATCAACCGGTCAATTCTATATCATCTCTTTGGACCAATGAGTTATACACCACCATATAAATATTATATTGACCAAGATGAATAAAATGTACGGACTCGGGAATATCGGGCGGCCTCCGCTCCCGGTGTGGGCCCCACGTGCGAATTTACCATTCACGCAAAATAATTAATGAAAATTCACAACTTCGTATACTCGTTAACCACTCCATAAGTTCAATACATTATTCACTTAAAAGTAAGTACTTTTTGGGGACGGTGTTACAAGTTCACCCCCCCTTAATTGGGATTTCGTCCCCGAAATCCACGTGTCTAATCGAAAAGAAACGGGTATTGCTCCCTCATTGAGACCTCAGTCTCCCAGGTTTCCTCTTCGACTCGATCACTCCTCCAAAGAACCTTCACCATAGGAATCTCCTTGTTCCTCAGTTTCTTCACCTGTTGACCCACAATCTTTACCGGTTCCACCGCATATTGTAGGTCTTCACGTATCTCCACCGGTGGCTTCTCAAGAATATGAGATGGATCTCTCACGTATTTCTTGAGCATCGATATATGAAACACGTCGTGTATCTTCTCAAGTTCTGGCGTCAACTTGAGACGGTATGCCACGGCCCCTATCCTTTCAAGGATTTCAAATGGACCAATGTATCTGGGGTTAAGCTTTCCCCGCGATATAAATCGGATGATACCCTTCCAAGGGGAAATCCTTAGGAAGACCTTATCACCGACCTCGAACTCCAATGGCCTGCGTCGTTTGTCGGCATAACTCTTCTGCCGATCTTGGGCAGCCTTGAGTCTATCCTGAATGACCTTCACCTTAGCCTTGGTGATTTCCACAAGTTCAATCCCTTCGAGCTTGGCCTCGCCAACCTCGTCCCAACACAACGGTGTCCTGCATTTCCTCCCATACAATGCCTCATATGGAGGCATGCCAATACTCGCCTGATAACTATTGTTATAGGCGAACTCTACTAGAGCCAAATGTTTGTCCCAACTCCCCTGGAACTCCAAAGCACATGCCCTTAGCATATCTTCTAAAACCTGTATCACCCTCTCGGATTGCCCATCCGTCTGTGGATGAAAAGCTGTGCTAAACTTCAGTTTAGTACCCAAAGATGCTTGAAACTTGGGCCAAAATCGAGATGTGAATCGTGGATCCCTATCCGAGACAATGGATATCGGGACTCCATGTAGTCTCACAATCTCCTCCGTGTATAGCTTTGCCAATCTCTCAAGGGGATAAGTAATGTTGATAGGCAAAAAGTGTGCACTTTTGGTGAGCCTATCAACCACTACCCATACTGCATCATAGTTGTTCACTGTTCGTGGTAGCCCCACCACGAAGTCCATGGTCACATGCTCCCACTTCCATTCTGGAATGGTTAGTGGCTGCAAAAGCCCCGCCGGGTGTTGATGCTCTGCCTTAACTTGTTGGCAAGTAAGGCATCGACTCACGTACTCTGCGATATCCCTCTTCATACCCGACCACCAGTAACTTTCCTTCAAATCTCGGTACATTTTAGTACCTCCTGGATGCATAGCATATGCCGAAGAGTGAGCCTCCTCCAGGATAGACTTTTGGAGCTCTTCACTCTTTGGTATGCACACACGGTCTTTAAACAATAAAAGACCGTCATCACGTACCCGAAAGTTCTCCACGGGCCCTTCAAGGATCCTCTCGCGGATCTTCTGGCATTCCTCATCAGTGGCCTGACATCTACTGATCTCACTCAGCAATGTGGGCCTAACCTCGAATCTAGCAATGAGGACCCCACTCGTGGGCATCTCCACGTGTGCCCTCAAAGTTCGTAGACATGTGAGTAATGTCCCCGACGTACTTTTCCTGCTCAGTGCATCGGCCACTACATTTGCTTTTCCGGGATGATAGTCGATGATCAAGTCATAATCCTTGATCAACTCCATCCATCTCCTTTGTCTCATATTCAACTCCTTCTGAGTGAATACGTACTTTAAGCTCTTATGATCGGTAAAAATGTGACATGTCTCCCCATAGAGGTAATGCCTCCAAATCTTTAGTGCAAACACTACCGCCCCCAACTCTAGATCGTGGGTAGGGTAGTTCGCCTCATGTTTCTTCAATTGCCTAGAAGCATAGGCAATCACCCGACCGTTTTGCATCAGTACACATCCAAGCCCTTGGATGCTAGCATCACTGTAGATATCATACCCTATCCCCTGTATAGGTAGGGCTAGTACTGGTGCTTCGGTAAGTCGTTTCTTCAGTTCAAGGAACCCTTTCTCACACTTGTCGTCCCATATGAACTTGGCCCCTTTCTTTGTGAGCTTCGTTAATGGAGACGCCAATACGGAGAATTTTTCCACAAATTTACGATAGTATCCCGCTAAGCCAAGGAAACTACGTATCTCTTTCACATTCTTGGGTCTCTCCCAATCCATAATAGCTTTAATCTTGGCGTTGTCCACGGCAACGCCCGAACCGGATATGACATGACCGAGGAAACCAATCTCTTTGAGCCAAAATTCGCATTTTGAGAACTTGGCAAAGAGTTGCTTTTCCCTTAACCGATCAAGTACAAGCCTCAAATGGTGTTCGTGCTCCTCCTCGCTCTTGGAGTATATCAAGATGTCGTCAATGAATACTATCACGAATTGATCTAAGTATTCACTAAACACACGGTTCATCAAGTCCATGAATGCCGCCGGTGCGTTGGTTAAACCAAACGACATCACAAGGAATTCGTAATGACCATATCTAGTGCGAAATGCACTCTTAGGTATGTCACTCTCCTTGATCTTCAACTGATGATACCCCGACCTCAAGTCAATCTTCGAGAACACTATTGCCCCTCGAAGTTGGTCGAACAAGTCATCAATCCTCGGTAAGGGATACCTGTTCTTGATGGTGACCTTGTTCAACTGTCGGTAGTCAATACACATTCTTAGTGTACCATCTTTCTTCTTTACGAATAGTACGGGTGCTCCCCACGGTGAATGACTGGGTCTGATGAACCCGTTGTCCAATAGTTCTTGTAGTTGGACCTTCAACTCTTGAAGTTCGGCCGGTGCCATTCGATAAGGAGGAATCGAAATGGGTTTGGTTCCCGGCTCCACTTCGATTACAAATTCGATCTCTCTATCGGGTGGAAGCCCCGGTAGGTCCTTGGGAAAGACATCCGGGTATTTGCATACGACCCGTACATCTTTGATGTCGACTTCCTTCTTGGTATCGTCCACCACGTAGGCAAGGTACGCGTGGCATCCCTTCCTCATCATCTTCCGTGCTCTCATCACGGATATGATACAAGCACTAGATTTCCCCCGATCTCCTTCGAAACATAACGTGTTTCCTAGATCATCCTCGAGCTCCAACACCTTGGTGTAGCAATCAACTCGAGCATGGTGCTTCTCAAGCCAATCCATTCCTAGGATTGCATCGAACTCCAACATGCTTAGAGGTACGAAATCACAAGTCAAGGGTTGACCCGTCACTTCCACCTCACATGATGGATAGTAATGATTTCTCTCCACGTCGTCTCCTAACGGTGTGGAGACTAGCAATGTTTGTGTCATAGGCGTCAATGGCACGTCGAGCCCCTCGGCAAACGCCTCACTCACAAATGAGCGTTGTGCCCCGGTATCGATGAGGATCCTCGCACACCTACCATTGATCTTTAATGTTCCTACATTTATACACCACGTAAGATACCTTTTCTAATGTTTTTACACATCTTTAGGAGGTTATTAGGTTCATACTAATGTTTGGGATCAAACGGGGGTCCAAACGTAGAAGAACGGGGCGAAAAAATCAAGTTTCGGGTGCTGGGGGTCCACGCACGGCGTGCCTGGGTGACACGCACGGTCGTGCGTGCGTGAAAAATCCGGAATCCGCCACTGCCGGCTACGCACGATCGTGCGTAGCTGGTCACGCACGATCGTGCGTCCCACGCACGGCGTGCCTTACCTGCACGCACGGCGTGCGTCTGCGCGGAAAACGGCCAGGAGCTGCTGCCTCGCACGCACGGTCGTGCGTCTGTAGGTACGCGCGATCGCGCGTAGTTGTTTTTAGCCCGTTTCGCCCCGAATTCGCGGGGTTTGACCCCGGGGTGGCCCGCACCCAAACCCAATGACCCGTATGACCCAAATAAGCCTAGAAATACATGGGAACACGTGTATTACCTGCAACGGAGTCGGGATTGGCCCGAGCATCGGCCTCGGTCATTGCGTAGACTCTAGCTTGCGTCCTTCCTTGATTCACGGACGGCGCGTTGCTGGCGCTCGCTCCCCCCTGCCCCGTACTAGCATGGGGTGCTCCGGTCCGACTTCTACTTGCCGTAGTAGCGCCGCTTGATCCCGCCCCTCGGTTTCCACCAAGTTGAGGGCAATTTGGTTTAAGATGCCCCGTGTCTCCACATTGGTAGCACCGAGGAGGGTCACGACACTTACCGGCGTGGCTCCTGTTGCAATTTCGGCACCTGGGCGCTGTCGAGGCTTGTGAGCCCGAGTTGTGCCCGCCGAAAGCCGAGTTTCCCTTGGATGGCGGCGCCGGTGCCCTGAACGATCCTCCTCCCCCGTGGTTCCCCTTTTTGTTAGAACCTTGTGGGCCATGGCTTTCCCACTTCCTCTTCTTCGCCTCATCGGCGTTCCTCCGCTTTCTTTCCTCCCACTCCTTCTCTCCCTTCAGGCCTTGTTCAACCACTTGACTAAACGTCATATTAGGCAATTGTGTTGCCCTCTCGCGTATGTCAAGGTCTAAGGCATCCCAGAAGTGGTTCACCATCCGGTTCTCATCACATATGTACTCCGGTATGAATTCGGCAAGCTTTCTAAACTTGTGCTCAAGTTCCTTCACCGTACATGCGCCTCCCTGCGTCAAGTTCGTATACTCCCTCCTCTTCATGTTTACCTCGAAGTCGGAGTAGTATTGGTTGAAGAACTCCTGCCGAAAGTTCTCCCATGTGACGGCTTCGCCGTATTTCCCTTTGACCCCGTCCCACCACGTGGACGCCATGCCTTCGAGCAATCTTGTTGCCACTCTCAGTTTCATGATGGGTGGCAGCTGCATGTCAAGGGCCGCCTCGTTGAATCTTTTGATCCATTCGGCCGCAACGGAGATGTCTCCCGTTCCATCAAACGGTTTACACCCCAAATCTCGTGCTTCTTTGATAAATTTGGAGATCCTTATGGTTGGACCTCCCACATTTTGGCCTCCATGTGGTTCAACATGGACTCTAGAAGCCCCTTGGCTTCCTCCTCTCGAAGCCATGCCCGAAGGTTGCCCCGTTCGGCGCCTTCGGCGTTGTCTCCTCTCTTCGCGCTCCCGGTGGTATTGTTGGAGCAGCGCCTCGATCCTCCCAAGAGTGCCATCGTCTTCACTCTCTTCACTTACATCGTCATCTTCCCCATCATATGGGGTCTCCACCGGCTCGGTTTCCGGCCTATAGGTTGAGTCCTCATAGGACCAATAAGTCTCACTCTCAGTGTCCACGTGGCCATCGCTCACGGTTTGTTGTTGGCCTCCACGGCCCCTTCCCCTGGACACCCTAGTGGACCCCCGACTGCCGCGTTCGGACCCACCCGGTACACGGCCCATCGGGTTCCTCCTCGTGATCCTTCCAATTGGCTCCATTTCTGAAAGAAGTTTAGAATGAGCCGTTAGACTCGTATCAAATGTCAAGTGACGGATAGGTACTTAGGGACATCTTTTGGCTCAAATCACCGCCATGCCAATTGTTAAGGGTACCATCTTAACAATTAGAGACTTTGCAACTCAAGTATCAAAAGTTCTATAAGTACAAAACTTTATGCTCATGGTTTTCAAATTTTTTTTTTTTTCAAAAGGAATTTTGAAGCTTCATTATGAAGTTTACGGACTAAGGCTCTGATACCAATTAAATTGTCACGCCCCGGACCTACCGGACACGTCAACAACCCGCCGTACAGTACGAATAGTCAACCGCAGTCCAACTCATCCATACTATACTAGGCGTCTTGAATACCATTCACACATAGTACATCCATAAACAACATAATGTAAAATAATCATTTAAAGCAGCGGAAATATTCAATACAAAGTGCACGCCACACTTTGGCAACATGGGCATACAAGCCCTAAATACATATTAAAGAAAAATAATATCCATGAGCATGGTTTAAATCGTTTTCAAAACAGAAACAGAAGAAGCACGAACCACGTCTTCTTCTCTTGAATTCTCCGATACAACGGGCGGTAGCGGCAAGCTTTAATCCCGACCTGAAACTGTGAGGTGGCCTCCCCCGTGAAGGGGAGGTCAGTACTTGGAAGCATTTGACAAGTACAATGACAACTATACTAAGTATAATCAAAGTTTCAATTTCCAAGACCCTCAACTTAGGATGTTACTATTTGAAATTAATTTATGTTCTTTCATGCTAGAGCTCGGCTCATAGTCATGTTAATTTGTGCTAGAGCTCGGCTCATAGTCACACCACATTTCGCTAGAGCTCGGCTCATAGTCATTCCTACATTTTTGTGCTAGAGCTCGGCTCATAGTCACACTACATTTTGCTAGAGCTCGGCTCATAGTCATTCCTATATTTTTACTAGAGCTCGGCTCATAGTCATACTACCACGTGCTAGAGCTCGGCTCGTAGTCACGTCATCTAATCCCTAAACCACTTCTTAGTCTAGGCTCCATTCCTTTTGAGTAACCCTTGAGGTCTACTCCTAACATAACTTGACTTCGTAAAGTCCACCCTAATTATCCTTTAAGGTTACTTAGCTTCAATATTTTGGGATTAGCTCCCAAGCACTATTGAACTAACATCCCCGACTAGTCTTCAATACTAGTCGTCTAATCTTAATAAGCCAACGCCAATTTCATAATAATTCATACATTTCAATTTAATTTCACCTTCAAGTATAACTTGATTCAATATCAAAATATCACTTTTATTTCCTTCATGAGGTAAAAGCATATTTATCACCATACAATTTTATAGCCTACACCACAATTGGGTCATTATAATCACAACACATAATCATACACAATTTATTCTTAAATTTGTATATTATGCATTTTCTTTATGAACAATACTATATTCCATTTTAGGTATTCTTAATCATAAATAACTCATGCCAAACACATATAATTCATTTAGGCAATCTTATGAAATTAACCCAATAATTATAAACAATATAGTCGGTCATCCTCACCTTAAGTGAGCTTAAGCGCGTTCTACACTTCACGGTTGAACTTTGGCGAACTTTGACCAACTCCGGCCAACTTTGACCAACTCCGGCGAAACTCCGGCGAAGCTCAAAGATACTCTAAATCAAGTTCCTAACAAGGTTTTAACATCATAAAACCTTAATCAATACACATAACCTCTAAAAGGTTATTTTCCGGTGAACTTGTCGGTTTGGCTTCTAAATCCATTTTTGGACATAGAACCACCTTCCAACCCCTTGTTCCACATTTATCAACATGTAGAACAATCCTAGGGTTCTTCATAATTTCTCAAATAATAATGTATTCAAGAAAAAGAGAAGAGAAAGGTAAGTGAAGCCATTACCTAGCCTTTCCTCAAGTTTTGTACACTTTTGGAGCTTATACTTTTTCCTAGAGCTTCCTTCTTGGTGGAGCTTCCTTCAACAATGGTGAGATGTTTGAGAGCTTCCTTGCTCTTGGTGGAGGGATGCTGGCCGAAATGATTGAGGAGAAGGGGGGTGGGTGTTCTTTTGTCTCAAATGCATGAGTGGTGTGGAAAGGGCCCACCTTGTATTTGTTTGATTCTTTTCCCATCAACTCCCACTCTCTCCATACTCCTCCAGCCGACCAACCCCTTTAATTGAGTGTCCAAATTCGTGGGTTGGCCCCCACCCATGTGGGAGGTCAACCCTTTTTGTCCAGAAGTGTACAATTTGTCCCGAAAGTTGTATTTTTCGGACTGTTTTAACTGTATTTTATTTTATCGGGTCAAATAAAATATATTATGTGATTTCCATCATTATGACTCTTATGATGAATATTCATACCCCAACTTTAATTTATAAGTCCCCGAAATTCAATTTCGGGCTTTTATCGGTTAAATTACTAGTACCGGTATTTTGGCCTTTTTTGATCAACCGGTCAATTCTATATCATCTCTTTGGACCAATGAGTTATACACCACCATATAAATATTATATTGACCAAGATGAATAAAATGTACGGACTCGGGAATATCGGGCGGCCTCCGCTCCCGGTGTGGGCCCCACGTGCGAATTTACCATTCACGCAAAATAATTAATGAAAATTCACAACTTCGTATACTCGTTAACCACTCCATAAGTTCAATACATTATTCACTTAAAAGTAAGTACTTTTTGGGGACGGTGTTACACTGTGTGCTTATGATTTATTTTCTTACAATCATAGGGCACTTGAACTTCAAATTGCTTTGAGCAAGCATTTCCCTGCGCAGTATTCAGTGTGCTCGGACGTGAAACATGCTTTGAAGTACATTCCTAAGATGTTGTCCAAGAAACAAAAGGGAATATTCCAGAAGTTGTCATGTTTATGGACTTTGAGGATGCGATCGACTTAGCCAAGTTTAGGTCTTCATGTTTATGGTAGGACGGGTTTGGTTGTAAAACATTTATGTAAACTTACTATATACATTTCATTTTGCTCATATTTTGATGATAGAATGAGTTTGGTTGTTAAATGTAGGAGGTTGTACAGTGTTACACTATCAATGTTGTACAATATCCTATAATGTACTCCCAATTTCCTAAATATTACCTGAATTGGTAGCATACACTTACATTTTGTTTTTGTGGCAATATATACAGATGATGCATTTGCCTGTGAAGAAGAAACACCTTGTATGTGTTGTTAAATGACTTTGTCTGTGATTTGCGTCATTGTTGTCTGTGATTTGTGTCGTACTTATTAAATAATTTTTAATAACTAGTTTATGTAATTTCAGAACTACAATTTTTACTAAATTGATTACCACTACTTTATAAATGATATTTTTACCACTGGTGTATACAAAACAATTGATTACAAAAATAACTGATATATGATTTGTGTAGTTATATAAATAATACTTTTAAATTTATACTACAACTTTCGATAACTTTTATTAAATTGATTACCATTGGTCCATAAATGATATTTTTCTTTATAAATTTGATATTGTTTAATTACTTGCAATCCAAACCCATCCTAATTTAATAACTTTTATTTCATAAACTGTACTTGTTCATTTAAATAAGTAGTTGTTTAAGTAACCCATTGTCTATTGTGCGTCGATAAAGGAGAACAAATGTGTCTGTGGTGTAATACGAATTTGTCTGTAATTTGTGTCTTAGTTGTCTGTGATGTAATACATTTAAAAACAAACACATTTCAGAAACACACCAAAGTCTACCCAGAAACACGTCTTATGTCTGTGAAGACCAAAGACTTTGTTTGTGTCGTAATACATAAATGTCTATGAAAATACATGCATGCACATTTCCATCAAACTAAGATTTAAATCTAAACCGCTACAATTCATCATGGTATTAGGACTCCCTTGTGCATTGCCATGGTCAGCAGTACCTTGTGGTGCACTTCCATTTTCATTCCTGGCCTTTGATTTCTTCTTTCCCTTCTCCAACGGTCCTTGTTTACTGTTTTTCCTCGGAGCACTCTTGCGCTTTACACACTTAGGATTTCGAATTATTTTTGGAACCTCACGCACACGACTACTCGGCTGTGGGATAGATGTTACGTTGGCACATATGGAAGACCGATGAACTTGGGGAGGAGTATATGTGGACAATTGAGTCTCCAAATGCAAGCCATTCATGATCTTGTAGGGAATACCTGAAATAACATTATTTACTATCAAATTCCATACCAACATCCGGAGCTTTTATTGAACCATCATCACTCTCATTTTCCTGAATAAACAATGTGTCCATGTCATCATGCACAGACGGAAGTATAATTACGCACACAGGCAGAGGTATATTTATGCACAGACAGAAGTATATATACACACAGACAGAGGAATATTGACTCACAGACATTGCAAACGGAAGAATATTGACACACAGACATTACAAACAAAAGTATAATTATGTAGAGGCAGTGGTATATTTACGCACAGACATAAGTATATTTACCCACAGACAAAAGAATATTTACACACAAACATTTAAAATAGAAGTTAATTCACACAGACATAATGAAATTTATAACATTATGAACACAGACAATTTTATATACACTTTACAAACATACAGACGATATTATACACTACACAAATACTGAGAATTGTCTGTGAAGAACAAACATATATTTAAGTTCAAAGCCAATGAAACCAACAACACAAACTCATACCAAGCTCAGGGACGTCGTCCATGGCCGGTTCTCCATCAAGTTCAGCCGCCGCCTCTGGTTGTCCGTCAAGTTCAGCCGCGGCCACCGCCGATTCTCGCTCAACTTCAGCCGCCACCGGAATATCTCCTTCACCTCGAGAACCACCGATTGTTTAAGCCGATTCATCCCAAAAATCGTCCACTGTAGTATCAAATAGTTTCATTCACAAAGCCAGAATTTGAACCTTGTTCTCGTCGACCTCTGCTGCAGGAAAGAAAAAAAAAGACGACGCGGCGCGGGAGGGATTGGAGGGAGCTGCGGGAATAGAGGGGAGGGGATGTATGCGCACATGAGGGATGGGGGTAAAAAATTAGTAATTTTTGGGTCTATTTATAGTGTGTAGGTGTGTGTATGAGTTTTGTGTACCCCAAGCCCAATTGTAGAAACAATATACTACGTAAGAAGTACCGCATGCGACGGAAATCAGCAACGAATAGTACCCAGATGGAGTATGTGCTGCAGCGGACAAAAGAAGTAAAGAACAACCACGCACTAATATATCTATTGCCCTCAAAGTTGAAACTAATTTCAAAAAAACCCGGCTGTACCATGCCCTAGGTACAGCCGGTTGTACCGTATAATTAACCTACTCGATATAAATTTGAGCGTTTTTTTTAAATTGGTGATCTTAATTGCATATTTTTTATTTTTTTAAGTTCAAATGCTTAATTGACTTTTTTATATACTACAAAAAATATTTAACTAGTTTCCCATTAGTTTAATTTATTAACATTTTTTCTTCAAAAAAAAACATTTTGCAAAAACACTTTGGTGTGTTTTTAATACACTGTTTTTTCCCCATATTTAGGCAAGAAATTATTATTTTTTGTCCGTCTACAATTATTTCTATATTTAAACTATTCATGCACGTACACAACAATAATTTTTTCTGCGTTTAGTTATGCATGATATTTTGACCTAATAGATTTCATTTGCTTTTCCAATTGAATATACACAAGTTATATTGTTTAACTTTAGTTTTTCTTATTTAACAGTCCACCGGAACACCGCGCTTAAATGTTTCAAAGTAATTGTTATTATTTGGAACTTCTACCATTGTATATTTGTATAGACCTTTTGATGTAATTTCTAACCATTTGTTCTATGAGTATTAATTATTTAAAAGTAAGATATCTAAACTTTTGATTGTGATATCATGTATCGATTCATATTAGCCGACCCCAATATCTTTTGGGACTAAGGCTTGGATGTTGTTGTTAAAAATCTAAATTAACTAATTTGGAAGATTTGGGATTTTTAATTAGATTTATATATGTCCCGTACCATATCAAATTGGATTAAACACACAAGATCATACTTTGATGGCATTAGTGCATTACAATATACGTACATAAAACATATTATTAGACCACATCAAACTAGATTATTAGATGCATATATACCAAAAAAATCAGTTATAAACATCCCTAATAAGCCAAGTTTGGACTTTGGAAGTTACGAGGAAGTATGTCACTATGATATATACTCTGTAATGGTGTATACTAGTATCTTTACCCATGCCGTGCACGGGATAAAAGATATACCCTTAATATATGAGGGTGTAGCTTCTGCTCAAACGCACGGGTAAAACGGCACTCCAATTAGGGCTACTACTTAAATTAATATATGTATATATGTATTTTTTATGATCGCACACTTTTTAAGAATTTGTAATCTTTATAATGCGTATGGATGCGTTTGTCTACATAGTAAGATAGTGCAAAGATAAGAAATTTGTGATTAAATTGATTTCATCTCAAACCTGACAGATTCTAAATTGTCAAAACTTCGACAATAATAAAATACATTCTAGAACACATCATAATGGACCAAGTAAAAATAATCCGTGAAACAAAAACCATTCCAATTGAAAACAATATATAGCTACTCAAAAGATGGCTATAATTCTAAAATACGGAGTCGCATGAAACAATAGTGCATTTAGCAAATACTAACACGGATAGTATTATTACCACTTTGTTCTGATTAAATTCCACTATCATTTTTAATTTAGTGTAGTTATTAGGTTAGATTATACGGAGTACTTTTTTTAGAGGGGCTATTCTTCCCAGCCGCGTGCTTTTGTCGTACTCACTTCTTACATTCTACATACATGTACTTGTCATTGCACCATCGATAACAAAATGTGACTAGATAACTTTTAGTAACTATAATTATGTTAAAACTTACTATGATATAGTAACTACCATATAAATTTTGAATACACTTAGAGTCACTAAAGTTAGTAAGTCACATTTATGTCCATGACATTTTTATAAGTAATACGGAGTATTTATGAAAAACAATTTATTCAAATATTTTTCAAACATATTATCCCTTACAGGATTAAGAGTACAACACAACAATTTATTCAAATATTTTTCAAACATATTATCCCTTACAGGATTAAGAGTACAACACATTAGTCCGCTGATCTTTTTGTTTAAGAATAAGGGTTCAAAACTTATAGTTTTGTGACATTTAGAGCCCGTTTAGACCATTTGATAAGCCATATTTTCAAAATATTAATTTTGTTGGTTAACATTTGAATCAAACACGTATTTTTTACTTCGGACGCTGAATGGAGTAATAATCAAATTAAAAAAGGTTGAAATTACTTTTGTGAAAGAATTGATTGAAGTTAATGTACATCACTATTTTAACTATTATTCAAGTAATATTTTCTTAATCCTATCAATAAAATATATTTCAAATATAGTTTGTCCACAAATTAATAGATTCAACGAATTCAGTCATAATTCATAAATTTTAGCAGATTCAGTCAATTTATGTGTTATTAAAAGGGCCCTTAAATTTTATTGGTGGTGATGACAATGACAATAGGCTGCAATTACTGTGATTGGTAATCGAAAGTGACGGAGTTGGAAATATACTATTAGGGGGGCTAGAGCTAGAAACTTTATGTTGCGGGCACCAAAGCTTAAAATAATTTGTGTGTGTAGGTATTGACGTTAGCGATTAGTTCATTAGAGTTATCGGGGGGGGGGGGGGGGGGGGTTACCTATATTATCATGTAGCTATTGGTTAAATGTTCATTACAAATGTCAAAAAACTCAATGTGAAAGAATTAATGAATATCAGGACTCAAATATTTTTAAGCTCATATTTTCACCAAATTTAAAATTGGTGCACAATTTCACCATATTTAAACTTTTGGTGCCCTCATCACCAATAATAGAATGCCCAAAACATTTAAGCGAAGTTATTAATTAGAAGGCCCATAGCCTATACACTTATGTGAAGCTCAACTCGAAAGTGTAGTACACAGGAAAATAATTTCATGTTTTAATTTAATAAAATTTTTATTTATGATATTTTCTAAGGTTTTAACTTTTGTTTATGAAAAGAGACTCCAAATTTAAAAATTCCTTGTTCTTTTTGTGCACTGGATTATTAATTAATGGTTTTTAAACAATCCAATTATTTTTGTTCTCTTTTAAAGAAGTTAAGTTTGTTTTATTTTCTTTTTTATTGAAGATGTCAAAAACTAACTAAGCATTTACTTATAACTCATAACCCAATGCTTTAAATTTCAATTTTATGATTTGGGTCCATCTGGTTAGGTTTTTAGGTCTTGATTCTTAATGGTTTTATAGTTTGCAAAATTATTTTTGTTTTTAGTTAATTATTAATTTAATTTGAATTTTAAGTATACAATGTAAGTAGCACACACTATGCCATTTATATTAGATACACTTTTTAAATTACTTTGTTTTATTTTTCATTAATTTAATTTATTTCATTATAGAACTTATAACATTATTTTCAATTAATTTGATAATTATAAATTCGGACTCATCACTCTTTGATGATTTAAAAGAAAAATGCCTAAAAAATGAAAAGAAATTGAAAACACATAGAGCCTATGGTAACACCGAAATTGGTTGAATCGGTTGAATCTGCTGTAATTGATAAAGTACTCTAGTCCATTCATCCAGAGTACATCGTCGAGTTAAATATGTTTTAGTCAATTTTACTGAGAGTTAAATATGTTTTAAGTTCCTTCAAACATGATAATTTAAAAACAAAATGTGTCAAGCACGAAAAACGTATTTAAGTCTTTTTCATTAAAGCAAACACCGGCCAATTACAATAACTCAATAAGGTAACGTCAATTTTAGGAGTTTTTTCCTACATTAATGTTATTTATGATCGTTTCCTACAATAATGTTAATTTTTTTTATATTTCAAATTAGGATCAAGTTAAAAGCATTTCTCAAAATACTGCTGGAGTAAACCGCGGTTAAGAGAATTGTCTCTTAAAATGGCGGCTTATGAAAAACAATGAACGTAGTAACGAATGGCAAAATTATGATCGCTTTTTACAATGCACACTATTAATCTGAAGTGATAGGATAGAATAAAACTGCACAAAATCTAGTGTAAAGAATAAAATAACAAATAAAAGTTATGAAGTTTGTGTAGCTTTATTCTAAGTTATTACTACTGATTAATTGTATGCACGGTAAAAAATGATCCTAAACTGCAAAAAATAATAAATAATTTTTTTATTTTATATATGCATCATTGGTGTTATATGAGAGAGAACAAAAAACTATGAGTTTCGATATATTTTTGTAAAAATCGGAGTACAAATAAAAAATATATAACACTTGAAAAAAAAGATATTTTTTAAAGTGATAAATTATTTTGGTGTCATATCAAAGACAATAAAAAATTATGAATTTTGATATAAATTTTTAACGAATTAGAGTAAAATAATAAAATTGAAACACTTTAAAGTAAACATCAAATCTTATTTTGGTGGGTCCCATAGCTCCTTTTAGGCAGACTCCATCTTCGTCCATAAATATCACGAGTGTGAACTCGTTTTATAAAGAGAAAATGGTAGGGGTACACAAGTTGTACACAACTTGTACACACAATGTCGGTCACAAACATTTGGTACGGAGTTGTCTGAGACCACAGACAAGGGTTGTCTGTGTACACAGACAAATTTTGTCTGTTTCCACAGACATTTATTTTTTTGTGAAAAGTATTTTTCAGTGTCAGGCGGCTCTCAGTGTACTTTTTACAAAAAAGTAAATGTATGTGGAAACAGACAAAATTTGTCTGTGTACGCAGACAGCTCTTGTCTGTGGTCACACACAACTCCGTACCAAATGTCTGTGACTGACATTGTGTGTACAAGTTGTGTACAACTTGTGTACCCCTAACCTTTTCCTTTATAAAGAGGCTTGTAACAATTTACCGAGGAGAGGAAACTAAGCCTAAAATCCGAAATAGAAACTAATATTCCGTGAATGATTGCTTAACAAATTGACACATGTATCATCTTTCCTTAATTGCTACCTGAATTGTACGTAGTATTATATACTCCCTCCGGTTCTAAATAAACTTCACACTTTCCTTTTTGGGACGGTCCAAAATAAACTTCACACTTTCTTATTTCCTTATTTGGCAAAGAAATATACATCAAAACAGTGTTAAACAGTGCTAAACAGTGTCTCAACAGTGCCAAACAGTGTCTCAACAGTGTCAAACAGTGTCTCAACAGTGTACTCTACAGTAAAGTCAACTTTATTTCCTTAATAACTGTGAAGTCAAATACTGAAGTTTAAAAAGAACCGGAGGGAGTATATAGATAGAGAAAAATGCTAAAGGTACCCCCAATTGGTACCCCCAATTTGTACCCCACCCTATTTATGTGGCTCACAAAAGCACTTCATTAAAGTGGAACAATTCATTTATTGAGGTGGGCTTTTGTGAGCCACAAAAATAGGTTGGGGTACAAATTGGGTACCAATTGGGGGTACCTATAGCAGAGTTGATAGATATATATGATGAAACGAAGGCTTGCTATAAAGATGTGTATATAGATGTTGTTTCAAGGTTAAAGGCTTAAAGCTATGTTTAAAAAAAAACGGCCCGACCTGGCCGGGTCGACCTAGAACTGGCGACCCGGACAAAAACCCGGTTCGATTTGTTCAAAACCCGAAAATGACCAAAAACGGGAAAAACCCGGCTGACCCGGGAATACCCGATCCGGACCCGGACCCAAGAAACCCAAAAAAACCCGAGAAAACCCGGTTTTGGGTGTTTTTCCAAAAAAAAGGCAATTTCTTGTTTAATTTTAATGCATTTTTTAAACCAATATAATTGCAATTTCAATACCCTAAACAGAAAAACTATGTAATATACTTATATATTTAATTAAGAATGAACATCATGCCAAATTATAATATAAATGTACAACAAAAATAAAAATATCATTATATATTTTTATGGGATCAAAATTATACTTTGAAATATTATAAGAGTGTATTAAATGCTTAATAAGTAGTAGTGTTAGTTGATTATTATGAGTAATAACTACTTCTAATTTTATTATAATTTTGTATACAATTATGTGTTTATTAATATTATATGGATGTATAATCGTTGATCGACCAATTTTCCGACGTTGACCGGGTTGACCCATCGGGTCCGAGTTAACCCGTGACCCAGTCATGTGGCCGGGTCGCTCCCCGATCCAATTTTTTAAATATAGGGTTAAAGTACAAACTAAAATAATTGATGGGCAATAATGAGTTGAATTTTACAGATGGATCCGGCCTGCATGTCGTATTTCTCTTTTGTCCTACTCAGGCACTCACTCCATGGTTGTGTATTTCAGTGTGTCTAGACATACCTCTTTACCCAGAGTCCGTACTACCCCACATTTACATTTTGCACACATTAACAAATCCACTTAATTTAGTTTTAATATTAAAAATAATTTTTTCTCTCTCAAACATCTAAACCTAAAAATAAAGTTGAGTAGGGATATCTTTAATTGGAATGAGAATTTTTTTTTCAGCCTGACCTAATTTATTTAAGTCTCTGATTTAATGCGGTAGATGTTTATTTTATGTGTATTTTATAATTGTCAAAGTCCAGTATAGTCTTGTCTGATTTTGTCTAACCAGATCTGAGCTGATCAGCTGATCTGGTCTAATCCGATTTGGGACCTAGACAAATCTAATTGAAGATATGCTAGGAGATGAAAGTACTAAATTCAGTATATTGGTAGAAATTGGGGAGTTCCCTATTGAAACGACTGAATTGACCGAATCTGCTGAGGCATGAATCATAATTCATAAATATTAAGAGGTGCAATTACTACTTAAGAGGTCATGCACTACTCTATTCATACACTTAAGAGGTCAAAATTTTGTTAACATCTTTTATTATAGTCGTAAATATGTAATTACTTCATAAAATGAAGAAAATATTATATGAAATAATGAAAATAGCTAAAATAATCATGTTACTTATGTACAAGAATTTGAGCCAAATTTGTCAATAAAGTAACTTTAATTTTACTTATTTTGACTATTATACAGATCATCGTGCAAAATCAAAAGTTACACGTGTGATAAAATATGTGTTAGTAATAATGTCATTTTGATGGCAATTTTAGAGAAAAACTCAACATTTCCTAAGAATAAAAAAATCATCTTAATGACAGTTTTCGTAGAAAAAGTGGTACTCGTAGTTTTTACACAAAATGACATTTTTTACCGATCGGAGGTGGTAG
This sequence comes from Cuscuta epithymum, assembly GCA_945859915.1. Taxonomy (NCBI): domain Eukaryota; kingdom Viridiplantae; phylum Streptophyta; class Magnoliopsida; order Solanales; family Convolvulaceae; genus Cuscuta; species Cuscuta epithymum. Next base: position 2,560,233 of record CAMAPF010000938.1, read on the forward strand.
AGAGTGCGGCAAAGGCCTCCATAATTGTTTTTATTTTTTATATGTTTGATCTATTTGTATTTATTTTTAAAGATTTTATTTAAAATATATATTTTTAAAAAAAAAATTGAAATTTTTTACAATTTATTATATATTTTTATTGTTTTTATGTTTTTATTACAAATTAAAATATGAATTTTCAATTAAGTTATGATAAGGATAGAATAGGAAGATAAAGTATGCCTAAGTCCTATTTTGAAAAGATAAACAACAATACAGCAGGGTCATATTTCTGCAAAGGGGTTAGTTTACTCCTATTCCGAAGTACTCGTGTGATTTTTATTTGGTGAAACATTATCTCAATCCGATTCAAACCGAAACACAAAAGGAAAATTGGAAAAATATGCAACCGAAACCGGAATGCCCGCACATAGTCAAATCTGCTTAAAATCTGCTCAACACTATAACAAAACATAATTGTAACATAACATTAATTTAATATTGACAAAACAGACTGCGTGAAGTACAAATATGCGCACACGCGATTATTACAGACTATATTACTATTATTTACTACAGAACAGAAGACATACATGAGACGCACACAGACGAATTAAAAACGACTACACGCATGCATCAGGGGGTTTAACTTTATATGATATGCAAATACATAATACTGTAGGGTGTTAAAGAATGAAGTTTTGGCAATTCATGGCTTGTTTGGGACTGGCTGGGTTTTCGGCATCTCTGGTTTTGGAATATTTTGTGGGGACTTGGGGAGTATTGGTGCCTCAGCTGGCTTTGAAGGAATGGTTGGCAGCTCTGGCTTGGGAATCTCTGGCACCTCAACCTTGGGCAGAGTTGGTATCACATCTTTTGGAAGCTCTGGCACTTGAGGCTTGGGTAAAGTTGGTATCTTAGGTTCTGGAAGCACTGGCATCTCAAATGGCTTTGGAATCTCTGGGGCATTTGACTTTGGCAAAATTGGTGCCTCAGCGGGTTCTGGCACGTTCAAAGTCTTTGGAATCTCTGGAAGTATCGGCTTTGGCAAAGTTGGTACCTGAATCGGGTTTGGAATCTCTGGAACTTTGGGCTTTGGAGTCTCTGGCATCTGAGGTGGCTTTGGAATCTCTGGCATCTGAGGTGACTTTGGAATCTCTGGAACAGTTGGTATCGCAGTAGGTTTTGGGAGCTCTGGAACTTCAGAGTTTGGAATCTTTGGCAACTGGGGAGGTTTTGGAATCAATGGAACTTTTGGGTTTGGAACCTCTGGAGCTATAGGGTTTGGAATATCTGGAATTATAGGCTTTAAAATCTCTGGAACTTTGGGTATTGGCAAAGTTGGTATCTCAGGAGGTTTTGGGAGCTCTGGCATGGTAGAAGGCTTTGGACTATCTGAAAGTTTAGGCTTTGGCAAAGCTGGAATTTCAAAAGGCTTTGGAGCCTGTGGTACTACGGCATCTGGTTTTGGCAGATTATCAGGCTTCTTAGGTAGATCAGGGCTTTGAGGGGGGACAGCCTGGAGAAGGTTTCTGGCCTCAGTTTTGATGACTGATGGTGATAGAGTAATAGTGATTGTCAGGAAAAGCAAGAGCAAGGAGGAGGAGGCTGGGTTGAGATGATTGGCCATTCTTGGCAGGTGAAGATGATGATGTTCAAGCTTGAATGTGCTCGTGTCCTTTGTTTATCTCTTTATTTTAGATTTGGGTTGGTGTGGTATTGGCTTTCCTTCAATATGGGCATGCTTATATAGAAGTGGGATGTGGAGAACTGGAAGAAGCAACTTAGATTTTTCTGGTAGGCAGAACCGCATTGGGTTGGGGTTAGTTCACCTTCTCAGTATGCAACACTGATCTGAGACATAGTCAGAGTCCAGGTGTCCCTTTAAGCTTGGAAATCCCACCAGCAATTTCTTGAATATTACCCCCCTCCTTGGCTTGTTTCTCAAGGAACACACATATTTCCTCAGTTGGTTTACCAAACCATACCAATATTATTATTATTTTGCTACACATTCAGTTTCACATTAGATCATGAGAGTCTGGAATAAAAGTCAACTCCTGGCTTTTGAAAGAATAAATATCAGGCAAAACCAGAAAAATTAGGCAAACTAGAACCAGAAACATAAGCTGTCTTTTTCATTCATCAGTCAGAGGAATTAGGCAAAACCAGAGATAAAAATGGCAAGACCATACAAAGTAATTGGTGAAGCCAATTACATTAAAACACGATAAACACTATAACTCAATTTCCTCTTATGTACTCATCCTTTATTATGCTCAACCATCAATGTTTTTATTTCACTAAGTTCAGACTTCAGCAGCACCATGAGTTAAAGTAGCATTTTATGTGTGTCACCATGGTACATGGAACCAAATTTTAAGCCTTTTTTCTTCACCAACTTCAAATACTTCTGTCCATTTATATTTGAAAAGACAAAAAATATTCCAGTCTTTAAAAAATGTTGTCTCAAGAGTTTTCTCTTATCCCGAATAGAACTCTAATTTCATTAAACAAACAAATTTTTAATGCAATTTCACCGAAAAAAGTATGAGCATCTGCTAAATTTAGGTCAACCAACGCATAAATTTAAAAAAATGACTTGAGTCAAATATCATCTAAAATATCCAAATAAAAACTCTGGGTTTTTTTTTTGGGGGGGGTCTTGATAGAGAACAGTCTCACAGGGAGGCTGTATTAGAAAAAGAAAAAAGAAAAAGTAATGGGTCACAGGGTTAAAATAAGCCCCTTTCCAGCACCCTTTGAACTAAATTTGAATGTGATAAATAATAATCTGTATTTACTACTCCGTATTTCATAAATTAGTGTGACATAAACATGTGAATCTCGGCATTTGTGCAAACTCGGCAAGAGGAACTTGAGAACACAAGCATGATGAGAATACGGAGAGGTTGGATATTAATTACAATAGGGATTTCTCTAAAGTTTACACCAGGAGGGGTAGAAGGGTAAATTAATAATAAAAAGAAGAGAATAAAAGGCAGACGGAAGGGGGAGAAAGAGCATTCTGGGAATCGGGAATTTGGATAGTTCTGGGAGAGCGGGGCCCTCTTGAATGGCTTCCAAGTTGTAAACTTTCTTCCGTATTTCTTCTTCCGTTTATTCAGACTCTTCTATTCACAATTGCTATAATAAAGTTGGCATATTTTCTGGAGTACCCTGTTCTTATCATTTGGTATCAGAGCCTCGATCCCTACACCTGTGTATGGTACTCACTCGACTGAACATGGAGCAACGGATGGACAGTTTGGAGCGATCAGTTGAACAGTCAAAGGAAGAGATGCGAACAGAGTTGGGGGAGATGAACGAAAAATTGCAGATGCTGTTGGATAAGATGCAAAATCTCGAGACCCAGGGAAATCGCAGAAGGAGAAGAGGACGATCGACTACACACCGTCGACGCCAAACTTCCGCAAGTGAGGCTTCTTCTAGTTCGGAAGGTAAATCTCACGGATCTACCTCTGTCTCACGTACTCCAGGTCAGGCGCGAATCAGTGACCGTGTGTATACGGGAAGAAAGGTCGATTTACCACTTTTTAGTGGAGACGATGCTTATGGATGGCTTATCAGGGTTGAACGATACTTCAAACTAAACCATGTAGCTGAAGAGGATAAAGTTGAAATAGTCCTTATAGCCATGGCCGAAAAGGCTCTGAACTGGTACCAGTGGTGGGAGGAGCGCACAGAGGACCATTCATGGGTTAATTTCAAGGATGCTTTGATTAACCGTTTCCAGCCGGATTTAGTTCAAAATCCGTTTGGTCCTATGCTCCGTATTAGACAAGCCAATTCGGTGATGGAATACAGAGATCAGTTTGAGATGGTTGTAGCTCCTCTCAAATCGATGGATCCGGAGATGTTAAAAGGCGTGTTTTTAAATGGTCTCAAGGAAGAAATCAGGGCCGAGTTGAAGCTGTATAAGTCCAGAGAGTTAACTGAGCTCATGGACATAGCACAGCTCGTTGAACAGAAGAATGGCATTTTAATAGACAAAAGAGGATGGACAAATAAGGGTACAAGTCTCTCCAGAGGCCAGTATGGGGCAGTACTAAATCCGGGGAAATTTATTACTCCAAAGCTCCCAATTACGGAGAAGGACAAGTCAGAAAGCTTGAATGACAATCCTCACGGACCTACTAAACAAGGGAAGGGAGTACCCATACTCCCCAGACTTTCTCAAAACGAATTACTTGATCGTACGAAAAAGGGCTTATGTTTCAAATGTGGGGAAAAATGGAACAAAGAGCATCTCTGTAGAATGAAGAATTATCAGCTCATTTGGAAGGAGTTAGTGGATGAATCTGAAGAAGAGGAACTGTCAGAAGTAGGGGAGGAGGACAAGAGTGCTGAACTCCCAGATATGCAGTTATCTTTTTTAAGTAAGGAAGGGATCAATATCTACAACACTTTCAAGGTCATGGGACAAATCAGGAATGGGAATAACAACAAACCAGTCCTAATTTTAATTGACTCTGGAGCTACCAATAATTTTATTTCTCAGAAGTTGGTCAGGGACTTGGGACTTAACTACAATGCCAGAACTGGTTTTCGGGTTGAACTGGGAAATGGGGACCATGTCATGAATAAAGGGAAATGTGAACAACTGCAGATATGGGTGCAGGGGGTGATGATTACTCAGGATTTCTACCTACTGGAGTTAGGAGGCACTGACATTGTCTTGGGCATGGAATGGCTGGCTAGTCTCGGGGAGGTAAATGCCAATTTTAGCGACTTATCTATCAAATGGAAGGATGAAGGAAGGGAGCACATGTTAAAAGGCAGTTCTGCAATAAACAAAACCAAAGCATCCTGGAAAACTCTCTGGAAGGTTCTACAACAGGAAGGAGAAGGATACTACATGCACTATGAATTGACGAAAGACAGAAAAGAGGAACAGGAACATGGGGAGGAGTGGGAGAAGTTTGTGGGAGAGTTTCCACGGGTTTTTCAGAAGCAGACCAGTTTACCCCCTAAAAGAGCATTTGATCATGCTATTAACATCAAGGAAGGAGCCCCTATTCCAAATTCCAGACCCTATAGATATCCACACTACCAAAAAGATGAGATAGAAAAGTTAGTGAAGGAGATGTTGAACCATGGAATCCTGAGACCGAGCACTAGCCCCTATAGCAGCCCAGTAATTATGGTCAGAAAGAAGGAAGGAGGCTGGAGAATCTGCGGTGATTACAGGGCTCTCAACAAAATCATGATTCCTGACAAGTTCCCTATTCCGGTAATTGAAGAGTTATTGGATGAGTTGGGTGAAGCAAAGATATTCTCAAAGCTGGATCTCAAATCAGGTTATCATCAGATTCGAATGAAGGAAAGTGATATTCCGAAGACAGCCATTAGAACCCATGAGGGACATTACGAGTATGTAGTAATGCCTTTTGGGTTAACAAATGCTCCTTCAACCTTTCAAGCTTTGATGAACCACATTTTAAAGCCCTATTTGAGGAAATTTGTCCTGGTTTTTTTCGATGATATACTGGTTTATAGCAGAAGTGTGAAAGAGCATGGTGAACATTTAAGGAAGGTGTTACAGTTGCTCCAAGATAACCAGTTAGTTGTTAACAAGAAAAAAGGGTCAAATAGGCCCTCGTACTATTACAAAAAAGTCATCTAAACCCATGTACTAAAAAAATGATCACATAGATACATTTACTACTAAAAATCAATCAAACAAGTCCATTGACTGGGAACTAACCTGCTATAACAGGTTAAAGACACTTTTTTCATTTTTCTTTCGTCTTCTCTTGCTTCGCAGTTCGCAGTTCGCAGTTCGCACTTCAAACACTCCATTGTTTGTTTTGTTTTTCTTTATTTCTCTCTTCTTGTTTCTCAGCCGTAATACATAGTAGAAAATAGGATCGTTTTTCTCCTTCATTCTAACGTCACTTTCCTAACATTTTCTTTATTTGTTCTTTTTCTTCTTCTTTTTACCCTATTTCCTTTTCTATTTGTTGACTTCTCATAAGAAATTATTGTTTTAAGATTTTTTTCTAATTATTTCAATAAACTATTATCTTGGACTCATCAATTGTTCATCTTTAAAAAATAAAGATACAAATTGTTACTAAAGATTCTTTTACTGTTGGAGAATTTCACTTTCAATTTTTTAGTTATTGCTCATATTCAAATGTAGTTTTTATTTTAAAGTTGAATCTGTAATTTTTATAACTTTGACAAGATTAAGTTTATACGCAAAAAAATCACACTTTCCTACACAATTTCAAAATCAGCCGCACTTAATTTTTTTGTCTCTAAAGGTAAAGGTATACCATAAATAAAATTTGTCAATCATAAAATTCACAAAGACAATAATAGGTGTTCACAGAAAAAAAAAGTTTTAGCCTGATAAAACAAAGTATACTTGTCATTCACATTTTGAAAAAAAAACTGAGTAATAACTTTTTCTATAAAGTTAAACCATATACTAAAAATATCAATTGAAGTATGTCTAAATGTACAGACAACAAATGTCTACCATAAACTAACAAAAAGCAGACACATTTTTTTGGAAGAAAATCAGACACATTAAAAAATGTACACTTTTTGTGGCACACATTTAGTGTTTTTTTTTTGTGAAAAAGGCGGCTTATATTGATAAAAGAACATTCAACAGATTTAAAAGTGAAAAAGAAGCTGAAAGCGAAATTCTCCAACAATAAAAGAATCTTTAGAATGTTTTTACTTTGTATCATCCAAGTAAAAACATCCTTAGTAACAATTTGTATCATTAGTTTTTTAGGATGAACAATTGATGAGTCAGAGATGATAATTTATTGAAATAATTAGAAAGAAAGTTCAAAACAATAATTTCTTAGGAGAAAACCATAAATAGAAAAGTAAATAAGGGAGAAAAAAGATAAAGAACAAATTAAAAAAAGTGTTATGAATGTGACGGTAGAATGAAGGAGAAAAACGATTCCAATTTTCATTTTCTACTATGGGTTACTAATGAGAAACAATGGAGTGTTTGAAGTGCGAAGCATGAGAAGAAGAAAGAAAATTAATAAAAAAAAAGGGGTTCTAACCTGCTATAGCAAGTTAGTTTCCAGTCAATGGACTTCTTTGATTGATTTTTAATAGTAAATGTGTCTATGTGATCGTTTTTTTAGTACAAGGGTTTAGATGACTTTTTTGCAATAGTACAAGGGTCTATTTGACCCTTTTTCCTTGTTAACAAAAAAAAGTGTTATTTTGGGCAAAGGGAACTCGTTTACCTGGGGCATATCATATCAGATCAAGGGGTTTCAGCTGATCCAAGCAAGGTAAAAGATATGCTGGATTGGCCTATGCCTCAGGAGGTGAAGGGACTTAGAGGGTTCCTGGGATTAACTGGCTACTACCGAAGATTTGTGAAAGGCTATAGCAAAATAGCCAAGCCTTTAACTGACCTCTTAAAAAAAGAGGGGTTCAAGTGGACACAAGAGGCTACGACTGCTTTTAACGGTTTGAAGCAAGCCATGACTTCATTACCAGTCCTAGCTAATCCCGATTTCAACAAAATCTTCATAATCGAAACGGATGCTTCTGGACAGGGCATAGGGGCTGTTTTGATGCAGGAGGGCAGGCCTATTGCTTTTATGAGCAAAGTTTTATCTAACCGGAACCAAAATAAATCTGTCTATGAGAGAGAACTGTTAGCTATTGTGATGGCAGTGCAGAAATGGAGACCGTACCTTATGGGCAGGACATTTGAAGTACATACAGATCAGAAAAGCCTGAAATTTTTGACAGAGCAGAGGTTGATGGGTGAAGAGCAACAAAAGTGGGTAACGAAGCTGCTGGGATATAATTTCAGTATTAAATATAAACCGGGCTTGGAAAATAAAGCCGCGGATGCTCTATCCCGGAAGGGCAGTTACCAGGCTTTATCAGTAGTGAATTTCCAGGAATGGGAAGGCCTGGAGGAGGAACTGTTACAAGATACAAGGTGCAATAAATTAATTCAGAACTTGCTGGTGCAACCAGAATCTCAACCGGGCTTTAAATTGAGAACTGGGTTACTCTATTATAAAGACAGGCTCATGTTACCAAGAAATTCTCCAAGAATTACTCATGTTTTGAAAGAATTTCATGACTCAGCTTGTGGGGGGCATGCAGGTTACCTTAGAACATTGAAAAGGATAGCCAGTGTCCTGTATTGGGAAGGGATGAGGCAAGACATTCAAAAATATGTGAGGAGTTGTGAGATCTGCCAAAGGAACAAGTACCAGGCTTTACATCCTGCAGGACTCCTACAACCATTGCCGATTCCCAATCATATTTGGACTGATATCAGTCTAGATTTCATTGGAGGACTACCCCGAACCATGGGAAAGGATACAATTTTAGTGGTTGTTGACAGGTTAACCAAGTATGCCCATTTTGTGGCATTGGGCCATCCTTATACAGCTAAAAGTGTGGCCGAGGTGTTTATTCAGGAGGTGGTGAGGCTTCATGGGTTTCCCAAGACCATAGTCTCTGATCGGGATAGCGTATTTTTGAGCTTGTTTTGGTCTGAATTGTTTAAACTTGCAGGTACTAAGCTGAAATACAGTACTGCCTACCATCCCCAAACAGATGGGCAGACCGAGGTGGTGAATCGTTGTGTGGAAACGTATCTTAGATGCATCACTGGAAGCAAACCAAAGAAATGGCCTCAATGGCTACCTTGGGCTGAGTTCTGGTACAACACAAACTATCATGCCTCATTACAGATGTCTCCTTTCAAAGCATTATATGGTCACGAGCCTCCAACTGTAATTCTAGGGGACGCAACAAAAACTGCAGTGGAAGAAGTAACCAAACTTACTGCCGATCGCAATGAAATGATCAAGGAATTGAAGCAAAACCTAGAGGTGGCTCAAAATCGAATGAAGCAACAGGCAGATAAAAGGCGTAGGGATGTGCAGTTGGAAGTGGGAGATAGAGTGTTTTTGAAAATACAACCTTACAAGTTGAAAAGTCTAGCTAAGAGGCTGAATCAAAAACTAAGCCCCCGGTTTTACGGTCCATTTGAAGTCATTGATAAGATCAACCCAGTGGCTTACACGTTAAAACTGCCAGAAGGTTGCAAGATACACCCGGTTTTTCATGTCTCTTTGCTGAAGAAAGCTGTGGCCCCTAATATTCACACTCAGCCTCTACCAGCATGTTTGACTGAGGACTGGGAACTTCAAACACAACCTGCACAAGTGCTGGATGCTAGAGAAAACACCAAGGGGAGCAAGGAGATATTGATTCGCTGGAAAGATCTACCAGAATTTGAAGATTCTTGGGAAGATTTGTCTCAGTTCCAAGCTATGTTTCCAAATTTCCACCTTGGGGACAAGGTGAATTTTAAAGGGGGGGGGGGGGGGGTAATGATGAGAATACGGAGAGGTTGGATATTAATTACAATAGGGATTTCTCTAAAGTTTACACCAGAAGGGGTAGAAGGGTAAATTAATAATAAAAAGAAGAGAATAAAAGGCAGACGGAAGGGGGAGAAAGAGCATTCTGGGAATCGGGAATTTGGATAGTTCTGGGAGAGCGGGGCCCTCTCGAATGGCTTCCAAGTTGTAAACTTTCTTCCGTATTTCTTCTTCCGTTTATTCAGACTCTTCTATTCACAATTGCTATAATAAAGTTGGCATATTTTCTGGAGTACCCTGTTCTTATCACACAAGCATGTAACCAAGGATTCACAACATAAGTCCAACTCTTCAAGTCATGTGTAACTTGATATGCATTCACAGCAAACGAAGTATAACTGGGATAATGAGACAACTGTTAATAAAATATAAAGGAGATGACATCGTGATTCTGTAATCCTCACCTACTACCAGCAACAGAGCCTTAAATCTATGTTCAGTACTGTACAAATGAGGAACTCCTTGCAGCTTCATGTCTGATCTGCATACAAATACAAAGCTCAAACCACAATGAGGAAATGGGATAGGTAAAGACAACAATTACTCTTCAGCCACCCACAACCCAAAGCATTAATATGAATTATGAACTAACTCGACTTTTAACCGCAACCTTAAACCTTCAGTATATTCTTGCCAGTTGCAAGGTTTAGAAACTGAGTCTGTTAAAATAAAAATAAAAGTATAAAGAGCTTATTAAATGAATATTGCAATTCACTAGTTTACAGTTTGCAGGTTTACTAGCTAACTTTGATAAAAGGGCCAATTAGAACAGCTAAAGTATGGCAAAACCATGAATCGGCGAGCTGGATCAGCTATAGTTGACAAATTTAGAAGTCAAATGAATAGTAAACCAAAAGATACAAAGCAGGCTTGCAAATCTCACTCAAACTTCTACATGGAGTTATGGAGAGAATCTCACTCAAACATTATTTTAATAGAATGGAAGCATAAGAGCTTTCTAAGACTAGAAAAAAACCACTCAACAATCAACATACACAAATTTCTCATAGTATACACTGATTATAAAGTAAAAAAATGCTCATTTTGTCATTTCCAGAATGGAAGACAAGAAATCTGTAACTAAGAGAACTGCATCAATAATTTGTTCAGCACATATTATATTGCTAATTGCACAAAATGATAAATCTCCAGATATAACAAGGGGGGTAGAGAGAATCAGACTCCAATTCATGGGCTAGAAAATGTTTATGTTGAAAGTCTGAAACTGAGGAGAGAATTCATTTTAAGATTATAGGCAAAATAAAACAAAATGTTATTGCATTACAAAATAAAAGGACAGGACTGCTGAAAAATTGCAGCAGAAAATACATCAAGTCATGTGGGCCAAGTAACCCTACCTGGTTCCATACCACAAAGCATACAAAATGTCAATGCAAAGGCTAGAGTTACAGCTATAATAGAAATGCTGATAGTTTCACTAAGCCGCCTTAATCTTATCCTCACCAACAACATTGAGTATCGGAAGACTGCTTAGGAACTCATCAAGACCCTCAAAAAATCCAATCCCTTCAATGTTATCATCCACTCCCCTTCCTGATCCATGACCATGTCCACCCATCCCATGTGGGTGCTCTTCGCCCTCATTACTAAACTCCACGTTTAGGTCCAACTTCCCATAGTCTCTGGCAATCCTGCCAAAGTGTCGCCTAGTATTTCCCACAAGACCTTTCTTAAATGCCTCGACTGTGACACCTTGAGCTTGCAAACCATCTATTAGATTACGTTTGCCATTCTTTCCTTTATCAGAATGCTGTTTCTGGACACTTCTAACTGGCGGATTCTTTGTCTTGACGCCATTCCCTCTCATGCCTTTTGATTTCTTCCTCTTCGTATCATCTTGCCAATCATCATCTGATTCCCCACCTGATGCTGATAGTTCTACAAGCCCATCATCATTACCACCACCACCACCAATGTCATCCATCCTTGGATTCACATTCTTCTGGACAGCACCACCTTTAGGAGCATCGGCGCTGTGAAAACCGCCTGGAGTGTTTCCAACCTTCGGCCCCATGGCAGAATAATTTGCAGTTTTACCCCCACTATCCCCATTTCTCCCCCCACCTGTAGGACAACTGAACATAGGTGAGAAAGGACTCCAGCTTGTAGCTCGATCTCTATTTCTCTCCCAATCTCCCACAGAGAAGCCCAAGGGAATAAACCCCCAACAGCAAAAGTAAGCATCTTTCCCATCAATAATGGGAGGGGGAGACGCGATTGCTATGGCCTGATATGCCATCTTGCAATTGCGACACCTTAATGTACAGTCTATATATGCATCAGGGTACTCAAACATATTATAACAATATGGGCAAGCAGTCCAAAAGCTAGGAATGACAACCTTAGGTTCCTCTACTCTAACTTCTTTCTCCTTATCATTACTTGCATTATCAATAGAACTACCACGGATATTCTCACTTTTTCCTACAGAACCCTCGTTTTGCTGTGGTGGCTGTGTGTTCCTTGGAAGGTCGGCATGGGGGCTTTGCATGGAAGCTACATGCGGTTGTTCTGCCCCACCCGGGCTTGACCCAAAGGAAATCATATGGGGTTCTCTACCGGAGCTGGGCATATATGTTTCCATTTGCTGAGTGGGGTCTCTGTTCATGGCGTGGACAGAAGTCAACGGTTGCTGTTGGTCTAGATTGAAAAACATCGCTGGTTGCTGTTGCTGTCCTCTGCCCGAGCTTGGCTGCTGCTGCTGCTGCTGCATAGAGGTCACAGGCTGAACAGAGTCTCTACTCAGAAATGATTGCCCCGAGCTAATGGACCGTTGCTCCGGGCTAGCGAACAACATTTGCTGTTGATCTCTGCTTGAATTGGGGAAAACATTAAACGCGCCGGGCTGTTGAGCAGTGGATACCACGTTCGGAGCAGGAGCAGGACCTGGTTCCTGATTAAGGGTCAGAAGGAACCCGATCTCTTCATCATACAAGTTCTTTCTGAAACGGTTAGACAGCAACGACCAGGCGTCGACGGCGAGCCTTAAAGCCTGATCGGCGAAGGAGAGGTTGTTCTTATTGGGGTTGAGTAGGAGAGTGAGCCGGTGGTACTGATTGGCGATGAAGTCGGTGTCGTGGCGCTGGTTGGGAGGGACTTGGAGGATGGCGTACCAGTCGTAGTGCTGGTTGTTAATCCGCTTCTCGCCGGCGATGAGGGTATCGGCGATGGCTATGATTTGGTCAGCCTGCAGCAGGGTCGGGTCGGCGTCTCGGGCCCGGGTCGCAAATGATCTGGACCCTAACAGATCACGGGTGTTCAGCAACTTCTCGGCGATTGAAAGCCACCGGAGAGCCTCCGCCCGGTTGGAATTGGCGTTGCTGAAGAATGGGTGTTCCATTTCTCTCCCAACTTTCCGCTTTTGTTGTGATTTAATCGGAAAAGTCACTCTGCTTTGTCATGAGATTCGATTCGATAGAGTGATGAAAATGGTACAAGGGGAAGAGTGGAGGCAGAAAGAATATGTGAGCAGACGGAAAGAGGCCATTGGGTTTTGAAAAATTAATTTTGTGCCCAAAACTACAAAAGCATACACTTTCAATTGGATTCGAATAACTAAATAATACTACATCCGTCCCAAAATTATTGGCCTGTTTGATTTTTCACACAGATTTAGAAAATGACACTGTTTGGCATTGTAGCGACACTGTTTGGCACTGTAGCAATACTATTTGACACTGTTTTGCATTGTTTGACACTGTTTGATATAAATTTGTTTACCAAATAAGGAAAGTAAAGAAACGTGACAATTATTTCGGGACGGACCGAAAAGGAAAGCGGGACAATAATTTTGGGACGGAAGGAGTACTACCTCAGTCCCAAAAATATTGTCATTTCATAAAATTTGAATCATTATTTTTATTACTATAATACAATGCAAATTATAAGTTTTATACTTTTATGAAATTAGTTTGAACAAAGAATATTTTCATATAATTTTTAAATTATCAGTAATTTATAATAAAAATATATAGTTGATCACGGGATCGGTCCTGGCATTTTGAAGACCCGCGATAAATCACAAAAATGGACCCTTGAAATTATAAAGGTAAAACACGAGTTTTATTACAAAAGCAAAGCTCATTTCACAAAGCATGGTACATCATAGTGTGAAATAATGGGAAAGGGTTACTCTCGTAGGAGCCCTGACAGGTATATTTATAATCAAATATCAGTTTCCAAAATACACAAGGATTCCTAAAATATATCAACTATTACACCCCTCAAGTTGTGCGGGAGAAACAACGCGCAGGTTGTCTTTTAAAAATGAAACTGAAAATGAGTAGGCACATATTTCACAACTAAATCACCATGTGTGACTCTCTCTCGAATAAAATAATAGTCAATCTGAATGTGCATGCTCCGAGCATGCTGAATAGGATTAGCCGTCAAATAGGAAGCATAAATATTATCACACAATAGCTGTACTGGAATATGAACGGGAAAGCTGAGCTAAAAAATGACGGATCTGATGTGTAATGTATTGTATAAGCAATGGATATTCTGCCTCTCTATATGATTTGGACAATGTAGGCTGCTTCTTGGACTTCCACGACACAAGGTTAGGACCCAAGAACACTGCAAAACCTGTAGTAGATCGAGAGTTATCTGGACAGTCTGCCTAATCAGCATCAGAATATGCCAAAAATACATATAGAGCGTGAAGATGTTTGCAACCATAATCCATGATCAATAGTGCCCTGTAAATATCGATAAATACGCTTGACGGCAAGCATGTGAGCAGTACGAGGAGCATGCATAAATTGAGACACTAAATGAACTGCATAAGTAATATCAGGTCGTGTCAAAATTAAATACTGCAATGCACCTACCATACTACGATACTCAGTAGCATCAGCTAAGAGTTCGCCATCAGTAAGAGAGAGTGTCGTGTGTGTAACAACAGGCGTGCGAACAGACTTGAGAGTGTGTAAATGGAAACGAAGAAGATCATACACATATTTTTGCCGAGAAAGAAAAATACCTTTAGAATTTCGAACAGATTGGACCCCCCAAAAAATAGTGGAGATAGCCCAGATCTTTCATAGGAAAATGAGACGCAATACGTTGAATAAAAGAGGAGACTAAAGAAGGTGAATTACTCGTAATAGTAATATTTATGGGAAAAGGGAGCCCTGACAGGTATATTTATAATAAAATATCAGTTTCCAAAATACACAAGGATTCCTAAAATATATCAACTATTACATAGTTCATACAAAAAAAAATTCGTCGAGCATTCTTAGATGCAAAATATCTATGATAGGGTCATGGTCAATATTATCCAACATCTCCTTCTCAATACATAAAAGCGCCAAGTCATTCAATCTTTCTTGAGACATTGAAGATCTCAGATATGTCGTCAATAATTTCAGCTTTGAAAAGCTCCTCTCTGTTGATGCTACAGTCACTGGCATCGTCAGTAGAATTCGATAAGCAATAGATACATTTGGGTAGCAATCTGCAACTTTAACAAACTCAAGAATTTCCATTGCACACATTGAAGTATCAGACAAAGTCATTTTCAATACTTTAAGATCAGAAAATAAGTCTTCGAAATCTACATCCTTAACATTATCATGGGAAAAAGTATTCGCAAAATTAATACAACATTCTCTTAACTTTTCAATGACTTCAACTTTCCAAAGTTGTATAACAATCCAAAATACCATCAAATATCTTTAACTGCTCAAATCTATTATTCAAAGAAGATACTGTCATATCCACAACCATTAGAAAACAATTTACTCTAAAAGATTCTTCTTCGGATCGTGGTTGGGTTTCGTTTTCATTTTCATCAAATTGTTTTTTCCTAGTTATTCGTCGGCTAGTCAGAAATATGGGTTCTACATTCATTTCACATGGACAATATCTTTGGCGATATTCATACTAGAAAAAAATCCATCATTCCTAAATTTCTCAAAAAACAGCACTGCACCTTCAATTTGTTTCATAATAGCAGTAATGCACATAGATTTAGATTGCAATTTTTTTATCGCCATATTAATAGCAAATAAAACATCATACAAAATAACCATACCGAGTATAAACTGAAAGCTTTCAAATGCACTTACCAGGCTTTCTGCTTCACTTTTGGTCTTGGCATCATCACACGATTTAGACAATTCTAACAAAGCTTGTCTTATTTGGGGAGCTTGAAATCTAATAGTTTTGATACTTTTGATTTGACTCTCCCAACATGTATTACACAAGCATTTTACAGTTAGATTTGAGACATTATCAAGTAAAATCTTGCATCTTTTGGTAGAACTTGAAAATGGAGTATATATGCGTTGGACAATTCCAGAAAATAAAACAGCTTTAACACAAGAATGAGCCATATTTCTAAGAGCAAGATTTAGACTACGACAAGCACAAAGCATATATAAAGCTCTATGATTTATTTTGAGTAACCGATTTTGAACCTCTTGATGCTTCCCTTTCATATTTGAACCATTACCATAACGGTGACCCCTCACATCATCAACATTAAGACCAAGACATTCAAGTACATTAAGTAACTCATTGAAAAGGCTCAGACCAGATGTATCATCTACTTTCAAAAATTTTTAAAAAAATGTTCTATTCTAATTTTATCACCAGAAACATTCACACATTGTATCACTAAACTCATTTGCTCTTGATGACTCATATCAAGGGTACAATCAAGAATATTTAGCATCTTTGATAATCCTTATGATGGGAAAATATCAGGGGTACAATGAGTTGTGTTAGCCATTTTTTCAGGGAAGAATTTGGGTTTGTTAATGGTGTGAATGTCGAACATCAATGTCCAGCATGTTGGCATTGATTCGTCCAAGAAACTGCCCATTCGATCTGCATTTAGTCATATGAACGTTGCACATTAAGGCATATGAACGTGAAGATAAGATTTTCGGACGACATTCGTGTCCGCAAGTCACCCGCGCACGCAAGCCGCTCTTTCTGTTCTCCAGTTTCGGGATTTGATTCGCACCCCCCTGCGAGCAAAGAGTGTCTTTCCACTTGGGAATCTTAACTCCTTAGAATGGGCTTCCCTTTAGAGTTCAAATTCCCTTGGGTTTTCTGGTGTGGGAAATAACCACACTAGAAACCCATCTTTTTCCAGTTTACTCCATTTCAACGAGTGAACTTCGAGAATCAAGTTCTCATTCACACGTTATCGTTTTGAGCGTACCATATATCGAATTGTAGCCCTGAGCAAGGACAATCTGAAACCACTTTGACCCGACCCAAATCGAAAGTGGACCCCATTCGAAAAATTGCCCCAAAATGATCATTTAATGCAATTTATTAACACATTTTCCAACAGGGAATTCTAAAGTCGATGATCAAAAGTTTATCACTCACAAAAAATTGACCAAATTGTCGCTAAGGCTTCTTTTTTTACCAATGTCTCAAATTGTTTTTACCAATCTGTCAAATAATCCTCTTTTTTTTTACCAATTTGGTAATTTGGTCTGAACCGCCTGACTAAGAGGGATGTATTCAATTGGGAAATTTTAAATCATTTGGAGATTTGTATTCATATGGGATTTTAAAAGACTTTTCTGGATAATCCAAAATTGTGTGAGACATTTCAAGACATGTTACAAAGTTCAGTGGCTCTTGTATGTGAGTAGCATAGTGCATCGACTCTGCTTAACTCCTACAATTCTCCACCCACCTTCTGTGAGAGCTTTTCACTCACGTGTCTGATCATTGTAGTTATGTGAATATAGGGAGATGAGATGGAGAGGTCGAGCTTTTCCATGTGATTCAAAATATTTGGACTTGCAGCGAGATAAACATAGCATGACAGGAAACACGATGGGGACAAGAGCGGGACAAACTACGGGTGCTCCGGTCTCTTTTGGTTGGGAACAAAATAGGCGCATGGGCGGGTTAAGACGGCTTATATCCAGTGGAAGTTTTCTGCCGGCCACCTATTACTATCAAGCACAGAGGTTTCTGGTGTCAAAAAAATGGTTGAAGAGCAGTTTTTGGCTTTCCATTACGGGTCTCCCCAAATCTCACGTATATTCGGAAGATTTGATAATAGGATTTGTTAGTGTAATTTTGTTGTGAAGTCCTGCCAAATCATAGTCCAAAAAAGAATCCCAAGTTATGTTGGTGTTTTAAATAAATGGAGACTTTTCTAGACTCTCCAAATGTCTTAAAATGTATCAATTGAATACACCCAGATTTTGAGAATGCTAAAATGTCTTAAAATGACCCAATTGAATACACTCACTGATATTAATCAGACTACTAGATTTTCACCCGTGCTTCGCACGGGATGCAGTTATTAAAGATTATATTAGTTCAGAATATATGAAAATGTTGTGATAAAGTTAGAGCAATGTATATACCCTGTATTATTTTTAACAACAAGTAAATGAAGATAGAAAATTATAAATTATTATGTACGGAGTACTTCCTTGTTAACAACATTGAAAGTCTTCTTTGTCAATTTTCTGTCTTCATCACATATAATAAAGTTCAATCCTAACGGGGACGTTACTCTTGAGATCCCGACGTAAAATTGTTCATGAGTAAAAAACGGACGATGTAAGAAATCACTAACCCTCTTCAAAGGTTAACATCAAAGGGAAATGCCTACATTGAAATGTGAACAACAACTTTAGGTTAGATGGAGTCGAGCTAAATTTCTGAGTAAGAAACTTTTACCCTACATTAGTTCATGAGAAAATATTAGAAAGCATTAAAAATAAAATTAGAAAGTTTTTATACAAAATCTTTACTACGAAACTATGTGTAATCATTAATCATTAATTTTATACATTTATAAGATTGTGATTACTCAATTAATTATCCATGTAGCAGTAGAATTAATTTGTCTTATCTGTGTTTAATTGGGCATAGACATTAAGAAGCTAAGAATGTTCAACAACCCTATCTATGTATATAGATTTAAGAGAATAAGAGTATAGCTATAGGAAAGTTAAGGTATAATACTTAAATCGAAGGTATATTCTAAAACTACAATTAGAATTAATATAATAAATATATCGATCCATTAAGAACAATAACAACAACGGCAAGCAGTTCAAAGTTGATGAGATTGTAAGAAAATACTAAATATATCCCAAATCTAAGAAAATATTAAAGTAATTTTAACATTTTTTTTTTGAATGGAAGCAATTACAGTACGTCAGTACTATTGAAACTTAGCTTTTAGTGTTTTGATTAAATAATGTCGTGCACACTTATCCACTTATGTAAATAAATGAAGATACAATAAATTACATTTCTCGTTTAATATAAAGTTAATTTCATACTCTCACGTAGAGCTTTTCACTATTTTTCTTTCCATGAGTCATGAGTGTGGGCATGCCTGACCACAAGTCCACAACAATTCATGATAATTTGATCTCCAATATTCACTCACTCTACTACTTTAACTGTAATTTATTAATTAAATTAAAATGTACAACGAAAGGCCAACCCGTTCGGCCAACCCCTAAATAAAAGTTTTCTATTAAAGAATGAAATGATAAGTAATTTCATGTCATAATCGTCATCACAATTATCCTTCATAATATTTTCACCAAACAAAATATAAACAACTTACTCCCTCCGTTTCAATTTCTAGCTTTGACATAGTTTGACTTTGCAAAGATTATGGAATTTTTTTACTAAGGGTAAATTTTACTGTTTGAACACTGTTTCGACACTGTTTAGCACTGTTTAGTATTGTTTTGCACTATTTTGTACTGTATTGTTTACCAAATGGGAAGTGTGGCATTCATTTTGAAATGTCCAAAAAGGAAAGTGTGTCAGAAAAACTGAAACGGATGGAGTATATGAAAATTATATACAATTAAAAAATAATTCTTATTAACAATTTATCAAATTTCTAGAGAAAGGATTTTAGATTCAGCTATTAATGCATATATCATTGGCCACTGGCATCTTAAGCTGCAACATCACTCATTTGTATTCTAAAAATAAATCTCACTTTTTGGTGAGAGAAAGGCAAGAAAACTGATTGTATTGGTAACACATTGTTCTCAAAATTATAACTAAAGGTACGCTACATGTAGAAGTCATTTAAGATCGATTAGACGACAAAATGTGAGCTGCATGGTATGTGCGCCCTGACAGAAGTCTACAATTTCGCGGTGTAATTAAAGTACATTCATAAATAATACTACGTACTACATAATGGTTATTATGCAAAAGCAATTTGAATCATATTCTAGCATGTGCTTAGGAATTGTCTATCAACTGCACGTGCGTTGCATGGGATGAATTTGCAAAGCATTTCTAAAAAGATAAAGATACTATATAGTGAAAATAAAACATGCTTATGTTGTATTTTGGATAGATAAATGATGGTAAAAATAATTACAATATATATATATATATATATATATATATATATAGGCTGAAGGGTCAAATAGGCTCTTGAACTGACTTAAAGTGTTCAATTAGCCCCTTATATAGGAGGTTTTGCCTGACCGTTGCCAATTGGTGCGGTTCCCGGTGGAATTTTTTGATGAAAGTTTTTGAGCATCTTCTTCATTAAGTCTAGTTTACTCATACCAAATTTCAGCTAAAAACTTAACCGGGAAGGCAGTCAAATGATTTTTTGAAGATAACTGCAAAGTTAAACAGCGCAGTACATTTCGGAAAATCATTTGACTGCCTTTCCGGTTGAATTTTTAGCTGAAATTTGGTATGAGTAAACTAGACTTAATGAAGAAGATGATCAAAAAAATTCATCAAAAAATTCCACCGGGAACCGCCCCAATTAGTGACGGCCGGGCAGAACCTCCTATATAAGGAGCTAATTGAACACTTTAAGTCAGTTCAAGGGCCTATTTGACCTTTTAGCCATATATATATCACTATAAACAACATTTAAAGCTTTTCTGGTTAGTTTTCTATCATCTTCACATACAATAAACTTCAATCTTGAAAGGATGTCACTCTTAAAATTGTGACGTACAGTTGTCCATGTGTGAAAACAGATAACGTAAGAAACCACCAACCCTCTCCAAAAGTTGTTCCTGACTCTTGTTGATGGTCATTGTGTAACTAAGTGTCAAAGATAATCTACACAAATAAGGGAACTAATCAATAAGAAGAAATAATGACATATTTATAATTAAAATAAAGATGATGGACAAAAAAGAACCTCTTAATTGTAGTGACTATTTGTATGTTTCGATTTTTACATTGATGTAACCATGATATTATACTCACAATAAGTGGTCACAATTGTCCCAACTTTTATTTTCAAGAAATTCCACTAACATTGTCTCATATCGAATTTGATAAAGTTTGTGTGACTCTAAATTATTCTTACCTTATTCTTACCTTATAAATTCAATATCAACCATAAAAATTCATTTTTTTTAAAAACTGTGTCACCTCCTCATGTTTTAATGTTAGTGGGATGGACTATGGAGGTAGTGTGAGTCAAGACAATCTTAATTCAAATTGTCAAAATCAAAGAGAAACACTCTTGAAAGTTGAAAGAGACTACTTTCCAACAATTCACATTTAGTATGGCTGGATATGTACAATATGTTACAAAATTTTATAATAATTTTATATTGATGGAAATGATTTGTTTGCAGTCATATTAAGTCACAGTGATTTATTAACATTAATAATTTACAAATTTCACATCAATTAGATTCATTACTAAAACAAATATAGGACTGGCCCATGAAAGATGTCAAAAAACGTGAAGGATATTAGAATCATTACCATCCAAGTGATGAACTTTTTTCCAAAAAAAAAAAAACAAATGGCTTCTTGGCAGATTATGTAGGATGATTGTGACGTAGGCTTGGCAGGATGCTCTTTTACCTGTAGATCCAGCACTGATTACTTCATCACTCTTGGAAATTCACCTATCTCTTGGCGGACTAAGAAACAATATGTTGTCTCTCGTTCTTCCGCTGAAGCAGAATACCATATATGCCATGGTTGTCACGGTTAGTGAAATTCTATGGCTTCGATGGCTTTTTCGATACCTTATGGCTTCTCAGCAGAATCCTACACTCTTATATTGTGATAATAAGGCGACTCGACATATTGCCATCAACTCAGATTTTCATGAACGCACGAAACATGTTGAAACAGACTATTATTTCTTTCGAGAAAGAGTTGCCAGTAATGAGATTCAACCGCTACCTATCTCCACAAACAATTAGGTGGCAGATATATTCACCAAAGCACTTGGTGCCGAACGTTTTCAATTCCTTCGGAGCAGGTTGGGTGTTCGTAACATTCACACTCCACCTTGAGGGAAGTATTGAGATGTGTAAAAAATATTTATATTACTCTATTATTAGATTAGACATGCAATACTACTAGCACTACAGTCCACTTACGTCACTTGGCATGGCCCCATGGAAACAACGTTCACATTTCCTAGCCAAGTATGATTGGCATACTGCTTATAATAAATACCCATGCGCAGCTCGTATAATAGCAAACATGAGAAGTGCAATATTATTAGATTAGTAAAAGTTCTAAGTTATCCGTATTAATTTTATCATGGTATCAGAGTCAAATTTCTGGAAATAATTATTCTCATTTCTTTAGATTTTTCTTTTTTCATAGCCAAAACATGGTGGTTGGTGATATAACCGTTGAATCCAGTAATGAGGTTATGAGTTCTTCTTCCTCTACTCAAGTAAATATGACAAATATGTTGCGATATTCTCGAAGTTGGATAATTGACTCTGGAGCTACTGAACATATCACTTGTAGTTATATTGATCTTTTTAAATATCAATCACACGTCGGAGCCATCAGTCAGAATTCCTAATGGTGAACCTGTTCCGGTTCATGATGTTGGTAGTCTATACTTACCCAATGGGCTCCATCTTGAACGTGTTCTATACATTCTGAAATTCCGGTGCAACTTATTTTCAGTTAGTCGCCTAACAAGCGATCTAAACTGTACACTTACATTTTTTCCAGACTTCTGTATCTTACAAGACATACCCACAAAAAGATTGATTGGTGTGGGAAAGTTTGTGGTGGTCTCTACTATCTCGAGTCTTCGAGAAGTGAGGGAGTGGCAATGTCAGCCACTATTACCTCTGATTTATGGCATCAACGTTTGAGACATGCATCTGATGGAAAGATACATCACATTATGCCTTTTCCTAAATGTGCCATTAAGACAACTCGGTGTTTTGAATTGATATATTGTGACATTTGGGGAGGCTACAGATGTGATTCAACTTCTGTTGCACGGTACTTCTTATCTGTTGTTGATGACTTTACTAGAGGTGTTTGGGTTTATCTAATGAAAAACAAATCTAAAGTTTCTCAAACTTTAATTCAATTTTGCAACATGGTCAACACACAATTTGAGAAAAAGGTCAAACGAATAAGGACTGATAATGGTGTGGAATTTCAAACCAACATCTTACTTGATTTTTTATGGACGCACCGATATATTATTTGAGACATCGTGCACAGACACTCTACAACAGAATGAGGTTGTAGAGCGTAAGCATATACACATATTGGAAGTTGCGAGGGCATTACGTTTCCAGTCCGGGTTGCCAATTGACTTCTGGGGAGAATGGATTTTAACTGTCGTGTACATTATTGATAGGTCTCCCTCACCAGACATTTTTAACAAAAGTCCTTATGAAATGTTGTTTGAGAAAGTGTCAAAGTACGATCATTTGTGTGTATTTGGATTTTTGTAGCATGCTCATAAATAGAAGATCATGTCTTGTATTTATAAATCACTCCATGAGTTAATCACTTGTTTGTTCTATAAATAGAACATTTCTCTCCTTCATTATAAACATATCATTAATATCATCAATTCTCCTAAGAGTATACATAATATGTTCTCTTCTTTCCAATCTTTTGATTATTTCCTTCAATTTCACAAAAGGAACCCAATCATAAAGAAATTGTAATTCATCGGGCCAAAACCCGAACCCTACGGGCGGGTGAATCAATGGGGTAGCCGGGTATGGTAGTTTAGACTTTAGAGGGTATATTTGACATTTAAAGTTGTACATTTTCTCTTTGAAATGAGAAGTCAATTCAGAAACGTTTCTTGGAAGATATACATATTACTGTGCGCTATTTTATTCAAAAAACCTCTCTGGTACGAGCGCTTTCAACCAACCAGTCAGCAGTCACCCATGACCCACCCGCTGGATTTCTAAAGGATCCGGAGAAAGCAAGCCATGACCAAGAAGAAGAAGTGTTTGAGTAGCCCCAGTCCCATAAAACAGAAGTTTGCTGCCTTTGACTTCGCTGAAGAAGACGAGCGTGTAGAAATGGAAGCGAAGATGGCAGTCTCAAAATTCAAAAAAAAGCAAAGCCCTCAGAAGCACCACTCCCCCATTTCAAAGTTCACTTTCCTAAGTTCATGTAGGTTTGGTTTATTTTTCCCCTTATTTCAAAGCACGTTATTTCCTTATAATCGCATGTAACTTTCAAAATTGACCCCAGGCCGGATTTTGTCAGTGTTATGCATAGTTTTACACTGTTTGAGATGCATTGGCTGCTCTGAGTTGTGATAGCATCATTTCGTTTTCTGAATATGAAGTCTATTGTTGTTAATTTCTAGCATTGTGTGTTTAGGTAATATACCTTAAACAATGTTGACATTTACTGGTTGCTTTTTAGTTACTAGAGGAGAAAGGAATAAGAAAAATGAGATTGTGAATGAAGTTGTTGATATCGACTCTTCTCATGGTCACACGGATGATGGGATCATCAAGTGTGATAGAGTTGAGCCATCTGGTTCTTCTGACCAACAGTCATTGGATATTGATCACACTGAGTATCATGAGGTGGAGAGTTCCTCTAATGAAGCTACACCCAATCCAGCCAGACGTTCAGGCATTGTGATTGATGACAAACATTTACCTCACAGCCGTAGTCCTCAATTCCCAGCTGACGTAAGTAGATTTTGCATTCTTCTCATTGTGCTTGATATACGTTCTTGATTTCTTTTACGTTCCTGTGTGTACTTACTTATTTTAGTAAAGTTCTAATTTTAAATATAATATGTGTAGAATGAGCCAGTTATTGTAGATTCAGATGATGACTCTGTGAGTGGGTCGAGGTCTTCAAAATCATTTTCCATTGGACAGTTTCAGGGTTGGTTTTCCTAATAGAACCATGTATGTAACTTGTATTTTTATGCAATGTTTTTTTTTTAAATCTACAGTTTGTGCTGTTGTAGGTTTGCTAGAGGAACAACCATTGAAGTGCAGCTCTCATGTACATGTCAGTGTAAGCTTTTATATGCATACTTAACTGTTTCACAAACATACGATTTCACATTACATATACTAGGTGGCTCTATTAAGTTCTGATGTCAAGTTACTAGTTTGAGTGAAGCGTTGATGAATTGGCTTTCTATATTATAGACTCATTCCAAGGACCCCATGCTGGCATACTTTAATGTCCAGTGCCCACTGCCCACATTACCAAATGTGTAAATAAAGTCACATCAATTCCATATGAACCCACATGGCCCTCATGACGTTATTTCCCCGCTTGGCATTTTGATTGTGTATTTTGTGTCCACTCCACACGGACTCCGTATAATTCTTGCTATATATATGGAGTTTCCATTTATTACATGTTTTCTCTCTTTTAAGTTTTTTTAATATCCTGAGCGGTTTTATATGATCTACAGGAAGATTCTGTGGTTGTTACCCCTGATCATATTATATATGGGAGTTTTTGTTCCACGAGTTGTAGTTTGGAATTTTCTTCGAAACACATTCAACTCAATGCTAAATGCATTTCTGAGACGAGGACGCGAACATTTAAATGGATGGTTTCTGATATTGTCTGCATCCAGTCAATGTGGTGTGATGTCGTGAGTTTCAATAAGCTTCTCTTTGTGCACATTCTCCGATTTTTTTCCCAGTAGGTAATAAGTGTGTGAATTCTAATCAGTTGAAGTTTCTTTTTTCCTTGTTAGATGAGAACAGCTAGTCTGTATCTTCACCTGAAATCTGAGAGTCAGAGAACATCAGGTTTGCAACTGCCAACGGCATAACAATTCTTTCATTAATCATGCTCAAACATCTGAAGACTAGAAAAGATGTTGATATTCTGCTTGGCTAAAAGAATATATTTTTTGTATCTGAATCATATTATAATGAACCATGGATGTCACCATGACATTGGTGATAAAGGTGGTGTTATGTCGCGTGTAATTCTTAACTACAGAATTTCTTGTAGTTGTAGATAGGTCAAGGTAGGTTATGGAGCATGGGGGGGGGGGGGGGGGTATTTTCTCTAGTTAGACCGAAAATTTGTGGGTATAGTTTGAATTGTTTCTAGTTGTGCAAAAATTCTCCATGTTTACTAGTAAGGCTAACATTTGAAAAGAATGTATATAAGTTACTCTCTTTACACAATTCTTTTGTAAATGTAAAAAGGAAATGAAAAGGGAAAACATAATTCCTGTTATTTTCATATTAGTTAATCTGAAACCTTGGTGCTTATAGATGTTGAGATATTGGCAATTACTGTTTACAATCCTCGTTGGTCTGTCACACAAGAAGCAATTCAATCACTGGACATCAGCTATAAGGCTAAATGGAGAACTGCTGGGTGAGTTGCTTTATTTCACTTCAAGTCTTAAATTTTCATATTTTTAAAAATTCTTCATTTTCAAAACTTATAATGCAGTGCTCCAAATTAACTGATATTTATATAAAGAACTTACTTTTTCTCTCTATCCTTTAATGGATGGTAGATCATACCTTGTATACAATTTTATTAGTATGCATGTAGCCTTTATGTTTTGGGTATGTATATGTCATTTAGAGATTGGTGTTTAATGAGCGACTTCAATTTATCCATACTGGTTTGAGCATCTTTATCATCCTACAGCATATTGCACTTACGGAAATGCTCTCTGTTTCAGGGGTGAGACCAAACAAAATGAATTAGCTGCAGGGAATAAAAGGTTCTCTCTTTCAAGTACTTTTTTTGGGTTTTGACTTTTGATGGGAAAATGTCAGCTACCTATCTTCCAGACCTCTCTTGTCATGCTTTGCATGGGGAAACTATATCTCATTCGTATTTTAGAATTAAATTGAATTCAGTTATAATTCAGTTCAACGTACTACGTTCCATAATACTTTCCGTAAGTTCCTGTGATTATAGTCACTGTTCTACTCATTCCCAACTTCAATCATCATTTCAATCATCATTTACCCCAGTGCCACAAAGGCTCCCACCTATGCTGGGGTAAGGGGGGTCGGATGTACGCAGTCTTACCCCTGTACTAAAGCACAGAGAGATTGTTTCCGTATGACTCATAATGAAAATCGCGTCCAAAAATTGCATGGACTGACTGCTGCTTCATAACAAAGAAGCGCAGACAGTTTGGTGAGCCATTTTGCTTTATTCCATCATATTCTCAAGCCAAAAAATAATGAATCTTTGGCTCCATTGCAAATGATAGAAAATACTCATTCCCAACTTCCCATATCAATAATAAGAACATGGTGTTTGAAGTTGAATATCGCCCTGAGAAGTGTGGTAATTGCAAAGTTTCACTTGTCATGGTTTAATCTGGACTCTGATAACCATGGAACCCGTTCTATCCTGTACCCATCCCAATTTCTTGAAACCAAGCTATCTGAAAAACAGAGAAACAGGAAATGTATGCAGTTTCATTGCTTTATTGTCCTTAGTTATTCCTCATGTCCTCATGTTGCATGGTGTCATTTATATGCAGTCCTGAAGAACCCTTTCATGAAATTATTTATCCTAAAGGTGATCCTGATGCTATTTCCATTAGTAAGCAAGATGTTGACCTACTTCGACCAGAGACATTCATCAATGATACTATCGTGGATTTTTACATTATGTTAGTATGGTTCCTGCTATTTTATCTAACGTTTTTGGCATTGTCGCATAAAGAATAATTCAGAATATATAAAACAATGGGCAGGTATCTTAAGAGTAATATCCCTTCAGAGAAGAAGCAAATGTTCCATTTCTTCAATTGTTTTTTCTTTCAAAAGCTGATTGGTCTGGATAAAGATCCATCTCAAGCTTGTGATGGAAAGTCAGCTTTTCAGCGCATTCGCAGATGGACAATGAAAGTTGATATTTTCAAGAAAGGTTACATTTTTATTCCAATAAACTTCAGGTAGGAGAGCATTCTACACTCTACAACCAATTAAAGTTTTAGGAAATTTCCTAAAATAGGATTAAAAACAAGGTGGTTTTCATAAAAAGTACTACGTTTTTTTCCTCGATAGGAGTAAAGTACTGCCTTCGTGAAACAATATTGTCATATTATGGCATTATCATGCATTAATATGACAGCATTAGTGCAATATGTTTTCAGGATGACAATAGTTACTCCTATAAGGAAAAGACATAGTACTCATATTTAAGAAAATCACCTTGCTTTTACTCCTATTTAGGGCAATTTTGTATAAGTATTTTAGTCTTCTGTGTCTTAGCACACAATCATAATTTTTTTCCTGCAGTCTTCACTGGAGTTTGATTGTCATCTGTCACCCTGGGGAAGTGGCTGACTATCGAGGTCTGTTCGTTAACTTATGTCTGCAGTTGTATCAATTTTGCTTATATTGATGTCTTCAATGATAAAAACTATTAAACAGATGATGAAATGGAGACGTCGTCCCGGGTCCCTTGTATCTTGCACTTGGATTCTCTAAGAGGAAGCCACAAGGGGCTCAATAATCTCTTTCAAAGGTGATCTGGAGCTGGGTTTGAAACAATTTGCAGTCCTTTAGTTCTTATGAATACTTTTCCTACAATACTTTCACCACAACTTCTAAAAGGAAGGGAAATGCCTGAATGATTGACTCATACTTGACATACACCATATTAAATTTAGTTAAGTTTTGCTTCTATCTTTGTAGCTTTCTTTAGTGTAGAAGCAATGTGGGAATGAATGTGGATATTAGCAGAAACTTCGGAAATAAATCTAGGGGAAAAAAATTCAAAACAACTAAACAAGGAAACTAACAAATCTAGTAGATAAGGCCGGTGGGATAAATAAATACTATGTAATATTAATAATCATTCACCATCATGCAAGCAGTTACTTGTGCGAAGAGTGGGAAGCTAGACATGGTGGTTTGCAGGATGAAAATATTCGTAGGAAGTTCTTGAATCTACAGTTTATTCATCCCAAGGTATAATCACCTCTCTATTTTCCTCCATGTCTCACAACTGAAAACACGTTTCATGGGAAAAATATGTGTTGAGGATGTTAAGGTACACTTAACATCTTGAAGGTCCTTTCGAGGCGAGCAGCGAGCTTTGATACTTTGATATGATATCAGCCTGTTCAGGTTGTAGTTTTTTTTGGCACTGACAACTTAGAGTAACCTGTTTGGGTCAGTTTGCCATATCCATTTATTGATTTGTCTAGCCTGATTTGAACTGAACGGAAGTCTATTAGTGTAACATATTGATGATCCTTTTGGGGAGAGTTAAGCCAAATTTAATATTTCTTCGTCTATATGTATTGGATATATCTAAAGAATATGAGTTTGCAAGAATGTCTAAAATCGATTTGTTGAGTTTTTTTTTTACTTATGCTCCAAAATTTCATTCCTTCCAAATTTCCCTTCTATTTCCTCCCTATTTTTTGCTTAGCATTTTATGGGTTCCAAAGAAAATTTAAGTACACAGCATATTCATTTATTTATATTGCAGCTGCTGAATTTCTTTTGAACTTGTTTCAGCTACCACAACAGGATAACTTGTTTGATTGTGGCCTGTTTTTGCTTCACTATGTTGAACTTTTTGTGGAGCAGGCTCCGATCAATTTCAACCCATTTAGACTTTCACCTGAATATGTAAGTTACCTTTTGTAGTGTTTGGACTTGAGCCTCTTCTGGAGGTTATTACCATGTAAAGTTGTCTTTTAGTATAGGTTCCAAGTCTGCTTTTTTACATTCCAAGCTTCATTTTATTGTAAGACGTTACATAAGCAAGTTTCTTATGCGTGTACTCAGGTTTGAGTGTCCAGTGTCAAACCGCTTGTTCTAAGACTTCTAGGCTCATTGTTATTCTATCGCTGCTACTGTATTATGAACTCTTACTGCTTGTTTGGT
This sequence comes from Cuscuta epithymum, assembly GCA_945859915.1. Classification (NCBI taxonomy): domain Eukaryota; kingdom Viridiplantae; phylum Streptophyta; class Magnoliopsida; order Solanales; family Convolvulaceae; genus Cuscuta; species Cuscuta epithymum. The sequence goes on from CAMAPF010000938.1 coordinate 2,589,733, forward strand.
CAAAGGAGAGGTATGAGAAATGGGGGGAGGGGTTGAAAAAGATGTTATGTTTGGTTCAATGTAGGAGTGTTGGAAGAAATTATTATTTTAGGAAATATATATAAAAAAATACATTTGATATAGATGTTGTGGCAACAAAAAAATACGTAGTATAAGAATATGTATGCATTACTATAATGGTGCAAAAATAGATAATAAAGATGAAAAGGAAATTAAGAAAAAAGTCCCCTCCATAATACCCTAAATCATGCGAGTGAGATATAGGTATTAGGAGTTTTGATGAGGTCCACCTCTCCTACAACACTCCACTTTTTCTCCCCTTCCAAATTCCTCCAACCAGACAAGGACTTAATGCTTTGCTTAATTATTCTGTTTTTGTGTGTGTGTGTGTGCGAAATGTCTATCAATAGTTACATAAGAATAAGCATATATTTACTTCTTTTTCAGCTAAGCAAGGACTGGTTCCAGCCTAAAGATGTGTCTCAAAAGCGTGACTGCATCAGGAATTTGATTTATGAAATTCTAAAACAAAACCGCAATGATTGTTCAACTGATTATGATTACAATTATTCTTGTAATAGTACATTTAAGGAACATGCAAGCGTGGAAGTCATTGATTCTGAAGTTCAAATTATGTCTCCACCCCAAATGCATGTTGATAACATTAAGTTTGCCGGACTATCGGATGCTGTGTCAACTCCATGTCATTCCATCATCAGCAATTATATGAATTCTGGATTGGAGAAGCTGACAAATCATGTGGATAAATTTATGTCACCAATAGAGGTAATTGATATGGCTACTGATCATCATTATGCTTGCCTTATTTTTCCATCAAACATGATGAAGACAGCTAATTTAAAAACATTATTCCCTTGCCCTGCTAATGAAGGGTCGTATTGAGCCCAGAAAATGCGCAGGAGAGCAATACTCCATAATCCATATGTAGGAAAGTTGAGGGGAAATTTGAAAGGAAAAAATTGGGAAAAAAAAGTTGGTTCAATCGCAACCAATTAATTTGAGATATTTTTTAACTCATTTTGTTAATCGTAAAACTTTGACTTTTGCTCTATCCACATTTCACATGCCTTTGTCGGTATTTTTATATAAAAAAAGGCTAAAAGGTCAAATAGGTACATGAACTAACTTAAAGTGTTCAATTAGCCCCTAATATAGGAGGTTCTACCCGGCCGTCGCCAATTGGGGCGGTTCCCGGTGGAAGTTTTTGATGCAATTTGTTGAGCATCTTCTTCATTAAGTCTAGTTTACTCATACCAAATTTCAGCTAAAAATTCAACCGGGAAGGCAGTCAAATGAGTTTTTGAAGATAACTGCGCAGTTAAACTACGCAGTACATTTCGGAAAATCATTTGACTGCCTTCCCGATTTTATTTTTAGCTGAAATTTGGTATGGGTAAACTAGACTTAATGAAGAAGATGCTCAAAAAAATTCATCAAAAAATTCAACCGGGAACCGCCCCAATTGGCGATGGCCGCGCACAACCTCCTATATAAGGGGCTAATTGAACACTTTAAGTTAGTTCATGTACCTATTTGACCCTTTAGCCTATAAAAAAATCGTATCCTATAAAATCTTATTAAATTTCTCTGAAATGTTATTTTTCAGAATCATGGGCGGATCTAGGGGTGGGCCAACCTAGGCCATGGCCCACCCCAAATTTTAAAAATGGCTTAATTTTTAAAGTAAAAAATTTCGTGTAATTTGTTTTTCCAAAAATATTCTGTGTACTGGCCCAGTCCGACCCAGTGCCCTGGCTCCGCCCCTGTTCAGAATATTGTTTTTTATGATTTTTATTAATACATAATTAAATATGTATTAAATATATAATGGTCAAAGTTGTGTATTAGCATTTAGCATATACAAAAGTAAAGTTATTTCAAGTAGTTCCCATGTAGATCGGGCTTAACCTGATTAATATCTGACTATACCACCTACTGGGCGGGGCAGCCTGCATCTAGTGCATAACATTGCTTGTAATCTTATCAGTCTCCCCTACAGGAAGAAGAAGACGAGATAGAAGAGTTTATGGACATCTCTCCAGCAGTAAAAGAGAGGAACCCGCAGACTGAACTTCTAGCATTGTTGTCCCCTACAAATGAGAGAAAACTTCCCTTTCCCTTCCCAATAAGGTCATCACCATCATCACAATGTTCATGTGTGGAACCAGCAGAGTGGATTGTTCTCGATTCTCAGGACGAGAACACCAGCTGCGATGATGATTCACCAGAACGTTCTTTCCAACGGAAGGCAATAAACAATTCTTCCTTCTGCAACATAGAGATTGACTCCACTGACGATGAAGCAAATCATATTCAGAAAGAAGAAAAAGCTGCAATAAGGCCTGAAGTAATTTACGCTTCTGGTTCTAAAATCAGAAAAGATGAGTGGAAGCGTGCGGAACTCCATCATGATGACTTGTTCGTTGAAGACTCAGAAGATGATGAAGATACCATTCCCAGAAGCAATTGTCAGTTGAGGAAAACCATAGTACATCTATCAGAAGACTTGCATACAAAACAATTTTATGAATGATTATTAATATAAAATATATACGTGTGTGTATAATATACTCCGTATTTGTATATAGTTAAGCAAGTGCATTTAAGACTAAGGTGGTGCTTCTGGGAGATTGAAGCATGAAAATTTGAGCATTTTGAGGTTATTTTCTCATTTGATCTTTTTGTAAGTATATTGTGTTCCCTTTTCTTTGAAGATGACGTGTTATTTTTTGCTCTATGCAGATTATAAAACTACGTAAAAAAATACAATTGCAATTTCTTGAAAAAATATCCAGATTGCCAACATTTTTAGTAACATAACAAATCAAAATAATGATATCTACGGATCCATTGGCCACCATAAACTCACACAACAAATGTATATATTTAGTGACCATAAATCATACTCCGTACTTTGTTATACTTTTGCATTTGCTTTTTCTTTCTAAAAAGTAATTTATGTTTTCCATTAATAAAAATGGTTCTGATAGCTTCGCCAAAGTACCATTAATAGTACTACTTCTGTCCCTAAATGTTTGTCCTAGTTTGTTTTCACAGATATTAAGGAAATGAAATTGACTTTACACTGTAGCAACACTATTTGACACTGTTTTGCACTGTTTGACATTGTTTTGCACTGTTTGACATTGTTTGATAAAGATTTGTTTGCCAAATAAGGAAGTTAAAAAAGTAGGACAAACATTTTGGGACATCCATTTCGGGAAAGTAGGACAAACATTTAGGCACGGAGGGAATATTTAGAAAGAAGACATAGCTAAGCGTAGAGAGAGAAACATGTATTGCATTAATAAGTATTGGAGCCGTTACATATGTCCAATTAGGGCTATTTATACTAGTCGTAAATGATGTATGCTTTAAATGAATGTATACGTGTAGATATTTTAGAAGCTCTACAGTGTAGAATTAGCGGGCACACTACACATGCTCATGTCCTGTGGAGATGAACTAATGGGCTCGAGCCCTCCACTAGACAAGAAGTCCAAGTCGAAAGGTATCGAGACAGGTAGTAGCAAGCAAGCAAGGGAGGGAGGAAACAAGCAAGCAAGCAAATAAATAAACTAAAAAAAACTAATAATTAAAATTAATAGTAATTTAAATATTATTAATAATAAATACTCCATCTTTATCAAAATACTAGTTGTTAAAAGAATTGATAAATTGGAAACTTGTTTTCCTTTAAAAGAAAAAAGAAACCGATTTTCCCGGTCATAGTCTTCTGATTTTGAATCGGTTGAACAGATTTGATTCCGAATAAAACTGATAATATATATTCAATCCAATTTGCAGTTTCTATTTTTTGCAAATTCGATTCCAGTCGAGTCTAGTTTAGTTTTGAACCTGTGCATACCACTATGCTTTTATAAATAATAGCTCAATGTGCTTCCTCCTTTACGTGGCCCTCATTAATGAATCTACATATGGGTTTGCACTGGAACAATTTTATAGGTAATACTACCTCCGCCCCATAATATTGGGACGAAAGAGTGATGTACGGAATAATTTTTAAGAAAAGTAGAATTATGTGGTTGATAATGAGTTGATAAAGTGAGAATAAAGTAAGAATGAATTAGAGTCACACAAATATTACCAGGTATAGGACAATAATAGGGGACATTCAAAAATGAAAAAAATGAGACAATTATAGGGGGACGGAGGGAGTACTACAAATAACTTTGGACTTCAAAAAGGAAATTTATAAAAAGGACGGTGTTTTTTGGACATAAGAAAATTGTGTTTAAGAAATTCGATAACAAACATGCACGGGTAGCGCAGTTGGTTAGGTGGTGGGAAAGTTGGATTGAAAACTGTAGCCGCCGTGTGGAGGTTACAGCTCCTACGTGATGGGTAGGGGCGGAGCTAGAGGGTGGCCAACCCTGGCCACGGCCCAATCCAAATTTTAAGACTGTCTATATTTTTAGTGTAAAAAATTCCGTGTAATTTTTTTTCAAAAATATTCTTTGTACCGGCCCAGTCCGGTCCAGTGTCCTGGCTTCGCCCCTGGTGATGGGCTAGACCTCTGGTGTACACGCCTACACGGTACAAAGTTTATCACCATTGGGCCGACTGAGTCATCGTGACTTACAACCTCCTAAAAGTCTTGTCGGATCGGAGCGTGAGAGCCCTTGGGGTTCGGGACCCAATCTTTTGGAAGAGTAGAAATTCGATAACAAACTTAACCACGTAAAACATTATGGCTAATAACTTGCCACGCAAAACACATAAAGTGAGAAAATTGTTTTTGATAATTGGTAGAACCAAAACGTAACATTTTTCAAAACAAAATAAGATCATATGTTTTTTTAAAATGAGACTAATTAGTTCATTTCTACTCCTAAAATAAATTAATTAATTAACTGTCTCCTAGTTTCCTTGCATAACCAAGTTTAATCCGTTGATGACATATCAGTCCATGGTGACGATAGCAAATTCGGGTGGCGGGGAAATTTTGGCAAATCAGAGAATGAATTATGAGAAAATTTCTGGCGGTCCACCAACTCGGACAATCTAGGGGCAAGTCATGCAACAACTTCAACTACATAAAAGTGTTTTTCTTCAATCACAAATAAAAAGATCATACAGAGTACTCCCTCCGTATTTAAAAGATCACTACGTTTGATTATGACACAAGATTTAAGGTAGAATAGTAGGGGTAATGAATAATATAGAAAAAGTAAGAAAGATGGTGAAAAGTAGGAAAAAGATGATAAAAAGTAGAAAAAGTAAGAGTAATTGAGTATTTTTAAAGGAAAAACTTACCAAAATGGGAAAGTGTAGGATTTTTTTTAAATACAATCTAAAAAAAATGTAGAGATATTTTAAATACGATTTTAAACGGAAGGAGTACCTATTTATGGGAATTAAAAATATGTGATCTTATAATCCTATTTGAAAAATAGAGGAGTTTCAATAGCACGGAGGAGACTCCATTTCCCTCGCAAGCGCTCAATTCAAATTCTCTTTTCCACAAAAGAAAAGATAGATTTCACAATAGGGTTCTTCTCTAATTCAAATTCAAATTTCTGATTCTCCGATCCTCTCCACCAACGTAAGCTTCTTATCTCTCATGTGTCTGCGCGCTTCTGTAGGATATGCTCATTTACACTGCGTAGTATACTCTGTGCTATGGTGATGTTTATGTTTGTGTAAATTTCTGAATATTTTTCAGTCTAATAATGCAATATATGCCTTAGGGTCCGTACTGGATTTCCGGTTTCCATATGAATCCATTGCTCGCTTTTCATTTGTTAATCAATTTTTTAATTATTCGGGGAACCCTAGGAGTTATAGATTCTTCGATTTCTGTGAAATGGTTGCTTGAGTAGTCAATTGCTGAAAAAAAGTTCGTAATAATTTTCTCCGATAGCCAATTCTTTTAATGGAATTTCCCAGGGCATATGCTTATACCGCTGAGAACTTAATAGCAGATTGTGTTAATATTGCTAATTTGCTATGCCTTTTACCTCTCGTGAGAAGCTGGAAATGAGTTTATGATTAAGATTGAAGACAAATTGATATGAAGCAGGGAGAGATCTTTTTTATATCACTTCTAAGCAATCCGTTTATGATTAAGATTGAAGACAAATTAATATGAGTTTATTTTACTTTTTTAATTAGTCATTAACATTTGCACATTATCTTTTTTCGCCTGAATTTTTTTAATTTTATGCTCTGAACTGTGAAGGGGGGAATGGAGAAGCTTTATGAAGAGCTGGATGAGGTCAAAGTAGAGGCAGAGAAGCTCAGAGAAGAATGTCGAGCCAAAACTGAGCTAATGGGAACTCTGAAAAAAGTTCAAGTTGAATTATCAGCAAAACTTCAAGAAGCGAAGTTGGAGATTGAAAGACTAAACAAGGAATTGTGTGCCAAGTCCAAAGAGATTTTTGAGGTAAGGCAACTCTCTGACGATGCCAAGACTATCTTACAGGAAAAGGAGCTGCTTCTCCAGAACCTTAACTCTGCTAATCAAAAGATGAGAGTTGATTACTCAGATAAGATTGTGAAATTGGAGGGAGAAAATAAAGGATTACTTCGGGCTTTAGATGAAGCAACGGGTAAAATTTGTGATCTGGAGAAAAAGGTTTCTGCCAGTGAGAAGGAAATCTATTCTCTCAAGCAATCATTATCAGCCAAAAAGGACAAGTGTGTTGAAGCTCAGCTGAATGTCCAGTCATCAAGAGAACTCAAAGACGCAAATAGGATAATCCAGAAGCTTGAGGAAGAAAATAGGATCTCTCAAGAACAGCTGAAGTGGAAGAACGAGCAGTTCACGCACCTCGAAGATGCTCATAGAAGACTTCATGAGGATTCCCAGGCACGTAAAGCTGAATGGGGAAATGAAAAATCAGAACTGCTCAAAGAGATCTCTTCCTTGCAAACAAGCTTAGATTCCCAAATTAGAATCTCAAAAGATCTTGAGACTGAGCTGAGGATTTGTAATCAAGCTTTAGCTCATGAGGAAACCAAAAGAAAGGTTCTTGAAGTGAAAGTGTCCGAGTTGAGATCTCAATGTGATGGAATCTTGTTAGAGCACCAAGAAACAAAATCGAAGCTTGAGAATCTGACATTCAAGAGGGACGAAGAAATAGGAGAGCTTCGGAACATGCTAAGAACAAAAGAAACTTTATTCAAGGAAACAAAATGCAGATCTTCACAACTAGAGCAAGAGAATCTGGAATTACATGCATCTCTTAAGGAGCTTCAAGAGACAATACGCAATGAGGCCACTGCAAGATCATCTCTTAAAAAACTGCAAACCAGATTTAACTCTCTGGAGAAGTTGCACAACAAGTGCTCCCTACAATACAATGAAATGGAAGCTAAGTTGAGATCTGACATTGAGAAACTGACTCAAGCTATGGAAGAATGCACGTCTGAATTGAAGGTTAAAAGCAAAGAAATTGAGAGATTGGAGAAGGACCTAGAGGGTTGCTATTGCTCAATGTATGTTCAAAAGGAATATGTTTCCATATTACTCCTTGTGTTGAAGTCAGAATTTCATCATGTAGCCTCCGGCAAGGATATCTCCACTGAATTAGAGCCACACAACAAGGAGCAGGGCAATCAACTTTTTCTTAATGAGCAGTTGGAATCGAGGGAAAATCCAAAAGTTTATGCTGATCTAGAAGAGAAATGCGAAGAAATAATTGACCCCACTGCAGAAATCCAAAGTTTTATAGAGGCAATGGAAGAATCACATGAAGATGCTCTCCAAGAAAGCAAAGACTCTTCTGAAGCTCTAGTGAAACCTAACGTTCATTTGGCCAAGAGAACAACTGAACTCAGGGATAGTGAACTTGAAGCACAGAAGTTTGAGTCTATGGCAAGTTTTATGAAAACAGACCTGAAAAAGAGCCAACCAGCTAATGATAAGGAAAATGAGAGGCTTTTTGTCATTACAAAAGAACATGATTCCAAGGTAAGTGATATGGAACAGAAGATATCAGAACTGGAGTCAAGAGCAGCGGATGTGGATACATTACTGAAAGAAAACAATCTGTTAAGGCAGGAATTATCCAAACTGAAAAATGAGAATGCAAAACCAGACGCTCTTCTGACTTTAGAGAAAGAGAAGCAGAAGCTTCTGGTGATTCTGGAAGAGAAGGATAATAAAATACATAATCTCACGGAGGAGGCAAAACATTTAGGGAAAAAGTTAGCAATTGCTGAATCTGCAATCACAGAAAAAGATAACTTGCTTTATGAAGCCTTGCAGAAGGCCGAGAGTTCGAAAGCTGTTGAGATTGAGTTGAAAAACAAGGTCATTGCTGAATTGAATGAGGAAACACAAAGACTGAAAAGTCAATTTGGTAGGGAGCGGAAGAAACTGGAGGGTAGAAACCAGGAGCTTGAGTCCCAGAAAAATGCTTTACTTCATGATATAATGAAACTGTTACATGAACGGGAAGGCTTTTTAGTTCAGATGAATGGAATATGCACAAGACTTGGCGAGTCTTTGGAAGATGTTGAACTTACTGAAATTCTGGGGAGAATGTTAACACATTCTAAAGATGAAGATGAGGTTGATATGGACCATATCAGTACAGATGATAATCATACTAGCAGGAAAGCTAAAAAAATGTTCTTACCCACTCAGAAAGGGTTTGAAGGACGCATTGATGAAAGAATTCCTTTGAAGGAACTGAACCATTAGTGTGCCTCCTTTTTCAGTGAGAGAATGTTTTTACAGTGAACTAAAGCTTTCTTTCAGAACTTCGGTAGACGGTAGCTCATCACATGTCATTCTGTTATTGTGCCATGAACATTTGCTTTTTCCATGGTTATGATAAATTTATCAAAGAGTTTTCTTTAAGAAGTGTTTTGAGTATTGGAAATGTTAGACACGAGTACCCATTCTTTTTTCTATTTTACCCTCAGCAGATTTCTTCCATTTATTATGAGATTGAGATTTCACACTTAAATCCTATTTCTGAAAAAAAGAAACAAACAAACTTTCAGGCTCACACAAACATGGTATACCACTCTCTAAAGATATACGCTTGGCATATTACATCAATACATCCTAATCTATAACTGAAAACTTTCTAACAAAATCTCAAATATTAATATAAAATGATACTATAACTAATCCGTAAATGAATCAGCTGATAAGTTAATGTTTTTTTATAGTTGTTTGAACTTTTCTCTGTAGTTGTATTACTCGTATACTTTGTGTGTAAGTTTCACCTACTAATTATACGTATACGAAACACTAATTACTAAATTCACCACAGCTTAAAAATATAAGCATGACAAGTTTATCAACTCAAAACTAGACTTTTCAAAAAAAAAACTCAAAACTAGAAAGAAATGAAGAAATATGAAACAATATTAAGATTTTTGTATTAAATATTACTACGTACTAATTAATTAATAGAAGGTCTAATTGTGAGAAAAGTTGAAGTTTGAATCTTTTGTTATAAAATTTAAAAAATAAAATACATTGGTAAATTTGATGATAATTGGGTAAATTTAAAAGTAAAAGTTGTGTATTTGTACGGAGGAGAAAGAAATGAGAAGAACCACAAATTAATTACTTTAATTGAAAAAAGGGGAAAAATGGGACAACCAAAAGGAGAAACTTGATAAAGTCCAATGAGACGGAGGGCGTAATAATTTACTCAAATAGAAGTAACATTATTTTCTTTTTAAAGTATAACTCATACACTCCTATTTAGGGAATTTTTATTATTTTATTATTTTAATAAGACTGAGTATGTTATATTTTGAGAAGAAAACATATTTATTCCTATTTTAGGACTTTGCTTATATTCTACTCCTACTTTTTGTAATTTCTTTGATAAAAAGTAAAATAAGGAAAGTCCTATAGAAGGTCTTTTCTGCTGAACTTGATAGTGTAAAAATGACAAAATACCCACATCTTTAGATACTTTGCATTATAAGTTTTATTCACCACTCCCTATGTCTCATTCTAAGGTCCTCACTTTTCTTTAAGTAGCAATTTAATCATTTTAAAAAAAAGTAACAATTTAATCATCAAATATTAAAAATAATGCATCTATAACATCACAATTATCATCAATGACCCTATCATATATCCATCAAACATATTTCTAAAAAATGTACTCGAATTACATTATTTAATTAGTCTTAATAATTGTGTCATTTTATAACAAGAACCTTAACGCGGGACAATGGTAGTAACATTGTTTGATACTTTTTTCAATAATTAAGCAAATTCACCCAATTTATCCATATCAAGCACAATATTAGCCAAGTCATTCTTGTCAAACATTTCAAACGAATCACATTTTTTTAGTAGACTATTACTTGATTAAAAATATATGAACACACACCCAGAAATTCATAGGTTAACGAAATGAATGGTATAAAGGATGAAGCCATTTTCCTAAAGCAAAACTAAGCTCTGAATTACTGCAAATCACTGTGGTGCAAGCTAAACTTCATTCGTCCTCATCTATTTGTGATGAACTTGGCTTTTTAGGGAACTTAGCCCATCTTTCTTTGTTCTTTTCCAATGACGCGAAATTCTGCTTGAAACATGTAAGTCCTTCCTTCAAAGCCACAATGTTCACACCATTGTTCACCAATATGCTAGTTACACCCATTTTAGAAACCTAGAAACAAACACTATAAGTACAAACAAACACAAAACAAACAAAGTAATGAAAAAAATATTGATCAATTGATGGGAATAGCAGAAAAGCATTCTTAGTTACTTACAGCCTCTATGTTCCTGTCTTCATCATCGAAAAACAGCATTTCATTATAAGGCACCCCTGTTATTTGGTGGATTTTTTGAAAATGTTCTGTCTTGTGGGACCAACTGGAGAACACTTCCTGGAAGTATTACAAGATCTTTAAATAAACACAATCATTAAAAATCATAAGACACACACACACGTTATGACTTATGGTCACTGATATCGTTTCGATTAAAAAATCAAGCTGAGGTTAAGGAGATGATGATCCTAAGTTATCCGAAAAAACTGCTAAATTTCACCTGTGCTACAAACATTGACTTGATTTGGAGCTTTTCCAGGAAAGTGTTGGCTATGTCTGGAGTGGGTGATCTTGAAGCAATAGCAATATCAACTCTTTTCTCCTTCAGAGCATTTAATATGCCTTTTGCTTGAGGATACATAGTAGGCATTTCACGTTTGGAACGACACTCACTGAGGTGTAAGATCAGATTAAAACTCAATTAATTGTTTTGCGCATAATGCAGAAATCAATGAGCATATTTGTAAGACACATCATATAATACAGAGTAATGATCTGGATATTATTTTATACGGAGTATAGTTTACTCAATCATACATTCTTTTTCTAAGATCATCATAAACGGACCATTTACTAAATACACCGTAAAAACATACACTTAACATTAAGGAAGAAAACTTAACATATACTGATACAGGGGGTGTTTGGATCTGATTCTTAAAACTGCTTCTTCTTCTTTAGGGAGGCAGAAGCAGAAGTGTTTGAGTGAAAACTGAAAAGTGCACAAGTACTTCTAGTAATCTAATTAACTCCTTGAATCAGTTTTTTTAGAAGCTGGGGTAGACCATCTAAAAATTGATTCAGTTTCAGCTTTAAAAAAGAAGCATAATCATTCCAAACACCTCATAGTATGGCATATCATATCATCTAAATAACTTGAAAGCTGAGATCTTCCGCACATATAAAAGCTCCGGTCTTTTTTATTCAGAAAAAGATAAAACTACAGTGAAAAACAAGAAATTATAGTGGATATTTATTTATTAACAGGAAGAGTACAGTATACAAATTGCAGTCAAGATCAATAGAATATTATAAAAGAAAGAAAAATTAGTGGGAGTATATATACCAGTAGAAGGGCCAGAGAGTGTAATCAAGATCAAAGACGACCAAACGAGGCAAAACTTGGAACATTCCCAGCACCTGCATCGCCTCACTCTTCACCCTTTCGTCTCCCATCTCCAAACTACAAAGCTCTCTGCGATCCTCACGTTTTGTTCCGGGCACTATTGATATTTCAACACGATCAGGTGAGAAATAAGAATAAAAATTGTGCAGAAGTGTACAGAATCACAAATAAATTGCTTTAATGAAAAAGTTGCAAAGTTTTTAGCGAAGTTCAGACGGAGTGAGTAGTATATTGGATGTTTTCTTTTGGACTGAAATTTGCTGGTCTGGTCTGGTCTGGTCTGGTCTGATCTGGTCTGGTTAAGTCTGGTCTGGTCTGGTCTGGTCTGGTCTGAACTGGTCTGGTCTGGTAAACGTCTGGTCTCTGTGTATTTTATAACTACGGAAGTCTGGTCTGGTCTGATCTGGTCTGTTTAAGTCTGATCTGGTCTGGTCTGGTCTGGTCTGTTTAAGTCTGGTCTGGTCTGGGACTGAAAACAGTCCAAAAGAAAACATCCTTAGAATAGTAGTTTTTCTTGTATACACTTTTTCAGTTTTTTTGTCCGTAAATAATTTGTAAAAGTGTGTAAATAATTAAATGTGTAGATCAAGAATTGTTGGTTCTAAAATAAGAGTAGGAATTTAGGAGGATGCTAAAAAAAAAAAAGTTCAACCCATATAATTTATTTCAGTTATACGGAATAAAGCTAGCTGTGTTAAAATTCATATTTATCTGTCAATCAACTTAAAAGTAGTTCATAGACTCCAAAATTATAAGTAAAAAAAAATAAAGATTCGTGCTATAATAATTAAGTGATCCGAGTTTTTTTCCGTATTAATGTTAATTAATAAAATAATTACGAAAATAGAGTTGGATTAAAAGTATTTACCAATATACTGCTGGGTTAACCATGGTCGGGGTAAGTCGCCAAACGGTTTGGCGACTTATAAGTCGCCCAACCGTTGGGCGACTTTCCCTTAAGTAAATTTATCGCAGGCATCCAAAACAGAACGCGTAAACCAAAACCCCAAATCGAGCTTACCTGTAGCGACGAACGACGAAGGACAACCGATGAATGACGAGAGCTATCTCCAAGTCCGACGAACCTCCCTCTCCGTCGACCCCATTCCGGCGAACCTCCATCTCCATCTTCAACACTCTTTCTTCTTTCTTCTAGGTGAATCAAACTCCATTTCATCTCATTTTGAACTTAGGGTTTGGAATGTTTGAATTTTCGAATTTTTAGATTATGAATTGATTGTGAATTCAGTTGTTGTGAAATGTGGATATGTATGAAAGCTTGAAATTTGATTTTAAATTGATTGGAAATTTTAATGTGTATTTTGACATTTGGGCATTTTGGTAGATTTGAATGTAGCTAAATTTGGGTATTAAACTGCAGGTATATTGATGTAGTTTTTATGCTCATTGATTTCTGCATTATTAAACTCTGTATTATATGATGTGTCTTACAAATATGCTCATTGATTTCTGCATTATTCGAATGTAGGTAGTTTTTTCTAATGAAAATTTGAATGTGTTTGAAGTGTGTATATTGATGTCTACTCATGAATGTTGGAAAATGAATTGCTATTAGAATATGAATTTCTCAAGCTTCCCAATCGTCTGTCATTGGGGAGGGAACTATTATGAGGATGCTGGGCAAATATGCCATGAAGGTGGCAGAACCAGCTTTGTCATGGTTTCTCGTGGCGCTTGCATGCTCGAGATCCTTCAAAAAATATATGCAGCGACAATGATTCATCCTAGCCGTTCTTTGCGGTTGAAAATGAATTTTCCCATGAACGGGGGAAAGTACATGCTTATGCCCCTCATTAATGAGCTAACTATAACAAATATGTGGGGCATAGTTCAGATGGAGGATATGTCCACGCTGGAGATATACATTGAGGAATCCTGTGACGCTTATGATACTCAATCAACATCAAATGCTGTTGTATCTACGCATGATCTCAATGCAGGTGTGAATGCAGGGAACTCCTCAATGCTCATGTACTGGACATGGTTATACAGGAAGATGGTAGGTATTTGCACAACGGTGCATCATTTATGGATGGGCAGGGAAGTGATGATGATGCTGACGAGAACATCAATGGTGATGACATGACAGAATCTGATGAAGATGATGGTGATACTGTCACGGCAACTGCCCGTCTAGCCACTTTACTAGAATATATGATCTTCCTGAAGGCTTTACTAATGCGTGAATGAGTGGATCAGGTGAGAAAAGGTTTACCCCCAAAAGTGAGTTTGAGGTCGGTCAACAGTTTGACAACAAAGAACAAGTCATCAATATGGTGAGCTTGTATTCTATCAAACCGAACCAATTTTATCGGGTGATAGAGTCTGATAAACACAAATGGGTGGCACAATGCAAAAGGAAGAAAAAATGTAATTACCCCTGCAGAATACGCGCCACAAAGAAAAAAGGCAACCTTGACACCTTCACAATTGTGCGTTATCCTGGACCTCATTCTACTTCGTGCGTTGGCAACACCGACACTACCGATCACGTGGCTTTGACTTCAGATTTCATCTCTAAAGATGTAATTGACATTGTTCGCACTATCCTTCCCTTAAAGTGCATACTATCATTGAGATGTTGAAGGAAAAGTATGGGTATACGGTATTATACCGGAGAACATGGATGGGGAAGCAAAAGGCCATAGCAGAAATATTTGGCGTTTGGGAGAAGTCATATTCTGAATTTCCCCGTTTCATGATAGCGCTCCAACATTCCAATCCTGGAACTATTGTGATGCGAACAACCAAATATTGCCCCGTTTCTGAATTGCTCGTGGCCATGGGTTGTGATGCGAACAACCAAATATTTCCAGTGGCCTTTGCAATTGTTGAATCTGAGAATGTGGATAGTTGGCCATGGTTTATGGCATGTATTAGGCAGTTTGTCACTAATAGGGAGTTGTGTGTCATTTCTGATAGACATGGAGGTATTGTCAAGGCAATGAATGAGGTGGGCAATACTTGGAAGGAGCCTTATGCGCATCATAGGCTATGTATACGTCATCTTGCATTGAATGTGCACACTCATTTCAAAGACATTCATCTTAAAAATCTTTTTGTTTGGACCGCACGGCAACATCAGAAAAAGAAGTTTGATGGTGGGTTCAAGAAGATAGGTGAAATGAGATTGGAGGCACGACAATTTTTGGGGAACATTCCCCCGGAAATGTGGTCACTGCACCACGATGGCGGGTACAGATACAGTACCATCACTTCTAATCTGGCAGAGGTTTTCAATAGCGTGATGAAAAATGCCAGATATTTGCCCATCACCGCTTTGGTCCAGATTTCCTTTTATCGGGTTAATGCTTATTTTGTTAATAGGCGTGAAATCAGTTAAATGAGGCTGACAGAAGGCCACGAGTACTCCCCACACATCACAGATTTAATTGATAAGAATAGAGAGAAGGCGAAGCATCACACGGTGACTCCATTTGATTTAGGTCGAGGTATATTTCAAGTGGAAACCGCTTGTGGTGGCCGAACGTTGGGGAAGGGTGGGAGAAAACAAACTGTCCATCTACAACGGAAAACTTGCACTTGTAAAAAGATGGAGATATATAAGATTCCATGCTCCCAAGTGTTAGCCGTGTGCCACGCTAGCTTATCTCTACAAACAGCTGTGTCGCGGCTGCCATAGAGGGAGCACAGAGCTTGGGTTTTTTTTGCTACTCCTCCAGATTTGGTCATGGGAGTATATCCACATTGGGCGTCCCATTGTAGTCGCATATCATGGCATTGATGGACACCCACTGCCTGATGAGCCTCCACGTCTTCTAGGACCACATCATGTACGGGGCGAGGACCCTCTAGGCCGTCGATATGTTTTCAATTGTTGGTATTTATGTGATTGTAAATTGAATGTAAATATATTAATAATATCCATATTAATGAAACGGTTACATGAATGGTTAGATGTCTATATGCTGGTCTATCTCGTTTGTCATCCGCTACTGGGTTCGGTGTCTACAGGGATGCATTTGATCGGATGTCTGAGGATCAAGTATGGTGTGGGTAATATAACATTAACTATAATATGTATAACATAAATACTAATTTTGTATCTTTATGAAACGGATTACATGGATGCCGTATACAGCCGAGATGTTTGCAGAGTTCCCCCCAGCTGGACGAGAGCATAGTCACATATGGCGAGCACGTGTGTCGTTGATATGTTTTGACATTGTTGAGATTCATTTGCCTGATAGAGTCTTGCGACAATTTGGGTTTGAGCAGGTCATTCCACGGCTTATCGACACTTATGTAGAGCTTCATAGGCTGGATAGGCGTGGGAAGCATACGGGGGATTGGGCACTGAGACATGTCCGATACGTCACTCCGTGGGACAGGCGAGCTAAGCTAGTTGTGACTGGGACACCGACATTTGTCCCATCTTTTTCAGAAGACTACATGGGATGGTATTACAGCATCACTCGTTTGTTTGTGTCTCCTTCGTTCAGACTCCCTACTCATCATTATCAGCCTAGCTCCTTGGCTTTGGATCTTATGGTGACTATATTACTAATTAGTAAAGTAAGTCATTTTATTTATTTAATACTTGTATGTATTTCAATGTAATTGTAATTGTGTTTCATATTTCAGACACGAGCTTTGCAACGCATACATCAGCGGGCTACTACCACAGTGAGTGATACTCATGATGTGGATATGTATGGACAGGCTCTGACAGACATTGCCTCCTTGTGTTCAGATGTGTTGAGGCAAGTCGACTACGACCATCTTATACACATGCCCTCATCTCAGGAGATGCCATCGACGTCTAGTGCAGCGGCGGCTTCATCATCCCAGACACAACATGAGAGAGTGGTTCTTCAACCACGACAACGGCGTAGGCGTAGTCATCAGCAGCAACATCTCCATGACCAAGATGACCATGGGAACTTGTAGTTTGTCTTTTGTATTGCAGTTTTTCTTGTACAGTATATGTTGTTGGAACAATTTACAACATTTTACGTATTTTCTCTTGTAAACTCTTGTATGTTGTCTTGATGTGTTTGAGTATGAATATTAGATGACTACTTGTTATGAATATTGGATGATTGTACTGTGTTTTACCGGTTATGAATGTAAGGTTTTGTATTTGATTTGTAAAGGGTATTTACAAGGTGTTTTGTATGTTGTTGAGAGAAGGTGTTATGTATGTGTTTGTGAAGACGTGTGTTGTATGTTTTATAATGTGTTGTATCTGGCTCGTAACACTTAAACAGGAGAAGAGAGACCTTATTTATAGCAAACATGTGAGTCTGGGTTGAACTGGGGCAAAAAACATGCTGAAATTCTGTTTTCGGACTTGGCACGATCATGCGTACCCTGGGACGCACGATCGTGCGTGACTGGCAGTAGCTGCTGGCCTTTGATCATATACAAGGGTAAGTCGCCCAACCGTTGGGCGACTTACCCCTGACCATGGTTAAATCCAGTAGTAGATCGGTAAATACTTTTTTTCCAGCAATATTTTCGTAATTAATTAATTAATTAACATTACTTCGGAAAAAAACTCGTTTTCTTTTGGATTTGTACAATTTGGAAAATTACTTCATATGTACTTTTTATATAGGGGGTGTTTGGTAAATGGTGTGTCAACCAAAAAATGGTGATTTAATCACTTTTAGCATTTTATATAAGTGAAAAAATTGTTTGATAAGTAGCAGTTCGACACTAGCGTTTTTGAACGTGAACACTGCAAATTGAAGAGTTTTTGTTTAGAGTTTCGAAATTTGACGTTTTCTACTACTTTTATATGCAAACAACTCAACTATCAAACATGCTCGAACAACTCACCAGTTTATTCCGCTAGTCAAAATCGTTGATTAAATCCGCTATTGACAACCTGCTAACATACCACTAATCAATAACTGCTAAATGTCAAACACACTCGTAATCTTTCAGTTTAGTCCTTTAATTTCTATAAGCTTACGTCAACTTGCCATTATGGGTGGACTCGGGTCGGGTGGCCCGACCCGGAACCGGCCCGAACCGGCCCGAACCGGCACTGTTCCGGCCCGGTGGCCCGGTCAGTGACCGATCCGGGTAGGCCCGACCCGCTGGGGGTCCAGTCCGGGCTCGGGCCCCCCAAATCACGAACCGGCCCGGCCGATTCGGGCCCGGTTCCGGGCCTCTTAATTTTTTTTTCAAATTTTTTTACTTTTTGGGTTGGGCTGGGTATTTTGGACCATTTGGGGTGGTTTGGGGGTGAGGGGGGAGGGTTGGGGGTTAACTAGGAAAAGAGTAAAAAAAAAAAAAAAAAAAACTAAGGCCCGAGGCACAGCCCGGACCCGAGTCCACCTATACTTGCCATCCCATTATTCAAGCAAAACTATTCATCTTCAAGCAATAATCTCTAAATCAATAAACTTCAACTTCAATCGTTCTTCAAAACTCTTCAATACCCCCATTGCTTAACAGGACAAATATAAGCTTAGTTAGGTATTTTTTCCTATTAAACTCTATCTAAATTAAAATATCTATTTGTGTTAATTTCTGAGTTAAGTAATTTTTGTATATAAAATTCTTCATTTTTTTGATTGAACAAACTTAATTGAATAGAATAATCGATTTAATATTATTATTGTGTCATATTCTTAACAAGCAATGTTATTCTTAATATACATCTATTTCACAGCCGATTTGAAAAAAAAAATCAAGTTCGAACATCTTAAATCTTAATAAAAAGGACTACTACATTAAAGTTCAATGATTACAATAATTTTTTACTAATTCAATAAATTGTGCCTTCAATTAAATTTATGTATGTAGTACACAACCCAGATATACCTCCTTAAGTTGTATACGTGGATCTCATTAATTTCCTTTGATGGGGATCGGAGGATTGAACTAGATTGTCTAAAGATTGTATTAAAAAATTAGTTATAGATTAAACAAACTTTTACAAAAACACAGATAAACCCAAAACGATTGCACATCTCCGCATTCAATTATTTCATCTAGAGTTTCTAAACCAATAAATGCATTTGTATGAAACTATATATAGTGAACAAAACTAATAGCTTGTCGCGGGTTATCATATCATACATATTTCGATTGAAAAGAATAAAAGTAGCCTTCCATGAATCGTCCAAAGCTTCAATTCCCACTAGCTTCGCAGCCATAATATGCTGGAGGGAAGAAATATCCATCCCCTCAAGCATCGATTGCTGGATAAAGACCAAAAGCAGAATTACGTCCACTGCCATTGGAGTCTCCACCAATTTGTGGCTGGAGCTCCCCTGAATGGGAAGATTTGCGAGACCCTCTTGGATTCTTTGGGGAAGCACCGTAGGAATCGGAAGAGGAACCGTAACTGGTAGTATACATTGAGGATGTGGGTAGCCCGTGGATCTTTGGCAACCCTGTTGAGTCTGAGTTAACACTATACCCTCTTTCCACTGAATCTGCTTCAAGTGGCAATTCATCCAGTGTCTGCATGCAAACAAACAGCAAGCAGGCTTGGCTGTTATGAACAGAGCATTTTTCGAACTTTTCATGCTCAATTTCAAACCTAATGCACTAAGGAGCTTAACGAGCTTTGAGCTCGAATACAATTGAGTGTAAAGTTTGAATATTTCTTCGAGCAAGCTCGCGCATAGTAGTATTCAGCTTGGTTCGATCTCGAGCATATCAGGTATCCATGAATTAAAGGATCAAATTACATTATATGTTACATTTTAAAGGTTTTTAATATAGTTTTCTAAATTTAAATTTGATTATTAACGAATCTAGTAGTCGTCTGATAATTTGTGCACGAGACAATGAGTATTGAGCACCTATTAATCCGAGACCAAAGTTAATGAACCTAATGCATAAAGCTCATCAAGCTTCTAGAATCGAACCCGAACATCACTATTACTGAATTGAGTTGAGCTCAATATCTTTGGGTTCGACTTGATTCATTAACACCTCTAGTCTTTCAAATAAGTAAATTTCAAAGTACAACCAGATCTTCTTAGAATATATCCTTTTTGCATTTTTATAATATATGTTGATTAATGAATAATTTCCATCATTTGCAATGGAGCCAAAGAATCCCTATTCTTTGGCTAGGGAATATGATGGAATAAAGCAAAATGGCTTACTAAACTGTATGTGCTTTGTTATGAAGTAGCAGTCAGTCCATGCAATTTTCGGCGCAATTCTCACTATGGGTCATCCGGAAATAGTCTCTCTATGCTTTAGTACAGAGGTAAGACTGCGTACATCCGACCCCCCTACCCCACTGAATGTGTGGGAGCCTTTGCGGCACTGGGGTAATGATGATGATTATGATGATGAGTAATGAATAGAAAAACTGGCCTTGAAAGCTTGCTGATATAGACGAAGTGTTTCTCTTGTACGCTTCCTTTTCGTGGCTATCTCATCAGGTTCTTGCAGCATCTCTTCGATGAGGTTCTCTCTATTCAAAGCCAGTGGGGGAGGCAGATAAGTCTTAACCAAGCTATACATCTATCATATTAATAATCATAATAATACCTGTAAAGCTTTTTTATGAGAACATTGTGCAGCTCCCGTTTGGTGTGGTTTACCTGGTAAAAGAATCAACCAAAGGCATTAAATCCAGAAAGTGAAACTTTGCAATGCACATTTAGGAAACTGGAAAAAACATAGATGGTTGCTGGAGAAGTGCTGTCTAAATTAAACAGTGTCTTATGAAAAGGCTCGATCAAATTTTGATTGGAAATAGACACTTTTCTGAAACTGAAGAAGCATTGAGTGGACTAGATATAAATATCTCGCTCCATTTAAACATAAGTCATGCATGATTCAAACACTTTCTGGGCCTAAAAAAGAGTTGCTCTATCAATTCAAATTACTTGTGTAGCTTGCCAAAAAAATAGACAAGTTATAGTACATGTGCTACATTAATTAAAGGAATAAATTAATTTTAGAAAGATTAGTTGGGTTCACGATTTATGGACATGTTAATAAAAAGGGCAGCCCGGTGCATGTGGGTGTCCCCTCAAAGCAAGGGTCCGGGGAGGGGTCCCACCACAAGGAGCAAGTCTTCCCTTGTCTTCCCTTGTCAATTATGGACATGTAATATCTTATAAAATATAAAAGGGAAAATAACTTTAAATAATACAAACTATCTTCCATGAATCAAGAATAATACAAATTTTGGAAATTACTTTTAATAATACCAACTATCTAAATATAGACCAAAAGTGGTATAGAGCAATTTTTCAATCAAAATTCAGTTATTTAATTCATCAAAAACAATATTGTTAATTTGCTGTTAGTTTTTAACGTCTTAAATGACTGGATTTCTTGATGAGAAGTGACTCCATATTATTATTGTTTTATATTCAAGTATTTGGTATTATTAAAAATCATTTTTAAAGTATGTATTATTATTGATTTAAGGGTGATAGTTGGTATTATATAAAGTTATTTTCCCAAAAAATAAAGATATACTCAAAAATATTACGAAAGTTGCACGAGAAAATATATTGCAATCATATCTAGAACCTCAGATTCAAAAGAAATGGTATTATTACCAGGAAGTGCATTATCGCTTTAGGTACATAATCCTCAATATTCTTTCTGACAATGTCATAATATGATCTCAGCAACAGTTTTGTGACAGTTATTTCGATGGACTCCTGATCTGTGTGGGTTTCTGAGGGCCTCAAGATATTGGGTGGCTTCAAGTAAAATAACTAGATAAGTAAACAAAAGCTGAACAAGCGTGGAGAGCCGTATTGGTAGATACTTGGTGTATTCACCTCTCTCAAATGAATCATCGAATAGGCATGTTCCATGCTCTGGACAGGATCATTAAAAGGCTTGCTCGTTGAACTTTCTTTCACAGATGTGCGATGATGATCAGACCCACCAAATATTGATGATATTCCCCAACTTGAAGTAGCTCCTGATTAAGAAATATGTTATTTGAGGCCTTTGAAACCAAAAACTAACAACCTAGTAGAATAGTAGATACACCAATGCAGATATCATCATTAGTAGAATAGTAGATACACCAATGCAGATATCATCATTTAGTGCAAAAAAGTACATGGAAAGTTAAGGTCCTATAATATGATGTCAGAGCATTATTCCAAGAAAAAGTTTTACCATGTGTGGGTTTTTCAACTTCTGGGACAGTCCGAACCTGTTTAGATGCAAATAAGCACAGTCAGTGAGTTAAATTCAACATCATTTTCATTTACCCCAGTGCCGCAATGGCTCCCACCAACGGTGGGGTAAGGGGGGTCAGATGTACGCAGTCTTACTCTGTACTAAAGCACAGAGAGACTGTTTCCGGATGACCCCTAGTGAAAATCGCATCCAAAATTGCATGGACTGACTGTTGCTTCATAACAAAGAAACGCAGATAGTTTAGTGACCCATAGAGTTAAATTATACTCCCTCCGTCCCCCTTATATTGTCCCGTTTTACCTTTTCGAGAAGTTCCACTAAAATTGTCTCATACCATATTTGGTAAAGTTTGTGTGGCTCAAAATCATTCTTACTTTATTCTTACTTTATCAATTAATATCAAAGACACAAACCCAATTTTCTTAAAAATCATGTCACTCTCTCCCGTCCCAATATAAAAGGGACGGAGGTAGTATAACATAAATCCGTAGCTTATCTTGGAAAGTTTACATGAAATATTGACGAAACAAAGCAGTTGCAGAATCAGGATTTTGGTTTGGAGAGTGAATGTTGGTTTATATTGTAATGCACAAAATATAATACTAATTAATAGGATATGTAACACCCCCCCAACCTACCCATCTGATCATTGCGTGAAACCTGTGTTTATAGTATTATTATTATTATTTGCTGCTGTTGTTGTTCTTATTATTATTAGTATATTAGTATTGGTATTAGCATTCGCATAAATGGGCAATTATCCCCTTATTATTGTCATAGAGTCAACCAATTGACCGATTCTCATTTAATATATAATCTTATTTATAACAATATATTATCTCAGAATTTGTTTCTTTGCGGTTCAATAAAACTTTTGGTGCAGATTTGACTTTCTAAATATATAGAGCCTATTTGGCTGAAGCGGCTAAATTGGCTGAATCTGCGGAAATGTGAAAAATTATGTAAATATGTAAAAAAAAATGAAAGGATTATATGTAATAATTAAAATATACTTAATTAATAAAATAAAGAAGAAATTATATGAAAATATAATTATAATGATCTTCTTTATCCTTTTTATTTTATCTTTTATATGTATACTCATCTCTTTTATATTATCTTTTTTTATAATAGCTTATCTTTTTTATGTTTATTTTCTTTCTTTTCCTTTTGTTGATATCATGTATTGATTCATGTTAGCCGACCCCAATATCGTTTGGGACTAAGGCTTGGATGTTGTTGTTGTTGTAATAAAATAAAGAAGAAATTATATGAAAATATAATTATATGATCTTCTACAGTAACTCAAGCTATTTCAACCATAAAAGTAACTCCAACCTTACTTAGTTTGATTATTACACAATTCAATCATGAAATCAAAAGTTGCGTGTTCGGTGAAAAAGTTGACGGATAAGTCGAAATCAGGGGTCACCAAACGGGATCATAATTTTTAATGACTGATACTCTGATACTAATTTAAATCTAATGCGGGCAGATCAACTTTATTCTCAACCAAGCCTCGTAATCCGGAAGGGAAACAGTGAAACACTAATATGGAATGGTTAAAAACCTGCCTGATCTGGCACAATTCCATTCGCAGGCCTAGCCAGAATAGCCCGAGACTTTAGACTTCTTTCAGATGCTGGTGCTTTATCTGCATCCAATCCATCCTGACAAGCAGTAAAATATGCAACTCGATTTAGAAGATCAAGCAAGCTAAAACTCAATTACATGAAAATAAAGTAAAAGGCATAAACTTACTTTCTGCCTTTGAACAGGAGGAGAAATCCTGGGAGTCTTAATCTGCTGCATTGCCATCTCCACAGCTTTGTTCCCACCAATAAAATTGTGATGGGAGGTATTTATGTAATCCATCTAAAAAAACACCAAGGTGAGCTATGCATGCTCATGAACGTGAACTGCAGTCTAGATATATGCTGCTGAGTACTAACTGCCAAGGGTTAAGTGGTAAATCTTACAAAGAACCCCATATACATGGAGCTTTTCTAATCAAATTATCCTCTAATAGAAGCAAATAAGATTACATTCTAGAATCGGAAAACAATCATGCGTTATTCATGGATAAGTTATACTGCATCTAAAGGTTTGGAGAAGAAGTGTGTATCTCTCCACCTGTGTCTGCAACCACTTCTCCAATTATTTAAGTGAGAACTTTTTTAATATTCTATTGCGGGTATCTAGACCATTTTGGATTTAATAATCCAACAGGCCTATCTGGAAGCCAAACAAATAAAGTGAGAACCTAGTTACTAGATCATGCCAGTCTATATGGGCATAAAATTGTCTGTGTCAAAGGAACAAAAATCAGACATACCTCCATTCCAATGATGTGTCCAATCATATTTTCTGAAGGAACCAAACCTTCTCGTAAAAAGTTTCCTGTGACCTCATCCATGCGCCTTCTTAAAACTGGGAACCGTTGCAGTTCATTCGCCATACAGTGGTGGCTCATCTGCAGGATAACTTGGCATAAGCTGAAATACTTAGAATTCAAATCCTCAGCCAATAGTAGAGTAAAAATTACCTAAATTACCTTTATTAGCTCATCATAAATAAATCTCACACATTGAAGGCTTGGATCCAGCAATCGTGAAATTTGCCTTCTCACAAGAACTTCAAATGGCACCTTTACATCAAAAGTTTAACATAAACCCAATGCCGCATGAAGTAAAAATATCAAAGATCAAGACAACAAAAAAGATGTCACTCTTAAAAAATAATGTGTTATTCTTGGCAAGTGGACTATTAACATTACTTCGGGTACGAACAATGCTGATTTAGGACCAGTTGCATTTTGGATGGCAGTTCGAATATCTTCATCAGTTAAATCTTCACAGGGGTCAACGTCCTGCAAAGCATGCCATAATGGATTTGAAAATCAGGTCGGGCTGAGAGAAATTATGGAATCCTCACTTTTTACAAAAAAAAATCTGTCAACCGATCAAACATTGCCAGAATGCCAGCCTTCTTATAATTTCCAACCTCTCTTTTTTATTTTCATTTTCAGTTGAAAGAGTTGAAGTCAAGTAGATGTGGTGGATATGGCATTACTAGAGTTTTAAGTGCTCCACAGGTACAGCATTAAAAATCTAAAACTACAGATACCTCAATACTTTTCACATAGATATTTTGAAAGATGTAATGAATCCTTGCACCACCAGAGAGCTCAGATGTTGACATCTCTTCATTTCTCCCTTCAATCAATGAAGAGAAAGCTGCCCAAACAAATTTTGAAATGAGCTATCATAGTGAGACAACACAGGGTGATGCTGCATTCATATTGGAGATTTGAAAGTTTTGCAAAAAGATCAGCCCTTATTAAATTTATTTTCTACAAGACAAAATACCTTCAGAATACTTTGAAAGAATGTTCAGAAACAGCGCACTTTGACCAGCCTATATTTGTAGGCATAAGAAACAAATAATAAATAGCAAGAACCAGTTAGGGCATAGAAACAAGCAAGTTAAAAAAAAAATACTAGAAACTTGAGTATGGGAAAGTCAGCTAATGAAACCCATAATAAAAAATAAGGAGTGCATAATCAGGTTACAAAAGCTAATAGGAATGTTTCCTTCAACTGAATGACCTCCCCAAAGCTAGCATGAATAGTGCATGATTAAGTCACACAACATCACACTAAATCTACCTTAGATTCAGTAATATCCCCAAAGCTAGCATGCTCCTTTGCGGCAGTAACAAGTGCAGCACTAATGCGTGACTTCAACCCTGGAAGAAGTGTTTTGATATGTTGCACCAGAATCTAAAAAGGAAAGGGTAAAAGATGACTTGAATTATGTTCCTATAGGCACACATACAAGAGAACACCCAAAAGAATGTTACATTTCACAATATAAAAAAATAGTAGCAAAATGACAAAAAGTATATTATTAATGCTTCTCTTTAGAATTCTAGGTGAAATCACATTTCATAACTATGAAACGAAATTTATGGTTGAACAGTGTCTTTTAGATAACGTAATATACTGATATGCACGTAAACATATTGATAACTTTGTCCTAGACCATTCACCTGGTTCAGCTTTTTTGCCAACTGAGGAACACCACAACGATCAGCAAGATCACTATAAACCTTCATTCAAGACATTAACAGGGAGTGAGAGAGGCTCATTACAGAGGATCAAATTATTAGTCACAAAGCAACTATCTACTGCCATACAGGACGACTGCGAAAGAACTTCTCCTCAGCAATAAGTGCATCATTGATGCTCCGATTCATCTGAATATCCTGGATACACATAACCAATACAGTCTGGATGAGATGCACACAGCCAAACAAAAATGACGTACAAATTTTTGTGAAAATTGATTCACCGTAAAAAAGGCTTCCCATATACCACCCTTTTACTACATGGATTGTGCTTGGAACTAAATATACATAATTGAAAGATTCACATCAAGCATCAATATAATTCACAAAATTATTTGCACACTGCGTATTCTACATAGTGTAGAACTGCCAAAATGTTAATGTGAAAATTTACCTCCTGGCTACGATTCACAACCCCAATGTAACCAAGTCGAAGTGGAATCACTTTTCCAAGTAAAAGATTGCGAGCATCTGTGCCCCTATCCATAATGTCTAACTGAAGCAACAAAGAAAAGATAAGAGTGATGCACAGAAAATTAGATGTTCAAAGACTTTAGATCACATGTTAAATTTCCAATTCAGTGTATAGCACCTTTGTGATTATGCCAATGGTTCGACTACCTGTCAGAAAAACCAATAAAATATCATAACCATTAAGATATTTTGCAAACAGATTTTATGTGCAGCAAAATTTAAATATAAAGATTAGTAAGACCAAATTGACTCTGTACCATCAGGGTCAGCATTTCCAGCAATCTGGAGGGCATCTGAGTTAGCTAAGTCAGCATTAGCTGGTGTGACAGCCAGTATTAGGCAGCTCGGGCGACTAATATATGACATTATCATTGTCCTGATTCGGGCTTCAATGTCAGAAGGCTGATCTCCAACAGGTACCTTTGTTATGCCCGGCAAATCAACTAGTGTAATATCAAGAACATTTGGGGAGAATATTTTCAACCGAATCTGTTTGTCTGAAACCCCCTTGTTTGATCCAGCCTTTCTGTCTGTCTCTGCCTGAAGCCAGTCAAGAAAAATATAAACTGAGATGAACTTAGAGCACACAGAAACAACTATTAGAACAAAGCATGGACTGAAAGTAAATATTCTGTCCGCCCATAATTACTTTCACATTTCTTTTTTGGTATGTCCCAAAAAAAGCTTCTCATTTCCAAAGATTTGAGTGTTTGGTATTGTTTCTCTCACTTTTACATCAAGCCATCAGCCATAGCCATGCAAATTTCACTTTCTTAGCAAGTGTGTCCATGGTTTGTATTAGCGCAATGCAATAGCACCTTATTGCGCGCCTCGACTACTTTTAGAAGTACGGCGTAAGATTGCATGGCAGAAGGCGGATGGGGGTGTTGCGTATGTTTTGTTGCGCAAAGGCGTACGCAATTGCGTCTACGCAATGATGCATATCTGAGGCGGTCGTTATATAGGTCTGATGTGTAATGTTTTTTGGGCCCACTGAGTCCACTTTTTAATAACACATAACCGGTTATAGGCTTCTAGGCATCCACCATAAATGGCCATATTGGATAATCGGTTCTTCCCTGCGCCTTATTCTACCCTTTTCATCTGTCGCAAGTAGCAACTACAGGTAATGCCTCCTCTAGTCCTCTGCCTTCTTCTTCTCATACGGTTTCAGGCTGCACACTTCTCAATTTGATGCTTCTTCTTGTTAAATTTCTTAAACTTTTAAATTTTCTGAATATTAAAATTTTATTATTTTTCCATCGATTAAGTTTCTGCATATTAAAATGTTGTTTCAATCTTATATCTGATGTTAACTTCAACTTTGATATTAATATTTAGTGTTCTATTAAATTTAACACCTAACATTAATGTTAATTTTCTTCAACTTTAAATAGTTTCTGCATATTACTATTTTATTTTCCGTGGTTTAAGTTTCTGCATATTATTATGGTGATTTTGTTTGTATATGTAATGTTAACTTCAACTTTAACATTACTATTTAGTGTTCTATTTAATTTAACATAACATTTGATAATGGCATCATTATAATTTCTGTAATTATGACAATAAATAAATTCTTATGAACAATTTGTTCTATTTTTATTGTGTTATATATATATACACACACACACACGCCTCGGCTATACGCCTCATTGCGCAATGAGGCTTACGCAATATGCAATTTTAATAAAACGCCAGGACTACGCAATACGCAATTTCGAACCTTGAGTGTGTCAAATAAAAATGGAGGGGTTTTTTCAATAAATGTCATCTTCTTAAGAGGTTGCAAAAGTCATTTTCACATCATCAGCTCTTTTACAGCTTACATTACAACACAACTTATGAACTGTTTATGGCTACTATCAAGTATCAACCAAGTTAATTCACATAAAATTGTCCATTTATGACATGTTAAAGGTCTGAATATTTCATTACCCTCAAATAAAGATACCATTGGATCACATAAAATATGGAAAAAGATTAAAATATTATAATCAGAAGAGATACAGTCACGAAGTGAATTAACAATGAAGATAGATTCTTCTGTCACGTGTCAATCATCATATGATAAAACTGGAATGATAGAACTCAAGCGCATCACATTAAAACTCTCACCGCACAAAATAAGACTACTTCAATAAATATGTACTGCAACAGTTCTACCTGAAAACTAAGATGGATTTTAAGTATGTCCATAAAAAAGGAATTGGTACACACCAATCTTTTTAGAGATTCACGAGAGCTAATATACACCACACAGAACAAACAAAAATATGGTGGTAATTTATTATTGTTTGGATATAAAAGAAACAGGAGCATATAATATATAATCCCTCCATCCTATAAAAAAGTTCCTCCTTTGATATGGCACTTTACTAAGAACTGTGAAATTGTGTGGTTCGGAGAGATAAATAATATGAACCACACTATTCTTTTGTTTACAAGGAACCTTATTCTGGGACAATTTAAAAGAGAAAGGAGAACCTTTTTCAGGACGGACGGGGTATAACATATCTGGAATGAAGGGGTTCACACAGGGTTGGGGTATGGTAATGGCATAATATTATAAGGAAAATTACTGGCTTTTTGCAACTGGTTAGATTTGAGGGAAATTTATCTATATGTGACTTAAACATTAATAGATTCTTAATATATGACTAACAAACATAAATCTGCCTCTATATGAGTAAATTGAAATTAAAGGGAGAAAAAACAGCATCATAACATGTACCCTACATGCAAACATCATTGAATTAGGAATGCAAAACAGTTTAGTCATATTTTAGGAACAAGCTCTACTTTTAGTCATACTCCTAGTAATATTCTCTAGATTTAAACCTGAATCGCTATGACACAAGGAGAGACTCCACCAGTTGTGCCAGATCCATCCTAAAATGACTTGCACATTTTCTTTCATTTTATTTTTTTGGATTGGAAATGGAGGAAACATGATGGAGAAAGAATCACATATTCCATGAAATACCTTTAGGATGTTTTTACTTGGACTTTAATCTGTCCAAGACCAGACCAGAACAAACCAGACTTGGATAGTTATAAAAATACAAAGAAACCAGACAGGCAAATTACAGTCCAAGTAAAAACATCCTTAATCTCAAAATGGACTGGCATCTCTATTACGGAGTACATCGTAGGATCTACCTTTGTCACTCTTATCTCCCTCTTTCCTCCCTTCTACCAACAATTTCATTCTGCGTTTACTCTGTCCTAAAACTCACTTCCTTGTTCCCTCTGACTAATCCATCCAAGCACAACGTTAATTTGAATTTTAGACCAGTAGAAAGAAGTAATAGATATTTCTATATTAACTATATTAAAAACAGCAAACCAACCTAGCGCCTTTCGAAGTTTTGCAGATATTGCCTCTTAAGTTATACACCAACAGACCAGAAGATCTCTAGATTAGTCAAGTAAATACAAGTGGCCTCTTTATGCAGCAGTGTGTGAAGGAAACTAAAACTACGAAACATATCCCATTCAGATATTTGGGTTCAGATTTTACTTGGAATACTAAACTCTCTTAAAGACTTCACCTGAATTTCTGTCCGAATGTCGTTGAAATCATAGAACTTCTTTCCAGGGATGTGAAGGAACTCTCCCCACTCCTCATCAGTTCCGTCTGGCTTCCGCTTGATCTGAAGTAGCTGAAGCACGAGGGGGCGGCGAGTACAGATGTCAGAGCCTCGGGGGAGGAAGTCGCGACCGACGAGGGCTTCCAGGACACTTGATTTGCCGCTGCTTTGGCTGCCTACGACGGCCACCTGAGGCAGCTCAATGGTGGACTGGCTGCCAAGCTGCGCGAAAATGTCTTGCAGTTTATTAACAATAGGAATCACTGAGTGTCCCAGTGGCGTCGCCGGCGTGGATGAGTTCGAATAGACAGCTTCTTCTTCCATTGAGTTCGAGTGGGATCGCTAATGGCGACTGCGGATGAAGTGAATAGAGATCGCAGGAATTATTATAACCCTAAAGAATATTGAGAATATATATTTGGGGCAGGGAAAGAAGGTGCCTGAGCAGTTTGTGTTTTTCTTTCCTGCTCCTCAAGAATCGGGGATTACCAATAGAGAATTGAAATCGTAGCCTTGCAGGGGCTTTCATATACTTGACGAGAAAGTTTTTCTTTTTTGTGAAATAAAGAAAAGAAAAAACGAAGATCGACCTCTTTCATGAATGTGCAATTAAAAGTTCACAAACATGTGTTCTTACTTCGAATTTTTAGTTTTTTTTTTATATTAATTCTAATACAATCTTTAACGTATTTATCAATAAAAAAAAAGGAAAGTTCCCGAAATAGGACTAAAATAGTTTGAAAATTCCAAAATAGGACTGTCATGTTTTTTATTCCCAAAATAGGAGTAATTACTGTCAAGTTTGGAAATTACTGCCATGTTTGAAGTTTGGTACTGTCAAAACATGACAGTAATTAGTCCTATTTTGGGAATAAAAACATGAGAGTCACATTTTGAAATTTTCAAACCTTTTTAGTCTTATTTCGGATAATATTCTCTAAAAAAAATTGTCCAAAATAGGAATAAAAATAATACGAAGTATAAGATTTCAAAATATAAACACAATGTTTTTTTAATAAAATGTACGGAGTATAAGAACTTAATTCAAC
Source organism: Cuscuta epithymum (assembly GCA_945859915.1). Lineage (NCBI taxonomy): Eukaryota > Viridiplantae > Streptophyta > Magnoliopsida > Solanales > Convolvulaceae > Cuscuta > Cuscuta epithymum. Next base: position 2,621,044 of record CAMAPF010000938.1, read on the forward strand.
TTGGTGCGCCAACGCTTTCAAAACGTCTAGTCACTACACTCCGCGTTTTACTCGTTGTAGTGGCTATTGATAAAAAAATTGACTATAATAGAGCGGATTTTTATAATGGTATCAAGAAATCATACATGACATTCTCCAAATAGTTATGACAAAGTCTATCGTAGGTCCTAGGAATAAACATAAAATCAGTCACCTCATACAAAACAACCTGATTCGCTAGACACAAAGCGAGCGAATTCAAGTCTAACACAATCAGAACAAAAATATTGTCTATCAAAAGTACTTCAGAATTCCAAGTATCCAAACCAAACATTCTCTAAGTAAAATAAAAATAAGTACTACTAAAGAAAAAAGAAAATTGAAAATAAAGCCTATTCACAAAACTTTCCTGGTATGGGGTGGTTCTGGAGAAGGACGAGCTCTACCATTTTCTACGCAATGCAAAAGAAGGCAGACTGAACCCTCTGATCAGACGGGGCTAGTCGGGACACCAAAACAACTCCCCACACTGAGGAAGACAAAACAACCTGGAGCGCCAATGCCTGGGAAAGAAACGTCATAGCACAGAACAAACACAATCAGAAAAGAAGAACAGTCCATTTGAGTCATACTTGTACCAAAAATATCCTAAAGTGAATTGGTGTCACCTACATCAAATCATGGAATCCGTTTACCTACTATTTATTGCAGCCCTAAGATGGAGCCGAAACCCTGACCGTGTGTATGCTACATGTCTTTTTTGCCATTGCTGAACCAGAAGAGAGGAGGCAAGACACGTTGCCACTGTTATTGTTAAGTTTAAAACAGGACTATGTTACACCATAATCTGAAAACCACACTTTCATTTGATCTTTTTCATTCATGTTACATGTCGTCAATAGATACATTTTCTTAAATGAATTCCAAAGGACATTATTCTATTATTATGTGGATTTTTTCATTTTCTATTGACTACTAGTTATGTGACACGCGTTGCACGATTGGGAAAATGCCCAATAACAACTACAAGTCTACAATCATATAGCTCAAGGTTACAATGAGACGAGACATAGAAACATACGATTCAAATCGAAAACGCTGAATCGCAAATCCTCAAAGAAATCGACTTTACATGCAGGTTGACGGCTCCTGCCATGATCACAATAATTCTCAAACAAACTACTTCGTATTAAACATCCCGATTTTTCCAACCACCGGTAAGTAGCCAAGTGTAAAATTTATTCCGCTTCTATCAGCCATCGGAAAGAAAACACACCATGTGATCTCATCTTCCTAGAACACTTGGTTCAGGAGGGGGTGATCCATCACAATATCACCGCAGATGAAAACCATATTCTCGTTTGATGAAGATGTCAATGCAAACCTCTTATTAGCACACATGAACGTCCGACCAAAGATGGCGGTGAATATAAATTCGGCAGACGACACTACGCCATCAAAAATAATATCTCTGGACAACGTTAGAAAAGAAACATATAGATAACATTGAAATCACTGAAGTAATGCTAGATATTAAAAAAAAAAGTAATGCTAGCTTGAACACTAATAATTAATGAGAACTGAGAAGTAATGTTTGAAAAATGATTGAACTACCATTTCCAAGCCGAGTCCGGAGATCTAAAACAAGAAAAGCTTTGTCATCTAAGCTATCTAAGCTATGTAGTTGTGTAAAGTTGTAGAAGGATACAAATTGTAATGGAAAAAACAGACTTTACTACTTAATTAGTTTTATTATTATTTGTATATTCCTTTAAATCTTTAATTAATTATAGTTGGAACTTTTTCAAAAGGGAAAAACTACGATCACAAGTTCAGTCAAAATAAGGTCACTGATTACTCTTTAAAGCAAACAAAAAGATTCACATGCATATATCTTATATTCTTATTATTAATTACACACTTCTTTAATTAATCATTATATTAGCAGTGAATTGATTACAAAACCGAGGGAAAGTTTTCTATGCTTAGTTTTGACACTTTATTAATCATTAATTAAATCCTAATTCTCAAGCATGCATTCTAACAGACTTGCTCAGTAACCATATAAGACTATTTATTGGGCTGTGTGAAAAAGCTTGTCTCCACATAATTCTAACAAACATACAAAACATATGAATCCCCATTATTTCAAATAGCATGTCTGGTTTCACATTTTTGTTTGTATGAGAAATGATATACTCCCTCTGTCCCAAATTAATTTGCAAAGTTAAAGTCTGTCTTCGGTCAATCACTATTAAAGTTAAATCCTCTTTATTGCTAATTAACTCAATTTTTAATAATTTAAATTTACATATTCGAAAATTACATTAAAATATCTTCAAAGTTGCAAACTCTAAATTAGAATATAATTAAAAATTAGCATCCTAATTAAGTGAATAAAATGAAACTATAAAAAAATCAATTTTGCAAATCAATTTTGGGACGAAGGTAGTATATAATTTAGTGAAATTTTGTAAAATGAATGTAGATAAAAGTACAGTTAAATATAAAAAAGTACAATTACAATTTTGTCAAAAAATAAAATAAAATAAAAGTACAGTTAAATGTAAAAAAGCCAAGGACTTCGAAGGACAAGACTTGTGCTCTACAAGCTGACATATCATATTATAAGTTGATTTCCGCCGACGGTCAAAATTTCATAACTCTGATGATCTATAAGACTGTAATCAGCGGCTGATTGGAGGTGCAAAGGGGGCGAAAGGGTGAATAACAAGAAAAGGAAAAAAAACAGGTTAATAATAAGAAATTAAAGCAAACACTTCAATTGGGTGGAATGTGCGAATGAATGAAAACACATGAGATTGGTGAAAATTAGCTCTGTTCAAACCCAATTGAAGTTGTTAGCAACAATTAACAAAGGAGAAATGAAAATTAGCTCTCATTATTTACTTGTGCCTTTAACTATCTAGGTGTGTTGTCATTCTGTTGTCTTCGTTTCGTGCCGAACTTTGGTCATGTCATTCATCATTTTTTCTACCAGATTATGCAATGGTTGTGACTGAATTTTTGTTTGAAGGTGTAGTATAGTTCTCTCTGCTGTCAAATGCTAAGAATCTTGAGGGACTTTCACGCAGCAACAATGAATCGCAAACAACCTCATTGAAGTTCTGGAAATGGTTTAAATATGTTTTGGAGTTCTACCACACTAAATTGTTTACCATTTATTTAACAAACGGATTTTGTTATTTGTAATATATCTCCTTTTGGGCTGGTGTATTCATAAATATAGAGTGTGCCGTTAAAACTAAAAGTTAAACTGTGTAAGGTGTACAATTTTTCATAAATTGTGAATCTAACATTATGATGGGTTCGTTGAGAAAATTAGCACGTTCATGTCATCCATTTTGAAATATTTAGTTGATTGACTCTTCTTTTTTGCTAGACAATAAGACAATTCAAACAATTTGCATTAATAATGAATCTTATTAGCACAATACATCCTTGTGGATAAGCCTCTATGATAATGTAGTTTTAAATTATTTAGTTGAATAAGTCTTTTTTTGTTAGACAAACAGTTGGCAGTAACCCGAAATCTTATTATATCTTCTATCAGGTTTAAGGATAAATTTGCATTCTAGCCAATTCTATTTGCTGAAATTAAAAAAAAAAAAACCGTGTGTGAAACTATAAATTCTATTATGAAAAGGTGAACTATTGGTATTGTTGAAACATAAATGTGATGATTAAGAAATAGTTTTATGGAGATCTTTAAAGATGGTAATTAAAATAGTCAATTGTAACTTGGATTATACACATGTTTCCGGCAGTGTTTATAGGTGAATCATATACACATTTTGCTCGTCATGGATCATCACCCTAAGAACCGTCTATCATATCTTTAGTAATGTAACCTTCAGAGAAGATGCAATTATTCTCCTTTTTACTCCCTCAGGTAAGCCTAATTGTTGTCGGGTTTCAGCATTCATTGTTTCATTGGTAAGGTACTACACCATGTCGCAAGGAACTATACATTTTTATAGTTATTATCATTTGTACCCAAACCAGTTTTTTTGTAGAGGATAATAGTTACATTCTTTAACATCTACTTAGGTATCCAACCCATCAAATAAATATTGCAAAGATGAGCTATTTAAATAACTAAACTATCCTCAGAAAACCAAACACCAAAGCTAAAACTCAACACATGTCAATACAACTCAAACATCAAATTTATCATCCTTTGACGTGTAAAATAGGGAAGAGTGTTGAACTGTTTAATCAACTCCCAAGCTAAGTCATGACAAATAGGAGAGTGATAGTATTAGCTCTGAAGGGTATTGGCTTGTTTATCTCATTGTGTGTAGATGAAGTGCAATGTGATGGGGGTATTGTACCAAATTGAAAGGGTTCACTTGCCTCTACTCAAATAGCTTACTCAGTTCTACTCATTCAATGCCTATCATCCCCCAATTTATTTACCCCAACCAACAAACTAAACTCATAGAGGGAAATTTTGAACTTTGGAAATTTTTGAAATAACATGTCCAAACACCAAGTACTATGTTACTATTCCAAGTTTTATATTTCCATTTTAGAATCTCATTTCTTAAACTTACTTGAACAACTTTCAAAGGCTCAAATTCCCTAGTTCATTACTGTGGTGAACATTTTCCTAATTCATGGCGTGTGATAGGTTGGCCATTGTTATGCAGTAGTGTGTCTATAGTTATACCATATAATAGGCTACCAAGTACATGACCTTCATGTTACTCTCCTTACAATTGTTGAAATATGCACCAAAATTTGTAGGTGATTACTAAAGTTTTGTGTGTCTATAGTTTATGCAGTAGTGTGTCTATAGTTATACTTTTGCAGCTCCATCTTCCCTTGTTGGTAATAGTTGTTAATAATCCTTTCTTGACAGAGAAAAAAGAGAACTATGTAGTGATATGAAAAATTTATTGTTCCATAGTTCCTATCTTTTCACCCATATTTTGGGTGTTAATCGTCTAATTTTATAATTAACCGGGTGATTATTGGGGATTTGAATGAAAATTTGTTTATTTCGGTCCCGGTGACATTCATATTCAGCGTCATAATTTTCTACACAATTTGACATATTTGGAGTGATTTGATTGTAAAAATGCATATGATTAGCGGTTGTGGCGAGTTGTGATTGTTACCGGCCGAATATGCGGTGAATTGTTTGGGCCGGATCATTTGAAGTTGTTAAAAGTTATTAAGTGCAGCCCAAAATGAAAAGAGAAAAAAAAAACAGCCCAAAGAGGAAAAAAAAACAGTTGAGCTTCTAATTTTCCATCTCTAGCGAAGCAGCTCACCTGTAGGAGGAGATATTCACTCCGAGGACACATTAGCCGCAGCAGGAGTTTTTTTCTCCATCTGAAACAAGCATCAGCCGGAGGAGATCATTCATTCTTTCTCTGTTCTGTCAATTAGCCGCATCAGTGGGTATTTTCCCCTCTTCATTCAGCCGCAGCAGCAACCCAATTAATCCCAGCAATTGTTTTCATCCCTTTCTCTTAACTAGCAGCCGCAGGTAACAAGAAAGGAGACCTAGGGAATGCATAAACTTCAAATTTCTTTCTATTTCTTCCCATCTAGTTTAGATTTCAGCAAGTATTGTAAGTTTACTCTTCATTTACGTCATTAGTTCTTGATTTTGGACTGGATTTCATACTTGTTCTTCTCCAGTTATTAATTTCCGAATTTCTCATTTAAATAACCCATTCTTTTCTTTCTATTTAATTTTAATCAATTATTTATCTAAATCCTCATCATGCTTAGTTACATTATTGTGATGCTAGTTTTGAATAATGCTAGTTACATTATTTAATTTGAATTGGGGTTATGGCTCATGGGTTCTTGAGGGTGCGAATTTAGTTTTTGAAATTCAATTAATTTCTGGAAAATTGTATAAGATTAGTCTTAATTGCCTATATGAAATTGATCACCTCATATATGAATGATTCGATTTAATTCAATTCTTGTATATGAGAATTTGAGTTAAATTAGCTCGGATCTTATACAAACAATATAATCTTAGAAATAAGTTAGGATTGTGATAATTTGATTTAATTCTTGTCTATGAGAATTAATTTCATTTTCTGTCCAGGAATGATTGAAAATTAATTTACTTAGTTCTAATCCAGAAAGAACACCCAGAACCCGAACCATCCAATTTGAACCTTGTTTTTAAATCTAGAATCAATTTAATTATTTTTTTCTCTATTTATATTTGCACTCATTGCTAGTTAGTTTTTTTTAAAACCACCCAAAAAAAATTATTCGGAAAGATTATCATGACTTGTGCTAGCCTGTGATCACGGATTGTATTTAAAAACTTCCTTTTTTCCACTCCTTGAGAGACGATACTCGTGGTCTGGTTATTCTTCGGATTAGCCAACTATGTTTTACTCACTAAAAAAATTACACCGATCATTATGACATTTTCTAAAAAGATCACTCATCTTGGGATTTTTTCTTTTGTAATAGGTTCTATCAATACATTAGTCCTCTATTCCTCCAATGTGCTTTTTGATGTTACAAGTTGACATGCTAAAGAGAGTCCTTCGTAGGCCTTTAACCGCTTGTCTTTCCCTACATCCCCTTCTTCAAATATGATCGTTGCCCTGACAATGTTTTTTGATATTAGGTCACAATTCACTTCAAGGAAATCAAAAAGTAATGTATAAAAGATCGAATCTAGCTATTTTCTGCTCAACTACTGTTTTTACTCTCTCATTTGTAGCACTCTTCACAAGAAGCAAATTAACATTTCATGTTTATTTCATAAGTGTTATCAACAAGTAAAACTTATCCTTCGTATATCTAAACAAAACTATCAACTTCTTTCACCTACAATGTGCAATTGAGTGTATGAGCATGTTGCTATTGCTAAAATGGAGTGGCAAAGGTTTAACCGATATGATAAATGGAAAACAAATATGCAATCAGGGTGATATTTTGTACTTAATACAAGACTATCTAGAGACTATTATTTCTAAATTATGTAGCTATTCCATATATATGTGCTTATAATGTGGACTCGTCAATCATTTTCATGTGCCTAATTCCATTCAAACTAACCTTTCTGGTGAGTGGTGACGTCCAAATTCGGTAGAGAAGATTCTAATGAGAGAAGGATATTTTGCTCCCTACTAAAAGTTTCATTAGCCTATCAACAACCTCTAAAAATTTTATGTATATTGTGCATTTATGTTTGTCCATGTAACAATAGTCCATATAGAATGCTCTCAACTTTAACAGGAATAAATAAACATTTAAGGAAAATGCACTCAAAGCTCATTTTATGCCCTTAAGTATTTTTTTGGCAATTCCACCACTACAAAAAAACATCAAAATAGGCACAGACTTGGTACGGATTGGGCGACTTTGGCACGGACCGTAACTTATTTTTGGCACAGCGTCATGCCAATTAGCTGGTGACTAAACGACTTTGGCACGGAATTTGGCACGGAATTTGGCACGGATTTGATGCATCCGTGCCAAATCCGTGCCAAATACCCTATGAATTTTGGCAAATCCGTGCCAAAGCTCCGTGCCTAACCCTATGTTTTTTTGTGCACAATTCTTTCTAATCTATTATAATATATATTCAATGTTAAGACCAACATCCTTGAACTGGGATGAGATTCGACATGTGACCTCTTCCTTGGGAGTGCCACAGTAATGTCATCAGACCACAAGGTACTTGACTATGCCCTTAAGTATATAGAAAGTACAAAACTAAATGTTTAAGTTAAATAAAAATATATTGGACACTATCTCAATCATGCAACACACTACATAAAAACTAGCTAGTTGATAAATGTTGGCTACGAACGGAATCTTAAGTTTGTTCATTCTCTTTATCCTTTTGTTTTAAGTCTTTTGAATCGTTAATGAACTTTGAATCTTATCATAATGTAGCTTCATTATAATGGTCTTCCCCAGTTAAAAAAAAGAATAAATTATAAGGTGTTAAAACATTGCTTCAATATAATTTCATTCCATTATTAGCAAAGTGAAAGGCGTCATAAAATGGAAAATTTTCTCAACAACACTATCTTCTTATATTTTTCACCATTGATATACAACTACATTCACACTATCTTCTTATAGTTTAAATTTTTTACTATACTATGTGCAAAGTAATATTGAGTATATGAAGGTTCGAAATAAGTAGAATGTATAATATAATTTTAAATAGGAAAAATTGAAAATAATAATCTCAACTATTGCCGGTCCGCAAACAATAATCCCAATTATTGATTATTTTTGTATAATCCCAACTATATGGACCCTCCGCCAATAATGGTCCATGAACGGATATAAAACATAGGAATTAAGAGTAAAAATTAAAAGTTGGGATTATTTATAGGGATTGCCTGCTATATCTCTTCTCATCCATTTTAGAAATTATAGGAATTTATTTATAGCCGGTCATGGGGGACCATTATTGGCGGAAGGTCCCTAAAGTTGGGATTATTCTGAAATAATCGATAGTTGAGATTATTATGAGCGGATCACCAATAGTTGGGATTATTACTATCAATTTTTCATTTTAAATAAATATAGTATACGTAAATATTGTAAAAAAAAGTATACGTAAATATAGTGTTAAGATAAATACGTGTCACTTGTTGAAGACCTTCTATTTGGATTGGCTTTGTGTGGAAGCCGTATGTACATATAGCTCCATGTAGCAATCCTATATTCCTATAATAGCATGTAACACATTAAAGAATATTGAATTAACATATTTTCTTTAAATTGAAATTCTTATTATAAAGCACTAAACAATTCCACGAAATCATTAAAACCACTCATCTTTTTCGAATATTGTCTAAGCCCAATGCAATAAGTCAGATTGATGTGCCTTTGACACATCACTTTTCGCCAAATACATGGAGTTTCATCTAGACCAGAAAAAGTTGGTTCTTTGATGCATTTTGTGATTTTAGCCAATGCATTACCTTGATTTATGTGACCCATTTTATTACCTTTTTAGGTGGGGATTGTAAAACGTTGAATAAAATGAGATAATTGCTTTTGCGAAAGAAATCTTATACATACATGACGATCTAAAACAGTTTACCAAAGTATGTACTTCTAAAATTGTATTAATGTGGAAAATGTTTTAGCATTCATGGGTGTTGATCATGATCAATACTGGGATTCACTGATGTAGTACTCCCAACACTTTAAAAGTTTTTTGGTTCCGATGTAATCATATTCTAATCCAAAATACAGATTTCTTCTATATATGTAGAACATAATGAAACAACTATGCTCCTTCTCTATTCTAAAGTTTACTATATTTTTCTTTTTCAAATATATTTAAAAGTTTGTTTCACTTTTCCCTTTTGGTGAATTTATCTTTTAAAAATAATCAATTACCTATAAATTTTCTATTTTTTATCTTCTTTTATATTACACATTCTCTTTTGCTTTGTCTAGCTATTCATTACCCATAGTACTTTCATCCTTAAATAAATAATGTCCCAAAGTCATATGTAGCAATTTTAGTGTGTGTGTGTAGAGAGAGAGAGAGTTGTTCCTGTCCGGAATTTCCTGACAGGAACGCCGTACGGCCTCTGCCACTTATGCATAACGTCATCCCCACTCCCAAAAACTCCACCGCCACAACCTCACCATAAAATTATTGCTTCACATCGCAAACACCCTTTGTCTAAAATGGATCTCCTCTCTTCATTGTTCAATTTCTTCTACGCATGAGTACACATACCTATTCGATGAGTCTTTTAGTGAAGAAAAAACTACACTTCAAGAACAATGCAATCTTCACTCGACCTCCCGAAATTGACCTGTTAATATATTATTATAACATCAATGATTGGATAACTTAAAAAATTAATACCTTGTATCTTATTTCTCATTCCCAGATTGCATAGAAGAGAAAGGCTTGATTACTCATATGGCATTCTATATATTGCACCATGAAGTAAGAAGTTAACAAAACATTTGCTTGAGTGTATTCATTTTCGGTGCTTTAATAGATGCTTCAATTTTGAAAGGGTGCTTGCCAACTTCATTGTCATTATTGTTAGAGCATGATATTGAAGGCAAGCCAACTTTAACATTCAATATACTACATATTAAACCTAGAATCCTTTAATTTCCAACTAGCAATGCATGTCTATAATTTGGGTTGTTCTCAAAACTCTGCTATTTAGGTTTGATGGAGTATTATACTCATTGATTAATGATCCATCTGTTTTTTTGCTCGTCACCCTATGAAAAGTGTAGCTGGCTCCTTGCACATTTATTAAGGAACAAACCTACGTATATGCCTTTATCAATTCAGTCGTGAAACAACAAGACCAACCTCTCTTGTATTTCATTTTAATTTTTATTTTTTTAATCATTTTTCTGATGTGACATTTTTGAGCAGGAAAATGGACAATTTGTCCATTCCCTTTTGTATATAGATAGATGTGTTGACTAGGGTCTTAACCCCAAAGACGATGTAATCACTAGATATTTCATACTCTGAATGTAGTACCTCAAGCAACATTCTTTTGGACTGAATCCTAAGGGGTTAATGGCTCCGTTTGGAAACCAGCAGATTGGCCAAACCGTCAATTATTTTACAAAGAAAACGTTGTGTTTTCTAGCGTTTTGGCTGCCAACCTCCAAAAACAAACAACCCCAATATGATAATATCATGTGATCAATTATGTGGAATAGATAACCAACATGGTAGTATCATCTAATCAATAGGTATTAAAAATACAATTAGTATATCGTATTTATGTGTGGTAAAAGTATTTTATCACATACATACAATTCCAAATCTATTAATGATTATATTGTCTTGATTTTGAATAAGAATTGTCACGCCAAAATTGAACCCCAAATATGCATGCAAATGTGTCAAGTCATATGTGATCTACTTGTGAGATGATCACACAAACCTGACTCGGGCACAGCCAAACTCGAACTCGAGCCAGAATCGGGCCAACTCGTCAAGCAATTGAGGCTAGCTTGAGCTCAATTTCATTTACCTCATTGCTTGTGAGCATTAACAAATAGACATGCATACATATACAAAAACCCATACATATAAGTATACTTATGAATGTCTTTACTTATTTATGTGTTTATACATTTTATATAAGTTTCTATTAATAACAAAACGAGAAGTAAAAACACTAGTGAAGGAGAGAGAATGAGGTCTCTACTCTCTAGAGTACATATATTATATGAAATAATTTCAAATATGTAAACAAAATAAAACTAGTGGACAAAAATGTGACACTTATAACTTTCGTGACTATAATTCTATTCAAATATTGCATCGTAATGACTATAAAACTTACTCATAGTAACTTATAGTCACATTTTTGTCTATATATTTTCTATTAGTAATATTTTTAAAAAAACCTCATACTATATACACGTGATTAGATGTATATATATCACATTAATAATTTTTAAAAATAGAAAATTTGTTTTAATTAACAAGTAGAACTACGAGAAGAAAAGAGTTTGAGAACTCAACTTAGAACTTGAGTTTAATAATTTAGCTCAAACTCAAATTAGAACGCATGTTCGAGAAGCATCTTATTCGAGCTCGGACCATTAAAAACTAATGAGCAAAATTTGAGTCGGGTTCATGCCAAAATTATTAGGCTCGTTCAAGATCGAGCTCAAAACCGACCTAGTACATTTTACTCGAGCTCGAGCCTCGAGCATGTCAAAATTCAAGTGTGGCTTGGCCCCCCTACACCTAGCCATATAATTGAAAACAAAAAATACAATTCATATAGTATCCATAATCGAGAAAATGACAACAATCATGAATGGTGTCTTCTATTTACAATTGACTTTCATCAAATAGCACACTGAATTGAAAATTATTTAGAATTTGCACCATAATAATGAATGTCACAACCTACCCTTGAGAAAGCTTGTGCACAACTTCTTCCATGCCTCCCTGTTTGGCTCATCATGTGCTTCTTCCAGCTTTGCCTTGGCAGTAATGGCCACATCATTTCCAATAAGATTGTGTTGGAGTAGACGGTCAATGAGGTTCAGGATTATGCCCTTGGTGTACTCTGGATGACCTTGTATTCCCATTATATGATCTCCATATCTAAACATTTCTATTCCGGTCTTGTTTGACCATCCGATGATCTCAGCCTTCACTGGAAGTTCTTTTATCTGTCTTATATATTGTTATCATATTAATCCGATCCACCAAATTCACAGTGATTATACTCTTATATGTGCAATGCGTCGTATAAACACAATATCTCATTATAATAACATAATTTGTGCAATTTGTTTCCCATATACTACCTCCGTAACATAAATATCTTCCCACTTTCCTTTTTTGGACGTAACGCTAATATCTTCCCATTTCTAAATCTTCCCATCATACCCTCAATAATTTTAAAAATAATACACTATTACACCTACTTTTTTTGGATTTATCCTTCATTCCATCACATTATTTCACTATCTTCCCATCATACCCCTAATAATACATATCTTCTTTCACTATTCTTAATCTACCTACTTTTCAAATGGGAACATCCCAATGTTACGGAGGTAGTATATGGCATATATAATGTGCACAATTTTCTTCTTCTAAAGAGAGATGTATTGGTATGTGCTTATATTTATTTTTCCACCGGACTTCATATATATATTAGATATATACAAAATAGCTTTTGTATAAGGGCGTGCATAAATGCTACTCAACAGAAGTCTTTTAATATAATGCCACTTAATTTAATTTAAAAGTGAAATACATGAAGTAATGGTTAACATTTTATGCCCCCCTCAATCCTTCAATAAATTACACATCTTGTCTTTTGAAGAGTTTTATTATTATTTTTTTACTTATTTCAAGATTTGAAAGTTTTTTCCTTGCTATTTTTTCCACTTTGTAGCCTCGTCTTTCCCAAGTTTTTCTTCCTCTCACAGTAATCTTTAACTGATCTCGTTTTCTTAATTACATTTAAAATCTTAATGAGTCATTTATCAACGAATGGATGTAGTATCATTAATTTGTTATTTTAAATTTGGACCGTTTTTCGATAAGATGTCGAAGGAATAAATTACTTTCTATAATAAATTAAGAGCCCGTTTGGCAACCCAATTTTTGCTTCCGCACGCTGAATTGTGTAATAAGCATAAAAAGTAAGGTTGGGGTTACTTTTGTAGCTGTATTGGCTGAAGTCACTGTAGACGACTATTTTAGCTATTTTTACATATAATTTTTTCTTTATTTTATTAATAAAATATACTTTTAGAATATTTTTTCTTAAATCAGCAGAATCAGCCAATGCAGCCACTTCAGCCAGAATTTCATAAATTTCAGCAGAATCAGCCAAAACAGCCGATTTTCGTGTTACCAAACGGGCTCTAAGTATGAAGGCAGTGACACCATGGCGGAGACAGTGGCACCAATTGCAGCAACAATGACAACAGAAATCATTGACAATAAAATAATTTACTAACAATGACTTAAAAACAAGTGACATACTAAACTGGTAATGACATTATAACTTTTCAATTTTTTTAAGCACATATTTATCTGTATTCTAGTATAATAGTAATCACTTTTGAGAATTTGACAATAGTATAGCAGTACATCTCCCCTACTAAGAGCCCATTTGGTAGAACGAAAATCGGCTGTTTTGGTTAATTCTGCTGAAATTTATGAAGTTCTGGCTGAAGTGACTGCATTGGCTGATTCTGCTGATTTAAGAAAAAATTATTTTTAAAATATATTTTATTAAAAAAATAAAGAAAAAGTTATATGTAAAAATAGCTAAAATGGTCATCTACGGCAACTTCAGCCAATACAGCCAGAAAAATAACTCCAACCTTACTTTTTCTGCTTATTAAACAATTCAACGCGCTAAAGAAAAAGTTACGTGTTTGGTGAAAAAGTTAGCTGATAAGGCTGATAAGCCGAAAAACAGTGCTGCCAAACGACCTTTAAGTTTATAGTACAAGAGTAGCATATATATGGTTGATATATATTGAGTTGATAAAATAAGAATAAATAAAAAACAATTTAGAAGCATACAAACAATCTCAATTTTGGGGGTTTAATGCATGAAAACCGCCACGATACATAAATTCGATGCATTAGCCCATGCAATTTATATAATCTCATTGTGTTATAATTATTCATGCTCAAAGCTCTGTTAAGAATAAATTTATCAATTTAGAAATCACTTATCTTAGAGCCCGTTTGGTAGCACCAAAATCGGCTGTTTTGGCTGATTCTGCTGAAATTTATGATATTCTGGCTGGAGTGGCTGTTTTGGCTGATTCTGCTGATTTAAGAAAAAAATATTTTAAAAATATATTTTATTAATAAATTAAAGAAAAAATTATATGTAAAAATAGCTAAAATGGTCCTCTACAGTAACTTCAGCCAATACAGCCAGAAAAGTAACTCCAACCTTATTTTTTCGGCTTATTACACAATTCAGCGCGCAAAAGTAAACGTTACGTGTTTGGTGAAAAAGCTGGCTGATAAGCCTGATAAGCCGAAAACAGAGTTCTCCAAACGGGCTCTTAATATTATGATTGAGTATACAGTTTTTTTTGTCAAGATCTCTAAATTAAGCAAAAATACTAAACATTTATCTTTTATTTAGTAATTAATTTATTCATTAAGGGAATTTTGCTCATGAATAACTATATCACATATGGGTTTGACGCATTATTTACATCATAGGGAATTTGATGCATTAAACCTCAAATTTAGTATGAGAACATTTTGTTAAGAGTACTAGGCATCTCATAACGAGTAAATGAATAACTTTAGGGAATAGCTTTTCTCATCGATCTAACTTGACCAGGGGTGTCGTCCATCAAGCCCGTTTAATAAAGTGCTATCGGATGAAATGTTTGATGAAATTTAATGAGGTGTTCTTCATTAATGGTAGATTATGTCCACAAATTTCAGTTTAAATTTCAACCAGAAAGTCGGTTTAATAAATCATTAAAAAACATTGCACCAAAATATAAATAGAAAACACAATGTTTTTGAATAATTTATTTAACTGACTGTCCGATTGAATTTTAAATTGAAACTTTTTGAACGTAATGAAGAATATGATTTCGTGAAAAAACTTTCACGCAGAAGCACCTCAAATTGAATTGAGGTGGTTGAACAAAGATTCCAATCACCCACTGAGGTAAGATTATAATGATAATTCGTCCGAAGTAAGGCAGCAATAGACATTATACCCCTTACGTAAGTTATTAGTGATTTCAATTCAATAAGTGATGGACGAAACCATACATCCCAGTGATCAATGTTGATATTACCTCATCTCGGTGGCACTCAATAACATCAAGGAAAGCAGGCAATTTGAGAGAGTTACAGAGACCGGAGGACGACGAAATATGAATGGCCGTCACCCCGATGTCCCATCCCGCCGTTGCTCGTCCGGTCTTTCCTCCTAGTGCTCGCCCCAATATCTGATCACATCAAATAAAACCATAGTAACACCAAAGAGTTATTCAAGTGGCTTCAAATGACCTTTTCTCGTCTCTTATCCGTGGTGGAGCCATGAAAATTAAAAATGTATTTTTATGATGTCAAATCTTAAAATTTTAGAGACCGTTTAGTAACATTAAAATTAATTGATTCTGCTAAAATTTATGAAATTCTGACTAAAGTAGTTGTATTGCCTGATTCAGCTGATTTATGAAAAGATTATATTTAAAATATATTTTATTAATAAATTGTATGAAAAATAACTAAAATGATCATCTACATTAACCTCACCCAATACAACCACAAAAGTAACTTCAAGTCTTCAACCTTACTTTTTCTTATTATTATACTTTTTAGCTTGCGAAATTAAAAGTTAAGTGTTCAATTAAAAAGTTTGATGATAAGTCTGATAAGTCGAAAAACAGAGTCATCAAACGAGCTCTTAATATACTATGATTCCAATATACGGAGTACTCTAAAAATTATACTACATACTTCTTTGATACGGAGTATACCGAACATTTACAAAATTATACTTTCATTCCTCATTGGTAAAAATATTTTAAGAATCAAATTTTGAAAATTTAATATGAGAAGAGTTTGGTAATATTTTTCAATGTTTTAATATATTAATGAATAATTTATAATCAAAATAGAATGTGTGAATAATATCCTGCACGTTATTTTTTCCCCACAAGGGATTGCCTTTTTCTGTTTTGATCATGAAGCTCAGAGTAGTATCATGTGCTTGGAAGTCGGAAGAGCAAGAACACCGTTAAAATATGGTGCACCGTTCAATTAATGATTCAGGTTGCCCTTCAAGTCTTCAACTTTCTCGCTCAGTCTATCATAGGCGTGCAAAAATATATGCACTCGGAATCCTTGCAGTGAACGGAATTAGCTTTCCACATAAGAGGGTCAAGTTCTGTTCTCCGATCTTCGTTGTAGTTGAATTTATTTGACAGGATTTTTTCCGGAAAAGTCCCGAAATAGGACTAAAACAGTTTGAAAATTCCAAAATAGCACTCTCATGTTTTTATTCCAAAAATAGGATTAACTACTATCAAGTTTGAAAAATATTGCATGTTTGAAGTCTGGTACTGCTAAAACATGACAATAATTAGTTCTATTTTGGAAATAAAAACATGACAGTCATATTTTGGAAATTTCAAACCTTTTTAGTCCTATTTCGGGTAATATTCCAATTTATTCTCGTAGAGTTATTCTTAGAGTCTCGTTTGATAACCTAGAAATTGACTGAACCAGCTGATTCTGGTGAAATTTATGAAGATTTGAGTGCAGGATTGAATTGGCGATGATTTGTGAAAAATTATATTTAAAATATTTTATTTGTTAATAAGCTAAAGGAAAAGTTATATGAAAAATAGTTAAAATGATCTTCTCGATTTCTAGAGTAACTTCAGTCAATACAACAAGAAAATTAACTTCAACCTTACTTTTTCTTATTACACAATTCAGTGCGCAAAATAAAAAAAATCATGTTTAGTGAAAAGTTAGCTAATAAACTTGATAAGGCAAAAAACAGGATAACCAATCGGGCTCTTAGTATACACAAAAAAATGAAAGCTTTTTGCATACTCGTTTGTGTACATTATCATTTCTTCACTCGCATGCAAAAATAGATAATTATTGACTTTTCTAAACATGTTTGCGCACAAATAAAAAATATGTACACATACATTTTTTGTGTGTATACAAACAATTTATTTTCTGTGTATACAATCAATGTATACATACATTGATTTCCGTGCAACCTATTATGACTTTTCTGCAAAAAAGAACACCAATTAATGTGATTTGCACGAAAACCAATGTCTATGCACAAACACCAGTTGTCTGTACACACAAAAAGTGTCTATGCACATATATTTTTATCTGTGTGCAGACACCAGACATGTTTACAGAAAAATTTTGTTCACACAAACAAAATTTATTTATACAGATAAATTAGAGCCCATTTGGTAACACTTAAATCGGCTGCATTGACAGATTGTGCTAAAATTTATGAAATTATGGCTAAAGCGACGAGTTGACTGACTCTACTGATCTGTGAATAAAATATATTTTATAAATAAAAAAAATTATATGAAAAAATAGTTAGAATGATCTTTTATTGTAACTTCATTCTATACAGTCAGAAAAGTAACTTCAACTCGGTTTTTCTTAATATTACATAATTCAGTGCGTGAAATCAAAAGTTAGGTGTTATGACAAAATTGTTTGACAACAGAAAGAAAGAAAGAAAGAAAGAAAGAAAGAAAGAAAGAAAGAAGTAATGAAATGAACTCTTAATTTACAAAAATGATGTTTGTACTCACTTTTATACTAACTTTTGTATTCATCCATGTTTGTGAAAGTTTTTTTTGCACATACAAAATATTATCTGTGAACTGTATTTACAGCAAAAAAAACTTTACAAACATGATAAATATTAAGTGGATATAAGATTAAGTACATCCTTAATTTATCGGAAATTCGGAAGTGTATCTACTTATTCTTTTTTGCAAACCTAAGCGTAAACGGAAGTGTACACCAACCACTACACTACAGTAGAATGAACCCTTCAAAAGTGACTTAAATGATTAATTAGGACCAGTGCCTTTATATTGCCAGCTGAGCTGGTGATGCAATATTTGGTACGTTTTTGTCTTCATTCTTTTCCTGTTTATTCAAAATAACGTGGGAAAATAAAAGCACGGCAGATGTTTGTTTGACTATAAGGCTGATTGCAACCATGAGGTGAAAATGTTATTTTTAAGGTTTTCACCCCAAAAATTGATGCAACCCATTGTATACGTGCGTGCCAAAGTGGCTTGGTAGCTCCGCTCAAGTGAATACCTCAGGCCTTATTCACTGAGAAGACAAAGCAATCGTGGTTGTTGGGCATAAAGAAATAAGCAATGGTCTCATTTAAATTATAACCCCAATTATATTTAAACTATTATAACTTTTTTATTTGAATTTCAATTTTTATAAAAAATATATAATAATTCATAACTTTTCATGATCTTTCATATGACACCAATCTTGGATATATAAAGTTGAAAAAAAATGAAGTTTCAGTTCTTCAAGATTTGTAAACCTAATTCTTTTTAAAATAGGTCTAAAGTAACCGCTATAAAATCAAACTCTAAATTTATTTATTTTTACATTGGAATGTTTGATTTTTCAAATCATAATTACATATAACAAAAAATTGGAAAAAATATTGATGTGTAACAATAAAATTAAGGCTTTATTAAAAAAACATTGTTGCGTAAATTTATTGACGGAACTGGGTTGCAGTGAAAATTGAATTGACTGAATGAATACGTATAAATTGATGACAAATTTGATTTATTGACGGAACCGGGTTGCGGTTAGCCTAAGAGAGTGTTTGTGATTACTTATATTAAAAAAAACAATTTTTAAAGTAATTTTGGAGAAAGTACTTAATAGTAAAAGTTGGTAGTGTTTGGAAAAAAAGGTGATTTTGAGAAACTAAAAGTTGGTAGTGTTTGATAAAATAAGTACCTTTTGTGTAATAGAAAAAGTAAAAAACAGTTTAAAGCACCCTCACACCTGCTTCCAGCTTTTAAGTAATTAATTTAAGCATAAACTGTCATTTGAAAACACTCTTTTCAAATTTTTTAAGCCGAAAGTTGAAAAACGTTTTTTTAAGCAACTTCAAACACTCCTTAAGTGAATGTTAGGAGATGGTTGTGCTTGTGCTTCGTTTTTCAGGAGCTAGTTCCTTCCAACTTTGAAAAACTATTTCTAAGAATAATTTGGAGTACCCAGAAATAATTCTGCACTTTCACTCAAACACTTTAAAGAGCAGAAACAGTTTTATGAAGTAGATCTAAACACCCCCAAACCCAATAAAAATCGGTGTTTCACATAACTCAAGAACAACCGAATAATATGCGCTCTCCGTATTTAAAAATTTCAACACTTTCTTTTTTGGGATGTATTTAAAAGTTTCTTACACTTTCATTTTTGATAAGTTTACCCTATATAAAATAGGTAGTATTCAACTACCTTTACTTTATCTACGGAGTATTTTTTATCTTTTTTTTCATAACTTTACACACTCTTATACTTTTTTTACACTATTCACTACCCCTACTTTTCTATCCTAAAATATTGTGACCAAAACTAGTGTAGTGAACGAGTGTAGTGAACGTTTAAATACAGAGGGAGTACGTATTTAATAATTAATGCATGCGTAGTAATGTTTTTATTACCGGGAGTACTTTATAAGGAGGAAAAAATCAAGGTGAACTATAAGAGTAAACTCATTCACATGAGTGTTTCCAATTTTTTTTAAAACAAAAATAGAAATTATGGAATTAAGTTACCTCAAGCCCCTCAAGGTACGTGCCCGTTCGGTAATTATATTGTTTGTAGTTTGACACCTTTATCAAACTCCAATTTATTTAAATTTGTTAAAAATAATAAAAGAAGTTTGTGTTTTGTTTTGGATGAACTCTTCCAAGTTGTCCAATTTAGCTCTTTCATCTATTACGGAGTAAATTTTTACTACAATTTGATTTTGAAAAAATGGATACAATTATACTTCGATCAATTAAAAAAAAAATCATTTATGTCATTTCAATTAGAGACTTCAACAAATTCAATCCAATTATACTGACGTATGAAACAATAATTATGAAAAATAAATAAATACTATGAAAAACAATACCGACCGGAGTAAGTATGATGAAAATATATACTCCATATTTCTCATAATTTAGTTAGGGTCTATTTGCAACAGTTTCTTCTTTAAAAAGTGTTTTTTTAATGAAATGAGGAGAAATGATTAAATAAAAGTTGATAGTGTTTGAGAAAAAAGGGATTTTGAAAAGTAAAAAGTTGGTAGTGTTTGGTAAAATAAGTATTTTTTGTGTAATAGAAAAAGTAAAAACACTTTTGACATGAAAGCCGAGAAAAAAAATGATACGTAGTGTTTGGTAAAATAAGTGTTTTTTTTAAACCAAAATGTGAGAAGTGTTTTTTTTAAAGCATTCGCAAACCAACCCTTATAATGGTCATTATTATATGGGAATTCCTTATTATATTAAAATGTGCATCATAAGTTCATAACAATCGTGACAATTGCCAAACCCTAAAAGGTGAGAACAGTGGCGGATCTAGACTTTAAATGTATTTTTTACGGAATGGCAATTGCCAAACCCTAAAAGGTGAAAACAGTGGCGGATCTAGACTTTACATTTAGGGTGTTCGAAACTAAAGTAAAGTTAAAAGTATCACAATAATTATATCTAGGAAAAATTGAAAATAATAATCCAAACTATTGCCGGTCCGCTGAAAATAATCCCAACTATTGATTATTTTTGTTTAATCCCAACTATATAGACTATCCGCCAATAATGGTCCATGACCAGATATTACCTCTATAAAAAGTGAATTTTAAATAGAAATTAAGCGTAAAAATTAAAAGTTGAGATTATTTATAGTGATTACTTGTTATATCTCATCTCATACACTTTAGAAACTACAAGAATTTATTCATAGGAACCATTATTGGCGGAAGGTCCCTAAAGTTGGGATTATTCTTTAATAATCAATAGTTGGGATTATTACTATCAATTTTTCCTTATATCTAATGTTATAATTCAACAATTGAATTTTATATCAATAAAAAAACTAGGGGTGGGTTTGGTTTGGGTCCCGAACCAATTCAGTATATCCCCGAACCGACCCAGTATTTCGATTCACCAATATACGACAACAAAAAGCAAATTGTTATTATAAGAACGGGTACCGATTTTTCGGTTCGGTTTACCCGAAACGTTCGCTTATCCAAAACCGAAAGAAACCAACAAAATTTAATATATAAAACTTGAACTTAATAACTAAAAGCCTATTAATTGGAACTTGCCAAATACCTGAGCCCCATAAGCCCAACGGCATTCATAGATACTTGAACGTATCTTAGCCTTCACTACATAGAGATTTGTGGAGCAAAATCAGCCAAAGCAACCACTTTAGCCAGAACTTCATAAATTTCAACAGAATCAGCCAAAACAGCGGATTTTCGTGGTACCAAACAGGCTCTTATATATACTTACTCATATTTTTATATGTATATCCTATAAAATTCTAAGAGTAATACTGAAAAATATTATTGAAAAAATGTTATTTGATACTACGGAGTATTTGTTTTAGTTTTAAAATATTGTAATACTTAAAAATACTGAAGTTTGTGCATTTGTACATTATGGATTATAGCAATATTATATTTTAGTTTATTTGTGAAATAATGAGTGAAATGTCAAAATACATATTAAATGAGGGGCTAATGTATAAATACGTTATAATTAAATAAATAAATATAACTTTGGTAAGAAGTAAGTAAAAAGAATAAAAGGAATATTCCCTTTTAGTGATAAAAATGATGTAAATTGTTGTGGAGAAAGTACTGTGTAATTGCTGGCTTATTAATTTTCCTGTTTTGATGAATTTTCGGGAGGTATACTTCCTTCCGGAAAGGTTTTGGTTTGGTCCCCCTTTTCATTGTATTTTTATTTTATTATCAATAAATAAAATCTTGTAAATGTTTCCCGACATTTATCCCACCGACTTAGATGGTTTATCTACCGGGATAAAAAAAATCACCATTTTAGTGAAAAAAATGGCGTAAATGGTTGGAGACGGCCTCAAGCTCTTAAGAGCTCCCATAAACCTACCAAAAAAATCTATTACTCCCTAAAGCATGTCGTACGCATGAAATGAAATATCTATAATTATGAATTGATAAACTTGTAAATGCATTCCTCGACTTATTTGGGATTCTTTTTTACCAACTGGGGCAAGTAATGAGTTAATTGAGAAATTATCCGACTCCAATTCTGGAAGGTGATTGCGTAATCGCTAATAATTAGAGAGGACGATTGCCCCTTTTCTCTTAATTGGTAGGGTCGTAGGGAGTGAATTTAAGAGAGAAACGGACGGACCTGATGACCGAAGCAAATCCCTAGAACCTTCTTCTTCATGGCATCCAACTTGGTGACGAGACTGAGGAGATCGCAGATCCAGACGTCGTTCCCGTGCGCATCGCCGCAGCTGCCGGTGATGACGTATCCGTCGAACTCTCCGATTTCGTCATCGGCCGGGAACTCCCCTCTCGCCACTCGGAAAACACTCCACGTTTCTCCTTCCTCCGCCAGCATTCTCAGGAAAACGCCATAGTAACCGCCGTAATTCTGCTTCACGTACTCCGAGTCCTCCGCGCACAGCAGAACTGCGAACTTCTTTCCTTCTTCCATTATTAATTGCTATTTTTATACTTCGTAGTTGTAGTTCTATATTAGACGAAGTCCTCCTCCTCTGTTTCTATATGTTATACGGAGTATTGTATTTATGGAGGGTGATAAATACAGAGTACGAGTATAGTTTATTGGAGGAAGGATATGGAGGAGTCTTCTTCATATATGAAGTCAAAATCTCAAGTGTCACATCCACTTGATCACATGAAGCGCTATGTTTGGATTATGGACGGCTGAATATGAAGTGCTCTGCTACTCACGTTTGATACATTTATACTTGAAAAATAATGACTAGGTTGTACACACAACTTTTACACAACCTTCTACGGAGTAATTGTTTGTGTACATAGACAATTCGTTTAAAAGGTTGTATACACAACTTTTACACAACCTTCTAATTGTTTGTGTACATAGACAATTCGTTTAAAAAGGGCAAAATTTTACACTAAAATGTTTGTGTACATGGACAGTGTACAATTTGTGTACACCATTAATTACTCTTTATACTTACATTAATTAGTACTCTCCCCATCTCGCAAAAATAGTTCCCGATTTTCTTTTTGGATCGTCCTAAAAAAATCCCACTTACTAAACAAGGAAAGTTTTATCTAATAAAAAACATATTTTGCCCCTCATTATTATTTACCCTCCCACTCCACCGATTGATCTTATCTCCTCCCTCCCCCCCTACTCAATTTTTTATGATTACCACTTCCCTCTTTCATTCCCACCCACTTTCCTTCGAAGTTTCATTATTCCGGCGATACCACTTCCCCTCTCTCTTACACTATTCCGGTCATTTGCCCTTCCCTCCTTCCATTCTTCAGTTCGTTGAACTTTATTTTCTTCTGTAGTTTAAAATCCAGTTTTACCCTATCTTATATGTTGATCTAACCATATGTCCTAATTTTAAATCCCTAAATCTGACTACCATGGAAGATCTACCTGCATGCAATGAATGCATGGAGGATCTTATGGTTCCGGCCAGTGAACATGAGTCAAAATACTACCCTGGTCAAGGCCTTGTGGTTCCGGACAACGTTGTGGAGTCCCAGGTCAAAGGCGGTGAAGGTCCGGAGGAGTTTGTGGTTCTGGACAGTGAAGAGGAGGCAGAGGAGGAGGATGGTGAAGTTATGATGGAGCTTATGGTTTCAGATAGTGAAGAGGAGTGGGAGGAGGAGGTTGGTGGAGGTGCGGTGGAGCTTGTGGTTCCGGACAGTGAAGAGCAGCAGGAGATGGCGGACAAGGAGGCCCTCCCAGACCGTAATGCTGCAAATATACGGAAGGAGGTGCATGTGGTACATTCGTAATCCTGGTCTAGAGGACTTCTTAAAACTGATCCTACCCGGCTGGGAATCAAGGATGTGGAACGTTGACACCTAACAGGGGAGTTTGTTTCTTTATTTGTTTTCCAATCTTTCACTCATTTCCATTGCTTCTCGGTATGTTGGTATTGTTGTGGAAATGGTTGTCAGACTTGTGTTACATGTACGTTGTGTGTGTAGATGTGTTTGATTCTGGGGCAACAATGATGATTTTAGGGTGTTCTTATCTACTAAAATGTCCTTGTTATGATGCATATATGGTATGAGCATTTATGGTTGGTATCTATCTACGCTTGTATGAGTGAAATTTATTGTTACTGATGTTTGTGTGACCAAATGGTCTGAGTAAGAGTTATGTGAGGCTGCTATGATGACCTTATTAGCCTGAGCATTATTGGTTGGTATGAGGCTGCTATGATGATTATGGTTGGTATCTATCTATGCTTGTATGACTGAAATTGGTTGCTACTGATGTTTGTGTGACCAAATGGTCTGAGTAAGGGTTACGTGAGGCTGCTATGATGACCTTATTGGTCTGAGCATTTTTGGTTTGTATGAGCCTGCTATGATGACCTTATTGGTCTGAGCATTGTTGGTCGGTATGAGGCTGCTGTGATGATTATGCTTGGTATCTATATATGCTTGTATGACTGAAATTGATTGCTACTAATGTTTGTGTGACCTTATGGTTTGAGTAAGGGTTGTGTGACGCTGCTATGATGACCTTATTGGTCCGAGCATTATTTTGTGTGAGGCTGTTATGATGACAATATTGATCTGAGCATTGTTGGTTGGTATGAGGCTGCTATGATGACAATATTGTCACGCCCCGGACCTCCCCGGACACGTCAACAACCCGCCGTATAATACGAATAGTCAACCGCAGTCCAACACATTCATATTATACAAGGCGTCACGAATACCATTCACACGTAAGCCATCCATAAACAACATAATAAGCAATCGAATATGTAGCGGAAAACATAGTTTGAAAACAAATGCCACACGTGGCAAACATGAGCACGCAGGCTCTATAGTAAAATATTCATGAGCATGTTTATTAATCTTTAAAAACAGAATGGAGGAAGCACGAACCAAGTCTTCCCTCCTATATGATCTCTCGAGCAACGAGCACAGGAAGCAAGCTCTAGCCTCAACCTGAAAAATGGTGGTGGGACGCCCCCGAAGGGGTCAGCACTCTATAGGGCTATAAAGTGCTGGTGTGGCAGGCATCTAATAGATATACAACAAGTATTTCACACACAAGACCCTCAAATAGGGTGATAATATAGTATAGGTCGTAATCCCAGATTACCCCTTTCAAAATACATACTTACTTTATATAAGGTCAAGTAGTCGGCTCAAAGGCCCATGTTTATTACAAAACATTTCCCAAAACCCCGTGACTAATGGTCACGACATACATAGGGTCCAACCCTAACATAACTTCTCATTTCTAGAGTTCGGCTCGAGTACATCATCATGCACTCGCATCATAGATCTCCTACTTCATGTAATCATATCATAGATCTCCTACTTCATGTACTCACCCCATAGATCTCCTACTTCATGTATTCACACCATAGATCTCCTACTTCATGTATTCACACCATAGATCTACTACTTCATACAATCACACCATAGATCTCCTACTTCATACAATCACAATTGACACTTGAATCTTATTCAAGTTCATCACAAACAAACTCAACCTTTAAGTTTGATTCTATCAACATCTAGAACAATCCTTAACTAGCATCACAATACTATTAAAATTATTCCTACAACTCATTTATCATTAATGGTAGCCCCTCCATATCAATAGATATGTGGCAGCCTCCCATGCGCTAAGCATCATCATGCAATTATACATTTACACACACATAACATTCATACATGAGTTGGAAGGTCAATTTACCATATTAGCATACTTTTATCTCACATAACTCCATATTCATCAATATGGTTTCAATTCATGATCAAGTCCATTACTTATCATTCATATCATGTTCAAACATATTTATTCACAAAAACATGATTTAAACATTTAGGTAATCTCATGCATAACCTACAAGTTGTAAGCAACTAGATGTCGGTCCTCACCTCAATTGAGCTTTAAACTATTCCTTCTTGGTCCAATGGTCAAGACCTTGGTCAAGGTGGATTTGGAACTGATTCCTTGCTCAAATATGAGTGTTAAACAGCCTCTTCCAAGTGCTAGCTCAACCCTTAAATGTTGGTACGAAAACAGCCCCTATAATGGTTGTTTTCCGGTGAACACGTTTCCTAGTTTTCCAAGATTTACTCTAGGTTAGTATCTAACCTTTACATCAATAAAATAACTTTTCAAGGACATATTATACACTTGGATTAGTGTACAATAGTTCCACCAATCGTTCATATCATTTGGAAAATGAATGGAAAGGTTTTGGGGTTAACAACTCACTTTAGAAGAGTAAATCCGTTTCTGCGAGATTGTGTTTTGCTCAGACGATTTGGAAGCCTTCCACTACTCCGATTGATTCAAACCAGACCTTAACAGATTCCTCGTCTTGATAGCTTTCTTTTGGTATATCACACACCTTATTTGGATTGGTATATCTCGAGATATCAACCAAACAGCCTCAGCACTCTCACAGCTCGAGTTTACAGACCACCACTCACTCCAGCTCGATTTTTGTAAGATAAACCTCTCCCCTCGAGCAGAGACCACTCAAATATGAAAATAGACTTCAAAGGCTATCCAAGGACACCTCATTCACCTTATTTGGACGAGTATAACATCACTCATGGAGGGAGACAAAACAGCACACCTGTTTGTGCGAAAACAGTGGTGGTGGCCCAACATTGATTCCAACTATGTCATGGGCAGTGCTTCTCCATGTGGTGCGGCCAAGGTAAGTCTCCTAACCCATTTTTATTCGTCTTTCAGGTACTAATATCATGTGGAGTGGTTCCCAATTGATCCCAATCATTTTGGGATCCAAATTATCTACCAATACTTCCAAAAATGGGAAGATGGGTCCTATTGTTTTATCTTTTGTCAAAGATGTCTTTTTGTACTCATCCTAATTTATTTAGAACAAGCCAACTTCCTACATCACATTATTGATCTCCAATATGTGTAGGTTTATCACAATAATTTACTTAATGGATATTATAGAAGAAAAATCCTACTCCCATTATTTAGTTCAATAATGCCAAATATGGGGCTATAGACATTGTATTCTTCTTTAATCATTCTATCACATATTTGACATTTGTCATACATATTATTGGGCTACTAGCCGTGTGGGTCACTCCCGAGTGGGTCTAGAACACCATTCTCGAATACTTGCTATTTTTAGCAGGTTGGGCCCAAAATAATGTTTGGGCCGCCCGACCTTCCTCAAATTGTCTTGAAAAGGTCATATATCCTATTTAGAAAATGTTGGGCTCCTTTATCTATCAATAAGTCCCAAATAGTATCTGTATGTCCGATACTAATATACGAGTTCGAACAGTACAATATTCGATCATTAATTACGTAAAACATTAATCGTTTTACAATTGTTTGGGAATCAGAAATCCAATACATAAACTTGAATTTTAAATCAAATTTTCAAGGACGTTCGGGAGCAATGTCACAAGTTCACCCCCCCTTAACAGGAATTTCGTCCCCGAAATTCACAGCTCTACTCGAATAGGAATGCATACTGCTTCCTCATCAAAGCTTCTGTTTCCCAAGTCTCTTCTTCGACCCGGTCACTCTTCCAAAGGACTTTAACCATTGGAACTTCTTTACTCCTCAGTTTCTTCACTTTTCTGTCAATAACTCTTACCGGTTGCACGGCATAGCTCAAATCTTCACGTACCTCCACGGGCGGCTTCTCCAACACATGAGAAGGATCATGCACGTACTTCTTAAGCATGGACACGTGAAATACATTATGAATCTTCTCCAACTCAGGAGTCAACTGTAGACGATATGCTACGGCCCCAACCCTCTCTATAATTCTGAATGGGCCTATATATCGTGGGTTAAGCTTTCCTCGGGTTTGGAATCGAATGATTCCTTTCCAAGGAGAAACTTTCAGGAATACCTCGTCGTCAACCTTAAACTCTAGGGTTCTTCGACGCTTATCTGCATAACTCTTTTGTCTATCCTGAGCCGCCTTGAGTCTCTCTCGAATCAACTTCACCTTTGACTTGGTGACCTCAACCAACTCAGTACCCTCGAGTTTGGCCATGCCAACCTCATCCCAGCATAACGGTGTACGGCACCTCCTCCCATACAATGCCTCGTGTGGAGGCATGCCGATGCTTGCCTGGATAACTGTTGTTATAGGCAAACTCCACGAGTGCTAAGTGGTTGTCCCAACTTCCTTGAAACTCCAATGCACAAGCCCTCAACATGTCTTCTAAGATCTGTATGACTCTTTCAGACTGCCCATCCGTCTGTGGGTGGAAAGCAGTACTGAACTTCAGCCTCGTTCCCATAGACTCTTGAAATTTTGGCCAAAAACGTGATGTGAAACGTGGGTCTCTATCGGATACAATGGTCACTGGGACCCCATGCAGCCTCACGATCTCATCCGTATACAATTTGGCTAACCTCTCAAGTGGGTAGGTAGTGTTGATAGGCAAGAAGTGTGCACTCTTTGTGAGCCTATCCACAACAACCCAAACTGCATCGTAGTTCCGAATTGTCCGTGGTAAACCTACCACGAAATCCATAGTCACATGTTCCCACTTCCACTCAGGAATGGAAAGTGGTTGTAACAAGCCTGCTGGATGCTGATGTTCTTCCTTAACTTGTTGACATGTAAGGCATCGACTGATGTACTCGGCTATTTCCCTCTTCATTCCAGACCACCAGTAACTTTCTTTCAAATCACGGTACATTTTTGTGCCCCCCGGGTGCATGGCATACGCCGATGAATGAGCCTCCTCTAAGATGGACTTTCGGATCTCCTCATCTGACGGCACACACACTCGGTCACGAAATAACAAGAGACCATCATCTCTTTCCCTGAAATCCTCCACCGGTCCCGCTTGCATGCGTTCCCGGACCTTCATAAGTTCTGCGTCAGTCTCTTGACCCTTCTTGATCTCATCAAGTAAGGTCGGTCTCACTTCGAATCGTGCCAATAAGGCACCGTCGTTAGATACATCCAATTGGGCCCTCAGTGCCCTCAAACTAGTCAACAATGCCCCAGACAAACTCTTCCGACTGAGGGCATCTGCTACAACGTTTGCCTTACCTGGATGGTACTCAATAACTAGATGGTAGTCCTTTATCAACTCCATCCACCGTCTCTGTCTCATGTTTAACTCTTTCTGAGTAAACACGTACTTCAAGCTCTTATGATCAGTATATATGTGACATGTCTCTCCGTAGAGATAATGTCTCCAAATCTTCAGTGCAAACACTACTGCTCCCAGCTCCAGATCATGGGTAGGGTAATTTACCTCATGCTTCTTCAACTGTCGTGAGGCATAGGCAATTACTCTCCCCTCCTGCATCAACACACACCCAAAACCTTGGATGCTCGCGTCACTATAGACATCGTACCCCATACCCTGTTTGGGTAATGCAAGTACCGGTGCCTCGGTCAATCTCTTCTTCAGTTCGATGAATCCTTTCTCACATTTGTCATCCCATATAAACTTAGCTCCCTTTCGAGTGAGCTTCGTCAACGGCGACGCCAAAACAGAGAACTTTTCCACGAACTTTCTGTAGTAGCCTGCCAATCCAAGGAAACTACGAATTTCCTTGACATTCTTTGGTCTCTCCCATTCGGTAATGGCCTCTATCTTCTTGTTATCAACAACAATTCCCGATCCCGAAACCACGTGCCCGAGAAAGCCAATTTCCTTTAGCCAAAATTCACATTTAGAAAATTTGGCATAAAGTTGCTTCTCCCGTAGTGTCTCTAGAACAAGTATCAAGTGCTCCTCGTGCTCTTCTTCACTCTTTGAGTAAATCAAGATGTCATCTATGAACACAATCACGAATCGATCCAAGTATTTATGGAATACTCGGTTCATCAAGTCCATGAATGCCGCTGGGGCATTTGTTAACCCAAACGACATAACAAGGAATTCAAAATGTCCATACCTTGTGCGAAAAGCACTTTTTGGTATGTCATCTTCCTTAATCTTCAATTGATGGTAACCCGACCTCAAGTCGATCTTTGAAAACACCGTTGCCCCTCGTAGTTGGTCAAACAAGTCATCAATCCTAGGCAAAGGATACCTATTCTTGATTGTGACCTTGTTCAGTTGACGATAATCAATACACATTCGAAGCGTCCCATCTTTCTTTTTCACAAAAAGAACAGGCGCTCCCCACGGGGAGTGGCTGGGTCTGATGAAACCATTATCCAAAAGCTCTTGCAATTGGGTTTTCAACTCGGTAAGTTCAGCGGGTGCCATACGGTATGGCGGTATGGAGATTGGTTTGGTACCAGGCTCGACCTCGATCACAAATTCAATCTCCCTATCAGGTGGAAGCCCTGGCAGGTCTTTTGGGAAGACATCCGGGTACTTACGAACCACCCTCACGTCGTCGATGTTCACTTCTTCCTTGGTTTTGTCAACCACGTATGC
This sequence comes from Cuscuta epithymum, assembly GCA_945859915.1. Classification (NCBI taxonomy): domain Eukaryota; kingdom Viridiplantae; phylum Streptophyta; class Magnoliopsida; order Solanales; family Convolvulaceae; genus Cuscuta; species Cuscuta epithymum. The sequence goes on from CAMAPF010000938.1 coordinate 2,651,706, forward strand.
TAGGTATGCGTGGCATCCCTTTCTCATCATACTCCTTGCTCTCACGGCGGATATGATACATCTATTTGATTTGCCTCGGTCCCCCTCGAAGCGTAGGGTGTCCCCATCATTGCCTTCGAGTTCCAAAACCTTTGTGTAGCAATCTACCCTAGCATGATGCTTTTCTAGCCAATCCATCCCTAGGATTGCATCAAACTCCATCATACTCAGCGGTACGAAATCACACGTCAAGGTTTGGCCACCGATTTCCACCATACAAGATGGATAGTAATTGGTTCTTTCAACGTCTTCCCCTAGTGGTGTTGATACCACTAAAGTTTGCGTCATTGGTATTGATTGTATCTCTAAGCCCTCGGCGAACGCCTCACTTACGAATGAACGTTGCGCTCCGGTATCGATAAGGATTCGTGCATGCTTCCCATTAATCTTTAGTGTTCCTACATTTATAAGTCATGTGAGATACCTTTCTTACCATTCTTATACATTTAGAGAGGTTTATTATGTTCACACACGTGTTTGGGATCAAGAACAGGTCTTAACGTTGCAATACGGCGCAAAAAAGTCGACTTTGGGCTGCCCAGGATGTACGCACGGCGTGCCTAGGAGGTACGCACGGCGTGCGTGTCTTATAACCTCAAAATGGAGCTACTGCCACCAATGCACGGACCAACGCACGGACAACGCACGTCCGTGCGTATAGCAATTTCTTCCCGGATGCTACTGCCACCAACGCACGGGCAACGCACGGCCGTGCGTATAGCAATTTATTCCCGGTGGCTACTGCCACCAACGCACGGACCAACGCACGGACAACGCATGGCCGTGCGTATGGTCCAGCCTGGTGTGCGTTGGCGGAAAACAACCGTCTTTCGCCCGATTTCGCTCCGTTTGACCCCAAAACTTCGTGCAATGATCCCAACGACTAGCAACCTCAATTTATGGACTAATCAAGGGTAAAACACAAGTATACAAAAGGTAATACCTGCAACGGAATCCGGGTTAGCTTGAGCATCCGCCTCCGTCATCGCGTAGACCCTAGCCTGGGTCCTTCCTTGGTTCACGGACGGCGCGTTGCTCGCGCTTGCTCCCCCTTGCCCCCTGGTTACTTGGGAACCCCCGGCTTGGTTTCTTGTTCCCGTATCCCCGCTACTTGGTCCCGATGACCTTGGCCCACCCAATTGTGGGCAATGCGCCTTCAAATGCCCGGTGTTCCCGCATTGGAAGCATCTAGGAGGTTCACGGCATTTTCCGAGGTGACTCTTCTTGCAATTCAAGCAACGAGGCGTCCCCGAGGCTTGTGACCCCGAGTCATGCCTGCTCGAGCCCTGGTTCCCCCTAGATGGTGGCGGCGGTGCACGGAAAGATCCCCCTCCATGGTTCCCCTTTTTGTTGGAACCTTGGGAGCCGTGACTCTCCCATTTTCTCTTCTTCGCCTCTTCGGCGTTCTTCATCTTTCTTTCTTCCCATTCCTTCTCCCCTTTCAATCCCTGCTCGACCACCTGGCTAAAAGTCATGTTAGGCAACTGCGTTGCCCTCTCACGCACCTCCAAGTCTAAGGCATCCCAGAAGTGATTTACCATCCGGTTCTCATCACAGACATACTCCGGTATGAACTCCGCGAGTTCCCTGAATTTGTGTTCAAGTTGCCTCACCGTCATCTTGCCACCTTGGGTTAGGAGGGTATACTCTCTCCTCTTATTGTTCACCTCAAAATCAGAATAGTATTGGGCAAAGAACTCTTGTCGGAAATTCTCCCAAGTCACAACATTGCCATACTTCCCCTTGGCTCCATCCCACCATGTGGATGCCATCCCTTCAAGCAATCTTACCGCCACTCTTAGCTTGAATTCGGGGGTGAGTTGCATATCAAGGGCTGCTTCGTTCAACCTCTTGATCCATTTCGCGGCGACCGAGATGTCACCTGCTCCATTGAAGGGTTTGCACCCCAAGTCTCGTGCCTCTTTGAGGTATATGGAGATCCTTATGATCGGACCTCCATCACCCCGGCCCCCGTGTGGTTCAATGTGGGCCCTAGAGTCGCCATGGCTTCTTCCTCTTGAAGCCCCTCCCGAAGTTCGCCCTCCTCGGCGCCTTCGGCGTTCCCTCCTTTCCTCGCGCTCCCGCTGATATTGCTGGAGCAGCGCCTCAATTCTGGCTAGGGAGTCATTCTCCCCTTCTTCATCACTTACATCATCGTCATCCCCTTCGTAAGGGGTCTCAACCGGCTCGGTCTCCGGTTGGTAAGTCGAGTCCTCATAGGACCAGTAGGTTTCACTTTCTGTGTCAACATGACCGTCACTCACGGTCTGTGATCGGCCTCCACGGCCAGCTCCTCTAGATGCCCTAGAGGTCCTTCGACTGCCCTGTCCAGTCTCCACTGGTACACGGCCCGTCGGGTTTCTCCTAGTAATCCTGCCACCACGGTCCATTTCTGAAAGAAATTTGGAAAGAGTCGTTAGACTCGTATCAAATGTCAATTGACGGAGAGGTACTTAAGACACATTTTGGCTCGAGTCACCGCCATACCAATTGCTAAGGGTACCATCTTAACAATTAGAGACCTTGCAACCCAAGTACCAAAAGCTCTCCAAGTACAAAACTTCTATGCTCATGGTTTTCAAAATCTTTTCAAAAAGAGAATTTTGAGACTTCATTATGAAGTTTATGGACTAAGGCTCTGATACCAACTTATTTGTCACGCCCCGGACCTCCCCGGACACGTCAACAACCCGCCGTATAATACGAATAGTCAACCGCAGTCCAACACATTCATATTATACAAGGCGTCACGAATACCATTCACACGTAAGCCATCCATAAACAACATAATAAGCAATCGAATATGTAGCGGAAAACATAGTTTGAAAACAAATGCCACACGTGGCAAACATGAGCACGCAGGCTCTATAGTAAAATATTCATGAGCATGTTTATTAATCTTTAAAAACAGAATGGAGGAAGCACGAACCAAGTCTTCCCTCCTATATGATCTCTCGAGCAACGAGCACAGGAAGCAAGCTCTAGCCTCAACCTGAAAAATGGTGGTGGGACGCCCCCGAAGGGGTCAGCACTCTATAGGGCTATAAAGTGCTGGTGTGGCAGGCATCTAATAGATATACAACAAGTATTTCACACACAAGACCCTCAAATAGGGTGATAATATAGTATAGGTCGTAATCCCAGATTACCCCTTTCAAAATACATACTTACTTTATATAAGGTCAAGTAGTCGGCTCAAAGGCCCATGTTTATTACAAAACATTTCCCAAAACCCCGTGACTAATGGTCACGACATACATAGGGTCCAACCCTAACATAACTTCTCATTTCTAGAGTTCGGCTCGAGTACATCATCATGCACTCGCATCATAGATCTCCTACTTCATGTAATCATATCATAGATCTCCTACTTCATGTACTCACCCCATAGATCTCCTACTTTATGTATTCACACCATAGATCTCCTACTTCATGTATTCACACCATAGATCTCCTACTTCATACAATCACACCATAGATCTCCTACTTCATACAATCACAATTGACACTTGAATCTTATTCAAGTTCATCACAAACAAACTCAACCTTTAAGTTTGATTCTATCAACATCTAGAACAATCCTTAACTAGCATCACAATACTATTAAGATTATTCCTACAACTCATTTATCATTAATGGTAGCCCCTCCATATCAATAGATATGTGGCAGCCTCCCATGCGCTAAGCATCATCATGCAATTATACATTTACACACACATAACATTCATACATGAGTTGGAAGGTCAATTTACCATATTAGCATACTTTTATCTCACATAACTCCATATTCATCAATATGGTTTCAATTCATGATCAAGTCCATTACTTATCATTCATATCATGTTCAAACATATTTATTCACAAAAACATGATTTAAACATTTAGGTAATCTCATGCATAACCTACAAGTTGTAAGCAACTAGATGTCGGTCCTCACCTCAATTGAGCTTTAAACTATCCCTTCTTGGTCCAATGGTCAAGACCTTGGTCAAGGTGGATTTGGAACTGATTCCTTGCTCAAATATGAGTGTTAAACAGCCTCTTCCAAGTGCTAGCTCAACCCTTAAACGTTGGTACGAAAACAGCCCCTATAATGGTTGTTTTCCGGTGAACACGTTTCCTAGTTTTCCAAGATTTACTCTAGGTTAGTATCTAACCTTTACATCAATAAAATAACTTTTCAAAGACATATTATACACTTGGATTAGTGTACAATAGTTCCACCAATCGTTCATATCATTTGGAAAATGAATGGAAAGGTTTTGGGGTTAACAACTCACTTTAGAAGAGTAAATCTGTTTCTGCGAGGTTGTGTTTTGCTCGGACGATTTGGAAGCTTTCCACTACTCCGATTGATGCAAACCAGACCTTCACAGATTCCTCGTCTTGAGAGATTTCTTTTGGTATATCACACACCTTAATTGGATTGGTATATCTCGAGATATCAACCAAACAGCCTCAGCACTCTCACAGCTCGAGTTTACAGACCACCACTCACTCCAGCTCGATTTTTGTAAGATAAACCTCTCCCCTCGAGCAGAGACCACTCAAATATGAAAATAGACTTCAAAGGCTATCCAAGGACACCTCATTCACCTTATTTGGACGAGTATAACATCACTCATGGAGGGAGACAAAACAGCACACCTGTTTGTGCGAAAACAGTGGTGGCGGCCCAACATTGATTCCAACTATGTCATGGGCAGTGCTTCTCCATGTGGTGCGGCCAAGGTAAGTCTCCTAACCCATTTTTATTCGTCTTTCAGGTACTAATATCATGTGGAGTGGTTCCCAATTGATCCCAATCATTTTGGGATCCAAATTATCTACCAATACTTCCAAAAATGGGAAGATGGGTCCTATTGTTTTATCTTTTGTCAAAGATGTCTTTTTGTACTCATCCTAATTTATTTAGAACAAGCCAACTTCCTACATCACATTATTGATGTCCAATATGTGTAGGTTTATCACAATAATTTACTTAATGGATATTATAGAAGAAAAATCCTACTCCCATTATTTAGTTCAATAATGCCAAATATGGGGCTATAGACATTGTATTCTTCTTTAATCATTCTATCACATATTTGACATTTGTCATACATATTATTGGGCTACTAGCCGTGTGGGTCACTCCCGAGTGGGTCTAGAACGCCATTCTCGAATACTTGCTATTTTTAGCAGGTTGGGCCCAAAATAATGTTTGGGCCGCCCGACCTTCCTCAAATTGTCTTGAAAAGGTCATATATCCTATTTAGAAAATGTTGGGCTCCTTTATCTATCAATAAGTCCCAAATAGTATCTGTATGTCCGATACTAATATACGAGTTCGAACAGTACAATATTCGATCATTAATTACGTAAAACATTAATCGTTTTACAATTGTTTGGGAATCAGAAATCCAATACATAAACTTGAATTTTAAATCAAATTTTCAAGGACGTTCGGGAGCGGTGTCACAAATATAGTCTGAGCGTTGTTTGTATGAGGCTGGTACGATGATTATACTCTGTATTAGTCTGAGCATTGTTTTGTGTGAGGTTGGTATGATGACAATATTGTTTGAGCATTGTTTGTACGAGGCTGCTTTGAGTAATATACTTTGTACTACTCTGCATCGTTTTGTGTGAGGCTGCTATGATGAATAAGGGAGCCATAAGGCTTGAGAAAGGATTCTGTTATGCTATAATGATGATATAATTTCTGAGTAGCTGCAACAGTATAGGCCTCTAAACAATCCAAATTATCTATGCCTCCATAAAATTACAAAAATATAGTCCTATACAACATGAAAAAAAATGTAGGCCCATACACAAGCACAAAAATATAGGCCTGTACAATATGACAAAAAGGCATGTACAAAAACACGCCTTCACAGTGATGGACTGAGTTCGTTACTGGAGATGACTTATTCTTCATCATCTTCATGGATAAACTGGTCATTACTTGCCTCTAGTAAGTTAACAATATTACTGTTACCCTGTTGTTGGGATAAAACAACCTCTGTGGCTTCTAGTAACTACACAACAACCTCTATGCTTATGGCCAGCCTTCCTTCTATGATCATTATGTCCTTTGCATTGTGTGGCAGATTGTAGTTGCTCCCATCCTCCACTTTCATTATATCTACCATCACATATTGATAGCTTAACCAAACCTTGTTGAGAGTGGTGGGTGAAAGCCGGTAGAATGCTTCATCTATTGCCTTTAATAGTTCATCCACATTCTTAGGTGCTTGTTGGTCTTTCATAGACTGGATTTCCCTAAACAACCCCAAGATTTCATAGGCTGGTCAGTTAGGATAATATTAATACCAGCTGCTTTTGAGGCAGCCATAAAGCCTGGGTCTGAATCTAGAATGTGTGGCCTTGCATTATATTGTTGCATTATCTTGTTGGATTACAATGTACTTAGCATTGCACACTGATTTTGTAATGCTAAGTACTGGTTTAGTTTCCATTACCCCTGCATCGTTGTTCTTGCTTTTCCTTTTAGCTGTCACTTTCTCAATGGATGGGAGAATGCCTATTTTACCATCCCAAATTACTTTCCCATTATCTGTAAATATAGGCCTCCCCACTGCTCCTAGTGGCATGACCTTGGTTATGAATCTCTTAGATTGCATAACCTATGTGGATCCAATTCTTACTGCCCCATGTAGTATCTTTGTGACGTTTTTTTGACAAGAAAACCATTTCTCATCAATGTGTATCACATTATGGAAATTTTTAAATACTGCCTTTGTTGGAATTGATTTGTCTAGAATAGAACATCAGTCTGTGAATTTTATTTGCATCACTTAGCAAAGGCTTAATAGCATTTGTATGACTTCTAAGCACACCTCTCTGAACCAATCTGTGAATATTTGACTTTGAAACTGAACTGGCCGAAGCAAGTGCTTTCATGTTAGTCCTTTTGTGAAGTGGGGTTTGTGAATTTTTTTTACATCAAACAACACTCCTTTTCTGCATGAGTTTCCCACCCACCTGGTTTTTACATCAATTGTTTCCCCTTTATAATCTGCTCTTTAGCTTTGCTCCAGATCATGAAAATGCTTCTTCTGGTCACTGAATATTTTGTGGCTAGATGACTTAGAACACCTTTCTGAGCTGTCACCTCCCCAGAATCATTTCTTGTTGCACTAATTAGAATTTCATCAACTACTCTCCATTCTACGTTTTGTAGTCTTTTTGCTTTGATATTTGAGCTTTGGGAATTTGTTGGTGTGTACAGGCCTTCATTTACTGCAGTTGGTGAGGAAGAATCATTGACTGCACCTGAAGATAGGTCTTCATTAATGGAAGATGCAATGGGGGAAGAAGAAGTCTGGGTGTCACTGTTGTTTGCGGAATTGCGGCCATAAATGTTGCGCGTAATGTGTGATAGTGTGTAGTGAAGCTTTAGATTTGGAATGTGTATTTATAGATGGTAATTTTAGAAAGTTTCCCAAAAAAGGGAGGAAACTTTTGAGGGGGAAAAGGGGTGGTGTACGAAGGGTGTAGAAAAGGTTGAATTGTTTATACCTACTATCACTTCATTGAATAGTGTAAAGCATTTTGAGTGTAGCAGTAATCCCCCTTGCGGTAACTCCCTTTCCTTTTCCTTTTACTTTCATTTCGGGGGCACTTTGGGAAAGACAAAGCATTTTTTAACTTTCCTAAAAATCTGTTCAAGTCAATGCGGGAACAATTTTCCGGGACGAAGTGAGCACAATAGTTCTGATTTTTTTTTATGAAAGTTATAAATTTTACATATTTATGAAATTATTTTTAATAAGATTATTTTTATATCATTGTTTTATTTTAAAGAGAATCCTATAAAAATATTCACTTGCTCAAAGTATATTTTATTGACCAAAATTTTTAAATAAAATAGAGTTTCAAATGATGATATGGTATAATTTTGATATGATATGTTTATTTCAAGACTAATTTGATCGGTCAAGTTTAGTCGGGTCTAATTTGACTGGTGACTAAAATCAATCCAAATGAAAATTTTAGAAGCAGTTAGATCAAGAAGGAAAATAATTCTTAAGAATTTGCAACAAGATTTATCTCGATGTGTAGAAATAATCATCATAAATATTCACTACAAATAATTAATGAGGCAGGGAAATAGAATATATAGGTCGTGTTTTGTGATTAGTTGTTAACAACTGGTGGTAGATAGCTGATCATTCTAGCTGGTATGACCGACTGATAGTAAGTAGTAATAACTGGTATGACCGGCTGATAGTGTCGAATGTATGATACATTTGTTCAGTTTTAGTTGATAGCATGTGATTTAACGTTTGAGGAAATGAAAGAAATACCATTGCATCCAAGAAAAAATATGAGAGCTTTGGGCTATGCTATGCAAGTGTCCAAGTTTACAGTTTGTAGATGGTATAAAAGAAAGCAAATCAAAATGCATTGTAGTGCTATCAAGCCACTCCTTACACATGTTGGAAAGTTCAAAAAGTTAGAATATTGTTTGAGTCATATAGTTCCACATTCCTTACCAATAACCTCTACTTTTCATGACTTCTATAATTACATACAGATTGATGAAAAGTGGTTTTACATATTAAGAGAAAGAACCACATTTTACATTGTTCCAATAGAAGAGGATCCATACAGAACATCGCAATAAAAAAAATTTCATTCCAAAGATAATATTTTTAGCAATTGTTGGTAGGCCGAGACTAGAAGATAAGGGGAGGTTTTATGGGATGGGAAAGTAGGCATATTTTCATTCGCACATGATTCTAAACAAAGTTGTCTGAGTAATAAAAAAGAAATGGACAGAATCATAAAACAGACATGTCATAATATAACAGGAAAATGCACGCCCTCATATTGGGACTAAAGATCCTGACTTTGTCAGGACCAGGACAAATGATGGATTGAACATTGAACTGAAATTCCAGTTTCCAAACAATCCAGACTTGAATGTTCTAGACTTGGGAATTTTTAGGGCAATTGATTCAATCAAAGATCAAAAGGGACCAAAGAATATTGCATGTTTAATTGAAGTTGTAAAAACTTCTTTCAGTTAGCTTATTCCAAACACATTGAACAAAAATTTTCGAACCTTTCAATGTGCAATGGAAGCAGTACTGCAGAACAAGGGAGGCAACAATTTCAAATTGAACTATATAGGCAAAGACAAGTTGGAAAGGCATGGGCTATTACCAACAAATATCTAGATTAGTGTTCAAATGTATGAAACAGCTATGGCATACTATAATGAACAAATGACAACTACCAATGCAGACCAATCACGAGGACAATTCATAAATGAAGAATAGGCATATCTTCATATAAACTGTCATGACATGTTTAATTTTAAATTTTGTGTTCTACACACAAGTGTTAATGCCTTTTTGTATGCTTTTTGTAAGTACATTGGTATGAAAGTACAAGTATTGATGTACTGCCATGTAGTATGTGTACAATTTTTTGTAAGCCCAAATGCAAAGTTATAATGCCATGTAGTATTTCAGTTGCGATGCACGCATTTACAAATGCAAACTCTTAATTGGTTCCAAACAATAGTGAATAGCAAATAGAACCTCCTTTAATTTCTTAATTGGGTGGCATCAGTGCAAAAAAAAAACATGTTAAATAGGCAATAAATTCAGTAAACATGAACTCGAGTCCCATAACATCATTAGTTTCCTAATAGTCACTAAACCCCCAACCCACATAGAAATAACAAACATGCAATTCACCATGAACATTTTCACAGTACAGAGAAATAGGGAGTACAAGCTACTTCCCTTTGAATTCGTGTCGGGGCACCTCCTTCCATTCGTCAACTTCGTCTGAACCATCCTCTGAACAGGTCAGGTTGCCATCTTCATTTTTCGTTGCCGAAGACACCTCCTGTCCATCTTTCAAGCCGTTCAGCCCGTCATATGTGTCGGGCACAAGATTGTCCCTATATTTCTTTCGTATCGCCCAATTCGGATCCGTCTCAGCCTCACTTGAGTTACCAAAATGAAGAATCCTTACAGAAAACGACCTCGTTGACGTTGCATGCAATGGATCCACAGGCCAACCTTTTTCTGATTTCAGGTCTAAGGCTGGTGTAAGCTTCCCTCCATCCAAAACACTTTTCGGTTGCATGTGTAAAGCTGGATGAGTGGTTTTCACTGCTAACAAAGAATAGGGCTCAACCATGACTTGGATGAGAAGGGGGTTGCGTTGGAAGAGAATGAATAGATGGGTAGCATCGGAGTGGTGGGGAACAACTAAGACAAGGGCGAAGGGGTATACAGAGGAGACACGGTGGATAGGTAGCAACAGAGTGGTGATAAACGACAGAGAGAAGGACGAAGGGAGTATGCGAAGGAGAGAGGTAGAGAAGATAATGAATGGGATAAGAGTATGGAGTTGGGAATATGAACGAGTAAATTAAATGGGGCGGTTTGTTGGTAAGATGAATGAGATGTGATAATTAATGAGAAAAGGATGGGAGGGTAAATTAAATGCTGAAACTTACCAAAATAGGAAGTGTGACTTTTATTTTGAGACATCCATTTAAGGAAAGTCCGAAAGTGTGACTTTGATTTAGGGACAGAGGGAGTATTATTTATTAATTCCAACTATTCATTTTTGTTGGCTTCTTGAGATGAAGAAGTTGTTTAAAAATAATAATCACCAAACATATTTTATAGCTATTCAACCAGTCAAAGCAACTAAATTTAAAGAAACTAGCCAAAAAAATGGTTGATAAGCCATTTATCAAACATAGTCATACAAACCAAAGTACTCATAATAAACTAATAAACTTTTGTGAAGAAGAATTTATAAAAAATTAGCAATGAAATTAATAAAAAAAATCAAAACCTATGAAATGTTAGTTCCTAGATTAATAGTTTTCCATCATTCGGGTCTTATACCGATACATTTCATCTTTCAGGTCCCGGATTGATATTTAATCTATCTTTCAGGTACTGAATTGATAAAATTCCTTTTTTTACTCCAGGGGGTCTGGAGGAGGGCCTGGGTTGGGGGGGGTGGTGGTGGTGGTGGAGTAATCAGGGCTGAAACTCACTCCATTGAGTGAGTTTCACTAGACACGGTAATCTCACAACCAGCTGGGCTGAAATAGTTGGTTATTGATAAAATTCCTTGATTCTAATGGTCTTTACTTATACTCATAACCTTATGAATGCCTTGGACCCAACCAGTCTAAGAGTACCTGTTACCAAAGTAAACAAAACTAAGGACACTTTACTTCATGAGTTACTAAACGGTGTTTATTAAGACCCGCGTTAATAAGCGGTGTGTAAAATAAGCATTGTTGTAAGCTCATGTTTACTTCAGAGGATTTAAAACACTGTTTAACATCAAAATGTCCAAAATAATCCTATACATATATATATATATATAGACACATAAACATTCATGAACACAAATATATAATATAATACGCGGGGGTCACCTCGTACGCGTACCCATACCCCTAACCCCTATCCACCCTATACTCGTACCACCACACCTACCCTTACCACGACCTTACCCTCTACCCCTACTCCACTACAACCCTCATACCCCTAACCCCTACCCCTACCCCTACTCGTATCCCTGACCCATGTACCCTTACCCCTCCTACCCCTACGTTGATTAGTTAGGCTCGTACCCCCATTAACCCCTACTCTAGGGCCAGGATAAGGGGTATGGTTGGGGGTAGGCGTGGTAAGGGCTAGGGGGTTAGGGTAGAGTAAATGGGGTAGGGGTGGGGTTGAGTTAGGGGCATGTGGTAGGGGTAAAGGGGTAGAGTAGGGTAAGGGGCACGGGATGCGTAAGGGAGGGTGGGGTCAGGGTTGAGATAAGGTAGGGTAGGGGTAGGGCGGGGTGGGTGGAGGGGTAATGGTAAAGGGTAACAATAAGGTAAATGGATAAGAGTAAATTCGGAAACTGAAAAAGTTTAAAGTGGCGCTTAATTAATACATAGGGGGTGATATGTTTAGTAAACGGCACTTTAACACCTTTTTCGGTTAGTAAACAGCTTTTAAGCAGTTTGCGTGTTTACTTCATCTGTCTTACTAACCTAATTGTGACTTTAGCAGCGAGATAAACATGTACTAAGTGAGAAAATACAAAAGTAACACACATTAAAAACTACACACGACACGACAGGATACAATAACTTGAACCAAAACGAAGTACCCACTACCCATGGATCAATCAACACAAGCAAGCTACTAATAAGTCGTGATTTTATTTTGGAAATCCTCCATCATTTAACTTCATGTTTCCATCGTTTCATGCACTACCATCCTCGCGGAGTCTGATGTCTTTTAACTTGTGAACCCTCTATTCATTTTGGACCTTCAATCTTTGCATTTGGCCAAACTCAAGATGTTTTTCTAATTCATCTTCTTTTCCAACATATGCTTATTATTGGGGATGCAAAAATGTAAAATATAAGTAGTTGTAACTTTTATCGATCATGCTACAGCTCCATCTGTCCTAAATTTCAGAAAATCTTTTAATATCATAATGTATACTCCCTCCGTCCCAATTTAAAAGGTCCCGTTTGACTTTCACACAGTTTAAGAAAATGACACTATTTGGATATTGTCTGATACTGTTTTACGGTGTTTGGCACTGTTTTGCACCGTTTTGTTTACCAAATAAGGAAAGAAAACATTTTAAAGAGACGAACCTAAAAAGAAAGTGAGATATTTATTTAAGGACGGATGGAGTAAAATTAATGTAAACATTTATCCAAAAGAACCTTTACCATGACTCAACTCAATTTGTACCCTAACTGCTTTAGCGCTTAAAACTATAAATGTAGATTATTGGCAAGTGAAAAACAAGTGATGAACACGACCTATATATAAAGTGATGAGAAATTCGGATGGCCCCTTTTCATGTGCATCATCCATCCGGCCTTTATTAGTTGTATACTTGCATATAAACTTTTATTTTTTGTTTTCAGTTAGTGTATTAGCTTTTTGTCTGTTAAAGCATACCATAAATACCAATTAGACAAGTAGTGGAGTGAAGTGGGTGGAGGGTCGCATCCTATCTCTGGTTAAATGTTTGTCCATTTATGTTTGTTGTACCATGCCAAAGATCTTTTAACCATGTGACCTAAACTTACATATTACTCCGTAGTAACTAATACATCCTTAATATTTACATATTCCCATTTAAAAGTATATGAGATTATAAATAGTGAAATGAGATATAAATTATTGAGAGAATGATAGGGAGATAATGAAATAATGTGCTGGAATGAAGGATAAATCCAAAAAGTAGTTATAATAGCGTGTTAATTTCAAAATTATTGAGAGTATGACGGAGAGATCTAGATATGGTATGACGGAGTACAAGTTAAATAAGGAAAGCGGGAAGATGTAAATGGTATGGAGGGAGTATTACTTTGGTCCGATTTCCTGCTATTCTTTAACAAATGTTCCTATATAGACTCACTTTTCTTGTTTCGTATACAAATTTCTATCAATTTACTCAACTACTCGTTATACAAAACAGTGTCAAACAGTGGACAATACAATAAAATTTACCCTTTCGTGAAGAGCGCGTTTCAGGGAGTGAAAACAAGACATCTTTTTCTTAAAATGTGTGCTATTCAAATTAGAAAGTTTAAATAGGGATAAAGAGAGTATTAACTACGGAATATTATACTCCCCCGTCCCTTAAAACTTTGCCAACCTTTTTTGTTTGCCACTGATTTTGCCACTTTCGCTTTTTAGTAAAAAATTGGGATTTCATTTATTTCTCTTTCCTCTGCACAAACCTCAATCACACAATGTTTAATTTATTAATTTTTGTGCCAAGTTGACTAAGTTTTTAGGAACGGTGGAATATTAAGTTACGTACAAGTATATAACTAGAAGGGAGATTTCTCAAAATAGGCGTAAATGGAGTTTGGAATTCCAAAATAGGACTACTATGTTTTTATTTCCAAAATAGGACTGCCATGACAGTATTTATAGCCATCTTGTAGGCGTGACTGTCAAGTAGTTGCAGTACAGTGCATTTAACATGTGAAATCTCATTTGCTCCTATTTAAGCAATTTCCCTAACTAGAAATAAGTTACCTTTCAATTCCCTCCCAAAAACCTCAAATAACTTGATTGAAATCAAGACAGTAGTGGTACACAATAAGAGCATTAGGTGTCTGAGATTGGCATGACTTAGACAAGTGACTTTGGCGGCTCTATTATTGCTTCAGGTCTTCAAATCCTCCTTCCTCGATAAAATATCTGTTTTGATTTGTTTGTTGGAGTGTCAAAATAATATTTTAAGTTTTCTTTCAAATACAGATTTATATATTTTGTATTTTGAAGTATCACATCTTAATAAATCTAATTAAGATCACATGATTTCAATATATGTTTTTTAAATATACTATGTCAATTGAAACGAGAAATTAAACCTTTTTGGGATCTGTGAATAGCATATATGATGACAATATTCTGGATTCAAAACTCATCCGTGCATCAGTGCATGAGCTAGAAAGTGTATAAATTTGTTATGAGTCTCTACATGTATCAGCTATGTATGTCTGATCCACTAGGATGAAAAAGTTATTTTCACAATCGGGTAAAAATGAGTTATTAGTAACTTGTTCCACGACGACAATGATGCTGAGTCACCGGCGACAATGATAGTGACACGATGGCGACTACAGTGACATCGACAATAAACATTAGTGGCATAGTAAACTCATAGTACCATAAGAACTGTCACTGACATAATAAACTAATAATGATATTCATGATTTTCCAAATTTATTATTCTTCACATTTTTATCTATATGTTAAACTGTTAAAGTAGTTATTTTGTGGAATTGAAGAGGTTAATGACATGTCAAGACTGAAGCATAGAATGATTAAAACTTTAAACTTCTTGCTCACTATAAAAATGATTCTTCCTGGCTAATACACCAACTTAAAGTAGTAGGTAAAAGGTGAGAATGATTTATATTCATATGCTCAAAGTGACATAATTATGCAGAAAGGGCCCAAGCAAATCGTCAGTAAAGTAAAATAATGGGCATAATCACAGCTCACTATAATAACTTACAGTGCAGTTCAAGGCTGGCCAGCATCTGCAGCTTCAGTTCCAGCATTCACTTTGAGTAATACCTCTGCGACTTCACCCACCTGCCTGACATGGGTTATAACTTATACGTAGTACGTAGTAAGAGAGTAAGTGACCCATGACCTTATCGGCATATCGCTCAATCTGATGAGCTCCATTTAAAAAAGGGACCCGGAGCCTCTGCCTTCCTTTAGAGCAAGGCACGGTGCTTTCAACCGTCGGAGATTTCAAGGTTCACATCTCGAGGTTTCATTTCCTTCATCCGACGACCCCCCTGCCCGCAAGGCACTCGGCCATACGACAGAGGATCTCAATCCTTAAAAAAGTGGAATGCTCACTCTTGATGCCCCTCCCCGCCCCATAAAGCGGTGAATGAGTAAATCATGTTTTAATATCACAATTTCAAAAAGAAGCCCTACCCCATAAAGCGGTGGACGAGTAAATCATGCTTTAATATCATAATCTCGGAAAGAAACGATCCAACATCCGGCACGCATAATGAGTCATCTCTTGTGTTATCAAACATTACCACATTGCATCTTCTCTCCCTATTTAAATTCCATCTATTCTTTTTCGGGAAGTCCTAATTTTTTCTTAGAGAAAAGAGTCAAATAAGCCCACATACTAACCAAAAAATGTCAAATAAGCCCTTATTTAGGAGGCTCTGTCCGGCCGTCGCCATTTAGGACGGTTCCTGGAGGAATTTTTTGATGAAATTCTTTGAGCATCTTAACCATTAAGTCTAGTTTACTCATACCAAATTTCGGCTAAAACTTCATTCGGGAAGGCATTCAAATGAATTCTTGAAGATAACTGCGCAGTAAAAAACACAATTATCTTCAAGAATTCATTTGAATGCCTTCCCGATTGAATTGTTAGCTGAAATTTGGTATGAGTAAACTAGACTTAATGAATAAGAAGCTCAAAAAATTTCATCAAAAAATTACGCCGGAAACTGCCCTAAATAGCGACGGCCGGACATAGTCTCCTATATAAGGGCTTATTTGACCTTTTATTATTAGTACATAGGCTTATTTGCCCCTTTTCCCTTTTTCTTATTTACTAAAGAAAACCATATCAAAATTTTGAAAGTTCACTTTTGAGCATATTTCTTTAAAAATTATCTATATGGAGTAAGCATTTCTATGCCCTAAATACAATTTGGAGAGCCAAGGCCCTCTGATCAGCATGTGAACCACCTATTGTGTCTATATTCCCAGTTATTGCAAGTTGTAACCATGATCGATTAGAATGAAGAAGATTGCCAACAATGTTTACATCTAAAGTCATACGCAAATCAGTGTCATATTGGTCATTTTATATCAACATGAAAAACAAAAGGATATAATGACATATAAGATACTTCATTAACAACGCATACTTTGTTCTATACTCTAACCGTTGGATATACTAATATGAGTCAAACTTCACACCTTTTTCTGCTTAATTGGTATCTAACTCCAGTGATAGATCAAGATCAAGAGAGCTAAAAAGCCGACGGCGAATCTCATGGTGAAAGTGAGGATTAGGAGAGCACCAAGTTGATGTCTCGTCTTCAGAGGAGTCTCCATTGTTCATCATCATAAATTGCTTCCAACTTTGACCACCAAATCTCAGTTTATCTTCCATAGCAACACTTTCTGATGACAGCTCTTGTTTCGAAACCAGCCATTGTAGCCACCTGATCACTTCTTGGTCATGGTGTTGCTTTTCTTGAGCTAACCTTTTGTATTGTTTAAACTCCATTTCAATCCTGCTCTTGTCCTTCTGAAGTCGCAGAATCATAGCCATAGCTTCCTCAGCTGCACTTGCTGAAGCCATCCTTTCCTTCTCAAGCTCTAATTCAGCACATTTTGCTTTTCTTCTTTCATCCTTTACCATTTTTCTCAGTGTAAAAACGTCGAACACCTTGTCTTCTCCATTACCATCTTCTTCTTCGTGATTTTCATCATTTTCTTCGGCTATCTCTTCCGGCATATCCATGTCTGGTAATGCGCTGTAGTTCTTCCACGGTTTACAAGATCCAACCTTTGAGCCAGAATGCAAATCAAAACCATCTTTTGAGCAAAACCCGCAATTTAATTCCCTGGAATGCATAACCAACCACTTGAAGAACCAATTCATCAGTCCCAGAAGAAAAAGCAAGAACAGACACAACATATTGAAAAACAAAAACCCAAACCCAAAATCAAAATCCGTATCGAAATGCTTATATAAATTGAAGCAGTCCATCACCAAACCACCAAGAAAGTAGGCCAAGAAGCTCCTGCAAAGCTCATGAGCACTACACAGAGTGAGCAGCAGACCTAGATGAACAAAAATCTGCACGAGGGTCTGGAGATTTCAACAGTTCAATGCCAGTAATAGACAATTGGGTTGCAGAAACGACGATTAGAGGGAGAGAGTAGATGTGTAAACCGGGAAAAATGGGAAGTGGGGACGGAATTGAGGGGCTATTATGAAGAGTCGAGAGAGGCACTGAAACAGTGTGCTGGATAATGCCGTTAAACCCCTGAGAATGGCTTACGGTAATAGAGATTTAGAGGCATGTTTTCAATGACAAATCTAGAAATTTACTCCAAAGTATATTGATTCGCATTGAATGGATGATTTCATTTTTACAATTCATTAATGACCCTAAGAGCATCTCCAATGGTAAAATGTGCACGGTGCACACGTGGCATGAAAAATAGCCACATAAATATTAGTAAATAAATTCTTTCTCTCCTTATTTGAAAGATTTTATACAGTTTTGGTAAGTTTCTCTCCACACTGTCAAGGAGACCGTCTAGATGTTGACATTGTTGTTGACATTGCAGGGAAAAACTTACCAAAATTGTATAAAATCATTCAAATAAGGAGAGAAATAATTTATTTGCTAATATTTATGTGGCTATCACTCATGCCACATGTGCACCGTGGACATTATAGCATTGGAGATGCTCTAAATGGCTCAAAGTCTTAAACCATATGTTTAAGACGACATTAATAGCGGCGATTTTCATCGTGTCAAATAACGGATTAATATTTTTTAAAAATATGGGAATCAGTTGAGAGTTCAATCGACACAACAATGGTTTCTTTTAAAAAAATATACCCGGCACGAAATTAGTTGAATTAGTTGATTATGCTAAAATTGATTATGACAACATTGGTGTGATCGACTGATTCTAGTTATCTGCTGAAATAACAGAGATTGGTAATATTGAAATTGATTAAATCGGTTGAATCCATTAAAATTGACGTAATTTTGACTAAACAACTGAATTGACTAGAATATGCAATTTATGAAAAAAATTAGATTTTGAATATAATTTTGTTACTTCGTAATACAATAAGAAAAAATATACTATGTAGTACTTATGAAAATAGTTAAAATTGTCATCGTTAGTAATCTAAGTCAATGCAGTTATAAAAATAATTTCAACCTTACTTATCTTGAAATAAAAAATTACGAAGTATGCATTTTGTAAAAGGCTACTCCATATTTGGTAAGAACATAAGACTCCTAATATTAAAAGCATGCGATTAAAAGTGACACAAAATTCAATTAAAAATGAAACTCCAATTTAAAGGCCGTTTGGCAACACTGTTTTTCGGGTTATCAAACTTATCAGTCAACTTTTTCACTAAACATGTAACTTTTGTTTTCGTATGCTGAATTGTGTAATAAACAGAAAAAGTAATATAGACGTTACTTTTCTGGCTGTATCGATTGAAGTTACTGTAGACGATTATTTTAGCTATTATATATATAATATTTTCTTTATATTATTAATAAAATATATTTTAAAAATATTTTTTTCTTAAATCAGCTCATGCAGCCACTTTAGTCAGAACTTCATAAATTTCAGCAGAATCAGTCAAATCAACCGATTTTCGTGCTACCAAACGGGCTCTTATTATCATTCCCCACGGGATCTTGAGTTCAATGGGGGTAGGCCGTAAGGGTCGCATGTATGAGGGCATCCACATCCATAGATTATTTTTGGAATTATTTTGATGATGTGGAGGATTTTTTGGGGGATCATGGATGTGGAGTTGAGATTATTTTATGAGATTATTTGATAAAATAATCTGGTATCAAATTCTAAAGCTGGATTATTTTGGAATTATTTCCAACTTCTAGGCTATACTCATAATGAGAACTCTTCTTGTCAGGTCGGCCTGACGGGAACCTCCGTCCGGCCGAGCCCGTTTGGGCACTGTTCCGATGAAATTTTTTGATGAAATTTTTTGAGCATGTTCCTCATCAAGTCTAGTTTGTCCATACCAAATTTCAGCTCACAATTCGATCGGGAAGACATTCAAATATTTTTTTGAAGTTGACTGCGTCAAAATATACATATAAAAACGCAGTCAACTTCAAAAAAAGATTTGAATGGCTTACCGATCGAATTTTGAGCTGAAATTTGGTATGCACAAACTAGACTTGATTAGGAACATGCTCAAAAAATTTCATCAAAAAACTCCACCAGGGGCTCTCCCGATCAGGCCGGCCTGACATGATGATTTCTCTACTCATAATTACTCGCTTCACGTGGCACTAGTATCGACATTTGGGCACACTTCAGCCACATACAATAACTAAATTATTACTATATTTACTCTTATGTTAAATGTTTCTAATTTAATTAATGTTTCTACTTTATGTTATATTTAAATGTTTTTAATTTATATATTTCTATTTATATAACGTGTCATTTTGTTTAGCACTACTACATATGCATGTTTAAATACATTAATTGAAATATTATTAAAGACAATACATATATGCATGTTTAATACGTACTGTACTATATATGTGTAGTAACTATAATAAATTAAGACAACCGTATATATATATTTATATATATGTAGTAACTACAATAAATTAAGACTAATATATATACATATATATACATATGTGTGTGTGCAAAAAAGATTAGGTCCAGCCCTCCCCGGTCCAGCCGCCGTCCGAACTCCGCCGTTTGGGACGGTTCCCGGTAGAATGTTTTGATGAAATTTTTTGAGCATGTTCTTCATCAAGTCTAGTTTGTCCATACCAAATTTCAGCTCAAAATGCGACCGGGAAGGCATTCAAATCATTTTTTGAAGTTGACTGCATTTTTATATGTATATTTTGGCGCAGTCAACTTCAAAAAATGATTTGAATGCCTTCCCGGTCGAATTTTGAGCTGAAATTTGGTATGAACAAACTAGACTTGATGAAGAACATGCTCAAAAAATTTCATCAAAAAATTCCACCGGGAACCGTTCCAAACGGCGGAGTTCGGACGGCGCCTCCCGTCTCTCCAGCTGGACCTGATCACTTCTCTGTGTGTGTGTGTTTAAACTAACGTATTGTAGTATATATATTTAAAACTATAATATAGTTTTTGCATGTAGAGTGCACATGAGTGTGTGAGTGTATTAAAGTTAGAGATTTTGAAATTGAGTGTATGTCTCATTGTCTCATAAAAATCTAGGTAAATTAAGCCATGAGAAATTTATTGGTTTAAAGATTATTTGAGATTATCTGATGTGGATATAACATGACAATAATAAGTCATGAAAAACCGTAAAGATGAAAATCATCAATGTGGATGCTATGAGTGGGAATTCGTTGCTTCCTCGGAGTTCCTCAACCAATCCTAGTTGATACTACCTCCGTCCCACATATTTA
This sequence comes from Cuscuta epithymum, assembly GCA_945859915.1. NCBI lineage: Eukaryota > Viridiplantae > Streptophyta > Magnoliopsida > Solanales > Convolvulaceae > Cuscuta > Cuscuta epithymum. The sequence goes on from CAMAPF010000938.1 coordinate 2,672,479, forward strand.
TATTGGGACGGAAGAAAGTGACACGGTTATTAAGAAAAGTGGGGTTGTGTGGTTGATATTAATTGATAAAGTAAGAATAAAGTAAGAATGATTTAGAACCACACAAACTTTGCTAAATATGGTATGAGACAATTTAAGTGGGACTTCCCGAAAAGGTAAAACGAGACAATATAAATGGGACGGAGGGAGTAGTTGATTTGCTACAAGGGAAATTTTTTATTTGTTTAACCAACCTTGAACGTTCATTCTCACTATGAGACCGTTTGGTAGCATGAAAATCGGCTGATTTGGCTGATTCTGCTGAAATTTATGAAGTTCTGGCTGAAGTGGTTGCATTGGTTGATTCTGCTGATAAAAGAAAAAATTATTTTTAAAATATATTTTATTAATAAAATAAAGAAAAAATTATATGTAAAAATAGCTAAAATGGTCATCTACAGTAACTTCAGCCCAAACAGCCAGAAAAGTAACTCCTACCTTGCTTTTTCTGCTTATTTCACAATTCAGCGCGCGAAAGCAAAAATTACTTGTTTGGTGAAAAAGTAAGCTGACAAGTCTGATAAGCCGAAAAACAGTGGTTCCGAACGGCCTCTATATTGTAAGTAGTTACACACTAAGAATAGTGCTGGACTCGGGCCGGGCGGCCCAGCCTGGAACCGGCCCGGCCCGGTTACTGTTTGGCCCGGCCCGGCCCGGGGCCCGATGGGTCCACCGGTTCGGTTCGGCCCGGCCCGGCTGCTGGGCGGTTCGGGCCCGGGCCCAGGTTTTGGTGAACCGGCAAGGCCGGTTCGGGCCCGGTCCGGGCCGGATTTTTTTTTTTTTTTTTTTTTGAATTTTTTTTTAAGTTTTAGGTTGGATTAGGTATTTTGGGCCATTTGAGGTGGTTTGGGATGGTTTGGGGTTGAGGGGGAGGGGTAGGGGATTAAATAGGAGAACAAAAAAAAAAATTAATTGGGCCGGTTCGGCCCGGCCCGGCCCGGTTTGGCCCGGAACCGGGACCGGAACCGGCCACCGGCGGTTCGGGCTCGGGCCTCCCTTTCCTGGCCCGAGGCCCGGCCGGGCCCAGGCCCGAACCGGGCCCGAACCGGCCCGAGTCCAGCACTAACTAAGAATATCCATAACATCACGTACTGGTACAAGTAAAAAAGAGTACTTGGTAAATATGCAATAGAAGTAATTATCACTCTGACCCCATATGCAGGCGCGTAGTCAGGAATAAGAGTTGGGCCGCGCCGGTACAAATAATTTTTACAGATAGATTTTTACACATAAATTTTTACATTAAAAATATGGGTGATTCTATTTACAGCCGTCATTTTACTAATCACAGCCACAAAATTAATACAAATGTCTAGATTACCCCTTATTATTATAGCAAAGATAATCACGGCTGCAAAATTGCATAATTGCAAATTGCAAATTGCAAAATTGCAAATTGCCGCAATCCTTGTGCTACAAAGTCGCAAACTCTATGTTGCACTAATTTTATATCATCGAGTTTAAAGAAAAAAAAATTGCTTTAAATTTTTCCATCGCAAACTACCGAAATCCTAGTGCTAGGAAATTGCCGAAAGAAAAGTGTGGGCATAGTAAAAATTTGAAGCCAAAAAAGAAGATGAAATAAAAATTCAGAACTAGTAGAAGACACACCCAAATGCAAAATCAAATATAGGCTGCCACTTAAAAACATGAAAATATCAATTGGATGATATAAAACTATGTGTGAAATCCATGTTGTTTAAGTATCCATATGTGATGGTGAGTGGTTTTGTGGACACATGGAAGTGATTGGCGGTCTTTACCCCACTTTGAATCCGACGCTAGAAGAATACATCTTCTACTCTCTTCCTCATTGGAACATTAAGATTTAAGATACGGTGTCGGAGTTTCAAAAGGCGATTGAGACATTCTAAGTAATAAGGGCACAAGAGGAATTATGAAAATATGTGTGTGATTAGCAATTAAGGGGCTGTAAATAGAATTACCCTAGCTATATATGTCATGTATATATAAAACATATGCGACGTAGATAACAAATTGTTCTAGCGGAGAAATGGCTGCTTGCGTGCTTGCAAAGCCTTACTGACCCAGTGACCCTGAGGTGCAGGGCTTGACTCCTCATGCTATTCATTTTAAAACATAAAAATGATGTCCTTTTATTCAATTTTTTAAATCCCTTCCAAATGCAGACCATCTGTGTATCTCCCTTCATACCTCAACCACTTCTTATTAATTCATTTTTTAATTAATTATAAAATTTCTTTAAATGTTAAGATTAAATTAAAAAATAATTATGTATCCATGAATGTTTTTTTTAATTTTATGATTAAGGATGAAAAGATATTTCGGTAGTGTACCCATATTGAAAGAAATTCGGTGTATCGAGAGTAGTTAAGATATTAATTCAAGTGATTCACCTTTAGTAAATAAAGAATTGGATCTAGTGAAACTAATTTGACCTATAATTTACATTAACAACATGCGGAGTTCATCCTGATGTTCTAGACGAGGTACATCATAGTTACCATAAAAAGGGGTCACTTCAACCTCGGGATCATGATTTCCCTATTAAAGTAATTGAGGGACAAAAAACGTCGTAGATTTATTTCAAGTTGGTTTGATGAGCATAAATGGTTGGAATACAACATTGCCAAAGATGCTTCATTTTGTTTACCGTGTTATTTGTTTAGGAATGAGTAGGAAATTAGTGATAATCTTTTTGGGAATAGGATTTTCAGTATTGATTAAAAAAGATAGGTTTATGTACACGTTGGTGGACATGTATATTATACATAGTAGAATATTTCCAACAAATGAATCCTGGGAGGAAACTTTTGTAGAATTGTTTAATGACTTTCATGTGTAATTTTTTTCTTTATATAATCTTAATGCTTTGATGATGTATTATGCTTATTAATATTTTTCTGTAATTTTATACTAATGAGAGTTACATTAGTTTAGGGACCCCGTGATTCTGATTTTCTGGGTCCGCCACTGATGGTCCCAATCGTTACTGCTAGATGCACTCTAGATTCAATAATGTCATCACAAATAAACATAAGCTTTTATTGCAGACTTTATTTTCACGCGTGCGCATCTTGAGAAATTTCACGGGTCACTCATCATAAGACTAATCCTACACAAGAACACTTACATGTAGAGTTCTTATAAATGATATTTCCAAGTACATTTATATGATTTTTTGGCATTGTTAATAGAAGTATTTATAAAACTTGGGATGATCGGGGTCCAATGTTTCCCCTTCCTAACTATGCCCTTATTTACTAGAATCTCTCTATTGTCGTTATTGTAGTTTTATTATGTCAACATGAAGTGATTTAAAAGAGGTGGAATGAGAGTAACAAATTGATGGAGTATATGGCCCAGGAACCCCCGGCCCACAGACTCCTACTTCTCATACGCAGGCCCAATGAGCCCAAGGAGCATTCAGGGCCCAAACACAACGGCCCAAGTGTCAAGAAGCCCCCTACGCCCATGTAGGTGCCTTCGGCCTCCTTGGCCGAAGGCTCCAAATCTCACAGGGCTGCCAGATTTGAGCATGCGAAGTTACTGGGAGAAAATGGTAGGAATTGGGAGCCTTCAGCATCTTCATGCCCTCGGCATCAAAGTAGCCTTCGGTTGTACCAAGCCTTCGGCTACAGAGAGCTCCCGACTTCGGGGGAGCCCTCGGCTTACAGCTCAATCATCGAAGATTCCCTTTGGAGACAAGCAACCACTGCATTTAATGCGGCGTCACATCCACCCACCGCATTTAATGCGGTGCACATGCGAATGCCGGTGCCATCCGATTGAGGTGACCCCTCGGCCGTTAGATTATCGCCACGTGTACTCTCATCGCATTTATTGCTGCTATAAATAGCACACCCTTTTCCCATTGTAAAGGACCAGAACATCTCGAGTTCATTAATACAATCGCCTCTCCCTCTCTCTTACTTGTTTGCTCTGACTTCTCTCTAGGTTATTCTCATAATAACCCCCTGGACAATCTACCCCCGGGTACACTGTCCATCACAAATTATAAGAATATGTAAAAGGGAATTTTTCACAAATGACCAAAAAAGTGAAAATAATATCACTTTTGTCACTGTTTGAAATTCTTTTCAAAACTAGACTAACAAAACGTTTCCTTTCACAAATAAACTATATGTGCATGTTTGGTAGAGATAAGTCTTTGCCTTCTAGCTTTTGGACTGTTTAAAAAGTCTCTAAAACTTTTTAGTTGTATGTTTGGCATGACATATTTGAAGAACTTTTCAAAGAATAAAAGATCTTTCTTGAGATGCTACGGAGAGTAGCATCTGAGAAAAGATCATGACTTTTAGTATTAATTTGTCCTAACAGCTTGTATATCAAACACTCAAACAGAACTAAATCAAACAGTCGATTTTTTACCAAACAGCTACGACCTTTTATTTTTAAGATCTTTTCATTAACTAAAAATCAACAGTTACTAAAAAACTCACAAAATTATCTTTTCAGTTAGTCATGACAACGTACTCTATATACACAAAACCAACCTACTCGAACATATATTTAAAAGAAGACGTCGTTGGCAGTAGCCTACCTTGATAGACTTTATACACCCAGTTTGTTAAATTTTTATAATTCCAAAGAATACTCAATTCACATTTTTATATTGAAAATAAAAAGTATTTAATAAAATGTAAAAATATGAAGATAATTAGAAAATAATAATGAAAACGACATAATGAAGACGTCGTTGGCAGTAGCCTACCTTGATAGACTTTATACACCCATATGTCTTCCTAATGCTAAGTATACTTTCAATACTAATGCCAAAAAAACTGACATAATGAAAACGAATAAAGAATATTATTTGCTTTCGGAATGATATATGCGCTCCAAGTAAGTAGATTCTCAGATATATGGTAGTTAAAATGAGAAAACTTCACAGACAGGTCCAATTGTTTCAACCTGTGAAGAGTTTACCAAACTAACAAAAAATTAGAGCAATTGAATATAGTGTATTTGTTAAGAAAACTTTGAGAATAACATTCTTTTAATTTGAGAAAAAGAAATTGGTTCATCATCTCATTTTCTTAAATAAACTAAACTATAATATTCAAGACTGCCATTAAACTTGAAATGAGTGCAGAGTAATGTTAAATGTTTTGAAGTACATAAGGATATCATATGAATAAGGAATTGTGATGGTGATTTTGCATACTCCAGACCTGCACTAACTTATCTTAGTAAGGTGTTTTCATAGTCAAGTAGTAAGGACTAACATAATCACATATACCACTTCTTTTTTCGTATCAACCTATGCTCAATTCCAATTTGTCTCTAAAATATTGATTTTTCAGTGTTAAAATCTACTTTAGAATGAAAAAAGAAACTTTTTGAAAAAAAAAAGATTTAGAAGTTGAGTGTTTGAGTTTTAAACAAAATAATCAGCAAAAGTGAACTTATTTTATTGTGTGACTTGCTTGCATTCTTTGAATATAACTTTGTTATCCAATATCTGTGTAGTGTATTCTTCCTAAGTTAATTAATAACATTCAGTGTATAAAGAGCTCTAAGCATTCCCTTATTCCTAGCATTTCTTGAAAGTGAGTTAAGAGCAATATCTACTCGTTTTAAAATATGCTCCAATTTTGCCTAAAAATCTTTATCTAAGAACTAAGAAGATCTTCATTTTGAAAAGAGAAGTCTTTCTAAACTTGAAAAAACAAATGAATTTAAGAAGCTTTATGCTTTCGGATAAACACATATTAACAAATGAACATAAGAAGCTTTATGTGTTCAGATAAACGCATTAACGTTGAGAGTGTTTATAAGCAGGATATTTTATACTACCTCCGTTCTCTTTTAATTGCAACATTTGACTTTTTACACTATTCACATATTCTACTTTGACTATATTTTATTTATTAATGTATTATAAATTAATTTTTTTTAAAAACTTGTTAAATTCTTCTCATTCTAAATTTTCAAAATATGAATTTTTTAATTTTTTTTACTAATAAGAAATGAAAGATATTAGTGGTCAAACTTGTGCATTGGCAAACGTGAAATGTTGACTGTTGCAATTAAAAGGGAACGGAGGAAGTACGTAGTATATTTTATGTGTTTCGGATTTTTTTCACTTCTTGCCATTACAGTACTCAAATCAGATATAGGAAAGAAAACAATGACATTTTATAGGTAGAAGTATAAACCAAACAAAATCTTGAAATGAGGAGTTTCTCCGATTGAAAATTACAATATGTACTATACTCAAAACCATATTTTTGCTGCTTCCTATAAACTCAGTGTTCTCAGATCATAGTTCAAAGAAGAATAGTTTGAGGTGTTCTTTAAAACTTTATTGATTTGGATATATTTTATGAGTTCACTTGCAGGCTACTAACAATAATTGCTTCAGAAAACAGTTATGTACATTTTTTTAGAACTATTTTGTATGATGTGACTAAAGGAGATAAACTAAATCTATAATAGAATCCCTTAAAATTAACTTCACAGTTTACTCATTTCAATAATTTTGGCTTTTTCCCTTCTTAATGATAAATATGAATGAAACTGTTCTTTATGTTCTTAAAAATTATACCCTATTACTCCGTATATAACTAAGGTTTCTTCTTCCCGCATCTGCAATTTAAATGCAATTAAACTGTATATATTTATAACTCATTTCACATCTGCTACTTCAAATTTTTTTATGATTGGAGGTAAATGATTTTGTTTTTGGATTTGTCAATTTGAGTGATGAAGCTACCAGTCCCCACTATTTTTTAGTACTAAAGTGATAGGCATCGTGATTTAAAATGGATATTATCAATGCTTTATGATAGTTTAATAAACAAAATGATGTTTGGTCACTACCCTGCTATGGTCTGACTTTGCAAATAAGCACGTCTTTGAGTATAGCTTGAATATGTTAAACATTTTAATAGCATATCATTAGTTGTATCATTGAGCATTTAAAGGCTAACTTTGATTACAAAAGTGACACATGAATTTGATAATTGAATAGTAGGGGGTGAATGAATCGATATAAAGTGTGGGGGGGGGGGATTCTTAGACTTCAGATGGAAGGTGGTGGAGATGACTTTAATTGATTTTTTAAGACAAATCTTTTATAAATCATGAAAAAAATACGGAGTAATTTACACTAGAATGTATAGCAGTGCAATTGCATGTGTTATGAATTTATTTTCTGCATCTTTAGTTTTTGGATATCACAATGAATGTATACCTTACTTCAACTTTCATGTCTTTTATCATATGTTAAACGGTTTCCATTCAAGCATCATTTGATTGGTTTACATGGCGAAAACAGAACTAATTAATGAGCAATAACCGTACCCGAAAAGTAAAAAACTAAGTTGAATTTAATCATAATCAAGAGTAACAAGCTAAGTTAATTGGACTACAAACTATAAGTCCTTTGAGAAGTATAGGAAATGTGAACATAAATGCCTTAACCAATGTTATACTTGAACTCCTAAAAGGTAGAATACTAATGAAATGCATAATTGCAGATTTATAGTTTGAAATACTACGTAATAATTAATTATTCATGATGTTGTTGCAGACACTTTCCTCCCAAGAAAATGAGGATGTTTGGATTCCATACTCATGGTGGAAGCTCCCTTTGGAAGATTGCATTCACATGGTTATCATAATTGAAGTGTCAACAAGATTCAACCACTAAGGATGTTTTTATTTGAACTATTTTTAGTCTCAGATCAGACTTGGATAATTATAAAATACAAAGACCAGACATTTGCGAGACCAGTTCATACATAGTGTCGAGTAAAGTTTTAAATAAGGAATTTGTGGTTTTTATTAATTCTCTCTTATACACATGAACCTCAATTATACAATTTTTACTTTATTATTCTACATACATGTCAGTCAACTTTGGCATTGGTAAAAACAGTCAGTCAACTTTGGCAAAACTATAAATGATGTAGGGAGTATTATATTATTGACACAATAATATTCTTTTGCTACTTTGTATTATACTCTGTAAGTACTTCAAAATATTAGTGCATATTTACTTTTCTCGATTCTCATTGTTACTAAAAGAGAACTATATTAACTTATTAAGGAATAGAGTATACGTAATACGTTTATATATTTATAGATATGTACTATTTTATTTACTTCCAATATGGAGATATGTTTCCTATTCTCATAGTCATGCAACAAATTAAGGTTTTAACCTTTGGTTAAAATATTGTGATGGAAAAATTGAAAAGTTATTTTATCAAGTTTAATACTAAGAGTTACACCCCATCTTCTTTTCGCTTATCAAGTTTAAAAATATTTATGTAGTTCTAATTCATTCATATTTTACTCATACGTTACCAATTTAATATCAATCACATAGTTTCATTCTTATTAACAAATATGCCACCGTCTCTCATCCCAATCATAGGGTGTGGGAAATCATAAGGAAATGGAGGTGGTACAAATTATTTATATAAAAAATTAAGGTATTATGTTCTAAAAAATTATTTTTGTATAAATAATTTATATTTTGATTGATTTGTTACCCCGTACAACGCACGGGTGAAAGACTACTAAAATATAATGCCATATGCCCATATGGATATCACAACAAGTGACGACGAGTGATGACGCACGACATTGTTCCCACAAGAACTTAATTACTAATTGGAACTTCTTTTAATATATACTCAACGAAGTTGTTCCCACAAGAACTTCACATATACTTTGAAATGTCACAACGTAGCAAATGCCATACACGCAAGACTTCCCGTATACTTTGAAATTAAAATATACTATAAATAAAATAATCATTCTAAAATACGCATACTTTAATAAAATATAAAATGTATTTTAAATTAGATGGATAATAAATATGGGTATATATGATGGTAATTAAGAGATAAAATATTATATAAATACGTTCATTTATAATAATAATAATAATAATATAACAATATGTACTGAAGATGTTATAATTTTGTTGTGAAAGTAGTTAATTGCAAAGTTGTTAGAGCAGCAAGATGGATTGAGATACAACGGATTAGGGATGGCAATGGGGCGGGTTTGGGGCGGGGGTACACTCCCCCTTCCCCCACCCCATGTCTAAAAAGTTCCCCCAATCCCCGCTCCATCCCCCGTTGCTCCCAGACCCGCCCCATCCCCCCATCCCGTTGTCCCCCCACGGGTGCCCCCCATATAGATTTAATTTATCGTATTTGCATATACTTTTAATCTCTGATTATAAATATATGTAGTGTGATTCCAACGAGAACGATGCTTAACGTGGGAACAATCACATTTAATCCAATGTGATACACAATAATCCAATGTGATACACAATAGAGCCATTCTAGTGCACATTTGGACTTTGCTCAATACAAGCTAATACTCCTATATATAATCACGGTGACACTTTTGTAAATATTATGCTAGATACGAAAAAAGTGCATTGCGCGAGCTCATTGTGCTTCACATTGGGGGTAAATGTGGTATTTGCACATTCTCACGTTAAGCGTGGTTCTCATTTGATCCTAAACCTATGTATATCTATGCGCACATAGTCATATATGATACACACACGCAACACTGAAGTATTGTGTTTGTTAAAAGTTAATACTGTCAATTTTAATAATTCTTCAATTTGAATAAGTTTTGTGAATTGAAGACAATTAAAGTAAAAATATAAGTAAACATATTATCACCATGTACGTTGTTTCAAAATTCTCAAGAATTACAATACAATTAATTACATATTATATTACATATAAATGTGTGTGTATTTATTTACTCACTTTCCCACTCTTAAAACTCATATAACATTTATGATAAATACTTTTAATCATTATTAGCTTATTACTCCATATTATTCTAGTATAATATGTGTATTAATTTATTAACCATGATTAAACCGTATACAATTATGTATGTCTATATGTATATGAGTTTGTTATATACTTCGTACTACATATAATTTAATTTAACATGTGTGTACATGATTTACATAAGTGTATATATATGTTTGAGTATATATTTATAACGGGAACGGAGCGGGGACGAGGCGGGTGTAGCAATACCCGTCCCCCGCCCCATATTTTAACGGCGTAAAAATATATCACTCATCCCCGTCCCAACCCCGCCCCATCCTTCCCCCGCGGGGCGGGTCCCCGCCCCCCTTGCCATCCTTACAATGGATGGCGATGTGGACCATGGTTCGAAACACTTTAGCTTCGTGTTTTAATTTATTTATTTGTAATTTGTAATTCCGGGTAATTTATAAGAGTAAAAAATACTACTATACTCTTTGATCGCCTTATAAAGTTGCAACGCCTATAAGAGTATAGCGCCTATAAGAGTATACGCCTATAATTAAGAGTGTATAGCGCCTTATATTCGTATATAGCAGTATTTTACTCTTATATTAAAATATCAACGAGTCATTTTTTCAACGATGTAATTTGTAATTCCGAGTTTTCTGTTTCCGTATATCGGGTTCTCTAATGTCGTTGGTGTCTGGCTTGTTCAAAGCTGGGGAACATGTCATGTTTTAGCCAATGCGAAATTTCTCACGTAAACTGAAGTGTATAAGCTAAGGCTGAACATATCCGTCTGGGTTTGATTTTTATCAATTTTTGGTTTTGTTGAGTATGAAAAGCATTTATCAAGTTTCATCACTAGTGTAAAAACGTCTATTTGCGGCACCCAAAACGCGGCGGTTTTAAAACAACTGCCGCAATTTTAATGAAAAAAGATAAATACGGCATGCGCGGCGGTTATAAGTAGACAACCGACACAAATATTTTCTTTTTTTATTATTTTTATAATTTTCTCAAGATATTAGCGGCGGTTATATTTAAATAAAACCGCCTCAAATACAAAAACTAAGGAGGGTACGATTTTTTGAGACACGCGCGGCGGGTATTACTTTAACAACCGCCACACATTCATTTTCGGAGTATTTTTCAACAACACGCGCGTCGGTTTATACTATCACAACCGCCACTGTGAAACGTTTTTAATCGGATCCCTGCTCCCCACTCTTCCACACAAAACCCTAATCGGAATAACATATCTGCTGAAGCGAATGAGTATGTATTGAGCGCGGACTGCGGCTGGCGGTTTGAGGCGGGTGGCGTCTGCCCTGATTGATTTCGACGGTGGCTTCTCCTTTTGAAACTGGTTGTGCGGGTCGATCTTGCCCAACGACGATGACAAGTTTAGCGCTGGCGGCTGGACGGCGATATATGAGGAGGATGTCCAACAGCGGAACCAGAGGGTGAGCCGCCGCCGGCGTCCCTTCTCCGGAATAACCAAGGTATATGTATATATATATGGCGGTGCTCATGAAGCTTAATCCTTTTCCGTCGGCCTGCGGTAATACTTTTTTGCTTGCTTGCTCTGCTACTGAACGTGTAATCTCATCTTTGTTTTAGTATTTCATTTGTTTAAACGATACTGTTGGTGTAAGTAGAATCGTTTCTAATTATGCACATTAAGAAATTACGGAATAAATTATCAGAAATTTACAGCCTATAGTTCGAAATTCCGTCGACCGCCTGTGCTTAGCTGTCGCTAAAAGTCTGAAAAATTTAAAGAGTTGTTGCCTGCCTGCTAGCTGATGAAGCGGTCAAGCGGTGACTGCCCGTGAGGCTGTGAGTCTATGAAACCGTGTAGGTGAGTTTTACTTTTACAGTTTAATTCTTTTATTTTTTGGAATTCAATAATTTCTTATCATGTAATTCAATAATTATATGCCTGAATTCTGTCTCATGCCTTTAAGTTTTCAGATTATATTATGCCTAAATGTCTAGTGCAAGTCGGCCACTTTATAATTATATCTAAATGTTTGTGTAATGTGTTTGACAGAGAATTCCTTCATACTTGGAATGTAGGTATAAATTTAAAAGGGCTCAATAATTAGTTTTTTTCAGTCGTTATTTCCCTACAGCTACGTTAATCAGTGTGCTAATTATTATTTAGTTGGGAACTATTCTGTTTTTTATAGTTGAATACTTGAATTAACCCATTATATTGGAATAAGGGGAACTCTTCTGATTATGAAGTTCATCTTACAGATTATGCGGTTGGAGGAAGTTAAATTTTTTCAAGCTTTCACCCAACATATGCATTCTTTCAGGTTTATATCTGACCATTTTATTACATTCGATATGTTAATACTTAATTAAGTATCGAGTAGCTAATTAAAGAATGTTAATAGTTAGTTAATTTGTTTATTGATTTATTACAGAGTGTCAATTGTTAATGTAATGAGTTTTTAATAAAGTATGTTTAATATATTTCAGGGTTGGATTTGAAGATGAGAGTGAAGAAATATGAATTCCTGATATGTGGAAGTTAATACAACGTCGTAGTGTAGGTAGCTAGTCCTTGTTAAACTGCTGCAGGGGATTATAAAGCTAAGAGCAGATTTGGATTTCTCAGTTGAATTCGTGGGCACATGTTTCTCGGTTGATTTAATAATGAGACTTTTGTACTTGTGATGTAGCTTAGTTGTTACCTAGATGTGTAACTTTGACAAAAGTCTTTGTATTAATTCTAAAGTTTAATTCAAACTTACTTTTAATGTATAATGACATTTCAATTGGAAACCATGATTGATTATGTTGCTATATGTGTTGTAGATTGTATGGGTTTATATTTCTATTAATTAATTAATTAAAATGGGTAAATATATTTTTTTTTTAAAAATTGAAAACATTAAAAAATGTGGCGGTTCTATCGTTAATAACCGCTGCGCATTTGAAATTTTTATTTTTAATATTAAATTGGCGGCGGTTTTTATACTGAGAAACTGCCACCCATGATATTTCGAAATTATAGAATCCGCGGCGGTTCTTATAGTTATAACCGCCACGCTTTATTTAATTTTCTATTTTTTTTATTACCTAAAAATGCGGCGGTTTTTATGTTTAATAACCGCCGCGCGTTTTTTATTTGCGTCAGGTACCTTTTGCGGCGGTCAAAACCGCCGCGCATGACCTCCCAGAACCGCCGCGGATGAGGTTTTTTGCACTAGTGCATACTCCGTATATACGGAGTATTTAATTTCCATTGGGTTAATTTGGTTTTGTTCGGATTTTGTAACTCAATTCGTTTTTTCTTGATTTGAATTCAACACAATTTGAATTAACGAAGTAATTAAAAGTCCTTAATTTATTTCGATCGATAACCAATATAATGTTTTTTGAAATGAATAATTGTTCAATAAACAACATTTTTACTCTCCCGTTCTTCACTATTTAGAGTATTTACTTCGATATTTTTTATAAAGTTCTATTTCTTCCCCCATTTTCCCTAGGGCGGTGGTTTTTACTTCACTCTTCTTCTTCTTTGTTGAATACAGGCTGAATGAGAGAGAAAATGAGTCTCCCGCCCATAATAATGTAGAAATGGAAAGGGAAAGTTCCCGAAATGGGACTAAAAAAGTTCGAAAATTCCAAAATAGGACTGTCATGTTTTTATTCTCAAAATAGGACTAATTACTGCCAAATTTGGAAAATACTGCCATGTTTGAAGTCTGGTACTGCCAAAACATGACAGTAATTAGTCCTATTTTGGGAATAAAAACATGGAAGTCCTATTTTGGAATTTTCAAACTTTTTTAGTCCCATTTTGGGTAATATCTCAAATGGAAAACGGTGAGTTGTTCTTCAATTCAAATTTCTTGACTTTTTAGATCTTTCTTGAATTCATTATATTTTTAATTGAGAAAATTACCAATATGGGAGTACAACATAGAAAATATTCCAAAATAGGAGTCCTACTTGGTCAACCACGTTTGACACGGAAATGATATGCAAGTGACCATAATGCCCTTAATGAAGCTAAAGGTATTACCGTTTTGAAATCACGCGTGCTGCGGACGTGCTGAGCAGGTGGTGGAAGAAACCGGCTACACAGGTAAAGCAAGATTTTTAAAAAACAAAAACGGGAAGCCAGCAAAACTTCTCTCATTCGCGTAAAATAACAATTGCCTCCATTAAAGCGCGAACCTGGAGAACACAACCAATAGCGCACAACACTCGAGAGAAACTGACAACACTTGGCCATAGAGAGAACGAAGTGCCGATTACAGAGTAAAACTTGGCCAGAAGGACGATATTTGCCTGAAGAAGGACAAACTTCGCGATAAGACCAACAGATATCATGGCTGATTCGGATTTTCAATCACATGGCCAAAAAGTCAGAATCAACAATGAAGTGGTATGTTGTACTCACTATAGAAGAAATATAAGTGTTAAAGCGATGTTAATCATGTCCATTTATGAATTTTGTAATGCTTAAATCATCATTGACAATAGAAAGTGTAAATGTAATGAAAGTTGTGTGCATGTCGTGCTATGTATTGTGTAGGTGTTGTAAAGTTGTCTGTAATGTTTATATTCTATGTGTAATAAGTGTATTAATGTCACTGATTCGAGAGAGTTATTGTCAATTCATATTGTAATACTTAAATCATGTTTTATAGTATTTAAATCAGGGCAAAAGTTGCCAATGTTAATGTTGCCAAAGTATGAATAATAATATATTCTATGAGTATGGGTGAATTATGAAAATATGGCAAATATTATGCGTACAAGGTGTGTCATGACAGAGTCAATGTGTTGAAGAAGAAGAATTGTGTCAAAGTACCTGTAGTATGGAAAAAATTGACAAATGTTAGGTGTACAAAGGGCGTCATTACAGACTCAATGACTTGAAGAACAAGAAGTTTGTCAAATTAACTTTACTATGGAAAAAATTGACAATTATTATGGTTGAAAGATGTGTCATCACAAAGTCAGTGACTTGAAGAAGAATTATTGTCTCACACTACCTGTAGTTTGAAATCATTGCCAAATATAGAATTGAAAGATGTGTCATGACAGAGTCAATGTGTTGAATAAGAAGTATTATGACAAACTAACTGTAATGTGGCAAAAATTGACAAATGTTAGAGTTGTAAGATGTGTCACGACAGAATCAATGAGTTGAAGAAGAAGAATTGCGTCAAACTGCTTGTTTTCTGGAAAAAAGTGCCAAAAATAACTATTATAAAATGTTTATTGAAAAATAAAAGTTATTGAGTACCTCAATGATTTCTAATATTGCTATGTTTTAGACTATCTCAATCATGCAAAAGTTCCAAATATTAGTGTTTCAAATGTGTAATTAGGAAATGTTTTACAATAACCATGTGTAAGAGTGCCAAATGTTCAAATTGTGATTTTGTTGTGAATGAATGGAAATATTTAATAGTAATGCAATTTGTTTAAATACAGACTATCAGTCGCACTTGTGAAACTGGACTGCTTAGAAGTTTGGACAAGTTGAGGCTAAATGCCAATAGCAATCTAAGTGAAGTAGCAAAAAAAGATAAAAGGGCAACTGAGTGAAGATGAATTAATAGCATTCAAAAACACAGTTTTTGGATGGATGCTTGACATTGAACAGATGCCAAGGTTGAGTGGGCAGTTGTGCATAGCACTTGCAGGGAACTATATTGAGGAATTTAACAACATTGCTGAAACTAGTGTGATAAGGTTTCACATAGGAAGCAGTGTAATAAGTTTTACCAGATCAGATATGGCGTTGCTGCTAGGGCTGAAGGTTAGTGGTGACAGAACGATAGGAAATGTTCATTTACAAGGCGATATTCAGTTACAAGGAAATTTCTGTAGAAGGCATTTTGACAATAAGCAAGTAATTACAAGACAAGATGTGTGACACCGCACCCGGATATACTTTGAATTTGAAAATTCAATTGCAACATGTATTTGAATTTCCTGGCGAATAATATTGCGTAAAAGAATGGTACGTTTAATTAATGAATGATTAATTAAATTATTTATCAGGCCCATGATACTGAGAGCGGGCTACCAAATAATTACTTGGGTCATCATAATAATTATAAAAGGGGAAAAGTACATGAAACGTATCTATGGTTTGGGTCATTTTCAGATAGGGGCATGTGTTTCATTTTCTAACAAAGTGGGGCATGTGTTTCAATTCCGTTATCATAGCAGGACATGGCATCTAACGTTGTCAGAAAACTTAACCCCGGTTTTAAAAAGTCTCCAAAAAATTAAAAGAAAAATACTGGGAGGTGCGCCTCGTCAAGGAGATCAACAAACTATCTTTATTTTTTGTTTCTAGCCACCATATCTCCAGAAAGTCCACCAGAAAATTGATATTAACGAATTTGTTTTTAAAAAATAATCCAAATAGAGCCGAAAAATCCAAAGAGAAAGATAGTTTGATGAAAATGCCAACTAAAGTTGAGGAAAATAATTGGGCAACCCGAGTGATATTATGACCCATCCTGCCAGAAATAACAATAATAATTGGGATAAACTTCCTACACCCATTTGGGGATATTTTACAAGCTTCCTAGTCACAAATAATGGAAAGGGGGACAACTAAAAATGCTTGGTGCGGACTTAGGAAAGAGGGGATGATTGAAGGCACAATCACACTCCCTATGGCCCCATTTACACCTCAAGTTGGTGTTTGATTGAGATATCATACCTCCTCCCTTGCATTTTACACCATACGAACTAGAGAGTGAGATAAGGGAGCCTTTGAAGAGATCTCACAACCAGCAAGCTTGGAGGAAGAAGAAGGATAGGAAATCCAAGAGAAATTAGCTAGAAGAAGAGGTAAGAACACAACTATTATCTTTTAACTAGTTTTATGTTGTATGATTTTTATGAAATCATATGGTGGATTAAACAAGAGGTTCTACACGTTTAAAGGTGTATGATATTGATATAAAGTGGTGGTATTTAACTTAGAAGAGTTGTGGAATCGATAGGAGTTGAAAGCGCCGGAAACCGCCATTGTTGGAGACTGTTTTCGAGCTGCAGGCCCGAAAGCCGCCCACCTTTTGCAAAAGCCGCCCGGCTTTTGTCTGCTGTCCAGAATTTTCACTTTCAATCGGCCTAGAACGGGGATTGATCGAAGGGCTTAGCAAAGGCAACTAGTTGAGCACATCATAAGGTGAGGATGGCTGACTATATTGTTTATAACTAGTGGGTTAATTCATGAGATTACCTAAAGTATAAAAGCATGATTTTTATTAACTAATATGCTAAGTAAAGTGTCAATTGATCATATTGTTGTATATGAAGAGTTGATGCATCATTGATTGTACTTTGAGTAATTGGAGCATGATTACTTGATATACTTGAGATGTTATTTTAGGTGATATAGTGATGAACTAATAAAATGATTTATTAATCACTATTTAATTGTATTGACTTTATGGTTAGTAAAGTCAATATAGAATGGAGTGAGAATGAGTCATGGCATGACCGCCATGTTTGTTTAAAGGGGAAAGATAACTTGAACTAAGAATAACTCGGGTGGTACTAAGTGACTAGCCCGAGGTTATAGTATGAACATAAATAAATTAATCCTAAGTTTAGGATTGTGATGCTTCGTCACTAGGGTATTCATTTGGGATAGCCTTAGATGATTTAAATGGTATAATTATCCTAGGATTGGATTGTTGATATTATTATCCGGGTGGTATTTAGGATACTCGTAATTGATTGTTTGATTGGTAGCAAGGGTCATGGCTCGGCTCTAGTCTAAGGATAGATGCCTGACGTGCACTTTTTCGTGTGTGCACTCAAAATAAATTCAATACTAGCACTAATACGTAGTATAGTGAAGTAGAGTTCGTATCCACAGGGAAAGGAATAATTCTCTTTTTAGTAAAACTAGTAAATAAGGGGTTTTTTGAGATCGAGTGATTTAATTAAATTAAACACGAAGATGAACGAGTTATATGTGATTTAATTCAAAGATAAAAAGGACTTGGTATTGCTACTTTCCACTTGTTGATATATTTTAGTCGATCATTGTTATATCTATAACTTATTTCCTCTCGAATACTCAATCGAGGAGTATATCCAATTCATCGAGGAAAGTTATTAACAACGACCGTTCATTAATAACCCTTACTATTAGTCAAGTATAGAACAACGCCATATACCGACTTGATAGTAGCATTTAATCTCTTAACTCCTTGATGAAATCAATTGAGATTGATAATCTCAACACAACGGTTTCGGTTTAACCAACAAAATTAATCCCTCTTAAGTTTATTAACCACGACCGTGCATTAATAAACCGAAGTTACTTACTTGTGAAACCATCAACGATTAACCATCGGTTCGTTGATCGTTTCTAGGAATAATTAATATATGAAACAAAACTAGTTGATCCTTTAAGTAATGTTCAAAATATTAATATGAAATATGAATAGGAATTAATTAATACTCAAGGAAGAATATTAAAGAAAATGAATCCTACTATAGTTAATATCAAGATGTTAACTAATTGTCATCTTAGTAACACTCCCCAATATTAACATAGAGGAAGGAATAGCTATTACTAAGACCAATGTCAAGATGTTAACTATTTGTCATCTTAGTAACACTCCCCAACATTGATATAGAAATAGTATTTAAAGGAAGAATTAATATTCAAGGAAAGAAGTTAAGAAAATAACTCACAACTTTAATAATCAACAAGCTTCAAGAGCAACACCAAGAAATGGAAGTTTAGCTCCTCATTTGGAGACTAAACATGCTATAAAAATATAAAAGAAATACTATTCTAAACTGAGCTTAAGAGTATGGAAGAAGGAGTTCATTTTGTTTAAAAGTGAAGGAAAGGAGGTGTATTTATAGGCTTTTTTTGAGGTGCAGGTCGGGTACTCGATCGAGTATATACATATACTCGATCGAGTATGTGTAGAAACTCGAATTCGATCCATACTCGATCGATATTCGAGTAGAATTCATAGCTATACCCGATCGAGTATGTCGGTGTACCCGATCGGGTATAGACATTCGATCGTGGTAAAATCTTCCCTGCATGTTCCTTTGTTTTCGGATCCGATCCGATTTGAAATTTCAACAAGATACTCGATCGAGTATAGGTAATACTCGACCGAGTATAGACCAAAATCAGGATATTCCCTTTTTGTCTTGTGATTTTGCATCTTCTTTCCACTTTTGGGGTTCGATCACCAACTGTCCTTTGAGTGATAGTAGACCTGTTTGAGCTCAGAATAGACCTAATCTAAACAATTTACAAGAATTTAACAAACTAAACTATTACACCAAAAGTGTGTAATTTCCGAAATATTAAACAACCAAAACTAACTAAAAACGTAAACATACACACGGAAATTACACGCGTATCAATGTCCGACCACATGGACTTTCTAATAGATATATGAGGGACGTGGGTCGGATGAGTCTGAGGATCGTGCCGGACTGCATGGGCCCATAATAGGATAGATGTAAGGACCATGGCCCTGCTTGGCTCTAGAGAGCGAGTTGGATAGCATGGACTTACAGCGTGATCACGTATAAGGGTGGAATCCGAATCAAAGACCTTACGAGGCTTTGACAGCGGTAACACATAAGATAGGACCTCGAATGGACCTTACCTTCCTACGGGAACAGGGTATGAGTCCAGGGGCAGGATGCTGGACTTCGACCGAGTGCTCTGTGGAGACTTGGGTAGCGGTGACAGGTCCTGTATGAATTATTGCAGGGCAATACGAATTATCGCAAGGCGATACAAATTGTATTTTTGAATAATCGCAGAGCGATACAAATTGTATTTTTAAATTTATCGCAGGGCGATACAGATTATACTTTTTTTGAATTATCGCAGGGCGATATGGATTGTATTATTAAATCCAAACGGGGAAATGAGTTATCGCGTGGCGATGCAAAAAGGGTTTTTGACAAAATACAAATGGGCCTATGGGCCGACTATTTGACGATATATATATATACTTATGTATGATTTGAAAGGGGTAACTATGGGTTATTTCCTAGAATTATGATAACACCTATGTTGAGGGTCTTAAGGATTGAAACATTAATTATATGCAGTATAGTTGTCATTGTACTTTTCAAATGCTTCAAAGTATTGACCTCCCCTTCACGGGGAAGGCCACCTCACAATTTTCAGGTAGAGGCTAGAGCTTGCTTCCTGTACCCGTTGCTTCGGGAGTTCTTGGAGAGAAGACGTGGTTCGTGCTTCCTCCACTCTGTTTTCCAAAAGAATTACAATAATTCTCATGGATAATATTTTCTAATAAATTATTTGAGGGCTTGTATGCCTAAGTTTGCCAAGTGTGGCTTGAACACTTGTAATATTGTTTCCGCTGCTTTAATGAATATTTTACATTATTATGTTTGTTTATGGATGTACTATGTGTGAATGATATTCCAGACACCCTTTATAGTATGGATGTTGATGGAGTATATGGCCCAGGAACCCCCGGCCCATAGACTTCTACTTCTCCTACACAAGTCCGTTGAGCCCAGAGGACAACTCAGGCCCAAATGCAACGGCCCAGACCTCAAAGTAGCCCAGAATACACACTGGGGTGCCTTCGGCCTACTTGGCCAAAGGCTTCAAGACTCACAGGATAGCCTTCTCTGGCACGAGAAGCTACTGGGAGAAAACGGCGGAAAACATGAGCCTTCGGCATTATCAAGCCCTGGGTGTCAGAGAAGCCTTCGGCTGAACCAAGCCTTCGGTCACACAAGGCCTTCGGCTACACAGGGGTCCTTGGTCACATGGAGCCCTCGGCTACACAAGGAGCCTTCGGCGGAACATGCTCGATCATCAAAGATTCCTTTTGGAGACAGCCAACCACCGCATTTAATGCCACGTCACATCCGCCAACCGCATTCAATGCGGTGAACGTACCACTGCCGGTGCCACCCGACTGATGTGACCCCTCGGCCGTTGGATCACTGACACGTGTACCCTCATCGCATTTATTGCTGCTATAAATAGCAGCCCATTTCCCCTTGTAAACGATCGACATCCCAGATCTCCACACGCTGAGTTCATTTAATAAAATCGACTCTCTCTCCTCCTATTTACTCTGACTTCTCTCTAGTTATTCCCGCAATAACCTCTCGGATAAGATACCCCTCGGGTAGATTGTCCATCATTTGGTGCTTTCATTGAGAGGTTGAACACAATCAAGTGAGAAAACCTCCCCAAACTACCAAAATCATTCCAATCACAAAAAAATCAGCCCAAAAATGATCTGGAAATTTAAAAAAAAAAAGTCAGGAATTAGATCTGGAAAGAGCAACAAAAGAGATCAGAAAATTAGTTATTTCCGATAAAGTGCTGGAGATTCTTGCCGGAAAGACCGTCACCACCGGCACACGCCATAGCAGAGGCTTGTAGCCTGCTAAAGCTCACCCCCGTCCCCGGGTCTGAGCTGAAGCCGCTGCAAGGTACAAGCTCCTTCACCGGACTTCAACAACTCACATGCAACTCGCTCTGGGTTCCACCAGCGTCGCCGCCAGTCCAGGCCTCCGGTAGCGGGCTCTGCCATCTCGCCAGCAAGCAGGTCGGCTATGTTGCAGCACTTCCAGTCGCTCGCTCCCATCTCGCCCGCCGGAGAATCACCGCACCGTTGTTCACTTCTTCAAAAAAGAAAATAGATTTTTTCCAGATCTAATGCATAACCGGCCAGAACCGAACCGACCGGTCAACGAGGACAAACAGCTTCACGCATCTCTAGCTCCATTGAACAGTGTCCGCCATTAATGGCCGCTAGGAAGCTCTGTCCTCGAGCCAAAACCAACCTCATATCGCGTGGATCGGTCAAGGACGCCCCAAGCTCGAGCTCCACCGCGAGGAAAGCTCGCAGTCGCGACTAGAGCTCTCCCTTCCTCCCCTGTTCCGGCGACGACCGCAGCGGACGACCGCAGCGGAAGACCACTCAAGCGTGGTGGTCGGGGGTCTCCCCTCTCTGTCCGACGAAGCGAGGCTCCGGGCTGACGACTAGTTCCGGTGACATCTTTGGACCGATGATGGTGAGAACAGGGTGGTGACATCGATTTCCGGCCGAGGCAGAGCGCATCCCTAACTCTCCGTACATCATGGAGGACAGGGTGGAAGAGCCGCCTCCCTTATCTCCAGGCCTATGACCTTCCGCTTTACTCCAGATCTGATGCCAGCTGTGGGAAATGAAGGGCCAGGCTGAGACATGCCAACAAGACTCCTGCAATTAGCTAGTATGGAATGGGTCCATGGGAACAGGACTGAAGAGTTGCCGCCTATCTCCTCACGGGGCATATCCAGCTCATCCAGTCTGGCTTATTTCTCAACATTTGGGACGGACGAAACTCATTGCTGGGTCAAATTTGGTCAATTTCGTTGCAATTTCTATACAAGCCAATATTACATTCTCACCAATAATAATGGGCCGGACCATTTTTGGGCAAGTTCTTTCAAAGGGCTGGATTTCAACCCATCAAATATTTCAGCTCACCTAAAAAGATAAGTACTTTTTAATTTTCATATTATTTATTTAAATCAATATTTTTTGTCGGTTGAATGTCACACTATCACGCACTTATGATCAAATACCTAGTAGAGTGTGGCTTGAGACCCATCACTAGGATTTAAAGCCCTAACTCCTCAGGCACAAAGCCCTGTCTCCTCAGGCACAAAGCCCCGACCAAGTCGGGCATAAAGACAAAACCCCGACCAAGTCGGGTATGAAGACCGGTCTTAGTCATTCCTCGAGTGGCGACCGTTGCTTACGAATGGCTCACACATCCATTCTACTAAGTATTTTATCATTACATTAACAATTCACATCTCCACTTGTTTCAAGTGACGAACTCCCGATCGGGAACATAAATCCCAAGAGAAAAAAATTTTATATGCATGATAAATGTGTAGGTACGAAGATGACTTTACTCATTTTCACCTCGTCTCCACTCGCCTCAAAGAGTGGGGACTGGGAGACTGAGGGGTCTGAGTTTCTAGATGAGCAGAAAATATCACGCAAGAGCAGGAACGAGAGCTGAGTCAGTTGAAGAGGAGCTGAGCTAGATTGATTATGCCAGAGGGGATTTACCTTCCTTGTTTCATGTTGGGGGCGCTAGGTGTACTCTTTTTCCCTTTATTAGGATTTTTTCCCACTGGGTTTTTCCTATTAAAGGTTTTTAACGAGGCACCTCCCCATCATTGACAAGGGTGGTGGTCCCCCGGCCGAAGAGGAAGAACGTTGCAGATACAGTTTGGACTACTCCCTTTCGCCTCGAGTACTCTCGACTCAGGGAGTGGGGGACTCCTGATGGATTATATGGACTCCGACCCCCCGGTATGCCGACTACTAGGCCTGGACAGCGGCCCACACACGTTTAGCGGATATCATTAATATTATTGTACATTATTATTATTATTATTCAGATGTTCTAGATTAGCTTTTTATACTATCAGTCCATTTATGTAACCGGGTCTGTCAGGCCCATATTAGAGGCCCAGACCCGGATTTTCCCTATATA
Organism: Cuscuta epithymum; assembly: GCA_945859915.1. Taxonomy (NCBI): domain Eukaryota; kingdom Viridiplantae; phylum Streptophyta; class Magnoliopsida; order Solanales; family Convolvulaceae; genus Cuscuta; species Cuscuta epithymum. The sequence goes on from CAMAPF010000938.1 coordinate 2,695,836, forward strand.
TACTCCTTATAGGAGGCTTGTAACTGATATAACAAATATTCATTCTATACACATTTCCTTCTTCTTCATCATTTCTTCTCTATTCTTGTTCAATCTCTCCTGTTTATACAATATGAGTATCAATTATCCAACAGATGTGTTAGACTGCGGTTGACTATTCATACTGTACGGCGGATTGTTGACGTGTCCGGGTAGGTCCGGGGCGTGACAAGATGTGATAAGTGCTCTGGAAGCTTATAACGTAACCATGGTGATCCATGCATAGAAAAGGAAGATGGTTTGAAGTTAGCACTGCTTTATGTGCTAGCACATGGTTTACTCGGACACCAAATGTCTAGACCATTACCAGCAAAGTACATAAAGTTAGTCCATGATATTGAAGCATTCAACGTATATCCTTGGGGGGATGATGTGTGGGAGGACTTGGTTACAAACATCAATAGAAGTGCACAGGCACTGAACGTGTGTGGAGGAAATAGAGTTGTATTCCCAGGATGCATGCATGTACTTCTATTGAACTTGCATGTATAGATATATTCATATATATAAACATTGTTACCTTCTATTGATTCATAATAAATCTAATAATTAGAAACATCATGAAAATAGTGAAGTAAAATATGTGCAATTAACTACAAGTTATTTGAGTTATTTTGTATTTATAAAATTTATGTGATGGAACAAAACTTGATTTATAGAAAGGAGTTTAATGTATTATATCAACCTCATGTACAATATTTATTACTTCATTTTCGTTGATTAAATTAGAATTGTTAGTTAAATATCTTATATTGTTTTATTATTATTGTTGTGGTGGTGGTTATTATTGCTATTATTTTATTATTATTGTTACTACTACTACTACTACTAATATTATTTTATTTTTAAATTTTTTAATAACGGTTCCTTAACGGTTCCATGCATATATTTTTTATAGGAACCAGGAACCGAACCGTTATAACTCGTTTCGGTTCGGTTCCTACAAATAAGAATTAATTGTTAACGGTTCGGTTCCTAGATGTTGTTAACGGTTCGGTTCCAATCGGTTCTACGGTTCCCGGTTCCAAAATCCCACCCCTACCGTTGCCATCACTACCCTAGCACGTATGGTAACACGCTCAGTAAAATTTTAAAAGATCCTAGCTTATGTATTCTTAATTTGGGTAGAAATTTACGTACAGGTGTGATCGGGTTTGTTTATTGATCTGGTTTCCAAAAAAAGTGGCTATTCGAGTTTAGTGTGTTTAGTATTCTTTTATTCTCTACGGAGTAATATAAGTATAGAAACAAAATAATCGAATAAGGAGTAGGGAATTTCTACGGTGCCTTCAAAGTTCAAACAATATTGATGTTCCGGTACCTTAACCTCCATAGCCAATCAGATTCTATTCTGAAGTCATGTTATATCCTAGTCATCAATATAATACGGAGTAAGTTTTATTATTTGCACCATACTCCCTGATAAATAACTTCCATATTTCAACATTTGTTAAACCCTACATATAAACTCCCATATAATAGTACGTAGTATCATGCAGCCGCCATTATTATCATATCCGATCCCCCAGCCCTATAATTCACAGAAGCATTTAATTAACATGAAGATCCATGACCCAGTTTCAACCCTACCATCAGAGATCAGCCGCGATATTTTGTTAAGATTGGAGCGAAAGCATCTGTTCATCGCCCAATGTGTGAGTAAAGAGTGGTATTCTTTCGTAGAGTCCATCAAGCTTACCTTTACCGGGCAACCACGCATTCACATCCTCTGGAGCCGTTACAGGACAACAGACGGAGTTGAGATCCATGACAACAGGCCCTGATCTTCTCACTCAACGCATGTCTGAGTTCAATGAGAGTGCATATTTGTCTGTATTAAATGACCGTTGGTTGAGGGTTTTGGATTCATGCAATGGGTTTGTGCTGCTTGGGTTTGGAGAACACATTGTGTTGTGGAACCCACATATAGGCTGGTCTACCAAAGTTCTTGAACTTCGAAACCTCCGACATTATGACCAAACTGTGGTCGGAGGGCTGTGTTACGATCCATACACGTCAGAGTACAAAGTTGTCTTATTGCTTTATCCGGCCACTGACCATAGTGGTCAGTTTGTTGTTTCAAGCGTCAAAAATAAAGGTTGGCGAAAAGTGCCCTTCCCCTATAACTTTGCCACTTCTCGAGCCGGAGTCAGTTTTAACAATACACTCCATTGGATTGTAAGTGACATAAAACTCTTTTGGGGAAAGAGCGATGATCAAATAAAATGGGACTACTGTTCTGGGTGCAATAAGATAGTTTATTTCGATCCGGTTGATGACACATTCAAGATATTGCCCTCTCCTACACGGATCAATCCAAAAGAAGAAGATAGCATAGAAGGTACGGGAATTATAGATGGATGTTTTTGCATGGCTCGGGGGGACAAAAAGAGCCAGCTGATCCATGTATCAGTTATGAAAGAGTATGGAAAACAAGAGTCATGGGTCACATACTTTGTTATCACCTTATACGAACATGGAGTACGTGAGCTTTACAACTTCGAGTTTTTCTCTCATAATGGGAAGGTATTAATGAAGGGTTGCTATATCGGGAGAACATGTGTGTATGATATCAAAGAAGAGAAGCTAGAAGAGACGAAGTTCCTTGTATCCGATGGTGTTGATTGTTATGGCTTTTTTTGTATTTCCTTCTATGTCGAATGTCTTGACTTTCCACGTGAAGTGGGTTGGAGGGATGGTGATAAGCAAAAATGCAGTCTTTGATAGGCTTTGAATTGCTTCAGAATATCTGTGCGTACTTTTTCTTATGATTAAAAAAATATTGGTACTTCAAGATGTCAATATTCACTCTCAAGACCACAACGTTCATAACTACCATATCTGGATTCTTATGGTGCAGTTAGGATGTTTTTACTTGGACTGTAATTTGCTGGTCTGGTCTGGTCTGATCTGGTCTGGTCTGGTCTGAACTGGTCTGGTCTGGTCTGGTCTTGTAAGATCTGGTTTCTTTGTATTTTTATAACTATCCAAGTCTGGTCTGGTCTGAGCTGGTCTGGTCTGGTCTGGTCTGGGGCAAATTACAGTCCAAGTAAAAACATCCTTATACACTACGTAGATTCGATTGGTGCTATTTAATGCTTTTGAGTATCCATATCTTTCCCATAAAATTAAATTAAATGATCTGGCATTCTGACTAACATTAATAAGCAATAATCTTGTAGAGGTTTAGACTTTAAAAGTGAATTTTTTGGTTTCCTTAAATGTGCTTTAATTTAAACAGTTTCATTAGTTAGCTAGCTACTCTTCCTCGGCTCAGCTCTGACTCTTCAAAAGACCTCATCATCCTAAGCTGTAAGAAAAAAAGTGACCATCTTTAGCGGGTTGAAGCCATTATATTATATGGAGCATCTAGCTCTAGCCTTCATGCAAGTATGTTTCTCAGGCTTTTATTTCCCTATTGGTGTTATTATAACATCAATGCAGATGTTCGACACATCATTAATTCCACTTGACCTCATTCCTCTTCCGATCCATAAAATATGCACTCTGGGCTCTGGCATGGAGGCTAGCAGTATTTGTATATATATATTGGGTAAGTTTTGAATCCAATTTCCAGCTCTGCAGATTATTTAGCATTTGTGCTTTTGTTTTCTTAACATTTATTTTGTCGTTTATTTACTTGAGAATTCTTATTTAATCTACTTTCACAAATTCGGTGGTGTTCTTTCTTCACTGAATTACAATAAATTGGTCACATGTTTCAGGATAGGTTGTCAATTGTTGATGGTATTGGCCCACCTGTCTTGGCTTGATCCATTCCCGTGTTGTCCATGGTCCACCCCATTTAATAGCTTGGTCTCCTATTAATTGCCCCGGCCCAATTATGGCATGTGTGCCTGTCCAAGCCCATCCGCCCCTTTGTCCGATACCCAGCCCGTGACTCTGTGTGGCCCTTGTTTATATTGTCTGGTTGTTTCCAGAACCTCCTATTTGACCCTCCCTTGTGAGTCTCTCAGTGTGTTTCCCCTTTCCTAGAGTGAGAGAGAGAGAGTCTGTGTCATCTGTGTGTTGTGCTCCGGCCAGCCTCCGGTGATACCTTGGGAACCCTTAGTTGGGCTTCACTCTGGTTGGGTTGTGGGGGTTTCTTCTCGGGTGGGTTCTCTGGGTGTGGTCTGGGGGTTTGGGGTACCATATGAGAGTAGATAATGATTGGTGCCCTTCATCTTCCCTGACTGTAATCTTGGTGGTGAATGTGAGCTGGCCCATCGGGCTGTTGGTGATTGAGGTCTGAGCTGGTATAGGATCCTTACATCAATGTTGAAAATTAAATTTGTTTTTGAACCTAATTACTATATACTCCATATTTAAGCTGGTGTTTGAAAGAACCCAAGGAGTAGAAAAGTGTAGAACAAATAAATTCTAGAACTACTCTAAAATGTGTGGTCTCTAGAAGTCTACTTTAAATCATTAATTATACTTTTGTATTAGTATAAGAAGAGAATAAAGGTGGGTCTGTAAAACCGAAAATCGAAAACCGAATAAAAAAAGGGTTTTGACTCTAATATTACTAAAAATAGGTAATGGACAAAAAGGGACCTTGTTTCTTAATTTCCAAATAAGGGACCTTGTTTCGGCGTTGCTTTAGACACTCCGTAATGTTGTTGCCTTAATGTTGTTGTATTCCGTAAGAATGCATTCTCTAATCAACTAATCATTAATGCTTCTTTTCTATTTTAAACTTATTTCTCATTTCTTAGGAGATACATTATGTAATTGGATATGGAATTATATGTGTATTAAATATTTAATTTTTGACACTATAATTTGTGTGAAAATGATCCCAGTTATAGTTACAGTTACCCAATCTGACCCGATCAGTTACAGTTAACCAATATGACCCAATCAGTTAGAGATACCCGATCTGACCAGTTACAATTATTAGACTCAATCCAGTTACAGTTATCTGATCTGACCAATTACAGTTACCTGATATAAGCAGCTACAGTTATCTGATCCGACCAGTTACAGTTACCTGGTCTGACCAGTTACAGTGACTCGAATCAATTAGTTACAGTTACCTGGTCCGACCAGTTACAGTTACCCGATCCGACTAGTTACAGTTACCCAGTCCGACTAATTACAGTTACCAGTGACCAATCCTACTAGTGATTAACCCGACCAATGATCATGCCCAATCCGATCGGTGACCATGACCAATCCGACAAGTGACCAACCCGACTAATGACCATGACCAATCCGATTAGTGACCAATCCAATTAATGACCATGATCCATTCAATCAGTGACCAACCCGATCAGTGATCGTGACCAAACCAACCAATGACCAACCTGCTATTCCTGCTAATACCAATTACCCGACCTGTGACCAATAACCCGACCAGCCCACCACTCCACTCCACCCCCACCCTGTGCACAGCCCTGTCCCACCTCACCAGCCCAGCCCTATCCCCCAGCCCACTCGCCATACTTCCCTTTCTAGAAGCCGGGCAAAAGTCTCCACAAACCTTATCGCCACCTTAGTCACTCCACAAACTTTGCCGCCGTCGAATCTTAATCGCACTACTGTCGGCCTAACAACTCAGCTCACTGTTAATTAGCCCCAAATCAGCAAACCATTGGCCAAGATCTCAAATTGGCGATGGAGCAACGGCCTGAAAACCTAGCTGTCCAGATCCAGCAACGGCGAGCCCAACAGCCTGAAACCCTAGCCCACCGTGTTCACCCCCCAATATTACGCCGTCGCCGCCAGTAATGGGTGAACAACTCCAGAGGAGAGGCACGGAGAAGGAATATCATCATCGTTGTTGGCCGATCTCGCCAAAGTGGAGTATCACCCTGTGCCCGTCGCCGTTGTCTTCCAATTTTGCCTGTCGTCGTTGAGCTCGTCGAAGTGGTGGAGCTGTAACACCGTCCCCAAATGTATTTACTTTTAAGTGAATAATGTATTGAACCTTATGGAATGGTTAATGAGTATACGAAGTTGTGAATTCTTATTAATTCTTTTGCTTGAATAGTAAACTCGCACGTGGGCCCACACCGGGAGCGGGGGCCGCCCGAAATTCCCGAAACCATATATTTTATTTATCTTGGTCAAGATAATATTTATATAGTGGTGGGTACTTCATTTGAACCATGGAAAGGTCCAGAGTTGACCGATTGGTCAAAAGAAGCCCAAATATCGGTATTGGTAGTTTAACCGATAAAAGCTCAAAATTGAATTTCGGAGACTTATAAATTAAAGTTGGGGAATGTATATTCACTCTAGATGTCATGATGACTAAGAACACATAATATATTTTATTTGGCCCGATAAAATAAATTTTATTTAAAACAGTCCGAAAAATACAACTTTCGGGACAAATTGTACACTTTTGGACAAAAAGAGTTGACCTCTCACATGGGTGGGGGCCAACCCACGAATTTGGACACTCCATTAGGAGGCTTGGTCGGATGGAGGGGTATGGGAGGGAGTAGGAGGTGATTGGAAAGGAATCAAACAAATTTAAGGTGAGCCTCTCCCACACCACTCATACTATTGAGACAAAAGAGACACCCACCTCCTTCCTCCTTCATCCACTCGGCCATACTCCAAAGAGAAGAAGGAAATCCCAGAAAATTGCACCCTCCATAGCCAAGCACAAGCCCAAGCTCAAGAAGGTACAAGGGAAAGGTTTTTAGGAGGAAAAACTATGTGGATTAAGGTAATGACCTTATAATAACTTTTCCTCTATCCCTTAATTATCATATGAGTTATATATCACATGAAGAATCCTTGGGAATGTTTCACATGTTATGAGTGTGGAATGATGGTTTGGAAGGTGGTTCTAACTCCAAAAACGGACTTAGGAGCCAAACCGACAAGTTCACCGGAAAATAACCTTTTAGAGGTTATTTGTATTGATTAAGGTTTTATGATGTTAAAACCTTGTTAGGAACTTGATTAAAGTATTTTTGAGCTTCGCCGGAGTTGGTTAAAGTTCGCCGGAGTTGGTCAAAGTTCACCGGAATTAGTCAAAGTTCAACCGAGGAGCGTAGAACGCACTTAAGCTCACTTAAGGTGAGGATGACCGACTATATTGCTTATAATCTTTGGTAATTTCATGAGACTTCCTAAATGAATACACAATGTGATTTGCATGGATTATTAATGGTTAATAACGCCTAAATGAAATTACTATTGAATATAAGTATAGTTTGCATAATATACAAATTTATTGAATAAATTGTGTATGTTTATATGTTATGAATATGATGGCATGATAGTAGTATCAACCATAAACCCCATTTGTGATAAGTATGCTTTTATTTCATGAGAAGAAGCCATGAAAGAATAAAAGTGATATTTTGATATTAAGGCCAAATTACATATTGAATGAAGAATTATATTGAAATGAGTAAATAACTAGTATTGAAATATTAGTTGGAATTGTAGTTGAATAATGGATGAATGGATCCTAAGAAATTGAATTGTAAAGAATCGGTGATTATTGAGCTGGGCTCTGGACCGATGTAGATAACGGTGATTATTGAGGTGGGCTCTAGACCGTAGTAGATAACGGTGATTATTGAGATGGGCTCTAGACCGTAGTAGATATCGGTGATTATTGAGCTGGGCTCTAGACCGGTGTGGATGACGGTGATTATTGAGCTGGGCTCTAGACCGTAATAGGTAACGGTGATTATTGAGCTGGGCTCTTAGGCTCTAGAGCGTAGTAGGTAACAGTGATTATTGAACTGAGCTCTAGACCGTGGTAACTAACGATGAATTGACACTAAACGAACAAAGTTAACTATGATATGATAATACCCTGGTTTGAGGGTCTTGGAAATTGAAACATTTATTATACTTAGTATAGTTGTCATTGTACTTGTCAAATGCTTCCAAGTACTGACCTCCCCTTCACGGGGGAGGCCACCTCATAGTTTCAGGTAGAAGTTGAGCTTGCTACCAGTGCCCGTTGCTCCGGGAGTGTTCAAGGAAGGAAGACGTGGTTCGTGCTTCCTCCGTTCCTGTTTTAAAAACAATTATGATAATGCTCATGAATATTATATTTTTGAATAATTATTTGGGGGCTTGTATGCCCATGGTTGCGAAAGTGTGGCACGAACACTTGTATTAAATGTTTCTGCTGCTTTAAATGAATATTTTACATTATGTTTGTTTATGGATGTACTATGTGTGAACGATATCCCAGACGCCTTGTATAGTATGGATGTGTTGGACTGCGGTTGACTATTTGTATTGTACGGCGGATTGTTGACGTGTCCGGATAGGTCCGGGGCGTGACAGGAGCACTACTCTGTTATTCGAGATGCGCGAGAGAGATGAGTCTTGGCTCCCCATGTTGCACCGATACTTCACCTCGATGCTGTATCCGCGTATCCGATACTCACCGATATGCGTCCTGTACGTATTGGGTTTGTATCCGTAATTTAATAAAAGTATCGGGCTTAATTTTAAAAATACCGATACTTCCGATACCCGTATTCGTGAACCGATACGCGTATCTGACCCTATAACCCCTCATTTGATACACGACATGACGAAAATTTAGTAGCTGCCCAAGTGACCACAACATGTGAAACATTGATAAAGATGGTTTCAGGAGTTTGGAAAATAATGGAATACTATAATTTGTCATTTCATTGCTTGATGAGCTTTAATTGAAACAAGACATAGATGTAAATGCAAATAGAGAACAAAAAAATGTTATTTGAATTTAAATCAAAAGACTAGTACTTTTGTTTTTTAGTATTTTTAGACTAATATTTGAAATTTTATTATAAAAGTTAATTTTTTGTACTATTATTATTTTATTTATGAACCCCTGAATTATATATATTTGCAAATTTTACCCTATATTTTTATTATTTATAAATATACCCCGTACCCGTATCCTATAATTTTTGAAATTGCCGTATCGCCGTACCCGTATTCGCGTATCCGCGTATCGGCGTATTTGTATCCGTGCAACATAGTTGGCTCCAAAAATGTAAGGTTGAGATATTTAGTCCCTTTTTTGTCTTTTTTTTTTATCGTAGTCCCTTTTTTATCTTTAATAAAAGTGGTCTTATTTTTGTCAAGTCAAAAGTCCCTACTTCTATTTTTGTCATTTTTTCAAAACGACCAAATCACAAGAAAATCGAAACCGAACTCAAAAAAACCGAACCGGACCGTAGTTGTTTGGTTCAAGAAGCATCCATAATAGCTTCAATTAGGTAGAATTTTCTCTTATTTTGTCAGTTTTATACGGAGTATGAATTATGAGATTTTAAGATTTATTTTTCGAACTAAGTATTTTTTGTTTAACGTATTTGTTTACTTTCACTATATAATTATGTAAGAATTCATTTGACTGGAATTAGAGATAGATATCTAAACTTCCAAATTTTCAGTGTGTGTGTCCTGTGGTGTGTTCTTGTGGTTTGTGTGTGTGTGTTCATGCCCTGTGTTTCATTGACATGTGCTCTGACGCTCTGTTTGTGGATATTTATAATTAAGCTTCATGCCTGCTATTTCACTTTTATCTGTATCCCATCTACAGCTTTGAAAATGCTGGATCTCTACTAAAGTTCAGAAGTTTGAATGAATGAATGATGTACTAGTACTACTGAGCTTTGCCTTAATGTTTAATACTCCTAAAGTACTACTAAAGTTCAGATGTACTAGTACTAGTTCAGAGGTACTGCTAAAGTTCAGGAGTATGAGATATTTCTGCATATTTGGTGCATAGTGCTATGCTTAGTATTCTGTATTGAAACTCAAAAGTGAATCTGAATGATTAATCAATGTCTAGACTTAATTTTTGCCAATATATGTTTTTTCTGCATTTAGTAGTAAATTTTAACTACTGAGATTTATTTCTATAGGAATATAATTTTTAATCTTATTGTTCTTAAACATGTTCCAGGAATAGTTCTTGGATTTAAGAGTTACCCGACAAAGAAAATCAGCTCATGCACTTCAAAATAAGGTTCTATGATGCATCACACTTCTAATATTTATATACTATCGTATGTGATTATGGTTGATAACTTTGCACCAAATCTGCTCTAGACTGAATTAGTTTATAATATAAGAGTGGCCTCAGAGCATGAAATGTATAAACCTTAATGACTTAAATGTGTGTATGTGTGTATTATATTTACTATAACTATTTTGTGGATTGTAATAGTTTTTCGGTTATAGTATTTTTTTACCGTTATTGCTAAATATTCTGTTCCACATCCTTGTTTTGACTGATGAATAGGTGAATGAGAACAATATGGTGATGCAGAGAAGCGAAGTAATAACAAGGATAATGACAGGTTTTGCATTGTTTTGATGGTTTGTTTGTGCCTTTGGCAGACACATAACAGGAGGCTATGGACTATGGACTATGGAGAGCAAAGGAGGCTATGGACTCTGGACATAATCTTTGTAGCTGATTCTTTTATGGCCAGATGGGGAGAATTAAACACAATGGACATAAGATTCTTTTTTACCCAATTTGAATCATTTTGGTGTCTCATGTAAGCTAGGCAAGTCTCATCGTCTTCCTTTTAAAGATGTTTTTCATTCCTCTACTGTCCTTTTACAACTTATACATTCAGATGTTTGGCAATCGCCTGTTTTGTCTAATTTAGGATTTAAATATTATGTCTCTTTTATTGATGATTTTTCTCGTTTTACGTGGATATATCCTATGCATCGCAAATCTGAGGTTTTCCTTCATTTTTGTAATTTTCAAAAATTAGTTGAGAATTTATTTAATTGTAAAATCAAGTCTTTTCAAAGTGATGGAGGTGGTGAGTTTGTAAATTCCTCTTTTCACAATCATTTTCTTAACTGTGGAATTCTTTTTAGAAAATCATGTCCAGATACTCCTGCTTAGAATGGTGTAGCCGAAAGAAAGCATCGTCACTTGCTTGAACTAGCCCGAACAATGCTTATTGATGCTCACCTTCCAAAAAGTTTTTGGGTCGATGCTTTATACACGGCCATTTTCATCATTAACCGGCTACCCACACCCGTATTGAACAATGTATCTCCGTTTGAGAAGTTATTTAATAAAACCCCTGACTATAGTTTTTTACGTGTGTTTGGGTGTGCATGCTTTCCTAATCTTATTGCGTCTTCCTCAAATAAACTTTCCCCACGTTCCGTTGCTTGTGTTTTTCTGGGCTATGCACCGGGATACAAGGGCTACTGTTGCCTTGATCCCCGAACAGGACGTGTTTATGTCAGCCGGGATGTCGTTTTTCAAGAAACAATTTTTCCCTACCTTACACTACTCCCCCAGACCATAACACCTACTGTGTCCCCATCCCCTTGGTCACCCACGAAGACTGCTTCTCCTCTGGAAAGCCCCTTACGAAATCAACCAACCGCCCAGCCTTCCAACTCCTCGACCGCCCCTTTTTCTCCTACAGGCAGCCCAACCTCGTCCACCTCACTGTCCAGTACACCCGACTCACCGATAGTTCCCAGCCCTGCTTCCCCTATGTCCACTCTAACTCCCAGCCCGCCACCTTCCCCCATATCGTCCATAACCAGCCCTATAACCTCTGACCAGAACACTTCCCCACCCTCGATATCTCCCAGCCCACCTAGGATGGCTCCTAATGTCCACCCCATGCGTAGAAGAGCTAAAGATGGCATTTTTAAACCAAAAGTAATTTTTAATTTAAACACTTTAGCTCTTCCTACCGATCCCACATGTTTTTCTCAAACAAATAAATCCTTGATTTGGCGGGCAGCTATGGCAGAAGAATTTAATGCATTAATTGCTAATAAAACTTGGGATTTAGTACCTTGTGATCGGTCTAAAAATGTGGTTGGTTGTAAATGGATTTATAAGACTAAATATCAATCTGATGGATCTATTGAGCGCCATAAGGCTCGTTTGGTTGCTCAGGGGTTTAACCAACAGGCTGGGGTAGATTTTTCTGAGACTTTTAGTCCTGTGGTCAAACCTACTACTGTTCGTTTTGTTTTGTCTGTTGCTATTTCGTTAGGTTGGACCATCCGTCAATTAGATGTCAAAAATGCATTTCTCCATGGTAATCTCACTGAAGAGGTTTATATGCGTCAACCTCCCGGATTTGTTCATCCCCAGTTTCCTAACCATATTTGTCGTCTCCGCAAAGCTCTCTACGACCTCAAACAAGCGCCTAGAGCATGGTTTCATCGTTTTAGCGGTTTTTTGCTTTCACTTGGCTTTTCTCATAGCAGAGCTGACTCGTCCATGTTTATTTTTCGTTCTCACTCTCATACTCTCTACATCTTATTATATGTAGATGATATTCTTATTACTGGTAGCTCTTTCTCCTTGGTCCGTCAATTCATCACCATATTATCCAGTCAGTTTGCCATGAAAGACCTAGGTGATATTCACTATTTTTTGGGCATTCAGGCACGGCGCACTTCTCGTGGTCTTTTCCTGTCTCAACACAAATATACCACCGATCTTCTTCGCCGGTTCCACCTTCACACGGTCAAACCAGTCCGTACTCCTCTTCCCTCTCGCACCACAATATCTCTTACTGATGGTGATCTGTTGACTGATGGTACTGAGTATCGAACCATGGTAGGTGCGTTACAGTATTTGACTATTACCCGACCAGATATTACTTATGCCGTTCACCTCGTTTCTCAATTTATGCATGCACCACGTATTACTCACCCTGCTGCTGTTAAAAGAATCTACAGGTATTTACAGGGTACGTCGTCCCATGGTCTATGGCTACGGTCTGGCCAAAGTATCTCAGTTGTTGTGGCCTATTCTGATGTTGACTGGGCCGGTTGTCCAGATACTTGTCGGTCTACCACGGGTTATGCTATTTTTTTGGGAGGTAATTTGATTTCTTGGCGATCCAAGAAACAACCTACAAAAATCCTCCACTGAAGCTGAATATCGTGTCGTAGCCTACACTGTTCAGGACACCGTGTTTATTCGTTCTTTGCTATATGACATGGGCATCCCGCTACCTAATGCAGTGCAGTTGTTTTGTGACAATGTCTCAGCATCTTATCTTGCAGTTAATCCTATTCAGCATGATCGCAGCAAACATATTAAAATAGACTACCACTTTGTTCGTGAACGTGTAGCTAATGGGGATCTGACGGTCAAATATATTCTTACTCAGTACCAGCTCGCGGATATCTTCACCAAGAATTTGACTAGTCAGCCCTTTGAGTTTTTGCGTTCCAATCTGCACGTGATTTCCCCCGCACAGATTGAGGGGGTGTAATAGAGCATTATTATTATTATTATTATTATTATTATTATTATTATTATTATTATTATTATTATTATTATTATTAGGAAACTGTATGTAATTATGTTTTATATTCATTTGTATAAATACATGATTAGGGCTACCACTTAGGTAGGCCATTACTTTCCAACTCTATTGTTTCACAAAAAGGGGAAAATTGGAGAGACTAGCAACATGGATAGAGAACATAATGAAGCAAATACATAAAAAGTAGAAGGGAAGATCTGATAAGTGATGAAGTAGAAACTGAAAACCAATAACAAATTTGTATTATCAAATACCTAAATAACAACAACAGCATTCAGAAGACACAATTACATAATAAAGCAAAAGTATAAACAATGAAGGATTGATCAAATACAAGAGCACATGAGATCAATGATGAAGTAAAACATGAATTGAATTAGGAATATGTATAATCAAATAACTAAATACTCTCAGCACGATTATGGAAAACTAATAAAATTTCATGCAAACGTAAATTGATCAAGGATTGAAGAAGAATATTGAAAATTTTCCGAAATAAAAAATAAACTTACTGTAGAGCTTAGAAGCGAGTTGACGATCTTCAAAATTGCAGTTGAGATTCGTATAAGTATAGGAATCGAACTGATGATAAGAACGGCAGTTGAGATTCGTTGAAGTATAACGAACAGGATGATCGAACGGAAGTCTCACAGCTACGATCAAAGACAGCAGGTGCGGGAGTTTGTTTTGTGTTTTAATTATGCGCAGGGGTATTTTAGGTATAGGAAACGCTGAGTCATTAAAAGAGTCCTATTTAGGGAATAAATTAGGTAGTAGTCCTATTTAGGAACTTTCCTATAATTTTAGTCCTAGTTAGGGCAAATACTTTAAAAATTTTGATTTTGTGAAGAAAATTGTTTTTCGTACTGACAATTTCATTTATGAGTGACATAAACAATTTTTTTGCTGATGCAAAAAACAATTCTTTTCATATAACAGAAAAAAATTGTCTACACAAATAATTTGACCCTGTGTAAAATGCGTGTATCAGTATTCAACACAGGATTTTGCTAGGTGTACACGAATTGTGTACACCTCTCGCACACCCCATAAATACGTAAATTACACCGTACAACCGGCTGTACGGTGAGCACCGTACAGCCGGGTATTTTTGAAATTAAATTCAACTTGCAGGTTTAAGATTGAAGACCTTCGTATCCTCTGTACGCAGGCTTGAGTCCTCGTGTCGCTCGTCCCAGGCTTCGCCGGCCATCGCTGCTACCTGCTAGATCCCCGGCGGCCACCTCTCCCTGCTAGACCTTCAGAGTTTTGGGATTGAGTCAATGGATGACTATGGCTTTGGGGTTGAAACAGATAGAGATAGGGATTTGAGGTTCCTAATTTAGTTGCCTCCTTTGCAATAGAAATTGCAGATAGACATCAGATGAAGAAATTGCTAGGACGATTGTTAGTCATGGTTTACTTTGTTTAAGTACGATAAATAACAAGCTCCAGGCCAGTGTTTGTTTCGACATCCGATGAAGGCCTACTGAGTTCATATTTCTTGTTGACGAATCTGAAATGAGTTTATATTAAACACAAATGAGTATAAGCTTAAAAAGAATGAACATACACAAATGAATATCGAGCATATTAAAAATGAGTTTCACGTAAAACTCCAATGAGTATACAACCGAAAATGAATGAGCATACACAAATGATCTTTTGAATTTTTTATACTCATTTTGTGAATTATGTATGCTCATTTGGTACCTCTTTATACTCATTTCAAACGTACCATACTAATGTTAAACTCAAATGAGTATAAGGCCAAAATGAATGAGCATACACAAATCGACTTTTAATTTTTTTCATACTCATCTTGTAAGTTACATATGCTCATTTGGTGTTATTTTATGCTCATTTAAAAAGAACAGACTCGATGTTCATCACAATCGCATAATGAAAATCATTGGTCATACTTTTCAAGTTGATGCTCAATAAAAATGTCTTGATGTTCAATTAAAAGTACTTATGATTTTCATATCAATTCTCATTTTATAAGTTATGTATGCTCAACGGGTATTCATGTTATGCTCATTTGTAATATGACATACCAATGTATATTTCCAAAGTATCATATTGCACTAAATTCACATACTGGAGTTCATAAGAGTTGATTATAGATATAATTTAATAAGTTTTTATAAAGAAAAAAATAAGGAAAAGAAAGTAAATTCGAAGAGATGAAACAAAGATCATGATGCTCAATGTTATGCTTCTAATGCTCAACAAAATATGTCACTTGCTCACTATGTGTGGTTTAATACTCATTTAATACGAGACGCGAATTTCAAATAAATTACAAAAATGCCACCGGCTGTACGGTGAGCACCGTACAACCGGTGGTACCATATACGCTTCCCCATAAATAGCCTAATATTTCTCTTCCCACTTTTTCTCTTCCCTCCCCACTTTTCCTCTCGCCCTCTTTTCTTTTCGAGAAAAGTGTCGATTGAGTACATGAAGTTGCAGTGGGTGGAGTAAAGAGTACCACTTCTTACAAGTGAGACCAGGAAGTACACAAAATAGGTATTTGGGTGTTAAATTAGTCCATTAACCGTATTAAGACGTTAACTGTCTGACCTGGCTGACGGAATACTGATATGTGGAAATTTACTCCACATCACCCGTAAACTGCTCGCTGAGTAGGCGTTTGAAACCCTAACCTTCGTACGAAGACTCAAAAGACAAAAAATGAAGTTCTAAGCCTAAAGAGAGAAAGAGTAACTAAGGCGTTGAAGTGGTAACTCTGTAGATGGAGAATGAAAAAGCAGATGAAAGGTATGATATCACTGACATTACTCTGCTATACATCATCGATGCATCCCTACAAGCATTAATATCTTTGAAATTTATGTACCCATACATAATGCGGAAGTAATGGCTGAAGTTAGGTGAAACACACCCACCAACCATGTTGGATAAACTGAGAACGAAGGACAGCTATAAAGTACTCCACTTTTTTGTTTTTGGTACATTGTCATATCTTGAGTGTTTTATCATTTACTTCATAGGCCCAAAAATTACAGTTTGGTGCAAGTGGTTAGTGGTGCACCAAAAATTACACTTGAGTGTTTTATCATTTACTTATTTCTCTTAATTACAACCATATATTTATTTTGAATATTGGTTAATTGGGCACACAATTTGTTTTCAAATAGTCAAGGACATGAGGATCCTACTGCTAAAGCCCAGACTGAGAGTGGTGCCAGTGTGCCCTTCATTGTTGATTTGGGATTTGAAGATCCACTTCTTGAGGCAGAAGCTGGGCTGTTGTTTGTAGATGAAGTAAACTCTGAAAATGAAGATGATGACGAATTACAACATGGTAGGGTGCTGCTAAGGAAGTTAGTGACCAATCAAAAGTGTGTTGTTAGAGGTAAAGGGCAGCAATCTACTAACAACAACAACAACATACATGAAGAAGATTTAGTTGTGGAGGAAGATGGGAATGAAACTGAGTATTTCACCTCAAGTGATGAAGGTAGTTATGAGTGTGGATCACAATCTGAAGAAGAAGAGGCTGTTAGAAAGAAAAGCAAGTTTCCAAGTTTCAAATGTGATGACAAAGTTGAGTTCTCATTGGGAATAAGCTTTGAATCCAAATCTGAAGTGAAAGAGGCAGTTGATAAATATTCTATCACCAACAGGTATCCTTACTATTGGGCCAAAAACTGTCGTACCATGCTTAGGGCCAAGTGCTCCAATTTAAATAGAACGTGCACATGGATGGCTTACTTTGGGATAGATAATCGAAGTAGCAGTAAGAAATGGGTTTTAAAGACTTTGAATGAACGCCATACCTGCAACCCAGGGTGGCAAATACCAAGTGCAACAGCCAAATGGTTAGTTAATAATTTTTTCAAAACAAAACCTGGTGTTTCTGAGATGAAAATAGCCTCAATGAAAGAGATGGTGAAGAAAGAATTAAGCTGTGACGTGTCTCTTGAGCAAATGAAGAAAGCCAAGTCTATTCTCAGAAAGATGGAAAAGGGGGACATTAAGGCAGAGTACAGCAACTTAGAGGATTATAAGGCTGAAATAATGAGGTCCAATTCTGAAAATACTTGCATACTTCAGGTCATGCAGCCCACTCCAATTTTTGAAAGGTTTTATGTTTGCTTTGATGCTTGCAAGAAGGGCTTCTTAGAGGGGTGTAGGAGGCTAATTGGAATTGATGGAGCATTTCTAAAGTCTGAAGTAAAGGGTGAAATCCTCACAGCAGTAGCACGGGATGCAAACAATCAGATGTTTCCTCTAGCTTGGGCAGTTGTGGGTTCTGAGACCAAAGCTACATGGAAATGGTTTCTGGAGAACCTCAGAGATGATTTACACATAGGAACAGGAGAAGGATGGGCATTTGTTTCAGATCAACAGAAGGTTCTAAAGCTACTTTTAGTTCTAAACTTGGAATAATATAACAGATAGAAGTAAAATGATTTAATATGTATGCTTATCTGAAGTGCTTAAGTTGGTATATATAAACTGATCTACTTAAAAATTGAAGTCATACAATATATGTTGTAGTAGTTAAGTTGGTGTAATATAAACATATAAACTGAAGTCATATAATATATGCTCATATATACCTTTACTACTTAAGTAGCTGTAATACATTTTTTTGTTCTTAATTTGGTATAATATAACTGATATACTAAAGTGATTGAAAGTATATATGCACATTTGAAGCGCTTAAGTTGGTATATGTAAACTGATATACTAAACTCAAGTAGTTAAGTTGGTGCAATATAAACTTATAAACTGAAGTCATATAATATAACTGATTTACTAAACTGCAGTGCTTAAGTGGGTATATATGAACTGATAAACATCAACAGTGGCTAAATATTTTCAAATCTGTAGTGGTTATTGGGATTATATGAACTGATATACATGATATAAAATTAATATCTTTACTAAACTGGTATTAAACACTTTTACTACTGAAGTTGGTATACTAAAGTGATCTCTATGCAGGGATTGATGCCAGCATTGTATGAGACATTACCTGATGTTGAACACAGAAGATGTGCGAGACACATTTATGCTTTGTGGAGAAGATCACATCCGGGGATTGAGTTACAAAGGCAGTTTTGGAAATGTTGTAAATCTGCATCAAAGAGAGAGTTTGACATGAATCTAGAGGTACTGAGATCACTTTCTCCCAGTGGATATGAAGAGATATTGAAAATAGATCCAAAGTTTTGGTGTAGGGCTTTCTTTAATAGGTCTATCAAATGTGAAACTGTGGACAATAATTTGTGTGAAGCTTTTAATGGAGTGATAGTGCCTGCTAGGTCTCAATTAGGGTATTCTCAATTGGAATTTATAAGAAAGTTGGTAATGCAAAGGCTTATCAAGAATAGGGATTTAGGAGAGAAGTGGGTTGGTCAACTAGGTCCTAGAATTAGGAGAAGAATCAACAAAATAGTGACAGCAAGTAATTATTGGAGGGTACTCTTTAATGGTTCTGATGGCTATGAAGTTTCATGTGGATCTGATACCTATCTAGTAGACTTGGAGGGTAGGAGTTGTTTGTGTGAGCAGTGGGATGTATCTGGGATTCCTTGCAAACATGCAATTTGTGCCAGCTTTGTTTTGAAAACTAAAGAACTAGGCAGGCCAAGGAAAAACAGAATTAAAGAGATAGGTGAGTACCCTAGGAGTGGTAAGTTACCCAAGAGAGGCACAAGTATCACATGCCAGCTTTGTTTTGAAAAAGGCCATAACAAAAAGGGGTGTCCATCAAAGGAGGTAATTTTAAATGGGACAACATCATTTCCAGTTGATTTAGAAGGTAGTAGTTCAACACAAAGAAAGAGAGCGTGTGGACACTGCTCCCAAGAAGGACACACACAAAATAGGTGCCCTTTAAAGACCACTTCTGATCAGGTATATGTACTTTTAATAATAAAAGGAAATGCATTAATTGTTGTTTATGGCCATTAACTCCTTCATATATATATATATATATATATATATATATATATATATTTATATATATGACATGCAGGTAATCAACACTGAACGTGGTACTCCTAACCAGCCACCAAATGTTCCTGAGAGTAGATTGAAGTCATACTTCACTGAGAATCCAGAAGTGGAGACAAGTTGTGAAGGTGTATTTCAAAGTAGGGGAAACAACTCCATTAGTGCAACTGGTTTGGAGGTAAAATTTGTGAATTAATATTTTCAATGCTTATTAGATACTAACATGGTACCATTTTGTTGGTATAGAGACTAAAGGCTAGGAAAGGAAATGAGATCCAAGCCAGTGCAAGAAAATCCAGAAAAAGGCTCAATGTGCAAATCGAAGTTACTGGTGATGCTTCAGCTGCAAGACAGAGATTTCATGAACTATACGACTCCATGGAAGCTCCTATTGAAGAGTAGTTTAGTTTTGCATTGTACCGACCTGGCAGAATGTTCTTCTGTTATGGAATTGTAATTATGAAGGTTGTTTTGATCAAGAATTGTGATGATGTTGTACAAGGCTTTTTGTCTAGGATAAACTGTGATCTTGTACAAGTCTGTTTTTGGTTATGGATTTAGGATGATGTTGTACAAGGCTTTTTGTAGGCCTGATAAATTGTGACCTAGTACAACTCAGTACAAGGGTGTTTTGGTTATGGAATTATGATCACTCTTATCCTTTCATCTATAAACCTACTGGTATCATCATTAATTAGTTAGAAGTATTATCTTTGCATCTGTCAAAAATTGCAGAAGAGTATCATGCTAGGAAATAGTTTGGAAGTATTCAGTATTACTTCAGTTCAATATTACTTCAATTTCGTATTACTTCAGTTTAGTATTGTTCTTGGAACTAGTTTCAACATGTTTTTTTGTTTATGTAGTATACTTGTAAATGATTTTAACATGTCATTTAGTTCATATTTTATGCATGGAACTGATATAAACCTGTCAATTTTAACCTGTCTTTTGATTTAACATGTCATCATCTATATAACAACCAAGTGATCGTCAGTTCTATATTTTAACCAACTGGCTTTATGTCCTGAACTTTTCTGAATTTAATCAAGTAATTTATCTGGTGCATTAACAAGAAACATACATCAGTAAGAAACATGTATTCAAACCAGTTTCTACATAATAAAAATATGAAATGATTATCAATAAACATCACCATACACCATACTCAACAAGAATCAGTAAGATACCAATACAACAACACTCATTCAACTTCACATACTAATAGTCTAATGGCATTACAACATAAAACCACACACAGAAGGATATATCCTACATTGAACTACACATTTAGATCATTAGAGCCTCGCAATAGTCCCAACCTAACTTATTTTTGCTTCCAATGTCAAAACAAACAATCCATGAACCTAGTAGCATCATTCCTCCCACAACACACCATAAGACAGTCCATTTCTTCTTCTTCTTTGGCATTGCATTTTTCTCCTCAAGTTCAACTTGTAGCTTGTTTATTTTCCTCAGCAGACCTGGGATAATCATCTTCGACCGTGGACACATTTCTGGATCAATCCATTCAAACATTTTACATCCTCCCTTTCCCTATCAATAACAAAAACATAAATAACAATATTATTACAAAAAAATCACAACATATGACTGTTTACATCAAGTTGTCTACATATGGCTCAAGTGCAATATATATGTGTACATATATTCATTCAAACTACTGAAAACGTAAAATCAGCCCGATTGACACAAATTAAATTAAATAGGTAAAATCAAGCTTCAAGGTCATACCTTTAATGTTGAGCAAGTAATGAACCGTCTTCCAGGATTGTCATCAGTCCATGATGTCAGCATCTTCAAAGGGATTCCACATGCACAATTTCCATGAGCCATGTCCGTAGCTCTCACAACAAAAATCTGAAAAAACAAACCCAAAAATTAACAGAAAGGAGCAGGAACTGGAAAGTAAATTCAGCCCATAAGATAAACAATGAACAACAATCTAGGATTCATCAAAAGATTTTATCACCCTTCGAACAGAAGACAAAGAAGAAACGAAGAGCTAGATGAAGATTGGGATGAAATACGCAGACATTATTTATAAATTAGGGTTACTGGTTACATATATAAGAGGATTGGGAAGTTGCTGAGTTGGAGTCCAGCTTTTAAAAAACAAACGACTGTAACAGCCACATCAGCAATTTTTAACGTCAAATGAAGGAATGGACTGATTTAACACCCAAATACCTATTTTGTGTACTTCCTGGTCTCACTTGTAAGAAGTGGTACTCTTTATTCCACGAGCTGCAACTTAATGTACTCAATCGACATTTTTCTCTTTTCTTTTCCCATAGCCCCCTTCTCCGTTCCCCTCTTTTCTCCATTTCAAGAGCTCTCTATTCCAAGAATTTTCAATCTTCATAGAACCCTAGTTTTCTGCGGCCATTTTTGCCTGCACCCTAGTTGACTCACCCTTGTTTTGTGCCCCTTTTCTATCTCTCACCTTCCTAGAACCCTACTTCGCCCAAATCCCCAACCCCCCACCTCTGTATTCTCTATAGCAGCTTGAAGACAACTCCAACATGAACAACACTGTTGCGGCTCGAATTGAAGCACACAACAACAATAAAGATAGTCAACTTCGAATTTCAATTGGCATAAAAATCAGGAACAACCATTATTTATGAGGTAGTAATTTATATTTTTGTGCATTTACAATTACTTTTTTTTTGTTTTACCAATTTTATGTATAATACGGAGTATATGTTATAATGTTGAATACTTCATTATATTGTGATATTGTTAAAGATTTGTAAGATTTATTATTATAATTTTAGTTCAATGATTCTATTTCACTTTTATGCTTATAAGCTCTTTTGTTGAAATGATTCAATGATTTTTTATTCATATCCATGAATTTTCGGTTCATTCTCCTAATTTGTTAATTTGTTTGTTTTGTTTCGCTATTATGAATTTTATGTGTTATTATTGAGATATTAGTCCTTGAATTTTCTAAGTTTGGAACTCTCTTCTTTTATTTTGAAGCTTCTTGGAATAATAATTATTCTATACGTGTACTTCTAAGTTTGTCAACCATTGAAATGCAGGAGATGAATTTTACAAACTATTTAACTTTGAAACTGCAACCTGCTTTGTTGATGTGCGGATGTCCCAACTGTTAAGTTTTTGTTTTATTTCACAAGCATCTAAGCTCATAACTCATATAGTGAGGATTCTTTTCTGATTTTGTGGCAGCTCAAGTCACTCCTACAATAAATGATCTAATATTGCCGCTGGATGGGGAGTCTAAGAAATTGTGAACAAGCCTCAAGAAGATCAAAGGAGTACTGAAATGACTTTCAAGTGCTTTTGTACCATCTTTTGTAGTTTAATAGGTGCTTGTTATACAAATATACCTAGCTATTTAGTTGTATTTGAAACTTTTTTGAACAAGTCACTCAACAATTGACTTTGTAATTGATCAAACTTCACTCCCTATTCGAGTTGTTTTGGTGTCTTCAACAATATTGTCTGTTAGGCAGAAAGCTTTTGCCAAGCCTAGATACATTAACGAAATGTCTGGCACAGACAAATAATGTCTGTTAGACAAAACTTTTTTTCAAATCTAGACATGAATTGTCTGTGACAGACAAATATGGTCAGTTAGTCAACACTCTTGTGTCAGGTCCAGACATGAAATGTCTGGAACAGACAAATATTGTCTGTTGGGTAGAATTCTACTTAGCATATTAACCTATTTCAATGACTATTGTCTGTGGACAGACATTTCATATTTTGTTTACAGATAATTCTACTTAGCATATTAGCCTGTTCCAATAGAAAAACCTACTAATCCAAGATAGATAAAAAAAAACGCAAAAACTACACATTAAAGTGTTTGTGCCACATTAATAACTAAACAATTAAAGTATACTCTATTTAGTGAAGTGTTTGTACGACATTGATAAAACATAAAACAATAAACTGCATGTGGAGTTTGAGCCTCTTAATGAAGCAGAATAAATGGTATGAATGTGAGATACCATGTGCACTCTGAATGCTTTTGGTATAATTGTTGCTTTTGATCCAAATAGTCCCTTTAAATCCCCATCACATTTATTCACATGGGGTAAAAAAGTTAGTATATGCTTCTCTTCTTCAATCTATGGACTGAAAAATTGAGCATGAATATTGATCATACTCGTATCATATACAAATACTTTTTGTTCAGACTTCAGAGTAATCATGTGAAATGCACTTCAAGTTTTATTAGCATTTCAGGGATTGCTAAGGATGAATCATCTCACATCGAAATAACGAACTTAAAGATACAAACCAACATATTTTCAAGCCAACGTTTTAGTTTAGAATAAGATATGAATCATTCTGTTAACATGCTAAGAACTCATGATTCTGGTCAGTAAATGACATAAACAGAGTTACATCATTCTGTTTTCATAGTTATATCCAATGTAAAAGAAGAAAATAAATTGTTAGCTCCATTATCAGTAACTCTTTTTTAGAGGCTACATTATATAGCTTTTCAGTGTCGTTGAAAACACTATTCTACATGTCAGCATTGTCATCTGGAGAAGCTAAATCATCCATAGCAGCTGACTACTTTCGTCTACTTCTTGGTGTTCCCACGGTTTTGTCTGCTTCTTTTGAGGTCAGATTACGAATATCTTCTGCCAACCCATGGTTTCCTGCATTTTGGACCATAAATCTATTGAAGTGAGACCCAACTCCACGGCTAACTCGAGACACTGCTTTGCATACTCTCCTGTCACAATATTCCTCCAGAAGGAAGAGGTGATATAGCAAGAACAAAGCCCATCTAGTGTTATATCCACCATATCCACAATTCAAGAAATGCATTTAAGCTTCTGACATATCTATAAGACTATAACCACTATCAAATCTTATGCCCAATAACTAATTATTTCCTTGGCCTTATACTTTATTGAACATCATGGTATCCGAGTACTACTAATACTCATATACCAAACAGAAAAGGGACAATGTCCTAGTTAATATAACTTGAAACATAGTTTTGTTTGTTTTTCCTTAGAAAATAGTTGAAATAAGGAGACATCACATTCTTTAAGTTTTTCCTTACACATTCTAATATGAAATAAACAAAAAAGAGTTTTGCTAGAGGTACACAAAA
The DNA here is from genome assembly GCA_945859915.1 of Cuscuta epithymum. Taxonomy (NCBI): domain Eukaryota; kingdom Viridiplantae; phylum Streptophyta; class Magnoliopsida; order Solanales; family Convolvulaceae; genus Cuscuta; species Cuscuta epithymum. The sequence goes on from CAMAPF010000938.1 coordinate 2,720,271, forward strand.
TGTTTACACATTTTGTGTACACATGTCTGTCCTTCATAGACAAATTGTCTGTCACAGACAACTTATAAGACATAAGTTGTTTATGACAGACAATTTGTGGACAGACAATTTGCCTGTGAAGGACAGACATGTGTACACATTTTGTGTACCTCAAGCATTTTTCAACAAAAAATTCATCAAATATAATATGATATAAATAAAAAATTCATTGAATCATTTCAACTAATATGTTATGGGCATATTGATGACATAGAATAGTTGGACTACATTTTCAATAATAAACATCACAATCTTCACAATAACACAAAGGGTATGTTTGGCAAATGGCTTATCAGCCAGCTTTTAGCTTGTTTGACCCATTTCAGCTTTTTGATTGGTCAAAGAAGCTAATAATTATGTTTGGTAAATGGCTTTTAAAATTAGCTTGTTGAGTTTGAAGAAGCTTGTTGAGTTTGAAACAGCTGACACAACCAGCTAACAACAACAGCTAACAGCCATTTGCCAAACATACCCAAAATAATTAACCATTCAACATTAAAAGATATACAGAGTATTATTCATGAAATAAAAAATAAACAACAAAAAAAATGAAGAAAATAGAAAGAATGGAGAAAGAGGCATACCGGAAGGAAAATGGTGTGGAAGAGGCATACTGTAGCTCAACTCCATGGAAGAGGCTTGCAAATGGTGTGTCAGATCTCCGTTCGAGCACTGTAGCTCCCACCTTTGAAACGAGAAAAAAGAAGAAGGAAGATGTTAGAGTTTTGGGATTGAGAACGGGAATAGCTGAAGACAGAAGGGAGAAGGAGGAAAAAGGGTTGGGCGCAGAAAAGGAAGAAAGAAATAAGAGAGAAAAAAGAGGCGAGAAGAGGAAGATGAATTAGGCACAGAGAAATATGAGAGAGATGAGTTAGGCGGAGAGAAAAGGAGAAAAGAAGGAAAGAGGGGAGAGAAGGGTTACTGGGTTAGGCGCAGGAAAGGAAAAGGGAGAAAAATTTGGCTATTTATTTAGAAAAATGGTAAAGGTACCCCAATTCATACCCCAATTTGTACTCTCACCCTGTTTTTGTGGCTCACAAAAGCACTTTATTAAAGTGGGGCAATTCATTTATTGAGGTGGGCTTTTGTGAGCCACAAAAATAAGTTGGAGTACAAATTGGGGGTACCAATTGGGGTACCTATAGCAGGGTTGATTTATTTAGTGTGCCAATGGTGTACACAAAATGTGTACACCTGGCATTTCTCTTCAACACATTTCTCTTCAAGATCAACCAAGATAAGCTTCAAAAGGCAGGCTTTAGCCAGGAAAGTGTTGTAAAAAAACGTTTTTGTTAAACCCTCTTAATGGCTACACACTTCGCCGCCCGGCGAAGCCGGCCGTTCGGCTCTGTCTCCCGGTTGTCTCGAAGCTTCCGATCAAATGCTGCTCTTGAAGCCTTAGCCAAAGCGTCGGAAGCTAAAACTCCGAATCTCATTCTCTACAACTACCCCTCATTCTCTGGAGCTTTCGCTGCTCTCTTCTCTCACTTCTTCCACGATCGCCTTAACCTTCCTCACCTCGTCTTACCGTTCTCTTCCGTCGAACCTCTGAGGTGATTCTTCATTCTACACCTTAGCTTAAAGTTCAATTGCAATTTGTGTAATGCTGGAAGCATTGAAATCCTTTTGGTTTGTTAAAGGTTTTAACTTTTTAATTAGACTGGTCTGGCATATTGTGTTTGTGATAGAGCTGAAGATTTGTGTATTGAGGGCCTTGAGAAATGTTACTTTCTCGATTTCATAGGCCCTAAAGGGCTTGCTTTGGAGCTTTCCAGACGAACCTCATGCCAGTAAGTGAAATACACTCTTTCTTATCCCTTTCTGCACTAGGTATATGGAAAAACTGCAATGTCTTAATATAAATTATCACTGTGATGAAATTAGGGTCTTAGCTTTTGATCACCGAAAAAGGGTGCTTTCCGGTGTCCCTTCGAAGGAGGAATGTGGCGGGAATCTCATATTTAATGTCAATCTAGAGAAGAGCAGCGCTTGTGCTGCGTATGATTATTTCTCTTCTGAACTTCGAGATATCGGCTCTAGTGATGTGGGTTAGGTGCTATCAGCATTTCTTTGTTCAGTTGTACTAGAAGTACTTAGTCTGGCATTGCTTCAGGTTTATATTCGTTGCGTTTTACCTCCTATGGTAGGAAGGCTCCATTTGCCTGCTAAACCCTGAAGTCCAAGATGAAATGGAAAAGCTCTTGAAATACATTGAGGATGGAGATCTTCGTAATTGGGCCTTGCCAGATATTAGAGCATTCAATTTAGGACTCAGCGAATGGCGTTCAAAATTGAATTGTATCACCAACCCACACATGTATGAACAGGTTCATAGTTGATATTGTTGATGTTCACTTATTATTATAACATTATAAAGAAAATTCCTTAGATAGAACTAAAACATAAACAAAGTGCACAAATATGACCACCAATGGTTTTCCTTTTCTTTCTAAAATAGGACTCATTCACTCCTAATTGGGGAAGTTTTATACTTTTAATAGGACCAAATAAGTCCTATTTTGGGAATAAAACACAGTTAGTTTTATTTGTGTACATTATCTATGTTTTAGTCCTATTTGGAACACTTTCTTAAAGTTATATTGTGGTACAAATATTAAGGTAGAGCCAAAAATAATGTGAACCAATTGCATTTTCAATTTCAACAGCTAATGGAGATGAGAGTTGAGGATTTAATTGGTAAAGGCAACTCTTATATATCTAGTAGGCAGAGCGCTGCAAATAAGTTGCTGGACAAGGTTTTCGAAATTCAGTTGGGCAGGGGACTATACGGCTCATGTTTGGTAATATGATTATCAAATGTTTCTTTTTTCTTTTTCCCTGTAGAAAAGAAGATTTTCATTCCTTTAGAACTCCAGGGCTTTGCATGGAACCCTGAAAATGGAAGTGGGTTGGAAAGAAGTGCAAAGGGAAATGCGTTATTATTTTCAAATGAAATCAGTGTCGCGGAATATCACATTTAAATGAACATTTACATCTGTACGTAGACAATAAATTGTTTTAGTCTTCATATGATAAAAAATATAAATAAAATGAGTGTGAACGAATATGCAGAGCTGGTGTATTGAGTTTGAACCATTTCTACACCCCGTCATTCCAAAGTTTCCTAATATTTCATCCTAATTAGTTTCACGAGAACTATCCAGGTTCCAAATGGATCCTAGCAGTCTATGCATCTAGCAAATATCCCTTATGGGGGAAATAAGTATTACCACCTCTACTAAAAAAGTTGTTTTTCGTCAAGTTACAACTTTTTAACTGGAGTAAGGTACAACATTGGGAAAACATCCATCCTACTTATAGTTTTATGTTTATTTGCTTGTTAAACTAGAATTAGGTCATTCCAGTGTTTGTGACACTTCGTTTTTAGAAAGTTACATGAAGTTTAATGCAAATAGCCTCTTTTTTGTTAAAATAAGACCCGTTTTGAGTCAAAAATAAATTTTGTTAAAAATAAGTGCCCTTTGTGATGTATACGGGCATTCACTGTTTTGGTTACTACACATGAGACAGATGTTGCATACATAATTGATTGCTGTTATTGTAAACTAGGGAGTTAGAGCTGATGGAAACTCAGATCTATGCGATGAAATTGGGAAAGGACTTAGTAGGAAGAGCGCTGCAGCTGGACTGAGGTATGCCTTGTCGATTTTACTATCTAATTTACGATTCACTGTTAGTTTATCTTACCTTCTCAATATCGTGTCGTCTTTAATTATCCTGAAGTTGTAGTACTAAGAGCTGAGTTTGGCATCGGCAATAAGTTATTTGTATTTAATTGCATCCCAGGCCAATAGGAGCTGTCATCTATATGCAAAGGAATAATCTGAAAATGTGTCTCAGAAGTACTGATATGAATACTGATACTTCTGAAGTTTCCAAGGTGTGCTTTTTATACTCCGTATCATGTTTTTAGTCATTTCTTCTGCTTTTATACCACTAGGCGCAAGGAAACTAACTCTCAACACATGTCTTTGAGCATTAAGGCATATGGTGGAGGTGGCTCTCCATGCTCAAGCTCCTTCATAATTAGGATGGATGAGTTAAATCATTGGCTTGCAGTGAACAAGAGGTTAGTTAACAAGGTTCATACCTTTTTACTGCCCATTTGCTTCTAAGTTCTAACCCTTTGCATTTGATAAAAATGTGTAGGTAGGGGGGAAGTAACAGAAATGAGAAGCGGGGTCTTTAATTACAAATGTAAATAGTGTATGTCAATGAAGTCTAGGTTGAAGGAGTCTTCCAAGTTCCAAGTCTTTTGTTGAAGACGACGTACTTGAAAAATCCATCCTTTCTGGCTATTCTCTCTATTCTTGTTTGTGGTTATCATTAGAATTTAGAAACACCCCTTGCATTATCCTAAGCCAGCAGCATGCGAGCATACACGTGTAGTGGCGGAGAAGATGTGTGATCTTTCATAGTTTTAATTCTTTGGAGTAAGAGAATATGAGATGATCCTTTAATGGCATAAAAGCATTTACAAGAACTGAATGCTTATACTTTGGAATCCGATGTATAGGCATTCAGTTATGATCACACTCTCTTATCTCACTTCTCACTATCCTCTCCCTTTCAATAATTTAACTTGGGATACTTTTTGGCAAACTACTAAAGAATGTAATATCTTCTTGCTTCATTTTATTCCCGAATATGATATTTTCAATCACATTTGTTCTGTTTGCCAAGTACTGCATTCAATGGCATACCCAACCTTGTGCAAAAAGAACATCTCTTGATCTCCCTTGGCTTCGGATACAACATTATACTCCCTCCGTATCAATTTAATTGACCCATTTGCTTTTCACGCAGTTTAAGACAATTACAGTAGACTTTATTAAAAGTAAGAGGTTTTTGACACTGTAGCGGTACTGTAGCAGTACTGTAGCTGCTTTTTGAGTGGAATTCTTTCCAAAAAGGGAAATGGGTCAATTAATTTGATACCCCAAAAAAGGAAAGTGGGTCAAGTAATTTGATACGGAGGGAGTAGATTCTAGTACTCCGTCCCATAAAACTTGTCTACTTTCCTTTTTTGTCCGTCCCAAAAAAATTTGTCTCTTCCATTTAAAAGTAACATATACCGATATATGTGGCCAAAGTTTTTTCTCTTTCCTTTCCACACAAATCAACCAATAGTTTTTACTTTATTAATCTATGTGCAAGTCAATTTTGACCATGTTTTATGGGACGGAGGGAGTGTAAGTTCCTAATGTTTTATTATTATATTACAAAATAAAAAGCAACGCTGGGTGCAAAATAAGTGAAATAACTTCACTTGACATGTGCTTCTCAAAACAAGTACGGAGTGGACTGTTTTGTGATAGTTTTTTAAATAGAAATACTTGATTCTAATTTCTTCAGGTTAATTTGGGCTCTCAAGTAGGGATGGACTGGGCCGGGCCGAACCGGCCCGGAACCGGACCGGCCCGCTACTGTGCGGGCCCGAACCGGACCGGGCCCGGTTGGCCGGTTCCGGGCTTTTAGCCCGTTTTGGCGGGTCGGGCGGGCCGGTTCCGGGCCCTGTTTTTGTTGAACCGGCCCGGGCGGTTCGGGCCGGGCCCGGTTCATTTTTTTTTTTTTTTTTTTGGTTTTTTCAATTTTTTTTCTTTTCCTAGGGTAGGGCTGGGTGTTTTAGGGAGGTTTGGGGCGTGGGGGTGAGGGGGGGGGTAGGGAGATAACAAGAAAGTCAAAAAAAAAAAAAAAAAAAAAAAACATTGAACCGGGCCCGGCCCGGCCCGGCCCGGTTAGGCCCGGACCCGGTATCAACCCGGGCCGGTTCCGGGCCCATGTAACCCGAAAAAAAGCCCGCCCGGGCCCGGCCCGGAACCGGAACCGGCCCGGCCCGGGTCCATCCCTACTCTCAAGCAGTCACCCTAAACACTTGAAAGATGTAAATTCGAATTGCTCAAAAAAAATGGTAGATTCTCATTGCCATACATTACATATATGGATGATTTATATGTTGGAAATCGTCCATTTGATCCAATCCTACTTTAAAATTGTGGGATGCAACTATGCAAGCAATATTAGCACTACACTAATGGTGGCAAGAAATCATTAGATTCACAAATAGTATCTATAAAATAAATCTAAAGACATGTTTACTTGTTATGTTACTAAACGGTGCTTATTAAAACTTGCGTTAATAAGCGACACATAAAATAAACAGTATTATAAGCTCATGTTTACTTCACAGAATTTAAAACACTGTTTAATATTAAAATCAGGCATGGACCCGGGCCGGTTTGGGCCCGGTTCGGGCCTGGGCCAGGCCGGGCCTCGGTTCAGGAAAGGGGAAGCTCGGAACCGGCCCGGGTAACCCCCGGGTCCGGGCCGGGCCTCGGTTCAATTTTTTTTCGCCTTTTCCTAATTAACCCCTAACCACCCCCCCCTCACCCCCAAACCATCTCAAATGACCCAAAATACCTAGCCCAACCCAAAAACTTAAAAAAAAAATCAAAAAAAAAAAGAAAATAAATAAAATGGCCTGGACCGGGCCCGAACAGGCCGGGCCGGTTCACGTTTTGAGGGGCCCGAGGCCGGACCGGAACCCCAGCGGGTCGGGCCTACCCGAATTGGTCATTGACCGGGCCACCGGGCCACCGGGCCACCGGGCCGTAACAGTGTCGGTTCGGGTCGGTTCCGGGTCGGGCCACCCGGCCCGAGTCCAACCCTAATTAAAATGTCCAAAATAACTTTATACAATATAGACACAAAAACATTCACGTACACAAGTATATAATATAATATGTGGGGGCCACCTCGTACGCGTACCCATAATCCTAACCCCCTACCCCTTCCATACCCCTACTCCTACTACGACCCTACCCCTACCACGACCTTACCCCTACCACTCTCACCCTGATCCCTAGGTATGTAGGGTTAACAGGTAGATGCATGAGCCTATTGGTCAGGGTAGGGGGAAGGGTACCGGTACAATACAAGGGTAGGGGGTAAGGGTAGGTGTACCGGGTGGGGCAGGGTATGGGTGTCGGGGTAGGCCAGGGTTGAGGTTGGGGGTAACGGGGATGGGGTAGGGTCGGGTAAGAGGCACGAGTACCGGGGAGGACGGTTTAGGGGTGGGGTGGGGTAGGGTGGGGTACGCATACAAGTAGGGTAAGGGGTAGGGGTTTGGGCGAGGTGGGACAGGGTTGGGTCTGGGTTTAGGTAGGGTAGGGTAGGGGTGGGAGGTAGAGGTAAGGTTAGGGGTTAGGGGTAGGGGTAGGGGTTAAGGCAAGAGCAAGGGGAAGAAATGAGGGTAAATGTAAATTTAGAAATTGAAAAAGTCTAATTAATAAATGGAGGATGATATGCTTATTAAGTGACACTTTAAGCACTTATTTTGTTTAGTAAGCATCTTTGTAAGCGGTCTGCGTGTTTACTTTTACTTTCTTACTAATTTAACTGTGAAGTAAATAAGTTCTAAGTTTGTGTCTAGCGCTTGTGGTGAAGTGCATTGTTTAATGCATAATTGTTAGCTTTTCTATATGTAAAAAATTTGTACCCTGTATTAAACCGAAAAAGAACATAGATTATTATCCATTTGGTTTTGGGAGGGCATATAGATGCATAGAGATATATTTCAAATTTCAAAAGCATTCTCTTATTGGTTTGATTCACGTATATTGGTTCAAATTAGAATGATATTAGCGATTGAATCTACTACGGCTTTAAATTCTCGAAAATGCAAAATGAATCATATAAAATTATGCGCTTCTCCCAATAAATTACTTGAAACATTGAGATGAATCTCAGTGAACCAAAATATTATTTGCACGTGTGCTAGTCTGATAATAACAAGTTATCATATACTCCCTCCTCCTTTGAAACAACTTCTCACTTTCTTTATTTGGATGTCCCTAATTTAACTTCTCATTTCCTTAAATGGAAAGTTATCTAACATTAAAACAGTGTCAACACGCCAAACAGTGCCAAACAGTGTCGAAACAGTGTCAAAACAGTGAATTTTACCCCTTGATAAGGTTATTTCCTAAATATGTGTGCAGGTCAAATCGAGAAGTTGTTTTGGGGACGGATGGAATACTAAACACAATAATATAGAGAAATCTAGCACTATAGGATCATTGTTGCATATACTTCATTTATTGTACTGTTTAATTATAATTTTCATTGATTGGACCTTTTTTTATACATAAATGTCACAAATAAATGTCGTTTCTTTGAATTATTCCAGTCTCATAACATTTCTAAATTCAATTAAACTTGACCTCAGAAAAGTTTTAGGAATTGGGTTCTAGAAATGACAAAGCAGTATAAACTCAAGATTTAGAAAATTTGGACGCCACTATCACTGCACGAGTATCATTTGTTTAACTTTGCTTTTAGCTTTCAAACAGTATTTGAATTAAATACTTTAAAACTAACAGCTAGAAAATAAGAGATTAATACTTTAAACTGTTTTTACTTTTTCCATTACACAAACAACAATTCCTTACAAAAATCACTTTCTTTTTATGCATCATCAACTTTTATTACTAATCACTTTTTATATAAGTTCTAAAATAAATCAATTCTGAAAAGTAAAAACAAATGGAAACATCCACAATATGGATAAAGCCACTAGCATTGTGCACACAGACAACAAGTGGATAACTCATGTAGTAGTTGTTTGTACCGATGTACTGTAATGCCATTCCCACTATGTATTATCCGTTAGCTAGCTAAAATTATGGATAATGTTTATAATGATCATGTTAATTGGAGCATCTTTTATCGGATCTTGACTTACTTGTTTGTTAAGATGTATTCCCTCGCGGATCTTCTTGCTTTCCCTTTTTATGAGTCCCTAAATGAAGTTCTTTTCTTTCTAAATGGAAAGTTATCTCACATCAAAACAGTGTCAAACATTGTTAAACAGTGTGCCAAATAATATCAAAACAGTTTCAAAACAGTAAATTTTACCCCTAGTAGGTTTATTTCCTTAATATGTATGTAAGTCAAACTATACATTATATTTAAAGAGATTATCAAAATAAAAACTCAAACCCCAAAATCATGAATCCGGAGGACGATCTACATATCAGATCATCAGCTACAATGGGTTTGAGCCCCCCCCCCCCCCCATTTTTCATTTTATATATATAAATTTTTTCATTGTTTAAATTTAGTTAAAGTGCTAATGTTTATATCTAGTCCTAGATTCTTCGATCCACCCCACCTAAGTATCCATTCATCTTATTTGAGGGAACGTCTTTAAATTTATTCATTCTTGAATAATACTCAGTAGTATTTTTCAAGGTCTTCTCATGAATATTACTCCGGTACTAAATTAAACTCAAAAGACAAAAATATGATTTATTTTAATTCCCCCCAAGAAGTGACATATTTAGTGACTAATTCACAGTGACTAATCATCTACAGTGACTTGTCATTCTAATATATACTATAGTGACTAGTTCATGGTAACTTGTAACAATGACTAGTCATATTTTTACCCGAAAAATCTGGATTGGTAACTGGTAAGTGAACTACAGGGACTATGTCATTTTTTCTATTTCCAATGTAAGCGATCAAATGTCAACCAGGAAACTTGTCCCTTTTTCTTTTGGATAAAATTACTCCGTAATATTTACTCTCATTCTATTTACGCTGCCGACTTCACATCTGTCAATTGCATTCCAGCATTTAAAATAAAGAAACAAAAGGCGTGCAAAAAGTTACTCCCTTTTCCGAATTTCTTGGCAAAATTTTTCCTTTCATTTTCAGCGTTGGTAGACTGACATAAGCCTCCTCCGTATCTATTTGGATTTCCTATAAACATGCTCTGCATCTCCGTATCTTCAGCCTCCAGGGCGGTGCCTTTCCGTTGAGAAGTTTCAAACTTTCAATGAGTTAGACCCTACCGATATTCCAGCGTTTTCTTTTGTATGCAAACCAACAACAAGGGGTTCGAAGGTAAGCTTGGTAGTTCGTATGAATGAACATTGCGTAGGATGAATTCATAATTTTTTATGGGATTAAGTTGAATTTGGATCCTGGGTAATCAACATTTGCATTTGTTTGTCTGGCTATCCATTGAATTTGGTTCGTATTGGGGTGAAGATCAGATCTTTTGTGTAATTCCCAGCTGCTTTGAATGAAAAGATTGATTTTTAGGAGTTATTATTTTTGCTTTATTGATTGATTAATGGTAGCTTTGATAAATATGGAGCATAGTATTGGAGGATTGAATGGTGAGAGTGAAGGGGAGGAGATGGAAAGAATCCCACTATCCCATAACCATCGTGTTAGTCAAAACCTAGGATTGCGCTTTCGTAATTCTGGAGATGTAAAACTGAAATCATATGTTTTTGATGGAGAAGGGAATTATTATGATAAAGATTGGGAAATCTCACCAGAGGGTAATAATGGCAGAGAGTTTTGTTGGTACCATGTGGAGCTTCCCAAGTACAACCAGAAACTTTCACAATCTGCGCAATGCCTTATTGATGTCCTCTGCCCCCCTCTTAAACTCCAAGACATTCTATCACTTGTTAGCAATGGACCTTTCTGTGGGAATGTTGATGGTGCACTTGTCTTCAGGGTGAATTCACCAGGACCCGCATCGAGTAAGTTCACTTTCAGAATTGCAGCAAGAATTACTGAGCATTCGGTTATTACGGTTTCATTAGGACGTGTCCCGAGATTGGAATTCTCGCGGACAAACGAGTCCCTTCTCTCAGAGGTTCCGGTTGTGGAAAATCCTGGTTATGGTCATTTGCAAGAGAAGGAGAGGGGTGGGATTGTAATTAGGGAACATGTTCTTGATTTCCTATTGACGATGAACCACTCTGAGGAAGCAGATAATCCTGTCCCCAAATCTGTGTCCAATCTTGTTGTTCACGTTATAGACACTCATGTTGATCAGCTTCAAGATGTTGTGACTAATCTGGAGATTGAGTTGGACTCTGTGGAATTGGAATTGGACAGAGGTCTGTATATATGTTTGAGCTGTGTTTTTTTAGTTTAAATTTTAAAAGTTTTAACATAAGGTATTCCAGATACTTATTAGCCACGGATGAAGTTTTTTTAAGCAACAGGTGAAGTGTTTATATTTGCCAAATTTTAAAAGTTCTAACATGGAGTTCTTTGCCTGGTTTCTTGTCAGGTGAATTTGCATTGAAGAAACTAATGTTAGATGATAGAAGATTTCCAAAAATGCATCTTGACTTGCAACGCCTTCTACTGGTATTTCTTAGTTCTGCCTATGTCATCAACTCATCATAAACTATATATAATGTTTATTCTTTATTTCCTTTAGTATTAGAATGTTCAGTGTGAAATTGTCTTATAGGAGTAATAAGTCGTCAAATTCTTTAAATAAGAGGACTCCTATAGTTATATACTACTACGTACTATACTACGTATTATTCTTTTGTAGGGATGTATGGCTCCTAAAAGTAAAGTTATTTGTTTTGGAGAAATTTACCTTTTGTAAGTATAAAGTAAAGGTATAGCTCAGCAGTAATTTTGTGATTTATTAAGTATAAATACTATACCCTGTGACTCAGCAATTACGCATATTTCACATTGTGAGTGTACATACCTTTGACCATGCACCCGAACACTAGAAAATCAAAACTTTTATAAACAGTCACTGAGTCCAGAGTAGTATGATAAATTTACAAATTTTAGTCCTAAAAAAATTAACGTTAAAGAATTTTCGTGATACTGAAAACATGTTACTCTTATCTTGGGAAATTTCACTTGCATAAAAGCACTTTTGATTTTTTAGTATATGAGAATCGGATATCAATTTTAGCATGTAAAGTTAAAGTTTTGGATAAATAGTTTTGGAAGGCTTAGTTTATACTATGTATTATGGACTGATTCATGTTAGCCGACCCCAAAATCTTTTGGGAATAAGGCTGGGATGTTGTTGTATCTTGTTTTTGTAACACATTTGGTAACTTGTGTGCATCCACACTTTATTTCAATCAAGATGCGTATGTGTGCCCAAGTCTTTGCCGTCATTTGAATCATTAAGTTGGAAATATTTTCTTTAATCCTGGTTTGCAAGTCTTTGCTGTCTGAGCATTCAGGAAAACCCAAAAAGAAATAAAATGCATACTTAAACTCAACAAGATATATGCCAATATGTATGGGATTAACTTTTGTCTATTATATCAAAACTAAGGAACCTGAATGTATGCATTTTTTCTGTAAAAAACCCCATCAGTTCATTCATATTTCGAGGTGAACCCAAACGTAAGAAAATTGTTTTCTATAGCATTTTTATTATCTCCCTAGCATTTTCCAGGAATCAAACATACCATAAGGCAGATGTAGCCATCTAGTTTCAGGGGAGAATAGCCATTTGAGAGCTAATCCTGAAAAGGACGAGTTTTCATATTCTGTGCCAGAAAGTTCTTGATGGACAGTGATTCAAAAAGCGGGTTTGCAGGTGATTTCATATGGAGAGCAAGTATATCCACGAGTCAAGGAGAAGTGTTCTTCAAAAGATTGGTTTTCCAGTGAAGACATTGTCTCCCTAGAAGAGTTAATTAGTCGACTGAGAAGATTGAAGGAGAATGTTGGGTTTATAGCTAACCGTGTCACAGTTGTTCAAGCTGGTCTTGACAGCTGGCAGTCTGAGCAAATAAACCGCAAACTTTACTACCTCTCCTTCTTATCCATCATATTTCTTCCTTTATCCGTAATAACTGGAGGTAAGATTCTCTTCATATATCTTTTTTGTTAACCTTCAGGTATACTGAGATGGTAGTGTTTAGGGACACCATAGGTTATCAAATACTAGTACATGGATTGAACACCCCATTATCATATCCTTAACAATACTTATCTGCAATGTTACTCATTCATGAAGGATTAAAATATTAAATTGGTAATTTAGTAGGGAGTGTCACATATGTGGGGTGATCAATGGTGACCCTTAGGATCCGTTTGGAGCGTGGAAAATACTAGGTAAAGGGAAAAAGGAAGAAATAGAAGGATATAAAATTTGAGTAAAAATAAAGGATAGACTCAAAACTCAATAAATTTGTTGTCGATATTTGTCCAAACTCTCTTATTTAGTTATATTATATCAGGATTTTTTCTTAGGATATTTGTCAAATAAATCTCAGTAGAAAAAAAATATGACTACATGGTCACTAACTGCGACAAATATTTAAGTAATCATGGCACAATAGAATATCATTATGGTCACTACTGTTGCTGTAGAAATACTATGATGTTCAATTTTTCACTATCGTGTAAAAGTCATATACTCATATCACATATTTATCTATTATTTTTATTGTAGTGATATATACTATAAAAAGAATAACTTGAATCTAAAATAGAAATTGCTTCAAGTAGGACTAAAACATAGACAATATGTACACATAGCACTACATGAGTATTATTCATTATTTCACTATGTATAATAAAGACTACGAGATCTAATCAAAAGGAGTTTAAAAAGAGAATATAATCATACTCCATTTTCCCAGGTAAAAGTGAAGAGAAAATAAGAAAATAACTCCCCTTCGCATTTTCTTTTCCTTCTAGGCTCACAGTGCATCCAAAGTCCACACATATTCTTCATTCCTTCAACATATTTTCATAATGAAATGTTTGACATTAATTTTCTCATACAATGACTTGTCTAACAGTGTTCGGGATGAACGTGGGAGGGGTTCCTTGGACTAACCAAAAAGAACCAGAGTTGAAAGATGGTTTTAGGAATGTCATGTTTCTGTGTGTAGCTATGTTACTGTTTGTTCTTCTCTGCTTCCTTTTCCCGACTCTTTATAGTCAGTTCATGGCTTGGAAAAGAAGACAGGCTATGAGAAGAAGTTGGTCCATCAACCGTAGATCTTTTGTTAGAAGAGGTACAGGCTGCACTGATAGAACGGGAAGAGGCGGCTATCTTCGTCTGTATTAGAGAATCAAATGTGTGGTCCGTCTTTAGCGTAAGCTATTAGTTTGTGCTGGTCAGGATTGTGCAAATGAATCAATTGGAAACTCATTGCTGCTGAACCATTTCTGAACCGGAGATCCAAACGATTAGAAATTACCATTTGCTAGAAAGGGTAAAAGAGAAGGTACCAGTTTTGTAAATTGGCTCCATCTTCAGACTCCATTTCTTTTCCGTGTTGCCGCTCTCTGTATAGATGTTTTTCCCTTTGGTTTCTTGTTTTAATTTTTTATCACGTGTTATTTGTAAATTTTAAGCTTAGTTTACTCGATTCAGGCCCCCATTTTACTCAATTCAGGTTGATGCACAATCTTGACTCCATTCCCTGACCCTTTTAAGCAGTAATTTTAAAACAACTATTTGATGATGTTTTGGACTTGAAGATGATTGAATTGAAGATAACTTAATGTTCAAATCTTTTGAAGGACAAATATTACTTAATGCTTATGTCCCGACTCCTAAGTCGTGCATTGTATTTATAGCTTGTGAAATTCATGAATCCTACTTACATCTATTCATTTTATTTGTTAAGTTAAGAATTCATATGTAACTCACTCATGTTTTATCACTCCATAATCTTGTTGGCATCACTTTTGTGCCATTCCACGACACCTTTTGAAAGTCATCTTCTTCTGCAGTCCGATGTGTTTGTTTCTTTCCAAATTAATTGAGTCCCTTGCGTGCAACTGTGCAAGAGTGTCCAAAAGTAAAGTAAACACAGTAAGAGATCTAACGTAACTTAATATGAGTAAAGTTTTTTATTCATGATTGAGAAATGTTGTTATTAGTAACAGGAAAAACTGTCATGTTAATGCTTAGTGCTGTAACTATTTGATAATGATGACTGCTACATGATAGTAAATTGGGAAAGTTCCCGAAATAGGACTAAAAAAGTTTGAAAATTTCAAAATAGGACTGTCATGTTTTTATTCCCAAAATAAGACTAATTACTGTCAAATTTGGAAAATATTGCCATGTTTGAAGTCTGATACTGCCAAAACATGACAGTAACTAGTCCTATTTTGGGAATAAAAACATGGAAGTCTTATTTTGGAATTTCCAAACTTTTTTAGTCCCATTTTGGGTAATATCTCTAGTAAATTTTGCTATGTTACTTTTATTTTGAGAACAAAAATATAACAATCTTGGAATTCCATAACTTATTTATTTACTCTTATTTCAGAAACTTTTCCCACAAAAATATTCTCATGACTTCAATCCCTAAATAAAGTATCAACTTTTTAGACCATTACATTAATAACTGATTGGAGTATTGGACAGTTAAATGAGAGAGATAGGATTCCAGCCCATGTCTTGCGGCACCATCTCCCTACCAGCTATGTTATCCCTACCAGCTATGTTATATTGTGTTATATTGTGGTTGCAGTGTTGCACGCAAGGAGATTTTGGATAATTAAAAGCTTCTGACTCCTTTAGATTGGGCATCTAGCCATCAAGTAACAATACACCGTATATAAAAACTTCAAACCAAAACAGAGGGAGCACATATGTGTGAAACCTTGAACAGGAATAATGCGTGTGATTGTGTCAACCTCTAAAGGCTTCGAGTCTCACGTACCAATACATATGCAGCCACTATGCACTTCGAGTCTCCCCACTTCTCCAGCAACACATATGCCCACAATCTTCTATCGTACCAATACCACTTTAAAAACGTGCTAGAGAAAAAACGCAGCCACTATGCACTTCGCAAGTTAGCCAAATCATCAAACAACCCCCAATTAAAAATAACTCAACAGATAGGCAACAACCAGAAAAGAATGTGAATTGCAGAAAATACACATGTATTACAACTATACACATGAGGAAGGGTGGGAAAAAGGTTTATCTCAACCATCTAACATATATTTCATTTCCTAATATTATTATCACTAAGAAGAACCTGACTACAAAAATAAAACAATAAAATGAAGCTAATCCCTAATCATCAATGCCATTGCACAAGACTTGGGTTTAAATCTTCTTTCCTTCCCCCGAGCTGGGCACAATCTACACCTGCAAGGGTTTTTATGAGCATGTCAAGTCATGCATTTAATCATTTCCCAACAATACATGTATACAACTGCATCAGTCGAAGCAATAAATAACCATTGATATACATACCTCATCATTACAAAGATTAGATTACACATTGGATAACAGTCCCACAAAAGGTGAGCGCCACAGCTCAGGCAGATGGATAATTCTCTCAGCATACACACTATGCCAACTAGAGTCAAGATTGTGCGTCATCTGCATCTGAGTCACTCCCAGAGCTCCCGGAATCAGAACCTGTAAAAGTTTATATTAATTAATACAAACATTTCAGGGCCTGTTTGGTGGGTTTGAGCTGAATCAGCTGATTATTTTGAAAAGAAGGATGTTTGGTTATTTCTTTTTCAATCCAAATAAGTTAACATCCTAACTTATATTCTGATTATCATGTCCATCTAATAACAATGTCATACAGCACATTCATACAAAAGGTGTACTACCACTGGAAGAAGAGGAATCACTGCTTGAGCTACCGGAACTGCTAGAGCTACTACTGCCATTATCAGGCTCTCTACCACCGCCGCCGCCTTCATCCTTTTCAATCTCAATCAGAGGAAAGCTGGCGGCAGGCGTGTTGTCCTCATCATCATCATCAATGTCAACATCCTCATCACCAGCTTCCCCCTTTTTAGGCTTCCTTGGTGAATCAATTTTCTCGCTTAAACCACACTGCAAATGTAACAAATATTAATTAAAGACGCATTCATAAGCTGTTTCACTTCCTCATTTAGATAAGGAAAATGCATAAAACTTACCCCATCACCATCGCCATCTATGTTGGATGTGACCGCACCACTAACTGAAGGGGTCTGTCCAGACAAATTACCCAATAAAGCTTGTCTCTTGGTTTTGCTAACCAATTTCTTCCAATTGGTCACGAATCTATCAAGCTCCCAGAGGGTCTCTGTATCTAAAGCCTCAATGTCCAGCTCAATCTCATCACCATCTTGGGCCAGATGCTCGTTCCTCTTCCTTATAATCTGCACTAGCTGGGGCATCTTCTCCTCCGGCAAATTCTGCAATTCCATTCCAAGTTTGTGCTTCTCCTCCATTTGCATCTCCCTCTTGTTCGGATCCTTAGCCTTTGGCTTTGGTTGTTTGGGCATCGTTCCTCTGGTTGTTGGCATCACAGGCGGGGCTCTCACTGGAGATGGAGTTCGAATGGGGGATTGTTGACGTGGAGGTGGGTTGGGAGGTGGTGGTGGTGGGGCGGAAGGCGTAGAGGCACTGGAGTGGTTCGAAAACCTTTCTTGTTTCTTGAAAACTTGGCGGATAGGACTAGTCATAGCCTTGGGCATCTTAGCTCCTCTCTCTGGGCTTGGGATGTCTTGGTTCCATGAGCTCCCCTGTAATTCATCGGCAGCAGAAATGAAATCCCTTCGCTCACACTCGATTCTATTGAGCTTTTCTTGAATAGGCCTGAAAAGTTCTTCAAATCTTGAAAGAAGCTGATCCGCCCATCCATGGACTTGATCCGTTTTCGGGTTGTATAACAGCGCATTATTGAATGTCAGCCTCACGTCAGCGGCAAATTGGGATGGACTCCGATAAAAATCTTTGGCCAGGTTTGACTTCACCGTACCCAAATCCATGGGGTTCTTGACAATCTGGTGATAATCATGAAGACCTAAGGCAGCCGCATCTACAGGCGTGTTGAAAATCCAAGAACTTTTATGCTTCATCAGCTTTGCCAGAACCTGCCGGCATTCCTTCATCATATTTTCCAGATCAATTCCACCGATCGCTCCACCAACACCTGCATTCCTGTTGTTATCAACGCCATTGCAATACTTTTTAAGATCTTTATTAGATCCAGAAGGGACAGATCGCTTATTTCCGGAACTTTTCTTTGATTTCACATTAGATCTCGGATTGTGGTTGACGGTGGTGCTGAGGTGACCGGACTCAATTCGATCCTTCAGGTTCCGGATCTGCTCCAGTTCCGACACCAGCCGTTTACGAAGCTCGTTGAGCTCCAATTTCGAGTACGATGGGATATTAAACGTCAGATAGCCTCCGAAATTGGGTCCATTTGATTCGATTGGCCGTTGATTGAACGAATACGCGTCATCAGAAGCGGTCTGCGTAACCACCGGAGAATCGTCAAACGCACGACCGCTAGCGGTTTGATGGAAGTGCTTCTGCTTTTTCTTGGGGTTAGAGCTAGGGTTAGGATTAGGATTCAAATGGGTATGAGAATAAGGGGTTTTCCCCATGAATCCAGCACCGGCATCACCGGATTGTGCCCAGCTCGACTCATTTCTGCTAGCTAAGACGGCAGAAGCCATGAATCGCAGCGAAGACGCTGAATTCCAAAGATGTGGTGGTTAAATTGATCGTTTTCAGGTGGCGCAGAATACATGTATCGGAAGGACGTGCACCGCACGCTCTCGCCGGAATCCGAGAAAATTTCCTAACCGGCGGAAGTCGTTGGCTACAGATCACTCAACCGACAACCCGAAATCGAAAATCAATACTGGAAGAATCTATATCTATATTTATACACAGTATATTAAAGGCAAGGGTTTCCAGGATTGAGCGATGAACGAAAGGGCGAAGGCATCGCCTCTTAAAGGCGATGTGATCTGACCGGGAAAATTTCGGGCAGATTCTGAGCCGTCGATGTCGTTGGGCCCTCTGATCCAACGGATGATGTTGGCTGGTTTGCTGTCTTATTTGCTGACCGAGAGAGCTTTCATGAACGGTTGAGATTCATGGAGTCGTACACGTGGATGATCAATAAGCGTCGGTTGGTCTGAAATCTGGAGTTTATTTTATTTATTTATTTATTGTTTATTACGTCCGCAGTCCGCTGGTTTATTAATGAGGGCCCCGTATTATTAATTTATAATTAATTATTTTTTTCACCCTTTCCAGAATAGGGTTTGCTAAATGGGCGTTTGAAAACGGGTCGCATCGGTCGCGAATTTAGGGTCATTGGTGGGAAGGAAAAGGTTGGGGCCCAAAGGAGAGGGGTTGACGTGGCGAGTAAACCGTGATAGAGAGCAAAACCACGCATACGCATGCACTGTATGTTGACGTGTCAACAAGGCCTCGTCAAAGTGATGAAATAGTACTCGTCCAAAATAAGAGTATCTTTATTATACTCAAATTACAAACACAATTTTTACATTTTCAGCCACTTTATTTATAATTGTGCCAAAGTCAAAGGAGATGCATGAAATGGGACGGAGGAAGTACGCTCTTGCGCGGTTTGTCAATAAATTTAATTTCCCCTCGATTTATATGAACCTTCTTCAAATCAATTTGATTTTTTCCTGCAATCTAACTTTGTTATTGTATTCATTCAACCTTTTTTTTAAATTTGGTGATAGTGTTTCAGAATTTCACAAATCAAAAGGTATGGGAAATTCTTGGACAATTGCCTTATAAAAACTATGATAGAAAATGTACACTGCTAGATGGATAGTGTGTTAGATTCAATCATATTAGGATGAACATATATACATCACACCTACTATTTTAAAAATTAGCAGCTAGTTGGATCAAGTAGGTGTGCGTGCTCCTCAATCAGCCTAGTCGGATCGGAAAATCCGCGTAGTTGGATCTAGTCGGTGTGCGTGCTCCTCAATCAGCCTAGCCGGATCGGAAAACCCGCGTAGTTAGATCTAGTCGGTGTGCGTGCTCCTCAATCAGCCTAGCCGGATCGAAAAATTCGTGTAGTTGGATCTAGTCAGTGTGCGTGCTCCTCAATCATTCAACTAGCGTCTAACGAACTTCCTTATAACCCCTCTCCTTTTCTTCTAGAAGAATTGTCCATCAAAATGTCTTTCTTCCGTTGTGTCCTTCTTTCACATCCCTCTCTTTCTCTCTTTCTTTTCTTCTCAACGTTTCTCTTTGTTTTTTTTCTTATTACGTAATTCTCTTTTACGTAATAAGTTTACTATCTTTATGTCAATTTCCTCTCTCTTTGAACCTTTCTAACTTATCTTCCATTGGTTGCTCTTGTATCTTGATACTCTACAATTAATGGAGTTATGCCTCTAGTTCCCTCTTTGATTTCTTCTTCTCATAAAAACACTTTCCTCTTCCCTCTAGTTCCATCTCAAACTTTTGCATTTCAGAATCGAGAGAATCTCTTTTTTTAGTCAACGAGCTAAGAGCTTTTGGATCTCAAGTCTCAACTTGTAAATTAAAGGGTTTTTTTAATCATCAGTACATCACTAGCCCATCTTTATTGCTCAAGGGAATTTTCGTTTTCAATCAGTCAATTAATATGGAGCATAAACCCATAAAATGTTGATTTTTTAGGTGTACACTTACGACTGACTATAGCATAGAGGATAGTGATGATGAACTAATGCTCTCCTACAAACCTCTTTTCTAAGGATGCTGATGGGTTGGAGCAACAAAAGAATAGGTAAAAGTAGGGATGACAATGGGGCGGGTTTGGGGCGGGGGTACACTCCCCCTTCCCCCGCCCCATGTTTAAAAAGTTTCCCCCATCCCCGCCCCTCCCTGTTACCCCCATCCCCACCCCATCCCCGCCCCATCCCGTTGTCCCCCACGGGTGCCCCCATATAGTTTTAATTTATCGTAGTTGCATATACTTTTAATCTCTTATTATAAATTTATGTAGTGTGATTCCAACGAGAACGATGCTTAACGTGGGAGCAATCACATTTAATCCAATATGATACACAATAATCCAATGTGATACACAATAGAGCCATTCTAGTGCACACATTTGGACTTTGCTCAATACAAGCTAATATATATAATCACGGTGGCACTTTTGTAAATTTATGCTAGATACGAAAAAGTGCATTGCGCGAACCCATTGTGTTTCACATTGGGGGTAAATGTGGTGTTCGCACATTCTCACGCTAAGCGTTATTCTCATTTGATCCTAAACCTATATATATCTACGCGCACACAGTCATATATGATACACACGCAACACTGAAGTATTGTGTTTGTTAAAAGTTAATACCGCCAATTTTAATAATTCTTCAATTTGAATAAGTTTTGTGAATTGAAGACAATTAAAGTAAAAAATATAAGTAAACATATTATCACCATGTACCTTGTTTCAAAATTCTCAACAATTACAATACAATTAATTACATACTATCGGTATTATATTACATATAAATGTGTGTGTGTATTTATTTACTCACTTTCCCACTCCTAAAACTTATATAACATTTATGATAAATACTTTTAATCATTATTAGCTTATTACTCCATATTATTCTAGTATAATATGTGTATTAATTCATTAACCATGATTAAATCGTATACAATTATGTATGTCTATATGTATATGAGTTTGTTATATACTACATATAATTTAATTTAGTATGTGTGTACATTATTTATATAAGTGTATATATATGTTTGAGTATATATTTATAACGGGGACGGGGCGGGGACGGGGCGAGTGTAGCAATACCCGTCCCCCGCGCCATATTTTAACGGCGTAAAAATATCTCACCCATCCCCGTCCCCACCCCGCCCAAGCCCCGCCCTATCCTTCCCCCGTGGGGCGGTTCCCCACGGGTCCCCGCCCCCATTGTCATCCTTAGGTAAAAGGGGAGGAGCCAAATGGACTTTATAAAACTAGACTAGAAATGAAAAAATGAAATAGATTGACATATGGGAAACCTTGTCATTAGATTGCCCGAGAATTAGCATATGACTGTTTAAATGAAACTATGACAGATCTAGATGTTCTGAAGAACTTAGAGGGTTTAATTGAAGGTTTAAAAATTAATTGTTGTTTTTAATAAAGTACAAGGGTTAATATGACAATTTCACCTTTTAGATAAGTTATGACAAGGAGCAAAAACATCAAAAAGCCGATCAAAAGAAAAAATAAGTCAATTGAGCTAACTTGATAGGTTTGTATATGAGCCAAAAAGTAAAAAAAAAAAAACATACTACCTTGTCTTATATTGATTGTCATGTTTTAATTTTATACCATTATTAATAAAATTGTTGAAAAGTAAAAGTTGTGATTGAAATTTGAGTTTGATATAGTGAAATAATAAAGATAATATATTTCTTGTCAAAAAAACAGAACATTCATTTTGGGACAAATAATAAGAAAAGTAGGACAACCAAAATATGATAATAGGAGTAACACACTTTGCATTTTAATAAATGTAATACATATGTTGGCATGACCTGGGTAATTGATATTTGGACATTTTTTGTGGAGCTGTGCGAGGTAAAAGTCTCATACTCCGTATAATAATACTTCCTCCTTATTTTAATGTTTCTTACATTAGCTTTGAATACAAGATTTAAAGGAGAATAGTAGAGATAATGAATAGTATAGAAACAGTAGGAGAAAAGGCGAAAAAGTAGAAAATAGAAAATAAAAATAGAAAAAATAATGGTAATTGAGTATATTTTAAGCAAAAAATTATTAAAAAAGAAAATGTATCAAACTTTTTTTTTATGTGTATCAAACTTTTAAGTAATGTATGGAATTTTGCAAAAGTGTGTGGAATTTAAAATAAGGAGGGAGTTACTCTTTGGTAATAGTTTTGGTGGAATTGCGGACTGCCACTACTCCGTCAATCTGCGCGCCGACTTCTGCAATCTGAATCGAAGGAAGATAGAAGTGTAATCTTGCTATTCAAGGCTATGAAAGAAAGGTAAATATCCTTGTTCTTTTTACTTATTATCAATTAGATTATACAATACTTTCACTTTCGATTACTCTTCTTTTACGAAAGTCTTTCGATCGAGAAGCTCTTGAACTTGTTTCCCTATTACAATTTCATTCGTTTAAAATCAATATAAGAAGTTTTCTTAAATTCTTGAGCTTTAATGATAAGGTCTTGAATAGGTGATTAAATTCTTAAAATCTTGATCGAAGTTTTTGCTTTTTAGTATTACGCTTTTCGATCCAGAAGCTACTGAACCTGTTCAACCGTCGACCTTTATGTATAAGTTTTTGTTTTCCCAGACTCGATGACATCAAAGTTTTTGTTTTTACAATTAAATAAAAATCCCATCTATAAGTGTAGAACTGATACATGAAGCAAACTATGTAAAGAGATTTATGCACTAAAATCTCTTTAGTGCACTAAGCAAACTAAAGAGAAAGTGTTCGTGTTATGCTTCTAAGTCTCTGATTTTGGTCTAGCCTCAGTCTGCTTTCGGTCTTTCTGAAAGATTTGACAATACCTATAGTAGGTGTTATAGCCTTATAGGGTATAAGTGTAGAACTGATAAATGCTTTGAGGGTATTTTTGACCTTGAATGAAAGAGAAAATGATTCTGTTAGGTAATTCCAATTAGCATTGTTACTTGCAAAGCCAAGTCATTTATAGTGTAGTTGTGTATCTTTTGTTGAACGTCATATAGTATAGCACGCTTAATAATAAATTACAACTATCGTGTATTGTTCATTTGTTCTTTTCATGTATCTTTTGCACATCAATTTGTGAGGGGGTAATAGCCTAAAACGATTATGCATTTATGTATAATAATATATTGCTTCTGTAAGTGAAGCAGGAACTCCTACCCCAAGTCTACTGGTTATTGCAAATGCCATTTTATGGACCTGAAGCCTTCAACTTTATGAGTTTATGTAATAATTAAACTCTTCAGCTTTGTTATAATGTTGAATTCTGAAATTCCAGATTTTGTTGTTGAGAAGAGTCTCTGTTTGATACCCTGAATGAGTCCCTGGAATAAGTCGGAACCTAGAAATCTAGAATCATTAAGTTCTGTATCCGAGGTTATTTTGTATTTCTTAAGGTGGGCCGGTACGAAGCACTCTCCTTCAAGATCAAGTATCCAGTGTCCTTAACTCTTAAAATTGACCTTGTTCTCTTAAACTGAAGTTGTTTTACAGGTACAAACTAAACCATTATGGTCACAATTTTGCTACTTATACTCACTTTCTTATATTCACCTTATACCCACCCCCGTGAGAATGGTTATTTTTGTCTGTGAATCTGGAACGGTTAATGTATGCTAGAATTGAGTCTGTGTCAGTGACCAATTGACCATGCATCTTTATCTGGAGTTTCCTCTTTGGTTCCAGTTCAAAATTGAAAATGGGCAGATGTACAACTAGAATATATATGGCCTGTTCACTACATAGAATAGAATAAATACGTAAAAAAGTGTAAAACTAAATAGACGACTTTGACACTAAATATAATGTTTTCACAGTATAATATAACTTTATATGGTGTGCTTACTACGTACATAGAATAGAATAAGTTAGTAAAACTAAATTTATTTCCTTAGTGATTAAATAGATGACTTTGAGACTTGAAACATAATTTCTTCAGTATTATTTACTTATATTATCTTTTCTTTATATGCTTTGCAGGTTCAAGAAACAAACAAATTAGACATCCCTGCAATCCAAAGTTTAATAGGTATATTTTTACTTGTTTCACATTTTAAGTTCAAAATATATAGAGAAAAGGATCAAATAGACCCTTATACTATCTTAAAATCATGTACTTAAGTCCATGTACTTAAGTAAGTGTTATATACATATGTTTACTTGTAAAAAACCATATACTATCTAAACCAAAATGACTTGAAGGTGACCGGTCCTGGTGTTTTTTTTACTATGTAGCATTTACTCTTTTTGTTTCTTACCAATTTTCTATTCCATTTCTTTTCTTTCTTGTTTTCTCTTGATTCTTTCTCAGTCCGCTATATCTGCAACCTGCTTCCATCTATGATTTATTCTCCTTTCTTTACCCGGATTTTAAGCTTCCAACAAACCTGCTATCTTATAAAGGAGATAATAAACAGTCCCAGAAATATATTGTAGGCTAACGAAAGAAATTGAAGTCATGTATTTGCATGAATATGGCTCATCAGCGACTTATCCGAAATTTATGGTGGGCATGGTGGGTGAAAATGGTGGTCAGCTATTTTGGTACACCAAAATTAGCTGGTTAATTATAGGAATTTGCCCATTTTTCTTCATTCCAATACTCCCTATTAATTTTTATCTCTCAACCAATAATACTTGAAGACCACGAGAATTGTTTTATATGCTAAGTCGAATTGGAATGATGACCTCAAGTTTGTGGCAATTACAGATAAAATTAGGTGCAATCTAAATAATTCTAGAGAACAAAAATATGGGTGGTTGAATATTAAGAGCAAGAACATGCTAAGAGATAAAAACATGTCATACGAGCAGAACCTAATCCCTACAGCAAGTAACAAGACTTACTCAGAAAATCTCTAAACCATCCTCGTAACCCTGAACTCCAAATAAGAGAAATTATAGAGTAATAACTACCTACTGGATATGAATGTCTGGCAGTAGCATAGTAGCAAGATAGGAATCCCCTAGTCATTCAAACATACAACCTACGATAGGATTTAATCTGTCAAAATGAAAGAATGAAGTCTCAACAATTCACCATATGACACAAAACAATTACAGAAGAAAAATATGAATATGAAGTACGTGGCTCGTGTGGGTAAACAGAAATGCAAGTATATTGCATGCAACTACTTCCAATCAAGTATTCCTCCCCACTTTGAAGCTTCGACGACATTATAAAGAAGGGAAGAGGAAGCAAAGCTACTATTGGAAGCATGAGTTCAGGTAAATACACTACCGCATAGGGTGGAACATATGTCGGATATCACCACCGCCAATGCCATCTCTGATGATAGTTACTCCTATTACAAGCTATTAGGTCATATAAGAAACGTGAGTTCGCCAATCTGCATATTACTTTGCAAATTTTCTAGAATCAATTATAATATAGCTTTAACTTAAACGAGATGAAAGCACATAGCTGGTGAAATACAATTCGCACATTCACATTCGAGTTTAAGATATACGGAGTAATTATATACTTTGTAAGTATCTAAACACTGTCAAGTTTGGTTAACAAAGAAATCACATAACGGTGATCTTGAAAGAGCTGCAAACGAATTTAATAGCGTCTTAGGAAATTTTGAGGTAAAAAGCACAAGCAATATATGAAAAGGAAAGATATGATTTGATTTTTAGAAAATTGTTCGCCAATAACCTTACCCCTGCAATCGTTGGAATTACCGAATTGCTAGGCAATTGATTGATAGCTCCGTCTTCTCTTCCATGATGGGAGAAGCATCAATAGCGGCCAGACCTCTCAATTGTACTTGTCGGAGCAGCGATTACAGATGGTAGAGCCATCATTGCAGCAGATACTCTGACCTTGTCATGTAAGTATTCAATAATTTTTTGTTCGTCGGCGAGCCATAGAAAGTGAAGCTGCAGATTTCGTAGCTGAGCCGCACCTCCTTCTCAAGTGTTTCTGCTGCAGAGGGAGGGGGGAGAAGTGTCGCTCGGCAGTGGAGTTTTGGGGCTGAATGGAAGTTAATGTTGCAGGAGGTTAAGATCAGAATGTTAAATCGCCGATGGTCGAGGAGGGTGTAGGTTCTAATTTTAGCTGCTAAGCTATTTTTGAAATAAAAAAAATAAGTGAAAAGTTAAAAGTCTAGATATGAAAAAAACTTTGTGGTGTGCTATAAAAGAAATACAATAGACAATAGTGGCTAAAACGGGATATTCCACAAAAATTTATGTATAAGCCCAACAGGGAATGAGGATTTTTTCTGCATAGTATGGCACGTCTGATATCCGACTCTTCGCAAATTGCAATTCTTTGAGTTCAAATAGGATAATGAATTAATCTAGAGAGTAGAGATCCCTCAAAAAGCCAAAAGGCAGTTGACGAGTCGCCATAGTAAAATAGATTTTTAGATTGAAAGGCTATGAAACTATATATGCTTATGCAGTTATTTGTAAGACCAGATGCTAGATTTGGTAAGCGGTAGTATGATAGGTACAAATGTACAATCATGGAGGTCTAGCGCATCCGCTTTGACACTTTGCTCATTAGACCAATAGGTAAATTTTCATCTAGTTTCTCCAATGTCTTGTTTATACAAGTGTTAATAGTCTCTCGTGACGTTCAACAGATTTAAGCTTGTGTTATTCAGAGCCTCAAACACTCTAAGCAACACAAAGATTAAGTTCATAAATAGGATTATTATTATTTTATTTTCAAAGTAGTACTCATTCAATCCTATTTTGGAAATTTTTAATCAATTTATTCTTTCAATATAACTAAATAAGTCCTATTTAGAGAATAAATCATATTTAAACCCATTTTTGCACTTTGTGTATATTTTGGTTCTATATTGAGCAATTTCTATTTTGTCTATTACGTTGATTAGTGCTTTGATATTGCTAGATAATACAAAGTACAGAGTATTATTTTTTGTATTTTAAGGCCTCCATTCATTTTTTAACAGGGCCCTTGATACGTCAGGGCCGGGCCTGCTCGAAACCTTCTTCTTCTCCAAGGCATCTACCATGGCTACTCTACGAATGATAGGCAAGTAACCTGAATTCATATTCATCTTCATATTGATGAATTATTTTATTAACTCAATTATTCTTAGTTCATTTCCATTTCAGTTACACGAAACTTTACTTTGTTTGAACCGTTTTATCTGAATATCTGACGATGCCATCTATCATTCTCAAATAAAACAGATATTGCAGTCAACTTTACAGGTCAGTGGAGTTCCAAAGCCACTTCAAATGCACATATTTAGTTTTTCTTTACATATAACTTTCCTGTTTAACCTATAAATAGAGTGAAATTACACTTCAGATAGCATGTTCAAAGGAGTATACAATGGGAAACAGTATCATGCTGCTGATATTCAAGCTGTTCTGAAGCGAGCCTGGGCTTCTGGGGTTGAAAGAATCATAGTAAGTTCAGTTCTCTCGCTTACCCACACCCGTTAACTAGAAGAGAGATTGACATTCTATGCTTGCTGTCCTCCAATAAGCGAATGCTGGAAAGAGGAGATCTTCATTTTTTAGACTCAGAGAGTGAATAGTGCTGCAATTTTTTGTAACTTGTATTTGAGTAGAACATTTAGATGACAATTTGAAAAGGGGAAAAGGAAAACGATAACACGAGTTAAAACCTGACAGTCTGTGTTTGGATTTCTAGCTACATAGGTTATATTTTCTTTTATGTTGAACCTCTCAAAAGTTAGAGTGATATTTCCATGGCAAATGTGTGGAAAATTCTGTAAATAGAACAAAATAGTTTGTTTTTGCCTTCTCTCTCTCTCTCTCTCTCTCTCTCTCTCTCTCTTCGTTGTTGATTTACATCGAGTACCCCAAATGGGTGTATAAGGGGCAAGCCTCCCATTTACCATTTTTTTACAAGAGGCCGCTGCCAAGACTTAAACTCGTGACCTCTTGATCACACAACACCACCTTAACTGGTGCGCCAAGTCTCCCCTTCATTTCACATTTGTAAGCTTTATATAGAAGGACATATCCAAAACAAACCTTTACCAAATGGCCATGCTTTACTGTAGAGCAAAACAAATCCTGCTCAACTTAAATCTTATGCCATTACGGAGGAAGCTCTTCTAATGTTTGTATTGATGAGAAACGATGTTTGGAATATGATTTTTTCTTCTTTTCCTAAACAAGATATGATTGTTGGAAGATCAATATTAGTTTGTTCCACATGAAGATAGACTATTTTCTAAAAAATATTATAGGTTACTGGCGGCTCACTTGAGGAATCGAAGGAAGCTCTTGCAATTGCAGAATCAGATGGTCACCCTTGCCATTTATATTGTTTCTTTTACAACCACTCTCAATTGTATGTCATGATGTAGCTAATCATTATAGTGGTTTTATTATGCAGCTAGACTGTTCTGTACAGTAGGAGTGCACCCGACAAGATGCAACGTAGGTTTTGTCAACTACGATGGTCTTTTAATTTTGTATAATAACTTAGTCAGACATACAATCATTTTCTTCTCATGTGTTCATTCAGGAATTTGATGAGAGTGGGGACCCAGAAGAGCATTTTCAAGCACTCTTATCACTTGCTAAGGAGGGCGTTCATAAAGGAAAGGTGTGCACTTTTTCCTGGCTTGTAAGAAGATTCATTCATTTTCCAAGCGGCTAGAGATGCATTTGCATCATCATTCTTAGTTAACTTTAACTTGTAAATCTTTTCTAGTTTATATTTCTGAAATGGTTTCAAGTTTGAAGTGAAGAATATGATGTGCGGCTCCTGTATTTAGGGGCCCCGTGACACCATATATCAGCTTTAGGGTTATATTAATACATAATATTGCAAAAAGTCCATATAAATTATTGATATTACAAAATAACATTAATTATCCTCTACGGCACCCCCAATCTGTGCGGAAGGAAACCACGCAGGTTGTGTTTAAGAAATTCAAAGTGCTGATAAAATATTTTTTTGGTGAAGATATCTGCCAATTGAGGATGAGAGGGAATATGTTGAACATGCAAATTATCATGAGCTACATTGTTCCCAAAAATGTTGATGTGTTTACTATGATCACATGGTACAAATATTATCGCACAAGAAACACAGAGAGTCAAAGTAGACACCCAACTTAGCTATAAGTGATTTGAAATTTTTCCCAAATAGATCCATTTCCCATTTGGTTGATATGGGAATGTAGCAATTACACTAAAATATTCTAAGCCTTTTTCTTTGTGCATGATTAGATTTTAATGAAGACATCCTAAATAACTAACGACTTCACCGCTTGTGTTTTGTTCTGATTTCATGCAACTGGTGAAAATTTCTAACTGCAAGTAAGGTGGTTGCCATTGGAGAGTGTGGATTGGACTATGATAGGCTTCATTTTTGTCCTTCTGATATTCAGAAGAAGTATGTATTCCTTCTAGTACATCAATCTCCCTGCAATTTAAGTGGTTTCCTGTTGAGTTTCTTGTCTCCCACCCCCCACTGAAAGGTTCATTGTGACTCTTTAAGTGATTTTGCTTTTCCATGATCTTGAAATTCAGATACTTTGAGAAGCATTTTGAATTAGCATCTATGATGAAGCTGCCTATGTTTCTTCACATGCGAGCAGCTGCCCATGATTTTTGTGACATATTTGATCGGAATTATGATCGGTAAGATTGGTTTCTTGTGAAACAGGAAACATAACAAACTTTTTGCATTAATAATTTCTTACAGTTACACCTTGCAATTGGATAATAGGAGAGTCATATAATCAATTGATTACAAGAGTTCTGTTTTTCTTCACTCAATGGAGATTACTCAGGTTGAAGTGTGACTTGTTTTTTGTTTACCCACCTGATCCGTTCCTATCATTTACAGGTTTTGTGCCGGTGTTGTTCACTCGTTTACAGATAGTGCAGAAGATCGAGACAAACTTCTCTCATTCAATAATCTGTTTATAGGTAAACCTTTTCGCCTCACCCCCAAATTTTTAACATATCATGCTTCCTGTTGAGTATCCCACATGAGTCGACAATTGGGTTTGGGTCTTGTATATAAGTTCATCAGTTGAGGATACTCTTAGGTGATTTAACCCAAATTAATTTGGTATCAGAGTCTAATATATTGGTTGTTTTTAATGGTGCTTGCCCACTTGATGGTTTCAGGGAGCACCTTTAGCCTTTAGGTCCGGTTTGTCCACCTTTTAGAATTTTCAGCCCGTCTTGGAGTGAAGGGTGTATGTTGACTCCGCATATGTTGTCTATTGGTTTTGAGTTTAGTATATGAGTGCGAGGTAAGCATCATCATTTAAGGATCCCTTTGTGGTGGTTTAAGCACAATTACGCAACTATTTATTTTTTAGGGTGTCGATTGTTGTATTTTTGTTAGGGAAATATCATCTCTTTAGGGTCTTTTTGTGATGGTTTAAAGCCCATTTCAACAACTCTGTATTCAACATCATCCTTTTGAGCGTGTGCTTAATCCTTGTATTTTGTTAGGTGTCAATGGTTGTTCTTTGAAGACTGAAGAGAACATCGAGGTTGTTAAGGGCATTCCCATCAATAGAATGATGATTGAGACTGATTCTCCTTACTGTGAAATCAAGAACACACATGCTGGGTCTCGTTTTGTGAAATCTTTGTGGTCGTCTAAGAAGAAAGACAAGTATGATGAAGAATGTCTCGTTAAAGGTCGCAATGAACCATGTTTGGTTAGGTGAGTAACCAATGAACTTGCATCTTTCTGATTCAAATATTTCCACCTATTCCCTCGATCACTTATTAGTCAATTTATTGTATTTCCGCTTGATAAGTGACCAGAAAGAATCAGAGATGGCAAAAGCTTTACTCCGTGAACAAAAAGAGGAAAAAAGTGAAAGTTAGAGATCAATAGCATGAATGACCTGATAGTCATCATGAGACTAAAAGTGACACTTTCTAGTTTCTATTGATGTAATGTATATATCAATATTTTAGGTCCAGCAATTGTGTTTAACGAGGTAACTAATCTCAACTTGTAGGCAAGTAATCGAGGTCATTGCTGCCACCAAAGGCATAGCTGACATTGAGGATTTGAGCAAAACATTGTATCACAACACTTGCAGGTGCATGATTAAATCAACACAGGGTTGTACTTTTGCACGCATTGCTTCCCTAAAGATATTCGACTTTTAGTACTAATGGATCTTTATGCATGGGGATGGGGTTTGCAGGGTTTTCTTTCCTCATGATTTGGATTCGGTGGCTGATGCGCTTCTGGCCAGCGGTCACAAATCAGTGTGATGAACCACTTGTTTGAGAGTTCTCTGCTAATTTGTAGATTTCTACTTCATTCCTATCATCATTTATGGTACATTCTGAATGTACATATTTATTTACTGTCATGTGTTACTGATTTTGCTACTTTATTTTTTTGATGACCCGAAGTGTTTTTTTTTTATTTAGAATTTTGGAGGAAGCTTTAAAGCGTAAGTCCACCAAGAAATGTCTTCCACAAAATTGGTGTCTTAATATTACTCCCTCCGTCCCAAAATTAACTTCCCGTTCGGTTTACGATGCTTGACTGACGATAAAGCAACTCGATCCCTGCTCACACTCGGATTATTTTTAGTAAATAAAATTTACATATTCAGAAACTACATTAAAACCGCTACAAAGCCTGATCAATAAAATTTAAATTTGATAAAAATTTGATATAAAAAGTAAAAGATTACGAGTGCTTCAAGTTGACCAATGAATAGTGAATGGGAAGTTGTTTTTGGAACGGAGGGAGTATCAGATTTCTATTCCAGTTGCAATCCAGCTCTTCTTCCTGGTTTTTATGATCGTGAATCCAACAATGGTGAGCCATTGCGCATTAATAGTGTTGCATTAGACATTAAATGTTGTCACAGCACTAGACAGTGATGAAGCTCAATATAAATTATCATGTAGTGAAGACATTGTCCATATTCTTGATTGGTTCTCTGACCTAGAGAGTCAGAGGCAAAAAATGCACGACGATAGAGTTTATTAATTCTTCTCCATCAAAATAATTGATGTCGTTGGCATTGACAGTTAGTCTGTTAGTGGTGCTGATGGATATTTGCTGACGCCAATGGGCAGTGAACTCATGGACATTGGTACTGCCATATTGGTCCTATTGGTCCTGGGGGGGGGGGGGGGGGGGCATAGAACTAGGGGTGCAAACGACTCAATCCCAGCCCGGACTTATATATGATGGAACTCGAGCTCAAAATTATTTTACATGCTTTAGCTCGGCTCGAGTTCAATCAAGCTCTAAATATTATAACTCGAGTTTGACCAGTATACTAGCGGAGTATGTACCACGTGCGAATGATGCCCAATATTTACAAATTTTCTCACTGAAATGTTGTGTGCTAATCTTCATTGAAATTTTATTTAACCGTGATCATCTACATTGTCTAATTTGGGCAGTAAGTTTTAGAAATAGTTTGTAAATTTTTATTCATTTTGTAAGTACAAATAGTTAAGGGTATCATAACAAAACAGTAAGTTCGTCACAATAATTGTTTTTTTTATTGATATTGCATTTATATGTTGGTGGACCTCTTGGAAAGAGAGGTGGTTCAACAAGGGGTTATGGTAAAAGTTTAGCATAACCCTAGCAAAATTCTGTTTTTCCCTTACTCTATTCCATGTGAATAAATTGGAATACAATAATAATATCCTACATAAATAAAAGGACTCTTTGAATTTAACCACGGTACCTCCGACGGAAAATATCACATTTAGATCCCAATTGACGGATTAATGTTCCTGGTTCAAAGAGATGGAAAATATGACATGTATTTCTAAACTTCACCAAGGCAGCAAGAGCAGAGTGAATGATTTATCATAAGTCACTGTGAAGAATCCGAAGTAAACAAGTGGGTTAGATTTATTTTCATTCTAACAATCTAACACCTACACCATACAAATATAAATTGATATGATTCACATCAATTAATAGCTCTTAAAAATACACTCCGCAAGAGAAAACACATTGCTTGTCGGTTGTCACCAACTTTTTAAATAAGCACATAAAATAAATTGAGAGTATGGAAATAACACAACTGTTAGTTTATTTAATTCTCTGTCATAAGAAATAAATAAAAGCATTAGACCGAAAAGTTGTGTTTTGGAGGTTTTTTAATTTCTAATAATTTCATACTCCGTATCTGTTTGTAAGAGTATGAGTAACTTGTACCATGGTGTAGAAAATGCAGACAGCTTACATCGTTGGTTGTTTAAGGGCATGTTTGGTAATGGCTGCAATGGCTGAAATTGCTGAAACTATTGAAGTTAAAGTGTTTGGTTATATTTTGACTGAAGTGGCTGATTGAATGTATATCTACCAAAAAGGGCATTTTCCTCTTTGTATTGAAAATATATGTAAATTAAATTTGCTAGTAAAATCATTTTACTGAAATGAGTAAATTTATATTAAAAATTATGCTTTTATAAGGATGATGGAGCATGCATGTAGTGCCTAATTAACAAAATGTTTTGTTAATTGTAAAAAAGGGTACGGCCGCAGGCAATTATTAGCTGCTTTGGTTATTTAAATTAAACGTCGTATAAAATTGATATGAATCGTGTTATCGAAGATGGTCCTTGGTTGTTTGAAAGAAATTTGGTACTGCTAAAGGCGGTTGGCCCTAATGATATACCACATAAAATGGACTTATTTGAAGCAGAGTTCTGGGTGCAAGTGCACAACGTGCCTTATAAGTTTATGAATGTTGATACTGCTAGGAGGGTGGGTAACTATATTGGGGAATTTATTAGCTTTGATGAGAGCCACTTTAAGGACAAGTGGAGCTCTTATTTGAGGGTTAGGGTAAAGATGGATGTGATAAGGTCCCTAAAAAAGGGTTCTACTTTGACAAAGGGAGGGGAAGGACACTGGGTAGATTTTAAATATGAAAAGCTTCCAAGTTTCTGTTTCATTTGTGGGATTATGGGGCACTCTGAGAAATTTTGTCCATTAAAATATGTGGAGGATCTCGTTTTGGAGACAAACTTTAGTGCTGATCTGAGAGCAGGGGGTGGGGGAAAGATTAGCCCCACAAGGGGTGGTAAGTGGTTGATGGATAAACAGGGAGGCCCGAGTCATCACAGGGGGATTCAACAAGACGATGAAGGAACTATGAGACAGGGTAGCAATGGGAGTATAGCTGAGACAGAAAGCAGTGGCACAAAGGAAGAGAATAGAAGTGGTGCAGGGGAGGTCTCGGTGGATCAGAAGCGCAGGAGAATCTGGAAGGATCCAGCAGAGCAAAACAACTTAGAAGAGGAGATGGCATTGGACAACATAAAAAACGGAGAGGAGGCGGGCCTCAGCTCTTAGGCCCGCCTGATGTGGTCGTGAAGATGTGGATGCAGCAGTTCCACGGTGGTGCTTATTTTATTATTGCTTTTTTTTTTGTTTCGTTTGGCATTCAAACTGTTGTTTTTGCTATTTGTTTTGTTTTCTTTTGTAAGACTCTTGCATTAGGCTCGGGTGATGAGTGTGCTGCAGTAACCATTGTTGGCTCAATTATGCCCATTTTAGGATCAACGAGTTATACTGCTTCCTTGAAGGTGGTTAACTCAGAGTCTGGCCCAAGGGCGGATGGTTATCGGTGGTACTCTTGTTATTTTAGATCCTTGCTGAATGCTTTTATCCTAATATAAGCCCCCTTCATCCAAAAAAAAAAAAAATTAAACGTCGTATACTCGTATATAGCAAGTGATCAACAATAAAAAAATAGCAAGTCATCCAATTCTAGAAAAAAACGTCGGCCAGGGGAAGTTTGTGCAGCTAGGAATAAGACAACTAACAGATGAGTTTAAGAGTTAGAGAAGGATAAATATGTCTTTTAATATGTTAATGGTATAATAATAGAAATCAGCCCAAGAAGTAGGAGTTGGGTTACTTTTTCTGCTTATAATAAAAATCAGCCAAATCAACCCACTTAAGGGGTGTTTGGTGATTTTTTTGTATATTCAGGCTTATAAGCCAACTTGTGATCCTCTAAAAGGCCACTAAAGGAGTGTTTGGGGTTGCTTAAAAAAAGCACTTTTCAGCTTTTGGCTTAAAAAAAAGTTGAAAAGAGTGTTTTCAAATGACAGCTTCTGCTTAAATTAATCACTTAAAAGCTAAAAGCTGGAAGCAGGTAGAAGGGTGCTTTAAACTGCTTATCACTTTTACTATTACACAAAAAGTACTTATTTTACCAAACACTACCAACTTTTACTTTTTCAGAATCACTTTTTTCTCAAACACTACCAACTTTTACTATTAATCACTTTTCCCAAAATCACTTTAAAAAATCACATTTTTAAAGTTGAAGCAATTGCAAACACTCCCTAAATAGTCTTACGTCTAAAGGTTATACGGAGTATTTAGGACCTTGCTTATTTAATGTAACATACTCTCTCCGTTCCAAAATGGTTGGTCAAATTTTCTTTTTTTAGCCGTCTAAAAAAGGTTTGTCATTTTCATTTAAAGTAAGAAATATGTGGCTAAAGTTAATTCTCTTTCTTCTGCGCAAATTTCAACCACACAATTTTTATTTTATAATTCACGTGCAAGTCAACATTGACCAACCATTTCGGGACGGAGGGAGTATATGCTAAGTAGTAACTATGTATCAAACTTGAAACTTATAAGTCTTACAATACATAAACCTATTCATTAATAACCTTGGTAGAGGTCGTTGCTTGCTCGCAAGTCCAGAAAGAGTGCTTCCTTGCGTTGTGATTCATTGCTTTCCTCCACAACGTACTTCCTCTTAGCTTCTCAAGAATTTACCATTACTTTATCGTGAACATCATTGTTAAGAGCATCACTTTTTATAGGATTAGCCGTGAATGCGAGCAAAGAAAGACAAAGCACAAAGAAATTCGTTTTTGCCTTTGTGTGAACTTGGCCGCAGTTGTTTGAGTGCAATTGTGAAATTGAGGGCTTTCACTTTATCATTCAATGGGAGCGTTATTAATTTATAGCATACACAACAACTTGTACACTCAATTGGTGAATAGAGTTGTTTTCAGAAATTTCAAAAATGTGTTATTGTAATATTAAATGTTTGGGTGTAATTAGAATTTGTAAAATAGAAAAAAGTAAATTTTTGAGTAGTTAAGAAATGATTTTTTGGACTTTAGTGATAAACAATTTGGACTTTATTTTAACACACTCATTTCATGGACTGAGTGATAAGAAATACATAATTTTTTGGACTGAGTGATAAGAAATACATCATATTTGGACAGAGTGATTTTTTGGACCGAGTGATAAGCAATTTGGACTTTATTTTAACACAATCTTTTCTTGGACTAAGTGATAAGAAATACATGATTTTTTTGGATTGAGTGATAAGAAATACATCATGTTTTGGACTGAGTGGTAAACAAATTTTCAACACATCAATTTGGACTTTGTTTTATGAGCAAAGAAATGATTTTTTTTTGAAAACTTTCAATCCAGTAAATGAAACATAATATGTGAGAACTATACATCATATTAACCATTCATTGATGTTATAAGAAGTCAAAGTAAACTATAAACTAATATAGAGATTTAAGGTAATTTAGAAAAGCATTACTTAAGTAACCTTATTTGTTTTGTTAAGTTTTGTGGAGATATGACTTCCTGTAATAGTCTTAATTAATGCATAAACAAAATACACTAAGAAGTGAGTAGAAAGACTTTACAGAAGGATACATGTCATTGGACAAGCAAAAGTGCAATAGTAGTGAACATGGACACCTGAGATTAGTAGCCGAATTTTTGAAGCTAATGATTGAGTAACGTATATCCAATTAGGCAGTCAATTATGTTACGAATTTCCAAAATAAACATCCCTAATGCATATATGATTGCAGTTGCTTTCATACTTACAAAACATACTTCAGTATCAACACATGAATTTGAAGTTGACAACGTGTGAACTATTATAGAAAATGAGTTATAACAACACCTAAAACCATTTATAATCAACGTGTATGCCTTGTAAACATGAAGACTTGCCATATTAGGGGGAGCAAGAGTTTTTTTATCAAGTGGACTGAGTGACAATATTAATAAAGAAAACACATATGTTGAAACTACCAATCCGCCAGAATATGAATGAATGTGTTCCTATAAAAAAATTCTAGCACTTTAGAATTGGTAGATGTTAGCGATGTTGTAATTGTGGTAAAAATAAGTGCCCTTTTCAAAGAATAAGACATGTTATTTTAGGGGGAGCAGATAGTTATTTTAAAATTTTCAAAAACCGTAAATGAAACATAATATGTGAGAACTAATATTAACCATTCATAATTGTTATAAGATGTCAAAGTAAATATCTAAGTAGAAAATAATGAGCTCCGGCTTATGTTACAAGAGTGAATCCTCTATATTAGAAGGTTATACGGATGCAAGTTGGATAACTAATCAAGAGGATTATTCATCCACAAATGGGTGGTTATTCCTTCTTGGAGGAGGTGCTATTTCATGGGCATCTAAAAAACAAACTTGTATCACTGACTCTTCCATGGCTTCAGAGTTTATAGCTTTAGCATCACCTTGTAAAGAAGCGGAATGGCTAAAGGATTTAGTGTCAGAAGTACCAATATGGCCTAAACCTATGGTCTTGATATCAATCCATTGTGATAGTGCATCAACTCTGTCGAAAGCTTATAACCATGTGTAGTGTGTACAATGGTAAATTGGTAAGTCAAGGCACATAGGAGTGAGACACAGCTATGTGCGGGAACTTATTAGTTCTGGAGTTGTTGTGATTGATTTTGTACGATCACATGTAAATTTTGCGAATCCTTTTACAAAGGCGATGCTAAGGGACATGATGTACAAAACTGCAAAAGGGGTGGGGTTAAAGTCCTTGGAAAATAATCACAAGTGAAAGAAAGCACAACTCAACGTCTAGTACAACGCTAGATCTTGAGTCTGCAATGTGTAATGAGGTTGACTATGTCTTAATAGATCTTTTGACAAACTGTTTGATTGCAGAACACAATTTGAAAAGACCTACCTATGTGAGCTAGAATGGCGGCCGATTCACCAAATTTAAGGCTTTACTTGTTGGAGCTCATGAATGGATATGGACACAAGGCCGTTAATTGTGTCAAGTTTCTAAGTGAAATTGTATAAAGATTTATGTGTGTAATATCTTCAATATTTCAGAGGTCATATAGTTCAAAACTTAGTCTACTACTCCCTCCGTCCCGCTATGATTGTCTCATTTTACTTTTTCGCTCCGTCCTACTAAGATTGTCTCATATCTTATTTGGTAAAATTTGTGTGGCTCTCAATCATTCTTACTTTATTCTTACTTTATCAATTCAATATCAACCACATAAAACCACTTTTATTAATAACCGTGTCACCTTCTCTTGTCTCAAACTTAGGGGGACGGAGGTAGTATTATGATCCGAAATATTGTAAAGAATATTACACTAAATGAAAGTTCATTTTTTACGACACTTTCATTATGCATAAATCTTGATAAGTAAGTCTTTGGCAAGGGTTGAGCTTTTTCTTATTTCTCAATAAATGGAGGAGGTTTGTTGGAAATTTATTGATAAATATAGCTCAAGTGTTCAACATTTGTGATCCTAAATTTTATTTTAATTAAATAATGAGAACCTTTATATTATAAAAACAATTAGTACGTATTATTATAAATATGGGACCAAGTTTACTGCTATACGGCAGTCTTAATGTCTCAACATAATAATGGTTACAATATTTTATATGATAATTTGTATACGTACACTTGAATGCACGTGTGTTTATTTTGAGTAAATGTGCACTCTCTTTTAATCTAAGGTATACATACCAGGGACGTGTCGCTTGGTTTTGTGGCTGGCGGTTTGTCTTGTACATCCTAAATTACTAACATACGTATACATTCAGATTAGTGAGGTACGAAAGTTTGCATCTTCTAATAATAGATTCCAGTTAATCGATATATAGAGGATCATGTTAAACCGTAAGTAGTACGGAGTAATGAAAAATCGATCAGCATTTTTCTAACTTCTCACCTTGTCCTATTTTATCTCTATTAACTGCAGTAGTAGTGATAGAATACTTAGACTACTTTATGTACAAATCACTTGTTTGGTGTTATTTTATCAGTAGTTAAAAACACCATACACATTCTTTTTATCCCAAAAATTCTATCTTGTAACCCGGTTACTGTGATATGAGTAGATAGTAGTCTTTTAGGAAAGCGTATTTTATACGTGACTAGAAGTGATATCCGGTCTAGCCATTTTTCTATACCCTTATATTTTCCTGTTCTAACAATCAGTAGCAGGTTTTTTGAGGCTAATGAGTGGGTACTCTGTATCAAATTAGACCGTCAATTATCTTAATATACGATAGTATAAGATATTACCCCCTACTTGTGTGTACGTGAATACTCTGCCAAATCTTAGAAGCATGCAAAACTCAAATGCTACAAGAAATTAAACTGCTTCTCCTACTATAGCATAAAATAAACTCCACAAAGAGATGGTGCAAAGAATGCACTACTTTGGTGGGAAAAACAGCAAATGCACTTTGTGAAGAGATTGAGAAGGTTTTGTGGAAGTTGCATTTAAGTATTTATTGCATATAACTAATGAAAGGGAGAGCTAAGTTGAGAGGGAGAAAGTGATTGAACAAATTAAATGATTTTTGACCCCCCTACAATTACCTCCAAGGGGGTATTTATAGATGAAATATGGATAGAACTCTTAGGTCTTGAGCATGGGAGGTCCAATTACAGTAATGGGCTACTATGGGTTATTTACATGCGTTTGTGCTACTAAGTACATAGTGAAGTTATCCGTTGAATTGAAGGTCCCGACTAAGGTGACCAGGCCAAGGTGATCAAACCCGGGGTGCACCTCGGGCCGGGTGTAGTGATTGTAATCCACGAGTGGCCTTCTGGTGGTTGGTGGTCGAGGTGCTTGTGCTGAGGTGATTAGTACATATAGAAAATTTACTTCTTCGTTATGGACTGGGCTCATCCTCTGTTAAGCCCCCCAATACCAGTGTGGATTTGGGTAGTTTGTATCTTCATGAGTGTGGGGACCGTGGATCCGAGCTCATATATTCTATCGGATAGTTGTGTATGTCAAACATATCCTAAATCCTTTCCATTTTGTGAAATAAAGAATGTGACATTTTACATTCAACCATTCTCGCTAGAAGCCTAGTATGTGGCCCATAATTTTTGCATCGGTATTCTATAATTTTAAGCAATACACCATAACATTTTGGTGTCACAACGTACGTAATATCCTACAACAATCTACAAGACTTCAACCATGTAAGAGTACAACAAAACGTAACTTTACGAAATATTCTTAAAAGTTAAAAAGCATGGTATTGTACGTGCTATTGTTGCCAATTGATTAATCTATATATACAAAACATTAAAATATGGTTAAAAAACTGAATAGAATCTAACTCCAGAGAGTTCAAAACAGCAGGCCAAATAGCTAGTGCCAGTTTAAAATAATTATTTATCCCCTCCCTTTTCACTTTCCAGCCCCACCAACAATAGTGAAAGAATATGGTGAAACTCTGATGTAAGACGTACGGACAAGACTTAATCACCCAAATTAAATAATTAATGACGCCTCCCCTTTTCGTTTCATAGTCTTCCCTTGGATTACAGCGCATGTCCGGCAGACGACAGCCAGAGAATAAGTTAATTTGTCGTGGTATGTTTAGACTAATACGAGTATTATATTACTAGGCAAGGTTTACAAGTTTTGACAATTGACATAAGTGAAAGTTCTACTAAAGTGAAAAAAGAAAATCTAAAGACTAAAGGCGAGAGTCAAGTGGAGTTTATGCTTTGGGAAAAGGTGCAAATAGGTCCATGTACTAACCAAAAAAGGTCAAATAAGCCCTTATTTAGGAGGCTCTGTCCGGCCGTCGTCATTTGGGATGGTTTCCGGTGGAATTTTTTGATGAAATTTTTTGAGCATCTTATTCATCAAGTCTAGTTTACTCATACCAAATTTCAGCTAAAACTTCAATCGGGAAGGCATTCAAATGAATTCTTGAAAATAACTGCGCTTCTAACTGCGCAGTTATTTTCAAGAATTCATTTGAATGGCTTCCCGATTGAAGTTTTAGCTGAAATTTGGTATGAGTAAATTAGACTTCATGAATAAGATGCTCAACAATTTTCATCAAAAAATTCCACAGGGAACCACTCCAAATGACGACGGCCGGACAGAGCCTCCTAAATAAGGGCTTATTTGACCTTTTTTGGTTAGTACATGGGTCTATTTGCACCTTTTCCCAAGAAACAAACCTTTATGCTTTCGATAAACAAGTGGACTCTACTGTGTTAATCTATATATTAAATTGATTGAATTCTAGTGGAATGAGCTGCATTGTGAAAATATTAAAATATTTTTTTCATCACATTCAACAAATTCAATAAAATATAACTGTGATCTTACCCTTCAAAAAAAAAATAACTGTGATCTTACTAATTTATATTAATATGTAACTATACACGAATAAAAAATTATGTGTTTAATAAAAACTTATTCATCAGATTGATAAGTCTAAAATAGAAATTATTAAATAGGCTTTATATATCATTTCAGGAAAATTCAAAATTTATTGGTGTATATTGACACAAAATTATTTATATAGGCCCCAAACGTTGTACAGATTCACTAACATGCTGTCAAACGAGTCACTGCATTTATTATATCTCGAGACTCCTCATTTATTATGTAATGATGGCGAATTATTAGGAGATTCGTATAGTATGAGTGTCATGGTATGCATATGAGCTGTAATATTCACTTTAACTAGACCATAT
This sequence comes from Cuscuta epithymum, assembly GCA_945859915.1. Lineage (NCBI taxonomy): Eukaryota > Viridiplantae > Streptophyta > Magnoliopsida > Solanales > Convolvulaceae > Cuscuta > Cuscuta epithymum. Next base: position 2,762,413 of record CAMAPF010000938.1, read on the forward strand.
GTTGTTTATGCCATTCATGTGGGTTCCCAAATTATGCATGTTCCCCGTACTACTCGCTTTCACGATTTCTAACGTATTTTCAAAATTTTGATGGGTACTCCTTATGATGGAATTTAGCTATACAAGCAATCTAGTTCACTTATTATTAAAGTGGCTATGCTACCTGATGAACTTCTTACCTGATGTTGACAGAGTAGGATGTCCGTGTACATCTCGCTCTATCATCGGCTATATCATATTTCTTATAAAAACTTCATATCATGACATTCCACTAAATAACCCACGACATCTATATCCTCCATCAAAGCTCTATCACGGGGCATGTCATCTTCCTTGGATGAAGCCTCATATCTTAACATTCCACTATTAAACTCACAATATCTATATCCTTCGTCAAACCCCATTATTGATCAATTGGGTTTACGATTGCAAAAGGTCTTTGGATTTGTAAGCTTCTAGTTAAGACTGGCGTTCCCATTCATGCCCAAACATATGTTTATTGTGCCAATATCATGCCCTAGCAAATGTTTAATACATTAATACATTATGGCCGATGTAACCATATTAATGTTGACAATCCCTTTATCCCTTTATGGACGGGCAAATCATTTTGATCTTGTTGTTTCACATGTGCTCTTGAGGCGACATTATATTAGGATACATATAGACCCGTAGTTGCATGTATAGATAACGAGGTCTCATACTTTTTTAAGCGTACAATTCAAACTATAAATATTGATATACGAAACTTACTTAGTTACTTGGGGTTAGTCTGTCAGTTTGGTTATTATTCCAACAAATCTATTCTCCATTTGTCCACATTTATGTCTATTCTTTATCTTTTTCTTAGCTTTATATTAATCTGCATTTCCTATTTAAAACCAAGTTCAATGAAATGTATGAAATAATTAAGAACATTATTTATTCTCTATGTAGAAGTAATTACTTCCAAATTTTAATATTATTAGATTTTAAATATGACAATAACTTCCTAATTTGGCAGTAATTATCTCTTTTGAGGGAAACTAGTACTATTTTAAAATTGTAAAACAATGGTACTCATATTTCAGGATATTTCCTTAAAAATAGTAGTGTAAATAATTATTGCTGGGGTTTTATCGTAAAAACCCAATAATTATATAAATTAGCATATCATTCGCCTATGTTGCACGGATACGGATACGCGCGCTGATACGTCGATACACGAATACGGGTACGGTGATACGACAAATTCAAAAATTATAGGATGCAGGTACAGGGGTATATTTATAAATAATAAAAATATAGGATATAATTTGCAAATATATATAATTCAGGGGTTCATAAATAAAATAATAATAATAAAACAAAAAATAACTATTATAATAACATTTCAAAGATTAGGCTAAAAAAACTAAAGTACTGATATTTCGATTTAAATTTAAATAACATTTTTTGTTCTCTATTTGCATTTACATAATTACATCTAAGATTATTTCAATTAAAGCCCATCAAACGATAAAATGACAAATTATAGTATTTCATTTTTTTTCATACTCCTGAAACCATCTTTATCAATGTTCCAAATCTTGTGGTCGCTTGGAGGGCTATTAAATTTTCGTTGTGTCGTGTGTGAAATGAGGTTTATAGGGTCAGATACGCGTAACGGTTCACGAATACGGGTATCAAAAGTATCGATATTTTTTAATTAAGCCAGATACTTTTATTAAATTACGGATACAGACCCAATACGTACAAGACGCGTATCGGTGAGTATTGCCGTATCGGTATCGGATACGTATCCGATACGCGGATACGGCATCGGGGTGAAGTATCGGTGCACCATAGTCATTCGTCGCTTGGCTTACAATAAAATTATGCAAAAAATCATAACTAATTCTCTGATCTGGGATAAACACATGTGCTCGGGCCAAAGCATGAGTAACACAAATCACAAATAGATTACAAAAAGAGATATTAAAATTACTCTTTGTTTCCATAATCTTTTTAATATCATCAATAATGAGATGAAAATAAGAAGAGTTTTCCCCTTTTCTGAGACCTTCAACAACCGTGAGGGCATCCGTCTCGATCTCAACATTAGTCCAACCTTCCTCTGCAGCATATATAATAACATCTCATACTCCTAATGCGCCATGCCTGTTTCCGCAGCAGACCACCTCGCCTTTTTGGAGACTCCCTGGGCTTTAATAAATTCCCCTTGATCATCTCGTGCAAGCCATTCCCATGCCCGAATCTCTCCCATTTGATTGACAACTCATCAACATTTATTTTAATATATTCCCTACTCTCGACCTTTGCCAAAATGTCAGCGTACTGGTGGACGCCTTCTTCGTTACTGAATTGCTCAATTGTGCCTCTCTCCAGCTCGAAAGCATACCAGCAGCGACGTTCAGCACCTCGGATGTCTCCTGTCACCGCTCATTCCACACCATGTTGTTGCGCCTCTTCCAAATACTCCATAAAATGGAGATAAACATGCATCATACTTCCAACTGCTTCCGCAACCAATCCTCCGTCGTAGTTAGTTCTTGCCTGATCCCATCCCCGCTTGCTACTAGACTTCACGAACATGAACACATGATTGTACAACATGATCTGAGGACTCCGCTTCGGCATCGCATAGCTTGCAACCACTTGTACAATCACCCCTTTCCTCCTTAAGTTGTTCATGGTAGGTAAAGTGCCATCCAAGATCGACCTGCCAATCAAAATATTTAAATTTTAGAGGAACCCAAATCTCCCAAAGCCGCGCCCAATTGCCCAAAGCCGACAACCCCCCTATAAGTTGCCTATACCAACTTTTGACCGAGAACAACTCACATTTTCACCCGTCCACCAATAACCATCTTCCTTATCCAGTAAACTGATAGGTACACTCATGATCAAAGCTCTATCTTCATGATTAAACATTGACATGATTTTCTCTCTATTCCAAAAGTTTCTTGTAATATCATGGAGGGCAACCACATTCATGTCCCTAATCCCGTGTGTACATCAATATTATTCCCAACTCTTCTATGGATACTATTTGTGAGTACAATTTGAGGGTTAAAAAAACTCCCCCAAATGAACGGATGATTAATACCCAAATTTGCGTGTAAAAAGTCAGAATTTGGGAAGTACATCGCTTTAAGCACACAACTCATCAAGCTATCTCTCTCTGTTATAAATCTCCATCCCTGCTTTGCTAACATGGCCAGGTTAAATTCCTGGCCTTATCCTCGTGAAACCCAATCCCCCTGCTTCTTTTGGCTTACATAAAGTCTCTCATCACCGCCAGCGTAGCCCTTTCTGATCAAATTTTGACCCCCTCCACGAGAAGTCATTCATCCATTTTTATCTCATCATACAAATCTTTTGGCAAAAGAAACACATTCATGGATTAGGTGGGCATAGCCTGAATGAAATTATAATTCTTGACCCGCCTGAAAATTCGGTCTCTCAGATAGCCCAAAATAGCAGTTTCATTTTATCCCACAAGCACCGATAAGCCTAAGTAACGGTTTTCACCCCCTTCTCTCAGGATTCCCAATGATTGGCAGCAAAGCTCTTTAAAAGGCTCCCCACATTCTGACTGAAGGTCAACGATGATTTAGTAATATTAACCACCTTCCCTAAATTGCTTTCATACACCTGTAAAATGTTTTTAATTGCCTTGCATTGCCCATTAGTCGCTTTAAAAAATAGGGAACTATTGTCTGCAAACAGCGAATGGGTCACTCGCGGAGCCACTCTACAGACTGCCACTCCAGGAATCTCCCCTCTAGCTTCTGCTTGCCGCATCATGGCGCTCAACTCTTCTGCTACCAGGATAAACAAATATGGTGAAAGTGGAACTCCCTACCGTAAACCTCTCTTTGGATTAATCGCGCCCAAAACATATTTATCAGATTGTACATAATAGCTCACGGTAGTAAAACATTCCATAATATTATCTATCCATCTAACACTGAAGCCCACGTGCAACATAACTTCTCTCATGAACCCCAAAACAACCCTGTCATATGTCTTACTCATGTCATTTTTAGTGTCACATGACCCTTCTTGTCATGACACTTACGCTTCAGATAGTGTTGGGTATCAAAAGGAACAATTATATTATCAACAATCGAACTCCCTGAAATAAATGCACTCTAGTTTTCCATCACCAAGCAGTCCAATAATCCTTTCAAATGATTAGCTATGACTTTAGATTTTTTTATAAACAATGTTACAAAGGGCTATAGGTCTAGTCCAATCCCCCATACTTCCAGATTTCTCCTTCTTAGGGATTAAAACAAGGGTTTTTTTTACGAGAATATTACTAAAATAAAACTTATTTACATAAATATGACTATTCATTACTACAACGTAGTGCTGCGGTAACTAAAGTTCAAAACTTGAACATGAATTAATATGATTTCATTACTACTCTAGTAATGAATCATATTTTTGTAAATCATCTTTATTTTGGTCATATTTATGTAATTATTTCTTAAAACAATATTAATCTCATTTAATTCTTTTGGTAAAATTCTTGATTCGAAGATACCTGAATATAGCCTGGCAACCTCGGGCTCTATATGCATGTAAAACATGACTGACTTAAATAGTTCATTCTCCAAATCTCTTAAATGTATATTATAAAAAAAAAGGTGACACCCCATCCCTGAGGGCCCCCCAACACCGACCGAACAGCACGATGGGAGAATGTAAGTTAGACTATAATCACAACCTGACAGATAGAGAGTGGAGCTCCGTCCCTGGTACTTGCAGAGGCCCTATGCATTTTTCAGCATAGTAACCCCTTATCGCAGTTGCCGGGATTTGAACCCGAGACCTAACCCTTGTGGCACTCCCTCGCTACCAGTTGAGCTACGCCCACCGGTTTAAATGTATATTATCAACACATCTTAACAACAATGTAGGGAAGACCTTGCGTGTGGTTCTCCGATTGCACCATATGATTGGGCAAAAGGGTTACTTTTATTTCATAATAACCATTATTGTTTTCTAATATGTCTGCTAAAATCAAAGTTACATTTCTGTGAAATAATTCCAAATATATAAGGGAAATTATCATTGACCTCCCTCGAGGTTTCGCGTATTATCACCTAGACCCCTACACTATTAAAAATATACACTTACCCCTCTCTTTATCCTTTAATGAAAGTTTAGTAACTCTTACTTACGTTTAGCAAAAGTATAAATTTAGTTTTATAAATTTTCTCACTTGCAAATTTAATATGATAATTAATAAATTTATATGTATTAAGAACCTTTCCACCATACTTTTTTTGCAAGCACACGTACTTTGTAATGAAATATGACGGGCACTTTGTCACGGTGCGTCAAAATAAATTCAATACTAGCACGAATACGTAGTATAGTGAAGTAGAGTTCGTATCCACAGGGAAATGAATAATTCTCTTTTTAGTAAAACTAGTAAATAAGGGGGGTTTTGGGATTGAGTGATTTAATTAAATTAAACACGAAAATGAACGACTTATATGAGTTTTAATTCAAAGATAAAAGGGACTTGGCATTGCTACTTTCCACTTGTTGATATATTTTAGTCGATCATTGTTATATCTATAACTTATCTCCTCTCGAATACTCAATCGAGGAGTATATCCAATTCATCGAGGGTAGTTATTAACAACGACCGTTCATTAATAACCCTTACTATTAGTCAAGTATAGAACACCGCCATATACCGACTTGATAGTAGCATTTAATCTCTTAACTCCTTGATGAAATCAATTGAGATTGATAACCTCAACACAACGGTTTTGGTTTAACCAACAAAATTAATCTCTCTTAAGTTTATTAACCACGACCGTGCATTAATAAACCGAAGTTACTTACTTGTGAAACCATCAACGATTAACCATCGGTTCGTTGATCGTTTCTAGTAATAATTAATATATGAAACAAAACTAGTTGATCCTTTAAGTAATGTTCAAAATATTAATATGAAATATGAATAGGAATTAATTAATACTCAAGGAAGAATATTAAAGAAGATGAATCCTACTATAGTTAATATCAGGATGTTAACTAATTGTCATCTTAGTAACACTCCCCAATATTAAAATAGAGGAAGAAATAACTATTACTATAACTAATGTCAAGATGTTAACTAATTGTCATCTCAGTAACACTCCCCAACATTGATATAGAAATAGTATTTAAAGGAAGAATTAATATTCAAGGAAAGAAGTTAAGAAAATAACTCACAACTTTAATAATCAACAAGCTTCAAGAGCAACACCAAGAAATGGAAGTTTAGCTCCTCATTTGGAGACTAAACATGCTATAAAAATATAAAATAAATACTATTCTAAACTGAGCTTAAGAGTATGGAAGAAGGAGTGATTTAAATGGGAGGAAAAGGGGTGTATTTATAGGTATTTTGAGGTGGCTAGGTCTGATACTCGACCGGGTATGTAGAATACCCGATCGGGTATCCCTAATTGCTTGGAAGGTGCTGAAATCACATTCAACCCGACCGGGTTGGGTCAAAACCCGACCGGGTTACGTATCAAATCGGATATTTCCCACGTTCTCTTGATCTTGGACACGTTCTTTTGTTCTTGTCAACTCAACCCGACCGGGTTTTGGTGCGTAGCTTCCTTTTGGCTTCATATGTCACTTACAACCCGACCGGGTTATATTTCAACCCGACCGGGTTTGCTACTAAAATTTATTTCCACCATTCATCTTGCCTTCCTTTGGTGCCTATAATACTTTCTTGCATCCCTTATGGCACTTACAACAAAATACACACTAAAATACAAATTAAAACCTACAACATAAATCTATAGAGTACATCACAAACTAAACTAAACAATTAAAAACAACAATCAAACAATACTAAAATAACAAACTTATGCACTAGGAAATAGTGCATATCAAAATAATTCTTATTATTGACAAATTTATTAGGTACATAACTACATCGACATGTGAGAAAAATTATAGGAATAGTAACAGACACAATCGAAAGGTACGGCTTAAAACAATAAATCTCTGTTACTTTTAAAAGTTCGGAAATATATCTCAGATTGTAGAAATCTTGATGAAACTTTTCTAACGAGGAAAATACACGGGAATATAATGACCGATTTTGAATTAAGATTTTAGGTTGGGACCGAGACCAGACTGGTGAAAAAGAGGCCTCAGGCCTCACTTTTTGGGACCGGGATTGGCGCCCATGTTTTAACTCCGTTCATTTTTTCATTAAAACTATTGAGAACATTTTAAAATGAGTTATAGTCCATTTAAATGTTAAAAAATAGGTAGTTAAAAATATTTAAATTATTAATTAGAAGCGAACCTAAATCAATTAGGAGATTGGAACCGAAGATAAGGTCATGGGCCGCCCTAATTATTTAGCACTAATCAGTTTGGGTGTGGAACCCATCATAAACTATAATTTCTTTACCAATAATTTACATGTAAACACGATCATATTTTGTCAAATATTAATTTACAAGTTATAACTATACCTATAATGATCTCACTTTCAGAGATAACAAAGTGTCTAGAGTGCATATTGGGAATTTCTTGCATTCAATTTTTAATTGAGTAGTAAATATCACTTCTGAGTCAATTTGGTCCATTTAAGTTGATTTCTTTCAACTTTTGACAAATTTAGCATATTTTGATCATTTTCAATTGAGTAAAGTTAGCCACTTTACAAATTCAAAGGCATAAATGAACTACCTAGAGTGAGGTCAGTTTTAGTCATTTTTTTATTTTGTTCAACTTCCAATAAAAAGTTTTTTAATATGGATAAATTTATTAATTACCCGATCAGATTTGTGATTGAATAAAACTATAGTATTAAAAGCGGACATAACAAAAAATTATGAAATTATACCTATAGTTTTCTCTAAATATAGATTAGAAGTTATTTAACCATCATTAAAGGATAGGGAAGGGGTAAGAGTATATTTTTAATAGTATAGGGGTGCGATTGATAATACATCAAATCTCAAGGGAGGTCAATGATAATTTTCCAATATATAATCAAAACAAAATAGTGAATAAAATTGTGACCCAAGTAACTATTGTGACTATAGTCATACTCAAATACTACTGCGTAGGTAGTAACGGTTATAAAACTTACTCATAGTAAATTATAATATTTACTATGAGTAATAATATAGTAATAATATTTTAAGAAAACCCTCATTTTTTATAGGAGATGCGGCAATGTAAAAGTGAAAATTTTCATAGTAGGAGAAAACAATCTGAACTTGTAATGCTATATTTTTAATTTCAGTAAAATGAAAGTGCAAATTTTCTGTAATGAGTGGTTCACACTTTTTTCATAAATATAGGAATATATCAGGGCTATCGTGGAATTATATAGTCAAATGTTTATACTCCGTATTACAGTATCAGATATTGATGGAAGTGTCACAGATTCACAATTAATAATTCATTCTAAACATTACACTAAAAATTCTATATTTTAGAAATTCACTACTTTATTTTTACATCATTTCTCAGGGCTGGGGTGAACAATCGTACACGTGCAATTTCCTTTAATTAGTTTATTTATTGAAAAATACAATACAAATATTTTATTCTAAAATCCCACCCAATACCCGATTTCCAACACCAGATCGACCGGCTGTTACGTTTGATTTTCCACTAAAATGTACAGAACACAGAGACTGTGATGACCGAGCCTTGAACAGGACGATGAAGATAATTCCGCCGAACATTAATTATTTCCCCAATAATTAATTTGGATAAGGATTGTCTCTGACTCTCTTCTTTTCATTAATTAATTAATTAATCTCAGTCGTTAATCAGACGGAAGTTTGTGCAGGCTTAGGAACAACCTTACCGGCATCTTGATTCAGGGGAACCGCCGGCCTAATCTCAGGGTTAATCGCCGCCGCTGCCACCGCAGCTGGATAATGTGTTTGGGGTGCTGATGATGGAACCACACCTCCCGGGGCGTAGTACACCGGTCTACCTACGCCACCGTCGTACGCCACTTGCGCGTAGCCCCCCTCAGGAGTCATCCCGATTCCCACCGGACCTGCGTTTGGCGGCGGCCTCACCATCCCATATCCGTCGGAGTAAGCCGCCACCTTCTGTCCCGCTTGAGTAGGCAGAGCTGGTTGCCCCGTTGCCACCGCCGGAGCTACGTTGTGCATAACATTGTAAACCGTCGGATCTCGGTACGCCTCCGGCGGCATCCTCTGGACGGCGTAGTACCCTTGTCCGGGCGGTCCGGCCATTTGCCTCACCATTTGCGGGTGAAAATGACTCCCTGTGGCTGGAATCATGTAGTACGGCTGTTCCATTCCGGCGCTATTCGCCGGGAGCACTCCGCCGTGCATTTGCTTCTCCGACCAATATCCTACCTGCGGATTCATCGCCGGCGGCACATTCATTTGAGTCATTTTCTCCGGGACCTTCGTCGGTAAATAGTAGTCTCCGCCGGGGTATGGCGGGGAGAAACTATCATCAACTCTCTGTCGATACAACTGCTGCTGCTGCTGCTCTTCGAGTTGCAACCTCTGCAGATCCTGGATATGTTTCTGGATCGGATCCGAACCCATCATCATCCTCTCATCCAAAACCTGCGGGGCCCTGACCTCCGGCTCCTTAACCTTCAATTGCGGCGGCGCGGGAACCCCTTTCTCAGATCCAAACAGAAAATCAGCGTTTCCGGCCTGCAACACAACCGCAGCCGGGGCTTGATTCGTCTGAACCGGCCCCGAATTCAAAGCGTCGACAAACCTCTCCTTGACAGATTTCACATCATCAGAGCCAAAACTCTGGCTCGGCGTCATCGCGGGAGGATTAGACGGGAAGATGAACAGCCGGAGCCTCGCCGGCTTCGGAGAAGCCTTATAGAGGCGATCGTACTCATGCATCATGTGCTCGAGATCGTCGTCGGTGGTGACCGAAATCAGAGCGTCGAGATCCTCCCCGGGGAGCTGGTACTTGAAGGAGACAGTTTCGAAGTCGCAGAGAGACGCGAGCTTGGAGACGAAGTGGGGAAACTTGACGCCGCGTTCGACGGAGAGGATTTTGGTCTCGCCGCCGACGTAAGTGAGCTGGTTGTCGTGGGGGCGGGGCTGGATTTTGCCGCCATAGCTGCACATGAACTTGACCTTGAAATTGGGAGGAAGGGGCTGATTGGGATCATCCCAAGGAGTATTCTCGAACTCGATTTCACGGGACCGGGGGGAGGAGTCGCCGGACTCCGGGTAGGAAGGGTAGGAGTAGTTCTCCATGGCCGGAAGATATGGGCTTTCGGCCTTGTTGTGTGTTTGGACTGACTTTTATGGTTTGTTGAGTAGAAGGTGGGACTCTTTCTTTCTTTCTGTTTACACTGTCATGGCACGCGTTTGTTTTGTTTGCTTTTGGGTTAGGAAGTGGGAATTTATAAGGTGTCAATTTAATGGGGATTTGACGCTATCCTCACCGTTAGGCAACCAAAATGTTTCGCGGAAAATGACCACCCCGCGGTGCTCTGTTTGGACTCCGCAAATAAAAATCAGGAAAAGATAACATAAAATCTGTCTAACAATTTTTCTATTGTTACAGACTTTCTCTACACACATACACACTATAAATACCAAAAAAAAAAAAATTACCCCCTTTCCATCCCTTTCACACGTGCGATACTTCCTCCCGATTTTCAATTTTCGCGCATCCCCCTTCTCCATTCCTTCGAACTGCCCAACCTCCCCCCTTCTTCCTCCGATAAATTTTGCTTCGTCCTTGCGTTGCTGGAACGTCTTCGAACTGCCCAACCTTCCCCGTCGCTGGCCGTCGCTGCCCAACCTTCGAACTGCCCAACCTCCCGATGAAGCCAACCGTCGTCCCTAGCAACCCCGAAGACTAGCCTCGACCCCTGCAACCCCCGTCGAAGGCATCCTGCCAACCCTCCGTCGAACGCCAGACTCCTCCACGCCAGCCCCCGTCAAAGGCGACCTTAATCGCTGCACATACAAGGTCCGAATCCTCCTCCCTCTCTCAGTCGAAAATGGTGCGAACTCCTCTTTCAACCATGGCCGAAAGGTATGTATCCTCTAATTTTTTTACAATTATAGGCTATTTGATGATATTAATTTGGAGGGTGAAGCAAAATATCTCTGTTTGTGAAGTTTTGGAACCCATCTATTGCTTGGATTTTGAACAATAACTATTGTCTGTGTAAGGGGAATTTTATGCCTGTTGAAGGACATATGTATTGTCTGTGAAGATCGATTTGTCAAAGTATTTGTCTGTGTGAACTTATATGTAAAAGGATGTGCCTCCATTTGTCCGTGAAGACTTATATGATTGTCTGTATGGCTCTGTATATGTCTGTGGGGACTTTATTGTGCCTGAATGCAAGACAATAAAACAGTTCTAAAGTATAAACTCTTGTGTAAAATTTGCTCTGTTCTTCATTTTGATGTGCCAATTAATCCTCCATAAGTTTCTTACTCTTTTTCACTTAATTGAGTAATACTAATATTTCTAAACAAGGACTAGTAGAAACTTACAGTTGATTAAATTACCAAATTTGGAACAATCATCAATTTGAAGCATTAAAACACAATGAATAGTCAACATATTTCACTATGTCCTCTCGTGATTTTGTTAGATTCACTTATTCTAATAACTGCTTCATGTCACCGGGTAGTAAAATGAATAAACATAGATAAATCATCAATCATTAATATAATTTTAAATGAAATAGGTTCAGGCAATATCTTCCTTGAAAGATAGTTCTTAAAATTCAATTCACTTAATAAAATATAATTAAAACACATTGAGTCTACTTATTTTCAACATGAAGTTAAACAAAAGTTTTTTTACATATGTCTGTGTGACTGATTGTGTGTCTGTTTATAACTGAATGTTTGTCTGTGTGATTTAACATATGTCTGCGTGCTTATGGTTTGTTTTGTTACACTCATAGGGCACTTGAACTCCAGATCCCATTGAGCAAGCATTTCCCTGCGCAGTACTCTATGTGCTCAGATGTCAAACATGTTTCCAAGTACGTGAAGGACATGCTTTCCAAACAACAAATGGCACAGTTTCGGAAGACACCATGGGGTCATTTTGCTGACATACCTGATATTCAGTTTTGTGCCCAAATCGTGCACATGTTGTTGTTACGTATGGTCAAGCAACAACCCAAAGATGAGCTCTGGTTCAACATAGTGGGCAAAATAGAAGAATTCACATACAACGATTTCTGCCGCATCACGGGCTTACCTCTGGCAGCCCCCAGGCCTGCCGTTGCCGAAGATACTGAAAAAGATGATGAAGACGCTGAAGATGAGGAAGAACCCGGGGAGATTTCGAAGACCTACTTTGGTGGATCACTGGATATCACTTTCCAGATGATGAAGGACAAGGTTGATGAAGTACGGGGAGGTAAAAAAGGGAAAGGTGACCTACCAGTGAAGCTTGCATCCCTCTTTGTAGTTGAGAATGTACTGTTGGGAAAAGATAGGACAACTCGGATCAGCCGGAAGTCTATTCAGCTTGTGAATGACTTTGAAGAGTTCAAGAAGGAGCCCTGGTCGAGAGATGCATATGATTTGCTTGTCACACATGTCAAGCGTCTTCTTGATGGGCATCCAATGAAGTTTGTTGACAGTAAAACTAACAACCCTGAGTACAAAAATGCCAAGTTTTCCATCTACGGGTTCATATTGGTCTTACAGGTATGATCGCCATTTTATTAAGTTTGATTTTGTATTGTATCCGTCCCAGACATATTTTTCAATGGTCACAAACACTCTGTGTACTTCCCAGACAGAGTTTTAAATGCTCACAAACATACATCTGCTCTGTATGTTTTATATTTTCACAATGCTCTATACTTCCCATAATATAAATTTCTTCACTAAACGTCGTATTTAGGTGTGGGCATATGAAAGAATTCCCAAATTTGGGGAACACTTTGGCACACGTGTTGGGAATGATGAAGTCCCAATACTAAATTGGACATGTCATGGCAAATTCCGGTCATCTAAGATACGGAAACTTGTCTTTGCTGATGTAAGTCTTCTTACTTTATCATTCCTAGTTTATCATTATAATTGTCCACTAATATATATATATATATATTTATAATATGAAATCATGTTCATGTTTTCGTAGGAGGTGCCTACACCCCCTAATTCTGATGATGAAGACGAAGGTGAACATGACAATATTGAACTTGAAACAAGGGAAAAGGTTCAAGAAATGTGTTCAAATATTGATGAGATAAAAATCAGTGTTCAAAGGTTGGAAAAAAAAGTGGACGAGGAGCTTGGTGAACTGAAAAACTTACTGGTTAAGGTTATTGATACAGTCAACAAGGCTTTACAGGAAAAGGTTTAAACATCACTTGTCTGTGCAATGATTTGCTTTGTCTGTATTTAGTACATTTTTGTTTGTATGTAGTCTATATATATATATATATATATATATAACCAAGTGTGTATTTACTGACATTTTTTGCATCACATATTTATTGGCTCAAATGTATGCTAAAAGTGTGATCTAACCAAGTTAACAATCTTCATACTCATTATAAGACATACTGTATTTAGTAAATATATAGTACATTTAGTAAATATTTAGTAAATATACTGTAAGACATACCGTACTAACAATCTTCATACTCATTATATATATATATATATATATATATATATATATATATATATATATATTTGTGTTGGTTTGTAAGGGGAATCCATCTGGCCCAAGTCAGCACGGAGAAGAAACAGAAGTTTGTGCAACACCTGTTGAAGTTCAAAGGATGTCTACTCATGGTGTTGAGAATGCAGGGACCACGGTATGTAGTTTTCTATCTTAAGGTTTTTTGTTTTATTCTTTCCAAATGAATGATACTCTTACCAAAACGTATAAACTGTAATTGTTTGTGTGCTCTTTTTAGTGTGTGTATGTAGCAATGTATTATGCCTATGCACATTTCGTCTTGTCCGTGTATAAGTAATAAATGTCTGTCAAACACGTAATGGTTAGGTTGAAGGGGAGAATTCTTGTCCTGTTATTCCTGAAGATCAGAATATGTATACTGACCGTATTGTGCATGTCGCAACTGAGGCAAGTTTTTGAACATTCTTATTTTTGGTATTGCTTTTATTAAATTGCAAATGCAACAGCAAAAAGAAGTACAAATTATTTTTGCATTGTCGTGTGGATTACCAATTGCTTAGGCTGAAGAAGAGAAATATAATGCTGTTGTTGGTATTTTGCATTGCACGGTCTTGATCCGTAATAATGCCCATCGGAGCACGGCCTTCCATACACTCAAGCCATGCGGTGAATAGCCATACGAATGTTTGCGTATCTTCATTAGAGATTAATCCGCAACCTAGCAAACTTGATTGTCCGTGGTGATTTACACCTACAAATGGTGCAAAAGGCATGTCATACCGATTCGTGAGGTAGGTTGTGTCAAAGGTTATCACATCTCCAAAGTCTTTGTATGCATATCTACATCGACTGTCGGCCCAAAACACATTACGCAATCGGGACTCGTCATCTAAGTCAAGGACATAGAAAAATCCGAGGCTTTGAGCTTGCATTTTAGAAAAAAACTCTTGAAGTGCCATGGCATCACCACTCCCTAACCTAAGTTGTCTTACTTTTTCAATGTAGTTCCTACAATCTTTTTCAATAAAAGGAAGTTGGTCATACCCACCGGCTTCAACAACGGCTGCATTGAAAGTTTTATGAAGTCGTATTCCGGCCACATCGTTGATTGCAACTTGCCTCATTGCTTGGGGAGTCAAAGTCCGATAGCACCGGAATAGGCGAGCCTTAGTTGGACTCATGGGATGGTTATGCTCAAGACAGATTTTTGAAATTTCCCAACGTCCCTCATAATTTGTGCGTGCTCGTATTTTTGCTCCACATCCCATTTGCATTGAAGGTTGAGGCTTCAATTGATTTTTTGACCTAGTAGATCTGCTACCGGCATGAGAGCACTCTAGTAATACTCCAACTATATCTACTCCATTTTTGTGTTTCGAGGTACTCCTAGGTCTTACGGGAAATCCTAAACGCTTCCCATATGCCTTGTAGAAATCATACACCGCTTCTTTGCTATCAAATTGCATACCGACATCCGGAGCTTGTATAGAACCATCATCACTCTCATTTTGCTTAATTGCTCCATCTGATCGACATTCACGTAATTCAACGATTAAACAATGTGTCCATGTCAACATGCAATGAGGTAAGTATATTTAAGCACACAGGCAGAGGTATATTTATGCACAGACAGAAGCATATACACACACAAACAAAGGAATATTGAGACACAGACATTACAAACAGAAATGTACTTACGCAGTGGTATATTTACGCACAGACATAAGTATATTTACTCACAGACAAAAGTATATATGTACACAGACATTTAAACTCAATGTACACAGACATAATGAAACTTATAATATTTTGAACACAGAATTTATATACACTTTACGCACAGACATAAGTATATTTACTAACAGACAATTTATATACA
This sequence comes from Cuscuta epithymum, assembly GCA_945859915.1. NCBI lineage: Eukaryota > Viridiplantae > Streptophyta > Magnoliopsida > Solanales > Convolvulaceae > Cuscuta > Cuscuta epithymum. The sequence goes on from CAMAPF010000938.1 coordinate 2,777,927, forward strand.
CTACACAAACACAAATAATTGTCTGTGAAGAACAAACATATATTTAAGTTCAAAGCCAATGAAACCAACACCACAAACTCATACCAAGCTCAGGGACGTCGTCCATGGCCGGTTCTCCGTCAAGTTCAGCCGCCGAATCTGGTTGTCCATCATGTTCAGCCGTGGCCGCCGCCGGTTCTCGCTCACCTTCATCCTCACGTCGACAACCACCGGTTGCTTCAGCCCAATCAGCCCAAAAATCGTCCACCGTAGTATCAATGATAGTTTCATTCACAAAGCCAGGAAATTCCATTTTTGTAAGGTTGTTCTGCTGCGGTAAATAAAAAACGACGAAGAGGGGAGGGAGGGAAGGAGCTGCGGGAATAGAGGGGAGGGGAGGGAAAGAAATCGCACGTGAGGGAGGGGGTAAAAAAAAATGTAATTTTTGGGCCTATTTATAGTGTGTAGGTGTGTGTACCAAATGGTGTACCCCAAGCCCAATTGATCTATCTAAATGCATGTAGGACGGAAATTTTGGGAAAGAGTATTTTTTCCGTTTCCGTTTCGGAAACTCTCTAAATAAGTGTTTTTTTGAACAAAAGTAGATGATTCTCGTTTTCCGTTTCTTCATGATTTTCGCGTTTCCGTGCAACATACCATAAAATAGAACGTTAACTACGCAATACAAACAAATGTTTTCTACATTTAGCTCTAGTGGATAAAATATAAAGATAAATATTAGTTTTTCTTTAATAAATCGTGTTTAAATATTTCCATTTTGTTGTTGTTTTAAGTAGAAAACGTGAGTTTAGAATGAGTATATACTTATTACTCCGTAAGTTTTAGTTGATCTTTTTTCTCAGATATATTATTTCTAGAGAAGGGGAATATGGAATAAAAAAGAGAAGTTTGGAAATTGAAATCATGGTGGAAAATAAGTAATAATTCAAATTCAACAAAGAGTTAATGTTTTAATTTTCGTTAATAGGACTACTTATGACCAATTTACCCCTCCTTTATTAAAACCCCATATCCCGACTCCCGATTCGGCATCTTCTTTACCGATAGCAGGCGAGCTTCTCTCCCATGGAGTACCAATTCTGCATCTCTTCCGCGCAACCTACCCCGGCCAGCCAGCGTGTGTACAGGTAATCGACTCATCTTTCTCCTTCTCTTCCTTCTTCTTCTCCTTCTTCATTCTTCTTCTCCTCCTCCTCCTCCTCCTCCTCCTCCTCCTCTTCTCCTTTCCCTTCTTTCTCTCCGTCTCGTCCTTTCTCCTCTTCTATGATCCGTTCCTCTTTCATTTATTTTTAATTTCTGTTAAAATATTCGAATATGATTTCTATATATTTTGTACTCCCTCCGTCCCGTTGGAATGTTCCCGGTTTGACCTACACACATATTAAGGAAATAAACTTACCAGGGGGCAAATTTTACTGTTTGGACACTGTTTGGACACTGTTTGACACTGTTTGACACTGTTTTGCACTGTTTGACACTGTTTTGATGTGGGATAACTTTCCATTTAGGGAAATGAGAACTTTCCATTGGGACATCCAAAAAAGGAAAGTGGGAACATTCCAACGGGACGGAGGTAGTATTTTTTATCTGAATTTTTGAATTCAAAATCTTTGGGAATGAAAATTCAAGGTTCCTGTTAAGAAAATTTCAGATGTAGATGTTATTATGGAGTTGTAAATAGAATGCCATATTTATGGCAATTTTTTATGGAGATGAAAATATTACATATTTGAGAATGCCAAAATTTTGACATTTTCACAAATTGTGGCATTTTTATGACCTTGAATTGAATTTATTGGCAACGTACATCATCTTCTTCTCCTATTCCACATTTTCCACTCTAAAATGTGAAAATGCCATAATTTATAATCTGAAATTCCATTTTTTGCATACAAAAATGCCATTTTTTTGTCATTATTGCTATCATAATTGCAGTTTTGCAGAAATTGATACAATACAGAAGAGGTGGCTGATTAAGATGTCAACATCGATCTCCTGAATCTAATAGTGGCATCGCTCTCACTGTCGGATGGGTAAGTGCAGCGGAGGTGTGCAGCGGCGATCTCGGTGGCAGCGGCGGCGCTCTCACTTGGCGGCGGCGGCGGCACTCTCACTTGGCTGCGGCGGCGATTTCAACGGGAGCGATCGTGCACCCAGGGGCTGAAAGTTTCGCCGTTTGGAGTTTAGGCTAAAGGCGATGAAGCAACTGAGAGAAGATTATATTTTTCTTTTTGACTCTTTGACTTCATTAAGGGCAATTATGTCTAAGCAGTTCATTTTTGGCCCTATAAAATATGAGAGTCCTATTTGTGCACTTCAACATGGATTTAGTCCTATTTAGAGAATTACCTCTTCAACAAAGTTATATTGGGCATTTGATTGCATCTATTTTCATGTCTTTGTTTTGTTGTGCAAACAATATGCAAGCTAAACATCTAAAGATTTTTTTACTATGTTTCGTTTTACTTTTTACTTGGACTATAATTTGCTGGTCTGACGTAGTCTTATCTAATCTGATGTGGTCTGGTTTCTTTGTATTCTTATAACTAGCCAAGTCTGGTCTCGTATGGGACATATTACAGTTCAAGTAAAAACATCCTTATATCAAGGGATGATCTCAAATAGAGGATAAACATATTAAAAGTTGTAGAAAAATATAAATCACTATATTGATGTTTTTACTTGGATTGTTTTCAATCTAAGACCAGATCAAATCAGACCACACCGAACTTAAACAGATCAGATCAGATCAGACTTCAATAGTTATAAAATACACAGAGATCAAACATTTATCAGACCAAACCAAAACAATAAATTTCAATAAAAGTAAAAAATCACCATTGTCCCTAGTCTCTATACGAGTAGTAGACTATACGAATACTTTCACATTTTATTTTCTAAGTTTTTGGATGTTGATATGAACATTTTAAACAAAGCACTTCCGCCCTTGACTATGACCCGTCCATCTCCGTCTCCATCCCTCATTCTAACATCTCCATCTTTGGTGTGGAAGCCTGTTTCAAATGTTTGCATTGTCATCTGCAATTCTACTTTGTTTACGTGTCTTAATCTCATTGAAGTAGGAAGTTTTGTTCCCTTTTACTAAAAAAATGAGGATTAACCTCATCTATCGAAACACTAAAATTCTTGTTCTTTATTATCTATAATGTCGAGACAAATGTGTTTGTTTCCTTTTTTACTAAATGGAGTAATTATGTGTATACGTTTGGGATTTAGTATTGTTTGTATGATATTCAATTCCTTTTTCTTTAAGCACAATTGGGCTATGATTGCCAAATTAAAACCAAACATATGTTTAGTTTAGCACTTTAACTCTATATATTTAGTCTAATTAGAATCATTTTGATTTGTTTATTAATATATTAAGACCATATATATAGGGAGTGATTCCAGTGAGAAATGACTCCCATGAGAGAAACGAGAATGAATCTGAACCATTGGATTGTATGATGTGAAATTGAATTGTGCATTTGGTAAAACTGAAATGTGCGTTAAGTGACATTGAAATGTGCAGAATGAAAAGTAAACTCAAATGTGCATTACGTGAAATTGAAATGTGCAGAATAAATGGCTCAAAAAATGCCACCGTATCATAGTTTTATTCTGCACATTTCAGTTTCACCTAATGCACATTTCAACTTACCTTTTATGTTGCACATTTCTATTTCACCTAATGCACATTTCAGTTTTATTAAATGCACATTCAATTTCACAGATTACAATCTAACGATGAGTTCAAGTAAAAAGTAGTCTTCCCATGAAAAGTGAGAACAAATCTTGACATTCCATCACTTGAAAATGGATGGATTAGATGAACTTTAAACACAAGAGATGATTTCAAAAAATGTGCAAACGTTTATATTATAAAGTGGATAGTTACTGATTAATTAAAAGTGCACTCATGCATGTCAAAAAAGATTGTCAAAATTTTCCAGCTTGTGCACTTTTTATTTTGTACCGTATTGCACTTTTGTGCTCTACGTGTGCACTTTTTGACTATGCTGATGCACATTTGTCATAATATTTTCAATAAAAGTTCACCGTAATTACAAATATGTCACCGCGTTTCCTACCTCAAAATTGATCTTTTCCATCCACTTTTTCACATCAATGGCCAAAATTAGTTCTTATTTTTCACCTAGGAAGCACTTTTTATTTGAACCAAACTATATATATATATAGAGAGAGAGAGATTTTGGTTCAAATGAGAACGAGTCTTAACGTGAGAACGTGAGAACAAATCACAGCCATTCATTTTCAAGAACCGATCTGCGCTCCACATAGTTAAGTGAAGGGTATTTAGGTATTCTCTTCCTAAAGCTTATTTCGTAACCGACTAATGGCATTTATTACATTCAACAAGTCCACTATTGCAAACATTAGATTGTACGTAGTATATAATATGAAATTTGGTTAGAGAATTTTTTGCATGCTTTTATTAAATAAGGTACTCACGTAATTGAAATTTCCATTTATGACAAAAGAAACAAAATATCATTCCCTTTTTATTCAATTATCCATTCACTCACCCATTACCATAATTATTAATCACCATATAATCATAGATATATTTTCTACACATATTTTCGTTATTATGTGATATACAAAATGTGAGTTAGATACAAGTTCATGTGCATTACATAAATAGGTTGTGTGTCAGATATTAGTTCATGTGTATTACATATTTGGGATTGTGTGTTAGATACCGATTCTTGTGAATGACATATTTGTTGTGACTCTCTATGTTCATACTATGTGCTAGATACGAGTTCTCTAACGTATATACATATTGTGCCTTAGATACTAGTTCATGTGTACTATATGAAGTCTTTGTGGGTTACATATTAGATCTTAATTGTTATGCGTTAGATACTCTTTTTTGTGATTGAGATATTTGTTATAGTGCTTTATATGAAAATTATGTGTAAGATACTACTTCTCATGTGCATTAAATATTGGATTTTGTGCTTAAGATACTTATTATAGTGTTTTGTTATACATATTGTGCACTGGAGACTTGTACTTGTGCGTTTGATATTTGTACTTGTGTGTTAGTTATATGTTCTTGTGTGCAGTAGCTAGAGATACTTGGTGTGGTTCATAGTACACATATTATACTTAATTTTTTAAAAATAAAATTATATATGCATTATTGGTGTCATATGAAAGATAATAAAAAATTATTTAATTTGATATAATTTTTGTTAAAATCAAATTATAAATTTAAGAGTTAAATGAATTTTAAAATAAAAACATTTTAGAAAATCTGGATATTTATTTCTACCTACTTTTTAGGTAAGTGGTAGCTTCAAACGGATGTGCACATTAAATAATTCTTTTTAAATTACTGTAATGCCCTTATGAACCAACGTACGGATTATAGAGAGTGCAAGGGTAATTTTAAAATGTTTGCACTCCCACTATACAACCACGCACCTAAGCATTTTATAGCCTTTAATTTATTAAGATGTATGGTTATGATTTGTTCTCATTTCTCACAATAAGGAGTGTTCTCATTAGAACCGCTCCATATATATATATATATATATATATATATATATATATATATATATATATATATATATATATATATATATATATATATATATATATATATATATATATATATATATATATAAGAGAGATCAAATACAAACCATGCTTAAAATACTAGCCTACAAACCTAATAATATGCAACACTTGGAACTTCAATATGCAATACAAATACAGTAGAGATGCACACTATGAATTGCAATATGCAATACAAATAATATGCAACACTTTGGACTACAATATGCAATACAAATAATATGCAACACATTGAACTTCAATATGTAGCACAAATAATGTAAAGATGCACAGTTTGTGACAGTTTGTAGGTTAGTATGAGAGGACTAGTTTGTATGTGATCTCACCCCTATATATATATATATATATCCCCCTATATATATATTATTTTTATTGTTCAGTGAAGTTTTAATGAATTTATTATAATTGGGAAAAATATTACCAACCTAAATTGATTTAAGTTATGTTTCCATTGGATTTAATAATATTTGCTCAAAGTAGACCCACATCCCTGAATGTAACGTGACAAATTATAATCTTCTATTTATTTTTTTGAAACAACAATCTTCTATTTATAAGTTACACTTCTTCACCAATGGCACACGGATGCGATTTTTCTTTCTCAGGGTTTTTTGTAATTTATTTATTTTATAATTTTTATCATTGTTGTCTTGGTAATTCTTTAAAAAAATTCACCTGTATCTATCTTGGTGAAGCATCAATTATGAATGTGATTACTTTCAGCAATTTTACAATAATAATCTCCACTTGGATTATTATTATAAAGATAACTTCAATTCATGTTGGCGTCCAAAAGAATAAATCATAAGAAATTAAAACTTTCATAGTCTATAGTTCGATTTACCAATGTCTGTTTTAGAATATGGAAATTCAAATATGGATTTGTGGGAATCTTGCAGCCGCTGCATTCCATGGATGCAAGGAAAGCAAGGAAAGTGATGATGAAAGTGATGATGAAACTATCATATGTGAACATTCATGGCTTAAAAAACTTATGGCTAGAAAATGATGATGAAAGTTTGGAAAAGCAAAGAAATAAACTTGCTTAATTACCTCAAGAAAGTCAATGTGGACCAAAAAAAGAAAGAAAATAAGAGGTGATGGAAATGACATATTAGCTTGGAAGATATAGAAGGGTTACCCAAGAAAATGAATGTGGTACTGTGGAAGGAAAAAACGAGTATAGGAGTTAGGGTATAGGAATTCTTCTCAATTCATTCATGTGAACATCATTAGTGTTTGAGTTAATTTTTTTGATTTTTTTGAATGTCATGTGGATTATTATTGTTGATACTCTAAAAGTAGGAGTCATTTACGAACTTTAAAAATATTGTACTATGTATTAGTACGTACTTAGTAGTGTGAAGTGTCTTTCCTGTTTCTCCTCCCGTCTTTGTATTCTTTATGTATGTTTTGAATTATGATTTTGAATGTTTTTAATTGGATTGAATTTTTTAAAATTAAGGTCACTTAACTGTAAAATTGAACACAAATTAATATAATTATATTGAAGTTACTAATATAATAATTACTACATTTAAGATATAATTAATTTTTTTATAAACCATCTTTATTTTAATCAAAGTCATTATGACTAAAGTTACTACTATTCTCATTAAATTACATTTGTAAAAAACTTTCATTTGTTAGTTAAAAAATGATCATGTCAAAAAAATTTAATTTAAAAATAGTAAAGATTAATTATGTTATGATTAATGCTTTGGACTTTTAATTTGGTACGTGTCTCTTATAAATCATATATACTCTGTACTTGGTATTGCATTCAAAGGTCCATCGACTATTATTTAGTTGTAGTGTAGAGACTAGAGAGTAATTAATATTAAATTTTTTTATTTAGTTGTTGAATGTCACGTTTAGCAACCACCGCTATGGCATTAGTATAATTAATTGACGATTATTCAAAATAATAAAATTCGCACATTTTGAAATGTTAGTAAAAAATGATGATCAACATAGAATAGCGTAAAAGTGAAATGCTACGTTGTACGCAGTAATGGAAAAGTATGAAATTTGGAACTGTATTCCAAGTAAAAATGGACAGTAATTAGCTGATATGTGAAATAGGGGCGGAGGGGTGGCCAACCGGGCCACGGCCTAGCCCAAATTTTAATTTTTTTATATTTTTAATGTAAAAATTTATATATAAAAATTTATTTGTAAAAATTCTTTATACCGATCCTGTCCAACTCTTACTTATGGCTTGCTCCTGATTTGAAATGAGATAATGAAGGGATAGAATATTTCGATAAAAATTAATTTTTAATGACTAAGGCGGGAAGTTGGGAAATTAGTGGGAGAATATTATTATTTTTTGAGAAACCATAGGTAACATACAATATTTCTATACAATAATTAATTTCCTATGCAATAATGAAGGGATAGAATATTCACTTGAATTTAACATTACTCGTATTTTCTATTATTGCATATTACCATAGCCCATTGGGTTAGTCGTATGACATAACTACGTGCACACACATTTATTGCTTTTAAATCATCACTTCCGTCGATCAAACATTTATCTTGTAGAGTGCATTTCATGTCTTCCACATATTTTGACTATTTCCAGTCCATTTATTGCCTAGAAGAAATATTCTTTGTAAAAAATGAATTGTGAAATTTTTTATCATTAAAACGGTTTTTCATTAATATACATTAAACACGCAAAACAAAATCCAGACAACTATTACAGATCCGATCGTAAGCCCTATGAATAGACCTAGAGTCAGTCAGCCATACAAAGCAACCTGACTGGCTAGACACAAAACGGGCAAAAAAGAAACGGAAAACGATCGAAAATGAAGTACTGTCTACCAAAAGTTCTTCAAAAATCAAAATACTCTAACCACACTTGCTCGAACTTAAATAAAAGTAAGTACTACGAAATGAAAAATAATACGAAAATAAAAAAATTCCCCAAATTGCTTCCTCGCACGGAGGTGGTTCCGGAGGAGCGCGAGCTGCTATAGTATGGTAGAAGAGAATTTCAACCCCCGAAAAATTCGTTTGTAACCATATTCTTCTTGCATTCGCCAATTTGTTCTCGCCAATTCACTCCTTGAGATTTGCCATTGACATCCATGTCCGAGGTGCAAAAGACTATTCTATCATGTTGCTTTGTGATTCTTCGTCCACAAAAATCCAAGCCGCACCCGGCCCACCGCCCTTGTGTTCCGCTCACGTTCCGAAACTCCAAAGCTGCACGAAACTCTCGTTCCATGAAAAACTCAGCCGCACGAACAAAGCTTGATCGACGGAACAGAAACTCTAACAGGTGTAGGGAAGACGGCCGCTCCTCAAAAGAATCGATAGCGGAGAAGAAAACTCTAGCGGCCGAAATCCACCCTAAAGAGATGAGGTCTGGCTATGCCGTGCGGATTAAAGCAAAATCAATTCAAATTAGAAAACCCTCCGGCCTGCACTCCTGAATTTTTTATTAGTTTCCAATATTTTTATCGATCATTGCGGATACAATTTCATCATGAACTTCATACAATCAAACACGGAGAAATTTATTAAAACGAATGCAAACCGGAGTAATAGTTTAGTATTATAAGGTTACGTATCAAATACGTAGTATATCTTTGTAACACTCTATTTTTACTCCGTATTAACTCTGGTATAAAAAAAGTCATGTGATAAACTGATCGATAAAGGTATGACTTTGACTTCGATCAAGTTTTTATTAAATTGAAACTTGTATGAAAAACTGAGTGTATGTACGTATTAAATTGAAACTTATAAAGGTGTCAAATAAAAATCATTTTTCCCTTAATCCCGTGAAAACTTTAAATCGTTCACTATTTTTCAACGTGATGCAGTACTAGGTATATATAGGGAAAACTTTATTTTATTTACCGAAATGACACCCCAATATTTTTACTTGGCATGACTCAGACCAAAGTTTAAAGTGTTAGCGACAAGCGTTCTGGGTGGTTTTATTTGACCCGGAACATAAATATCCCATTACAACTTTGATTTACGGTACGTACTAGAGCATAACTAAAAAATGTGGCAGGCCCAACTAGGGGCGTAGCTAGGATTGAAGGTTGGGCTGAGCCGGTACAAAGAATTTTTCAGATAATATTTTTTACATAAATTTTTATATTAAAAATACAAAGAATTTTCAAATTTGGGGCGGGCCGTGGCCCGATTGGCCACCCTTCTAGCTCCGCCCCTGTGCCCAACCTCAAGTTCCCAAAACCCGATCCGACAGAGCAGCGGAATTGTAAAATTACGAAATGACACAAACAATTTTTGAGAGAGATGATCAGTGAATCTGAAAATTATACGAGTACTTGAGTACTTCGTATATGGCAATTGGAGTTAGCTTTGGACTATGGTAATAGTAATGTCAACTGGCCAGTGCAGATTGAGCTAGCCAGCCAAAAGATAGATCCTGAAAAGTCTAGAGATGCCTTCCATCTGTGGCTTTAATTCTGTTGTAATTAATATATATGATTGTGGAAATGTTTGAGTATAGAACTGAGAAAAATGCATTTCTTACTAACCAAAGAATTAGAATCATCAATTGACAGTCTGAGTACATCAGTATTTATAGAAGTGTATAGAACTGTTAATACAGTTAAATTTGTTATAACAAGTATATACGACTAACTGTAATAACAAGACTTCTAATAATACTCATATCTTCACAGCCCCCCGTCAAGTTGGACTTGGTGAGTTGAAAACAAGTCCTAACTTGGAGAAAAATGTTTGATGTTGTTGAGAACTCAATGCCTTGGTAAATATGTCTGCAATTTGGCATGTAGTAGGAACATGATGTGGCTGTATAATTCCTTCTTGCACTTGTTCTCTAATATAATGAACGTCAATTCTAAGATGTTTGGTACGTTCATGCATGACAGGATTTTCAGCTATATGTTGGGCTGCTTTGTTGTCACAAAAAAGAGGAAGAGGTTTACTAACAGTTATGTGAAGTTCCTTAAGTAAACCATCTATCCATGTGATCTCAGAAGCTGTGTAGCTCATACTTCGATACTCAGACTCTGCAGTTGACTTACTGACAGTTTTCTGCTTCTTAGTTTTCCAAGATATGAGTGAGTGACCCAGAAAAATGCAATAACCACTTAGTGACCTTCCAGTTATGTAACATGAACCCCAGTCAGCATCACAATAAGCTGTCAGATTTAGGGAATTTTGAGCAGGGTAAAACAATCCCAGATTGATTGTAAATTTGAGATATCTGACAAGATAGAGTGCTACATTCATATGATTAACACGTGGTGCACTCAGATATTGGCTGAGTTGTTGCACAGTGTAAGACAAGTCAGGTCTAGTAAGATTGAGATATAGCAGCCTTCCAACAAGTCTGCGATATTGATCTGGTTCTGGAAGAAGATCACTAGTATCACTGGAAAGATTGAGTCCAGTAGGCATAGGAAATGTAGCAGGTTTACATTCTATCATATGAGTATCCTGGAGAATATCCAAGATATATTTCCTTTGATTTAGAATGATTCCTGTGGAATTTCTAGCAACTTCTATGCCTAAGAAGTATCTCAAAGGTCCAAGATCTTTTATGGTGAAAGCCTTATCCAGTGCTTGTTTGATGTGAAGAATATGGGTTTCATTGTTCCCTGTAATGAGTAGGTCATCAACATAGGCAAGTACAATTATAAAGGATTGTCCTTCTGACTTGATAAACAAGGAATAATCTTGTCTAGACTGTTGAAAGCCAAACTTTTTTAGGAATTTGGTGAGTTCAAGGTTCCATTGTCTAGAAGCCTGCTTTAGGCCATAAAGTGATCTCTTTAGTCTGCATACTTGTCCAGGTTGAGCTCCATTATATCCTTCTGGAATTTCCATGTAAACTTCTTCATCAACAAAGCCATGTAAAAAAGCATTATTGATGTCCAATTGGTGTATTTTCCAGTTCTTTGCAGCAGCTATAGCAATGAGTGTCCTGACAGAGGTAAACTTTGCTACAGGGCTGAAGGTATGTTTGAAGTCTTTTCCTTTGATTTGGTTGTATCCCTTTGCAACCAAACGAGCTTTGTATCTTTCAACTGTTCCATCAGGTTTGAATTTAATCTTATATACCCATTTGGCTCCTATGGCTTTCTTTCCCATGGGTAAGGAAGTAAGTTCCCAGGTGTTATTTTTCTCCAAAGCTTGAAGTTCTTGTTGCATTGCTGATATCCATTTCTCATCTTTCACAGCTTCTTTGAAGGTGACAGGTTCATAGACTTGAAATGTATTTGCCAATGATGCTACATAGTCAGAAGCAAACATGTTCAAAGAAGAACAAACCATATTGGCAAATTGTGAGGTTGTTGAGGCGTTGTTTTGTAATTCTGGAAGTAAAGATCTTGGGATATCTTTACAAATAAAATCTTGGAGTTTTTGTGGTATAGCCCTTATTCGAGATGATTTTCTCTGTGGTTGATCAATGATGTTTGAAATGTGATTTTGAGATATGTTAGGAGGAACTGGAATTTCATATTGAGGTAAAGTTGAATGTTGAGCTTCAGGTATTGAAGGTGTTAGAGATGTGTTAGGTTGAATGGTTTGTGTATTTTCAGGAGTTGGAAGAAAACTTCCAAGTGGAAAAAATGTTTCAGATAGGTCAGAAGAACATTCATTGTGGCCTTTGAATGGGAATATATTTTCCTTGAAGATCACATCCCTGCTTAGGAAAACCTTCTGAGAATCAATATCATACAATTTATATCCTTTTTGACCAAAAGGATAACCTAACATGATGCATTTGATTGCTCTTTTATCCATTTTGTCAACAGGTTTTGTTGCTGCATAACATAGGCAGCCAAACACTCTCAAGTGTTGATAGTTTGGTTTTTTTTTGTGAAGAACTTCAAATGGTGTTTTCCAATTGAGATTAGAGGATGGCATGATGTTGATCAAATGGGTAGCAGTCAGTATACACTCTCCCCAAAATTTCTTAGGTAATTCAGCCTGAATTCTCAATGCACGAGCAGTATCTAATAGATGTCTGTGCTTTCTTTCTACTCTGCCATTTTGCTGAGGATTTCCTGGAATACTTCTTTGATGTATAATTCCTTTTTCCTTGAACAATTGATTACAAGCAACTTGAACAATCTCTGTGCCATTATCACTTCTGATATTCTTTACTTTGGATTCAAAATGTGTCTCCACATAGGTAAGAAAACTAGAGATTATGTTAAAAACCTCAGTTTTATCCCTTATTAGATAAGTCCAGGTGTTTCTACTGTGATCATCAAGTATAGTAAGGAAATATGAAGCTCCTGTAAGTGATTTACACCTGTAAGGACCCCATAAATCTATGTGAACTAGCTCAAACATAGCTGAAGTCAAAGAGTTGCTTCTATCAAATGGTAACTTGTGATGTTTGGCTAAAATACATGTTTCACATGACAAACTCTTCACCTTATTGAAAACAGAAGTATCATACAAATGTTGTAACTTGGACAAGGATGAATGACCTAGTCTAGCATGTAACAACATTATGTGTTCAGAACTTGATTCTTCTAGAACAGGAGAATTATTCCTATCTAAGGAACATGCAAATGCTTTATTTATGCTGTCATCAACTTCAAGTATGTATAAGCCTGATTTCTTCCTCCCCAAACAAATCTTCCTGTCAACCAAAGGGCCCTGAATAAAGCAGCCAGAGTCATCAAAAACTGCTGTTAGCTTTGTATTTTTGAGGAGTTTACCAATGGATAGCAGATTATGTTTAAACTCAGGAATATACATAACTCCTTGTAAAATAATATCCTTAGATAATATCACATCTCCAATGAGATCAACCTTTATAACGGAACCATCAGGTAATGCAATGAATACAGGCTTAATCAATGATGTTTTATTCTGTAGTCCTTTGATATCACATGTCATGTGGTCAGATGCTCCAGAGTCAATGATCCAATTTGTGGACATAGAATTATTTGAACTTGAATCTGTATGGAAAGCAAGAATCATACCTGCTAAATTGAAACTGGATGACGCTGAACCAACATCATACTCATAATTGTTATTGTTCCTTTGAGACAAGAAAGTTTGAACAACCTTTGGATCCATCTGTCTTAGCATTGAAAACTGTGATTCAATTCCAGATTCACCAACTTCATTTTGAAATTCTTGCATTACACCTTTCTGTTTCTTGTTAGAAATAGTATTTCCAACAAATGTGGTTGTATCAGGTATTGGTTTATTGTTTGTTTCAACATTCCCAGCAAACCTCTTATGTCCAGTACCATTTTCAGAGTCCTTAAATCCAGAATTTGAATTTATTTTTCCTTTGTAACCTTGAAACCAATCCGGATAACCTTTGATTTCAAAGCAATCTTTCATCAAATGTCCTTTCTTATTGCAATGTGTACAGATTAATGATTGTTTTTCAAGCTTAAGTTTCTGATGATCTGCCTTGGTCATGAATTTGTTCTGCTCAGGTCCTTTCTTGTTGTACTTATGCACAGCCATAGCTATTCCTTCAGAAGCTTCATTATAATGAGCAGTAATTGTTTTCTGCATCTCAACTTGCTGAACACGGAAGAATGCTTGATTCACAGAAGGTAAAGGATCAATAGCAAGAATTTGATTTCTTATGGTTTCATAGGTATCATCCAATCCCATAAGAAACTCCAGAAGTTTGTTCCTATTATCCCTGTCAACAATTTTCTTCAAGAGATTACAGGTACAATTTTTTGTAGAACCACATTCGCATACTGGTAACGGATCCAAAGCATTTATATCCTCCCAAACTGTCTTCATCCTTCCATAGTATTCGGCAACAGGCTTTCCTTCTTGTTTAATTGTTGTTAGATCTCTTTTCAGTTGGTAGAGGTACGGTGCATTTGTTTGGCTATATCTTTCCTTGAGTTCATCCCAAAGCTGCTTGGATGATGTCACATACATCATAGACTTAGCCATAAGCGGTATCATAGAGTGCAAAATCCAACACAAGACTGTATAATCAATTCTCATCCAATCCTGGTACGCATCATCATCTTCTTCAGGCTGTTTGATTTTACCTGTGACAAATCCAAGTTTGTTTTTGGAGATTAGCGCCATTTTAACTCCTCTTGACCAGTTCAAATAATTGTTTCCGTCAAACTTTTCAGCTGTGAGATTGTTGGAAGAGCTATCGCCAGGAGAAAGATAATAGGGATCCTTGTACGATCCGTGGCCAGAGATTTGTTGATTGTGAACTGAGTTTTCTGAAGTCGGCATTTTGATTTCGTAGATCTCGAATTAGGTTTAATTCGATGGATTCGTCAACAATTACTGCTAAAACAGTAATAATTTTGTTTGAAGAAGGATCGTCTAGAACTAGTAACTTCTCCAAGTTTTACTGCTCGTCTCTAATGGCGGAATTAAGTGCGGAATTCGGTGGTTCGGTCCTCAGAAGCCATGAATGGCTCTGATACCATGTGGAAATGTTTGAGTATAGAACTGAGAAAAATGCATTTCTTACTAACCAAAGAATTAGAATCATCAATTGACAGTCTGAGTACATCAGTATTTATAGAAGTGTATAGAACTGTTAATACAGTTAAATTTGTTATAACAAGTATATACGACTAACTGTAATAACAAGACTTCTAATAATACTCATATCTTCACAATGATCGATCTACTATAGACTTTTTTACTAAGCAGGACAACATTAAGCCAGCTCAAATCGCATCATGTTTTATAATCTGGATTAAAAAAATGAACGCTGTAATAGTACGTACCTCTTTATCCACCGCAAACATAAGAATCTCTTACGTTCGTGTGCATGGCGGCACTACATTCGATTTTGGCTTTTTCCCCACTATAAACAACGTAACTTGGGAGAGAAGTAAGATTAAAACCCGGTTTAGTCACTTTGTTTTATAGTCTATCAGTCTTATCAACTAACTTTTTCTTTAAATACGTAACTTTTGATTTGGCGTGTTAAGTTGTGTAATAATAAAAAGGGAAAACTGTCAAATCAGTCCACCTACTATTTCGAAAAAGTCATTTGAGTCCACATACTATTTTTTCAATCAATTAAGTCTACCAAGTCCTCAAAAATGACCAAATCTGCCTTTCCTCCGGTAATGGGTCAGTTTCCCTGTTAATCCGCCTACGTGTATCTTCCACATGGCTTTTTTTCCTTGTCAGCGCTTCTTTTTCCCTTCTTTTAGGCCTCCGTGTGGCATTAGATTATCTTTTTCCCTTTTTTTAAATTCTTTCTTCTTCTCCCTTCTCCAATTCCCTCAACTCCTCCCCTTTTTCTTATTTCTCCTCTTTTCTTTCTTTATTCTCTTCTCCTCTTTCTTCCTTCTCCTCCTCTAGCTTTCCATCTTTCTTTCACTATCGAGCTCTGCTGCTGCCATCTCCGTCGAGCTCTGCTGCTGCTACCGCCGTCGAGCTCTACCACCGCCGTCTTGTTGCGATTGAAGAAGAGCAAGGGTTGCCGGTGGGTTTCCATATTCTCCTTCTCTAGCCATGAAAGAGGGGGGATAGAAGGTCGGGTGAGGTAGAAGAAGTAGAATGGAGAAGAAGAGAAAGGATAAAAGAAAAAAGGGAGAGAAGGTTAGATGGGGTGAACTACTGGATGGGAAAGAATGAAGGGAGGGGGAGGTCAGGTGGAGCCGTGGGGTAGAAGCAGTAGGGAAGAAGAGGAGATAAAAGAAGATGGGAGAAGTTGCAGAGAGAAAATGGGAAAAAGAAAAATACGGAATAAAGCAGGGGGAGTTCGCAGAGACGGAAATGGGGAAGGGGGCTGAGTTGCAGAGACAAGTAGGAGAAAGAAAAGGAAAAAATGAAAAAAAAGGGAAAAACTAAAAAAAAAGCAGTACAAAATATTTAAGTGGCATCCACCTCAGCTCTAGAAGGGTTACCGGTTAGTTAGCCGGTTAAATGATCCAACTGGTGAAAATTTGAGACTTGGTAGACTTAATTGATTGAAAAAATAGTATGTGGACTCAATTGACTTTTTCAAAATAGTAGGTTGATTGATTTGATAGTTTTCCCTAATAAAAATAAGTAAAGTTTGTGTTACTTTTCTGGCTATATTGACTGAAGATACTGCATAGATCATTATAACTATTTTTTAATGTATTATTTTATATTTAATAATAAATTATATTTTAAATATAAAATTTTCTCAATATCGAAGGCCTCTAATTTTAAATATAAAATTTTCACAATATTTTGATAAATCAACTGATTCAATCAAATTTCAGTGTTATCGAAGGCCTCTAATTTTGTCGGCCGTACGCATAGGCTTTATGTTTTGGCTTAATTTTTTTCCTTTACTAATAATTTTAATTATTAATCTTTTTTATTTGTTCCATATTCCCTTTTGAAAAAGTTTTTTAATATTCGTGCTATTTTAATTTCTTTTAATTTATCTTATTTTTAAATTTTTATTTTTCCCATGTTCTTTAATTACTATGCGTTCACTAATTTCAGGACTTGTATTAATGTTAGTGTGACTTAATAAATTCATGGAGAAAGTATGCGAAATGTACTTGTGATAAGACACACTACAAGAAATCCGGAAAATACTGTCCGCTTTTTGTGTCCGATTCAAATTCCGACGGTAATTAGTGTCGGATTTAGTGTCGGATGATCATCTGCCAATAATTGGCGTCCAGAAGAAAGAAGTCAACTTACTTTCCAAAACTTTAATAACAGAGTTAGGAAGCTTAGAGACAGCAAATGTGTGTAAAGGAATAGAAGCCAAAACATGCTTAATGAGAATTAGTCTGCCACTTTGAGATAATATCTTCTTCCTCCATAGAGATAATTTCTTATCAAAAGAAGATATTAGATCTTTACAGTATCTAAATCTATTAATGCCCTGATAGAGATAAGCTCCAAGATACTTGATTGGTTTTATTGTAGTTTACAGCCTGTCCTGAAGCTTGCTGGTAGGAAGACAGAAAGTTGGAGAAATTCAACAAAGTTCTTGCTCCTCCATTCACAAAGAGTAATAGGTCATCTACATATCCAAGATGAGAAACTAAAGGAGCCCCTCTGCTTACCAGGTATGGAGAAATCTTTCCCTCTTTAACCAGTTGATTTAGCCCTCTAGAAAATACCTAAGCTATGAGGTTAATATAAAAAGGTAGGGAGATAGAGGATCCCCATGTTTCACACCCCTTTTTGGTTTGAAAAATCCATGAAAGAAGCCATTAACCATAAGAGACATGTGAGTGGCCTGCAAATTATTAATGATAATATTGATGAACTTGGTAGAGAAACCAAACCTGGAGAGTATGTTCTGTAGAAAAGACCAAGAGACCCTATCAAAGGCCTTAGCCATATCTAATTTAATAGCAATATTCCCTCCTTTGACTTTTTTTGTCCAGTGAATGTATTAATTTCTGGGCAAGTAAGATGTGTCCACTAATATCTCTGTTTTGGAGGAAGCCAGCTTGTTCCATAGAAATAAGTTTAGGCAAAATCGAACTGAGCCTTGAGGTTAACACTCGAGTACACACCTTGCTTATAAAAGTTGATAAACATATAGGCCTAAACTCGGTGAAGTCAGCAGGCCTATCTTTTTTGGGTATAAGTACAATTGTTGTGCTACCCATAGCCTGTGGGATAGGAGTGCATAAGAAAAAATCATGAACAGCATAAACCACATCATTTTTAATCACTTCCCAGCAGCTTCTAAAAAAATTTCCATTGAATCCATCCGGGCTAGCTGCACTATTATGATTAAGTTCCCAAACAGCTTTTTTAACTTCATCTTCATTTGGAATCTGTGTTAACATCTCATTGTCTTCCAGGTTAACTAAATGAGGGATGCAGTTAAGGACTGAATCTGAGAAATCATCAAATGTGGAGACTTCATTATCAGAGAAGAGGTTATGAAAATAAACAGTAGCAGCTTCACCAATTTCATTATTATCTGTAATCCAGGTTCCATCTTCCTTTATAATAGAAGCAATGTGTTGCCTTTTGTGTCTCCCTTTAACATAGTTATGAAAAGTTTTAGTATTGCTATCTCCTCCTTTAAGCCATTTAATTCTGGCTTTTTGTTTCCAAAATTTTTTCTCCTGCTTATATGCCAGAATTAATTCAGCTTGAGCTTTGTGCCAATTAGATCTGTTTAGATCATTAGGAGTATCCTCAAACTTCCTTTCAGCCTCATCAACTTTTTGTTCACAATTTTTAACCCTTTCAAAGATATTGCCAAACACAACATAATTCCACTCTTTGAGATCCTTTTTGAGATGTTTAATCTTAAGAAAGAGACCCCTCATTCCCTTTCCAAAAGTAGGTAGCACACCAGCTTTTTGAGACCAAATCTTTAAATTTTGGGTGACTGATCCACATGTTTTGGAACCTAAAAGGCTTGGGTCCAGAGGAATACTGAAACTGACATTTAATAAGCAGAGGTGAATGATCAGCACCACATTTATTAAGATGTTTAATAAAGATTCCCCAAACAGATCTTGATCGAAAAGCTTGATTAATAAGAATTCTATCAAGCCTCCTCCATACTCTCCCAGTCCAAGTAAACTGACTTCCAACCCAGGGAAGATCAATTAAATCAAAATAAGTAATGCAATTACTAAAATCTTCCATACTTTCATAATTAGGAATGGATTTACCTTTATGTTCTTCATACTTAGTAATTGCATTAAAATCCCCTCCAATTAGCCAAGATCCCTGATTATGATCATACCAGCTCATTAAGAAATCCCAGATGCCTCTCCTTTCCCCAACAGTGCACTTGCCATAAATAGAGGTGAGCCAGAAAGAATTAGAGTCCATAGCAACATAACATTGTATGTATTGATCAGCCCAGGAAATTTGAGATATGGAAATCAGGTCAGAATTCCAATATAACCAAATTTTACCATTAAGATGAAGAAAGCAGTCAGTTAATCCAAGTTCTCTTTTAAACGAGTCTCCTTTATTCTTATCAACCAATGGTTTAAAAATAGATACTAAACAAATATCCAACTGCCTAATAAGAGAGGAAAGCCTTAGGCAGGAGGAAGCAAGGCCCTTGATATTCCAGAATAGGCAATTCATGAGGAAGTAGGCAAGGAAGCTTGCGAAAGCCTTCTGGCTGCATGTCTGGTGATGATGGATGAAGCTTCAGAAGGTATTGTGGGTTTCCTTTTCCTCCTTGTAACTTGAATGAAATCATCATTTAGGTCTTTGAATGAGTGTTTAGATGTTCCTCCATGAACAAGCTGTGCTGCTTGTTGTTTTGCCTCTTTCTCCTCTTTTTGTTTAACAATATTTGCAACTTTAATTTGCAGGGACTGTAATTCTTCTTTCCAGATTTCAATTGTTGATATGTGATGTGGGCTCTCACCATCTGAGGCACAGCCCTTTGAAAGAAGTGAAGGATCATACTCTATGCTGCTCTTGATATGATGTAAAGTAGTGTCGTCTGCAGGCTTGTGAACATCAGCTTTAAAGGACGGAACAGGGCCAGGTATGTCCATTCTTAAAAGCTGTGGCATGGGGTAGGACTTAACTTCTTTTGTTTGAGTGGACTGTACCTCTGAGACTGTAGTAATAATTTCTTGCCCAGGTGTAATCTCATGAGTGTTGTTGGAGTTACCAGAAGCTGATGTTTCTGCCCCGGGTGTGCCAGCTCCAGAATAAGGATTTGGCTCCATCTCTATTTCCTCCACCTCAGAGTCTGAATCATGTGGACTGGGAGTTATTAATTTAGGATCAAATGTAACCATCTCCCCTTTCCCTTTGTCTTGAGATGTAGGTGGTACTTTCTGTGTGTTTTCATTGGGTTTAACAACCCATTTCTCCTTGGGTTGTGAAAGTGTTATGGGTTGATTAGTGCGATGTTCCTTAGGAATATGTTCTCTTTTAGAGCATTTGGACGTTAAATGCCCTATGTGAAAACCGTGAACACAATAAATTGGCCTATTCTCATAGATAATTGGTTGAAAAAAATCAACCGAGCCCCAATTGATCCATTTTTTTTGAGGCATTTCTTTTGTAAGATCAAGTTCAACACAAACTCTTGCCATCGATGGTCTTGTAAAATTGGTAGTGGCAACATCAATTTTAAGAGGAGTCCCAATCAAACTTGCAATCTCAAAAAGGGCTCTTTTATCTTGAAGATGCAAAGGGAGTCCTTCCATCGCAATCCAAACGGGACAAATAGGCGACTCCACTTTTGGACGAAAATTTGGTGACCATTTAGTTACACGCATAGTATAACCATAGATGTTCCAAGTTTGTCGGTTCCAACATCTCAAATAATCTTCTTCAAGATCAAAGCGTATCACCACATGTTTCTTTTCTAACAACCCTAGATGAAAAGAACCCTTAAAGCCAATTACCTCAAACGCTTTACGTAAATTTTCCATGCTTGGCTTTCCTTTGTAAAAATAATAGCCAATCACTGATCGTTTATGTCGTTCTGCCAAAGTTTGGACATCCTTATCTGGGAAGGTTATTGCCGGCACTCCTTTGAACATGGAAAACGTAGTATTCAATTTGGCCTCAAATTTGTTGGAAACCACATCGGCAAATGATTTGTGAAGCCAAGGATTGGTCGTTGATATGGGTAACCTTACTCACAACCGAAGGAAGGAGATTGGGAAGAATCATCCTTCTTCACGCAAAGGTAAACGACATATTGGGTCTTCTTCTCAAAGTCGAGATGATTTTGAAACATATTACCAACGGAGAGATGAGGATGCGATGTCCGACGAGCAACTACAACAACTATTGGAGCAACATAATGGGCATTTTTTCCAACAACAAGACATCCCGACCATTGACGAAGAAGAGCTTGAGGATGAGGATGCGGAGGAGGACGATCCGACGGCCAAAGACGAGGGTGACGGCACCCCGCACGATGACACCCACATCGACGAGCCTTCTTCATCCCAACCCGGTAAGAAAAACAGTAAATCTGAACGTATGCTAAATAATTTTGATAAGTGGAAGGACCCGGAGACCAAGATTTGGTACGCAACTTGCAAGTGGTGCAAGAAAAATATTAGCTTGGGACTTTCACAAGGATACAGGACCGCCGCAAGGCATCTTAAGGCAAAACACGCCGTGGAGTATGTGAAATTGGGCAAGGGCAAGGGTAAGCAAACTCAAATATCGAGGTTTGCAAATAGCCAACCCTTTGGAAATTTTTCATATGATGATTCCAAACATTTGAGTGGTATGTCTAACTTAATTGTTGAAGAAAATTTTCCTTTTATTTTTTCGCAAGTCTTGCTTTAAGAGATTATGCTCAAGGTACTTTAAATCCTCAATTTAGAAATTATAGTCGCAAAACGATTAAAAAAGAAGTTATAAGACTTTATGGTTTTGAAAAGGCTCAATTACAAAACAATTTCACAAACTTTGATGGCCGCACTACAAGAAAATTGACCTTTTGCGACGAATAATTTGCGACCGACTATGAATATGGTCGCAATAGATATACTAATAACGACCAAATTTTATATGGTCGCAAATGATTAATTTTTTCGGGACCATTTTAATTTCCGTTCGCTACTTCTCTAATTTCCCGTCCCTAAAAGTTTTGTTTAGGCGGGTGGCGGTCAATCCAAAAAAGAGCTCTAACTTTTTATTTTCTAGGGAGTACTTTTCTTTGTTTTTCCTTTAATTAAAAAATTGAAAAACAAACCCTGGAGCCCATCTGCGACTTAGCCTCACGATTGCAATCATACCCTAGCTTCGTACCATTCTTCTTCTCAACTTGGCCGCTCCTCAATCAACTCTCCGAGAAACATCATCGCTCGTTCGCGGTTTTTCTTCTGCAATTCTTTCGTCTTCGCTGCAATACTTCAATTCACGAATTGGAGAAGAACAAATCCAGACTATCACAAACGCCGACTACTGGTCTGCCTTCATAGTAGCCACTTTCCTCGTTTTTGGAAGGGGAAGGAATTAAAACGAAGATTATTCAAATAGGAAGAAGACGAAGGAAACCTAGCAGCTAACCAGGTTTCGGAACAGCCACGATTGTTCTACTCTTGTCGTTTCGTTTCTATCACTAAAATTTGTCAAAATTTCAGTTAAAATTCAACGGAAGAAGCTGCTCGCAGGTTCAAATGTCTATTACTTGGGTGCTCCCCGAAGTAACTTGGCCGCTCCCCAAACAGAAAGCCACATCAAGTTGTCAAGGTAAACACATTTTCCCATCACTATTTTAGCAATAATCTTATGAAAGTGCTGCAGACAGTTCTTATTATCTAATTTTTGAAACTTATTTGTTCTCATTTCAACTAGTTTTGTTCATTGTATGAGAAATTTGATTGTTCATTTTTCTATTCTGATTTTAATGTGTTATGCAAGTGAATTGGTACAGTTTTGGTTTTGATGTTGTTATTTGGGCTCTTTTGATTACATATTGGTACCCCCTTTAATGATTTCTCTGCTTTTTCTGGACTACACTGTTTGGCTATTTCTCAGATTTTTCATTTCCGTTTGGTTCGAAATCATACTGAAACAATAACAGGAGAATTTACACACAAAAATAACAATAAAAATTACGCAAAACAAGAGTATGTATGCAAGAAAAAAAAGAGGGCATATACGAGTTGTGGGCTTATTCAGTAGACTGCTTCCTGACTTTTTGTCCAGGGAGGAAGCTTTCGAGGCTATTGATCTTAACAAGGTGCCACTTCAGTTCTTTATTAAAGTCTTGCTCTAGATCAAACTAAATTCACATAGATAAAAACGCATACATAGTTAATGAGCACTATTCTGTACTAAATTGCTGCTTATGTTAATTATGAAGTACTTAATTCTTCTTTCAATGTTAATCTGTAATGGGTAAAATCACTAATTTAAGATGTTTCTCAATTTACAATTTAATCATTTCAATTTAATCGTTCTCTATGTTATTTCAGAGTGTTGATCTGTTTAGTTTCATAGTTGCATTTCCAGTCTGCCAATCAGAAAATCTGAGCTTTCCCCCGTTCAGGATATGCATCTTTTAAGAAAACCAATATGATAGCTTTGAGATCGATTGGGGTTCGAACATCGGAATAAGCTGGAGTGTTGTATATATCAGTGTGATTCCATTTCAAGAATAATCATATAGTCTTCAATGAGCTGGATTATACTTTTCACATTTAAGCTGATTTCATAACAAGTTAATATTTGAGCTGCACTGATTTTCTTTCCTTGCTTGATATAAATTTCAGAGTAATACTCTGAGGTGTTAGGATTAAGTGGAAGGCCGGTCAACTTTGGAAAATCATCACCTATACCACATTCCATTCAAACAAGCGGAAATCATACACAAGCTTGGTAGTTATCTTTATACCTTTGTGACTTCTTGCTTCTGTCATAGAAATAGTAGATTCACTAAGTACTTCGGATGCGCCTAAATGTAATGTTGTTGCCTTTCATACAATTCTAAATTACATATCACTGATTATTTCTTAGAATTTAGTTGATAAAGCGGTACTAATTAGACGTTAAATTTCAAGTATGCAGGTTTAAAAAGTATTTAGCTGATATTATTTTTTATCATGGAATGTGCTACTATGCAGTTACTTTGGTTAAGTTGAACTGATGGTCATGCTATTAGCGAAGGCTTAATTCGTTCACTAATGGTAATATCTGTTTGTGTAATTATTCCCGAGTAGGGTTGCATATGGACCAGCTAAGTATAAAAAATATTTGTTATCTTTGTTTTTATGAATGCAGTACAATAATTGTTGTGAGATTTAGGATGAAATTAATAAAAGTGGACTATCTTTGTCAAATAGAGAAGAAGTAATTTTTTAGACATTCCTTTCTTAATGAATCTGCCTATTTGTTTTGCATTTCTGTAACTATAGTACTCTAGCTATTGAAGTTTGAATCATTCACATAATAAAATGATGTAGTTACAGAGTATTATTATTATGCATTAGAATTAAATGTCTGGCTAGTTAAGATTTGGTCACCCAGGAAATTAAGTTTTTTATTATCCATGTGGTCCTACTTGTCCGGTTTTACCCCACATCTATTAGTAATGTTTAGAAGGGTGTTTCTATTAGATGTGTATTACATTTTATATTTTATATTTTATATTCATTTACTGATACTAAGGTTTGTGGTTGTAGGTGCAACAAACGTCTGAGTTTATATTGGATGATGAAATTCTTAAGAGAGTCGATTCACACATGTTGATGTTAATTGTTAAGGTTGCTATTGCAGATAGCTCAGGTCATTTTTATGTAATATTGACGTCAACGGGGTTACGGGGCTGCTGCATGAAGATGAATTACCTCATGCTTTGCAATATACAGACTATGGAGTATATGATCCTGAAAAGATTAAAGAAATGTTGTATATATCAAGAAAACAAAGATGGGTGGATCATTCCCAGTCATCACGTGTGAAAAGTGAAAAGATGAGACGCTAGCTACTTGTTTTAACTATTTTAGTAGATTAGATGAATAGATGATGTAGTTGATGATTAAATACTTTTTGTATCATTGATTTAGAACCAAAAGTTAAATAATTATATGCAAATAAGATTTTATCCTATTATTATGCATTTGTATATCATCTCTTGTGTACGTATTATATTTTATCATCAAGCACTATTTATTGGAATAAATTGTTAGAAAGTATTTATACAAATTTGTTTTAGCAAAGGGAACATGGTCGCAAAAGCCATGACAATGTGTTCCTTACTGATATCATTAGCGGCCAGATAAAATTTGGTCTCAAATTGTTTTAGCGACGGACGTCTTTTTCCGGTCGCAAAATGTCTTTTGCGGCGAGGGCAATAGGGACCAACTCGCGACCACATATTTTGGTCGCTAATAATCTTTAGCGGCCATTTTTTAAGTTTTAGCGACCATTTTTCCCTTCGCTAATGAGCCTTTTTCTTGTAGTGCCGTGTTAGTATTTGTAGTGATATATGGGAGGATACTTATCATCATATACATTATTTGGGTGTCACTGCACATTATATTGATGATGATTGAGAAATGCATAAACGTGTTCTTGCTTTTCGTTAAATTAATGATCGACACAATGGAGTATGTAAAATTGGGCAAGGGGAAGCAAACTCAAATATCGAGGTTTGCAAATAGCCAACCCTTTGGTAATTTTTCATATGATGATTCCAAACATTTGAGTGGTATGTCTAATTTAATTGTTGAAGAAAATTTGTCTTTTATTTTTTCGCAAATCTTGCTTTAAGAGATTATGCTCAAGGTACTTTAAATCCTCAATTTAGAAATTATAGTCGCAAAACGATTAAAAAAGAAGTTATAAGACTTTATGGTTTGGAAAACGCTCAATTACAAAAAAAAAATTCGCAAACTTTGATGGTCATGTTAGTATTTGTAATGATATATGGGAGGATACTTATCATCATATACATTATTTGGGTGTCATTGCACATTATATTGATGATGATTGGGAAATGCATAAACGTGTTCTTGCTTTTTGACATTCATGTTATTTCCGTGTTTATAATTGTGTTTTTGATTAGTTTTGAGTGATTGTTACTCTAGAAATTACACACTTTTGGTGTAATAATTTAGTTTGTAAAATGTTTGTAAATTGTTTAGATTAGGTTGGTTCTGAGCTCAAACAGGTCCAAGACCACTCTAGGGACCATTGGTGAACATCACAAATGGAAGGAAGGTGCAAAGATTTCAAGAAAAGATGAAGATTCTGATTTTTGGTAGCGTACCCGGTTGAGTATGCTCTATACTCGATCGGGTAAGTTGCTGAAAAGTCAAATCGAATCAACCCGGGAACAAGGCAACATGCAGGAGGATTTTTTTAATTCGATCGCGTATCCATACCCGATCGGGTGGCCGACATACCCGATCGGGTATGACCCCAGATTTTCAGTTTCGAGGAAATAACCCTTACCCGATCGGTTGAGATGAAAACCCGATCGGGTACACGACCCTGCAGGCCTAAAAAGCCTATAAATACACCACATTTCCTCCACAATAAATCACCAATTCACATATACTTCTTAGCTCAGTTTAGACAAGTTCTCTCTTTATATTTTTCATCATGTTTAGTCTCCAAATGAGGAGCTAAACTCTTCCATCTTGGTTTTGCTACTTTGAAGCTTAATGATTTGTAAGTTGTGAGTTATTTTCTTTAATCTTCTTCCTTGAATATTAATTACTTCCTATTCATATTCCGTATTAATATTTGAGCATTGCTTAAAGGATCAATTAGTTTTGTTTCATATATTAATT
Source organism: Cuscuta epithymum (assembly GCA_945859915.1). Lineage (NCBI taxonomy): Eukaryota > Viridiplantae > Streptophyta > Magnoliopsida > Solanales > Convolvulaceae > Cuscuta > Cuscuta epithymum. Next base: position 2,804,695 of record CAMAPF010000938.1, read on the forward strand.
ATTACTAGAATCAATCGGTTAATACGCTTGTTATTAATTCGGTTCTTTCAATGGTAGTAAACTTGGGTTGTTAATGCATGCTTCTCATGGTTAATAAACCAAGAGGAATTAATTATATTGATTAAACCAATAAACCGCTTGTGTTGAGGTTATCAATCTCAATCGTTTTCATATTAAGTTTATTTCCACTATCAAGTTAATATATGGCGCTTGTTCTATATTGACTCGATAGTAAGTTTTATTAATGAAAGCATCTCGTTATTAATAACTACCCTCGATGAATTGGATATACTCCTCGATTGAGTATTCGAGAGGAAGATAGTTAAAGATATAACCGGGATCGACGAACATTTCATTAAGTGGATAAAAGCAAAGCCAAGTATTCTTCTCATTAATTAAATCACATAACTCGTTCATCTTCGTGTTTAATTTTAATTAAATCACTCAAACCTAAACCCCCCCTTTGTTACTAGTTTATAAAGAGAGAAGTATTCCTTTCCCTGTGGATATGAACCTTACTACACTATACTACGTATAAGTGTTGTATTGTATTATTATTTTGAGTGCACACCACAACAAAGTGCACGTCAAATTTGGCGCCGTTGCCGGGGAAAGGCAATTATTTTTCTTTTTATTTCAAGAAAAATCAAAAAAATATAATTAACCAAAAATATAAAGAGTTGTTATTTTTTTTTTTCTGAGCTTTGTGAAGTATATGGTCCGATATCGTTCCATAAACGAAATCACTTATCAAACAAACCCCGAAATAGAACAAGCCTTCGAGAGGTTGAGAAATTTATTTCCGCACACACCCTCGGAGGAATCCTCAAACGCTAGCTCTAGTTCTAGCGAATCTGAAGAGCCAATCACTATGGCTCAAGAAACAAGAACACTGAGGGAGCTCACGGCTCCAAACCTGAATCAACAACCATTGTGTATTACCTTCCCCACTCTTGATGAGGGTAATACATTTGAGCTCAAATCGGGGCTTATTCATCTTCTTCCTTCCTTCCATGGCTTAAGAGGGGAGGATCCAAATAAGCATCTCTCGGAATTCCATGTTGTTTGCACAAGCATGTGCCCCAACGGAGTCACCGAGGAGCAAATTAAGTTGAGGGCTTTTCCATTCTCCCTCAAAGACACCGCAAAGGATTGGTTATTCTATCTTCCCTCGGGAAGTATAGGTACATGGGCGGCCATGAAGAAAGCTTTTCTCGAGAGGTATTACCCCGCCTCCGTCTCCTCATCTCTAAAGAAACAAATTAGCAACGTGGAACAAAATGATGATGAATCGTTCTATGAATATTGGGAACGGTTCAAAAAGCTTTGTGCAAGCTGTCCATACCACGGCTATTCGGAGCAAGACCTCATCCTATACTTTTATGATGGTCTTTGCAATGATGATAGACGAATGATCAACGCCGCATGTGGGGGAGGAATCGTCAACAAAACACCTTCCCAAGCAAGAGACCTCATCTCGGAGTTTGCCGAAAACTCGAGACACTATAGCGGGAGGTCATCAAAAAAACGAGTGATGGCGGCAGAGTCCAACACCTCGTTGGAAAGTCAAGTTGCCGGCTTGACTTCTTTGGTTAAGGATTTCCTATTAAATTCCAAAACCCAAGAAGTCAAGGTCTGCGGCATTTGCACTCAGCAAGGGCACCCAACCGACTCATGCCCAACGCTACAAGAAGACAACCCCGAACAAGTCAACGCTTTGGGGTTCCCAAATCAGAAAAGGTACGACTCCTATGGCAATACTTATCACCCCGGGTTTAGAGATCACCCCAATTTTTGGTTGATAAAGGTGTTTCGATAATAGAAGTGACATTTTATTATGAAAGTAACGTTTTGTAACACGTGATACTAATATATGTGAGATGAAATTATCAAAGTAACATTTAATAATATTGATTTTATAAGACTTGGACATAAAGTAATATTTAACGAATTTTTGTATAAAATATACACGTACACTATACTCGTATATGGTACTACAATAGCATATGAGTACATTTTAAACTTTTGACTATTCAAACATCAACCCATTAATAACCCACGGAGGGGTACATAATAATAGGGAAAATAGTACTTCATATGATTATATAAACTAATACGAAGTGATAATTATAAGCTAATTAAACCTGCGGAAAAGATAAATCAAAGCTACCATATATAGATAGGAACTAATATACAAGCTAAAATCGTCTACATTCAGAAACGTTGTTAATCACTACGCTATAAGTCTTGCGTACGAAACGCTCGGTGCGAACGAAAATGGTAGGAAGTTAATGCAAAAGATTTGTAACGCTAAGGAAAGAACCCTCAACGTTCTGTATAAATAGCATAACATCAGCCGAACCTCACTACACAAAGCAAACGGTGGGAGAAAAAAAAATAGAATGAATACAGAAGAAAGAAAATAAAACGTAAGGGGTGGTGAGAGAAACGACAGAATGACTGAGTGTAATCTCATCCTTGAGTGAATAGAAAAGGGAGTGAATCAACGTCGCCGTTGCCTGACGCCGGAGGGAGAAGCAACCAAGATCGCCGCTGCCTCTCCACGGGTCGCTAAGCCGCTGGGGTAGCCGCACGTCGGGGCCGCCGCCGAAGAGGAGCATGCCTGCGTCGGAACTTTAATTTCCTCTCCCCTGTTTTCCGTTCTCCTGCTTCACGCTGTAATGTAAGGCATGTTCTTCGAGTATTTTGATATGGAGTCATTCTAAATGCGGGTTGGACTGATTATAATTGACTGACCTAGACTTTTAAAACGACCGATTAATTTATGAGACTAGAATAATAATTGGGTACGTACTGCAATCCTAATCAAGTAATGGAATTGGTGGGTAAGGGCTAATTAAGAATAAGAATAGTTATTAATTTTAGAATTTTATATTCATAGAAGGTTGTTTTGGTCAAGATGTGGTAGAAATGACAATTAGAGATTCCTGGAATTGAGGTAAGTTTCTCTGCCGATCCAAAATGGTTTCCTCGTACTATATGCTATGATTTGATTAAAGTGTGAATATTGAATATGTATTGTTTGAAGTGACATTAAATTTATAGTATTTGAGAAAGTTGAGATATGGGGTATTAAATATTTTTAAACACCATTGAGAATATTTGGAGACTTGAGAAATATTCTGTGTTATGTGATTAATATATTCTATGTGATTATGTTTTGAGTTTTTGAATTATGTATATGTGTTATTTAAAGAGATGTTAAACCTATAGTATTTGAGAGATACAAATTATGTACTTTTGGGGTATTAAATATTTTTAAATGCCGTTGAGACTATTTAGAGAGTTTGGAAAATGTTTTGAAGTATATCTTGTTTCAAGATGAAAATTAACATTTTCATAAGAGGTGAGCACCGCGGGAGAAATCCGCGGTGTCGGTTTTCCACATCCGGATAAATGTGGAGGGTGAGTAGGGCTGCTACTACTAAGAAGTACAATTTGAGTTTGAAGTAACATTTGGATCTATGATCCCTTTTAAGAAGAAGTTATAGTAGTAGTCCCTAATCATTCAGAGATATCTCATTCAATTCAGGGGTAGTTGGTAGACTGAGTCCCGATTACTCGTGACGACTTACTACTCGGAGGGCTTGGAATCCCTTTTTGGGGGTGTGCACACTTAAGGTAGTCGTTTCGTTTCCGCAAGAGCAGTTGTGGTACCGGCACTTGTTCGGGGTGGCCGTCCGTAACCACGGTCCACCGGGCTCAGTCGAAAGGTTGAGCACCGCCCTTCTAAATTACTAGGAAGTTAGAGAAGAAGTGATTTTTGAGATGATCAAAGAAGAAAAGAATTTTTATGGAGTGTGTTATTTTTATATAGTATTATATAAAAATCTATTTTTGCCAAACCTGATTATTTTACGGGGTTGGGTAGTACTTACTTAGCTCTAAAGCTAATTTTTGTTTTCTTTCTTTGTTTTGTTTCTGCACGATATTTGTGCAGGTGATGATGGTTATGTTGATTGCTGAATGCATGCGCCTGAGAGCGAGTCAGAAGTTGCCTTAGTCAAATTTAGTCTTGAAATAAACATTTAATTATTTAGTTTTATTGTTTTGTTTTAGTTGCCTGTGCATCCGGTTGAGAGATGACCGGATGTGGCGGTAACACCCATTTCCCTATTTAGACTTCCGCTGTATTTTTCAAATGACTTTATCAATAAGTAAAAGTTTTATTGCAAATATATCAGTATTTTGGGTGGGAAATTTGGGGGTGTTACAGGAGGAACAACGGGCGGCCGACATGCAAAGGTATGAAGAAGACTACCGGAGGATGTATGGGCCGACATATTCATACATGTCCCAACTTGGCGGGTTTTCATCCATGACCTCACCTCCACCGGCACCTTCATGGTATAACCCCTCCGATTGGGAAAATTTCGGTGGCTCTAGTTCCGGCGGTGGCGGCTATGATGGAGGAGACACGACTATGGGAGAGGGAGGCGGTGATGATATGCATGAGAGCGGCTTTGGAGGAGGCTACTATGGTGGCGAGGGCGGGCACTAGGGATAATGCCATGCTTCAAGTGTGGGGGAGGAAGATTTATCTTGTGGTATGTACACTCCTTTATTTCTACCTTGTACGAAGCATTATTTTCTTGTATTAGTTTTTCACAAATAAACAAAAAAAAATGTAATAAAAGAAATGAAATGCTAGTTAGGTTGAAAACCCAAAAGGGCAATCTAAGCAACAAGGGCTTACAAAAAAAAATGAATGAGTGAGTGGTAAGAAAAGGAAAAGAAAAGAGATGCTAGGATGAAAACCTGAAAAGGCTCCTAGGCAAAATGAGAGATATGAGAGAAAAAAATTTGTTCTATTTTGCAGGACACTATCTCTTGAAGAAGAAGAAGAAGAAGAAGAAGAAGAAGGAGAGAAGATGAGAAAAAGAAGAAATAGGAAGCATAGAAGACCGTTAAACCCAAGGAAATGTTGTTTTGTAACTTCATTCAATATACTTGGTGGTTTTAGTTTCTTATTTCTTCCTCTCTATGAACTCATGATCTTGTGATAAACATTGTATAAACATTTGGTTTTACTCGAGGTCGAGTAAAGGAACTAAGTGTGGGGGAGTTGACATTCATGTTATTTCCGTGTTTATAATTGTGTTTTGATTAGTTTTGAGTGATTGTTACTCTAGAAATTACACACTTTTGGTGTAATAATTTAGTTTGTAAAATGTTTGTAAATTGTTTAGATTAGGTTGGTTCTGAGCTCAAACAGGTCCAAGACCACTCTAGGGACCATTGGTGAACATCACAAATGGAAGGAAGGTGCAAAGATTTCAAGAAAAGATGAAGATTCTGATTTTTGGTAGCGTACCCGGTCGAGTATGCTCTATACTCGATCGGGTAAGTTGCTGAAAAGTCAAATCGAATCAACCCAGGAACAAGGCAACATGCAGGAGGATTTTTTTAATTCGATCGCGTATCCATACCCGATCGGGTGGCCGACATACCCGATCGGGTATGACCCCAGATTTTCAGTTTCGAGGAAATAACCCTTACCCGATCGGTTGAGCTGAAAACCCGATCGGGTACACGACCCTGCAGGCCTAAAAAGCCTATAAATACACCACATTTCCTCCACAATAAATCACCAATTCACATATACTTCTTAGCTCAGTTTAGACAAGTTCTCTCTTTATATTTTTCATCATGTTTAGTCTCCAAATGAGGAGCTAAACTCTTCCATCTTGGTTTTGCTACTTTGAAGCTTAATGATTTGTAAGTTGTGAGTTATTTTCTTTAATCTTCTTCCTTGAATATTAATTACTTCCTATTCATATTCCGTATTAATATTTGAGCATTGCTTAAAGGATCAATTAGTTTTGTTTCATATATTAATTATTACTAGAATCAATCGGTTAATACGCTTGTTATTAATTCGGTTCTTTCAATGGTAGTAAACTTGGGTTGTTAATGCATGCTTCTCATGGTTAATAAACCAAGAGGAATTAATTATATTGATTAAACCAATAAACCGCTTGTGTTGAGGTTATCAATCTCAATCGTTTTCATCTTAAGTTTATTTCTACTATCAAGTTAATATACGGCGCTTGTTCTATATTGAATCGATAGTAAGTTTTATTAATGAACGCATCTCGTTATTAATAACTACCCTCGATGAATTGGATATACTCCTCGATTGAGTATTCGAGAGGAATCACATAACTCGTTCATCTTCGTGTTTAATTTTAATTAAATCACTCAAACCTAAACCCCCCCTTTGTTACTAGTTTATAAAGAGAGAAGTATTCCTTTCCCTGTGGATACGAACCTTACTACACTATACTACGTATAAGTGTTGTATTGTATTATTATTTTGAGTGCACACCACAACAAAGTGCACGTCACTTTTCGTGAAATTAATGATCGACACACCGCTTATAATATTTATATTCTCATTGAGCATATTTTAATTGAGTATAATTTGTTTGATAAAGTGTTTGCTGTGGGTTTTGATAATGATACTAATAATACTATTGTTATACCTAGATTGCGTGAATTGTGTGGTTCTTCTACTTTGATGGATCGGTTTTTTCATCAACGATGTGCATGTCATATTTATGTGTGAAAGACGGGCTAGCTGCGTTAGGAAATGCTTTGGAGATAGTGAAGAGGGGAATTAAACTTATTTGGAGGATGGTCAACTTAAATTACAATGAGAAAATTATTTGAGGGAAAAACGTGTTAAATATGTTGCTTTTCTTAAAAATTTGTCTATTCGCCGGAATAGTACTTATAAGTTAATTAAAGTACTTGTTAGATTTAAAGAATATTTTCCTGCTTTTTTAAAAGAGTATCAAAACTATATTATAAATTCGGCTGATATCGACACTTGCGAAAAAATTGTGAATGTTTTGGTATATTTTAATAATGCAACTGAAACTTCTAGTCATGTTTATAAACCTACCTTAAACCAATTTTTTCGTGAAACAGTTAATCTCGCCGGTGCTTTTTGTTAATTTTTTCGTGAAACTGTTAGTTATTTTTGTGATTTTATGAAAGAAAAGTTTTTAAAATATTATTCACATATTCCGCATATTTATGGTATTGCATTTATTCTTGTTCCTTGTTATAAACTTGGTGCTTTGCAAGAATGTCTAGACTTCTATTATGCTTCTTTTTTTGGTGAATTTCCTATGTATGAAGATAACCCCATAGATCCTAAACAAGAATACAACGAGGTTAGTAATTTATTTTATCAATTATTTAATGAGTTTCATGCACAATATGACAACGCACCGTACCCCCTCCCCCGACACGAACATCTTCATCTAAAGGGAAATCATTTTTTAAATCTACATTTGGGAATCTTATGAAAAAAAAGTAAATCAACCCCCGTTGTTGAACAAAGCTCAGTTAACGAGCTTTCTTTGTATCTAACATATCCTGTTGATTTTGAAGAAGATGATGAATTTAACGTTCTAAAGTGGTGGAAGGAAAAAGAAAGAACGTTCCCGATTTTATCAAAGATGACTAAGCAAGTGCTATCAATGCCAGTTTCAATAGTTGTCATGGAGCAAGAATTTAGTGCTACCGACAACGTCCTAACAGATTATAGAACGAGATTGAGCGCAAACCCTCTTGAGACGCTTGTTTGCTACCACGATTGGTTGAAGTCCCAACGAAGAACTCAAGAACTTAGTCTCACCCCCACCGAACACCTTATGGAGGAAACAACAACCGACGAGCGCGTAGATTCTGATTGATTATAATTTATTAGAGATTAGAAATGTATTTCATGTTTTAATTTACTTTCAATTGTAGCTCATATTTCAAATAAATATACTTTAAGTTTTTTTTATGCAGCACTTCTACAATTAATTAGAAACAAGAGGGAAAAATTGACCTGGTACCCGACCCGGTACCTGGGCGGGTGGCCTGACCCGACCCGGTACCGGTCAACCATCGGGCCGGTTCCAGGCTTGAGTTTTTTAAAAAAATGCCCGGTCGGACCCGAACCGGAACCAGACCAGGCCCAGTCCATGACTAAACAAACTCCCTCAGCCCGAATGGAACCCAACACTTCAAGGTTCAATCTGACAAACTCGCTCAGCCAAGCTACTCGCGCGGGTAAATGATGTCCTTCCTTCCGAATCCACCTTGCCATGCACCTCATCGTTATCCGCACCAGTGGCTTATTATGCTCCACGTCTCAACCGTCTTTCTAAAGTTCTGTGTGCTTTCTTCCATAACACTCAATTTAGTAATTTTATGCCTAATGGGTGTCCGGATTCTTAACCTTTCCCCATTTTCTTGTTCCAGATCCTTCCTTTTCAAATCCACAGCCCCGTCAGGTTTTATCTCCGTGTCTGCACTGTCCAAGAAGACGCAATTGGATGCACCATCTTCTAGATTCATCTGGGTTCGGCTGTTTGATTCATCAGGCAGGCTTTAGAGCTTCAGGGTTCGTAGCCATGGCTTCCACGGGATCGGTTCAGAAGTCTGAAGAGGAGTGGCGTGCTATTCTATCTCCTGAACAGTTCCGGATTTTAAGAATGAAAGGGACTGAGTACGCATTCTCTCCAAATTTTACTACGCTAATCTCCAAATTTTCAGAATTTACCTTTTAGTTTTCAAGCACACACTAAACTGAAAATGATTGCCGCATTATTGTTGTCATGCCTGACAAACTCCAATGTTGTAAGATGGCAGTCCCAAAGAGTGCCAATCACAAGATTTTCCCAAATAACTACAGTACCAAATATTGGTATTTCAAGAATAATTGCCCCAGATTGTAAAAGACATTATTGTATTGAGTATAAGGACAGTACCCTTACCAAGTATAGGTTGAGTACAATACAAAGACTAAGGAGATAAATACAAGTACAATACAAAGACTATAGAGATAAATACAAAATAGAATAACAGTCTTAAAATAATACGGAGTATCTACTTGCCATTAGCCTATTATAATGGCCCTACATTGAGACGACTAACATGTTCTTATTTCTTAAGTGATACTCTGTATCTATTAATTCTACAATCATTAGTAGTCATAATTTGGAGAAACCTGTAATGCTTTAGTTATAATCCAGGAAATTTCTGATTTTTAAAAATTGGATAGTCTTTTTGTTGTGATTCCATAAGGTTCTTGAAGGCTGATAAATGGCATGAGGCCCAAACATGCAATAAATTGTTTGGACAATAGCCTTAGGCAATGCGAGTATTTCGGTGTATATACTATATAGGTCTTTAGCAGTCTCCGCTGTATTATTTCACTCCCTCGGTCCCACTTTGCCGACTTTCCTTATTTGTTTGGCCATTCCAAAAAGATTTGTCAATTTTCCTTAAAAGGGAATAAATCAGAGCTTATTTTGTTTTCTTCTCTCTTCTATGCAAACTTGAACCACGCGATATAAATTCTTTATTCCTCGTTCAAGTAAATATTGGCAAACCATGAAGGAGGGAAGAACCCAGGAAGTATGAATATATTACTAGAGACCAGGATTACAGTCACGAACTTGGTATAATGAAATGATGGCTTTAAAATCAAACATTTGGTTGCTGATCAGGGCATTAGGCGTTACGTGCAGGAATCATACCATGCCAAGTACTCCTAGGCTATGTTTGGATCCCTGAAAGTACTATGGAAAGGAAACAAAATGCCAAGGAAGTTTTTATTCTCATGTTTGTATTTACCTCTGGAAATTCAAAGGAAAATTAAATATAATTGATGTTTTTAAATTTTAATGAAAGAGGTATATAAATAAATAAAAACGATTTCGAACAAATATCAAAAATAAATTTGATGAGTTCGAGACAAAGTTTTATTTTCTAGGCATTTTCTTTCCTTCTGGGTTTCTCTAGTACTTTCCTCTATATTTGAGTATTCTCTTTTCCTAGCATTCTTTGCTTTCCAAACAGACCCCTATTAAGTAGGGACTAGTAACATAAATTCCTTGTTTCATGTTCCAGTATTCCACCAGTGTCTCTTTGCACATAGCCATCCACTTTGCGACCATGTATCACCCACAAATTTTCCTAGTCATAGACTGATGGGTTCTAACTTTTTAGTCATACACTCATACCCAACAGTCTGACCAACTCACCTCCCTTGGAAGAGGACGAGTCCAGTGTTTATACTCCGTTTGTAATCGTTTACTCTGTGACATCTGCATTTATTCAAGTAATAATGTTTTTTATTTACAGATTCACAATGAAGTCAGTTTAATAGAGCCATAGAGGATGTACATTCGAGAAATGTGCAGTTAACATCTCAAATGGTGTAGTATCAATTTACTCGCCTATTTATTATACCTGTAATCTAAGGGTCCAGAGTGTTAGGAAATGGAAATAGAAATACATATGGGAAATCTGGAAGGAAATGTGAGGGGAACGAAAAGGGTTCTGACTCAGATAAATTTGTTTTTTGATATATGTTCAAACTTCAAACAAGTTTTATATATTTGTTTATGGTATTTTATTATATAAAGATAAAGAAATTTAAACATATAAAATGATTTCAAAAACATTAATCATATTTCGTTTTCTTGGCATCTTTATGAGGTAAAAGTGTAAAACCAAACGCATGTCAATAAATTTCCTTGACATCCCCCCTAGCATTTTCTGGGATCCAAACATACCCTAAGGGTTTTATGTTGGGTGTGTTTGCCTATAATCTAACACCCTCTTTGTACAACATGGAAAGAGAAGCTATGAAGGGACTAATCTGCATCTAGATATAGGTTTTGCATTGGAAGATTTGTATAGTAGATGACACTCGGATGCTTGTTTCTTGTTGGGTGAATGTCCTTCTTGCAACAGGTACATTGACCCCCACCCTGGTGATTAGATGAATTAAATTCCATTAATAGGGTAAACATAGAATCAGAGGGAAGTTTGGCCATAAGTTCTAACTTAGGTAAAATGAATGCAACTCAAAGATGCTAATGTGCCATGCTCTTGGCTGAATATGTTGTATTTGGTATATATATATATATATATATATATATATATATATATATATATATATATATATATATATAGGGGAAAGATCAAGTACAAACTGTGCTTATCGTGCAAATATTTGTACAATGCACCTTGACGTTATTTGCATTGCATATTGAGGTTCAAAGTGGTGCATATTACTCAACTATAAAATAGCAGTTGCACATTAACGTTCAACGAGTTGCACCCTAAAAAAGTTGGGTTTTATTACAAAAATGCCACCTTGCCTTTATGTCCTTTGGATCAACTCATCGGATGGTCAAGTCGTCAAGATGAGTTTGCACTTTGTAAATTAAGAAGAGTTTGTATTTGATCTCTATTCTATATATATATATATATATATATATATATATATATATAGGGTGAAGATCGGATACAAAGTATGCTTCCAGTAAAAAATACAAATTCATCTCATCCGTTCAAAAATACAAAATCAATGGTCACAATTAATTAGGCCACCATCAATCAGCCGTTAATGGGGTTTAGGATCCCTATTTTTTCTCAAGTGAATGCGGTTAGACACTTTTGGAGAAGTTTTAGGATCTACCAAATTAATACATGGTAATCTCATTGAAATGGATGGCTAGGATTAATTTGCACTTTGTAAATTAAGATGACTTTGTATGTGATCCTAAATATATATATATATATATATATATATATATATATATATATATATATATATATATATATGGAAAATGTTCAAGTAAAGTATGCCTAAGAATTGAAATTCTTAGGCCTCTTTCATTTGAAGTGCTTCTGAGACATATTTTTTGATGAAATTTTGTGAGCATGTTCTCCATGAAGTGTTGACTATGCCCACCAAATTTCAGAATAAAATTTAATCGGTAAGTCGGTTAAATAATTTTTTCAAAATTGCGCAAGTTTTTACATATATAAAATGCAGTTATTTTTCAATAATTTATTTAAATGACTTCCCGATAGAATTTTTTTGTGAAACTTGGTGGACATAATCTTCAATCCATAGAGTACATGCTCACAAAATTTCATCAAAAAATTCGACCCGGAAGCACCTCAAATGAAAGAGGCCTAAGAATTACAATTCTTACGCCTACCTTACCTTAGCATTACCCTATATATATATATATATATATATATATATATATATATATATATATATATATATATATATATATAGAGTCAGGAGGCCTGACTGGACAGCTCCCTGCGGCCTTCCCCTGTTGGGGGCCTTCCCGGTGGAATTTTTCGATGAATTTTTTTGAGCATGTTCCTCATCAAGTCTAGTTTATCCATACCAAATTTCAGCTCAAAATTCGATCAGGAAGGCAGTCAAATAAATTCTTGAAACATACTGGGCATTCTGCGCATATATAAAGTGCAGTATGTTTCAAGAATTTATTTGACTGCCTTTCCCGGTCGAATTTTGAGCTGAAATTTGGTATGGATAAACTAGACTTGATGAGGAACATGCTCAAAAAATTTCATCAAAAAATTCCACCGGGAAGGCCCCCAAAAGGGGAAGGCCGCACAGGGCTTCCGGTCAGGCCTTCCTGACTCGAACGGGACTCTATATATATATATTATTTATATATTTCTTTAAATTTATTATGTGGGACAGGTATCCAGGAACAGGGGAATACAACAAGCATTATGAAGAGGGAGTGTACAAGTGTGTAGGATGTGGAACTCCTCTTTACAGGTCCACAACTAAGTTCGACTCGGGCTGCGGCTGGCCCGCTTTTTATGAGGGTCTTCCTGGTGCCATTAACAGGACCGTGAGTGTTCTCCCTTTTACACTCCCTTTCTTCAGGAGGATTCAGTTGGACTTAATCCAGTAATGGACTAACTGGCTAGATCAGACCAAAATTGAACATATTACCATATTACGCTCAAATAGATCAAATGAACAAGATATATATTCTCCTCCATCCCATTTCCTAAGATGCACATTCCTTTTTTAGGTTTTCCCAAAAATTTGAACATTTCCCTAAAATAAGATTCCACCAACTTTTTAGTTTACCACCTTATCCCTTTATTTATCATTGGCTAAAGAGTCAAATAGGTACATGAACTAACTTAAAGTGTTCAATTAGCCCCTTATATAGGAGATTTTGCCCGGCCGTTGCCAATTGGGGCGGTTCCTGGTGGAATTTTTTGATGATTTTTTTTGAGCATCTTCTTCATTAAGTCTAGTTTACCCATACCAAATTTCAGCTAAAAATTCAACCGGGAAGGCAGTCAAATGATTTTTTGAAGATAACTCCGCAGTTAAACAACGCATTACATTTCGGAAAATCATTTGACTGCCTTCCCGGTTTAATATTTAGCTGAAATTTGATATGGGTAAACTAGACTTAATGAAGAAGATGCTCAAAAAATATTATCAAAAAATTCAACCGGGAACCGCTCCAATTGGCGACGGCCGGGCAAAACCTCTTATATAAGGGGCTAATTGAACACTTTAAGTTAGTTCATGTACCTATTTGACCCTTTAGCCTTTATCATTTTACTTCTTTACTTGGTGTCATTGTGTGATCCACTCTACTTTTCTTAATTTTTGGAAGTTAGAATTGTGAAACAGTGAAATTATCCTTTATTTTCTTAAAACCTGCATCATTATCTAAGCTTGCCTATTTAAGTGTAGTCTAGTTTGAACTGATCTACAACGACCTGACTTGGTGTTATGTGAAGTTAATATCTATACACGTGTCTTTCATAAACTTTTAATAAAATATTCTCACCGGGGAGGGTTCTAGAACCCCTCTTAGAATGAGAACCCTTTTTAAAACGAGAACTTCTAATCTTGATCATTCTTTTTCACAATCAATGGCTAATATTGATAAGGTGACATTTTTGTAATTATTTAGGATTAATTGCAAAAGGCCTCATTTGAATTTAGAGTAATTATGAATATGACCCCATGTGAATATTAACGAAGACCAATGATTGCAATAAATGAAAAGTTGATATTAAAAGCTCTCATTATAAAGAGTTCTCATTTTAAGAGCGGTTCTCACTAGAACCCTCCCCTGTTCTTATCATAGTTATTTATTTACATTGTCAACCTTTTTTAAATTATTCTTTAATTTGATGATAAAAATAAAGATTTATATAAGGGAAAACTGTCAAATAGGTCCTTGTACTACTGACAAAAAGTTAATTGAGTCCTTGTAGTTTTAAACGAATCAATTAAGTCCCTCAAGTATTACAAAACAACCAAATTAACTTGTTAGCAGGTTGCAATACGGTACCAAGTTACCCGCCTCCATCTAACTCAACTGGGATTTTTCCAATTTTTTTTAATTTTTCATTTTCTTTTCTTTTACACTTTATTTCTTTCTTCTTTTCTTCTTTTTTCTCCATGTCGGATCAGCTCTCTTTGGCTTTTGTTGATTTCTTCCTTTCTCACCTCCTTCATCTCGATCTCTTCCTTAAGATTGGGTGTCACCATCGGTCGATGTTGTGAAACTCAGATTTTGCACCTGCCATGGCCGCCAAGGCAACGGCCAGTTGGATCTGCGGCAGCGGTTTTTTTCGGCGAAGAAATTGTCCGGCGCAGCAGGGGAAAAGATTGAATGATAACGAGAAAGAATGAAATAAAGGAAGAGAAAAAGAAAGAAAAGAGAAAGAAAAGGAATTTGGAGGAAGTTGAGGACTTGCAGTGGTCAGAGCAGAGAAGGAACCTTACGAGAAGAAAGAAGGAAGGGATAGAAAAGAAAAGAGAAAGAAAAAGAAAAGGAAATGAAAAAAGGAAAAAAAAGGGTGAAGTGGGCTGCCATGTGTATGCCATATCACTCCACATGTGTGTCACGTCAGTAGATAACCTGCTGACATGATGAATTTTCAGTAGTATGGGGACCTAATTGATGAAATTAATAGTACAGGGATTTAATTGACTTTTCGTACATAGTAAGAGGACCTATTTGATAGCTTTCCCTTTATATAAATATGAATGATAACCTTATAATTTGCTATACAAAAAAGATGATCAAACTCAAAATAAATATATAAGAGCTAATTTAAAAAGAAATGTCTTTTTTTTTGTATTATAATTAGTAATAATGAATATGTATAATATACGTAGTATTTAACAATATATTATGTAACATATTCATTAGTGAATATATTTTAAGAATAATAGAAGTTACATTATAACATATAAAGCTACATTATGTTGAACAAGAAAATGAGGAATATTTCACTGGTATGGTCAACGACTGAAATGAGTTAGAGAGCCCTATTATAATTAAGAGTAGGCAAGACGACAAAATGAGGAAAATTTCACTCCATGTACAAGTCCTAATCCCTCCCACACTCGCCGTTTGGATGTTTTTGTTTTCAGACTGATGCAGATGGGAGGAGAATAGAAATTACATGTGCTGCCTGCGGAGGACACCTTGGCCATGTTTTCAAGGGTGAAGGGTTCCCCACGCCAACGGATGAGAGGCATTGTGTCAATAGTATCTCTCTAAAGTTTGTCCCTTCACCAAATTCTGATGCCTAGCTCCTGAGTCCTGACTGACTGTGAATATGAATGTGCGGTTCCAACTCAAATATACTGCTTTGACTTTGTATCACAACAACTGAAGCTCATAATATGAGTGAGGAGCCCTTGTGGGCGGTTTTTTTCTGTGTTTGTGTAAATGTCCATTGTCCAATCCTTGTGTTTATCATATATTCGGTAAGTCTGTATCGGATTATGTGCTGTTCTGGACTTGTATCTCTTGTTTAATAGGGCTAATAACACCATCCGCTCACAAAACTGAATCGACATAAAATTAATGGCATTTCAAATGGTTACAATTTTTTTCAAAGAACCAAACTAATCCCACATTCCCACCTCTAATCCGTTGGATTCCATATGCTATGCATTGTGCACCTTGAGTCAACGGTAGAGGTTTCTAATGCATAATTGGTTTTGCAGTTCAATTGATTTATGTTTTCAGGGTTATGCTTTAAAACAGGCCAAACTGTGAAAATGGCCTAAAACTATGCGGGAAACCCACCTGAATCTAAAGATACCCAGTTCTAACCAACTAGCCAAATTAAACCGGTGAGGTAAAATATGTCCATAGAGATGGTTTACATGATATAGCGTTTAATAGAACTGAACTATTATTAATTTCATTCCAACCTACGAACACCAGAATTTGGTGTTGTTTGTTTTGTGGATTCATTGATGATAGATCTACCAAGTAAGAAAGAAAGTACTTTTTGCAGTTTTTGCCAAAGAAAACTAAAGCATTAGCTTTTGCGCCATTATATTCAATTAAATAAAATGAAATGATAAAAAAGAAGAAGCCTTTTGAGTCATGCGCAATGACGAGTACGAAATGACAAAGTTTCCATATATTCCTCTCAAAGTCAAGTATGCCTGTCCCATAGGAATAATGCAGATAAGCTGCTTGCCTGCTAAAGAGGATTCGTACTAATTTTTGACTGATTACTTTGTTGATCTAAAAATGAAGTCCTTGGATTATCTTTAGATATTTCCTTTAATGAAAATGAAGTCATTAAGCACACACCTAAACAGTAGATCTAATTTCTTGACGAGGAATGGAAGCAATTTTTTTTTGTAGAAGCATATCTATGTTGACCAAGGACCGCTACTTTTTAAGTCCCTTGATCCTACTTGTAGTGTTGTACTTCATAGTAGTTGTCTAGTTGAGGCGTAGAAGAAATAAAAAGAACTTGTGAGTCACATTAACCAATTTGAATTAATATTCTTTTCCTTCTACAAAATTCTATTAGTTTATTATTCAACGGCTCAACGCTGTATGAAAAATGGAATAATCAATGACTTACTCCACTTGTTTCAAAATGTTGAATCCCCAATCCGAAGGGTCTCTCACAACTCGACCCGATAGAGCATATAAGAGGTTGTAAATCATGATAATCCTCTTAAGCACAGAAGTTAGATTAGTGCCCGTTGCGCACACGAGTCCCCCTTACTTTTAGAAGTTACTGTCACACTGTCGTTGGCGGGACTCAATCCTGGGTCACCTGTTCCAAATTTCACTCATGTGACCAAATGAGCTGCCATATGCGGGCATTAATGACTTACTCCATATTTTTGAGATTTGTTTTACGAATTAAATTTTAATATTAATTTTCAAAAATTGAATAAATATTCAAATTTTTATGATTTTCTTATTCTCCCATTGAAACAATACATCTAGTGATATACTTTCAAAAAGTAAATTACTAATGTACCTATCATTACCAATATTCTTAACCTTAATAGTAATATCATGCACGAAATCAATTCATATAGATAGTAATTACAAGTCTCATATCTGCCTCTTTAAGGGGAGGAATGAAGACAGCCTTAGCACACTAGGTATGTCAAAATCATGTTTTTGAGCCCAATATGTATGTATTATTCCAAATACTTTTAATAATTTTTTACCAGAAGAATAACTATATGTAAATATAAAAAATATAAAGAGAAAAGCATAAATGGATAATAAGATGCCTATATTTACTATTTAAATATGTAATGGGTATCTATGGAAGCAAGGTGTAAATTAACTTCTTGGTTTACGATTCCTATAATTATTAGCTAATTAAATATCTAACAATTGAATATTTATAAATAGTTATACACCCACACACGTCATGTATAATTAATTATATACCACAGAATAAAGCACTACACAATTACGGGAAAAAAAATACTCCACTAACACTTGTAAATTTAAATGCTAAATCAAATTTAAATGTTGTTGTGTGTTTACTTTTCTATTATACTATCTGTTATTTGTTAAATGTCATATCTTTGATGTCATATTTCTCTTTAGGAGTGTCACAATGATTCCATTGAACCGCAAGGTGATTGACGCAAGTTAAATATTATTAGACACAACTTAACTATCTATCAAAACGAATGCGGCGTTTTTTATCTATCTATCAAAAAATTAATCACATAATTAATTAAATTTAGAGGCCGTTTGGTATGAGTGTTTTTCGGCTTATAAGTCAACTTTTTCACCAAACACGTAATTTTTTATTTCGCGCGCCGAGTTGTGTAATAATAAGAAAAAAAATGGTTAGAGTTATTTTTCTGGCTGTATTGGCTGAAGTTACTGTAAATGACCATTTTAACTATTTTTCATATATATTTTTCTTTATTTTATTAATAAAGTATATTTCAAATATAATTTTTTCATAAATCAGCAGAATCAGCCAATACAGTCACTTCAGCCAGAACTTCATAAATTTCAGCAGAATCAGCCAATTCAACCAATTTCAGTTTATCAAACGGGCTCTTAAATGTTAACCTTATAAATAATTTTAATAAACACCATAGAATTTAGGATGATTAAAATGGACCGGCCGAAGTTTCGGTCTCAATCAAATCATATATTCACCGATTAAATTTAAACAAATTAGATCAAATCATATATAGAAAATTCAAAAATATACAACACTAAACATTCACAGGAAAGATACCCGACCAAATTTAGACACACTAACCTATACCAAATAAATTCAATTAAAATAATCTTTAATCCTTATTTTAAAAAGACAAACAATATTTCCACATTTACGCTACTCAGGGGCACAAATAAAGGATGGGCACATTCCACTCAAATTTGATAAAATTCTTTAATTTATGTTCCCAAATTAATATATGTAAAAATGGTCTTTTACATTTTACCCATCCACAGTTTCACACCAGTATTTATTTATCACGAGTAAAACGGAACCTTATATTTTCAGAAATAATTATATATTTATTACAAAAATAAAGATTGTTTACAAAAATGTAACTAATAATTAAAGTATTAATGGAAGCAATAATAACTTATGTTCAATTTTTAAACTTAAGTTATCATGACACTACATTGTAGTAACTATGTTTTAAGTTTTATTGTGCTATTAAGTTTTATTTAGTTTTATTTAATAATATTTTTGAAAAAAACCCATATTTTCAACGTTTATTAATATAAACGCGAAGTCAAAGGTGCACGCGATTTACCAGCTCTACAAAAACAGGAATCTGCATAATAATGAACAGAGCATCCAGTAAAATTCGCAGGGTAAGTTGCCTGATGCCCACTGACTCTTAACTGAAAACTCCGCAAAATTGTTGATGATAATCACCAGAAGGCCTAAAGCAGAACGAGTCCGCCATCCTTTTAGTCACCACCGCTCATGCCAGCCTAAACCAGCGGTCAAAAAAGAAGAAAATTAAAGTTTAGTCTTTCATGGGAGAGCAAGATGGGAAACCTGTTGAAGGACCACCATCTTCAAAACCCACCAGTTCGGATCCAACCGTCGGAGTTTCTGCTACCATGGAGAAAGCGGAGACTCCATCTTTATCATCACTCCCTCCCCAACCTTCTTGGTTCACTCCTAAAAGGTGCAGTTTTTATTTTTGCTTCACATTTTCTTGTAAAAATTGATTCAAGAAAACTTCAAAATGTTTAAGATTTTTAATCTTGACCATTTTTGTGCAAATGGTTGTGTCCAATAATTCCCGGGATCGTGGCGTGCTTCTGGGTTTGGAGATTTTTTGTTTTTGAATTGTTTGGTTTGCTTATTCAACTATTCGAATGGTTCAAAATGCAGTGAGTTGATGAAATTACTTGTCATTAGGGTGATGAGCATAGTTTGTTTGTTTTTTTGTTTAATTTTATGCCAGATAAGTATAGGTTTATTTGGGCTTCAAGTAGAGTTTCATATAGGCTATGTTTGGAATATGGTCATTGGGGAAGGAAAAATGCTCAAACTTTTTTTAGTACTCCGTAATACATACTTGGAAAATATGAACAGAAATCAAATTTCAAGTACTCTGTATAATACTTTAAAATTTCAAGTATATATATTTCTTAATCTGAATATATATGAAATGAGTTTCAACAAATATAGTACTAGTAGTTGATTCCTTGACTCGGAACCAATTTGCTTTCCCAAATTTATCTTTCGCCTTCTCTTCCAGTTGTTCTTTCACTAATTCCCTAGCATTCTCCCGGCTTACAACATACTCCTAATTTTGTAAGGCTGACTCCCACTGAAACAATGGCAATTTTACAGCTCGAAATGAGCCAGTGTAATTTTACTTTTAGTAACCTTTCGAATATTTTGATTTTATTAGGATTTTGATGGTTCTGTTATTAATGATTCAGGTTGCTTTTTATCTTCTGTGTGATCAACTTGCTAAATTATTTGGACCGTGGAGCTATAGCAAGTAATGGTGTCAATGGGAATCCCAGAACTTGTACTAAAAGTGGTGCATGTACATCTGGAAGTGGAATTCAGTAAGCATGCATTGAAAAAGTCATGATCTTTAGTATTATTTGAGTTCCAATATTCGCCAAATATATATTCCCTGGTGCAAAAAAGTATTTTTTTTTAATTAAACAGGGGGGAATTTAAACTGACTAACTTTGAAGATGGCGTCATTTCATCTGCTTTTATGGTCGGGCTCCTTGTGGCATCTCCAATATTCGCATCCCTTGCCAAAAGGTGATTAGTCTCACTTTTTTGAATTAAGGTGGAAGGTATTTCATTATTGTATGTTATGGTTACTAAAATCTTGGATTTGATCATATATGAATAAAAACTTCTGTATAACCCAATCTTTTGTTTCAACCATCTTAGTTTGACAAAAAAGGTAATAATACTGTTAGTGAAGCAATTGAAAGGGAACCCCATAATAGTTCTATGCTAAAACTTTTTCCCAAATTACATTAAATTCTTTTGTTTGTAAACTATGTTTGTCATTTTTGCAGAGTCAACCCATTTAGACTTATTGGAGTTGGACTGTCGGTATGGACCCTCGCAACTGCTGGATGTGGATTTTCAATTAATTTCTGGTCCATATTGATATGCCGCATGTAAGTTGTTGTTGTTGTATTGATTTGCCTACTTGGAGCTTATTAAGAAAAACTAAAAGAAAAGCTTAAAATGATGAATCTCCTTACAAAAGAGGCTTATGCCTTTTATATGGCTTTAAAAGTTTTTCTCTTTCTAATATAAGGCTTAGTTTATATTATTAGAACTATAGGAGTATATCCGTCCACCCCCACACCATCCTACCTTTCCTATACCACCAATAGATATAGAATTTGTGCCTTTCTGTATATATATATTTTTTGCCCCCTGTTCCAGGTTTGTTGGTGTTGGTGAAGCTTCATTTATTAGTCTCGCTGCTCCATTTATTGATGATAATGCCCCAATTTCTCAGGTTCGGTTAAGGGCCGCTTACTATGGATATTGAATCCCTAATGGTTTTTCCTTTTATTGACATTGAGATGAACCATTTCGCTAGCTTAGAATTAATGCCGGAGTATTTATACTCTGACATTCAATTGTTATATATATATATATAGGGGATGTTTCAAATAAAAAGTGGACTTCCCGTGCAAAGTGCGAAATTTGCACTTTTTCATGTTTCGCTTGCACGTTTTCTTGTTTTCGTTGCACTTTTTTGTGGTAGAGAAAAAATTGGGTTATTTACAAAACTGTCCCCGTCACTTTGGCCAAATTTGACCAAAATTGAAATGGTGCAAAAGTGCAACATAAATAAGCAAAAGTGCAAGCGAAACATGCAAAAGTGAAATTTTTTGCACTTTGCACGGGAAGACCACTTTTTATTTGAACTCTTCCCTATATATATATATATATATATATATATATATATATATATATATATATATATATATATATAGAAAAGATCAGGTCCCTCCGGAGGGACGGGAGGGACCGTCCGGCCAAGGCCATCAGAGGGCTTTCCCGGTGGAATTTTTTGATGAAAATTTTTGAGCATGTTCCTCATCAAGTCTAGTTTATCCATACCAAATTTCAGCTAAAAATTCAACCGGGAAGGCACTCAAATGATTTTTGGAAGATAACTGCGTTTTATATGTATATAAACTGCGCAGTTAACTTCCAAAAATCATTTGACTGCCTTCCCGATTGAATTTTTAGCTGAAATTTGGTATGGATAAACTAGACTTCATGAACAACATGCTCAAAAAAATTCAGCAAAAAATTCCACCGGGAAGGGCCCCAAATGGCGACGGCCGGACGGCGGGTCCTGTCCCTCCGGCTGGACAGGATCAGGCCTCTATATATATATATATATATGTATATATATATATATATAGGTTAATAACGCCCCCTGGGGTAAAAAAAACAAAAAAATATATATAGGTTAATATTTATTAGTGCTAGTATTTGCTGGTAACTGGATTTGCATAACTACTGTTTTCATTTTAAAACATTTACTTTGAAATCATTATTATATGCACTTGTCAGCAAAAAAATAGAAATATTAGAACAAATTTAGTGCTTTCAAGTATTTTGTAAGAGCATTCTTACATAAAATCCCTAATGGCCAAAGAAAATTAACTCTAGCTTCCTTCTTAATTTATCTTTTTATCAGAAAACAGCATGGCTTGCAATGTTCTACATGTGTATACCAACTGGAATTGCGCTTGGATATGTATATGGTGGAATGGTATGTTCTTTGGTTTTTTTCTAAAGATCTAAGGCCTCTTTCACTTTGTTCACTCTCTTCATCTTCTTTTCTTGTTGGTATAGTTGTCTTAAGAGTGTATAAGTAATTTTTGTAGGTTGGAAGCCATCTAACTTGGCATTGGGCTTTTTGGATTGAAGCAATTTTGATGCTCCCTTTTGCTATTTTTGGTTTTGCGATGAAACCGTTGCAATTAAAAGGTACACTTTTGGTACTCTTTTACTCTAATCATGTCATTTTTTTCAAATTATTTAAAATAAAAAAGAATGTACAATGCAGGGTTCTCTCCAAGTGTATCAGAAAAACTACTGACTTCTGTGGCAGCTCCTGGATGTGGAGAAAAAGGTAATGTGGATTTATTTTTATGCTAATTAATGTGAGGAAGTGGCTAATGAGTTCAGCCACAGAGATTTATACATCGAATTTAGCTGATAGAGTTAGTAGCCAAATTTATTTTTTGGTGGCTAATGAGTTCAGCCAGAGATATATTTTTGGTGCATCATACTACCTCCGTTCTCTATTAATGGCAACATTGGACTTTTTACACTATTCACATATTCTACGTTGACTATATTTTATTAATTAATGTATTATAATTTAAATTTTTTAAAAATATTGTTAAATTCTTCTCATTCTAAATTTTCGAAATATGAATTTTTTAAATTTTTTACTAATAAGGAATGAAAGATATTAATGGTCAAACTTGTGCGTTGGTAAACGTGAAATGTTGACTGTTGCAATTAAAGGGGAACGGAGGAAGTATTAATAAGCTCAAATTTATCAAGCCCTGTAATATAATTTCCTTATCCCATTCTATGAAAGTAAGATGAACAAAGTCATATTGAGATTTGCTGATAGAGTTAATAGCCAAAACTTATTAGCAAAATTTGTTTTCAGAACCTTTTCTTCATTAATTTCTATCTTCTCATTGCTTCATAGTTTGATTCAGAACATGTAACGTATGCAGTTGTGTCAAATGGTGAAGATGGTTCATTGACCAGAAGTGAGATTCACGACGCTTCTAAAGTGTCCAGGTACACAGTTTTCTCCCACTTTATCCTTGATAGCTGGAAAAACTATTGCATTTGAGGCCATGAAGTTGGTCTGAAAAGGTTTGCAGTTCATTTAATTCTTATGGCATGTTCATCTCTCATTTTTGGCACAGGTCAAATTGTTATTGTGTTAATTCAGATCAGTTCATCGGATTTTTCAAAGATATGAAAGCTCTTTTTTCTGAAAAGGTTTTTGTTGTGAATGTTCTAGGTATGTTCCTCTCTCTTTTCTTTACCTCCAAGATACTCCACCTATGGAAAATGAAATCTATTGATGCCTTAATCACTTTGTTATGCTTATTGGTGAGGAATTCATGATATGAAATAAGATTTCAATATAATTTCATGGGGATGTCTTTTGCAGGATATGTAGCGTATAATTTTGTAATAGGTGCATACTCCTACTGGGGGCCTAAGGCCGGTTACAACATATATCATATGGTAAGCTTGAGGATTTTAGGAAATACTAACTCATATTTGCATGTTTCCATTGATGTAATGGATACATATTTGACACATCTTTCACTCCGGGTTAATGAATCTGGCACTTCAATTCAATGAAACTGTGTACATTAGATTTAGATTAGTAATAATCCGTCTGGCGTTTTGTACATGTTTGGTGAACATTGTGGCCGATTGATTATTTGATTTGTGGTTTAGCTTGCACAAGTATAACTGATGAATAACGTGGAGACAAGTGGTGTAGCCAGAAATATCGTATTAGGGGAGCCAGGGCTTGGAAATATTATAAAGGGGGCCAAAGTTTCATAATTTAACTTTTTGTGGTTTATAGATAGATTTCACATATTCTCAGAGCAATGCAAATATGGTATTTGGCAGTGTTACTATATTCTCAAATCTCACATAGGTTTATAAATCATTTCATCAATATATATATATATATATATATATATATATATATATATTTGATGCATGTTTGTTTTTCCCACAGAGCAATGCAGATATGGTATTTGGCGGTGTTACAGTTGTATGTGGAATATTTGGAACACTTGCAGGTGGATTTCTTTTGGATCGTATCTCTTCCACACTATCCAATGCTTTTAAGGTAAATAAATGCTGCTTTCTATTTCTTTTTTAAAAGAAAATGCTCTAACAAGAGTACAAAACAATGTAAAATTCGAAAATGGGAGTAATATGTGCACCAGGATGCCCTTTATGTGTAGTTATGCAAATTTTTCTCTTCTGTAGATAAAAGTCGACAAACACTCGTTCTGGGAAGTTGTAACTAATTGTGATTGGTGTTGCAGCTACTCTCTGCAGCAACATTCTTTGGGGCTATATTTTGCTTTGCTGCCTTTTGCTTTAAAAGCTTATACGCTTTTATAGCTCTGTTTGCCATTGGAGAACTGCTCGTGTTTGCCACTCAGGTAAAAAACTTTTAATTCTAATTTAGACATCATTTGTGTATATTTTTTACACCTGAATGACATGCATTTCCCATGTTAGGCTCCCGTAAATTATGTTTGCTTACATTGCGTGAAACCGAGTTTAAGACCATTATCAATGGCTATATCGACTGTCTCCATTCACATATTTGGAGATGTCCCTTCTTCTCCTCTTGTTGGGATTCTCCAGGTTGGTAGCTTATATATGCAAATATCATTCCTGGTTGTTGAGAAATGCCACAGACATGATTGAATGGTTCTTGACCGACATAGTTCTTTTTTTTACAGGATCATGTAAACAATTGGAGGTTTACTGCTTTGACTTTGACATCCATTTTATTCTTGGCATCCTTAATTTGGTTAATAGGTTAGTGACTTTGTTTGAATATCGGTTTAAATATTGTTTTTGTCCCTATCAATAGTGTATATTATTTTAGTTCAGTCCTCCGACCCTATAAAACCCTCCATTTAACAACAAAGTTCACATGACTAACATGGTTCCGATCTCGCCTTTTAAAGTCATTTTAAAATACAGCACTTAAAATATTTCGTTTGTGGAGAGCCATATATACTTGAATTAAAAACATGGATATGTTAGTTTATTTTAACCTAACTCCACCAATAGTCTCAAAAAAATTTGAAAAAGTGGAAACGTAAAGTTTATAATGAAATTATGCGAGTTGTTTAAAAATATAAGATTGACAGAAAGTTGGAGTGGCTATAACAAAAACAATGACATATTACCCGAAATAGGACTAAAAACGTTTGAAAATTCCAAAATAGGACTACCATGTTTTAATTCCCAAAATAGGACTAATTACTGTCGTGTTCTGGCAGTACCAGACTTCAAATATGGCAGTATTTTCTAAACTTGGCAGTAATTTCTCCTATTTTGGGAATAAAAAACATGACAGTCCTATTTTGGAAATTTCAAAATGTTTTAGTCCTATTTTGGGAACTTTCCCAAAAACAATCCGCTCCTTAATTTACAGGAATGAGAAAAAAAACAAAATCTTTGGGTGTTTAATGTGCCTTAAATGTATATCAGTGTTTAATGTTTCATTTAGTGTTAAATGAAACATACTATATTTATATACAAGTATATATCAGTGTTTAATGTGAAATTAATCTAATTCTTAGCTACCACCAAACAGTTGAACTTAAATTCCTCTTTATTCTTTTCCCATGCAACTCAAGTTTCATTACATGTTTCCAACTAAACGAGTTGTTTAAGTATCCACGTTTGAAAATTACTCCTTTTTTATCCCTATTATAAAAGATGGACCGTCCGGTTGAGACTACTTAAAAGTTAAAAGTTGTCGTTGTTGATATGCGTGTTAGGGATATTTCTTCATAGCGTGGACAAATTTGATGAAGAAAGTGAGCGGCCAAACCCTACCACAACGCCATTCCTCGAGGAGGAGATGAAAAAAAGGAAAGAGACTTGTTGAATCATGGCCCTGCTAGCTGCTTGCTGGAAGAACAAGCAAATGTAAAAAATTGTATAGTTTGTCTGTCCAAACGAGTCTGAAGAAGAAATAGTCTGCAGAGGATAGATATTCTGTTAGGGTGGGTTTGTTTTATCAGGGGTGTTGTCTTCTTGATTTTTGCGTTAGAATTTATTTGTTCAATTTTGAAGTATCCATACTTGTTCATAGTTATGATGATGAGGAGGAGGAATCGGAGGATGAACTAATAATAATAGTAGTACTTAATATTAATGTTTACGGATGCAATATTATGAGGACTAAACCCAGATGCAATACGTAATGTGATTATCTTCTTTTTGTATTTTACAAATTTATTAATGATACATATAATGTTTACTTGTTGAAATGATTTAAAGTGATGAAGATAAAAGATAGAAAAACTCGTTAACTCGAGTAGATCGGTGGAATAGATTATGAGTTTTTGCAATTCTCTCAGAGGGAATTAGGGTTATTAGGGACAAAGCGAATTAGAGAGAAGTAGATGACGACATTAGTCAATATGAGATATCATCTGAGATTGGTTCTACATGTGCACTGTAAACAATTATGTCAATTGAGATATATGTAGAACCAATTTTCCAAAATCTTTTGACTAATGTTATCATCTGAGATTTCCAACATCTGTGCATATTAGGAAAAATTGGGTTTAATTGGTTCTACATATATCTCATACACATAATCAACGGACTAATCTGAGATGTTTACATGTGCCTTAGTCAGAGCGTGGATAACATGATTCGCAGATCTTTTACAAAAAGAGATTTTAAAGTTACTCTTTGTTTCTAACATCCTAAGAATATCATCAATAATAAGTTTTTTTATCATCAAATCCAACAAATCTATTATTAAATCAAAGTAACGTTCGTCACATGGCTGATAATACAATCAAATAAAAAGAAGCAAAGTGATAAAAAGCCTAATGTCTGCCGTCCGCCCTCGAACTAGACTTAGAATGTATCACCTATTCACCTCTGTAGAAGCAATAATATTCGTTGATCCTGTATTGTGATAATAATCAATTCGCTGTATTGTCGGGGACAACAGCCGCCAGTGCCGAGACTCCGGCCGTTATTGCTGGGGATAGCAGCTGCCATCACCGGCGCTCGAGCGCATCACCACCTTGCTCCGCTGTTGTTTACACTCTACTAGCTCATCACCATCGTCCTTCCTCGGCCGACGACAACACTCTTCTTCTTTGGAGACTGAGGCTTACGAAATTCACCATGAGGCCTTCTTTCAGAAGACTCACGCCGTGCTAGTGCTGGTTGGCTTGGTGCCGAAATGGCTGAACAGCTGCCAGAGGATACGTTTCCGAGCTCTTCTGCGATGTCACCAGGTTGAATGAAAATCTGGAACATGAACAAAATGGGGAAGATGGACCCAGTCTTTGCCGACAATGAAGTGAATGGGAACAAGGCTACAAGGCCGCCACGCGGGAAAAGAAAAACAAAGACAAAAGGGAGAGAGAGAAAACTTGCCAAGTGAGCTTCCACCAAGGCTGCGACACGCATGTGACTTGGTAACTGGTAACTAGTGCTGTTATGGAAATCGAGCTTGGTTCGAACTTGGCTCGACTCGACTCGGTAAAGCTCGAACTCGACTCGTTTATTCCAGGAATCGAGTCGAGCTCGAACTCATTGGTTTACTCGATAAGATTAACGAGCCGAGCCGGCTCGACTCGAAAAACCCGATAAAGCTCGTGACAAGGCTCGTGAGATGGGTAAAATTGTCATTCTATCACATAATAGGTTTAGCCGTTTAGGCCCATTAGTGCTGGTTGAACATGTGTTGTAAACTTGTAGTTAATAAGTGAGTTTTCGAGTTCGAGTTGCCGAGCTCGAGTAGCTCGACTCAGGTATATTAATGAGTCAAGCTCAAGCAGTAAATAGGTTTAACCAGCCGAGTTCGAGCTCAAATACATAATCGAATTTTAACGAGCCGAGCTCGAGCCAGGCTCGAAAAATGTGTGAGTCGAGTTCGAATTTGTGATACCGGGCTCTGCTTGGCTCGAATAACAGCACTACCGGTAACTCACTTACTAAATAGCTCAATTGAGTATTTTTAAGAGTACGAGGATTTAATTGGACTCTTTTTAAAGTACGGGAGTCTGATTGACTTGTTTAAAATAGTACGAGGACGTATTTGATATTTTTCCTTCTCTCTTTACTATCTTCTTTCATTGGATTTGTCAATGTTGAGTGACTCAAGAATTAAGAAAGATAAAGTTTTGTTTTACTACTTTACTTTACCTCTCATAAAATAGAGAAATTAAAATAAATGGAAAATGAGGTAAATGTAATGGCAAGTTTGTCATTTTATTCATCTTCCCATACTTAAATATGAATTTTACAAATCAAATTGAAATTTCTTTTGCGACCAAGACTGCGTGAAAAAACAAGGCTGGTAGCGTAAAAACCTTATTTAAA
This sequence comes from Cuscuta epithymum, assembly GCA_945859915.1. NCBI lineage: Eukaryota > Viridiplantae > Streptophyta > Magnoliopsida > Solanales > Convolvulaceae > Cuscuta > Cuscuta epithymum. Next base: position 2,833,504 of record CAMAPF010000938.1, read on the forward strand.
GTGTTGCCTCCGTCTCAAAATACTTAATCATCTCTAAAGATTTGGACTATGATTTTGATCAGTATAATATTACGAAAGTTATTATTTTTATACTCTTATGAAAGTGCTTTTAACAAAGAATATTTTCAATAGAATAATAAAATTGGTCAAAGTATTAAAAATGGCTATGTTTTTTGGGACGAAGACAATATTTTGTACTCCATATTAAGAATGCAAAATATTTTAGGATGTTCTTACTTGGACAGTTTTAGTCTCAGACTAGACCATACTAGACTTAAACAGACGAAATTAGACCAGACCAGACCAGACATAAACAGACCGACTTCCATAGTTATAAAATACAAAGAGACCAGATATTTACCAGATCATAAGACGAGACCAGACTTAAACAGACCAGATCAGACTAGATCAGACTTAAACAGATTAGACCAGACCTGACCAGATCAGACCAGATCGGGCCAACAAATTATAGTCTAGTAAAAATATCCTTACTATTCTCACCCAGCTATGTTCGGCGATGCATTTCAGCCCATTATTGACGTCAGCTAATAAGAAATCAAGTAGTCCTGCTTGGATCTGATTCATAAAACTGAGGGAGCAGAAGCAGAAGCTGGAGAGTTTGTGTGAAAGTGCAGAAGTGATTCTGGTGCTCTTTTTTACTCCTAGAATCAGTTTTTTAGAAGATGGGGATGACCAGCTTCTGAAAACTGATTCTGATTCTGCTTCTGCTTTAAAAAAGAACCAGAAGCAGAATTAGTTCCAAACACCCCCTATATAACACCTTCCGGATCCGTGTCGTTGGTCTGGCCTATTTATCGCATTGGGTTTTATTTTTAAATATTGTTTAATTTTGTTACTAATAGGGTTTTATATATATTAATGTCAAAGTTGTGTATCGGCAAATGTGAAAAGTTGACCGTTGCACTTATTTAAGAACGGAGGAAGTATTAATTATCTAAACACACACCATCACTGGAACTACTACATCACCTCACTGCACACAACTGTGAACAATCGGATCACTAATCTCAAAATAATCTATGGATTTAAGAATGCACAACTATAATCCAATGGTTTACATATGTTGAACATACTTTACGTCCTAACATGTACATATTTTGCTCACTCATATTCATCCGTATAGAAATCCTTTTGTGTTTGATTTTTTTTTTTTGTATCCTTATGTGTTCGATATTAGTTCTTAATTGTTGTGCGTTAAATACTGCCTTTTGTGATTAAGATACTTGTTCTGGTGCTTTGTATACAAACTATGTGTAAGATGCTACTTTTCATGTGTATTAGATATTGATCGTTGTGTGTTAGATTGATGTTCTTGTCTGTGTGATAGCGGGAGATGCATGTGGTTTATTGTATACGAAGTACATATTATACTTATTTAAAAAAATTATATATGCAAATGCAATATTGGTGTGATATGAAAGATAATAAAAAATTATTGGCTAAAGGGTCAAATAGGTACATGAACTAACTTAAAGTGTTCAATTAGCCACTTATATAGGAAGTTCTACCCGGCCGTCGCCAATTGGGGCGGTTCCCGGTGGAATTTTTTGATGAAATTTTTTGAGCATCTTCTTCATTAAGTCTAGTTTACCCATATCAAATTTCAGCTAAAAATTAAATCGGGAAGGCAGTCAAATGATATTCCGAAATGTAATGCGCTATTTAACTGCACAGTTATCTTAAAAAATTCATTTGACTGCCTTCGGTTGATTTTTTAGCTTAAATTTGGTATAGGTAAACTAGACTTAATGAAGAAGATGCACAAAACAATTCATCAAAAAATTCCACTGGAAACCGCCCCAATTGGCGACGATCGGGCAGAGGCTCCTATATAAGGGGCTAATTGAACACTTTAAGTTAGTTTATGTACCTATTTGACCCTTTAGCCAAAATTATTTAATTTCATAGTAGTACTACCTCCGTCCCGTTGGAAGGTTCCCCTAGCAAAATGACACGGTTATTTAGGCAGTAATCAAATAAAGTACTTCAAGTATATTTTGAGAAATAATCTTAATACTCCGTGTGTGTGTGTGTGTGTGTGTGTATATATATATATATATATATATATATTATAATGTAGTTAATATTGATAACTGTGATGTTATAAATTTATTATTTTTAATATTTAATGATTAATTTGTCACTTAAGATTGTTAATTGTTTCCTAAAATAGAAATGAGAACCTTTACGTGGGACGTCCAAAAAAGGAAAGCGGGAACCTTCTAATGAGACAGAGGGAAACATAATTTGTGATAAAATTGGATTATAATTTAAAAAGTTAAATCAATTTTAAACTAAAAACATTTTATATGATTTGAGTTTTTATTTTTACCTACTTTTTTGGAAAGTGGTAGCCTCCAACAGTTACATTATTAAATGAATTTGATAGAATTACTCTAATTCCCTGTATTAGTTCCACATCCCAATTCCATTTGTACGAGATAAGTTATTTTGTCCTAGATGTTCATATTTGTACTATGAACCAATTACTTAATGGCCGGTGATTTAATGAGATGGTGGGTTATGATGCGTTCGCACTTCTCACAATAAGAGATGTTCTCATTAGAACCACTCCCCGTGTAATTGTATTTATTTGTGTTTATATAGATTATGGCTCTAAGATTAAAGTTATATGCATTCTAATGATCTAATACATATAAAGATAAAGTTTTTCTTGTTACTGTGTTCACTGTTTAGTGTTGTATTAATTTTTTAAACCAACTCATTGTTCATTTATTTTCATGGATGAATTTTTATAGTTTTTTATCGATTCACTTACATATCGAATTAATTCTTCATTGGATACGAAGCTATTTAGGCTTTAGCTTTGGCAGGATGCTAAACTATTATGGTTTTAGCACTATTAGTGATTATTTTAATATGTATAATAATACACTTACATTGTAAGAAACCTACACAAATACAATTTTAGATCACATGTAGGCTTATGAATATGTGCATGATAATACACACTCAGTAGCAGGGAGTTTTAATGTCATATCATATAATATGGTTGCTATTCGTACCTGTAATATGGACCCTGAAGATATATTTTCTGATCTGCCACATACCTACTTGATATCTCAGTGATACTCCCGCGATGCTGTTGATGTCCCCCACTTCAGATCATTGCAATGCCTCTTGATCTTATCATTTTTCTTCAGTCTAAAGTCCTCATTTCCAACACCATAATTCTCAACTCTACTTTACAACTTAAGAATGGAGCTAAGCTTAAAATGATGCAAGTGATGTCATTTAGTTTTATGAAAAAATTAATCTTGAGTTAAATTTAATTAAATATTTCCCTTCTTGATTTTGTGCTTAGGAAAATGGAAATACCACTAATTTGAAGAGGGAGTTGGTCAAATTGTTTGGTGTTTCACTTTGCCAAGGGCTGCATACTCAATTGAATATTGAGCCACAGATTAAGTTGTCCAAATCAATGTTTGGCGATTACCAGTGGTATTAACTACTAACTCAATCACATATATGGTTTCTTATCTGTTATCTTTTTCGGTTACAAACTTATTGTAACATTTGGTTTGCTAACACGATAACATTTTTTGAGTAACTGTGATGTGTAATAGTTGTTGTATTTACCATTGTTTGCTGAAGGTTATTATCAAGGAGAATTAGTGACTTTTTTATATCCCTGATAGGCATTCTAGTTGCATTTGGTAACCTGATTGTCATTTTTAATGTTATATCATAATATGTTGCTATGATTATTTCAGTGAAAGTGCCAAGGTTATGTTTGCTAAACTGAAAGGAACATGTAGTCAATACCAGAACTCTCTAGCTGTTGGAGAGGTTAGTATTGAATAATTGTGTGTCCTTTACAATTTTACTTTTTGGCAGGCCATCATGAGAAACCTTCCCTTTTCTGAAATCTTAGAGTCATCCTCGGTTGCTGCAAATGGGTTCGTGAATGTCGTTTTGTCAAAAACATGGATGGCTAAGGTGCTTTGCATAATCCTTTTTCATATGTTTTCCGCGACTGTGCAGTGAACATTGACATTAAACCTTAAGCCTCCACGGGCGGAAAATAATGCCCAGTAGTGTTTGTTTCTTTTGGTACACAGTTTTGAGAAATTAAGGGAGTGTTTGCGATTGCTTCAACTTTAAAAAAGTGATTTTTTAAAGTGATTTTTGGGAAAAGTGGTTAATAGTAAAAGTTGGTAGTGTTTGAGAAAAAAGTGATTCTGAAAAAGTAAAAGTTGGTAGTGTTTGGTAAAATAAGTACTTTTTGTGTAATAGAAAAAGTGAGAAGCAGTTTAAAGCACCCTTCTACCTGCTTCCAGCTTTTAGCTTTTAAGTGATTAATTTAAGCAGAAGCTATCCTTTGAAAACACTCTTTTCAACTTTTTTTAAGCCAAAAGCTGAAAAACGCTTTTTTTAATCAACCCCAAACACTCCTTAAATAGTAGACACAAAGCTTTTGCATTGAATAAAAATACATATTTTATTCATCATTTTATACTTCATTGATACCACAATGCTCGCTGGAATGAATGCATTTAATGTTATGTGCTGCATAACATTCAAGAGATGCTTGTCAACGACATTGAAACTTGGGCACCTATGCTTTCGATCAAAAGGGCGCTTGTAGATCACTTTCGATCAAAAGGGCGTTCCAGACACAAACAATAAAAATGTGAATATTTTTTTCTCCGTTACCTTTATTTATATGTTCTCTGAATGTGATGTTGTTTTTGAAACTTGTGGACAATCCTTTAGTGAGCTTTCACTAAGCCATTAACATATACTACCTATGTCCCACTAGCATTGGGACATGAGGAGGTGACACACTTATTAAGAAAAATGAGTTTGTGTGATTGATAATGTAAGAATAAAGTAAGAATAATTTAGAACCACACAAATTTTACCAAATTTGGTATAGCACAATCTTAGTGGAACGGACCGCAAAGGAATGATGGGAGTATTAGGCTACTGTCATAGGAATATTTTTAAATACACACTGTCTGATTTGGGATGTTAGCTCTAAGAGGGAGTAATGTCTCCTTTTGCCCTTATTCCCTGTAAATATTGCTTGAAATGAAAATGGATGCCGACCCTGTTTTTTCTGTTCAATCCATTTGAGTCTCACTAGTGTAGTTGAATTTAGAGAAAAATGGTTAGGATAGTATCAACAATGTTTTATTGAATGTACAGAAAAAGCTTAGCAAAATGTAAACAATAACTTTGTATAACTATCATTTATGTTGGCATGCTTTTCCATTTTGACAGGGAGAAAGCTTTTACAATCCATATATTCCCGGGGTGATAGAGGAACTTACCCATAAAGGGTTAGTCAAAGAAAGTGCAGGTGCTCGTGCCATATTCATTGAAGGCTATTGCGTGCCTCTAATTGTTGTGAAGAGAGATGGAGGTTATAACTATGCTTCTACTGATCTTGTTTCTCTTTGGTTAGTTTGTCTCTCCTTAATTAATCTATACATTTGTGATTTCTACTTTCTAGTAGTTGGCAGTAATGCAGTAATGCTATCTCTGTAAATGCTCCCTCAGATTTCTCTATTGTTCGTTGATTGAGTTTCAGTAGATGGGATAGGAACATATTATGGATCATAACTTGCTCCAAAGTTAGAGGCATAACTATTGTGGTTTCTTGTTTTTTTTTTGGAGATAAATGTAAATATATATTAACACCCAGAAAAAATATACATCACATATTCTAGATCTCCTAAAACCTCCCCCACCCCCACATAATGTGAGGGTGAAAGGGGTTTTTTATTCGATCTATTCTATGCCAAAATAACCAAGTATAATACTTGGCCTATCAAGAGGTTCAAAGATACATCGGTGCCGCACATGCACACACACAGATCAGAGGCTAACAATCTAATCAAAATACAAAGGTGTTGCAAGATGTACACACCCTAAAGTCCAAGACCATGCTTCATGTTGCGGCATCCATTATGTCCATGCCGCGGTGTCCCAAGTGCCCAAGTCGCAGCATCCAAGATATCCATGCCTCAGCGCACCAACCAGTCGTGTAGCCATCTGTCCATATCGCGGCATCCATAATGTCCATGTCGCGGCCTTCTAGTAAAAAAACTATCAAATCCTGTGGGTAGAGACTAAAGAGTATCCGATATACTACAGTCTTGATTTTAGCAACAATGTCCTCCTCCATCTTCATTACTTCATCAAACCTTACCGCGTTCCTTGCATGCCAGATGTAGTAGACTGCGGCACAGAATGCCAGTCTAGCTGCTTTGGCCTTCAGCTTCGAACCTCTGTGCATCTTCATTATCCATTTGATCGAGCTGAGTAGCGTGGTCATTTGGTGACTAAATCCAATCCATTCCCTGATCCTTTTCCATACCCTACATGTAAAAGGACATTGGAAAAAGAGGTGTGGTATTGTTTCCAAACCACCCTTGCATAAGACACATCTATTTACTATATGCAGATAACCGAGGCTATCCTGGGTAGGAAGCCGGTTTTGTGGTTTCTAGTGTTTGAGCATGTAGTTGAGTTTCGGTAGACATGTTAGGGGCGTATTGTGCTTTCTAGAGTGCGGCGCATGTTGTTTTCTACTTGATTTGTGGCATTTGTTGTAACTTGTAGGTGGAATAATGGTCAAATAGGTCCCTGAACCAACCCAACTAGGAGCTCTTTTTGGGCCCTTTTGGTTTAGGCCTTTGGGTTGTGGATGGGAGGCAATGGGGTAGTTAAATTACTTTCATCTACTTTGTCAATATATTTATCGTACATCAAAACATAAATATTGCCTCTGTTACTTCAGTTACCTACTGAGAAACAAAGACTTATTACTATTATTGTCCCTTTTAAGGTGTTTTTTTCAATACTCAGCTCCCTCCTTTCCTTATAACTTTGTCATCTTTCCTTTTTTGTTGTTGTCCCCTTTTAGTCAATTAATTTATTGTCCGAATCATTTCTCTCTTTTCTGTACAAACCTCCACCACACAGCTTCTAGTATGTTATTCCCACGTGCACGTCAGCTTGTCAAAGTTATAAGGGATGGAGGGGGTATATAAGGAGTGTTCAATATAAACTGATCCTTTGTGTTTTCTTTTTGCTCTAAATGCTCTATATCCAGGACTCGTTGAATTTCATTTGGTTACGCCTTTTTATGTGTGTTTCATCACTTCATGATTGAATGCTCAATTTAAGTAAGTAGTGTGATTGCGAGTTGGTTACCGCATTAATTTTGGTTGCTAATATTTCTTCCTCTTGGTATAGCCTGAATGAGGAGAAAGCTGATTGGATTATTTATGTCACTGATTCTTCCCAGGAACAACATTTCACGATGATTTTCAAAGTGTGTCCTTGCTTTTATGGGTGTGGTTTCTCTTATAAAATTCTTTTATCTTTATCTTCTTAATTAAAAAAATTTATAAAATAATGGTGAAGATTATTTGAAAACAATTTATATATTTTTAATGGTAGTTTGATTATGGATATGTTTTTTTTAATTTCAAGTATAGTATTTTCCAAGTGTCTAACTTGTATTTTTTTTAATTTAAGGCAGCCAAACATGCAGGTTGGCTCCCGTCTGCTCATAATTTGTACCCAAAAGTCACTCATGTGGCTTTTGGCGTTTATAAAGGGGAGGATGGAAAGCGCTTTCAGACTCGTAAAACTGATGTCATTCTATTAGCTGATGTTCTTGACGAGGCCAAGAAGCGTTGTAAAAGTGAACTTATAGAGCGTGGCATATATAGTAACCGTAATAATTTACATACTCCGTATAATACAGAGTAATTTATTTTCCATCATTTTCAATGGAATCAAAGACTCACTATTTTTTGGCTTGAGAATATGATGGAATAAAGCAAAATGGCTCACTAAACTGTTTGTGCTTCTTTGTTATGAAGTAACAGTCAGTCTATGCAATTTTCGACGTGGTTTTCACTATGGGTCATTTTTATTTAATGACCTTTATTAAATAATTTTATTATAATTATTATTTTAAATAAATATAGCGTACTATTTGTCTCGAATATAAGCCCAAAATATTATCTCGCCCATAGGCCCGAAAATAGACCGGACCGGCTCTGATGCTAGTGGAACTTTTGTTATATTGTCTTTTTTGTGCTTTTTGTTGTGTCATGTTGATTGTTTAATGTTGTATGCACTTGTTTTTTGTTGATCGGATTCCAGTTGTATGTAGTAGTGTCTATGTTAGTGTGGATGTATTTATGTCTATACACACAGCCTAAATTGATAAGTTGCAATTCTTTTTAATAAATAACACTTATATTAATACGGAGTATTAAATTGATAATGAAATGTAAATCAGTCTAGATAAATTTGACTCTATCTCTAAATATGTGAGATATTTGAAGAAATATTAAATCATACGGAGTATAAAACTAACCATCACAAATCTACTCTAGATCCATACACTCTAAGTTCCATTGATAAAACTAAATTGAATCAATATAGTATATATCACGTATAAAACAATAAATACCCGGGTAATAAAAAATCAAATTCCTTCTTGATTTATCAGCTTCTAAGAATAGAATCAGTCAGTCAAGTATCTTGTGGTCTGAAGGCATCACCTTGGCACTCCCAAGGAGGAAGTCACAGGTTCGAATCACATCCCAGTTCAAGGATATTAGCATTAACATTGAACATATAGTTAGAAAGAATTGTTCAAAAAAAGAATAGAATCAATCACTTTTTTGGGAAGAAGAATCAGAATGAGTCACTTGTTAGTAACTGCTCTCCATTAATTACTCTTGTCTCTTTCCAAATTCATTCTCATTACACTTATGACTTATCTATATACTGTACATAATAATAAAAATAAAATAGTGAGAGAGGACTTTTGGATCGAAGGTTGTAGCACTTTGTATGAATATTTATTTAATGTAAAATTTATTGATAGGGTTAAATTGTTTGTGATTAAAAAAAATAGTGATGGATGAGTTGTAGTGTAGCATATTGACGGTAAAAATAGAAACGTGATTTAGAGCCTAAACGGGTTGATGACAAAATAAAAGAGAATAAAAAACTTTTATTATTAGATAGGCTGTTGAACTTCTCAAAGAGAAACCCATAATTATTCACATATGGAAGAAAAAAAGCGTGTAACTCACAGATATGAAGTAAATGATCTCAATAATCTTCAATGCATAATCTATTTATATATACAAGAAAAGAAATAGCTCATATAAATACAATTTTACCCTTGAAAACTCTTATGTGTCATTCTCCCCACAAATTACTCCTCTACCGTGCAAATGCCATGTGGCGAATTCAAGATTGATACCCAACTAACTGAACAAGCAAAGAACAAAGGAAGGTGACCCTTCATATTAAAAAAACACGTGGCATTAATTTTGTGGGGCCCAATATATAAAAAACACCATTTCTTTTAAAGTGTTATAAGTTTTTAAGCATTTATCTGATATTTATAAAAATTATATCAAAATTTATAATTTTTTACGATCTTTCATTTGACACCAATATTGAATACATAAAAGTTTAAAAAAATCTGAAGATTTATTAAACAATCTTCCCATTTTCCAACCTTATTATTATTTTTTTTCTATTCTGATTTGTCGTCACATGTTTATTCATAACCGCACCGCCTCCTCATGTCTCAATATTGGTGTAAGTGTGAGATATGTATTAGAACATAAGCTTACTAAAAATTGAGTGAAAGAACTTTCTCTCTCATTAACACTTCTTTGAAGTATAATATAAGCTGATTAAGAATTGAGCAGAAGAATTTTCTCTCATATATAATGTTTCTGAGTATAAGATAAGCTGACTAATAATTGAGCGGAAAAGTTTTTTGTCTCATATGTAGTGGTTTTAGATATTAGAAGATTAGCGTGCTAACAATTGAGCGGGATACTTTTCTCTCTCATAATCAATTTTTTAAGTACTACCTCCATCCCCCTAAGTTTGGGACAAGACAAGGTAACACGGTTATTAATAAAAGTGAGTTTATGTGATTGATATTTAATTGATAAAGTAAGAATAAAGTAGAAATGATTTAGAACAACACAAAATTTACCAAATAAGGTATGAGACAATCTCAGTGGGACGGACTGAAATGGTAAAATGGGACAATCATAACGAGACGGAGGGAGTATAAGATAAGATAAGTCGGCTAATAATTGAACAGAAAAATTTTCTCTCTCATATATAGTGCTTTAAGGTATAAGAAAATAAACCGCCTAACAATTGAGCGAAAAAATTCTCTCTCTCATTTGTAGTGCTTTTGGGTATTAGAAGATAAACTTGCTAACAATTGAACGGGAAATCTTTCTCTCTCATATATAGTTCTTCTAAGAATAAGAAAAGCCAGTTAACAATTGAGCGGGATAATTTTCTCTCACGTGTGTAGTGCTTTTAGGTATTAGATAAGTTAACTAACAATAGAGTGAGAAGATTTTCTCTCTCATATGTAGTGCTTTTTGGTATTAGAAGATTTTCTCTCTCATGTGTGGTGCCTTTAGGCAACATAAGTTGACTAAAAACTGAGCGGGAAGATTTTCTCTCATATGGAGTGCTTTTAGGTATTAAAAGATTAGAAGATAAGCTTGCTAACAATTGAGCGGAAGAATTTTCTCTCTCATGTGTAGTGCTTTTAGGTAAGATAAATTGACTAACAATTGAGCGGAGAAACTTTCTCTCTCACATTTAGTGCTTTTAGGTATTAGAAGATTATAAGACAAGTTTGCTAACAATGGAGCGAAGAACTTGATCTCTCACAAATAGTTTTTTTAAGTACAAGATAAGTCAGCTAATAATTAAGCGAAATAATTTTTCCATCATATGTAGCCCTTTTAGGTATTACAAAATAAGCTTTCAAACAATTGAGCAGGGAATTGAGTGAGATTATTTTCTCTATCACATGTAGTGCTTTTAGGTATTACAGAGCAGAAGACAAACATCCTAACACTTGAACGGGATAATTTTCTCTCTTATATATAATGCTTTTAGGTATAAGATAAGTCGGCTAACAATTATAATTATTAGATTTATAATTGTAATTAAAAATATAACTTAAATAAAATTACAATTATAATCATAATTATAAAAAATAATAATTAAAATTAAATTTAAAATTATAATAATTATACTAATTACACTAATTATAAGTACAGATACAATTATAAATGTAATTATATTTTTAATTATGATTAATTTTATAATTATTATTGTAATTATAATTATACTCCGTAATATTTATTTCTATAATCATAATTATATCTATAATTACTAATTTAAATATATAATTACTCCGAAGTAATAATAATTACAACAATAACAACAAGAACAACAATCATATTAATAATAATGATGATTATAATTATAATTACATTGTAAATCATAATTATAATTATATTATATTATATTCTATTCTATTTTATTCTATTCTATTCTATTCTATTCTATTCTATTCTATTCTATTCTATTCTATTCTATTCTATTCTATTCTATTCTATTCTATTCTATTCTATTCTATTCTATTCTATTCTATTCTATTCTATTCTATTCTATTCTATTATATTATATTATATTATATTATATTATATTATATTATATTATATTATATTATATTATATTATATTATATTATATTATATTATATTATATTATATTATATTATATTATATTATATTATATTATATTATATTATATTATAATAATAATTTTATATTATTAACATTATTATTATTATATTATTAATAATATTATTATATTAATATATTAATATTATTAACAATATTTATAATATAATAATCATAATTAATATATTAATAAAAGTGATAAATCATGTTTGAATTTTTTGATCTGATCTGATCTGAATGTTTCTGATCTGATCTGAATGTTTCTGATCTGGTCTGATCTGATCTGAATCTTTCTGATCTGATCTGAATGTTGCTGATCTGATCTGACTCTTTCTGATCTGATCTGAATGTTTCTGATCTGATCTGATCTGAATCTTTCTGATCTGATCTGAATCTTTCTGATCTGATCTGATCTGATCTGAATAAAATAAGATTAAGGAATAAGTAATAAGATTAAGACGAACGGAACAGCTTCTAAGTTGGCTAACAATTGAGCGGGGTAATTTTCTCTCTCATATGTAGTGCTTTTAGGTACAAGGAGATAAGGATATAAGCTTTCTAACAATTGAGCGGAAGAACTTTCTCTCTCATATGTAGTTCTTTTTAAGCATAAGATAAGATAATACGGCTAACAATTTAGCAAGAAAATTTAGTTATCACGTGTAGTACTTTTAGATATAAGAAGATAAGATAAGATAAGATAAGATAAGATAATACGGGCAACAATTTAGCAAGAAAATTTATCTCTCACATATTAGCCAACTTATCTTCTTATACCTAAAAGCACTACATGTGAGAGATAAATTTTATTGCTTAATTGTTAGCCGTATTATCTTATCTTATCTTATCTTATCTTATCTTATCTTATCTTATCTTATCTTATCTTATCTTATCTTATCTTATCTTATCTTATCTTATCTTATCTTATCTTATCTTATCTTATCTTATCTTATCTTATCTTATCTTATCTTATCTTATCTTATCTTATCTTATCTTATCTTATCTTATCTTATCTTATCTTATCTTATCTTATCTTATCTTATCTTATCTTATCTTATCTTATCTTATCTTATCTTATCTTATCTTATCTTATCTTATCTTATCTTATCTTATCTTAACTTATCTTATCTTATCTTATCTTCTTATATTTGCAAGCTTTTAGGTATAAGAAGATAAGTTAGCAATAAGATAAATTAACTAACAATTGAGTGGAATAATTTTCTCTCTCATATGTACTGTTTTTAGGTATAAAGATGACAAACTTGCAAATAATTGAGTGACATAATTTTCTCTCTCATATGTAGCGCTTTTAGTTATTTTATATCTAAAAGCTAGAACTACATACGATAAAAAATTCTAACTCTTAATTGTTAGCCGAATTGTCTTATATCTAAAATCACTACGTATAAGTGGGACACTTCTGCCACTTATTTGTTAGCCAGATTTTCTCTCATATGTTAGCACCAATTTAACTAATAATTATCAAGTTCTTATTTAACTAATATTCGTTAGTTTTAATATTTATTGTAATGACTTGAATTTTATGTCATTCACTTATTGTACTCACTTTTTTTGAATAGTACTCCCTCCGTCCCGTTTTACCTGTCTTAGGATGTTTTCTTTTGGACTGTTTTCAGTCCCAGACCAGACCAGATCAGACTCGACCAGACTTAAACAGATTAGACCAGACCAGACCAGACTTAAACAGACCAGACCAGACCAGACTTGGATAGTTATAAAATACACAGAGACCAGACGTTTACTAGACCAGACCAGACCAGACTTAAACAGACCAGACCAGACCAGACCAGACCAGCAAATTTCAGTCCAAAAGAAAACATCCTTACTTTCCCTTTTGTCCCAAAATAAGCGTCTACTTTCATTTTTTGAAAGAAATATGTGATCTATACCATTTCACTTTATTATCCTCAAACCTCAACCACAATTTTTACCTTTTCAACCACTTCATTAATAATCGTGTCAAGTCAAACTAAGACACATAAAATGGGACAGAGGTAGTATTTAATTGTAAAATTAATTTAATTATGAAAATTTATAGGTAGCAAATTCTAATCAGTGATGTCAATTAATATATTCTTCATTCAATATCTTTTTGTATGGATTATACTTTATGATAATAACTTATTGTACTTTTATTTTTCAAAAATTAATTTTAAATATTAAAAGTTAATTTTATTTTAATATTTAATTAGATGATGAATAAACACATATGCACCAACTGTTATTTCCCGTACGTATACACGGATACTATACTAGTTAAAAAGCTAAAATAAAGCTGTGCTTTAAAATGTTGCTCACCATTCCATGCTTATTTTTGGATGGACAAGGAAAATGGAGTTTCAACACGGCTCACCAACACTATGCAAAAATTAAAATGGCAAAATGGCTTTACAAAATGGATTTACATAAGGATCAACACTTGATGGATTGTCTAATAATACTACATACGTAATTTAGAAGTTGCAAATCAAGAAACTATTATCATGAGACTATATATCTATTTTAAAAAAAAGATCTTGAGACAATATATTGCCCCAGACACCAAATGTTCATAGCCTTTCAACTTTTAAAAAACAAACATCGTTGATTACCTAAAGGTAATTAAAAACTGGACAGTAAAAGAAAAGTTTCGTAAAACTTACAAAACTATTTGAAAATTAGATAATAAGTTTAATAACTATTTGATAATAAGTTTACAAAACTCATTGAATGGCTCGTAGATTATGTGTTCGGCAAACTCATTGAATGACTCGTTATATCTTGGGGAAAGATTTCCGACCCCCGGAAATACTTTCTTGAAGACAGCGTGTAACACGTCTCGAGCCACTTTATTTTTTCTAACCTTATTTTGCAGGCTCCAACATATATATAACATCTATCAATTTGAACCAGTTTGCACAAATTGACTTGAGGGGGTATATATATATATAAGTCAATCTGTCAATGATACAAGTCAAACCGACCATAATAGACGAGTTTAAAACATGTCAATATTCCAAAAGCACTACATGTGAGAGATAAATTTTATTGCTTAATTGTTAGCCGTATTATCTTATCTTATCTTATCTTATCTTATCTTATCTTATCTTATCTTATCTTATCTTATCTTATCTTATCTTATCTTATCTTATCTTATCTTATCTTATCTTATCTTATCTTATCTTATCTTATCTTATCTTATCTTATCTTATCTTATCTTATCTTATCTTATCTTATCTTATCTTATCTTATCTTATCTTATCTTATCTTATCTTATCTTATCTTATCTTATCTTCTTATATTTGCAAGCTTTTAGGTATAAGAAGATAAGTTAGCAATAAGATAAATTAACTAACAATTGAGTGGAATAATTTTCTCTCTCATATGTACTGTTTTTAGGTATAAAGATGACAAACTTGCAAATAATTGAGTGACATAATTTTCTCTCTCATATGTAGCGCTTTTAGTTATTTTATATCTAAAAGCTAGAACTACATACGATAAAAAATTCTAACTCTTAATTGTTAGCCGAATTGTCTTATATCTAAAATCACTACGTATAAGTGGGACACTTCTGCCACTTATTTGTTAGCCAGATTTTCTCTCATATGTTAGCACCAATTTAACTAATAATTATCAAGTTCTTATTTAACTAATATTCGTTAGTTTTAATATTTATTGTAATGACTTGAATTTTATGTCATTCACTTATTGTACTCACTTTTTTTGAATAGTACTCCCTCCGTCCCGTTTTACCTGTCTTAGGATGTTTTCTTTTGGACTGTTTTCAGTCCCAGACCAGACCAGACCAGACCAGATCAGACTCGACCAGACTTAAACAGATTAGACCAGACCAGACCAGACTTAAACAGACCAGACCAGACCAGACTTGGATAGTTATAAAATACACAGAGACCAGACGTTTACTAGACCAGACCAGACCAGACTTAAACAGACCAGACCAGACCAGACCAGACCAGCAAATTTCAGTCCAAAAGAAAACATCCTTACTTTCCCTTTTGTCCCAAAATAAGCGTCTACTTTCATTTTTTGAAAGAAATATGTGATCTATACCATTTCACTTTATTATCCTCAAACCTCAACCACAATTTTTACCTTTTCAACCACTTCATTAATAATCGTGTCAAGTCAAACTAAGACACATAAAATGGGACAGAGGTAGTATTTAATTGTAAAATTAATTTAATTATGAAAATTTATAGGTAGCAAATTCTAATCAGTGATGTCAATTAATATATTCTTCATTCAATATCTTTTTGTATGGATTATACTTTATGATAATAACTTATTGTACTTTTATTTTTCAAAAATTAATTTTAAATATTAAAAGTTAATTTTATTTTAATATTTAATTAGATGATGAATAAACACATATGCACCAACTGTTATTTCCCGTACGTATACACGGATACTATACTAGTTAAAAAGCTAAAATAAAGCTGTGCTTTAAAATGTTGCTCACCATTCCATGCTTATTTTTGGATGGACAAGGAAAATGGAGTTTCAACACGGCTCACCAACACTATGCAAAAATTAAAATGGCAAAATGGCTTTACAAAATGGATTTACATAAGGATCAACACTTGATGGATTGTCTAATAATACTACATATGTAATTTAGAAGTTGCAAATCAAGAAACTATTATCATGAGACTATATATCTATTTTAAAAAAAAGATCTTGAGACAATATATTGCCCCAGACACCAAATGTTCATAGCCTTTCAACTTTTAAAAAACAAACATCGTTGATTACCTAAAGGTAATTAAAAACTGGACAGTAAAAGAAAAGTTTCGTAAAACTTACAAAACTATTTGAAAATTAGATAATAAGTTTAATAACTATTTGATAATAAGTTTACAAAACTCATTGAATGGCTCGTAGATTATGTGTTCGGCAAACTCATTGAATGACTCGTTATATCTTGGGGAAAGATTTCCGACCCCCGGAAATACTTTCTTGAAGACAGCGTGTAACACGTCTCGAGCCACTTTATTTTTTCTAACCTTATTTTGCAGGCTCCAACATATATATAACATCTATCAATTTGAACCAGTTTGCACAAATTGACTTGAGGGGGTATATATATATATAAGTCAATCTGTCAATGATACAAGTCAAACCGACCATAATAGACGAGTTTAAAACATGTCAATATTCCAAACAAACCAGTAAATAATTTTGGACCCAACTCTAAATTGTAGTATGAAATCTAATGATGTATTACGAATATTATTTTCTTATACTTCGTATTACGAATTGAATAATTTTGGACACAACCCTAATAAATTAGTTTTTTTTAGGTAGATTCTATGGTACCCAAAAGGTACCGTACCTTTGTCCACATGGACCAATCCGAATGTTGCAGTTGAATTATTTAAGTCTAAATTAAAATTGATATACCTATGTGGACCAATCAAGTGAATGGTAGATACGCTACCCCATTTTTTAAGTGGGTATCGGAGTTCTCACTTTTTTTTATCATCAAAACAAGCCTATATTCATATCAAAAGATTCATGATCATTACATCAAGCAAAGGGAAAATAAAACTGACACCAACTGAAACTCCAACAATTACGACTGTAACCCTATGGTGAGACTTTGAGACGGTCACCCCTGAGAAAGCAACACGAATCGCTAACCATGTAGTGGGCTTGACACAGCCAAACCTGTCAAAACTCAAACGAACTGTCAAAACCAACAACAAAAATGGACACAAGAAAACAAATAACAAACAGATAAAAACTACAAGAAAAATGTTCACGAACTCTAACACCTCGTATATCCCATGGGGGTGGTTCAGGAGGAGGTCGTACCACCGGTACCATGCTAATTGATCCTCCATGACCTTTGGCTGCCAAAGACCATGCATCAATCCTCCGTCCCTGCATAACCAAACTCATCCCCGCTCCGTGCGACTAGGGTAAACAGATAGGCGGCGCCGATCTTCTCCGATGGCGACAGCAATGCTGCATCCTCGAACCTTGACCACAGCGCCGATCTCCTCGAGCCATGA
Source organism: Cuscuta epithymum (assembly GCA_945859915.1). NCBI lineage: Eukaryota > Viridiplantae > Streptophyta > Magnoliopsida > Solanales > Convolvulaceae > Cuscuta > Cuscuta epithymum. The sequence goes on from CAMAPF010000938.1 coordinate 2,851,144, forward strand.
CAACAAATCCGCCCTCCTCCACCGATCTCCACCCTCCGCATCTGACTTGGACTCCAGCCGAGCACCAGCGACCAGGGATAGCAAAGCCGATCTTCGACAAAGTCGAAATTGGAAAAAGGCTCCAACGGCCGATATAGTTGAAGCCCTAGAGAGAAATCTTTTAGCCAAATCGAATCCAACCCTAATAAATTAGTTATATGTAGAAAATCTTGCCAAAGGCTGCTATATATATATATATATATATATATATATATATATATATATATATATAGAGAGGAATGATCATGTACATATGGATGTACGGGGGCTCCGTACGGACAAAGCCATTAGAGGCCCTTACGGGTGGAATTTTTCAATGAAATTTTTTGAGCATGTTCTCCATCAAGTCTAGTTTATCCATACCAAATTTCAGATCAAAATTCGATCGGGAAGGCAGTCAAATAAATTCTTGAAATATATGGCGCATTCTGCGCACATATAATGTGCAGTATATTTCAAGAATTTATTTGACTGCCTTCCCGATCGAATTTTGAGCTGAAATTTGGTATGGATAAACTAGACTTGATGGAGAACATGCTCAAAAAATTTCATCAAAAAATTCCACCCGGAAGGGCCTCTAATGGCTTTGTCCGTACGGAGCCCCCTATGTACGGAGCTTCCTGTACATCCATATGTACAGGAACAGCCCTCTATATATTCCTATATATATATATATTTTGGTTCAGGTGAGAAATACATCTAATGTGATAAATGAGAATGAATCTCAGCCATTGGATTTACGAAGTTGCACTAAAATTGGCTTTATGTTGCAGTAATATTTAAATTTTGCACATGTTGCACTAAAACTGTTTCATGTTGCACTAATATTTGACGGCGTTGCACCGAAATAGTTTCATGTTGCACTAGACACGTGTATTACGAATTTTTCAGAAGTATTTACAGAAATGCCACCGTGCTAGATTGCATATTTCAGTGCATCATGAAGTGTCTTTTACTGCAACTTAGTCGAATCCAATGGCTGAGATTCATTCTCATTTCTCACCCAAAGGGTTCTTCTCACTTGAACCTTACCCTATATATATATATATATATATATATATATATATAACAACCATGAAGAACGCGAAACTCCTCCTTCTCTCTACAACTCCGGCTTATTGACTTCCGGAAATGGAGTTCCGGCACCAACAACGCCGAACTCCGTATCCCTTCACCCATGGACACAGGTACTACATACAAAAGCAACCCCCAGGATACATTGCTAGCTACTGTAAAAGCAACGGGAACAGGACAAGGCATAGGGGAGATGACTACTACACCTACTGGAAAGATTCTCAAAGGACCCAGGACTACACCCAACCAGACCTCCCGACTCGCTACTGCAGTCGTCCTCCCCATCGGTATGCTAGTCCCTGTTACAACACACACAATAGAAACAACACAAGAAGCTGATTTGAATCGCACCGTTTCAACACCAACTCCTATTCTCAACGCTACCATCCGAAAATAGTAGTCACGACCCCAGGCATCCACCGGAGGGAAAGACCGGTCAAATATCCGACCTCTGCAGCGCGGCTACACCCCAGAACTCAATCAACTGTTGTCACTCGTCTTCATCCACTCCACACCTCCTACGGAAAAGAAGCGGATGGCTATTGGAGCACAGTAAGCCACAGACGAAGGCGCTCCAGGCAATATACCAGGCAACGAATCACACCATCCCATCAATTCTCGGACTCAACCCGGTTAGTTAAAAATCCTAATCGTTTCATCTTACTAGATTCAGAAGACAACATTGCCTATTATCCCCCACCCCCACAAGAGTCTAATCAAGAACAGACTCATCCCTACAATCGAGTCATAAAACCCTTCAGCCACAGAATCGACCCGTATTATCAGCAATTTGAGGTACGCCGCAGGCCTGAGACTCAAAATCGATCTCAACCTGATGAAGCGCTTGGAAAGGAACACGCAAGCAGGGCAACCAACGGAATGGAGAGGTCTGTCTCTGAACAAGTCTCGCCGATGTGACCTTCGTCGGGAATTTTAGCCGGAACAGGAGTATCTGATAAGGCTGCGTCGGTAGATCCATTGTGGAAGGATGGCAATCTGGATCCCAAAACCCAGTCTAATAATGCCAAACCGGCTACAGCTAACAGAGATGCAGTGATAAGGCTTGACCCTGGTACCGGAACATGGGCTGATCTTCTACGGGGAGACAAGGCTAAAACCGGTCGGGCCCCAGCACCATTACTCTCACACGCAAGACCTGTTAATAATAATATTATTGTGACTAATGATATTATTACCTCCCATACAGAAACTACTGCCATTTCACAGGATTCCGAAAAATTTTACTTCTTTGGAGAAGCAGGATTTGACTCTATCAAATTAGAATCAAGAACCTTTAAATTCGGAATCACAAACAGTGAAATAACAATTTTGGAAATCAAGAAATCTCAGTTGCACAAGATTACTTTCAGTCTTGATTTGGCTTCTCTAATCATCCGTTATATTTATGAGCTAACAGGAACCGACCTCTCCTATCAGCAACTTAGAAGATTTGGACCTATCTCAGTCTCCTCAAATTTTAATAAAGCTGGTAGCTTCATCAAGATTGCCAAAGATAAGGGAACTTTCATTTTAATTCCTGCAGGCCCAAAAAGATCTAGCTTGATCCAATTCCTGGCAGTTTTTCTAACTTTATTGGAGTCTCAAATTTAGTACAGGAGGAACCTATGAACTGGCTTCCATGAACCACGTTAATTTCAGAGGAGCCAACATCAATTTCTAAACTTATTTTTGATTGTCAAATTAGGGGAGCATACTCAGAGAAACAATGGTCTCCAATTCCAGTGGAACAACACAGGCTAGCTCAGGCATACTCAGATGCTTCAGATAACTTTTACCAATCAGATGACTCCTTTTTCATGGACGACTTTCTGGGTCATGCAACTGAAAGCGATCGCCATCCCCCTATCTCAAATCCGGCAGAAATCGTGAAATCAAAATTCAATAGAATGATTTGCAAAAAATCCAATTTTGTTACATCAGAAAATTGCCTGCCGACGGATAACTGAAACACGCAAATCAAAATATACAGGAAATCTCAAAAGAATAAGAGGCGCCACAGCATGAAGACTAGATCTCAGTCTAGAGAATTTCCTTGGGTGTAATTTTGGGCTTTCTTTTCACTGTACTTTTTTGCTTTGTTTCTTTTATTTCCTTTTCAGCCTGTACTGTTTACTATTTCAATAAAATTCACTTCAATTGCTAAAAAAAAGATAGCTTTTGAATAAATTGTATATGACTCCAAATCATGACTTGGTATAGAACTTCACTCTCTTTCCATAATATATATATATATATATATATATATATATATATACACACACATATTGGGAGCGAATCAGGTGAGAAATGCTCTTAGGCTGAGAACTGCGAAGTTAAACTTATAGACTAAATATATGAACTTTTATCCAAAAAATCATAACTTATAGACCCCTCGAAAATAATTACAGAAATGCCACCGCAAAAAATAATCACAGAAACCTGGAAAAAAAATTGACGCGGTGGCATTTTAGTAATTATTACGGAGAGCATTATAAGTTATGATTTATTGGTTATAAGTTCCTATATTTAGCCTATAAGTTTTCTGTGTTGTAAGATCAGATACAAATCCAAGGGCTGAAATTACTTCTCACTTCTCATTTTAATTATTACGGAGAGCATTATAAGTGGTCATATTTAAAAAAATGACCACTGAGCTTCCTTCCCTTCCTCACTCTGTATTCATCCAGATCTCCACATCAACACCAGAATCCAGAAAGCTCAAGAGTTGGTGCCGCCCTCTTTAGAAATGGAGGAATTAACAAAACATCTAAATCTAATTTTATCTCCCTAACAATTAAAAAAATGAGAACTTTGATACCTACCAAAATTCGTCTTATGAGGTTTTAGTTTCAGATTCCAGCTGGTTGATTATCTTTAAACCTTTTGTAATTGGGCGTAGGAGAAAGAAAGAGACAAAGAGGTTAAACCTTTTATTTTTTTGGTCTTAAACAAAAAAATATGCTTACCTTTAACTTTTTTTAGTCTCTGCAACGAAAGTGATCGTATGATTACCTTTTATTTTTTGGTCTTAGACCACGAACAACCACGAGCAGTTATAGATGAAAATTGAATTCGAAAAGAAAAACAAAAAACCTAGGCTCATATTACTCATATCACAATAAAAGTTTTGGAGATTTGTGTGTAGAATAAAACCACCGGAAAAGAAATAGAGATTATGCATATTGAATCGAGCTTCCTAATGCAAAGTGCTTTCCTGGACTCTGAATCTGTTACGTTTTGGGGACGGGCTGAGTACGAAAGAAATGACAGAGAAATAGAGGATAGAAAAGGTGTCTGCCACTTGCAATGGTATGGTTTTTATTTATTTTTAAAATTAAATCTTGATCCTGTGAATGATCCAACGGCCACGCTTTAAAAGTTCGGACGAGCTTTGTGTCCGGCAGTTCTGAGGAGAGCATCACTCTCTCTCTCTATACATACATACATATATATATATATATATATATATATATATATATATATATATATATATATACAGAAAAGATCAGGTCCCTCCGGAGGGACGGGAGGGACCGTCCGAACTTTACTGTTTGGGGCGGTTCCCGGTGGAATTTTTTGATGAAATTTTTTGAGAATGTTCCTCATCAAGTCTAGTTTGCCCATACCAAATTTCAGCTCAAAATGCGACCAGGAAGGTAGTCAAATAAATTCTTGAAGCTTACTGCACATTCTGCGCATATATAAAGTGCAGTAAGTTTCAAGAATTTATTTGACTGCCTTCCCGGTCGAATTTTGAGCTGAAATTTGGTATGGACAAACTAGACTTGATGAGGAACATGCTCAAAAAATTTCATCAAAAAATTCCACCTGGAACCGCTCCAAACAGTAAAGTTCGGACGGTCCCTCCCGTCCCTCCGGAGGGACCTGAGCAGTCATATATATATATATATATATATATATATATATATATATATATATATATATATATATATATATATATATATATATATATATATATATATATGCCTTGGTTCAAATAAGAACATGATCTTGTGAGAAAAATGAGAATGAATCTGGACCGTTAGATTTGCTTTATGTGAAATTCAATGTGCATTAGATGAAGTTATACACTACAAGAAATGTTACCTTTCTTGACACACATATTTGTTGACACATAAAAAAGTGTCATTATAACCAACATATATTAACACTTTTATGTGTCAAGGAAACTATTTCATTTCAATATGAGTTTATAAAATATTATTCAAGTATAAATATAACAAATTGGTTTTCATTACTTAAAGCTTCCTTGACACACAATATTTGTGTAAGGTTTAGATCAATTATGTGTCACTAAAGGGCTATAGAGATTCACCAACACTTGGGCTTGAGTATTAAGCATTGTTTTTACCAACACCTCTCCTCTTGACACTTTTTATGTGTGTTGGCAATCCCCTCAAGGGCAATCTTGACACTTTTCCCACCTTTTTAACACTTTTTGTTTGTCAAGAAATGTCACTTTTTCTTGTAGTGTATAATGTGTATTAGGTGAAACTGAAATGTGCAACACAAAGGGTACAATGTAGTGACATTATGTAAAGCTAAATTATGCAATAGGTGTATTAATTTGAAATGTGCATGCGCACTACATGAAACTAAAATGTGCAGAATAAAGGGTATGATGTGATGTTATATTTGTACCTTTTATTGTGCATATTTCAGTTTCACCTAATGCACATGTGAGTTTAATTAATTTTTATTCTTCACATTTTAATATCATCTAATGCACATTTCGGTTTCCCCAAATGCACAATTCAGTTCCACATAATTCAATCCAACGGTCCAGATTCGTTTTCATTTCTCTCCTAAGATTCGTTCTTATATATATATATATATATATATATATATATATATATATATATATATATATATATATATATATATATATATATATATATATATATAGAGAGAGAGAGAGAGAGAGAGAGACAACTTTTCATGTCCAGCCGGCCTGACGGGAACTGCCGTCCGGCCGAGGGCATTTCGGGCACTTACCGATGGAATTTGTTTATGAAATATTTTGGGCATGTTCTTCATCAAGTCTAGTTTATTTATACCAAATTTCAGCTCACAATTCGATCGAGAAGGCATTCGAATAATTTTATGAAGTTTACTGCGTTTTTATATGTATAGTTTGACGCAGTCAACTTTGTTTATGTTTATATATATGGCCGGGGTGTTTGCATCTGCTTCATAAAACTGTTTCTGTTTAAAGGTGATGAAAGTGTAGAAGAATTTCTGGGTGCTTCAAATTATTCATAGAATAGGTTTTTTGGAAGTTGGGGGAGACCAACTTCTAAAAATACCAAATTCTAATTCTATTTCCTTGCTTTTAAAAAAAATAGAATCAGTTCAACACATGCCATAATGAGCCCGTTTGGTAGCACCAAAATCGGCTGTTTTGGTTGATTCTGCTGAAATTTATGATATTCTGGCTGGAGTGGCTGTTTTGGCTGATTCTGCTGATTTAAGAAAAAAATATTTTAAAAATATATTTTATTAATAAATTAAAGAAAAAATTATATGTAAAAATAGCTAAAATGGTCCTCTACAGTAACTTCAGCCAATACAGCCAGAAAAGTAACTCCAACCTTACTTTTTCGGCTTATTACACAATTCAGCGCGCGAAAGTTAAAGTTACGTGTTTGGTGAAAAAACTGGCTGATAAGCCTGATAAGCCGAAAACAGAGTTCTCCAAACGGGCTCAATGTTTATTCTGCGTAACTTCCTTACGACTTTTATTTATTATCATTGGATATATAGCTTCGGCTGATAGAGTTCAATTTCATCCTGATTCAACATTTGAGAACTTCGTATATAACATAAAGAGGTGTTTGGGTTGCGCTTTTCTTGTGCGGAAATGAAAAGAAGACCCCCAGTTACATCCTCGTCCTCTCCTCGGATTTGTTGGAGGTTACTGCTCATCATCGTTGTGGCACTACTGTTATTCAATTTTCAGTTGTGTTGTGCCGCTGCATTTAGGGTCTTTCCGCCGTCGCCGCCGCCGCCGAGTGCTGATCCTCCCGTCCACATGAAGATAGCTAATGACTCGCTCCCACGTTCTTAAACATTTGTCTTTTTATAATGTATGAAGTTACGGTTATTTTAATTTTTTATTCACCATGTTTTATTACATCTTGTGAACAAATAGTTAAATATTCCCTTCATCCCTCAAATAATTTCTCGTTTTCTGATATGTATGCCTAAATAATTTTTTTCCCTGATTTGGTAAATAAGTTTATGTTTCTATGTTCCTTTATAGTTGCAATGGTCCACTTTTCACATTTATTAACACACAAGTTTGATCACTAATGTCTTTCATTCCTTATTAGCTAGTAAAAATATAAAAAGTTCATATTTGTAAAATTTAAAATGAGAGGAGTTTAACCTAGGTAGTTAACTCGCTACTCGGTAGTAATTCGGTCAAGGGCCGAGTAGCGAGTAGAACCGATTACTCGGGATTACTCGGTCTTGTAATAATTACATTTAATAGCACATGTGCCTGAGATTATATAAATATAATAGTCTTAAATTTGTCTTAAAATGCATAGAAATGAATAAAATGATAGAAATCCTAATGATGGAGTAGCAAAAGTCATAAACATTCTAAGTCTTCTAGAAAACTCAATCATCTAATAACTTGCTAGGAACTCTGTTCTCTCCCCATGTCCATCCTAAATCGTCTGATTTTCTTTTCAGTGCATGTCGGATTAGCATATTCTGTCAATTAGATGATGTGTGTATCGATCAATGATGTGTCATAGTAAACAATCAATATAATGATATTAATTTAAAGTTATGTAGTACCGAGTATAATATATATAGTCATACTAGTGAAAAGAATTTATTTACTCCGTATATCAACAAATACGTGTGCATCAATATTAAACAATCAAGATGGTGATATTTTAAGAATGCAGAAAGAACAACTGACGAAGAAGGATGGGAGGGCGGAAGAAGAAGAAACGAGAGAGGGGAGAGGGAAAGATACAAGAAAGAGGATGAGAACTTATTGAGAGATCATAATCAGGGGGTAGTAGATGTCAGGAACTCTGTTTAACTTAGGTTTTGTAACATAGTTTTTCAATTTTATAAAGGGGGACCGAGTTAGACCGAGTACTCGCCGAGTTGAAAACTTCACCGAGTTGAGAAACTCGCCGAGTACTCGGCGAGTAACTCGGAAATAAAACACGGACCGATCGAGTTAGATAGCTACTCGACAAGGTCGGTACCCGAGTTGCGAGTACTCGCTGAGTACTCGCCGAGTGCTCACCGAGTAGATAACCCCCAGAGTTTAACAACATTTTTCAAAAATTTAATTTATAATACATTAATCAATTAAATGTAATCAAAGTAGAGTATCTAAATAGTGCAAAATTCACTGATGTTATAACTAAAAAAGAACGAAGGTAGTATCAATTTACTCTACTATCTTAAACAATAACAATAGCACACAAAAGTGCATGTCAATCAGTGTCAAAAGAGTGAACTCGATCTACGGTAAATTTTACCTTGGGTAAAAATAACATTTCAGTTAGAATGGAATACTATTTTCTCAAAATGTGTGCAGTTGAAATTCAGAAGTTTAAATAAAAATGAATCAACCAGGCTTGAGGTACACATTTTTGTACACACACTTACACATTCGTGTCTGTGAAGTGTTTTGTTTTGTCTGTATACAGATACAACTTATTTCACAGACACTTCAAATGCGTTGTGTCTGTATACAGACAAAAAAACACTTCACAGACACGAGTGTGTAAGTGTGTGTACAAAAAATGTGTAACAATAGTTTTATCCAAAACGTATAGAGTCATTATCGGTATAATTGGCGGCGACGATCAGGATCATCTGTTCTATTTATTACTCCGTATTATTATATATGGAGTATAAGAAAACAAATAGCTCATCTAAAGATAATTTTAGCCTTAATGAATCCTAGGTGTCTAACTCTCCTTAATTCACTCATTTAATATAGCAATATCTCGTGGCCATTTTACTTCAAAGTACCAAACTCTCCAATGGAATGGAAGGGATCGGCCGCAGGGAGATGCAGCCGGTGGAGCCAAAGCTTTAAAAAACCCTAATTTTATTTAAATTGTCATCTGTATACATTTTCTAATCTATTTTCCTGTCTGAATTGGTTGAAATTATTGTAGGTGATCATTTTTAGCTACTTTTCATATAACGTTTTTCTTTATTTCATTAATAAAGTATTTTAAATTAAATTTATCAATAAACCAATAGATTCAACTAATTCAATCACTTCTCTCAAACTTTCATCCATTTCAACAGAGTCAATCAATTTTAGTACTACTAAACCATCTAAATGGTCTCTAAAATCAAAATTAGACCATGAAAGTGAAAAATCTAAAAAGTACTAAATCTATTTAAGTAAACTTTCTTAAAGAATGTTATGATGCACTGATTTGATATATAAAATCCGCAAATGAAAATCTAACTAGTTCTGTTTTGAGTTTGTCTAAATTGAAGACAGTGAGTAATTTGAATTCATCAACCCGATTAATAAAAATCTAATGCTATTTTCATTTTTTTATTCTACTCCCTTCCTTGAACTATTACAAACTTTATTCCTTCCTATTATAATGTCACAAAAGAATAAAAAATTAGCAAATTAATCACATCGAATGCTAATAAAATAAAACTTCTAAATTTAGTTTAATTTATAAATCTCTCTTTTTAAGAAAAAAGGGGCAAATATGAAAATATCGATTTGTCATGTTTGATTTGTTTTAAACTGCTTTGATCTATTTAAACTTTAGCTTTGTTTAAAAAAATGACTAATATAACTCGACTGAAGTTATTGTACAAAATCATTTTAACTACTTTTCATATAATTTTTTATTTACTTCATTAATAAATATAATTTAAATTTAGTTCATCCACAAATCAATATATTCAACCAATTCAGCCACTTATGTCAGAATTTCATCAATTTCGAAAGAATCAAACAATTTAGCTAATTTCAGTGTTACTAAATTGGCTCCAGATATCAAAATTAGAACATGAAAGTAACAATATATCAATTGGAATTTGTGAAAAAGGGACTTTTAAAAGTAAAAAAAATGAGAATCTTAAAAAATATAAATATTCTTGAATTTGGTTATTATTGTGGACTTCCAATTCTGTACATGCAAACGAGATAGACTTATAAAAAGTTTCAGACGATTCCCAATGTAGCAACTGGCTAAGATTCGTTTACCTTTTTTTACTCAACCACAACCTCACATTTTCACTTTATTCCCGCATTTTTAAACTCTGATCCAAGTGAAATCGGGAAGAATTTTATGGGACAGAGGGAGTATTAATTTATTATTATTATTATTACATTATTATTATTATTATTATTATGTCGTTGTTGTTATTAACATTATTATTATTACGAGTTGTTGAGTTTAATCCAACACGATATAGTAAATATATGTATAAATATGTATGAACAAGCTCAGTTTTTACGTGGAAACCCGAAAGGGAGAAAACCACGAGACTTTTTAGGCTAACGTCCAAGCCCTGTCATTCTCATTAGGACTCTCCTCACTATTACACAGTACAATTTGAGCTCCCATTAATGGAGTCTTGCAAGCTATTCTAGAGGAAGAAGGAAGAAGGAAGGGAAAGAAGGAAAAGGGATCTCTAATATGGAGGGAAACTCCCATATTTATAGAGAATAGGGGAAGGGGATGCTCTCCACCCTAATGGGCCGCATGGGCCGGAGTGGGCCCAAATGGCTAAAGTGGGCCGGATGGGCCGAAATGGGCCTAGCTGCTCAGGCTCCGTACTGAGTAATAATGTCTTGGGCTCCGATCCTGAACAGTAATAGGCCGGGATAATATATCCCAACACAAGTCCCCCAGTTTCTTGAGTAGTGAGCGTGCGAATCTGCTCGAGAAAATATACTTTTGTTTGCGCTCTTCCTCTGTCTTGCTGGAAACTGTGTTTTCGTATAATCGTAACATATGAGTGGGTGTCTGCCCCTCTAAATATAACCTGCCGGTAAGGCGCTCCCCTCACGACGGGGTCGGGCAAGGGATGCTCTTCCCCGGACACTCTCCCCCTAAATGTATCAGGTGGGAGTAGAGGACTCTTACTCGAACTTTCCAATGGAGAAGCTTATAGGTCCCTGCACAATATAAGCTGACGACGCGGAACTGACAATACATGATGTATGTGTGTATGTATGAATGTATGAGGTATGATGCATGAATGTATGTATGCATGTAATGTATGAGTGCAATGTAAGATGTGGCATAAAGTGGTAGATCTCATCGATAAACTGTACACGACGCCACCGAGGGGCCGATCGTGCTACATAAGATGGGTCCCCCCATCCGGTACGGCATGGGCGGAGCCAAAGATGAACTAGACACGATGCCGCCGAGGGGCCAATCGTGCTACATAAGACGGATCCCCCATCCCGTATGGCATGGGCGGTGCCGAAGATGAACTAGACACGATGCCGCCGAGGGGCCAATCGTGCTGCATAAGACGGTCGTCGCCATTCTAGAGGGAATGGGCGAGCCGAGGATGGACTAGACATGATGCCACCGGGGGGCCAATCATGCTGCATAAAGACGTTTGTCGCCATCCTAGAAGGGATGGACGAGCCGAACAGGAGCCAGACATGATGGCGCTGAGGGGCCGATCGTGCTGCATAAAGACATTCGTCGCCATCCTGAAAGGGATGGGTGAGCCAAACATGAACCAGACACGATGGCACTGAGAGGCTGATCGTGCTGCATAAAGACGTTCGTCGCCATCCTAGAAGGGATGGGCGAGTCGAACACGAGCCAGGCACGATGGTGCTGAGGGGCTGATCGTGCTGCATAAGACGTCCGTCGCCATCCTAGAAGGTATGAGCGAGCTGAACAAGAACTAGACACGATGGCGCTGAGGGGCCGATCGTGCTGCATAAGACGTTCGTCGCCACCCTGGAGGGTATGAGCGAGCTGAACAAGGACTAGACACGATGGCGCTGAGTGTTGAGTTTAATCCAACACGATATAGTAAATATATGTATAAATATGTATGAACAAGCTCAGTTTTTACGTGGAAACCCGAAAGGGAGAAAACCACGGGACTTTTTAGGCTAATGTCCAAGCCCTCTCATTCACATTAGGACTCTCCTCACTATTACACAGTACAATTTGAGCTCCCATTAATGGAGTCTTGCAAGCTATTCTAGAGGAAGAAGGAAGAAGGAAGAAGGAAGGGAAAGAAGGAAAAGGGATCTCTAATATGGAGGGAAACTCCCATATTTATAGAGAATAGGGGAAGGGGATGCTCTCCACCCTAATGGGCCGCATGGGCTAGAGTGGGCCCAAATGGCTAAAGTGGGCCAGATGGGCCGAAATGGGCCTAGCTGCTCAGGCTCCGTACTGAGTAATGTCTTGGGCTCCTGAACGGTAATAAGCCGGGATAATATATCCCAACACGAGTGAATCAAATCACCTTTAAAAGTAAAAAGAATGACATAGACTTATGAAAGAGTTTCAGATGATTCCTGAATAATATCTTTATAATATTTAAGTGACTCAAAAATATAAATGTACTTGAATTTGATTACTATAGTGGACTTTCAATTCTGTACATACAAACGAGATACACTTATGAGCATCTTCTATTGATCAAATATTATTCCTGAAAAGCTCTCTATAATGAACATAATGATAGAAAGAGTACATATAGTGCCTTGACTTCAAATGATTTATTTTTACCGTGTTCATAGTATTATAGTATTGGGTGAGAGAGAATCAAAGTTGATTTACCAATAAATGACAAAATGTTATTGTTCTTACAAAAAACTTATTTATTCAGAGATCAATGGACTAGGGGTGGGCATGGGTCGGGACGGTTCAGGATTAGGGTTATCCCGGTCCCGTCCCAATTAATAATAATGGGACGGGACGGTACGGGACAAGCCTTTGTCCTAGTCTTGTCCCAATTAAATCGGGACCGAGATGATTCAGAACAGTTTGGGACAGTTCGGGACGTCCCAAACTAACAAAAATAATCATTTGTAACTAATATATATTAGCATTTCTAAAATATCATGCAACAAAATATTAACATTTTAAAAGTTAATTGATGTTCATCACAAGCTAAAAGCTACTACATATTAGATTTTAGTTAGCTTTACCAAAATTTGAAATTTAAATATAAAACAAAGCAAAAATGAATTAGTTTATTCAAAATCATGTGTTCTAGTTATGAGATAGTCATATGTAGATATATAAAGTGAGGTAAAAACTTATGTTAGTAAACATTTATGTTAGGTATTATTTTTAATTTAAAAATTGGGCTTGAAAAACTAAAAACATGTTATCATTTATTTTTTGAGTTGACATTACAAACTAGTAACATGCTACAAAATCTATATAGTTATTACAAACGGGACAACGGGACGGTTCGGGATAACCTTCCAATGTCCCGGTCCCGTCCCGTTTTAAACCGGTACGGGACCGGTGCGGGACAAAATCAATGAGACCCAAACGGAACGGGACAACACCGGTACGGTTTCGGGATATACCGGAATGGGACAACGGGACCGGGATTCTTGCCCGCCCCTACAATGGACTATGAAAGAAGCACTATAGTAGATTATCAACTAGTATAAGAAGCCAAATGAAAATAAATTTGTGAATCAAAATTCACACTATTCATTCATAATAATAACCCATAGTAGAAGTTCTTGCCATTGAAAAGATAAACTCCTTATGAAAGAAAACCAAATAACTAACAATTTAATGGTAGAAAGTTAATTAAAATGGAATTATGTAATAATAATAATGAAGATGTGGAAGAAGGTGAAATAAAACTGTAATAGGTGAATCATTACATTTATGGACGATGTGGGAGAGTTTTCTCTCTCATATATAGTGTTTTTCAGGTATAAGATAGGTCGTCTAACAATTGAGCGGAATAATTTTCTCAATTATATGTAGTGCTTTTAAGTGTATGATGATGATGATGAGCCGACTAACAATTGAACGGCCAAAATTTCTCTCTCATATGTAATGTTTTTAGCTATGTATAAGAAGATAAGCTGGCTAACCATTGAGCGAGATAACTTTTTCTCTCATAATTAGTTCTTTTAAGTATAAGATAAGATAATTTGGCTAACAATTGAGCGGGATAACTTTCTCTTTCATTTGTATTGCTTTTAGGTATAATAATAATAATAAGAAGATAAGGAGATAAGCTTGCTAACAATTGAGCATGAGAATTTTCTCTCTCGTATTCAGTACTTTTTAGTATATAGTAAGATATGCCAGCTAACAATTGAACAGGAGAATTTGTTCTCTCATATGTAGTGTGTTTAGATATAAGAAAGATTAAGCCATAAGTCGTCTAACAATTGAACGAGATATTTTTCTCTCTCATAAGTTGTGTTTTTAAGTATAAGATAATTTAATCCTACTAACAACTGAGAGAATTTTTTTTGTATCATATAGTGTTTTTGGGTATAAGACAAGTCGGCTAACAAATGAGCGGAAGAATTGTCTATTTTATATGTACTACTTTTAGTAATTAGAAGATAAACTTGCTAACAATTAAGTGAAAGAATTTTCTCTCTCCGCATATATAGTTTTTTTAAGTATAAGATAATCCGGCTAACAATTGAGCGACATAATTTCTCTCTCTCGTATGTAGTATTTTTAGGTATGAGGTAAGCCGGTGACAATTGAGCTAGAAAACATTCTCTCCCATATGAAAGAGTTTTAGGTGTAAGAAGATAAGCTTGATAATAATTGAGCGGGAGGATTTTCTCTTTTATATGTAGTGCTTTTAGGTATTAGAAAATAAGATTGCTAAAAATTGAGCGGGGGAATTGAGCGGGGAATTTTATCGTTCATATGTAGTGTTTTTAGATATTAGAAGATAAGCTTGCTAACAATTGAGCGGAATAACTTTCTCCCACATATGTAGTTCTTTTAAGTATAAGATAAGAAGACTAAACAATTGAGCGAGATAATTTCTCTCACATGTAGTGCTTTTAGACATAAGAAGCTAAGAAGATAAACTTGATAACAATTAATTGAGTGAGAGAACTTTCCCTCTCATATGTATTTCTTTTTAAGTATATAAGACAATCCGGCTAATCGTTGGATGAAAATTTTCTCTTCCATATGTAGTGCTTTTAGGTATAACATAAGTCGACTAACAAATGACCGAGAGAATTTTCTCTTTCATATGTAGTCTTTTTAGATAAGATACGATAAGCTTTTAGTTATTAGAAGATAAGTTTGCTAACAATTGTTAACAAAGTCAAAGGTTTTTGAAAATGGGATGCAAAGTCCAATATCACTCAAAAATGTGGTGCAAAGTCAAATTTTCCCATTAATAAATTTATAGATAAAAGTTATTCTAAAAGTACTAATCTGAATTTGAGATGATAATTAATTATTACCATAAATTTTATAAGTAGATAAATGATAAATATGGTATACTAATGACCAAAGAATAATGTTGACACCACTAACATCAAATTTAGTGTTTAACCAAAGAAATTACATATAATACTCGTATTATGTTTTGATACTTCATTATCAGGATTAAATGACACTTTGGATGAGGAACCTAACTTAAGTGGGATTTTAATGCTGGGATTCAAACTTGGGAAAAGGGGCAAAAACCTCCCTAGAGTTGCCACTAAAGGGCATCCAAGTCCATGAACTTATTTTTGGAGCATAAAACTCTCTATTTCATGAAAAGAGAGCAAATGCCCCCCTTCTCTAACGGCAAACACACGCAGTGCATAACAGAGTGAGAAGTTGAGATAAAATCAAATACATCCACCCCAAATTGTCACTAAAGCACATCCAAACGTATAAAAAAATTGTGACAAATATGTTAAAACTAACAAGTGCCAAATTAACTAACTAAATGTCGAGCCATAGAGTGAGGGTACCTTTTAGAAGTTTTACTTGAACTCATTTCAGTCCCATACCAGAACAGTTCAGACTCGATCAAACATAAACAGATCAAATCTCGACAATTATAAAGTACATAAAGACCAGACATCTACCGAATAAGATCAGATCAGTTCATACCAAACCAGATCAGATTAGACCAAACCATAAAATTTCAGCCCAAATAAAAAAAATCTCAATCTAGTCTGGTCTGAAATGTTATTTTATAAGAGTATTATTTATATATTATAATCCAGATATAATTAGTATGTATTCATTTATTATTAAAAATAAAAAAAATTCTTCCAAATTATTGTACAATATATCTTCTCAACCTATCATACATTTTTAATGGGTATATTATAAAGAATTAAAAGTATACGAAAACTATTTTATATTCTATATCATACAATAATGTTTTTTCCCCTTTTACTTATAGAAGATATATCGTACAAATTGAGAAAACATAATGTACAATAATTTGAAAGGAATTTTATTATTTTTAAAAATAAATTATTAAAATTAATTAAATAGGATATAAACAGAAGATAATATGAAAATATACATATTCAGAAACAACATTAAAATATCTATGAAGTTGCTAAAAGAAAAATAGATTTTGATAAAAGTTAGATATATAAAGTAAAAGATTAAAAAAATTACATTAACCGGAGAATAGTGTACATAGACCTTTAAGTGGGAAGAAGGTATAAATAATACTCCGTATCAATTAATATTTCAGGCTAGACCAGACTAAAATCGACGAAATGAGACTAAAACAAATCAGACCAGACCAAATAAAAAAATTTCAGTCCAATTAAAAAAGTCATAACTCTATAACTAGACAATCTAGTTAGTTAAGTTTTGAGTAAACGTCTTATCTGAGCAAAATTCATTTTAGTTAGATTTTTTTAGTTGTACTGAAATTTTCTGGTTTGGTCTAGTTCAATCTGGTTTGGTCTGAACTGGTCTGGTCTTATCCGGTAGATATTTGGTCTCTATGTACTTTATAATTGTCCATGTTTGGTCTACTTATATTTGATTGTGTCTGATCTGTTCTGGTTTGAGACTCAAATAAGTTCAACTAAAAACGCCTAAAACAAATCAAATCAAATCAAACTAAAACTAATCAAAAAAGAAAATTCAAGCCCGTAAAAATTACCCTAACTCTATGGCTTTGTTCTCACAAGTTTTATACTCCCTCCGTTTCAGTTTGGTTGACATAGTTTGATTTGTCAACATTTAAGGAAAACATTTACTAAGAGGTAAATTTTACTGTTTGGGCACTGTTTGGACACTATTTGAACACTGTTTGGACACTGTTTGGCACTGTTTGACACTGTTTGACACTGTTTTGTTTACCAAATGGGAAGTGTGACATTCATTTTGAAACGTCCAAAAAAGGAAAGTGTGTCAACCAAACTGAAACGGAGGGAGTATAAGTTTGGATTTGGATGTGCTTTAGTGACAATTTGGGGTGGGTGGATTTGCCTTTATCTCAAACTGTCACACCGTTATGCACTCCGTATGTTTGCAGTTAGAGAAGGGGCATTTCCTCTCTTTTAATGGAATAAAGAGAATTATGCTCCAAAAATAAGTCGAGGAGTATGGATGCCCTTTAGTGGCAACTCTAGGGGGTTTTGCCCTAGAAATGGCAATTTCGACCGACCCGTTAGATACTCGCACCGAACCGATTTGGTCAAACTGGGGAAAATTGGTTTGACTAGGGAATGGATATGGGCGGGGAATACCCGAATTTTTTAAATGGTTAATAGTGCATTTATGGTTCCATACTAATCCGCCCTGTTATCCGCCTCGAAACTGCCCCGTTCACTAACGGTGCAGGTACCTGCATCGTTACCCGACCCGTAACATTAATAATGAATTATAACTTTTTATATATAAGAATAATAAGTATATATATGCTAAATTGTGTATACTAAATACTCGTAGAGCCCGTTTGGTAGTTTACACATTAAAACTTCACATGCAAAATGATTGCATGTAAAGTTTAGGACTGAAAAATAGTTTGCATGTAAAATAGAAATGCATGGTTTGGTTATGTGTGTAATTCCTTTTTAAATTACACCGTGGGTTTGATGTGGTGCAGGCCAATGCAGTCTTCAATTATTGAGCCTGATTCAGCCCTCACGTTTGATATAAGCCATCTCATCCAAATCTATTAACCGAAGTAGAACAAATATGCTGAATCATGCTTCAAAATCGCAGCACACCAACCTACTTTTTCAAATAAAAAACTCACCCACTAATAATTTATATATATACGTGTTGTATATATATAGTTATAAGCACAAAAATGGTCATCTCTTTCAAAACCGACTTCCACAAATTCAATTCTTAGAAGAAGGATAATAACTACACCAATTAGTTACTTCATGGAAATTGCAGTTCAATGGAGCAGCATATTAAGATGACAATTGTGCTCTTCACGATTATCTTTTCTTTTTATAGACGAGACTCGAGAGCAAACTCTTTATTATTGCGGCCAGGCTAAAACAAACGGTGTAAAATGTTTACTTCCCTACACTTCGCATGCAAAATGTTTACTTTACATCATACTAAACGGGCCCGTAGTATATATCATATAAATAATGCTAAAAAGTATACTACTTTTTAGGCCTAAAACAAAATATAGGCCTAAACCAGTTTTTAGAATTTGGATTTGGGAAATTTACCGGGATATGACTAAAACTCAATGAGTTTCTCAATGTATGACCTAACTAGTTTTTATACCTTTGTATGACCAAAAATCTAAAAACAAATAGAAAATTCGTTTATGTTTAAATGTTGAATGACGAAAATACCCTTATTTAAAATGCGTGCACTTTGCACTAATTTCGTCCAATTAAGATTACCGTACTTTATATTTCCGTTAATGCACAAAATTAATGCATGACTTTACTGCACATCCGGTAATAATCATTGCACATTTGCACTTCCCCTAAAATTAATTTTCTTCTTATTCAATTGAGGATTTTTTTAATTTAAATTTTTTATTTATTTTACATCTAATTAAGTATATTGCATTTCATGATGATATCACTCCTTTGTGTTACTGCAATACTGGTCATAATCAATGCACAACAAAATTTCTTAATGCATTCATTCACTGTCATGTACAACATGTCTATTACTATATATATTCACTGTCAATACTCCACACTTATTGAAATATTCAGTGACGGTGTTCAATGCACATATTTAATGCCCACAAACCCTAAATTCAATATGAAACCAAATCTCAAAAAAAAATGGAAGGATGAGAGGGACGAATGGGCAATAACGAAGGTGAGTTGGAGTGTCGTCATGCTGCTGGGTGGCGGCATTGGTTGGATGTAGACAGAGGTGTGCGGATGGGTGGCGGCGTCTGCACGTACGCATCGGGTTGGAGGTTGGGGCGCGGATGGCATGGGAGGCGGCGCGCACGGCCTGGGAGGTGGTGCACATGTCGGGGAAGGGGCGCAGAGGTCTGTGACGGCAGCGCACAGACCTTCGAAGGTGTTCACAGGTCTGGGACGGCGGCGCTTCGATCTGGGACAGCGGCGAGGAGCGGCGGAGGGACGGTGGCTCCTTGGGATCTAGGCTAATAGCAGATCCAAAGCAAAGCCATCTTCACCGCACTCATCACGTAACGAATTGCTACAAAACCATTCACGTAAACTCATGCGCCACACTCCCCCTGCTAGGTAATGATTCAACAATGATGTTCATTAATAATTCAATTGATTGGAAATAAAATTGAATGTGGAGCGTCTGGGTTTGGTGAGTATGGGCATTATGTGAATGGCGGAAAAGTGATTAGCGTCTTCAGGCTTTACGTGAATGGAACTGGCTGCCCTGCGTGCTATCAGGTTGGCGCATGGGATAGACGACGGCTGCCCATGGTGTCTCCTGGACGGCGGCAGATGGCGGGCCACGGGGCAGCGGCGGCAGGGGGTGTGCGGCTGCAGGGGTGTATCTACCGAGGTGGGAGAATGGAGCCTTGGGTTAGGGAAAAGAGTAGGAGCCTAGGGTTTTATAGATATAACGTAGGGGCCTAGGGGTATTTGTGTCCACCTAAATTATTTATTTATTTATTTATTACGAATTTAATTAAATATTGTAAATTTTAATATTATTTTGGTAAAAAAACTTGTTAGGTCATAGATTGATAAAGTGGATAAGTTTTAGTCATACCTAAGATAATTAACTCTTTGGATTTTGGAATGATTACTACCTTTTTATTATGTTACAAGAGATATTAGGTGCATGTCATACTAATATATTTAGGCCTGCTTGATTGCTTAAATATTTAATTTTGTATGTATTAGGGTGCTTTGAATATATAGATAACAAGTAGCATTAGAAATTAGTTATTTGTTTTCCAAAAAATTGTTATTTGGCGTCATTTAGGGAAACGATTACCCGTGGATAAATTGATTCCCCGTTGGGGCGGATACGATTCAAATAAAAATTACCCGAACGAGTAATAGAGCGATTTTGAAGCAAACATTTATCCAACGGGACGGTTTTAGTTTTATGTGTACTCATCCCCGATCCGCCGTTGCAATCACTTTTTGCCCCTTTTCCCTTCAAACTTAATCGGGACGGGATGGGAAACCTCTCTTATTTTTTGAATCGCCGTTTTGTCGATCATCCTGAGGCTGATTGCAATGCAAGGGGTGAAAATCCCAAATATGAAGTTTTCATCCCAAAACAACTGCAACCCGGATGTATTTTAGTATATAGAGGTCTCATCGCCAATACAGAAAACTGAGGGGAGGGGTATCTATGCGGCACATTGACTCTTACGTAGGAAGAGATTCACAGGTGGGCCATCATCCAAGTTAGTGGCCTGCCATTTGCAGAAGGAAAAAGGTGGTCCAACTTTATGAGTTTTGTGCGTGGGATTGAAGCTGGCTGCATGTTGGGAAATAAATGAAAAGAAATTGGTAGTATTGTTGGTATTTTAATTTTACAAAATCAATTGATTTAAATTTAACATTAAACAAGTTCATAGTACTTCTACGGGTTTAGGTCACTAATAATACTAATAAAGATGATTTTGACAAAAATAGGACTTGATTTGGTAATTGCCTAAAAAGAGATAACCACGCGTCTCATTTAGAAACTTTAGGAGTAAATTGTCATATTTGCCCCTGTTTTATTTGATACGCATTTAATTGATTTTCTTTCCTAACTAACCTAACGAACGCTTTTCCTTATATCGCTTATCAGATCTCTTAATACGATTGATCGATCTGAAATTGAAGCTGACGAATTGACGGTAACTATGGAAGACGAAGGAGGAAGTTATCGCTGGTATGAAACGGAAGATTATACAAGGATGAAGAGGTAATTGGCGAATTGTATATGCATCACACAGTTCGTTTTTTCGTATGTGTAATACATCGTTCGTATTTGAATTTCAGTGTATGTATTTCAGAATTTACATTAAATTTAAGCTGTTATTAAACGCATAAGTAATACAGAGCTTTTCAATGAAAAGTGAACGCATTTGGCTGATTATATCTTTTTAACAGCAATTATGTATTTGTGTTTGAGTTGTTTAACTATTGTTTGTATAGAATTCGAGACTTATGAATGGATAATGTAACTGTCTTAGTTATTGTAACTGCAAATCCCTGAGATTCGATTACTGGATGTGATTGTATTTGTAAGTTTAAGTGATTTCAATGAAAACCTAGTGAAATTTGTTAAAGTGACATTCTGTATTTGTGGTGTTATGTAGCTTGTTTGTGAAAATTTTTAAACTGATTTTAATGAAACCTAGTGATTTCATTGTAAAAGTTAAAGTTCAACAATATCTAACTGTAATTGTGAACATCAATATAATGAATAACTATACAAAATAGGGGTAACTGTAAGTGTGAAAATAAAGATAGTTTTTGTGATTCTGAAACTGTATGGGTGATTGTATTTGTTGAAACAAAGGCGTAACTGTAAGTGATAAAACGATGTTGTAATTTTTAGTGTTGAAAGAAATGTGTAACTGTAAGTGATAAAACGAAGTAGTAATTGTGAGTGTTGAAACAAGGGCGTAACTGTAATTGCGATCAGTAAGTGGTAACTGTCAATATTTAATTAATGGGGTAAATGTCAATGTGAAAATTAAAGTGGGTACTGTCAATATTGGAATAAAGTGGTAACTGTCAGTGTGAAAATACAAGGCGTAACTGTCAATATTGGAATAAAGTGGTAACTGTCAATGTGAAAATACAAGGCGTAACTGTCAATATTGGAATAAAGTGGTAATTGTCAATGTGAAAATACAAGGCGTAACTGTCAATATTGGAATAAAGTGGTAATTGTCAATGTGAAAATACAAGGCGTAACTGTCAATATTGGAATAAAGTGGTAACTGTCAATGTGAAAATACAAGGCGTAACTGTCAATATTGGAATAAAGTGGTAACTGTCAATGTGAAAATACAAGGCGTAACTGTCAATATTGGAATAAAGTGGTAATTGTCAATGTGAAAATACAAGGCGTAACTGTCAATATTAAAATAAAGGAGTAACTGTCAGTGTGAAAATACAAGACGTAACTGTCAATATTGAAATGTAGAAGTAACTGTCCATACTCCATACAAGTGGTAACTGTCAATATTGAAATAAAGGAGTAACTGTCAGTGTGAAAATGTAGTTAAGTAACTGTAACTACAATGTAACTTACATTATTTTCAGGTTGCAACAAGTGATGTTGACATTATTTTTTGATGGAAGATGGAACAAGGACAAAAAATTTGTTTATAGAGCAACATACGGATTATTGATTAATCCAAATGCCTCTTATTGTGACTTGCTTTATGAGATACGAGGTACTGTGGAGCTCCAACAGAATGTCAACATATTGAGTATATCATATCAAATAGATGAAACATTTGAGCCAACAATTATAGATAATGATCAGAGTGTAAGGTTTTATTTACACCTTAAGACGGGTGTCAAATCTGAAGTTGGAAAATACCCATTGTGTATTCAAATTGAAAATGATAAGGTAGTTCCTGATGTGGATATGGACTGCCACAGTGATACCTGGGAGGAAGTAGGTCAGTCAGAGTTCAATTTGAATGATGAATACCCAAGAACTGATGTGACAATGACCAGAAATTCTGAAGTATGTACTGGACCACCATCCACAGCAGGTCAACTTACAACTTGTTCAACAAGTTCTTTATTGTCATGTATGGATGGTAGTAGAAGTGAAATATTGGATGGAATGGACACAACATTAAGGATCAATGGGCTATATCCGAGTAAAGAGGAATTTAAGGAGACTTTACAGATATATGCCTTGCACAACAAATTTGAATTCGAAACCAAAACTTCGAATCCTTGGGTTCTCCATGTTATTTGTGTTGATCAAAATTGCAAATGGGCTGTCCGTGGAGTTAGAATCAAGGAATCAGATTATTTTCAAATCAAAAGGTAGTTCCAGAGGGTATTATTATGCATTAATTTTATTTGTTACAAAATGAAAGTATTGTTTCACTTAACAACTTTTATGTAATGTGTGCAGGTTTGACAACGTCCATTCTTGCTCAATTGACTATAGACTTGGTGCAAATAGGCAAGCAACCGCTGCAGTTATAGGAAAACTTATTAAACATCAGTACCTTGATGCTTCCAGAAAGCCTTATCAACCAAAAGCAATAATGGCAGACTTAAGCAGGGAGTTAGGGCTGAATGTGAGTTACAAAAAGGCATGGAGGGGAAAGGAGCGTGCCTTGACTTCAATATCTGGAACAAACATAGAATCGTATGGAAAGTTACCAACTTTATGCTACATGTTGAAAAAAACAAATCCAGGTTCACTTGTTTTGCTTGACACTGATAAGAAAGGGAATTTCAAAACTTTGTTTATGTCACTAGGAGCTTGGAGAGAAGGATGGGCCTTTTGTCGTCCAGTTATTAGCGTTGATGGTTCTTTTCTGAAAGCCAAGTTTCGTGGAACAATTCTGAGTGCATGTTCTCTTGATGCGAATAGACAAATTTTTCCAGTAGCCTTTGGAATATGTGAAAGAGAGAACAAGGAGTCGTGGTCATGGTTTTTTAATAAACTCAAGGAAGCCATTGGGGTTAGAGCTGATCTCTGTATCGTGTCTGATAGGAATGAAGGTCTGATTCGGGCTGCACAAGATATTTATCCTGAAGCTGATCATGGGCATTGCGTCCAACATATATTGGGAAACATAACATCCAAGTACAAAGGAAATTCAAAGAGAGTTACTACTTTTTTCAATGCAGCTGCACGGGCAGCAACAGAGCGCAAATGGGAATATTTCATGAAGTTATTAGATGCAGAGGATCCTCAAATAAGGCAATTTCTGGAAAAAATTGGTCATGATAAGTGGGCAAGATGTAAGTTTGCACGAAGGAGATACTCGATGGTAACTTCAAATAATGCTGAGTCATTAAACGCAATGGACGCAACCGCAAGAGAATACCCAATATCAATGTTGATTGAGTTCCTAAGATCAAGAATGCAAACATGGTTCCATGACAGAAGGAAATTAGCAATTGAGAATAATTCAAAACTATCTCTTGCAGCAGAGGAAGTGCTGGTTAACCTTCTCAATGATTCAACAGGGATGATTGTAAGTTATATGTAAATATATTATAATGCAGTTACCAAGTGAAGCATTGAACATATATTCTGTTGAATTGTAGCATACAATCATAATTGAACATATACTGAGTGCAACATATAATCATTAACAAATTAACGATTGTAGGTGAGACCAAGTACGGCTTACTTGTTTGAAGTGATTGACAAAGCTTGCAGAGCATACATTGTTGACCTACTGGAAAGGACATGCACGTGTAAAGAATTTCAATTGGAGGACTTTGTTTGTGTACATGCCGTGGCAGCGATTGCACACCGGAAAGGTCTATCATGCTATGATTTTGTTTCAGAATACTACAAGAACAGTGCATGGTTAAATGCATATAGTGGAGTGGTATATCCTTTAGGAGAGTATTCTGTTGATGATATTCCAATGGAGGACCGCAACAGGGTTGTAAAACCACCAGTCTCGGATAAAAAGACAGCTGGGAGACCGAAAAACAAAAGAATCCCTTCAAAGGGTGAGTTTGTGTCAAGACAAACTTGTGGGAGATGCAAGCAACATGGTCACAATCAAAAAACATGCCACAACCCAATACCACGAGTTCCTAGATAGATTTTACTATAAAATGTGTTTGGTCTTTGTAAACAATCGTATTGAATTACTTTACTTCATAATAATAGTGCTGTAATAAGGATATTATGTCAGGATTATAACCTGCAGTTTTCTGGGCAGTGACTAAAGTGTATTATGTCAGGGTATTAGGTGACATATGATTGCTATTACTGGTTTTGGTTGTTGTTTCAGTATGATAATGCTTGATTCTGTTCTGTGAAGTTTCATAATCATTTTCATTCATGATGTCCATACTCCCTACTAGTTGTGATGAATGACATGAATTTATGGTGCTTAAGCAAAGTCTGGGTAAGAAGTTTGAGATAAGCCAAATTTTATGGTGTTTAGGAACCCAATCTATCTAAGGTAGGTGTACCTATAGTTACAGTAGCAGTAATGGATAGTAGTTGACCAATTTGTGCTTTCATCAGAGCAACAAAATGCTGAAATTGATCATTGATGATTTACAATGTTGGAGATATCTGATTCTACATAATTAATTGTTCTTGAACTTTCAATTGATTCTCCTAGATATTGTTTAGCCTTTGATTTATATTTTGGTATCCAACCAGGTGGTAGCTGAGTAAGTGCTTGCTTCCATAACACCCTATTTAGAATGAATGTGTATAGACTAATATTTCTCTTTTACTAGTATCAATAATTTTATTTCTTAGTGAAAATGCTGAAAAGATTAGTGTCAGACGTTTGGAACACAGGAACACTGGAAAAGATGATCAATGGCTATAATTCAGAAGATTCAAATGACAAGTGATGAGTCATCTATGTTTCTTGACCTGGCCTTATTGGGAAGAGTTTAGTGATAGTGACCAGTACATAGTTTATATACTAAACAACTATAATAGGATATGCCCCAGAAATAAAACAAAAGGATAAGAAACCAATATTCCATACTTAGTATCAGTATTACACAATGTTTTCATGTAAAAGTCATGAAAAAAGAAACATCAAAATAGTAGTCAAAGATGATACATTTCAGTAGGAACCTGGGCACATATCAAAAGACCTCAACAATACGCAGAAAGTTGAGTGTCAAAGTGATTGTTTACAGTGAAAGTTGATCTAAAATTTAAAAAATAATCACTTCTTAATTGCATCAGAGTGAATTGCCAGTGACTTTCCCTTTGCTGAGCCATATACGTAGAGATCATGAGCCCACTTCGCGCGATAATCAGCTATTCTGTCTGGGTATACAGTACGAACGTCCAAGGTCATTTGAAGCACTTCAGCAAATTTGAGAACCATAAATCCACAATCTCCACTACAAAAAAAATAAAAGAATTAAAAACAAATACAATCTGTACACACGTATTAATCAATAATAATAGAAGGGAGAACAGTTACCCGTTCACTTGTTGCGGAACACCAGTGACTACTTCCACCTCATATGGAACAACTTCTTCAGGAGCAGTGTTGCTTGAAACAGCTTTAACATCAGCTAGAACTAGAGGAAGAAAGTGAATCAACCCTTGCATCTTTTTAAGAATATTTGGCTTCATAGTACCCAACCTATTGTTGCTATCGTAGAGCCGCAAAGTATGCGCCTGAACATCCAAAACCACAAGAACCCAATGATTGGATTCTATAGATGTGTAGAAATACACATAATCAGATTTTATCCATGGCCGGAGATACAGCGTAGGATCGCCAGATAAAGCGTCATTCAAGCAACCATCCAGAGATGCATCATGTGGATCACATTTTCCAGATTTATATCGAATAAATAGTTCATTTATTCGATCAACAACGTAGCAGCTCGCTGTAGAGAACTTCTGAACAAGCTTGAATGTTGCAGCTTTCAAACGGAGATAAAAATCAACAGTCTCTATATGCTAGAAAATCATAAATATATTAACAAATGATAATCAGTAAACATGACAAAAATATTAATTAATTTAAAACATTATTAACACATAACACTTAAAAACCATACCGTAGAATCAATCCATTGACCAGATTGATGAAGCTTGTACAACCATGATTTCTTCTCAATTTCAAGCCCAGGATCTAGAAGAAGAAGAAAATTAATCTCGTGTTCAGGCTTATACTTCACTTTGGTTGCCACATTTTTGTGTCCACGTGCAACACCTTCCATAACATACTTAGAAAACTTAAGCTGCTCAGATTTAGATTTGAAAACAGAAAATGGATCAAAGCTGAATGGGCAAACAACTTGCAGATGACATGCTTTTTTGTTCTTTTTCAAAGCTTCAGAACCCGGAGTGTAGCGAGAAGGTGATTTGGCCTTTCTTTTGGGTCTACCTTTAGTCAAGGTTAGATCATCAATCTCAACAACATCAATAGCAGTAACCGGGTCAGTCTGCAAAATATGAAAAGTAAATATGAAATTAAAGTGGAGAATAAAAATATAGTGACCAAGAGAAGAAAATTTGTAGTTATAAATTTCAAAGTCACCTCATGTGTGGTTTGAGCAGATGGAAGAATAGTACAAGGTTGCTCCTCAAATGTGACTGCCTAGAAAAACGAAAAATTGAAAAATATATTATGTAAGTGGTATATTTAGAAAATAAACGAGATAAAGTTCAATTAAAATAACTAAAAACCTGGAGTTTCTCATGATTGATGTTTTCATTTATATGAGAGGAAGAGGCTGGTTCACAACCATTAGGGATTACAAGCTATTGAAAAGGATAAACAGTTAGACATGATTTAATAAATAACAAAAAAAAAGAATAAAATGTGAGAAATATGTACACATACCATCGACTCGTACATATCTAAAGCAATGTTGAGAGCTTGAGTCATTCCCTTCTCAAACATATCATCAGAATCTGTGACTACATGAGGTACTTCTAGCAATGAACAATCTGAATTAAAATTGACATCTTCATTTGCTACAGTATCTGCATCAACATTCACACCGGCATTGGCATTGGGCTGGTCTGAACAACGGGTTGGAGAATGACTGACACCTTCAGAAATTATTTTATTTGTTAAGCTTTCAACATATTCCTTGAACTTCATAGCCATGATTTCTTGGTCTTTGATCAACTGTGCAATTGTTCCATCCTGCAGCTTGATTTTTTCATCAAGTTTTTTTATCTCTAAACTCTGTAGATTCAACTGATCTTCTAGAGATGATATCTTCAACATAAGAGAAGCTTTTTGATGTTGTCCATGTTGTCGATCTTGAACAGAAAATGAAGTTGTATCATTCACTGGTTGTTCCACACTGACACCTGCATCAGTCCTAACTACTCTATCCACATCATCCCTCACTAATCTAGGAGATTTCCTTTGATTACTTATCTTAGAAACGTGGATATCAACTTGTCTTTCTTCACAAGATATAGAAGTACTATTATACACGGGTTCCTGCGCAGTGACTTCCTTGTCAGTATTTCCAAGTCTCAGCAGCTTCCTTGCCTTAGTTTTCTTAGGAACAACAACATCAATTGGTATGACTTTGCGTTTCTTTATGGGCACTTTTTTCTTGGTCATGCTAATAGGTGTAGCAGCAGTGGACTGAGGGATGACAACATTGCGTGGTGTAATTGGACAAAAGACAAACTGTAAATGCATAGAAATTAGTAGATATTTAACATGAATCATACAAATGAACAAGAAATTGAAAAATAAAAACATGACATAATGGAATAGATCATTGCGTTTAGTGTAACATAAATATGAACTCACATGCGGGTTAGAGAAAATAATACGCTTCAGGCATGCACTACTGGGCCTAGAAGTAGAAGACCATCGTAGAATCAATGGGTATGCATTTGTGTCCACCAGTTCAGTAATATGTGTCTCTTTAAGTGCAGGGAAGACTTCATAAGCCCAAACTTGTAACGCCATAACACAACTATACACATTGTAATGTTTGTTGGATATCATGCTATCTACCCCAGCCTTAAAGTAATTAATCATATCTGCCCATATGACACTCCCCCATGGGTAAGAATTAAAGTTCTCCAGATTATCTACTAGGTTAATGTAATGCTTATTTAGAGACACTTGACCATCTGCGGCTAAAAAGGCATGTGACAAAACAAAGAGCAAAGACAACTTAACTATGTCATCATTTGGCAATTGACCTTTTTCAAGGGTCTTAAACAAATTCTTAATATCTGACCGAAAAACCCTTGTCTTGCGAGTAGGAAAGTAGTTTGTCCAGATCACTCCCCTCTCAGTTATAGCAGGTGGATTAGATTCAAAATGGTCATCGAAACGGAGGCCTAAAATTTCAGTGAATTCAGAAACTGAAAATGATATAAGCCTATTCTCTATTTCGAAATGAAAACCGGAAGAACCATCTTTCTCACAATCATCTAATTCAACCAAGTTACCCAGCAACAAATGTAATAATTGCCCACAACAAGTGATCTCCTTAGCATGTAAGAATTTCCCAAAGACTGTCTCACTAAACAATTGAAGTTGAGCAGGAAGAAGTTTGGACTTAATAAGCTGTATTGAGTCATAAAGCCTTGAGAAAGTATTGACTTTCCTGTTTGAAATTTCCTTATAAACCAATGACTTCTCTGCCAAGCGCTTATATTTCTGGTAAAACAAAATGAAATTTATAATGTGTAAGTGCATGATAAAACTAAAGTATTGGACATTATACTTCACTAAAAAATAAACTTACAGGATTAGCATTATGCATCAACGCTAAGCGATTTGAAACACGGCGTGATGGTGTAGTCACTGGAGGAGATGTGAACTCACTGTCCGACATTTCTAAATCAAAAAAAAATATAAATTTCAGTTAAATGACAAAAATGACCTAACACAAATGAAAAACACATAAAGTTAAATGAAATAAACAACTACATGGAGATGAACATTATAGAGTAGTAGTTATAAAGTGACAATAGATTGAGAATCCTCATTAATGTAGCAGGTCATTACAAAGGAAAAGTATTATACATTAGCAAACATAAGCCTACTTTAAATATCACTGAATAGTGACCAATTCGTATACAGACCTAAGTGAAGGATATTAACAAGTAACAACATCTTCTACATAAGGAAAATGCAAATTGGTAACAAATAAAGCTGAATGAGAAGCACAAAAAACACAGTAGAGTTGGTATACAAAAGATAATACGAAGGAAACAATGACAATGAAAGGAAGTCTGAAAAATCAAAATAGGACAATTATAGTAACATATTCAAATATATACACCACTTAAACTTAGTAGAATCAAATTCATCAATTGAAATCATAGAATAACGATAATTTCATCGGAAAGCAAACTCAAAAATGAAATTCATAATTAAAAGTATTTTCCCGTGCTTTATGAATCGAGAAAGTGTACTGACCGCAAGAACTGATGATTACAAACTTGATGCAATCGGAATCAAATGGACGGAGTATTGAGGAGAAACTGATGAAAAATCATCTCGAGAGTCGAGAGAGAAGATGAGCGTGTTCAGAGATGAGCGTGTTCAGAGTGAGAAAGCATGCATAAACGATGGAGTTCAGAAGAGTGGAAACGGCTAGAAGGGGTATATTGGTAAGTTCACGGTGTGGGTAAAAGGGCCGGGCTACATTTAGTGAGTTTTACGGGAAAATAAAAAAAGGCCCTATTTCTGTCAAAGCAAAAGTCTGTAGTATTATTCATGTCATTATTTCTACTTCTACTACTACTTCGTATATTATATGAAAATATAATAATGTAGAAATATAGAAAAAAAATAATAGTTTTAATTTTATTTCAAATTGAACTCAAGTGCGCATTTGTAATACTTACAAAAAAATTAATTCACATTTTTTATTTTTTTGCATCGGTATGTTTGAGTTTTAAAACAATAATTATAGGTCAAAAAAAAATTAACACATAAATGATGTGTAATAAAATAACTAAGGATTTATGCATTTAATTAAAAAATAATGCGCTGAGGGGATATATTGACGGTGTTGGGTTGCAGAGAAAAACTGAACTGACTGAGTGAATACGTATAAACAGGAGGGAAATTAGATTTATTGACGGGCTGGGTTGCGGTTAGCCTGATCCACTCCTAATTGAAATAGTGTATCTGACACTTTCACCCTCAATCATTTCCGTACGCTATGGGGTCCATTCACGTAATTTACCATGCGCTCTTCTTCTTCACTTCCACTCGCCGGACACATCTCCCCTTTCATCCCTCTCATTTCATCAACCAGTCTTCTCGCTGCTGCAAAGGAATCCTCTCCGAAGCTCAGGTCTTTCTCTTGTTCAAAAATATTCCTGAATTTTTTACTCTATCGTACTTGATTAGTTGATTGGCCGGCACCATAACGCGTGGTTCTGTTGTAAGTTTGTAGGACGAAGGAATTTAGTCCCGCGATCTCATAATCGCGATTTGAATATTGAGAAACAACTGATGGATTTGAAGGAAGGGAATCCCGAATTGAACAAGAATCTTTACCCTGCCATAGAGCCGTATGGCTCAGGTTTTTTGAAAGTCTCTGATCTTCACTCCATTTATTGGGAGCAGTCTGGGAATCCCAATGGGCATGTGAGCTCTCTTCTTCCTCTTCCTCTTTTTACTCTATTTGCTTCTTTGTATTTGATTTTGATCGATTGGTTATACTATGTTTCTTCTGATGCGGTTTGCTGGATTTAGATGTCAAGTGTAACCTCTGCAATAAAAATTTGACCATCTGTGTGGATGAGCATCTTGGTTATATATACTTTTTGCTTAACATTCTTTGACATACTCCCTCAAATAAAATTCATACTTTGACTTTAAGGTTTTTAAGAAAGTGAAAGTTTTGCTTTTGACTTTCCCATCATACCCCTCAAAAAGAAAGTAGATTACATGTAGTGACAGAGAAGGTAGGTAATAAAGTAAGAGTATACATGTAACTTTATATTAAAAACTTCCAAAAAATAGAAGTGTGAAGTTTATTTTTAAGCTGGAGAGTGTGAAGTTTATCTTGGACCGGAGGTAGTATATGATATATCCATGTTTAGAATTCTTATACCACGAGAGAAAATTAGCTAAGTACTTTTTGCATAACTTTCTCGGACTATTCTGCATTGCCATTACTCTGAAGATCATATTTGTACTTCCCAGCCTGTTGTTTTTCTTCATGGAGGTCCGGGAGGTGGAACTTCGCCAAGTAACCGGAGATTCTTTGATCCTGACTTCTACCGGATCGTTCTATTTGATCAAGTAAGTCACATGAATGTTTTTGTCTACCTGTTAAAGGGTTGTTTTTAGTGCTTAGGCCAGAGAGATCATTTTGATGGATATAAGGTATGGTCTTGGTCTAGAGAGGTGCAGGTAAAAGTACACCCCATGCTTGCTTGGTGGAGAATACTACATGGGACCTTATCGAGGATATTGAAAAACTAAGAGAACACTTGGAAATTGCAGAATGGCAGGTCAATTTTTATTTATTTATAACATAGATGTGGTTCAATGGATGCTTCTTTTCACTCTTAATAAGAAAAGTATAATCTTTCCAGGTATTTGGTGGATCGTGGGGGAGCACACTTGCTCTTGCATATAGCCAATCCCATCCTGACAAGGTTTTGATTATTAGGAAATCTCATATGTAAACTTTAATGAATGAAACTCCAAATCATTATTCATTAAAATGATATAAGGTATATAAATCAACCCCATACTTATCCTGTACTTCTCTATGCATTTAAGGTTACTGGCTTGGTCCTCAGAGGGATATTTTTATTGAGGAAGAAAGAAATTGATTGGTTCTATGAGGGTGGGGCTGCTGCAATATTTCCCGATGGTATGATTTTTTAACAACATATAAAGGCCTGTTTAGTAACACTAGTCAGCCTTTTTCCTACAGAAATAATCAAAATAACAAAAAGGACTAGCCACTGAGTCACTGACTTGCACTTATTTCGCTAAAGTCGATATTACCAAGTGTTGTTCATTTTAGAAAATTCGATAGATCAACCCTTTTTGGCCAAATAACCCTTCACAAGAAGGCCCTTAAATGTAAATTTAACCTTGTGAGGTAATGCTTATTAGTTAATAGTTGTCATGAAAAGGTTGCTTGGCAGCCAAATCATTGCTTGTTGTTTGTTGCAGCATGGGAACCATTCAGGGATTTGATTCCAGAAAATGAGAGAAATTGCTTTGTCGAGGCATATCACAAGAGGTTAAATTCAGATGATCTTGAAACACAAGTAAGGTTAATTTCAGACCTAAAATGGTGTGTGCGCCGTCTGGGTTCAATCTTTGCAGACCATTTATAATTGCACACCACATTAGTTATGTTCTCTCACTGTGTGCTTCATGATTAGTTGTGATTTTTTGTTTTATTTTCTGAAGATCTAAGTTTTACAGAATGCAGCAGCGAGAGCATGGACTAAATGGGAAATGATGACTGTTCATCTTCTCCCTAACGAAGAAAACATAAGGAGAGGAGATGACGACCAATTTTCATTGGTGAGCAGTTAATTTAGCAACCTTTTGGGATATAATATAATACTATCAGTATAATATAATACGAAGTATAATATAATATATTTGAGTAAATTGTGTATCATGCTTACTATGATTTTCCATCCAGGCATTTGCTAGGATTGAGAATCACTATTTTATCAACAAAGGATTCTTCCCTACAGATTCTTTCCTGCTAGAAAATATTGAAAAGATAAAGCACATCAAAGCTATAATTGTTCAGGTGTGTGAATCCTCTTTTAACAATACTTGGATAATGTGGTTAAGTTCACTTATTTAAATAGTGTGATGCCATTTGTCTTGATGTGTTTTGATTTTTGGACATATCTGTTATGTTGCAGGGTAGATATGATATTTGTTGTCCAATGATGTCAGCTTGGGATCTTCATAAAGCTTGGCCTGAGGCAGAACTCACGGTAATTGATAACTTGTTTCCAGCACTGATTTTTTGGGGGCTCGATATTTATAATTTTTGTTCTGCTTTGTTAGGAGATGGGTTTCTCATTTTTTTTACAGATTTTGAAGCTCCGTAGATTAATTTTAGATATTCATTCAAACTCATTTTATTCAACTGCTTCTACATTTTTAAAGACCGACTCCAAAGATGTATACCATTTTAATCACAAATTTCGTCAAAATTGTGCTAATAAATCTTAAATGCTTGTCTAAAACCATTTCCTTTCTTTTTGTTGTTGTGGGGGGTGGGGTTCATGTTACAGGTTGTTAGAGATGCAGGACATTCGGCAAATGAACCAGGAATAACAGCAGAGCTTGTGGCTGCAAATGAAAAGCTGAAAAACATTCTGAAAGGTATATAGCCATCCTTGGAAGGGACACAAAAAATAACAGAACCTGTACCACCTTTTGGGCTTCACTGCCCCGCAACCCCTTCAGACAACGGATGATATTTCGGACTATGGCCTGAAACTGTCGAAGGGAACTTTACTTTGATTCGTTCATGATTGCCCATGTTTTCTTTTCTTCCTTAAGACCTTAATTAAAATGCTTCATTCTCTTCGTAGAAAATGAGGTTGAGATTCCATGAACATGTCACTCGTTGTATCATATTCTCAAGACAGAGAATCTCTTTCTAAAAGGTCAAGCTAATAACAGAATAGCCCCTCTAAAAAAAGAAAGCCCCCCTAAAAAAGTGAGAATTAGTCAAAAAAATATATGGAGTATATTGGTTTAGTGTTTTATGTTTTGCGAACTCAAATATAAATGATAAATCTATGTTATAAGACCCGGACTGGCCGGTCCCACCCGGAACCCGCCCACCCCGCTACATATCCGGTCCGGCTGGGCATCGAACCGCAAATGTGATGAAAACCGGATTTAACCGGCGACCTGCCCAGGCCCGGGATGGACCTGACCACTCCAAACTCAGAAAATGCCAAGAAAACTGGGGGAAGAAGTTGGCCGCGGGGATCAAACTCACGCCAACTGAAGCAATTTGGTGTTTCCAACCAATGGGCTACGGACACCGGTTGGTAATTTTGGATGCTTAGCTATCCTTATACCTTTCAAATGTGTACCATTTAATTGAGCTTTAATCAGTCTGTTAAATAATTATTTTATAATAAAAATTATACTATGTAATACATACAAACCAATGTTGCGCTATTTATACTTCCTCAATCCGCCATTAGGTATGTCATTTTTATTTTTTATTTTTTCTTATTTTGTAATTGGTATTATGTTCATATTTAAATTATTTATCATCCATTTTATACACAAATGTATTTTAAATTTTGTTAAAACTAGTATACTTTAATAAAATATAGTTTTTTTACATTAATTATATTCTATTCTAAATATGTAATTAAGAAATTATATAGGTTTCTATTCATGAATTTCATTTTATATATAAATATGTGTATTCGTGTTGATCGGGTTTACCGGTCGTTGACCGGGTTGACCCGCCGGGTCAGGGTTGACCCGTGACCCAATCATTTGTCCGGGTCACTCACCGGTCTGGTTCTTACAACATAGATATAAATATGTTTTGTTATTCAAATAATTTCGAATAGACGGATATGGATACTTTGGAAACCCTAGTAGTATTGGGCTTAACCCATTTGTATATCTTGTATAGGAAACCCTAGTACTCTAAATATAGCTATAAATATAGCTTCTTGTATAGCATTTTGATATCAAGTACTTCGTATATGAAATACAACCATACTTGTTCACAGATACAAATACTATTATTTGTATTATTACAAGCATATTTAGTTACTCTGTCAAAATTTGCCATTTGATTTCTTGAATTCAAATATTCGAATAAAATTTAAATATATTTAAAGAAAACAATCGAATGGAATAGAAAGTAGTTATGGACCGGGCCCGGTCCGGTTCCGGTTCGGGCCTGGGCCCGGCCGGGCTTTTATTTGAGAATGGGTGAACCGGAACCGGCCCGGGTGGCCGACGGGTTCGGGTCAGGCCGGGCCGGGCCTCGGGCCACTTCCTATTTTTTTTTTACTTTTCTAATTAATCCCCGACCTCTCCAGCCCCCTCACTCAAGCCCCCAAACCACCCCAAATGGCCCAAAACACCCAGCCCAACCCTGAAAAATAAAAAAAATTGAAAAAAAAAGGCCCGGAACCGGGCCCGGACGGGCCGGTTCGTCTATTGGGTGACCCGAGCCCGCACCGTAAAACCACCGGACCGGGCCTACCCGGACTGGTCCCTGGACGGGCCGCCGGTTCCGAACAGTGCCGGTTCAGGCCGGTTCCGGGTCAGGCCACCCGGCCCGAGTCCATGCCTAATAGAAAGTATGATTGATTATAATTATGAATGTTAAAAAAATTTAGTATGAATATTAATGCACATTACTACTCGACTTGATTCAAATCGTTTCTGTATGTGTTAACTGTTTTGGTAGAGTAAATATTCCAAAACAAAAATCTCTTTTCGTCTTTGGCTTTTCTAGACTGGGGAGTACGGAGTACCCATCCATTCAAAATCATTTTAATAAACCTAAGAGGCTATTGGAATTGTTGCAATAAAAAGAATCACAATATCATTAAACATTAGAAATTCTTTGTAGATAGAGATGTAATATACTTGTTAGCTCTACACTCATGGTTGTAGCTGACAACATATGAAACATGTTATTGAGGTGGCTAAACCCTAAATGCAAATATGCAATCGTGCATGGAGTAGTACGTGAACCATAAGATGATGAAGGAATGGGGTTTGGAAGAAAAATGAGGGAATGAGGGATAGGTGGGTATAGGGGTTTAATTTGGATGTTAGCGTCTTGGGGGAACACTATTTTTCATACACTACAAACGTTGCTAATTGCAACGTGTTGGGTTGAAAACGCCAAGAACCAAACAACCTCAAAGCCTCGTTGTACGTGGTTACTCTTCAATTTGTGCAAAAGTTTATACTCGGTATATATGAACTAGTTTTCTACTCGTGCGTTGCGCGATAAAATAGGTGCCCAGTGTGATTTTGTTGGAAAATATGTATATTTTATGTTGAATTGATAAGATTACTTTTAGCATATGACATGTTAACATTGATATCAACGTAACTTAGAAATGGAGTATTAACATTCCTTCATCATGATTCATAAAAGATGGCCGAATAAAATAAAAAACGCACACTCACATAAGGGCTAGACCATGTTTTCCTAATTTCACAATAAAAAGTATCGTAAAAGCGAGAAATGTCTAATACATATATAAATACTAATGTTTTCTGGGAACTTTGAATCTTTTAATCTTTATCAATACAATGCATGTTTTATAGGAACTTTGAACTTCAAGCTAAGTATCCCATTAAGTCGACCTCTAAATATGGATCTCGGTGAACGAAGGCATCCTTACAAGAGATATGTTCTAAAACCTTAAACACTCTAGGTGTGTGTGAGTTTGTCACAATGAGTTTTGTTATCTCTCAGTGAGGGCTGATTTTTTAAAAAGCAACACTTAATAGTTAGGCTTTTGAAAGGCTTAGGAGGGGTTGGCCTTTAGCTTAAGATCAATATCTCCATATAAAACGAAGTAAGTACTTAGTAACACTTGACAGTTGCATAACGACGACACAGAGTTTCAAAAAAGCAAAAAATGGGGAAGCATCAAATATAAATATAAATGGCATAAATCACAAGCACCTTAACTATTGCGAGCGGAATCAAAATATGTTGTTCGGTCAACAATTTTTTTAAAATGCAAGAAATGCTTTCCCGTATTCTTCTATTCTGTTTACGGTACGCCGGCCTATGTTTAGTCCACGGTACGCCGGCTGTATTGTCCACGGTAAATGTACGCCAGCCTACGTTTAACCAATACACAATGTGTATATGTTTTCATCCAAAAATGTTGAACTATTTCCAAAACTGATATGAGACTTGTTATAAAACAATTAAC
Source organism: Cuscuta epithymum (assembly GCA_945859915.1). Classification (NCBI taxonomy): domain Eukaryota; kingdom Viridiplantae; phylum Streptophyta; class Magnoliopsida; order Solanales; family Convolvulaceae; genus Cuscuta; species Cuscuta epithymum. Next base: position 2,889,201 of record CAMAPF010000938.1, read on the forward strand.
TAAGAGCAACAACATGGGCACAATGGCTTAAATGGTTAAGCCAATAGTACATAGTTACTTAATTACATATATGTGGTTCACTATAAAACAATACTCTGGAAAATGAGTTGGTCAAGCAGATAGATTATTCACTACTATTCACTATTTTAATTTTATTTTTTATGTTTGAAGTTTATTAGTTCTTGTTTTATTTTCATTTTATTTATACTATTGATGATAACCAGTGGCGGATCTTGTGATCAAAAGTTGAGTGTTCAAAATTAATTTATCGTCAAAATGTTGAACAAATAATATTATTTGATCCAACAAATGAATACGTATATATATTACTTTTTCAGCAACAAAAAAATGGAAAATAAGATTAAATGCAAGAGATATTATCTAAAAATACACTATATAAATTATTACATCAATTGCATCTGTATATTTTAACATTTTATTTTTAGTTTTTTGGGTGTTCACATGAACACCTTTGCACAAAAGGGATCCGCCCCTGATGACAACGACTTATGAGATTATCTGATTATGTAACAAAATGAATGTGAAACCCATATGATCAAATTCTTTCAACCTTTTGAACTGGGTAGTGAATGAACAACATACTTGATATATCACATTTCAAGGATTACAACAAGTTCTTATTTACCTATATCACTATATGCAACAAATGGATTCAGAGGCCGGTCAAAGCGGCTGAACATTTAATTTCTTATGAAGTTACGTTGGGCAAAACGCAGCAGCGAAGTGGACTATTGTACTTGGTGTCGGCGGTAGGTGACTCCTACTCGAGAATTGAAGGTGACTCCTACGCCGCTTTTGACCCCTTAGGCTTAGATAAGAACGACTTTCTAGAGCATAGTGGAGACTTTTTCATTGAGGACGCACCGACGCAAGGCAGATGAAGGGAGATGAGCCGACGACTTAGAGCCCGTTTGGAGAACTCTGTTTTCGGCTTATCAGGCTTATCAGCCAGCTTTTTCACCAAACACGTAACTTTTACTTTCGCGCGCTGAATTGTGTAATAAGCCGAAAAAGTAAGGTTGGAGTTACTTTTCTGGCTGTATTGGCTGAAGTTACTGTAGAGGACCATTTTAGCTATTTTTACATATAATTTTTTCTTTAATTTATTAATAAAATATATTTTTAAAATATTTTTTTCTTAAATCAGCAGAATCAGCCAAAACAGCCACTCCAGCCAAAATATCATAAATTTCAGCAGAATCAACCAAAACAGCCGATTTTGGTGCTACCAAACGGGCTCTTAGTAAGACGGTAACATTAGGGTATTAACTAAGAACACAAAATTTAAAGCACAGTGTACAAGAGCTGATAGTTACATGTTACACCAACACATTTTTAGTATCTAAAATACCCTTACCTTCATTGGTGATTATAAGTGTGTGTATAATAAGATAAGATATACAAGTATGTCTTTTAAAGGAATATATCAATATATGTTAATAAATGCTCATATGATCTATTATCAATTGTTACCGTACATATATAAATATATAATGCCGTGCAGTAAGGATGTTTTTACTTGGACTGAAATTTTCTTGTCTGATCTGTTTAAGTCTGGTCTGATAAATGTTTAGTCTCTGTGTATTTATAACTATAGAAGTCTGATCTGGTCTAGTATGATCTATGTAAGTCTCGTCTGGAATTTATAACTATATATGTGTTCACTTCTTATATGTAATCTGGAGTGGAAACATGTACTATACACAGAGTAACACTCCATGTCATAATAAATAAAAAAAACACCATGTAATTTCAATTTTCTCTGCCTACGTCCTATTACTTAATTTAGTTTTAACACATTGTGAGCCTCTTTGTTAACCCATATATGCGGCTTATTAATTTTTAATCAACTGGGCAACTTTTAATTTCACGTTCAAAATTGTGCGATAATCAAAATAAATAAGGTTAGAAGTACTGTTCCGACCGAATTGAGTGAAATTGTTGAATGTGATAGTTTTACCTATATCCATTTTTTGACCGTCTAAAAAATTTTGTCATTTCCATTCAAGGTAACAATTATGTGGCTAAAGTTAATCTCTTTCATTTGCATAAATCTCGATTAAATTACAGTTTTTGCCTTATTATTCTATGTGGAAGTCACGTCAACCAATTGTCATCAATTTCAACATATTTAACAAATTTCAATGTCACCAAACCGATTCTAATGTACATTTGAACATTACATCTACACATATACAAAAACCGAGTTAGGACTAAAGTGAAATGTAATTATATTTGACTTAAGGAAAATATTCATGTAAGGTAGGCCTAAAAGTTAAAATTTTAAGCCTCTTTCAATTGAGAGGCTTACAAGATGAATTTTTTGATGGCTTTTTGTGAGAATGTTCTCATGAAGTGCATATTATATCTACCAAATTTCAGAATAAAATTTAATCGGGAAGACTTAAATAATTTTTTAAAAATGGGCAGTTTTTAATATATGCAGTTTTAAAAGTAAGATGACTTCCCGATAGAATTTTAAGTTAAAATTTGGTGTACATTACATACACTTCATGTAGAACATGCTCACAAAATTTCATAAATATTTTACCCGGAAGCACTTCAAATGAAAGGGACTTAAAACTTGTAAGTTTTAGACCAACATTCCTCTTTTGACTTAATGCTAGTTGCGTAGACTAAATGGAAAACGCCCAATTCAATGACGCTAATAACTTGCTCGTACAAGTATATTAAAAAACGTAAATTTACAAGATTGATATTGTTTTGTTTTGATAAAGTTGATAAAATTACGTACTTTCAATTATAGACTAATAAACCGATCAATGGAATACGAGTTATACGACAACTCTGATAAGGGCGAACTTTATTTAGGCTATGTTTGGCACGACAAGCTGAAAGATCTTTTTATAGACTTTTTTGTAACTGTTAGCTTTTTTGAGCTGAAAAGCTTGCAGGTGGAAAAGACTACTTTTTTTTTATGAAAGCTACTTTTTTTTTTAAATAGTCATGTTTAAAACTGTTAGCTGCTTCATGAAAGCTACTTTGTAACTGTTAGCTGCTTCATGAAAGCTATTTTTTTTTAAATAGTCATGTTTGGCGAAATTAGCTGTTATGAAAAGCTGAAATTATAAAATTACAATTAAGGACATTAATTAACAAGTACTCCATATTCATTTTTTCCTGATAATCCACTCAAACGAAGAAGATTTTTTGTGGCAACAGTCCTATTCAAGATTTTAGTACTCATTTGGAGTCCTGAATAACCAATATTACACCCATTGAGTTGCTGATGTGCATTGGGCAACAAAAAATAACAGCTAAACTGTGCTAAAACATATAAAAACAAAAAAAACAGTACACACACAAAAGAAAAAGGGCGGTAAAATTATAAAGTGCAAAATGTTGAGAAATAACAACAAAGAAAACCGAGCAGAACATTACACTAAAAAATTACAACAAAAAGTGAAGAAAAAACATAACATGAATACACAAAAAACTATGAAAAACCCAAGGAAATAAACCCAAAAACCTAGTAATAAAGCAAAATAAAAGTCAAAGCAGTATGAAATAAAACAAGAAACGGCCATTGTATTGAACCAAAGAAGCATGAAAAACTCAGGGAAAACAACAACTATTAGCCTAAATATTTAGCATTACAATGAACGAAACGAACATGAACATGAAACAAATACACAACCCAAAAAGCTGCCAACGTTTATGTTGATAATATTTAATATCAAGAATAAAATCAAAGAAATATATTTCAATTTGTAAAAACAGAGATTAAAAAATTAAGATAAAATCAACACAAAATTCAAGTACATTATTCACCAAATTGATGTAAACTTGTAACATCTATCAAGCTTGAACATCACACAAGTTTGGAAAACAAATTATTAAACAAAACAAAAATAATCAACAAACACATCGGTTAACAATTGAGATGAATTAAAAGGTTTAAGAAAGATAATTAGGGGAAGAAGACGAACTCACCTGCAGGTTACTTGGGGGTTGATAGGAAAGTTGGAGAAGATGAAAGACAGGAAGCGCAGCGGCAGGGTTATACAAGGAATGTAGTAAATAATGAAAAGGTTTTTTTGTTTCGACGCTTCCTTGCATAGTGTGTCGTGAAAGACTCGAGCTTCTCAAAAAAAATTAACGGGCCAAACACAAAACTCGAATCTTTTAGTGACTTTTTAAATAATAGATAAATCATAAGCTACCACCTTTTGTATGCCAAACATAGCCTTAGAATGATTAACAATAAGCTGCAAATACTCTTTCTGAACTATTAAATAAGCCCTCGTACTATACCAAAAAGTCGATTAGGCCCCCGTACTTTACAAACACTCAATTAAGTCCTTGAACTATTAAAAAAAACGTTCAATTAAGCCCTTTCGATCGGTAAGTAACCGGTTTCCCGGTTAAATGTAACTCGTTTCCCGGCAGACGCCGTTGCTGGGGTTCGAGCACATTGTCGCCGTTGTAGCCGTTTAATCGGGAAACCAGTTACTTACCGATCGAAAGGGTTTAATTGAACTTTTTTTAATAGTTTGAGGACTTAATTGAATGTTTTCATGTACGAGGGCCTAGTTGACTTGTCGGCATAGTACAAGGCTTATTTGATAGTTTTCCCAGTTAATATTAAGCTCATTCATGATGGGGGAACCAACTTTTGAGCTTAATTTCAAAAAATGGATGTTTATCAAGGCTTGTCAATTTCATAAAATCATTTTGTCTATGACGATTCTGCAATGACTGAATGAGGATTATAATCATCTTCATAAATAAATAATAAAAAACTAATTTTAATAAATAATATTGGCCACAAAAAAGCTTAAACGGAACCTAGAAATTCGCTAAACAATGCTCAAAACAATTGCGGTGAGCGTGGATCGAACAATGCTCAAAACAATTGCGGTGAGCGTGGATCGAACACGCGACCTTCAGATCTTCAGTCTGACGCTCTCCCAACTGAGCTATCCCCGCGATTGTAATACTTATCTTCGTTTGGCATAAGATGGATAAAGCAAGTATGCCAAAACATGGAAAAATGTAAAAAACGCCGTTGCCGGGGATCGAACCCGGGTCACCCGCGTGACAGGCGGGAATACTTACCACTATACTACAACGACCTTGTTGTTATAAGTAATTGTTTTTTGCTAAATATATGATAACGAACAAGGCAACTTTTCCTGTGGGCTATGGACACGTGACATATCTATATCTATATTTTGGATAAGGAAAGTAGAAATTAAACCTGAGTAAACAAATGAAACACGGTGGACTGAAACTCAAAATGTATGATACATATATATCACTAGACGAAGTACCCGTGCACGGGACATATCTAGAATTGAAAAATGACTTAATTAAAATTATGTTTTGTGATAGTACATAATGTGTAACTTTATCAAATAAAAAGGATGATAAAGTGTATGTGTTATTACTTTTATTAATTAGAAAAATTGAAAATAATAATCCCAACAATTACCGGTCCGCTGTTAATGATCTCAACTATCGATTATTCCTGGGTGGTCCTAACTATAGGAGATATTTTTCCAAAAACAGTCCCTAACCGGTTACAACCTGATATAGCAGGTCAATTTTAAATTCGAACTATGTGTATGCTTTAAATAATCTCAATTATAGTCGACCTTTTTAATTAATCCCAACTATTAACTCTCAATTTTTAGAAAATAGAGAAATATTTTTATAAACTTCCAAACTAAATATTTTTAAACACGTATAAACAACTACGAAGGTTAAACAAATGTACCAAAGTTAAATAAAATATTTTAGTCATTTTTTGATTTATTTTCGCTAAAATTTTATTTTTTCTTTTTTCCAATTTGTTTTTCCCAATCGTGTTATCAATTTATGATTTTATATTATTTTCTTTTATATCTGTTTGTGTTAGACACTAGTTTTGAAAAATGGTCCTTATAGTTGGGACCACGCAGAAATAATCGATAGTTGGGATTATTAACGGCGGACCGACAATAGTTGAGATTATTAGTTTCAATTTTTCCTTAATTATATACGTAGTGGTTGTTGTATGAAAAAAGAAAAATTTGATAGTAAAAAATTCAAGTAAAATTAAAATAAACGATTAGGTACAATCAATAACTCTATGTAACAATGAAATAACTTGATATTACAATTATTAATGGACGTCATGAAATTTTTGTTGTTGTTGTTGTATTTTCTCTCATGTATAGTATTTGTTCTTTTAAACGCTAATATAGGGTGTACAAATCCATGACCGAATTCGCTAGCAGATGCAGTGATTAGCTATTGGCGGCAATGAATTCTCATCCGTATTTTAAAGATTGTTACATATGACTTTGACACATTATTTAAGAAGGAGAAAAGGAGGAAAGTAGTAGGGGTAATGAATAGTATACAAAAAGTAAAAGATAAGATGTTGACATATGAAAGAGTAGATAAAAAGTATTATGTACTACGTATAAAAATTAAGGAAAATTGAGTATTTTTTTAAGGGAAAACTTTCTAAAAAGGAAGGTGTAGCAACCTTTTAAATAAATCCTTAAAAGAAAATTGTATCAAACTTTATAATACGGAGAGAGTATCATTAAAGAAAGTACATCAAAAAAGTTTCATGATACACACTAATAATTTTAGATTTTTTTCAAAAATATTACTAAAATAAAATTATTTACATAAATATGACTAATAGTTACTACAATGTAATGTCATGGTAACTTAAGTTTAAAAATTGAATATAAGTTACTATGATTTCATTACTACTTTAGTCATTAGTCACATTTTGTAAACGATATTTAATTTAATCATAAATAAGTAATTATTTCATAATTGTACTATCAATTGAACTTTTGTCGTCCTACTCCAATTTGTTCAAAATTAAACTTTTTTTGTCATACTCCAATTTGTTCACGGTGGTATTTACAGGATACAAATGAGGTTTCTTTTAAAAATGGTAAATTTATGATCCTTGAGGCAAATTACCATCATACGTATAAATAAATTACCCAAATTTGCCAAATGCTATCCATATATACACTATCAAATATTTCGTCATTAGTAATGCTTGGTCAATACATATTATATTTCTTTCCTACTATAGTAACGTTCACTTAATACAATTAATTACAATTTTTTCTTATTAATTCCCTATTTTATCCTTATTTTGAGAGGAATTTTTGGCTCCAATTGTTGTCCCAACACTGTTACTTTATTATACTTCCTTCGTCCCAATTTGTTTTGCAAAATTTCCTTTTTTGGTTGTCCCAAAATGATTTTCCACTTTCTATTTAAGATATGGAAGGATGAACAAAATGACTGGTCTGCCCTTACTTTTACCTTACACGTTTTCTAGTCCCACCCCATTTACTTTTAGATCGTAGCTTTTGTACCTTCTTTCAGCATATGTAATGCTTCCTATAGCTTGGGTATGGTTAAAGTGCTTTTGAATTGTACCTTTTCACCTTTTCAGTTTCTTCTCTATTTTATGAGGCTAGGGCAAAATAGGAACCTCAAAATTAATTTATAACCTTTCTTAATTCCCGTGTCAGTCAAAGTTTGCACCTCAATTCGGGATGAAGAGAGTAGCAAACTTTAAAATACGGAGATAGTATCATTATAGAAAGTACATCAAAAAAGGTTTCATGAGTCAAACTAATAATTGTAGATTTTTTTCAAAAATATTACTAAAATAAAACTATTTACATGAATATGACTAATAGTTACTACAATGTAGTGTCATGGTAACTTAAGTTTAAAAATCCAACATAAGTTACTATGATTACATCACTATTTTAGTCATTAATCACATTTTTGTAAATGATCTTTAATTTAATCATGCATAAATAATTATTTCATAATTGTACTATGAATTGAACTTTTTTTGTCCTACTCCAATTTGTTCACAATTGAACTTTTTTTTATCCTACTCCAATTTGTTCACCGTGGCATTTACAGTATACAAATGAGGTTTTATTCTCTTAAAGATGGTATATTTATGATCCTTGAGGCAAATTACCATGATACGTATAAATTACCCAAATTTGCCAAATTGCTATCCATACATACACCATCAAGTATTTTGTCATTATTAATGCTTGGTTAATACATATTACATTTCTTTCCTACATTATCCTAGTAATCGTTCACTTAATACAATTAACTACCAAATTTGTTTTTCTTTTTAGTTCCCTATTTTACCCTTATTTTGGGCGGGATATTTCCCTCCAGTTATTGTCCCAACACCGTTACTTTATATTATATAAAGATACACTATCATATAGTTATTGATATACTCCGTATGAGATAGACACATAGTTATTTGCTGAAAAAGTAAGCACAATTTGAACTTTTTAAGTTGTGTGAAACTTAAAAAGTAAGCATTATTTGTGAAACACTCCTACCTAGTATATACTTTATACTCCGTTTTTTTAGACAAAACAGTGGTGTGTTTTTAATTAATTATGAATGTAATTAATTTGTTCTGCTTGGTTTGTCATCTTTAAGCTTAGTCTAAATGTGCACATTTTAAGAATGTGGATGCCAATTAATGCCAAACTTAAGGCTATGCTTTAATCTCTTTTATGCCCACACAATTGAGAATGTGGTAAAAAGCCAATTAAACCCACTCAGTTAGCTTTGTCTAGTGTGCACATTTTATGATTGTGGATGCCTTATTGTATAGTTATATCAATCTAAGCTTGGTATATATCCCCTTTATTTGTACTTATTTTTTGTGATAATAAAATGTGGATGCTTAAAAATGGTTTATAAATGATAATGTTGACAACATAAATTTGGATAGAGAATATTACTCGAAATAGGACTAAAAAAGTTTGAAAATTCCAAAATAGGACTGTCATGTTTTTATTCTCAAAATAGGGCTAATTACTGCTATGTTTTGGCAGTACCAGACGGCAAACATGACAGTATTTTTCAAACTTAACAGTAATTACTCATATTTTGGGAATAAAAAACATGACAGTCCTATTTTGGAATTTTCAAAATGTTTTAGTCCTATTTAGGGAACTTTCCCATTTGGATATTGTCATGAATAAGTTGTTAGCTTTTTTACTTCCAACTCCACGACAACATGACAAAAAAAACTCAAAGGTTGAATCTCTAAATGCTCCTTATAAATTTGGAATTACATTGTTGTAAACGCATGTCCAAAACTAGCCGACATTCCCATGGGGAGTCATGTGTCAATTGTTGATCGGAAGAAGATACTGATAAACTGCGATCTTGCAGAAGAGTAAAGTACCATGTGTAAAAGGTATACACCATCGGCAATCGGCATCCAGATAATACTAGTAGTGAGATGAAAATTAGGGAAGGGTAATATTACTTCCATCCCACTAAGATTGGGACAAGGGAAGGTGACACGATTATTAAGAAAAGTGGGTTTGTGTGACCATCCGTCATGTAAGAATTTGAGATGAAGACAAATACACCTTAAATTGTCGCTCAAGCACATCTAAGCCTATAATTTTTTTTGTGTGTGTGAGCAAATGTCATAAATAAATATGGGGCAACTTAACTAACTAAATGTCTAACTATAGAGTTAAGATGTTTTTTACTGAATTAAAATTTTTTGGTCTGGTGTAATTTGGTCTAATCTGTTTTACTCTGATCTAACATGTTATAGAAGTTTTTTTTTGAATTTATTTCAGTCTCAAACCCGAATAGATCCGACCTGATCAGACATTAACAGACCAGGCATGAATGTTTATAAAATACATAGGGACCATACATCTACCAGATAGACTAGACTCATTCAGATCAGATCAGATCTGACAGGATCAAACTAGAGAACTTCAGTCCAACTAAAAAAATCTTAATCTAGTCTGGTGGAAATGTTATTTTATACTATGTATTATTTATACTCCCTCCGATTCACATTCTCCTTGACACTTTGACTTTTCTATTTTTAAGGTGGCTAAATATTTGTACTTGACTTCCCATTTATACCCTTGATTGCAAAAGTAAAGGTAAAGTTAAAAGGAAAGAGAGTAAAAGTAGTAAATAAAGGGGTACTTTGAAGTTAAAACATTCTGACAACATACAAGAGGAGAGAGAGGGTAATTCGTACCCCTCTAAAAAACACTACATCTGCAAAGGGTTTAATTTTTCAAATTCCCTCCAAAAGCTAAAAATAGAAACCTTTCCCACCCAAAATTACTTCTACCCTATATATACCCCTCATTTACTCCCCCAAGTACACATGCTTTACTCCCCAACAAAAAATGGAAACTGGGACAGCTCAGTTTTCCTCTTCTGTCTCTGAGCTTCCTTATATGGCTCCTGAATATGCCTTTGCTACAAGTCCTTTAGCAGATATGCCTCCCTTTGCGCCACACACCGAAGCTGAGGAAGAGGACATGGAGCTGGAAGTTTCCCACGTACCTTCAGATGAAAGTGACACAAATAACACACATAGGCTGCCAAAAGACTTATTGAGTCATCATTTTCCACAAGCAACAATTTCAAAATCAGTACCCCAACTTATCCTTAGTTTTCACATCATACACCTTAGGCAACAAACATGCACATACTCATCACTTAAGTTAAAAAAATAAGGATAGTACAAAGACAGAGAATATTGCCCGCATAATTAACCCTTTGGAGTATAAGGAAGAGTGTCTGCAAACAGTTCGTCAGTGGAATCACCAACCCCATATGGCTCCTCACCCTCAAAATATCTGGAGGTTGCCTCATCCCCTGAGTCCTCCAAGCCATCCAGCCCTTCGAACGTGTCACTCACCAGGTTGGAGTCGTACTTTTTCCTCAACCGCCAATAAGGATCTGTTTCAGTGGAACAGTCACCGAACCGAATGATCATTGGGTTTACCCAAGGCTGCAAAACACATTGCATGTGGAAGATTAGTGTTTTTAAAGGAGTAAAATTCGAGATCCAATTAAGGGTGTATCGTGGGGAACTTGCCTATTTTTCAAATCCAAAATTCGAATGGACTTCACACTTTTCGGATTTGAAAGATGTGGTTCAGATCGGGGACGGTCGGAGTACTCAAGTGGCGACTTCACCTCCACTGCATCTCCCAGTTGAAGACCACCGGTGTGAGTAGAGGTGGCTTTATCATCCATTAAACCGGAGTCATATACAGATCAAAAGGGGGCAACTATGTAAGGACAAGGGATGTGGTGAAGAGGAGTATGGTGGAGAGGACGAAGATGAGAGAGATATGGGGTGGGAGGACGAGAGAAGAAAGAAGGTTAGAGGGATAACAGACAGAATGAATAAAGAGAGGCAGTGGGAGTTTAATGCGTTAGTTGGGTGGGTGGGTAGTAAATAGGAGTATTATGAGGGAGGAATATTTATGGGATTTCATGGGTAAAATAAGAAGTGTAAAGATGAATCTGGTATTTACAAAAAAGGAAAGTGTAAAGAAGAATGTGAACCGGAGGGAGTATATCATAGCTTTAATCCAGTCTCAATAAAACTTTTAATGTTAATTCAAAATGTATATCATAGCTTTAATCCAGTCTCAATAAAACTTTTAATGTTCATTCAAAATGCATATTTTCATATTATCTTTCGTTTATAATCTATTTATAACTAATTTTAATAATTTATTGTTAAAAATAATAAAATTCCTTTCAAATTACTGTACATTATATCTTCTCGATGTGTAAAATATTTTCTATAAGTAAAAGGGGAAAAAACATTATTGTATGATATAAAAGATACAATAGTTTCCGTATACTATTAATTATTTACTCCATCCGTCCCACTAAGATTGCCCCAGACACTATTCACTTGGTCAACACAAATCACGCTTGATATCTTATTTTATATATCAAATTATTATCAAATTTGATTCAGGTTTTTGCGACTTTGTAAAGTTTTTAATGTAGTTTTTGAATATGTAATTTTTTTTTACTAAAAATACTTTGAGTGTGGACAGGGATATGTTTGCTTTGTCGTCGGTCAAGCATCGTAAACCGAATTGTCCCAAACATAGTGGGACGGAGGTAGTATAATATACCCACTAAAAATGTATGATAAGTCGAGAAGATATATTGTACAATAATTTGGAACAAATTTTATTATTTTTAATAGTAAATGAATATAAAGTAATTATATACGGATTATACTATATAAATATCACGAAGAAAGGTTCCCACACGATTTACGATATTTGACTGATCATAAAGTTAATTGATCCTTGTACGGAAACTTTCTGGTTTGGTCTAGTCCGATCTAGCCTGGTCTTATCCGGTAGATGTTTGATCTCTAAGAATTTTATAATTGTCGAGTTCTGGTATGGTTTCTTACACCATTTTTGTATATTACTCTTATTATTTTCTTTTATTATATGGAGTACTATTACATATGATTTTCTTCCTTGGTTCCTTCTTTTAAACATATAGGAGGTACATTTCTAGTTATAAAATAAAAAAAATTCAAGATTATAATTATTGTCTGAAAAAATTAATGTGATTAATTTGAAAACTAATAACAGCAGTGCAAATTAAAATGTTCACATATTATTTATTTTAACTTAATCTTATATACATAAGGAGATAATTACACCCAATATCATTTTACCTCCCATTATACATTAAATAAATTACTTCATAAGTTACAAAACTATTTATCTATTATAAATAAATAGTTTACTTTATTGCCTATTCTTATGTATCAAACTCAAATACGCTTTCTTACACCATTTTTGTATATTATTATTCTCTTATATTATATACGATAGTATATTATATTTTGTATGATTTTCTACCTAAGTCTCTTCTTTCAAACAAATCAGAGGTACATTTCAAGTTATAAAATAAGATTATGACTGTCTGAAAAATTGATGTGATTAATTTTCAAAATAATATCAACAGTTCAAATTAAAATGTTCACACATATATTATTTAAACTTAATACTCCCTATATATAATGTTATTTTTTAACTTTTCATTTTTTGAAAAGTTAAATTCAACATATTGATTTTCAGAACTATGATTGTACATGATTTAAGTAGACCATATCGGGTCATTCACATATATCTTGATTTTAACTTAATTTTCTAAGAGTTAATTCTTTTTCTTTTCCCCATCGTGACACTATAGCTTGTTTTTTGTTTCAAATTGTGCCCCAATTGAAATTTTGATTACTTTTGGAATGAATTTTTGTGAATTTTATTTATTGACATGTTTATAATAATACAAAGTGATTCATATTGGAATTTGTTTGCCAAAGCTGGAGTAAAGAATTTACAAAATAGGAGTACTACATTATCCTTAAACAGGCGTAAATTACTATCATCTTTTGATATTATGAGTCATTAATGTTACGGTATATAGTACGTAGTATAATTATTAGTTTTCAATCGCACCAGTAATTATTTTCATTTGTGGGAAAAACAAAAAATATTATAAAGCTTCTCAATAACAAATTTATATTCAATAATTATTCATTATTGTAGATGCAATCATGCAATATTTACCGGTGTTGTATAATGATATAGATGGTGTTTGGAACTGATTCTGATTCTGCTTCTTTTTTTAAAGCAGAATCAGAATCACTTTTCAGAAGCTGGTCTCTCCCAACTTCTAAAAAAATCGATTTTACGAGTAAATTAGAGCACCAAAATCACTTCTGCACTTTCAGCCAAACACTTCAACTGCTGCTTCTGCTCCCCGAAGGAGCAAAGCAGTTTTAAAAAGCATATCCAAAGTCTAAACACCTCATAATCATCAATCATCTTTACTATTCTTTATTATATAGATAGTACTATCCTTCGTATCGCATTAATTGCAACATTGCAATTTATACACTATTCATGTCTTCTACTTTGACTACATTTTATTTATTTATTAATGCGAATTTTTATTTTTGAAAAATATGGTTGAATTCATCTCATTATTAAGTTTCATAATCTGATTTTTTATTATTTTTTACTAATACATAATTAAATATAATGATGGTCAAGGTTGTGCGTTGGCAAACGTGAAAAAATGAATGTTGCAACTAAAAACGAAAAATATATAACAACTCGACCGTCTTTCATTAACTATTCCCGCCCATGCTAAAAGCATGTCACTCACATGTCAAATTTTAGCAAATTCTAGAAAAACGATTTTTATTGACAGCTGGACAATTGCCATAAGGCCCATAAGCACTGTAGCAGCCCACTAATCAGATAAACTCCCATAAGCAGAGCACGTATATCAACCCTCAATAGCAGTTATCTTACACACCTGCACACGAACCCATGTCATTCAACCCCTATTAGCAGTTCAACAATGCTTCATGTACCCACCCTTATAGCCACCTTATACCCACCATGTTTGTGAAGGTTTCTTTTTTTGTCTGTGAACCGCATATTTTGTCTGTGCAAAATATTATCTGTAAACCGGGGTTCACAGACAATAAAAAAATTTTCACAAACATAGGTGGGTACAAAGGTGGGTATAAGAGTGGGTACAAAGATCATTTTTGTTAGCAGTTACCTCATTGGCTCATTGGAGTATACTTCGTATACACTATCTATCGAGCCCGTTTGGTAACACTAAAATTGGCTGTATTGGCTGATTCTGCTGAAATTTATGAAGTTCTGGTTGAAGTGGTTGTGTGACTTGTTATTATTTCAATTCACAACCTTAAAGAGTATATTGACTAATCATCGTTCTAAGTTTGATTTACACTTAATGTTGCATATTCTTGGTTAATTATCAACCTTCTTATGATGACTCTGTAAGTTGGTTATTATATTAATGATTCTGTAACTTGATTATTATTTTCTTAAACCATGAGAGTGCCCTAACTATTATACCAGCCTGTTGTTGTCTTTTTTTGACAAACTAATATACCGACATGCTTCTTCTTTTTTTGATACAAACTTTGTGAAATAAACTTTGACATGCTGCTTTGTTTTCTTATTGGCTTAATGCTTTAAGATTACTTGATGAAGTGACCTGTTATTATTTCAATTCACAAAATGGTGGCTTTCATTAAACCAGTTGAAAATACAACCGTTAAAGAGTACCCTAACTATTTATTATACCATACTGTTGTTTTTTTGACAAACTTTGGAAAATAGGCTTAACTTAAGTGAAAGTAGTAATAATTTGTTTAGATGAAGGTTGTCTTAGATGAATTGGTTTAATTTACATACAGAGGACTTAATGCAAGTCATTTTCTTCTTAACTTCTCTAGATGTGACTAAGCTTTATCATTTTAAAGTAAAAACAGAACACATAAAAAATGAAGTGATCCTGGGCTTTTTCTATGGTAACTTTCATTGTTTTGCTATGCTGATTGGCGGTGGAGTATAAGAGTAACTTTGGCAGTTGGTTTTTGGACGGTTAAGTATGTATAGTGGTATATATTTGAGATTTTACAAAAACTAATTAAACTAATAACATAACTCAACAAATTTGTAAAATATAGAGTTGTAGGTCACTTAGGATTTTTTGGTTTTTTGTTATACTAAATGTCGTTATGTGTTTTTATAAGTGAATGATGGTGTAAATTAGAGTATTCTACATATTGTCTCTTTAAAGTTTGTTCTATCATTTGTTATTAGAGTATATGATACTATAGAACTTAGTTCAAATACTTTTGAAAAGCAGTTCAGCTTGACTTTTAGACCACAGTTCCCGGTTAATATCAGAAGGATTTGTTTCATACATCTCTTCAAACTACCAAAGTTACTTGCTCCTCTTTTATGACTTTTTCAAAAATGTTGCCAAAAGCCATTTTATTCCATTCCCTGAATCCTGTTTAAGCTGCTATAATTGACTATAGAAACCTCTCACCCCCAACATTCCGAGAATGAGACCAACTGTTTTCAACTATTTTCATAAAAGAGTGATGATTAATCCACATATTCTCAAACCGAAATGGCTTATAACCCTCAAAACGGTTGCCTATTCTTGGTTAATTATCAACCTTCTTATAATGACTCTGTAAGTTGGTTAATATATTAATGATTATTAACCTTCTTATCAACCTTCTTATAATGACTCTGTAAGTTGGTACGGTTATGGTGGGAGGCCGTGTTTCATATAACCATTCCACTATTTAAGATCAACACATAAACTCTTATACTAACAAAAAGTATCATAGAATCACACATATTCTGAAAGAACAATCAGTCAGACTGTTTTGCCAGTATTTTAACTATTTTGGTTTGCATTCATTATTTCGGGGATTAATTTCAATCTGTTTTTCAATTATTATTACAGATTTTGCTTTTGATCCCATCATGTATAATTGTTGTCTAAAACTATCAATCTGCCAAAAGAATGAATAATGTATTCCTTTTTGGCATTTATTGCTTTTGATATTACATGAAAACGAGAACTAATACATCAAAGTAGATAAGTGTCATTTAATCCATTATGAAAGATTCAATCTGCATAGAGCTATTAGAAACTAAAAGCATAACAGAAAGATCATGGTTTTTGGCAAATTCAAGCATGCAAACATTATGCATCAAATAAAACTAATGTTGTAAGCCAAACTAACCAAATCAACTAATCTATTTTGGAACCTTACAAACCAAGAGGTTGACTTCTGATCCCTTTAGTTTAACTGTTTGGTGATGTTACTGATGAAACTTTTGCAAAATAGTTCAGAGTAGTAATGCTTATGTTTTTTTGCCACTTGACTTAACTTTCCATTATTTTAGATTAGACATATTGATCTATACGTGTGTGCTCGCATGTTGCTGCCAATATCTATTGGTCTGTGTACGTTGCAGTCCATTTGCCATGAGGCCCTTGAGGTATGCTTTCCATATTTTCCAATATGAGCATTTGGTGATTCATAGTAGTTGATGCATTTAATTTATTTATTTTCGATCCTTTTTTATTGGAATGGTTTTGGTAGATAATCAAGTAGGATAAAATTCAAACCCTTACGTAAAAACTTATGGACCTTTTGCAAACAAATGACAGTATGAATGCTTATATTTATTGCCGAATTACATAGCTTTCCATTATTTTAAATTACACATATTGAGTTAATCGTGTGGATTTTCATCTAAGATACTGAGTAAAAAGCGTGTTGTGTGAGGTCTAGAAATAGAATATTATTTTTAGTATTTTAGGTGAACTTATTCTTTAGTGATTGCATATAGAAATGATAAATAAGTGGTTAACATTGCAAAATGGTAAAGGCTCATATCGTTTTTTTAAACCTCTTTCAATGTTATTAAAAGTTAAAAATAAAAATCTAGCTTGCTGGTCATACTTACTATTACTTTAGCATATTCATGCATGAAATTTTACCTTATTGTTTTATAAGTCTACAAATTGGGAGGCTGATTTCCGTATAACTTTTTTGCCGTGAGAGCAAAATTGCATTAAGAAAACAAAATTATCAATGTGAAGAAAAACAATATCTTGTGTATTTTGACACTTTTTGTTTGCCTACCTGTCAAGTGTCATTTTTGCTTTTCTGGATATGATGTAAAAATGCAGATTATTCTTTCTTTTCGGACTATAATTTTCGAATACTAAAACTATTAGTAGTGTAAAATGTTGTTTTGTTAGTATAGTACATACTGTAGATCCAGTGTTTGTCTTTCAGATTTAAAGCTTCTTTTTTGTTAGATGTAGATGGTTATCTCTTTGAATATTTAGTATAATAGTAAGGTTTAAGTTATTGCAGGTCATTATGTTAAATAATGAATTTTCTAAATGTTTATTTAGTATTTTCAAGCCATGTTGTTTAAAATGGGAAATCAGATGTAATTTTTTTTCTTTAGTTCTCATCTATTTTTTTAGTTCTTATCATATCAAGTACGACAATATACTGTCACACCTCCCAACTTTTCAGGATAATTTGTATACTCAAGATGTTTTTTCGTTGGTTGCTTTTGCAGTTCATGTCTGCTCAAATGTATTGTAAAAGAGGACACAGGTCGTTTTTTCTCCTATTGCTTCAGAAGAGAAGTTTTGCCAAATAGCTCCTATCAGTTCAAAACAGAAGTTTCGTCCATTAGATTAGTAGGTGGCAACTATGAGCATTTATAGTTTCGTCATTACTCTATTAGATGCTATTTCTGAAAAATATGCATGAATGATCAATAGTAATAGCTATGAGCTTGCAACTATGCGATTAGTAATTAAGCATTTTAATTAGAAGACTACGAGTCAAATTGGTTTAAGTTTTAATCGACCGCCCGCTCACGGAAGAAGGTAGGCCTCACGCTCATTCATTGCTTGAGCTTTTGCTTTCTCAAGAGACAATTTTAAAATGAAGGTGTATAAGTGGACTTCTACCACTTTGGATGTGTATGTTGAGCATGCTAGGATGTCATTTTGAAATGCACTTTAGAATGATAGATGCTCAAGCTCAAGAATGTCATTTTGAAATATTTAGGTGCACTTGCATAAGTCTTGGAACTATTAGACAACTTTTTAGATAATCTGTTAGTCCGGCACCCCGTACAACGCACGTGTAAAAGACTAGTTCTAGAAAAACAATTTTTATTTACAGTTGGACAACTGCCATAGGGCCCATAAGCACTGTAGCAGCCCACTAATCAGATAAACTCCCATAAGCAGAGCACGTATATCAACCCTCAATAGCAGTTATCTTACACACCTGCACACGAACCCATGTCATTCAACCCCTATTAGCAGTTACCTCATTGGCACATTGGAGTATACTTCATACACACTATCTATCGAACCCGTTTGGTAACACTAAAATTGGTTGTATTGGTTGATTCTGCTGAAATATATGAAGTTCTGGCTGAAGTGGCTGTATGAGCTGATTCTGCAGATTCATGAAAAAAATTATATTTAAAATATTTGTTATTAATAAATAAAACAAAGAATTATATGAAAAAATAGCTAAAATGATCTTCTAGAGTAACTTTAGCCAATACAGCCAGAAAAGTAACTTCAACCTTAGTTTTTCTACTTATTACACAATTCAGTGCGGGAAATCAAAAGTTACGTGTTTGGTGAAAAAGCTGTCTAATAAACCTGATAAGCAGAAAAGGGAGGTCACCAAACGGGCTCTATATAAGAAGTTTAAAAAACTACTCAGAATATACTCCGTCCGGTTCACATTCTTCTTTACAGTTTGATTTTACGGTTTTTAAGGAAATAAATTTGACTTTACTGTAAAATACACTGTTTGACACTGTTTGAACAGTGTTTGACACTGTTTTGTGTAGATTTATTTGCCAAATAAGGTAAATAAGGAAGTGTAAAGATGATTCTGGGACGGCCCAAAAAGGAAAGTGTAAAGAAGAATGTGAACCGGAGGGAGTATATGAAAACTTCTAATAGACTTTATACAAATACTAATAAAAACTGCACACACCGCTCTGCCATGACCGGAAGCTACAATCGATGGGGTCAGGGGCGGACCCAGGAAGTTTATCTTGGGAGGACGGTAACTTAAAAAAATATTTTTTGGGAGGGCGGAAATTATTTTTTAGTATATATATACACTAAAAAAAATTTGTTGGTGGGGCGACTGCCCCCGGGTCTCTAATATGGTCCAGCCCTGGATGGGGTGGACTGTGGAGGTTATATCGAGAAAGCTATAGCCCATTATATTCCGGTCATTGGAAACGGGCGCTACACCAATGAAATCTTTCAGGTATTTTTATTGTTTAATTTTGGTTCTCTATGGGAGTAAAATTGAATTTGTTCATATAGTACTCCGTATATCATTTTAAATATTTTCATCGCAAAAACAAAATCATTTTAGTTATTTAGAGATATCCTTATGTTTTTTCTATATCTAGATCACTTTTCTTTCAGGTAACAATGAAGACTTCTAAATTTTGTTTTTAGTACACTTCAGAGTACTTTTACGTGCACCATACTTTGTAAATTTGAACAACAATCTCGGAAATCAACAAAAGTACTTGAATATAATTCAGCTATAGATTATTATTCCAAAAAGTAAGCTACTAATGTGATTATTTCACACACACAAAAAAAAACAATTTTAAAATATAATAATTCTTGAAATGGGGTTGCATTTATTGCAACACTTTAGTACTAAGTGTTGATATTGATTTTGCTCTGTACTAATCTCCTTTTTTATTTACGGAGTATTAGTTAAAAATCCTAAATAAAAATTCATATCTTTATAAATCGAATAAGATTTTCATGTTATTAAGAAAACTCAAAATATGTGAAGAAAGTTTACGAGGTTGGAGCAACAGTTGAATCCCCTGTTATAACGAGACTAATTAAAGATAAAGGATGATTAGTACTCCGTATCATTCTTTGTACTCCCCTTACTCATATTAATGATGATATATATGTTTATTGCTTTGTTTTTTTTATAAAAACACCATATATTATTGCCAAGTTTGGCTGCAACGTGCGAAGTAACAAAGTGTATAATAGGGCAAAAACCCAACTTGTGTATTCAACTGATGTTAAGGGTATTTATATACCGTGATTTACAAGCAGTAGGGTTAAACTACATACATGGAAAAAACCAAAGCCCAAATAAATAATAATAATAATACATTATTACATGTACATAAGCCGGGCCCAACTTAACCGGCTAACACCCCCCCTCAAGTTGGAGCATGGGGTTCAAAAATGCCCAACTTGCTGAGTAAGTAAAGAAACTGTCGCTTGCCCAGCGCCTTAGTGAAAATATCAGCAAGTTGTTCGGTGGTAGATACGTGTCGTGCAGCAAGGAACCCTTCCTGAATAGCATCCCGAACATAGTGGCAGTCCACCTCAATGTGCTTCGTACGTTCATGAAAAACTGTATTATGGGCTATATGAAGAGCAAAACGACTATCACAAATGAGGGACATAAGCTGAGAATAAGGAATGCCGAGACTGAGGAGAAGACCCCGAGCCCACTTTAGTTCGGTCGTGGTAGCAGCCATGGACCGATACTCAGCTTCAGTAGAAGAGCGAGAAACAGTATGTTGTTTCTTAGTCTTCCATGAAACAAGAGAATCTCCAAGGAAAATCATCCACCTAGTAAGAGAGCGTCTAGTAAGCGGGCAACTAGCCCAATCGTAGTCACACCAACCAGTGAGGTCGAGCTTGCTGGTGGAACGAAGAATAATGCCCTGAGATGGAGTGCCTTTTAGGTAACGCACAATTCGCAATGCTACGATCCAGTGATCCTGTCGGGGACCCTGCATAAACTGAGACAATATATGAACGGCATAAGCGAGATCTGGACGTGTAAATGACAGATATATTAGGCGACCCACAAGACGTCGATAAGACTCTGGGTCAACAAAAACTTCACTCTGAGATAAAGCCAACGTGTGATTTTGTTCCATAGGAAAATTGGCGGGTTTAGCCCCAAGAAGTCCTGTTTCAGTAATGATATCCAAAATATATTTGCGCTGACAGAGAAATATTCCATCGAGACTGCGAGCCACCTCAATGCCAAGAAAATATTTCAGGACACCAAGGTCTTTCATATGAAAGCAGTTATGCAAGTAAGATTTAAAACGAGAAATAGCCAAAGAATCATTCCCGCCAATAATCAAGTCATCCACATAAATAAAAACATATAACTGGAAAGATTCCCGATACAATATGAAAAGAGAATAATCAGAGTAAGATTGCCGAAACCCATACGTTTTCAACGCAGAGGCTAATTTTGCAAACCAGCAACGAGGAGCCTGACGCAACCCATACAAAGATTTCCGCAACCGGCATACCTGTCCTGGCCGAGAAGAACTAAACCCCGGAGGAGGTTTCATATATACTTCCTCCTGCAGATCACCATGAAGAAAGGCGTTATGCACGTCCATTTGATGAAGTTCCCAGTTCTTAATTGCAGCCACAACTAAAAATAATCTCACAGTAACCATTTTGACTACCGGAGCAAATGTTTCGGTGTAATCTACACCCTCCTGCTGGTGATTACCGAAAACAACGAGGCGCACTTTGAGACGCTCAATGGTGCCGTCGGAGTGGTACTTAATCTTGTACACCCACTTGCACCCGAGCTTTTTACCTGGCGGGAGAGAGGCCATAACCCAAGTGTTATTATTTTCAAAAGCGCGAATTTCATTTTGCATGGCTTGACGCCAACCAGGATCAGTCATTGCTTCTTTAAATGAGCGTGGCTCACGTCCTGCAATCAGTGCTCCAAGGAAACGATGATAACCAACAGAAAATTTGTCACTTTGTACAAAATTAGCTATAGGATAGGGCGTACCTGAGGAGCTAACAGAAGAGGAAGACAACGGGGATGAGCTTATCGGGCAAACATGATGTGTGACAAAGTCCCTCAATAAAACAGATGGCTTCCGGACACGTTGACCCCTACCAAGCAATGCATTATCAGGCTGTGTATTACCAACATTCTGAGTGGCCATGCCTATGTCAACCAAAGAAGAACCAGGCTGTCTAGGGAGAATGGCAGGTATATCCGAATCAGGAATCACCAAAGAGGTCTCCATTGGCACAGGTGCATCGTCAGAAGAGTACTGGGTAGAGGAAAGAGAAGTATGGAACGGAAACTCAGTCTCATGAAAAATCACGTCTCGAGACACAAATATTTCCCCCGTGACCCAATCATACACCTTCCACCCGTTTTTGCCGGTAGGATACCCCACAAAAACTCCACGTCGGCTCCGAGAAAAAACTTATTTTCTCGGCATTTGATATTGTGAGCAAAACACAGGCAACCAAGCATACGTAAATGAGAAAAATCAGGTGGGGAAACATTAAGGAGTTCATAAGGAGTTTTTCCATTTAAAATTCCCGAGGGAGTCCGATTAATAATATGCACAGCAGTAAGCACACATTCGCCCCATAACTTTATTGGCAGATTTGCTTGAAACATTAAGGCACGAGCCACATTTAGGATGTGACGGTGTTTCCTTTCAACTCGCAGATTTTGATGGGGCGTATGCACACAGGACGTTTGAAACAAAATGCCATGTGTATCAAAATAAGGAATCATGCACTTAAATTCAGTCCCGTTATCACTACGCACACTTTTGACAGACAAATCATATTGCTTCTCAACCATGGTAATAAATGATAAGAAAAAATGTAGAACCTCCTTCTTATCACGTAATAAATATACCCATACGGCACGAGAAAAATCATCCACAATCGTAAGAAAATAAACTGCATCACAAGTAAACGGGGTTTTATACGGACCCCACAAATCACAACGAATCAATTCAAGTATTCTACTTGCTTTATTATCACTAATAGGAAAAGAATCACGAGCTTGCTTGGCCTGCGGACACACCTCACAAGCTTTATTTAATTTTTTCTGAAAAAGACTAGAACTAACGGTAGGTAAGAGTTTAAGGACCCGGTCGGACGGATGTCCCAGACGACGATGCCACAACTCAAACTCCGAAACTGCTGTGGATGTCGTGATATTATGCAAAACCGGTGCCTGTCTGAAGTAGAAAAGCCCATCCCGTTGCTCACCTGCTCCAATCAGGTTCCTTGAGGGTAGGTTCTGTATAGCATACAAATTATGAGTAAAAGTAACAATACAGTTAGTTTGGTCCATTAATTGTGATACTGAAACAAGATGGCAGTTAAGCCCAGGCACATAAAGAACATTATGAAGCACAAAATCCTTAGATAAGGCAACTCGGCCAGTTAAGACCGTTGTTACCGTACGTCCGTCCGGCATACCCACCGGACATGCATGAGTAGAAACGGGATTTGCAATACATGATGCGTAACCCGTAACATGATTTGAGGCCCCGGTGTCAATAATCCATTCAAGTGAAGAATACATACCCAGCATTCGGTCACTAGAACGAGCGTCGACATTAATCAAACTCATTGTTCCCATTATTGGAGGAAGTCGAGCCAAAGCCTTCAGTTGTAGTCGCCACAGCATGCGTTCGGACCGCTCCACCACGGCCAGACTACGATCCCTTAGTTCGGGTTCTATCCTCCCACCAGTCCGGATAACCATGGAGCTTGAAGCATGATCCGATCTCGTGACCTTTCTGCTTACAGTGACTACAAATTGGCTGCAGACGGTCTGGTTTTTCACCACGGTCTGTCTTTGTTGGCCCACCGCGGTCTGTCATCACAGGGTGATCCACCTGTAAAGCAAAAGCATGAACATCGGCGACCGTATTCTTCCCACGCGTTGCTGCCCTGGAGGTCTCCTCCTGCACGAATGCTTGAAGAGCTCGGTCAATGTCTGGCAGAGGTTCATGTGAGAGCAAATTGGATCTAACTATGCCATACAATTCATCATCAATTCCAACCAAAAATTGGTGGAATTTTTCTTCATTACGTTCTGCTTCAATTTTTGCAACAATTCCACACGTACAGTTCGCGCATGAACACGTTGGCAGAGCCTTCAGTCTATATAGCTCGTCGTAGAGACCTGTCAGCGCCGTGTAGTAGGCATCTATGCTCATAGTTTTAGTTTTCTTGCAGGCCGAGATCGAAGCTCGTAGTTGTTGCAATCGGGGTCCATTAGATACACTAAAACGCTTCTCCAAATAGACCCACATGGTGCGTGCTTCGTCATGGAACGGCACATTGTTCACCACTGAGGGTTCCATACTCCGCAAGAGCCATGATACGATCATTGAATTGACAGTGTCCCAATCAGCCAATCTCGCTGCGTCTTCTGGCTTCTTGAGCGTCCCATCAACGAAAACATTTTTCCGACATACCTTCAATGATAAGAGAATAGCTCGTGACCAAGCCACGTAATTATCCCCTTTGAAAATCACGTGGGTTATAAGATTACCCGGTTGATCACCGGGACCAAGGTAATAAGGGGATGTTGGGTCTGTCATACCGCCGGCGATGAGAGCACGATGGTGTCTCAAAATCGAGAAACGATGACGAAGAGGATGTTACAATCGACGCTACACACCTTCGTGCTCTGATACCATGCCAAGTTTGGCTGCAACGTGCGAAGTAACGAAGTGTATAATAGGGCAAAAACCCAACTTGTGTATTCAACTGATGTTAAGGGTATTTATACACCGTGATTTACAAGCAGTAGGGTTAAACTACATACATGGAAAAAACCAAAGCCCAAATAAATAATAATAATACATGTACATAAGCCGGGCCCAACTTAACCGGCTAACAATTATGGTTGATAACATTTGTTTGCCTACATTGACATGGGAATGTCACTTCTAATATCCATCTCTAAATAATTATTTTTGCAACATCTTCGACGCAAATCACAAGTGTTACAAACGAGATGGACATGCATGATATGTCATGGAAGTTCTTATTAGCGCTACTACATTATCACAAATAAACGATGACCAAATTATTTATTACAGATATAAGCATGTCATTTCAAGTAGTATCAAATGCTGTATTCAATTCTTTTTTCAAAGTGTGTATTTTTGTTGCATCTTTTTTGAGTTTTATTATGTTCAATATTTTTTTTTGACAGAATGTTCAATATTTAGTATATCAATTTATATATGGCCATATAAATATAATATAGTTTTCTCTAAAATAAATCTACATTTATTCATTAGTTAGCATTTGAATTTATAATAAACATACACAAACTATATTAATTTTTGTTTTGTGCATAGCACGGGTAATATACTAGTATTTCTAAAAATTATTCCCTCCGTTCTTTTTTATTAGTCTCCTTAGGCTTTGGCACGAGTTTTAAGAGTAAAGTAGTAGGGGGTAGTGTAAAGAGGTGTAATGAGTAGTGGGTAAATGAAAAAGTAGGAAAGAGAAAGGAGTAATTGTAATAAGAGGGGGTTTAAAGATATATTTAAAGTAAAAACTTTCCTTAAATGGACAGTAAAAAAAAAAGTCCCAAAAAGGAAAGAATGACTAATAATAAAGAAAGGAGGGAGTATTAAATTGACAAAATTAACGGTCATGAAAGGCACGAGCTCAGATCTGGAAGGCTTTGTACGAGGCAAGGACGAAGCTCCCTGACTCAGACCACCGAAGCACGGCGAGCAATTTCCCTCCTAAATAAAGGTAATGTATTCGATCTTGTCTTAATCCTAAACGTTTAATTCAACTAAATAAACCCTAAGAAGTTAATCACCGATTCTTCCCATTTTATAAACGCCCGCAACCCTTCTTTAATTTACCTGCTTTCATTATAATCCTACCTGCGGTTCTCCCTCCCTGTGGACTTGGTACAATTTCAAAATTGATTGAGGTGTGCAGACGTTTGGGTGCTTCCAAGGGTGAGCCGGCACAAGGCATAATTTTTTACATTAAAATATAAGCACTTTTCAATTATGATCTGTGAGTAAAGTGTATTTCTATTGTTCTGGCATCTCCTTTCAGCTTCTGAAGAATTTTTGGAATGCTTTTTCTTTCAGCTTATATTTTTTCCGAAGGGAGCTTCTACTTTGTATAGATTTCAGTATGTCATATAGGTCCATACATTCAGTTAATAGAGCTTGAGTAACTTAATATGTTTTTAATAGATTGAGTTACTCAAGTTGAATATGCTTCTGTATGGCATATAAAATGCAGTCCTTCAAATTACACAAACTGCTATAAAGAGTTTTATTCTTTGGGATGCTGCTCTTAATTTAGCCTCTCTTTTTTTCAAAATTTGCTCAATCTGCCTAGAGAATAATTTTCTTATACTCGTGTGGTAAAACGGTTGTCTTTAACTTTTATGTATGGTAATTGAAAAAGCAATCCTGATTGAAAACTATTTAGTAAAAAACATAAATAAACGGCCTAACATCATTTGATTTTAGGATGTTTTCACTTGGACTTATTTCAGTCTTAGCCGAGATTAGACTTGTTTCACTTAGTTTTATTATTTGAGTAAAAAACATACCCTCATTACTTTCTTAAGTATAGTTGACAAAGTCACAGATACCGTAGTAATATACTTCGTATAATCTTATGAAGGCCAAATTTTTCTGGCATTTATGTTGACAGAATAACAGAAATACATCAATGTGGAATTTCATTGGTTGTTTAAGGACATTTCCCCTAAGCATCATGGTGCAATTTTTTTTGTCAAATAGTAACATAAATTCATCAATCTGGGATATTGTTAGTTTCTTTCTAAATCAAAATCTAGATCTTGTTTGAATTCTGAAATTCTTCACTTATCCATAAAGAGTAAAAGACAACACTGTTCATTTACATAATTACATGGTGCTTAGTTCAATAATTTTTAATGATTTCATAAATACATTTTTGGTAAATATCATAACACAGTAGTTTTAACAAAAACAGTCATATGTTATATGGAGCAAATCATTTTTAATAATGTATGGTCTGTTTTTACACTTAAAATGATTATGACATTACACTCATAATAACTTTAGTCATTTTTTTGTAATTAAATCTTATTTTAATAGTATTATTAAAAAATCCTCATAAATAGGAACTATGGAAAATAATAAACCCACATTTGTAAGGGTGGAAGAGGGAAAGCCGACTGTGACAAAGAAACCAACCCACATTTGCCTACAAATATGGCAAGTCTTTGTTAACTTCCACATGACTTCTACTTCTTCCTTAGCTGCTGGCTTTTTCAATCCTATGTCTGTTGCCTTTTGAAATCTGGATGATTTGTTTGTGGACTTCAATGCCAATTTGAAATAAAATCCTTTCTTCATTGTAGAAACTCCACTAAACCCCCTCCTCCATTCTCCTGCCATAAAGGGTCACCGAGAATATCTAATTTCTATATTTTTGCTCGCCTCTCTGACTCGTTTTTTACGCATTCGTTCTCCTTTGTGAATCATGCTACGACTTTAGACCTTGAGATGAATCATGTTCTCCTTTTGTATATTTGATTTAGATTTTCCCAAGGCAAT
The DNA here is from genome assembly GCA_945859915.1 of Cuscuta epithymum. Classification (NCBI taxonomy): domain Eukaryota; kingdom Viridiplantae; phylum Streptophyta; class Magnoliopsida; order Solanales; family Convolvulaceae; genus Cuscuta; species Cuscuta epithymum. The sequence goes on from CAMAPF010000938.1 coordinate 2,916,911, forward strand.
ATGCAGTGGGTTTAATGATTTTTCTTTTGAATATTTCAACATTTACGTTTTTATACAAAATGATGGCTTTAATTATTTAAAGAATCAGATTCTGATTATTTAAGGTCAATGCTTTGATATTTAAGTTCACACTTTCGTAAACGCGTATTCTGATTTTGAAGATTTACCTAAAGCTGAGGAATTTTCTTATTTTCAATTAAGGGTGTGATTCTTATGTCTACCTCATTCCTTATGGTGAATCAGGTGGAATCTTGAACTCTAGAGGCTTCAAGTTCAGAGGTTGAACCTTCAATCTCAATGGTAAGCTTACATAAGGAATTCCCTAACCCCACGAGGTTGTGTAGCAGAAGTAAGAAGATGTCTACTAATTCTTGATCTGATCTGTTATGAATCCTATAGGGGGAAGCTCCAGCTTTTGTTTCAGAAAATTGGGTTGGAGATTGTGACGGTGGAGCTGATCTGAAGTCCAAGGAAAACAAAAAAGCCATTGATATTGGCAGCAAAACAGTATGATGAATAAAACATGCTGATTTGATGTTTTTACATGATCTGTTTTCTTTTTTACTACTTGCGTGTAACAAATCATAGTGTAAAGATTAAAGAATATGTTCTTTTTATCAGTATGTTCTTAGTGGTGAAGCTGATCTTGAACCAGTGTCAACAATTGAAGTTCAAATTTATGAAAATTTCATTGGAAAATGGTGAGCTTTCTGTGTAGGTTTATTGGCTGTGAGAAACATAATTAATTCTTTATGGATCACCAAAATCTTGTACTGGTTACAGGATAAACCCAGTTGTTTTGGGAACCACCCCCAAGGCATCTAATAAGGGCTTCTCAGCGTTGATTTTAAATGGTGAAAGGGTATTGGTTGTAATGAAGAATTCAACCCTCTCTGACTGCTTTTGGTTTCTTGAGGTTGGTTCATCCGTCCTTATTTGTTTTTAACATTTTAGCACAATCTTTTATACACTATGCTTATCCTACATCAGACAAATTTACTACTTCATCCGTACCAAATTGATTTGTAGTCTGCGGGTTTTAAGTTTGATTTACAATAAAGTTAAATTCTCTCTGTTGATAGTAAATCAGTTTTCATAATTAAAATTTACATATTCAGAAATGAAAGTTCTATAAAATCGCAAAATCCAAATTAGAATATATTAAATTTTGATATCCTAAATAAGTAAATAAAACTAAAATGTGTTGACCAAGAAAAGTACACGTCACTGGTTATTTTGGGATAGAGGAAGTATTTCATAAGAATTGCACTATAGGTTGTGTATCCTTGCTATATAATATGGATATTTTTTGTTTGCTTTTGTAGAAAATGGGCACAATTCACTAATTGTGTGTATAGCAAGTCTTGTTTGGCTGAAATCGTTGAATCTTCAGAATGTTCTGTAGGCAAAGCGTCGTGTTAAATTTATTTCAGCCAAATAAGGAAGTCAAAAGCTAGTTATTCTGCTTATAACCAGAACAAGCTGATTGTTGCTACCAAACAGGGCCTATATTAATTTCTTACATACAAATGGTTTTTGACTTATATGTAGGTGAATAGCCCTTTTGTTAGAGAACAGGAGAAGAACTTTGATACAGAAGTGGTAGCCTGGAGCAAAGGAGTATTAGGTCATTCTGAGAAGCCAATTGTTATCAGTGGTCCTTCTGGAGTGGGGAAGGGGACATTGATATCCAAATTAATGGAAGAATTTCCGTCCATGTTCGGATTTTCTGTTAGTCATACTACCAGGGCTCCTAGAGTGAAGGAACAAGATGGTGTTCATTACCATTTTTCCGAGCGAAGTAAAATGGAGAAAGAGATAAAGGATGGGAAGTTTCTTGAGTATGCCACTGTTCATGGAAATCTATACGGAACTAGTGTAGAAGCTGTTGAAGTGGTTGCTGATTCTGGAAAGGTTTGTGTGGTGCATTTATAACTTACGATAGTATTATTCTTTATATAAATTATAAATTTATGTTAATTTTATTCTAATCTCGATTAGTTAATGAATGTGTATAATACTTGTTGGAAGCGATCTGGGTCACTCTTGTCTGTATTTTGTGTATGTAAAGGCGTAGGAGCTCCATATTTAGTCCATGATTCATGAAGGGTCCGTTTGAAACTCGGGATTTGCTTGCCTAAAAAAACGAGAATGGAATTAGTGGGAAATTTTGAAAGAAAGAGAATGGGTTCACATTGAAATAACTTTAGATATTTTTTCAATCTCTTTTACTTTTTTTTTTTGCAGAATCTCTTTTACTTATATAGTTATATATATTTCTTTCGCATGTACACTAGGCAGCAGGCTGGTGCACATTGGGGTTCCCGCAAAGAAAAAGAATTGGTTCACGCTAGAATAAATTTTAGATATTTGTTTAGTCTCTTTTATTAATATATACTATGTATTTCTTTCATACATACACTTGGCGGTATCCCAACGCACATCGGTGCTCCCACAAGGCAAGGGCCTGAGGAAGGGTCCCACCACAAGGGTGTATAGAGGGCAAGCCTTCCATTGTCAATATTTGACAAGAGGCGGCTTCCGAGACTTGGAACCACCTTTGAGTCACACAACAACACTTCAAGCAGTATTTTCTACTATTTTTTTAGAAAGTATTTATCAAATTTGATTTTCCAATGCATTTTATAATGCAAAACCAGACATATGAAATTACAAGAGCATTTTATTTCCCATTTTTCTTTTCCCTACAATTTTAAGCACTCCGAACATAGAAATGTATAACTGCAGTGGATTGTTACTTTTGTGATGTTGAAAGCATATATTGTGTATTTTTTTGAAAGCATATATTGTGTATTTGTTGTGTAGAGATGCATACTTGATATTGATGTTCAAGGAGCAAAGTCTGTGAGGGCTAGCTCTCTGGAAGCCATTTTCATATTTATCACCCCCCCTTCATTTGAAAAGCTTGAGCAGCGCCTTCGGGCAAGGTTGGGAATAGGCCTTGTTATGATGCGCCCTGTTCTATACCCCTGTTTCACATTTCCGCTCATTTAACTGATTTCCTTAATGTTTTGTTTGTTTGTTGCAATTAATTAATTTTAGGGGAACCGAGACCGAAGAGCAGATCCAAAAGCGTCTCCGGAATGCTAAAGAAGAGCTTGAGAAAGGGAAATCCCCTGGCCTCTTTGATCATTTCTTAGTCAACGATGACCTTGAAATTTGCTACCAGTCCCTCAAGGTGATTATTCTTTTTTTGTTCTTGTACTCTTGGGTCTTTTTGGAAGAAGGCGATTTGGAGGGAAAACTTTATACCCGCCTTCGCATGTATTAAAACTTTATAATACCTCTGTCCCGTTGAAAGGTTCCCATGGCAAAACGGCATGGTTATTTAGATAATAATTAAATAAGGTAATTCAAGTATATTTTGAAAAGTAATTTTAGGTATGTAATATAATGGGGTTTGTGTTGATAACTGTGATGTTATAAATGTATTATTTTAAATATTTAATGATTAAATTGTCATTTAAGATTGTTAATTGTTTCCTAAAATAGAAATGGGAACCTTTATAAGGGACGTCCAAAAAAGAAAGTGTGAACCTTTCTACGGGACGGAGAGAGTACCTTTTATTTGTACTTAGTAACATGCTACTGTATTTATCACGGAGTAATATTTTAACTAAGCATTCTCCTCCAAAACGCTCCATCCAAACAGACCTATTGGCTTTGTTGGTATAAGGTAAAATAGAAGAGGAAGATCCGAAGTGGAAAGAAACAGGGGACAAATGAAGAATTTTGTAGTTGCGTGAAAATAAATGGGGTATGGCTGACCCTCCTACCTCACCATAGGTAGGAGCCTTTGAGGCATTGGAGTAATGTTGTTGTTGTTGTGGTGAAAATAAATGGTGAGGAAAGAAATGAAAGTGGTGGATCCTATGGTCCCACACTCCTGCCTTGTTATCATCCATTTATTCAAATATCTCTTTCTTCTCCGTCACTTTTTCACCCATTTCTTTCGTCTGTATTTTTCTCTAAACCAAACAAAGCCTTAGACATTATTGGTTCATATAATGCCTTTGAAGTTCAAACCAACATTATTATTAGATGGTGTTCAGCTGAATTTTATCATGTAAAGTTTAGGACCTGGTCTTAACTTGACTCTACACCTTCAAATTGGTGTAGGCTATACTGGGACTTGGTGAAGGCCTCAAGAACCCAGATAAAACAAGTAAGTCATCTCGACTAGATGCGATGTTGAATCTTTAAATGCTCGGGTTATGAATATGAAATTACCATGGATGTAAACACAGGTCCAAAACTAGCCGACTTGCCCATGGGGAGTCATATTTCAATTGTTGATCAGAAGAAGTTACTAATAAACTGGGATCTTGCAGAAAAGGGAAGCACCATGTGTGAAAGGTATGCCATTGGCATTCAGAAAATACTGGCAGCGAGATGAAAATTAGGGAAGGGTAATTATATACCAGTAATATTTACCCTCAAAATTATCTCTCACACCCAAGTTGGCTAAATTTGATCATACAACCAGTCTTAGATTATTGGGTGAAAAAAGTAACCAAGCATGCACTGAATGGGCTCTAATTTCGTTTTTACCCCATCATATGCAGGTTTATTTTGGACTTATCATTGCTCAAGGGCGGAGCACCAGGACGAACAAGAGGACTAAGCCTTCACGCCATTGATTCTCCTTCTACAGATGCTGAAAACCTCTCCTTTCCGAGCTAACATTTGCAAGTTTTTGGGTTTTTATTTTTTTTATTCAAGTTTTTCTTTTCCAATGACCATACACAAATTGAGAACTCAATAGAGAAAGAATAGAGATAGGGTTTAATGGGATTCTGATTTGTAACCGAGTGTTTCAGGGTAGTGAAAATGTGAATTTTGTTGATTGATTTATTTTTTGTGTAAAAGTATATACAGCAGGGAAAAGGGGCAAAAACACCCCTAAAAGTTACCACCACCAAAGGACATCTATGCCCATGAACTTAATTTTTGAGCAAAAATCTTCAAGAAACTTGGAAAAAGGGCAAAAAGCCCCCTTACCTAACGGAAGCAACTTATACCTAACGGAAACAATTTAATACGGATTACGGAGTAGAATGCAACCGTTTTGTCACTTGAATATTATAAGGCCGTATATATACAACAAAGGAAAAATGGGAACAATCTAAATTAATTTATATTTATTTGGAAAACTAAACACTAAAATAACACATTGATTTAATTTGAGATTTAGGACACTTATATTATTCCAAAAAAATCCTAAATTTAAGATGTTTAATTTATACTTATTAGATAATCTGTACTCGATATTGTAAAATATCAAGCACTATTAAATACTAGACACTAATTAAACGGGTCTTAGACAATGTAAAGTAAATTCAAAAGTCTGAATTCCTTAAATAAGAGTGGAATATCGGCTAAATGCAAAAATTGAATCAGATGTTTTAAATTTTCTAAATAGAAGTAATTATGTATTTTTGGACAAATATACTCATGTAGTACTCGATTTATTGGACAAATATAACATCATCGGACCAGCCACCAACTACATGCCACAACCCTTGCCGCCCACTTTTGCTACCCGCCGGCCTCCGCCCACCACCTCTGCCTACAGATATGATGCCAATGAAACAGTCGCTTTTTCCCGCCGCCGATTGCCAGAATCCGTCGAAAATTTCCAAAATGCATCTGCCACCATTCTAACTCTGCCACTGTCGCGGCCACCACCATCGGACTGTCCCGCCACAATTATAAAATTAAAATTAAATCATACTACCTCCGTCCCTCAAAAGTTCGTCATATTGATTTTTCTTGGTCAATGATGGCAAACTTTGGACAATGGTTTTAATTATTCTTTTTGTTTATAACTTATAAATAATATACTTTTATGATTTTTTTAGTAAAGAACATTTTGATATGATTTTCACATTTTAAATTATTTTTTACAGAGTATAAAAAAATATCATTGGTTAAATTGGATTGTCATTATTAAGAAAAATCAATTTGGCGAACCTTTTCGAGACAGAGTAAATGTCTTGTAAGGAGTATTTGTTAATGATTTTTTTAATAAAAAATAGGTGAGACTTGCACTAGTGAAATTCTTTTTTACTCCCTCCGTCCCCCTATTATTGGGACGGAAGAAAGTGGTGTGGTTTTTAAGAAGAGTTGAATTATGTGGTTGATAATGAGTTAATAAATGAGAATAAAGTAAGAATGAATTAGAGTCAAACAAATATTACCAATATGATATAGGATAATAGGGAAAGGGTGCAAATAGGCCCATGTACTAACCAAAAAAGGTCAAATAAGCCCTTATTTAGGAGGCTCTGTCCGGCGGTTGCCATTTGGGGTGGTTCCCGGTGGAATTTTTTGATGAAATTTTTTGAGCATCTTATTCATCAAGTCTAGTTTACTCATACCAAATTTCAGCTAAAAATTCAATCGGGAAGACATTCAAATGAATTCTTGAAGATAACTGCGCAGTTATTTTCAAGAATTCATTTGAATGCCTTCCCGATTGAAGTTTTAGCTGAAATTTGGTATGAGTAAACTAGACTTGATAAATAAGATGATCAAAAAAATTCATCAAAAAATTCCACCAAGAACCACCCCAAATGACGAAGGCCGGACAGAACCTCCTAAATAAGGGCTTATTTGACCTTTTTTGGTTAATACATGGGCCTATTTGCACCTTTTCCCAGGATAATAATATGGGACATTCAAAAATGAAAAAAATGGGACAATTATAGGGGACGGAGGGAGTACTACATTTGTTCCACTAACATTGTAACATGACAAGGTGACACAATTATTAAAAAAAATGATTTTATGTGGTTGATATTGAATTGATAAAACAAGAATAAAGTAAAAATGGCTTAGAGCCAAACAAACTTTATCAAATTTGAAATGTGACAATTTTAGTGACATTTTTCGAAAAGAAAAAATATGACAATCTTAGCGGAACGGGGACAGTAACACATATCATTTCAAGCACATGTGATAATTTGAGGATCAAAATCTTCCAGATTTTTCTTAAGTATAGCTCAAGCTAAAATACAATATCAAACATACGAACACTAGTATTTGTCACACTATTTGTTGTATATACGGCAAGCATAATCCTCAACTGATGAATAAATTAACAGTTGCATATTCTATTAAGTTATTATGTTAGGTAAATGGGGGTTTTTGCCCTCTTTATGGGGTTCATCAATATTTTTGCTCAAAAAATAAGTCTATGGGCTTAGACCTCCCTTGGTGGCAACTTCAAGGGTGTTTTTGCCCCTTTTCCCTATACGGAATGGATTGTGAGGTGTTGGTCCAAAATTTTCCGAAAGAGGCGGGATGCACATCATCCCCGAGATATACCACTAACAAGATGCTCATAGTCTCACAACGAGGCAGTCCTCTCCACGTTATGGAGACTTGGACGCGCCGATAATGATGGCAATAGGTATGTATGGGTGGGTCTGGGAATGTTTGTTACTCCTTGCTAAGGGTGGACTGGGCCCGGTCCGGTTCCGGTTCGGGCCTGGGCCCGGCCGGGCTTGGATGTTTTTGGGTAAGGTCCAGGACCGGCCCGGGAGTCTACTGGTTTCGGTTTATTTTTATTTATTCCAACCCCCAACCCCCAAACCCCTCGGAAACACCCAGCCCAGCCCACCTAAACCTAGCCCAAACCCAAAAAAATAAAAAACAATTAAAATCTAAAGCCCGGACCGGCCGGGCCGGTCCTCATTTTTCAGGTCCCGGAACCGCCCCCGGTTGCTCACTCGGGTCGGGCCTAAGCCCGGTACCGGTCACCCGGGTCGGGCCGGGCCGGGCCAGTCCCGCACAGTAGCGGGTCGGGCCAGTTCCAGGGCCGGTCGGACCGGACCAGCTCCATCCCTACTCCTTGTTATGGTTGGGTTCGGTTCGGGTTGGAAACTGAAAACTGAACTGAAATTCCACTGTAGTACTGCATTAGTAGTAATAATAATAATAATAATAATAATAATAATAATAATAGTAATAATAGTAATAATAATAATAATAATAATAATAATAATAATAATAATAATAATAATAATAATAATAATAATAATAATAATAATAATAATAATAATAATAATAATAATAATAATAATAATAATAATAATAATAATAATAATAATAATAATAATAATAATAATAATAATAATAATAATAATAATAATAATAATAATAATAATAATAATAATAATAATAATAATAATAATAATAATAATAATAATAATAATAATAATAATAATAATAATAATAATAATAATAATAATAATAATAATAATAATAATAATAATAATAATAATAATAATAATAATAATAATAATAATAATAATAATAATAATAATAATAATAATAATAATAATAATAATAATAATAATAATAATAATAATAATAATAATAATAATAATAATAATAATAATAATAATAATAATAGTAATAATAATAATAATAATAATAATAATAATAATAATAATAATAATAATAATAATAATAATAATAATAATAATAATAATAATAATAATAATAATAATAATAATAATAATAATAATAATAATAATAATAATAATAATAATAATAATAATAATAATAATAATAATAATAATAATAATAATAATAATAATAATAATAATAATAATAATAATAATAATAATAATAATAATAATAATAATAATAATAATAATAATAATAATAATAATAATAATAATAATAATAATAATAATAATTGTTATAATAATATTAATAATAATTTTAATAAACACTTAATCAAATTAGAAATATTTAGATTAGATTAGAAATATTGAGATTGGATAAAAAAAGATTCAAATTAGAATAAATTAAAAAGATTCAAAGTACAATTCAAAACATATGAGATCTTAAAAATTGAGACAAGGTTCATTCAGATTATGTGAACAAAACACTTCTTAACTCGTATGCATGGGTGGATAGAGGGGTTTCATATTGCCTAGGGCTCACCCAAATAAAAAAAGAGTTATTAAAATATTAGTAAAAAAATATTATAGGACGTTGGGAAGATTGTCCATTACAAGTGTATTGTTGAGGTCCTCGACCTTCTCCCATTAATGGCATTAAGCGTATCATGGTCATGTTAGTTGATTCCCCCACATGAATCCAATATCATCACCATCAGCTACCCCCAATATTTGATATTACTCGTGATGATTTGCCCACTGTCCTCCGAAAAGGTAAACATTATACTTTGAATTCGCATATCATCTACTTCTTATGTTCCGCTAAGATTGTCCCATATTTCCTATTCAGTTCGTCTCAATGAGATTGTCGCATATCAAATTTGATAAAGTTTCTTTGATTCTAAATCATTCTTACTTTATCAATTCAATATCAACCACATAAATTCATTTTTCTTAATAACTGCACCACATCCTCATGTCTCAATGTTAGTGGAACATAGGCATTATAGTTTTTCGAATTATCACCGTATCTCTACCCATTACTTTGCTTTTACTTCACATGTGTCTCATATTTGCAATCCTAAGACATCAACACAACTTGAGTGGCCTAAAGCCATGTTGATTGAGTTGGATGCTTTTCATTCTACTGGGACGTGGGACTTAGTTTCCCTTCCCAATCTGGTGGTGTAAAGGTATACTCAGATATATGGGTTAGATTACACTGATACTTCTTCTTCCATGGCGAAGATTTCATATGTTTATTTGAATTTATCCATGTCAACTATGATTCACTGACTTATGTTCCCGTTGGATATATAAAGATGTGTTTCTTCATGGTAATCAACACAAGGGTGTTTATATGGAGCAACCACATAACTTTGTTGCTAGGGGGACTTAAGTTTGGTGTGCAGATTACATCATTCATTATATGCGTTGAAACAACCTCCACGTGCATGATCAAGGAGGTTTAGGATTGCTATTCGTGAATTTGGCATAACTCGAGTGATGCTGACCATTTTATATTCTATAGATACTAGCAGGCAATAAATAGATTTATCTTGTTTTGTATGTTGATGATATTGCCATCACAACTAGTGATGAACAAGAATTGCGCTCATCAAGCAATATTCTTTTGGAAAACTTTAAACAAAAAACTTGGAAAAAATGATGTACTTCCTTGACATTGAGGTCGCATAATCCCAAAACAGAATTACCCTCACAAAGAAAATATACTTTGGACACTTTTGAGGACACATGTCATGTATACTAGAGTGAAGACTACTAGCACCCATTGTTCCCAATGTCAAAATCTTATCAGAACAAGAAGAATCTATTGGCAAACTAAATTACCATCCCATCATGAGACGAGATATTTCATTTGGGATAACTCTACTTAGTCAATTTTTATATAATAAGTCACCATGACAGGGGTTGCTATTTGAAGCTTGATGTCAACATGATATTATGGGACGATACTGTGATATAGACTGGGGTGGATGTTTGATGGATAGGCGTGCTTGCTAGATCTAGTGATTAAGCAGAATATGATATAGAATTGTTATTTATTATTACCATATAGTTAGTCTTATTAAAATAAATTCAATTCTTCAACTTATGTTTTCTTTAGAATTGAAGATATGGTAGAATTAAATGAGTGCAATCATTTTTTATCATCTTTTAGTGTTCAATATCTTTTTTTTTTAAATCAGAAACTTTACCTTTATCTTTATTTTGTTATTATTCTAAATAAAATCGTCATATTCATGTTTCCATCTTTTTTTACCTCTTTGAAAGAGAAGGTCAACAAAGTACTCTAATAAATTACGAATATATTTAAATGTTCACATACATATTTATTTTAACTTAAATCTCCCTAAATATAATGTCATTTTTAACTTTTCATTTTTTGAAAAGTTAATTTCAACATCTTAATTTTTAGAACTGTGATCCATACTATTCGAGTAGACCAAAATCGGGTCATTCACATATATCTTGATTTTAATTTAGTTTTTTAAATTTCAACTTTGTTCCTTTTCCTCATCGTGATAATATAGATTGTTTTTTGCTTCAAATCATGTCCGAATTGCAATTCTGATCACTTCTGAAATGAATTTGTGTGATTTTTATTTATGTGTCCTATTTCTAATTAATATGGAGTAATTCATGTTGATTTTTCTCCCGAAGTTGGAATAAAGAATTTACAAAATTTGAGTACTATATTACCATTAAATAGGCATAAGTTATTATTATTTGAAATTATACTATCATCTCTTGATATTAATAGTCATTAACATTACAGATTTACAGTTATGCTATCATTATTATACTTGTTAGTTTTTTTTGGTAAGGTTGAAAGATTTCTTGAAAACGGAAGATAGAAAAATTCATCCGTGATTCATTGAAGAAGATTCATTGAAGAGGAGGAGGAGGAGGAGGAGGAGGAGGAGGAGCCAATTAACTAACTCTAACTAAGTGAACAAACGAAATGAAAATACATTTCGACTATTTTGAATGTACTATCCTAATACCCCTTCTCAAGATGGACTGTGGATATTTACAAGTCCCAGCTTGGATAGATTCTCTTGAAAAGTAGCAGGATATAAGACTTTTGTAAACAAATCAGCTAGTTGAGACTTAGATGGAACATGAGATAGCAGTATCAGTACTTCTTGAATTTTGATGCGTATGAAATGACAATCAACCTCTATGTGCTTTGTTCTTTCATGAAAAGAGGGATTCTTAGCAAGCTAAATGGCAGATTGATTATCTTAAAATTTGCAGTAAGGAGTAGGAATTGCTAATTTCAGATCATCACAAAGATGCTTAATCCATTGTAGTTCACAAATAAGAGAGGCTAGAGCTTTATACCCAGCTTCAGTGGAACTTCTTGACACTGTTGTTTGCTTTTTGTCTTTCCATGAAACTAAGGATTTTCCCATAAAAACACAGTAACCAGTTATAGATTTCTTGCTATCAGGACAGGTTGCCCAGTCAGAATCTGAAAAAGCTTGTATTTTAAGATCATTATCTGCTGCATATTACAAGCCAAGTCCTCGAGATCCTATTAAGTATCTAAGAACACGATTGGCAGCTTGCAAGTGTGGAGTTCTTGGGTTAGAAACAAATTGACTGATTTGTTGTACTGCAAATGCTATGTCAAGTCTAGTATTGGTCAAATACAGAAGTCTACCAATTAATCTTCTAAAAGAAGTGGGATCAAAATGTAATTCTCCATCATCTGAGCTGAGTTTAACAAAACCATTTGAAGGTGAAGAAGTTGGTTTGCATCCTGTCAATCCAAATTCAAAGATGATTTACAAGCAATATTTCCTCTGATTGAGAATTAAACCAGCTTTGGAGCTAGCAACATCAAAACCTAGGAAGAACTTTAAATCTCCAAGATCTTTAATATGAAACTGGTTATGAAGATGTGTTTTAACCATATTTATTTCTTCCAAATTGTTTCCAGTAAGAACAACATCATCAACATAAACCAATAAGGCAAAAGGATGAATCAGATTTCTTAATGAACAAAGAATAATCTGAAATACTTTGAGTATATCCAAGCTGAATGAGGAAAGAAGTGAGCTTCTGATTCCATTGTCTGCTGGCATGTTTTAAGCCATAAAGTGTCACGCCCCAGACCGCATTTGAGCGCGTGTACAACCGCCGTATGACTAAACGATGTCACCCGCGAGTCAACGTGACTTAGTCACACAAGGCGTCTATGAACATAGTCCATACCATACTCAGTAAGTAAACATACATGACAACATCACATATTTAGATTTAACGAATAGCGGGATTATTCAATATTCAATCATGGGCCACACATGGCCAACACGTAGGCACGCAGGCCCAAAACAAATGTATTTGTTATAAAGTATCCATGAGCATAATTTATAGTTCAAAACAATAAAGGAAGCACGAACCACGTCTCCCTTTGGATCACTTCACCGAGCAAGGTGAGAATAGCAAACTTGAGCTTCAACCTGAAATGGTGCCCCCCCCCCCCCCCCCCCCCGAAGGGGTCAGTACAAGTACAAAGCGAGTAGCAGGCTAAATGTAGAATAACTAACGTTTCAAATATAAGACCCAAACATAGGGTGATACATATACATGTAGTCCTTTCCCCCCAAGTTATGAAATACATATCAATATATTTATACACTTGGAAAATACCCAACCCGTAGGTCATCGTTTATTTGGGAAACAGTAGTTGTCAATATCCTTGACTAAGAACCCATCCCACCCATATACCTATGAGTGTATAGAACTCCTCCTGGTTCAATCAATTATCATAAGGACACCACCCGGTCCTAGATCATAAAAATGTAATCTATGAGTTTTGAGGATACACGCCCGATCCTTGGGTACTCCACCCTATAACCGAGTTTTGAGGATAACCGCCCGATCCTTGGGTACTCCACCCTATAACCGAGTTTTGAGGATAACCGCCTGATCCTTGGGTACTCCACCCTATAACCGAGTTTTGAGGATAACCGCCCGATCCTTAGGTACTCCACCCTATAACCGAGTTTTGAGGATACACGTCCGATCCCTGGGTACTCCACCCGACCTATGACTTATCACATATCACACTAGATAGGGTCTATATCATATTATTACTAAAGACTAAACCAAGTCTTAGAATTAAATCAATAAATATCAACATTGACATTTAAATATCATATTTCATGCAATTCCATGCACAATATACTCACATAGGTTGTACGGGGGTCAACCCCCTTTCGAACCGGGCTCCGATTCGCGTTTTCGGCGAAAACATAATGTGGAGGCAGCAGATTACCCGGCCCCGGGTATGCCTTATACCCGGCGCCGGGTATGTTCGGAGTTTTGGGTCAACGGCCCGTTGACCCCTGAAATGTGATCCTTTTTGATCCGAAATTTTTATACAACCTATGTCATGTCTAAAACAATTAATAAATGCCATTTTGGCCATCCAAAACCTCACATATGTTTTTATATACATTTTTCTACTTTCCACATGCATAATCATGTATTTTCATTCACATAAGCCTAATCACCTTGGCTAATCACATGCTTAAACTCTTTTAAACATCATTATGAATACTTATAACATTTACTTAGGTAATCTCATACTTAACCCAAGAGTTATAAGACATTAAGCCGTCCACTCACCTCGAATGAGCGTGATGAAGTTCTACCCTTCTCGGTTGAACTCCGGTGAAACTCCGGCGAACTTTGACAAACTCCGGCGAACTTTGACGAACTTTGGTGATAACTCCGGCGACTCTTTAAACTTCGTGAAGGCTCTTGAATCACCTTTGACAAGTGCCTAACAAGGTTTTATCATTACAAAACCCAAATTAATACAAATAACCTCTAAAAGGTTATTTTCTGGCGAACCGGTCTCTTCGGCCTCTAAGTCCTTTCTTGGACTTAGAACCATCTTTCAACCCTTCATTCTACACTTTTAACGTGTGGAACTACCCCAAGGGTATTTCATATGATATATAACTCATATGAAAATCAAAAGATAGGAGAAAAGTTGTTCAAGAGCTTCTTACGTTTCTTCCCAAGGTTTTTCTCTACTTTTGCAACTCCTTCTCCTTCCTTGAGTTCCTTGCTCTTGGAGCTTTCTTCAACAATGGAGATGGAGGTTTTCAGAGCTCTCTCTCTCTCTCTCTCTCTCTCTCTCTCCCCTTGGTGTCTTGGTCGAAGTTGGATGATGAGGGAGATGGGGTGGGTTTTCCTTTTTGGCATATTTGCCATATGAGTGTGAGAGGGGTCCCTTAGGTGTCAAGATGGTCTCCCCAATCCCTTCAAGGGTTTTCAGCCCCATTTGCACTCAATCAAGTCTCCAAGAGTTGACAAAACCGTGGAGTGGCCCCCACACATGTGGGAGGTCATCCCTTTGTGTCCCGGTGTGTACAATCGACCCCGAAAGTTGTATTTCTCGGACTGTTTTAATTATATTTTATTTTATCGGGTCAAATAAAATATATTACATGTCCACGATCATTATGGATCTTAATAATGAATATACATTCCCCGACTTTAATTTAAAAGTCTCCGAAATTCATTTCGGACTGTTATCTGAAAAATTGCCGGTACTGGTAATTGGGCTCTGTTTGACAAACTGGTCAACCCAATGCCTTTCTTATGGCCCATTATGAATGTCCACCACCATGTAACTATTATCTAGACCAAGATGAATATAACATGTGGTCTCGTATTATCGGGTCACCCCCCGTTCCGAGTGTGGGCCCCACGTGGAATTTACAATTCACGGAAAAGAAATGACAAAAATTTACAACCTCGTAAATTCATTACTCGATACACCATACTCAATACATAATTTACATAAAAGGTAAATATATTTGGGGACGGTGTTACATAAAGTGACTTCTGTAGTTTACTAACTAAGTCTGATTTGGAAGGTAGAAAACCATGAGGTGGTTTCATATACACCTCCTCATTGAGGTCACCATGTAGAAAAGCATTATCTACATCTAGTTGTTGGAGATGCCAATTCTTAGATACAACAATGGATAGGAGAAATTTAATTGTAGTAATCTTGGCTATTAGAGAGTTTCAAGGAAATCAACCCGTTCTGTTTGTGTGTATCCTTGGGACACCAATCTGGCTTTATACCTCTCTACAGTACCATCTGTCTTGTGTTTGACTTTATAAACCCATCTACTACCTACAACAGGCTTTCCTGGAGGTGGTGAAACCAATGACCAGGTCTGATTTGCTTCTAAGGCCTCAATTTCTGTCATCATAGCCTTTTTCCAACAATCCAATTTCATAGCTTCCTTGAAAGACTTGGGTCCAGAAAGGGGAAAAATGGATAAACAGAAGGAAGTATGTGTAGAAGGTCAATTAGAATAGGAAAGAAATGAATGCAAGGGATAGGGTGATGATGTGGAAATGTTGCCACAGTAATAGTCTGACAAATAGGAAGGTGGTTTAATGTTTCTTGTTGAGGTCCTTTTGGGAACTTCAGTGCCTGATGTGTTCTGATCAGTTGTTTCAGTTTCATGAGAGGTAGAGGAAGATGGTCTATTAACAGAAGTAAAATATTGATGAAAATCCATTCTTTGACTAGAAAAGTCAGTATCAATTAAGGAATCAAAGTTTGAGTAAGAAACTGGAGACTGGGGATAATCATCAATGTGACTTTGGTCTAGAGCAAAAGGAAAAGTTGTTTCATAGAAAACAACATTTCTAGACACAAGAATAGAATGAGAGTGAAGATTGAAAAGCAAGAAACCTTTGGTTCCAGCTTTGTATCCACGAAAAAAAACATTTGGAAGCTCTTTTATCAAATTTAGTTCTGTCAGCATTCAGAGTGTTAACAAATGCTAAACAACCAAAAGTTTCCAGATTAGAAAGATCTGGTAAAGTTCCAAACACCATTTCATATGGAGATTTATCATGTAAGAAGGGTGTTGGTAATTTATTTATGATGTATACAGAGTGTCTTATAGCATAAGACCAGAAATGTAAGGGAAGTTTGGATTGGAAAAGAAGACCTCTGGCAATATTCAAGATGTGTTGATGTTTCCTTTCAACAATACCATTTTGTTGAGGAGTTTCAGGACAAGAAGTTTCATGAAAAATTCCATGCTGCTGGAAAAAAATTTTAAGGAATTCTTTACCATGGTCAGATCTTAACTTCTTAAGTTTTGTTGAGAATTGATTTTGTATAAGAAGTATGAAACTGGGAAGAACTGTCTGTATTTCAGATTTAGTTTTGAGTAAATAAACCCAAGTAAATCTGCTGAAATCAAACAACAGTTAAAAAGAATATGTATCCTTCAAAGGAAGGGATACTATATGGTCCCCAAATATCAACAGATTCAACATGGATCATTTCAAAGAAGGGAGTTGAAATACTAGTGCCGAGAGGAAAAAAGAGTTTCTTTTGTTTAGCATAATGACAAACATCACAAGGTTGCAAGTAAAAGAAGAAATGTCATCATACTTAGAACTCAGAATTTTCAACACTTTATTAAATGATTGGCCAAGTCTGTTGTGGCATATCATGGAATTATTAACAGCATTTACAGTGGAACATTCAGAAACAATACTATCTAAAACAGTACAAGTACTATCTAGAACACTAAGTGAAAGAGAATTTGAAGAACATTTGATCTTTCCCAAGGCACTGAAATCCTTCAAGTAAAATAGTCCATTGTACATTTCAGCTACTCCAATCTTCTTGAAATTGGAGCTCTGCACAATGAAACACATGTTAAAAGAAAAGAGAAGAAAACAAGTAATGGTTTTGAGTAACTTTAAAATAGAAATGAGATGTACAGAAAAGGTTGGGATATATAGAACATCTCTAAGAAATAGATTTCCTAATTGAATGTTGCCAGAATAGGATGCCACAATGGAACTATTGTTAGGCAATCTAACATGTATAGGCTTGATTTCTTTAAGAGACAAAAAGAATGATTTACTAGGACAAATGTGGTATGTGGCACCACTATCTAGAATCCAGGTGGAAGGAATGGAATTACCTGAACTCTCATTTTTAAATTGTTCAATGTGATTGACAGAAGATGAAGAAGGGTTCACTTTGGTTTGCTGGAGCAAAGCTATGATGGCATTATATTGATCCTTTGAAAGAGTGAACTGATCATGATTAACACCATTGACCAAGGAAGAATGCTCTTAGGCAGTATTTGTGTCCACTTCAGCCAAACTTGCAGATGGTTGGAAGACTGAAGGATTGTTTCTCCCACGAGTCTTATACCCATCTGGAAAACCATGTTTATGATAACATGTCTCAATTGTGTGATTAGTCTTTCCACAGTGAGTACACAACTTATTTCTTTTCCCAGTGAATCTGTTGGTGGCATTGTTGCTCTTATAATTGCTATGTGTGGCTTTTGGAATGAAAACTTGATTGACATTTTCTTTTGAGTTGATGAAAGCAATAGTAGTGTCAGCAGGTGAAGACAAGATAGGATCACCAACAAATTCTCTCTCATGCTGAAGAACTAAATTGAAAATCTTAATGATTGAAGGCATAAGATCAATTATCATGAGTTGGGATCGAATCTGTGCATACATGACATTCAAACCTCGCAGAAACCTAATTATACATTCATCTTCTCGTTCTTTCTTGACTTTCTTAATCAAATCACAGGAACAAGTTGTAGCACAAGTACAAAGAAGATTACAACGGTACAGTTTCAATTCTTTCCACAGAATATTTAAACGAGTATAATATTCGGACACTGTTGATGTACCTTGTTTGCAGGTTTGAATTTGAACTTGAAGATCTGCAATACGAAATTTGTCAGAATGTGAGAAGCGTTCCTGAATATCTTTCCATATCTCTGAAGCTGTATCCATCCACAATACAGACTGTTTGATGGAAGGACTCACCGAACGAATCAGCCATGACATCACCATGCGATTGCATCGCTTCCAAGCTTCTGATAATGGATATGAATTTGGTGGACAAGGAAGAGTTTCGAAGATGAATAGTTCCTTATTTTTGGATTCCAGCGCAACAACCATATCTCGTTTCCATTGATGATAGTTGTTTTCACTCAAAGTTGGAGCAACAAGAATAATGGCTGGATTTTCTCCAGGATGAAGGAAGTAGGGATTTGAAGAATTGACAACGTGATAAGGAGGCTGAGACATAATTGTTGATGATTATGAAGAGATGATGCTTCTAAAATCTGAAGAATGCGGAAGAAATGAGATGAGCAGTATCTCTGATACCATGAAAGATTTCTTGGAAACGGAAGATAGAAAAAATCATCTATGACTCATTGAAGTAGCAGAGGACGACACATAGTTCCTTTATACAAAGTTTCAGAAGTAACCAATTTACTAACTCTAACTAACTGAACAAACGAGATGAGAATACATTTTGACTATTTTGACTGTACTATCCTAATAAAGGTACTTGTTAGTTTTTTAATTGCACACATAATTATTATGAAGTATTATTTGTGGAAAAAGCATAATACTACGTATTTCATACACAATTTAAAGTTATCGTGCCAAAAAGAAGAATGAAGGGCAAATTTATGTAAACACAAAATCGTATTCACAGAAAATCATCCAGTTACAAATAATTTGTGGATTGTTTTGTTTGCCGAGCCGGGGATAATGTCCTGTACCAGCTTTGGATTTTTTGTTTTGGATTTTGGGCTGGGAATTATTTACCGTGCTGGTTTTGATTGACCGGCCTTCTAAACACCTCTCCTCCTGCCATTCACTAGGATCGGTGCACGAGTACTTTCTAAATTTCTATAAAAACAAAACAAAACAAAAAAAAGAATGAGTTTTTTATTTTCAAACTTTAGAAAACAACACCATAAGACATTGGAAATGTAATCCATAACACTCATAATTTTCTACTCCCTCTGTCCCTAAATTTACTTCCAACTTTCCCTTTTCGTCCGTCCCAAAAAGAACTTCACTTTCCCTTTTTGGTAAAGAATTTGTGGTTCACATCATTTTCTCTCCTCTGCACAACTCTCTACCACACAATTCTCACTTTCTTAATCACCGTGCCACTTTAATTTGGAAGAACAATCAGGAACGGAGGGAGTATAATTTTATAGGCCAATATTTACCCAATATGAGGCGATGTACCTTTAGGAAAATATGTGGTGACATATATAATCATTATTATATGTACTTCTAATTTTTGTTAATATGATTGAGAATATTGAATAACTAACATGTCCCCAAGTCCAAAATGTTAATCAACCTCACTCAGATCTAGAAGGCTTTGGACGACGCAAGAAGGACGAAGCTCCCTCACTTAGACCACCGAAGCACGGCGAGCAATTTCCCTCCTAAACAGAGGTAATGTATTCGATCTTGTCTTAATCCTGAAAGTTCAATTCAACTAAAGAAACCCTAAGAAGCTAAACACCGATTCTCCCTATTTTATAAACGCCCGCAACCCTTCTTTAATTCACCTGCTGTTATTTTAATCCTACCTGCGGCTCTCCCTCCCTGTGGATTTGGTATAATTTCAAATTTGATTGAGGTGTGCAGACGTTTGTGTGCTTCATCGGTTTGATGTAATTTTTATTTCAATTTTGATCTGTGAGTGAAGTGTATTTCTATTGTTCTGGTATCTCCTTTCAGCTTCTAAAGAATTTCTGGAATGCTTCTACTTTCAGCTTATATTATTTTGAAGGGAGCTTCTAATTTGCATAGATTTCAGTATGTCATATAGGTCATACATTCAGTTACTAGAGCTTGAGTAACTCTATTACGAGTGATTTTTTATGGACTGAGTTATTCAAGCTGCTTATATTTCTGTTGGACATATAAAATGCAATTTTTCAAATTACACAAAATGCTATAAAGAGTTTTATTCTTTGGGATGCTGCTCTTAGTTTAGCTTTTGTTTTTCAAAATTTGCTCAAACTGCCCTGAGACTAGCTTTTCTTATACTTGTACAAAAATACATCAATCTGGAATTTCATTGATTGTTTGAGGACATTTCCCCTATGCATCATGATGCACTTTTTTAGTTTTTTTAAATAGTAACATAAATTCATCAGTCTGGAATATCTTTAGTTTCTTTCTAAATCAAAATCTAGATCTCGTTTGAAATTGAAATTCTCCGCTTATCCATAAAGAAAAGACTGCTCATTTATATGGCTGAAATCTTTAACTTGGCTGAACTCTTTAACTTTAGTTTATTTCATAAATAAATTTTTGGTAAATATCAGAACGCAATAGTCTTAAGAAATATAGTCATATGTTATAAATCATTTGATAAAGATAAGGGGATACTGGTTTTATGGTTGTAAGAGTTAATAAATCTATAGCATACCAACTAACAAACTTTAAGAGAATGCTTTTCTGGATTTTCTTTTCCTTTTTGAAAAAGTGAAAAATACACGTATCTGGAATGTCTTGTTTGATTGGTTGGTTTCAGAATGAATCTTGATCTAGGCATCTAGCAAGTATTTAGGGCCATTCCCTTATTCACATGAAGATTTAGAATTATTTAAATCTAGCAAGTATGCTTCAGTTATTTAGAATGATGATGTGATTTTAGAAATAAAAAATATACGAACTATATAAAAAGAATAATTTGTTTGTACGTATTTCCTAACCCCACCCCCCTTTAAATAATTAATGCCATAATGCTTGATGAAATATTAGACAGTAAGGTTACAAATTGATGAGATGTTGAGGATGCATGCAGATGCCAGTACAAGGGGGGTTATTTGGTGTGGTGTATACATATCGTTTAAAGCCACATTTATCAAGGCCCACCCTGTTTTCCAAAATAGTTTATTGAGCATTTATCGCGGGGATAAAAAAATTTAATATTAACTCAGGATAATCCTTATTATGGAAGCAGGGTGGCCTTGTAAACGCCTAAGGCGATTTTGCTACCATCCCATCCCTTTTCAAGTCATTTCTTTGCGATGATACAATCTCTTGAAAAAATGGTTTTGAATTATTATTCAATTCTTAAAGCATTGTTAGTATTTTATGATGAGGGTCTTCACCTTCTTGATATAAGATGAGCAGCTCAGTTAATGTCGTAATGTACCTCCTAATGATCTCATAAACATTCATTTGGAATCATAAGAAAATAAGAGTAAAAAAGAGTAGGTAGAGTTTCTAAGACAGAGTATCATCGTAATTTGGATTGTTAAACTTATAGCATGTGAAAATGTATGCAGGGAACTTCACCTTCTTGCTGAAAGATGAGCAGCTCAGTTTATGGCGTAATGCACCTCCTAATGATCTCGTAGACATTTATTTGGAATCTACAAGAGAAAGAGAATAGCTAGACTTTCATGAGACAGTGTATTTTATCATCATAATTTGGTTTGTTAAATTCATAGCATGTCAAAATGAATGCAGGAAATGTATATTCGTGTTAAGCGGGGTAAGACAACCTACTTTATTAGCTGTCAACCAACTGAGACAATCAGACAAATCAAGGATAAATTGCATATCCTCATAGATCAACCTGTAAATGATCAGCGCCTAATTCTATTGAATGGGGGAGTTTTGGATGATGCAAAGACGTTGGCAGATCAGAAGGTAAATCTCCAATATATTTTCAGCCCATTAGTCCATGACATAAATCTTAAGTATTTCAAATATAATAGACACCCTCTTCTCCGCATCATTTATAGGTTTTTGGTTTTGGCCTTACTTCATGTGCCTTCATATTGAATCTTTACTCCCTCCATTATAAATAAATTAATGCACATGCCTTTCAGGTTGAAAATGACTCTGTGCTTGCACTGACTCTGAGACAAGGTTCTCTTTCTTTTATAACTCTTCATTTCGATTTTGTATGCTTTCTTGCTTATTAGATACTAAATATACATCCACAGAGTAGTGTGCATTCTTATATACTATCAAACTATTGATAGTACCGTTTTGCAGTGTTGCGCTGTAGTTTGAAAAAAATTAATTAAACCAATATTGGTTAGTGATAAAAGAGGGTAAATATTCACTTGGACTATAGAACTAGTAAAGCAAGACTAGTTCTTATTTATACACACAATCTTCATGAGATATGAAAACACCATTGTTAGATAAGGAATCAAGGATATATTTGGAAGCTAGAATTACAAATGATATGCTGAAACTCAAGTTAATTAGAACATCATTGATAGTAGAATTATATAGTATCTTTCCGTTTTTCTTGCACCATTTAATTGATTATTCATGAGTATTTTTCCTGCTTTTTCTTAGGTAACAACGAATTTGAGGATGTAACTATCATGAAACCAGATGACTCTTTAGCTCTGTGATCCAGATAGCGTTGGCTAATTTGTGATGCAAGAAAGAACTAATGGAACCACCATTGCTCTCCATATAAATATCTGTACAATGGAGTTGAGATAGCTGTACTAGTTTTTTTTAAAGTTGCACTTGTAATTTTGCTATGCTTTCTGACCTTGCTTTGTGGACAAACTACCATCATGTTAACATTTTGGTTTTAGTTTAAGTTATTGCAGAGCAGCAGCAGGTGAACAGGTTACAATTTGCAACTGGTTCTGTTGTTGTTACTTTCTTTACTAGTGGGCTAATGCGTCAAACCACACAATGTAAGATCCAAATTCCGAGTATCGGACTCCTTTTTTTTTAAAAAAAGGGATCAAATCCCTTTATCCACACATAATACCCTGAAACATTAAATTTTGAATTTAGAATTCAAATAGAATATAGCCGTTGGGAATTGGGATGAGGCGCGTGGAACATTTGTTGATTGAACTATATTTAACTAAACCTAACAAATAGATTTAATTTAGTATAATGTATACATTTCATATTTGAAATATATTAATATTTTCTCAAAATACCCCAAAAAAATCAATACGAGCTGCGAATCTGGGATTAGATTGGGCTTGGCTGGTTGATCGGAAGTCAGGGGCTCGGGGCCAATCCAAATTCTAAATATTGGTTCAATCCTAGGGATGGACTCGTTGCGGGCCGCCCGGCCCGCTACTGTGCAGAATCGGCCCGGCCCGAAGGGGTAACCGGTTCCGAGTCATGAAAAAGGCGAATCGGCCAGGTTGGGCCTGATTCGTTTTTTTTGGGTTTGGACTGGGTTTAGTTGGGCTGGGTTGGGTGTTTCCTGGGGGTGGGGCTGTGGGGGGATGGGGGGAATAAATAAGAAAGCACAAAAAAACAAATTGAACCGGAACCGGCCTGGGCCGGTTCCGGGCCTTACCCATAACCATCCCAGCCGGGCCCAAGCCCGAACCGGAACCGGGCCCGGTCCACCCCTATTTAGTTCTGGGTTCAGCAAAAAACAACCCTGACCAGTGACCACCAGTCCGTGTCTAGTTGTCCACCCCTAGTTTTAGTTAATGTCAATAACATACATGTATGGTCCACTATTTGATGGTATGTGATTGAAATTAAAATCTTTAAGTTGAAATGAATCAAAGAGATAGAGTAAAATTGATAATAAATACGAATTATTTTATTATAGTGTGCTGAATCAAAATGTTATTATTGTCACCATCTTTGTGTTTGCACCTTTAATTCGAAATGCTGTGTCAAAGGTATTTAAATCGCAAACATCAATACTGATCAAAGTTCTATTTTTGTAGCAAAATTACTATGTCTTTAGTTGTAAATCACATTATTCTACGTCCATCGCCACCTAATATCTTTACAAGTATACAATTTGTTTGATTTTGTAGTTTCCAAACAAATATGGATTTGACCCGGCAAGGAAGAATCGCATTGTAAACATATTCAAGGTTCACCCATACGAGCTTTGATTCAAGTAAAACCAATTTGGCCAATTGCTGGTAATTAATTAATGAGAAACCAAGTGCAAAACTATCATTCAAAACACCAATTATTAACATGTAAAACTTTCAACCAACCAATTCAAGACTTTGCAGGATGAAGTTATTACTCCAGTAATTTTCGTTCACTACTTTTCTCATATGTCTAGACAGGGATGGATTTAGGGGGGCGGGGAGCGACCGCCCCCCTTGGACATTCAAATTTTTTTACCATATATGTAATATTTTCATAAAACTTTCATAATTTAATTAGATTCGCCCCCCTTAGCTTTTAATTTTCAAAATTAATATATATAGTCTTACATAATGTAATACTTAATTAAAGATTTAAAAGAAGAAACATCTAAAATAATTCACATAACTTAAACAAATAGACAATAGAGTAACTCGTTATTTAAGATTTAGGATACTTATTATATAAGAATTACTAGTTTTGTAATGTTTAATTATCTTTATTAGATAACAAGTACTGGATTTCGTAAAACATATATCAAACAATATTAAATACCAGACACACGAATTACACAGTTTTTAGATCACGTGAAATGAATCCAAAATATAAATATTTATAGACATTAGATTACATAATTCATTTACTTCTAGCTTTCTAAAAATAATTTATTGCATGGATAATAAACTCTAAATTATTATAGAATTAATAAAAATATTAAAATATAATATGCACCATATATATGTATGTGTGTGTGTGTGGTGCATATTATTCTAAAAATAACAATCTCATACATACTAGTATACTACTATTGTAATATTAAGAAAACTTCTCATGAGTCATGACTCATGAACACCCTCCTTGGTGGACAAAAATTACATTTCAATAACCGATTCATGAGGTTAAACAATGTAGAAGTTATTAAAAATGTATTGGTTGATGTCTTTGTCATCGTCTAAACTGAGAATGTAATAGATTTAAATGTCGTTCGGGATGTGCATGTATTAATGTCATTTTTTGAATAAAAATAGCCACATAGCCCTACAGTAGCGAAAAAATTTCGCCCCGCTATACTAGGGAAAAAAATTTCACCCCGCTACACTAACAAAAAAAATTCACCCCCTACACTAATGAAAAATTTCGCCCCCCTTGACTCAGAATCTTGGATCCGTCCCTGTGTCTGGAGAAGTATTGTGGCCATATTTGTCGATAACCCATTGTCATAAACAGGGCCGGTCCCGAGGAAATGGAGGCCCGGTGCAATAACAAAATTTGGGCTTTTTCTAATACAAACGCATACATATTATGCATATGAATTAGCATTAATTATATTAGTAATAATTTACTATTAAGAATGTTTCCTTTTAGATTGAAATTCTTTTCTCTCGTCTGACTTGGTTGGAGCTGTTTAATTCGGTCTGAATTTGGAAGACGTCTGGTATCTGTGTATTTTATAACAATTCAAGTCTGATATGACCTTGTTTGGTTTGATCTCATTTTGAAACTGAAATAAGCTCAAGTAAAAACATTCTAATTTATATCGAGTACGAGTTATTAATGAATAAAATAGTCAATCAACGTATAAACTATAAAGTATTCGTGAACAAAATACATTTCATTTAAAAGAAACATCTTTAGAGCATATTATGGTAATGTATTATAGTGCAAAAACTAAAAAATTGACAGCCTTATAACCTAATAATATACTACGTATATTGTTAATCTAAATTGAAAAACTGACAATTTTAAAAGTATTAATAGCTTAATGATTTCAATTAACAATTTTAAAAGTACTAATAACTTAATAATTTCAACGTTTTAATTTGGAACCTTTTTTTTTGGGGAAAGTTTTAATTTGGAACCTAATAACATAGACTTGTGCGTTGTGGACTTGTGTCTTTGAATAACTACTCCGTATTAATTACAGAGTATTTAACTTTACAAATTACGGAGTACATTAATGCTTTAAATTAAATGGGAGGAAGAATTGGTGCATCGGTGCTACCAGAATACGGGACCGATAACAATGGCAGATGTTGGGTTGAACAACGGTTCTACTATTAATATTTTTATTTTTTGGGCCTTCAGTTATTCTGGGCCCTGTGCGGTTGGGCTGCCAGCACATGCTTTGGGCCGGCCCTGGTCATAAAGCATCTTCTAGTCAACTAACTTAACTCCTAGTCAAACATTTTCTACTTTCTAATACACACACAAAAAAAATTATTATCTGATTAAAGAAGAGCACGATCATATTTTGGATAAAAGACCAAGCACACACTCGCAGTCTATTGGTTACATAAAATTAAAAAAAAAACATTATTATCTTAATTATCAATTGATCATGATATATTGTGGCTCTTGAACAAAAGAAAGTAATATCATATTCGAGCAAACAACAAACTAATACGCCTGGAATAATTAATTGTTTACTTTAATTTGTACTCGTACTATACACTCGCAGTCTGACTTCGTGTCTATTGGTTACGTACTTACGTCTTAACGCCTAAAAGGAAAGAAGAGCACGACATTAAATTAAATATTAACATAAAATTCTCGCCGTTGCCGGGGATCGAACCCGGGTCACCCGCGTGACAGGCGGGAATACTTACCACTATACTACAACGACCCTTGTCATTTAACTCATCTGATTTAATTTATGTATTCATTCCGCAAAATGAGTAACATTAAACATAGTAGTGTATTACTCCCTCCGTCCCTGAATTATCTTCAAACTTTCCTTTTTCGTCCGTCCCAAAATTATCTACTCTTTCCCTTTTTGGTAAAGAATTTGTGGTTCACAACCATTCTTACACATTCATACACATTTATATCTCTTCTGCACAACTCTTCGCCACACAAATTCCACTATCTTAATTTGTGTGAAATGTCAAAGGAGGAGATAATATAGGGACGGATGGAGTACTACGTACGTGGTACATACAAAGCGGAAGAGAGTAAAGGGTTAAACCATGTTTCTAAGGGGAATGGGTAAAACGAGAAAGGGTTTGTAAGCATATTGTTTTTAATTATTTGTAAAATCGCGAAGGACATTTTTGGTCTAGTAATTTCTGATTCTCGTCGTTATTGGTATGTAATGTTTCTCGCTTGTAGGTTTGATGATATAACTAAAAAATATGTGCAATTTAAAGACTTTTGTCACCATAAAATACATTTTCTATTTGAAAGTTCTCCGCAGCCATCTTTAAAGTAAAGATTTTTGCGGAAAGTGTACTTTACCATGGAAAAATATTTAAACTGTACGGGTTCAATAGTTACAGGACGAAATATGCAATCGAATATAGTTACAACATGATTAATAACGGGCACAATTAAAAGTTTAAAATTTTCGAGCAGATGTGTTGGAACATTTGGATCAATAGATTGGACGAGAGCATTCAGGTGGGAGGGAATTGTTGAACCTTTGTTTATCCCCACAATAGTCATAGGTGATGAAGTAATTCCTCACCCATTTGTAGAGCCTTCTTTGGTATGGTGTCAGGGTCTTAGCCCTGTCCTTATTCCACCAATATGAAGGCCCCCCTGCCCTACAATCCTTTCCATTGTTGCCCTTCCACACACAGCCCTCTAGTTTGTAGTCCTTGAATGAAGCTATGAATGGCGCCTTTGACCAGTCCACTTTGACTTTTCCGCCACTAGTCGCCCAGCTGCTGCCGTCCCACAAGCTGACGGTCAACCCCATCGGCTTCCACCCGGGATATGCCACCCCATCATCTTCATGGTTTCGGAAGGTTCTTATGGGTATCCTATCCACCAAAAACCTGCATCATATTTTACAACTGATTTAATAAGTAGTGGGTACCGATTTAATTCCATCTTAGCGGTATGGGGGAGTAGTACGTATATATTTTGTGAAGTTTATAAATTTGATAAAAGTGTGTTTAACAAAGAATATTTTCATATTATAAATAATTATATATATACGATAGTATAATATGTTATCATTACAAGATCTACCATCATTAATTAAAAAAAGCTAAAGATAGTGAGTTAGCTGTATAAGATGGAGTGAGTAATTATTTTGAAGTGGTAATACCTCCCTCTTAATCCTTATACTCCGGACAATTTAATTAAGAACTGCAAATTTGCAAACATTTTACTTTTACGCAATCTACAATCAATTCAAGTTTGGTCATTTCTTGATCAACGTACCAGCACAAATTTCATTGTGTACGATATTTTTAATCTATCCCAATTTAGAGTCGTTTGGTAACTTCGAGAATAGGCTTATTTGGTGATCATATTTTTTTGCACAACTTTAATTTTTCATCAAACACGTAATTTTTGATTTCACACGTTAAATTGTATCATAATCAAAATAAATAAAGTTAGAATTACTTTCCTAACTGAATTTGATGAAGTTAGTCTAGAAAGTCATTTCAACTATTTTTCATAAATCAACACGATTAACTAATCCGGCCACTTAAGTTAGAATTTCGTAATTAACATTCAGCATAACAAGTCGATGAAGTCAATTTCAATGTTGCAAAACGGGCTCTTAAAATGTAATTCTACTCCGTACGTACTCAGAGCCGGTCCTGGGGCATGCGCCCAGGGCCCATTACTCCATTAGGGCCCATAAATTTTATAATTATGTGTATATGGATATATATTAGTTTTAATTATATATACATAAAAATTCTTTAAAAATAAAAAATAAAATTAAAGTTATAATTTTATTTTGATAATTTCAATTCATTTTTGAAACATCCACATTAGAAATCATTGAGAATGGAATTCACCATTTCGATTCACTATGGTTTAGCACATAAATGTTTTTTTGGTCTATTCCTCTCATTTATACTCAAGAATGAAGATTCGTTGATAGTATTTCACTAATTTTATCTAATTCTTTTATTTAAATGAAGGTTGAAGTATGGGCATTTTACATAAATATTACTAAAATAATATTTATTTACAAAAATGTTACTAATAGTTACTACAATGTTATGTCATGATACCTTAGATCCAAAATTTGAACATAAGTTACTATGATTTCATTACTACTCTAGTCTCTAGTCGCATTTTTGTAAATATTTTTTATTTTAGTCACAAATATGTAATTATTTCATATATCTTTCGCATCTTTACCTAAATCAAAATTCTTTTTGCAACTAATAGTTGTACTAGTTTCATCCTATCAATTTAGGTACATTGTATCCTCAAATGCCACATACCGTATAAAATAATTCAATAAAAAAATTCTAATTAACTACTTTATTGATTTCTTTGATGTGTTATACTCGTATTTGGATGACAAAGTTGATTAATTTTACTATATATTTTTATATATATAAAAAATTGTTATAAATTTTTATACACTATCCCTGAGGCCTACTTTTTCCATCATTTGCAATGGAGCCAAAAATTCATTATTTTTTGGCTTGAGAATATGATGGAATAAAGCAAAATGGTTCTCTAAACTATCTGCGCTTCTTTGTAATGAAGCAACAGTCAGTTCATGCAATTTTGGACGCGATTTTCACTATGGATCATCCGGAAACAGTCTCTCTGTGCGACTGTGCTTTAGTACAGGGATAAGACTACGTACATCCGACCCCCTCTTACCCCACCGTAGGTGGGAGCCTTTGCGGCACTGGGGTAAATGAAAATGAAATGATGATGAAAATGATATCCCTGAGGCCTACTCTGTTTGTACTTTGTATTGCCCCGGGCCCAAAAAATGTCAGGACCGGACCTGTACGTACTATGTAATTCTTAGTGGTGAACTTAAAATAAAAAGGTACATATAAGTTCTTGGAATATAATTGATGGAATAGAGTAGAGCACATACACGACTTGGTAAAAGTTCCAGAAGATGGAATAGGTGTGGAAGTCTTTGGTTGGATCGAACCAGAGATTAACCCTTTGCTCCCTGCTCCCAGATCCGTTAGTATAAACATTGGTTTGAAGAATATATGGCTTTCCCTCTTCATTTCCCAGGAATTCGAAGTCTAACTCATCACGGTTCGCAAACTGCTCGGTCGCTAACTGCATCATTAAAATAATCACCAACACATAAGAATTAATATACAGTTTTCTATTTAGGTATCTCATACGTGACTCTAACAACATATACTTAGCCATTCAGGGCCACTCCGATTTTAATTTTAGCATGAAACCCTGAATCTTAATGGATTGAAAATGATTGAGTCAAAAGAATTAAAGCTCCTCTTTTTGTTTATTATGATGATGGTGGGTCGGTGTCACTAGTAGAAAAAGGCCATAGTGACACTATTTTTGTGTCACAGAAAGTTTCTGTGACACTTGTCTTTTGTCGCAGAAGGTGGGAAATGGTGACATTACGTTTAGTGTCACAGTAATATGTCAGCAAGTTACGACGCTTAAGTAGATATTTTGACACACGTGTATCATGATTACTTGTGATACATGTTATGTATCACGTGTATCATTTAACTATAACATGTTATAGTTAAATACTTAAATCTCCTATGAACTTTAAACTCATGAATTTGAATATATACTTAAAAACTGGATTGAGATCCTCTATCATTAGGCAAGGTGTCTTACTCAATTGGATAGCAGAGATTAAAAATTAAGTCTCAAGATTCGTGTCAAATGTGGAGCCCTTAATCTTCTACCATACTACCTCCGTCCCAAATTGAGTTGCAAATTTGACTTTTGTTAGCCAAATGGTCTCGTTTTGTTCACCTAATTAGGATGCCGATTTTTAATTGTATTCTAATTTGGAGTTTACAACTTTGAAGAGATTTTAATGTAGTTTTTGAATATATAAATTTTAATTATTAAAAATTGAATTAGCTATCCATAGAGAGGGTTGACTTTTATTATTGGTTGACCAAAAAATGTTGACTTTGCAAAACAATTGGGACGGAGGGAGTATATGTTTTGATGTGAGGGTTACAAATAGTCATGCATAGGAATGACAATGGGGCGGGTTTGGGGCGGGACTCCCCCATCCCCCGCCCCATGTCTAAAAAGTTCCCCCCATCCCCCGTTACTCTCAGACCCGCCCCATCCCCGCCCCATCCCCGCCCCACCCCGTTGTCCCCACGGGTGCCCACATGTAGATTTAATTTATCGTATTTGCATATACTTTTAATCCATTATAAAAATATATGGCGCAGTTCCAGTGAGAACGATGTTTAACGGGAGAATACTCACATTTAATCCAATGTGATACACAATAAAGCCCTTCTAGTGCACATATTGACTTTGCTCTATACAAGCTAATATAAATAATCACGGTGACACTTTTGTAATTATTATGTTTGATACGAAAAATTGCATTGTGCGAGCCTTATTGTGCATCACATTGGGGGTAAATGTGGTGTTCCCACGTTCTCACGTTAAGCATTGTTCTAATTTGATCCTAAATCTATATATATCTACACACACAAACACACACACACATATATGCAACACTGAAGTATTGTGTTTGTTAAAAGTTAATACCGCCGATTTTAATAATTCTTCAATTTGAATGAGTTTTGTGAATTGAAGACAGTTAAAGTAAAAATATAAGTAAACATATTATCATCATGTACATCGTTCCAAAATTTTCAACAATTATAATACAATTAATTACATGTTACATATAAATGTAGGTGTGTTTATTTACTCACTTTCTCACTCTTAAAACTCATACGGAGTATAACATTTATGATAAATTTTTTTAATCACTACTACCTTATTATTATTCTAGTATAATATGTATCGATTCACTAACCATGACTAAAAGGTATACAATTATGTATGTCTATATGTATATGTATATGCATTTGTTATATACAACATATAATTTAATATGTTTGTACATTATTTATATATGTGTATATATATACGTTTGAGTATATATTTATAACGGGGGCGGAGCGGGGATGGGGTGGGTGTAGCAATTCCTGTCCCCCGCCCTATATTTTATCGGGGTAAAAATATCATACTCATCTCCGCCCCCGCCCCACTCCAAGCCCCGCCCCATCCTTCCCCCACGGGGCGGTTCCCCACGGGTCCCTGCCCCCATTGCCATCCTTAGTCATGCACCCTCCTTGTCAAGGCAGAGAATCCGGATCCAGAAACTACACTAAACAATTTATTACGTAGTACATCTTAAATTTTAAGTTCAATAATGATGTATAATCCACGAGTAAGAGCTTTAGATCGAAGAAGATTAGATTTGGGAAACTTTAGTCCCGGCCTATAACAGTTTTTATGATATGTAACATACATAGAATGTCGCGACTTTAGCTAGAATTGGGAAACTTTTGCAACACATTTACCTACAATGTAGAAAGTATAAAGAAAAGGACCTATCCATTATATATTACCATTCCATTTTCCGAATCATATATATGTGCAAATCAACATATTATACGGAGTATGTAATAGAAATAGACTTACATAAAACGCGACAACAGTGCCAGCTGAATTCCCCGGGATCAATTTGATTTGCATGTCAAATTGACCAAACAAGAATGTATAATTGCTAGACATCACACTTCCTGAATATAATAATATAATAACATAGAAGAGATCAAAACCAAGATTAATTAATAAGATTAATTAGTACTTCCATCAAACTGAATATTAATTAGTATTCTTCAGTTCAATACATTCTTCATAATTTATTACACGGCAAAGTTGATTTGTATTCCTATTAGGCTGTTATCGCATAAAAAAATGTCATTTTTGACTTTTCTTACCGATAGTGGTAAATTTCACATATTGATTTTAATTAATGTACTTCGTATTATATTAGTGTGTGAAAGTTATCAAGTATAATGAACACAATTTTAGTTTCGATCGTAACATTTTCATATGAAGTTACGTTTCTTAATTAGAAAATTCTTAAATAGGAGTACAGAAAGTACACTTTACGCTAATTAACGACGTCTTTTCAGGTACATATTTTTGGGTAGGAAGTGTAATTTCTTGTGAAAATTAAAATCACTCAATTAGTTATAGAACTAAATCTGCATGTGAGTAAAGCTACAGAATTCATAGTAGGAACAATAAAAAATTACGTGAATAAAATTGCAAATCTCCCTGAAAGAGAATAATGTGAGCATATATCTACCAGAGTGACGGTCGAGTTTCAAGCTTCTTGATCGACCATCTGCCGAAGTATTGACATGATCAGGTGACCATTTCACTGAAAAGTCTTTGTTGAAATCTCCGGTTGAAACTTCTGATGATGCTAATGAAGCATGGAACAATAATAATGCACTAATAAATATGGAAATGCTTCCCATCATTTATCTTAATTTGAAGATTAACAGCCAAGGAGAAGGCTTGATTTAATTTAGATGGAAGTTAATTAAAGGGTATGAGGTATATATATATATAGGTATTGAATCGGCTTATTGCATGGGAATGACTTATGGGGGTGATCTAATCTAGGAGAAGAATAGAACCATAAAGAGAATTTTTGTTTAAGCAAGGATATCTTTAGAGGGAAGCAAATTAAAGGAATATTATCATGTAACTTAGATTTATTCTTATAATTATTAT
The DNA here is from genome assembly GCA_945859915.1 of Cuscuta epithymum. Lineage (NCBI taxonomy): Eukaryota > Viridiplantae > Streptophyta > Magnoliopsida > Solanales > Convolvulaceae > Cuscuta > Cuscuta epithymum. The sequence goes on from CAMAPF010000938.1 coordinate 2,950,591, forward strand.
ATGTCATTATTCCGTTACCACGAGCTAGGAACTCCAAATTCAAGTCGTGATCTCTCAGTTAAATGTATATACATTATGATCCTGCATTAATTAACCAAAGTTAGTTAGTGCTTTACACGGTTTAACTTGACCAGGTTTTTAATTAATGAATATCCTTAGCTTGAATTAATTAGCTATTTTAATTAGATATTTTAGGACCTGTTTATATAGTTGCATTTCAATTCTTGTGGTTTGAAGTTTGAACTGATTTAGTTTATTTGAGTTTTATTATATGTAGGAGCGGAGCCAGGATACGACGGAGAGGGGGGCGGGGTGAAATAAAAAATAGTAAAATTTCAAATAAAAAATGAAATCAACATTGATTGACGCATAGATATTCATCTAAAACATATGATCAAACGTTGTGCGAATTAAAAATTACAAAGTCACTCTTGCATGTTACAGAAACTATAAATTAGAGAGTCCGCGCTATTTGTTTTATCTAAAAAATAAACACTTCAAAATTATTGAGTTAATCACAAATGTCCTTTGTAGTCTGAAGTGTTTTGGTAATCTGGTGTAATATGGCCAAGTCTATAATTATTATATTGTTTAAATAATTAATAGTGTTTCTTTAGTTAATACTTAATACTTCAAGTTGTAAAACATAACCCAATGTTTTAACAATGTTAAGACAACAACAATCACAGGATCACATGTTCACATATCTAAAAACATAACAAGTGACATAACTTCACTAATGAAGTACGTTAGATTAATTTGCTAGTCAATAAATACTAATGAATGTACTAATAAAAGTATAAAACTCCTTTCAATTTTAAACAATGAGTAATACGTGCTGATAGTATACATGATGTAAAGGTTATTTCCAGACTCTATTAGGTCCGCGGATAGATGCATCTATATTATTTTAATTAATATGCAATTTAATTCAATTTTGACCTTTAAACACAATACTAGTGCTCACTAAAAAAAGTTGGGGGGGGGGGGGGGCTTGACCCCCTGGAGTGAAAGCCTACCTTCGCCCCTGATTATATGGAATAATGATTGCCAAATTATTCGAATTGATTTATATGGAATGTGCTAATTAAACATTTGTAATTGAAACTTGTGTTTTATACTGTAAAAAAGGTAATATCATATGCTTAGCTTGTAATAGGTTTTTTTTCTTTTTGGCAGGGGTACGCCTTTTGGCTAGCACACATTAAGGCTGTGTTTGCAATCACTTAATTTAAGTGATTGTGGCTTTTTTTTAAAGAAAAAAGCACTTATTTTACCAAACACTACCAACTTTTACTTTCTCGGCTTCTGTGTAGAATCTACTTTTTACTTTTTCTATTACACAAAAAACACTTATTTTACCAAACGCTACCAACTTTTACTACTAACCATTTTTTCCCAAAAAGTGCTTTTATTTAAGCACAATCACTTGCAAACAAAGCCTAAGAGCCCGTTAGAATCTCGCATGTCGCCAAACAAAGATGAATCCATGCCAAATAAATGAAATGATGATGATGATAGTAATAATAATAATAATAATAATAATAATTAAATTTTTAACCTATTATAAAAAGATTGAGTCAGATTTTTCTTTTCACTTTTAACCTTATGTGTGAATTTCTCAAAAACCACTCCGTAGTATGTACATAATAAAATAAAATAAAATAAATGACATGTATATTACTAAGAGAATTTCCCTAGATAAAACTATGACTAATTATGTTTTTGGCAAAAAAAATATGACGTGTCTCTGTGTACGAATAATTGGACAAGAGTCACTATATGTATTCAAAGTGACGAGTCACCAATAGATAATGATGAGTCATTGAGAACTAATCACTATATTTGTCACCTTTTTTAAAAATTTAAACTAAGTTTGTATTTGTATTTTGATAATTTAGTGACACATCACACACAAAAGGGCCTACTAAAATCAGGCCCCCACACACAAAATGGTGTTCTAGGCACTGGACCTCAGTTCGCCCCAAACAAAGAAAGCGAAGCACTGAAGGCACTGGACCTCAGTTCGTCCATCCTCACCGGTAACCGCGAGTTGAACTGTCGAAGCAAACAAGTTGAGACCTGCTGCCAATCACGCCGGTCGTCGTTCTCCGCATTGCTGGAAAGCTCGGAATCGTCCGAATCGCCCCTGCAATTCTTTGATTCGCTTCGCAGACCGCAGTGCCCTACTGTCCCGGGTCCGGCCCTGCGCGGCTTCTGCCTCCGCCCTTGCCTGCTCGCTGAGTTGCTGGTCTTCCGATCTTTCAGGTGTGTATTTTACTTTCAGTTTTGTTTTTCTTATATTTTATTGAGTTCATTTTATTTCTGGAATTTGACGGTGCTGTTTGTGAATTCAGAAAGATTGCTCCTTAGATTTATGGAACTTACTTGTGAATTTTCAAGTTGTAAATTCTGAATTCGTCTTTAGTTCGATGAATTATGATCTGTGATTTAATGTGAATATTGTGACTTGTTCGCATTCAGCTTATAGACCTTTTGTTCCATACGAGTCAAATTGTTGTTCTAAATTGTGAATAATGAATTCTGGAATATCCCTAGATTGCTGTTGTGAATTAAATGAGTAAAATCTACAATCTTACTTTTTAGTGTGAGGCTATATACAGCTGATAAAACCACCATTTTATGTCTAACTGTTAATGTACAATTGATGTGAATACATGCTTCTGATTTTCACATATTCTCAATAGTTTTTGTTATGATTAATTTAGGAAAATGATGTTTGTACCCACTTTTATACCCACTTTTGTACCAACCCATGTTTGTGAAGTTGTTTTTTTGTCTGTGAATTCCTTCACAGACAAAATATGTTTGTGAAGGAATTCAAAGACATATTTTGTCTGTGAACCGGCTTCACATACAAAAAAATAGCTTTCACAGAGGTGGGTATAAGGTGGGTACAAAGTGGTGGGTACAACAAGCATGGTTGATTAATTTATGATTCGCATATTCTATTTGACTTTTATATATTGATATTGATGTTATTTTATATATTACATTTGGCCCCTAATGATATCCCAATGGAAAGAATGGAATAGTTGGTAGAGAATTGCTTTCATGGAAAATAATTACATAGTGTTTGAGAAGAAATTTATATGATTCAGAATTTAATTTGTGCCTCCATATGTTTGATAATATGAAGTACTAATTTATCTTTTCATTCTTAGTGCATTTAGTTCATGTGCTTTCTGAAGTTAAAAGATGCTTGTTGCAATGGAAAGAAACCACGTTAGCTTTGCGCTTGCCTGAGTTCTTTGAAAAATGCAGTTTACTGTACCGTTGTAGTTTCTATATGCTTTCTTTCAACTCTAGGGCTATGTTTGAAACCTGGAAAATGGTATAGAAAGGGGGGAAGTGCTGAAGAAAGTAGTTTTTTTCTTTTCTTTTTAGAAGGTGCGTAGGGAAATCAAACTATATTATAACTTTCAACATTTTGCATGTATTTCGATTTCATAATCTATATATGTCTTCAGTTCCAAATTACTTGTCACATTTCAGTTTGCAGAGTTTGAGAAAGATTTTACAGAAGTGAGAAAAGTCACCTTTTGGGTGGGTGCATATGTAGTTAATGGTAGGTAAAGTTCTATTATGTAGGTCCTTTACAAAAAAAAAGCAGAACTGATACCAGATATATGAAATAGCCCAAAAAGAAAGGTGAGAAAAGTTATTTGGAATGGATGGGGTGGTATATTTGAAATAAATTTTTAAAAATGTGTTCAAAGTTTCAAACATATATCACATTTCTTTCAGATATTCTCATCTTTCTCATCTTATTTTTTCCCTAGCAATGTAGCATTTTTGTGTTCCAAATGGACCCTAGCAGCTTATGTTGATCTATATGCATCCATGATCTAGACTAACTTTATATTTTCTAACTTGTTACACAGAAACATAGTACTCTTCCTCAATCATCATGTTCAAGCAATCTCCAACAAGCAGGAGCCATAGATCAAAAGGAATCAAGACCAAACATGTTCTACAAATTTGCCTGTTGCTTGCTGTTTGCTTCTGGCTGGTTTATCAAGTAAAGCGCTCCTACGATAAAGGCAAAGAGTTTGACGAAACTGATTCAGGCTTTTCACTGAAGTCAGGGAGCATATATGAAACAACAAAGTGGGGAAGGAAAAGTCTCCTTCCCCATTCATCAAACGGAATTACTACAACTAAACCCAAGCAAGATAATGAAAACCAAGATGAAGATGAAGACGCCAAGACTGAAGAAGTGGAACCAGATCAAGACAACAAGTTTGAAGATGAAAATGATGAAGATAGAGGGGGTGGAGATGATGCTGTTGATGAACATGATCAAGAGAAATCTGATGAACAAGAAGATGAACTTGTTGACGTAGAAACTGATATGAAAAGTTCTGAAGAGAATACTGATCATGAGCTTGATGAAGAAGACTCAATGAGTACCCATGAGGCACTTTATAAAGCAGATGACGCTTCAAGTGCAGTCACCCATGATACCGGCTTTGAAGATGCAATTGGACAAAACGCAACTCAGTTAACAGATGATCGCGAGACAAACCGTTCCCTAATCACGACAGGCCATGATGAAAGTGTCCCAGAGCACGTCTTATCCACCTCTATGAATACCTCACTGTTGAACAAAACAAGAATGGTGGAAACAAACAGTCATCTTGAACTGATAGTAACATTGCCAAATTTGACAGAATCAAATATAAATTCCACCATTGAGGGTAATAATGTCATAGCTGGCGGGGAACACTCATTGCCGTTCACTTTTACACAGCAAATGAACGCATCTGTACAGATTGTTGAAAAAACTCTATCTGATTCTAATATAACTTCCACAGGAAATGAGGGTTTTACTTCAACCTCAGAAATCTCCTCAACTGCCTCGACTATCACACCTTCTGCCTCAGGTGATACCACACTCGAAGATCATTCTGATACATCCATTCCCTTGGAAGAGAAAGAAGTTGGTATAGATTTGGAAACTCTTCCTCAGATACAGACCGAAGGAAGTAACACAGAAGATGAAGCAGTAGAATGAAATTTGTCATAGATCAGTAAAAATGGTTCTGTTGAGGCTCAAGTTTATTTTGGTTCCTTTGTTTTGTGAGCATCCCAAGCTAAGAGTGTTCTTTAGTATGCAGCATTGGTAATTTTCGGGAAAGTACAATTACCAATTAGCATGAAAAATATAGGATTGTAGTAGTATGTTCTGCAAGAGTGGATCTTGTGGAATCATTTGTAGTTATAATAACACTTTCCTCTCACTTTCGAGTTTGTTTACACTTGTGTCTTGATCTTAAAAATCTCAGCCTTTTCCATCACTATCTAAGATGATGTACTAATGGGATGCTTCTGGGGTTAAATTTTGTTGAGGAAAAAATTGACTTGTTGAATACATCTAATGCCTGTTTGGTTGGGCAACTTCCATTGAATAGTGCAAAAGTTATTTTTGCACTATTATTTATTATCAGATCCATATCATGCAACCAGGTACGTAACACTGTAAGTCTGTAACAGTTTGGTAGAAAATTTGAATGTGAAGTTATAAAAAATGAGGGTGTCATAAGGCTTTAATAGAGTTGTGTTTATCACTTGAAAAGAAGTTTAACTCTGACTTCCAACTTTTCAAGTTACAATCAGTTTGCATTATCCTTCTTTAAAGTGGAGTGTAAAATTTGAATAAGTTCACCAAGTGCACATGCCTGAATAGTTAATACAGAGTTACTGTTGGAACTGATATTGGACCAAAACCGAGTAGGTCTAACTGATTCCGGTTCTTCCCCGATACAACTGGACCGACCTAGTATCGGACTGAAATCGAGTGGGTCCAACTGATTCCAGTTCCTCGAAAAGAAGTTCAAATGTGCGTTGCACATACCTGAATAGATAATACAGAGTTACAGATGGAATTGGTATCAGACCGAAACTGGGTAGGTTCAACTGATTCCAGTTCTTCGAAAATACAACTGGACCGACCGATTCCAATTATGATTTTTTTTATATAAAAAGAATAGGCCGAATTTTTTAATCGGACCTCAACCGTTATAAAACCAGGACCAATTCACTTGATTAAAGTTGTGGTTAACCCCAACTCAAGTGGGCTTGGTCAGGAGGTTGACTGTGGCCCAGTGTGCATAGGCCATCAAGTCATGACACAGTTGGCATTTTGGACGGCTGAGCCTATATGCGTTGATAAACCGACAATGCACATAGGGTAGTCCGCTTTCAGTGGTTTGCTGGGGCATCCCTACTCTCAGGTAAGTCTCATGGCAGCAATCATGTAGCAATAGTATCTTACATATTGATTTATTGTTTGATGCTTAATTCATGTCATATAAATGTTTCTGTGACATCCTTTTCAAATCATGTTAGATAACTGGAGGGTCAATATATAAGTCAACTTGACCCCATATGGACTACCCAAGTAATGGGTGCCAGGAAAAACCAATACACTACAATTTGGAGCGATTTTTAACACTCCCCCTACTTTTATCTTTGTCTCTTTTATCTTTTCATCCATACCACTAACTTTGTCTCATATTCCACTATACTATCAACCACATGTCCACATGTCCACAATTGGAGCAAATATTGTAATATTTGAGTGATTACAATTCATTCTTAATTTATTCACATTTTACCAATATAATATCAATCACATGTCCACATGATTTCATTTTTCTTTATAACTCCATCACTCCTTTTTGTTTCAATGTTAGTGGAACGAAAATAGTACTATACAAATTTGTGGTTTCACCCTAAATTGTTGTCTCAATAAAAGTTCTAGCTTAGAATTCTATATTACCAGTAGTTTTTACTATTCTATATTCACATTGTTTTTGTTTGGACTCAAAATTTTAAATTTGATATAGTCATATCCAATTTGTTTAAAGTTGATCTAATCTGAACTAGTCTTTTATTACATCTAGCTTTTTCAAGTTTACTTACTCATATTTTATGTATTTTTATATTGTTCCAGTTTGATTAAGTATGATCTAGAGCCTCTTGTATAACACTAAATTGGCTGAAATGACTGAATTATGAAAAATTGCATTAAAAATACACTAGTATTTCATTACGAAAATAAAAAAAAAAATGAAAAATAGCAAAAAATGATCATCTACAGCAGCTTCAGCGGAAATAGCTGAATTGGAGTATAATTCAACATGTGAAATGTAAAGTTACGTGTTTGTTGAAAAATTGATTAATAAAACTTATAAATTGAAAAACAAGCTTACCAAACTGCCTCCTATTATCTATGTGATCTATTTAGATCTAGCAACTAAGATTTGATTTGGCATCATCTTAGATTGAAAACATCGATTGAACATACTTTTCGATATTAATACTCCTTATAATTTGCGAGGGCCTCAGTGTGGGTGTCAAGTTGGATCCACAATTTAAGAACCCTACATACTAATTTTTGGGTGCCAGCATGTATTTTGTCATATTCAACATCATTTATAACATCTCTCAAGCTAGATCAGATGAAACAAATTATAAACATGAAGACTTATCAAAGATATTCAGATTAAATGCTATATTAGGATAAGAAAATTTGACAAAGTTATAAAATTCAGTTCGGGTTGATGCGCAAAGAAGAAACACTCTCAAGTGACTCTCATATGAAAAACTTCGGTCTCAATAAATTAGGCATATATAATAAAAGCTCATATCAAATCGTATGCCTTCTTAGGTAAAAACCAATGGAAATCAGGTCCAAATATCATTTGTGAGTGGGCATATACGGAGTATATAAAAGTTCATATCAAATCATAGGTCTTCTTAGGTGAAGACCAATGGAAACTAAAGTCCAAGTATCATATGTTAGTGGACATTGACTTTTGTGGTATATCTCATTTTATCTTCGTAATTGACAAAATGTTGCCAATATTAGCTTGACCATTCATATGGAATACTTGGAAAAAGCCCATTGATTTCATGTACCATGAATATCTTTTGCTGGAATATAGCCATGTTATTGCGGTTGAAGTAATTTTTTGTAACATAAATGGTAGTGAAAGGTGAGAATATTTTAAAAAGTTAAATACATTACTCCGAATATAATAATTACAATAGTCTATTTCGTGTGCATTTCGTAGGAAAATTGACCTATTGCTGGTCATTTACTATTGTTTGTCGTTTGGATGGCTTAAAAGATTAGACACTTAGTTAAAAGAATGAAAAATATCATTTATACATATTAATTGATTATGGGGTATCCAAACGTACAATTAATTAGGAGAGATTGAGCTAGTAAGAGAAAGAATATGATGAATAGTGTAATGTTCTATTTAATTATGTTCTAGGTTTACAAGACCTCCCATTGGGGTCTATATACTCAATCAGATACTTTTTTGTACACACCTCTGTGAATGTTCTGTTCACAGAAAAAGATAACTTGCTCACTACATATTGTCTAAGAAGTTTGTACAAAAAATGTGTACATGAAAAATTATTGAAAAAGAACATATCACATTTTAGGATTGCTGATAAATTTGATGTCCTCCCGTTTTATTCATTACTCAAAGAGTATCATGGCCTTTTTTTTACATCTTTTCTTTAGGGGTGGGAAGTTCACAAGAAGGATTTGCCTATCTAGACATGCCTAGATGCTCCCAGCTTTGGATTCTCACCCAGAAAAACAGCAAAACATGTGATGCCCATTGACTGATTGACAACTCATTCCTCAACTTGCTCCATTTCGACCGGGAACTAATTTCCCTGTTCTTGATATTATATGTTGGATCATTGTCACCATATTATTTCACCAAGCTCATATGCGTGTTCTCTTAATAATGGTGAATGAATTTGTCAATTTTGATAATCAAATGTCGAGGTTAATAACTTATTAACCTCATCTCATAAGTTCAACTAGGGAGTAATTCGTATGGGTTAAGTGGTGTTAGTTAAAAGGAGAAGATAGAACTTGAATCCTCTCTATTAGGTTTCGGATACATGATACAATACACTGAGATTAAGCTTATACGGAGTACTACGTACATTTTAATGTAATCCTGTCACGAATATATTTACATAGAGAATAAATGTCCTCAAGTAATCCCTGCAGCAACAAACCTCTTTTAATAGAACAAATAGAGGATATTTATAGTTGAGAGTGCTACTTCACTCTTGAGAGGTTGACATATCAGCTCCTCTTTGGTTGGCTCTTCATCTATCAAAATTCATGGATGTTCTTCTCCTCATATTTGAAATTTTGCCAAAAACTAAATTTTGATAAAGAGTCACGTCTTTGTGTGGCGAGACCGCGAGAGTGGGAAACATGCTTGTGGCTTAACGCGTGAGAGGATGTACGCGCATTCGCGGAGACCACGGGCCCATGGCGTGGACAAGAACAAAAGTCGGCATTAACCCGAACAAAGATTTTTTCATATAAATTTTTACGCATAAAATACATACATTTTTCAAATAAGAAGTGTGTGCAACACAGCTTGCTTCCGCCCCTAACTCGCTAGTGACCCATGTGTAACGAGCGATGCGGCTCTACGGCGAGCTCTTGATTCGCTATCGGGCAACATAGTGTTGTGCCAACTTGCAGTCCGATCCGTTTGTTGGGACTTGGGGGCAAGGCTCCCTTCAGTGTGCCATACATCCGGTTTAGGTGTCCTGGGTCCATGTTCGTTTTCATCCCCAACCTTACCAGCCCATGATTGATTTGGGCCTGCCTGGTACGTTTGGGCTGATATCCCCACACCAATTTTTTTTAGTCCAACTAATATGTACTCCGTAAATATGTTCGGATATTTTTCTCTCCCATAAATTTTTTATATCTTGTGGTCCGCGTGGAAAAATAAAATAAGCAACAAACATCTCAGTGTAAGAAAAATCTTCCAAAGTTAAGACAGTAAATTGCACAAAGTTTATGGAAGTGTAGCTATCGATTACAAAGCATGACTCAAATGATCATCTGAATGTTATTTATTTATTTATTTACTTATTTATATCTATATCTATAATATAAACTGTATTCAATCTAAATCATCGACCATATTTCTTTTTTACTTTCTTCTCGCATTATAACTATACATGATTAACTTTTAGTGGGTTTTTTGTTTCGGTTTTTGTCATTCGGAGTAACATTTTTTCGAATCTAAAACTTAGCCTTAAAGAATAATTGAGGTTTATTAGTGCTTGACAAAATCAATAAGGAAACAAAAAACAAATCGTCTGTGGGCATATCAATTCTCTTCTCCAAATCTAAGCCTAAGCAATAAACAATTTGACCAATCAGTAAGACTGGCTGTAAATCAAACCGTACTTGAAAATATACAACGTAAGACTAAAACTGGACCCGAACGAATTGTCCGGGGACCCGATTATCACGACTCTTGATCCGAATGTCTTAACTCTTTCCGGAGCTTCTGAGAAAACGGCCGGCAGGCATCCATACTAAGATCCAAGGCAGCTGCCAACGCCACGAACGCCGCCGCATCCTCCGCGCAGGTCACGTGCTGAACCCCAACCTCCACCTCCGTCTTGCCGCACTTCCCGTCGCCGCCCATTCCCGCCGACATCACGAACCCTCTGTAAAACAGGTGCGCCCATGACCCGGACCCGTGATTCGACCCGATATCCGACCCAGTTCCAGACCACGACCCGGAGCTGAAATCGAAGCTGCTACTTGGGCTCGTCAACGGCGTCGGCCCATTCATAATATCTATGCTAAAGCAGCCGCCGGTTTTCATATTGATCGTCGAATTCGCCAGCGTGACGGTGTCTGTTATCCCGTCGGGGATAAGTTCGAACCGGCAGCCGAGAGAATCGCCGGCGCCGCACTCCCGCCACGCTTCCAGGCGGCCCCACGGCTTCCAAGTGCCCTGTCCGGGCCGGAGAATGAGCCAGGCGCCGGGGTTTGACCGGCTGACTCTGTCACTGCCCGGAGAAGGAACGAACGGCGTCACCATGGATGCGGCGGCCACCGGCGAACCGGAAAGGTCGTGGATAGTGATTGACCATCCTTTTCGCTCTTTTATAGGTTTCCCATTCTCCCCTGAACCACTAAAACAGCTCGTTGAAGTGCTCTGTTCTGAAAGTGAAGATCTGTACAGTCAAAATTAAAACATTAGGAACTCCATTGAAGAATCCATATTACTCATAAATATACACAAAATTATAAAATCAAACTGACCTGGATCTCAAATTCCAATCGCCGCCGCTTCGGAGGCCGAACTTGCAAGAGAAAACGGGCTGTTTGACATTCCCGTTGACCTGAAAGACTTGCGGACTACATTCGGGTTCTCCGTCAAACTGGAAAACGAATCTCGGGTCGGGCTCCGACTGCACATTAACGTGAAGCTGGGCAGCCGTAGAACCGCCAATCGCCACCCACCCGTTCTGAAACAGAACGCCTCTGCTGCTAACCGCCGACGCAATCGTCTTCAAATCCAAATTCACGACGGCGCCGCCCAATCGCTTCGCGCCCTTCAGAAGCGCGCACCCTACAGCGCCCCTTTCAGAGAAAACATCGATTTTCAGACTACAAGTCGCTCTCCCCTTCCCGTTCAGCTTCTCAAGATCGGATTTTTTCAGGGTGTAGCACGTGTGAATCCGGCTCTCCACAGCCGCGTCGGATTCTCCGTGGATTACCGGCACCGTTGAGAACTGGGTGGCGAATCCGCCGCCGCAGAGCTTGAATTTACAGTAGCAAGAATCCGCCGGCGGGGGTTTTGATTGGGACGGAAACTTCAGCGCCAAGTTCCCGATGTTGATTCGCACGAAAGGACAGGGATCCATGATGGGTTGCCGCCCGGTTAAGGTTATTATTAAAAATTATTATCTCAAGTATTGATCGATGAGATGAAGAAGGGTATTCATAACAGTGGAGCTGTGGAGGAATATTGGGAAAGAAGAAATAAATATATAGTAAAAAGGGAAAAGAAGGAGACGAGGGGATGCGTGCGGATGAGCTGGATAGGGTGACCAACGACAGCAAGAGGAATCCGGCCTGGCAATGAGCCGAGCATTTGTTGTAGGCCAACTTGTCTCTTCCGCCCTTTCCTTTTTGCCTATTTATTTATTTATAGGAAGTATTTTATTTGTTGATTCATGTTTTCACTATTTTTAGGTCAAACTTTATAATTTTTGACAATTAATATCTTCAAAACTATTCACATTACTTTGTAATATGAGTTTTTTTGGGAAGAAATGGGCTTAAATTGAAATCAAAGCATTAGCATTCAGAAAGGGAATAAGTAAAGTAAGGAACCACGGACAACTGTCAGCCCGCGAACCAGACTCCGAGTTAATTAATCGCCTTCAAATAAGCAATGTAACTCGCTGATCCATTAATGGGCAAACATGAGCCACTTACAATTGAAGCAGACCACACATCACTCAATCCTAATGCAAGAGTCTTACAATTAAAAAAAATGATAAAATAAAACATAGTCTGATCAACAACATCAGAAATAAATGAAGCAGTAAAGTAAAAATTCCTCCTAAAAATTCTTTGTAATATGAGTTATGAAAGTACTTTTAAATAATGTTTTTATACTAATTTACCATAAATCATAAAATTATACTCCCTCCGTTCCCCAATTAAGTTCCTGGTTTGACTTCACACATATTAAGAAAATAAATTTGACTTTACTGTGGAATGCACTGTTTTGCATTGTTTAAACACTGTTTGGACACTATTTGGCACTGTTTTGATGTAGATTATTTGTCAAATAAGGAAATTATTGAAGTGTGAACTTAATTTAGGGACTGTCCAAAAGGGAAAGTGAGAACTTAATTGGGGGATGTAGGGAGTATTATACTACGTATGTAGTGCACAATATGTAATTAAGAACATGTTTGGTGATCATGTTTTTTGGTTTATCGGACTTATTAGTCAACTTTTTCATTAAACATGGAATTTCTGATTAGGTTTCTAAATTGTGTAATAATACGATAAAGTAATGTTATAGTTATTTGTCTGACTATATTACTAGGAGTTACTGTATATAGAGAATGATTTTAGCCATTTTCATAAAGGGGAAGTTCCCGAAATGGGACTAAAAAGGTTTGAAAATTCCAAAATAGGACTGTCATGTTTTTATTCCCAAAATAGGACTAATTACTGCCAAATTTGGAAAATACTGCCATGTTTGAAGTCTGGTACTGCCAAAACATGACGGTAATTAGTCCTATTTTGGGAATAAAAACATGGAAGTTCTATTTTGGAATTTCCAAACTTTTTTAGTCCCATTTTGGATAATATCTCTTTCATAAATTAGCACAATAAGTCCATTCAATTCATCTATTTCTCACAAAATTTTGTAAATTTCAATAAAGTCTGCCAATACAACACATTTGGGTTTAGGAAACGATCTCTTAGTAATCATGGTGGAACATTACTCAAGTTTATCAATCTTTAAATTAAGTAGTTAATTTTGAAACAGAGTTAATTGATTTATGAATATAATCGGACGGCCAAGAAATATATAAAGAAATAATAAATACATTTCAAAATAATTTTAATGAAAAATATTCATTTGGTCAAGAAATTTCTACGAGTATTATACTTCGTACTTCGGTAAAATGGTCCACGTTAGTTTGTTTATGCCTTTCATGTTTGATTTGATTGTTTAAATATCGATAGGATTCAATACGAATTAAAACCACTTATTTATAAATTCCACATGTTAGGCTGACTGCAACCCGAAGAGTCAAAAGCCAATATTGGGATTTTCATCCCTTAATTTGCTGCAACCCATGTATACGAGGATGCCAAATTGAGAGAATGGCACCCCATGGAGTGGAAATTGGTATCCCTATTCACCGGGTGATGAAAGCAGTTGGAGCAAGTCTGCACTACTTCCATAAGCAAGGGCCCACGAATATAAAATATCCCAATTTTTTTGAAAATGATTTAACTTTTCTATTATTAATTTAATTTTTATAAAAAATATATCAAAATTCATAATTTTTAATTATCTTTCATATGACATCAATATCTCTTATATATATATATATTTTAAAAAGTATTACGTATGAAGTTTCATCTGTTTGAGATTTTTAGGCCCAAAATCTTAGAGATCCAAATGCTAATATTAAGATCCAATGGTTAAAATATTTATTTACACTTTTCACTTAATTTTCGAAAAAATAGGTCAGAAGTAGCAATAAAAAAATAAAACTCCAAATTTATTTATTTTTACATCGGAATGTTTGATATTTCAAATCATAATTATTCATAAAAAAAGAATGACAAAAAATTGATGTATAAAAACATAAGTAAGGATTCAATTCAATAAAACTTTACTGAGTGAATATATTGACGGTGCTGGGTTGCAGGACAAATTGAATTGACCGAGTAAATACGTATAAACTGGTGGGAAAGTAGATTTATTGACGGCGAAGGGTTGCGGGTAGCCTTATTATCGTTTTGGTCAATGGTTTCCCTTTTCAATTTGTTTAAAGCATACATCTAAACTGTCACATTGAATTTCTCATGTATATCACTCGAAAAGTACCTTATCAATTTACCATAAGTTGAAATGTAACTATGATCTTTGCGGCTGTACTCATTTCAATCTTGTAAACAACTCTAAACCGACTTAGAAGTCAAAAATAAAAAATTGTACTTCCTATTGAATTTTACAAATTGTGATACTTTAAAATTTAGGTTTTCTTTAGAAGATGGAGTATATTTGGCTGCCGAATGATCGTATCAATATTTTATCCACTCACAAAATAATAATTAATGCTTTACCAAATTATCATGAAATGATTTACATAGTTCTTTTAACCAAAATAATTTACACAGTTAGTTAACCGCGTTTCACAACACTAAATATATACGAAAGCACTTAGAAATCACATATTGATTTTAAATACAAATGCATAGCACTAATCACATTTATCAGTCATGATTATATAGGAACAATTAACCTAACTCCCTAAAAAGAAGCTAGTATAGATTTTTAATTTAGGCCAAAAATTAAGCTATTGCTCGGATTTTTTGCTTTTTGTCACAAACTTATTATAACATCTTACCATAAAATCAACTGTTTTTCCGCAAAGAGGATATTTCTTTCCATATCCAGTTCACATTAGAAAGACAAAAACTAGTCGGCAGTGGCGGACCCAGAGATTTGTCAGAGTAGGAGCACACTAGACACTAAACTTACTCTATAATAAAATTTTCAAATGTAATAAAGATGGTAAAAAGTAAGGCAATAGCATAAATTATACGGAGTAGTTAATTACATACTCCCTCCGTTTCTATTTGGTTGACACAGTTTGACTTGTCAAGATTTAAGGGAAAAAAGTTATTGCGGGGTAAATTTTACTGTAGAGTACAACACTGTTTGACACTGTTTGAACACTGTTTGAACACTGTTTGGCACTGTTTGAACACTGTTTGACACTATTTTGCACTGTTTAGGTAAAGATTTGTTTACCAAATAAGGAAATAAAGAAGTGTTGCATTCATTTTGAAACGTCCAAAAAAGGAAAGTGTGTCAACCAAATAGAAACGGAGGGAGTATTAAATAGTTCATTTCTGCAACTTTGGTAAATCAAGCGTACGAGTTTTCATATTATGAAAATGTTGTATAATACTTTCATTATCAATACTCCTAAAAACATCTCTCTCGATGTAGCACACCAAGTAATCTGTAAGATAATCATCTTCTATCTTATTGCAAAGATCTGTCTTGATAATATTCATCGCAGAGAAGGCTCTTTCAACGGTGGCTGTTGCAATTGGTAATACTAAAACTAACTCAATCAGACGATATGCCAAGTGAAAAGTATTGTGAACTTTAAGTTCAACCATCTTTTTGCAAACTTCACCAATAGTCTGTACGGCAGAAAATAATTCATTTGTTCTCATTTCATATATCCACACCTGGAGTTGCTCTTTCAACTCCATTCGATCAACAGATATAAAATCGCATGAATATAATTCCGCGAGGTTTAGTAGCTTTGAGTCACAGAAATTGGAGAACTAATCTCTAGGATCAAGACATGCTAAACAAGTGAGTAATTCTGTGTTTGACTCACTAAAACGGCTCTCTATCTCAAGACTTATCTGATCAATCACCTACAATGAAAAAAATAGTAATAATAATAATAATGTCAAAGCAAAAATAAGTATTGGGTAATAATAATAATAATAATAATAATAATAATAATAATAAGCACCTGGCAAAATATATCAACTTTAAAGTGATGATAATTTGTTATCGGGTGACGAACACGTCTAGAACGATGATTCGTCTCTTCCATTTTAAGAATGTCAAATTTGTTCTTGCCACAAAAGCTATTGACATCTTCCAAGAGATCATACCATCCACTTTCTCTCAAATCATGAAATTTAGCTTTAGTGCTTTTAACTAAGCTCACAGCCTCGAGAATGTTTTGATCTTTTTGTTGCAAGAAATGTGACCAATATATTCGTCAGCCCCAATACTTTTTTCATCAAGTGAGCAATAAAAACAAATTGATAACTCTCCATCTTTTATACCAAGTTACTAGCAGTGCCTCTCAATTTTAGATCAATTCCATCATCAAATATATTATCAAGAACTTGAATGGTAGGAGACCACATACAAAGAATAAGAATAATGGTTGTATGATGTGAACCCCAACGTGTAGCTCCCGGCCTAGCTAAACTACTTTCTTGATTCAATCCTCTCCCAGTTGTAAGTTCACCCTTTTCTACCATCTCTACCATGGCTTCATGTTGTTTTTGCCGAAACTCGTCTTTTCCTTTACAAGAAGATCCTACCATGTTAGTAACTACGGACAAATATTCAAAAAAGTCACTCACAAACTTCTTTTTTTGTGCTACGGACACAACAATTAATTGCAATTGGTGACCAAAACAATGAATATATTTTGCATGTGGATTTTCATTCAAGATTAGAGTCTTCAATCCATTAAGCTCAACCGTAATTCATTCAAAACAATTGGCCACAACAACTAATTGCAATTGTGTATTAACTGATAATTTATATAACCATAACATTTTAGTATCTTCATTCTCTAATACTAATAATTTTTTGTACGGGTTGGGGCACTAATTTTACCTGAAGTAGTAGTAGTGAAATTTATGGCCGGAAGCAGGGGCACCTATTTTACCCTAAGTACTAGTAGTGAAATTCCTGGTCGGAAGCCGGGGCACTTGCCCCGGTAGGCCCCGCCCTAGGTCCTCCACTGTTAGTCGGGGTTGTAACTTTTAACCTGAATATTACTAAAACTTGAATAATGGATTAAAAGTGACTTTAATAATGTTGGGGTACGGCCCAACTTGGGATCGGCCCAACATGGGATCTGCCCAATGTCGCATAAGAGTTAAGGGGTCAAGAGTAACGGTCCACAAGGTACACCTGTCGCTCGTCTGATAGACGCGATGCTCGTCACCCCAACTGAGCTGTGCAATCAATTGGGGGGCCTCAGCGGAGACGCTCGGTAGAAACTGAGGGGCATCCATGGCCTTGTGCTTGCTTGGATCCAAGATGAGAAAACCTTCATATTTGATCATTCAAGACATTTGGCGGGAAAGTGAGATATTGGGTATGTTTGGCAAATGGCTTATCAGCCGGCTTTTAGCTTGTTTGACCCATTTCAGCTGTTTGATTGGTCAAAGAAGTTAATAATGATGTTTGGTAAATGGCTTTTAAAATTAGCTTGTTGAGTTTGAAAAGCTGAAAAAATGGATTGTTGAAGAAGCTAAGGGGGGCAGCTTATTCATTCGGTTGGTTCAATTTACACTCTATCAGCCATTTCGAAACAACCAATTTTACCAAACAGTTATCTATAATCAGCTAACATAACCAGCCGGTCAAAACAGCTAATACAACCAGCTGTTAAGAAACAGCTGACACAACCAGCTAACAACAACAGCTAACAGCCATTTGCCAAACATACCCATTAGCGGGAAACGCATTAAATGCACCAGATATGCAAGATTTGGTGGTTGAAAAGCTATCCACTCAAGACCCTCCACATCACCACTACCGCCTACCTCATAGTAGTATAAATAGTTGCATTTATTTCATAGTGAAAGGTTGACAACTTGTATTCATATAGCTCAAATAGACGCTCGGCTCTGCTAGTCAATAGGGTGTGTTGTAATTGTTCGTTGTTGATTAATAAAAACTCGACTCGGCCACTTAATGTCTCCCACTTATTTGTCAAGCACTTGTGTCATTTCATACACTTAATTCATTAAAACATTCATCGAAACACAAGGGAGAATGTTGGTCCCTTAAAGTCAAAGGAATTAACCTCAACAAATACGGAGTAATTTTCAAACATCTAATTACATCTCTATAATGACACCGGCCATCTCCTTAGAATTGCTTAACATTGGGACTTTTTTTTTGCGAGGAACATTGGGACATTTTTGTAATGGTGAAGATGGCTATATCCACATGTTGATTGAAATTGACACATGCGCATTTGATAAACTTATAATGCTCACTGCGTCGTCAATGCGCATTTCTTCATAATACATTAATCATTACAATATAAGATAAAGCCCATCTGAATAATTCACATGCATAGTACACTCCACTCACCATGGATGTTTCATTGTGAATATAGAACCATGTAAAAGCATTTTTTCCAAATATTAATATCCAATTTTCTTGAAAAATCGTAAGATGCCTTTAAGCAGAATAGTAGATATTATAAGCACACGTGTGTGGTGTGTCATCCTGGAAGTTCAAAGATAAAACATTTACGAACCATTTGGCAACACTATTTTCGGCTTATCAGTCTTATCAGCAAACTTTTTCACTAAAAACGTAATTTTCGTTTTTGCGCGCTGAAATGTGTAATAAGCAGAAAAAGTAATGTTGAAGTTACTTTTCTGGCTGTATTGGCTGAAGTTACTGCAGATGACAATTTTAGCTATTTTTACATATTTTTTTTATTTTATTAATAAAATATATTTTAAAAATATTTTTTCTTAATTCAGCAGAATCGGTCAATGCAGCCACTTCAGCCAGAACTTCATAAATTTCAGCAGAATCAGTCAAATCAACTGATTTTCGTGCTATCAAACGGGCTCTTAGTTGCTAAAAAAAGTGATCAACTAGATACTCTACACACTAGATGAAATATAGGTTCAGCTCAAATTTACCCGCTTTCATGGTAATAATGAATTAATTTGAGGTCATGATCATATTTTGAAGATTCAGAATCTACACAATTGTACACCGAAAGAAATTGTGATTCATCTTTTCTCTTACAAAATTGTGAAGATTCAGAATCTACACAATTGCTCAAACTCTCATACGGGTTTTGTGAATCACGGGCATAGTTTGGGCATGCTACTATTCATTCCGAATTTCAATTTTATTTTTCAATCATTAGTCTAAGAGATAATGTTAAAAAATATACTTCATCCGTTCCTTTTTAGGATGTTTTCTTTTGGACTGAAATTTGCTGGTCTGGTCTGGTCTGGTCTGTTTAAGTCTGGTCTGGTCTGGTCTGGTCTGTTTAAGTCTGGTCTGGTCTGGTCTGGTCTGAACTGGTCTGGTCTGGTCTGGTAAACGTCTGGTCTATGTGTATTTTATAACTACGGAAGTCTGGTCTGGTCTGGTCTGGTCTGTTTAAGTCTGGTCTGGTCTGGTCTGATCTGTTTAAGTCTGGTCTGGTCTGGTCTGTTTAAGTCTGGTCTGGTCTGGTCTGAGACTGAAAACAGTCCAAAAGAAAACATCCTTAGTTGCAACATTATTTTTTTTACGTTTGCCAACGCACAACTTTGACTGTCATCTTCTTTATATAATATAAAGGAAAAGAGTTGGGGCAGCTCTTGGAGGGAAAATTCCCGCCCAAATAAGACACGATGGAGAATTAATGCGCAGTGCTAAAATGAGATCCCGCCCACACCCAAGAGTTCATTTCGAAATTAAAGATAGAAATCACCGTGTATAAACATGGTAATATCAATTATTGTTACGGAATATTAATTTGTAAACAAAGAAAGTGCATCTTTAGGAAATTACTTCGTATTATTATGGAGTAGCATTTATTGCCAAATTTAATTTACACATATATCGGCACATCTCATAAGATTTGACAGTCAATTACGGATAATCATCTAGCAATCACTTTTGAGACCTTAATTAAAAAACTGTAGAATTAAAAAACTGTAATTTGTCCCAGACCAGACCAGACTTGGTAGTTATAAAAATACAAAGAAACCAGACCAACCAGATTAGTTCAAATCAGATCAGACTAGACCAGACCTCCATTACTAAAACAGCAAAACATTACGTGTTTCATAGCAAACTTTAAGATGGAGAACTTACCGTAAATTAATTAATTAAATAATACTCATATGTTATAGCTGACAGGAATTTTAATGTTGGAAATCACCGTGTAAAACTTGGTAATATGTTAATATCAATAATAACACTCATGATTATTATTTAGAATTTTGTCTATTCAAAACCGGAAAGACAGATGAGCTATCAATTCCGAATTTAAAAGATGAAATATATGTGTCACTGTATGGTCCGAATGATGAAACACTATCAATTTATGACTCAAGTTGTCATGATTTTAATATAGTTTTTATTTTAAAATTTTAAAGTATTACTCCCTCCGTCCCTAATAACTTTGCCAAGTTTGACCGGCACAAGAATTAATAAAGTAAAAATTGTGCGATTGAGGTTTGTCCATAGGAGACAGAATTAACTGGAAGTCTGGAACCATAAATTCTTTACTTAAAGGGGAAATTGGCAAAGTTAGTGGAACATCCCAAAATGGAAAGTTGGCAAAGTTTTAAGGGACAGAGGGAGTATTTTACTTTAATTAAATTAATAAATATTTTGTGAAGAAGAAATTATCAAAAATTAACAACGGAATTAATAAAAATCAAATAAATCGAATCCTATGGAATTTTAGGTTCTAGATCGATAGTTTTCAATAATTTAGGCGATATATCAATAACATTTCATCTTTCAGATGTTGGATTGATTTACCTATCCTTCAGATTCTAGATTAATATATTACGGAGTACTTATTATTATTAGGATGGAACGAAAAAGTAGATATTCTGAAGCAAAAAGTGGATAAAAGCGACATTTATTGCCCTTTTTACACTACGTGTGTAAAACAATATAGATTATAGAGTACACGGTATATGCCCATATCTGCTCATCATCATCATCATCACTTCAATGCCGCAAAGGCTCTCATCTACGATGGGGTAAGGGGAAGGTCGGATGTACGCAGTCTTACCCCTATACTAAAGCACCGAGAGACTGTTTCCGGATGACCTATAACGAAATTCACGTCGAAAATTGCATGCACTGACTACTGCTTCATAATAAAGAAGCACAAATAGTTTAGGAGATCATTTTGCTTTATTTATTCCATCATATTCCCAAACCAAAAAATAGTGAGTCTTTGGCTCCATATCTGCTATAAAGCGAAAAATATATGCTACGTTCAAAATAAGGCCACTTAATATTAGCCCAAAAAAACTAAATTTGTAAAACCTAAATAATTGTCTATATAAATAGTAACAAAAGAGATTAAATAACCCCATCAAACCTGTATAAACTAAATTATAGTCATTTATTTTTCATCTTTTATTAAGAGTGCATCTAGCTAAAATCTAGCTCAGGGTTATTGAATGGAGCGTCAATATTCATGTAATCTGGTTATCTGGATGTGACAAGTTCGAGAATTTAAGAAATTCGAAATTATTGATGCCTTGGAGATTATCTTACTGGATCAAACGGTAATTTAAATTTACTTTCAATTTATTATTTGTGATGACACATACTACTATTAAGGGAATGTTTCTCTTTGCTTCTACTTTTGAAAAGTGTTTTTTAAATTGATTTTGAAAAAGTGCTTATTAGTAAAAGCTGACATGGTTTGAAATAAAAGTGATTTAATTTAAAGAGTAAAAGTTAGAGTGCTTATTTTCTTTTTCTTTTTCTTGGCATAACTTTATAACGTATTATAATATCTGTTATATATATGTTAATGTCAACATTCTTGAAATATGTGATCTTCTCTTTGGGAGTGTCGCAGTGATGTCGTCAGGTCAAAAGATACTTGACGTTGGAGTGTTTGTTAGAAAGTGATTTTGATTGTAGTATTTTATAATGTATAAATTTGCCCTTACATAAATCAAATCTACAAATTATTAGGGAGTAGCACTGTGTACAATGAAGATTTGTGGATATTTTTGTTGCCATGTCAAGGATCGCGTAAAGTAGTAGGCTGAAGATTAGTGATGATTGATGAGGGTTGTGCTATCAACACCACTAATAATGCGATCAATAAATATGTTTTTTAAATTTTTTGAATCTTTTTAGTACATTGTCAACATATATATTGTTCTATATAATATATAAAATTTCATTAGACCCATTAATAATTATATCTCAATTTCACTTGAAATTTATCAAACAATCAAAAGTTTCATTTTTTACATCATAAAAGTTATATTAAAAGTTACATCATATAAACTCTATCGTCTTTCTTATGTAGAAAAAATTACACATTACGTACCATCGTAAAACATAAATTGATACATCATTATTCAATTCTAGATATACCCCGTGCATCGCACGGGTACTTCGTCTAGTTATATTTAATTTTGTATTAGTAAAAAATAATTAAAATCAGATTATGAAACTTTTTAAAAAATATTTTTCACATATATTGATAAATAAAATGTAATCAAAATAGAGTACATGAATAATATGTAATTTGCAATGTTGCAACTAATGCGATACGTATTTTTGTACCGACTCAGATCAATATACTGTCATGTCTACGACGTGTATGTTATAACTCATGCATGTTTCTCTTATATGTTGAAGAACATTCTACCATTTTCTGAATTTCTCTTAGTAGGAACAACGGTTTATAATTTCTTAGTCTAGACGTCTCAATTTCATTGTGCTCATTTCATTTATGCACTTTATTGTTTTATGCAGTTTAGCATGCACATTTTAAAGTTGATGTATTCTTCACATATATTACCGAGTATTGTACTCAATTTGTAATGTTTTATTGATGCCTGGTTTTTACGGAACTATGGAGCGAGTAATAAATTTCATTTCATTAATTCGAACACAAAACAATTTACTGTCTTGCAAAAATTAAATTGACTATTCTTAATTACTTAGTTTTGAGATGTTTAAGTTATGAGAAATAAAAAATATTGATAAATAAAAAATTTTGATAAATACACCAATTTTAATTCCTTCTTCTGGAAGCAGTGTTAGGGACCAAAAGCAATTTGATGGTTTTTGTGTAAAAGCGAATCTCTTGAAGGGAATTAAACTTTGTTGATTTATAAGGCATTTATAATTAAATAGTTTGCATACATTGCATCTTTAATTTATAATGCATCCATCCTATAGATTTATTTGTATGAAAATTTTAGAGAGAGAAACTCAAAAAACTAATACTACGTATTAATTTTTCATAATGCACATTGGAAACAAGTAAAAATTCATATGACATGTAGATCTCATAATTAAAAAACTTCATAAACAAAAATAAAGCTATAATTGCGTTGCTTCCTCATAAATCCAGTGCGGACGTCTCCCTAGAGATCTAGGGTTAGTGTTTTTTGCTTGCCTCGATCAACGGGGGGGGGGGGGGGGATTATATTAGGTGTCAACGCGTTTCTTCGAGTTTGGTTGTATGTAAAACTATAAATAAACATAAGGATATTTTTGTCATTTAACCTTTGTAATTAAGTTCGCACAAATTCGCACAAATGTCAAATACGGGTGCGTATTTTAAATAAGGGTATTATTGTCATTTAACCTTTAAACACAAACTTGATTCATTTATTTATTTGGATTTTCGGTCATAGATAAGTATAAAAAGTAGTTAGGTCATAGATTGAGAATCTAATTGAGTTTTAGTCATATTCTAATAAATTTCCCAAGTAAAAATGTAGTAAATGGGGGGTATTTGGAATCGATTCTGCTTCTACTTCTTTTTAAAAAAACAAAATCAAAATCAGTTTTTCAGAAGTTGGTCTCCCTTACCATCTAAAACACTTGGGAAAAAGGTCAAATAGGCCCTCCAACTTACATTAAAAGGTCAAATAAGCCCTTACATTAAAAGGCCCTCCAACTTACATTAAAAGGTCAAAAATCCCGGTGGAATTTTTTGATGAATTTTTTTGAACATCTTATTCATTAAGTCTAGTTTACTCATACCAAATTTCAGCTAACAATTCAATCGGAAAGGCATTCAAATGAATTCTCGAAGATAACTGCGCAGTTAAAAGAGCAGTTATCTTCAAGAATTCATTTGAATGTCTTCCCGATTGAAGTTTTAGATGAAATTTGGTATGAGTAAATTGGATTTAATAAATAAGATGCTCCAAAATTTTCATAAAAAATTCCCTCGGTAACCGCCCAAATGGCGACGTCCGAACAGAACCTCCTATATAAGGGCTTATTTGACCTTTTTATGTAAGTTCGAGGGCCTATCTGACTTTTCCCAAAAAACTTTAAGAAACAAATCCAAACACCACACAGTTGACTTGACTTAGGGAAGACCAACAAATTAAATAAATAAATGATTGGTACTACAAAAGCATTATACTCCGGACAACGTATTGTGTTTAGGAAACTAATAATTAATACGTTTAGGAACTAAGGAAACTAAAAAACCATAGTTAGAAATTCAAATAGTTGATGACACCCACTTAATTAAATATAAACATCGCAATTTTCCCTAATCAATGATTCAACGTCCGTGCTTTTAATCAATTAAGTGGTGAAGATTGGGTACAACCAAAGCACAGCTGTTTCGTTGGATGAGATAAAGGCAGGAGGACTAAAAATCAGAAGGGAATGAGCAAGTAGCCGCCGGGTCCCCCGTTTTATTTTTACGGCCCCACATCACAACCCCATCTTGGATTTTTACGTGTCTTTTCTGCAAGTTTGTTCACCATATTGCTCATGAGGATACATCTACAACAAAAATAGATTTCCACCCCAACATGGCTTCACATTGCATAGTATATATATACATTCGCGGAGTCAGAAATACGTAGTAATAGGCTAAGTAACGAGACTTAAAACTTAAAACTTCACTATATTTTTTATTATCTACTCCCTTTGTCACTAAATAAAAGTGTCTCTTTACTTTCAGACCGTCCCTAAATAGAAGTCCTATTTCCTTTTTTGGCAAATAAAACAGTGACAAACATGTCAAATAGTGTTCAAACAGCGGCAAACAATCCTACTTTCTTAAATTGTGTGTAAAATGCATATGGTCTTTTATAGGAACGGAGGGAGTATAAATATTTATAGTACATCGCAAATTTCTTATTGGAGGTGTCAAGGCCCCCTCCCGCCTTCCCCTTTCTCCACCCCTGATCTAATGTTAATTTAAAGCATCATTAACAAGAAGGTAATCATTGAGTCTATTGTATTTATTGAAACTCTGATTTACTAGCTAAATTGACTGAAACTACTGTGAAAGAATCATATTTAAATATTCAGAATATGAAAAATCATACTCCGTATTATTTTTTGTTAAGGAGAAGAAGATCATTGTATCTAAATGTTTTATATTTCGATGAGGAGAAGAATATAATTGAAGAAGAAGACAAAACAGGAAAAGAGGCTACGAGAAAGATTGACCAAGAAGGGGAATAGATGGTTAGATAAGAAAGTCTATCTACGGCAGAAGGATAATGAATGGAGACCATTATACTATGAGCATGATATAACCGCCCCACATTATGGCGGTGTTTGGTAAATGGCGTTTCAGCCAAAAAATAACGTTTGATCACTTTTGGCATTTTTTATGAGTCAAAACACAGTTTGGTAAATAGTGGTTCAATACTAGTGTTTTTGGACGGAACCGCTGAAATGAAAACGCTGCAAATAGGAGAGTTTTGGTTGGCGTTTTGTATTAATTTTATGGCCAAACAACTAAATTACCAAACATCTTCTGAAACCCCGCCAATTTTGATTCCGCCGGTCAAACCTGCGGATTGAATCCGCTATTAAAAACCCGCTAACATAATCTGCTATCTCCTATCAGCTAACCGCTAAATGCCAAATAATTTGTTTGAAATTGATGTATCGCAAAATGCATTAGAATGGAGATTTGGTGTAAATGACGAAATCCGGACATGATTTGCTTGAAAAGAAAAGAAGGGGGATGGAAACCGCCAAGGAAACCCTACAGGTACTCTTGTTTCATTCTCCATATAAGTATCTGATGCGATCGATCGAGTAACCATATTACCAAGTATGCGTTGGAAACTTTCGTGATTGAAATTCCAAATAAATAGAAATAATAAATATACAATCATCAATATAATACGCATCCTCATTGGTAGGATCATTATGAGATCAACTCGGTGACATGGCAAATTTTTTTGAGAATTATCATTGAGTGACATAGATTATTTGATGAGATTATTTACTACAATAATCTAAGATCAAAATATGGATCTAGATTATTTTTCATATTATTTGAATAGTATATGTAATTGACATAGCTGAGCAGCCACAGCTCAGCGGGACTGGGCGTGTGGGGAAAAGAAATACTTAAATTCGTTTGCAGATTTGGAATTGACAGACTATAATGCAGTTATGAGATTAGCCAGATCAGATACCCAGTGGCCTTCAACCATGCCGTCGTTCCTCAATTATTTTTTGAAATGTGTGTTTTTCTTTTTGCAAAATATAGTGATAAAAGAAAGAAAAAATGGATCATGGAGCATGTTGAAGGATTCCAATACTAATCTGATCCTGTCGATTAAGAATTCTACTTGAGAAATGAGAACTATGCTGTTAATTTGTCATCATTATTACGGAGTACTCCGTATTTATTATTGTAATAATAGTACTGAGATTTGTAAATGATTTGCTGCACGAAGAAAACAAAATATATTCAACGATGATCATTGTCCTTTCCAATACATGTCGACCCACTTGAAATTTATAGTAATGAGTTGCGTTATAGTACTCCATTAATGAGGTCACATTTAAATGAGTTGCCCCACTTAAATATATTGTTCCATCTGGGTCATATAATAGGGTGGGGTAAAAAAGATACCCGGGATACTTATACCATTTTTGTTTGGTAATATAGTTTTGAACTCATCAATCTTACGTAGTATTAGAAAAAGATGTATTTAGGATATGTTTGTTATTGCTTCTAGAAGTGTTTTTCAATTGAAAAAAGCTAAAAAATGGTGTTTGTAAAGATCAACTTTTGCTTATATTAATTCTTAGAATCCAAAAGCTCAAAGCAATAAGGAGATTGCTTTTAAAAGCTTTCAGGTATTTTTTTTGTAATTAGCTCCAACTTTAAGGACAATTATTGGGACAACACATTTACCAATAGTCCCAATTACCCAATACATTATGAGGTTTTTACGAGAATATTACTAAAATAAAACTTATTTACATAAATATAACTATTCATTACTACAACGTAGTGCTGTGTTAACTAAAGTTCAAAACTTGAACATGAATTACTATGATTTCATTACTACTCTAGTAATGAATCATATTTTTGTAAACCATCTTTATTTTGGTCATATTTATGTAATTATTTCATACATTATATCATGTAGGGGTGGGCAAACGGGTCTTGGAACCGCGGTCCGGTCCGGGGTAATGGCGGTTCGGGTCCAAAACGGGCCGGTTCCATTTTTTGTTTCCATAAAACGGTCCGGGTAGGGTCGGGTAATTTTTTTTAAGGAACCGGACCGGTTCCAAAATTAAAAAATAACGGGTACCCGGCCCGGCCCGTTATATATATTGTATATTAATTTATTAATAGTTTTGTGATAATCGGTTTTGAAATAGTTTTGTTTCCTGTGCTAGAAGTAGGATTTTAAATTGAGTTGCAGTAACATCCTTTTGTTTTCAAATTATTGATTAAATGTTTCATAAATATCTTATTACTTTTTATTGTTATTGAATTATTCCTTTCTATGGAATTTAATTATTTGTTAAAGATGATTTTGTTATATTTTTTTATTATATTGTTATTAAAATATATAAATTGTGTTTACCACCCACCATGTATGTGTCAACTTTGGCTAATACTGATAAATTAATATAAAAAAAGCAATCACTTTAATATGTGATGTTAGACAACATGTTTAAATACAAATGTTAGAAAATATGTATTTTGGCTATGTTGCATATTTTTGGAATTTCTTTAATTGTTTGAAACTTATATACAAGAAAATATGGAGTATTGGACTTTTCGCTTGTGTTATATATGCACCACTATGTTGTTATTTTGAAACTTGCTAATGTCCTATATTATTGATTATTGATTTTTGTAATTTCGTGAGTTTTTACTAATTTCAAGACATGAGAATAGAAACCGTAAAACCCGGACCGGACCGACCCGTTTCAAACGGGTCGGGTAATTTCCGGTTCCTATTTTGAAAATTGTAATACCCGGACCGGACTGAACCGTACAATGGAACCGGCGGTTCCATTTTATTTTGCATTACCCGCCCCGACTCGGCCCGTGCCCAGCCCTAATATCATGTGTGCCCCGTATGATTTTTTTATGGTAAGAGTTTTTGTGTACTTTTATTTGAATATCATATCATAAATCACCTTTTATCAAACACTTCAACTTTAACTTTTAATTATAATCACTTCTATTTCAAACATTTTTTCAAAAATCTCTTAATAATCACTTTTAAGAAACACAAACAAACACAAGCATATCTTCTGTAACTATTAGTGACTTTAATTGTGTGGAAATTTCATTGTAGTAATTACATGAAAATTAGTACAATGTAAATTTAGAAAGAAATTATAGACACTAATAATTACTAAGAGTCCGTTTTGTAACACTGAAATTGATTGAATGGACTGATTCTGCTGATGTTGTGACTGAAGTGGCTGATTTGACTGATTCTGCTGATTTATGAAAAAAGTTATTTTTGGAATATTTTTTATGAATAAAATAAAGAAACATTAGATGAAAAACTGTTAAAATGATCCTCTACAGTAACTTAACTTAATACAACCAGAAAAGTAACTTCAGATGTTTTCTTTTGGACTGTTTTCAGTCCCAGACCAGACACCAGTCTTAAACAGACCAGACCAGACCAGACCAGACCAGACCAGCAAATTTCAGTCCAAAAGAAAACATCCTTCAACCTCACATTTTCTTGTTATTACACAATTCAGCGCCAGAAATCAAAAGTTACGTGTTTGATCAGCGTTATGTGAAGGACAAATAAGTCTGATAAGCTGAAAAATAGAGTTATCAAACATTCTCTAAATAATAATTTTGTCCTTCACATTTTTATTAGTAAAAGAGGCCTACTCACCAATTTCAAGCAGATGCCTTTGACGAGGAAACGAACACAAGGAATTAGGAATATACACAATCGTAAAGCCCAAAGAGTGTTAAAGGAAAGTAATTGGTCATTTGGTAAGGTGTTTTGAGACTTCTTACATAGCGAAAATGGTCCTTCCGGTCTTTTCACGACAAAAAATATTGAAATTATATGATAAAGATATCCATCATATAAGGTTCATCTTTTGTAACTGAAACTTTTATATGATCACTTATCTGAGTTGGGATCATTCCACATGAACTAAAAATTTCAGCAAATTATTTCACCATTGTTTTTTTTTATACATAATTTTACTCTGAGAATAGTTGAAACCCGTCAAATTATAAGTCGATCAGATTGAAGCAGGGACCTCAACTTTTCCTGTTAGATATAGAACTCCAAACTGTAACAGTAGAGTAAATACTCTCCCAGAAGACTCACAAATGAGTACATTATTTTCAAGTAAAATGCTATTGACTAAGGTTCTTGCAACACTCTTTCAAAAGATCGTGCTAAACTTTGTGTTAGGAACTAGGTAGAATGATTACTAACAATATCATGTTCTCTTTTGAGAGCATGCACTTATTGCATTAAAAAATACAACTGAGTGGAAGGTCTAGCAACACTCAAAATTGACTTGAGTATGACCTACAAAATGAATCTTGAAGTGTCATTTTAATTAGTTTCAGCATAAAAGATCACTTTTTTTCCTTAGAGTGGCATACTTAAACATTTTTATTCTGTCATTATTTTGTGTTCATCCCTAAGAACCCCTTTGTTCATCTATTCTGACAGTCATCCATGTTTTGTTATAAATTATAAAGGGCATAGAGCATAGATTCACTATTTCAATCTTTAGAACAATAGTGAATCATCTATATTCAGAAGGAAATGATTCACTTTGTGAATCTGTGAACCAAACAAGGAAATATTGATTCACTTTATTTGTGAATCTGTGAAATCTGTTAAAATTAAACCGAAATGATTTTTTAATTGCTCCCTTACACAATTCCTTCATACATGTTACAACATCTATTATAAACCAGCTTTGAGTAGTTCAATCACTCCAATGTTTTCTGTTTTATTCAATTTTAGGATTCAAGATAATACCTATGGTTTGTATTATGAACTTTATGGAATGAGAAAACCATTGCTTGGTAGAAATACACCTAATTTCTGTTTCTTTGACTTGCTTTTTTCCCCTTGCTTATGACTCTCATAAGAGGGTAGGATGAACACAATTACATGGATGACCTGAAAGTAATAAAATGTCTCTATAACTATAGACTTGAAACTAAACCAACCAATCTGAAAAGTGGAACTCCATGCTATAGTAAGTTTTACAAACTCAATAGGAATAGACCAAAGCTTGAATAGACCAAAGCTTCAATAAGAATGGCAACAAAGACTCTGCTGGCTCTTTCTCTGCTATTCACTTAATCAAAACATAAAATTCAGCTGTCATAACTTTAATCAAAACTAAAATTGATGCTGCTCACAAAGTGCTTATACGGTGATCCTCAATTACTAGGCTTATACAAATTGACATTAAATTAGGTCAGCCAGTGCTTATTGAATTTACAAATTTTCAAGAAACATATCCCCTACTTTTTAATTCGCTTTATGTGTTCTATACAAAACACATACCTAAATACATACCTTCGTTTCACAACACATGTCACATTTGCTCTTCTACTAAGAACACATATGTAAGTATCTTTTGAAAAATGGTTTGGGCTTATATCATACCCCCTCCTATACTGTAACATTTATCTTTATGTTGCTTTTCTTTCTCTAATCCTTTGTTTACACCCAAAACACAGAAAATCAGTAACATTTCCTTTACCATACACTACATTTGTGTGTACTTACTGTGCATATGATGATATGAAGATGGACAGGCTTTAATTTCTGGGAAAGTAGTACTAATTTTCCCAGACTAATTTTCAAACTCTGGGAAAGTAATACTGATCTTTGCTACATGTAGTAAAGATTGAGTTTTTGTTGTCGTTATGGTTTTTCTCAATGTTCTATTTACTTTTATATGCTCTCATCATATTTTCTTTTTTCTCTTTACAAAATTGTCTTTAGCAATTTAATTTTTGAAATTGTTTTGTTGATTTGTCAAATGTAAGCAGATGAAAACTTAAGATAAATAAAGATTTATATGAGAACCAACAAAAAGTAAAGAAAATGGTTTAAAAAAACTTTAGAAGAATCAATTAGTGTCTAAGAAAATGAACTACTATCACAAATACTTGCATACCCCTCCAACTATTACATTCTGTTTTTAACTATCTGAAACACGTTTTAAAATGCTGCTATATTACTGTTATTTTGCATAGTAAAGTGCTATGTTGTCGCTGATGTGCTACTATGATATGAATAGTGAACCGCTGTTTGGAATGCTGCTTAAAGCCAACTCTTGATGGCTTTACATGTGTTTGGATATTAGCTTTCTCAGGTTTTTGAAAGTTTAGACTAAATATATGAGAATGTGTTGCATGCTTTTTTTAATCCTCAATTAGATTTTTAAACAATGATATAGTCATCACTCAAATTAAAATGCTCGCGCGACTTCAGTTATGCTTTAACAGTTCTTTTTAGGGCTTCTAGTGGAGTTTTTTTCCGAATTAATGCTAAATAAAAAATTATTTATGAAATTAAGGTCGGGTTAAAAATATTTACCAAAATATTGCTGTGTCTAACTATGATAGGACAAAGTCGCCTTTGAATTGGCCAAATGGTTTGGCGACTCTCACATGCGAACTACGAACTAGGGAGTAAGCTTAGGCAAAGAGAACATAGAATTAAGTGTGGGCCCCATTTGATATAAAACCCACCTTTTTCTTTAACATTCCATAACTTTTTCGTTTTTGCTTCACTTTTTATAAAAAATATACCAAAATTCATGATTTTTTATTATCTTCCATTTGACACTAATATTGGATATATAAACTTTTTTAAAAATTGAAGGCTTATTTAACGATATTTTTATTTTCCAATCTCCGTACGGATGATTTCAAAAAAATAATTACACATATATGACTAAAAGAAAGATTCTTTACAAAATTGTGACTAGAGTAGTAATGAAATTATAGCAATCTATGTTCTATTTTAAAATTTAAGTTAGCATGACATTACATTGTAGTAACTATTAGTCATATTTGTGTAAATAAACTCGTGTGGCTGGACTAACATTTTTCTATTTTATAAACATTAAAGTAAATATATGAGAAAATTACCAAAATACGGGAATTTTGTGTCTGACAAGCCAAAACACGGGTATGAGTATTAGATTTTCGTGATTACTTATGCCGGATTAGCCAATTCCGACAAGGTTGGAGCTCTTTTTTAATTGGCTAATTCCAAAACACTATTGTCGGATTAGTCAATTCCGACAACGTTGGATCATTTTTTTTTTTTTTTTATAATTTCAAGTATTAAAAAATGGCAATTTTGAGCAATTATTTAAAAATCTAAAATAAATACTTATGTTTTGGAAATTTTATTCGGATAGGTTCTACATCACCCGCTTAATTTGAAAATTTTTACTCCATATTGGAGACTACTTTTCAAGCCCGTGCGATGCACGAACAATACACAATTTAGCTAATTATTGTAATTTTGATATTTTCGGAATCATATATAATTTAATGTGATGCAAAAGGAAAATAAACTCGGTCTAATATAAAGCCATTTCATAATACTAAAATTGGCCGAATTGTGTGAATCTACTCTAATGAATTAAATCTAACTGATTGAGCTAAATTGATGGAAACTGATCTCCCAAATTATGAAAAAGTAAAATAAAATACACTACGTATTACGTATACGTAGTATATATACGTAAAGGTATTCATATGTATGATATGAATTTCTATTTCCATCCCCATAAAGGTAATATACTTGATCATAAGTTTTAAATGTTTTCATATATATATGAACGTCTAATAGTATATATCAATTTCATTTTTAAGTTAAAAAATCTTGTGGTTATAATTTTCCATCATTATGTCAACAACTAAAAAAGAATGGTATGAAGATGCTGAAAAATACGAAGTATTAACACAATTGCAAATCTAAGGCTTATAGTTTTAGTCATATATTACCGCATTGAGTTTAGAATACATTAAAAAAATGGAGTTTAGAAAAAAAAGATATTACATTTTAGGAAATAGAACACTATTATTACTTTTTTATTATAAAATAACTTTGAAGAACAACATTAATAGGAATTTGGACGATTTATCTGTTAGGTGGACAAAACACGGATAATTCACTTCTCAATAGAATGTAATACAAATAATTAAATAAAATAAAGTTTATGTGTACGAATGGCTATTTATTGTTGTGGTTGCAATTGCTTATTTTAATCACTATCCATATTAATACGGAGTAAGTAATATATTTTGAAAAAGTAACCAAATAGTGGATTCTATCCTACAGTATTTTGTTTCCATATCAATATGCAATAAAAAAATAGAATGTAATAGAAAAAATAAAAGGTATAAAAGGTAAATAAATAATTGTTATATATGATGACGTGACAGGATTATGTGGCACGCCGTATGTTCTTAAAAAGTTCCTCTTATATATATGCGTTTTTTCCCGAAATAATGCTAATTAATTAGTCATTTAATTAGTCAAAACCATTTTTTATGGGGGTGTTTGGATCTGATTCTCAAAACTGATTCTGCTCCTTCAGGGAGCAGAAGCAGAAGATGGGGTGTTTGGGTGAAATTCGAGAAGCACTTCTGGTGCTCTAATTTACTCCCAGAATCAGATTTTTTAGAAGCTGGAGGGTACCAGCTTCTGAAAACTGATTCTGATTCTGCTTCTGCTTTAAAAAAGAAGTAGAAGCAGAATCAGTTCCAAACACCCCCTATGTTTAAATTATAGGTTTTTCCCTCAAATATTACTAATAAAAAATGTGACTTAGTAATTATTCACTACTAGAAAAATGTTTATTTGCCGCGGTCATTTTGACCTATTTGCTGCGGTTCTGAACCGCAGCAATTGAGGGAGCAGCAATATGTGAATTAACCTTTTTGCTGCGGTTCACAACCGCAGCAAATACTCATTCAAATTTTTTCTTAAAATACTTATTGTTGCGGTCAAGTAACAACCGCAGCAATTTAATTACTCCTACATTACCAAGATGACGTAGTGGATTGGCTGCTTTTATCACCATTCCCCATATTGACGATTATGTATTCTTGCTTTCTTAGACGTTAGAACCTAATTATTTATTCTAGAATGCATTCTTCAAAATAATTTTTAGAACACAATTAATTATTTTTAGAATACATTCTTTACCGTTCCAAACATCATACACATCCAATACAATAAAATTTAGTCATAGAATACATTCTTTATGTATGTACAAAGCTTGCAAAAAAAAATACAAAAATAGATGGCCCGTGCATCCTGAAATTCACCGATTTCATCTTTTAACAACGCTTTATCTCCTGTAGTGCTCTTGCAAACCTAAAATAATAAGCAATTACATAATTAAATTTTCACGTAGATTCACATGCTTTATTCCATCTTTAACATGAATGCATAGTCTAATAATGAAGTAATTGACACAAGATATCATTCCTTTGCATAGTTTTTTTTAATCCCTTTAAATAGTTTTAGAAAATCCAAACAATTGAAAAAACACTAATAATAAATAAACACTATGCATATATAAATAATCAACAGAAAAATAACACTAAGAATACCATGAAATGCATTTCATAAAAAGCCATAGTGCATACTACCTCTTATTTCTTCTTCAAACGTGGTCTCCAATGCTAATTTTTTCTGCAATGTAGGGCAGCAATTCCATTATTTTCACAAATCACAAAACCTATTTGATTACCATAATCTACACTACTTTGACGTTTCACACTGAAAAGTCAAAATATATGCCATTTCATGTGCAAAAGACATAGAAATTGCATAGTCAAATAAGGGACCTCTTATTTCTTCTCCATACGTGGTCTCGAGTGCAATTTTTTCTGGAAGGTAGTGCAGCAGCCTTAACTTGACAAAACCTGGTTGTTATTATGCACTGATAATAATCAAACAAGAACTACAATCCACACACTAAAATTAGATGAAAATTAGATGATTAGAAAGGAAAGGCAATTAATCAAACATCAAATTTACCTATGAGCTATCTCC
Source organism: Cuscuta epithymum (assembly GCA_945859915.1). Classification (NCBI taxonomy): domain Eukaryota; kingdom Viridiplantae; phylum Streptophyta; class Magnoliopsida; order Solanales; family Convolvulaceae; genus Cuscuta; species Cuscuta epithymum. The sequence goes on from CAMAPF010000938.1 coordinate 2,986,061, forward strand.
TCCTACGAAATGAATTTTGAGAATTAAGTAGGCTTCTTACTCCTACTTGCTACTGCCTACTACTTGGTTATATTACAAAGCAACTTTTATAAAACCAATAATGTAACACCGCCCCCAAGTATTTGTACTCAATTAAATGTTGTATTGAACCATGAGAAATGAATAAACGTATTTTACGCGATTGTAAATTTTTATCATTTCTTTACGTGAATAGTAAACCTCACGTGGGGCCCACACCGGAGGTGGGGACCGCCCGGGAATATCGGGACTACATATTATATTCATCTGGGCTTAGATGATGTTTATATGATAGTGGATAGTCTTGTTGGGCTATAGAAACCATGCGAGTGGTCAGTTGTGTACGTAAGGCCCAATTACCGGTACCGGAGTACTGACAGATAAAAGACCATAATAAATTATGGAGTCCGTCAATTAAAAGTCGGGGAATGTACATCTATCTAAAAAGCCAATATTGATTGGAGGAATGGTAAATATTTCATTGGACCCGATAAAATGAAATATAGTTAAAACAGTCCAGAAAATACAACTTTCGGGACAAATTGTACACTTGGGGACATTAAGGGATGACCTCCCACATGAGTGGGGGCCACCCCACGACTTTGGGCTGCATTTGCCAAGGGGAGCCGCACAATAATAAAGGAGAAGGGGCAGGATTTGATTTGGGAACAAATGTAATAAAATATATGGGACCCTCCCATGTGATATTTGAGAGAAATGCCAAAAAGGCATTCTCCATCACCCCATATCATCACAGCTCGGCTATACCACATCCAAGGAGAGAGAGAGTGCTGCAAAAACTCCATTGTTATCCACCATACACGCCCAAAGCAAGGGAAGGAAGGAGGAAGGAAAAAGAGAAGGGAAAAGAGGAGTTTAGGTGGGAAAACTTGTGGTTAACAAGGTAATGACTTCATTAATCCTTTTTCTTCTCCTTAATCATATTTCATACTCCTAGGGTAGTTCTACACGTGTGAAAGTGTAGAATGGAGTTGGAAAGGAAGCTCTAAGTCCAAGAACGGACTTAGAAGACAAAGTAGGCGGTTTCGCCGGAAAATAACCTTTTGGAGGTTATTTGTGTTGCTAAGGGTTTTATGATGATAAAACCTTGTTGTTAACTTGTATAAGGTATTTCAAGAACTTTCACGGAGTTGAAAGAGTCGCCGGAGTGGTCGCCGGAGTCAGTTGAAGTTCGCCGGAGTTTCGTCGGAGCTCAATAAGGAAGGCTAAGACTTCAAGGCTTCATTAAGGTGAGAAGACGGCTATATGCTTTGTAACTTTTGCGTTAGGCATAAGATTACCTAAATTAATCAATAATATGTTGTATGAATTGATTAATGGTATTAAAGCATGTGTTATGACTTATAGAAGAACATAACATAGTGGAAAGCATGTTAAACAAGTTTGACTAATGAAAATATTATAAATTAGTGTACATGATGTTCCAAGGACTCAAAATGGTATTTTTGGGTTAAGGAAGTCTAGAGGTACACGCATGTCAAATTTCACGTTAATCGGACTTCGTTTGGACGGCCAAACGGGCGTTGAACGCCAAGTCAACTCCCATACTCGACCGAGTATTGGTATATACTCGACCGAGTATGGCCAGAAAGTGCTATTCTGGAGTTTCTGCCTCCCATACTCGATCGAGTATGGGTGTATACTCGACCGAGTATGGGCTGGGAGTGTATATTTGGAGCTACTGGCTCCCATACTCGACCGAGTATGGGTGGGTACCCGATAGGGTATTGATATTATGCCAAAACGGGCAGTTTTGAGCAGGTTAACGTGGGCCGTTCAAGTGGGACCCGCCCACGTTGGTTACTAGTGATTATTATACAACTATAGGACTAGGTATTGTCCATAGTTAAGTGAAAGAAAGTTTAGCCATATCCAGGTTAGGGTTTGGTGAGGAATTAGACTGAGGTTGAGTATCCTCGGGACGTAATCGATCCTAAAACTCGGTTGAGGTTGAGTATCCTCGGGACGGGCGTGATCCTAAAACTCGGTTGAGGTTGAGTATCCTCGGGACGGGCGTGATCCTAAAAACTCGGTTGAGGTTGAGTATCCTCGGGACGGGCGTGATCCTAAAAACTCGGTTGAGGTTGAGTATCCTCGGGACGGGCGTGATCCTGAAACTCGGTTGAGGTTGAGTATCCTCGGGACAGTAAATGATCCTGAAACTCGGTAGGATATTAGTAAGATAGAATGTAGCTATTGAGCTAGGCATTCGGGAATAGATGGGAAAGGTCGGGTGAGTACCTTATCTCTAAAAAGACTCTTTCAAAGAAAAGGACCTACGGGTCAAGTATTTTACAAGTATATACAGTATGTATTATCTTGGGAATGGGGTAACTACGGTTATGCCTATAAATATATGTATCATCCTATTTTTGGGTCTTGTGTTTGAAATATTAGTTACTCTTCATCTAGCCTGCTTGTCACTAGTACTTCTATGGAGTACTGACCCCTTCGGGGGCCCTCACATTTTTCAGGTTGAGGCTAGAGTCCTACTCCTGCACCTTTGCCCAGGGTGATCATCGAATAAGGAAGACGTGGTTCGTGCTTCCACTCTTACTTGAAACAATGTAACTGCTCATGGATATTTATACAATGTTTTCTATTAAACTATTTGGGGGCCTGCGTGCCTATGTTTGCCACGTGTGGCTAAACTTCAAACATATTTTACTTCCGCATTTGTTTGAGTTATATTGATGTTGATTGTATGAGTTTACTAATCGGTTTGGCAATAGAATCTATCGGACGCCTTGTATGATCTAATAAGATTGAACTACGTTGTTCTTATTGGGTTGTACGGCGGTTGTCTACGTGGCACGGACGCGGTCCGGGGCGTGACAATTAAGTGGTATCAGAGCCATCGGTTTCTAAACTATAAAATTAACCTCTCAATATAGCATCATCAAAAATGTTTTGAGCAAAACCATGAGCAAAAGTTTTTGTACTTAAGGAACCGTTGGAAACCAAGTTATTGACCTCTTATTGTTAAGACGGTACCCTTAACAGTTTGTTGGCCATAATGTTGGACCAAGTGGTGTCTTTTGTACTATTCCGTCAATTGACATTGATACGAGTCTAACGGCTCATTCCAAATTTCTTTCAGAAATGGAGGGTAGAGGCATGGCTACGAGGAACAACCCGAGAGGGCAAACTCCGGTGACGTCCGAAGGGGCTAGCCAGGTTGCATCTCGGGGCGCGAGAGGCGGTAGGAGAGGCCGTGGAGGCCGTGGAGGCCGGGGAGGCCGTCGGGCTCAAACCGTGAGCGATGGCCATGTTAGCTCGGTGCACGGAACTCACACCGAGGATTACGACTCTACATATGTTCCCGAGACGGAACATGAGGAGACCCCATATGATGGGGGTGATACGTATACTGATGATGACAACGATGAGAGTGATGCCAGATTCGCCCAGATGGGTGAACTGTTTGAGTGGTATCAAAAGGAGAAGTTGAGGAGAGATCTCAGGCACCAAGCCAGGCGCGCACCTCAGGGAGGTTCGGGTCAGGGAAGTCAAGGGGCTTCAGTGGCCATTCCTGTGGTGTCACAGGGAATGCAGGGAGGAGGCTTTTGTGTAAGAGTCTCCAAATACCTCAAGGAGGCTAGGGCCTTGGGGTGCAAGTCCTTTGATGGCAAGGGCGATATATCGGTGGCTGCCGATTGGATAAAGAAGCTCAATGAGGCTGCTAGAGATATGCAGATTGGGCTTGACATAAAGCTGACGATTGCTACCAGGCTACTGGAGGGAGTAGCCGCTGTATGGTGGGAAGGCGTGGAAGGAAAGTTCCACGGTGAGACCACCTGGGAGAAATTTGAGGTAGAATTCTATAACCAGTACTACTCGGAGTTCGAAAAGAACCAAAAGAGGAAGGAGTACATGACCTTGGTACAAGAGGATGATTGCTCGGTGAGGCAACTGGAACAGAGATTCCGGGACTTGGCACGATACATACCTGAGTACGCCATGGATGAGAACCGCATGGCCAATCACTTCTGGGATACCCTACAGCTGGATATCCGTGATCGGGCTACCTTCAACCATCACATGACGTTCAGCGAGATCGTGGACCAGGGTCTACTTGGGGAAGCCAAGTGGAATGAGAGGAAGAAGAGAGACGCCGAGGAGGCAAAGAAAAGAAGATGGGGGAATTCTGGACCCCAAGACCATTCCCGGAAGCATCATGCCGGGAGTGGGAGTTCCTTCAGGGCGCCGGCACCACCGGCAAAGAAGAGCAAAGGCCCAGGAGGGCAGGGGCATAACTCGGGGGGTATGAGGCCACCGAGGTGCTCAAACTGCAACCGGAACCACGCCGGGAGGTGCAATGAGCCACCCCGATGTTTCAAGTGTGGGAGCACCAGCCACCTAAAACTCTCATGTCCAATGTTGAGTGGGGGTGGGCCGTCAGGGGCTGTTGAGGCACCTACGTCTAGTAGGGGTCGTGCGGGGCCATCTCAGGGTGGCACGGGAAGGGGCGGACCCACGGCTAGTAACGCCGCGTCCGTCAACCAAGGAAGGACCCAGGCGCGGGTGTACGCGATGACCGAGGCCGATGCTCGGGCCAACCCGGACTCCGTCGCAGGTATGTACTAAACTTATACATGTTTTTAGGCCTATACTGAAGTTGTAAGTCCTAGGGGACAAGAACACACAAACTCGGGGTTGAATCGGGGAAGAATCAATGAAATTAGGCCAATACCCGACCGGGTAGGGCAGGTCACCCGACCGAGTATTAGGAAATTTTGGCCTGGCAAATTCACTGGAATCTATACCCGATCGAGTATGGTCATATACTCGATCGAGTATTAGTAAATTTTCACTTTCGATGTGTGTACTCGATCGAATGGTGAAGGCAGAAAGTTTTGACAAAAATTTTGGGTGATACCCGACCGGGTATGAGTAAAATTCCGGGTTTGAGGTGTGTACTCGATCGAGCAGGGATTCCAGAAAGTTTCCTCCGAAAAATTTGGGCCATACCCGACCGGGTATGGGGTAGTACCCGACCGGGTATAGGGCAAATTTTTGCAAAAAAAAAAAAAAAAAAATTTTTTTTAGCTCCTTTTTAGTCGGGTCGTTGAGTAGTGTGCCTTACATGACTGATATATGTAGGAACACTAAAGATCAACGGTAGACAAGCAAGAATTCTCATCGATACCGGGGCGCAACGTTCATTTATGAGCGAAGCATTCGCCGAAGGTTTGAACGTGCCATTAACGGCGATGACACAACCCTTGTTAGTCTCTACACCATTGGGAGATGATGTAGAAAGAAAGCACTACTATCCTTCATGTAATGTTGAGATAGGGGGACACCGTCTAATGGGCGACTTTGTACCATTAGGCATGCTTGAGTTCGATGCTATACTTGGCATGGATTGGCTTGAAAGACACCATGCAAAGGTAGATTGTTACACCAAGGTGTTAGAACTGAAGGATGGCGAGGGAAACCCTCTATACTTCGAGGGAGATAGAGGACAATTCAGTCCTTGTATCATATCGGCCTTAAGGGCAAGGCGTATGATGATGAAAGGATGTCAGGCTTACCTAGCCTATGTCATAGGCAAGGAGGGCAAGGAGAAGAGCCTCACGGAAATGAGGGTGGTGAGTGAGTACCCAGAAGTTTTCCCAGAAGAACTCCCGGGACTCCCACCAGATCGAGAAATTGAGTTCGAGATCGAGGTTGAACCAGGCACTAAGCCCATCTCGATTCCTCCGTATCGAATGGCACCGGCCGAACTCCAAGAGTTGAAAGTCCAACTAGAAGGATTACTAGACAACGGATTCATTAGGCCGAGTCATTCACCATGGGGGGCACCAGTCCTTTTCGTGAAGAAGAAGGATGGAACAATGAGAATGTGTATCGACTACCGTCAATTGAACAAGGTCACAATAAAGAACAAATATCCTTTGCCAAGGATAGACGACTTGTTTGATCAATTGCGGGGGGCAACCGTGTTCTCCAAGATCGACTTGAGGTCGGGATACCATCAACTAAAGATAAAAGAGAGTGACATACCCAAAAGTGCATTCCGTACAAGGTATGGTCACTATGAGTTCCTAGTGATGTCGTTTGGGCTTACAAATGCCCCCGCGGCATTCATGGACCTCATGAACCGAGTATTTCATCAATACTTGGACCAATGCATTGAGGGCACGTGTGGAGGTATCCACAGATGGGGCCTTGTTGGCCAGGTTTGAGGTGAGACCCACATTGCTAGACGAGATCAGGACACGTCAGGGTAATGATGAGGAATTTCAGAAGATTCGGGAACGGATGCTCGTGGGACCCGTGGAGGGTTTCCGTGAGAGAGAAGATGGACTCTTACTGTTCAAAGAACGAGTGTGTATACCATCAGATGAGGAGCTCCGGAAATCTATTCTTGAGGAGGCTCATTCATCTGCTTATGCTATGCACCCAGGCGGTACAAAGATGTATCGGGACTTGAAGGAGAGTTACTGGTGGTCGGGGATGAAACGAGAGATTGCTGAATATGTGAGCCGTTGTCTTGTCTGTCAGCAGGTCAAGGCAGAGCACCAGCATCCGGCAGGGTTATTACAGCCACTTACCATTCCAGAATGGAAGTGGGAGCACGTCACTATGGACTTCGTGGTGGGGCTGCCACGGACGGTTAGAAACTATGATGCGGTATGGGTGGTGGTTGATAGGTTGACCAAGAGCGCTCATTTCCTACCGATCAACACCACATATACGCTTGAGCGTTTGGCCAAGCTGTACACTGATGAGATCGTGAGACTGCATGGGGTTCCGGTTACTATAGTATCGGATAGAGACCCACGTTTCACATCACGGTTTTGGCCTAAGTTCCAAGAATCCATGGGGACGAAATTGAGGTTTAGCACAGCATTCCATCCTCAAACGGATGGGCAATCTGAACGGGTGATTCAAATATTGGAGGACATGTTGAGAGCATGTGCCTTGGAGTTCCAGGGGAGCTGGGACAACCAACTAGCGTTAGTAGAATTCGCCTATAACAACAGTTATCAGGCAAGTATTGGCATGCCTCCGTACGAAGCATTGTACGGGAGGAAATGTCGGACACCTTTGTGTTGGGATGAGGTTGGCGAGGCCAAGCTTGAGGGTACGGAGTTAGTTGAGATCACCAAGGAAAAGGTGAAAATTATTCAGGATAGGCTCAAGGCTGCCCAAGACCGGCAGAAGAGCTACGCAGATAAACGTCGGAGGACATTGGAGTTTGAGGTCGGTGATGAGGTGTTTCTGAGGGTGTCACCTTGGAAAGGGATCATCAGGTTTCTCAGTCGGGGTAAGCTTAACCCACGCTACATAGGCCCATTCAAAATCATTGAAAGGATTGGGGTTGTGGCATACCGACTTCAGTTAACTCCAGAGTTAGAAAAGATTCATAACGTGTTCCACATTTCTATGCTTAAGAAGTATGTACGGGATCCGTCACATATTCTTGAGAAACCACCGGTGGAAATCCGAGAAGACCTTCACTATGCGGTGCAACCGGTAAAGATCATGGACCGACAGGTAAAGAAGCTAAGGAGTAAAGAGGTACCGATGGTGAAGGTGCTTTGGAAGAGTGATCGTGTCGAGGAGCAAACTTGGGAAGTGGAGACCTGGATGAGGGAACAATATCCATTTCTGTTTGACTAGACACGTGGATTTCGGGGACGAAATCCCAAATAAGGGGGGTAGAACTTGTAACACCGCCCCCAAGTATTTGTACTCAATTAAATGTTGTATTGAACCATGAGAAATGAATAAACGTATTTTACGCGATTGTAAATTTTTATCATTTCTTTACGTGAATAGTAAACCTCACGTGGGGCCCACACCGGAGGTGGGGACCGCCCGGGAATATCGGGACTACATATTATATTCATCTGGGCTTAGATGATGTTTATATGATAGTGGATAGTCTTGTTGGGCTATAGAAACCATGCGAGTGGTCAGTTGTGTACGTAAGGCCCAATTACCGGTACCGGAGTACTGACAGATAAAAGACCATAATAAATTATGGAGTCCGTCAATTAAAAGTCGGGGAATGTACATCTATCTAAAAAGCCAATATTGATTGGAGGAATGGTAAATATTTCATTGGACCCGATAAAATGAAATATAGTTAAAACAGTCCAGAAAATACAACTTTCGGGACAAATTGTACACTTGGGGACATTAAGGGATGACCTCCCACATGAGTGGGGGCCACCCCACGACTTTGGGCTGCATTTGCCAAGGGGAGCCGCACAATAATAAAGGAGAAGGGGCAGGATTTGATTTGGGAACAAATGTAATAAAATATATGGGACCCTCCCATGTGATATTTGAGAGAAATGCCAAAAAGGCATTCTCCATCACCCCATATCATCACAGCTCGGCTATACCACATCCAAGGAGAGAGAGAGTGCTGCAAAAACTCCATTGTTATCCACCATACACGCCCAAAGCAAGGGAAGGAAGGAGGAAGGAAAAAGAGAAGGGAAAAGAGGAGTTTAGGTGGGAAAACTTGTGGTTAACAAGGTAATGACTTCATTAATCCTTTTTCTTCTCCTTAATCATATTTCATACTCCTAGGGTAGTTCTACACGTGTGAAAGTGTAGAATGGAGTTGGAAAGGAAGCTCTAAGTCCAAGAACGGACTTAGAAGACAAAGTAGGCGGTTTCGCCGGAAAATAACCTTTTGGAGGTTATTTGTGTTGCTAAGGGTTTTATGATGATAAAACCTTGTTGTTAACTTGTATAAGGTATTTCAAGAACTTTCACGGAGTTGAAAGAGTCGCCGGAGTGGTCGCCGGAGTCAGTTGAAGTTCGCCGGAGTTTCGTCGGAGCTCAATAAGGAAGGCTAAGACTTCAAGGCTTCATTAAGGTGAGAAGACGGCTATATGCTTTGTAACTTTTGCGTTAGGCATAAGATTACCTAAATTAATCAATAATATGTTGTATGAATTGATTAATGGTATTAAAGCATGTGTTATGACTTATAGAAGAACATAACATAGTGGAAAGCATGTTAAACAAGTTTGACTAATGAAAATATTATAAATTAGTGTACATGATGTTCCAAGGACTCAAAATGGTATTTTTGGGTTAAGGAAGTCTAGAGGTACACGCATGTCAAATTTCACGTTAATCGGACTTCGTTTGGACGGCCAAACGGGCGTTGAACGCCAAGTCAACTCCCATACTCGACCGAGTATTGGTATATACTCGACCGAGTATGGCCAGAAAGTGCTATTCTGGAGTTTCTGCCTCCCATACTCGATCGAGTATGGGTGTATACTCGACCGAGTATGGGCTGGGAGTGTATATTTGGAGCTACTGGCTCCCATACTCGACCGAGTATGGGTGGGTACCCGATAGGGTATTGATATTATGCCAAAACGGGCAGTTTTGAGCAGGTTAACGTGGGCCGTTCAAGTGGGACCCGCCCACGTTGGTTACTAGTGATTATTATACAACTATAGGACTAGGTATTGTCCATAGTTAAGTGAAAGAAAGTTTAGCCATATCCAGGTTAGGGTTTGGTGAGGAATTAGACTGAGGTTGAGTATCCTCGGGACGTAATCGATCCTAAAACTCGGTTGAGGTTGAGTATCCTCGGGACGGGCGTGATCCTAAAACTCGGTTGAGGTTGAGTATCCTCGGGACGGGCGTGATCCTAAAAACTCGGTTGAGGTTGAGTATCCTCGGGACGGGCGTGATCCTAAAAACTCGGTTGAGGTTGAGTATCCTCGGGACGGGCGTGATCCTGAAACTCGGTTGAGGTTGAGTATCCTCGGGACAGTAAATGATCCTGAAACTCGGTAGGATATTAGTAAGATAGAATGTAGCTATTGAGCTAGGCATTCGGGAATAGATGGGAAAGGTCGGGTGAGTACCTTATCTCTAAAAAGACTCTTTCAAAGAAAAGGACCTACGGGTCAAGTATTTTACAAGTATATACAGTATGTATTATCTTGGGAATGGGGTAACTACGGTTATGCCTATAAATATATGTATCATCCTATTTTTGGGTCTTGTGTTTGAAATATTAGTTACTCTTCATCTAGCCTGCTTGTCACTAGTACTTCTATGGAGTACTGACCCCTTCGGGGGCCCTCACATTTTTCAGGTTGAGGCTAGAGTCCTACTCCTGCACCTTTGCCCAGGGTGATCATCGAATAAGGAAGACGTGGTTCGTGCTTCCACTCTTACTTGAAACAATGTAACTGCTCATGGATATTTATACAATGTTTTCTATTAAACTATTTGGGGGCCTGCGTGCCTATGTTTGCCACGTGTGGCTAAACTTCAAACATATTTTACTTCCGCATTTGTTTGAGTTATATTGATGTTGATTGTATGAGTTTACTAATCGGTTTGGCAATAGAATCTATCGGACGCCTTGTATGATCTAATAAGATTGAACTACGTTGTTCTTATTGGGTTGTACGGCGGTTGTCTACGTGGCACGGACGCGGTCCGGGGCGTGACAAATAATATTATATTATCTCTTTAGAAAAGGTAAATATTTTGGAAGAAGCATAAATGGAATGGGTGTAATCCAATCACCACCAACCAGTACTTGCTTCAACCTTTTTTATTAGTGGTTCCAAATAATGGAACATATCATGATGGAATGGGTGTAATCGTGTAACTATACCTAAACCAGGTTATTGATGCTTAAGAGTAGAACTCAGAAGCATATTTGCTTTACTCTTTCTTCAAGTGTCCGTGTAGCTAGTCTTATTAGATTCCAGGCCTCCATTACAATGAGAGCTTTCGGTTAAGAAGCAGCTCAAAGGAATAGACTTAGAGAAGGAGGAAATAACTCAAGTAAAAGAAAGAAAGAAAGAAAGAAAGAAAGAAAGAAAGAAAGAAAGAAAGAAAGAAAGAAAGAAAGAAAGAAAGAAAGAAAGAAAGAAAGAAAGAAAGAAAGAAAGAAAGAAAGAAAGAAAGAAAGATAGAGAAAGAAATTTGTGACATAAGATGTTGTCTTAATCTTACTCTTTAGCATTGGCCGATCATAGAGTTGTAGTTTTCAAACCAGAGCTTTACAAAGAGAAAAATTATGGAAAGTGTCCACATCATAGGAGTTTGAATGAGAAGCAATAATTTTTCTGCTAACTACAAAAAATTAAGCGACCAAGGATCAGTTCTTTCCTTCCGTTACCAACATAGCATACTAAAATGCACTATGCACATAGTTTCATATAAAGCACTACTTTAAACTAATTAGAAGTAAGAATAGATAGGGACAAAACTGAGTTCTATTGTTACTTTTTAATAGTTTTGATACTACTTGTAGTTTTCAATACATTCTAAGTTTTTTTCCAGGGTGGTGGGTCATTTGGCTAGCAAACAAATTCTTTAATATAAATAAAACATAGCATACCTTGTTTATTCTCTCACAGGCTTTTACAATTGCTTGCCAGTTATCATGATACGTTCTAAAACTCTCCTCAAGTTTGTCCTAAAAACCTTCCTTGTACTCTTCTCCGTTGTCTTTTCCATCCACCCATCTCATTCTCTCATCTCTTTTGGATTTCACTCTCCTTCCATCATCCAGCTTCACAGTCAACACCTCCACCCCATGAAACTGAACCCCGTCATACTCCACAACATTAGAATTTGCAGTGTTTGCTTAACTTAAAAATCTGAACATGTATTTCTCTAATCATTAGTATTATTATTAGAAGACTAATAGTAAGTATTATCTTTTTTATAGTTCCAGATTAGTGTTGCTTATTATTAATCTTTAGCATTATGTTTTCCTATATGTTTACTCTATATAATATGAAAGTTGCAGGCTTTCCGTTATCATTCTTCACTGTTGTTTCTATCGCACAATGAAATCAGAGACAACAAGATACCACAAGTTTGAATAAAATTACCTGACCCATTAAGAATGGTAATCATGTTACAAGCAACACCTGTCACAACCAATCAAAAATTCCACTTCAGAGCAACATATTTTGCATATTTATGCAAAAAACAAAAATACTCCAGGGTCTTACAAATTGTTTCATTTATCTTAGATATAAAAAAAGTGTAAAATGCTTCGGCTTAGACAAGTTAATAGAAATCAGTGGAATGAGAAGTATCATATCATAGTATAGAATATACTTAACAATCCTGTTATTGATGCTTATTATGGAAAAATAACAAAAACCAACAAATCTACCTCATTAACAGGATCCTTGTTGTCTCTTATAAGTTATAAAGGCATTGTGATTATCAATTTACTGACCAAGCTTTATTTTCAAGAGGTCACCCAAATTCTCAATAAGATCACTTATAGTTATCAGCACCCCTGCAATTAAAGAATGGATGAATAAGCATCACATCATATGTCAAGGATAAATTATTAAGGAATAGCAGAAAGATGGAAATGAAATGTACAATTGTGCTATCTTTCTGTAAAACATTGAAATAATTTCTAATAATCAAAATTATGTTTAGGCATTAAAGAGACAAGTAAACTTAGCATATACCTAAATAGATAAACATAATATGCATATATCTAAATCTAAAGGAATAGGAGAAAGATGGGAATGAAATGTATAATTGCTATCCTTTTGTAACTGATTGAAATAATTTCTAATAGTCAAAATTATGTATAAACTTTAAAGAGATAAGTAAACTTAGCATATAACTAAATAGATAAATAGATAAATGTAATATGCATACATCAAAAACATAGTTGAGAGTGAGTATTAATTTGGATTTACACAACCATGGGCTGAAATCGGATTTCCTTTGTGTGCCATATGCACAGACTAAGGCGTTGCGTTCGGTTTCTTAGAGCAAAGTTCCGACAAGGATGATTGAAGACGATGAATCGCATCAGTGGAGGTCGAGCCCCACCTACAAATACAACAAATACACATTACAAATAGATACACATAAATAACTTACCGAATGAAATATTAAAGACAACAACGTCGCTAAGAGGGGGCGGTGGCGGTGTGAGGGGAGGTGTTGTTTGGCGCTGCTGGGCGGCGGAGTTGCTGGGAGAAAGCGGTGCTAGATGAAGGCGTGAGGCGGCGGGATGAGTGCGGCTGCTGAGGCGTTGAGAGATCTTGGCTCCTGCAAGCCACTGGGAGGGGGGCTAGGTTTAGGACTTTTGGCTGGACAATGGTTTGAATGGGGGAGGAGCGAATAAATTGCTACAGATCTGATTAAGCGGCAACTGAAGTAATTTTTCAACTTATTTGATGCGGTTCGAAGCTAACCGCCGCTAATAATATAACAAAAATGTCAATTGCTGCGTTTCTTTAACAACCGCAGCAAATAGTTCGAAAATTTGCTATTATTTGCTGCGGTTCTCTAGCAACCGCAGCAAATAGGGAGCCGCAAATAAGAAAAATTCTAGTAGTGATTAGTGACTATAATTGTGTTCAAAGTTTACATCACAGTAACTTACATTTAGTTACTACGATGTAAATTCTGAACATAAATATAGTCACTAATAGTTACCAAGTGTTACGGATAATATTTTTGTCCATCACATTTTAAAGAGTAATATTTATAGAATTGTTTGTTAAATTATTCAATTGAAAGCTTGGCAATGTATATATATTGGTAACGCCCAAAACAAGAAGATAACAAATTGATTCCATTGAACCAAGAGAATAAGCTAAGTAATTTGGCTAGTAAGGTACTAGCACGTTTTAATTTATCTTCGAATCTCATCATCTATAAAGCTAATTTAAGCTAGAAAAACCCGTTATCAAATGCAAAGTTATTATGCAGCGGTCCATGATGATGATGATAATTAACATCATGATCATTGTTATGGGTATTAAGATGATGATGATGATGATTATCATTAAGACCCGCCATTATCCCCCGCGGTTTGACCTCAGCAAGATCGAACCATCCAGAAGTCCCATTCCCAGCAAAAAGCGTAGAAGTAGCGTTGACCGCGTCAACGATCTTCTCCATCTGAACAGCCACATTTTTCCTAAGCTCATCCATGCAGTTCCGAAGCTGATCCAGCTCACCCAACCCTAGTTCCTCGATCGGTCTTTCCCACCAAAATTCCCTCTCCGTCCTCGATTTTCGCACTCCGTCAAGCGTCTCCCCTCTCTTCCTCTCTTCCTCCACCTCCGCCAGCATCCGCGAGAGCTGCACGTTCATCTCGCGGACGCTCGCGTTCCGGTGGGCCTCCACAAGATGGTGGCCCACCGGGGTGTTTATGATCATCGGGTCCCCGCGGGAGAGGAACCGATCGATGATGGGTTCCACGTGCGGGTGCCCGAACGAGAATACTTTTCCGGCTGGCGAGAAGACGATGATGGCGACTTCGACACCGCATAAGATGCAAAGCTCGCTCGCTTTCTTGAAGAGTCCGGACCGCCGCTTTGAGAAGGTGACTTGAAGGTGATTCTTGATCTCTATTTTTGCGATCTTGATCTTTTGGCGACCCAGGCTAGGTTTCTTTGCCATATCTGGTTAATTATTTTAATAATAAAAAGAACTCTTTTGTCTATATGATATTATATTGGTTGAAATATATGGACAGTTGACCTTTTTTAGCATGAATGTCAACAAGGAAGTGAGCGAGTATATATAGAGTTTGACATTGTGAAGTTTCATTCATTTTAGTAGCATTAATTTATATATTATCATAAATTACCCAATGATATGGGGGTTAGAAAATCTCACTGTCTTAATGGAAGGGATTTAATCAAGGGAATGTACTTGAGAATTAGTAGTATATTATTGTTATTCTTATTATCTGAGTTGACAATATGTTTTATCATTATATTAAATGTTTCATTGATCCCTCTTTTCAACTATCCTTTTGCACACCTACTTATGTCTCATCAAAAAATTGTGTTTAATATATTTACACAATTACACATAAAAATTCGATCCAAATTAGAACAAAAGCATTATGATACTCAAATACACCTATATATTAAATTTGTGAGAAATTAAAGTACTATATTACTACCTACTACTTATGCTAAAAGGATATTGGTAAAATGATCAGCTCTCATTCGATCTTTTTTAATAAACAATTACTCCGTATTAGAGAAGCAAATAAAGGAGATCAGAACTTATTACTCGTAACTGTTTCATACGTAGTATAAAAAGTCAACTATTTAATACCTGGGTGAATTGGTGAATTACTCGGCTAATAAAGGTTCTACAAGTGGGTTAATGGAGTAATAAAAGTCAAATTTCTTGTGGACGGAAGGTTGTGAAGTTATATATTACTTCCGTCCCCACTCAATTTCACCAATTCTATATTAGGTGTCAAATTAAAAAAAGTAAAAATTGTGTGATTGAGATTTGTACGGAAAAAAGATAAATAAATAGAATCACACATTCATTGCTTTAAATGGAAAAGAGAGAAAGACCAAAAATGACACTAATGTTTTTAACGAATCTCGAGTTAGACACTAAAGTTTAAAGTAGACCAAATAAACACAAAATTATAGTTTTTGTGTCCATTTTGACCACCCTTTAACGTCAACCAGCCTCGCCACACCCCCCCTCTCAGCCTCGTAACCCTCGTCACCAGCCCAACGTCGTCCCATCACCTATTGTCGATGCCTACAACCGCATTGTCGCCCACCCCTGGCCTAGCTACCGCGGAGATGCTCCAGATCAAACGGCGGTAGCTAACTTCGGTGATGTTGCGATTCTGCGATGGTGAAGCCTACAATGGGTAATGGGTAGGCTTTGACACAACGGCGGCTTTGACGGCAAGGCGGTGACCCGGAGGTATTCTTCTAGGCAGGGCGATTGACCTCCACTATTCCCAGCTTTAATCAGATGGGGAGTTAACGATGGGGAAGGGTTAGCGTTAAAGGGTGGTCAAAATGGACCCAAAAACTACTATAATTTTGTGTTTATTTGATCTACTAAAAACTTTAGATGTCTAATTCAAGATTCGCTAAAAACCTTAGTGTTATTTTTGGTCTTTCTCCCAATGGAAAATAAAACTTTTTATCGAACAAACAAAAAAGAAAAATTAGCAAAATCCAATAAGATGGATGAAGTATTATCGTAAGCGTACTTAGTACTAAACAACATTCTATCCGTCACAAAATAAAAAGGTACTTTCAGATTAACTAGAACGAATCAAGTTAATGTTAAATTTTTAGAACCTGTTTAGTAATCACGTTATTCGGTTCATCAGTCCTATTGAACCGTAACACCTATTATAATTGATTACGATTAAATTTTGATGCACAAAACATCTTAGTATGCAAAATTAAATTTAAAAAATGATGCCCCATCGCTGAGGCCCATGGCATTGATCGGGAAATTAATTAAGAAAGAATGGCCCAAATATAACCTATAACGTTTTAACAGGCAAACATATGACCTTTTTTAAAATTCACAAAAAAGTGACCACATATATACGCTTCTTCCGCGTCCAAATCTATTCTTCGGTCTTCCGCATCCAGATCTACACTCCCCTGGGAATGATCGATCGCAGAGGTATACTCCATCACTCTTCCATCATCGACCTTACAGCCGGAAACTGATGCCTCTGGCGGCCGCCATCCGCTTCCACTTCTATGCTCCGCGCTCGTCGTCGTTGTCCTACCCCTCTTGTGCCGATTTCTGTTTGTCTACAGTGGCGGCGGCTTGGTGCGATGGATTTGCGGCTTGGTCCGCATAAAATCGTTGAGCTCTTGAGCCGTATTCCTTTAGACTGGAGTTTAGCTACAGTGGCAGAGGCTTGGTGAGACGAATTTGCGGCAGAGATTGGGTTTTAAGCGTGGAAATGGTGGTTCAGTCGTGGTTGGGTTGATTGGGGGGCTGCGGAGTTGGGTTGAATTGGTTGGAGTCGTGGTTGGCTGGCTTGAGTTGGGTTGGTCGGAGCATGGGTTGGGGAGGATTGAATCTGGGCCAGTTGGTAGGAATTGAAGCTTAAGAGGTGGTCTGCGGCAGGTCAGGGAGTCATGGCTAGAGGAAGCAGGGGCTGGGGATGGAATTTCTGGTGCTCGGGTGTTTTGATGGGAGGGGCAATGGAAGTAGGCGTGTGGGAGAGACGCAGTGGGAATGGGATGGTGGTGGTGGTCGGAATACACTGGCCGGAGCAATTGTGTGTCACTACAGAGTTGTAATTGCGGAGATATCACTGCGGTGGTGTAACTATGGCTTGTGGAGGTGACCAGAGGTGGCCAGTGGTTATCGGCGACGGAGAAGTCACGGTGGTCAAAAGCTGGGGTGGAGATGTCACTGTGGCGGTGACAGTGGCGGTGTAATTGGCGTGAAAAAATTTGACGATGACAACTCTTAGTTACAAAAAAATGAACATATTAACATAAAATTTTTGCTGCAGTGACACGGGCGGGGGCTACAGTGACACGAGCGGTGGCTACAGTGACACGGGCAGTGGTTGTAGTGACACGGGCGGTGGTTACAGTGACACGGGCGGTGGTTGTAGTGACATGGGTGGTAGCTGTAGTTACAAAAAAAACGAACACGCAGTGACATAAAATTTTTGCAGTTACATCATGTTTTCTAATTGCACATATATGACCTTCTTGATCACTTTTTTATCTCTTTTTAAAAATGATCACTTTTTGGGTAATTGGTTCAAAATTAGTAATATCCCAGTAAAAACCCCATTAATTAAAAGGATGTAAATTGAATTTAATCACAAAATATAATTTAAGATTAGAGGTGAGGTGTGTGTAGGCCCATCTACTTGCTTTAAAAAACGTTTCGTAAATTTATATAATTGATCAATATTATGATAATCACGTTTAAGTTACTGTTGGTTGCTAATTAGTTAGGATGTCTTTACTTGGATTATTTCAAACTGATATCAGATCAAACTAGACCAGACTTAAACACATAGGACTAGATTTAACGGTCTTGGATAGGATGTACTAGATCAGATTCGACAATTACAATATAATTATTCTTTTATAAAACATTTTGCTGAAATTACTCCGGAGACAGACAATCTGTCCTACACTAATGACAACAAAGTACATTTTGGGAAATTACCTAAATAGGACTAAGGGATATTTTGACTTTGCATCCTGCATTTTGGATGATATTGGACTGTGCACCTCATTTTCAAAACTTTTAGACTTTGCACCATATTTTCCCTAAAATGTCTTTGCCTTTGCACCCCATTCAAGATTTTTTCTTCACAAAATGTTGTAGATAGGGTGCAAAGTCTAAAAGCTTTGAAAATTGGGTGCAAAGTCCAATATCACCCAAAAAAAGGGGTGCAAACTCAAAAACGTTTGTATACTCTAAAATAGGATTATCATGTTTTTATTCCCCAAATAGGACTAATTATTGTTATATTTTGGCAGTACTAGACTTTAAACATGACGGTATTTTCCAAACTTGATAGTAATTACTCATACTTTTGGAATGAAAATATGACAATCCTATTTTTAAATTTTCAAACTTTTTTACTCCTATTTCGGGAATTTTCCCTATATTTTTCAATTTGGTGATGTATATATTGTCTATGTTACCATATCAAAGTAACTAGTATTGTATCGGTGCATAAATATGTAATTTCAATCAAAACAAATTGTTTTATATTCTATATCAATTAAAGGAGGGATATGACCTTTCACCTCATTTTTTGGATTATATTGGACTTAGCACCTAATTTAAAAAAATTTTGATTTTGCACGGCATCATATAACATTTTGTGAAGAAAGACTTCTGAATGGGATGCAAAGTCAAAAGATTTTTAAGTGAAATAGGTGCAAAGTCAATTTTTTTTTGGAAATGGGAGGCAAAGTCTAATATTACACAAAAAATTGTGGTGCAAAGTCAAATTAGCCCTCAATTAAATCACTAAATTGGACTATTAATTGGTGATTGATAAAAATGGTTGGAGCATTCCACACAAATTTATTTTTTAATGGCATGCTCTTGATAAAGTATCAAAAAAATTCGCCAATTTTGACACAAATTAATATATTTATGGTCCAATTCAAAATGGTATCACACCTATAATAGTTCAAGTTATACAACGCGTGTAGTTAATAACCATGGAAATACTCCATATATAAAACAAAAGTAATTACACTATATAGAGCCTATTTGGTACCCCGAAATCGGCTAAGGTGCTGTTCTGTTCGTCTTATTCTTATTACTTATTGCTTATTCTTATTTTATTCAGATCAGATCAGATCAGATCAGAAAAATTCAGATCAGATCAGATCAGATCAGATCAGAAAAATTCAGATCAGATCAGATCAGATCAGAAAGATTCAAATCAGATCAGATCAGATCAGAAATATTCAGATCAGATCAGAAAGATTCAGATCAGATCAGACCAGATCAGAAACATTCAGATCAGATCAGAAAAGTTCAAACATGATTTATCACTTTTATTATTATATTAATTATTATTATTATTATTATTATTGTTATTACAATTATGATTATTATTATATAATTATTATTAATAATATTAATAATAATATGATAACAAAAATAAGATATTAATAATAGTTATAATATTTTAATATAATAATAGTAATATAAATGTAATTATTAAGAAGACTATTATTATTATTATTATTATCATCATCATCAACATCATCATCATCATCATCATCATCATCATCATCATTATCATTATCATTATCATTATCATTATCATTATTATTATTATTATTATTATTATTATTACAATATAATAATAATAATATGATTAATGTTAATATAATATTATATTATAATTATATGTAATTATAATTATAATTACTATTATAATTCTTATAATTATAAGTACAATCAATTGTATTTATTATAATTATATCTATAAATATTTATAATTATAATTGTAATTAATTATAATTATAATAATTATAATTATAATTACAATCATAATTATAATTATGATTATAATTATAATTATAATATAATATTATAATAATATAATACTAATTATAATAATAATAATCATATTATTATTATTATATTATTGTAATAATAATATGAATATAATAATATCATTATTATAATATTAATTGTATTTATATTACTATTATTATATTATAATATTATAATTAATGTTAATATAATTATAATTATTATTAATTATAATTATAATAATTATAATTATACTTATAATTATAATTTATGATTATAATTATTATTATTATTATTATTACTATTGTAATTATTTTACGGAGTAATTATAATAATATTGATAACTATAGTTACAATTATAGAGATAAATATTGTAATTATAATTATAATTATAATTAAAAATATAATTACAATTTTAATTATATCTATATTTATAATTAGTGTAATAAGTATAAATTTTTTCATTTTAAATTTAATTTTAATTATTATTATTATTATTATTTTTATAGTTACGATTATAATTATAATTTTATTTAAATTATTTTTGTAATTGCAATTATAATAATTATAATTATAATTATAATTATAGAAATATTCAAATCAGATCAGATCAGAAAGATTCAGATCAGATCAGAAGGATTCAGATCAGATCAGAAACATTCAGATCAGATCAGACCAGATCAGAAACATTCAGATCAGATCAGAAAGATTCAGATCAGATCAGATCAGATCAGAAAGATTCAGATCAGATCAGATCAGATCAGAAAGATTCAGATCAGATCAGATCAGATCAGAAAGATTCAGATCAGATCAGATCAGAACTTAAAAAATTCAGATCAGAAACATTCAGATCAGGCGAAGAGAACAGCTTCTAAATCGACTGATTCTATTGAAATTTATGAAGTTCTGCCTAAAGAGGCTGTATTGACTGATTTTACTGAATTATGAAAAAAATTATACTTAAAATATATTTTAATAATAAAATAAAGAAAAAGTTATATGATAAAATAGCTAAAATGGTCATCTACAGTAACTTCATCCAATACAACCAAAAAATAACTACAATCTTACTTTTTCTTATTATTACACAATTCAGCGCGTAAAATCAAAAGTTACGTGTTTAGTTAAAAATTTGGCTTATAAACCAAAAAATAAAGTCATCAAACGAGCTCATAAAACAAGTATAGTGAATATTGTGTACTTGGGTTTTCTAAAAAGATATTAGTGAAATAAATTTTCTTGGATAAAAATATAACTTAAATTACAATGAACATACATTCATGAGCACTAATGTTTAACATGAAAATTAAAAAGAGTAACTATCATTACTAGTTATTATGATCACTACGAGTCACTTTTTTTCAATTTTTCTTAATTCAGTCATATACTCCGTATTATTCATTTTTTCTATTTTTTCACTACATACATGAATATACTACTTTAATAATATAGTTTTAGAGTTTATTACAATTAATATTTATTGGATCTTTACATATATGTGTGTCCACATTTACATTTTTATACAAACTAGCTTAGCACCCTTGCAATGCATGGTGTGTGAATTCATCTAAAAATTATTTAATTAATATTCATTGTTAACATGTGTCCATATTGTAAAAAGTTAACTGATAATGAAAAAAATGTAATAATGAGACAGCACGTGTAATATTACCAAAAGCATATACGAAATATATATAAGAATATAATAATAAGTTGTCTATACAATTGATTGAAAATTAGAGATTAATTATGAAACACATTATGGACATCGTTCATAATTTCGCTACAAGAACTATCGTCGTCATCATCATCATCATTTTGAATGATGATTTTGAGACCTCCACAATTACTAGACAACATGATCCCAAGTATACTTTTAGCCTTGAAACCGCAACATATAGCAATATATATATGGGTACAAACTGGGGTTTTAAACATATACATGAAAGGTTATGCATGCTTTGTGAAAACGAAAAAAAATTAAACCGATGTCATTGGAAATGATACTCTATTTTGTCAACTAAATAGGAAACTTTCATTAATATATACTGAAATATTGAGTTTTTAATTGGACTACACTATCATCCAATACTCTTGAAAGATTCAATGATTCTCTTGGACGATAATTCTTTTCCATTCCTTTTATTAGGTTTCTATACATATACCTTTCTTACAAACGTTTTCGTACGCAAAGACACATCAAAATGATGTTATTCGAAATAGCTATCCTTCGATTATCAATTTTTGTAACTAAACTCTTTTGCGCAGCCCCTCGAACTAATAGTATATTCTCTATATGTTTTTGTGGAATGCCTCAGTTTGGGTTTATGGAGAAACCTTTTTGCTAATAGGGATATATAATTACTATTAGCCCCCTATAGGTCAAAATTACTAATTTAACCATGCATTTCTTTAAAATCAATTATTTACACCTTGAATTCAGGTTACTCGCACTATTTGCCCTTTTGGTCAACATTAATCACATTTAACTTCATATCTTTCTATATACAAAGCAAAGTGGAAAAAGTGAACAATATTTCCGTCTAAAAATATAGGTAAAAATGGGTCGAAAGTTCAAAACCATGGTTACTATTTCATGGGTCACGGTCATTATTACAGAGACGGAACTGGGAGTTCATAAATTTTTATGAACTTTCGTTTGACATCAGTATAGTATTATAAATTTGAAAAAAAAACGAAGTTGCAATTGCTGGAGATTTTCAGATTTAATTTTTTTCTTAAATAGATCATAGTGTTGAAGTGTCTCATTATCAAATATTTTGTTTACCTCTTTCAGTATTTTTTTTAAAATGGGTCTGATTTAACAAAAAAAGTCCATTTTCTTTATTTTTACACGGAATGTTTGACTTTTTTAAGCCATTACTATTTAAAAAAATGAAAAAAAATTATAATTATAAAAGTAAGGCTTTAATTAAATAAACATTGTTGGGTAAATAAGATCTAATATAGAAACCATATTTCAATTCGATACAAATCTGTAATAAAATCCAAAAGTTTAAATAATAAATATGTATTATTTTAAGAAAACTACTAAAAAGAATATTAGAGCTGAGGCATTGGATCACTAAAGCTATCGACACACTCACAATTTTAAAATAATTATGTGTTTATATAGGTGTAACTTGGAGCTTAAAAACGTAATTGCTTTTCTAATTTGTGTTGCCATTATTGACGTGTGTTTTTATATGAAATACGTTTTATACAAAAGTTGTACTTACCTAATTAAAATTTTAGCACTGAAAATTTGTTCAATTTTAAGTTTTTTCAAATATTAAGATCAAATTGCAGGGGGCGGAGCCAGAACATCAAAGAAGGGGGTCATATTCAGGGGAACAATAATTTGCATTGACAGATAATTCCATATATATGTGTATATATATATATATATATATATATATATATATATATATATATATATATATATATATATATATATATATATATATATAACAAAATGGGTTATTGATCTCCATCGCGCGCATAGTGGCAATGTCTGTGATTTCTTATAATTAGTTGTTGGGGTAATAGGTCAAACAGAAGGCTGACCCAAATACCATCGCATGCCCAACCGGCACAAGAACGCTAATAACAATGCTCAGGGCGTAGACCAATTCGATCGGGGATCCCTCTCGCTTGGGATCTATACTTCGGGACATTATGTCCCAAACGGGACCAAAAACTTGCAAGCTTTCTCGCAACAGTGTCTGTAATACCAAGATATTGGCGGGAAATAAAGAATTGGCAGGAAGCACATTTAACCAAATATGGGAGATTCTATGGTTGGAGGTTTGCTAATCACAACACGCCACATCGCCTCCACCACCTACCACCACATAGACACATAGTATTGATATTCACATTTATTTCATTGTATATGGTTGACAAATTTACATTCAATAGCTCAGTCTCTCTCTTTACTCTCTCTGTAACTCTTAGCATATACTAGAAGTTAGAGGCTTAGCTAGACTCGGTAAGAGTGTGTTGTAAGTGTTCCATATTCGCTAAATGAGAACCATATGCACTTTAGCCTCTTAGTTTGCTCTTTAGTATTGTCGTCAACTCATTAAACAACCACTTAGAAATTAGAATACAAATGTGACCAAAACCCGAGGGAACGTGTTGGGTTTTGGAGTGCGAGGACTTAACTTTAATATTAATGATAAGTAATCAGATTGTGTCGATCAATATGACAATATAGTTTAAGGATGTCAATATAAAAGCATCTTCAATGCAACATTGCCTACTTTGCATATGTGACATGTAGGTGATAATATATTTGTAGTATAATATATTACTCCTTATCTGAATGATTTATCAATTTTCCGTAACTTTTTTTTGCATAATGTCAAGGGAAACGTGTAGATGTAGACATTGTACTTGACATTTTTGCTAAAGATATATAAAAACTAAAATATACTAGTAGAAGATAATATAAAGAAGAAGAGAGAGAAATTCTATTTTTTTGTTTATATATCTCATGTCACGTATACACCGTGCACATTGTTACATTGGAGATAATCTAATACCTAATACTATTTAGATTAAAAATATAGTACTTCTATTTAAAGAAACGGACTTGCTTTACTGGTATTTAAGGAAAATAAATTGATAAGATCGAGTGCATACTGTAAATTATATTGTTGGGTATCTATACTAGTAGATCGAAAGTGTTAATTTTTATAAATTAGTTTGCTTTTTGTAAATTAGTTTTTTAAGATTAGCTGAGAGCTTGCAAAGTAGCTATCTTTTGTTAGCAACAGATAACTATTTTTAATTGATTTTGTCTATTACACAAGATCACTTTTCTTAGTATTAGGAGGGTTGGGACAGAAGTAATATTATGCATGTATCGTGTGAGTTATGTCATATGCATAAAGTAGTCCATGAGAGGATATATGAGAGGATCTAGGGCAGTATGGGTTAAAATACAGGGCAACTTACTCCTTTCAAATACTTTTTAATGTAATATTTTGTATATGTAGTGCACCCGTTAATGTTGTCTACCTAGTATAATTATTTTCTATATCATTCCAACTCAGATATCTAGATCCATGCATAACGCCTCTTAATAAGATGGCGCTTAGGCAAATGGTTTGTAATGCAAGACGGACTTGATTAAGTTACGAATGGAACCGACAGCGGCGAGGAAGGAGACGATGAAGCAAACGAAGCTAAGTGTGTGCAGCGAAATCCAAGACAATGACCATTTCTGAATGTGTGCTTGGAGAATATACATCTTGATGGGGAAATAGATGGTGAGCGGCCAGAAGGAGATGGCTCCTAGCAGACCGACGAAGGCGTTGAAGAAGGGGAATATTAGCGCCACTAGCATTGTGGTCATGACGTATGTTGTTCTCCAGACTATCCTAAACAAGCTCACCTCCAACCTCCCAACAATGTTGTATTCCGCTCTCATGAATCTGCTTGTTCCTCCCCACTTTCTCATGCACCAGCTCTCCACAAATTCAAACACCGGTTGGGAAAATACCTACATGACACGAAATAATTGCAAATTGAGCTGCCTTTCATCTTTTACTAGATACCAAACTTGTGTGATGCACGAGCAGTTAATAATATATGAGAATACAATTTGATTTATCTAATAATTTCAGTTTGTAAATATTCTGTTAATAAGAATATAATGTTTATTTTTCCTTATAAAATACTCTATTCAATAAAAATACGTAGGACTAGGTTTGCCAAAAAAACATTAACGGAAACGGTTAAAAATAATTGAAATACTTTTCTCATTTTTTTGTCAATATGTTTCATTCGCTTTTTAAGATTACATATCTATTTTTGTCATTGTACAATTTTTTAATATTTCCATTCCTATATTTTTTACAACTTATACTCCCTCAATATTATATTGTTTGCTACCTTTTCATGTATCTTTTTATGTATCATTTATATTTTTAGTATATTGGCTTAGCTTTTTCTTACCTTTTTGAAGTTATAATTGTATTTTTTTAACTAGTGTCAAATCAAACAACACATTACATTTTGGGACAGAAGGAGTACAAGTTGTCAAGCACTAACGTTTATATTTAAACTGAGGTAAATTAACAAATATTAGCAATGCGGTCAGTTTTTAATAAATAAATTTTGGTCAAATAAAGTCGACTATGTTAGATGTGTAAAATTAAACTATTGTAGCAATTAAAATATTTCTACTTGGACTTGATTTTGTTTAAAATTAAACCAAGCTTAAAATGAATGGGTTCGACGAGATTTAAGCAACACTACCTCCGTTCCAAAGATATTGACTTTGCAAATCGAATTGGGACAGGGAGAGTATTAAAATACACATATGTACACTTTACACCACTAGACCAACTTAAGTCTGAGAAAAATTAAATATATTGAAAACATCCTAAAGGACACAAGTATTTATATTTTCATGATATGTATACGAACCTGATAGGCTCCAACAAGGTGGACGGCAATGCATGCATTAGCCAAACCAAGAAGCCAATATGGCTCGTAGAAAGCGTGATCGTCAGTTAAGAGATTCCCCGGAACATCATTTCCGAACGCAACATAGCCGAGGATCCCACAGAGCGCATAGAAGGCAGAGGACACTATTATACCAACACAAGTTGCCTCTTTCATCACCTTATTCTCTCTTGGAGATGCTTTTAATGTATCTTGCATTCATGCAAATACTTAACCGGGTTTTCATTTTTCCCCACTTTAGAATGTAAGAAACACATTCAAACTTGCAATGTAACGGAAAATATAGTGTTGTTGTGCCTGTATTTCAATGAGAACAATGGAGAAGGCAAAGGAGATGGCAATGTTTCCAATGGCCGAGAAAGTGTTCCACATCTTATCCATAGCTGAGTTATGAGTTCCAATTGGCACACCTGTGAGGCTTATTCTCACTTTCAATCCACCTATACATCCACCTTGCTATTACGTTCTTATCTGTTGTCAATTTTCAATCACTAATAAAACAAATGCTTAAATATAATTAAAATAAAGAAATTGCTCAAAGTATGAGTAACACATGCAAAGTTCTGGAATATGACTATGTATATTTTATAATATTCCCAAAATAAATCATATATAGTCATGTTAAAGAAAAATTGCTAATATATAATAGGAGTGCATAATTTCTCTTTCCGGAATAAAACAATGATACTCTTATGATTTGGAAAAACTTCCTATATTTTACTTCTCACTAAAATATATGTATGCACATTGCTTCGAAGTATTACATAGTATTAAGTAACTAGACATATAATTAAGTTTTGAATGGATTTTAATGAAACTTAATATATGCTTAGAAATGTGTAATGTATTCAAACTACAAATATCTTTTTTATTTACGAAAGTTCATGTCTAAAGTCTTCCATGAAGAGCAAAGAAAAACATACAAACTCATATAGTGCGTGTAAAACATTATAATTTGTTCTTTATATATACTTCAATTCCTTGATGTCCCAAAATTATGTTCTTACATCTTTTCTGGGAATACCTAAATTGTAAAATACTCTTATTCTATAAGAATTATGTCATCAATCATTGACTTTCTTTATCGTACTTTTGATCGGATGACATACTTGAAAAGCCAATATAGAAAAACGTTTTACCTAAAAGGCTAAAACTCGTGAACACAAAATAGATTAACTATTTGTGATGAAAAAACTTATATATGATGAGGGCTTACCCGCAAGGCCTCAAAGGTTAATAAGTTAATTAACCTATTTTTGATGTTCTATTTCTCTAATTTCTTTCTTTATCTCAAAATGGAAATCATTCTTATTTTACAATATGTAATGGTGTTAGAGTATGTTTGCAATTTTTTTAAAGTGATTTTCAGCTTTTGGCTTAAAAGCTGAAAATAGTGTTTTCAAGTGCCAACTTTTGTTTAAATTAAACACTTAAAATCTAAAAGTTGGAATCTACTTTTTACGTTTTCTGTTACACAAACGCATATTGTAGTATTTGACAAAACACTATCAACTTTTACTTTTCAAAATCAATTTTTTCTCAAACACTACCAACTTTTTTATGAATCACCTTTTCCAAAATCACTTTAAAAGTGCTTATTTTAAAAGCAATTAAAAACATTTGCAAACACTTTCTTAATCCCTTGGTATTACTATAAATTTTGAAGTGTTAAATTCTTATAATTATAATAGATACATGGTTTTATATACTAATAGTATGCGGTAATGAGTATGGCAAAAAAGTATGAGAGAGAAGTATAAAATGCCGGGAGGAGAAAAAAAGCCATAATAAGTATGCAGGAAAGAGGGAAAATAAAAAAAAACTATGAAAGAGATTATGAAAAACATATGTAAGAGTAAAATAATTATAAAATAATTAAACATCATCCATAAAGTACTACACATTTCTTACTCAAGGACATGAGTATGATAAGAGTAATTTACTCTCCTTGGTCACATTTAACATATCTTACTTTCTTTTTTGGATTGTCCCAAAATAAGTGTCACATTCTTTTCTTATGAAAAGAAATATGTGGTCTATAACATTTCATTTTATTAGTACTTCATAATAGTAGTACTTTTTATGTATATACGTAGTTTTTCAAATATATAACACAACATTATATGTTTTGATTCTCAACGATAATAATCACAGTAATTAATACGAAGTAATATTCTTTGACGAGATTAATAATAATTAAAATAGTTGATGAAACCTACTGGCGATTGTAGCAGTAGCGAGAGCAACCCCAATGATTGAGTAAGTAAATGACATGAGTGAAGCGACGACCGAGATAAACGAAAGCTTTCGAATATTTGGTATTTGACTAAGGATTATCTGTAGCACTCCAAAATAAAATATGTAATTCCGGGTTGATGGACTGCAATCCGGCCAATTCCGCCCATTCTTGTGATAGCAAGTTGTTCTTTCAATTGCCCTAATTTATCAATAAACTCATTGTATCACATTGATGGTATGTGCCAATTCTACACCACTAGAATTCTGTACAACACAAATAATGTGAAATTTCAAAAATATGAGTGCAATGGTTTTTCACTAAAAATAGAGGAAATTTTGCTAAGTTGAAGTTGTACTAAAAATATGACATTATTTTTCAAGTATGTTATTAATTACTCAGTCTTTGAGAAAAATATAATACTCATATTTTGAAATTTGAAATTATTTTTATTCTTATTTAAGGCAATTTCTCTCATAAAAACTTCTCTCACATGTTTTTATATGTGAGTAAATTGTTACTCCCTCCATCTCAAAATCGATTCAATTTGATTTATTTGCCGAATGCTACTATAAGGAACATTATATATTTATAAACTTTTGTTTCATTTATCATACTAACTAATAAATTATAACTCCCTAATCTAATGAGTGCTATTTCTAATAATGTGTTTCTCATATGGACTATGTATTTATCTTAAAAATTGGTCTTGTTTTATGATTCATGTATATGCTTTTTTTTTTTTATGTAATCCAATTATCATTAAGAGTTAATATGATAATAATATTTTAGATTTTTTCATGCAAGTTCTATACACTATCAAAGGTTTACACTTTCAAAAAAAATTCAATCATTTTTTAATTACCACACCAAATTTGCCTAAAGGCAATAACAATTGTCATTGAAGGAAGAGTGAGTACGGATTTGGGGCCTCTTCTGATGCCAAGTCCAACTAGAGTGGCCATCCAAATTAGTCACTTGATCGAACTATGATAAAATATGTGTTGGTCTATTTGCTGCCAATATTTTGAGGCTCTGTCTTCTTTCATCAGACACCTCAGGTGCTCTGAGAACCTCTATCGTATGGTGGAGCCATGGAACATTTCATTCCAATTAAAACCCCATGACTCCTTTCCAATTGATAAATTCTACTCCGTGTGTAATTATGATCATCACCTAAATGCATTTTTAGTGAATAATCAACTTGATTAGAAGGTTCAAATTGTTGTTCGTTGTTGAATGTTGAACAACAATACACAATAACTAGAATACAACTCCAACAATTACCACCATTCGTGGATCGTCATCATGATATAATAACATCATCGTCAATCATCTTTATTTACCTTCACCAATCAAATCAATACTCTCACAAATTTTGCACTTCGAGGAGGACGAAGTGAGTCTCGCTCGCTCATCAATTCGAGGGTTGTCATTGTTATTACTTTAAGATCCTTTGTCATAGTGCTCGTACATAGGAGTAAAAACAATTTGAATTAATCTTAAAAATCAGAAACTAGTCTTCTAAAATTAGATTTAGAACATTCTAAGAACTCTCAACAAGGTTCTATACAACGAAACTAATCGTCTTTAAAACTTTGCTTTTTTCCTTTCACTTTGTAGAGACTTCTAAGAATTCTTAGCAAGGCTCCATATATTATTGCAGAAAGATTAGAAAAACTCTCATCATCTCATGAGCTTCTCAAATTTATTTTGGGTGCTTTACACGTTCATACGATGTTTTAGAAGAGTCCGCACTCCTAACAAAGTTAAAAATTTTCTAGTTTAAATATTTTACACTTGTTACATGCTTAGAGCTGATATTATTCTTAACGTGCTTCTAGAAAATGTTATATATGTTGTGTAAATGTCTATAGAATATTTTAAAATATTCGATACTTTTACATTTCCACTACACAAACCCAGTGAGTAGGATGATGAAGAGGAAGAGAAAATGGAGGAGGCCAGGAATAATAGAGGCAGCGGAGGAGATTGAGCCTCAATCTTCAATCTCTCTCCATGGTTCTTATTCTCAATATTTTAGGAGTCTTTATCAAGGAAGTACAAATTTTTTTTCTCCCAAAGACTTTCATTTTATGTATCTCTTTTGATTAATTGTTCTTACATTTATGTGATTTTGACTTTCAATGCAAGCGTAATAGTTTTTTGTTAATTGTTCTTATTGTTATGTGTTTTGACATGCCCATAATTGTATACAAATTTTTTTGATAACTCTTGTTTAAACAAGTATGGTTTATTTGTGTTTTTCATATGCATATGACACAAGTTTTATCATAGTGTAGATGTGAAATTAATATCACTATAAAAGGAGTGATTATATTAGACATAAATATGCCACTCTTTCATTACTTTCTAGGTGTACAACTTTTCCTGCCTTACACACACATTCTTCCATACTATTTGACTTCCCTCTAAACTCTTTGCCATCTTTTGTAATTTGAATATATTTTAAAAATAATTTTACAAATATATTTGTACCTAATTATATTTTGATTAATTGAAAGCATATGAAGTCTATAATAAATGCTCTCCAAAGGCTTACCCTAAGCTAAGAGCTGTAGTGATTGCATATCCGGTGCTAAGGCCAATTAGAGTAGCATACTGGGCAATCGCGCAAAACATGAAATTTGTGCCACCTGTAATAAGACTAAGTATGCTTTACAATGACAATATATATGATGACAAGTTATATAAGTTATTCGAAATCAATGTTGATCAATTTGGTATTTGTATTAGAAATATAAATAGAAAAAGTCATCTTCATGTATGGAAATTAAAACATGTATGGTAAATACAACATCACTCAATATATAATTATCACACATTATTTATCACAAAGATTAAAATGTGTCCGCGTTTATACGATTAGATGCAAAGACCTCTGTCACGGAAGTGTGTCTCCCACCATCAGTGTGACGAAACATTTTCATAGATGTCGCGTTCGCGCCAAACATTATCACAAATGAGTTGTGACAAATAACTAAACAGAGAGAGTGCAAATTTTATGATAGACGGCCATTCGTGAGAAAACATAATCACATAATTAAATTTCAAATTTCTATCACGAAGTGGATCCATGACATGCAAAGTTCAAAACCAATGAATGTCTTTTTTTTGTAGTGTTTTACATATATTAGTCATTTGGAGTTATTTTTTTTATTATTATCAATATTTCCACATAACTAAATTAATTGCATTTTCGCCTAAACACTACATTTATAATTTTTGTAGTCTTATATTTACCACATGACAAACAGTTACTTATATCATCAATTTTAAGTGCAAGCATAAATTAACATATAGATATAACACACATAATACCTAGATGGGTTCTAACGGCATCCATGTAAGAATGGTTTCGGGTACCGTCAGGTGAACGGTAACAATCAGTGAGCAGAATAGATGTATACAAGAGAGCTGATTCTCTCCCTCTCTCGAGGCTCTTCTACGAACATTCCCAAACAAATCAATCGATCTTCCATTGATTCTCTTCGCTAAGCTTGGATATTGGTTGGGTTTCATCCTAAATCTTTTGTGGTGTAACTCCTCAAATTTTCGAGCTCTGCTTTGGGGATTTTCGGACTGTTTCAGCTACAAACAGTCCCGCGAGTACTGTTTCACGTCGGCAGGTCAACGGCCATCTACCGCGCTTGTCCTCACCATTTTTCTTTTGGAAGGTCATCTTGGACTCCCCTAGGTTCTGATTCGTGCTTGGATTTGAACGTGGAAGACCTATTACAGCCAATTTCGACGCAAAGATGCGCAATTACTGTTCATAGTCTACGCAGGTACTGGGTTCGCAGGGCGTTAACTCTGTTTGAACTCAAATCTGTCCTTCGATTTGGGCTTGGAACGTGGAGAGATAGATGACGGCTGAAAAGCCATCTGCGTAAGTTTGAGGTGCTATTGTTACTGTTCTTTGCGCTGAGATATACCTCTTCCATGGCGAGAAAGAAGTTACAGGGTACTGGTGAGGCGTCCACAGCAAGGATTACTAGGTCCACCTTCTCTGTGTTGGAGGAATTGGACAATGAGTTCCCATCTCTGGCTGGAACTGCTGTGAAGGCAGGGGACGGGAAGACTGTCACAAATGCGGGAGCTGCGGCTACTCCTGGGAAGCCCGTTTCTGCTTCCAATGAACCTGGAAGTGCTGCTGAAACTGGGAAGGCCGGTTCTGCTTCCAAACAGCCTGGACTTGCTACTACACCAGGGGAGTTGGCTAGCTCAGGGACTGCTACTACTTGGTCCTCCCTTTTTAAGGACAATCGGGCACCCTTGAATGGCTTTAAATTGAGGTACATCCCGCCTAGTGGCACAACCATTGACTTTTCTGATAGAATTATGCCTAGTATGGTTGAAATGTGGGGTTTTTGTCTAGTCGGTTGTTTCACCGGAAAGTTTCCCGGTCTAAAAGCGATTTATGATTTGAAGAACACATGGGGTGTTAAGTGCATTATTAAGCCTCATGATAAGGGTTGGGTTATATTTAAATTTCAAAGTGAGGATGATAGGACAAAAGTGTTGAAAGAGGGACCTTACACCATTTTTGGGAAACTACTTATGTTAAAAGCACTATCGGATGATTTTTCCTTTGATGATGAAGAGTTTCTCAAAGTACCTATTTGGGTTAAATTCCCTAACTTACACTTGAAACTTTGGAATGAGGATGCTTTGAGTGAGATTGCATCCATGGTTGGTGTCCCATTGGCTACGGACAAAGTCACACATGATAGGTCTAATCACCACTTTGCTAGAGTGCTTATTGAAGTTGATATCTCGAAGCCACCGCCACTTTCATTTCCTATTCGGCTACCATCCCGGAAGGTAGTTAAACAATTTGTGGTGTACGAAACATTCCCAAATTTTTGCTTCCATTGTAAGATATATGGGCACCACCCGTTTATTTGCAATAAGCTAGCAAAAAAGGACGATGATACGGTGAAATCAAGTGAGAAAGGTGAAGATGAACAAATAAAAATTGGGGGAAAGGAAAACATACCTGCGGAAATTGTGGAAATTGTTGAACCCGCTGCCCAACCCAGTCTGGCAGAATCTGCCCAAGAGATTCACCCGACCGGGCCAGGCCCTAACCCGACTGATATGACTGTGCAGGGGCTTAACCCGACCGGGCCAGCCACAAACCCGACCGGGTTTAAACGGCAGTCTGATTCCCAGGTTGCCCAAAGGTCTCCAGAAGTTGTGAAAAGCTCTAATGAGCAATCTGTGGCGGCTTTGGAAGATATTGAGAGGGTAGTTACGGATGAGAATGATTTGCACCAACATGATGTCGTCATCAAATGTGAGATGGTTAACGGTAAGACACTCAAGTTGGTTGTCAAACCGTTTAGATTTGTGCGGGCTGGTGTGATTCGAGTGGATACTTCCCTTCGACTCACGCACGATTTGGGTAGAAAGGGCTTAACTTTCACCGCAAGATGTCTAGAGGGATTAGCGGGAGTTACAAAGAAGAAAGGGGAGTTTTGTTTTGATGCTAAATTCATTACTCCTTTCCGAGCTTTCTTTGGATGTTTAGATTAGGAACTTCTTTGATTTTAATTGGTCCAAATCTTGAAGACTATTTGTAACATTAATTTGTGAGGTGGGGTCTGTCCCATTATTTTGATGCATTATATCTAGGTTAGTTTATTCTAGCTTAGATAGTCATTTTGACTTGGATTTGATGCATTGTAAAATGCTATTTTTTCGATTTCTAATATACTTACATGTTATCGAAAAAAAAAATAGATGTATACAAAGTAATGATGGAGAAGATGATCAAAACTATCGGTCCGGCGATGGCTCCCAACTGCGCTACAGCCCATGCTAAAGACAGCACACCCGATCCTATTAGTGCCGTTATTATGTGTGCACTTGCCGTCACCACAGTTCCTACACATGCGTGAAAATTTTGTAAAATAGAAGTTGAATAATTTTCTCGATCTCTCAAATAAGACCACCACAACTTGTATTTATTCCTACTTGAGGGCTTAGCACATACATGTTTTACTCCTATTACAATATATACCTTGTATTTAAACTCAATTAGTATTAGATGCATGCATATGAATAAGAACAAGGGTGTGTAACTGTGTATACAAGTAGTCAAGTAGAGGATAATATTTGGTACATGCACGTAAGGTTAATATAACAGAGGTCAATCAATAACGAATAATACTCAATGTGGTACTGTGATTAATGCAAAGTTTTTATGAAGCCCTGTATGATCCCACTATGGAGTCATATTGTCTATGAGTTTCACAATAGCCATTTATTTTTATAGTGAAGGATCCCATTCAAAAAATGAGTGATTTGTGTGAAGCCACATATGACTCCATAGTGGAGTCATATAGAGCTTCATAAAATTTCCCGTGATTGATGTATTATGCTCCAACACATTGTACTTTCTCAAACCATTCAAACTTTGCACACTTCTCATGCTCGAAACTATAAAATATTATGATGTTTTTTCGTGCGTCACATTGATTCACAATTTATAATTTTTGAGGTTGACTGATAATAATTTATATCTTATACGCTAAAGTTCAGATTGACATTGATAGTTAAAATCTATACGTTTAGATAACTCATTGAAAGGTCCAATTGAATCACAAATCAAAACTCAAATTTAAAAATAATAATATATTGATATTCAAAATTAAAAAGCAAAAACAAAAAGTGTTTCTAAGAAAGTAAAAGTACAACACAATAG
Organism: Cuscuta epithymum; assembly: GCA_945859915.1. Lineage (NCBI taxonomy): Eukaryota > Viridiplantae > Streptophyta > Magnoliopsida > Solanales > Convolvulaceae > Cuscuta > Cuscuta epithymum. Next base: position 3,021,328 of record CAMAPF010000938.1, read on the forward strand.
GAATTAGGAAGTATTAGTTTAGAAATAAATTTTATGGTTCATATAAATTCATTTTCAATTAATTTTACCTCAATGCATCACATAGTTTTACTATAATCTTAATAATTTTTTATCCTGGCAAAATCTTGTAGGGTCATCGTAAGAAGACAAAAAATATTTGTGAAAAGATTAATCTATACCCAAAATATTCTAAATCATATCTTAACTTTCAATAGATTAAAACCTTTTGGATTAAACAAGCGTACACAGAGACATGATATGATAGACTTTATTAAATACAAAGTATTAAGTATACCAGTTCTTTTGAGACGTCCATCATCATCAAAGATGGTATCTTCAGCACCCCCTTCTTGAATAACAACACTAGTCGTTCTCTCCATAATTACACTTAATCTATGTCATCTTATCCAAGCTCTTCCTCATCTTGATTGTATATATAAATATATATGAGTGTGCATGTATTAATGTATATATTTAGGACTGTATGCAAACATTTTGCATGAGAGTTTGGATTAAGTGAACAGTGCAATACAAAAAGCACAAACGTTAAAGTGAATAAAAAGGAGCAATAATCTACCAATAATAGAATCGTTGATCTTGATGATGTGATTGCATGCGTGTAAAGAGATGTATCAAATCAAATAACGGAAATACATACCTACATTAGCCACACACCACAAAATTAAATGCTTATAAAGATTAAAGCTATTAAATTACTTATATTAATTTTGGCTAGACCACAACATTTCCTAAATGCAAGGTGAAAGCGTTTTTTTTTTACTTACTTGAAAGCACATAAAACACATGGTTTTATTTGGAGATCGTAACTAACAAATTGAAATTATGATGCTTTTCTATGTTTCAAAATATTTTTCCTGAAACCGTGGACCTTAAAAGTTATCCTCTCTTGTAAAAATGGGAAGTTATCAATGGCTGTTTTTTATTGACGTAACATCACATTGTAAATAATGAGTTTTTGTTTCTAGGGAAACATTATTCTCTCAATTGTTTATTTACGTAAAATGTTTGCTCAGAAAACTCTAAAAACTATTCATCATCTTTGAATTCTTAAAAACCTCATCGCAAAGGTTCAAGGATGCCCTATCTAATTATCATGTTCTGTCTTAGAGAGCAGTATGTGTTTTAGCAGACTACTCATAATGTCTCTATGGTATTATTCTTATGATCGTGTGAACTACCACTGGTTGCCACTTCATATCAAAAATAAAATTTTGACGACGAAGTATCCTAGTTAATGAAATATTAAACACTATGGCAGAAATTCGGTTTAAGATAATGTGGTACTCGACATTACTCGACATTACTTTCAAATGAGATGATTAAATCTATTTAAGAAAATATCTAAAATATGAATGACCCAATGGTCAGAACTTTTTATGAGGTTGACCACAACCCAGAGGTGAAAAAAACATTCTTGAGCTTTTCACCCAAAAATAGCTACAACCCAAGATATATTGAGGTGCCAAAGTGGATTGGAGCACCTCTTGAGGTGAGAATCTATGACCTTATTCATGGAAGAGAGAAGCTAGTTGGCAAGGAGAATGACACCAGGCTGGTGTTCTAGAGTGTTCTACTCCCTATCTTTTTTTTATTATTACTCCATTGTTAGTAAAGATTATATAAAAAATTTATGTTTTTATAATCCTTCATACAGAGTATGAGTTTTGAAAAAAAATAATAATCCTTCATATGAGATCAATACTGCATATATAAAGCTTAAAAATATGAAGTTTCAACTGCACGAGGTGTTAGACCCGTTCTTTTTAAATAGATTCAAATAACAAAATTAAGGTTCCATTGTTATTTTTTTTATATCTTTCAACTATTTTTTTTAAAAGGTTTGAAGTAAAAAAAAAATTAACTCCAAATTTATTTATGACTTTTCACACCATAACTATTCTCAACAAATTGAAAAGTTTTGATGTATAATCATAAAAGTAATACTTCAATTAATTTTTTGGCTGAGTGCACATACTGATGGCGCTGGATTGCTGCAAAAAACTAAATTGACTGAATGAATGTATGTATAAATTGGTGAAAATCTTGATTTATCAATGGAATTGAATTGCAAATAACTCTAGTGAGTTAAATACGGTACGAGAATTAAACAAGGTTTAATACATACACATTTTATTTGGTAACATGAACGAAATAAACGGTCAAACATTCGTTCAAAAAAACGTTGGCTTTTAAAAAAACATGTAATATGTATATGTGTATAATACGTTATGTGTTACAAAAATTCGGACAAAAATACGGGGTATTATTTTGAACATTTAAATCATATACTTTACAAAATAACATATATGGTAAAAAGAAATAAAAATATAAACATATTCAAGCAACAAATCTCATTACTACAAAAAAGAATAATTCGTAATTGTACAAGTCGATGACAAAAATAAAAATAGTAATTTAGTCTAAGACATAATTTTGCAAAATAATGTCAAAAAATATATGGCCTAATAACAATAGAATGAGACTAAATTTATTATAAGAAAGGTTAACACTAAAGTTAAACTCATTGTTTTCATCAAGATGACATATGACATATGAGAAAAGTTGCGCGACTGTTACACTTATTATCGTTTATGTGTAAAAGTTTATATTTAAAAATGTCAGGTTTAGAAAAAAACCTTAATTTTGATATGCTTCTTTGGAAAAACATCATAAATCTAATAATCTTTTTACTTTTAGTCTTTTAGGATGTTTTTCTTTAGCCGCCAAGTAATTAATTTTAGTATTTTATAATTTTATTGTAACAATACAATAAAACCCCGGATCACTGGGAGGACGTTTTCATTTTTACTTTTAAACTATTGTTGATTTCCTATGCATTTAATGCGTTCATTCAATTGGTCAATTCCTGTTTTTGTTTATTGTAAAAAACGGGAAAAGTACGTTTTATACGAAAAATATGAGTTTTTTTCCTTTTTAATCAGATTGACATTATTTTTATTTTAAACGTGAGTTTTTTGTCAAAAAAGCGGTACGTGTTTAAAACACATTTAAAATGAAAGAAAGCTTACTAGGCAATTAACTAATGCACCAGAAATCCCAAACATGCAGTGAAAAAGCACTGTCAAGCCCAATCTCCATTCATATCCACCTTATTCCAGAAAAAACCGCCAAAAGCCCATACACTGACTTGCCACAACCAGCCCATAGTCATCTATGCCAGCTTCTTCCTTGCGATGACCCCCACGCCAATTCCATCTCTCCCCTGCCTGAAACTTGGCACTTACTCTGATCCCAGAGTGTCCGAAGCCTTTGACCTCGTTTCCGCCAGAGATATCTCTCCAGGTTTGCCTCCCGCTGCTTCATATTATTATATTAATACTGAGAAGAAACATAGAACGCAACCAAAAAAATTAATTGATTACAGTAGTAGAACTTGATGTGTAAAAGAATTGATTTTTGGTGAGTAATGAATAAAGGAAGGATCTTCTTGTATAGTCTAGCAGTGGCAAATTGGCAATGCTGTAGTTGTATTTGATTATGATTTTATCACTTAGATATTTAATATATTAGCAGTTACGCTCTGATTATATTTGAAGAAGTCTGATAAGTGAATAACCCATAAAAACCGATAACCTAGACACTAGAATATACTGATAAAAGCGGAAGAGCAGGTGCTGCAGCTCGTCTTCAACCCTGCGAGTTGCCACACAGCCGAAGTAGTGACTAGCTATGCTTCCAGTGTAGTGATTGTCCTTCGAATTTCGAGTTTCAGAGTCGACTGGGTTCCTTTATTTTGGGCTGGGCTTCTAAAACGAAATTACTGAGTTTAAACACTCCCTGGAGCTACGCCTGGACTACACCAGAGGCGCCTGATCTTCCTCAGGCGAGTCGATCTCCCGTGTCGATCCTTCTCCATGGATGCCTAGGCAACGCCCTAACAACCTTGACAAGTATGCATTTCATTATACTTTCTTATTTTTTATCTGCGGGCTATAAACTTTTAATTTACTCAATCTGTAGGTAATATGGCCACCTCTAATAATATGATTGACTAATATGATCTTTTTTGTGGATTTTAACATGATGGCCCTTTCCTTGAACTAATCCAGCTATGTTTATCAGTTCCTTTCTGGCTTTTGTTAGTTGACTGCCATGGCTAGCAATTCTCAGTTCACTAGTATGCAGGTAATCCTACCAAAAAGTCATTGTGTTCCTGATTTTTTTATCAGAATCCTTCTATATTTTACACAGTAATAGTTATTTCGTAGTTGATTTTATACAGATTATAAAGTAAAGATTATTCTCATTATTGTCTTATTGATTAATTCATTATATTGGATACTTAGAGTTTTGTGGAAAATTAGCTCCTGGGAGGATAATTGAAGAATTTGTTGCTCGTATTTGTAATTTTATTTTACTTTATTTATTTTATTTATGATAGTCTGTTTTTATCTCCTTAGTTCAATAGCATAACTTTGTTAATCACTTTGTGGCATTAAATGAGTACCTGGCATTATCCTATACTAAAGTTTCCCTTTCAGCTGTTGAGTTTGCATTAATTATAAGAGACAATGCTATACTTAATTTTCTTCAGTGATTTATTTATCAATCAATTGTAACTTGTAAGAAGTGCAATTTAATTAATTGTATTTGGTAATTAGTATAATTGCTTGGAATTTAATATTATTGAGCACTTTGTTCTTTTTATCACATAGAGATTCTTTTCACAGCAACATCGGGGCCGGAATCAAAAGTGGTTGAGGCATTTGTTTACTCATTTTTATCATCATCGATCAGAACCAACTCATTTTTTAATTACGTATGGGTTTTTTACCTATCCCCACTCCACATTCGTACCCCACTATTATTTTCTACAGTCACCAACATCAATTGTAGTAATGAATCATATTCTAATTTACGGCAGCGCATAGAACTCACTTTACAAATATCCTTTTAAATTGCTAAGCTTTTCATTCCAACTCTGGGTCCAAACTTCCAATTGTCATGCTTGAACTAGGATCTTAACTTAGGGACTATTTTCTTGTAATTTCTGTTGAGGAGTAACGAGCTGTTAGAAAATTACCTATCTTCATCAATCCAGGACTTGCAAGATGAAAATGTTTGATACAGGGCCCGAGTGATTGCAAACTATCAATCAATGACCTAATATATCATAGCTTTCTATTTCTTTCATTTTTGTTTATTATATTTCTAAGTTTTGATGATTTTTCCTCCGCAGAAGTTTATTTTTTTAATAAAGTTAAAAGACTTAAAGTATTTATAATGAATAAATTAAAATTCATGATATTTTAAGTCTTAGATTGATAATTTTCAATCATTCGAGCCCTATAGCGTTAATTTTTATCTTTCAAGTCCCGGATGGATAAAATTCCTTTTTTATTCCCGTAGAACTTTCAACTTCTTAATTGTCTGACTTGTCAGATGGCCTCAAATAATGCTACAAAGTAATACCCTGTAGTATTACTATTTACTATCCACAGTTAAATAACTCTAACTCTGGATATCTGCTTCTATCCCAGGGAGCCATTTATATATAGTCATGTTAGTATCTGCCCATTTGTTAGCTGCTTTTGATTTACTGTTTACCCACTTACCAATTATTAGTTATTTATTTACTTATACTCTTATTTTGTTGACATTGGGAAAGCCACCTCGACCTCCACTAGCTAGTCTTCCTCAAAGTGCTCATACACCTATGCCAATGCCGGTATATTCTCTTTTTCTTGATGTACCTGAATCTTTGACATCCTATGTTTTTTTAAAGTTTTAGTTGAAGATTTTTATTATAATTTTCTAATCTTTGTACCAGCTACAGTTCCGACCACCCATGGTTCCACCACAGCCATTCATTCCTGGCCCTTCTCAACAATTTCAGCCTCTAGGGCATACAAGTGTTATGATGCCTCCTCCTCCACAAAACCAGTTTCCTCAACTGATGCAGCAGATACCTGTTAGACCTGTTGCAGGAGTGCACATTGTTCCTTCAGCACAGGTTACTCCACCACCAGACTTTGCAAACAGGCCCGTCACTCCTGTTGCCGCACCACCTCAACAGAGCTTTCAGATATCAAATAACTATGTTCCCTGTCCTAGCGGCTCAAGTTTTCCAGCTTCATCTTCTTACAAGGTAGGAAAAATGAGCTTCCATCATTAATTCTAAAAACTCAAAAGTTATATTCAAGTGACTGCCTTTTTGTATCCAATTCACTTTGTAACATATTGTTTTTTATTGTTTATGTTTTATATTGCTTCCATCAACTACCTGTTTGAAAGAAACATATGATACACGGATTAGATTCCATAAGAAATGAAATAGAAAAATAGTAGAATATATATAATATTCTATTGTTATGTGCCGAAAGCATAATGAGGCCGAGCCAAGCAAGTGAAGTAATGAGTAGTGATATGACCCAATTACCATGACACAAACACATACATTAAATAGTACTCCTTCCTTCGTCCTCACTTCAAACAAAATTTGTCACTCCAAAAAATGCCTAAAAAGGTGTGCCAACTGCCAAAATCCTATGCGAATTCCTTATATTGGGACAGAGAGTATGTAGTACATATAATCTCTAGCGGTATGTACATAGATACAAACAACCAATTAAAACAAATGATAATGTAGAATAAGATTTTAAAAATGTAGATTATGCCATCATTTAAATATTGTCTATACCTTAGAAGGGCAAATAGCTAATAATAGGGGAGTCCAGAGTAGCCATTCTTTCTTCAAAGGGAATGAGTCATTATATACACAGATACGCACAACTAATTTAAAAATGGTAATATTGATCGAAATCTCGACAGAATTTCGGTAATCGCTAGCTTCCGATACCGAAGCACGTGATCATTAATTTTGGCATGAAAATCATCAAATATTTCAAAAGCTTTGGTAAAAAAAATTCCTTTTTTACCGTTACCGTCAGTTTCATGCCTAATTTTGATTGAACACAATAACTATCAACCAGACTTTTGTTGGAATTAAACAAATTGCTCTAGTGGCTTATTGGCTAGTCTCACAGTTTGTCAGACTTGAGCCACACACGTTTAGCATCTGGATAGCATAAACTCCATTGCTTTTAATTTTCCGAGTATCCCTTATAAAACTTTAATTTATTTGGCATAAAAAATTAAATATAAAAAATTTGTGGTTGATAACTTGATATATTCAAAAGAGAAAGAAATAATACACATGGCATATTAGTGTCCTTAAAGAAAATAGATGAAATTTATATTTTTATCAAAAAGGAAAGTGGAAATTACTCCCTCTGGTCCCAAATAAACTTCACACTTTGACTTTATGGTTTTTGAGAAATTGGAATTTTCTCTTTTGACTTTCCCATCATACCCCTGCAAAAAGTAGATTAGGTGTAGTGGGAGAGAGAAAGTGGGTGTAAAGTTGGTAATAAAGTAAGGGTATAAGGGTAACTTTATATTAAAAACTTCCAAAAGTAGAAGTGTGAACTTTATTTTGGACCTGCCCAAAAACGATAGTGTGAAGTTTATTTGGGACCGGAGGTAGTATTTAGGAAGAAAATGGACCAAGTGGATGCATCCTTACTATCTCATTCATGGTTACGCCGCAAGAAGTAGAGCAAAAATCATTATCATTTGAATTATTATTTCAAATTATTTTAGCGTGCTAAGTTATTGCTAATATTGCATGTGGGTAATATTGACAATCTAGAACCACATGAGAATCATTTCGATACTAGTATTTACATATTTTGGAAACCTGAAATATGCAAGTAATGACACGAACTACTACATAGACTTATGACTAATGGTTTTTGAATTTAAATATGTGTAGTGAAGTTTGTTAAAATATTCTACAAATTCTCATGCTAAATCTTCAAAACTTAAATATAATCTCCATCTCTTTCTAATCTTTCTTTCTTTCTTTCTTTCTTTCTTTCTTTCTTTTCCCAGAGTGTTATCTCTCTCTCTCTCTCTCTCTCTCTCTCTCTCTCTCTCTCTCTCTCTCCCTCTTGGCATATATATTGAGCAGCTTCTTTCAATTAATTCTTATTAAATTTGAATGTATTTCCATATTATTTTCCTGGCATTAATTTGGATATTTTTCTGGATTCATATTTCCTAAAAATCTCTTGCATGTACTTTTCCATTTAAGGAACTCAGTTTATTGTTTATACTTCATATCAATCAATAACGAAACATTCCTCATTTTTGTCCCCCCTTGCTTTACTAGCAGGATTCAGAGTCTTCTGCAACTCTACACCAGTCCCAAACAAGCGAATCTGGTTTTTCCGCCGGAGGGCAGCCATGGGTGTTGTCTGGGAACCCTAACATCAAATCCACAAACACGCCCTTGCAGCTGACGAGTGAATTTGTGCCAAAAGCGGGAGAAGAATGTAATGCTGCTATTTCGGTGAGTGCTTTCTTAAATAAGTAAATTATAATTTGTATTAATTTCATGCTACTGACCCTAATATAATTTGTCTCAAGGCATTGTTGAAGATGAAGTATATTGTGTGTGTGTAAGATAGAGCCCACACTCACAGATATACACACATATATAGCCTAGCACTCTTCCTGCGCCATAATTTTTTATTTCTCAATCTGAAATTCTTCAATCTTGTTTTACATCTCAGGAAGCAAATCCTACGCTTGGATCAGCTGATAAGATTCCATCAGATTGGATAGAGCATACTGCCCGCACTGGCAAAAAGTACACATTTATAATCACTTCACCATTTTAGTGGGAAAGAAGTAACGATAAGATTTTAGTTGCAAATAATCATTAGCTTTTCTTTCTAAAATGAGATGTCAATTTAATGGAACCAAAAAGTTGCAGTAGTTATCTTTCAATAAAACGTATGACTAAGATATGTAATAATTCATTGAAATTACCGACTTTTGTAAAATGTTACTGAAGTCTATGAGACTGTGATTTATACAGATATTATTACAACATGAGGACAAAGATATCTAGCTGGGAGAAACCTGTTGAGTTGATGACTGAAATCGAGGCATGCCATTTCTTTCTTTTTTATCTCTCATGGATGTGTGAGCTATTATTGGGCTGGGTGTGGATTTGGGAAAAGCACCGATTTCAGAATTATTATTGGTTATAATTTATCATTCTTGCCTGCTGCTTCCTGTTAGTGCAGCAACAATCTTTCTACCATTAAAGAAAAAAGAAAAAAATATAAGCCTCTTTGAATTCTATGTTTACATAACAGCAAACTGTCTGATGAGAGGTGTAGGTTTGATTTCTTCACTTTGAGGAGTTGGTTTATTTTCACCTTCATTTTTTTTGGTACTAGGCGATGGACATTTTGCTTTAAAAAAATGATTTTAAAGTGATTTTGGAGAAGGTGCTAAATAGTAAAAGTTGTTGGTGTTTTAGAATAGGAGTGATTAAAGTTTAAAAGGTTATAGGCGGAGTATTTGGTATAAAAGTGAATTTTTAATTTAATATTTTGTACAAACATACCCTTATAGATATTTAATAAATACATATATGCCCTTGATCGACAGCTTTGCTGCTACTTACAATATATATATGTGCGTGTGTTTGTATGCTCCGTATATAGGAAGGATGTGCTGATGAAACACAACACAGACGGCGTAGTTTGGCCCTGCTATATATATGTATATATAGCATATTAGTATATATATAGATTTAGGATTAAGTAAGAAAGGCATCTTAGGAAAGAAATGAGAATGAATATGGACCGTTGGATCTGTGAGTTGTGCATTATTTGAAACCAAAATGTGCATGACCATGGATGAAAAAACGAGATGACGTTTTTGCAAATAAAGTGATCTTTTTCTGCTGTCGCGAAATGTGCATTATCTCAATCAGAAATGTGCAACTCAATGAACCAGAATGCGCACCATTCTCATTTCTCACCGGAACCGGACCCTATACACACACACACACATATATAGGTTAAAATCTTGACGCAGTAGCTCATCATTACCCCAATGTTGAAAAGGCTCCCACGGTCCCTCCTACGGTGGGGGTAAGGGGAGGTCGGATGTACGCAGCCTTACCCTTGTACTTAACTACAGAGAGACTTTTTCCGGATGACCCATAGTGATAGACATGTCGAAACCTCGACGCAGTAGCTAGTAGGCAAAAAATTCTTTTTCCTCTTTTTTGTTTCCCATCAAAACCGATTGAAGTGGGTCGCTCCAGCCTCTTAATCCCATACCATGGAACAAGAGGCATCTAGCTCCAGTCGCTGCCGGAGAGACTGACGGAGAAGAGGAGCGTGGAGTGAATACTGAAGCAGCTCCAATGGACCCGTAGATGTATTAGCAAGGGTAATTTGGGATTTGTACAATAGAGTTAGGAATGTGATTATCCTCAAAGATGGACTTATTTACAAATGATGTAAAAGCATTTAAAAGCACCTCTTATGCTGCATTTAGCTTTTATCTTAAAAATCGCTTTTAGTTTAGTTGAATTTTGTGTATAACAAAGTAACAAACACTAGTTTTTGCTTTTTCAAAGCTAAAAGAAGAAAAATGCTTTTAAAAAGCATTTGCAAACATAGCCTATATCATTCAGGTTCTATTTTTTTTCTCTTGCTTCCTTGCACTTACTCCCTTTCATCGCTGCTCTGGACATGAGTGCTGATATTGTTCATCAGCATGCATATATCTGATGTCTCTTTGTACTCTTGCAGCTTACCTCATAGTGTGTTTTAATTTATTGCAGAAGGCTGATGCTTCCACTGACTGGAGAGAATGCACTAGTCCTGATGGAAGAAAGTAAAATGTTTTTTGTCTTTATCCCTGTTTAAAAAAACCTGTCCTTTGAACTACTTTTAATGTATTATATATCCTTATAAATGTATCAACTTGGATATTGTGGTAGGTATTATTACAACAAGGTTACTAAGGTGTCAAAGTGGGCAATGCCTGATGAAGTCAAGGTATTTTGATCAGATAAAACCTACTTCCTTTCTTCTCACTTTGACCTGGCATATTTATTAAGAAAGTGAAATTGGGTGGTTGAAATGTACTTAGAAAAGGAGAAGCAACATCAGTAAGATAATGCCTCTCTTTAAAGGAAATGGGAATAAAATTTGGGACAGCCAAGGAAGGAAAATGGGACGAAAGATTTAGTAAAGAGACTAATATTTGATTCACCAGTAGTATTTGCAGAAGAGCTGACAATCTTCTCTCTTTTCAGTTGGCACGTGAGAAGCTTAATCTGGAGACAATCAAGGCATTAGAACAAGAAAAGAGTGGTGTCTCTCACACTCTTGATGCAACATCGTCTACTAGTGCGAAAGCATATTCTCCAAGTGCAGTGTGTTTATCGGCCTTACCTCAAGGGACAGGGGCAAGCCCAATATCAGCGGCACCAGCTGTCACTTCAGAAATGTTAGGCCGATCTGATAATGCATCTAACACTCCAGCTGAGTCTGTTGTCTTGCAAACTCCTTCCAAAGCTGCCTCACCAGCTGTTGCCGCTAAGTCAGATGGGCATGGAGTGTCGGCCACAACCGCAGACTCTGTCGCAATTCAGATGTATTCACATTTTTTTACTTTATACGTATTAGAGTAAGTTTTGCAACCAACAGGAATTTGTTTTAACCGTTTCTGCAAGTCTTTGCAGGACTCCTGGAATTTCACCGGTTCATGATGCTGCAGCTGATACAAATGGAGGTTCTCCAGGAAAGATACAGGTTCATTACAATCTTATATACTGGACACATCATGGGATACCTTTAAATCCAAGCAGCAGTGTTATGGCTTGTTTTGTTTCACTTTCACATGTTTTAGGACGCTGAAAAAGGTGCTGGAGTTTCTGAAAAGGGAAGTGCTGTTTTGTCAGATGAGAAAATGACTGAGCCATTACCTTCAGCTTACGCGGGCAAACAGGTTGGTTCTTTTCATTCATTTTCTTATTGGGCCCATTTTTCTTAACCAGCAAGATACTAAGTAACATCAGCTCTTCTTGTCTAATTTTAGTTTTACGTTAATTTTTCAATTCATGTTTGATTATTTAAGGACGCAAAGAATGCATTTAAAGCACTTCTTGATTCTGCTGGTGTTGGACCTGACTGGAATTGGGATCAGGTTATTTTCATTTGTAGCTAAATCTTGTTGATCTATCTCCTATTAGCTTTACTAACACGTGCATTAAAATGGATAGGCCATGAGAGCAATAATTAATGATAGAAGATATGGGGCTCTAAAAACACTTTCTGAGCGAAAGCAGGTTTTTAACGAGGTAAATTTTCTTGTGAAAGCATTATCTGTTGATATAGTTTCTTATGAATATTTTTTACTACCGTCTCTAGTTGGCTAAATGACATTGAATTTTATGTTCTACACATCTTCCTTAGTACGTGGGACAAAAGAAAAAACTTGAAGCAGAGGAGAGGCGTGCCAGACAGAAGAAAAGTAGAGAAGATTTCAAAACAATGTTAGAGGTTAGAATGCACATTCACAATTTCATATAGGTGTTTCGGTTTTCATCTAAACATGCGTAAACATTATATTTTAAATTTATAACTGCTGTTCGATCTTCAAATTGCCACAGGAGTGCCAAGAGATTACATCTTCCATCCGATGGAGGTCTGCCTTTCTATCTATTTATACTGCATATTTGGGTTGTTCAATGTTTTTATAATTCTTAGATGATAAAAATTTAGCGTTGTCTTACTTCAGTGATCTTAAATAGCAGTGTAATGACTAATTTGCTAAATATGTCTGCCATTCATATTTGTTAATCCCCCAAATAACAACAATAACAATAATAATTCTAATTATTATTATTATTATTATTATTATTATTATTATTATTATTATAAAATAGTACTACCTCCGTCTTTTGGGAATAAGACCTACTAACATTGGGACATGAGGAGGTGGTGCAGTTATTAAGAAGAGTAGTACTAACATTGGGACATGAGGAGGTGGTGCGGTTATTAAGAAGAGTAGGTTTATGTGGTTTATATTGAATTGATAAAGTAAGAAAGATTTAGAACCACACAAATTTTACAAATTTGGTATGAGACAATATTATTGGGACGGACCAAAAAGGAAAGGTGGGACAATCTTACCGGGATGGAGGGAGTAATTATTATTACAATTATAGTTTAATAATAATTATTATAAGATTTATAACAATAATTATTATTATAACTATATTACTAATAATTATTGTTATAAAATAATATAGAACTTGCTCAATATAGGATCAAAACATACATAAAATGCAAAAATGGGATTAAGTATATTTTATTCCCCGAAGTATTGATTAAAACTTCCCAAAATAGGAGTGATAAGAGTAAAACAATGACAGTCCTATTTATGAACTTTATCCTTGTTTAAGTCATATTTAGGGAATTTTCTCAAAATAATATAAGACCTCCTCCGTTTACCCTTTAGTTGCTCCACTATCCTTTTATAAAAAAAATTATTACTTGCCCCAGTTTCCATTTTTGAAAGCTATTATCATACTCTTTCCGTCCCGAAAAGGTTTGCCAAATTTCCTTTTTTGGATGTCCCAAAAAGATTTGCCAATTTCCATTTAAAGCAAGGAATATGTGGCTAAAGTCAATTCTCTCTCCTCTGCACAAAATTCAACTACACAGTTTTTACTTTATTAATCCACGTGAAAGTCAAAGTTGGTGAACCTTTTCGGGACGGAGGGAGTATTAAATATCTTGACTTTTTCAATCTTCTCATTCCTTTTTCTACTTCATCTACTCTCATTTTTTACTCTTTGTACTTTATAAACTATTCACTATTCACTATCCCTACAATTTTATTCTTTCTGTGAAAACCCTATCGGTGCAACTAAATGTGAACATAGTAAGTAGCTTTTAGATGGTCAAGATAATGTTCTTTTCATCACTTCTATGCCTTGTTGGTTCTGCAGTAGAGCAATATCTATCCTTGAAAATGATGAGCGCTATCAAGCTGTTGAACGGTCAAAGGACCGTGAGGACCTTTTTCAAGATTACATACAAGAACTTGAGAAAAAGGTGAACTTCTTATCACTGGGAAAGGGAACTAATGTTTGTGTTAAAGTAGATTATTTAGTCCTCTTAGTGGAAATCCTACTCAATTGGTGTCAATAAACTGACAGTGACACACTACTCTAAATGTATCTACTTGGGACTTGCTTTTCTTTATTAGTTATATCAATAGTTTAAGATCTGCAGAGAGGTTTCTTTAATGCTTGTAAGTTGGAAATGTTTTGCTAATTTATGTTTACTTGTGGTAGTAAAGTGATGTTTTCTCTTATTTCGCTCTTATTGATTCTTGATCAGGAAAGAGCAAAGGCATTGGAGGAGAACAAGCGGTATAGAATGGAGTACTTGGAATTTTTGAAATCTTGCGACTTCATTAAGGTACTATGTCAATCAAATGTAGTGTTCTTTTAAGGTATATTTTTTGTTTGTAAAGAATAATACTGAAAACAGCCCCTACCTTGTCCCTCTAGGCAAGCAGCCAATGGCGGAGGGTTCAAGACCGCTTAGAGGATGACGAAAGGTGCTCACGCCTGGAGAAGATTGACCGTTTGGAAATTTTTCAGGTAACCCGAAGTTGCATTCTGTGGAGCCAGTTTCCATACAAGATTTGTATTACATAAATTAAAGTATTTTTTTAACTAATGTTGGCAAATGTAATAGGAGTATATTCGTGACTTAGAAAGGGAAGAAGAGGAGCAAAGAAGGCTGCGTATGGTAAATAATAAGAGGCTCCTTGAATTGAGAACTTTACTTATTGTTTCATCCCTACCATTTTCTGCCTTCTCTGTATCTTACACACACTGAACAGGAGGAGTTGAGGAAAACAGAACGTAAAAACCGTGATGAATTCCGCAAGCTTATGGAAGAGCATGTTTCTGAAGGTGTTCTCACAGCCAGAACTCACTGGCGCGACTATTGCATGAAGGTTGGTTATTTCATGATGCAGTGAGTCAATTAATAACCTACTATATTTTCTGAACTTTTTCCATGCCTAGGTTAAAGATTCACCTGCATTTTTAGCTGTTTCATCCAACACATCGGGTTCGACAGCAAAAGATTTGTATGAAGATGTTGTAGAGGAGCTGGAAAAACAGGTGAATTTATATGAAACTGATCAGTCTAAATGCCATGCAATTAGTGCTACACTCTAGGAATAGCTGCCTATAAATGGCATCATATACCTTACTTGTGGGTTGTTTAAAAAGTAGGGATCTTGGTAAGAAGTTGATGCCAATGAAGTACATGGATTTATTTATCTCTTTGTTTTAATAGTGATTCAAAATCACCACCGGTTTGTTATACTAATGAGTAATGACCGAATAGGTTCATGAGACAGGGATTGTGGTCCCTTATCAGCCTATTTGCATTGCAAGTCACCATTGATTTTCCATTTTACTTTAGACACCATGATCCCTCTCTATGCATTTATGTGTAGTAATTGTGTGCTTTCTGCAGTTTGTTGAAGATAAGGCTCGTATAAGAGATGCAGTTAAAGTGCATGAGGTAATTTTCTTTTTTAGGTTTGTCATGCTGTGCTTTTTGACATGCTCAAAAGTATTCAGGTTGTAATTTGCCACTTCATGCTAAGTAAGTTGTACATGTATTCAGGTTGTAATTTGCTACTTCATGCTAAGTAAGTTGTACATGTATTCAGGTTGGTCTGACAACAAGTTGGACATTTGAAGACTTCAAGGCTGCCCTTTCAGAAGATATTATTTCACCGCCCATATCGGATACTAATTTGAAGGTGTACTTTTCTCCTCTGGATTTCTCTTTGTTCTCAATCATCTGATGAACTATCATTAAACTGACGTTTCACTTCCCACATGATTACAAAACCAAGTCATTGAAAGATGACTAGATTAGAGGTGGGGTCTGTTCTGCAGTTATTTGACTTTTTTGCTGGTTCTATCATATACCCCCTCTGTCTTTAAATTCTCATCTTCCTTTATGTCCGTGTCCAAAAGTACTTCCCCTTTCCATTCCTAGTACAATTTCACCACTAACTTTTCTTCCTCATCTACCTTTCACTGTTTTCTTACCTTTTCCACTTGGGGAGGCTCACATTGCTAAAAAATTGTCCAAAACCTGAAGTGGAAAACAAATGGAAAGAGAGCTAGTATTATCATTTAGGTGGTTAAATGAAAAGGAGGATATAGATGGTTGTCAAGGTGCTACACTGCTACTTGTGAAAGTTTTTTAAAACAGAAACGTATCCTATTATTCTTAAATTCTACCTATCAAATAATTGTAATGATTCTATGGTGCTTTCTATCTCAGATTCTTTCATTGTGCTTCTGTTCTGTTTTGATTATTCACTTATTCCATTTCTTAATCTGATGTTCATGCTTTGTCAAAAGTTTGTTTTTGAAGAGTTGGTGGAAAGGGCCAGAGAAAAAGAAGAAAAAGAAGCTAAAAGACGTAAACGTCTTGCAGATGATTTCTACGAGCTTTTATGTGATTCTAAGGTGCTTTAGCAGTGTTACATGCTTACATCATTACTTTTAATGTTCTTAACATGATTTTAGTGGTTGATCTAATAATGTTATTGTCTATATTAGGAAATTACTGCATCTTCAAGATGGGAGGACTGCAAACCTTTACTTGATGACAGGCAAGACAGCTAATTTGGCGTTTATAATATGGGGGAATTTGACTTTGCATCCCACTTTTTGGTTGATATTGGACTTTGCACCCCATTTTCAAAAAACTTTGACTTTGCACCCCATTCCACTTACGGCCTGTTTGGATTAGGTGTTAGGAGGTGTTAGTAATGGAAGTGTTAAGGAGTGTTTAGTTTAACACTTGTTTGGGAGAAAATTTAAATTTGTTTAGAGGTGTTAATAAGTGTTTGAGGGTGTTAAACAAAACCTCCCTAACACCTATATCTATCACTTTTTTAACACCCCAATTTGGAGTGTAATGAAGTGTTGGACAACATTTGCCCCTTTTATTTCAAAATCTGCGTATTACCGACGTTCCCTGTAACTTCTTCCGCAGCCAAAACGTTCTTCTTCTTCCGCAGGCCAAAGACCGTTCTTCTTCTTCTTCACCTATTGCAGCTATTCTTCGATTTATTCCCTGATTCTCCTCCTAGGTTTGTGTTTGTGTAATTAAATACTCCGTAATATAATAGCAGCCTATAGTATACTTCGTAAATACATAGAACTATAGCAGGCGGTAAATGATGGGTGTTAGAATTATATTGTATATATACTTCCTCTGTTCGGATTTAAATGCAACACTCCCTCTGGCGCAGGAATTAAGAAACTTTAGTAAAGTGTTGTTTCTTCCCACTTTACCCTTAATGACACATGGCTATTATTACAGCGAGAGAAACAATGAACTGTCAGGCTACTCTAGCTACGGCCTACGGGTGTTCCTTCTTCTTTAATCTCTTCCGGCCAAATGCCCAAATCAGTTAAAAGTGTACAGACGTACAGTGACTTAAATTTGTTGTTCTTTTAGTCCGATCCTGAAAGGAAGTTGCTGCCAAAAACAATTTCGTATCTTTGTTGTTGACGGTTTGTCTCCATATATTGCTTAAAAAGACAATGAAAAACATTCTGATAAAAGAAAAAAGATGAGTGGAAAGAAATTGAAGAAAGAAACAATAGTTCTTCACATGGAAGAACAACAAAAAGCATCAGTTGACGGGTCTGATTCACGCAGAGTATAGCTATAAGAAAAAAGTGGAAGAAGATGATAGAGATAAGAAGCAAATGGGGGAACGTGGCTATTAGGAAAAAATCAATTGTTATGACCCATGAGTGGGTGAGATAAATTTGGGTGCAGAGAGATTGATTGTGCGGTTGTGAGTGGAGAGGGGTATGGTAGTCATTGAGCCTATATTTTCTTACCAAAAATAGAATGTTGCAATTATTTTGAAACTTCCAAAAAAGGTAAGTGTTGCATTTATTAGAGAACGGAGGAAGTATATACTTCGTATTATATATAGATGTAGCATCCTATAGTATACTTGTATACTCGTAGCACAGTTAGCACTTAACTGTAGTTTGATGTAGGAGTATATAGCAGGTCGTGAGTGAATAAGTGATTATTGTTAGTATTTTATATATATGAGGTTACTTTTGTCAATTTAAATGAAGACACTTCCATTACTAACACTTCATTTTTTTAACTCTCCCAAACAAGGTATGGTTATGTATAACACTTACACTTACCTCCCTTTCCGGGCCCTTGTCAACACCTACTAACACTTCCATTACTAACACCTTCCAACACTTCATCCAAACGTTGCCTTAAAAATCCTTTGACTTTGCACCTCATTCAGAAAATTTTCTTCACAAAATGTTATGTGTTGGGGTGCAAAATCAAAATTTTTTCAAAATGGGGTGCAAAGTTCAATATCACCCAAAAATTGGGGTGCAAAGTCAAATTCTCCCTTATAATATTTTTTATATGTTGGATTGTTGGAATAGTAAATTAATTTGGCTTTTCATATTCATAATTGCATTGATAGGAATGCTGTATGTGACTTCTAAGTTTTGAACAAGAAAGCGTTTGTTTTATGTAATTTGATATTTTAGTGCTCATTCGATATCAATTTCTGTGTTGCGTTATTTACTTATTTTTGAAAACTAAAAACAAGGTTATGAAACCCCGAAAAAGGTGTTTTCTAGATTTTCATTAGCATTTTCGAAAATAAGTACAACTACTTATAGTTTTCGAAAATCGTACTTATTTTCGAATTATATAAATTATAAATAACTACTTATAACATAACATCTAGAATCATTAATTTGGGCAGTGATGCCGCATTCAACTTTCCATGCTTCCCCGAAGGAAAAATCTTATTCTCCCTGACTATCTGAATATCTGATGCATACAAACAGGAAGATGAGTGAAGAGGGGTTTTTGCTGGAAGTATTTGATAAGTTTGTTGCTGGGCTAAAAGAAAAGGCAAAAGAGAAGGAACGAAGACGACGGGAAGAGAAGGTATGTAAATTATCTTACCTATTAACTCCATTTTCTCACATGTTTTCTGATATATCAACATGTAGATCCTGTGAGTAGAAGGATAATTTGCATTTTTTAGTTTTTATTTTTACTTTTCTGTATGCAATGAAAACTAGGTTATCATGGTGGTCTGAAGCTCTACCATAGTATAATACAGTGTGCAATGTGATCATAGTTTGTGGGTTTGCAGGCCAGAAAGGAAAAAAAGGAAAAGGAAAGAAAAGACAGAGAGAAGGAAAAACATGGAAGGGTTAAAGACAGAGGAGATGAAAGCAGGAGTGGGAAAGAGAGGAGTAGGAAGGAGAGTACAGACAGTGGGGGTGATAAGACTGAACCATATAGTATTGAAGACAACAGAAAAACAGAAAGTGAGAGAGACAAGAAACACAGGAAGCGGCGGCATTCTAGTCCCATTGATGAGGATGAAAATGAGAAGAGTCGGTCAAGGAGTTCCCGACAACATAGTAGTAGTGACCACAAGAAGTCAAAACAGGTAGGCAAAACTTTTTTTAAAATAATTGAGGTGAAATATTGTTGTTACAAATTAGATTTGGAACAGCAAAAGGTTCGGAAAAAGCTTAGTGTAATGCTATGAATTTCATGCAAATGCCCTTTAAGTTGAGGGTGTGCGACCTACCCTCGTCCCTCCCCCCTAAATTTAGTAGGGAAAGAAGGGGAAAATGGAAAAAGAAATAAAATTTGAGTGAAAATATAAAACGTAGTCAAACTCGACAAATCCATTTTGAATGTATATATTGAAACACATTTCATTTATTCATTTCTATTATACAAAGACTAAGAAATCTAAACATACATTTTGTTAATCAATATTCCACCTTGTATAATTTAAAGGTAATTAAACGTAAGAAAATAGCTAGCCTTGCCGCCTTGGAAATTTTTGTCCTTTCCCTAGCATTTTAAGACATCCAACTTTCTGTTCTTGTTATCTAATATATGAGTGGTTTGGTGGGTGACGGAGCAGCATGTATGGGCAGCATCTGAAACAAAACCTGATGGCCACCACAGGAAACACAAGAGAGATAGGAGGAGTAGCTCTCATCATAAAAGTGGCGATTATGAAGACGATGGGGATGGCGAAGCCCGGTAGATTCTTTCATTTGTTGTTTCCCGACTTGTGTACATTTGTTTTACCCCCCTCCCGAAAATTCATTGACTTAGTGTAAAGTATTTATGCATACATTCAGAGTAGGGGAAGAAGTGATGTAGGCAACAACAGACTAGGAATTATTTGTTATTCAGGCCTACTTGTAATAATAATATATTAAACGAGAGGAATATGAAATAGATTCTTTAGAGGATGTATTTTTCAATGAGTTTTGGATGCTGCGATTGAAGTGTCCTAGAGAGTACTCTTGGGGAGTTGGGCCATAAGAGTACACTCGGTCCGATTCAGTTTCCAATTTTGGAAGAACCCTATATGTTCCTGGTTTGATTCACTGTGTGGTTGTGGGCAGTTCTGAACCGTAAAACTTTAAATAAAAAACATTGAACTGGGTTTGGAGTTGACAAATTTCGGCCCAAATTTCAGGTTAATTGGATTCTGACCGTCCCACCAGTCATGGTCCTACTTAGGTTGGAATTCTGGTTTGATCCAAGACTAAAGTCTAGAAGGTTCCAACTAAACCAGACCATGCCTAGGATTGAATTGTAAGCTGTTCTCTCCATCACTAAATTAAGGATAAGGTACATTTTTTCCTATATCATTTGTGTACATTTTTAAGGGAGTTTTTTAACGTCTAATAAATGGGCGTAACTTATGAATGTATATTATAAATTTAAGGGGGAAATGTACCCTTATGCTTGTGCCTAAATTATCTACATATTTGTTTGTTCATCCCTAAATATCACATTATCACACATACGGAGTATAATTTTAAGGAAATCATTTTGTAGTTCACATTATTTCTTTATTAGTTCTACACTGGCGATTACACTGGGGGGCGTGTAACCGTATGTGTAACCTGGCTTGTACAAATAGCATTTTAAAGTTAATATACAAATAAGAGTGGAACGAATTATAAAATATTTAAGGGAAGATGGAACGGGTAATATACTACGAAGGGGTTAATCGCCTCAGTCCAACACACCACGACGGCATGACTCTTGCGGTGTTTGGAACATAATACGTAATGTAGATAATTTAAGTAGAAATTGAAACATAAAATGACACAAAAAACACTGTTAAAATAAGAAAATAAATACTAGTATATAGTTTAATTGAATTTTCCATTTAAGAAATGAATGAAATTTTGATGAGAGGAAATATAAATGAAAATAACGAGTAATTCGGAATATGTTGCTGATCTAGCGAGTCGGGTTTGAATTCGGCTTAGATTGATTCGTAGTGATAAAGAAAAATTAAATTTCAGTTGAGTTTCAGCTGAGTTGATAAATATAGAGCTTGGTTTGAGTTGAGTTTCATTCGAGTTGATAAATATAGAACTTGGTTCGAGTTGAGTTCGAATTGCATCCAATGATCCAATCTAAAAAATGATACTTGTATGTTTTTAAACAAGGAGTTTGATATGTTATACATTTAAACATGTATGTGCAATCATAATAATATTTTAAACAAAGAAACACTGTTTTAAATTTTCTGCCTAGTTAAAATCTTCTTAAGCGTTGTCCGAGAATGCCTAAAGTATACATACCGCATTTAAAATATTGCCTAAAATGTTAAGCAATATGTTAATCTCTAGTAAAATTTTAGTAAAAGATAAGAATAATTTTTATGCAAGGATCCATACTATGAAGATACTCCTCTATCTCATTGAATTTTGTCAACTTTTTTTTTTTGTCTCACAAACTTTATCACACAATTTTTACTTTTCTTCTACATAAATCTTAAACAAACAATTTTTACTTTTCCTTTTTACACTCTAATAAAAGTAGGGAATGTCCAATGGGATGAATGATGTATAATACAGTCATATTTGTGTCTAAAAAAATCAATACTAACTCATAGTTGAGTAGCTTATTAATTTTTCGAGTCGAATTTTGTAGCTTGAATTTGGTTTGGTTTGAGTCTAATTGAGTTTAAATCGAGTCAAGATACGTTCGAGTAAAAACCGAGTCAATTTCATGTCTTTAAAATATACTAACCGAGTCAATTTCATGTCTTTAAAATATACTAAGCATGTAATTGTGACCCAAATCTCACAAGTTCATGTCTTTCAATGGATTATTGGTAGTACAAAATTAAGGGATAGTTCCCGAAATAGGACTAAAACGGTTTGAAAATTTCAAAATAGGACTGACATATTTTTTATTCCCAAAATAGGAGTAATTATTGTCACGTTTGAAAAATACTGCCATGTTTGAAGTCTGGTACTGCCAAAACATGACAGTAATTAGTCCTATTTTGGGAATAAAAACATGACAGTCCTATTTTGGAATTTTCAAACCTTTTTTAGTCCTATTTCGGGTAATATTCTCTACAATTAATAGTGATGGAACTACACGTAGCAGTGTGAGAAGTGTAAGCAGTGTTTGAAACTGATTTTGCTTCTACTCTTTTCAAAACCATAAACAAAATAGAATCACTTTTCAGAAGCTGGTTTCCTTCAACTTCTAAAAATCTGCTTCTATGAATAATTTGGAGCATTCAAAAATACCTTTTCATTTGAATTCAAACACTCTAATATCTGTTTCTAAAGTAGTTTTAAGAAGTAATTTTAGCGGTGAGGTCGAAGGGTCTCTAGAATGAGCTGTTTTGTAATTGTCACCAATACAATAATGCATAAGTTTTGATACTTCGTACTCCCTCCGTAACTTTAAAATCTTCCCATTTGAAAAATAGTTAGATTAAAAATAGTGAAAGAGGATATAAATTATTGAGGGTTTGGTGGGAAGATAGTGGAATAGTGTGATGGAAGTAAGGATAAATCCCAAAAAAATAGTTGTAATAGTATACGTAGTATTATTTTCAAAATTATTGATGATATAATAGGAAGATTTAGAAATGATAAATTTTTTTAGTTACCAACAAAAACGGAAAATGTGGGATTATTTTTTTGGGTAGAAGTATCAGAACGGCTATATGCTACGAGTAAAATTGTGATGGAGAATATGACTGCACTATGAGTGGATGAAATGTGTGGCGCCAGAACCAAATAAAAAAGGCGCCCAGAATAAACGAGTATAAATCATCGTAATCCCTTTTGGTGAGTTTCCAGATCTGATCGAACATGAGCCGGAAAAATCAGTTCTGGCTACTGAAAACGGAGCCGGGAACGTGGTCGTGGGAGGACCAATCCGCCAACGGGGGTTTATCCAAGTGGGACGGAGTGAAGAACAAGCAAGCCCAGAAGCACATGAAGTCCATGCACCCCGGCGACCTCTGCTTCTTCTACCATTCCGGCAACAAATTCCGACGAGTGGTCGGCGTTGTCAAGGTGGTCCGCGGCTGGTACGCGGATGATGACACCGATAAAGACAGTGGTGGCGGAGCGGTGGACGTGGAGGCCGTGGGAGAGATGAGAAGGCCTGTGGACTTGGCGGAGATGAAAAGGGATGACGCGCTTAAAGGGTTTGTGCTTTTCGGGCAGCCTAGGTTGTCGGTTGTGCCTGTGGAGAGAAGTATATGGGAAAGGGTGTGTGAAATGGGGGGTGGATATAGCGGCGATGGGTTGGGAGATGATGATGATGATGATGATGATGATGATGATGATGATGATGATGATGATGATGATGATGAGGAGGAGGAGGAGGAGGATGAGGAGGATGAGGAGGAAGAGGAGTAGGCTTCTGCAGCTCAAGTGTTTGTGATTTTGTCTCAGAAAGGTTTTTGCTCTTCTGATATCTTTGTCCAGTCAGGAGGGTGAGGGACTTTTGTACACTTTTGGGATGAAACTGTCAAATTTTGAATTGTGCCCAGAGAATTCCCCAAATTTGCTCCTTTGTTTTTCTCCCCAAGCCCCTATGGAACGTTGTATTTTGAGAATCTCTATATGTGTTTCTTTTACTGTGTGTCTGTGTCTATGTAATCCTGAAGCTTCATGTTTAACTGTTTAAATTTTAAAACCTAATCAACCTAGGTTTTATATTATTTAAAAGGATTCAACAGTTTTTAGTTGTATATTTGTTAGGACAATTTTGAATAGTTTTTTACAAAATAAAAGACCGTTTTTGAGATACTGTAGTGGACAACATTTTAGAGAAAGTCAATAGCATTAATTAGTTACAACATCTTGTTATATCAAACAGAACTAAATAAAATAGTTAGTTATTTATCAAACAATTACTCCCTTTGTCCCATTTTACCTGTCCTACTTTTCTTTTCGGATTGTCCCAAAATAAGTGTCTTCTTTCCTTTTTTGGAAAGAAATATCTGGTCTACACCAATTCACTTTATTATACTCAAACTTCAACCACAAATTTTACTTTTTTAACCACTTCATTAATAACCGTGTCAAGTCAAACTAAGACACATAAAATGGGACGGAGGTAGTACAACATTTTCCTTTAAGGTGTTTTCAGTCAATAAAAGTTAAGAGTTATTAAAAAGTTCATAAAATTATTTTTTTCAGTTAGTTGCGTCAAACATAACTACTATGCTTGGATTCTTTGTATGAAGACTTGGATGTTGTACATTATTTGCTATTTCTAAAGAATCTCCAGGTTTTTTCGATAGAAAAGATTTATGTGTTTATACGAAGTATTTGAAATTTATTTACTTCATAAAATAATTTTTTGGAGTAAAATATTAGAGTAAAAGAGTACCAAAATGAGAGAGGAAAATGAAATATGGAGAGGCAGTACAAAACTTTCAGCTAGGGCTGGGCACGGGCCGGGTCGGGGCGGGTAATGCAAAATAAAATGGAACCGCCGGTTCCATTGTACGCTCTGGTCCGGTCCGGGTATTACAATTTTCAAAATAGGAACCGGAAATTACCCGGCCCGTTTGAAACGGGTCGGTCCGGTCCGGGTTTTACGGTTTCTATTCTCATGTCTTGAAATTAGTAAAAACTCATGAAGTTCCAAAAATCAATAATCAATAATATAGGACATTAGCAAGTTTCAAAATAACAACATAGTGGTGCACACGTAATACAAGCGACAAGTCCAATACTCCATAATTTCATGTATATAAGTTTCAAACAATTAAAGAAATTCCAAAAATATGCAACCTAGTCAACATACATATTTTCTAACATTTGTATTTAAACATGTTGTCTAACATCACATATTCAAGTGATTGCTTTTTTTAATATTAAATTTTCAGTATTAGCCAAAGTTGACACATACATGGTGGGTGGTAAACACAATTTATATATTTTAAGAATAATATAATAGAAAATATAACAAAATCATTTTTAACAAATAATTAAATTCCATTGAAAGGAATAATTTAATAACAATAAAAACTAATAAGATATTTATGAAACATTTAATCAATAATTTGAAAACAAAAGGATGTTACTCCAACTCAATTTAATATATTATCACAAAACTATTTCAAAATCGATTATCACAAAACTATTAATAAATTAATATACAATATATATAACGGGCCGGGCCGGGTACCCGTTATTTTTTAATTTTGGAACCGGTCCGGTTCCTTAAAAAAAATTACCCGACCCTACCCGGACCGTTTTATGGCAACAAAAAATGGAACCGGCCCGTTTTGGACCCGAACCGCCATTACCCGGACCGGACCGCGGTTCCAAGAAGAGTTACCGGTTACGCCTGCCACTAGTACAAACACACATGCAAATATTATTTCAAAAAATCACGTGCCAATATAATACTCGTACCTTTTAAACACACTAATAGTATCACGAGTCTCATACTACGTAAATTGTTTGTATGTTTGTTTCTACTTTATGCACTCGTCCCTTTTAATTATGTTAGTGACTTGACTCACTTGAGCCTTTGACTTCAATTTTGGAGTACTCCCTCCGTCCCCTTTTAAATGGGACGGGAAATGGTGGCACGAGTTTTAAGAAAAGTGAGTTTGTGTGGTTGATATTAATTGACAAAGTAAGAATAAAGTAAGAATGATTTTGAGCCACACAAAGTTTACCAAATAAGGTATGGGGCAATTAAATAGGGGCATCCCAATATGGTAAAACGGGACATTTAAAAGGGGACGGAGGGAGTATATGTTATTGCTATAATAAATCTCTAGTGAAGCTATACAATTTTATGCATTTAAAACTGCTGTCTTCTACTGTTTCGATCAATTTTTCAATTTGTAATGTTTAATTGCATCATTCTTCTTACATGCATTGAGACATTGACTCATTGGTCCGTGTTTGGAAAATGGCTTTTCAACCAAAATATGACGGTTTGGCCCTAGCATTGTTTGGAAAATAGCCATTCGGCCCTGTGTTTTTGGACGGAATTGCCGAAATAGAATAACTCGGTAGCGTTTTGAAACATGAAGTTTTGTACTTGTTGTTATGGTCAATCAGCTAAATTATCATACATCTTCTGACAATCCGCTAACTTATTTCGCTAGTTGAACTCGCTCACTGAATCCGCTATTGAAGACCTGTTAATCACTAACCGCTAAATGCCAAACAAGTCTATTGACTGTCACATTTTACAAGAAATTTATACTAGCTTGTTTGACCTTATGTCCTGCTCCGGGTTATTAGTTCTCTTTTCTTCATATTATAGCATAAAAGGCAAATACACAAATGGGCTGGGCTTAATGGAGCTTACGGTTGATACCTATCCATATCCATTTGACCAGGGAGGGTTAAATGACTTTCACTCTACGTACCTGAACATTACCTGGCCGATGTAGTTCTAGCCAATAATTATGCGCCATCAACAGGCATCATATTTTTTTTTCTTATTTTTTTATAGTTTTTTTTTTTTGCATCATATATGATATTATTCCTCATTGAGTCCTTTATAAAGATTGGATTCCTGTTTCTTATACTGTGAAGTTTTTGTTTTGTTCTGCTGAACTGGCGCTATAGTAACATTAATACACAGATAGCAGTGAATTTGAAGCTAGTATCTGTTCTCTTTTTTCCTTTCTTTTTAGGTGTGTGTATGTGATAATGTGATGTGTCCACTGGTCACTTATGGTCAGTCTCCTGATTGAAGATAATCTTCAAGCTTAAATTTTTATTCTGATTTCTGGTCCAAAATGATTTGTGGGCTTTTGTCATTGCGCTCAACTGCCTTCAACTTTTATGATTTTGTGACAGCTGTCTTAAATGGGTTACAAATCCCCTCTGGATTTATTCCAAGATCACATTACCTTTTTTTAAGAAGATTTTTCTGTTTCTAGTTCCAGGACTGCATGTACTAAAGTTATTGATACCATTATGGTATTATTATTTCCTTTGACCTGGTGCATTATCATCTCTTATTTTACTCTAAAATCATAACATACCTCTTTCACCAGGTTGAGGCAGGACTCTGCAATGTGGAAAGGTGATGGGGATGAATTAATATCAATATTGAAATGTTGTTACTCTCTAAACTACTGAAATACTTATGCATAAATACTAAGAAACCAGTATTTAAGAAAAAATCAGGAGTAAAAGTAGTATTGTATGACTAGAATACCTATTTAATTTTTAAAAGTGACTTAATACCACATCTGTCCCTAATTTATCTCCTGGTATGACCTTGAATGTTTTTTATAAAGTGAAAAATGTGCTATTGAAATTTGTTTATAGCAAAGAGAAACAATGGCAACCAAGATTCATTTCCTCAAAAGGAAAGGAGATAATTAAGGGAAACAAAAAAAGCAAGTATGAAGATAAAGAATGGACAGAAAGTATTACAGGTAAAGAAGTGTGATGGTAGAAAATTACTGATTACTGCTCTGCTGAAACTCTCAAGTGACAGTGGGTTTAGAACATAAGTTTTTCTCTAAAACCAAAGCTAAAAGAGAACAGATTCCAAAGATTAAAATTTTATGCTAATTAGGTCTAAAACTTCAGTGGAGATGGATGCATCCCTTTGTTGTTTGCACTTTGCAACTTGCATCAGCCATTTAAGTTAGTGGTGCTGTGGTATACTCACTGCAAGTTCAATCACTGATAGATAACACATGCATGGGGGTCCCTAAAGTGGAAATTTGCAGAAAAGATAAGAAAATGGAAGCCATTTACAGTTTATGTGCAGGGCAGATTAATGTTGCTGTCATGACAACTGGGAACAGCCCTAGATGAAACATTCATTAGTTCACATGAATTTTAATGTGTTTTATATATCTGTTCAGAAACAGCCTAGAAATAAACTTTTGTGCCATATTACAAGGATTGCAGGTTTTGCTTTGGTTGTAGTTGGCAGCATCAAAATGTTCTCCCCCATGCATTATTGCTTCCCTTCCCTTTCCTTCATGATTGGTTGTAAAGTTACAAACCATTATATCCCTTCTCTTAATCTCTTGTATTCTTGTTTATTTGGTATTTGGAGGATTATAGTTTATCAGACAGTGTTTTTAACAACCCTTAAAGCTATGCTGCAAACAGAAATTAATGGATTGACAATTTAAAAATAGTGCCCAAAGCATTTATTTGTAAAAAGTAGGTAAAATGAATAAGCAGAGAGTTTCAGCCCCATTTTCATTTTTTTTATTATGCCAAAGAAACACTGCCATTTCAGCCAAATTCATACTTATAAAATGGGTTCTCAGTCCTGGATTAAGAAATTGAAAGAAAACTATTACTACCCACGGAGTATAATATTGTGAACTTTACGAGTTTGAGGATCTCTCAGTTCTCACCTGAAAAACTGAAAAATCTAATGAAGTTTCATATGATATAAATCTAATTTATCTGATTTGTTATCTGACTGACCATCATTTTGTAACATTTAGTTTACCACAAATATTAAAAGATTAGAATTTGGATTCATTATGGGAGCAGGCCGTAATTCTAATGATAACTTGTCAGGACACTAAGAGACATTTAGGTTTGCAATGATATGGAGAACTTTTTGGTATGGAGTTTCAATGATGTAGTCTTGTCTGGTTTCATAACTTTTTAATATTTTATTATTATTATTATTATTGTTATTATTATTACAATCATTATTATTAGTTATTGCAACAAAGTGTTTGGGTAGTATCTATTGCTTACATTGGAATCTGTTGTATATTGTCTTGTTTATCCAACTGTTTTGAGAATGATTTAAGCAGAATCTGTTTCTCCAATGTAACAGTACCAAAAAGGACTCCACCAACATCAGTTAATTACCTTCTTTACTTCTTTGTAAAAATGCTTTGCGCTGGCATAGTAGTTAACTAGTTAAATGAAACAATTGCAATTCTAAGAAACAAGATGGGATCTTTTTTCCTTTTAGGCTTGGGTTGTTTACCCCAGTGCATTGATAGCTAAAAGAATAAGAAAAGAATAGAATCAAGAGCAACATTTCTCTGTTATTTTTCCAGAACTAAACATTATACTAAGCTGCTGCCAACATCAAAAGCAAAAAATGATGTCCTAATATCCCCATCTCTTTTCAAACCACCTGTCAAGATAAAATAATCAAGAGTAAGAAAAAAATCATGGCTATAAAGATAGGAAAAAATTGTGAAAATGACTACTAAATAACTACTCATTGGGTAAAATGTTAATTATCAATTTTAAGGCATAAATGTTGCAAATGCAGTTACGGACAACTTAGCCAGTTGATTTTTGGAAACTACTATACTTTAGCACACACTTAAATTAATTTTTTCCAATGGGTATTTATTTATCAATACTCAAGGGGAAATCCCTAAAGAAAGCCTTTGTCTATTAAAAAAAGAGAGAAAAACAGAGAAAGGAATTAAGGAATATATGACTCAACTGGTTTGGTTGCAATTGAAAGAGCTCAGAGTGCTCTTGATGATGTGTAGACTGCCCATGAAATTGAGTAGTTGAGTAGCCATGTGAAAAACCTGGTACTACAACATTCTCTCCTGAGCTGTGATTGTTTTTCTGGCTGAAGTTATTCTGCACAAGAAAACCATTCATTTGGCTTTTTATTATTTTATTCCAAATAATCAGTAAATCCAATGAAACCAAATATGTTATGTCAAAATCAACAGTACCATTCTATGTATTCTGTTCATAAGCAGAATGAACCAAGTAAGCTACCAAACATTGATTTAGCCGATTACAGCTACCAAATAGAGCCTTATTATTTTTTAAATGAAGCAAAAAGAAAAACAAATTTTGCCCAATGGAATTTGGCAACTTACATGAGTGGAGGTGAAGATGGGAGAACTGGCTGTATCATCAAGAGCAGAAGAAGCCTTTTCCTTTAGCTTCTCACGCCTGTTTGGTTTCTTCTTATGGCTTTTGGCATCCACCTTAGCAGGCAACAATAGTGCAGCATCAATAGGAGAATTGTCATAACACAAACCAAACTCCTCCTCTCCAAATGCTTGTGGAGGTCCAGAAGATGCATCTGAAACCATAGACAAATCCTCTTCCTCTTCTTCATGTTTATTTATCATACTTTTATGTAAAAACTCATTACCATGAGAATATGTAGTGCATGGAGGAATGAGAGAGTTCTCCAAATACATAGTCCATCCAGACTCACAGCCACTGTCATAATCCATCTCTAACCAAAATAGCTTAGTAAGTAGAACTGAAAAGGGCTCTTTTTGGTTCCTGAAGGAGTGAGGAAAGCTCACTATGGGAGTGTGTATGGTGTATTTGTATGTAGTAGCAGAAGTTGGTTCCAGCAATGCAAGTGGGTGAGAAAAGAACAAAGAGAGAATCAGTGCTGAAAATCTTACAACTCTCTTTTTTTTGTCTTGACGCATTCTTTATTTTTTGGTTGTGAAATGTGTGATTGTGAATCACAAAAAGTGACAGCTGGGTTTATTGTTTTTTTGCCAAAACAAGGAAGAGTAGAGGCTGTCGTGTTTATTAACAGCAAACCTCTTGTATGCATGTCCTTTCTATTAACTCATCATATATCATAGTACAAAATAACATGTAATTCAACTGAGCTAGTTAACTTTTCATAATGCAACTTCAAATCTTGATAGATTTCAAGCCAATTAAACTATAACAGGAAATTAGATCCTAGTTAGCCTCAACGACGAGTATACATACGTCCTTGGGCGACCTCTCATATCTTAACATTCAAGCCCATAGACATTATCTTAATTTCACATTAGTGTTTAAATGCTACTCTATTTAGTGCATGGAGGAAATGAGGAATGAGAGAATTAGCGTTTCAAACGACTCGGGCCTCTGGAGAGGAAATCACTCCTTTTATGAACTACGGAGTATGTATTAGCGTTTAAGAAGAATAAAAAAAAATTGGATCTTGTTAATTATCTTGAGTATTGGATTCTATGGAGCTTACTCATGTAAAACATGATTTGTTATAACTATGAATTGAAGCCGTTTGGTAACATTGTTTTTCGGCTTATTGGGCTTATCAGCCAACTTTTTCACCAAACACGTAACTTTTATTTTCGTGCGCTGAATTGTGTAATAATAAGAAAAAGTAAGGTTGGCGTTACTTTTGTGGCTGTATTGGCTGAAATTACTGTAGATGACCATTTTAGCTATTTTTACATATAATTTTTTTCTTTATTTTATTAATAAAATACATTTTGAAAATAATTGTTTCTTAAATCAGCAGAATCAGCCAATGTTGCCACTTCCGCCAACACTTCATAAATTTCAGCCGAATCAGCCGATTTTAGTGTTACCAAACGGGCTCTATAGTATTTTTTTTCGCCTGGCTCTTCTTTGTGCTGTTTTCTAAGCCAATAGATCTAAAGTTAGGACAATGTGGGATTCTTGAATTATATCTTTATACTTGGAGAATATGGGAAGACTTAAGCTGACCTTAAATATTGGTTTATATCTTCAGATTCTACCTGTATAATTAAGATGACTTTATAGTTTATACTCAAAGTGATTTTTTGTATAATTCCAAATGTAGAACCTAGGCTGCTCAACAACATTTGCATGCTATGCTTCCATCTTCTTTTAATTTGCCCTCATTATTTGGACAGCTAGCAAAGTATTCATCCCCCTTGCCTGCTGTGTAGAGTCACTACTTCACTGACCCAACCCACTCCCTAGCTACAAACCTCATCAGAATTAGGTTGTTTTATATAGCAAGCCTATCTCACAACCATGTGTTTGTTTAAAGTTGTTACAATGATTGTTTGTCTATTAGCTAAAACTTCCTTGTACAAACCCTAATTAAGATAATAAACAAACTACCCAAATTAAGATTATTGAACGATTGCTATTAGAGCACCAAGGAAGATGACCCAAACCGTTTTTGACGGGTTCAGCCCGACAATGTCGATAGATCACATACCGAGGATCTAACCACTACAAAAAAAAACACGGGATTGGCAAAGATTTTGGCACGGATTTGGCACGGATTTTGGCAGGGATACGCCAAATCCGTGCCAAAAACACTTTGGCACAAGCTATTTGGCACGAAAAATTGATAAGTCCGTGCCAAATTCCGTGCCAATCCCGCCTTTTTTTTTTGTAGTGAACGTTGTTGTTATTATTATTATTAGGGAAAATTACTATTAACCCCCTTAGCTTTGATCATTCTCACTATATGCTCCCTTATGTTAATATTTGTTAAATTAAATTTAATACAATTTTATTTATCATTATTATAAATCATTGTTCTTGATCGTTATTTTTTACTTAGCTACTCGTTCGTGGAATAAATATTAATGAAAGTAGTTAAGTTAGATGACTCACGAGCTACATAATTTTCATGAGATATATCAAAGAAAGTTGTTTGAAATATTGTGATCAAAATTCTTGACACCTCTTCATCATGAATATAAAAGTCTTGTTTGTAAATTGTAATTCATTCGGCTAAATTTATTTCAATGACATTTTTTTCGTGTGTAGCAAAGAAGAAATACCAAGAAAAAAGGAATTTTATCAATCCATGACCTAAAAGATTGGTCTAGTACTAATAACGAACCTAAAAAAATGTTCGATATTGGGTGGAAATAATTGTAAGCTGTCAATCCATCTAAGACCTAAAATATAGATAGTATATACATGATCGAGTTGATAAGTAAAAAAAATCACGATCAACAACAATGACTTATAATTATGATATT
Source organism: Cuscuta epithymum (assembly GCA_945859915.1). Classification (NCBI taxonomy): domain Eukaryota; kingdom Viridiplantae; phylum Streptophyta; class Magnoliopsida; order Solanales; family Convolvulaceae; genus Cuscuta; species Cuscuta epithymum. The sequence goes on from CAMAPF010000938.1 coordinate 3,054,337, forward strand.
AAATTTTATTTTACTTTAAATTTAATTTTATAGACAACTTTCATTAAATTTAAGAGTTGTATTGAATTTAATTTAACAAATATTAATGTGAGGGAGCAAACAGTGAGAATAATAAAAACTCAGGGGTTAAGTAATTGATTTTCGAAAATGCAAGGTTGCATTAGTAATAATGCCATAACCTCAGTGGGTTAATAACAATTTTCCCTTATTATTATTATTATTGTTGTTGTTGTTGTTGTTGTTGTTATTGTTATTATTATTGTTATTGTTATTATTGTTATTGTTATTATTGTTATTGGGTGAAGTCTCAAATAAGACATTAAGGTTATTTGAGAAGTTCAAATTGGACACTAATCTTTTAAGTGGATCAAATAAACACATAAATAACTTATTTGAGCTACATTTAGCCACCCACTAACATTTCCTTAAACGGACAGTCCATCTTAATATTAACCATCCATTATCCTTTCCTTTAAAGCTTCAAACCAAATCAATACATACCCACGAATTGCTGCAAAAGCTTAATAAATCCATTTAACTCCATTAGTAGGTCACAAAGCAGCTTTAACGTTTCTGAAATACGAACCAAAATTTCGCTTCAATTCCTGCCATAGCCACTCTCAGAGTAGGAGGTTATTCTCAGAGCAAGGCTCCTAGGCACCCCGCGCATAGGTCGAAACACCTTTTCTCCGTCAGTGGATTTGGTGAGTTGCTGCAGTTGACTTTGAAGCTCCGGTTAATTATGTTACCCCGTGGCACAGCTTCTCCGCAGCTGGTAGATCTTATGCAACCGCTACCAGTCGAAGCCGTCAGAGGTGAACAATTTCCCCAAAAACCGGCGAGACCTGTGTGGCGGATCCAATTTTTGCTTATCCGGCTTACCGTGAATTTCACTAGACGCGTCAATGGTTTTCTGAACACCGCCAAAGTAAATTTTGGGTAGAACCGGGACCATTAGAATAAGTACAACCAAGAAAAGCTAGAAACTTGTTAGAGTTCTTTTGTGCAATTTCTCCACTTGTTCGACTTCTAAGTTTTTTCATCTTTGATGTATTAGTAATAATCTATTCTCACACGTTTGAGATGAAGGAACTAAAAGAGAAGCATGTCTGGTGGAGAAGTTTGACAAAATAATTCTACACGTTTCAGAACTAAAGAAACGAGAAGAAGAGAAGAGGAAGATGACAGGTTTTAGACTAAGATAGGATAGGAGGCAGTTGAGAACGGTGATATGACATAGGTGTTAAAATTGGAGCACCGTTAAATTGAAAATAGAGTGGGTGGCCAAATGTTATCAAAATAAATAACTTACGAAGTATGTGTTAATTTGGTCCACTTAAAAGCTAAGTGTTCAATTCAAGATTCTTAAATAACGTTAATGTCCTTTTTGAGCCTTCTCCCTATTGTTATTGTTATTCTTGTTATTGTTATTGTTATTATTGTTATTGTTATTATTGTTATTGTTATTATTGTTATTATTTTTATTATTGTTATTATTGTTATTATTGTTATTATTCTTATTATTGTTATCATTGTTATTATTATCATTATTATCATTATTATTATGATTATTATTATTATTACTATTATTATTACTATTATTATTAGTATTATTATTACTATTATTATTATTACTATTATTACTATTATTACTATTATTTTTATTATTTTTACTCTAGGGGGTCTGGGGTGCTTAAAGTAAACTGGACTTAAACTCACTCCATTGAGTTTCGAACTCGATACCTCCCATAAGAGAGAGTGAGTCGGCGACCAGTTGAACTGGACCGCTTCCTCAGGATCTAACGCTATAACTAATCGACTAATCGTCATTTTATTTCAATGACGATAGTAAAACATGATAACGCCCAAATATTAAAATACATGATAGATAAACGCCCATTTTGTACTATTCTCATTTAAACTTTATAACTTTTTTATTAATAGTGGTAAATTTTGATCAATACGTACACTTTTTTAAAGTTATACGGTGTAAGGTTTATACTCTCGAAAAATACTAGTAGAACTATTCATATTATAAATAATTTTGTACTACGTATACAAATATATTGTTGGTCAACGTTTAAAATTACGGAGTATTCACCAAAAAAATCAAACCTTTCTCTCTCCTACTAGCTAGCTCACATGAAGAAAGACCATTTCAATACAGAGTATAATGTAATAAAAATATTTTCTTTGTCCCATATAAACATAATATAATTGATTTGCAATTTGCAATTTTTGAGATTAGCTCGCGATAACGCTAAATCATCCCTGCATACCATTAAATCAGTTTTACTAATAGAAGTTTACATATTCAGATTTTAAATTGAAAGCTTTATAAAGTCTCAAAATCAAAATTAGAATATGATAATAAAAATGACATCTAAATAAGTAATTAAAATCAAATTGTGATGACAAAAAAGTAGAGTTATCAAATGAATTTGGGACTTTGCAAATAAGAGGCCGTTTGGTAACACTGAAATTGGCTGAATCGGTTGATTCTGCTGAAACTTCTGAACTTCTGGATGAAGTGACTGGATTGACTGATTGTAATGTGAAAAAGAGAAAAACCATTATATCTAAAATATTTTATATTAATAAAATAAAGAAAAAATTACATGAAAAAATAGCTAAATAGTTCTCTACACTAACTTCAGCCAATACAACCAGAAAAGTAACTCTAACCTTACTTTTTCTTATTATTACACAACTCAGCGCGCAGAATCAAAATTTACGTGTTTGGTAAAAAAGTTAGCTAATAAGCCTGATAAACCGAAAAACAGAGTCACCAAATAGGCTATAAGTGTGTTTGGGACTGAGAAAATAAAATTTAGTAGTGGTTGACTTGTTAGTTGCATGAAGTGGAAACTCAGCTCAATTATGATTAAAGAATCCCACGTCAACAATTTATATACTACATTATTAATTTGCACAGTGGATTTTAAGATTGAGCAAACTCTTTGTACCACCTGAGAAGAATTTGATCGATAGATGAAGAATGCATGCAAAGGGCGTGTTAATTAATTAAGTGTAATGAAGGTGCAGAAATCGTTCAGAAATGGAGTGTCAGTTCCAGGTTTACAGCTCACCGGGGGCTCCATTCATCATAGGCCGTATGAATAATGGAACTATACTCTTGGACCACTACTTAATGAAAAAGTAGGTAAATTAATAATAGTGAAAGATGATATGAATTATTGAGAATATAATGAAAAAATAGTGGAATAATGTGATGGAATGTAGGATAAATCCAAAAAGGTAGTTGTAATAGTGTACTCCCTCCGTCCCAATATAAAAGACACATTTGTGTTTCCACACATTTTTAGGGTGAACACTGTTTGAACACTGTTTGGCACTGTTTGGATATTGTTTAGACACTGTTTGACACTATTTTGCACTGTTTTGTTTGGCAAAAAAGGAAATGTGCCTTTTATATTGGGACGGCCCGAAAAGGAAAGTGTGTCTTTTATATTGGGATGGAGGGAGTATTATTTTAAGAATTATTGGGGGTATGATGAGAAGATTTACAAATGGAAAGATTTTTTGTTACGGACGAAAAAAGAAAGTGAGAAGATTTTTTAGTTACGGAGAAAGTAGTATTTATATAACTCTGCATCATTTCCCAAGTTTTATTCGAAAATAATGTCAAATAAAAAAATATTTACGGAAGGTCTAGTTAAAACCGCCAATCCATTTGGCTACTCTTGCATGCGAGGGAACAAAGCAGCGTAGGTAAGGTAAAATAATAAGTTGGTGGGGCCCATGTTATAAAAACCACATTTTTTCTTTAAAAGGCTATAACTTTATCATTTTCACTACAATTTTTTTAAAAAAATATATCAAAATTCATAACTTTATATTGTCTTTCATATGACACCAATATAGAATATATAAATTTTAATTTTTTTTAAAGGCTTATTAACTCTTAATTTTCAATCTCAATACGAAATATTTCATACAGAATATTATATAAAGAAATTATTTGTATTATATGGCGAAATTAAAGATAGAGAGTGAGCATGTGACTTGGTAATTTTTAAAGACAGCTATTATTTTTAAATTTTATATTGTTGTGGCTATAAATGTGTACTCATAAGACCATTTGGAGTGGTGTGGAGGTAAAAATGTCAAAAAAAAAACCTACGTTTTAGGCGAAATATGTTTTTATATTGAAACGCTAGAAAAATTAATGAAATTTATTTAATTTTACATCGAAATGTATATTTTTATTTCATAATTATTCAAGGAAAAAATTATAAGGAAAACATTACTTATAATAATTTAGTTATTGCTTTACTAAATTGATATATATATATATATATATATATATATATACAAATATGTTTGGTATATTTTAATGACAGTGCTGGAATGTAGGAAAATAGGAGTTAAAACACTCTTTTTGTATGAACTAGGTCAATTTTTGACATTTTTACCTCCACACCACTCCAAATTATCTTATGAGTACACATTTATAGCCACAACAGTATAAAATTTAAACATAATTATCGTCTCTAAAAATTACCAAGTCACATCCTCATCCTCTATCTTTAATTTCGCCATATAATACAAATTGTTTCTTTATACTCCGTATAATACACCATCCGTTCTCTAATACTCATCCTTCTTTTCATTTTGGATTGTTTTCTTATATTTGTCCCCCTTTCCATTTTTGGAAAGTTTTTCAATAAATATACTCATTTACCCTCATTATCTTTCCTACTTTTTCATTTAAACATAACCTACTACACCATTTACTCTGTCCCTATTATTTTCTTCTTAAAACTTGTGTCAAATCCTATAAGAACAACGAACTAATGGAGAACGGATGGAGTACTCTGTATGAAATATTTCGTATTGAGAATGAAAATTAAGAGTTAATAAGACTTTGAAAAAAATTAAAATTTATATATTCTATATTGGTGTCATATGAAAGATAATAAAAAAATTAAGAATTTTGATATATTTTTTAAAAATATTGGAGTGAAAACGAAAAAGTTATAGCCTTTTAAAGAAAAAATGTGATTTTTATAACATGAGCACTACCAACTTATTACTCTACCTTACCGTACCTTGCTACTTCCCTCGCATGCAAGAGTCGCCAAATGGGTTGGCGGTTTGTAAGTCACCACTTCGTTTGGCGACTTTGGTTAACCAGAGTTAAATCCAACAGTATTTTGGTAAATAGTTTTAACTGGACCTTAATTCCGAAAATAATTTTTTATTTGACATTATTTTCGAAAAAAACTCTTATTTCCCAAAGAATTTACTATTTGTGGACATTAAAAAATGGTTGGGTTGTGTCTACAAATCAACCGGGCTTTAAAGCTAGTGCTAATTACCCGAAGAGTCCAATTTTGTGCTTAGTATTTCATTTATGTCCACCTCCGTATTATTTTTCACATTTAACTTTCAACTTTTCAATTTAGTTTCTTTATTTCAAAAAGAGTCAAAACATTAAACACAATCAAATCCAAAAAACCTGGCTCTGCATCGACCTCCGTCTTCATCTTTTGGATTCTTCGCGTCGGTGCATCTTCCATATTTTTCGACCAATTTTTAACTGCCTTACACACAGACTCCACCTTAAATTTGTCGTCGTTGATCTCTCAACCGATCTCAACGTGTATTTTCAGATCCCTAATTCATTCACGTATCCGTCTTCGGCTTCTCCTCTTTCGTTCTGCAAAGCATCGACGTCATCTCGCCATAGTCGCTAGTTACCGCTACTTGGGATGTCAACTCGCCAGGCCCTCACAGCAATGACAGCCTAGCCGTCTTGCCGCACTCTAGCTTATCAGCGAATTCAGGTAACTCCTCAAGTGCTTCTTATTCCTATGTCATCTCTGAGTCACACTATGTCTTGAATGGGAAATTTTGATTAGAATTTTTCGTTTGTTAGGTTTTACTGAATTAAAATTGTATAGTAAACTTCACAAAATCGAATTCTCTATTTCCCTGTATGAAACTAATTTGGTTCATGCACGAATTGAAATTTATTCAAGTTCTAGCCTACAGTTAATCAAGGGATGCAACTAAACTTCTGGATTCAGATCTGAAACTGAAGTAAATTTATAGATCCTCATTTACCAACTCAAGGTATCAATCATTGTACTCCTTTAAAAAATAAAACTTCTGGATTCAGATCTTTCAATACTTTTGTTGGATTGTGAGTAACTTTTTAAGTTTAAACTGTTTTATATTCGTGAGAATAATGACAGATACCAATGTAACCTATTTAGCATAACTAATACTCCGTACATTATTAATATTGTCAATTTGATTCGTTTTGGTAGTGGTAACTTAAATTCCAAACTAGAAAACACATATTTGACTATTTTTGGTTTACTTTTTTGCACGTGTAGAGAGTATATATTCAACCAGTATATATACTTTTGTATTGCGCTTAAAATATTGAGACTGAAAATAATCCTAAATATGTATATACTTATGTAGACATGCAGTGCTCACAAGTCACAACCACATGGAGCTTTCAACTTGCTTTTCTGTAGTTCATTTGTATTCACTGCATCAGTTAAGTTATGAAGTCAACTTTATTTGGCTATAATATTAGATTGCAAAACTCATAGTGAGGTTTCAGATAGTAAGATAGACATACTTCAATAAGCTATGTTTTCCTCTTGAGCTAATTTACCTTTTTATCGAAAAAACTATATTCTTTTCATTATCATTTATTAATGGTACATTAGGTAGTCAACTTTATCATGCTCTGTATGCATTAGACAACTATTCTGGTTACTTATTGCATTGCTGAGTTGTTCTCAATCCAAATCCCAAGCTTGATTATCCTATTATAACTAGACTTTCATGCAGCTTTCTTCTGGGCATCTGCTGCATTAGGAGTTTCAAGTTTGTAATCTACAAACTTTTATTTCAGGGCTGCTCTTGTTTCTTCTACACCCTAGTTGCTCCAAACCTAAGATAGTTTTTAGAACATGTGTACTATTAGAAAAATGTCAGTGTACCTACTTCCATTTGACGGATTTATATTTTTGTCCACTATTGGGAACACAATTAAGGAGTTTATTCTTTTTTTTGTTTCTTTTTGTTGATTTTGTTGCTTTTTGGTGCTTTTTAATTTATTTTTTGTTGTTGTAATTTGTTTCTTTTTGCTGCAACATGTTTCTTTTTGTTGCTTCATGTTGATCAGTTTTCAACTGTTAATTTTTAACGTTTATTTTTATTTATGATTCCATTTGTACGCACTAATTTGATATGTGGGCGTGTATAGGCACACACATCTATAATGATAAAAATTGCACATCTTAAATGTCTATCCACTAAGAAGTTTAGTCAAGGTTTGGTCATTAGATGAGACTTAAAAAGCATACTTCTACCGTGTTCAGTTCAGTCAAAATGTGCCTTAACCAATATAGAGGTGCAAGGATAATGAGCACGGGCCGCAAGGCTGTTTAGCTATCCATTTCCTTCACCTTTTACACAATTTGCAAGCCTAACAGGAATGAGTCTAGTTTTGTTGAAAAGGTGATTAATGTTGATAGTGTGCATTTTGCAGACTATATCCTACAAAATTTATTGATATCTTACGGCGGTGCATTGGTTGCTATCTTGGTGTGATGCCTCGGGAGTTTTGTATGTATTGATATGCAAATTGTGTACTAGTGCTTTGTCTTATGCTTTGATGATAGAGGGGGAGTGCATGATGTTGTTGATGCTGCTTTCGGCACACTTTGCGGGTCAACGATGTTTTGCTATTTGTTCCTTTGAGAAACTTATGTTCTTGGCAGATTGTATGGAGCTTTATTTTTGTATTTTAGTGCAATACACTAGTGCATGAAGCATTGACTTGTTATGCTCTTGCTTGATTGGGGGTATGTCCTCTTTGTGATTATTATTTATTTATAGTGATATTTTCATATGTTGTTTTTGTTTCTTTTTGTTGTATCGTATGTGTTTCTTTTTGTTACATCGTGTTTCAATTTGTTGTATCGTGTTTCATTTTATTGTATTGTGTTGTTTATTGTAATATATAATTAATTTTGATTTTTAATTTCCAATTAGGTTGCTATTTATATGTGCTACTTAATTGAAACACAAAACAATCTATATATATGCGTATAAAAACACCTAAAGCAATAAATGTGAATTTATAAATATAACCAACAACAAGAAACATTAAGAAACATGGAGAAATAACAAAGAAACAAAAATTATAAACTTACCAACAAAAAGAAAAAAACAACAGTAAAATGTTATTACTCCATTAATTAATTTTTTACATTTTTTGTTTCATTTTAAAAAAATTTATTTCCGATTTCTTCTATTTTACACATTTTATAATTTAAATTACTTCCCATTTTTAAGAATTTATTTTTCGGTTTTTGTTTTATAAAGTTTTGTGATTTTTTTTAAGTTTTTATTTTTTTTTTTCAAATTTATACATTTATTTAAATTTCTGTATTTTTTTTATTTTCAGGTTTTTTAAAGTTTACTTTTTCTTAAAAATCTTAAAATGCCTCTATAGTTTTATATACTACTTATATTTTTATAGTTTTATAGTTTTAAAACATTTTTATTTAATTATATTTTTAAAACATTTTTATTTAATTATATATATATATTTTTCAATAATTTTTAAGTGTTTAGTTTTTTTAATATTTCACATGCTTTTGAGCTTACATTGATTGTCTTGTTTTTAACTTTTATGAATTATATACGATCAAAAAAAAAATTATGAATTATATACTCTGTTTATATTTTATATTAAATATTTAGTTTAATTTTTTTTTGAATATTTTCAATATGTATATTTGTTTGAATTTGATATATTTTTAATTTTGCATATATATATTCCAATTTTCAAAAATTAATCTTTCAAAAAAAAAATCTGATTCCTTCTTATAATTTTAATAGTTTCAGAACTTTTTTATACTTGTATTATTTTACTTTTTCATAGCTGTTTCTAAAATTTAACTTTTAGAAATTTTAATTTTATTTTGAATTTTATTCTATTCAAAAGACAAAAAAAGAATAACTTTTACAACTTTACGACTAACTTAGCTGCTTCGGAAGGAACACGTACACGAGCATGGTCTATTTGTGAAATAAAGAGTTTAAGTTGTCTAATTTTGAAAAAAGCTTTAGATAGTGAAAAAAGTGATATTATTTGCACTCTTAAGTCTACTTGTGATAATTTCCCTTAAAGCTAAACATAACTCATTGTTGTTGGGCTTCTTTCAAATGATACGGCCCGATCTTTAATTTTGGTTGTTGGGCCTCATCAAAAGGAAAATAGCAATATGAGGCTCTTGTGATAAAATTTAGTGATTAAATTAATTTGGATTATTTAAGACATCTAATTAATTTAACTGTATATTGAATTTTTGAAGCAATGGATTAGCTCTATTAAATCCTTTTGAGCTCAATATTAAATAGTGGCCCAATATCTAAGAAACTTGATCCAATTTATGAAGAGGGAGACGAATCTAGTTAAAAAAAAATATGTCTATATGCATAGGAAATAGCCATCAGCCTTGTTAAAAAAAGATGTCCAGATAAATCTCGCAAGTTTTGATTTTTTTAGATATTAAAATACAAGCAAATGAAGTCCAAAGCCAATTTCAATTGAGGCCCAAGAGATATGGGCAAATTTTCAAAACCCTAAAGCGTATCTCTGCCCCTCCATACCTATAATATGGGGTCTATGTTGAAAGAAATGGAGAGAACTTTCAGACGAAGAAAGACTGTCAAGAAGCTCTGGAGAACTCTCGAAAGGCTCTGATGGATTTCGAAGAAGAGGAAAAGATCAAGTCACAAATTTTCTCAAGAATATACGAATAATCCTTTGTGATTTCGTCCATTCTTGATAAAAATAAGTCCAAAAGTTGAAGAACGGATCTGAAGAACGAAGCTCGAAGATTCGAAGATCTGAAGAACAAAGCTTTGAAAATCCGAAGATATGAAGAACGAATCCTTGTAGATTTGAAAATATTCATATGACGATTGAATCTAGATTCAATTGAATATAAAATCATATATCTCAGGAAGCCCTTTAACAGAAGATCAAGCCATAAAACGGTCCTTTTGTTGAAGATCAAGCTACTTACAAATCGGAGACCTTTGAAGCTAATTTCTACATTCAAGAACATTTGAAGATTAAAAAAACAAGCTTTGAAGATTTGAAGATATAGAGGACGAAGTTTTGAAGATTTGAAGATTCGACGAATGAAGGTTCAAAGATTCGAAGATCTCAAGAACAAAGATTTGAAGATCTTAAGAACGTTCGAATATTTAAAGGATTAAAGATTTAATTTTGAATTAAATTCTTTAATTATATTTATTTCAAATTGCAAGTGAAGAATGAGAGGATTCATATTTAGAGATTGAACCATATATTCTCATATATTTTGATTAACCATCAATTTCAAGTAAATATTTAAAATTTGTTTCACACTAATACTGTTTAGAGTTCATTTGGTAATAATGAAATTAACTAAATATGTTGATTCTGTTGAAAATGAACAAGTTCTAACTGAAGTAGCAAGGGCAGGCTTGGGAGGGGCAGCAGGGGCATTGGCCCTAGGCCCGTAAAAAGAAATAGGCCCAAAACAAAAATTGAAAGCTTTAGACGTAAATTAAGACTTTCCAAAAGAGTCCGAAGACTAAAAACTACGAGCTCGTTTGGTGACATCATTTTTCGGCTTATCAGACTTATCAACCAACTTTTCACCAAACACGTAACTTTTGAATTCGCGTGCTGAATTGTGTATTAATAAGAAAAAATAAAGTTGTAGTTACTTTTATGGCTGTATTGGGCATGGTTTGAAATAGCGGCCCGCTACCGCTATAGTGGTGCTATATATCGGTCACGGTAGGGGCTGCTACCGCTACGGCCCGCTATTCATGTGTGATTTCCAAATCACGGGAAAAATCCGCTACGCCGCCCGGTACAGCCCGCTACAGCCCGCTATTGACATTTCCGGCAGTACATCACGAACTGTTTGATGTGTAAATGTGTAAATGTTGTGTGAATGATGTGAAAAAATACATTAATGGTGATGCATGAAGTGAAACTCAAAATTAAATGTTGTGTGAATGATGTGAAAAAATACATTTATGTTTTGCGCAATTGAAAATATTTCACGCCGCTGCAACCGCTACCCGCTGCCGCTACGGCTATTTAAAACCTTGGTATTGGGTGAAGTTACCGTAGAGAATTATTTTTGCTATTTATTATGCATTTTTTATTTACTTACTAATAAAGTATATTCAAATTATAATTTTTTCAATTAGTCAATCTAGCCACTTCAATCAAAACTTCATAAATTTCAGCAGAATAAGTTGATTTCAGTTTTACCAGTCTCTAGAAGTCAATCGTGGTATGGGGACTTGAAAGTTCCAGCTTCTATCCCAATTCCAATTTTTAGTAGCTTGAAGAACTACTAAAAGGCCTTAAGAACTATCACCGCGATGTCTATTCTAAATTCCAATTCCTTCAACTCTAGACAACACCAAAAAAGTTTGAAGAAAAATTCCAGTTGTACAGAGAATTAATACACAATACCTCTAATTACCTATGTACATATGCAATTCGTTTAATAAGAATATAATTTTATACCAATATGCCAAAATGTCTGTGTACAATTTGTGTACACCAAGCATTACTCAAAATTTGAAGCCAATTGGAATTGAACAATGGAAGAAATATTTCAAGCTTGAAGCTTACATACCGATGCTTCCGCTGGGATGTATTGGAATTGGGTTTTAATTTAAAATTTCAATCAATTATAATGTGGTTTCTGTTATTTCCCTCTCCTCTGCACAAACCTCAATCACACAATTTTTATTATTCTCTGTGCCGGTCAACTTTGACAAAGTTTTAAGGGACAAAAGTAGTATATGTTACATTGAGTTAATTACCTGAATGCGAGTAAAACATAAACCAGTTCTCATATAGGAGTTTAATGTTTAGTAGGAGTAAAAAGTATATGAATTGACCAAATTACCCTTTATGAAATATTAGGTATGTTTATACTTATGTTTGATAATTAATACGGAGTAATAGAAAAACAAAATCCTTCGCCATTATGCTTAAACCTAGAATCAAAATCCTTCACACTCTAGCCACGGATGAAAGCGGCGCCACGGTAGCGAGGGAATGCCACAAGGGTTAGGTCCCAGGTTCGAATCCCGACAATTGTGATGAGAGGTTACTATGCTAATAATGCATAGGACCTCTGCAAGTACCGGGGACGGAGCCCCACTCTCTATCTGTCAGATTGTGATTATAGTCCAATTTACATCCTCTCATCGTGCTGTCTGGTCGGTGTTGGGGGGCTCTCAGGGATGGGGTGTCATCCTTTTTTTTATGAAAGCGGCACCACAAAACAATCCCTAGCACGAGCAATACTCGGCCTATCGGCTAGACCCTTCCACCTTTTAAAAACAATCAACTTTCTCTTTATCTTAATTTAAAAAGCTAAGCTAAATTTTTACACATAAATTTTTACATTAAAAATATAAGCATTTTTAAAATTTGGGTTGGGCCATAACCTGGTTGGCCAACTTTTTTTAGTTCAAGGGAATGTTGGAGTCCTATTATTGCGATTATAACAAGTTTTACTCCTAGTTAGAGAATTATCACTAAATTATAAAGCATTTAAATGCCCTTTTCTATTGGTAGCGTTCTACTATTCTCCCAAATCAGTTAGCAATATTGTGTTTAAAATTTATACTTGTTTTAGAATAATGTGTGAAGAATCCACATTTTATTTGATCTAATTATAACTATACATAAACAAAAGTATACATTATTTTCTAAACAAATACAGAGAAATAAAATGTAAATGTTCGAATTTATTACCCTTATTCAGTTTACATTTAGGCTTTGTTTGAATGGAGAATTTTGCAGGAAAGAAGAGAAGAGTGAATGATTTGTGTGTAATTAGTTGAAAGGAGTAAAGGAGGAGGGATGACTTCCAAACCCCTCCACTTCCTCTTAATTAGTTTCAGCTCTCAATTCTCCAATCACGCTATTTCAGAGGGAAACTATCTTCATGGAAAATATAAAAAGTAATGGATGAACTAGCCCTCATTCTTCATGGAAATTTTATTTTTTTAAAATAAAATTTTTTATTTTAAAAAATTTGCAAAATAAAAAAAATCAAAATTTTAAAAATGTAAATGATAAATTGAAAATTTTAAAAATATAAATTTAAAAAAAAAAAAAAAAATTAATAAAAACTTCGTAATTTTAAAAAAAATTAAAGATAAAAAATTTAAAAACACAAATATTAAAAACTCAAATTAAAAATTAAAAAACAAATTAAAAGTACAAATTTTAAAGTGAAAAATTAAGAAATTGAAAAATAAAAACATAAAAACTTAGAAGTTAAAACAATCCAGAAATTAAAATTTTAAAAAATAAAAAATAAACTTACAAAATTTAAAAATAAAAAAAGTTATATTTAGTAATTTAAAAATATAAAAAAATTAAAAATAAAATATGTGGCTATCTCTAATGCCACATGTGCACTTTGCACATTGTAGCATTGAAGATGCTCTAAATGCCCAATTTTTGAGTTCCACCAATTTGGAGAGTTTTGAAGGATAATTAACGAAATGATAATTAAAACTTAATTAAAAACAAATATCAGTTCAATTATTTGAATTCGTCATATCTCAAAGTAATTTTAATTATAATTCATTCAAAAACTCTCTTATTCCAAATTTATTACTCCCTTTCACTCTCCACTCTCTTTTCCCTCAACAACATACCTCCAAAGTCTTCCTCCTTCCCCCAAACTCCCAAACATACCCTAAGGAGCTTAAGTTCAAAAGTTTAAAGGAGAAATGATAAATTTTTCCCATCCACTTAGGATGTTTTTTACTTTGACTGTAATTTGGTGGTCTGATCTTGTCTGATCTGGTCTGAACTGATCTGGTCTGGTCTAATCTGATCTGGTCCGACACACTAAACTTTTATCCACTTAATAATTGAGGTACAAGAAATGGTGATGGACAAACTCACAAAAGTGAAGGACGAAATGTACAAACTATAAGGAAAAGAATAGAGTTAGCAAAAGAATGCCTTGATTCACGCGGAAGGAAAGGGGTAATATTATGTGATAACGTGTTTGCAAAAGGCAAAAGCTTCCTTCACGTACTTCGAAATCTGACGCGTATTCGGTATTCTCCGTTTTGACCGGCAACCTTACTTGCTGAATAAATCAAATTTCTAAGGGAAAACTGTCAAATAGGTCCTCGAATTTTCATAAAAAGGTCAATTAAGTCCTTCTATAGGAGGTTCTGCCCGGCCGTCGCGATTTGGGGCAGTTCCTGGTTGAATTTTTTGATGAAATTTTTTGAGCATCTTATTCACCAAGTCTTGTTTACTCATACCAAATTTCAGCTAAAAATTCAATCGGGAACACATTTAAATTAATTCTTGAAAATAACTGCGTATTATTGCGTTCTCGAATTAATTTGAATGCGCTCCCAATTAAATTTTTAGCTGAAATTTGGTATGAGTAAACTAGACTTGATGAATAAGATGCTCCAAAAATTTCATCAAAAAATTCCACCGGGAACTGCCCCAAATCGCGACGACCGGACAGAGTCTCCTATAGAATGACTTAATTGACTTTTTTATGAAAGTTCGAGGACCTATTTGACAGTTTTCCCAATTTCTAATTAGTTTGTACCAAGTTGGTGTATTCATTAAGTCAATTCAATTTTTTCTTGCAATCATGCATCGTTAATATATTCACCCATCAATTTTTTAAAGAAATTACATAGACAATATTAGTGTCATATGAAAGGTAATAAAAAATTATTAACTTTAATATATTTTTTGTAAAATTAGGGATACAAATAAAAAAGTTATATGAGTTTAAATAAAATAAAGATTTTTTTAACATGGAACACATCTCCTACTTTTTGTTCATTGGCCTTTTCTCCTACTTTTTGCTTTTTCTTCTCTCTTGGGAGTGAAAAGTGGGTTGGTTTTGGAAGGTACAAATATACCCTTCTAAAATAGGTGTGGAAACAAATATACCCTTGTTCTATTTTTTGGAACAAATATGCACCTGAAGTTTATGTGGAATTGCACATATATATCCCTGAACTTTGAAAAAGTGCAAAAATACTCCTCATGTTCTTATAAAAGAACAAATTTACCCTTTATTGACTTTAAATAGATAAAATAAATTTAAAAAAATACCAAAAATAAACTATAAAATTTGAAATTGAAAATAAAATAAAATCTACTTTTGGCCAATTCTCCCTTTTATTGTTTTTATCACAATTTAATATTGTAAGTATAAAATATTATTTCAAAACATTACTATATATTTAAGATTGTTTCGGGAAAGTGTTAATCTTTTTTATTCTTTTCACTATAAAATTACATCCTTTGTATGATGATAAATAGTCCAAGATTACAAAATAGTGAATTTAATTTTATTTAGGTTAAATAAAATCAAAGAATATTATTTCAAAAAATGTAAAAATGTGTTTAAAATATCGCAACAGCTCTAAATTAATATTTATGAATTTTAAGTGCATCATTTACAATGAAAAACAATAATTTTGTAATTTAAATTAAAGAGTTAATATTTTAACGCAAAAATAAATCTTTATTTTGAAATCTTAAATATTTCATTTTTCAATTACGAATTTATAATTTTTTTAAGTATATTTAAAATTTAAGTATATTTAAATTATTTTCGCTTTTTCTCCCAGAGGTGCTGGCTAGAATGGATAGCATTTGGTTTACCCCCACTGACAAAGAAAAAGAATTCATGGTTTCTTGGTACAAAAAGACGGGCAAGCGTTCTAATTCATCAAACTGTTTGCACTTGCGTTGGCCCATTTTATTGTATCAATTTTCAATTTTGCAATCAACGATTCAACCATGCAAACTCAAAATAATTTATTTGGATAAATAAACAGATTACTCGATTGATTTTTTAAAAGTAAATTTGCTCCTTTATAGGAACATGAGGGGGTATTTTTGCACCTTTTAAAAGTTCAAGGGTATATATATGCACCTCCACATAAACTTCAGGGGTATATTTGTTCCAAAAAATAAAATATGAGTATATTTGTTCTCACACTCATACTACAAGGGTATATTTGTACCTTTTCCCTATTCCCCACTCTAAGTTGTATTCATTCACTTTCCCCCTTTCCTATACCATTGATTGTACAAGAAATTGGGGTGAAAACATTAAACTTATTGTTTTCACTCCAAGGTTGCAACTAGTCTATATTTTGTCAACTCTAAAAACCCAAGCTCAAATCCGGATCCTACAAAATAATGAAAAACTAAATCATAAATAATTTTTGAATAATGTGATCTAGAATTTTGTACGAGTATAAGAAGCCATCACATGGAATTGAAACTCCCACAATGTCAAGGGTTGAATTTATGAATTTTGTACGAGTATAAGAACTTAAGAAGCCATCACATGGAATTGAAACTCCCACGTTGTCAAGGGTTGAGTTTAATTGTGACCACAATCCAATAGTCACGCTCAACAATCGTTGATTTTGTTCCAACATTTTTTTTTTTTACTATGGCATAAAAACATAATATATCATTTTAAACGTTGATATAGTTTTAGAGGTTTTTACTAAAATATTACTAAGAAAAAAGTCATGGACAAAAATGTGACTTAGTAACTTTTAGTGATTATAATTGTGTTCAATGTTTCTATCGTAGTCACTATACCGTAGTAACTTTAAACACAATGATACTCACTAAAAGTTATCAAGTCACATTTTTGCCCACTACTTTCTAAAGAGTAATATTAGTGGAATATTTTCATAGTTTTTTATAGGGAGAATTTGACTCTGCACCCCATGTTTTAGGTGATATTTGAGTTTGCACCCTATTTTCAAAATGATTAATGTATGCACCTCAATCCCCCATAAAACCATTTGACTTTGCACCCCATTCCTTCACAATTTTTGGATTGATGGGGTGCATACATTAATTATTTTAAAAATAGGATGTAAAGTCAAATAAAACCTAAAACATGGGGTGCACTGAAAATCTGAAAATGGGATGAACTGCAGTCAGTGATTATTTGGCATAAAAGTAACTCAATTAAGTCATAACTTAATTAAACCCATTATTCGACCTTTTTTCTACTTTTTTTTGCCAAAAACTACTTAGAGTGACGTGGAAGGAAATGTGGATGGTGTCACTAAATATTAAGGGGGCGCCGGGACGACAACTTTCAAACTTTTCTATAATATATATTTTCATACTTTAATTAGATATATGTGTTTTCGCCCCCTTAATATTTAGTTTTCAAAATTAATATATAGCATTACATAATATAATACATAATTGGAGATTTAAAAAAAAGTAACATCTAAAATAATCTACATATCTTAAATGATTAAACAATAGCACTACTCATTGTTTAAGACATAGGATATATATTACATAAAAATTTCTAGCTTCGTAACGTTTAATTGTCTTTATTAGAAAGTTAGTGCTCGATTTTGTAAAATATCAAACAATATTAAATGTCAGATGCACTAGTTAAACAGTTTTTAGATCACGTAAAGTGAATGTAAAGTATAAATTTTTATTGACATTAAATTGCACAATTCATTTACTTGTATATTACTTTCTAAAAACAAATTGTTTCATAGATATTACACTTTAACTTATTTTAGCATTAATACAAATACAATATGCACCATATATGTGACTTAACAATACTATGTATAATTGATAGAGTATATGGATCTGGAGCCCATGGCCCACATACTCAACGGTTCAAAAAGACACCAACTGGGCATCTATGTGGCCCGCATCGGCCAGAGGCCCGCAACGGCCAACCCAAAGGACATCTCTTGGGTCCATGGACCGCATCGTCCATGGACCGCACCGTCCATGGACCGCATCGTCCATGGACCGCATCGGCCAAAGTATACCGCCTCGGCCAGACTTCGTCCTGGCAGAATGTATTTCCCCATTTTATTTACTAAGTGTTGTACTCAGTCCATTAGTGGCCCTATTCGTCCATAGAAGGCATGATTATTGTAATGGGCCTCCTAAGCTTAAGGCTAGGGGCCCAAATCCACATTTTTACCTATAAATAGACCTAAGGGACTAATTATGGGGGGTTGAGAAATATTAATTGCTCACTTTATCTCTCTAGCTCTCACATCTCTCTAGAATTAAATACTCTATCAATAATATTATTCTAAAAATAATAATCGCATACATACTATTGTAATACTAAGAAAATTTCTCGTGACATACGAACACCATCCTTGGTAGACAAAAATTGCAATTCAAAAATCAATTCTTTATTCTAGTAAGACTCATATGGTTAAACAAGACAGACGTTATTTAAAAAGCCTTGGTTGATGTGTACTTTTTAAACTCTTTACCTTCAAAAAATCTTCATTTGATTAGTCATTTCTTACGCTTTAATGTTTCAGTATTTTTTTAGAGCACTTACAATTATAAAATTAAAGTTATGTTCCTATTGTTTAATCTTAGAATGTAACAGATTTAAATATCATCGTGTATGTACCGATGATTTTTTTTGAATGAAAATTAGCTACAAAGCCCTGTGCTAGCGAAAAAAATTGCCCCGCTACACAAGCGAAAAATATATAATTGCCTCGCTACACTAGCGATTTTTTCACCCCTGTACTAACGGAAAAAAATCTGCCCCCGACTCGAAATCCTGGATCCATCCTTGGAAGCAAGAGCAAGGGTCCTATACTAATGGAAAAAAATCTGCCACCGACTCGAAATCCTGGATCCATCCTTGGTAGCAGGAGCAAGGGTCCTAGGCCCAATATTAAGGTTCTATACTAAGGTTGAGTAGGTTGAGTTTTTGGGCATATCTAGTATTTTCATCCAGCTAGTAACAACCGCTAAAAACAATAGTAAACGAATCGTAAAAAGAGGAAGTCCCTTTGACTAAGTAGCAAGGACTCCTCACTTCTGCTTCTACAAATCTGCAATTCTGTTGCTCTACCTCTTTTGCTTATATTTTAATCCCACCGCCCGTACGGTGGTCACCCGATAAATCTCAGTCGGTTGTATGGTATATGCTTCCACGAAAATTTACGATCGATCTTTGTCTCACCTGATAAATTACAGAAAACTTTAAGAAACTATTTTAGTTAATGTATTAAAAATTGCTCAAATAGGAGTAAAATGTGGATTAATTTTAAAAAGATCAAATATATTTTATACTCAAAATAATACATATTTAATCCTATTAAAAAACTCAAAACAAAAGTGGATGACTCCTATTTTTGAAGCAAACAATTGCCCTTATTTTGGAGTTTTTATTTAGAATAATGATAATAATCAAAAAAATATTTACGAAATTAGGGTCGGATTAAAACTATTTACTAAAATATTGCTGTAATAAACTATATATGGTCGGAGAAAGCCGTCAAACCATTTGACGACTCTCTAAATAATGCGGAGGAAGTGCATACAAGCGAAGCAAGATTCACTGGGAGACTAACACGTATGGGAAGAGGTGGGGCCAATGTAGAAGGAAATCCTCTTTTTCTTTAAATGACTATAACTTTCGTATTTTTGCTTCAAATGTTTTAAAAAATATATCAAATTTTATAATTTTTTCTTTTCTTTCATATGATACCAATATGGAATATATAAAGTTTTAAAAAAATCTCAAGACCGCATGGGATGAAAAAACTAATTGCAATTATTTACCGTCAATAAACTTAATTCTCAACCAGTTTAAATAAAAAAAATGTATTCACCTGTCAATTCAATTTTTCAATATATTCACCAGTAGAAATTGATCTCATGGCGGAGTTAACGAAAAACTATGTTGGATAAATATATTAAAATTTTTAGTTAAAATTTAACACCTTTTAATCTACATCAACTTCTAACCAACTTTTTTAAGAAAATCTGAAGATTAAATTGTCTTGAGTTATTTAAGCTCAAATTTTTTCATAAGCAGCTCTGAGGGTTAAAATTAAAATCTCATATTATTTTATACATGTTTCAGTTATTTTTCAATAAAATACTTGAAGCAATAAAAAATAAATTCCAAATTTTTATTTCATTGAAATGTTTAACTTTTTAAATCATAATGTCGACCAAGAGTTTTTTTTATGTAAAAATTAATTCAAGAGTTTTTTTTCATTGAAATGTTTTACATTTTGAGCTTAAAAATTGAACGCAAAGAATGGTAGGTGATCGAATCCTTATTTTTTTTGTAAAAAAAAATTGATTTAAAAGTTGATGTAGATTAAAAAGTGTTGGAATTTAACGAAAACTATCATATCCATATTTCGATTCATGTCATGTGATGTGACTAGGTAATACTGTTGGCCGTCACGCGCCTACCACAACACACTCCTCCTTTATCCTGGCTTGGGACAGGCATGAAATCAAAAAAAATTGATCTCATGGCGGAGTTAACGAAAAACTATGTTGGATAAATATATTGAAAAGTTGAATTGACATAGTGAATACAAAATTTTAGTTTAAACCGATTGAGAATTAAGTTTATTGACGGTGGATAATTGATGTCATATGAAAGATCACAAAAAGTTATAAAATTTGATTTTTTTTTTAAAACCAAGCAAAAAAATGAAGTTATAACCATTTAATGAAAAAAGAGGATTTCTACATTGGCCCCCACCTCTTCCCATACATGTTAGTCTCTCAGCGAATCTTCCTTCACTTGTTGCACTTCCCCCGTATTATTTAGAGAGTCGCCAAATGCTTTGGCGGCTTTCTCTAACCATAGTTTATTCCGACCGTATTTTGGTAAATAGTTTTAATCCAACATAATTTCATAAATACTTTTTTATTTAGCATTATTATGGAAAAAAAGATTTACTTTAATATGTAGTATAATTTACTGAATGTTCTCTAATACATTTGTATAAAATGGCCGACCTAGATGTTACTCCGTATGATTTTATGATCACATTCTTGACCAACAACATTTTCTCATCATCTTTATATATATTATTATAAAACCTCATTAGGCATTAACAAATAATACTATAGTCTATAGGTTCCTTATTGATAGAATTATTCTTTCAAGTCCAGAATTGACAGTCAACTCAACTTTTAGGTGTTGGACCGACAAAATTCCTATTGATTAAAAAAGTAAAGTGAGTAATTAAATTTTGTGGGAGGTCAAGTTTTCCTTAAAATGTCATTCAAATTGGTTTATGTTTTAGAATTTCAATATCAACTCACAAGTTCATGTCCCACATTTAATGTTTAGAAAATAGTAAAGCCTATGGTATTCAATGTTTTTTTTCTGATATTCTTAGATTCTCTTTTAATAATATATTTATGACAAGTTTCATTAATAAATAGTACTCCCTCTGTTCCGCAAAATTCTTCCTAGTTTGATTTGGCACGGAGATTAAGAAAGTGGTATAAAATGAAAATGTATGATTGTGGTTGTGTAAGAAAAAAGGTGAAATAAATGTGAGACACACAAATTGTCCAAAAATGGTAATTGAGAAGAATTTTGTGGGCTATACAAAAAGGGAAGTGGACGAATTTTGCGGGATAATAATTTAATGTGGTGAAAGGGGGCGGTGATGCATTGTCAAATAGAGGTACCGACTGCATGATCCCCATTCTATTCCTTTTCCCAAAGAAGACACAATTCTCCCAAATTCCATTGTAAAGCTACCATCCATAACAATTCCAACTATGTCGAAAGAAGGTGGTTACCCTTACCCTCCTCAAGGTATGTAAAATGTTCAGTTTATTTCTTCTTCAGTTGATCATCTACTCCGTATCAGTTTTGAACACGGATCTGATGGGTTTTTGTGGACTTGAATAGCTGTTCCTTATCCAGCATCGCAGCAGGGGTACCCTCCCCAGTCGTATCCGCCACAGCAGGGGTACACGCAGGGGTACCCTCCCCAGACGTATCCGCCACAGCAGGGGTACCCTCCGCAGCAGCAGCAGCAGCAGGGGGGCGACGGGTGTATTCAAGGATGGTAATTAAACTCCGCATATCTCTGTTATTTTGCACTATCTGTTTGTAGCTAGATCTCGCTTTGCTCTCCTTTATTTTTATGGAGTCGGGGAATTTTGCATCCTTTTTTTTATCACGGTTGACTCCTGGTCAACCGTCGATCAATTAGCAGTTGCCTGTTTTTTTATATCGAATTAGTGTTGAGCTTGTGCAATTTGCGCCGGTGCATATGAACTGTTCCGAGTATGCCTCCACCGACGGTTGCCGCCGAGTAAAACTTTCGGGAAACTCCATTTTTTTCTTCTCTTGCTTTTCTGGAATCCTAATATTGGTTCCTGATGATCCCCAACTACGGCAGATTATCGGGTTCAAATTTTTTGTCTAATTTTTTTGAGACTTTTGATAAAACCTCAATTTTATATGGGATTAAAGACAAATAAATTCTTCTTCTCCATCAATGATATATGGAATCTCGTTTTGATTGGCAAAAGTTGACTAGTACAAGAATTTCGTATATTGGTTGGCAAAAATTCACGGAAACAAAAGTTACAGGAAATAATAATAAAGTTTGCGGTCTTACAACTTTGTCAAAAATTCGTTCTTATTTTATTTTTTATTTTTAGTATTTACGTAACCCTTAACTTAAGGGGTGAAAATGTCACTTCCTTCATGTCTTCAAGAATATGAAAAATCATTTAAAGACAATTAAAATAGGGAAAAGGTATATAATATAACTTGTAGTATTGGTGTGAGAACAAATATACACCTGATCTATTTTTCAGAAAAAATATACTTCTGAACTCTTAAAAAGGTGCAAAAGTATATATCACTCATGTTTTTATAAAGGAGCAAATTAATCCTTATTGACTTTAAGTTAATAAAATAAATTTCAAATGACACCAAAAATAAACTATAGATTCGAAATTAAAAAGAAAATTTTTAAAATGTAATTGTGTCGAATTCCCCCTTTATTGGTTTTATATCACAATTTAATATTGTTACTATAATTTTTTTTCCCAAAATTTTACTATATGTTTAAGGTTCTTTCAAAAAAGTGCTAACATATATGTTGCAAAGTAAAATAAAAATTGCATTCTTTGCACTATAAAATTACATATTTTTTATGATGAAAAATAGCCCAAAATTACAAAATAGTGAGTTTAATTTTATTTTAGTCATATTGCGAAATTTTGCATTCATAAATATTAATTTTAGTCTTGTTGCAAAATTTTGAACACATTGTTACATTTTTTGAAATAACATTCTTTGATTATTTTAACCTTAATAAAATTAAATTCACTATTTTTTTAATTTTAGGCTATTTATAATCATAAAAAATATGTAATTTTATAGTGCAAAGAATGCAAAAAAAATATTTTTTTTCTATTGCAACACATATGTTAGCACTTTTTCGAAAGAATCTTAAACATATAATAAAATTTTGAAATAATATTTTATACTCAAACAATATTAAATTGTGATATAAATAAAAACTATAAAAGGAAGAATTGGACACAATTACATTTTTAAAAATTGTTGTTTTTTAGTTTCGGATTTATAATTTATTTTTGGTGCTTTTTGAAATTTATTTTATTAATTTGAAGTCAATAAAGATTAGTTTGCTCCTTTATAAGAAGATGAGGATATTTTTGGATCTTTTTAAAAATTCAGGGGTATATTTGTGCCGAAAAATAGAAGAGGGTATATCTGTTCCCACGCCCATATAGGGGTATATTTGTACCTTTTCCCATTAAAATATGAAATTGTGCAAATGAGGAGCTCGTTTTGTCACCCTGTTTTTCGGATTATCAGTCAATTTTTTTATCAAATATGTAACTTTTGATTTCGCACACTAAATTGTGTAATAATAAGAAAAAGTGGGGTTGTACTTACTAGTCTAGCTATATTGGCTGAAATTATTCTAGATGAACATTTTAGTTATTTTTCATATAATTTTTTTATTAATAAAAATATTTTTCATATAATGTTTTATAAATTAGCAGAATCAAATAATCAAACCACTTCAGCAGAAAGTGAATAACTTTCAGCCTAAGCAGTCCAATGTTAATGTTAATTGCAATGTTATCAAACAGGGGAGAATAAGAGTCTGTTTGCAACAGCTTCTGCTTTAAAAAATGCATTTTTTAATGAAATGGGGAGAAGTAATTAAATAAAAGTTGATAGTGTTTGAGAAAAAAATGATTTTGAAAAGTAAAAATTGACAGTGTTTGGTAAAATAAGTGTTTTTTGTGTAATAGAAAAAGTAAAAGCACTTTTGACACGAAAGCTCAGAAAAAAATTTGATAATGTTTGATAAAATAAATATTTTTTTAAACCGAAAAACATTTTTTTTAAAGCATTTGCAAACCAATGCTAACTCATACAAAAGTCAATTTTCTTAGTGCGAATAACGCCAAAAGGGACTCGAATCGTGGCTTTTGGATTTTGCACAAACTTTGGGCCGAAGACAGCATAATTGTCTCACGACATTGACACGAAAATTCTCTTCCATAATTATGATATGATGATGAGTGATGTAAGTTTAGATTCTTCTATTCGTTATGTTTTTTAGTATAAAAAATTCTGTGTAAGCCTTATGTCAAAAATATTACTTGTATCAACCTAGTTCGGTGAGTGCTTTGGCTCTGCCCGTGTATAACGTACACGATAACACGAAGTATAGCGTGTGACACTGATTTGTTGTTTCTGTTTCAGTTTGGCTGCCCTATGTTGTTGCTGTCTCTTAGACGCGTGCTTTTGAATGATCATAAGCTCAATAATGGTTGGCGCGCACCTAATTATGAGTTTATTTGTACCAACCATAGCCGTGGGAGGATGTCAATTGCGGAGTAACGGATGGATAATATACCCTAGCTAGCTTACATGTTATTGTTTCTTTTTCTCACTTTTTTAATCCATTGTAACGTTTGATGAATAACTTGGCCTGTGCCTTGGAGACTTTACCTTTGATATTTCCTGTATTTTATGCTTTGAAGTGTGACACCATATACGAGATTTCTATATATACGAAAGGTAGTGTCGTAGTTATTTGTCCCAAATTGCAAATTATATTGCACGATCAACAACAGGTAATCATATACTTCATCTGTTCTCTTTTAATTGCAACAGTCAACATTTCACGTTTGCCAACGCAGAAGTTTGACCATCAATATCTTTCATTTTTTATTAGTAAAAAATTAAAAAAAATCATAATTTGAAAATTTAGAATGAGAAGAATTTAACAATATTTTTTAAAATTTTATTTTATACTACATTAATAAATACTCCATCCGTCCCTGATTGTTCTTCCAAATTAAAGTGGCACGGTGATTAAGAAAGTGGGAATTGTGTGGTGGAGAGTTGTGCAGAGGAGAGAGAAATGCTGTGAACCACAAATTCTTTGCCAAAAAGGGAAAGTGAAGTTCTTTTTGGGTCGGACGAAAAGGGAAAGTTGGAAGTAAATTTAGGGACAGAGGGAGTAAAAAGTAGACATGACATACGTGCAATTTAATACTACATTAAATTTTATTTTATACTACATTAAATATTATTTTATACTACATTAATAAATATGTAGTCAAAGTAGAATATGTGAATAGTGAAAAAAGTCCAATATTGCAATTAAAAGAGAACGGAGGAAGTACTATGTATTATTATACTACCATTACTACGTACTACGTATATACATACGTGCAAAGAGAATAAAGGCGCAATTTATAAATAAAACTCCGTGTCTGTTATTCAAACAATGTACGGAGTATTCAATTTTTCTTACAAACCAAAGATATGGATCCGAGCCTACTTGAAGTGTCCAAATATAAGAATGTTTGTAGTTAAAAGTGATATTTTGAAAATGTTCAAGCTTCCAAAATTCGTACCAAAATGTTAAGTTTTATAAACTGGATGTGGATTCGCAAGCTTAATTAATGAGTGCATGAAAACTTAAAATAAAGGGCTGTGTGACAAGGATGACACCCCATCTCTGAGGGCCTCTAACACCAACCAGACAGCTAGTTGTGAGGATGTAAATTGAGCTTTAATCTCACTCTAATGGAAAGAGAGTGAGGCTTCATCCCAAATCATTGTTTGGGGTTGAACCCGAGATATCTCCCTTGTGACACTCCTTTCCTACCAGGTGAGCTACGCCCAGTGGCAGACCCACCAAGGGTCCCACGGGGTCCCGGGACCCCATGCACTTCCAAAATTTTATCTATATATATCATATATATCTTTGACAAAATCAATTAATATAGGTATATATATAACAAAGGCGACCTGAAAACCCAAAG
Source organism: Cuscuta epithymum (assembly GCA_945859915.1). Taxonomy (NCBI): domain Eukaryota; kingdom Viridiplantae; phylum Streptophyta; class Magnoliopsida; order Solanales; family Convolvulaceae; genus Cuscuta; species Cuscuta epithymum. The sequence goes on from CAMAPF010000938.1 coordinate 3,080,585, forward strand.
GACAATTGCAGTAGGAAGAATAAGAGAGGCAAAGTGGCTTTGTTCTTGCGCGAGGTGCTCGGTTCGACTCCCTTGTCCTCAGTTTTTTGGTTTTTTTCAAACGCTTTATTTTAAAAGATCAAAGCGAGGTCGTTTTAGTCTTTTTGTTAACCCCTACCAAGTCCTAACCAGCTGGGGTTATAAACGAAATGAACAATCTCAATCCATTTCGCGATTCAGATTCCAAATTGTGGATTCAAATACAGATTAGTTTTGGTATTCAAATAACTTTCTAATATGAATACACATATATTGATTGTGTATATTATTCGGAGTACCCCCGTTTTTTTTTAAAATCTTTATTCTAAAATATCAAAATGACGTCGTTTAGGCCTTTTTAAACGTTATACCAAACCCTAAACAGGGTTGTAAACGAATCGAATGATTTTAATCTGATTCGTGATTCAAATTCGAAATTGTGATTCGAATTCGAAATAATCAAATACGAATTAGTTTTGGAATTCAAAACTTTCGAATACGATATGAATATACATATACTCAATTTATATATTATTTGATTATATTCGAAGTATACGAACTATATATATTACATTATAGTTATAGTATATAATAATTTAAATTAAATAATTAAAAAAGGTAATATTAATCAAACCATACCCTCTCTCTACTTCTCTAGTTGATTAAGTTTCAATATTCATTTTAGTAAACATATGTCTGGAAAAAAAATAAGGTACGATACATCATAATTTCAATTGGTGAAAAAATCGACATTTAAAACATTCGATTTTGAATATCCGAATAAAAACCGAATATATTCGAATATGTGTAATGATCGAATACATTGTGAATTTATGATTCGAATACTAAACGAATTCGTATACGAATATTCTTCAAATTATACAAATACGAATAATATAATTCAATATTCAATTCGATCCGATTCATTTATAACCCTGGCCCTAACACATACCAGAACAGACCGATCGACGTATTTAATATTTTATTTTTTATTAATTTTATACTTAGTATATTAATTAAAATTACATTAGTTTAGGGACCCCGTGACTCCATTTTTCTGGGTCCGCCACTGGCTATGCCCCCGATTTCTAAACGTTGACGGTGCTGCGTTCAGTTGTTCGTGGTCTGTCGATTTCAGTCCTTCATTCGTTCGTGGAAATTGGTGAACTGGAGAGTCATGCAGTCCTTGCACAATGCGTGTTCGCTGAAATGCCTAAGTAAAACACTTTGTTCATTCTCTTACAATTTCCAATCTATTAAGATCAAATTTGTTATGAGTAGTAGTTTTAAAGGTGTTGTGACAGTGATGTTGGGTCTCTGATTTCATGGGTTGTTTTCTTTGTTCAGATTGATTTAGTGTGTTTGTTTCTCCTTCGTTTGTGGAGTGGTCCTCGTCAGCTATTATCAAGTCAGATGTGTGTCAATGGGATATGTAGGTTCGAACTGTCGTGATCTTGGCAACTTAGCAACTCTACAAGTGCTTGAGGATATAGTGTCTACTCATCATCCGACGATCATATTTTCGATGGAGATGTTAACATGAAAAGTAATTGCTCTAAATGGGAGTAAAACAATTAGAAAATTCCTAAATAAGACTCCTTATTGATTTATTCCCTAAATAGGAGCTTCTGGTTGACTGGTCCGTTCGTTTTGTCAATTTTGCCCTTCGTTACACATGTCATAGAGAGTAATTAAATTTATTCTGTCAGATCTCTTTTCTTTTGTCGGACTTATCTTCGCTATTTTCAAACAACCTACCCTGAGCCTATCCTCTCTCTCTTCTCACGCAACCCTCCATCCCTCTCCTCTCTCCTCCATCTCCTTTCTCCACCTCTCTTCTAACATTTCTCCCAATTCCAGATTTCTCATCAACTCAGGCCACCGGCGCGGCAGACGGTGGCAATCATCAGTAAGTTTGATCTTTTTCTCCTCCTTTTCTTCTTCTCTTTTTCTCCTTCATCTTCTCCTTCTTCCTCCTTTTATTTTAAATTGTTGAGCAACATGGCCTTCTGTTTTCTGATTTTTGCTGCTCGATTTGTGCTTCCACTTTACTCTTTAGGATAAGAACCAAGTTTTATTGGTAGTATTTGATTTTGGCTTCTACTTTATTCCTTCTTCCCAGATCTGCTTTTGCCGGTTTTTTTTTTTTTTTTTTTTTTTTTTTTTTTTTTTACTTTTTTGGGTTTTTCTTTCAATTTATTGGAAATTTGATTTTTATACGTTTGATTTCAATCAACATTTTTGCAATTTCGAAATTGTTTTTTAGTTTGAATATGGAATTTCCAAATCGCTATTTTTACATAATTTTGTATTACTAAGATAAAAAAATACTGCTTTACTAAAATAATACGGAGTACTATTAATGACATGTTTTCTATTTGAAAGTATTGTTTTAACTCATAATGCCATTTTTTATGACACTAACTAAATCAAGATGACAAATATAATACCAATAATGTCATGGTTTTCATATAAATATTGTTAATTTTGCACATATTATTTTGACACATAATGCCATTTTTATGACAATAAAGTACTAAACTAAATCAAGATGACAAATATAATACCTATAATGCCATGTTTTTCATATAAATATTGTTAATTTTGCACATATTATTTTGACACATAATGCCATTTTTATGACAATAAAGTACTAAATTAAATCAAGATGACAAATATAATACTAATAATGTCATGTTTTTCATATAAATATTGTTATTTTTTGCACATTATTGCCATTTGTGTGGCACTAATTACATGAAGATGACATTATATGACATTTTAAAAAACAGTATTATAATGCCATAAGATTGTCATGATGGCAATAAATCATCTTCTGTTTTAATATGAATACCATTAAGAATTTAAGATGAGTTTTAAATGTTGACATGTCATTATCAAATATTTTTTTCAGATCTGAGTTTGGCAGGTGTGGATGAGGTGTTGGTGCCCATGAGAAGTAGGCCTTGACGGAGATGGCGGCTGCGGTGATGTCGGCGGAGGTGGAGGAAGCAATGGCGGCATTTGGCAACGGTGGAGACTGGCAGAGGCGACATCCAGCGACGGCGAAGTCCAGCAGCGAAGTCCAGCGGCGACGGCAGTAGCGAAGTCCGGCGGCGACAGCGACGGCGAAGTCCGGCGTCGACGGCGGAGACTGGCGGCAGCAAAGTCCGGCGGCGACGGCGGCAGTGAAGTCTGGCGGCGACGGCGGCAGCGAAGTCCGGCGGCGACGGCGGCAGCGAAGTCCGGCGGCGACGGCGGCGACTGACGGCAGCAAAGTCCGGCGGCAATGACTGGTGTAGGAAGTGTTGTGGTCACGCCGTCGAGGCACTAGGAGCACCAACAACTGTAACATTGTTAACAGGGCCACAAGTAGCACCAACGTCTGTAACCGCAGCACTAACAGAGGCTTCAACTACCGATAAACCAACAAAAGAAGTACAAGCTGCAGGGCCTCCTTTTGCAGCCACACCCTGTTTGGCTGCCCGGGGGCACTCCCTAAAAGAATAAATGTACAATAAAAAGTATTCTAGAAATTCAAAAACAAAAGAAATAGTAACTACAAAAGGCAAGAAAGCAATATAATAATACTAAAAATTATAAACCCCAAGCCCATGCCTCATGGAGCTGCTTTCATCGTTTCCGTGTTGTGATGCTAACCGTCCAGTCCAGCCTCACATTTTCGAAAGGTAAAATTTGATGGAACCCAACGTCTATATCTAGTACACACATATATGACATTTAATAAAAAGATGACGAAGGATAAACGTAATTTGTGATCATGTGTCATTTATTAAGCAGTTATTTCTAAGTCAAACTACTTCAAGTTTTAAGTAAAATGTTATATTGCAAACTCAAATTTTCACCTAAAAGTCCAACAAGATCCACAACCGCCTTGATTCTTCACAGGGGTAATTATGGCATCTTCCCTCCAGTCTTTCTAAACAATAGAAAAAAGGAAAACAATCCACGTCAAAATGAATAGCAAAGAACTTTTGAAATGTATGTTAGGCATCAACTCCTTCAAATATGTCCTCAGTGTGAGTTGTTCCTTCATAACTAGTAAAGCTTACTAGCAGCCACAGCCTCAACACTTGCAAACTTTTTTAAGAGAAAAGTAATTTTCCAGCTACATAAGAGCAAAGAACTTTTTCTCCATTTCTTTTGTAATGGAGATAAAGTTACAATAATAGTCGCTACATGATCCATGACAACTTTTCATGCCGGTTGTGATACATCAATCTCACTAGCCATGAATGTCTTTACTCTTTAGCAAAAAAACGGCAACTACCATTAACACCAAGCTTATATGGAAGTCTCTTCGTGTTATGAGATCTAATCCTCAAACTCTCCTTAAACACACCAAAACGCTGATTGATCTCCTCAGCACTCTCATATGTCTTCTTGTACCTGCACGAAATGATGCGCAGTAAACAGAAAAACTATCATATGTAAACTAGTATATGTTCTCTAACCATTAATTTCTATTCTAATAGATAAAAAGTGAATTGTGGTTAAAATAACAAGCCGAGAATTCAAACAGTTGACATTAAAACTCCATACTTGAATAGTACCAGATACATTATGCATACACACAAGGGGCAGGGTTCTGAAATCCGAACCTGTGAGCAAAGCGATGACCTAGGGAAGATACATTAATGGATTTCGGATAAAACTTAAATTAAATTAGATATTTTTCTTGAAAGATGACCTAGGGACAAAAATTATACAAGATAATTTACATACCTGGAATCGACGACAATCGCTCGTGAAGAAGACCTAACGAGGAATGACCGGCGAGTCCCGCAGCAGAGACAAGAAATCCGGCAATCAATCGATCGAGGAGATGGAGAATCGCTCATTACAGCCTTAGTGAAAGCCGCGTATTAAAGCCTTAGCTTGAGTCTGAAAAGGTAGACGGAGAATCGCACATGAAAATCGCGTAGAGAGAGGGGAACGAGGGGGTCGATGTAGGTGCTGATTTCAAATATTACTCCGTATATTAAAGCTTATGGGCCTGCCCATATGTTAGTTACGCGTGAGTGAAGTTCAAATATAGTAAATATACTCGCGCAATTTTTTTTTTGTGTCACCAGGCAATTGTGGAGTAGTTTTATTAGAAAATAGTGACACATTTGTGTTACTAATAATATTATATCAGAAAGTGTCACTATAAAAGTGTCATTGTAAGCCATATTTCTTGTAGTGTAATTAATTTATGTTGGATAGTTGTTGGTGATTTCAATGATATAATGCATGAGTATGAAAAGAGAGGGCGGTGCCCTCAAACTCCCTGGATGTTCTTACATTTTCATAATATTGTTTAGGGAAATGGGTTGGTTAATTTTCCTTTTAGTGGCTACTACTTTACTTGGGAGAGAAGGAGAGGAAGTAAGACATGGATGTAGGATAAGATGGATTATACACCTAGTGGTGGGTCCGGTCCCGCTCAGATGTCGATTCCATTCCAGTACCTCCATTTTCGTACCTTCCCCCTTACCCCTACCCTACCAACCCTACCCCCACCACGCGTACCCCTTTTCCCTACAATGACCTTACCCCACCCCCTACCACATGCCCCTACCTTGGCCCCACCCCCGATCCACCCTACCACCTCGACCCACCCTACCCTACCCTCACCCCTCGTATATTACCCCTTACCCCTACCTCACTGACGTGCACTATGTCGTGGTGTGCACTCAAAATAATAATCAATACGACACTAATACGTAGTATAGTGTAGTAAGGTTCGTATCCACAGGGAAAGGAATACTTTTCTCTTTATAAACTGGTAACAATGGGGGGTTTTAGATTGAGTAAATGAACTTGAATTATATTTAAACACGAATATGAACGAGTTATGTGGTTTAATAAATGAGAAGAAGACTTGGCTTTGCTTTTATCCACTTAATGAAATGTTCGTCGATCCCGGTTATATCTGTAACTATCTTCCTCTCGAATACTCAATCGAGGAGTATATCCAGTTCATCGAGGGTAGTTATTAATAACGAGACGCGTTCATTAATAAAACTTACTACCGAGTCAATATAGAACAAGCGCCGTATATTAACTTGATAGTAGCAATAAAATCAAGATGAAAACGATTGAGATTGATAACCTCAACACAAGCGGTTTATTGGTTTAATCAATATAATTAATTCCCCTTGGCTTATTAATCATGAGAAGCATGCATTAACATCCCAAGTTTACTACCATTGAAAGAACCGAATTAATAACAAGCGTATTAACCGATTGATTCTAGTAATAATTAATATATGAAACAAAACTAGTTGATCCTTTAAGTAATGTTCAAAATATTAATATGAAATATGAATAGGAATTAATTAATACTCAAGAAAGAATATTAAAGAAGATGAATCCTACTATAGTTAATATCAAGATGTTAACTAATTGTCATCTTAGTAACACTCCCCGATATTAACGTAGAGGAAGAAATAACTATTACTATAACTAATGTCAAGATGTTAACTAATTGTCATCTTAGTAACACTCCCCAACATTGATATAGAAATAGTATTTAAAGAAAGAATTAATATTCAAGGAAGAAGATTAAAGATAATAACTCACAACTTACAAATTCATTAAGCTTCAAAGGAGCAAAATCAAGATGGAAGAGTTTAGCTCCTCATTTGGAGACTAAACATGCTATAAAAATATAAAAGAAATACTATTCTAAACTGATCTTAAGAGTATGGAAGAAGGGATTCTTTTTAGTGAAGGAAAAGTGTGCTATTTATAGGTGTTTTTCAACACCTTTGGTCGAGTACCCGACCGGGTAGAGTATCTACCCGACCGGGTACCGGTCCGAATCAAATATTTTCCACGTTCTAGTGTTCTTCAGCACGTCGGGTTGTCTTCGGTCAAGTCTCACCCGACCGGGTGAGGTATAGGGCCCGACCGGGCCAAGCAATTTCCTGGAGACTACAAATGTTAATTCAAACCCGACCGGGTGAAGGTTTCTACCCGGTCGGGTTTATACTTCTGGGCAGCATTCTCCTTGTTTTTCTTCCTTTTCCTTGCCAACAATTCTACCAAAACTTCCTAACCCACAAATAAAAGCTAAAAACACTTACAAATAAAAAGTAAACAAATGTTTACAACTACACACAAATGGTAAACAATCCACACAAAACAAGATATAAAAATACACATTTATGCACTACTAACTAGTGCATATCACTCACCCCTTACCACATGCCCCCTACCTCGGCCCCACCCTACCGCCATCCTACCCCCAACCTACCCTTCCCTTACCTCGGCCCCACCCTATACCGCCATCCTACCCCAACTCCCTATCATACCCCTACCTTACCCCAACACCCACTACCCCCACCCTTACCCCTAACCATGACCCTAACCATGACCCTAACCCACCCACTACCCCCACCCAACCCCCTAGACCTTACCACCCCACCCCCGACCATACCCCACCCCGACCTCGACGAGTAGGTATGGGTGGGTATGAAGGGTTGTAGGGGAGTATGAGTAGAGTGTAAGATCGTGGTAAGGGTAGGGGTAGAAAAACTAAAAAATAAAAACAGAAAACTAGAGAACGAAAAACAGAAGTAGAAAATAGGAAAATATCTCTGTTAGTAAATAGGCCCTGACAGTCTGAAGCATTAAAATGTGAAACAACTTAATTATATATACTTGTAAGCTAATAAAAATGTGCAACATTGTTAAAAGTAGGGAAAAGTAGCAAATAAGCCCTCGAACTAACCAAAAAAGTGCAAATCACCCCTTATATAGGAGGTTCTGTCCAGCGGTCTCCATTTGGGGCGGTTCCTGGTGTAATTTTTTTATGAATGTTTTTTACCATCTTCTTCATTAAATCTAGTTTATCCATACCAAATTTCAGCTAAAAATTCAACCGGGAAGGAAGTCAAATGATTTTCTGAAATATACTGCACTGTTTAACTGCGCAGGTATCTTCAAAAATTCATCCGACTGCCTTCGCGATTGAATTTTTAGCTGAAATTTGGTATGTGTAAACTAGACTTAATGAAGAAGGTGCTCAAAACAATTCATCAAAAAATTCCACCAGAAACCTCCTCAAATGGCGACAGCCGGACAGAGCCTCCTATATAAGGGGTGATTTGCACTTTTTTGGTTAGTTCGAGGGCAAATTTGCCCCTTTTCCCACTTTTTTTTGGTGATTTACTTACTTTTTGGTAAGTAAGTGACATTCGCACCTTAAAAACGCGGTGTGAGATATAACATTGTGTTTGAGGCAAATATATAGTAGAAAGGTGATGTTCTGTAGTCTTGAAAACACCCTTCTACTCCCCTCCCCCATTAGGGAATGATTAATAGTACTCACTCTGTCCCTAAGATCCTCATTCATTTTTCCACATTCTAAGAATGTGTGACTGTTTGGCACTGCTTGGGCACTATTTTGCACTGTTTTGCACTGCTTTGTTTACCAAAAAAAGGAAATAGGGCTTTTATTTAGGGACAACCCGAAAAGGAAAGAGACACTTTTATTTAGGAATGAAGGAATTATATTTTTTCCTCGAGAGAAATCGGATGCCTCTGACAATTTTGAGCACTCTGATGACTCTTTCTTCACGGACGACTTTCTAGGTCACGCAACTAAAAGTGACCGGCGCCCTCCGATTTCATACCCCCGAAGAAATCAGGAAGTCCAAATTCAACAGTGCAATCTGTCACAAAGTAATTTCGTAACCCCGGAAAATTGTCTGCCAAAAAATAATTTGAACACGCAACTCAAGATATACAGGAAATCTAAAAAACAAAAAAAAAAAAAGAAAAACAAAAAAAGGCACAACATAAAGACTAGATCACAGTCAAGAGAATTTCCTTGGGATTAGTTGCTATTGTTTCCTTTTTTAATGTACTTTTTCTGTTCACGTTTTGTACTGTTTTCTTAATTCAATAAAATTCTATTTTCCAAAAAAGGATGGAAAGCTCACTCCAGCAATCAAAACTAGAGCTAGCCTTGATATTTTTTCACTGCACAAGGTTTTTCAATTTAGACATAATCAATTTTCATGCTCATTTTATTATGCCCTTTAAAATATGGAGTAATTTAGAGGAGAAAAAAATTGAATTATTGTAGGTGTTAAATATGACAAATTAATGTTAAAAAAAATAAAATACATTATGGGCGTCATAATGAGATGTTGATACTATTATGTCAGAAATTAATGACACATATACACCATGAAAAGATGTGTCATATATTAGTGACACTATATTAAAAAGTGTCACTAACAAAATGTCACTATGAAGATGTTTTCTATTAGTGGTCATTCTGGCACGTTTTATATATGAATGTAAATCGCGCGCGTGTATGTGAAATGTAACCTCAGACAAGTCGAAATGTCATTTGTGTGTATGCAAAATGTAATTTGGAGGCAATTCAGTCACAATATGTAACTCGCGCATATAAAAATGTAACTTGCACACATGAAGATGTATACCGTGCATAAGAAAATGCAACTCAAGCACATGAAGATGTAAATCGCGTATTTCAAGATGTAACTCCAACACGTATTATTAAATGTAACTCTAAGAATAACTCTAAAATATGGAAGTGTAAGTTGCACATATGAAAATGTAATCTCATATTGAAACAAGATGTAATTAACTCCAACATGTATTATTAAATGTAACTCTAAGAATCGTGTATAAATGTAACTCTAACATATGGAAGTGTAACTCTACGGGTTTTTATGCCCACCCCTAATGGTGCTAGACTCTGGGTTTTTTAGCTCTTTCGATAAAGACATGGAGAATTTGGGTTCAAAAAACGAGTTAGCAGCAGGTCCTGGTTCTTAGGCATGCCGGGAACAATGAGTTGCCTTATGTAAGAATAACTCTAAGAATAACTCTAAAATATGGAAGTGTAAGTTGCACATATGAAAATGTAATCTCATATTGAAACAAGATGTAATTAACTCCAACATGTATTATTAAATGTAACTCTAAGAATCGTGTATAAATGTAACTCTAACATATGGAAGTGTAACTCTACGGGTTTTTATGCCCACCCCTAATGGTGCTAGACTCTGGGTTTTTTAGCTCTTTCGATAAAGACATGGATAATTTGGGTTCAAAAAACGAGTTAGCAGCAGGTCCTGGTTCTTAGGCATGCCGGGAACAATGAGTTGCCTTAGTTGAAAGTGTCTTGGGCTCGGCAATCCTATGCCAGTTCAAGTGTTGGTGAACTCGGTCCATCGCAAGAGGTCGGTGTTGGTTTTTTAATGGAGACCTTCTCAAGTTCCGCTAAGGTAGAAGAAGTGATGCTGAAAGTGGGTATGTAGTCTTGTTTTTTGGTTGATAATGTTGGTCATAGGGGCAGGTTGGCCTTACTTTGAAGGATGATGTTCACGCCTAGAATACAAACTCCTCGGTACATTACATTGATGCTTTTATGCGACTAGAGAATGGGGATCCCTTGTAGTGCAGCGTTTTACGGGATTCTATGCTTGTCCAGAGCGAAGCAGACGAAGAGAGTCATGAGATTTTTTGAAGTCATTAAGTCTGGCTTCTAATTTACCTTGGCTGGTTATGGGATTTTTACTTGTGGGATGCCTTGACGGAAAGGAAATTTCCCGTGTGGAATGGAAAAGAGAAGGAAGAGTCCCGTGACCAATGTTCTAAAAGGCGTAAGGCGTGCCGAGGCGGCACACCCAAGCCTTAAGCCTTTGAAGCTTAGGCGGGCTTAGGCGAGACTTAGGCGTCAAAAGGCGTTTTGATTTTTTATCATTTATTTAAATATTCGTAAAGATGTTTTTAAATATTTAAATATAAAAATATATAATGTTATTCAAAAACATCAGATTGTTCTCATTTTCGACATAAAGGTGTTTGTCGAGACCTAAATCTAACAAATACATAGTATAAATTCACTAATTATACAAAAACTTGATCTGAAAAAGTAATAAATATACACATGTAATGTGAAATATACCACGTAAAAACATCAGACTTTTACATTTTCGGACAATACAATTTTGAAAAACTATCAATGACTCATAATATATGCATTAGCTATACAACAAATAAGAGATTGTAAAATAGATATTGATAATGATAATACTAATAGCAATATTAAGCATATTGTTTCAACATACAAGAGTAAAAACAATATTATAACAATAATACACCATTACTTTTCAGTAGAGATTATACATTAATGTTAACTATTATTAATAAAAAAGAAGTGATTGAATTAAAAGTTTATAGTTATATGGAGTATAATATAAGCAATATAATACGGAGTAGATCTAAGAAATACGGAGTAAGAAATAAGCATATAGGTGCAACGTAATTCTACTACTAGTTTAGTATTCCCACACCGGAAAGGAAGAGACGAATCCTCCTCCTGACTGCGTATATATTAAGTCATTCATCTAAGATTCTAATTGCCAAGTAAATGCTACGTTGCTACGCTGTGCACGTGGGACTAAATATGGCCCAACAGGCCTTAGTCAAGTCTATTTTTTCCGGATTTTAAAGGCTTAACACGCCTTTTAGCACGCCTCAAGGTTGTGCAGGGCGTTTGCTGTGCGGGGCGTTTGCTGTGCGCCTTGCGCATTGGCCAGCCTATGCGCCGCCTAATAAGGCCTTTTAGAACACTGCCCGTGACAAACTATTCAAAAAGAAGGAAATCCAAAAAGGACCAGAATTTTTGGTCCAATCCCCCGGGAGTTGACAATTAAATTTTACTAAAATAGTTTCATTAGTTTTATTTTGAAAACTACCAGCTTTACCCTGAGTCCTGGTCTAATATTTGGTTATTTACTTAAGTTTTGGTAAATTATTATCAATTTTTATGTTTTAATATTATCCTTTTATATATAACTACCTGATGGAGTATATGGCCCAGGAACCCCCGGCCCATAGACTCCTACTTCTGCTACACATATCCAATGAGCCCAGAGAACAACTCAGGCCCAAAAGCAACGGCCCAAGCCCCAAAATAGCCCGAAATACATACTGGGGGTGCCTTCGGCCTCCTTGGCCGAAGGCTCCAGAAACTCACGAAGTAGCCCTCTCTGACATACGAAGCCACTGGGAGAAAACGGCGAAAAACATGAGCCTTCGGCATTACCAAGCCCTCGGCATCAGGGGAGCCTTCGGCTGAACTTAGCCCCCTGCCACTCGGGGCCTTCGGCTACACAGGGGTCCTTGGTTACACGGAGCCCTCGGCTACACAAGAAGCCTTCGGCCAAGCATGCTCAATCATCGAAGATTCCTTTTGGGGACAGCCAACCACCGCATTTAATGCCACGTCACATCCGCCAACCGCATTCAATGCGGTGAACGTACCACTGCCGGTGCCAACCGGTTGATGTGACCCTTCGGCCGTTGGATTACTGACACGTGTCCTCTCATCGCATTTATTGCTGCTATAAATAGCAACCCATTTCTCCTTGTAATCGACATCATCATCTACATCTCGATTACACACACTGAGTTCATTTAATAAAATCGGCTCTCTCTCCTCCTATTCACTCTGACTTCTCTCTAAGTTATTCCCGCAATAACCCCTCGGATAAGATACCCCCCGGGTAGACTATCCATCACTACCTAACAGGGTAAAAAAGGATTCTTTTTTGAATTAACTAAATCTGCCGTTTTAAAGTTTTAAATAAATAATCCCTTCAAATTTATACAGATATGAATCTTAAATAAAACGGAATTTCCAAAATAAGAAATCTTTTGAGAAAAAAAAAACAACTTTGCCGGCAATTACCAATTTTTAAAGTTCCTGAAACGCAGGCTCAAAAAACCACCAAAACCTCTCAATTTCAATTGTATCGTGCTTCCTCTAGATTCTATCAATTAAAACCTTTTTATCCATTAAAATAAAGTGACAGCCCCAGGTGGCGAAGAGCCGACATCGAGGTGCCAAACATTCCCATCAATGTGAGCTCTTGGGGAAGATCAGCCTGGATTAATTACAAACTTGATTAGTAAATAATAAGAATATTTAAATAATTAATTAAAGAATTTATTTAAAATACTCCAAATGATCTAAGCTAAGATCATTTAATAGATAGGTAAAAAAATTTGACGTAAGATATTTAATGATATTATGTTTGCCTCTGAGAAGCGTGGAAGGATTCCCCACCCTTTGTGGCTTTTGAGGGGTTTTAGGGAAACAGTTTGGGACAATGGTTTGTAGAATTTCTCTTTTCAAGGTTATCAATATACCTGGAAAAGATGGAGGGGTACTTCTCACTGGATGGAGGAAAAAATTGTACAAAATCTTGGTTTCGGAGAACTGGTTGGATATTTTTGGGAACGTAGCGATAGAATCGATGGAGGAAGCTCCAAGTGATCACTTGGCTTTATTTATTAAGCTCACTCCATCTCAAAGGGTCAATCAGAAGAGGAAATTCAAGTTTGAGAATACATGACTTCGGGATGAGGATTGTGTGAGGTTGTGGCTAGGAGTTGGGGTTCTAGTCAGAGCAGCGGTATTATGAGCCAGGTTGAGATGTGCAGGAAAGCAGTTTGGGAATGGGGGCGAGGCAAAGTTGGAACTTTCTGCAAACGAATCAGCTTTTGTATAAAGCGGTTAGAATATTTACGTAGACGAGATGATGAATATTTGGAGCTTCTTGACAAGGAAAACCAATTATGAAAGCAAAGAGCTAAGGATTTTTTTGCTAAAGGAAGGAGACTTAAACACTCGCTATTTTCATAATTCAATGAAACAACAAAGAAGAAAGAATAGGGTTGAAGGTTTTTGTTTGGCACGAGGTGGATGGGAGACAGGGAGAGTGACAGAGTACGTTTAGATTGGACGCATGATCAGAGTTTATTTCACGAAGATTTTCTCCTTTGTTTGAGGGGGAGGAGAATTTATTTTTAGCTGCGTTCATAGGAGGTTGACCTAGCATCAGAATCATGAATTGTTGCGACCTATTCATAGTAATGAGGTAAAATCAGCTATGTGTTTTCTATGTATCATGATAAAGTTGTGCCTGGATGGTATGAGTCCGAGGTTTTATCAACATTATTGGGATTTGGTGGGGCCAGGTGTTATTAATATCTGTAAGGGGGCGTTTGAGACTGGAGATTACCGGAGAATATTAATCACATTAATATTGTCCTAATACCAAAAAATGATAAACTAGAATCTCTTGGCAGATTATCACAGGAATGTTCATGGTGGAAACGTCTTAAACCCGAAAGACTTAAGCTCAATGTGAACGCGACTGTGAGAGTTTATCGTTGCGGGCTTGGCTGGATTTTGATAAATGAGGAAGAGAATTTCGTGGCGGGGTATCTATGCTATTGCCAGGAAGGTATCACATGGCAAGCAGAATTTATTGGAATCCAAGAGGCTCTTACTTCTACTTTCGAGCAAGATTGAGATGTAGTGGATGTGGAATCAGACGCTTCTGGTGCTATCTCACAAATTCAACAAGGTTCTAGCATTTTGACGATGAGGCTGCTAGCGGGAGATATAAATGAAAAAGGGTCCAATTTTATTGACATTTCTTTTACTCACATTAGACACTGGAATAGGGCAACTCATGAGTTAGCTCAAGCTGCATGTTCTTTGTCTCAGCGTCATATTTGTGATTTGAATCCTCCAATTAATTTTATATTGAATGTACTAGTCTATGATCTCATTAATAATAGTTAATATATTCCCTCTAAAAAAAGAACTCCTATTTTTAAGCAAACAATTGCCCTCATTTTGAGGAATGTGTAATGATTTTCTCCAATTTATTGAATGTTCTCTAATATATTTGTATATATGAAAGGCTTAATATATACTCTGTATTATTTGATATGCATATTCTTGACAAACAACGTTTCCTTATCATCTCCATATTATTAAAACCATATTAGTTGATCACCAAGGAACATTATTGATGAAAAAGTTTAAAGTAAGTAATTAAGTTTTGAGGGGGAATTTTTTTTTGTTTAAAACCATGCATGTTATTCAAATTTGTTTGTTTTAGAACATTAATATCTAGTCAAAAGTTCATATTCAACTTTTAATGTTTAGAAAATAGTAAAACCAACGTAATAACATTTCTATTCTAAGATTCTCTTTTAATAATAATATTATGACAAAAGAATGTGTTTGATTAAGAAACACTTCATCCTTTCTTTTTTGGTTGCAATGTTTCAATTTTCGCACTTGTCAATCCATAAATTTGACCATTAATATTATCATTTCTTATTCTTTAAAAAATTAAAAAAAAATAGAATATGAAAATTTAAATTGAGAGTAATCTAACAACATTTTTTAAAAATTTACACGCGAGTTACATCATTCATACTACTGAGACAAAAAAAACAGTTACTGTACACGCATGTACTGTTCACGCGGTTTTTTTTTTAAATTGTGCAAAACTACGACGTTTTTGGGAGTGGAGCATGATGCTCATGGTGGGCCGATTGCACCGTACGAACTGCTTTTTCATTACATGGAAGTGCATTTGTTTCTTTTTCTTTTTTATTACGCATGTTTTTGTATTGTATAACTATTAATACTAATTTGACATAGTTTTTTTCCAAATACTATTTTTCTAATCAACAAAAATATTTTGGTAAAAACCGAAATAAACCGAACTGAACAAACTATGCTTCCAAATTTTTGAACATAATACTGAATCAAACCGAACCAAACTTTTTACTTTGGTTTGACATTCGGTTTTAGGTGAAAACCGAATCGTTTGAAAAGAACTCACCCCTACTATGATATTTTTGAACCGAAGTCATTTAATCATATTATTATCATTATTATCACATTGGTAGATTTGTCATTATTTCTTTAACCAATAGGGACGAAGGTAATAGTGGAGGCAGTAGTACGTAAAATTAGTGGTACGTTCTTACCTGACTGCCCAGCCAAATGTAGTTTTCCCTTTTCAGCTAAGATGTTACCGTAAAAACGTACAAAATGGTAAGGGCACTGAAGCGAATGCTCTTATCGAAATACTCCTAGCTCCTAAAACAATCCAACCATCAAATCGCATCCCACCACCGTTTCTGGCGATTCTCACTCGCTCCTTTCTCCCCTCCTGTGTATTTATTTTAAGTTGATTATTCATCCACCCCCTTGGTGATCCGAATCGAAGGTTCTCATTTTTGATTGTTTATGTTTCATCTGCGCTTTAAAATATGCTCGATTGCTCTGCACGTAATTGTTATTCTATGACTTTTTACTCTGGAATTTGTAAATGATGACGAGAAACATGCAACAAAGCTTTGATCGCTCTTAGGAATTATGACCACAGACACATTTCATTTTGTGATTCATTTTTTTGGACCTTGAATTGGTTTTCAATGGTAAAGTAAATCCGCTTAAGAGCTTCATTAGAGCACTCTTGTTCCCACTGATCTGGATTCGACTAGCCTATAGTAGATACATTAAATTATTGTTACAAACAATTAAACAAATATGGTTCACATAGTCTGCAGGTGTTGTGATTATCATGTTGGTAGAGGATCCCTTTGATTCAGGATTAAGACTTATGGGTTTTTTTTATTTGATTCCATTAGAACTTGTTTGTAATAATCCATTTATGGGTGCAGTGCATAACTGCATACCTTTCATGTTATCTTATTATCTTTTCTCAACAATGTGTGTTTCGGTATATGATATATGTAACTAGGTTTTAGTATAATCATTTAATGGGTGCGCCTAAACAAAAGTGGACTCCTGAAGAAGAAGCTGCTCTTAAAGCTGGTGTCCTTAGGCATGGGCAGGGAAAATGGCGCACAATTCTTAAGGATCCAGAATTTAGTGGAGTTTTGCATCTGCGTTCAAATGTAGATCTCAAGGTGAAACATTGCATCACTGTTTTTCTCCTCATCTTAGAAGTTGGGTAATGCTAGGAAACATCAAATTTGGACATTCTAGAAAGATAGTTCCTTTGTGGCACATATTCATTGGGTGATGATCACATGTCTAACTTTTCAACCCCAATATATATGTGCCATATAAGAGTATCTCCATAAAAGTTCCTAGTTAAATTCTCTTCTTTGAATCCTTTTTGTGAAATTTTGTGTCTTGTTAATATGATAGGACAAGTGGAGAAACATGAGTGTCATGGCAAATGGGTTCGGATCTAGAGAGAAGGCTAGGTTAGCTCTTAAAAAGATGCATCAAACCTCCAAACAGGATGAAAGCCCAAGTACACTTGCTAAGGTTTCACCTCAAAGTGATGAAGATACTATTAAGGTCAAGCCAGTAGCAACTTCTAGTGGTTCTCCGCTGGTTGGTGGTTCAAGAAAATCTATCATTAGGTCATATGCTTATCTATCATGTACTACATCTTGATCGTTACCAATCCATTGGCAGAAATTGCTCATGTTTCAGCACATCATTCTTTTTCTTTGCTGAATGTGACACTTGTTTTTATGAGTAAGAGCCCTTTAGCAAGGGTTATTGGATTGAAATAGCTGAACTTTCTGAAAGGATATGTGATTTCTAAAATTGATATAAGCCAAATAAGTAACTCATGGGTACTTATTCTATCAACAACCAGAATAACCCGGTCAGTGCTACAAAAAGGGGCATAAATATGATCCTTGAAATGCTATTTTTCCTGCTTGGCTCCTAATTTTTTTAGTTAGAGCTCTCAGTACCTTCAACGGAAGGTCAGCATCTCTATCATTATTTGATTTTCTAGTATAATTTTCTAGCAGGGTTACTAATCTATGTGATATTCCAGAACCTTTTTTTTACACATATATATGCATATGTATATATTTCCTTACTGTTATGCCTTTGTGTTATAGTGATTGTACTAATTGTTTGAATTTTTAGAATCACGTGAATTAGTGAGTATCTTATTTTGTCATTGAGTAGTTCTAGATGAAATGCATTTTCTGCTTGAAATGTTTGATTACCTGTCTGTTTGTCCATTGCAATAAAATACAAAATAGGTATTGTATTAATTGAATCTAATTTTTTCGCTTTATGAATTATGATGCATTGATGTGGTGGATCAATCTAGTATATCTTCCTCCCTTCTTTATAGATTGGACAATCTTATCATGGATGCCATAAGCAACTTGAGAGAGCCTGGTGGTTCTAACAAGGCATCTATCTCTTCTTACATAGAGGTAACTGTTATCTTGAATTTTAGTTAAACATAGAAATGAGAAACCCACGACTCTTTAAAGGTTACACCATATGCCCTCTTCAGTTGAACATAAACTCAATGTTCTTCACTTAATTAAACTCTGATGTCATGTAGGATCAATACTGGGCTCCTCCAGATTTTAAAAGGCTATTGTCTGCCAAACTGAAGTATTTGACTGCAACAGGAAAACTTATCAAGGTGGTATTATGTTGGGAAAATAACTTTTAGTAATACCAACTATCAGTCATGAACCAAAAGTGATACATACTATGTAAATAGCAATTTCCTACTCCAACTACTCAAATATGTGACTAATGTGATGCAGAGTCACTTTCCAACTACAAATCTAGTCAACCAAAGCATCAAAAACTGGCTCAGTGGCTCCACATCATCAAATAAGCTACTTATTTGATTATATGATGTTAGTTTTTAATGGGTTAAGTTGCCGGATTTATAGCCAGAAAGTGGTTCCATATGATTTTTGTATACATTTGAATAGTTGGGTATAAATTATCATTTTTATAGTATGTAATATTATTGGTTGACAGATGATAATACTATTTAAAGTTGTTTTTCCTATTATGTTTTGGTTCAAATAAAAAGGGTTATTCCCATTAAAAATAAGAACAAATATGGTGCATCGGCGGCATCGCAATTGTGGTCTCATGGTTCTAAACATGCTTTACCCTTTATTTTAAATTTTATAAGTAAATCACTTTAGTTTAACACTTTGTTCGTTTGTAGTTATCAAAGAGTTTCTTTGATGTTGCAAAAAACAGTTTCTTCGTTAAGTATCACTTCATTTTTGCAATTGAGACATAATTTAATACTTCAGCCCCCCCCCCCCCCCCCAACAGATGAAACGGAAATATACAATAGCAACAACTTTAACACTTTCTAAAAGAAGAAACTATCCCGCTTTACTATTGGAGGGAAGGCAGAACCTGTCACCCAAACTGGAGACGGACCCACATTTGTCAAAGGCGAGGAGTAGTATGACTCGTATAGAGGTGGCAGAAGCTGCCGCTAAAGCCGTAGCCGAAGCAGAAGCTGCCATAGCTGAAGCTGCAGAGGCTGCAAGGGTTGCAGAAGTAGCAGAAACTGAAGCTGAAGCCGCCCAAGCCTTTGCAGAAGCAGCGATGAAGACTCTTCAGTGGAGGCACTCTCCCAGGATGGTTAGTTCCTCATTCCTTGGCCTTGCTGTCTGTTTCACTTTAGTTCGAAAAATACCGAGGAAGAAAATATAAAGTCTAAGGAATTCTTATTGTACTAATCAACCAAATTCTATTTTCTCCATATTTGCAAGGCAAAATCAAACATAAAATACTATTTTTAGTAATATTTTGTTTTCCTCCCAGTACCATTTTCCAAACAAAGACTTAGTTATATATAGATATCACTTTTCATTATTGCCAATTCCTGCTCTGAAGAGTTCATCGTTCTGTCTTTCATTTTGGTTGGACCCAAGTAAAACCTCAATCTCACATATCACGTTTTAAGTTTGGAAAAAATCACATGAATCATCCCACCTTTTTTGGTTCTTCCAATATCAACCCCAAATATGAGTATTTCTAAAATAATCTACTTTATACAGGGCATCTTCTCAAATTAAACCCATGACCGGAATTAAAGGGTTCATCAGGTCACCTGACACGTGTTTTATTCTGATTGGACTTCACACATTTTTACTTTTCCATTTTCTTTTCCTTTCTCTTCTCTTGAATATTTTTCTTTTCTTCCTTCCTTTCTCCTTTACCATTCTTCTCTTTAATTGGATCTCCTCTTCCATCCATTTTTCTTCTTAATTTCTTTTACAACTCCAGTCATCCAACTAAAGACAAGGACTGAAGAAGAAACTGGCCGCAGCTGTAAGATGAATCATCAGAGACCAGAGGATTACTATTCTGGCGAGGACCTAGGACCTCCATTCGACCGTTCCATTAGAAGCAGAGTCAGAGGCCCTCCTTCATCACCATATTCGTCGACACCAGAAGCAGGATGCCCCTCCGTTCCGTCTTTGACGAGAGAGATGACTTGAATATGAAAGTGCCGGCAACACCTTCGTTTCTGCGTGAATTGAACTACTATCGTGGTCAAAGATGATTGTGAAGAGGAAGATGAACACTTCTTTCATGTCTTCTCCATAGATGAAGAGTAAAGTTGATGATGAGGATGAATGAGTCCATTCAGATGCAGATCAATCATTTCTCTTTCTTTTTTTGTTTTTTTTTTTTAGTTTTTTACGAAAGTTGTAGGTAACCTGGATCAATGGCGGAAGACCACATATAAATTTGAGATTTATGTTAGAATTACGTGTATTCGGGATTAATATTAGATAACATGAAACAGTGAGATTATTCATGTAAATTTTTCCCTTAAGTTTTACCCTTCTTTTTACTCTTCCAAACATGTGCAGATGATTCGTGCTTGATGGATTTGCTTAAGGACAGTCATGATCTGTGAGCGCACTCACTCTTCTGGATGTGATATCCTCCGTTGTAAATAGGACAGACATGTTTCAGCTAAACCCATTTTTAAGCCACTAAACTTGGCTTGTTTCCCCACTTCAAGTCCATCCAAATATCTGTGTTTGGATTGAAATGCAAAACAAATAGAGGGGCTTTGGTATACTTGTGGGGCTTTAGCCCTCTAGTATATCAATTAGGCTTTAGTTTACCTATGATGTGCTGTTTATAACTGGTTAAAAGTTGGGGGGTTCAATAGCCTAACAAACCAAGTTGTGAGTTTAAAAATGGGGTTTGCCAATATTTATTATGTAGAGCCAGATGGACTGGTGGAGAACCTGAAGCACTTCAAGAACTAGTCGAGTACAGGACGTGTCTGTATTGAAATTGGGAAAAAATGTCCATATACTTTTGACATAGGAGTAAAAGGCAAATGCAAATATGAGCAAGTAAAAAATCATACTGACACAACGAGCAACTTCACATTTACTTGGCTTCATCACAGTTTTTACAATACGAACACTAGACCTCAGTATATCAAAGATTCATTGTAAATGAAAATCTATGTAGCTTGTCACAATTGCATAGAAAGCAAACATCAGTTGCAAAAACATGCAGGTAAGTTTTCATAGAACAACTAATTTGTGATTCTGCAATTTTTCTCTCTCCTTTGCACAAATCTCAACCACACAGTTTTTACTATTCTTATTTCTCACTTAGAGCATCCCCAATGAGATAGTGGATGTGAGTAATGTCTATCCTACGTGGCATAGGAGAGAGATAGAGATAGAATGATTATTTTAATTTAATATGGAGAAAGTGGTGTGTATGAGAAATGAAAAGGAAGAGAGAGATAGGAGTAAATTGTAGAGAATGTCTATGACAATGTCCACAAATAGACTTTACACGGGAATCGATGAGTGAATGTGGATGAAAAGTGGGTTAAAAGTGATATAGAAAAATGAAAAATAAAATAAATATGAAGATATGTAGGTCCTACACATAAAATTTGTGAGATAAAAAATGGGACCATGTGTAAAAGTGTGTAAAGAAAGTAGACATCCCCATTGGGGATGCTCTTACTTTGCACTTGACAAAGTCTACCGGGACGGAGGTAGTATGATGTAACTTTAAGTCTTTTAGTGGAGTAAAAAAAGTTCAAGTGTTACTTTCGAACCGGAAGGAAATTAGGTTAAATTATTTTTTAATGAAATAATTATATATTTATTTAAAATAAAAATTGTTTACAAAATTGTGATTAGAAATGAAATCATTATAATGAAAATAAAGTTATCATGACATTACATTCATGTTAGCCGATCCCAATATCTTTTGGGACTAAGGTTTGGATATTGTTGTAAAAACCCCATTTTTTAATTGGAGCATATTCGTTTATATGCGTCAATGCGACATACATCCAGTGGCGGAGCCAGACATTTAGGGTTAAAGGGGCCGGTCCTTAACAATTTTACATTGCAGGGGCCAAAGTGTAAAATATCAACATACTTTCTACAGATTAAAAGTATTTATATATAATATATACTTAAGAATTTTTTTTCTTGCAGGGCCGGACCGTGGCCACCTCCAGCCCCTCCCTGTCTCCACCCCTGCATACATCATCCAACTAAAAAAAGATGTCTTCGTGTACCTCTCGAAAATGTAAGATACTTTTGCATTACAACATTTACAAGCCTCTCAAGTTTAACGCTCTTGGTACCAATAAGAACTTCAAACAAAAGATACCACTATCATTTTCCTGTGAAAGCAGTGATCCAAAGAAACAAGTATTGGTGGTTTCAAAACAAAGGAAAACAAAAAATTCAGCACTCATAGAACAAAGAATATTTGGCATTACAATAAGATGATAAATTAATATACGGAAGAATGTAAACTTAGAAATAATTGGAACCATCACCTCTTGAAGGATTAAAAGTAACACTTCAATAGTTCAATCCCTTGGTTTGAGAATTATAACTAGACCATCTACTAACACTAAAAGGAAACCCTCGCCCATTCCGAAGTCCAAACCACAAAAACACAAAAAGAAACATATGACAGTGCAAGCGATAGAAGTGTACTAGAACATGGTATATAGACGTACGAATCCAAACAGTTGGATGTCCAAATATTAACGATCACAATCCTTGACAGATTTAATACAACTAGGCTTTTACTACTGTTTTGCACTGAATAAAAAACCTCCTACTGTTTTGCACTGAATAAAAAACCTCCTACTCTAAAATTAACTGTGGTACATATTATGATGTGTGATTGTGTGTGTATCAGCTTATGTGTATACACTACCAAGAATGTGTGCGTCTTCTTGGTCCCATCTTGTAATGATTGATATATTAGAGCAGGCTCCACATAACAAGCTGGTGGATGCAGGTCTTCATAGATCTGAAAAAGTAGACAACATACGGATGAAGCACATAGCATAGTACTATATTGCTGGTGTTTAAAACAATTGCTACCTCCGTGTCACAGATATATCTTCTCATTTGAAAGTAGGTGAGATTAAGAATAGTGAAATGAGATATAAATGATTGAGGTCATGATTGGAAGATAATGAAATAGTGTGTTGTATTGAACGATAAATCCAAAAAAAGTAGTTGTAATAGTGTATTATTTTTAAAATTATTGAGGTATGATGGGAAGATTTAAAAAATGGGAAGAAATGAATATTACGGTTAAAAAAGGAAAGTGGGAAGATATGAGTGTTGCCGAGGGAGTACAATATTGTACATTCAACAGGTGAGAGTAACCTCACTGCATCACTTTTTAATTTAGTAGACATATTTCACTTTATAAAAAACCCCTTTTTATCCTCACTCCACATTCAAAATACAAAGAGAAATAAAATGCTTTAAAAGGTCACAGTTGGGGTTGGTGGAGTGTCTGAGGCTCTGAGCGCATGAAAGAATGACACTGCTCTGGTCCCTTGGGACTAGCATAGTATATTGTTGGTGTTTAAAACAATTACAATATTATACATTCAACAGGGGAGAGTAACCTCACTGCATCACTTTTTAATTTAGTAGACATATTTCACTTTTTATCCTCACTCCACATTCAATACACAGAGAAATAAAATGCTTTAAAAGGTCACAGTTGGGGTTAGTGGAGTGTCTGAGGCTCTGAGAGCATGAAAGAATGACACTGCTCTGGTCCCTAGGAACTAAAACAACAAAATGGCAACCAATGAGTCAATGACTACAAGTGTGGGAATAAAAGTTTAAGCATGTTTTTACCCTAAACTAAAACATTTTTTATTCATATACATGTATTTCCTTGTAGTAAATACCTAGTAAATTCTTAAGATGCACATGAGCAGCAGCCTCTTGATCACAGTAGATCCTACGATATGCCAACAGAAAGACAGAATAAAATCCTAAAGATGCAACCTTTTTCAAAAAAATGAAACTTAACAAATGTTAGAATTAGTAAGAGCAGGTGGTCATGGACCAAATTATTCTTATATTCTCAAAAATCCCAAAAGCATTTAATCATATTCAATCATATTAAATTGAACAAAGTGGTGGGTTGATTTCTCAATGAGAATAAGTGATATGCTATTCAAACATCTCATACTTTTTTATTTAGAGTTTTGAGAAGAATGCTTTGAAAACCATCACAAGTTTTGGACTTCTAGTAGCACAATAGCATAAAAATAAATTCAAAGTTTTTCAAATTCAAAGACAATTATTGAAAGAAGACCAACTTCCTTATATAAATAAAGGGAATCAATATTAACAATCACAGCAGCTCACATACCTGCTATCTTAAATCTGTATCAAGAGCCATTTTCAGATATGTTTGCCATCTGCTTGAGTGTTCAACTGCATATCTTCATTACTTCAATAAAAATGTCTTAATCACAATGTCAAAGACAGATAATATGAATTCTATTTCTCAGTATGATTTTACTAAGCATTAAATTTCATGATCTTTTGAGCTGGCATATCGTCTCATTATGTATAACACTTATGCTCCGTTTGGATAAGGTGAAGTTAAGTAAACCTGGTGCAATAAAGTAAATCTAAGTTTTAATAAAAACTAGGTTAACCTAAGTGAACCTAGGTCCATACGTAAAATTGTGTTTGGAAATATACAAGGTGAACCTAGGTTTAAGTAATAAATGTTGTTTGGATGAAGGTAATCTAGCTCATTTTATGTTAAACGAGAACTTAACCTCCAAAAAATTGATGTGTGCTTCACTTGCAAGCTAAAGATTCATTCTAAAAAATTGATCAGCAGAGTGCAAATCATTAGGGATGAACTAATCTATGCTTCATTATTTACTAATAACTCATACTAAAACCCAAGAGGATAACGATTTGGCACTAACTCTAAGAATGATATGGAGCCACAATATTAGTTCCACAAACAGAACCATTGGTGTTCCATCCCAAGACTCGTTTTACATTCGTCACAAAATAAGTCAGGATGCACCATGATATGCAGGGATACTTAGGTAGATTAATTAATTAGATATACATGTACAAATGAAGAAAAATATATGGAGTAGATGCCTAGGCACCTAGCTAATAATTATATAGCCTAAAAAGCCATCTCACCAGTCTCAAAGAGCTATCTTGCACAGATTGGGAAGACGGGATTCTTATCCTCTAAAATGTTCATATTACCACTGTGGCCCCCAGGTGGAAACTGGAAACCTTTCCTAAGCCTTCCTCACAATGTTCTTCACTGCAAATCAATCGTCTCATTCACCATATTCCTGTTTGAAACAAGCACATATATCAAATTCATCCTTTGATAAATGAAATTCTGAATCCACTAAGATCCATCCTGAAAATCCACCCCATTCGAAAATGCACAATAAACGGCACATAAAAATTGTAATTTCCAAGACAACTTTAATTTATAGTGTATGGCCGTATACATTAGTATTATCTAGATCCTAGTTCTGCTGGGATTGATTTCACATTCAACATAACTACGGACTTTCAAAAACATCATTTGTATTGGGCTATTGGCATCATCTAACAAATAGAGGCATCACTTAACTTGCAACTAACAAAAAAATTGAATTTGATGGGTGTCAAATTCATGCAACGCTTAAATGTTTCCATGGAACAACAATTTTACTTTAGCTGTGATTAACTGATTTGCCATACCGGATAATCCGGAATGACTTTGGTGATGCACATTTGTTACAATCTCGTCATTAGTGCTACGTAAACTTTTAAAATTTACCCCCTATTTGTTATTTTAACCAACATACCATGTTTAAGTTAATTGTGAATATTATTCTACAAACTGCACTAAATAGAATAAGCTTCGCTTGAGCATTACTTCATTAATGACTCCTTTTTAAGAGTAGTATGACTTCCATAGGCAGAGTGAGTATTTAGGAGACATATGACTGATATACACTTGAACATAAATATATATTGAATCACTTACTAATGTCACTGAGAACATAACTTTAAGCCTTTCAAAATTTTCAAAATCCAAACTCAATTGATTTTTTCCCGGAATATAGACAGCAAGCAAGAAGCAGAATGTGTATAAGCTAAATGATCAATATCAGTTTTCGAAGAGAAATATACCATTTAATCACCAATAGTCCTTGCAAGAACATTGTCCATTCCTGAAATGATGAAACCTGCTTTTATCTCTGACCACTATATCTCTCTTGTATAATTTCGAAATAAATTTCAGTGCCTGATGACAGTCATCACATGTTCTAAGGTTCTTAACTATCCGGATCACTTTTCCAGGTTCAGTGTTCATCAGACCAAAAGCAACAGCGACTCTCTCAGTGTGGTATCTAATCACAGCCTCCTTCTCTTCATCATCAATGTCATGCAACACAGATGATGTATCATGTTCATAACCATTAGCCTGAAGATCCTTGGAAATCTTATCCAACAATGCACTAATTTGAGGAAATTGAGGATGTGAAGTGTCACCGGCTACAAATTCATGCAACACATTATCAACTTCAATCGAACTGCATCCTGGCATCTTTAACACCCCCCTCTCATTCATTAACTTCCGGCACACAACAACATCGGTCCATCGATTTAAGGAAGCATAAAGATTGGACAAGTAAACATAATTTGCTCCATCACACGGATCCAAATCCAAAAGGTGTTGGGTAACTATTTCACCAAGCTTAGTGTTTTTGTGAACTTGACATGCTCGAAGCAAGCTTCCCCAGACAACCACATTTGGCTTCATAGGCATGGTCCTTATTAGTTCCATTGCTTCTTCAAGAAGCCCAGATCGGCCCAAAAGGTCAACCAAAGATCCATAATGTTCAATTCCGGGTTCAATTCCATAAAAACTCTTCATTTGAGAGAAATAATTTTTGCCAGCAGAAACCAAGCCGCAATGGCTACAAGCACATAGAAGACCTAGAAAAGTAACACTGTCTGGTTTCATACTATCAACCTTTTGCATTGCGTTAAATGCATCTATAGCTTCATTTCCATAACCATACATTCCTAGACCAACAATGATAGAATTCCAACAAAATATATTCTTTGTATGGAGTCCATGAAAAACATCAAGAGCTGATTCTATGCTTCCACATTTGCAGTACATATCAATAAGGGCATTGCCTAAAATAACATCAACCCTAAATCTCTTTTTGTTGATGTAGGCATGAGCCCATTCACCCATATCTAATGCCCCAATATGAGCACATGCCGACAACAAGCTGATCATTGTCACCTCAGTTGGTTTCACATTCTGAGATAACATTTCACGGAATATGTTTATAGCACTGACAAATTCTCTGCATTGTACATACCCAGAAATCATAGTATTCCAGCTCACAACTGTTCTGGTGGAATCCAATTTTGAAAACAACTCCTCTGCGTAAACCAATTGTCCTGATTTACAATATCCATCTATCATAGCATTCCAAGATATTACATCCTTTAATGGGTTCTGATCAAAGATGGAACGTGCAGAATCCATGTCACCAGATTTGCAATATATAGTAATCAACATATTCCACGAAGAAGCATTCCTCTCAGGCATACTGTTAAACAACTGCTTCGCCTCATCCAAAAATCCATTTCTATTAAGGGCTGAAATCATAACATTATTTGCAATGACATCTCTTTCTGGCATTTCACCAAACATCCTCCGCGCATATCTCAGATCTCCAATCTTAGCATAAAAGTCGAGCAACCCAGTCTGCAAAATCACATCAAATTGAAACCCCACTTTCACTATCTGACAGTGAAAAGATTCCCCTAACCAGGTCGCACCAGAATCCACACAGGAACGCAATATCAAAGAACCTGTACTTTTGTTTGGGAAGAAACCGTAAAATCTCGACCAGTGATACATATCAATGAAATACACGAGGCTATGGGATTCAAGTGACATCCGAATCATCGAATTCCAATGCAAAGCATTGGGTCTCGGAAGACTACGCAAAAAGAGCTTTGCGTGCTGGGCATTTCGAGAGATAAAACAAGAGAGTACGAAACTGGTGAGAAGCTCAGGATAATTGAGACACCCATTGGCGATGATTTGTGAGT
The DNA here is from genome assembly GCA_945859915.1 of Cuscuta epithymum. Classification (NCBI taxonomy): domain Eukaryota; kingdom Viridiplantae; phylum Streptophyta; class Magnoliopsida; order Solanales; family Convolvulaceae; genus Cuscuta; species Cuscuta epithymum. Next base: position 3,108,701 of record CAMAPF010000938.1, read on the forward strand.
GGGTTTGTTTCAACTGTGTAAGGGTGAGATGCTTATTGGTAGATAATAGCGGAATAAGTTGATTAGTGAATAAAAATGAATTCTTTACCGATGAATTCATCAGAAAGAATGAATTTATATATGCGACATGGTAATTTGTCTGTTCCTAGCTACATAATAGCAGAAGCAGCAGACAACACACATCTTCCCTCCAGGCCACCTTCTGAGTTTCTAACCTGAGGTAGGATACAGAAAATACATTGAGCATTTTTAAGATAGAAAAAAAGAAAACTCGCCTGAGAAAAATGGCTCAAGAGTCAAAGGCACGCCTCAAGGTGACTTTTGTGGCGTAAGGCTTTACCAAAAGCCTCATGAATTAAGCATGTGTCCACAGACTCCGCACTAAATTCTAATAAATCTTGTTTCATTAAAAAAAATAGTTTTTGTATGATAAAAACAGAGTAATGTGTCTTTTTGTGTCTTTTGATTCTCATTTTGAATTATCGGTATGGGCTTGTAATTATGCATATCTTTAGTTTGTTATTACTAGTTGAACTATTTTAAGTTTTGTTTGTTGATATATATATGGAAGCTCATGCATCAATATGCAAAGGTTTGCATCTCACATCTCCAGAACAAACTGTCTGGATATACAAACTAGGCTTTTTCAACATTGTAAACATCACTTGATTACTCATTTAGTAATTAGAAGTCATAAAAATTGTGAATGGAATGGAACAAAAAAGACCATATATTTTAGATGGAATTTAAAAATCCTAAACATGGTTTGGAAGTATCATAAGTATATAAACTACTATATGCGATGGAGCATTTTCTAACTTAAAATTTTGAAGGTTTACATAATGAAAAAATAGCAGGATAATTTCTTATAAACTACTATATGCGCTGGGGCATTTTCTGACTTAAAATTTTGAAGGTTTACATAATGAAAAAATAGCAGGATAATTTCTTAATAATAACAAGCACTAGAAACTACAAACTGACGTTTGCCTTTTGCTTGCACCATTTTTACAGCATAATAATCTCATAATCCTGGTTAAATTTCCATATTAGTTGTATCTCTTTAGCATTTTGAAGGCCCTAGGCAGAACACGATATTAATGTGATTTCTATAACAGTCATAAAAAAATAAGATGAAATGATTGAATAAAAACACACCCGTCACACCAGATTAGAAACAAAGCATACTCAAAGTGTTCCACAATTTGAAAAGTTTTAACATATACAAAATGCACTAAAAAAGAGTACTTTTTAATACGTTATTCATTCTTTACATACCAATCCATAAAACCGGCAAACGATTTAATAAGCAAATTTCTTGTCAATTTATTTTTTCTCTTTGTACATATAGAATCAAAAATTTGTTTACCCATTATGGAAATACCTACATATAAACATATAAGTATAGATAATAACTAATGAAAAATCATCAATAAACAAATGAAAATTAACAATTACAATATACAAATATTAAAAATTAGTGACAAAATAACTAAATGATTAATCCAATTACAATTATAAAATATTAGTGCAAAACATAAACAACTAACAAGTAAAAAATAATAAGATTGTAACATTTATTCTTAACAAAAAAAATGCAATAAATAATGAGTTAATGACAAAAGATGAAAAAAATGTCCAGCGATAGCGTAGTAGAAGTTGTAGAATTCCCAATTGCAGAAAGGTCTGAAGCAATCAAGCAAAGACTCGTACGTACCTGGAACTCCGGAAGAAGAGAGGAAGCGCTTAAGCTCAAAAACCGGAATCTTTATTCGTCCCAGGCTTTGAGTCTCGCCGGTCTAGGAGTTGGTGGTTTGGGCGACGGCGTCTGAGCTCTCTGTCGTGGGAGGATCAAGTATGCGTCTGTCAAGTTTCAGAATTTCAGCTACTCCGCATTAAATTCAGTAATAGCTTCTTACTCCGTATGATTTGAGGCCCTAACAATAATTAGAAGGTTCAAAATTGATTATAAGTGATTTCATGTTGAGAGAAAGGTCTCAACTCTCAAGACTGAGTTCTGGTGTAGCAAAACTGCAATAGGCTTAATGCCAAAAGTAATATATTCAAGCTTTTGTATGTGTTTAATTAAACTAATTTATCTACAAGTACCATCAAGGGCATTTGGTCTAGTGGTATGATTCTCGCTTCGGGTGCGAGAGGTCCCGAGTTCGATTCTCGGAATGCCCCGTTAAGTTTTTGAGTTTTTCAAACGTTCCTTTTCTGCAACAGTAAAGTAAAAATAATAAAAAACATTTCCCTTTCAGCGTGGGCATTTGGTCTAGTGGTATGATTCTCGCTTTGGGTGCGAGAGGTCCCGAGTTCGATTCTCGGAATGCCCCTCTCCTTTAGTTTACTTTTTGTGCCTATATTTTCAGCCATCAAAGCTCGATTTATTCACAAAATGACAAAATCTTTCTTTCAGGCTACGTTAATCTAATTTAGGGCTCTTGCACTTTCTTTTAGGGGTGGGCAATTCGGTTTAAGGTTCGGTTTTTTTCGGTTTATTCGGGTTGGGAGAATTTGTACTAAACTAAAACCATTTGTTTTTCGGTTCGGTTCGGTTTGAAATTCGATTTACCAAAGTAAAAAATATTATGTTTACTTTTGTTTGATTTGATTCGTTTGCTTATGATTATTATATTATTTGATCAAGTTCTATATTTTAGAATTAGAAAATGAAAGTAGTAGTCCATCTCATCTTTTTTTAATTTATTGATTATTTAAATAAAATGTAAAAGGAAATAAAATATTGAAAAATAAATAAGAAAATATTATAAATTAAAACTTCTAACATCTTTTTATATATATGTGATAGTATGTATGAAAATATGTTTGACGATTACACTATCACATTGCATTTATATCAAGTTCAATTAAACTATAGTACAATATACATTTTACCGTATACAAACTCAATTTCTTTTTATATATATGTGATAGTATGTATGAAAATATGTTTGACGATTACACTATCACATTGCATTTATATCAAGTTCAATTAAACTATAGTACAATATACATTTTACCGTATACAAACTCAATTTCTGGCTATATAAGTGTTGTAGCGAAACATCTTACCGTGCATCTAACCAGTAAGTGTTGTTGTCTTCCATGATGCATGAAATCACTTATATTTACAATACTCATCACTCAAATATCCAATCAGGCAGTAATGAGAAGTGTGCTCAACCTAAATCGCTGCACTTGGGCTCTTATTAAGTAAAGTCGGTTTCATATATAAGCTATAAATTAAACTTTCTTCGGATTGTATTCCAGCTATGTTCAGATTTGGGAAGCTAGAGAATCAGATTATCTACCTAATATATGTGAAAGCTTGAGTTAGGAATGCTACATAATGATATAGTAGAGTATGTGAACTCTTAGTAGAATCAAAGTTTTGTTCTGAGATTTCAACTGTTGATTTGCAGTAGTTCTTTAGTTTTTTCTTACTTTTATACGTAGTAATTATATGGGTTTTGGCAGATCCAGACATTTCCAGAAAAGCTTGTTTGGCAGTTTTCTTGATAAAAATTCGGTCTCTTGTTTCTCAAAAAACAAAAAAGCATGTAGGTGTCAACTCTGTCATCAAGAATGAGTTCATTGTTTCATGTAATTTTCATACTTCTATTCAAGTGTTTCATTAGTAGTTATGTGATGAAATACCCAGTGTACACTACCGCTATAGAGAAATGGCTACGAATTTCATGTCATCCTCATTTATTAAACAAGCTCCTGAGTTGACAAAAGGACTTCCCTGGTATCATGCTTTTATGGGGTAGTTACCAAAATAGGAGTAAAACATAGGACTTATGCAAAAAGAGCAGTAGAGTTTTAAAATTGGCTAAAGGGTCAAATAGGCCCTTGAACTGACTTAAAGTGTTCAATTAACCCCTTATATAGGAGGTTTTTCCGGGACGTCGCTAATTGGGGCGGTTCCTGGTGGAAATTTTTTATAAATTTTTTTGAGCATCTTCTTCATTAAGTCTAGTTTACTCATACCAAATTTCAGCTAAAAAATCAATCGGGAAGGCAGTCAAATGATTTTTTTGAAGATAACTGCGAAGTTAAATAGCGCAGTACATTTCAGAAAATCATTTGACTGCCTTCCCGGTTGAGTTTTTAGCTGAAATTTGGTTTGGGTAAACTAGACTTAATGAAGAAGATGCTCAAAAAATTTCATCAAAAAATTCCACCGGGAACCAGCCCAATTAGCGAAGGCCGGGCAGAACCTCCTATATAAGGGGCTAATTGAACACTTTAAGTCAGTTCATGGGTCTATTTGACCCTTTAGCCTTTAAAATTCCCAAAATAGGAGTATTTTTTTGTAAATGGACAAGGATACCCCTGCCTATTGCTGCCTGCTGCTACAGTACCGCCGCCGGCCAGACTTTGCCGGACTGCCGCCGCCTCTGGCGACCACCGCCGGAAAATTTTCCAGATTTTTTCCCTGGAAATTTCCCAGCATTTCTGTCGCCGGCTGTCGCCGGGCAGCCCCGCTACCAACGGACTGCCTTGGTTGCCCAAGGGAACTGGGGGGGGGGGGGAATCAATTAGAATAAAGGTTTCTGCCGGTCGCCGGAGCTCCACCGCCGGCCACCGCCACCACCGGACTGCCGCCGCTACCAACGCCCTGCCCCGCCACCGACGGACTGCCCTTGTTGCCCAGGGGAGCTAGGGGGGCAATAATTAATTACAATAGGGGTATTAGGGGTAAAAAAAATTAATGTTTACTCCTATTTGGGGAACTTTAGGAGTTAACTCCTATTTAGGGAAATGTGTTATGTTTTAGGGGTTTTTGCAAAAATAATACTAAAACAAATCTCATTGACAAAAATAGGACTAGTTTCAAAAAGTTCCAAAAAAGAGACTAAACTTATATATGTAACAATTACCAAAACACACTAATGACCAATTCGACCATGACCAACCCAATTGTGACCAATCCGACCGTGACCAACCCAATCGTGACCAATCCGACCGTGACCAACCCAATCGTGACCAATCCGACCGTGACAAACCCGATCGTGACCAATCCGACCGCGACAAACCCGATCGTGACCAAACCAACCGTGACCAACCCAATCGTGACCAATCCGACCGTGACCAACCCAATCGAGACCAAACCAACCGTGACCAATCCGACTGTGACCAACCCAATCGTGACCAATCCGATCATGACCAACCCAATCATGACCAATCCGACCATGACCACCGCCCCGACCACCACTATCCCCCGACCACCGCCGCCCCCGACCGCTGTCCAACCGGGTGACAGCTGCGAACTGCCCCTACCCCAGCCCCCTCCCCTGCATCAGCCCTGACACTGCACCAGGTCCCTCCCATGCACCAGCCCCCCCCTCCCCCTACTTCAGCCCGTCCCCAGCACCCCTCCGATGGGCGGCCATCGAGATGCTCCAGACCTTGCAAGACGAAGAAGATGACAGAGCTTTGATGTTCCAGAAAAGAAACAGGAGGAACATGTTAGATCTGCACTTGATCTGTGACGGCGGAGGCGCAGTTGCTCGGCGATGGAGACGGAAGCAGCTTCTCGGCGACGGAGACGGCAGCTTGATATTTGCGATGGAGAAGACAGGCTGAATTGGCGACGAAGACGATTTCTTTTGGTGCGAAGCGAAGGTCCCTGTGAGCGATGCCGCGAGGGAGCAGTTCGATCGGTCTCTTTTTTGTCCTTTCCGTATTTGGTCCTAGTTTTGTCCAGTGAAAAGTCCTAAGTCTTAGTTTTGCCATTATTTCTATGTTTTACTCCTATTGGTAGCAATTTCTCTGCTTTTATTTTGACTCATATCATATTGGCTTTTTGTGTGATAGGTGAATATAAATACTATTTCTTGAACAAAGGAGTATATAAAGTTGATTGAAAAGGTAGTACCCGAAACAAAAACAATTTATTTTCAGCTTTACAATCATAGTATACTAGTATTTGACATGGTCTATTTTTATATTAGTACTAGTTATTTTAACGCGCGTTGCGCGATAAGATTAATGCCCAAGCATATTATTATTTATGTAAGATAAATAGTGATTTATTCTTTTGATTAGTTTAAAATGATACTCGTATGTAACTTGAATAAATTACATGAAAAGGTATAACAATAATAAGATCCATATTCCAATGAATATCTAAGGGATGAGAATAACTTATTTTTTTATCAATTGAATCTTTTGCATACACAAGTTTGGCCGCTCTTGTCACATCTGGCTTAATAGTGTTAGAAATAATGTTTGGGGTACCCTATTTTTACCCCCGTTGTGTGGTTCAAATGAGACAATTCATTTAAGTGGGACAATCTATTGAAATGATGGACTCACTTGAACCACTTCGAATGAAATAAAAATGGATACCCCAAAATGGAGTACACCCAACATAACTCATAATAGAGCTATTTACATAGTACGAATAAATCAGGCTTTTTAGCCATGTAATTATTCTAGTTTTAATTGGTTTTACTTTAGTTTTTTTGTTCTTCTATAACTATTATATATACCGTATAATATATCCTTTCATACCTAACTTCGTCACAATCAACTTTATCAAGTTGATGTTGGGTGTAAAATTAGAATATAACATGCTTGAAGTTTGTGCAAAGGAAAAAGAAATGAACAGATAAAATTGCGAATTCATTACTTTAAAAAAAAGTTTTTTAGGACAAATAAAAACAGAAAGTTGATAACGTCCGGTGAAATGACAGGAGTATTATTTGTGAGGTTTTTCCCAAATACTACTAATAGAAAAGTCATGAGAAAAAATGTGACTTAATAATTATTAGCAAATATAATTGTATTCAAAGTTTACATCATAATCACTAGAAGTTATCAAGTCACATTTTTATGCATTACTTTTCCGGGAGTAATATAATTATATTTTTTCATTATTTATTCTATATATTTTCTTTGATATTCTTAATGCATTATTACATTTCCAAGTTTTTAGACCTTACATATTTGAATTTCACAATTATTTTATGTCATTAACATTCACACTTTAAGAAAATGAAATTATGCAGAGATTAAACGGGACATGTATGATGAGTTCAGCTTGCATTGTACACGAAGCACCGTACCTCTTGTATAGCTGTGTCTAGTGATGATCATAGTATAATACACGGAGTATCAGAGATGAGAATGGTTTCTAGAGAATGAAGTACGTAGCATTGCCTATTGATTCACTATTGATATTATCAATTATGACTTCAAAAAGTAACAATGTATGGTTCATTGCTTTTAATTTTCTGGAAATGTCCACAAGTAAGTAACTTTCCCTCAAAATCTATAACATGAGAGGCCGTTTGACAACACTGTTTTCGACGTACTTATCAGGTTTATCAACCTACTTTTTCACTAAACACATGATTTTTACTTTGCGCGCTGAATTGTGTAATAAGCATAAAAAGTAAGGTTGAAGTTACTTTTCTGACTGTATTGACTTAAGTTACTGTAGATGACCATTTTAGCTATTTTCACATATAATTTTTTCTTTATTTTATTAATAATAATATATTTTAATTTTTTTCTTAAATCAGTAGAATTAGACAACGAAGCCACTTCAGCCAGAACTTCATAAATTTCAGCAAAATCAGCTAAATCAGCAGATATTCGTGCTATCAAACAGGCTCTGAATATAAATTCATAAAACAAAGCATATAAAATATGTACCTCATATTTGCCATTATTTCACTGTCGATCTGTAACAAATATACCTTTTTAAACACACAAAACGAAAATGTGACACAAGCAATATAAAAATGTAGGGAAAAAGGTCAGATAGGGTCTCGAACTTACATAAAAATGTCAAATAAGGCTTTATATAGGAGGTTCTGTCCGGCAGTCGCCATTTGGGGCGGTTCCCGGTGGAAGTTTTTGATGAAATATTTTGAGTATCTTATTCATTAAGTCTAGTTTACTCATACCAAATTTCAGCTAAAAACTCAATCGGGAAGACATTCAAATAAATTCTTGAAGATAACTGCGCTTTTAACTGACCTCTAATATCTGGTTTGGTTTGAACTATTTTGGCCTGGTAAATAAATTCAATCTGGTTTGGTCTGAACTATTTTGGCCTGGTAAATATCTGACCTTTGTGTATTTTATAACTACGAAAATCTAGTCTGCACTAATCTGGTCTGAGATTGAAAACGATTCAAAACAAAACATCCTAAATTTGTATAAGTTCATTATATGTTGTCAGCATATGCAATATGACATTTATGTTAAAGTGAGTGCCATTCAAATTATAAGTACAAGCATACCAAAAGAGAACCACTATGACCCGATAGTGAGTTTTTCATGCGAAATTGTGAATTAAAAATGCAAATCTGGATAATAAATGATGGAGAGTCATTTCTCTAGAGATTTCTTAGAGGCTTCGATTATAAAATAAAATTAATGGAGCAATGAAACGTCCGAGACAGAGAAGAAAAATAAAAGAAAATCATTAGGACTTTAACTCAACGGAACATAGACGGGAAGATACGTCGATGACAATAACGGAAGAGTATTAAAGCTACGAGCCTACGAGGTACAATCTTTGTTAGTAATATACGGTACGTGAATAATACAATAATACGTACGTTCGTGTATAATACGATACAATTATATAAAATACGGCTTAATATATATTTCATACGTTCGTGAAATATATAAAGATACGGACGCGTTTTAAACGTTTCACAATTTAAAAATACGGCATATAATATGTTTTTTATATACGAAGTACTTATTTAATGATAGAAATAAAGAGTTATTTAACATTTTTTGCACCCCAATCTTCAATAATTTAAAATGTACGGAATAGTTTTTTTTTTCAGATTTACGTATTTAAATGCATAGGTACAATACGTAATAAAAATGACATTGCCTATATAAGTAGAAGTGGAGAGATATTACTAGAAAATAGTTGATATTACTTTGACCATGAGTTTAGTGAGACGCCACAACATTTTTCAATATCTTTGGAGTCTTGGTATATGGGTGGAGAACAAAAGTAATATAGTAGTAGTACAATAGAAATATCGAAACAGATTACGAATTTAAGAAGCTAATTCATTAAATGTAATGACCGTTAAACAATTAGCGAACATATAAGGCATAACGTTTTTTAAGCAATATAAATAATATTGATTAGCTTGACATGCATTTTGTTTCAGTTGTATCACTCCATTAGGCTTCCGTTTAATGGTGTTTTTTTTTTCATAAAATACGTATCAATACGTACAGTACATGTATTATACATTTTATCCTTAAAGCACGTGAGTTTTTCAGAATTTTCTGAAAAATTCATAAACAGGAGTATTATACGTAATAAAATACGTATCAATACGTACGGTACGTGTATTATACATTTTATCCTTAAAGTACGTGAATTTTTCAAAAAAAATTGAAAAATTCATAAACGGGAGTATTATACGTGAATTGTACGTTCGAGTGTATTATACGCGAATTATACGCGAATAAACTAACAGAGGGTACAATGAGTGAAACTTGTTGTACAGGTAGGTAATGCTTTAAAGTACACCAACACATTTTCTATACAAAAAATGACCTTACCTTCATTGATGTTTATAAGATTTAGATATTGTTTGTCACCTACAGAATGTGATATAATTGCCAACAAAGAGAAAGGAGTTTCAAGCATCCATGCAGAAGTTGTAATATATTTAGACAAACAGCAGAAGCATTCAGATGTAGTCTTTATGGTTTGGATAAGAAATTGTAGCCTTCCTCCACAACAACCTTACTTCCAAATAGAGAAACATAATATGTTCATGGGGATTGGGGACGGTGTTTCATTGGTAATCACAATGCAATAATATACTTCGTACAAGTAATTGACATGCATGCGAACAGTCCAACACTAATAGAATAATCTTCTAACTCTCACCATCATCCTTCCTATTATTATTACTAGTAAACTCACCCGTGCGATGCACGGTCCGAGAATTTTCCTTCAAATTTGTTTGTGCTCACTAATTCAAATTACACTATCAATTGATGAGAGCATCTATCTCCATGGAATATTGATACAATTTCAAGCAATTAACAAAACACACTTATAATATATATTATAGTTAAAAAAAGAGCACTAAGCATTACTTAAAAGATCAAAAACATCCAACAAATACTTAGAAACCATAACATTGTAAATATACATTCCATGTAACCCTAAACATTGTTGAACACTTTTTGAATACAACATTCTGAGTCTTGTTCAGTGGTTCCTTCTTCTTCATCAATACCCGTGCGATGCACGATTGGTGAAATTTCGCGAGTATAATTAACATTAGCCAACATTTTATTTAAAAAATTAACAAACTTGTAATTTTAATTGAATTGTTTAGAATTATACTCCATACAATAATAAAACTTGATGTAAATGAAACATATAAAATACAATTTACTAATGATTACAGAGTAGTACATTATTTTTTATAGCCCGCAAAATAGTAAGTAACACGCAATATAAACATCATTTGAAAAAAAATTACATTCCATGGCAAATTTTATGAAACGCTTCTTTGTACCTTCTGTCTATTATTAACCCTTGTTAAAAGGGAAATTACACTAAATAGGACAAAAAAAGATTTATGTATTCCAAAATTGGACCTTAAGCATGACAATATTTTTCAAGCTTGACATTAATTACACCTATTTTGCAATAAAAAACATGACAATCTTATTTTGGAATTCTCAAACTTATTTACTCATATTCGAAAATTTTCCCTTATTAAAATCCTTCATTCAAGTAAATTTTTGACAAAGATTTTTTCATTTTCAAATCAAAGGTCTACATATGTTAACTGAAGGTATAAATTTTTATAATTACTAAATAATATGGTGACATTACATCTAGAAATATTTGGGTAAATATACAACTTTAAATTGGTATAGTTAATTTATTGTCACATATTTGTGTAAATAAAATGTATAGCCTTTTTGGTTACATGAAAGAGAAAAAAACTCCTAAAACTAAGGATTGTATTTGGTGTCTTTAAAGAATATACACATACATAAATGTTTCTCAAGTGAGAGAATATGCTATTTATTTGTAATGTCAAAATAGATAGCTACTAATTTCACTTCACCTATTTATTTATGCTATATTTCTATTTAACCCTTACATCTATACGAATTGCATTATTTAGACGAAAAATTGCTGACGTAACCTGACAAATCAAGGGGGTGTGCAGATATGTGAAAATGTGTTATGTCTTTATCTATACGAATTGCATTATTTAGACAAATTGCTGATGTAACCTGACAAATCAGGGGGTGTGCAGATATGTGAAAATGTGTTTTGTCTTTATCTATACGAATTGCATTATTTAGACGAATTGCTTATGTAACCTGACAAATCAAGGGACTGTGCAGATATGTGAAAATGTGTTATGTCTTTATCTATACAAATTGCATTATTTAGACGAATTGCTAATGTAACCTGGGAAATCAGGGGGCTGTGCAGATATGTGAAAATGTGTTATGTCTTTATCTATACGAATTGCACTATTTAGACGAATTGCTGATGTAACCTGGCAAATCCGGGGGTGCAGATATGTGAAAATGTGCGATGTCTTTATCTTTACGAATTGCATTTTTTACACGAATTGCCCGGGTAAATTGGCAAATCAGGAGGGTGTGCAAATGTGTGAAAGTGTGTTACGACATTATTAAACAATACTCAAATATGAATTTGTGAGAAAATGTTAGTTGAGCGCGAATTAGAAGTAGAAGAATGACGGAAACGATGGCGGTCAATGACAGAAAAGAAGGGATGGAACTGTATAACCTTTATTGTTTATGGCAAAATAATTCGTATTTTCTTTGCATCTAATTTTTTAAAATAAGCAAAATGGTATCGTATTTGGACCGGCATACCATACTCATCATGTAGGCCGGTCATACTGTATAATTTGCATTCAGAAACTCCCTGAATAAAAGAAATACTTCGTACTCCGTATATACTTACCGAAAGCCACCATTTTGGGTTTAATGCACCAAACCCCTCTGTGATTTGGAAATTCAGCGCATTAAACCCACCATTTTTGTACACCAGATGACCAGATCTATATTGTTCTGCAAGAATTTACCACCGTATGTGAAGTGATATTTTCTCATTTTCTATCCAGATCTCATCTCTACTTTTGAGGATAAGATATGGCTTGCTCTAACTTCCATGTTTACGCGTTGGTCGTTTGCGGTGGTAGGATCTGCTTTAGGTCTCCGGTGTCTTCCCCGGAGAAAGCTTCGACTCCAATTGTATCCCCGGCCGCCGCTCCGATTTCTTCATATGCGACACCTCCTTCCGCAACTCCTATTACTATGTACCCTCCAATCATCGCGTCACCACAGTCCACTCCTTCGTCCCCTACCGTCCCTGCTGCTACCATCAACCCTCACCCAAAAATCAACCCACCAGTGCAGCTTCTCCTACTCTTAGGTTTGCCGCCTCTATTCCGCCAGAGTCGTATTTCAGATCCAACCACAAAACACATTCACCGCCTGTTCATATTGAAGCCTCCAACAGCGCCGAACACAGAAGAACTCAAATGGCGACTACGACAAAACATACAACATCTAATTCAAAGGTGATGAATGTAAATATATCTATCTTTTCCATTTTATTTCATGTTTTTGAGGTCCGAGGATATGCCAGACTGATTTTACAAATACATAGTTGTGCATCTAATGTCAGAGCTTGAAATTCGTGGAGAACAAAAAAATATTCACCGATTTGCTCATATAGATTTGAAAGGAGGTGTTTTTTTATTTGTCAAATAGACTTCAAGATTTTAGTTTTATATACTTTATTTTCTGATATATGACTACATGCTAACACTAATCTGAACCGTATACTTGTGTGCATGTAATTTATGAGTGGGATATTGTACTGCTTGGCATTTGTTTGGATCTGAAATGTGATATTTATGATCTGTTTATACTTCATATGCTAGTACTTATCTTTAAAATGTTGCTGTGTACATTTTACTGTTGAATCAGAAATCATTGAGAATAGACCATTCTTCACCAATGGGCTTTTGTTATGATCTGAAAGAAGGTATATTATGATATGGCATCTCGACTGGTGATTAAATTTGATAATTAAGTTGCTATGCTTGATGTAATCTCTAATTACATGATATTGGCTGCAGGAAGCTTTGGGAGAAAACCTACCTCTATGGAAATTCACTTGAAATATGCAATTATGTTGGGGTGATTAAGCTATCCAACAAACAGGTAATCATCACATTTGTTTGGGATTTAATTACACAAATGTGTTTAAAAGAAACAAATTCAGAAATTATTTTCCAAATTAGTTTATTAAAAGATTTGAAGTCAATTTGTAAAACTTGTTGTTTATAATCACAAATAAAAGAAGTTGTGTGCACAACTTTTGTGTACACAACCTGATAATGACAAAAAATGGATCAGTGGCTATACTCAACTTAGCCACTGATTTCCCATTTTACCATTTCGGTCCGTCCCGCTATGATTGTCCCATTTTACCATTTCGATCCGTCCCACTAAGATTGTCTCATACCTTATTTGGTAAAGTTTGTATAGTTCTAAATCATTTCTACTTTATTTTTACTTTATCAATTCAATATCAATCACATAAACTTACTTTTATTAATAACTGTGCCACTTTTTCTTGTCCCAAACTTAGGGGGACGGAGGTAGTATAATCTAAGAAACTAATTTCTTATTTTCTATATTTATTAATGACTATATTGAACATGTGGGTGAGATTCTGGAATGAATCCAATCATGCTATTTATGAGTTTTGGAATATTTCGAGTTCTTTTATAATCTAGATATGAGTTATAACAAAAATTTCAAATAAACCTTCAAGCCCATTTCTATGTTGTTGTCTGATCATGACTGAGCTATCGTTTTTTGACAGCATGTATATGCATATGCATGTGTGATTGTATTAAAAAACTTTGAGTAAAACACATGATTTTGATGAATAATCTGGTATTGTAAACACAGTGCATACGTTGATGCTGATGTCTCCATGCATGTGTTAGATCACTTTTACTAAAACACATGACAATTGATGTGTTTTATGTGGATGATATTACCTGAATTTGATCTTTTGAGTCATATTTCACCTGATTTAGTTAGCGTATGCATGACTAATATCTACGCTTCAGCTTCCCCTGCCTCAAAATATTTTGAGTAATTATGAAATTTTTAACATTTGAAGGGCTATAAAATAGTCAAATAACCACAATCGTGATATTTTGGTACCACAATACATTGTGTAGGAAGATATTAGGTTGAAAACGAAAACCACTATTAGTACTGAGAAAGAAACACATTAATACATTGGGAAATTAATATTAATATTACATAGTAAAGCCCATTTATGGGCAAGCAAAAACTAAACATTGGGCAAATGAACATTAGAACATAGGTAGCAAACATAGTAAGTGACACTTGTTTTATAAAAAGTCTGGATGTGTTCTCCAACATTAAAAAATGAATTGTTTCATTTTTACAAAACATAACCTTTTTTAAGATAAATATAATATACAACATTATGATTACATTATACCAAGAAAGAATGACTAAGATATGCAAATATAATGTAAGTCAATGTGTCTATCATAGGACCAATTTTGTTCACCCCTTCAAGGAGGGAGGACATCACCCCCTTCCTTCCATGCTTGCCATTTGGACAAAAGAAGAAATATGCACCAATGTAAGAGAACTCATATTCTGGACTAAAATGATGCTCAAAGTTTGTAGAATCACCAAAGTAACCCAACACTCAGGAGCTTCGTTGCGAACTCACGTTCAAGCCCCATACTTTAAATTTTAATCTGAAATAAAAAATAAATAACAAATTTTTAAGACAACAACAAACATTGAATATTTGTAATTTGTAACAACCTATAAAATAACCGAATAGATACACAATTGGAAACCGTAAAAAAGAATGACATAAATTGTTTTTGACTTTATAAGGATGTTCTTGAACCCATCACTATGGTGTCCTTTGGGGACAATAGATCACAAATTTTTGAATCCTTTGTTCTTGTATCCATCACTACTTAAATTGAATGATTATAAATTATTTCAACTGATGATTACTTTAGCAGTTGAGTTAGTATTTTTCAATGGTTTCATCTAATATGTAACTAACTACTATAAATTGGTTGCAGGAAGTTCTATTGGAGTGATTAAGCTATCCAGGTAGTATCGCTCTAATAAATACGAAGTTCTATACTACACCCAAATAAAGAAATAGATTGAACTTTACACAAAATAGAATCATCATATTTGTTTGATGATTTCAGAGATCGGCAACAATTCAGATATTCATTAATTTTCAAATGAAGTCATGGGTGTTTTGTTGTTTGTTATTATAACTCCAGTTGTTTTATAATAAGTTTTTGAAAGATGTGGTCACCACACGATGTATAAAATCAACAATTAACCCATGATCCTGAATTAATTTTTGTGAAACGTATAATATTGATTTAAACCTGATTGTGAGATTTTGTTTCAGTCCAAAAATAAGTTTTGCATATGAATTAAAATTATTAAATCAAACTTAAAAGACTGTTTTATACAGTGTACTAAAGCTAAAAATACAAACTATTATTATTAACTTGAATGATGAAATATAATCACACGAAATGAGTTCTTTAAATTCCTAAAATATTACATGACATCAACCCATGTGACAGATCTTGATAAAATTCCAAGCATCTGTTTGAACTGTCTATTTTTACTGATGATTAATTGACAGTTGGGTTAATATCTTTCATCTTATATTTAACTCCCCAAAATTTGATGCAGGTGGATACTCCTCCTGAAGAAATTGATTTAAAAATAGGTGAGCATGTATCTTTGAGATCCTATTCACTTTCTCAGGAATGTGAGCATTTGCATGATATAAATAAAACCTGCAGAAAATAATAAGATCAGTTATAAAGGCCACATACCAACCATTTCGATAGAGCATTGCTTTTGGTTCTTGTGTGATCTGGTTGATGCCAAAGATTGTGAGGATTGAAGAACATGATTCCTACGGAGTATTTTATAGCTGAAAATAGCATTGGCATTGCATCTCAATCACTGTTTGCACCTCAAATCCCACCAATAGAAAAGGGTTAAAACCTGCAGGGAATACTGTTTAAGCTGGGGTTTTAAAATAGAACAGCTGTTTCACCACAAATCCACGCAAGCTCATACTTTCGAAAGCCTTGAATTTCATTTTTTTTAATTGTTTAAATGAATGACTCAGCTTAAGCTGACAGAATGACTATTCCCACCTAAAAACCCACCAATTAAAACAATCGAAACACTTGGAGGGAACACTGTTTGCTAGCATTTCAAAACCCAACAGTGTTTCTTTTGTATGAAATCACACGCAAGCTCAAAATCACACGCAATTCCAAACTCAATTTCAGGGCAGTTTTTTATTTTACAATTTTTAACACAGAAAATATATCAAGTTGAATGACTCATCTCGGCCTTGGAAATATTTAACACAAAAATTGATTTTGTAATTGTTTTTTATATTATAATGATAAAAGGCATGATGTTGACATAAATGGGAGGGAACACTATTCACAAAAAAACTGATCCTTTAGATATTAATAGATTATTATTATTATTATTATTATTATTATTATTAGTATATTATTATATCATTTTGAGGGGCCCCGTTCCTGAAAATATGTGTATGTGCGCGTGTGCACGATAACACATGAGCCCTTGAAGGTTTTCTTTTGTTCCCCTTGTATTTTTCATTTGCTCTTCAGACAAATCTAAAGTGAGTGAACTTATTATAAAAGAGTCCAGAAATCAGTTTGAAGTTACAAATCATTACAACCTTTCTGTCTTACTAAACTTCGTTTCTTATTACAAAAAGTTATCATTAATAGGTGAGCGACTAAGCGGTTTTAACTTATATTCCATATTTCATTGGGAAACAGATGGTTTTGTAAATAAAAAGAAGCTACATGCATAGCTTTCTGAATAAAACACTTGTTTATAGCATTACTGCTGTTAACAAGTATTACACTATGTTTTTCTCTATTTTTTCCTTCACACAATAGTTTAGTGGTTATCGAAAGTGGTTATGCCTAACCTATATCTTTCCTGAACTATTTATTTTACATTGCTTATGAGATTAACCTTTCATTCACACTACGGGGGTTGGTGTAACCGGAAAGTGGAGTTCATGTGCTCACATGTACTTGTTGAGGACTCCATTGCATTCAAACAAGAATTAATACATGCTATTGACGCTAGGAAACCCTTTGTCAAATTTAGCTGGGTAGAGGTGTATAATTTCATTGAAGTGCCTGAATATTGGTTTATTCCCCCACTTCTAAGAGAATAAATAAATAAATAAATAAATAAATAAATAAATAAATAAATAAATAAATAAATAAATAAATAAATAAATAAATAAATAAATAAATAAATAAATAAATAAATAAATAAATAAATAAATAAATAAATAAATAAATAAATAAATAAATAAATAAATAAATAAATAAATAAATAAATAAATAAATAAATAAATAAATAAATAAATAAATAAATAAATAAACAAACAAACAAACAAACAAACAAACAAACAAACAAACAAACAAACAAACAAACAAACAAACAAACAAACAAACAAACAAACAAACAAACAAACAAACAAATAAATAAATAAATAAATAAATAAATAAATAAATAAATAAATAATTTTTAGGGACTACTATGTTCATAGGTTACTATTATAAAACTCTAATTGCATGCTACTTTTCACAAACCCTAAGTGTAGTCGTCACTCTCTCACTGTCCACCCGCCTCTCATTGCCCACTGTCTAGTCGCACAGCCACCCGCTGTCCCACAGCACCACCATCTACCATTTTGCCGCACTCTTGTCCACCGCTCGGCCTTGCGCTTCCATCCTCTTGCAGCCACCCGAAGTGTGACCACCTCTAACTTCCCACTGTGCAACCGGTAGACGTCCTGCCTCCATCCGGACATGACATCCCACCCCAGCCTCCAACTGCCTGCTCAACTCGAGTCTCCCCAACAACTCAGGTATTTCAGCCAAGACGGTCGAGCTCGAAGGCGAACCCAAGGTTGAAGTCAAACCCTAGATTGAAGATGATTAAAGACAGTGTGCAGAGAATTCTAGGAATATGACAAGAATGTAGTGAATAATTTGTATTGAATGTAGTGAATATGAAAGGAATTGCAGTGATTATGATAAGAAGTAAATTTATATGACAAAAACTATAGTAATGTAGAATATTAACATTGGAATAAAATGCAGTTATCAAATCTAAAAAGAAGAAAAAACTACAATTCCAAATATTTAAGTAATTTCGTTCCATAACTGTGACATGAAGTGTTGTAATGTCGACATAAAGTATTGTATATGTAATTAGATGTAAAAACTAAAGTTATCAAATCTAAAATGAAAAAAAGAATGATAAATTCATAACATTTTCGTAACGTCGTGCAGTACCTGTGGCATAAAGTGCAGTAAATGTCATGTTATAATGCCTGCATAAAGTGAAGATTGTGCAGCATTTTTAATTGGAAGAAAGTAGTGCAAAATGCATCTTTTTAATAAGAGTATTTTCGTCCTTGAACATTTTTGTATGATGAGATCTTTTCCCGATTTTTAATCATATGAATGTCTAAAAAACACATAATCATATTTCGGGAAACTCAATAAATATTGAGATCACTGATAATAATTTAGATGTTATATATGTATTATTTTTTAATATTTAATGATTAAGTTATCATTTAAGGTGCTAATTAATTCCGAAAATAAAAAATGTGAATCTTTAGGTGAAACGTTATTTTAAAATGGTAAAGTATTATTTCCTTCAAAATTGTAAAATTATGGTATTAATTGCATAATTTAAAATATTTTCAAATTGATGAAGACACAATTAACATTCTAAACTTCCATTGTGAAATAATAATGTTACCCCAAATCCATATTATTGAAACACTTTTAATTTGCTATTATAAATCATGCAATCTACTTACTTAATAATAATGTACAACCTTCAAATTATAAAATGAATTATCAATTAATTGTTATTGAGTACAATTAGTGAATAGTCATCAATTTCAATTCAGCCCTAAATTTATACTACTTACATATATTATGGAACATTAATTTTCAATAAATTACCAGAATAATATAATCAATCCATTTAGAGAGAATATGTATAATAGAAATATTTTATAATATTGAATTCCATTCCATATTTTTAAATACTTTATCGAGTTGGTTCTAGAAAATCACTGCACAAATAATTTTGAAATCCTTCATTTGGTATTTTGAAATGTTTTATATACATTGTTTCAAGAAAATACACAAATTTTGAAATGTTTGACATACGTCATATTCCATTCAATTTATATATTAATACTATAAATACTATATTTCAAGCTCGTGTGATGTATGAATGACCAATAATATGCGAGAACCTTTACTTCAATTCTAATATACTCCGTATAACTTTTCGTGAAAAAGTAACTTAACCTTCTTTATTTCATATTCGTAAATATGGTGGAAAAACATACTTTAGTTGCTATAAAATATAAAAGAAAGGTCAAAAGGCAATATTGAAGACTACTTTAATTATGCACCGTAAAATTCACCGAAGGTCGTCAAACGTCATCTTGTATATGAGTTCCTTTGAAAATCAATTGAAAAGAAATTAATTAATCAAATCCAAATTAAAAACTAAATTT
This sequence comes from Cuscuta epithymum, assembly GCA_945859915.1. Lineage (NCBI taxonomy): Eukaryota > Viridiplantae > Streptophyta > Magnoliopsida > Solanales > Convolvulaceae > Cuscuta > Cuscuta epithymum. Next base: position 3,128,457 of record CAMAPF010000938.1, read on the forward strand.
GAACAATGAAGCAAAGAGGAATAAAAGAACTTGTCTTCAAAACAGATGACCGGATTTGTTGAAAAATCCTTGTGGCTTATCTTCGAAATTTGTATCTGAATAGACGCCTCAGGGAATTGTGACTGAAGATAGAGAGTGATAAATTTTGATAAAAATCGGATCTAGCAGAGAAACTTTGAATAAATACATAACAAAATGAAAGGTTTTTGAGGAAATTCGATGTATCAGAATTGGATCTTACATTGAAAACGACAAAGCAAGTAAAACGGAAACTGGTTTGCATTAACGGTGAATGGATGGAAGTCCAAAGGAATATCAATAAAAAGTACAACTTGTGAAGGCAATGGTACAATTCCAATTTACATTAAGTTACCCCCAACAAATTTTTTGTACCAACAAAGCCCCTACCTTTATTCCTTTTTACTTCGTATAAGATTGCATGTGGATACCAAACAAGCCCCTACCTTTATTCCCTTTTATAAGATTGTGAATATTTAATTGTGTTTGTAATAACTATTAGGTTTAATTTAAAGAGCTTTCTAATCACTAGAGTACTAGACGCTTGATTGTCAAATTCTTATTGATTACTTCATTGTTTACATATGAGGACTTAAAGAAGTATTCATCATAGTTTCATTATTTTTATGTAAAAGTTCATTTTGTTCCTAATTCATTTTTTTTCAATAGCAAGAGTTTATTTTGTGATGTTACTCGTGTTATAGAAAATGTAACTCACATTGAAGGAAAATCTAAATTAGATGTATGTATGTAAAATGTAACTTGTTGAGGCAAGCTCAAATGTAACACACACATAGAAAGATGTAACTCACGCATAAGAAGATGTAACTTGGACGGTAACTGCATATACTATCAAATTAATTTCAGAAATTGTCTATAAAGATAACTCACACATATGAAAAATGTAATATAGTCTCATATTTAATGAAATTTAAATCCAAATAAACAAATTTAATGTTTTAAAAACACTAAAAACACATTAAAGAGATAAAAAGTGCAAAGAGATAATAAATATATTATAGAAAAAGTGTATGAATATGAAAAATATTCTACAAAAAAAAGTGTATAAATGTAAAAAAAATTTACACAAAAAATAAATTCGGTCGTAATTTCAGTTGAAGAAAAAGACTAAAAGAATAGTGTATAATTATTAATGCAATATACTTATTTATATGGATTAATAAAATTTTGTATTAAAATGGTAAAAAAAACTCAAGTCAGTTTTAATTTAATTAGTTAAACCTAAACACCGAATATAAGTAAAATCACAATTAAATTTTTAGGATTTTGATGGAGAGAAGAAAAGATTTGTAGAAAATAAAAAACAAAAATAAAGTGAAAGAAATAGTATACCTGGAGGGAAAAGAAAGAGAATATACAGTGTTCCCATGAAAGAAACAATATCGTTTGCGCCAAACTAGTATATTTTGCGGATCGAAATTTCCCGTTTCATTCATTTTTATCCATTGCATTTCATTTATGACCTGATAGTCTATTAGCATAAATCGTATATCCTATATTTTATAAATCCTTTTATTCTTTCCAAATATTATGTAACTAGCGTTTGCTCGCGCAAGGCGCGAGAGTGTTTGCCCAATATTTTTGCAAAGTTTCTAAATCCCGAACCAATGAAGTCATTAATTATTTCGGCAAAGTATTGGATTAAAAAGATCCAGAAAATCATTATAATGTTTGTAAATGTGGATGTTGAGCAAATCCTAGGAAAGTAAAGTGAAGTGAGGTTGTGAATGTAACTAAATTTGGGCTGGACCGGTACAAAGAATTTTTACAGATAAATTTTTACACATAAATTTTTACATTAAAAATATAAGCAATTTTAAAATTTGGGCTGGATCGTGGCCCGGTTGGCCACCCCGGCCTCCACCTCTGCCCCTGATTGTGGTAAAAATTAGCAGGTTTTTGGCAAGGGCGGTCCTGTATATTTGAAGGCCTAGGGGCATATACTTTAAAATGGGCCTAAATTTAATAATAGTTTTAAAACTCGTTTCTATCTAAATTAACATGCAAAATAATAGTATTTGAAGGCATTTATAATAAAGAAAAATACTTGAATTCGTTAAATTAACCATAGTCGAATCACGTTTTCAAAAATAATCCAATACAAAGGGAAAAATAATAAAAATACCCCAAACTTTGAAAGGGTGTGAGGTAAACACCCCAAACTTGCATATGTAATTTAAATACCCCAAACTTTGTATAAAATGTTATTTTTGCACCATCTTCATGTATTATTTCTTTCAAAAATGTAAATTTATGGGATTAATTGCATAATTTAAAATAGCAAATAAAAAATGTTGCAATTATATAGATCGGGGGTAACATTATTTATTTTGAAATGGAAGTTTAGAATGTCGATTGTGTCTTCATGAATTCTAAAATATTTTAAATTATGCAATTAACACCATAAATTAACATTTTTGAAAAAATAATACTTGATTATGATGCTAAAATAATGTTTTATATAAAGTTTGGGGAATTTAAATTGCATATGCAAGTTTGGGGTGTTCATCTCACACCCCTTCAAAGTTTGGGGTATTTTAATTATTTTTCCCAATAAAAAAATTACTTAAATACATTTCTTGCTGAACATTGTGGAGCAAAGTCATCAACTATAGCCACAGCCCATATATCCTACATTTGGGTGTAGGTACATCCAGCCCAACTGACGAACACAACACATTAATTAATATAGCCTTTTTTCTGGTGGCATTTTTGTAATTTAGGCGAAAATTCACGGCTTTCGCTAAATGAGCATGACTGCACTTTTAATGAGCATCTGACCTATTCTATTGAGTATTAAGAGGCTAACAATGAGCATCATGATCTTTGCTTTATATACTCTAATTAATTCTTTTCTTATTTTCTCTTTTATAAAAACTTATTAATTTATATCTATAATACACTTCAATGATTTTCAATATGCGAATTCAATATAATATGATACTTTGAAATATACATTGACACGACATTTTAAAATGAGCATAACATCAATACTAAATGAGCATACGTAAATTACAAAATGTTTATTGATATGAAAATCGTAAGGTGTTAGTTTATAATGATTTTCATTGAACATCATATCAAACATCCTCTATTGAGATGAAACTCACGATTTCTATTAAGGGAAAGTTCCCGAAATAGGACTAAAACAGTTTGGAAATTCCAAAATAGTACTGTCATGTTTTTTATTCCCCAAAAAGGAGTAATTACTGCCAAGTTTGGAAAATACTGCCATGTTTGAAGTCTGGTACTGCCAAAACATGACAGTAATTAGTCCTATTTTAGGAATAAAAACATGGAAATCCTATTTTGGAATTTTCAAACCTTTTTAGTCCTATTTTGGGTAATATCTCTTCTATTAAATGAGCATTAATGAACCTTTACTGAGCATCAGACCTATTCTGTTGAGTATTATTGAGCATCGTGAATTCTGCTTCATAAGTTCTGATTCATTTCCTTTTTTTCTTTTTTTATTGCTTTTATATAAAAAAAATTAAATTATACGAATCTAATTTATTGGGCTTTGATCAAGCATTCAAATGGAGGCAATGTATCATATTGAGACACCTCTTGTGAATCTGACTCATCCACGCCAAATCATTATCTAAGGTCTCAACATTATCCCCAAATTGTTCAATTGACAATTTAACATGTCATCTAGTTGGCAGAGTGATTCTCCACCAAAGAAAAAGTGTTGAAGTGGCGCTGAGAGTGTGGTGCATACAAGCAGGATAGATGAAGCATCAAGAATCAAATGATTTTTTCGAACGAGATGTGCTGTTAATTTTTTCCCCGTCGCCTAAGTTAACGGACGTTTAAGTATTAGACGGTATGTAAGGTCGCAGAAGCAAAATGGAAAATAAAGTACCACTTTTTAACAACAATGTACAACATCTTATGCATAAATTGTATTGACACAAATCAAGAGTACCAACCTTGATTCACAATTATATTGTTGTTAGATGTTAGATACTCAAAGATATCTCCAGGGGTCACTTCCGAGGGGGTCACCCATTCCCAGGGAGCTCCCTTAAAAGGATATGCACCTTGTTGGTATGAGTAGTACGATTAATCCTTTTAATTCAATCTCAAGTATTACAATCACCCTCACTTACAATCTCAATTATTACAATGCCCATAAACTAATCTCAAATCTCAATCAAATCTCAGAATCCCCCCCCCCCCTAAGTACCTGCATGATATCTAACGAATCAGCACACTGTTGCAAGGTTGCTCTGATACCACCTGTAACACTTCGCCCGAAGGGCCCGAGGTAATTACTCCAAGATACTTTTCAGATCTCTAGTACTGTCCTCACAAACCACCACAAGCCTTTATCGCTCACTTTGTCTTCACTCCAAGCCTTTACCGCTCACTTTGTCTTCAGATCTCTGCATGCCAAACAGAAGCTAGCGTTCATTAATGGAACTCTGAAACAGCCAGATGAAAATTCTCCTCAAATTGAAGACTGGTGGATAGTCAACTCAATGATTGTTGTCTGGATATTCAATACAATTGATACCTCTCTTAGAGCATCAATTTCGTATCGTGATGTCGCTCGTGATTTGTGGGAAGGTATTAAAGAACGATTTTCAGTTGACAACAGAGTCAAAATCGATCAAGTGAAAGCCCTACTGTCTGATTGCAAACAGAAAACCGGCGAAACAATCATGAGCTACTATGGACGCTTGCAAAGCTATTGGATGACATGAGCAATTTTGATGCGCTTCCCATTTATCTTTGCACTAGTTGCACAATTCGGACTTATCTCTAATCCCTCACATCAGGCGCTCATGTAGTCCTCCTCCACCGTGGTCCCCATCATAATCAATACGAGCATGTATGTAGATCAACATGCACGTCAAAATAATGGAAGCCACGGTGAACACTCTAACTCTAGCCTCTCAAATATGAACTCGAGAAGTAGCTGAAGTCATCAGTGTATTATATATCCCAAATCTAGTCTCATATGCATGATGCGTATGAAACACCACCATGCCAATCCTATCCAATATAGCCCAATGGCCTCCCTCCATTCCGTCGTGTCCCCAAACTGCCCCAGAAATGTCCCCAGTGACATATCGACTACAACCTCTAACACAGTCGATGGGTGGGGTCGGACGAATCATGGCCACGAACTGCACCAATCTGTCTGTCATGGCTAACATCACAAGAACCAGACTGGTAAAAGTAGAACCAGACTGGAACAACTCTCTGAAGTCCGGTGATGCCACAAAAACCGGTAAGAAGGGGTAAAGCAAGCTCGAGCAAAACAAACATCAACACCATGAGTGGATGCCATCTGTGCCGCACAAATGTGCAGAATGTGATGAATGAATCACGTAATGAACGCCACATCCCTCTCGTCCTCTGTTTTTTAAAGATAGGAAGAAGGTGCAAAATCGGAAATAATTTGCGGAGTCAATAATTGGTATTGATGAGAAATAATTATAGAAATCACAAGTGACAAGTTATGTTTGATGTGTGAGAGTTGTGACAGATTGCAATGAAGTAGACGGTGGTGGTAGATTTCAAAGGTGAATGATTGTTGAAAAGCTCTGATATCAATGATATGTAATGGAATAACTAAGTAATCGAATCTACCCCTGAGGTACTTCGTCTAGCTATGGCAACAGAAAAGCTAGACAAAGTTAGCCTAGAATGCATATGGAAGATGATGTGTTGAGTTAAGATATAAGAAGAAGATGAAATGAAGTTGCAAATATTATATTTCTGAGTTTTACACCTCCTTCGTATATTATTTATACAATTTGCTATTGAACTAACAAATAGCTTACTCAACAACTATTTCAACTAGCATTTGCTGACATCACCCGTTGGTTAAACACAATTACCAGATAACTTTTTTCCTTGTCTTTCTTTCTATTTACTTTGATGGGTTATTTTTATTGTCTTGTTTTAATTGTGCAGTCCTGTGCCGCTGTTTTTTAATGTTTTTTTACTCTTTTAAGCACATCTTAGCTGTAATATTTTTGTACTTTATTTGTTGTTATCTTTATTTTAATGTGGTAATAGACAACGTATATAATTCTAAAAATATCCAAGCATTTTAAATAAGCATAAATCACCTAAAATGTAAATTCCGAAACCAAATTTAAACATCATCAAAATTCAAAAGACATTAACTGTAAGAGAATACGACAAATTTACTGGAATATGTTGTATCCATTCCCAAATTGCAGAAGTGAGAAAGAGTGTATGACTTTACCCAGTGGCGTATTCAGAAAAAATCGTGAGAGGGGGCAAACTTATCTTAGATATTATCTCACGGATGTCATCGACTAATCACATTAAGACAAAAAATTGTAAATACAATCATAAATAACATAATATTCACCAGACAAAATTATGATAATATCATGCTTAAAAAATCACACTAAATAAATTTCACTTTGTTATAAATAAATCTTAATATCACACAATATTTGTTATTTGTTCAAAATAATTTTAATAAATAAAAATGAAATAAGAAAATTGAAGGATAAACTATGTACTTCAAATTAATTTAAATTTTGAATTCACAAGTACACTAAAAAAATAGTTTATATTATGGGGGTTTTCCAAAAATATTACCAATAAAAATGTCATTGAAAAAGTGTGACTTAGTAATTATTAGTGAGTATAATTGTGCTTAAAATATATATCACAATAACTTACAGTAGTACTACGATATAAATTCTGAACATAATTATAGTCACTAATAGTGACTAAGTAATATTTTTGTCCAATCACATGTTTTTTATCCAATCACATTTGAAAAGGGGTAATATTTATGGAATTTTTTCTTATATTATGGGGGTGTTTGGAACTGATTCTGCTTCTGCTTCTTTTTTAAACTAGAAGCAGAATCAGAATTAGTTTTCAGAAGCTGGTCTCCCCCAGCTTCTAAAAAAACTGATTATAGGAGTAAATTAGACACCAGAATCACTTTTGCACTTCACTCAAACACTTCTACTCCTGCTTCTACTCCCTGAAGGAGAAGAAGCAGTTTTAAGAATCAGATCCAAACACCCCCTATGTACAAAAAAGTAATTGTCAAACTATATGAATCAAAATCTAACCTTGAATCAAAATCAAGGTTGGTACCCTTGATTTGTGTCAATATATAAAATGTTATACATTGTTGTTAAAAAGTGGAACCTTACTTTTTTATTTGGCTTCTTTACCCTTACTTACCGTCTAAAGTTTTAACTTCCGTTAACTCTGTTGACCGCACTCTCCTTCTACGTTGGTGAGACCTAATAAACGAGGAAAAATCAGCTTGAGAGCAACCTATGCTCAGCTCTTTTGAAACATAGAACCGCATAATTAGGGGCCATAGGGCAGATAAACTTTAAAACTTGAAGTTGGATCGTTAAAATTGCTTCTAGTGGGAGAGGCTGGAGAATAACCTGGGAGTCCTCAAGACCATATCAACCCCCTTCTTTCCATCTTTGAAACCAAATCAGGTATCATTTCAGATTGAAATTCTTCTCGTGATTGCCAATATGTTTTCATCTATGATTATTCCAAAAACAATGACAAATATTTGTACTTATCATAGATCATTTTCAAAAAACAAAAAAAAAAATATTTGTACTTATCATTGAACACCATTTTCAATTTTTCTACGCTTTGACACCATCTTCTAATGGGTATGTGGAATGAAAATGGAAGCACACACTGAAATCTTGGGATTTGATTCGAAGTTTTGAACTATCAAATGCCAAACAATAGTTACCCATTTTAGAAGATCATTTCTACTAATGTAGGATCAAATTTAGCAAGTGTACCCAGCACTTCTTTGGTCAATTGGGAATGCTTTTGCCCAAATCTTTAGCTTCTTCTGCCCAAATACTTTTTTACTTTTCAGCTTAGGTCCTTAGCATCATTCACTTTCTATTAGGGCTGGGACCGGTTCGGTTCTTACTCAAAATGAGTGGAACCGTTATAAAAGTTTTAACTAATGAAATCGGTTCGGTTCCTATATAAAAAATCAAGAACCGTTATGGAACCGAACCGGTAGTAAACGGTTCGGTTCTTCTTTTTACCGGTTCCTAGAATAATTTTTTCTCGTCTAAGAACCAACACATAATTTTAAACACGTCGAAAATTCAAAACACGAGTATTAAAATTTTATTTGAAGCTCTAATCACTTCAAACATCAAAGCTCAAACATAACTAATGAACTTTGAACACTTAATAGAACAAAAGTGATTTAAATTTTCATGTAATAAATGAAACATTAAAAATCGTTGTATTGTCGGAGCGATGAAGGTTACTCGTCATCATAGTAGCAAGAATAGGATGCCTACTTCAAGTCGTTCAAAACATAAAAAAAAGACATTGAGTTTGCATGTATAGATATAAAAAAACATTATTACATTCTATTGATTCATAATAAATCTAATAATTAGAAATATCATGAAAATAGTAAAGTAAAATATGTGCAATCAACTACAAGTTATTTGGGTTATTTTAAATTTATAAAATTTATGTGATGGAACAAAACTTGATTTGTAGAAAGGAGTTTAATGTATTATATCAACCTCATGTACACTATTTATTACATCTTTTCCGTTGATTAAATTAGAATTGTTAGTTAAATATCTTATATTGTTTTATTATTGTTGTTGTGGTGGTGGTTATTATTGCTATTATATTATTATTATTATTGTTACTACTACTACTACTACTACTAATATTATTTTATTTTTTATTTTTTTTAATAACGGTTCCTTAACGGTTCCATGCACATATTTTTTATAGGAACCGGGAACCGAACCGTTATAACCCGCTTCGGTTCGGTTCCTACAAATGAGGCATTAATTGTTAACGGTTCGGTTCCTAGATGTTGTTAACGGTTCGGTTCCAATCGGTTCTACGGTTCCCGGTTCCAAAATCCCACCCCTACTTTCTATTTCCTAATAAAATGAGGGGTTTTTTACAAGAATATATATTACTAAAATAAAACATATTTACATAAATATAACTATTCATTACTACAATGTAGTGTTGTGGTAACTAAAGCTCAAAACTTGAACATGAATTACTATGATTTCATTACTACTCTAGTCACTAATCATACTTTTGTAAATCATCTTTATTTTGGTCATACTTATGTAATTATTTCTAAAATGAGTATCTTATTGGAAAGAGGTTATAACTTTAAGACAAAAAATAAATGGAGAAATGTTACATATCCAATATCGTTCTACCAGTTGTTTAGGTCATCTTTTGTTTGTAAAAACAGAACACCATTATACCATCTTAAAATTTTTGGATTGGAAACTAAATATATTAACTTTTTCATTCCCCTCTTAATCATATACTATTATTAGGATTACTATGCTCTAGCCACTAAATATATTAACTTTTTCATTCCCCTCTTAATCATGTAAGTACTCAAATTGAAAAGTTTCTAGGTACTACATATGACTGTCATGGTTGCTAGGCAAGGCAACCATGACCAGCCGCATCGGATGTAATATTTAAATATAATAAAATAATATAGTATGAATTGTGTTATGCATTACTTATAATTCAAACCAAAGTTTAGTAATTAAAAACAAGTATTTTCTATGCATCCCAAACAAGCATTTAGACATTTAAACGGCGAATTTTATATATCATCAAGAACTAAATGTGATAAGTTAAATATTTATCTAATTTAACCCTTTGCCAATTGTTATTTGCACCCTTATTTTTATATGTGGGGCTGTGAATGATCCTTATATTTACATTTCATTTGACATGTATACAATTATGTAGGACTCAACTCACTTGTAATGTGCTTCTTTCTTGTTGGTGGTGCATTGTTATAATCCCTGCTTGCTTTATCTTTCATCATTAAGTCTTTATTTTATTTGTGAAAACTTGTATAGCAACTTATTATCTACATTTGGTGATACAGGTAGGTTATACTATATATTCAATTCTAAAAAAGAGAAAATATAGTTGTATACGTAGTACAAGAGAATGCAACATTGAAGTCTAAACCCTCAAAGTTGATAACATGGGTAAAACCTGGTACATACCAATACTCGTTGGTTTTGAATGAAATTCCTAATGGTAGAAAATTGTAAATTTCCATGAAAAAATCAACCACATATGAATAGATAATATGATAGGATCCGTAGTTGGTTACTATTAAGTCAGTGTTCAAACACACCAGATTAATACGACATCGGCCTCAAAATAACCGGAAGCTGTACCTACTTCACGTTTTAGGGGCAGAATTTCTAAAGCAAACATTGTTTTATGTAAGCATATCCATATTATATACTTTGGAACTGGTATGCTAAGTGTATAGATTGACAGAAGAAATTGCCTAGCTAAACAAGTCTACAGATGTACTATGTACCTCAAATGGATGACTATGTTTGAATTTTTAAATTTGCATTTAGTTCCTGACTACTTAATTGTTTCATTTTAGATTTCAAAAAGAGAAAATATAGTTGTATACGTAGTACAAGAGAATGCAACATTGAAGTCTAAACCCTCAAAGTTGATAACATGGGTAAAACCTGGTACATACCAATACTCGTTGGTTTTGAATGAAATTCCTAATGGTAGGAAATTGTAAATTTCCATGAAAAAATCAACCACATATGAATAGATAATATGATAGGATCCGTAGTTGGTTACTATTAAGTCAGTGTTCAAACACACCAGATTAATACGACATCGGCCTCAAAATAACCGGAAGCTCTACCTACTTCACGTTTTAGGGGCAGAATTTCTAAAGCAAACATTGTTTTATGTTTGACAGAAGAAATTGCCTAGCTAAGTGTATAGATTGACAGAAGAAATTGCCTAGCTAAACAAGTCTACAGATGTACTATGTACCTCAAATGGATGACTATGTTTGAATTTTTAAATTTGCATTTAGTTCCTGACTACTTAATTGTTTCATTTTAGATTTCAAAATCCTATGTAAGATTCTGTTGACCAATCAAGAATATTTGTTTAAGATTAATGCCACAAACAAAATGTTGATTCCTGGTTGAAACGACTAATCTTCTGTATCAGGTTAATCTTACCATTTATCAATGCTTCATTGTTTCATATGAGATTTAAAAACTAGGTAGCATTGATGTACGTAGTTAGGCGGACCAGCCCATACTTGAATTAGTCAGAGTTCAAGGTTCATCCATGTGGGACTACTATACCTAGTCGATAGACACAATTTGCATTTTCATTTGGTGGAGTACATCTTGCAAATATATGATAACTTCATTGTCATGTATTGTAACAGTTTCCTTCTCACAAATTTTAATTTCAAATGTTCGGTAGTCACTCTCAACTCCTAGCCTCTACCTAAGCAGAAAATTTGTGTAGTCCAGTTATTACTTAGCAAGTACTTGTGATTGACTGATTGCTAACATAAACAATTTTTTAATTTGTTTATCAAGTTCTTATTATCCATTTGATATTTTGCCTAAATTACTTAGTGTTTTAAAAAATTATCAGTAAAGTAAACGTTTGAACCAGTTTATTTGTTCACCCTGAGATTTGCCTATACTTCCAAGCAATCACATCATTTAAGAATTCGATTTATGCAATCAAAGACCATTTGAATTTCTCATATGTAATAATATGATCCTATGCATGAATGTAATGCAAAATAATGGCAATTAAATTACTTTACAATTTACATTGGGCATAGGTTGTCACGCATTGCGCGTACAATCGCTAGTGTTTTCAATAAGACAAAAACTAAAGAACAATATGCAAAGTCACTTTAAATGGTTTAAGGCTTTAAAAGAGCAAACGTTTAAAAAAAATCAAAGAACTTGAAACAGATTTCGAACCCATGACTTGTAAAAAAGCCTAAGCAAACTCCCGCACCTTTCTTACCGTTCTGCTGGGGTGTAGTTAATCAAGTCGCTTTTTGTGTATAAGATATACTTGTATATAGTAAACACACAAATATATAAACAATTATTTATTGAATATATATATAGTCATTTTCTTGTTTAGTCGGCCTGACGGGAACCGGCCGTCCGCCCGAGGGCATTTAGGGACCTTCTCGGTGGAATTTTTTGATTAAATGTTTTGAGCATTTTTTTCATCAAATCTAGTTTATCCATACCAAATTGCAGCTAAAAATTCAATCGGGAAGACAGACAAATAATTTTTTGAAGATAACTGCACAGTTAATATCTATAAACAGCGCAGTATTTTTCAGAAAATCATTTGACTGCCTTCTCGATTGAATTTTTAGTTGATATTTATTATGGATAAACTAGACTTAATGAAGAATATGCTCAAAAAATTTCATCAAAAAATTTCACCGGTAAAGGCCCCAAACGGACTCGTCCGGACGGCGGTTCCCGTCAGGCCGGCTGAACATGAAGATTTGTGTGTGTGTGTGTATATATATAGAGTAGTCTTCTTGTCCAGCCGGCCTGACAGGAACCGCCGTCCGACCGAGGGAATTTCGGGCACTTCCCGATGGATTGTTTTGATGAAATTTTTTGAGCATGTTCTTCATGAAGTCTAGTTTATCCATACCAAATTTCAGCTCAAAATTAGATCGGGAAGGCATTCAAATAATTTTGTGAAGTTAACTGGGCAGTTTATATGTATGAACTGCCCAGTTAACTTCAAGAAATTATTTGAGTGTCTTCCCGATTGAATTTTTAGCTGAAATTTGGTATGGATAAACTAGACTTCATGAAGAACATGTTCAAAAAAATTCATCAAAAAATTTCACCGGGTAGTGCCCGAAATGCCCTCGGCCGGACGGCGGTCCCCGTCAGGCCGGCTGGACATGAAAAGTCCTATATATATATATATATATATATATATATATATATATATATATATATATATATATATATATATATATTGATATCCATATATATAGGTAGGGGTGGGCGCGGTCCGGTAATTCAGTAAAACCCGTAATGTATCCGTGTGGTTTCTAACGGTCCGGTATGGTCCGGTTCTAAGGATGGAACCATTCGGTACCATGTCGTTTCGGAACGGTATAAAACGGTACGGTACAATGCCAAACACATGATAAAAAAATTGGACAAATCTTGCAATTAGTAGATATCATCACACCAACCAATTCACAAGAAATTGCATACATAGTAACTAAAATTCACAAATACGCAAATAATACAATAAGACTAAAAAAAGTATAGCAAAATGATGATACACGAGATAAATACCATCTTTAATTTACTAAGTTCACGTGAAAATTTAAAAAGAATATCATCACATGATTGAATATAATAGAAAAATTCAATGTTCTTCATTGTTCTAGGTTAAATATTAGTTCTAATTAAATTAATAGTTGAATTGCGATATCTAAGATTCAAAGCATATTAATTAAGTTGTAAAATTGCATAAACGTGATACAACAAAAAGTCATATACACTACATTACTAAAAAGGAATAGTCATTAATGATTTCTAAAACTCTATCATTTTTTCAATACATACCAAAATATAATATAAATTATCTAAAAAGAAAAAATAATGTATGCAACAAAATATATAATATATATATATATATATATATATATATATATATATACATTTTGCTATATTAGGGACACATGAATACATACTTGGGCTATAAAATTGTTGGTCTATACGAGAGATTTATTGGTATGGAAAAAATATAAAAATTTGAAATGCATTTTTCTTGAACGGTCCGATTCGGTATTTTTCAGTTCTCAAAATCTAGGACCGTTCCTGTACCCGTTTCAAACGGTACGGTTTTGGTTCGGGATAAAAATCTATAGAACCATTTTAATACCCGATATTCGGTTCGGTACCATTACGGACCGGTTGGTACCGGTTCGGTTCGGGTTTTATGTCCACCTCTATATATAGGTATTGGGTGGAGGTTGAGTGGGGCAGCTGCCCCTCTGCCCCCACCCTACGCCCCTGACTTTACCGGAATGGTGGTATCTGAAAACTAAGAGGCGGAGGGAGATATGTAACAGGTATATTAAACAGTGCTGGTGAAAACTAAAAGGTACGGAGTATCAAAAAAAAAATGGACCGGTTTGGCCCGGCCCAGCCCGGCCCGGTTTGGCCCGGAACCGGAACTCTATCATTAATGATTTATAAAACTCTATCATTTTTTCAATACATACCAAAATATAATATAAATTATCTAAAAAGAAAAAATAATGTATGCAACAAAATATAATATATATATATATATATATATATACATTTTGCTATATTAGGGACACATGAATACATACTTGGGCTATAAAATTGTTGGTCTATACGAGAGATTTATTGGTATGGAAAAAATATAAAAATTTGAAATGCATTTTTCTTGAACGGTCCGATTCGGTATTTTTCAGTTCTCAAAATCTAGGACCGGTCCTGTACCCGTTTCAAACGGTACGGTTTCGGTTCGGGATAAAAATCTATAGAACCATTTTAATACCCGATATTTGGTTCGGTACCATTACGGACCGGTTGGTACCGGTTCGGTTCGGGTTTTATGCCCACCTCTATATATAGGTATTGGGTGGAGGTTGAGTGGGGCAGCTGCCCCTCTGCCCCCACCCTACGCCCCTGACTTTACCGGAATGGTGGTATCCAAAAACTAAGAGGCGGAGGGAGATATGTAACAGGTATATTAAACAGTGCTGGTGAAAACTAAAAGGTACGGAGTATAAAAAAATGGACCGGTTTGGCCCGGCCCAGCCCGGCCCGGTTTGGCCCGGAACCGGAACCGGAACCGGCCACCGGCGGTTCGGGCTCGGGCCCCAGTTTTCTGGCCCGAGGCCCGGCCGGGCCCAGGCCCGAACCGGCCCGGGTCCACCCCTATTTAAGATATTGGCCGCTCTGCGTACCGTAGAAACCGTAATTTTCCTTGGCGATAAGCGAAATGGAGAAGACATCATAACATGGATAGCCTTAAGCCTCTACAGGGGCAGAGTAATTGTTTAAAGGTTCTCTCCCATTCCCTAATCCGGCCAGCAATTAAGTTGATATACAAATAATCATGTAACTTCAAACCCCCTCCCCCCCTCCCCAAAAGAAAATAGCATGAAGATAAGCAATGGAAACAACATAGAGTATGGATAACACACGAGAAGCATGCATGCACCAACTGCTCAACTATCTCTCGGGATGAAAGATCAGTTTTAAATCCCATGCTTCCAGTTGCACAAAATGGAAGTTGCACAAAATTTGCAGGCCATTTTGCATCCGACCTTTTAGCACAGAGTGACTATAAGGTAGAGTCCAGTTATATCTAGAGAAATTGGTTAGGGTGTGTATAAATGGATGGTTTTGGAGTGGTTAGCAGGGGAATACTTGGGAGGGCTCAATCCATATCTTGATAAAAAGATACTTGTGTTTTGTAAAATCAAAGAAAAGAAGATTGAAACGTTAAATGATGACGTATTATGTTTGTATTTTTATTGCTTATAAAATGTCAAATGCATTGCCCTCCATAGTCTTTCACTCCATCACCCTATATCAGTTCATCACAACAAACCCTTAAAAATTTTGTAAAAAATGCACTTAAGTAAACAATAAATGGAAAGTAAATATAGAATCGCAAAACCTACGATGACGAGGTTCTCCATTATATATACTCCGTATTTTCCTAAGCGTGAGACATATCTCATGATAACAGCCTCAACAAATGCTCCTCTCTTATTCAGGTACGGATTCAGGATTTCGAATCAAGGGGGCGAAATTTTTTCGTTAGTGTGGGCCTGTGGGGTGAATTTTTTTTGCTAATGTAGTGGGACAAATATTTTGTTACTTGTGTGGCGGAGCGAAATTTTTTCACCAGTGTAGGGCTCTACAACTATTTTTTATTAAAAATAATCCATTAAGACATACCAGTACATGATGACATTCAAATTAGTACATTCGAAGTTTAAACAATGGAAAAATAACTTTGATACATTCTAAGTCTAGAAAAAAGTATTGATAAATTAAAGCGTAATGTATCATCTATTACATTCTAATTTCCTTCATTTGCAATGGAGCCAGATATTCACTGTTTTTTTGCTTAGGAATATGATGGAATAAAGCAAAATAACTCACTAAACTGTCTGTGTTTCTTTGTTCTAAGCATCAGTCAGTCTCATTCATGTTTTGACGCGATTTTCACTTTGGATCATCCAGAAACAGTCTCTCTGTACTTTAGTACAGAGGTAAGACTTTGCACATCCGACCCCCCTTACTCCACCGTAGGTGGGAGCCTTTGCGGCACTAGGGTAATGATGATGATGACATTAAAGCGTGAGAAATGACAAATCAAACGGAAATTATTTGAAAATAAAAATAGATATATAATATTTTATCCAATTATTTGAATATAAAAAGTTTAAAGGGTATACATCCACTAATGCTTTTTAAATAACATCTGCTTTGTTATATCACATGAATCTTATCGGAATAAATCATTGATTTTTGAGTTGCAGTTTTTTTCTACGAATGAGGGTGTTCGTAAGTCACAAGAAATTTTCTTAATATTACAATAGTGTGTATTAGATTATTATTTTTATAATAATATTATATTGCAGATTTATATATATGGAGCATATTATATTTGTATTAATGCTAATATAAGTTAAAATTTATTATTTATGCACTAAATTGCTTTTAGAAAAGTAAGAAGTAAATCGATTGTGTATTTTAATGTTAAGTGTCATCAACAAACATTTATATTTTGGAAAAACTACATGACTTTAAAATTGTTTAATTATTTTGTCTGATAATTAAACATTACAAAACTAGAATCTTTTATATAATAAGTATCCTAAGTTTTGAACAATGAGTTGTTCTATTGGTTATTTGTTTTAGTTATGCAAAATATTTTAGATTCTATATACAATTTTGAAACCTAAAATTTAAGGAAGACGAACACATATATATCTAATTAAAGCATAAAAATTTTATGAAAATATTACATATGTAATAGAAAATTTTGAATTCATCCATGCTCTCATTACTACACCTTGTAGCTAAGTTCTCAAATGCTCATTTCCATTTTTTGTCGTGTGGCTACTCAATTGTGATCCTACGTATGAATTTACCCAAAGAATATCTTTATGAACGTTTGTAGAATGTTTATGCTAAACTACGTAAATATGGAGACCGTTTGGCAACCATGATTTTCGGCTTATCAGGCTTATCAGCCAACTTTTTCACCAAACACGTAAATTTTGCTTTCGCGCGCTGAATTTTGTAATAAGCAGAAAAAGTAAGGTTGAAGTTACTTTTCTGGCTGTATTGGCTGAAGTTACTGTAGATGACAATTTTAGCTATTTTTACATATAATTTTTTCTTTATTTTATTAATAAAATATATTTTAAAAAGATTTTTTTCTTATATCAGCAGAATCAGCCAATGCAGCCACTTCAGCCAGAACTTCATAAATTTCAGCAGAATCAGCCAAAACAGCCGATTTTCGTGCTACCAAACGGGCTCATGATTTGTATATACAGATCATATACAGATCTAAATAAATAATCTAGCTCACGTGCTGACGTGCATAAGGTGCATCCGTGCAACAATTATAGAAATAATAAAAAACAATAAATATATTGTTCTAAATGAGACTAAAACATTAGCAAAATTCCAAAATAGGAGTATATATAAGTTTATTATTCCTAAATAGGACTTCACATTACATTTTTGCCCTTCCCCTCCTTAAACCCAAAATCAACGCCTCAGACTTTAGATCTACGCTACTGCATCTTCCGATTTGGGAGCTGCGATCTCCTTCTTCGCCATCAGAGACGGACTGCTGCCCAACCGCACTTGACGAGTTGACGGCATATGCAATTTCTGGCGATAGCCATTCAAATCCTCTGACGGAATCACACTTCACATCTGCAATTCCTCCAATGAAGTCAGGTAACTCTCCTTCCCTTTTCCTTCTCTTCCTCCTCTTCCTTATTCTTCTTCTTGTTCTTCTTCTCTTCTTTTTTGTTCTTCTTCTGTTTTCTTCTTCGGCTCTTTTCATCTAGACGTGCTCACACCTCCTCTGTTTTTTATTCTCTTCTTTTGATTTCCAATTTTAGATTAATTATGATTAATTTATTTTAAAACATTCAAATTATTTAATTATGGTTTTTATGTTGTTTTGAGAAATGTCACTTTTCTGACCTGAGAATGTCAAAATATTGGTTATTTGAAAAAACTGGCATGTTTGTGACAGTATTTTTTATCAGGATGACAATCTGAAACTGTCATACGTTCATAAGAAAATGTCATTCTTATGGCATTTTTATGGCTTATCTGAGAATGACATAACTATTTGTTATTAGAAAAGACAAGTTTTTTGACATGTCTTCCAAATGATGTCAGAATTTTTCATCTAAAAAATTACATAATTTCTTATCTAAAATTTTATATTTTAACACTTGAGAATGTCATGTTTTTTATAGAAAAATGTCATTTTTATGTCATTACTCTTATGAAGATGGCATTCTCTCTGAAGGCTTGCAATGACTGGTTGGAGGGCTGCGGCTTCACCACAGGATGGTGGTGGCTTCATCTGAGGATGGCAGCAATGAACTCAGCTTAGGGTGGCAGGAGGTGCGCAGCAGACTTGCTGGAGGATGGTTGCAATGTGCGGATGAAGTTACGACAGATTTGATTATTTTAGCACATACTTGGATGATGGATGCGATGCGCAAATGATGTTACGACGATGGGAACGGCAATTCATTAAGGCTATTTTTGTCCAAACACAAATATTTAGTCCTATTTAGGAAATTTAAAACAATAAGTCCTGTTTTTGCATTTATCTCATCTTTTACTCCTATGCACTATCTTTCTATTTAGAATAACAAAATTTGAATGTTTTGTCAAATCCATCGAGTCCGGCATAAAATATTATTTACATAGATTAGCTTAAACATATTTAAACGTAATCAATTACTTTTGAGCTCAGTCCAATTCAGATTCCTAAATCTGAATTACAGAGCATCAAATACTTGGAATTGAAAACTACAATCCTTGGTGAAAACTTGTTCAAGCAACGGATAACTGGTGTACATATAAATCAAGAATTCAGTATGTTATACATATAAATTTGTGAGTTGATCTGATTAGGTCATCTCATCTCACCAAAATAAATAAAAATAAAATTGATAAAACAACCTGAAATTGAATAAAAAAATCAATATATACACTTGAAATTGAACAGTTACAGAGTACGTAGTATTACAGTAAAACACCATATTACTGTGACATTGTTTTATTAATTCATTTAACCCCAGAAGGTACTGTGGTGATTGGAGTTAAGTCTTGTCGGAATCTTTCATTTTATCGCCGGCGATTGACGGTGGTGGTCAGAGACAGCGAAGCTATTTATAGTATACAGCTGATAAATATCAGAAACTACTTCTAACTAACTGAACGACTAACAGACTATGAAGCTTCTAGAGAATACTGGAAGTTCCCACGTAGGCATGTGTAACTCCAAGGTCAACTGGGGCGAGTACAACATGGTCAACGCAGGCTGATCTAATATGTCAAGTGTACATAATAGTTCAATATATCTATTAAATATATATATTATATATATAACCATTTAAAACTTATTTTGTTTATTTGAAATACTAAATAATTTTCCAACATAAATAAGGGAGGATAGATAAATAAAACACCTTTTCTTTTGATAGGCTCGCAATGCATTCATTAGTGTGTCCAAAAAGGCATTATCAGACAACGGATGTCGTGAACTGGTGCATAAAGGACCCAGCTAGGTTATTTGGAAAACCGTATGGACCTTGCTAATGGCATGGATGATTCCATTGTAATATAACATCCAAACAACTCTTTTGTCTTATTGCTATATCACATCTCAACTCTCAACTAATCCTTTGTTTGGTTTTGGGAGGAAATGAAGAAGAGAGAAATGCGTGAGAATGAGGTGGAGAAGAGAGAAAAATTGTAATTACTAGGTGTTGTTTGGTATGAGAAAATAACAAAAAATGGCCTGAAATTTTGAAAATGCTTTATTGAAAACTGCTATTTCTCTTCTTCTTTTTCTACTTCCTTTCTTCTGTATTTCCCAGCAAAACAATGTCGGTCCAGGATATTTAATTAAAGTGTACAACAGCTTTTAACAAATAAGTTTAAATCAAAATCTGGGAGCATACATTGGTTTAAGATATTGGCCGCTCTGCGTACCGTAGAAACCGATAAGCGAAATGGAGAAGCTAAGACATCATAACATGGATAGCCTTAAGCCTCTACAGGGGCAGAGTAATTGTTTAAAGGTTCTCTCCCATTCCCTAATCCGGCCAGCAATTAAGTTGATATACAAATAATCATGTGCTATTCAAACTTCAAACCCCCTCCCCCCCCCCCCCCCCCCCTCCTCCCCAAAAGAAAATAGCATGAAGATAAGCAATGGAAACAACATAGAGTATGGATAACACACGAGAAGCATGCATGCACCAACTGCTCGATCAACTATCTCTCGGGATGAAAGATCAGTTTTAAATCCCATGCTTCCAGTTGCACAAAATGGAAGTTGCACAAAATTTGCAGGCCATTTTGCATCCGACCTTTTAGCACAGAGTGACTATAAGGTAGAGTCCAGTTATATCTAGAGAAATTGGTTAGGGTGTGTATAAATGGATGGTTTTGGAGTGGTTAGCAGGGGAATACTTGGGAGGGCTCAATCCATATCTTGATAAAAAGATACTTGTGTTTTGTAAAATCAAAGAAAAGAAGATTGAAACGTTAAATGATGACATATTATGTTTGTATTTTTATTGCTTATAAAATGTCAAATGCATTGCCCTCCATAGTCTTTCACTCCATCACCCTATATCAGTTCATCACAACAAACCCTTAAAAATTTTGTAAAAATGCACTTAAGTAAACAATAAGTGGAAAGTAATAAATATAGAATCGCAAAACCTACGATGACGAGGTGCTCCATTATATATATTTTCCTAAGCGTGAGACATATCTCATGATAACAGCCTCAGCAAATGCTCCTCTCTTATTACTACACCTTGTAGCTAAGTTCTCTTCTAATTGCTCATTTCCATTTTTTGTCGTGTGGCTACTCAATTGCTATACTACGTATGAATTTACACAAAGAAGACAGTCTTTGAATATCATTTTGAACGTTTGTATAATGTTTAAGCTAAAGATTTGTATATACAGATATGATCAAATAAATAATCTGGGTAACGTGCATTCGTGAAACAATTAAAGAAACAATAAAAAACAATAAGAATTTTTTGAGTATATAGATGATGATTGCGTGTGAATCAGAGTATTCTTGAAATAATAATGCGTGTGTACATCCGGTGATCTTTCTATTTAGAATAATAAAAGTTGAGAACTCGTTTGGTAACACTAAAATTGGCTGAATCGACTGATTTGCTGAAATTTATGAAGTTTTGCCTAAAGTGACTGATTAATTGATTCTGCTGATTTATGAAAAAATTATATTTAAAACCTATCTTATGAACACAATAAAGAAAAAATTATACGAAACAATTGTTAAAATGGTCATCAGCAGTAACTTCAGCCCATAGGCCCCATACAACTAGAAAAGTAATTTCACACAATTCAGCGCGTGAAATCAAAAATTTACGTGTTTGATTAAAAGTTGGTTGATAAGTCGCAAAACAGAGTCACCAAATAAGCTCTAAATGTTTTCTCAAATCCATCGAGTCCGACATAAAATATTATTGAGAAAATTCTCTAAATAAGCTAAAAACGTTTTGAAATTCCAAAATAGGACTATCATGTTTTTTATTCTCTGAATAGGAGTAAATTTCTGCCAAATTTGGCATTACTAGACTTTAAACATGACATTTTTTCAAACTTGATAGATTACTCCTATTCAGGGAATAAAAAACATAATAGTCATATTTTGGAATTTCAAAACGTTTTTACTCCTATTTAGGGCAATTTCTGAATATTATTTACATAGTTAAGCTTAAACATGTATCGGGTTTTTTCCTCAATACTACCAATTTAAAGATGATTTTCGAAAAAGTGATCGCTTTTACATTTAGACAAAAAAAAAGTGACTACAGTAAAGTGACAATCAGAAATTCATGTCACTGCTCCAGTTCATGTCACTATCGGATGTCACACCACTATCATGTCACTATCGGATGTCACCACGACCATATCAATGCTGCCGCCGACACCTGTCAATCGCCGCCGTAGCCGCCATAGTGACACAACCCCAGTGACACGCGATTCCGATCACAATGGCACCGCCACAATAACTTCACCACTGTCTCCTTGTCGGCTGGCCGCCCGCCCTCCCCCTCTAGCCCTCCTTCCCATCCCATCCAGTCATCCACGATCCCTGTACAAGTCCAGCCACCGCCGGCCACCATCTCCGGCCACCACCTCCGCTGACTCACTGCGTCACTGCCAACATCCACCGCCCCTGACTACCACCTTTGACCATCACCCCATTGACCACCACCGCCAGCAACCTCAGCCCATGACCACTACCGCCAATGAAAATCGTCATCACGGAGGCGCCATCGTCCCGGCGATGGCCTCCTCCTCCACCCTCCGATGAATGTGCGGCCGCCCACAAAGACTCACCAATCGAACCTAGTAGTTAAATGTATCTGATTCAAAAATGGTACAACATCCGTACTGGGGCACCGCCCAAATTGGGAGCCTAGCCTCCAGATCTGGATTCTCTCCACAGTTTCACAGCAGCGGCAGAACTTGAGCGGACTTATCAACCAACGTCAATGGAGGCTCTGCGTTCACTGGAGCAGAGAATGAGAGCAGAGAAGAGTAGAAGAGAAGGATGGACCTGCGCGAAGGGGTGGAGATGGTGGACGAGATGACCTGCTAAAGTTGTGAGGCGGCCCGAAATCGGCGAACGGGGGAGATCCGGTGTCTTCAGCGCTGGAGCATTTGCGGAAGATGAACGCATAAGTTGGCGTGAAAGAGCTTGTGCCGGTCACTTTTGGGGAATTTTTAAAAGTGGTATATTTTTTTCCAAGAGAACTTGACAACTAATATTGATGTCATTCTTTCAACATGTATTACGGTGGGCTGAAATCCATATATATAACTTAATTTTCCTCAATTATTCTTTACTGTACTTTGTTTTTTATTTTTCATATTTAGCACACCACGTTAGTATTTAAACTTAATATAATTACTTTTCTGCCCAATCCAATTTAGATTCCTATACACAATTTAAAAAATAAAAGAGCATCAAATAAATAAATTCAGCATTATAGTATTATACATATAATTTTGCCACTTGATCTGATTAGGCCATCTCATCTCACCAAAATAAATAAAAACAAAAAATGATTAAACATCTTGAATTTGAATAAAAAAATCAATGCATACACAGTATATACACTTGATTACTTGAAATTGAACAGCTACAGAGCAACAGTAAAACTTCATATTACTGTAAGTTGTAACATTGTTTTATTAATTCATTTAACACTGGAAGGTATGGCGGTGTTGGAGTTGCGTATTGCCGGAATCTTTCATTTTATCGCCGGCGATTGACGGTGGTGGTCAGAGACAGCGAAGCTTGATGGCCACTTGCTTTTGCAGCGGCGGCGGCATTAAAAAGCATCGAACTTGCAGCTCTGTTGCTGAAGCTCATATCTTTCCTGGGAGAGCGCTCGTCGGAGAGCAGGGATCTCCGATGAGAAGATCCGTCGCCGGATTCAGCTCCGATCAGCAAGTGGTAGCTCCGGTTAGAGGCGTCGGAGAGGCGCCGGCCGAAGGTCTGATGATTGGGCCTTTGCTTCTTGATTGCGTGGATCAGATAAGGGATTAATCCTTCCATTTCTGCGCTTTGAATTTAGTTTAATTATTACTTCCGATTATGATATTCTAATCCTAGGAGCTTAGACGTATTTATAGTGGATCCAGGAGATGTAAAATTAAGGTCAATTAATCATGTGATTATCCATAAGGGGATACATGGAAATTTCTAGCAGGATAAGAATAAAGAACGTTGACCTTTCGAAGCTGTGCGTTGAATTTATGAGATAGCCGAATAAGTTGAAACTTGAGAGCAGACAGTCATGATGAATAAACATGTTGAAAATGTGACTGGTTTGATAGCCTCAGGTTTAGGTTTCTACATGTTACAGATCAGGTTTATGTAAACATTTCTATTGCAAGTCAATTGATCTTGTTTCAGTATATTTTTATGGGAAATTATTTTTGTAAATGCTATTTATACATGATTTGTACATGCCTTTTTTATCTGTGTAAAAACAAATTGAATGTTTTGTCTACATACACATAACTAATTGGACGTGCATACATGTTCAAAGATATATGCGAGGCGTGGTTGTACTTTTTCGGAGCTTATTTATGTGACAATATAAACCAAATGTCTTTAGATAATATAATGCTCTTTGCGTCTCAATTTGATTTGCAAAAGTTAATCGATACTCCGTATAAGTTATTAAGGATGTTTTCTTTTAGACTAAAATTTGCCGGTCTAATCTAGTCTGAACTGGTCTTGTCTGGTGTGGTAAAAGTTTGGTCCCTGTGTGTTTTATAAATACAGAAGTTTGGTCTGATCTGGTCTGGTCTGGTCTGGTTTAATCTGGTCCGGGACTGAAAATAGTCCAGAAGGAAACATCCTAAATATGATAAAATACGATAGTATGTAGTATATCTAATACTACGTGCTAGACATTACAAGCCAATTCAAGTGTTCAAATCAGATGAGATTGCCAAGTCGTTTCAATTCGAGCTAGACTTTAAAATTTTAATAAAATTGAAAATGTAATGATGATAAACCTTTGGGAAATTATCAAAAATAAGACAAAAACGTAGATTCGTATATTCAATAATATGACAATCATATTTTTATTATCAAAATAGGACTAACTAATGTCATGTTTTGGTGGTATCATACTTTAAACATGATAGTATTTCCCAATTTTGATAATAATTACTCATATTTTTGGAATAAAAATATGACAGTTCTATTTTGAAAATTTCAAATTTCTTTACTCATATTTCGTAAATTTTACCTATTATTTTACTAAAAATATATGATCTCGATCTCTGTCTCATCAATTTTTGTGAACTTTCATTTTTGTTTGTCTAAAAAATTTATAACATTTCCTTAAAACAAATTTTTTATTATGCTTATTTCTCTCTTTTTCTATACAACCCTCAAGACGCCCCGATCACATAATTTTTCTTTTTATTTGACAATGACACATAATACAAATGACAATGTTAACCAAATCCATACAAATGACAATGTTCACCAAACCCACACTTGATTCAATCATTTAATTACAATGGTAATTTAACACATACGGAGTATTTAATCCGTTTTAACTTTTAAGTACCAAACTCAGCTCATCCTACAAAAAAAGTGATTGCATCAATGAGGTGGGCCTTAATCACCCTTGATCAAATGTCTAGCTACCTTCAACGTTTAATTATTGGGAAATTCTATTTGCAGCCCATATATGACTATTGACAGCCCCCCACGTAAGTAATTTTTTTAAATGCCTATATTAGCCTTTGAATTAAATTAACCCCTCTTTCATCCGATCTTCTTGAATACGACATCAAGTGCAGATCTACACACTTAGGAATTTAGGAACAATTTTTTGCTCCAGTTTATACTCGTTACCTCTCATATGACAGAAACAATATATTTATCAACATAAACTTTCAAAAACAAAATGAAATGAAGCGCAGATGAGAAGAACGGTGGTAAGGGGAAATTAAATCAAAAGAAATTATTTGACATTCCTTGATTTCCTTCAATTGATACGGAAATGATCTGTATATGTGTATATCTTCTGAAGGGAATATAACCTCTTGAACGAGTTTCAATCCTATGGAGGACGAGAGGAGGTGGGGGCTGAAGAGGTGGAGGCTATGGTAGTGGACGTCATGAAGGAGGCGGAGGTTATGAAGATGGTTACCGTGAAGGTGGTTACAGAGGTTCGGGCGGCGGTGACGGTGGTGGAATGGAGGGACTAGGGAGACGTAAAATTGAAGTAGACTCCGTAACTGCTTTGTTAATTGTTATTGCTCCGCCACACAAAGACTCCTCTGACATTACAGTCAAATCTAAGATGCGTGTGTGTAAAGCATTGGTCATGCTTTATCTAAGATGCTATCAATACGAAAAGCATTTTTTTATTCCTACGTATTGAAACAAATGAGCTAGATGAATTAGCAACAACAATAGTTTGGAATGAGTTTCTGCTTCAATTACATCTGGTCAATTGAGATGGTGAGAGGGTTATAGGAGAGCCTTAGACGGCAAAATAAGATGACGGTGGGACAACAAATGGGAAAGACGACAATAAGATGATGGGGGAACGATAGGGGTATAATAGGTATTTTATATATATGGGGCTGTGTTTAATAAAATAGGGACTGTATTTAGAATTGCCCTTAATTATTACGCGGTATTAATTAAACCATCAAACCCAAATATAATACGGAGTAGCGGTTTGAGAGCCAGGGCGTTGACAAATATAGCAACTAACGTTGACGTTAGAATCTTTATAATCATAATAATTTAAACGTTAAGAGCGAGAAAATTTAACGAGCCCGTTACGTGCTCATTAGATGAGCACGTTATCCTATGTGACAGATGGGTCCTTCATACCTTCACCATAAGTCATTAAGTTCAATTCGGACTTCGGAGGACTTTTATGCGAGTTATTATGATAATTCATTATTCTGATTTTCTTTTCTCAAATTTACTAATCAGATTTAGACCCATTAGTAATTTTTTTTGCTGGCCGATCAGAATTCGATCAATTATTGTGTGTAATTATGCACACACATTCTTCTAAAATTCGTTACACCGTGTCGAGCGGTCGAGGACAGCCTAGTGCCTAAACAACCGATTAGTCCGATTTTTAAACCGACTTTTTAGTCAATGGACCGACTAATTAACTCTCTACGGTTAGGGATGACTAGGTCGATTAATCGGTTGGACTAGGCCGATTAATCGGTCTGACTAGGCTGGTTTTAGAACAATATATTTACGAAGTATATGTATATGAAAAAGATTTTGTGTAGCTATCCAGATAGGATCCTCTATCCGGTCACCACCATTTGTACTCGGCGGAACTTTTTGATGAAGTTTTTAGAGAATGTTATTCGTGAAGTGTAGATTACATCAATAAAAATTCAGATTAAAATTCACTAAAGAAGTCAATTAAATAAATAAAGGAAAAATTGAAAATAATAATCCCAACTATTGCCGATCCGCTGACAATAATCCCAACTATTGATTATTTTTGTATAATCCCAACCATATGGACCATCCGCCAATAATGGTCCATGACCATATATTACCTCCTATAACAAGTGATTTTTAAATAGAAATTAAGCATAAAAATTAAAAGTTGGGATTATTTATAGGGATTACTTGCTATATCTCTTTTCATCCACTTTAAAAACTACAATAATTTATTTATAGGGACCATTATTGGCGGAAGGTCCCTATAATTGGGATTATTCTGAAATAATTGATAGTTGAGATTATTATGAGTGGACCGCCAATAGTTGGGATTATTAATATCAATTTTTCCTTAAATAATAATCCCAACTAACTTAAAAAGTGCAAATCAGCCTCTTATATAGGAGGCTCTGTCCGGACGTCCCCATTTGGGGCGGTTCCCAGTGGAATTTATTGATGAAATTTTCTCAGCATCTTCTTCATTGAATCTAGTTTGCCCATACCAAATTTCAGCTAAAAATTCAATCAGGAAGGCAGTCAAATGAATTTTTGACGATAACTGCGTAGTTAAAGAGCACAGTATATTTCAGAAACTCATTATAATGTCATTTTGAATATCAAGAACCGTCATCTTCAAATTTTTGGGAGCATCATTCAAAACAACATTATGAATATCTTCATTATGATTGGTAGAAAAGTTAGCAGTTCAAAAAAAATCCCTTGGTTCCTTGACTCTTCTGATTCATCACAACCTCGAAATGCTAGCCCTTGACACAAGAGGAGCTGAATACAATCAATGGAAGCATCAATCTAGTACAATATGCAGTTCAAGCTTGATTTGTTTGTTTAATCAAAACTGATTGAATGTGTTGATTTTGATTCATTAAACACTAAACCTTTTTCACAGCTTCATTGTGAGCACTATTAGGAGGTCCTATATGAATATTAAATCTCTCTTTCTTATTCCAATGAGAAAAACCCTCCGTTATAAATGCCTCACCACCACTTTGTTTTCCCACGTCTTGTCTAAAAAGATTACAATGTAAGCAATATGCCGCATCTTTCGATATACTATATTCTAACCAATTCCCATAATCATCAATCCACTTTCGGTTAAACTGACGCAAAACATTGCCTATGTTTTTTGGGGGGAAAGTATGGTTCCATGGTTGACATGGGTCATTATGTAAATATTTCCTTTATACCTTGATCATGTGGATGATAATTACAAATTCCTTTTCGTTGTCCGGGATCTAACGGAAGTGCTTCTAAATCAATTTCAACACGAGCTCTCTTAGAATGTTGTAATTGTTGTTCACTAGATTTTCCACATCCTTTTGGAGTGGTGTCAATTTATAATTTATGAAACATTATATACACCTATATAAAGAATTTTTATTTTTCAGTGGTGTCCATTTTAGAATTTTGAAAAAAAATTATACCTACTTATGGGGGGGGGATTCAGTGGTGTCAATTGACACCACACCTCCCTTGTTGGCTCCGTCCCTGAGTCATAGCATGCTTTATAACATAAAAAATATACAGGGAAAAATGTTTTAAAGTGATATTTTAATAATATTTAACTTATGATCAAATCAATTCAATATTCATATATGATTGATTAACTATTTGTATGGCTAAACAAATACAAATACATATCTAAATTTGTGTTTGAAAAAAGTAAGCAAAAATGAATAACTAATTATTCGATTCAATTCAGTTTCTTTACAACATTAAATGGGATGACGATAACAAATTAGCCAGTAATTGGAGCTGGGGGACTTTAAAATCCATTGTTTAAAGTAGATTTAGGGTATAAAAAAAGTAGATTTATGGTATGATTTATTAATAAAATACACGATTTAATGTATTTATTAGAGGTGTTCTTTTGACCGGAGACTCATATAATCTCTCGCTTCTATTTAGCGGCTAATAGAAGTGATCCACCTGCCACGTAGGATAACGTGCTCACATATTGAGCACGTAACGGGCTTCTTAAAATTTTCGCGTTAAGAGCATCCAAATTCATGGCAATTAAATAAACACATTTTTATGACACGTAGATTGACATGTAGATTTTTTCAAAATAATCTCACATCTTCTAAATTATACGAGTTCGTATACGATGATATCACTCCACCGTAAGCATCCTGCTCTCACACCCAAACGATACAGTTTATTAATTAAAAAAGCAATCAACTCTTATTCAAGGGATAAGAGGTGCATCCAACTTAGTTATCAAGCAATAGCAGAGGTGTGGAGCCTGAGAGCCTGTGCTCGCGCGATTTGAACTCCTCCAATTGAACCCACTACCATGTGAAAGCTTATTCTTCAAGAATAAACTGAATAATCTCAAGACTATACAATTCTTGGGGAGTAACAGGAATAACACTAAAAATTGATTTCAAATCTGAAGCAAGAAAAGAAGAAGGAATTTTATTTTGATTTGGTTCAAGTTACATTTGAAAATATACCCAGTTACATTTTTTGTTCCCGAGTTACATCTTTTTATCCGTGATTTATACATTATCATGTACACGACTACACGAGTTACATTTAGACTTGTCTTAGCAAGTTACATTTTGCATAAACGTGAGTTATATTTTCTATCAACACGAGTTACATCACAAAATAAACCCCCTTTATTGAAACAAAAAAAACATTTTTTAAAATCAATTTTTTTATTTGAAAAAAAAATGTTTTTGGATTTTTTTTTTCTTTAAAACATATTCATTTACCTAAAGCAATTAAGCAATTACATTTCTTTTTTTATTGTTTACATTGAAATCAATGTTTTAGACAAGTTACATTTTGACTTGCTTGCAGTAACATTTTTTATTCACATAAGTTACATTTCTTTACACACGAGTTACATCATTTTGCTACTCGAACAAGAAAAAAACAAAAATAGTTACTGTTCACGCTAGTTACTGTTCACCCTTGATTTTTTTTTAAATTTGCAAAACTGCGTCGTTTTTGGGTTTAGAGCACGATGCTCTCCGTGGGATGATCCCACGGTATAATTTGCGAAATTACACTATTCATCATATCAAAATAATCTAATCTTTTGTGGATCCTACACTCACCAATTAATACTAGCCACACAATAATCTTGAGATAGTCTAAATTCAAATTTCAATCCATGATTATTTTGTCAAATAATCTCACCGTATAAATTCATCACTCAATCATGATCTCTGAAATAATCGACCACATCACTAATTTAATCCTCAAATAATCCTATGGATGGAGTTGCCCTAATACATACTCCATATATAATTCTTAATTAATAAAGTACTAATAATAATCTTCTAAAAAGTACTAATAATAATGATATTACATAAAAAATACTACTCCTCCACCCCCTATAATTATCTCATTATTCCATTTTTGGATGTTCCTCTATTATTGTCACATTCCATATTTAGTACTCCGTAATATTTATGTGGTTCTAATTTATTCCTAGTTTATTCCTACTTTATCAATTCGTCATCAACCACATAATTTTACTTTTCTTAGAAATCATATCAGTTTCTTCCATCTCAATATTAGGGACACGGAGATAGTACCCTATGTTACTTTTCTTAGAAATCATATCAGTTTCTTCCATCTCAATATTAGGGACACGGAGATAGTACCCTATGTTGTTAGTCATGAATCTCTTTCAATGTCTAGTTTTTGAAGTCAAGTCCTGTTAAGACACGGGGTTCCATCCTAAAAGGTCAACCTGTTAGAAGGAGTAACCCGAAGCTTAATATAGCACTCTAGTGCTTCTCAATTTTCCGGTGTGGGACATTTAACACCCCTCCTCACGACCAGACACTTCGTCTGGATCGTGTCGTCATTCATTTTTCATCGGTTCGTCAATTTTTTTTTATCGTGTCGTCATTTTTCATAAGGGGCCCCACACCATGGATCGATTTGGCTCTGATACCATGTTAAGATCCGGGGTTCCATCCTAAAAGGTCAACCTGTTAGAAGGAGTAACCCGAAGCTTAATATAGCACTCTAGTGCTTCTCAATTTTCCGGTGTGGGACATTTAACACCCCTCCTCACGACCAGACACTTCGTCTGGATCGTGTCGTCATTCATTTTGTTGAAGCATTTGTCCCACACCGGAAAGCTATAAAACAATTACACACTATATAAGGTTTTGGGCTACTCCTCCTATCAGGTTGACCTTTTAGGATGGAACCCCGTGTCTTAACATGGTATCAGAGCCAATTCCGGTTGTGGTTTGACGGCTTGTTTAGCACCCATGATTAAGGGTAGCTTATTAAGGGTTTGTTTGGCCCGTTTATACACCCCAATATTGTCCAGCCCGATTCGGGCTGAGGGGGCGTGTTGAAGCATTTGTCCCACACCGGAAAGCTATAAAACAATTACACACTATATAAGGTTTTGGGCTACTCCTCCTATCAGGTTGACCTTTTAGGATGGAACCCCGTGTCTTAACAAGTCCACAATCATACCACAGCTCGTCATACACACGTGCAAGCACACATATATAATCATTTATTACGAGAACATGCGGAGTATATGACTTTTGTCATATTTAAATCCATTTTGCACTTTGACATATCTTATAGTTTAATTTACTACGTAATCTTTAAATTTGTAAGTTTAATTACTGATGCTAATTTAAATACTGATAGGAGGAAATTGATTTTCACTTAGCTTCTACCAACATTTCTTTTTATCTCAAGCAAAACTTCTCTAATTCGGGCAAAGGGAGTTCTTCCGCTTCCACGTAAATATATACAAGTACTACGTATGTACAAGAAACGTAAACTAATAAAAACAAAAGAGTAATTTTGAAAATAAATTAAAGTTTCTTACAATCAATTAATCAAAATGAAGAAGAGATTACACGCATGGCGCGATAACTTTTCTCAGACCAGTACTGTCATTCTCATTAGATAATGTTGCTTATTTTAAATTTATTCACATATATATAAATTTCACTTTTATTAGTTTTCTTGGAAAAATTGAATTATAGTGTGTGGGATCGTTACACCGTGATACCGTGTGGACGGTGTATCGATCCCACTACTACGTATTTGACTCTCTTTTTTCTGCCCTATTGTGGAGAAAAGAGTTAAATAGGTCATCGAACTTACATAAAATTAAAAGGTTAAATAAGCCCTTATATAGGAGACTCAGTCCGGCCGTCGCCATTTGGGGCAGTTTCCGGTGGAATTTTTTGACGATTTTTTTGAACATCTTATTCATTAAGTCTAGTTTACTCATACCAAATTTTAGCTAACAATTCAAGTGAGAAGACATTCAAATGAATTCTTGAAGATAATTGCGCAATTAACTTCAAGAATTCATTTGAATACCTTCCCGATTGAAGTTTTAGCTGAAATTTGGTATGAGTAAACTAGACATAAGTAATAAGATGCTCAAAACAATTCATCAAAAAATTCCACCGGAAACCGCCCCAAATGGCGACGGTCGGACAGAGCCTCCTATATAAGGGCTTATTTGACCTTTTAATTTTATGTAAGTTCGAGGGCATATCTAACCCTTTTCCTGTCCTGTTGTGTATCGTTTTTCTTTTTCCTTAGCTTCTTCTTCATTTTTTCTTTTCTTCAATTTGTTTCTCATTTTCTATCAAAGTACTCAACATGCATTTAGAGGTGGTTATTTGGTGTGTAGTTTCCAAAAATCTATTAGGCATATATAGAGGAGGAGGAGGAGCAAAAACCGTTCTACATTAACATTAAGTTTGGTTAGGGAAAAACGCATCTTATAGGTATAAGATAGATTTTTTGACGACATTCGTGCCGCAAGACACTTGCAAAAGTTGTAAGTTGTGGTTTTTCTTTAATGTTTCGGGATTTAATTTGCACCTCTCAACGCGTGGAGGGAGCCTTTCCACTATACAATCTTAACACCTCCAAAGAAGGTCTCATATATAAGGTGGTGCAAATTCCTTGGGCTTTCCAGTGTGGGACAACTCTCACTTGAAATCCATCACATTTCCCAATTTCTCAATTTCAACGGGTTAACTTTGATAATCAATTTGCCATTCACTCATGAGCCGTTTTGAGTGTACCAGGTATCGAATCGAACCTGTTATCAAAGAGAATCCAAATCTACTTGGGCCCAACCCAAATCGGAAGTGGGTCCCATCCAAAATTCTTCCTGAAAATGTCCATTTAATGCAAATTTAATACGTGCGTAGTACAATTTTAATGTAAAAATATACCGACCTCAACCACTGCCTCAGCCACCTTCCAGCACCGCCACCTCCGGTCTCCGGAAAAGTTTGTCAAGTTGGGGAAAAAATGTCATCGTGATGGTAATTTTGCAAAGAAAAGTAGATATTTTCAAAGAGTAAAAATATTAACTTTATAGCATTTTCAGAGAAATGTGACATTTTTTACACAAGATGGCATTTTTTTCCCGACGGTCGAAGGTGGTGGTGCTGGGAGGTGGGGGATGCGGAGGTAGTGGCCTACATATTTTTTAGTTACTTTATTTTTTAGATTTTTTTAAGTTTTTTTATTTATTTATTTTACTTTTTTATATTTTATTTTTTCCCGATTTTTTTTTGTTTGTACAATGTTCTTGTTTTTATTGTAAATAAAACTATGATTTTATGTTATTAATAAATAAATCTATTATAGGTTGGTGGTAGAATAGGATGGAAGAAGAGACATACTAGTATACTACTCCTATTTGGGAATAAAAGCTGTATAGTTTTAATGTGAAATTTTGGGGTACTTTTAGTCCTATTTAGGGCTAATACAATCAAGTGTTCAACAACTATTATTAGATACACTAAAATAGTACTCCGTAAAATACACGACCTTGAGTTATTTTCTGTGTCATGAGCGCATTAGCGTTTCGAAAATCACATTTCAATTTTATAAACGTAGCAAACAAATAAATCTAAAATATATTTAAAAAATGAGTAAAAATTTACAATTTACCTCACCGGTGCTTAGGAAGATCGAGAAGTGACTCAAATACATCCAAAAAGTACAATGAAAATATACATACATAATAAAGTCAAATTAATACAAATATCACACGGTTTAAAAAGTGGGTGATGAAATACAGAGCACGGAATACAATTTTACATATGCCGGCGATCAAGCCGGAGTTTGAATTCATCGTCGGTGATTGACCGCGGTGGCCGTTGAATAAGCTTGATAGCCGCTTGTCGAAGAAGCAAATAAAATATCGGAATTGGGTCTATGGTTATTTGGTAATTTTGATGAATCGGCAGCCGGAGACATCACTGACCCGCCGCCGGCAGCAGACTGAGCAGAGGATCTGTCGCTGACGGAGCTCTGATCGGGAAAAAGTTCAAGCATAGCAGGAGCGTGGAAATCGGAGACTGTTCTCCGATGGGTAGAGCCCTCGCCGGGTTCAGGCCCGATCAGCGGGTGGTAGCTCCGGTCGGAGTTGTCGGAGCGGCACCGGCCGAGGGTGTGGTGATGATGGCGAGGCTTTTGCTTCCTGACGGCGTGGAGCAGATATGGGATTAATCCTTCCATTATATTGCTTCTCTCTGAATTGAATCTCCGATCGATCTTAGCTCGAATTTGGTATATGCTTTTAATTTTGTGACCGAAGAATGTGTGTAGATGTTTTTAATCATGAAGGGCGACTAATAATGTGTATATATATACAGATAATGTAATTTACTTTATGTGCTCTTTTGAATGCAAATGTTGACTTTGATCTGTCTAGATGTCTTATTTTAACCACATGTGGTATAAAATAAACACGTTATGCCACATCTTATTTATCAAACTTATATCAATACGCAATAATTTCTAGAAAATCATTCATATATAGGACACAATCAATTGTTCAATGCAAAAACTATGGAAATGACTATATGTACATTGCATTCTCATTAAAATAGTTTTAGTTGCATTTTGATTCTAATGTATATGTATATATGTACAAAAAATTTTAATTTTAAAAAATGTAATTATGCCTACACATTGTAAAACGTAACTTTTAAACCTCGACCCCTAACACAGTACATTTCTGGTCTCGCCAGTTGCATATTCTCGTCTCTTTATTCTCGACTCTTTATTAGTGAAAATTATTTTTTTTATACATCAGAAAATAGTTAAAATTGATGGTTTCATTAGGGGTGGGCATGTTCCGGGATTTGGCTTAACCCGATCCCGTCCCGGTTTTATAACAACGGTCCGGTTCGGTACGAGATAAGTCTTTATCCCAATGTTGTCCCATTTAAAACGGGACCGGGACAACCCGAGAAAAACCGGGATGGTTCGGGATGTCCCATAAAATATGCATTTGTGAAATGTGATATAAAAATAAGCATAACATCAATATAAAGATGTAACTTTTTTTGCAAATTAATTAGCTTCCCCAAAAAGTTAAGTAAAACCTTTAATTAACTATTTTTAATTTTGTCTAGTAAATTTTTTTAGTCCCCCTAATCTTGTGTTTTTTCCTCTAGTAGAATGGTAGCACATAATATTTTTATACTTTGTAGTACACTTGTAATTTTTCAATACCACATTAAATTAAATATCATATCTATAAAGACACTATATATACTCCGTATTCTAGTAGTTATTTCAGAAAATATTAAATCTATAACAACACTATAATTTGGAGTAGTAGTTATTACATCATAAATATTATTCCGCACGTAATAATGTATTATGGATTAGTATTGGAATGAAAAGTAAAGAAATTTTAATCAAAAGAAACAAAAGAAATGAGACTAAGAGAGACATGAAATAAGATAAAATTACACTACGGAGACTAAGAACTAGGAAGTTTTAATTAGGTTTGACTATTACATAGCATTAGAAATTTAAAATAACATATTAATTTTAAACGGGACACCGGGACGGGACATGATATTTTATAGCTATCCCGGTCCCGTCCCGTTTAATATCGGTGCGGGACCGGTTTGGGATGAAAAATTTGCGTCCTAAATGGATCGGGATAGTTTCGGAACGGTATCGGGATTTTTCGGTTTGGGACACCGGGATCGGGATTTTTGCCCACCCCTAGGTTTCATATACTGGTATATGGAAAATAGTTCCTTATCCCCTAAACTCGAAGCAAGCAGAAAGTATTAAGGTGATGCATGAAGTATTGAATATGTAATAATCTAGCAAGTAAACTATAAATATACGGAGTATACAACTTCTTGTCCCTTCGGGGACATCCGATAAAATTGAGTATACAACTTCTTAATTCATTGAACAAAAGTTGTTCGCCGATTTGGTAGAACAAAATGTTCTTACTTGCTGGATTGATTTAAATCTAAGATCATAACAGAACAAATCATATTAGGCTTAAATATATACATCACATTTTAACATTTGTAAAATACACATTGACCAAATATCTATCATATTAAACTACTTTAATTAAAAAATGAAAATCAAAACCAAAATTACTCGTTTGGAGAATGTTCGAGCTAATGCATTGCGTTGCACGTGCGTAATGTGTTACGTTATTGACCTAATAGATCAAGGATGATGTTGTACGTGTAAATCACTAATCCAATCCATTGGATTTTCTAGTTGGCTATAGTTACTATTTATGGCACTTATCCACTTTGGATCCAATTTTACTTGTAAATCAAGTATCAAGGAGTTCCAAATAATAAAGAAAAAGAGCTGAAGGACTAAACTGCAAATATTAGTCTTTTATCACTTTACCTTATTTTAGAAAGATATATATAGTACGCATAAGATCAAAAATAGAAGTCTGCACTTTCTTCTTCAAATGATAGAATTCTCTCGTTCCTCTTTCTCTTTGGATCAAAGTAATTCTTCTTCATTTGTTCAATTTCTGTAAAAGTTTACATGGTATCAGTTTAGCTTCAGATTCGATCATTACTTCCGCTCCTCTGAGATTTAATTGATTGAGTTTCCGAAGATGCCTAGCACCGATGTTCAAAACCCTAATCTTACGGAAGATCCTTCATCGCCGTATTATCTCCATCCAGCTGATCATTCAGGCGTTCGGATGATCTACGAAACATTCAACGGTGACAATTATAATGCTTGGCAGAAATATGTGGTTATGGCTTTCACCGTCAAAAACAAAATGGCATTTCTTGATGGAACCATATCACAGCCTTCATCTGATAATTCCATCTATCCTGCTTGGTATCGGGTAAACGCGCTCCTCTTATCTTGGCTTGTTTACTCTATTGCTCCTGAAGTTCGTACTACCTTCCTCTACTTTACTGTGGCTAAAGAAGTTTGGGAAGAAGTTAAGCTTCGTTATGGAAAAAGTGATGGACCTCATATTTTTCAACTGGAAAAAACTATGACTAATCTGTCTCAAGGTTCTCAG
This sequence comes from Cuscuta epithymum, assembly GCA_945859915.1. Taxonomy (NCBI): domain Eukaryota; kingdom Viridiplantae; phylum Streptophyta; class Magnoliopsida; order Solanales; family Convolvulaceae; genus Cuscuta; species Cuscuta epithymum. Next base: position 3,165,991 of record CAMAPF010000938.1, read on the forward strand.
TCTATCACTGCTTTCTATAATTTTTTCAAAACAATTTGGGATGAGTACTGCAATTATAGAACTGTTCTAGTATGTAAATGTGGTAAATGTACCTGTAATCTCAATGAACTCTTTCAAGAACTTTTGCAGAAAGACTCTGTCTATAAATTTCTCATTGGCCTCAATGATTCATATAATGTTTTGAGAAGTCAGATTCTGTTACGTATTCCGATTCCAAAACTGTCAACTGTCTATTCTCTTCTTCTTCAAGAAGAGTCTCAACGCTCTTTACACAATCCTCTTGAGTCTCTAGCAATGTTTTCTCAATATACTCCTAATACTCAATCTCAATCCATTACTACATCATCCACTATTGAGTCTACTGCTTTCATTGCCAAGTCTAATAATCCAAAGAAGAAGTTTACTGGAATTTGCTCTCACTGTGGTTTTCAAGGCCACTCCTCTGAACGTTGCTACCAAATTATTGGTTATCCTTCCAACTGGAAAGGTCCTAAGGGTCAAAGATTTGCACCTGGCTTCAAACCTTCCTCTGTTAATGCTAACAAATCATCTCAAGCACACTTGGCATCTACCTCAAACTCAACTCATGGTCATGAACTAGACCTTTGCAATCCTGAGCTCTACAATCAATTTCTTCAATTCATGAAGAATCAACAATCTGTTCCTAGCTCTGCTCATGCTGCCATGGCCATATCTCAACCTACTGACCATGAATAGTCTTCATCTCCTAATGACAACGCTTTCAGAGGTATATATTTCAAATCTAATTGGATTATTGATACTGGTGCCTCCGATCATATGATTCATAACTTGAATATGTACACTTCTAAACCAAAATCAATTTCTGTTAACATTCAACTACCTACTGGTAATACTACTATTGCTACTCACATAGGAGATGTTAAACTAAATAATGATTTAACATTACATAATGTCTTATATGTTCCAAATTTTAATTACAATCTCATTTCTGTATCTAGTCTTACTTTAAATGAACATTTATCTGTTAATTTTTGCTCTAATTATGGTGTGTTACAGGATCAAAATACACAGAAAATCATTGGCTATGCTGAAATTACGAATGGACTCTATCAATTACATCTTCCTAATCATACTGTTTCTGCTCATTCTACCACAACTGCTTCTCAAAATAATCCTGTTATATGGCATTTTAGACTTGGTCATATTCCATTTAATAAACTGAGTTCTTTTCCTATTTCTGTTGACAATAACTCTTGTAATAAAATCATTCCTTGTGACATTTGTCATTTCTCTAAGCAAAAGAAGCTTTCTTTTACAGATAGTACTTCTCATGCTACTGCTTCTTTTGACTTAGTCCATATGGATATTTGGGGTCCTTTTAGTACTGCTTCTTACTCAGGTTTCAAGTATTTTTTAACTATTGTTGATGACCATACCAGATGCACATGGATTTTTATGATGAAAACTAAAGCTGAAACTCGTTTTCATATGATGAATTTTTATTAGGGCTGGGACTTTGGAACCAAGAACCGGAGAACCGAACCGGACCGAACCGTTATGACCCGGTTCGGTTCGGTTCCGACATTTATTAGTTATTTGTTAACGGTTCGGTTCCTATTTTTTATTAACGGTTCGGTTCTCGGTTCCTGAAAAAAATATGTACCAGGAACCGTTAAGGAACCGTTATATATAATAATTAAAATTATATATATTTATTATGGGTATATGTATTTTAATGTATATTTATTTTTATTTTTATATTACATTCATTACTTTAGTTTAGTTATTTAACTATTTAAAATTATATTTTCAAAAAGGAAAACTATTTAAAATTATTATTCACTTCAACCCGTTCTCTTAGGCTTCTTAGGCATCTCATTAGGTCCAAACTCCAGCGGGTCGGAATTCAAAAGGTCCAAAGTATTTAAAATTGTTATTCTCTTTAACTGATTCATCATATTTGTATTGTAATTTCAAACGTTGAATGTCTTTTTGACAAAAATTTAGTCATGATTGGTAAGAATTTTTCAAAGACTAGGAACCGTTAAATGACAAGAACCGAACCGTTAAGAACGGTTCGGTTCCTTATCGGTTCTATAAAATATTTTATAAGAACCGAACCATTAGTAAAATTTCATATTTTCAAACGGTTCCACATATTTTACCTAGGAACCGAACCGGTCCCAGGCCTAATTTTTATAAACTTATTCAAACTCAATTTGATAAGAAAATTAAAACTATAAGAACTGATAATGGAACTGAATTTATGTTTTCCAGTTTTTATCAATCTAATGGAATTATTCATCAACTTTCTTGTGTTGAAACTCCTCAACAAAATGGTAGAGTAGAGAGGAAACATCAACATATCCTCCAAGTCGCTAGATCTTTTCTGTTTCAGTCCTGTTTACCTATTTCTTTCTGGTCTGATTGTTTTTTAGCTGCTGTGCATATAATAAATAGAACTCCTACTGCCATTTTACAAAATAAAAGCCCTTTTGAACTTTTGTATAAAAACTTACCTGATTATTCCCACCTTAAAGTTTTTGGTTGTTTGGCTTATGCTTCTACCTTAACTGCAAATAGAAATAAATTTGATTCTAGAGCGTCAAAATGCATTTTCATTGGATATCCTTTTGGCTATAAAGGGTATAAACTGTATGATTTAAACACACATAAATTTTTTATCTCCAGACATGTTCAATTTTATGAAAATGTTTTTCCTTATAAAGATATTTTGAAGAAAACTCCCTGTAATCATTTAAACAAAGATCAATTTATTTCTTCAAATAATTCTTATAGTAGTTTCTTTCATGATAACACTTATCATTGTGATACTGCTAATAATACCTCTACTCATCATCATATTGCTTCTACTGAGCAGTTCTATGATACTACTACTCAGGTAAATTCTAACTCTTTCTCTTTTTTAGATAATCAAATAAATGATGAATTGAATAATCTTACTTATAATATTACTGATACTCACAATGATACCTCAGAATCTACTAATATTTCTTCTTCTTTTCAGGATAACATCAATATTGTTGAACCTGAAACTTCTCCTCAAAGAAAATCTTCTAGAGTAAGAAATATTCCTACTTACTTACAAAATTATGATTTTAATCTGCCTGATTCTTTAAAACCTGTTCATCAATCATCTTGTAATCTCATTAGATATCCCATATCTAATCATATTAGTGATGACAGACTTAATCAGTCTTATAAATGTTTCACTGCTAGTGTTTCTCTTATTAAAGAACCTAAAACATATAAACATGCTATTAAACATCCTGCATGGCAGATTGCCATGAATACTGAAATTCAAGCCCTTGACCAAAATAATACTTGGACTCTTGTTAACTTACCACCTCAACAGCATACTGTTGGATGCAAATGGGTTTATAAAACTAAACTAAAATCAGATGGCACTTTAGAAAGATATAAAGCTAGGTTAGTTGCTAAAGGCTATACTCAAGAAGAAGGATTAGATTACTTTGATACTTTTTCTCCTGTTGTAAAGTTAACTACTGTTAGACTTCTTCTTGCTATTGCTACTACTAAACATTGGTTTTTAGAACAACTTGACATTAATAATGCTTTTTTGCATGGAGATCTTTTAGAAACTATATATATGCAGCCCCCTCCAGGATACCTTCTTCCAGGTGATACCAGAGTGTGTAAATTACAGAAAAGTCTATATGGACTTAAACAGGCTTCCAGACAATGGTATTACAAACTTTCAGAATGTCTTCAAGGTATTGGTTATATTCAATCTCAGGCTGATTTTTCTCTCTTTACAAAAACCAATGACAATTCTTTAACAGTATTACTCTTATATGTTGATGTCATAATCTTAGCTGGTAATGATAAGACTGAAATTAATCATGTTAAAACAGTCTTACATAATAAATTTACTATTAAAGATCTTGGAGATCTTAAGTACATTCTTGGAATTTAGATTGCCAGATCTGAAACAGGTATTTGTCTTTCCCAAAGAAAATATACTTTAGACATTCTTGCTGAAAATGGATATTTGAATTGTAAACCTTACAATACACCCATGGATTCCAAACTTAAACTTTCAAAAGAAAATGGTACTGTTTTATCTGACCCTAAAGTTTATAGAACACTTATTGGAAAACTTTTATATCTTACTGTCACTAGACCAGATATTGCCTATAGTGTTCAAACTTTAAGCCAATTTCTTGCTAATCCTACTGATATTCATTTAAATGCTGCTCATAGAATTCTTAGATACCTAAAAAATGCTCCAGGTAAAGGACTCTTCTACTCTGTAAATTCTGCTCTTAAACTTATTGGATATAGTGATTCAGATTGGGCAGGATGTGTTGACACCAGAAGAAGTGTTTCTGGTTATTGTTTTTATCTTGGAAATTCTCTTATTTCCTGGAAATCTAAAAAACAACCTGTTGTTAGTAGGTCCTCTACTGAAAGTGAGTATAGGGCTGCTGCTAATGCTGTTTGTGAAGCACAATGGCTTCTATACCTATTAAAGGATTTTCAAATAAAACATAATTTTCCTGTTAATTTACATATTGATAATATATCTACTTATTTTCTAGCTCATAATCTTGTTCAACATCAAAGAACCAAACATATTGAACTGGATTGCCATCTTATCAGGGAAAAAATATCTTGTGGTTTAATTAATCTTGTACTTATAAAAAATAATTACCAACTTGCAGATGTTTATACTAAAGCTCTTGGAAATCCACTCTTTGAAGATTTCACTGTCAAGATGAACCTGTTGGACATCCATGCTCATCTTGAGGGGGGTATCAAGGAGTTCCAAATAATAAAGAAAAAGAGCTGAAGGACTAAACTGCAAATATTAGTCTTTTTATCACTTTACCTTATTTTAGAAAGATATATATAGTACGCATAAGATCAAAAATAGAAGTCTGCACTTTCTTCTTCAAATGATAGAATTCTCTCGTTCCTCTTTCTCTTTGGATCAAAGTAATTCTTCTTCATTTGTTCAATTTCTGTAAAAGTTTACAGTGAGGCATTGACTTTTGTCCAAACACCGTATGTGCGATTGTGCTTGTCCAGTTGGGTAGCGGTCTTATCAAGGCTTACCACCAATCGGAATTTAATGTCCCTTGTTATAACACCTGAGTTAAATGAGTATACGGTAAGTACGTTAAAATTTGATGTTTGCTACCGGCATCTTTTCTCTCAAAAGAAGATTTTCCCACCAATAAGGGAGAAGAGGTTTGATTAATAATCACATTCAAACCTCATTTTGATTTTACCACTCATCGGGAAGAGAGAAGATGTTTACCAGTCATCTCCAAAGAAAGCATCCCACTGACAAGAATTAGAGGAATTCCAGACAGTGCTGATCCAATAGCACCGTCGCAAACCCGTTTCTAGTACGTTTCTATCTACCTCCATACTGACCTCTAGCACTTGGGTTGTGACTAGATTCCCTAACCCGCGACAATTCCTGCTCACGCAGCCCATCCAAACAATCACCACACCCGATTGGCCAAAGCTATCGGGGACAAAAACCGAGGGGAACAAAAACGCCGGATATACCGGGAAGGAAACCTGACTGAGATTATCATCTGTTGTCAATAGCTTCGAACCATGTCAGTCTTCAATTGCTTCACGAATTGCGGACAGCCTGCGAACTAATCTAGATGCTATGCCTCGAGCGATGCTTGTGAAAGCCACATGCCATGTCCACATATGCTTTGTTAGCACATTGGTCACGTCACATATTTCATGTCATCCATTGACTCTTCCACATCATCTAATTTAGGGGTGCTATAAAATGTTTTAAAAAATTGAGACTCAGAGGAGTTGAACTCATAACCTTACATACACAACATAAACTTTACACCGCTAGACTAACTAATTCACTTGTTACAATTTTTCCTTGATAATATATTAAGTATACTCATGTTAAGTTCTGGAACGTACAAACTTAACTCATGTAGTACTCGTTTCTTGAAAAATATATTACTTCTTGCTCAAATAATCATAAAATATAATAAAAGAAAAATAATTTCAGATATTCAATTAAAAACAAATACCTAATTAAAAATATACTAAAAACATAATTTTGGATATGAAATTAAATAAGTGTCATGATATGCCTAAGCTCACACAAATTAAAAAAACATTATTTTAATTTTAAATAAGTGTAAATTTATTGATATATTTATTGATTTTTTTCTTTATTTACTTATTTATTTATACATATTCATTTATTCATTTATATATTAATTTTTTATGTAATTATTTATTTATTTTATACTTTTAATTAGCACGTATACATTAATAAGGAGTATATTTTTTAATAATATCAAATTAAGTTTTTTGAAAGAACTTTAAAACTTCTTTTAGATAAAAATTTAAGAATTGATTTGATACCAAACCAGATTGAGACGGTATGCATAATTTTTCTTAGATATTTAATTATTTATTAACATTATTTTTAAATTAGTCATATTTTTAATGGAGTATCTCAAAAATTAATTTGTTGAGTAAATTATGATATTAATAACTAATTTACTAAGTTACTAATTATTTTAGTAATTAAATTAGGTCGAGTAAAGAAATATATAAATACATAAATGAATGAATGAATGAATGAATATAAATAAATATGTATGTAAATATATATAAATTTTTTCATATTAGTTTTTTACACTTTATTTGCATTATTAATATAAGTTTTGATTTTAAATTTGATGTGAGCTTGGGCATAACATGACACTTATTTAAATTTATTTTATTTAGTGCCGAATCATTTTTAATTTCATATCAAAAATTTTTTGTATTATATTTTTAATTAGATTTTTATTCTTATTTAAATATCTGAAATTTTTATGTTTTATTATATTTGATAATTATTTAAGGAAAGAAGTGATATTTTTTTCAAGGAACGATTAAATAGATAAGTTAAGTTTGTATGTTCCAGAACTTAACATGAGTATATTTATACTCCCTCCGTCCCCTTTTAAATGTCCCGTTTTACCATATTGAGATGTCCCTATTTAATTGCCCCATACCTTATTTGGTAAACTTTGTGTGGCTCAAAATCATTCTTACTTTATTCTTACTTTATCAATTAATATCAACCACACAAACTCACTTTTCTTAAAACCCGTGCCACCATCTCCCGTCCCATTTAAAAGGGGACGGAGGGAGTATTTTCAAGGGAGAAGTTGTCACAATGAATTAGTTAGTCTAACTGTGGTAAGCTTATGTTTTGTACGTAAGATCATGAGTTCAACCCCCCCTTCCCAAATTATGATGTGGCCATTGTGCTAACAAGACATATGCGAACATGGGCATGGGGATTGTGCTGACATGACGGATGACAAGGCAAAAGTACCCCTATTTGATAAATATGTTTAAAACTACCCCTATTTGAGAAATAAGATTGAAAATTACCTCTCTTTGGGGGGAAACTCCGGTTAGAATCCAGCGGCACCTTTGATTCTCGCGCCAGGGTTCATCGCGGTGGCTTTCTATGAAATAGACCAAATTAACACCCACATTGTTCGTTTTAAAATTATTTATTTTACGCCATGTTTTGCAAAGGATGACATGCATTATTAAGTTTTTTGGTCATGTATATGCCTCCCAAATTCCGATGCATGAAGAGCAGTTACCAATTTACCAATAAAGGTATCCCCATCCATGGGATTATTTAGGGATGATTTTGATGATGTGTATGATATTATTTGAGATTATGATTGATATGTTGGGATTATTTGATAAAAAATCTGATATCAAATTCTAAATCTATCTAGATTATTTGAAGAAGTCGTGCATGCGCTACTCCAAAAAAAATACAAAGAGTTGAAGCCAAACGGGCTATTCCTTTAAAATTAAAAGCACTACCCATTGTAAAATTAAACTTTGAACACACATTCAATTGATGTCCCACTTTTAAAATTCAATTGAAAATTTCAATTTATTAAATCTCTGGAACTTGTTTAATTTTAATTTCAATTTTTATTAAATCTCTTTTTTAATTTTAATGCATTTTTTAAACCAATCAAATTGCAATTTCAATTCCCTAAAAAGAAAAACTATGTAATATATTTATATATTTATTTAAGAATGAAAATCATGCCAAATTATAATATAAATGTATAATACAAATAAAAATATATAATGAGAGTATATATAATTATATGTTTATTATTATTATATAGATGTATAATCGTTGACCGGTTTTCCGACTTTGACCGGGTTGATCCTCCGGGTCCGGGTTGACCCGTGACCCAGTCACATGACCGGGTCGCTCACCGGTCCGGGTTTTACAACATAGAATAAAATCCGCCCATAGTATTTCTTTTGAATTGACAGTAGGGGCCACCGATGGATAATTATTGAGTGAATGGTTAATGGTTGTGCATGCTTAGCTTGTTGTCTTGTTCATAGCAACTTAATGAAAAAAACAAATTAATCTATGATGCATGTGATATAATTACGTCAGGATAAAAAATTGGATTGATCTATAGGATATACGGGAATTTCATTGATGATTTAATTCCTCTTTTTCACGTTAATAAAAATCATTAGTTTTGTTTTCTCTTTCACTTCTATTTAATACGATAGTACATAAAAACTAACTGAAACGATGTAGTTAATTTTAGAATATATCGAGAATGTTAGTGAGCACCCAAAACTCACAAAAATGCAAGCTAGCTTTAAGTTTATTTGATCCATTTGAGAATCCGTTTGATACGTTTAAGTTCATTAGATTTATCGTTTCATTTTCATTAGAGATTTAATTTTTGATTTCGCGTGCTAAACTGTGAAATAATCAAAATAAGTGATATTGAGATTACTAATATGAGCTGAAATTACTAATGTAGATGCTCATTTTAATATTCTTTATATGTTTTATCTTTACTTTATTAATAAAATATACTTTAATGTGAAAATCAATTTATCGGATTTAGTTAATTCAATCAATTCACTCGGAATATATCAAATGGGGCTCTGAAACTTTGATAATCTATTTAATATTGGTTGTGTAACTAGTGTTACATTCAATTATATTTCAGTCCTCTTTCTATATTGTTAAAGTGAGAGGTAGGGGAAGTGATGACCTAAGGAAAAAAATGTTTAAAAGCCGGTTTGATTGTATCAGCATTATCAATCAATTTTAATTTTCATCAAATACACAACTTTTGAGTTCGCGGTCTGAGTTGTATAATGATCAAAATAAATAAGGTTCAGGTTACTTTTCTGACTAAATTGATTAAAGTTAGTGCATAAGACCATTTTAACTATTTTCATATAACATTTTCTTTACTTTATAAATAAAATTACTTTCATTTTTTATTCAAAATTTAGCAAATTCAGCCATAACATCATCAATTTTAGCAAAACTAGTTGATTCAGTCACTTTCAATATTGTCAAACACAAAAATGTTACTATATAGAGCGGTTAATTTTTGTTGTCTTTAAATTTATTTTAGAGTATTTACATGAATGTTACTAGTATTAATCAGATGGATAAAAAGGTGACTATTTATTTTAAAACATGTAGACGGAGAAAAAAAATGAAAGTTCCATATTGTCACAGACTCACAATCGGTTACAAAAGCTAAAGAGGATTGAATGAAGACCGAAGCTATAGGAATTGGAAGCATACTTCTTAGATGATTTCGGACACGCAACAGAATTCAATGGTCGCAAATTATATCGTGCAACCCGCGCACCACGAGGATGGTGCGCCTGGTGCGCCTGGTTGCAAAACGACGGAGTATTGAGGCATGATTTCTTTATTTTTTATCCTTTTGTTTTTAAAAAATGGTAATAATTTTTTTATTTTTGATCCGATTTTTATAAAATTTATATCAACATTTTTTATTTTTCATGATCTTTCAAATGAGACCAATATTGCTTATGTAATTTTAAGAAATTATCGAACTATTATATTAATGTGTATTGAATTATAAGGAAAACCAAACTAAATTTAATACAGAAAAATAATTGTGTAAATCACAATTTATCTTAAAATTGTGTATATAAAAAATTTATTGTATTAGGTATTTATACATGTGAGATACATATTTTTATATGTGAAGTTACATATTTTTACACGTAAAGTTACATATTTCTACACACGGGTTACATATATATACACACGAGTTGCATTTGACTTGCCTGAACGCGAGTTACATATATTTACACGTAAAGTTACATATTTTTACACGTAAAGTTACATATTTATACACACGAATTACATATTTATACACACGAGTTGCATTTGACCTGTCTGAACGCGAGTTACATATATTTTTAAGTAAAGTTACATATTTTTACATGTAGAATTACATATTTATACACACGAGTTGCATTTGGCCTGACTGGACGTGAGTTACATATTTCTACACGTAAAATTACAATATTTTACATAGGTTAAAATCACATAGGTAATATTGGTCTCATTTGAAAGATCATGAAAAATAAAAAATGTTGGTATAAATTTTATAAAAATCGGATCAAAAATAAAAAAGTTATTACTATTTTTTTAAAAAATAAAAAAAAAATAAAGATTTGGTGCTTGCCAAATACGCTACTTGCCCAAAACCGTATGCCGGTATACGGTGCTCACCGTATACCGGTCATACGGTATAACAACTGCCTATTTCTGAAGAGGGAGATATCAGGACTCCAAATTCAACAAAACAATTTGTTATAAATCCCAGTTCATAACCTTGGATAACTACTCCCTCCGTCCCGCTATGATTGTCTCATTTTACTTTTTCGGTCCATCCCACTAAGATTGTCTTATACCTTATTTGGTAAAATTTGTGTCGTTCTAAATCATTTCTACTTTATTCTTACTTTATCAATTTAATATCAATCATCTTCTATTGTGCCAAATTTAGGAGGACGGAGGTATAGCAGTATATTCCAACACACAACTTGAACACCTAACTACAAATCTGCAGGAAGTCCCAGAAGAACAAAAAAAAGCGTCAAGCCATGAGAAATTGAGAACACTAGATTTCAGTTCAAACAATTTCTCTGGATCTAAAATCTTTTCATTTTTATTATTATGTTATGTTATGTTGTGTATTTTTTCGGTGTATTTTTGTTCTTTCCTTTGTACTTTTTCTTTTTAGGAATAAAAACCTCACTTTTCCCTTAAAAAATAGAAGCAACAAGAAGAGGGTTGGAAAGAAATCATGAAAGTCACTCATAAATAAAAATGTATAACCTGAAAATAATTTGAGCCGAATATTTGAATAATTCAACATAATTAGAGTGATTATTTGTTGATTATCTTAACTTCTCAATAAAATTACTACGAAGTATTAAACACCATAAGTTACTTAAATTAACATTACTCGAAATTGTTGCACAACTATTAGTCAATTATTAGAGATTTTTTTACATAAATATTATTATTAAAAAGTATAAGGAATCTTCTCCAAATACTTACTTTCTAATAATAATATTCATGTAAAAAACACTATTTCAAAAGTGTACTTCAAATCTTCAATTCTTTCACATGTACACAAAGACCTTGTTTGGTAAATGGCTGTTAATTGATTCTGTTAGCTGGTTGTGTCAGTTGTTTTCTAACAACTGGTTGTGTTAGCTGTTTTGTCCGGCTGGTTATGTTAGTTGATTATAAATAATTGTTTGTAAAATTGGCTGTTTTCAAATGGCTGATAGAGTTTAAAAAGACATATAAGGACATAATAATACGCATTGTATTTTATTATTGCTAAGAATGAAAATTTTATAACTATTGTTACTTTAACGATATAAATCATTTTTATAACTGGAAATTTTAAAATTTGTTGAATAAAATCTATTTAAATATCTATTTTGATATATCGAATGTTCATCATACTATAAAATTTATAGTATCTAATTTTATAATCACTCATTCATCTAAACAAGAAATATCAAATTAATTCAAGACAGAGAGCATAACTAATAATATAAATATTAGTTAAGCATATATTATTTGTTTAGATAGTACTACATATTTGATTAAACAAGTTTTGTTTAAAAATAACTAGAGTAATTATTAGTATATATATTACTTAAATGATTAATTTAAAAAATTCTAACTCAAAATATAAAAGCAAAAAGAGTGAAAAGAAGAAAAACGGGTAAACAAAATAATTGGGTTGACTAAGTTAAAAAATGAGCAAAATTGGAACTATATGCAGTCACGTTGGGATCTTCGAACTATACGCTTATGAGAATAAATTGAACCAACGGAATGAAAAGACATGAAACGCTGCTCCCCTTAACTTCTTCAATCATCCATTTCTCAGCATTTCATACTCAACAACAAGCTAATTTTAAAAGTCATTTACCAAATATTATTATTAGCTTTGATTAATCCTCTAAAATGGGTCAAACCGGCTAAATGTTGACTGATAAAATTAAGTTTGTTTTGTAAAATTGGGGGGAGTACAAACACACAAGGGAAGAACCCTGAACTCCAAATTAGGAAATAGGACATCAATACACGGCTTCAAGATTTTTGCTTCTCTCCAACCGATCTCTATCCGCCTTAATTTAATCGAAAAAATTCAAGGGAATGGGAAGTTCTGAAAGATCAAAAGGTGTAGCCTTGCTGGGGTTTATACTGCTGATCATACTTCAGTCGGCGTCGGGTCGGTTCGTGGTGGAGAAGAACAGCTTGAGGGTGCTTTCTCCAGAGAGTATCAAAAGCACTTATGATTGCGCCATTGCCAACTTTGGGATCCCTCAATATGGAGGCAGCATGTCAGGGACTGTGATTTATCCGAAGGATAACCGGAAGGCGTGCCGAAAATTTGAGGATGTTGGGATTTCTTTCAAGTCAAAGCCTGGTTCTTTGCCCACATTTCTCCTCGTGGATCGCGGAGGTGTTAAATTTTTCTTTGATACTTGGTATTCAATTACGTATTTGAATTCTTCTTTGTGTTCATGTTTCATTTCTAGAATGGCCAGAATAATATGATTGCTTTACTTGTTTCAACTTACTCTCAGTGTTCTAAAAGAGCCAGTTCGGTGATGGTCTGCTGCCTCGCCCCTAGCCCTCTTAGGTCTTTATCACTCAGTATCTTATGTGTTGTGTATTTTATTAATTAATATGTTTGTCTATTTGTCTGTTTGTTATCATGATCACTACTTCACTAGTAATTTTAAAACGAGTTTATACATTTTTGGTAATAAAAGCATCTCTCATATAATTCCTAAAAGTCATGTTTTTGTGGTGTATAATAATACGTAGTAGATACCAAAATGGTTTAGAGTTGCAGAAAAGATAAAACAATAGGTCTGTTCTTTAGATATTGAGATAGATGTTAAAAGTTTATTTATTTATTTATTGTAAAATAGGAATAAAAGTTTACTAGAAATAGAATAGTTAATAATCCAACAATTTCATTTGGGCTGGGGGGATGGATGGAATTCACGCAGTAGGCTCTGATCTTTTGAACAGTGATAACTAATTTCTCATAGAATATTCCACATAAGTAGGGAAAAAAGAGTCAAGATGGTTATGAAGTTTCATGTCATTATTTCTTCTTAAGAAGATCGAGACAGGAAGGACATTCCGTGCAAAGCATTGCAAATTTGCAACTATGTAAGTTTTTTTTGCATGAATTAATAATGGATATGAATGGGATTGTATCTGTGTATGCAATAAGGATGGGATTGTATTTGTATATGCAGTTATTTTGAACAAGCCTAAACTTTTAATGCACTACTTTGTTGCAGACTGTTTTTTTGCATTAAAAGTTTGGAATGCACAGAATGCCGGTGCTTCTGCTGTTCTAGTTGCAGATGACATGGAAGAGCCATTGATAACAATGGACACCCCTGAAGAGGACACTGATGCTGCCGACTACATTGCTAATGTAACAATCCCATCTGCACTCATCAATAAGGATTTTGGGGAGAAACTGAAGAAAGCAATTAGCGGAGCAGAAATGGTTAATGTAAACCTTGACTGGAGAGAAGCCGTCCCTCACCCTGATGACCGCGTGGAATTTGAACTGTGGACTAGCAGCAATGATGAGTGTGGTTTTAAGTGTGACATGTTGATGAAGTTCTTGAAAGATTTCAAGGGTGCTGCTCAGATTCTTGAAAAGGGTGGTTACACTCAGTTCACACCCCATTATATAACTTGGTATTGCCCCCAGGCGTTCACTATTAGCACACAGTGCAAGTCACAGTGCATTAATCATGGTAGATATTGTGCTCCTGATCCTGAATCGGACTTCAGTTCTGGCTATGATGGGAAGGATGTCGTTCTCGAAAATCTCAGGCAGCTTTGTGTGTTTAGAGTGGCTAATGAGACCAGAAAGCCATGGATTTGGTGGGATTATGTGACCGATTTTCAAATTCGCTGCCCCATGAAAGAGAAGAAATATAATAAGGAGTGTGCGGATGAAGTGATCAAATCTTTAGGTGAGTTATTACTACCCCCACCCACCCTCCCAAAAAACTTCAGTTTCATTAAGGTACAACTCTTATCTTTTTGTAAGGTAGACCTCTTGTAATATATAAATCTGACGAGTATATGTATTCTTAAATTATTTGTTTTCAAAACTAAGTTTCACATATTTAAATTGTGTGGAAATCTTTTTTGGGAAAATTTACATCAGATTCAATGAAGATTAGCTTTTTAAGTTGAAAAGGACTCCCTCTTTTGGAATAAAATTTGTTATTCAAACAAGAACCTTTTTTTGACTGTGAGTGGGTGGTGGGGTTATTTCTTCTTAGTTATGGGGATATCAGTGATTCAGTATGTGAAAGAACCATTGATGATTGGATTGTTTGCATACAGGCCTTGATCATAAAGCTGTTGACAAGTGTATGGGAGATCCTAATGCTGATACCTACAACCCTGTTTTGAAAGAAGAGCAAGATGCACAAGTAAGTGTTTCTTAAGCTTATCTTATGTATTGTGTAATTATATATATATATATATATATATAATTATATATAGACACACATACACACATATGTACATAAAGTAGTATGTATGCATGCATCTCACCAGATGCTCCAAGGAAAAGCTATTTTCTTGTGTTTGGATTTCCTTTTGTTAAATGCAAAGGGAGTCAGAATACAAATAACTTTATTTGTGTTGTTACATATATTTTTCATTTTATGAAAAAGAGTTTGAACAAATATCTAATCTATATTCTTTGAGTTTGAAGACATCTTATATGTATATCCCAAATTTTTTGTCTTCCAATTATCATCTCTACTCTCCATATATTCTTTCCCTAGCATTTTCATGTACCAAACGAACACTAAGGGTCCTTTTGGCACATGGAAAATGCCAAGAAAATCAAATAAGCAAAACATATTAGGAAGGAAAAAATGTTGAGGACATGAACATTAGTTCAAATCTAATATTTTTTTTAATATGTGGATGCATTCTTTTAGTGTTATTTATTTCTATTATATATGTACAATGCAATCTTAACCACAACAACATCCAAGCCTTATTCCCAAAACAATGCAATCTTAACCAATGTAAAAAAATTATTTATTAATGTAGTAACTCATTTTACATTTGTATTTTCTGACATAAACCCAAACACAATAAAGTGACTTCCTTTTGTAATTCATTTCCTTTACCTAGTTTTTTGGTGTCAAAACATAGCCAAGTGTTTCAGTTTTTTTCTGTTCAAGAATGTTGACTAGTCAAACATATTACAGGTTGGTAAAGGATCAAGGGGTGATGTCACAATATTGCCCACCCTTGTGGTCAACAATAGACAATACCGAGGTTAGACTAACAATGGTAATTATACACTCATTATCTTTGTGGCCGTTCATACTTCCCTCTCAAATACAAGTGCGCTTGTAGGGAAGTTGGAGAAAGGTGCTGTCTTGAAGGCTATTTGTGCTGGCTTTGAAGAAACCACGGATCCTGCAGTTTGTCTGAGTGATGGTATGCTTGATCATGGGTGATGTGTTGTTCGTTTTGCTTTAATTTATTGAACTTGAATATGCATATCTTACTACAGATTTAGAGACAAATGAGTGCTTAGACAATAATGGTGGCTGCTGGCAAGATAAAGCTGCCAACATCACAGCTTGCAAGGTTCTATTTTAAGACTTTGTCACCAATTGTTTCCAGTTTGGCCCCGGAAAACTTAATATTATTACATACAATTTTTTCCAGGAAAACATTTTCCACACATAACATTTTCTACAAAAAAAAAAATTCTGATATTATTTTTTTGCATTGAAATATAATCTTATGGGTCATAGGGTCTATTTGGACAGCGGAAAATGCTAGGATAGGGAAACAAATACGAAAGGATGTTATTTTCTTATGATTGGCTATACTTAATACTACATAATTATGAATGAAAATGAAATATGTTTATGTTTATGTTTTATTTTATGTGTATTAAAATTGATAGTCTTATTAAAATATAAATAAAAAATAAAATCTATTTTGAACAAATATTTGAAGTAAATACTTTTATTTTGATTGTTTCTTTCATTTTCCCTTGAATTTTCTCTCTTTCCAATTATGCTATCCATTTTTTCCCGAGGTATTTTTTTTGTTTACCATATTTAGCCTTAGTTCGTTTTAACACCTTAAACTAAACAGCGTATAGTGCATATATCCAGGACACATTCCGTGGAAGAGTCTGTGAATGCCCCATGGTTGATGGTGTGCAGTTTAAGGGAGATGGTTACAGTTCTTGCAAGCGTGAGTGTAAAGTTCATTCACTCCATATGTATTTAGTTATGTGCGTCTCCTCTGTGTATGTGGTTCATACTTCATACAAAAGATTCTATATTTGCAGCAATTGGACCAGGCCGATGCAAAATAAATCATGGAGGCTGTTGGCATGAAACGCGAAATGGGCATACTTATTCTGCTTGTGTGGTCGGTTCAACTTCTGATTTTTTTTTTCTATCAGCCATGTTGTTCATTTATATTTTTTTTATATACTTTTCTGTTTTTGTATGATAATATGTTGAGATCTTAATACATAGCTTGCTGTGAGCAGGATGAGGAGGAGAACAAGTGCACATGTCCTCCCGGATTTAAAGGGGATGGTAAAAATTGTGAAGGTAACATCTTTAATTGTCAGGCATTTCATGATTATTAGGGGATGTTCCTATAATTTTACTAAAACATGACCCATTGACTAAAATATGAACACATAGCCACTACAATAACTGTGAAAAACAGCAAATGATCATTCCATAATGAAAGGGTACATGATCATGCTCGCTCAGTCACTGAAAATACCATCATGGTCCTGCACAGACAAAGTCACATTTTTCCATTATTTTTATTTCAGTCATATACATTTCCTAATTTCTTATTATTTTTATTAACTTGTAGCCGACCCCAAATTTTTTTGGGAATAAGGCCTGGATGTTGTGTTTTCCTTATTATTTTTATTGCTATTAATTTTATGTATTCACATCTAGAAGGCGATGTTACACTGAAGTTTGGAACTCCAAACTAAAGCCATGATTTGATTATAAAAATAGTACTACGTATAATTTATTGCTTCATTTGAATTTTTATTATATATAGTTTATTTTTAAGTTTATTGAAAAACAGATGTTGATGAGTGCAAAGAGAAGAAGGCGTGCCAGTGCGCTGAATGCAGCTGTACAAATACATGGGGTAGCTATGAATGCACTTGTAGCGGTGACCTACTGTACATCACAGACCATGATACCTGCATTAGTAAGTCCTAAAACTATTACTTAACTTCATATTCTTTTGTATAAGCTATATGACTGTATGTATTAGTTGTTATTTAGAACACAAATTGTAATAATGATGACTCTCAAATGCAGGCAAAAAGGTTACTGGAGTCAGATCTTCGTGGGCTGCTCTTTGGGTTATTTTGCTAGGACTGGCCATGGCTTCTGGTGGGGCATATCTTGTCTATAAATATAGATTTAGGGTAAGTGTTCAAAATATCCCCTACAATAAAATTTGTTCATATTAGTTCAATTACCATGGTTGTGAGAGGTTTAGCTGGATTGCAGGCTATGGTTATGATACATCATGTCAGGTCCAACTTTTTTTTCCCAGTGACTTTTAAGTCACATTCATTTGTTGCTTTAGAAGTTTGATTGACAAAATAATAAAGTGTTTTAGCTTGAAAGCTACAATTGTAAAACAACTTAAAAGCCACAGCAGTCCAAGATAATTTAAAAACAAAATACGTAGCTATTGAGGAGACAATGAGTTACTACGTACTACGTATTAGTTATTTGATATGAGTGAGTCTTGTTAGGGTCGTGTGAAAGAACATGGAAACCATATACTATTATTATCATTGTTGTTGTTGTTGTTGTTAGTTTCTTTTATTAGTATTAGTTTCCTATTATTGTCAGAAGTAGTTTCCTATTAGTATAGGTACTCTATTTCAGTTAAAATTTTATTGTAATAGGTTTAGATTATGGTAATAGGACTCCTGGAGTATTGATTAATAATATGATCAGTACTATTGGAGTTATTCCTTGGAGTCTTGACAAGGTTGGACGCCACATTCTCCTGCACAGGGTGGAGAAGTTAATCTTTATTGATATTTAATTTTTCTTCTTCTTGTCTCCCAACCACACCCAAATTATTTAGCTAAAATATTAGTTTATGAGCACATTGGTACAATAGATCTCTACAATTACAACACTTATCATGAATTACCAAAAAGATTTTTTCCCCACTGCACTGCTCGGTACTTTATGTTGGCAGTGCTACACTGGTAATAGTAGTAGTACTTACCTGCTCGGCACTTTTTAGCCAGTCTTGATAGTAAGTGTTTTGTTGGAATCAATTGTTTTTGTCACTCTTAGTCCTCCTGGTACTTGACTTTGAATTTTTTCACATTTAGTCCTTCAAATAGTGTGAGGGGATTGACTTTGAATTTTCCATATTTAGCCCTCTGACTATTTCATCTCTCGGTGCTTTAGTACAGGGGTAAGGCTGCGTACATCCGACCCCCCCTTACCCCATCGTAGATGGGAGCCTTTGCGGCACTGTGGTAATGATGATGAGCCCTCTGACTATTTCCACTTATTGTGACAAAAGTATAGTAGGACCAAAAGTGTCTCTTTTTTAAATGTCAAAGGACTAAATGAAAATTTTCAAAGATGGATTCCAAAAGTGTCTCCTTCACAATAGTGAATAGTCGAAGGACCAAAGCTGGAAAAATTCAAGGTTGAGCTCCAAATGTGTCAGTATTATAGTATTCGGAGGACCAAAGGTGGCAAAATCTGTGGAAGAAGCCTAAACAAGTTGAAAGTCCAATTGACAGGGTTTATTCTTCCTAAGTGTCTGAATTTACTATAGGTAATGTGTTTGGTGAAGTTAAGTCCAGCTATATAATTAAGTCAAAAGTGGGCTTCAGAAAAAGCATCATGGATACGAAACAGGATCTTAGTCATTAACCAAGTGATGAACTAGATATCTAATGTAGT
This sequence comes from Cuscuta epithymum, assembly GCA_945859915.1. NCBI lineage: Eukaryota > Viridiplantae > Streptophyta > Magnoliopsida > Solanales > Convolvulaceae > Cuscuta > Cuscuta epithymum. The sequence goes on from CAMAPF010000938.1 coordinate 3,185,413, forward strand.
AAAGGCACATTGATGATAAGTATAATTGCATTAACTGTGTGCTTGCGGTTTACTCTTTTTTGTGTGTGTTTTCCATTCAGTCATACATGGATTCTGAGATAAGGGCGATTATGGCGCAATACATGCCGCTAGACAGTCAAAATGGAGTTCAAAACCAAGTTGACGAGGATAATGCTTGAAATTTATTCCTTTGGGTCATTGTTATGTATCCAAAGTAAACAAAAAACTTCCTCTTATGATTATTACCAGTGAAGGATTGGAACGCCTCTCTGTCCTACCAAAGGGATTGATTTTCAATTGCCCGACGGATTTTGAAAAGGTGTCCTGTAATGAGGTGAGTAGGAACAAGTTATGGTACTCCAAGGGACTGTGGGGTTATGTGGATCCCCTCCTTTGGTTATAGGCAACAGTGAATATGATATGTACTATCTCCCCCAAACCTGCTGTTTGTATCTTTATATCTTGTTATTTGAAATGAGCTGCCCCCACAGGATGATCATGTGCAGTCTGTAATGACTGCAGTCTGTGTTCACTCAACAATAATATAAGCTGTTTCAGAAAATACATGCATTTGAACTTTGAAGTACAAGTTTACTTTTGCTATGATTAATATATTAGTTCATAGTTAAATAGCTATTGGTAAATGCAAGAGGAAAAGGTTATATGCACATCAATATAGGGAAAATAGAAACTAATAATCCAACATTTCGCGGTCTTCTTATAATAGTCCTACCTTTTCGTTAGGGGTGGACTCGGGCCGGTTCGGGCCTGGGCCGGACCTCGGGCCAGAAAACTAGGGCCCGAGCCCGAACCGCCGGTGGCCGGTTCCGGTTCTGGGCCAAACCGGGCCGGGCCGAACCGGTCCATATTTTTTTTTTATTTTGGTTCTCCTATTTAACCCCCTACCCCTCCCCCTCAACCCCAAACCACCCCAAACCACCTCAAATGGCCCAAAATACCTAATCCAACCCAAAACTTAAAAAAATTTCAAAAAAAATAAAAATAAAATAAAATCCGGCCCGGACCGGGCCCGAACCGGCTGGGCCGGTTCACCAAAAGCAGGGCCCGAGCCCGGACCGCCCATCACCCGGGCCGGGCCAAACCGAACCGCTGGACCCACCGGGCCCCGGGCCGGGCCGGGCCAAACAGTAACCGGGCCAGTTCCGGGTCGGGCCGCCCGGACCGCCCATCACCCGGGCCGGGCCAAACCGAACCGCTGGACCCACCGGGCCCCGGGCCGGGCCAAACAGTAACCGGGCCGGTTGCCCGGCCCGAGTCCACCCCCTACTTTTCGTTATTCAGGAATAATCCAACCTTAATTTGCGTGTCATCTTCATTCGCCTGCCCGGTTGATGACCTGCCATTTCAAGTTATTTTCTTATCTTTGTAAGATATTATACCATAAATCTCACCTTATGGTCACATAATGTTTTGCAAAGATAAGAAAATAACTTGAAATAGCAGGTCATCAACCGGACAGGGACCATTGAATGAAGATGGGGTGCAAAGGTTGGATTATTCCTGAATAATAAAAAGGTGGGACTATTGTAAGAAGACCGTTAAAAGGTTGGATTATTAGTTTCCATTTTCCCCATCAATATATTGGGTTGATTAAAAATTGGGTACATGCTTAGATTGTGGCTGAGGTAAAGATGTAATTGTTGCTGAAACACAACTGAAACGTGAACAGAAATGTTAAAATGTCATTCTTTCATCAACTTCAATAAAATGGCATGGTTTCTGAATGAAATACTACGTACGTGTTTAGTGAATATATTGTGATCAAATTTCAGACCACTATATAGAAATAACATTTTAGAAAAAATCTCTTTTGAAAGTTCCGCTATATTTTAAACATCAGTCTAATTAAATTGTTTTTTTCAAAGGAGTCTAATTAAATTGTTAAATACTCTCTTTGACTCATAAAATGGTGAAGTATTTTTATCCCGTGACATTTTATTTGACTATTTATAACAATTTAAAGACGTCGAGTAAATATTTCAATATAGATCTAGTGGACCCTTTTCATGTTTTAAAATTATTCTTGAAAGAGTTCTCCATTTGGGAGAGAGGAATTAACTATATTAGTATAAAAAAATCGTCTAGTATAAAAGAGGTTTTGAATTTTGATGTCAGTTCGAGACTTCGAGTGGGCATTCTTATTTGACTTTTTCTTGAACCAGAGCTAATTGGAGTCACAATTCATTTTCATCGCTTGAAAGCACCCTTTTCGTTAAAGTGTAGTTTTCAGTATGAAAAAATCAAGCTGTTCTTATACAGTTTTGTGCTTCAGGAGGTATTTTCTTCTGCAACATTTTTACCATTCTTATTTTACTTTAAGTTGCTTCTATCTTCTTTTACAGTTTGAAGAGGGTAAATCAGTCCCAACAACATATGCATTTGCATTGGTTGAGCATCGTCAACAAGATAAAATAAAACTTAGGATGCACTTGAAAGGGGAGTTCAAAGAATTGAACTCCTTGGAAAGTGCAATGGGAAAAAATATATGATTGTATTCTTTTGATTGTTTTACATATATTGTGATTTCCTAGTTATTACTACATCCGTCCCTAATAAAACTTCCAATTGCGGGTTACGAAGTTTGACCAACGATAAAGTAATATGATCCCTGTGAAAAATTGGATTATTTTTAGTAAATAAAATTTACATATTTAAACTAAATATAAAGATATTGTTTGGTGTGCAATTTATTTTTATGCCCTAAATAACTGCTCTACTTTGTATTTTTTTTTAGAGTAATAATAATAATAATATAGAAATTAGAACCAACAATAAATCAAAACACTGAATTAAAGGGCACTCTTGGATACAAGGACAATTAAAGAAAGTACATATACCTTAGTTTATACGATAGTATTAAATAATCAAATCAAATGATGTCAATGTTTTACTTCCATGCATTTCGAATGAAAAAACATGCTTTGATCTCCCAAAGAGGAGGTCACGAGTTCGAATCTCATCTTAATCAAGGATGTTGACATTAACTAGAACAGATATTATAATAGGTTTAGAAGGATGTGCAAAAAACATGCTTTGCATCTAACCCAACGTCCCCGATTGAAAAGTGAAAATATGTTAAGTCGTTTTATATTGAATTGAATTAATGAATTTAGATTACGATTATAAGTTTTTTTTCTTATGAAGGAAAATTTAAATATTTTGATTACACTAGAAAAATAACACAAGCGTCAAGACATGTTTTAAAAGCCAACAACGATATAATGCATATATACCACGCTGATGGTTTTAGACCGATATGAGAGACTCTTAAAAGCTCTTCTGACCTTAAAGCAGCCACTTTGAATCGAGTTGAGGGGTTAGAACTTAGAAGTTAGAAGTACGTACACCAGAATATGAATATGAGATTATACACAGATTTTCCTTAATTCGATCAACAAGGTAATAATGTTATGTGCGAACTTTTGAAGGCTAGAGCTGGCCCAATAAAATTCAGGATGAACCGTTGTACGAATCTAATCTCCTAACTTTCTTTTCTTCAATTATTAGCCAGGTTGGTGGGTGACTATTTTTCTCATATCTTTTCTTCGGTGCAAGGAAGTTGTGATGCTGTTTTTGAGTGTGTTAATCGACCGCTGAATGAGCATCATAATGAGCAGCTCCTTCGGCCTATGAGAAGTGAAGAGGTCAAGGAGGCTGTTTTTGCTATGTACCCGGACAAGTCACCGGGCCCGGATGGTATGAGCCCGGGGTTCTTCCAACATTTTTGGGATGTGATTGGCCCGGATGTTGTAAGCTTTTGCAGATATGCCTTTGAGTCAGGATCGCTTCCCGAGAGAGTTAATCACACCCACATTGTACTTATTCCTAAAAAAGAGCATCCCAAGGTAATAGGTGATTGGAGGCCTATATCCTTATGTAATGTTGTTTACAAGATATTTTCCAAAATGTTAGCAAATCGGATGAAGAGTCTTTTATATGGGTGTATCTCGGAGCAGCAGAGCGTGTTCATCCCCGACAGGTCCAATGTACATAACATCATGTTGGCCTTTGAGTCCCAACATTATTTAAAACGGAAGAGACAAGGAAAGGTGGGTTACGCGACTTTAAAACTGGACATGAGCAAGGCATATGATCGGGTGGAGTGGCCTTATTTGGAAGGAATGTTGAGGCACCTGGGTTTTAATGAGAGGTGGGTACGGTGCGATTACTGATGGAATGTGTGACTACAGTTACATACTTCATTCCCTTTGATGATACAGAGATTGGACCCATTTATCCTACCAGGGGGTTACGTTAGGGGGGGCCTTTGTCACCTTACTTATTCCTCTTGGTGGCCAAGGGGCTAATTGTGTTGCTCCAGAGACAGGAGATTTTAGGTCGTATCCGTGGTGTAGCAGTGGCAAGAGGGGCTCCGAGGATTTCTCACCTTCTTTTCGCGGACGACAGTCTGCTTTTTTTTTTTTCTTTTTTCAAGCCAGTCATGATGAGTTCTCTACTGTTAAACACATTCTACGAGATTATGAATTGGCGTCCGGACAGATTGTTAATTTTAATGTCTAAAATTTTCTTCAGCTCTAATGTATCGGCCGAATACGGAGTAGGGATAGCTGAACTTTTTGGGGTGCAATCTGCTAGTAATGAGGAGAAGTATTTGGGTTTACCAGCCTTGGTTGGCAAGAGCAAACGACAGATACTTGGCTACTTACGACAACGGGTGATTAAACGAATACAGAATTGGAACAATAGGTTCATGTCTCGGGCAGGGAGAGAGGTTCTTCTGAAGACGGTCGTTCAAGCTTTGCCAACCTATGCCGTGAACGTATTTCTTTTGCCAGTTGACCTATCCAAGGAAATTGAAATTATGATGAGCGGGTACTGGTGGAATGCTAAAACAAGAGGAGGGATTAGATGGAGGGATTGGATTTTTCTGAGTATTGCCAAAGAAGTTCGGTGGCATGGGGTTTCGTAGACTTAGAGAGTTCAATATAGCCATGTTAGCTAAACAAGCTTGGAGGTTTTTTATTAAACCAGATACACTTGTCGGCCGAGTTTTTAAAGCCAAGTATTATCCTGGAGGTAGTTTTGTGTCTGCGAAACTTGGTCAAAATCCGTCATTCATATGGAGAAGTTTGTTTGAAACTCAAAAGGTGATACATGAAGGTTATAGTTGGGAACGGAAAAACTATCAATATATTGACTGATCCCTGGCTTCCTTATGAGGCTAATGCAATGGTTACTTCTCCTGTTTTAGGGGGGCTAGAAGAGGCCAAAGTGGATGGGTTACTATCCCAGACAAGTTATTCTTGGGACGATGATGCTGTAGCAGATTTGTTCAATAATAGAGATTCAGAATTAATCAGAAGTATTCCCATAAGCTGGAGATCAGTTCCTGATAAAATTATCTGGAAAGGAGAGCCCAAAGGTTGTTTCTCGGTTCGTAGTTGTTATAGACGGATTATTAGGCAGTTAGTCACCACGGGATGGATGGGCTGGACAGGAATGTGGAATTGGAGGCTTCCTCCAAAAGTAAAATCCTTGTTTTGGCAGATATACACAGGGTGTATTCCCACAACTTCTCATTTGAGGGGGCGTTGAGTTGACTGCCCAGAGAGGTGTGGGTTATGTGGAGGGGATGATGAATCTCTGTTGCATCTGTTCGTTCGTTGCCCAGTAGCTAAGGATGCTTGGCGCGCAGTGGGGTGGAATTTTGTTGGTCAGTCAGCAACCAATTTCTTGGACTGGTTACGATTGGCATTTTTAGCAAAAAGGGAAGTAGATTTACAGGTTTTGGTGTGGGGTTGCTGGGGTTATGGACAGAACGCAATCAAAGGGTATGGCAGGGAAAGAAACTTGAATTTGCTCAAATTATGTTCAAAGCAAGAAGCTTCATTGAGGGATGGCTTCAAGCGCAGGACAGTGCCAACAGGTCAACACAAGAGGCAGGAAACTTATCTCTTTGGAGACGGCCAGCTGCAGGTTGGAGGAAGCTTAATGTTGATGCCTCCATTGCTGTTTGGAGCAGCGGGTTTGGCTGGGTGTTGATGGATGAAAGGGAAGACTTTCTGGCAGGAGGAGCCGTTCCTTGGCGGGGCAGATTTAACCCATTAGAAGCTGAATGTTTGGGCATCCGAGAAGTTCTGAGTTGGGTTAAAAATGAAGGTTGGGATTTCATTAAGGTGGAAACTGATTCGTTGCAGGCAGTTGAGGAGATTCGGAAGGGTTCAAACTCATCTTCAGCAGGTCTTTTGGCAGGTGACATCAAGGAAATCAGTTTAGAGTTTTCTCATATTTCCGTTTATTCAGTTAGACTTTAGCGAATAAAGTTGCTCACGAACTGGAGAGAGCGACGAGTTCTATGTCTGAAGGTCGGTTTTGGTTTACCGATCCCCCGGAGTGTGTTGCTCAAACTTTATCTTTCGACTCTATTAATACAAGTTAATGTGGTTTCTTTAAAAAAAATTGACAACAATTTTCGATGATGGTGACGTCCTCTGGGCAGTAACAAATAAAAAGTTTTCCTATGTTGTTGCTTCTAGCGTTTTAGTTTTGATTCATCTTCTTTTTTGGCCGATAGTTATATCCGCTTCAGGTGAGCGCACGTTTTGTTCTTTTCATAGCAATGTGTAGACTATAGAAGATTGTGTATGTCTCGTTGGTGTAATTGATCGAGTGGTTCATTATTCGTGATTGGCAAGACGGGTTCATCGTAGTTCTTCTGAAGCTTCAATTCAACTACTCGTCTTCCCCTTTGTTGGAGGTATTGGTCCTACCAAGGCCTCCCTTCCACTTTATTTGTTGAGGCTTGCACACTCTATTTTACTCTCTCTTGGATACCTGTCTCTGGTATATATCTTGATCAAATATATACCTTGATGAGTTGACTTTCCTACTGGCTGGCCCCCTTTGTGTTCTGTCCGCTGCATCACTTTGTCTTGGCCTATACATGTGACTCTCCTTTGTATTGGTAACATGTGATTGTCTTTTGTCTAGCTTCACCCGTGAACTCCCTTGGCAGCCTATTTGAAGCCTTGCTTCTTCCCTTGTTGAAGCAGCCTACGTGAGTATATCCTTTGTGTGAGAGAGCAGAGCTCACTTCTTCTTCCTCCTTTGTGTGAGTGTAGAGAGGTCTAAGTGGAGAGAAAAATAAGTGTGTGCTATAGCCTCCTCCTAAGTGTGGTGTGTGAGAGTGTGTGTTGAAAGACCTGAGCCGGATACGGAATCCGATCCTTACAGTGGTATCAGAGCCGGAGTTCGCCGTCTGCCGCTGTCCGCCGCCGCCGTCCGCCGCCGCCATCGATTGGAGCTTGCTGGAGTTCCCTAAGGCCTGGTTCTTCGCCGTTCGCTGCCCGGAGGTTGAAATAGACTTCCTCTGACCGAAGCTTGAAACCCTCGCCGGAAGTGGAACCTCCGCCATCGCCGCCTATCGCCGCCTGGAACCTCCGTCGTCGCCTGAGAGTGACTGACGGTGTTCGCTCGCTGCTGGGAACGTAGCTCGCCGTCCGTCACCACCAGAGCTCGCCGCCGGTAGCCTGGGTGCTCGCCGATCGTCGTTCCTCACTGGTCGCCGATCTCAATCGCAGAAAGCAGAGGACGAAGTGACAAGCAGTACAGTTCATGCGCGATGGGCAAGGACGAAGAGTACTTCTTCGCTATTTTATTTAGTTCGTTGCTGGACTGCTGATTTTTGGGCTTTGGCTTTCTGGGCTGGAGCTTTGCTGAAGTGCTATTGGACATTTGTACTGCTGACTTGCTGATTTGTTGGACTGGAGCTGGGAGCTGGGAGTTGGAGTGCCGGGCTGAAGCTACTGGATTGCTTGGACGTGGACTGTTGGGCTGGAGCTGCTGGACCGCCGGTCAACGCCGGTCAACGCCGGTCAACGGCAGTCAACGCCGGTCAACAGTCAGTCAACTTCTCAGAAAAATCCCAAATTTTTTAAATTTGGGTAGGTAAGGTCGAAACGCTCTCCTAGGGTTTCGCGAAGGTAAGTTTTCTGTAAACTTCCTATTTGTAACATTTCGGCTTTAATTTAATTTAATTTAATTTATTCCCTCTCCCCGCGGGCCGCCGGTTGATTTAATCCCGGCCGCCAACCCCCCAGGTACGTTTTCTAAACTTTCTCCTTTGTGGTAGACTGTTTTAGTTAATTAATTAAATTGCTTTGTGTTATTTAATTTTAATTGTTATGCGTAGGGGTGGTTTATTGGGTGGTAGGGGTAGAATTAATTAATTTTAATTTTCTGTCCGGAATTGTTTAATTGCCAAAATGTCCATTTTTTGCTATGTGTTGCATGCTGCCCGGGGTTATTAAAGTGAACACTTTATAACCCGGGTTGGATTATTTTTCTGTCATTTCTATCTGTTTAGCTTTGTGTTCCTTTTGTGGTTGATACCATGGCTGCGAATCAGTATGGTATGCTCCCATTTAATGGAAAAACAGATTTTGATATTTGGAAACAGAAAATTAAGTGTGTTTTAATACAGCAAAAAGTTTCCAGAGCTGTCACTGGTATTTTCCTTGAATCAGAAGATAAGGCTAAGCAAATTGAAATGAGCGAAACTGCTTGTTCTACTATTTACTTGAATTTGTCTGATTCTGTGCTTAGGAAAGTGGGTATTCTTGAGTCCGCTAAGGAGTTGTGGGAGAAATTGGATAGTCTCTATACTGATACCTCTTTGCCCGGAAAGTTGTTCTTGCTAGAGAAATTCTTTAGGTTTAGGCTTGACCTGACTAAGGATATAGATGAGAACCTGGATGTGTTTAATAAACTGATACAGAATATCAAACAGGCAGGTGATAAACACATAGATGATTACACTCCCATAGTATTACTTAATGCCATTCCCGACTCTTATAATGATGTTAAGTCCGCTATTAAGTATGGTAGGGATGAGATTTCGTTAGACATCGTTGTGAATGGGTTAAGGAGTAAGGAATTAGACCTGAAGCATGCTAGGGGTAGTGCTAGTCAGTCCAGGGACTCCGGTGAGGCTATGTTTGTTAGGGGTAGATCTAAGGGTAGGTCTAAGAATCCTAAGCAAAATAGTCAGGGTAAGAACACTAGTCAGCCTGGGAGGAAGAGGAGTAAATCTAGGAAGAGAGTGTGTTACAATTGTGGTAACACTGGCCATTTCATTAAGGATTGCCCCCACCCTAAGAAGACCGAGCATGCTAGTGTAGCTGTTGATAAATGTGACCTTGGTGATATCTTGATGGTTTGTGACCATGTTAATTCTGTGAGAAATTCCCTGTCTGAGCATGAATGGTTGATTGACTCTGGTTGTACCTATCACATGTCCCCCTTTAGAGATTTGTTTTCTACTTATGAATCATGTGATAGTGGCTATGTTTCCTTAGCTGATAATAAGAGATGCAATGTGCTTGGTGTTGGTGATATATGTCTGAAGTTTTCTTGTGGCTCTGTGTTTACCATTAAGAATGTGAGGCATGTCCCTGATTTGTGTCATAACTTGTTATCTGTTGCTGCTTTGGAGAGTAGTGGGTTACAGGGAAAATGGGAGAATGGTTGTATGAAAATCCTGAAAAACTCGCTTGTTTTGTTTAAAGCTGAGAAGGTGAATAACCTTTATGTGTGTCATGCTAAACCTTTTACTGAGTCTGTGAATGTTGTATGTTCTGATAAGACCTCTTTGTGGCATAATAGGCTAGGACATATGAGCAATAAGGGTTTAGATGTCATGCGTAGGGCTGGTTATTTTGGTAAGGACTCTGTGACTTCTGTGCCTTTCTGTGAATCATGTGTTTTAGGCAAGCAGCATAGAGTCAGCTTCCCTCCTTCCTCTTACCCTAATCTGTCTAAGTGTTCGTCTGTGCTTGAATATGTTCACGCCGATGTTTGGGGTCCTGCCAGTGTTCCTACCCACGGGGGTAGGAAATATTTCCTTTCTATCATTGATGATTTCTCTAGGAAGGTGTGGGTTTGCCTTTTAGAACACAAGTCTGATGTGTTTGTGAGGTTTAGGGAGTGGAAAACCCTAGTTGAAAACCAAACTGGCAGGAAGGTTAAAACTCTTAGGACTGATAACGGGTTAGAGTTTTGTAATAAGGAGATGGATAAGCTGTGTGTGGATTGTGGGATAAAAAGGCACAAAACTGTGCCTTATACTCCCCAACAGAATGGGATAGCAGAGAGAATGAATAGGTCTCTGTTGGATAAGGTTAGAAGCATGTTAGCTACCTCTGGTTTGTCTAAGAAATTCTGGGGTGAAGCAGTCACTACTGCTGCCTATTTGGTTAATAGGTCCCCGTCTGTCCCTCTTGGTGGTAAGTGTCCTGAAACCGTCTTTACCGGTAAGCCTCTTGATCTGTCTAACCTTCGGGTGTTTGGTTGTGCAGCGTATGCACATCAACAGGGTGACAAGTTGGATCCTAGGTCTAAGAAGTGTGTCTTCCTAGGTTATCCAGAGGGGGTAAAGGGTTACAGGTTATGGGATAGGAACCAGGTAGGCTTTAAAGTGGTCCTTAGCAGAAATGTGGTGTTTAATGAAACTGATTTTCCTTGCTTGACCGAGTCTGTTTCTAATCCTGAGTCTAGGTCTGATAGTACTCCTAGTGAGGTGGAGTCTGTCCCTGTTGCTGCTAGTCCTTTATCTGTTGATCCTGTTATTTCTGATGATATTGTTATGCATGATTCTGATTCCTCTGAGCATGATAGTCCCACCACCTCGAGTGAGGTGGAGCATTTGCATGATACTGAGCATGATTTGCATGATATGGGTGCTGAATCTGATTTTCATGATAACAATAATTTGCATGAGTTGCATGTGGAGCCTAGTAGTGATAATTTGCATGATTATCAACTTGCTAGAGATAGGAGTAGAAGGGCTATCAGGAGAACTGCTGATAGTATGCCTGATTATGCTTTCATTGTGCATGATACTTCTATGTTTGCATTTTCTGTGTTTGAATCCCTAGAGCTGAATGAACCCAAGACCTACCGTGAAGCCTTAGGCTCCAAAGAGTCTCAGAAATGGATTAGTGCCATGAAAAGTGAGATGGACTCTTTGAGAGTGAACCAGACTTGGACCCTTGTACCTAGACCTCCCAACTGTTCGGTAGTTGAGTGTAAGTGGTTGTTTAAGGTTAAGGAAGAACCTAGTGATGTTAGGTTTAAGGCTAGGTTGGTTGCGAAGGGGTTTACTCAAAAAGAGGGGGTAGATTATGCAGAAATCTTTGCTCCTGTTGTTAAATTCACCACTATTCGTATGATGCTTGCTTTAGTTGCTCACCATGACTGGGAAATGAAACAGATGGATGTAACTACTGCATTTTTGCATGGTGAATTGGATAAAACAATTTATATGACCCAGCCTGAGGGCTTTGTGGATCCCAAGAGAAGTGAGCATGTCTGTTTGCTTAGGAAGGCTTTGTATGGCCTGAAGCAATCCCCTAGGCAGTGGAACATCAAATTTGATAAATGCATGATATCTTTGAAGTTCCAGAAATCTGTTTGTGATCATTGCCTGTATTTCAAGAATACTTCCTCTGTGCTTGTATTTTTGTTACTCTATGTGGATGACATGCTGATAATTAGTCCTTCTCTGAATGCTATAAAAGATGTGCAGAAATGTCTTTGTGCGAATTTTGCCATGAAAGACCTAGGTGATGCCAAGAGGATCCTAGGCATAAACATTGTTAGGGATAGGAGTAAGCGTACTCTTACTTTGAATCAGATTTCTTACATAGAAAAAGTTTTGAGTAAATTCAATATGTTATCTGCTTCTCCTGTGAATGTCCCTATGGCATCTCACTTTGTGTTAAGTAAGGACCAGTCTCCCAAGACTGCTCCTGAAATTGAGAAAATGAAATTTGTGCCTTATTCCAGTGCAATAGGGTCAGTGATGTATCTTATGGTTAGCACTAGACCTGATATTGCATATGCAGTTAGTTGCTTGAGTAGATATATGTCCAACCCTGGTTTGCCTCATTGGAATGCTCTTAAGTGGTTGCTTAGATATCTGATTTCTACTGTGAAGCATGGATTAATTTTCTCTAAATGTGCTAGTGGTATTGAATTGATTGGTTATGTTGATTCTAACTATGCAAATGATAGAGATAACAGGAAGTCGACCACTTCTTATGTTTTTACTTTGTGTGGCTCTTGCATTAGTTGGAAGTCTCAACTACAGCCTATTGTGGCCCTTTCTACCACTGAGTCCGAGTATGTTGCAGCCACAGAAGCGTTTAAGGAAGCCATCTGGCTCAAACGCCTTGTCTCCGAAATTGGGTTTCTCAAAAAGGGAGTTACCATTTTCTCGGATAGCCAATCGGCTATCCAACTTTGCAAAAATCCTGTATTTCATGATAGAACTAAGCATATTGATGTTAGGTTCCATTTCATACGTGATATTGTTGATGCAGGTGGAGTCAAGCTGTGCACGATCCCGTCAGAGTTTAACCCCGCGGATATGGGTACCAAGTGTCTTTCTGCTGAGAAGCACTTGTCCTGTAAACGCATGTTAAACTTTGATTGTGGATAACTGTGGGTTGCCTAATAAAGTGTTTGCCCGTTGTGTCTGTTGATATTCCGGGTGTCACGCCCCGGACCTACCAGACACGTCAACAACCCGCCGTACAGTACGAATAGTCAACCGCAGTCCAACTCATCCATACTATACTAGGCGTCTTGAATATCATTCACAATAGTACATCCATAAACAAACATAATGTAAAATAATCATTTAAATTAGCGGAAACGTTTAATACAAGTGTTTATGCCACACTTCGGCAACATGGGCGTACAAGCCCCAAATAATTAATCAAAATAATATCCATGAGCATTAATGTAATGTTTTAAAAATAGAACGGAGGAAGCACGAACCACGTCTTCTCTCCCTGAGCTCCCCGAAGCAACGGGCGATGGTAGCAAGCTTTACTCCCTACCTGAAACTGTGAGGTGGCCTCCCCCGTGAAGGGGAGGTCAGTACTTGGAAGCATTTGACAAGTACAATGACAACTATACTAAGTATAATCAACGTTTTAATTTCTAAGACCCTCAAAATAGGGTGATATCATAATATGAATAATAATTTATATTTCCCACTTATTATCTCTATAATAAGTAAATTTATTTATTTGTCGGCACACGGCCCATTTCATATATTTCATTATACCCGTCGTTAGCACGACACCGCCCGTAGGTCTTATCATCCTTTACGAGACTTGTCACCGCTCTCCGAGGCCTCACCGGGCTCTCGGGCCGGAGTCCAACATCCCGCCCCTGAACTCATACCCATCGTCCCGTAGGAAGGTAAGGTCCATTCGGGGTCCTATCTTATGTGTTACCGCTGTCGGGAGCCTCGTAAGGTCTCCGGTTCGGATTCCACCCTAACCCGTGATCACGATGTAAGTCCATGCTATCCAACCCCGCTCTCTAGAGTCGGGAAGGGCCATGGTCCTTACTAATTTCCAATACTCTATCGGCTAATCCTTAAAGACTACCGAATACACCCGTAGGCCAATCCTATTCCTAGGATCAATTTACTATTCACTTTATCTTGGGTATCCCTTAAGGCCTACCCCTAGCATCACTTATCCACCTTAGTATCTCTTAAGACTACTTAAGGCTCAACAATTTACAATCCAAACCTTGGATCAATTCTAACATATTTCATCCCAAAACCCCGACTAGTATCATGATACTAGTCGGATAAATTCCAACAAAACTCATTTTCAATTCATAGTCATATATACAATTTCCAAACTAATTTTCCATTGAAAATATAGTTCATATCAATATACAAAATATAACCTTTAATCACTCATATATCCTTATATGAAGTTAAAGTTATATTTCAACACAATATTTATAATTAATCTTTTCATCAAGCCAATATGCTCATATTACATAATCATACACAATTTACCCTTAAATTTGTATATTATGCTCCTTTATTCATTGACAATAATATTTTCATTTAGGCATTATTAATCATTAACAATCCATGAAAATCACATTTAATTACTTTAGGTAATCCTACGAAATTAACCCAAAGATTATAAGCAACATAGTCAGCCATCCTCACCTTATGAAGTGCTGAAATAGTTGTCCTTGTTAAGCCCTTCGATCAATCCCGGTTCTAAACCGTTTGGAGATGAAAAATCTGGGCAGCAGACGAAAGCCGGGCGGCTTTCGTGAAAGGTGGGCGGCTTTCGTGGTCTGCAGCTACGAACAGCCTCCTATACTTGGCGGTTTCCGGCGATTTCAACTCCTATCGATTCCACGACTCTTCTAAGTTAAATACCACCACTTTATAACATTATTCTACACTTTTAAACGTGTAGAACTTCATGTTTAATCCACCATATGATTTCTTAAAAATCATACAAAAATAAACTAGTTAAAAGAGCTAACTAAGTCCTTACCTCAACTCTTAGCCCTTTGCTCTACGGATTTCCCTTCCCTTTTAGCTCCTTCAAGCTTGTTGTTTGTGAAAGTCAACTCCAGAGTTCTCTCTCCTTCTCTTGAGCTTTGGCTTGTGCGGATGAGTGCAAGAATGATAGAGGAGACACCCCCTTCAATCAAATGCAATATTATTGCATGTATGGGGCCTAGGAGGTGTGGGTGTTTGTCTTGAGCATCTCATCACACTCAAGTCCGCCCCTAGCCTTATTTCATTGTCCCTCCTTCATTATTTGGGGGTTATTTGACTGGTGGGATATCCCAAGTGGGTGTAGGAAGTCCCTCCTGATTATTCCCGCTATTTTTGGCAGGTTGGGCCAAAATGGTACTCGGGTTGTCCAAATATTTTTATCAACTTTAGTTGGCACTTTATTTGGGTTTCTATAATTATCACGATGACCCAACTAAATATTTGGTAGCCCGGTCACATATACTGGACCCGATAAACAATTTAATTAATCGCACATTAATTAAATATGCCAATCAATTACACGAATTTTATTCGTTAGGAAATTCGAATACATATCAAATTCCAAATTCAAGTACATCCGGGTGCGGTGTCACAAGTTCACCCCCCCCCCCCTTAACGGGAATTTCGTCCCCGAAATTCACAAATGCTTATTCAAAAAAGAAAAGCATACTGTTCCTTCATCAAGGCTTCTGTTTCCCAAGTTTCTTCTTCAACTCGGTCACTTTTCCAAAGGATTTTAACCATTGGAACTTTCTTGCTTCTCAGCTTCTTTACTTGCCTATCAAGTATCCTCACCGGTCGTACGGCATAGTTCAAATCCTCACGTATTTCCACGGGTGGTTTCTCTAACACGTGAGACGGATCCGGCACATATTTCTTAAGCATAGACACGTGAAACACTATGTATCTTCTCCAATTCCGGAGTCAACTGGAGTCGATATGCTACGGCCCCAATTCTCTCAAGAATCATAAATGGCCCTATGTAGCGTGGGTTTAGTTTCCCTCGGCTTTGAAATCGGATGATTCCTTTCCAAGGCGAAACTTTCAAGAATACCTCATCTCCCACCTTAAACTCTAAGGCCCTCCGACGCTTATCGGCATAGCTCTTCTGTCTATCCTGGGCCGCCTTAAGCCTTTCGCGAATCATCTTCACTTTAGACTTGGTGATCTCCACCAATTCTGTGCTCTCGAGTTTGGCCATGCCAACCTCATCCCAACACAAGGGTGTACGACATCTCCTCCCATACAATGCCTCGTATGGAGGCATGCCAATACTCGCCTGATAACTGTTGTTATAGGCAAACTCCACGAGTGCTAAATGGTTGTCCCAACTCCCTTGGAACTCCAATGCACAAGCTCTCAACATATCCTCCAAAATCTGTATAACTCTCTCGGATTGTCCATCCGTCTGTGGATGAAAAGCAGTGCTGAATTTCAATTTCGTTCCCATAGACTCTTGGAACTTCGGCCAAAATCGTGATGTGAATCGTGGGTCCCTGTCGGACACAATGGTTATGGGAACCCCATGTAGCCTCACGATCTCATCCACATACAATTTGGCTAACCTCTCAAGTGCATAGGTAGTGTTGATAGGTAGAAAATGTGCACTCTTCGTGAGCCTATCAACCACAACCCATACAGCATCATAATTCCTCACGGTCCGTGGCAGTCCTACCACAAAATCCATGGTCACGTGCTCCCATTTCCATTCTGGAATGGAAAGTGGCTGCAATAACCCAGCTGGATGCTGATGTTCTGCCTTAACTTGCTGGCAAGTAAGGCATTTACTGATGTACTCGGCTATTTCTCTCTTCATACCAGACCACCAGTAACTTTCTTTCAGATCACGGTACATTTTCGTACCTCCCGGGTGCATAGCATACGCCGATGAATGAGCCTCCTCTAAGATGGACTTTCGGAGCCCCTCATCCGATGGTACACACACTCGGTCACGAAATAATAAGAGACCATCATCTCTTTCCCTGAAGTCCTCCACTGGTCCCGCTTGCATGCGTTCCCGGATCCTCATGATTTCCTCGTCAGTTTCCTGGCCCTTCTTGATCTCATCAAGCAAAGTAGGTCTCACCTCAAATCGTGCCAATAAGGCTCCATTACTGGATACCTCCAGTTGGGCTCTTAAAGCCCTCAAGTTAGCTATCAATGCCCCAGATGAGCTCTTCCGGCTCAAGGCATCTGCCACCACATTGGCCTTGCCTGGATGGTACTCGATTACCAGGTGGTAGTCTTTTATCAACTCCATCCACCGTCTCTGCCTCATGTTTAACTCTTTCTGAGTAAACACGTACTTCAAGCTCTTGTGGTCAGTGTATATGTGGCATGTCTCCCCGTAGAGATAATGTCTCCATATCTTAAGTGCAAACACCACTGCCCCGAGCTCCAAATCATGAGTAGGATAATTTACCTCATGTTTCTTCAATTGTCGTGAAGCATAGGCAATTACCCTCCCCATTTGCATCAACACACATCCAAACCCTTGGATGCTGGCATCACTATAGACATCGTACCCCATACCCTGCTTGGGCAAGGCAAGTACCGGTGCCTCAGTCAATCTCTTCTTCAGTTCAATGAATCCTTTCTCACATTTGTCATCCCATACAAACTTAGCTCCCTTTCGAGTGAGCTTTGTCAATGGCGACGCCAAAACAGAGAACTTCTCCACGAACTTTCTGTAGTAGCCTGCTAACCCAAGAAAACTACGAATTTCCTTGACGTTCTTTGGCCTCTCCCATTCGGTGATGGCTTCTATCTTCTTGTTATCCACCGCAATTCCCGACCCCGAAACCACATGCCCGAGAAAGCCAATCTCCTTAAGCCAAAATTCACATTTGGAAAATTTGGCATAGAGTTGCTTCTCCCGTAGTGTCTCAAGAACGAGTATCAAGTGCTCCTCATGTTCTTCCTCACTCTTTGAGTAGATCAAGATGTCATCTATGAACACGATCACGAATCGGTCCAAGTATTTGTGAAATACTCGGTTCATCAAGTCCATGAATGCCGCCGGGGCGTTTGTTAACCCAAACGACATAACAAGGAACTCAAAATGCCCATACCTTGTGCGGAAAGCACTCTTCGGTATGTCCTCCTCCTTAATCTTCAATTGATGGTACCCCGACCTCAAGTCAATCTTTGAAAACACGGTTGCTCCTCGTAGTTGATCAAACAAGTCATCAATCCTAGGCAAAGGATACCTATTCTTGATTGTGACCTTGTTCAGTTGACGATAGTCAATGCACATTCGAAGTGTTCCATCCTTCTTCTTCACAAAAAGGACTGGTGCTCCCCACGGGGAGTGACTTGGTCTAATGAAACCGTTATCCAAAAGCTCTTGCAATTGGGTTTTCAACTCGTTAAGTTCTGCGGGTGCCATGCGGTATGGCGGTATAGAGATTGGTTTGGTGCCGGGCTCAACCTCGATCCCGAACTCAATCTCCCTGTCGGGTGGAAGTCCCGGTAAATCTTTAGGAAAGACATCCGGATACTTGCACACCACCCTCACATCATCAATGTTTGTCTCTTCTTTTGTTTTGTCTACCACGTATGCTAGATATGCGTGGCAACCCTTTCTCATCATACTCCTAGCTCTCACGGCGGATATGATACAACTATTGGATTTGGCCCGATCCCCCTCGAAGCGTAAGGTTACCCCTTCATCGCCTTCGAGTTCAAGTATCTTTGTGTAGCAATCGACCCTAGCATGATGCTTCTCAAGCCAATCCATCCCCAGGATTGCATCGAATTCAATCATACTCAGCGGTACGAAGTCACACGTCAAGTTTTGGCCCTCCACTTCCACCTCACACGATGGATAGTGACTATCTCTCTCGATGTCTTCCCCTAGAGGTGTGGATACCAATAGGGCCTGAGCCATCGGTACAAGTGGTTCTTTGAATCCCCCGGCGAACGCCTCACTCACAAATGATCATTGCGCCCCGGTGTCAATGAGGATTCTTGCGTCTCTCCCGTTAATCTTTAGTGTTCCTACATTCATAAACAATGTAAGACACACTCCCCACTTATTAGACTTATTTCTTAGGTTATAGAGTACCCCAGCTATGGTTTGGATGGTCGTCATCTAACGCCCCAACCCAATTCCATCCCGGTTCCCACCTAAAAATCAGCATCGTGCACCAATAAGGGAAAGCCGGCCGCTTTTCATGAAAGCCGGCCGGTTTTCATGCCTTTGCCCTCGGCTCGGAATGAGGGGTTACGTAAGCCGGCCGGTTTTTGCCAAAGCCGGCCGGTTTTCGGTCGCCGAAAGAATTACAGATTTTTCATTTATAAAAGCCGGCCGGTTCTTACGAAAGCCGGCCGGTTTTCATTAGCAGCGCCTCACACCGGAGATGCCTGAACACAAGCCGGCCGGTTTGTACGAAACCCGGCCGGTTTTTCCCCGCCGAAAGATTTCAACAAAAATCAAGTATGAAAGCCGGGCGGCTTTCGTCAAAGTCGGGCGCCTTATAGCCGCCGTAGAATTTTCCAAGAAATTCGAAGGCGAAAGCCGGGCGGCTTCCGTCAATGCCGGGCGGCATTCGTCCCAGGTGGATATCCATCCACTTCTTCGAACTTGCACATTCCCGGTGGCTATACAATGTATACATTTTAACACTTATGTTGTTTACAAGGGAATAACATCAAAAGTTCAAGGATTTACCCGCGACGGAGTCCGGGTTAGCACGTGCATCGGCCTCCGTAATCGCATAGACCCTCGCTTGGGTCCTCCCTTGATTAACGGACGGTGCATTGCTTGTGCTAGCTCCACCGTGCCCCATGCTTGCACTCGGTGCTCCTGTTCGGTTCCTGCTCACCATAGTCCCACTATTCGGTCCGGAACCCGTACCTCGCCCAAGCTGTGGGCAACTCACCTTCATGTGCCCGACCTCCCCGCATTGATAGCATCTCGGGGGATCACGACACTTTCCTTGGTGAAGCTTCTTGCAGTTGCTGCACCTTGGTACTCCCGAGTTTTGAGACCTCGAGCCTTGCCCGCTTGGGCCTTGATTCGCCCTCGATGGTGGTGCAGGGGTCTTGAATGAGCCACCTCCCCCGTGGTTCCCCTTCTTGTTAGAACCTTGGGGGCCATGGTTCTCCCATTTTCTTTTCTTCGCCTCCTCGGCGTCTCTTTTCTTCCTCTCTTCCCACTGTTTCTCGCCCTTCAAGGCTTGGTCTACTACTTGGGCAAAAGTCATGTTAGGCAATTGTGTTGCCCTATCACGTATCTCCAAGTCAAGAGCGTCCCAAAAGTGGTTCACCATTCGGTTCTCGTCACAAGCATACTCTGGTATGTAGTCGGCGAGATCCCGGAACTTGTACTCAAGTTCCTTCACTGTCATGTTCCCCCCTTGGGTTAGGAGGGTGTATTCTCTAACCTTCTTGTTCACCTCAAAATCAGAGTAATATTGGGCAAAGAACTCCCGTTGGAAGTCCTCCCAAACGACACCCTCGCCATACTTGCTCTTGGTTCCATCCCACCATTTGGATGCCATCCCCTCAAGCAACCTTACTGCGATTCTCAGTTTAAGGTTGGGCGTGATTTGCATGTCAAGGGCTGCTTCATTCAACCTCTTGATCCATTGGGCGGCAACCAAAATATCTCCGGTCCCGTCAAAGGGTTTGCACCCCAAGTCTCTTGCTTCCTTGATAAACTTGGAGATCCTTATGGTTGGACCTCCATCATTTCGACCTCCATGTGGTTCCACATGGACTCTAGATGCATTGTGGCTTCCTCCTCTTGAAGCCATACCCGAAGGTTGCCCCGTTCGGCGCCTTCGGCGTTGCCTCCTCTCTTCACGCTCCCGATGGTATTGTTCGAGTAGCGCCTCAATCCTCCCAAGAGTGCCATTATCGTCACTCTCCCCGCTCATGTCGTCATCCTCCCCATCATATGGGGTTTCCACCGGCTCGGTTTCCGGCCTATAAGTTGAGTCCTCATAGGACCAATAAGTTTCATTCTCCGTGTCAACGTGACCGTCGCTCACGGTTTGTTGCTGGCCTCCACGGCCCCTTCCCCTGGACACCCTAGTGGACCCCCGGCTGCCGCGCTCGGATCCCCCCGGTACACGGCCCGTCGGGTTCCTCCTAGTGATTCTTCCAATTGGCTCCATTTCTGAAAGAAGTTTAGAATGAGCCATTAGACTCGTATCAATTGTCAAGTGACGGATAGGTACTTAAAGACATCTTTTGGCTCAAATCACCGCCATACCAATTGTTAAGGGTACCATCTTAACAATTAGAGACTTTGAAACTCAAGTACCAAAAGTTCCATAAGTACAAAACTTTATGCTCATGGTTTGCAAAAATCATTTTCAAAATGGATTTTGAAGCTTCATTATGAAGTTTACGGACTAAGGCTCTGATACCAACTTAATTGTCACGCCCCGGACCTACCGGACACGTCAACAACCCGCCGTACAGTACGAATAGTCAACCGCAGTCCAACTCATCCATACTATACTAGGCGTCTTGAATATCATTCACAATAGTACATCCATAAACAAACATAATGTAAAATAATCATTTAAATCAGCGGAAACGTTTAATACAAGTGTTTATGCCACACTTCGGCAACATGGGCGTACAAGCCCCAAATAATTAATCAAAATAATATCCATGAGCATTAATTTAATGTTTTAAAAATAGAACGGAGGAAGCACGAACCACGTCTTCTCTCCCTGAGCTCCCCGAAGCAACGGGCGATGGTAGCAAGCTTTACTCCCTACCTGAAACTGTGAGGTGGCCTCCCCCGTGAAGGGGAGGTCAGTACTGGGAAGCATTTGACAAGTACAATGACAACTATACTAAGTATAATCAACGTTTTAATTTCTAAGACCCTCAAAATAGGGTGATATCATAATATGAATAATAATTTATATTTCCCACTTATTATCTCTATAATAAGTAAATTTATTTATTTGTCGGCACACGGCCCATTTCATATATTTCATTATACCCGTCGTTAGCACGACACCGCCCGTAGGTCTTATCATCCTTTACGAGACTTGTCACCGCTCTCCGAGGCCTCACCGGGCTCTCGGGCCGGAGTCCAACATCCCGCCCCTGAACTCATACCCATCGTCCCGTAGGAAGGTAAGGTCCATTCGGGGTCCTATCTTATGTGTTACCGCTGTCGGGAGCCTCGTAAGGTCTCCGGTTCGGATTCCACCCTAACCCGTGATCACGATGTAAGTCCATGCTATCCAACCCCGCTCTCTAGAGTCGGGAAGGGCCATGGTCCTTACTAATTTCCAATACTCTATCGGCTAATCCTTAAAGACTACCGAATACACCCGTAGGCCAATCCTATTCCTAGGATCAATTTACTATTCACTTTATCTTGGGTATCCCTTAAGGCCTACCCCTAGCATCACTTATCCACCTTAGTATCTCTTAAGACTACTTAAGGCTCAACAATTTACAATCCAAACCTTGGATCAATTCTAACATATTTCATCCCAAAACCCCGACTAGTATCATGATACTAGTCGGATAAATTCCAACAAAACTCATTTTCAATTCATAGTCATATATACAATTTCCAAACTAATTTTCCATTGAAAATATAGTTCATATCAATATACAAAATATAACCTTTAATCACTCATATATCCTTATATGAAGTTAAAGTTATATTTCAACACAATATTTATAATTAATCTTTTCATCAAGCCAATATGCTCATATTACATAATCATACACAATTTACCCTTAAATTTGTATATTATGCTCCTTTATTCATTGACAATAATATTTTCATTTAGGCATTATTAATCATTAACAATCCATGAAAATCACATTTAATTACTTTAGGTAATCCTACGAAATTAACCCAAAGATTATAAGCAACATAGTCAGCCATCCTCACCTTATGAAGTGCTGAAATAGTTGTCCTTGTTAAGCCCTTCGATCAATCCCGGTTCTAAACCGTTTGGAGATGAAAAATCTGGGCAGCAAACGAAAGCCGGGCGGCTTTCGTGAAAGGTGGGCGGCTTTCGTGGTCTGCAGCTACGAACAGCCTCCTATACTTGGCGGTTTCCGGCGATTTCAACTCCTATCGATTCCACGACTCTTCTAAGTTAAATACCACCACTTTATAACATTATTCTACACTTTTAAACGTGTAGAACTTCATGTTTAATCCACCATATGATTTCTTAAAA
The DNA here is from genome assembly GCA_945859915.1 of Cuscuta epithymum. Taxonomy (NCBI): domain Eukaryota; kingdom Viridiplantae; phylum Streptophyta; class Magnoliopsida; order Solanales; family Convolvulaceae; genus Cuscuta; species Cuscuta epithymum. Next base: position 3,207,961 of record CAMAPF010000938.1, read on the forward strand.
ATCATACAAAAATAAACTAGTTAAAAGAGCTAACTAAGTCCTTACCTCAACTCTTAGCCCTTTGCTCTACGGATTTCCCTTCCCTTTTAGCTCCTTCAAGCTTGTTGTTTGTGAAAGTCAACTCCAGAGTTCTCTCTCCTTCTCTTGAGCTTTGGCTTGTGCGGATGAGTGCAAGAATGATAGAGGAGACACCCCCTTCAATCAAATGCAATATTATTGCATGTATGGGGCCTAGGAGGTGTGGGTGTTTGTCTTGAGCATCTCATCACACTCAAGTCCGCCCCTAGCCTTATTTCATTGTCCCTCCTTCATTATTTGGGGGTTATTTGACTGGTGGGATATCCCAAGTGGGTGTAGGAAGTCCCTCCTGATTATTCCCGCTATTTTTGGCAGGTTGGGCCAAAATGGTACTCGGGTTGTCCAAATATTTTTATCAACTTTAGTTGGCACTTTATTTGGGTTTCTATAATTATCACGATGACCCAACTAAATATTTGGTAGCCCGGTCACATATACTGGACCCGATAAACAATTTAATTAATCGCACATTAATTAAATATGCCAATCAATTACACGAATTTTATTCGTTAGGAAATTCGAATACATATCAAATTCCAAATTCAAGTACATCCGGGTGCGGTGTCACAAGTTCACCCCCCCCCCCCCCCCCCTTAACGGGAATTTCGTCCCCGAAATTCACAAATGCTTATTCAAAAAAGAAAAGCATACTGTTCCTTCATCAAGGCTTCTGTTTCCCAAGTTTCTTCTTCAACTCGGTCACTTTTCCAAAGGATTTTAACCATTGGAACTTTCTTGCTTCTCAGCTTCTTTACTTGCCTATCAAGTATCCTCACCGGTCGTACGGCATAGTTCAAATCCTCACGTATTTCCACGGGTGGTTTCTCTAACACGTGAGACGGATCCGGCACATATTTCTTAAGCATAGACACGTGAAACACTATGTATCTTCTCCAATTCCGGAGTCAACTGGAGTCGATATGCTACGGCCCCAATTCTCTCAAGAATCATAAATGGCCCTATGTAGCGTGGGTTTAGTTTCCCTCGGCTTTGAAATCGGATGATTCCTTTCCAAGGCGAAACTTTCAAGAATACCTCATCTCCCACCTTAAACTCTAAGGCCCTCCGACGCTTATCGGCATAGCTCTTCTGTCTATCCTGGGCCGCCTTAAGCCTTTCGCGAATCATCTTCACTTTAGACTTGGTGATCTCCACCAATTCTGTGCTCTCGAGTTTGGCCATGCCAACCTCATCCCAACACAAGGGTGTACGACATCTCCTCCCATACAATGCCTCGTATGGAGGCATGCCAATACTCGCCTGATAACTGTTGTTATAGGCAAACTCCACGAGTGCTAAATGGTTGTCCCAACTCCCTTGGAACTCCAATGCACAAGCTCTCAACATATCCTCCAAAATCTGTATAACTCTCTCGGATTGTCCATCCGTCTGTGGATGAAAAGCAGTGCTGAATTTCAATTTCGTTCCCATAGACTCTTGGAACTTCGGCCAAAATCGTGATGTGAATCGTGGGTCCCTGTCGGACACAATGGTTATGGGAACCCCATGTAGCCTCACGATCTCATCCACATACAATTTGGATAACCTCTCAAGTGCATAGGTAGTGTTGATAGGTAGAAAATGTGCACTCTTCGTGAGCCTATCAACCACAACCCATACAGCATCATAATTCCTCACGGTCCGTGGCAGTCCTACCACAAAATCCATGGTCACGTGCTCCCATTTCCATTCTGGAATGGAAAGTGGCTGCAATAACCCAGCTGGATGCTGATGTTCTGCCTTAACTTGCTGGCAAGTAAGGCATTTACTGATGTACTCGGCTATTTCTCTCTTCATACCAGACCACCAGTAACTTTCTTTCAGATCACGGTACATTTTCGTACCTCCCGGGTGCATAGCATACGCCGATGAATGAGCCTCCTCTAAGATGGACTTTCGGAGCCCCTCATCCGATGGTACACACACTCGGTCACGAAATAATAAGAGACCATCATCTCTTTCCCTGAAGTCCTCCACTGGTCCCGCTTGCATGCGTTCCCGGATCCTCATGATTTCCTCGTCAGTTTCCTGGCCCTTCTTGATCTCATCAAGCAAAGTAGGTCTCACCTCAAATCGTGCCAATAAGGCTCCATTACTGGATACCTCCAGTTGGGCTCTTAAAGCCCTCAAGTTAGCTATCAATGCCCCAGATGAGCTCTTCCGGCTCAAGGCATCTGCCACCACATTGGCCTTGCCTGGATGGTACTCGATTACCAGGTGGTAGTCTTTTATCAACTCCATCCACCGTCTCTGCCTCATGTTTAACTCTTTCTGAGTAAACACGTACTTCAAGCTCTTGTGGTCAGTGTATATGTGGCATGTCTCCCCGTAGAGATAATGTCTCCATATCTTAAGTGCAAACACCACTGCCCCGAGCTCCAAATCATGAGTAGGATAATTTACCTCATGTTTCTTCAATTGTCGTGAAGCATAGGCAATTACCCTCCCCATTTGCATCAACACACATCCAAACCCTTGGATGCTGGCATCACTATAGACATCGTACCCCATACCCTGCTTGGGCAAGGCAAGTACCGGTGCCTCAGTCAATCTCTTCTTCAGTTCAATGAATCCTTTCTCACATTTGTCATCCCATACAAACTTAGCTCCCTTTCGAGTGAGCTTTGTCAATGGCGACGCCAAAACAGAGAACTTCTCCACGAACTTTTTGTAGTAGCCTGCTAACCCAAGAAAACTACGAATTTCCTTGACGTTCTTTGGCCTCTCCCATTCGGTGATGGCTTCTATCTTCTTGTTATCCACCGCAATTCCCGACCCCGAAACCACATGCCCGAGAAAGCCAATCTCATTAAGCCAAAATTCACATTTGGAAAATTTGGCATAGAGTTGCTTCTCCCGTAGTGTCTCAAGAACGAGTATCAAGTGCTCCTCATGTTCTTCCTCACTCTTTGAGTAGATCAAGATGTCATCTATGAACACAATCACGAATCGGTCCAAGTATTTGTGAAATACTCGGTTCATCAAGTCCATGAATGCCGCCAGGGCGTTTGTTAACCCAAACGACATAACAAGGAACTCAAAATGCCCATACCTTGTGCGGAAAGCACTCTTCGGTATGTCCTCCTCCTTAATCTTCAATTGATGGTACCCCGACCTCAAGTCAATCTTTGAAAACACGGTTGCTCCTCGTAGTTGATCAAACAAGTCATCAATCCTAGACAAAGGATACCTATTCTTGATTGTGACCTTGTTCAGTTGACGATAGTCAATGCACATTCGAAGTGTTCCATCCTTCTTCTTCACAAAAAGGACTGGTGCTCCCCACGGGGAGTGACTTGGTCTAATGAAACCGTTATCCAAAAGCTCTTGCAATTGGGTTTTCAACTCGTTAAGTTCTGCGGGTGCCATGCGGTATGGCGGTATAGAGATTGGTTTGGTGCCGGGCTCAACCTCGATCCCGAACTCAATCTCCCTGTCGGGTGGAAGTCCCGGTAAATCTTTAGGAAAGACATCCGGATACTTGCACACCACCCTCACATCATCAATGTTTGTCTCTTCTTTTGTTTTGTCTACCACGTATGCTAGATATGCGTGGCAACCCTTTCTCATCATACTCCTAGCTCTCACGGCGGATATGATACAACTATTAGATTTGGCCCGATCCCCCTCGAAGCGTAAGGTTACCCCTTCATCGCCTTCGAGTTCAAGTATCTTTGTGTAGCAATCGACCCTAGCATGATGCTTCTCAAGCCAATCCATCCCCAGGATTGCATCGAATTCAATCATACTCAGCGGTACGAAGTCACACGTCAAGTTTTGGCCCTCCACTTCCACCTCACACGATGGATAGTGACTATCTCTCTCGATGTCTTCCCCTAGAGGTGTGGATACCAATAGGGCCTGAGCCATCGGTACAAGTGGTTCTTTGAATCCCCCGGCGAACGCCTCACTCACAAATGATCGTTGCGCCCCGGTGTCAATGAGGATTCTTGCGTCTCTCCCGTTAATCTTTAGTGTTCCTACATTCATAAACAATGTAAGACACACTCCCCACTTATTAGACTTATTTCTTAGGTTATAGAGTACCCCAGCTATGGTTTGGATGGTCGTCATCTAACGCCCCAACCCAATTCCATCCCGGTTCCCACCTAAAAATCAGCATCGTGCACCAATAAGGGAAAGCCGGCCGCTTTTCATGAAAGCCGGTCGGTTTTCATGCCTTTGCCCTCGGCTCGGAATGAGGGGTTACGTAAGCCGGCCGGTTTTTGCCAAAGCCGGCCGGTTTTCGGTCGCCGAAAGAATTACAGATTTTTCATTTATAAAAGCCGGCCGGTTCTTACGAAAGCCGGCCGGTTTTCATTAGCAGCGCCTCACACCGGAGATGCCTGAACACAAGCTGGCCGGTTTGTACGAAACCCGGCCGGTTTTTCCCCGCCGAAAGATTTCAACAAAAATCAAGTATGAAAGCCGGGCGGCTTTCGTCAAAGTCGGGCGCCTTATAGCCGCCGTAGAATTTTCCAAGAAATTCGAAGGCGAAAGCCGGGCGGCTTCCGTCAATGCCGGGCGGCATTCGTCCCAGGTGGATATCCATCCACTTCTTCGAACTTGCACATTCCCGGTGGCTATACAATGTATACATTTTAACACTTATGTTGTTTACAAGGGAATAACATCAAAAGTTCAAGGATTTACCCGCGACGGAGTCCGGGTTAGCACGTGCATCGGCCTCCGTAATCGCATAGACCCTCGCCTTGGTCCTCCCTTGATTAACGGACGGTGCATTGCTTGTGCTAGCTCCACCGTGCCCCATGCTTGCACTCGGTGCTCCTGTTCGGTTCCTGCTCACCATAGTCCCACTATTCGGTCCGGAACCCGTACCTCGCCCAAGCTGTGGGCAACTCACCTTCATGTGCCCGACCTCCCCGCATTGATAGCATCTCGGGGGATCACGACACTTTCCTTGGTGAAGCTTCTTGCAGTTGCTGCACCTTGGTACTCCCGAGTTTTGAGACCTCGAGCCTTGCCCGCTTGGGCCTTGATTCGCCCTCGATGGTGGTGCAGGGGTCTTGAATGAGCCACCTCCCCCGTGGTTCCCCTTCTTGTTAGAACCTTGGGGGCCATGGTTCTCCCATTTTCTTTTCTTCGCCTCCTCGGCGTCTCTTTTCTTCCTCTCTTCCCACTGTTTCTCGCCCTTCAAGGCTTGGTCTACTACTTGGGCAAAAGTCATGTTAGGCAATTGTGTTGCCCTATCACGTATCTCCAAGTCAAGAGCGTCCCAAAAGTGGTTCACCATTCGGTTCTCGTCACAAGCATACTCTGGTATGTAGTCGGCGAGATCCCGGAACTTGTACTCAAGTTCCTTCACTGTCATGTTCCCCCCTTGGGTTAGGAGGGTGTATTCTCTAACCTTCTTGTTCACCTCAAAATCAGAGTAATATTGGGCAAAGAACTCCCGTTGGAAGTCCTCCCAAACGACACCCTCGCCATACTTGCTCTTGGTTCCATCCCACCATTTGGATGCCATCCCCTCAAGCAACCTTACTGCGATTCTCAGTTTAAGGTTGGGCGTGATTTGCATGTCAAGGGCTGCTTCATTCAACCTCTTGATCCATTGGGCGGCAACCGAAATATCTCCGGTCCCGTCAAAGGGTTTGCACCCCAAGTCTCTTGCTTCCTTGATAAACTTGGAGATCCTTATGGTTGGACCTCCATCATTTCGACCTCCATGTGGTTCCACATGGACTCTAGATGCATTGTGGCTTCCTCCTCTTGAAGCCATACCCGAAGGTTGCCCCGTTCGGCGCCTTCGGCGTTGCCTCCTCTCTTCACGCTCCCGATGGTATTGTTCGAGTAGCGCCTCAATCCTCCCAAGAGTGCCATTATCGTCACTCTCCCCGCTCATGTCGTCATCCTCCCCATCATATGGGGTTTCCACCGGCTCGGTTTCCGGCCTATAAGTTGAGTCCTCATAGGACCAATAAGTTTCATTCTCCGTGTCAACGTGACCGTCGCTCACGGTTTGTTGCTGGCCTCCACGGCCCCTTCCCCTGGACACCCTAGTGGACCCCCGGCTGCCGCGCTCGGATCCCCCCGGTACACGGCCCGTCGGGTTCCTCCTAGTGATTCTTCCAATTGGCTCCATTTCTGAAAGAAGTTTAGAATGAGCCATTAGACTCGTATCAATTGTCAAGTGACGGATAGGTACTTAAAGACATCTTTTGGCTCAAATCACCGCCATACCAATTGTTAAGGGTACCATCTTAACAATTAGAGACTTTGAAACTCAAGTACCAAAAGTTCCATAAGTACAAAACTTTATGCTCATGGTTTGCAAAAATCATTTTCAAAATGGATTTTGAAGCTTCATTATGAAGTTTACGGACTAAGGCTCTGATACCAACTTAATTGTCACGCCCCGGACCTACCGGACACGTCAACAACCCGCCGTACAGTACGAATAGTCAACCGCAGTCCAACTCATCCATACTATACTAGGCGTCTTGAATATCATTCACAATAGTACATCCATAAACAAACATAATGTAAAATAATCATTTAAATCAGCGGAAACGTTTAATACAAGTGTTTATGCCACACTTCGGCAACATGGGCGTACAAGCCCCAAATAATTAATCAAAATAATATCCATGAGCATTAATTTAATGTTTTAAAAATAGAACGGAGGAAGCACGAACCACGTCTTCTCTCCCTGAGCTCCCCGAAGCAACGGGCGATGGTAGCAAGCTTTACTCCCTACCTGAAACTGTGAAGTGGCCTCCCCCGTGAAGGGGAGGTCAGTACTGGGAAGCATTTGACAAGTACAATGACAACTATACTAAGTATAATCAACGTTTTAATTTCTAAGACCCTCAAAATAGGGTGATATCATAATATGAATAATAATTTATATTTCCCACTTATTATCTCTATAATAAGTAAATTTATTTATTTGTCGGCACACGGCCCATTTCATATATTTCATTATACCCGTCGTTAGCACGACACCGCCCGTAGGTCTTATCATCCTTTACGAGACTTGTCACCGCTCTCCGAGGCCTCACCGGGCTCTCGGGCCGGAGTCCAACATCCCGCCCCTGAACTCATACCCATCGTCCCGTAGGAAGGTAAGGTCCATTCGGGGTCCTATCTTATGTGTTACCGCTGTCGGGAGCCTCGTAAGGTCTCCGGTTCGGATTCCACCCTAACCCGTGATCACGATGTAAGTCCATGCTATCCAACCCCGCTCTCTAGAGTCGGGAAGGGCCATGGTCCTTACTAATTTCCAATACTCTATCGGCTAATCCTTAAAGACTACCGAATACACCCGTAGGCCAATCCTATTCCTAGGATCAATTTACTATTCACTTTATCTTGGGTATCCCTTAAGGCCTACCCCTAGCATCACTTATCCACCTTAGTATCTCTTAAGACTACTTAAGGCTCAACAATTTACAATCCAAACCTTGGATCAATTCTAACATATTTCATCCCAAAACCCCGACTAGTATCATGATACTAGTCGGATAAATTCCAACAAAACTCATTTTCAATTCATAGTCATATATACAATTTCCAAACTAATTTTCCATTGAAAATATAGTTCATATCAATATACAAAATATAACCTTTAATCACTCATATATCCTTATATGAAGTTAAAGTTATATTTCAACACAATATTTATAATTAATCTTTTCATCAAGCCAATATGCTCATATTACATAATCATACACAATTTACCCTTAAATTTGTATATTATGCTCCTTTATTCATTGACAATAATATTTTCATTTAGGCATTATTAATCATTAACAATCCATGAAAATCACATTTAATTACTTTAGGTAATCCTACGAAATTAACCCAAAGATTATAAGCAACATAGTCAGCCATCCTCACCTTATGAAGTGCTGAAATAGTTGTCCTTGTTAAGCCCTTCGATCAATCCCGGTTCTAAACCGTTTGGAGATGAAAAATCTGGGCAGCAGACGAAAGCCGGGCGGCTTTCGTGAAAGGTGGGCGGCTTTCGTGGTCTGCAGCTACGAACAGCCTCCTATACTTGGCGGTTTCCGGCGATTTCAACTCCTATCGATTCCACGACTCTTCTAAGTTAAATACCACCACTTTATAACATTATTCTACACTTTTAAACGTGTAGAACTTCATGTTTAATCCACCATATGATTTCTTAAAAATCATACAAAAATAAACTAGTTAAAAGAGCTAACTAAGTCCTTACCTCAACTCTTAGCCCTTTGCTCTACGGATTTCCCTTCCCTTTTAGCTCCTTCAAGCTTGTTGTTTGTGAAAGTCAACTCCAGAGTTCTCTCTCCTTCTCTTGAGCTTTGGCTTGTGCGGATGAGTGCAAGAATGATAGAGGAGACACCCCCTTCAATCAAATGCAATATTATTGCATGTATGGGGCCTAGGAGGTGTGGGTGTTTGTCTTGAGCATCTCATCACACTCAAGTCCGCCCCTAGCCTTATTTCATTGTCCCTCCTTCATTATTTGGGGGTTATTTGACTGGTGGGATATCCCAAGTGGGTGTAGGAAGTCCCTCCTGATTATTCCCGCTATTTTTGGCAGGTTGGGCCAAAATGGTACTCGGGTTGTCCAAATATTTTTATCAACTTTAGTTGGCACTTTATTTGGGTTTCTATAATTATCACGATGACCCAACTAAATATTTGGTAGCCCGGTCACATATACTGGACCCGATAAACAATTTAATTAATCGCACATTAATTAAATATGCCAATCAATTACACGAATTTTATTCGTTAGGAAATTCGAATACATATCAAATTCCAAATTCAAGTACATCCGGGTGCGGTGTCACAAGTTCACCCCCCCCCCCCCCTTAACGGGAATTTCGTCCCCGAAATTCACAAATGCTTATTCAAAAAAGAAAAGCATACTGTTCCTTCATCAAGGCTTCTGTTTCCCAAGTTTCTTCTTCAACTCGGTCACTTTTCCAAAGGATTTTAACCATTGGAACTTTCTTGCTTCTCAGCTTCTTTACTTGCCTATCAAGTATCCTCACCGGTCGTACGGCATAGTTCAAATCCTCACGTATTTCCACGGGTGGTTTCTCTAACACGTGAGACGGATCCGGCACATATTTCTTAAGCATAGACACGTGAAACACTATGTATCTTCTCCAATTCCGGAGTCAACTGGAGTCGATATGCTACGGCCCCAATTCTCTCAAGAATCATAAATGGCCCTATGTAGCGTGGGTTTAGTTTCCCTCGGCTTTGAAATCGGATGATTCCTTTCCAAGGCGAAACTTTCAAGAATACCTCATCTCCCACCTTAAACTCTAAGGCCCTCCGACGCTTATCGGCATAGCTCTTCTGTCTATCCTGGGCCGCCTTAAGCCTTTCGCGAATCATCTTCACTTTAGACTTGGTGATCTCCACCAATTCTGTGCTCTCGAGTTTGGCCATGCCAACCTCATCCCAACACAAGGGTGTACGACATCTCCTCCCATACAATGCCTCGTATGGAGGCATGCCAATACTCGCCTGATAACTGTTGTTATAGGCAAACTCCACGAGTGCTAAATGGTTGTCCCAACTCCCTTGGAACTCCAATGCACAAGCTCTCAACATATCCTCCAAAATCTGTATAACTCTCTCGGATTGTCCATCCGTCTGTGGATGAAAAGCAGTGCTGAATTTCAATTTCGTTCCCATAGACTCTTGGAACTTCGGCCAAAATCGTGATGTGAATCGTGGGTCCCTGTCGGACACAATGGTTATGGGAACCCCATGTAGCCTCACGATCTCATCCACATACAATTTGGCTAACCTCTCAAGTGCATAGGTAGTGTTGATAGGTAGAAAATGTGCACTCTTCGTGAGCCTATCAACCACAACCCATACAGCATCATAATTCCTCACGGTCCGTGGCAGTCCTACCACAAAATCCATGGTCACGTGCTCCCATTTCCATTCTGGAATGGAAAGTGGCTGCAATAACCCAGCTGGATGCTGATGTTCTGCCTTAACTTGCTGGCAAGTAAGGCATTTACTGATGTACTCGGCTATTTCTCTCTTCATACCAGACCACCAGTAACTTTCTTTCAGATCACGGTACATTTTCGTACCTCCCGGGTGCATAGCATACGCCGATGAATGAGCCTCCTCTAAGATGGACTTTCGGAGCCCCTCATCCGATGGTACACACACTCGGTCACGAAATAATAAGAGACCATCATCTCTTTCCCTGAAGTCCTCCACTGGTCTCGCTTGCATGCGTTCCCGGATCCTCATGATTTCCTCGTCAGTTTCCTGGCCCTTCTTGATCTCATCAAGCAAAGTAGGTCTCACCTCAAATCGTGCCAATAAGGCTCCATTACTGGATACCTCCAGTTGGGCTCTTAAAGCCCTCAAGTTAGCTATCAATGCCCCAGATGAGCTCTTCCGGCTCAAGGCATCTGCCACCACATTGGCCTTGCCTGGATGGTACTCGATTACCAGGTGGTAGTCTTTTATCAACTCCATCCACCGTCTCTGCCTCATGTTTAACTCTTTCTGAGTAAACACGTACTTCAAGCTCTTGTGGTCAGTGTATATGTGGCATGTCTCCCCGTAGAGATAATGTCTCCATATCTTAAGTGCAAACACCACTGCCCCGAGCTCCAAATCATGAGTAGGATAATTTACCTCATGTTTCTTCAATTGTCGTGAAGCATAGGCAATTACCCTCCCCATTTGCATCAACACACATCCAAACCCTTGGATGCTGGCATCACTATAGACATCGTACCCCATACCCTGCTTGGGCAAGGCAAGTACCGGTGCCTCAGTCAATCTCTTCTTCAGTTCAATGAATCCTTTCTCACATTTGTCATCCCATACAAACTTAGCTCCCTTTCGAGTGAGCTTTGTCAATGGCGACGCCAAAACAGAGAACTTCTCCACGAACTTTTTGTAGTAGCCTGCTAACCCAAGAAAACTACGAATTTCCTTGACGTTCTTTGGCCTCTCCCATTCGGTGATGGCTTCTATCTTCTTGTTATCCACCGCAATTCCCGACCCCGAAACCACATGCCCGAGAAAGCCAATCTCCTTAAGCCAAAATTCACATTTGGAAAATTTGGCATAGAGTTGCTTCTCCCGTAGTGTCTCAAGAACGAGTATCAAGTGCTCCTCATGTTCTTCCTCACTCTTTGAGTAGATCAAGATGTCATCTATGAACACAATCACGAATCGGTCCAAGTATTTGTGAAATACTCGGTTCATCAAGTCCATGAATGCCGCCAGGGCGTTTGTTAACCCAAACGACATAACAAGGAACTCAAAATGCCCATACCTTGTGCGGAAAGCACTCTTCGGTATGTCCTCCTCCTTAATCTTCAATTGATGGTACCCCGACCTCAAGTCAATCTTTGAAAACACGGTTGCTCCTCGTAGTTGATCAAACAAGTCATCAATCCTAGACAAAGGATACCTATTCTTGATTGTGACCTTGTTCAGTTGACGATAGTCAATGCACATTCGAAGTGTTCCATCCTTCTTCTTCACAAAAAGGACTGGTGCTCCCCACGGGGAGTGACTTGGTCTAATGAAACCGTTATCCAAAAGCTCTTGCAATTGGGTTTTCAACTCGTTAAGTTCTGCGGGTGCCATGCGGTATGGCGGTATAGAGATTGGTTTGGTGCCGGGCTCAACCTCGATCCCGAACTCAATCTCCCTGTCGGGTGGAAGTCCCGGTAAATCTTTAGGAAAGACATCCGGATACTTGCACACCACCCTCACATCATCAATGTTTGTCTCTTCTTTTGTTTTGTCTACCACGTATGCTAGATATGCGTGGCAACCCTTTCTCATCATACTCCTAGCTCTCACGGCGGATATGATACAACTATTAGATTTGGCCCGATCCCCCTCGAAGCGTAAGGTTACCCCTTCATCGCCTTCGAGTTCAAGTATCTTTGTGTAGCAATCGACCCTAGCATGATGCTTCTCAAGCCAATCCATCCCCAGGATTGCATCGAATTCAATCATACTCAGCGGTACGAAGTCACACGTCAAGTTTTGGCCCTCCACTTCCACCTCACACGATGGATAGTGACTATCTCTCTCGATGTCTTCCCCTAGAGGTGTGGATACCAATAGGGCCTGAGCCATCGGTACAAGTGGTTCTTTGAATCCCCCGGCGAACGCCTCACTCACAAATGATCGTTGCGCCCCGGTGTCAATGAGGATTCTTGCGTCTCTCCCGTTAATCTTTAGTGTTCCTACATTCATAAACAATGTAAGACACACTCCCCACTTATTAGACTTATTTCTTAGGTTATAGAGTACCCCAGCTATGGTTTGGATGGTCGTCATCTAACGCCCCAACCCAATTCCATCCCGGTTCCCACCTAAAAATCAGCATCGTGCACCAATAAGGGAAAGCCGGCCGCTTTTCATGAAAGCCGGTCGGTTTTCATGCCTTTGCCCTCGGCTCGGAATGAGGGGTTACGTAAGCCGGCCGGTTTTTGCCAAAGCCGGCCGGTTTTCGGTCGCCGAAAGAATTACAGATTTTTCATTTATAAAAGCCGGCCGGTTCTTACGAAAGCCGGCCGGTTTTCATTAGCAGCGCCTCACACCGGAGATGCCTGAACACAAGCTGGCCGGTTTGTACGAAACCCGGCCGGTTTTTCCCCGCCGAAAGATTTCAACAAAAATCAAGTATGAAAGCCGGGCGGCTTTCGTCAAAGTCGGGCGCCTTATAGCCGCCGTAGAATTTTCCAAGAAATTCGAAGGCGAAAGCCGGGCGGCTTCCGTCAATGCCGGGCGGCATTCGTCCCAGGTGGATATCCATCCACTTCTTCGAACTTGCACATTCCCGGTGGCTATACAATGTATACATTTTAACACTTATGTTGTTTACAAGGGAATAACATCAAAAGTTCAAGGATTTACCCGCGACGGAGTCCGGGTTAGCACGTGCATCGGCCTCCGTAATCGCATAGACCCTCGCCTTGGTCCTCCCTTGATTAACGGACGGTGCATTGCTTGTGCTAGCTCCACCGTGCCCCATGCTTGCACTCGGTGCTCCTGTTCGGTTCCTGCTCACCATAGTCCCACTATTCGGTCCGGAACCCGTACCTCGCCCAAGCTGTGGGCAACTCACCTTCATGTGCCCGACCTCCCCGCATTGATAGCATCTCGGGGGATCACGACACTTTCCTTGGTGAAGCTTCTTGCAGTTGCTGCACCTTGGTACTCCCGAGTTTTGAGACCTCGAGCCTTGCCCGCTTGGGCCTTGATTCGCCCTCGATGGTGGTGCAGGGGTCTTGAATGAGCCACCTCCCCCGTGGTTCCCCTTCTTGTTAGAACCTTGGGGGCCATGGTTCTCCCATTTTCTTTTCTTCGCCTCCTCGGCGTCTCTTTTCTTCCTCTCTTCCCACTGTTTCTCGCCCTTCAAGGCTTGGTCTACTACTTGGGCAAAAGTCATGTTAGGCAATTGTGTTGCCCTATCACGTATCTCCAAGTCAAGAGCGTCCCAAAAGTGGTTCACCATTCGGTTCTCGTCACAAGCATACTCTGGTATGTAGTCGGCGAGATCCCGGAACTTGTACTCAAGTTCCTTCACTGTCATGTTCCCCCCTTGGGTTAGGAGGGTGTATTCCCTAACCTTCTTGTTCACCTCAAAATCAGAGTAATATTGGGCAAAGAACTCCCGTTGGAAGTCCTCCCAAACGACACCCTCGCCATACTTGCTCTTGGTTCCATCCCACCATTTGGATGCCATCCCCTCAAGCAACCTTACTGCGATTCTCAGTTTAAGGTTGGGCGTGATTTGCATGTCAAGGGCTGCTTCATTCAACCTCTTGATCCATTGGGCGGCAACCGAAATATCTCCGGTCCCGTCAAAGGGTTTGCACCCCAAGTCTCTTGCTTCCTTGATAAACTTGGAGATCCTTATGGTTGGACCTCCATCATTTCGACCTCCATGTGGTTCCACATGGACTCTAGATGCATTGTGGCTTCCTCCTCTTGAAGCCATACCCGAAGGTTGCCTCGTTCGGCGCCTTCGGCGTTGCCTCCTCTCTTCACGCTCCCGATGGTATTGTTCGAGTAGCGCCTCAATCCTCCCAAGAGTGCCATTATCGTCACTCTCCCCGCTCATGTCGTCATCCTCCCCATCATATGGGGTTTCCACCGGCTCGGTTTCCGGCCTATAAGTTGAGTCCTCATAGGACCAATAAGTTTCATTCTCCGTGTCAACGTGACCGTCGCTCACGGTTTGTTGCTGGCCTCCACGGCCCCTTCCCCTGGACACCCTAGTGGACCCCCGGCTGCCGCGCTCGGATCCCCCCGGTACACGGCCTGTCGGGTTCCTCCTAGTGATTCTTCCAATTGGCTCCATTTCTGAAAGAAGTTTAGAATGAGCCATTAGACTCGTATCAATTGTCAAGTGACGGATAGGTACTTAAAGACATCTTTTGGCTCAAATCACCGCCATACCAATTGTTAAGGGTACCATCTTAACAATTAGAGACTTTGAAACTCAAGTACCAAAAGTTCCATAAGTACAAAACTTTATGCTCATGGTTTGCAAAAATCATTTTCAAAATGGATTTTGAAGCTTCATTATGAAGTTTACGGACTAAGGCTCTGATACCAACTTAATTGTCACGCCCCGGACCTACCGGACACGTCAACAACCCGCCGTACAGTACGAATAGTCAACCGCAGTCCAACTCATCCATACTATACTAGGCGTCTTGAATATCATTCACAATAGTACATCCATAAACAAACATAATGTAAAATAATCATTTAAATCAGCGGAAACGTTTAATACAAGTGTTTATGCCACACTTCGGCAACATGGGCGTACAAGCCCCAAATAATTAATCAAAATAATATCCATGAGCATTAATTTAATGTTTTAAAAATAGAACGGAGGAAGCACGAACCACGTCTTCTCTCCCTGAGCTCCCCGAAGCAACGGGCGATGGTAGCAAGCTTTACTCCCTACCTGAAACTGTGAGGTGGCCTCCCCCGTGAAGGGGAGGTCAGTACTGGGAAGCATTTGACAAGTACAATGACAACTATACTAAGTATAATCAACGTTTTAATTTCTAAGACCCTCAAAATAGGGTGATATCATAATATGAATAATAATTTATATTTCCCACTTATTATCTCTATAATAAGTAAATTTATTTATTTGTCGGCACACGGCCCATTTCATATATTTCATTATACCCGTCGTTAGCACGACACCGCCCGTAGGTCTTATCATCCTTTACGAGACTTGTCACCGCTCTCCGAGGCCTCACCGGGCTCTCGGGCCGGAGTCCAACATCCCGCCCCTGAACTCATACCCATCGTCCCGTAGGAAGGTAAGGTCCATTCGGGGTCCTATCTTATGTGTTACCGCTGTCGGGAGCCTCGTAAGGTCTCCGGTTCGGATTCCACCCTAACCCGTGATCACGATGTAAGTCCATGCTATCCAACCCCGCTCTCTAGAGTCGGGAAGGGCCATGGTCCTTACTAATTTCCAATACTCTATCGGCTAATCCTTAAAGACTACCGAATACACCCGTAGGCCAATCCTATTCCTAGGATCAATTTACTATTCACTTTATCTTGGGTATCCCTTAAGGCCTACCCCTAGCATCACTTATCCACCTTAGTATCTCTTAAGACTACTTAAGGCTCAACAATTTACAATCCAAACCTTGGATCAATTCTAACATATTTCATCCCAAAACCCCGACTAGTATCATGATACTAGTCGGATAAATTCCAACAAAACTCATTTTCAATTCATAGTCATATATACAATTTCCAAACTAATTTTCCATTGAAAATATAGTTCATATCAATATACAAAATATAACCTTTAATCACTCATATATCCTTATATGAAGTTAAAGTTATATTTCAACACAATATTTATAATTAATCTTTTCATCAAGCCAATATGCTCATATTACATAATCATACACAATTTACCCTTAAATTTGTATATTATGCTCCTTTATTCATTGACAATAATATTTTCATTTAGGCATTATTAATCATTAACAATCCATGAAAATCACATTTAATTACTTTAGGTAATCCTACGAAATTAACCCAAAGATTATAAGCAACATAGTCAGCCATCCTCACCTTATGAAGTGCTGAAATAGTTGTCCTTGTTAAGCCCTTCGATCAATCCCGGTTCTAAACCGTTTGGAGATGAAAAATCTGGGCAGCAGACGAAAGCCGGGCGGCTTTCGTGAAAGGTGGGCGGCTTTCGTGGTCTGCAGCTACGAACAGCCTCCTATACTTGGCGGTTTCCGGCGATTTCAACTCCTATCGATTCCACGACTCTTCTAAGTTAAATACCACCACTTTATAACATTATTCTACACTTTTAAACGTGTAGAACTTCATGTTTAATCCACCATATGATTTCTTAAAAATCATACAAAAATAAACTAGTTAAAAGAGCTAACTAAGTCCTTACCTCAACTCTTAGCCCTTTGCTCTACGGATTTCCCTTCCCTTTTAGCTCCTTCAAGCTTGTTGTTTGTGAAAGTCAACTCCAGAGTTCTCTCTCCTTCTCTTGAGCTTTGGCTTGTGCGGATGAGTGCAAGAATGATAGAGGAGACACCCCCTTCAATCAAATGCAATATTATTGCATGTATGGGGCCTAGGAGGTGTGGGTGTTTGTCTTGAGCATCTCATCACACTCAAGTCCGCCCCTAGCCTTATTTCATTGTCCCTCCTTCATTATTTGGGGGTTATTTGACTGGTGGGATATCCCAAGTGGGTGTAGGAAGTCCCTCCTGATTATTCCCGCTATTTTTGGCAGGTTGGGCCAAAATGGTACTCGGGTTGTCCAAATATTTTTATCAACTTTAGTTGGCACTTTATTTGGGTTTCTATAATTATCACGATGACCCAACTAAATATTTGGTAGCCCGGTCACATATACTGGACCCGATAAACAATTTAATTAATCGCACATTAATTAAATATGCCAATCAATTACACGAATTTTATTCGTTAGGAAATTCGAATACATATCAAATTCCAAATTCAAGTACATCCGGGTGCGGTGTCACAAGTTGGAGCTTTGCTGAAGTGCTTTTTGGGCTTTGGCTTTCTGCGGTGTACATACGTGAGACGGATCCGGCACGTGATTTTTGGGCTTTGGCTTTCTGGGCTGGAGCTTTGCTGAAGTGCTATTGGACATTTGTACTGCTGACTTGCTGATTTGTTGGACTGGAGCTGGGAGCTGGGAGTTGGAGTGCCGGGCTGAAGGTACTGGATTGCTTGGACGTGGACTGTTGGGCTGGAGCTGCTGGACCGCCGGTCAACGACGGTCAACGCCGGTCAACGGCAGTCAACGCCGGTCAACGGCAGTCAACGCCGGTCAACAGTCAGTCAACTTCTCAGAAAAATCCCAAATTTTTTAAATTTGGGTAGGTAAGGTCGAAACGCTCTCCTAGGGTTTCGCGAAGGTAAGTTTTCTGTAAACTTCCTATTTGTAACATTTCGGCTTTAATTTAATTTAATTTATTCCCTCTCCCCGCGGGCCGCCGGTTGATTTAATCCCGGCCGCCAACCCCCCAGGTACGTTTTCTAAACTTTCTCCTTTGTGGTAGACTGTTTTAGTTAATTAATTAAATTGCTTTGTGTTATTTAATTTTAATTGTTATGCGTAGGGGTGGTTTATTGGGTGGTAGGGGTAGAATTAATTAATTTTAATTTTCTGTCCGGAATTGTTTAATTGCCAAAATGTCCATTTTTTGCTATGTGTTGCATGTTGCCCGGGGTTATTAAAGTGAACACTTTATAACCCGGGTTGGATTATTTTTCTGTCATTTCTATCTGTTTAGCTTTGTGTTCCTTTTGTGGTTGATACCATGGCTGCGAATCAGTATGGTATGCTCCCATTTAATGGAAAAACAGATTTTGATATTTGGAAACAGAAAATTAAGTGTGTTTTAATACAGCAAAAAGTTTTCAGAGCTGTCACTGGTATTTTCCTTGAATCAGAAGATAAGGCTAAGCAAATTGAAATGAACGAAACTGCTTGTTCTACTATTTACTTGAATTTGTCTGATTCTGTGCTTAGGAAAGTGGGTATTCTTGAGTCCGCTAAGGAGTTGTGGGAGAAATTGGATAGTCTCTATACTGATACCTCTTTGCCCGGAAAGTTGTTCTTGCTAGAGAAATTCTTTAGGTTTAGGCTTGACCTGACTAAGGATATAGATGAGAACCTGGATGTGTTTAATAAACTGATACAGAATATCAAACAGGCAGGTGATAAACACATAGATGATTACACTCCCATAGTATTACTTAATGCCATTCCCGACTCTTATAATGATGTTAAGTCCGCTATTAAGTATGGTAGGGATGAGATTTCGTTAGACATCGTTGTGAATGGGTTAAGGAGTAAGGAATTAGACCTGAAGCATGCTAGGGGTAGTGCTAGTCAGTCCAGGGACTCCGGTGAGGCTATGTTTGTTAGGGGTAGATCTAAGGGTAGGTCTAAGAATCCTAAGCAAAATAGTCAGGGTAAGAACACTAGTCAGCCTGGGAGGAAGAGGAGTAAATCTAGGAAGAGAGTGTGTTACAATTGTGGTAACACTGGCCATTTCATTAAGGATTGCCCCCACCCTAAGAAGACCGAGCATGCTAGTGTAGCTGTTGATAAATGTGACCTTGGTGATATCTTGATGGTTTGTGACCATGTTAATTCTGTGAGAAATTCCCTGTCTGAGCATGAATGGTTGATTGACTCTGGTTGTACCTATCACATGTCCCCCTTTAGAGATTTGTTTTCTACTTATGAATCATGTGATAGTGGCTATGTTTCCTTAGCTGATAATAAGAGATGCAATGTGCTTGGTGTTGGTGATATATGTCTGAAGTTTTCTTGTGGCTCTGTGTTTACCATTAAGAATGTGAGGCATGTCCCTGATTTGTGTCATAACTTGTTATCTGTTGCTGCTTTGGAGAGTAGTGGGTTACAGGGAAAATGGGAGAATGGTTGTATGAAAATCCTGAAAAACTCGCTTGTTTTGTTTAAAGCTGAGAAGGTGAATAACCTTTATGTGTGTCATGCTAAACCTTTTACTGAGTCTGTGAATGTTGTATGTTCTGATAAGACCTCTTTGTGGCATAATAGGCTAGGACATATGAGCAATAAGGGTTTAGATGTCATGCGTAGGGCTGGTTATTTTGGTAAGGACTCTGTGACTTCTGTGCCTTTCTGTGAATCATGTGTTTTAGGCAAGCAGCATAGAGTCAGCTTCCCTCCTTCCTCTTACCCTAATCTGTCTAAGTGTTCGTCTGTGCTTGAATATGTTCACGCCGATGTTTGGGGTCCTGCCAGTGTTCCTACCCACGGGGGTAGGAAATATTTCCTTTCTATCATTGATGATTTCTCTAGGAAGGTGTGGGTTTGCCTTTTAGAACACAAGTCTGATGTGTTTGTGAGGTTTAGGGAGTGGAAAACCCTAGTTGAAAACCAAACTGGCAGGAAGGTTAAAACTCTTAGGACTGATAACGGGTTAGAGTTTTGTAATAAGGAGATGGATAAGCTGTGTGTGGATTGTGGGATAAAAAGGCACAAAACTGTGCCTTATACTCCCCAACAGAATGGGATAGCAGAGAGAATGAATAGGTCTCTGTTGGATAAGGTTAGAAGCATGTTAGCTACCTCTGGTTTGTCTAAGAAATTCTGGGGTGAAGCAGTCACTACTGCTGCCTATTTGGTTAATAGGTCCCCGTCTGTCCCTCTTGGTGGTAAGTGTCCTGAAACCGTCTTTACCGGTAAGCCTCTTGATCTGTCTAACCTTCGGGTGTTTGGTTGTGCAGCGTATGCACATCAACAGGGTGACAAGTTGGATCCTAGGTCTAAGAAGTGTGTCTTCCTAGGTTATCCAGAGGGGGTAAAGGGTTACAGGTTATGGGATAGGAACCAGGTAGGCTTTAAAGTGGTCCTTAGCAGAAATGTGGTGTTTAATGAAACTGATTTTCCTTGCTTGACCGAGTCTGTTTCTAATCCTGAGTCTAGGTCTGATAGTACTCCTAGTGAGGTGGAGTCTGTCCCTGTTGCTGCTAGTCCTTTATCTGTTGATCCTGTTATTTCTGATGATATTGTTATGCATGATTCTGATTCCTCTGAGCATGATAGTCCCACCACCTCGAGTGAGGTGGAGCATTTGCATGATACTGAGCATGATTTGCATGATATGGGTGCTGAATCTGATTTTCATGATAACAATAATTTGCATGAGTTGCATGTGGAGCCTAGTAGTGATAATTTGCATGATTATCAACTTGCTAGAGATAGGAGTAGAAGGGCTATCAGGAGAACTGCTGATAGTATGCCTGATTATGCTTTCATTGTGCATGATACTTCTATGTTTGCATTTTCTGTGTTTGAATCCCTAGAGCTGAATGAACCCAAGACCTACCGTGAAGCCTTAGGCTCCAAAGAGTCTCAGAAATGGATTAGTGCCATGAAAAGTGAGATGGACTCTTTGAGAGTGAACCAGACTTGGACCCTTGTACCTAGACCTCCCAACTGTTCGGTAGTTGAGTGTAAGTGGTTGTTTAAGGTTAAGGAAGAACCTAGTGATGTTAGGTTTAAGGCTAGGTTGGTTGCGAAGGGGTTTACTCAAAAAGAGGGGGTAGATTATGCAGAAATCTTTGCTCCTGTTGTTAAATTCACCACTATTCGTATGATGCTTGCTTTAGTTGCTCACCATGACTGGGAAATGAAACAGATGGATGTAACTACTGCATTTTTGCATGGTGAATTGGATAAAACAATTTATATGACCCAGCCTGAGGGCTTTGTGGATCCCAAGAGAAGTGAGCATGTCTGTTTGCTTAGGAAGGCTTTGTATGGCCTGAAGCAATCCCCTAGGCAGTGGAACATCAAATTTGATAAATGCATGATATCTTTGAAGTTCCAGAAATCTGTTTGTGATCATTGCCTGTATTTCAAGAATACTTCCTCTGTGCTTGTATTTTTGTTACTCTATGTGGATGACATGCTGATAATTAGTCCTTCTCTGAATGCTATAAAAGATGTGCAGAAATGTCTTTGTGCGAATTTTGCCATGAAAGACCTAGGTGATGCCAAGAGGATCCTAGGCATAAACATTGTTAGGGATAGGAGTAAGCGTACTCTTACTTTGAATCAGATTTCTTACATAGAAAAAGTTTTGAGTAAATTCAATATGTTATCTGCTTCTCCTGTGAATGTCCCTATGGCATCTCACTTTGTGTTAAGTAAGGACCAGTCTCCCAAGACTGCTCCTGAAATTGAGAAAATGAAATCTGTGCCTTATTCCAGCGCAATAGGGTCGGTGATGTATCTTATGGTTAGCACTAGACCTGATATTGCATATGCGGTTAGTTGCTTGAGTAGATATATGTCCAACCCTGGTTTGCCTCATTGGAATGCTCTTAAGTGGTTGCTTAGATATCTGATTTCTACTGTGAAGCATGGATTAATTTTCTCTAAATGTGCTAGTGGTATTGAATTGATTGGTTATGTTGATTCTAACTATGCAAATGATAGAGATAACAGGAAGTCGACCACTTCTTATGTTTTTACTTTGTGTGGCTCTTGCATTAGTTGGAAGTCTCAACTACAGCCTATTGTGGCCCTTTCTACCACTGAGTCCGAGTATGTTGCAGCCACAGAAGCGTTTAAGGAAGCCATCTGGCTCAAACGCCTTGTCTCCGAAATTGGGTTTCTCAAAAAGGGAGTTACCATTTTCTCGGATAGCCAATCGGCTATCCAACTTTGCAAAAATCCTGTATTTCATGATAGAACTAAGCATATTGATGTTAGGTTCCATTTCATACGTGATATTGTTGATGCAGGTGGAGTCAAGCTGTGCAAGATCCCGTCAGAATTTAACCCCGCGGATATGGGTACCAAGTGTCTTTCTGCTGAGAAGCACTTGTCCTGTAAACGCATGTTAAACTTTGATTGTGGATAACTGTGGGTTGCCTAATAAAGTGTTTGCCCGTTGTGTCTGTTGATATTCCGGGTGACCCGGCGATGATGAGTCTTGTCACAACTTTGTTTTGTTACTCTACACCACCTAGGACCAATAAGGTGGAGAATGTTGGAGGTATTGGTCCTACCAAGACCTCCCTTCCACTTTATTTGTTGAAGCTTGCACACTCTATTTTACTCTCTCTTGGATACCTGTCTCTGGTATATATCTTGATCAAATATATACCTTGATGAGTTGACTTTCCTACTGGCTGGCCCCCTTTGTGTTCTGTCCGCTGCATCACTTTGTCTTGGCCTATACATGTGACTCTCCTTTGTATTGGTAACATGTGATTGTCTTTTGTCTAGCTTCACCCGTGAACTCCCTTGGCAGCCTATTTGAAGCCTTGCTTCTTCCCTTGTTGAAGCAGCCTGCGTGAGTATATCCTTTGTGTGAGAGAGCAGAGCTCACTTCTTCTTCCTCCTTTGTGTGAGTGTAGAGAGGTCTAAGTGGAGAGAAAAATAAGTGTGTGCTATAGCCTCCTCCTAAGTGTGGTGTGTGAGAGTGTGTGTTGAAAGACCTGAGCCGGAGACGGAATCCGATCCTTACACCCTTGAACATCGCCTCACTCTAAGAAAAAGATAGTGTCCAACTGAATCTTCTTTTTGGTGGTTGTCAAACCGATGATGTAGACATTTTCTACTCAATTGAATTTCTTTTATTAGTTACTCGTCAAATCAATTCTTCTTTTTCGATGCCTGATGAAGCCAGATCTTTTATTTTTAGTTTTTTTTTTTATTTTCACTTTGGAGCAGCAAGAAGAGCAACAGTGTTGTTAGACTAGACTACGTCATTGCGACGTTAGCGATATGGAAGGATTCATTGCATCTTTTCCATTTAATGTCACATCCCATTATAGCCTTTTGCTATTCATTCGCTTGTATTTTTGTTATCACCTAATGAATAAATTAGTTATTTGATTTTTTTTAAAAGTTTGTTAAAAAATGTTATTGTTTATTAATGTAATTAATTATGTGCTAACCTCCTATGTTACTCCCGTGGACTAGATACATGTATGTGCAGTGTGTGAAATCAAGCTAAGCTTCGTCCACCATGACTTGTCGTCAAGTTGACAAACTTTTCTGTTGTGGTGATGCTAATATGCTATTACCTCCCTCCCAAAAGAGTTGCAAATTTGACTTTTTTAGTCAAACTGTCTCGTTTTGTTCACTTAATTACGATGCCAATTGTTTTAATTATATTCTAATTTGGAGTTTACAACTTTAAAGAGATTTTAATGTAGTTTATGAATATGTAAATTTCAATTATTAAAAATTGAATTAATTATCCAAACGAAGGGTTGACTTTTATTATTGGTTGACAAAAAATTGTTGACTTTGCAAAACAAATTGGGACGTAGGGAGTAATAGCTAGTGGACCAGATTGTTTGACAATTATACTTCGTCTATACAATTGCCTGGTTAGGATTTTGAATTTGGGATGTGTTAAAAAACATTCATATAAATTGCATGACTCTAATTGTTTTAAGGAATAATGCCAATATAAAAATGGTAGCTAGATAAAATTGAGACTTCTAATATGTGTGTAGTTGTGTACTAATGTACTATGTCCATCCCATTTTAGTTAGACATTTCTACTTTTAAGGTCAATGATGGTAGTTTTGATCAATCATTTTAATTAGTACGGAGTATATATTTGTAAAACTTATAAATTTTACACTTTCATTATTTTAGATAAAGAACATTATTATTTCATCCAAAAAAAAAAGATAAAGAACATTATCTGATTATATATATTTTCGTATATAAATATGTTATCCTGTGGTCCAAAAAGGGGACAGATGGAATATGTTATACAATGATCATAATAATAACTGTAATGATTAATGCTCAATTTTACACAACAGTTTTGCAATGGTCATGACTCTACTTATCATAACTATTGTCATATTTTTATCCATTAATAATATGTACAATATACGTGTGTATCAATTTTATCGCAAGTTTTTGCATATTGGCCGTTCATACATTTGATCATGTTGTTTTCTTGATATGGGTAACTTCCTGATCGAATATATACTTGTGACATTAACAATACTTTTTTTTTTGACATTTTTTTGACAAAGACATTAACAATACTTTGTACCAATGAGGTGTATATATATCTTTACGGCTTTACCTGAAGAGAAGCATCGCATCCAAAAATGTTATTCTCAATCTCTTCTTTGGGATGTTTAAAAAGAATTTGTATTTCCTTTTAGGGATTTTTATCAGATTTATGTGAATTCTTCTTTTTGAGAATTCAATTTGAATTGAACTAGGTGAAATGATCAGTATCCATGGCAAACATGGTTTACCATTGGCTTCAAAAATTTTGAATGGGTAAGTAACTTAATTAGCGTTACTTGTAGCGAACGCATTCAATGATTAGTTCGTTTGGTGATTATGTTTTTTGACCTATCAATTTTATTTATATTACATCATCCGTCCCGAATTATAAGTTACTTTACGGTTTATCATGTTTGAACGACGATAAAGCAAATTGATTCCTGTCAACACTCAAATTAGTTTCAGAAAATAAAATTTACATATTCAGAAACTACATTAAAACCGCTATAAAGCATGCAAAAAATAATTCAAATTTCATAAAATTTTGATATATAAAGTAAGAGATTAAGAGTGATTTGTGTTGATTAAGTGAATAGGAAAAATATCTTATAAAATGGGACTGAAGGATTATCAAATTAAGATAGGCTGTGTAATTTTTGTAAACATATTCTTTGTATCAACCTGCCAATATACGTCATTGCTTGGTCTTTTTGTAATTTAGGGCTATTTCACGATGCTCCTTAGATGCAATAAAGGTGAGATTTTCTACTTTACATCCGGATGTTAGAGCATCCATATTCACGTTACTTTGAACAATTTTTTTAATAACACGTGTATTTTTTCAAAATAATCTCACACCTTTTAAATTAGATCACTCATCATCTCAAAATAATTGAATCTTTTGTGGGTTGTGGATTAACTAATTAGTACTAGCTTCACAATAATATTAAAATAATGTGAATTCATATTTCACATTATTTTTTCAAATAATCTCATCAAATAATTTTTGTCACCCAATCATGATCCCTAAAATAGTCTGTGAGATCACCAACTCAATCCTTTGATAATATCGAAATACATGCAAGCCAAATTGGTGTGGCAAAAAGTCGCGACAGAAAATAAAAAACGCAGAAAAATTGAGTATTAGGATAACCTGTTACCTGCCCGAACGATTACCCCATACCTATACTAGAGAAGATGAGAAGCAACTATAACTGACAGGCTTCGCCTTAGGGAGTGTTTGCAACAGCTTAAAAAAAGCGTTTCTCATCTTTTGGCTTAAAAAACACTTATTTCTCAAACACTACAAATTTTTACTTTTTCTCGGCTTGCGTGTGAAAAGTGTTTTTCCTTTTTCTATTACACAAAAAACACTTATTTCACCAAACACTACCAACTTTTACTTTTCAAAATCACCTTTTTCTCAAACATTATCAACTGTTACTATTAATCACTTTTTCTTTACATCTCCAAAAGTGCTTTTTTTAAGCAGAAGCAGTTGCAAACACTCCCTTAATCTTGAAGAATGAAACGGTTTCACCGCGTTCAGGGGCGTAGCCAGGACCGATGTTTACCCTGGGCCGACTATACACTAAAAATATTATATACTCCCTCCGTCCCATAATTATCTTCATTCTTTCCTTTTTGGTCCGTCCCAAATTTATCTCCTCTTTCCTTTTTTAGCAAAGGATTTGTGGTTCACAACCATTCTTAAACATTTCTCTCTCCTCTGCACAACTCTCCACCACACATTTCCCACTTTCTTAATCTCTGTGCCCAGTCAAAACCGAAGTTAATTCTGGGACGGAGGGAGTAAAAATTTTAAAAGCGACAATAGTGTGTTCGTAATTGGCTTGAAAACGGCGTATCATATCCTATCTTTGTAAACTCGGCCTTTGTAAAAGTTCGATTTAGGTTGATAAGGTCCAAGCATCAATTTGCGTTTTCCCAGATCCCGCTCAATTTGAAGTGCATCAGAAACTACTTCCTATTGAACGGATGAGATATTAGGAGTTTCAATTGAGACATTTAATTCTTGTCTACTTTGTAATTATGTGCTTGTATTTGGCTTGAACGCAATGTGATTTCTGCCTTTTTGAAAGTAGATTGAATAGTCATACCTACTAAAATTATCAAAACAATTTAAAAATGAATCAATATTTTCTTTTAATTCATATTACCCATATTAATATTTTAAAAAATTCACAAATAACATTGGACATTCCTAAATTTCTATTTCACAATTCAAGACACAAAATTACACAAATCAATTGTGACACACTAATCACTAACACAAATTAATTTATCAAATAAAATACTTTTTTTATCATTAACAAATAAAATACTTATATAATTAATCTAAAAATTGTAAAACCAAATAAAAAAGAAACCCTTATTCTGCAGCTCTGCTTGAAGAAGCGATCTTGAAGAGAGGAAAAGCAGAACACAGCCGGCTTCTGGTGTCCAAGAGAGAAGAAGTCAGCCGTCGCCGGTCAAGTCGATCATAGCGATTAGAGAGCAGCTTAGGGTGTGTCTCCGGCACTCCGGCGAGTCAGCGAGCAGTTTAGGCTGTGTCTCCGGCTAGTCGGCGAGCAGACGGGAGTCGACGACGTCCGGCAATTTGGCGTCAGGTCCGTGAATGCGTTTTGCGTGATTACTGATGCCCGGTAGTTTGTATTGCTACGGAGCTGCACTTCTTTTGCTAAAGTTGGAGCTGGACTGTCATATTGTTTGGGCCATAATATTTCTACCCTGGGCCAGTTTAATATTTACACTGGACCAATTTACAAAAAAAAATTTAAACTATATATATAATAAAAAATAAAAAAAATTGCCCTGGGCCATGGCCCAGCCAGGCCACCCCCTCCCTCCGCCCCTGACCGCGTTGCGTGTCGCCGGGAAGGGATGGCTGATGGAGTCTTGCCAGACCGTTTGGAACCACTGTTTTTCGGCTTATCAGGCTTATCAGCCAATTTTTTTTTACCAAACACGTAACTTTTGCTTTTGCGCGCTGAATTGTATAATAAGCAGAAAAAGTAAAGTTGAAGTTACTTTTCTGGCTGTATTGGCTTAAGTTACTGTAGATGACCATTTTAGCCATTTTTACATATAATTTTTTCTTTATTTTATTAATAAAATATATTTTTAAAATAATTTTTTCTTAAATCAGCAGAATCAGCCAATGCAGCCACTTCAGCTAGAACTTCAGAAATTTCAATAGAAACAGCCAAATCAGCCGATTTTTGTGCTACCAAACGGGCTCTAACTTTCTACTACTACTACTACTAATAATAATAATAATAATAATAATAATAATAATAATAATAATAATAATAATAATAATAATAATAATAATAATAATAATAATAATAATAATAATAATAATAATAATAATAATACGGAGTAATAATAATACTACGTAATAATCTTAATTTTTTGTAATTTTTATAATAATAATACTTCGTAATAAGTAGTGATAATTTTAATAATAATAATAATAATAATATTCTTCCACTACTCCCTCAACTCCCCGCTGCCGCTTTTTTTTGATGCAGGTGGAATATCTGTTTAAAATTCTGTTTAAAATTCATATATTCACCATGCATTAATGAAATAAAAGTAAGATAAATGAAAAATAGTTGAGTGAAACCGAGCCCAATGAAGCATTGTCTCCTTTAGATGAATTTGCCCACAACACAAATAGCAATCGCCTCCCAGGATATATATAACGGTTTATTGTTCCCGAAGAATACCAACAAACCAAATGATGCACTAAAGTGGTGGAATTTGGATGAAGAAGATTCAGAAAAACTTTATGGGTTTTCGGACTACTTATCAAGTGAAAAACGCATGCCTCCTAATGGGATTTATAGTGCTCTGGCCATAAGACACAATCCCAAAAGGTGCATGTTAAGAAAATGTCGTAGCGACCCTTCTCTTAAAGTTGCTTTTATCCGAAATTATTTGTACAAAAAATAATGTTTAAGTCTTAAAGCCACGTGAGTACCCATCTGTACTCGAAACCCGGTCCGACCTGTCCAGCCAGTCGGACGGCGGCGGCCCAGAACAAGTCCTACATTCATCTTGCTTCGGAGAGAATTTCAGGATACATTTTCTCATTCATTTCAAAATGATTTTTTACAAATAAAATATAATTTGTAAAACCATTTTTCCAACAATCCCACACATGAATGAGAAATTGGCTTAAGACATTAATAGATAAGACTTGACAGAGGAAGATGGGAACTCTGCATAGGATTACGTAGTCGTGAAACTTTCAACCTACTATAGTGTATATCCATCGGATTTACTGGACAATCGGTAGCACTTTGCTTTGAACCGTCAGCCATTGTGTAAACCTAGAC
The DNA here is from genome assembly GCA_945859915.1 of Cuscuta epithymum. Classification (NCBI taxonomy): domain Eukaryota; kingdom Viridiplantae; phylum Streptophyta; class Magnoliopsida; order Solanales; family Convolvulaceae; genus Cuscuta; species Cuscuta epithymum. The sequence goes on from CAMAPF010000938.1 coordinate 3,236,473, forward strand.
ATGAGTAACACACAACGCCCCAGGTGCATCTTTGGTTCTCACGTTTGTGTACGTTTCAGTCTTGAACACCTCCTGGTTCATCTAGTGTTTTCGAGAGTTTATCGTGCGGCGGAGGATTTATCTCGTGCCATAAACTCTCATAGAAGCGGCCTTCTTCCACCAGCATAGGTGATCTCTATGGAAGGTATCATGCCATACCTTACTTGAACGTATCAAGATATAGAGATCATTATAAGCGTAACTTACCCTAAATGCTCACGGCATGAGTGTACTATATCTTGGCTAGTACCGCCCGAGCTAGTCCACAGTTGTGTTTTCCCTTTGAACCCGATTATGAGGCACTCTCAATAATAGGCAGGGTTCCCCATAGACTTTTTTTATCATTGGCCATAGCCCCATCGCTCTCGTTGACGTCTCGACCAACTCTCTCGGTAGAGTTTTGGTTAGCGGATCCGCAATATTTTCTTTCGTCTTAAGATTGTTGTTTAAAATTCATATATTCTGCATTCATTAATGAAATAAAAGTAAAATAAATGTAAAATACTTGAATGAAACTGAGCCCAATGAAGCATTGTCTCCTTAAGGCGAATCTGCCCACAACACAAGTAGCAATCGCCTCTCAGGATAGAACGGTTTATCGTTCCCGAAGGACACCAGTGAACCAATTGATGCACTAAAGTGGTGGAATTTGGATGAAGAAGATTAAGAAAAACTTTGTGCTTTTTCCGACTACTTATCAAGTGAAAAATGCAGACACAATCCCAAAAAGTTCTGCTAAGAAAATGTAGCGACCCTTCTCTTAAAGTTGCTTTTATTCGAAAATGATTTGTACAAAAAATAATGTTTTAAGTCTTAAAGTCACGTGAGTACCCACCTGTACTCGAAACCCGATCCGACTTGTCCAGCCAGTCGGACAGCGACGGCGGTCCGGAATAAGGCCTACATTCACCTTGCTTCGGAGAGAATTCCGGGATACAATTTCTCACTCATTTCAAAATGATTTTCTACAACTAAAATATAATTTGTAAAAACCATTTTCCCAACAAAATCTGGGTCACCCCTCGAATTAGTGCTTAGAGTCGTGCACTTATTCCTAAATACGACCAAAAACATATTTTAAAATAAGACTATCATGTTTGAATTTCCTAAATATGAGTAATTATTTCCATATTTTGATGGTACCATATTTTAAACATATTTTCCAAACTTGATAGTAATTACTCATATTTAAGGAATTAAAACACGGCAGTCTTATTTTAGAATTCTCAAACAATTTTACTCCTACATTGACAATTTTCCCTAAATTTTATTCATTGACTTTTTACTTCATTTAGAGCTCGTTTGGTAACACTAAAATCGGCTAAATCAACTGTTTCTGCTGATATTTATGAAGTTCTGGCTGAAGTGACTGTATTGGCCGATTCTGCTGATTTATGAAAAAATTATATATAAAATATATTTTATTAATAAAATAAAGAAAAAATTATGTTAAAAAAATACTAGTAGCTAAAATGATCCTCTGATCTACGGTAATTTCAGCTAATACAGCCAAAAAGTAACTCCGGCCTTACTTTTTCTTATTATTACATAATTCAGCGCGTGAAATCAAAATTAAGAGTTTGGTGAAAAAGTTGGATGATAAGCCGATAAGTTGAAAAATTGGCTCACCAAACAGGCTCTTAAAGATGTGTTAATTTACTCATTTGGGCTAATGTGTTCCGCTCTAGTATGATTTGTTCCTGAATTGGTTAAGTTCGGTTTTGCTTTGATACTTTTAATTTATTATTATTATGATCTGTACTTAGTACTGAGGTATTTATGTTTGGGGTACTATATATGTGAATTTTGTTAGCAGCTAATTAAGTCCGACGTATTCTCTTTTGTTTAATTCTCTTCTAGGATCTCGTTTGACCAAATCTATTTCTTATACTCCTTAGTTTTTTAATTTAGTAAAAAATGTTATGATCCTGATTTTATTGCAAGTTTTTTGGCAAACGACAAATTGATTTAATATATTTGGCTATTTGTTAAAGTATTTGTCCCACAAGGCTACTCCTCTTATAAAGTTAACCTTTTGAGATGGAACTTCGAATGTTCATATATGATATCAGAACTAAATGGATCCATGATGTGGGCTCCCTTATGAAAAAATGAATGACATGATTATAAAAAAACAATAACGATTGATGAAAAAATGAATGACAGCATGATCTAGACGAAGTGTCTGGTCGTGAGGAAGGGTGTTGAATTCCCACACCGGATACTTGTGAAGGCATTTATTGCTATATTAAGATATGGACTACTCCTATCAGGTTGACATTTTAGGTTGACATTATTTCCTTTTAAAAAAATTTATTTTGTGACCTTGTAAAAAAAGTGTTTATCGTGACCGGCACCAAGATCGGATTGGGTTGAATCCAATTTACCCGGTTGGTTTCAGTCCATGATCAGTGAGCCGATTCTGATGTTCGATATATAACCAACTGGCTTAGGGGGGGTCCGGTCAGTGGAGGACCTAGGGGGCAAGTGCCCCCGCCTTCGACTCCGAATTCCAGTATTAGTACTTAAGATAAAAATTGTGTCCCCGCTACCCGGACAAAAAAATAAAGTTTTTTCACATAAATATTACAGAAATATAATTATTGGACAAAAATATTACTATAATTATAATGCATAGTTACTATACTGATAGAGTTGAACACAATCATGGCCACTAAAATTACTATGATAGTTACTTAGTCATATTTTCATTATTTTGTCCACTGTCTTTATTTCAATCATATTGTCATTATTTCAAAAAACTATTGGATATATAGGACTCCATCGGAGACATATAACAATTCTAGTAATAAGAAATATAAACAACTACAAAGTTTTGATGGAGCAAATCCTGAAATGGTCACTACACGTTATATGAAAAATGACATTGATGATTTTTTTTACTTAGTGTGAATAATGTTTATCAAAGTTAAAGGTCAAAGATGTGACAAGGATTCTAATATGTGAGGATGAACTTAATAGATGGAAAACTTTTATCTTGAATAAAAGTTCATACATGAAAAAATGTGTCAATTCACCATAAATTAGTTTCAAACCGATAAACCATACCATTCAATTTTTTTAATCTATAGTATGATAAAAGTTAGATATATAGAATCATATTATTAAATATAGTTGTATTAAAGGATGCAATCATAAACTTGATTTATACCTTATTTTTAACACGATAGTATTATATTTCATACAAGTACCAACAAATTTTGTGACACAATGTGAAACATTCGACATGATCCTAGTTCAGATATGAAGTCTTGATCATTTTATAGTACGAAAGATAACAAGAATTCAAATGTAAAACCAGAAACGGCTCAAGGATGAATCATTTGTAATCCAAAATTATGTGTTTCTTAAAAAAGCAAATATTATTGTTTAGAATTGTGTTAATGAGTTCAAAATTAGACTTATAATCTATACCTGTTCATTATTTGAAGCCGACATTAAATAATCTATTTCAAGTTAAAAATAATAATTTGAACATACTTGAAAAAATCCAATGGTACACCCGATTCGACCCGATCCGACCCATTTTCATCTATGCAGGAGTGCCCCCGCTTCAGAAAACTTCTCGGTCCGGTCTTCCGCTTCATCATTATATCTTCATCATACATTGAAACATGGCACAATTAATTACATTCATTGAAAAGTTATAGAAATTGTGAATGATTTGTAAGGAGTGTAATGCATGTAACCATTTTCAAACATTTAGGGGGATTTGAAAATAATTGTACTTTTGCTTCTATTTTAAAAACAATCAGAATCAGTTTTCAGAAACTGATTTTCCACACTTCTAAAAACGTTATTTATAGGAGCAATTATAGCACTCAAAAATACTTTTGCGGTTTCACATAAGCACGTACTCCAATATCTATTTTTACTCCTTAAACTATTTTAAGAATTAAATCCATACACCCTTATTCAATTCAAATCTGACTTTAGTTATGAAATGCCAAACATCACAGTTGATCACACGTATTGCTTCAATCCAAGACAATTTTTTTTATTTATACACACTGAATTTATTTTTGAACCTAACACCTATATATTCAATATCGTACGCCTGGACTCTCATTCGTCATCTATGATCTCATCATTCGTGGGGAGGGTATGTGTAGAAATTATCCACATCACTTGTGAAGAGAATAATGCATTCTGGAATTCGTCCACTTTGCATATGGATAGCGAAAGAAAACGTGACTAAGTTGAGGAAGTTATGAATAAATCAGGGGAGTGACGCCCACTTTATAATTCGGGAATACCAAGTTTAGTAATTAGGCGGCTTTCTTGATGCTATCTAGATCATACTAGTTGGTGGGCCCGTGAATCAACCAAACACTTGGAGGCATGGCAAAAGATGTCAAGGGGCGGAGCCAACCAAGCCTTGTCCGACTAGATCGATACAAAGAATATTTTTGAAAAAAAATTATACCAATTTCTTTTAAACTAAAAATACAGACATTTTTTAAATTTGGGTTGGATCGGGACCATGGTTGGCCCCCTAGCTACGCTCCTTGTAAATAAGAATGTTTTTATTTGGACTGTAATATTTTAGTGGGGTCCAATCTCTATAAATGTCAAAATTTGATGGGAATTTTTCATAAATAGACTAAAAAATGAAAATAATATCACTTTTGTCACCCTTCAATTTCTTTTTCAAAAATAGATTTGCCCATACTTTTCTTTCACTAATAGACTTATACGGTCTATAAAGCACCCGCCCACTTGATTCTTTGTAACATTCTTCACAAGTGCATGATCGCTACTCATACGGATAAATTAATACGTACGAAGTACAAACTTCATGAAGTGTGTACGGAGATCACCATTGCTCCATTTTTGCTTTTAAATAGAAAAGTGTAAGAATTCATGGAAAAACCCAAAAAGTGATAATTAATAGAAAAATATGAAAACTCTGAGTAGAAATATAAAATAAAAAAACATATAAAAGTTGGAATATTTAAAAATTGTAAGTTAGATAAAAGTCAAAATAGTAAATAAAAGTCCGAATATAAAATAATTATTAAAAACTCAAAGTAGAAATATAAAATAAAAAAAATAGAAAAAAAAGTCAAAATAGTAAATAATTATTAAAAATTCAGAGTAGAAATATAAAATAAAAAAACATAATAAAAGTTGAAAAATTGAAAAATCGCAAGTTAGATATTAATATTAGATGAATTTGATATTTATAAAATAAATTAAAAATCGTAAGTTAAGCTTACAGTAAATTAGGAACACAAAACTTGTAAATAAAAATGAAAAACGTTAAAAATAGTTTAAAATGTCAAAAATATAAAAGTTTTAAAAAGTTACAAAAAGGACGTTAAATTTATAAATAAAATGTGTAAATAAGATAAAAATGGTTTGAAGCTATTAAACAATATCAAAAGTAAATACAAACTTTTGCGAAGGAGTGATTATATTTATACAAAAATTGAAAAATATGCACATTCGAAGAGTAAAAATAATACAAATATATAAATTTTAAAACCATGAAATGAACCAAATTAATTTTATAAATAATTAAAAGTTAAAATATTCAAAACAATATAAAAAAAACAGATAATTAATGTAACCTAAAGAGTGTAATATTCAAAAACTCAGTAAATAAAATGTAAGAAGCTAAAATAATGAACTTCAAACATAATTAAAAATTAGAAAATTTAAAAAATATACGAATTTTGTAATGTAATGTTTCTTAAAGAACTTAATATTTTTATAATTATGGTTATTATTTTATTGTTAGTTTTGTTTCATATTTTTCTTTATGTTTATAACTATGAAATTTTTGTTTCTTATTGTTTTTTTATGTTTCTAGTTGTTTATATTCATAAATAAAAAATTATCATTATTGTTTTTATATATACAACTATATAGATTTTTGGTTTATTCCTTTTGTTGCATTATTTTTTATATGATTACTTTTTGTTTCCTTTTGTTTATTTTTGTTGATGAATTTTCAAATTTTGTTTCTTATTGTTTTATCTTTCTTGTGTTTTTATTATATGCAATTTTGTCACTACACACACATGTATAGAGTGTATTTGCACCAAAATAGAAAAAATAACTGGAAGTGTGAATACAAAAATTAGGAAAAATAATTAAAATCAAGCATTGATCAATATCAACAAAAAGCAACAAGATGCAATAAAAAGCAACAAGATGCAACAAGGTGCAACAAAAAGCAACACCACAAAACAAAGAGAAACACAAAGGAAAAAACAACATAAAATACACACATTTAAATTTGCTATTTCAAATTCATGATTAGAATTACAATTATCATTATACAATATATAATAGTGTACAAACAAGATCGTTTTCTAATATACATTTAAAAATTAAATAACCTATAACATATATAGTACTTCTTATAAGCAGACTTGCAGAATACATGAACTACAAATGTCTCTAACAGCTTTTATTTCAGCACGCACATCCTCACTAAATCCCTCGAATTAAGATCAATTCGATCAGTTTCCAGAGATAGAAGTCTCAAGCTTGCTATTTTCCAAATGCATATACTATACTCATTACTGGGGATTGGAGGAATTTCCCTTAATTTCAGCACATATGTAGTTGTTCGAGTTCACTCTGAGAAGCTTCGAAATCTGGGGTTAAAATGTGATCCTTCAGAACGAGATAGAGTTTTCATTTTTCAAATCTTTCCAACTGCAAATAGAAGGCAATGTTACTTTGTTTTTTTCTCAAAGTTCTGTTACAAATAGATTGCATTGGTATGTCTATTTTGGTGTCGTCACCTTGAGAAAAGTCCTCAAGCCATTCCCATATCCTGATACTTTGAATTGAAATTGACCACAAAAATGCAAACAAATGCTCAATTTCTAAAATAGAAAATGTGGACGTTGATATATAAAATAAATCACGCCGAGTGAAGTTTCAATTGACAGATCTATACATAAATACATAACAAGCATAATCCAGCATTGCAACAACTAACAAAACGAGAATAGCACAAACTCAGCCCCATATAATGTGAAGAAAAACTCGTTCAAAACACAGTAAATCAAATGAGGAAACGACGATTGTGAGCACTGAAAAAACATGGAGTAAAATACGAGTGGAGTGAAAGAGCATTATTCTTTGGCAGTTTATTACTTAAAATTTTTCTTAGCTTTACTCTAGTACTATATATACAGATAAGTTTTGCTGAACATACATTCAGTAAACTTCATAGACTTATTTAGCTAGTTAGGTTATTGGCCCAAGATGTTAAAGTGATCTATAAAAAACACATTGTTTACAGGTTCTCATGATTTATCTAAGAGAATAGTATCAATGGGAAATAGTATGCACTGATGCATCAAGTTTCTTAATCTTTAATTCGGCTTGTAACTTCAATCATGCCTAGAACGAACTATAAATGGACTCAAAAGAGATCCTTAATGGACTCCTATAATAAGAGAAAACAAACTGATCTCTGCTACGACACCTAAACATATGAACAAGAACAAGTCAGAGCGGTTTTGTCATATCCTTTATCAACTTAATATAATTTTAAATAGATCCTTAATGGACTCCTATAGTATGCACTGATGCATCAAGAGTGAAAATTAGTTTCAGAACCTATTGATACTGACATTGTAAATACTTTTAAAAACATCTTAATAGAATCTCTGCCAAATCAAAACCTATGAAACAAGTTTATATTCAAGCAATCCAGCTATAAAGCTTCATAGGAATACAAATTACTTCAAAACAGTATCAATGAGTGCATGTCTGTGAGAATTTACAGAAGAGTGGAAATTAAAAAAATCAAAATACCTTATGAATTTATTCATTCAAAATTAGAATGAAGGGCTCAATATCGAGGCGGCGACGCAAAGCGCTCGCCTGCACGTCGGAGGAAGATCCCTTCTAGGATCTGCATCGGAAACACATAGAGGATGCACGCCTTCACTCTATTCCCAGCCTGAAGGCCATCAGATTGATCACCTAGCTGCCAAACGATGCTGGGATAAGGAATCCGAACACGGCTCTCGACGATTCCTAGTCCGGGCCACGGAATCCCCCTCCCCTGAGAAGAGATCTGGAAGTCGTCATCCGCTCTCTTGCGGAAGTGAAGGTGAGAAGACGACGAAGAAAATAGAGATCGGAATTTAGATATACTCCGTACGATTTAAGATTAGGCTATTTGTGAAATAAGAAAGATTAAAAATACATATATGAAATTGTGAAAGTTTATCAATGAAAGAAGAAAAACGGTGCGACATAAATGATATGTGAGTAGTAAAAGTGGTTTATTCCGGTAATTTCCACAAATTTGATTTGATTCGATCTGAAACCAATTCAATTAAAACACATCGATCATCATGTTAGTATAATAAAGAAAGAGAATAGATGACAAAAAAGCTAAAACGTTCTTCTATATGCATTTTAGTCAATATACTTCGAAAAGTGACTTCAATCCAGATTATTATATAATTGATGAAATCAAAAATTATGTGTTTGATGAAAAAGTAGATCGATAACTCTCTTACGTTGGAAAAGATAGATTACCAAACTGATCTTTAGACATTGTTTGTTTGTGTTTGCTTGAGCTAAGAAGCAATTTAGAGTTATAGATTATATTATGAGCCCGTTTTATAACACTGAAGTTGACTGAATCGATTGATGCTGATGAAATTTATGATATTCAATTCTAGCTAAACCAGATAAATTGATTGATTCTATTTATTCTATTAAATATATTCTATTAATAAGAAAACATTTTATGAAAATTAGAGCTATAGTTTGGTCTTTCGATAAAGAAAAATGAAGTACAATTTTAGTCTATTTTGATATTTTTAATTTGATTTTTTATAAACAATAGCCAACCCTGCCTTAGCAACTTGCCTAGTTAATGATAACCCGTGTGGGTAGGGTTTATGATGCAAAATCCTAATAATGTGCACATCACATACTCGTGCACAAAATAATTAAGTAACAACATACGAAGTATAATATTTGCATGCTTTAAGAAACCAATACCATAAAGTAGATATATATTGAGTTATTGACTATTAAAACATTCACATGTTGGGCTGTGCATTAACTGGGTCGGACCGTATTTTATACTTGAACCGGACCGGAATGGACCGGTCCGGACCGGACCGGTATAAACCGGTCCGGGTTTCGGTCCTTAGTTTTGTAAGATTCCGGGTTCCGGTCCGGTCCGGGTCAAACCCGGAAAAAACAGGTCCGGACCAGAATGGACCGGTAACCTATTTTCCCGTAAAATATATACTTGGTTTTGTATCATTAGTCATTATGTTTATGACTTATTTTTGTCTTTTATTATATAAACGAATATATACGGAGTTTATATTTGGTGTCTAATTATTTCCCAAGTTGTTTTTTATTTATTTATATATGCGATTTTTCTGCTTTTTATTTGTTTCTTTATTTGCAGGTGCCCATGTAGTTTATACGTAGTATATTTTTGGACTTAATTCAGTTTTTATTACTTTATAATAGATTTTGCATTTTAATATACACAAAAGATTGTAGTTTTAATTATTGTGGGAAACTAATTGTTATGATTGAATAGTTTTGATAACTATATTCCAAAATTAATAAATGAGCTAGATAAACAATTATAGAATATGGATAGCAATGGAAAACGTGACTAAGTTGAGGAAGTTGTCAATTGAATAATCTGCAGGGGAGTGACGCCCACTTTATAATTAGGAATACCAAGTATAGTAATTAGGCGGCTTTCTTGATGCTATCTACGGAGTAGATCATACTGGATGGTGGGCCCGTGAATCATCCAAACACTTGGAGGCATGACAAAAGATGTCCAAGGGGCGCAACCAATTGGGTCCGACTAGACCGACACAAAGAATGTTTCTGAGATCCAATTAGATCAGTATAAAGAATATTTTTCAGAAAAAACTTACACGGGATTTTTACATTAAAAATACAGACGTTTTTAAATTTGGTTTGGGTCAGGGCCAGTGTTAGTCCCCTAGCTACGTCCCTGTCCATAAGAATGTTTTTATTTGGACTGTAATATTTTAGTGGGGTCTAGTCTCTATGACTTTGGTTTGTTAAATGTTACTCCATTTGCGTTATATAATTGCCAAAGTTTGATTTGATTTGCTCTAAAACCAGGTCATTAAAACATTATCTTATTGATATAATAATGAAAAAATAGATGACAAAAAGCTAAAACATTCTTCTATAGACCTTTCAGTCAATTTAGTTGGATAATTAACTTCAATTCATTTGATTATTATACAATTCAGCGCGTGAAATTAAACATTACGTGTTTGATAAAAAAAGGTAGGCTGATGAAGTTGTTAAGTTGAAAAATATGGATTACCAAACAGATCTTTAGACATTGGTTGTTTGTGTTTGCTTGAGCTAAGAAGTAATTTGAAGTGATAGATTATGAGTCCGTTTGGTAAAGAACATTGAAGTTGACTGAATTGGTTGATTATGATGAAATTTATGATATCCAATTCTAGTTGAACTAGTTAGATTGACTGATGCAATTTACTTATGAAAAAATTAATATTTAAATTACTCCGTATATTTTATTAATAACATTAGAAAAATTATATGAAAATAGAGCTATAGTTGGGTCTTTTGATAAAAAAAAAAATGAAGTATATTGTTGGCCTATTTTGATTTTTTTTTAATAAACAATGGCCAACACTGCTTTAACAACTTGCCTAATGACATAATTGATAATCCGTGTGGGTAGGGTTTATGATGCAAAATCCTAATAATGTGCACATCACATACTCGTGCACAAAATAATTAAGTAACAACATACGAAGTATAATATTTGCATGCTTTAAGAAACCATTACCATAAAGTAGAGATATATTGAGTTATTGACTATTAAAACATCCACATGTGTGAGATCGAAAATAGCAAGTACGAGTCCAAATGAAATACAAATCCAACACTTAATGACTACTCCACGCATGCATTTGATAATTAACAGAAAAGTATGGGCATTGAGTACATTAATCAACCTTTCGTGCAGGTTATTTACTACAAAATCGCACATTTATTATGTAATAAATTGATATACGGAGTGATAATCTTGTGGATTATTCTGAATATTGTAAATTAAATAGACAAAAATTTAACTTTATCCTTTCTTGTCTGAATTTAATGACGTTGAAGACTTGAAGCCTCGAGAATTAGGTGAATTGGTAATTCTACTCATATTGATAAAGACACGAAATGGCTGTATTGGCTGATTTATGAAAAAATTATATTTAAATTAATTATTATTAATAAATAAAAGATATATGTGAAAAATAAATAAAATGATCATCTACAGTAAATTCAGTCAATACGGTCATAAAAGTAACTTTACCTTTATTTTTTCTTATTATTACACAATTCTGTGCGCGAAATCAAAAATTACGTGTTTGGTGAAAAACTTGACAGATAAGCCTGAAAAACCGAAAAAAGCAGCCACCAAACGGGCTCTCAATGGAAAAATAAAACGACATTTAAAAAATGTTTTCCAGTTTTTACATAGAAAAGTTGAAATTAGTGTTTCAAGTGACAATTCTTACTTAAATACTTAAAATTTGAAAACTAAAAGCGGGAAAAAAGGTGTTTTAAACTATTTTTCACTTTTTTGTTGCAAATACTCAATAAATCTCGATAAATAAATTAGATAATTGAGGAAGTAAAAATATTCATATTGCGATTATGTGGGGTCCCATTCAAATGTGGATATGACCTGATTTAAATAAATAAAACTACGAATGTTTTTAGTTTGAATAATTTCAGATTAATGAGAATTAAACAGATTAGATAAGATCATACTTCAACGATTGTAAAATGTATACATAGTACGAAGTATATAACACGCATCTACTAAAATACGGAGTATATACATAGTATGTAACAGTACAGATTAAATGAGACTAAACTCTAAAATTTCGATCTGATTAAAAATGCCAAACTAACCATTTTATTAAAATGTGGGAGTAATTTTTAATTAAAGTGAGAAGTTCCAATTAAGTAAAAGCATATGTAAAGGTGGAGGAAGTATGATATTCGTATAATCAAAGTTATAACCTGTACAACTCCTTCACCGCCTTTCTATACGCAACTTCCAACTCCCTCCCCTCTGTCCATACCTTCCCTCTTCCCCAGCCTATATATATAAATTATTTTATTCTTCTCTTCAGTCCTTCACTCACACTCAAACTTGGATTTCCCTCAATTCTCTTATTCTCTCCGATCCTTGGCTTTTTTCCCACTTTTGATATATGGCTTTGCAATCCATGAAAGCGGTGGCGCAGAAGATACCGCCGCCGCCACTCGCGGCGGTTGATGTTCAGAATTTCAAGAAAAAGCGTTCCAAGCGTCCGCTCACCGAGAGCCTGCCGCCGCCTGAGACAGAAGAAGAGTATCTTGCTCTCTGTCTTGTCATGCTCGCTAGAAGCGGCGCCACCGTCCCTGGCGCAGGAAAGAAACAGAGGGTGGACAGTGAGGCGGTTTCTCCGCCGCCATACTCGACGGGGGAGAGGGTGGCGGATCAAGAACTGTCCTACAAGTGCACCGTGTGCGATAAAGCCTTTTGTTCCTATCAAGCACTTGGTGGGCACAAGGCCAGCCACCGCAAACACATCCTCGGCGCCGACGATGGCCACCCCTCCACGTCAGCTTCCGTCACGGTGGCGGTGGCGGGACCGAACGTCTCCGCCCTGAACCCTACCGGCAAGCCCCACGAGTGCTCCATCTGCCACAGGTCCTTCCCCACCGGTCAAGCTTTGGGAGGCCACAAGCGCCGCCACTACGAAGGGAAACTCGGCGGCGGCGGCGGAAGTAAAGACGGTGGCCGCAGTGGAAGCGCCGTCACATCCTCCGAAGGCGCGGCGGGGGTTTCAAGCCGCGTGAAGCTGGAATTTGACCTGAACGAATTGCCACCGTCACCGGATTTGGAGCTTCGCCTGAGCGTTGACTTCGCCGGAGAGGGTCAACCAGTCGCCGACGACCACGAAATAGAAAGTCCCGTGCCGGTCAAGGAACCGCGTTCATCGTTTCGGGAAGACGTGCTTAATTAATCAATATTTATTGAAATTTGATTGTTAATTCTCAATTAAACATAATTACTGCGAGGGTTAATTTCCTAATCTGATCTTAATTCGTGTACAGATAGAGAGAGCACGTACGTAGTAGTTGAATTGAACTCGAACTTCTCCCCATTCATTCATTGAATTGAATTGAATTTAATAATAAGAATGTTCTTACCTTAGCTTGGGTTGTGTACAAATATCATTGGTTAGGTCAATTTTCATATGATGCCTAATTTTATTCTCACCTTTAAGTCTGGTTTTGAATATGATCGAAGAATACTTTTTGTATACATCATATTAGTGTATAGTAGTCACATATTTCAATTAAATTGGACCAGTAATTCCGGACAATTTAAATCTTCAAACATATTTCAATTGGATTCCATCTTGAACATGTCCATTTGAAGGTGTAATCTGTAAATATCACCTCTCTATATGTGTTTATCTCTCTTTTGTCTCAAGTGCACTATGCATATCTATGCATATTGTAGAATTGGATATGTTGTAACACATTCACCCGTACGCATAAGTCTCATTTTTATCTCATTATCTCACAATGTTTCAATTATTACTTTTAGGTTATATGTGGCAATTATTTCTACTTTTTCTATATTCATAAGTTATATGTGGCATTTAATCCACTTTTTCTATATTCCGATCGTGTAAGCTCTATTTCTATACATTGTCATAAACTTCGATCAACAATTTATTCTAGAGATTATGTCTAACATATTACTAAAAAGAGATCTGGAGAAAAAAGTGACCTTTATTTATGTTCCAAAAATGTAATATAGTGAGAAACCCAACTGACCTGCTACACTAACTAGTTACAGTGACAAAAGATGCAGTGATCAATTTCAACTATTGTCGCAGTGACCAGTAACACGTATGCCCAGTGATAGTAACACGTATGCCTAGTGACAGTGACATGTATGCCGGGTAATGGTGACCAATATTATAATAGTGACTAACATTATAGTTATATTAATTGTATTAATTACAATTATATATCAGTGACAATTACATTTTTTCGGACAATTACCTATTCATTCGCTAGTGATAGTTACATATCACCGCCGCCATACCAGTGAGCCTTGCCATCCCAATACACACCGTCGTCGAATGTCCGGTGACCACCACTGCCCGACATTGACCACCACCACCCAAAATTGATCGTTGCCACACGCTCCTCCACCACAAGCAGAGCTCTGCCCCACCACCATCACCCCAGTCCAGTCCTCATCATTCAAGACCTGCCCCACCCCTATCAACCTAGCCACGCCCTGCCTCCACAAGCCCTGCCCCATCCCTATCAGTTTTGCCCTGCCCCACTTCGACCAGACTAGCCCCACCCTCGCCCCCAACCCCCAACTGACAATACCCAACCTTAGCCCCCAACCATCATCCACAACCACCGCCCGTAACTCTAGCCGTCAACCCATTGACGCCGCCCTGGCACCGAAATCGCATGCCGTAGAAACCTTAGCCCCCAATCGCAACATCTTAGTAGAAGAAAATGCAGAGCTTGCGAGAAGAGAAGAAGTCAAGAAGATGACTTGTGGTGATGGTGGTTCGGATCTGGCTTGCAGCGATGGAGGTGCGACGATGTGGGTGCGGCTCTGGCTTGCAGCGATGAAGGCGCGGCGATGGAGGTGTAGTGTAGCTCTGGAGGCGTGACGATGGAGATGTAACTCTGGAGGCACAACTATGGAGGTGCGGCTCTGGTTTGGGGCGTTAGATGTACGCTGGACCGAAAAGGATATGGTATTTAAGGGTATTTCGGTCGAGTTGGTAATCAAGTCTCTTTTTTGTCCAATTTGAGAACATGTCTTATTTTTGTCCAATAGAAAGACTGGGGTATTAATTTGGTCATTATTCCTTTATTCTATCTCCATCTTCTTTATCATTTTCCTCTACACACAACATTTTCTCTATTTTAAAATAAAATAATCATCCTATCTCATTATCTCTATCTCTCATATGCCACATAGGATATGATAGAACTTACTATGATCCACCTTCCCATTAGAGATACCCTAAGGAATGGCACTATCCAAACAATACCATTTGGCCGGGTCTGCCCGACTCATGATCATTCAAATACTTGCTTCATGCACACGATGGACGTGTTCAAATACTACTATTAACTGAGCCATCCCGCTATGACCTAATAAAATATAGATTTCTTTGTTTTGTTTAATATTCATATTCATATTTTTTTCTTAACTTTTGATACTTTGTTAAACCGTGATTTGGTTTATTCTATATTTGGCTTTTGTATTATAATTTTGTGATGTTTTTTATGTTAATTTCAGTTACATCAATTTTACTAAGCAATTTCATTTCTACCCTATAGGGACATGTCATGGGAGAACATCTAACGACATGTTGCTGATCACGGGATGGGGCATGAAGATGTAATAAAGTCACAAGATGGGTTCTGGTAGCGTCTCGTTCCGATTCATTGTTATGCCTATTTGAGATCGTGAAGAAATTTGAATAAATAGTTAAAAATTTAACAAGTGATTATTTTTGAGAACTTATCCTTGCATTATAAATAGCTAGGAATTTTTCCCCGTTTGGATTAACATGTTTTAAAATATTGGAATTGCGTTGAATCCACGCTCCATTAAATTGAGTGTCTCCAATTTGGATTCTAAAAGATTGTTAAAACTACATACCACCCATGGTATTCAATGTGAAAATCAACAGAATTGTCCCTAAAGTGATGTCCTTAACATTTCCATGGAGCTTTTAAGTCTTGAATTTCTATGAATTTGAATGGATTTAAAGACTAAAATAAAATATACAGGAAATTAAATATTAAATAATCCAACTCAAATTCTCATGATTCCCCTCAGATGACAAAGGAATTCTCTCAGCTGCTCAAGTGTGAGTGTAATGGGTGTGGAGGCGTGATGTGTCGAGCCATAGGTATTAAGCGTGGTCGTGGAGAGTGGTCGATGCGACTCCTGTGAGTCTGGGAGACTCATGATGTTTTTACTTGGATTGTAATTTGTTGGTCTGATCTGGTGTAGTCTAATCTGGTCTGATTCTTACGTATTTTTATAACTATTCAAGTCTGGTCTGATCTGATCTGGTCTGGTCTGGTCTGAGACGGATTACAATCCAAGTAAAAACATCATCAGGGACGGAGGTGTGCGTTAACTAAGGGGGCTTGACCCATCCTTGCCATTTCATTTCATTAGATTTTACCTAGTAACTTTTTTGCCCCCCCCCCCCCCCCCCCCCGATATTTTATTTATTTTAATAGGATAACATAAATCAGTTTGATTATCTCCCAATTTTCGATAGTTAATTAAAAAATCTCCATCACCAAGTGATGCATGCCCTATTTTGGAGGTGTAAATGTGTAATTATCTCACCACAAAATAAATATATAACATTGTATTAGATATGTTTGAATAATAAAGTGTAGAGCTAAAACAAATATGAGAAATGTGTTGTCAAAACTAAAGGATGTTTAACATATAAATACTTTTGTGGCCCCCTTCCATGAGATTTTGGCTCCGTCCCAGACTGGGACAAAGGCACAATCACATAAATGCATGACAAACTGACCGGGGAAAACGGGCTAGTGCCCAGCCGCGTTGCGGCAGAGAATGTGAAGGTATGGACTCTCGAGGAGGAGAATCGAATAATCAAGGATTGTCGATTGTCTCTTGGATGGGCGGGAGACACTAGAAGAGTTAAGACTTGGATAGGGAGATCGATTATCGCTCGTTAAGTTGAAACGCGGGTCTGCGATTATGGGAAACGAGTAACCAATTCCGTTACAATCGGATAGATTCTGAAAAATCAATTCAATTTCATAACATCCATAATTGTTCAAAATCCGTTCAGAATCCAAAATGGGGAGATCCCTTTAAATATAATCCAGTCCTCTGTTCATAAAATATTGCATTGCCCTTGTGATGATAAGGCGATATATATGGGCAATGAGGCAATTAGTTTCTTTGTTGGCAATTTAAGAGTATCAAAGGAGGACACGATATATAAAACTCTAAGGACATGTTTATTTCATTGTATATATATTAAACGGTGCATAGTAAAACATGGCTTAATAAGCTAATGCTTACTAAGAGATGCTCATTAAAAATGTGTTTACTTCATTAGGCTTAAAATACCTACTTTATACAAAATGACAAGAATAACCTTAAATCTTACCTATATCATTGGTTGTTCTATATCGCTAGAAACACACCAGCCGTTTATCATCTCCATTGGCTAAGAAATGTCCATCATCTCTGGCTACTTTCTTCTTCCATTTTTGCTCGGTCCATAAGATCAATTAATAAAGGTAGAGTATTCTTGTTCAATCAAATTGATTTTCTCTCTCTATTCGAACATATATACATAGCTACTGCAGTGATTCTCTTAAAAGGAATCCCGGGAACAAAAGCAGGGCCTTTTATTCTCTTCCACCACTTCGAATATACTCCGTATGTATGTACCAGTAGGGGTGGGGAAAAATACCGAAATTTCGGTATACCAGACTTACCATATCGAAAAATACCGAATTTACTGAAATATTTGGTATACCGACGCTATACCGGTATGGTATCGGTATATATTTTGGAAACAAACGGTATACCGGTATACCGTCATACCGTAATTCCAAGTCAATAATTTCCTTAAAATTGTAAAAATAACTAGAAACACAATACTAATTCAAGAATAAATGACATTATATCCATGTTTGTTGAATTATTTATACCTTTTGTTGAAGATCGGTGTTATTTTAGTTATATTTATGTTGTTTAAATTATTTTAGCAGAATGTGTTGTTAACTTCATATATCATGTGTTGAAATATTTATACATATTTATAATATTTTTTGTCAAAAGTTGAATAGAACACAAATAGGTTATCTCATTGGTATTTTATAATTAATTTTATTAATGATTTTAGTATATCACTATTAACACTGACTTTTTTATTTCATTTGACATATTTTAATTTGTTATATTAAATCATGGTAATATACAGATACAGTACCTTACCGTACCGAAATTTCGGTATACCAAAACAAGGTATACCGAAATTTCGGTATGGTAACGGTATGTATTTTTGGATACCGAAAGTTTATGGTATGGTAAAGGTATGCGATTAAATATTTGGTATACCGTACCGAACCACCCCTATATGTATGTATTGACCTTAGTATGTCAACTAGGGCATCAATTGCTGTAAGGTGTTAGAGACAATATAACCAATCTCTATCTGTCGATCTAACTTTTTGTTCGTTTTTGACGAACAAGTTTTCCGTACAATTCCGTACAAGTGGGCCGTACGGATTCCGTACAGTTGGGCCGTACAGATTTTTTTTATTTCGGCCGAGCCTCCTATTTTGATTAGGGGTAAGTTTTACTCTCTAAATACAAGCTCTCTCCCATTGTAATCTCTTGGACTTGAAAATAGCGATAATTTTCCTGCCTTGGTAGCGCCCCAGACGTAGTCATTCGTGGCGAACTGGGTTACAAAATTTCGTGTGTTTTTCATTATTGTTTTTCGTGTGCGTGAATTAAATTCTTCAATTGCCACATTGGAGGAGTTCGTTGGTGTTAGAAACGTAGACATGAGGTGGGCGTGGTGTTAGGTATCGATGTAATACAAAATCTGCAAGGCTACAAAATGAGGATTGGATGGTCAATATAAATGACTAACTCATTGGCTAAATAAAACATGGGGGAGGGGGCGTTTAACAAACGCCGATTAAGTGGGGTAACGGGGTAGTAAGCACGCATTTACCCGGCTAGGATGTTTACTTCAACCTTCTTAATAAGCTAACGGGGACGGTATAGTAAAAATGTCCTAAATCTTGAATTTAGGAGAATAAAAAGTACTGTACATATAAATTTAATTTCGAAAAGATTACAAAATATAGTATATGAATAAAACAAAGGATTGAAAATAAAAATTCATTATGTCAATTTACCACTTTTTAAGGTCTTATTTTACTGGTGAGAAATACTTCTACACGGTATAACTGGAATAGAATTCTCCCATTTTAAGATAGGAAAATCTTCACGGTTCATTACACTAAGGGAGTGTTTGCAACTGCTTAAAAAAAAGCACTTCTCAGCTTTTGGCTTTAAAAAGCACTTATTTACCAAACACTACCAATTTTTACTTTTTCTCGGCTTGCGTGTGAAAAGTGCTTTTCCCTTTTCTATTACACAAAAAGCACTTATTTTACCAAATACTACCAACTTTTACTTTTCAAAATCACTTTTTTCTCAAATACTATCAACTTTTACTACTAATCACTTTTTCCTTACATCTCCAAAAGTGCTTTTTTAAGCAGAAGCAGTTGCAAACACTCCCTAAAGTGCTCACTAAAATTGCTCCTCATCACAATCCGAGTCCATTTTAACATTGATCCATATGAATCGGTCTATATGGACTAATGGGCATGAGTGTAGGGAATAGATTGTTAAGATTTCTGTAATAATTATAATTGAGATGGAAACTTTGGCTCCGTTAATTTCCTAAGACTGTAAGAGTATACATCATAAGTAGGCCTAATCATAAGGGTCAAGTTAGATTAAAAAACAAAAGTGATGGGGTTGACCCCACTATATATGAAAGCTCACCATGGATCAAGTTGCTGGGTTAAAAATGGGAATCCAAGACAATTTTTGTGACTAACCAATTACAAAAGGCTATGTCGCTTCTCTTACCCATGGAGATAGCCACCAACCTCATCAAATATTACCAACTCCCTAATTTCATTTATTATTCATTAATTTTAATTTATTGTAAAAAAATATTATACAAAAAAATTAATTTTTTTCCCTCTAAAAATAGACACCAATGGAGGATATATGTTTAGTCACTTTGAAATTTACCACTTCTTTCCCTCTTGCATCTTATATTATCTGTTTAGATTATTTTTCCTCCAAAAATGGATTCAACTCGTTCTCTACCTAGATACAATTGCCAATAATAAATAATTATAGTGGGTTAAATGTGGATTTTATATTCTTTTTTCAAATAATACACATTAATAATGGTGGAATATACCAAAAATATGGATAGAAAATGTACAATTTTTAAAGGAGATTAAGAAGTGCAGCTTCTTTTGCTAGTTGTTTGTCAGTGGATATGGGACTCATTAGGTATTAAAAAAAAAATTGATAATGTTAAGTTATGATATACTCCGTATACTCATCCACATCTTTGTTATAGCGGCACTATTTAGAGAAGTCAATAGTCAACCCTTGATTGTTATCAGTCTCTCTTAG
This sequence comes from Cuscuta epithymum, assembly GCA_945859915.1. Taxonomy (NCBI): domain Eukaryota; kingdom Viridiplantae; phylum Streptophyta; class Magnoliopsida; order Solanales; family Convolvulaceae; genus Cuscuta; species Cuscuta epithymum. The sequence goes on from CAMAPF010000938.1 coordinate 3,256,856, forward strand.
CTTGTAGTGGAATAATAACATGTTGACTGAAAAATATACCTATTAGAAATTGTTGATTAGTTATAGGTAGATTCTACGGTACCCTTAAGGTACCATACATTTGTACACATGGACCAATAGGAATGATGCAGTTGAATTAATTAAATTTAAATTAAAAGGAATAGAATGATTTGGACCAATCAAATGCATGGTAGATACGGTACCCTAATTTTTAAAAGGGTACCGGAGTTGTCACCTTAGTTATAAGAACAACTCCTAAGAAGCTTAATTGAATACTAGATAAGAAAATGACAAAATATAAAAAGTGGGCAACTCTACTCTTAATATGATAGGAGTATTTTATTCATTGAAACTCGAATCTAATACGTAGTATTAGCTCTCTCTAGCCAATTTTTTTTTACCAATTTTGATTGGAGAGAGATTTAAGGAAGGTGTAGTTAAGAATTTATTATTTTAAATGTGTGAAATAATAATACGAATCGTTTAATTAATACTCCCCCCCGTTTCAGTTTCTTTGACACAGTTGGACTTGTCAACATTTAAGAGAAAAATTTACTGAAGGGGGTAAATTTTACTGTTTTGACACTGTTTGACACTATTTGAACACTGTTTAGCACTGTTACAACACTGTTTGACACTGTTTTGCACTGTTTTGGTAAAGATTTGTTTACCAAATAAGGAAATAAGGAAGTGTGGCATTCATTTTGAAACATCCAAAAAAGGAAAGTGTGTCAAACAAACTGAAACGGGGGGAGTATTTTTTAGAACAAAGTGGGGACATTATTTTGTGATATGTTAGAAAGAAAATAGAAAAGTCATTCACTACAAATAGAGTGAGTGAGTGACCACAATTTTGGATTAACAATTAGTAACCCACTTATACAAGACACTCGTAACTCTTATGAGTGTTCTCACCACCTCTTAAGGCATATAATGCGTGAGTAAAGTAAGTGTTTTCCACCTTCATTGTCACTCTAAATAATTAGTGAGAAAAAATGGCTAGATTGAGAAAAGATGTAAAAAATGACCACAAACATAATTTGGTTTGTTAGTTTCATGTAATCGATTGTTGTTTATTTTTTCTCTCCATTCAAATAATATTTTCTCTTGAACTGAATTTTTTAATTCAGTTTGATCAAGTTCAGTATTGTGTGATCTAATATTATATTGTACCGTTGTACGTAGTATATGGTATATATCCTCTAATTATGTTTATATAAGTATTGTCTAAATCCGATTGTGTTGATTCTAGACCGAAATCAATCAAATCGAAAACATCATAAAAGTATTTTCAATTACATACTTACCCACTCAATCCAAGAAGACCAAGTGCAAAACATAAAAAAACTGTGAAAAGAGTAAAAAACACATATCTCAACAAAAAACTTACAGTAAACTCTTTTTTGAATATACACTACAAAAAAACATGGGATTGACAGAGATTTTGGCACGAATTTGGCACGGATTTTGGTAGGGATATGCCAAATCCGTGCCAAAAATACTTTGGCACAAGCTATTTGGCACGAAAAATTGATAAGTCAATGCCAAATTTCGTGCCAATTCCCGCCTTTTTTTGGTGGTGATAATTATGATCTATCAACTTGTAAATCTGTGCCTAAAAAAACGTTACTTCTATGCTTTATGTTTGTTCGTATTTTACAATAGGAAATTTAAGCTCTTCTTTTTAGTGTCTACAATTTCAAATTACCAGTGGAATCAGAGCCCATCATTTTTTTTCAATTCGATCTTTTGATTTCGTGTAAATTTTTTCACTTAGTTTACCATGCTAATTGATATTTAAACTTAATACTAGTATGATTATTCGTGAATCCAATTCAAGCCAAATTCTAGATTCGTCCTTGATCATCATCAGTGACTCGATCGAGGCACCATTTTTTGTAAACTCGAGATTCAACTAGGGGTGGGCAAAACGGTTCGGGTCAACCGACCCGACCCGAACCGAAGTTTTAGTGTTTGGTCCGGTTTCGGTTATCCAATGTAACCCGTTTGGTATATATGCTGAGAACCCGAATGGTTCGGTTTGGATCGGTTTTAAACCGATATACCATTCTACCCGAACGGTTTTCTTTACGTTAATGAAAAAGGATATCTCCTGCGCAGACCCGTAGACCTAACTCCTAACTTCCGAAGTATGAAACATAATCGCTAAGAACCGTTCCTCGACCATGGGAGACCTCATCTTTCCTTAGCAATTGTTCGTTTCGGTGTATTGTTGAAGCTCTGAAAGTGAAAAATTGTCTTCATCCTTCTGAGTTCTGAATTTGTTGTGACTGGCTGACTGCGTAAGTTTTCCAAAAGATTTTTCGATTGGAAGCCCTCGTTCGTTTGTGGCCGCCTGCTTGGAATTGGGACACTCCTTCTCTATCTTGCCTATCCTCTTCTCACCTTCGTTCTTGTGGCCGCCTAATTTTATTGCTGATAACCTGAATTCTGAAATCCTCATCATTGTTCTTGTGCTTGCGGATTCTCTGTGAAAAGATATGTGATTTTTTTTAGTTTGATAACATGAATTCCTACAGGCTACTGGTAGGTAAAACCCCTTCTCTTTTCATTCTTAACTCCATAAAAAGAGGGCTGAGCTATACCCTATAACATTTAACAAATCAACATGACGACAACTATTGATGATTTATCTTAATGATTAAGAAGAACCTAGTAATATAGAGACTTAGAGAGTAATATACTACTTGAAAATCAATTACTCCTAACTTACATGGTAGTTTGCATTTATATTGAAATGAGTACAGAATAAAAGATTGGAATGCATCTCAGTAATTTTTATCTAAAGATGGGAACAATGTTGTTGTTAATGAGGATATAAAGTTTATAAACTGTCTGGACCAACTTCTATGTTGTTCTTTTACAATTTGCAGGATTTCAAGCTTTTAATATTTTAGTAAAGACTGTATTTTGAGATTAATTAAGTTGTTCATCAGCATATAATCTGTCCAAAGTAGTAAGATTAGTAACCATGAGTATGTAAAGTTGTAAAGTGTAAATAATATGTTCATTTTTAGTTACATTCTGTTTGTGATATTAAATATCTTTGCGTTATGCAGATGGCAGCTTCTTCCTCTTGTGAAGACAATGCTAATATGGTTGACTTTGATCTCACAATTGAGCCGATGGAGGAGGGCAATGCTGTTGGACAAAAGAGGAAGCAACCAACAACCTCAAATGTCAGGGATTTGCCACCTCAACATCCAAAACAAAAAAAGAAAAAAGAAATAGCGCCAAGATCGAAGGTATGGGACCATTTCACAAAGTTTGGTGTAGCATTAGACAAGTGTACATGTAACTACTGTGCTAAAGAGTACAAGTGTGGGTCGGCAAAATGTGGAACTAGTACTCTGAAATCTCATAATGAAAAATGTCAAGAGTATAAGAACCATCTTGAAAGGGAAAAGCAAAAAAATCTTACCCGTGTTAATAATGGTGATAATGCTGGTGGTCAACTTGTAGCAGTTGGATTTAGTCAAGATGCATGTAGACGTGCGACAGTTAAGATGGTTATTTTAGACGAACTGTCACTTTCTTTTGTAGAAGGGGAGGGGTTTAGACATTTCTGTCAAGTTGCTTGTCCTAGATTCGTTGTCCCATCAAGAAGAACAATCACTAAGGATATTATGGAACTCCATTTGAAAGAAAAATCTGCGCTAAAGAGTTTGTGAAATGATCAATCAATTTATTTAACAACTGATATATGGACAGCTAATACTACCACTGTTAGTTATATGGTTGTCACTGCACACTTCATTGATGTGGGTTTTCAATTGCATAGGAGAATCATTAGTTTCAAGCCAGTTTCTGATCATAAAGGAGAGACTATAGCCAAACAAGTAGAGAGTTGTTTGATTAATTGGGGTATTAAGAAGGTGTTTACTATCACAGTTGACAATGCAACTGCAAATGATAATGCAGTTAGGATCTTGAAAAATAATCTAGGTTCTTGGAGAGATGATCCTTTACTTTTTCATGGGGAGTTCATGCATGTGCGTTGCTGCGCACATATACTCAATTTGATTGTGAAAGATGGTTTGTCTGATATAAACGATAGTGTTGTTAGTGTTCGTAATGCAGTGAAGTATGTCAGGTCATCTAATGCTAGGTTTCTAGCTTTTGAAAAGCGTTCTGAACTTGAAAAGGTGACTAGAGGGAGTTTGATTTTGGACAATAACATTAGGTGGAACTATACTTACCTCATGTTGACTGCAGCACTAAAGCATAGACAAGCTTTTGATAAAATGGCCGCTGAAGACAAGTTGTATGATGGTTACTTTCAAGAAGACGAAAAGGGTCAAAAAAGATCGGACCACCAAAAAATAGTGATTGGGAGAATGTTCGCCGGCTGGTGAGATTCTTAAAAATCTTCTATGATTCAACTTTAGTATTTTCTGCAAGTAAAAGTGTGACATCTAGTAGTTGCTATAACGAGATATGCTCACTTGAAATGAATCTTAAATCAATAATTAGCAACTCTGATGTCAACTTGAGTAAGGCTGCATTGGATATGAAAAAAAAGTTTGAAAAATATTGGGAGGATGTGGAGATTAACAAACTGCTTATTCTTGCGAGTGTGTTTGACCCAAGAAGTAAAATGACCTTTGTGACCATTTGTTTGGAGAAGTTGCATGGTAAAGATAGTGCGAAGTTTACTCTAATGAAAGATGCAGTCATAGAAGTGTTGCGTAGGTTGTATGAAACATATAGTGCATCACATTCTAAAAGATGTAGTGCACTTGCATCTCAAAGTGAAAGCGGAAGTGTGAATCAACCTTGTTCCTTAAGTGAGAGCAATTCACACGATTTCTTGAATTTGGATGGTGAAGAAGAATTTGAGAATCTGTTTTCTGAATATTCTCAAATGGTTAGTGAAAAAGGAAGTTTGGAAGAAACATCTAATGAATTGGATGTATATTTGATGGAAAAAATTGAAATGCCATCACGCAATAGATTGGGCATGCATTTTGACATTGCATCATGGTGGAAGGGACATAGTTTGAAGTTTCCAATTTTGGCTGAAATGGCAAGAGATATTCTTGCAATTCCTGTTTCAACAGTTGCATCTGAGTCCGCCTTTAGCACAGGAGGTCGCATTTTAGATCCATATAGGAGTTGTCTGACTCCTCATATGCTAGAGGCGCTGATTTTGACACAAGACTGGCTACGGTCATCACTTGATTCTTATGCAAAAGCAGGCCTTCACCAAATAGTAGAGGAAACAGAGTTTATGGATTTAATTTCTGAAGGTATTTTAAGTTTTAAATATTTTATATTCATTATATATTTATATATATTTTAAATGTATATAATTAGGTATGCAATGTTTCAATTGATTTGTTACAGAGGTCCGTAAATTAAGCAATCAACAAGGTGATGCCTGGTGAAGAATATTGAAGTTTCATTTTTCTGGGTATGATGTACTAGTTCCTTTCAGAATGCTTTAAGAGTTCTTTCAAGTGTTACTTTCAGAATGCTTTTGGATTATAACAATTAAGATCTCCAATGTTTGACTTGCATTTTTTATGTTAATGTCATGCTTTCTTTGCAGGTAGTAATATAATATGGGTGCAGGGCTGCAGGCGGTAAGTCCTTTCAGAATTCTTTTAGAGTGCTGCTTTCATAATGCTTTTAGATTTTAAGTTGTTAACAATTATGATCTCCAATGTTTGACTTCCATTTTCTCCGTTAATGTCATCCTTTCTATGCAGGTAGTAATATATATATATAGTATGGATGCAGGCAGTAAGTGTTGGATTGCCGGTGCGCTTGACAGTATGCTTGCACACATTTTGTAATTTTATTGTTTTGCCCTGAAGTGAATTATTCAAGTGATTCATAAACATTGTTATTATTCGCATTTTTTGTAGTAAAAAGGGCAGGCCAAACTATTAGGATCTCCAGTGTTTGACTTCCACATTTCTATTAATGTCATACTATCTTACTTTCTTTGCAGGTAGTAATATACCAATATAGTATGGATGCAAGACTGCTGTGCTCATGAGTAATGACAGGATGAATTCTATGGAATACGAATGCAGGCAGCAGTAGTGTTGGTGTTCATGACTTTTTGTGATTTTATTTTTCTGCCTTGAACTAAACTATGGTGCTCATGAGTCATGACAATATGGATTTATGGAATATGGATACAGACAATAGTGTTGGTGTTTAATGTTATTGACATTCTGTGATTCCCACTATTTTGTAGTAAAAGGTGCAGGCAGTTTATTTTAGCTAGACAGTTTAATTATTTAGCTTTTGTAAACTTTTGTGTCAAACACATTGTAAGTTGCTCATGCTGCCTACAGGTTTTGTAATTTGCCCCACTAGTATGTAGACTTTCAGAATTGGATTTTCACTTGAAGTGTTGGTACGCCTTTTGTGTTTTTGCAAGTAAACTTTGTTATTTTTTTAATCTATTTCTATTTTTTGTTTATTTATTTCAATTTTATAAACCGAACACCAAACCGAACCGAACCGAACTTTTCCCGAACCGAACCGAAACCAAACCGAAATTCTTTTGGTTTCACTTTGGTACTATTTTCCTCAAACCGAATAAACCGAAACCGAACCGAAACCGATAAAAACCGAATCGTAAACCGACTTGCCCACCCCTAGATTCAACAATGACACATACGAAGATTATTTTGTGCTCCACCGGGAACTACATTGATTATGTTAGAATGAAAAAGTAAATAAATATAAATATATGATGATGAACAGTTAATAAATACAAATATTGATCAGTATTTTGATTTTGTTATCACTATAGGGGTCGGCGCCTAGTGCCGTTAAAAATCACTGGAAGAAGACGATGTGTAATAATTATGATTTTCAAAAGTGTTCTGAAAATTAAAAAAAAAAATCGGGGTACACCTCATCAAGACTACATTAACATATGATTAAAAGAGGGTAAAAAAGTATCGTTATTAACCTATTCTCTTTTTTATACGGAGTATATATGATAGATAGAATAAAAGGCTCTTGTAGTCTTGTACTCGATCATATTTTAAAAAGTTTTTTTAAATAGAAAATATAATCAACCGTGCATGCCTTAAATCCTATTAAAACTAAATATGTGAATTTCTTATATAAAACCGTGAATGCGACTATGCGAGGTCAGTCATTTAAACTCGGAGTGCGTGAAAAACGTGAGTATATATCCTTACTTGCTTAGTTGCTTTCGTAATAAGTTTCCGACGACGTCGTTAGTAGCAGCTTTGGTGGCATTACTTGCGGGCAAAGTGACGGAAAGTTACGGTTTAGAAGGCGGTGAGCTGGATTTACGTTTTGAATATTTTCCTGATTATTATAATATTATTAATTATTATTATATTATACGGAATATAATATTAAGCTTTCCCGCCAGCCGGACATTCGGTTTGCTTGACACCAGAAATAAGCAAGGGATAGGCCGGATAGCGGTAGCAACACAATAACAAATCGAATTGTTATAATATTTCGAGAACCCTTCATCGTTGAATAATAGAGTATATATAATAAAATGGAGTATAATATATTATAATAAAAGACTACTTGGATAATAGATTATAACAAAATTCTACTTGGATCCATAGCAAAAACGGAGGGCGAGGAATGAAACGAGGTATTGCAAAAACGCAGGATAAAATGTGACGTCTGGCTCAAATATATTTTATTATATATTTATAATATGTTACCTCGTTTTTCCTTTATTGATAATGTTTATTTTTTACTTTTATATAACGTACCAATTCATTTTTTTGCTTTCAGATCGATCAACTGGTTGACTATATAATAAGTATATTTATATATAGAGTGACGTTCCTGTCAGACCGGAAACGCCGTCTAGTAAAGCCTGTTTGAGGGGTTTCTAGCTAGAAAATTTTTATGGCATGTTGTGAACATGTTCCTCATGGAGTGTAGACTACCTCCACAAAATTTCAACTTAAAAACTCGATCGGAAAATCAAGTAGAATAAATTATTTAAAAACACAGCACTTTATATGTATAATTAATAAAAAAACAACTCCCGCCCACACACAAAACATGGTCCCTAGGCACTAGCCTAGATTCCTGTGCCCTCTGGCCGGTTCCATTAGATTATAAAAATCCGAACTATCACCTGTAGACTTTTGTTGGACCCAAAAAATTAAATGAAATTTCCATAAATATATAAAAAGGGTAAAAAAGATTATAAAAATTAATTTTTGCATACTTAACTTTTTAGGTAGTTTGTGGAAGTAAAGAATATAAAATACATAATTGCAAAATGTATCATATTATAAATATATAACAAATATAAAATATATAAATAAAGAGAGTAAAAGGTCAATATAGAAACCTTAAAGGAAAAATGAAATTCAAATTAAGTACAAATGAAATTTAAAAAAATGAAAACCTTAGGGCCTGTTTACTAACAGAGATATTTTCCTGTTTTCTACTTCTGTTTTTCGTTCTCCAATTTTCTGTTTTTATTTTTCAGTTTTTCTATCTCCAATTTTCTGTTTCTATTTCTTAGTTTTCCATTTTCAAATTTGAAAACATGTTCATCAATTTTTTCACACAATTCTCCAATTCCACACCCTTGACCCCTACCTCTACCCTTACCACGATCTTACACTCTACCCATACTCCACCACAATCCTTCATACCCACCCATACCTACTCGTAGGGGTCGGGGTAGAGAAGTTATGGGTGGGGTGGGGTAAGGGGTATGGTCGGGGTGGGGTGGTAAGGTCTAGGGGTAGGGGGTTGGGTGGGGTAGTGGGTGGGTTAGGGTCGTGGTTAGGGTTAAGGGTGTGGTAGTGGGTAGGGTTGGGGTAAGGTATGGGTAGGGTAGGGAGTTGGGATAGGATGGTGGTAGGGTGGGGTCAGGACCAGGGTGGGGCCGGGGTAGGGTGAGGGGGTAGGATGGCGGTAAGGGTGGGGGTAGTGGGAAGGGTTTGGGGTTGGGGTAAGGTAGGGGTAGGGTAGGGAGTTGGGATAGGATGGCGGTAGGGTGGGGTCGGGACCAAGATGGAGCCGGGGTAGGGAAGGGGTAGGGTGGGGGGGTAGGATGGCGGTAAGGGTGGGGGGTAGGATGGCGGTAACGGTGGGGGGTAGTGGGTAGGGTTTGGGGTTGGGGTAAGGTAGGGGTAGGGAGTTGAGATAGGATGGCGGTAGGGTGGGCTCGGGATCCGGGTGGGGCCGAGGTAGGGTAGGGTGGGGGTAGGATGGCGGTACGAGGGTGGGGGTAGGATGGCGGTGGGGTGGGGCCGAGGTAGGAGGCATGTGGTAAGGGGTAAGGTAGGGGTAAGTGGTAATATACGAGGGGTGGGGGTAGAGTGGGTCGGGGTGGGTTGAGGTGGTAGGGGGGTGGCGGTAGGGTAGGGTGGATCGAGGTGGGGTCGAGGTGGTAGGGGGGTGGCAATAGGGTATGGTGGATCGTGGTGGGGCCAAGGTCGGGGCATGTGGTGGGGGGTGGGGGTGGGGTAAGGTCATTATAGGGAAAAATGGGTACGCGGGGTGGCGGTTGGGTAGGGGTAAGGGGTAAGGTACGAGGATGGAGGTACCGGAATTGAATCGACATCGGAGCGGGACCGGACCCACCACTAGGTGTAAGTATGCAAATTCATTGCAAAGGCACTGTAGTATCTGCGTTTTCCAAATTTGGAAAACTAGTAAAAATCACTTCTCCAAATCATTAAGGAAAAGTGAAACATGTTTCATTTTTTTCGTTTTGGAAAACGATTTGGTAAACACGTTTTTCTTTTCTCCTTTCTCCTTTCTCCAGTTTTCCAGGAATTTCTTTGGTAAACACGTTTCCTGTTTTCTGTTTTCCAGTAAAACTGGAAAACACTGGAAAATATTTCTGTTAGTAAACAGGCCCTTAATTTTTAAAATTAAGAATGCTCAAAAGATAAAAATACTAATCATTTTTTTATCTAACAAGAACAGAAATCAGTCCAAAAAAAGTATCTTTCTTGCTGAATCAAGAGACCTCGAGGGCTACATAGCCCATTAAGATACAAGAACTTCATCAAGTCCATCGGCTTAAATGGAGTCTGCTATTTCCAATGCTATTAAAAACAAAATATTGATTTTATGACATTTCTCTTTCTTCCTTTCAACGATCTTATTTGTTTTTAATAAATTTTTATCTACAATGTTTACATTTAGACATTGTGTTTTACATTGTAAAGAAAAACTTAACAAAATGATGTAAGATCTTTCAAATAAGAAGAAAAATACTCTATTTATTGTTTTTTAGTTGAATACCATTGAGTGAGCTCAACTAGTTTCGAAAAAAACAATCCAATTACAAGTACGCTAAGAATGACAGTAAATTGAAACTACATTTTACTCAAGATAGAAAGGACATCATATAGTTCAATCTTAAAAAAGAAAACACATCAAAATCAACGACAATTTAAAGAGCATAACACCGTAATAATTATCATTACACAGATAATCTGTTCGGAAAGTTTAATGATCAAAATACTGTTCTTGAGATCCACATCATGCTGATCATTTAACGGTACTGCAAAAATAATTAAGAGATAATTAATATGACAAATGAAGTGAAAAGTGGGTTGATGAAGAACTACAAAAAGAGTCAATTTAAACTTCGAAGTTGCAACTTGCAGTCCGTTGGTAACTCCCAAAAACAGAATTAACAAAGAAGTGAATTAGTGGATTACCTTGATGAATCCAATCTTAGGGGCATTCTGGCTGAAACACTGTCTGCAGCAATTGAGGCCATACTTTCTGATAAGTCCGTGAGTATTCCCACAAACACGGCTGCATATACCCCAGAAAACCAATCAGTAAATCAGACACCAGCAACACATTTAATAAAGCACGTCATGAGAACAGATTGGAGGCCATCAAGGCCTGCGCTGTGACATGAATTATAAGTTTGTCAAGGCTTGAGCATCTGCAACAGAGTTGCTGATGCATTCCAAAAACACATTCAATGCTTAAAACTCTAGAAGCAGAGTATACTAGGCTGGCGCCTACGGATTGCTGAGACAAAGAGGCGCATGACACTAAAACAGGCTAGACACATGCATTTTTGAAATCAGTCCGCGTTCGTTTGGCTGATTTTTTCTGAAGCTACTGGGCTGAAACTTGGACTTCATAATACTTTAGTCTTTCCTTCCAGAATACTAAAACACACCATGCTAAACAACCCCAGCATGCCAATACTAGTTCACAGTTCCGACCTTTTTTACACTGTCAGTCTCTTGAATACTTCAGTGAATACAACTTATCGATATTTAAATTAATCTCTGGTCTTTTTTCTATATTTCTTTCACTCGCCTCTCTATTTTCTTTTCTCTGCTCCTATTTTCTTATTTTTAGTTTCCACTCTTATTTCTGATTAACTAGATTTTCAGATTGATATATTTAAATGATTAGGTATGGACATAAACTGATTTTAGTAATGAGTTTCATCATCAATTTGACATGCTCAAAGAGCAGAAATAGGTTAGCAGAGAGGTCAAGTTGACAAGACCCTACTGCAGTTCTAACACAAAAACGCAAATAAAGAAACACATGTAGAAGAAACTACTCATGGTAATTTTTTTATTTTTACAAAAGACATAATTTCATTCTACTCATAGGGTTAGGAGTACAAAAGTAAGCATCATTTACATCACACACCATCTTTCGGATGGTTATTGAAAGCAAGGGGACAAATAATTCAGAAGATGCAGTTCATGTGTCCATTTTGAACTTAGTAGACTTGGAAGGCTCTGAAAGGATTGCCAAAACTGGAGCCGGGGGAGTTCGCCTCAAAGAAGGAAAACACATTAATAAAAGCTTAATGGTTCTTGGCAATGTCAACAACAAATTAAGCGAAGGTTCTAGGCAAAGGGGGCATATTCCTTACCGTGATAGCAAACTCACACGTATACTTCAGCCTGCACTTGGTGGTAATGCCAAAACTTCCATAATATGCACTGTGGCACCAGAAGAGGTTCACATTGAAGAAACGAAGGGCACCCTACAATTTGCTAGTAGAGCTAAACGTATCACCAATTGCGTTCAAGTGACTGAGATATTGACAGATGCTGCATTATTGAAGAGACAAAAGCTTGAAATAGAGGAATTACGCCAGAAACTTGAGGGATCCCACTCTGAAGTGCTTGAACAACAGATTTTGAAATTGAGAAATGATTTGCTGAAGTCTAAACAGGAGCATGAGAGGCTTGCTATGGAGTTGGAGGAGGAAAGGAGATTGAAGGAGCGTATTATGGATGAACAGAGGAAACTGGATGAGCCTTGCAACCATCCAACTCTTTCAGATACTAATGGTTTTGCCGCCACTCAGAATATTTCCAGACAAAGCGTTAATACGCCGTGTTTTAAAAAAGTTCCCGATGCTTTTGTTGCTCGGCGATCAAACTACTCTCGGCAGCCCGAATGCAGTCCTCTTCCGGATGCACTTGATGCCTTTGCCAATGAACAAGGGCTATGTGGCTGATCTTGATGCCACCCCTCTAAGGACCCCCGCTCTAAAGAGTCTGTCTTTGGCTAAGGGTGCTGAGAATGGTTCACCCATCCAGGATTACAAACAAGAGGTGGAGAATCTTCAGAGAGCTGAAGCAAGTGTTAAAAGAAAGAGATGAATTCAAGATGAATCATATCAAACAAGAATCAGTTAATGAGAATCAGTTAATGGGGATCTCTTGTTCAGGAAATCCTCAAAAGACACTCTAAAGCTGTCAGAATATGCAAAGATATTTACAAGGATGTCATATCAATAATACAGAACTGTGTAACCAATCAGAAGTCACCAACCGCCGAGTTACTTTCTACCACAAGTGATATTGGAATCTCCCTTTTTTCAACTCTTGAATCTAGCTTCAAGATGAGTAGTGGTGGAGATATATCCTCCTTAGATGGGAATGGTTTTTCATTTGAAGAGCAGCGGAATATGCTTTATATGAAAGCGAATAGTACATTATCTTCAATCAGAAGCCAACTTCCAGAGAATGAATCAAACAGCAGCAAACATAAGGTAGCTGCCTGGTCACTACAGATAACCAGATGTCACACCTTCGTTTATATACTCTTCTCCATTCTCACCATGGGATACTACTATCTTCTTTGAGGCTGTAAGGGGTCTACTCTGGAGCAAGATATTGATAGTTGGAAGAAGAAGCTTGAGGAAGAAGTTCTAACAATGAACGAAAGATGCTGCAGCTTGGAGAGAGAATTGGAGGCTAGTAACCAACTTGTTATGGATTCCAGGGAAAGATATAACAGTTTAGACAAACAGTTTTCTGTTTTGAAAGAAGAGAGAGATACTTTGATTGAAAGAGTTACAGACTCTACTCAAAAGGTTGCTCACCTTATGGAACAAAAAGAAAAGGTTCTGAAGAATTTGAGTGTCGAAGAGAGGAGAAGGAGAGAACTTGAAGAAGACATTACAGACTTCAGCCATGCTTTTACGCGCAGACAGAAAACGCTTATGACCCTTCAGAGTGACTTCAGATCTATAATTGATAACTTTAAGGCTCAGAATCCAGTTCCTGGATCAGTATCTCTTCTTGGATTATAAAAATGGCTAATTTTGGTTGTTTATCTCGTATACCAATTGTCATTGAGCTCTCTTGGCAAAATGTGAGAATCCTCAATAGAACCCCAGAAACTTCTCATCGAGGGCGGTTCATATACTACTAACTGCCAATGCAACTTCATGTAAAATATTATTCAAGATTTTTTGTACTAAAAAAAAGTAAGCATCGTTTACAAATTGGTTACCCCCGCTAATGAAGCATTGTATAGTACTCCGTACAAAAAGCGGATCACAGATACAAAGACGCGGCTTGGTTTAATGTATTCGCTACACAATCTATTGTGAGTAATTGAAAAGCACGACTGTGAGTTTTAAATTTCACATAAACCTATTCTTCATCGATTTGAAATACAGCGCAACCAATTTCAACGGATCAAACAGAGAAGCTAATTGCTAATAGTTACTTCAAACATCAGAAACGATACTGATAAAAACAGATAACACAAATAGATATAAAGATTGATTGAGACGATACCAAGGGTGCGAGCCAGGGCCATAGTTCTTAGGGTGAGCGTTCCAGATGTTAGCGTGCCCCATTCTTGTTTTCTCTTTCTCTCGAGAAGCTTCGATGGAAGAGGAACACAGCGACGGAGTATAGCGGCTATTGGAGAAAACCCTAAATGCTCTAAAGTGGTGGCACTCGAACTGATACGTACGGAGTATATATACACCGCGAAAACCTAACAGGGGCATCGCGTTTTTCAATCTACGAACGTAGTTCAACAATACTCCGTAATTGGGTTAAAAAACGTTTTTTAAGTGGTTATCTTTCATTTACTTTTATGTTTTATGTTTTACTATGTATGTTTTTCCTTTCAAATAAATTTGTAATTTTATTCAAATAAGTAATTCATGTTTTCTTAGTCTACACTTATCGATCTTATTGTGGTTATTTTATAATATTACAACCATCCAGATTTATTTTAAAAATCATATTCATTTTAATGAGTTTTTTCCAAAATTAATGCTAAATAAATAAATAAATCCAAAAATAAAGTTGACTTAAAAATAATTCCCAAAATACCGCTAGCTGGAATCCTGGTTAAACAAAGCCGCCACTTGAAGTGGCGACTTACCTGCGTATAGACCTGCCCCCGGTTAAATCGGAACCGCTGGTTTTTGAACCGGAACCGGACCTTAATCAGAACCGCCCAGTACTTCGGTTCGGAACCGAAGGATTACTAGACCAGCGGTTATGGTTCGGAACTTCTTTTTTTTGAATTAATTATTTAATTATAATATTATTAATAATATTAATAATGCTAAAAATGATAATATTATTAATATTATTTGTATTAATAATATAAATAACATTATAAGAGTTACTCGTTACTACTCCTTAGTTATTAATATACTATTTAATATATATTTTATTAAAATTATTAGTTATAAGTACCAATTATTTATTAATAATGAACTTGTTTTAGAATAATAGATTAAAGGAGTTTGCAATCTAATTTATAACTATGTCGGCAATGTAGCTATTAATTATCTTATTTTTGTAATTAATTTTAACAATGACAGATATTTATTCTTGTATTTTTAGCAACTCCTTTATTAATTTATTTAATAATACTAAACTTTAATATTTAAAAATAAAAAATAAAAAGTTGAATCGGAAATCGAACCGGTTTGGAACCGGAAACCGAACCGGTTTCGAACCGGAACCGCCGTTTTTAGAACCGGTACTGTGCGGTTCCGGTTCCCTAAAATTTGGAACCGTGACACTGCGTAACTTCCAATTTCAATGTAGCACTCCAAATGCCAACTCCAATGGTGGGACCACATATTTTGAAAAACAATTACTCCAATGGTGGGACCACATATTTTGAAAAACAATTACTCCAATCAGGGGAAGAGCTAGGGCACTGGGCCGCACTGGGCCGGTACAAAAAATATTATTGAAATTTTTTTACATAGATTTTTTGAGACTGAAAATACAAGCATTTTGAAATTTTGGGCTGGGCCAGGGCTAGGGATGGCCCTCCCCTAGCTCCGCCCATGACTCCAATGGTGGGACCACATATTTTGAAAAACAATTACTCCAATGGTACGCAACATGTTCTTCATTTAAAAAAAAAATATATATGAAATATTGGTGTCAAATGAAAGATCAGAAAAATTATGAATGTTGATATATTACTTATAAAAAATGGAGCAAAAATGAAAAAGTTATATCCATTTAAAAATAATACATAATAATCGAGATTTGGCGACGAAGGAGAAGACCACTATTGCGTCTGCTCTGTTATCGGCGTGAGCGCAAAGACGATGGCCAAGGAAGAAGGGAGGAGGAAGATATTGATGCTTCTGTTGTTCGGAGGAGGAGCCTGAGTTCGACGATGCTAGGGGAGGAAGGAAGGCGCCTAGGTCGACGATGTTGTGAGGATGTAAGGCGGAGCAGCAGAGATCGTAGCTTGGGCGAGCAAGTAACACACATGGAAGATGGACGGATTGGGCTGGGTTTTCTCTTTAATGAAATCATATTTTTGTCCAGATTTAAAAGGATCGTATTTTTGTCCATTCAAAGTTGCGATGTGATATTTCAGCCATTCTTTCATCTGGGAGTGGGCAATTCGGTTTACGGTTCGGTTTTCTTCGGTTTCGGTTCGGTTTCAGTTTATTCGGTTTGGGAGAATGTGTAACAAACTAAAACCATTTGTGTTTCAGTTTCGGTTTCGGTTCGTTTTGGTGTTCGGTTTACCAACGTAAAAATTGTTAGGTTCAATTTAATTCGACTAATTGAGTTTCTTATGTTTATTATTTTATTTCATCAAGTTCTATATTCTACAATTAGAAAATGAAAGTAGTTGTCCATATTATCTTCTTTTATTTACTCTTTAAATAAAATGTAAAAGGAAAGAAAACATAGAAAAAGAAATAATAAAATATCACTACGTATAAATTAAAACTTCTAATTAACATCTTCTCAATAAATAAAAAAGATTCATTCCAACAATAAATAAATTTGTACTGCGTAGTTGATTAACATTTCTAATATCACATAAAATATTCAAAGAAAACTAATTAAATGAGTTAGTGATACAAATTAAATGTTGTAATATTCACAATTTTATTCAAATGAATCATTTAAAATATATAAATGCAATTTGCTAAGGTTATCGCCAAATATCTTTTCATATAGGTAAAGTACAAACATAACAAATACAAATATGTCATATTAGCTAACTCTTTCAAACTTAATGTATAAATGTGTAAAAGTTAGAATGATATATGCTAAGTTTGTATTTTTCATGTCTAAATTATTTGTTTATATCCCAAAGATGAAGGGTGGAAAAAAATACAAAGTATTTATATACTTCGTATATTACAAGTTGTTCGGTATTCGGTTCGGTTTGCGGTTTTTCAGTTTTAAACCAAACCAAACCATTCGGTTTGAGCAAAATGTTACCAAACGGTTTACTTATGTAAAACCAAACCATACCAAAATACCAATTTTCGGTTCGGTTTGATCAAATCAAACCATTTTGTCCACCCCTACTTTCATCTATTTTTCAATTAAAAAATCGGTATAATATAATAATAGAACCCATATAAAATTAACAATTTTTCATATAGTTAACTCATAAGTTATGGTCTTTCAAAAAAAAAACTCAATAGGTTTTGGTAACCGAACCAATCCCAGTCTTCAGCGTAAGAACAAGAACGGTGAATGGCCTCATCGTCGTCCGTCGCTTCAGTTCCCGTAATCTACGAAGACGAAGAACTGATGATGGATGGGTTCGAATCGGGTTGGGTGGAGCCCCGAACTCACTGCGATCACCTCGCTTCATTATCCTCTGACCTGGCTCACATCCCCGTCCCCGTCACTCCCTGCAACGAGTCTGTCTTTCTAACCTCTCCTGATGGTTTCTCTTACCCTAGGCATTCAATCAATCAATGAATCCAATGGAATTTCGTTGCAGGTGCCAACATCCGAGGGAGAACTGGTTATGCTTGAGCTGCAAGCAAGTTTTCTGTAGCCGATTCGTGAACAAGCACATGGTCGAGCACCATCAACGGACGAATCACCCCATAGCACTTAGCCAATCGATCTGTTCATTTTAGTTCCGTCATTCGATGTGAATTTGGGCGTGATATGGATTTGAATGCAGTGATTTATCAGTGTGGTGTTTCTCCTGCGATGCATATTTGGATGCACCGGCCATTCCAGCGTTGCGGATTGCTCATTGGACTACATATGTGCTGAAATTCGGGGAAGCTCCTCCACTCCCTAGTAATGAGTTTCTGCATCTGGAATAACAAGCCTGAGACTTCTAGCTCTGGAAATTGATCTATTTGACATTTTGACTCTGATTCGAGGGATGTGCTGAAATAAAAGTTGTTAGAGACATTTATGGTTCATGTATTCTGCAATGCTGCTTATATATTTTTAAGCTAAAATGTCTGCAATGGTTGTGCTAAATTTTTAAACAACTTGATTTTGACTGAACTTTCTTCAACTGCAATGGCTGCTTGATCAGATTATGGAGAATATTAGGAGTCGTGATTGAATTTGGTAGTACTTCTTCTAAACCGAAGTAAATCAAGATTAATTTAACTCATGAAAAACAGAATAAAATTGAACTGTACTAAAATATTCAATAGATTTTCAATATGTTTTTGAAATATAACAAATCCAAATTGAATGGAACGGAACAAACCCGAACAGAACCGTATATGGTAATATTCTTTCAACTCATTTCAAATTGAATTGAAAACTGTTAAAACTTGAACCTAAATTGATACGTCTACCCCACAAAAAAATATGGGGCAATGTTATTTGGTTGAAAAAGTACACATACGGAGTAGTAGATAAGCCTAAAGTTAGTCAAGTTGGGTGTTGATTACTAAATACGGAGTATGTAAAACAAAGCCATCGATGGGAAAAGCACATCTTTGAATGAAAAGGCTATTTGTTTAGAGAAACCATTTTTAATACGGAGTAGCAGAAAGTAACAAAGATAAATTTGGATTTCCAATATTTGTACTTTTGAGTGAACAAAGTAAAAAAACTACACCTGAACATGTATTATTTATTTTGGGCGTTTCTTTCTTTTGTTTATAATTATATTTCATTTTAGAAATCATGATAAAATAGTAAATATTACTCCGTACAAAAATGCAAATCACATTCTGACTTCTACTGCCTAGATTTTGAAAGCTTGATGTCATCATGACTTGAAGACACCTTTATCACTTGCATTTTTAAAACTCCTCTGCTTTGTCAACAATTTTATAAATTCACCATTATTTTAAATGTATGGTTTCTCCTCCAAAAGACTAAAAGTAGTCAAGTATGGAGCTCTTTCATGCCTCGAAGTTTAAAGGAGTCAATGTGAGATAATACGTCGCTCCACTATTAGGACTCAATGTTGGCTACAAGCACTCGTATTAGTATATACTCTATAACACGTTACAATCGACATTATTTATAATAAAGTGTTGTATTAGTTCATAGATCTTTTATCCTAGTGTGGAAGGTAAAACTTTAACATATTTCTTTTTACCAAAAAAAAATACACTGTAGAATAGAGTAAATGACAATGTCCAATCATCTTCTTCTCATTGTGAATGTAGACGGAGTTAGTAATCTGCTGGACCAGAGGCGATCAAACATGGGTAAACCTTCACACCTCAACTATGCATCCTAAAAGTCAAATGAGCTTTCATTTAATTTTCACACCTCTGAGGCTGCTTTTCTCCTTTCTTTTTCTTCAGCTTCCATCCAAGCAGCCTAATAATAAACGCCAATAAAATTTATAGGCACATGGAACAATTGAAAGAATGATCATCACCATTACTATGATAGTAATAATAATAATAATAATAATAATAATAATAATAATAATAATAATAATAATAATAATAATAATAATAATAATAATAATAATAATAATAATAATAATAATAATAATAATAATAATAATAATAATAATAATAATAATAATAATAATAATAATAATAATAATAATAATAATAATAATAATAATAATAATAATAATAATAATAATAATAATAATAATAATAATAATAATAATAATAATAATAATAATAATAATAATAATAATAATAATAATAATAATAATAATAATAATAATAATAATAATAATAATAATAATAATAATAATAATAATAATAATAATAATAATAATAATAATAATAATAATAATAATAATAATAATAATAATAATAATAATAATAATAATAATAATAATAATAATAATAATAATAATAATAATAATAATAATAATAATAATAATAATAATAATAATAATAATAATAATAATAATAATAATAATAATAATAATAATAATAATAATAATAATAATAATAATAATAATAATAATAATAATAATAATAATAATAATAATAATAATAATAATAATAATAATAATAATAATAATAATAATAATAATAATAATAATAATAATAATAATAATAATAATAATAATAATAATAATAATAATAATAATAATAATAATAATAATAATAATAATAATAATAATAATAATAATAATAATAATAATAATAATAATAATAATAATAATAATAATAATAATAATAATAATAATAATAATAATAATAATAATAATAATAATAATAATAATAATAATAATAATAATAATAATAATAATAATAATAATAATAATAATAATAATAATAATAATAATAATAATAATAATAATAATAATAATAATAATAATAATAATAATAATAATAATAATAATAATAATAATAATAATAATAATAATAATAATAATAATAATAATAATAATAATAATAATAATAATAATAATAATAATAATAATAATAATAATAATAATAATAATAATAATAATAATAATAATAATAATAATAATAATAATAATAATAATAATAATAATAATAATAATAATAATAATAATAATAATAATAATAATAATAATAATAATAATAATAATAATAATAATAATAATAATAATAATAATAATAATAATAATAATAATAATAATAATAATAATAATAATAATAATAATAATAATAATAATAATAATAATAATAACAACAACAACAACAACAACTTGCCTTATCCCTCTGAAGCCTGGAGAGATGAGGACGGATGGAATTACCAAGGCTTAATCCTCCCCATGCTTGCTGCATCTCTTTCTCCCTGGCTTCTCTCCTAGAAACCGAATGCCTACTACTGATAATCTGCTCACCATCTCCTTGTTCGTCTTCTTCTATCTTTCCCCCCTCTAATTTACTACTACATTTATTATCACTCCTCACCAACACCTGACCCAAACTACTAGCTTCTTCATTGCTCAGTACCGCTCCCTTCCTACTCACACTTGTAACCTTTTCCTTCTCTACTACTTCTTGCGTTACCGCCATCTTCGCCTTCTCCAACTTGGACACATGCTTCACAAGTATTTTATCCAGTCCATTGTCATCATCACAATTGACCTTTCTCCTCTGAGATCTCACCGGGACACCACCAGCTATTGATGAAGAAGATTCATCTTGCATTTTCATCTTCTCCAAACGATGAATTGGTTTCACTAAAACCTTGTCCAGGGACACTTTACTACTTCCCTCAACTTCTGCATCTACTATGTTCTTGTTTTGATCAATGTTTTCTTTCCCCACTCCTTCACCTCTACCACATGCAGAAGAAGAGTCAATGTTCTTATTTCTGTTTTTTGCTTCTTGCACTTCTTTTTCAAGTTTTGACATATGCTTCACTAGGAACTTGTCTAGGCTGGGAATCTCATCCATTAAATCTTGTTTTCTATGTGAAGGCTTACACATAATGCTTCCAACTAATGAGTTTGAGTGCTTTTTTGCTTCTTCAATTTCCTTCTCAAGTTTTGAAATAGGCTTTATAAGAGAACTTCCAAGATCCGAATAATTTTGGCTTGAATGGGAAGAATTAGCGTATGAAGGTGGGCATCTTTTACCTTCACTCTCTACATTCCTGTTTGTCATTTTGGCTTCTAGAACCTCCCTTTCCAGCCTTGTCAACCGCCTTACCAAAAACTTGTCCAGGCCTGGAAGTGGGGTCTCATCCACGTTTTGATGTGGGTCCGGGTTTGATTTCTGATGAAATACTGGATCCGGTTTGCTATGCAGTTTCTCGTTTCCAGCTTCTTCAAGAGCAGCATTTAACCCACAAGTTGCAACTATAGTAGCAAGAGATGCAAGGTCATGTTCTTCCAAACACCTCAATCTTTTCATCATCATTTCTACAATCTTTGTCATACTAAACTTGTGAGAAACCTCCCTGTTCTTAAAATCCATCTCAGATGCATTATCAGAATCATATTCTGAAGATTTTTTTGACTGTTTTCATCTGTATCAGGGTTTTGACTGATTTTTCGGAGCAGTTCCTTGAATTCATCTTTATTTGTCCAAGGGCAATTTGCAAGGTTGATAAGGGAAGACTTTACCGCAAAAGCTACTTGTTTATCCACTTCAAATGCAGTCTCAAAAGATGTTCTAACAGTGTGCATGGCAGATCCTCCTGCCTTTTCGGCTGATATTTCCATGTTATAGTGTTTCTGGGAAGCTTCTGGAGTGTCATATAATATCACTCCAATTGCAGTAGCAGCTTCGAAAGCTTCTTCTGAAGTTTTTTCTGCCTTCATCAAACGCTCTTCTGCTTGTTTAGTATCAATTCTGTACACATAAAGATTGAGGATAATTTATATATTCAAGAAAACATTTTAGTATGCCAGCTCCAAGAAAACACTAATTACCATCACCCTGTTTTTCTTATGCGAGCAAGTCTACATTTTATTAAGAAAAATATATTTGGAAGTTGGAACGTATTTAAAAAATTATTTAGTCCTACAATACCATAAATTATCACTAAAACCGTAGTATTCTAATATCTTATGTTGTTAATTGCCGATTAGTTGAATGACAAGGAGTGTAAATTCATAATTTTTAGAAACATCATGGATCATTTGGTTGTTTGACCAAGCCTTGGGACAAGTTAATGTAATTAATTAACTCTAAAAACAAAAAGGGCTACCTGGCTGCCTTGAGAATTCTACACCAAGATGCCTCAACCATGGCAGCCTTGCGAGCCTCTATTGCTTTCTCTGCAGCCTCCCTCACTGCAATTTTTTCTCTCAACACTCTTGAATAATGAGGGTTAGAATCACCCAAAGTTTCATCTAGTGTTGAATTCATGCCATCTACTTCCTGAATATTGTTGGTGTTAGTGTCAACCAGGCAACACCGTATTAACACATAGAGTGGAGAAATAGGATGGAGAACGAATATGTCAGTATATAGTACTTACCTGCAGTAATTTTAACTTTCTCTTCAAATAAGAGTCAACCTTTTGTCGAGGGAACCAATTCAGAGGAGGGGCTTTCCTATGTGGAGGCTTCCTGATTTGTGATGCATTTTTGTTTAAAGAAACCAAGCTTGCATATATACCTTCTTTCATAGCCTTATTCTACACAAATCCAAAAGCAAAAAAAAGTCTGGAATCAATGAATCATTACTGATTCAACATGGAGTAGTCAAGACCCATCATGATCATTGCTAAAAAGTAGGGTATCGAGTCCTCTTTGACACTATACTAACTACTAAGAGGAAAAGTGAATAGAGCATATGAATATATGATAACTCTTAAACATAGAGTTTCTTTAACACTACCAAACTCTGTAAGTGATAGAAGATCTTATATACTGTAGCTTTTACTACCTATGTCTAAACAAATATTTTTTTCACAAAGCTACAACTATTTAATTTTAGTACAGAGTGGTACAACTGTAGTAATTCACCAATTCTAACTATATCATTCAATGTGTATGTTTGAACTAAATGAAATATACTTAACTTGTTTGATGCATGTTTTATTGGGAAAAGGGTAAAATTAGTGTCTTTCATTCAATTAGACTATTGTTTTGGGGATACTGACTACGTAGTATCTAAACAACACCCATTATATACAATACACGTACTACTACAAAAGAGGGTTTCCACGTCAGTTATTTATACCTTTTACGTCGGTTTTGAAAGTGATGAGGAATGTGGGGACATAATAGGTGATAGAGCTACGCAGGTAATCAGAAGCAAAACTAACAAGAATCACAGTAATTCAAAGAGAAAAGAATGTAAGATCACAAATCAACAGTGTATTCAAATTGTGAAACGAAGTACAGAGTCCCAAAAGTAAGAGTTAATACTCTAACTTCCCAACCAAGACAAGAGTCCGGAAAAACAGCCTACCTCCATACCCCAGTTTATTCTATTTCTATACAAACCTCCAACAGAAAGTGGTTACAAGCATATAACAACTAACTACTTCTTCCTTCTAGAATAAACGTGGCTGAAATATTTATCTCCTCTGTCAGAGCTGCCGGTGTCTCTATCAATACTCCCCTGCTGAAAAACAAGCTTGTCCTCAAGCTTGAGTCCTGGGAACTGTGTTTTCATCATCTGTGCATTCTCCCATGACCTCTCAAACTCCGGCAAGTCTTTCCAATGTATTAGAACTTCTGTAACATCATTCTTCTTTCTGATATCAACCACTCTCTCAGGTACTACCTGCAACTCCCAGTTTTCATTTAAGCAGCTAGGTAAAGGTTGGCATTCCAAATTGGGGGCTAGGGCCTTCTTGAGTAAAGAAATATGGAACACTGGATGTATCAAACTATAATCAGGCAACTTTAGTTTGAAAGCCACATCACTTATCTTCTCAATAATCTCAAAAGGCCCATAAAACCTGGGACTAAGTTTCTGATTCATTCTTCTTGCTAAACTCTGTAATTTGTAGGGCTGAATTTTCAGGAATACTTGATCCCCCACCTCAGGTTTCAAATCTCTCCTATGCTTATTTGCTTGTTGTTTCATCTTATTCTGAGCAATAGCCAAGTTTTCCTTTAGTTCAGCCAACATTTCATTCCTTTCCGCAGTTAACCGGACCACCTCTTCTACAGCAGTAAGAGTGACATCTCCTTTTATTATGGCTGGTGGTTCCTGCCCATAAAGAGCCTGAAAAGGAGTTTGTTTCAGAGATATATGATAGTTAGTATTGTACCAATACTCAGCCCATGGTAGCCATCTAATCCATTCCTTTGGTTTCTTTCCTGTAACGCATCTCAGATAGGTTTCAAGGCACCTATTCACCACCTCAGTTTGGCCATCTGACTGAGGATGATATGATGTACTGTATTTCAATTGTGTGCCAGCTAATTTGAACAACTCGTACCAGAAGGAACTCAGAAATATGTTGTCTCTATCACTCACAATTGATCTAGGAAATCCATGGAGTTTCACCACTTCTTTAACAAACAGATCAGCCACCCCTTTAGCATTATAAGGATGTGCCAATGCAATGAAATGTGCAAATTTTGTTAATCTGTCTACCACGACCAATATAGTGTCTTTTCCTTGAGCCTTAGGTAAACCTCCTATGAAATCCATGCTCACATCTGTCCATATTTGCTCTGGTATGGGTAAAGGCTGTAATAAACCTGCTGGTTTCAATGCTTGATACTTATTTCTTTGACAGATATCACAAGTCTGTACATGTTGCTGGATGTCCTTTCTCATGCCCATCCAATAGAATAATGTAGAAATCCTTTTCATGGTTCTAAAATTCTCTGCATGCCCTCCTGTAGCTGAATCATGATAATTTTGCAGGATCCTCTTTATTCTGGGGGAATCCTTGGGTAACATCAACCTGCCTTTATAGTATAATAATCATTTCTTCAATTTAAACTCAGACATCTGATCCGGCTGACTGGTTATCTTCTGAATTATCTCAACACACTTGGGATCTGTCAGTAACTCTTCTTCTAGCCCTTCTCACTCTTCACATTGTACCACAAATAAAGCTGTCAAGTAAGACTTCCTTGATAGAGCATCAGCACCTTTGTTTTCACATCCCGGCTTGTATTTAATGGAAAAACTATACCCCATGAGCTTGGCAATCCATCTTTGTTGATCATTTCCCATAATCTTTTGCTCAGTTAAGTATTTTAGACTTCGCTGATCCGTATGCACTTCAAAATGTCTTCCTAACAAGTAAGGCCTCCACTTTTGAATGGCAAATACAATTGCCATTAACTCTTTTTCATAAACTGATTTGGTCTGATGCTTAGAAGATAATTCTTTGCTCATGTAAGCTAAAGGACCTCCTTCTTGCATCAAAACAGCTCCCAACCCTTTACCCGAAGCATCAGTCTCAATAATAAAAAGCTTGTTGAAATCTGGAACTCTGAGAACTGGTAGGGACATCATAGCAGTTTTCAGCTCTTCAAATGCTCTGTCAGCCTTTTCATCCCACTTAAATCCATCTTTTCTTAATAAGGCTGTTAAAGGTGCAGCAATTTTACTATAGTTCTTCACAAATCTTCTATAGTATCCTGTCAAACCTAAGAAGCCCCTTAACTCCTTCAAATTCTTAGGTATAACCCAGCTCTTCATGGCTGCAATCTTTTCCGGATCAGCAGCTACCCCTTCAGCAGAGATAATGTGCCCCAAATAATTCAGTTGTTGTTGGCCAAAAGAACATTTCTTCTTATTAGCCACCAATTGATTCTCCCTTAATGCTTCCAGAATAAACCTTAAGTGTTCTTTATGATCCTCCATAGTCTTACTGTATACTAGGATGTCATCAAAGAACACAAAGGCAAATCTTCTTAAAAAAGGTCTCAGCACCTCATTCATAAGAGCCTGGAATGTAGAAGGTGCATTGGTCAGCCCAAAAGGCATGACCAGGTACTCATAATGGCCTTCATGTGTTCTGAAAGCTGTTTTATGAGTGTCCTCTGCTCTCATTCTAATCTGGTGGTAACCTGACTTGAGATCTAGTTTGGAAAAAACAGTTGCACCACCTAATTCATCTAACAATTCCTCTATGACTGGAATAGGAAATTTATCAGGCACATTTATTTTATTTAAAGCCCTGTAGTCCCCACAGAACCTCCAACCCCCATCCTTCTTTTTGGCCAATAGAATTGGGCTGCTATATGGGCTGTTACTATGCTTGATGATCCCAGAACTTAACATTTCACCAATTATTCTTTCTATTTCATTTTTTTGATCAAATGAATACCTGTAGGGTCTCAGATTTGGTATGCTTGCTCCTTCCTTGATGTTTATTGCATGATCACAATTTCTTGCAGGAGGAAACTGCAGCTGAGTGGTGAAAACTTCTGGAAATTCTGAGATAATGCCATCCCAATCTTCTTTATCTTTTAATTTCAGTTCCTTAACATCCTTCTGTCCTTCACAGTACATCAAATAACCATCACCAGTTTTTTGTAGAATATGTAGCATGGTTCTTAAAGGTACCTCCAGATTGTTTAAAGCTGCTTCCCCTTTTATCATATGGTTCTGTCCCTGCTGTTTCCATTTTATCACTTGACTCTGGAAATTCACTTCCATATTGCTCAACTGAGTCAACCACTCCATGCCTAATACAATATCAGTGCCACCCAACTTCAACAAATAGAAGGTCTGCTGAATCTCAGTACCTTGCACTTCCAATTTCACTTCATTGCATCTGCCAATATCAGGTATGAATTCTCCATTACCAATTTGTACCTTATACCCTTGAGTAGGGATAAAGGGAATCTTCCATCTGTCAATCAAGCCTTGAGCCATAAAATTGTGGGTAGCACCACAATCAATAAGAATATCCACATGTTCCTCTCCTTGCTCCCATTTTAATAACCCTTTTACTCTGAAAGTTTTCATAGAAGGAATACCTTCTTTACTTAAAACAGATAGCTGCATTGTTTTAAGTTGTCTGATACCTTCTCTCTCCTCTGCAGAATCATTTGCTTCCTCCTCAGATTCATTTTCCCCTTCAGACTGTTCCACTAATATCATCTTGAAGTTTTTCATCTTACAAACTTGCCCTTTTCCCCAATGTTCTCCACACTTAAAACACAAGCCTTTTTTGCTTCTGTCTAACAGCTCACTCTTGGATAGTCTGGGGCCTTCTCTCTTCCCATTCTGATTTTTATCTTCATTCATAGTTCTATTTTCTCCTGATCCCTTGTTCATAGTTGCAGAAGTAGTGGAGTAACTTCTCCATTTGTTGCTATCTCCCCAGTTTTGGTTGCCCTTACTCAACCCTTTCTTCCTCCCTTCTTCCCGGTTCTTGATAAACAAAGATTCATTGTTCTTGTTCTCTATCAAAATAGCAGTATCCATCACCTTGGCTAAAGTTCTTGCAGAATACAGCTTTAGTTCAGCTTTGATGTCCCTTCGTAAACCTTTGAGAAAAATTCCTCTGAGCACCTCTTCAGTCAAATGGCCTTGAGAAGCTATAGCAATCTCAAATTGGTCTCTATATTCTTGTACAGATCCTTTCTGTTTCAGGTTGAATAAGGGCCCTAAAGGATCCTGTACCATATCAGGCTGAAATCTTTTTGATAAAGCATTCGTAAAAGTTTCCCAGTCCTGATGTTGAGCCTGCCCTTCCCACCATTGGAACCAACTAAGGGCTTGATCTTCCAGGGCTACTACTGCAACATCTATCTTGTCTTCTTCATCAGTTCGATTCAGTCGGAAGTATCTATTCATTCTAACCAACCAACCGAAAACATCCTTCCCATTGAAAATTGGTAGGTCGATTTTTCTGCCAACCGGATGATGACGTCTTTGATTCTTGTTCGGATCGCGAAGGCTGTGCGACACAGAATGATCGGAATGATGCTCGGACTCCTCTGAATCATCGCTACTCTTCGTATGTCGGTGTCGATGGTTATGGTGCGAAGTCGTTGAATGATGCGATCGGCTCCTCGATCGATCGTGCTTCTGGTTTTTGATCTCCGCAAAACCCGCTTGCATCATCGCCATCATTTCTTCGAATTTGGCGTTGGATTCATTCTGAATTCTAGTAATGTTCTTCTCCACTTCCGTCATTCTACCTTCCATCTTCTTCTTTCTCGTTCCAACCATTCACAGGACCAACCGGCTCTGATACCAATGATAGAGCTACGCAGGTAATCAGAAGCAAAACTAACAAGAATCACAGTAATTCAAAGAGAAAAGAATGTAAGATCACAAATCAACAGTGTATTCAAATTGTGAAACGAAGTACAGAGTCCCAAAAGTAAGAGTTAATACTCTAACTTCCCAGCCAAGACAAGAGTCCGGAAAAACAGCCTACCTCCATACCCCAGTTTATTCTATTTCTATACAAACCCCCAACAGAAAGTGGTTACAAGCATATAACAACTAACTACTTCTTCCTTCTAGAATAAACGTGGCTGAAATATTTATCTCCTCTGTTAGAGCTGCCGGTGTCTCTATCAATAGGTAATATCTTACTACGTCGGTTACTAAACAAACGTGATAGCTAATTTACCACGTCGGTTATTTTGTAAAACCGACGTAAAAATAGGCGGTTTTTATAATTAACCAAGACCTATCATGTCGGTTATTTTTGTAAAACCGACGTAAGAACTAACCGTTTTTTGTAATAACTAAGGTTTACTACGCCGTTTTTCTATAAAATGACCAAGATCCCTTTAATTCTGTAAAGATTGGGCTAAAAACAATGTATAGCAAGTAGTAAATTCTAAATATACACATCAGATTCAAGAACATGCACCTGCAAATACTCATCTCTTAAACTTTTTAATTAAATATGAATCTCTCTCTTGGGCAGATTCCCTAACATCAATAAAGCATGTGCAACAAATAAACATTCAAAAATACATGAAATCAATCACTACAGCTTAGAGGGGTGAAAGTAGAAAACCCATGAAAAGATACAAATATCACATCGTGAAACTGAGCATTAAATACACATTTTAATTTCAAATGAAAAAATTAGTTTCTAGCAAATAACAATAACAAGAAATAAGATGCAGTCTGAATATACCGATGTGTACTTTCTGCCACTGCTAGTTTCTAGTATATACAGATAGCAACTGTCCTCTCTCACTTGTACAATCATGCTCTAGTTCCTGGTATAATATAGAAGAATAGTTGATAGCACTTCAAAAGCAGTTACTAAGATACTAATATGTATCATATCAAAGTATCAAACCATTTGTACAGCTTCAATTGTAGCATTAAACAATTCTAGTACACTCGATCCTATCCTAGTTCCTATCATACTAGTTAGCGCATTCCAGATTTGCATATGCCCACATGTTACTATAAAGTTAGAAATGTAAGATGAAACATAGAGCGCACTGCGCCAACTGAAAAATAACCTATAAAGACACACCTCCTTATCAATCCTCATAAAGGGATTCAATTCCTGAGCAATAATAACCAAATAACGTCAAACTATCACAGTGTTCTACTAATCACAAGATGGGAAAAAATAAACTAAAGCAGAGCATTTCTCTAAACTCGTAGTACTTGTGAGATAAAAAAATCAATTCCTAGTACTTCAAGGCTTTTAAAAAATAAATCGAGAGACAAGCAATGGACGTACTTTTATAACAACCTGGAAGGGAACCATTTCCACCGTCACAGATTCCTTTCGAGCCAGGGAAAAACTACAAAACCAAACAAAGTTATGTGTCACAAATAATTAAATCGAAAACTAACCTAAACTAAAAAATCAAGCGAATTCCAGTTCAATAAAAATCCAAATAATGACTACTTGGAGAAATTCAACCATAAATTAACAGGCATAAATTAAGCTGTGACACTTAACTGTAGCCACCCTATTGGCATGTATTGGAGTTCATCCGAAATGGTGATAAAGACATCTGTCAAATGATTACTGTCAATAAAAATATACAATTGTATAATATATTTACATATTGCATAAAGTACAAGGGAGTATATATGTTAAAGAATTAATTGCAAGATTATTTAGTTTTAAAAAGAATTAATCTTCATGATATGGTGCAAAATAGTACTTTCTGGTTCATGATTGGAGTATTGGACATAAGAATCCATAATTCCAATTTCCTTTCAAATCGAAATGATCATAAAGTCATCTTCCATGAAAAATCTAAAATTATTATTTCAAAGAAAAATAATATCATTATTAATCAAGACTAATACTTACAGATCTGAAGTTCAATATCAAACTTACATACAAAACCGCGTGATTGAACTTATATCAACAATCTCCTTCCTTAGAAAGTGCAAAATTTCTTCCTAGTTAACATTGAATAATGCCATAATGTCATTTGTGGGTATCATTGAAATACTCTTTTTAAACCCAGGCTTGATGAAAAAGCTTTTGACATGGGATCAGAAAATAAAATCTTTCTAAAGCAGGCCCTGCTGACTGACACTAGCTAGCAGATGTTAGAACCCTTGACTTTGCCAAGGTGATAATGCAAGATACAGAAACAGAAAACCAAACCACTACCCCAAGAACACTAACAGAAACTAAAACCACAAGAATTCCCCTCACTCAATTTTCCCAAACTCTTTGACTTCAAAAGGGTGCTGGTTGGTTCTTGAGGAAGATAAATAGTGGGAATTGAAAAGGCATAATGATCAAACAAGGAAACATTATTTCACACAAACACGGCCCTAAGAAACCTTTGGAATATTGACTTTGGCACTATACTAGTAAGATTATTGTAAGACAAATTGAGATATTGTAGATTGGCAAATTCACGTCCACGATTTCTCCTGAGATTGAGTTATTGGCAATGCTTAAAGAAGTGAGATTACTCAAAGCAGGCACTTGTAATGGGAATTACAAGGCAGTCACTATAATGGGAAACTATTGCCAGTAAATTCAACAATTAAAAGGTTCTTCCAGACAGAGAAATCTAAAATCAAAAGGCAGGAGAAATCGTTGTACTGCAAATAAAAACATATAATGAAATAATTACTTACGGAACTCAATCAGATGCAAGGCTGGCGAATTCACTGGCAATTTCTTACTGGCGAACGACCCCCGATTTGATAACCCCCGACAACCCCAATTTCTTTATTGGCGGCTTTAGATTACGTGAGCTCAAGAAAGCGCCGGAATAGCTAGGCTTTCTCTCGCAGAATCGCTTCTCAAAACCCAGGCTCTCGCCTGCACTTTGTTGATTAATGGCTATTTTTAAAGCTTTTAAGAAGATTGGGCCAATGCGAGAGAAGAAACATACCTGTATAGATCTAGATCGAATGAGTAACGTGATTTCTGAGGCAAATTAGTTTGACGAGATTAAATTAAGAGATTAAAAGCAGTCCTCTTATATCTTCGGCTCTAGGGAAAGATCTTGGAACTAGAAGTGTGAGAGTCAAGAAAAAAAATTGACTCGTGCTTATAAATATGATTATAACAGAATTTGCCATAAGTAGGCTGAATTGCTGAAAAGCACATCAAACACTAAAATGTAGGTGGAATAATTTTCTTTTCTAAATACAATAATTGAAATTATCATAAATGACATTAATGACATTAAATACTATCATATTAATGCAGAGTACTACAACTATTTTAGTAATTTTGACTTCAAGATGAAAATAAATACTATCATGTTACTTTTATATTGGGAAGAAAAAATTATTAATCCTAATATACCTATATGTGATCGATTAATAGAAAACTTAATAGGATTACCTTTCCTTTCAAGGGAAATTACCTAAATGTGACAAAAAAATTCATAAAATGATTATCAAACATTCAAACTTAAACATGACTGTATATCTATATCTATATGACTATATAATATAATAAAGTCAACCCTTGAAGAACCCTTTAGATGAATTATTGACACGAGTCATGTGACACTGCACCCGAATGTACTTTCAAATTGAAAATTCAACATGTATTTGAATTTCCTGGCGAATAGTATTGTGTAAAAGAATGGTACATTTAATTAATGAATGATTAATTAAATTATTTAGCGGGTCCATAATATGGAGAATGGGCTATTAAATATTTAGTTGGGTCATCATAATAATATTAGAAACCCAATAAAATGTCAACTAAAGTTGAGGAAAATGTTTGGGCAACCCAAGTGCTATTTTGACCCAACCTGCCAAAAATAGCAATAATAATTGAGAGGAACTTCCTACACCCACTTGGGGATCTTCCTACATGATGTGTGGTCTCCAAATAATGTATTGGAGACAAACTAAAATGCTATGTGCGGACATATGGGTGAGAGGTATGGGAGAAGGCATATGGAAACATCAAGGCCTTACTCTCCCTATTATTAAGAACTAGTTGGTGGGAAGATATTTTCTCCCTTTCATTTGCACCATACGAAGAGAATAGAGAGATAAGGGAGTCTAGGGAGAGCTCTCAAAACCAGCAACCTTGGAGGAAGAAGGAAGATAGGCAATCCAAGAGAAAATAGCAAAGAATCAAGGTAAGAACTCAAATAGTCCTTTTAACTAGTATTATTTTTGTATGATTTTTAATGAATAATATGGTGGATTAAGCAAGAGGTTCTACACGTTGAAAAGTGTATTATATTGATATAAAGTGGTGGTAATTAACTTAGAAGAGTCATGGAATCAATATGAGTTGAAATCGCCGGAAACCGCCATTGTTGGGGACTGTTTTTGAGCTGCAGGCCCGAAAGCCGCCCACCTTTTGCAAAAGCCGCCCGGCTTTTGTCTGCTGTCTAGAATTTTCACTTTCAATCGGCCTAGAACGGGGATAGATCGAAGGGCTTAGCAAAGGCAACTAGTTGAGAACATCACAAGGTGATAATGACTGACTATATTGTTTATAACTAGTGGGTTAATTCATGATATTACCTAATGTTATAAAAGCATGATTTTAATTAACTAATAGGTCAAGTAAAGTGTCAATTGATCATATTGTTGTATATGAAGAGTTGATGCATGATTGATTGAGGTATAATAAATTGGAGCATGATTACCTTATATGTTTGAGAAGTTGTTCTAGTTGATTTAGTGATGAACTAATAAAATGTTTTATTAATCACTATTTAATTATATTGACTTTATGGTTAGTAAAGTATATAGAATGAAGTTAGAATGAGTCATGGCATGGCCGCCATGTTTGTTTAAAAGGGAAAGAGAATTTAAACTAAGAATAACTCGGGTGGTACAAAGTGACTAGTCCGAGATTATAGTATGAACATTTATAAATTAATCCTAAGTTTAGGATTGTGATGCTTCGTCACTAGGGTATTCATTTGGGATAGCCTTAGATGATTTAAATGATATAATTATCCTAGGATTGGATTGTTGATATTATTATCCGGGTGGTCTTTAGGATACCCGTAATTGATTGTTTGATTGGTAGCAAGGGTCATGGCTCAGCTCTAGTCTAAGGATAGATGTCCGACCACATGAACTTGCTAATATAGATAGATGAGGGTCATGGGTCGGACGAGTCTGAGGATCGTGCCGGACTGCATGGGCCCATAATAGGGTAGATGTAAGGACCATGGCCCCGCTTGGCTCTAGAGAGCGAGTTGGATAGCATGGACTTACAGCGTGATCACGTATAAGGGTGGAATCCGAATCAAAGACCTTACAAGGCTTTGACAGCGGTAACACATAAGATAGGACCCCGAATGGGCCTTACCTTCCTACGGAAACAGGGTACGAGTCTCGGGGCAGGATGCTGGACTCCGACCGAGTGCTCCGCGGGGACTTGGATAGCAGTGACATGTTCTGTATGATTGATGTGACCTTTGAGTTAAATTGTATGAATTATTAATGTAATGAATTATTGCAGGGCGATACAAATTGTATTTTTGAATTATTGCAGGGCGATACGATTTGTATTATTAAATACAAATGGGGAAATAATTTATCGTGTGGCGATGCAAAGGGTTTTTTGACAAATACAAATGGGCCCTTGGGCCGACTATTTGACATTATATACTTATGTATGTTTTGAAAGGGGTAACTATGAGTTATTTCCTAGAAATATGATAACACCTTATGTTGAGGGTCTTAAGAATTGAAACTTTAATTATATGCAGTATAGTTGTCATTGTACTTTTCAAATGTTTCAAAGTACTGACCTCCTCTTTACGGGGGAGGTCACCTCACAGTTTTCAGGTAGAAGCTAGAGCTTGCTTCCTGTACCCGTTGCTTCGGGAGTTCTTGGAGAGAAGACGTGGTTCGTGCTTCCTCCGTTCTGTTTTCAAAACAATTACAATAATGCTCATGGATAATATTTTCCAATAAATTATTTTAGGGCTTGTATGCCTAAGTTTGCCAAGTGTGGCTTGAACATTTGTAATATTGTTTCCGTTGCTTTAATGAATATTTTACATTATGTTTGTTTATGGATGTACTATGTGTGAATGATATTAAAGACGCCTTGTATAGTATGGATGTGTTAGACTGCGGTTGACTATTCGTACTGTACGGCGGGTTGTTGACGTGTCCGGGTAGGTCCGGGGCGTGACAAGGCACACTAGTAGAAAACATGCTTACAGTGACACTTTGTTAGTGACACTTTTTAATATAGTGTCACTAAAATACGACATATCTTTTTTACGATATATATGTGTCATTAGTTTCTGACACAATACCATCAATAACAGATAGTGACATTCACACCCTATTTTATTTTCTTTTAACATTATTTTATCATTTTTTTAAAATCTATTTTATCATATTTTAACACCTAAAATTTGTTTTCTTTCTCCTATCAAGTAACCAACTTGATAAATTTATCATATTTTATCAAGTAACCAACTTTAACATCACTCCTTCTCTTTTCATTCCCAGAACCCTAGCCAGACCTTCTTCACAATCGCGCGACCGTCCTCTGGGGCAAAGTAGCTTACGCGACCGTCCGGTGGCCAGTCCGCCGGTTACAGGGGAGTCGCTTCAGAAGAGGTCGTCCGACGCCAAGGATTGGAGCGGCTCTCGTCCGCCGGCTACAAGTGGGACGCATCAGCAGAGCTCGTCGGACGGTTACAAGGTCGACGCTAAAGAGAGTCAGCGTATGGTTTCCTTCCACCTCGGCGCTTCAAGGAGATCCATTCGCTGGGAATAGAGGTAATTATATAGGTCTCTCCTCTAGAACACAGGAAAATGATTTCTTTGGCTCAGGAATGTTTTTTAGAATCAAAAGAAAATTTTATTCTTGTGAAATCATTGATTCTGCTGCGTTAAAAATTACTAAAACAAGAGGGGGTTTTCCTCTCGACAAGAAACATCTGAATCTATTGCAGAAAATTAGCGCCTGGTGTGAGCTTGTAGGCTACATCGGCAGTGTGAGCTTGAAGGTGAGGGAGCTACAGAGGATTGCTGAGGACGAGGCTTGTTTGGTTTCGAGTATTGAGATTGCGGTGGTTAGGGGTATTGCGTGTGTAGAGGAGGGGGAGAGGCTAAGGAAGTTGAGAGAGAAGAAGATGATGAAGAGGCTGTCCATTTTGCAAGATTTTGCTGATGCTTTAATGGCTTTAGCTGATATTAGAGATGGCAGGGGATTGTTTTCTGGGCAGCTGATACTCTCATCAGCTGGGCTTCTTTCAGCTCTCATCAGCACTCACAAGAATTGGGTTTCCTGCTGATTGTACTATTCAATTCTCAGGTATGGGGTTTGTAATCTTCCTGAATCATCCTTTAGAGATTTAGAAAGAATTGTGGAATTTATATGGTAGCAAGTTTGAGAGTTTTATGCGGACTAGCACATTGTAACTTGCAATACTTAATGGTACTGATTTTGGATGATCAATAATACTCTATTTGCCTATGCATTGAATTAGGCAAGCTTAAAAAAAAAGAGGGGTTTTTCCTCTTCAATCATTTTCAACCTTGAAGCAGTTATTCGGCTTAGGGGTTTTTCCTCTTGTGATTTAATTTAAGATTTTATTATGCCCCAATGAATCCAAGGGCTTGGGTATTGTCTGCGAATCGGCTGTGTTAGAGAAGCGGTGGATATACAGAGACCTAAGGGCAAAACTGAGATAGCATATACGTGAAGCGTCTGAACGGTAAGGAGTTTACATGTAGCAGCGTGCGATCTATCGTGAAAGAAGCTGCCTGCCTTCTTCATCCAGGTATTTGCTCTTCTTGATTTCTTTTATAAGATTGCAGAGATTTCCTTATTATCAATCTAATTTTCTCTTCTTCTTTTTCAATCTCTGTTTCGAATTTGCTAGCAAATTGATTATTTATATATTTAGCTAAAATGTTTGTAATTGAGTAGTGAAATTCCGATTGCCTTCTGTTTTCTGTATATATTTGTCTCGATTTGAGAGTTGGATAGCTTGTGTCCAATAGTGTTGCATTAAAATTGGAAGACCAAAATTTCTATTTTGCTACTGTAAAAGGTCGAAGAAAGAGAAAAAAAATCTGATTTCCTTAGTTTGTTGGAAATATTGGTTGTTTGGCATATGAAGTTGAAATCATGTGATCGATCTTCCCAGGTTTCTAAACCATGTTTTGCAAATATTCATGTAATATATGTAGTAATTTAATAAAGTATTGATTTTGAAAAGCCCATACCAGTCATGGAATAACAACACAGTCAACCTGTGCGACATAGTCTACTTTTGTCTTTAGCCCTCTCCATAGTTCGCTTCAGGATGACTATTTTAAGTAGTCCCGAACACACACACACACACATATGAAAGAAGGGACTATTTTAAGGGTTGAGGTTTGGTTGTTCTAATTCAGTAAACAGACACTTTTAGTTATATAAATTGGGCAGCAGCTTTCTAACTTATGAGTATAAGCTCTGTCCAATTTATTTTATAATCTGAGGTCTGCAAGTGTTGTTTCAAGACTAGTTCGTGAACCACAAATTCATGTAGCTTCTTGTTTTTTCTAAGATCAGTACTCTTGAAGTTTTGTAGTTGATCCAAGTGATATTCACGTGATGAAAAATAGTGTATCCTGCTATTAATGATGGTTTTCCATTTGGTGCAATTATTGATATTATGGCTTTAGTTGTTCACCTGATGATTTGTGTAAGAGGTTTCCCAATTCAATAGTATCCTCTAATGACTTTGCTTCAAAGGGAATTTTTCTCTTGCAAGTGCAGCATTATCCTTTGATTCTCTTTTTTTAGTTCTTCCATATTGGCAAGTTGATCCATTTACCAGTAAGACCGAAATGTAAATTTAATCTCAGCTATCTCTGTAATTTATGTATGGAGTGGATGTATTTTTTTCATTTTGATAGGTAATGGAATTGCTTTGCGTAGATTCTTTCGGAATTTCAGACTTGCTAGATTCTTATTATGAATCAAGGAAGATTATCTTTTTTTGCATAGTATTTAAATAAGGTCATATACATCTCAGAGTCCATGACTGGTTTTTCTCTTCTCCTGGCCCTCAGATTTTGTGCATCAGAAGTATCATGTATCATGATAAGTAAGTTTTTGCTCTCCTTTATCCTAGGTTCTTTCTTAATATGTTAGTATACTAGCTAGCTACTTCATCTATGTTCTCCAATTTTGCTTGGCTCATGTAGTCATGCTCTATCTCTCCTTCTCTGTTGCTCCTGTTGCAGATAGAGTGGTATGTATTTACTCATATTTTCTAAATTATGCATCGTGCTCTCCGTTTTTAAGTATTGCCTCGTGCCTTATCCAAATATCTGTTGTAAGGTTATATATGCTCACCTGTTATATGCGCAATATTTGCCTCTCCTCATTTTGCTATAAGTGTTAGATTAGTATGTCTAGTTCTATGGCAGATATTTCCGTATATTTTGCTGTTTGCAAAGTGTTTATGCTTAGTTTTATGGCTTTATGTGTTTATGACTAATTTTATGACAATACACTTATATGTATTATGACTACTATATTGCTGATAGAGCAGTATGCCTAGTTCTTATTCCTAGGAAACCAAAACTAGCATTATAACTCCATAAAACTATAAGGATTTTGATCTGAATTTCCAGTCTTTTGTCAATCTCAATTTCTTGAAAGTAGAAGCATTTATGTTCTATAGATTTAACTCATATATATGGAGTATGTTTGAACTCATATATGACCATGCCGGTTTGGAACCTTTTTAAATGCTAATGTCCTATATTCTTTATAATTCTATTGTTTCTCTCAGTTCTCTACTTCATATTATGACATGTACTTGACATAAAAATGCTAATGTTCTATATTCTTTATAATTGTATTGTTTCTCTCAGTTCTTTACTTCATATTACGACATGTACTGGACATAAATGCAGCAAACCAGAGAAACTGTCAAGAAGGTACCCCTTGATGCTTTTGTAGGTCCAGGTCTGTGATGGAATTTGCTATACTGTAATTAATGCTTGATTTTCTTTTGTGTTTGTTGAGCTAAGGTTGAGCAGACAAATATGGCATAATGGCAGTGGTGAAAAAGGACTGTATCATTTATAAAGAACTTAAAAGAATATGGAAACATCATCGAACAATTGTTGATCAACAACAAAGAGATCTTAATGTCACTATAAGCCACTTTTTTACTAGTGGATGTACTAAGTTGAAGTAGTGTGTAATTACTGTAATGTCCACTTTGCAGGTGAAGTATGATAGAAGCAAATGAGATTTCAAACGATGAAGTTCGTAGCATAAGAACGGGTTTCATTCTGTGCAAGTCTACAAAAGAAGATATGTCAAGGCCCTAGGAAGTGTGGTGTAAAAGTTAGACATATTAGCGTTTTGTTCTTGTATATTAGTTGTTGTTTCCGGGTGTGCCCCCATGAATTGTGTAGTATGTACATTCACATTTATGTGAGAAATTGAGATATAAATAAAAATCTTTGAATTTTGGTTATTTATTAGTATTAAATTATATTACATGTATATAATATATATATATATGTGTATGTATATTGAAATATATATATATATATATATATATATATATATATATATATATATATATACTTATGATACTAATGTATCACATATTTTTATGATACCGAAGTGTCAAAAAAAAGTTATGATATTATAACGTCATAATTTTAGGTGATATTTTATTGTCAAATTTTTGCGACACTAATCTGTTTAGCAACCAGTGACACTAAATTTTGTGTCACTTGCCCCCATTGTCTGTGACACTTTCAGAGTGTCACCAAATCGTTTAGTGACACTAATTTAATGTCACTATAAGCCATTTTTTTACTAGTGGCAACATCTTTGTAAGAAAAATATGACATGTGGCAACACCATAAATGAAAGATATCCAACTTCCAAAACTCCACTCTTATGTATTCCAATATTATATTATAATATATATACCCTCCTCTATTGTCATGTGTGAGGGTAGTTCACCTCAAGAGTTCCTGAAGAGAAGTCCCGTGCGGACAAGACCATCATAGGGTCTTCCTGGTGAAATTTTTTGATGATATTTTGTGAGCTGATGAGGAATGTTAAGCTGAGATTTGGTATGAAAAAACTAGACTTGATGAGGAACATGCTCAAAACATTTTATCAAAAATTCCACCGGGAAGACCCTCTGATGGCCTTGTCCGCACAGAGCTTCTCTTCAGGAGCTCGTGATAGGAACAGAATCTGTCATGTGTTGTTTTAATTAAAAAATACTTGATAATTTTAATTAAAAATATTATTAAATCATTGTTATGTTAAAATTTGATAATTATTAAATAGTACTATGTCAGTCCCAAAATGTTTAGCCAAATCTTAAAATTTGGACCATGGTTTTGATTAGTATAATCTTATAAAGTAATAAATTTTATACTTTTATGAAAGTACTTTTAACAAAGCACATTTTCATATCATTTGTATATTACAAATACTTTCCAATAAATTTATATTGTTAGTCAAAATTTTGAATTTGACTAATTATTTTGGGATGGGGGTAGTATCTAGCAAAAGCACTTATCGTACAAAAACTAGATACAATTAGATATTCTGAATCAATATCTGTCAACAATGAGTACTAATTATTAAAAAAATATTTTCAACTATAACATAAAATATGTTGGAGAAACTCATTTGAATAACTATTATAGAAATAACATTTCAAAAGAGGTTGTAAAATAATAAGTATATTTGAATATAATTTTGGTAGTATTGGGGTATTGGGTCCAAGCCCAAATACTACTAGACGTCGACAGCCTAACTAGCACGGCGGCCCATTTTCCGCACGGGATTCACTAGTCAGTAATATTCTGATACTTGGTGTTTTCTAAAATAGTGTTGGTTGTATGTCGGAGAGCTCTCCAAAGCAGTGTAGGTGGAAAGGCTAGAATTAGCGGGAAGCGCATTTAGTGCACTAGATATGGAGGAGTTTGTGGTTGAGGCTATCCAGTGAGGGCTCGACACATCATCACCTACACCTGCTACATTTTAGTATAAGCACTCGCATTTATTTCATTGTAAGGGTTGATAAACTTGCATAGTATAACTTAGAACATATAATTCTCTCTACCTCTTCTGTAATAACCAAGTGTAGAATAGGGGGTCCCGAATCGGGCTCGGTAAGTTCGTAATAGAACTTGACCCACTTTACCTCTCATCCTTTATTTGTTATTACTTTTGACTTCATATTACCTTAATTAATATATCAAACGCAATGATTGGTAAAAGATCCCACGAAAGCCCGAAGGTCTCTGTTGGACACATCATCACCTACACCTACTACATTGTAGTATAAACACTTGCATTTATTTCATTGTAAAGGGTTGATAAACTTGCATAGTATAACTTAGAATATATAATTCTCTCTACCTCTTCTGTAATAGGACTTAACCTCAACAAGTAGTAGGAACCAATATTGATGACAATGAAACTCAAAAATAGATATTTGTATTCTGGACAACTCACAATCTGCATGTACCAATCCATTTAACCTGCAAACCGTGCAGGTTGAGCCACTTAACCTGCAACCGGTGCAGTTGAGCTCATCAGGATAAAGAATAATAATTCTAACCCATCATAAAATGGGATAAAATGAGCTAGCTCTATGGACTTTGATTCATTTTGACAACTCTATATATAGTCTAATTGGATTCTCGATCTTTTAAACACTGATTTACGAACATACATACAATTCACCGTATTACGATTTTAAGAAAAACTTTAAGCACATATTTTACAGTCCATATACCGTGCAACCGGTGCACGGTGAGCACTGTACTCCCAGGATAAAATTCGCGTGAACAGTACCCTTGCATTTGTCTCAATTTTTTTCGTGATGTAAATCCTTTGTTTTGGTATGTAACTCGCGCTATTGTTAAATGTAAATACAGTGTATTCAAATGTAACTCATTGTGGTGTAACTCGCATTATAAAAAGTGTAAATAATGTGTAAGCAAGATGTAACTTGCATGGGAAAATTCACATGTAACTCGCGCTTCAGAATATGTAACTCACGCTTCAGAAGATGTAACTCGCTTATAAAAAGATGGAACTTCAAATATTAAACAACACATATACATACATACATACATACATACATACATACATACATACATACATACATACATACATACATACATACATACATACATACATACATACATACATACATACATACATACATACATACATACATACATACATACATACATACATACATACATACATACATACATACATACATACATACATACATACATACATACATACATACATACATACATACATACATACATACATACATACATACATACATACATACATACATACATACATACATACATACATACATACATACATACATACATACATACATACATACATACATACATACATACATACATACATACATACATACATACATACATACATACATACATACATACATACATACAGTGGCGGATCCAGAAATAATATCTATTGGGGGCACAATTTCAAAGAAGTTAATTTTACGATAAAACTATAGTTGATCTAATCTGAACTCTATTAATAATGTTTTAT
Source organism: Cuscuta epithymum (assembly GCA_945859915.1). Classification (NCBI taxonomy): domain Eukaryota; kingdom Viridiplantae; phylum Streptophyta; class Magnoliopsida; order Solanales; family Convolvulaceae; genus Cuscuta; species Cuscuta epithymum. Next base: position 3,299,131 of record CAMAPF010000938.1, read on the forward strand.
TATATCATGTTTCAATAAAATGTTTTATTTCGTCAAATATGTAATTTTTTATTCTGTACGTTGAATTGTATAATAATCCAAATAAGTAAGGTTGGAGTTATTTTTTCGTTTATATCGGCTAAAGTTATTATAGAAGACCATTTAGTCACTTTTCATATAATTTTTTCTTTATTTTATTTGTAAACTATATTATTAATATAATTTTTTCATGATTCAAAAGATTTAGTCAATTCAGCTACTTCTATTCGAACATCATTAGTTTCAGTAGAATCAGTCGATTCGGCTACTTTCGGTGTTATCAAACGGCCAAACGGGTCTAGATTTAATGAGATTAATATTGACTTGTTTAATTAAACTTAGAAAATATAATTTTGTAAAACAAAATTAGTTGATAATATGTTGGCACCATAATTTTTATGATGATCACAATTAATGGCTAATGGAGTATATAAAAACACTAGACTAAGGATGTTTTCTTTTGGACTGTTTTCAGTCCCAGACCAGACCAGATCAGACCAGACTTAAACAGACCAGATCAGACTTAAACAGACCAGACCAAACCGGACCAGACTTGGACAGTTATAAAATACAGGCCAGAAGTTTATCGGACCAGACCAGACCAGTTCAGACCACACCAGACCAGACTTAAACAGACCAGACCAGACCAGATCAGACCAGATCAGACCAGACCAAACTAGCAAATTTCAGTTCAAAAGAAAACATCCTAAATAGCCAACCATATTCAAGGAAATTAGTTACAAAATTCGAACCCATTTTTTATTGTTTGCTATCATATTTTATATTTACGATTTTGAACACCGACTAAATCATTGATAGAGTCAAATTTTATTTGATGAATTGTTGACATTTTACTCATAATTAAAATCACATATAATTGAGTAATTCATGATATATATCAATTTACTTCCTCATAATTTATATTTAGTTCATTTAACCATTATAGTTCAAATAAATAAGTAGAACTATACGTAAATATCAACCCGATACATCTTGTATAAAAAACTTTATTATTGGGGGCAACATAAAATATTTAATGGGGGCAAAATCCAACTTTACTACAAACAAAATGTTTTTAGTATGTATATTTAGCTTGTTAGTTAATTTTTATTGGGGGCATGTGCCCCCATGGTCATACACTTGCATCCGCCTCTGCATACATACATACATACATACATACATACATACATACATACATACAGCAATTAATTCCATCGACGGACATCAATAGAATAAAGAAAATTATATTAAGTGAATTTGATTATTAAGCACTTTAGATGTTCCATCAAAGCAAAAGATATGTGTTAGTTGGAATTTGCTTTTCATTTTTGAAAAAAGTTCTAGGATTAGCTATGCCAACAAGGTGCTGCAAATTCAATCGGTGCTGCAAACTCAATCGGTCTCAGGAAAGTTGGAGAGTTTCTGCAAATTGAAGAGCTCCAGTCGGCAGTCGGTGCTGCACTGCTGCGGCGCATCACGGGTCCGTTTTTTTGACGGGTTAAACTTGTATTTAATGGATAAAACGGTACCGTATTTGGACCAGACATACCATGCGCGTGGTATTTTACCATGCAGTGCACAGGAACACATACTAGTGAGTAATTATTAAACTCAAGAGAGAGAAAATAGAGTAGAAATACATATCATACATTATACATATAGAAAATCGTTAATTTAGGAATAAAAAGCTATATATGTAATCATATTTTAGGAATCATCACACGCCCACATCTTTTGGTAATAGTGCTAGTAGTTTTCTCCCAATTCAATAATTTATAATCATATATAATGCACATTGTAGATCAAATATATTCTCATCACAAATCGCGCTGTATGTATATATGTAATATATAGCTAGCTAATTCTTTGTATATCCATCATAAAAAGGATTATAAACAACCTTATGAAAGTACAACTAATTCACCGTTTATACATCAAAAGACCCATCCACACACAACACGTACGCTGAATAGCTTAGCTTGAAATGCATCATTTTGAAGAGTTATGATATACTTTGATATGAAGAGTGAATACAATTTAACAAAATTTCATCAAACGTTTAATATTAAACTTACCAATAGGCTATAGTGACTAATATAAAACTTTGAGTAGCACCAAAGATGGTTTTTTGAGTTACGAATCAACACATATAGTACTACGGTCTACGGATGTTTGTGTGCATCCCGCGTGTTTAAGCATAAAAAGGTGAAGCTAATCACACGATACACGTACGTACTGCAATTGTACATAAAACAATAACAATTAAAGTGCATGGAAAAATTAAAGAAGCAATTAAACACCACATAAAATGCATGTCGCTACTAAGAATCAGATTACACAAAGCATTTGGTAGACAGATTTATACGTAAAAGATGTTCTTAGAAATAAAGCTACGTTTGACAAGATCGCATACATATAACGTACGAAGTATGTTCAATTCTTTTGAACTTGCGGCGGCCATTTAAAACAGCTATGCCACCAAAGACCGTGCTAGCTTGGGAGGCATTAGGATATGATAGCTAGATCTAATTATTCACATAAGGAGCTGAGCTGGTTTGGTAACACTGAAATCGGCTGAATTGGCCGATTCTGTTGAGATTTATGAAGTCCTGACTGAAGTGACTATATTGATTATTTCTGCTGATTTATGAAAAAAAAATATTTAAAATATACAGAGTATTATGTTAATAAAATAAAGGGAAAATATATGAAAAATAGCTAAAATGATCAGCTACAGTAACTTCGGCCAATACAACCAGAAAAGTAACTTCAACCTTATTTTTTCTTATTATTACACAATTCAGCGCGCATAATATAAATGTTATGTACCATAGTGCGCATAATATAAAATTTAATTTATAATACATTAATAAATAAAATATAGTCAAAGTAGAATAGGTAAATAGTACAAAAAGTCCAATGTTGCAATTAAAAGGAGGTAGTACCTTTTATATTTAGCGGGTTAATTAAAAGCCGGCTGTGTTTTATGGATCATGCATTATATTCATGTTTTCTTGTGGTTGAATTGTTCTATATCATTTAATTTTGTTCCATATTGTTTACACAGTCACAACTCAGTGACTCACACGGTCACACCAACCTTGGTTTCAAATGTATTTTTCAACTTCATTTTTAAGGGAAGTCCTAAGAAAATCAAGATGCTGCTTTTTTTTTTTTTGTTTTGGAAATTTTAAAAATTTCTTCATCAATTTATGGTCACTATGGGAATAAATTTCATATATATTATACGGAGTACGACACATACACACACATACATAGTATATACTTCCTCCGTTTCTTAAAAGTTGCAACATTAGGATTTTTGCATTATTCACACACCTTACTTTGATCACGATTTTCTATTAAAATATAAAATCAAATTATTATGTATAAAATGTTATTAAATTTTTATTGATGTGAATTTTCAAAGTCAGTAAGTTATCCTGGGCCACACCTTTTAGACTGGAATACGAAGTACAAGTTAGCTTTGTTGGGTTTGAAAGTGAAAAATGATAAGATCGAGTGATATATATACTACTCCGTGTGTAGTATGTATGTAGTTGAAGGCCTTTCAAGTAGAATTTTTTTAATGAAAGTTTTTGAGCATGTTCTTCATGAAGTGTAGTAGAACACTAGAACATCGATCTCTACGAAATTTCAGCTTACAATTTAATTAATCGAGAAGTCAGTTAAATAAATTATTGAAAACACGATGCTCTATATATACTTCCCGATTGAATATTAAGCTGAATTTTTGTGAAGATGTTCTACACTTGGTGAAAAACATGGTTAAAAATTTTAATAATTTTTTTTTACACGAACAACCCTCAAACAGGCTTGGTCAGGTGGCGGTTTCCGTCAATCTGAACTGACCAAATCATTTCTCTATAACTAAGTACGAATTGAAGCATATTTCTTTTACATATTATAAGTCTTGGTAGCTATATACTCCATTGTATAAAGTTATGTGAAGAAAAAATTGTAAATGCACTACAAAAAAACAACGTTCTAGTCACGGATTTTAGTCACAGATTTGGTCTGTGATGCAAAATCAAATGCTCTTTAAAGGAAATAGGATGCAAAGTCTAAGTTTTTTTGAAAATTGATGTGCAAAGTCCAACATCACCTAAAAATCGGGGTAAGAATGTCAAAATATACCTTTGTAAAAGTAGAAGTAAACAATTTCCAAGCTCTTTGGCGCATGATAGCCATTTGCAGTATCCAACATGTCGAATGTTTTATTTTTTGAATTCCCATAATTCGCCTTCGCTATGCAGTATAAAAACCCAGCGGCTTCGTTTAATTAATACGCTAAAAACTTACTTACCTCAACACTCATCTTAATGTCCAGTGCCTTGTTCCCTAAGTTCCTTATCATGATGAGGCCGCTGCGAATTTGGTAATTTATTAATTAAATACTCGTATCATCAATCAATTTCTTAATTAACTAAGCAGCCAATTAAGTTATTTTAATTTCCCATTGCTTTATGGTTTTCTTACATATATGCCTAAAATAGATATATGTAGTTTACAAAAATATGATTAATGCCTAAAGTATTACATAGTAACTTATTCAATTCATATCATGTAGTAACTATTAATCACGTACATTATTTTTATAAATAAGTTTGATTTTAGTATTTTTTTTAAAACTCACTAAATAATTGGTTTGGCAGATCTTAAATAAGAGTAAATAATACGGATTAATTACGTAAATTGTACAGACTAATATATTTGGAGTATTGAATTAATTAATGATGAAGGAAAGTAGAGTCATCAAGGGCACGACGGCGTTGCATGAGCAGCTGGTTGGAAGGGCCGTGGGTGAATCACAGGAGGAACGTCAAAGTCAATAAAGGGGACGTGGCGGCGGCGGCGGTGGCGGCTGAGAATGAGAAGAGCCCGGAAGAGGTAAGGCGGCGGCCTGGAGGTAGCAGCTGGACGCCTCATCCTCGTACCGGAATATACTTTCCGGCAGGACACGAAGGAATCTTGGATGACGTCCCCACAGGCGCCGCCGCTCTTACTCAGACTCACTGGTTGAGGAACGTCGATGGCGCCGTTGACCACAAACCTTAAGTCCTTGTCGGTCATGATTGATGACGACTGTCAGACCTTACACAGAATATATGCTTGAAGTACAAAAATACGCTAATTAATCAATATGCAAAGTGTGTTGTGTACTTGATTGTAAAATAGGACCCATCTTTTTGGTTAAGTAAAATCTCAGACAACACGCTAGTTAAGTTAGATGGATTTTGGTATCCGGCCATGTTTTAAAATAGGACCCATCTTTCTGTACGTCGGCTTACACGTCTGTTTACACCAAGGAGGCGTTTACTTCGCTGCTAAAGTCACAGTTAGGTTAGTAAGACAAGTGAAGTAAACACGCACGCTGCTTAAAAAGCCGCTTACTAACCGAAATAGGTGCTTAAAGTGCCGCTTACTAAGCCTACCACACCCCCATGTATTAATTAAGCGGCACTTTAAGCTTTTTCAGTTTCCGAATTTACCCCTTGCCCTTACCCTATTGTTACCCCTGACCCACCTACCTACCGACCCCACCTTGACCCCAACCCCACCTACCCCACCCTACACCTTCTATCCCGACCCCACCCTACCCTTACCCTTACCCCACCCCTACCCCCTACCTTACCTACCTCACCCCTACCCTACCTAACCGACCCCCACCCTACCCTTACCCCACCTACCTGACCCCACCTTACCCCTACCCTACCCCATCCTACCCCTACCCGACCCCACCCTACCACTACCCTACCTACCAGACCCCACCCCTACCCTACCTACCAGACCACAAACCTACCCCACCCCTTACCCACCTACCCAACCCCACCCTACCCCTACCCTATCCGACCTCACCCTACCCCTACCCTGACCCTACCCCATACCCCGCCTGAACCCCACCCTACCTACCCGAACCCACCCTACCACTACCCCACCTACCCAACCCCACCCCTACCTTACCTACCCGACCCACCCTACCACTACCTGACCGCAGTCACCCCACCATACTCTTACCCCACCTACCCCATCCCACCATATACCCCGACCCCACCCTTTACCCCCACCCTATACCTAGGGTGGTGGGGTTGGGGTGGTGGGGTCGGGGTGGGGCCAATGTGATAGAGGCGCTAGGGGCAGAGTAGGTGCGGTGGGGTCGGGGGTAGGGTTGCGGCAGAGTGGGGTCGGGTAGGGTAGGGGTAGGGTGGGATTGGGTAGGGTAGTGGTAATCGGGGTAAGGTAGGGTAGGGGTAGGGGCGGGGTTGGGGTAAGGTAGGGTAAGGTGGGGTCAGGGTGGGGTCGATGCGGTAAGGGGGTATGGGGGTAGGGGCCTATGGGGTTGGGGGTAGGGTCGCGGTAGGGTGGGATCGGGTAGGGGTAGGGTCGGGTAGGTAGGGTAGGGGTAGGGGGTAGGTGGGGTCAGAGTAAGGTAGGGTGGGTAAGGGGTTAGGGGGTATGGGTACACATTTATATTATATACTTGTGTTCATGAATGTTTGTGTGTGTATATATGTATAGGGTTATTTTGGACATTTTAATGTTAAGCGGTGTTTTAAACCGTTTGAAGTAAACACAGTCTTACAACATTGTTTATTTTATGCACCGCTTATTAACACGGGTCTTAATAAGCACCGTTTAATAACCGGTGAAGTAAACGCCTCCCAAGTGTATTTTGTTTGTTCACAGATGATTTTCATTTTAGTAAAGAGAATTTTCTGTGACCCCGAAAAAGTGAATAGTTCAAGGTTACAGCTAGTTCACTTTACTAAAATGAAAATCAATTTCTGTACACAAGTAAAATATGCTTAGAGTGTAAACAGATTATAAATCGGTTTATCAAAATATGCTTAATTAGTGAATAGTCATACCTATGTCATTGTTATTCTAGTATTTGCATTTCAGTCTTCTAACTAGCTAGCTAACTAATCACCATATGCCTTCTAAAACGGGAATGCCAATGCAATATTCTTACATACGAGTATACGACAATGGACAACCGAATGCAAAGAAGAGACCTCCATATCGATCAATGAAACAATGAACCCTTATATCACTACACTTTAGCTTCTTATACATACATGGTATACTAATATAATAAGTAATGATACAAAATATGTTGGGAGCAAAATCTCATACCCCTTCATATACTATGTATACGATTCAAGTTGTATGTACTTATTAGAAAAATGAAAACTTCAACAGATATATGATTTAAAATTAATCTAAACTTAATCATGTGATATTAAAAAATTTATGAATAAACAAAACAATAAAGTAGACAATTAATAATTATGTATATGCACTTTGCCAATTCAAATTCTAAATATCGACACATAAATATCTATTTGCATGATCTCAAATTCTACGGTCGGTTTTATACATAATTTACGGTCGATCTTTTTATCATGGTCGTTGATTTTTTTATCGGTCAATATTGACCGGGCCGACAAGGCTGACTTTGGGAATTTTGATGTCCCAGACAAAGAATGCAATCAAGCGGTACTTTAAATCAATATATATATATATATATATATATATAAAAGAGGAACTTTTCAAGAGCATACAAAGCGCCACATAATCCTGCCACGTCATTATATAAAAGATTTTATTGGATTCCTATTAAAATTAATATAGAAAAAATATATATACGTTCATAAATGTAAAATGCTTTTGATAGATTCCTTTTACGTATAAGAGATTCCTCTTATACGTATTACATTCCTATTAGCTCATTAAATTTTAAAATAATCAATATTTTTGTACCTTTTATTTATATTAGATTCTATTTTTGATTGCATATTAATATGAAAAATAAAAGACCGTAGAAATCCACCTTATTTATTTGAGATTTGAGAATATTACCCGGAATAGGAGCAAAAAAGTGAAAATTTAAAAATATGTCTGTCATGTTTTTATTCCTAAAATGGGACTTATTACTACGTACTCCGGATTATGTTTTGACAGTACCAGACTTCAAACATGACAGCATTTTTCAAACTGAGTAATAATTACTCCTATTTTGGGAATAAAAACATGATAGCCCTATTTTGGAATTTGGGAACTTTTTTAGTCCTATTTCGGAAACTTTCCCTATTTAATTTGGTAACTTTTCAAAATCTTTTACGTATTTGAGAAATATTAACTTTAGTAATTGGAACCACAACAATTAATAATCAAATTTTAAGTATTGGATCACACAGTAACAATCATGTAATTATTTTTATATACTTTTTATTTTTTACTACGTACTACTCTGTACATTCTATCGAAGAGATGAAGTATCCTTTTTTTTTGCCCACTTTATAGATAAATCAGCAAAATTGCAATTAATTTTGTCTTCAAATTTATGTGATTAAAATATCCAGTCCCATTTTCTAAAATATAATATAATATTTTTCTAAACTCAATGTTGAGATAATGATAAAAATGTGTTAATACTTTGTATTTTTCTGCATCTTCATACAATTCTTTTTTATTTATTAATATAGTGATGAAAACTATGACCATCATATTGTTGAAATTAAAAACGAAATTAATACTATTAGATTATCAAATATATATATAATCTCTTAAAAATAATACTTGTGATCAGGTAACTTACCTTATTTGATAAGGATGAAAATTAGTATCTCCCTCACACACGTGTATGTATGTATATCTATCTGTATAAATATTTTCACAAGTAAATATGTTTAGGCTATATAGCCAAAAAAGAAAATATGATTGGTTGTTTCTTTATTTTTACAACTAGAGTTTAAATATGCTTTCATTATATTCCTAATCCAAATTTGAAATCTTTATAAGTTTAAAAATTCCTAATTTTTATTTAACAGAGTGTTTTTATTAGATTGATTTAAGTTCCACACTAAATCAGATCATATCAAAGTTTAATAATTATAATAATAATAATAAGTCACATAAAATGTAAAACAGACATCTACCAAACCATATTAATTCAAACCAAATCAAACCTAGACTTTTAATTTAATTAAAGATGTTCTTATTAATGAGTAAAATGTAAGATCTCACTATTTTTGAATTTTGACTCCACTTTTTTCAAAGATACGGAGTGCATATACCAACATTTGTGTATAGTACTGATAAAATTTTATATGCACAGTGGGTGTATACATGTATTGGGGTCACATTAAAAAAACACGGGATTGGTACGTAATAAAGTAAAACTTGATTGGTACATAACTTGAGGAGTATTAGAAAAAAACTTGAGATGCATAATAAAGTAATTTAGAGGACGAGCGATTATGAATTCTTTAAAATCGGGTTCATAACAATTATATTTACTTGTTGGCCAAAAACACCAATTATATTACTTGAGATGCTTATGTAGAAGATCATATTAAATATTTTTCATATAATTTTTTTTGTTTTACAAATCGAATATTTTACAAATTTTTGTTATGATTGAGAAGATTTCACCTATTCAGCCTATTCAACCAGAATTTAATCAATTTCAACAAAATAAGCTAATTTAGTATTGTCAAACGGACTCTATATTAGAGTGAGTTTAATGTACTTTTGCATCACATTATATATGACCTTGAAAAAAATCAAATTTAAAACTAGCTAAATTATACACTTCCCGTGCATCGCACGGGCTTGAGAACTAGTTAATAATAAAATTCAAATGGTAATCAAAAACTGAAACGACATATCACTAAGCTACTATATGTACTCATTGCAAATCGTAACAAATAATAATTAACCTACGAATGTTTATTCGAAATATTTATTCTTCATTACCACCGCCTAAATTGTCATTATTGTTTTAATTTTCAACATCAATATTTTCATATTCATATTTATTCTCTGTCTCTAAATTCTTAATTATTTGAAGCCAAAGTAGAAGGTTTTGTTACATACCGAACAATAGAACCCACAAAAAAATTGTACAACTGCATTCCCTTTTCTTAGAGTTTCTCTAAGAAGCCAAAGAGTCTTGCTTACGTTTCCCGTGAAAACTACATATTAGTAAATTCCTGAATAACATTAATATTTTACGGAGTATAAGATACGGAGTAATAAATAATAAATTGTAAGCATATAATATAAAAACTCATAAGAATTATCGGTATATGAAAACATGGAAATGGAAATAATTACAACAATTAAATAAAAGTTAAATCGTACGTCCACGGTCCACCTTGGTAATTTTCGTGCCTCTTATTGGAAAAATCAGTTTGGGATATTGGGAAGCACGATTCGAAATATTAATTAGAAGAAATATGGAAGATGGGATTTTTAGGGTCTGTTTGCAACAGCTTCTGCTTTTAAAAAAGTGTTTTTTAAATGAAATGAGGAGAAGTGATTAAATAAAAGTTGATAGTGTTTGAGAAAAAAGTGATTTTGAAAAGTAAAAGTGGGTAGTGTTTGGTAAAATAAGTGTTTTTTGTGTAATAGAAAAAGTAAAATCACTTTTGACGCAAAAGCCGAGAAAAATAAAAGTTGTAGTGTTTGGGAAAATAAGTGCTTTTTTTAAAACCAAAAGCTGAGAAATGCTTTTTTAAAAGCAGTTGCAAACTAACCCTTACTCTGCTGATTGCTTAACTGGTGAAGGATTGAACGCCACCGACGATGGCCGATGCTGGATTTTGACTTCAATTCAGAGCCTACAATAAGGGCCGGCTAGAGCAATTATGGGGCCCTAGACGATCATATAGAAATTTTGTTTAGATATGTATTATTTAACACAATGATGATACAAAAAATATTAATTAAATAGAAGTAAATTACATATAAAAGATTGTCTCATCTTTCCTTTTCGGTCCATCTTAATAAGATTGTCTCATGTCAAATTTGATAAAATGTGTGTGTTTCTAAATCATTTTTGTACTAATAGACTAATAGTGTCATCTCCTCTTATCTTAATGTTAGTTGGACGACGGAGGTAGTACATCATATACTATTAACATAATGAGGATATTCTTTGAAAACAAAAGATAGAGGGAGAAGGTTTTGTGCTTACATACATCATACTGATCCATAAAGCCGGAAAGTGGTTTCATGATCAAATCCTTTTCTAGTATTTGTTGAGACCAAGGTTGATGTAATTAAGAGATAAGTTTAATTCAAAAAATAAAATTTCGTTTCCCATTCATCACAAAACATAAAATTTCATTCAAAAAATACTAAATGGAATATAATATACATATATACACAATATATAATATATATTCAATTCACTAAATTTAATCACATATAAAAGATTATAAGTACACAATTTCAATAGATCAAAGTTACAAATTACAATTCAATTATTCAATACACTCGAATTTATTACGTATATCCTTGGTCCCTAGGCCCTAGGGCCGTAGGCCCCTAGCCAACTAAGTAGTACAAATCAAACAAAGAAAAAAGTTAAAGAATCTGGTCAACTTCTGCGGTTTAGTTTTTTTTTGACAAAAAAAATAAAAAGACGCACTAGAGAATTGAACCCTCGACATCAAGGGACGCATATTTTTCCTTGCCAACACAGCATCCAAACCAATCAATAGAACCTTTGTGTACAATTAAACTTCACAATGTATACATAATACGATAAGCTTATTCTAAAAATTAGAGGCCCCTAAATTTTGGAGGCCCTAGACGGCTAGACATTTGTCTAGGGTACCTGCCCCTTTGGCCGGCCCTGCTACAGTTCCTTATATATTCCCTTTAATGTTGATTTTATTGTAAATTGTTACATTAGGGAATAGTAAACGTCTGGATGGGAGGATGGGTGTATGAAGTTGGATAGTGCATCCTAAACTCTTACGTAGTACTACGTACTACATATCTGATATATATCTCCATATTTTTAATGAACAAAAATACAAAAAAGAAATGCTTAAATATCATTTTCCAAATACTTCCTCCGTTCTTAAATAAGTGCAACAGTCAACATTTCACACTTGTCAAGACATAACGTAACTTTGACCATTAATATATATAATTCTTTATTAGTATAAAAAAATTAAAAAAATGGATTTTGAAAATTTACAATGAGACAAATTTAACAATATTATTTTCAAGAAAATATATCAATATATTATTTAATTATACGTAATCAAAGTAGAACATGTGAATAGTGTAAAATTCAACATGTTGCACTTATTTAAGAATGGAGGCATAATAAGGTATGACCGATTGGTTGGGGAATGTTCAACCTTATAAGTAATGATAATCCGTACAAAATATGTTGGAGGCAACAGCTCATACCCTTCAACCTTATACTATACTATGTATAATACGATTCAACTCATACTTATTAGAAAAATGAAAACTTCAACTGATATACTACGTATGATTTCAAATTAATCTAAACTTAATAATGTGATACTATTAAATACTCCCTCCGTTCTCTAATACTTGTCCATCTTTACATTTTGGGATGTTTTCTAATAGTTGTCTTCCTTTCCATTTTTAGAAAGTTTTTTCAATAAATATACTCATTTACTTTCATTTTCTTTCCTACTTTTTCATCATCTTTCCTATTTTTTCATTTAAACACAACTCACTACACTTTTTACTTACCCAGTTACCCCTATTATTTTTCTGTTAAAACTTGTGTCAAATCCTATAGGAACATCTAATAGAGAATGGAGGGAGTATTTTATGAATAAACAAAAAGAAAAAGTAGACAATTAATATTTATGTATATACAGACACATAAAAATCTATTCGTATGATCTCAAATTTTACGACCGTTTTTATACATAATTTACTATATTATGGAACCAGATTTAGATAATGCATGTGATTATTTAACCAAAACTTGTGTATGTTTGACAATTAACTAAATTATATACAAAAATTATCCAATGACATTTAAGTTATATCTATAACACTTTCTTACAAAAATTTAAATTGAATTGTTTGGTTGAATTCAACCTTAAATTAATTCATATTAACTAGCCAGACACGCACATAGTAATCTTCCTGATAAATTTTCTTTTGTAAATTGTTGGGGGCAACTTAAAACTTTAATGGGGGCAATCTATTATGATTCATGATATTTTTTGAAAAATAACAAATACCCAACTTCTGATTAAAATAGCTATTTAATCTTAAAATGGGCGGGTTGTATGATTCTTTGTGTTTTTACTCCCAGTTCGTTTTCAATTCAATGGATATAATTTTTAAAATAATTTTTTAAAAAAGGCAGATTTTGGATAACATTTTTTTGTATCGAGATATATGATGATGGAAGTTTGATTTTGAACCCATAAACACCTCATGAATTATATTTTTCCGCAAACCATTTATTGCATATTTTTAATATATAATTATATTTGTTTTGGAACTATGATTTAGACTTTTTTTTTGTGAAACAGTGGTTTAAAAAAACAATATCCTCTATTCTGTTGCAGGCATTGCGAATCGAAGAAACACATGTTAAGGAAAGTCTACAAAAACGGTTTTGTGATTTTTTTGTTGCTCTGCTTGTGCCGTGCAAGTTTTTATTTGCTAGAACCTCCTCAAGTCCTCAATTACTTGTTTTTTCAAGTCTTGATTTTGGCTAATTGAGCATCCATATTTTGGTGAAGAGTACTTTCTTTGTTGGATGAAAAAAGACAATCTACAACTACTTGGATAACCAAATCAAGAAAAAAAGACATCCAAACATAACTAGCAATGATGGACAAAAAACAATTGCATGCTACCAATGGCCATGACTAGCAAATTACTCCCTCCGTTCCTGAAAATACTTCCCACTTTCCTTTTTGGGCCGTTCCCAAAAATACTTCCCACTTTCCCTTTTTGGACAATTTGTATGGCTCATATTCATTTTACCTTTTTCTTACACAACTACAACCACACATTTCCACTTTATTCCACTTTCTTAATAAGCGTGCCGATTCAAACCGGGAAGAATTTTTAGGAACGGAGGTAGTATAAGGTAACCAAACTGCTAGATAACAGGGAGTGTTATTAAACCAGATGAAAGGCAAGAGAATTACACCAAAGGCATGAAACAACTCGAGCTAAAAGGAATTCAGATATAATGCATTGAAACAAAGGCTCGGTTCAGAGTGTTGTTTAAAAAAAAAAGGTACTTGTGAATGCGAATATGGAGCTCAGCAGCTTTTCCTCCCACCTTCTCCTTCTCCTTCTCTGATCTGTACTCCTTCAGATTGAACCTGTAAACACATTGTTGTAGCCAAGCTGAATGTTCATCGAACCTTAGCCCCAGCTCAACAGCACAGAACTCACAATCTCCGGTATCGGAATCATAGCCAAGTAGGGTTGCCTGTTTTGAGAATGTTGTAAAATAAGACCATGGACTTGGATATTCCACCCGTTCTGGTTGTGATAAAGAGAAAAATCTCCTAGGGTCGCGAATATCATATGCACCATAATCAGTCAAACATATTTCATCCTCCACGATCAAACAGTGTGGCCATTCAGTAACTGGAATCCTTTTAACACCTGAGTAGCTAGGTTTCCCGTTTTTTCCAGCCTTCAGAGGGAGACAGGAAATCAAGGGCATAGATTGAAGGCTTGTCGCTTCCTGGGAGCTTTGTCCAAGTTCTAGTCCTTGGATCATAAATTTCAAAATCAGTAGTAGTTCTCAAAGAAGAGTCTTTACAAAGTCCTTGGATCATCCCCTGTGCTTGCAAAGTTATTGAGACGGCAATGTAAATTGGCCGACGCCTTAATTTGTAGCAATAGAGCAAAGTTATTATTCAGGCACACAACAAGAGAATTTCTATTTTTGTATAAATCTAATAGATTTCAGAAACTTCATCCTTTTATGAATCTAACGGTTTTTAATAATAATACCATAAAAATCCAAAATTCACTTTTCAATTCACTTTTCAAATTGTTGTTAAAGTAAGTAACTCGTTAACTGAAATCACAAAAAAAAAAAAAAAAAAGCAAGATAAAGTCAAGACCCGATTTTACTTCATCATCCAATAACTAATAGATTTCATCCATCTAAGGACGAGAAACATAGCAACCGGGTTTTGCAAGAGGAAGAATTTTTGTTCGCCTGTAAGCAAATGAGAAATCATACTCTGTTTTAGTTAGTCGGTGAAATCTCTTGCGTCCGGAAGAAAGTAAGTTTGTTAGGGGTTAGGGGTAAAATAGACTTTGTTTATTTTTTAGTTGTTTCAGTGGCTGTACATAACAAATAAACGGCTGTGTATAAAAGTGCCTTTAAATAATAAGAGCGAAGTACGGTTACATAGTCCTTTTTCCGTCCAAATTAACATCTGTGTTGTAAAAACCGGACCGGTGAGCGACCCGGTCATGTGACTGGGTCACGGGTCAACCCGGACCCAGAGGGTCAACCCGGTCAAAGCCGGAAAACCGGTCAACTATTATACGTCTATATAATAATAATAAACATATAATTATATAGACTCATTATATATATATTTATTAGTATTGTACATTTATATTATAATTTGGCATGCTTTACATTCTTAAATAAATATATAAATATATTACATAGTTTTTCTTTTTAGAGAATTGAAATTGCAATTTTATTGGTTTAAAAATGCATTGAAATTAAAAAGAAATTACTTTTTTTTTTTGGAAAAAGAGCGAAAACCGGGTTTTCCTGGGTTTTTCGGGTTTCTTGGGTCCGGGTCCGGATCGGGTTTTTCGGGTCAGCCGGGGTTTTCCGATTTTTGACCATTTTCGGGTTTTGAAAAAACTGAACCGGATTTTTGTCCGGGTCACCGGGTTCCGGGTCAACCCGGCCGGGTCGGGTCGGTTTTTTAAACATAGATTAACATCTGATTCACACGGAATCTTAACATCCCATGACCCATAGTCCTTTTACGACACATCAAAACTAATAAGTTAGTATGCCAGATGTTTTTTGTGAAAACACACTTAGAAAGTGAGTGTATTAAGCAATAAATAAAGTTCTTTTTTAAAACTTTCAGTCCCCGGCCCTAAAAATGAATCCAGGAACTTTTGATTATAATTTTCAAGTACTTTAGATTAAAAAGTTTACAGTATACTCTTACAGCGATTTAAATAAGTAGTTTAGGGAAAGTATTGCATACATTTAGAAAAATGGATTTTGGTGAAACGGTTGTTTGCAGTGGCGGACCCAGAAAATTAGAGTCACGGGGTCCCTAAATTAATATAACTCTTAATAATATAAAATTGAAGAAAAATATCAAGAAGCATAACGTTTCATAGTTAATGTTTTCAACATGTACATAAAACCTGTCTTTTTTATTCCATGCTGAAAATCCTATTCCCAAAAAATAATGACCACCAACTTCCCACCCATTTCAAAATGTTGCATCTATGACAATACTATATTCCAACCATTTGTGCTCATCAAATCAACTTGAAACAAACTTACGTTTTTAGCAGCAATTACTTTAAAAAGGAAATCATGATCCCGAGGTTTAAACGACCCTTTTTTAAGGTAACTACGCCATACCTCGTCTTGAACACTAGGATGAAATCAACGTGTTGTTTATGTAGATTATAGGTCAAAGTGGTTTCACTTTCAACAAGTACATGATCCGATATTTTAGTTACTAAAGGCGAATCATTGGAATTAATATTTTAACTACTCTCAGTACTTCGAACTTCTTTAAATCTGGGTACACTACCGAAATACCTTTTTTCAAAAAAAAAAAAACATTCATAAATACATAAATTTGTTACATTAAGTCATAAAAAATTATAATTAATTAAAAAAAATGAAAAAAATTAAAAGTGGTGGAGGTCTGTTGGTCCCAAAATTCAGGATCAATGAACAGCTATGAAAGATCTACAATAATATAGAGAAGGATTCTTAATAATGATCGAGAAATAATCTGAACAGAAGAAATCCTTACGCTATACTATCGAGAAATATAGAAAGAAAACTCTGAGTGAAAGGCGCTGTATGTTTCTGATTCTCGATTATTCGGTCCTGTACCACATGTACGCATATTTATAGGCGTAGGTACAGGTACCGAAATGGTAACCTAGAACTTTGGGCCTAAGGCCTTTTTGGGCCCTATTCCCTTAGCTCATTTATTCTTTACATAAATGCTATAAAGGATAAGTCTAATCTAATTGAGATAACAAGACTCTAGACAAACTTGATCACAACAAATATTTTCCTCAACAATCTCCCCCTTTGTGATCAAGTGCCGTCTTGCTTCTTCTTCTCTTCACTGTTGAGCTTTATAATAATTCTTCCTGAGGTTAAGAGCATGCTCATAGCTCCTGAGTGAATTTCTGTTTTCAAGTTGTGTATTGATGGCCTTTAGGATATCTTCTGTTCTTTCCAGCTCCTTGAGTTCATCCTTTGTAGCTTCTGTTGACTTCTTGACAAGTTCTTCTCTTTTTGATTTCAGCCTATTTCTGATGATCTTTAGTGTTCCGTCGCAATATTTGTTTATTTCCTTGACAAACAAAATGCGCTTCTTTCCTTCATGGTTCAGATAGATGACTGAGACTGGATTGTCAAAGATATGATCTTCTAGGAAGTCTTCTATCCCTGGTCTGTCAAGGTCTGGCTTTGTAAGATTCACTTTGGGATAATTTCTTTCCAGACCCATATGAAGATCATGACCTCCATGATATCGAATTTGTCTCATCATGAACCTTTTTATGGCTTCAAAACCTTCCTTTGCAAGTCTATCTTTATGGACTGGTAGCTCTCTGCATCTCATAAACATTTGATAGACGTCATCCATATGCAGCAGAAAGAAATCATTTTCTTGACAGGTGAATGTTGATCCATCAGTTCTTTGTAGATGAAAGACCATGAATTTGATCTTCTCCAAGTATTCTTCTGTTACTTTCAGGATTGTTTGCACTGGACATCCGCTTGTTGCAAGATTATGATTCAAAATCTGTCGTCGTTCTCCCGTGGATCTGTGTCCGAGCATGTACAAGTTTCCACCTCTGTCTCTTCCTTTGAGGTGATTGATGCCACGCATCCTGAGTTCTCTGTAGGTCTTGATCTTCTCAGGTGTGCGCCAAATTCGCTCTCTGATTTCTTCCAGAAAGGGGGTCTTGATCCTGACACTATCCAGAGGTTTCGGAGTAGTCTTTTGCTTAGTGACAGATTCAGGCTCCTTGTATTTTTATCCTTCTATCTCATCTTTGTCGAGCCCAATCATCTCTTCAACACATCTTCTAAGGAGCTCCATAAGCATCCAATCCCATTGCATGTCATCCTGTTCTGTTTCCATTCTTAGATCATCCCATTCTGTCCATTTACGAGGCCACCTGTCATATACTAGGATTTCTTCAAGTTTGTCCGAGGGACTGGACGGAGTTTGTTCTTGTACGATGATGGCAATAGATTTGTTGTGGGCTGCAGTTGGTAGGGGTTTAAAAAATAAAAAATGGACCAAAACGGCATCATTTAGTGTTCTAAAATGGGATAAGGGTCAGTTTGGTCCTCGAAGTTGCAAAAAAGGAGTCAAATAAGTCCTTATATAGAAGATTTTGTCCGGAAGTGTCATTTGAGGTGGCTCCTGGTGGAATTTTTTGATGAAATTTTTTTAGCATCTTATTCATTAAGTCTAGTTTACTCATATCAAATTTCAGATAAAAATTCAATCGGGAAGACATTGAAATGAATTCTTGAAGATAATTGTGCCGTTAAAAGCGTAGTTATCTTCAAGAATTCATTTGAATGTCTTCCCCATTGAATGTTTAGCTGAAATTTGGTATGAGTAAACTAGACTTAATGAATAAAATGCTAAAAAATATTATCAAAAAATTCCACCGGGATCCACCTCAAATGGCACGTCCGGACATAATCTTCTATATAAAGACTTATTTGACACCTTTTTTACAAGTTCGAGTACCAAACTGACCCTTTACTCGTTCTAAAATGCAACTTTCATGGACTAAAACAAAATGAATGTGAGTGTTAGATTCAAACCCAGTACCTCATGAATGAGGAGGTTTTTAAGCGGGTGCTTGCTCCCATTCCTCTACAGCAGCCATGTGAACTTTTATTCGCTTATGTTGTATATATACATTTACGGATTTACCACTTAATATTGTTCAAAATATATGTAATATATATAGGTAAATTTTTCGAAGACCACGGGGTCCCGGGACCCCATGGGACCCTTAGTGGGTCCGCCACTGGTTGTTTGTATATTGCCAAACTTTGAATATCCTGGGAACTAAATAAATAGTGTTGAATAGAAAATACTTGGTATAATTTTCAAGTGACCAGTGTGACTAATCTCGAAGCTTCAACATCATGTGGTACTGGACTTTATATAATCTTTTAAGGACTTTTTTTTCAATCTCCCCGGGCCCATAAAATATCAGGACCGGCCCTGCGTTGGAGCATTATGGACTTTAATATTGATCATTCATACGATCAAAACAGTTTAACGTTGAGCACAATATAGACTTCAATGCATTCATTGATTAAAAATTCATTACTAAACTATGAATTTTAACAATGATAACGTTTCCCAAAGTAAAAGAATATTTAACGTTCTTAACGTTATTATTCGGAAGAACTCAATGAACATTAAAAATATTTTTTAATCCTATACGAAAATATCTGATTTATAATATTGATTTATAAAGTAATATTATTAGATAATATGAGATAATTTATTCATTTGAAATACTCTGAATTTTTTCAACAATCCCCCACATATTTCAAATGAATATTTTGAGAATTTGAAAAATAATTTAGAAAATTTCTACTAGATTAAGGGAATGAGACTTTAAGTTTGGTGTCCATAGACTTGAACCAAACCGAGATTTGTTCCTGGAGAATAATCCAGGAACAAATCTGTTATCCATATCCGTTTGTAGTTTTTTGTTACACAATTTTGACCGATTCGGGGAAAGTAGTAGTTAATATTGTGTACTGTAATATACATGCAAATTTAACTTATGTTTGAATTTTAAATGTTTAAATCTATCAGACTACCAAGTCGGTAAAGCTGGAGGATTCGAATGGAAAAACATGTCTGATAGTGTAAGTGTTAGATTATATCTATATACAGGCTGAAAGGCGATGATCAATTATATTTGGGTCCAATTTTTCATCATCATTGTTTTCTCAACCTGTTGGGATAAACTTCCATACAAAGTAAAAGCAGATAAAAGGAAGCTTGAATAAGAGAAGACCATGGAGGCCTATAATAAGAAATAAACAATGAAGATGATGACAGTGTCGTGGTTGGTATTGATTGAATGAAACACTAAGAGGCAGTTTGGAACTATTGTTTTTCGGCTTATCAGCCAACTGTACTTTTTCACCAAACACGTAAATTTTGCTGTCGCGCGCTGAATTGTGTAATAAGCAGAAAAATTAATGTTGGAGTTACTTTTCTGGCTGTTTTGGCTGAAGTTACTGTAGATGACCATTTTAGCTATTTTTACTTATAATTTTTTCTTTATTTTATTAAAAAAAATATTTTAAAATAATTTTTTCTTAAATTAGCAGAATCAGACAATGCAGCCACTTCCGCAAGAATTTCATAAATTTCAGCAGAATCAGCCAAATCAGAGCTGATTTTCATGTTACCAAACGGGCTCTAAGTCAGATTGATGACACTGTTTATGGTTTATTACCGCCTACCTCGTGCACTCTTCTCCCATACTTGTTTTGCAATGTTATTTTCCAGAGTATGCAGGGTTTTGGCTACTCCTTAGTATAGTTGTGGTTAAAAAAACTTTTTCAGAAACACAATGTAGTACTACGTATATAACTATATATATACTTCATATATACTACTCCTTGGTGCTTTTTATCAGATTCATCAGGACTGAACCGTGAGGCCATTAGTGTAATGCACTAAACTTAAGAAGTTAACATTCTAACATCAGTTAATAAATTAGTAGAATGAATTGAACATTAGAATTTTCAAGACTATATTACTTCATTCGGTTGATAACAAAGTGTATTATATGGTATCATTTTGAAGTAATCAAACTTGGGTGGTTAAAATGGTAGGGAGTATCATTTTGAGAAAAAAATGATACTCCGTAGTTCATAGTGGAATAAGAATGAAGTAAAATTTTACAGACACTGTTAATATGATAGTTCATATTAATGATTTGGGTTATCGAATATGTTGGGCACAATCCCAACCGCGCAACGCGCGTTACAAAACTAGTAGTAGTATAGGAGGCAAAAGCATTTTTGTTATTGCAAATATGCTTGGTAGCCCAAGAGTCTGTCACCCACTCATTCACATCATTAGTTTTACAACTTTGAGAAACAATAGCAAAAAAAATATCATCACTACAAACCAAGCTTAAACTTGATTTTAAGAGGTTGTTGTTTTTCATAGTTGTCATTTTATCACTAAATAAACGAATAACATTTTTCTTAAAAGTTGGTGTTAAAATATGGCATATTCTTAGAAGCTGTTCCGTTCGTCTTAATCTTATTACTTATTCCTTAATCTTATTTTATTCAGATCAGATCAGATCAGATCAGAAAGATTCAGATCAGATCAGAAAGATTCAGATCAGATCAGATCAGATCAGAAAGATTCAGATCAGATCAGATCAGAAAGATTCAGATCAGATCAGATCAGATCAGAAACATTCAGATCAGATCAGAAAGATTCAGATCAGATCAGCAACATTCAGATCAGATCAGAAAGATTCAGACCAGATCAGACCATATCAGAAACATTCAGATCAAATCAGAAACATTCAGATCAGATCAGGTCAAAAAATTCAAACATGATTTATCACTTTTATTATTATATTAATTATGATTATTATATTATAGTTATTGTTAATAATATTAATATATTAATATAATAATATTATTAATAATAATATAGTAATAATGTTAATAATATAAAATTATTATTATATTATAGTAATATAATATAATATAATATAATATAATATAATATAATATAATATAATATAATATAATATAATATAATATAATATAATATAATATAATATAATATAATATAATATAATATAATATAATATAATATAATATAATATAATATAATATAATATAATATAATATAATATAATATAATATAATATAATATAATATAATATAATATAATATAATATAATATA
Organism: Cuscuta epithymum; assembly: GCA_945859915.1. Classification (NCBI taxonomy): domain Eukaryota; kingdom Viridiplantae; phylum Streptophyta; class Magnoliopsida; order Solanales; family Convolvulaceae; genus Cuscuta; species Cuscuta epithymum. Next base: position 3,321,181 of record CAMAPF010000938.1, read on the forward strand.
ATATAATATAATATAATATAATATAATATAATATAATATAATATAATATAATATAATATAATATAATATAATATAATATAATATAATATAATATAATATAATATAATATAATATAATATAATATAATATAATATAATATAATATATTTATAATTATAATTATGATTTACAATGTAATTATAATTATAATCATCATTATTATTAATATGATTGTTGTTCTTAATGTTATTGTTGTAATTATTATTACTTCGGAGTAATTATATATTTAAATTAGTAATTATAGACATAATTATGACTATAGAAATAAATATTATAATTATAATTACAATAATAATAATTATAAAATTAATCATAATTAAAAATATAATTACATTTATAATTGTATCTGTATTTATAATTAGTGTAATTGGTATAATTATTATAATTTTAAATTTAATTTTAAATTTTTTTTTATAATTATGATTATAATTGTAATTTTATTTAAGTTATATTTTTAATTACAATTATAAATCTAATAATTATAATTGTAATTACAATTACAATTATAGAAATATTCAAATCAGATCAGATAGATTCAGATCAGAAGAATTCAGATCAGATCAGAAACATTCAGATCAGATCAGAAACATTCAGATCAGATCAGATCAGATCAGCAACATTCAGATCAGTTCAGCAACATTCAGATTAGATTAGAAAGATTCAGATCAGATCAGAAAGATTCAGATCAGATCAGATCAGAAAGATTCAGATCAGATCAGATCAGATCAGAAAAATTCAGATCAGATCAGATCAGAACTTAAAAAATTCAGATCAGAAACATTCAGATCAGGTGAACGGAACAGCTTCTAAGCATTATACATAGAGATATATCCAAATATCAGTCTAAATCGCACTACACATGCAAAGATAACATAGTCACGATGAGTGCGATTGCAACGCCGCATTGTGAGATCACATGTGTAGGCATATCCGATGCCAATCACTTTCTTGAGATTGTTGGTGGAAGTTGTCTGGATAAACTCGCAATAAGCGTTAGAAACATAATATAGCTCGACTCGCGTAAACGCTGTCCTCAACAAAGTATTTTCAACTAGCGAAAACTTTTCCCCAAGATAAAACGAGCTCTTCAGCGTAAGCCAGTAACAGAACAACGAGAGTAAATTTAAAATTAATCTAGCAGAGAAATGTTGTGTGAAGGAGTTTTTAGCTCGTAGGTTCTATCACGTGAAGTTTAGGCTGATTCTTCTTTTTATCTAGCTCCATGCAAACATGTATATATACACATGTATGGCCAACCACTAAAATGAAAGTTGTTATGCCATAATATACTCTTATAATAATAATAATAATAATAATAATAATAATAATAATAATAATAATAATAATAATAATAATAATAATAATAATAATAATAATAATAATAATAATAATAATAATAATAATAATAATAATAATAATAATAAAGAAAGTTGAAAGAAAGTAACGGTTTAAAGCCTTGGCAGCTAAGATAATAATATTATGGTAGTAATAAAGACTCCAAACGTTGGAGCATTATGGACTTTAACATTGATCCCTCATATGATCAAAACAATTTAACGTTGAGCACAATATAGACTTCAATGCATTCATTGATTAAAAATTCATTACTAAACTATGAATTTTAACAATGATAACGTTTCCCAAAGTAAATGAATATTTAACGTTCTTAACGTTATTATTTGGAAGCACTCAATGAACATTAAAAATATTTTTTAATCATATCCTATACGAAAATATCTTATTTATAAATTGATTTATAAAGTAATATTATTAGATAATATGAGATAATTTATTCATTTGAAATACTCTCAATTTTTCCAACAGCATACACTTGAAAGCTTCAACATAGTCGAACCACAAAAAAATTGCTAACTTTTTTGCATATTCTAAATTGAGTCTGGAAAGAAGAAGCATGCATGTCATGTAATTTGAAAAAAAACAAAGTAATGGTGTTCATGTAAGTATATATGTTAGAGAATTTTTAAATGTAAATGACAATAATAGCCACTTTATTTTTTCAATGAGGATGAGATTGTGTGGTAGTGCAAGCTGGGTTTTTGTCCAATTCAGTGATGACTGATGAGATTGTGTGGTAGTGCAAGCTGGGTTTTTTGTCCGATTCAGTTCGAGAATTCATGCACATACACTCGGTGTGAAAATTTCAAAAATTATTTTTATCAATTGACAATAATAGATAAGTTTGAGACTGGTTCAGTTCTTAGACAAAACATGTGAAACCATTTACAAGTTTTAACTTTTATTAATATTTTGGTTCTTATAAATTATTTGTAGAACCGATATGGAATCAAACCAAACCTTAACGGTTCGGTTTTAGTCATTTTCCAGTTCCTATTTTTTTAAAATCTCCTACAAAATACCGTCAAATTTGTGCCACATAATGACATTCAATGTTTGAAATTATAAGAAATACAAATATGTTCAAGGTTACCATCATTTCAAACCTCAAAAGTTATATTTCAAACTAAGTACTTAAGAAGTTAAAAAATTAGTAAAGAAAACCGAAAAAGACAATCACTACAAGAGGAATCGGTTAAATTCTTATCGCGTTATCAACTCTATTAACAAAACTAAATTAGTGAATTTAATATTTAAACAATTTTTAGAATATATTTACTATTAAGTAATATATAAAACTTAGTTCGTTATTGTATAATGGTTCCTTAACGGTTCTGCATACATATTTAATTTGTTTAGGAATCGAGAACTGAACCATTAATAAACAACAAATTAATGTTGGAACCGAACCGAACCGGGTCATAAGGGTCCGATTCAATTCAATTTGCCGATTCTTGGTTCCAAAGTCTCACCCCTAGTAATAGAATTAGGGGTTTTGTTCGTTTAGTGGCATTGGAAGAATCAAAAGATATGACTTATTTGGAAGACGTGCCTTTGGAGTATTATGTTGTTTAGATTTTCAGATAGCCAACACTAAGAGCTTTGAGTCTACTAGATACGTCTGGTGCGATGTATGGGACATAATCTATGTAATAATTATATCATACTACGTACTACGTATTTTTTGTTAACATTAAAAGTTAATGTGTAAATGAATGCAAAGAGTATACATGTAATACACAAAAAACGTTATAACTGGTACAAAGTAGTTTTTGGAATAAGAAAGATTAAATATTTTTTACATAATAACGTTTCCGCAGACTATACATTTCAAAACACTTCCTTGTACACCATATTGGTATTATGTACATTTTGTTCGTCATCTTCACAGCAAATTAATGTTTTCAAACCCATAATCCCCTAGTTATCAGTTTATCACCCATCGACAATCCCATCATTTTTGTCACAAAACAACTATGAAACACCATAGTCTCAAAACAATTTCGGTGTTTAAGTATTGATACAACAAAATTCTTTCGTGAAGATCAGGGTTTCTCTTTCATGATTTTTATATACCTTCATTTTTTTTCTAAACTCCACTTGTAGAGAACTCATCTATGAGATTCCTCTTGATTTGGTCATTCAGTTCAATGACAACTTCTTTCCGAGCTTATCTCACAGGTTTCACTTGTATCTATAGTAGCAACCACCTGAACCATAAAAAAGTTTGAATCTTAGTGAAACTGAAGATGAGCTTTTACGTCTTTTGCAACAGAAAAAGTAAAACGTAAAGTAGCTCTACCTTATCCTTGTCAACTATATCCCTTCCTTGTCAACCATCATCTTAGTTCAATGAAAACTTCTTCCCGAGCTTATCTCACAGGGTTTCACTTGTATCTATAGTCGCAACCACCTTAACCATAAAAAAGTTTGAATCTTAGTGAGACCGAAGATGAGCCTTTGTAACAAAAAGTGAAACGTAAAGTAGCTCTACCTTATCCTTGACAACTATATCCGTTCGTGTGTCTTTGAGGACCTTTCCCCCCGCATTTCCAGTAGACACGCTCTATTACGTTTAATTGTATTAGTATTAGTTTATGGAATCCATAAGCCCTTATTCTTAAACTCATTAAAAAAATCATTTAAGTTGTAGACACACACACATATATATATTTGTAATTCGAAGTTAATTTAAAATATACATCTTTTCCTAACCCCAAATTTATATCTTTTCAAAACCCATAAAAATGTACCTTCTCCGCATCCGTGTCATCAAATTTAATTGTATGAAAAAGAATGTGTTATATCTCTTCGTGATGGAAGACATCCTCCACGATCTCTCCACGCCTAGAATGAGCTTGAACTTCATAAGCTCTAACAACCTTCAGCCTTATAGCCTAGGTGGATTTGGTGTGGTCCACATCCTTTATGAGAGACCACATACCCGATCGAACTGTATTTTGTGCCATACTTAAGTTGCAATGCAAGGATGAACTATGTTGAACAATTGAGATAGGGGATGTATTTATACTACATTTCTGCGCTGCATTGATAATTCGGACCATTGAACCCAGTGGATATTTCATAACATGCATCAAGGGATGCACGACACATTAATTTGAAAGGATTGCGCAATATAGATTATGACTAAATATTTCAAACTTTTTAGCCGATTGAGAAGCCCAAATTGTTAAATACTTCGTAAAGACATATACAATAAAAGAGTTTTATAACTTTACACGCTGCTCTTGTTTGTAAAAAGCAAAATTCAATCAAAATTCCAGTACATAGCATTGATTGTGCTTTAATGGCTTTAGCCGAGGCCTGTGTTTGTAACCTGGCCCGACCCTTATTGGCCTAGCACTTTGGGCGGGAAAAGTAGGTTGTTTTTCTCCTGCTTCTGTATAGAGGAAGATTTCCTAGTAATTTTTCATGAAGAACTCAATTTGTCGAACAAGGTCACTCAAGTGGGCTTAGAAGAGATAGACGAGGCCATTGACTTAAACTTTGGGCCTTCTAAATTTGCAAATACTAGTTTTTTTTTTTTTAGTTTTCACATCTTTGTAGGCGTATTCCCTTGCTCAAAGACATAACTTTGAGAGTAGCTTGGAGGTCTACCCTCGATTCCAAGATAGAGTGTCTGTCTAAATATTAAAATAATTGGTTAGTGAGGCTTAGGATATTTTTACTTGGACTGTTTTTAGTCCCTGACCAGGCTTAAACAGATCAGACTAGACCAGACCAGGCTTGACTTCCGCACTTGTAAAATATACAGAGACCAAACGTTTACCAGACCAATTCAGACCAGTCCAGACTAGACCATACTTAAACAGACCAGACCAGACCAGATTGAAACAAACTAGACCAGACCAGACCAACGAATTACAGTCCAAGTAAAAACATCATTAGTTTTGACTGCAATTGGGTCTCATCTTTTCTTCACGTTTAGTGTTCCTTTGGCGTGTTATATCTGTTGATGTCTCTCGTACACCCAAAGTAGGTACTCTAACACTTGTGTTAACATGCTTTTTTACGCTGGCCCAGAGTCAAGGAGAGGAGCCAGGAGGAGCCTAGGGTAAACAAGACTGAAATTGCCTTCATGGAGTTTCAAACCCAAGACCTCCCGCATGCGATGATGAGTCAGCGACCAGTTGAGCTGGACCGTTTCCTCGTTCTATTTTAGTATAATACTCCCTCTACCAAAATGGTAAGATATGTATGAATTTGTTAATTACATGATTAAATAAAATAAGTGATATAGTTATTCTTTTTACAATTGTAACTTTCAGGAAAAGAAAGTACAGTTGCATAAAAATAAAAAACTTAAATGATTGATAAACTTGGAAAGTAATTAGTAAAGTGTTACTACGGTTGAATTCGAAAAAATGTTGTTATTTCTTAGTAGACCCAGAAAAAGGAAGCATATCTTACCAAATGGGGCACATGAAATAATAATAATTTAAAGAAATACGACTTATATATGTACTTTTTGTTATACAAAAAAAGATTTATAAGATGGTATCTCAAATTTAATGTTACAGAGTAGGGGTGGACTGAACCGGGCCGGTTCGGGCCTCGGGCCTGGGCCCGGCCGGGCCTCGGTTCAGAATATTGAGGCCCGAGCCCGAACCGGGGGTGGCCGGTTCCGGGCCGGTTCCGGGCCAGACCGGGCCGGTTCAGGGCCGGGCCACCCGCCCTATTTTTTTTTTTTTTTTTTGTTTTTTGGCTTCTTTATTTAATCCCCTACCCCTCTTTCTCAACCCCAAACCACCCCAAACCACCTCAAATGGACCAAAATACCTAATCTAACCCAAAACATAAAAAATTTTCAAAAAAAAATAAAAAAAAAATTATTTCCGGCCCGGACCGGGCCCGAACCGGCCGGGCCGGTTCACCATATGGAAGGCCCGGGCCCGGAACCGGGAACCACCGGGCCGGTTCGACCCGAACCGCCGGTGAACCGGGCCACCGGGCCGGGCCGGTTGCTACAGTGGCCGGGCCGGGCCGGTTCCGGGTCGGGCCGCCCGGCCCGAGTCCAGGCCTATTACAGAGTATATAATTGTCTAGGACCTCATAAATGTTGTACACGACCCTTCGTTGGATTTCCCATGCTGCCCTAAAACAAAGTTTATGTTGCTTTAAGATTTAAATTTTGTGACATTGCACTAAAACAAATTCATATTGCAATAGGATTTGACGATGTTGCACTAAATCACTTTCATGTTTCACTAAAGAGGTGTACCGTTTTTTTAAATACTTGCGAAAATGTCACCGCACAAAGTTGCACATTTCAACGCATCACAAACCGCTTTACTATAACGTAATCGAATCTAACGACTAATATTCATTCACATTCCTCACCTAAAAGCTTCTTTTTATTTGAATATCATCCTATGGATAGAGTATATGTACACACACATCTTCCGGTTGCGGTAAAACACTTCTTGTCATGAGAAATGAGAACTGCTCAAACCGATGCATATTATGGTTCACGGAAGTGCACATTTATAGTTAAAATATTGCAAAGTTCAAATATGCATATTTGTGGTTAAACTAATGCACAATTCAAATGCACATTTTCAAATTTATGAAAGTGCACGTTTATGTTTTACATAATTCACGATACTCAAATCCAACGTTCCAAATTCATTCTCATTTCTGTCATAAGATCGTGTTCTTATTTGATCCTAATTAGACACACACACATGCATAGATGTATATTAAATGAAAACTTTAGTAATTAAAAAGCAAGAAGGAGTACAAGAAGAAATATGTAAACGAAAAGACAAGAAAGGAAAATACAAGCAAGTCAATCCGAAGTACAACATAAAAAGCTTCCATAAAACCATAACATCTCAATCAAGTCATCATAAATTCATAATGCCACCTTAAATTGTGATCTAACTATCATGACACAAGAATGTTGATTTTTTTTCTTGTATATCTTAATTTGAGTTTTTAAGTCATCAATTCTCCTTTGTGACCCGTCTAATTTTTTTTACAAATATCTTTTATATGAGAGCCCATAGATCCTCTAATGATGAAATAAGATCTATTTTCCCTTCCTTTGTGTTCAAATTCGTGTTGATCAAACACTTTTTTCCTTCGTTCAAGACTATATTTCCTTCAATTCAACGTTCACCAGTTAGACATGGTACATATTAGAGACTATTCGTACCATCGAAATTAAAGGCTATTTTCCCTTCAAACACCTTTTCCCTTCGTTCAAGGCTATTTTTCATCCAACTCAACGGGTAAATTGAAATTACTATACACATTATGGATCATACTAGGTAAACAATAATTACTACACATCGTTGGCCGGCCTATTGACCACCATGTGTAAATCTAATCATTCCTTAATTCCTTATTTATTGGACACTAGATAATACTCCCTCCATCCCGTTAAGATTGTCCCATTTTTGCTTTTCGATTCGTCCCTCTAAGATTGTCTCATACTAAAATTAATAAAATTTGTGTGGTTCTAAATCATTCTTACTTTATTCTTATTTTATCAATTCAATATCAACCACATAAATTCACTTTTATTGGCATGTGTGCCACTCCTTGTACCATTGTTAGTGGGATGAAGAGACTAATTACTAGGTAAACAATATTACTTACTACACACATTGTTGGCCTATTGACCCCTACGTGTAATTCCGTACTTATTGGACACTTGATAATTACAAAAATGATGTTTGTACCCACTCTTATACCCACTTTTATATCCACCTATGTTTGTGAAGTGTTTTTTTGTCTGTGAATCCCAGTTCACAAACAATATTTTGCACAAACAAAATATTGTATGTGGATCGGGTTCACCGAAAAAAACACTTTACAAACATTGTGAGTATAATGTGGGTATAAGAATGTGTACATCAAACATTGTTGTGATAATTATGAAAGTAAACACAACTTTCTCTTACAAAAAAAGTATGATTACTTGAACTTATTTGAGTTAAATGTCAAATTAGATCGAACTATAAACTTTAACAGATCAAAAGAGACTATACTTTGATAGTGGTAAAATATACATATACATATGATTTCAAATCAAATCATACCAAAGCAAAATCAAATTGACCAAACCAAATCGAAAATTTCAATTCAGATCAATTAAAAACACTTTAATACAAAATAAATCGTACATATTTCTCTTCCAAAACATCTTGAGTCCTCGCCAATCGAACCCTAAAACAATATGAAAGCTGACCAGTGCACTTGCCGCTTACACTGTATGTCATCATAGCAAAAACGCGTAGAAATGTAAAGATAGGCGATTGATCACGCCGTTTCTGAATTCCATTTTCCCAACGCGGGGTTTCCGAGACTCTTTCGTCTACTCCTCTGATTCTATAACCCCTTTCATAATCTTCTTCGCCCTCAATTTCCATACCCAGGTATCTGGAGTTCCATTTACAATCTTCTACAATATATGCATACAAAACTATACATGTTCCAAATTGATATAATTATCAGGTAAAAACAACAACAAAACATTTCCTATCCTAGGTATCAGTATCTGTCAACATCATCACCATATTTATTTCAAATCATCGCCGGTTTTTTCTCAAATTTAAGGAGTTAGGAACAGTGTGGACCATGATGCGATCGTGTTTCAACCAATTGGAGAGGTGTTTTGGCCGGCGGAACGGCGATGGACTTTTGTGGCACCTGGACTTGAAGCCTCACGCCTCCGGAGACTTTTCAATCGCCGTTGTTCAGGCTAATATGTCCCTCGAGGACCAGAGCCAAGTTCTCACTTCGCCATCAGCTACTTACGTCGGCGTCTACGACGGCCACGGCGGCCCTGAAGCCTCCCGATTCGTCAACCGCCATCTCTTTACTTATATGCAACGTGAGTGAATTACCCTGATTTGTCTTTTCTCCCCAATATATATCTGTGTGTAATTACATGTGCATCGGTGAGCTAGTAGTTCGCTAGCCCTGGGATATTATGGTGCTTCCTGCTTTTTGATACCGTGTTTTCTCCTTTGTTAGTTTAAGCTCAATGTTTCGACTTCATCCAGGGATTTGAAATTTCGTGTATTAAGATGGGAGAGTTTGAAATAAATAGAGAAACAAAAAAGATGGGAGAGTTTGAATTCTCTAAACTTGCAATTCTTGAATGATTTCTAGCCACTGTTATATCTTATTTGTGTACTCTGTTTTGGTCAGAATTTGCCAGAGAGCAAGGGGGATTATCAACGGATGTCATTAGAAAGGCTTTTCATGCGACAGAAGAGGATTTCATAGGATTAGTTAAGACATCTCTGCCAGTAATGCCACAGATTGCTTCAGTTGGATCTTGCTGCCTTGTGGGTGCGATTTCTGATGGTCAATTGTATGTGGCTAATTTAGGGGATTCAAGAGCAGTCCTGGGAAGGAGAGGTGTGGATGGGGAGAGGAAATCTGTTGTAGCGGAACGGTTGTCTACAGACCATAACGTATCTTCTGAGAAGGTGCGGAAGGAGGTTGAAGAACTCCATCCTGGTGATTCACCTATTGTGTTCTACTGTCATGGGGTTTGGAGAATCAAAGGCATAATTCAGGTAATCCATATAGAGATGCTCTTTACCCTTCTATTTTTTTGTTTTTGTTTTTTTACATTTTCATCCTATTTTATCTAGTTTATAATTGCTCTTGTATGGTTTATTCATAAATGTGCATTTGCTTGATACGTAGTAATAGTTAAGATAACATGAGAATCAAGTTCTTAAAACAGTTCTTTATGATTTATTCAATTGGTTTGGTCATGAATATTTGTAGCATCATCTAGTCCAATTGCATTTATGGTATGCTCACTTATCCAGAAAGGGAAAAATCTCTCTAGAGACATGTGATATTAGTAATCTACATTTGTAGAGTTTTCAGGAAAACCCTTCAAATTATGATGGTCATCCCAAGATTTAGAGCAAGACATAGTGGATATCGTTGAATTGTTGAATGGTGGATATTTTATACAAAGGATCTTTATTCCCTCAGTGTCACCATAAGAGAGAAGGTCATTCTCATCATTATAGATATTAGATAAGAATCAAATCAGCTCCCCCATCCGGAATGTTCCCTTTCCCATTATACAATGGCATTATCTGTCCGTCTTTTGCAGAGAATTACCAAAGCATCTATCCTATTGATTTTAAAAGGGCTATGTGCTCCCCCCTCCCCAGTCCACTGTCACATGCAGCTGAAGTTAAAGTTAGCCAGTCTTTCTTGCATGGGACAGAGATAGAGATATCTTAAAGATTAGTTTTGTGATTTCAAGGAAGGCTTAGCATCTCCTACATCTTTGCCAGGTCATAGATCAAATTCATCCTGTGCCTAATATAAGCTACCTGTTTATACAATGCTAACCAATTTATTGGCTTTTTAACCTGAGGTAGCGTTCTAAGTTTCCCACCTAGCTCCATCTCAGCCCTAGCGAGGCACAAGGTGGTGTATCTAGAAAACATGTTGAGTGCGGGCCAAAGTCTTTAGTGAATACTGGATGCTATGGACTATAACAAATAAGTAATAGTAAATGTGTTAATTTAGCGAATGTCATCTTAAAATACTTCATGTCATACTCTCTAACTAAATGAAATGTTTTCCACGACTGTCATTTTCTATTGAGACTAAAATGCTTTTATAATAAAAAGTTTCTTCCAAAGATTCCTGCAAGCCTATGCTCTCACTGGTTTTACGGCATATGCACCCCTGGCACCAAACTATTGCCAGAGGGACTGCCTAGCGCCTTCTAGAAGACTACAACACAACTAAGCAATGTGAGCAGGTCGCTTTTTCCTCTTGTTTTTTCTTGTGCAAAACTTTTTACTAATATTTATACTTTTCACTTTAAAGGTGTCAAGATCCATTGGTGATGCCTATCTCAAGAAACCCGAGTTTAACAGACACCCAATGTTCCAGCAATTCAGGAATCCAGTACACCTGAAGCATCCTGTACTATCAGCTGAACCTTCAATCATTACTAGAAAGATCCGACCACATGATTTATTTTTGATATTTGCTTCTGATGGCCTCTGGGAACACTTGAGTGATGAAGCCGTAGTGGAAATGGTGCACAAAAACCCAAGACCTGTAAGTTTCCATCAATAACTGCATTGACCTTATTGCTTTTAGAATCCGTTTGGAACCTGGAATTACTAGGGTAAGAAAATTTGAAGGAAAGAAAATATCTTTGAAAATATAAGTTTAGGCTCAAACCAAAAATCTAGATGCTTCTTCAAAGTGGGTTGATTTATTTATTTCAATTATTAATCTTGATATATATAAAAGATATTAAAGCGCTAATCATATTTCAAGATAAAACCAAATGTAAGAAAAAAACTTTAGTTGGCAGTTTCTGTTTAATTATTTTCCTATTGTTTTCCGAGATCCAAAGATACCTTAATGCACAAAATACCGGAAGTGAATCAGAGATAATGGGGCGGTTAAATAATATGTAGTATACTTGAACAGGGAATAGCCAAGAAGTTGGTGGCAGCAGCTATAGAGGAGGCTGCTAAGAAGAGGGAGATGAAATACAAAGACATCCAGAAGATTGAGAGGGGAATTCGGCGTCATTTCCATGATGATATTACAGTGGTAGTGATATATCTGGATAATAACAACAAAAAATCTTCCCATAGTAAAGGGACTGTTGGCTATGTTAGTGCTCCCATGGATATCTTCTCATCTAATACAGACAATGTCACATAAAAGAGCAAAAGTCCTGGAGTTTCTTAAACAAGGAAGAATGTAATTAAGGATTAGGGTATACTTGGCCATATTTACAAGTTTGAGTAAGCTTTTTGGGTTGAAACTTGAAAGAGCCACCTTTTCATGGAAAGATGGCTTCAAGGTTGTAGATAAGTAGAGTTCTTGAGAACGAATCAGGGTTTCATGTGTTATTTTGGATCTCATAGTTTACACATTAATTTGTTCTTTTCCTCACATATGTTATATACGGAGTTCTTCAAAAGAAGTAAGATTTCTGTGACTGTTTCGATGATATACAGAGTACCTTTTAACTGGGTTGCTTCTATGACTCATTTTCTTTCTATATATGACACAAATATACGCAAATACTTCCTCGGTGGTATTACAGCATTTCTGTGCGTCAAAAATTGATTGAAGTAAAATAATCTGACTGCGCAATCTTAAATTCATGTCATATGTAAATTTTAACATCATTATACTTCTACTTAGAATGATGCTTCGGTACGGGACAAGACATTTCATACTGTTGTCCCGGTCCAAAACATGCCAAAAATTTGCAGCGGAAAAATTAAAAAAGTTGCAACACCAAAAACACAACAAATCGTTTTAAAAAACCACACAAAAAAACTTCATGATAAAAGAAACTACAACACATCAAGGATTCTACGAAAAAATGCTAACACAACAAAAAATTGTAGCTTAATAGTATACATACAAGAATCATAAAGTTGAAGCAAAAATAACTACATCACACACAATACTACAAAGGAATCCTCAAAAAAACGCTAAAACATTATTATGAGAAGTGAAACCTTTGATAGAAGGTAGTTCATACTTGGTAGATTGGAGTCCTTTAACTGTTTTGCATGTTAGACAGCTAATACATAATACTCATTGACATTTCGATTGTGGAATACAAGTATACAACGAATATTAATACTCCTTCCGTATTTAAATGATCCCTATTAAAGATAAAAAGTAGAAAAAGTAAGGGTAATTGAGTATTTTTAAAGAAAAAACTTATCAAAAAGGACAAGTGTAGGAAACTTTTAAATAAATCCCAAATAGGAAAGTGTAGGAAACTTTTCAATATGGAGGGAATATTTTTATTATTCGGACTATTTATTGAATTGATGGCATATTTAGTAACCTACTACAACATGCAATTTTGAATTCGAGACAACGAGACATATGTTACTTATTTCGATCTCATTTTATTTTAAAATGTTCTAGGATCAGTAGGGGGCGAAAATAATTTCTTCCAAATATAACTTCAGAACGGAACTGGAACGTTCCAGAAAAAAGAGGCTGATGAAGTGTTGACGGTCCATTCCCCTTCTCTCCGGTTTTGTGTTTGGAAGAAGATGCTCAAGTTTAGCTTTGACCACTTGCAGTTTTATTATTATTTCGTTTGAAAGTTTACCTTATTCTTGAATTGCTTGTGTAAGTGGGAGTAGTCGATCTTTAGCTATGTTCAGAGGTATTTGTCTCGAAGTTTCTGCTACGTACTTCCTCCGTTCTTTTTTAAATGCAACGATCCACTTTTTATGTTTGTCATCATACAAGTTTGACTATTAATATCTTTCATTCTTTATTAGTAAACAAATTAAAAAAAATAGATTTTGAAAATTTGAAGTGAGAAGAATTTAATAATATTTTTTTTTTAAATTTAATTTATAATACATTAATAAATAAAATAGACTCAAAGTACGTGAATAGAAGAAAAGTCCAATTTTGCATTTTAGCAAACAGTTTATCTCAATTTTTGGTGAACTTTTTTATGTGTCCAGACCGAATGATCTTTAATTTAATACCGAGTATGAGTTTATGGAAGTGAAAAATGAGCATGACCCTTTTTATCTCAGTTTAGCGAACAAAATATCAGAGTAATACTTTGAGGTCCTCGTCATATAGCCGCCGGTGCTAGTCAACAGTCGCCGGGTTTTGGAAAATGAGCACGAGCCTTATGGTCGCAGATTCCATCTGGAATGACATTGAGTCAACTCGGTCAGGTTGTCACCTCTCAATTATCAAACTAAACCAGCTCCTCTTACAGTCTTACCTCCTTCAATTTTCAATTTTCAATTTTGTTTTTTCCCGACTTTGAATTTTATTCACGTCTCTATTGTGGTCCCAATCTTTGGCGTTCTCTGCCGCCGCCGCGTTGATGGCGCTGAATTTGGACCGGAGCACTGGGAGCAGTGACTGATGACCATCTCTCCACGTCGGTACATTCTTCTTCTTCTTCTTCTTCTCAGTTTGAATTTTGGGGGATTTTTTGGATAAATTTTGTACTTCATTGTTTAGATTGCATTTTATTTTTGGGAAAAATTTCGAGCGTGCAGCGAGGGTAGTGGATCAAAGAGGAGTCAAACGAATCTGCGGTCAACCCAGCGGGCGTTCCATTTTTCAGGTAATCAAATGGAATTACAGTCTTCAAGTTATTAAATTCTGCTGTTGAAGCATTTCTCGGATTTGGTATGGGTGGGGCAATGGGTCGGAGCAGATACTGACAGCCCATTCAGCCCAAGAGCAGACCTGACTAGGCCTAGGACATGAGTTAGCTAGCAAAGGATCGCTCTAACGGGCTGGCCGGCCCATTAGCATTAGCACTAGCCCACATTTGGGGCAGACCTAATTACTACCTCCGTCCCACTAACATTGGGACGGAAGAAAGTGACACAGTTATTAAGAAAAGTGAGTTTATGTGGTCGATATTGAATTGAAAAAGTAAAAATAAAGTAAGAATGATTTAGAGTCACACAAACTTTACCTAATTTGTATGAGACAATCTTAGTGGGACTTCCCAAAAAGGTAAAATGGGACGACAATCTTAGCAGGACTGAGGGAGTAGTAATTAAGTAGTGAAGATATTCTTGTAAACGTTTGTATATAGGCTGTGAACTCACAAGTAACTCTAGTACTTCATGCCATTTTATATGGAAAATTACATTTGTATACAAAATTACACACACCTTGTCTGTGTACACAAATGCAATTTTGTGTACAACAAAAATTACCCCTTTTATATACTGAATTGCTGTCACTATATCCTTAGAATACTGTACCTAATTTCACATATCAATGGGTAGTCACAAATTTTCTGCCACTGCCTCCAAGAAAAGTCTGAGCGTCCGTTTTAGGACCAACATGTATAAAATAACTAACTAGTATATCCTGATAACTTCTCAGGATGAGACCCGTTGTTATAGGTGTCATGTTCTAGGATGGGGTTGGATTGTCTGTTTTGCATGTCCATGATTTAAGTGTTTGAAGCGCATTTTGAATTAACAACCCATGGTCCTTAACATTTATGTTCGTGTTTTTTCTCAGGTCATTGGAGAGTCAAGGAAGAAGGAGGAGTATTTGTGCTTCCCAGAGCATTATTGTGCTTGCTATTCTTTCTTTTACGACGTTGTGAACAGAGGGGAACAACTCTGTGTGAGAATTCATTGAACTAAAGACTTTGGTCCACCTGCCCCCTTCTCAATTTGTTTTCTGAACAGTTAATAGACTGCAGTGTAAGCATCAGATTGCTGCAAGACTTGCAAATTCGCTAGGAGCATGCATTGATGTTATGGTGTCTGATGAAGAGCTGGCTGTGTTGCTATCCGAACTTTAATGGTAAATAATAAACTCTGCTTTTTTGTTTCTGGTCTGAAAATCCCCAAGACACTACTTCAGAACATCGAGTTTGTCCATCACACTGATAAAGTATTTTTCTGCAAAAAAGCTGGGATGGGGAAGAAAAGCCACCAGCAAAGGTTTGGGAATATTACACATTTGATGAGAATATCTTTTGAGTTATGAGAGTGTGGTGGAGCTACCTCACTTATTCTCTTTAGGATGATAAATCCTTTCAACTGTCATTTGAAAATTCAGGAATACAATCAACAATATGACTACACTCTTTGAAGCTAGTGGATATCTTGGTAATTACTAACTTTTACTTCAATATGGATTGCAGGATTGGTCCACTTATTATCTTTTTCAGGATATATGCCAATCACAGGGATTTTGCAGATATTGATGCCTTGGAACATGTAAATAATCAGCTTTGCCCAAAACTAAGGTTTGGATGGATGGTTTTGGAGGGGTTTAGAGAGGAATATTTTGATTTTTTTAGTTTATATCTTGTTATACATTCGATATTTGATGTTTCATACAAATGAAAGATTAACATAATATTTCATCATATAACATTTGGATCACCTTTTATCTGTTTTTAGAAACATACTACGTACTACTTCAGGCTCTCTAAATATATCTGTATCATGATAAATAATACTACGTAGTACGTAGTACGTTTCTAAAAACATCATGATATGGACTTGGCTCTCTAAAGTCTTTCCATCCTAACAGACCTCAAGGATTTGTAGCAGTGCCACACCTCTTACTTATTAGTTCAGGCAACAATGTACAGTCAATAGTAAGAATAATCCATTCCTCGTTATAAGGATGATGAAAGCAGCCGAAATACCATTTTATAAACCTACAAGAATGGATTCTTCTATCTTTTAGTGCTATGAACATTTAAATGCTGTGATTAAAGCTAAGAGATTAATTATATAGATGACAAGATTGATTTGGAGATGAATGCTGTACAACAAACGCAGAAGCCATGCACCCACACAGGCACACACGCATGCTATCTCTTCATGTCTAGTAGTACTCCGTATCATATTACTATTGTTAGAGCCGTCAAAATGGGCCGAAACCCGCGGGCTGACCCGTTTAAACCCATTTATTGGTGGGTTAGAGTTGTGAATTTCTGACCCATTTAGTTCGCCGGTTTAGCGGGTTGCGGGTTTAAGTGAGTTGGCCCAATGAGTTGGCCCGCATGTCAATATACAAACATATAGTTTTGACTTTTATTATCTTCAACATTGTTCTATAAAAAAAGTAATTACTATTTCTATAATGAATATTCAAATAAAATGTTGAAACATACTAGTATATTTTATGTGAAGTTCGATACAATATTTAGCAACTAGTAGTCATGATTTACAAATAATCAAACAAAAAGTTTAAATAGATCTTTACTTTTATACTATTTTTGTTACATACCCTCTTATAGTTTTCAAATTCTCGTTTAACTAGTATTTAATATTTTTTAATTAAACTTAACAAGTATTGGGTTCTTAGTTTTTTGATTTCTTATATTTCCCTTATTACTACTTACTAATATAAATATATACTCCACCACAATTACTTTTAAAGAATCTTTTGTCATATATTCCTTCCGTTCCATTGGACTTTGCCAACTTTCCCTTTTTTATTATTGTCCCTCAAAATTTTGACACTTTCCTATTAAAACAACTAATTTGTGGTTCTGTACATTTCTCTCCCCTCTGCACAAATTTCAATCACAATTTTTACTATTCTTATTTGTCACCAACTTTGCATTTGACAAAATCCAATGGGACCGAAGGAATACTTTTTTACATTGGCTCGCGGGCCAACCTGTTTAGCCCATATAAAGCATAACCCGTTACGGGTTGGGTCTGGTTGACCCGTTTGACAACTATAACTATTGTTGTTGTTACTACCAAGCTCCTTTCAGAGTTCACCAGATAAATATGTTGTTTTTTATTAGCAGCTTAATAGTAGCATGTCTAAGATAAATGTGTTGGGGTATATTACCCCGGCCCACTACCGTTCAGAGGCCCAAGACACCGCCCCGGTACGGGGCCCAGTCGACGAGGCTCATTTAGGCCAACCGACCCGTTTCGGCCTACCCGGCCCATTCCGGCTCAACATGGCCCATTTAGGCTCATTGGCCCATGGGGAAAAACCCTTACACCCCCTCCCCTGTCTATAAATAGGAAGCCAAGCTTCCTCTTAAAGAGATCCTTTTTTCCCTTTTGGCTCTCCTTTACTGGTGGAATTCTTCCTCTCTACTCCTTATCTTTCTAGCTTAGTTCAAACCTGCATTAATGGAGTTAAAGACATATGTACTATGTAATTGGTGAGGAGAGCATATTAATGAGAAAGAGCGGGCTTGGATGTTAGCCTAAAAAGTCCTGTGGTTTTCTCCCTTTCCGGGTTTCCACGTAAAAATCGAGTGTTATACCAAATTTATATTCTATATTTACAATCTTATGTTGAATTAAAATCAACATTGGCGCCGTCTGTGGGAATTTGGTCCGGCTTGATAATGGACACCGCAGCCTTCCTCACAGATGAGGGCCCATCCGGTACGTGGAAAATCGTCTGGGCCGACATTCACCAAGTAATTCATTTGGAGCAGACATGACCCCACTCACCGCCTAGTTGAATTCAAGATATTTAGGCCGATCAAGATTTTCAAGAAGTCGTTCGAGCTTCTCCTGTTCTTCCACAGTTGGCAACCCACGAACCCATCCTTCGCAAAAGATGAAGTCCGGACTCCTCGCCCGGCTGCGGAGATGCCGACCGGGGAAACTGCCGAGCGACGGAAAGCTAGAGTGGGAGGAGATCTCCAGGACGCCTGACCACCTGGAGGACCCGCGGAGCTCCGAACAGAAGTTCCATGAAGGGGCTTGATCGGGCTGCACGTCAACAACACCTTGAGGTGCAACGTTTACCCGTGACCGAAGGATCCACGGGTAGTAGGGTAACGGCCTACTCCCAGCAGATGTTATATGAGTCCTTTCACAGTAACGCCCTTGGCTGAACGGGAAAGTATGAGACCTTTGTCCAACGGGAAAGTATGAGACTATCTTATCCTATACACCGCCCCTGATCCGACGCCGCTATACGTACAGTAAATCTATCGTTCGGCCATTTCCTGGTTCAGTCCTGGTACCTCGTCGCTGGCGCGGCCACCATTCAACCCATCTGTAGGCTGCCTAGGTTAATGACATATCAACAACGGATGAGTTTCTGTTTTCCATAAGGTTCAGCCATCCCGAACGAGATTTCAAAGTGAATTTCCAAACGAATTTCCATGAAGAATTTCCCAACGAGATTTCCCGAACGAGTTGTTTTTCCATCAACGGATGTGCAACGCCATTATCTCAACATGCTCTCTGACGTAGAAGGGCAGCATTCTCAGTGGAAGGCAGGGAAGGATGTGAACAAGAGCATACTTTCTCGAATAGATTTTTAGGCTCACTACTCAAGAAACTGAGAGACTTGTGTTGGGGTATATATTACCCCGGCCCACTACCGTTCAGAGGCCCAAGACACCGCCCCGGTACGGGGCCCAGTCGGCGAGACTCATTTAGGCCAACCGACCCGTTTCGGCCTACCCGGCCCATTCCGGCCCAACACGGCCCATTGGCCCATGGGGAAAAACCCTTACACCCCCTCCCCGATCTATAAATACGGAGCCAAGCTTCCAGTTAAAGGGATCCTTTTTTCCCTTTTGGCTCTCCTTTACTGGAGGAATTCTTCATCTCTACTCCTTATCTTTCTAGCTTAGTTCAAACCTCCATTATTTGAGTTAAAGACATATGTACTATGTAATTGGTGAGGAGAGCATATTAATGAGAAAGAGCAGGCTTGGACGTTAGACTAAAAAGTCACGTAAAAATCGAGTGTTATACCAAAATTATATTCTAAACTTACAATCCTATGTTGGATTAAAATCAATATCATGTCTCATTTTACCATTATACACATTGCTCATCGCAATACTGATGGTAGACATTGGAGTGGAAGTGTGGAACTGGAACACATTAATTCCTCATAGTGGAATGTCTGCCAACAAATTCCTTAACCACTCTGCCAAGAACTAAATCTAGGTTTTTAGCCCTTTCATTTCAAAATGAGAAGATAAGAACTATTTGGTTTTAGTTACAACATCCTCGTTCGTACCAAGGATGAGCATATCATCCACAGAAAGGCAATTTATCACACGATGTGATCTGAACCTTTTTTTAATAACACGTGTCAGATACATTCACAATAAATCTATTTCTTTTTACCATAGCATTATGAAAATTTTCATACCACTATTTGGGTGCTTGTTTTAAGAAATATTCGGACCTCTTCAATTTACACCTTTTGTGTTCTCCAGCCCCACACAACTAAGGTCATTAATAGCTTTTGGGGTGTGACCAAAGACAACAAATCTAGCTTTGAACTACTTAAAAATCCACTTACAGTTTATAGGTTTACATCCCTTTGAGATCAACTAGAACTCACATATGATAGCACATTATTGAGTCAAGTTCACTTTTAATGGATTTTTTCCAAAAGCTATCATCTATGGATGTCACTGCCTCTTGATATGCTTAAGGTCTTGTTCCTAAAGGAAAACTGACACAAAACTTTCATCAATTTGATGTGAGTGTTCAACGTAACCAAGCTAAGTTGTTATTATTTAGTATCAACCAAGTATAGTGATACTCCGTACTTATTATTTCTATTATTGCATTTCTTAATAATGTATTAGTATATAATATTCCAAATATAAATGGAAACAAACTTTACCATATTTTTAAGTTTAAGAATTTATAATAAGTGTGGTTCATATTTTTTAAATTAAGTGATGTATTCCAAAAGCAAAATCATGTGAAAATAATTTTATAGATAGATAAAATAAATATCAAGTAAAAATATTGATTTAAATAGGATTAAAGCTACACACAGTGTTATATAATATTACGAATGTGTGGATATATTTGAATATTATATACTCAGAAAAGCTCCTTATTATTCAATATGAATGCCTACATATTGTAATTATTCAACTTTTTTATTGATTGTATGTTTATTGCTATAAAATTTTTATAAGGGAATTTGATTTGACACCTCACTTTTGGATGATATTGGATTTTGCACTTCACTTTTAGAATCATTAATAAGAATGCACACATTAATGATTTTAAAAATGAGGTGCAAACTGCAAAGTGAAATACTATCCAAAAAAAGGAGTTGCATACCTTCACAATATTTAGGTCGATGAATTGCATGAATTAATGATTTTAAAAATGAGTGTAAAATCTAATTGTTGATCGTGTTTTTTGGCGTTGAGTCCGGACTGACCCGTCATCTCATCATTTGGTTGAGTCGATTTGGGGTCCGATTATTACAAGATAGTCTAACACGAGTAGAGGATGGGAACGATTGATTTAAAATGATGTCAATTGACTGACTCCATACCTTCCTTGACGTTTACACCGAATTCCCACATGGTTCACCAAACATGCGTGTCTCCCTATTTCGAATGTTTTAGTATTCTTCATAGAGGTGTACATATTTTATATTGGGATAATCTTATATAACCGTTAATTTATACGAGTATTTCCATTATTCTTTTTGGACGTTGAAAATGTCTGATTTAAAGTATAATCAAATGCAACTCCAAATTAGTTTGTTAAGCTCTTCGATCGATGAATATTGAATATGCAAAGTTTCTTAGGTCTACTAGTCATTCGTTTGTATGGCTACTAGAATACCTCCATTGACCATTGAGATAGATGTTACTTTGACGTGTAGTTGGCATTTGCGTTTTCATTTTGATTTACGTTTTAATCCCACTTCATATATTCCATCAAGTCCGAAATCAAGAGCGCGTTGAATAACATTAGAATTGGTTAAAGTGATTAAATCTCTTAAAAATTAAAATGGGTGAAATTCTAAGTAATGTGGCTGAATTCGTGAATTTGCTGAATTTATATTTAAAATATATTTTACGCACTCTTTTTTATAAAGTTGGCCAATTTTGATTTGCACGTAAAATAATAAATTGAAAATTATGTTATTGAAATTTGTATAGGAGATAGAGAATAATATAAAACACAAATTTGTTACTTTAAAAAAATAAATGACAAAGTTTTTTATAGATAAATAATTAAGGAAAGTTGGCAAGCGTTAGGATTGTTTGGGAAAACAACCTGAACATGGAGTGTGTTGTGTGATTTAGAGTCCGTTTGGTAACACGAAAACCGGCTGATTCGGCTGAAATTTATGAAGTTTTGGCTGAAGTGTTGCATTAGCTGATTCTGCTGATTTAAGAAAAAACTATTTTTAAAACATATTTTATTAATAAAAAAATTTATATGTAAAAGTAGCTAAAATGGTCATCTACAGTAACTTTAGCCAATACAGTCAGAAAAGTAACTTCAACCTTACTTTTTCTTGTTATTACACAATTCAGCATGCGAAAACAAAA
Organism: Cuscuta epithymum; assembly: GCA_945859915.1. Lineage (NCBI taxonomy): Eukaryota > Viridiplantae > Streptophyta > Magnoliopsida > Solanales > Convolvulaceae > Cuscuta > Cuscuta epithymum. The sequence continues at coordinate 3,343,378 of CAMAPF010000938.1, forward strand.
ATCACATGTTTAGTGAAAAAATTGACTGATAAAGCTGATAAGCCGAAAAATAGTGTTACCAAATGACCTCTTAGGAGCTTATTGTATGATGTTAGCATATAGAAGTATTTTGATATTATTTATTTTCAGTATTACACAAATGAGCATGTAAACAAAAGATTTACATTTTGTTTTTCTTCTATTCCTATTTAGTCATGGACCCGGGCCGGGCCGGTTCGGTTCTGGGCCAGACCCGGCCGGGCTTTTTTTTGGGAAGGAAGGCCCTGGACCGGCCCGGGTAGCCACCGGGTCCGGGCAGGCTCCGGGTCGGGCCTCCGGTTTGGTTAATTATTATTATTATTATTATTATTATTATTATTATTATTATTTTGCTTTCCTAACCCCCCACCCCCCAAAACCCCCAAACCCCTCCTAACCATCAAACCCAACCCGGGTGTATCCCAAAAAATGGAAAAAAAAAAAAATCAATTAGGCCCGGACCCGGGCCCGACCCGGCCGGGCCGGTTCGCCAAATGCAAGGCCCGAGCCCGGATCCGCCCACCCCACCGGGCCTAGGCCCGACCCGGACCCGGACCCGAGAACCGGGCCGGTTCCGGTCCCGCACAGTAGCGGGCCGGGCCGGTCCCGGGCCGGGCGGTCCATGACTATTCCTATTTACAAACAAATGGTTTGTTCACCGCGGCGTGTACATACCAACATTTATAACCAACAATTTTGTTAAAAAGTATCAACACATTACCTTGGATATTTCAAAAAATTAGTCTGTTCATAGTTGACTTGATTGCTTCATAAAACCTTTGTGCAGGACCATTTTTGTTCCGTTGTTGGACCTGAGACCTGACATCGCATTTCATCTATTTATGCGTAGATTCGTCTTTCACGTTTTCCATAGCCTGATTTCCAAGTGATATATTTGTGCTTTTACCTTTTCCAAATTACCAAATGGATAATTTTTTTTAATTAACTCATATTGGAAAAGGAAAAATTATTTCATACTCTCTCCGTCCCTAAATAAAAGTTCCTTTCTTTTTTCGAGTCCTCATATTGTGATGAAATGAATGGAGGCTTTTATATAGGGAAAGAGGTAGTATTGTCTATGTTGTGGGTAGTGTTACATTAGCCTCCGTCCCTTCTATAAGAGCTGACACACTATTTCACGATAAAGAAAATAGACCAAGTAATATTCAGGATAGAAAAAGTACAGAACATGAAATAGATGAAAAAGTGGGAGAATAAAAAACCGAAAATGGAATTAAAATGCGAATAAAACATGAATATTAAGAGAAAGAGTGAAACAATAATACCAATAGGAGAGTTTTGGATCAGCATTTTAAAAAATGACGTTTTGTATTAATTTAATGGCAAAACAACTAAAATAAAAACGCTGCAAATAGGAGAGTTTTGGATCAACATTTTAAAAAATGACGTTTTGTATTAATTTAATGGCAAAACAGCTAAATTACCAAACATTTTCTGAAAACCCGCCAACTTATTCAGCTAGTCAAACCCGCTGATTGAATTCGTTATTGTCAACACGCTAACATAATTCGTTGTCCACTAACTGCTAGCCGCTAAGTGCCAAACACGCCTAGCACGCAAAAATAGAATAAAAAGCTTCATATATGATAAAGTACGGAATATTAAAAATTTGATTATGCACCAAGCCACCAACCATTCTGGAATAGAAGTATTTTATGTGAAGAGTGACATCATCCTCGCCTTCTACTTATCATCCATTAATGGCATTATAGAACTAAAACTGAACAAATCATTTCCGAGAAACCAAACAGAGCATAAAACTTGGCAAATAACAGTCAAGCGAAAGTCAAGCCATGATGATTTTTAAAATCAACCTTCACATTTCCTTTCTTATGAATCTGTGTGAGAGATATAGGGGCGTTTGGTAGAATGTAAAATAATTATTTTGCATGCAAAGTGTAAGGACGTAAAATGTTTACACTGTTTGGTTTGCTTATTTAATGTAAATTGTATGACATTTTTTTACTATGTAAAGTATTTTACGTGAGGGGAGGGTAATAAAATACTTTGCATGCCTTTTATGAAGCACTGCAACGGCTTTGCGTGCAATTTAAAAACAAATTACACATCTAGCCAAACAATGCAATCTATTTTACATACAAAATGATTGCTCCCCTATACTTTGCGTGCAATCACTTCGCGTGCAAAGATTTAAGTAAACTACCAGACGAGCCCTAAATTAAAAACAAAGAGCCTGTAAATAACAACTTCATTCCAGACGAGCCCTAAATTAAAAACAAAGAGCCTGTAAATAACAACTTCACTCCAGACGAGCCCTAAATTAAAAACAAAGAGCCTGTAAATAACAACTTCACTCGCTCTATTCACACAAAATATCATAAAACTTGTATCATACTATAGATGTATATATATATATATATATACTCCTAAATGCAGTGGCTTATGCTGGTTAGTCCATTTTTTACCTGCCTAAATATATCCTATCAGCCTATAAATGTTCACATTCTCCTGCTGCACCCTTTGCAAAGTAACTCCTAACACTTGTACTGCGAGATAACTCGCTTAAAGACTCTTCTGGCCTCAAATCCGCAGGCGGGATGAAACAGTCTGGAGACAAGCCCGGAACGTTGAAGGCGACCTCTTCTATCTTCCAAGCTTCTTCCATGGTGGTCTTGGTATGACTTATCGCCACATCACCAAAACAGTAAAGCGTCACTACAGACCGTCCAGAATGTGCAATCATGATTCCTTCAACCAGACGGTAATCTTCTATGGAGGAGTTTATGGTTGTTTCCCAGAAAACTGCATCCTCACCGGTAGATTGAACTCGAGTGAGATGTGAATCCTCCATGTGGACAAGGAGACCGGATTTTTGGCTGAAGTAACCGAAAAGGACGTGCCTTATGATCTCTGCGGGCCCATCACTCCTTGCCTTCAGTGTCTGAGGATCAGCTGAAATCTTGAGGATGAAGCAATCCTCACCGTTTATTCTCTTCTCCCCAATGCATCTGGCACTGGCGAACATACTCGCCGTTGTTTTCGGATCCAGACCCTGAAAATATACATTATTAGCCCAAACATATCGACGTTCAGGGATAAAAATCAGTCAGCCCCACGACTGAACCAAATCTTCAGGGTACTATTGTTTCCATGAAAAAATCTTCGGAAAATGTTTACCAAAATATGAAATTGTACCAGGTAAATAACTTCCAATTTCTGAAACAAAGAAGTCATTTCAACATAAGCCAAAGGGCATGTTTGGATCCCGGAAAAAATGCTAGAGGGGGGATGTCAGGGATGTTATTTTCTAATGTTTGGTTTGACCATGTAAAGTTGAAAGTAAATGAAATGGCATAAGTTTGGTTGTCTACATACTGACACACATATAGATTCTTTCCTATTTTCTATAATAATTTCCTCTCCTTTCTTTCCCTAGCATTTTCTATGTTTCAGAAGGAACCTAAAGAAGAAAGCAAAAATCCTTTATCTTATGGTGCCAAACACAATTCAAATATTTTCTGGATATCCCAATATCAAAAACACAAAATTGTGAAAACAAATCCAGACACTGTTTTCCTTGGTCCAAGTAATTTCCCAACCTGAAGGGCTCGTCGGAGTGGACGGACTGGGCCTTTTGCAGGGTGAGCACCACGCCAGGGAGAGTGTTTCCACACAATCTTGCCATTGCAGCCAGCATGGACCTTGCTACCTCCAATGGCAAGCTCCATGTACCACATGTCAGGGTTCATTTGCCACATCACAAACCCGCCTGACTCAGTAGCTCTGACCCCATTCCTACTCTTCACTACTTTTGCGGGAGTCTCTATTTCACAAGACAACATCTTAAGCTTTCCCATGGCATAAGCATTCTTTATTGAGTTCTGGAGCTTCTGCCCTCCACAAGCTGCAATGTATTGCTGCAATATGTACTGTGCAGAAGATGTTTCCTTCAAGAACAAAGTATAATGAATAAGACAAGGCCTACAACGCAATAATGACAACTTCATCCATAGAAAGATAATAATCATAAGCAGCAAATAATTTTCCACTTAGAGCCTGTTTGGCAAGTGTTTTTTACTCATCAGCCGGATTACTAACCAAGTGCTAACTTTTCACTACTCTAGATGAATTGGCTAATGATGAAAAAGCAAGTGTACCCTGTAGAGGTCACTTTTTGACTGGAATAGCTAAAGTAATGAAAATGGAACATAAAACTTTATTTTTGACTGCAAAAGAAAGTGCAGAGGATACTTTTTGACTGAAATAGCTAAAATTAATGTAAGATTCTTTAAAAAAAAATGAAAATAAATGTTTTGGATAACTCTGCAGAATCAAACCATTGGTAACAATTGCAGGAGATTCAGTAGTTTTTGCGGCCACTACATTCATCCTTGGCATTAAGAAATGGCCTCTTAAGAAATAAAGTAAAAGCCTAAACGGTGGAATACATAACCTGCATTACACTTTGCGCTAAAATGGTAAGAGTTGTAAGGCTATTAAGAACAAAGTTTGGAAAGATGAGTTAGCCGTAATTGCAGAATTTGTTGACATTTGTTAACACAGTTCAATTAAATCATTATTAAATCCATAGATAGATACTCCGTTTACTTCGCTTATGCTAATAATGATAGGCGGAATAGATCAAAAGGGCTCTTATTATATTGAGAAAAATGAATTTGATGATAAGCAGAACAAGCTACTTTTGGCTTCTAAACGGAGCCTTCATCTTTGACTAATGAGGTAATTACCAATTTCAGGGATGATTTACAGCCATTTTCAAATAAAGTGAAAAAATTTAGTTCTATTCTACTGCTAAATAATGCTGAAATTTAGCAGAAAATGGCAAAAAAGTTGGTCGCTCTCATGCTCATCGTGAGACCATGTGAACTGAATAATGGAGTAACAGTGAGATGCAGACAGACGAACTGAAATTACAGAAAAGACACTTACAATAGGAATGTCCTTTATGCTGAGGTGAGGGAGAGGATCGGTTGTGCTAACGTGCATCGGGGCGAGTGGAGCCCCCATAGCTCCAAGCAGCAATCTCAGATCAGAGCTCCGACCGTACCCGTTCATGGCGACGGAAGGGGTCCGAGTGAGCTTCCCCTTCATCCACTGGCAAATGCTTGACCCGACCCGCTTCGGTTCCCCCTCAACGTCGTCGTTTGTATCCGGACCCTCCATCAACGGCGCCAGCATCTCGCCGAGCTGCCTCATACTCCCCGATCTGGAAATCGACGGCTCATGGTTGGCGGAAAATCGACTGCTGCAGTTCCCGCTTTTCTTCCTACAAAGCAGGCCTGAGAATGGGGCCCCACTTCTGAGCGAACCATTATCCCATGACTTCCTCGCCGGAGAAAATCCTCGAACCACCTCTTCCTTCAACGCCGAGAAGAACCCTTGCTTCCTATCCATCCTCTAAACCCTGAAACCCACTGTATGTATGTGTACACGTGTAAAATGTGACGCAATCTAGAGCAAGAATCCACAGGATTGTGACATTTCCTTATACAGATATAATAACCTGAAAATCTCAACACAGAAACGAAGGAGAAATGGATAAGGAAATGAGAATGGCGATTCCGCTCCAATGGCTATGCATTGTTACTATTAAATGGACTATTTAAGAGAAGTAAAGGAGACATAGAGAGACGGGTTTGAGGAGAAAATGCAGGTTTTATTTTGCTAGACTGGAGAAAATAACGGTTACGAGGAAGAAGAGGAAGAGTGGTGTGAGGAAGAAAGAGTCCTCCTCTCCTCCTACTTGGCTCTGGCTTGTGTAGTTTATCTCTGGCTAGTGGGCGGAGCACGTGCACCACGCGCGGTATGGTTTTGTGGTCCCACCTGATATTTATCATCATCATTACACGTTAGCGATATGGAGTTTTACGCACAATTTAAAGAAATGACAATTTGACGGCTGATATTGTTTTGCACGATTTTGTTTATCAAATAATGAAATTGAAATTGAAATGTTTATTTAGGGACATAGTCATTCCTTTACATTGACATTGACATAATGGATTACCCGATTACCTGATTATTAAAAAAGTGAATTTATTTAGTTGATATTGAATTGATTAAGTAAGAATAGTTTAGAATCAGATATTTTCCATTTGAATTGGTTCGTGTTTCGAATTTTGAGTCATTTTTTCCCACCCTAACCTTTGCTTCTTTTTACATGCATGATCAATCATGCTGACTCATGAGTCATGATTAATGTGATGAGTTAGCATTTCACATGTGATTTATCAATCTTTATCCCCAACATCTGCATTAATTTTGGGCATAGATGTTAATGTCAAAATTTAAGTGTGGGATGCATATAAATTTTGATAGTTGATCTTTTTTTGTCATTGTTGTTAGCATTCTAGGGAGACTAGTTTGTAGTTTTAGGAAAACATGCTTACTCTTGTTTTTACTCTTCTTTAAACATTAGTTATGTAGATTATCACTCTTCTTTAAACATTAGTTATGTAAATTATCTAGGATTGTATATCTGCAAACTCCATAACTCTTTTTTTAGATGGAGAAGACATTACTAACTCATCCGTGATCGTAATTTCTTTTCGAAGCTAATTATTTTGTTGAACTCATGAAAATTGAACTCTACTTCTCAAATGACTTGTATTTTACCTGTTAATGATTTTGGTATTATTTTTGGTGTCTAAGGTTCCATAGGTGAGTTTGCTAAGTTGATAATTACTTTTGACACTGTTCTTATGCTCTAAACAGGGTAAGAATAGCTTTTTTAGAATCTTCATATCTCAACCATTGCATTGTAAGGAAGAATTCACATTCTTGATCTCAATTAATTTAAACATCTTTTGCCAGGTCGAGATCAAAATGGAGTATAACGTCTAGCATTTAAAAAATTAAAATAAAAATCAGCAAGACTTTTTACTTTTCGAAAATCAAACAAAGGTTAAATTAGATTTGAACATTTTTGCATTTTTGCTCTACTCTTCGCACAATTCAAGTATACGTCAAAACATCAATTTGCAGCGATTGTATAACTTAGTTGTGCACCCACGATTGCTCCCTCCATAGACAAAAATGATAGTTTTTTAAACGGAAAGATAGTTTATATTGAATTGTTTTGTAGAACATACTCCACTTAGAAATAGTCGCAATCAAGGGTGGAGGCCGCGGAGATACTTGTATGGGTAAGTGGGCCATGCCCCCCATTTTTTTTCTTTTTTCCAAGTACTACTAATATAATATTTTTTGCCACCCCCAAACAAAATTATGAAAGACTAATTACTAATTATAAGGATTAAGTAATACTCCCGCCGTCTCAAAATGATTTGCGAATTCAACATTTTTTGGTCTAACGATGTTAAAATTAAAGCTGACACATAATTCACATTTAAAAATGGCCTACTATACCAGGTAACGGATTATGGACTATAAAATGATCCTTAATTGAGATCACCCAAGAATAATCGATAATTGAGATTATTAACGGATGATCGACAATAGTTGATATTATTATTTTCAATTTTTTTTGTTAAACTGTAATGAAAACATATGCTTTGAATTCCTTTTAAATCTGTCTCATATTAAACCAATGAATATACTCCACATTCGTATTCTCTCTTCTCTAAGTCTCTTTTGTCCCCTTCACTTCCGCCTTTCCCATTCTATTCAGCCATTCCAAACACATTATTAGTTCAACTTAGAGCCCGTTTGGTAGCGCGAAAATTGGCTGTTTTGGCTGTTTCTGCTGAAATTTATGAAGTTCTGGCTGAAGTGGCTGTTTTGGCTGATTCTGCTGATTCTAGAAAAAAATATTTTAAAAATATATTTTATTAATAAAATAAAGAAAAAGTTACATGTAAAAATAGCTAAAATGGTCATCTACAGTAACTTCAGCCAATACAGCCAGAAAAGTAACTTCAACCTTACTTTTTCTGCTTATTACACAATTCAGCACGCGAAAGTAAAAATTACGTGTTTGGTGAAAAAGCTGGCTGATAAGCCTGATAAGCCGAAAAAGGGGGTCTCCAAACGGGCTCTTAAAGTGTTGCTTGTCGACTGTCTTTTTCCATGTTACACAACAGAAAGCAAAGTAAGGTCACGGTCCTCACGGAACGTGATAAAGTAATCATGAGAATGATGAGATTCTCCTAGCGAGAATTAATACTCCATAAGTTTATTGATAAAGATCAAAGTTATTAAAAATCTGATTTTATTGGAAAGATAGACTCAAAGTGGATCAAATCTATCATATTTTTGGAATGTATGTTTATGTAGGAGCAAGATTATTAGTATGTCTGTATATATCAAAGCAATTTTATCGATATGCTGATTGCTGATGTTGTTACCAACGGTGGTTCCTAAAAATAAAGTGTTTTTTGGTAGCCCATTTGGTAACATTCAATTGGCTAAATCGACTGAATCCGTTGAAATTGATACTTTTTTGACCTGCATTCGTTGAATCTACCGAATTATAGAAAAATTATATTTACATTGTATTTTACTAATAAAGTAAAGAATAAATTATATGAAAGATAGCTAAAGTGGTTATTTACGGCCTGTCAATTCAATCTGAAAAATAACTTCAATCTCATTTATTTTAATTATTACAGGATTCCGAGCGCGAAATCAAAATGTACACACTCCATATTTGGTAAAAAGGTTAACTAATAAGGCTCATGAGTTAAACACATGAGTTATCTAACGGGCTCTCAATCTTCTTGTGACACTGCAATGATGGCCATGGGGCTTGCATACTTTCAATTCCTTCCAAATCAAGCTTCCCCAAATAATTTCCATTATTATTGACATTGCATCTTTCTCCTTTGACGATCTTTCATTTGAAAAGTTATATACTCTCATTACATGGGTAGCCTTTTTTTTTAAATTAGGATCCTGTTAGTATACTTCATTTACACTTTACTAATTCAATATTAATCACATAATTTCAATATTCTTAATAACTGCAACACTCATGATATAGTAATAGTCCGTTCTCACACCAAAAGAATTAAGGAAATTGGTGTTTGTACATAGACAAAAAAATTGTCACCGTGAGACACAATTCTCATCACAAAATCAGAAAAAATTGTACGTGCACTAATAAAATGTTTGACGTGTAAAATGACGTGTACATGAAGCATTGTTGAAGAATTAATGCTGGATCTGGAAACATCCCACAGAGCATATAGGTCCACTTATAGCACCAACAATTTTTTATATGTATTTGCAGTGAATGTTAACTCTCATATAAAGTAGGGAAAACTATCAAATAAGCCCCCGTACTATACCGAAATAGTCGATTAGGTCCTCGTACTTTACAAACACTCAATTAAACCCTCGAACTATTAAAGAACGTTCAATTAAGCCCTTTTGGTCGGTAAGTAACCGGTTTCCCGGTTAAATGTAACCCGTTTCCCGGCAGTCGCCGTTCCTGGGGTTCGAGCAAATCGTCGCCGTCGTCACCGTTTAACCAGGAAACCGGTTACTTACCGACCGAAAGGGCTTAATTGAACGTTTTTTAATAGTTCGAGGACTTAATTGAGTGTTTGTAAAGTACAAGCACTACATAAAAATTCACTTATAGAGGCAACTCATTGGGGCAACTTACATATTATTGTCTCTAAAACCTGTTTTTTGCATCAAATAGATAATGGTTGCCTCTAAAAAGTGCAATTTGAGGCAACCTTGTTTTATTTGCCTCTAAAAGGTGCTATTTAGAGACACAATTTCATGATTGTCTCTAAAAAGTGTTATTTTGAGTCACACATACTATATGATTGCCTCTAAAAGTGTTATTCGGAGGCATTTTAATGATTGTTTGTAAAAGTTAATTACATTATTATGAGCTCGATTCACAGCCCTGTTTTTTGGTTTATCAGAAAACTTAAAAACCAAAGGCGTATCTTTTGATCTTTCTCACTGAATAATGTAATAATCCAAATGAGTAATGTTGGAGTTAATTCTGACCGGATTGCCTGAAAGTTACTGTAGAGGATCATTTTAGCTATTTTTTCACACACACACACATATATTATTAATGAAAAGTATTTTACTTTTTTTTCATAAATCAGTAGAATCAATCAATACAGTCACTTCAGCCAGAATATAATGAATATCAGCATAATCAATCGATTCATGTGATTTCAGTGTTACCAAACGAACTCATAATTCCTTCTAAAGCATATGCTCATAAATGTCACTCGTTGATAAAGCAAAAAGTATACCAAGTAATCAAATATGATTTGAACCGTTTGAAATACATATTTTTGTCATATATCACATATATCTTCCCACTTCCAAAGTGGATGAGATTAAAAATAGTGAAATGGGGTATGAATTATTGAGGGTATGATGGGAAAATTTGTTGTTTTGATTAAGAAAATAGATATATAGTTTTTTTGTCAGCTAGTATTCCAGTCTTTACAAGACCTTTTTCTAAAGTAGGACCAAAATAGTACTTCCTGGCAAAACAAAGGGATTAGGGGTGACTTTAAATATCTATTTTCTTAATCATATATGTTATCTGATTTTTATACACATTTTTGTATAACCTTTTTTTCCCTCAAATTTATTTATTTTAATTTATCTATTTTTTTACTAGTTTATAATGAGTTGTTCCATCATTTGCAATGGAGCCAAAGATTCATTATTTTTTGCCTTGAGAATATGATAGGATAAAGCAAAATGGCTCACTAAATTTTATGCGCTTCTTTGTTATGAAGCAGCAGTCAGTCCATGCAATTTTGGACGCGATTTTCACTATGGGTCATCCGGAAACAGTCTCTTTGTGCTTTAGTACAGGGGTAAGACTGCGTACATCCGACCCCCCTTACCCCACTGCAGGTGGGAGCCTTTGCGGCACTAGGGTAAATGAAAATGAAAATGACTAGTTTATAATGAATTAATTTTAAATTATCAATTTTTAGTTGGTGAATCAAGTAATTAGTGATATATTTTCAATTAGTGATTCACATTCATGTACTACGTGTAGAAACTGGAAGCATTACTTCTAAGTTGATGATTTTTTATCGTACTAAGCTTTGCTTTTGAATCAATACTTTTTTGTATTAAAACAATTAGTCCGCGTTTTTGTTGCAGATTCTGATTAAACTGAACCAGAAGGATCTCTTAGAGCAGTTTGAGACGGAACTGTAGAAGTGGTACAACCTATTTCTTATTTGGTTCTATGTATTAAAATACTCACACGGATATCTCGGTATAATATCTTCTTTACTTTAGTGCTACAACTATATATATTTTTATCTGTGATCTTTTATGTTGGTTTTCTAAGTGTTTTGAAAACCTCTTAATGTTACTGTGAACTATCAATGGCTTTCTCTGTGTGTTTTGGCCCTTTTCTCTAGTTTTAGTTTATGTTTCTAAACTTCCATTGCTTAGGATGTTACTTGCTTTTATTTTGGTTGGGAACTCTTAAATTTGAAGTCATTTATTGAGTTTGTATTATGATAGATTTTTTGATCATTTTATTGTGAGACTTTGATATATATTTTGGCGGCTGCTTATCATGTTTTTATTACGGGTTCATTCGTTTGAGGTATTAAGATATCTATTTTTGTGTGTTTCAGTTTTAACATTTCATGCACAACTTATTAACAAAGTTATTGTGTTAAAGATAATTTATGAGACAATTGGTATACTAATCTAGTTGGAAGTGCAAACTATTCCACTCTTGAGTGTGGAAGCATTAAGTTCTAGTGTAAATAAGTAGTATACTTTGCACTTCAAGTCTGGAAGCATTAACTTCAGATTATTTTGTGAAGTTATATAGTATAACACATAATATCAAAAAGAAAATTCTATTAATAAGATCAGTTGCTGAAGTTTCAATAGTTACAACTTACAAATTGTTTATTAAAGTACCGGCATACATATATTTGGCGATAGAGGCATTGGCTGATGTTAGTTCATGGTGGCTTGATAAGTCCGTATTTTGACACGTATTTGATGCGTGTTGAGATCGGCTTTTGATGATTCCTAGTTTTAAGGTGTTACAAGTCTCAATTTTAGCTCAAGTTATGTTTACCGGGCGTTGGTTCGAGTTTTGTGTTGTTTGTAGTCAAAATCAGGAAATTTGAGCCCGGCACCGGCACTTGAGGAACAATCGGGATGATTCGAGAGGCATTCAAGAAAGATTTGAGAGATTTGGAGGTCACCGGAAGATTCACCATGAAGATTTGAAGGAAAAAGAGCTCTGGGACTGGCTTCGGGATAAAAAAGAAGATGAATGAAGCTTGAAAACGACGATCAGGATGACCTTCTGTCAATCGTTCAAGCATATCTCTTTGAAGAAACATCCAATGTACACGATTCAAGTTCCATAGGAAAGCCAACTTCAAGGGCTACAAATCATATGAAGACACCTTTGCGAGAATCTGAGAGGAAGAAGGTGAAAACAGACGATGAAGTCAGATGATCTCTGCTGCGATTTCAGAAAGACACCTTACACCGTTTTGATCATATCTCTTGATTAGATGATTTAAATCACATTCGGCAAATTGTGGTCGATAGAGGACTTCATTATCTACAACTTTCATGAAGGAAGTTTTGTCAAATTCGGAAGTTAAGTAGGCACGATCGTGCCCTCAAAGTCAGATACGATCGTGCCTGAAGAGAAAAGCACCGAGGAGTTACTGCCAGCCAGGCACGATCGTGCCTGGAGGGAGGCACGATCGTGCCTGCCCAAAATGCGCATTTTTGCTCCGGAGGCACGATCGAAGGCACGATCGTGCCTGGCATCATGTCTGGCTCCGAAAATCCTAATTTCGCCCGAATTTGTTCCGTTTTTCCTATTTAAACAGCCTGTAAACCCCGTTTTCGAGGGGGGAGCTTAGAGAGAGTGCCGAGCACGAATTTTAGAGATCTTTTCAGCCTTGTTCATCAATCTTTTGGGATTCTTTGTAAGTTCCACCTTTTTTAATTAATGACAATTAATTCTTTTTATTCCAATTCTATTGATTCTTCAATTATGAATTGTGAGTAGTTTAAATTAGGGATTTGGGATTGATGAAGGGGTTAATCATGATGTATGGCTAGATTCTTTTCGGTTTAATTGCATGAATGCCGTTTAATTTGTGTTTGAATAATTTAATTGATATCTTTTGTAACCTAGAATCGCGACTAGAATTACAATTGCATGTAGAATAAATTGAGAGAGATCTAATTTGTTCTAGGACACATTCACACACACTTAATCATTCGCTAAGAGATTAGTAGCGATTAAGGGGCCGTAAGCTCGCTCGTCTTGGCAATAATTTAGGATCCTGTCGCATGAGAGATCAGCCTGGTCCCCTAAATTATTGTACTCTACGCCGCGAGAGCGGTAAGAACTTAGTAATGATGAGCTAGGCTCAATTAAATTATTTTCATGTAATTAGACCCGATCTGCCAGAAATCTGGTTACCCCGGAATCGATCCCTGTTCCCTTCGTCATTAATTAGAAAGAACCCTCTAGTTTAATTGTTCGCATTAGTTTTATTTCAATCAACCAACCAATCTCGCACGACGCTTTTATTTTATTTTCTTTTTAATCACTGAATTTAATTAATTCTTGATTCCCTTTTGTCCGTCCCTGTGGAGACGATACTCGTACTTACACCACTATATTACAATCTTTTTAAGTGCGAGAAAACTCACATCATGGCTGCTGGTTTTCCTTGAGAACTTGCACTTGGTCTTACTTCTCAAACTGTACTGGGGGCTGCAACCATGGTGGCCAGTAGCGGGAAGCACCCAGGTCAACTTAAAGATGAGGTAGCCCCAGCTGGTGGCACCACCATCGTCAGGATTCATGAGTTGGAGAAGGCTGGCTTTCGTGAGGTATTGATGAATGTTGTTGTGTAAGCTCTAGATTATTTGTATTACAAAGTCAAAAGCAGTTTTTCTCTTTCTCTTTTTATTAATTTATTCATTTCTTATTAATAAAATTAGGCCACTTGAGTCTACACGAAACAATTACTGTCTGATTATGCACACAAAAAAACTAGCTGACAAATGTTTAGCAGGTCGGATATACTAGCTGTCTAGCTGTAATTGCAGACTTTATCAGAGGTGATTTTTGTAAGTTTATTGAGAATGAGTTTTGCATTAATTTTTCTGTAGTATTTTTGTTAATAACTTTTCTATAATTGTTAAGCTACTTATATATAATTTACAATATCCTAGGTGAACAAGGAGCATAACAAAGAGTAAGGGAACAAAGAGTAAGAGAAGAAGATGAAGAAGAAGATGAAGATCATGAAAATGAAGAAGAAGAATCTCTCTAAATCAATGTATTTCTTTGAAGCTAGAATTTTTATTTATCTTGTTAACTCATAATGTTTTAGTAGCTCTAGTTAGTTCTGTTTTACATGGAGATGTAGATTAGATTGTACAAATTACATTCAGGTAGTAAAAGAAAATTTATTTTGATATTCAGTGCTATACTGTAAATAAAGCCTTACCTTTGTAAGTTATTTATATTAAACTTTAGCATATATTATCATTTATAAAAAAGGATATGAAATTTGGCATAAATATAATAATAGTCACGGAATTTTCTAATTAGTCCTACTTCAGGAGTTGCCTCTAAAAGGCTTCCAAGGCAACACTTAAAGTTGCATTTGATAATCTTTAAATACTGTATATAATGAGGCCTCCAATAACATTTTGAGTCCTTAAATATGGTTGCCTCTAATGACATTTTGAGGCGGAAGGGTATTGTTGTTTCCAAAGATAACTTTTAGATGCAAGCTAATTTTAGCCTCTAAAGGATTCTTTTAGAGGCCACCATCGTTTTGCGACGGACTATTTGTTGGCAACCACTAAATTGCCTCCAAAAGGCATTAGAGGCTACTTTTCTATTTTTAGAGGCAATTATTATGTGCCTCTACAAATCAATTTTATTGTAGTGAATGACCTAATTGACTTTTCGGCATAGTACGAGGGCTTATTTGATAGTTTTCCCTATAAAGTATCCCAATTTTGTGAACTAAATCTCCAACAGATGGAAGAAGAATAATAGTATAATACTTAAAAAGGGCATGGAAAATACTAGATATACTTCTGCTGCAGGATCAACCAAACTCGTCATCATAAATTATAAATTTGAGTGTTGGTTGAGCTAATTACGCAGTACATTAGAGGAATGTTCAGCTGAAATAATTCAATGAATGACAAAGATGATCGTTTTTATTGATAATATCTCACAGTAGATCATCATCATCATCATCTGTACAGCATAATCTTTTGATTTGATCAGTAGCCATCCTTAATGTTAAATTGATCTCAATAAAGTTTATATGAGACGTGTCTCCTGAAAGGAATACATTGACACTGTTTTTCAACAAAATCCAACTGCAACCCGGGCTCTTCTTTATCCCTATCAATCTTTTGGCCAACCTCACTTGTTCCTCATCCGTTTTTTGCCCCATGAAAGAGTACATGTCTGATAGGGCAACATAAGGAGCTGAGTTACTTGGTTCCAATCTATAAATATGCTCAGCCGCAACCTTTGCAAGATCAGGCCGCAAGTGAGTCCTACTTGAACTGAGAAGAGCACCCCAAACCCCGGAGTGGGGTTCAAGTGGCATTGATTTGATCAAACTCATTGCTTCATCAAGCAAACCTGCTTTACCAAGGATGTCAACCATGATTGCATAGTGATCAAGCTCCGGTTCAATCATATATAATGACATCATTGACTTGAAGTAATTCCATCCTTCTTCTACCATCCCGGAATGTGTGCAGGCTAACAGAACTCCAAGAAGGGTAATGGCATTAGGCATTTCACCTTTACCCTCCAGTTCTTTGAATAAATGAAGTGCTTCATTGCCTAAACCATTTTGGGAAAATCCTATTATCATGGCATTGAAGATACAAATATTGGGTTCCTTGACAGATATGAATATTCTATAGGCATCGTTTACGCTTCCACACTTGGAATACATTGAGATGAGGGAGCTCTGGATCAGCAAATCAAATTCCAAACACATTTTGAGAACATGGGCATGTATTTGCAAGCCTTGACTCAATACTGCCAAGCCAGCCGAAGCACTGAGCATACTACATAAAGTTATAGGATTTGGTCGAACCGAACTCTTAATCATCTGCACAAACAAACAAAAAGCTTCCTCATATGCTGCATTGTGAACAAAGCCAGAAATCATAGAAGACCAAGCAATGACATCTTTCTCTGGCATCCGCTTGAACAAAGTAAGGCCCTTCTCAATTAAGCCTTTTTTAGTGAACCCCATAAGTAAAGTAGTCCAAGAAACCACATCCTTCTCTGGAGCCTTCACAAAAAGTTCATAAGCTTCTTCAAGTCTTCCTCCTTGAACATAACAGCTGATAAGAGAATTCCATGAAACTATATCCTTACTTATCATTGCATCAAATGCACTTCTAGCCGCATAGGTACAACCAAATCTGGAATACATGGTTATGATGGAATTGCTTAAGAAAACATCACATATATGTCCTAATTGCAAGACCAATCCATGAATTTGAAATCCTAATTCACATTTTTTGTATTTACCACATGCTTCAAAAATAATAGTCAATGTAGTTGGCTCAACTCTCACTTCACCTTCCCTTCTCATTTGCTGAAATAATGCAAACCCATCCTCAAAGGACCCTGCCCTCATATAACCATTCATCATTGAACTCCAAGTTACGTTGTTCCTCTCCCACATAGCATCAAACAACTTTCTAGCCTCAATAAAATTCCCACTTTTACAATACCCATCAACCATTGAACTGTATGAAACAATGTCTTTTCCCCTCATATTCTCGAAAACCCGGACTGCCTCCTCCAACTTCCCATTTTTCAAATACCCATTTATCATGGCATTTGAACAGACGGGCTCACGGAAAACTACAGGAGTCTCATGATACAATTTCTCAGCCTCACTGAATCTCCCTGCAATAACAAACCCTGTGACCATAGCTGCAAAAGACACCGCATTTCTCTCTGGCATTGCAAGGAAGAACTTAAAAATCTCATCCACATCAAAGCTGCACCTCATATAGGCAGTCAACATCGCATTCCATGACACAACAGTTCGTTGGGGTATTTTGTCAAACAGTTCCCGGGCTTTATTTAGCTGCCCATTTTGGCCGTACGCAGACAACATTGCTGTCCAAGTAACAACATTCTTAGTGGGCATGCGAAAGAAAATTGACTCCGCCTCTTCAATGTTCCCTTTTCGGCCATTTTCTGATATCTGGGAATTAAAGCTTATCAGGGATTTTGTCTGATCAGTGTGAATTTTTTTTAGGGCTGCAGTTGAAAAAGTAGAGGAACGGAGGACACAAAGTGAGGTGTGGTTTCTGAAACAATTGTACACTTGAAGAGCCCTTCGCATGGATACCGTGCCCGTGATTGATTTAGTTTTTTAACAGTGAATGATTGTGCTGCTTGATCTTTTTTACAGCTAAAAAAGTTCATGAGCATCTATGTTGGTTTAGTTTTTGAGTAAATCCCCTTTCCTAATATCGTCGCTTGGTAAATGGGTAAATAAGATCAGGCGGAACCGTACAAATAAGCCCCTTGGCGTGTGACTCCGGCAGGTAACCTTTTCCAAGGTTTAAAGAATACTCTTATTTAGACCAATGCGTTCATTTTAATGCTTTTCATGTTTAAATCCTTTTCATGTTTTTATTTGGACCGTTTTCAAATAAGATCAGATTAGACCAAATCATATCAGACCAGACCAGACTTGGATAGTTATAAAATACATAAAGATGAGATGTTTACCATTATCTCGATCATACTAGTGGAGATGGAAATAAGCGGATAAATCTATGACTAGTTAACATGTTTACTAATTACTAATATCAACAATTTCAATATATGGTAATTTCTTTATAGATTCCGGATCAAATAAAAATCTTTTCTCCGCGAAAATTGTAAACCGTTCACTTTTTCCAATGTGATGCACAATTGGATTTCTATATTGCACTTTTCGGCATTGACACAAAATTTTAACTTATTTACCAAAATGTCACCGTTTTTTTTAATTTGACATCACTCGATCAAAGCTCGAGAAGTGCAAGAGACGTGGTTTAAAGTAAATCAAATTGGGTCAAAAGTGACCATTTGTAGTCTAAGGATGGTTTTTAGTAGAACCACACCCTTTCTTTATACGAAGTACTCCGTATTTGTTATTTTATTATTTGATTCACTTATTTAACACATACTCCCTCCGTCCCTAAAAGAACTTCCAACTTTCCCTTTTCGTCCGTCCCAAAAAGAACTTCACTTTCCCTTTTTGGCAAAGAATTTGTGGTTCACAACATTTCTCTCTCCTCTGCACAACTCTCCACCACACAATTCTCACTTTCTTAATCAGTGTGCCACTTTATTTTGGAAGAACATTTAGGGACGGAGGTAGTATGTTTAATATGTTAATCTTATACTGTATATCACTCTTCATGATCATTAGTGAACATGTTACATGCTTACAATCTATTGGTTTATTGTAGAAGTTTATCTAACTGAACAGTGATTGTTTCTGCTAATTGAGATTAAGAATCGTTAACTAGAGCAATATAGTCCAAAACGGTAATTAAATGGAAAAAATATGAAAAAAAGTGTCAACCCAACATTTCAATGATACACCACGAATATTAAAAATGTCATTAATATTAGACACACAACAATGATTTATTATAACAGTCAACAAACAAGGCAACAGTGGGAGAGAATACATACCAAGTTACAAACCACAACTAGCTTATAAGCTGCTAGCAAATACTACAAACAATACTAACGACAAACATTTTTATTTTACATCGATCTACTAATGATGATAAATGAATGGAACAACACGAATTGAAGACCCTACAAAGGAGACAACCCCACAATTGTACTTAGTTATAGAAGTCCGATCCCCAACTTCCATTAATAAGTAAATTATTACTCGTTTTGCTTATTTCCTCTTGTTTTGGCCAACACTCTTTTCCCGTATGGGTGGCTGTGCAAGTAGTTATAATGCCCGTTTATCAGAGTTACCATTTCTTGCCGGACATACCCCTGCACACCACGAGTAAGGAAGAGAAGAAAATCAATATATAGTGAGTTTCTCGTAACAAACTTATGAACGTAATCATTATTATTACTGCAATCTTACTTACATAGATGATTTTGTCCGTATTAAGGGTTTTTCCATTAGAATGTACTGTTTCTAGTAGAAATTTCACTCCAACACAAGTTTTTTAGTGATTTTTCGCTAGAATGAAGTAGTACATTGCGACGGAAAAGCTCATAAATGAACAAACTAATAAGTTGAGTGACATGTTCTATGCAAAATTACGGGATTCATAATGGATAGATTCAAGAATTATGATGTTTGTAATTGGATTTATTTCAATTCCAAACTAAACCAGATCAATTCAAAATATAAACGAACCAGATCATACTTTAATAGACCAAACCAATTCAAACTAGATTATAGTTAAACAGAACAGATCAAACAAGAACAAATCAGAAAATTTCACTCCAAGGAAAAAAACATTATGGGCTGAATCTGTAAATTTCTCGTAGTTTAATTGTTTGATAGATGTCAGATTATGCAGTATCAGACTTTAAACATGACAATATTTTACTCTATAAAAACTGTCACCACCAAGTAAAAACAGACGGGTGAAATGCATAAATAGTACTTTAACTATTTGTATTGTTGCATTTGGCACCTTAGCTCTTAAATTTTGTCTATGTACTCCACCTTATATACTTTTGTTCATGTCATCAGTGTAGGGTAGACACTATAGTTCTATACATGAAATTTTGATCTCCATGTATGATTTTTTGGCTACAAATTTGAATAATATTGTCAGTTGAAACATTTATGTATAGTTATGGTATTGATTTGATTCATTTAAGAGTTAAATTACCAAAATACAACAATAACAATAGTTAATGTACCATTTATGCATTTCACTCAAAAACAGACCTATCAAGGAACCAACCTTGCATGTTGCGAGGGCAGATTGGGCAACGTAGTTCCCATACTGGTCTTGAAGAAGCATCAACAGATTTGGACTATACATTATCTCTTGTACGATCTGCGCTATTGTTTCCTCACTCTCAAACTCTTTCAGGCATTTCTCAACCACATTGCTCCCATATTTGTTCATCGATAGAGAAACAAAACTTCCCCTTAGCCTTTTCAAGATACCCTCTTTCACTCCTGCTATTTTGAGTCCCAATATGTTTTGCACCACGTAGTTCCTACATCCATGCATATATGATTGTATGCATGCATTAAGAACCATTCATTCACGCCCATATAATGCATCCATGAAAAGAGCCAAAGAGACACCCATCCAAATATCTACCACCATCCCTACTTAAACTTCATCTATTCGTGTTTAGAATGTCTAAATAAAATTCTCTTGTAAAGAAAATCTTGTGAAAGTCCTCTGTTCCTTTTTAGTTGTAATGATTTACATTTCACGTTTGTCAACACACAAGTTTGATTATTACTATCTTTCATTCCTTATTAGTAAGGAATTAAAAAAATCAGATTCATAAAATTTAAAAAGAGAAGAATTTAACAATAATTTTAAATAGTTTAATTTATACTCCCTCCGTATTTAAAAGATGCCTACGTTAGGTTATGGCACAAGATTTAAAGGAGGATAGTAGGGGTAATGAATAGTAGAGAAAAAGTAGGAAAGAGAGTATAAAAAAATAGAGAAAATAAGAGTAATTGAGTACTTTTAAACGAAAAACATACCAAAAAGGGAAAGTATGGGGAACTTTTAAATACAGCCCAAAAGGAAAAGTGTAGGGAACTTTTAAATACGGAGGGAGTAATACATTAATAAATGAAATGTAGTCAAAGTAGAGTATGCAAATAGTGCAAATGTCACCAATGTTACAATTAAAAAGGAATGGAGGAAGTACTAAATACATAGTGTGAAGCCCTATTGAGTAGTGCCAATGCAAAATAGTGCATTTTAAAATAATATCCACCCGAGTAAAAATGGCATTGAAGGAAGTCGAAGAAAAAACTCTTCTATTCCTAAACACCATGAATGTTAAGCTATTACTCCCTTCATCCCTTAAAAAGCTTTCCCCTTTCCAAAATCCATTTTTCTTATCCAGTAAACACTAGGTCAAACAATGTCAAAACAATGTATTTCTATAGTAAAACTTACCCTCACTAAAAATGCATTTCAGGAAATCTTTGGGAAAAATTATTTCCATAATTAAAATGTGTGCTATATATATTTAAATTGGGAAGTTCAAATAGGGACAGAGGTAGTAACTTGTTTATGAGACAAAAAGGGTATATGTTTACGTTACCCGTAAGGATGCTCAGAAAGGACTAGGGAATTTGCAGTAATTTCAGCAATGAGAGGCTCTCGAGATTGAACATCAGCATTCTCCACACAATGTTGGATAACACAGCAGCCACTTTTATCAGTTGCAATGTTCACACAATTCTCTGCTATCACATTCAATAATGGCTGCAAATATATAGGGTAGGAGTATAAAATCCCAATATCAGTCATATAACTCATATATGTGGGTGTTTCTAATTCTTCTTTTGCAAAAAGAAAAAGAAGCAGCTGCATTGTAATGTAGGTACCTTTTTCTCTTCATGAGAGAAGAATTTAATACAGTGTTGGATGACATGGTGGCCATTAACGCTTTTAGCCAAAGTTACAGTGATGCGCCTTAGGGCAGACACAACCAAAACTCTTTGCTCCTTTGTTCTGAGATGCTGCAGCATTGTTTGCATCGCCCTCGTCCTTCATTTATTTTAATGAAAACACTTTTTACCCAATGTTATACATCCACAGATCCACTATACTGGTTCACTAAACAAATCATTATATATTTATGATTGATGAACGAGCTTACCGGAAAAATTGTCCTATATAGGAGTAAATAGTTTTTTGAATTCAAAAATAGTACTTATATATTTTTATTTCTTAAATATGATCCACATGACAATATTCACTATATTGTTTGAAAAGTACTGCCATTATTTACTCCAATTCGGGAACTTTCCCGGGCTTACAATGCACTTCACAAACAATAAATGCACGAGTATGTCATAATTTAAAATTGAAATGTATATGGAATGAAAATTATTATTCTCTCCGTCCTATAAAATTCTTCACAGTTGACTTGCATTGGAGTTTAAGAAAGTGAAAATAGAGTGAAAATGTATCATTGTTATTGAGTAAAAAAAGGTAACCAGGGGCGGATCCAGGAATGAGGGGTGGGGTGGGCTAAGTAGTAAAAATTTTTGTTATTGCATACAAAAGGTTTAGCTTAGGACTTATAGTTATTGGACTGAGTTTTTTTCGAACTACTCGAGTTCGATCATGATTTCGAATTTAATTTAATGACCAAAGCTTAATGAGCTTCAATCTCGAACACGGGCTAACTTTTAGTTTAAATAGTTTGTTTTAACAAAAAAAAGCGGTCGTTATTTTTTTGAGTTTGAATAGTTATTCAAGCTGAATTCGAGCATAGTCATGTTCAATTCGATCTGGACTCGAGCATATTCATAACTTATAAATTATAGAAGGTAAAACTGTCAAATAGGTCCTCGAACTTTCATAAAAAGGTCAATTAAGTCCTTCTATAGGAGGTTCTGTCCGGCCGTCGCGATTTGGGTCAGTTCCCGGTGGAATTTTTTGATGAAATTTTTTTAGCATCTTATTCACCAAGTCTAGTTTACTCATACCAAATTTCAGCTAAAAATTCAATCGGGAACACATTCAAATTAATTCTTGAAGATAACTCCGCATTTTTGCGTTCTTGAATTAATTTGAATGCGCTCCCGATTAAATTTTTAGCTGGAATTTGGTATGAGTAAACTAGGCTTGATGAATAAGATGCTCAAAAAATTTCATCAAAAAATTCCACCGGGAACCGCCCCAAATCGCGATGAGCGGACAAAGTCTCCTATAGAAGGACTTAATTGACTTTTTTATGAAAGTTCGAGGACCTATTTGACAGTTTATATACTATTTTTATAAACTATATACTACCTCCGACCTTTATTAAGACTAATTTGACTTTTCAAGTCAAAGAAGTTAAACTCTGAATGACTATATATTTATACAATAAAATTGATAATATGAAAATGAAATGGAAATGTTCTTTGTTAAAAAGTTTATCATAAAAGTATAAATTTAGTAAGTTTCACATTAATACCTGAGTTAAAATGATGGATCAAAGTTTACCATCTTTGAGTAAAGAGTCAAAGATGGCTAAATAAAATGAGACAGAGGTAGCATATCTAAAATTTAAACGTTTTTAGTGTGATTTATAATTTTATTACTGATTATTAAAGATTTTAGTATTTATTGATATGAATTAAAATACTTCTATAAAAGTATAAAACTAATAAGTAAAAATAGTCGATGTACATAAAACTAATAAGTATTCCCAATTTTAAAATTGAATTGAGATTTTGAATCCATTCTTACATGCCTAAACAGTAAATACATCGTTCTCTATTCTTTAATTGCATTATAAATAAATCATTTTCTAATCTTTAATTCTATCTTTAATAAATAAAAACTATTTTACTATCTACTGAAAAAATTCAATTAATAATCAAATAGAATTACAAAGTTGGTAGGCTTGGGCTGGGCTAGACATTAGTTTTGAGGTGGGCTAGAAATTAAACCTATACCTAAAATAATAAAAATAAATTGGGCTGGGCTGGGCTGGAGCCCACCCCTGCCCCAACATAGATCCGCCCATGAAGGTAACAAATGAGTGATAGCCACAACTGTCACACAAAACTTTCCAAAAAGGGAAATGAAAAGATTTTTTTAAGATGTCCCAAATAGGTAAGTGAGATGAATTTTTGTCATGTTTTGATACTGTCAAAACATGACAGTAATTACTCTCCTTTGTACTCCAACGAGATATACATTCCTATTTTAGAATACACAAATGCTTTTACTCCTATTTAGCACAATTTCTCTAATAAGTATTTTGGGTCATTCATTCATTAATACTATCGTACTAGGTAATAATCTATACAGTATCATTTTAACATAATACGAAGTACTAGTACTTCGCATAGCCACACTTTTTTTTCGAATTTTCTTCTCGGGTTACACGTCTATATAAGTTTTTCCACAACTTTATTATCACATAATTTTTTTCTATCTAATCTATCCTCCGTATATTAATACTCCGTAGATTATACCTAACCAATATTTTCCCTTGAAGCCATCAATCCCCTTTTCGGTTAATTTTAGACACCGTTATTGAACAAAATTATTCATTTACCTTTATTGTTTTATTGGGTTTGCCGATCGATTGGATATCATGTTTCAAAGCTATTTTTAAATAATTGCTATTTTTTTCAATTTTAACAACCGCTTGATGTTATATGAACATATGTAGGCTAGTAACTAAATATAGTAAACGAAAGTATTATTAACTCATTCATTTGAGAAACACGTATATTTAATTTTGAACAAAAGATTATTAAAAATATTTCAACAATATGGACCCCAAATCTTAACAGTTTAGTTTCTAATATGGTATT
Organism: Cuscuta epithymum; assembly: GCA_945859915.1. Classification (NCBI taxonomy): domain Eukaryota; kingdom Viridiplantae; phylum Streptophyta; class Magnoliopsida; order Solanales; family Convolvulaceae; genus Cuscuta; species Cuscuta epithymum. The sequence continues at coordinate 3,367,890 of CAMAPF010000938.1, forward strand.
TCTATTTTTTGCAATAAACATGATTAGCTTTAAAATAACCATATTGTGCATACAAATACTACTACTACGTATGTTATTTTTAATTAGCATGTGATATATTCCTTATAAAACCAAGGAAAGATTTACAAAACTGGAGTACAAACTATAGAAAATTATAAAATAAGAGTAGTATGTTCTTTTTTCCTAAGTAAAAGCATGCAACCGTCCTTCTTGAAATAAACTACCATATTTTGGCATTATCATACTTTCAATTAGTGTATTTTAAATATGACAACATATGTATTATCTTAATTGGGAGTACTTTCCATACATGTTAATAATTACTCTTAATCGAGATGTAAAATCGTAATGTTTCTATTTTGGAATTTTAAAACGCTTGTAATCTTAATCCTATTCAAGCCAATTTCTCATAGATGAATTACCCGTGCATGTCAAGACAAATGGCGAGAAGTTGACGTTCATCCCTGACGGCGGAGAGAAGTAGGTGGTTCATTTGATGTGAATTGCACACTTGAAAAAGTTTTTGAATCAGATAATTCCCTGAAGGATCAATCATCAATTCCCCCACCCGATCTTTTGCCTCGGAAAATATGACCTCAACCTCCTCCGGCTTCCCCTCCTCCAGCTTCTGTTGCAAAAAACGGCAGCTCTGCTGATCCTTGATCGCAAAAATCATCTTCTCGCCGCCCCTCAGCTCCTCCAGCCGCGGCGGCGGAGTCATATTCACAATATTATTATTTCGAACCCTAAACCCATTCCCGAGGTTAATGTTAATGCTACTTTCCAGTAGAGCTTCTTCTAATTCCCGGAGAGATATTGTCGTCTCATCTCTACTCCGGTAGAATCTGGCCGGAACCCTTTGCTCCGGCGCCGGCAGGTTCCGGATTCCAACCCTAAAATTTGAACTCATCGGATCTCCAAGATTCTGAAATTGCCGACTACCATGAGGAGAGTAATAAGGATTCATATTCATACCTCCAGAATTAAATCTAGTGCCCGCTGCCGGCGACAACCTCGTAGACGGTAAAAACTCCGGCGGAAAATAATCTAAGGCGGCGCTACTGCCGGTGTTTGTGGTGACGTGGATTCCATTATTAGGGTTTACGTGGAACAGCCCAAACTGCTGGTGATTGTGTTTTCTGATCATAGGAGTTTGGAATAAGCCGCCGTTGTTATCGGAAGGTGAGAGAAACCCCCAATCTGGCGGCGGGTAACGGCGGTTTCCGGTGGCGGACATGATCTGATCTCCGATCCATTCGTCCATTATGGTGAGATCGGATCTGATGACGAAGAAGGGTTCGTAAATTATGGGGCGCAGTTAGGTTATTGGATAGGTGATAACGTGTATATTAGGGTTTATGATGCTGCATGGATTGGTGAAGATGAGATTGAGCCAAAGGGAAACTCTTCCTAAATCCTAAGTATGAAGTGTCACTAATAAGCGGTCTCTATAGGAAGGGTGCGTATGATATTATCTCGATTTGTGAAATTTATTGACATTTAATCACGCACTAATTTAATTTAGTATGAAACGTACATATAGGGGTGTCTTCAACCGTGGATTGTAATGAATTTAAGATTTTAAATCCAATGAATTATATGGGTTGAATTCTATATCAATAATATCATTCAGGTGAAATCATATGAGATTCTGTTTCATAATAATTGTATAAGTTCTCATAATAAACTTTTTTCTTGAGAAGCTGATAATAAACCTTAAGAGAACAAATTCACGTGGTCAAACGTCAATGGAATACGGGTTTTCCCCTAAATATTACTAATAAATCAAAGGCATTTTCCAAAAAAGTGACTAACTGACTACTTTTGAATATAGACAAAATGTGACTAACATGGTCACATATTTGGAAAATCATGATGTAACTGTAAATTTTTTATGTCATTGCAATTTTTCGTGTCACTATGGATTGACATTCCCATATTTTAATGTCATTTATGTATGTCACTGTCAGATTTTCATGTCACTTAAGATCGTACGGATGTCACTGTCGTCGAAAATCATGTCACTTTGACAGTTTCCGTTCAATGAAATTGCCGCCCCCGACACCGGCAACGCACAAAACAGCCCCCGCCGCCAACACCGCTGCCGATCAGCCCCCGCCCCTGACACCATGGTTGATCCGCCCCCACATACACACTCGACAACCACCACCGTTGACAGCCGCCGCAATAATAACCGTGACCACACCGGACCCTCCCCAGCCCACCACCCCCTCCCCAGCCCCTCCCTAGCCAACCACCCCCCTCCCCAACCTACCAGCGGACCAGCCCTTCCCCAGCCAACCAGCCCCGGCCCCCTCCCCAACCCACCATCGGACCAGCCCCCCTCACAGTCTCTCCCCAGCCAACCAGACCCCTCCCCAGCCAACCAGCCTCCCTTCCCAGCCAACTAGCCCCCCACCCTAGCACATTCACCAGCCCCCTCCCTTAGCCACCAGCCCCCCTCCTAGCCCCTCCACTATCCACCAGCCCCTTTCCTAACCGACCAGCCCCTCCCAAGCCCCCAAGCCCTGCACAATCGTAGCCCAAAACCACACCCCCACCCAGCCCTGCAACCGCCGTCGTCTGTCGGCATCAGATCTGAAGCTCTGATCTAACCGATGGATCTCTGTCGCAATCGATGCAATCGCGGATGTAGAGACCAAAACGACGTAGAAAGCAGAGGAAGAAGAGTTAGGCCAGTAGTGGTTGTCGTCTCCAAGGCTCGAGACGCCATCACCGAACCCTATCCATCATCGTCGAGGAAGAGGTCGTCGGAGAAGAAGAGGAGGAGGAGGAGGAGGAGGAGGAGGAGGCACTACTAGATTTTCTGCTATTTGCTGCTCCTCATTTGCTGCGGTCCAAAACAAAACCGCAGCAATTGATGATTTTTTTAAGTATTTGTTGTGGTCATTTAGAAACCGCGGCAAATAAGTACATTTTTTATAGTTATTGCTGCGGTCATGCCCGAAATGCAGCAAATAACGATTCCATTTTTGCCATTATTATTTTTTCCTCACTATTAGCTGCGGTGAAATTGGACCGCAACAATACGTCCAGAGTTTTTAGCTATTTGATACGGGCTTCTAAAAACTGCAGTAGTTGCTGAGATGAGTACTTAGGGTTTTTTCTAAACTACGAAGGAATTTCACAAGCCTGCATATCACTTTCTCCTTACCCCGCCCAAGACATCGTTGCCGCCCTCCTAGCAACACACCACCACCGCACCCCTCCCAGCAGCAGACCACCGTCACCCCATTCCCAACAGCACAACGCCGTCGCCGGCCTCCCAATAGCACATCGCCATCACCTGCCTCCCAACATCAATCCGCAATCTCCGCTCCTCTGTGTCTAGGGAACAAGTTGTAGCCACTAGCCGCTGCTTGACATTAAGTAACCACTACTCCTTCAGCCTGGCGCTCTTTCCTGAGCGCCGCGTCTCCTTATTGACTCCTCCGCTTCACTTATTAGAGGTTTATTCCTCAATCTTTTATATTTTCAAGTAGTTTGCTTTATTTGTTTATCATTTTACGAAAATTGAATATTTGTTTGGATTTATGAAATAAGTACTGATGTTTATGTTTGTATAAGGTTGATTTGTATGTATTTTTGAAGTTAATTCCCCAAGCTAATTCTCCGCCACCTGTGGTTCTCCCAACCAACTGTTGTCGATTGGTGTTGCCGATGATGCCTCCGATTAGGGTTGCCAAAGGGTTCTGCTAAAGAATACCATCGTCCAAGTTATATATGCTTAATTTATTTTTATTTTTTGATGTATGTTTAGTGTGTCTTATACATGCTTAAATATGTTCTTCCCATTATATATATATATATATATATAGAGGAATGCTCCTGTCCAGACGTCCGGACAGGAGCCGCCGTCCGGCCGGCGGCTTTTGGCCGCCTTCCCGGTGGAATTTTTTGATGAAATTTTTATGGCATGTTCTCCATCAAGTCTAGTTTATCCACAAAAAAATTCAGCTAAAAACTCAATCGGGAAGGTCGTCAAATGATTTTTGCAAGTTAACTGGTCCGGAAAATACATATTCCGGACCAGTTAACTTGCAAAAATCATTTGACGACCTTCCCGATTGAGTTTTTGGCTGAATTTTTTTGTGGATAAACTAGACTTGATGGAGAACATGCCATAAAAATTTCATCAAAAACATCCACCGGGAAGGCGGCCAAACGCCGCCGGCCGGACGGCGGCTCCTGTCCGGACGTCTGGACAGGATCTTTTCTATATATATATATATATATATATATATCACTAATTATAAGAATAACTCAATTCATTTGGGATAATATTAGAGTAAAAATGAATTTGATGCAAGTTTAAATTAGTTGTAACTTTTCATGTCAGCAATCTAAGATAATTCTTCCCGATGCACTTCAAAGTAATTTGGGATAATACCTTAGATTCACTTCATTAGATGAACGCTGATTTAATTTTGGATATTAGTTTGTTTTTATTAAAAAAGTATGTCTTCATGACGATTTCCATTAGAAGAGGGGTATAATGTAGTTTGAGTTGTTTGCGTAGATGGGTTATTTGGTTGTTTAGCCGCTGATTGAGCTATTATTATTACCCATTTAGCACCAACAACAAAAAAGGGAATGGAGAATGGAATAAGTTGTAAGAGTAGATGATTTGAGTACACAGAAAGGAGTTGTTTCATTGTTGAAGTACACATATGATTTGGCAATAATTTTTGTTGCAGGTAATTCTGTTCTTTGTGCTTGGTTATTTCATTTAGTGAGTATTTTTTTTATATTCAAACGTTATTTGCAATTAGACTAGTCTAATGGTTGCAGGGCTTCTTCAGTGGCCACAAGGAACCTTTGCCTCAAATGTTAGCATCTTGTCTCATCTAGTTTTTTCCTCATGAAGGCACACGCTATGGTTACTCCTTTTCAATGTTCCTTTTGGGGTTTTAATGTTCTCTCTATGCCATCTTTTTAATGTTCTTTGTTGCCTCTTGAAGTTCTAAATCACTTCAGCGTGTTACTTGTTTGTTTCATTTGTAATTAAAATCCATTATTTTTCATATCCACATTCTTCTCTTAATCCATTGGTTTCTAATGATATTATCAATAGGTCATTGTGGAACGAGAAAAACATACGATAACTGTATAAAGAGAGGTTGACTGTGGTATTGAAACATTGTGTTTGGGCCTACGTTCTTGCAGTAATCACATAAGACACCCTTCACTGAAATTTACTCATGTCCATCCTGTCTTAGGTTCTATAAAAGCTTTTATCATCCTGAAACATTTGGTTGCATTGAAGTGATTGAACAGTAGTATCATCTCACTTTAACATTTCAATTTGAAAATATTTTAGTTCTTTCCTATATGCAATAAGTTTTTTTCACTTTCGGTGCACGGCTAGTATCTGTTTTGATGCATTGTGTTCTTCTGATCACTGGCTAATTTATAGAAAAAGGCTGGCTTGAGACAACTTGGATAGTCAAGGAAATTTGGGTATAATAATGAAATTAAACTGATGGGTGATTACTTGACTATTCCATTTAAAAAAGCTCCAGATTAGAGCATAGAATTGACTAGTGAAGCTGTTGAATTCTTGAAGGAAATATTTAGTACATTTTTATCCAATGTCATTGTTTGAGTTTTTTTAATGCAAAAAACATATATATATTTCTCTAATTATGTTTTTTTAATATTTTAGACTTGTTGGAGTACCAGAAGAGATGAATCTTTGTCGAGAGATGAAGTATGTGAAGCTTGCGATGGGTTGGTGATAGAAGTGTGATTATTTTATTGTAAACTATTAGCTCTTATAAACTTTTATGAGATGAAGGTTTCTATTGTATGCAAAGTGAGCTTTGGTGATGTATAAGTTCATTGTTTTGGAATTATGTTTTTGATTTGTGATCTGAGATACTACTGTTGTAAAATGAATGTTTCTTATTTTATAAATACGATATGTTTTGGCTTAAAACAACATCTTTGTAAATTTGGGTACTAAAACGAAACAAAAAAATATTACAATTTTTGCTTTTTTCCCATTTTTTTGGTGCAAATAAATTTTAAAAAAATTAATACTATTTGCTGCGGTTAGGAACCGCAGCAATAAGTCCAAAATTGATTTTTTTTCAAATACATATTTGCTGCAGTTTGGAACCGCAACAATGAGAGGGAGACGGAAGGGCTGAGGTTAGTTGTAAATCATATTTTTGGAAAATTCAAAACCAGTCATATTTTTGTCCATCAAAAGTTTATAGGTAATATCTATGCCAATATTTCAATGGAATTTCATTCTATATACTACCTCTGTCCTGAAAATGTTTATCATATTGACTTTTCTTGGTCAATGATGACAAACTATGATTTATTTTTTTATTATTATATTTGTATATAATTTATAATTTTTATATTTTTATGAAAATGTGTTTATGAAGGAAAATTTTAATACGTAGTATAAATATGCCAACTCCGAGATCAAATCCGTTGCTTTTAAGGGATTCTGTAAACAATGCCGCCCTCATAAGCAACATTCACCATTCTTCTATCATCATCAACAAGACCATCATAAAAGTAGAGTATGAGGTCTTGCTCCGTATACCCATGGTATGGGCAACTAGCACACAAGTTTTTGAATCGCTCCCAATATTCATATAATAACTCATCATCTTTTTTTTATCAATGTTGCTTATTTGTTTTTTAGGAAGCACTTCTTCATTAGCACGTCCATGTATCTATACTCCCCGAAGGGAGATAGAATAGTCAATCCTTTGTCGTGTCCTTCAGTGAGAATGGAAAGGCTCTTAGCTTGTGATCTGTTCTTCAATAACATTATACAGTTTCATACTAGTGCAAACTATATGAAACTCTGAAAGATGTTTGTTTGGGTCCTCACCTCGTAGACCATGGAAGGAAGGAGGTAGATGAATGAGGCCGGCCTGATTTCAATTCAAACATAACACCCTCATTTAGAGTAGGGAAGGTGATACAGAGAGTTTGTTGATTTAGATTAGGGGATGTGAGTTCCCCTAATGTCATTGTTTCTAGAGTCATGTTGATGGGATCTTCATATTCACTAGAGCGAGAGCTAGCGTTTGATGGTTCTTCGGTTGAAACATCCTCCGAGTCGGTAATTGAAAATTTATTTTTCAACCGCTCGAAAGTTTATTCTATTTATGGGTTTGCTTGGTAGGTGATTTCGTTTATAGAACGATTTTTTACCATATACTCGACAAATTAAATAAAGCTCAGAAAATAGAAAAGTAAGAACTCTTTATATTAATTTTTTCGAAATAAAATGAAAAGAAAATTATTGCATTTGCTCAGAAACGGCGCCAAATTTGACGACACTAAAGTCGCTGTGCAACCCACTATCATCATACTTACGTGCACTTGTACTTGTGTGTCTCAAAATAATGATCAATACAACACTTATACAGAGCATAGTGAAGTAATTAAGGACCGTATCCACAGGGAAAGAAATATCTTTCTTTTGAGTAATAGTACCAAGGGGGTTTTAAGATTATTGATTTGATTTTAATTAATTTTAACACTAATAAGATGAATGACTTAATTATATATGTGGTTTAATAAAATAGAGATTGAGACTTGATTTTGCTTATTTCTACTTAATGAAATGTTCGTCGATCCCGGTTATATCTTTAACTATTTTCCTCTCGAATACTCAATCGTGGAGTATCTCCAATTCATCGAGGGTAGTTATTAATAATGAGACGCGTTCATTAATAAAACTTACTATCAAGTCAATATAGAACACACGTCGTATATTGACCCGATAGTAGCAATAAAACTTAAGATGAAATCGATTGAGATTATAACCTCAACACAAGCGGTTTATTGGTTTAATCAATATAATTAATTCCCCCTAGATTATTAACCATCAGACGCATGCATTAATAATCCAAGTTTACTACCGTGAAAGGACCTAAAGATTAACAAGCGTAATTCGCCGATCGATTCTAGTAATAATTAATATATGAAACAAAACTAGTTGATTCTTTAAGTAATGCTCAAATATTAATATGGATATAAAATAGGAATGTAATTAATATTCAAGGAAGGTGATTAAAGAAAATAACTCGCAACTTACAAATCATAAGCTTCAACGTAGCAAAACCAAGATGGAAGGGTTTAACTCCTCATTTGGAGACTAAATATACTAGAAAATATAAGGGAAATACTTGTCTAAACTGAGCTTAGAAGTATATGAGAATTGTGGTGACTTTAATGTGAAGGAAAAGATGTGTATTTGTAGGCATATGGAGGTGGCAGGGTTGTGTGCCTGATCTGGTATATAAGGTACCCAATCTTCAGCAGCTTCTCGAAAGTTATAAAAATCATACGTACCCGACCTGGTAGGCTGGTATGTCGCTCTACCCGATCGGGTATGAGACCAGATCTTCAAATTATTTCAGCCACTTTCAAGTGTTCTCTGGATTTGATTTTGATAAGCAAATTCGGTCAATACCCGACCGGGTACATGAACATTTTCCCAAATCTTCAATTGATCTTGTCCCTTTGCACATTCCTTGGTTTTTTAGGATCCATTCTTTGATCCTTTAAATGAATTTGACTTGTCCTAAGCTCAGAATAATTCTAATATAAATAAATGACAAATATTTTAACAAACTAAATATTACACCAAAAGTGTTTAATTTCCAAACTAACGAACAACAGTACTAATAAAAATGCAAACATACAAATAGAAATTACTACAATCTCAGCTATACCAACGGAAATGTATGCAATTCCGACATAAATTAGAGTGTTAGTAATTTAGTATACATTCTGTAGGTGTAGACCAACACCAACATATTTCTTACCCGTTGGAATAGCTCATTAACTTATACCAACAAAATACTTACTGTTAGTAATTACATTTGGTATAGACTTATTAAAAGAACTTTACTTAAGTTTTTGCTATTAGTCATTTGGTAAGCTGCTTGAGGTAAGTACATAGTGTTGCTTCTGTGGTGAGTCTGTGGGTGAAGAATAATCCTTATGTCCATGTCCACTAGATCAAGGCGTGCCTTATAATTGTATTTTGTCTCTCCTTGTCATATCAGTGTACCAAAAATGATATCACAAACATTTTTCTCAATATGCATCACATTAAAGATTGTGACGTATTAAAAGATCCTTCCAGTACATTAATGCGAATAAAATGCTCTTCTCCTTCTTCCATGGTCCACCTTCATTAGAATCGAAGTCTTTTAATTGTCTGAACAATCCATCCCCTGATGGTGGCAAATGGGCAGTTCTAAACTCATAATTCCCATCAAAAGAGTGTTTATCCTTCCTAAACCGATGGTTACTCTCCAACCACCTATGGTGTCCCATGCAACAAAATTTTCCATCATTTTTTAACCACTTGGATTCAATATCATATCATATCCACAACAAGGACATTCATACTTCCCCTTCGTTCTCCATTTGGATAAATTAACATATCCTCGAAATTCATTAATAGTCCAAAGCAAAGATGCATGCTTGTTGAATTTTGCTTCATTGACACATCATATGTCTCAAAACCAACTCGCCAAATCTCTTTTAATACATCCATCTAAGGTTGCATGAACAAATCCAAATAATTCTCAGGACTTTTTGGACCAGGAATAATTAAAGATAATATGAAATTGGGTTGCTTCATACACATCCATGAAGGAAGATTATAAGGAATGAGTACAACGGGCCATGTGTATTGTGGTTTATATATATAGATTTGAAAGGATTAAAACCATCATATCTGCAGGATGCTTTTGGCGCCCATCTTTAATGTGTTCGTTCTTCTTCATGCCACGTCATTGAAAGAGCAGTTTTATATGACATATACAATCTCTCGAGTCTTGGAATCAATGGAAGCCAGCGTAATATCTTTACAACTCTTTTCTTCTTTTTCATAAAAGCATCTTCACCCTCATTTACGCATTCCTTCTACCTAAAAGCCCCACACTTGTGACATTTTTCTTCTTTTGCCCAAACTCAAGGCATTGATCATCTTTTTCATTTCATGATAGGACTCTGGCAATGTATTCCCTTGTGGAAGAGCATGTTTTAGAATCTTCAACAACATACTTTTGGAGTTATTTGTCCATCCATCAAGACATTTAAATATTTAATGTGAAACAAATGGATGACGAATGATAGCTTCAAAAATTTCTTGCAACTCAGATATAAGTCCACATCTGCATCTTTGAGTAAACTGTATAATTTGTCACTGTCAATCTTGTGACTAGAATTATTGCCATCGTAATTTCTTGAGTGTGTGCCTTCAAAGCCTACATTAACGTTAATGTTAGGCATCATATCACACAAGTCATGAATTTCATGTTCGAATTCATCGTCAATTTGGGCATATCATGCGTTGTAGAAGTAGTTCCCTCAAACACCTCACCATGAAAAACCCATCGAGTATATCCCTTAAAGAAAGCCATCACATATCAAGTGATCGAGGGCTAATTCTCTGAACACTTTATGCTTGTTGACACATATAACACATGGACAACGGATCTTCAGTGGATCTAGCGAAGGCAAAATCTAGGAATTTGTTGACCCCATTAATGTATTCCTCACTAGTTTTTGATGTTAAAACTATCCATGTTTTATCCTTCTAATTTGTAAGAAGTAATGATGTTATTGAGATAAGGTGAAGATTCATACTCAAGGATTAGGTGATGCTGGAAAATCAAATAGTGAAAATGTACTAGACACGTCTAATACCAAAATAGTCCATCTTTATGGGACTTGCATGGCCAAAATGAAACACTAGTGTTTCTGTGCGGAGTTCATTTACATATGAAAAGGAAATATTGAGAGCAAATAAGAATTAGATATTATTCTTCACCCTTTATCCTCATGTATGGTTTCTAATAGATAGATACATGTAATAATTAAACTAATTCTTTAATCGACATGAAGAAGATACATATGAGATTTAGTTTGGGAGTATAATATGAGACTAGTTAAAATCATATGAGACCAGTAATGTGAATTGGAGTATATAACTATTATCTATTAAATGAATTCATATAATGTGTGACTAGTTAAAACCGGCCAGAATACTTATTTTAACTAGATTATTAGATCAATATAAGAAACTATGTCTCTTATAATCCAAAATATAGAGGGTCTGAAAGAGGATCTCGATAAAATAATTAGTAGCTTTGAAGGTGGCTAAAGATACAGAGCTATTTAATCGTATATTTTATTACTATGTAATAAAATATGTGCTATGATTTTTTTTTTTAAATCAACTCCTGAATTTGAGCAAATTGAGATCAAAATGGTTGAAAAATCATCTATTTTACCTTCATCAATCATCAGCAGTCACTAATGTTATTCTTGCTTCGGGATATTTTTGTTATCTTTTGTTTTTGCATAATATCTAGACGGGGGCTTACACATATGCTCATATGGGCTATGACAATACATGACTCGTGAGCCGTGAGGGGTTGGTCTGTAACCCTTATGATGCTCGTATCATAATCTCCAAAATCCAAATAGGTTTTAAAAGATGGTTGTTTAGACTAAAAACCAACTTCTGAAGCTTTAATTTTACAAAAAAAAAATATCTAATGTTCTATTGAGGGTAATTCGTCTCGATCCAAAGGCCCAACACAACCCTTTGAATATAAATAAAATCTTCTCAAATGAAAGATAATTAGGAAAGGAAATCAACTAACGTAATGACTCAATAGCCCAATTGTATTAGTATAATTATGCTGGTTACAAGGAAATGGCCGAACGAGAGTACAGTCCAATTGCTAATACAAGAGCTAGAGTGTTGTATAATTCTAGTGAGTATCAAAATGCTAACCTTTTATAATGGAATAAATGCTACTATTTATACTAAGAGTGAGTAGGTGAGATGAATGACATGGAGAATTATGAGTGGGTGACCTCTTTGCCACTTGAGCACCCCATACTTCCACTTCACCCATACTCCAGCATTAAATGCACCCTTGCCACTTGCAAGGCCCCTCGATCAGCCCTTTGGCTAACCAAACCAGCAGGCAAGAATGATGCTTCTTATTTGTCAAGTATGGAAGCTGATCCGTTCGGGAAACACCGAATGGTACATACCTAATTGGCCAAAACCTGTTCGGGAGTCCACTGCTTTGCTTATTACCTATTGGACTTTGCTACCTCTTTTGGTCCTTGAGGATACTTTGGGCCAGATTATTGGGCTGGGTTATTGGGCCGGACCTAGTTAATATATCCCAACATGTTCTAAAAATATCTTCTGCATAATGAATATATATTTGACTAATTCAATAAAGATTAGATTGCATAAACCTAAGTAATATGACATAGAAGCACCTTTCCTTAATTAGGTGTCCCGCACTCCCGCATCAATTTATAAACAAAATTTAGATTTCTAAATATTTAAAAGGCTCACTAAGTATAACTTAGATACAACATCAAGGGGAGCAATTTTTTTGTTCTTTCTATTCCTTTTACATAGGAGTCTAAACTTTCTCTCTTACAAAGAAAATAGGAAGACTGAGCGGCAATATTTCTTTCTTTCTTGTGGAACAGCCGCACCAGCAAACAAAAGACCCAATGAGTGTCTAAGCTTCATTTTTTTTTCTCAATTTCTTATAGTTCAATTTAGATTCCAAGCAATAATTAAATCTCACATCAACTAAACCTCATAAAAGCTTCGCTATACTGTTGAATAGTCAGAACTGTAGAATCCTTAGATCTAACTGCATAACTTCATATTGATTAAAAAAGTACACATGAGACACACTTTGATTATTCGATAGGCTTATTTCTTCAAACACTTTGGTTGATAAAAACGGATTAACTAGGAAAAACACAATGATTGGCGATTTCAAAACTGAAAAAGAAAAAACATACTGATTGGTGTTTTCTTAAACTGGCGACTCTTAGTGAAGCTGCATCGAGGAGAGAAGAGATGATTGTTAGAACTATGGCGAATCACAGTGACGGAAATTAGGGCTATCTGAGTTGCGTGACTGATGTGCTGCGGTGATGAAAAATTTAAAAGGAGAGAAGAGATAAGCTTGACATATTATGCATGGTATTAATTTAGGATTTACTTTTAATTTTTGTGAATAGTAAAAATGCATTAGATAATTTTTATACATGGTGGGAAAAAAATACGTAGTAGCTAGATTAAATAGTTCATATAGGCGGAAGACTTGTTAAATTAAATATTTGGAAAAGGGGGTTTGCGTTTCTTTTAAAATTGGGTGATTTATCTAAATGGGAGTAATTAAATTCTTAATTGGCAAAATAGGACTAAAGTTTAATATTTCCCTAAATAGGAGTGATTATTTGTAATTGGACATAAATACCCCTGAATCTAACAAAAACAAACTGCCACATGTAGACCACCTGACTGGGCAACTGCCGGCCGCCGTCGTACCAGCCACCGCCGGCCACCGCCGGCCGCCGTCACAACCCCAAAACTAGTTGTTGCTGAAGATTAAGCCGCCGCTGTTGCAGCCTTGATAGCCGCCGCCGTAGATCTGGCCTCCGCCTCTCTAGATCCGGCCAGATCTGACCTCCGCCAACCACCAACTGCCGCCCTAGCAGATCTAGCAGCCACCATTGCATATTCAGACGCCGCCGCCGCAGATCCGACTGATGCCATGGCAGATCTGACCGACGCCAACGCTAATCCCAACTTTATTATCAAAATGCCAAAATGAATCAAGAATGCCATTTTAATGGCATTTTTAAGCAAAAATATTAAATTTTTAAAGAACAAGAATGCCATTGTGATGGCATTTAAAAAAAATAAATGGCAATGGTAAAGAAAAAGTTAACCACATCAGTTTTGTTTCAAACGTTATTGGCAAACACAGAGGCATCAAGCCATTACAAACCCAAAATCATTACAGAACTCAAAAATGAGGAAGAAGATGCAAAGGCTCACAAAAGAAGAGAGAAGAACAATCCCATGGCTTGGCATCACCGCACAACGCCAGATTCAATCGGAAAAAATTGAAAAAACAGAGGAGTGCGAAGGAAGAGACGGACCACCTACGCTCATTGCTGCTGCTCACCGGCGCTCGGCGGTGCTACTCACCGGTTGTCGCTGCTAGTGCTCGCCTCCTCGCTCGCCTCTTCTCACAGTTGAAGCCGTAGAAGATGCGACCCTAAGCTACTACCGTGAACAAAGGTTTTAAGTTGCCACAGGGTTGAACCGAATTAGAGGGTAAATTTGGAAAAAAGATCCTATTTAGGGAATAAAATTATACCTACTCCTATTTTTGAATTTTAGCAATAATGTAGTCCTATTTGGGACAATTTCTCTTTAAAATTATCTAGCTTTAGATTTTTTTTCCGGAAGACTTGTAATTTTTTTTTTTTTTTTGTAAAAAATATACTGGCAATTTTAATGGTAACTGATGGTATATCATGTAATTATACCAACGGTTTCAATTTAAGTATAGCAATTGATTAATTTATACCAACAAAGTTTACAAAATTACAAGTTGTGGATATACATATTGGCAAAACTAACAAAATAGGTTTCTGTCGGTAAAGCATAACTTATGATTGGAGTATGATTAATGGAATACAAATTACCGTTGGTAAATGGCATTTTTTTTGTAGTGTGTATCACTTTCAAGAATAGCTTATGTTTGGTTTTAGAAGGGAAAAAACAAAACAAAATGGAGTATGATTAATGTATATGAACTTTAATATATATTAATTTCTGAGTATTTATATTGCAGAATTATCTTTTAAAAAAGAATATTAACAAATAATACACATTTAATGAGTTAAATTTAGCTTTTATTTTCCTTGAAATTGCCTTTCTTTCTAAAGTTCACCTTTAATCACTATCTCCCCTACTTTCTCTCCTTACCATATCCCGACTTCCTAAAGTACCCCATATAGATAAAGATTTAAGCATTGAAAGAGAGGCATGTACAAGTGATATTTCCTCCGTATCGTTGGACTTTGTCAACTTTCCCTTTTTGGTTGTCCCAAATAACTTTGCCACTTTGCTATTAAAGCAACTAATTTGTGGTTCTGCACAATTCTCTCTCCTCTGCACAAATCTCAACCATACAGTTTTTACTATTCTTATTCCTCACCTACTTTGCACTTGGCAAAGTCCACCGGGACGGAGGTAGAATAATATTCTCTAGGCTGTTCTTCCAGGGATTTCATTAATCCCAGTCAAAGGTTTGAATGAATTATCCTGAAAAGTTATTTAAGAAATTAGAAAATGATGCGAAGTTGAATGAGACAACATTTTGTTAGTATTATGAAGAACTATTATAAAACTGTTATTTTGTTAAACTAACACACTGCCGATCAGTCAAAGTATAACATAATACTTTAAAGAAAATTGATAAACAGAGAACCAAAGATACTATGTTGCGAGTATTTGATCCAAGTGAGTTGCACAGGACACATCCACCAATACTAATTTTATTGTGAGAAGCCAAATAATATGTTAGAATACTGAATAAAATTACCAACACGATGTTCATCCATACATAGAACGTAGAAACTAAAGTAAGTGCAATGAACATCTACAGATAGAAAATGAAGGTGCACACAAGAATTAGATTTCTATCATATATCACATGCTTGTTTGAGCACATTTTGATATGCAAAGAGAAGCATTAAGAGAGAAAATTGTCATTGTTAGTATCCCTAAGAGACAACTTGCACTGAAACCCAAATTGCTTTAAGCCTTTATTGGCGTGAACAATATTGACAAGTATAACCCTTGGTATGAACAAATCCAATATCCTACCAGTCCTTATTGATAAGCCTACAGTAAGAATCAACAAGTCTATCAGTCAATAAATCTAATGCTGCACATATCTGAATGTTTTTAAAACAAAAGTACATTTGCTCCCTAAGCTAATTAAATTTCCCGATAATAAACTTTAGAGGGATTCAATAATTAGTAGCATATGCATATGGTGACATTGGTAGCCAAAACTCAAGTATCCATAAACAGATCAATTGAAGACATATAAATGTAGTTGTATTTAATTTACCTCCACCTACACACATATATACGAAAATAGAGCTATCACTTATCATATGTCTAAGAGGTGTGGACCTAAGCTTCCAAATAAAGGGAAATGATTTTGCGTGAACAATATGTCATATCAAACACAGTCACAACCAAAGCAATGGAAAATGGTTCTTCTTGTTAGGCAATATTTATAGCAAGTCACTTTATCTAATTTGATCAAAGATGATCAAGAGAATAAGAGAAACATAGACATATAATGTAATGTATTATTAGATATAAAGGTAGAGAAATTTAATTTCTATTTAGAGTTTTGCATTTTTATTGATCAAGTACAAATCCAAATTTGTACCGTGCTTAACCGAAAAAGGGAATTAAGACTTCAAGGGAAAAAGAACCGGGTACCAGACTTATTGCATCTTAATAAAGTCTGATAGCTAGATTTCAATTCAAACGTATAAAATAATAAAATTCCAATGAACTCATTAGTGATATTCTGTCTGAGATATGTAAATTTCATGGTTTGACATTCAAAACTCCCAGGTAGTGCAAATGATGAACGTACTTAATTTTTGATTTCTCATTTGAGTAAAATCACAGCCGTGAGTTTTTCGCCAACTGTGCATCTCACAGATGTTATACTTATTTTTTTTATTATACAAACTACTATCAAACAAAAAAAATTATAAAACTACTATAACAGGTCGAGGGGCTTGATTGAATGTGTTTTGAAAGTAAATGTGTTTAATGTTACAATTACTTTTTCAATTCGTATACGGACTGAACTGCAATGTTTAAAATAGTAGAAGGACCTATTTGAACATTTTCCCACAAATCTATACGTAGTATTAGAGTATAGTTTAAGACTCACATAACACACTTTCACATTTTGCACACATCCCGTTATGCCTGTTTACAAAGTCGATTCGTCTAAAAATGCAATTCATATAAAGATATAGTCAGCCCATTATTTAATAATTATAAATAATTCACCTTCAATTGGTGTATATAAACCTTAAAAAATGAAAAAAAAATCATTTGTGCATCGCGCAAGTCAATTAGTAGCAAAGCATTTTACTGGAAGGAAAGACTTTAATAGGGGTTAGTGCATGACACTTTTAGATGTTAGCTTGTCATTCCAGCATGCAATATATACTATCCAAACATGACTTATTATGTAATCACTATAAACAAATGTCAAAGACAGTAATTGTCACATGTTGGTTTATAGTTGTAAACCCCTGTTTTTAGCCATGGTCACTTTTATGTGGTTGTGTGAAGAGTAATCAATCCTCCAATGTTACAGAATCACATTGCAAATAATAACTGATGAACGAACATTCAAACCCAAAATATTGTGTATAAAGAAGTGTCTCATAACATTTAGCATGCAATGTAATGTGTTTTTAAATTATATTTATATTGCATGCTACTTACTATTTCGCGGGCTATACAAATTTGTGTACTACTCTGTAATCATTGATAAATCGTATTGAAAATATTGCATTTACGTCAAACTTTATTATTGTACAAAATATATTCTAAACGATTCAATTCAAATTACAACTTTATTTTTTTTATTTCAAATTTAACTAAAATTAAATACACCCATGAAATTTCTTCAACCGTGCATCGCACGGGTACTATACTAGTTAGATATAAAGGTAGAGAAATTTAATTTCTATTTAGAGTTTTGCATTTTTATTGATCAAGTACAAATCCAAATTTGTACCGTGCTTAACCGAAAAAGGGAATTAAGACTTCAAGGGAAAAAGAACCGGGTACCAGACTTATTGCATCTTAATAAAGTCTGATAGCTAGATTTCAATTCAAACGTATAAAATAATAAAATTCCAATGAACTCATTAGTGATATTCTGTCTGAGATATGTGAACCTAAATTGAGGCAAAACACATGCATATAAGATTTTTATGAAGTGAGCCAATGGAATCAATCTGGCTTCGTTTGGTACAGATATCCAAATAGTTATGGGGAATCAATTAAAATATGTCTCATTTGGATTCATTTACAAATTACAATTCAATGCCAAAAATTTTTCTCGAAAATTAGTGTTTTGGTGACTTTATTTACTAAACTATAAGTAGTAAAAAAAAGAGGTGCAGAAATCACATTTTGGCCTATTGTTAGGAATAATATAAAAGCTAAGATGCAACTTTACCCTTGGTTTTTATTCAGAAAATATATATTTATGAATCTCGTGACGTGCTCTGTACACACATATAAGGATATAAACTTAGAGCCCGTTTGGTAGCACGGAAATCGGCTGTTTTGGCTGATTCTGCTGAAATTTATGAAATTCTGGCTGAAATGGATGTTTTGGCTGATTCTGCTGATTCAAGAAAAAAATATTTAAAAAATATATTTTATTAATAAATTATAGAAAAAATCACATGTAAAAATAGCTAAAATAGTCCTCTACAGTAACTTCAGCCAATACAGCCAGAAAAGTAACTCCAGCCTTACTTTTTCTGCTTATTACACAATTCAGCACACAAAAGTAAAAGTTGCGTGTTTGGTGAAAAAGCTGGCTGATAAGCCTGATAAGCCGAAAAAAGAGGTCTCCAAACGGGCTCTTAGTATTTGTGTTAATTTGTCAAATAATGAACTCAATATTTCATACAAAATATCTCCAAAACTTTCACCAATTTAACCACTTTCTAATAATGGCCTTATGGGACAAACATTTACAGAAACTAATTCGTTTAAGTTGGAGACAAATACAGTTAGAAGGAACAAATGAAAAACACATAAGAAAAAGTAAGAAAAAGTAAGGTTGAAGTTATTTTTTTACTGTATTAGTTGACCATTTTGATTATTTTTCATGTTTTTCTTTAATTTGATTAATTAAATACATTTTAAATATAATTTTTTCATAAATCAGCAGAATCGACCAATACAGCCACTTCGGCCAGAACATCATAAATTTCAACAGAATCAACCAATTCAACGGACTTTAGAGCCCATTTGGTAACACCAAAGTCGACTAAATCATCTGATTCTGCTGAAATTTATGAAGTTTTGGCTGGAGTGGCTGAATTGACTGATTATGCTGATTTATGAAAAGATTATATTTAGAAAAAATTATTAATAAAATAAAGAGAAAAATATATGTAAAAATCGATAAAATAGTCCTCTACAGTGACTACAGTGACTTCAACTTGAAAAGTAACTGTAATCTTACCTTTTCTTATTATCACACAATTTAACACGCAAAATCAAAGATTATGTGTTTGGTGTAAATGTTAGCTTATAAGTCCGATGAGCTGAAAATTAGGTTACCAAAAAGGTTCTTAGTGTTTGGATATATGAGTACAAAAAAGTGTGTAATTTTTGTGACAAAAATATACAAGTAATTGAAATGAAATACTTCCGTATTTAAAAGTTTCCTACATTTTTCTTTTTGAGATGTATTCAAAAGTTCCCTACACTTTCATTTTTGATAAGTTTATAAAATACACAACTACCTTTACTTTAACTACCTTTTATCATACTTTTACACATTCTCTTCTACTTTTTATACACTATTCACTACTTTTATTATTCTGCCCTGAAATATTTTTCGAGAAACACAAAATTGTCTACAAATGTAGAAGAGATGTTTTCTACAAAATTGGAAATCGCCATGTGAAATCAAGGCGGACGGAAAGTCAAGCTTGCAGTCACCACACGAGTCTTGTCTGCTCTACCCATTTCTCCCCTCTCACTTTCGCAGTCTTTCTTTGACTGATTCAACTCAGTTTTCCATTGACGCGGCTTCTCTGTGCTTTCTTAGCTCTCTCATTCCACCCCGACCTCCCACTTCCCCTGTGATATCAATTCCTTCGATCGCCAGTTCGCCACCCTCCTCCGACCCCACACCAGAAAGACGCAAAGTGCCGCAGATCTGCCGGTAGGTTTTCTTATCGTTAAGTCCACGTTTATGCCAAAACCCAAAGGTCTGGTACTGATTTCATTTTCCATTCTTCCTTGATGATATCGAGCCAGGATTCGTTAAGTTTTCATTTTTTTAGAAAATATATTTCTTGTTTTTCCTAATATGTATGAAAATAGTTAGTAATTGCTCTAAGAAACCATTTTGGGTAACCATCAGTGTGCTGGACCTTTACTGTGCTTGACTTCAACTGGATACTCAAATAGATTGTTAATCCTTAACGTTCCGTTCTTACTTTACACATGAGTACTAACTATTTTTCCTTATTATTAAAACTGGGTTTTCCTGCAATTAAGACTTAAGAGCAATGGTAACAAACTAACACGGAGTATGACCCAGCCTTTAAATTTAAATCAAAACAGTATTCAACCCCCTAAATGTAATGTTTGTCGATCCTCATCTCACTCAAAAAAAAGATGATAGTTGTTAAACTTTTTATCACCTGAAATCAGACTGTTACTCTTTACATCCTATTCTCACTATAAATATATTTCAACTAAATGAACTATATAAGGAGCAAACCTATCTAACTAATTTAACTCTCCTTACTGGACACACACATGAACTAACTCTAAGTGGAAATAGTACTAACTTCTTGCTGTATTTGTTTTTTTAAATTCAGCCCACTTAAACTCTATTTTCTAATGTTAGTTTGTATTCTATTTCTCTAAACATGCCTTCTGCAAGGTTGCTATCAAAATATTTTACCTCTAAATCATTCTATATATATGCCTTCTTAGTGAAATAAAAATCAACCATGAATCGGGTTAATTGTCTAATACGCATATAAGTTAAAATTTGTATGTAGGCATTGCTAATTGATATACATTAAAGACAAATTTTAACTATACAACTAAAGTAATATTTACCCTCACCAAAGACATAAACAGAGCTTCTCTTAGCTGTGGATTTAGTTAGTTTAACCATTTCTTAAACATTCAATCAAAAGTAGTTCTTTATCCTTAACTTGAAACATCTAAAAATTATTCATTATAGAAAAATTACTTTTTTCGTTTACACATCACGAACACATAAGATGATATTTTTCGTATTGCAGCTGCTAATGAAAAAAATGAGAAGAGGTAGAAGGATTGAGTTGTATTCATTTCGAAAGTGTTTGCTAGGTAGTACTCCCTCCGTCCCACTAAGATTGTCTCGTCTTTCATTTTCGGTCCGTTCCACTCAGATTATCCCTGACTAAATTTGGTAAAATTTGTGTGGTTCTAAATCATTCTTACTTTTTTCTTATTTTACCAATTCAATATCAACTGCATAAACCCACTTTTCTTAATAACTACACCACCTCCTCATGTCCCAATGTTAGTGGGACAAAGGTAGTAGTAATTATAGAAAAATGAACTTTTCATAAAGAAAATACACATCTCCAGAACAAGTTGGTGAGATTTGATTGCCTAAAAATATGTGTGTCCCAATTATCAGGCTGTTGAGATCTTATTGGCTGAAAATAAACCTGTCCCAATGTTTTTTTTTTTAATTTTATGGTCTGTATTTTTTAATATTTAATTATATTTTATATATATTTTGTACACATTCTCAAAGAAACGGTAGAAACGGGTTGTCGGGACTTGATTGGGGTTGTTTATAGTGTGTTCATTTATTAACATTCATCGACCTTTTTACTGTATATGTTATATTTATTTTTTTAATTTTAATTCTTTGTAATAGAAGTCTCCACGTAGGTGATACAATTTTTTAGGTAGTAGTATACAATATTCTGTTCAATATTTCTACTTTTGAGGCTTTTATATAGTGGACTTTAGTGCTGCTCTATACCATGGGGATATTTGGGCGGGAATATGTTCTCAAAATATTTTGCTTTTATATAATGATGATGATGATAGATAGTGCATGCCTGTTGACTGGAATTGTTAATTCTTGTTCAGTTTGGTGCTTGCATAATCCGTAACAATTTAACCATGCCTTGTAAATAATGTAATCTTGTTAAATTATGATGATGAATCATTCTTAGTGTATTGTTTGATTTGATGAATTATTATCATGTTATCTCTATTAGTGTATTTAGTTCCATCATTTCCAATGGAGCCAAAGAATCATTTTTTTTGGCTTGGGAATATGATGGAATAAAGCAACATAGCTCACTAAACTGTTTGCGCTTCTTTGATAAGAAGCAATCCATGCAATTTTTGACTTAATTTTCATCATGGGTCATCCACAAATAGTCTCTTTTTAGTTTAGTACAAGGGTAAGGTTGCGTACATCCGACTCCCCTACCCCACCGAAGGTGGGTGTCTTTGTGGCACTGGGGTAATGTTGTTGTTGTTGTTGTTGTTGTTGTTGTGTCTTTGTTATTTTATTTATTTATAAAAATGTCCCTATATTGTTTATATGTACTGGTTTCCCTACTTTTCATATCATATATTCTTATTAAAATGTCTTTTCTCGTGTTTCCATGCTATTTAGATTTAGGGTGTTTGTTTTATAGCTGATTGCATTTTCTCTAAGAACCGTTAAACTACGGTTTAACTGAATCTAACTTCTGATTTTCCCAGTTGAAAAGAGATAATTATTATTTGTATATATGTTAAGTTCTCTTCATTAATCTCACCCTTTTCCAAATTTCTCGTCATGTACAGTTGTACATGAATTTTAATTTCTTGATTGGGATTTGATCATCAGATTGGATGGTTGATGGTTTCTTCATTTTTATTTTAGTTATGCATTTTTTAACATTATCGGCTTAAGCAAGATTGCTGTCTTGATATATTTTCAAAGTATTCCTCTTTTTGTCACACCCCTGATGTGTCATTTTTAGTGGCCCACGAGTTTCACTTTCTTTACTATTGATGTGTGAGTATGGATCTTTTGCCACTTTTGATCCTTCCTATCGTTTATCCAGCCAATTTTTGCTGAATAAGTGACGAGAAGGAACAAATGTGGGAATGAATTTGTAGTTGTGCACCAATTGTGAAATAAGGTGGAAGCTAAAAGTGAAAACAATCTAATATTCGTAGGAACAAAAGTGTAATATTAATTCTAAAAAAAGTGTAATATTATTTCTTTTATTTCTTATCCAATGCAAATTTCTAAACGTCCTCTAACATGAAAGTCATTTGGATGTTGCAGTTTTTTATCCGGTTCTTGCAGATGAGAATATTTTGAGGTTGATTTATGATGTTGGAGGCTTGCATACTAGTTGGTACATACTAGTTGGTAGAGATATTGAATGTCCAGACTGGTCAACAATTTGAGAGTTAATCTCAAATTTGAGCACAATGCTGAATTACAGACGTGCCATCATGTTTTTAGCAATTTTTGTCTATTTTCTTTTGAGCAACAGTCTTTGCTATTGTCTTCAGAGTGATATTGATTGTCTAAAATCAGTAAAGTCTACTTTGCAAGATCCACAAAGCAGCTTGGCTGATTGGGACTTTAATAACAACACTGAAGGATTCATATGTAGATTTACAGGGATTGAATGCTGGCATCCTGAAGAAAGCAAGGTTCTCAACATCAAACTTTCTGATATGAAACTCAAGGGAACGTTTCCAATTGGTCTGAAGGATTGTAAATCTTTGACTGGATTGGATCTTTCAAGGAATCAAATCAGTGGGTCTATTCCATCAAACATCTCCAAAATCCTTATTTTTGTGACCACCCTTGATCTCTCATCCAACCAATTATCAGGACAGATACCTGAAGACCTTGCAAGATGCTCCTTCCTGAATGCTATTAAACTTGAAAACAACCAGTTATCTGGTCAAATACCTCCTGAACTCGGTCAGCTTGGTCGAATAACCACATTTAGTGTGGAAAATAACCGTTTGAGCGGACCTGTCCCGAGCTTTGGAAACAAAACCACACTAAGCTATAACAATAATGTAGGACTATGTGGGGCCCCATTTTTGCTTCAGTGCAAGGTTGTGTCAAAGAAAGCAAACTCTGGATTGATTGCTGGTGCGGCTGCTGCTGGGGTTTCTGTTGGAATTTTATCCTTGGCTATTGCGATGTACTTCTACTTCCGTAGGACATATAGGAAAAAGGAAGAAGATCCCGATGGTAATAGTTGGGCAAGGAGTATTAAAGGCGCCAAATCCATCGAGGTAAGATATTTATTTTTCTCATGCGTTTTCATTATTATAATAATGTGTTCATAATTTATAGAGTAACTTTGACAAATACATACAGATTTAAAACATTGGTCAAATTCCAATATCTTTGATAAAAAATGTCAAATGTGGCTAACAAAAGTGAGACGTGTGAGTGTCTTAGTATTCGCACTTGCTATTATTATGATATCGCTCTGTTTAAATTCATGGGGAGAGCAAAATCGCTACTATTAACATGGACATCTTAATATTATTTTATCTTAGCAATACAAGAGATGTTGAAATTGATGATGGTAAAACAAAATCGCTTGGTATTAGAGTGACTTATTTTCAGAAAAATAAGTGTTTCTTATAGGAAAGTACTTTAACATAAAAAAAGCGTCCAGCAAGGAAATGAAAAGGCGCTTTTAAATCTAAAAACTTTTAAGAAAAGAGATTTTTAGAGAAGTAAGAGAAACACTCATGGTGCATGTTGCGTACACACAAGTCCCTATCTTTTTATACTATTTTAAAAGTCTCTAAATGCTTTCAGTTGTATCACTTGTATGGTTGACACAACAATTTTTAAAATCTTTTTTAAAAATTTAAGATTTCTTTAGAAGCTAGACTGAGTAGAAACTGAGAGAAAGCTTGTAGCTTTTATCCTTAATTAGACAAACAGAAATGGAACAATCAATTTCTATCACATAACTACAACCTTTTTCTTTTAAGATATTTCTATTCACTAAAAACTACTCCGTAATAATTACTATAATGCTCACAAAAGTATATATTTTCCACTAGTTGTGCCAAACATATCCTTAGTGATTAAATGAAAAGCACTTCTTATATAAGCACTCATAGAATAGTCATTATAAACGGTCTTTTAATCTGTTCATTTTAAGTTTGATCCTTTTTTTCCTAACAATAAAACCCTTCTTTCAGCTTTCCATGTTCGAGAAGTCTGTTTCAAAAATGAGATTAAGTGATCTCATGCAGGGCACTGACAACTTCAACAAAACCAACATTATTGGGTCTGGAAGAACTGGGACTCTTTACAAGGCAGTTGTTGCAGATGGCACATCTTTCATGGTTAAGAGATTACAAAACACTCAGCACTCTGAAAAAGAATTTGCATCTGAAATGGCAACACTGGGATCGGTTAAAAATCGCAACTTGGTCCCTCTTTTCGGATTCTGCATAGCAAAGCAGGAAAGGCTGTTGGTCTACAAGTACATGCGCAACGGAACTCTGCACAGCAAGTTGCATGATCTCAATGATGGAGAAAAACCGTTGGATTGGACTTTGAGATTGAAAATTGCGATTGGGGCGGCAAAAGGGTTCGCTTGGCTCCACCACAACTGCAACCCGCGGATCCTCCACAGAAACATAAGTTCCAAATGCATCTTATTGGACGAAGATCTTGAACCCAAGATATCTGATTTCGGGCTCGCCCGGCTCATGAACCCGATTGACACCCATTTGAGCACCTTTGTAAATGGCGAGTTCGGGGACTTTGGCTACGTCGCTCCTGAATACTTTAGAACTTTGGTCGCCACTCCGAAAGGAGACGTTTACAGCTTCGGAGTTGTGCTGCTTGAGTTGGTTACTGGAGAGGAGGCCGCGTTTGTGAGCAAAGCCCCTGAGAGCTTCAAGGGCAGCTTGGTAGAATGGATTACCATTCTCTCCAGCGAATCTAGACTTCAAGATTCAATCGACGAGTCTTTGTTGGGGAAGGGGTGTGATGATGAGGTTGTCCAGGTTCTTAAGGTTGCTTCTCGCTGTGTTCTACCTGACGTTCCCAAGCAGCGGCCGTCGATGTTTGAAGTATACCAATTTCTGAGAGCCATCGGGGAGCCTTACAATTTCACAACAGATGACGGTGACATCTTCTTGCCCCAGGAGACTGACGATGGGTTTCGCTTGGATGAACTTATCGTTGCTCGAGAGAGGTGAAAAAAGGTATGCGAGACTGTTGGTTTTAGTGGATGGGATATAGATTATATGATTTGTAGTTACGTGTTATAGATCATCCTGAAATAATAAATAGTCTTCTTAGATTACAAACAATAATAATTGTCTATAAGTTTTGTTTGTCACTGCACTATAGGGTACTATGCTAATGTATTCAGCTTATGATTTCTTGTATTGTAGATTGAATTCCTCAGTTAGAAGGATTAATTCCAATCACCATTTTTGTCAAATCCCTATTTTAGCCTTTAGCAACAATTTCTAAGCACAAGAGCAGTAAAGGAGATTTTTGCATACTGTTTAATGAAAAAGCCCTTATCAATCAAACCAAACAATGAAAGTTTAATAGAGTGGGGAGAAGCGAAATATAAAGTGGAACTATCAGTAAAGTAAGGAATGCTATATCATATTCTAGAGGGATAGCGTGTGTTGGAATTGAGTGCAAGTGTAGCTAAGCACTGCCTTGTGAATACAAGAAAAGAAATGTAAAGCGTGGCCTAACCATTAAGGAAGCAAGTGAAAGAAAACAGAGACTAATATAAAAAGATCCAGTCTAACCTTGGATTGGGGATTTGGGAAATACATGATAAACACGTCAAAGATACAGGGCACAGGGCACAAAGCAATCAAAATGACGCAAAACAATTTTTCCGAGTTACCGTTAGCAGCCTGTAGGTTGTGGCTTTGAAGGACTCAATAATTGTAATTGTATTTAGTTCGCAATGAGAATTTAATCCTTTTAGTTTATTATTACTATTATTATTATTCTTAATAATGTTATTTATGTATTCGTTGTGAACTTGTGATGATCATTGTATAATTATTTGGAATTTTATTATTCAATGACCTGAAAGATAGGTTCACTATCAATAAGAGAAATAAAGTGTGTGAGTCGTGTGACTATAAGGCTCGAATGATTAAAAACTATCAATAACACACAAAACTCAAAGGTCGGGATTCTACCGATTGGCATTCCTGTATGCTTTCAGTTTCAATAACACAAAGCCCCTCATAGGATGGTATCATGGTACCATTGTTTGGATACATTCAATAATAAGAGGACCCGCACATAGGTTCAAATGAAATCTTCAAAGCCTTCAATTTCCCACTTCTAATTTGCTATTTGTTCAGTTCAGTTTGGTGATAGTTAAAGAGGCAATAGAAAGTGCAATAGGTAAAAGAAAAACAGGGAGTGGAAAAAGTACAGAACGGCTTAGGGATTTAGAATGAGTTCATGGAAATAAGAACGTTGAAACTAAACACAATCATGTCTTTTAATTGACGCACCTTTTTTTTTTTTGAACCCAGAGTTGACCAACCAAAAGAGGTTGGCGTAGGAGCTGGGGAACATCCTACCTGTTTATTGAAATGGAGTGAAAGTACAAGGTAGGAGGACATAGAGCCAATGCCTACCCCAAAGATTAGTAAAGATAAGGATAACTAATGGCATCAAATTTAAGAATCCCTACAAATTGATTAAAAAGCACGTGGTTTAATTTAAGGGAGACATTCTTATACGCAACAAATTCTGCCGCTCTATTACATTTGGAATTGATGGTGTCAATTCTCCAACAAAAATTTTTCAAATTGCGCCTGATTTGTTTTACATGAGCCCAATATCTCCAATGGTGAGTGATGATCCCTTGGATTGCCTATTGTACCTGCAAATTTTCAGTCTCTATCACAATGTTAGTTGTGGTAGAGATCGGAGATAAGGTAAAGATATTAGTCAAAGCATTGTAGAGGGCTTCAGTATAATCATCAGTCCTCATGATGCAGGTGGAGTGTGCAATATAGACCCCTTTTGCATTACGAATCAAAATGCCGGTACGAAGGATGGAGTCAGAGAGAGGTCTAGTGGCAAGGCTGATCTTGATAAAGGAGGCAGGAGGCTTGAGCCACTGTCCTTTAATGGGGGGTTTATTGGTACGAGGAACAGTACATATATTAATAGCAGGGAGGTGATTATTAAGGCGGCTGAGAGGTTTGGCAACCGAAAGCTGGAATAGTTCATTAGTTATAGCAGCAACAGCCTCAACATATGAGGTGGTGTTATCATCATACAGAAGGTTGTTACGAATCTTCCATAATTGCCAACAAATAAGATTAGGAATGATAAAACTAAGCTCCCGAACACTGCCTTTATAATCATTATACCACAAGTGAAGAAAAGGGATGAGAGAGGAGGACAGGTTGATTTGGAAATTTAGAATATTACCAAAGTGTAACCAGACTCGGGAGCTGGTGTGACATTGCATAAAATAGTGATCAATAGTGTCCTCATGATTACAAAAAGGGCATTTAAAGGGACCAATGATCCCGATTTTTTTTAAATTATATTCAAAAGGCAGAATATTGTTGATTAATCTCCACATGAAGAAGGAGATCTTTTTGGGAGTACCACCATTCCAGATGTACTTGGCAGCACTATTAAGATCAGTATTCTTTCTCATGACATCATAGGCACTGCTAAAACTAAAATTACCATTACTATTCGGTTGCCAAAGGAGCTGATCCTTATTATCAGAAAAGGTTATGTGTTTGGCACATATGGTAGTAGTAACATGAAGGGGCAGCGGGCAACATTGTTAATCAGATTACCATTCACAAAGGCATCAACAATAGAAATATTATTAAGACTAACGGGAATGTCCTTTAATTGACGCACCTATAATGTTATATTTCCATGCATTCGAACTTTGGTCAATGTGCATTATTGTGTACGGCAACCAAAATAATTTCAATCGACCATTCGACCATCGATCATGTTCAATTTACCATATTTTTAGAGCAGTATTATATAAACTTGAGTTTCGAGTCTACCTCTTTTCTTAATTTAAGCTTAACCTTATCTTTAGAAACCAAGATCTAATATTTTACCAGATCGTATAAACATAAATTCCCACACGGAAATACGAAGTAATTTATAGTCAAATCTCGTATGCTTTACGTTTTTCCTTTACTAAGTTTACTGCCATTTTTGGAGATGATATACTCCGTATTGTTTTGGTTTTGTATTTCCTCCAGTGAACAGTTTCCTTTAAAAAATAATCTCGTGCATAAAACGGAACTAACTGTTTCCATCATTTTTAATGAGCCAAAGACTCACTATTTACTTTTTGGCTCAAGGTAAAGTAAAATAACTCATTAAGCTGTCGGCACTTCTTTGTTATGAAATAACAATCAGCTCATACAATCAGGGGAGGAGCCAGGACGAGGGTTCAGGCTGGGCCGGTTGTAAACTAAAAACACCATATAAAAAATTTAGGCTAAATGAAAACTATAAGCTTATAGTACGTAATATCATCTTTATACCCCGTTTTCTTTCGCTAGTCCATGTCCGTTTGATGAATTGTACCCCGTCTTTCTCTGTTTTTCCGGATCTTGCTCAATTTTAACCGCATCAGAAAGTAATTCTTCCCAAACGGGTGAAATAATTGGAGTTTCAATCAAATCATTTAACTATTATTTGTTTTATGTATAATGTATTCATAGCTAGTAGGCTGAAAAAAATAATGCAGCCCGATCATCGTCCTTTTTTAATCGTCAAACCGGTAAATATATTAAATCAACAAAGCGTTCGTCGCATGGCTGCTAATACAATCAAAGAAAAAGCAGGAAACAAAACGATAAAAAGCCTTTTGTCTGTTATCCACCCTTGAACCGGACTTAGAATTAGACCTGCACAAACGCGGGTTCGGATCGGGCTCGGGCCGGGCTTATTCTAAAAAATCTGCTCATTTGTAGTGGGCGGGCCCGGCCCGGTACAACGGGCCTCCTCATATGTCCAAGCCCGCCCAAAAGAGCGGGTCGGGCTGCCCACTGGGCTTTCGGGCCCGGAAAAATTATCCTCTTTCTATTTTTTTTTTAAAAAATCGTAAACGTTTGTAAAAGACTTATGAAATACACACACGTTTCTGAAAAATAAAAACCATTCAAATTTAGAACTAACATCAGTATTTAAAAATTTAATCACAATGTGCAAACAATAATTAAAAGTACAATAAGAATGTGCAATGAGAATAGTCAAAGCATAAAAGTATCTCAAAAGACTTGATAGGTGTCCAGTACAAAACAGTTCAAGTTTTAACTAATACGGAGTACTACTTTATTGGTCCGATCTAATAGCAGTAGCTTGGCTAAGGTTTCATGTTGGCCCTTAATGATAGTAATTTTTTGTGTATATATATAAAATATAATTTATATATATAATTATATATAATATATATACACACATTTAACGGGCCGGGCTTTTAGGCCTGCCAGGCCTATATTAGAATCCAAGCCCGCCCATAATTTAAGCGGGCCCGGGCCGGTCCGGGCCGGTGGGCTAAACTGTGTGTCCAAACCCGCCCATTTATATGGGCGGGCCGGCCCGGTTTTGTGCAGGTCTACTTAGAATCTATCACCTTGTAGAAGCAATAATATTCGTTGATCCTGTAATGGGCATAATTGAGTCAATGACAAGCAAACTAGACTTCTCATCACCTCACTTAAATTCTAGGAAATAAGAACACGTCCAAAACAACATGCAATTCGTAAGAAAAACACAAACAGAATAAAACGGAATTAAAACAGAGTTCACTCATCTTCTTCCAAACTCTAGACTCACCGTCATTCAATGACGTCGGCTCGGGAGGAGGATGCGTCCGCCGCTCATCCGCCTCAATAGCCATGATTGTGTATTGATTGACGATATCCTCCATTGATATCCCTTGCTGTTGAATCGAACCCAAGTTCCGTCATAGCTTATTCTCCTTTTCTTTATCAACACTCAACCTTCGACCAAAAACAATAGCAGAAGTTGAGCCCTGACCGCCAAAGCAATGCATCCCTGATCCCGAGCCTGCTTTCAGGATCGAAACCAACCGACGAACGACGACTGCTCTTCGCCAATGACGAACGCGGAAGAACTAAAACCTAACTCATAGGGAGATGACCATCCACTAATAGCAATTGTGCTATTGAATGATTGAATTACGCACAAAAACTAACTGTGACAATGATAGAGAAGTCGCTGATCTATTTTGCCGCTGTGGAAGGACTCTCTCACTGTGGAAGAAACCATGCGGCGTCCGATCATCATCCTTTTAGAAGTAGATTCGGTAGTCATATAATTAAATTGACAACAATTAATAGTAGATTCGAAATATATTATTTTGAATCACATTATTCATAGTATTGTGTAAAAAAGACAGAATTCTCATTTTCAATTTCACCAATGAATACCAAGACAAAAATTATTCACCAAAACTAGAAAAAATTCACATTTTACATTGTAAAAACTCATATAAGTAAAAGAACTGGAAGAAATTCACATTTTACATTGTAAAAACTCGTATAAGTAAAAGAGCCCAGCACTCGATCTCAGGAATCACGATTCCAACTTCCATGCTACGAAAAATTAGCTTCTTAAATTACGGAGTAACATAAAAAGCTTACCTGCTGCCAAGGGGCAGGCCAGATGGGGCTGGGCGATTACGAGAGCTACATTAGAGGTGAACTTTTTTTTTTTGCATCGGGCCTTTCTACTTTGGGCCATTTTTTTTCGCATCGGGCCAATTTCTAAAAAAAATTAAACATTATATAAAATGAAAATGAAAAAATACCCGTGGCCAGGGCCCAGCCAGGCCTCCCCCTCCCTCCGCCCCTGCATACAATTATCGACGTGATTGTCATCATTGATCATCCAGAATAGTCTCTCTGAGTCTCCGTGCTTTAGTACAAGAGTAAAACTGAGTACATCTGGCCCCATTGGTACAACAATGAGTATATGAAATCGGCTACGACAACGGGAATTGGTTTTCGCATGCAAGTCCTCCTCCCCCTCCCCTCGTCTATTTTTGTTCTCTCTTCATTTTCTAAACAACTTGTTTTCAGTGTGAAAATGTCACGATTCTCGATATAAAAATCTCATAATTTGATCATAGGATGACACGATTTCAATATGAAAATTTCACGATTTATTTGGAAAAGTCATAATTTTTGGAAAAATCTCGTATATGGGAACATCATGATTTCCTATTTGGAAAAGTCATAATTTTTCATTTCAAAATGATGTAATTAATTTTACATCACGGTACAAATTATTCCCTCCATCCAGGGTAAAGGTTCTCAGTTGTCTCTATTGCATGTCCCATTTAAAGGTTCTAATTTCTTTTTATTAGAAAATAAGTAACATTCTTAAATAACAACTTGACCGTCACATATTAGAAGCAATACACCCATATTATCACAATTATCACTATGAAATGCCAAATAGTACATAGGTTGTCATTTACCATATCAATATTTTTAACCCTCATTGCATCACAATTGTCACACCTTTTGGCTTTCCTTATGAAACTATTTTTATGGTAAAGCATTTATATTAAAATAATCATTACAAACATGAAGAAACTACTTCCTCCGTTCCCTTTTAATTACAATAGTCAATATTTCACGTTTGCCAACGCACAAGTTTGAACATTAATATCTTTAATTCCTTATTAGTAAAAATTAAAAAAAAATCATATTTTGAAAATTTAGAATGAGAAGAATTTAACAATATTTTTTTTAAAAAAAATTATAATATACATTAA
Organism: Cuscuta epithymum; assembly: GCA_945859915.1. Lineage (NCBI taxonomy): Eukaryota > Viridiplantae > Streptophyta > Magnoliopsida > Solanales > Convolvulaceae > Cuscuta > Cuscuta epithymum. The sequence goes on from CAMAPF010000938.1 coordinate 3,400,440, forward strand.
TTAATAGGAGTAAAATATAGTCAAAGTAGAATATGTAAATAGTGCAAAAGGTCCAGTCATCATTTTCATTTTTCATTTACCCCAGTGCCGCAAAGGCTCCCACCTACGGTGGGGTAAGGGGGGGTCGGATGTACGCAGCCTTACCCCTGTACTAAAGCACAGAGAGACTGTTTCCGGATGACCCGTAGTGAAAATTGCGTCCAAAATTGCATGGACTGACTGCTGCTTCATAACAAAGAAGCGCAGACAGTTTAGTGGGCCATTTTGCTTTATTCCATCATATTCTCAAGCCAAAAAATAATGAATCTTAGGCTCCATTGCAAATGATGGAAAAAGTCCAATGTTGCAATTAAAAAAGAACGGAGGTAGTATTATCTAAAGATTTAGCACTCAATGATCTTAAAAAAAAAAAAGATTTAGCACTCAATTCCAGCAATAGCTCTATTTTTAGATATAGAACCAATCATTCACGAAAGAGCAATTTGAAACACTAATCACTTATCGAGCATCTTAAAGCCCAATATGACCTTACTGGTAACCTTCAAAAGAACTCAACAAAAGTTCACTGCATCGATCACAAAAGCTAAACCAAAACGAACTAAAGTAAATAAAAGAAAAACATATAGTACAAATCGAAAATGGAAAATGGAAAGAAACAGAACAACTCGGATGAGCACCAATGATCCACAAACCAACCTAGTAAGATATTGACAAGGGGAAATTAAAGCACATCATTGACCATCAAACAAAGAGTACTTGCATTTAATTTGTCCAGCCACCAATTTCCTCTCAGAACACGGTGACAGTTTCGGAGGGTGGCGAATGACAGAAACTGCGTAATCGCCGCCATCCGATTCCGAAATCCTAGAAAAATTGGTGGCTGGACAAATCAAATGCAAGTACTCTTTGTTTGATGGTCAATGTTGTGCTTTAATTTCCCCTTGTCAATATCTTACTAGGTTGGTTTGTGGATCATTGATGGTCAATGCTGGGACTAGGTAGAATGAGTTTTGACAATCACTACCATATACATTCAACCACTTGATGATTAGTCATTAAACCGATGAGAAATACATCAAACTCTATTCATCGTTAAAAAAGACAGAAAGGGTGTCATAAGTAATTATTCAACATCTTTAATCTTATGAAATTATAAACTTCTACTTATACCCTTTTACATTGTTTTCGTCACACTATGGAAATTATCTTTTGTCACTTAAAACGCTTGCTAGGAGTTATAATTTCTTTAAATTTGTGTTCCCTTTTTTCTTTGAATCAGAGGTAGGTAGTCTACCAGAGGTATTTAATACAAGATCATTAAATGTCGTAAAATAAACACTTGAAATTTAATGACACCCGGGGACAATTAACATTGATAGTGGGTGTCAACTTTCAAGTTTTTAGTTTTAATCAGTGAGGTGTCGAGTCTTTTTTGTGGTGTGCATGTGTGAACGTGATGTGTTTTTTGTTATGTTTATATTACAATATTTTTTGCTCTGTATTAAGAATGACTATTAAAAGCGGCAGCTAGCATAACTGTGTCTTTACCTAAATAATTACAGGTTTTAAGTTATAATATGGAGTAGCTTTTTTGAGAGAGGACTTTGAGTTATAGCTGTTCATGATGACCAAGTGTATAGCCCCCAATCATTTAGGGAAGAAAAGGATTGAATTAGGTGCACTGGTGAATCATTTTGGCAGTACATGCAAAAAGACCAAGTCAAATACAATGTACTCCCTCCGTAACTTAAAAATCTTCCCACTTTCCTTTTTCGTCCGTAACACAAAAATCTTCCCATTTTTAAATCTTCCCATCATACCCTCAATAATTCTTAAAATAATACACTATTACAACTATTTTTTTTGGATTTATCCTACATTCCACCACATTATTCCACTATTTTCCCATCATACCCTCAATAATTCATATCATCTTTCACTATTCTTAATCTACCTACTTTTGAAATGGGAAGATTCTAAAGTTACGGAGGGAGTATTAACTATAGCTAGATCCCTGCCGGCCTCCAAACGGAGACAAGGTGCTGGTCTCAAATATTTGTCCGGTTTGGAATTGAAAAGTCATGATTTTACCATCACTTGCACATATTCTACCTTCCATTGATGACCATTCGATCAGAGGCTCATGATCGAACGGTCATCGAGGCATCACTTCCAAAACTAGCTATCATTGGCGATGATGCACTATAACAAGGAAACTCTAGAATTACGGAGAAATTGGAAATATCATCTTTCAAAAGTAATAATAAATGTTTTGAACAATTTACTCAACATTTTTAAAGTCAAGCATTATAGTTCCCGTGCAGCATTAGTCTTTTACCAGCGTAGCTTGCGAAACATGCTAGGCCTTGTTCACTCCAAATTAAAAAAAAACTTTTAATATACGTGTAGGAACCTTTGTAATAATATTGTAGTGACATTTGGAGATAGGTATGGAAGACGAATAACACGCTTGGACTACTTCCACTTGTCACACTTAATATTTCCCCTTGTGGTAGGTCTTGTATTTAAGTGATCAATACGGAGAATTTGAGACTTTTTTCAAATGCTAATCCTCCAATGCCCAAGACTGGCTTGAGTGTTTTGCGCAATTAGTACTTTCTCTCGCTTAAGCGATAATGTGAAAGTTAGCTTCTTATTGAGAATTTGGTGGTGCTTGAATCATCTATGGCAATTCTCTCGGGAGCGTGAGGACAGGTGCAATCGAGGGGATTTTTTGGATGTGAAATGATGGTAGTGGGAACCTAGCGGGTTTGAGTGGTTTTTTGATAATTTAGGATTAGTCTTGCTAATTCGAGATCATTTGTTGCTAATTAAAAAGTATTGTTAAGACATCAGTTTTATCCTAAAAGGTTAACCTGATAGAAGTAGTCCAAGATGTTAATATGACAATTTATTAGATGGTACTTCGTAGTTTTCATGTGTGTGACTTCAACAAGTAAGAAAGACATATTTCATCTGTCCCATTTTACATGTCCTACTTTCTTTTTTGGATTGTCCCAAAATAAGTGTACTGTTAAATTTCCTTTATTGGAAAGAAATATGTGGTCTACAACATTTCACTTTATTTTTATTTTTTTGGCCAAAGCATTTCACGTTATTATACTGAAATCTCAAATACAATTTTTACTTTTTCAATAATTTTATCAATAATTGTGTCTAATCAAAATAGGAGAACAAATTAGGGAGCATTATTTAGGGTCTCTTTTAATTTAATAAAAAAGTGTGTGCTCACTCATGTGGCCAAGTCTCTAGATGAATCAAAACACGGTGCATCGATCATCTTCCAACAGATGTGTACAAATCTTCAAACTTTTTTGAAGCCGAAAGCATGCAAAGTTGTCTCGAAATTCGCATTAAAAGGTAAATTGGGGAGACAGATGGCGATTAATTCACAGGGGTTTGTTGGTTCCCAGGAACATAACGAACCACGTAGACAGTATATAGCTTTTAAATTTCAATGGAGACAGAATGGCAATGCAATAATATAGTAGTAATAGGTGTAGGAGTAACATGCAACTGGGCGGCCAGCAAAGAGATCAGAAATATTCTCTGAGATTGCACTGTGAAAGCCTAACATGTTGATCACAAAAGCACAGACATGAAGGCAGGCAGCGGCCAATCTCTACTTGTTTATGTATGTATAATAGAGTAAAGGCTGCTTTGCCTGTTTATGCATCTAGGTACGTTGCAATATTCTACTCCATATATGTCATGTTTCTCTTTTCCGTTTACCATTTTTAATTGATATCCTTTGTGAGTAAGGATGTTTTTTATTTGGACTGTTTACCGGACTTAAATAGATCAGACCACACAAAGCTTAAACAGATCAGAGCATCTTCAATGCTAAAATGTTAACGGTGCATACGTGACATTAGAAATAACCAATTAAAAAACAATAAATACAATATCTCTCTCCTTGTTTCCACGGTCTTATGTGTTTATGGTAAATTTTTGTCTGCAATGTCAATCACAATGTCTACATCTAGACATTGTGTTTGACATTGTGAAGATAAACTTACCAAAATGATGTCAGATCCTTTAAATAAGGAGAGAGATATTGTATTTATTGTTTTTTAATTGGTTATTTCTCATGCCACATATGCACCGTTAACGTTTTAGCATTGGAGATGCTCTAAGATTAGACCAATCATCTGTCAAACCAGACTAAACAAAACCAATTCAAATCAAATCAGACTTAAACAAATCAGACCAGACCAGACCAACAAATTTCAATGAAGTAAAAACTCCCTAGTACTAAATGATTAGTACCACTATTCCGACCCTCAATAAATAGCACATTGATAGAAATTAAAAAAAAAAGTAGTAAAATGTTAGTAAAAGAGGAAAAAGTAGAAACATTTGTAGGAAATGGAACGAGAAAAATTAGATGCACTTGCTTAACACTTGCATTTTACCAAGTTCAACATTAGCCAGATTAGTAAGCATTTACTCCCTCCGTCAAGCAAAATTCTTCTTATGTTAGTTTGGATAAGATTTTACGAAAGTGAGAATAACGTGAAAATGTATGATTGTTGTTGAGTAAGAAAAAACGCAAATGAATAATTTTCAGGGATGGAGGGAGTATATGTTTCGCTATAACAATAAGATGTTGTTTGTAACAAGCAGTTTGTTTGCTTGGGGAATTGGACAAAGTTTATTCACAAATTGCTTGGAATTTTTTAGTAGTCTCGATCTAGAAAAATAAATTTATTAGGTCAATCATTCGAAAGTACCTAGTGAGAAATTCTATATGGAGTATTTTTATTTTAGTAAATTATATTGTAGTTTTGAAAGTCTAGTATGTATTTTAAGTATCTAGTCTTTAGGCAGAACACCTTACCTAATTTAGCTAGGTCTCAAAAATAGAACAAATGGAAAAGGGGGCATCACTTATTGAATAACAAAGGGAGTATTAACATTTAAAATTGGAAAGAGTAATCCAATGTTATTATTACAAGATGAGTGGTTTCCTAATATATGAATGCATATGTTATTCATGTGTTGTATGACTAAATTCATCATTGATCATAAATGACATGGGTGTCTGAGTTTTGCAAGAATAGAGTTTCAATGATGCTTTTATTATTAAGTAAGACCTTCCCAATAGAAAACAAATAATTTGAGAAGTGTACCATTAATTAGGGTAGTAAATGTGAATACTAAAAAAATACGAGTACTAGCTAACAGCATTGACTACTCAGACGCCATAAAGTACTTGCTACGCTAAAATTCTACATCAAGAGTGGAAGTCGAGGTCGACATGAAAGAGAAGGGCTTCAAAGAAGCCAAACATGACAAAAAATGACAAGCATTCACGGAGGACAATGAAGAAGATGGAAATAGAAAACCTCCATTCAACGAGTAATCTAGTCAGTTGCGGACCCAAAGGGAGGCTAATGTCCCTCCTCTTTTACTGGGTATATTTACCATGAAATTTTAATACAGGGTATGTATGTATTTGTATGTATATTTCACACTGCCACCCTTCCTAGCGGAAATTCTTGCGCCCGTCACTGAATCTAGTGAACAAATAGAAGATAATATGGTGAGCACAGTGATAATTATTTTTTCTCTATTTAATTAATTATAGTTTGAAAGTTAAAGAAGGGTGTGGGGGTGCCTTAGGGTTTGACAAGCATGGATAAAGTAGGAGATGGATCAATTAGGGAAATGTAAAAATATGAAAATTTGATATGATTGGGAAAATGTAGGGCTGAAAATACACTATAATATTTTATGTAATTCTGAAGCACAGTTAGTCTATGGAATAGCTAAATAATGTTGGTTCATTTGAATAGTTCAAACCATGAACCCGTAAAGTAAATGGAGGGTCGACATTAATTGTCTAATGTAGTACTCCCTCCGTCCCGCAAAGAAGTTCCTGGTTTGACCTACACACATACGTAGTATTAAGGAAATAAACTTACCAGGGGGTAAATTTTACTGTTTTGACACTGTTTCAACACTGTTTGACACTGTTTTGTACTGTTTTGATGTAGATAACTTGTCATTAAGGAAAGCGGAACTTCTTTTTGGGACTGCTAAAAAAGGAAAGCGAGAACTTCTTTGCGAGGGGGTAATATATTTGGTAGTGTAATATACTTCATTCGTCCGATAAAACTTTGTCAATTTGACTTTTTTGGTCAATTATAGTGACTTTGAACAATGATTTTAGTTATCATATTCATATGAAATTTATAAATTCGATACTTTTATGAAAGTATTTTTTTTTAAAAAAAATCCATATAATTTTCATATTCTAATTTTTTACAAGTCCATATATTTTAACACGCATTTGATGTGTGTTGGGATTGATTTTTGCCAATTTTTCTAACCTAAATGTGCCACAAAGCACTTAATTAGCTCAAGTCACTGTTTTTGGGATTTTTTTGAGTGAAATTCAGGGAACTTAGCCCGGCACTGGCGTAAAGAATTGTTCAGGGAGATTTGAGACACACTTGAGAGTTGATAAGAGGCATTGAAGATGCATTTTTGAAGTCAAGAGAGCTCAAGGATCAAGTACGGGAACGAACGTGGAGCTCAAGGATGACACTCTGTCAATCGTTTGAGCATAGAAAACTTCAAATGAAATGATTCAAGTTTCATATGAAAGATAACTCAATGGAATACAAATCATATGAAGACACCATGATGAGAATGTGAGAGGATCAAGGTGAAAACAGACGAGAAAATCAGATAATCGTTGTTGAGATTTCAGGATGCAACCTTTCACCATTTCATCCATATCTTTTGATTGGATGATCCGGTTCTAATTTTTAAGTTGTGGTGGATAGAGGACTTCATTAACTACAACTTTAATGAATGAAGTATATCCAAATTTGGAAGTAGGAGGCATGCACGATGTTATGATGTGGGAAAAGCTACTGGACGCTGTGCGCACGACGGTTTTTGCACGTTTCGTCGAACGCATTGAAGCACGCACACCATGCATGTGCGCAACTCAAAACCCCTTAATGGAATTTGTGGAGTGAAAGTTGGAAGCGTTAAAAATGAGTGCACCATTTAAGTCTTTGCAATTTGAGAATCTGTGAGGTAGCGCGGACAAACAACGTTAAAAATAGCGCTTCTAGAGAGGCAACCCAAGCTCTGTTTTGCACTTAAATGGTATTTTTTATTTATTTCAGACAACCCCAAGAAATCTCAAAAAAAGTTTGGGTGTTTTCGTGTGTTTTTGTGCTATGTTTTTCCAGCCCTAAGTTTTCCCTGAGAGATGATGTGCTGTTGCAATTACTGACTCGATGTGTTCGGGGATCAAAACAAAGACCTAGGGCATTTTCCACATTCCTTTTTTGTTTATTTTTGTTGACTTGAGTTATTTGCGCACACGTGACTCATTCTTCTTTAACCCCAATAACCCCAAGATCATAATTGCATTAATTTAAGGCATCGAGGGCGATGCCAAAGTTTAAGCGTGAGGGTGCGTTAGACTTTGAGCAGTTTGTTGCGTTATTTCCATAATGTAGTGTGCACAGAGTCATTTGTGTAATTGTGGAAATTGCACCTAGACCATCAGCAAGTTTTGTATTTTTAGGAAATTTATTTTCTTTGAAGATCTAGGCATAGGACTTCAAAAAATTCTAATGTTGAAAAATCAAATACATATAGCGAACAACCAACTAATAAAAGTCATTCTAGTTGAAATCTGTGTAAGGTAAAAAGACATTAGTATGACAAACTTAAGATAATCAATTCTCTAGTAATTCTATATATGTAACATTAGGAAGAGATTAATTGACTTGCATAATAAAAAGCTTTTTTATAGGGATGTCAAGAGTAGGACAATTAACTGACAAGAATAAAAAAATATGTTACAATAATAAAAACAATTAAATAATTGGTCTGAATATAGAAAAAAAATGTTGTGATTGACTAAATATAATTCAAATTAATGTCCATTAACAGTAATGCTATACAAATAGTATATGATATTAATAAGGTAGTAAGATGTATATACCGATGGGAAGCTCACCGGTCAAATCTTCAGGGGAATAATAGCTTGGGCTTTGCAAATTTTGGTCATCGAAGTGCCAAACCAGGCTGTTTTTCACAGCAACGGCGACATCATGGGTCACCAATCTGCCAACACAGACCAGCGCAAGGGGAATTGACTTCAGCACATCTGCAAGCAACAACCAAGCTCCATCCAGATCGAATGGAAGCTGACCAGACTAATATTCAGGGGCATTTTTGTATTATGTTGGATTGGAAGGCCGAGAATTTTCTAATTCATCAAGATAAGTTTGAAATTTTAATTGAAAGCAAATCTTTCTGTTTCTATATCCTTAGTGGCAACTTTATTCGAATATCTGAAACAAAAAATCATATTACATCTACCATTGATCATGACCTTGAAAGGGTGAATTGGCTTATGAACTCAATTGCCATGCTTTTATCTGATAATTGGTCTCGTACTAAGCTTGAATTTAAGAAGTCTCTTCTTATTTTTCGTGATGCTAATTTCTTTGGAGGCTTCTTTCGCATCATCGAGAAAGATTGTGATTCCTTATTTATACCTGAAGGATGGAATGGATTGGGGATTAAACACTTTATGAAAGGGATCTCAAGAGCAATTCATCTGATGAAGGAATATTCAGTCAATAAACAATCATTAGCGATTCGTCAGACTTCAGGTGAGATACATCTAGGTAACGTCCAATATAATTTTGAGAGAGACATTTTCATTCCTTGGTTGGACAGGGGCCCCTCCTACCCGAACAAATTTTCTATTTCGGGGGCATTGCTTCAGATTGATATTGACATGTCTTACACTTTTGAGAAATCTCTTGTCTTGCTTCTGGTTGAAGATAATTGCATTGTTGAGCACTCGGGAACTCTTGACTCTTGATCTTTACCAATCATTTAAGGATTTTTTCCAAAGCTCTATGACCAATGGAGTGGACTCGTTGTCTCAGTTTTTAATCAAAGAATTTGAAAGAATTCTTTCATCTGCTATGGGTAATAGAGACTCTTTAGATGAGAAAATGGGTGAAACAATGAATGTTAATGACGGTTCTAATGTCAAATTCCTGAGTGACGCTTACACTAAAAATCAATACCGTGATGATAATGAGGGTGTATTTACTGAGCAGCTAGTCTATTACTCGGGAGATGATTTCCTTGGGCATGCTTCAGAGAGTGAAAAGAGGACTCCTATTTCTTCAACGGAGGATCTATGGGACTCCGACACCAATCAGGATATTTGTAACAAAGCGAAACTGATCACGGGGGACAACTGCTTGCTTACAACGAACTTAAATACCCAAATGAAAATATACAAGAAAAAACATCAGAGGTCACATCTTATGAAAACTAGATCCCAATCACGTATAATGATAAGGTAGTAAGATGTATTCAAAAGTCAATGTGAAGTTAGAAGATTACCAACTTTTGAACCTGGACATCATCGTAACCCCTTCAAAATGCACGTCGGTACAAGCAAGTTTAAATCCGAATCCAAACAGCTATGTGCAAAACCTTTAGAGATGATGACATTGTTTTGCGCCCAAAGAAAACAATTATTGCTAACATTTTTATTGAAAGTCCAACTCTGTCTTGCTAGAATAAATATCATTAATGCGATTCGAGTGGGTTGAATGTGATATAACACTAAGGAGCACTCAATCACGGGATTCATATGCTTGCATATTGTCGTCGCTGCAACGATGCATAATCTGGTTTACTTCATCGTCCAATTCATCTTTATAAGTGACATCATTATCAGATGAGTTGAAGGGTCATGCTGACGTGCACTTTGTCGTGGTGTGCGCTTCAAAATAAATATTCAATACAACACTTATACGTAGTATAACGTAGTAAGGTTTGTATTCACAGGGAAAGGAATATTTCTTTTTTTAATTAACTAGTAACAAAAGGGGGGTTTAGGTTTGAGTGATTTAATTTAATTAAATACGAAGATGAACGACTTATATGAGTTTAATTAATTGAGATTAAGACTTGGTTTTGCTTTTATCCACTTAATGAAATGTTCGTCGATCCCGGTTATATCTTTAACTATCTTCCTCTCGAATACTCAATCGAGGAGTATATCCAATTCATCGAGGGTAGTTATTAATAACGAGACGTGTTCATTAATAAAACTTACTACCGAATTAATATAGAACATGCGCCGTATATTTACTCGATAGTAGCAACAAATTCAGGATGAAAACGATTGAAATTGATAACCTCAACACAATCGGTTTATTGGTATAATCAATATAATTAATACCCCATAGATTATTAACCATGAAATGCATGCATTAATAATCCAAGTTTACTACCATGAAAAGATCGAACGATTAACAAGCGTATTCGTCGATCGATTCTAGTAATAATTAATATATGAGACAAAACTAGTTGATCCTTTAAGTAATGCTCAAAATATTAAAATGAAATATGAATAGGAATTAATTAATATTCAAGGAAAAATATTAAAGAAGATATAAATCCTACTATAACTAATGTCAAGATGTTAACTAATTGTCATTTTAGTAACACTCCCCAACATTAATATAGAGGAAGAAAATAAATATTACTCTAACTAATGTCGAGATGTTAACTAATTGTCATCTTAGTAACACTCCCCAACATTAATATAGAGATAGTATTAAGGGAAAAATTAATATTCAAGGAAGAAGATTAAATAAAATAACTCACAACTTACAATCCATTAAGCTTCAAAGTAGCAAAACCAAGATGGAAGAGTTTAGCTCCTCATTTGGAGACTAAACATGATAGAAAATATAGAGAAAACATCAATCTAAACTGAGCTAAAGAGTATATGTGAATTGGTGGTTTTAATGGGAAGGAAATGGGGTGTATTTATAGGTGTTTGGAGCATGCAGGGATGTGTACCCGATCGGGTTTTTAGGCCACTCGATCGGGTACCTTCTAAGCTTATCGGAAGCCAGAAAAATAGGGCATACCTGATCAGGTCTGTCGGTCACCCGATCGGGTATGACACCCAAACGTGGTCAAAATTTTCCCTGCATGTTCCTTTGTCTTCGGGTGCGATCCGATTTGATTTTTCAGCAAGGTACCCGATCGGGTATAGGTCATACCCGACCGGGTACAGACCAAAAACGAGATCTTCACTTTTTGTCTTGCATTTTTGCACCTTCCTTCCACTTTTGGGGTTCACCAATGGTCCCTTGAGTGATCATGGACCTGTTTGAGCTCAGAATAAACCTAATCTAAAAAAATTACAAATATTTTACAAACTAAACTATTACAACAAAAGTGTGTAATTTCCACAACTAAAACTAATAAAAACTAGTTAAAAATAAAAATATACAATAGGAAATTACAAGAATATCAACTCCCCCACACTTAGCTTCTTTACTCGTCCTCGAGTAAAGTCAAATGTTCAACAGTTCCAAGTCCTCAAAGGTTCAACAATCAACAAGAAAAAGCAAAAGACCACAAAGGATAAAATATGAGTTTTCAAATTGAGTGTTTAGCTCAACGAACAATATCGTCTTGGGTTTCATGGCCCTCTGTGCTCATCTCTTTTCTTCTCTTCTTTTCATTTTCAAGAGATTAAATGATGTCCTGTAAAAACAAATATATCTCTCATATCTCTCATTTTGCCTAGGAGCCTTTTCAGGTTTTCATCCTAGCATCTTTTTTTTTTCATCCTTTCCACTCACTCATTTTTTTATAAGCCCTTTTTGCTTAGATTGCCCGTTTTGGGGTTTTCAACCTAACTAGCATTTCTTTTCATTTTTTTGTGCCTGAAGAAAATAATGCCAGTTACAAGGTATAAAATTTAAGTACGTACCAATGAGTGACTCCCCCTCACTTAGCTCAAAGCACTGTCCCTAGTTCTCGTCTCTGTCATACCCGGGTTCAAACAGACATCCTCGTAGTCTTGAATTGTCCCCTTGCATTTGAACTTTCGGCCTTATCCCTCTTCGGTGCCATTGAAGCCCTTTTGACGCTTTGAAATTCGGACTTAGTGTTTTTTGGGGTAGGGTGAAATTGGTGGGTATGATGTGAAGAGGAGAGTGAGGGGAGTGTTTTGGTGGTGGTTTGAGGGAATTTGGTTGAGTGATGATGGAGATATGGAAGGAAGAAGGTCCAAAAATGGTGGGTTTGGGAGAGAGAAATCGGACATTAGGGTTTGGAGAAGAAGTGGCTTGAATTGGGTCCGATTTGGGGTAAAAAGCTCGAGTACCCGATCGGGTGGCCCGACATACCCGATCGGGTCTGTGCCTTTGAGCTTAGCTTTCGGGTTCGTACCCGATCGGTTGGGGTGTTACGCGATCGGGTGAATTGCGCCGTGGAAAAATCCAGCATTTTCCATTTAATCACCCGACCGGGTGGTTAAAATACCCAACCGGGTATTTCGTTTATTTTTAGAAACTCGCTTCCAGGGGTTTGTGCCCGATCGTGTTTTGTGGGTACTCGATCGGGTGAATCGCGCCGTGGCAAATGATTTTATTTTCATGAAATAGACCCGACCGGGTCATAGGTGTACCCGATCGGGTACGGACCTTGTTTCCAATGCAGGCGCGATCGGGTAGGGGGTTTTGTTCCCCGTCCATGTCTTTTTCATCTGTACCCGACCGGGTAGAGTAGAGGGACCCGATCGGGTACACTGTCATGGGGCGTGATTTTGAGCATTTTCATTATTTTTTTGGCATGGATCCGATCGGGTAAGTGATGATGGCCGATCGGAGGTTTTCCCAATTTTTAAAAAAATGATTTCCTCCCTCTTTTATTTGAGAAGTGTCCCAATTTTCTCAAAGTTGACATTCAAAAACAAAAATTGAAAAGAAAAGATGAAAAATGCGTACCTTAGCATGGGTTGCCTCCCAAGAAGCGTCTTAGTTTACGTCGTGGCACGACGTTATTTTTATTTTATTTTTCAGTTTTATGTGGGATCATGAACATCCCTTTTCTCCTTCTTCAAGGCCCTGTTTGGCCATGTTTCAATTTTATTTTTCTCCCTTTTCCAGCAAGACCGATTTTTTATTTTTGTCACCAACTCAAGTTCAGGTGGTTTCAACTTATTTTCAAGAGGTTTGATGAACGGTGGTTGATTTAGTACTTCCCCAACATCAAAGATCGATTCAATTTTTTCTTCAAATGGGGAGTGATGTTTAATAGAATTATAAATGTTATATTCTATTTTCTTTCCATCAAATTCCATAGTTAAAAATCCGATAGAAACATCAATTTTTTAGTTAGCAGTTTTTAAAAATGGTCTCCCCAATAAAATAGGGACTTCATGTTTATCACTCTCCATTTCAAGTACGTAAAAATCTGCAGGGAAAACTAGATCACCTACAGACACAAGTACATCTTCCACTAGCCCTTTTGGAGAAACACTTGACTTATCGGCTAATTGGATTATGATACCAGTTTCTTTTAAAGGTCCAAGTTTCAAAGAATTGTAAAGAGTATAGGGGATTACATTAATTGATGCCCCTAGGTCCAACATGGACTTAGAAGAAATGGTGTCTCCTAGCTTGCATGGTATAGTGAACATGCCTGGGTCAGTGCATTTTTGTGGAAGTTTCTTTTGAAAAACTGTCGAGACATGTTCACTAACTTCAATTTTTTGTTTTCCTCTTGAGCGGTGTGTCCTCTTGATTGTGCATAATTCTTTGAAAATTTTAGCAAATCGAGGGACACTTTTTATTAATTTGAGGAGTGGAATATTTACCTCGCATTTGGCGAATGTCTCGTACATGTCTTTATTGTTTTTTAGCGGCTTTGTCTCCCTCAATGCTTCTCAAAATGGGGGTTGTGGTTCGTATGATGACAATGGTGGACTCCTTGTGGTCATCTCCCCTGGGTGATCTTCCTCCTCAACTTCAACCAGTTGCTCTTCAACCTTCTTCCTTTGGACTTCTCTTTCTTTCAACTCTTTTCCGCTTCTCAACATGATTGCATTAACATGTTGTCTTGGATTTTGTTCCGTTTGAGAAGGGAGTTTTGGTGACTCTTTTGTTTCTAGCCTGCTCACGGCTCCGGCTATTTGACTCATTTGACTTTCCAGATTTGAAATGCTAGATTTGGTCTCATTCTGAAATTGTACCATGTTTTGTTGCATGGTAGTTACGCTAGTAGCAAGATTCCGAATCATGTCCTCCGTGGACATGTTGGAGTTTTGACCTTGATGGTTTGGGAAGGATTGTTGGAATGATTGATTTTGTTGTTGTTGAGGGTTCCCGTATCTTAAATTGGGATGATCTCTTCACCCTTGATTATAAGTGTTAGAGTGTGGGTCGTACCTCTTTTGATGATGTCCTTGGAAACCCAAGGCGTTGACTTGCTCTTCTTGGAGAGTTGGGCATGAGTCGGTAGGATGCCCTTGTTGTGTACATATGCCGCAGACCTTGACCTCTTGGGTTCTATGATTTAAGAGAAAGTCCTTAACCAAAGAAGTCAAGCCGGCCATTTGACTCTCCAGTGATGATGTAGATTCCACCACGGCAACTTTACGGGTTGAGGATCTCCCGTTGTAATGCCTAGAGTTCTCGGCCAACTCCGAGATGAGATTTCTTGCTTGAGAGGGGGTTTTGTTCACAATGCCCCCTCCGCATGCCGCATTCACCATTCCCATATCGTGTTCCGCAAGACCATCATAGAAGTAGAGGATGAGGTCTTGCTCCGTGTACCCATGGTATGGGCAACTGGCACAAAGCTTTTTGAAGCGCTCCCAATATTCGTAAAGCGATTCATCATCACCTTGTTCAAAATTGCTAATTTGCTTCTTTAGGGATGATGAGATGGAAGCAGGATAGTATCTTTCCAAGAAGCATTTCTTCATAGCCACCCATGTTTCTATACTTCCCGAAGGAAGATAGAAAAGCCAGTCTTTAGCGGTGTGCTTCAAGGAGAATGGGAAAGCTCTGAGCTTGATTTGTTCCTCCGTGATTCCGTTGGGGCACATGCTCGTGCATACAATATGGAACTCCGAAAGATGTTTGTTCGGATCTTCCCCCCTTAGGCCATGGAAGGATGGCAAAAAATGAATGAGCCCCGATTTGAGCTCAAATGTATTACCCTCGTTCAGTGTAGGGAAGGTAATACATAACGATTGTTGATTCAAGTTCGGAGCTATGAGCTCCCTCAAAGTTCTTGTTTCTTGAGCCATAGTGATTGGCTCTTCAGATTCGCTAGAACTAGAGCTAGCACTTGATGATTCCTCCAAAGAAGTATTTGGAAATAAATTCCTAAACCTCTCGAAGGCTTGTTCTATTCCGGGGTTTGTTTGGTATGTGATTTCGGTAATAGAACGGTGTTTAACCATATACTTCACAAGGCTTGAATTGTCCCCTTGCATTTTTTTTTTTTTTTGCAAAATGTCCCCTTGCATTTAAATACTTACAGAACAAAAAAGATTGAATAAATAACCTTCACTTTTTCATACAAAAATTTATTCCTTGAAATTATCGTGTTTCTATATACCGGCCGTAATTTAGTGTAGCTAGACTTTAGTGTAGGTCATTATCAATAATTGGTAATTTAAAATTCTAGAAACTACAATACTTCTAAACAACTTAGATAGATAGTACAACTTAGTTTTGCTTTTGTTCTATTCCTATGAATGCTATATATAGCCATTATATAACAGTAACAGGTTTGTTTATAAAAATTGGTGCCCCAAGTTATAATGGTGCCCTAGGCATATGCCTAGGTGCCTCCCATGTATAGTCGGGCCTGGATCTAGAAGGGCAACTCCAAAGTTTCGCCTAATACGTATTTCTGATCATGAAATAAAGTCAAACATATCATTTTTAGACTATTTAACCCCCCATCCATCCATCACATACAATCATGCAATCATTTAATCCAATTCGTTCTAGCTTTTATATTTGTTCTTTCTACTGTATGGTGTTCTTAAGTTTTAGAAGCACATTTCATGTACAATAACCAATGGTGTTTAGGTAATATTTCATTTTTATTTTCATATTTTTTAGGGAAAACTGTCAAATAGGTCCTCGAACTTTCATAAAAAAGTCAATTAAGTCCTTTTATAGGAGACTCTGTCTGGCCGTCACGATTTGGGGCGGTTCCCGGTGGAATTTTTTGATGAAATTTTTTGAGCATCTTATTCATCAAGTCTAGTTTACTCATACCAAATTTCAGCTAAAAATTCAATCGGGAGCGCATTCAAATTAATTCGAGAACGCAAAAATGCGCAGTTATCTTTAAGAATTAATTTGAATGTGTTCCTGATTGAATTTTTAGATGAAATTTAGGATGAGTAAACTAGACTTGCTTAATAAGATGCTCAAAAAATTTCATCAAAAAATTCCACCAGGAACTGCCCCAAATCACGACGGCCGGACAGAACCTCCTATAGAAGGACTTAATTGACCTTTTTATGAAAGATCGAGGACCTATTTGACTGTTTTCCCTATTTTTTAATATGGTAATATTGGTTAATATAAGCATTAGAGTTTAAGTTTTTAAGTCAATGCTCACGATAAACCTCTGCTCCCGCAAGTTTTTTTATTAAAGCTAAGTTTCATATCTTTTGTTGTGATTTATTCTTCTAAAATTTAACAAACACTATATGCTATGCAACAAATATGTGTCTATCGCGTCAAGGTCATCTATAATGTTAATTTCCATCTTTTCTCACATATTAAATTAGGTTGAGGTGTTGAGTTAACAATCCATAATTTTGAGGTATTTCAATAATTTTTCCTCGCAATATTAAGCATGAAAATTTTAAATGTTACAAATAAAATAGTAAGATTTTCAAATGTATTAGATTTAAATAAAAAATAACTAATAACTCTTTCATTATTTTAACAAGTTAAATTAACCCATCCAACAATTTACTACCCCTTTATTCCAAAACTTATTACTTCGTTAGTGACTCCGTGAACTCTTCGTCGTACTTCATCAAACATATAGCTTAACATGATCAAATTAAGTTTTCATTTATTTGTAACATGGTTAGTAACTATTCATGGGTGATCGACAAAATCCAAGTCCAGTTTTGATATGAAAAACATACAATCATAAAAATATCAAAATAAATGAACAAATAATATAAAATGCATAGATAAGTGAAATTTTAAATTCGTTTGAAACTAGTCATCAATGTTTAGCTTCAAGACCTAATTCCACTGGACCCAGGGACATAGTTAGGGGCCAACCTAGGCCTGTCTCACCCCAAATTTCAATTTTGATTAAATTATTATTAGGATACAAAATCATATTAGAAAAATTCCAAGAAAGACTTTGTACTGCTCCCAATATACCTCCTTGCCTACGTCACTGACTGTATCTGTAATGATTGGAGATTTAGGGCAGATATTATTTTGAGTCTATTGAAATGATCGCTGATTTATTGAATTCAATAGCCGATTTTTATATTTAAAAAAAGAAGAAGAGTATTTCACAATTGAGTAATATAACTAAAGTTAAAATTCTTTATTTTTGATTAAAAAAATGAAGCAACAAATTAAATGGCCGAAAAAATAGTAAACGAGATCCCATGCAATGAGGGTACGGTACATACATATCATCATACATGATACATAGCAAATACAAATACAATCTCATATTCCATCTTTCAATCAACTTATATCAACAAAATTTAATATTAAATTCCGAGTCAATCAAATACATGTTTTTCCCCTTCTTATTTGTAGTTTACTCCTAGCACGAAAAGACATGAATAAAGACAGAATAAGCTAGAAAACAAAACAAAAAACACAACTTTAAATACTATGGGGTAATATAATACTCTATATAATGCTCAGCCATATGTATAACAACTTCAAATATCTTAACAGGGTTACGACCACATACAGAGCAATAAATCATCTTTATATGACACTTATATTTCATATTTATTCTCTGTGCCGGTTTCTTAATTGCGCTGAACTGGCAGCCATATATAATACAGTTTCAAATATCTATGAATGGATTCTAACTTATAGAAATTGGGCATGAAATTATATTCCAAGGTCAACTGGCCGGCAGCTCGGTCTACTGCCAATCAAATCATTTTTATTTTAATTTATATTTCCTTTCGTTAAAAAGTATTTTCCTTTTTTAGTTTTTTAACTGTCCACTTTATCAGTTTCAAAAAAAAAAAAAAAAAAAACTGTCCACTTTATCACATGCTTTTATCATTTTCCTTTTATCATTTTGCTTTCTATAGGATTTGTGTTATTTTTTGTGTTCAAAAGGATGCAATTGCTAAACAATTTACTCAATTATTTTCTTAGGAATCTTATCCAAGCAAATGTTCCGTTTAAATGACATGAGAAGCGTACAAAATTTTATTTTATCTTTAAACATACCATTGTATAGTTTATTAAATACTCCATATAAAAGTGTACTTCATAAATAAACTAACGGAAGTGACATAGATGATAGAACACGTCAAACATATCATATGCGATATGGATTAGGGAAGGTATGAGCTTTTAATTTGTTTCTTTTTTGATATATTCTTCTCATCCTCTATCCATTACCTTTATTTTTTGTCTCTGAATATATTTAACTATTTCAAAATAACTGCAATCGTATTGTGTTTAGGATTAGTTAAATACACTAGCTCAATTGTTGTTAAGAACTAAGTAACATTATCAATCATACTGTTGCGCATTTGTGTATATATCTTACTTTGTTATAACAACGATCAACTTTACTTTTTCAAAAAGGTTTACACCATTGCTATGGATCGGTACAATGTGAAAATAAGGTTTCATAATACAAATTGTTAGAAGTCAAAGTCTTATACATACACTAATTTACTAGTTTGCATTATACACGAAATACATTAACGATTGAACACAAAACTACCCAAATATGTTTAAATTGTAAAATTTCTAAATAGTCGGTAATAATTAGTTTATCACACAAATATCAAACATACAACTATGTTTCATACAACTGATTACAACGTACACTAGAAGTATTTCATCACTGGTTTGAAGCAAGTACATCGAATAGGCCTTGGATGCAAACGATAAGACCATCAAATCGAGCAATTACACATCCTAATCCCTAATGCGGATTAGGTGAGTCTGTTTAACTCATACGCTGATACGCCCCTTAGCCTACCCTTTATTCATCAAAAAGTTAGAATCCCCAACCTGAAAGTTTCTCAAACCTCAACCCAACAAAACATATAAGAGATTGTAAATAAGGTAACCCAATAAATCAATTAGACCTTATAGTCATGCGCAACAGATACTCAGCTCAAACATAAGAGTTGAATTGTGACCTCCACGAAGCCGTTACGAGTTTTGATTATTGATTATCATTCGTTCAAACTTTCCACCGAATTACCAATTGTGCTACTCATGCCCTTTATTATTTAAAAAAACTGCAAGCTAAAATTTGTTTGTCTATCTACACATGCGTAATTCATCCTCTATTCTCTTGGTTAAACATATCAAAATAATACTCTAGGATTTTAATTCTTGAAGTGTGTTGGGTTAAGGGCCCAAGCCGAGGTCCGGCCCACTAACCCATTTCGCTAGACGAACGTCCAGTTAGAACACTAGGCCAGCCCACAGGCCCATGTTCCACGGGGATGGACGAACGTCTAGTGTTGGAGGACTCAGGCCCAGCAGCTCATCCCGACGACGTTTATGCAGGGACAAGGAGCAGAACCACGGGCCACCAGGAATGACGACGGACGTCCCCAGAGCAAGCCTGTAGTCATCGGAGAAAACCCAGTCCACATGGTGAGTATCCACCAAGGCCAGGAGACGAACAGCCGATATCCCTCAAGGGTCCTTTGGAGCAATCCAACTCACTTCCCGGTGGACGAACATCCCCACTGATCTGGCGGGAAACCTAGATTCTGGCGGGAAGTGCATTTAATGCTAAAGATTTGGTAGTTGGGACACCAGCGGTCCACAGGCTGCCACGTCACTACAGCCACCTGCCCATTGGCGGGTATAAATAGAAGCATTTATTCCATTGTAAAGGGTTGGCAACTTTCTATTCTTAGCATACTAGCTTCAGCACTCTTACTCGCAGCATTTCTAACTGCCTTGTAAGACGAACGGCCGACGTGCCTTTGTTAGCAAGTAGATTGTACTTAGGGGAGTTATTACGAAGTTAATAATACCTATTTACATTGCCTGCTATTACTCTTGTTTCCTGATTCATCTAATAGTTGTTGGGCTAGATAACCATACATCCACTCCATTCGAAACCTTTGGGCTTACGTGTTGGGTCCACGGGTTGAAGGAATAAACCTCAACACTGGCGCCGTCTGTGGGAAACTGAACAAAAAGTTTCCAGAAACTCTCCCAAACAGCTACTAAGTCTACCTACAGCAAGTACGATGTCAGGAAGCAACACCCAGCGTGATCTCTCCGAGCGTCTGGAGTCGAGCCGCCGGAATCGCGGCCAGAACTCGGAACTATCCGCAACAATATGGACTTCAGGGGGAAACGGGGGTATCACTGACCTCATTCCCCTTGAGGCCAGGCAGGATCCCCGCCTCATGCGGGAACTCGCTGACACCATGCGTCGTCTGGCAGACGAACGGGAGGCCCGAGAGCAGGTGTACTCAGCAAGCACCCAGCGGACGCCCCTCTCTCCCATTCGCCGCATGCAGTCGTATGACGATACGACGGGATCCAGCGATCACCGGCCCTCAGTCCATGAGCGGCTAGGCGGAGGTTCAGGCTCCCGTGAAACGGGAGGGCGGACCAGGGCCAGTATCGCTGCATCCAGAGCTCGCACGCCATCGATTCCCCGCCAAGTCCTGCGGGGAGACGAAACCCCAAGGTTCAACACCGTCGGACGACGTTTCCAACGGCGAGGTGCGCAGATCTTTAGGCGGCCGCACGAAGCTGTGGCCGCTCAGCAGAACGCCGTCCTCGAAACCGTGCCCCCTGTGTCCCCCGGAAGGGCCGCACAGGAGGCAAGGATGGAAGCGATGGAACGACAAATAGCCGAGATGAATAGACGGACGGACGTCGGCCCGGCCACGCCCTCTTTCTCTCTCACATCACCCTTCACTCCGCGGGTGATGAGCGTCGAGATTCCTCGGGACTGCAGGCCCCCGGGCAACTTGGTGTACAATGGAGCTGGCGATCCCAAAGCCCATTTGATAAGCTACCAAGGGAACCTGTCCATGCTGGGAGCATCAGACGAGGCCATCTGCAGATTGTTCTTCAGCACCCTCAGGGGGCCAGCGCAAGAATGGTTCGGCCAGTTGAGGCCGGGCACCATCGACTCATACGAACAGCTCTCCCGGCAGTTCATGGCTCAGTTTGCCGCCAGTACCACCCCCAGGAAGGACGTCACGGCTCTCGCCCACATCAAACAAGGGCGGGACGAACCGCTGGCTAGGTTCCTGGTAAGGTGGAGGGACGAGGTCCTGCAGGTCGATGACCTGGACGAACGTCTGGCCACAAACATGTTCACCAGTGCACTGGCCACAGGGGATCTATACCGGGACTTAAGGAGAAACCCCGGCCCCAGCTACACCGAAGTTCTGGCTCGGGCCCAGAAATATGCCTCCATTGAGGAGGAGATCAGGCAGCGGGACGGAGTTCCCGCGGCCCAGCCAAGGAAGATGGCGGACAGGCTCGGACCCAGACCGGGGCCCGGGCCCTCCCCCCCAAACAAAAAGAAGAAGACAGACGGGGCAATGGTCCCCTGGAAGACTCCGTCCGGGGACATTCAGGCGCGGCCGGACGACCACTATGTCCCATTGGCTTATCCAGTGAGCCAGATCTTCGAGGCCATCAAGGACAAGGGCCTCCTGATGGAACCCCAAGATATGCAGAAGCATATGGGGCTTGACAAATCGGCCTACTGCGAATACCATCAGAGGGCCGGCCACCTGACGGACAACTGCAGCCAATTGAAGAAGGCAATCGACGAGCTGATCCGCCAGGGGTACTTGGGCGAGTTCACCCAGCTGCTGAACAAAAACAGCCAGCAGAAGCCGAACCAAAGGCACAAGACATGGCGCCGCGACGATCGGCGCGAGGCAGAACCTCAGGACGTGGATTATCGAAGTGCAGATAAACGTCCGGAGGGATCCCTCGGCCCGAAGGGCAAGAAGAAGAAGTTGGAAATCAAGGTGATCTTCGGAGGCGCTGAGACAGGAGATACACCCGCCGAACGGAAAAAATTTGAGAGATCACTGTATGTGGGTTCCGTATCAGCACCCCCCACCAAGCGCAATAAAATCGAGGCGATTACCTTCGGCCCCGCGGATCTGCCAATGTCACCAGCACCGCACAGAGACGAGCTGGTGATCAGCATGGACGTGAACGATGCCATCGTCCGCCGCGTCCTTGTTGACACCGGGAGCAGTGTGAACGTCCTCTACTGGGAGGCCTTCGAAGGGATGAAGCTCAGGAAGGACATGCTGCATCCCCTACGCACCCCGCTGTCCGGCTTCACCGGGGATTGCATCGACGCCGAGGGTACCATCGCCTTGCCAGTAGAAATCGGCGACGGTCCTCATACGGCCCGAATCAGCATGACGTTCGTCGTGGTCCGCCTAAGATGCGCCCACAACGCCATTTTGGGCCGACCCGGCTTGGAAGACTTGGAGGCCATATGCTCCGTACGGCACTCATGCATCAAATTCCCCACCGACACTGGAGTGGGAGTGGCACGAACGGACCCGCATATGGCCAGGGCCTGCTACACGAAGGCGATGGAGAAGCTCAACGAGCGGGAGGCTCGGGTCAACAGCATCTCCGAGAAGGCCAAACAGGCCGACTTGGACGCCCATCTGGAACCAGCAACTCTGCTGGAGGAAATCGAGCTCGACGACCCGACGGACAGGAAGGTGTCCATCGGTGCAGATCTAGAGCCGGAAATCAGGGCGGGGGTCATAGCTGTCCTGCGGAGGTTCCGAGTCTTGTTCGCCAGAGGACCGGAGGACATGCCGGGCATCGACCCCAACCTCATATGCCACAGACTCGCCGTGCGGCCGGACGCCAAGCCTGTGCAGCAAAGGAAAAGATACATGGCGGCCGACCGACGCGATTTCATCAGGAAGGAGACGGCAACTCTCCTCAGCATTAAACACATCCGGCCGGTCATCCACGTGGAATGGCTGGCCAACGTGGTACTAGCCCCAAAGGGCGACACTTGGCGGATGTGCGTCGATTACTCGGACCTGAACAAAGCTTGTCCGATGGATCCATACCCCGTTCCGAGGATCGACTTGCTGGTAGATGAAACAGCAGGCTGTGAGCTGCTCAGTTTCATGGACGCATTCAGGGGCTATCATCAGGTGTTCATGCACCCCGATGATGCCGAGAAAACGGCGTTCGTCACGGCGGACGGTGTGTATTGCTACATCGTCATGCCGTTCGGCCTGAGGAACGCCATGGCTACCTTCCAAAGGATGATTGGGATGTTGTTCAAAGACGTACTTGGGAAAACAATGGAAGCTTACGTGGATGACATCCTGATCAAGAGCAAGAGAAAGGAGGACCATGTCCAGGACATGGAGAGGGTCTTCGGCATCATGGAGAGGGCCAGCATGAGGCTCAATCCGAAGAAGTGTGCCTTCGCCGTCCGGGGCGGCAAGTTCCTCGGCTACATGATGAGCGAGCGGGGGATCGAGCCTAACCCGGAGAAGGTGAAGGCGATTATGGACATGGAGGCCCCGAAGAACCTAAAAGACGTGCAGCGGCTCACCGGGCGTCTAGCGGCCCTGAGCAGATTCTTATCCAAGCTGGCTGATAAGGCGATCCCCTTTTTCCAGATCATGAAAAAAGCCAGTCCCTTTGAGTGGACCCCGGAATGCCAGGCTGCCTTCGAAGATTTCAAGGTATATCTCTCTTCTCCGCTCGTCCTCACCAAAGCGGATCCCGGGGAGAGATTGTACATGTATCTGGCGGTAGCCGACCTAGCTGTGAGCGCTGTGCTGCTAAAGGAGTCTGAAGCCGTCCAGCGGCCAATATACTTCGTGAGTAAGGCGCTGAACGGCCCCGAAACGAGATACACACTGATGGAAAAGACGATCCTTGCCTTGATTGCGTCCATCAAGCGCCTGGCGCCGTATTTTCAGGCACACCCGGTGACCGTCTACACAACGCAACCCCTCGCCACCATCCTCAGGAATCCAATGGCGAGCGGGAGGATAACCAAGTGGTCCCTGATGATCGGCCAGTATGACGTGGAGTTCAAACCAAGGCCGACGATCAAGGGACAGGCACTGGCGGACTTCATTGCAGAATGCACCGCGCGCACCGAGGACGAAACCCATGACAGCAACGACTTCGACACTTGGTGGGAGATGTACACCGATGGGGCCTCAAGTGCGCGGGGCTGTGGCGGGGGAGCGGTGATCACTTCCCCCGAAGGTTTCAAGGCCTACTACTCTATGAAATTCGAGTTCAAGGTCACCAACAACGAGGCTGAATACGAGGCGCTTATCGCAGGTCTGAAATGCGCGAAAGCCCTCGGAGCAGCCCGTCTGAAGGTGAGAATGGACAGCCAGCTGGTGGTAACCCAGATGAACGGCACGGCAGAAACCAGGGAAGAGAGAATGAAGGTTTACAAAGAGCTGGCGGAGGAACAGACCGCACAATTTGAGCAGGTGGTGCTTGAGCAGGTATCGCGGGTGGAGAATGCAGAGGCGGACATACTGTCGAAACTAAGCAACCCCCCAACCGATGATCCGGCCTCAGGCATCCCCCGACACATTAGAGGCTTCGTTAGGCAGGAGGTGTTCCCAGTACCGGCAACGGACGTCATCCAGGTGGAGGTTATCTCCATGGCCGAACCTAACTGGGCGAAGGAGATAGCAGATTACCTCAGAGATGGAACACTCCCTGAGCCCGAGGATGATGGCAGTACAGGAAGAGCCGCATGGGTAAAGAGGCGTGCCCCTAACTTTGAACTTATTGACGGGCAGCTCTACAAGAAGACGTTCGGCGGACCCTACCTCCGATGCCTCCCGCCGAGCCTGGCAGCGGCGGTGATCGAGGAAATACATGAAGGGATCTGCTCCAGCCACCAGGGCCCCCGGACCTTGGCCAGGAAAATCATCCTGCAAGGCTATTACTGGCCAACCATACAGCAAGATTGCTTCAATCACACCCGGAAATGCGCAGTATGCCAGCAGTATGCACCTGTCCCTGGCCGTCCAGCAAGTTTCTACACCCCGATGACCATCGCACTACCTTTTGCTAGGTGGGGCATAGACCTGCTGGGCCCTCTGCCAACGGCTGCTGGTGGAAGGAAGTTCGTCATCGTGGCGGTTGATTATTTCACGAAGTGGGTCGAGGCCGAGCCGTTGGCCTCCATCACTGAATTCCAGTGCCAGAAGTTCGTCTGGCAGAACATCATCTGCCGCTTCGGAATCCCAGAGCAGATCATCACTGACAACGGCCGGCAATTCATCGGCAGAGGCTTTGAGGCATACTTGGCAAAGTGGGGCATCAGGCACTCTAAGGCCTCGGTGGCCTACCCGCAGGCCAACGGCCAAGTGGAGAACATGAACCGGACCATCATGGATGGAATCAAGAAGAAGTTAGAGGACTACGCCTCCACCTGCCCGGAACAGCTGAATTATGTCTTGTGGACGTATAGAACAACGCCCAGAACGGCGACTGGCGAGACCCCCTTCGCCTTAGCTTATGGTTTCCAAGCTAAGGTACCGACGGAAGTATTGGTACCTACACACCGCACCAAGCACTTCCAGCCGGAGGACAACGAGACCAACCTGCGAGCGGAGCTCCATTTCATTGAGGAACGGAGGGACCTGGCGGCTCGTCGCATGGAAGAATATCACAGGGCCACCCAGAGATACTTCAACAAGGCCGTGAAATTCCGGGAAATAGAGGCCGGGGACCTCGTACTCAGGAAAAGAGAAAAGAGCAAGCCGCTCGAAGGCGGCAAAATGGCAAAGAACTGGGAAGGACCCTACCGGGTCATCAGGAGATACAACCAGGGGACGTTCCTCCTCCATACCCTGGATGGGAACCATGCCGGGATGTGGAACGTAGAGCACCTGAAGAAGTTTTATCAATAATTAGAGGCTGATATCCTTGTTATATTTCCACTCCCATGTAAAATGACCGGACGTCGTCAATAATAAAGGCCCCCTGTTTTTACATCACTTCTGTTCTTGCCAACGACCGCTAAAGAAGGGAATCTCGATGCAGATACACCTGTTCCTCCTTGTGATGTCTGCGGATACCGAACGTCTCCTCGAAGCAGGGACGCCGGTAGGACCAAGGACCAAGGACGAACGAAGCACCAGGGAATCTCGATGCAGATACACCTGTTCCTCCTTGTGATGTCTGCGGATACCGAACGTCTCCTCGAAGTAGGAACGCCGGTAGGACCAAGGACCAAGGACGAACAAAGATTACCTCCCTAAAAAAAAAAAAAAAAAAAAAAAAAAAAAAAAAAAAAAAAATGGGGAGAAGAGGAGAGAAGCTTCTACACGGAAGGGAATCTTGCCCGGGTGTGCCAGATCTTCCCCCACCACCGAAGGCGAACGCCTCTCGATGTAGAGGTTAGTAGAGACGTGGAGGGGGCTAGACGAACCAAGGGAGCCTGCCAAGATAAACCTGTTTATCCCACAAACGACCATGGATCGATGGACGTGGGATAACGAAGACGGGAACCCGCGAGGGTAAACCTGTTCGTCCCTGCGAGTCCCTTGGGTACCGAACGTCTTCTTCGAAGCAAGAGACGCCGGTAAGACTAAAAGGGCCACGGACGAACGAAGAAGGGGGGAATCTCGATGTAGATAAACCTGTTCGTACTTGCGATGTCTGCGGATACCGAACGTCTCCTCGAAGTAGGAACATCGGTAGGGCCAAGGACCAAGGACGAACGAAGACTAAAAGACTCCAAAAAAAAAAAAAAAAAAAAAAAAAAAAAAAAAAAAAGATGCCAGACGAGCATGGAGCAAAGAATGATTTTTATTCCTCGGCACTATTGGCCGGAAAATTACAATGTATCAGAGTACAATACAAATAATGAAAAATTGTACAAGTACATGATGATGAGCAGAGAATCACGGTAGATCGGCGTCCGGAGCTGGAGCTTGGGAAGGGGCCTGCTTGGATTTATCACTAGCTGCGGCTTCCTCCTGCTCCTTCAGCAGCTCAAGGGCCCCTGCATGAGCGTCTGCCATCAAGACGTCGAAACCAGCCGCCTCCGGATCAAAGGGAGCCCCAAAGTGACGCTCAAACGTCGGGAGATTCTCCGCTACTAGCCCAACCATACCTTTGCGGTAGGTGTCATCGGCGAGATCGTCAAGGAAACGACGTCCGGTGGGTGTGGCCTGGAGCAATCTCACCCCGTCCTGATAGGCATCCGGGCAGGTGGCCAGGAACTCGCCGACGAGCCGCGGGAGGAACTTCATGGCCATGGTGTGAATGGCGCCAGTATAGGCCTTGGATTTCTGAAAGGCAATGGAACCAGATTCCTTGATCTTGGCAACATCGGCCTCATAAATGGGGACATGATTGTCCACGCCCGTCTGGCGAAGCTCCACCTTGGCCTGCTCTACGGCCCACATCCGGCTACGGAGATCCACGAGCTCGGCCTCCTGCTTCTTGAGGAGCTCCTTCTGAGAGGCATTCTCCTGAATGAGCTTGTCATGGGCATCGGCCTTCTCTTGAAGAGTGCCGGCCCTGCCTTTCGCATTCCTCAGAAGGGCATCACATTCAGCCCGCACTCTGGCCGTCTCCCTACCCTGACGTTCGAAGGCCATCCGAGCCCTGTGAAAGTAAAGTCCGGCCTTGTCCAAGGTGCTCTGGCCGCATTCCAAAAGATCCTCAGGGGCCTCCTGAGCAGCGAAATCCTGCGGGACCTTGAGATTCAGCCCACACCAAATGGAGGACGCCGTCTGGCCAAAGAGCATCATAGACTCTTTGCGGGGGCCGACCCCAGAAAACTCGATCAAACCAAGGGAGGACCCATTGGTCTCCGGGGGCGAAGGAGGACGAGCATCGTCAGAATCCTTGGCAGTCTGGGTATCACCATCCCGGAGACGACGGACGTCAGAATTTCGTGGGGGAGAAGGACGGGACTTGTTCCGAGAGGCGGGCTTCCGCTTAAGGGGACTTCCGGGCTCCCCATCAGAGTCATCGGCCACTATGATAGCCTTGGAAGCAGTACCGTCGACGCGCGGTCTTTTGGAGGCACCAGCTCCCAAATCATCCTCAGGCCGGGCCCTGGTCACCCGAGTTTCAACCTTGGGGACGAGCGGCTTCCCGGGCTTGTCATGCCCCTTGTGTCCACGACCGACGACAGACGGGGCGGCATTGTCTCGACGCATGATGGACGTCGAGGGAAAAACTCCTGCGCAAAAGGAACCAAGACGTTCAGAACCATAACAGCGAAGAGAGGTTAAAACAATACAAGTACAAACGGACGCACCTAATCCAGCCTGAGCTTTAAAGGGCTCGGCCACCAGCAACCGGAGGTTCTGGATGCCAAGTCCGGCTATGCGCTTGGCATATCCAAGCTCCTCGTCCGTCATGGGCGGCGGGATCGTCTTCACAGGGTAGGCGTTCCACCGATCAGAGAATGGCATCGGTGAGCCTACTCCGGCCAGGAAGAAGCGCTCTTCCCAACCGTCTGGGTTCCCAGCGTTGTTCGAGAACAGAACCATGGACGGACGGGCGATCAGGGCCAAATACCCCGTACGTCCGAAGGTGGACAGACGGAAGAAGTGATGCAGCAGGTCCACGGTGGGGGTCACACCGACGCTGTGGCATCTAATGATGAAGCCAGCGATTATCCGATAAGCGGCAGGGACGAGCTGCGCAGGCACAATCTCGAGGGCCCTGAAGAGTTCCAAGTGGAAGCTGTGCAAAGGGAAGTTCAGCCCGACTATCACCGAATCTAGGTGGACCACCACATAGCCGGGCAGATGGCGCATGGGATTCCGAAGACGCCGATCGTCGTAGGTCCTTGGTGGATAGAACCATTGACTGATCAATCGCTTGTCAGCGTTCGTCAGGCGTTGAACTTGACGCCGGACGCATGAGAAGTTGAGGCTGTAACGGGGAGGCCGGGGTGGCATTCCCCGCTCATAATACTCCAAGTCATCACCGGAAGAACATCCATCATCAAAACGACTTTCGGAAGACATGACAACGAACGGTACCTTGGAATTCGAGGTTTCCGATACGATCAAAAGAGAAGTCTAGAGAGAGAAGGCAATTGTGCAGCGTAAGGGGAAATGTGAGTGGATCACTTGGGTACTGAGTATTTATAGGCAACACCGCGGGATTGCCCCAACCGAAGCAGGACACGTGGCGCCTGGATACCGGTACCTACCACGGTATTTAAGGCGTCTCGATTTTGTCGCCGCATAACCCACACAAAGACATCCGGGTCCGTGCCACGAACGTCCCTTGAGGAGGGCTCACCGGCTCGGAGGAATCTGTAGACAGTTGATTTCCCTTGCTTCCTTAGCCCCCCAGCTGACCCTAGCGTCGGCAGTGATCGAGGGCACACACATCAGCTGGCGACGTCCCTCTTCCAGTACACTGGTTTCTCATGTCACGCAAACATGGACGGACGTCGTCACCAAGCGCTGTTTCAAGGAAGTACGCCCATAAGTCCATACGTGAATCGTGTGCTGGCAAGGCAATTACCGACGAACGTCTTCACACTGACCAGAGACCGCGTAGGCGGTGAAGATGTGTCGAGGTGCCGAAGGGATTCCTTATACTACAAACGATGGGCACAAAAGGATGAAGTGAAAGTCACGTCCATTGATTGTGCACAAAGGATGAACGTCGCCTTTCCACACTTCGTGTCAGATGAGCACGCAGAACAGACGAACGTCCCGCGCGTGGTTTGAATGTTCATATCACGCGACAACGGGCGGACATTGTTATCAAGTGCTGGTGCTGAGGGATACGTTCCTATGCTTACACTTCGAGCATGCACCATAAACCGCCGACGAACGTCGCTCCATTGACGGAACGCGTTGAATACGTACGGAGGATTGACTTCGGGACGCTTTTGCCTGGAAGCAAGTAGAGGACGGATACGAACGTCCTCTCGAACTCTGACCGCCGAAGGGAGTTCCATACAACGGAGGACAAAGGGAAGGAAAATAACAAGTAGAAATCATGAACATGGAACAACTATGGGCAAAAGGGCGTCTGTATTCTTCGGCTCTGACGGCCGGACATTACAAAAGTTAGAATGGAAAAGTACAAATTACATTATACAAAGAAAGGTGATTCTGGTCGGCTGCCACCCTGGTTCAGCTCCTCCTCCTCTTCCTCGGGCTCGGGGGACGGGGGTTCCGGAATTTCCCCTCTAGCCTTGGCTTCCTCCCGCCGCTGGTCCCTCGCCAGTTTCCCTAGAGCCTGGAGCAGCAGATCGTCGTCTGTATGCGCTGCCAGCTCGAAGTCGGCCCCTTGCAGCCTCGAAAAGATGGGGAGGGTGGCCTTAACCCCTTCGTTATACCCGGCTGAGAAGGTGCTGTCACCGACCTCGTACAGGAACTTGCGGGACAGAGGAGAACCCTCAAGCAGCCGGACGCCGCGGGCCAGACGCTGGCGGGGCGGTATCTTCTCCAGAGCCGCGGCAAACAAGTCGGCGAAGACTCCGGCACAATAATCTTTGGCAGAGTCCATGAACTCCCCAGTGTTCCGGTAGCCGGAGGTATCAACCAGCCACTCCGGACTCGCATCCTTCGCGACAGGGTGCACCGGGACAAGCTTGAAGCCAGCTTTCTCAAGGCTGACTAGCTGCTGGCGGGATTCTGCCCGCAGGGCGGCGATCTCCTTCCCCTTAGCCGTAGCCTCTGCTTCAGCTCGGCGAGCGGCCTCTCGAGCCGCAGCGATGGCCGCATCAGCTTTAGCTTTGGCCTCCTTCAGATCGGCCTCCCTGGCAGCTTCAGCCTGAAGGACTAGAAGCCCAGACTGGATGACAGAAGGAAAAATAAGGATCAGGGGATGAACGTCAAGGAAAAAATATATATACTCGGAACTAGCGAGAGGGAATTACCTGAAGAGCGGCTGCCAGGGCAGCACTTGTCGCCTCCGAAGACGAACGGCTGGGCAGCTCTAGGCCAGCCTTGAGGGCCATTTCCCTCCAAAGCTCTTCCGCCGGGCGGCTCAACGGCAAGGAGCCGGCGTCTTCAAGCAGGGGCCCGGTGGAGACAGCCTCGCGGCCCCTCTTTTGTTTCTTTTCGGGGACCTTCTCCGTCCCCTTTTGAGGAGCCGCCTTCAACGGGACGACCGGCGGTGGAGGGGCGGCTTCAAGAGCAGGGGCCCCGGAACCCTGAGCCAGCATAGTGGCAATCAGATGCTGCTCACCCTCGGCGGTTCGCCGGGCAGCGTCAGAAACCGAGGAGTTGGACGCCGAGGCGGGGGCATTCTTGGCCTTCTCCATCGCAGCTTTAGCAGCGGCCGCTTTGGCCTTCCTGGTCTTCAGGCACTCGGCGTGATTCATTTGATCTCTGTCTGGCGGAGGACCTGCAAAAAAATAACAAAGGATTAGAAGACGAGCGGGGAATAGAATAAGACACTCACCTCGAAGGACAGGACCGCCCGGTGCCCCGAGACGAGCGTCGAAGGGTAGAAAAAGCCCAGGGACACGGACGGTACCTATGCCTGCCCCAGAGAGTGCCTCGAAGGTCAGAAATCCGGCTATAGGACGGACGCCACCCTCCAACACCTTCTCCGCATCCAGAAGCAGATCGTCGGACGGCTCCGGTGACTCAATCTTTGGAGGGTACCCATTCCACCGGAGAGGGAGAGGAGGCCCGTCGTATCGAAGGAAGAAAAAACGGTTCTTCCAGTCGTGGATGGACGAAGGGTAGTTCTTGAACAGCCGCCTCCCAGGACGTGCGGCCACACTCAGATACCCGTCGGCATTCTGAGGAGTGACGCGGTAGAAATAATGGAAGAGCTCCAGGGTGGCATCGACCCCCGCAAGTTTGCAGCGCACCAAGAATGCCGATATGAATCTGTAAGAATTTGGCATGAATTGCGCCGGGGCCACCTGGAAGCAGTGGAAGAACTCCACATAGAACGCGTGCAGTGGAAACCGCAGCCCGGCTTCAACGGAGTCCAGGTGAAGCATGATCATCCCCGGACGTCTCCTCATCACATGCTCAGCACCTCTCACACTCCAGATGAACGGCGGGGGGAGGAAGGTACGGATTTTATTGAGGGCCACGCGGGAGAGGACTTGGTCATGGTCAAGTGCACTCCTGATCGGGCAGATGTGGCGCTCCCTATCCGTGGGGATGCCCAGATCATACACCTCCACATCAGAACCAGATTCGGCTTCCTCTCCGGAATCATAGTCAGCAGGACGCTCATTCAGGGGGACTGCGTCAATAACATCTACTGCCCCGTCAGTGCCCCCGCCCCCGGCGTCGCTTCCGCTATCTTGGGACACGTCATCCGGCTCGCCATCAGCCCGGATGGTCCCCACGGTCGTGGCCGAACCCGAGGTTCCGGAGACGCTAGTTTTTCCCAGGGAGCGTGCACTCGCATTGTCAGAAGAGGAGCCCGAGGAGGAACCCGATGAACTGGAATCAGAACTTGAGGAAATCTCCATCGAAGTCATTTCGGCTAGAAATCAGAGTAAAGGAAAGAAGCAGAGGGGGGAAATTACCTTACAAAGGTATGGTTGGCCGAGTTCGGGAAACTTGAAGAGCTGCGGAAAATTGAGGGCAAGAAAGCAGAAATTGGGAACCCTAAGTTAGAGGGAAAACCCGGCATTTATAGGAGAAACACCGATGGAGAAACCAACGAGGGGATGACACGTGGCAAGGAGCGTATTCCGGCCCACGCGCTGAGCGTGGGATGGGAACGTAATGATGACGCTTCCTCGGGAAAATGCGCCGCCGCAACATCAGCCGTCACCTCGTTTCCTGAACCGTCAACAGCTGTCAAGCACCCTGACCACGAACGTATGCTTCCACCAGGTGCAATAAAAACAAGTACCAGGACACGGACGTCTACTTCGGAGAGGTTCATACTTCCTTATGTCCTGTGCATGCTCAGAACATCAGAAGTGGGGGACTTGTGTTGGGTTAAGGGCCCAAGCCGAGGTCCGGCCCACTAACCCATTTCGCTAGACGAACGTCCAGTTAGAACACTAGGCCAGCCCACAGGCCCATGTTCCACGGGGATGGACGAACGTCTAGTGTTGGAGGACTCAGGCCCAGCAGCTCATCCCGACGACGTTTATGCAGGGACAAGGAGCAGAACCACGGGCCACCAGGAATGACGACGGACGTCCCCAGAGCAAGCCTGTAGTCATCGGAGAAAACCCAGTCCACATGGTGAGTATCCACCAAGGCCAGGAGACGAACAGCCGATATCCCTCAAGGGTCCTTTGGAGCAATCCAACTCACTTCCCGGTGGACGAACATCCCCACTGATCTGGCGGGAAACCTAGATTCTGGCGGGAAGTGCATTTAATGCTAAAGATTTGGTAGTTGGGACACCAGCGGTCCACAGGCTGCCACGTCACTACAGCCACCTGCCCATTGGCGGGTATAAATAGAAGCATTTATTCCATTGTAAAGGGTTGGCAACTTTCTATTCTTAGCATACTAGCTTCAGCACTCTTACTCGCAGCATTTCTAACTGCCTTGTAAGACGAACGGCCGACGTGCCTTTGTTAGCAAGTAGATTGTACTTAGGGGAGTTATTACGAAGTTAATAATACCTATTTACATTGCCTGCTATTACTCTTGTTTCCTGATTCATCTAATAGTTGTTGGGCTAGATAACCATACATCCACTCCATTCGAAACCTTTGGGCTTACGTGTTGGGTCCACGGGTTGAAGGAATAAACCTCAACAAAGTATTTGTTTTTTGTTGTCGTTGTCACTCAAGAGTCAAGTCGATTCGTGTTGAGTATCCGTTATTCACCTAATGTTGACGTCAAAGTAGAAAAATCTCATTATTTTCTCTTCAAGTGTTTTTAACATCGTCTTCCTCTAACAAAATTACTCAATATTTACGTTTTGCTTATGTTTCTCACGAATAAAAATAATTAGTATAGAAGCACATTTAGGAACTCACATTTTCCGGTTATTAGGATGTTTCTTTTGCACTATTTTCATTCCAAACCAGATCAGATTAATCTTAAATAAACTAAACCAGACCATACCAGACTTAAACAAAGCAGACCATACCGGACTTAAACAGACTAGACCAGACCAAACTTGTACAATTATAAATACATAGAGATCATACAGTTACCGGACAAGATCAATTCAGACAAGAACAAACTTAAATAGACCTAACCAGACTAGACCATCAATTTCAGTCCAAAAGAGAACATCCTTAGTCCAAACTTTTTTTACAAGGCACTAAGTGCCCGTTTACTAATAGGAGTATGTTTTTATTTTTCCAAAAAACTGGAAAAGAAGTTTTCTTCTGAGTTGGAGAAAACTGGAAAAAATTAGGAAACATGTTTATCTTTTTAGTGTTTTCTTCTTGAGTTGGAAAACTCACGTTTTGGTGTTTTCCAAAATGGAAACATGCAGTGCTACATTGCGACTTGTATTTGTTTTGCGCTTTTTTTAAATCTACAAATTTTTTTCGTGATCTTTGCAACAGTGTATAATTATATGTTGAATTTTTTTATATTAATTTATGAAAATCAATTTTTACGTTTTTATAGTTTTATTACATAGTTTTAGGTATCATAATTTTTCTCCAAAACACTTAAGTTGTTAATATATACTAACTCCGATCCATAGATAATGAAAAAACATGTGGCTTACAAAAGTATTAGAAGTACTGTTATGTACTGAAACATGTGATGAAAAAACACATGGCTCTAAACTTATGTTTTTTAATGCTAACCCTGATCAATAATTTTTACATCAAAGTATTATTAGTATTGTGTATTTATTTTTCAATGCAATGTAACTTCTTATTAAAAATTGTCACTTATTAGGTCCTGATCAATTATTTTATTTCAGATGTTCCTAATTACGAGTACATATTTTTATAACGGTATCAAGTAATATTTGTTGTTTTTTACGCCTTCGGTTCTATCAAGTTTCAATTCCTCAATGTATATACTTACTTTATAATTTTTTTAAGAAAAAAAAATCGCAGCTTTTTATATTGAAATTGAGAAAACATAAAAGATAATATCCAGACAGTTATGACAGATCCGATCGTCAGCCCTGGAAATGGACATATA
The DNA here is from genome assembly GCA_945859915.1 of Cuscuta epithymum. Taxonomy (NCBI): domain Eukaryota; kingdom Viridiplantae; phylum Streptophyta; class Magnoliopsida; order Solanales; family Convolvulaceae; genus Cuscuta; species Cuscuta epithymum. Next base: position 3,435,577 of record CAMAPF010000938.1, read on the forward strand.
GAATCAATTACCCCATTCAAAACAAACTGATTCTCTAGACACAAAACAGACAATTTTAAGTTTAAAACAATGAGAACCGAAACATTGTCTATTAAACATACTCCAAACATCCAAATATCCAAATCAAACCTACTCAACCAAAAATAAAAACAATTACTTCTAAAGGAAAAATAAAATTGAAAAAAAGTTTTTCCACAAAATTCTTCTGGCACGAAGGTGGTTGGGGAGGAGAACTAGCTCTATCAATGTCTATGCACCACATAGGAAGGCTGACAGAAACCTCAGACTAGACAAAGATGGCCAGGACACCAATATAGCTCCCCACACCGAGAGACACAAAACACCCTGGAGCGTGAGTACCTGGGAAGAACCGCCACAAAACAAAACAAACACAAGTAGAAAAGAATCACAATCCGGTTGAGTCACACCCCCTATAAAGAATCTTAGAGCCCGTTTGGTAGCACCAAAATTGGCTGTTTTGGCTGATTCTGCTGAAATTTATGATATTTTGGCTGAAGTGGCTGTTTTGGCTGATTCTGCTGATTTAAGAAAAAAATATTTTAAAAATATATTTTATTAATAAAATAACGAAAAAATTATATGTAAAAATAGCTAAAATGGTCATCTACAGTAACTTCAGCCAATACAGCCAGAAAAGTAACTCCAACCTTACTTTTTCTGCTTATTACACAATTCAGCGCGCGAAAGTAAAAGTTACGTGTTTGGTGAAAAAGCTGGCTCATAAGCCTGATAAGCCGAAAACAGAGGTCTCCAAACGGGCTCTTAGAGAGATGGTGTTACCACTTTGTCATTTGCATCACGAAGGAGTTGGTGAATGCAGATAGAAAAGATGTTATATTTGGTCACCAATCAGCTACTTTGTTAAATAAAATCAGTATATCAGGAGGGAGGAGTTGGTCTGATCATTCTTCTTGTTGCACAGAAGGATGCGGGAAAAAACCCTAGCGCAAGGGTTGCATTGGGGAGAAATTTAATACTGGGTTAATGAAGGTTACTTTATAATTTTGAAAAATGAAATGGAAAACAAATGAAATTTATAAAACATGTGTCCAGGTTTGGAAAATGAAAACAGAAAACAAAAATAGAAAATTGGAGAAATAAGTAAACGAGTCCTAAACTTCTATTTCGTACACTAAATAGTGAATCAAAATAAATAGGAAAAAAATGTCAAATAAGTCCTATTATTGTGGAACCATCATCTAAGTCGATTAATAGCCCCTCTGACCGGATATCGACCTGTTATACCATGCTTTTTACAGTTTAGGTTTCCTTTTTCTGTTTTCTTATTTTCTCTTTTTCTCTTGTTGCAGCCGTACCTATCTCGTCATTTTTTTTATTTTACTTTTCTCCTTTGTTTCTTTTTTCTCGATCTTTGAAAAATAAAAGCGGTTGTTATTAAATATTCTTTTATATTTGGAGAGTTACACTTTTAGTCCCTAAGTTATTATTCAAATCGAACCACAAAAGTCTCATTTTATAAAAATGGGAGGAGGAAAACAAGAAAAGTGAAAAAAGAAAACTTAGAAAATGTTAAAACTTGCTATATTAGGCTGATGTCACCAATTACGTACCACATATATATTCAACCAATTTCATTGTTACCAAACGGGTTAAAGCTAAATCATAAAAGATAAAAACAAAACAATCGAATCATAGAGGGCCTAGCTTAAAATTAAGGGACCCTGGGTGAAGTTACACAATAAATGGGTTGATGTTAACATTGTTTCTGTTCATCATCATCATCTCTAAGTTCGTTCGATGTTGATCGAGATACATAAATCTAATTGAGTCAGTTCGGTTTAATAAGTCCGAGACCAGGCCTGGGTCGAACCAGACAAGCAAACCGTATAATTATCTATATCCAGATTCCAGGCCAGCTTTAATTCTATCTATCACATCACTTAATAGGCCAATATGTTTAGACAAATCGTATTTTCTCTGCCGAAACATAGAATTGCAACATCCTCACATTGATGCATGGGTTGGTGTGGAGCAAAGGTTTATTTCCATATATTTGAGGCCTTTTCGCCTCTCTGGACTGCATTTACGAACTTTATTTTCGACCAGGACTTATAACGCTAAAGTGCATGTACTTTCGATCAACACATGGAATATTATTCATCAACTCATCATTATTACATTTTTCCCAACATCGCACGATTAATTTCATATGTATTCTGTGATCGTTCCAGGCTAAATTAATTAATGGATTGATTCAGGTTCTTTAGTAAAGGAAGCCATATTTATGGTAGGTTCAGATCACTAAATTAATTAAAGCATGCTCCCTGAGTATTTTGTTGGGAAATATTTGGGATTTGGGAACCGTATGTATATAATTAATGTAACGGTTGAATTGTCACGAGTATTATTTGATTGAAATAGATAGATAACCTATATTACTATGTTCAATCTTCTAAAGAAAAATGATTGATGAAACTCATTTGAGATTAATAATAAGCAAGTCAAAATAAATTTGCTGTGATTATTTGATATATGTGTCAGATTTTTTAGGACAAATCCAACAAAACTTTGAATCACGGGATCCAAAAAATATTACGGAGTAAAAGAATTTTAAACAAAGAATTTAATCATCTCACATTTGTTATAAACTTATAAGAACATTTTGATGTCACTCTTGAATTTTTATCGTTGTTATACCCAAATTTTGATACAAAGAGGAGCGCGCGTAACTAGGGGTGACCCTAGACTCCGATCCATCTCAATCGAAATTTCAATTTTATTAAAAATTACTACTACCTCCGTCAGATTTTATATGTCTTAGTTTGATTTGGCACAATTATTAATGAAATGGTTGAAAAAATAAAAGTTGTGGTTGAGGTTTGAGTATAATAAAGTGAAATGTTGTAGACAACATATTTCTTTCCAAAAAAGGAAAGGAGACACTTATTTTGGGTCAATCTGAAAAGGAAAGTAGGACAGGTAAAATGGGACGGAGAAAGTACTAGATAGTCGGGTATACAGTTCTGGCCACACCACCATCATAAGGGTTTGGAAAAAAAATGTACTCAGTAATACTTAACCAGAATTTTAATAACACAGGCATCATTGATATACTCCCGTTCCAAAAAAATACTTCTCACTTTCTTTTTTGGGTTGTTCAAAAAAATATTTTTCATTTCTCTTCTTGGAAAGTCTTGTGTGACTTACATTCATTTACATTATTCTTACTCAATCACAATCATACATTTCCAATTTCTCACTGTCTTAATAAGCGTGTCAATTCAAATGGGGAAGTTTAATACCCAAACACTTTTTGGGTCGGAGGTAGTTACAAATAACAGAAGGAATGAAATTGGACATATACCATAAGATATGCAAAAAGTGTCATTGATGCAGCACGCCAAAAAACTACCAATAGTGGTTTTCAAAAAAAAAACTACCAATAGTTGGAAAAAGTAAAAAACGGTATCAAAAGTGTTATAATTAACCGCAATAGAATTGAAATTGAATAATCTTATCAAATTGGTAGAAGTAGGCTTTATAGTATATCATTCCTTTCATCTCAATACAAATGTCATTATTTCAATTCCTTTATTCTATAATGATATACGGAATACTAATTAATACAAATGTATAGTGATAAGAAGAAAAATGGTAATCTTTAAAAGACACGTTTTCTTTAATAAATCACAAAATATGAAGCATCACTAGATACAAATTAATCACATATTTCCTTTTTCATAAAGTAATTGTAATTCGTTATTTCTCTTTTACTACACAATTTACTATACATTTTCAAGCAGGAACCATACACTTAGACTTCAATTTCCGACATAAGAACATATAGGTCATTAACTATTACTTACAAAACATCACATATTATATACGAACAAATCTAATTGATCAGTGCAGAATTAGCTAAATAGTGTGACCAAATGATATAATGCTCATAATAAATAAAAAATGTAGAAATAATTGAATTATATAGATACTCGGTAATTTCTTATAGTCAACATATTATATATATGATGCCACATTAATTAATTGATTAGTTACTTGAACAGGCATATATAGCTTGATATGATATTACATCCTTTTCACATGCAAAAGCATTCTTTGTGAAACCTAATTAATTCTTCAAACTTAATTCCTAATTATCAGCTAGTTACACTGAGATCATCTAATCACAAAGGTAGAATACAGAGCCAAAGAGAGAAAAAAAAACTAAATCGGCGTTGACCGGATCTGGTCAACCAATGCGTTAAGATTTTCGTTCCGGAATCCAACTCGGCAGAGACGGGCTGAAGTGCGTGGAGATCACTCGCGAGTCGAGGAGTTCCATGATGGGTGCGAAGCTCACGCACCGGGGCACTTTGTATTGGTTGATCGACGCGCCTCTGGATATCGCGTAGTCCATCAGCTCTTCGAAGGTGCCGCTTTTCACCACTCGGATTTCCAACGGCCCAATTGAGTTGCACTCGACTCGGCCCTGTCGGTAAACCGAGTTGAGCGATTCCTCCATCGCCAAACAGCACTTGTCCAACACGTCGCTCGTCGGCGAGTTGGACGGGTCCTTCATCATCAGCTCCCAGTAAATGACGTAATGCCCCGGGATTGTCTTCGTGTCGGCGTAGCTCGTGTACTCGACGACGCTCGTGCTGAACTCGCTCAGCAGCTTTGAGGCGTTCTCCACCGCGCCCTGCAATTCCGCCTCGTCGGTCTTGTCGGAGTCAATGCTTAGAAGGACGTTCTTTCGCCGCACGAAGTGGAATTGCGGTGCCGAGTTATGGAACCCGGTGACTCGGAGGATGTCGCCGACTCGGTACCGGCATAGGCCGGCGTATGTTGTGATGACCAATTCATATTCTTTTCCGACTTCCACGTCACTGAGGTCAACGAGTTCGGAGTCCCGGGTCAACCCGTCGGAACTCGGGTTGTGTGGCAGGAACTCGAAATAGCCCATGTTGGGCATGATCGTGTATGACACTTCTGATGGTTTGCACATCGGATTCAGATTCAGCCCGAAATAGCACTCCGAAGACGCGTACATGGTGCACGCCATTGGTAACCCGCCGCTGTAATATTCGAGCGTCGGGATATACTGAGCCATGGCTCCAGTGACGATCACGTCCAGATACTTTGTCCCGGGCCAGAGTCTGGTGATGATCCCCTCCCAGTTATCCTTTGAACATTCACGGGTAACAAAGTCAGCAAGCTCCGGGTCGGGCCTCATGATCCGGGTCATGCATGAGCAGATTGACGGGTCGGTTATGAGCGGGCTCAAGGTCCCCGTTCGGATATCATGAGCAAGCTCTTGAGAGTGCAGCTGGAGGAACCGGATGGCCCGAAGAAGGCCCGAAGCGAAAACCGCGCCGAGGCGAAGCACTTTCTCGCGCTCGTACAGCCCGCAGAGCATCTGGCTGTACATGCTCTGGAATGAGTCCGGGCAGAGAATCGCCTCATTCGGGCTGGTGTAGACATTGTACGGGTCGTAAGGACGGGTCTTGAAGTGCTCACTTTTGTAGTAGCTTGTAAGAACGGGCCGGGCCAAAAGCCCGCCCGGAGTCTTGGTCTCTGACTTGACGAACATAAAGTATAAGCCTTTTCCTTTGTCCAAACCAGGCACATAACTGTTACATTCATAATAAAAAAAAGTCAGAAGACAAGGATATAAAGTACTTATAAAGTTGTTTTTAATTTCAGAATTGATTTTTTCTTAGAATATATTGGGAAATATACTTACAGGTTCATAACGGGCATGAGAAGACTGTAGAGAAGTTGACGGCGATCCAGCTCTTCTTTAATTGTAGGCATCAATTTTCTTTCACCAGCTGACGTTCCTGAGCTGTTTGATTAGACCAAAACAGACGGTTAATATAAACCATCAAACTTTTAATTAATTTTTTAAGTTATTATACTCGTAACTATTATTGTCGTTATTGTAACCGAATAACTTATATTGTACGTAATATATTGTAAAAATCTTCATTTTATAATATTACAATTACATCCCACAATTTTATACTCGTATAAAATAATGCCTTTAATCTTTAAAAAAACAGAGTAATTAATACGGAGTATATTGCTAACCTGGTGAGGAACTCGGAGATGGGCTGAGCGGAAAGGATGGGGGACCGGTCGCCGTTAGCGATACGCTGGATATCCGGCTGAAGGTCCTCGTAGGTGACCACCGGAAGTTTGGACTTGAATGTTTCCCGGTCGGTGGCGCCGTTAAGTCCGTAGCGCTGGAGATACTCTGTTTTCGAATTCCGGCTAAGAATCTCCTCCAAAACTCTCTTCTGAACTGCGTCGGCGTTTCGGGTCATCTCTTCGATGAACTGGAGGGCTTTTGCGTCTTTCTCGCAAGCCGGAGGGCCTAACGGAGACGCCAGAACGGAATCTACGGCCATTTTTTGCGGTTCAGGAATAGGAATTGATTTTGTTTTGATTCGAATGGTTCAGAATTGATCTGAAGAAGAAGAAGGATTATAATTGAAATTGTATTTGGAATTTGAAGAATTTGAAGAATTGAAGGGAAGAAGAGGTAGCTGATGAGGAATGCAGTGAGAGGCAAAGGATAGAGTGGTTTAAATAGGGGGGAGAAGGGAGTATCCGCCACGTCAACAGCCATATCAGCGCGGGCCCCACGGGCGTACAGGACAGACAAAAAGGAAGGTTGGAAGGTTGGGAGGAAATCGACGGGGGATATAGACGATAGAGTTCGTCGTCCCTTACTAGCCGTGGACAATTTTGTAATATCATGTTTGGAGGAGGGGGAGGGACAGGGGGTGGGCCCACCCACGTCCCCATGTCTCTGTTGTAGGGTTCGCGTGGGGCCCAGGTGGCTGCTTCAACCGGGGTTCGCGTTGAGGACTTGGACCATGGTTTGGTCCGTCAACCGGCCGTAATAGGCGCCAGCTTTCCGGTGTTGATGTCGGAGGTCGACAACGACGGCCGGACGGCGAGTTGACAGTTTCATCTGTTTCGGACAACACATATACTCGACCCCTAGTTCTTTGAACAACATACGTGCATGACATCAGATCATATTGTTAAATTATTGCCCCTTCCCTTGTGGAAAACCACATAAATCCTGTTTCTAGTCTCTGCCTCCTGCGTAAAGATTGCCTGAATCTCATTAATTAATTATTATTATTACTAATTACCTGCAACCAAATCGTATTTAATTTTCTGTTACATTGCTTGAACTGTGATTTGTTTGACCTGACCATGCGGTTTTTATTGTCAAACCCGAGGTTTGACAGTACGTTAATCTGGATTTAGAGCGTGCGTTCCCATTGACTTATGGTCTTTGAAATCATCTTCGGATTTCCATATCTGAACATTCTCGTAATCTCATGTTACCGCACAGCAACGTAATAGCTGTAAAAACATAATTTTGTCAAAGTAGTTCATACTTTTGTCTCCGTACGTAGTTTTTATCAGGTTGTCCGTGGACGTAGCTCAACGGAAAAAAAAGGCGTCACAAGCGTTAAGTTTGGAGTTCAAATCTCGTCTACTGCGATCAGATGCTATTATGTAAACAGGGGCGGAGGTGGAGGGATGGCCAGCCGGGCCACAGACCGGCCCAAATTTTAAAATTCCTATATTTTTAATGTAAAAATTTATGTGTAAAAATTTATCTGTAACAATTCTTAATACTAGTCCAGCTCATTTCTTTCTCCTGGCTACGCCCCTGTATGTAAACATACATAGATCATTTCGGCTCATGTAAGTATTTGTACCGAGCTCACTTGTTATCTGCTAGTTTGTGATTGAAATTTAATTTTACATCCTCTTAATAAATTATATGGACGCTACTGGGGCCTTTAGAGATAGGGTGTACTCCCTCCGTATCAATTTAATTGACTCATTTTCTTTTCACGCAGTTTAAAACAATTACTGTAGACTTTATTAAAAGTAAGAGGTTTTTGGTACTGTAGCAATACTGTAGCTGCTTTTTGAGTGAGATTCTTTCCAAAAAGGGAAAGAGGTCAATTAATTTGATACTCCAAAAAAGGAAAGTAGGTCAAGTAATTTGATACGGAAGGAGTATCTTTTTTTTAATGCATTGATGCTTCTGAATTATCTCTGTATGTAGTTTTTATCAAACCCTCAAATGCATCGATGCTACCGATGGGTGTAACTGAACGGATAGAAAAGGTGCTCGAGTTCAAATTCCGTCAACAATGATATGTTACTATTTAAAAATGAATAGGGCATTAGAGCATGTGCAAGTATACATAATAGAGTCTCATTCGTTGTCTGTGAACTTGTGATTAAAGTCTAATTTATATATTCCCATTAAGGATGTGGTGTATCTATTTTTTCCATTGGGGTCCTTTAGGATGTGGTGTATCTTTTTTTTCAAATGCATCAATGCTTCTAATCTGAGCTGTACAAAACGAAGACTTAATTATTTAATTAGTAACTAATTATTCCCTGCCGATTCTTCTGATCTGTCAAAAAATGAATATTTAATTAACCTGTCTGAAAATTGTGGTAAGATCTCAACATATTGGGCTTCTTGTTGATCTCTAGGGCATGTTGTCAATTCGTTATTTCCGTGCATGCTGTCAAAGCATGAGGACCAAAATGGACGAAATTTTAGTCGACAAGAAAGACAATATTCGTTCTTCTTTTTCTATCAATATAGAACATTTCGATCATTGACAAGAGAATAAGATCAGTTTTAATTACATTTTCCTCTTACATGAATGTCGTCTTGCGTGATTCTTTTCAATGATGGAAAAATTAAGTAGCTTTCTATCATCCAATATACGGAGTATGAATATTTAATTTATCACGATTTAATGTGGGGGAAATGTGCATTATTTAGCTCTGTTATTTCGAAATTGACGAATCTATGTTAAAGTTATGTCCGGATGAAATCTATGGAATCTAATTTTAACAAAATCTAAAACTCGTCATTTTTCTCATTTACCCCACCTGAATATAGTCTGGCTCAAATTTGCACTTCTCATTGGTGACAGCAGATACATATATAGGCATGTTAAGAAATGTTAAAGGCGTTTAAGTGGAAATGTTAAAATTTACTCCCTCCTTCTTTGCTAAGATTGTCTCATTTTACATTTTCTGGAAATTCCACTAAGATTGTTTCATTCCAAATTTGGTAAAGCTAGTGTAGATCTAAATCATTTTTACTTTATTCTTACTTTATCAATTCAATATTAATCACATAAATCATCTTTTTTAATAATCGTGTCACTTCTTCTTGTCCCAATGTTAGTAGGACGGAGGTAGTATTACTCTGAGTCTAAACTTAAGCTCGTGAATAGGATCACTAGTACAAAAAGTGACTATTGTACCATTCATTTTGTAGCATCGTAAAAATTGTTACGAAATATCTATATATTATTGTACCAATAATGTTACAATGAAATGATATATATTGCTACAATACATCGGTAAGTATTGCGGAATATGGAGTACCTTTTTAGGCAATCTCGTGGTGGTGGTCCGGTGGCGGCATGGTGGCGGCGGTCCAGGCTAGTGATCGGCAGCGGCAGTCCAATCACAAATTATAACTCTTATTAAGAAATTTAAAACAGTGGCTCCTGTCTTGGCCACTACTGTCTAGTGTCTACTCTAACTTGCTAATTAATGGTTAATAATTGATTTAGTAATTGCGGAATGATTTGGGGTTAGTGCCTCTGGCAGGATTAGCTAGGCCAGATCGGGAGTAGTAATAGGTGTAGATTTTCTGTGCTTCTTTAAAACGTACCAATATATCGATGCCACCAATTCCATGCAAAATTTGGAACAGACACATAAACACGTGAACTCGTGGGTCATCACTCATAGTGAAATGCAGAATTTGCATGTGTGTACAGTTGCTGAACCGCCCCAGGATTAAATTGATGCTTCCTCGTACTGTGGTAGCGGCAAAATAAGTTACGGCACAAACAGCCGTCCAAGCCCTATACAAATTAAAATGGATTTAGGAATGAGTATGTTTTTATTTGGACCAGTTTTAGTTCCAGATCATACCAAATCAAACTTAAATAGATCAGACCAGATTATTTCATACTTCTGTAATTATAATTATAATAAAATACACAGAGACCAGACATTTATCGAACCAAATCAGACTAATTCAGATCAGAATTGACTTAAACAAACCCGACCAAACCAGATCAGACCAACGAATTACACTCCAAGTAAAAATATCCTTAAGGTCATATTAAAACCACAAAAAATGGTTATTTGTTTCTTCTATTTTTGACATATTTAACTCGAGGAAATTGCTTAAACTAATACTAAAACATATTATCTCCCTCTCACTAACATTATATTGGAGTGTAAGAAAATGATTTTATGTAATTAGTGTTGAATTGATATAATAAGAATAGAATAAGAATGATTTATAATTATAAAATTTTATCAAATTTGTAATGAGACTATCCTAGTGGGTGACCCAAAAGTAAAGATGGGACCATCTTAAAGTAACAGGACCATATGTTTGATTTCCTCTAAATACGACTAATCATTACATTTATACCTCTAAATTAATAAAAACCTAATTACCCTAATTAATTGAAGCCATAGTTCACTTGCATAACCAATGTCAGTCTGTTTGTGTTGGGTTAGTCGGATGGTGGCGGTAGCTCGACGGCGGCAAAGTACAGTGACAACGTCAATAGATGGTAGATTTTGCCTCATCTGCAATCGCGACCTGGGCGGAAATTGTGTGACCAGTGGTGGCCAGCGACAGGCGGAGGTCAGGTCGTGGGGGTAGCAATCCTTCAAGTTTAAGAGGGTCTTTTTGTCCAATCACAAAAAAAAGTCATATTTATGGCATTTTAAACTAGCTAGTAAGTCCTGTTTTTGAAAAATGTTATGGTTTGATCGCATTTGAATAAATCTCCAATTTAACTTTCAACAAGATACTATAGTTGTTTGACGTACTATTGTATTATTAACATAATTTGTTCTTTTTCCATTATGATGACGTTTGTAGGATGTAAAGTAATTGTTTTACATATGAAACTTAAGAATGTAATATGTTTGCATAATTACTTTGTTAGGTTTAATGACAATGATAATATATTTCTATTCATGTGGTGTAAAGTACTCTATTTTATATCGGGAGGGTCGTAAATTACTTTGCACTTTTAATAAAGCATTGCAATGACTTTGCCTATAATGAAAAATACACAAGTAAGCAAAAAAAGCATTTCTCTTATAAAAGACATTCAAAATGATTGAATTGCTTATCTATAATTCGCATACAAACATTTTGTATTTAATGTTTTAATGTGCAAACTACGACATGAGCCCTATGAGAAAAGTACATCAAGTATTAAGTAATTGGTTGTGTTTAAACTTAATGATGAGCTCTTTTTTTAGAAAACGTTGGGTCTTTAATATTGTGGTTGAGTGTCTACATAGTAATGGCTAAGTCTTGCTAATGTGGTGCATATTCCATACTTTTTATTCGTGTGATTTTGTTTCTCATTTGGATCCTACCTAGCTGCGAAGTTGCATGCAATTTGGTAAATAATGTTAAATTTCATATGTTAATTGTCGTGATCTTATAATTGTCTCATAAGACCTTTGTGGAGATATAACATGTTTTGATGATAACTCACACCAATGGATGTCTAAAATGTACGATTAAGTCATCAAGAGCTTTGGGTTCACAAGTTACCATGTATCAATATGAGAATGAAGTAAAGTGGCTTTCGATGAGCAAAGTGCTTTGAGTATACACACTCAGTAAGCATGAAGCAAAGTGGTTTTTTTATGCATATAAACCATCAGGTAATCAAGATTAACTACATAAAGTAGGAAGATTGAGTCCATTGGATAATCTCCATTGGAATTTTCAAAGCGTTTTAGTCCTATTTCGGGTAACATTCTCTAAGTTTTATTATAATAAGTGGTTTTACATTTTTCTCAATATATATTCTAAATATTGAATATTTATAACAGTGAAAAGAGACATCCATTAATTTAATGTAATGCTGTAAGCAATAATAGTAATATATTAAGGGAGTACATGCATACTAAATTCTCCATTCTCACAAAGAAATAGCTTTCTTAATAGAGATTAGAAACACATCCGATGCACTGGTTAACATGAAGAAGAAGAATTTTTCACAAGAAGAAATGTTCTATTAGAACAATGACTATTCTTACATGCGTGTAACCTTATTTCTTATGTGCGGTTTTCAAACAAATATTGAAATAGAAAGTACAATAAGAAAAAGTTAATAGCCTTAAATATGAATAGAAATGTTCTAGAATTCAAAAATATGAGCAATGTGTTTTTATTCCTTATGCAGTAGTAATTAATGTGTTGCTTGGAAACTATATTGCCAATTATGACAATATACTACCATATATAGAGATTGGTAATGCCAAAATATGACTCAATTTTTAAAATGATATAGCAGTAATGTACACCTGTTTAGGGGGAAACATAATACTCCTATTTATGGAATTTTTCCGTAGAAAATATATTGTGAATTACATAATATAACACACATGGTTTTCTTTGGAAATTGATATGTGAAATGTAACTCTTTGTTGGCAACTACGTAAAAGGTAACTGGCAGTCGTACTTCATTGCCACGATTTGACCTCATTCAATTAAGTGGTAGTATCTGCACTCATTAACACCATTGCGTTGTTGATTGAAGACCATAGATTCTTCTAAACACAACCCTTTAATGTTGGCCATTAGGAGCTTGATCTTCAAAGATGAAAAATGTACTCCAATCCATGGTTGAAACCTCCCTTAATTTATCCAAAAATATTGCGCGCAAATCACAGTTTCTTCTACAAGTATTGGTTCTGAATGCTCGCCAGTTTCATGTGAAGAGCATGTGTAAATGTTTGCGTGTGCACCAAAGGCATGTTGCACCAAACATGTGTCTTTAGTCTACAGGTTTTCAATTTTGTTTTGGTTTCTTAAGAAATGAGTTGTGTATATTATAATCATAACTAATAGTACCACGAAATAAACACATTACCTACTATTACGAGAGATTCATATTTGTAGTCCGTAGCCGAAATAACGTATTACAAGAGACCATTTTGGTATAGTGGTTGCTAATAAGTTAGGAATAACATTGATATCTCGTAGATATTGATCCATAAATTGAGTGTTGTGTTTCTTGATGTGAGGTGATCACAAATGTTTGAGATCCTACAAATAGTATAGGCTATGAGACATTATGGGGATCGAAGGCATCAATCGCCTTACACCAATAAATATCTAAAAGAGGGGGCAATGCTTCCCTGAATTTTTAGTATCAGAAGTCTTTAGTAGGCTCTAGGGGAAGCAGAAACTCCATGTTTCCTTCTATCTAGGGTGATCCTATATGAACAACATTAGTGGTGAAAGCAAATAACGCTCGAGTATAAAACGCTAACAAAACATAATGCCCGGAATCTCAAAATAAGCATCTATCCGACAAAACACCCCCATAATTGCCATATGGCAGACGAGTTGGAGACGTATCAAAATAATATTCAACAAAATTAGAATTACAAATCTATGGCCCCAATACCATGTGAGAATAATAATGAGACTTACAAAGCCCATAGATCTGACTGTTATATTTACAATAAATAAAATAAGTATCCAAAATTACAAGGTTACCTATATAATGAAGAATAACACGCGTAATAAATCTACACTTTTACCCAATGTCATGTTGATATTAAAAATTGAGACACCCCATCCCAAAGGATTCAAAATCTAGGGCCGTCCCTACGTGTGGACGGCAACAGGGGTGATACCATCCTAGGCCCGAAAAAATAGATAGAAAATTAGGCCCAATATTTTCTTTATGCGTAATGTTAATAGACTTTTTATACATAAATTCAATTGATTAATTAATTAATTAGGCCTAATGTTTAACATTTGTTGAATATTTAAAAAAATTTAAACTTAAGTAAAAACTCTTGATCGAAGCCGCTCAGACATGTTTAAAAAGAATATACATTTAATTTTAAATTTAAAGCACAACTAATTGTAGGTTAACACATTTGTTGAATCAATAAGACATGTCTCTTCACATCTTTTTAGACTTTAAGGTTTTTGTTCATTTTAATTTCAAAATTATCATTTTATACTAGGGAAAATGGAAACTAATAATCCAACCTTTTAGCGGTCTTCTTACAATAGTCCCATCTTTTCGTTATTCATGAATAATCCAACTTTTTCACCCCATCTTCATTTGTTGGTCTCTGACCGGTTAATGACATGCTATTTCAAGTTGTTTTCTTATCTTTGCAAAATATTATCATTGTAAAAGGTGAGATTTATGGTATAATGTTTTGCAAAGATAAGAAAATAACTTGAAATAACTGTTCATCAACCGGTCAGGGACCAATGAATGAAGATGAGGTCCAAAGGTTGGATTATTCATGAATAACGAAAAGGTGTGACTATTGTTAGAAGACCGCTAAAATGTTGGATTATTAGTTTCCATTTTCCCTTTATACTACTACCTCCATTTTTTTTATCTTCACACTTTGACTTCACACAAAATAAGGAAAGAAACTTGACTTTACTGTAGAGTACGCTGTTGAGGCACTGTTTGGCACTGTTGAGGCACTGTTTGGCACTGTTGAGACACTGTTTGGCACTGTTTGACACTCTTTTGATGTAGATTTCTTTGCCAAAAAAGTAAATAAGGAAGTGTGAAGTTTATTTTAGAGCGTCCCAAAAAGGAAAGTGTGAAGTTTATTAAAAACCGGAGGGAGTATTGTTTTTGGGCAACCAGTGCCTCCCAGTTTCCATATCCCATCCTAATTAATTACTCCCTCCGTCCCGCTATGATTGTCCCATTTTACCATTTTGGTCCGTCCTACAAAGATTGTCACATACCTTATTTGATAAAGTTTGTGTGGTTCAAAATTATTTCTACTTGATTCTTACTTTATCAATTCAATATCAATCACATAAACCCATTTTTATTAATAACCGTGTCACCTTCTCTTGTCTCAATCTTAGGGGGACGGAGGTAGTATATGATATCGTCTCAAAAAAGCTTAATGGATTAGCAATTTTAAGCATTGAGCATGAGATCATGGAAAAGATTGATTTGAAGCAATTTTGATGACTTCGCTTCACAATTTCATGCGAGAAATGTTTTTAAGTAATGTGTTTTTGCGATACTTGTGTTGTTAATTTCGTCCAAATATATAATTTAAATAATTATAAATTGAATCTCATCTTTATTGTATAAATCTTAATTAGATAGTTTTATAATAATTCTTATTTTAAGTAAGGATGTTTTGGTTGCAGTGTTTTCAATCCCAACCCAGACCAGATCAGATCAAACCAGACTTCCATAGTTATAAAATACACAGAGACCATACATTTATCAAACTAAACTAGTCCAATCCAAATCAGATCAGACCAATCTTGTCCAGACCAGATCAAAACAATCTGAATCAAACTTCAACCGAACAGACCAGCAAATTGCAATCCAAAAGAAAACATTCTAAGTATAATCTACCGCATGTCTTGGAAATAAGTACAAGATAGTATCACTCATATGCGGAGTAGCTCATAGGACCAAAAGTAAACAGGACCAGCCCGTTAAAACCGGTCGAACAATATGTAAATTGAATTCAATCACAGATTCGTGGAAAGTGATCATTCGAGTACAAATCTTTCTTTGAAATTGAATCAATGACATCTCTCTTCTGACACCCTCTTCGCACTGATTGTGTCATGCGCCGGCATCATGTTGATGGTAAGATTGCCTTTCTAATTTGTTACTTTGTATAAACTTTTACCCAGTTACGCTGCTGTGTGTATTTATTCACGTCTCCTGGTCATTTTGTATAACTGTATGGTTTGCGGGTCAGAGACGGAGCTGATGAATAGTTTGAAGGTCAGGGACGGCGTGTACAATACTCCGTAATTATTTAACTAATGATATCTATTTCCGCACGCAATTTATCAATTAATCAATTAATATAAAATGGTACGGTAACTTATAAGTCTCTCAGAATTGGGACAGAATGAATAATAAAAAGAAGTATTTGGCACGCAGTTTCGGTCAACCCTATCCTCGGTTTCCTGGTCTCCTCTACCGCCACAGATACTAAACAAAGGCCCATGAAAAACGGGAGAAAAATACATTCTCCGTGAAAAACATGAGTTCAAGGAAGATATGGGTAGGCATTGAATAGCACTGTTCCATATTTATGGGTACTAGTTTTACTTTATTTTTTCAAAAGTAAAACTAACTCAGCCTCTAATAAATTTGGTAGTTGTTGAACTTTGAAGTTTGATTACTGTTCCTCTTCGAGAAAGACTAAATTTACATAGTTATAAAATACACACATCATATCAGATCAGAATAGACCAGATCAGATTTACATAATTATAAAATTCACAGACTAAACATTTATCAGACTAGATCAGTTCAGACCAGACCAATTCAGACCAGATCAGACTAGCAAATTTCAGTCCAAAAGAAAACATTTCAACTCCCATTTTGGTGGTCTTATTTTCATTTTTGGATTGTCATAAAATGAATGTCTCGTTTCGTTAAAATATACTACAGATTTCACTTTATTCAAATCAAATTTGAATCACAATTTTACTTTTTAATCATCATATTAAAAATTATGTCAAATTAAAATATGAGACAAAGTAATACTTGGTAGGAAAAAGATCTTGTACAACCGTCCGACAGCATGCTTTGTCAGGCTGCCTCCATTTGGGGCGGTTACCGGTAGTTTTTTTAAGGCACATTTTGATCAAGTTCTTAATTAAATGCATGTTATATCCTCAAAATTTCATTTTAAAACTCAATATAAAAATCAGAAAAATAAATTATTGAAAAACGTTTTTCTTTTATACTCCCTCTGGTTCTTTTTAAACTTCACACTTTCCTTTTTGGGACAGTCCAAAATAAACTTCACACTTCCTTATTTCCTTATTTGGCAAAGAAATCTACATCAAAACAGTGTTAAACAGTGCCAAACATTGTCTCAACAGTGCCAAACAGTGTCTCAACAGTGTACTCTACAGTAAAGTCAAATTTATTTCCTTAATCAATGTGAAGTCAAACTGTGAAGTTTAAAAAGATCCGGAGGGAGTATATATAGTTTGGTGCAATTTTTCAATATTTTATTCAACTAATTTGCCGATTGAATTTTAAACTAATATTTTATGAACATAATATACATTTGGGAAAATGGAAACTAATAATTCAACCTTTTAGTAGTCTTCTTACAATAGTCCCACCTTTTCGTTATTCAAGAATAATTCAACCTTTGGACCTCATCTTCATTCACTGGTTCCTGACCGGTTGATGACCTGTTATTCCAAGTTATTTTGTTATCTTTGCAAAATATTATCTTTGCGAAAGCTAAGATTTATGGTATAATGGTTTGCAAAGATAAGAAAATAACTTGCAATAGCAGGTTATCAACCGATCAGGGACCAGTGGATGAAGATGGGGTGCAAAGGTTGAATTATTCATGAATAATGAAAAGATGAGACTATTGTAAAAAGACAGCTAAAAGGTTGGATTATGAGTTTCCATTTTCCCTATACATTTCATGTAAAAAGTCTACCATAAGGTGATGGCCGTACAAAAAGTCTGCCCATAAGGCTGGACAGGAAGTGAGGAAGTGAGGAACCAATAATATAGAAGTAATGACTTGCTCCTGCACGCAATTTCTTAGAAACTTTTCTTAATTGGTATGTAGAAGATTCGAACCTATCTGCAATTGTACGAAACCAAATGTAACAAAAGTTACAAGAAATTCCTACTGATCCAATTATTTGTTCCATCAAAGAAAATTCCTCACGATCCCATTGTGTTTGTCTATTTTTTGTTGTTGGATTTTCGCATGGATCATATATGCATATCAAATCTATTTTTTTGACTGGACATATCAAATCCATTATATTCACTACAACCAGAAAAAAGATAAAAAAAATCCTAGTATTTTCAAAACTGCACGTGTTAATACTTGACGCCTTACATCCTAAAAGATCACGCTAATTAGGATATTTAAATTTGTAAGGCTGGTCTAATTTTGACGTATGGTCTTATTTGGTCGTCGAGACTCGTAGGTCAAAGTATAATGTTATGTGTATTTTGCTATTATTCCTTTCGTTTCATAATATAATATATTTTGCCTAATTTCCTTTCTTAATCGTCTCAAAAATTTTGTAATTTTTATTTAAAATAGTAAATGTGTGATTAAAGTTATTTCCCACACAATGTGACGCAAATCTTAATCACAAAGTTTTTGCTCAATGATATTATTACGTGCAAATCCACTTTGACCAAATTTTAAGAGATGGATGAAGTATTATTTAAGTATGCTCTGATTTGATCTTTTTTATTTAAGTCTTTTTTTATGACTTGATTTTTTGTTCTAACGGAAAAATAATTTAAATATTCTGAATTTTTGAGAGATGTGAGGTAAACATCTCAAACTTGAATTACTAATATAGCTACCCTGAACTTTTATTAAAACTTATCTTAGTATCATGATCATCAAAAAGGTTAGACAATGATTGGCCAATTTGACTTTTCTTGGTCAATGGTGTTAAAGTTTAGACAATGATTTTAGATATTATATTTATGTGTAATTTATAAATTTTATACTTATATGAAAGATCTTTTCATAAAGAATAAGCTCATATAATTTTCATATTTCAAATATTTTTGTATTAAAAGATATCATTGGTCAAAGTTGATAACCGTTGACCAAGAAAAATCAAATTGGCCAACCTTTTTGGGACGGATGGAGTACTTTTTATTTCAAAAATGTACATTTTTAGTATGAAGTTAATAATTTAAATATTCTAAGCATTTTTGAGTGTGTAATTAACAGTATGAACTATTTATTAATATTATTTATTTATTTAAAATATTGAAGCTTAGATAATACTTTCATCCTTATAAATGTCCAAAGTATTTTAAATTTTATATTTTAAACCTATAAACATACATTTATGAAAGAAAAATATATCATAACGATGTTAAGATTAAAAATTTTGAAGTATTTTATTACATGTGCAAATTTGGGATGTTTATCATACATCCTTACAAATTTGACCTATTTAAATTATTTTTCCATAAAAAAAATTGTTGTAATACTTGAAAATTTGTACATGAATGACATGATTAGTTATGTCATATTAATGTATGATAATTCCAACATATTCCTATATGTTTACAGGATCACATTGATTTACTTTTATTTAGGCAAAACACTAGTATCCAAATAATTTAGGCTTTCTTGTTCAGTTTAGAAAAGTATATATATCATCATGACTTAATTTGCTGTGGAGTCTTAATATTATTGGACAAAGTGTACATGCATCCGAAATCCCAATATCATAGGACACTTACACGCAATATATCTCAAAAGGCTCGAGGGAGAGGGGATAGAGGTGGGCGCAAACAGTTGTTTCAAACGGTCAAACCTACGTACGGGATATGTTGAAGTCTTCCTCTCATTATCTATGTTTCAACAAGGTTGAATATGTTACTTTCAAGGGCCCTTACGCTCCCGACCCAACAAGGTATTTACGAGTTGTAATTCACGCCGACTCAATCAGTAAAATAGTAGTAGTTCTTGTATTTGTGACACCAGATGTCCTGTCTAGCACATGGTCGTTGTGGATTTCGATTCTTAGTTAATGTTCAAATTTTTCCACCACTCAATCAACTGATTTACGTATGCAGGTGGCTTCCTCTCATTCCCAACCCTTCAAATTGAAGTATTTTGGAGGTAATGGCCGAACTAGCCCTCATTGTTCTCTTGCGTGAATGGACAAAAACGGCGTAATGTGCCAAAATCTTTTTTAAAAAATTAAAATAATTTTTTAAAAAA
This sequence comes from Cuscuta epithymum, assembly GCA_945859915.1. Classification (NCBI taxonomy): domain Eukaryota; kingdom Viridiplantae; phylum Streptophyta; class Magnoliopsida; order Solanales; family Convolvulaceae; genus Cuscuta; species Cuscuta epithymum. The sequence goes on from CAMAPF010000938.1 coordinate 3,455,413, forward strand.
AAGTAAAAATAGAAAAATTAAAATTTAAAAACATTAAAATAAAAAGTTCAAATTTTTTAATTATTACAAAACTTAAAAATAAAAAATTAAATGGAGTATTTTGACATTCACTCTCACTTTTATTTTAAATGGGGGTGAAAATCACGGTCTTACTTTTATACTTACACCATATTTTAATCAAGGTTTTAACTCTTAGTTTTCAATGTATGAACGTTTTCTTCAATTCGAATAGTTAAAACGTAACGGCATGTTCACTTGCAAATTGGAGTACTTTCTCCCCTTAAACCGGAGTACGTGTGGGACTAGACTTCTACACACACACAAAACCAGCTCAACGGTTCAAGTCGTTCAACGCCACTCGGAATGGACTTTCAATCGAATATCCTAGCTGAAGGATGAACTTCCAAACAAATGGGCAAAAAACGGCAAAACCTACTCAAAATTTTGATGGATGTGAATTGGTATTCGTAATCCTTATTATAAGGTTATCAGGTTTATCAGTTGCTTCCTAATATTTTTAGAAAACACGTAATCTTTGGTTTTGCGGACTGAATTGCATGTGCAATAAAAAAAGTAATGCTAGAGTTATTTTCTAGACCGAATTAATGAATTATTGTTGATGATCATTTTAGTTATTTTCAGATAATTTTTTTGTTTATTTTATTAACAAAATGTATTTGAAATATAATTTCTCCATAATTCAACAGATTCAGTCAATTAATTTAATCGTTTCAAGTTTCAACCATATGTTCATCAACATCGGCACATTAAGCCGATTCAACCATTCCAGTGAATGTAGTAGAATGCAATTACTTTTAGTCATATCATACACTAGTGTGTTTTTTCATGAACTCTTTAGTTATAGTTGTAGAGTAGAGATGCATTTTTTTAGAATATCCTTTTAAACCTATTATAGTATTTGCTAATAATAATAATGTCAACATTCTTGATTAAGATGAAACTCGAATCTACGATCTCTCTTATAAATGTTTTATTCTATTGTACAATCGTCTGTCTCATGCACAAAAATTTGTCTGTTCACAGACAATTTTACAGAATTGTCTATGGACAAACAAGTCTTTGTGCATGAGACGGATGAATGTACAAAATGTGTACGCCAAAATGTGTAGCATTTTTCTTTCATTGTATTCCGATTCGAATAAAGACAGAATGGGAGAAAAGTAGGGTATCAACTAGATTAAATAATCAAAGGGAGAAACAAGATGGATAAAGAGAGTTGTCGATGTATGCTCCTTTATCTTTGTTTTCCTGGTTAGGCTTTAAGTGGAAAAGAATGCTCTCAGAAGGTGACTTATCAACAAAGTATCCAAAAGAAAGAATGGGACATATCAGAAGGGGGGCTTTAAAGGTTATCTCATATTAGCTAGCTAGAGAGAGTTGTGCACAAAAGTATTTGGGGTTCGAAGAGATTCTCACTTTCCGACCCGACCCGATCCGACCTCACCAATTATATTGGCTGATGCTGTGCATTTGGTTTCCAAAATGTCAACGTCAAGATAGGTGAGTCGCAACGGAAGACATGATCATTCAACATAATTGCCCAAACACCACCTTAATACAATTAACCGGTTATATCATATGTCGCGCGCCTAATTCTTATTTAATGACTGAATTAATTACATCTTAACATGAATTAGCTAGCCCTTTGCATTAATTCAATTGTGATTAATAATTAGCACTCATAACGTAACTATTCTTTCTCTTGTCCTTGCTCCCCTGTTTTAATCAAACCCATGAGATGTTGCCATTTATGAGTAATAATAGTTTGTGAGGATGTATTTACTTGTACTGTTTCATACCAGACTTAAACGGATAAGATCAAATCAAACTTAAACAGGCCAGACCTGACTTGAACAGGTCAGGCCAGGTCAGACTAGACTTCTGTGGTTATTAAATACACAAAACAAGACATTTACTAAATCAGACCATATCAGTTCAGACAAGACTAGACCAGACTTAAATAGAACAGACTAGACAAGCAAATTACTGATTATCCAAGTAGGCTTTAAAATCAATTATTGATTAAATAATTAATAAGCCATTTGTGATATCGGGTATTTTATATATGAATTATAATTATATTAGCCTATAATGAATCAAACTATTATTAACCAAGCATTCCACCCAACTGGTTGTGAGGTTACCGTGCCTAGTGAGAGCTCTCGAGTTCGAAACCCACGAGGCACATAAGGATTTGAAACTCAATGGGCTGAGTTTCAGCCCTGATTACTCCAGGCCCCCTCCCCCAGACCCCCTTAGAGTAAAAAAAAAAAAGAATCAATCTATTAATAAACAGTAAAGATCATGGATTTGATGCATTAACAATGTTTAAAATCTTATCGAATAGATGAATGTGTTACTAATCACCCCAATTATACCAACTTTCTTTCTTTTTTGGAAATTGCTTTAAATAGGAGTAAATAAGTATTGTAATTTCAAAATGAGACCGTTGTGTGTATCTTTCCGAAATAGAAGTCATTACTGTCATAATTGAAAACTATATTCATGATTGAAAAATATTGTCATTAATGATAGTAAATATTGATATGTTTAATATATATTACTGTAATTATTTGGCAGTAATGAGTACAAGATAACAATAAATACTGTCATTTGCTTCTATTTCGGAAAGTAAGATATAGTAGTCCTATTTTGGAATTCTGAAACATGCTTAGTTTTATTTCGGGAACTTTCCCTTCTTTGTTCCAAAAAATTTACCAATTTCCTTTCAAAGTCATTAATTAGTGACTCGATTCATTTATCTATCATCTACCCAATAATGTTTGGGTAATTGGATCAATTTTATCATGTTCAAATTACTATTATGAAAATGTTTCAATAAGTCTAGGCCTGCATTTTTTGTGCATAATCTATGGGGAGTTGCTTGATGTACACACTTATTATACACATTATGTGTACATCCTTCCCAGTTGTCTATATACAAGGCAGGCAGTTTCTTAACGAATTGCCTGTGCAAGCAGACAACTAAAGGGTGTACACAGAATGTGTACAAAAAGTCAGTACCAATAGTTTTTTCCTGATCTATGTGTCATCACTTATTGAATATTGAAAACTTATAGATTTTTCAACATCCAATAACTGGATATATAAAAGTTGAATAATTACTCAACATTTAATAAGAGAATGTCAAATATGAACGTAAGATAAAATATATTTCCCTAATCTTACCCTAAACAAGCATTTTCGTTCTTTGATAGAACTGTGCAAATACGCCTCCTTAGCTTTCTCTCTGATCTTCCACTGTACCATATTGAAGATGGAGTCTTGTTCAGATTATTAGAGCAGCTTTTAAATCAGGTTTGATGGTGATTTTGGCCGGGCAACTTTCTGGAATGGAAACCCGATCGGGTATATGTGGTCTACCTGATCGGGTATGTTGAAGCCCAGACTTGGGAACTCACTGGAACGTGAGACCCGACCGGGTCAGGAGACGTACCCGACCGGGTCAGTGAAGGTTTTAGCTTCTGTTTTGGTTACCCGTCCAGGTATCGACCCGGGTAAGCTTTCTGAGAAGATACCCGACCGGGTAAAGGAGGGTACCAGACCGGGTATACGGGACGGATTTTTTAATTTGTGGGCTTAATCAGGGCCTGCGGCTCTAATCTGTATTTAGGTCTTCTTAAACCTATTTAAACACCCTAATGTACTTGTAAACCTTTTACGCCGACATAATAATACTCATCTCTCTCTCGTTCGCCGTGGACTAGCAGAATCACACCGATTCTGTGAACCACGTAAATTCTTGTGTTCTTGTTCTTTAATTTATTTATCGTTTTACTTAACCTAATCGTAACAATTGGTATCAGAGCTATGGCTGACGAAGGGAAGGTTAAGATCAGTAAATTTGATGGTCAAGATTTCGCTTTCTGGAAGATGCAGATCGAGGATTATCTCTACCAGAAGAAGCTTCATCTACCCTTGTCTGAAAACAAACCAGAATCGATGGCGGAGGCGGAATGGAACTTGTTGGATCGACAAGCCCTTGGAGTGGTGAGGTTGTCGTTAGCGAAAAACGTTGCTTACAACATCGTCAACGAGAAAACAACGTTTGGACTGCTCAAGGCGTTATCCAACATGTACGAGAAACCCTCAGCGGCCAACAAGGTTTTCTTAATCAGACAATTGGTGAACACAAGGATGAAGGATGGTGCAGCCGTGACAGATCACGTCAATGAGTTTAATTCAATCATATCCAGGTTAGGTTCGGTTGAGATTAAATTTGACGATGAAGTTCAAGCATTACTTTTGCTATCATCTTTGCCCGATAGTTGGTCCGGTACAGTCACAGCAGTTAGTAGTTCGGCTGGAACCACTAAGCTTACCTTTGAAGGTATTCGTGACTTAATCCTTGGTGAGGATATCCGGAGGAGGAGTTCGGGGGATAGCTCCAACAATTTGTTGAGTATGTACTGAATTGAAGATAGGGGCAGAAAATCCACTAGAGGGGGTAACAAGAAAGGAAGATCAAAGTCGAGAAAGAGAGGTCAATCCAAGAATAGGAAGGACACCAATTGTTAGAATTGCAAGGAGAATGGACACTTCAGAAATCAGTGCCCAAAAGCCTCTGTAGACAAAGGCAAGAAGGAGGTGAACGTGGCAGAGGACTATGAAGATGTTCTAATTTGCAGCGTTGAGAATTCAATTGAGTCCTGGATCATGGATTCAGGTGCGTCGTTTCATGTTTGCCATTGCAGGGATTTGATGAAAAATTTCAGGCCCTACAACGGAAGAGTTCGTTTCGCGGATGACAAATCCCTGGAGATCACGGGTATTGGGGATGTTGATCTCAGTACCACTTTGGGTACAACCTGGAGGTTGAAAGATGTGAGGTATATTCCAGACCTGAAGAAGATGTTGATCTCAGTGGGACAGCTTGATGAGGAAGGCCATAACGTTAGTTTTGGCAACAAGCAATGGAAAGTGACAAGGGGAAAGCTGATCATTGCCCGTGGACAGAAGCATGGTACACTGTACATGGTTGAAGTGTCCACAGATGAAGCAAACGCAGCAGTTGAAGATACATTGGTCTCTACTTTGTGGCACCAAAGAATTGGGCACATAAGTGAGAACGGAATGAAGATGTTGTCTTCAAAGGGCAAAATCCCAGATTTGAAGAATTCAAAGTTGAACTTTTGTGAGCCATGTGTACTTGGCAAACAAAAGAGAGTAACCTTTGTGAAGACGGGACAATCACCCAATACAGAAAGGTTGGAGCTGATTCATTCACATGTCTACGGACCTACAAAGGTTTCTTCAATTGGAGGTTCCCGCTACTATGTTACATTCATTGATGACTCTACACGGAAGGTATGGGTTTATTTTCTTAAGAATAAATCTGATGTCTTTAACACTTTTAAGAAGTTCAAAGCTACAGTTGAGAATGAAACAAATCTCAAGATTAAGTGTTTAAAGAGTGATAATGGGGGTGAGTACAGTAGCACAGAGTTTGTAGAGTATTGTGCTGAACAGGGGATCAGAATGCTGAAGACGGTTCCAGAAACACCACAACAAAATGGTGTTGCAGAGAGAATGAACAGAACACTGAATGAGAGGGCCAGGAGCATGAGATTGCATGCAGGACTCCCAAAGATGTTCTGGGCCGATGCGGTGAACACAGCAGCATACTTGATCAACAGAGGACCCTCATCTCCCATAGGTTTCAAAATTCCAGAAGAGGAATGGAAAGGTCGAGAGGTATCTCTTACTCACTTGAAAGTTTTTGGTTGTATTTCTTATGTCAAAGTTAAAGATGCAGATAGTGACAAGCTCGAGGAAAAGGCAAAGAAATGTATCTTTATTTGGTACGGGTTGGATGACATGGGCTACAGGTTCTGGGACAACCACAGCAAGAAGGTTATCAGAAGTAGAGATGTCACCTTCAACGAGAATGCCCTGTATAAAGATGGTCTTGCAGCAGAAACTAGCAAAGCCAAGCAACCAGAAAACAAACAACAAGTGGTGTTTGACGGGATGACTGAAGATGACATAGCACAACCTGTTGGTTGTGATGAGATGACTGGACGCTCAGGGAGCAGTGGGAGCTCAGGAGATACAGGAATTTCTGAAGATAGTGGGAGTTCAGAGGCAGCTACTCTACACATTAGACAGTCCACTAGAAACAGAAGACCTCCTAACAGATATTCTCCTTAAGCAAATTACATGTTGCTGACCGAGAATGGAGAGCCAGAATCTTACTCAGAGGCACTGACCGTGAAAGATTCCATACAGTGGAAGAAGGCCATGGAGGATGAGTTAGATTCACTTGACAAGAACCAAACTTGGTCCTTAGTCAACCTACCACCGACAAGAACCAAACTTGGTATCTAACATCAAAGAAAATGCCAAACCCATGTCTAAAAGCTTGGAAAGGGAAGAGGGGAAATCATTGAGGAGTATACTCCTATGGTGGAACTTAACCTATTAGCCTTGACCATCATCCCACCCACCAATGAGAAGACTACATCTCGGGAAGAGGAAAAAGAGCTTGAAGAGGAACTTGCAAAACTAATCCAGCCCACACATAATAAAGAAGTGGGCACACCTAACACCAATAAGGAAGTTGTCCGAGATGATAAACAAGAGGGTGGATGAAGAATATATCATGGAAAATTTGGATGCCATAGTCATTAATGATATCCGTGAGGGGTACCATGACGATGTAGTGTTCAAAGTTGATTTTAAAGAGGGGAAGCCACCAGACCTATATACAACTCACATGAATGACTTGGGGCCGAATACTAAACTAGTTAGACTTGACAACTGTTTATCCGTGACCTATGAGTTGGACAAACTGGGATAACATTCAACAAAGCATCTCTTGAAAATCTGCTCGGGGTCATCATACGAGAGGATAGGTATGCCTTTGACTCTTTTTATGCGTAATATTCACCATCTTTTCCTAGGTAGGTACTTCGGTGATAATGTGCTACAAGGAAACACTTGGAAAAGAAGGCCGTGGAATGGAACAAAGAAGAAGAAGGTGGATGATGGAGGCACCCCCAACCATTTAATGATCATTACGACTTGGAATATTAGAGGCCTTAACAAGGTCTCCAAACAAACTTCTATCTTTAATTTTATTCGTGTTCATAATGTACATATATGTTGTTTACTTGAAACTAAGATGTCTACCCCTAATTTCGATAAGCTTAGAATGTGTAGATGGCCTCTTTGGTCTTTGATATTCATGTAATTTCCAATTGTATATTTGTATTTTTAACTAGTTTTTATTAGTTCTAGTTGTGAAAATTACACACTTTTGGTGTAATACTTTATTTTCATTTTTTATTTGTAATTTAGTTAGATTAGGATTTTTCTGAGCTAAACAGGTCAAAGATCATCTAAGGGATCAAGATTGGACCTTAAAAGATCAAGGAAAGTGCAAGGAGACAAGAAAGATTTCGATTTGGAAAAAATACTCATGTACCCGGTCGGGTATTGCCTATACCCGATCGGGTAATTGCTTGATTCGATTGTCCAAATCAAATCCGAAGACAAATGATCGTGGGAGCAAATTTTCATAAAGATTTGTCACATACCCGATCGGGTATATACCCTTACCCGATCGGGTATGCCCAGAAAAATCACTTTCTGGGCAATTTCCTGAGATACCCGGTCGGGTATCCTATATACCCGGTCGGGTATCAGACCCTGCAGCTCCCAAAAGCCTATAAATACACCCCTTTCCTTCACAATAAAATCACCAATTCACATATACTCTTTAGCTCAGTTTAGATTAGTGTTTTCTTTATATTTTCTATCATGTTTAGTCTCCAAATGAGGAGCTAAACTCTTCCATCTTGGTTTTGCTACTTTGAAGCTTAATGAATTTGTAAGTTGTGAGTTATTCTCTTTAATCTTCTTCCTTGAATATTAATTCTTCCTTTAAATACTATTTCTATATCAATGTTGGGGAGTGTTACTAAGATGACAATTAGTTAACATCTTGACATTAGTTATAGTAATAGCTATTTCTTCCTCTATGTTAATATTGGGGAGTGTTACTAAGATGACAATTAGTTAACATCTTGATATTAACTATAGTAGGATTCATCTTCTTTAATATTCTTCCTTGAGTATTAATTAATTCCTATTCATATTTCATATTAATATTTTGAACATTACTTAAAGGATCAACTAGTTTTGTTTCATATATTAATTATTACTAGAATCGGTCGATTAATACGCTTGTTATTAATTCTGTCCTTTCGCGGTAGTAAACTTGGGTTATTAATGCATGCGTTTCATGGTTAATAAACCAAGGGGAATTAATTATATTGATTAAACCAATAAACCGCTTGTGTTGAGGTTATCAATCTCAATCGTTTTCATCTTGATTTTATTGCTACTATCGAGTGAATATACGGCGCGTGTTCTATATTAACTCGGTAGTAAGTTTTATTAATGAACGCGTCTCGTTATTAATAACTACCCTCGATGAATTGGATATACTCCTCGATTGAGTATTCGAGAGGAAGATAGTTAAAGATATAACCGGGATCGACGAACATTTCATTAAGTGGATAAAAGCAAAGCCAAGTCTCCTTCTCATTAATTAAACCACATAACTCGTTCATCTTCGTGTTCAATTTTAAATTAAATCACTCAAACCTAAACCCCCCCTTTTGTTACTAGTTAATTAAAAAGAGAAATATTCCTTTCCCTGTGGATACGAACTTTACTTCATTATACTACGTATAATTATTGTATTGTATTATTATTTTGACGTGCAGTCTTCTACCACTAACTTTGATTTAATTGAGAGTGGCCGAATTGCTTTAATTTAATGCGGGATACTTCCTTTGTTGATTTAAGTGTGCTTGAGGTGGACAAACAACACCTACATTGTGAATGTGTGTGTAAGATCACCTAAACATCATTTATGATTACATTTGTTTATGCTTTGTACAAGGTGGGGGGAAGAAGAGCTCTTTGGGAACACATTGTCAATTTGGGATCAAACATTGATAGCCCTTGGCTAGTAATGGGGGATTTCAATTGTGTATGTAGTCCTAATGAGAGGGTGGGGCCTACACCCCCTTTGGGTTACCTTCTTCAAGACTTAATTGATTTTAAAATTAATGCCAATCTTGTTGATACTCCTTCCACCGGTGAGTTCTTCACATGGAATAGGGGGTCACTTTAGGCTAAATTAGATAGAGTTTTGATGAATCCTTCTTGGAGTTCAAATGGTATTGCATGTAAAACCCACTTTTGTGAAATGGAAGTTGAATTTGATCATGTTGCCCCTTTGGTGACTTTCGGCCATAACCCCTCCCCAGGGTCTAAACTGTTTAAGTTCTTCAATATGTGGCTTAATCATGAATCTTTTTCAACTATTCTACAAAACTTTTGGTTTAATTTAAGTTCTATGGTGGAAGTGCTCAATTTATGTTGGTTAAGAAACTTCAAAGCCTCAAGAAACCACTCAAGGAACTTAACAAGCTAGCTTTTGGTCATATTTCTAATAAGGTAAAGGACTCTAAGGTGGAGTTTAAGAGGTTACATAACCTTTCCCTACTCTCTCCTCTAGATAATACTTTGAAAAATGACCTAAAACTAGCTAAAAAGAGGGTTTTGTTTCTTAAGGAAGCCGAGGATGCTTTCTTTAGGCAAAAAGCAAAGGCTACACACTTGTTCCATGGGCATAGATGTACGAAATACTTCCATTCTATTGTTAGGAAGAGGGCTGCACAAAATTCCATTACGGCCCTAAAGCTCCCTAATGGTGCCCTCACTACCTCTATGGATCAAGTGGCTACCGAATTAGAAAGGTTTTACGTCGACTTATTTGGTACTCCGGTAAGTTGTCCTCCTATTGAAACCGGCATCATTGAGTCTAGGACATGTCTAGATATGGATCAGGCCTTAGGCTGGTTGCTCCCATTCTAGACATGGAGATTAAAAAATGCTTTGTTTGATATAGGGGATGACAAGGCCCCGGGGCCAGACGGTTTCACTTCTGCTTTTCTAAAGCCAATTAGGCTATTGTTGGTGATGATGTCATTGAGGCTGTGAAGGATTTCGTTGAGTCCGGCAGGATTTTAAAGCAAATTAACCACACGGTTATTGCCTTGATCCCTAAGACCACTCATTCCCCTACGACTGCAGATATAAGGAATGTGTGACTACAACATCTTTCTCCATTTCTCTAAATGGGGTGTTGCATGGTTTCTTTTCTGGGAAGAGGGGGCTTAGACAGGGGGACCCCATGTCTCCACTTTTGTTTATTTTATGCTTAGAATATTTGTCCAGATTGCTTAATCTGAGAACTACTTTTGAGTTTAACTTCCATCCCAAATGTGGTAATCTTAAGATATCACCTGGCCTATGCTGATGATCTCATGCTTTTTTGTAGAGGGGACACCTATTCCATCAAGATTTTAGTTGATGCTCTGAATGATTTTGGTAATGTATCGGGTTTGAGGGTTAAATTTGATAAATCAAAAAAAAAAAATTGGGAGGTGTTAAGAATAACGAATTCACGGCTATTATGGATTTGGTTGATTTCAGAGTTGGTGCCTTCCCTGTAAAATACCTCGGGATCCCCTTATCCCCTCTTAAACTTTCGGTGGCACAATATGCCCCCCTTTTAGATAAGGTCTCCAACTACCTTAACTTTTAGAATACTAAAACGCTTTCATATGCAGGTAGAACTGAATTGATTAAATTTGTTATTCAAGGTGTACACTGTTTTTGGTTACAAGTGTTTCCAATTCCGCAAGCCATCCTTTATAGGGTGACTGCCCTATGCCGTATCTTCTTTTGGGGGTGCAAATTTGCAAGGGTGGCTTGGACAGATATGTGCCTCCCAAAAGAAGAGGTGTCTTGGGAATTAGACACACCAAAACATGGAACAATGCCTTGTTATCTAAAACTCTTTGGGATATCCATTTAAAGAGCGACACACTTTGAGTCAAATGGGTGCATGGGGTCTATCTTAAGGGTAGAAACGTGTGGGAGTATTTCCCACACACCAGGGACTCACAAATGATGGAGAAGATTGCCTTAATCCGAGACACACTTTTGGCTAAATTTGATACAATTGATGCCACAATTGTCGGCCTATCTCAATTTGTTACCAATGGTAAGATTTGCTCTTCAAAAGTATATGATTTGATTAGGATCAAAGGCACCAAACAGGTTTGGATGCCTTTCATTTGGAAAGCCTACATACCACCTAAATTCTCATTCATTGCTTGGTTTGCTTTTCTGAACCGCCTTGCAACGTGTGATAATTTAGGTAGGCTTGATGTGATTAACATATGTCCTTTTTGTAAGGGTGAACCGGAAACGGTAGCACACCTATTCTTTGGGCGTCAACTTTCAGGGACTATTTGGACTAAAGTGCGCACATGGATGGGATTGTATAGACAGATGACTACCTTGGATAGCTCGGTGAAATGGATCAAGAGAGATCATAGAGGGGCGGGAATCAAAGCTAAAGCAGTCCGGATTGCATTCACCTACACAGTTTATTGGATGTGGAGGGTCAGAAACGCAACCATATTTGACGACACCACATTCAAAGTGGAGGATGTTTTTGCTCGGATCCAATACATGGTGTATAAGATCCTTTATAATATATACTCATATGAGCTAATCACCTTTTGATACTTTGGTGTGTTAGATATGGCCCATCACCTTTTATTTGTGTTCGGCAATGTGTGCTTATTGTTTATAGTCTTTTTTGAGGTGATGGGTTATCCATACTTAGGATAGCCCTTTTTGTTCCCTATTTTTTTATGTACATAAACTCTTTTGGACGATATATATACTTACCCTTTATCCACACACAAAATATGTGGGGGAGTATTGAGCATTCGAGCAGTAGTTGTTACATGGGCTTACTAGAATTAACATGCACATGTGTTAGTTGTATATTCATAGGAAAGTCATGCCAAATTTTTTTGAAATTTTTTCTTTGAACTGTGCCTTTGTGAGCTGGCTAGTGTTTTGATTATGCTTTTAGAACATTCTTGAAGTGCTTAGGCTTAAGTCACCCATTGAATCATAAATCCCCCATTTTACCTGAATAAATCCTTTAGGAGAAGCCACTTTGAGCCTGACCATTTTGTTTTTTACCCGATTGATTAAGCTCCATAGCTAAATGGCCTGTGTTTCCTTCCCATGAATATTTCTGATAAAGTATTGGTGTTTAGGGAACTAGGGGATTAATTTGCTAAGTTTAGGGAATTTTTGTAGGAGCCACTTCTGCCACTATTCCAATGCCCAAAATGGGGTAAGAGCGGTCACATTTTAGGAATTTGATACTTTCGAGGATTGCATTGTAGGCATGGATTCACTTTGGTGAGGCCGAGATTAGAATGAGGTAATGTCTAGTAAAAATTTGAAAATTGAAAAAATTAATCAATAGCTAGACCTCTTACCTTACGAAAAAAGAGAACGGGAGCCCCAGTCAAAAAGCATAAGTGTTCGCACAATAAGATGAGAATTGGGTATCTTTCGAAAGAAATGGCGTTCTCGTACCAACATTACAAGGAAAACTGAACTTAATTAAATGAACTTGAAGGCTATTGCAAAAATTAGCTTTAGTCCTTCGCGTACTTCAAGTATACGTCAAAGCACAAATGTGTCGTGGCGGTTTAGCTTAGTTGTACACCATGTCTACTCTTTTCATAGGCTTAAATGATTGTTCCTAAATTGTGGCTTACTGAATTCCTTGATCCTAAGAATAGCCCCGAAATTATTGAATGCATTAAGTCTTTGTTAAGATGTTCCAAACTCTCAAGAAAGGGACTGTTTAGTGTTTAATCATTCACCATTCACCACCGTTTTCACAAGTCCTTCAGATCAGTAGCTAGTTTATTATGGTATGTTGTCACTACTTTGAGGATGTTGTGAATAAATTTGTCATTAATTTTAGCTGGAGTACAAAGATGTAGTTTAGGGAGGAATTTTCTTGGTTTAGTCTATCTGTTCTGTGAATATCCCTGTAACTAGGGGTGGGAAAAACCGAACCGAAACCCGGAAACCGACCCTGGACCGACCCGAATTATGATCCCGGTCCGGGTTTTTTCTTTTTAACCGGCCCGAATTTAAAAAAACCCGGACCGAACCGAAAATTCCGGGCTCATTAACGGGCCTTAAAATCTATAACCCGGCCCGGACCGAAAAAACCCGAAACAATTACTTTTAATATAAAATTAATATAGTATATGAATATAAATAAAATATTTCCTAATATATGATTATAATCACGGTGGATAAAAAAAGATTTAGTAACTTTTAGTGACTACAAATATGTTGAATTTGTTTAGCGTAATGATGACCATGAGAATATATTTATAGCAACTCTAGTAACTTTTTGATTTATAAAATTTATTTCGTAATATTTTTAAGAAACCTATATTATTTATATATATACATCTTACATAAAATATTAAGATAATTATCTTCTTTAAATTTGAATTGTTGGTGATTTTGGAGACTAAAATTTGTGTTATTATTTGCGGTTTGTATTTTTGATTAATTTTATTTGAAAATACGTGTTAAAATATAAAACAATGACATATTTCACGGCCGGGCTTTAACCGGTCCAACCCGAACCCGGACCGAACCCGAGCTACCAAAAACCCGACTCGGACCGAATATAATGGGCTTTGTTCCGGTCCCTAATTTTCATAACCCGAGACCTTCCGGGTAATTTCCGGGTTTAGCAAAAACCCGACCCAGACCGGACCGATCCCACCCCTACCTGTAACTACCTGTGCATGCTAATTGTTTTGATTTCGTATGGTGATTATCGTAAGTCCTGTTGTTCAGTTTGCTTGAGGACAAGCAAAAGCTTAAGTGTGGGGGAATTTGATAAGCTCATATTACAACACACATTTGATGCATGCTAGGATCGGATTTTGATGGGTTTCCTATCTTTAAGGTGTCACAAGTCTCAATTTTAGCTCAAGTCATGTTTACCGGGCGTTGGTTCGAGTTTTGTATTGTTGGAGTCAAAATCAGGGAATTTGAGCCCGGCACTGGCGCTTGAAAAGCAATTGGGATGAGTTGAGAAGTATTCGATAGTGATTTGAGAGCTTTGGAGGTCATCGGGAGGTTCATGGTGAAGATTTGAAGGCAAAAGAGCTCTAGGATTTGCTACGATATCAAAAGAAGACGAATAGAGCTTGATAACGGCGATCAGAATGACCTTCTGTCAATCGTTCAAACATATCGTTTTGTAGAAACATCCAAAGGACACGATTCAAGTTCCATATGAAAGCCAACTTCAAGGTCTACAAATCATATGAGGACATCATTGCAAGAATCTGAGAGGAGCAAGGTGCAAACAGACAATGAAGTCAGATGATCGCTGTTGAGATTTGAGAATGCGACCTTCCACCATTTTATTCATATCTTTGGATTGGATGATTCAAATCTAGTTTTGCAAGTTGTGGTGGATAGAGGACTTCATTATCTACAACTTTCATGAATGAAGCATAGGTAAATTCGGAAGTATGACGCACGCCGTGCATATGGGTAGGGGTGGGAAAAACCGAACCGAAACCCGGAAACCGACCCTGGACCGACCCGAATTATGATCCTGGTCTGGGTTTTTTCTTTTTAACCGGCCCGAATTTAAAAAAAACCCGGACCGAACCGAAAATTCCGGGCTCATTAACGGGCCTTAAAATCTATAACCCGGCCCGGACCGAAAAAACCTGAAACAATTACTTTTAATATAAAATTAATATAGTATATGAATATAAATAAAATATTTCTTAATATATGATTATAATCACGGTGGATAAAAAAAGATTTAGTAACTTTTAGTGACTACAAATATATTGAATTTGTTTAGCGTAATGATGACCATGAGAATATATTTATAGCAACTCTAGTAACTTTTTGATTTATAAAATTTATTTCGTAATATTTTTAAAAAACCTATATTATTTATATATATACATCTTACATAAAATATTAAGATAATTATCTTCTTTAAATTTGAATTGTTGGTGATTTTGGAGACTAATATTTGTGTTATTATTTGCGGTTTGTATTTTTGATTAATTTTATTTGAAAATAAGTGTTAAAATATAAAACAATGACATATTTCACGGCCGGGCTTTAACCGGTCTAACCCGAACCCGGACCGAATCCGGGCTACCAAAAACCCGACTCGGACCGAATATAATGGGCTTTGTTCCGGTCCCTAATTTTCATAACCCGAGACCTTCCGGGTAATTTCCGAGTTTAGCAAAAACCCGACCCAGACCGGACCGATCCCACCCAAAATTTCGCATATCATTGCTTCGGATGCACTGGAGGATGCATTCCGTGCGTGGGTGCCGTGCGTGCGCTCTCGGTGTCCTATTTCGGTTAGAATTGCTCCATTTTTTCTATTTAAACAGCCTGTAAACTCCCATTTTCGTGGGGGAGCTTAGAGAGAGTGCCTACCACGAAATTTAGAGAGTTTTCAGCCTTGTTCATCAATGTTTTGGGAATCTTTGTAAGTTCCATCTTTTTAATTAATGACAATTAATTCTTTGTATTCCAATTCTATTGATTCTCCAGTTATGAATTGTGAGTAGTTTTAATTAGGGATTTGAGACTGATGAAGGGGTTGATCATGATGTATGGATATTTTCTTGATGGATTAATTGCATGGATCTTTATTTAATTTGTGTTTGAATAATTAAATTGATATCTCTTGTAACCTAGAACAGCTGCTAGGATTATAATTGCACATAGAATAAATTAAGAGAGATCTAATTTATTCTAGGACACCTTCACACACATTTAATCGTTCGCTAAGAGATTAGTAGTGATTAAGGGGCCGTACGCTCGCTCCTTTTGGCAATAATTTTAGATACATGTCGCATGAGAGATCAGCCCGGTTCCCTAAATTATTGTCTCTACGCCGCGAGAGCGGTTAGAACTAAGCATTGTTTAGCAGTTCTCAGTTAATAAATTTTCATGTAATTGAGCCTAATCTGCCAAAAATATGACTACCCCGGAATCAATTCATGTTCCATTCGCCGTTAATTAGAGAGACTTCGTTATTTTTAGCCGCTCATTCGCATTAGTTTTTTTTCTCATTCAATCAATCTCGCACGACGCTTTTATTTTATTTAGTTTAATCGCTGAATTTAATTAATTCTTGAATCTCTTTTTCCGTCCCTGTGGAGACGATACTTGTACTTACAACCTACATTGCTATCTATTTTAAGTGCGAGAAAACTCACATCAGTTTTTGGCGCCGTTGCCGGGACGGTGTCGGTTTTAAGGATTAATTAATTTCAGCGATTTGTTTCAGTTTTTCCGTAAGATTTTTCTGTGCTAACTTTTCAGGTACTTGTTCTTAAGAGGCATGAGATGAACCCATTCAGCCCAATTCCTGGAGGAACATCATTCCCTCAAACCTCCACGGAATATTCACCATATATGCCCTATCCTCCTTACACTCCTCATCAATATTACTCTCCTACACCACAAAATACTCAGCCTTCTTATCCGTACCCTCCAACCACACAAGCCTTTCAATCTGATTCTTACTTCATCGCAATACCCTTGGGTAAGAGTAAGACGAGGCTCCATTCTTGAATATCTTCTCCAATCTAAAACTCCTGAGGAATTATCTGAATACTTTAAGAATAGCATTTGTTCCTAGGGTGGAGGAGGTCACCATTTATGTCTTTGCCTCTTTAAAATTCCATATGACCCCACTTCTTCCTCCCCACAATTTACAAACACGGATGTTTCAGCCTCTCCTACAGAATCAATTGGAAGAGACAATTTCAGAGAAGTTGTTTGACTTGGAAGAATCACTCAAGAAGGCTATACAAACGACTGCTGCAGGTTTTCAGACCATACAGAATCAATTGGATCGGTTGTTAAACGCCCTATCTGAGGAGTTTGAGAGATCTCATCCTAGCGACACTGAAGCCAATCAGCAGAGTGGACAAATGGAGGTTCTCACGCATACTGATGGGAATCACCTTGAGGAACTGATCACAATAAAGAAGTGTCTCTCCCCTTGAAAGAAGAACCATCATATAGTGACAACATCATCCAAGAAGACATTGATAAGAACAGTGTTAATGAGAGTTGGGATGCTCACATAGAGAGTGATACAGAGTCTAGAGGAGGTGTTTTGAATTTTCATAACATTTATGAGGAAGAAGAAGACTTTTGTATGGTGCAGTTCAATTACGGTGTTGCTCTGAATCTTTGCATTGAGACATGTTTTAAGCTTCCGATGATGTACAGAGTAATCACAATTTTGACTCATGTTCTCTGTCCACCCAAAAAGGATGTGAGTTTCATCCTTCATTTTTGTGCTGATGAGGGTTATGAAAACCATGTGATGCCTACGTGTACTCGAGAATTTAAAGGTATGCGCCCCTAAATGGCATTTGTGGAGCGAAACATACGGCGTGCGCAGGTCTAGTAATTGTAATTGATTGAGTCAGATAACTGTAATTGATCGAATCACGTAATTGTAACTGGTTGGAACATGTAACTGTAACTGGAAAGTGGTACAAAAGTCACGTGGATCTCTTTTTTGGAAATATTTAAAGTTAATCTCACATGAGTTTTTATTTTGTATTATTGATGTTGGAACCCCAAAAAAGTAGCTCATTCACGAATAAGTGAATAGTCAATACACATTGTATATATTGTTGCTAAATAAATTAATAAAGGTGATTGAAATAAAAGTGAAGATTTTCAAATAGGACTAAGGATATTTTTACTTGGACTTATTTCAATTTCAGACCAGACTATATCGAACCAGATCAAAGTAGACTAGCTCAAAGCATACTAGACTTCACAGATGTAAAATACACAGAGACCAGACATTTATCAAACTAGACAAGATCAGACCAGATCACACCAAACTAGACCAGTCCAGAGCAGAAATTTTCAATTCAATTAAAAACATCCTAAACGAAACTTTAAAGTTCCATAAATAGAAGTAACTTTACAATCTTAACCTTGCTTTGTTTTAATACAACTTATATTTTCATTAATAAATGCAACATATATAAAAGTAAAGTGAATTACCTAAATAGGACAAAAAAGTGACCAAAGAACAAAAATAGGACTACATTTTTTTAATCTCCCCTAGTAGGACTATTTATGTGTGATTGGACAAATATATCCTTGTAGCTTTTGAAATATCTTAATTAATAATTAGAAAATCATAAAAAATAATAATAAAGGTAATAAAAAACTTAAAAAATAATGAAATATTTATAAAATATTTATGACATAAAAAATTAAAAAAAAAAACGAAAAAAATCACCGGCTCTGCCACCCCCTAGCACCACCAGCTCCCATCACCGGTTGGAAATCTGCCAACATTTTTAGTAATACCATCATAATGGCAGGTTCAACGAGAATTTTGGCATTATGAAGTGTAATAATGCCATTTTCTTGGCATTTATTACCAAAAGTGAAAGAATTTTCACTGATCGAAGGTGGTGGTGCTGGGAGGCGATGGGAAAAGTATCTATTTTTATGGGTTTTTACTATTTTTATTAATTTAAAAAAATCAATTTTTTTTATTAATTTTAATATTTTTTAATTTTTTTTACGATTTTTAATATATTTTTTCCATTGTTTAATGTATTTGCAATTATTATTATTTTTTAAGATTTTATTAGGAATTAACACATTTCATGATGAATTAATACCCATAGGGGTATCTTGGGTAGAAAGCAATATTTAGTCCTATTTGAGGGGGTTTAAAATGTAGTAGTTCTATTTGTGCATTTTAGGGAATCTTTAGTCCTACAAAAAACGCATAACAAAATTTAAAAAAAAATTAAAAACGCAAAATGCAGGCCTCTATTGCCGCCTCAACCACCTTCCAGCATCATTAGGTCTGACCACCGAAACACAATGCCAACTTGTGTCAGTAATGTCATATCTTGTGGCAAGTTTAGAGAAAGTTTTGGCATTTCCAAAGAGTAATAATGTCATCTTCCTATCATTTTTCAGAGAAAAAGTGTCCTTTTTAAAACATAATTACATTTTTTCGTCGATAGGAGGTGACAGGGATTGCGGGAAAGGTTTCCATTTTTTATGTTTTGATCTGTTTTTATTTATTTGAGATTTTTTTAATTTTTAATTTTTTTAATATTTTTAATTTTTATGATTTTATTATAGTTTTTATGTGTTTACACTTATGGTAAGGGTAGAATACGAACATAGAGTATACTTTAGTGTTATTTTGGGAAGATAAATATCATGGTCCTATTTATGCATTTAATTATTAGTTTAGTCTCTTTTGTGCATTTAGGAATAAATTTAGTCTTATTTAAGGCCTTTTCCCCTTAAAATGTGAAAAAATGACTTAAACTCCACCTTTATGTTTTTTCAAAAAATGTGACCCTCTTTTTAAACGTGACTAATTTTTTGCTTAACTAATTTAAATATATGCTCTCTCCAATGCCTACACCTTCCCATCTCCACACATGCCCCATTGTGATCACCTCAGATTGATCGAAAAATATTTTTTTTAGGGAAAATGGAAACTAATAATCGAACCTTTTAGTGGTCTACTTTTAATAGTCCGACCTTTTCATTATTCATGAATAATCCAACCTTTGCACCTCATCTTCATTCACTGGTCCCCGACCGGTTGATGACCTGTTATTCCAAGTTATTTTCTTATCTATGCAAACTATTATACCATAAATTCCACCTTTCACAAAGATAATCTAAACTCTTGTCCTGTTGTAGTTCCTCCGCCCTCCCCTCTTTTTCTTTCCCTCGCAAGATCAGGCCATGTACCAAATAACATCCCACACCAGCGCCCTTCTCCTAACATCCCACCAGCTGACTCTGTCTTACCTCTGCCTCCATAGCACTCTTCCCCTCGCGCCCCGAATTCGGTACAAGTCATTTATTTCCCGAATTCGGTACAAGTCCATTGCTCTTCTCTTTCGGGATTCGCCCTCCTCTAAACTCCTGTCCTGTTGTGGTTCCTCCGCCCTCCCCTCTTTTTCTTTCCCTCGCGAGATTAGGCCATGTACCAAATAACATCCCACACCAGCGCCCTTCTCCTAACATCCCACCAGCTGACTCTGTCTTACCTCTGCCTCCATAACACTCTTCCCCTTGCGCCCCGAATTCGGTACAAGTCATTTATTTCCCGGATGGGTTCCCCCTCGACGCATATCTGCCCTCATCCAAGAGCCATACGGTTTATCTCCCACCCAAGGTCCTGCATTGTTGTTCGAGGGACAATATATATCGGTGTGTCCTAGAACCCCACATATGAAGCATAAATTTGGAAGCCTCTCGTATTTGGAGTACGCCCAGAACCAACCATCTCCGTCCTCCCTTAACTGAGTTCTTCTCTTCAAGGCATTCCTAATATCAATTGACACACAGATTCGAACAAACTCCTTGCTTTTCCCTTTCAGATTTCTTTCGTCAATCTTTACCCGTCTCCCCAAGTATCGGCCAACTCCAATTGCCACTGTCTCAGTCATAAAGCTGAGGGGTAAATTGTGAATTTGAACCAAAAATTCCGCATGGTTAAGCTCCACCTCTAGTGGTGTGTCCCTCTCTCCCACCTTACTTATAACAACCAGATTCTGATCAAAAGACCAGGGCCCATCCTCCAGAACTCATGAGATATCACTCTCATGAAAGAATTGAAGCATAAAACTCATATCTCCTATCTGCTCAATACTCACCCCTCTGCTCGGACGCCAAATCATGGCCATTGTTTCTCTAAAAGAGACAGGACAGACAGGTTTATCCATGATGACTCTAGCAACATCAACGAAACGCGGGTTCTGTTCTTCCCCTTTATGGACATTGAGAGCCCCTGACTCAAACACCAAACCACTGTTTTCTTCTTCCGCAATCGATATCCTACCATATTCTTCCGCTATCTTTTCCATGATTAAAGTGAAAAAACAAACAAATGACAAGAACTTCCCTACGACAGAAACAGAAGCACACGGACTGCTACAAACGAACTTGAACAAAACTGAATCGGAGAACAAAACTACCGCTCCCAAGAGCCCCTTGCACAGCAGCAATGTTTACAAAGAAACATAGTACAACACTCGGCCAGAGACTAAAGCTCAGGCGGAAGAAAACAGATCGAAAATACCTCAAAACTAAGCCAAAGTGCCAAATCGGTCCCTTGCTCTCTGCCTCGTGACGGTCGAAGCTCTGCCACCAAAACAAAATCCCACTTGTTGTTCGCCCTTTTTCCAAGCCACGCCAATCTAATTGCTATCCACCTGCGTGAGAATTTGGAGGCGGCGGCCAAGGGTTTAGCTAGGGTTCGGTCGCTGCCACTCTTTCATTTTTAATTTCATTTTCTAATTTTATTAAAATCGTTATTAAGATTTGAAATTTTATCCTAAGAGATCAAGCTGATTGAGGAGTAATCCGAGGCTTCATAAGTTAGGATGCTTTTGCCCTGACTTAAATCACTCCCAGGCCAGGCCAAACCACACCAGATCAGACCAGATTAGGCTAGATCAGATCATACTACACCAGACTTTGACAATTGTAAAGTACACAGAGACATGACATTTACCATACCAGACTAGATCAATTCCGACCAGATCAGACCAGACCATACTATACCAGACTTTGACAATTGTAAAATACACAAAGACCTAACATTTACCAGACTAAACTAGACCAATTCCGACCAGACCAGACCAGTGACTTGATATGCCCTAGCTCACAAGATGGTGACTCATTGGATCATATCAACTTTGTAGTCTGTGTGCTTATTGTTTAGACTTAGCCGGATCTAATCGCTAATTGGATCTAAATTAGCTCTGCTTTTATATTAAGAATTGATGTTCCAATCGTAAAATGTCAAGCTAATAAGAGGGGTATTCTAAAACTTTAATATTAGTTCATATTCTTAGAGTTGGAACACTTTTTTACTTATTCGTTTTTATAGAAATTACATTTCAATGTGGTCATAAAAGATTAATTCTTAAAACATTGTGAGATAATTTAAATGAGGGGTCATAAAAGAGACTCTTGATCTCAAGACCATGCCCTAGATTAAAAAAAACACGCAATTTATGCTTCAAAATCTCTAATTCGGATGCATAGTATAGTATTAATACATACTCGTACTCATTATATTCATTTCTGTATGATGGTCCATGCTCAAGTGGCTGCTTGAATTGACTCAAAGTCTTGACTTTGGAAAGATGCGAGAAAGTAATTGGACATGTTTAGCACCACATCTGCACATGCAAACGATACATTCGGTCGCTTTGAAATAATAACAATAATTACGCAAACTAAACATGTCAATCAACGATTATTTATGAATTGATTTATGTGACCCAAAACAATATATGGAGTGATGATGCGTGATTCATTTAGCTCCCTAGCTAGCTAGCTAATTAATTGAAATGTATAATTAATACAGTAATAAAAAGATTAAACAATTAACTAAACTAATTAATTAATTATGTTATTATCACTCGCCCGGGAAGCTAAGTAATTTGACGTACGTACGTGGGTGGGCAGGGGATTGGGGAAAGATTATTGAAAGTTCGACATATATAGATGGGGGGATGCGTGGAAGACATGATATGATTAAATGGTGTGAGTTGATGATGAGTGGGATAGATTTTTTCAATTTAAAGTCCAAAAAGTCACGAGCTTAGTTGTATTAGATCATTTTGATGTGAGATTAGAATATTTTTAGTTCATGAATGTGTTGGATGTACATATGGTACGAGAGTATTAAGGTTGTTAATGTACAAAAAGTTGGAGAAATGATGTAAAACTTTGAAAGATAAGATATAAAATAATAGAAAAAATTAAATAAGGACATATGATATATTTTTAAATGAAAAATTATCAAAAGAGGAAAGTGTAATAAACTTTTAAATTGATAATTAAGACTTGATGTTCCAATATGAAGGTAATAGCCCTAATAGGTAAACTGGTAATTGATTTTATCTCATTTTTCCATCATTCTTTTAATATTCATGTAATTTCTTGTTCAAAACATTGAACCACGTGAAAATATTACACATAACACTACGTGTAAACGAACGTAAGAAAGAATTTGTATCTACTACGAATTTGTATCTACTACTCCCTTGTTCTTTTCTACCGTCACTAAAGCTATTTCATACGTAGTAGTTGTATTTGGATCCTCTTCTGCACGGTAGAGGTGCCTTGCGGCATCCAACGGCAGGGACAATAGGAGAGGAGAGGTGGTGAGGCTGTTTTGGATGAATCGCGTGGCTATTAAAGTCACGCACTGTACCTTGCTGCTATAGCAAGACAGAGAATCTGATCCTTAGTAGTTAGAGTTTGAAAACATATGAAAGAAAAGGAGACAAATTCGAAAAGAGAATGAGTAAAAGTGAAAAAATAGAAAAGAGAAAGGACACAACCACACAGGTGGAGAAAGTAAGAGATAGAAATTAAATAAGGGATAGAGATTTGTTCTTTTACCACTCATCACTAGCGCCTTTGGATTCAAGAATTTATTTTTAATTGATACATCAGAAAAGAAAGAGTGCAATACAAACAAAACTAGTATGGTCTAACAAATTTAGACCATTGTTATCCTCCCGAAGTATGCGCTCAATTCCCTCGGGAGGGGTATTAAGGATTGTAAGCCCTCGTGGAGTCGAGGGAGCCATGTTGTCGAGGAAATCCGCCCATCATCTACTTTCTTCTCGCAGGGTGTGATGCAGAGTGAGTCCATGACAATTCTCGAGGAGCACTCGGCAGTCCTGGATCAACGTTGAAGTTTTTTCTTCGTCTTGTGGTGTTAGTTCATCCCTTATTTCTTTAGATATCAATAATTCTATTGTGCCTTTTCTTTTAGTCATTAGATTTCAGGTTCAGTATTGGCTTGTAGTTGTCTGTGTTGTGGTTAGCGAGTCATATTACTCCAACGAGATAAATGATTCTTTATTTGACGAGTTATACTTATTAGTCTGACAAGTCATGGCTATAGTTCTCCTGCTCAGAGTCATTGAGGATGCTTATAATTGGACTGAACTTTTATGATCTAGTCTGGTCTAATCTGGTCAAAATTGCTGTTTACCTCTAGTCTGAACTGGTCTGATTTGTATTTTTAAAATTGTCAAAATCTAGTTTGATCTGTTCAAATCTTGTATGGTCTGATCTCTTGTATGTTTAGGTCTGCTCTGAAACTCAAAGGAGTCCAATAAAAGCATCCCTAATATTAGCCTTTTTCAGTAAAAGAAAAGCTAATGAGATGAGGTAATTAATATAGAGTTTGTTTGATGATCATTGCTTTCGGCTTATCCTTATTATCAAACGACTTGGTTACCAGAAGTGTAACTTACTAACTTTTAATATCATGATCGAGCTGAATTATGTGATAATCAAAATAAGTAATCTTAAAATTACTTTTATGACTAAATTGACTGAAATTTGCATACGAAAATAATAAAAAAAATCATCATTGAGTTGTTTCAATCATAATTTGAAATTTTAACTAGATTCACCCTATTCAGTCATTTTAACTATTATCGTACTCCTCTTTCAAAAAAAAACTATTATCGTACTCCTAGGAAGTGAGACAATATCTATCAAACTCTAAGCTAAGGCATCCATTCAGTCAACGGTTAAATTCCCTAGAATGAGTATGCATGGTGTAAGCAAGAAGGGGGAGGGAGTTGATGGTGTGAGGTGGGTAATGGTCTAATGGACAGGTGCCAGCTGGACTTGCATGGGTTTGTAAATACTCATAACTCCAATTAAGTTCTCATTTTCCTTTTTGTGCAGTCCTTAAATTAAGTTCACACTTCACTACTTTCCTTATTTGTCAAATTATCTACATCAAAACAGTGCCAAACAATGTCAAACAGTGCAAAACAGTGCACTCCACAGTAAAGTAAAGTCAAATTTATTTTGAAGTTAAACCAGGAACTTAATTGGGGGACGAAGGGAGTATTAATTTCCTGGCAAATCATATATACATAGTATATGGAAATGCTGATAGAAATTGGAGCCCCGGCCGGCCCTATGGGCTAAGTGTTAGTTAACGTGAATGGAAGATTGTGAGGGCATATATCCGGGATTCGGTCGGTAGCTGCCCCCGGCGTCCAGCAGACAGCATCCACTCTTTTTGGTTCTTTTGCCCTCACCTCCACGTTCAACCACCACCCCTAGCTCAGCTCCTCCATTATTTTTTGGATATATATATACATACATACTTTTTCGGGAATGAATTGAATAGCTACAACGCATCAGAAACGAGGGGAATTGAAGATCTACTTAAATAAATTAATTAAATCTGTTTGTTTTGTTTCGGGAGAAAATCATGCATACTGTACAATTGAAGACACAAAAATAAAATATTAGATCCGATCCGTTCAAGCCATCGAGGAGCCATGATCGAGGGGGGCGGTTGATCGCTCTTAAATTTTTCCAAACATGTTCGAAACTCACACTGACCACAATTTCAATTTATTATTTTATGCGAAATCAATATGATCAAATAAACTCCTCAGCATCCCTCTCAGCTCAAATAGACTAAATAAGTAAAGGATAGATAAATGTCAATCAAATCTTGCTCAAAAACTATTTTCATCTTAAAAAATGTTAATTCATAGAAGTAGTCAAATGTCTTATGTGTTGATTTATTCCTCCGAAAGGTTGAGTCGCCAATCCCGAAAGCCTCCCACGCTCCGACCCGACAAGACATATGCGAGGATCACGATGATTCAATTAGTCCAATAGTGGTGGACCTTTTACCCATACGTATAAGAGGTCCAGTCCAGCACATATGAGTTGTAACTAACCTCCACACAATTATTGCGGGTTTCGAACCTTGGTCATTCCTTCAATTTTCCTTGGTAAAAATCTAACGTGTACAAGTAAATCTTATGTGATGATTTATGTCTTTGTAGTTGGTTGGTACGTTTAACATTCCCTCGTGAGACCGATAGTGGCTCGTTTGAGCAAATTAGTCTAGAAAATCGTATGCTTTTTATTCTGAGTATGATCAGTTACTATTTCTTTTTTATACTCCGTAGTACTACGTATATTACTCCGTGATATATTAAGCTACATTCTAAGATTTTAATTCAGTAGAAAGAATAGTTTGTGATCTTATATATTAGTTCATCATTTTATACCGTACATATTCAAGTTATAACGGAATGTGAGGGCATTTCTCTAATGAAAATAATGCATAGTTTAACTAGATGTAGGTTGTGAGAGGACTGTTGAAGAATTTTAATTTCTCGCATGGACTGAATATAAAGTAACAAATTAACTAACTTATTTACTATATTATGGCTATTCCTCTTACACATTTAACATATACGGAGTATTTTAGATTGTAATTAGATTTTAGGAGACATGTACTAGTATATACGAAGTATATAATATATGTGCACATAGAAGACACCCAATATATAGGGCAGTTTTTTAAAATATGAGTAAAAATTAGTTGGTTTTTGTAAATATAGTGATGTATGGCAATTCTGTTTCAGGATTATAATAAATATTCTTATTTAAGAAAACATATAATACTACTTCTAGATATAATCGAAAATCAATATATGGAAATATGTGTACTAGTAGTTTTAGTTGTGTAATGGAACGTATGTTTACATTAGAGTAATGAGACTAATACTTTTATATGGTCTGCTTTAATTTGTTTAAATCTGGTCTATTCTGATAAACATGTGGTGTACGTGTATTTTACTATATACTCCCTCTGTCCCATTTATATTGTCCCGTTTTACCTTTTCGGGAAGTCCCACTTAAATTGTCACATACCATATTTGGCAAAGTTTGTGTGGCTCTAAATCATTCCTACTTTATTCTTACTTTATCAATTAATATCAACCACACAAACCCACTTTTCTTAATAAACGTGTCACCATCTTCCGTTCCAATATAAATGGGACGGAGGTAGTACCGTTTATCCCAAGTCCAACCTCACTTAGCTGAACTATATATTAAGTACTAATATGTTTGAGTTTGACATGATCGTTTATGTTAAAATCTAATTTTGAATTAAAACTATAATACATTCTTACTTTATTTTATATTCTTACTTGATTAATTTAATAGTAACTACATAGATTCATTTTTCTTAATGACTGCACCATGAGACGGTGCACTAAATACTATCAAATCCAAGTCTAAGAACATATTATTTTTTTCTCTCCACTTTAAATTTATATCCAAACAAACTGAACGGAATCTTAACATATTATTCTCCTCTATTATAATTACTTACTACTTCTAATCCAAACATCTTAAAAATATTTTCACCCAAAAATCTTAACTCTTGCATCATTTTCCTTCAAAGTTGTTCATCATGCATGCCTACATTAGGCTAGGAAAGGACTGGGCAACAACTTGGGGGGGCATGCAGAAATTCATTATGTTTGCCACTATATAGGGTATATGTTTTTAGTTGGCACCGTTAAAATATGATAGTGCTCCATAATAATGAGATCGTACATGTAATTTGAAAATTGAAAACGGGCCGGACTCAAGTACGCTACGGACTCTACGGAACGAGAGTACGTACGTTAATTAGTCGGTAGCATAGCTAGAAAATGGATGGATAGAGCTAAACTGGGGATCGATATGTATGGTTGAGAGTACTCCATCGGTCTCTGACCAATTGCGGGAACCATCAGCATCCACTATGCACAAAATATATCACTTGATGCCATTTTGCTGTCCTTGTTTGTTATACTTTGTTCTTCCAAAAAGTTGAATCTTCAACCAGGCACAGCCCGCAGGGATAGACTTTATATTTGTGGGTATTAGAAGTTCAACTTAGCACACATGGTTTGTAATTCTTACATGATTGCTCCAAAAGAAAACATTCTAAGCATATATGTTTCTATTTAGATCATTTTCATTATTGTTAAACTATTTTTAAATGTGATTATATAAAATATAACACCTTCTTTAAATGTACGTGATTGTTTTGTTTGAATATTACGTATGTAGAGTGTTTTTACTTTCACTTATTTCAGTTTCAAATCAGGCCAGATCAAATCGGAATAGACTTAAAACCATATGCCACCACACCAGACTTAACTAGACCAGACCAAAACAGACTGATAGTAATAAAATATACATTGACCAAACATTTAACAGACCAGATCAGTCCAGACTTAAGCGTACTAGAACAGATCAAAGCAAAAAGAAAAAATAGTTCAATTGAAAACATCAATAATACTCGCCGTATTAGACCTATTCACGGATAGATGGCGCGCTCTTGTAGTTAAGAAAATTATTACTCCCTTTGTCATATAAAATTCTTCTCACTTACCATTTTTGAACAATTTGTATGACTCAAATTTATTATACTTTTTTATTACACAACTACAACCATATACTACGTATATATTTTCACTTTACTCTTTCCTCCTTAAAATGCGAGCCAAGTTAATGCAGGAAGAATTTAATGAGATGGAAAGAGTAAATGTTTTTACTCTTTTTAAATATCCAACGAATTGTACTTGTAAGATAAATATTGATCAATGTGTTTGTATTTTAGCAATTCTGATTATTTCAATATGGCAAACTAATTATGAAGCTATTCACCCATTCGGTGGATTAATTCTTACACCGAGCACTATTTTGAACAGCTAGCTCAAGACACGAATAAGACAATTTATATTTGTAAATGCATGAACGGTTTAAACGTGCATGATTATGAAGCTATTAACCCATTCTCGGTGTAATTCTTACTCGGTGGCCGATCCTCGTATCTTTAAGGGTGTTCTCAAATATATATATAGAATTGAAGTAATAATTTGTGCATTTTATTTTTATATATTACGGAGTATTGTTTACATTTAAACTTATTTACTAGGTAGTGGTTTCTTGTAATTAAAAAGTTATACAACATATTTCTTTAACTATATTGTTGGATCAAAATATATCAATCTGTATTGTACAACATTTAACTGGTAAAGTAATTTTGAACACTTAATAATTCGTTGAAAGATATGTCATCGTTCTTACTCTATTACTAGCTAATCGACCTTGGCCATAAACTTGCACATCTAGCCAGCAGTGATCTAAGTGTAAAGTACCGGTTTTTCGCTAGGTGATGTTAACTCAACCTATCAGATTGATCAATTATCTTATAAATATGGTGTGATCGCAAATTTTAGTAATAATGTTGTAAAGACAATAAACGTCACCTACAGTGTGCATTAAGACATTATATACGCGTGTTAGTAAAATTATTTTATATTCGAATGGGGAATTAGGATTTGTTCCTAGTTTTTCAAGTCTTATCATGTCTAAACTGATCTTATATGTTTTATGTTTTATATATACTCCGTATATGGTTTGTTTAAGTAATTCTGCATGTTCTAGTTATGATATTATCTGGACCAGCCTATATATAGATTAGTACAGTTATGATATTATCGGAGTATATTTAATAATAAAAATTAAACTTTATCAATCGTTAGTGAGATCTTTACAATATTAAAAGGGATAAAAACGTATAATTGCTTTATTTAGTATATGCCCACCACATGATTCACGAACATGCATGTTATATCTTATTCCATCGTTCGTGCCAAATGCTCATCACACTCTAATGTGCTCACTTATTATCAAGTAATGTGCACGATCATATATAATCTCCATAAATGATAAGGAGTAATACATTGAACGGTCTATAAAATCTATAAATAAGATGATTTGTCCTTTATTAATCACACCAAACGTTGGTAATTATAAATCAATTTGCATTGGTTGAATATATAAATGCAAATTAATATGGCCTATATATATTATTTATTATTATGACTTTAAGCAACTCATCATTTATCAAGCGAAATTGATGTCGCGATGAAGTTGATCAAAATGGCCTATAATCTCTATCTTTTTTTAACCCGGTAGGCAAACCATCAAAATCAGTGGGGTAAATGTCGGGAAACATTTACCGTATTTTATTAAAATATAAACAGGATGCAGAAGAGTGGGACTAGGGCAATACCTCTCCAATAAGGAAATGACAAGAATAAAAAGACATAAAATCTAATGAGGGGACTAGGCCAAATAGTATTTCCGAGCCAAGCCCGGAAGCGTATATATCCACCGTTTTAAAAATATTAAATAGGCCAGTGACATAATCCCGATCCGCAAGAGCATGGGCCGTCCAATTACCTTCACGCAAGGTATGTCCAAAATTAATCCTGCTGCGGACAGTCTATAATATCTATCTATATGTAATACATTTCAAGGTTACATTTAGGAAAAGTTTTGCCCCCTAGATTATTAATTCGTATTCCATATTTCCTTTTACATGAAAAATTCACACTTCTTCCTCAGGGGCCAAATTCCATATTTTTACGCTTCAATCTGTCAATTCCTTTCGTTGCACTTTCTTCTGATTGTATGTAAAGCATAGATTTAATATGCATTTATAATTGGCTAAATCTTTGAATTGGATCGGTGGTTAATTTGAACTTTGGAATTTCTAATCTATGAAATCATGTCTTCTTATTCTCATGTTTCCTTAAATTGTGTTCATCCCCCCAAATGTCATCTGTTTTTTAATTTGTGATTTTGTTCCTAGATTTTTACGTAGTACTATAAATAGTTTTCGTGTGAGAATATGCCTGACACGATTATTCAAGATCATATGTTTGTGTGTATATGTTAGTTATTTTGAGAGAACACAATTATTCACGCTCAGAAATTTGTTCTTATATTTTAGATATATACGGACTTACGGAGTACTTCTTATGAGTTTAGAAATATTTTAGTTGGATAGGTGAGTTTAGGTATCCAAACTTCCAGGTTTGAATACATATCTATGCAATTAAGGGAATGGTATTATACTTAGGAGAGGACATGCAAATGAAATTTCAGGTCTGAAAAGTTATCTATGCAACTATGTGTATGTTAATATGCTTGAGAGGACATGTTATCTTTTTTTTTTTATCATGAGGACATGTTATCTATATAAATAAATCGTAGACAGACTAAGGATGTTTTTACTTGGGCTGTAATTTGCTGGTCTGGTCTGGTCTGATCTGGTCTGGTCTGGTCTGGTCTGAACTGGTCTGGTCTGGTCTGGTAATGTCTGGTTTCTTTGTATTTTTATAACTATCCAAGTCTGGTCTGGTCTGGTCTGGTCTGAACTGGTCTGGTCTGGTCTGGACTGGTCTGGTCTGGTCTGGTCTGGGACAAATTACAGTCCAAGTAAAAACATCCTAATTACTAAATAAAATGTAAAACACTTAGAATAATGTTATTTCATCACACTATTCTTCTTCACTTTCAACTCTCTTTACCTTTTTAGAAAGTACAGAGTTCAACTATGAGTCACACTTGATATATACTTCTTAGTTTGCTTTTTCACCATACATTTTTGAGAGGTGGAATGGGTTCCAATTTACTGGTTTTTTATTCACACGATGATCTAATTGGGCTCCATTGGCATGCTGATTTTCTCAATATTTAATGGATTTCTTGATCCATACGATGATCTAATATAATTGAAAACAGAATAGTAATGACTTTTACTCTCAATATTGAAGATGATAAAACTAACACCTAGATGAAGTTTGTTTTAAAGGTTTCTTCAAATCTGCATTCTTTGCTAGACTATATCCTTTTAACATATTTTTTGTTGTCTCTATTTTTATAAATATGTAAAATGATATCATTTATAGAAACCTCATTCAATTTAACCAGAGAACAACAACGAGTTACAATAAGCTAACGTCAATTTTACTAAGGGTTAAATATGCTTTTAGATAGTTTAGTTCTCGCAAACATGATAATTTTAGTTTTTAGAAGGTTTTAACTACATATTTTTAGATAGTTTTGATAATGCACGACACGGGTAAAAATACTAGTTAGTTGATCAATTAAACTTAGGCTATGTTTGGCACAACGAGCTGAAACGGGAGGGGGGGTGAATATCTGAATTAGAGGCTATTGTCTTAATCATACACTATTGTCTGGAGCTGAACTTTGAAGTGATGAATCTGGATTGCTAGCTGAATAGAGTAGACTTATTTGGTAAAACGAACTGAAATAATAGTTGGATAATTAACATAAAATTACATTAATGGGTATATAAATACGAAGTAGAACAAAATATTCATTTTAATATTTTATATTTTAATTAATATCAAATTTTAGTGTGTGTGTGTGTGTGTGTATATATATATATATATATATATATATATATATATATATAGACACACATACACACACACACACACACACACACACACACACACACACATATATATATATATATATATATATATATATTATTGGGTTAATGGCCTGACCAGGGGTCTGCCCATTACCCCCTTTACGAAGATCATCAAGGCCCAATTGGAGGAAGGCCTAAGACGCTCGGCCTCATAATACACACCCACAAGGGGCGGCAGTTAGCCATAATGGACCAAGGCTGCGAAACGTTCGTCTGACACAACAAGATGATCGGCCTCTATGGCCTTAGCCCACCAAAGTGCCAAATGACAGTCTAGCGCCCATAGCTAGATGACTTGTAGAAAACGCACGGGATCTAGCCCTTGCTCCACCAAGGCAAAGAACCCAGGACCCTGAAAACGCTCGTCCATAGACCTTGGCGGGAAACCAAGATATTGGTGGGAGGTGCATTTAATGCAGATGATTTGGTGGTTGAGGACCTAGCCATCCACAACCCTTCACATCAGCAAATCTACCTACCTCGTGGTAGTATAAATAGTAACATTTATTTCATTGTAAAGGGTTGACAACTTATTCTCCTTAGCATTAAGTAATTATCTTAGCTCTTCCCACTGAGATAGACGAACGGCCTAAGGCTGGTAGTTGAAGTGTGTTGTATACGGACCCTTATTATCATTTAATAAGATACGACTCATTTGCTACAGAAATATTGACCCATCTTATTGCTTGTGCACCATATTCACTAAACTCTCCGTTCGAAATTCTAGGGAAACGTGTTGGACCATCGGGTTGAAGGAATAAACCTCAACGTCTATATTATCTATGTATGCGTGTAAGCGCACATGTTATATATTATATAGAGAGTATATATAAAAGAAATTAGTCTATGTTTCATTCTAATTGTGGAAGCGCTGTTAAGACTCGGGGTTCCATTCTAAAAGGTCAACCTGATAGGAGGAGTAGTCCAAAGCCTTATATAGTGTTTTATTGTTTTATAGCTTTTCGATGTGAGATAAATACTTTAACACGCTCCCTCAGCCCAAACCAGGATGGACAATATCGGGGTGTATAAATGGGCCAAACATGCCCTTAACAAGCTACCCGTAATTATGGGTGCTAAACAAGCCGTCAAACTACAACCAGAATTGGCTCTGATACCATGTGAGAATAATGGAATGGCTTAAATAAAATAAATTGCTAGAACAGGGAACTAGCGTAATTACAAAAGGGGATTGTAATAAGATAAATTCTTGTCAGCAGCTTCAACCACAACATTTCTGCCTCCTCACTCCTCAGTTTCATCAATCCGCCTTGCATTCTATAGAAGCAAAATCATCTACAAAATGTTGTAGTTTTCCATTATGATATAGTTCAAATTGCATTTTAGTTACGAACTCTGAGAACATGGCCATCATGATGCACTCAACATGGACTTCCAGATTGTGACTTTTACCTAGCAAAATCGGGTACTCCCAGAGGTGAGAGGCTAGGTTCTGTATAAAGCAAATCATACTCAAGTTCGTATTGATAGGCGAATCTAGATTGTCTACATATTGTCTCTTATCTCCCTTCTTCATATACTCAAAGACAGTGAGCATGGGGCCACACGGTATCGTTATTTTAATTTCTTTGTTCAGCTTATGTGATCGCCCAAAAAGCGCATCCACAAGAAGTTTTCCTGATCTTGCCTTTTCTCATGGCAACTCTTCATAAAATCCAGCATTTCTGCCCTTGATATTAGAGCAACATGGTTGCCCAAATAATGTTAAAAGTACGTTTTACTTTTTTCATTTATGTGAATAGTAGCATCATCATAATGAGTAAGGCGCTTCTTGAAATCAATGAAATCCGGAGGAATAGGGTGCGTCAACATCCCAAGACACTCAGAAATAATTGTATTAACTTTGAGAAAATCATTTGTTCTACCCTTGCTCGAGCCATTAGCATAGTTTACATTATAAAATTTAATTGTCTTATTTCTGACGACAAAATTGTCCAAACTAAGTCCACTAGTGACTTTATCTTGCATATGTATATGCAAGATAGCTCTTATCATACCCCTAATAACACTTCTATAGAGGGGGTAACACATTGATAAACTATTGGAGTTGCCTTATTCTTTGGGTCATACTCCCAGGAGGAAGTACATATCGGAATGAAGGTTTGGTTGAAGCGTTTTCTTTCAGAAAATCACTTAGTGTTTTATCATAAACATCGTAAACAAGTTTTTAATTGTTATAAAATTTACATCCTAATATATTACGATGGGATAGTGACAATGCAAATGAATGAGCCTTTAAGGAACTATGTTCTGCATGTACTCAGTACCACTATCCAATAATATACCGGAGTTAGGCACTCCGATGTCATATATGTAGTCAATTGAGGCCTTTCCAGAAAACAAGTCCTCTTAGAGACGATGACGGGGGGGGCGAGGATAACTCCATGGCAGACAAGGATGACTCCCTAGGCAACGAGGATGACTCCATAGGCAACAAGGATGACGATTAGTGTCACGCCCCGGACCTACCGGACACGTCAACAACCCGCCGTACAGTACGAATAGTCAACCGCAGTCCAACTCATCCATACTATACTAGGCGTCTTGAATACCATTCACACATAGTACATCCATAAACAAACATAATGTAAAATATTCATTTAAAGAAGCGGAAATATTTAGTACAAGTGTTTATGCCACACTTTGGCAAACATGGGCATACAAGCCCCCAAATAATTATTCAAAAATAATATCCATGAGCATTAAATATAATTGTTTTTAAAACAGATACGGAGGAAGCACGAACCACGTCTCCTCTCCTTGGATCTTCCCGAGCAACGGGCAATGGTAGCAACCTTCAAGTTCTACCTGAAATTGTGAGGTGGCCTCCCCCGTGAAGGGGGGGTCAGTACTTGGAAGCGTTTGACAAGTACAATGACAACTATACTAAGTATAATCAATGTTTCAATTTCTAAGACCCTCAAATAGAGTGATATTAGATTATAGGCCATAACCTTTGGTTACCCTCTTTGAAAATATACTTACTTTATAAATAAAGTCAAGTAGTCGGCCTGTAGGCCCATATGCATTTTGAAAGTCCATCCCCCTTTCCCCTGTGACTATTGGTCACGAATGTCATAACCCTCCTGTAAATTTATTCATCGTCATAGGGCATTACCCTATTACGTAAAATAACCATCGTAGAGCCTCGCTCGATTATATTACTATATCATACTAGAGCTTCGCTCTTAGTCTCCCTACATCGTGCTAGAGCCCCTCTCTTAATCACCCTACATTATACTAGAGCCCCGCTCTTAGTTGGTCTACATCGGGCTAGAGCCCCGCTCTTAGTCAATCTACATTGGACTAGAGTCCCGCTCTTAGTCAATCTACATTAGCTAGAGCCCCGCTCTTAGTCAATCTACATTAGCTAGAGCCCCGCTCTTAGTC
The DNA here is from genome assembly GCA_945859915.1 of Cuscuta epithymum. Classification (NCBI taxonomy): domain Eukaryota; kingdom Viridiplantae; phylum Streptophyta; class Magnoliopsida; order Solanales; family Convolvulaceae; genus Cuscuta; species Cuscuta epithymum. Next base: position 3,491,054 of record CAMAPF010000938.1, read on the forward strand.
AATCTACATTAGCTAGAGCCCCGCTCTTAGTCAATCTACGTTGTGCTAGAGCCTCGCTCTTAGTCACCATTTCGACATGCTAGAGCCCTGCTCTTAGTCGCGTTATTCAATCCCTAAGCAATTTCTAAGCCTAGAATCGATTTAGTTTGAGTAGCCTTTAGGGCCTACTCCTAATATACTTAGAGCTCACACATCTCAACCTTAAAGTATCTCTTAGGACTACTCAAGGTATAAATTCTCACAACCCAATTCATTTGGATTAATCTATTGTTTCTCATATTAACATCTCGGCTAGTATTTCAATACTAGTTGAATAATCTTAGAACAACCGAGTTCTTAATCCATAGACACATAGTGCATTCCAATTGATCTTCCAATTCAAATATAATTTATTCTCAATATCAAAAATATCACTTTTACCCATTCATGATTTATTTACATGATGCAAAAGTATATTTTATCACCATGTTCATAGTTCACTCAACTATCATGCCATCATATTCATGATCACATAATCAAACACAATTTGTTCATAATTTGTATAAAATACCTCATTTACTCGTAAGCAATGATATTCTCATTTAGGCATTATTAATCATTAATAATCCATGAAAATCACATTTAAATTCTTTAGTTAATCTTATGAAATTAACCCGAAAATTATAAGCAATATAGTCAGCCATCCTCACCTTATGAAGTGCTGAAATAGTTGCCTTTATTAAGCCCTTCGATCAATCCCTGTTCTAAACCGATTGGAGATGAAAATCCTGGGCAGCAGACGAAAGCCGGGCGGGCCGGGCGGCTTTCACAAAAGGTGGGCGGCTTTCATGGTCTGCAGCTACGAACAGCCTCCTATACTTGGCGGTTTCCGGCGGTTTCAACTCTTATCGATTCCACGACTCTTCTAAGTTAAATACCACCACTTTATAACATTATTCTACACTTTTAAACGTGTAGAACTTCATTTTAAATCCATCATATGATTTCTTAAAAATCATACAAGAATAAGACTAGTTAATGGTTGTTACCTCACTTCTAGCTCTCTTCTTCTTGGATTTCCCTTTGTTGATGTTTTCCTCAAGCTTGAGCTTTGTGAAAGGCTTCCTCCCAGAGCTCTCTCACCTCTCTCACTCTCTTTGCTTGGGTTGTGGGGATGAGGAGATGATAGAAAGACATTTCCTCCCAATTATAAAATGGAATGGGTCATGGGGGGTGTGACCTTTGTCTCAATGAGACTTCCTATGTCTTGTCCGCCCCTCCCCTTATGTTTAGCATCAACTCCACTATTTGGAGTGTAGAACTCATGTAAGAAATATCCCAATTGGGTGTAGGAAGCCCTTCCCAATTATTCATGCTATTTTTGGCAGGTTGGGCCAAAATAGCACTCGGGCCGTCCAAACATTTTTATCAACTTTAGTTGGCAGTTTATTGGGTCTCTATGATTATCACGATAACCCAAATAAATACTTGGTAGCCCATTTTCATTTTTATGGACCCAATAAATAATTTAATTAATCATGCATTAATCAAATATACCAATTTTGTCACACGAATTTATTCGCTAGGAAATTCAAATACATATCAAATTTCAAATTCAAGTATATCCGGGTGCGGTGTCACAATTAGGGCTCTGGGTGTTCTATCAGACTATCTCCGCCGCAGGGGGCTACTCCTCCTATCAGGTTGACCTTTTAGGATGGAACACCGAGTCTTAACATGGTATCAGAGCGAGGTTCGGTTATGGTTTGACGGCTTGTTTAACACCCATGATAAAGGGTAGCTTGTTAAGGGTTTGTTTGGACTATTTATACTAGGGGTGAGCATAAAACCCAAACCAACCAGTACCGAACTGTCCCGTAATGGTATCGAAACGATTATCGGGTATTTAAACGGTTCTATAGATATTTGTCGCGTACTGAAACCGTACCGTTTGAAACGGGTACGATACCGGTCCTAGATTTTGAGAACCGAAAAATACCGGACTGAACTGTTCGAAAATAATGCATTTGAATTTTTTATATTTTTTCTATACCAATATGTCTCTTTCATAGATCGACAGTTTTATAGCCCAAGTATGTATTCATGCGTCCCTAAGATCGTCTTTGAAAAAAAAAATGAGTTAAAATGGAATTTTAGGTTTAGAATGAGAAGATATGTGATCTTAATTAGTTTTAGTAACTCGCTCGTTACAGACACGAACACCAAAGTAAAATTTTCGAGCTAATCAGCGTGGTAAACAACATGTCCTCTAAACTGAAAGACCAAAGTACAACCAATCCAAGTAGCTTCGGTCCTCCAAGTCTTTCGCCATCTCCTCACTGAGTTCAATCAAAGTCGTGAGGCTGTATCATCCTGAATCCGTTGAGTCCATGTTGGAGAGCGAATTCAAATATGTCATAGACAAATCCGGGATGCAGATCATCTAACATCACTTCCAGGTCAGCACTACCAACATTCTCTCCCTTTTCATGCTCCCAGCTATGCCTATAAAATTTCAGCAACGAATAAGATGTTGCAACATCTGATTCATCATAGTAGTAGGTTTCTTTGAGAATATCTGGGCCGAACTTAACCATTGGTATCCAATTACATGTGATTATGTTGGCATCGAGCTCAAGAGACCATATTCTTTTATTTGGATGGTTGATTAAATCACGATAAATACCACTCATCCATTCAAGTCGTTGACTTCTATCCATGAAGAATGGATGCTTTACGAGTGGTTCGAAAGATTGCAATTCATAATTTTTAGTTCTAGGCCCAAGCTCCATCCACTCAGGTGAATATATTAACACCGATTTTATTTATTTTTCATTTTTTTTTTATTTGTACGTAATATCTTTTTTGTTTTGAATGCATTACGTAATTACACTTATGAGAATTAAAGGTTTTAAAGGGTTCAGGTAAGAGAATTAAAGGTGGTAAAGATCAGAGTTGGCCGTTGCTCGGAGCTGACGTGCAAAGCGGTTGTGCAGAAGTTGCAATTCAAATGTTATTTCATGATAGTAGAAATTGTCCCCAAGAGTAATTCCGTTTGAGAGAATGTCAATTGCATTTTCTTAATTTTAATGTTTAAAATTTACACTTTTCAGGATTACTGTTGTTTTTTGTATTAACCCTCATTCCACATAAAGTTTATTACTTTCAGATTTCTTTTATCGTTGCTTTCTTTGTAATACAATTTTTCGTATATGAAAAGTTAATCACTAAACACACCAACTTATTATCATGTTTCATTTTACCCTAACCGAATGTTTTTTTTGTTTATGAAATGACCCTAACCGAATGTTTAATTAAAGTTTTTCATCATTATTCAATGCCACTATCAAAATATTAGCGTCTTTCCTTTCCAAACTGTAGTCACACAACCAAAATGTTCATGGAACTCAGCAATGTGCAACAGTGCAAGAATATTATAATATTTTGATAGTGCCCAGACACTCACTCTTATGGTCATCTGATGCAACTATATTGGCCATAGTTTCACTTTTTCATGGAACGCTTTAATTAAGGCCAAAACGCACGTCATCCATATTGCAAAAAATGATTTACAATTATTCTTAAAATTGATTTACAACCAACTAATGCATAAGTCTTTCAAATGGTGTTCACAATCACAAGAAAACATAGTTTTCATGGAACACTTTAATTACCAAAGCATGATTTTCCCAACTATAATAGCAATGTGCATGAATATTACAACATTTTATAATGCACACACTCAATGTGCATGAATATTATAATAGCATTTTATAAGGCCTAGGGAATCACTCTTATCCACCTTATGCACCTGTATTGGCAACACATTCACTTTTAAACAACACTTTAAATAGCAGAAATGCATGCCATAGTCATATTCCAAAGTTAGCATTACCACCAACTAATGCATAAGTCTTTCAAAGTTAATTAAACTACACATTCACTTATGTGCCTCCTGCTATTTTCCCTCTATCCTTCCCCTTACAAACACGCAACTTTAGTGCATCGAAAAAATCATCATCACTTGACTCGCCTTCTCATCTTGCTCCATTGTCACTATCTTTTCCATGTTTAGTATCACTGGTCTCGTTATCCTTTTCCTCAAACCGCAATGTCTTTGAAGGATTGGAAGTTGAACTCCTTGTTCTCTTTGCTCTCCACACTGCTCATTTTATTACGCTTTTGACACACCGTTGTTATTTCCTCTGCACCTACATATGTACAACATATAGTTACATTTACAATTACTTAACATAACTCTTACCTTGACACTTTTTAAAACCTACATGTTCACTCATGTATTCTAATAATGTTACTCCACTTTTACCAAACCTTTTATCTATCACACTACTCCACTCCATTAAACTCAACACCAGACTGCACTATTAATTAGTACAATTAACATCCACAAATCCGAAATCTACGTGCTGTAAGAAAAGCAATTTAAAACACATATATTGAATCACTTAATAAATAACCATATGCACATATTAATAACTTTAACATTATCCATAACACATTCTCTCCTCCTGCATGCATTTTTTCCGCGCCACTATCCACTGCATACATTTGATATGCCACTATTTATCCAAATACTAAATTAATATTACTAGTTGTATTCAAGTAATGCACTATTGTTATTCAAACATCCACTTATACACATATGAATTCCTATGCCACTAATCGATCTTTAAACTGCACCAGGCCACCCAAAATTTGTGCAAGTACGAACTAAACACTAAATCTTTCTATTTTCTATCCAACATTCCTTTCTTTTCCTATTCTACCTCACTATTGTCGTATAAGCATCCACCTTCTACAATATTCTACACTGTTTCAGAGTTTACACGCTACAACTTCCACACTTAGCAAAAAACGAAAAACAATGCGTGTTGTTTAAATGTCGTTTTAATTTCATCCATGCAAGCACAATATATAAGTGTTTACAAATTTCTAAACTGCAACTGCATATTGAATGAATGTTTCACCATGAAGACACTACTTAACTTTGTACGTCGAAGTTCTCTTCTCCACTTCTCCCCTCATCGCCATTTTCCTCCCCTGTGATTCCATTTTCGGGCTCCCCTTCTGCTCTTTGTTTTTGCAGAGTAATGAAAAAATCTGCACTTTCCTACTTTAGTCGGTTAAAATTAATGGGAGTGTGATTCTCGGTGTAATAGCAATTACCGCACCGTAATCGTTTTATGTTAATTTTGGTAAGAAATTAGAAAGACTCTTATACCCTGTATAATGCGTTTCTTAAGGTCGGATTATTCCAGGGAAAAATCTTGTAAGATTTAGTACACTGTATTACTCAAGATCATTTCATTATTGTCGTACGATTCCATCCGATCTACGTCCAAGATCTCTTCCCATTTTTCATTTAAGAAGGTTTTTTTACTCAAAGATGAGATGAGCAATACAAATGTGCATGACTAGGTTCATGTGGGAGGTTCAAATAAAAAGTACTCCTTGTTTGAAAAGTGAGAAATAATCTTAGCTGTTAAGATGAGAACCGAAAAAATAAACCGAAATCAACAAAAATAATTTTGTAAAAACCGATAAAACCGAAATCGAACCGAAATAAACCGAACCAAACAAACCGTGGTTCCAAATTTTTTAACATAAAACCGAACCGAATCGAACCGAACCTTTTACTTTGGTTTGACATTTGGTTTTAGGTGAAAACCGAACCGTTTGAACCGAACCCACCCCTAATAATTGTCTATCAACTAAAGGCGTTATAATTATTACGTATTAAGTAGTTAGCCATTCAAAACCCACATTTAATTTTAAGTAAGATGATTAAGTTGACTTTTTTGTTTGGTTCTCACCTTATTGCATGTGACTTTCAATACTTTATTAGAAATGGGGAGTGATTAATACTAGGCTAAAGGGTCAAATAGACCCTTGAACTAGATTAAAGTATTCAATTAGCCCCTTATATAGGAGGTTTAGTCCGACCATCGCCAATTGGGTGGATGAGATTAATTTTTAAGGGTAAATTCGGTGACAAATTAAAAGTGTAATTATTAAAAAGTTTTTTAAATAATAGTGTAACAAATGTGCATTGGAGTTTTAACTGTTGCAGATTTCTTGAGCTAAAAAGAATGAAACACAAATTTTTAATTCATGAAGCCTTTAAAAATAAATGAATGTTCCGTAGTAGAGCTTTACTTAAACTAATTCATTTTGTTAACCGAAAAACGTTAAAAAAATGAAAATTACTTGTTTTTACATCGAAATGTTTATTTTTTATTTTATAATTATTCAGGAAAAAAAATTAAAACTAAAACATTACTTAAAATAATTTTTTATTAAATCAATATATATAAAATATGCAGAGTGTATTTTATTGACGGCGCATGGATGCAGGGAAAAACAGTATTGATGGAATCTAAACGTTGTTTTCATATAAACGGAGTCCAAATTTGACAATTTAGACTCTTGACCACTATGAATGGTCTTACAAGTTATAACATACAAATCGTCTGACTACATTTGTCGTCACTTGCATCGTTACATTCTCTCCTCTTTACACACATTTAACATATATAGATTTGATTGCAAGAGTGAATCAACTTAACTCATGTATTAATCATTAGAGATACATTACTCATTTTTCAAACAATTAAAGAATATGATAAAATTACATTTACAAAGAATATGATAAAATACTTTATTTAAGATATGCAATTAAAAAATAAAAACTCAATTTAAAATTATATATGCTAAACTATATAAATAACTTAATAAAGAATATGATAAAATTACATTTACAAAGATTATATATCAATTTAAAAATGTAAATTGATATATGATATTCAAAAATAAATTAAAATAACTTTACACTATATAAAATAATAAATAAATAAATAAATTCCATTCTAGATCCTTCACCTCAAACTTTAAAAAACCTATATTATGAATGTAAACAATCGTGTATTTTAGTGTTAGGTTATTTAAATTTTTTACATGAAATTTAGTGTAAACAAACCTTATATTTTGAAACATTTTTTACATTAATAGTATAAGATTCTTTTATTAAATTTTGGGTGAGTTAGAGGCTATTATGGAATTTGTTTCTTGTTTTATTTAGTGTAGAGTTAATTAATTTTTTTAATTGCATATATCAAATTAAGTTTAAATTATATTTTTCAATTGGGTTTTTACTTTTAATTGCATATTCCAAATTAAATATTTTATCATATTCTTTATTTGTTTGAGCAAGGAGTAATACACATGTAAAGAAATGACCAGTATGTGCACGAGTGAAGCTAGTACACGCCTGTATATAAGATCTACAAATGTTAAATATTTATACAGGAGAGATCAAATGTAACAAGTGAACAATATGGTTTAGCAGTTTGTATGTTTAAAACATATAGCTGGTTGCCTAGTTTGTATGTTAAACAACTCACGCTAGTGAGTTTTTTTTCGAATTAATGCTAAATAAAAAAATATTTACGAAATTAAGGTCGGATTAAAAGTATTTACCAAAATACTGCCGGATCTAACTATGATAGGAGAAAGTCGCCAAACGGTTTGGCGAATTTGAAGTCGCCAAATGGTTGGGCGACTCTTGCATGCCAAATACGAACTACACACGAACGAGGAAGCTTAGGCAAGGAAATCATATACAAAAGTGTGGGCCCCATTGGATGTAAAAACCACTTTTTTCTTTAACAGTCCATAACTTTTTCGTTTTCGCTCTACTTTTAATAAAAAATATACCAAAATTCATGATTTTTTATTATCTTTCATTTGACACTAATATTGGATGTATAAACTTTTTAAAAAAAAAATTGAAGGCTTATTAAACAATATTCTTATTTTCCAATCTCTGTACGGCTGATTTTAAAACAATAGTTACACATATATGATTAAAATTTAAAATAAAGATTGTTTCAAAAATTGTGACTAGGGTAGTAATGAAATTATAGCCATCTATGTTCAATTTTAAAATTTAAGTTAGCATGACACTACATTCTAGTAACTATTAGTCATATTTGTGTAAATAAACTTTGTTTTATTTAATTTTAGCAAAAAATAAAATTTGGTCTTATTTTGGTCAAAATAAGATCCAGCAGTATTTTGGTAAATTATTTTAACCTGACCTTAATTTTGTAATTTTTTTTTATTTAGCATTAATTTAGAAAAAAACTCCACGCTAGTTTCAATTCATTTTTTATATTGTAAAAGCATACCCAAATTAAGGTGACATTGAATGACTCATGAATGATTTTGAATGGGCGATGTGAAATTGGATGGTAATATATATTTGAGTTTATTCCATTTTTGGTCCCCCGACTGGCGACTATTGTATAAGTGACACATTTGATACTCGACTTTTAATTTTTCCATTCTTAGTCCTCGACTATTGTGCTAGAGACACTATTAGTCCTCAACTTAAAAGTTTCTCACATTTAGTCCTCTGAGTATGATCAAATTGACACAATAAGTGAAGGACTAAAAATGTCACTAATATAATAATTCAAGGACCAAAAGTGTCAATTTTATGAAAGTCGAAGGACTAAATATGAAAATTTTCAAAGATGGATACTAAAAGTGTTTCTAACACAATAGTTGATGACTAAAAGTGAAAAAACCAAAGTCGAGTACCAAAAGTGTCAATAACATAATAGTTAAGGGACCAAAAATGGTAAAAACTCATATATATTTCATCTTTATCTTTATCTTTATCTTTATCTTTATATATATAAAGAGAGAATGATGGGATTATTCAGGTGTAAATATATTTGCCGCCAACATAAGTGAAAATTGTTCTTTAACTTAACTAATTAATGATCGATGATTGTTTAATACAAACTTACCGGTCGATATAAAAGGTGCATTGAATGAAAAAAATAATTAATACTTCAAATTAATACTTTTAAACCATACGTTTGTCATTCATTACCATATAATATACACAAAAATTTGAAGTATATATTCACTCATATTAATTACGAAAGGTAAAGCCGTGTCATTCAATTTTTTTTGGAAGAAAAGCCATGTCATTCATTAGAACATACGAAATAAAAATGTATTCTTTTGGATTGAAATTTGCTGGTCTGGTCTGTTCTGTTTAAGTCTGGTCTGTTCTGGTATGAACTGGTCTGGTCTGGTCGGGTAAACATCTGGTCTCTGTGTATTTTATAACTATGGAAGTCTGGTCTGGTCTAGTATATGGTCTGTTTAAGTCTGGTCTGGTCTGGTCTAGTATGGTTTGTTTAGGTCTGGTCTGGTCTGGTCTGGTCTGTTCTGTTTATGTATGATCTGGTCTGGGACTGAAAACCGTCCAAAAGAAAACATCCTAATAGTTTAGATATTATGGGAGTATCAAAATCTGGATGAAGCATGTTTATTTAATCTTTATTTTATGTATAACGAGATATAACATTTATCATCAAAATATTATAAAGATAATATATGGTTTTTTTTTAACGAAACTGGCTTAATATATCATACCAAAAAGCACCAAACAGACCGAACTAAACCAGGTAATCGTGTGACGATAAGTTACCTGTCTACCGTCCGCCCAAGGACCAGACTCTGAATTAATCACCTCCGTAGAAGTCATATAATTCGTTGATCCCGTTCTGGGCTTACCTGATCCTATGACTTGTAGACACGACACATCGGTCCCTGTTCTAGCTTCCAAAGTATTCATGCTGGAAAAACCCAGCCCAAACAAAACAAATACAACATCTAGAACGTGGAAAATAAACAAAACACAATAAACTGAATAAAAAAGTTCTTCAGCTAGAAAAGTGGTAAACAACATCAGGTCCTCTGGCGGGGCTGGAGACCAGCGCCTGCCCCATCCCCGGTTTTGGAGAGTCCAGTGCCATAGCATCCGAACCAGCCCCCTCCCTCGCCTGATCCTCCCAAGTGTGCCTTCTCTTCAGCTCTCCGATCATACCTTCCTCCCCGAGCTCGCCTGAGCCCACCCCCTTTCCCACATCCGCTTTAGGGCTCTCCCCCTTCTCCTCCAGGACCCACTCCTGCCTTGATTTCACCATCTCAGAGGAACTTCCTTCCGTTATCAGTCACTTGCTTCCCAACTCACATTTCGAACTCCTGCCACTCGCTCTAAACCACGGCCCAAAAGGTTTGATCATAGCTTGTCCCTCCTTTTCGTACAACAAGGGGCAAAATTTCTCTTTCCCCGGGTGCCAAAGATCAGCCATGAATCCTCGGAAGAACGGAAATCGGATAACTTTGTCCGTGAGAACCTTCCCCACTACCGGGAATTCCTTCGCCTTTGCTGCCCCTGCTGTCAGGTCCCCATCATCTTCATCTTCGATAAGCAATTCATCCTCACCACCCCCAATTCCCAGACCTCCATACTTAGCAACAATTTCCCCAACCTGTTCTGTCTCCTGTGCGCGAAGCTCACTGCTCCCCTCGTCACCAGCGGCCTCCAACTCCACCCCTATTCTGAACTCTGCCCCTCGTCTCGGCCGGTGACCACCTTCTCGACGCCGCACACCAAACGACGCAGAACCGATCCCACCAACGCGTCCAGTCTCCCACTCGTGACCCTCCATGCACGCCTCGTCATCGGTACTCTCCATCACACCTCAGAACCTCTGCTCCAGACTTCTACCTCCGTCGCGTTGGTCTGCCCTCGATCGCGCCGCACGCTGAACGGCGAAGGAAAACCCTCAGCTCTCGGCTAGGGTATATTACTTTTATAATATAGTTAAAAAGGAGATAGCTCATAAATCATAATCCTACCAGCTTACTTAAGAGAATAAAATGGCAACTTATCAACTAATGTTTAACTGGTCTCTATATATAGCACTCTGTAACGTATATATATGAGATTAAAAAAAATTACGATTTTGATAAAGAATGTTAAAATGGAAAATTTCAGACTTTTTTCATAATGTTTAGTCCAAAATGGCAAATTTCAGACTTTTAAGACCACATACATGACATATAAATATATATATATGGGTGGGCAAAAATACCGAAAAATCGGTATACCGCACTTACCGTACCAAAAAATACCGGAAAATACCGAAATTTTGGTATACCGTCATTTTTAGTACGGTATCATACCGTACCGATCTATTTCGATACCGTAACGGTAAATGTTTTCAAATACCGCGGTATACCGGTATAATACCGTACCGACTCCCTACTCAACAATTACTTTTAATTCTAATATATTGTAAAAATCCATTACAATTTTGAAGCCCAAAATTAATACTTAAGTTGGTTACAAATACAAAAATACAAAAATACAGGCCCAATTTCTCAAACCCACTATAACCTTATAGGCTTCTACTACGATAACCTTAATGACTAATGAGTAATGTAAGAATGTCAAGAAACAAGTCCATCTTGTTCCTAGAGCTTGGTAGTTGTGATGGCTGGGCCGCTAAGTAGCTGACGAGTGAAAAGAGATACACTTATGTGACAAGTGTATCCACATAGGGATTCCGCGGGTCGAGACACACAACTTTGTCCGTCGTCCGAAAGTCTTATTCAATTTTTAAAAAATTATAAAAATGACTAAATACACAATATCATATTAGAAGTAAATGATTTTATATCCATGTTCTTTGAATAGTTTTGTTTATTTTTGTTAGAGATCACTATTGATTTAATTATATCTATATTGTTCAAGTTACTTTAGGAGAATGTGTTACTTTTTAATATGTGACATGTTGAACTGCTTAAATATACTAATAATAATTATTGTTCAATATTGAATTGACATCAATAGATTATTAGTTGTATTTCGTAACATTTTAATAATAGATTTAATATGTCGCTAGTAATAACGATTTAGTATATTTCGTTAGTCTATGATATTTTTTGTATTGGGAGACATGCACGGTAATTTACCGATACCGTACTGTTACCGAACCGAAACTTCGGTATACCGAAACTTCGGTATACCGAAACTTCGGTAAGGTAAAGGTATGAAAATTTTGTATACCGAAAGTTTTAATTTGGTATGGCAAAGATATGAGAAAAAATATAAGGTATACCGTACCGAACCACCCCTATAAATATACTATAGTCTATGTTTACCTCAAAACATATGAAATGGAAAATCAAGGAAAAATTATTCCACAACTTGATGAGTATGAAATTTATCCTAATAGAAAATAGAAAATAAGGAAATAGCGTAAAATTATTTGATCTTATTCATTTGAATAGAATAATATAACTCGGTATGTATAAGAGTTTGGGAAAATGGAAACTAATAATCCAACCTTTTAGCGGTCTTCTTACAATAGTCCCACCTTTTGATTATTCATGAATAATCCAACTTTTGCATCTCATCTTCATTCACTGGTCTCTGACTGGTTGATGACTTGTCATTCCAAGTTATTTTCTTATCTTTGCAAACCATTATACCATAAATCTCACCTTTCACAAATATAATATTTTGCAAAGTTAAGAAAATAACTTGGAATAGCAGGTCATCAACCGGTCAGGGACCAGTGAATGAAGATGAGGCGCAAAGGTTGGATTATTCATGAATAATCAAAAGGTGGGACTATTGTAAGAAGACCGCTAAAAGGTTGGATTATTAGTTTCCATTTTCCCTAAGAGTTTTTCTATGTAAATAAATATCCAACCTTGTTTGATCCATCCCTCGACATGCTTCATTGAGAATCCACCCGTTGTGCCACTTATCATACCCTTTGTGTCCACTATATACATTTACAATATCCTTGTTTCATTTTACTCTTTAAATATTCTTCCGTATTTTAAACTTTGCTACACTTTCTATTTTAAAATGTATTTAAAAGTTTTCAACTTCTCATTTTTTATAACTTTTGCGTTTCAAGATATACAATTACCCCTACTATTTTTTACTTTTTACCTTTCTTTCATACTCTTATACCACCCCTTCCACTTTTTCTACACTATTTATTACCTCTACTATTTTTCTCCTTAAATAATGTGGCAAAACTATATGTAGTACTCTTCCAAATACGAAGGGTGAATGCAATATCAATTTCAATTTGTAAATGATTGCACACAATATAACGTTGAAAAGTGCACAAAAATCATTGTTATGAAAAATCACTCATGCGATTACATTAAATATATAAGTTGAAATGTACTTTATTACTGCAGATTAGTTATTATTTTTAAAAAATATATATAATTTATGTAGTACTACGTACTCCCTCCGTTCCACAAAATTCTTCCTAGTATGACTTGACACAGAGATTAAGAAAGTGAAATGAAGTGGAAATGTATGGTTGTGGTTGTGTAAGAAAAAGGTGAAATGAATGTGAATCACACAAATTGTCCAAAAATGGTAAGTGGGAAGAATTTTTTTGGACAGCCCAAAAAGGAAAGTGAGAAGAATTTTATGGGATGGAGGGAGTAATATTTAAGTTGGTAGTTGTAGATACTAGATGGTACTTTAATTGATATCTAACATAAGATTCCTCTCTCTCTCTCTCTCTCTCTCTCTCTCTCTCTCTCTCTATATATATATATATATATATATATATATATATGGGAAAGATCAAGTACAAACTGTGCTTATTGTGCAAACATTTGTACGATGCACCTTAAAGTTCTTTGTATTGCATATTGAGATTCAAAGTGGTGCATATTATTCAACTATAAAATAGCAGTTGCACATTAACGTTCAACGAGTTGCACCCTAAAAAAGTTGGGTTTTATTACAAAAATGTCATCTTACCTTTATGTCCTTTGGATCAACTCATCAGACAGTCAAGATGAGTTTGTACTTTGTAAATCAAGAAGGATTTGTATTTGATCTCTATTATATATATATATATATATATATATATATATATATATATATATATATATATATATATATATATATATATATATACATAGATTTTGGTTCAGGTGAGAAATGCATCTAATGTGAGAAATGAGAATGAATCTCAGCCATTGGATTTACGAAGTTGCACTAAAATTGGCTTTATGTTGCAGTAATATTTAAATTTTGCACATGTTGCACTAAAAGTGTTTCATGTTGCACTAATATTTGACGGCGTTGCACCGAAATAGCTTCATGTTGCACTAGACACATGTAATACGGATTTTTCAGAAGTATTTACATAAATGCCACCGTGCTAGATTGCATATTTCAGTGCATCATGAAGTGTCTTTTACTGCAACTTAGTCGAATCCAATGGTTGAGATTCATTCTCATTTCTCACCCAAAGGGTTCTTCTCACTTGAACCTTACCCTATATACATATATATATATATATAGAGAGAGAGTAATCTTCCAGTCAGGAATTTCCTGACCGGAGCGCCATCCGGCCTCCTCCTTTTGGGGGCCTTCCTGGTGGTAATTTTTGCTCAAATTTTTTGTGAATGTTCCTCATCAAATCTAGTTCAGTCGTACCAAATTGCAGTAAAAAATTCAATCGGGAAGGTTGTCAAATGATTTTTGCAAGTTAACTGGTCCGGAAAAAACATATTCCGGACCAGTTAACTTGCAAAAATCATTTGACGACCTTCCCGATTGAATTTTTTGCTGAAATTTGGTACGGATGAACTAGACTTGATGAGGAACATACACAAAAAATTTTAGCAAAAAAATATCATGGGGAAGGCCCCCAAATGGAGGAGGCCGGACGGGGCTCCTGTCCGGAAATTCCGGACAGGGATAATCTTGTATATATATATGTATACATATATGTGTGTGTGTGTGTGTATATATATATGTATATATATGGGTGAGATCACATGCAAACTAATCCTCCCACAGTCACCTACAAACTGTCACAAACTGTGCATCTTTACATTATTAGTATTGCATATTAAAATTGAAAGTGTTGAATATTATTTGTATTGCATATTGAAGTTTAAAGTGTTGCATATTATTTGTATTGCATATTAAATTTTAAAGTGTGCATCTCTACATTATTTGTATGGGAAAAATAATTAAAATACCCCAAACTATGAAGGGGTGTGAGATAAGCACCCCAAACTTGCATATGTAATTTAAATACCCAAATTTATATAAAATGTTATTTTAACACTATGATTATACGAAGTATATCATTTCTTTCAAAAAAGTATATTTATGATGTTAATTGCATAATTTAAAGTATCAAATTGAAAACTTTGCAATTATATAGAGTGGGGGTAGTACTATTTATTTACAATGGAAGTTTAGAATGTTAATTGTATCTTCATGAATGCTAAAATATTTTAAATTATGAAATTAACACAAAAAATGGCATTTTTGAACAAGACAATACATAACTAGGGTGCTAAAATAATTGTTTATATAAAGTTTGGAGTATTTAAATCACATATGCAAGTTTGGGGTGCTTACCTCACACCTCTTCAAAGTTTGGGGTATTTTTATTATTTTTTCCCTATTTGTATTTCATATTGAAGTTCAAAGTGTTGCATATTATTGAGTTTGTAGGTTAGTATATTAAACATGGTTTGTATTTGATCTCTAACACACACACACATACGGAGTATAAATTAGAGCTACAATGAGGATGACTTTTAACTAGACTGACTTAAATATCAGACCATACTAGATCAGAATAGACCACTAGGTCTCGACAAGTATAAAAGAAGTATAGAATAAACATGGGAAATTATCATAAATAGGACTAACAACGTTTGTGTATTTCAAAATAGAACTATCATGTTTTTATTCCCAGAATAAAACTAATTATTGTCATGTTTTTGCTAATACCAGACTTTAAACATGACCGAATTTTTCAAATCTGACAATAATTACTCCTGTTTTGAAAGTTTCAAATTTTTTACTCCTATTTAAGCAATTTTTCCAATAAGCTACCGTGGAACATGCATGACTAGAAAATTCAATCCAATTTAGAAAATCCTTAAAAGCAGGAAAGAGTGAAAAACTGAAATACATCCACACGGGCTGTTTAGAGGCCCAATTTTATTGAGAAATAGATATGGACTCTTGCAAAAGTTAATAAAATGTAAATTTTGAATCAGCCCAAACAATTACGTAGTACTCCGTATCAGCTAAGCAACGTAGCAGCACGCTCCGAACCTCTTCGTCCATTGATCATTCCTCTACGCCCTTGTCTCTGCTGCTGCTACAAGTAACAAGCTCATCGCAACATCCGCTATACGTCTTCGGGTTAGTTTCAGTTTCTTTGTTTTTACTTTTTAGTTTGTACTTTTTCAGCTCTAGCTTCGGTTAATCTTTTTTGCTTTGTCCGTGAATTAGACTATAAAGATCTGTTTTTTATTTTGTTTTTTGATGCTATTTTTATGGATAAATAAATTAATGATTAATTTGCAATGTTTTTTCATGAATCATATTGTCTCCATCTGATTAGTATAAATAATTGGGGGATCAGGGTGAATCATTTTAAGTTCTAAATTCTAGTGCAAAAGTTACAAACTTCATAAACAGTTTTGACTTGCAATTTCTTTACAAACACACACTTCGATGTTTAAGAAGAAACATATATGAATATGAAGTTAAGCAAAGACCCATCAATGTATGGAACCTACACAAAGTGCAGCAAATGCAAATAGTGATAAATCAAAAGTTTCAAGGCCATCCCTTTTGCAAGGGCTATCAAAAGCTTCACCAGCTTCGATTTATCCTCAAGTTTTTAAATTTCATTGTTTAGTATCAATCTAATTAGCATTAATAAGATTGTAATTTGTGATTTATGTCGTTGTTTAGTATTAATTCCAATATCTTATCAGTTGCTGTATGTATTAATAATTAATCCCATATAATCGTGAGAACATTCGTTGTTCCTTCTACCTTATCATATGATTTGGTGAATTGTTGCAGAGTTGAAAAAGGTAATGAAGAGGTTACAAGCTTTTGACTTTGGCATTGATTCTTTGTGTTGCAACCTCTAGTGTTAAAAGAGTTTTTTCTGTAATGAATAGGCTTCTTGTTTATGTAGAAAATATTCATTCATCATTTTCATTTACCCCAGTGCTGCAAAGGCTCCCACCTACGGTGGGGTAAGGGGGGTCGGATGTACGCAGTCTTACCCCTATACTGAAGCACAGAGAGACTGTTTCCGGATGACCCGTAGTGAAAATCGCGTCCAAAATTGCATGGCTGACTGCTGCTTCATAACAAAGAAGTGCAGACAGTATAGAGAACCATTTTGCTTTATTCCATCATATTCTCAAGCCAAAAAATAATTAATCTTTGGCTCCATTGCAAATGATGGAAAAAATTGACAATAATATCATTGTCAAGTGATATCAATCTATGAAAACTTGTAGAGAAAAATTATGAATTTGTGATGCGCTTTTTGTATTTGACTTCAGATGGAAACTCTCATTCTTGTAAATAATTTGTATTTTTTGTATCTTACTTTTTTGTGCAATTGAAGTTATTTTATGTATTTTAAATTTTTGTCCCTGGTGGATTGAATGGTTAGATCTATCCCTATATATATGAGTTGACAATAGGCCATGGGGAGATACCGTCTGTGATCCATGGATCTCTGATAGGGAAGCTGTATCCAAGCTCCGTGGCTTGGCCAGGCCGATGGTTTAGAGTTTTAGACGTCATCTCCCGAATCCACTTAAACCGTCTGGACAGTCAAACCAAAGTGGCCTTTTTTAAAGACTTACCAGCCAGCCCGAGTGTCCACATTGGGTATTCATAGTAGGACGAACCGGACAGGAATTAGGCAACCAAGTCCTACTATCAGTGATTTCATACATAGGGATAAAGAGAACTTCCTTCAAACTATACCATTATGTTCAAGCGAGGGTCACTTCACGATATCAAGGATGTTCTAGGCTTTCGATCTAGTCCATACGCTAAAGAGAACGCAATAAAATCCCTCCAACCAATGAATTATAAATATTCTATGAATCTATGTATATATCGCAGACCGGGTTATGGTGTCATCGAGCACTTTTTATTTCCATTAGTATTGGTTATCCAAGTGTCTTCATATGGGCAGCTAGCAGTGTGCAATATGAACATAATTATTTTTCCTATCGTAAATAACTCTAAATTAAGTTTGTCTTTATTTTATCTATTTTATCTTACTTTATCTTTTTAATTTTTCTTACCTTTCTTCTACTTTTGGCTTTGATATCATGGATCGATTCATGTTAGCCGACCCCAAATTTTTGGGAATAAGGCTTGGATGTTGTTGTTATACATAACTCTATGAGTGTTTATTCAAGAATTTGATACCACTGCACAATCTTAATAAACAGATTCTACTTTACTGCAAATTATGATGAGAAATTTTGTTTTTTGACTTGTGAATATCACTTAAGAATATTTTTCCTACATCCCTAAATAAATTATAATTTTCCTTTTAAGGAAAGGAAAGGAAAGCATGGCTCATAATTTTTTTCATTTCTAAATACATATAAACAGAAAGCTATATCTAATTGCAGGGAAACGTTTGAGTGGGGATATGCTCATGTCCAGGAATAACTCGATATTCAGAGAAGTTAATCAGTTGCAAAAACATGACCAGGACATCATGTGTGTGAAATTCTTTGTAGTGGATTAAGGGACTCTGACATCCAGTGTTCTGATTGTATACATTCTAAAGAACTCAAAGTTTTCATAGTCGGTCAGGTTTCACTTCTTTCGTGTGGTCTGATAATGAAAGTCGTGAAGAATTGATTGACTTGGACAATATGGCCACAAACTCAAGCTGTGCTTCACTTGGACCAAATTCTATCGAGCATGATCATCCAAATGCAAATACCGAGTTTGTAGGGTGCAAAGGAAACAATGGAGAGAAAGATAAAATGACGATTGAAGAATCTAAGGTTGAGTTTTTGAGGATATGTAGAGATGCTGATGGTAATACAGTGCACTTGGATGATATAAAAAAAAATCCAACAGAACCACCAGATGTAAGCCTTCCGAGAGTTCTTCGTTGCAGAAAACAAAAAAAATCTGAATCTTTTGAACAAAACAATGCTGTTGGAGGAGCTGATAGTGACATAGTTGAAAATTGTACTAATCATAATACGATAAAGAGAAAAGAGAAGCAGATGAAACAGGTTTCAGTTGATGAATTCTCAAGGACAAGGGTAAAACTGAGATATTTTTTGCATCGGATAACATATGAACAAAACTTAATTGATGCTTACTCTACTGAAGGATGGAAAGGAAAAAGGTTTGTACCATGTGCCCTTCTCTACACAAGGTGGGTGGGTGGGGGGTTGCTACCACATTCTGTAATTTTGACAGTGACATTCTTGCTCAGAGTTTGTCAGGTCCTATTCACCTATATATCTTTATAATAATAGTTATGAATGACTAAGCTCAAATTTTCAAATATTGTGAATCAAATCAATCAATGGTCTGAAATAGTCCTAATGGAGGGAAATAGGTTTTAAAATAATTAATTGGATTAGTTGTCTGTGTCTGATGATGGACATGATGCATAATTAAATATATAGACGTTAAATGAGCTGGCCTAGGTATTTATGCCATTTCACATGTTAAAATGTTTGAATTCTTGCTGGAAAGACCCAGTGGATTTCTGGAAAGACCCAGGAAAAAAAATACCCGGTGGTATTTTTTTACTAGTAAGTGTCATCTTATCTTCATATTTACAAGGAAAACCCTTTCTTTTCCTTGCAATCATAGTATGAGAGAGGCTCCTCAATTGCCTTGCTTATAGGGATGTTCAACATAATACGTAGTATTTAATTGTTTATTACTCTCCATGTCCGCAAGAGGCACTTTTAAGTAAGGTTAAACTTTTTTCGCTTTAAGCATCTCAATCGAAGTACATCATCATCATCATTACCCTAGTGCCGCAAAGGCTCCCACCTACGATGGGTTGGGGGGTCGGATGTGCGCAGTCTTACCCCTATACAGCTATACTAAAGCACAAAGAGACTGTTTCCGGATGACCCAATCGGAGTACATGCTTTTACAAATTATGAATTTCACGTATACCCCTTTTAACTTATTTCAAAAACTGTTTGGAGTAATTGACTACAAGCGTCTTTCATTTGGCTTTACGGTATATTTACCTTAAAAGTAAGCGGACTTTTAAAGCCAGACCCTTCTTTCGGAACAAAAAGAGTCTTTGAAACAATGCTCTTTTTGCTAGTCATTTATCAGCATAATGGATAATGATCTGTTATGCATCTGCAGCTTAGAAAAAATCAAGCCTGTGAAGGAGCTACAGCGTGCAAAATCAGGAATTTTTAAATACAAGTTGAAAATCAGAGACTTATTTCAACACATTGATATGCTGCTTGCTCCAGGAAGGCTTCCTGAATCATCATTTGACCCTGAGGGACAGATTGACAGCGAAGATGTATGTGATGTTCTGTGCTGTGTTGTAGTTGGATCGTACTTACACTAATGATAATGCACTGCTCTTCATAGACTTGAAATATTCTAAAATTGCTTGTATCAGATATTCTGCGCGAAGTGTGGTTCTAAGGATTTACAAGCTGATAATGATATTATCCTGTGTGATGGCGCTTGTGTACGTGGGTTTCACCAGATGTGTTTGGAGCCACCTTTGTTAAAAGCAGACAGTAAAGTCAAATCTATTAAAAAGATTGGAAATTAAATACATGTGGATGTTTGGTTCTGCTAATGTCACATTACATTGGTAGTGTGAGATTACCTTGCATTGTTTAGGTTTTCAGTATTATCAAGGTAAATCTGAGATTACTGCCTCTTAATAAAATGAGGTAATGTTGGCGTAATGAGATTACTTTGGGTTTGTTGGGTAATGTAAGGTTACCTTGGTGATATTTTGATAAGACTATTCCACCTTTGTCCCTAATGACTTAACAACATAAGTTAAACTTTCTGTGTCCCTGTATAAAGTTCATAAAGAGGAGTAGCGCACATTTCGTGAATAAAAAATTACATCCAATAGTTTTGACATTACTTTCTAGGAGGAGGTTATTACCCAAGGTAATCCTACGTTGCAGGAACCAAACACCTCCTTGGAGGTAATCTTACATTCCTGTAATCTCACGTTACTATTAATCCTACATTCCTATTAGCTAATGTAATCGTACATTCGTGAACCAGATGTCCCCTTATCACCTTATGCCTTTTTGTGTTACAACTTTATTCTCTATTGTAGTTCCACCAGGTGATGAACCCTGGCTATGCCCTGGATGTGTCTGCAAATTGGATTGCTTTGTCTTACTCAATAATCTCCAAGGAACAAACCTTTCTCTTAGAGACAGCTGGGAGGTCAAACCTTCATCTGCTCTATGTTGCCATTTTTTCCATTGCCAAGTGCTCACCATGCTGTTTTGGTGTGTGTGTGTGTTCAGAAGGTGTTTCCTGGGGAGGCAGCCAGTGCCACTACAGGGAATAAGCTGGATGATATTTCTGGATTACCATCAGACGATTCTGAGGATGATGACTACAACCCTGCTACTAATCCGGAAGTGGATCAAAATTCTTCACAGGAGGACAAATCTACCTCTTCTGTTGAAAGTGACTATTTTTCTGCATCCGATGATTTCGAAGCACCACCAGTACTTAATAATCTGGAAGTGACGGGGCTTCCTTCAGAGGATTCCGAAGATGAGGATTATGATCCAGGTGCTCCGGGCCATGATACTGATCAGGAGATGCAGGAAAGTTCAAGTTCAGATTTTTCATCTGATTGTGAGGATGTTGGTGGGTCCCCCGGCCAACACCAACTTGGAAACCTTGAAATAGGTGCTGGAGCAGGGGAATGTTCACCTAAGGATGACGCACCACACCTACAGTCCAACGATGAACTTGTATATGAAGATATACACCCTAAGGATGACAATAAGTTGCATGATGTGAGATTCTCTTTACTACTACCTCCATTCTTGGGAAAAGGGTCAGATAGGCCCCCGAACTTACATAAAAAGGTCAAATAAACCCTTATATACAAGGTTGTTAAACTCGAGATCCTAGCACGGATCGGAAGGGGTCTAGGAGATCGTAACTCGGGGATCGTAACTCGGATCGTAAGATCCTACGGTACAATATATATATATATTAAGCACTCAATTAATATTTATAATTAATATTAATAATTAATAGTAGGAGTAATAAGTTAATTACGGAGTATAATTAACAGAATGTCAAGGTTCAAAGCATTTATAAAACACTTAACATATCAAATTCGAAGATAAATTACAAAACATTGGAGATAAGAAGGTCAAAGGTAAACTCCAAAACATTTGAAAACATAATATCATCTTAATATAAAATCATCCATCATTTGACCCACTTGCCATGACCTAGTCGCTACTTCGTAGCTTCAGGACAATAAAAAGCAGTCCCACAAGATTACAATTGGAACTGCCAGAACAACTAAAGCGGCTGAAAGATAGAAAACAGAGAAGAGATGAAGCGGATGAAAGACAGAGAGCAGAGACGAGATGAAGAAAACGAAGCAAGAAGATTTATTTAAAGACTTAAAGAGCAAGAAGCTGGGTAGATTAACGTTGCAGCCGGTGGCGCTAGGGCTTCGTTCATCCTGATTGGCGATGTTTTTTTTTAACTTGTCGTTCTGCGACTTCTTTCCCGTTTTTTAGCTTCGAAGTCACAACTCGGGTAGATCGCAGAATCGGACGATTTACGATTCTACTCGTCGATCCGACGATCCGAAGCCTTTTTCCGATCCTAGCAGCGATCCAGCTCGCACCTCCCTATTCTGATTGTAAAAACGTACAATCCTACGAGTTGGATCGCGATCCTAACAACCTTACCTATATAGAAGACTCTGTGCAGCCGTCGCAATTTGGGGCGGTTACCAGTGGAATTTTTTGATGAAATTTTTTGGGCATCTTATTCATTAAGTCTAGTTTACTCATACCAAATTTCAGCTAAAAACTCAATCAGGAAGACATTCAAATGAATTCTTGAAAATAACCGCGCTTTTAACTGCGTAGTTATCTTCAAGAATTCATTTGAATGCCTTACCGATTAAAGTTTTGGCTGAAATTTGGTATGAGTAAATTAGACTTAATGAATAAGATGCTCAAAAAATTTCATCAATAAATTCCACCGGGAACTGCCCCAAATGGCGATGCCCGGACAGAGTCTCCTACATAAGGGCTTATTTGACCTTTTTATGTAAGTTTGAGGGCCTATCTGACCCTTTTCCCTCCATTCCTAAATAAGTGCGACATTCCATTTTTCACGTTTGCTGATGAACAACTTAACCATTAATATATTTAATTCTCCATCTTAAAAAAAATTAAAAATCAAATTTTTAAAATTTATTGTAAGGCAAAATTAAGGCTAAAGGGTCAAATAGGCCCTCGAACTAACTTAAAAAGTGCAAATCACCCCTTATATAGGAGGCTCTGTCCGGCCGTCGCCATTTGGGGCGGTTCCCGGTGGTATTTTGTGATGAGATTTTTTGAGCATCTTCTTCATTAAGTCTAGTTTCATACCAAATTTCAGCTAAAAAATAATCGGGAAGGCACTCAAATGAATTTTTGAAGATAACTGCGCAGTTTAACAGCGCATTAAATTTCAGAAAATCATTTGACTGTCTTCCCGGTTTAATTTTTATCTGAAATTTGGTATGGGTAAACTAGACTTAATGAAGAAGATGCTCAAAAAAATTCATCAAAAAATTCCACCGGGAACCGCCCCAAATGGCGAAGGCCGGACAGAGCCTCCTATATAAAGGGTGATTTTCACTTTTTAAGTTAGTTCGAGGGCCTATTTGACCCTTTAGCCCAAAATTAACAATGTTTAAAAAAAATAAGTTTTGAATACATTAATAAAGAAAACGTAGTTAAAGCAGATCATGTGAATAAGGTAAAATTCAACATGTTGCACTTGATTGAGAATGGATGTAGTATAATTTTTGCACCTATGAATTCAACATTTTTGCACGCATCGTCTTTCCCCTATTTTCTTGTTCCTATTTTTTTTTAATGTTTTTAGCTCAGGGAGACAAAATAGAGGAGAATCTTGGAAGATCATTTCATGAAAAAACATTAGATTGGGTCAAACTCAATAAGTCGGTCTTAGGTATTTGTTGGAACTCATTATAGTCATATATTTCTATTAAATTAAATAAACACTAAGAAATAAAAATAAAGTGAAATATTCCAAAAGGTTAAACCCATCTATTTTCATTGTATTTTCCAAATTCGAAGTAAATTCAAACATAAATAACTTTTATCGTTTGAATATTTTCCCTTTTCCTACCATGTTCTTCATTTCAAAGGTAGCCATAATCCTTGCAGTGTCAAAATTTGTTTCCTTGGCTGAAGTCCGGGTGATGTTGTTGCTTATTTTGCTTTATATTATACATTGTCAGTTGAAGGGGATGTGTAGGAGTATCTCTTCCAATTCTGGTGATAAAGGATGTGACAGTATTTCTCCAAAAAGAAAGAGTAGAAGTCCTAAAGCTGCTCAAAAGTCATCTGATCAGACTGAAAGTAGTGAAATGAGTACTAATTTCAGCCAGATCAAAAATCAAAATGCAAAAGAGAGAAGACGTGGAAAGAGGCCGAAGGTTGAAGGTTTGGTGACGTCTGAGCAAGGGTCAAGTAGTAAGAGGATTGGTAAATCAAAATATGGAGAAGATGCGATCAAGGTAATTCAAGGGTTTGTTTCTGACTTAAAATGCTGGATGAAAGATGCTTGCTTACATCATCTGTCTTATTGCAGAACATGCACAAATATTCCAAGTGGCCGTTTAGTAGCCTTTTTTTGGCTGATCATCCTTATAGCAAGATTTGGAAAATGCTGTTTTTTTCCCATCATTTGCAGTGAAGCCAAAAACTCGTTATTTTTTGGTTTGGGAATATGATGGAATAAAGCAAAATGACTCACTGAACTGTCTACGTTTCTTTGTTATGAAGTATCAGTCAATCCATGCAATTTTCGACGCAATTTTCACTATGTGTCATCCGGAAACACTCTCTTTGTGCTTTAGTATAGGGGTAAGACTGCGTACATCTGACCCCCCTTACCTCACCGAAGGTGAGAGCCTTTGCGGCACTGGGGTAATGATGAATGAATGATCTTTCCAGCAAGATTTGTTACGAAATACTAATTTTATTTCACTGCCTATGCCAAGTTTGTTAATAATGAAAAAATAGGGCTTTTAGTTGAAGTACTTTTTTGCAGAGTTTACTAGGGATTATCATTTTAGCCTTTTCATATACTTCTGCTTTATTTTCGTCATTAAAATATATTTAAAAACTTTTTTATATTTCCATAAGTCAGGTATTCCAGCAGCTTCATGAAAATATCAGCCGCAATCAGTAGTTTCCGGCTTTCAGCAATTTCATCAATTTTAGCCAAACTAACCTTTACCAAATGATGATTCTATTTGTGTTGAACAATTGTCTTTTTTATCCTTAGACTTTTGGAACTTTTTTCCCTCCACATTTATTGATTTCACTAGTTTGTTGGTTATGATACTTAAAGGAAAGTATACACTAGTTTGTTGATTTCCCTCCACTTAAAAGATTATCTGTTTCTTGCAGAGGCTCTTTGAATGCTTCAAGGAAAATCAATACCCAAATCGTGTTCTCAAGGAAAAATTAGTTGCAGAATTAGGATTGACAATCCAGCAGGTGCATTAATATTCTCCTATCTGCTAGGCTGTGATACATTGTTACTTTTATTGCTTTCAGTTTCAGATACGGCACACTATTAAAGGATCCATTTGGAACTTGGAATATGCCAGATAAAGAAAATATAATGAGAAATATAGGGGAAAATGCTACTACCCTCCTCTTTTAGTTTGGCATGATTACTAATAAAGTGGTTGAAAAGTAAAAGTTGTGGTTGAGATTTGAGTAGAATAAAATGAAATGATAAGGACCACATATTTCTTGCCAAGAAAGGTAACTGCACATTCATTTTGGAACAACCCAAAAAAGAAAGTAAGACAACCAAAATGGGACAAAGGGAGTATTAAACATATTTTCCTGCTATTTTCTTTTGAAAGTTTTTTCAAAAATTTGATTTTTACTTGAAAATTGTCAAGTTCCTTCAAAACGGGCTCAAAAAAGGTGTTTGTCGTGGATGACCCCAGAGGTGCTCTTTCTCCCTTCCCCAAACTATTAAAATACAAAAGGCATCACTAGAGGCTAGCGGTTTAGACTGGTTCCTAGGTTTGGGAAGAAAGGAAATAAAATTGATCTGAACACCTTCTATTTACCAATTTTCCAGAAATTTTTGATGGCTAATGAAATACCACTATAAACACACTTTGTGTGCGTTTCTCTATTCCATTCCTGTAAATTCCTGTAAATCTTAAGACCATTCAGGAGTTTGAAATAGTGCATCCGTCCAATATATTTGCCAATTATCAAACAAACAATCCCTTTTAACAAAATACAACTACAAACAATCCAATGGTTTTACAAACAATCTCTAACCATTCTATTTCCTCGTCGTATCTTTTCCTTTTTGTCTTCTCTTTTTTGTTATTTTGTTTTTTTCATCTGTAGACTAAAATACCGCTTACTTTAAAGATACTTGAAACTTCAAAAATTAATCATATTTCATTATCCTTTTAGTTTTAAAAGGAAAACCAAGCACAAGAAAATAATTTTTCTCATCATCCCCCCTGCATTTCATGGGATTTAAACATTCCCTAAATAAAACTAGAATTGAATAAAAATGGTTTATTTGTGACCCCGTGCCGGTGCAAGACTAGGCCCCTACTTTTTTGTATTCTTTGAAATTCGGTGTTATTTTTGTTCGGTTATACATGTATTACCTTTAGATTATGCATGGTGCAGGTTAATAAATGGTTTGAAAATGCTCGCTGGAGCTTTCACCACTCATCAACAAATCAAGCTACGAATCAAACGTAACTGAAGTTGTACTTTGACACCACCCTCCCCCCCGAAGCAAAGACGCCACCTGTATATTGTCAAAGGACACTTCTTGCAATGGATGGGTAATACCATGGAACAACTGCCAACTTGTCTCGGTTAAAGTGGAAATGATGATGAGATGTGGGTGGTTGAAGAAGTATCCGAGGCAGGCATGCTACAGCAACAGATGCAAGTTGAAAGCCTAACTCTCTCATAATGTCTCATTAGGCATCAGATTAGTGGCAATCTTGCCTTCGATTTACAAGGACAGCCGACACTAAAGTTTCTGATTTGCTCAACGTCTTTCCCTAGGTAAGGTGGTAATGTTAACCTGAACTTTGGCTATAAGCCTGCAAGTACCATTGGCTCTGGCAAGGAACCTTGTCTAATCGCCATTAGTAAAAGCATGACTATTATTTGGTAATGTCGATTAACAATTTTTATTTGATGTTGTAATTTGTAACTTTAAAATCTGTTTCTTTTCTTTGCTTTTTGAATATGATTTGTATATACTTATGTTGACTCAAGTCATTGTTCCATTAACAAATTGGTTTTCCGCAAATTGATCTAGTTTCTGGTGATAAAGATGGGGTTGTGACTTGTGAATGTTTTCTGGAGTATTTTGGTAATAGTTTTCCACATCAATTCCCCCAGAATAGGATCACTGATCACAACCGATAGTCTAGATACAGAAACGGACTGAAACAGCATTGGAAATAGAATCTGACGGAACTGACCTGCAATTGATTTACCCGCTTAAAGCTCCAGTACTCTCCTTACCCTTAACAGCCTTACATGGAAGTAGGGGTGGACCGGGCCCGGTCCGGTTCGGGCCTGGGCCCTGCCGGGCTTGGATGGTTTTGGGTAAGGCCCGGGACCGGCCCGGGAGTCTACCGGTTCCGGGTCGAGCTGGTTCTGTTTTTTTGTGTTTTCTTATTTATTCCCCCCCCCCCCCATCGCCCCCCAAAACCCTCGGAAACACCCAGCCCAGCCCATGCCTCGGGCCGGGTTTAAGCCCGGTACCGGAACCGGTTGTCCGGGACGGGCCAGTCCCGCACAGTAGCGGGCCGGGCCGGTTCCATGCCTACATGGAAGTTTCATTTGAGAAACAGCCCTACTTTCGTTTGTTAAGTTTTTACAAGAATTTACCGGAACCAAGCACTCCAGCCTAGCTGGTTGCGAGGTTACCGTGCCTAGTGGGAGGTCTCGAGTTCGAATCCCGCTAGGCACACAAAAGGGTTGAAACTCAATGGAGTGAGGTTCAGCCCTGATTACTCCAGGCTCCCCCCAGCCCCCCTCCCCCAGACCCCCTTGGAGTAAAAAAAAAAGTTTTTACAAGAATTTTATGCATTGATCTTACCAAATTCATAATACTACAAAAACAACCATAGCACATACTACTCCTATTTTTTGCTGCTGTAAAACAAACTCAAAAGGCCTTTGAATGATCTAAATATCTAATAGCCCCAAATAGTATCCCAATTCTCAGAGGTTCCAAATGAGTAAGTCAGGTGGAAAAATAACTACCAATAGTTGCAACTTATAATGTTTACGGGGGCGGAGCCAGAGCATCGGGTCGGACATGACCGATACAAAGAGTATTTTTCGGGGAAAAAATTACAAGGATTTTTTAAAAATAAAAATATAAGCATTTTTAAAATTTAAGATGGGACAAAATCAGGGTTGCCCCCCCCCCCCCCCCACTACACCCCTAAATGTTTATAATGGATTTATTTCCGTTTCATACTAAATTTAAGCAAATCAAATTTAAACATATTAGATTAGAATGGATCAAACACGACAAAGTTTAAGTAACATAGACGACTACGTAGTAAAATACTCGTAAATAAGACAATTACAAGATGAGATCAAACTAGATTGAACAAACATTTTTACATAATTGTGTATGCACGAGACAATTGGTGCACGTGTTATCTGTGTGATTGTGTCCATGGACAATTAAGGAATGTACACATAGTCTGTTGCACAAATAGTTACAGACAAATGTACACAAATTTCGTGAGGAAATATAATTTTTATATTTTTTTGTACTCCCTAAAACTCCGCAATAAACATCTTTAGGTCAAAAAGGTTAGAAGGAATCTACCGCAAGGACAAATAATTCGTAAAAAAAAATGTGGGCTCCGACTTTGTTTTTGAATTGAACAGATATAAACCAAAAAAGGCGGTTAATATTCCCGCCATTTCTCATACTTTCTCTTTACAAATTCTCTATCTCTATCAGCCGGTCAGCCCTCTCTGTCATAGAAAAAAAGGCTTGAGCTCAACCATCTGAATTTTGTTGAACTCCATTGTTACATGTATCCCGAATCCCACATTGCTTTAAAACCCTAGTTCATTTATGATGAGTGGAGGTGATAATGGAGGTGATAATGGGGTGGTAGCTGGGAGGAGATCGAAGAGGAGTACAGCATTGGGCTCCACAGGAAATGAGTCCCTCCAAGTTCTAGGGCTTCCGGCCACAAAGAAGCGTGTGGTATTGGGCGACATCACCAACAAGTGCTCCGCTCAGAACTCAGATCTCCTGAAAAACCAGGAGCTCGGATCCGGACCCGCATTGAAGAAGGTCAGCAGCCAGGAAGCACCAGATGCTGGATCTAATGACGATGAGAATTGCACTCCTGATAACAGTCTCAAGTCTTCCTACGCACCTCTCATCTATCTCCATCTTCATTCCATGGAGGTTTGTACCAGCGCAACTCGCTCAGTATATATTGCTGCAATCTGTCATTCATTTGTTAGTTTTTCTTGCTTTCTGCAAAATAGGTTATTAGAAATGTCTAATTCCTGTGTAGGTTGAGGAGAAGAGACGGCCTCTGGCAAATTACATGGAGAAGGTTCAAAATGATATATCTCCTAGCATGAGATTTGTTTTAGTTGATTGGTTGGTTGAAGTCGCTGATGAATACAGACTAATGTCAGATACGCTTCATCTCACAGTCTCGTATATTGACAGATTCCTTTCTTTCCATACTCTGAACAGAACAAAGCTTCAGCTTCTGGGTGTTTCTTGTATGCTTGTGGCCTCGTAAGTTATTGAGAGCTGAGGCTCTCATTTATTAATTATAATTGGTGGGCTTTATATCCCTTATACTAGTGTACCAACTAAACATATTTAACTTTGCAGAAAATATGAAGAGATTCAGCCACCACATGCTGAAGACTTTGTGTATATAACAGACAATACATTCACTAAAGATGAGGTAAGTTTGTATGTCTCTGATCTTGGTTTTGTTTGGATTTCCAATAATGCTCTGGATTGAAATGTGTAAGTGTACCTGTCTTTCATGTTAGGTTGTTCTCATGGAGAGAGACCTCCTTAAGTTCTTAGGCTTTGAAACTGTCAACCCCACGGCAAAAACTTTTCTCAGGTTGATATTGATTTAATCACATTGAATTTCACTTGCTTGTGTTTTGCAATTCAAGACTAAAAATATAGTTTTCTTAAAGCCCAAATGCATTTTATTCACATTGCTCTTCTTACTCGCGTCTTTTGAATGTCCCACCTAAAGCTCCGCATTTCTATTTTAGGAATTAATTAGCACTTTTAAACCAAAATTTAATCATCAAATATTAAAAATAATACCCTACACTATAATATCGCAGTCTTTATCTATTACCTTATTAAGTTATACATCCATCAAAACTATTTCTCAAAATATAATCGAGAAGCTTACTTAATTGTTGTCTAAATACCGCGTCATTTTTCAACGAGAAGCTTAAGCTGAGACGGAGATAGTAATACCATTATTATTTAAGTCTCTTTCTATAAAACCAAGATTGTGTTTAAGTATTTAACGTTTTTCCCCTTCTTTATTGATCTTTAATAATAAATAGATGTTACTACAGGGGTATTCTTTTAGTTTTTCTCTGTTAAATGACTCACTCTTTTCAAATCGTCAATTATTGTGGACGGGAGTAATAATTAGAAAATTAAATATTATACCCATAATTTTCTGCTTTTATGTTCTTATTATTCTTGTATCACCTTGTGTTGCTTTGCTAATGGGAACTTTTTTGGAGACAGGATCTTTACCAAACCTGCTCAAGATAACACTAAGGTAAGCAAACATAACTTGTATTATTGTATATGGAGTACATTTGTCCTTGCTGTGGCGCTTTGCTATTATATTTTTTTCCTGAAATTATAATAACTTGCTGAACCCTTCTCCAGTTTTCGACACTGGAATTTGAATTCTTGTGTTGTTTTCTTGCGGAGCTAAGCCTATTAGATTATCGGTGTCTCCAGTATGTGCCATCACTGATTGCTGCATCCGCTGTTTTTCTGGCAAGACTTACAATCCAACCAACACTTCATCCTTGGGTAAGCCTTCTTTAAGTTGCCATTAATGGGGTTATGTATTTCAGTTAAGCTAAATATGTAATGTCCATTTATTTTGTGTTTGTAGAGTTTTGCACTTCAACAATATACAGGATATAGGGCATCCAAATTGAAGGATTGCGTTCTTGCATTACATGAAATGCAATTGAGCAAAAGAGTGGGATCTGCAGTGGGGGAAAAGTACCATGATCACAAGGTATGGTTTGGTTTGCTTTAAGCAATGTAGGTGAGAAACACTTCATACTTTCACCCTTAGCTTGATTTCTTCCAACTGTCATGTATGAGATTTCCTTTCATGTAAAGGTTTGCTTAGAGCATACTCCCTAAAAATATAGACAAATATTCGAAAGAGCAAATTGTGGGGAAGGCATGATAAATTTATCTTAAAGCATTAGTTATCTCATTCTCTTTATATATTAGTGGTAAAACCAAACACAAAAAAGAGAGTTTCTTAAAATTTTCTCATTCTCTAGCATGTTCTGACAAAAGTCATTCCACTTTTGTATACAGTACAAGCATGTTGCCACATTGTCTCCACCCTTGGAGATTCCTGCATTTTACTTTCGTGATGCTTGAAGAAGAAATAGACGAATGCTGATGCTATGTGTTGAAGATCTGCAGGCTGCAGCATATAACTTGAGGATTCTTCAGGTTTTGTTTGGAGGGGTTTCAGATGGGGATGGATTTTGGAGGCTCATTTTGTATCTTGATAAAAAAGAATAAAAGTTAAGCAGATTATATGATCACCCACACTATGTGTGCCTTAATTTATTTTACCATAAAATTTCAAATATATATATATATATATATATATATATCAAGATACAGATGATGTAATTATAATGACCATCAAAGTCATTATTTTCCAACCCGATATCTGGTCTTGGGCTAGGCAATGGATACTGCTTGCTATCAAAGAAACACAAAGATTTTAGAGTTGCATGAAAATGCAAATAAAGTCACAATAAAAACCAGTTCCTTGTATAGAAGTTCATAATTATGAGGAAAAGTTGTACTGACTAGGGTGAAAAGGGCCCTTTTTTCAGTGTTCACACATTTCAGCTCCTTGTTGAATGTGTAGACTCTTCCCGAGATAGTGTGTATTGTGACAGTAATTCTATTATAATGTAATCTTGTAACAGTATTGTGATCATTTGACCAAAAGAGAACTTGTTGAATGTCCCCTCCATTCCAGCAGATGCTGAATGTCAAGCCCCTGCAGGCTTTCAAGCCCTTGACACTACCTATTTGACCATATATCTTGAAGAAGGGCAGGTAGCAAGTATAAATCTGTCATGCTGCTCTGGACCAGTATTTCTGATATTCCTGCACTGAAGCTGGCTAAAAATGTAGATTAGCACTTTTCTCAACCCTTAAAAATGAAGATTAACACTAAGCGTGTCGAGAGACAGAGTCTAAGTTATGATGTGGGCTTGATGAAAATGCCCTTATAACAGTTCTTTTGGTTAAAGTGACATACAAAAATAAGAGGGGAGTAACAGGAAAAAATATGAGAATGAGGAGCTTTTGTTGTTTGGCTCTAGTCCGGGCCAAACAGGATTGGAAGGTCCAGTTTGGGCCTATTCTGGACAACCCGGAAACAAATTGGAATGGGTTTCAGTCTAGAAATGTAATTACGGGAAAATGGACTGGTTCTTTACTCGACATGTCCCGGTCTGGGTCACCCCTATTTGACTCTTATGGAAGGAAATGAAGCTTCCATCCAATTTCTACTCATTTCTTCATAATTTGTCTTCTAACAAACAACACACAAAATTCCCTAAACCTTTTATGCCCCTGCTACTCTTTGAAGTTATAAGGTACAAAACTTTATCAATTGGTTTAAATCATGTCATGCTTAACCAAAACATGTGAGCAGGCATGGAGCATTCATATTAGACAAAGTACACAAAGGAATATGACAGTGAGTAGGGAGATGTTCTCACCCAAAGTTAGCATCTATCTGGAATGGAGGGTGAGCTGTGAATAGGTTGGCATAAAGCCCTCCTTCACGACTGACTTGTTTGACCATATGGTAGGCTTGTTCACTGTCTAAAAGGTGGGCCTGTAGAGCGATCTTCAACACAGTTGACCTCCCTGGACCATCATCTCCTGTTTGAGAAAGGACATTGAGTGACCTTTTAGACTGTGCATCATTCGTTCAAGGATATAACTCTGACAAAAACTGTTGTTCTTATTGTGTCAATGACCCATGGTCATTAGCCCATGCATTTACTGTTAAGAAATGGGATGCATTCGTAGGATAATGACTTGTGCATAGAGAGAGGGTTAGAGAACGAGGTGAGATAGCTTGAGGACAAACTTTTTTTAATTAGTGTTTTTAGCAGCTGCCCAAAGGTCAG
The DNA here is from genome assembly GCA_945859915.1 of Cuscuta epithymum. NCBI lineage: Eukaryota > Viridiplantae > Streptophyta > Magnoliopsida > Solanales > Convolvulaceae > Cuscuta > Cuscuta epithymum. The sequence goes on from CAMAPF010000938.1 coordinate 3,524,525, forward strand.
GGGTTTCCTCGGGTGTTATTGAGTGCGCTGGGTATAGGCCAAAAACTCAAGAAAATGTGAGACATGCTCATGAGTCACCTTTGGTAACTGATCTGTTCAATGATGATAGTCATGTTCTATTACTAGTAAGTAATAACTAAGGAACAAGTGAAAAAATTGTTTGGTCACGAATGCAAGTCCGTAGTTTTGCTCACACCCATTCCATTACGGAACCATCCTTGGAGATTTTGGTTGGATAAAGGCGTGTTCGAGCTTTCTGAACTCTCAATATCACAGCATCCTGATTCCTGACTTCTGTCCAAACCCTGTTCATATATAAAACATGTTTTTCTTACAAAACCAAACTCCCTGCTAAACTTGGATTTAAAAAAAACACAAGAGAATGATTGCCAAAGGAAACTAGGAAAAACTGATCTACCTTGGCCGCAGAAACAATGACAGAGAAAACTTCTCTAATGATCATGTCCATGGTTGTTGAGTAGCTCAAACCGGCAATTCTACAACCAGGTGCAATGAAATTGTGCTCAAGTAAGGACTAAGGATGAAGGGTTAGTTTCCAGATATCCACCTCTTCCTTCGATCAACCAATCCAATACATATAAGGTACATCCTTCCAGTAAGGAGGAAATGCTGTGTTTTCTAGAAAACTCTCCCATCAAACATTTTTAGTATTACATGTTGAGAACTCTTCTTGTCAGGCCGGCCTGACCGGGAGAGCCGTCCGGCCGAGCCTTTTGGAGACCTTCCCGGTGGAATTTTTCGATGAAATTTTTTGAGCATGTTCCTCATGAAGTCTAGTTTGTCCATACTAAATTTCAGCTCAAAATTCGATCGGGAAGGCATTCAAATCTTTTTTTGAAGTTGACTGCGTCAAAATATACATATAAAAACGCAGTAAACTTCAAAAAAATATTTGAATGCCTTCCCGATCGAATTTTGAGCTGAAATTTGGTATGGACAAACTAGACTTGATGAGGAACATGCTCAAAAAATTTCATCAAAAAATTTCACCGGGAAGGTCGCCAAAAGGGCTCGGCCGGACGGCTCTCCCGGTCAGGCCAGCCTGACATGATGATTTCTCTACCATGACGTATAGAAAGTTAGAAAGTCTCCTGTACCTTATTTTAAGTTAGAAAACTTTCAAATGACACAACCTTAGTAGGACTAAAGAGAGTACAATAAAATATTCAAAATAAAATATTCAAACTTTCACATGACACTTCTTTTTTTTGAAATGATTAGAAAAGAAAAAAGAAAAGTGGCGTGTCAATCAGAAACGAACTTTCAAACTCTTAGGGAGTGTTTGCAACTGCTTCTGCTTAAAAAAAGCACTTTTGGAGATGTAAGGAAAAAGTGATTAGTAGGAAAAGCTGATAGTGTTTGAGAAAAAAGTGATTTTGAAAAGTAAAAGTTGATAGTGTTTGATAAAATAAGTGTTTTTTGTGTAATAGAAAAGGGAAAAGCACTTTTCACACGCAAGTCGAGAAAAAGTAAAAATTGGTAGTGTTTGGTAAATAAGTGTTTTTTAAAGTCAAAAGCTGAGAAGTGCTTTTTTTTAAGTGATTGCAAACACTCCTTTAGTCACACTCTAATTATTATACTATCGTATTAAAAAATACATGAACACTTACCTTGTCCATTGTATGAGTATAATGCTCTCATAAATGGGTAGAGAGCCATGCGCCACCCATTTAATTTTTGGTACACCTTGGAAAAGGGTATGCATATAATGTGAGTAAAACATTTCTTACTTCCACAGTTTTCCTTCCATTAATCGACAGAAAGGATATATAGTCAAATAATGGTTCTTGACACTCTTTGAGATTACAATGGGAGAGCATGCCAGTAGTTCATCTGAGGATTGATATTCAAGTGAGGGACAGTCACAAGGAAAGAGACAAGAATGAAAAAAACAAGATGAGTTCAAAGAGAATAATGAATCTTTAATGCAGAAGAATGAAATCAAATATTTGAGTCCCAGAAAATGCCAGGAAAGGATGAAAAAGGCTAAGGAGAATTATTTAGGAAAATGAAAGTACTAATTTAGGAAAATTATACCACTCCATTACGCGGAATAAGAAAATAAAAACTTTATATTCAAGAAAAAGAAAATAAGAACTATGCAATTCAGTATAAGTTGAAATTTGAAAAAGATAAATAATAAAAGCACAAATTATTTAAAAAAAGTACTACATCCGTCCATACAAGGTTCCCGTCCACTATTCTCCTGTCAATGTAAACTCTTCTTAATCTTTTAATCTAAATATTCAATTTTTATCAAATTTGAGTTTTTGTGCGACTTTATAAAACTTCTCGGAAAAATGGAAAAGAATAATTCCAATTATTAGTGATCTGTTTGAAATAATCCAAAGTATCAATTATCTGAATAATCCCAACTATTGAAAAATCTTCTCAAAATACTACACATATTCATAAATAATTAAATATTCATGAGAAGTATGGGACAAAGGGGTGTGATGTTGTTTTTAAGAAAAAGTAAAATTGTGTGGTTGGTATTGATAAATGTGAATAAAGTAAGAATGAATTTTAACCACTCAAATATTACCAAATATGGCATGAGATAAATTTAATGGGATGGACGAAAAAGGTAAAACAGGTAATAGTTAGAGGGACAGAGGGAGTATAAGTTATTTACGGGTAAATATAAGTCATTGGAGTATTTTGAAAAGATTTTTCAATAGATGGAATTATTCTGTGATAATTGATACTTTTGATTATTTCAAGCATATCACTAATCTGTGGGTTTATTCTTGTTCATTTTTCCAAACTTTTAATGTAGTTTTCAAATATGTAAATTTTACGGAGTATTTACTAATTTTTTTTAATAAGGGACAAGAATCAGTTAACTTTATGATTATTTAAAAATCATAAATCGCGTGGAAACTTTTCCACGAGACGAAGGGAGTAATAAGTTTTGGGATAATCAATTTAGTTGCAACGTTTAGTATTAAGGCATTGTTTGTTAGAGTCCATCTGATAACGCTGAAATTTACCGAATTGGTTGAATGTGTTGGAAATTTTATTGAAATGGTTGAATTAGATGAATATCTTGAATTATAAAAAAATTATACTCCCTCTGCCCCACTAAAAATGGAACAAGAGAAGGTGACACGCAAATCTATAAAAATGGTTTATGTGGTTGATATTGAAGTGATAAAGTAAGAATAAAGTATGAATGATTTATAGCCACACAAATATTACGTATGTGACAATCTTAGTGGGACGGACCAAAATGGTAAAATGAGACAATCTTAACGGGACGGAGGTGGTATTTAAAATAGATTTTGTATTTTTTGTGTTTAAAGAAAATAGATTTTGTATTAAACAACACAAAAGATCTAAAAAAAGGGAAAACTGTCAAATAGGTCCTCGAACTTTCATAAAAAAGTCAATTAAGTCCTTCTATAGGAGACTCTGTCCGGTCGTCGCGATTTGGGGCGGTTCCCGGTGGAATTTTTTGATGAAATTTTTTGAGCATCTTATTAATCAAGTCTAGTTTACTCATACCAAATTTCAACTAAAAATTCAATCGGGAGCGCATTCAAATTAATCCGAGAACGCAAAAATGCGCAGTTATCTTCAAGAATTAATTTGAATGTGTTCCCGATTGAATTTTTAGCTGAAATTTGGTATGAGTAAACTAGACTTGGTGAATAAGATGCTCAAAAAAATTCATCAAAAAATTCCACCGGGAACTGCCCCAAATCGCGACGGCCGGACAGAACCTCCTATAAAAGGACTTAATTGACCTTTTTATGAAAGTTCGAGGACCTATTTCCCAAAAAAAATGGGGTGGTTTGTCTATTACGGAGTAACATAATCGTCTAGTCACAAAATATAGATCAGCCGTATTAAGTTTGTAGGAATCATTTGTAGGCATTACAATTAGAAGCAGGCTGTGTAGAGGGGAGAAGGAATTGGTCTGGAATCTGGATGCTGAGTTGTAGAGAAATGAAGAAGGCGTTAATGGCGTACAAGGAGGTGCTCAGGCTAGTGAAGCGACTTCCAGAAGACACAAGGCCTTACTATGCCAAATACGCTCGAGAGAACTTCGTCAACTACAGAGAAGTTGACGCCGATGATTCAATTGCTCTCCACGAGCTGCTTCAACGTACCTACAATCATTCCATCTGGGTCCTGGAAAAGGTTAGAGAACAGCTTCACACTTCCCGCGTACTACTCCATACTTTAGTTGTATTCTCATTCCTTCAGTTCTATGTACCATGTGCTAATGTATACGTTTTGTTTGTTGTCCTCCCTTTTTGGATTCCGGCGGTTCCAGTACTCGGTGGACCAATCGTCGGCGATTAGGCTGAAGAATATCTGCTCTGCTTGAAGCTTGATGATACGTTTTGCTATGCCCACCAGCTGTTTGCTGATATTCTCCAAAGGAGGCAACTTACGAGTCATTTCTATTTTTATACCTTAAAATAACTTGATTATTACCCCGTACTATATGCAATAATAATATAGAGGTGTTGCGCTTCACAAGCTCCAATTTGTGCTTCCATCTGCCGTGTTGGTCATGGTCAGTGGTCACTACTCGTACAAGGAACTGAGCTTTTTTTGAGAGAGAGGAACTGAGCTTTTTGTGATCTCAGATTTTATATATCACATACTGAGTATTTGAATTTCGTTTTTGCACTTCAATAGAACTTTTTATGTTATAAAAATCGAAGTTTTTGTTGAAATATATTGAATAGTCATCTTCCAACTATTCATGATCAGGAACAATTATCATCATTGTTAATATAAATAAGAAATCATAATTATGATTTCTAGATGGTAATTGTATGGCTCACAATTAGCCCCTGATCTAGACATGATTACATTTTCTCCTATTAATAGGAGCATTCTCTAAACACACCATTATCACACTTCTAATAACATCTTTCTCACTAAGTATTCAGACTATACTTTATCTCCCTGATCTTCTGCTTATTTCCTTCCATATTATAACACGTTATCAGCACGAATTTGCTCCAAATCCGTGAAATCATCATCTTCCTAGCAGATATGGAGTTAACTAAAATTTCTCCAAGTGGCTCTGAACAATGTCTAATAGACAGTGCCACAACGCACACCATTTTGAGACATAGAGATTATTTTTCTCATATGACATTAGTTGATGCTAATGTCAATACAATCTCAGGTGTTGCTAAACTCATTGAAGGTTCTGGAATAGCCTGTGTGATTCTCCCAAAAGGGACAAAATTAATAATTAAAGACGCTTTATACTCTAGTAAATCACGGAGAAATCTTTTGAGCTTTAAAGATTTGCGTCTAAATGGTTTTCATATTGAAACCATGTCTGAAAATCAGAAGGAATATTTATGTCTAACGACAAATAGATCTGGCAATAAATACATTTCTGAAAAAATGTCAGCATATTTCTCGGGACTGTATTATACATATATCAGTCCAATTGAGATAAATGTGGTATCTAAAATTTATGACCACAATTCCTTTATCTTGTGGCATGACCGTTTAGGTCATCCAGGCAGCACTATGATGCACAAAATTATTGAAAATTCACGTGGACATTCATTAACTAATGTCAAGATTCCACAATCAAGTGATTTTCCATGCAGTGCCTGTTCTCTTGGCAAATTAATTATCAGGCCATCTTTATACAAAATTGGAGTTGAATCTCCTGCATTTTTAGAAAGAATTCAAGGAGATATTTGTGGGCCAATTACCCCTCCGTGTGGACCGTTTCGATATTTTATGGTGCTCATTGATGCATCAACACGTTGGTCACATGTTAGTCTTTTATCGACTAGAAATTTTGCATTTGCAAATCTCCTTGCTCAAATTATTCGTTTGAGATCACAATTTCCGGATTATTCGATAAAGAAAATCCGACTTGATAATGCAGGAGAATTTACATCCCAATCTTTTAATGACTATTGCATGTCAATTGGGATTGATGTGGAACATCCAGTTCCACATGTACATACACAAAATGGTCTTGCCGAATCCTTAATTAAGCGATTACAATTAATTGCTAGACCATTATTGATGAAATCCAGATTACCATCATCTGCATGGGGATATGCTATAATGCATGCTGCAAATTTAATTCGGCTTAGGCCAACGGCATATCATAAATTTTCCCCATTACAATTAATATCTGGTAAAGAACCAAATATATCCCACCTAAAAATATTTGGTTGTTCTGTGTATGTACCAATTGCTCCACCTTATCGTACTAAAATGGGTCCTCAAAGAAGGCTGGGAATTTATGTTGGTTTTAAATCACCCTCAATTATTAATTATCTAGAACCTATGACCGGTGACTTATTCACCGCGCGGTTCGATGACTGTCATTTTGATGAGACAGTATTCCCAGCCTTAGGGGGAGATATTAAAGAAATGGACCCACGTACGAAAGATATTACTTGGAATGCAACAAATTTATCTTTTCTTGATTCTCGCACAAATGCTTGTGAACAAGAAATTCAAAAGATTATTCATTTACAAAATGTTGCAAACCAATTGCCTGATGCTTTCACAGACTCAAAGAAAGTGACAAAGTCACATGTTCCAGCTATGAATGCTCCTTCTCGAATAGAAATTCCTGCGGAGATTAGCGAAAGAACACTTGCTAATGAATCTATGATACGTAAAAAACGTGGTAGACCACTTGGTTCAAAAGATTTGAAACCAAGAAAATTTAAACAGCAAGTTGTAGTTTGTGATGCCAAAGAAGTTCAACCTTCTCAAGAAGAAAATGAACATTTTGAAAATATCGGCCTTGAAGATAACATCAATAATAATGATACCTCAAAAGAGGATCCAATCACCTTCGAAGAGGTAAATATTCCAGATAAAGATAGAAACGTCGATAATTTCGAAATTTCAATTAATTACGTTTCTAATGGAATACAATGGAATAGAAATGATATTGATGTTAATGATATATTTTCATATGCCATCGCCACAGATATAATGAATGAATACGATGACAATGAGCCTAAATCTATTGACGAATGTCGTCGTAGAAATGATTGGCCAAAATGGAATGAAGCAATTCAGGTAGAATTAAAATCGCTAGAAAAGCGTAATGTTTTTGGATCAATTGTCCATACGCCAAAAGGCGTAAAACCTGTCGGTTTTAAATGGGTTTTTGTGCGTAAACGCAACGAGAAAAATGAAATCGTTAGATACAAAGCCCGACTTGTTGCCCAAGGTTTTTCTCAAATGCCAAGAATCGATTATGATGAGACGTATTCTCCAGTAGTGGATGCTACAACTTTAAGATTTTTAATTGGCATGTCTGTTTTTGAAAGGCTGCAAATGCGCCTAATGGATGTGGTGACCGCATATTTATACGGTTCACTCGATACAGACATATATATGAGAATTCCTGGAGGCTTTAAAATACCTGATGCTTATAGCTCGAAATCTCGAGATTTATTTTCCATAAAATTGCAAAAGTCATTATATGGATTAAAACAATCTGGACGCATGTGGTATAACCGTCTCAGTGAATATTTGATTAAAGAAGGGTATAAAAATGATCCTATTAGTCCATGTGTTTTCATTCAGCGATCCGAATCAGGATTCGCCATAATTGCAGTATATGTTGATGATTTGAATATAATCGGAACTCCTAATGAAATTGAAAATACTGCAAAATATCTCATGAAAGAATTTGAAATGAAAGACCTTGGGAGAACAAAATTTTGTCTCGGCATTCAAATTGAACATTTGAGAAATGGTATTTTCATCCACCAATCAAATTATACCGAGAAACTTTTGAAGCGATTTTACATGGATAAAGCACATCCGCTCAATTCTCCAATGGTGGTTCGATCTCTCAATGTGCATGATGATCCTTTCCGACCTTGTGAAGATGATGAAGAAATCCTTGGTCCCGAAATACCATATTTGAGTGCTATTGGAGCATTAATGTATTTGGCTAACAATACTCGACCAGATATTGCTTTTTCTGTAAATTTATTAGCCAGGTACAGTTCTTCCCCAACAAGAAGGCATTGGAATGGTGTCAAACATATATTCCGATATCTCAATGGTACAATCGATCTTGGATTGTATTTCAAGAATGGTGCAAATGCCACTTTAATTGGCTACGCGGATGCAAGATACTTGTCTGATCCACAAAAGGCAAAATCACAAACAGGATATTTATTCACCTATGGTGATACCGCTATATCATGGAGATCAATGAAGCAAACATTAACTGCAACATCATCAAATCATGCAGAATTAATTGCTCTTTATGAAGCAGGTCATCTTCCAACTATTCAAGGGGGAAGATGACCATTCAAGGGGGAGTGTTGAAATATATTGAATAGTCATCTTCCAACTATTCATGATCAGGAACAATTATCATCATTGTTAATATAAATAAGAAATCATAATTATGATTTCTAGATGGTAATTGTATGGCTCACAATTAGCCCCTGATCTAGACATGATTACATTTTCTCCTATAAATAGGAGCATTCTCCTTCATTGTAAACACACCATTATCACACTTCTAATAACATCTTTCTCACTAAGTATTCAGACTATACTTTATCTCCCTGATCTTCTGCTTATTTCCTTCCATATTATAACAGTTTTATCATTCTTATATGTAGCTTTATTTTCTTAATGTGATTAGAGACAACGGAAACAAATGGTGAATTAAATCTTTAATTGTTCTACTTCTACACGTCGACTCGACTTACATCTGTGCACAAACAATTGAGATTTTAGTAAAGGAAAACTATATGCGTAAGCTAATGACATGTACAATTAGCATTTTGTAACAAATGGTGAATTAAATCTTTAATTGTTCTACTTCTACACGTCGACTCGACTTACATCTGTGCACAAACAATTGAGATTTTAGTAAAGGAAAACAATTGAGATTTTAGTAAAGGAAAACTAATGACATGTACAATTAGCATTTTGTACCATTTTTCTTAAAGCTTTTATTGAGGTGTGCGGTGTGCCCAATGATGAAATAACTTCCAAAAGTTGCAAAAATAAAAACCCTATCCAGACTAAGTATCTCGCAAGTCACAACGCGATGTTTGTACTAGGGTTTGGTTTTTATCGGTTCCGATTCGGTTTGGAACGGGTTGGGAGAATTATTACCAAACTAAAACCATACTATTTTTCTGTTTGATTTGGTTCGGTTTGGATTTGTTATTTTTTAATAAAATATGAAAGATTTTTTGAATTTCTTTAGTTTGGTTCGGTTTTTATCAGTTTCGGTTCGGTCCGATTTAATACGGTTTGGAAGAAATACTACCAAACTCAAACCAAATTGCATACGGTCCGGTTTCGGTTCGGTTTAGTTCGATTTGGTACGGTTCGATTAAACCAAACCGTTATGCCCACCCCTAGTTTGTACCATGGTTTTCTTCAAAATGGGTATCAGTTTAATACTTTCAGTTTGAAAGATAAAAAGCACAAAAAACAAGAGGAAACAAATTAAAAACGCGTATCACATTTTAAGAACATACTACGTACTCCGTATATGAAAAATATTAGTTCATTTTCTTAAGATGAAGAGAAAAAGACCAAACCAACAAACCAAGAACGTGTACCAATGTGCACGACATGCTTCAACATGTTTGTTAGAACCTCCTTATAGATAGTATTATAAACATCATTTATCTATTCAGAAGTACCTTACACAACTCAGTATCGTGTCAACTAAGCTGAACCTAGAAGTGATGCCTTGCATAGTTTGAAACATACACTTCAAACTCCGCCTTTGCCTCCTGACAGACTGTTCTGTGATGCCCTCGATGAACAAGTATGTTTTTTTCTTACCCCTGGTCTAGTTACCTTTCCAGGCGGGATATGGTAACCCCTAGTAGTGATGGAAGCTCCAGACCAACCTCATACAGGACACAGGGTCCCTTTGTGTGTCACCTTCCAACTAGCATTTCAAGGAAAATATTTTATTTCCAATTCAGCTTCATAGTGTGCAGGTATGACTTCATTCTGAAGTGTAGACAAGCTCTGCTGCAGATTGTTTGTAGCGGAGCAAGAAACTCTGCAGTCATTGCTGATACATCATCAGGGGTTGTTGGCAATCCATTACCTTGAATGAGAATATTGACAAAGGAACCAGGTACTCCACTATGCGGCTGTTGCAGCTGAAGAGTAGATGGGACTGGACATGCAGGCTGAGCCATGTCTTCTTTGTTAGTAGCAGTGGCAGCCAAAGAAGCTGCCACAGCCACCTGCTGCTGCTGAGAGGCATTATTACCCCCTGTTTGGCTGATTCTTTGAATCTGATTTGTCTTCATCAAACATGAGCTTATTCAATTCCCTGATTAACCATTGCCATGAAGCTACGAGCAAGTTTTTTCAAGTCATCAGGATCAACTTGCTTTGATAGCTGGAAAGCTTTTACAAGATCATGTGCATATCTTGCACCATGTGTAAGCTCTAAAGGCCCCCGATAGAAGAATTTGCATTGATAATTCAAGCCTGAACAAAGCATGCTCAAATGGACCCATGTTGAGTTTTGAGAAATGAAGATCGACATTCTATTTGATGAAACCGGTAGCTCTGAGCTCTTATGTTTTATATATGCATTGCACAGCTACCATAAAGAATGCATAATATATATGTATATGAAGCCCTTAGAAAAATTATCCTGATTTCACAATAGTGTGAGAATCCATCACCCGTATGGCAGTGCAATATGTTACCATGGCAATGAAATGTTGACTACTAACCAAACCACGTCATGTATTCAATGTCAGATATCACTCAGTTTCATGAAAGATCGATGTTAGGATAACGCGTTTATGACCCAACGATCATTATATTTGATGAAATAAATTGTAACTGCCTATGAGAATACAAGAAATAGTTCCAAACAAGCCAAACTTTTAGAAGGAATATGTCAAAGGGTATATTAATATTCAACAGTTAATACGGGCTGATTACAGGTTCATATAATTATATTGAACAGCTGCATCAGTTAACCATAATTTACTTCTATAGTAGTTAACATATTGATATACACCTAAAACAAGTTATGGATCCTTTCAGATCAGAGCCCCCGCCACACCCCAAAAGATGTTCACTAGCAAACTACAAACTGCTTGAGATTCCTTTGTCATATGGAGTAACTGTTAGTATGAAGTGGAGCACAAAAAAACCAACTGTAGTGGTGAGTTTAGTAATAACAATCGTGAGACAAAATGCTATTGCGAAATTTATATTTTTGTGACAAATTGACTGTGACATGTTTGAAAACTTAAATTTTTTAAGGAAAATATTCATTTTAAAAATTTAACAATGTAATTAAAAAAGTCAAAATAGCACTTCATATATGTAAAGAAGAAATTAATGATTAAAACAACAAATTTTTATAAAAATAAACAAAATTCATAATCACCTTATTGGAGGCAGGTATCAAACTCAATATACCTCAGTAATGCATGTATGTCACCTAGCTGCAGTGAGGCAACAACATCATTTTCATGTGTAATTAAAGCAACAAAAGCTAAAACATATGGAGCCAAAATAGTTCAAGACAGGATGCTCGCATTAGATATGTTGAAGAAGATATGCACAAGTCCAAAACCTAGCATGCTGACTTGTTTAGAACCTGCACAATAAGTTTTGAAGCATTCCATGCACTATAATTTATTCCAAATAAATCCACATGGCAAGTAAACAAAGTTTGAAAAACCAGTAGAAGACAGTAGTGCTACTAATACATGAGCAGATGTTAAAATTTCCATCCAAGAATCAAAGAAAGACCTAGTGCTTGGATTCTTTGCTCAACAAATATTTCTTGAGAACATCCATGACAGAACCAAAATCAGCCTTGACCTGCACAGGCGGGTTTGCATACTGGCAAGCCAAGTCCTTTATGGCATGTGAGTGATAATCAATCTTTGATTGAGTAAACTTCAGGCCATGAGCTGTACTAACCACCACAGTCCTATCAGTCGGCCCGATAACCCCTTTATTCCTTAATTTGATCAAGGCAGTCAATGCCACACCAGTGTGAGGGCATATGAACATCCCTGTTGAGTCTGCCTGAGCTGTGGCATCCATCAGTTCCTCCTCTGTAGCCTCTTCTACAATGCCATTGCAATTTTTCAGCGCGAAAACAGCTCTATCAATAGATACAGGGTCACCAATCTGAATGGCAGAAGCAAAAGTAGAACTTGCCTTTACAGCTTTAAAATCCTTCCAGCCTGATTTGTAATGGAGATAGAGAGGATTGGCATTCGCCGCCTGAGCACAAACAAGCCTAGGAATCCTATCGACGAGACCTAATTCTTTGCACATGTGGAACCCTTTATAAAATGCATAGATATTCCCAAGGTTTCCACCCGGAACTATGACCCAATCTGGAACCTGCCAGTCAAATTGCTGCAGAATTTCAATGGCTGCTGTCTTTTGACCCTCTAGTCTCAGGCTGTTTAGGGAATTGGCCAGGTAAATGGGTAATTCTGAAGTGACTTCGCGAATCAACTGCATACAGCCATCGAAGTCAGTGTCTATGCTCAACACGAATGCCCCGTTTGCAATGGGCTGAACCAATTGGGCAAGGGATATCCTATTTGCTGGCAGGAAGACAATGGATGGGATACCTGCGGAAGCACAGTAAGCAGATAGGGCAGCGGAGGTGTCCCCTGTTGAGGCACATCCCACCCCTACAACTGGCTTCTTCATCTTCCTCAGCCGGTTAACCTGACTAACTAAAACTGTCATGCCCAGATCTTTGAAGCTTCCGGTGTGGCTAATGCCGCAGTGTTTGACCCATAGGTCATTCATGCCTAGAAACAGTTTGCCGTAACGCTCTGCCCAGAAGAGGTTGGAATTCCCCTCGAAAGCGCTCACTATATCATCGCCGTCGATTTCCGGTAGGACCCACTCCTTCTTAGACCAGACGCCGGAGCCGTATGGCCACGTCGTCTTCCCGACGCGAGAGTCGAACAGAGAGCGCCAGTACTGCCCATCGAACTTCTTCAAAGCATCCATATCATGCTGGACATCGAGCAATCCACCTGAGCGGCTGCGATAGACGATTTCGTCGAGAGAATACCACTCGTCGGAGTCCGCATCGGCATTGAAGGGAACGTAGCGGGCGGAGAAGTTGTGGGATAAGCAGATCCGTCGCGCCTCTTCGCGGATATTCAAGTCAGCCGGGCGCCGGTATTTTTGGGCTTGGGTGGCGGCGGGTTCGTCGGAATGAGCAGTAGCTTTAATCGGAGTGAAGAAGCGGGCGGCCGTAGGGATTTGAGGTTTAGGTTGGGGTTGGGTGTAGGGTGACAGAAAGGACGAACTTAAGGAAGAAGCTGCCATTTTGCTGAGAAAGGAGAAAACTTTGATGCAGTGGAGGATTTTGAAGGGGGGAAACGAAATGTGAGGGGGAGAGGTGGTAATAGCTCCTTGATGGACTCCACTTCGACCTGTACAAAACCGGGCCGGCCCACCCAACCGGCCCGCACAAATGGGCGGGCTTGGGCATATATATTTGCCCACCGGTCCGGCCCGAGCCCGGCCCGCAATAACATATGGGCGGGCTTGGGTTAGGGTGTAGGCCCGTTCGGGCCGATAAGCCCGGCTCGATACATTTAGTGTGTATATATATATATACACTAATTTATTTATTTATTTACATGTACACATGTATATTTATATTTACTAATATAATTTACCTTAATACATATTTATAGTTTATTATATGTAAATTTAAGTTTTTAGTTCTTAACAACTAGCCCAACTAATATAGTATCTATTTTTGTACTTAAAGATAATACTTTTTGCTTGAAATTTAAATTTTAGATATAGTTTCTCATTATTATTTTTATGTAAGTATTATGTTTGTATGTGGTGAAAGGCCTATGAATATTTTAAGCGTATTAACAATTTTTTAAATTCTGTCATATTATTTTTAAAGTATTAAAAAATTATATAATTTAGAAAAAATTAAAGTTTTTCCGGGCCGGGAGGCCCGGTGGACTACCCGGCCCGCTCTTACGGGCGGGTATGGACACGGAGTTAGGCCCGTTTTTGCGGGCCGGGCCGGGCCCGCCCCACACATGATGGGCAAAAAAATTATAAAAAGCCCGGCCCGAACCCATTTTTGTGCAGGTCTAACTCCACGTATGGCACTAAGCATAGTAAAAAAAAAGGCCCGCAAAGACCGGCCGTGATCCGCGACATCTAGGCGGAGTGCAGGTCGTCGCAAACTGCCAAGCTCTTGGTTCTGAGATTTTCTTTCTTCCGTTCTTCTTCAGTTGGGCTGAGCTGTGGGTTGGGAATTAATTTTGGGGTGGGCTGAGAATTAATTTGGGGTGGGCTGATAACAAAACCGATACATATATACTAATAATAAAAATAAAAAATAAATTGGGCTGGGCTAGAGCCCACTACTGCCATCACAACCATCCGCCCCTACAGGAACATTCAATGACCCGGCAAGATCTCAGCCGGGGCGAACCGGCGAAGAATTGTGGCTATTTCGCCCTAATGTGGCTCTTTCCATCTTTTGGAGACTGCTAAGACTATACAAGAATAAAAAGGATTTAATGATGTTCTCCGCGCATCCTCTGTGTTTCTCGGCGCACCTTATTTCGCCGATGTTATCAATTTATTTCTTTTTTCTTTTTGTTTAGTTATTTCAGTGTTTTATGTAGTCATGGACCCGGGCCGGTTCCGGTTCCAGGCCCGGGCGGGCTTTTTTTGGAAAGGAAGGCCCGGGACCGGCCCGGGTAGCCACCGGGTCCGGTCCGGGCCGAGCCTCCGGTTTGGTCATATTCTTTTTTTTTTTTTTTGCTTTCCTAACCCCCCCCCCCCCCCCAAACCCCTCCTAACCATCAAGCCCAACCCGGGTAACCCCAAAAAATGAAAAAAAAAAAAAAATCAATTCGGGTCGGACCCGGGCCCGACCCAGCCGGGCCGGTTCGCCAAATACAAGGCCCGAGCCGGGACCCGCCCCCCCACCTGGCCTAGGCCCGAGCCGGACCCGGACCCGAGAACCGGGCCGGTTCCGGTTCCGCACAGTAGCGGGCCGGGCGGCCCGAACCGGGTCCATGACTAGTTTTATGTAGTACTACGTATATAAATCGATTTGCCCCCACTAACCGTTCGATTGATTACCGTAAGTCCATAACCTTTGTTTAAAGAATTTTCTTTGTCAAATATGATAGGATTAGGATTAGTGGTCCAAATCACACAATTCATATATATAATTAAAAACTCATAGCCGTTTTTAGGGATTCAACAGGTTATCCAGAATCGGGTCCCGGATTTAAGGGGCCCCAGTTTTTAAAAAAATTATTAGTATTATATACTACCTCCGTCCCAAATTGAGTTGCAAACTTTATTTTTCTTAGTCACACAGTCTCGTTTTGTTCACTTAATTAGGATGCCGATTTTTAATTATATTCTAATTTGGAGTTTACAACTTTGAAGAGATTTTAATATAGTTTTTGAATATGTAAATTTTAATTATTAAAAATTGAATTAATTATCAATATGGAGGGTTGACTTTTATTATTGATTGACCAAAAAATGTTGACTTTGCAAAACAAATTGGGACGGAGGGAGTACTATGTAGTAATTAATAGGAAAAATTGAAAACAATAATCCCAATTATTGTTGGTCCACTAACAATAATCTCAACTATTGATTATTTTTGTATAATCCCAACTATATGGACTGTCCCTCAATAATGGTCCATGACCGGATATTACCTACTATAACAGGTGATTTTTAATATAATTAAGCATAGAAATAAAAAAGTTGAAATTATTTATAGGGATTACCTGTTATATCTCTTCTCATCCACTTTAGAAACTATAGGAATTTATTTATAGTTGGTCACGTCGGACCATTATTGGCGGAAGGTCCCCAAAGTTGGAATTATTCTGAAATAATCTATAGTTGGGATTATTATGAGCAGACCGCCAATAGTTGGGATTATTACTATCAATTTTTTCTAATTAATATTAATATTATATATTAATACTAATCAGTAAATGAGGAAGCGGTTCAGCCCAGCTAGTCGCCTACTCACTCTCCCTTACGAGAGGTCTTGGGTTCAAAACTCAATAGAGTGAGTTTCAGCCCTCATTACTTCAGGCTCCCTCCCCCAGACGCCCCCGGAGTATTAAAAAAAACAGAAACTAACCAGTAAATACAGTTACCTAATAAGGAAGAAAAATATGGATTTAATGCATCAAACCCCCTCGTGAAATATAAATTCGGCGCATTAGCCCATTGTGATTTAAAAAATGCGTCAAACCCCCTTGTGTTATCACTAATCATTTTTCATTGGTTCTTTAATTTTACTTTTTTTAGTTCTCTTTTAATTAGTATTCCATTGATTGAGTATAAGTATTTGGATTGAGTTTTTTTTTCAATTTTTTATATTAATGTGGCATCCCGATTTTACATTTTGAATCTGGGCCTCCAAGCTCACTAGACGGTCCTGTTAAAACTATAAAGTAGGCAAACGTTTATTCAAGATTTTTTTCAATGAAAAATTCTCATGAATAATCTCAACTATTGTCGTTCTTCTTATATTAATCCCATATATTGATAATTCTAATATAATCTCAAGTATAAGGGTCATCTTCCCATTATACACCAGTGACCTGCGTTTACCTATTGAGCAGGTCATTGAGACACGTGTCAACTTTTTATTGGTTTTCATATGTTTATTTTTTCTTTTCTATTTTAATTTCTTTCCTTTTTCTCTTGGGGTTTTCTTCTTCGGGTCTCCTCTATTCTTCAGGCTCCACTCTAAAGGGTTGGTGACTACAAAAGTTAGGTGGTGGCCGGCGAAAAGAAACGATGAACAGATTTCATCCTCGTCTAAGATGCCTCGAAGATCCACCCTATTACCCATGTCATTTTTGTTTTCCTCTTCATCCTTCCTTGGCCGACCAACGGTTTTCTGGACAACCGAAGGAATCAATAATATGGTGATGTCAGCATAAATGGCCAACTGAGACAGAGAGAAGAAGCGCCAGATGGACTCCATTCCATCTACGCCGCCTTGAAATTCCATCCCACCTGTTGTCACTATTTCCGGCGTGACTCCGGTGAAGAAGAAGCTTGAAGAAGGGAGCCTCTAGACACGTGAGATAGTTAAGCCTTCTCTGGTTTATCCCTAACTCAGTAGCTTGGTTCTAAGTGTTTGGAGCATAGTTTCACTGCTGGCGGCCCAGCAGAGAAAGCTCCTGCTCTTCCTCTTTTTTGCTTTTTTTTTATTGTTTTTGTTTTTGTACCGGATAAGTAGGTACACGGCCACTGGAGATCAATTATAGAAGACCATCGTTGAACTTAAGATTATTCTAGAATAATGAATAGATGAGATTAATAATGGAAGACTGTTAATAGTTAAGATTATTAATGTGAATTTTTCCTTTTTTCAATCATCAAAAATAATGGCAGATGCTGAAGATTGTCGATCTAAAAAATAGTTCTTAAAATCTGCACATGTGAGAATAATATATCACATTAGACAAGAACATATAGGATTTTAACAATAGGGTAGTGCACATGCACAAAATTACCAAACCAAAATTAAAGATATCAGGTCAAACTATATACTACACTATACTCGAGTCTTTTTCTTCAAAATTTAAAGACCATACAAATGAGAGCACACAAATGAAAAAAATAAGCAATGTAACGTTTTATGAAAAATAATTGTTTGTCGCACAACATCAATTTATTTGATGGGGTCAATTTTTAAAGAGAGAAACCTCTCATATTGGTCCATTTAAAATGTTTTTAATTGGAATTATTTCGATCACAAACAAAATTAAATTCAAGTAAATCAGACCATATACGACTACACTTAGATAGATCAAATCAAATTTGACTGGGCTTAAACAATACGGGGTAATGTAATTCACATCATTCGGTCGTTTGTTAGACCAAAACAGACAGAAAATTTTGTTTACATGTGTCATTTTATAAAACATTGTGTGTTTGCTGCATGCTCCATAGTCCAGACTATTGGTTGATAGTCAATTTTGAAATTCATTAAAATTTGATATTGCTTATGAGGTGTAGCCAATGTTCTAAAAGGCGCTAGGTGCTAGTCGGCCGCCAGCCCAGCGCCTAGCTCATAGGCGGCTAGGCGGGTGCCTAGTCGGGGACATAGAAATTGCATTTTTATCTATATTTTTGCATAAATATGATAAGTAATATTGTATTTTTTTGTGTATAAAATACGTATATACATATACATTAACAAACATGAATGATAGAATTATCACATTTAATCATACATAGTATATGATAACTAATCACTTAACTTCATTATGTTATAAATATAAATAAAGATAAATTTTAGGTATATATACAAACATATATAGTTTTATCTTAATTTACAACTTCATTTCTTTATATCCATGGCTAGAGTTAAAGTATGTATATAACCTAGAAGATTAAAATTAAAAAGTAAAGTAATGTTCGGCGAATCTAGAAGGTCTAGGCGCCCGTTTAGGCGCTTTAGGCGGGCAACTAGGCGCCATAGGCGACCGACTAATTCACATAGACGGCAAACCAATTAGTCAGAGCGCCTAGACGAAAATCGGGGCGCCCGACCACCGCCTAGCGCCTAGGCGGGGACTAGTCGGGCGCCTAGAACGATTTTTAGAACAGAGGTGTAGCGCATGAAGCTTTTTTTTTTTGTGCGCATGAAGCTTATATTAAGAACAGTTTTAATTTATGTAGTATAATTTAATTAAAGAATTTAAAGGGAGAAAATTGTCTTGCTAAGGTTACCTTTAGTCATAATAGCGGTGCCCCAGCAACACCCAAAATAAAAGGTCAAATTTGTAGCTCGACCTTATTGTTGGGAACTTATTGTTGGGAACTTATTGTTGGAAGCTTTGGACTATAGCAATTTTGGACCTTTTTCATCCTTTTGCTGAGAATAGCCAGGTCTAATCTTTTTCCATTTTTTGATCGTGTCTTTCTCTGCTCTCATAATAACGACCTCTTTTAATTAAATCCATTTTCCTCTTTTGGTAATACAAAATGCAGGTCTGATCCCACATAAAAAATAGCATTTTTTTGGCCCGAGTCGAATTTTTGTAAAAGGCCCTTAAATAATGTAAAATTTGGATATTAAGATTTGTAAGCACTAATTTAATTTATATGCCTACATCAAATAATTAATCCCACATAGTTGCATGATATTATTTTGAATAATATTATTTATATTGTTGTTATCTTAGTAAAATAGAAAAAATTGTATACATACTACTAGAATTAAATTATTTATAGGCCCCTATTATTGACCAAATTTTTGGGGCCTGAGGCAACTGCCTCTTTGCCTCAAGAGAGGGTTCGGCCCTGCCAAAATGAGCTGAATCGGTTTATTCTGCTGAAATTTATGAAATTCTGTCTGAAGTGACTTTATTGACTGATTCTGCTTATTTATGAAAAAATTATATTAAAGATATATATTATTAATAGAGTAAAGAAAAAAAATATACGGAGTATGTAAAATAGCTAAAATGGTTCGCTATAATAACTTCAGCCAATACAGCCAGAAAAGTAACTTCAAACTTACTTTTTCTTATTATTACACAATTCACCGCACGAAATCAAAAGTTACGTGTGTTTGATGAAAAAGTTAGTTAATAAGCTTGATAAGTTGAAAAACATGATTACCAAACCGGCTCTTAGATATATGAAGCGTGGCAGCATAAATATCTCACTATGACTATATCAATGAGCAACAGGAATGACAATGAGATCCTTCTATAGATTTACAAATGAGATATTACCCGAAATAGGACTAAAAAGTTTGAAAATTCCAAAATAGGACTTCCATGTTTTTATTCCCAAAATAGGACTAATTACTGTCATGTTTTGGCAGTACCAGACTTCAAACATGGCAGTATTTTCCAAATTTGGCAATAATTAGTCCTATTTTGGGAATAAAAACATGGCAGTCCTATTTTGGAATTTTCAAACTTTTTTAGTCCTATTTCGGGAACTTTCCCTTTACAAATCATTTGCTCGTAGTGTTTGGCGCACCAATTGCATTGTGCCATGATTCTAATTAGAACTAAATGTTAACTGAAGAATTTACAAATCATTTGCTCGTAGTGTTTTAAATATTTTATCCCATAAATTAGAAGAATCGGCCAAACCCGAACTTCATAAACTTCTGCAGAATATGATAATTCAGTCAATTCAATGTTATCAAACAGGCTCTAAATCTTACTTATATTGTATTATCATTATTAAATTACAATTCAACAAAAAAAATTGTAGACATGAATATAATCATACATGTTTAATTTCATGTATTTGGCGCGGCGTTGAGCATTGACCGAGCTTAAGTGCGTTGACTGGGCTGGCCCGCCGGGTCCGAGATGACCTTCGACCCGGTAATGTGGCCGGGTGACTTCCCGGTCCGGTTTTTACAACATATTTAAATATATAGATATTTTGGTCATATTTAAACGAGAAAAATAATTTAAATATCCTAAACTTCAAAAGGGTATAAGGTAAGTACTCTAAACTTACAAATGTAATAATTATACCCCAAACTTTATATAAAAAGGTTATGTCAGCACCATGAATAAATATTTTTTCACAAATGTAACTTATCATGTACTTTCAAAAAAAACACGTTAAGTACATACATCGTAATACACAAAGAATTTATGAGAATGCAATTAAAATTAGATCGATTGTATCAGATATAATATTATTTATTTCACAGATGATATTTATCATGTACTTTCAAAAAAAAATCACGTTAAGTACATACATTGCAATACACAAATAATTTATGAGGATGCAATTAAAATTAGATTGTATCAGATATGATATTATTTATTTTACATTCTAACAAACTTTAAAATATTTTAAATTATGTATTTTTTCCAATAAATTTATATTTGTAAAATATATAAAATCATGGTGCGAACATAACTTTTTATATAAAGTTTGGGTTATATATTACGTACATATTCAAGTTTGAACTTTGAAGTATTAGAGCCCGTTTGATAATACCCAAATCGACTGTATTACCTAATTCTACTGAAATTCATGAAATTCTGGCTGAAGTAGCTGGATTGGCAGATTTTGTTGATTTATAAAAGAAATATATTTAAAATATTTTTTAAAAATAAAATATAACAAAAATTATATGAAAAAAGACTAAAATAGTCCTTTACAGTAATTTCAACCAATACAACCAGAAAATTAAATTCAACTTTTTTCTTATTATTACACAATTCAGCGCGAAATAAAAGATGACCTTTTGTGGCGAATATTACAAAAATGAAGCTAAAAGACAAAAAAGTGACATCTTTTTTTACATTTCCAAAAATATGACCAACTTCACATTATACCATGTAGAACAAAGTGATTCCGACCAATGTGACTTCGGCCAATATGACTCAGGCCACAGTGACTCCAATCAAAATGACTCCGACCACAATGACATGCTGACTCCATCGGCGGCAACACCACGGTCAGCGCCCCGCCACCGCCAACGCCACAATCATCCCCTTTGGTCCCCTTAAGTCCCTTACCCTAGTCTCAGTTCGTAGTCCCCCCTCCCCTACACCCATTCCTACATACCCAGGCATGGCCTCGTCCACCGCTCCCCTCCATGGTTCCCCAACTACCTCCCACCGCCATGACCTACCACGCCCAAAGCTTCCCAAAACCCAAAATAAACTTGTAACCTTAAGACCTAGTAAACCAGCCCACCCTGCACCTGTCCCGCTTCGGCGGCCACCCTCCTGCCCCCCACAAGACCAGCCCCCTTTTCATCCCTTTAGCATTGTTGATATGAAAATCTGACCACCACTTCCACAGATCTCCTGTGAATCATCTTCATTCATCGCAGAGGTCATTTCCCATGGGTGCACCGGAGCTTTGTAAATCGTCAATGGAATAGATGACAACGCGTCCTGGTCAGAGAAGAGAGATGACTAAACTTTAGCTGGGATAGATTGATGCTTCGCTGGGAGTGAAAATGGAGAAGACGGGAGAGATATCGATGCTTCATAGGGAGAGAAGATGGAGACGACGGGATCTAGGCTACTCTGGCTGGATGGGGGCTGCGGCAAGCTATGGAGGACTTATGGAGGACGTGCATTGACAATTCGTAGTTGACCGGTGAAAATGTGAGTGGTGGTGAGGCGACAAAGTGGTACGGCAAAGAAGATAATCATATTTTTGGAAAATATGAAAAGACTCGTATATGTGGAAATCAAAAGTCTATAAGTAATACACGGGTCATTATTTCATCAAAGATTATATGTTTTTTTGAAAAAATTGACTGATAAATCTGATAAGTCGAAATACATGATTATCAAACGCGCTCTTATCTCACACCCCAAATTTATGATATTTATATTTTCTCCCCTATTTGAACCAAACGGATTTAATTTTTGGCCCATTTTTTAGTCACCTACCTAGCAGGCTAGCAAGTAGCAAGCACAACCTAAGTTACACAAAAGAAAGAAAACATGAGCAGCTAGCTACGGCCTTGTCGCATCCTACTCCCCACCTTTGAACTTTATATAGGAATTGCAAGAATTAAGCTTCTCTATTCTTCTTTCGTACTTAGCTTGATTATTCTGCATGCACTGAGAAGGCCGGCAATGGCGGATGATGACTCAGTGGGAGGAGCCGGGACCTTTTCCCAGCTACTGTTCGATGCTAACGACGTCGTTGTGAGCCTTGGGACGGGCTCAGATGGCTGCCTCAACTTCACTTCTTCCTCCTCCGGCCACCCTAACTCTTCAAATATGCTCTGTTTTGGTACAGAGGATGATTTACGACCCATCAAGGTGACATGCAAATTAAAGCAGAAGCTAATAATTATCTTCTGATTCTATTTATTGGCCTTTTCTTGGGACCCCCCTTTTCTTCTTTTAAATTAACTTAATTCGAACCCATTTGCTTTGATTAAGAACTTGAAGAAAAAGAGAAAAAATAATGGAGAAGAAAGGGAGGATGTAGATAATCAAAACAGGGGAAACTACTGCAAGAAGAAGAAGCCCAGTGGGAGTGCCCATGCCACAAAGGTGATCAGCTACTTAAATTATTTATTTATTTATTTATTTATTTATTTATTTATTTATTTAATGAAGACAATTCATGCTTAAATTAACATTTCTTAGTAATTAACAACTATAGAGTTATGCATATGTTTGCAGCAGGCAAAGAGGAGAGAGAGTCTTGGAGATAGAATTGCAGCATTGCAGAAACTTGTGTCACCCTTTGGCAAGGTTTGTATAGTACAATAAAATACTACATACCCAGTACTTCCTCCGTTCTTTATTATCTGTCTCGCATTCCATTTTGGGATGTTTTTTTATTATTTGTCTCTCTTTCTATTTTAGGAAAGTTTTTGATAAAATACCTCCATTTTTTTTTACTTTTACCCTTCTTACTTTTTACAAACTACTTTCTCTTTTCTACTTTATCATAACTTTACTCTACTTAATATACTCTCTTTTCTACTTTATCATCACTTTATCACCACTTTACTCTTTTTAATATACTCTCTTTCCTACTTTATCATTTACCCTACACACTCTACATTTACCCTACTATTTTTCTATTAA
This sequence comes from Cuscuta epithymum, assembly GCA_945859915.1. NCBI lineage: Eukaryota > Viridiplantae > Streptophyta > Magnoliopsida > Solanales > Convolvulaceae > Cuscuta > Cuscuta epithymum. The sequence continues at coordinate 3,548,119 of CAMAPF010000938.1, forward strand.
AACCCGTGCCCAAGGCTAGCGGGACAGATAATAAAGAACGGAGGGAGTATATTTTAGAACTAAATGAAAGAAAAACATACATATATACTCCCTTCCTAATTGAGCTATACTAATATTCTTTTCTCCTTTTGAGCTTTGAATTTTTATTGTATCTTGAAGTCTTACTCTTGAATAGAATTCCTAATGAAACTTGTACAAGTATATGGCTATGAATTATCATTAGTTAAGAGTGTTTGGAAATGATTCTGCTTTTGCTTCCCTTTTCAATGAGGAAGTAGAATCAGAATCATTTTTCAGAAGCTGACGTTTTCTAGTTTAAAACAAACTATTTCTAGAAATATTTTCGAGCCCTAAAAAATACTTCTTCACTTTCACTAAAACACTCAAATACTCCCTCCGTCTCGTAAACAACTTCTCATTTTTCTTTTTGGGCAGTCTCGAAATTAACTTCGCACTTCAAAATTTTCCTTATTTGGCAGTCCCGAAATTATCTACATCAAAAGTAGTGTCAAACAGTGTCCAAACAACGTTTAAACAGTCCAAAACAGTGCATTCAACAGTAAAATCAAATTCATTTTCTTAATATGTGTGAAGTCAAACTGTACTTAATTGCGAGACGGAGGGAGAGAGTATATATTTCTGCTCACTGAAATAATAGAAACATTTTTAAGAAACAATTTTAATAAGAGATGCAGACACCCGGCCTTAAAATGTAACAAAGACACAAAGTAAGATAGTCCTCCAATTTTTCTATCTTTTCATTCGAGTACAAATGTTAATACTCCGTAAAAGAGAATTCTCTAAAGAGTAAAGTATTTTTAAACTTAAATTAAAAGTTACAAAGCATTTTAGAAATTTCTTTATTTTACTGTGTTTTTTAAGCCATGGAAATCACAACATGCAGGGAGATACAGCTTCGGTGCTTCAAGAATCCAAGAGTTACATAAAGTTTCTGCATGATCAAATTCAAGCCCTCGGCTCCCCATATCTGAAGAACCAGCCGACTCCCCACGGCGGCGGCGGCGGCGGCGGAGAAAACAGGGACGGAATGACATTAAGGAGCAGGGGACTCTGTCTCGTCCCCGTCGACCGCACTTCGCCTATAGCAACTCATTCTCCTCATAACGGCGCTGATATTTGGTCACCCGCCGCCGTATCCGGCTCAGCCCAGACCAAGAATCCGACCCACCGCTGTGGATTCCAAACAGGATCCGATCGGAATAATTAAAAGATCAGTGGATAATCATTGCCTGCCTTACACATTTTGTTTTTTGTTTCAATCGGTCAATGATGATTAGATAGATAATGTATCGAAATATGGATCCATGCATTTTTGGGCAGGCGTTTTTACTGGCCGGCGGTAAGGATCAGGTTTGAAGACATATCATCGGGCCGGATCGGAATGGAAAAAAGAAAAGTAGAAATGGTGAATTAATTGCGAAGTGTATGGTTTTGGAAACATGCACAAGTTAGCTTTCTTGTCAAACATTTGACTGATGAAATGTGATGATGGGTGGGTTCTTTAAAGGCTATGTGTTGCTTTTCTGGGTTAAACAGACAAGACTCTTCAAGCATGGCATGCCTTCCACTTGGCTTTCTGGTCATCATGATGACTTCTTTCTCCTAACTTTCCTTTTTCCCGGTTGCCTAGCAAAGAATCTTTCCTCATATTAATCTCCCCTCTTTTAAAATCTCTTTTAAAACCTTGCCAGACCGGCACATGAATTAATAAATCACAATTGAGTACGTCAACTTATATGACGTGAAGTAAAAGGTATATTATGTTGTATTTGGTCTTTTTAAGTACACAAAATCAGATTTTTTAGTGTTAATTGAGTACACCCGTTAGATTAAAACGTTAATACGGCTAAATTGACTAACAGAATGTCAATATGTCGACTTCTTGAAGATCGATGTCAGCCCCTAGCCCCCTGAATGCCCTTGATCGACTTCCCCTTGATCGGTGATAGTCCCCTGCAGATCGACGTCTCCTTGGTCGATGCACCCCTGCTGACCGACGCCCCCCGCAGGTCCATGCATACGGCCGAAGGTCATTTTTCCCTTTTTGGTCGACTTCGTGAAGGTCGGCGTCATAACCTTTGTCCATTACCTCTTCTTACTCAGCATTCTGTTAGCCAACTCAGCAATATTAACGTGTTAATCTTACAAGTGTACTCAGTTAACTTTAAATAACCAAGTTTATGCACGTACTTACGAATGTCAAATGCAATATAATGCACTCTTTACTCCAGTTCATACAAGTTGGTATACTCAACTGACTCTTTCCTCAATTAATAAAGTAAAACTGGTATAGTTGAGATTTGCGCAGATGAGAAAGAATTATTTGGAATCATAAATTTTTTACTTTAAAGGGAAAATAACAAAATTAATGGACAACCAAAAATGACAAACTAGCAAAGTTTTAAGGGACCCAAGGAGTATTAAATAGCAATTATACCAAATTTGGTCATGTTTATGTTGTTTTAAGTTTTTTACATTATTTATACTTTATCTATTAAATAATAAACAAAATTCGGTTTTCTTATGAATGCATGTCACAATGTTAGTAGGACGAGTGGAGTATAATTAATTGTTCCCTAATTTCTTTACATAACTAAGGTCAATGCGCAGGTGGCGGAATGGTACGGGATGGCGGTGGTGGAGCTTGGCGACGGACGACAACTGCTTGGTAATTAATTGTTCCCTTAGGGAGTTTGCAACAGCTTAAAAAAGGCACTTCTAAGCTTTTGACTTAAAAACTCACTTATTTACCAAACACTACCAATTTTTACTTTTTCTCCGCTTGCGTGTGAAAAGTGTTTTTCCCCTTTCTATTACACAAAAAGCACTTATTTTACCAAACACTACCAATTGTTTACTTTTCAAAGTCACTTTTTTTCAAACACTATGAACTTTTACTACTAATCACTTTTTCCTTACATCTCCAAAATTGTTTTTTTTAAGCAGAAGCAGTTGCAAATACTCCCTGAATCGGTTCGGCCATGAGTATTTATGTCTCAACACACATAAATTTTCTTATTTAGAAAATTTAAAATAATAATCCTTGCTTTTACATTTGGACCATGTTTTACTCCTACTTTAAAAATTTACTCATTCTTAAATAAGAACCCATGTCATTGCGCCTAAACTGTAGCGATTACTCGGCTGATGCCTGAGGGTTGGTTTGCAACTGCTTTTAAAAAAGCGCTTCTCAGCTTTTGGTTTTAAAAAGGCACTTATTTTTCCAAACACTACGAGCTCGTTTGGAGAACTCTGTTTTCGGCTTATCAGGCTTATCAGCCAGCTTTTTCACCAAACACGTAACTTTTACTTTCGCGCGCTGAATTGTGTAATAAGCCGAAAAAGTAAGGTTGGAGTTACTTTTCTGGCTGTATTGGCTGAAGTTACTGTAGAGGACCATTTTAGCTATTTTTACATATAATTTTTTCTTTAATTTATTAATAAAATATATTTTTAAAATATTTTTTTCTTAAATCAGCAGAATCAGCCAAAACAGCCACTCCAACCAGAATATCATAAATTTCAGCAGAATCAGCCAAAACAGCCGATTTTGGTGCTACCAAACGGGCTCTACAACTTTTATTTTTCTCGGCTTCCGCGTCAAAAGTGCTTTTACTTTTTCTATTACACAAAAAGCACTTATTTTACCAAACACTACCCACTTTTACTTTTCAAAATCACTTTTTTCTCAAACACTATCAACTTTTATTTAATCACTTCTCCCCATTTCATTAAAAAAAGCACTTTTTAAAAAGCAGAAGCTGTTGCAAACATGCTAGTTGGAATATGCTAGTACTACTTTTATTAAGAAAGAGTTGATATTAATTGATTGAATAAATAAAACGATTTAGATTTAGGTAAACATTATCAACTATAGAGTATAATGAGACAATCTTAACTCTTATGGAGAGTTTGCATAAATTTCAAAAAAGTTTTTTTTTTGCAAAAATTGAAATTAGTTCTTTTAAGTGACAACTAGATTTTGCACGCATACGTTGCACGGGATGCAATTGCAAGCTTTAAATTATTTGAAAATAATCACATGCATATAAAGAAATGTTGCGATAAAGATAAAACAGTGCATATATATATTGTTTTTAATAAAATTAAATGACGATTAAAAAAACTATTAGGTTATAAATTTGTATATAGACTTTCTTGTAACAATATTTGAAGTCTTTTTTTACAAGTTATCCGCCATCATCACATTTAATAAATCATCACATATAATAAGCTTTAACGCATATGAGATGTTACTCTTGAAATCGCAACGTAGAGTTGTCCATAGGTAGAAGCGGGACAACGTAAAAAACACTACCATCTCCAAAGACTGTCTCTAACTCCAAACACTAACCTCATGTAAGTAATCATCAAAGGGAGCTGTCTGCGTTAAAATGTAAATCGGAGTTCAAGCCATATGGAGTCAAGCTAAGTTTGGAATAAATTTACGTCCTCTATTTGTTCCCGACATCATCTTAGTCTCGAGAATATGTGTTCTGACTTCTGAGTTTAGTGACGGTAAGGCGAGTATCACACACAAATTAGAAAAACCGTCAACATTTCTCATTAGCGTCACAAGCTAGTACTGCATTCACTTTGAGCTTAATTCATGACTTGGTACACTAGAGCATTTAATGCTATTTAGAATGAGAGTCCGTTTTGTAGCACGGAAATCTGTTGTTTTGACGGTTTATTAAGGGAATGGTGGTAGCGGCCGCAGTTGTCTTCATTGTCATTCGTCGCTCCAATTGCTTGTGCCGTTTCTTTGTGTGTTTTCTAGGTATTATTACACTCGTAATATAAGGTGTTGTCGTGCCTATAAAATAAAAATACGGAGTGTGTTTGGGTTTGCTTGAGAAGTGATCCAAATGATAAACACTCTTTCGTGGGGTTCTACTTTTAAGTTTTAACTGATACTCCGTAATTTGTTTAAGAAATCATATAAACAATACTCCGTATTTAGTAAAGTTTGCAAACAAAATTAATTTTTTCATGATAAAGAAAGTAATTTTTGAACAGAAAAAATTGCAGTGTTTGTTAAAAAATACATACTAGTACTGCGTAGTATATTGTATACTGCCTCCGGTTTTTATTAAACTTCACACTTTGACTTCACACAAAATAAGGAAATAAATTTGACTTTACTGTAGAGTACTCTGTTGAGACACTGTTTGACACTGTTTGGCACTGTTGAGACACTGTTTGGCATTGTTTGACACTGTTTTGATGTAGATTTCTTTGCCAAAAAAGGAAATAAGGAAATGTGAAGTTTATTTTAGACCGTCCAAAAAAGGAAAGTGTGAAGTTTATTAAAAACCAGAGGGAGTATTAAGCATGCTCTAAAAGGCATGAGGCGTGACAAGGCGTCTAGGCGTGAAAATGCGTATTAGATTTTTATTGATAATTACTATATTTTATATTGATATATGAAGAAAATATATAAATATCCAAAATACATTATACATGATTGTGCCAAAGTTTTTCTTTACTTAATATACAAGTATATAGTTTTTAAATTATAAAAAGTATCATACTACGTACAAAATACACTACAACATTTTTAGAACTAATGTAACATTAAAGATGTACCATACCTATAAAAGTGTTACATATTTATCTAATGTAATACATTAATTTTTAGATCTAATGTAACACTTTCTAGAGGTATACATGTTACATTAGGAACTATAAAAGTGTTACAATAGGGCAAATGCAACATGGGCAAATGTAATTATAAAAAAGTGTTACATTTTCTCTAATGTAACACTTTTTAGTGATATTGTAACACTTTTGGGTGATACATTAGGGGTTAAAATGTTGTAGTGATAAATATTGTTCCTTTTTACTAGTCCGTATTAGATTTCATGTACAAGACTATAGTAAAACAATTTCAACCAATTTAGTCATAAAAGTAACTGTAACATTTCTTATTTTAGTTATTACAAAATTTAATGCGTGAAATCAAAAACTACATATTTGATAAAACAGCTGATGATTGGTAAGTGATAACATGAAAAACTACATATTCTATTACTATAACTATCTAGGACAATCATATAATCCATTGTTACTAAGAAAATTTTAATGTAATATCAAGACTATTGTTGGTTTGATAAATGAAGAAAATTATTTTAATTAAAAGTTGATGGACATCCACCGTATAGGTTTTGGTCTCCTTTGTGTTCCTTTCCAATTCTAGTTTCCCACACTGATACTTGTGAGGAACTCAACTCTAGTATTAAATCAGTCTTCTCCACACAGAAGAATACACCCTGAGGCTTGTGAAGTTGGTAAAATATACTCCCTCCGTCCCCTTTTAAATGAGACGAGAGATGGTGGCACGGGTTTTAAGAAAAGTGAGTTTGTGTGGTTGATATTAATTGATAAAGTAAGAATAAAGTAAGAATGATTTTGAGCCACACAAAGTTTACCAAATAAGGTATGGGGCAATTAAATAGGGACATCCCAATATGGTAAAACGGGACATTTAAAAGGGGACGGAGGGAGTATCGTACATCGGAAATTTTTGAAATTATTATCAACTTCTTCCGGTCCATCGTCCGCAGAAGAAATGATTATCAACTTCTTCCAGTCCATCGTCCGCATCTGCGTTGTCCCGATTCCTTCTCTCAGGCCATTGCCGAGTCCGCATCTGTACTGGGCTCATTGGTTTCACCTTTTCTGATTTTCTTTTTTGCTTTTCTGTTTCCTTGCTTAAATGAGTTTTATGTTAAATTCAAATGAGTATAACGTCCAAAATGAATGAGCACACAAAAATGCGTTTTTAAATTTTTGATACTCATTTTGTAAGTTATGCATGATCATTTAGTACTATTTTATACTCACTTTAAAAGGTTGCACACTTCAAACATATCGTACTACATTAGATTCACATTAGAAATGAGTTTTCTGTTCATTTAACAGAAACCATTTTTTCCATTTCAATAGAGGAGGCTTGATGCTCAATGAAGATATCGTGATTTTCAACTAACAAACCAACTAACAAATTCATTAGTGCTCATTTTGTTAGTTACGTATGTTCATCTGATACGATCTTATACTCATATATTAGACTCCTAATACTCAACATAATCGACCAGATGCTCATTAAAAGTTCACTAATGCACATTCACAAGAAATTGTAGTTTTCATCTCAATAACGGATGTTTGATGCTCAATTAAAATGGCGTGATGTTCAACTAACAAAACCTTACGATTTTCATATCAATATACACTTTGTAGTTATGTATGCTCATTTGGTACTGATGTAATACTCATTTTTACAATGCCATATCAATGTAATTTCAAAAGTACTCCGTATCATATTATATTAGACTCACATATTGAAATTAATAAGAGTGGATTATAGATATAATTTAATAAGTTTTTATAAAAGAAAAAATAAGAAAAAGACAGAGAATTAGAATATATGAAGCAAATATCGTGAAACTCATTGTTAGCCTCCTAATACTCAATAAAATAGGCCAGATGCTCATTAAAATTACACAATTGCTCATTTAGCGGAAGCCGCGATTTTTCGCTTAAATTACAAAATTGCCACCGAAAAAAATTTGCCTGTATTGATTGTTGTGTTGTCTTCCTTAGTTGGGTCGGGTGTACGTACACCCGGTTGTATGATATAGGCTTTTTGTGAAGTTATGCGAGCTATTAAGCTAACGAGCAAGTAAGCTTCAAGGGCAGACTTACGGCCCAGATCATTGGGTTTATCTAGTGGGCTGCTTTTTCTCATGCCTAATAGGAGTGCAAGGTGTTTATGGACGCCTCGCCGTTGTGGTGCCTTTGACCGTCTTTTAAACATTGACAGTAAGTAATACTGCGTATATTAATTAAATTAATTGACCTATTCAAGGACTCAAGTTACATTAATTAGCCTAATTTAAGTCATAATTGTAGGATACGTGTTGCATGAATATAGTGCATAAATACTGCGTATATAATTTCACTTGCCACAACACTTTATCATAAGTGTTACATCAATACTAATTATATGCAACACATATAAGTAAGTGTTGCAAAAATCTGCACTCTAGATATTTATTCAACATTTATAAATAAGTGTTACAAGATTCTAATCATAAATGTTATATGTAATATAAAAAACAAGTGTTGTAAACGAAGTGTTGCAAAAAGCATGTTTTGTCGTAGTGAAAGTCATGATTTGTTTATGATTTATGAGTATTTTAATATAAATGTTCCTGCTAAGTCATGGTGGCTTGATTCTGGTTCAATGGTTCATGCCACAAATTCTTTGCAGGGATTCCATACAATCCAACGGTTGAACCACATCCAAAGGACAATTAAAGTGGGAAATAATGAAGACTTAAATGTTGAAGGTGTAGGTTCACTTTCATTAATGTTAGAAAGTGGTTATAGTTTAAGTCTTAAAAACACAAAAATGTTGTTATCAATTTTAATAATAATGTTGTTGGCTATGGTTGTATTGATGGTTATCTTTATATTTTTGGATGAATCGAAAGTATATATTAGAAACCATCCAAAGTGTGGATGGTTATCTTTATAAATTGTCTCTTGATAATCATTTTATGGAATCCATACTATCATGCAATATTGATGAATGAGAAAAGGAAAAAAAATTGATGAATGTGTGAGTGAAAGGAAATGGGAAGGGGAAACTTTGTTTAAATTATGACATCAACGCTTAGGCCACACTTCCCGAGATAGGATGATATGTCTCATAAAAGATGGAGTCTTACCATCTTTAGACTTCTCAAATTTCAATACATGCATCAAATGCATTAGAGGAAAATTAGCAAAAGATAATAAGAAAGGGTTCATACATAGCTCAGGGTTGTTGAAAATAATCCATACCGATATTTGTGGACCTTTTCATGAAGGCATGCATTGGTGGACATAGATCATTTATTACATTTATTGATGATTAAGGGAAAATCTGAGTCACTTGATATGTTTAAGACTTTTAAGGTCGAAGTTAAAAATCAACTTGAACGTAATTATGGCATGTACTCCTGAACAGAACGGTGTTGCCGAGCGGAGAAATAGAACTCTTGTGGATATGATGAGGAGTATGATTGCTAACTCCACATTATCTCAATTCTTATGGATAGAAGCATTAAAAAGGCAGTACATATCTTGAATATGATTTTTTCAAAATCTGTCTCTAAAACTCCGTATGAGTTATGGGCAAGAACAAAATCAAGTTTAGGCTATCTCAAGGTATGGGGATGTCCAGCTGAAGGTAAACTCTATAATCCCCAACAAAGAAAACTTGACATGAAAACTGTCAGATTGCCTTTTATTTAATATCTTGAACGTTCAAAAGGATACCGGTTTTATTTCCTTTCACGTAGAGCACACATTGTTGAGACGAGACATGTTGAGTTCCTAGAGAACTCTAACATGAGTGGGAGTTGTTCACTGATGTGAGTTTTCTCGCACTTAAAATAATGTAACAGTATAGGGTATAAGTACGAGTATCGTCTCCACAGGGACGGAAAAAGGGAATTAAGAATTAAATAAATTCAGCGATTAAAAATAAATAAATTAAATGCAATTGTGCGAGTTTTGGATTTTTGGAAAATTAACTGAAGCGAAAAACGATTAAAATAAATGGGTTCTCTCTAATTAATGACAATATGGAACATGAATTGATTCCGGGGTAATCAGATTTCTGACTGATCAAGCTTAATCACATAAAATTATTTAATTGAGCAACACCAATCAATACTATGTTTTAACCGCTCTCGCGGCGTAGAGTACAATAATTTAGGGAACCAGACTGATATCTCATGCGACAGATATCTAAAATTATTGTCAAGACGAGCAAGTGTACGGCCCTCAATCGTTACTAATCTCTTAGCGAACGATTAAGTGTGTGTGAAGGTGTCCTAGAATTAAGGGTTTACAGACTGTTTAAATAGAAAAAACGGAGAAATTCTTGCCGAAAAAGGAACCGGGAGCGCAGGCATGGCACCCACACACGACGTGAGTGCCCCAATGCGTCAGGATAAAAAAACGCACAAAAATGGCCACGCACGGCATGCGTGGCGTCCAGTAGCTCCTACGTGATTTCTTTCTTCCGTGCACGACATGCGTACTTTGGGCGCACGACGAGTGTCTTTCCTTTCTGAATTTGACTATGATTCCTTCACCAAATTTGTAGCTAAGGAAATCGTCCATCCAACACTACTTGCAAAACTTGATTTGGATCATCCAATCAAAATATATGAATAAAATGGTGGAATGTCGCATCCTGAAATCGCAACAGCGATTATCTGACATTCTCGTCTGTTTCACCATGCTCCTCTAAGATTCTCGTAAAGGTGTCTTCATATAATTTGAATCCCTTGAAGTTAGCTTTCATATGGAACTTTATTCATTTACTTTGGATGTTTCTACAAAATGATATGCTTGAACGATTGACAGAACATCATCCTGACCGCCGTTTTCAAGCTCTATTCGTCATCTTTTGATCTCGTAGCCAATTCTTGAGCTCCTTTGCCTTCAAAACTTTGTATTTAACACCTCATTGACCTCCAATGCTCATAATCAACTCTCAAATACATCTTGACTTGTCCTGGTTACTTCTCAAACACCGGTGCCGGGCTCAAATTCCCTGATTTTGACTCCAAAAATACCAAACTCGAACCAACACCTGGTAGAATATGACTTGCACTAAAAATGAGACTTATGACGCCCTAAAGCTAGGAATACCTTCAAAATCCGATCTCAACACGCATCAAATGCGTGTCAAAATACGGACTTATCATTCACCTAATTTTGTTGATCTCCAAGAGATGAGGGAGGAGACTACGATGATTATATCGATCTCTATTATGCCTAATTCATCTCTTGATAATGTTGTTGCCTCAAATGTACCACTTAATGAAGGTACATCAAATTTTGAGGCAAATGACAACATCATGACCTTAATAGCTCATTTCAGTTTCAAAACGACATTTCTTAATAATGGAGACTTACATGAAGATGTGTATATGTCCCAACTAGAAGGTTTCAAGTCTAAGAGACTAGAACACATAGTTTGCAAACTTAAGAAATCGATTTATGGGCTCAAACAAGCATCACATTAGTGGTACTTGAAGTTTGATGAAGTAATCAAGAAGAATGACTTCATAAAGAATCAAGTGGATCAATGTACATATTCGAGAATGATTGGGAGCGAATTTGACATTCTATTACTTCACGTTGATGATATTTTGTTGACAAGTAGGAACTTAGATATGTTTCAAGAGACAAAGCGATTCTTTCACGAAATTTTGACATGAAGAATCTTGGGGAAGCTTCTTATGTAATAGGCATAAAAATCCACCGAGATCACGTCAATGCGACTATAGGTTTGTCTCAAAAAGGCGTACATAGAACGTGTCCTTACACGTTTCAATATGTTGTTGGGAATTTTTGGGGTATTTCAAATGAATATAATATTTCATTTTTGGAAAAAATTTATAGAGACTTAAAAGATTATTTTTTTTCTCCTCCATATTAAAGCAATGGAAGCAAAAGATCAAATAATTAATGTTGGTTTACACCTAGCCGGTCATATTTCTAACGTTAGTATGCTTTTAATTTATAACTATTAACTTCCCTTTTAATGATGAAACGTTTTTTGTATTTAATCTCCTTTATCATGGATTAAATGTTCCTCTTTGTGAATGAGAATAAAACCACACGTATGTATGTGTTTTGTAAGATGAATTCCTTTGGTCTTATTACATGAGTGGAAAGCTACGTACAAGGAAAAACTCAATAACATACCCACATTAGAAAATATATACATACATACATGCATACATATACTTGAAAGCAAGAAGTTCAATTGACAATTTTGAGTACTGGCTAAGATATATACATATATGAAAACATACATGTATATGGAGATGAAGTTTGAGAGTTTTGATTTTGAATGATAAAGTGTCTATTTGTGCTACAATTCCTTTCTCATATATCATTATTGGGTTCATATATTATTTTCTTCTCGTTAGTTCTGATAACAGTCTTACAACCGCAAGGCTCGTTATATCTTGGGGGAAATTTCCGTACGCCGGAAATAATTCCTTAGGACAGCGTCTGACGCATCTCGAGCTTCTAATATATTTTTTAGTTTCTTTTAGTGATTATTCTGCAGGTCAATTCCCAGAGCTAGATGGTCAATGAGGTCAACCTGGGAGAAACACGATCAACACGTTGATTTTGGAGGGATAGAGCCAACAATCTAAGGAATTATGGCGAATAAGAATTACGCCTACAGAATTGTCAACGTGTTCGAAACTCTCCTTGAGACAAGCAATGAAAATTATAGTTCCCACTAAATTGTCAAATTTGCGGTATGTGTTTATAACTATTCAGGTTACAAATAGCATTTTTTGTTTTAACAAAAACTTTTAGTATAAACACCATTTTTGTTAATGGAAATTTTGGGTAAAAGGAATCCACCAAAATAAAATGTAAATTTAGTTGGCGGTGATGATATTAATTGTTGCCGTTGTTTTTCAAAATTGGCTAGTGAGTAGTGTGAATGAATAAGTGGTAGACTTTAATTTGAGACAACCAAACTCATTTGTGAATACAAAAAGGTGTTTTGCCTCCTATTGTCCAATAGGGGATGACGAAATAGAGGTTTCTTTAAACTCACATCAGGAAATCTGTTATGTCCAATTGAAGTATTTCAAGTGTTCGAGTTTTGAATTATTTTAGTTCTGTTCATCTGGTGGGAACAAATGGAATAAGTTAAATTCAATTTTAATTGTAATAAAATTGAAAACGGAGTGTATAGTATAATTTGCTTAGAAATAAAATGCATCTACTTATATTGATTAGTTATTTTCAGTTGCAACCGGTTTATTATATTGATCCCATACATGCCAATATGGGCTTGCAAATGTCTTTTACGTATTATGTTGAGTCTATTCACCATTATGTCTTCTTTAAACTTTCATTAAATGGTGGTTTTGAATAGAAACCATTCTCTTATTGCTTGGTAAAGCTGAAGGGATTCAACTTTTAGTTGAGATTTTAAGTGGTATTTTTATATGTTAGTCTTTATATTTATTTCACATATATACTCATGCATAATCTATGTCTGATTGTTAATAATACTTAAACACCTCTAGAAAATTGTGAAATGTGTGACTGCTCAATATAAATTTCTATTAATAATATTTTTACGTGACTAGAGGTGATGGAAGATTTTGTAAAGTTGAGATTTTGGTAAGATATGAATTTATATAAATAAAGGCTGCATATAAATTATTTTAATATAAATGAAATTATCTCCCCGTGAATTTTAGAAGGGCTATGCACCGGCTTTCAAATATTTAAAAATGTGGGGGTGCTAAGCTAAAGAGTTATTGCATATTATAAAGAGAGAAAATATATTTCTGGGTTGCTTTTTTGTATGCTGAAAATATGTGTTTTATATATGTTTATTATTTTAAATTATATTGTGATCAAAAAATACTTTTGTGAAGGGGAAAGTATTATTTGGAACGTATATTTGATAAAAGATGATTTTGACGTGAATCATCAGTTTTTATGTTGCTAATTGTGTTGTTATGCTTATTAGCTACCTTGAGTTAATAAATGGCTTATATAATTTTGTTGTTGTTTATTCATATGTTAAAATAGTGGAGCACATGGTTTTCTTATATTGAAGAAATTGTGTAGTGGTGTGTCATGCTTTAAGCTATATTATGTTTTAGATTAATGTGATGAATTTTGAAAAAACATTGTGCATACACCAAATGATGCATGTGAGATTATTGGTTTATGTGTTGCTAGTATTTTTTTATATGCTTATTTCAATAGCTATATTGAGTTGATATTTGAAGTCAATAAATGTAATTTTGAGTATTAAAGCCATAGGGAAGAATGATGGTATTTTACTATCATTATTTTGTGAAACTTCTTAAGAAATTTAGTATTTCAGTGTTAATAATGTGAATATCTTTTATGACTTTGAAAAAAAACACCTAATGTGATTCCAAGGCTCAATATGTATGAAAAAAATGTGGGTTTGTTACAATTAAAGAAATGCGTGTTACCCACCATAAAATGTCGGAAGATTGAGCCAATATATGAAAATCCAAATGAGATAATTGAAACACCTTAGAAGGTTTTGAGGTATTTGAGAGACTCTGTTAATTGTGGTACATTGATTGAGATTATCTGTTGTAAGATATTGATACAACGATGATATGATTTGTTGAGAAATATCCATTGTAGTAGAGCGGTACAACGATGTTATATATGAGAATTATCCATTGTACTATGATGATACAATGATGTTATATATTATATTGAAAACTATCCGCGAGGATATAACATATTAGTGAAATTATCCGATGTACAAAAGTGTCACATCGATGCTAGATCTTATTGAGAGTTATCCGTTGTATTTCCGGGATACAACGACGTCATCTGAGTCGACTCACATGAGATGATATAAAACAGTGGATATCCATTCACCCTTAAAGTGATGTAATGATGTTTGAGAAATATAAATGACTTTGAAGAATGGAATTATTCCATTGATTTTGTGAAGTTAAAAGGAATTAGCTACTCATTTGACAGAATCCCTATGACGTTAAATGACTAATTTAAACATGGGGTAATTTGAGTTTGCACCCCACTTTATTGTTCAAATTGGACTTTGCACCCCGTTTTTAAAAATCTTTGTTTTTGCACCCCAAATCCATATGAAAAGACAAAAATGCCCTCGGTCAGAATATGTTGTAGGCCAACAGAACTATTAATGGAGGAGCATTTTTGTCATTTCATGTGGGGTTGGGGTGCAAAAATAAAGATTTTTAAAAATGGGGTGCAAAGTCCAATTTGGACAATAAAATGGGGTGCAAACTCAAATTATCCCTTTAAACATCGAGGGAAATGGACTAATGTCACTTTGACAACAATTAGGGATGGGAACCCAACTTGTGTGATTGGAGATCCCATGAACCTAGTTCATATGGGTAATAACAAGTCTTGTATTTGTTCTGCTAGCCTTGTAAAATGTCTATTTCTATGATGTGGAAGGCTAGACTGTAAGTCTTGTAAAATTGTCATAACCCTTAAATTATGGGTGGTGTGTTAAGTGCAGATACACGTGATGAGGTCACCTATATGAGTGTGAGGTGGGTCCGCCTCCATGAAACATTGACAACGCTTCTAGAGCACTCAAGAAAACCAAACACGCGCACGGCCTAGAGGCGCATGCACAACGGCGTTAACGACGAGAAAGGTGGGGGTGAAAAATGATCCCCTAACACACTAACTTACCAAAGTAGATTATTGGTTCATAGAAACTACATGTTTCACCAAAAAAATCGGTATTTAAAGACTTAGGCGTCTATGTCTGGTTCAAGTCTACGAACACCAGATTGAAAAACCTCACCCCATATATGAAACCCAGTAAGGAATTTCTATTTTTAAATACTTAAAATACTCATTTGAAATATGTGGGGAATTGTTGGAAATTTTGGGGGTATTTCAAATGAATATAATATTTCATTTTTGGAGAAAATTTATAAAGGCTTAATGTTGGTTTATACCTGGCCGGTCATATTTCTAACGTTAGTATGCTTTTAATTTATAAGTATTAACTTCCCTTTTAATGATGAAACGTTTTTTGTATTTAATCTCTTTTATCATGGATTAACTGTTCCTCTTTGTGAATGACAATAAAACCACACGTATGTATGTATTTTGTAAGATGAATTCCTTTGGTCTTATTACATGAGTGGAAAGCTACGTACAAGGAAAAACTCAATATCATACCCACATTAGAAAATATATACATACATACATATACTTGAAAGCAAGAAGTTTAATTGACAATTTTGAGTACTGGCTAAGATATATACATATATGAAAACATACTTGTATATGGAGATGAAGTTTGGGAGTTTTGATTTTGAATGATAAAGTGTCTATTTGTGCTACAACTCCTTTCTCATATATCATTACTGGGTTCATATATTATTTTCTTCTCGTTAGTTCTGATACCGGTTTTACAACCAAAGGGCTTGTTATATCTTGGGGGGAATTTCTGTACGCCAAAATAATTCCTTATGACAGCGTCTGACGCGTCTCAAGATTCTAATATATTTTTTAGTTTCTTTTAGTAATTATTCTGCAGGTCAATTCCCAGAGCTAGATGGTTTGAGGTCAACCTGGATGAAACACGGTCAACACTACGCTGATTTTGGAGGGATAGAGCCAACATATGCAACATTGTTCTCCGTCAGTTGCTCCAGTAGATACGGGAGATTTTTTTCGGTTTATTCCAATGCCCGAAAACTAAAGAAGAAAAGGAGCAAATGAGGCTAATTCTCTATGCATCAGTAGTAGGGTGTTTGATGTATGCTTAAGTTTGTACTCGTCCTTATATCGCTTATATATCTGGCGTGCTAGACATTTATCAATCTAAACCTAGCCTAGACTATCGGAAAGCTGCTAAGAAAGTCTTAACACATCTTCAAGGGACAAAAGATTACAAACTTGTTTATAAAAGAATTAATGAGTTGGAAGTTGTGGGGTTTTCTGACTCTGACTTTGCTAAATGCAAAGACGATAAGAGGTCGACATCGGGATATAATTTAATGATGTCAGGTGGGTTGATATTATGGAGGAGTCATAAACAGGAATTGACTGCCACGTCAACTATGATGGCGAAATATATTGTAGTTTACGATTCAACTTGTCATGGAATGTGGTGTGCACTCAAAATAATAATACAATACAACAATTATACGTAGTATAATGAAGTAAGGTTCGTATCCACAGGGAAAGGAATATTTCTCTTTTTAGTTAACCAGTAACAAAAAGGGGGGGTTTAGGTTTGAGTGATTTAATTTAATTAAATACGAAGATGAACGAGTTATGTGGTTTAATTAATGAGAAGGAGACTTGGTTTTGCTTTTATCCACTTAATGAAATGTTCGTCGATCCCGGTTATATCTTTAACTATCTTCCTCTCGAATACTCAATCGAGGAGTATATCCAGTTCATCGAGGGTAGTTATTAATAACGAGATGCGTTCATTAATAAAACTTACTATTGAGTCAATATAGAACAAGCGCCGTATATTAACTTGATAGTAGCAATAAACTTAAGATGAAAACGATTGAGATTGATAACCTCAACACAAGCGGTTTATTGGTTACTCAATGTAATTAATTACCCTTAGATTATTAACCATGAGATGCATGCATTAATAATCCAAGTTTACTACCGTGAAAGGACCGAATTAATAACAAGCGTATTAATCGACCGATTCTAGTATTAATTAATATATGAAACAAAACTAGTTGATCCTTTAAGTAATGTTCAAAATATTAATATGAAATATGAATATGAATTAATCAATACTCAAGAAAGAATATTAAAGAAGATGAATCCTACTATAGTTAATATCAAGATGTTAACTAATTGTCATCTTAGTAACACTCCCCGATATTAACATAGAGGAAGAAATAACTATTACTATAACTAATGTCAAGATGTTAACTAATTGTCATCTTAGTAACACTCCCCAACATTGATATATAGAAATAGTATTTAAAGGAAGAATTAATATTCAAGGAAGAAGATTAAAGATAATAACTCACAACTTACAAATTCATTAAGCTTCAAAGGAGCAAAACCAAGATGGAAGAGTTTAGCTCCTCATTTGGAGACTAAACATGCTATAAAAATATAAAAGAAATACTATTCTAAACTGAGCTTAAGAGTATGGAAGAAGGGATGATTAAAAGTGAAGGAAAATGGGGCTATTTATAGGTGTTTTTCAACACCTTTGGCCGGGTACCCGACCGGGTAAAGTGCCCACCCGACCGGGTGCATGTCAAAATCAAATATCTTCCACGTTCTGGCGATCTTCGGCACGTTCTGGTGTTCCGGGTCAAGTCGGACCCGACCGGGTGAAATACCTCACCCGACCGGGTGATGTAATTTCCTGAGCAGTTTCGCATTTAAATTTCTCACCCGACCGGGTGCAATACCTCACCCGACCGGGTGATTGTCCTGGGCAGCCAAGAATTATTTTTCTTCACATTCAAAGTCTTCCTTTCCAACACCATAATTCCTAACTCTACTTTACAACTTACAAATGAGAACTAAAATACAATTACAACTAAAATCACACAAATGTTTATAAACTAAATAAAATGGTAAACAATCCACACAAATCAAACATAAAAAGACACATTTATGCACTACTAATTAGTGCATATCAGAATGCTATTAAGAAATCTAATTAAATGACTCAAGGTACTAAACTCCACTTCGAGGCCACTGAAGATTTATTGGTATAATTCTGTAGTCGTAAGCTTTTCAAACGGAAATAGTTTGAGCGCAACTAAATTATATCTCAATACAAAGTTTTTATTTGTATGTGAATGAGTGGAAGAAAATAATCTTTGCATCGAGTACATTATCACTCATGATATGTTTGGCTATCCGCTAACAAAAGGTCTACCACCCATGACTTATTAAGAACATGTGATGAAAATGGATTTTAGTCGAGACCTCACTTGATTAGCATAGTGCTCTTATGAACAATTCATGTACATGATGATTTACTTGAATATTTAAATGTCTATCATATGTGTAGACAAATTACAAATTAATTTGATATCGTAGACAAATTAATAATAATTACCACATTACAATTGATCATTTATATTTAATGATCTTAAAGTCCTAATACATGTTATATAATATTATTAGTGGGAGTCCCGTAACTAAATAGATGCATGTGGTTGCACTTCTCTACATTGGGTATGTAGAAGATATATTTAGCCAACTTGATGATTATTGGTCACTAGGCCAAATGAGAGAATGATGGATGATTTCCAATTAATATGGCCTAAGGACCAATATTAATATGTGTTTTATATTTATGTATTATATATGTAATTATGTACTACCTCCGTCCCGTTGGAATGTTCCCGTTCGGTTTACGATGCTTGACTGACGATAAAGCAACTCGATCCCTGTTCACACTCCGCTTATTTTTAGTAAATAAAATTTACATATTCAGAAACTACATTAAAACCGCTATAAAGCCTGATCAAGAAAAGTTCAATTTGATAAAAATTTGATATATAAAGTAAAAGATTAGGAGTGACCTAAGTTGACCAATGAATAGTGAACGGGAACATTACAACGGGACGGAGGGAGTATTATATATGTATTATTTTATGGAAATAATACTTAAGGGGTATCATTGTGGTAACACCCTTTAAGACAAAACATGAGAGGTTGTGATTATTGGTTTTTTCATTATTAATACTCCCTCTCCCTTGCCAACTCAAGCACATGCACGCAACACCCATGGGGAGAAAATCACAACTCCTTAATACAATATACGCCATCTACTTTTGTCCTAAAAGCAGTGGCAGGCCTATATTTGAACAAAACACCTTTTGTTCAAAAGTGTTCATGTGAACATCCAAAATTTTCAACTAGGATTGTATGTGTATTAGTGTTAAATTTAATATATGTATATGAACACCCAAAATTTACAAAATAAATTTGAACCTTCAAAATTAATGTGCACGATCCGTCACTGCCTAAAAGGGATTACACATCAAGGGGAACAATGATTTCTTCATCAACAATTTATTATATAGTGAAGTTTGGCTTCCCATCATGTAAGTTTATCTATATGATCATATAGAAGTTCATGAACTTGTATATGATAATAATTTCTAACATATAGTGTGATGTGTAGATCACTAGATCTTGGTTCTCATGTATTATAATAATTAACATAAGTGCCATCAACTCGATCACAAACATTAGAATTAATTAGACATAGAGAGGTATTCACTCTTGAAAAAATCAATGACTCGTTAATCACTCTAGCTTGAAACCTATAATAACCAAATTGTTAATCCTTTCATTCAAAACACATTTATCTCATGTCTCTAGTTAACCATTAGAACAAAACACTCGAGCATGACTCTCTAGCTTGAAACCTATAATAACCAAATTGTTAATCCTTTCATTCAAAACACATTTATCTCATGTCTCTAGTTAACCATTAGAACAAAACACTCGAGCATGACTCTTGGTTAGTTGAAGCATGTATTGGTGAAGATGCATATAACATTTTTAATGATGCATGTACATGAACATTTTTTAATATTCGTTGATATGGAAAATTGGCAATGTCTCGAAAAAACCGGCCGAAAATAAATGAGCTATAGGTCTTGAAATATTTTATTGTATAATACTCTTTCTGTCCCCCTACCGTTGTCCCGTTTTTCCTTTTCTGTCCGTCCCATTAAATTTGTCTCATAAAATATTTGGTCATATTTGGGTAGTTACAATTCATTTTTACTTTATTCACACTATATCATTTCAATACCAACAATACAATTACATTTTTTTTAAAAGTTGTGTCACACCCTCTTGTCCCAAACCTAATGGGACGGAGGTAGTAGTATTTATGTCTATATATACTTCGTATTTGTTGATATCTTTTTCATCAACTCTCCTATATTCCTAAGTTATCTTTTTCCTTTCAAATGTTTTTGACATTTTTATATCAAATCACGCTTTACTGAAGTTATTTTAAAACCATTTATAACAAGGCATATCGATCAAGCTGATGAACACTTGTTCACAAAATGTAACATTCTACTACCATGACAAGTATATGATCAGGACCCCCCCCCCCCCGGTCCACATACTCCCGCAATCTCAATAGGCCCAACAGTTACAGGAGGCTCAAGTATAGCAACTGGATATCCCTCGGGCCCAAGTCCGAGGGCTTCAGATTACAGCGTCCCACTACATTTCGCCTTAACAAGAGGTCTAGATCATTCACGCATTCGTCTGAGCCCTCGGTAAAATAACCTTCTTCGCTCTCGGTCCCAACACAAAAGACATTCAGACTAGCATTTCTCATCTCCCAACCCCCACATTTAATGTTGCACCACATGGGCGCTCCATAGGCATGACAATGGGCCGGGACGGGTACTGCAAGACCCAGACCCGCCCTGTGACTTCACCGGGTGGACCCACCCTGTCCTGCCCTGTGACCCGGACGGGTCCAAGCTTGTTGACCCATGACCCGTCCCATGCGGGGCGGGTCCGCCCCGTTGTAACCTAATTAGCTGTCAAACGGGCCAACCCGACCCAACCCGCCCCGACCCGTGACGGGTTATGCTTTATGACGGGTCAGAATTTCTACAACTCTAACCCAACCCGCCTAACCCACGGGCTAAACGGGTTGGCCCGCGGGCTGTTGCAAAAAATATATATTTAAAAATCATTCTTTAAAAATAATTACCCTTAGGTATATATTTATATTTGTAAGTAGTAGTATATGAAATATAAGAAATCAAAATACTAAGAAATCAATAATACTTGTTAAGTTTAATTAAAAAATATGTAGTATTAAATAATACTACGTATAGTACTTCATACTAGTTATACTAGAATTTGAAAACTATTAGAGTGTATGTAGTATGTACTACTAATTATTAAATGATAGATCGAACTTTACATAAACTATATTCTGTATGTTTCAACAATTTATTTGAATATTGATTATAGAACTAATAATTATTTTGCAATGGTTGTAATTTTTTAATTGTAATTATAATTATTTTGATAGTAAAAGAACAATATTTAAGATAATAAAAATCAAAATCATATGTTTGTATATTGGCACGCGGGCCAACCCGCAACCCGGTGGGCCAACCCAATTATACCCGCAACCCGTGTGGGTTGACCCGTGAAACCCGCGAACTAAATGGGTCAGAAAATCACAACCCTAACCCACCAATAAATGGGTTTAAACGGGTCAGCCCGCGGGTTTCAGTCCATTTTGACGGCTCTGTAGCAAGCATTTCTATTTGTGTGAAGTTGTTACTACTTGAATCTACATAAAGTTTATCTCTAAATAATTATTAAAAAATACTACTTCCGTCGCTTAAAACTTTGTCAAGTTTGACCGGCACGAGGATTAATAAAGTAAAAACTGTGTAGTTGATGTTTGTGGAGTGGAGAGAGAATTAACTGGAATCACAAATTCTTTACTTAAAAGGGAAAGTGGCAAAGTTAGAGGGACATCCAAAAAAGGAAAGTTGACAAAATTTTAAGGGACGAGGGGAGTAATATATTAAATCAAAGTCACAATACATTTAAAAGATTTAAAAAGTAAGAAAAAATACTTAGAATTGAATAGTTAATCTTTTTATATTAATAATTGAATATATAAAAGACATTGATAATTCGTTGTTCATCTCATTCAAATACAAATATTAGGAAAGTAATATATTATAAGGCCAAAGAATTTATGATTTATTATATACACATGTATGTATGTAGAAGTATATTTGTAGTATAATTAAAAAAAAACGTATGTATACTTTATATTGAGCAGGTCGGATCAGTGAGGCATGGGTCAATAATAAGACCTGGACCCGCCCACTGTATGAGTGGGGTGGGGCAGACCTGCCTCAAATGTCTCGGGTCATTGCGGGCCGGTTTTTTTACATGTCTAGTGCTCCCACCATAGACTAGCCTACATGTGTATGTGCATTTAATGCACTTAACCTTTACGCCTAGTGTAAATAGCGGCCTCTTGGACTGTTGTAACAGTTCTACTGTTCATTAATACGATTGCTCTCTCTCTCCTACTTATTAGTTTCGTCTTCTTTCTACACACCGCTAGTGGTATCCCGGTATTAACTATTTAGCAAATTACATACATAGTATATGTCTAGCCTAATAGTAGTGCTGTTTAATTTTGGTGATGAATGCTAGCTTTTTGTGTCCTATTAAAGTTATATTATGGACTTTTTTGAAGACCTTATATAATTAAATAAATTGTTTAAAATTGGAATAAAATATCAACAGGCGGAGCCAGATCACTTCACTCTAAGGGGGGGCCGAGTTATAGTACAGGTATTGGAATGTAAAGGAAAATTGGTAATTTTGGTCCAATAAATTTACTTTGTTTCCGTGTTTAGTCATGATACATCACTTGCTCGTAACTTCGTACATGTAATTAATATTGTTTTTGCAATATAAGTACTTTCCCACAGAAAACTACACTTTCCTACCGATAATTCACCCCAAAATATGCCATCAATGTCGAATTTTTTGCAAGAAAGTGTACTTTCTGATGCAGAAAACTTTAAACCGCAAAGATCTACTTCGTATTACTTAGAGGACCAAACTAGCATGCGAGTAAAGTTACAGAATTAATAATGAGAACACTCAAAAATTACAACACTAAATTACAAATCTCTCAAATGTGAAATTTAAAATACAAAAATTAAAAATAGAGGATTACGGTAGATTGGCTTGCCTTCATAGATTTTTGGGAGGGGCCCAAATTATTTTTTAGCGGTATTTTAAAAATTAAAAAAAGTGGGAGGGGCCATGGCCCTTAAGCAAGTACGTACCTCCCCCCTGGGGATTACCCCTATTTTTAAAAAATGTGTCGTGTGTTTTCTCCAATGTAAGTAGTCTTCTCTATAAATTAAGATTGTGCATTTAGAAGAGTTTTACTCCGTATTATTAAGTGAAACTACCTACAATAGTTTTAATTATTTGTTGTGTCAATAGTTTGTGAAGACCTTTTAATAGCAATTTTAACAAATCAACATTTCGACACTAATTCATCTTATGATGTCTTAGATTGGAAAGAACTGAAGTTTTCTACCTGCTAAGTTGTACTGTATCAGTATATCTATTGACGGTTGTTAATAAACGTAATAGGGAAAATAGAAACTAATAATCCCACCTTTTAGCAGTCTTCTTACAATAGTCTCACCTTTTCGTTATTCATGAATAATCCAACCTTTGCACCTCATCTTCATTCACTGGTCTCTGACCGGTTGATGACCTGCTATTCCAAGTTATTTTCTTATCTTTGCAAACCATTATACCATAAATCTCACCTTTCACAAAGATAATATTTTGCAAAGATAAGAAAATAACTTGGAATAGCAGGTCATTAATCGGTCAGGGACCAGCGAATGAAGATGGGATGCAAAGGTTGGATTATTCTTGAATAACGAAAAGGTGGGACTATTGTAAAAAGACTGCTAAAAGGTTGGATTATTAGTTTCCATTTTCCCAACGTAATATTGATCGACAAATTCGGACTTGGCTTTCACAGTTGCACATGCTATCAATGACCCAATTGAAGGTAAGCTTTTTGTGCTGTCGATTTTGTTCAGCTTGAAATAATCACACATTGTACCAAAGAAACCAGTATTTGATTAATTGGCTTCATATAATTATTTCCTTATTAAATACTCCCTCCGTCCCATTTTGGTTGTCCTACTTTCCTTTTTGGATTGTCCCAAAATGAATATCTTGTTTCCTTTTTTGGCATGAAATATGTGGTTCTTATCAATTTACTTTATTCTACTCAAACCTCAACCACAACTTTTACTTTTCAACTACTTTATTAATAATCGTGCCAAATTGAAAGTGGACAACCATTATGGGACGGAGGTAGTAGTAGAGTTTTAGACTATTTATCAGTAATTATAATGATTATTTTGCTAATTTTAAATGAGACTATATCTTTTACCCACTCTTACTAAGATTAAACTAATACTACCCCCATTCCAAAAGAAGTTCTTATTCACTATTTACTTGGTCAACTTAAATCACTCTTAATCTTTTATTTTATATATCAAATATGTATCAAATTTGAATTTTCTTTTGCGACTTTGTAGAATTTTTAATGTAATTTCTGAAAAGTATATTCTATTTGCTAAACATAATTTGAGTGTTAACAAGGGTCGGTTTGTTTTATCGTTAGTCAAACATTGTAAACCAAAACGAAAACTTCTTTATGGAATGAAGGTAGTAAGAGATTTCTTTAAATAGAAGCAGAAGTATTTGTAAATATATTTAAAAAATACTACTTGTATTTTTGGAATTTCAAATCATACCATGAGTTTGGTAAATTAAAGTCATGAGCTAAAAGAAAGGATAAAATTGATCATCAGGACCCGTAAATTATGCACGTACATACCCGTATTTGGTCGCTCCCTTAACTTTACAAACGATAAAGTTAGAGTTAATGACTCAAATAGGACTAATTGCAAAGTTAATTGCACATATAGGACTGCTTACGGAAGTGGAGTTTCATAGGACTAAATTAAGCATAGATGGACAAAAATAACCCTGCTTT
Source organism: Cuscuta epithymum (assembly GCA_945859915.1). Classification (NCBI taxonomy): domain Eukaryota; kingdom Viridiplantae; phylum Streptophyta; class Magnoliopsida; order Solanales; family Convolvulaceae; genus Cuscuta; species Cuscuta epithymum. The sequence goes on from CAMAPF010000938.1 coordinate 3,573,329, forward strand.
ATTTATTTTTAATTTTAAAAAAAGAAAAATAGAAAAACAGTTGAAACTGTAAGCAGTCAAGTGCCGGCAGTAGCGTCAAATCCGGAGTCGCCCCCGCTGCCCTGATCGGCGCTGACTACCGCCGCACTCGCCGGAACCGTCAGCCCATGTCCTTGCCGGCGCCGCCTATCGCCACCCTCGCCGGCACAATTGCGTCTCTGCTGGTGCATCATCGCCATTCATCACCGCCCAACCGGCGTCACCATCCGTCTCTGCCGCCGCCATCGTTGATTCCGCAATTGTGTTGAATCCGGGGCCACCACTTCACCTCCGAGCATCGTCGCCGCCGTCACACCCCACCGCCAAAAATATGCCATAAAATTGGAAGATTTGGCCTTGAAGATTACCTTCAAATATGTTTTAAACAAATTTTCAAATCTGCCATAATGATGGCAGATTTATATTGACCGTTTTACACAAAACTGTCATAATCTTGGCGAAACAAAATTTCTGAAAAACCAAAATTTTAACACGAATGCATCTCAATAACAAACAAGAAGTGAATGACAAAAAATAAAAATAAAAAACTGATTTGACAAAGAGTGTTTTGCCACAATATGATTCTCAGATTACATTCTGCCATAAACTTGGCAAAATTGTATACCATCATCCAAAAAACTGCCATAAACATGGCATAATCGTATGCTATCATCCCAAAATCTGGAAAGTGGATTTTTTCAAAAAATTAATAAATCAGGAAATGGAAATTTGAAAAACGAAGCAAATGACAAAAAAATAGAAAAACCTACTTATACAAAAGCATTTGTTCCATAAATTGATTGTAAATGTACACATCTCTGCCATAAACTTGGCCAAATCTAAAGCAATCATCCAAAAATATGTGAAAATCAATTTTTTAAACTCTGAAATTGAAAACCATAAAATAGAAATAGAAGTGTGAAAAACTGGAAAAATCAATTCAAAATTCAGAAAAATGGAGGAAAATCGAAAAGAAGAAGAGGAGGAGGAGGAGAAAGAGGAAGAGAAGAGGGATAGAGGAGAACCTTAGTTGCAGCGGCGAACGGAGAAATCGACGACATCAATCGATCTTGTGCGCAGGGCGGAGTCGACGGCGGCGGCAATGGCTAAGGTGAAGTCGGTCGATGATTCGCAGTGAAGGAAGAGATATAGATATGTGGGCAAGATAGAATGGAGAATCGGTTTTGGGGAAGAGAGATAAGCCTAAAAGGGATAAGGGGTAATGACGGAATGAAAAAATACGGATGTTTTGAATATAGGAGTAAAATAGTCCTATTTAGGAAAAAAATCATACATGATCCTATTTGAGAATTTCTCCCTTCTTTTAGTCCTATATGGGGCAATTACTAATAAAGTTACTCATGTAACTAATAAATTTATTCTTACTAAGGACTTTTTTTTTTACTAGAATGTACTATTTTCAGCATAAGAGTTGGCTATCGATAATGAATTTTAGACCGTACTTTATTCAGAAATACATCTACTTTTTGATGAATAAATTTTTTAATTACGGGATCAAATTTACGAGTGAGTAAGTTACATAATTAAAAGCAATAGTTGTTTGTTTTTACTTTTTACCCGTATAGGTAACTCAGTGGTTTGAATGGTGGAAAAGTTGGGAGAATGATCAAGGATCGAAACCCGCAGCGACCGTGTGGAGGTTATAACTCCGTTCCTGCAGGTTGGGCTAGACCTCTAATGCGCGCGGGTACAAAGTCTATCACCATTGGACCGACTGAGTCATCATAACTTATGATCTCCTAAAATTAAAAGTCTTGTCGGGTCGGAACATAAGAACTCTTAGGGTTGAGGGTTCAACCTTAGAAGGATAAAACTCACATTTAAATAATTAACCATGATGTATCACATACAGTGTGAATATATAAAAATGATAGGACACCATGAAATTAGAAAGGAAAAGATTTTAGTCATATTCAAAGGCCGGCAGCCTAGATAGGGGACATGCTAGGCACTATATATCCCAAATCTGAAATAACTCAAAGTTTGGGACAAGAGAAGGTGTCACGATTATTAATAAAAGTGAGTTTATGTGGTTGGTATTGAATTGATAAAGTAAGAATAAAGTATGAATGATTTAGAACCACACAAACTTTAATTTACCAAATAAGGTATGAGACAATCTTAGTGGGACGGACCGAAAGGTAAAACGGGACAATCATAGCGGGACGGAGTAAAAGATTAATAGCATATGGATAAATTTTGTGTAAAATTTACAGTATCTATGATTATATGCTAGTTACAATCTACATATACGAAGTACTATACATGTGTGTATTTTTCTTATCATAAGCATACTTTTATTGTTTCCTTGAGACTTTAATTGATAGAGATGGGTCAGATACTCAGATGGACTATGGACGGAGACCGAAGAACAACTATAGGACAACATAATTGTCCGCTCCAATTCAATCAAATTCAATTTTACTCCGTAGTTTACAAGAAAGTTTACAAAATAGGGCCGTCTAAGATAATGTGCAAGTTCTTGACACTGGAACAGTGGAATCCGCTTTTACAAGGCTCTTCAAAAATTTACCACTATATGTAATACTCCGTATATACTAGTAGTATTATATGTAATGTAATGTACTTCCTCCGTTCTTAAATAAATGCAATGGTCAACATTTCACACTTGCCGAGACACAACTTTGACCATTAGTATAAATGATTTTGTATTAGTAAAAAAACTAAAAAAATTAGATTATGAAAATTTACAATGAGACAAGTTTAACAATATTTTTTTCATAAAATAATATTATAACATTAATAAATAAAACGTAGTCAAAGTAGAACATGTGAATAGTGTAAAAGTCAAAGTGTTGCATTTATTTAAGAACGGAGGTAGTATTATACTACGTATAATTTTTGTCCTTTAAACATTACTACTATAAAACTTACAAAACTTACGAAGTACTACCTCCGTTCTTAAATAAATGCAACATATGAAATTTTATACTATTCACATGTTCTACTTTGACTACGTTTTATTTATTAATGTATGAATATATTTTTATGAAAAAAATATTGTTAAATTTGTCTTATTGTAAATTTTTAATATCTAATTTTTTTAATTTTTTTACTAATATAAATTTATACTACCTCCGTCCCGAATTGATTTGCAAATTTGACTTTTCTTGGTCAAACAGTTGCGTTTTGTTCACTTAATTAGGATGCCAATTTTTAATTATATTCTAATTTGGAGTTTACAACCTTGAAGAGATTTTGATGTAGTTTATGAATTTGTAAATTTTATTTATTAAAAATTGAATTAATTATGCATAAAGAAGGTTGACTTTTATTATTGGTTGACCAAAAAATGTTGACTTTGCAAAAAAAATTGGGACGGAGGGAGTATATATTAATGGTCAAAGTTGTGTCTCGACAAGTGTGAAATGTTGACCGTTGCATTTATTTAAGAAAGGAGAAAGTATATTTCACTAAACTATCTACTCCGTAATATATTTGTATTTCAGCTCAGTATCATTTTCTATATTTCTTTTTTATATAGGGGCCTCAATTATATTCCGCCTAGATGTAAACAAAAAAATTGCTCCATAAACTAGTTCAAGTAATCACGTGCACGTACAAACTACAAACCCATGCAAACTCGTGATCATTGCACTAAATTAAAATAATACGCACGTACGACATGTATTACTCGTAGATACGAAGTACGTAGTATATTAAATTAGTGCATTTTAGTTAAATTTTAGTCCACAAATACTAATTAAATTATTAACACCAAACTTTTTTGTAATTACTCTAATATCAATAAAATGTGAGTGTGTGACCCAACTTAATTGTATATTGATCGTCCGTTCGTTAGGAAATTACTCCGTATTATTATTAATTAAAGAAAGGTTTAATTATTTTTTACTAAACATGGTACAATCTCCCGATGATAACGAGAGTATCTTGTCCACAAATTCCTGCAAGTTACGGTCGGACGAGCCGCCGTGTTCCACCGCTTCCTCCGCCTTCTTCTTCCACTTCAACGCATTCTCCTTCATCTCCGCCGCCTTCTCGCCCACCGTTGCTTCCACCAAACACTTCTCAATCTCCTCCCTCGGAATTATCCGGTCTTCCGCTTCACCTCTACACAGCCTGATTCCCGACTTGAACACATCCACCAAAAACTTGGCGTTGGTGACTTGGTCTCCCCACTGCGGGAAAGCCACGACGGGCACTCCTATGGTGAGGGCTTCCACAGAGGAGTTCCACCCGCAGTGAGTCACGAAGCAGGCCACCGAAGGGTGGGCCAGCACGAGCTCCTGTGGGGTCCACTGCACGACCTTCCCGTTCTCCCCGGCCTTCTCCAGGAACCATTCCGGCAGGCTCACCGGCTTGAAAGCCGACCCTTTGCTCGGCGGCTTCATCGACCACAAGAAGCTCACGCCGGAGCTCAGCAAGCCGTGGGCGATCTCGTTGACCTGGTCCTGCTTCAGGACGACGATGCTGCCGAAGGAAATGTACACGACGGATCCCGGCGGCTTGGAGTCGAGCCAGCCGACGCAGTCGTCGGCTTTCACGAAGTCAGCGCTGACCACTTCTTTTGACGATTGGTGCGTGGGGTCTTTGAAGAGCGGGCCCACAGTCTTGACGGGGCAAATCTCTGACACGTGTTCGAGGATGTCTCCCTCCAGCTCTTGAAACGTGTCCATTAGTATGCAGAAGGGTTTTGACAAATTTTCGAACTGCCCCAAAATAGCCCTGGCCAGGAACGGGAGCGGGCTCGAAGGGTGTAAAAAACTAGGGACTTCATCGTACTTTAACAGCGGCATGCATGGCAACTGGACGTCAATTTCAGGCTCGGACAGGGAAGGAAAGGGAAAGAGCTTGTGAAAGTAATGGTAATAAGCGGAGAACGAAGCGCAGGATTGGACCCAAAGCATAGCACTGGGAATCCCGAGCCTCTCCGCCACGTCGGACACCCAGGGAATAAAAGGGTTATTGATGAGGCAACAAACCGGCCGGCCCTCCTCCTTGTGCTTCTCGATCATGAGAGTGATCTTGTGGGACCCAACGCGCCTGAGATGGTCCATGTAAAGGTTAAGATCCTCGCCCTTGGGCTCAGCATGGTCAAACTCGTCGTCGAAGAACTCGAACCGGACGAAGCCTCGGCCGTAGGGGGTGGGTTCGGCGGAGGCGAGGTTGGGGTTGGCTTTTCTCATATCCCGGCCGACGGATTCGGGGGCGGAGAAAGTGACGAGGAGGCCCTTGCTGGCCATCCGCTTGCCGAGCCTGAGGAGTGGGTTGACGTGGCCTTGGCCGGGAAAGGACACGAGCAAGACATGTGGCAGAGATATGTCGGACGCGGAGCCCTGGGAACCCATTATAGAAGTATTAGGGTTTCGTTTAGTTATGAGTTGAAGAGTGTGTGTTTGAAGGCAGTGAGGTGCTAGCTAGCTATATAGCTGCTTCTCTCTTCTCTTTTGTGCTCCCTACCTGTATACTCGTATTTGGGTAAATTTGATTTTTCAAATAATCAAATGAATGATGTTAAATTTTAGGAAAAAATGTGGAAAAAAGTATTTGGCTCATTTGTGGTTTATCGAACCCGTTTACAAGAGGGTCATAGCGCCTAACAGCATTAGTAATCTTGAGAGGAAGATCATGAACAATAACTTTGATTTTTAAAAGTGTCCAAAAAATTAATAGAAAAATGCAAAGAGGTGTGCATCGTCAAGGAGACCTCCAAACCTTCTTGCTCTTTGGATTTTTCGACTTTATTTAGATTATTTTTTGAAAACAAATTCATGAATATCATTTTCCTTGTGGATTTTCTGACGGCCGCAATGGCAGATGGAAACAAGAAAGAAAGATGGTTTGAAGGTCACCTTGACGATAACTCGTAATATTTTTCTTTTAATTTGTCAGACACTTTTGGGAATATATAAAAATTACTATTCACCGTCTTCCTCCGGCCATTTCTAACCACGTTAAACACCATGTCCCTCGTGTGATAATGAAATCGAAACACATGTCTTATTTTGTTAAAAAATGAAACATATATGTACCCTATATGAAAATGGCGCAAACCATATATAGGTCCCTTATCTGTGTTTTTCCCTAAATTTTGACGATTATACATCTATATACGATAGTATTATTAATATAAAAACGATATAAAATGAATATACGGAGTATATTAAAAATACTATCATAAAAGTATAATTTTATTAACTTTCACAATAATATAATAATGAAAATAATGGATCAAACTTCAAAGTTCATTTTTAACTACCAAAGTGAAATATAGCTAAATAAAAAATGGTTGAGTATAAGAATGGACTACTCAGCTCGCTAACTTGGCAGTTAGGTGTAGTGGGTTAGTTAATTAGCCGGAAGAACACGTGAGTCCTTTCTACATTAATTTACTTCGTACTCTTTGTTGAATTATAAAAGGGAAACTTAGCCATGTGTGTGTTAGCACCAGAACCGATTAATATAACTTTAGAATATGTGGAAAGTTTTTGGCTTGTACGTAGTAATGTAGTATAGTACACACTACACAAGTGGTGTAATGTTTACAATTTGATTTGATGCTTAATAATCTGGATTCCAGAGTATTTTTGTGATGCTTATTGCTTAATTAAGCTTACGAGGGTAGATGTGATTTTTATATTTTTGCATTAAATTCGTACTCATATTTTTTCTGTGAAGCGTATTTACATACATACTATCTAGTAAATAACTAAATATAAGGTGAGTATACTATCGTATATAAAAGTGATCATTGGGTACAACAATTATTTAATGGCAATGATTTGGGTGGTGGAAAAAAGTTTCTTCTCCATAGAGATCGAAACAATTTCACAAATTTTGACTTTAATGATTCAGTAGATGAAATACGAGGAAGATAGAAAGGCAAAATTGAGAAGTCCATACATTTTTTAGTAAACTCAATTTTAAACATGCGCACGTACAAAGAAGGAAATGGACAACTCACTGCTTATCTCAAATTAATCTGGGAAATTCCTCTCTTTTTTCAAACTCTTAATCTCCCCTTTATGGTTAAAAAATCAGGGGCGGTGGCCCTAGGCCCCCAAAAATGCAAAAAGAAATAGGCTCTGTCATAAGGAGCAAGCGCCCTCGCTTCCGGCAAAAAAAATTAGTACTACTACTTACTCCCTCCGTCCCAAAAAATTCTTCTCACTTTGACTTGACACGGAGATTAAGAAAGTTTAATAAAGTGGAAATGTGTGGTTGTGGTTGTATAAGAAAAAGGTGAAATGAATGTGAACCACACAAATTGTCCAAAAAAGGAAAGTGAGAAGAATTTTTTGGGACGGCCCAAAAAGGAAAGTGGGAAGAATTTTATGGGACGGATGGAGTATAATATATTTAATGTCTCCCTTCTTCTTTTCAAAAAAAAAACAATTATGTTTAATTTTAGATTAAGTGCTCAAATAAAGGAAAAGACTTTCAGGAAACGTACGTGTCTCTAGGAATACAAGTATTCACTGCAGCATACCACACTCATTTGAATGCAAGCGTGTATTGTTTTAAACTTTTAATGACGCACGAGTTGACTTTTCGTGGTTATATCGACCAAGAAAGTATTGAGTTTGACGAGTTTCTTGTCAAATTTCTTGCAACAAAAAGATCAAAACATTCTCGAGACTGTGTTGGATTCCCTCCTTAGTGGAGAAATTCATTAGAATTTTACAATTTACAGAGATGTATAAGATTCTCTGCACAGATATGTGTGCAGAAAAGTAATGAATGCTCTAGAATAATAATGTGGAGTTTTCAAGAGAAGTGTGGAACTCACCAAAATCGTGTGGAAGTGTGAAAGCCTTTAGAACATTTTGAAGAATTGTGAAGTTCTCTAAATCCTTCAAGAAGATTAGAGAAACTTGTGGATACTTTTTGAAAAAATCTAGATGTGTAATGGTGTATAAAAAAATCTAGAGAAGCTTTGATGATATTAGTATAGAGTAGTTTTCTATTTCTATGACAACCTTGAGGAGAGCTCTTGAGTGATTGAAAGTGAGAGTCTCCTTGAGAGAGGAAAGTGAGAGCCTTCTTGTGAAAGAATAAGACTCAAAGATATCGCTTGATGAAGTGTATGTGATCGAGTTAGGTAGAGTGAAATACTCTCAGATACAAAGACTGAGTGCGGGTAAAAGAAAGTGATATTGTCATTTTGATTCTTTGTATTATGAGTGTGTGGACAGGTGTAAAAGAGTCTATGAGCTCATGATCCTGGAAAAGATCGAGAGTCGTATTTTTCCAACATGAAGTTATTATACAACATTTTGAATAAATTAAAACTCGTATGATTGATCTACCCAGATTATAGATAGAATCAAGCAATATGTAATGAACTAATTTGTGCTATCGTATTACACTTTTATTGTTTTTATTATATTTTGAGCAATTACACAATAATTCTTAGCCTTTGATATGCTCCCCCTTTGAAAAATCTCTGACTTCGCCACTGGTCATAATGCTTTGTATTAAGAGTGGGTAGGCTGAGTTTTTGGGTTGTATTCACTGATTTCATGCAGTCCAAAATAATATTATGAGCCATAAACAATTTTAAATAAAAAACGGGACTCTCTGTTGGGCACTTGGGCTTGTGCCTATTACCGAACCACCATTTAGGTCTTCACTCATTCAAAGTTCACACCTCAACATTCCAAATTTCAATTAGTCATCATAAACTTTCATTAATCAATAGACAATAAATAGTCGATAAATCAATTCCTAGAGTTTTTTGTCCTCCCTAATTTGAATATGGGAATCTAACTTCTGATTATCTCTAGTCCTCTATATCTCTTTTAACTCTTATGTTCTTATATTTTATGCATTTGTGCTCTTACTTATTTCATGTCACTTATCAAACCTTTTAACCATTTTTTAGTTTTTAATGAATTTACATTTGCGTTGATTAGTCACGTAATTGTTGAATTATTGATTGTTGTGAATTGGGTTGTTGTGTTATTGTTAGTGAAATCGTGAATTCAGATGTATACTTCCTTCGTACCAAATTGAGTTATAATTAGCGTATTTAAAATTAAATTATTTGTGTGGATCCTTAAATCGATTCTAATACTCAAAATTTACATGATTAAACTACATTAAAAAAATTATAGTCAAAGAATCCAAACTCGAATATAATTAATAAAATTTTGATATGTTAAATAACTTGATAAAGTGAAGTTGTACTATATAAAAAGTGAAATTGTATTAACCAACAAAAGTTGACTTTCAAATCATTTTAGGACGGATGGAGTATTAGTATGATTTTTTAAAATATTGAAATTGAGAATATGTTTTAGTTAAAATATGTTGTGTAATTAAATTGTGATTTTGTGATAGTTTTAACATTTCCTCAGTAAAAACATTGGATTTCCATTGAATATATAAATTTAATTAATTTCAAGGTGTAAAAAAATTCTCTAATTGTTACATTACCAGTTTAGTATGGACAACTATAAGTCTTTTCTTTATTATTACAAATTTTGAAGTACTATTGTTATGCATTATATTTGACAAAACAATAATTTTTTCAATTTTTTTCTAAATTAGCTAGAGGCCCTTTATGAATTATTGTCCCTGGGTCTTAAAACTATCAGGGCGGGTCCTGCTAAAAATGCCCTTTTGGGAGATTCTTTGGTGATCCAAGACTGGCCCAGGGGGAACAGCAAGGGTACCGCCCTAGGCCCCAAAAATAGAAAGAAAAGTATGCCCAAGTTTTTGTTCTTTATATGTAATGTTAATGAGCTTCTTTTTTTTTTTATTTATAAATTGAATTAATTAATTAGGCGAATGTTTAATTTTTGTTGGAAATTTGAAAAGTTTAAAACATAATTAAAAAGTCTTGACCGGAGCCGCTTAGACAAGTTTAAAAAAGAATATATATTTAATTTTGATGTTTGAGTCAAACTGATTATAAGTCAACACATTTGTTGTTGAATCAATAAAGACATGTCTCTTCATATCTGACGTGCACTTTGTCGTGGTGTGCACTCAAAATAATATTCAATACAACAATTATACGTAGTATAATGAAGTAAAGTTCGTATCCACAGGGAAAGGAACACTTATCTTTTTTATAGAAATAAATAAGTAATAACAGGGGGGTTTTATGTTTGGTTGATGAACTTAAATTATATTTAAGCACGAAGATGAACGAGTTATGTGGTTTAATTAATGAGAAGAAGACTTGGCTTTGCTTTTATCCACTTAATGAAATGTTCGTCGATCCCGGTTATATCTTTAACTATCTTCCTCTCGAATACTCAATCGAGGAGTATATCCAATTCATCGAGGGTAGTTATTAATAACGAGACGCGTTCATTAATAAAACTTACTACCGAGTTAATATAGAACACGCGCCGTATATTCACTCGATAGTAGCAATAAAATCAAGATGAAAACGATTGAGATTGATAACCTCAAAACAAGCGGTTTATTGGTTTAATCAATATAATTAATTCCCCTTAGGTTATTAACCATGAGACGCATGCATCAACAACCCAAGTTTACTACCGTGAAAGGACCGAGTTAATAACAAGCGTATTAATCGACCGATTCTAGTATTAATTAATATATGAAACAAAACTAGTTGATCCTTTAAGTAATGCTCAAAATATTAATATGTAATAGGAATAGGAATTAATTAATATTCAAGGAAGAAGATTAAAGAAAATAACTCACAACTTACAATTCATTAAGCTTCAAAGTAGCAAAACCAAGATGGAAGAGTTTAGCTCCTCATTTGGAGACTAAACATGAAGAAAATATAAAGAAAGAACTTATCTAGACTGAGCTTAGAAGTATATAGGAATTGGTGGTCTTTTGTGGGAAGGAAAGGGGTCTATTTATAGGGAAATGGAGCATGCAGGTGTGTGTACCCGATCGGGTATAGGAGGCTCCCGATCGGGTACACTCAGAAACTTCCCAGAAGCTGAAAAATAAGGTCATACCCGATCGGGTATGACACTCGAACATGGTCAAAATCTTCCCCGCATGTTGCTTGGTTCCCGGGTTGATCTGATTTGATTTTCCAGTAGGGTACCCGATCGGGTATAGGTCATACCCGACCGGGTACAGCACAAAAATTCAGAATCTTCATTTTGTCTTGAGATTTTTGCACCTTCCTTCCACTTGTGATGTTCACCAATGGTCCCTAAAGTGTTCTTGGACCTGTATGTGAGCTCAGAATGAACCTAATCTAAACAAATTAAAAATATTTTACAAACTAAACTATTACACCAAAAGTGTGTAATTTCCAAAGTAACAATCAATCTAAACTAATTAAAAACACAAACATAAACATGGAAATTACATGAATGTCAATATCTATTTAGCTTTAAAGGCTTTTTATTCCTTTTAATTACAAAATTACCTATTTATATTATTGTCTTTGGATTGCCCATGCCTCCCAATTCCCAAAACCCCATCCTAAATATATGTGATCAACTATGTCTCAAAAAAATTTACTGAACTAGAAATTTTAAGCATTGAGCATGGGATCTTCGAAAAGTTCATTATGAAGGAATTGTGGATAATTTTGTTTCACAATATTCTGAGAGAAATGTTTTTAGGTAATGTTATTTGTGATACTTGTGTTATTACTTTTGCCCAAATGTGTAATTTAAATAATAATAAAGTAAATTTCATCTTTATTTTATAACATGTAATAAATATTTTTATCATAATTCTTATTTTAAGTACATATAATTTAGTGTCTGTCTTGGAAATAAGACCAAGATAGTACATCACTCATAAGCCCAAAAATAGACAAGATCGGTCATGTTGGGATTTCTCTCTCTCTTTTTACTTTAATTGTAATTTTTGGGTAGGTTTGATACCCCCAATTTTTTGTAACCCTTTCTTTTCTATATTGATTTGGTAAATGATCTCTAGAATTTACCACATTTTATTGTTGATGGTTTGCATCATGTAGGGACATATTGTATATTAGACAATTAACATTTCTACTTGTCTCAAGTTGCATTTTCACCTAACTTGATTTACATTTTTTTACTTGTTTCAGCAAGTTACATTTTACATCACACGATGTACATTTCAATTTGGGTGAAGTTACATTTTGCATATACATGATTTACATTTCATATATAAAAGGTGAAAGAATAGCTACTAAAGGAAGTAACGCGAGTTACATTCCAGTGCACAATTTGTATTTACCGCTAACTGAGATGACATTTGTAGCAATGGGAGTTACATTGCAATGCATGATACTTACATCAATAAAAAAATTGAGACAAAAATATATTTATTGCTCTCGTGTGTTTTTTAATTAAAATTTAAACTTAAATGACAACATTTTAGTTATGAGAGTATGATACTATATATTTGAAATATATTATTGTGTCAAATAGATTAATTATATATAACATAATTATCTTTGTATTTTGTATTCAATAGATTAGTTATTTGTAATGAGTCACTTATATATTAGGGCACGTTTAGTCGTTTACTATACCTTCGTACGCGCTAACGCGCCAAGCTTAACGTTCAGGTATCATGTAACTGAAGGGTAAGCCTCCGGAAACCTAGTTGTTGAGCCCCGCATCTAAGGGTGGACTCGGTTCGGGCCGGGCCCGGTTCGGGTCTAGAACCGGCCGGGCCTCGGTTCAAGGTAGGGGAGGCCCGGAACCGGCCCAGGTAACCCCCGGGTCCGGTTCGGGCCGGGCCGGGCCCGATTCGGTTCTATATTTTTTTGGGGGGTTTTCCTAATCAACCCCCTACCCTCTCCCTCAAGCCCAAACCACCTCAAATGGCCCAAAATACCCAATCCAACCCAAAAACTTAAAAAAAAATTAAAAAAAAAAAAACCGGCCCGGACCGGGCCCGGACCGGCCGGGCTGGTTCACCAAAATGAAGGCCCGAGCCCGGAACCGGTAGCCACCGGTCCGGGTCGAACCGAACCGCCCATGGGCCGGGCCGGTTCAAACAGTGACCGGGCCAGGCCAGTTCCGGTTCGGGCCGCATCCAGACATATTGAATTCCTTCCCCAGTAAACCTTCGTTTATCATTATCATATGCGGTACAACATTTACTTCTCATCTATATTCTCTATTAATCTATTATGCGTTACTATGTATGTGATTGTCACGTAAATTGATACTTGCAAATTTGCAATGATATCAATTATCAAAGCCAACGCGTGTTTAGTTGAAGTTTTCTGCAATTTTTCAACTTGCTATTTCACAAAGAATCTAGTTTGAAAATCCTATTTTTCTATCACTTCTTGTGCTAAAAAATCAAGAAAACAATGGTTAAGCTCATTTTGATATGTTAAACATTCTGGTCTTTTTGGAACGGAAATTTGCATGAGTTCATGCAAAAAACTTTTGAAAACTTTTGCTCTTCGAAAACTTTAGCTCTTCAAAACTTTATCTCTTCAAAAACTTTAGCTATTCGAAAAGTTGAGCTCTTCAAAAATTCTGCTCTTCAAAACCTTTTTTTTTTGGAAATGAACCTGATTCGGAAACTGGTCATTCGAAAACAAGGCTCATCTGGAAACACGTTTCATTTGAAAAACCAAAGTGATTCATAAACCTATACTTTATTCAGAAACATCTCTCATTCGGAAACCTTGTTTCCAAATTCCAATGGTCATTTGGAAACACACTTGGTTCGAAAACATTGTATTTGGAAACCTTGGTTGGAAAACATCTTCATCCGGAAACCTCATCATTCATTCGAAAACCATTTCAAGTTTTCAGGAACCTAGAGCCTGCCAAAGTTTCTGTTTGAAATTTGCACTAAAACATGGTAGAGTAAGGAGCAGGATGGATTTAGTTTGTAACACCAACACATTATAAAATGGGAAAAAATAGAAAGCTGAACCTCGAAATAGCACTAAGAAAATTCAATTAATAAACGCTACAAAAGAACTTAATAAATGTTATTCCCTTGGCTTTGAACACCATTTCACTTTTAAGAAGAGGTTAGGCAACCTTAGGAACACGAGTGCTTTCTGTGGGCGGTAATGTCACTGAGTTCAAAAGTAACAATGAGAATAATAGCCCAATGAAATGTGAGAGAACAGCGTTAGTTGATGCCTGAAAATATCACAAGAGAATGAATGAAATGTATAGTTAAGCAAATTATCATACCCAAACATGCTAATTTTTGCTATAATTTGCCAGAAAAAGTTGAACCTTGCTTAATCAGTTTTTCTTTGTGGGGAGGGGGGTGATAACAATCTTATTAAACACAACAGTGTAACCTATAGCAACCAAATGGGTATACCTGTATGAGAAACACGTCCAGTGCAACCAAAGGGGTACTTCCACCAGAAGCAACACCCTGATAAAAAGGATATGCAGTAATGGCCTTCCCTACCAAAAATCCTACAGTGGCTTGCATACCAATCAGAGTGGCACCCATTCCAAAAAGGTTCAACCCGATCCCATTTCTCAAGCTTTTCACCACATCTTCACGAGGAGGTGCCTAAAAAGACAAGCCACCAGTATAAAATGGGACTGATTGAGTTAGATCAAATATGCCTCTTTCAGTTGTACTGTTTGCATGTTGCAAGCATCACATCATTAACAAAACACCAACAAATTGAAAGTAACATAGTTAAGTAGCATTGATCAGCACATGAACACAAGAACTAGCCAGAGAACCACCATCTTCACACGCACTTGTGCAAATTAGGGGTCTAAGCAAGTTAAACCATTCATGAGCCGCTTGGTTAAAGCTCAACTAAAATTTAGTCAAATTCAACTCAAACTAAGCTCAAGCGGGCTCATTAAGCAATAGAGCTTATCTCAATTTCAAGTTGACTCATGACTCGCGAGCCATTAATATATGCACTTATCCCGTTCTTATTTCGTTACAATAGTTTGACTTTCATGTTTCCCAACAAACATCTCTTGCCATTAATATACTCTGTATTAAATTGCCTATTAGTCAAAATTATAAAGAAATCATAATTTAAAATTTTAAATGAGATTCATTTAAAAATATTTATACAATATGCTATTTTCATACATTAATAATTCAAAGGTGATGAACGACTCAACAAAGAGTACATAAATAGAGTAAAGATCAAATTGTTGCAATTATTAAAGAAAGGAGGCCGTGTGTGTGTTTATAGTCGATTTGAGGCAATCGTGCCGAACTCAACCCTACCCAAGTTTAAGTTTGGCTCAGCTCATTTGCATCCCTAATGCAAATGGGTAAAGAAATACCATAAATCAATTTTGGCTCAGAAGCTACTTAAAGCAAATGAAGTAATAGGTTACTGAAATAGAATGTTACCTTTGAAGGTTGACTGGCCGTTCTCTTAAGCTTCTCAGACAAACGAAGATAACCAAAAGACCAGAAAACAGAAACAAAAGCAGCAGAGATTCCAGCAGCAGTAGAGTAAAATGTGAAGGGCGATGTGATCTTCCCAGTGATTGCAATGGATAAAGAAAGGATTCCAGCTGCAACAACCGTGCAAACCAGCTGCCCCCAAAACCCTAACCCACCCAATCTCTTGAAATACCTTGATGTTCTCTCTAATCTCTTTGAAACCTATAAACAATTCAATCAAGAAATGAGCAACTATCCGAATGATGCAAGATATATAGGCATTCTAAAATGTATTGCTCTTACCATGTGTTCAAGAAAAAAATCATTGCAAGAACCTCTCAGAGGTTATCTTTCAAGAAGGGATTAAAAAAAATTGCCAGGAAAAAAACATTTCCTGTATGAAGCTTTTCAATGTAGCAGGGTTCTGTGACCACACAAGACATACACAATGATTATAAAACAATTCTTTTTAATGCAGCATGCTTTAGATCACATTTAAATATTTGGATTGAATTTCAATTTGATTTTTATCGCATATACACACTATCAACAATTCGTCTTCCAAGCTCAAACCCTAAGCAGAAAATTAATCGTCAAAAACAGTCAAATTGACGGTTGAATACATCCAAGTGCCTGAAATTCCTCCAAATGCGCAAGCATAATTTGCATTGAATTCCATCTAGAATTACTAAGAAAATCACGTGCACGCTTAAGGAGCGGACTTTACAGTATGAAAAAGGAGACCTGAGCGAGCTTTGCTTTTTCGATATCGTCTATCGGAGAAGCGTTAGCGGCGGCAATGACTCTAATCCCTCTGCAGTTGAGAGATAGATGCTGTGGAGAGAGAACATTTCGGTTCTGTAAAAGAGTGAGAGTCTGTGATAAAGGGAGAGGAAAGACGGAACCTTTGGGGTGGAGGAAATTGAGTGGCGACGGTTTCGCCGCCGCCACCTGTGAGATCATTAGCAAGGGTGGCCGTGCGCTGCCGGAGCGAGCAGCCGGCAAGAGCAGCGTTTGCATAGTGACTAGTGAGTAGTGTGGTCAACGTCTGACTGAAGCGTAGCTTATTTGGGATGCTTGGCTATCAGCTCACTCGGTCGTGCTTGGGCAGCTTGGCTCTTCATGTCCGGTGTAATACGGAGTATTTGTTTTTATGCTTATTCATACAAATTTTTGATACATTACTAATAGTTAATACATTTAATTTTTATTAATACAAATTTAAAAATAGATTTTAAAAATTTATGATGAGATAAATTTAACAACATTTTAAAAAATTAATGTCTTAATACATTAATAAATGAAACATAATCTTCAAAATAGAACTCGTGGATAATATAAAATTTAACATACCACGCTTACTAATTAAAGTTGAATGCAGTATATATTTTTTGTATAACTTAATTTGGAACTCATAGATTCACATACTATCATAGCCTCATTCAAATACTAAATACAAAAAAATATAGGTTTATACCAGAATGTAGCAAAGCAACTATACAATCACTTGATATGAGATGTCAAATTTTGATCCACCTCCTTAACTCTTAAGTGGTAGAGAGTTGGTTTCACGGGTTTTTATAGTAGGAAAAGAATAAAATTTGACTTTCAAGAGTACCCCTAAAAGTAGTGGTCCAAATTAATTAAAAGAGATAAGTGAATAGTAAAAGTAATGAAAAATTTACCAAAAGCAGAAATAAAATGTAGTAAAAACTTAATTTTAGGACATCTCAAAAAAGAGAAGTGAAAGTTAATTTCGGGATGAAGAGAGTAAAGACTGAAATAGAGAATGACATAAAGTGAAAAGACATGAAAAATGATACAAAAAGGTAGGGGAAAAAGTTTCAAATATACAAATAGTTCAAATGATAAAAAATTAAAAATCTCAAAAAGGAAAATTGATGTAGCTTTTCGACTAATAATTTCAATTCCATACATCAATATTTTCGACAAGTATGAATAATTTTTATTAACAAGGCTCAAATGAAAAAAGGCCTTTGAACTCTTAGGTTCAATATATGAACACACAGAAATTAAGAAATTTAATAATATACTCCCTCCGTCCCAGGGAGAAGTTCCCGGGTTGACTTTCACACATATTTAGGAAATAAAGTTACTGAGGGGTAAATTTTACTGTTTGGCACTGTTTCGACACTGTTTGGCACTGTTTTGACACTGTTTGACACTGTTTTGCACTGTTTGACACTGTTTTGATGTAGGATAACTTTCCATTTAGGGAAATGGGACTTTTTGTTGGGACTACCAAAAAAGGAAATTGGGAACTTCTCCCTGGGACGGAGGGAGTAGTAAAAACAGTGTATTAAAGTTTATAAAAAAATAAAATGAATTGAACCAACACATTTTTTACATGAGAGTCACGAAGTTAGTGGAATAATAAAAAAGTTTGAAAAATGCTCAAGGTACCCTAATTGGTACCCCAATTTGGACCCCCACCCTATTTTTGTGGCTCACAAAAGCACCTCATTAAAGTGGGGCAATTCATTTATTGAGATGGGCTTTTGTGAGCCACAAAAATAGGTTGGGGTACAAATTGGGGGTACCTATAGCAGGGTTGAAAAAAGTTTACGCACCTTTGAATCATTTCTTCTATGAATAATAGACATATCAGTGGTGTAAGAATGTTTTCTTTTAGATTGAAATTTGTTGGTTTGATCTGATCTGATCTAGTTTGATAAATACCTGATATCTGTATATTTTATAACTATGAATGTCTGATCTAATTTAATCTGATCTGGTCTAATTTGATCTGATCTGTTGTGATGGGGAACTCAAAACGGCTGAAAAGAAAACATTTAACTGACCTTATACGTAGAGAGTTTCAGACTTTCAGGGAGAGGTCCCGGGTTCGAGGGATGGGCCCTCCTTTTTTCTACGGATATTACACGGTCTTACCTTATTCCGAATGAATTATTGTATCCACTGATCCACAAGCTAAGAAAGAAGAGACTTTGGCGACAGAGGTGATAGAAATTGGGAGGTCTTTCATCAATAATCTCTTGCCGGTAGACATGGCTGCCGCACTCCAAATCTCTAGCTCCCTTTTCACTTCAGTCATCGGTAGTTCTCAACAAAGAAAAAAGAAACAGCTACATAGAAACAAGAACAACAAAATTGATTTGTCTTGCCTTTTTTTGCCTGCAGATACTACAACTATCTCACAGCCGGTGAAGCTCTGTATCAGCTCTCCATTTAAGACTTTGAGCGTAGCTCGGTTTGGAACTTCCTTTGCATCTGGTTCCACTCTTTGTATGTATTCATTTTCTCTCTTGAATTCGTTTAGTCTCTAGCCAGTGCGTCTCTCCGTACTTTTTTATGTTTTAAAGACTTGCGCAGAGAAACTGTTCGACTTTATTCCTCATCCCTTATAGAGTACTTAATGGCGCCCGGGCTGTGGTGTTTGTTCAGGAATCTAGTCAAAGAACAAGCTCATGAGTTTTCTCACCCTAATGGTTATGTATTAAAACCTAGAAACTTCTTCCCGTTGCTAAACCATATACTGTGTATTTAACTAAACGTTGCTCATTGAGACAATGACTAATAAAGGCGAGTAGCTGATGTAGTATAGTGTCAAGAATGCTGCAAGTTTGCAACTTTTAAACTTAGGTAATGCATGTAGAAATGTTTAGGGTTCGAAGCCTATGAGCAATAGGTGCTCTTTGTTTTTTCTGTCTGGGTTCTTATAGTTCTTTAGTTATACGTAGTACAAAATTAAAGTTGTAAGAGCTGTTTTTTAAGAGTTTACATTTTGATACAGTTATGTTCACAATACAAATCAAATTGTCGCAAGGGTTGGATTGTAGGAAGAAGTTCATTTACATTGTTGATGAATTAGAATATACAGGTCTGATTAATACTTTTGGGGCTAAATTTTGTAGCGGACTTTTGTTTACTCAATTACAGAGTATTATTTGAGGATATATTTTCATGTTATACCATTATATGGAGTAATGAGAATGTTTTGAATGATGAAATGTTGTATGTGGGAAACTTTTTAAGATTACGACTTAATGTAGTAACTACCACGTATTTCGCATGACAAGATTTGAATGAATAAGCATTAAACGTTTGTTATGCCAAAATAAATCTGACATGTCAAAGGTACCCCTTTTTAGAAGAATTTATAACAATGATGATACTTTATAAAGTAAAGAACATGTAAAGAACATGAATCTTGAAATCATGTAAAATTCTCAAAGCCGCGACTAAATTTCTGACTCTAGAAATCTGCTGTTTTTTTACAAAGATGACATGATTTAGTGCAAACACTGGCAGAACTAGGGGGCCTAGGTCCCGGCCCACCCCAAATTTAAAAATTGCCTTAATTTTTAGCTTAAAAAATCCCGGGTAATTTTTTTTCACAAAAATATTCTTTGTACTGGCCTAGTGCCTCGCTCCGCTCCTGCATGCAAAGGTCTTGAATTAAAAACGTAAACCCTACATTGCCTTGCATATATTTAAAAGGAAAATAATTTAAGACGTAAACCCTAAAATTGAATTAAAGGTCTTGATCCCATGATTATGGAAAATATCACTACTGTTTAAACTATACATATGGTAACTCAAACTTTCTGTAGACTACATCTTGGTTTATAGAATACACAATAATGATATTGTTTGTGATCATATTTAGTACTCTGTAATTCTGTATGTTTTACTTCGACTGGTTTTAGTCCCAAACAAATCATACCCAAACAGCCTAGACCTAGACAATAGTAAATAGACATAATATCATATTGTTCATAGTTCATACCTTACCAAACCAATTCAGACTAGACCAAAGCAAACAAAAAAGATTCAGTCCAAGTGAAAACATCTTATACTACTACACAAATGAACCAAGCTTATAAAACTTAAGACAGAAGACAGATACCTAGAGTCAAAGATCTTAACAAGTAAACTGTTCTACTCTTTATCTTTATTGCTTCTGATTCACAACAGTATTGAAGACCTCTTATCGAACTAAACCTGCCAGTAGAAGAGCACTGATTACAGTAAGATGCGAGCAGAGTACCAATGAAAGCAGTGGTTTGGATATTTGGCTCGGTCGATTTGCAATGATTGGATTTGCTGCTGCTGTTGGTGTTGAAATATATACTGGCAAAGGACTACTTGAGGTATTTTTGCATCAATTCTTAAAATATAAGCGTCTTTTGGATTGCATACGCTGCTTTTGATAACTATTAGAGGGTTAGGGATAATATATACAGATGTCCTTCATGGTTGCCTACATGTGCGTATTTATATGCTTCGGAAGATTAATCCTTGGCTTTATTTTCTAAAACATAACTTGTAGAAATCGCAAGGCTATCACTTTGTTTATGATGTGTGGTTGATGAAAAGTTAAACACTTGATATTATAGAATACGTAGTGTGTGTGTGTGTATTATAAATATTTAATATTTATTTATTCAGAAACCACCCTAGGATTTTTATTAAACGTAAAAGGCCGAGAAAAGATTATTACCGTAGTATATAAAAAACAGAGATTAAAAGAGAGTCAAGTGGATTGCATAAACAGTCTCGACAATCTTAAATTTTGATTTAGGAAGTATTAGTTGTAATCAAATTGGCAGCAAAATTTTAGAAAATGCTTTATGTAATTCTGTAACGAATACATTCATATTGTGTTTTTTGAATTGCAAATGCTGTTTGGACTAATGTGTAATTTATTCATGTGGTTTTGCAGAACTTTGGGCTAACAAGTCCCTTGCCAACAGCTGCCCTTGCAATTACAACATTGGTGGGCGTTCTTACTACAGTTTTCATTTTCCAATCTGCTTCTAAGAGCTGATTACTTGGTTTACATGTGTTTTATAGTAAAGTGAAATTCTCATGACACATTCTTAATTAAATACAACTCCTATCATCACATAAGTGTATCATGGCAGTAACACCAGTAAGCAGTTACCGGGTACGGCGGAAGGCAGAGAGTGAACTTGCGAAGTAGATGCTTTTCTTTCTTCCTTTCCCTTAGAACAACCTGGCTTACTAATTTTTCACCCAGAAACAAGTGTTCATGTATATATGGGGAGTCAGCCATGGGCACAGCCTCAAAATACAGCACCCAAAACCAAGTTCAGCCAGATTTTTTTTGGTTCTTTTTGTGTCTAACCTAGCAGACCAAGAATGACTGCATAGAAAGAAACTGCAGTCAAATGGGAGAGAGGGTGGCCAACCAAATGAATTGAACTACCTTGCCCTAGGGTGTGGTCCAGACTCATTTTGGAGGAATAGAAGTCATACTCGAAGTAGACTGGTTTCAGACTTTCAGACATAGGTTCTGATTCATTTCCAATTAATCTAGTTTGAGTGGGTGATATAATGGTTCGGTTTTCAAATTAAACCGGGTCCATCCCTTGGTAGGAGAGAGGGGTGCTTGTTTAGGAGTTAGGAGTCTATCAGTACAAAATTGACTGGTTGACTATTAGACATTAGTTGACTTTTCGACCAAATCTGTAGTACTTCGTTGAGCCTAGTAAATGATTTTTTGACTTGTCTTTAACTAAAATAGTCAACATAAAAAAATGCTAACACATCTAGCGTTGTTTAGATAATGGGGTTTAGGTGTGTTAGAATCAGGGGTGACCCGGTTCCGGTCTGACCTGCCCGGGAACCGGACCGGCCCGGTAGACCGGGACTGGTTCCGGGCTTAGGACCGGCCTGGGGGAATTTAAGGGGGCGGTTCCGGGATTGGGGAAATAGGGACCGGCCCAGACAGTCCGAGTCCGGTCTGGATTTTTTTATTTTTTGTTTTTTATTTGTTTTGGGCCTATGGTATGTGGGTTGGGCTGGGTGTTTTGGCGGGGTTTGGGGGGTGGAGGGTTGGAATAAATAAGAAAAGCTAAAAAAATTAAAATAACCGGCCCGAACCGGTCCCGGTAGCTTCCCTAGCCGGTACCAAGCTTCACCCCAAAAAAACCAAGTCCGTCTGGGCCCGACCCGGAACTGGATCGGGACCGGGCTCACTCCAATACTTTTTCATGGTACTAGACTATGAACCCGTGCGTTGCACCTTGCACGAGAATATTCAATACACATTAATGAGATAAAAAAATGATTGATTAAATATTTATTACAAACTCATTTCATAGTTAAAGTGTTAGTAAACTGATCAATGATCACATTATGGATTATAAAATTACAATTTTCTACTTTATAAAAAAACTGATTAAAAAATAACAAATTAAAAAAACAAATTAACCACGATGTGAACAACACACAACATGCCTACATGTATTACAATAGTTGACATGTTAGTAAGAATAAAATTCATTACTAAAAATATAAATCATATAGCAAGTATATAAAAACGGGAAAATGGAAATTAATAATCCAACCTTTTAGCAGTCTTCTTACAATAGTTTCACCTTTTTTGTTATTCATGAATAATCCAACCTTTGCACCTCATCTTCATTCATTGTTCCATGACCGGTTGATGACTTCCTATTCCAAGTTATTTTATTATCTTTGTAAACCATTATACCATAAATCTCACCTTTTACAAAGATACTACCTCCGTCCCCCTAAGTTTGGGACAAGAGAAGGTGGTACGGTTATTAATAAAAGTGTGTTTATGTGGTTGATATTGAATTGATAAAGTAAGAATAAAGTAGGAATGATTTAGAACCACATAAATTTTACCAAATAAGGTATGGGACAATCTTAGTGGGACGGACCGAAATGGTAAAATGGGACAATCATAGCGGGACGGGGGGAGTAATATTTTGCAGAGATAAGAAAATAACTTGGAATAGCAGGTCATTAATCGATCAGGGACCAGCGAATGAAGATGGGGTGCAAAGGTTGGATTATTCTTGAATTACAAAAAGGTGGGACTATTATAAGGTCGCTAAAAGGTTGGATTATTAGTTTCCATTTTCCCTATAAAAATTGTAATTATTTGTTTATAAATTACCTAAGATAAATTTTGGAACACTCCTTTGTAAATAACATTGTTTGTTAATTTCATGTGCTCCCCTTCGTCATTGCATAGTAGAATCTTTAAACCCTTTCTCGATGTGACTCTAGACATAGCCACATACAACTGGCCGTGTGAGAAAACTAGCTGGTTCCGGAAGATAGATCCCCACATGCTTCAACGATTTACCCAAACTTTTATTTATGGTCATGGCAAAAGAAACGATGATCGGAAATTGCCTACGCTGGAACTTGAAAGGTACCTTCGTATCAGATGGAATCAATGATAATCGTGAAATGAAGACCTTTTGCACAATGTTGCTTCCAGAAATAACCTTCCCCTCCAATACATGATTACCCATCTGTGTGATTATAATTTATGAGGCGAGTGCCATTACAATATTACATAACACTGAAGATTGGTCAATATTTCTAATAAGCATAACAGGGACACCAATCTTTAAATTCAATTGATGATTTGGCAAACCCGAAGAATTGATGGTATTCAAGAACTCAGGAGTATGCACATTGTCTGGTGACCCTTGATTCCTAGTAAGGGAGCGTGGAGTATCAAAACTCAAATACGTCTTAATTTCACCGGGAAGCAATGACATCATATAATTATTTATAACGTCAACATCATTCCTTGGTGTCAATATAGACCTATGCTGAAAAAACGAAATAACATTCATGTTCTCTATAAGTGATGGGTAAACACTAAACAACTTCAACAATAGCTGCAAGTGGGTCACCGGAAGGAGTAATAAGCATGTCCATCAGGTAACGTATATCAATTACTGACTCCCCATCTCTCGCCAATATTACCATCAACAACTTTGAGAGCCAAATCTGAATACGTCTGTATGTCATCATGGTCTTCATTTCATTTGTTGCAATAGACAAAAGCCTCATATTTTTTGTTAAAGTCAAAACAGTGCAGAACTGCCAAAAGTATGAGGCGTTGATCGCAACATGTACAATATCCTGCCTCGTCCCCTTAGGAATTACGGGGAGAACTTGTGTGAAGTTTCCGCCCAAAACAACAACTTTTCCTCCAAATGGACAAATTATGTTGTCATCATTGAGCATTCACTCCAATATAGAATGAATATATATATTGAGCATTCACTCCAATACTTTTTCATGGTATGTATTCGTGTATCTAATACTAATATGTTGAAATGTGTGTACTATAGTTCAAGGATTATAGCAGTTAAATTTATTGAGTCAATAATCTATTAAATTTATTTAATCTCCTACTGAATCATTAAAAAGTATATTAAATTATATTTACTTGATGTAAAGTAATACTAGTACATGTTACGTTTGTATATATCTATAACATTATGAAAGTACCACCAATTTATAAATAAATAAAAAAAAAGAAAGAAGGAATTATATAAGCTTTTACTACTATTGTGATTTTATTTATGACTTTCTATTTTTTTTAAATACACCCTTTAACGTAAAAGATGTAAATACGGAGTATATTATCCGACGAGTATGCCAGTATTCTTTATTTTTCAAATTTATCTTGTAAACGTATCATGTTATTCGTGATCGTGCTGTCGTGCAATATAGGTTATTGATAAACTAGCAGTATACGTATGCTAAAAATTGTAAAGAGAGAGGAAGAGTAAATCGATTCTTGTTATTTGATCACGTATACATTGGTTAAATATATAGAGTCATATGGCTGCTTACCCTACGGTATAATAGGCAGTAATTCTAAAAGGAATCAACTACCTAAATTACAAAGATTTTATCTTTAAAATATTATATCCGAAAATATCTCAATACCCCCCCTCAAGTTGGCGCATGAAGATCAATAATGCCCAACTTGCTCAATAACGCATGAAACTGGACTTTACCAAGGGCTTTGGTAAAAATATCAGCCAACTGTATGGTAGTAGGAACATAACTGGGAGCAATGAGATTCTCTTTAATAGCATCACGAATAAAATGGCAGTCAACTTCAATATGCTTAGTGCGTTCATGGAAAACTGGGTTATTTGCAATGTGTAATGCAGACTGACTGTCACAGTAGAGAGGAATGGCCTGAGGATGATGAATACCCAAACTTAAAAGAAGAGCTTTCAGCCACTTAAGTTCACACGTTGCGGCTGCCATGGAGCGATATTCAGCTTCAGCGGAAGATCTGGCCACAGTGGACTGTTTTTTAGCTTTCCATGATACAGGTGAATGACCCAAAAATACCAGCCAACCAGAAAGAGACCGTCGTGTAAGTGGGCAGGCAGCCCAATCAGAATCGCACCATCCGATCAGGGTAAGATCACTATCGGCCCGTAGTAAAATACCCTGACCCGGAGAACCCTTTAAGTAACGAACAACCCGAAGAGCAGCCGTCCAGTGTTCAGCTCGAGGTTGTTGCATAAATTGGGATAAAATGTGAACGGAGTATGTAAGATCCGGTCGTGTAACCGCCAAATAAATAAGTCGACCTATAAGACGGCGATATTGTTCAGGATCCGGGTGAAATGGGCCTGAAGCATTACCAAGATTGTGATTCTGCTCAATGGGAAACGACGCCGGCTTGGCGCCCAGAAGACCAGTTTCAGTGATTATGTCAAGTGCATATTTGCGCTGGTTAAGAAAAATACCAGAAGAGCTCCGAGCTACCTCAATGCCAAGAAAAAATTTTAGAGTACCCAAATCCTTCATATGAAAACAAGAATTAAGATATGATTTAAAAGCAGCAATGGCATCG
This sequence comes from Cuscuta epithymum, assembly GCA_945859915.1. NCBI lineage: Eukaryota > Viridiplantae > Streptophyta > Magnoliopsida > Solanales > Convolvulaceae > Cuscuta > Cuscuta epithymum. The sequence continues at coordinate 3,599,319 of CAMAPF010000938.1, forward strand.
GCACTATTCCCAGAAATTAAGAGATCATCTACATAGACCAGCACATTAAGCTGGATGTCCCTGCGTGTGAGAGTAAATAAAGAATAATCCGCATAAGATTGAAGAAAACCGTATTCTTTGAGAGCAGTGACAAGTTTTGCAAACCAACACCTAGGAGCTTGCTTAAGTCCATAGAGTGATTTGTGAAGACGACAAACCAACGAGGAATCCGCAGTAGTATATCCGGGAGGAATCGACATATATACTTCTTCCTCGAGATCACCGTGTAAGAACGCATTGTGGACGTCCATCTGATGCAATTCCCAATTTTTACAAGCTGCAATGGCTAGGAAAGCTCGCACCGTCACCATTTTAGCAACAGGAGCAAATGTCTCCGTATAATCCAAACCGGCTACTTGGCGGTTTCCAAAAACAACCAAACGTGCCTTAAGGCGCTCAATAGTGCCATCAGACTTATGTTTAACTTTATAAACCCATCGGCAACCTAGGGCACGTTTGCCACGTGGCAATGGAACCAGACTCCAAGTGGAATTACTTTCAAGAGCTTGAATTTCTGCACGCATTGCCTGCCGCCACCCATCGTGTTTGACGGCTTCAGAAAAAGAGTGTGGTTCCGTAACAGAGTTGAGAGCTGCCAGGTAAGCCAAATGTTTTGGAGAAAATTTATCACAAGCAACATAATGAGTTATAGGGAACGGCGTACCTTTAGAAGATGACGAAACGGGAGGAGCGGGGAATGGACTGTTTTGCACAATAGTATGTGTGACATAATCACGAAGACGAACAGATGGCATCCGTGAACGATGACTCCGCCGAACTGTTTCTGGCTGTTCAATTGATGCATGCGAGTCCGAAGGGGACTCCTGAGTAGGCTGGGAGTCCGAAGAAGGTGTAGTTACGTGCATGGAAGCATCATTATCAATTGTGGAATCCACCGTAGGAAACCCATGCATACTCAAATTATCATAATGCTGAAGTGGTACTGGAGAGGAGGGATCCGTATGGTTCAGAGTATCGTCTAATGATTTGGCAAAGGGAAATATCGTCTCAAAAAATTTGACATCGCGAGAAACAAAATATTCCCCGTTTTCAATGTCATAAACAGTCCAACCTTTCTTGCCAAACGGATAGCCCAAAAAAATGCACTTCGTACTTCGATTAGAAAATTTGTCCCCTTTAGACTTCAAATTGAACGCATAGCATAGACAACCAAACACACGCATAGATTTATAACAAGGAGCAATGCCAAACAAAATCTCATACGGTGTTTTATAGTCAAGGATGGCCGAAGGAGTTCGGTTAATAAGGTGTGATGCCGTAAGAATACATTCTCCCCAAAACTTAATTGGCAAGTTACCTTGAAAACGTAAAGCTCGTGCCACATTTAAAATATGTCTATGTTTACGTTCAACCCGCCCGTTTTGTTGAGGCGTACCAACACAAGATGTCTGAAAAATTATACCACTACTTCGGAAAAAATCCTTCAGACAATTAAATTCTGTACCATTGTCACTACGCACAGTAATGAGTTTTTTAGAAAATTGACGATCAGCCATAGCCACAAAAGACAAAAACATTTTGAACACCTCCCGTTTATCAACAAGCAAGTAAACCCAAACTGCACGAGAGTAATCATCCACTATAGTTAAAAAATATCTAGCACCACACGAAGAAGGGGTATTGTAAGGACCCCATAAATCACAATGCACCAATTCAAACACATCATGAGTTTTATTCTGACTAGTAGGAAATGTGTCTCTTGTCTGCTTTGCCTTAAAACAAACATCACAAGGAAAATTGTCCTTAACCTTAAGACCACTCACAGGAACTAAATATTCAATAACTTTCGAGGATGGATGTCCCAACCTTTGATGCCATAATCCAACTTCAGATGCCTTTGATTCTCTCACTGCCAAAATTTGTGCTGAGTGTTCCTCCCGAATGTAGTACAGTCCATTCCTCCGCTCACCCATTCCAATCAGCTTCTTCGAGTGACGGTCCTGTATAACACACAAGTCACTAGTGAATTGAACAAAACAATTAAGTTGATCACTTAGTTGAGAAACAGACACAAGATTGCACTTCAATGTCGGGACGTATAAGACATTATTTAAATAAAAATTATCAAACAATTTCACACGTCCTTCTTGTGTAGCCACAACTGTCTCTCCATCGGGTAAACCCACCAAACAAGGTTCAACAAATTTAGTTTGACATAAAATAGCCAAATTTCCACACACATGGTTTGTGGCCCCTGTATCAATAATCCAAGCATTATGATCGAATTTACCTGTCATGCGGTCATTAGAACTGCTAGGATTACCAAAAAAAGTCATCAAGGTTTTCCATTGTTCAGGTGTGAATCCGGGGCAGTGGTGTCGACTGGCTATCATCACCACCCAACGAGACCTTGGCCTTGGTTTCTGCTACCAAATCGGTTACTGCCGCATTTGTTTTAATCGGAGGTTTGCCACGTCCCACACCGGAGTTCTGTGATTTGCCACGTCCTCCTCCTTTTATACCCGGTTTCGGTCTATCTCCCCACCATTCCGGGTAACCATGAAGTTCAAAACAATTAGAAATTTCATGACCCGAGTATTTGCAAAATGTGCAAATCAACCCGGATTTATCCGTCTTTGCTCCACGTCCAGCCCCTTTTCCATCGGTCCGCACAGCGAAGCCCAACACATCGGGACGTTCTTCATGAGCCTGGGCAAAGCCACGTACACGCTCCTCTTGCATGGCCTGTTGATAGGCTCGGTTCAAGCTTGGTAAGGGAGTTTGAGTCAAAAGTTGCGAACGAGTAGGACCAAAGAAATCAGTGTACAATCCCATCAAAAATTGGTGAAATCGCTCCGATTCTCTTCGTTTTACATGTTGACCTGTTACATCACATGTACATTTACCACACGTACACGCAATGAGCGGTTCATAATTGTTCAAATCATCCCACAAACTTTGTAATTTTGCAAAATACGTTCCTACTGCCATGCCTTTGGTTTGCACACATCTTGCCAAATCAGTTTTGGTTTGATGTATACGCGGCCCGTCGGCAGAAGCAAAACGCTCCTTCAGGTCTTGCCAGAGCTTTGCAGCATCTTCATAGTGAGCCAAAGTAGATTTGACATCGGCGTTAATAATATTCAACAGCCACGACACAATCATCGAGTGTATCGTAAGCCAATCATCCTCGGTGCATGGTGGTGTTGGTTTTGTGATAGTTCCGTCAACGAACACAAATTTACGCCTTGCGCGTAAAGCCAAACGAACTGCGTTTGACCATTCATCATAGTTGTTGCCGTTAAAACGGACTGAAGTAATGTAATCACCGGGCCGGTCTTGAGGACCCAAAAAATACGGCGATGTGTAATCGATCTTCGCCGTGGTATCACCGGACGTTGCACTGTCTTCTCCATTCGCCATGTTTTCAGGATCGAGCTTATGGGTGCTCTGATACCATGATAAACTAGCAGTATACGTATGCTAAAAATTGTAAAGAGAGAGGAAGAGTAAATCGATTCTTGTTATTTGATCACGTATACATTGGTTAAATATATAGAGTCATATGGCTGCTTACCCTACGGTATAATAGGCAGTAATTCTAAAAGGAATCAACTACCTAAATTACAAAGATTTTATCTTTAAAATATTATATCCGAAAATATCTCAATAGTTATGGTGTCAACTATCATACAATTATTGTTTACTTTTTTCATGTTTTCTAAATTCCCAAGTTCGATAGTTTACTTGCTTGTGCACCACAGCACCACAATTCCAGAAATTATTGCATGCCGGAAATTTTAGGTCACACTCGTTATTACTTCTTAGTTTTTTTTATGAATTTTAGTTCACTACTTTTTGCAAATAAAAGTCGCCTAAGATTTCTTAGAAGTCATAGGAGTCCACATAATATCATCAAATTAATGCATATAAAATGGTTGCGGCTTGATCACGTTGATACGATATATACCCATGTGGCTCTTCTAAAAAAATTCATCCCTCGACCACAATTTAAAAAGTACATATATACAACATCAAAGACACCAAGAGAAAGCGTTCAAAGATTACTGTCCTTAAGGAGTGTGTTGGTTGTCGTCGTCTTCCCCACCGCCGTTGTCATCTTCCCCGCCGCCACCGTCGCTCTCTTCTCCATCATTCATCGTCGGTTTCGAGTTCACTTAATCTCCATCTTCTGAATCCAGGCCTTCCAAACCGTAGAATGTATCGGACCAAATTAAAACACACTCCTTACGCAAACTCCAGAACTCCGGTTCACATCAATTTCAGATGAGCTTTCAGAACCAAAACGAACTATGAATAGTCTCAACACGGACTGAGTCGTGGTTTGCATTTGCATGTATGTGAAGCTTCATCTTCTGGATCTACACAAAACCTACTCTCGGGTTGTGAGGGTCCAAGCTCTGTAGCGTGTGTGGGTTTGGGAAGCTGGGCTGCCTTATGGTTTTCAGGGAGTGATGGTTTGGGATCCATTTAGATGGAGGTCAGAACTACGAGGGGTGACGATCGAGGTGAGGAGAGGGAGGGGTGGCGATGGAGGTTAGGAGGTTGGAGGCGGTGGAGGGCGATGAAAGACTGAGAGACGAAGAACAAAGAGATAAGGTTAGAGAGAGAGAGAGAGAGAGAGAGAGAGAGAGAGAGAGAGAGAGAGAGAGAGAGAGAGAGAGAGAGAGAGAGAGAGAGAGAGAGAGAGAGAGAGAGAGAGAGAGAGAGAGAGAGAGATTGGAGCGCATAAGGCGAATAAAAGCAGCAGGGGTGGGCCGAACAAAGGGAGTAAATGGTTAGAGATATAAATGGTATTTCAGATATAAAAAAATCCTAAAATGGAAGTGTGGAGTTTAACTTGTATTAGCCCAAAATAGAAAGTGTGGAAATTATTTAAGATCAGAGAGAGGGAGTATTTGTTAACTTGTCTGAAAGCACTTTCATTTGTGCTAGGCTTTTATAGTATGGATTTTTTTATTTTTCCGATCGACATTTTTGTATTATGGTCTACTGATATCGGAAAAATTGTTGGTGTATTTTTTTGACAATGAGCCCGTTTGGTAGCACCAAAATCGGCTGTTTTGGCTGATTCTGCTGAAATTTATGATATTCTGGCTGGAGTGGCTGTTTTGGCTGATTCTGCTGATTTAAGAAAAAAATATTTTAAAAATATATTTTATTAATAAATTAAAGAAAAAATTATATGTAAAAATAGCTAAAATGGTCCTCTACAGTAACTTCAGCCAATACAGCCAGAAAAGTAACTCCAACCTTACTTTTTCGGCTTATTACACAATTCAGCGCGCGAAAGTAAAAGTTACGTGTTTGGTGAAAAAGCTGGCTGATAAGCCTAGTAAGCCGAAAACAGAGTTCTCCAAACGGGCTCAATATGTACAAAACGATACTACGTGCAACTTTTTGTTCATCCTGAATCATTTTTAGTCGGAGTATTGTTTTTTATCGTGTCTAAAATTACAACTCTAACCACATCAAAAGATATAAAAGTTAACAGTATTAGTTCAGATTTGACATCATGGACCATATCTACAACAACTTAGACAACCAAATGGTGACATTTAGAAACTCAAAGAGCCCGTTTGGTAGCACCAAAATCGGCTGTTTTGGCTGATTCTGCTGAAATTTATGATATTCTGGCTGGAGTGGCTGTTTTGGCTGATTCTGCTGATTTAAGAAAAAAATATTTTAAAAATATATTTTATTAATAAATTAAAGAAAAAATTATATGTAAAAATAGCTAAAATGGTCCTCTACAGTAACTTCAGTCAATACAGCCAGAAAAGTAACTCCAACCTTACTTTTTCGGCTTATTACACAATTCAGCACGCGAAAGTAAAAGTTACGTGTTTGGTGAAAAAGCTGGCTGATAAGCCTGATAAGCCGAAAACATAGTTCTCCAAACGGGCTCAAAAACACGAGACAACATTTCAACATGCATACTATTTGGGCACACGGAAAGTGCGATTTTCCTAATTATATGTATTCTTTGTCTATGGATGTCAATGAAAAATAATCAATGCAATATACTCTCTTTGTCCTACAAAACTTGATCAAATTTCTTTTGAGAGATTGCCCTAAATAGGACTAAAAGAAGGTTGAATTGCAAAAATAGGACACAATGTTTTAAATTTCCTTAATAGGACTAATTATTTGAATTTGGACAAAAATAGCCCTATTAGTTACTGTTGCACCGTTCGCAGTTCGCTAGGTGCGTCCTTTCGCTGAACGCCATCTCTGCCCAGGTAAGTTTCTTCTACAACTCTTCTATTTTTATTCTTCCCTTTGATTTCCAAATTTTTATTAATCCTGAGTAATTTATTTTAAAAGATTCATATTATTGTTCTAATCACTTCAATCTGAAATTTTTTTCTCCTTCTTTTGAACACTGATTTGTGATATCAAAGACATCAAAGACAAAAGCATGCCATTTTTAGATGCAAAAATATGTCATTTTGAGATTATACCATGACATTTTCAAAGACAAAAACATGCCATTTTTAGATCCAAAAACATGTCATTTTGAGATTACAACATGACATTTTCAGATTTAAAATTATGACATTCTCATATCATAAAATTGTCATTATTTCTAAAAAATGTCAAAATCATTGCATTTTCAAACATATAATACGGCCATCTCCACAAAAATTGCCATCATGTCTACAAAAATAGAGTATCATAAAAATGTCATCATTTCTAAAAAAAATGTCAAAATTATTGCATTTTCAAACATATAATAATGTCATCTCCAAAAAAATTCCACCATGCCTCCAAAAATTGCCTATCTTGTGACATTTTCAGAAGGTGAATGACATGTACATAATAAAACAAAAATCAGGCCAATATAATATCGAAGGACAATTGATACAGCCTCAAATTTCATATCCAGAAGTCCCAAATCTGAAATTTTCAAATAAAAAAAATTACATTGTGAATCTAAAAAATCAACAAAAAGTAACAGAAAGAGCAGAACACGACTCAGCAGAATACATAAGAGAATAAGAAGAAAAAGAAGAGGAGGAGGAGGAGGAGGAGGAGGAGGAGCATACTTGGACATATTTCGACAAGAGTCGTGGAGCTTGGAAACCGCGGACATGGCAGAGGTCTGGGCAATCGACGAGAGAGGCAGAGGAGACACCGATTGATATGCGGAAGAGTTAGGGGCGGAAGAGAGATCCGATGCATTTAGGGATTTTATATATCAGGTCATCAGGGGTAGAATGGTAACAGGTAGTCCTATTTGGGAAATTTAAAACATTAAGTCCTAAGTTGAAATAATGACTATGTTTTAGTCCTAATTAAGTTAATTTCTTATTTCTTTTTTTATCGTTCCAAAGACTTTGTCATTTTCAATTGAAGTAAGGAATATACTGATAAATTATTTGTCTCCACTACACAATTTTCATTTTATCAATTTACGTGCAAATCAATTTTGTTCAAGTTTTATATTGCAAATCAATTATGAGACGGATATAACATTAAATTATATTGTCAAAAATAAAATGTATGTACGCATGGTAAGAAATAAACTACGAGTAACAAATACCCCCGTGAATACATAAACAAACAAATACTCCCGTTAATACTAGTAAAATACTTGAGTATTAAAAAAATGTACTCAAAAATTACAGGCCCGTGATACATTATTCTAAATAAAACAAAAAGGGAGAAATACAGGAAAAGAATCAATTTGAAAAAAGAGGGACTGAGCGAGCACGTGTTTCAAGTTTGAATCGAAAACTTTTGTACATTGAATGACTGACACTAGACTATAGCTTAGCTAAGATCTTGGCTTAATTTTCCACCATAGACGTCCTGGCAAATCGACGCAGGTTTCTGAGGTTTCCAGCACAGCTCCGAGGAGCGCGGGCACTGCTGAAGGCAGTTGTCTCCCAGGCTTCCGGCAACGGCTGACGAATTACCTTTCCCACCGGACCAGAACAGTCCCGCCGGCGGCGACCCTTTCAAGAAGTTTCCGTCCAAGAACAGCCTCCTTATCGACTGCTGCTTCCCGTATTGCGGCGGAATGGATCCTCTTAGCCGGTTGTACCGCAGAGACAGAGACAACAGTCCGGGATAGTAGGCGAAATTTTCCGGCAGGTAGCCCTGAATTTTGTTGAATCCCACATCGACGGCGACGAGTTCTCTGTTACCTTTCACCGGTTTCCACACCGTAAGACCCGTGAAGCAGTTGTTTGACAAGTTGACCTGCTGTAACGCCGGGAGCTGGAAGAACCAAGGTTCCACCTTTCCGGCCAACGAGTTGTGACCGAGCTCGACCACCTCCAGCTGAGTCAACCCGCTGAACGACGATTTCTGCAAATACCCGGATAAAGAATTGGCCTTTATCGCGATCGTAATCAGGGTCGGCGGCAGCGGCGGGATCGGCCCGGTGAGTCGATTGTAGCTGAGGTCGAGCTTTCTCAGGCTGGGGAGCGAATTCATGGAAACCGGCAGCGACCCAGAGAGCCAGTTCTGGGAGAGATCCAGCTCCTGCAGAGATTTGAGCATGGAGATGGACTGCGGGACTGGGCCGGAGAACGAGTTACCTCGGAGAACGAGCTTTTGCAATTTGGGGAGTGAGAACAGAGAGGCGGGGATCCGGCCGAAGAATCTGTTGTTGGAAAGGTCAAGGGTGATGAGATAGGTGAGGTTGGATATGGCGGGGGTGAGGGTGCCGGAATAGCCGGCGCCTTCGAGGACGAGTCCGGTGACTCGGTTGCCGGAGCAGGAGACGCCGCAGACGAAGTGGGTGAGGCGGGGGAGTGAACAGGGGTCGGCGGCGAAGTCCCAGGAACCCAAGCAGGAGTAAGGGGCAATGGTGGATGAGTTTACGGCAGATTTGAAAGCCTTGAGAGCTTCAACGTCGGAGGAAGCGGTGGGGAGCGGCCGCGCGGGGAGGAGAAAGAGGGAGAAAGAGACGGCGGCGGTGAAGAAGAAGGCGGAGATGGACATTTTTTTTTTGAGGTAAAAATGAGTTCGAAAATGATGGACGGATATGGCAAAAAAATGGATTTTGATTTTTTATTAGTTAGGGATAGATAATAATTGAAGTAGGCTTAATAATAAGGTAAGAGCGTGGGCGCCGCGACAGAGATGTTTGGATTGATTTATAATGATTTTGGTCGGTCTCATTGCTCGGGTAAATGTTTGCTGGACGCAACTAGCCCCAACTAGTGGGTTAGCCTACCACCAACCTACGTTGGAACCTATTCTTCACTTTTTTACTACACCTTACGCTAACTAAAAGTAATTTAAAGGAAAGTTTGTCACACAGAGTATATACGGAGTACTCGCTCTATTTGTAGTTTCATTTCGCTTATCGAGGATCAACTTAAATCACTGTTAAACTCTTATCTTTTATATCAAAATTTTATAAAAGTTGAATTATTTTTTGCAGGCTTTGTAGCGGGCTCAATGTATTTTCTGAATATGTAAATTTTATTTACTAAAAATAATCCGAGTTTTCATAGGGATCATTTAACTTTATCGTCGGTCAACCTTCGTAATCCGCAATTGGAACAACATTTAGGGACGGAGGGAGTAATTTTTAGGAGTGAGCATAACGGTTTTTGTTTAACTGAACCGAATCGTACCAAACCGAACTAAATTGAACCGAAACCGGACCGTATGCAATTTAGTTTGAGTTTGGTATTATTTCTTCCGAACCATATTAAACCGAACCAAAATCGATAAAAATCGAACAAAACCGAACCGAACTAATGAAATTCAAAAAAACCTTCAATTCATATATTATTAAATATTAACAAATCCAAACTTAACCAAACCGAACCAAACCAAACCAAAAAATAGTATGGTTTTTGTTTGGTAATAATTCTTCCAACCCGTTCCAAACCGAACCAAAATCGATAAAAAACGGTCCGAAAACCAATATGCTCAGCCCTAATAATTTTAGTATGAGTTTTTTTGCTCTAAACAGGATTAAAATGTTGTTTAAATTCCTAAAAGGGAGTAAGTATACTTCTATTTCTTAAATATGACTATTATACCAATTTATCCCTTCATTTGTTTTATCACTTGCATAGCTCTCCAATAGAGGCACTTTCAATATGACGAACAGAGGCAAACAAAGGTCGGTGGTGGCGAGCAACAACGAGCGACAGTGAGCAACAATGAGCGGCGAAGGTTTGGCGACTAGAGGCAGTGAGTGACAAGCGGTGAAAGAGAGACGATGAACGGCGGTGAGAGTTATGCAGCGGCCAATGACGAGCTGAAATTCAGATCTATTGGTGAAATTCATGTAGGTTGTTCTCCTTGTGTCTTGCTTCTTGGTCGTCTTCCTCATTCTCTCCTCTCTGTTTCGTTTCTCTCTTTTTCCCTCTTCGTCAGTTGATATGAACTCAACGATGGCAAACACTCAATGTTCACCTTCTTCATTTGGTTTGTTTTTTTAAAATGCCAAATTTTATTTACAAAAATGCCATTAAAATGGCATTTGCATTCTTCAAAAATGCCATTAAAATGGCATTTTCACTCTTAAAAAATGCCATTGTTTCTTTGAAAATGCCATTAACAGGCATTGGAATTCATTTTGGCATTCGGATAATAATTTTGGCACCATTGACGGCGAATGCCAAATCTACACCGGCGAAGACCAGATCGGCAGAGGCGAGGGTCATATCTGCGACAACAGTCAGTTTTACGCCGCAGCTGCTAGATCTACGGGGTCAGCATCCAGATCTACGATGGAGATGCCCAGATCTGAACCGGCGGCTTCCAGGTGTGCAGTGGCGGCCAATCCTGCGATGGCTCTGGCGGCCGGCGGCCGTGACGGGTGGAAGTCTGTTGTCCTGTTTTGCCAAGCTTGAGGAGGGTATTTCTGTCAAACTTTAAAAAAATAGCTTCTATTTGGGAAAATTTTATCTTTGACTTCTATTTCAGCAATTAATGATTCATTTGGTCTGATTTAGGGAATAATCCCTTTTAGTACATAAAGTGAAATATTGTGAATTACATATTAATAAAACAAACAACAAAATGTGATACTCCCTCCCTATTTTTTTGTTTGCTACAATAGGTGTTTGACACATTTTTTTAGAGTAAAATAGTAAAGATAATGAATAGTGTAGAAAAAGTAGGAGAGATGTTGGAAAAATTTGAAAGAGAAGATAAAAAGTAGAAAAGTAAAGATAATTAAGTAATTTTAAAGGAAAAGGAGAAAGTGTAACAAATTTTTGAATACATAAAAAAAAGTGTAGCAAATATAAGTAAAATGTGATGAATCAAATATTTATTTTAGTTATTATATCCAACATGTTCTTAGTGATTCAAATGTGACTGTTTTCACAATAAGATCGAAAAACTAATGCTAAGCACTACCTAAGCTATTTATTTTAAAGTAATCCTAAACACAATGTCACAATTATTACAAGTTCTATTTGGTAAAAGGAAAATAGAAATTAATAATCCTACATTTTAGTGTTGTTCTTAGAATAATCGCACATAACTATAATTCAGGAATAATTTTAAGCTTGCATCTCATATGTTTTCATTGGTCCATTTCTTCATGATCGATTGATGACCTGTTATTTTTTCTTTGCAAAATATTAAATCATAAATCTCACATTTCTCAAATTTTCTCTAAACGATCTCATGTATCGAGGGGTGGATCCAGAAACTTTTGTTATTAGGGGCACTCGTAAAGAACATTATTCGGTATTAGCAAAATAAAAAATTATTATACCTTCCGTCCCACAATAAGATTTTCGTTTCAATTTACGATGTTTGACTAATCATAAAGTTAATTGGTTCATGACAATAATAAAAAAAAATAGTAAATAAAATATTACATGTTTAGAAATTACATTACAAATTTATAAAGTGATAAGATTCAAATCAAAGTTAGATACATAAAACGAATGCACACGGAGTGACATGGGAACCTTATTGGGGACATGTGTATTACATTTTATTAAAACTGCTCTCTCCAAATTTTCAATTTTAAGAAAATGGCATGGCACAACTCCATTTGTAACTATTGCGAATTCCATAGTGCAAAATGGCTTTTACAATTTTACTCATAATGATGGCGTAATTAAAATTTCAAAAAAATCTTAAGAAGCACATTTTAATTTGCAGGAATATAAGTTAAATTCTAAGTAAATTGCACAAAGTATATTTGAAAATATTTAACTGACAATTAACTAGTTTACAAAAATAAACAAAATCATGAATATTATTGCAATTTCGGTAAAATTTCTCTATAAAATTTCATATTTTGAAATTGATCTATCAGACCATTGCAATTTCATTTCTAATTATATTAAGTAAATCTTTTTCACATTAGAAAATTGCAAATAAGATAATCATATGTTGTAAAAAAAATCAAGAAAATCTTATGAAAATTTGTCACCAATATGATCTCACAATCTTGACTTAACAACAAAACTAACACTTGAGTGCTTGACTAGCCCATTTACTTGAGATCTAGCATAACAACTTTTCTAAAACTCTACAAACTAAGTTTACAAATTCTCCAAATAAATAAATAAAAATAAAAATACCCCAAAAATCATGGGCAGATCACGTAATTGCCTTTCCAACACTTTTGCATTTCAAAAGAATTGAGGAATAGGGATTTTTACATATATATTACGTAAGTTTACAAAAATGTGACCATCATATTCACCAACTCACAATTGCCTACGTTAGTTTTTTTTTTAGAAACGTGGGTAATTTCTTTTTTTGATCGTAGAAACGTGGGCAATTAGTAAATACATTTGAATCGGTAGTCATATTTTCGTTATTGAGCTTTAGAATGGTACGTAGTAATATTTATGTAATCTTTTCAAAAGTTTTCCCTTTTTATATTTATCCTCTTGGTTTTTTTATTCCCTTTTTATTCTTATTTTTATTTCTTTTTCATGTTTATGTATTCTTTTTTTTTTTCCTTCTTTTTTCTTCTTCCAGTTTATTATTTCACTCTCATCTTTATGTAAATTTTTACATTGGTTCTCTTCTTATAAAAGACCTTTTTCTTATTGTGTACTTCAATTTTTTTACTTTACTTTCTTTTTACTTCCACTTATTTATTTCATTTTTCCTTTTCTTACTTTGATTTGCACCACTAATATATTTTCTCTTTTCTAAAAAAATCAAAGGACATATACACACAAGTAATCGAAAAATATATATATAAAAAGACTACAACGAATAGGAATACATAAAAAGGAAAGAAAATAAAAATGGAGAAGAAAAAACGGAAAAACTATCGAAAGAATTAATGTATAAAAAAAACTCTTATGGTAAATGGGCTAGTCATGGATTCAGGCCGGGTGGCCCGACCCGGAACCGCCCCGGGACCGGTATTGTGCTGAACCGGCCCGGATAGTGACCGGTCCGGGTAGGCCCGGCCCGGCCCGAGGGGATTCCCAGTGCGGGCTCGGGTCACCCAAAAGCCAAACCGGCCCGGCCGGTTCGGGCCCGGTTCCGGGCTTTTTACCTTTTTAAATTGATTTTTTTAACTTTTCGGGTTGGGCTGGGTATTTTGGGCCATTTAGGGTGGTTTGGGGGGTTAGGGGTGAGGGGGGGTTAATTAGGAAAAGGAAGAAAAAAAATTGACCCGAGGCCCGGCCCGAATCCAGCCCTAAAATGGGCACATAAACAAGGTAAATTAATGAAAAGGAAAAAGAAGAAAAAAGAATAAAAGCATTGTGATAATAAAGAAAAAAGAGAAAAAAAAAACTTTTAGGAAGAAAAATGATATGGGGGGCCGTTTGGAGAATATTTGTAAAGGTGTTTTTTATGATTGAATGTTATGCGTGCAAAGGAAAGAAAATAACATGGGATAACAAGTTGTAAGGTAGTCTATGGCGGAGAGCACCGATGTGAGGCAGATGTGGGCACATCACATGACAAAACATTAAATGCGGTGATTGAGTATTGTAAGCTACCAACCCGAAGGTCCGGGACTGAAGCCAAGGGCTTCATCTCGGGATCAGAGGCTCTGTGCTGAGGGCTCATCTAGCTGGAGACGGAGATGCTTGGGACCAAATATGTAGGGTGACATTTTTGTTACGAGTTGTTCATAGCCCTCGATCTGGGAATCGAGGGGTCTCTAGTTGCTTGTCCGGGCTATTCGAAGTAGTTGGGCCTATTGAGGTGGTAGGAGTATGTGGACCGGGGGGGGGGTCATGGACCATATACTCCGTCAATTATGTTATCGTATTGTTATTGTTGTTGTTGTTTGTAAGGACGGATTAATAGGGGGAACACCGCCCCCTTAGACTTTCAAAATAGTCAGTTATATATGCATGGATGTTTTCATAAAATTTTTATGAAATAATATACCAACTAGTATCAAAATATCAAATAAGTCAACGTATTTTCAAATATCAATTATTTGATGATTTGATCTTAGTTTTTGATGTCTTAAATGGTTAAATTTCTCATAGAAAAATGTCTCTATTTTATTTTCGGTTCACATTCAGATAGTTGGTATTATTAAAAGTTATTTCTAAAGTATGTATTATTATTGGTTCATTGAAGATAGTTGGTATTATTTAAAGTTATTTTCTCAAATTTTTATACTTAAATTAGATATATACGTGTTCGTCCCCTTAGATTATATTTTTCAAAATAAACTTATAGTAGCCTTACATAATATTAATACTTAAAATGAGATGTAAAAGGAGATAAATCGAAAATAATTGAACTTTAGTTGGACAAATAAGCAATAAAAGAACACATTGGTTTAAGAAATATGATACTATACTTATTCAGTATAAAAAATAAATTTTGTAATATTTAGTTTATCTTTATTGAATAATTAGTACTCGATTTTGTAAAATATCAAGCAATATCAAATACTAGACAAACTGGTTAAAACATTGTCAGATTGTGTTTTCTGAAAATACTACAATAATAAAACTTATTTACACAAGTATGACTAATGTTTACTACAATAGTGTCATTGTCACTTAAGTTTAAAAATTAATCATAAGTTACTATCATTAAGTTACTACTATAGTCGCTCATCACATTTTTATAAACAATACATATTTAGTAAAAAATATGCAATTATTTATTTTCATATAATGTGAAGTAAATCAAAAAATAGAAATGGTGAAATTAAAATTCAATCGCGGATTTTATATTGTCTACACAAAATTTAAGCTTAAAATTTAATCTTAAAGACCCTCAGATGGAGGCGGCCAGACAACGAATCCTGTCAGGCCAGCGTGACAAGGTCATTCATCTCGCCGCCCGACTTGCCGCCCGACTGGGCACCTTTCCTTTTCCCGTTTTGTGTAAGTTTTTAAATTGGTAAAAGTGTCAAATAGGTCCTCAAACATACATAAAAAGGTCAAAATAACCCCTTATAAGGAGGCTCTGTCCGACCGTCGCCATTTGGGGCAGTTCCGGGTGGAATTGTTTGATGATTTTTTTTGACCATCTTATTCATTAAGTCTAGTTTACTCATGCCAAATTTCAGCTAACAATTCAATCGTGAAGGCATTCAAATGAACTCTTGAAGATAACTGTGCAGTTATCTTTAAGAATTCATTCGAGTGCCTTCCTGAATGATTTTTTAGCTGAAATTTGGTAGGAGTAAACTAGACTTAATGAATAAGATGATTAAAAAAGTTTATCAAAAAATTCCACCGGGAACCGCCCCAAATGACGACGGCCCGACAGAGCCTCCTATATAAGGGTTTATTTGACCTTTTTATGTAAGTTCGAGGGTCTATCTGACCATTTTCCCTTTTAAATTTATTGTGTATTTGTGAAGATTATTTATTATTATTTCCATTTCTGAAATTGTTAAATTTGTGTTCAAACTTATTGTAGAGTTTTTTTTATCATAAAAGAGCGGTCGTTATATTAAAATCGAGAACACATATAAGACAATTTTCAAACACAATTTACAGATCCAATCGTGAACCCTAGGAGTAGAATTAGAGTCAGCAACCTCATACAAAGCAACATGACTCACTAAACCTGAAAAACGGGCAAATTTAGGCCTAAAACAATTGGAACTGAAACTCTGTCTATCAAAAGAACTCCAAAAACTCAAACATTCAAACCAAATCTACCCAGACTAAAACAGAAACAAGTGCTACTAAAGAGAAAATATTACTGAAATAAAATCTTTTCACAAAGCTCTTCCCGGTTCATATCAGGAGGAGGACGAGCTCTTACAATATGGGTGAATACCAACTCCACCACCGTCAGAATGGCCGACCAGGGCTTCGCGATCTCGCCTCGATACAATCTCCCAGCCGCACCTTGTTCATCCGCCAACGTTATCTCCTTCGACGTAGTTGCAATCCCAAGAATTAGAAGACTTAAAATTAGTATAATCTGCCGCTCCAACCCCATATTCATAGGGGTGGCGGAAAATCTCAACCCCTACAAAGAGGGGAGACAGGCGTTAGGGTTCCTGTCTCTCTAGAGAGAAAGAACAGTATCTCGATTTATATATACTTTTTATACTCTCTTCATCACTTAAAATTTAGTCATGTATAATTTTCTATTTAAAGATTTAGCACCGTCCCCAAATGTATTTACTTTTAAGTGAATAATGTATTGAACCTTGTGGAATGATTAACGAGTATGCGAAGTTGTGGATTTTTATTATTCTTATTCGCGTGAATAGTAAATTGCGTGCGGGGCCCACACCGGGAGCGAGGGCCGCCCGATATTCCCGAGACCGTATATTTTATTCATCTTGGTCGATATAATATTTATATAATGGTGGACAATTTATTTGGTCCAAAGAAATGATATAGAGTTGACCGATTGATCAAAAAGGCCAAAATACCGGTATTGGTAATTTAACAGATAAAAACCCGAAATGAATTTCGGGAACTTATAAATTTAAGTTGGGGGATGTATATTCATTATAAGGGTCATAATGATTGGAAACACATAATATATTTTATTTGACCCGATAAAATAAAATATATCTAAAACAGTCCGAAAAATACAACTTGCGGGACCGATTGTACACATTGGGACACAAAGGGATGACCTCCCACATGAGTGGGGGACACCCCACGTTTTTGTGTGCTAGAGTAGACAAGAGAGAGCTGGGTTGACAAGAGAATGAGTGGAGGAGGTGCAAAGGGACCCTTTGACCTCACTCATTTGCCAAATGAGACAAAGAGGAACCCCTGCCCCCCTTTCCCTTGCATTATTCAGCCAAACCATCAAGTGAGGAGGAAGAGAAAGCCCTCAATCCATACTCCATTGCTGCTGCACGAGCTCAAGAAGGGGTAGTCCAAAGAAGGTGGTTTAAGAAGGAAAAAGTTAGGAAAAAGTGAGAAAAGTTGAGGTAATGGCCTTATCATAACTTTTCCTTTATTTTTCTTCTACCATATGAGATATATATCATATGAAGGACCCTTAGGATTGTTCTACATGTTATGAGTGTGGAATAATGGGTTGGAAGTTGGTTCTATGTCCAAAAACGGACTTAGAAGCCACACTGACAAGTTCACTGGAAAATGACCTTTTAGAGGTTATTTGTATTGATTAAGGGTTTATGATGTTAAAACCTTGTTAGGAACTTGATTAAAGTATTTTTGAGCTTCGCCGGAGTTTCGCCGGAGTTGGTCAAAGTTCGCCGGAGTTGGTCAAAGTTCACCAGAATTAGTCAAAGTTCAATCGGGGAGCGTAGAACGTGCTTAAGCTCACTTAAGGTGAGGATGACCGACTATATTGTTTATAATTATTGGGTTAATTTCATAATATTTCCTAAATGATTAAAATGATATTTGCATGGATTATTAATGAATAATAATGCCTAAATGAAATTACTATTGATTATAAGTATAGTATGCATAATATACAAATTTAAGAATAAATTGTGTATAGTTATGTGTTATGAATATGATGGTATGATGGTTGTAATAATCATGAATTTTATTGTGATAAATACACTTTTACTTCATGAGAAGAAGTCATGAAAGTATAAAGGTGATATTTTGATATTAAGGCCAAATTACATATTGAATGAAGAATTGTAATGAAATGAGTAAATAACTAGTATTGAAATATTAGTTGGAATTGTAGTTGAAAATGGATGAATGGATCCTAAGAAATTGAATTGTAAAGAATCGGTGATTATTGAGCTGGGCTCTAGACCGATGTGGATAACGGTGATTATTGAGCTGGGCTCTAGACCGCAGTAGTTATCGGTGATTATTGAGCTGGGCTCTAGACCGATGTAGATAACGGTGATTATTGAGCTGGGCTCTAGACCGTGGTAGTGATCGGTGATTATTGAGCTGGGCTCTAGACCGATGTAGATGACGGTGATTATTGAGCTGGGCTCTAGACCGTAGTAGATAACGGTGATTATGAGCTGGGCTCTAGACCGTGATAAATAATGATGAATTGAAACTAATCGAACGAAGTTAATTATAATATGATAACACCCTAGTTTGAGGGACTTGGAATTGAAACTTTGATTATACTTAGTATAGTTGTCATTGTACTTGTCAAATGCTTCCAAGTACTGACCTCCCCTTCACGGGGGAGGCCACCTCACAGTTTCAGGTAGGAGCTGAGCTTGCTACCAGTGCCGTTACTCCGGGAGAATTCAAGGAAGGAAGACGTGGTTCGTGCTTCCTCCGTTTTTGTTTTAAAAACATTTAAATCAATGCTCATGGATATTATATTTTTGGAATAATCATTTGGGGGCTTGTATGCCCATGTTTGCCAAAGTGTGGCACGAACACTTGTAATGAATGTTTCCGCTGCTTTGAATGAATATTTTACATTATGTTTGTTTATGGATGTACTATGTGTGAATGATATTCCAGACGCCTTGTATAGTATGAATGTGTTGGACTGCGGATGACTATTCGTACTGTACGGCGGATTGTTGACGTGTCCGGATAGGTTCGGGGCGTGACAAAAGATATTAAACTTTAATTAGCTTATTGTAGAGTTTATTAATTATATTAATCCAATTTTAGAATAGGTTAAATTTTTGTACATGTCTATTACTCTCTATTGTGGAGTTTATTCATTATGTTTCATTCTGGTTTAATAAATTTGTAATCGCGGATTTGTTGATGTAGTTTCTTTTAATGTTATTTTTACAAGTGTACTCATCTTAGTTCAACTCTACCCTTTTTAGGTTGTTTCTGTATGTTGTTTTCTCGTGCCTAATCACAACAAATCGTGTGTTCCCTCTCGTCAATACATAGATGTTATTTTGTAAGAAAGAATTAATATATATATGCAAGTATATATATGCAGCGCCATAGCCTTTTCGGTACTTGCTCTTCCGACAATTTTTAGTATAAATAATTCCGTGTAATTTTTTCCCCAAAAATATTCTTTGTACCGGTCCAATCCGACTCAGTGTTCTGGCTCCTGTTGTATAAATTTATATATTCTGCATGCATTAATTAAATAAAAGGAAAGTAAATGGAAAATACTTGGATGAAACCGAGCCCAATGAACCATTGTCTCCTTAAGACGAATTTGCCCACAACACAAGTAGCAATTGTCTCCCATGATAGAAATGGTTTCTACGTTCCCAAACGACACCGACGAATCAAATGATACACTAAAGTTGTGGAATTTCGATGAGGAAGATTGAGAAAAGCTTTGAGCATTTTTTGACTTCTTATTGAGTAAAAAACGCAGCCCTCCTGATATGCACTAATTAGTAGTGCATAAGTGTATGTTTTTATGTTTGATTTGTGTGGTTTGTTTACCGTTTTATTTAGTTTGTAAACATTTGTGTGATTTTAGTTGTAATTGTATTTTAATCTTCATTTGTAAGTTGTAAAGTAGAGTTAGGAATTAGGGTGTTGAAAAGGAGGACTTTGAAGTGAAGAAAAATAAGATTTGGCTGCCCAGAAGCAAAAACCCGACCGGGTACAATACTTCACCCGGTCGGGTATGACAAAGAATCAGAAACTGCTGAGAAAGTCACTAGACCCGGGCGGGTCACTTATTTGACCCGGTCGGGTCAGACTTGACCCGAGACACCAGAACATGCCGAAGATCGCCAGAACATGGAAAATATTTGATTTTGACCAAACCCGGTCGGGTCAACTAGGGGACCCGGTCGGGTCTGACTTGACCCGGGACATTTGAACATGCAGGTGAAGATTTGGCAAAGATATGTGATGGAGTATATGGCCCAGGAACCCCCGGCCCATAGACTCTTATTTCTCCCACACAAGTCCATTGAGCTCAGGAAACAACTCAGGCCCAAATACAACGGCCCAAGCCTCAAAGTAGCCCAGAATACACACTGGGGTGCCTTCGGCCTCCTTGGCCGAAGGCTCCAAAACTCACAGGATAGCCTTCTCTGGCATAAGAAGCTGCTGGGAAAAACGGGCGAAGATATGAGCCTTCGGGACATGGTCACGCCCTCGGCACCAGGGGAAGCCTTCGGCTGAACCAAGCCTTCGGCTACACAAGAAGCCCTCGGCTACACAAGGAACCCTCGGCTACACAAAGAGCCTCCGGCTGAACAGGCTCAATCATCGAAGATTCCTTTTAGAGACAGCCAACCACCGCATTTAATGCCATGTCACATCCGCCAACCGCAATCAATGCGGTTGACGTACCACTGCCGGTGCCACCCGGCTGATGTGACCCTTCGGCCGTTGGATTACTGACATGTGTCCTCTCATCGCATTTATTACTGCTATAAATAGCAGCCCAGTTCTCCTTGTAATGGACACAATCGACATCTCAACTCCACACGCTGAGTTCATTTAATAAAATCAACTCTCTCTCCTCCTATTTACTCTGACTTCTCTCTAGTTATTCCCGCAATAACCCCTCGGATAAGATACCCCCCGGGTAGACTATCCATCAATATGCCTTTTACCCGGTCGGGTTTCTCAAAAACCCGGTCGGGTAAATGGCCCTGGCAGCTCCAAACACCTATAAATACACCTCATTTCCTTCCCATTTAATCACCAATTCATATACTCTCTTAAGCTCAGTTTAGAATAGTATTTCTTTTATATTTTTTTTAGCATGTTTAGTCTCCAAATGAGGAGCTAAACTTTCATTTCTTGGTGTTGCTCTTGAAGCTTGTTGATTATTAAAGTTGTGAGTTATTTTCTTAACTTCTTCCCTTGAATATTAATTATTCTCTTAATCTATCTATATATTAATGTTGGGGAGTGTTGCTAAGATGACAATTAGTTAACATCTCGACATTAATTATAGTAGTATTTATTTTCTTCCTCTATATATTAATGTTGGGGAGTGTTGCTAAGATGACAATTAGATAACATCTTGACATTAGTTATAGTAGGATTATTCATATTTAATCTTCTTCCTTGAATATTAATTCTTCCCTTAATCTATCTCTATGTTAATGTTGGGGAGTGTTGCTAAGATGACAATTAGTTAACATCTCAACATTAATTACTACTAGAAACGTTCAACGAACCGATGGTTAATCGTTGATGGTTTCACAAGTAAGTAACTTCGGTTTATTAATGCACGGTCGTGGTTAATAAACTTAAGAGGGATTAATTTTGTTGGTTAAACCGAAACCGTTGTGTTGAGGTTATCAATCTCAATTGATTTCATCAAGGAGTTAAGAGATTAAATGCTACTATCAAGTCGGTATATGGCGTTGTTCTATACTTGACTAATAGTAAGGGTTATTAATGAACGGTCGTTGTTAATAACTACCCTCGATGAATTGGATATACTCCTCGATTGAGTATTCGAGAGGGGATAAGTTATAGATATAACAATGATCGACTAAAATATATCAACAAGTGGAAAGTAGCAATGCCAAATCCTTTTTATTCTTGAATTTAATCCCATATAACTCGTTCATCTTCGTGTTTAATTTAATTAAATCACTCAACAATCAAAACCCCCCTTTTAATTACTAGTTCTATAAAAAGAGAATTATTCCTTTCCCTGTGGATACGAACTCTACTACGCTATACTACGTATAAGTGTTGTATTGAATATTTATTTTGAGTGCACTCACGACAAAGTGCACGTCACCTCCTAATGGGATTTATAGTGTTCTGGCCATGAGACACAATCCCAAAAGGTGCCCGTTAAGAAAAGGTAGTGACACTTCTCTTAAAGTTGTTTTCATCCAAAAATAATTTTTATAAAAAACAATGTTTATGTCTTAAAGCCACTTGAGTACCCACATGTGCTCAAAACCCGACTCGACCTGTCCAGCCAGCCGGATAGCGGTGGCGGCTCAAAACAAATCCTACACGAACATTGCTTCGGAGAATTTCGGGATACAATTTCACATTCATTTCAAAATGATTTTCTACAAATAATATATAATTTGTAAAACCATTTTTTCAACTGCTTCGCCCTTATAAAAGTAAAAATAATATCACTCTTATCACTCTTCAACTCTTCTTTCAAAGTGGTATCTTCCTATCGCTTCTCTCTAGGGCTTCGGCCGCTTGGAGTCTTTTTCCGTCTTCGATTTTAATCGAAGGACGACCGCTTTTTCCGTCTTCGATTTTAGTCGAAGGACGGCCGCTTTTTCTGTCTTCGATTTTAATCGAAGGATGGCCGCTATTGTTTGTGCTTCGTCCTCGGAGGGCGGATTTGCTGTCATGGCTCGAGGAGATCGCCGTTGTGGTCAAGGTTTTCGAGGATGCGGCATTGCTGTCGTCACTGGAGAAGATCGGCGCCGCCTATCTGTTTACTCTGCTCGCACGGAGCAGGGATGAGTTTTGTTATGCAGGGACGGAGGATTTATGCATGGTCTTTGGCAACCAAAGGTCACGGAGGATCAATTAGCATGGTACCGGTGGTACGACCTCCTCCTGAACCACCACCATGGGATGTACGAGGTGCTAGAGTTCGTGAACGCTTTTCTTGTAGTTTTTATCTGTTTGTTATTTGTTTTCTTGTGTCCATTTTTGTTGTTGGTTTTGACAGTTTGTTTGAGTTTTTATCCTCTCTTTATGTCATTGGGTATGGTTGGATCTATGGGAACAAGTTTGGCTGTGTCAAGCCCACTACATGGTTAGCGATTCGTGTTGCTCTCTCAGGGGTGACCGTCTCAAAGTCTCACCATAGAGTTTCAGTCGTAGTTGTTGGAGTTTCAGTTGGTGTCAGTTTTATTTTCATTTTACTTGATGTAATGATCCCGAATCTTTTGATATGAATAGATGCCCGTTTTGATGATAAAAAAAAAATAAAAACTGCTCCGCCCTTGGCAGCCCGCCTTGCCACTTGCTAGAGATCGGATTTCCAAGGCCGCCGCAACAAGCCACCTGCCTTGCCGAGTTGGAGAAGACCTTCCTTGTTAGTATGTGCTTTTCAACATCTCTGAGCTAGTTTCGTCTGCCCGTATTGCATGCAATATGCTCACATCTATACTTTTCAAAGGGTATCATGTTTAACTAAAACGTGTTGAAGGATTTTTAGTAATGTGTTACGTAGTACTCCCTCCGTCCCGCTAATATTGTCTCATTTTACCTTTTCGAGAAGTCCTACTAAGATTGTCTCATACCAAATTTGGTAAAGTTTGTATGGTTCTAAATCATTCCTACTTTATTCTTACTTTATCAATTTAATATCAACCATACAAACTCACTTTCCTTAATAACCGTGTCACCTTCTCATGTCACAATTTTAGTGGGACGGAGGTAGTATTAGATTCCCAAAAAATTACACATTAATGTGCTATTAGATTCTAATGGTCCTGAATTTATGTGAATGACGCACGTTGGAAGCTCATAGCTGATAGCTTTGACTTTTTTTTTGCAAAATCGCAGATTCAAGTTTTGTGAACGATACAAGGACATGTGAATAGAGTATCTTTCAAGTGGAACTTCGAATTAAACGACAATAATGGTGATATATACATACAAAAAAGAACAATGCTTCATGTGGTCCTGGTTTTTGTACAAACTCTGTATTTGTTTGTAAATTCATGGTACATCACACATTTACAAACACCCCACCCCACACTGGAAATGGGGGGAAATTAGAAGTTACTGTTCATTTTCACATTATTAACTCGTAAAGAAATGTGATACACTGTAGATTCATCTCGCATGACACGTTGAAGGATGTTATTACTTCGTCAATTCCACAAATAAGTTACTACCTCCATTCTCTTTTAATTGCAACATTGAATTTTTTATACTATTCACACATTCTATTTTGACTATATTTTATTAATTAACGTATTATACATTAAATTTTTAAAAAAATATTGTTAAATTCTTCTCATTTTAAATTTTCAAAATATGATTTTTTTAAAATTTTCCCTAATAAGTAGTAAAAGATATTAATGGCCAAACTTAATTGTGCGTTAACAAACATGAAATGTTGACTATTGCAATTAAAAAAGAACGGAGAGAGTATTTAAAAAGTGACATTTATATTACTAATAACTCATTTTTAATGTGCTCAATGTTCATCCGTATGTTCATTTTTTTAGGCGTATACTCATTTGAGTTTAATATAAAACTCATTTGAGATCAATAGCAACAAGGGTTCCTTAGCAACGAATTAGACTCATGTTATAATATTATACTATTAAAATATGCATGAATATGACATTTTAAAATGAGTATTACACTAATATCAAATGAGTATACATAAATTACGAAATGAGCATTAAAAAAAAACTCATTATTCAAAATGTGTACTATGCTCATAATTTCTTTTGTGCATGCCCATATTTGAACAACTTGTTAAAAATAATACAAAAAAACCCATTATTCGAAATGTGTACTATATATGCTCATAATTGTCTCTTACCCTGGTTAATACTCCGTATAATATACTTCGTATATGTGATAAGGAACATTATTGTTCAAGTATCATGTAAGGCTTCAAAATATTATCTTTGCACGTTCAAATTACTCAAGTTTGAATAAATATATTAAGTGGAGATAGAGACAATTATATATTTTATTGGATATAAATTTTGTGGTTGCACAACATGAAAAGTACGTTTTTATTTGAGTTATAAAAACTTGGTAGTTGGTACGTTACTTTTGAAAGGGTTTATGGCTTTTTGAAATTTCATTTAAAACTGTCGTTGCCAAATCATTGAATTGAAAACGTTAAAGATGGTCCTTTAAAAACAATTTAAAGGATCATGTTTCCATGCATACGTTAGTCTCTCTTTAAATAAGGATGTTTTTACTTGGACGGTAATTTGTCTCAGATCAGATCAGACCAGATCAGACCAGACTTGGATAATTATAAGAATACAAAGAAACCAGACCTGGCCGATTCAGACCAGACCAGACCAACAAATTACAGTCCAAGTAAAAACATCCTAATTAAAGCAAACTTCGGTTACATGATCCTTTTGCTGTTCAATTTAACCTCTCATTTAGACGGAAGTCTAGCAACTTCTTTTAACGGAAATATTCAATCGCCATTGGCCACCAGCTCTTTACGCACAGGCAGTTAAAGATAGGGCGGTTACAAAACCGCCATCAACCGATGGCACTGGCACGCGAAGGCTTTTTCATTTTCTTACAACAGGATAGGACAAGTAACTAGAATAATATCAGGCTTAACGGTAGCCCTGACATATACATACATACATACATATATATATATATATATATATATATATATAGAAAAATAAGTGTTAATAATTACAACAGGAGTCCCACAATAGTTAATAATAATAAACTACTCTATTAGACCCTCTCAATTTGTGCAGGGAAACAATGCGCAAATTGTCCCGAAGAAGAGTAAATCTTTGTTGAGACAAACATTTGGTAAAAATATTTGCTAGTTGAGCCTGCATAGGAACATAATTAACTTGAAAATCTCCATGTGCCACCCGCTCACGAACAAAATCATAATCAATACTCTGTATTAATATTCTTACTCCTTGCATGCTGAATGGGATTAACCGAGAGATACGAAGCAGAAACATTATCACAAAACAAGATAGTAGGTACTCGATCCAGAAAACCCAACTCGAACAAGACTGAGCGTGTGTGAAGAGTATCCTGAACTGTAAAAGCGATGACTCGATATTTAGCTTCAGACTTAGGCGGCTTATATTTGTACCTAATAGCATTATATATGGTAGAGAAAATTATCTCATCCAATTGTTAGCCTTCTGAATTATGACCTAATATTCTTATAGCTAAAATGTTATTATTATGAATGGTGTGAGCTTTTGATTCGCTGGTTTATGTTCATATTTCTAGATTCAGTCATTTGACAACTTATTCTTGTTGGTAATCTAATATAGTGCTTCTTTCATGGTCCATTATATATGTTGGGATATTGGGTCCAGGCCCAATATCCCTAGGCCCAAATCCGGGAAGAAGCAGCAAGCCCAAAGAACTCATGAACGGCATTCGGGATAGAACTTATACTTGGAACATTCTGGGTAACGATTATGCCAAGGTATCAAGGCCCAAATATCGATCGGCGTTCGGGATACTTCAGGTAGAAATTATCGCCTATGGCGGGGTCCCACACACCGAACACCTTGCCCGAACGGGCAATCAGCAAGTGGAGGCCGCATTTAATGCTGGATCATGGCGGCAGCAAGTGGGGGCATGGGTGCTTACATGGCAGAGGTGATAGCCTACCAGATTCGACCACGTGTCCACCTTACCCATCCCCATTTTAGTATAAATACCCATGTTTAGATCATTGTAAGGGGTTAGCATTTTAATACTCAGAGCTTAGCAATAGATTTACATCTCCTATCCTTGTAATCTCATATTCATCTACCGTTCGGGTAGTCTCAGTGTAATCACATATTTATTGAATATCGGTAAGCTTTTGAGTTGAGCAAATATCTCACTGTTTTATATTTTATACACATTTCAACCCTACCCAATATCCCTACAATATCCAAGGCTTGTGTTGGGCTTTCGGATCTTCGGGAATAAACCCCAACATTGGCGCCGTCTGTGGGAAACGAAACTAAAAGTTCAAGGAAAACAGCTGATCTAGGCACCATTTTTTGAAATGGCTAGGCTTCATACCGCTACACCGAGTTCTGCATCCAGAGGACGAGGAGGCCATAGATCCTCTGAGGGGTGGTCCAGGCAAGGACACGCCAGTGGCAGTGCCACCCGAGAGTTCGAGCAAATCATCCCCCAGGATGTAAGGATGAACCCTCAGTTGATGAGGGATATGGCGGAGGCCATGCAACGCATGGCGGACGAACAGGAACGGGGCTACACGGATGAAACTCATGAGCCACCATCCCCGTTGCGTCCCATACCATCTTTTGACGAAGAGGAGGACATCGAGACTACGATGGCCTCAGTTCATTCCGAGGAACGCCGCAGGAACCACTGGAGGGCCCATACCCCCAGACGAGGAGCACCAACCAGCCGAACCCCGTCCGCCCCTCGAAACGGATACAGGGAACCTACCCCCATAATAGATCCCGTTGGACAAAACTTCCAATATATCCAGAGGGATGGGGAACGCTTCATCCGGAGGAGGGCTAACATAGCTGCTCCTCCCCAGAACAGAATACGGGAATGTGTGGATGCTCGGATACCACACACTCCCCGAACGGCCCAAGACGACGAAATGGCCGAAATGAGGAGACAGATGACTGAGCTCAGAGAGCAGGTCAATCGGACGCCCCAACA
This sequence comes from Cuscuta epithymum, assembly GCA_945859915.1. Lineage (NCBI taxonomy): Eukaryota > Viridiplantae > Streptophyta > Magnoliopsida > Solanales > Convolvulaceae > Cuscuta > Cuscuta epithymum. The sequence continues at coordinate 3,626,891 of CAMAPF010000938.1, forward strand.
AACCCCGCCAGCACGGGTTGGGATCACCTCTCCCTTTACTAGGGAAATCATGAACGCCGAAATCCTGAAGGACTGCCGTCCCTCGACCGGCTTAGCATACGATGGGGTGGGAGATCCCCACGTACACCTGAGGAGTTACCAGGGTGGCCTCATGCTATTGGGGGCCACCGACGCGGCAATATGCAGGCTGTTCTTCAGTACCCTTCGGGGACCAGCCCAGGAATGGTTCGGAACATTACAACCCGGGTCGATCGGGAGCTTTGCGGAGCTATCCACCTTGTTCTTGGCTCAGTTCGCCTCCAGCTCAACCCCGAAATTACATTTCGGGTATCTAACCAGTGTGAGGCAAGGGCCTAGAGAATCAATCTCCGGATTCCTCACCAGGTGGAGGACCGAAACCCTGAAGGTGACCGGCATGACAGATGAGACGGCCATCCTTCTTTTCACCGATGCCCTTCAAACGGGAGATTTATACAGGGAGCTGAAGAGGAATCCGGGGACCAGCTACCCAGACATCCTGGAAAGGGCCAGGAACTATGCGGCCCTGGAAGAAGAGATCAGGATAAGGGATCGAACGGCCCCGCAACCTCCCACTTCAAGACTGGCAGAACGTCTGGGACCCACACCAGCGGCTGCAGCACCTCATCGAAGGACTACGCGCTTCACCCCCCTGGTCATGTCTATAGCTGGTGTCTTCCATTTGGAACATAACGCCATTCCTCCCCCTACTGACACAAGGCCCGTGATGGGACCTACCCCAAGCTCCTACTGCAGATACCACCAACGGAACGGGCACCTCACGAAGGATTGCCACGCCCTACATGTGGCAATTGAGGACCTGATCCAAAAGGGCTACCTGAGGAAGTATGTCAGCACCAGCCTGAACAGCCCCAATCAGCGCCCTCCCCGATCCAATAGCTGGAAGCGGGATGCCCAGCGGGATGCAGAACCCAGTAATGATTCATACCTTCCCCCTATAGAGGAGGCTGAGGGGTCTGGGAATCCAGGGAAAAAGCCACGATTGGAGGTGAAAGTCATCTTTGGCGGGGGAGAGACCGGGGATACGGCCGCCGAACGCAAGAAATTTGAGCGCAGCCTCTATGTCGCCACTGTAGCTGCACCTCCCACAAAGAAGGGCCGCCTAGAGCCAATCACGTTCGGGGTGGCTGATTTACCCAACTCACCAAGTCCGCACAGGGACGAGCTAGTGGTGAGTATGTGTATAGACAACGCCTTGATCCACCGAGTTCTGGTGGACACGGGAAGTAGTGTGAACGTGCTGTATTTACGCACGTTGGAGAAGATGAAGCTAAAGAAGGACCAGCTGACCAAGCTGAAGACACCGCTGGCTAGCTTCACCGGCAATGTAATAGAGGCAGAGGGCACCATCCAGCTTCTGGTGGAAATCGGTGATGAAATTCACCGAGCGGCAGTCCGGATGACGTTTGTGGTGGTGGATATTGCATGTGCCCACAATGCCATATTGGGCCGTCCGGGGCTAGAAGATTTGGAGGCAATTGCTTCTGTTCGACACTCATGCATCAAATTCCCAACTGACACTGGTGTAGGGGTGGCTCGAACAGATCCTGCCATAGCCCGAACGTGCTACCGGGAAGCTTTGAAACAACTGACCACCCGGGGACAGCGGATAAACAGCATTGAGGTGCAGACCCGGCGTACGGAGTTCGAGGGACGCCCCGAGCCAGCCACCCTCTTAGAATACATCGAGCTTGATTCCCCTCCCGATCGTAAGATTGCGATCGGGGTGGACCTTGAAGGGGGAATCAGGGAGGGGGTGATCGCTGTCCTGAAGAGATTCCAGGTCCTATTTGCCCGAGGACCCGAAGATATGCCGGGAATTGATCCGGCCCTCATCTGCCACAAGTTGGCCGTTCGGCCTGATGCCAGGCCAGTCCAACAGAAGAAAAGATATCAGGCGGCCGAACGGCGGGAATTCACAAAGCAAGAGGTAGCCACCTTACTGAGAATCAGGCACATTAGACCAGTCATCCATGTCGAATGGTTGGCTAATGTGGTCCTTGCTCCAAAAGGATCTACTTGGAGAATGTGTGTGGACTACTCCGATCTGAACAAAGCCTGCCCCATGGACCCCTATCCGGTCCCGCGAATAGACCTGCTGGTGGACGAAACGGCAGGATGTGAACTGCTGAGCTTTATGGATGCCTTCCGGGGTTATCACCAAGTCTTCATGCACCCAGATGATGCAGAAAAAACTGCATTCGTCACCTCGGACGGCGTGTTCTGCTATATCGTCATGCCGTTCGGGTTGAAGAATGCAATGGCCACTTTTCAAAGAATGATCGGCATACTCTTCAAAGAGGTACTGGGGGTCACCATGGAGGCATATGTAGATGACATCCTAATCAAGAGCAGGAAGAAGGAGGATCATGTCCGGGATATGGAAAGGGTCTTCGAGATCATGCAGAAGGCCAACATGAGACTGAATCCAAAAAAGTGCGCCTTCGCAGTCAAGGGGGGCAAATTTTTGGGTTATATGATGAGCGAGCGGGGAATTGAGCCTAATCCTGAGAAAGTGAAAGCAATCATGGACATGGAGGCACCGCGGAACTTGAAAGAAGTTCAGAAGTTGACCGGAAGGTTAGCGGCTTTGAGCCGATTTATGGCTAAACTGGCCGATCGCGCCATTCCATTTTTCCAAATAATGAAAAAGGCCAACCCGTTCGAATGGACAGCAGAATGTCAGGCAGCTTTTGAAGAATTCAAGTTGTACCTGTCTTCCCCCCTGGTCTTAACTAAAGCAGACCCAGGGGAACATCTCTATATGTATCTGGCTGTGGCTGATCTGGCGGTCAGCTCTGTTTTATTAAAGGAAGATGAGGGCGTTCAGCGCCCTATATACTTTGTGAGCAAAGCCCTGAACGGGCCAGAAACCAGGTACACCCTACTGGAAAAAACCATTTTAGCACTGATTGCTACCATCAAGCGGCTGGCACCCTATTTCCAGGCCCACCCAGTCACCATCTACACCACACAGCCCCTGGCCACCATATTGAGAAATCCTATGGCAAGTGGGCGTATCACTAAGTGGTCCCTCCTGATCGGGCAGTATGAAATAGACTTCAAGCCTCGCCCCACGATCAAGGGACAGGCTTTGGCTGACTTCATTGCCGAATGCACTGCCAGATTAACGGGAGAAGGAGCGAACGGAGGAGTACAGGATCATTGGTGGGAAATGTATGTGGATGGAGCATCCAGCAGCAAAGGCTGTGGGGGGGGGGGTGCTGTGATCACATGCCCCGAGGGGTTCAAGGCATACTACTCCGTACAGTTTGACTTCAAGGTAACCAACAATGAGGCCGAGTATGAGGCCCTTATTGCTGGTTTAAAGTATGCCAAGGCCCTGGGGGCCAGCAGATTAAAGGTCCGTTCGGATAGTCAGCTGGTGGTAAGCCAGATTAATGGATCTGCCGGGGTTAGGGAAGAACGGCTAAAAGCCTACAAGGAACTGGTTGAGGAAGAAATCGGCAGGTTCGAACAGGTGGTGATTGACCAGATTCCCAGGATCGAAAACAGTGAGGCAGACATCCTATCCAAACTGGAATGTGCCGTTCGGGATGATCAGGCCCCGGGCATCCCCGCACACATCCAGAGGTTCGCACAGAAAGAAATACTGACCACACCGGCAACAATGGTTGTGCGGGTAGATGCCGTGTCCTATGCCGTTCCAAGCTGGGTCACTGACTTGACAAATTACCTGAGGGATGGGACTCTGCCGAACGATAAAAATGACGTGTACAACCTCACTTGTATACAGCGAAGAGCCCCAATGTTCGAACTAGTGGACGGACAGCTGTATAAAAAGACGTTCGGGGGGCCATATCTGAAATGCCTTCCACCCGATCAGGCAGCCGCTGTGATGGAAGAAATTCACGAAGGTATCTGCTCCAGCCATCAGGGGCCAAAAACCCTGGCTAGGAAAATCATCCTGCAGGGTTATTATTGGCCAACTATTCAGCAGGACTGTTTTGGGCACACAAAGAAGTGCAAAATATGTCAGCTCTACGCACCAGTACCTGGGCGGCCTGCGACCTTTTACACTCCAATGACCATATCATTACCGTTCGCTAGATGGGGGATCGACTTGCTAGGGCCCCTACCTACTGCGACCGGAGGAAGGAAGTACATCATAGTAGGGATTGACTACTTCACCAAATGGGTGGAAGCCGAACCCCTGGCCAGTATCACGGAGTTTCAATGTCAACGTTTTGTTTGGCAAAATATTATATGCAGATTCGGGCTCCCCGAGCAGGTCATCACGGATAATGGACGGCAGTTTGTGAGCAAGAACTTCGAGGAATTCCTCACTAGATGGGGAATCAAGCATTCAAGGGCTTCCGTAGCATATCCGCAGGCGAACGGGCAGGTAGAGAACATGAACAGAACCATCATGGATGGTATAAAAAAGAAGCTCGAAGATTACGCATCAACCTGGCCCGAACAGTTAAACTACGTCTTGTGGACATACAGGACAACTCCCCGAACAGCAACCGGAGAGACACCGTTCGCCCTAGCGTATGGATTTCAGGCTAAGGTCCCAACTGAGGTCTTGGTGCCCACTCACAGAACCATCCACTATGATCCTGAGCAGAATGAGGACAATCTGCGTGCTGAACTCCACTTCATAGAAGAAAGAAGGGATCTCTCAACTTTACGAATGGAGGAATATCACCGGGCAACTAAGAGGTATGTGGATAAACAGGCTAAAATCCGTTCGATCGAAGTCGGAGACCTCGTCCTGAGGAATAGAGAAAAAAGCAAACCGCTAGAGGGCGGGAAAATGTCAAAGAATTGGGAGGGACCATACAGGGTCTGGAAAAAATACCGGACGGGGACCTTTTCACTACAGGATACCGAAGGCCGTCCGGCAGGGATATGGAATGCTACGCATTTGCGGAAATTTTATCAATAAAAAACGGCTGTTGCCACCTCTGAAAAAAAAAAAAAAAAAAAAAAAGGGGGAGAACAATGTTTCCAAAGAGGCCAGAGTTAAGAGGAATATTGCGAGCCGAACGGTATCAACATGCCGAACGGCATCACCACAAAACTCGGCCAAAAGTCTCACCTTGATCTATAGATATCATTTATCTCGATCCATGGGGAGCCATCATCTCAGCACAAAAAAAAAAAAAAAAAAAAAAAAAAGAAGTGCAGGATACCAAGCCCGGACTCGGCTTGGGAGATGGTGTAAAAGATCTTGAGTAGGACGAACCGGGCGGCATCCGAAGTCATAGGGTGACCGAGCGGGGGATCGGGACTCTGGTCTTAAAATCTTGCCTTGGGCATACAGCTCATCTGAACTTTATGGTGGTGGAACCCGAGCTGTATCCTGGAGGCGAGTCTCCATTTTGGCAGAGAATAAGGGGGAGACCCGAATTGGGAGCCTTATTCTCAACGGTCCAGGATGGACATCTCAACCTCATGATATGGATGACCCCGGACGGTAAAACCGACGGTATGCATCGAAATTATGGGCTTGGAAGATGGCAGACACTACACGAATTGTGAAATTGTCTTGCAGCAAGAGGTGATTGCCTTGCGAATAAGGAATACCGCGGAGGATAACCCGAACAGGTTACTCTAGCCTTCAGGGAACAACCAGTCGACGGTAATAAACCGGACGGCATGCATCTGAAACATGGTGCTCGGGGACGCAGCAGGCGTTGAACATTATGTCTTGCGCGTTCAGGAAACAAAGAACAACAAGGGAAGAAATCAAACAGCTTGCACCTCAACTTTGGTGTTAGGGAAGGGTCGAACAGCTTACATCTCAATCATGAGGCTGAGTTGAATAAAAAAAAAAAAAAAAAAAAAAAAACGAGTGTTCGGGAAGCAAGACATTCGGAAACGGATCAACCTTTATTCTTCGGCACTACTGACCGGGAATTACACACGAGAAGAAGAAAAGGATTACAACAGGGATAACTAAGCTACGGGAGGATCCTTGTTCGGCACGGCATCCGGGTTGGCGTTCGAAGGATTGGCTAAGTCCTTGGCTTTTCGCCTCTTCTCCATTACACGTTGATAAGCACGGCAGAATAACGGATCAAAACCTTCCTCCTTGGGGTCGAAGGGTTCATCGAATGATTCCTTGATCACCTCCAGATTCCGGTCGACCAGCATATCCTGGCACTTAACAAGTGTGTCCCTTGCTAGACCATTGGCGAAGGCTGTCCCGGACGGAGTCTCATCCAGGAGCTGGAGGCCGTCACGAAGAGGATCCTTACTCTTCTTCAAGAACTCCCCAAGATGCTTTCCAAGGAACTCCCGGGCAGTCTCCTCCAGGGCTACGTTCAAACCTTTACCCCTTTGGAAATCAATCACTGCCTGCTGAGTGATTCTAGAGATATCGGCCTGAACGGGTGCTGCTGGCTGTCCGCCCTCTTTAGGCTGGGTCTTTTTAAACTTAACACCAGCAGCTTCAGCAGCAGCAATCTTGTCCTTCAGCGCCCGGATCTCCCGATCGCGACGCTGGAGCCTCTGCTCCAATTCGGCCAATTCAGCCCTGGCCTTGTCACCCTTGTTGGCTCGATCTTGGAGATCTGCAGCCATTTTCCTAGCAGCAGCCAAAAGGGTTTGGCTCTCGTCCAGCTCCTGATGAAGGAGGGTCATCTCCCGTTCAGCTGCTAGGAAGGCCCGGTGATAGTATGTACCGGCCTGTGGAAAAAGAAACAGCAGTAAGAACAAGTTCAAAAAAATGTTATAAAAAGAAAGAACTGAACGGTCAAAGGCATACCTTAAGGGACTCAGCATGGCCTGCTTCGACCAAATCAGACCAATGGGTCAAGTTGGTGAAGCCCTCGCCAGCTTTTAAAGAAGTGCTGCACCACATGGAGGATGCAGTCTGCCCGAACAGCGTCCGGCATTCGGCTCGGGGACCCATGGCAGAAAACTCCACCGTCAATCGATCGGGGATCGGGAGACTATCTGAAGCAATACCTCCCCTGTTGCCCAGCTTCCTTGAAGGGGAGGGGACCATGGGCATCCTTTCCACAGAAGGATCCGTCAGATCAATGACCTGATCGGTCGGGACCAAGGCACCACTACCTTCGATTCTCGGCCGCTTGTTTACTGGCCCAGATTCCCGGCCGGAGAAAGAGCCTGACTGAATAGCCTTCTCCTTTCCCTTGCTGACTATGGCGGTGGAGGAAGGAGTAGGAGCAGGACGCTTTATGGAGACAGGGGGAATCACACCTACAGGAAAGAACAAAGAAAAATGAACAAGAGGTTGAAAAATACACCGAACGAACAAAGTAGGGGAAGAAACATACCAATGCCAGCAGCTAGCATCTTAGCAGGAGTCAAGAAGGACCGTAGGTTCTTGGAACCAGCCAGACGGAGCCTTTCGTACTGACAGACAATAGCTGCGTCCACCTTTGGGGAGGCATCCTGAACGGGGTAGGTGTTCCACCGATCAGGGAACGGAAGCGGCGACCCCACATGAACGAACAAAAATCGTTCCTCCCATTTCTCCGGCGGGGTGGGGTTGTCGGTGAAGAGCGAACGGCCAGGGCGGGCGACAAGCCGCAGGTACCCGGTGGTCCAATAGGGCTGGACGCCGTAGCAGTGCAAAAAGAGGTCGGCGCTAGGGGCAATCCCCAACTCATGGCACCAGACGATAAAACCGTTCAGGATCCTATAAGTACTAGGCACGAACTGTGCTGGCAGTACTGAGACCCGGCGAAGGAACTCCACAATAAAAGGGTGCAACGGGAACCGTAGACCGACGATCAGCGCGTCCATGTGAACCAGCACACATCCCGGACGATGTCGCATGGGATGTTTGATGAACCCCGCATTAAACTGACGGGGTGGAGGTAGTAATTGGCGCAGCGTCTGTTCGGCATCTACTGGAAGGCGTTGACGCTGTTTCCTGATGCAGTGGAAGTTCAGACTATAGCGAGGGGGGCGTTCAGGCATGCCCTTATTGTAGATGACTAAGTCATCTCCCGACTGACATCCATCATCAGGGAGGGGCTGTTCGGGATGAAGTGAGGCAGAAGACCCGTTAGAACCCGACGATCGGGTAGATGTGCCTTGATCTTTGGGGTGAGCTTTTCCCCTCGAATGGCGGATCAGAGTGGACACCATCTCTTCGGAATCTGACGAACCAGAAAAGGCAGACATAAAATAACAGAGAAGATTCTAGAGAGAGAAAGCTTGAAGGAATTCAGAAGCAGCAGAAAAAACTAAAACAAAGTAGCTACATCCTTATATAAGGAGATGCTACCGCCAAGAATCCAAATGAATAACTGACAAGTGTCAAGACGGTTGGGAGAAGTTAAAGCATCCTTTGGGATAAGAGAACACCCGAACGGGTTGAAGTCAACAAAGTTCACGAACCTCTACAATTGAAAAAGAAAAAGGCTACAAGTGTTTCCCCGAACGGGATACACCAAAATGTAATGAAGAATGATCGGTGTACCCGAACAGTATGGTTAGCTTACATGGAAAAATCTGGCAGATGCAACGAGGAAGGTAACACTACATCCCGAATGCTGAACACAATTACCAACTAGTTGAAAAAAAAAAAAAAAAAAAAAAAATATAGTATACCCCGAACAAATGAGGAGGGTAAAATAATGGACGTACCCGAACAGTATGGTTATCTAAGTATAGATTGAACGGGTTCATTATACGCAACATGTGTTAACAAGATTATCAAGTCCTGAAGTCTGGATTTAACAAAGAGTTCACCCGAACAGGTGACCTGATCGCAACATGAAACGTATTGCAGAGGCGAATTGATAGGTGAAAACAAATATGAAAGTACTGGCCGGAAAGATGAGCAGGCAAAAATTGTATATTCATCGGCTCTACTGGCCGGAAAGTACAGAAACTACTGATTCAAAAGAAAAGTACAGATGAGTGTCTAAATCTACTGTTCGGGATGATCTTCACCCTCTTCATCATCTTCTTCATCATCAGCTTCGTCCACAATTGGCACCACATCCATCCCCAGGGCTCGCCGGCACTTTTTCATCTGAGCCATCAGGGCGTTCAGATGATCGGGATGAAGATCAGCGGGAAAGTCAGAGGGTTGCACCGCTCGGCCCATATGTTTCTCTATGAGGGGGAGGAGAGGCTGAAGCATATGCTGGCAACCTGAGCTGTAGACCCCGCGGGCGAAGTTTTCAGCCCACTCCTTGGTGACAGAATGCTGATCCAGCACCCTGATCCCCTCCTTCTGGCGCTCTTCTCCGGCCAGTTTCTCCAAGTGCCTCCCGAAAACAGCAGGGAGCTGCTCGGTGGCGTATTCTTCCTTGAGAGCCAGAAACTCCTCGGAAGCTTTGAATTGATCCCGAACGGCAGATAGATCAACTAACATTTCAGCCGGGCCGTCTGGGATTTGAGGAGGGGCCTCAGAAAACTTGACCTGAGCGGCCTCAGCTGCCGCGATCTTGGCCTGGAGGGAGCCCACCATGACACGAAGCTCCCCAGCCTCAGCTTCTAGCTTCCTCCGCTCCTCGGCAAAAGCCCGGCGTTCGGCCTCTGATGCCTGTTCAGCCGTTTCCTTGGCCATCAGCAGCCCTTGTTCCTTGGCCTGCCTGGCCTCTCTGAGTTTCAGGCTGTAGATCCCTACCTGTTGATCGAGTACAAATAAGAAATGAGAACCTGGTAAATTAATGAAACAACCGAAAAAAAAAAGAGGGGTGATAAGAAGTTACCTTCAGGGCAGCCAAGGCAATACACTCTTCGGCCTCCTCGACCGGCATCGGAGGAAGGTTATGCCCATTAAGGAAGCCCGATGTGGACCAAATCTGGCTTGCTGGACAGCCTCCCCTTTCCAGCATTCCATGAGCGGGATCTTGAAGGGAGATCTGCTCAAACTGGCTCGCCAAATCAGCCTGGTTGGCGGCCAGTTCCTCAGCGGAAAAGTGGTGAGGCTGCTGATCAGAGAAGAGCTGATCCATCAGCATATCAGCATGTGAAGATTGCTGTTCAGGGGCAACCTGCTGCACAGGTTCTACATCCCGAACAGGTTCAGACTGCTCGGGGACGACGGGGGCGGATTGGGAGGATGTCCCCTGATCTGCCTTCCTCAACCTCTTCCTCTTTGTCTTCCTCTGCTGCTTGGGAGGAGAGGTTGGTGGCTCGTCATCAAATCCAACAGTGAAAAGCCTGCTGTCATCCATAGCCGGTTGTTCGGGATTGGCTCCTTCGGAGTCTGAAGATTCGCCTTGCTTTAGAGCTGAAAAGATAACAAAGGAACGAATTAGTACCGAGCGGTTCACACGTGGATTTGTAGTACTATCACACGGGAAGGACCGCCCGGGCCATGGTACTTGGTTTTCAGTCAAGTAGGTCCAGGAATACGGGCAGTACCTATCCCGGCCCTAATTAGCCGTTCGGGAGTCAGGTAAGACATGATTTTGAAACAGCCTCCTGCCTCCACAGCAATGACGTCTTGGCTAAGCTCCTCAGAGATGAATGGCTCGGGGGATTTAGGAGGAAATGCGTTCCACTTCCTAGGAATCAGACCGTTCGGGACAGAGACAAAGAAAAACCTATCTTTCCAACCCTTAATGGAAGAAGGGGCATCACAGAACAAAATATGTCCTGGACGGGAGCTTACCACCAGGAAGCCGTGGGACTGCTGGGGGATAACCGAAAAGAAATAGTGGAAAAGCTCTAGAGTGGGTGTGACCTTGACACTGTGACAACGACAAATGAAACCAGCTATCGACCGGTAGGAGTTCGGCATTATTTGGACTGGTACTACATTGTAAAAATTTAAAAGGGAAACAAAAAAGGGGTGAAGTGGGAATCTAAGACCGGCCTTGACTGAGTCGAAATGGACCACAACCATCCCTGGGAAGTGGCGCATTGGGTGAAGACCCGATTGAAGGCGGAAGTCCACCGAATCAGGAATTAGCATCTGAATTTGGGCCCGATTCTGGGCCGTGAGCTTTTGGCGCCTAAACCTAATAAGAGCTAGGTCAAGCTTATGACAGGAAACGCCGCTTGGAGGGCCGGCTTCCATAACCTCCAATTCATCCCCCGATTTGGTGCCATCAGAATAAACATCGGAGGAAGAGGAATCATCGCCGTTAACCTCCGCCGGAATACGGACAACTTGCAGCGTATCATTGGGGTTTTCTTCTGGAATTACAGTGCCGGAGGTAGAGAGTTCAGATGAACGACGGGTTGCCATACCGATCAAACAAGGAGGATAGAAAAAAGACAAGGCCAGAAAGTACCTGAGCGAGAACTAAGGAATAGCTCTAGAGAGAAGGATGAATGATAAGCCGGGGATGCAAAGTTTCGAAACCCAGAATCAGAACCAGAAGAGCCTATTTATACTCTGTCACGCCGATTCAGCTGCCAATCAAAAGAGGACACGTTTTTTTTGTAATAATGACAGAGACACGTGTCGCACAGAGAATCCTCCTCAGGTAATCATGACGTTTATCGGAGAAGTGAAACGGCAGTTGCAAATAACCGTCAAAATATGCCTCGGGAACCGGCGGAATGCCATCCGATACTCACCCCGAACAGCATTCGGGCAATAAACTTATACTTCCTTATGCACTCACTACCGTTCGAGACATAGGAAGTGGGGGACTAGTGTTGGGATATTGGGTCCAGGCCCAATATCCCTAGGCCCAAATCCGGGAAGAAGCAGCAAGCCCAAAGAACCCATGAACGGCATTCGGGATAGAACTTATACTTGGAACATTCTGGGTAACGATTATGCCAAGGTATCAAGGCCCAAATATCGATCGGCGTTCGGGATACTTCAGGTAGAAATTATCGCCTATGGCGGGGTCCCACACACCGAACACCTTGCCCGAACGGGCAATCAGCAAGTGGAGGCCGCATTTAATGCTGGATCATGGCGGCAGCAAGTGGGGGCATGGGTGCTTACATGGCAGAGGTGATAGCCTACCAGATTCGACCACGTGTCCACCTTACCCATCCCCATTTTAGTATAAATACCCATGTTTAGATCATTGTAAGGGGTTAGCATTTTAATACTCAGAGCTTAGCAATAGATTTACATCTCCTATCCTTGTAATCTCATATTCATCTACCGTTCGGGTAGTCTCAGTGTAATCACATATTTATTGAATATCGGTAAGCTTTTGAGTTGAGCAAATATCTCACTGTTTTATATTTTATACACATTTCAACCCTACCCAATATCCCTACAATATCCAAGGCTTGTGTTGGGCTTTCGGATCTTCGGGAATAAACCCCAACAATATAGTAAGAGATGTACATTTTTTTGTTCAAATATTCTTCGAGTTGCTAGATTAGGAATCATCTGAAACACTTTCGTAAATTTGTCTTGTTTAATTTGTATGTTCGGAATTGGAAGTCCACAATAATAACCAAATTCAAGTATATTTATAATTTTGAGTCACTTACATATTATAAAGATATTATGTCAACATGTTGATTTTTTTAATGAAACGTGATTTTTTTAATATTCTCATTTTTTTTTAATTTTAAAAAGTCCTCTTTCAAAAAGTTCCTTTTTATTAGTCATTGATCTATTGTTACTTTCATGTTCTAATTTTGATATTTAGAGCCGGATTAGTTACACTGAAATTAGCTAAATCGTTTGATTCTTTTGAAAATGATGAAATTCAGACAGAATTAACTGAATTGGTTGAATATGTTGATTTATAGATAAACTTAATTTAAATTATATTTTATTAATGAAGTAAATAAAAAATTATATCAAAAGTAGTTAAAAATGGTTTGTACACTAACTTCAGTCGATTTAGTCAGAATATAACTTCAATAAAGCTACATTTAAATAGACCAGAGCAGTTTAAAACAAATTAAAATTATAAATCAGTATTTTCATGTTTTCTCCTTTTCTTAAAAAGAAAGAATAAGGTTTGTAATGGTTTAATGAAAGGAGTAGAATAAAAAACGAAAAATAAAATTAGATTTATATTAATCATTGGGTTGATGAATTCAAATTACTCATCGTCTTCACTTTAGACCAACTCAAAAAAAGAACTAAATAGACCAATTCGAAATTTTATATTCTTAGAACTAATTGGATTTTCATTTTCTATTTTTTTTATATATCAAACCAGTGCAATTGAAATCATAAAATACTTTAAGAAAGTTTTCTCAAATAAATTTATTATTTTTAGATTTTCCTCTTTCATGGCCTGATTTTGATTTTAGAGACTGTTTAGTAGCAGTGAAATTGGTTGAATTTGTTCAAATGGATGAAGTTCTAAGGGTCTGTTTGCAACTGCTTTTAAAAAAACACTTCTCAGCTTTTGGCTTTAAAAAAACACTTATTTTCCCAAACACCACAACTTTTATTTTTCTCGGCCTCCGCGTCAAAAGTGCTTTTACTTTTTCTATTACACAAAAAGCACTTATTTTACCAAACACTACCCACTTTTACTTTTCAAAATCACTTTTTTCTCAAACACTATCAACTTTTATTTAATAACTTCTTCCCATTTCATTAAAAAAAAGTACTTTTTTAAAATCAGAAGCTGTTGCAAACAGACCCTAAGAGAAGTGGTTGAATCTATTGATTTATATATGGATAAATTTAAGTCAAAATATATTTTATTAATGAAATAAAGAAATGAAATATATGAACAATATTTTAAAATATTCACCTATAATAACTTCAGGCAACTCAGACAAAAAATTACTTCAATCAAGCTAAACATAAATAGATTAGATTAGTTTAAAACAAACCAAAATTGTTTAATCAATTTTTGCATATTTTTCTCTTCTCTTACAAAGAAAGAATAACGTACTATTAAATTCAGTTAAATTTAGAAATTTTAGTTATTAGCGGTTTAGCACCCGATGTGGTTATCATTTTCATTTGCTAATTTTTGAATTTCGAGTGACACATTACAATAAGGAAGGAATAAGGGTTATAAGTTATAACACTTTAATAATGGGAGTATAACGTTATTTTTTAATTAAAAGTAAGACCATATTAAAGGCTGGAGTTTCGTTGAGATAGAAGACGTATATTAGTAGGCCTAATTTTTATTCTTTTCTATCTCCGTAATTCATTTTTTGTAAAGAAAATAACAAAAATGCAAAAGATGAAGGCACATGGCATAAGTAGAGCAATGCTCTCTAACAGCGGTAGATAGACACGTAAAATTGTACAATAAGTGAATTGAAGGCATGTGGCATAAGTAGAGCAATGCTCTCTAGCATCGTACTCGTGCATACGCACTGGGAAAAACAGTTGGTCCATATATGCTTTTACTCAAGATCTAATTAAACATAAAAATAGATCTTTTACAATTTTACATCATTTCAAAATGGAATACAATAAGTGAATAAATAAAAAAAATATAAAACCATACAACAAATATTCAAAGTAAAATAAAATTAAAATATAAAAAATATTGATACCATCCATTATAAATTGTTAGGTAATACTACAAAATAATTAGTATTGTTGGTAACTGATAAAGAAATATTGTACTTAATTGTTAGAATTTTGAAAAACTACTTTAAAAAGAACTTTTAGTGGTAATGCCTCATGCTTTTGTTTTATTGTCATGTAGGTAATATTAAAATCATCAATCCATGTTTTTAAAACCTCGATAACGTCACATATGTAAAGCCTTACATGACTATAATATGTCTAGGTAGGAATAGTTTATCCTTTTCAAGTGATAGAGCTTGATGTTTATTCATTATTATGACATAGGTGATGATTATTATGACATTCTTATATAAAATGAGTGAATTGAGGAGAACTTGACACCTAGGATTCATTAAGGGTAAAATTGTATTTTTATGAGCTATTTGTTTTCTTATATATAAATATAAATAGATGATAATATAATCTTTAATAACCAATAAGAGATTGACATGTCTGGGTCTAATAACTGTATTTTACCATATAAAATACATCAAAGCTTAGAAGCAAACATGCTCAGGAAAGAACATTATGTTACAATCTCACACTAGACAAAACATATATAACCATGATTATCTATCAAAACTTAAAAGCAAATAATTTAAGCAACCTAGCTGCTAGGCATATTGGACTAATGGAGGAATAAAAACTAAAAATCTAATTGGAAATTACAATATCTAATTGGAGTGAGAATCACGAGAATCATTTTTTGATTTTGCGGATGAATTTTAACAAAATTGAATTTCATAAACCATCCTCTTCCGATAAGTATACCACCTTCCCAATATGCTCAAGCCTTCGCATTGCATTTAGATCTATTTGGATCTATTTCTTAAAACTGTTTCTACTCCCTGAAAAAGCAGAAGTAGAAGTTAGACTGTTGGAGTGTTTGAGTGAAAATGCAGAAGTACTTCTAATGCTCTCATTTACTCATAGAATCAGTTTTTTAACCTGAGAAACTAGCTTTGAAAACTGATTCCGATTCTTCTTCTACTTTAAAAAAGAAGCAAAATCAGTTCGAAGCACCCCTAAATCCTCTCCCATGACAACAAACCTTTATGAGGATCCAAGGAAAGAGCCGAACTATACAGATGAGAGGATTCAAATAAACAGGAAAAACAATGAATGAAATATAAACACATTAACACACGACGACATGGAGAATAAGCTGGAGAAGGTACGCATGAAAACCTGAAGAGGAAAAACTTGCGTTGGCTACTATATTATGGCTTCAGATATTTGCCCGCTTGATCAGGGACGGATCCAGGATTTCGAGTCAAGAGGAGCGAAATTTTTTCATTAGTGTAAGGAGTGAAAAAATTTCGCTAGTAAGCGGAACGGGAAAAAAATCGCTAGTGTAGCGGGGCGGATTTTTTCGCTAGTGTAAGGCTCTGTGGCTAATTTTTATTTAAAAAGTTTCATTAGTACATACTACATACACGATAACAATTAAATCTATTATATTCTAATTCTAATTTTTAGACAATGAAAAGATAACTTTGATTTAATAACTATAAGTGCTCCAGAAAAAAATATTGATACATAAAAGCTTAAGAAATGACAAATTAAAGGAAAATTGTTTGAAAATAAGAAAGGATATGATATACGTAGTATAACATTTTATGATATTATTTGAAGGTAAAGTGAATAAAGTTAAAGATACACATCAACCAATGCTTTTCAAGTAACTTATGTCTTGTTTAACCACATGAATCTTAACCGGATAAAGAATTGGTTTTTGAATTGAGATTTTTGTCTACCAAGAAGGGTATTTGTGGGTCATGATGAGTTTTCTTAATATTACAATAGTATGTATGAGATTATTATACATAGAATAATATGATATGTAGTAATGTTAATTCATATATATATGGTGCATATTATATTTGTATTAATGCTAAAATAAGTTAAAGTATTATCTATTCAACAAATTGTGTTTGGAAAGTAATGAAACAATTATAGGAAGGAATGAATTATATCTTTTACAATTGAAATATACATGGGTATATATAGGAGTACAATGTGTAACTAACTGTATAGGATAGATTTACATTTGGTTTAATCTAAATACATAAGATAAATATTATTTATGATTTATCTCCAATATGCCCCCGCAAGTTGGAGGGTCTAGGAAGAACTCCAAGCTTGAGATGAAGATCATTAAAACGACGCCGTGGGAGAGGCTTTGTGAGTGCATCAGCAAGCTGATCTTCTGATCGAACATGAGAGACACGGAGAATACCATGTTGAACATGTTCACGAATGAAATGATAATCAAGAGCAAGATGTTTCATTCGAGAGTGAAACACAGGGTTGGCGCAGAGATGAGTGGCACCAACATTATCACAATAGATAGCCGGCTGAGTAGGAATAACAACATGTAATTCAGTGAGAAGGGAGAGTATCCATCGAAGTTCAGCAGCAGTAGTAGCAACGGAGCGGTATTCGGCCTCGGTAGAAGAGCGAGCAACCGTGCGTTGCTTCCGGGAGCTCCAAGAGATAACATTCGAACCCAGAAATATGACAAAAGCTCCCGTGGAAGTGTAATCATCAGGATTCCCGGCCCAGTCGGCATCAGAATAGGCATGCAAGGAGAGAGAAGAAGAGCGGCGCAGCAGAAGGCCATGAGTGGCTGTGTGACGAAGGTAGCGAAGTACCCTCTTCGCTGCTTCCCAGTGTGTAGTAGTAGGGCAGTGAAGGAATTGGGACAACTTGTTCACAGCATACGAGAGGTCTGGCCGAGTGAGAGCTAGATACTGGAGGCCACCGACAACAGAGCGGTACTCTTCTAGATCTTCGAGTGGCTGGCCGTCTGTAAGGCGGAGTTTAGAGTTGGCAGCAAGAGGTGTGGTCACACCATTACATGTAGCCATTTTCGTCCGAGATAGTAGGTCCATTATATAACGGTGTTGAGAGAGAAGAATACCACTCGGATGAGGAATAACCTCAATACAAAGAAAGTAGGATAATTGGCCAAGATCTTTTAGAGAGAATCGGTGCCCAAGAGTAGTGATGAGAGCTTCAATAAAAGTTGAGGAACTGCCAGTGATAACTATGTCATCAACATAAACAAGAACATAGATGAGAGTAGTATCACGATGATAGACAAATAGAGAAGTATCAGCCTTGGAGTTTGTAAAGCCCAGTTGAATAAGAAATTGCTTGAGTTCTTGATACCACGCCCGGGGTGCCTGCTTGAGACCATACAACGCTTTGTGGAGACGACAGATATGAGTAGGTTTGGTGGAGTCAATAAAGCCTGGAGGTTGAAGCATAAAAACGTCATCATAGAGATGGCCCTGCAAAAAAGCATTGTTAACATCAATTTGACGGAGCGACCACCCACGACTAACGGCGAGAGAGAGGACTAGTCGGATAGTTGTCGGTTTAATAACCGGACTGAATGTTTCCGTATAGTCAATGCCGGGGCGTTGATGAAAACCTTTTGTTACAAGCCGTGCCTTATACCGATCAATATCACCATTAGGGAGTCGTTTAACCCGAAATACCCATTTGCAGCCAACTATATTTTCTCTGCCAGTACGAGGAACCAAAGTCCAAGTACCATTTTTTATAAGAGCATTAAACTCTTCGGACATAGCTTGCCGCCAGTTGGAATTAGCTAGAGCCTCTGTAACAGTACGGGGTTCAGGAGATGAAGAAGACACACTAGAATGAAGGTTATACTTAGTAACGAGGCGATAAATATTATTCATGGAGCGGGTGACTCGACGAGGGGGGGTGAGGGAGAAGACTGGATAGTCGTTTGCATGGGTGAGGAAGAAGACGTGTGCATGGGAGAGGGAGACGTAGACTGTTCATTAGTGTCAGGCAAGGAAGTGGACTCATGCATGGGAATAAGTGGGTTGTCTGACGTGGTGGAGAATGGAATATGACTATTGTTATGGGATGGAGAAGTTAATGTTGCCGACCGGGGCGGTATGGGGTTTGGAGTACGTTGGCAGGATGTTGGGATAAGATGGGATTGAGTTGGAGTGATTTGTGTAGAAGGGCGGTTAGTGGATGATATATTGTTGATTGGAGGAATATTTGGAGGAGATATTATTGGGGAGAGGATAATAATTGGAGAAGTGGAAGGAGATAAAGATGGGAGGGCGGGTGTTGACCGAGGAAGGTGGGAGGGATTAGAGAAATTTGGGCCAAGAATATGGGAATTTGAATTTAAAAAATGGTGAGGGGCGGCCATTCATAGAGACCATTGTTAGCTCGTCCGTGGAGGAGGGGTGCCCCCGTGCGAAGATCATTAACACAAAAGGTAGATGGTGAGAATTCAACAGAGGCATTATTTTGAAGACAAAATTGTGACACAGATATAAGATTTTTGTGAATGGAAGGGACACATAAAAGATTTTTCAGGTGAAATAAACGAGAGGGAGAGGATAAAGTGCCTGAACCCGTAAAAGTTATAGGAAGACTACTACCATTTCCAACGACAACTTCATCAGTGCCCGAATATGGAGTATGCAGAGATAAGTTGTCCAGATCAGATGTCAAGTGATGCGTGGCTCCACTGTCAAAAATCCACGGAGAAGACAGAGCTGGTCCAAGAAGACCGGTGCCCATGACAGCATGAGCCTGTGGAGGAGACCAGGCTGGCCGAGGAGAGGGCTGCCACGGAGTAGATGAGTCACGTGATGGCGCTGACCAGTTTGATGTAGGTGCTCCGAGAGGTGCTCCAGTAATGGAAGTGAGCCGGAAGAGAGGGCATGCACGGGCAGAATGCCCTTGAGTGCGGCAGGCTTGACATGTACGTGCCGAGATATGGGCGAGGCGTGGTGCCTGAAGAAGAGGGGCGACTGGAGAAAGAACCACCACGACCAGAGGTGGAGTGATGACGTCCGCCGCGGCCGCGTGATCCCGAGGAAGAAGGACCCCGAGCAACATTGGCGGTTATAGGCGTGGGAGATGACTCGGATTCAAGGAGCAATTTTAGTTCACGATTAATAAGCTTTTCATGAAGCTCAGTAAAGGTGATGCAATTCTCCCGACCTTCAAGTGCCTCAATAATGGATTTGAAGCCTTCATCAAGGCCGTCAAGAATCATTTCGATGAAATCTTCATGATCCAACGGTTTTCCCAGGAGAGCTAATTCATCAGCAGCGGTTTTCATGAAATGCATGTATTCAGTGATAGACTTGGAGCCTTTGGTGTATTTTTTCATTTGAGATTTGAGTTGTTTGACATGTCCACGAGATGGTTGGGCATAGACAGATGAGAGTGTGTTCCACGCATCTTGGGTAGTTTTGGCACGAGTAATGAGAGAGACCACAGAAGAAGTAAGAGTACCAATGAGGGCACCAAACAAAAGTTTATCCTGACGGATCCAAGAGGAGTACGCCGGATTTAGGGAAGTGACACCATTCACCGTCTTGGTAGCAGGCGGGCAAGGGAAGGAGCCATCAAGAAATCCTTCAAGATTATAGACAGTGAGAAGAGATTGAATTTGTAACTGCCAAGAGATATAGTTGGTGGGGGATAGTTTGATGACATTCCCGAGATTAACAGAAATCAAGGGTTTGTTGGGTTCAGAGGAATTGGGAATGTGGATGTGGCTGGAATCGGAGGTGGCATCAACCTCATGTGTTGATGGAGAAACCATGATGGTGATCAGAAGAGGATGAAGGCCGAAAAAAAAAAAGATAAGCTAGATCGAAGGCTGTGATACCATGAAACAATTATAGGAAGGAATGAATTATATCTTTTACAATTGAAATATACATGGGTTTATAGGAGTACAATGTGTAACTAACTGTATAGGATAAGATTTACATTTGGTTTAATCTAAATACATAAGATAAATATTATTTATGATTTATCTCCAATAAGTAAGAGGTAAATGAAATGTGTAATTTAATGTCAACAAACATTTATACTATTTAACTACTGTATCTGATATACAATATCTTTTGATATCTTACAAAATCGAGTACTAATTATCTAATAAAGATAATTAAACATTACAAAACTAAGAAATTTTGTGTACCCTAAGTCTTAACCAACGAGTTCTATTGTTTATTTGTTTAAGTTATGTAAATTATTTTAGATTCTACTTCTTTTAAATCTCCAATTGAGCATTGCATTATGTGAGCCGATATATTAATTTTGAAAACTAAAAGTTAAGGGGGTGAAAACATATATACATAATTAAAGTATGAAACTTTTATGAAAATATTATATATATAGTAGAAAAATTTGGAAGTCCAAGAGGGGCGGCCGCCCCCGCGCCCCCTGGATCCGTCTCTGCCCTTGACGATCAGCAATTCAGTATGTTTTCTTTTGGTGAATGACTTTATGTCAGATTCTAAGGCTCTGTTTGCAATCTCTGTTAATAAGTGCTTTTGACTTTTTTTTAAAGAAAAAAACACTTATTTTACCAAACACTACCAACTTTTACTATCTCGATTTTTGTGTAGAATCTACTTTTTACTTTTTCTATTACACAAAAAAAACTTATTTTACCAAACACTACCAACTTTTACTACTAATCACTTTTTCCCAAAAAGTGCTTTTATTTAAGCACAAGTGGTTGAAAACAAAGGGCTTGCAATCGAGTTTCTAATAACCGTTAATACCTTCTCATTTTTTCTTGATATTTTAAAAAGCTTTTTATGATAAAAATACTTTTTTGTGAATTCAATGGCTTCTCAGAACAAACATGCCAATTTTAAAAAATAGTTTTCATTTCTTTTAGAAAGTTTTGTGTGACTCACATTCTTTTACCTTTTCATTACTCAATCGCAATTATACATTTCCATTTTATTTCCACTTTCTTAAACTTTGATCCAAATCGATGCAGGAACTATTTTGCGGGATGGAGGGAGTATTCAATAAAAAAAGAAGGCTAAAGGGTCATATAGGCCCTTGAACTGACTTAAAGTGTTCAATTAGCCCCTTATATAGGAGCTTTTGCCCGGCCGTCGCTAATTGGGGCGATTCCCGGTGGAATTTTTTGATGAAATTTTTTGAGCATCTTCTTCATTAAGTCTAGTTTACCCATACCAAATTTCAGATAAAAATTTAACCGGGAAGGCAGTCAAATGATTTTCCGAAATGTATTGCGTTGTTTCACTTCACAATTATCTTCAAAAAATCATTTGACTGCCTTCTCGGTTGAATTATTAGCTGAAATTTGGTATGAGTAAACTAGACTTAATGAAGAAGATGCTCAATTTTTTTTATTAAAACATTCCACCGGGAACCGTCCCAATTGACGACGGTCGGATAGAACCTCCTATATAAGTGGCTAATTGAACATTTCAGTTCAAGCGCCTATTTGACCTTTTAGCCAAAAAAGAAAAATGAAAAATAACTAAAATGTGAAACAATTTTTGTTCATTTAATCGGTCAATCCGTTCAACGTTCAATCGTCTTCTATATCTGACTCCCAATTTCAGAGTTCCCTCTGCTAAAGAACACGATTCCAATCTCCTAGGAAGACATGGATAAGCTCTCTCTCTTTCTAATATGTACATTGGTGCAAGTTAAGCTCGCTCGAGCTCTCTTCGATTCGAAAATTACAGCCTACCCTCCTCCTTACGGACTCGACGTCACCGTTAACTCGGCCAGCTCCCACTCTGCACCTTCTGATAACCTCGTCCCCGTTCGGCGAGAAGTACACGGCGGTGGTCGGATTTTCGACATAACACATACTTTGCGCCCTGACATGCCGTCCTGGGGTTCCGAAGAGGGACTCGGTCAGTTCCTGTGGCTCCCCCAAAGCATGAAAAACGGTTCTCTGGCCAACAACTCCGAGATGAAGCTCCCTACTCACACGGGTACTCATATTGATGCCCCTGGCCATGTCTATGATCATTATTTGGATGCCGGATTCGATGTTGACACTCTCGACCTTGAAGTTCTCAACGGTAACCATCACTGCCTCCCTCATTCGTCTATCTAATTACTCTCTTTTAACAGTTAACTGGCTTGGATTGGTTCGTCACAATCCAGGCGGGTCCTATAACATTTCAATTCCAGCTGTTTGATATTTTGATGTATGTGAAAAACTGTTGATTTTGATTTTGTTTTGAGCTCTCCTGGAGTTCAAGAGTAAAACATTGTGGTCATTCGCCTTATGAGTATGTATGCGGTACAAATGTACAATTGGTATCCTTTTACACGAATGTATCTTTTGGGCTTTGACTGAGAAAGAAACGGCCTCCCAACACCATCATCCTACACAGCTCCACTTTGTGTCAACACTACTGCCTGAATGTCAAGGTGAAACTATAAGATTCACTGTTCAAGACTGATTTGCATGTGCTATACTATCTATATCGCAGACCCAAATATAGTTGTAGGTGTGCACACATGCAATGGCTCTAGGGTTTGGGTGTTGCTCATGATTAGGGGTGTTCGAATCTACTTCTATGTTGTTTCTCCTCCCTGAAGGAGTAGAAACATATATTAGAGTTTTTGGGTGAAAGTGCAGAAGTCATTCTAAATGCTTCAAATTGCTCCAAGGAGAAGTTTTTGAGAAGCTGGGGGAGACTGGCTTCTTAAAAATTGATTCTAATTCCACTTTTAAAAAAGAAGCATAAACAAAACCAATTCTAGACATGCCTAATTACGAATCACTATGAAATTCAAACATGAAGATTCTTTTGTCACACTGGAGGGAGATACAATATTAGATCAAAAATCAATTTTTTTCCATCAAAGGGCAACCTTACTCCAGACAGATAATATGCCTGTTCACCGGTCACGTACTCACGTTATTAACCATAACTCCATGAGACATCGCTGGATTTCCCGGTACCTCTGGTATTTCTATTTCCTGTATTACACCTTGAGGACAAGGTGATCACCTAAGGACTGACGAGTGATACACGTGCATTATGTGCAGTTGTGCACTAGCAATCATAGTTAATTATGTCTAGGTTGTTTCTTTATTTGTATAATCTGTTCTTTCATCTTAGTATAGTCTGCATTTAATTTGATAGAGACATCATCCCGAAGCTATGAGAAATATATGAAGAGCTTTCCTAACTCTTTTTGTTTCTCTAGAGTCATCTTATAGTCTTGGAGTGTACCTCTAAAAGGGCCTTCCATTCAACCTTGGGTTGAATCATTGGTTTTCCTTGAGAGTCGGAGACCTTGGAAGTGGCTATATACAGGTTTGATTAAGATTTCATACCTGAAAAGTTGTGGTACCAAATAGTGTAGGCGAGTAAAGCCTCCAATTCTCCAAAAGGGAAAGGGCCACGACCAGGTTGGTGCCGAGAAAGTTTTGCTGCTCTGGTCATCAGCTCTTCAAGGGTGTGGCCGTGTGGCAATGTTGCGAGTACTACATTGGGCCCTATAGAAATGGAGTGATATTTAAGTCAATGTCGAACCTCCACTCATGAGTTAGCTTCTCTGGTGGAGTAAGGGTTTACTTGGTATCCTGATACAAGAATGTATCAGTATGTTTCCACACAGATCTATTTGAAGTATTTTTTATTCATCATATCTGTAGTTTTTGGATTGTGCATGGCATAATTATAATCAGCTGAATGCTTGGCATTACTAAGTTGCTGTCCTTTGTGAGATTGTTATTTTAATTTTTCATTAGCTTGTCAATGAGAAGGATTTGTTATTTGGTTTTGGCAGGTCCTGCATTGGTAATTGACGTTCCAAGGGACAAGAACATTACCGGTAAATACATATCCCTAGGGGTGCAAACGAGTCAAGCGGCTCGTGAGCTACAAGTGAGCCGCTCGGTCAAAACTCGACTCAAGTAAGATCAAACTCGAACTTGAATCGAACTCGAGTGGGCTCACTACGCAATCGAGTTGAGCTCTAGCTCAATTCCTTTTAGCTCGTGGGCTCATGAGCCGTTACATATACATATATATATATATAAATAAATAAATACACACACACATCATATATACGGAGTATTTTTTATTTATATGTTTTAAATTTTAATTGATAGTAAAATAAAAGTAAAATGTTAGTGAATGAGAGAGAAACTAACAAAAATGAGAACAAAAAAGTACAAAATTCCAAATATAATATATTAGTATTTATTTATTTGCATGCATAAATATAATATTAATAATTTTGAAAATAGAACATCTATTTTTATCTTGAATTCGAGATTGAATTCAAGCATCTTATTCGAATCCGAACATATATAATTTAATGAGCAAAACTCGAGCCGAGCCTGAATCGAGCTCGGTGCCAAATTTATTAGGCTCCTTCAAGCTCGAGCTCAAGTTCGATCCAATGCATTCTTATCGAGCTCGAGTTTGACCAAGTTTGAAACAAGTTGTTTCGGTTGATGTCTTAGATTCCTAAATTCCAACTGTATATCCAACTACTCAAGTTCTGGATAATTGATTTTCACATGTCCTCTTAATCTAAAGTATTGGTGAAACTAATATTCATATTATTTCAAGATTTTTTTAGTTTCTCTTTCATACAAATATCTTTAGTAGCATATTAACCAGTTTGGTGGTCCTTAATGTTTGTCTTCTTTAAATCAGCTGAAGTAATGAGGTCCTTCAATATTCCAAAGGGAGTTAAGCGAGTGTTGTTTAGAACACTTAACACGGACAGGTATGTGCCTTATCATAATTGCTAAGTGCTAACTAATCATCTCGTAGGACTTAGCTAGATGAATATGACATTGCTTTATTAAGTTGTTTTGAAAGAATTTAGAAGGGAGAATATTTCAGATTGAATTGCTTTATTAAGTTGTTTTTAAAGAATTTAGAAGGGATAATATTTCAGATTGAATTGCTTGAGTAATCAATTGATAAACAACCCTATTTGTACAATTTGGAAGTAGTCTTATACGGTAAGATATTTACTCTATATAATAATTAGAAAGATACTGACTAGGGTACCGTATCGGCGTATACTCATCATATATAGTAACGATTGTAAGATACATGAATATATAGTAACGGTTGTAAGATACTTGACATACTAGCTCTTTGAATCTTCGGCATGTAAACCCCTGATCGGCTCCGCTCGCACATTTGCAGCGGTCTGGAAGACCCTTGAGCAGCTTAACGGAACACATTTGGCATTTCGGTGTCCAAGATTCGAAATCTCAAGGATAGATTTCGACACACTCAACAAGGCTCTCAGCCGGTGGGTTTGGATATAGTTTTGTCATATAGGGATTGGATATAGTCAAATCAACTTTGCACATATTTTATGTCTTCTCCCTCAAATTAAGTGACATATACACTGCATAATCAATAATGTGCTAAGTCGCATTTTTTATGCATTCTTGAATGTCTACGTATGCACAACAAAACCCCAAATTAAGTCATGTATGCACTGCATAATTATCTTCAATGTGTACGTATGCACTGCTGAACCCTATCACTTCACAACATTTCTGCATCTCTGCATTGTTGGGTAGGCAAGTTTGTGTGTAAGAGAAAATGGACCAAGAGAAATGGTAGACAAAATCACAACTGCATCGTTTGGTTGGGCTAAAAACTAGTATGGGATCCACTTAAAAATAAGATTTCTCCACAAGCGGAGAGAAAGCATGAGAAGAAGGGTCTAATTTAAATTTATAAATTTAACCTCATTAATGCAATTGATTATTCTATATGTTGTGGGCGAACTTGCTTTTAGAAACAAAATTCATTTTCTTTCACTTCCTTTTCTCTCCTACTTTCAATCCAAAGACGCACAATTGAACAAATTAACTTACTTCCTCCGTCCCTTATAGCCTTGCAATCTTTCCTTTTTTGATTGT
Source organism: Cuscuta epithymum (assembly GCA_945859915.1). NCBI lineage: Eukaryota > Viridiplantae > Streptophyta > Magnoliopsida > Solanales > Convolvulaceae > Cuscuta > Cuscuta epithymum. Next base: position 3,653,032 of record CAMAPF010000938.1, read on the forward strand.
CTTTATAAACTTTGCCACATTTCTATTTAATCAATTAATTTATTGTTCCTGTTATTTCTCTCTTTCTAAACAAATCTCAATCACACATTTTTTACTTTATTACTTCACGTGCCGGTCAAACTTGACAAAGTTATAAGGGGTAAAGAGATTATTATTACTTATGCAATTTTGGACGCAATTTTCATTATGGGTCATCCGGAAACAGTCTCTTTGTGCTTTAGTACATGGGTAAGACTGCGTACATCCGACCCCCCCCTACCCCACCGTAGGTGGGAGCCTTTGCAGCACTGGGGTAAATGATGAATGATTGATTGATCTCTTCTCTCCAACCTCTACCTTTCTTACTTCTTTCTTCATACAAAGCTAAGTGTGACAGATTTATTTTCAGGCGTCTTATGTGGAAGAAAGCATTTGACACAAGCTATGTGGGATTCATGAAGGATGGAGCACAGTGGCTAGTTGATCACACTGACATTAAACTTGTAGGTGAGATAATATCAGTTCCATTTTGATTTTGAATTTGAATTTTTGACCTAAAAATAGTTTATCCTTGGGAGCAACATGATTTTTAATGGATTGATGTGCTGGATTCAGTATTCATGTTGGTTTTGTGGGATTGCAGGAATTGATTACTTATCCGTTGCTGCATATGATGACCTGATCCCTTCCCATTTAGTTTTTCTCAAAGACAGGGTAAAAGCTTTTTTTATTTATCAGTTTCAATTGGGTTTTCCAGCCAGAGACAAAAACTATGCCTGCAAATGTAAAGCATTTATCAGTGGTCTCACTGCAGAAGAAGTGGGATGACATTAAGGCTTTGTTTGCAAACACTAAAAAAAGCGCTTCCCAGCTTTTGGCTTAAAAAAGCTAAAGTGAGTGTTTTCAAGTGAGACTTCTACTTAAATTAATACTTTAAAAGCTAAAAGCTAGAATCTTCTTTTTACTTTTTCTATTACGGAGTACACAAAAAGCACTTATTTTACCAAACACTACCAACTTTTACTTTTCAAAATTAATTTTTTCTCAAACACTACCAACTTTTTCCAAAATCACTTCAAAAAGTTCAAAAGCACTTAGGAGTAGTGTTTGCAAACAAAGCCTAATTTTCATCAATTAACACACTAGCACTCCATCCCAAATATGGATGGCACATTTAATCTTCGTCTGTCACACTGAATTTTCTTCATTTCCTTTTTTTTAATGAATGTATAGTTAAACAGTAGCTCCCTGCTTACTTTGTAGACCTTTTAATCCACTCCTTAGTTTTTTAATATATAAATATCATTTCGTGATTTTAAATGAAATATTACAGCAGTTACCTAAAAAATGCATCAGTCAACTCTATGCTCATTTTGGGACTGTTTAACTCATGGTTGGTAAGGTTATTAGGTTGAAATTACTGAGTTTTGTAAAAGGAAACCGTTTTTTTACTTTATATCTATTTCATCCAAACAAGTAAAAAGAACTATGTATTCTGTTGATGAGCAGATTAGCAGAATAAGCCACTTTTGGCTACCAAATGGAGCCTTAGATATGATCAACTGACTGGTCAAAAATGCTGTAGGAAGTTATTCTCGTGGAAGCCCTGAAACTCGATGATATTGAACTTGGGGTGTACAATGTCCACTGCTTACCATTGCGGATGCTTGGTGCTGAGGGCTCACCCATTCGATGCATTCTTATAAAGTGAAAAAAATGAAAATGCTCACTTCGAACTGTTGTTACTCTGGTAAGTCACACCATGCTGAAGAACAACCCAATACTATGCATTTTTGCATTTTGCCCCCCCCCCCCCCCCCCCCAATTTCATTGCCTCTTTTATCATTCACAACTTATCATCATGCATGTTTAGTAATTGCTGCAAAAACCAGTTGGGGGAGATCTTGAAGCTATGCAAGTTGAAAGTGCCATCAGAAGCTTTAGTGGGATCATCTTTTCTAACTTGGATTCCTTCAGTTGAGATATGTGATTGCCTCTTTACTTAACAGTCACATTAAAAAAAACTCTGACTGACATTTAATATGCACATAGATAACATTTAACTCCAGGACCGACAGCAGGTTGAAATTGGATATGCATTTGTATTTTTATATACCCTTTAGTTATTCGGAAGTTTAAGTTAATGAATTGCTATGTTATTATAAAAAATGTCCACATTGTGTACAAACTACAAACCTGTTAAATCGGAAAATTGGACAGAAGACTAAAACAAAACTGATCCTGAATGATATCTTTTCTGGTTTTCTGTTATGATTTATGAAATAATATAGTTCCAGTTTCCAGCCTGATTCCAGTAAAAGTCAGATTATTCTAAATTGAACCAAATTAATCCAGTAAAACAAATTGTATTTAGTATGTGGGAAATGATATACTGATTTTAACATAAGTGGTCGGCCATAGGTAGATAATTTAATATTGGCAATATGAGAAACATACAATTTAGTACCATTAGCAACTTTCACACTTGTAGTAGTAACAATAGATTTAGAAGAGAAAACACTTCAATTGGAGTCATGTGAGCATCTGGATATCATATAGACTCATTAGTTTCACTTGTGGGCAAAGAAGCTAAAATTGGGGGGCAGTGGAGGTAAACCTAGAGCAGGTTAGAGCAGAATGACCATGAGGAAAACAGCTGACAAACAGTGGGAGGTGAAGGAGAGGAATTTGAGTGATCAATTGACGGAAAACATGCACTGAAAGTATTAGTACCACGGGTAGGGAAAGTGAAAGTACAAGAAAAAACTAGACTAGAATTACCTATACATGTTCCTTTTGTCACAGCATGAGCTGTCCGTGACCAGGGTTGCCCAGCACACCATAACCTGGTTGTCCAGTAGGTGCATATGACCCATAATAAGCACCAGAATGTCCATTGCCGTGTCCGCGACCTCAGTGCCCACGTGCGCGGTTGCCACACAAATTGTCGTGACCTCCACTTCACGTCTGACCACCCCCTCGAGATGAACCGCAACCATGGAGACCACCGAGACCACAAATTGTCGTGCTCGGGGACCGGCCCGATTCTCGGGTCCGGATTGGGCCTAGGCCCGTGGGGGGGTCCGGGCTCGGGTCTTACATTTGGGGAACCGGCCTGGGCCTTTTTTTTTTTTTTTTTTTTTTTTTTTTTTTTTCATTTTTTGGGGTTCCACCCGGGTTGGGCTAGATGTTTAGGAGGGGTTGGGGGGGGGGGGGGGGGGGGGTTAGGAAAGCAAAAAAAAAAAAAAAAACAAACCGGAGGCCTGGCCCGAACCCGGACCGGGCCCGGTGGCGGTCCACCAATTCTGAACCGCCGGCCCGGCCCGGCCTGGCCCGGCCCGAGTCCAAGCCTAATTGTGTGACCGAAAAAGCTTGATGGCCAGGTGATGTAGGAGCTTAACTACAAAGATATAGAAGTCGTTCTTGAGCTAGTAAGATAGGCCTCAGATTTGGCATGTATACCCAGTAAACTATGCGACACGTGGAAGGATTTGAAGTGTGTTCTCCAAGGGAGATAGTCCTCCATAATACGCTATAAGCAGTGCTATAAGCTCATATTTAATTATTTACTTCACACGATTTAAAACACCGTTTCACATTAAAATATCCAAAATAACGTTATACATATATGGGCACACAAACATTTATGTACACAAGTACAATACGTGGGGGCCTACCCCCTACCACCCTGTACGCGTACCCAACTGCTCCTACCCCATACCTGACACCTACCACGTACCCAACACCTACCCCTACCCCTACCTCCAACTCCATCCCTACACTGTAACCCTCCTACCCCTACCATGACCATACCCCATATACCCTATCCCTCACTCTACCCCCTACTCGATCCCTACCCCTACCTTGACCCTTGGGTAGGTTAGTGTAGGGCGGACAACTAAGCGCCTTAGGTGTCTTACTGATTCATCACGTCAAACCAATTAATCGGGCGCCTAGACTGAAATGGGGGCGCTCGACTGCCGCATAGCGCCTGGGCGGAACTAGTCGGACGTCTAAAGTGATTTTTAGAACAATGTTATTATTACTATTAATCCCAAAAAAATAGTGAATAAAAACATATACTCGTGTATATGATTTTACACGAGCATAGTAAAATCACATAGTATTAATTATAGTAACAATGTTCGTTACATTGGGATTGGAGACTGCCAACTGAGACACCAGGTAAGACAAGTAGGAAGTGGGGGCTGAAAAACCCGGTAACCAAGTATAAGAATGACTGCCATGCAAAAGTACACCCGGATTACCTGTATGTGTAGTCGTGTAGGACCATAGAAAGGTGTCCTTGAACTGGACTGTCCGCGATCAAGGCCTAGACCCGAAAGACGCGGGATTGATGGAGAAGTGGCCGGTCCACGTGAAGGGCTCTGGCATGTTGAACAAAACATAATAGAAAAGGGGCGGAGCCGTTGTGCACAAGTTCAGTGCAAGCAACGACGATAGGGAGATGCTGACAGGAGGCTGTTCCAGAGGTTTTTGTGCGGGCGCCTGTTGTGAGGCAACAAAAGGCATCGTGGACATGGCTGAGTTACGATGGTAGCGGCGGGAGATAGTGTGGCGTCGGCTACTCCAAGGAGATTGGTGATGTATAAATGGTTACAGACGTCATGAGGAATTAATTTAGGGATCTGAGCAACTGATACCATATGAGAAAATAATAATTGAGAAATAATGACCTGCCTAAGAGGTGACCTTATCTTTATATTTATAGAATAATAATAAATCCTGAAAGATACAAGAATATCCTACAATCCTACATAAAAAATATCCTACATAATATTGTAAGGGGTATTAAGTATGTCCACGAGTCCTAGCGTAGCTCAACAACTTCAGTTCCCTTCAATATAAACATTATTTAGAAAGCGTTTGAACTAATGTCACCAATTAAGTAGAAGAGTAACATTTTTTTAATCGTCAAAACAGATGGCTTAAATTGATACCACTACATTCAGATAGGAGGTAAAACGATAAAAGGACCACAAGCAACCACCGACGCTCGAACCATAAGAGCAACATTTTTTAAAAACATTTTGCATTAAAATTATTGTTGCTTTGAATTCAAGATCTCATAGAGGAGATGAATTGAAGTGTGTGGTGGGTGCGTCAATTGAATCACCTCCCAATCATCATAATTTAAGAATTAGGTCTATAATAGGAGCACATATATTAACCTTGTAAAAGATTAAGAGGAATGACTCTACAATTATTTAGCCGCGTTTTATTTTATACTCCGTATTCCCTACCAAGTGAAGTTTACTTTTTTTTTATATATATAAACTAGGAACAATAAAAAAATCTTCAAGATAATATTCGAAATCAAATTGTATGAGCAATATTTAGTACTCCGTAGTAGAATTTGAAAACTAAAATTAAAAAAATCAGGAATTCCCGCGGAAGCTTCTATATTGAGTAGAACTAAATCAACCAGTCAGTTTTCAATAAAAAGCTATCCCATTTTTCTGCTAAAATCTTTTTAATCACTACAAATCAACGGTTGCTAAAAAACTCATAAAGTATCTTTCAAACTAATTGTGCCAAACATACTTAAGTCCTTAAGAAATGAGTCATCCATTACGCCACACCCAAGTTGCTTTCCATTCTTACCACTTTCTGGAAGGGTCATTTTTTCTTCCTTGTACATTCCATTTCCTTTCTCACCACTTTCTAGAAGGGTCATTTTTTCTTCCTTCTACATTCCACAAACTAATTTTTTAATCATCAATTATTAGGTGTTACTCCCTCCGTCCCTTAAAGGTTTGCCATGTTTGACCGGCACGTAGAATAATAAAGTAAAAACTGTGTGATAGAAATTTGTGCAGAGGAGAGAGAAACAACATGAGTCACAAATTGATTCATTAAAAGGGAAAGTTGCAAAATTTTGGAACAACCAAAGAAGGAAAGTTGACAAAGTTATAAAGGACGTAGGGAGTATTATATTCCTTGTTATTATGTCCTTTTTCCGACAATAATGGGATTATGGGACTTTTGACTAATAGTCTAATATATTGCTAATTTGTTGGTTTTTGACAAAAGAAGATCTTTTTTAAAATTTCAAAAAAATAATCAAATAGGTCCTCTATCTGTCTCTCAAAACTTTGTCAAGTTCGACCGGCACGAAAAGTAATAAAGAAAACTGTGTGGTTGAGTTTTGTGTAGAGGTGAGAGAAATGATAAGAACCACAATTTGATTGACTAAAAGAGAAATCATCAATTTTTTGGGGAAAAAAGAAAGATGACAAAGTTTTAAGGAACGGAGGGAGTATTAAACAGGAAATCAATTAGTGCATGGTATTAATTATCCCTCCTAAACCCTAGTGATATCCGCCTAGTGATATTCATTCAGTTACATCTGCGCCAAGTGATGAACCAACACCAATGATTTTATTGCCCTAATGACTTTGACACCAGTTAACTATCAATTTGGCGGCTCCGCCGCCGCCTAATTAATGATCGTTACACCACAGTCCCAATGACTCAACGACACATTGACCATGCCACCCCTGCTCCACAGTGCCATCGTCAGGCCCAATGACGATGCCCGAGTGACCCACAACCCCAGTGACGTTGCCGCCCCAGTGATTAAAATGCGCCCAATTGACTCCACCCAAAGTGACCCGTTCGACGACCCTACGACTTCACCACCATTGCCACCCACAACTCTCCCACCCCCGCCCCAACAACCTCCCCAGTCATTGTCCTAGCTTGTTGCCCCTCTCCCCGCCATTTTCCCACCAGCTCCCTAACACATTGCCCTCGATAATCTCGTCCCCGCCGCAAGCCATTGCCCCTTCCCCTTTCCCCGATCTTGCATCACTTCGTCCTCGCCTCTACAATCGCTTATTATTTTGTCACTAACAAACAATAGCCCCCTCTCCCCACCCCGGTTTGCTGGGAAGAAGCTCAAGCCGCTCTGATCTCGTATAATTTGTCCTCGCCCCTCCTATCCCATATCATTCCGATTGTGACAACCATAGCCGCCACCCCTCAATTGGTTGCGAAGAAATTCAAACTCATTCATCATTGCCATGTAGGGACGGAAACAAACGACGTGGAATGGCCGGGGAAACCATGGGGTGCATTGTTGTGATTATCGACAGCGGAGATGTGGATATCATGGGAGGTAGCAACGTGGGAACAAGTTGGATAGGGCGTGACACTGGTATTTATAATAAAGATTGAGACCTGATTTTGCTTCTTTCTACTTAATGACATGTTCTTTGATTCCGGTTATATCTTTAACTATCTTCCTCTTGAATACTCAGTCATGGAGTATTTTCAATTCATCGAGTGTAGTTACTAATAACGAGACGCGTTCATTAATAAAACTTAATATCAATTCAATATCGAACACGCGTCTTATATTGAACCGAAAGTAGCAATAAAACTTAAGATGAAATCAACTGAGATTGACAACCTCAACACAAGCAGTTTATTGGTTTAGTCAATATAATTAATCCTCCTTGGATTATTAACCATGAGACACATGCATTAATAATCTAATTTTACTACCGTTGAAAGGACCGAACAAATAACAAGCTTATTCGTTGATCGATTCTAGTAATAATTAATATATTTAACAAAACTAGCTGATCCTTTAAGTAATGCTCAAATATTAATATGAGATATAGAATAGGAATGCAATTAATATTCAAGGAAGATCAATATCATTATCTACCCCAGTGTCGCAAAGGCTCTCACCTATGATGGGGTAAGGGGAGTCGGATGTACGCTGTCTTACCCTTGTACTAAAGCACAAAGAGGCTGTTTCCGGATGACCCATAGTGAGAATCGTGTTTAAAATTACACGGACTAGTCGCTGCTTCATAACAAAAAAACACAGACAGTTTAATGAGTCGTTTTGCTTTATTCCATCATATTCCATCATAATATTCAAGGAAGATGATTAAAGAAAATAACTCACAACTTACAAATCATAAGCTTCAATGTAGCAAAATCAAGATGGAAGGGTTTAGCTCCTCATTTGGAGACTAAATATACTAGAACAATATAAAGAAAATACTTGTCTAAACTGAGCCTAGAGTTATATGTGAATTGGTGGTTTTATTGGGAAGGAAAGGAGGTATATTTATAGGTGTTTGAAAGTGGCACGATTTGGTGCCCGATCGGGTATATAGGATACTCGATCGGGTATCTGAGGCAGTTTCCCGGAAAGTCACTTTTCAGGACATACCCGGTCGGGTATGTTGGCTTACCCGATCGAGTACGAGTCAAATCTTCAAAATCCTGCACGTTGTTTTGTCCTCCAGATTCTGATTTTGACAACCGAATCGACTCAATACCCGATCGGGTATTGCCTATACCCGAACGGGTATAGTAACTCTTTTTTCAATCTTCTTTTTGTCATGTCCCTTTGCACTTTCCTTGATCTTTTATGGTCCAATCTTGGTCATTTGGATGATCTTGACATGTTTTAAGCTCAGAATAGTCTTAATCGAAATAAATTACAACTATCTAGAAAATAAAGTAATTACACCAAAAGTGTGTAATTTCCACAACAAACAATGAAACTAATTAAAAATGCAACCATACACAATAAAAATATAACAATATCACCATGCCCCAGAACCGGTCCTACAACAAACACGTACCTTTTAATAAAAATATTTTTCTCGTCTCTCAAAACTTTCCCAAATTTCCTAATTTAGTCATCTTATAAAAGTTTAACAATCCATGTAAAGTAAGAAATACTACTTCCGTCCCTTAAAATAGTGTCATTTTTTTTCAAATCAAAGATGGTAAATTTTGGACAATAATTTTGATTAGCACCTAGTATAATTTTATGAAAGTTATAATTTTTTTTTATTTCCGTGAAAGCTTTTATTTGAAGAACATTTCCATATATTTTTTATTTCATAAACCATCTCCTATAAATATATAGGTAGTTTGGTCATATATATATATATATATATATATATATATATATATATATATATAGGTAGTATATGTGTGTGTGTGTCTATATATATATATATATAGGTAGTATATCTTTAATTAAAGTTGAACTTGATTGATAAAACAGAGAGATGGTAAAGTTTTAAGAGTGTGGTTAAAACTATTATTTTTTATTTTACATAATTTTCAAACACATAATTATTTCTTTACTCATGCATAATGCATACTCCATATTATTTACTCCCTCCGTCTCATGGGAAGGTTTTCATGGATAAATGACACGATTTTTTAAACAAGTGAAAGTAATTTGAGTAAAACTAAAGAGAGGAAAAAGGAAATTTAGAAAAAGTAAACATATAAAGTAAAAATAATTAAATGAGGATAAATTGGGGAAGATAAATTGTGAAACTTGACATTTTATGAGTAGGAAAGAAAAATTTTAATAAAAATGTAATTAAATATATTAAATTATTTAATTACATGGAAGTCAGAAATTTTCAGGGTAGTATTATACATGGAAGTCAAAGTTGACCCAATTTTCGAGTAATAGAGCTCTTATTTCTCCTCGTGTGGATGTGTGCTATAAATTTTACCGTCTAGTCTCTGTCTAATGCAAAACAGAGCATTGCGGTAAAATTACTCAAGCAAGATTCATCTGTATCATCAATCATCGTCATCATCCTTAGTGGTCCACGAATGGGTAGTAATAGTCAGTTCCTTCATGTTTTCTTCCTTCCTGGAATGGCTCACGGCCACATGATTCCAGCTCTGGACATGGCCAAGCTCTTCGCCTCCCGTGGCGTCACCGCAACCATAATCACCACCCCTCTCAACGAACCCGTTTTCTCCTCCGCCGTTCGGAAATACACACAGTTGGGTCTCCAAATCAAGATCCGTTTGGTTGAATTCCCCGGCGTCCAGCTTGGCTTACCGGAAAATTGCCAGCATGTCGACCAGATCCCTTCCGGCGACGCGATTCCCACTTTCTTCAAGGCCTGCTCCCTCCTCCAACAACCCTTGGAGCAACTTCTCGAAGAGCTCCGCCCTGACTGTCTCGTCGCCGATGTGTTCTTCCCTTGGGCGACGGCCGCCGCCGCAAAATTCGGTATTCCGAGGTTGGTCTTTCACGGAACCAACTGCGTTTCCCTGTGTGCCTCGCACAGTCTGGCGACTCACAAGCCTTACGAAAACGTCTCCTCTGATTCAGAACCCTTCACAATTCCGAATCTTCCCCACAACCTCAAGCTCACCAGACTGCAAGTCCCCGAGCACGAACGCGGCGGCGGAGATGAATACCCCCTGAAGGATTTCATGAAACAAATAAGCTATTCGGATGAAACAAGCTACGGGGTGATCATTAACAGCTTCCATGATCTGGAACCAGGTTATGCAGAGCACTACAGGAAGGTTCTTGGCAGAAAATTGTGGATGGTGGGCCCGTTTTCCCTTCTAAACAGGGACATAGAAGATAAATCTCTGAGAGGGTGTAAATCCTCAATCGGTGAGAAAGAGTGCTTGAAGTGGCTGGATTCCAAGAAACCCAACTCCGTCGTCTACGTCTGTTTCGGAAGCATGGCGAACTTCGCCGCTTCCCAGCTCACAGAAATGGCGATGGGGATAGAAATTTCCGGGCAGGACTTCATTTGGGTGATCAGAAACAAGAAAGAAGAAGACAACGGAAAAGAGCAGTGGATGCCGGCAGGGTTTGAGCAGAGGACGGAATGCAGAGGGTTGATCATAAGAGGGTGGGCCCCACAAATGCTGATTCTTGACCACCGAGCCGTGGGCGCGTTCGTGACTCACTGCGGGTGGAACTCGACGCTGGAAGGGATTTGCGCCGGGGTGCCGATGGTGACTTGGCCGGTCTTCGCCGAGCAGTTCATCAATGAGAAGTTGGTGACTGATGTTCTGAGGACCGGAGTCGGGGTTGGGTCGAAAGAGTGGAAACCGGCGGAGAGTGATGGTGTGAAGAAGGAAGACATTGCAGACGCCATTGGAAGAGTAATGGTGGGGGGGGATTCACGGGAGATGAGAAACAGAGCAGCCGCGTTGAAAGACAGGGCACATAAAGCAATGGAGGAGGGCGGATCATCTTACTCAGATATGACATGTCTGCTTGATGAACTGAAAACTAACCCGATAATACATTGAGTGGATCATAATATCATATGATTCATATCCATGTTTTAGAGAAATAAACTTAATTATCATTAATTAAATAATTGTGTACTACATGAGTAAAAAAATTAGGAGAACACATGATCAAAAATGACTATCATTTAGAACACACAGCTTGAGCACATCCTGTTCGTGGATCGTCTAATATGAACAAAGGAAACACTGTGGTGGATTTCTTTTTGACCCATGGACTTTTGAAATGTATATGAACTTTTATATCCATAGACTTTTAATTTATTGACTTTTAAGTTGTAAACTTATAAAATTAATGATTTATTGATATGAATAAGTTCATAGGCTTTTATACGAAAGACATTGATAGATTTCTTAGATATTGTTTAGTAACACCTATCATCAATATATCAATCAACTTTTTACTAAACACATAATTTTTTATTGTACACGGTGAATTGTATAATAATAAAAATAAGTCATGTTAAATTTCACAGATTTAGTTAATTAAGCTAGAATTTCATCAAATTTAGCAAGTTCAATCTTTTCAGCCAATTTCAGTGTAACCAAACGAGTTCCTAAAATACAAAACCTAACGCGGCAAGTATAATAAGTAATAGGAAAAATTGATAATAATAATCTGAACTATTGCCGGTCCGCCATTAGTAATCTCAACTATCGATTATTCTTGAATGGTCCCAACTATAGGGACCATTTTCCAAAAAGGCTCCCTAACCTGTTACAACCTGGTATAGCAGGTCATTTTTAAATGTGAACTATGTATACACTTAAATAATCTCAACTATAGCTGACCTTTTTTTATTCATCCCAACTATCAACTCTCAATTTTTTGAAGATGTAAAAATAATTTTAAAAATTTCCGAACTAAATATTTTTAAGCATAAAAAATTAATTATGAATACTCTACAAATGTACCGAAATTAAATAAATTTTTGTAGTCATTTTTATTTATTTTTCACTAAAATTTCATTTTATCCTTTTTCCAATTTGTTTGTCACAGTTATGTTACCAATTTATGATTTAGTATTATTTTATTTTATTTTATTTTATTTTATTTTATTTTATTTTATTTTATTTTATTTTATTTTATTTTATTTTATTTTATTTTATTTTATTTTATTTTATTTTATTTTATTCAAATTTACATTTTCTATTTTCAAAAAGTAAATAGTGATTAAGTTTTTTACAATTTAGATCTTTATTCTAGTTTATCCAAAAATCTAAATTTTATATTTATTCCATTTTAGTATTTGTAATTTCTACCAATGTAAAAATGTGAATAGCTTGAAATGACAAAGAAAAATGTTTACCAGAAGTCCACACTTTTTCTACCTACCAAAATAGTTGGAATTATTATTACCATCTTGATACACTTTCATTATATCACTTAAAATTATAATATTAATAATAGCGTATTATTATTATTATTGTATTAAAGACCTTTGTGTAATTACTTATTCCCTGATTACTATATATACACTACTAGGGCTACCAGTTTTGGTATGCCATTATTCTCCAAAATCACTAATTCACATGGTATCAGACGCAAGGGTTCGGTAAACCTAATGTCGCAGGCCGCATCTTCTTCATCGGCGCCCACCAGCTTGGAGCAGCCACCGGTCTCCCATCCGACTTTCAACTCTTCCGCTACAGCTTCATTCATGGCGCCCACTATCTCGGAGCCGCCTTCTTCGGGTGTTCTTTTGTCACCCGGTCTTTCTTCTTCACGGATGCAATTTCCTTCAATTACTTCCAGTCTGTTTAATATGCCAGAGCCGTTCACTTGGTCGCCTGCAATACCCACTCTGCCGCCACCACCAGTGTTGACTCCAACGACGTCGCCAGCCCGTGCCTCTTCATCGGTCTTGCCGGGGTTCTCTGGACCGACGTGGACTGGCAATCCTCTACTTTCCACGTTTGATCCGGCTTCACGCACGGCAGTCAACCCGGTAAATTCCAGCCCGCTATCACAAATATTCTCTCAATTATCTTTTTCGACACCCAACGTCACCAATATCGACACCACACGCCTAGCCACGGTTGAGGATTACCTTTCATGGCGTACACAATTTGAATCGTTCTTGGTCTCTCATGGCTTAATTGGAATTTTGGATGGTTCCCTCTCTGCCCCTCCTGCCTTAGTTCGAGGTGCTGCTAATCTCGACTACACCTATTGGTTGCGCATTGATCAAACGGTACGCTCGTGGTTGTTTGCTACCCTTTCACGTGATCTTTTAATAGAGGTACGGGACCTTCGTTTTTCTGCTCCTATTTGGGAGAGATTGGAGACTCGGTTTATGGCCGAGAGCATTGCTCGTGCCATGGAACTTAAACGCGGTTTGAATAATCTAAAAAAGAAGGACTCTCAAAGCATGGATGAATATTTGCGGGACATCAAAAACCTGGCAGATTCCCTAAATTCCATAAATTCGCCGGTTACTAACCGCGAACTCCTGCTGGCCACTGTTCAAGGTCTTGGACCGGAATACGAGTCTCTTATTACGTCAATAACATTGTTCCCGGATAGCTTTACCATTGACAGTTTACGTCCACAACTCCTGGCACTTGAACAACGAGCTCTTTATCTTCGTTCTCAGAATTCTCATCCTGGACACCAGGCTTTTGGCGCGGCAGAACAGGCCGCTGCGGCAGTTCAACGTCCAGCTGGTCGTGGTGGTGATCAGCACTATCGAGGCCATGGGGGTGGTCGTGGATATCGCGGCAATGGCGGACGGCAGCGGGGACACCGCGGTAGGGGCCGCAGTTATGGAGGGCAAAATTATGGCGGTCATCAGTACCCGCAGCATGCTGGGCAGCAGTTCCCGCAGGTTCGAGGCCCCCAGTTCCAGCAGGGGTATGGTGCAGCTCCCTTTCCAGGCTGGCAGATGCCTCCTCCAAACTTTGCACCACGAGGCTCAAATGCTCCTGGGTTTCAAGGTACGGTTTTAAGTAATTTTGGTCGCGTTGTAGCCAATATAAATGCTTTATCTGCTTGTATTACTCATCCTAACTTGGTAGGTTCTCCATCAGTTGATAATTTTCAGTCCCCCCCACCACCCATAGTGTGTCAAATTTGCTTCTCTCCCGGTCATTCTGCTTTGGCTTGTTCTCGTTTTGTCAACCCGTCCGCTCCAGCTTTGGCGGCTCTACCCACAGGTGAATCAAATGAATCTGTATGGTACCCTGATTCTGGGGCTTCGGCTCATATGACTCCGTCAGAAGGTATTCTATTAAATAAATCTGTTTATAGCGGCTCACATTCTATTCAAGTTGCTAATGGTACTAATCTCTCAGTTTCTCATATTGGCAATATTAATTTAACTACTGCTGGCCGTCCACTTGCATTAAAACGAGTTTATCATGTCCCGCAGCTTAAATATAATTTATTATCTATTCAACGTTTATGTGCGGATAATGATTGCTCCGTTATTTTTAATAAAAATTCTTTTCTTGTCAAGGACAATCACACGGGGGCCATCCTTCTTCAAGCCACCAATAAACACTGCGTCTATCCCTTCACAGCTACCCATCACCCTACCTCGTCCCTGGCGTTCAACACAACACTTGTATCTGGCCCAGTTTGGCATAAAAGACTTGGTCACTGTGGGGATCGTATTTTATCTATTCTTAGGAAAAAGAATTTTAGGGATAAGGGTCAGATAGGGCCTCGAACTCGAAAAAAAATGTCAAATAAGGTCATATTTCGGATGCTCTGTCTGGCCGACGCCATTTGAGGCGGTTCCCGATGGAATTTTTTGATGAAATTTTTTGAGCATCTTCCTCATTAAGTCTAGTTTACCCATACCAAATTTCAGCTAAAAATTCAACCGGGAAGGTAGTCAAATAATTTTCCGAAATGTACGGCGTTGTTTAACTTCACAGTTATCTTCAAAAACTCATTTGACTACCTTCCCGGTTGAGTTTTTAGCTGAAATTTGGTATGGGTACACTAGACTTAATGAGGAAGATGCTCAAAAAATTTTATCAAAAAATTCCATCGGGAACCGCCCCAAATGGCGTCGGCCAGACAGAGCATCCGAAATATGACCTTATTTGACATTTTTTTTCGAGTTCGAGGCCCTATCTGACCCTTATCCCAAGAATTTTATTACTAGTTCTAGTTTATTTTCACGTGAATGTGTTCCTTGTAAACTGGGCAAGTCCCATCGTCTTCCTTTTACAGATGCTATTCATGATTTTTCGGCTCCGTTAGAGCTCATTCATTCTGATGTTTGGCAATCGCCTGTGCTTTCTAATTTAGGGTTCAAATATTATGTTTCCTTTATTGATGATTTTTCCAGGTTCACTTGGGTCTACCCCATGCATCGGAAGTCCGAAGTTTTTCTTCATTTTTGCAATTTTCAGAAATTAGTTGAAAATTTATTTAACTCTAAAATTAAAATTTTTCAGAGTGATGGAGGGGGTGAGTTTGTCAATACAGCCTTTCAGCAACATTTTCTTAGTTGTGGTATTCTTTTTAGAAAATCTTGCCCGGATACACCCGCCCAGAACGGTGTGGCAGAACGCAAACATCGCCATTTACTTGAATTAGCTCGGACTATGCTGATTGATGCTAGTCTTCCAAATTCCTTTTGGGTTGATGCCTTGTATACGGCCACGTTTATTATAAATAGGTTACCCACTCCGGTTCTGGGCAATGTGTCTCCGTTCGAGAAATTATTTCAAAAACCACCTGATTACACTTTTCTACGTGTTTTTGGGTGTGCCTGTTTTCCTAACATTGTTGCCTCCTCCTCTAATAAACTTTCACCACGTTCCATTCTTTGTGTTTTTCTGGGATATGCTCCGGGGTACAAAGGTTATCGTTGTCTCGATCCCAGGACAGGGCGTGTCTACATAAGCCGGGATGTAACTTTTCACAAATCTACCTTTCCATACTCTACCTTGATCTCTATCCCAAATTCCTCAAATTCCTATTTACTGCCGTGGACATCAACCCGTACTACGGCTACACCCACTACACACTCTCTTCATCCAGTTTTTACACCCAACCAACAGCCTGTTTCGACTGAGCCCAGGCCGATTACCAGTCCATCCTCCCCCTATGTCCCTCTTACATTTAGCCCAATCACCAGTCCTTCATCTGACCACACACGTAGCCCCTCAGGACAGTCCATCACCGATCATAGCTCACTGACCACCTCCAGTCCTACGGCCAATTCCTTTTCCTCCAGCCCCTCTGACACGCCACCACCCTCTCCACCTCGGATGGCTCCCAACGTTCATCCCATGCGCACGAGAGCTAAAGATGGAATTTTTAAACCAAAAACAATTTTTAATTTAAATGCTTTAGCTCTCCCGCATGATCCGACATGTTTTACTCGGGCAAATAAATCTTTAGTGTGGCGGGCAGCAATGGCCGAAGAATTTAATGCGTTAATTGCCAATAAAACTTGGGATTTAGTACCTAGTGACAAGACGAAAAATGTGGTTGGCTGTAAATGGGTATATAAAACAAAATATCAATCTGATGGGTCTGTTGAGCGCCATAAGGCACGTTTGGTTGCTCAAGGGTTTAACCAACAAGCTGGAGTTGATTTTTCTGAGACCTTTAGTCCTGTTGTTAAACCTACTACTGTCCGTCTCGTTCTTTCTGTTGTCATTTCCTTGGGGTGGACTATTCGACAATTAGATGTTAAAAATGCATTTCTCCATGGTACTCTTACTGAAGAAGTATATATGCGTCAGCCTCCTGGGTTCATTCATCCTCAGTTTCCTCACCATATTTGTCGTCTGCGCAAGGCCCTCTACGGTCTGAAACAGGCACCTCGAGCGTGGTTTCACAGGTTTAGTGGTTTTCTTCTCTCTCTTGGTTTCTCTCAGAGTAGATCAGATTCTTCCATGTTTATTTTACGCTCTCCCTCTCAGACCTTATACATTCTCTTATACGTAGATGATATACTTATCACAGGTAGCTCTCCCTCTTTGGTCACTCAATTTATAAAAATCTTGTCCAGTCAGTTTGCCATGAAGGATCTCGGCGACATACATTTTTTTCTTGGCATCCAGGCGCGCCGAAATTCTAATGGTCTCTTTCTTTCTCAACAGAAATATATTACTGATCTTCTTCGCCGGTTTCACCTTCATACGGTCAAACCGGTACGCACTCCTCTTCCCTCTCGCACTACACTATCCCTCACTGATGGTGATCTCCTTACTGATGGTACTGAGTATCTGTAACACCCACCCCGACCGGTCTGACCGGTTCGGGACAGATGTCAGTGCGTTTATCATTTAGTGAAATTTTCCATATAAATTAGAAAACATTTAATGAAAAATGTAATCATAATCATTTTAATGAAAAATCACTTGTGAAATAATACATTTATCTTTACTGGAATGATATCCTTATTTTTAAGACGTTGGTTGTACCAACTTAAAACATGAAAACAAAACAAAAACATATGCATTGAAGTCCTCTCCAGATGTCTCTTTGTCCTCAGGCTCCAGCTTGATTCTCGTATTTACCTACGTGTAGAAAATTAAAACTACACGCTCAACAATTGAATTGTTGAGTGGTACTATAATATAACATGTAGTAATGAAATAAAAGAACATGTATTCATCACTTTAATTTAATAAATTTGTACAGATAAATAAATAATAGAGATTTATCATAGTTCAACAACAACTTTCATATTAACTTTACCTCTATCTCATCTTAATTCAAAATACTTTTTAGCCTTTTCATGTATTTATAACGTGGTGGAAAAATAATTCCACATATAAATAGCTGTATAACAGATATCATATATCCAATGAGGAAATCATCTTCTTAATTCCTTAAAAAAAACTATAATCTATTTTTCAATGTATTCATTTAACCTTCCATTTCAGCCTTTACTCCAAGGACCAGACTCTAGCTAAGGGTACAAATAAAATAGCTTATTATATAACTCTAGTTTCGTGGACCCTGGCCTGGGGTCATATGCTAGCATACCGTGGAGAACGAATCGTCGAAACAACCCGAACTCAGCGTGGAGTCGAAGTCGGTGTAACCAATTCGCGACCCAAAAACGTGGGAAACAAGACTACCCAAACCGGAGTTCAAGTAATCTTGAGACCAAAACTGTAAAACGTGGTACCGAAAGACTAGCATTCTAAATCCTAGAGCAAGGCTTTTAGATAAAATATTATCAATTCGTGGTCAATTCGAAAAGGTAATACTCCGTAATAATCTTAGCATATTCTTATTCGTATATAGTACTATAACTCATAAAGCAACACAACCATATACGTATCTATAGCATTCATTTCTAAATAAAATGATTTAATAACACATGTGTATGAAACTTAGATATTCACAATTACTTATACACGTATACTATTTATCTCTTCTTTTAATATCAAAACTAATAATGTTTAACAAATGTTGTATTATAGTACTGGCTAATATACTTTCTATGAATAAGAGAAATATATAATGGCACTTCATACATGTCGTATTATAATACTGACAATATTTTGTTTTGAATAATAAAGATAATTGTACTTAATAAATGTCGTATTATAGTACAGACCTGATTGGAGCTGTATATAAACCAAAAATATGCCAAACTTTCTTCTCAAGATTTTTGGCTCAAAACTTAGCTGTGCTTTCTTCTTTGTTCTGGCCGCTGGATTCATGGCTTTTCTTAGAGGTTTATGAGTATTGGGTAGAGATTTGGAGTCTCCCTATATAATTTTCCTTATCCGGAGTAGTACGTGTTAGTGTTATACTCGGTATATATACATTGAATGTATCTAGCTACATCATACTATTATTATCATCATTTAATTAATATGGTTTGTTCTTTTCCTTCTGTGGACTGCCGAGTGTATAGTAGTGTGTCTAGGTAATTTTGTTTTCTTTGCATGTTATGGTGTCCATTTATGCATGGTCTTGCCAAGTGTTAATATTTATGATTATAAATTTTGGTTTTATTCATAATTTTTGGCCTAGTGTTCTTTATGTCATGCATGGTATGTTTGTTCCAATTCACATATTCTGGAGCATGCATGTAATTTGTTCTATAGTAATTAACCTCGGCATGCATTTTGTATTTTAGTTTTATTGATAATGCATGACTCTCTAGAAGACTATTTTGTAGTGAATGTAGGCACAACTTTTACCCGTAGTTTTATATTAGTATGGAATCAGCCACTTGTCCATTTCTTTTATTGAGTTTTAAATTAATGAAACTCCATTGCTTCATAATTTAAGTAGCGAAAATATATAGTGTATGTCATATTCTTTTAAGACTTGTTTACCGTATATCGAGATTAAATTTAAACTTAACCACCTCTCTTTTATTTACACTTTTTTTTATATATATTTCGGATAAAGAAATTTTATACGAAATCGGCTAGACCGAATTTCGGGGTGTTACAATTATCTCCTCCTAAATAAAAATTTCGTCCTCGAAATTTAAATAAAGGCCAACAAAACGGAAAATCCACTGCGGACACATAAGAAATTAAACTACCACACGTAGTTATCTACCTTTTAAGCATTAGTAACACTATTTTAAAATTCGTTTGTTTAGAAATCCAGTCCTGTAAATTCAAGTATAACCCTTTGATCGCCATTTATATTTTTACCACGCCCATTAGTCTAAAATAACTATATGTGTAATAAGTAACAATGATTATGTGCGGTTCCGTCCCTTAAAGTTACTACGTACATTATATTATAGGGTTTAATCACAAATTTTGATATTTCAACAAAGACCATATATATTTAACTACGTACATCCTTTGACCTTTATGAGATTAGACATGTCTTATATCGTGTATATATAACGCTGCAAGTCGGTCTATTTTATTTATTTATTTTAAACTTAATTGAATTAGCCAGATGAATTCAGGCTAAGCTATTTACTACGTATTATTGTTGACATTTTATTTTGATGTGAAAAGTAGTTTCTTGTGCCAAATTAAATGCCATTATGTTAAGTTTCTATTATATCTTATATTTCATGAGCATGCGTTTTTGTCAAGTGCATAGTATGCTGGAATTGCATGTATGTATATTTATTAAGTACGATATGGAGTAGCTTTTGTTCTTAATTTTATACGGGTCTACTATAAGATAATACACACAACTTAACCACTTTGATAAGTTCGACATAAGTAATGTGAAATATTGGAATAAACTAAGAGCATGATAATTGGTTCTGTACTTTCTCTATGTATGATTGCAATCATTATCGGTTTTTATTATTAGCATTTGTAACATACAATATGATATAATTAATGCTTCGTTCAGAAATTGGATCCAATGATTTGCCATCATTTTATAGGGTTATGTTGAGATAATGTATATTGGTATATACATATAGCACTATAGCGCACAGCTACTAAATCTATTTCGATGCATCACTTAATATCCATTCTATGTTATACCACTTGATTATAAATGAGTTTCTTTTTAAAGATGAGGACCATATATATAACCTATCAAATTACATTTCAAATTAAAGTTCTTCTTAAATGTACTTCGTGTCATATACTCTTAGTAAAATAAAACTATTCAATAACATTAAGAAATCATTTTTTTGGCACTCTGTATATAGTTTTCCCCACAAAATCCAACTCACATACACATATACTCCAGTATACACGAAGTATTTATTATAATCTTTTACATATGTAAATACCTATTCATGAGAAATAATATTCTGATCTTTCATTTAAATAAGAACAGATCTTAATAATAATAATTACTACATTAATATTCGTAGCATTAACATGAACTTCAACTATGATAGATCATCTAATTAAGATTCATTCTTCTTTGTATTCTCATGATTCTTATTTAAATAGCTTTATTCTTACAATACATGGGATCGGAGTTCTTTTATATAGAATTGAAGCTTTTATCTCCTTCTTTTCCCAATATTTTACTCATTTAGTCTAGTATTAATATAAGTATATAACCAATACATTTCCTTTATCCTTACTTTGGATTAAAAGTCTGAATGTATAATATCCACCTCCATGTTTCAGTATACAAGCCAATTAGCCAAACTTTGTCTAATTTGGACACATAGCACCATATAGCTTAGTATATGTATTACTGTTTTGTTCTTTTCGATCTAGTGGACCTTGAACAAGTGCCCCATTTTTTTTGTCTTAATAGTCTTTTTTTTTTTAACCCGGAAGGCCAACCACCAAAATCATTGGGGCAAACGCCGGCACCATATAGCTTAGTTTTTTTTGTCTTAATAGTCTATGCATGGCATAGTGCCGTAGTGTCACTGACTCATTGTAGTGTGTGCATGCTCTCCAAATGCCATATTAATTCATTGGCATTTAGAAATTATGGAGTAGGTTCATATTAGTATTATTATAGTTAAAAATAATAAGGTTAATTACGTACCCCCTATACTCACCTTGTTATTTTAGGTCTATCATTTTATATTTACGGAAAGAAACACTTAAATTACTATATTTGACTACTTTTTTTTTTAATCTGAAAATAACTTTATTTGCTACTTTAATTTACTTTTAGTATTTGATTTTAGCGTGCCTTTAATGACAAACACCTCCATGTTTATTCAATACTAAGTTCTCGTACGTGCATAAAGAAATTAGAGAGCATGCCTCCTTTCTTTGTCATTGTTATAATTTACTATGTTAACATATTTTATCACTTTTATATTAGATTAGTGCATGGTTCTACTATTTATTTGCACATGATTAAAATTTGACAAAACATGCTACGTCTAATATGGATATTTATCGATCACTTGAATTGGTCCAATTACATAATTGGAATTCTAAAATTGTACTGTTCTTTAAATTATAGTTTCTCGTAAGGAAATCCATCCCTCAAATATATCTCAATGTCAAGGATAAGTAATTTATATATATTATTACACTACTAACCTGAAAATTAAGGAGACCGGACCGAGATATCTGGAATGCAATGCAACTCACGTGGTAAAAACCATAACCCAAAGGCTAAGAACCGCTTTTAGAAAACCTTGGCTCTGATACCAAAATGTAACACCCACCCCGACCGGTCTGACCGGTTCGGGACAGATGTCAGTGCGTTTATCATTTAGTGAAATTTTCCATATAAATTAGAAAACATTTAATGAAAAATGTAATCATAATCATTTTAATGAAAAATCACTTGTGAAATAATACATTTATCTTTACTGGAATGATATCCTTATTTTTAAGACGTTGGTTGTACCAACTTAAAACATGAAAACAAAACAAAAACATATGCATTGAAGTCCTCTCCAGATGTCTCTTTGTCCTCAGGCTCCAGCTTGATTCTCGTATTTACCTACGTGTAGAAAATTAAAACTACACGCTCAACAATTGAATTGTTGAGTGGTACTATAATATAACATGTAGTAATGAAATAAAAGAACATGTATTCATCACTTTAATTTAATAAATTTGTACAGATAAATAAATAATAGAGATTTATCATAGTTCAACAACAACTTTCATATTAACTTTACCTCTATCTCATCTTAATTCAAAATACTTTTTAGCCTTTTCATGTATTTATAACGTGGTGGAAAAATAATTCCACATATAAATAGCTGTATAACAGATATCATATATCCAATGAGGAAATCATCTTCTTAATTCCTTAAAAAAAACTATAATCTATTTTTCAATGTATTCATTTAACCTTCCATTTCAGCCTTTACTCCAAGGACCAGACTCTAGCTAAGGGTACAAATAAAATAGCTTATTATATAACTCTAGTTTCATGGACCCTGGCCTGGGGTCATATGCTAGCATACCGTGGAGAACGAATCGTCGAAACAACCCGAACTCAGCGTGGAGTCGAAGTCGGTGTAACCAATTCGCGACCCAAAAACGTGGGAAACAAGACTACCCAAACCGGAGTTCAAGTAATCTTGAGACCAAAACTGTAAAACGTGGTACCGAAAGACTAGCATTCTAAATCCTAGAGCAAGGCTTTTAGATAAAATATTATCAATTCGTGGTCAATTCGAAAAGGTAATACTCCGTAATAATCTTAGCATATTCTTATTCGTATATAGTACTATAACTCATAAAGCAACACAACCATATACGTATCTATAGCATTCATTTCTAAATAAAATGATTTAATAACACATGTGTATGAAACTTAGATATTCACAATTACTTATACACGTATACTATTTATCTCTTCTTTTAATATCAAAACTAATAATGTTTAACAAATGTTGTATTATAGTACTGGCTAATATACTTTCTATGAATAAGAGAAATATATAATGGCACTTCATACATGTCGTATTATAATACTGACAATATTTTGTTTTGAATAATAAAGATAATTGTACTTAATAAATGTCGTATTATAGTACAGACCTGATTGGAGCTGTATATAAACCAAAAATATGCCAAACTTTCTTCTCAAGATTTTTGGCTCAAAACTTAGCTGTGCTTTCTTCTTTGTTCTGGCCGCCGGATTCATGGCTTTTCTTAGAGGTTTATGAGTATTGGGTAGAGATTTGGAGTCTCCCTATATAATTTTCCTTATCCGGAGTAGTACGTGTTAGTGTTATACTCGGTATATATACATTGAATGTATCTAGCTACATCATACTATTATTATCATCATTTAATTAATATGGTTTGTTCTTTTCCTTCTGTGGACTGCCGAGTGTATAGTAGTGTGTCTAGGTAATTTTGTTTTCTTTGCATGTTATGGTGTCCATTTATGCATGGTCTTGCCAAGTGTTAATATTTATGATTATAAATTTTGGTTTTATTCATAATTTTTGGCCTAGTGTTCTTTATGTCATGCATGGTATGTTTGTTCCAATTCACATATTCTGGAGCATGCATGTAATTTGTTCTATAGTAATTAACCTCGGCATGCATTTTGTATTTTAGTTTTATTGATAATGCATGACTCTCTAGAAGACTATTTTGTAGTGAATGTAGGCACAACTTTTACCCGTAGTTTTATATTAGTATGGAATCAGCCACTTGTCCATTTCTTTTATTGAGTTTTAAATTAATGAAACTCCATTGCTTCATAATTTAAGTAGCGAAAATATATAGTGTATGTCATATTCTTTTAAGACTTGTTTACCGTATATCGAGATTAAATTTAAACTTAACCACCTCTCTTTTATTTACACTTTTTTTTATATATATTTCGGATAAAGAAATTTTATACGAAATCGGCTAGACCGAATTTCGGGGTGTTACAGTATCGCAGCATGGTTGGTGCATTACAATATTTGACTATTACCCGACCAGACATTACTTATGCCGTTCACCTAGTTTCTCAGTTTATGCATGCACCTCGTACTACTCATCTTGCCGCTGTGAAAAGAATTTACAGGTATTTGCAGGGCACTTCATCTCATGGCTTATGGCTTCGTTCCGGGCAAAATATCTCTGTTGTTGTAGCCTATTCTGACGCTGATTGGGCTGGATGTCCGGATAGTTGCCGCTCCACTACAGGTTATGCAATTTTTCTAGGTGGAAATTTGGTGTCCTGGCGTTCCAAGAAGCAGCCCACTGTCTCCAAATCATCCACCGAAGCTGAGTATCGTGCTGTGGCTTATATGGTCCAAGATACCCTATTTATTCGCTCGCTTCTGTACGATATGGGCATTATACTTCCTTCTCCGGTGCAGTTATTTTGTGATAATGTCTCTGCTTCCTACCTCGCAGTGAATCCTATACAGCATGACCGCAGTAAACACATTAAAATTGATTATCACTTTGTTCGTGAACGAGTGGCTCATGGTGATCTTTCGGTTAAATACGTCCCTACTCAGTACCAGCTGGCAGATATTTTCACGAAGAATTTAACCAGTCAGCGTTTTGAATTTTTAAGATCCAATCTGCACGTGATTTCCCCCGCACAGATTGAGGGGGTGTAATAGCGTATTATTATTATTATTATTGTATTAAAGACCTTTGTGTAATTACTTATTCCCTGATTACTATATATACACTACTAGGGCTACCAGTTTTGGTATGCCATTATTCTCCAAAATCACTAATTCACAATTAATACATTTTCATTAAGTATAGTCAAAACCTATACCCCAAATGATAAAAACTAAATCATAAACTGTATAATATAAATTATAGAATATAATAGTATAAAATAAAGAAAATAGAAAGAAACTAGAAATACCAAAATGGAAAATTGGAACATTTAGGTTTTTAGAATTAAGATGGCATAAAATAGATCAACAAATCTAATCAATATTTACTTTTTGAAAACAGTGTAATTTTAAATAAAGGAAAATAATACAAAATCATAAATTGGTAACACAACTATAAAAAAACCAGAATAAAGGAAAAACAATTACTGGAAATAAATAAAACAATGACTATAAATATTTTGTTTAACTTCGGTACATTTGTATAATTTTTGTATTTGTTTATACATGTTTAAAAATATTTAGTTTGGAAATTTATAAAAATATTTTTAAATCTTCAAAAATTGAGAGTTGATAGTTGGGATTATTAAAAAAAGATCAACTAGAGTTTGAATTATTTAGAGTTTACACATAATTCACATTTAAGAATGACCTGCAATACCAGGTTGTAACAGGTTAGAGCCTATTTATTTTGACAATTTTGACCAACCTTTTCGGGACGGAGGAAGTAATATAGTACTCCCTCTGTATTTTTTTGTTTCCTACACCTACCTTTTTGGATGTATTCAAAAATTTGGTACACTTTCTTTTTTTTGGTAAGTTTTTTCCTTTAAAAATACTCAACTACCTTTACTTTTTTACTTTTTCTACTTCTTATCTTCTTTTTCATACTTTTCCACCATCTCTCCTATTTTTTATACACTATTCATTATCCATACTATTCTCACTCTTAAAAAATGTGTCATTACCTATTGTAACAACACCAAAATACTCAAGGAGTATCAAACTTCAGTCTTGAGGGGCGAACCATTCGTTAAAAGACCCTTAAATGCGCATGTCTGGCGGATTCGTACTACGAACTTGAGTGACAAGTTGAACTAGAATATTAATTTATTATCATTACTTTTAAAGATTTAAAGAAATTCATAAAGCTGAAAAATTAATAATATACCATCAAACTTCAATCTTTAGGGGCGAGGCATCCATTAAAAGACCCCTAAAAGCGCGCGTCGGATTCGAATTACAAACTTGAGTGGCAAGTTGAGTTATATTATTAATTTATTATCATTATTAATTTATTTTTCCATCATTTGGAATGGAACCAAAGATTCATTATTTTTTGGCTTGAAAATATGATGGAATAAAACAAAATGGCTCACTAAACTGTCTGCGCTTCTTTGTTATGAAGCAGCAGTCAGCCCATGCAATTTTGGACGCGATTTTCACTATGGGTCATCCGGAAACAGTCTCTCTGTACTTTAGTACAAGGGTAAGACTGCGTACATCCGACCCCCACCCTCCTTACCCCACCGTAGGTGGGAAGCCTTTGCGGCACTGGGGTAAATGAAAATGATGATGAATGATCATTATTAGTTTATTATTTAAGTCCATACTCTAGTTTCTATGTTCTGTATGAGTTATGTGTGCCCACTAATGAGTAATACTCTAAATTAGGCACATGCCATGCTCCAACTAAGGATAGAAATCTAGCTTAAGCTCAAGAAATTGTAACAATTTTATTTGAATGGATAGGAGGAAATAAATGATGGCATTATATCGGCCTCTTAGCCTTCTCTTTTGGCCATCTTTATTTGATTACTTGGACTTCATATTATGGACGGTCGATCAACCTATCTCTTAGTCATCTTTATTTGATAACTAAAACTATATATCATGCCGAGTTACTCACGTGCGAAGACCGGTCTTGGCCATCCTCTCAGCAGATCGCAGCTGTTGCAGATCCATGTCTAGATCGAAGGGCTCACCCTTTTGCTTCATTTTGGGGGCATCTGGTGTACTATTTCTCCCTCATTAGGATTTTTTCCCACATGGTTTTTCCTAGTGAGGTTTTTAATGAGACATCTCCCCATTGTGGATAAAAGGCGTCGACCCTCAACCCTTATTGAAGACATCACGAGACATGCACTATTTTACTCCTTCTCACCTCACTACATTCACCTCAATGAGTGGGGGATTGGAAAAGTGGTGGACTTAGCGCCTCCGTTAATCAAAGAAGCACAAAATCAAAATTTCTCACGAAGTTTACTCACCCGACGACGACAGATTAGCACACAATTCTACTCCATTTCGCCTCAAATACTCTCGACTCAGGGAATGGGAGAGTATATAGACTCGGACCCCTGGGTCTCACGACTATTGAGTCTGGACAGCGGCCCACACATGCTTATCGAATGTCATTTGTATTATTGTACATTTTATATATCATTTGTATGTACTAGATTAGTCTTTTATGTAGTTGGGCCTATCGAGCCCATATCAGCGGTCCAGTCCATTGTTTCTCTATTTATACTCCCCATGAGAGGTCTTGTAAACCTAAGTTCATAGAATACAACACACATTTAATGCGAGTACTATTATTCATCACCTTCTTCCTCTCCATTTGAGCTCAATCTCTCTTATTATTATAGATTGGATACCCTATTATCCATCAATCCTCATTTCGCTAGGTGAGTCTTCTTCCGAGCCCAAAAGAAATTCATCATATCGGTATTCACTGTGAAGAAAATTATGTACTCTCGCACGTGTCAAAACTAAATCTGCCTGTATTTTATAAGAGAGAATGGAGGCGGTCCTTTCAAGGTTGTGAAACGTGACTAGGTTATACCCAGAAGAGCCAAGCTTTATCTCATCTCTCCTCAATCATAATCTCAAAAAAGATCTTCCACATCGTCAAAATGATCCTCGAAAATCTCGTGGATGTGAATGTCCCGTGTATTTTTTTTAATGATTGATGACTTTATGTCAAATTCTAGAACCCACGGTCGAGTTTGTCGAGTTTGTATAACTATGTGAACACCTCTTTTCAATTAAAAAACTATTGAATACCTATTCCCATTTTTCTCGATATTTGCAAAG
The DNA here is from genome assembly GCA_945859915.1 of Cuscuta epithymum. Lineage (NCBI taxonomy): Eukaryota > Viridiplantae > Streptophyta > Magnoliopsida > Solanales > Convolvulaceae > Cuscuta > Cuscuta epithymum. The sequence goes on from CAMAPF010000938.1 coordinate 3,681,084, forward strand.
GCTTTTATGATAAAAATATCTTTTGGCGAATTGAATGGCTTCTCAGTACCAAATTTGCCAATCTATATATGAGTTCGTTTAGTAACATTGAAATTGATTGAATGTTTGAAATTAATAAAATTCTGATTGAAATAATTTAATTAATTGAATCTACTTAATTATTAAACAGTTGTTTTTAAAATTTAATATATTCGGAGTATTTATTAATAAAATTAAGAAATATACTAAGTATTTATTAATAACATTTCAGTGAATTCAATCAAAAAAAGAAAAATAATGTTTGTAACTACTTTGATGTCCATTTTTACATCCTCATTTTTGTAGAGGCCAGATTTTCTTTTTACCTATAAGTTTTATTCACTGACAAAATATGTATTAGTTTGCATTTTTCTTTTTTCTTTTTAAACAGATAACTTAATAATTAATAGAACTGAGGGTCAGATATAAAGTTGCCATAACGAAGGCTACACTGGGGTTAGACTCTGAGCTGGATTCCCGCATACAAGTAGACCATCTCACTAACCCTGCAACGTGGTAGACTCCATATGCAACAATGTTGCACCTGCTACTAGAAGGAGAAATAAAAAACATAGCAATGTTCTTAACAGAATAAAAAATAAGAAAATAACATAATCCAACTTGACCAGCCACTGGCAATGGAGCAGTGGTTTGACCAGCCTCCGCTAAAGGAAAAGCCTTCAGAACCTCGCCCTTATCTGCTACTGGCGGTGCTGCCCTGTTAGCACCGCCATCTCCGAGTTTTTTGAAGCCGCATCATCAACATCCATATTCGCCTGTGTTCCACCTCGCTATCAGTCTCTGTGTCCCGACGTTTCCTAGGTGCATTTCTAGGTGTAGCAGTCTCCTTACCATTCAATAGAAGGCCCTCCACCAGATAACTATCCTGACCCCTTATTTCTTTGTCATCCTCCACAATTTTTCCTTTACTATCGCCCTGTTTATTGTTGCTAAGAATGAGTCATTTGTTCCCCGGATGCATTCCTACACGTCTCATATCAGCTCTCAGCCACGGCCCATACAGTTTCTCTCCTATCCCCAGCCCGCTATGAGGATTAAACGGGCAGAAACGGTCAGCATGGCCTATGATCCCACACATGAAGCAGAAGTTTGGAAGTCTTTCATATTTAAAATTTGCCCAAATCCATCTGTCTCCTTCCTATCTGACCTGTAGGCGTTGGACTAAAGCCGTAGTAACCAATCTTTGTTTTCCTCCAGAAGAGATCTCGTCCAATTGCACAAATGAGCCTATACTGTTGGCTATGCTGCGCGCTGCCTTTGGTGTCATGTAGCTGAGTGGTAAATCATGTACCTGGACCCAAAAGTCTGCGTGGTCTAAAGCCACCTCCCGCGGTTTGTCGGTGCACTCCAGCCGCCTTATAAGCACCAGGTTCTACTCAAAAGACCACGACCCTTCATCCACAACTCTGTGCAAATCTCTCTCATGATAGAACTGTAATAGAAATTTTGAGTCCTCAATCTCATCAATCGATACCCCTTTCACAGGTCTCCATACCATAGACAATGTTTGACAGAAAGAAACAGCAAAGACCGGTTTATCAGATACCACTCTGACCACTGCCGCTATATTATAGCCTTTCGTAACACCACCCTCATTTTTGATCGGGTCAGCCGCAATCACGAGCCCCATGTTGTCTTCCTCAGTGGATAACATCTTTAACATTCTTTGAAAGGGATAATGCTCAAATTGGACACCATGGTTTCATCAGAATCTCATATTTGACACTAAGGTTTTAAATGAACCAAATTAGACACTATGGTTTCATATGTATCTCATATTAGACACTAAAGTTTCATAATTCAATATAAGTGAGTGTCCAATTTGATCATTATCCAATATAAGTGAGTGTGCAAAACCTATGGATTATGAAACTTTACTGAATATAATGGAACGAAATTCGAATAAAAAAGAATTTCCTAGTAAGAAGTTGAAAACAAAATTAACAAACAATAGATGTTGCTTGTTAATTCTAGAAACAATTAACGTGATTTGGTTAAACCTTTTCTTCAAACATTAACTCTAGAAAGACCCATTATTATTTATTAATGCTCCTCATCTAAGCTTCATCACTACCACCACCTCAATTTCGTGTAAGAACCGTCGATCAAAAAATCCAAAAAATCTTTTATAGTCCGTAACTTCTCTGAATTCAATCGCCTTCTCCGACTCCCAATTAGGAGTTGTTTCTGCGGAAGTACACGATTCCAATCTTCCATGAAGACATGGATAAGCTCTCTATCTCTCTCTTTCTAATATGTTCATTGGTGCAAGTAAAGCTCTCTCCAGCTCTCTCCGATTCAAAAAAATGGCAGCCTACCCTCCTGTTCTGAAAAACATGAGCCGTTAACTCGGACAGCTCCCACTGTGCACCTTCTGATTACACCAGTTACTTGAAAAAAGCTTCAGGCAACTATATGCCCATTTCGGGACTGATTAACTCATGGTTGGTACGGATTATTTAGTTGAAATTACTGAGTTTTCTAAATGGAAACCGTTTTATTACATTACATCTATTTCATCCAATCAAGTAAAAAGTACTATGTATTCTGTTGATAAGCAGAATAAGCCACTTTTTGCTACCAAATGGAGCCTTAGGTATGATCAACTGACACTACTGCTCAAATGCTGCAGGAAGTTACTCTCATGGAAGGCCTGAAACTCGATGATATAGAACTTGGGGTGTATAATGTCCACTGCTTACCATTGCGGATGCTTGGTGCTGGGGGCTCACCCATTAGATGCATTCTTATGAAGTGAAAATGCTCACTTCTAATTGTTGTTACTCTGGTAAGTCACCATGCTGAACAACAACCTAATATCTGCTCAGAATGAAAATTGCTGCTCAGAATTTAGAAATGACTGGACAGATTCTTTTAAGCCATTAGAGCTTTTGAACTTTCCAAAATGAGAATAAAAAAATTATGAAGCTCTCAGTGTAACATGGTGTATGCCCAACAAGGTAACATGGCATCATGCCATCATCAGTTAACTTTAAAAAACATGAACATAGCATTTAGTTTTCTTTTGTTCTGAAAATTAACATGGGTTTAAACTAACTCAATAAAATCTGGAAAATCTCAGAAGAAGATAAGTTGTATGTCCTAAGATATCAGATTGCATTCATAAGTTAGTATTATACTATTGATTAAAAAAAGAAAAGTACACGTTAAAGTATGAAAACTTAGAGAAAAAAACAGACTAAGTATGTAAAACAGGCTTGTGTTCTGCATACGGAATGTTATTATTGCCTCGATATCATAAATATGTCAATCTATCTTAGTTATTTTTCGGGCGTTTTGTCTGAAAATACTTGCATCTTGGTTATTGGTTAGTTTTCTTTTCCAGAGTTCATACTGCTTCGAAAATGTCTCCCCCAGAAAAGCCACACTTTGAGACTATTGGGCATGTTAAACGTGGCATATAAAAGGGCGCACGTTTATTCTCAGATGCAAGCATCTTCTCACAGTTTGCAATCACGAACTGTTTCTTTCAGTTCGCAGCTCTCTGCAATAACTGGTCTCTGTCCGCAGGTATTCCCATCTGCGAACAACTCCCGGCAGAAGGCATTCAAGGCAACACGAGTGAGAGAAGAATCTTTTGGTTCCCAAGTTTTGTTGCAAGCAGCACCTTCAAATTTGGAACCAGATACGAGTTATGGTATTATGCAACATATGGGATACCCACAAGAAGATCCGTAAGATATGGAAAATAAGAATTCAGATTCCAACTCATCTCCAAAAAGATGTTTTGATTGAAGAAATAATTCCTAATCATGGACTGGAAAATATGACACATCAAGAAAAGATGATATATGACAGTGGAAGATGTTGCCTTAATGTTCCACCTGGGACTGCAAGTAATCTTGTGCAAGCAAGTATTATAGGGATTGTTTTATGCAAAGAGAAGTGTGGTTCATCCGTTTCTTTTGCTCTCATACATTGGAATGGAAAAGATCCAAGTACCCTTGATCCCCCTACCAACTTGTGGGTTGGCCTTTTGACAGGAGAGCTCAGAATTACCGATTCCTTAAATGAGAAGACAGTGTGACATTTTGTGGAACAATATATTGAAGCCAAGGAAAAGGTGAAATAGAAACAAGGTTTGAAAATGGCCATGTCTTTTTCTGGTGATGGATCTACTTACCTGCAAGAAAACCAACTTTGGAGTTTTACATGGGAGATTGGCTTTCTTCTTCCTTAATTAGGAGAACTGCAGCTGGAATAGTGTATCTCCTTGCTTGCTAAAGCCTTTGAGGCCTTCCTTCTAAAATGAGGTAGGCAAAGAATTGAAAGAGGGAGAAGTTGAAAGGTACAAAAAGGAGTTTGCATCCAGTACGGTATTAGTTTCAGAACATAGAAACTATGAGGAGCAGCAGAAAAGTGAAGAAATAGTTTTTGCTATGGAGTGATGGAAAGTGACTGAACCGAATGAAACTTCACTACAAATCTCTTTTGCTGCCGAATGGTCTATGATCTTAAAAGATCTAGTACTGAAGTCCCTAGTCCATCAACCAGTCAAGTATTGGGAAGGAAGAGGCGCAAGGATGAAGAGGAAACGGAATATCATAGCTGTTTCCTATCACCCACCTTGAGGACAAGGTGGTTGTTTAGGGAGGGTGATATGTTAGGGACCCGCTAGAATATGAGTAAATAAGAGAGTAATAGCTAGAGTACTATAAATAGATGGGGAGTGGATAATAAAGGTAGGCTGTCAGACTATTAGAGCATCTCCAATGGGGTAGTGGATTGGAGTAAAGTCTATCCTACGTGGCATAGGAGAGAGATAGAGATAGAATGATTATTTTAATTTAATATGGAGAAAGTGGTATGTATGAAAAATGAAAAGGAAGAGAGAGATAGGAGTAAATTGTAGACAATGTATATGACAATGTCCACAAATAGACTTTACACGGGAATCGAGGAGTAAAAGTGGATGAAAAGTGGGTTAAAAGTGATATAGAAAAATGAAAAACAAAATAAATGTGGAGATATGTAGGTCCTACACATAAAATTTGTGAGATAAAAAATGGGACCCGTGTGTAAGAATGTGGAAGAGAGTAGACATCCCCATTGGAGATGCTCTTAGTCTGGACTGGAAAGAATAAAGATACATTGTCTCTTTCTTTGGGCTTCGGTTGTATTGACTTTCACCATTAATGAAAGTTTTGAGTTATTTTTTGAATTCTATTCCATCTTTTCTATAAATTTCTACATACCTTTGAGAGTTCTATCAACGTTTTATTCCTTCCGTCAAAAACAATACCAGAGAGGTACAGAAAAACAGAGATCATCATTTGCATACTACAAATGAACAAACATCTAGAGATAGAGATGGAGATATATATGATAGAGATGAACAAACACTTGTGAAGAAAGCTATCGATGAGAAAATTAGGTTAGTTTTTAATTTCTTGTCAATTTTGAACTTTATAATGTCTGTCCTTGTTTTCAATTTGTTTCCAATAATGTTGTGTACCTTTCACATACAATGCTTGTGTCGTGCATATGGAATGTTGTTATTGCCTTAATATCGTGAATATGTCAATCTATTTTGGTTATTGTTCAATCATTGTCTGAAAATACTTGCAATCTTGGTCATTTTCTTTTCCAAGGTTCATACAACTTCAAAAATGTCTCCCCCAGAAAGGTCACACTTTGAGACTGTTGGGCATGTTAAACGTGGTCAAAAAAATGGAGATCATCTTTTGCTCCGAGAGGATACTTTAGATGAACAGACATCTGGAGATATAGATGGAGATAGAGATGAACAAACACTTGAGAAGAATGTTATCCATGAGAAGAAAACTATCCCTGAGAAGATGATACGATCGTACCTAGAGTATTTCCACAAAATAGGATTTACAGAATCCCGTCACACTTAAGGAATTGAACTTTTAACATTCTTAAGTAACTCTCTCTCTCCCCTTCTCCCTCTTTCTTTCTTCTCTCTCGCTATCATCATCATCATCATCATTATAATTATTATTTCCCCCCTCTTTGAAATAGCTGATTGATGGTCTAATATTTTGTGTATTTAAGGTTGGAAAAAGAATCTGGAATTTTCAACATGAGTTATTTTGAACATCTAATAGAATCAGGTGATTGGGAAGATGCAACACATTCCGTATCAGCATTTGTTGATAAAAGTTGTGGAATCTTGGACGAAATTTAGACACAGAGTTCCCTGCAAGTAGCAATGGTATCCGTGCTAAAGTGAGTGATTCTATTTAATATTTTATCAATTTAGTCAATTGAAATTAGAGTGAACCCAAATTAGTAGGGCATAGAAAACTTTCAAATCTCGATGAAATGGTAAGCTGTTTTCAATATAAGATACCAGCTGAGGGAATGCTCGTCTTAGTTGTCATTATTGTAATTCTCGTTTTTTGGGATTTGCATTAATTTATTTTTCAAGAACGTTAATTTGACATTATGATGTGCAGAGCGGGCAAGAAATTAGAAATTGGAGATAGAGAGTCTGTTAAGTGTGAAATAATTGATGAAGTAAAGAAGCTTACAATGACAGCCTTCTAAATCCCAGAAAAGTTGAACTTCCCAGAGGATTCATATTTATGGAGACTTTTTAGTCAAAGGTTTATTTCGTCATTTATCTTAACATTAGTTTTCTTCCAGTATTACAATTTTCTATTGATTTATTTCCTACTTTCCATCAGCCATTGTGATCCTGGCCTAGATTAATTTGATGCCAGTGAGTGCTTCTGAAGATGGACATGCCATTCATCCTCACCAATTGTAAGTCCAGTTTATTTGTTTCCATATTTTACATCATGTGTTTAATAGTTCTGTAGTTTTAGTTAATGAATTTTTAATTTTATTATTGGGTGATTGCAGACCTACTCATGTTGGTGGTAAGAAAAGATGATTATTTATTATGACAAACTCCTTGGTGTCGACATGACAAACAGAGTGTGCGAAGGAATATATGATGGTCGTAAAGTTGCTATGAAATGCCTATTTCTGACAAAGGGAGCTGATACTAATCCAATAGATAAGGTTGAAATTAATACAAAAGAGGTGCAAAGTCTAGTGGAAGCTGGTGCTGATTCACATGAAAATGTAGTGACGTGCTATGGAATAGAAGCAGATGCGGAATATATCTACGTTGCTCTCGATCTATGTTCGTGTACATTGGATGAGGTGATCACGATAAAAAAATGCAGAAATTGACACGGCCAAGCTGATGATGAAAGATTATTATCCTTCCAGTTGGGCATTATGAGGTTTGTTATTTTTAATTATTTATTTTTATATTTTTCTAACACAATAAACTAAAATGTTTCTCTACTGTCACTTGCAGAGACATTATTTGCGGATTAGGTCATTTACACAAACTTCGGTATATACATAAGGACCTAAATCCAAATAATATTCTTATAAAACAAGATGACCATTTGTGTGCGAAAATTTCTGATATGGGTATGGCGAAGTGGTACGTGTAGGTCCATCTTCTGAAACGAATAGTATAAAGTCTTGTGTTGAGTTATCTCTTTCTCCCAATAAGTTTATTTCTATATCAACTACATTAATTATGCTTTAATAATTAATTATTTCTTGTAACAAATAGGCGGATTAAAATAAAGTCAAATTTACTTACAACAGAATGTCTAAGTATTGAATTTTTATACACGCAAATTTCCATTTATAAGTGAAATCAAATTCATTGTTGTAATTGTGCTACTGATTTGTTGTCAATTAACATCTTTGTTTCTTATAAAAAATATAGGGTTTAATGCATCAAACCCCTCTGTGATATGGAAATTTGGTGCATTATCCTTTTGTGATTTACGAAATGCGTCAAACCCCCTTGCGTTTTAATTAATTATGCGCCAAATCTCTTCTGTGAACAAATTCAATTGTCAAATAAAAGAAAAATGATTAACATTTTTGTTTGATTGAGAGATTTTGACATATTTACTTGCATATTCAATCAAAATATTAGGAAAAGTGATTTCCAAATCGTTAAATTTATTCATAAAAGAGGTTCTGTGCATGATTAATCTAAACACAAGGGGGTTTGACGTATTTTTCAAATCATAGAGGGCTAATGCGTTGATTTTTTATATCACGAGGGGGTTTGGTGCGTTACATGTGTAGCTTTTAATTATTATATTATATTGTTTATGTAGCTGATGGACAAAGTGGAATCGTAATTTATAAGACTCTTGGGCAAATACTTGTAAGTGATCGTATTTCACCTGCTGCTGATATGATTAGTATAAGTTGCATCCTTTTTTTCCTGCATAACTAATTAAAGGGCAAGCATGCTTTCGTGGATTTTGTGTGGAACAAAAGTACATTGGGAAATGATAAAGCTAATTTCTATGATATCCCATGACTTCCCTGAAGCATATGAATTTGGACGACTCTTAAATCCAGAAGCAGTTTACAGGTAATATCTTTTTGTCGTATCTTTTTTTTTTTTCTTTTTCTTTTCTTTTTTTTGTTTAAATTATAGTTTTTATTATAACGTTAGACCTACTATTGAAGAAGTTAAAAATCAACCTTTTCTTGTGGGAGTCTAGCACTCGAATCCAATTTTTTAAATATACTTCTGATAAGTTTAAATCTGAGAAGAAGAATACCAACTTGGAAGGAAGGACATCTAAACTGCTTGGTATGTTAGAAAGTATCAAGAATAATGTATTTGAGAGACGCTGGGACAACAAGTTGGATTCTCCCTTTGTGAACTACATTAAAGGAGTGTTTGCGGTTGCTTAAAAAAAGTGCTTTTCAGCTTTTGACTTTAAAAAAAGCTAAAAAGAGTGTTTTCAAATGACAGCTTCTGCTTAAATTAATCACTTAAAAGCTAAAAGCTGGAAGCAGGTGGAAGGGTGCTTTAAACTGCTTTTCACTTTTTCTATTACACAAAAAGTACTTATTTTACCAAACACTACCAACTTTTACTTTTTCAGAATCACTTTTTTCTCAAACACTACCAACTTTTACTATTAATCACTTTTCCCAAAATCACTTTAAAAAATCACTTTTTTAAAGTTGAAGCAATTGCAAACACTCCCTAACTCTGGTGTGCATATGTGCTATGACTATGAGAAAATGTACGACTTGTTAAGCTTAATAAGAAACATGTCGCATCACTAGAGGGAACTTCTAGAAGCTGTTAGAAATTTGATGTCACAAACGGTGATTCTAAGAATCAAAGAATACTTTTCAACGAAATTTACAAGATAATTTGTAATTCTTGTCCATATGATATTGGATTATGACAATACGTTTCTAGAAATTCATTTGAGTAATTAGTTCGTTTTTTTGTGTCTCTTGTCAAACATAGGCAACTTCTCGTTTACTAGTAAAAGTATTAAACGTATATTGGCGTAAGCCAACTTGTTTTGATAGAGACACAAAAAGCCAACTAATTACTCAAATGAATTTCCCGAAATGTATTGTCGAAATCCAACATCATCTGGACAAAATTTACAAATTGTCTTGTAAACTTCAAATAGAAGATTTCAAAATTTTGTTGTAAAGTATTATTCGATTCCTAGAATCACTGATTGTGACATCAAATTTCTAACATCTTCTGAAAGTTCCCTTGGTGATGCAACTTGTTTCTTATTAACCTTAAAATGTCGTACACTTTCTCATAGTCATAACGCACATGCACGCCAGAGTTGATGTAGTACACAAAGGGAGAATCCAACTTATTGTCCCAACGTTTTCCAAATACATTAATCTTAATACTTTCCAACATACCAAGCAGTTCACGTGTTTCCAAGTCAGTTTCTTCTCAGATTCAAACTTGTCAGAAACAGCTTTAAAAAATTGGATCCGAGTGCTAGACTCCCACAAGAAAGACTGATTTTTAACTTCTTCAATAGTAAGCCTAGCATTATAATAAAAACTATAATTTAAACAAATAAGAAAAAGAAAAAAAGAAAGAAAATGTACGACAAAAAGATATTACCTGTGAATTGCTTCTGGACTTGAGAGTCGTCCACTTATATCATATGCTTCAGGGAAGCCATCCGATATATCATTAAGAGATTAGCTTTATCATTTCCCAATATATTCTCTTCACACGCAGAATCCACGAAAGGATGCTTAATCTTAGTTATGCAGAAAAAAAAGATGCAACCTAAGTTCAACATATCAGCAACATGTGAAATACGATCATTTCCAAGTATTTGCTCAGGAGCCTTAAAAATTACGATACCACTTTGTCCACCAGTTACATAAACAATATAATATAATAATTAAAAACTACACACGATATATATTTTCTGGTAAGAAACTACGATGTTAATTGATAACAAATTAGTAGCACAATTACAACAACAATGGATTTGATTTCACTTATCAATGAAAATTTATGTGTATAAAATTCAATACTTAGACATTCTGTTGTAAGTAAATTTGACTTTATTTTAATCCACTTATTTGTTACAAGAAATAATTAATCATCAAACCACAATTAATGTAGTCGCTTGACATACCCATATCAGAAACTTTAGCAAACCAATGGTCATCTTCTTATTTTATAAGAATGTTTTTTTGGATTTAGGTTCCTATGTATATACCCAATTTGTGTGAATGACCTAATCCACAAATAATTTCTCCGCAAGTGACAATATAGAAACATGTTAGTTTACTGTGTTCGAAAAATGAAAAATAAATAATTAAAAAAAAACCTCATAATGCCCAACAATGTACTAGAACGATAATATTCTTTCTTCCTCAGCTTGGCCGTGTCAATTCCTACATTTTTCTTCCCGTGATCAACTCATCCAATGTACACAAACATAGCTTCAGAGCAATGCAGATATATTTTGCATCCATATGTCCCTTCACCTACTTTCTCAAGCTTCTCGAAAGATTCCATCGCCGACATCCCTGATCCGAGAGATTTCATGCTGCCGTCAACAGTCATCACCGCAGCAGCACTGCCGTCATACTTCTCCATCTTCGATATCTATATCTCAGATTCTTTCCCTAATCTCTCCACCAAGTTCTCGAGTGTTTGGTAAAATATTTAGATGTTCTTTTCTTTCTTAAAGAATAGCTTTCTCAAAGTTAGAAGTTTTTTAATAGTTTATTTTGTTTTTATCTATGCTGAGTAAGTCTCTTTTACTATATAAACAAAATAGTATTATACCTGGCGATGCACGGGAAATATATTTCTCGAAAAAAAGTATGTAAATGATACAAGTAATACATGTAAGTTAATAATTTCTTACATAAGAATTCAATTTTTGGAATTTGATAATATGAATCGTAAATATACATCTAGATAAAAACATTAAGAAATTAAATATTTCCAGAGTAAAAGTGCATTAAGAGATTGAAGTTATAAATGTTTTATAAATTTCAAAAAACTTCCTCAAATACAACATTGGTACTTTTATCATCTTCGTGGTTTCAATCAATATATTCGTACTTTGTCATCTTCGTGATTTCAATATATTCGGCCAATTTAATTGATTCAGCCAGAATTTTATTAATTTTAGTATAATTAGTCAATTTTTCTAGTTTAAGTGTTGATTGAGCCAGAATTTCATTAATTTTAGTACAATTAATCAATTTTTCTAGCTTAAGTGTTATCAAACACTTTAAGGACCAAACTCATCAATAATTAAAAGTGAGCTGAGTAATACTTCTCGACCATCTCAATCTTAGTGGACTACTATCTAATTTTTTAAACAGACCCAAAATATAAAGTATTGACGTCAAACGATATACGGATATACTCGGGTACCATCTAAACAGGAAATGTATACCATACAGTTGGCTGTACGGCTGTCACCGTACAGCCGGTGACAGTTTTGTAATTTTGATGAAGTTCATGGTTTCTTTTATATGAGCATTGATGTAATTTGGATGAGCATCGAGTCTGTTCTTGTGAGTATTAGGAGCCTAACAATGAGCATCAGTGATCTCTGCTTCATATATTCTAATTCAGTTTCTTTTTATTATTTTTTCGTTTATAAAAAATTCTTAAATTATGTTTATAATTAATTTTAATATATGAATCTAATGTAATATGATATGCTTGATATGTGTATCATTTTAAAATGAGCATAAAGCGGTACCAAATGAACATACATAATTTACAAAATGAGTATCAAAAAATTTAAAAGTTCATTTGTGTATGCTCATTGATTTTGGGCGTTGTAATTGATATGTGCATCATTTTAAAATGAGCATAAAACAGTACCAAATAAGTATACATAATTTACAAAATGAGTATCAAAAAATTCAAAAGTTCATTTGTGTATGCTCATTAATTTTGGGCGTTATTTTTTTTTTATCCTGGTAGGGAAACCACCAAAATCGGTGGGGTAAATGCCGGTGAACATTTACCAGATTTTATTAAAAATACCTCAAATACAAATAATGAGATGGCATTCCATCTAATAATAAATGAGAGAGATAACTAAATGGGGCGAGAAGGCCCAACCCAAAGACAACAAAGTGAAAGCAACAAATAAAAACAACAAAACAGAAAAAGGAAAGCTACAAGAAAGATTAGACAACCCTGACATTCGAACACCCTTCCCTATCCTAATTCAGAGCTCCACGAACACAAATCGGCAGATCAGAGGCTTGGGTGAAAATTTTTGGGGTGCGAGATGAGAAGGAAACCTGGGCCAGGAGATGAGCCGCTTCATTTGCTTGCCTGAAGCAATGGTGAAAGGAAAAACGTCTCTCAGAAGCAAGCATTTGGATGGGGCGTGTGAGAAATCGATATGAAGCAGAGGTAGAGTTCTGTCGGAGAAGAGTAATTGCTGCTAATGAATTGAATTCAACCTCAATGCCAACATATCCAGAGATAGCCAACCAGTGCACATCCACAAAAATTGCTTTTAATTCAGCTGCAAGAACTGAACTGGCATGGAGGGGGAATGAGCCAGCAAAGATGAGATAGCCATTAGCGTCACGAAGAACAGCCCCACCAGATGCGAGTTGCCGATTGATAGATGCATCCACATTCAATTTTAAGGTATCTTTCGGTTTCCTCCAGTTGATTCTGAGAAAAATAGGTCCATTAGTCTGTTTGTGAACTGGAAACAAACCTTCTTCTGTGATGTAACTAGGAACCCTACTCAATTTAGGAAATTTCATACCAGATGACCAGTGGTATATATATTGCTTAATTAAATTCATAAGGGTTCCCTGGCAAAAAATAGAGGGACTATTATCCCAAGTGAGTGAAGCAAAAGCTTTCCATATATGCCATAAAATGATACTGGGGAGAACATGCTTATATATGTCCATAATAGTTTTACTGCCAGCCTCTAGCCACCATGAAAAACATATTTCCTGAAATGAAACCTCCCAATTAGGGATTGGAATCAGAAAAAGGCCCATAAACCCAAATGGGTTTCATCTGTTCACAACTGAACCTACATAGGTTGATAGGCAGTGGAAGGATGTTTTGAAAGAGTCTCCACATGAACATCTTTATAGGGAGAAATTGTTTAGGATGCCAAATATGCTGATTAGAGAAGGTAACTGACTGTATGTTCCTTACTTCGTTGTATGCAGAAGTCAGAGAAAAATTACCATCCCGGGAAGGCATCCAAACAGTGCAATCATTCTGAATATCAACCAATTCAATACCCTGCTCATGGATGTTACAAATGCTTTTCCATATGGCTGAATCAGGTAGTCTAGCTCTCATATCCGTCCGGGCGTTATATTTGATATGAGCATCATTTTAAAATGAGCATATAGCAGTACCAAATGAGCATGCATAACTTACAAAATGAGTATAAGAAATTCGACGATAACATGTAAGTATATTAGAAACCGTCAAAGAGCTTATCTGTACAGCAAAAATATGAGCAAAAATGTAGGCTATCCAAATGTTGGATAACCCATCACCTGCCAAACTAAGGGAGCCATAGCATCCCCCCTATACTACCTCACGGCCAATCACAAGCAGAAAAAGGTGATGGGCGGAAAGTTATCAGAGTACTACCAAATCACAAGGATAAATGCTATACAAAATTTTATAGACAACATATTTTATCCTATCAAAAACTTCCTCCTCTTTAGACAAAAATCCATCAAATCTAGCTGCATTCCTGACTCTCCAAATCCAGTAGATGGTACAGGAGAAAGCAATCCTAGCAGCCTTGGCTTGCACATTAGCTCCGCTTCTTTCCTTCTTGATCCATTTGACCGAGCTAGCTAGGGTCCCCATCATCCGTGGGATGCCAATCCATGCCTTCATCAGAGTCCAGATCTTACCTGAAAAAGGGCATTCAAAGTAGAGGTGTGGAGCCGTTTCCGGTCCACCCTTGCACAACACACAAGTATTATCCACATCTAACCTATGAAGATTATCACACGTGGCTAATCTATTACGGAATGCCAACCAAGTAATAAAGGAAAACTTGGGAGGGATGTAATCTTTCCAAATAAATGGCATCCACACACGGGTGGCGGCCCTAGTCCTAAGCAAATCATAAACCTTGGAGGATACAAGCTTGCCATTGAATTGAAGAGCATTTAGGCCAAGTATAGCGCTCGGAATGTCCGGGAATTTGGAGAGTATTTCATCTCGGATTAGTGCAATCTTTTTAAATAATTGTGAATCTCTTTCGTGTGGGACAAACTCCCACACACTCCTGCCCTTTAGATAAACCCCATGTACCCACTTGACCCAAAGAGTGTCATTTTTGAATGTTATACTCATTTTATTTTAACATAAAATTCATTTCCAATGTGTTTGATATTAATTTGTGTGAGTTCATTTCTTTTAGGCGTATACTCATTTCTTTTAGGCTCATTTAAAAACTATATCATACTCAAAATTTTATTTGTTCATGCTCATATCTTCAAAACTATGTACTCCGTACAATTTAGGTATCCCCTAACCCAAAAGCTATCAAATTAAAAAAAAAAATAGAAAATTAGAAAAATAGAAAGAGAAAAAGAAACCGGAGCAGAGCATCATCTTCCCAGCATCTGCACAATCCATCCATCCATAGCCCGAGCAAAGCCAACATCTGCACAACCCATCCACAGCCTCTCCATCGCCGCACGCAGATCGACGAGCGAAGGCCATCGACAAGAAAGAGACGAGATTCGAGCGGCGGAGGTGGAGATCCCAGCAAACAGCGAACAAAAAAACCGGCTGTACCGTGCACACGGTACAGCCGGCTGTACGGTGTAATTTACAAACTAAACATCAATCGCTCGGCATCCATCCTTTTTAGGCAAATCCACACCACACGAAATTGAGATCGGCTTTGATTAATCGTCTCGATTTTTGCCATCTTATTCATTCGACATCACTGATTATCACCAGCTTCGTAAGTCACTTGGCATTTGAGTTGTTATTCGTCGGTTTTAGCTAGATAGGTAACTAAATTCCCGTGCACATCGCAAGGTCATGTGTTCTCTTATATTTCTTTCAACCTGGAAGTCAGTTACATAAAATACTAAAAACATATTGCGCTTTATGTATATAAATAATGCGTAATATATTTCAACTTCTAATTCAACCTGGAAGTCAGTTACATAAAATACTAAAAACATAAGGTAGATTCTACGGTACCCTTAAGGTACCGTACCTTTGTCCACATGTACCAATGAGAATGTTGTAGTTGAATTATTTAAATCTAAATTAAAAATGATAAAATGATGTGGTCCAATCAAATGAATAATAGGTACGGTACCTCATTATTTCAAAAGGTACCGGAGTTGTCACCAAAACATAAAGCGCAATGTGCCAATGTTATCCGCAAAATATTTGATCACTCAAAAGCATTTAAAGTTGGATTAGAAAGACTAATCATGAATTTTGTTACTCTTTAACTAAAAACATAAAGCGCAATGTGCCAATGTTATCCGTAAAATATTTGATTACTCTTACTAAAAACATATTTCAAGCATTTGGTTTACTTCTGCGTAAGAATTTATATGGTATTTTACATGATTTGTGTCTTTTTGTAGTATTAAACCAATTTGGATATGATTGCAATGTGCCAATGTTATCCGCAAAATATTTGATCACTCAAAAGCATTTAAAGTTGGATTAGAAAGACTAATCATGAATTTTGTTTCTCTTTAACTATATAAGCAGAAATATTAAATCTACAATACCTTTATTATTTTCGTGTTTAACAATAGGCTTTGCTTTTACCTTACTCAATCAAGAGGCCGGCTTACTTTTTATTAAATCACAATTACAACCTGAATATTAATTAATAACATTCATATCTTCTGAATTTCTTTTTTCAACCATAACATTCATATCTTCCCATTATACCTTCAATAATTTTGAAAATCATATACTGTTACAACTATTTGTTTTTTGATACTCCGTATATTATTCATTCCACCACACTATTTCATTATCTTCTACCACGCGCTCTATAATTTATCTCCTTTCACTATTCTTAATTTCACCTGCTTTTAAATGGAAAGATATCAATGTTAAGGAGATGGAGGTAGTATATCACAACCATATAATACATGCATATCAATAATACTACATATATAGAGCGTAACTCAATCTATGTTCTTTCTTTCAAAGAATATTGAAAGTCAAACCTTATGAATTTCCATGTGTCATTAATAATTCAAACTTTTCTTAGTATTTTTTCAAAAGAGTAGCCAGTATTGAGAGAAGTATAAATTTCTCCTAAATTCTGTAATACGAATTTCAAGTTAATACAAAAGTCAATAAGTTAAATCTGTTTTACATTTTTTATAATTTGCTAAATAAGATCTATTTATGAAAAAAACAATATGATTATATAAGAAATCCAAGTTCTTCGTTTGTAATAATATGTTTTCAATTACAATTTGCTCAAGTGCAGCTTTTAATTCCAAATTGCTCAAAGTACATATTTTTTAATACTCATTCAAAAACTATATTCTAAACACATTCTAGCTGAATAGGATTGACAATCTCAATTTAAAGCAATTAATTGATACTTACATATGAATTCGATATTTTTTTCAAAAAAGGATGCGGCTATCAACTACAAAACGTGGTATCGTTTTGAGATGATTTTTATGCTTAAAATATTTAGATTATTATTCTGCAACGTACATATTCGGGCTCATTTACAATGTCAACTTAATGAGATATATTATACTACGTACACATTTGTCTAAATATTGAAGGGCATTTGCGTATGGAGATACACATTACCTGAAAATGTTGAAGCTAAAGATTAGTCTTATCTATTGTTGCTAGTTATTGTACGGGTATACTAATTAGAAAATTCTAGATACATTTAATTTTGGTAGATATATTTAATCTTGGAGTATGTTTTTGGTAGCCGCATGATTTTTGGAGATTTCACATTGTATCTAGAATATTCTTTCTATTAGACTCCTAAGGGAAGAAGGGTTCGTATATGATTTATACCCCTGCGGCCGAATGTAATAGAGCATGAACAAATAAAACAAGATTATTCTCTTCTCATATTTTTTCCGCTGCATCGTATGAATGTTATCATGGTATCAGAGCCTACAAGGTGAGATACGTCTGTCATGGTAGAAACTGACGTTGGACCTGGGAATGGGCAGAATTCACCGCCGCCGGGATTCACATCGGAGCAATGGAAAGCCCTCATGACAGTTTTTGGTAATTCTCAGGAAACTACAGAACGCATGTCTGGTAAGTGGTAAGGATAATCATATGCGTTGGATTATCGACACCGGGGCATCTAATCACGTCACCGGAAACCTTAATTTTTTGTTTAATGTTAAAGAGGTCGCTGCTTGCACCGTGGGTCTACCTGATGGACAGAGTGTTCTCGCTACCAAGGAAGGGTCAATTAAATTGACCAGTGATATTGAATTGGATTGTGTGCTTTACGTTCCCGGCCTAAAATGCAATTTACTGTCTGTTTCTCAACTTAATGATGCACTTGACTGTTTTGTACAATTCACAGCTAATATTTGTGTTATACAAGACCGTCACTCGAAGAAGCTGATTGGAGCGGGTGAGCAGGAGAATGGACTATATTACTTACGGGCCTCAGCAACTATTCAGTCAGTTCATACAGATTTGCTTTCAGGGGATTTTTGGCACAAGCGACTCGGTCATCCATCATCTCAGGTCATGAAGAAATTGTCTTTTATGAGTGGGATTGAAGAAGAAGAAGAAGAAGAAGAGATGGTATTTTTTTTAAATGGATTGAGAGAGCAGCAGCAGCCGACGGGGAAGATGCGTTCGAGAGCTGCGGCTGAAAAGAAGCAAATGGTAGAGATGCTAAGAAGATGAAGGTTTCACCAAAATCCTTCTACGTAGTGTGTTAGACTGTTAGATACATAGTACTGGCCTGGGGTATTTTGTTTTCATATTCCGTAATTGTGGGCTAAATTGTTTGGTTGCATAAAGTTTTGGGTTAATAATTTCTAGATCAAGATAATTTTTATAATATAGATTGAATGTAAAAGTAAATATATACTTTGTTTATTCTTATTTCTTAGAAAGGAAGACTAAAGTCGCACCCTTCCTCTGTATTAGTTTTTCTTTTACATTTATATATATGTTGGACATACTCTGTTTAAAAATTCCAGATGAGCAAGTATTGTCTTTTTATTCAAGCTATGTATATGACTAAAATTTTTAAATATGCAACTTAAGCAACATAATAGAAGAAAGGGAAAATTTTAAAAACAAGACAATGCGCAAGTGGTACTTCCAAAATTAATGTCAAAAGAAATGATACATAATATTATTTCAAAAATTTAGATAAAATCAAAAGTTTAATTTGCTTAAGCACAAATTTCAAAATTGCTTATCTTAAAAATAGGTAAACAAAGGTATCAGGACAAAAGATTTAAAAGTAACGATTTGAATGGAAATATATAAAATAATAATTTAAATAAATAATTAATTTCCGAAATAGAAGTATTACTTTATATCTAAGTAGAATTAATTATTAGAAGTTGGAAAATAGTCATATTTAGAGTTTGAAAATGCAAAAAAATGACGGAAGATGAGTCCTCCAATCTGTGGTTATGTCATTTTTATATACAAGTCAATGACTCAACGTCACTGAAGTGTATGTGGGAAAATTTTTAAGGGAAAAAAAATACTACCTCCGTTCCAGGGACAAGTTCTCATTTTCCTTTTTTGGCAGTCCCAACAAAAAGTTCTCATTTCCCTAAATGGAAAGTTATTCTACATCAAAACAATGACAAACAGTGCAAAACAGTGCCAAACAGTGTCGAAACAGTGCCAAACAGTGTCGAAAACAGTGCCAAACAGTAAAATTTACCCCTCAGTAACTTTATTTCCTTAATATGTGTGAAAATCTTCCCGGAAACTTCTCCCTGGGACGGAGGGAGTAGTTAGTAATACGGAGTACATGATTCCAAGAAAATTTCTTACACTACAGATGACCATACAGAGGCTTCCATGATCTTTAGGTGAAAATTTTTCGAATGAAGCTCGGGATATACAAATGTTTCCTCTAATTACAAACCATAACCCCTATTGCGTATGTACTTCTGTTTTTGGGCAGGCGATGATGTTGGGTTGCTATTATAGTACTGTTGACCTACGTATATAATAAACCAACAATTTAATGAAAATACCCCATTTAATGAAAAGATACTTCGAGTATTATATTTACAGTACTGTGAGATCAAACGTTTCCTGCAATATCATTATTCAAGTAAGGATGTTTTTAATTTCAAAAAAAAAAAGTAAGGATGTTTTTACTTGGACTGTAATTCGTCCCAGTCCAGACCAAATCAGACCAGACTTGGATAGTTATAAAAATACAAAGAAACCAGACTAGACCAGACCAGATCAGACCAGGCCAGACTAGGCCAGCAAATTACAGTCCAAGTAAAAACATCCTAAGCCCAATATAAAATATATAATTGTGGCCGGTAATTGTTTTTCTAACAATGTCTTTCTAATTATTTGATATTTCGTTATGTACTGATTGCCATCTCTCGAAATGTATCTCTCGAAATGTATAAATTTACTATCATTATTTTCAAATTTAGTGACATTCAACATTTTCTATCTATAAGTGAGAATAACTTTCATAAAATTAATTGAAGGAGTTTGCGATTGATATTACCAATGCAAAATACCAGCCCGTATTCATAATATTTGTAACATTGGGAAATAGTTTTTCCTTGCATGTTTATTTTAAAAAGAGTTCTGCTGATTGCAAAAAATGGTTTCACATTTTTCAAAAATGGTATTCAAAGTTTAATATGTAGTACTCCGTATTATTTAGAAATTTTAATCTAACTCTAAGGGTATGTTTGGGAGTTTGGAGGGAAGAGTAAAAGAAGGCTTTGGAAGTACTCCATATTTTATTGGAGAAAAAATGGAGGAATGTGAGGAAATCATTCTTAGTATTTGGGAATAATAAATTTGAAAGAAGGAAAGTCATTGAAGAATTTATAATTAAAATCACTTTGAGATATGACAAATTCAAATAGTTGAATTGTATTAATTTTAAATTGAACTTCAATTATCATTTCATTAATTACCTTTCAAAACCCTCCAAATTGGGGGTATTTAAAAATTGAACTTTTAAAGGTTTTTCGAGAGTTACAAAAAAAATCCAAAATCATCCATTCCAATTTTTTAAATTCTCACATGAAAAGGAGGATAATTAACCGCTATTAATCTTCATCTCCCCTCCGAAAACCAACTCCCAAACATACCCTAAGCGGTTTTCATTATATTTTCTGTTTGGAAATGGTAGATGGGGTGATGTATTAAACTTTCATTTATAAATAAATATCTATTGGTCGAGGCGAGTTTAAATCTCTCACAACTTTTGGTCAATAGACGGTAATGGTCAATTTTTTAAAATGTACTCACAC
This sequence comes from Cuscuta epithymum, assembly GCA_945859915.1. NCBI lineage: Eukaryota > Viridiplantae > Streptophyta > Magnoliopsida > Solanales > Convolvulaceae > Cuscuta > Cuscuta epithymum. The sequence goes on from CAMAPF010000938.1 coordinate 3,701,928, forward strand.
TCTTATTATAGTATTTGTTCTTTGATAAATGTCAACATTCTTGAACTCGGATGAGTTTGAACCCCATAACCTCCTCTTTGGGAGTCATATTGACGTCTTTAAACTACAAGGTGCTTAAGCTCTAAAATTTTAATAATTTTTTTGTCCGTGCATCGCACGGGTGAGAATACTAGTTCCCTAAATGCTCTACAGTATTCCCGCCCAAATCCCCTACCACTATTCTGTTTATATATATATATATATATATATATATATATATATATATATATATATATATATATATATATATATATATATATATATATATATATACACACACTTTTTTTTGGATGAATATATAGATACACTTGATATCTCATTTTCACCAATGAACTGCAAGATTAGATCTACTATTTCACGTATGGATGATACCCAAAGCGACGATGCAAATGACTAGATTTGGTTTTAACTCCTCAAGGGTTAGTTCCTTGTTGTGAAGCTATTTTAACTTGTACTCCCTCCGGTTCTAAATAAACTTCACACTTTCCTTTTTGGGACGGTCCAAAATAAACTTCACACTTCCTTATTTCCTTATTTGGCAAAGAAAACTACATCAAAACAGTGTTAAACAGTGCTAAACAGTGCCAAACAGTGTCTCAACAGTGCCAAACAGTGCCAAACAGTGTCTCAACAGTGTATTCTACAGTAAAGTCAACTTTATTTTCTTAATAACTGTGAAGTCAAACACTGAAGTTTAAAAAGAACCGGAGGGAGTATATTAAAAGAAGCCTGGCCCTAAACATAGGAAAAATGTATATATAAAATATCTGCAAATATGTTTCTTCAAAGTTTAGATTTCACTGGTTGAAACCTGACCACAAAATGCAAAAAACTAATGAAACACTCCAGTCAATCACTCATAAAGGGTGTCAATCACTCATAAAGGGTATGTTTGGCAAATGGATTATCAGCTTTTAGCTTGTTTGACCAATATTAGCTGTTTCATTAGTCAAAGCATCCAATATTTATGTTAGGTAGATGACTTTTTAGATTGGCTTGTTGAGTCCCAAAAGTTGAAAAAATGGCTGGTAGGAGAAGTCAAGGAGGGCAGGCAGGGCAGCGTTTCTATTCGACTTCTTCAGATTTTCCCACCAGGGGTATACGACTCCAATGTCCAAAGTAACTATTTCCTTAGTTAGCCAAAGTTTACTTAACTACGGAGTAATTGTTTTGCAGTTCTCTCTTTTTGTTTCATTCTTTTGGCATGGGTTAGCCTTTTCTAAATTTTTTTTTTTTTTTTTTTTTTTTTTTGAAAGGAGCCTTTTCTAAATTAATGATTTAAGTAATTGTTTTAAATAAAATTTGTAAAACCAAATACTATTTGAAAAAATAATACGTACGTAGTATATGCTTAACTAACATATTACTCCGGTATACTACCTCCGTCCCTCTAAGTTTGAGACAAAGAGATGTGGTGTGGTTTTTAAGAAAAAGTGGAATTGTGTGGTTGATATTGAATTGATAAAGTGCGAATAAAGTAAGAATGAATTATAACCACTCAAATATTACCAAATATGGTATGAGACAAACTTAATAGGACGGACGAAAAAGGTAAAACGGGACAAAGTTAGGGGGACGGATGAAGTATTATTTTATACTCCCTCCGTTTCGCAATCAAAGTCACACTTTCCTTTTTTGGATGTTTAAAAAACAAAGTCACACTTCCCTTGTTTCCTTATTTGGCAAAGAAATCTACATCAAAACAGTGTCAAACAGTGTCAAACAGTATCCAAACAGTGTCTAAACAATGTACTCTACAGTGAAATCAAACTGTGACTTTCTTTTGGAAACGGAGGGAGTATTACTACGTATTAGTTATGCCTTTTCTCTTGAATTAAAATAGAATTTATTCAAGACATTTTAAAAATTACAAATATACAAATGATTTATTTATATCTATGAAGTAAGAGTAGTTATAAAATTTTCATTATTAACAATGATAAAATACGGAGTACTTATTACAATAAGTATTATCATGTCTTTATATGTCTTTTTACACTCTATCAGTCATTGTGAAACAATCAATTTTACCAAACAATTATTTATAACTAGTTAACATAATCAGTCGGTCAAAACAGCTAACACAATCAACTATTAGGAAACAACTGACACAACCATCTAACAGCAACAGCTAACAGCCATTTACCAAACAAGGCCAAAGTCTTTTTATAGTAAGTCTCAAAAAGCATTTTCATTTCACAAAAAGCTCATTTTTTTATTGTACTATTGTGTTGTGTCCTTGATAAATCTCAACAACCTATACTAATATTATTTTAACTTAAAATTATATTGGGCATTTTCTTTTCACGCAACGCGCGTCGTATAACTAATCTTTACAAAATTATAAACATGAATGAGGGTTAGTTTATTTTGGGCAAAAAAAAATTGTTGATGTAACATCAAGCTCTATAAAGAGGTACCATATGCTTAATCCATTGTACTTTACGCTCTTCATTTATCCGTTAACAAACAATTCCATTTGTTCAACTTTACTTGGTGATTTTACTTTGTGGCATATGTTCCAACCCATCTAAAATGGTTAGGATTCTTGGGATGCAACTGAGAACCCACCCATCCGGCTTAGAGGGAACACGGGCTCCATTTCCCTTCTTCATAATCCATCTATTCCTCCTTCAAATTATTATCTCATTAGTTAACTGGCCATATTTATGGACCCAGTCCGGAAATTGAAAGGCGTGGCCGCATAAGAATCACCTGCAATTTCAATAGCGTCAATTGTTTCATGGCCTGAAAGGTGAAATGGTGGAATCCTGGCAGCGCAACAAAGAGAGACGACATTATGAACTGTGGTCTCAAGTCTCAACTCTCAAAGTTAATAGCATAACAATACTTGGCTGCCTTGTCAAATATATCAGTGCATCCAGGTGTATGCGACAGACCTATCCTCACCTGTTCTGCTTCTTAGCGGTATAAGATTAAGTTTTTGTTTTGCAATTAAGTTTTTACCTTGTAATTAAGTTATTGGTTTTTATATATTTGAACCTAGAATTACAATAACTTGAATATTACATTCTCATCATCAAATTTTCTTCTTTAGAAATTTAAGGGGGAAATGTGCTCTGCTCTTCCTAATCTCAGGTTTGGTTCATCCCGAACCAAAAATCCAGCAAAAATATTAATGAAATGACTAAATAGTAATTACTACATAATCCATCAATGGAGTCATTGTGTGATGTGCTATATCAAATCTTGATCGTGCAAGGATATATAATTAAAAATTACGAAAAATATTTGGAGTCAATGATTTGTGAATTTACTTGAATGAAACATGGTATATGAAAATTATAATGGGCGAGCAGTGAGCACTAATGACTTACTCAATGAGCTAACTTTATTATACCGGACATTGATTCTCCTTTTTAACCTTAACATTTTAAGCAAGCAATAATTGTCCCTTAACAATTCATTTAATTTTACACTTATATTTAGGGTTTAATGCACCAAACTCCCTCGTGAAATATAAATTTGGCACATTAACCTCAAGTGATCAAAAAAATGCGACAAACCCCCTAGTGTTATAATTAATCATGCCCAAAATCTCCTCCATGAACAAATTTAATTTCCAATAAAATAAAAAATGATTAGTTTTTTTTGTGTAATTCATAAAATTTGGCAAACTTACTTGCATATTCAACTATTCAACTATATTATTAAGAAAAGTAATTTGGAAATTATAAATTTGTTCTTGAAGAGGAGTTTTGCGCAAAATTAATTATAACAAGGGGGAGTTTAATGCACCGAATTTATATTTCACGAGGAGGTTTGATGCATTAAACCCCTTATATATTGTTCCAATTTGTGTTTTCACATAAGATGTTCGAAAACCTTTCTTATTTTGGCTTCATCCTCTTTCGATTAGCGGTTTTTATATAAGCTCTAATTTAAGTCACAAAAAGGATGTGTGTAAAATCTAAGCCATTGTGTTTGAATTACCTATTGAGAGAAGATAATTTCTCAAGTATGTGTGATAGAGTTTTGAGACTCACGGGCACTCGGCTGATTTTATTGGTAAGAATAATTAGTAACTAGGTAGTTTGGTTTTGGGCAGTTAGGAGAGTGAAATAAGACGAAAGTGGATGCAATGAGCTAAACATTTTGGGTATGTTTGGTTCAAGGTAATCCCTCGTGCAGGCCGGAATCTTGTGTCAGGAATGTGAGATATATGCGTTTGGTTCGTGGGTTTGAATAATTGTTGGGAATCTTAGGGCCCGTTTACTAACAAGAATATTTTTCTGTTTTCATTTTCTGTTTTCAAGCCTGCAGTTTTCTGTTTTCATTTTCCAGTTTTTTGTTTTCCAAATCAGAAAACATGTTTACTAGAGTTTTTCAATTTTTCATTTCATTTTTACCATACAACGTTGACTTAATATTCCGAAAAAGAAATGCACATTTAAAGGGACATTTGAAATAACAAAAAAAATAACATAAATGTTCCCCAACACTGAAAATTCAACAAGTGACATGTTAATCAGAACAACAGTTGTACTTCAACATCTCAAACATTATAATCATCCCATATTGCATTTGCAATACTTTCTCGAATTTCATGCATTTGTTGTTGTTGAGACATATCAAATTCGAGTGATCCATTTTCACTTGTACTTGCCTCCGTGTTAACTATCATATCATCTTCCTCGTACTCCAAGAACAAATCATCGTTCCTATCTTGCATGCGAATGAAGTTATGCAATGCGCAACAAGCTATGGGAATTTGAACTTGTCTTCTCAATGGGTAACCACGTGATATGTCTAGAATGGGAAATCTTTCCTTTAGTACTCCGAAACACCTCTTGATCACATTGCACACGGATGAGTGTCGGTAGTTAAATAAAGCTTGCTTATTGTGTATTCGTCCTCGGTCTCGAAAATCTTTTAAGTGATAACTCTCTCCACGGTATGGGGCTAGAAAACCCGGAATCCTGCTAACAGTATCAAAATGGAGTAACTTAAAACAGTCTAAGAAAAACAGCACCTCCCTTCAAATCCTGCTAACAGTATCAAAAGGAATGTTTTTCAGCTCCGCAAAAGTTGCATGACATTTTTGTGTAAAAACTATCTAAAAACTACAATGTTTTTCAGAAGTGCAAGTTCTGCGGACGGTCTGGAACTTTGGCCATGATCACTGGACAAGGTCGTGAGTCAATAAATAGATAAAAACAAGGTCTGATGAGTGTTGAATTTACTAAACTTTCAGAAAAAGTAGGAAAATAAATAGATAAACGAAAACAATTTGGCAACTAATGGAACCAAAGTTGGTGCATATAAAGTGAGTCATTGGACTTATGTTTGGAAGCTTGAGTATTTTCTTGCAGCTATATGTACAATCAACCATGCCCATCACTGCATGATATGTATATCATAGGCTCTAACTTGGTAATGGATGTTCATTTTGGAGTCTGTGGTCATTCATATATGAGCTCCATTTGATGAAAAAAATAAAAAACCTATCTAAAAACTACTTATTACAACTATCTACAATTGCCTTTACAAAAAGTACTAAATACTATGCTATAAACTGAATGTAAAGAGACTGAAACATATATGAAGTAAAATAAACTCTTGATGTTAAAAAAATGTAGTAATATGTTCATGGAATCAACAACTCATGAGGTAAAAAATAATGTCCTTTACTCCTTTATAGAGTTCAAAACAAAAACAATGTCCAAAAATAAAGAATCTGCCTTGTAAAGATTTTCCATACATTGCAGCCCTGCACCCATGAATCATATATATTGTCTGCTCGTAGTTCATTTCTGTTTTGAATGATTCCAACCCAAAGTATCAAATACGCCTTATTCATAGACTAGTACATCAACATTTGCCAGAAATTAAAAATACTAAAGCTAATTGTGAATTGGGTTTAAGGATTCAGAACGAAGCAAACCTAACCATGGTTTCAGGCTTAAGAAGCTGATTTCAATGGTTTCAAAACTATAGCTAATTCAAAACTAAAACTAAAGTTAATTGTGAAAGTAAAATTAAGAAAAACAAGCCCTAACCATGGTTTCAGGCTTAAGAATCTCAATTGGTTTTCAGATTCCAATCGGATTTAAATTTTGAAAAAAAAATGTGAAAGTAAAACTGTGGAAAAACTCCTAACTATAGCTAATTCAAAACTAAAACTAAAGCTAATTGTGAAAGTAAAATTAAGAAAAACAAGCCCTAACCATGGTTTCATGCATAAGAAGCTGAATTGGTTTTCAGATTCCAATCGGATTTAAATTTTGAAAAAAAAAATATTGAGCTGACGGAATAACTGGGAGCCGACGGAAGAACTGGGAGAACAGGAGCCGAAGGAAGCTGAATTGGTTTTAAATTTATTGAGTTTCAGAGCTTACCTTCAAATCGTTGGCAGAACAGGAGCCGACAGAAGAACGGGGAGATGTCGTGATGTCGAGGCTCAGCTCCTAGTAGCGATGGCCTGATTTGTGAACCTGGAGCATGGTAGCCATGAAGGAGGGGGAAGGGATGCTTTGCTCGGACAAATCTGAAGCTGTGGCAATGAGGTGCAGTGTTTGGCGATGCTCAAGTCCGAATTTAAAGCTGGAAGGGAGGAGGAAGGTGATACTTTAACACCGAGTAATGAAGTTAGGCGGAGGAAGGTAAGGCGAAATGAAAGCGTGGTAGGAGGAGGAAGGCGAACGAAGTAAATGAATACTGTAGCACGGAGTTTTCTAAAACTAGAAAACGCATAAAACGTGTTTTCCATTTCACACCGGAAAAGTGAGACGTGTTTCGATTTTTTCATTTTGGAAAATAGTTTGGTAAACATGTTTTCTGACTTTTCTATCTCCAGTTTTCCAAATTTTTGAAAAAACAGAAAATATTTCTGTTAGTAAACAGGCCCTTACATTCCTTAAAAAGTGAATAATGCATCAGATGTCCACTAAAGTCAAACCCACCACTCCCTTAGGTTATCTTACATTCCGTTATAATTGTAAATTTTCTTCCAAAAATACCCACCCTCTAAGCTTGGATCGGAAGGTGAAGTCTCTTCAACAACCACCTCTTCCCAATAGGCCAATTTTTAAAAAGTCCTTTTATTCCTCTATGCTTTCCCTCTACTAGCCTGCCACCGTGAAGGAATACTAGACAGGGATTACTCCTTACTCCATACATATTAAATCCAACTACAGTCTGCATTTACTCATGGAAGAAGAAAAGTGTAAGAAAACATTATTTGTTTGAGAAAACAAATTGCTTCACTAAAACGTTAAAAAAACTAACGTTTATGAGTTATGATTAACGATTACTCACTCCGTCTAGTAAAATACTTTCATAAAAGTATAAAATTAATAACTTTCATAAAATTTTACTAATCGAAATCATTGTCCAAAGTTTAATACTCAAAAAGTAATTATGCATTTACTTAGCAAAATTCTTCAAAATGTTCACTAATATTAAATTAGTTTTAATTTTAATTATTATTAAGATATTCCATTTTTTCTTTAATTTTAATTATCTTAATTTAAAGGGTGTTGAAGTAATTCAACAAATATACAATATAAGATACCATTGAACCAAACAAATTAATGTCACATTCCCTTAATCTTAACCAAACACGATTTGGATACAAATTAAACATATTCCATCAATCTAACATACTCAGTAATCTAACATTCTCATGGTAATCTTACATCCCTTGAACCAAACGGACCCTTTGAGGTGCATTGCTTTTGGGGAGTAGTTGAAGCAAATATGCATGTGATGCATTTTGTGATTTTTGATGTCTTATAACATACTCCCTCTGTCCCCTTGAAGTGTTTCCATTTTTCTTATTTGGGTGTGTCATTAAAAAGTTCTCATTCCATTAGGAAATAATTTACTTTCTTTATTACTTATGTTTCTCTTTCTTACTCATTACATGTCAAGTCTCATAATTTCATCTCCACCAACTTACATCCCTTTAATTACTTTTGCTTTATACGTTTATTTTTTCTAAATTTTCTCTTTCCTAACTTTTTAACTCACATTACCTTATTTAATCACTTGTCTAAAAAATTTGTCATTTATCTATGAGAATCTTTCAATGGGATGAAAAGAGTAGTTGAATTGCCCTAGATGGATTTGAAGTTAAGTATTGCGTGAGTCAAGAATTGCGTGAGTCAGTGGGTATGGGAACGACAACATGTGCATTAAACTGTTAATATTAGTGAGTAATGTTAGAGTCCAGCAAAAAGTGGTGGTTTATTGGAATTGGAGCTATATTCCTGCTATTAATATTATTATTAGTTATTAATTAATTAAATTGTCATACGGCACAATCACAATTGAGGCATGTCTTGGAAGTTGGAACACATATTACGGAGTACTAGTTTTCCCTATAGGGAATACGTTTTTTAGTTAAATTGGGTGTTTCTATCTAATTTTCTAATTTTTCTTCCCACTTCCCTTCAAACATTAAAAAAATTAAATTGAAAAAAAAAAAAGAGTAATATGGAGTATATGGGGAAACCTTCCACGGGAGCCTATATTGGATTCTTATGGGTCAGGGAAATCTCTTGGAGTAAAATGTTCAATTATAAGAGGTGGAACATTTTTAGTTGTTCAAATGGTTTTTTGGTTAACCAATAACCGTACCATAACATCGGTTAACTGGATAGCAATTAACCGTAATACAGGTTAACCAATAATTTGTTAACCTGTATTACGGTTAATTGCTATCCAGTTAACCGATGTTATGGTACGGTTAATGATATTATAGAAATATCAACTGAAATCACGATTAACCAAAAAACTGGTTAATTAAAATGTGGTTGACCAACCGTGCCCACCCCTATCCATAATTAAGCTAATTGCGAATTTGGTTTTTCTAGCGTCATTAATTGCAGGAGCACATTTGCCTGAGCAAAATTCAGGAATCAGATTCTTCTCTCTAGTGAAGCTAGTAATCTTTTATTATACAAAAGCAAAATGAAATCTGCACAGTGTTCCCGCCCAAACACTGTGCAGAAACGGGTCGGGTCAGACTATCCATGGGTTCAGAAACGGGTTTGCAGGCAGCCCATTGCAATTATTCAATTCTGACTCATTTTCTGATGCTCCAGTTGTGTGGTTTAAGAAAGGAGGCTGCTTTGGTGAATAAAATATAAGTTTATTTGTACTTTTCTGCCTAGAGCCACAAAAACATTTAATGAGTTGTACTATGATAAAACTGATTTTCGTACCTCTCTCCTCCACTTCAAAATTAAGCTTTTCTGGTGTTTAAAAAATACAGGGTAGAAAGCAAATTGTACTTCAAAACTTAGTTGGCGAGAGAGAAATCCACATGCATTAAATGTTTCGTACTATCTTTGCAAATACAATTCACATGCAATCCTTGAGCCACACAAACATTTAATGCATAGTACCATGTTTGCAAAACTACATTAAATATTTGTACTACAAAATCTTAAAGTAAAGATTGAGTGAAATTTAACCACCAGTTAATACCCAGCTGCTCCATATATGAAGGAATAAGCGTCATTGCTGATTGCAGTATAAATACAATTGAATTCTAAAGGCATCACACACCAAGCTATTGCATTGGGATAGAGGGTTGAAGGGGCCATAAAGAGCTACCTTTGGATTCTGAAGCTGGGGAAAACTAAAAAACTCCATCAGAGGTATATCATGTCCATGTTGCAAGTCTTTTAAAAAATGCAGATTCTATGTCTGTATTGTTTTCATCTAAGGGTGAGTGAGGCTAACATTCATTAAAAATGACCGATGAAGTATATATGCTAGCAATGAGTAATGACTTGCAACCAACATATTGGTAAGACATAATCTATGTAATTATTTCTTAACATTTATATACTTTTGTATGTTTTCTTGCAGTTTGATAAACACAAACATTATTGACAGGATTGTGGGAAATGGGAATGCATGTTTCTCACACATAGAATCAATAATTGTACAACAAAAGATAAATCTTACATGTAAAATTAAGACTGTTTTAGTAATTAGTTTTATATACCATTGGGTTTCTATCTAATGCATTTTGAGTTTTATAGAACAAGAACCATACTAGAAGGGCCAGACACTAAAACTTAAAAAATCAGGGAAGATAGGGCATGTTTAGAACATTTGTTTATGTCCAGTCAATCCCTTTCCCATATCTTATGAACAATCAATAATTTATTTTAGAAACAATCTTCCTTTAATGATAATGACTTCAAATGCAAAAAGCAAGAGTCAAAATTTGGGGGATGCGGATCATACCTGAGAAGTTGACTATGCAATAATGAAACCCTGCAATCCCTTATCTTAACTATTTAATAATTACATTTTGGTTATGAATAATACATATTTGGCCACCCTCTTCAGGTCCAAGATCCTACGAATGTATACCCATCATATGTCGGCAAGGTCGAAACACGCCCAGATACTCTGGCCGTTTACAACTCGCACATCTGCTCCCCTTCGAAGGATCTGATTCATCCACCAAGAAGCTTTGAGTTTTGATTTCTATCACGAGAAACAGGAATGATGTATATGTATGCATCACGGGGAAATCAATGACAACAAACTAATTAGTGACTTTTGATTTCTAGCTATGACCAGATTTTATTACAGTTCTATTTTGGGTTTTTTAATACTACATATTGTGTATGTACTCTTGCAAGCTTGATAGTTAAAAAAAAAATACAAAGTAAGAGACATATGCAGCACAACAAACTTGCAGGCTTGCATATTTAAATGTATTCAAACCATTTAAATAAAATACACAATATACTATACGATAGTATAATGTTTGGGTACTACCGAAATGTATATAGTAGTATTCAAACCAGTAATTTTTCATAAATATGCAGAGCAGGTCTAAGATAGTAGTGTATATACGACCTATTGCTCAGTTAGGTATTAAGATAGTAGTATCCAAAACAGAGGGATTAATTTTTGAATTGTTGAAGGCAATTTTTTGTGCAGGTTTTTATTTTAAAAAAAACCAAGTAAAAGCTATGAACCCAAAACAGAGGGATTAATTGAAACTAAAGTTTATATATTAATTCTTTATGTGTAATAAGTATATATGTTTATATCATAAAAACGAGTTCAATAAAACGAAGCTAACACAATTCTTAAATATTTCCACTTTATCAGTTAGTGGATGAAAACAAAAACATATCTAACTATTAAAAGACCTCTCAAACGTTTTTTTAGTTTTGTGGAGGAAACAAGAAAAAAATGAAACCAGAGCCTAAGAGCAAGTCTGCACTACAATTTTTATGTACACTTATTTGACATCACAGTAAAGTAGAGCAGACACCCTACAATTTTACATATCTGTGTGCCAGGAAAAAATAGATTACTGTATTTTTTCTTACATATGCAGATTTAGTCAAATATTTTGTAAATTGAATAAACTACATAAATAAAATTATATACAAATGTGTACAGAAAGACTAATAAAACATGTCAATACTAAGAAAAACAAGACGACAAAAGAGATGTATGGTCTGATGAGTACATTTGAATATCCCTCAGCTTTCATAGCCCTAATAGGAGTAGTACTGTAAAGTCATATGGATCAAAAAATCTTCAGAAATTTAAAAATCGTATACGTACAGCTGCTTGCATACAAAAATGTTTTGAAAAGAATAAATAGTGTAAGAGCAAAATGAAAAAGGAGATGTAAGGTCTGAGATCCTTTGTCTATCACTCAGCCATGCCCGCACCAGTTGTTGAGATCGGACAACATAAAATCACTCAAAATAAATAAAAAAATGATCAATCCAATAAATCTCTTCAATGAAATCATATATAAGTGAATGTACACAGAAAAGTGGTAAAACACACATATAGTGTAAGATATACCAAAATGAAGAAACGAGACATACGTCCTAAAATGTGACTCGGACTTCGCCATAGCTCTTCTCCGAACCCTATCGGACAATTATCCGGTGAGGAGTGATTGACTATGGCAGGTGTGAGCATAGTCGCAGGGGATACGATTCGCAATGATACGGCTCGCCGCTGTTCCGATCTTCATCACACCGGACTGTAACGGCAAATGATACGGCTCACAAGCTCTCTGCTAGCTCTCTCTCTATGCTAACAAAAGGTGAAACCCTAATGAACGACAATTATTTTCCTTGGAGTATTATGTTCGAAGATGTTGGGCCAGACGGATCATTTGGACGCACAGGGAAGAATATTACAGAAGGCCCACACCCCTATTTAGTCCTTTATTCCTTGGCTTTGTTCGTATGTCTATTTCAAATTGTGAATATTTGTAGTATATATTATATTAATATTTGTAATTTTTTGTATTTTAATTAGTAAATCTAAATTTAGATAACTAAAATGTTAGATAACTAAAATTATTATAATATTACCACTATTCAGCTTCGGTATCAATATATTCTAATTTTAAAATAACATTTACTATGATGTAAATTTCAACTAATGTCATTAATTTATCATTTTTCTGAATGTCGATCATATTGAATAGAAAATTGGGATCCAAATCAAATCAAATAAGTACGACCCAATGACACGAATAAAATATATTGTTTTGTGACTTTTGTTAGCAAAACATCAAATCAAGAGGCAGGCCCGTCAAACATGTTAACTGCTCAAACAAGCAGTAACTATAATTACCTTATTCATATTTTTGTTTATGATGATAATAATATAATTATATTATAACAATAACTGTTGTTATATACAAAATATTTCATTATAATTTGATGCCATTAATATTATTAAATGTGGTTGTTGTTGTATTTCCATTCGTTACCTTTCCAAAAGAGAGAGCATCATGTGCAAAATTTGTATTTCAATCTTGGGGAGTTCTCGACAAGGCCAATTTTTGTCACATGTTGGGTTGTTATTAAAAAAGTCAGTTTTTACGCATGATCAACTTTATGTTGCAATATCAAGAGTAATAAATCGTAAAAGTTTGATAATATGGATTTTCCCTAAAGATGGCGAGCAAATCGACTATACTACCAATGTTGTTTACACAGAAGTGTTTCGAAATGTGTAAATTGCAGAAATCTTATTGTAATACTTTGTATTTCTTTATGTCTTTATTTTTACTTATTCCAAATCTTACTTACTACTAATGCTTGAGTCTTAACTATCGGTTCCTTAATTAAAATTTATTATTTATATTAAGTCTCATCTATTTCCATACATTTAAACATCAATTCATAATATTAACAAATATGAAAATATATTTATTACATTATTTATGTCCCGCGCATCGCGCGGGTGAGAATCTAGTTGATGCAACAACGGCATCTTTTGAGTTGAAATTCTGCTATGACCCAATTTGGAGTTAATCACAATACAAACAGAAATAGACATGCATACAAAACTAAACTAACTTATTATGAAGTTAGTCATTCATATTTTAAAAATATTTATGAGTAAATTTTTATTTGTCACCAAATTTGATATGGTGACACATGACTTGGTACTAAAATACAAAAAGGGACTACAAAAACTATACAAATAACCTCAAAAATTAATTCTTTGATTAAGATCTAATTGAGAAAACAAATCTTAAAAACATTTTAAATCATGAATATGAATTTTATTCACGTTTGAATTTATGCAATAAGATCATTTAACTCTATATTTCAATGTCTCAAACGACTCAAAGTAAAAGTAAGATATATGAAGTATCTAATAACTCCAAGCCACCAACTTCTTAATGAGATTGTTGAGTTAAGATATACTAGTAATTGCATAGCCTATGATACGCACTTTTCTATTTTTAACCGCACACATACAACTTTCACAATGTCACCATATATTATAAAACTCAAATTTTCATAAATTATCATATGGATCACTATAAGTTCAATAACATTTATTTTACTTAATAAAATCATATTATCCTCAATAACTTAATCTAATGAAAGATAATTCTAAGGGATAAAGGTCAATTTGGACACTATGATTACATGAGAATCTTATATTGACATTGAGGTTTCAAATGGACCAAATTGGACACTATAGTTACATGCGCATCTCATATTGGACACTAAAGTTTCAAATGGATCAAATTTAACGTTTTTCTCATCAAATTTGGACACCCAACAAGGATTTTTCACATTTGAAAGCTATAAGTATTCCTTTTCTCTTTGTTTTATGTACCTACAAATTAAAATAAAAATAAGTTAATTAGTGTATTTAGATTTAGAATATATAATTAGATGTTCCAATTAAGAAAATCTATTATAATGTAATTGAATTCTTTATTATTGTTAAATCAATTTAACAAATCGATATTCCCAAAGTTTCATAAAAATCATATGAATAAAAGGTCCAAAATATATTTTTAAATTATTAAATGTAAGAAGTTATTGATTAAAATCAAATTATATATTCTAAAACCTCAAATTAAATATTCTAAAAATAAATACATAAATTAAATTAGTTTATTGTCACCTCAAATTAAATATTCTAAAAATTATATTCATAAATTTTTATTAAAGGAAGAAGAAAATCATAAGCAAGTGTTCAAAAACTATGAATTATGAAACTTTAATGTCCATTATGAGATACACATGTAACCATAATGTCCGACTTGGTCCATTTGAAACCTTAGTATCCAAAATGAGATTCTCATGTAACCATAGTGTTCAATTTGATCCTTATCCCTGTTTCTAACACTATCGATCACAAGATGCGGCCTGTTGTCGCAGCCATCATCTTCAAAACAAATTAACTACACCCATTTTTACATGTAAGCCACGGATGGAATCTAATGACAAAATATGCATTGAACATTTTTGTTGGATGCAACTGAGAGTTTTAAAAAACTCTCTTTTCAACGGAAAATATAGATTGCAAACACATTTAGATAATTAGTTCAAAGATTGTCCCGCTAAGATTGTCCCGTTTTAAATACATGTTAAAACTAAGATTGTTATAAATTAGAATAAATTAGAATACATGTTATAAATACTACTACCTCCGTCCCGCTAAGATTGTCCCGTTTTACCATTTCGATCATTCCCAATTTCCCACTAAGATTGTCCCATATCAAATTTGACGAAGTTTGTATGACTCAAAATCATTCTTACTTTATTAATTCAATATCAACCACATAAACCACTTTTTATGAGTTTGCGTGTCACTCCCTCTTGTCTCATTATACTCAGAAGGAGTATAAAGTATAAATCAACGTTGTAATCAACTAAATAAGTGATTTTCCTTAATAAAACTCAAAGCAAAATTGTTCTAACCGAAGAGGTTGCAGTAATTTCCCAAACGCCTTTCGAAATTTGAGTCACAAGATCGTGTGCAGGTGGTCATCCATTACGTTACATCCACATTGCATTCCTCTCTCACCACTTGCGAGAAGGATAATTTTTTCTTCCTTCCTTGCACATTCCACAAACTAATTTTCTAATCATTAATCATTCGTTGTTATTATATTCCTTATGATTATGTCCCTTTTCCCCGACTTTTTCCACATCGTATGTTTTTTTATGGATTAAATTGATTGAATTATGGGACTTTTGACTAATACTACGAATATTACTAGTTTGTTGGTTTTTGTCAAAAGATCAGTTTTTAAGTTTCAAAAGTGACCAAATAGGTACTACTACCTCCGTCCCAAAAAACTTTGACATTTTAAAAAATTCGAACCTTGATTTTGATTAGTATAATATTATGAAAGTTATAAATTTTATACTTTTATGAAACTACTTTTAACAAAGGACATTTTCATATAACTTTTACATTATAAATAATTTTCAATAAAAAGTTATAGTCGGTCAAAGTTTTGCAAATGGCAAAGTTTTTTGGGACGGAGGTAGTACGTATTAAATTGGAAATCAAGTAGCGCATGGTGACTATCCCTCCCAAACCAGTGGCAGCGGCCTAGGCGCCTAGTGATATACATTCAGTTACTTCGGCGCCTAGTAACTCCATTGTTCCGGTAACTCCGCCGCCTAATGATCGTTACACCACGGTCCATATGACCCAGCATCATAGTGACCATGTCACCCCTTGGTCCACGTGCCATCGCTGGCCCAATGACCTGTTGCTCCCGGTGACCTTGGTGCCCGTAGATGCCCTAGTGACCCACAACCGTAGTGACTCCAGCGCTCAAGTGAGCATTAAAATGTGTCCAATTGACTATGTCCAAAATGACCTGTCCGACACACCTATGACTTAGGTGCTGTTCTGTTCGTCTTATTCTTATTACTTATTGTTTATTCTTATTTTATTCAGATCAGATCAGATCAGATCAGAAAAATTCAGATCAGATCAGATCAGAAAAATTCAGATCAGATCAGATCAGAAAGATTCAGATCAGATCAGATCAGATCAGATCAGAAAGATTCAGATCAGATCAGACCAGATCAGAAACATTCAGATCAGATCAGAAAATTCAGATCAGATCAGATCAGAAAAGTTCAAACATGATTTATCACTTTTATTATATTAATTATTATTATTATTAATATTGTTATTACAATTATGATTGTTATTATTATATAATTATTATTAATAATATTAATAATAATATGATAAAAAAAAAGATATTAATAATAGTTATAATATTTTAATATAATAATAGTAATATAAATGTAATTATTAAGAAGACTATTATTATTATTATTATCATTATCATTATCATTATAATTATCATTATCATTATCATTATCATTATCATTATCATTATCATTATCATTATCATTATCATTATCATTATCATTATCATTATCATTATCATTATTATTATTATTACTACAATATAATAATAATAATATGATTAATGTTAATATAATATTATATTATAATTATATGTAATTATAATTATAATTACAATTTAATTCTTATAATTATAAGTATAATCAATTGTAATTATTATAATTATATCTATAAATATTTATAATTATAATTGTAATTAATTATAATTATAATAATAATAATAATTATAATTACAATCATAATTATAATTATGATTATAATTATAATTATAATATAATATTATAATAATATAATACTAATTATAATAATAATCATATTGTTATTCTATTATTGTAATAATAATATGAATATAATAATATTGTTATTATAATATTAATTGTATTTATATTACTATTATTATATTATAATATTATAATTAATGTTAATATAATTATAATTATTATTAATTATAATTATAATAATTATAATTATACTTATAATTATAATTTATGATTATAATTATTATAATTATAATTATACTTAAAATTATAATTTATGATTATAATTATTAATATTATTGCTATTATTATTACTATTGTAATTATTTTACGGAGTAATTATAATAATATTGATAACTATAGTTACAATTATAGAGATAAATATTGTAATTATAATTACAATTATAATTATATAAGTAATTATAATTAAAAATATAATTACAATTATAATTATATCTATATTTATAATTAGTGTAATAAGTATAATTTTTTTCAATTTAAATTTAATTTTAATTATTATTATTTTTTTTTTTATAGTTACAATTATAATTATAATTTTATTTAAATTATATTTGTAATTGCAATTATAATAATTATAATTATAATTATAATTATAATTATAATCATAGAAATATTCAAATCAGATCAGAAAGATTCAGATCAGATCAGAAGGATTCATATTAGATCAGAAACATTCAGATCAGACCAGATCAGAAACATTCAGATCAGATCAGAAAGATTCAGATCAGATCAGAAAGATTCAGATCAGATCAGAAAGATTCAGATCAGATTAGATCAGATCAGAAAGATTCAGATCAGATCAGATTAGAAAAATTCAGATCAGATCAGATCAGAACTTAATAAATTCAGATCAGAAACATTCAGATCAGGCAAAGAGAACAGCTTCTTACTGTCATTGCAACCCAAACTCTCCCAACCCCCTGCTCAACTCACCTCCCTTAACACATACTCCCTCCGTCTCACTAATAATGGGATAAGAGGGAGTAACACGCAAATCTATAAAAAATGATTTGCGTGGTTCATATTGAATTAATAAAGTAAGAATAAAGTAAGAATGATTTAGAACCACATAAACTTTACCAAATAAGATATGAGACAATCTTAGTGAGACGAACCGAAATGATAAAATGGGACAATCTTAGCGGGACAGAGGTAATATTTCGTAATTTTTACTTTATTCATGCATAATTCTCCCCCAGTCCCATAAAATTCTTTTCTTGGGATGTCTCATTGTCTCATTTTATCTCAGTTCCTTTTTTGAAAATTTTTGTGTGGTTGACATTCATTTTACATTTTTCTTTCTCAATCAGAATCATTCATTTCGACTTTATTCTGACTTTATTAACCTCGTGTTCAAGTCAAAAGGAAGAATTTTATGGGAGAGAAGAAGTATGGTCTCGACTG
Organism: Cuscuta epithymum; assembly: GCA_945859915.1. Taxonomy (NCBI): domain Eukaryota; kingdom Viridiplantae; phylum Streptophyta; class Magnoliopsida; order Solanales; family Convolvulaceae; genus Cuscuta; species Cuscuta epithymum. The sequence goes on from CAMAPF010000938.1 coordinate 3,720,332, forward strand.
AATTACCTAAACATGAGCAAACCATGGCCAAAATCACAAATAGGAGTAGAAGTTTAAAAATTTCCAAAATAGCACTTTTTCATGTTTGGACAAGAATGTCCTTGCATGTATCAAACCCACCCACTGCATGTCTACCCCCACCAACCACAATTGTCCTTGCAGCCATTCGCTGGTTGCCTCAACCGAACTCCCGGTGGGCCAAAAAACATTACAGGTTCTTTTTTTTCCCACCCCGTCTCACCCCGTCTCCTACCGCCATCAGACGCCGGAGCTCTACCGTCACTAGCGGACTACCTCGATTGCCTAAAAAAACTAGGGAGACAATTAAGTAATTAAATTATGAATATTAAGGGTAAAAAGATATATGTTTTCATTTAGTCTTATTTATTTAGGGTAATTACAACCATCTTCGTCTCAAATTGATTTGCGAATTTGACTTTTCTTGATCAAAGGGTTTCATTTTATTTGTTTAATTAGGATGTCAACTTTTAATTATATTTCCAATTTGGAGTTCGAGATATTTTAATGTAATTTCTGAATATGTAAATTTTAATTATTAAAAATTGAGTTAATTATTGATAGGAATGATTGACTTTTATTATTGGTTGATCAAAAAAATATTGGATCCTTTTTCCCTTCAATGATCTAGAACCAGATCATGCGGAGCACTACAAGAGGGTTCTTGGTAGAAAATCATGGATGGTGCGCCCGTTTTCCCTTCAAAACAGCGCAAATTATACCATACGACCAACACACCATGAGGATGGTGTGCCCGGTCATTAAACGACATAGTTTTGCCGTCGAATAGTTACGCTCGCTGAAAGAAATAAGGAAACGAGCTTCAACGGGTACGGTTCAAATAAAAATTACCCGAACAGGTAATGAGACGGTTTTGGAGCAAACATTTATCCAACGGAGCGGTTTTGATTTTATGTATACCCGTCCCCGATCCGCCCGGTTGTCATAGGTATAGAATATAGGGTGTAGATTTTTACTCCGTATTTGTCAATTCCCCGGCCGCTGCGTCGAACGCCCCACCCACGTAGCTTTGAAGCTTTCTTCTTTCCCCACTTGTCGGAAGGATCATGTTTTCTTCCTTCTTTGGATGTGATTAGAAATTGGAAAATATGAATGTTACGGCTAAAAAAGTGGAAATATATGAGTGTTACGGAGCATATTTTTCACAAACCTCTCCTAGAGTTTGTGTATTTTTTTTAAGGTTGAGTTTGTGTATTTGAAATCCCATATACGAGAATCAAATATGGGATTACTTCACACAAGAATAAACATGACATACTTAGTTTTTTATTATTTTCTAACTTCTCCTGTTATTCTATTTTTCATTTTCATTTGCAACACTATATTATTTTATACCATATTTGATAATATTTTATACCAAACGAGCTCTAAAACTTTCAGCCTTTTTCACAAAGGAAAGAGGGTAAAAAATACAAGATTGTGAGCCCTAAGCACAAAATGATAGATAATGAGTCATGCGTGTCCTTGAAAATACTTGGGAACACGTGTGGCGCCTGCTGACATCATGGTGATGTCATTCAAAATGAGTCACCTACTTTGAAATTTCGACTGGTTGCACATTTCAAACATATCATACTACATTAGATTCACATATTGAAATTAATTGAAATAGATTATAGACATAACTTAAGATTTTTTATTAAACGAAAAAATAATAAACAGACTGTGATACATAAGGTATGAAGAAGAGATCACTGATGTTCACCGTAAATGCTCATTTAGTGAATCCGCGATTTTCACAAAAATTACAGGTTTGTCACCAACTGTACAGTGATCACTATATAACTAGCTGTACGTACAATATACAAATCTCCTGTTATTTTCACAAAATTACAAGTTTGCCACCGACTGTCCATTGGTCACTATACCGCCAGCCGTACAAGTTTGATTAAATTTGCCTCGTCTTGTGCGCTATAAATAGTAGACATCTGTCTAATTCAGAAGAGAGCATTACTCAAGCAAGATTCCTCTGTATCATCATCATTCTTAGTGGTCAACGAATGGGTAGTAACAGTCAGCAACTTCACTTTTTCTTCCTTCCTGGAATGGCTCACGGCCACATGATTCCAACTCTGGACATGGCCAAGCTCTTCGCTTCCCGTGGCGTCACCGCCACCATAATCACCACCCCTCTCAACGAACCCGTCTTCTCCTCTGCCGTTCGTAAATACGCAGAATTGGGGTTCCAAATCCAGATCAGATTGGTCGAGTTCCCCGGCGTCCAGCTTGGATTACCGGAAAATTGCCAGCGTCTCGACCAGCTCCCCTCCCGCGACGCAGTTCCCACTTTCATGAAGGCCTGCAACCTGCTCCAACAACCCTTGGAGGCACTCCTCGAAGAGCTCCGCCCTGACTGTCTCATCGCCGATATGTTCTTCCCTTGGGCGACGGCGGCCGCCGCCAAGTTCGGTATTCCGAGGTTGGTCTTTCACGGAACGAACTGTGTTTCCCTGTGTGCCTCGCACAGTCTGATGGCTCACAAACCTTACGAAAACGTCTCATCTGATTCAGAGCCCTTCACAATTCCGAATCTCCCCCACCAAATCAAGCTCACCAAATTGCAAGTTCCGGAGCATCAACGCGGCGGCGGAGAAAACCCCATGACGGCGTTCATGAATCAAGTAAGGTATGCGGATGAAACAAGTTACGGCGTGATCTTTAACAGCTTCTATGAGCTGGAACCCGAATTTGCAGAGTACTACAGGAAGGTTCTTGGTAGAAAGTCATGGATGGTGGGCCCGTTTTCCCTTCTAAACAGGGACATGGAGGATAAATCTCTGAGAGGGAAGAAATCCTCAATCGGAGAAACAGAGTGTATGGACTGGCTGGATTCCAAGAAACCCAACTCCGTCCTCTACGTCTGTTTCGGAAGCATGGCCAACTTCGCCGCCTCGCAGCTCACAGAAATGGCGATGGGGATAGAAAATTCAGGGCAGGATTTCATTTGGGTGATAAGAAACAAGAGAGAAGAAGACAACGGAAAAGAAGAATGGATGCCGGCAGGGTTTGAGCAGAGAACGGAAGGCAGAGGGCTGATCATAAGAGGCTGGGCCCCACAAGTGCTGATTCTTGAGAACCCGGCCGTGGGCGCGTTCGTGACTCACTGCGGCTGGAACTCGACGCTGGAGGGGATCTGCGCCGGGGTGCCCATGGTGACTTGGCCGGTCTTCGCCGAGCAGTTCATCAACGAGAAGCTGGTGACGGATGTTCTGAGGATCGGAGTTGGGGTTGGGTCGAAGGAATGGAAAGCGACGGAGAGCGATGGGGTGGAGAAGGAAGCGATTACAGAGGCGATCAATAAAGTGATGGTGGGGGGAGAGTCAGAAGAGATGAGGAACAGAGCAGCAGCGTTGAAAGATAGCGCAAGGAAGGCCATCGAGAAGGGTGGTTCTTCTTACTCGGATTTGACTTATTTGCTGGATGAACTCAGAACAAACCGTACAAAACAGTGAGTGGACAATGAGTCATCTACAGTTTATTTTCAACTTCAAACAGGGTGGAGTGTGGGGACAGGGAGGTTCTAGCCTTCTAGAGGGCTCCTCTGAAAAAATGTGTAAATAAATTTCAACTTTGTTTTTATTCACTCCCTATTAAAACTTTCATTTTTCCGTTTTCGCAAAGAATTTGTGGTTCACTACGATTCTTACACATTTCTCTCTTCTCAGAACAACTCTCCACCGTGTTGAAGAGTTTTGTATACCCAGCCGTTTTGGAAGTTTTATTAGGGACGTAGGGAGTATTTTTTATTGAGTATTTATGTGTAAATAGCTTTAATATATTACCTATGTTCTAGTTCGTATACCGTGGGATCATCCCACGGTGAGCATCATTCCCCACGTCCAAAACGACGTAGTTTTAATCAATTTCAATTTTTTTTGCGTGAATAGTACAAACGTGAACAGTACACGCATGTACATTTTCTAAAATCTTGTTTTAGTAGCAGAATGATGTAATTCACGTCTAAATAAATGTAACTCACGTTATTGATGAATGTAACTCAAGTCTAGTTGAAATGTGACTTGTTCAATACATAATATTCCCTCTGTATTTTTTTGTTTGCTACACTTTTGTTACCTTAATAAGAAAGACACAAACTTTTTTAGGTTTAACAAAAATGAAAAAAAAAAATTAACAATGTTTGTGCTGAGGAAAAAGAAGCAAAATCATAAACTATTTAATTTGAAAATGGGACCGAAGTATAAAAAATATTTCCTCTGCCCTATAAAGTGTACTTTTTTTACACATAATTTAAGAAAGGACCATTGTTTATACATTGTTTGGCACTATTTGTAACTGTTTTGCACTGCTTTGTTTACTAAATAAGAAAAAGATACTTTTTAGGGGCAATCCGAAAAGGAAAGATATTTTTTTAAATAGTGATAGAGATAGTATGTCAATGTTTTAAGCTTCGATCCAATAATTTTTTTAAAACTTAGAAACTGTTCTCTTCACGTAATCTGAATGTTTCTGATATGATTTTTTTAAGTTTTGATCTAATCTGAATATTTATGATCTGATCTGAATCTTTCTGATCTGGTCAGGTCTGACTTGAATCCTTCTGATCCGATCTGAATCCTTCTGATCTGATCTGAATCTTTCTGATCTGATTTGAACATTTCTATAATTATAATTATAATTATAATTTAAATATAATTATAATCATAATGATAAAAAACATAATTATAATTAGAATAATTATTGTAAATAAAATTATAGGGAGTAATAATTATACCTATTACAACAATTATAACTATAGCTATAGTAATATTTTAATTATAATTGTTTCTATAATTTTAATTATTTCTATAATTATAATTTTAATTATAATATTTACTTCTATAATTATTATAATTATAATCACTTAGTAAAATAATAATAACAATAATAAAAAATATTAATAATAATAGTAATTAAAATGATGATAATTGTTATGATAATAATAAAAATTTAAATTATAATAATAATTGAAAATAATAATAATAATAATAATAATAATAATAATAACAATAATAATAATAACAACAATAATAATAATAATATTGTTATTATTATTGTTAATATTATTAATATAATAATAATAATAGTAATCATAATAATCATTATAATATTTCGTTCAAAAACTCATAATATTAATAAAATATAATAATAATAATAATAATAATAATAATAATAATAATAATAATAATAATAATAATAATAATAATAATAATAATAATAATAATAATAATAATAATAATAATAATAATAATAATAATAATAATAATAATAATAATAATAATAATAATAATAATAATAATAATAATAATAATAATAATAATAATAATAATAATAATAATAATAATAATAATAATAATAATAATAATAATAATAATAATAATAATAATAATAATAATAAAAGTGATAAATCATGTTTAAAATTTTCTGATTTGATCTGAATTTTTCTGAACTGATCAGATAAGATCTGATTTTTTCTAATCTTTTCTGATATGAATAAAATTAGAATAAGCAATAAGTAATAAGAATAAAACGAACAGAACAACTTCTTATCCTCTTAGATTTCTGGCTCTGCTATCGACTACGAAATAGACATATTAAATGTGTACATACATTTTTATTAAGAAAATGGTAAAAGGTAAATTGAGATTTTGCACACCATTTTATACACTTTGTATATATTCCTTTTTATTTTGTGGATACTAAAAACATAATATATGGGCGTGAACACCGGTATAGACCAAGAATTACTCATGAAATTTATTTAATTTACTTTCACATTGTAATTAATGAATTTCTTTTTTGTGAGTGTGAAATTTTGGTTTGAACACGATTTTTGTACACTTTTTATGTTCACGTTCATATTTTATTTGTGTGCATAAACAATTCTTCTAAAAAATTGAATTGTCCGTGAACACATGGGCTCTACGTCCCGTGCAAATATTATTTTCCATTAATAGGTATTTAAAAAATAAAATAATTGGTCTGACATAGTGCGTGAAAATGTTGGCTCAGTGAATTTCTAAATTTAACCATAATGTCTTGACTCCAAAAAGTTGGACGCCTCTTTCATGGAGTTGCTGAGTTACTCAATTACTTGAAAAGTTGAAAGTATGAATATGTCATACCAAACAAGTAGTACATATATATGAAAAATATCTATAAATATATCCTTATAGGGTTTAATGCAGAGTATTTATGTGTATCCTTACATGAATCTGTTCTCAATATTAAAAGATATTTATATAAATTACATATGTATATCATATACTTTCATATGTGTGTGTACATTCTACTAATTACTCTTTACTTGTCAACCAATGATAACATTTACATGATCTTGGAATAGTAGTATAATACTTTTAGTCTTTTTCCCTAAGAGAAAAGGGATGAAAATACAATACTTAAACCTTAAGCACAAAATGTTAGTTAATGAGAGTCGCATGTGTTCCTGAAATACTTGGGAACACGCACACTGACATCATGGTGATGTCACATGATATCATCACAGGAAGATTGTTGAATGATGTCATTCATGATGTAAGCCCTTCGGAACTCGAACCTCTAATGTTAATGAGTGCGACCGTAACGTAAGCCCTGAATATGTACATGTCTAGAATACCTAAGATATATCTAAATATGAAATCATAACCTATCCCACTCAACTTCCTTTGGTAGCGTCGGTGCAATACCTTTACCGGCAGTTATAAGGCTTGGCCTCATTTAACTAGCTTGATCCAGAGCAGACCAGAGCAAAATGGATCTGCCACTATAGAATTATGCATATGATGAGATATTGCACTCGGCACAGAGTCTCGGCCGACCAGGTAAATAAGTGAGGCTACTATCTTGGACAGTCTTGTTTGGGCCCCGAAGTATTGGACAATATACTCCATTAGGGATATAATTCCTTAGCCCCACAAAACTTTGTCAAATTTCTTTTACGTAGTCATTCAAAAAAATTGTGATTTTCATTTTAAGCAATGAAAATGTGATTAAGATTATTGCATTATTCTCTACACAATCAGAGAGTAACAATTACATCATTTTTACTCTAATATTCCAGGTGCAAATCCAATTTGATTAAATCCCTCGTCTTTTGCGCTATAAATAGTGGGCTATGTTTGATGTACACAAAAAATATACTTTTCGTACATTGTCTGTGTGCATAGGCAATTGGAAGACAAATGTTATCTTTTTCTTAACCAATTTTCATGTGCACAGGTAAATAAGGGGTGTACACAAAAAGTCTTAACCATTTTTGATAAATAGTACACATCCGTCTCATTCAAAAGAGAACATTGCCATAAACTTTCTCAACCAAGATTCATTTGTATAATCATCATCCTCAGTGGTCAACAAATGGGTAATAATAGTCAGCAACTTCATCTTTTCTTCCTTCCTGGAATGGCTCACGGCCACATGATTCCAACTCTGGACATGGCCAAGCTCTTCGCTTCCCGTGGCATCACCGCAACCATAATCACCACCCCTTTCAACGAACCCGTTTTCTCCTCTGCCGTTCGTAAATACACAGAGCTGGGGCACCAAATCCAGATCCGATTGGTCGAGTTCCCCGGCGTCCAGCTTGGATTACCGGAAAATTGCCAGCGTGTCGACCAGCTCCCCTCCCGCGAATCAATTCCCACTTTCATGAAGGCCTGCTCCCTACTCCAACAACCCTTGGAGGCGCTCCTCGAAGAGCTCCGCCCTGACTGTCTCGTCGCCGATATGTTCTTCCCTTGGGCGACGGCCGCCGCCGCCAAGTTCGGTATTCCGAGGTTGGTCTTCCACGGAACAAATTGTGTTTCCCTGTGTGCCTCGCACAGTCTGGCGACTCACAAGCCTTACAAAAACGTCTCCTGTGATTCTGAACCCTTCACAATTCCAAATCTTCCCCACCAACTGAAGCTCACCAGAGTTCAAGTTCCAGACCACCAACGTGGCGGCGGAGATGAACACCCCATGACGGCTTTCATGAATCAAGTAAGGTATGCGGATGAAATAAGCTACGGCGTGATCTTTAACAGCTTCTATGAGCTGGAACCCGAATTTGCAGAGTACTACAGGAAGGTTCTTGGTAGAAAGTCATGGATGGTGGGCCCGTTTTCCCTTCTAAACAGGGACATGGAGGATAAATCTCTGAGAGGAAAGAAATCCTCAATCGGAGAAACAGAGTGTATGGACTGGCTGGATTCCAAGAAACCCAACTCCGTCGTCTACGTCTGTTTCGGAAGCATTGCGAACTTCGCCGTTTCCCAGCTCAAAGAAATGGCGGCGGGGATAGAAAGCTCCGGGCAGGATTTCATTTGGGTGATCAGAAACAAGAGAGAAGAAGACAACGGAAAAGAGGAGTGGATGCCGGAAGGGTTCGAGAAGAGGACGGAAGGCAGAGGGTTGATCATAAGAGGCTGGGCCCCACAAGTGCTGATTCTTGAAAACCCGGCCGTGGGCGCGTTCGTGACTCACTGCGGCTGGAACTCGACGCTGGAGGGGATCTGCGCCGGGGTGCCGATGGTGACTTGGCCGGTCTTCGCCGAGCAGTTCATCAACGAGAAGCTGGTGACGGATGTTCTGAGGACCGGAGTCGGGGTTGGGTCGAAAGAGTGGAAACCAGTGGACAGTGATGGTGTGAAGAAGGAAGACATTGCAGAGGCCATCAAGAAAGTGATGGTGGGGCCAGAGTCAGGGGAGATGAGGAACAGAGCAGCAGCGTTGAAAAATAGCGCAAGGAAGGCCATCGAGAATGGCGGATCTTCTTTCTCAGATTTGACTTATCTGCTGGATGAACTCAGAACAAACCGTGCAAAACAGTGAGCAGACAATAATGAATTGCAGTTCATTTTCAACTTCAAACAGGGTGGAGACAGGAAGCCCTAGAGGGCTCCACCTCCGGAAAAAAATCTAAATTATACGGAGCATTTATGTGTGAATTTTTTAATAAATAAAAAATATCTCAATGTTTTGAGCTTTGATCCCACAGTAAATTTTTTAAAATCCAGCTACTTAGATTTCTGACTTCGCTATGGACTTCAAACTAGACTTATCTTCAGCCTTAACATTCAAAAAAATTTATGTACTCCCTCCGTCCCATTTTATTTAGCCAAACATTTTTCCCAAGTCAAAATTGTTCAAGTTTGACTAATTATATATGTATACACAGAAATATTGATAATGTGAAACTTATATGAAAATGTTTTTTTGTTAAAAATACTATCATAAAAATATAAATTTATTAAGTTTTACATAAATATATTAGTTAAAATAATGGATTAGAGTTTATTATTTTTGACTGGAAAAGTCAAAGATGGCTAAATAAAAAGGGACGAATGTAGTATATATTACTAAAACTCATGTTAATTCTCATAATATGACTAACCATACTTTTTTACCTTCGTATGACTAGAACGTGCAAATCACTTCCATAATTTTAGGATGAGTTAGTTAGTTGTTAAAATTGAATTAGCCGTGGAATTTAATAAAGATTAAGAAACACTGGAATAACCATGCATCATATTTAGGCAAGAAAATAGCAAAAAAACTCATGGAGTCATATATTGGGAAACATAGCGTCTTTTAGTCATATGAGAGGCAAATATATATTTTAACTGAAGTGTTTGTTTTCACTGTTTCTGTTGATTTATGAAAAAAATATATTTAAAATATATTATGGAGTATTTTAATGAAATAACGAAAAAATATACAATAAATAACAAAAATGATTATCTACAAAAAACTTCAGCCAATATTGTGACACCGCACCCGAGCGTCCTTGAAAATTCAATTTAAGGTTCAAAGTTATGTATTGAATTTTCGGGTTACCAAACAATTGTAGAACAATTTATCTTTTACGTAGGGCATGATTGAATATTGTACTGTTCAAACTCGTATATTAGTGTCAGGTTTTGCAAATACTTATTTGGGTCTTACTTAAATATTGTTACTTAACCTTTCAAGACAATTTGAGGAAGGTCGGCGGGCGACCCAAATATTATTTTGGGCCCAACCTGCTAAAAATAGCAATTATTTGAGAATGGCATCCTAGACCCACTCGGGAGTGACCCACACGGCTAGTAGCCCAATAATATGTATGACAAATGTCAAAATAAGTGATGGAATGATTAGAGAAGAATACAAATACCTATAGCCTCATCTTTGACATTATTGAACTAAATAATGAGAGTGTGATTTTCCTTCTATGATATCCATCAAGTAAATTATTGAGATGAGCCTACACATATTGGAGATCAATAATGTTATGTAGGGAGTTGACTTGTTCTAAATAAATTAGGACGAGTACAAAAAGACATCTTTGACAAAGGATAAAACAATAGGACCCATCTTCCCATTTTTGGAAGTATTGGTAGATATTTTGGACTCCAAATTGATTGGGATCAATTGGGAACCACTCCACATGACTTGAGTACCTGCAAGACAAAGAAAAAATGAGTGAGATGACTATATGGGGCGAGCATGTTGACTTAAGAGCAATACATTACAAAAAAGAAATAAAGGTGAAGGTCCACCTCACATTTGATTGCAAACCAATGTCTCCCATGCTCTCTTGTAAGCCACATGCTTTGGTAACATGATTGAGAGATCTTGTACACTCCCACAACCCTCCATACGAACCCAAAGAAAGATAAGAGAGGAAAAAGGAGCCACACAATCCAAGAGAGGAGGAAAGAAGGTAACTGTCTGCAGGAAAACTTCCAGTGCGTAAGACTGATTGTTTGCTTCATATCTTGAGCTCCAATCGTCCAAATAAGGCGTGTAAGGTGTCTTCTGAAAGCTCTCAAGACGAGTAATCCGTGAAGGTCTGTTTTGCAGCAAACGGAGCAGTTTAATGTTCCCAAATAACCGAAGGCAGAAGCTACCTCGCAGAATACAGTTTTGTATTCAAAGTAAGTTTGAATCCAAAACCTTCCTTTTCATTTTCCAAATGATATGAACGATTGGTGGAACTATTATACACTAATCCAAGTGCATAATGTGTCCTTATAAAGTTATTATTATTTATGTAAAGGTTAGATACTAACCTAGAGCAAATCTCGGAAAACTAGGAAACGAGTTAGCCGGAAAACACCCATTCTAGGGGCTATTTTCGTACCAACGATTAAAGGTTGAACTAGCACTTTGAGGAGGCTGTTTGACACTCATTTCTAAGCAAGTAATCAGTTCTCAAGCTTCCTTGGCCGAGGCTTTGGTCATTGGATCGAGAAGGAAAGTTTTAAAACTCATTTGAGGTGAGGATCGACATCTAGTTGCTTACAACTTGTAGGTTAAGCATGAGATTACCTAAATGCCTAAATCATGTTTTCCATGGATTATGATGATAAATTATCGATGGAATATTGATCTATTTTCCAAAGAATGAAATGGGAAATGATTTGGTAAAGTATTGATAAAAATGGAGTTAAATGAACTATTGTGTGAAATAGGCATTTTGCTCATGTGTGATTTGTGTAGATACATAAATGATTATTTATGTATTACATTGGACGATTAAGTTGCTGCTACATATTCTCTAAATATGTAGGGTTTTACAAATGGGATATATGATGGATAAGGATAAATCTTAATAGCATTGAAATACTAGTTAATGATTGTTGTAATTGTTGAGGAATTGAATCTAAGGATTTGATTGTAATTGATGTACTTGATTGTGATGCAAGTGACTAAATTGATGTAATGTGTGATGCTAAGATCATGGTTGGGCAGTCCGTAAGGATGTCCCAAAATAGATTATTGATATTACAAATTCTAGGCATAGCGAGTGCTTAGGAATTGGGGTCTATGCCAATGTAAGGAGATGTACTTGAGCCCGTGCTCATAGAATTGCATTGGGTAGACATGATGTGGTGATTGATGTGCATGGTGATGTAGTTGAGTTGGACTCAAGAAATGCACGGTGGAGTAATTAACTTGTGTTAAATAAGGTGCATGGTGATGTAGTCGAGTTGGACTCGAGAAATGCAACATATGTGTTAGGGTTGAACCCTATGTATTGTTGTGACTAGGGGTCACGGGGTTTGGGCTATGTTTGGTAACAAACTTTGGGCCTACGGGCCGACTACTTGACTTTATATATAAGTAAGTATATTTTGAAAAGGGGCAACTAGGGGTTACGACCTAGATTATATTATCACCCTATTTAAGGGTCTTGTGTTTGAAATACTTGTTGTATATCTATTAGATGCCATCCACACCAGCACTTTATAGCCCTATAGAGTGCTGACCCCTTCGGGGGCGTCCCACTACCATTCTTCAGGTTGAGGCTAGAGCTGTCTTCCTGTGCTCGTTGCTCGAGAGATCATCTAGGAGGGAAGACTTGGTTCATGCTTCCTCCATTCTGTTTTTAAACATTAATAAACATGCTCATGAATATTTTACTATAAAGCCTGCGTGCTCATGTTTGCCACGTGTGACATTTGTTTTCAAACTATGTTTTCCGCTACGTATTCGATTGCTTATTATGCTGTTTATAGATGGCTTACGTGTGAATGATATTCGAGACGCCTTGTATAATATGGATGTGCTTGACTGTGGTTGACTATTCGTATTGTACGGCGGGTTGTTGACGTGTCCGGACAGGTCTGGGGCGTGACAAATATAGTCACAAAAGTAACTTAATCTTACTTTTTTTTATTATTAAACTCGTACAATTTAACGCGCGAAATCAATAGTTACATTTTTTATTAAAAATTTGGTCGATAAGTTCGACTGGCCAAAAAATAGTCACAAAAACAGACTCTCAATATATTAAGGAAATACGAGAGGAAAATTGCAATTTTACGCCCCATTTTATACGGATTTGGATCCTCTGTCGTGCGGCAGAGGTGCCTTGCGGCATCCAACGGCAGGGACGATAGGGGAGGAGAGGTGGTGGGACTACTTTGGTTGAATCGCGTGGCAATAAAAGCCACGCACCCTACCTTGCTGCTATAGCAAGGTAGAGAATCCAGATCCATTTTATACACACTGCCTTTTTATATTTCAACCCTACTATAGGTACCCCAATTGGTACCCCAATTTGTACCACAACCTGTTGAGGAAAAATATTAATTGTGATCAAGCTTGTCTGATGTCTTGTTTATTTATCTAGAATAGATTAACGTTTTAATGTATTTATGATGTAATATATCCAACTGAGGATTTAAGGCCCAAAAAGGCCTAGGCCCAGAGTTCTAGGTTACCATTCTCGGTACCTGTACCTGCGCCTATAAATACGCGTACTTGTGGTACAGGACTAAGAAGAATCAGCAATACAGTACTATTTTATTCTCTAAAAGGTTTTCATACTTCTCGATAGTATAGCGTAAGGCTCTATTGCTCTTAGATTGATCATATCATTATCTAGACCTTACCTATATTGTTATAGATTGTATTTTGCTGTTCAATACATCCTTATTTTGGACCAACAATTGGTATCAGAGCCGATCGAGTACTGATCTGCATCGAAGAAAAACTGCGAAGAATGCTCTGTTTTATGTTTTCGATATTTTATTGAATCTGTCTTTGTAAATATGTTTTTGGACAATTCTGTGTAAAAGTTATACTGTTGGATTCGTCTTTCAAAAACGAACCAGCAGTATATCTTCATTTTCGATATCTGTAAAGTTTGAGATTTGAAGTTTTCGATATAGGCATATCGAAAAACAGGTTCTCGGTACTTCAGCAGGTTTTTCGAAGATTGATTCATCCAGGAAGCTTCTCGACATCGAAAACAATTCAGCAGCAATCTTCGTTTTCAAAATTTTGAAAATTTTTAAGTACAGGATTTCGACAGAATGATCTCGATACTGAGTTCTCGAACTTAGTTTTCGATACTAGCTTCTCGCACTAGTACTTTTCGATATTTATACTTTGAATATCTGATTTTGATATTACAGGTTCTCGACTTCAGTTCTCGATAATCAGTATATCGAAAAGTTTAGTTCTCGAAATTGAACTTCTCGATATCTGACTTCTCGATATCTCAGTTTTCGAACCTAGAATATCGAAAACCAAGTTTTTGAAGTCCTAATATCGAAAACTTACTTCTCGATAAACTTTCTCGAATTCCCTGTTCTCGAATATCTTTCTCGAGGTTAAACTTCTCGATATTCCATACTTAGAAATAATTATTTTCTAAAACAGATCAATCACTCGAACGGTCACTTTCTCAAGAACAGCAGATATGGACGCTCTTTCAATGGGTAACGATAGCAGACCCCCTATCCTCAGGAGAGATGAGTACGTTATGTGGAAGAACAGATTTCTCAACTTCCTCGAGAGCAAAGACAATTCCTCAGCTATGCTGGAATCACTGACAGAGGGTCCAGCTCAATTATGGATGGTTCTAGGAGGAGACGATGAAAATGAGCCCCCTGTCGACCAAGTGAAAGTTCCAAAACCAGTAGAGCTGTATACTGAAGAGGACAGATTGAGAGTCAAAGCTGATTTAATGGCAAAAACGTACCTACTCCAAGCAATTCCGAATGATATTTATATACTGATTGACAGTATGGATTCTGCTAAGGAGATGTGGGATGAAATCAGAAAGCTGATGGAAGGAACCAACCTAGGTTTGAAAACCAAGAAGGCAAGCACTCTCACTGCCTATGATTCCTTCAAGGCTAGACCCGGTGAACCTCTGCATGAGACTTACAACAGATTTGTTAAGCTGGTAAATGATCTGAGAAAGATCAATGTGAACAAAGCTAACATGGAGCTGAACATACGGTTTCTATCAAGTCTGAACCCTGAATGGAAGAGGACAGTGAAGAATGTGAGACAGAATCTGGATCTTGATGAAGTTGATCTCTACACAATTCATGACCATCTACAGCAATTTGTGAATGACACTGCAGAGCCTGAAGAAAACAGAATTAATGATCCACTTGCTCTTGTGCTGGAAACTCAAACGAGAAGTACAGCTAAGATGCAAAGGAAGAAGAAAGCTGCAGTCGTGTCTGAAGATGAAGAAAGCGATGAAGAAGTAGACGTGGAATCGGAGCTGGTAGAGCTGCAGAAGAAAATGGCGCTCTTAACCAAGCAATTTAATAAGAAGTTTGTGAAGAAGAGTACTTCATCCAACAAGCTGAGAACTTCCTCATCCAACTACAAGCCGAAACAGCTTGAGCAAAATTCCTCAGAAAGAGTTGTTGCAGCAGAAGAAGCTCCCAAGTGCTTTAATTGCGGAAAGGCTGGACATCTGATCAAAGATTGTCGCCTACCAAGAAGGAGGGACTTCAATTATTACAAGCAGAAGATGCTCATGAACAAGCAGAAGATGTTCATGGCAAAGCAAGAAGATGAAAATGCTGCAATGCTCGCTGAGAAGGACCATTGGATGAAGGATGATTCTTCAGATGAGGAAGAAGAAAACTTAGCTTTGATGGCAATCGTGGAAAAGGATGAAAGAAAGGGTGATGCTGCGATCCCCAGAGATGATGAAGGTGAAAGCTCAAATAGCAATGTAAGTCCTTCTAAAAACTCATGTTCTTGCAAATGCAAAAATCATTCTTTAATAGAAAAGGACAAGATTATTAAGGAGCTTGAGACGAGACTTGATAACAATCACAAAGTTTTACTTAAGAACTTGCATAAAAATGCCTGTCTTACTTTGAAACTTGATGAGTCAACGAAAAAGGTAGAAAAATTGACCTTAGAAAAGGATAAGTTGGCACTTAGGACAACTGAATTGACTAGTGAACTGCGTAACACCAAGACAGAGCTTAATCAAACAATTGAACTAAAAAGAGTCTTACATGAGCAAAGAAGTGCGCTTTATAGGAAAATCAAAGAGCTTGAGGATTTGTTAGCTAAGCGTGATCAAACTGAACAAACAATTTTCTTGAATCAACCCAAGGATACCCGTTTCTATAATTCCAAAGAAGGTCTTGGTCTATCGAATCCCTGTAACCTGAAAAAGGTCAAATGTAAACAACTATATGATGTTAATTACATGGGATTCGGTCTAACCAAACTTATGCACTTTACGGCTGCAAAAGAAACGGAGGAACTTGAGGCTGAGAAAAGAACAAACACAACAAAAGCTCAAATCTCTTTTGATTATTCTGCTTTGAACAAAAGTTATACTACAGCTGAACCTGTCTTTTCTTCTGATGAATGCGTGAGTCTTTATCCTTCTGAAAAGGAAGCTATGTCTGATTTGGAACCTCCCTCAAACTCACATTCCGAGGTTGATGAACCATACATTCCTCCTCTCATTAAGAAATTTGAAAATCTACACATTTCTCTTGAAAATCAAAGAAAGAGTTTTGAAGAAGAAAGGAAGAGTTTTGAGAGTGAGCGGGAAAAATTATTGAGTGAACTTACTCTTTTGAAAGAACAGTCTCAATCAAACACAGCCTCCCAATCTACAAGCAGTACAGACTCAACCATTAATCATAACCACAAAATTCCCAACATTTTTGAAAATCCATCTGCTCACTCCAAGTCTCCTTCGGTTACAGGAACCAAAGTGAGTCGGAGATGGGAGAAGAAAGAGGAGTGGAGGAAGAAACGAAGAGAGGTTGCTGAAGGAAAGAAGAAAATATTTTTGGGAAATAAGAAGTCCTGTTCTAGCACAATGTTTTATTCTAAAAATAATTGTAACTCTTGCTCTGTTAAGCATGTTTGTACTCATAATTCAGTTTTGAGTCCCAAGCTGAATGTTTTTAAGATTAATGACAAACCTTGTTCATCATCTGATTATGTCAATGATTGTACTGGCAGTTTTACAAGTTCTGATTTTGATAGTGATGTGAATAATGTGAAATGGAGAAGGAAGAGTGAACATAAGACTGAAAGGAAATCTGAGAATGAATTTGTTGAGGGTTATTATGACTTTTTGCATTTAAAATACCCCCTCCGAATTCATTCAAAGAAACATCTGAAAAGACTCTCCAAAGAAGAAATTTTTAAGCCATATCTTAACCAACATCCATTCACTCACTATGATCATGTCTCATCTCCTCCTTCAATTAAGCAGAAATGGTTACCCAAATCTGAATCTGAAAAAGAAAAAGCTCAAACCTTGACTGAGAAAGCTGTTGACCTTGGATCACAGCTCAAAGAAAAATTTAAAAAGATGTTTTTGATTAATAAGGAAGGACCCATCCTACGGTGGGTACCTAAGAAAACTTAATTGTTTTGCAGAATGGTCATGTGTGGCACTTGGATTCTGGCTGCTCAACCCACATGACCGGAATAAAACACCTGCTGAGCAACTACACTTCATGCTACGGAGGAAATGTGAGATTCGGCAACAATGCATCGTCTCCTATTCTTGGATACGGAGATGTCATCTGTCCGAGTGTCACCATAAGGGCTGTCTCCTACGTGAAAGGACTGAAGCACAATTTGTTAAGCATTGGACAGTTTTGTGATAGCGGGATGGAAGTGAAGTTCAAATCTAGACAATGCTGTGTGATAGACAGCTATGGAAACACATTATTAACGTGTAACAGGACATCAAACCTGTACACTATTGATCTAAAAAGTGTTCAATCAACTTCTTCCATCTGCCTGTTGTCCAAAGCTTCCTCTGAGCAAAACAGCCTATGGCACAGACGCCTATCTCATCTGAACTTCAAACAACTGATCTTTCTGTCCAAGAAGAAACTTGTGAAAGGGCTGCCTACTCTGAAGACTTCCGCTGACAACCACTGTGGTGCCTGCAAATTAGGCAAAATGGCAAGGAGCTCTCACAAGTCAAAACAAATCCCATCCTCCTCTCAAGCATTACAACTGATACACATGGATCTGTGTGGACCAATGAGAGTACAAAGTATCAATGGACGGAAATACACTTTAGTCATTGTGGATGATTACTCTCGATACACATGGACCAAATTCTTGAGGACAAAAGATGAAGCAACAAAAACCATCATAACCTTCATCAGGACAATTCAAAATTTCCTTCAGAAGAGTGTTCAAGTGGTGAGAACAGATAATGGAACCGAGTTCAAAAATCAGTGCCTTACTGATTTCTTTGAATCTCAGGGTATTACTCAACAGTTCTCTGCGGCAAAAACTCCTCAACAGAACGGAGTAGTTGAAAGAAAGAACAGAACTCTTGTTGAAGCAGCACGCACTATGCTCATACAATCCAAACTTCCTCACTTCATGTGGGCAGAAGCCATCAACACTGCGTGCTTCACTCAAAATCGAACCACTATTCACAGGCGCTTCAACAAGACCCCCTATGAAATTCTTTTCAACAGAACTCCTGACATATCATTTTTCAGAGTTTTTGGCTGCAAGTGTTTTGTTCTGAATGATAGAAGTGAAAGAAGCAAGCTCGATCCAAAGGCCAAAGAAGGTGTGTTTATTGGCTACTCAACGCAATCCAAAGCTTATAGAATCTACTTGAGGGATCGACGAACTGTCATAGAGAGTGTACATGTTGCATTTTATGAAATGGCAGATTTTGCATCTGAACACTTCTTGACAGAACCCACTCTTTCTGAACATCAAAATTCTGATGGAGCTGAAGCAACTGAGCGAACATCTACTGAACGTGCGATTCTTGATTCTCTCTTTGAACACTTCTATGAGAATCCACGTAACACAAATCCACAGCAAAGGACTGCACCAACAACAGAACCTACAGCAAAGATGCCACTTTTGCTTGATCTTACTGAAAATGAAGAAGATGCTTTCTCTCAATCCGATCATGAAGATCCAGAAGATCATCACACAGAAGCAACACAAGCAACAGCATCAACACAAATCTCACCAGAAACACAAACAACAACTCCTGCTGAATCAGTGCACTCTACACCTCAACAAACATCATCTAATATCTTTGAGGACCCGGATCACCCCATCATAACTCCAATCCCTCTAACACATGAGCGGAAGTGGACGAAGGCACATCCTGTTGAACAAATTTTTGGAGATCCAAGTCGTGGAGTATGCACCAGAACTGCAACAGCCAATGAATGTCTCTTCTCCTGCTTTATCAGTCAGTCTGAACCAACGAAAGTTGCTGACGCATTAACTGATCCTGATTGGGTGATTGCTATGCAAGATGAGCTCAATCAATTCAACAGAATGAACGTATGGACACTTTTGCCTAAACCACAGAAGAAAACCATTATTGGCACAAAGTGGGTATTCAAAAACAAGCGAGATGAAGATGGAATCATTGTGAGGAACAAGGCAAGGTTGGTTGCCAAGGGATACAATCAACAAGAGGGCATAGACTACGTTACGATGAGACTTTTGCACCCGTAGCAAGAATTGAAGCTATCCGCCTCTTTCTTGCTTACGCAGCACACAAGAACTTCACAGTCTACCAAATGGATGTGAAGACGGCTTTTCTGAATGGTATTCTTGCTGAAGAAGTCTATGTCGCTCAGCCTGAAGGATTTATAGATCCAAGATTTCCTGATCATGTGTATAAACTGAATAAAGCACTGTATGGATTGAAGCAAGCACCGAGAGCCTGGTATGATGCCTTGACAGATTTCTTAACAGAATCAGGCTTCTCAAAAGGAAGGATTGATACAACACTGTTCATCAAGCGTCAAGAGAATGATATTCTTTTGATTCAAATCTACATTGATGATATCATCTTTGCCTCCTCCAATCCTGATCTATGCAAGCAATTTGAAGAATTGATGAGAACTAAGTTTGAAATGAGCATGATGGGAGAGTTAAATTTCTTTCTCGGTCTGCAAGTGAGACAGCTGCCGGATGGAATCTTCATCAATCAATCTAAATACATCCTGGACATGCTGAAGAGATTCAATGTTGAAAGTACTACATCCATGAGAACGCCTATGTCCCCCAACAATAAGCTTGACTCGGACTCCACAGGGAAACCAGTTGACGCTACTCATTATCGGGCTATCATTGGATCGCTGTTATATCTTACCTCAAGCAGACCTGACATTATGTTCTCAACATGTTTATGTGCGCGTTTTCAAGCTAATCCCAAAGAATCCCACCTCTCTGCTGTGAAAAGAATCTTGAGATACCTAAAAGGCACAGTCAATCTGGGTCTGTGGTATCCCAAGAACTCAGGTTTTGACCTAATTGGATATACTGATGCTGACTTTGCTAGTTGTCGGATGGATCGGAAGAGCACGTCGGGAAGTGCTCAATTCTTAGGAGAGAAGCTAGTCTGCTGGTCCTCCAAGAAGCAGAACTGCGTGTCAACTTCTACAGCCGAGGCAGAATACGTTGCAGCTGCTAGTTGTTGTTCACAAATTCTATGGATGAGGACACAACTCAGAGACTATGGCTTCCTATTCAACCATATTCCCATCTACAGTGACTCCCAAAGTGCAATCGCCATAACCAGCAACCCCGTTCATCACTCGCGCACCAAGCACATCGACCTGCGGTATCACTTCATCAAGGACCATGTGGAGAAGGGAGATGTTGATTTATACTTTGTTAGCACCGAGCTTCAACTGGCTGACATATTTACTAAGGCATTGGATGAAAAGAGATTCCAGTTCTTAGTATCTAAGTTAGGCATGTTGAATCTCGATCCTATGTAGTTGTGTTATCTCCATGGTCTAAATAAAATGTGTGTGTGTGTGTGTGGTTTGCGTTGCATGTGTTGAGGGGGAGAAAAGGGAGAAAATAAGAGAGAGAGGAATACTTTGAGGGGGAGAAAAGAAGAAAATCAGAAAAAGAGTGTGTGTGTGTAGAAAAAAAAAAGTGTGTGTGTTTTTCATTTTTTTTTTCATGCACAATTTGAGGGGGAGTTTTGTTTATCTACGAGAGTGCAAGTGCTTTTGGGCCCCATACATTTTAAAACAAAAGGGAAACTGGGCCCAACTCAAACCTCTGGGCCCAATCAAATTTTCTCGCAAGGCCCAAAATCAACTTCCCGCATATTTAAAGGACTTCGAGAACCCAAAATCATATCTTTTCGCATTCTCAGTTCTCGAAGTCCAGAGCAAAAAGTTTTCGCAATCTTCTCGACCCCATTCTTCTTTGAACTCTTCTCGAATCAATCAAGAGGTAGTAATGTGGCTTTCGAATATACTTCAAAATGTTTTTCGCAAACAAGTGAAAGTTCTCGAATCCAAACTTGAAAGAAATTTCTCGAATTGGAGAATCGAGAACTTTATTTTTCTCGAACCCGGAAACTTGAATACGAAAAGTTTTAAAATATGGATATTTTCATTATGTATTGTGTGTTCTTGCAGGCGGTTCTCGACATCTATCTGAGTGAAAACTCGAGAAATACAATTTCTCGATGATTAGAACTCGAGATTAACTTCTCGATATTTCAAAATTCGAAGTTCGGTTCTCGATATTAAACCTCGAAAAGGTCTTTTCGATGTTTAATACCGAGAACCTACTTCTCGAAGGTTGAAATACCGAGAAGAAGTTCTCGATATTCAACATCGAGAAAGGGTTCTCGCAGCTTAAGTCTCGAGAAGGACTTTTCGATACTTTCACCTCGAGAACTAAGTTCTCGATGTTTAAGTATCGAGAAGAGGTTCTCGGTATTTAAACCTCGAGAACCTACTTCTCGATATTCAAACCTCGAGAAGTTGGTTCTCGTGGTTTACACTCAGATACTTTCTCGAGGTCCCACCTGTATACACCTGATCTGAAAAATTTGCAAAAAACAAAACAAAAATAAAACTTTCATTTGAACAATGTGCTGACCCAATGTCTTCAGCTAATCATGTCAGGAACAGCCAAGAATACACAATCAAGCAATGAACTGTACCCAAAGGAGAACTGGGTCCCACTTTATGACAACAACTTTCAATTGGACCTGAAGCTCTTCAAATGTCAGGACCCAGTCGTTCTCTCCATTCTACAGAAGCACTACCTCTGGTTTGCATTCAATGAGGCCAAACCGGTACCAGAAGTATACCTGCAGCAATTCTGGGGCTGCATGCGAACTGAGAGTAAGAAGGATCGGTCAAAGATCATGACCAAACTAGCTGACAAGAGAGTGGTGCTAACACCTTCTACAATCCGGGAGACTCTGAAGCTCCCAATGCACCAAAGTTACGCACCACTCCCCTCAAACGAAGAGCTGATAAAGGGGATGAAAGCTCTTGGTTACGACAGCCCACTGCCCCTACTGTCAAATTTCACAATCTCCAACCTGCCTCATCCGTGGAAGAGTCTGTTCGGCCTAGTCAACAAGTGTCTTTCTCCGAAGCACGCCGGACATGACAAGTGCAACAAGCAAATCCTTCAAATCTTCCACGGAATCGCATTTGATAAGGAGTACGACATGGCCCAGCTTTTCTGGACAGAGCTCATGGATCAGGTGAAGATAAAGGAGAACAACAAGGGTAGTACAATCCCTTACGCTAGGTGGTTGGCATTGATGATCCACAACATGATGGAGGCCACCCCTACTATTCCAAAGCGTAAGGGAGATGATCACTTCACCGCTCCCAAGCTCAAATACTTCCAGAGGGACAGCAATAAGGCTGAAGCACTGCCTATCCCGGACTCACTGCTTGATCTAGCAAACCCGAGGGATAAGGCAGTCATTGACTACAAAGAGTCGCTGAAGAGAACGGTCCCTATGGTTCAGCAAAACCCAGCTGGACCTTCCCAGGGGACCAAGCCAAGTGAGGGTAAGAAGAAGAGAGCCCCGCCACAGAAACCAGTGGCAACCCGGCCTAATGATGATCAGTCTGCTAACTCTTCCGAGAGGACCCAGACTGCTGAGGGCCACCCTAATGCTGAGGACACTGCCGATGAACCACCAAGCCAGGCCCCTTCTAATAAGGCTGGTGGTGAGGCCTCTGATAGCATGGCCAAGGGAAAGGAGAGGAATGATGATAAGGATGATGATGCAGATGATGATGATGACATGGAGGGAGTTTTGCTCAGTAATAGAAGAAGAGCTGGCAAACAGGCCATTCCAATCAACTCCGACTCCTCATCCGAAGAAATGGAGGCTGCACTCACACCCCGACCACTCAAGGGGATCATTATTAGTGAGCAGCGCTCAAAGCAGAAAAGTGATAAGTCTGCATCATCCAAGCCTAAGAAGAGGCTCAGAAAGAAGAGTGCAGTGGAGGAGGAGCTGGCACTGTACGATGACTGTGACACCTTCGTCACTATAGACCGAACCACGCCCCTAGGAGCAGGAGCTGACCTTGTCGGTTCCCGGGTAGAAGTCGCAGCATCCGGTTCAACTGCGCATGCACAGCCATCTCCCATCCACTCTCCAGTCTCCCAACAGACTGGGGTTTCAATAACTCAAGGGAACTTACACCGACCTCACTGATTCCTTCCGAATCTGCTGAGAGACTTAGTGGTCAACAGCCCCGGACCACTACCCCCATTCGTTCTATCACATCGAGTCTAGGTGTCACCATTCCTACATTTTCACATTTTTCTAGGACACCTACACTATTCACTGCACATACAGGTGCACTCACCCTGAATGCAACTACCGGAGTGCAAACTATGATGGTCGGAAGTCCTGCTACGCCAACAATGCCTCGATCATTGAACGCAGGCCACACATCAGCTATCTTCACTGATGCTGTGACAACAGTTACAACCCCTGTAACTGGTACCATTATCCCCGAAGACATTCTCGTATATCTGAATAGCTTTCTAGAGTCTACCATTAAGCCATGGGTGCATGAAGCAATAACCGCTAATGCACAAGACTCTGGAAGTACCCCAGTTGTTCAGGATATACCACCCAAACCTCAAACAACACAGCCCCCAACCATTTCCATTCCTATTTCCAAACCTTTAGCCATAGAAAACCAACAACCATCCACATCAAGGGGAACCCAGGATACAGAACTAGTATTCTCCCCTACAACGACCAAACCCAACCTAACAACTGTACCCTTCGAGGATCTTGTAGCTGAGATCTACGACCGTATACTAGACGTGGAAGAAGGCAACCTCACCCCTCTTCAAAAAGCCCTTCTCCATGCTCTAGATACACAGAACACATGCCGTGACAGTCTCCGTGGCGCTAAACGTTCACATGAGGATCCCGATGATTCGGATTCTCATGAGGGGGAGAACAAGCGCCAACGGATACTTGAGCATGTTGCTTCTACTAGCCAACCCTCAAAGCCAAACCAACCCTCCACCTCTACCAATGATCAACCCACTACTTCAGCTAGCCATAAATCCCTAGCCACTCTTTCTAGCATGGTCGAGCTAGACATAACATCCCGAGGTGCATCTCCTATAAATGTTAACCAAGGACGGAATGGAAGTCCTGATGATGCTACCACGAGTACATCTTCCTACTCAGGCCATCAGTTAGAACCTAGTTCGAAACTGATGTCAACGGGCAATCCTGAGGATCCCGGTGTTTCACTTTCTCAGCCAAGGGAGGATTGGCCGTATGTAACGAAGTATAGAGGTCTGGTCTCTGCGCAAGAGCATCGTGTTGAGATAATTGAGGATCCCTGCAAGTCTCACCAGGATCCCGATGCTACGCCAGACATGTCACCGCAGCAGCAGCAGGCTCCCTCCAACTACTACAATGAGCAAATGCACGATGAACTTGAGGAAATGCTGGTGCACAACAAATGGTCTGAACTCTGGACAGATGTAGATGAATCACAGCGAAGAGCATATCTCAGAGATCTCTTAGTCAACTGTGCTACTGATGTAATTCTACTTGATCAAGATGAACTCAAGGAGGGAGAGAACTATGAGACACCACCCAAGGAGCTTGAGTCAATCATTAGACAAACAGCTAACCTATTTTTGTGGCTCACAAAAGCTAACCTCAATAAATGAATTGCCCCACTTTAATGAGGTGCTTTTGTGAGCCACAAAAATAGGGTGGAGGTACAAATTGAGGTACCAATTGGGGTACCTTTAGCATATTTCTTTATATTTTGTGGATACAAAAACCAAAATATATGGACGTGAAGATGGGTATACCCCAAGAATTATTCATGGAATTTATATACGTTTATTTCACTTCGCAATGAATGACCTTTTTTGTAAGTGTGAAAACTTTTTTGTTGAACGCGATTTTTGTACACTTATTTATGTACACGTGCCTATTTTATTTGTGTACATAAAACATTCATCTGAAATATGATGAGAAATATACTCCATTTGTCCCATGAAATTATGATTATGGAGGTTAGACACTAAGAATCTTTATAGTTGTGTTCCTCGCCTTTATAAGTTTTTTTTGAAAATATAGAATTTTGTAGTCTTTTAGTTTCATGCAATTTTTATCGAGTTAAATGCGGACTTTAGGTCATGGACGAAGGAAAAGGAAGTGATCACATTTTCCTAAATGGGTTGATTGGTTGGAAAGTGGAGTTAGATGACTATCTTAATTGGAAAGAATTCATAATTGAAGCACAAGGAGATAGCATGTTTTACCAACTTATTGAGTCCTTTAGTGTGTTATATACTAATTCATCCCTAAAAGGTTGACCAAAGTTGACTTTCACGTGGATTAATAAAGTAAAAACTGTTTGATTGAAATTTGTGTATAGGAGAGAGAATTAATTTTTGACACATATTCTTTACTTTAAATGGAAATGACAAATCTTTTTGGGATTTCCGGAAAAGGAAATTTGGCCAACATTTTCGGGACGGAGGGAATATGTGTGTGTATCATATTATTCGAAGAAGGGAAAAGGCTGAAGTAAAAAGGAAGGGAAGAAACCATATGGCTCATCAAAGACTAATGAATATTTTGTGCAGAAAGCTTGCTTCTATTAAGAAGCCACAACTTATCCCACTTGGATCCATGGCCATGTACGATAACATGACGAAAAGCCAAGAATAATGAAAGATGAAGGGTAACCAAGCACTTTTTTCTATGGAAAATGAAGATTCCTCATTTCCTCCCGTGAGTAAGAAAATGAAGATGACTTAGTATGTGGTGGAGAGCAAGAAATTAAAGCCCATCTTCTGGATTTCCATACAGAAGATCATGAGGATGAAATAAGTTCCTTGGAAACTTCAATGGATATAGAAATCCATTACAACAACTTTAAAGAAAGGTAACTATGTATTTATTTATGTTTTCCATTTACATTGGTATTGAGTTTTCTAATACTTCGTATTAATGATGTTTCATAGATTTTATGTTGTTGGAGAAAGGAAGACCAGGGGACAACAGTTTGGTAGAGGTGCATAATTGTAAGTTTGAAGAAAGGCCCATAATCGTTTTGAATGAAGTATGCCAAATAGTTGAGCTTAGGATGTTTTTACTTGGAATCCAATTTGATGGTCTAGTCTGGTCTGATCTATTCAGAACTAGTCTGGTCTGATAATGTCTGGTCTCTTTGTATTTTTATACATATCCAAGTCAGGTCGGGTCTAGTCTGAACTGGTCTGGTCTGGTTTGGTCTGGGACAGATTACAGTCCAAGTAAAAACATCCTTACTCCTGGTCTCGTTCGTAAATTTAATCCTTTCTGTCATATTATTCGAAGTATAGCTAAACAGTTAGCTAGATAAAATTGCAATAACTTAATCAAATTGCAGCAACTTAAGTAAATGACATCTCCTTTGTTGACCTTAAGTAAATTGTACCTTAGTTTCTTCTTCAATAATGTAAATAAGCTGTTAAGTTTTGTTCTGTTAAAATTTATTTTTTATTTTTTATTTGCAGGCTGCTTCAAACCAGAAGCCGAAGAACAGATATGATGCATCTTTACAGGCAAGTCAATTCTTGTTTGTTGATTTAAAGTTTCTGAAGAATTCAAGTCGTTATTTTTTATGGATATGAATTTAATCTGCTTGTCAGTTACACATTCTGGAATTTTCCCCCAAAATGTTGTTAAATAAATAAATATTTCCGAAAATAGTGTTGAGTTAAAAGTATTTCCCAAAATACTGCTGGGATAACCATAGTTAAAGAATCGCCACTTGAAGTGGCTGCTTATAAGCTTAAAAAAGATACACACGTACAAAGTTAAGAAGAGAATTCTCTTCTTAACTTTGTACGTGTGTATCTTTTTTGGTGGTACAAAAAAATCGGAGTACAAATAAAAAAGTTATGTCACTTTAAAAAAAACATGATACTTCGTATTTTATTTTGGTGGTGGGACCCGACTAAACTTCGAAGTTTAGTCGGGTCCCACCACCAAAATAAAATACGAAGTATCATGTTTTTTTAAAAGTGACATAACTTTTTTATTTGTACTCCTATTTTTATAAATGTATACTACTCCCTCCAACTCGGAAACAAGTTCTCGGGTTGACTTTCACACATTTTAAGGAGATAAAGTTACTGAGGGGTAAATTTTACTATTTTGACACTGTTTCGACATTGTTTGGCACTGCTTGACACTGTTTTGCATTGTTTTGATGTAGATAATTTGCCAAATAAGGAAATAAGAAGTTTATTTTGGGACATCCAAATAAGCAAAGTGGGAACTTGTTTCCGGGATGGAGGGAGTATCAAAATTCATAACTTTTTATTATCTTTCATATGACACCAATATCGAATATATAAAAATAAAAAAATTGACAGTATAAAAATATGTACTTTTTAAAGTGTTATATCTTTTTATTTGTAATCCGATTATTATCAAAATATATATCAAAATTCATAACTTTTTTATTTTCATATGATATCAATGTTGCATGCATATACTCCGTATAAAAAATATTATTTTAGTGATAATAAATGATCCTAAACTGCAATAACTAATAGATTAACTTTTTATTTTTATATATGCAACATTGATTAGAAGATAATAAAGACTTAAGAATGCTGATATATTTTTATAAAAATTGGAGTACAAATAAAAAGACACAACGCTTTAAGAAAGTAGATATTTTTACAATGTTGATTTTTTTATATTCAATATTGATGTCATATGAAAGATAATAAAAAATTATGAATTTTGATATATTTTTTATAATGATCGAAAAAACAGATATAGCGCTTTTTTTATATCGAATATAGCGCTTTAAAACCAGATATTTTTAAAGTGTGATTTTTTGAATATTCAACATTGATGTCATATGAAAGATAATAAAAAGTTATGAATTTTGATACGGAGTATATATTTTATAACAATCGGAGTACAAATAAAAAAGTTATACCACTTTAATGAAAACATGATATTTGATTAGGTGGTGGGACCCATGATTGTACGTGCGTAAGTTTTTTAAGCATATAAGCCGCCACTTCAAGTGGCGGCGGTTCTTTAAATGTGGTTGTGTCAGCAGTATTTTTGAAAATACTTTAAACCCAACACTATTTTCGGAAATATTTATTTATTTAACATTATTTTGGAAAAAAACTCCACATTCTGAGACGTGTTATTTATTTCTGCTTTTTTGTTAAAGTATACACTAAAGTTGCAGCAACACAATGTTGATCACACTCGTAAAAAAAATTATTTTGTTTCAATTGAAGGAAGTATCTTTAAACAAATTGATGAAACAATTTATTTAGTTCCTAGATTGGTAATTAAATATTTGGTCAAAGACTTCTACAAATCAGATATTCTGTTATACAATGAAATAAGTTAAAGTTTTAATGTGAATAAAATTTACTCTATTTTTCTTGTTGCAGTTTGCTTTCAACATGAAGTCAAAGCATGGATAGCCGCATGACTGTTTTTTTTTTTTGCCTGGATTTATATTAATCATATAGAGGCCCACTTAACCATGTTTAGAATCCTTTAAAAAAAACCATGTTTAGAATGGTGTGATTCCTTGAATGTACACACGACATGTGTTTATTTTATCAATAGGAATATTATTGTAATCTTCAGCTTGTATTTCTTTGTGTTAATTTAAGTTGTAATTTTCTTTCAATCTTCAACTTGGATTTCTCAGCATTATACATGTTAGAAATATTAGTCTTTAATACATTTAATGATCGGAGTGAAATATTCTGAACCAATTAGATTAGATGATTCAACATTAACAATGTCTTTAATGAGGGTGCATTTACTCTCAGCTTTTCTCGTCACTAAATGTATCTTATGACGGTATTTCAGCTTTTAACCACGGTATATCTTATGGAAGCTTTTCTCGACTACATTACACTATTACATTAAAGGTCTTTCGTAACAACATAATTTATGAACTTTGCTCCAAAATATCGTTACATTGCATTTAATTTAATAGATTCTCCTCATTACATCCACTAGGGTTGCATTATCCCCAGTGACGGACCCAAAAGTTTTCTGAAGCGGGGCACTCCCGCATAGATAGAAATGGGATGAGTTGGGTCGGTCGAATCTAGTGTATCATTGGTCTTTTTTGTCAAGTGCGTTCAGATTATTATTTTTAACTGGAAATAGTAATCCAATATCGGCTTGAACATATAAGGATTATAGTCTAATTTTGAACTCATTAAGACAATTCTAAATAAGTGTATTTGACTTTTTGAAAGAAAGACATAATTTGGATTAGAAATGATTCATCTTTGCGCCATTTCTGATTTTACATTAGAATCCTCATTATTTTTCATACTATAAAATGATCAAGATTTCGGAGCCGAACTAGGATAATGTCGAATGCTACACATTGTACCACAATATTTGTTGGTACTTGTATGAAATATAATACTATCGTGTTAAAAATGAAGTATAAATCATTTTTATGATTTCATCATTTAATACAAATTTATTTAATGATACGGTTCTTATATCTAACTTTTATCATATTATACATAAAAAATTCAAATGGCATGTCAGTTTGAAACTAATTTATCGCGAAATGACACATTTTTCATGTATGGACTTTTATTCAAGATAAAAGTCTTCAATCTATTAAGTTCATCCCACATATTAGAACTCTTGTCATATCTTTGACCTTTAACTTTGGACAAACATTATTCGCTCTAGGCAAAAAATTACAATGCCACTTTTGAAACAAAGTGTAGTAACCATATCAGCAACATGTCTAACTATAAGGATCTGTTCCATCACAACTTTATAGTTGTTTATATATCTTACTGTAATTGTTATATGTCTTCGATGGAGACCTGTATATCTAATACTTCTTTGAAATATTGACAATCTGATTGAAATAAAGATAGTTGACAAAAATATGACTTAGTAACTACCATAGTAATTATAGTGAACATGATAGTGTTCAACACTATCAGATCATAGACTATGCATAATAACTATAGTAATATTTTTGTCCATTAGTTATATTTCGATAATATTTATGGAGAAACTTCTAATTTTTATGTGCGGGTAGCGGGGGCACAATTTTTAGCTTAAGTACTAATACTAAACTTTGGGGTCGAAAGCGGGGGCACTTGCCCCCCTAGGTCCTCCACTGATTATCCCTACTGTAACAGTATGTACAAAAAGTTACAACAAAGTG
The DNA here is from genome assembly GCA_945859915.1 of Cuscuta epithymum. Taxonomy (NCBI): domain Eukaryota; kingdom Viridiplantae; phylum Streptophyta; class Magnoliopsida; order Solanales; family Convolvulaceae; genus Cuscuta; species Cuscuta epithymum. Next base: position 3,750,613 of record CAMAPF010000938.1, read on the forward strand.
TAATGGTCGTCTCAACATGCCACAAATATTACAACAAATTGGGGAAAATGTAACACTTTTAAACTTGCACAAATGTACCACTTTTTGAAAATACGTATGTTCTGAATAGTTCTCAAATGTAACACTTACTATATGTATACATACGTATAAAAAACATGCACACACACGTATGTATACAACTCTATTGATTTGCACACACATTAGGAAATGTATAAACACTCAACAAATATCTCATTCATTAAATGTAAAATAAACTATACACATCAATCTATAGGTCTAAAGACATATAATAAAATAAACTTGCCAAACACGAATAGCCCTAACATTGCAGCCACTTTTGTCTAAAGGCTTGAACTAGAATAGCAGCTTTGTACGTGAATATAATAGCCCCAACATTGGCACACTTCTTCGTTCTTCGAGAAAACAAATTGAAAGTGTTTGCCCCTATAGACTTGTACTAGAGCAGCGACTTTGTACACCAATAACCAGTGGCGGATCTATGTTCCAAACTATGGGTGTTCATTTATTTTCTATAATTAAAATTTGAAAAGGCAATAAATAATTAAATTAAATTTATACATGTATACTAGCTTATTTTTTCAAATCTAGGTGTTCATATGAACACCTTTGCACCTATATAGCTCTACCACTGCCAATAACCATAACATTGAAGGCACAAGTGAGAAGTCAAAAGAATATGGTTAATTAAGATGTTTTTACTTGGACTAAAATTTGCTAGTCTAGTCTGGCCTGGTCTGGTAAATGTATAGTCCCTATTTATTTTATAAATATCCTAGTACGGACTGCTCTGATCTGATCTCGTGTTGTCTGGTTTGATCTGATCTGGTCTAGGACTAAAAACGGTCTAAGTAAAAACATCCTTAGAATGGTGACATAACTCCCGCAATCTATATATTGTTGCAGAGATAATTAGGAATTACTATTGCAGCAAAAGCTGCCTCCTAAATGTTTAATTAAAAAAAGTAGAATAATCAAATGTGGGTTCAGAATAAAAATAAAAAATACAATTTCAAAATACTACATCTATCAACTGTTAAATATATGAATAGAAATTACTTCAAATAGGACTAAAACTATGGCAAAAACTCAAAATAGGACTTGCTATGTTTTTTTTTCAAAATAGGACCATAGTGGTCCTATTGGAAACATACTCATTTCTTCCTTCCATTCTTACCCCTCCTTTAAATATTAGAGTTAATTATCAAAATAGGACTAAAAATCATTCACTTTGCACAAATAGGACCAAAAAATAAACTATGTTTCCATAGGACTAATTATTTTTGTCTTGGACAAATATACCCTTATACCTATTGGAATGTTTTAATTCATAATAAAATAATAAAAAATAATGAAAATTCGTAAAATATACCAAAAAATTAATAAAAATATTTTGAATAATAATAAATTTAAATAAAAAAATTTTAAAAAAAATAAAAAATAAAAAAAAATTAAAAAAAATTAAAAAACAAATCAAAAAAATATTTTTTTTGTCACCACCGCCTATACCGCCCTAGCACCACCACCTCTAGTCATTTGGGGGAAAAATGCCAAATTTATTATGAATTCCATATTTTTGACATAATTCAGAATGATTTAAGATGGAAGAAAAAAAATGTTGGCATTCTCAAAGACAAATATGCCATATTTTTGGCATTTTCCGAAAAAAATGGAAGTTTGTAGGAAATATGACATTTTTTTTAACGGTCGGAGGTGGTGGTGCAGGGAGGCGGTACCACCACCTCCTGTCACCGGGGTAAAAAAAAAATGCCAAAAAAATTATGAATGCCATATTTTTGGCAAAAGTCAAAAGGATTCAAGTTGGCAGAATGAAAATGTTGCCATTCTCATAGAAAAATATGCCATTTTTGTGGAATTTTAAAAAAAAGTGGCTTTTTTTACACCGATCGGAGGTGGTGGTTCAGGGAGGTACTACAGGCGGTGGGAAAGGTATCCATATTTTTTATAATTTTTTTTATGGAGTTTTACTATTTTTTTTATTAATTTTCAAAAAAAAAATTAAAAAAAAAAATTTCTTATTTTTTATTTTATAAAAATTTTATTAATTTTTTTATTATTTTTCTACGAATTATTGAAATTTTTTCGAATTTATTATGAATTAAACATTTAATTATGACTTTTAGCTATCTTTTACTAATATTTATAGAAATTACTTCAAATAGGACTAAAATTATGGCAAAAACTCAAAATAGGATTTGCTATGTTTTTTTTTCAAAATAGGACCATAGTGGTCCTATTAGAAACATACTCATTTCTTCCTTCCATTCTTACCCCTCCTTTAAATATTAGTAAAAGATAGTTAAAAGTCATAATTAAATGTTTAATTCATAATAAATTCGAAAAAATTTCAATAATTCGTAGAAAAATAACAAAAAAATTAATAAAATTTTTATAAAATAAAAAATAAGAAAAAAAAAAATTTTAATTTTTTTTAAAAAAAAAAAATTAATAAAAAAATAGTAAAACTCCATAAAAAAAATTTTAAAAAATATGGATACGTTTCCCACCGCCTGTACTACCTCCCTGAACCACCACCTCCGATCGGTGTAAAAAATGCCACTTTTTTTTAAATTCCACAAAAATGGCATAATTCTCTATGAGAATGCCAACATTTTCATTCTACCAACTTGAATCCTTTTGACTTTTGCCAAAAATATGGCATTCATAATTTTTTTGGCATTTTTTTACCTCGGTGACAGGAGGTGGTGGTACCGCCTCCCTGCACCACCACCTCCGACCGTTAAAAAAAAATGTCATATTTCCTACAAACTTCCATTTTTTTCGGAAAATGCCAAAAATATGGCATATTTCTCTTTGAGAATGCCAACATTTTTTTTCTTCCATCTTAAATCATTCTGAATTATGCCAAAAATATGGAATTCATAATAAATTTGGCATTTTTTCCCCAAATGACTAGAGGTGGTGGTGCTGGGGCGGTATAGGCGGCGGTGACAAAAAATATATATTTTTGATTTTTTTTTAATTTTTTTTTTAATTTTTTTTTAAATTTATTATTATTCAGAATATTTTTATTAATTTTTTGGTATATTTTACGAATTTTTATTATTTTTTATTATTTTATTATGAATTAAAACATTCCAATAGGTATAAGGGTATATTTGTCCAAGACAAACATAATTAGTCCTATGGAAACATAGTTTATTTTTTGGTCCTATTTGTGCAAAGTGAATGACTTTTAGTCCTATTTTGATAATTAACTCTTCTCTTATTTATTCATTCTGTTCAATTTCCTAGTTTTTTTTTACAAATATGAATAATATAAATACCTGAATCTCTTCAAGACCCCAGTAGTTCAAAAGATCTCTAAGTTGCTGTCGGGGAATTGTTTTTGGACACTTACCCCATCGTTCTGCATCAGTTGCGTATAATAAAAACGGTCTTTCTTTGTTCTTGACATATGAACACGCCAAGGGTTCTTTGTTCTTACATTTGGACATGGGTTCGGTCGAATGGAAGAATTTGGGAAAGGTTAGATAGATACTTGGTGAATCAAGGTTTTATTGACTCTTTTGCAACGGTTCATACACATCATTTGACTATTTGAGTAAGGTTTCCTCGTATCACTGTCCTATTTTCCAAAATATGTGTTTTACTATAGATGACTTTCTTTCATTTGTGACGCATGAGTGGAATGAGTATCCAAGAATTGGAGGCATGCGAGGAATGTGTTTAAAGCTAAGGGACCTAAAGTCAGGCCTAAGGGTCTGGAACAGGGAGGTATTTGGCGACATATTCAGTGAAATAAAAAAATTGGAGCAAGAGGCAATTGAAGCGGAGAAGGCTTTTGAGGAGATTCTTAATGAGGAGCCAAGGGCAGTTTGTCATAAAAAAACATGCTATTTTGCTCAAGGGGATAAATCAAAAGGAGACATATTGGAAACAAAAAAGCTAACATTAAGTGGTTGAAGGAAGGGGATGCCTATTCTAAATTTTTTCACTCTGCGGTAAAGGATAAGGTTCGTAACAATTCATTCGAGCTATTAAGAAGATTGATGGAGAGTGGTGCTACAATACCCAAGATACTGGGGAAGAGGTAATTAATTTTTTTGAGAAGTTATATCAATTTGAACCTACTGATTCGTATGATAAGGCGCTTCAATATATCCCTAATATTTTAGATGAGGAAGAAAATGCTATGTTAGTTGGGTTACGAAATGAATTGGAAGTACAGGAGGCTGTTTAGGGTCTTAGTGAGGATTCGGCACTAGGATCAGATGGATTTAGGGGTCTAAAGAGGGTGTTGAGACTTTATTAAACAAGATGTTGTATAGGCGGTTCATGAACTTCTCTTGGGAATTCCTATCCCGAAAGGGGTGGGTAGCGTTAATATGGTGCTGATACCTAAGAAAAAATCCAGTTACTTTAGGGGATTTCTGGTCGATCTGCCTTTCTACTTTTCTGAGTAAAATCAATACTCGTACTTTAGCTAACAGAATGGCGTTAGTCCTTCCCACAATCATATCTAGCGAGCAATTGGGGTTTATGAAAAGAAAGGAGATCAAGTATCAAGTTTAGGGGGACAAAACTTGGTTATTAAGCTGATATGGCGAAGGCTTTTGATAAAGTGGTTTGGGATTTCTTGGATGCTATTTTGGAAAATTTTGGCTATGGGCGACCAATTAGGAATCTCATTATGGGAAACCTAAGGGCAACATATATTTCGATCTTGTTGAACGGTGTTTCTGTTGGCTATTTTCAACCTCACAAAGGGGTTAAACAAGGTCATCCGTTGCCACCATTTCTTATCATTATTATGTCAGAAACCTTTTTCTAGGGGTTGAAGAGCACTTTGTCGTAGTGTGCCTCAAATTAAATTCACTACTAAGGGCTAATATCGTAGTATACTAGTATAGCGTAGTAGAGTTCGTATCCACAAGGAAATGAGCTTTTCGCGTATGTGTAAGCATAATAAATAAAAGTAAACGGAAGGGGAATTGGATATTTTGATAATTGGGAAAGCAAATAAAATACTTAAATGAGTGAAATAAAATATCAAAGGTAATTAGTCTTGGTTTTGCTTTTATCCACTTAATGAAATGTTCGTCGATCCCGGTTATATCTTTAACTATCTTCCTCTCGAATACTCAATCGAGGAGTATATCCAGTTCATTGAGGGTAGTTATTAATAACGAGACGCGTTCATTAATAAAACTTACTATCAAATTAATATAAAACACGCTTTGTATATTTACTCGATAGTAGCAATAAATTCAAGATGAAAACGATTGAAATTGATAACCTCAACACAAGCGGTTTATTGGTTTAATCAATATAATAAATTCCCCTTAGATTATTAACCATGAGACACATGCATTAATAATCCAAGTTTACTACCGTGAAAAGATCGAATGATTAACAAGCGTATTCGTCGATCATTCTAGTAATAATTAATATATGAGACAAAACTAGTTGATCCTTTAAGTAATGCTCAAAATATTAAAATGAAATATGAATAGGAATTAATTAATATTCAAGGAATAATATTAAAGAAGATATAAATCCTACTATAACTAATGTTAAGATGTTAACTAATTGTCATTTTAGTAACACTCCCCAACATTAATATAGAGGAAGAAAATAAATATACTACTCTAACTAATGTCGAGATGTTAACCAATTGTCATCTTAGTAACACTCCCCAACATTAATATAGAGATAGTATTAAGGGAAAAATTAATATTCAAGGTAGAAGATTAAAGAAAATAACTCACAACTTACAATTCATTAAGCTTCAAAGTAGCAAAACCAAGATGGAAAGACTATCTAAATTACAAGAATAAAGTGTATATGAAAGAGGGGATTAAATTGGTCTCTAAAATAGGAAGGAAAAGGGTGTTTTTATAGGAGAAGTGATGTGGTTGGGTCTAAGACATAATCTGATTTTCCATGTTCACTTGCTTTATTTGATCTCTTATGATCTCCGGGTCAAATCATATCTGATTTTTCACATTTCTTTGTTCTCCATGAAGCTTCCTCTTGTCTCCAATGCTCCTTTCTTATGCTCCCAAGCCCCTTCCTCTTTTTTTCATCATGTTTTTGCTTACATGTCAAAATATCTTAATATCTTCTAATTCCACTTTAATTTTGGAAGATAAAGATTACACCGTAATTGTACAAAAGCCAAGTAAACATAATATAAAACCATTCTAAAATGTGGTGTTTATGCACTACTAAATAGTACACATCAAATATCCTCATGCTTAATCTTTTACTCGTCCTCAAGTAAAGTGCAATTCGATTAAGTTCAATACTTAGGAGTGTCATGTTTCTTCTCACATTTAAAATCGGTTCCTTCTCCCAAGGTTTTATCTGTTCATGCTCCCCCCGCTAAGCTTTTTGTGCTAGCCTTTGAATATTTCGAGAAGCTCTTTGAAAAAACCCGAACGAGTATGGCCTGTACCCGATCTGGCATCTTGTTGTTTGAACTTACACACGAAATTTTCTCCTACAAAAAATAAAATTTATCTCGTTTTCTCTCATTTTGCCTAGGAGTCCTTTTCGGGTTTTCATCGTAGCTCCCCATTTTTTCTTCATCTCACTAGCAAATGGGGTTAAGCTGGGAATATGGATTTGGGATGGGGTAGAAAATCAAAGTGTGTACCCGCACTTTTCAATTTATTCAAGGTAAATGAAAAAACATAAAAGAAAATTAAAAACAAAATTACACAAACACACAGTTAAAAAGTGTAGCCTTTCCCCGGCAACGGCGCCAAATTTGACGAGCACTTTGTCGTAGTGTGCCTCAAATTAAATTCACTACTAAGGGCTAATACCGTAGTATAGCATAGTAAGGTTCGTATCCACAGGGAAAGACGCTTTTCGCGTATGTGTAAGCGTAATAAATAAAAGTAAACGGAAGGGGGGATTGGATATTTTGATAATTGAGAAAGCAAATAAAATACTTAAATGAGTGAAATAAAATATCAAAGGTAATTAGTCTTGGTTTTGCTTTTATTCACTTAATGAAATGTCCGTCGATCCCAGTTATATCTTTAACTATCTTCCTCTCGAATACTCAATCGAGGAGCATATCCAGTTCATTGAGGGTAGTTATTAAAAACGAGACGCGTTCATTAATAAAACTTACTACCAAATTAATATAGAACACGCTTTGTATATTTACTCGATAGTAGCAATAAATTCAAGATTGAAATTGATAACCTCAACACAAGCGCTTTATTGGTTTAATCAATATAATTAATTCTCCTTAGATTATTAACAAGCGTGAAAAGATAACCTCAACGCATGCATTAATAATCCAAGTTTACTACCGTGAAAACATTGAACGATTAACAAGCGTATTCGTCGATCGATTCTAGTAATAAATAATACTCCGTATATGATACAAAACTAGTTGATCCTTTAAGTAATGCTCAAAATATTAAATTCAAATATGAATAAGAATTAATTAATATTCTCCTACCTAGGGGAGAATTTGCCTAATTCATGGGGAGGCGGAACCTATGGTTGATAGAGGTACTACCTCTATCAAATGGAAGCACACAAGTGACAGAGTTTTTAGTTCCAAATCAGCTAATGGGGAGGGGAAGAATATTATTTATTTCAAACATCTGATTGTTTGTGCAGGCAGAGTGCTGCGGAATCGAGTCGACAAGGCTGAAGTCTCAGCATTGTTTCCAAATCGACCGCAGGGCAATGGTTCTGTCAACACTCCGAAGGCTTTAATGGACGATAGTGTGAATCACTACAAGAAGATGGTTATTGAAGAGGAGGACAACGAACTGAATTTCGATGAAAAAGGAGGCGGGAGCATGTACTTGGACAGACAAAAAAACGGGGAGGCGGCGGGTCCGGGCTTCTAGACCCGCCGGACGTGGGACTGGTATTTTTGTGCAAGAGAACAAGTTATGGTGTTTATTTTTTTTGTTGTTTTGCACTTTAATTTCCTGGTTAAGACTGTTGTCATTTATTTTTATTTTGTTTGTTGCTGTAAGACTCTTGCATTAGGATTGGGTGACGAGAGATCTGCATTAACCGTCTTTGACTCAATTATGCCCAAGTTAGGATCAACGAGTTAGTTCTTTTAACCTCTATCTGAATGCTGTGATATCAATCCAAGCCCCTAGCTTCTTCCCAAAAAAAACTCTCCCCAACGTTAGGAAGACCAATGCCGTCTCTCTTTTATTCAGGAATACTTGATGCATCTTGCTCAGAGCCTCAGACTCCTCTCCACATTCTTCACCGTCGTGTGCCGCTCCTAGATTTGCACTTGTGAAAGTCCTTGCATTTTTTAGAGGAACAAAGAAACACTCTCCGATCCCTCTAAAGGTTTAAGGTTGATTGCTCAATAGTTCCGAAAAGTGTTATTGGTCCGAATTTTTTCTTTTTAGATGGGTCGGGCAAAAATACCCATACTAACCAAGCCCGACAAATCGGGCTCATCACAGATGATTCCTAAAATATCTAACCCGCTTAATTAGACCAGTCAAAACATGAAACAATTGCCTTTAATATAAAATCAATATAATATAACAATATTCTTTATTGTTATGGTGTGAGGAAAGAGGAAGATTTGTGTAGGTTGGTTTGGGGTTGTTAGGGGTTATGGTGTGAACAGGGGTTATATCCAGGAATGCAGGGTGGGGTGGGCTAAGCAGTAAAAGAATTTGTTACTACACACAAGAGGTTTAACTTAAGGCTGTTATCGAACCAAACTTTTTTTTTTTGAAGTATTCGAGTTCTAGCATGATTTCGAATTTAATTTAACAACCCGAACTTAGCGAAGTTCAAACTCGAACACGGGCTAGATTTTTAGTTGGAATAGTTATTGAAGCCAAGTTTGAGCATAGTGATATTCAATTCGGTCCGAACTCGAGCCTATCGATAACTCATAAATTATAGGAATAAAATTTATATATCTTAACATTTAAATGTTTTAGTGCAATTTTATAATTTTTTAATGATTATTAAAGACTCTGGTATTTATTGGTATGAATTGAAGTACTTCTTTAAAGGTATAAAACTAATAAGTAAAAAGAATCGGTGTACATATAACTAATAAGTATTCCTATTTCACAATTGAATTGAGATTTTTAATTTTTTTCTTATATTTCCAAACAATAAATAAATCTAGAAGTATTAGGTAGTATATAAATGTAATCTTAAATAAAAACATGCAATATTTTACAAAAAAAACTCATGATTCTTTTTCCCGGTAGATAAACCACTAAAATTAGTCGGGAGCATTGCCAAGTTTTATTAGGGAAAAAAAGAAAGTGCAAGAGGAGAAGGGGACAAGACCAAGATCTCTCCAAAAAGGGCATACCCTTTTTAAAAAAACAATGATAATAAAAATAGTGAAATTGGGCCATAAAAAACCCAATTAAAAGAGAAATGAGAAAAAAGGATACCAAAAAATTCATGATAAATATAATAGTATTACTATATTAATAATAGTAATATAATATAATATAATATAATATAATATAATATAATATAATATAATATAATATAATATAATATAATATAATATAATATAATATAATATAATATAATATAATATAATATAATATAATATAATATAATATAATATAATATAATATAATATAATATAATGTAATATAATGTAATGTAATGTAATGTAATGTAATGTAATGTAATGTAATGTAATGTAATGTAATGTAATGTAATGTAATGTAATGTAATGTAATATAATATAATATAATATAATATAATATAATATAATATAATATAATATAATATAATATAATATAATATAATATAATATAATATAATATAATATAATATAATATAATATAATATAATATAATATAATATAATATAATATAATATAATATAATATAATATAATATAATATAATATAATATAATAATCGTCAAATTACTGTTTAGCATAATAATTTTGTAAATTGATGTTGTAATATAAAATATAAAATACTATAACTTCAAAGGAGTAAGTGATGATGTGGTGTGAGTGGGTGAGATAGGAGTATTGTACTCCATATGTAAACAAATCTCAATTTTTCCCACACCGGTTGCAAATAATGGTTCATCCTACTCAGTATCCTATAAAAGAATTGCTCCTTACGTAAATTGGAAGCAACGATGACTACAAATCTACAATAAGCCCCTTGCTCGGCTTTATGCCGTGGGATCATATGTTGTCATGGTTATGGCCTTATGGGCTTTTAATTGTTTGACTTGTCTTTAATCATGCCTTTGGGGTGGGCTAGACAATACTTTTAGGATGGGCTGGAATGGGGTTATTTCAGATCCGAAACAGATCCTTGTGAAGACTAGAATGTATGTTGATGGCTGGGGACTTGCACAACAACCAGTAGGTCGTGAAAGCATTATTAGAAGGCCTACAATTTCAGCTTGGAAGAAACCTTCTCCGGAAAGATACAAGTTGAATGTGGATGCAGCTGTGAGAGAAAAGATGTGTGGTCTGAGATGGGTATTACGTAATGAAGCAGGGGATTTTATTGCAGGTGTGGCGAAGGTTGGGCACGGAGTTTTGTCCTCATTGGAAGATGAGCTTATTGGAATTAGAGAGGCTTTGAGCTGGATGAAAGAAAGAGGTTGGGATAGTGTTGAGGTGGAGTCAGACTCGTCGGGGGCTGTGGCTGAGATTCTTCAGGAGTCGAGTGTTTCTTTAGTCGGGATTATTGGTGGTGATATTCAAGAAATTGCTTTGGGCTTTACCGACATATCTTTTTTTTCACATTAGACGGTCAGCGAACAAGGCGGCTCACAAGATATCTAAAGTCGCTTGTTCTGTGTCTGACTGTGTTTATTGGGATGATTTATCTCCTTCTTTCATTACTCATGTACTAAACTCGGATTCTTTGAATGATAGTTAATTGTTTCATCTTAAAAAAAATAACAATATTCTTTATAAATAATTTGTAACACACGACTAAAATTAACATGGTAAACTAAAAGGAGTATGAAAGAATTGAAACTGGATTTTCGGAAGTCATCATATCTTCTTAGAAAATAATACACTACATAATGATTAAATTATATACCCTACCTTCTCCATTACTCTATAGAAGTATAGAACCCAAATTGATAATGACATATTTACACTACATAGAACCATTCAGGATTTATGGTTCAGGGCGAAACATTTTCATTAATTAGTGTAGGACTTTGCCGTAGGAACATTATTCAAGAAAATGTTTTTATTAACACAAACATTCAATTTAAATGTACTGTATCTAGATTTATATAATGACAAAAATAACTAAAATTAATATATGAAGTACTCTAGAAAATGATATACATAAATTAAATCCTAATCAAGTCTAAGTAATACCATATCAAAATAAAAATTATATTATTAATTTTTTATAAAAAGTAGTTTTTTTTTTTAAAATATTACTGCGGAGTAATAAAAAACCTATGAGCTGTGACTATAAGAGCATCTCCAATGATCCCTTTTAAGGACTTGCTTGCAATTTTATAGCTAATAGTTTATCTTTGGAGCATTGCTTAACCTTTTGCTTGAGAAAGCTAATTAGTCAAAATGAGCTACTAGTTTGAGCAAATAAATGATTAAATATAACATTATTAATAATAAATGAAGAAGAAGATGACATAGCTAACCTTTGGAGTAAATTTTAATTTTGCTGCAAATGCTTATGTGGCTAGTCAAGCTACGAAGGTAATTAGCTAACGGTTGGAGATGCTCTAAGCGATTAGGGGTAAGTTTTATAGTCACTATAATGTAACATTTGAATGCAATTAATTAGTCACTAAAAGTTATTAGATCATATTTTTTTCTACTTCACTTATTTTGGTTATATATTTGTAATTATTTCTATAATTTTATGTTACTATTTTATATAGTTGGCTCAAATTATATTTTTATTAAAGCTAGGAGAGTTTAATGTTCATTATTTATGGAATAAAGTCTTTAAAAAAGACAAAAGTCAATGAGTTGTATAATTTTTATATTTCCCAAATATTTATATTTTGAATTCACTTCATAATATATATATATATATATATATATATATATATATATATATATATATATATATAAATTAACTAGTGCATATGATGTTATAGTATTGCTTGTTATTTTATAAAATTGGATACTTTTGAGTTGTTAAAAATAAATTAAACATTATAAAAATAGTTTTTTTTTATAAAATAAGTATCTTAAGCCCTAAATCAATGAGCTGTGTTGTTATTCATTTGTCAAAGTCAAGAAATTAATATCATTTTTTATGTTCAGGAAGAGAAACACTAAAATTGACTAAAATAGTTATCATGATAAAATATTTTAAAATTTTCTTCTTTGAGAACTCATATTAAGTACTATATCATGAAATATTATAAATTAATTTTGAAAAGAGGAAAACATATCCATATCTATATCTATATCTATATAATATAATAAAGCAAACCTTGGTAGAATGATTTAGAGAAAGTTTTGACACATGGTAATACTCTTCATGGGAAAATTCGCCAAGTGGCTGTGCCATATTAAATTTTAATCCATGTTCCTACGTAGGAGTTACGTATAAACACATATACATGGCATAAATTATATACACAACATTTATATGCATTTAAAAGAAGATAAAAGGAAAACCTATTTAGCTTCTAAAATTGGATGTAGATAAACATAAAGGAAACTTTTGAGCTTCTTAGAACACATATATGCTACATAATTTGTACTTACATCATTTATAAGCATTTAAAATGATCAAGAAAAATCCATCCACCTTCCAAAACTCCACATATACATACTTTGTATGATGTATTATCTCCGTTCCACTACAAGAATTTTCGGAGTTTAGTGTCTGAAAATCCGACACTGAATCCGTCACTAACGTCATTAGTGTCGGATATTAGTGGCGGATGTTCCGACCCTAAAACCTGGACACAAAATGGATTAGTGTCGGATAAATTGGGCGGAAGCAAAGTAGCGGCGGAAGTTTGTGGCTGCAATTCCGCCATTACAATTAGTGTCTGATATTCCGCCACAAAAATCCGTCAGTGATATATATTTTAAAATAAATAATTTTGTTTTTTAAATATGCTTTAAAAATATAAAACGGAAAATTAATTTAAAATTCCTATTTAGCATTACCAAATAACGTACATCCCCCCATAATTTTGAACAGTGTTTTTTTAAATATATAAATTATTTTTTAATAACATATATACTTTTAATAATATAAACAAAATAATTCTGCAAGATTTATATTCCAAAAAATGTAGATCTAAATTCTCAATGCAAATCACAAAACATCTAATAGACTTTCAACACATAACATTTAATGTATTGATCAAAAGCTTGCTAATAAATAAACATTCATCATTCATCATTCATCAATCCATAGTGAAATGCAACATTAAAAAAACACATTAATATCAAACTTAACACAAATCTAATGAGAGAGTTATTCATCAAGAGAGTCCATGGAGTCTTTAGAGGATTCTGATGTGGCAAAGAAACTTGGTGCATCGATCCCCATTGATTTCAAAAATGGCAGCCACGTTTGTTCAAAGTTCTTGGGCTGTGAGTCAGGTTCCTTGTCTTGAATAATGTCATCCACAATTGGCATTTCAGGGGGGAGTTGATCACCTTCTTAAATTAAGAACTCCCTCATGCGTGCATCCCAAAAAACACAAAAATCATGCAACCGACGAGCTCTTGATGAAGACGAGTGTTCTGCATTACAAACACTTACTCGATGAAGGAAAGCCTTTGAATAACTGCCCGTTCCAAGAACTCTTTTCTTGTTGCACCCAACGATTTCCAAGTATCTTGAAGATAACTTAGCTGAAGAGATATTAGGTGTTGCAGAGCTTTCCTCTTGACTTGAAGGTTCAGATTGTTGTGGGCTATCATCTTGACAAACATCGTACAATTTACTCAAAGCCTCCTATACATATAAAAACTAACAAACATAAGTACACCTACAAATAAATTGAACAATAGAAGCTGCCATATGCCACATTCTATTTTAGCCATAGCTACCAATAGAAGCTACAAATATTACAGAGTTCTGCCACATTTTGTAGACCTACAAAATATCAAAGCCACATTGATATTTTGGAACCACAAAATAAGTAAACCTGCAAAAAACAAACAACAAAAGTTCTGTGCAGGGTATTTTTTTACAACAAAAGTTCAATATGTTACACTTGTTATGTGACTATATAGCGATCCAGGGAGTTCCAAAAGTGTCAAACACAAAAATAGTATAAATAGAAATCACTTCTTTGGCCTGCTGGATGCAAATTGTACTTAAGAATTCTGTCAAACACAAAATTCATTCACCAATGAATCAAAACAGATTAAAAGTGTAAAACACTAAATGAAATCAGTTTCATACTTTCCTCAGGCAAAAGCTTACACACACAGACTGTCAAATTTACTTAAAACAATTGAAATCACTAAAAAGGGAAAAGTTAATATCATTAATCCCACATATTAGTTTGAAAGCACTAAAACAGTCAAAAGTTCATAATTGCCGTCCGTCTTTCCATCCCAGATGGCTTGGTCTCCATGAACTGTTGGTCGAATAGCATTCAATTTTTGTTATCGTTCATGATAAACAATGTCAAATTTGAATTTGGATTGACCAAGTTAACTTTTTCAAATCTGAAAGTCAAAGAAAGATGTTAAAATTTGAAGATGGTTGAAAATCAAAATACGAAGTAAAACAAAATGAAGTTGAAGTGGGAAGGAGATAATGAGATGTGGTGGAGGGAGAACATAAAAAGAAGAAATACAATAGAGAATAATTAATGGTTGGAGCAATCCTGGATCTGGAAAACATGGCTACAACCCAAATCACTTGAACTCTTCTTCCTTATTAGTGTGGTATCCGTCAATTGCATCAGAAAGGAATAAAGAAGAAGAAAGGGGCAGGAGGGAAAAATGAAAAGAAAACAGAAAAAAAAATGCAAATGGGGAAGATGACCGCAGGCAAAGCTAGGCTTGACTACTTGAGTCGTCCGTCCTGCATTTACTTTCCTTCGTTTACCTTTTTCTTTTTTAATTTGTTTACCTGTTTAGTAAGTAGTAGGTCACATCGGATCAACATGAGAAGACAACCCATAAATTTCAGATTATTTTAGAATTATCCATACTTGAGATTAATATGAGAAGACTGTCAATAGTTGAGATTATTCGTGTGAATTTTTCGCTAAAAAAATGCAACAATTTTTTATCATCACAAAACATATCATTTACATCAAGGAAAAAAGAAGCATATTATTCCATAAAACTAAACAATATTACATTTTAAATACTTCTAGTTTAAGCTTAAATGTAACCGTTTTTGTAGTATATAGCAAAATATGTACTACGTACAAAGTAAATTAAAGAGTAAGTGAATACCTTTATCACATCGTGTGAAGCACAAGTAATAAGCTCTCCATTCTTCCTTTTGTCTGGGTGATAAGTGCCATACATCTTCACAGGATTTATTTCTTTGCCTGTGGCCCTCAACTAAAACAAAGTATCAAAATTCATATAAGTATGATGAATCTATTAGTATATAATAGCACTCAATTAGCAATGCTTCTTATTAAGAGGCATTGAAACTGTGTGAACAAAACAAAGTGTTCGAAAGAATTTCTAAATCAATAAATACATAATACCTCCATATCAGCCTCTTACTAAAAAACTTTCCATTCTTATTATTAGTTAAAATGAATAAAATAATGCCATCACATCCTAGCAATCTAAATTTGGTATCCATGGAAATCTAACTGCATTTTTAATCTTTTTACCATGAATAGTACTAAATTAAATGTCTATAGACATTTAATTTGGTCAACTTTATAGACATTTAATATAGTCACTGAATGTCACTTTTTTGAAAAAATATTAAATTAAGTCATATTTTTGTGTTTTGAATTTAATTTAGTACTATTCATGGGAAAAGGCCTAAAAAAAATCCCTGCATAGTGTCTTTAGGGCTTTATTGACTGGAAGTGTCTTTTGTGCAAAATGCTAGACTTATTGACTTCAATCAAGCAATGGTGCAAGTGCAAGTTACAACTGCAGCGTGCTTTGCTCTGACAGTGTGCCTTTCTCATTATAGTACACATTGAAAATCTAACTGCTTTGCTCTGACAGTGTGCCTTTCTCATTATAGTAAAAAATCTCATATCACTTGCAGCATTGTTATACTCAATAATCTGTTTTTTTAATAATAATACTCAATAATCTGTTACTACTACATGGAGTAACGAGGTATAACTAAAAATAAGACCAACATGCTAAAGCCATTTAAAATCTTACCTCCTGTGTAGCTACATCAACAGCAGCTCGGGATCCCCCATACTGCTTGCACCTATCCCCACCAGCAAGGCGGTTTTTTTTACCGGACTTAGATGCCCTTAGGAACTGTTTAGACCTCATATATTCTTTCACAACTGACCAAGTGAAATCGTTCACAGTTACAGGCCGCTTGTTCCTTGAAAATTTGAATTAGTTAGACAAACAAATTATGTAAACCATGTATCTTGAAAGAAAAATTGAATATTGAGAAGAAAAAAAACAAAACATTTATCATTCTACCTTATTCGAGTCAAAATGTTGGAGTAGGCATGTTCTTTCAAATAATTTATATAACCTTCTTTTATTTGCTCATCACTGAACTGCTCAATATCCCAAGTAACTAACCTCTGTGCAATAACAAATAATTGATTTAAGAAACTAAATAATTAAAAATGATTTACTACAGAATTAAAATAACCTTAAACTGATCCCAATAAAGCTTCTTTGTTCTCTCTGGAACCCATTTCCAATGTTGGCATGCAGGGTGCAAATTATATCTGATTTGTTTACCCACAATTCTCTGGAATCTCAAACTTCTTTGGTTGATAACTACGTTTGTTAGGCTGCATTTTAATGAATTGAGTTAGTTAGATTGAAGTTAAAAAAGTATAAAACAGTGTTCTGATGGTGAACACTGAAACTCACTTCTTGGTTGCATTTACACCAACGTTGGGCTTTTCAAATTGTGCAACTGATACAGGTTTGAAAGGGTCCAGAGGTGATTCCCCCCAATTAAGATGAGCGTATACTTCCGGCTTCCATTCTTTGGGATCCTCTTCGGTATCTTCATTTGAAATGTGTGTGGCAGCATTGTCTTCTAGTGGATCCTCACCAGTTTCAGGTGTTGATGAGTTATTCTCATCATTGGATAATGGTTCGAGGTTTTGGAGTGTTGGAATTACACGTTGTTGGTTATTTGTGGCTGACTTATAATAAGTTTTAACATCTACCTTTCAAAACGATACATCCATCGATATTGTGGAGGCCCCCCAAGCAAAGCTTCATCTGGTAAGTGCACAACAAGGTGTTCTGTAGGATCAAAGAATGAGGGTGGAAAAATCTTCTCCAACTTGCACATGATCACGGGGATATCTTCCTTTAGCTTCTCAATGCCACGGACCAATATAGTCTTTCTTGTTAGCTCACGAAAGAATAAGCTAATCTCCGTAATGGCCTCCCAAATCCAATCAGGTAGCATCTCTCTGAAAGCAACCGGTAATAGGCGTTGCATGAAGACATGACAATCATGGCTCTTCATACCAAATACCTTAAGTTTGTCCATTTGCACACAACGCCCTAATCGAGATGCAAAACCATCTGGGAACTTTAATGAATCAATCCAGTTGATCAAGACACCTTTTTGTTCATTTGAAAGGGTGAAAGGAGCTTTAGGGTATTTCCCCCGAGAGTCTCTCTCCATGTTCGGCCTATGACAAATTTGTTCCATATCTATTCTCCCTTGCGTATGATCCTTCGATTTTCCTGGTACTCCCAAAATTGTATAAAAGATATTTTCAAAGAAATTATTCTCTATGTGCATGACATCAAGGTTGTGTCTTATGAGCAAATCCTTCCAGTACGGGAGATCCCAAAAGATGCTACGCTTCTTCCATCCAATATCTTTTCCAGCAATTGCATTATGCTCCATACCACCCAATTCAGTAACTGACATAAAACCATTTACCTCATCATAGCAGTACAACCCATCCCTGTGAATCGGAGGACCATACAAGATTGATTTACCTTTAGTAAAGTTATTTTCATCAAACCGAAATGGATGGTGACCTGGTAAAAACTTCCTGTGATTATCAAACCAACTATGCTTTTTACTGTGGGGTAGCCAGAATGCTTCAGTAAACTCAGTACAATATGGACATGCAAACTTTCCCTTTGTGGTCCATCCTGATAACATCGCATATGCTGGAAGATCACTAATCGTCCATAGCAAAATCGCTCTCATATTAAAGTTATGCTGTGAAACTGCGTCATATGTCGTGACACCAACCTCCCACAATTCCTTAAGCTCCTCCACCAGTGGTTGCAGGTACACATCGATCCCTTTCGCTGGATTCCTTGGTCCTGGAACTAATATAGTTAAAAATAAGAATTGTTATTTCATACACATACATACCTGGAGGCAAATTATACGGTGTCACAATCACAGGCCAACATGAATATTGTTGTCCAAATTGACCAAAAGGTTGGAACCCATCTGTGCATAGACCAAGTCTCACATTTCTCGGACCTGCAGCAAACTTTGGATAAACATTATCAACATGAATCCACGCCTTTGCATCTGACGGGTGGCGCATTACTCCTTCCTCACTGTGGTGAAATTTATGCCACCTCATATCATCTGCTGTAGCAGATGAAGCATAGAGTCGTTGCAGCCTAGGAGTAAGAGGAAAGTACTCCATTTTTGCAAGTGGAATACATTTATTTGACTGGTTGCTAAAGTCGTACCTTGCAGTTGAGCAAAATTTACATTCCAATAACTCACTATCTGCTCTCCAATATAACATGCACCCGTTCGGGCAACAGTCGATGGATTGATGGCTCATTCCTAACACAGATAGTTTTCTTTTGATTTTGTTGAAATTTGGAATTGGATTGTTTGGGATGCTTGATGGGAAAAACCTATTTACGAATTGAGAAATTCTATCCATTGCAGCCTCTGATAAATGCATCTCAGTTTTTATATTCAGCATTTCTGTCATTGCACTCAATTGCGTCATCGGACAGCCATCGAAACACGGTTGGCTCATTGTATCCAACATTTCATACATTTGTGTTGTGATAGGACAAGGTTCATCTGCAGCCTCACCGTGATCAAATCCCATTGGGAGTTCATTCCTTATTGCATCTTCAAACATTGATTTGTACGGATCATATTGCCCTTGAGATGTGTTGACATGAGATGAGCTACTTTCATTCAAATAAACTAATCCATTTGAATTATGTGGCTCCCCATGTGCCTCCCATACATAATAATCTTCCACAAAACCCTTTTCAAATAAATGTTGCTTAACAATATCCCATGTCAGCCACTTTTTGTTCTTGCACTTTCTACAAGGACATGCAATAACACCAGTTGGATATAAGTTTACCGCACTTTGGATAAATTCGGCAACTCCTTCCTTAAAATCTTCATTTAGAACTCCACGTCTTGCAAGCCTTTTATACATCCATGATCTATCCTGGCTCATTGTAAAACCTATACAAGATATAATATTACACAATATTATTGATTCATATCACTAAATACTTTTTTTTTAACGGAATATCAATAAATATTCATAAGCACTATTTAAAATGTAATTATTGTTTTTAAACCGTAAATGAAACATCAACCTTTTTTGTTTATATTTCTTAACTAATAACAAATTAAAATTTTCATGTATATATTTATCATTTAAATTACTCAAACTAGGGCCCACAATCTCTATATTTTAAAACACCAACAAACTATTATACATACCCATTCACGTGTTGAACATATACTTAAAAAGAAATATCTGTTACACACTCTTCACATTAACCTAACATTAAAAATTCATCATATTTCATGTAAATATAAAAACATGAATCAACAACTAAAGTAATATCAATTTTTTACTATCACTAATGAAATGGGCCGGTTGCCAAAAAAATGAAATGGGCCATTTTTTCCAAACATTACCTAAATCTACCAAAAGGACTATTAATCTTTAAATTAGTTTATATAATCAATTATTCAACAACATGATTTGACAAATTCTAAAAGATGGACTAATAAAGAAAACTTATTTAAAACATGGACCTCTAAGAACTCAATATAATTTGAATATTTAACAAAAAAACAGGATGCCATATATTTAGTTGAAATATTTAAGGATAACATTATATATAACTAATTAATTAATATAAGAAAATTAGAAATAGTAAAATTGAGAGTTCTAACCTTACATCCCGTCCAGATCCATATTTTAGAGAGATGAAGATAAGATGTGGGTGTATGGAATGATGTGTCACTCGTTTGTGGTGTATATGTACTTCTAATTTTATGACAGATTTTAGTGGCGGAAAATCCGTCACTAACATCTGACACTAATTAGTGGCTGAACAATTCCGACACAGAATCCGCTACAAATTAGTAGCGATCAATGTCCGCCACAAATTACTGGCCGATAGAATTCTGCCATTAAGTTCCGACACTGATTGTTGTCGGATTTAAAGACCGACACTAAAATCCGACACTAATTTCCGAAATTCTTGTAGTGAAAATTCTATTAACATTGAGACAAGAGAGGGTGACACGATAATTAAGAAAAGTGAGTTTATGTGGTTGATATTAAATTGATAAAGTAAGAATAAACTAAAAATAATTTAGAGCCACACGAACTTTACCGAATATAATATGAGACAATTTTAGTGGGATTTCCCGAAAGGATAAAATGAAATTATCTTTGCGGGACGGAAGGGAGTATATAACATGAAGGACAGTAGGACACCCTCATAGGAATACAATGTGCATTTTGTGCATTTATCCCACTTATTATTACACACTGCAATGGTTATTTTGTTCACTTACGTACTTATGTGGTATAACACCTTAAATAGACACATTGATTATCAACGTAAATACAAAAAATGAAATATTTAAGTTAAAATATTTTATAGATTCCATTTTTCTTTAGACATGTTTTTGATAAATCATCAACCGGTAAAACTATTTCAATACAACTTTACAAAGCATTTTGCTTCCTTTTATTGATTAGTCATTACAATTATTATTCTTATCAAGTATGTTGTTTCCGTTATAGTAATTATATTGTTATTCAAGGGAACCAAGATTCATACAACGATTAAGAAGATGTTGATTTATAAGTTTGAGAGGCTTTGGATGAGTCCAAATTTTACATTATGAAAGGGTGAAATAATTTCAAATGAGGACTATTATAAGGCTTCAGAACATGACTATAATTAATATTTAAAATGGATTTTAGAGTGTGAAGATTGAATGTGATCTTTTGAATTCTTATGTGGACAAAAAGTTATTGAAAGTAAATTTATCCCACAAAGTACCCTAATTGCCCTTTATCACATTTGTTGTTTTAAATAAAACACTATATAATTTATATGACAATAGTACGTACGCGTCTACATGACACTATGCCTCAAAATTTTAAGTACTTCATATTGAAATGTTTGCTATGATGAGATTTGCCACAATATTTAAGGGAAACGTAATAGGGCAATGAATAATGTACAATAAATAAGAGAGAGGTTGAAAAGTATAAAAGAGAAGATAAAATTAAAAAAAAAAGTATCTGAGTTTTTTTTCAAAGAAAAAACTTACTAAAGAGAGAAAACAACGAAAAAATAAAAATAAATCTCAAAAAGGAAAGTGTAGAACAAAAGAGTATGGAGGGAATATCATGCTAATTAAAAAGTTTTACACAATGGTAATTAATTCAAAAATTGAAAATGCTCAGAGTTATAAAATAATGACAAAAGCTTCATCTCTCCCATACATCTATCGATCTTTGTCAACTTTCTTTTTAAATTGCCCAAATACTTCACCACTTTCCATTAAAATATGACTCTATTTCTCAATTTTGAAGAATAAAACGGGTTAACATGTTTTTCAGTTTTCCTTTCTCCAGTTCTCCAAGTTTCCTGAAAAAATAGAAAAAAATCGTATTAGTAAACGGGCCCTAAATTTTTTTCCCTAGGATTACAAATACCAGTACTTAAATATATTGAATTCCATAAAATAAAACACCTTGATTGTATTTCAATAAATTTATAAATTTCACTTCCGGAGAGCAACGCAACCACTAGTCACCACCCGACTTCTGGCCACCCCCACTTCCTTCACCACCAAAAACCGTTGTCATTGCCAATTTGCCAGACCGCTCGCCTCTAGATCTCCCTCTCCTGTATTTGCCAATTTAGTCACCCTACCAATGGCAGAAGTAGAAAAATGATTCAGAGGTCAAAACTTAACTATGTACAACAACAAATTGTTTAACTATAGAGTTAATTATCAAAATAGGACTAAAAGTCATTCACTTTGCACAAATAGGACCAAAAAATAAACTATGTTTCCATAGGACTAATTATGTTTGTCTTGGACAAATATACCCTTATACCTATTGGAATGTTTTAATTCATAATAAAATAATAAATAATAATAAAAATTCGTAAAATATACCAAAAAATTAATAAAAATATTCTGAATAATAATAAATTTAAAAAAAAAATTAAAAAAATAAAAAATAAAAAAAAAATAAAAAAAAATTAAAAAAAAATCAAAAAAATATTTTTTTTGTCACCGCCGCCTATACCGCCCCAGCACCACCACCTCTAGTCATTTGGGGAAAAAATGCCAAATTTATTATGAATTCCATATTTTTGGCATAATTCAGAATGATTTAAGATGGAAGAAAAAAAATGTTGGCATTCTCAAAGAGAAATATGCCATATTTTTGGCATTTTCCGAAAAAAATGGAAGTTTGTAGGAAATATGACATTTTTTTTAACGGTCGGAGCTGGTGGTGCAGGGAGGCGGTACCACCACCTCCTGTCACCGAGGTAAAAAAATGCCAAAAAAATTATGAATGCCATATTTTTGGCAAAAGTCAAAAGGATTCAAGTTGGCAGAATGAAAATGTTGGCATTCTCATAGAGAAATATGCCATTTTTGTGGAATTTAAAAAAAAAGTGGCATTTTTTACACCGATCGGAGGTGGTGGTTCAGGGAGGTAGTACAGGAGGTGGGAAACGTATCCATATTTTTTTTAATTTTTTTATGGAGTTTTACTATTTTTTTATTAATTTTTTTAAAAAAAAAAATAAATTTTTTTTTTCTTATTTTTTATTTTATAAAAATTTTATTAATTTTTTTATTATTTTTCTACGAATTATTGAAATTTTTTCGAATTTATTATGAATTAAACATTTAATTATGACTTTTAACTATCTTTTACTAATATTTAAAGGAGGGGTAAGAATGGAAGGAAGAAATGAGTATGTTTCCAATAGGACCACTATGGTCCTATTTTGAAAAAAAAACATAGCAAGTCCTATTTTGAGTTTTTGCCATAGTTTTAGTCCTATTTGAAGTAATTTCTATTAACTATATACAACAACAAAAGTGTATATAGTTTGTTGAGGTTTTGTCCCGTAGATCCGGAAGCCCAACATAAACTTCGGATATTAAGGACGATTAATACGGTATAAAAGTGAATAATAAATATAAAAGGTGTATGAACTAGCTATTTTTACGTGGAAACCCGGAAAGGGAGAAAACCACGGGACTTTGTAGGCTAACGTCCAAGCCCGCTCTTTCTCATTAATATGCTCTTCCCACCATTTACATAGTACAAATATCTCATAGCTCCCATTAATGGAGTCTTTTTTGCTTACTAATCTAAAGAGGAGGAATAATAAAAGGAGAAGAAGACGGCAGCTCCCAGGAGAGGAGAGCCCAAAAGATCCGATCCTTTAATCAGGAAGGTTGGCTTCCTATTTATAGATGGGGGAGGGGGTAAGGATTTTCTCCATGGGCCAACAGGCCTTGTTGGGCCGGAATGGGCCGAGTAGGCCCCAACGGGCCGGTTGGCCTAAATGATCCTTGCTAACTGGGCCCTGTACCGGGGCGGTGTATTGGGCCTCTAAATAGTCATAGGCCGGGAAAGTATACCCCAACATAGTTAATGATGACAAACGTTGGACCATAATTTTGATGATTATATTTGTATATAATTATAAAAATTTATATTTTTATGAAAATATTTTGAGTAAGAAACATTTTGGTATAATTTTCATATTCAAAATATAATTTCCTATTAAGAAATATCATTGTTTAAAGTTGATTGTTATTAACCAAGAAAAAAAATTGGACAAACCATTTGGTATAGAGTGTGTACTACTATATGCCATACTATGCATATTACAAAGTTCACCTATATAATTCCTGGATGAATTAGGCATTAATAATTTTAAAGTTTGGAAGTAGAACCAATATTTTGCATCAAATTTTACACATTTTAGGTTTAAGCGTGTTTTTTACTTGGACTGAAATTTGTTGGTCTGGTCTTAACTGGTCTGGTATACTTCTGGTCTCTGTATTTTATAACTATAAAGTCTGATCTGAACTAGTCTGATTTGATATGGTTTAATTTGTTTAAATCTTGTCTGGTATGAGACTAAAACAATCCAAATCTAAAACATCACAAATAATACTTATTTTCTTGAGATTATAATTTTTTATATACCTCTAATGAATTACAGTACGAAACAACGACGTATCAAATTGAAAGCATTTAACTGATCTACATTCTCAAACCATTACCGCCCTGACCCCGCCCAATCTGTCACCTGGCTATTTTTGTTCTAGTTTATTCAAGTACGTAAATTGTAAATACTCCTACTAATCAGAATGCACTTCGTACTATATGGATGGACAAGGAGATTCATGCGATCTCTTTCGATAAAAACATGCAACCATTAATTAATACGAATTGAAGTGAACCAGTAAAGTAACGTGCCGGACATAAACCTACTAGTCTACTCCCTCAAATTAAAGCTATGGCGGAACGACTTTACGGTCGCATAAATGATTGGGCCATGCATGTGCCATGCATGCTCCGCCCGGCCCGTTACTCACCACTGCCTTGTGTGAAGAACTGCCCAAACGGTCAGCCCTGATCATCTTTAGTTCATCCAGAAGAGAAGTCAGGCCCGAATAAGACGACCCTCCCTCCTCGACTGCCTTCCTTGCGTTGACTTTCAACGCCGCCGCTCTCCTCCTCATCTCCTCCGATTCCTCCCCGACCATGACCCTCTTGATGGCTTCTGCAATCGCCTCCCTCTTCACCCCGTCACTGCCCACGTTGGCCCACACCTTTGACCCGACCCCGACTCCGGTCAACAGAATCTCAGTCACCAGCTTCTCATTCACGAACTGCTCCGCGAAGAGCGGCCACGTCACCATCGGCACCCCGGCGCAGACCGCTTCCAGCGTCGAGTTCCACCCGCAGTGAGTCACGAACGCGCCCACGGCCCGGTGGTCGAGAATCAGCACTTGCGGGGCCCAGCCTCTTATGATCAGCCCTCTCCCTTCCGTCCTATCCTCAAACCCTTCCGGCATCCACTCCTCCTCTCCCTTCTCTTCTCCGATCTCTTTTCCGGCGTTCTTATTTCTGATCACCCATATGAAGTCCTGCCCGGAACTTTCTATCCCCTCCGCCATTTCCGTCAGCTGGGAAGCGGCGAAGTTCGCCATGCTTCCGAAGCAGACGTAAACGACGGAGTTGGGTTTCTTAGAATGCAGCCACTCTATGCAATCTTTTTCGCCGATGGAAGCTTTCCTCCCTCGGTGGGATTTTTCTCCGATCTCGTCTTCGTCCTTGTTTTGAAGGGAAAGCGGCCCGACGGACCAGCCCCTTCTCCCAAGGACGTTCTTGAAGTGATCCGCATAGTCTGGTTCTAGCTCATAGAAGCTGTTAAAGATTACCCCATAGCTCGTTCTCTCTGCTTCCATTACCTGTAACCCGAATTCCGCCATTGTAGACGAAAAAGAAAGGTCTCGTTCATAAGGCGCAAGCTGGGATCGGTTGAGCTTGAGCTGATGAGGAAGATGAGGAATGGTAAAGGTGCTTTCTGATGAATCCTCAGAAGATATATCTTCGAAAGGCCTGTAAGTCAAAAGGCTATGTTTGGCACAGACGGAAAGATAGCTGGTTCCATCAAAGATCAGCCTTGGTATACCGAACTTGGCGGCTGCCTTCGTCGCCCACGGGAAGAAGACATCGGCGACGAGGCAATCCGGGCGGAGCTCCGCCATGAGCTGCTCGAGAGGTTCTTGGAGCATACTGCAGGCCTTGAAGAAAGAGGGAAAGGTTGAGCCGTCGGAGGTGAAATGGTCGAAGTGCTGGACGCCTTCCGGCAAGCCGGCCTCGACTCCGGGGAAGTAGAGCGAACGGACTTCTATTTGGAAACCCGACTGTTTGTGTTTGTGTATGGCTTTGGAGATGGAAGGTACGTTGAGAGGGGTGGTGATGATCGTTGACTTGACCCCATGGCGGGAAGCGAAGAGCTTGGCCATGTCCAGGGTTGGAATCATATGGCCGTGAGCCATCATCGGGAAGAAGAAAACGTGGAGCTGGTCGTCTTTACTAGTCATCTTTTTTATTGATTATTAATCACAGGTATACACAATCAGCTTAATTGGTTGAGGGATATATATATGGGAATTTGACATCAAGTTTTGCTTACTCCGTCCTTTAATTTTTGCAACATTGTGATTTTTATATTATTCACATACCTTACTTTGACCACGCTTTTCTACTAATATACATAATCAAATTATTACGTATACAATGTTATTGAATTCTTATAAATGTGAATTTTCAAAATATCAACTTTTTATGATGCATAATTACAGTATACATAATTAAAGAACATGATTAAATATAATTACAGTAAAAGTTGTGTGTTGACAAACATGAAAGTCAAACTATTGCAAGAATTAAAGAACGAAGAATAGGTGATACCGATTGAAGGCTAGGGGCGATACAGAATCACTATTTTTTAATAACGAAATACAATAACTTCACGACATTTAATGTGCTTGCTCTAAATTCACACAGTGGAAAAAATAATTTTGATTGTATAATTGAAGTACTCTATAAAAAAGTACGTACAATATACGAAGTAAGAAGTATCAAATCACAGGAAAATTATTTAAAAATAAAAAGATAAAATCATACGGAGTATCAAATTATTTGAAGATAAACATTCTAAAATCTATACATCCATCAATCCGTCCCTGAGTGATATCAAATTGAGTTGCTATTTGCTGATTTTAAAATTGATCGAGGATAAAGTTAAATCAATTTTAATAATTAAAATTTACTCGTAAATATTAAATTAATTAATGAATAGTTAAAGTTTACATGTTCACAAAATCCAAATTATTACTTCGTATATACTGAGTACAACTGTACAAGTATAGAATAAAATTTTAATATTTTAAATATTTAAACAAAACAAAACACTGAAACAGGCTGACTTCACAGCTCATCTTAAATCTTAAGAGATGAAAGACTATATACTCCGTATATATAGGTATTGCTGGCTATTGCCTTTCTTAGCACATAGCTGTTTTGTAACTCTGTTGGCTTATCAACCACTTTCTTGATGCATTAATTTTTCGCCAATTTGGCAGCTGATTCAATTCATACTACAAAAAACATTGTTAAGTTCTATGTAAATTTCCAATGGTTTGATTTCAATTTTTGCTAAAAGAAGTGAAGTATATTACGTAGTAATTAATACTATCCTCCGTATCTTAATAGTTGCAACATTAGAATTTACGCACTATTCATGTACTCTACTTTGACTACGTTTTATTTATTAATGTATGCGAATTATTATTTTAAAAAAATATTGTTAAATTCGTCTCATTACAAAGTATCATAATCTGATTTTTAAATTTTTTTTACTAATAGAGAATTAAATATAATGACGGTCAAAGTTGTGCATTGGCAAGCGTGAAAAGTGGAATGTTGCAACTAAAAAAGAACGGAGTATGAAACTAAAGAGTACGAATTAACCAATAACCTATTTCCTCAAAAGAGTAAGAAACTAAATTTATGGACATAAAAAACTAACCAATAAGGCAATAACCTCCTTCCTTAAAAGAGTAATATAAAGAGTATTTCTCTCTTTTATACTCATATAATCTCAATTATGCTATCTCCATTTTCTAATTCTTTTTATCTCAAAGTAATTTGGGGCATAATTTAAGGAAAACGTGATGCGTCGAAAAAAATAAAGTTAGTGCTACTTTTTAAGTTTGATTTGCTGAGGTACGTTCTTAAAAAAAAGCCTCTTTAAGCGTTTATATATAATCTTTCTCTACCAAAAAAATTAGTCAAATTGATTTTTCTGGATAAATAGTTGTCAAGTTTGACCAACAATAGTTTTTAATACAAAATTATTTAAAATATGAAAATTATATGAGCATATATTTTATTAAAAAATCTTTTATATACTTTATTAGCTAATGAAGTCATCTATTCACCAAAAAACTTGGCAAACTGGAATTGGATCATCCAATCAAAAGGTTGGAAGGTCACATGCATCCTGAAATCTCAATAGCGATTTTTCACCTTGATCCTCTCACATTTTTGTCATGGTGACTTTATACGATTTGCATCCCATTGAATCATTTCATTTGGATTTTTCTAAGAAAATATATGCTCAAACGATTGACAGAGCGTCATTCTGATTCAAGATTGCAAGTGGGCGGTAGTCCAAATATCCGTTTTTCATGCTCCTTGATTCCACGTTCATTCTCGTACTTGATCTTTGAGCTCTCTTGACTTTAAAATCACTTCTTTAATGCCTTGTGGACCTTCAATACTTGTGAACAACTCTCAAATCAATTTCCTGATTTTAACTCTAAAGGCGCAGCACCAACTGCAAATTAAATTCCGGTAAAATATGAATTGAGTTAATTAGGCACTTTGTGACACATTTAAGCTAGGAAAATTGGCTAAAACCAATCCTAACACGCATAAAATCCCTACAAGAAAATTCATTTTGGGCAACAAACTAGATTTCAATGGACCACAAAATTCTATGTCCTTGCAATTGATTAATGTTTTGGACAACGAGTTTCCGTTGCTTTTGTATTATTTTAAGGCAACTAAGTAGATATATTTGTTGCACAAAATAAAGTTTGGGCCGGTACTTCAAATTTCGTAGCACAAAAATCAAGTTGGGCAAGTAAACTAATTCCACCGTTGCACATAGGGGTGGGCAATCCGGTTTACGGTTCGGTTTTCTTCGGTTTCGGTTTATTCGGGTTGAGAAAATTTGTACCAAACTAAAACCATTTGTGTTTCGGTTTGGTTTCGAATCGGTT
Organism: Cuscuta epithymum; assembly: GCA_945859915.1. Classification (NCBI taxonomy): domain Eukaryota; kingdom Viridiplantae; phylum Streptophyta; class Magnoliopsida; order Solanales; family Convolvulaceae; genus Cuscuta; species Cuscuta epithymum. Next base: position 3,779,888 of record CAMAPF010000938.1, read on the forward strand.
TTGGTTCGGATTGGTTTGAAGTTCGGTTTACCAAAGTAAAAAATATTATGTTTAATTTAGTTTGGGTTGATTCGTTTGCTTATATTTATTATTTTATTTGATCAAGTTCTATATATATTTTAGAATTAGAAAATGAAAGTAGTAGTCCATCTCATCTTTTATTAATGAGTTAATTATCAAAATAGGACTAAAAGTCATTCACTTTGCACAAATAGGACCAAAAAATAAACTATGTTTCCATAGGACTAATTATGTTTGTCTTGGACAAATATACCCTTATACCTATTGGAATGTTTTAATTCATAATAAAATAATAAAAAATAATAAAAATTCGTAAAATATACCAAAAAATTAATAAAAATATTCTGAATAATAATAAATTTAAAAAAAAAATTTAAAAAAAAATAAAAAATAAAAAAATAAAAAAAAAATAAAAAAAAAAATCAAAAAAATATTTTTTTTGTCACAGCCGCCTATACCGCCCCAGCACCACCACTTCTAGTCATTTGGGAAAAAAATGCCAAATTTATTATGAATTCCATATTTTTGGCATAATTCAGAATGATTTAAGATGGAAGAAAAAAAATGTTGGCATTCTCAAAGAGAAATATGCCATATTTTGGCATTTTCCGAAAAAAATGGAAGTTTGTAGGAAATATGACATTTTTTTTCAACGGTCGGAGGTGGTGGTGCAGGGAGGCGGTACCACCACCTCCTGTCACCGGGGTAAAAAAATTCCAAAAAAATTATGAATGCCATATTTTTGGCAAAAGTCAAAAGGATTCAAGTTGGCAGAATGAAAATGTTGGCATTCTCATAGAGAAATATGCCATTTTTGTGGAATTTAAAAAAAAAAAGTGGCATTTTTTACACCAATCGGAGGTGGTGGTTCAGGGAGGTAGTACAGGCGGTGGGAAACGTATCCATATTTTTTTTAATTTTTTTTATGGAGTTTTACTATTTTTTATTAATTTTTTAAAAAAAAAAATTAAATTTTTTTTTTCTTCTTATTTTTTATTTTATAAAAATTTTATTAATTTTTTTTATTATTTTTCTACGAATTATTGAAATTTTTTCGAATTTATTATGAATTAAACATTTAATTATGACTTTTAGCTATCTTTTACTAATATTTAAAGGAGGGGTAAGAATGGAAGGAAGAAATGAGTATGTTTCCAATAGGACCACTATGGTCCTATTTTGGAAAAAAAACATAGCAAGTCCTATTTTGAGTTTTTGTCATAGTTTTAGTCCTATTTGAAGTAATTTCTATTTATTAATTTATTGATTATTTAAATAAACTGTAAAAGGAAATAAAAGATAGAAAAATAAATAGCAAAATACTATAAATTAAAACTTATAACATCTTTTTTATCACTACAAAAATTCACTTCTTACAAAAAATAAGATAGTTGATTAGCATTTATAATATCACATAAAATATTCAAAAAATCTAAAAGAGTCGGTGGTACAAATGTTGTAATATTCACAATTTTATTCAAATGAATCATGTATTAATATAAATGCAATTTGCTATTGTTATCGCCAAACATAATAAATACTCCGTACAAATATGTCGTATTAGCTAACTTTGTCATAATGAATTTATGAAATGTGTAAAAATTAAAATGATACGAGTATATGCTTAAATATGTATTTTCATGTCTAAATGATTTATTTGTATCTTAAAAATTAAGAGTGAAGATAAATACAAAGTGTATGTATGTGTGTGTGTGTGTGTTGTTTGGTGTTCGGTTCAGTTTACGATTTTTCTGTTTAAAACCAAAGTACCAAACCATTCGGTTTGAGCAAATGTTTACCAAACGGTTTACTTAGGTCAACCCAAACCAAATCAAATCAAACCACCAATTTTAATAATATATGAAAGTTTTTTTGAGTTTCTGATAAGTCCGTATTTAGACACGCATTTGATGCGTGTTGGGATTGGATTTTGATGTTTTTCCTAGATTTAAGGTGTTGCAAGTCTGAATTTTAGCTCAAGTTATGTTTAACAGGCGTTGGTTCGAGTTTTGTGTCATTTGGAGTCAAAATCAGGATTTTAGAGTTCGGCACTGGCGCTTGAGGAGAAATCGGAATGAGTTGAGAAGAATTTGAGATTGATTTAAGAGCTATGGAGGTCACCGGGAGGTTTACGATGAAGATTTGATGACAAAATAGCTCTAGGATTGGCTATGGGATCAAAAGAAGATGAATGAAGCTGGAAAACAACGATCAGGATGACCTTTGGTCAATCGTTCAAGCATATCTCTTTGTAGAAAAATACAAAGGACACGATTCAAGTTGCATATGAAAGCCAACTTCAAGGGATACAAATCATATGAAGACACCATTACGAGAATATGAGAGCAAGAAGGTGAAAAAAGATGATGAAGTCAGATGATCTCTGTTGCGATTTCAGAATGACACCTTCCACCATTTTGATCATATCTCTTGATTGGATGATTCAAATCCCATTCGGCAACTTGGGGTGGATAGACGACTTCATTATCTACAACTTTCATGAAGGAAGTTTTGTCAAATTCGGACTAGAAAAAAGGCTGAAGAGAACGGACGCACGACCGTGCGTAAAAGGACGCACGATCGTGCGTAAGAGCCAACAACGCGATAACATTCTGCCCGCTACGCACGCTCGTGCGTACCAGGCCACGCACGATTGTGCGTACACCCGAGGCGCGGACTTCAGCCCCTTTTTAGTCCCAGTTCAGCCCAAACTCATCTGTTTTCTATAAATAAGACCCCCATACCCATATTTTGACGTTACGAACATTACGGAGAGGCCTAGGGACGAATTTAACACTGTTTTTATGCTATTTTCTTCCAAGACCCTGAGATTTTTTGTAAGTTCATCTTTTTAATTAATGACAATTATTTCTATTCATCCCAATTCTGTTGATTCTTCAATTATGAATTGTGAGTAGTTTAATTAGGGATTTGGGGTTGATGAAGGGGTTAATCATGATTGATGGCTAGATTCTTGTCGGTTTAATTGCATGAATGTCGTTTAATTTGTGTTTGAATAGTTTAACTGATATCTCTTGTAAACTAGAACGCGCGCTAGAATTACAATTGCTTGTAGAATAAGTTAAGATAGATCTAATTTATTCTAGGACACTTTCACACACACTTAATCGTTCGCTAAGAGATTAGTAGCGATTAAGGGGCCGTAAGCTCGCTCGTTTTGGCAATAATTTAGGATCCTATCGCATGAGAGATCAGCCGTGTCCCCTAAATTATTGTACTCTACGCCGCGAGAGCGGTAAGAACTTAGTAATGATTAGCTAGGCTCAATTAAATTAATTTCATGTAATTAAGCCTGATCTGCCAGAAATCTGGTTACCCCGGAATCAATCCCTATTCCCTTCGTCATTACTTAGAGAGAAACCAATCTTTTTATTTTATTGCTCATTAGCATTAGTTTAATTTTCCACCCAATCAAATCTCGCACGACGCATTTATTTTATTTCTTTTTAATCGCTGAATTTAATTAATTCTTGATTCCCTTTTGTCCGTCCCTGTGGAGACGATACTCGTACTTACGCCACTATATTACAATCTTTTTAAGTGCGAGAAAACTCACATCAGTTTCTTAGTTCGGTTCGATTTTGTTCGGTTTTTATCGGTTTCGGTTCGGTTTAATTCGGTTTGAAAGAAATAGTGCCAAACTCAAACCAAATTGCATAAGGTTCGGTTTCGGTTCGGTTTAGTTCGGTTTGGTACGGTTCGGTTAAACCAAACCGTTATGCCCACCCCTAGTACTTGCACATACTCCATTTTTAAAATTTAGAGAGCAACTGCCAATCCGACGTCACCTTCAACAGTGACCTTCTTTCTCCCAGGTACAACGAGAGGTCCCAGCGACAAAGCAGATCCTACTTTCGGCCGGAAATCAGTTTCAAAGCTTGGCCGGGCCTTCTTCTTCTTCTTCTTCTTCAGTGAAGCCTCGGTCCGCCGCTCACCACCAGAAGAAGATTGCCGCAGACCATCCTCAGAAATCGATCTCAATAGGAAACCAACACAAACGGCGACCTACGACTTGCTTCATTCTCCGGCACCAACATCTCATTTGCTGACGGACGAGAAATGTAGGGAGTTTCCACCTTCTTTCTTGGAAGTTGTCAAGAGACATCTCACTCTTTCATGGAAGGAGCTCTCCAACAAATAGGCATGGGAGAAGATATGGAGATAATTAGGAAGCTTGGATGCAACTTCCTATGTCTCCAAAGTAGCCTATAAATAGAGTGCTCCATGTTGTTCATTATCATCAGTTTTAGAAAGTAAGAAAAGTGTGTGAAGAGTGAAATACACTTAGAGTAGAAGTGTATTGGTGAGGATTGGTTTTTTGTAATAGTTGAGTGTGAGAGTTTGTTCCTCCTATTGTAATTCTGTTCTTTATATTGAATAGAAGAATTTTCCAATCCCAACAAGTGGTATCAGAGCGAGGTTGAGTTTCCATACACTGTTTTCTCATTTTCAGATAAATTTCTACAGGTTAGAAAATCGTGATTTTTCAAGTTGATCGAAATCACAATCTGATCATAATGTTAGATTTGTCTCGTCGAGAGGAGAAATCTGGTATATTTGGGGAATTTTTTGGCCACCAGAAGAGGCCGTACGCGCCGCCCAAACGTCGTCTGCAAACTACCTGCATCATCACTGCGTCATCACGCAGTCCAGAGGAAGAAGACGAGACACGTCATCACCACGTCAGCGCCACGTCCGACCATGTCATCGCCACGTCGTGCTGAGCCATCGTCCACGTCATCGCCACGTCCGACCACGTCATTGCCACGTCGTGCTGAGCCATCGCCCACGTCATCGACTTAATCGTCCTCCGGTCACCACGTCATCTGACACATGGCACCACGTCATCGCCAGCGCAGAGCCAGCTGTTGCCACGTCATCCGCCTACTGGTCTGCCCACTGGGCTGCTGCCTGAATCGGACCGGTTCGTAGTTGTGGAGGCCGGTTCACCCATTTCCAGACCGGTTTTGGATGAGGTCAGACCGGTTCCTACCATTTTCGGCCATTCCGAATCCAACGGTGAGCTATGTTTGTCCAAATTCGGCTTCGAAAATAAGGTATGAGATTTAATGAGCGTTTTATTATGGATAAATCATCATCAGACACCATGATTGCGTTCACTTCCACAAATTACAATATGTGGAAGCCTCAGATGGAGGATTTGCTAAATTTGAGGGATTTAGCCGATCCTCTTGATAATAATGGCGTGAAACCGGATAAAAAGACGGGTGAAGAATGAACAAAAATGAATCGAAAAACTGTCGCACAAATTCGACAGTGGATAGATCATAGTGTGTTCCACCATGTGGCTCAAGAACAAAGTGCTTACACACTATGGGAGAAGCTTGGTAGCATGTATCACGCAAAAACCGCCCGAAATAAGACGTTACTAATGAGGAGATTAGTAAACTACAAGTTACGATGAGGTATTTCAGTGTCAGAACACACCAGTCAATTCCAGGATCTTGTGAATCAGTTGAGCACCACCGGATAGGTTCTCAAAGATGAAGAGCAGGCGATACTACTCTTGAGCTCTCTACCTGACAGCTGGGAGACTCTTGTTGTCACTCTCAGCAATTCTGCTCCCAATGGCAAGGTGACTATGCAGATGGTCACAGATGCCCTTATGAACGAAGAAGCCCGAAGAAAAGAAGTCGGGACTGAACAATCATATGCCTTCGTGTCAGAAACTAGCAGACGAGGGGGAGGCAGAAATGGAGGAAGAAGTCGAGGTCGAGGTAGAGGCCAAGGTCAAAACAGAGGAAATTCTCAAGTTCGCGGCCGATCACAAGAACACGGTATGTCCTATGAAAACAATAATTGGTTTGAAGGATATTGCAATTATTGTGGTAATTATGGACACAGAAAAAGAGATTGTAGAAAGTTTTTACGAGAGCAGCCACAGACGAGTCAAAATACTAGCCAAGAAGATGGTGAGACCATGGTTAGTTTGTCATCAGACATGTTTCTTGTTACACATGGTGAACACGAATGTTTACACGTAGGTACTCATGATGTTGAGTGGGTGATTGATACAACCGCATCATTTCACGCCACTCCACACCAGAGCTTATTCACATCTTATAAGTCCGGAGACTTTGGAGCTGTGAAGATGGGAAACACGAGTTTCTCGAAGATTGTTGGCATTGGTGATGTGCACATAACAACCAATGTCGGATGTGCACTTGTGTTGAAAGATGTTCGACACATTCCGGATCTTAGATTGAATCTTATCTCCAGTACAGCTCTGGATCAACAAGGATATCTTAACCGATTCAAAGAAGGTACGTGGAAGTTATCTAAAAGATCCTTGGTTGTTGCAAGAGGCCATATTTGTGGTACTCTTTATAATACTCATGCAAAGTTGTGTCATCCAAGTCTCAATGCTGTTGAAGAAAAGATATCACCAAACTTGTGGCACCGGAGGCTAGGCCACTTGAGCGTGAAGGGATTGACAACTCTTGCTAAAAAGGAAAGCATTTCCATGGGCCAAGGTGTTGCCCTAGATCCATGTGAGCACTGTCTATTTGGGAAACAACACAGGGTTTCCTTCAGTTTATCAGGAAGAACCATACAGAGTTACTCAGTCTTGTCCACTCTGATTTTTGTGTAATAGAAAGGGTGAAAACAGTTTAAAACACACTTCCAAATGCTTCCAGTTTTTAGCTTTTAAGTGCTTAATTTAAGCAGGAGCTGTCATTTGAAAACTCTCTTTAATTTTCTGCAATTTTTAAGTCAAAAGCTAAAAAGCACTTCATTTATGTTTTAGCAAACACTCCATTAATAGTGTTTGAGAAAAAAGTGCTTTTGAAAAAGTAAAAGTGAGTTTTAGTGTTTGATAAAAATAAGTGATTTTTGTGTAATAGAAAAAATGAAAAACACTTTAAAGCACCTCTCAACCTGTTTTCAGCTTTTAGCTTTTAAGTTAATGAATTTAAGTAGTAACTGTCTCTTAAAAAAATACTCATTTCAGCTTTTTCTAACGTAGAAGCTAAAAAGCACTTTTTTGAATCTCTTGAAACACTCCCTTAATAATAAAGAAAGCACAAACTTCACTAAAAAGCTAGAGATATAACATGCACATACATATAGCTTTACAAAAATTCACTTGTGTACACTCTACAGTATCATAGCTATCCATCTGCAGTTTTACAAAAAAATATAATAATCAAAGTTCCCTCCCACCATACTTTGTGCACCAAAAAATTTAACTTTTTCTACAAATACAATTAACATTATACACAACTCATATATTGCTACAAATACAAAATATCAAAAACCGTATACTGATGTAGTAACTATGGATGAAGATGTATCAATTTCAGAGCTTCTTCAATTGAAGGTGGATGTCATGCTTTAAGACTTTAATGTTGAGCCAGAATTAGGAGTATTCTCCTCTTTTTCTGAAAGTCACGGTGAGATAGGATCTGATTCAGAAATATCATAAACTGTTATTTTATCTCACACATCCATGGGCAGTTAAAAAGTAGAGCTCACAAATAATCACGGGAAGCACTTGGTAGAAAACCTTTTAATGTTGGGTGATGGTAATATCATGCCCAAAGGTATTGTCTCATAAGTTGCATCAGAATTTAAGGTTCATAGAAACACAGTTTAATTTGGAGAATCTAGTCTGTATATAAAGTTCAAGTAGCAAGGGCCAAGGGGCACACTAGTCGACTTCCAAGTAGAAAAGGGGGAAGGTTGGGACAGAACCTAAAAAAACTTATTTGGAAAGTCTTAAGGTTGTGCGTGTTGAACATAGAGGACCAAAACTTAATCTTTGTGTACCGCCCTTGGGATAAGCCATTCAACAGTCTATCGGCTACTCAACGTGGCAACTTAGAGCCCACACAAATAGTACAAATTATACTACTTCCGTCCCATTTATATTGGGACGGAAGAGGGTGGCACGATTATTAAGAAAAGTGGGTTTGTGTGGTTGATATTAATTGATAAAGTAAGAATAAAGTAAGAATGATTTAGAGCCACACAAATTTTGCCAAATATAGTATGGGACAATTTAAGTGGGACTTCTCGAAAAGGTAAAACGGGACAGTATAAATGGGACGGAGGGAGTATTCAACAGTCTATTACAGTATCGTTTTACAATAACAAAAGATAGCTTAACATCATTCGTATTTCAATTTCATCCTATTATTCCACCGACAATTATGGATGATAGAAAAAGCTGACAAATCTTTATAGCTATGGATTCAAAGACAGATGGGCGAGTCGATACAGGACACGGCGCACTCGCTACGGAGCTTCCATCAAAGGGAGATGTCGCTAAATCCAAAGGCAGGTTCAATCATCAATATCACCTTTTGGTGTGAAGGTTATATTCCCAGCCAATACAGAAATGCAGAGTTACTGGGTTTCTAATCGCCGGTTGAAGATGGAGGGGGATTGAGAACCTTCAATATTGACGTCGGAGATCTCGAACCAGTCCTAGAGACATATGGCATAATCAATAGTGTGCAATCTACAGGCAGCCAGCAACCCATCCAATCATGCTCGTCAATTTCACAAACTTTAAAATCTGGACAAAGATGTGCAAGACCAGGTAGCTATATGACTATATACTACATGTATTTTTGGTAGGAAGTTACATCTTTGTAAACGGCCTTTTACATTTGAATGGCCTAAAGTTACATTTCTGATTAAGGTTGATTACATTATTAAGGTTGATTACATTTTGACTTGTTTACAAGTTACACTTCAATTAAAGCATTTTACACTTCAAATCTGCTCAACAAGTTACATTTTAATGATTGCAATTTATATTTCAATTGACGTGAACTTACATGTTGATATGCGTGATTTAAATTTCATATAACAACCCTGGAAATAGGATGGTGACCATGCACCGCTCCCACAGTATAACAACTCCACAAATAGCATTAAACCAAAACTATCATATACAAATGAGGCCTATTCACACTATGGGTCATGTAATTCCAAGGGAAGTGAACACAATACGGTTTTACCTATTTCCTCGGGAGGATGACCACCCCCCCCCCAGATGATGTCATAGCACAAATTTTATTGGCAATGTTATGTTTGTGGGTGTTGTGGCTAGGCCACATATTTATGATTCGGATGAAGTTCTATGGGATAGGAAAATGCATGGGGATATTTTCATCTACAAAAATGGTCTATGCACAAAGGAGGTCAAGTAATATGGAGGCAAGAACTCCATAAATAAAAGCCATACATTATTTGACACAAGAAGTTATTAGATCTAAATTAATAAATTCAATATTGCCAGATATAAGGGAACATTTAACAAGTGATGCATGCAACAATATTTGGATTCAATGAGATAACTCTATGCCTCACATTGGTGTGAATGATGTGCAATTCATGGTTAATGATATTTGGATTCGACTCTATGCCTCACATTGCTGCTACTTTATTTTGTTTCCTAACACTCTAGCCGCGCAAACCCTAGATTTGAATGTATTTAATCTAGGTTTTTTAGAGCTATACAATGTATCTAGTAAAGTTTTTCCCAAGTCCGTTAATGAACTAGTTCAATTCTTATTGTCCAAGATGTGGTTTACATTGGTACACCAAGGCTGTTAAACATTGTATATCTCTAACATTGGCACACCAAAGTTATTAAACTAGACATTGGTACACCGTACACCAAGGCTGTTAAACATTGTATTAATATTGATTGTTCTCTTTCTCTTGCCGCAAGAATGTGAGGAGTTCGGAACCACTAAATCCATGCTTTCACTCATAGAATGTCCGGGGGGAGTAGTAGGAGTGAAGAGATTGATGTTATTGACCACTATTGGAGCTGGACTCAGTGCGGTTCTGAACCAATCTTGGATATCCATAGCCCGAACTTACCATTCGGTTATCCTAAGAATCACAACCAAGACCTAACCGATTATGGATCAGGTATCAGTTGTTGGGAACCGATATTTCGGTTCCCCTAATCAAATACCAAATCAAAACGGACTTTCTTGTAAAAAAATATTTCTTGAACATTTGGGCGAAACAACTCCAATCTGCAGCTAGAGAGTAGCCAAGAACTCGAGTTTATATAGAATTATTAGAAGAAGCTATGAATCCTTTTCTACTCAAGTGTGGGACAAATTGTTGTTAGATGGAAAATTGAAGATGTTAAATTGGTGTTACTCATCATTTCTTCTTTTTTCTTTTTACTGTTTCCCGAACGTCTCTCCCCTTTTCATTCTTTTCTTCCTCAAATCAAATCATCATTTCTCTCTAATTTCGTTTGGATTTTAGCGATTTATCATCTAATTCGGTGCAAATTACAGCTCTTCACATTTTAATTAAATGCATTTTGGCTTAAAACCACTAGCCAAACATAGCCTTTATCTTACTTTTGACTTGCTTTTGTTGAATATATGTCACTATTTTGTATTGTGGTTGTTTTCACTGTTAATATTTCAAAGGTAGAAATGATTATAGTCTAAAAAACAGGCTAGATTAAATTAATTACCTCTATTATTTTTTATAAAGTGTATTAACAATTTAGTGATTAGTGTGTTAAATGTGATAAAGTCACATGTAAGATCCAATCATACCTCATAATAAAATATGTATTGAATTAATGTCAAATTTTATGAATTTTGATGTTACTATTGAACATACACTTATATAAATTTATAATATATTTTATAAATTTATATAAAATATTAAAATAATTTACACTTAATTTTGGTAATTATGTAACATTGACACAAACATACATACATAAAACATATATACACCAAAAAACTGGTAATTTTAGTTTACTACTACTATTACTACTACTACTACTACTATTATTATTATTATTATTATTATTATTATTATTATTATTATTATTATTATTATTATTACTCCCTCCGTCCCAAAAATAACTTCTCACTTTCCTTAAATGAATGTCCCAAAATTAACTTCACACTTCAATACTTTCCTTATTTGGCAAATTATCTACATCAAAACAGTGCCAAAAGTGTCAAACAGTGTCAAACAGTGTTTGAACAGGGCAAAACAGTGCACTCAACAGTAAAGTTAAATTTATTTTCTTAATCTGTGTAAATGTCAAACTGTGAAATTGTTTTTGAGACAGAGGGTAATATTATTAATATTTTTATCATCACTATTTCCATCTCCAGTTTTCATAAGTCATTTCCAACTGAACTGCTCTCACACACATGTGGATGTATCTACTTTATTTTTTCAATTTCAATGATTGCAGATTTGGAATTTCAGGCTGGCTAATTACTATGGGGTAGAATTTTTACGATTCCCATAAAAACTAACGAGTGAATGACATAATGCAGAGTCGTCGACTGTGGTCTGCGGACATAGTACACATATAACTATATAATACTTCGATCAAGTGGTCAGGGAAACTAAAATAAAAAAGTGGTCAGGACGTACTAAACTAAAATATCCTAATTCCCTAAAACAAAAACGAAAAGAAAAAAGTAAATGGTCTGAAGTTGCATAAAAGGGGTCAAATAAGTGCTTCTATATGAGGATCTATCCGGCCGTCGTCATTTGGGGTGGTTCCCGGTAGAATTTTTGATGAATTTTTTTGAGCATCTTATTCATTAAGTCTAGTTCACTCATACCAAATTTCATATAAAAATTCAATCGAGAAGATATTCAAATGAATTCTTGAAGATAACTGTGCAGTTAAAAGCGCAATGGGGGGGGGCAATACTACATCTTCTTCCTCTCCTTTCTCCTTATTCATAATATTCTTAATTACTGAGCAATCGAAAGCGTAGGAGAAGTCGCCGTGTATCCATGATTTATTCTTGCGTGTTGAGCAGTTGAAGACGAACTTGCGAACAACAAACAAAGCTTGCGCGATGCGAGATGCTGAAATCCCTTAGCCGCACAAAGCCTAGATCAACCGGCGAAAAAGAAGGGCTGAAATTCTCTGGCCGCACAAGCCTAGAACGGTTGGCGGAAAACTAAACCCTACGTGAGGGAAAGGAGAGTTGCATTGGGAATTATCCTTTACCAGTTTTTACGGTTTATCTAGTTATTATCTTGGAGATGGTTAATGATCATGTTTCTTATATATTTGATCAACATAAATCACTCTTAATACGTCCAACATTGATCTTTTACTTAATGCGTCCAACTTTTATCAAATTTGATTTTTTTGGTGACTTTATAACACTTTAATTTAGTTTCTGAATATGTACATTTATTTACTAAATATAATTTGAGTGTTGACAGAGATCGATTTGCGCTTTATTATCGGTCAAACATCATAAATCGCAACGACACCATCAAATTGGGACGGGGAGATGATTATTTTATGAGTATTCAATGCTACAATTAGAGTATCTCCAATGCAACAATGTGCACGGTGCACATGTGGCATATGAAATAGACACATGAATATAGATCATTGACATTTCACTCTCCTTGTTTCCACGGTTTTATATAATTTTAGTAGTAATGTTAATCACAATGTCTACTTCTAGACATTCTTCTTGACATTGTAAAGAAAAATTTACCAAAAATATAAAAGACCATTCAAATAAGGAGATAACTATTTTGCTTACTAATATATGTGTGTCTATCTCTCTCATGTCACATGTGCACCGTGTATATTGTGGCTTTGGAGATGCTATTGTTCTGACTCATATAGAAGATTTGTATGTCGATGTATGATTTTAAGATGTATTCTAATTTTCACTACACTTTCCATTTTTGGTAAGTTTTTCCATAAAAAACACACAATTAGCCTTACTTTTTCTATTTTAATCATCTATTTCAATTTTTTTCAACTTTTCTCCTACTTTTTCTACAATTTTCATTACCCCTACTATTTTTACTTTAAATAATGTGTCAAAGGCCATTGTAGTAATCTTTAAAATACGGAGGAGTAATCCATAGTAAGAAAACTCTATATTACTATGAAATAATGACCCCTATATTACTAATAGTGTTTTAGGTTTCAAAAATATAACTTATTTAAATAATTCCACAAAAGTGTCTCTCTCAATGAATATCCCTTCTCCCTTCATCGGCAAACATTACTCTTCATCCGCTCCCCCTTTTGCCGGCCGCTGCTCCCACTCGTCCGCCACCTACATCTGTGCCGGATCCGCTCGCCGTCATCTTCAACCGCTTTTCTTCTCCTCCTTCCTTTCCCACAACACACGATCCAATACACCTCCTTCGATTGTTGATGCTCGGTCAATTTTTACTACCATTTTAACCAACATCGTCGCTAGATCTGTCTATTGACAGAGACAACGAATCAGCAACGATTACAAATTGAGGCTAGAGGCTGGAGGATCTGTGGTGTGTGTGTGAGGGAGTGCAGGGGAGTCTGGCTATGGATTGGGGAGGACATCCAATGGTCGGACCAGGGGCAGAACAGTGAACCGGGCCGGGGTGGGGAAGGGGATATATGATAGTGGCGGTTGTTGGAGGGTAGAAGCGGCAGTTACTGGGGCAGAAGTTGCGGCGGGCTGGGGCCTGGGGGTAGGCGACGGGGCAGAGCTAGGGCTGTGGGCATTTGGTGGGGGAGTGGTTGTCGGTCACTGGCCGAGGCTCCCGTGGTCACTGAACGGGTTACTGGAGGTAGTCACTGAACTTGTCACTCGCGGTAGTCACTGACGGGTTTAAGGCGTTAGTTCGAGTAACTGGGGAAGGGATGGAGTCACCCACGGTGGTCTCTGGATAAGTTTCCGGCCGATATACGAAGTATTCACTCTTAAAAGCTAAAGTCACTAAGCTACCTTTTTTATGGCGGAGTCACTGGGTTAGTGACTGTTGAAGGTGGAAACAGTCACTGAGTGATTGTTGATTACACCAACTTCGTCACTAAATTGAATACATCATGAGTGATTTCATAGTCACTACAAAATTTTCTCACAACTGAATATTTGGTCACGTATACTTCCTAAAATTGAGGATGCCAGTTACTTAATTTATCATTATTAATGTCATCCTTTCCTTAAAACCAGCCTAACGGATTATAATTTAAAGCCTACACATTCGGATGCCTGTAACTAATTCGGAGTCACATTTTTGGACTTTTACTACGCTACTCTCTTTTTTGGCAAACCGTATATTAATAGTAATATTCATAAAAAAGGCCTATTACTATTATTTCAAGTTTTCAACATTCTACATTTAAACACTACGAAGTACGTACCGGGTACTCCGTATTATTTTATGAGTACTTGATGCTACAATTAGTAAGTAACAGTAAGAGATATTTATTCTGACACTGACATAGATAGAAGATATTTGGTATGTATGTCAAAAAAATGAAAGAGTGAAGATGATATTGGTATGATTTTTAGGGGTTGACCCAGGCACCCCGTCTGAATTGCCATAAAAATTACAGAGTTTTAAAAAAAAGTGACAATTCCGGTACCTTTCTAAAATATGGGGTACCATACATATTATTCATTTGATTGGACCACATCACTTTATCATTTTTAATTTGGATTTAAATAATTCAACTACTATATTCTCATTGGTCCATGTAGACAAAAGTATGGTACCTTATGGATACCATAGAATCTACCTTTAAAAAATTGTGAGTGTAGTTAAGGCACAAAAAAGATGACTATATATTCTTAGTCGGAAGTATTATCAAATTGGACATTAAACTTCCATAGTTCCATGTAAATCTCATATTGCTTGGTTATGAAGGTTTGTGGATCAAATTAATCATTATAGTTACATGTGAATCTCATATTAATCACTACGATTTCATATTACGTCATTTTAGTTTTAGAAGTTAAAAATATATCATGGACTTTTTGTTTCAATGTTTCATACGATCTTCATGATACTGTAAGAAATACTACGTACTAATTAGTTAAATTAAAATTATGAAATTAAAGAATTTAGTTACATTATAATAATATGAGACTTAAATTGAATATCTCAATATTTAATCATCATCACCCTAGTGCCGCAAAGGCTCCCACCTACGGTGGGGTACGGAGGGGTCGAATGTACGCAGTCTTACCCATGTACTAAAGCACGGAGAGACTGTTTTCAGATGATCCATTGTGAAAATTTCATCGAAAAGTACATGGACTGACTGCTGCTTCATAACAAACAAGCGCAAACAGTTTAGTAAGTCATTTTGCTTTATTCCATCATCATATTCCTAAGCCAAAAAATAGCGAGCACTAGTGGAAAAAGCCAATTTGCGGCGGTTTTAAACCCGTACGCGCGGCGGTTCTAGGGGTGGACTCGGGCCGGGTGGCCCGACCCGGAACCGGCCCGAACCGGCACTGTTCCGGCCCGGCCCGGTGGCCTGGTCAGTGACCGGTCCGGGTAGGCCCGACCCGCTGGGGGTCCGGTCTGGGCTCGGGCCCCCCAAATCATGAACCGGCCCCGCCGGTTCGGGCCTGGTTCCGGGCGTTTTTATTTTTTATTTTTTTAATTTTTTTTTTACTTTTCGGGTTGGGCTGGGTATTTTGGGCCATTTGGGGTGGTTTGGGGGTGAGGGGGAGGGTTGGGGGTTAACTAGGAAAATAAAATAAAATAAAAAAATAGCTAAGGCCCGGGCCGACCCGGAACCGGGGGTTACCCGGGCTGGTTCCGGGCCCCCCATTCCTGAACCGGAGGCCCGACCGGGCCTAGGCCCGAACCGGCCCGAGTCCACCCCTAGGCGGTTCTAACCGCCCCAAATGAATGTGCTGCGAATTTTAAACGCGCGGTGGTTTTTATCTTTGACAACCGCCGCAAATAAAAAATTAAAAAACAATTACTAATTTGCGGCGGTTATTACCAAAAAACCGCCGCCTACGAGTATGATCCCGGCAGCCTTTTTATTCGCAATTCGCGGCGGTTCCATTGTAATAACCGCCGCATATGTGTTTTTTTATTTTTTAAAATTAATAATTTGCGGCGGTTTCTACGTAATAACCGCCGCGTTTTTTGTAAAATGTTTTTATTATACATTTAAAAATTGGTTAAAAACCGGTTTTTTCTTAAAATCACAACTAAATCATTACAAATCACGTGTCTAACAAAAAAAATTAATAAAATTTCTTCAAAACGTAACATATCAATTTAAATTTAATAACAATTCAAGTACTAAATCATAGCGATAAAACAAAGTCATGGTTACACACACAACTCATGGTTACTAAATCATAACAATTCAATTAATACAACTAGCGCAAATCTACAACTCCATTATTACATCCATAAAATGCCTACACCAAACATTTCGAATTTCATCAATTTCTTCGGAAGAATATGATTCCGACCTTGATATCCAATCCTGAAATTTAGAATAGTTGCAATCTATTAGAAGATAATAAATTACCAATTAAAATAATTACAAGAGACTTACTAATAATACAACATAATATATATAATGATACCTTTCCAATATCACTACTTCCTTGATGAACAAAGCAAACCTCCCACATAAAACGCATCATGTAATACCCACATGCTTTCAATCCAACTTGTCTCGCACACTAATTAAATAAATCATTCAATATGTAAGAAATATGCAAAATATAAAATATTTTACATATATTTGCATAAAGCAAACTCTATCATGACATATAATATGTATATATATTTTAAATTCATATACCTTAAGATTTTCCCATTTGATAGATTTCCCGTTTCCATGGCAAAAAGAAGCAATCTTAAATGCTCTATATAATGTAATGGAGTTAAAAAATTACCCATAAAATTAAAATTGAATAAAGAGTAGTATTTTTGTATTAGATTTTAACATACATCGTTAATTCTTTCTGCAAAGTGTTTATATCGCATGCTCCCGGGAGAGAGTCTATGATATAGCCTTTATTCACCGCAGGACAAATAACAATAATTAACATCCAATGATATCTGCAAATTAAAAATACAAGACTTATTATACACACATAAGTTGCAACAAGAAAATAGTAAAACTCTTACCCTTGATTATATGGTAGCAAAATCAATCTTTGATCAAACAGGTCATCTAAATTCCTCATCAGATATGACGTAGTGCCATCATAATCACTCTCAAATGAAGTATAGGAGCAATTAGATGGACATAAAAATGCAATATCATGCTTCGGTAAAAGACCCCGTAAAACAACCGGTAAAAGATGTTGTATCAAGACATGATAGTCATGAGACTTCAAACCAACTAACTTCAAATCAGTGAGTGACACGAGATTCTTGATATTAGAGGAATAACCAGATGGCACTTTTATGCCATATAAACATTCACAGAAACGACTGATGGATAGTGTACCCAGGGGTAGCTTATCCGAGGGGTTATTGCGGAGAATAACTAGAGAGAAGTCAGAGCAAACAAGTAGGAGTGAGAGTTAAATGTATTAAATGAACTCAACGTGTTTTACAAGGAGAATAAGGGTTGCTATTTATAGCAGCCATAAATGTGATGAGAGTACATGTGTCAACAATCTAACGGCCGAGGGGTCACCTCAATCGGGGTGGCACCGGCATTCACATGTGCACCGCATTAAATGCGGTGGGCGGATGTGACGCCGCATTAAATGCGGTGGTTGCTTGTCTCCAAAGGAAATCTTCGATGATTGCGCTGTAGCCGAAGGCACCTCTGTGGCCGAGGGCTCTATGTAGCAAAAGGCTACCCTTATGCCGAGGGCATCTATGAGCCGAGGACGTCTATGAGCCGAGGGCGTCTATGAGCCGAAGGCTCCTGATTTTCGCCGTCTTCTCCGAGTAGCTTTGTATGTAGAAAATCAGCCGTTTCCTGGAGTTTGGAGCCTTCGGCCATGGTGCCGAAGGCATTCCCAGGCGTACTGTGGGTTCCTTTGAGCTTGGGCCGCGGTGCTCTGGGCCTCATGCGCTTCTTGGGCCTGTCAGGCCTGTGCTGGAGTAGTAGGAGTCTGTGGGCCGGGGTTCCCCGGGCCATATACTCCATCAACGACGTTTCTCAACCCTTGATAGTGTGTAACTACCAGGTGGAAGGAAAAAACCATTTTCTCGTGGTTGAGGAGCCAACTCCTTTCGTATCTTGAGATGTTCAATCATATCCTTACGAATATTTATGCCATTGTTTGACTTCCCTAGAAGGTTCATAATGGTAGAAATGATGCTTTCACACACATTTTTTTCTATATGCATGAGATCGAGGCAATGTTGTACCGGTAGGTCTTTCCAATATGGAAGTTCCCAAAAGATAGACTTCTTCTTCTTCCAAAGGCTTTCTTTGTTACGCTTATACGGCTTCCCAAACACCGTATTCAAATCTTTAACCTTATCATTAACATCACGGCCACTTAATGGTTGACGGGGAGTTCGGTGTTCTGTTAGCCCATTGAATGCCTTCTTAAGTTCATCATAACGGTGATTATGAGGGAGAAATCTCCGGTGATCCATGTACACATTTTTTTGCAATAGGGCAATCTAAGATCCACGATGTCTTCTTCACACACGGGACATGCCTTTTCACCTTTCACTGTGTAACCCGAAAGATTGCCATATGCAGGGAAGTCATTAATTGTGCAATACAACATAGCACGCAATGTGAAGTGGGTTTTGGTATGCATATCATATGCTAGGACCCCCTCATTCCACAAAAGCTTCAAATCATCGATGAGAGGATCAAGATAAACATCAATATCATTACCTGGTTGTTTTGGTCCAGATATGAGAAGGGACAACATAATGTACTTACGCTTCATACACAGCCATGAAGGTAAATTATAAATGACTAATAACACCGGCCAAGTGCTATGTTGAGTGCTGAACGTTCCATAAGGATTCATCCCATCTGTCCATAATCCAAGTCTTAGATTCCTATCCTCTTGGCCAAATTCAGGATATTTCAAGTCAATTTGTCTCCACTGCGGAGAATCTGACACATGTCGTAGATATTCATCTCTTTTTCTACCCTGAGCATGCCATACCAGATGTTTTGAATCCTTTTCGTTCATAAAGAGTCTCTTAAAACGTGGAATGATCGGAAGATAACATAAAACTTTCGCCGGTGTATTAGTATTTTCACCTTCACCAGCACCATTTGTGTCAGTCTTTCTCTTGTATCGTGAGCGATGACATCTTGGACATTCATTCAAGTTTTCATACTCATTCCGATATGTTGGGTTAATGGCCCAAACAGGGGCCAGCCCATTTACCCCCTCACTCGGACGAACGTCCGGATAGGAGTCTGGGCGGGCTAAGTTAACAGGGTATTGGCAAGACGAACGTCGTAACCAAAACCTTGGCTCACCAGTCCATTCCGACGGACGTCCACGCAGTCGACAATGAATCAGGCCCACAGGCCACAAGGATGACGACGAACGTCGCCGGATCAAGCCCATAACCACTGGAGGCAATCTGATCCATATGACAAATCCCCCAAGGGCCAGGGTACGAACGGTCCAATACCCTTTGCAATATCACCAGGAGTAATTCACCTCCCCCAGCTGGACGAACGTCCCCACTAATTAGGCGGGAAACTCAGATCCTGGCGGGAAGCGCATTTATGCTGAAGATTTGGTGGTTGGAGCACCAGCCATTCACAATCCTCCATGTCAGTATAGCCAGCTGCCCATTGGTAGTATTAATAGCAGCATTTATTTCATTGTAAGGGGTTAGCAACTTTCTATTCATAGCACTCTAGCTTATAGCCTCCTTACTCGCAGCACTTCTACTGCCTTGTAAGACGAACGGCCGACGAGCCTTTAGCAAAAAGTATTGTATTGGGGAGTTATTAACAGATTAATAATACCTAATCACTTACTTGCTACTTACTGTTTCTGAATCCATTTAACTTGTTAGTTGGGCTAGATTATTCATATACACTCCACTCGAAACTCTTGGGCTTACGTGTTGGACCCGAGGGTTGAAGGAATAAACCTCAACACGATATAATATACAATCGGAAAGACTAGCATGAATCTTCTTCCATTCAGTTCCCATTGGACACAAAATTCTTTTAGCCTCATAAGTCGTGTCGGGAAGTGTGTTTCCTGTGGGCAACATCTCTCTAAGCAATGCCAATAACTCTGTAAAACTGACATTGCTCCATCCATGTTTTGCTTTCAAATGAAAACACTTAAGCACAGCAGACAATTTGGTATTTGGTAAAAGCTGAACCTTCATACAACGGTACCCTTGCGGCTTCAACTAAACTCTCAAAGGACTTCGGTTGATTTTGAAAATTTTCATGCACGTCGTTTAAGAGATCTTCAATGCGATCATTATTGATATCATTAAACGTATCAACATCATCATTAGTACTTGAGCTATTTAAAGCATCGGCCGCTTTACGCTTCAAGTTGATTGTTCTAACAGGTGGATTGAAACTGTTTTCATTCAACGGAGTTTCACCATGTAAACTCCAAACAGTGTAGTTTCTTCGAAATCCTTTTGTGAACAAGTGTTCGAGGATGACATTAACATCAAATTCTTTTCGTGTGTTACGGCAGATTGAACATGGACAAAATATTCCTTCATGTCCATGTTGCTTTTGATGCGCCACAACATCTTTTATAAAGCCGTTAACACCTTCCAAGAATTGAGAAGTATTTGGCCGTCCATACATCCAATTACGATCCATCATAAACCTGTTTATTTATATTCCATAGTAGCAATCATTTTTCATTGATTTAATTAAGCGACCTAAATTATATTCACAATTTCAATGTATATATATAGTCAAAAGGTCACACCTTTTAAGCACATTGTGAAATTTAACTACATAAACTAAAAATATATATAAGCATACCAAACTATGAGAGTAGGACAACGGTAAAGGATAGACATATTAATATTATCTTTAATGAATTGGCATAGAAAATTAGATATATCATTCAACTCAATTAGGTATAACAAGATAATTAGGTATAGCAAGATAAAGCCTTAGCAACAGTGCTTTAATCTTCACTCAATCAAATCGATCAACCCATAATCCTAATTAAATTGACATGCATATTAATATAATTAATCGCAAATGACAAATACAAATACAACATATTATTAATTATTCATAGTTAAATAATAGTAAATTTACAAACTAATATTATATCTAATGAATTGAATCAAAGAACAATAAATATATCATAATTAACTATCATCAATTCAATGAGTATCGTAATTAACGAGTAAAAAAATTACTTACAAAGAGATCAGAAAAATTACTATTGTTAGAGTAAATATAAAAATCTAAAATTAACATTAATCATATTATATTATCAATCATTGCAAATGAATAAATAAAAGGAGTAAACTTACTAAGTTTAGCAACGCAAAATCCTAAATTGAGCGAGGCGGACAGTTCAAGACACCTTCATCGCCGATTCGCCGGCAAGATGGGGGAGTGGCCAGGGGCGGAGCCAGGACACTGGGCCGGTACAAAGAATATTTTTGGAAAAAATTTTACACGGAATTTTTTACCATAAAAATTTAGACATTTTTAAAATTTGAGCTGGACCATGGCCAGGGTTGGCCACCCCCTGTCTACGTCCCTGGGAGTGGCAACCTCCGCCTAGGACAGCAGCTGCATGTCAAGAAGTCGGCCACCAAGCGTGGCCTCACGTCCACCTGAGAGTCGCCTGTACGCTGTCGTAAAGCCGCCCAAATCCGTTCGAGACCGAATCCGTCTGTCCGCAGCAGAGCCGCTCTTCCACCGTGACTTCGCCGGTCGTACGCCAGTCAGCCTCGCTTAACACTTCCGTACCGCCTGAGTCTCTAGCTTTGCCAGATACAGAGCCGTACCGCCGTACGTAGAGCCGTTTGTTGGAAGACTATCACCGATTTTAGCTAGGGTTGAAGGGTCAAAGGTTTTAGGAGAGAGGCTGAAGCGGGAATAGAATTTTAGAAGCAAAAAGCTATGCGGCGGTTCTTAAAAAATAACCGCCGCGCGTGTGTTTAATTTTTTTCAAATTCACATCATATATGCGGCGGTTCTTACTTCCTAACCGCCGCGCGTATGGAAAACTTTCGATTAATTTTTTCTTCTCTGTTTTGCGTCGGTTGTTTTAATAATAACCACCGCCTATATAAAAAAATATATAAAATAAAACAAAGGCGGCAGTTTTATAATTACCAACCGCCGCGCATGACTAGACTTGATTTTTTTTTTTTGAAATTTGTGGCGTTTATTATAAAACCGCCGCAAATGATGTGCTGCAAATTGATGTTTTTCCACTAGTGGAGTCCTTGGCTCCATCGCAAATGATGGATTGAATATCTAATTATATACGACGAATTATATTCTACATCAAAATATACCTAATTATATATTTTAGATACAAAAACAAATGAAAAGGAATACTAATGACCAGAAAAAGTTAACTTCGTGCTTACTCAGTTCACTAAAAACTTGATGGTCAATATGAGATTTGTATATATTGTGTTCAATTTTGTTCATATAAAACTTTAGTGTCAATATCAAATTGAATTATAAGTGTCCAATTTGATCCTTCTCCCATTCTTAATTAGTACCGACTACCGAAGTATGTTTTTTTTATTGGAATGGAATTCTTTGATCTAGTCTTTTTAAATCAGGTCTAGTCTAAACTAGTCCGGCACTGAACTAGTCCAATTAAAAATATCTTTAGTATATGATATATACTTCTACAAGTCTATCAGAGATTGAGATGTATACCTTTGTAGTAGTAGTGTTGATGTCAGGCCGGCCTAACGTGATTCAACTCACTTGTGGCTAGAATAATGTTTTAATCCAATTTTTTTTATTCATGAGTACCAACTATTAGTTGCGATGGCTACAGTATCAACAAATTTAAAATTTTGTAAGTTCACATTTGATTTTTATGGTAAATTAATTTTAACTGTTAGATAAGCATTTTTAAGGTGAAAAAAAAGAGATTGAAGAATCCACTTTCAAACAAAATTAAAATCTAATGGCTGTAATTAATGAAAGATGCATAAAAGATTGGATCAAAATCATCATATTCGATCAAAATTGGAGTCAACTTGATATGAACACTACTTCTTTTGTAAGATTTGATGCCCACGAGACACCTCTTAACAAGGTGAGGAGTTGAACTAAATAACTAAGAAGATTTGATATAAGACAGACAAATGGGGCTTATGAATAAAGAAAATGGTACATAAAAAATGTCACTAAATGTAAATGTGTTTATTAGGTTGTCTAATTATAGTGATAGAAGAGTCACAATTACATCTAAAAATGTATAAGTACAGACACTTTTTTATTTGTATACAGACAGATCATATCTTTACACAGACATTGGTTTCTGTGCAAGACATTGATTTCTGTGCAACCTAACACTGACGTCTCTGCATAAACACACGTGAATGAATGTAATCTACAAGCAAACCAATATTTGTGTACAAATATTAGTGGACCGTATATAAACAAAAGTGTTCGTATACATAGTTTTATATGTGTGCTGACATCAGGGGCGGACCGTAGTACAGACCAAGGGGGGCGGTCGCCCCCCCCCCCCCCCCCCCAACAACAAAATTTTTTAGTGCATATATATAATAAAAAATAATCTTCGCCCTCCCAAAAAATATTTTGTTTAAGTTACCGCCCTCCCAAAACAAACTTCCTGGGTCCGCTCCTGGCTGACATGTTTACAGATGTTTACGAATTTTCCAATTTAATTTGTTCACACAGACAAATTATATAAAAAATCAGGATGACACGGATAATATTTTACTAAGGCACATATAATATTTATGGTAACAATTCTCTAGTGACTCCAACTCTGGTTGATTTTTCGGTAACATTTTTGGCGGTTCCAACTCTAGTGATAACTCTATCATTCATGCATAAACATTAACATGCATGAATGTGTAAGATAAATGCCATCATCATCGTCGTCGTTACCCCAGTGCCGCAATGGCTCCCAGTCTCCCACTAATAGTGGGGTAAGGGGGGTCGTATGTACGCGGTCTTATCCCTATACTAAAGCACAAAGTAGGGCTGGCAAAAAATTCCCGACTCCCGATCCCGATCCCGATCCCGATCCCGACAATCCAGATCCCGATAATCCCGATCCCGATCCCGACAACCCCGATCCCGATAATCTCGATCCCGACAATCCCAATCCTGACTAGTCGGGAATTTTTCCCGATCCCGACTAAGTCGGGACGGGACCGGGATTTATTTTTTAAAAAAAAGTCGGGATCGGGAAAATCCCGACATCCCAACACTATATATATATATATATATATATATATATATATATATATATATATATAATACAGAAATATATATATATATATATATATATATAAACACATGTATATAATTATATATGAATATATAAAAATGAATATGTATCTAAATATTTGCATATCTTTTTTAATTACTTATTCCTTACATAGATTAATTTTTTACTACGATTATCTTACAATATCAAACTTCTAAAACTATTCGGCATTTGTCCGAAAATGAATATTCGGGATCCTAACTAAATAGAGATTATTTTTTATCCCGACAATCTAAATCACAACAATATTACAAATTTTGCGGTTCTGATGAACTCTTTAAAATGATCGAGACTAAGATTTCTTTCTTTAGTAAATAATCATAATACGTATTTATACATTATATTCATTGGTCACAAAGTTTCTCAATGA
Source organism: Cuscuta epithymum (assembly GCA_945859915.1). Classification (NCBI taxonomy): domain Eukaryota; kingdom Viridiplantae; phylum Streptophyta; class Magnoliopsida; order Solanales; family Convolvulaceae; genus Cuscuta; species Cuscuta epithymum. The sequence goes on from CAMAPF010000938.1 coordinate 3,804,476, forward strand.
GTCTACTTAGTCTTGAATTTTAAATAATATACGTTACACATCCTTCTTTTAGTGATTTTTATAAAATGTTTGAAGTAAGTTTCACTAAGCCTTGATAGCTTATTCAAAAATTATACTATTAATTAATTGAAGTTACAAATAAAAATTATTCTAAAAGTATGTACTAGTGTGAATTTGAGACGATAATTATTACAATAAACTTTATAAGTAGATGATGATAAATATGGTATAACAATGAACAAAGAATAATTTTGAAACCGCTAAATATCAAAGTTAGTGTTTAACTAAAGAAATTACATAATTTTATGTTTGATACTTCATTGTCGAGATTTAGCGGGATTAAGCGAGATTCCCGATCGGGATCCTGACTTAATCGGGATTTTAATGTCAGGATCCCGACTTAATCGGGACGGGATACAGAATCCTCTTGTAGTTTGAATCGGGATCGGGACGGGATCGGGATTTGGGCAATCGGGATCGGGATCATCCCGATCCCACCCCTAGCACAGAGAGATTGTTTCCGAATGACTCATGGTGAAAATCGCGTAAAAAATTGCATGAACTGATTGCTGTTTCATAACAAAGAAGCGTAGATAGTTTAGTGAGTCATTTTGCTTTATTCCATCGTATTCCCAAGCCAAAAAATAGTGAATCTCTGGCTCCATTGCAAATGATGAAAATTGTAAGATAAACGCCCTCGAAGTAAGAACATCAAGGCAGTGATTACAGACTATTCTTTATTTTGTACATTGTTCAATTCATCAATTATAATCAATCATGACTATGTTTTGTATTGTATATAAAGGACGGACATAATCAACACAAGCTAACAACCATTCATCCCCATCACAATGAAATTTCAAATACTACCTCCGTGACTCCGTCCTATTTTATGTGACTCCGTCCTATTTTATGTGTCTCCTTTAACTTTGGCACAATTATTAATAAAATAGTTGAAAAGGTAAAAGTTGTGATTGAGATTTGAGTATAATGAAGTGAAATGTTATGGATCACATATTTCTTTCTAAAAACAAGGTAACACTTATTTTGGAACAATCGGAAAAAAGAGTAAGACAGGTAAAGTAGGACGAAGCCCAGAGAGTATTAACACAAATTATGGGTGGGTCAGCCTCGGTCCTGACTCCTGAGTACCCAGGCAGTCCGGTCCAGTTCCTTTTCTTTTGTGTTCACCCATTTTCAAGGCAAACACTATCAAGTATCAAGAGTGAAACCAGGATCAGGTACCCCTTGGGCAGACATGGGCAACCCTAGGCTCAAAATTGGAAGAATTGACCTGATCTAGTCCTAAACAATACCGGACCCGATTCAAAACTGGGTCCACCCCTACCGCCCTACTTGTTAATCCCCCAATCTTGGGTGAGAAAAGACATAAAACTTAAAAAGATTAACAAATATGTATGCCGGCCTGACGGGATGCTCTGTCCGGTCGAGCCCGTTTGGGCACCTTCCCGGTGGAATTTTTTGATGAAATTTTTTGAGCATGTTCCTCATCAAGTCTAGTTTGTCCATACCAAATTTCAGCTCAAAATTCGATAGGGAAGACATTCAAATCATTTTTTTAAGTTGACTGCAGTTTTATATGTACACTTTGACGCAGTCAACTTCAAAAAATGATTTGAATGCCTTCCCGATCGAATTTTGAGCTGAAATTTGGTATGGACAAACTAGACTTGATGAGGAACATGCTCAAAAAATTTCATCAAAAAATTCCACCGGGAAGGTGCCCAAACGGGCTCGGCCGGACGGAGCATCCAGTCAGGCCGGCCTGACGCCCTGACATGAAGATTTGTTGTCAATGTATGCATAAGTTAACTGCCATGACATCAATCCCTGAATATACCCAAGTACAGTACAATATAGGATGCAGAAAGATTATAAGGTAAAAACGGATTACAATGAATCGACTAAAAGTAATGGCAAGAGCAGTTTGTACTTTGTAGCTGAGCTTAATTTACACCTCTTCAAAACACGCACATTAGACCATATTCACAACTTCAAAAGTTCACTGAAAAACTATTGACGGACAGAAGTGTCACTAATAATACCCCCACCCCTCCACCACCACCATTACATATGTGACAGAGCGGGCAAGAAACACATCATTGACAAGTGGTCAACATACGAAAAAAACACCTCTTTTGTTGGGGAGGGCCTTCCTTAACCATCTTCTTGCCTGAAAGCGATTCTCTGTCTCACCACACCTGTGTTTGCTGACTGTTGGCTATTACTTTGTGCTTCCTCCTGGGACCCCTCTTCGCTCTGTTGACTCCTCTCCGCATTGATAATAGCATCCTCGCCGAAATCGTGAAGCCGGCGACCGATCAAATAACGGTCGTCTCGTATTGAGTTATGAAGGTTGGTGAACCATACATGGAAACGCTTCCCACAGAACCACAAGAGGCTGAAGCCGAGGCATCCCAACCAAGCAAACCGGTAAACAGCAGAGTTAACCACCAAAGGGTAACCAAATATAGGGAAAACTCCCCTTGCTAAGACATATGGAACACACAGTGCCGTGAGAAGCTTCATTATGATGGGGACTACAATCTCCTTAAGTACCCAAAATCCCTGCAGCCTAGAAAAGCCGTCTTGTCTGACCCTCTCAAATTTTATTCGCCAACTCTCATCCACCAATGGCATCATGTGATCCAGCATTACCTGTTTATAGGCAAAAAAACATTGCAAACATATATGATTCGCGTTCTCAAGAGTAAATTTATGGAGCACCATATGATTCTCTTATGGAGTCACATGTGGTAGTGTGGCACCATCCTAACCACTCATATTTTAGTGGGTTGCCCCATTAAAAATATGAGTGGTTAGGATGGTGCCACACTACTCCATGTGTCTCCATAAGGGAGTGTCATATGGGGCTCTTTAAAAAATTTGACACTCTCAATCTTACATTTGTTTTCACTAACAAATCAACCTTAGCATCATATTTTACAAAATAAATAACCTAGACTACGGTTTCTTCTTTATGTACCAAAGAAAACATTTCCTGGAAAGATTATTATGGGTAAAATATGTCCCGATTCATCACTTCTGTGAAAAATAACTTTCCCTTCTGAATATGAGATATCATTTTCCTAAATATTGTCCCGATTCATTACTTCTGTGGAAAATAATTTTCTCTTCTGAATATGAGATATCATTTTCCTGAAACAGTTTATGTTTCAGGAAACATTTCAGAAAACATTTGCCACAAGAGCCCATTAGATATTATTTTACGTACCAGCCTAGTCCAGATCTTCAGAAAGATGAGCCCAAGAGCCCAGTCCTGGTATAATAGGAAAACCGGACTCTCATTTACGGGCACTCGCATTGGCACAATCACCAAAAGTTCAAAGAGCAGCCCAATCAATACCGGGATGATAAATATCTATAAAAAGGAAGAAAAAATAAGAACCAAGATCGGAAATATAATATAAACAAAGGATGAAATTTTAAGAGCAAACATAGGATGCATACAGTAATAAACATAGTTAACAGCACACATAGTAGCAATAATGTGCAATTACCCATATTGACAGAAGTGCAGAACTCTTTATAACAATGCCACACCATTTCCAAATCAGGCCCATAAGAACTGTAGCATTTCCAGTTCTGATGTGTTCAATGCAGTACCTAGCTCCAGCTAAAGCAGTCCAAATAGCGTAACTTCCGATTACGAATGCATACAAATCTATAAAGGAGGGAGGAAGTTAGCTTTAGAAGAAGTTTTAGTATTACCCCACACAGGAGACATGGAAGTAATGACATATCATCCTCAGCCAACTATTATAATCATACCGTTGCACTTGATTCCATGTGTGATCGGCAGAAGTGGAAGGGCATTAAAGAGTGCACGTCCAAGTGAAATTGGAACAATTATCAGAGCAGAATTGAATACAAGTAAAGTCATCCAAGCTACAACCAGCAGTAGTACGATTCGAAGCACAAAGCTGTACCTGCTAAATGATAGTAACACAAATCTAAGATATTTGCAATGCATAATCAATAGGCAATGGTTCAAGAATAGGTGAGATTAATATTATAGAAAGATGGTTCTGTGTGTGGGTTTTGTACAATTCAACTTACTCAGAGTCAGTTCGTTCATCACCATCATACTGCTCTATCGAACTGCCATTAACTGCTGTGGAATGTATCACTCTGTTCAAATTATCATTATCATGTCCTAACACAAGAGCCCGATCTTGTCTACCTAGTTGCCTGTTCACCCTGTCTTGTCTGCCCTGGTCATTATTTCCATTCTCTTGACCACCATCCTCTGGTCTAGGCAGTAAGAAATCACTCAAGCTAAGAGCCCAACCCACAGCCGTAAACCAATATCGGAGAAGAGACTTGATGGTTGTCCGCAATTTAAAATGCTCAATAGCAAACGGAATGCAGATTTGAAAGAGAAGCATGTCGGCAGGAATTTCAGTAAATGGATCTGACACGCTGCAAAAAAATGTCTTCATGTCAATAACTAGCATCCTAAAAAATCAGCAAAATAGAATTAAAACTGAATTGTTAAAAGGAAACCAAAAGGCAATCTTACGATATATCAAGAGGAAAAATAGTAGGAGCTATTCGCATGGCAAGTTTAACAGGCAAAAAAACTAGCAGCACAATCAGACTGCCATAAACAGCTACAGATAAAAGAACTCTCCGAGCGTGCTTGTGCACAGGGTCATCAATAAGATCCCTGAACGGGTTATAGTTTGGATCAGCAGGATCTCGAAGGAAATAAAGAACCCCATTACGCAAGACCTATGGAAATGGCAGAAAAGTTAGCATTGGAGATACATTGATGTGTAAGCATGGAAATGTAATTAGACATCATACCCCTCGAAGAAGGCTAACAAAGATGCTTATTTGTAGCATATAGATGATTCCAACAACCCAATGGATCAATGAGCTTGCCAATGGAGAACCAGAAAAGAACTCGACTCTTTGTGTGATTGACTTCCCAAACATTCTTATGGTACAAACATCCAGCCACCAGCCACACATCAAAGGGAAGACCCCAAGTTCGATTACCAGAAGAAAAGCAACCTTAATCATAGTCATTAGATGTCTCATTGCAGCCACAAACTGCCTGAAAAGGGATGGAATAGTTTCTGCAATGGAGGCAATTCCATAAAACCTTCCCAACGTAAGAGGCTCTCCCTTGGTGTACCGGATTAAAGCAACAACTCCAAGATAGAAGAAGACCAGAGAAAATATAAAACTGTATCCAACAGCAAGAGTAGTCACGTCAGAAAGCCGTGATGTTCCAATAGATGCCCCTTTCAAAAGGTCAGATGAGACTACAGTACTGAGGTTGTGTGACATTTCATTTAGCCTTGAGCCATTTGTTTTCATCATTTCTGCTACTTCACCAAGCAAATTAACCTCCTGGTTTTCAGAAGCCAAGTTCGCTACAGCAGTAATTGCACTACTGGAAGTGATATTAGCCAAAGAAAGTGCTGTTTCAGTAAGAGGCACGACAGTTGACAATACAGGACTTGTAGTAGAGGACAAAAGCCATGTCAAGTAATAGAGTATAATCCGCCCCAGTGAAAAAGGGACAAAGATTACAACCCCAAGGAATATCATGTTACTAGCAAGTACCTGTGCCAAAAAAAGATACTCACCATGGGCATGTAGTGTAGGAACGATCTTTCTATAATGTTAAACTTGTGGTGCAAAATAAAAATATCAAAACACACTTACAGTGAATGCATTTTCAACCAGATGAAAGACAGGCCCCTGCATGCCAACAAGCTCATCAAAAGGCACATCCTCAGCACCATCAGCATCATCCAACCCATCAAACATTTGCTCAACATGAGCCTCGAGATTTGCAGCAGCTTGCATCTCCCAACGGGCAGCAACATTTTCAGCATTTCTTCTGACCATCTGACCAGGTCCTGCAATTCCTTGAGCTCCATTGGCATCTTCACCATTTCCTTCACCAGCCAAATTTCTGTTAGCTTGACCAGGAGGAGGTCTTCGAGCTTGGGCAGCATTTCTATCCCCGTCATCTTCCCTATCACCATCCTGTCCTCCAAGTTCACGTAAATGTCTGAAGTAATCCCTCAATGAAGTTGCCCCAAGAAAAATAAATACAATGCTTGCAGAAAGGAGAAACCCATGTAGGCAGTCTGTAAGAAGAACTGTTGTAGATATATGACTTAAGAATAACCTCTGAGCTTCACCAAAGCTTCTAACAAATGCCAACCGCCATATCCAAAATGTTATGAAAGGAATTATTACAAGCCAAACAGAAAGCACAAAGCTCAGGCGCAAGAAAAATTGCAGCACATGGCATGTCTTCATCGCCATCCCAACAATAAATTCTTGAAAAGGAAGCCTTGCTGGAGCATTCTCAGCATACACAGGAGAGAAAGAAAAGGCGTGTTTGCAAACCTGCATATGAAATATATTTAATAAATCACCTAAAACTTCACCGAGACACTTTACTATAATACTATGCAAGAAAAAGAATGAAACAAAATCTAGAAAGACTATGATTGACAGGATGTTTGACAATGAACTCACTACACAAAACAATTTTAGTATTTTGCAACCAACAGGATCAATGAGATAAATCCTGATCACTTAAAACTAAGAAGAATCTTATAGATATGAGATATGAATATCTGTATATATCGCATGTTCATTAGTAGAGAAAAACGAAAAAATGTACACATTAGGAACCACGAGAACTTTTTGTGTAAATAGCCTTTTAAGGGTATGAGAAATTTTCAAGGGAGGCACAACTTAGTGCACGGTACACATCATAGAACTATTCCCAATGAACAGCTACATCAGCAAAACATCAGCTTAAGGGGGTTTAAGGATTTAAGCCATATTAGGTTTTTATGATAGATTACTATTGATGTAGCCGACACAGTACAGGTCCTGAGTTATATGAGATTCCATTGGAAGAGCTAGGTCTACACACATTTATCACATCAGAGTCTCTTTCCACTATTATGTTGTAAGGTTTTTATTTGTTTCACCAGCTATTCATTTCCGCAACACCCCCATACCTGAATATTCCCTTCTTTGACCTCTTAAGTATTTCTCTCTTTCCAGAGTGTATCCATTTTATGTCTTATTTCACAGGTCCACGGTCTAGGTTACTCATTAAAAGATCATTTTCATTCTCTTTAGGTTTATAAGAAGAGTTCAGGTTTATCTTTGAGAAACTTCTATATCTTTTGGTCGTGGCCCACATGAACGTCTGAAGGATTTTCGTGTGCTCAGGCCAGAACACCCATAGAAATGCTAACAGGCTAAACGTTGTATAGTTAATATTTTGGAAAATTGACAAACATGACCCATCAATCAGCTCCCATAGGGACTCTGATCCAAACTGCGGCAGAAGGTATCATCCAGGCATGAGGCAGCAGGGAATCACCTCATCCCCACATCGCAGTTACTCAAGAACAAGGCAGACACCTTAACCGGAGGCATGAAAAAGCATACTGCGCGTAAAAGGGATAAGCCTACGCATATAACACCGAAAAGACATCAAGCATGTAATCCATAATCCAGGTACAAGGCGTAATCCGCATGAACATGTGTAAACCTAAATGCAAATTGGGCGAAATGCAAGAGTCTTTTGAGATAGATCAAACCTAAAAATGGGCTAACTTATATAGTAGAAAGTTATTTTCCACTTAGTTAACTGTGTAATTTACTACAGAGTACATTCCATAGAAAAATTTAACAGTACTTGGTTTAAATTAGATGATTTTAACATTTTGTTTGTAGAATAAATTTATTGAAGAAATTAAAATATGTTAAAATTTGTTGGATTTTTTTTTTCACTTATGCATCACTGTAAAGACATTAAATTTAATTAAGTGCCTAGGCTCTCAGACTTTTCCGCACCTCAAGCATTTCAGAACCTTGCCCTTAGACATGGTAATGTCCAAATTGAACAAGCTGAAGAAATACTGCTATAGTGCAATGTAAGTTTATTTGCAGGGTTGTACACATAGACGTGATAGAGACATAGCGCTATGCACATCTAAGTTAGGAGTACATAATAAAATTTGGATGAACACAGCGAGGAGGAGAGTTGAGGGAAACCTCGCACTGGCGAGCGTTGCTGTGATTGAGCCATTGAAGGAGGCAATCTTGGTGAACATATTTAATACTGCCGCTGCACGCGCAGGGGTACCGGAGGGGGTTATCTGCTTCACCGGGGTTTCGACAGATCCTGCAAACGTCCCCCTCCTCTTCGTCGTCGTCGTAATTGAAAGCCAAACCACTGCCTCCACTATTTTTATTCGCCTCGTCCGGCAGCACCGATGAGGATGATGATGGTGTAGAAGAAGCGGCAGTCGCCTTGATTGCATCGACTGAGGTTGAAAAGGAAGCGGCGGCAGTGGAAATCCCGCTGCCACCGTCGTGAGACGTCGGCGCAGCCGGTGCGATCTCCATGCGGACCAGTGAGATTTCTCACCTAGGGTTTTTAGCGGATTGGGGGGATTCCAATTGGATGAATGGAAGATTGTCGCGGAGGAAGGAGCAACGGATGGAGGATAGATCGGGAAAGCACGACTGTGGTGAAGATTACTTCATTGTCCTCATTCGATGCGTGAGTGGTTATGGCTTCTCGGTGTTACGGCGTCGTTAATAGAGCTCGTCGTCAGAATTGCTCCGTAGAGGTTGCACGGTGTCGGCGATGTTATACTCCGTAATAGGTTTGACTTGTACTCCGTATTTTTTTTTGAGCAGTTGTACTCCGTATTTTCTATACGTTGATTTTTCATTGTAGTGTTACTCTTTCCGCGTCTGGTTGTGGGAAATATTAAGGTTTGTAGCCCTAGATTAGATCAAATCACACTAGATTAGATGAGATCAGATCAAACCAGATTTAGATAGTTGTAAAATATATAGAGATCAGTCAGACTAGCAAATTTCAATTCAAGTAAAAACATCTCAAATAGTATTTTGTTCGTAAAGAAAATGATTTATATCAAATAATTAGAATTCATGTGAGTAATATATAGACAAAAAGTATTCTTGCAATCATCATCCGTCGAACTTAACTAATAGACAATTACTTTTCAAAAGGCAATATGGCTTGTCGATCCTATAATAATCGTGACTGAGCCAAAGGCGGTCGTTTTTCACTACCAACCCAAAAACTCCAAAGTCCTACTAAAAGAAAACAAAAACACAACTAAAAGAACATAATGACCAACAAGAAAATGAAAATAAAAACATAGTCGTTACATTAGTCATTAGAATATAACTGCTTCTCCAGAATCACGAGAAGCTCGAACTTGAAATCTTGGTAAAAAAAAAACTTCCTCAGAAATCCGGGCGGGGCCGGTAGCCAGCACCTGCCTTAACCACATTTTTTTCCTCAGGATCGTGAAAGTGAACCAATAAAAGAAAATGAAATTTTTAATGATGAACCCTCTAATTTGAGAAGAAGTAAGAGGCCAAGAATAGAAAAATCTTTTGGAAACGATTTTTAAACATATCTTGTTAATGATGAACCTTTTACTTATTCACAAGCTATTTCATCAAAAGAGGCTCCCTTTTGGCTTGAGGCAATTCAAAATGAAATTGATTCTATCCAGAAAAATAAAACATGGATTTTAACTGATTTGCCTAAAGGGTGCAAACCAATCGGATGTAAATGGTTTTTTAAAAAGAAATTTAATCCGGATGGTTCAATTGACAAATATAAAGCGAGGCTTGTGGCAAAAGGATTTTCTCAAAAAACAAGATGTTGATTATTTTGACACTTTTGCACCGGTAACGATAATATCTTCCATTGGAACTTTAATTGTCTTGGCTTCTATTTTTAAACTTCTTGTCCATCAAATGGATATTAAAATGGCATTTTTAAATGGTGAATTAGAGGAAGAAATTTATATGGTGCAACTGGAGGGTCATGTAGTTTCTGGACATGAACACAAAGTGTGTAAGTTGATCAAATCTTTATATGGTTTGAAACAAGCTCCTAAACAATGGAATGAAAATTTTGATGAAGTATTATTTGCTCATGGTTTTACCTCACTTGAAGTAGATAAGTGTGTATACACTAAAATAAAAAATGGTGTGTGCATTATTATTTGCTTGTATGTGGATGACATGTTAATATTTAGTAGCGACCTTGAGTTAATAAATGAAACAAGATCATTTCTTGCTTCAAAATTTGATATGAAAGATTTGGGTGAAGCAAGACTTGATTTTGGGTATTAAAGTCATAAGGATGGTGATATTATACTATCTCGAGAGCACTATGCTGAAAACTTCTAAAGAAGTTTGGACATTTCGATGTCAAACCTGTGAATACCCCTTATGACTCTAATACACATTTGGGAAAACATAGAGGTGATCCCGAGGCTCAATATGAATATGCACAAATAATTGGGAGTTTATTACATTTAATGAACTATACGAGACCCGTCATAGCTTATGTTGTCGGAAGATTGAGCCGATATACCCATAATCCAAATGGGGATCATTGGACCGCGTTGAGGCGGTTACTGAGATATTTGAGAGGTACCATTAATTATGGTATATCTTATAGAGGCTTACCCACTGTACTAGAGGGATACAGCGATGTTGATTGGGTCTCTGACTCAGATGAGATTAAATCCAGTACTGGATATATATTCACCCTTGGAGGTGGTGCTATCGTGTGGAAATCAACCAAACAAACTATCATTTCTAGATCCACTGTAGAGTCCGAGCTTATAGCTTTGGAAGTGACTAGTAGTGAGGTGGAGTGGTTGAAAAATTTCTTAGAAGAAATTCCAGTTGGTACAAAACCAACACCATCGGTGTCTATTCTTTGTGATTGCCAAAGTACAATAAATACTGCTAAGAAAATGTGTTATAATGGGAAGAATAGACACATTCGTTTAAGACATAAAGTCATTAAACGATTATTGAAGAATGGAATTGTGTCCATTAATTTTGTGAGGTCAGAAGGAAATCTAGCGGATCCTTTGACAAAAGCACTAAGACGAAAATTGATAATCGAAACATCGAGGGAAATGGGACTAGAGTCACTTTGACAACAAATAGGGATGGTAACCCAACTTATGTGATTGGAGATCCCATGAAGCAAATTCATATGGGTAATAATAAGCCTTCTATTTGTTCTGCTAGCCTTATTAAATATCCCTTTCTATGGTGTGGAAGGCTAGACTGCATTTCTTTGTGAGGTTGAGCTAAAACTCTTAATGATTTTCATAGCCCTTACGAGTGGTGTGTTAAGTGCAGAACCCTTCTAGAGCACTCACAAACATCAGGCACGCGCACGGCCGAAATGCGCACCACGGCGTTAACGCGAGGAAGAGTGTGGGGTGAGACATGATCATTAAGACCCTGATTTACCATAGTAGCTTCTTGGTTCATAGAAATTATATGTTTCACCAAAAGCTCGGTTTATAAAGACTTAATCGTCTCGGTTTATTTCATAGCCTACGGACACCAGACTTAAAGTCTCATTCCTTTAATCCAACATATTTTCTTAAAATGTTTTCAAATTTGTAAAATGTTTATTTGAAATATGTGGGGGATTGTTGGAAAATTAATGTATTTCAAATAAATTATTTATCTTAAAATTGTAACATGAGTTTAATTATTTGACGGCGCAGTTAAGTTTTGTAACGTGCAAATTAAACCACCATCCGTTCAGTTCTTATTCTATTCATTATTATATTAATATAAGAAGACCTACTAGAGTACGAAGTGTGAGAAGAACCTACGAACTCTTTTTCTTGAAACTTTTCCTCTGTAAACTGAAGAATTATGAACTGGAAGATATATTCAATTGATATGAAATGATTTACACTTGTCGTATATATACATATGAACTACGTACGTTTGAGATGAGAACTCATCTCAACTACATGCACACTAATAGGGATAGAAATTGCTAACCATATGTACTACAGGATATGTACTATATATACTACAACATACGTGCATGTACATTAATTAATAAATAATATAACAATATTAATTATGTGTTTATACGCCCCCACAAGATGGAGGTGCCATTGGAAACTCCCATCTTGAACCGGAATTTTTCAAACGATGTCGTGGGAAATGCCTTGGTAAGAATATCAGCAATCTGAAGTTTGGTGGAAATATGACTAACAGTGAGTTTACGTTCTTCAACAAGCTCCCGAACAAAGAAATAGTCAAGGGCCAAATGTTTCACGCGAGAGTGAAACACCAGATTAGTACAAACATATGTGGCCCCTTGATTATCACAATAGAGATGAGGCGGCCTTGGCAAAGAGATGCCTAACTCAGATAAAATGTTACGAACCCAGAGTAGCTCTGCACTGGCATTAGCAACCGCTCGGTATTTTGCCTCGGTGGAGGAGCGTGAGACACTCTTCTGTTTAGCAGACTTCCAGGAGATGACATTAGGACCTAAATAGAGAACATAAGCTGTCGTTGATCGTCCCCCGTCTCGAATACCGCCCCAATCAGAATCAGAAAATGTTGTGAGTGTAAGACGGGGATCATGACGAAGAAATAGTCCATGATGAATGGTACCCTTTAAATAGTGAAGGATACGTTTGACTGTCTGCCAATGGTCTAAAGTTGGGCTGTGCATGTGCTGGGAGAGGCGGTTGACTGCATACGAAATGTCCGGTCTTGTGAAGGACAAGTATTGCAAGAGACCGAGTGCTCGACGGTAGAGACTGGGATCTTGCATAATCGGGCCTGTGTTGGAATTTAAATAGGAGGAGTTCATGGGAGTTACTGCAACATTAGCTCCTTGCATATCACAAGATTCCAAGATATGTAAAATATACTGCCGCTGAGAGAGAAATAGACCTTGATGTGTGGGAATGACTTCAATTCCCAAAAAATGATGCAACATTCCAAGGTCTTTGACAGAAAATTTGGTCGTGAGTTGAAGGACAAACCTGTCAATAGTAGTAGGATTATTGCCCGTTAGTACGATGTCGTCGACATACACCATAAAGTATAGGAGAACGCCGTCATGGGAGTAGAAGAAAAGAGAGGCATCTGCCTGGGATTTCCGAAAGCCCACCGAAAGAAAGAACTGTGTGAGTTCCATATACCACGCCCGTGGGGCCTGCTTTAGGCCGTATAAGGCTTTTTGAAGTTTGCAGAGATATGTGGGATGAGCTTGGTCCTTGAAGCCGGAAGGTTGTGTCATGAATACCTCTTCAGAGAGAGAGCCGTGTAAAAACGCATTATTGACGTCCATTTGTCGAAGTGAACAGTTCCGAGCAAGAGCAATAGTGAGGATTATCCGGATAGTAGCCGGTTTGGTGACCGGACTGAAGGTCTCAAAGTAGTCTCGGCCAGATTGCTGAAGAAATCCACGTGCTACTAATCGGGCTTTGAATCCAGCAACCGCCCCGTCGGCATTTTCGTTTGACCCGAAATAACCATTTGCAAGTGATAGGAGTGTGACCGGAAGGTGGGACAAGGGTCCAGGTTGAATTGCGACGAAGTGCCTCCATTTCGGAATCCATAGCAAGTTTCCATTGCGTATCACTCAAGGCCTGCTTCACACTATTAAGTTCAAGAACAGGTTGAATTGGATGCGTAGTAGTAAAGTTGACAAACGAACCGCCTAAATATTTAGGATTGGGTTTACGTTGACACATTGGACGAACTGGAGGGGTTATAGACACAGTTGAGTCTGGAGATGGGTTTGACGTGGTGAAAGGCTGTGAGTTAAGTGGGGTAGAATGAGAATATGTGGTGGTGGGTGTTATGGGAGGGGATGAGGTGACAGATATGATTTGAGTGGATGAAGGGATAGTATCTGTGTGAGTGGAGTTGGGATTAGTTCGGTGGGGTGGGGATAAAGATGAAAGTGGTTGAGTGGCAGGAGGAGTAATGGTTATTGGGTGGGGAGTAAGAGATAAACTTTGACTTGGGGGAGAGAGAATAGGAAGAAGTTGGCCGGGTAAGTGGGAAGAGGTGGACTCAATAGATAGAGGGGATTGCATGCCCATGCACGTCAAATTAGGAGGTCGTTTCGTAGGAGTATTATTTTGAGCAAACGGAAAAATATCATTAGCAAACCGGACATGGCGACTCACAAATACACGATCACTGGTAGTGTCGAGACATAGATATGCACTTTGGGAGGTTGAGTGACCAACAAACGTACACGGCTTGGACCAAGGTTGAAGTTTGGATGTATTGTACGGACGAAGCCATGGGTAACACAAACATCCAAATGGACGTAATTTAGAGTAGTTGGGTTGGGTATTATAAAGACTGTAAGCTAAAAAGTACATGAAACACAGATTTTTAATTAATGGTGCTTTCAGAAATAACCATATTTTACTCAAACCCTTTTTGTATTTTATTAACTGAAAAATAGAAAATAGAAAATTAATGAAAATTTTATTTTTTGTCATCGAAATGTGCATTTTTTAATTTCATATTTATTGAGGGAAAAAATCAAAGAACAACATTGTTTATAAAATTAATTAATGTTTTGCTAAAATGAAGTGTATAAAAATATGTAGAGTGTATTTTACTAACGGTGCTGGAATACAAGAAAAATGGCATTGGCAGATTTATACACAGTTTTTATATTGACGGAATCCATATTTAAGTTTTAGATAACACATGGATGCAGATAGCCTTTGTGATCAATATTATTTTCAAGTTAATGGTGAAACACTATACATTGATTTTGATTGATACATAGTGAAAGTTATATATTTTATATTTTTATGAAAGTATATTCAACAAAGAACATTTTCATATACTATATCATTTTTATTTTAAACTTTGTAAAAAATTTCTTGTAAAAGTATATCATTGGTCAAAGTTTAACTTGATTGACCAAAAAAATCAAAGATTGCAAGATTTTAAAGAGCGGATGGAGTATATAAAATAAAAATACTTTTTTGAATAGTGTTCCCTCTCAAATATTTCTATTGTGGGGTGTCTTGAGGGTCTTCCACCATAAGCTAAATATGAGCTAATGAGTAGAAGAGCAGGAGAAAAATAAAAGGACATAAAGGTGTGATGGAGGCAAGAAGAGAAGTGGAAATGAAGGATCGCACGAGGGATGTGCCTTTGACCATGAAACTATTGGGTTATTTAAGTTGACTATTAAAGGTCTTCTAATAATGCAAATAAATATTTAAATATGCATAATAACTTCATTCAAAATAAGTGTTTCTTATCTAATTCTACTCAGGTTGATCAAGACATAAAATAGTAATACACAAATTATGTGACATAGATTTGTGTAGGTGAGCGAGTAATAATAAGAATCACAAATTATCTACTTTATAAAGAAAGTAACAAACTTTTCAAAACTACAAAAACAAAGTTGACAAAATTTCAAGAGGCGCAAGTATTATTGTTATTACGACTATATTATTTATTGGAGTGTTAAAAGCTCTTACATTTATAGAAGTCCATTTGGTAATTGTAATTTGTACTTAGAGCCTGTTTAGTAACACTGAAAATTATTTAAAATATATTTTGTCAATAAAATAAGAAAAAATTATACTACCTCCGTTCTCTTTTAATTGCAACACTGGACTTTTTGCACGATTCACATATTCTACTTTGACTATATTTTATTTATTAATGTATTATAAATTAATTTTTTTAAAAATATTGTTAAATTTTTCTCACTCTAAATTTTCAAAATATGAATTTTTTACTAATAAGAAATAAAATAGATAGTATACTAATGGTCAAACTTGTGCATTGGCAAATGTGAAACGTTGACTGTTGCAATTAAAAAAGAATGAAGGAAGTATGAAAAAATAGCTAAATGATCATCTAGAGTAACCTCAACCAATACAGCCACAAAATCAATTTTAACCTTACCTTTTCTTATTATTACACAATCCAGCGCGCGAAATCAAAATTTACGTATTTGGGAAAAAGTTGGCTGATAAGTCTGATAAGCCGAAATACAGAATTATCAAACGGGCATTTAATCTCTTAAATGTGATGAAATTATAGATATTGTGGTTGAAATGTCTAAAGTGTATCATATGCCTGAATTGCATAAGCCATTGAAATACATTTCAGTTTGTTCCACTTACAAACATATTATAACTCAGTTAATACATCTTTGATGTTTATCTCAATGACTAATAAATACATGAGGGCAAACTAATAGGCACCATCAATTAAACTTGGATTTATGACAACACATATTTTAGTTTTTTTGGAAGAATGTGACTTATATTAATAAGAAAGAACGTAAGCAGGGTACAAACGGACAAAGAGCCCACTGTCACCTCGAAAGAAGCAACCAGATTTGTTGATCCTGAATTGGGCTTACTTGAGCCAATGACTGGCAAACTAGACTCCCCATCACCAGTCTTATGTTCTAGAGTTTTAACGTTATTGAAAACAAAAACAAACAAAACCACATGTAGTTTGTAACAAAAACCAAAAATAAAAATAGCAAAATTAAAGTTTAAATGTTCCTCAACCAGCAGAAAGTACCAGATCTTCATGGTTTTGGCAGACCTGGTTGTTCCATCCCGCCTCTTCCCCGTTTTTTGCCCAGCCGAGAGCCATACAATCCCCGCCTGTGGCCTCGGATCTGCCTTCAACGTCATCATCCAGGAGCAATTCATCCGCCTCTGGACCCAATCCCAGCCCATCGTACCGATCGATAAGCTTCTCCATCTGTCTGCTTCCCTCCGTCGATGGATCAACACCATATTTCTCTTGCCGTCCCTCGGTATCTTGCATTTGGGATCTACCTGATGCCATGCTGAGCTGCTAGTTGCCGGAGAATACCACACTCAAATGGCAGAGAAGTTTATCCGCACCAAATCAGCGGAAACCCTAAGAAGGGAAAGGCCACAAGTTAATTTTTACATAAATTAGTTGAATCAGATGAAATCATGATTTAAATGACTAAATGATGAACAAAATTAAAACAGAATGCAAAGCTATATGACAAAATTAAAACAGTGCACTTCAATCAAACCAACTAGAAAAGTAAATACAATTCAATCATTTAATTTGAGTATTGCATACTTTGGCCGAGATGTCAAAAGATATGGAGTCTCGTCACATTAGGAAATACGACTTAATCCCTGCAGATAAACAAGGCAATCCTTCTAGCGTTGGTTGTGAAAGAAGCTAGTTCACACTCCAATACAAATGTACTTGAAAACATATTACAAGGTACAAACACTAGAGGGCAGTCTGAGTCTAATGGTGAGCGTGACGATGAAGATGATGACATTGAGATAAGTTGGTCTCTTAGGGAGAATTTTGTTTATCTATCAAAGAAGCAGAAGAAGGGAGAGTTGATACAATCTACTACCCCATCCAAGATGAAAATGAAAGAGCGAGAAGCATATGCTCAGAGCTTATGTTTATGGATGTATAGAAATTGCATCCCATTTAATACGATTCATAACCCATTGTTTAAAGAAACACTAAAAGAGATATGTATGTTTGGGGCTGGGTTTAAAGTGCTTACATATCAAGAGGTGAGGGCAAACATTGGCGTAAAGAGGTGAAGAAAAGAGATGTAGTGGTAAGGGAAAAAAAACTGGGAGATGGATGGGTGCACCATAATGTCTCATGGTTGGCAAGATAAAACACACAGAAATTTTGTAAACTTTTGTATCAACTCTATCAAGGGGAATTTTTTCATGTAATTCATTGATGTTGTCATCTTATAAGAAGACTGATGAAGCTCATTTGAAATTGTTTGATGAACGGATTCAATAAATCGGTCCAAAAAGTGTCATACATGTTGTGATATGTTAAAAAATTATGGGTTAGCAAATGTGAAGATTGAACAAAGGGACCCGCATATCTTCACAAATGATTGTGCTACACACTCTTTTGATCGTACTCTTGAAGATATTTTCAAGAAGATTATTCCAATAGTAGCAAAAACAGTCAAGACAGTCCAATGTATTTTTTTTGGGCAAAACTTTCTAATCTATTATAGTATCTCTTCTTTTAAGGCCAACATCCTTGAACTGGATGAGATTCGAACTTGTGACTTCCTCTTTGGAAGTGTCACAGTGAAGTCATCAGACCATAAGGTACTTGGCCACGGTCCAATGTATTATTACCTACGTTTATAATCACACTCTTGTGTTTTTTTACATGATGAAAGAATTCACTAACAGGGGTGTTGGTGAAACCAACGGTGACAAGATTTGCAACTAACTTACTGACTCTACTTCAAGGCAGATGATTGCTTCACCAAAGTGGTATGAAGTTTACCGCCAAACATTTTGAGGAAATGTTGCTTTTGTGATGAAGGTTTATTTACCTCTTGTGAAGGTTTTAAGAATTGCATACGAAGATTTACCTCCATAGGATTCATTTTTATGAAGCTATGGAAAAAGCAAAACTTGGAATTAAAAACAAATTTGGAGGGAGAGGAGAAATGCAAGCCCTATGAGCAATTGTCGATAAGAACATTCACTCTCCGTTACATGCCGCTAGATATCATCAAAATCCGTAATTCATCTATCCCAATTCGCGGCAAGTTTTCGATGATGCGAAAGTATATGAAAAATTTATCAAGTGTGTGGAGAAGATGTTACTCACGGAGTTGGTGAATGTGTAAGAGGCAACTTTAGACTAAGATGATAATCAACAACTTACAAAAACAAATCCTTGGTAAACAATAGAAACTTAATTAGGTATTCAAGTTTAATAAAATTAATACTACGTAATAATGCTGATTTTGCGAAATAAGCATGAAACTTAATGTGTTTAACGAAATTTGGTAAATGTAACTGATTGGTGGCTTTCAAATGGCTCTTGTTCTCCCTCTTTATAACATCTTGCCGTTTGGATCTTCAGTTTAACATGTACGCATGTAATGCATCCGGATGTGAAAAAGATGGGAGTGTGTTTGAAAATGTAAATTCTCAACCAAGTGTATTTATTTCTATAAAAAATAATTGATTAACTAATTTAAATCTCATTTGGTAACACTGAAATTTAATAAAATTTATGAATTTCTGGTTGAAGTAGTTGTATTGGCTGATTCTGCTGATTTATGAAAAAATATATTTAAAATATATTTTCCTAATAAAATAAAGAAAAATTTTTATAAAAAATAGCTAAAATGATCATCTGCAGTAACTTCAGCCAATACAGTCAGAAAAGTCAATACAACCAGAAAAGTAACTAACATTTTTCTTATTATTACACAATTCAGCGCGTGAAATAAAAAATCATGTATTTAGTTAAAAGGTTGGCTGATAAAATGATTAGCCGAAAAAAGAGTTTACCAAATGGGCTCTTATTATCTCTAAATTTCAGGTCCAAGAAAAGAACAAAGTTGCACTCGAAAAAAATGAATGACCACCAAATTTTAAGATCCATTTTTTAATTTAAGAAAATGAAAGTATGTCTAGATGACATTGAGGAATGCAATTAATGGATTGATGATGCCGTAAACCAAGCAAAAGTAAAGAGAATGGGGAAATCTGAAGCTCTAACCATCCTGTTAACATACGATGCATTAAAAAATCGAACTTGCATCACTCAAAAATCAAACTTTAACCTCTTGACCAATCTAATTAACTCGCATCACTCAAAAATAAAATCTAATTAACTCTCATCGAAGTGTCAATGTCGATGAAAAAAATCAGAGTAATACTATCTAATTAAATCTGAAAAATGTAATACTATCTAATTAAATCAGAGTAATACTATCTAGTTGTAGAGGGAAAGTGTAACTATTTAAGAAGCAGAGTAATACTATCTAATTAAATCTGAAAAATGTCAATACTTTCGTCAGAAGAACTCATGAGCGATCACCGGTATGATTTCTGGTACCTTGCACGAGCACCGGGACCTCCGGCCTTCTTCGGTTCAGACCGCCTTGGATCGGCCACCAGCAATGTTCTGTCATATCCAACAAGGACATCCTTGATCTCCTTCTTCGATTGCTCATCCATGTACTTCTGGTAGAATGAGACGAGCGCTTTTGAAATTGATTGCCGGATGGCGTAGATCTGGGAAGTTTGACCTCCGCCTTTGACGCGGATGCGTATGTCGACTCCGGCGAAACGGTTCCGTCCTAGGAGGAGAATGGGCTCGAGAGCCTTGTAACGGAGTGTATCAGGCTGGATCAACTCGATTGGAGAGCCGTTGATCTTGATTAGTCCACGGCCGCGTTTGCACTGAGACACGGCAACCGCCGTCTTTTTACGACCGTAGCATTGAACGACTTCAATCGGCGCCGCCTCCATTCTGGTGGTTCTTCTCTGCCGCGGGATAGAAAAACCCTAGTCTTCAGCCTGCGTAAAGGGTAATCTCAAACTTCGTTCTGCAGGGTTTAGGAGGTATTCAAATATTTAAACATACGTAAATCAATTAAGAGATAATTATCCTAGATATGACTAAAACTTTCTCACTTTCTCAATATATGACTTAACAAGTTTTTTTACGAAAATAATATTAAAAATCATAATATTCAATTAAAATTCGTAATTAATAAATAAATAAATAATTTATGTGGACACATATACCCTTTAGATTATATAACCCTAAGATCCTACTTTTTTCTTCAACCCTAGCCTCCCTTCTCACCCCTCAATAGATCCACCCGTAGCCGCACGCTACTGCTACCGCCGCCCCACGCTACTGCCGCCGCCACCCCATGCCCCGCCATCTGCCGCTGCCCCCATTGGCCGTCGTCCGCCGTCGTCTAAGAGAACGATAGCTGCAGCCAGTCGCTTGATTGTCCGGCCACCCTAGCCCCATGCCTCCTCGCCGCATGCAGCCACCGCCCAGACCGAAGCCACCAGCCCCCGCCGTCGTCCCTAGACAAGTGCGCCACCGCCGTCCCTAGACAAGGTCGCCGCCGCCATCCCTAGACAAGGTCGCCGCCGTCGTACCGATCTATGCGCACTACCACATCCCGATCCATGTGATCTGCTGCCCAGCCAGCCGCCAAGCCAATCGCCTTTGTCCCATGCGCCACCTTAACCATTGGAGGTTTGCCAAAAACCTAACAAGGAGGGGGAGTGCCGCGTACGTAGGTCATGTTATTATTGAAGATGGGCTTGTTATTATTATGGGCCTGTTATGTGAAGAGATTTTTGTTAGACACGTAGTAGGCCACTGCTTTAGATTTGCTACTAGGTGGCCCTCCATATATTCACATTTTTGCTTTTCTATTTTTGAAATTAGGAGTCTAAAATTAGGGTTTGTGGGCATTAAATATGCGCAATGAATATGGGCAGTGAAATCATAATAGATATTGTTGTATATTGTGGGTGAATTTAGGGTTTGTGGGCATTAAATATAAGCATTGGATATTGGCAGTGAACATGATCGTGAATATGACAATATATATGTTATACATGTCAGTAAATGAATGCTGAAGTTTATTGTGTAGTGATTATGATCGATAGTGCAGTAAAACATAACAGTAATTTCACCATGAAACACAATATACTTAATGAGACGTAAAATAATAAAATTATAAAAACTAAAAAAAAAACAAATTCCTCAAGTGAATGAGAAGAGAATTAATTTTGCGGAAGTGCAGTGATTATTACCGGATGTGCAGTAAAGACGTGCATTAATTTTGTGCATTAACGGCAATATAAAATGAAATAATTTTAATTGGACGAAATTAGTGAAAAATGCACATATATTAAATAAGGGTATTTTTGTCATTCAACATTTAAATATAAACGAATTTTCTATATGTTTTTGAATTTTCGGTCATACAAAGGTATAAAAACTAGTTAGGTCATAGATTGAGAAACTCGTTGAGTTTTAGTCATATCCCGATAAATTAAAGCTCTTATTGGGCTTGTCTTCCGTCATACCCTATAATATTGGAAAATATCTACTTAGTATGTTGTAAAAACCGGACCGGTGAGCGATCCGGCCGAGCGACTGGGTCACGGGTCAACCCGGACCCGGCGGGTCAACCCGGTCAACGCCGGGAAAACCCGGTCAACACATATATTTATACATATATATAAGGTTAAATTCATAAATAGAAAAATCTTAATCCTTCATAATTTAATTATGCTAATACAATATAATCCAATTAAAAAATCATTATTATAGAGTTGATTTTAAGTCTTTTAACAAAATTGGACAATAAATATAGCATGGCATCAATTATAAAATCTAAAAAATATTATAGAAATATATATTCACTTATATAATTGTAATATGACATAAGTAGAACATAACTGGAAGTATAACGTTGCGTTGCATAATTATTGTTATTATTAATGGTTTAATTTACTAATTAATTGGTCAAAAAAGTTAACTAATTGATTAATGCTTAAGTGCAAAGTATAATGGTACGTCTTACTGAGTATAATAATACCAAATTAAAATTGCAAAAATTAACGACACATTCCGGTTGTAGACCGGTTGAGAGGCTATATTTTATCCCGGAGGTTGTGAGATCGAATCACGCGTGCAACAAGTCTTGCCAAAGTCCGGGTTTTTGCTAATTTCCGAGTATGGTTCTGGGTCCGTCCCGGTTCGATCCGAGTCACCGATTTTTTTCCGGGTTTTAACACTTTAGCGGGTTGAAGGTCAACCGGATCGGATTTGGAGCCGGGTGGGCGGGTTCCGGGTCGACCCGTCCGGTCCGGTTCGGGTCTTACAATAGAGGAAAATATCACAAATCTATACTAATATAAAAAGGGAAACCAAAAGAATAAGCGTTTCCACCCCGAAAGTAACGACCGATCAATCATGCAGGCATTTCCACCCCGAAAGTAACGACCGATCAATCATACAGAGCAACGTAACCAAACGTAACCAAACATATGATCGTGTTTAATCGTTCATTAGAGGGTTCCGACCCACAAACTCCCATTGAAATCACTTAAATCAACTCTCAAATAACATCTTTAATCATATTTCATCATGTGGCCATGATTCCATGAAAAGAAAAGTGACTGA
Organism: Cuscuta epithymum; assembly: GCA_945859915.1. Lineage (NCBI taxonomy): Eukaryota > Viridiplantae > Streptophyta > Magnoliopsida > Solanales > Convolvulaceae > Cuscuta > Cuscuta epithymum. Next base: position 3,827,378 of record CAMAPF010000938.1, read on the forward strand.
AAATAAGAAAAACGGGTGAAAAAAATATGAGCAAACAAAATAAAAACTGTAATAATTCGCCTACGAACACTTTCCAGATAATGCTATCATCGTTAGAAATAATCCAGGTGACACTACATAAAGCAAATGTTAAAGCAAATGTTTCAAATAATGAGGCCACCTTTCTTTTCAATTGCAGTGTATATTTTTCTTTGTTATCACATCACGACAATGAACTTGATCGAGAAGGCCACGTACTGGCATGGATCGGATTGTGAACAGCGAGAGAAGCCACGATGACTCCAGTGTGGTAACGTGGTTGCGAACAGGGGCGAGAAAAGTCCTCACTCCTGGAGCTGTGGCTCAGTCAAGTAATTTGTTCTTTTTTAATTCTTCATAACTTCAGTTTAGGCTTGAATACAAATTAAAGATGTGCATGGCATGTGTAAACGGCAAATCTCTTGGCCTACGCAAGTACGCATTATAAGATCTAAACAAAATTTATACGGAGAACATTTATAATGATCGGGACAATCATTTTTAGATGGTAAGGTGTTTACTCTTATGTGGCTCTTCATATTCAAGAAATATAATCATCAATTATGTTGCATGAATATGATTCCAACATCTTTATAGGATTCCTATTTGGATATAATGGATTTAAAACAAAAAACTTTTGTGTTATTGTTTGACAAGTTTGGAAGTTGAATCACATATATACGATAAAAAACTTTATTGTTTTATTGTCAGCAACTCTTAAAGGAGTTTTAAATACTACCTCGGTCCCCTTTTTATTTAGTCATCTTTGACTTTTTCAATCAAAGGTGATAAACTTTGATTCATTATTTTAACTAATATATTTGTTTGAAACTTAATAAATTTATACTTTATATAGTATTTTAAACAAAGAACATTTTCATATAATTTTCTTATTATCAATATTACCGTGTATCAATATATAATCTTTCTAACTTGAACAAGTTTAACTTGAAAAAAGGCGTTTGGCTTAAAAAAAAGGATGGAGGAGTAATTTTTTAGTATTTTTTCCAGTTAATAATCAATTGATTGATACGAGTATCTTTTTAGATAGGAAAACATATACTCCGTATACACGTACTAACCACACACAATTGCTTCTTTGAAAATGATTGTTGTTTTAACTGTGAAAATTTTCTAAATGCCCGCAACGAATATGGAGAGATGTTAAATTTGAAATAAATTCTTTTTTTAAATTTATTTAGATAAAGTAAAACTCCTACCGTAATGCAATCCAGGATGCTAAATAATTTCGAGTCATTGAGATATGAGATTTTTAAATTCTGATTGTGATTAAATGAAAAATTGGATGCACTTTTAACATATATGATACGTATATAGGTTGACGCTGTCCCGCCGATAAATCAGCAAAACATATAATGTATCCGTAAGGTTTTGAACGGTTCGGTTCAGTACGGTTCTAAGGTTGGTATCAAGCCACTCACTACCATGTCATTAATTGTTCACAAGTATTTCTATTAGTTATTAGTTGTTCTTGATCCTTTAATTGGAATAAAAAAGTTATTTATTACTTACTGTGCTTTTCTTGAGTAGTTTGTGAAATTTGTCTGCCCGTTCATCCTTTAATGCGTAGCATTTTTTTTCTGTATGCATGTATTTAGCATTTCATATAACAATTTATATGAGGTATGCATGTGTCTCCTCTTATTATATACAAGTATATCAAAACATTTATTTAAAATTTTGTTAGAATAGATATATCTTACACTCATATTTGAATATGTATTTATTGTAATGTATCGTATGACAAAAATATTATTGTCCCGTGCATCGCACGGGTACGATACTAGTGAACTAAAAAGGGGAAGTTATATCACTTTTATCTCTTTTCAATTTTTCTTTCAAAAATAGATTAGTTAACTTTTTCTTTCACAAATGAACCATGCGTCCCTATGGCGTATACCCATTCACTGTAATTCAAAGAAGTGCACGTGAAGCGCACAGGAAGATCCCACTTTAGCATGATACTACGTACGGCGCATAAACTAAGATCCCATGTTGACATTTTTTCTTCTTTTTTTAAATAGCTCGCAGAAGAACACGTTATTTCTCAAATTAAGGCATATACTCAGAAGTGGGCGTGTACACTGATGAAACTGAAATCAAGGAAAATCGATGGTCTCCTATTCCAAGAATAATTAATTCCTTCTAATTTCAGGTTTCATAACTCAGGCTGGCAGATGGTTAAATGGAGAAGGCCTATTAACAACTTCAAACTGAATGTTGATGCCTTGTTTTTACCTGGTTCGGCGAAAGGAGGTGCCATCCTTCGAAATCGTGAGTGGGAGCTGGTCTGGGCTACTTGCTTCAAATTGACTGCTGCAACAAGTGAAGACGCAGAACTTCAAATGATTATCCATGCTGCGTCTATGGCGATGGAAATGGGTTTTGATGGCTTTCAGGTAGAATCAGATGCGGTTGGCGTTATTTCTATGCTTAAGGACGATTCAGGAAAGTATGCAGGCATTCAGGCCTTTAGAAGAAAGGCGGTTGGAAAGAGAATTACTTTTGGACATGTTTTCAGGGAAGCGAATGGGCCGGCACGGCGGCACATCATTTGGCGGGCTTATATATTCAGGCGGCTCACTCTATTCTTTTATATTCGGTACGGAATATGCCTTCTACAGTTAAATCTAGCTATTATGCTTATCTCTTTGGGTTTCCATACTTTCGTATTTAATTTTTTCCTTCATGTATTGTTCTTTATATGTTTGGACTGCTTTTTGTCTTTAATTTCCTCGGGAGAGGTTTTGGTCTTGTCCCCCTCTCTTCTGTACTCAACATGCTTATCAATAAAATAACGGCATATGACTCCCGACATTTGCCCCACTGATTTTGGTGGTTTGCCTTCCGGGATAGAAAAAATAGCTCGCAGAATTACTTAATTTTGTTATTTTTATAGATATTTTTTTACGAATGTATATAAAATGTAAACAAAACTAAAATAATCGAAAAAGAAATGTAAAATACAAGTTTTGTAATGTTATTTTTAAAATACAATGGAGTACAAAATTTACAAAATGGAATTTAAAAAAATAATGAATAAAGCGAAATATATAAATATAAAATCATAAAAAAGTAAAAAATACAAACTTTCTCAAAAAAAATGAAAAAAATGTAAATTAAACCTGTGACTTAAATTTCAAAAAATAAATAAAGATATTTTTTTTTTTTTAAATAAAAAAAGCGTTAATGTATAGAAACTTTAGAAAGACATAACTCAAAACTAAACGTAAACATTTAAAATGTAGAAAAATCTGTAAAAAGTACAAATTAATGTTTTTTATTGATGATTTTTTATAAAACATAAATCAAAATTACGCTCCCAGTGTCCTAGTTCATGAGAAAACTATTCAATCCTTCAAACTATTTGGTCTCAGATCTCACGTGTAGAACTATTCTTAAAAAGCCTCTATTTCTTTTGATTTTGTCTTCAAATCGAAGACAACACAACTATTTTCAGGTGAGCAATTTGTACAGAAATGATGAGATGAAGTTCCCTAGGTTAAAAAAGTGTTCAATCCATCTGCCATAATGAAAAGCCCAATGTTAAATGGCGGAAATCTCAAGCTAGACACGAAGGAACAACTTTTTTTTGGAAACAGATAACTTCATAACTTAATCATTAATAATGTCAAAAGACCGGGTACAAAATCGTCATATCAAAGCTACACTAGGGTGAGACTCAGAGCTGGAGACACGCTTACTAGCGGCCCATCTCGCTAACCCCGCAATGTGGTAAACTCTAAGCACAGCAATGCTGTTCCTGCTACTAGAAAGGGAATGAAAAGACAAAACACAGTTCAAAACTGATGAATAAACAGAAAAATAACATAAGCCAGTTTGACCAGCCACTGACAAGAGAGTAGCGGTTTGACCAGCCTTCACTAATGGAACATCCATCAAGCTCTCACCTCCTTCCACTACTGGCGGTGCTACCCGGTCAGCACCGCCACTTCCAAGTTTTTTGAAGCCGCCTCATCAACATTTATGCTTGCCTGCGTCCCCACCTCGTTTTCCTTTTCAGTGATCCGACGCTTCCTAGACGCATCCCCAGTTGACACAATCTCCTTCCCCTTTGATAAAAGTCCCTCCACCAAATAGCTCTCCTGATCACCCGCCTCTCTGTCCAGCTCTGCAATTTTTCCTTGCTTATCTCCTGGTTTGTTATTACTAGGAATAAGCCATCTGTTCCCCGGGTGAACTCCTCCCCGTCTCATATCGGCCCGCAGCCATGGCCCATAGGGTTTTCCCCCATTCCCAGACCACTATGCGGGCTGGAGGGGCAGAATCGATCAGCATGACCCAGAATCCCACATAGAAAACAGAAATTTGGGAGTCTCTCGTATTTGAAATTTGCCCAGGTCCAATTGTCTCCTTCCTGTCTAACCTGCAGGCGTCGAGTTAGAGCCACCTTAACATTCAACGTGACCCTAATGCGCATAACCAGCCTTTGTTTTCCACTAGGAGAGCTCTCATCCAGTTGTACAAAGGAGCCAATGCTATTGGCTATACCACGTGCAGCCTTTACCATCATATAACTTAATGGTAAATCATGTACTTGGACCCAAAAGTCTGCATGGTCCAATTCAACCTCTAGAGGTTTATCAGTACGCTCCAATCGTCGAATAACCACCAAATTCTGCTCAAAGGACCAAGGCTCTTCTTCCACAACTCTAGTCAAGTCTCCTTCATGATAGAATTGTAATAGGAATTTTGAGTCCTCAATTTTATCAATAGAGACTCCTTTCACTGGCCTCCAGACCATGGCCATTGTTTGACAGAAAGAAACAATGCGAACAGGTTTGTCAGTCACCACTCGAGCCACGGCCGCTAGATTATACCCCTCAACAGCTTCCCTCTCCTATTCGAGTGGATCAGCAGCAATAACCAGTCCCCTATTCTCTTCCTCGGCAATTGATAACATATTAACCTTCTTTGATATCTCCATGCTCACCCCCAAAAGAACGATAATCACCAAAGCAAGAGAACTGGAAAACAACGGAAACAAACCAAAACTTCGAACAGAGACCTTCAATCAAAAGGCCAATCAAGACTCTCAACCAACACCAATACACCACAGCTAAAATACTCGGCCAAAATCAGCCGGACAAAACCCACGGAATGAATCCGGACAAGAAAAAACTTGAAAATTTTCACTGATGGAATAGAGCTATGAAACCTGCCCTGCACAGATGCCACGCCGCGCGGCCTGCGCCTCCGTCGCAAGTCTACTCGGTCATCGATCTGCAACTCGTTCGTGCGCCGCCTTAGTCATTGCCGCTGCTAACGAAGGAACAACTTATACGAAGGATTTTAACATGTGGATGTATGTAAATCAAACAACGAGAAATCAAGATGTGACCTTATTACAGCATCCTAATAAGTCACCTTATTACAACATCCTAACACTTCAAATATTATGTTTTTCCCGCTTCGATGGAGTTCGGTGAGATGTAAGCAGTCACCACACCCGACTAGACAAAGCTGGCGGGGACATAACCACTCCACAACCGAAGGGAACAAAAATGCCGGATATACCGGGAAGGAAATCAGACTAAGATTATCACCGGCCTGTGGAATTCACCAGCCTTCTCACAATGACAAGCCTTCAGCAGCAGCGACGCATCCGACAAAGGGGAGAAAAGCAGCCGCACACCTTATGCGGTGGACTTGCAAACCCTAGCTGTCGTCATGTACTGAATAGGTTTACATTAATTTAAATAATAAAAAATCAGGATCCAAAAGTTACGGCTACATGCATAAATTGATAATCTATACTAAGCTGCTATGTAAAAATATTATTATATAATACATCAATATATTACTTCTAAAATTATTGCAATGCATATACTACCTCTGTAACTTAAAAATCTTCTCATTTCAAAAGTAGGTAGATTAAGAATAGTGAAAGATGATATGAATTATTGAGGGTATTATAGGAAGTTAGTGGAATGATGTGATGGAATGTAGGATAAATCCGAAAAAAAGTAGTTGTAATAGTGTATTATTTTTAGAATTATTGAGGGTATGATGAGAAGATTTAGAAGTGAGAAGATTTTTTTGTTACGGACGAAAAAGGAAAGTGGGAAGCTTTTTTTGTTACGGAGGGAGTAATATATATAATATAATATAATGCGTAATGACTTGTATTCGATCTATAATGTACTTTTTCATACATTGAAGTATGAGAATGTTATGCAAAGAAGTTTTTGAAGATGTTCGATAGATTCTTTTAAACAGGGCCCGAATTTATGGTCCCCCGAGTTTTTAAAAATTTATTAGTATTATATAATACTAATCGGTATTAAATATAGTGATTAAGGAAGAAAAGTCCAATAGTTCCATCATATTTTGTTGATCCTTTTAGTGCTTTTTTACTCAAATTGCTTAAATATGACTTGTGTTGCTTTGAATTACCTATTAAGTAACTTTTAGAAATTTTTATTACATTATTTAATGAAATAATGTGGGGGGCTAGATTACATTATGAGATAATGAATTTCTCAAGTGATTGAAATTTCTTTTTATTTTTTATATTAATGTGGGGGCCTAGATTTTGTCTTTGGAACCGGGACCACAAAATTAATTGGACGATGATGATGTTATGTCTCATGAAAATTTATGGGTTTTATAAGTTTGTTAAATGAGGAATGCATGTGATTTTAAAGTTGCATGGCGTCTTATAAGGACATCTCCAATGGGGAGGTGGATTGCCAAAAAAATGTCATCCACCTCACCCAATGGACCCCTTATGAGAAGATGTACTCTTCAATGCAAAAAGAAAAAAATTTAAGTCCATCCTAGTTGGCAATTTCCAAGATCCAAGAGGAGGTCTACATTGGGACCTTCCGTCTCACCCATCTCTCTCCTACAATGTTGATTTTGAAATAATTGATTTATGTTTGAATTGATTTGCCTTCCGCATTGGAGTTGCTGTGAATAGACCCTCTCCATTAAATTAATCATGGCCCACAAAATCAATATACCCTCTCCGATCCATTTTTTGACACTTCACCACCAATCCATCATGAGCATTAGAGATGCTCTAAGAGCAACTCCAATGCAATGGGTGCATTGGAGATGATGTGGCAATTAAATGGAAAGAGTCCATCTTAAAGTGAGAGAGTCCATTCTAATAGGTCTCCAATGCTAAACAAATTGCAAGTCCAAAACACATGGGAAGCAACTTGTTGGAGAGAGAGGGGGTGAGACCCAAGGTCCTAATGTAGACCTCCTCTTGGACCTTGGTCATTGCCACCTAGGATAAACCTCATTTTTATGATTTTGCATTGGAGAGCACATTGGGTCCATTGGGTGAGGTGGATGACATTTTTGGCAATCCACCTCCCCACTGGAGATGCTCTAAGCTTCCATCATTCAATTTTTGGGCACTTAGCTAAATTCTGAAAATAACAATAGATGGCCTTACCAAACAATTGAGGGCATGTATTATTAAGTAGTCTAGATATATTAGGAATTAAAGAACCGACGATGATGCAAAATGAAGCTTCAAACTGTTCACGCACACCAACAAGAAAAAACATTAGTTTTAGGGTTTCTTTCTTTTAATTTGAAGACATAATTGTTCGATATAGAACTAGAACATAGAAATTAATTTTCTCTAACTTAATGATAGACTATAGATCTAGAGGGAAGTGAAAGTTAGAGAAAGAAAATTCTTTGCATTCAATGTTTTTAACACCCCAATGAGAGTATTTGCATAGAAAATGTGGGTTGGGCTCTCAGACCTTGGCCATGGGAGGCCCAATTACAATGTGCTAAGTATAAAGTGGAAACTACTTGCCAGAAGTCCTGGGCGAGGTGGCCAGGACGAGGGTGCCAGGCCGAGATGACCATTGTCGTTCCATTCGTCTGATCTTTAGCTTTTGGGTCTCATCTGTATGAGGGGGCTCGTCTGGCCAAGAGGAAGAGCCGAGGGGTACACTGGTGTCTTGTGATATTTGTCTTCTATGAGTGTGTGGGTCATGGGGTCCAGACTCATATACTATATCAATTAAATAAGACTCCATGTTTTTATTTCCCTTAATGATGATTAAACATTACATATCTACCCTAAATATAATTAGTTAATATAATTAATTGTCCTCTAGTTTTCTAGCATGATCAGGTCAATTTATTAGTGGCGGTAACGCTCCGACGGTCCGTTGGTCTCGCGGAACAATGCTCCAATCAAACCCTATAAGAATATTTTTGTCCAATCACAAATACAAAATTCTATTTATAAAATTTTAAACATCATATCCCACTTTTAGAATGTGATCGAGTATATTTTGATTCTATTTGAGGAGTTTTCCCTACTTTGAATAACAAGGAATCGGGAGGAATATCAAATTATCAATCTTTCTAAGCATCTCTGAAAAATCTTTCTAAGCATCTCTGAAAAAAAAATAAAGGAACATCAACACATGATGTTTGGTTTTTCATATTTTACATACAAATTATTTCATTATTAAAATTAATACAGATGCTAATTTTAGTTTTTGGGAATGTTTGCCATGGAGTTATGGAGACTAAAACAAATTCAACCAGAAAGCATTATAAATATTGATGCTTCGAAATCCATTTTTAAAGTATTATAGATTATAGATTCGTTTAGTTCAATTAATTAATGATTTTTTTGAATTTTTTTCGGTCCCAGACCAAATCAAACTAGACCAGAATTAGGTTGTTTTTCCTTGGATTGTAATTTGCTGGTCTGGTCTATTTATGTCTGGTCTGGTTTGGTCTGAACTGTCTGATAAATGTCTGGTCTCTATGTATTTTATAACTATAGAAGTTTGGTCTGGTCTGTTTAAATCTAGTATGGTTTGGTCTGGTCTGTGTAAGTCTGGTCTGTGATTGAAAACGAACCAAGTAAAAACATCCTTAAACAGATCAGACTAGACTTAGACAGTTATAAAATGCACATAGACCAGAAATTTATCAGACCAGATCAGACTAGCCTAGTCCTAAACAGACCAGATTAGACCAAACCATTAAATTTCAGTTGAACAGAAAACATTCTAAGATCGATAATAGTTGTTATAACCTTATAATTTAAGTTGCGTCCATTCTAAAAATCACAAAATCAATTACTATGGCGTACTGGATGTGATAAAACAACAATGTAAAAATTATTTTAAATATGCTCCACATTTGAAATTCGTTAACTTTAATTTTACTTGAAGATATAAATATGGAACAGTTGTGAATTTTTATAATGTTGATCTCAACTTCACAATTGAAACATGACCTCTCAAATTTATTAGACTATCGTAATAATGGATTTTCTTCATACTTTACTTTGAACAAAGCTGAACTAATAGGATTTTGTTGTGATACTGATTGGAAAAGAAACAGCTAAATAACGTACGTACCCATCTTCAAAAAAAAAAAACGTACGTACCCAGCTAATTCAAACACGTTTACTGGTACTCCGTATTATTTGACCGAAACTGCCCAATCTAGATACAATTTTGATTCCTCCAGATCGAATTGAATCTTACACAAATCCTCCTTTTATTTGGTATATTTAAATTTAAATAATTATGAAGTATAAAATTACACCGAGTCCAATTTGGAACTGGACCTGACTCTGAAATTAAAGTTCTGCTCTTGAGTAAGGGAGTGGGAGATCGGTGCATAAAAAATTAGAGTTGTAAATAAATCAAATTGAATCAAATATAAACATAAATATTTATATTCATATAAAGTATCAAATATGTGTATAAGTGTATTCATATTCGTTTAATAATAATTTCTTATTATATACTCCGTATTTGTATTTGTTTGTTTGTCATATATATTAGAATCTTAATCTTATTCCAATATTTGAATTCGAAAAAATTAACAGTCAAATGTATCAAAGCAATTAAAATTATCATGTATAACTTTTTGTTGCCCCATTTTCATAAAGCATATTTGATACAGATCAAAATACATGTACAAATCATTTATCTAAAATTGGCATTTACCAGATCATTATAAATACGCCAATAGAGAATTATAAGGCAAAAAAAAGCTACTTTCAAAATCTGTGTCTAAGTAAAGATGCCAAGTGAAATATTGTAATGAGAAAGGTGTATAAAATTAAGTTACACCTCCCAAAAGGCAAAAGTTTTGTCGGGTCGGGGCGTGTGGGGTTACAGCTCCAGAGCGTTACACTGGATCTTGGTGCGCATGAGTATAAGATATATCATCATTGGACTAAATGAATCACTGTGACTTACAATCTCGCAAAAGTCTTGTCGGGTCGGGACGTGAGGGTCCTTGGGGTCGGAGATTCATCCTTTTGGAAGAATTGTATTGAGAAAGGTGTATACAATTAATTAAATAAGTAACTCACTTCTCAACATTCTTCTCATAATGGAGCGATTAAAAATTAAAACTAGCTGTATTTGTCATTTTAATCTGCCTGATTTTATTATTCATGCACTTCATCCTGATTTGATTAATGAGAATTAAATTTTCCTGCTACAAAAAATTAAAACGAGCTACCATACAAAAAATGAGCCAACAAAACATAAAATCTGAAAAAACGCGTACCAGGCCAAACCGGTAAACCGGCACTAAAATTGACAATCCGATCTGTGTTAGAAGCGGACCCCACATTCTTCTAAAGCAACCGTTAATTGGTTCCAGATGTAGTAACGGCCGACCCTAATCATTTCATTTTGGTTTGCCAAATACTAATCCTAACAACTCATAATCCTGCTTCCGCCACCTTTTCCTTTATTGCTTTTTCCTTTTTAAGCTAAGGACCAAAAACTCCCCCGCCTATATATATCTATGCCTACACCATACAAACAGACAAATAGATTCATTTACATACGGCGGAGTACGGTATGGATGACGGCGGCGCCGCTCAAGCATGGACGCTCTCCCATTCCGGCAGGTCGGAGGAAAAACCCGGTGATCTGACGAGGCTAGCGTGTTCCGGTGGCTCGAAGAGCATGCCTCCACCGTCCGCTGCCGGGACGAAGAGGTCGCCGGCGGAGAAAGAGAGGAGTGAGAGTGGAGTGGTGGTGGAATCGGATCATGAAGTACACGTATGGACCGAAAGAGAAAGAAGGAAGAAGATGAGGACTATGTTTGCCACCCTCCATTCTTTGCTTCCTCAACTTTCTGCTAAGGTATAGTAGATAATAATTAACTAATTCAATTATGGGGTATTAATTAAGTGTAGTTTACTCCATCTTTACAAAAATTAATTTTGTTGCATGCAAGATGCAATCTTAATTTAACTCATTCTTAGTTTTTAAATGCTCTATCAAACTTTTCTTGACACATGAGTTTACTTTTAATAATGTTTTTATTTGGAATGAATTCATCAAGCCTACATTAATTGTCAGATTTTGATCTAATGGATCTGGTCCGCTTAGTTAAGTTTGGTCGGGTAATAGTTAAGTTTTGTCTGGTCTAATCTATCAATTTAGATTGAATCTAATCTATTTGGATAGGATAGTTGTGTCTCATATTCAAACAAGTTCGAGTAAAAACGTCTTAATTTATTTCTAAGTTGTTTTTTCAAAATCTATTGATGCTTAACTAGCATTACTCTCGGGGAGATTTAGCTTGCCATATTCATTAAGCATACAAGAATAAAATTGGGAGCCTTGTATTTCAATTCGATAAAATCAGATTATTTTAATACATTTTCTTATACTTATGCATTGTTTTATTGTCATGATTAAGAAAATAGATGAAATGACGTTGCAGCGAGAATCAGGGAAAAGATATATTGGAGTCTTTGGAGACGTAGTAATTAGGTAATACGGAGTATGATTAAATGACAAACTCCTAAATAACTAATCATTTTTTATCATCAAACCAACTTTTCATTAATATAGAGTAAACATACAAGACAAAATCCAGATATCTATTACAAATCCGATCGTAAAGCCCTATGAATAGATTTAGAGTCAGCCACTCATACAAAGCAGGAGCAGAGCCAGATTTAGGGATTTGTTGTCTGGACAAGCCCGTTTGAGGGCCTACCGGATCTAATTTTTTTATAAAAGTTTTTGAGCATATTCTTCATGAAGTGTAGAACATCGCCACAAATTTTTATCAAAAACTTCAATTGCTAAGTCAGTCAAATAAATTATTGAAAAACACGGTGCTTTATGTATATATATATATATATATATATATATATATATATATATATATATATATATATATATATATATATATATATATATATATAGGACTTTTCATGTCCAGCCGGCCTGACGGGAACCGCCGTCCGGCCGAGGGCATTTCGGGCACTTCCCGGTGGAATTTTTTGATGAAATTTTTTGAGCATGTTCTTCATGAAGTCTAGTTTATCCATACCAAATTTCAGCTAAAATTTCAATCGGGAAGGCACTCAAATAATTTCTTGAAGTTAACTGGGCAGTTCATACATATAAACTGCCCAGTTAACTTCAAAAAATTATTTGAATGCCTTCCCGATCGAATTTTGAGCTGACATTTGGTATGGATAAACTAGACTTCATGAAGAACATGCTCAAAAAATTTCATCAAAAAATTCCATCGGGAAGTGCCTGAAATGCCCTCGGCCGGACGGCGGTTCCCGTCAGGCCGGCTGGACAAGAAGACTACTCTATATATACATATATATATATATATATATATATATATATATATATATATATATATATATATATATATATATATATATATATAAAGCGCCGTGTTTTTCAATCATTTATTTAGCTTACTTACGAGTAGAAGTTTTAGAACAATGTGTATGTTTTAGTCTTATATTGAACAATTTCTATTCTTAAATGGTGGTGTCAATTTTAAATTTTTGAAAGATTACATGCACTTACATGTAGGTTATTTTTTCAGTACGTGGTGTCAATTTTTTTTAAATGTATATACCTATGTATGAAAAAGAAAAATTTCAGTGGTGTCAATTGACACCACTAGTCTATAGGTGGCTCCACCTCTGCTGACTCGCTAGACACAAAACGGGCAAAAAGAAGCTTAAAACGATCGAAAATGAAGGACTGTCTATCAAAAGTTCTTCAAAAATCAAAATACTCCAACCATACCTACTCAAATTGAAATACAAATAATTAAGTACTACGAAAGGAAAAATAATACGACAATAAAAACTTTCCCCAAATTGCTTCTTCGCACGGAGGTGGTTCCGGAAGAGGGCGAACTGCTATAGTATGGTAGAAGAGAATTTCAACCCCCGAAAAATACTTCTTAAATCTTATCCTTCTTGCGCTCGCCAATTCACTCCTTGCGATTTGCCATTGAAACTCATGTTGCCTTGTGTTTCTTCGCCCACAAAAATCCAAACTACACCCCACCGCCCTTGTGTTCCACTTAAGGCTGGGACCGGTTCGGTTCTTACTCAAAATTAGTGGAACCGTTATAAAAATTTTAACTAACGAAATCGGTTCGGTTCCTATATAAAAAATCAAGAACCGTTGTGGAACCGAACCGGTAGTAAACGGTTCAGTTCTTCCTTTTACCGGTTCCTAGAATAATTTTTCTCGTCTAAGAATTAACACATAATTTTAAACACGTCGAAAATTCAAAACACGAGTATTAAATTTTTTTTTGAAGCTCTAATCATTTCAAACATCAAAGCTCAAACTTACCTAATAAACTTTGAACACTTAATAGAACAAAAGTGATTTAAATTTTCATGTAATAAATCAAACATTAAAAATCGTTGTAGTGTCGGAGCGATGAAGATTACTCGTCATCATAGTAGCAAGAATAGGCCTCCTACTTCAAGTCTTTCAAAACATAAAAAAAAAGACATTGAGTTTGCATGTATAGATATAAAAATACATTATTACATTCTATTGATTCATAATAAATCTAATAATTAGAAATATCATGAAAATAGTAAAATAAAATATGTGCAATCAACTACAAGTTATTTGGGTTATTTTATATTTATTAAATTTATGTGATGGAACAAAACTTGATTTGTAGAAAGGAGTTTAATGTATTATATCAACCTCATGTACAATATTTATTACTTCTTTTTCGTTGATTAAAATAGAATTGTTAGTTAAATATCTTATATTGTTTTATTATTATTATTGTTGTGGTGGTGGTTATTATTGCTATTATATTATTATTATATTATTATTATTATTTTTACTACTACTACTGCTATTATTTAATTTTTTATTTATTTTTTTTATAACGGTTCGTTAACGGTTCCATGCACATATTTTTTATAGGAACTGGGAACCGAACCGTTATAACCTGTTTCGGTTCGGTTCCTACAAATGAGGCATTAATTGTTAACGGTTCGGTTCCTAGATGTTGTTAACGGTTCGGTTCCAATCGGTTCTACGGTTCCCGGTTCCAAAATCCCACCCCTAGTTCCACTCGTTCCACGAAAAACCCAGCCGCACAAACGAAGCTTGATCTACGAAACAAAAAACCCTAACTAGTGTAGGGAAGACGGTCGCTCCTCGAAAGAATCGATATCGGAGAAGAAAACCCTAGCGGTGAAAGTCCACCCTAGAGAGCGACTCGATTGCAGAATTGGGATACTTAATGGAATTCAATCTTGCTGATCGAGATCGACATTTTAGTATTTTTAAAGGATCGACATTTTAGTTACCCTAAATAACTTATCATATGAACTAGGCGCCTAGGCAACAAAATGTTTAACAGCTTATTTAATTTGTTATTTTTACGGGAAATACTAGTATATATCTGGTGTAGGGGAGGATAAATCAGTCGTATTATAACTTTTATTTATTTCTAGCAATTTAGAAGAATTTCAATTTTGATACGGTTTTCCTATTGTTTAGCCCAAAGCCATAAAAAACTACAAATTTGTTCTCATTCAACAGCTCAACCCGACAACCCCACATCTGAGTTCCATAGCAAAAGGTGCAATTTCATAAGCAATTAAATAAGTACAGTACGTAGTAGTTTAAAAATATTAAATGGAAGTAGTTAAAGTAAATAATTGGGAGGGTTAGAATATAATTGGATAGACTAATCGATTCATACTTGTCTTAATTACTGCGAGTGTTTTTATTTTAAAAATTAATGATAAAGTTATGGAATATCCCAAAATGGACAAATAGAAACCTTTAATAAATGAGACGGTGAGTAATTAAGAAAGCAGTCAAACCACTGCTCAAGCAGTCATATGCTAGTAATGGATTTCTTTGATATAACTAAATACTCCGCAAAATTAGTCATTATGAAGACAACATTATAGTTAAATTCATTAGTTTTCGTACATGTTTAACAGACAAAATTCTCTATCTTCTAACTTTTAAAATATATTTAGGATGTTTTCTTTTGGACTGAAATTTGCTGGTCTGGTCTGGTTTGAATTGGTCTGGTAAACGTCTGGTCTCCGTGTATTTTATAATTGTCCAAGTCTGGTCTGGTCTGTTTAAGTCTGGTCTGGTCTGTTTAAGTCTGGTCTGATCTGGGACTGAAAACAGTCCAAAAGAAAACATCCTTATAACAGCATCTTGTTATATATGTACTTACTTGTGACCTTGCACGGATAACAGGTGAAATTGTTTTATTTTTTGAAATTTATTGATTTCATGAATAATGTATATATACATCCTTGTTGTAAAAATTAAAACCTGATATTGAAATATATTAGAGTATACATGTAATAGTTGTTAAAGATACATTAACTCATACAGAGTATAAAATTACATATTAAATAAATACTCTACCACGTACACCCCATTATTGTTTTCATAGTAAATATGTATTTAAAGTTATTTTCCTCCTACATAAACACCAATCACATAATTTTTACTTTCATAATTTGTATTTCACATAAAAGTCAACTATGGTCAAGTTTTATAGGGGAGTATCAATTATTATCGTTGTACTTTATACAATGTTAATATCCCGATTTATCGCGCCTAAATATAATGTAGTGCTCAATTTTTAGATTTGAAAATTAGAACATTCCATTTTTCTTACTCTAAAACTCGTTTGTTAACACTGAAATTGGCTAAATCGATTGACGATCCTGAAATATTGTGAAGCTCTGACTAAATTGGCTGATTCCACTGATTTATGAAAAACTATATTTAAAATATTTTTATTAATAAAATAAAGAAACAATTATTTGAAAAATCGTTAAAATGATCATCTACAGTAACTTTAGTCAATGCAACAAAAAGTAACTTTAATATTACTTTCTCTTATTATACTATGTCTACTAATTATATCTACGTGTGTGTGTTTAATATTTACCTAACAATTTTTTATACTCCATATTTATTCTATTTATCCTTATTTTTCTAATATTTAATTTGTAAGTTATAACTATTAATTAGACTTATAATTTATCATTGATTGTTATTAATTATTGAACATTAAACAATGCTTCATTAATTGTTACAACAAATTTTCACTTCTTTTGGCTCCAAATGAATTTCTATTTGGGTTTCCACCATATTGTCTTTTCCAAATATATTCACTTCTTTATTACGTTTTTTCTAAATGTAAAAGATTTTTTTATACAAAGCTACACTGAGTAGCTTCTGAGTGAAAGTTTGTAGTTTTTAATATTAAATAGTCAAATTTGGAGTTCAAAGCTACTTATTTTCCTCATAATTTTAAATTAGTTCTATGCCGTTCAAGTGTTCAACTATGTAAATAAGAAATCAAATGCACACTAATGGACATTTAAATGATTTATTTTGTAACAAAAACTAATATAATCGATCAGAGAAGCCATAAAAATTAAAGTTATGGAGGCGAACTTTTTTCACAAATGAAAATTGTTCCATTATCTACAATGTTTTTTGTGGTCTGTCACAACGTAGGATTTGGAGTTTGAGATTTATAGAGTGAATATTAAAAAAACTCAAATAACCCATGCGAATTCTAAAATAAACAGCTGGATTTAGATAAAAAGTATTCTCAGTATAAAATTTGTTTTAGGTCAGAAATATATAAAAATCTATAGAAATCCAATCTTTGGGAATGTACTACTCGTTTTTATTGGGGGACTTTAATTTGAAGGAATTCTCGTAATATAATGAAAACACATGAAACATTGTGAAATTTAGAAATTCACAAATTTTAAATCGGTTTTAAATTGTGTATATGCTTCTTATGGGTATAATATACTAATGTATGCGTAAACCTTTACTAATAAGAGTAACTTCTATTCAAAATAAGCAAAGGTATAAAATTAATTACGTATAGTGTATATAGTCTTACCCATAAGAAGTAATCTGCCTACTTTTCAAATAGAAGTCAGATAGATTGAATCGTTGGAACATGTTTGACCTCTATATAATGAGGATACAAAGTTCTACATGAAAAATTGTTCCACGGTTGCAAAAAATTGTTATACATGAGAAAAATATCCATTTAAGACTTTAACAGACAATTAAAGTATCCTTAAAAAAAGGTATAAATTTATTTTTATATAACATATACCTTTTCACCTTCCTTTAAACAACTTAAATATAAGTCAATTAACACTTCTTTAAAACCTAATGTACATAAAATTATACTCCGTAAGAAAAGTTATATCTCGTGCACCGTACGGGCATCGTACCAATTTAATTTATTCAAAAAATTCTTTGTACCAATCTAGTGTAAGTTGTGCTCTGACTTGGCATGTCAAACAACTAACCAATGAAATGAAAAAGATAAAACAACTACTCAACATGACGTAGCAAATCCTATATATAGTAATACTCTTCTCTATTTCTTTTTCACTTTCTTTCTCTTTTACAAATCACTAACCAAATTCCTTTTTTTCCTACGTACCCCACCATCATCTCATCTCTATCACCTTCTCCTATAAGAAATTTTCTGCGGAAAGGAGCTAATTTCATAGATTATAGGTTGGATTATAGAAATTGAACTAGCTATAAAGTGCCATAAAAGTACATGGTATATTTTATAGTGAAGTACTACTACATCTCCAAAAAATCATAATACCCTTATTTGAATGTTTCAAAATTAAATTCTCATTTGAATAAAAAAAATTAATAAAACAATTACAACTACATACCTCTATTTCTACCTACTTTTTGTTTTATTTGATACTACGTACGTAGTATAAATTAAGAGTATAATTAGAGAATCAAAATAAAAATTGATTTTACATAAATATATGTTTAAATTAAAGTGAAAACTTATTTATTGGAAAGGAGTTTTTTTTGCGTAGTGTACTTCACCATGTGATAAAAGTAACATATTTTATTGTCATTCAATTCTTCGAATGCCTATATTTAATGCATATCTTGATAACTCATAATCTGTATCTCAACTAAATTATCATTTCCCATTTTATGGGATATTTTCATCCATCAATCAAAACTAACAAACCACCATAAATGCCCCAATAACTCTCAATTTTCTAGACTATTTCACATAAAGATTGCTAAAATTTCAAAATAGATAATCTATATATATATATTAAATAGGGTTTTCTATTGGATCCATTATATTTCTGACCTCCCTAACTTTTTGTCACCTTCCCTCATTTCTTATATCCTATTCCTGTCATACATGTTTTAGTTCTATTTAATAAATTTTCTCTTAGTTTTATTACAATTAGAAGTATTGAAATATTTAGGGCCTAGTCAATCTTCAAAGCTCTTAAATGGTTAGTGAAACGATCAACTTAGTTTAGACTTTAGAGGATCTTTTACTTTTCTATGTTTGGTCATAGAATAAGAGGACCTTCGAGTTCAGTTGAGCATAGGAGGAAGGTAATTATTTATTCCATTCCGATGTACGAGTTATGATTATTTTGATATCAATATAAGAGATTTCCTATCAAAAAGCAAAAATTCCATATAAAAATATCTTTTTATATTCAGTGACTATGGTAATAATTTTAGTGACTATAATTATGACCTTGATGATACATTGATATTCAGTTGAGTCACACATTTGTCTGCAAAATTATTTCAGTAATATTTAAAGAAAACAAGATGGAACTTTTATATTGGTATTAGATTATTCCAAATAAAAAGAGAGAGTTTAAACGAAGGCATGGGCGGAGCAGGGCAGTGCAATCGCAGGCCTCAACTCACGCTAAATTTAAAAAATGTTCAATTATTATCAATGTAAACTTTTTTATGTTAACATTTATCCAATCAAATTTAGGTGGTGCTAGTCCCCAGGGCCGAACCTATAGATGAGGCAAAGAGGCAACTGCCTCAGGCCCACAAATTTGGGAAAAAATAGGGCCCATAAATTTAGTAGCTTTATACCCATAGTACAATAGGCCCTAGTTGAATTGGCTTTGTTTATCAGCTCTCGACCGTTAGCTGGAAGCCTGTTGTTTGCAACTTCCCAGATTCCAGATTTCGAACTTCAATTTTGGAAGAACAAAACTCTAGAAGTCCAGTCCAAAACGTTAATTCATTCATTCCTAAATTCTATTATCCAAGTAAGTAAAAATATTATTAAATATATAATTTAAAATCGATACATCCATATTTTCAATTTTTGTGTTTTTAAATATCAATTGTGTGCAGAATGCGGTGCGCTATTTCACAACTTAGAGTTCTAGACATTTTATTTTTTTTAGAGAATTTACCCTAAATAGGACTAAAAACGTTTGTAAATTCCAAAATAGGACTGTCATGTTTACAGTGTCAGACTTTAAACATGATAGTATTTTCCAAACTTGGCAGTAATTACTCCTATTTTGAGGAATAAAAACATGACAGTTCTATTTTGGAATTTACAAACGTTTTTTGTCTCAATTCGGGAACTTTCCCTTTTTTTATGGTGCTTAAGGGCCTTTTTATACCGTTAGCCTCATACCAAAAAACGCTTAAGATCAGCCCTGAGTGCTACTTGTACGTATAAGTTGTAAGCATTTCTGAATGAGCTGTGTGAATACAGTGACGACTAGATGAGTGTGTACAAGAAATAGTACAACTTAGAGCCCGTTTGGAGAACTCTATTTTCGGCTTATCAGGCTTATCAGCCAACTTTTTCACCAAACACGTAACTTTTACTTTCGCGCGCTGAATTGTGTAATAAGCCAAAAAAGTAAGGTTGGAGTTACTTTTCTGGCTGTATTGGCTGAAGTTACTGTAGAGGACCATTTTAGCTATTTTTACATATAATTTTTTCTTTAATTTATTAATAAAATATATTTTTAAAATATTTTTTTCTTAAATCAGCAGAATCAGCCAAAACAGTCACTCCAGCCAGAATATCATAAATTTCAGCAGAATCAGCCAAAACAGCCGATTTTGGTGCTACCAAACGGGCTCTTAGACTAACAAATAGCTTTCTACTTTGGTAGATTCTATGGTACTCATAAGGTACCATACCTTTGTCTACGTGGACCAATAAGAATGTTGCAATAAAATTATTTAAATCTAAATTAAAAAAGATAAAGTGATGTGGTCCAATCAAATGATTCATAGGTACAGTACCCAATTTTTTAAAAGATACGGGAGTTGTCACCTTCTACTTTTTGGAGAAAAAAATTGCACCAACCTAACCTGATTTAGGCCCTCAACACGTGAACAAATACTGGCATGGGTGAATGGTTTGATCTGTGTGTGATAATTTTTTGTGTGTAGGCTGACAAATCCACCATTGTTGGTGAAGCAGTGACCTACATCAAATCGCTTGAACAGACTCTCCACACGCTTCAGAAGCAAAAGATGGATATGCTCCAGAGGTTTAGCTACGGCTCATCCTCTGTTTTGAGTTCACAAAGGCTAAACCCTTCACCAACGGATCAGACGGCGGCATTCTTGGCAGCCGACCATCACGCCGCCGGGGGAAGCGGCGGAGGCGGCGGCCTCCTGGCTTCTTTATTTGGTTCACTGTCCTCATCCTCATCACCCGCGGCTACGAACACGCACTACTCCGACGTCATCCCCCGACACCCGCCGGCGTCGTTTCAGACGTGGACATCCCCGAATGTCATCCTCAATGTCTGCGACGGCGATGCCCAGATTAGTATTTGCTGTCCAAAGAAGCCGCCGGGGGACCGCGGCGGCGGCGGCCTCCTAACGGGTATCTGCTTCGTTCTGGAGAAGTACAAGATAGAGGTTGTTTCTGCTCAAGTTTCATCGGACCGCCACCGGAGCATGTGCATGATCCAAGCGCGTTCAGGATTGTATGGTCAGGATCTCTTGAATGAAACGACGGCGTACGCAGCTGTGGAGGAGATATACAAGCAAGCCGCCGGAGAGATTTTGCTGTGGGTAACAAGCAGGCACTGATAATCTATCCATTCTTCGCGACTTCCTTTTTACATACATAGATTTGATATTCCGGCCGGCGAAGTGGTAGCTTAATTTTGCAAGTTATGCACTTCGTATTATGAAAGTGTGATAGCTGCAAACCATAAACTTTTTGACTCGAAATTCGATTTTTCTTAATCAAACCTGATTCAATCTCAAGCTCAAATTGCCATTAACACCGTACCGAGGCAACCGACCACCGAGGATAAAATATAACGTATAATTGATTGTAGGGTGTGACTAGAGCTCTCAAACGGGTCAACCCAACCCAACCCCACCCAACCCGTTTAATGACGGGCCAAAATATTTACAACCCTAACCCAACCTACCTAACCTGTGGGTTAAACAGGTTGGCCCACGGGTCAATGTTAAAAAAAATAATAACAAAATATCTTTAAAAATAGTTACCCGGAGTATATATTTATATTAGTAAGTAGTAACAAAGGAAATATGGAGTATAAGAATCAAAATACTAAAATTCCAATACTCGTTAAGTTTAATTAAAAAATACTAAATACAAGTTATACAAGAATTTGAAAATTATAAAAAGGTATGAGACAAAAACACTCATTGTGTAAAATTAAAGATATACATAAAACATTTTGATTGATTATTTGTAACTACTCATTTGTTAAATATTGTATCAAACTTCACATAAAATATACATTTCAACATTTTATTTGAACATTTATTATAGAAATAAATATTGTTTTGCCATGGTTATAATTATTAAATTGTAATTATCATAATATTGGTAGTAAAAGAACAATATTTAAGATAATAAAATTGAAAACTATATTTTTGTATTTTGGCCCGTCCGCGCGGGCCAACCCGCAAACCCGGTGGGCCAACCCACTTAAACCCGCAACCCGTGTGGGTTGACCCGCGAAACCCGCGAACTAAATGGGTCAGAAATTCTCAACCCTAACCCACCAATAAATGTGTTTAAATGGGCCAACCCGCGGGTTTTGGCCCATTTTGACGGCTCTAGGTGCGACCGAGTATTTTATGCTAAAGAAAATGAATATAAATATTGAGTTTTTCCCGGAATAATGACGGCTCTAGGTGCGACCGAGTATTTTATGCTAAAGAAAATGAGTATAAATATTGAGTTTTTTCCCGGAATAATGCTAAATAAATAAATAATTCCCAAAATACTGCTGGGTTAAAAATAATTCCCGAAATACTGCTGGATTAACCGTGTTTAAGGAGAGCCGCCACTTGAAGTGACAGATTTTCTAAAACAATAAGCAGCTCGTGCACGTAACGAGCATAATGCTAAAGCCAAGCCAAAGACTACCATAAATGATATTGGGTCCCACCACAAATAAATATCTCTTGTTTTCTTTGAAGTGATATAACTTTTTTATTTGTACTCTGATCGTAACAAAAAATATATCATCATTCATAACTTTTTATTATCTTACATATGACACCAATATTGAATATATAAAATCAAAAAATCATTTAACACTTTAAATATTAATGCATATCTGTTTTTAAAGTGCTATATTTTTTTTATTTGTATTCTGAAAATTATAAAAAATGCTCCCTCCATCCCAATATAAAAAGCACATTTATTTTTCCAGACATTTTTAGGAGGAAACACCGTTTGGCACTGTTTGGACACTGTTTGACGCTGTTTTGCACTGTTTTGTTTGACAAAAACGGAAATGTGCCTTTTATATTGGGACGGCCCAAAAAGGAAAACGTTCCTTTTATATTGGGACGGAGGGAGTATATCAAATTTTATTATTATTATTATTATTATTATTATTATTATTATTATTATTATTATTATGATGATGATGATCATCATCATCATCATCATCATCATTATCTTTTATAGGGAAGTCATGTTTCATATAGAAAAATAAAAAGAAAATATATTAATTTATGTAGTTTAGGATCATTTTTTACCATGCACAAAATTAATCAAGAGTACTGATAGATTACAACAAAATCACACAAACTCCATCACATTTATTTATATAGTTTTCGCACAAGAATTTATGTTGTTTTATTTCACATGACATCAATATTGAATATAAAAAATTTGGAGCGCATAGTAAAAAATGATCCAAAACTACATAAATTCATATATTTTCTGTTTATTTTTCTATATGAAACATTGCTTCCATATAAAAGATAATAAAAACAATAAATTTTGATATATTTTTTCATTTTTTGTAATAATCGGAATACAAATCAAAAAATATGTGACACTTTAAAATCAGATACGCAGTAATATTTGAAGTGTTAAATGATTTTTTGTTTTTATATATTCAATATTGGTGTCATATGAAAGATAAGAGATATTCAATTGTGTCATATTAAAATCAGATATGCAGTAATATTTAAAGTGTTAAATGATTTTTGGTATATTTTTTGTTACAATCAGAGTACAAATAAAAAAGTTATAGCACTTCAAAGAAAAGAGAAGATATTTATTTGTGGTGGGACCCAATATCATTTATGGTTGTTTTTAGCTTTAGCATTACGCTGGAGCTGCTTATTGTTTTAGAAAAGCCGCCACTTCAAGTGGCGGCTCTTGTACTGTAAGAGAAAAACCGCCACTTCAAGTGGCGGCTCTCCTTAATCACGGTTAATCCAGCAGTATTTCGGGAATTATTTTTAACCCAGCAGTATTTTGGGAATTATTTATTTATTTAGCATTATTCCGGGAAAAAACTCATAAATATTAGAGAACCAATCACCTTTAATCTAGATTACAGCTCGCAAGATAGCTTCCAGTTTCGCCTCTAAGGGGGTGTTCAGAACCGCTTTTACAAACTTAATTCTCCTATCCCAAGATCTAAGGAGCACTTTGAAGCAAAATCAGTTTTATAGGTGTTTGCATCTGATTATAAAAGTTCTTTAAAATTGGGGGTAGAATTAGAAGCTGTTCTCTTCACCTGATCTGAATGTTTCTGATCTGAATTTTTTAAGTTCTGATCTGATCTGATATGAATTTTTCTGATCTGATCTGATCTGATCTGATCTGAATTTTTCTGATCTGATCTGAATGTTCCTGATCTGATCTGAATGTTCCTGATCTAATCTGAATGTTCCTGATCTGATCTGAATGTTCCTGATCTGATCTGAATGTTTCTGATCTAATCTGAATCCTTCTGATCTGATCTGAATCTTTCTGATCTGATCTGATTTGAATATTTCTAAAATTATAATTACAATTATAATTACTATAATTATAAATGTAATTACACATATATAATTTAAATATAATTATAATTATAATCATAATTATAAAAATTATAATTATAATTACAAACATATTTATAATAGGTACAATTATTATTATACGTATTACACTAGTTATAAATATAGTTATAATTACAATTGTAATTATATTTATAGTTATATTTATTTCTATAATTATAATTTTAATTATAATTATAATATTTATTTCTATAATTTTAATTGTAATTACTCCGTATAATATGATAATAACGAAAACAAAACTAATAACAATAACAACAACAACCATATTAGTAGTAAGAATAATAATAATCATGATAATAATAAATATCATAATACAGAGTAATAATAATAATAATAATAATAATAATAATAATAATAATAATAATAATAATAATAGTAATAATGATGATGATGATGATGAAGATGATGATGATAATAACAATAATAAGAATACTAATAATAATATCAATAATAATATTAATTATAATAATTACAATAACAACAACAAGAATAATAATTATAATTATAATTATTATAAATATTATTATAATTATTATTATTATTATAATAAAAAGGATAAATCATGTCTGAACTTTTCTGATCTGATCTGAATGTTCCTGATTTGATCTGAATGTTCCTGATCTGATCTGAATGTTCTTGATTTGATCTGAATGTTTTTGATTTGATCTGAATCCTTCTGATTTGATCTGAATTTTTCTGATCTGATCTGATCTGATCTGAATAAAATAAGAATAAGCAATAAGTAATAAGATTAATAAGTAAAAGTTTAATAAGTAAAAGTTGAATAAAAGGAGTGTTTGGGTTTGCTTAAAAAAAGCGTTTTTCAGCTTTTGGCTTAAAAAAAGTTGAAAAGAGTGTTTTCAAATGACTGTTTCTGCTTAAATTAATCACTTAAAAGCTAAAAGCTGGAAGCAGGTAGAAGGGTGCTTTAAACTGCTTCTCACTTTTTCTATTACACAAAAAGTACTTATTTTACCAAACACTACCAACTTTTACTTTTCCAGAATCACTTTTTTCTCAAACACTACCAACTTTTACTATTAATCACTTTTCTCATAATCACTTTAAAAAATCACTTTTTTAAAGTTGAAGCAATTGCAAAAACTTCTAAAATCAACTTGTGATTCTAGCTACGATAACCTCTTCAACTCTCCGCTCCCTTAACAACGCAAATCACTGATCCAATAGGGCATTCTTTTCTCCCTCCAAGCTTCTCTTCTCCAACCATCTCTGTGCGACACAAAAGGCTGGCGCTTGGCTTCTCCGGCAAGAGCTTCAATTCTCCAGCCATCATCTCCATCTGGGCGACCGCTCGGCGCTTGGCTTCTCCAGCGAGAGTCGTCATCTCTCGGCCGACGTTTCTCCTCTCCGGCCCACACAAACTATTCTCCAGCCCACACAACCCGTTATCTTCAATTCCAATTTCCGAGGTATTAAAATTCCTTGGGTATGATATTAGACAAGACTTTGTTGATTTACTCCTTTACGTGATTAAAATTCCAATTGACTTTTGTGTGCGATATTAGACAACTTGCTTGTGATTTTCACTATTATTTACTTCCATTTTCTAATAAGATTAATTTATTTGGATTCATTGGGTTATTTTGAGTTAAGTTTGTGTGAAAAATATTCATATTTTGTGTTTTACAAAATTTCTCGGTGAAATTAGTTTGTAATTTAGTTATGTTTTTAGTTATATACTACGCACTTCGTAATTGTTAAAAATAAAATTTACATTCTTGAACTTATATTTTTAGTTATTAGTAATGTGTAAATTTGAAAGTCGTGCATTGGTAAAATTGAAAGTGGAATTTTATACGGAGTATTATTTAAGTTATACTCCCTCCGTCCCTCCGTCCCGCTATGATTGTCCCATTTTACATTTTCGGTCCGTCCCACTAAGATTGTCACATACCTTGTTTGGTAAAATTTGTGTGATTCTAAATCATTCTTACTTTATTCTTACTTTATCAATTCCATATCAACCACATTTACCCACTTTTATTAATAACCGTGTCACCTTCTCTTGTCCCAAACTCAGGGGACGGAGGTAGTAATTAATTTTATTTGGATTATATTATTTAAGTAAATTTATTTTTTCATATATTTCTATTTTAGACTATGAAAATAACAATATTAAAAAAAAATTAAAGAATACCTACTATATACCTTTTTGGTAAATTTACACCAAAAACAAATTTTAAAAGCAAGTTATCCAAACACTCTAAACTGATTCTCTGTTACATACAACAGAATCGATACCAAATGCTCCAAACAAAATCACTTTTTCAAATAACATAAAATTCTAATCCTGCTTCTCACTTAAAAATAGAAGCATAAGCAGAATCAGTTCAAAACACCCGTAAAACATAGCGGCTTGGAAGGGAAAACAACATGATAGAATCATTCGGCCATTGTACACCCTTAGACCTTGTTTGGTTCAAAGGAGGGGAGAGAAGGGGAGAGTCAAAGAGGGAAGGAAAAGGAAGGGGAAGGAAGGATTTTGATAAAAATTTGTATCTGTTTGAAAGAAATAAGAGGAAAGATTTAATGAACCTAATAGAATAGTCTATACACAGTTTATAAAACGGAGAAAATCAAATATGAACTTGAAGTAGCAAAGAGAAAATTGTTATATGCCAAAGAAAAACAAATATTATTAATTGAAACCATAAGCACTAAAATACACGGAGCATATGCTGGACATTGTTTTTAGGGAAAACTGTCAAATAGGTCCTCGAACTTTCATAAAAAAGTCAATTAAGTCCTTCTATAAGAGACTTTGTCCGATCGTCGCGATTTGGGGCGGTTCCCGGTGGATTTTTTTGATGAATTTTTTTGAGTATCTTATTCATCAAGCCTAGTTTACTCATACCAAATTTCAGCTAAAAATTGAATCGGGAGGGCATTCAAATTAATTCGAGAACGCAAAAATGCGCAGTTATCTTCAAGAATTAATTTGAATGTGTTCCCGATTGAATTTTTAGCTGAAATTTGGTATGATTAAACTAGACTTGGTGAATAAGATGCTCAAAAAATTTAATCAAAAAATTCCACCAGGAACTGCCCCAAATCGCAACAGCCGGACAGAACCTCCTATAGAAGGACTTAATTGACCTTTTTTTGAAAGTTCGAGGACCTATTTGACAGTTTTCCCTTGTTTTTATTATGTGATTATGCCATTTATAGAGGAGTGCGGCACCATTAGAGCATCTTTAACGGTAATGTAGATTGTACCACATATAAAATGGACATATCACTCGAATAGACAGCTTATGGTACGGTGGGTTTAACCCTTTAATGAATTAGTTTCGGCATCATGACGCTAAAAAACAGCCGTATGAAAAAAGGCAGTGCAACTCTTTTTCTTGATTTATTTTTCAAAGGCATAATCTCAAAAGCACATCCTTTTATTTCTACCTCAATTCCTAACAGCCGAAGGTCAGCTTTCAACTCATGACATTGCATAAATTCCATATAATAAATTTTATTTTTCTTCTATACAATGAAAATACAGAAGCAAACGAGAGTTATGCTTCTAATTTAGTACATCAATTTGTCATCTTGTTACAGTGCAGGCCGAAAAATTGAAGCAAAGGAGGCAGAGGTAGGCCGCCGGGCTAACAATAAGGTGGAGCTGAGCTTGAAGTCGAAGTGGGCAGCAATTAGAAATCATTTTGCTTGAGAAATGTATTGGCTCTTTCATTTTTTGGTTACAATATTGGCTGTTAAATTTTCAACCATATCCATCCTATTATGCATTCAGGGATCTATTTTAACGTAGTATTGCTTTGTGTGGTCTTAAGAAATGGATAGATGTCGAATTTCATTTTAATTACAATGTTGAATGTCGATTGTTTTTAGTACTTCAATTCGAAAGCTGAGCATTCTAATTTAGAGAGGCAAACGAGAGTCAACTTTAATTATAAGGCTCATGGGAAAACAACTGTAATATGTTCTAAAAGCTAAGAAAGCGGAGTAATCTGTTTTAGAACAAAGATACAATTTGGTATAGTCAGTACTCTGAACAATAGGGTTTCTAAAAAAATAAAGAGAAGTGTTCAAGACTAGCTTGCATATCAAACACAAATAGGTTTTGGCAACTCCAACCCACTCTAACACCCAATTACTCCAAAGTTTGTAATGAGCTGCCACCAAGTAAACAATAAATAATTGTTCCAAACTAGCAAATCAAACACAAATTTATAAAAAATAAATAACTAGTCTTCACACAAAATGTTTCTAGTTTTCCATCAAATTTTAATATTTGGCTTCATGAATACTGAGCTTCATTACCTGCCACATAACCAAAACTTGCAATTATTCAGATACTGACAATAATATTACACCAAATGACTATTCTGGAAGCTACTAAAGGTGCTTATGAGCTGCTGCTAACCATCAAATAAAGGTATTTGAAGGAAGCAATACAAGAAACTATACCTATTCCATCAAGTAGAATACTCTTATGTAATCTGCAACAATCATTTCATCATTCATTTTCATTTACCCCAGTGCCGCAAAGGCTCCCACCTACGGTGGGGTAAAGGGGGGGGGGGTCGGATGTACGCAGTCTTACCCTTATACTAAAGCACAGAGAGACTGTTTCCGGGTGACCCATAGTGAAAATCGCGTCCAAAATTGCATGGACTAATTGCTGCTTCATAACAAAGAAGCACAGACACACTACAAGAAAAGTGCACATAGACCGCACATAGACCAATATTTTTTTTTTTGCGATGGCCGTATAACTGTCGTTAAAAACACTATTAACCACACATTTTTTTATTTACCACATACAAAACTGTGGTAAAAGGTCAGAGACGACCGTTTTTAACCGTGGTCAATGTTTTTACCACGGCTGTTGTGGCGACGCACGTAAAACTGACGCAAAACTGTCGTAAATGTTCCTCCTTATGTTTTTACGACAGTTTTGCGTCAATTTTACGTGCTTCGGCACAACAGCTGTGGTAAAAACATTGACCACGGTTAAAACTGTCGCCTATAAGCTTTTACCACATTTTTGTGTGTGGTAAATAAAAAAATGTGGTTAATGGTGTTTTTAACGACAGTTATGCTGCCATCGCAAAAAAAAATTGTGGTCCATGTGCAGTATATGTGCACTTTTCTTGTAGTGACAGTTTAGTGAGCCATTTTGTTTTACTCCATCATATTCTCAAGCCAAAAAATAATGAATCTTTGGCTCCATTGCAAATGATGAAAAAATCTGCAACAATAAGGGTCAAAATTACCTACTAGTCACTTTCTATGCAAGTAGATGAAGTTTTATGGATTCTTTAGACCTTTAAGACTATCATAAAGGAACAATTGGATTTTAAGAGACAGGTTGGGCTAATACTTTTCTTACCCTGTTGAATTACAAATTATAGTAATTTCATTTGGTTTGCCAGGAGATGTATATTGTTACTATCTTGCCACTGCCATTCCTGATATGAAGTCATGAGAAACATGAACATGTATGGAGATACTAACAAAAATAATACGCAGCAATAATAATGATGATTTCAGAACAATATGATTTCACAAGTGATGTATTCTTCCGATTGTTTTTTTTAACAAATCTTTCTCCAAGTAAAATTGATGATTTCAGAATAAAATGAAATAAATCAGGAAGACATCCAAGACAAAATTGTACCTATAATATTCATCATAACAAATATGATAGAATTAAGACCAAGGAATGGATAAAAACATCTCCATTCATCTGCTTATATGAATAGGACCAGATCTCGCAATTTAGAAGAGCAATCCAAAAGTCATAGCTATCAGAGGTACCAAAGCGGCAGGAATGAAAAGGGCAGCATTGGAGGAAGGCGCAAGTGCTTCTACGGCAGCGGAGTTTAGAAGCCAAATTGCGGCTAAGAAATTACTCCTAAATAGGGAATAAAATCATGATAATCCTATTTTGAAATTGTGAAACGTGTTTGCTCTTATTTAGAGAATTTTCCCATTTAAAAATTGTTCATGTTCATTGTGGATTCGTGCATAACTGTAATATTCGTTTTAAGGTGAAAATAATATATATGGTTAATTGGATTGTAATGGATTTTATTATTCTATATTTCTATTATACTTCAGGTCAGGCTTTCTAGTTCCTGTAAAATTGCCGTGGATTTTAATTATAAAACGATTTTTTGTTGTTGCTATTTTAGTAATCTAAACTCAACTCGAATCAAACCATATTTTTTTGACTTGATTGAAACTTGAATTCGAATTCAATTTTTCTTTATCAAACCTGGTTCAATCTAAGCTCAACTCGCTAGATTAGCACCCCCTACTCACCCAAATCGTATTATATTACGTAGTATTAAAAGACCTCCTTGCAACCTAACAATCCTAATATGCCAAAAGTGTGACTCCTGGAAATGTACCATTGACGGCAATGGGTTGACTTAAAAATGAAAGAAACAAAACTGAGAAATCGTGCTTATTGACCCTATTGGCATCCTTTATTCCCTCCTGAAGCATAATAGAATAACCCGTTTTAAATAAGGAAGGAGAGGTGGGGATAGAGAAAATGGGGCTGTTTGATTTGGAGAAGCACTTCGCCTTCTATGGATCATACCACAACAATCAAGTGAGAAAAAGTTTTGTGTGCACATTTTGGTGTACATAAGTTGTACACTCGTCTGTCTCAAGAAGCACTTCGCCTTCTATGGATCATACCACAACAATCCGGTGAGAAAAAGACTTTGTGTACACATTTTGGTGTACACATTTTGTACACTCGTCTGTCTCACGCACAAAGAATTGTCTGTCCACAGACAACTCTGTAGAATTGTCTGTGGACAGACAATTTTTTATGCGTGAGAAAGACGAGTGTACAAAAGATGTACACAAAAATGTGTACACCTAGCACAACTCATCCGGTGAATATCTTCATTCACATGCTCTGCGCTTGGAATTTTTTTTTCACATGTATTCTCCTCCTCTACTTCACTCCCCCAATTCTCAAAGCCTCTCTGGTTCAGCTATTGGGTCATACCATCCTGGTGTTCACCTATGGCTTCTTGTTGACCTTAATTTATGGCATCTTCTGTAGCGCCGTCCCCAAATGTATTTACTTTTAAGAGTATATTGTATTGAACCTTATGAAATGGTTAACGATTATTCGAAGTTGTGAATTTTTATTAGTTCTTTTGCACGAATAGTAAATCCGCACGTGGGGCCCGCACCGGGAGCGGGGGCCGCCCGATATTCCCGGGACCACATAAATTATTCATCCTGGTTTAGATAATATTTATATGGTGTTGGATAACTCATTTGAGCCATGGAAAGGTCCGGAGTTGGCCGATTGGTCAAAAGGGGCTCAAATACCGGTATTGGCAATTTAACCGATAGAAGCCCGAAATTGAATTTCGGGGACTTATAAATTAAAGTTGGGGAATGTATATTCACTATAAGGGTCGTAATGGTTGAGAACACATAATATATTTTATTTGACCCGATAAAATAAAATATATTTAAAACAGTCCGAAAAATACAACTTTCGGGACCAATTGTACACTTCTGGACAACAAGGGTTGACCTCCCACTTGGGTGGGGGCCAACCCACGAATTTGGCAGCCAAAGGGGGCTGATTTGTGTCACACTTGAGCTGTGAGACAAGAGGGAGGTGGGAGGAAGCTATCAAGGTACCATGAGGGGGCCCATTTACACATTATTTTGAGAGAAAAGCCAAATAGGCTATCCCCTCACTCACCCTCCCCCATTATTTCGGCCAAAGAGACCCAAGAGAGAAGGATAGCTCTTGCAACCTCATCCTCCATAGCCAAGAACTGAACTCAAGCTTAAGGAGTCCAAAGGAAGGGTTTTAAGAAGGGAAAAGTTGGGAGAAAGTGTGAAGGATTAAGGTAATAACCTCATATTAGTTTTTCCTTTATTTTTCTTCTACCATATGAGATATATATCATATGAGGAAACTTGAGGATTGTTCTACATGGCTTAAGTGTAGAATGATGGGTTGGAAGGTGGTTCTATGTCCAAAAACGGACCTAGGGGCCAAACCGACAAGTTCACCGGAAAATAACCTTTTATAGGTTATTTGTATTGATTAAGGTTTTATGATGTTAAAACCTTGTTAGGAACTTGATTAAAGTATTTTTGAGCTTCGCCGGAGTTTCGCCGGAGTTGGTCAACGTTCGCCGGAGTTGGTCAAAGTTCACCGGAAATTAGTCAAAGTTCAACCGGGAGGCGTAGAACGTGTTCAAACTCACTTAAGGTGAGGATGACCGACTATATTGTTTATAATTATTGGGTTAATTTCATAAGATTGCCTAAATGAATTATATGTGTTTGGCATGAGTTATTTATGATTAAGAATGCCTAAAATGGAATATAGTATTGTTCATAAAGAAAATGCATAATATACAAATTTAAGAATAAATTGTGTATGATTATGTGTTGTGATTATAATGACCCAATT
Organism: Cuscuta epithymum; assembly: GCA_945859915.1. Lineage (NCBI taxonomy): Eukaryota > Viridiplantae > Streptophyta > Magnoliopsida > Solanales > Convolvulaceae > Cuscuta > Cuscuta epithymum. Next base: position 3,860,330 of record CAMAPF010000938.1, read on the forward strand.
GTGGTGTAAGTTATAAAATTGTATGGTGATAAATATGCTTTTACCTCATGAAGGGAATAAAAGTGATATTTTGATATTGAATCAAGTTATACTTGAATGTGAAATTAAATTGAAATGTGTGAATTATTATGAAATTGGCGTTGGCTTATTAAGATTAGACGACTAATATTGAAGACTAGTCGGGAATGTTAGTTCAATAGTGCTTGGGAGCTAATCCCAAGATATTGAAGCTAAGTAACCTTAAAGGATAATTAGGGTGGACTTTACGAAGTCAAGTTATGTTAGGAGTAGACCTCAAGGGTTACTCAAAAGGAATGGAGCCTAGACTAAGAAGTGGTTTAGGGATTAGATGACGTGACTACGAGCCGAGCTCTAGCACGTGGTAGTATGACTATGAGCCGAGCTCTAGCAAAAATGTAGGAATGACTATGAGCCGAGCTCTAGCAAAATGTAGTGTGACTATGAGCCGAGCTCTAGCACAAAAACGTAGGAATGACTATGAGCCGAGCTCTAGCGAAATGTGGTGTGACTATGAGCCGAGCTCTAGCACAAATTAACATGACTATGAGCCGAGCTCTAGCATGAAGGAACATAAATTAATTTCAAATAGTAACATCCTAAGTTGAGGGTCTTGGAAATTGAAACTTTGATTATACTTAGTATAGTTGTCATTGTACTTGTCAAATGCTTCCAAGTACTGACCTCCCCTTCACGGGGGAGGCCACCTCACAGTTTCAGGTCGGGATTAAAGCTTGCCGCTACCGCCCGTTGTATCGGAGAATTCAAGAGAAGAAGACGTGGTTCGTGCTTCTTCTGTTTCTGTTTTGAAAACGATTTAAACCATGCTCATGGATATTATTTTTCTTTAATATGTATTTAGGGCTTGTATGCCCATGTTGCCAAAGTGTGGCGTGCACATTTGTATTGAACATTTCCGCTGCTTTAAATGACTATTTTACATTATGTTGTTTATGGATGTACTATGTGTGAATGGTATTCAAGACGCCTAGTATAGTATGGATGAGTTGGACTGCGGTTGACTATTCGTACTGTACGGCGGGTTGTTGACGTGTCCGGTAGGTCCGGGGCGTGACATCTTCTACGTGGGTTTGGACATCAAAGCTGGCTTTCTCGGTGCTCTTATTTTCTTTCTCTGTTGAGTCTCAAGTAGTCGCCTTGCACTTCTACTTGGTTTCTATGCTGTTAAAGAATCAACACATTGTCTTGTACGTGATGACTAGAGATTCCTCCTTACAGACAAGAAATTTCAGCTTAAGACCAATTTGAGCAGGCTATTCTTGAAAATTGAAATATATGTGGGTTTTCTAGTCGCAATGGGCACACATTGTCTTTCCTAGTTTCCAAGATTTGTTTACATTTTCATTTGTATGTTGTTCAAATATTACTATTCTCTTATACGGAGTACATGAAAGATTAGAGATTCCAAATTAAAGATGCTTTAAGCATACCAATTTTGAAATTCAAGTTTTAATTTTATCAATTCATGATCTGAAAGATAGATTAATTATCAATCCGGGGCCCCAAAGATGAAACGTATCGGTATAGCACCCAAATGATGGAAAACTATCAATCCATGACCTAACATTTCATAGGTTTTTATTTGTTTAATTTTTATTAATTCCATTGCTAGAATAAATTTAAATAATATTTAAAGTTTTAAAATAAAAAAAAAGTAATAAAATTCGTGACAATTTAGGTTCTAGATTGATAGTTTTTGATCATTCAAGTCCTAAAGTGATAGTTTTCCATCATTCGGGTCCTATATCGATACATTTCATCTTTCAAGTCCCGGATTGATAATTTGTCTATCTTTCAGGTCCTAGATTGATAAAATTCCTTTTTTCTATTCATAATTGAGTTTCGAGCCTAAAATGTCAATTTTATATGAGGAGGCCACCCAACAATTTATATGTAAATTTATATCCTTATACATGCACAATTTGTGGATCTCTGACGGTGTTTTTAGATGAAATCTCCTCTTTGTTTTTCAAATAAAACTTGAAAAAATGGTCATCACCATAGCGTCATATGTGCCATATGCGCCATTCGTATATGCGCCATCGCCATGCACCGTGAAAAATGCCTTTGAGACATAACAATTGCCATACACCATGACAACTATGATAACAGTGGAGCTTCACACATGATGATCAGGTAGTTCTTGCGGGTCAGTTGTTCTGTTGGACAAGACAGTTCATATGGCATAGTGTGTTCGAGGTAGCATTGAATTGATGTCGTTACCCTTTTCTTCTTTCTAAACATGCTTGATCGACCATCCCCAATCATGATTTTCATTATATTGTAGAAACGAGCTCCAGCTTTGCTATACAATCTCACAAAGGCGTTCCTCATGGCTCCTTTCTTTGTCTTGTTGGAGGTAAATAAATACTTCTAACTCATGAGAAATCAAATAAGTGGTTAGATTTATTGCATACACATGTGTTTTAACTGTGAGCAATTAATGTATGTCATATACAGGCTCTTCAGACTTTCTTCGGCTATGAACCTTATATGGGCTTCCATGCCCGTGTTGAAGCTATGATAAAAGCTCTAATTGAAGAATGGAAAGAAAAGCAGAAGCACCACAATAAAATTTCTTGAAAGAAGGATGATGTGTTTCCTTGTTTAGAACTTTTTGTTTGCATTACTGAAAATAGATTGTATACAATACTTTCTGTAAACTCCTATATACTCCCTTCGTCCCTAAATAAACTTCTCATTTTCTTTTTGGATGTTTGTAAATAAAGTCTCGTTTTCTTTTATTGGTAAACAAATTTATATAAAGGAGTATTACTCTTAAATAATAATGATAACACAGTGCAAAGTAATTTAAACAGTATCAAACAATATCGAACGAAGTCAAAAGAAAAAAGTTTATTTCCTCAATGTGTATGCAATTCGATCAAAGCGGGTTCTCTAATTACAAAGGGAAGCACATCTCCATTAAGGTATGGACAAGACCAGACCAGATCAGACCAGACTTGGATAGTTATAAAACTACAAAGAAACCAGACATTAGCAGACAAGACCAGACCAGACCAGCAAATTACAGTCCAAGTAAAAACATCCTCAGAGTACTTTGGAAGGAAAGGCTATGAAACTCATAGCTGTTTTCTTGATGTAAAAAGGGGCTTTTAATAATACTAATTCGTACCAATTAATACATATCCCCCAATCTAAACTAGGGGTGAACTCGGCTTGAAACCGGGTTCGCAACTGTTTGAGACCAAACTGGATCCTTTTTTTGGTCTCGGGTCAAAATTGGGTGACCGAGTGGGTTACAATACTTGGGATCAAACCGGTTGGTCCCGATCCAGCGGTCCCAATGGTCTCTTCCCCTTTTTAAAATAATTAGGAGGGGGTGGAGTGGCTATGTAGCCATTGCCAAAGGCTATATAGTCGTTTGAGAGTGAGTTTGTGGTAAAAAATACTATAAATACCTCAAATTCCTATCATTTTTTCACACATCTATTCAATTCTACTTTCAATTTCTCAATTTGTATTCTTCTCTCTACTACTCTCAATCTCATTTTATAACTTCATATTCCTACCATTAGCATTCTGCTGAAGTAAGTTCTTAATCCAGATAGGTGTTGTAACACCCCGGCCCAACAAGACCCGAGGTAGTTACTTCAGACCTCTAGTACTGTCCTCACAAATCACCACGAGCCTTTTACCGCGCACTTTGTCCTCACTCATGCGCGCCATGAGAAACTTCTCAGGGGGTCACCCATCCCAAGACTACTCCAAGCCAAGCACGCTTAACTTTGGAGTTCTTAGCAGATGAGCTCCCTTAAAAGGAGATGCACCTCTGGTGGTATGAGTAGTACTATTAATGCATTTATATTAAATCTCAAGTGTTACAATCGGGCAGTGCAAAGTTTTCGTTCACATAGCAGACTAATATAGTGGGTGCATTACAAATATAACTGGACCAATTCAAGATTTATTTCATGGGTAGATAAACATATTAGGCATATAAATGAATTTAAAAATGCATTCAAATGTGAAGAGGATTGCATATTGTAATGTAAATTGGCTGTCAGTAAATATATTATATAAAAACTCATTTATGAGACAACGTTTATTTGTCCAATAGGAGAACATATTGTGCATATCAATTTGTTTAATAATGCAGTTAAGTGTGATGAGAAGTGCATATTATAATGCATTTAAATGTGGTACTATCATAGTAGTCCGAGAAGACATCGCAAACCATGAATCCATTTATTCAAAAGAAGTACGGGCAATATGCATCGTCAGTCAACACAATACAAATGCTAATATAATAATAGAAGCAATATATCAATATGAAATTGTATGAGCACATATCATACATAATCACATACAACAAACAAAAGTAAAGATAGATTGATTTCATCAACTTGTTTACAATGTACATACCATTATATAGGAAATCAAAATGCATAAAAAAACTAGTACATAGAATAATGATATTATGAAGTTATATTTGTTCAATGGACAATTCAAGCTATCGTGATCAAGCAATCCCAAGCATCTCATTATACAATCTATAGAGCTTCTTGGGACATTTTGAGTCTTCAAAGTCATCCCTTGAAAGACTTGATTCTTCTAACAGAGCACTTACTTTTAGCCTGTGAAGGGATGAAAATGATATTGGAGCTGTGAATATAGCAAGGAAGACAGGTTATGCATTAATTAAGCAGACAAGTAAAAACAATTCAATTCAAACATGCAGATTAAAAATATTGTAGTAAGATGCAGGTAACGGTCAAACATAAAAATCAAAGAAGAAGTTGATTGAAACAAATCTATTTGTTTCATAGAATCAAATTAAACAATTTGGTACATTCTAGAAAGGAGTGGATGTGTGTCTATACTAGTGACCACTTTTGACTCAATTAATAATGAGTTGCAAGTGAAATAAGTTAACTAACAACAAAAAAGACATATTTAATTAACTGTTACATAATACTAAATTAATGCATCGTACACCTACAAATAATGCATATTGTATCACAAAATAAATTTATGATTCATTTAACTCAAGAATAATCAACTTAACAACAAATTCAGTAACACACCATTTGCATTCTATTATTGAAACATCAAATTCTATAAATTAATTCAAAAACAATATTGGAAGAGTAAACAACTACACATTTTTCAAAATGAAGTTTAGGAAACTGGATAATATTTCAAATACATAAAATAGGAGACACTGAACCCTAACAATTACTTCGTATTACAAAAAACTGAACACAAAGAGTTTCAATAAGTTGAAGAAATTCTGAAAATGCCTATAATAGCAAGCTAAAATCAAAAGTTAATGTTCTTCATCATGCATACAACATACCTGAATCTACGGTGTTTCATAAACAATAGATCTGTTGCGATTAAGTTGTATTAGGTCGAATAACAAAAAAGGGGCTTGAGATGGAGATAATGATCGATTGAAGTTTTAAGATGGACATAGCAGAGAATAAAGTTTGATTACAAACTTACAATCAAGAAGCAATTATGGGAAGGGCGTAAACTCTTGGTCGATGAAAATGGCGATGGAGTCCGGCTTTGATGGAATGGTGTAAATTTTTTATCGACCAACATGGAAGAAAAAGGAAATAATCAAAGGCCACAACGGTTATTGAAAGAAATGAGATTTTTTCCATAAATGACAAAACCCAAAAGACTAATGAGCCCTCGATTGTCCAAACCAATCCAGATCAAATGCACGGCAGATCAGTTAAATTTGATGACCATGATTTATTTGCATTTTGTAAATTAGGAGGGTTTTGTATATGATCCTTAATCAATATATATATATAATAGGTATATCTATTTAATTTTATATTTTCTTACCCATAATACTATTATATACTAATATATATAGTAAGTATACCATAAAGTGTTAAATATGATTATACCACTCATCTCATAGTAGTATAGTTATATCGAATTTCTAAAAATCAATCTAGTCACACCGATTAATCGCCACATAGGTGCTAAGTGGTGTAACTATAGAGGACTAATCGGCACATAGCTGATAAAAAAAACGGCTTAATCGCCCGCCTAGTCGGCGCCTAGGCGCCCCTCAACTTCACAACTAGCGCCTAGCGAGTTTTAGAACAATGTAATGTGTATATATATATATATATATATATATATATATATATATATATTATTAACATTTTGTTGTATATATTAAGAATACTAATCATCACATTTTCATACTTGTTAGTTGTTACATTTTCATATTAGTCATATTAGCCACATTATCATATTAGTATTAGTCATATTTTAATATTTGTTACATTATCATTTTACTATTAATCACATAATCATAGGACTGCGAAAGGATGTGATTGCAATTTTTTCTTATGGTTGCATTGGAGATTACCTAGATCAACAAATTTCTACCGCGTGGCGTGTTAAAATGTAACTAACATTAAAATGTAACTAATTTTGATTTTATTTACGATTCAAATTGATATTAAGACATTGAATCGTAAAATCTTACGATTTGATGATTCAAATAGCAATTTTGACAATCTTGCTCTTGACTAGGCTGGTATCCACCCTCTCGGTTGGGCTGTTAGGTCGTCCAGGATGGCATGCCAGCTATTTTGGACTTTCTCCTTGTTCGGCTTGCTTTTCATAATGTGTTAGTTTGCTCGATCGAGCCGAGCACTTTAGCCGATGAGCCCCTGATTTGGCTGGCTTGGTGAAACACTGAACTTGAGCTTTGATCTGTCGGTCCAAATCATGGACCTGGACTCGAGGTCCAAGTCCTTGTCCTGGCGGATTAGCACCTAGGCCCAAGTCCTTGTCCTGGCTTCATCATGAGTCGTTATTACTCTTAGTAGAGTAGTAGAATCGACTAAGAGGGAGTAGTTTTGATCAATCGATGTGTTCCTCTTATGTCAACACTGTCACTTTTTCCTTTTGCACCCAAGTCTATCTTTTTCCTAAGTGCTATGAGTAAGATATTATGTAGCAGAGGTTGTTCCTAAAATATTTTTGAAGAGTAAGACATATGAAAATAAATATGACTAAAAGTTATTGAGTACTCCGTTATACTTACTATTGTGTAAAATTTAATATAGTCATGATCAGTACAGTTATTTTTTAAATTATTAAAGTATAAAACTCATATTTTTGTCACTACTTTCATTTTATCACATATTTATTATCATTACCCTTTAGTATTTAATAAATTCTTTATGTGGAAATATTATTAATACAATCTACTCGCATGAGTTGCTTAGTTGGTTACACGGTTACGTTAGAAAGTTGAAAGAATGATCAAGCATCAAAACTCGCAGCAGTCGTGTAGAGGTCTCAACTTCTGTGTGTTGGGCTAGATATCTAGTGGATATGTTGTATTTGGCATTGCAACATACAATTTTATTCATCCCTTCAAGAAGGGTGGACATGACCCCTTCCTTCCATTGTTACAGAATAAAATTGATAACTACTATGATAAATTGATAACTACTCCGTATGAGAGTATGACAAGTTGTTAGATGCATTTCATCAATAAGAATAGTTGTTTTCAAAGGCAAATTCAATTCCTTGTTACAGAGGTCAGTGAGATTACTGGATTGGCTAACGTAACTAACATATAAACGCACTATTCTTACAGATTTTTTTTTAGAAAAGAAATACGATAGTATGAACTTGAATTTACAATATTGGTTAACTGACTATCAGATCATCAGAATGAATTGGTATCATCAAAATAGAACAACCTCACTGCAATCCCTATCCACTGAATTTGCGGTGAGGTCCTCCGGCCAACAACTGTGGAGCAACAGCTTCAGCAGCATTTGCGCTTTCCGTTTCCCTCGTTCTGTGCAATCGCTTTGGACGAGCAGCAGCACCTGAGTCATAGCCCCCGCCGCCGCTGCCCCTCGCAGAGCTTCCTCGGAGGCAGAGCATATGGAAAGCAGAGCTCCGGCGGCGTGCTCATTCGCCCTGTGCGAGATCTTCATTATTGTCTTGACGAGTAGAGGGACAGTCAGTGCATGAGCTGCAAATGCAGCGCATCCAGAAGGAATCCGGCATAGTAGCTCCACCGTGGCCAGCGCTCTTTCGGCGTCACACTTGTCCAGATCCTGCAACCTGTCTACCAATGTTTCGACCGCTCCGGCAGCCACCGCTTTGTTCCGGTGTTGCTTCGTCAGGCACAGCGCAAACAGTGCCTTCACCCCGACCTTAACGGATCTCGAGTACGCCAACGGACAACTGATAATCCCGATTATTCTTTCGAAGATTCCGTCGACGTTGCTGATTTGAGCCCTAAGCTCCGCCGATCTCGTCCCGACGATAACAGACTCTATCACCGCTGCGGAGTCAATTCGGACTTGAATCGAAGGATTCGAAAGCAGAGACACGAGGTAACCGATTCGGACGGGATTGGAGGACACGAGACCGGACTCAGCCTCCGAGAGGGGAAGGAGCATCGCCAGAACCGCAAGCGACTGATGACGGAGCTCAGACGACTCCATCAGATCCCGCGCCTCTGAGAATAAAACAGAAATCAGGACTTTCCGCGCCTTATTCGCCGAAATAACCGATCGATTTTTCTCCGATTCATGTGCAATTGCTTTCAGCCTCATCAGTGCAGCAATTCTAGTGCTCAAATGGCTCTTCGGAGAAGACGCCTGGTTGAGCAATGACCGGACGAGAGCCGGTTCGGCCGGGAGCTTCGGCGTAGGAATCCGCTCAATTCCGAACGCCTTGTTCGCGACGCACCACTCCTGAATGAGCCGCCGGAGAGTATGGTTGGGGATGAGGGTGAAGTCGGTGAGCGGAGATCTGGTCACCGGACACGTCGTATTCCCGGTGGCCAACCAGGACTGGATGCTTCCCCGGTCGTACGTCTGGCCGGAGCACACGGTCACCGGATCCGTCATAAGCTCCAAGGAAATCGGGCAGCGGAAATGGTAGGGTACAGGAACAGCAATATCCAAGGGGTCCAGGGAGGTTGCAGGCATGACTGGCAGAAATTGAAGAAGGCAATTGGTGTAAAAGGAGATGGAGGAACAGGGAGAGGGGATGGATGAGTTTGTTCTCCGAATTTCTGACGGTGCTTCCTGGGCTCATATACTAACACCCACACGTGTGTATGAATCAGAGTACGTACTTTCTACGCCTGAAATGGACATTTGCATTCAACCCATGAGTCCATGACCAAAAGGATTACGGGAGTAAAAAAGGACATTCAACCCATTATATCTGTCATCATTTGATTGGACTACACCATTATATCATTATTAATTTAGATTTAAATAATTCAACTGCATTATTCTGATTGATCTATGTGGACAAATGTATGTTACCTTAAGGATACCATAGAATCTATCAAAAAAGAATTCAAATCAAAGTTTTAATACTCCGTACTTCCAATTCCATATTATGCGTTCTTTAAGAGATGGAATACTCAAACTTCAAAATAGAACTGTTATCATGATTAAAAAATACAAACAAATTTTACCAAAAAAAAAAATACAAATACTTGTGATATTCCTTCCGTCCTGCTAAGATTGTCCATTTTTTCATTTAAAAAAATCAAACTAAAATTGTCTCATATCAATTTTGGTAAAGTTTGTATGACTCTAAATCATTTTTACTTCATTCTTAATTTATCAATTCAATATTAATCACATGAACTCACTTTCTTAATAATCGTGTCACTCATTTGTGTTGTAGTGTTAGTGGGACGGAGGTAGTAGTAAATATTGATATGTTTAATGTTTAGTATTACAACTATTTGACAGTAATGACTTCAAGATAACAATGGATATCACCATACTACTACTATTTCGGGAAGATAACATAGCAGTCCTATTTAAAAACCCCATAACTCATTTACTAATATTTCGGAAACTTTTACTATGTTAAATCCAAATTCAATGCCAAGTACCTTATGATCTGATGATATCACCGTGGCACTCCCAAGGTGGAGGTCACAGGTTCGAATCTCGTCCCAGTTCAAGGATGTTGACATTAACATTGAGCAGATACTATATATCTTAGAAAGAATTGTCCAAAAAAATCCTAATTCAATTCTCCACCCCTTTCAGACTTGGTTGAACTCATAAGCATTTAGTTGGGGTTTTAACTCATAAGCATTTTTAGTTAGCACTTTGAAGTAAAAGTTTTGGTTAATTAATGGTTGGTGATGAAGTTAACATGTAAAAGTTTAAAACGATCAATAAATATGAATATATAAGTAATAAGTAATACAATTAAGGAAAAAGTCCTCAAATAGGAATACAAATGTTTGGGAATTTCAAAATATGTTGTCAAGTTGTTCTTATTCACAAAATAGGAATAATTATTGTCATGCTTCGAAAATACTGCCCTATTCGAGAATTCCAAAATAGGTTGTCATGTTCTTATTCGCAAAATATGAGTACAATTTTTTGCCTGTGCACATGGACAATGTACAATTTTTTGTACACATTTTGTGTACACCAAGAACGGCCCTTATACCATATCCATCGCAGTAGATTCATTCTAGGACATATATATATATATATATATATATATATATATATATATATATATATATATATATATATATATATATATATATATATATATATATATATATATATAATGAGATGGTGCAATTATTAATAAAAATGAGTTTGTGTGATTATATATATTGAAGAATCTCATAAAATAAGTATAAAGTAAAAAAGATTTTGAACCATACAAATTTTACTAAATTTGATATGAGACAATCTTAGTTTGACAGACCAAAAATGAAAGATGGACAATATTAGCGGGATATAGAGTGTATGATTTACAGTTGCTGAGTTGCTAAAACATTATCTTATCACAGCTACGTACAACTACACCCGTCCCTAGTTTCCGGTTCAAGAGGAACCGAAATCGCAAAATCGGAACCGATGGGTTATCAACCAGAACCGGAACAACCGGTTCAAAATCGAACTAAGAGGCCGTTTGGCAACACTGTTTTTTGGCTTATCAACCAGCTTTTTCACCAAACACGTAACTTTCGATTTCGCGCGCTGAATTGTGTAATAAGCAGAAAAAATAAGGTTCAAGTTACTTTTCTAGCTGTATTGGCTAAAGTTATTATAGATGATCAATTTAGCTATTTTTACATATATTTTTTTCTTTATTTTATTAATATTAAATATTTTAAAATAATTTTTTCTTAAATCAGCAGAATTAGCCAATGCAGCCACTTCACCCAGACTTCATAAATTTCAGCAGAATCAGCCAAATCAGCAGATTTTTGTGCTACCAAATAGGCTCTAAAACTGCTACTATGCCGTTCCACTTCTGATTTCATAGTTTTCAGAACCGCCTACCATCAATTTGGTTTTGGTTCGCGTTCCAACCGCGGATAGATCTAGCTACAAGCCTACAACCAGGATTTCACTCTGTATTCTAAACAATTCTATTCACACTCCTTATCATCACAACACACTAACCCTAACCATACTATCCGTTGACACAAAACCCAACATGTTCAATTTAACCCTAAATCCATTTCAAATTTATCAATGTACATTGCATGTGGTGCAGGTATAAAATAGTACTCTCTCATCCCATTTTACATGTCTCACTTTCTTTTTTGGGTCGTCCCAAACTAAGTGTCTCACTTCCTTTTATGGAAAGGGATATGTGGTTCACATCATTCCACTTTATTATACTCAAATCTCAATCACAGCTTTTACTTTTTCAACCACTTTATTAATATTTGTGTCAAATCTAAGTGAAAAAAAGGATACACCCCATCCCCGAGTGTCAAATCTATGTGAGACACATAAAATAGGACGGAGGTAGTATTAGATTATTACTACTTCCGTACCCTATTTAAGTTTTCACTTTCCTTTTCAGGATATCCCTTATTTAAGTTCACACTTCCATTTTAGCAAACAAATTTACACCAAAACAGTGCAAAACAGTGTCAAACAGTGCACTCCACAGTAAAGTCAAATTTATATTCTTAATCTGTGTAAAATCAAAGTGTGAACTTAAATATGGTACAGAGAGAGTATATTATCACTATTATAACGAAGAAGTTGTTTTTATTTTATCTATATTTTTTCAATTTATTATATAGTTACTCCGTGTTATAATGACATTGTTATTATTATTAATTTACAATTTGTTTTGAATAGTTCTTAAGTGATTATTGAAAGAGGGTACAATTACAGAGTAACTAAATCAGAACTTTTTTTTTTTGAAGGAAACTAAATCAGAACTTTAAACATAAATTAAAAACCTACTTTAAAAAACATAATTAAAACTTGGATAATGTGAAAAATAGTGTTTGATGATAGTATTAAAAAACTGTTCACCGAACATTATGAATAGGCATTAGATCGTGTGATCAAACAGCTAAGTACAGCTAATTCAGCACAATAATGGGCCACTACTATTTGCATGGAATACATGTATGAATGAATGGCCGGCGTTTATATTGTGATGGTGGAATTGACCGGATTTGACCCTCAAAACCCACAAACATGTGCGGAATTCGATCAATTTGATGTTATGTCGGTGAAAAGGAGAAGAACGAGAGTGTGTACGGAAAAGGAGGACCACCCGCGGGTTGCATCAATATAATTGATTAATTAATCAAGCAGATTTCCATCGATCTCATCTGTTCCATTCATGAATTTTACTTCAGATGTCTTTGCAATTATGAATTGAAACCTTTTTTTGAGCAATGTATCTGACTTCGATGGTATATTGAGTATATGCTTTATTTTGGCTTCTTTTGAGTTGTTTTTACGTACTTTCACTCCCTTTTTTCACGAACATTATCGAGCTAAAAGCAAACCCGAATTGACCTTCACATTTAGGATCCCATTTCATAACACTCAAATTGATATTTTCAAAAAAAAAAAACACTCAAATAGTGTCAAATTGATTAAATGGATTCAATATGTTGAAATTGATGAAATTATATATGAACCGAATGAATTTGCTGAATTATTAAAAAAAAAATTTAAAATATATTTATTTACAAAATAAAGAAAAACTTATATTAAAAAATAGCTAAACCGGTGATCCTGAGTAACTTAAGCCAATTCAATCAGAAAATATCTCGAACCTTACTTATTTTAATTATGACACAATTCAACGTATGAAAAAAAAAACATGATGGAGTCTATGGCCCAGGAACCCCCCTGGCTCACATACTTCTACTACCACAAACAGGCCCAGGTGGCCCAAGCTACACGAAGCCCATACTATATTGCGAGGTGCCTTCGGCATCAGTATCGAAGGCCTCAAACTCAATGACACGACTGCTGTTGGTCCAACAACACCACTGGGAAATTTGGTCAGCCTTCGGCCCCGGCATCGAAGGCCTTTTCTCCCGACAGAAGCCTCTCTCTGCTAAAGCCCAACCACCACATTTAATGTGGTGCCACGTGCAGACACCTCCTTGGTGGGGAGGCCCTCCATCATAGACTAGCTTACACGTGTACGTGAATTTAATGCACCTAGCATTTATGACTAGTATAAATAGCGCCCTTTGGACGCTTTTAACGGACCATTACGAATTAATTACCACCACACTTCATCTCTCTTACTTATTGCTCTGACTTCTCTCTATATACCACTAGCGGTATCCCGGTATATCACTGAGGGATCCCCCTCAGAAAAACTTTATGTTTGCGCGTTTTTCAAAGGGGGGTCCCCCACCCGTCCCTCCTTGGATTTTTTTGGCTCTATTTGGATTGTTTTTTAATTTTTTTGTTGCTAATATCAATTTTCTGATGGACTTTCTGGAGATATGGTGGCTGGAAACAAATAAATAAAGATAGTTTGTTGATCTCCCTGACAAGGCACACCTCCCAGTATTTTTCTTTTAATTTTTCAGAGACTTTTTAAAATCGGGGTTAATTTTTCTAACGACGTTAGACGCCATGCCCCTGCTATGATAACGAAATTGAAACACATACCCCACTTTGTTAGAAAATGAAACACATGCCCCTATCTGAAAATTACCCAAACCATAGGTACGTTTTCTATTATCAAAAAAAGTGACATTTTATTTTATTTCCCCAAATGTGACTGAAAGTAACAGTGCTACAGTAATAATGCTACAGTAAGTCAGTAACGTTGCTATAATGACAGTGACATTTATTTGCAATGACATTTGTAGTGACACCACTAAGACAATTTTTCAGAGACAACATTATAGTGACTTCATTCCACGGTGTCTATCATCCGTCCACCTGTCACAGTGACACCACCACCAATGACACCGCCATGGTGACACTGTCATTGCCGGTCAGCAACACCAGCCACCATCCCCACATGTAGCCGCCGCCACCGAACAGCAACACCAGCCGCCATCCCCGCACCCAACCGCTAGTCCGCAATACTAGCTTGAACCTTCAGCCCCATCCAGTTACCACCGCACCACCTTACCTCCCATCGAACAACCACCCCAACAACCAGAATGTAACTCCATACCCCTCCTCACCCAACCCAACCTGCCTCCCCCCAGCACCGTCCCCTGCGTCAACCTCTGGCACCACCACACTCCAGCCCCACGCCCTATCCCCCACCCCTCCTCAGCCCCAACCCATCTCCCTAGCCCCAACCCCCTCCTCATCCCCAACCACCTCCCTGTCCCCCAAGCCCCCTCCCCAGCCCCATCCCGACCACCAACTCCCCCACCCCATCTCCCTGGCCCATGCGGTCCCCAGCCCCACAGCACCCCCACAGCCTTGCGCAGCTACGATGCACCCCAGCCCCACCCAACCGTGCCGCACCACAGGCTGATTCCAACAACGCCGCACACCACCCCTCAAGCATCGCCCTACCTTCCATCCTCGCCCCTGTGGAACTCAGATCTGAAAATCGACCTAGATCTCAGATTTGGTAATCGACGAACATCCGACGAGATGAAGCAGAGAGGAGGCCCGACGACTTAGACCGTCCAAGAAGATGGTGTCATGGCCGTGTGAAGAGAGAAGCCTCAGGACTTCCAACGAGGTGCAACAGAGAGGAGGACCGGCGAAGAGAGAAGCCTTCGGATCCTACACTGAAGGAAGATCGACTGTTAAATGTTGCTCTGGGCATGGGAAGAGAGATCGGCGGAAGAAGCTTCGCAGCGAGGAAGCTGTTTTGGACGGAAGAGAGAAGTGAGACAGTAACTTTTGTGTCAGTTTTAAAAGGAGACATATTTTTGTCCAATGAAAGTGGGGAGTAATATTTAATTTATGTCATTCTTTCAAAACTCATACTCCACGTGTACCTTATAATCCGTCATTTTGTATTAGAAATAATTACATAAATATGATCAAAATAAAGATAGTTTACCAAAATATGACTAGTTACTAGAGTAGTAATGAAATCATAGTAATTCATATTCAAATTTTGAACTTAAGTTACCACAACACTACGTTGTAGTAATGAATAGTCATATTTGCGTAAATAAGTTTTATTTTAGTAACATTCTTCTAAAAAAAACCTTTGTATTACTCTGTATAATATTGCCTCATGGAATTAAATCTGACACAAATAGTTACTACTCCGTATTATTGCAAACAGAATTTTTTAAAAAAAAGTACATCGCATATTAGTAAATGTGTAATAATGTAGTGTACGTAGTATATCAAAGATCTCTTCAGATCAGATATAGATAATTTCAATAAACAATTAATAAATTTTGTGAAAAGGTGTAGAATAAACATTTGTGAGTGTGCCACGTGATAGGATACATTAAGATATGACCTGAATCTAATAATTTTTCAATAATTCGAGAAAATTTTAGCCCATTTAACTAGGGGTGGAGGAAAATACCGAAATTTCGGTATACCGGACTTACCATATCGAAAAATACCGAATTTACCGAAGTGTTTGGTATACCGTCACTTTTGGTACGGTATGATACCGTACCGAATTACTTCGGTATGGTATCGGTATATATTTTGGAAATAAACGGTATACCATTATACCGTCATACCGTAATTTCAAGCCAATAATTTCTTTAAAATTATAAAAATAACTAGAAACGCAACATTAATTCAAGGATAATGACTTTGTATCCATGTTTCTTGAATTATTTATACTTTTTGTTGGAGATCGATGTTATTTTAAAATATATTTATGTTGTTTAAATTATTATTTTAGCAGAATGCGTTGTTATCTTCATTTATCATGTGTTGAAGTATCCGTACATATTTATAATATTTTTTTGTTCAAAGTTGAATAGAACACAAATAGGTTATCATTGGCATTTTATAATTAATTTAATTTCATTAATAATTTTAGTATATCACTATTAACACTAATTTTTTATACTTCATTTGATATATAATAATTTGATATTAAATCATGATAATTTACCGATACCGTAGCTTACCGTACCGAAATTTTGGTATACCGAAACAAGGTATACCGAAATTTAGGTATGATAACGGTATGTATTTTTGCATACCGAAAGTTTACGGTATGGTAAAGGTATGGGATAAAATCTTCGGTATACCGTACCGAACCACCCCTACATTTAACACATCAAAACAAGAGAATTGATGGGTACGTGAAACTGACTAAGATCCACTTTGTACTCACTTATGTTTGTGAAGTGTTTTTTGTCTCTGAATCCCGGTTCACAGACAATATTTTATACAAACAAAATATTATTTGTGAATCAAGTACACAGAAAAAAAAACACTTCACAAACATGGTGGGTATAAAGTGAGTATAAGAGCGGGTACATCAAGCAATGTTGTAAAAACTATTCTAGCGAAGCTATGATGATTGATGATGATGAATATAAATAATAGCAAAAACAATAATAATGTTAATAGTAGTTGTAATAATATTATGAGATTTTTCTATAAATATTACCCAAATACAGTATAACTCACGAATAAAAAAGTATTTCATAGTTACTACCTTTAACTCATGTCATGTTAATTTTGGTGTAAATTTGGACATCATATAGTTGTCACTAAAATAATTACCACGGTCACAAAAGTATAGAATGTTACTGCGTACATTTTTATCAGATCAATAGCTATGTCATTATGTCAAATACTACTATTACTCTGTATTATATAATACGGAATAATAAATCAAACAAAAGGAAATAGACGAATAAGGTGAATATATAAAACAGCTATAAAAGGCTTACGTATAACGGTTGAAGGAAAAACACAAATTAGGTGAATCAATTGATCGAATATGGATTATATACAATACGGAATGAATGAATGAATGATATACTCATGAAAGAATATTTACGGTGGAATACAAAAACTGATATTTTTGTGTGCTTGAATGATAGTATGTGAATATAGATTACAGCTTCACTCGTGTCAAATAAACGGGGGTAAAATTTGTGCAATGTAGTTGACTAATAATCAAGATGACGCTCCAATTATAATATTTAGTTTAGTTTCATAAATCAAAACTAATATATTTAAAAAACAGAATAAAATAATATTTGAGAGATAATCAAACAGAATTCACAGATGACAAAATATTGATATTCAAAATTGGATAATAGTATAGAAGGGAATAAGTGGCTAATGAATTTTAAAATTGTAACTCAACTTAGAAGTTAGAACGGTTACAGCAAATACTTAATAACACGGGCTAAAGAATATGACACTTTTTTTGGAAAGAAGGGGCTTAAATAGATATGACAACATAGAGGATAAAACGACAAAAGGATTACAAACAATCATTATTCCTCGAACCATACCTAGAGACAATCAGCTTCAAAAAAACAATGACTCGTTGATCCATTAATGGATATAAATGACGGTTAAAGCAGGCCCCCCATCACCTAATCCCAATATGCAAGAGTCTTAAAACAATAAAAGTAACAACAGAAAAATAAACAGTCTGATCATGAAAAATAAAAAGCAAGCAAACAACAACATTAAAATGTACATTCAGGAGGGGGAAGATCGAGCAGTCATAATTTCTTTCTCTCCTTGCTTGCCTCTTATTCATTATATTCTCTACCAAACCTTCTCGGTCGCCTAACACGGATGATGTACTTCGAATCCAGATATGTTCAGCCCCCTAGACCACGCTTCGTTCATGACCTTGAATTCTTATCTCAACTATGAACAACAGCATCCTCGAAACTCGCCACCTACTGTCAAGGGTGTACAACTTTTGGCCGCCATATAGAAGCTGCATCCTGCCGAAGAAGAAAGTCTCACGAATGGTGGATGAAAATCACACAAGAATGCCGCACTTCATCCAAAAAGAAAGCGGAGAAACTGACCCTAAACCTAGGGGAGCTGAGACGGCCGCTCCCCGGTAGAACCAATAGTGAAGAAAATCGGAAAATCGCCATAGAGAGAAGCTCTCACGTTTAGCTAGTACTTCAAGAATATGATACTTAAATACGATATTGATCCATTAAATTAAAAAAACGATATTAAAACGTATCTACTTATAACCCTTGAATAATTAAGAGTTTAGCAATAACAAATATTCTAAATTTCGCATGGATAGGATTACAATTTTGATGATTTAACAATTTTATTGTAAAAAGGTGAATAAATATTTTGTGACACAGTTGATTGAGCTCTGATTGATTGCTCATTAGGGAATAAAATAATAAATTGTGTATATCTATTTTTAAACAAATACTCCCTTCGTCCTTAAAACAAGTTCCCCTTTTCTTTTTGGGCAGTCCATGAATTAAGTTCCCCATTCAATACATTTCCTTATTTTGCAAATTATCTACATCAAAACAGTGTCAAACAGTGTCAAAACAGTAAAATTTACCCACAATATATTTATTTCCTTAATGTTAGGGATGAACCCGGGCCGGGCCGGTTCCGGTTCAGGCCTGGGCGCGGCCGGGCTTTTGTTTCGGAAGAAGGGAACCGGAGCCAGCCCGGGTGGCTGGCGGTTCCGGGTCGGGTCGGGCCGGGCCACCCGGCGGTTTACCGGGCCGGGCCGGTTCCGGGCTTTTTAATTTACTTTTTTTGTTAATTCTTGAATTAAAATATACAATAATATAAAAAAATCAAGTATATTTATTTGAAATAAGAAGTACAATTGAGAATTAGGATGAATGTAATAAATGTAATAAATTTTGTAATAAATAATCAATCGAGATCTCCGCCTTCGGTTGTTTCCTCCATAAAGTGGTGGGTGGGAGCGATGTTCATTTCTTGAGTTCTTCGTTGGGCCTTCAACCAATCGTGGAAGCAAACAAGTGTCTCAAGAGAGCTCGGGCTCATCTCGTTCTATAATCGGTTAGGACGTTGTCGGCCGCACTAAATTCTTGTTCCACGGCAACTGTTGATATCGGCATTGCTAGCACTTGCTTAGTCATGTTTGATAAAATCGGGAACGTTCTTTCATTTACCTTCCACCACTTAAGAACGTCAAAGTCATCCCCAACTTCATAATCAACATTCAATGTTAGATACAAAGAAAGCTCGTTAACTGAGCTTTGTTCATTAGCGGGAGTTGTTTTACTTTTTTTCATAAGAGAACCAAATGCAGATTTAAAAAGTGATTTTCCTTTGGATGAAGAAGATGTTCGCGGCAGGGGAGGGGTGCATTATTATATTGTGCATAAAATTCATTATATAATTTATGAAATAAATTACCAACCTCATTGAATTCTTGTTTAGGGTCTATGGGATTTGTGGACACATAAAAATGGTTGGGCCATTTATGTGAATCAGTTGAGCTTTAAGATTGAATATAAATGATTGAGCTATTTTCAAATGATTTTGGTCTGATGTTCAATTCTGTTCGGCCGCTCGCGATGCTCTTTTGGCCTCATAAGAAAGAAGAAGATAGTGAGCTGAAGAAGAAATTTAGTGATTAAATTAATTTGGATTATTTAAAATGTCCAATTAATTTAATTATAAATTAAATCTTTAAAAGAATGGTCTGATCCTTTTAATTTCTCTATTTTGAGCCCGTCATCAAATATTGGCTCAATACATAAGAGGCATGATCCGATTGATAAAGAGGACAAATCTGGTTAAAAATATGCTCATATGCATGAGAAATAGCTCTGAACCTTGTTAAGAAAGCTGTCCAGATACATTATATAAGTGCTGATTTTTCTAGCTAATAAAATGCAAGAAAATAGAGCCCGAAGCCCATTTTAATTGAGGCCCAAGGTATATGGACGAATTTCTGCAACCCTAGGCCACATTTTCACTCCCTCCACACCTATAAATAGGGGTCTCAGATGAGAGGAATGGAGGAGAATTTCCAGACGAAGAAACGCTGCAGCAAAGCTCTGAAGAACTCCCGAAAGGCTCTGAAGGATTCCGAAGAAGAGGAAGAGATCAAGCCACGTTTTTGTCAAGAATATATGAATAATCCTTTGTGATTTCATCGATTCTTGATCAAACAAAGCCAAAAGTTGAAGAACGTTCGAAGATTTGAAGAACGAAGCTTGAAGATTCGAAGATCTGAAGAACGAAACTTTGAAGATTCGAAGATATGAAGAACGAATCTTTGAAGATTTGAAGATATTCATATGAAGATTGAATCAATATTCAATTGAAGATCAAGCCATATATCCCGGGAAGCCCTTTAACAGAAGATCAAGCCACATAACGGCCCTTTTGTTGAAGATCAAGCTACTTGAAACCGGAGGCCCTTCTATATTGAATTTTGCATTCAAGAAGATTTAATTTGAAGATCTGAAGAACGAAGTTCGAAGATTCGAAGATCTCAAGAACGAAGATTCGAAGAATCGAAGAACGTTCGAGTTTTTGAAGAATTAGAGATTTAATTTTAAATTAAATTCTTTAATTATATTCATATCAAATTGCAAGTGAAGAATCAGAGGATTCATATTTAGCGATTGTACCCGATATTCTCACATATTATTATTTGCGGTCAATTTTAAGTAAATACTTAAAATTTGTTTCACAAATTTTTGGCACGCCCGGTGGGACAACTCTACCTCTCATCTCTTCACTTTTAATCAAGGAAAACGAAACAATGGCGTCAAGCAAGCCCGTGTTCACTTTGAATTCTCGAGCATCGTCAAACTCAAATCAAAACATGCAAGGCCCTATCACTAGGAGCCGATCAAGAATCCTGGCTGCGCAGTCATCTTCGGGAACTACTCCCGGTGCAATGGATGGATCTCAAATTGCGCAAGAAATGGCCTGGAAGCTTTCTTCACCCATACGTGAAGTTACTTCCCCGAAGTGGACAAGTGGAGGTGAAAGCTCATCATCTGGATCAGACTCTACTCCCCCATCAAGTCCTCTACGAAGAACTACTCCGCAGTGGTCGAATGTCTACACTGTGATGCCCACTATGACCACGAGCGCCATGACGATGGAAGAACAAATCGCTCATCTAACTAGGGTCATCGAAGGGATGAGTACGTTTATGCAGAATCAAGACCAAAAGTTGAATGAGCTAAACAACAAAGTAGAGAGTTTGAAAGGCGAGTCAAGTCATAATCATGAGAAGGACCCCGAAGTAAATGAAGAGAATGATCCTCATCAAGAGGATTCGGGCAAGGATATCTCAACCTCCGGGGGCATGATCCCGATTGATCAACTTAAAGACTTCATTATGGGAACCATAAAGGGGAAGATAGAAGGAAACAAATCTACTTACTCCTATGTTAAGCCATACACTCAAAGGATCGAGGATCTAAAGATGCCCATTGGTTACCAGCCGCCGAAGTTCATCCAGTTTGATGGGAAGGGAAATCCAAGACAACATGTTGCCCATTTCGTGGAAACTTGCAATAACGCGGGAACAAACGGAGATCACCTTGTCAAGCAGTTTGTGCGCTCCCTTAAAGCAAATGCATTTGACTGGTATACTGATCTGGAGCCCGGTTCCATTGATAGCTGGCAAGATATGGAACATGAGTTCTTAAACCGTTTCTATAGCACAAGGAGGGTGGTCAGTTTACTCGAACTAACAACTACTCGTCAATGGAAAGATGAATCTGTGATAGCTTACATAGAGCGTTGGAGGGATCTTGCTCTAAACTGCAAAGAACGAATATCTACAAGTTCCGCTATCGATATGTGCATTGAAGGAATGCATTGGGAATTGTGCTACATTCTCAAAGGAGTCAATCCAAACACTTTTGATGAGCTAGCCAGCAAAGCTCGTAACATGGAGTTGAGCATTATGAGCAGTAGAAGGAAAACCGTGGGTATACATCCCATCAATGATGTTGTTGAAAAGCAAGATACTAAGAATGGGGGTAGGCCCTTTTCCAAGTTTGAAAAGAAAGAAGCAATGGTCGCGAAGGTTGCACCTATTAAGATCTTCACTCAAAATTCAAAACAAGTCCCTAGGGTTGACTTGGAAACGTCAAAACGTGTTAAACCATTTTTAGAAGAGATGTTGGAAAAGAAGTACCCCTTCTTAGACTCTGACGTTCCTCCCATGTTTGAGGAACTGATGAGATTGAAGCTCATAGATTTGCCCGAGTCCAAACGACCTGAGGAAGCTACAAAGGTTGATGAGCACAACTACTGCAAGTATCATCGAATTTTAAGTCACCCCACTGAGAAGTGTTGGGTGCTTAAAGATAAAATTATGGCCTTAGCCCGCGAAGGAAAGATTGAACTAGCTGATTCTGCCGCAAGCACAAACCAAATCAACATTACATTTGGTAAGTTTGATCCGCTCATGGTCAACAATGACCTAAGTTCTCACAAGCATAAGCTCCCTTTTACTGTCAAGGAAATGAAAGAATGTTTTCCTCTCACCAAAAGACTTAAGGATGTTGATGACCAAGGAAGATCATGGACCTTGGTAACTCTAAAGAAACAAAAGAAGAACCACACACCTAAGCCACAACCGAGGAAAGTGGTAAAGAATTGGGTCAGGAAACAACCGATAAACGAGTTAAAGCAAAAGAAACAAAAGAAGGATCGTGTTCGTTCCAAGAATGCACGAAGGGTGATTACTCTCAACGATTTTATGCCAAAGGATTTCAAGAACGAGATGACTCAAATTTCAAGTTCTTGTCTTAGCACCCATGAAGAAGAAGTTGAGAGTTCAAGTGGATGTCCATCTCTAGTTTCGACTAAGAAAGAAGTGGCCGAAGCACAAAAATCCACTTCATACGTCACTGACATTGTCTTTAAAGACGAAGATCTCATGTTGGGTGCTACTCCCCATAACCGCCCGCTTTTTGTTGAAGGATACACTCGTGGACAAAGATTCAAAAGAATTATGATTGATCAAGGGTCTGCCGTTAACATTCTGACGGTTCGAGCTATGAAAGACCTTGATATATCAATGGATGAACTCTCCCAAAGCCGATTGATGATTCAAGGCTTCAATCAAGGGGGGCAAAGGGCGATTGGAATGATACGTCTTGATTTGATCGTCGGCGGACTGAAGGCAAACACTCTATGCCATGTGATTGATGCAAAGGCTTCATACAATCTTCTTCTAGGACGCCCATGGATCCATGAGAACGGTGTAATCCCTTCAACATGGCACCAATGTTTCATGTATGAGCAAAATGGCGTTGTAAAGAAGGTAGTGGCCGATGAAACTCCATTCACAAAAGCCGAGACATACTTTGCAGATGCGAAATTTTACCTAAAGGCCAAAATTTCTAATTGCTGCTTCATAACAAAGTGAAGCACAGACATACTTTCCGGGTGACCCATAGTGAAAATCGCGTCCAAAATTGCATGGACTAATTGCTGCTTCATAACAAAGAAGCACAGACACACTACAAGAAAAGTGCACATAGACCGCACATAGACCAATATTTTTTTTTTGCGATGGCCGTATAACTGTCGTTAAAAACACTATTAACCACACATTTTTTTATTTACCACATACAAAACTGTGGTAAAAGGTCAGAGACGACCGTTTTTAACCGTGGTCAATGTTTTTACCACGGCTGTTGTGGCGACGCACGTAAAACTGACGCAAAACTGTCGTAAATGTTCCTCCTTATGTTTTTACGACAGTTTTGCGTCAATTTTACGTGCTTCGGCACAACAGCTGTGGTAAAAACATTGACCACGGTTAAAACTGTCGCCTATAAGCTTTTACCACATTTTTGTGTGTGGTAAATAAAAAAATGTGGTTAATGGTGTTTTTAACGACAGTTATGCTGCCATCGCAAAAAAAAATTGTGGTCCATGTGCAGTATATGTGCACTTTTCTTGTAGTGACAGTTTAGTGAGCCATTTTGTTTTACTCCATCATATTCTCAAGCCAAAAAATAATGAATCTTTGGCTCCATTGCAAATGATGAAAAAATCTGCAACAATAAGGGTCAAAATTACCTACTAGTCACTTTCTATGCAAGTAGATGAAGTTTTATGGATTCTTTAGACCTTTAAGACTATCATAAAGGAACAATTGGATTTTAAGAGACAGGTTGGGCTAATACTTTTCTTACCCTGTTGAATTACAAATTATAGTAATTTCATTTGGTTTGCCAGGAGATGTATATTGTTACTATCTTGCCACTGCCATTCCTGATATGAAGTCATGAGAAACATGAACATGTATGGAGATACTAACAAAAATAATACGCAGCAATAATAATGATGATTTCAGAACAATATGATTTCACAAGTGATGTATTCTTCCGATTGTTTTTTTTAACAAATCTTTCTCCAAGTAAAATTGATGATTTCAGAATAAAATGAAATAAATCAGGAAGACATCCAAGACAAAATTGTACCTATAATATTCATCATAACAAATATGATAGAATTAAGACCAAGGAATGGATAAAAACATCTCCATTCATCTGCTTATATGAATAGGACCAGATCTCGCAATTTAGAAGAGCAATCCAAAAGTCATAGCTATCAGAGGTACCAAAGCGGCAGGAATGAAAAGGGCAGCATTGGAGGAAGGCGCAAGTGCTTCTACGGCAGCGGAGTTTAGAAGCCAAATTGCGGCTAAGAAATTACTCCTAAATAGGGAATAAAATCATGATAATCCTATTTTGAAATTGTGAAACGTGTTTGCTCTTATTTAGAGAATTTTCCCATTTAAAAATTGTTCATGTTCATTGTGGATTCGTGCATAACTGTAATATTCGTTTTAAGGTGAAAATAATATATATGGTTAATTGGATTGTAATGGATTTTATTATTCTATATTTCTATTATACTTCAGGTCAGGCTTTCTAGTTCCTGTAAAATTGCCGTGGATTTTAATTATAAAACGATTTTTTGTTGTTGCTATTTTAGTAATCTAAACTCAACTCGAATCAAACCATATTTTTTTGACTTGATTGAAACTTGAATTCGAATTCAATTTTTCTTTATCAAACCTGGTTCAATCTAAGCTCAACTCGCTAGATTAGCACCCCCTACTCACCCAAATCGTATTATATTACGTAGTATTAAAAGACCTCCTTGCAACCTAACAATCCTAATATGCCAAAAGTGTGACTCCTGGAAATGTACCATTGACGGCAATGGGTTGACTTAAAAATGAAAGAAACAAAACTGAGAAATCGTGCTTATTGACCCTATTGGCATCCTTTATTCCCTCCTGAAGCATAATAGAATAACCCGTTTTAAATAAGGAAGGAGAGGTGGGGATAGAGAAAATGGGGCTGTTTGATTTGGAGAAGCACTTCGCCTTCTATGGATCATACCACAACAATCAAGTGAGAAAAAGTTTTGTGTGCACATTTTGGTGTACATAAGTTGTACACTCGTCTGTCTCAAGAAGCACTTCGCCTTCTATGGATCATACCACAACAATCCGGTGAGAAAAAGACTTTGTGTACACATTTTGGTGTACACATTTTGTACACTCGTCTGTCTCACGCACAAAGAATTGTCTGTCCACAGACAACTCTGTAGAATTGTCTGTGGACAGACAATTTTTTATGCGTGAGAAAGACGAGTGTACAAAAGATGTACACAAAAATGTGTACACCTAGCACAACTCATCCGGTGAATATCTTCATTCACATGCTCTGCGCTTGGAATTTTTTTTTCACATGTATTCTCCTCCTCTACTTCACTCCCCCAATTCTCAAAGCCTCTCTGGTTCAGCTATTGGGTCATACCATCCTGGTGTTCACCTATGGCTTCTTGTTGACCTTAATTTATGGCATCTTCTACGTGGGTTTGGACATCAAAGCTGGCTCTCTCGGTGCTCTTATTTTCTTTCTCTGTTGAGTCTCAAGTAGTCGCCTTGCACTTCTACTTGGTTTCTATGCTGTTAAAGAATCAACACATTGTCTTGTACGTGATGACTAGAGATTCCTCCTTACAGACAAGAAATTTCAGCTTAAGACCAATTTGAGCAGGCTATTCTTGAAAATTGAAATATATGTGGGTTTTTTAGTCGCAATGGGCACACATTGTCTTTCCTAGTTTCCAAGATTTGTTTACATTTTCATTTGTATGTTGTTCAAATATTACTATTCTCTTATACGGAGTACATGAAAGATTAGAGATTCCAAATTAAAGATGCTTTAAGCATACCAATTTTGAAATTCAAGTTTTAATTTTATCAATTCATGATCTGAAAGATAGATTAATTATCAATCCGGGGCCCCAAAGATGAAACGTATCGGTATAGCACCCAAATGATGGAAAACTATCAATCCATGACCTAACATTTCATAGGTTTTTATTTGTTTAATTTTTATTAATTCCATTGCTAGAATAAATTCAAATAATATTTAAAGTTTTAAAATAAAAAAAAAGTAATAAAATTCGTGACAATTTAGGTTCTAGATTGATAGTTTTTGATCATTCAAGTCCTAAAGTGATAGTTTTCCATCATTCGGGTCCTATATCGATACATTTCATCTTTCAAGTCCCGGATTGATAATTTGTCTATCTTTCAGGTCCTAGATTGATAAAATTCCTTTTTTCTATTCATAATTGAGTTTCGAGCCTAAAATGTCAATTTTATATGAGGAGGCCACCCAACAATTTATATGTAAATTTATATCCTTATACATGCACAATTTGTGGATCTCTGACGGTGTTTTTAGATGAAATCTCCTCTTTGTTTTTCAAATAAAACTTGAAAAAATGGTCATCACCATAGCGTCATATGTGCCATATGCGCCATTCGTATATGCGCCATCGCCATGCACCGTGAAAAATGCCTTTGAGACATAACAATTGCCATACACCATGACAACTATGATAACAGTGGAGCTTCACACATGATGATCAGGTAGTTCTTGCGGGTCAGTTGTTCTGTTGGACAAGACAGTTCATATGGCATAGTGTGTTCGAGGTAGCATTGAATTGATGTCGTTACCCTTTTCTTCTTTCTAAACATGCTTGATCGACCATCCCCAATCATGATTTTCATTATATTGTAGAAACGAGCTCCAGCTTTGCTATACAATCTCACAAAGGCGTTCCTCATGGCTCCTTTCTTTGTCTTGTTGGAGGTAAATAAATACTTCTAACTCATGAGAAATCAAATAAGTGGTTAGATTTATTGCATACACATGTGTTTTAACTGTGAGCAATTAATGTATGTCATATACAGGCTCTTCAGACTTTCTTCGGCTATGAACCTTATATGGGCTTCCATGCCCGTGTTGAAGCTATGATAAAAGCTCTAATTGAAGAATGGAAAGAAAAGCAGAAGCACCACAATAAAATTTCTTGAAAGAAGGATGATGTGTTTCCTTGTTTAGAACTTTTTGTTTGCATTACTGAAAATAGATTGTATACAATACTTTCTGTAAACTCCTATATACTCCCTTCGTCCCTAAATAAACTTCTCATTTTCTTTTTGGATGTTTGTAAATAAAGTCTCGTTTTCTTTTATTGGTAAACAAATTTATATAAAGGAGTATTACTCTTAAATAATAATGATAACACAGTGCAAAGTAATTTAAACAGTATCAAACAATATCGAACGAAGTCAAAAGAAAAAAGTTTATTTCCTCAATGTGTATGCAATTCGATCAAAGCGGGTTCTCTAATTACAAAGGGAAGCACATCTCCATTAAGGTATGGACAAGACCAGACCAGATCAGACCAGACTTGGATAGTTATAAAACTACAAAGAAACCAGACATTAGCAGACAAGACCAGACCAGACCAGCAAATTACAGTCCAAGTAAAAACATCCTCAGAGTACTTTGGAAGGAAAGGCTATGAAACTCAT
This sequence comes from Cuscuta epithymum, assembly GCA_945859915.1. NCBI lineage: Eukaryota > Viridiplantae > Streptophyta > Magnoliopsida > Solanales > Convolvulaceae > Cuscuta > Cuscuta epithymum. Next base: position 3,888,416 of record CAMAPF010000938.1, read on the forward strand.
AGCTGTTTTCTTGATGTAAAAAGGGGCTTTTAATAATACTAATTCGTACCAATTAATACATATCCCCCAATCTAAACTAGGGGTGAACTCGGCTTGAAACCGGGTTCGCAACTGTTTGAGACCAAACTGGATCCTTTTTTTGGTCTCGGGTCAAAATTGGGTGACCGAGTGGGTTACAATACTTGGGATCAAACCGGTTGGTCCCGATCCAGCGGTCCCAATGGTCTCTTCCCCTTTTTAAAATAATTAGGAGGGGGTGGAGTGGCTATGTAGCCATTGCCAAAGGCTATATAGTCGTTTGAGAGTGAGTTTGTGGTAAAAAATACTATAAATACCTCAAATTCCTATCATTTTTTCACACATCTATTCAATTCTACTTTCAATTTCTCAATTTGTATTCTTCTCTCTACTACTCTCAATCTCATTTTATAACTTCATATTCCTACCATTAGCATTCTGCTGAAGTAAGTTCTTAATCCAGATAGGTGTTGTAACACCCCGGCCCAACAAGACCCGAGGTAGTTACTTCAGACCTCTAGTACTGTCCTCACAAATCACCACGAGCCTTTTACCGCGCACTTTGTCCTCACTCATGCGCGCCATGAGAAACTTCCCAGGGGGTCACCCATCCCAAGACTACTCCAAGCCAAGCACGCTTAACTTTGGAGTTCTTAGCAGATGAGCTCCCTTAAAAGGAGATGCACCTCTGGTGGTATGAGTAGTACTATTAATGCATTTATATTAAATCTCAAGTGTTACAATCGGGCAGTGCAAAGTTTTCGTTCACATAGCAGACTAATATAGTGGGTGCATTACAAATATAACTGGACCAATTCAAGATTTATTTCATGGGTAGATAAACATATTAGGCATATAAATGAATTTAAAAATGCATTCAAATGTGAAGAGGATTGCATATTGTAATGTAAATTGGCTGTCAGTAAATATATTATATAAAAACTCATTTATGAGACAACGTTTATTTGTCCAATAGGAGAACATATTGTGCATATCAATTTGTTTAATAATGCAGTTAAGTGTGATGAGAAGTGCATATTATAATGCATTTAAATGTGGTACTATCATAGTAGTCCGAGAAGACATCGCAAACCATGAATCCATTTATTCAAAAGAAGTACGGGCAATATGCATCGTCAGTCAACACAATACAAATGCTAATATAATAATAGAAGCAATATATCAATATGAAATTGTATGAGCACATATCATACATAATCACATACAACAAACAAAAGTAAAGATAGATTGATTTCATCAACTTGTTTACAATGTACATACCATTATATAGGAAATCAAAATGCATAAAAAAACTAGTACATAGAATAATGATATTATGAAGTTATATTTGTTCAATGGACAATTCAAGCTATCGTGATCAAGCAATCCCAAGCATCTCATTATACAATCTATAGAGCTTCTTGGGACATTTTGAGTCTTCAAAGTCATCCCTTGAAAGACTTGATTCTTCTAACAGAGCACTTACTTTTAGCCTGTGAAGGGATGAAAATGATATTGGAGCTGTGAATATAGCAAGGAAGACAGGTTATGCATTAATTAAGCAGACAAGTAAAAACAATTCAATTCAAACATGCAGATTAAAAATATTGTAGTAAGATGCAGGTAACGGTCAAACATAAAAATAAAAGAAGAAGTTGATTGAAACAAATCTATTTGTTTCATAGAATCAAATTAAACAATTTGGTACATTCTAGAAAGGAGTGGATGTGTGTCTATACTAGTGACCACTTTTGACTCAATTAATAATGAGTTGCAAGTGAAATAAGTTAACTAACAACAAAAAAGACATATTTAATTAACTGTTACATAATACTAAATTAATGCATCGTACACCTACAAATAATGCATATTGTATCACAAAATAAATTTATGATTCATTTAACTCAAGAATAATCAACTTAACAACAAATTCAGTAACACACCATTTGCATTCTATTATTGAAACATCAAATTCTATAAATTAATTCAAAAACAATATTGGAAGAGTAAACAACTACACATTTTTCAAAATGAAGTTTAGGAAACTGGATAATATTTCAAATACATAAAATAGGAGACACTGAACCCTAACAATTACTTCGTATTACAAAAAACTGAACACAAAGAGTTTCAATAAGTTGAAGAAATTCTGAAAATGCCTATAATAGCAAGCTAAAATCAAAAGTTAATGTTCTTCATCATGCATACAACATACCTGAATCTACGGTGTTTCATAAACAATAGATCTGTTGCGATTAAGTTGTATTAGGTCGAATAACAAAAAAGGGGCTTGAGATGGAGATAATGATCGATTGAAGTTTTAAGATGGACATAGCAGAGAATAAAGTTTGATTACAAACTTACAATCAAGAAGCAATTATGGGAAGGGCGTAAACTCTTGGTCGATGAAAATGGCGATGGAGTCCGGCTTTGATGGAATGGTGTAAATTTTTTATCGACCAACATGGAAGAAAAAGGAAATAATCAAAGGCCACAACGGTTATTGAAAGAAATGAGATTTTTTCCATAAATGACAAAACCCAAAAGACTAATGAGCCCTCGATTGTCCAAACCAATCCAGATCAAATGCACGGCAGATCAGTTAAATTTGATGACCATGATTTATTTGCATTTTGTAAATTAGGAGGGTTTTGTATATGATCCTTAATCAATATATATATATAATAGGTATATCTATTTAATTTTATATTTTCTTACCCATAATACTATTATATACTAATATATATAGTAAGTATACCATAAAGTGTTAAATATGATTATACCACTCATCTCATAGTAGTATAGTTATATCGAATTTCTAAAAATCAATCTAGTCACACCGATTAATCGCCACATAGGTGCTAAGTGGTGTAACTATAGAGGACTAATCGGCACATAGCTGATAAAAAAACGGCTTAATCGCCCGCCTAGTCGGCGCCTAGGCGCCCCTCAACTTCACAACTAGCGCCTAGCGAGTTTTAGAACAATGTAATGTGTATATATATATATATATATATATATATATATATATATATATATATATATTATTAACATTTTGTTGTATATATTAAGAATACTAATCATCACATTTTCATACTTGTTAGTTGTTACATTTTCATATTAGTCATATTAGCCACATTATCATATTAGTATTAGTCATATTTTAATATTTGTTACATTATCATTTTACTATTAATCACATAATCATAGGACTGCGAAAGGATGTGATTGCAATTTTTTCTTATGGTTGCATTGGAGATTACCTAGATCAACAAATTTCTACCGCGTGGCGTGTTAAAATGTAACTAACATTAAAATGTAACTAATTTTGATTTTATTTACGATTCAAATTGATATTAAGACATTGAATCGTAAAATCTTACGATTTGATGATTCAAATAGCAATTTTGACAATCTTGCTCTTGACTAGGCTGGTATCCACCCTAAAGCCATATTTAAGTGTTGCATATTATAAAAAGGTGTTGCATAAGATGGAAACTATGCCGTTGTAAAAAAGTGTTGCATATGGTTTATTTTTGTAACACTTTCTCTCAATGTTACATAAAATGTTAAAAAATGTTGCATATGACTTTATGCAACGAGACCTGAAGCAACGCTCATAAAAGTGTTGCTTTAGCTTTTTGTAACATTTTAACCATTTAATGTAACATTTTAGAGGTGTTACAAAAGCCTTATTTTGTTGTAGTGTTTCATTAATAATTTTAGTATATCACTATTAACACTAATTTTTTATACTTCATTTGATATATAATAATTTGATATTAAATCATGATAATTTACCGATACCGTAGCTTACCGTACCGAAATTTTGGTATACCGAAACAAGGTATACCGAAATTTAGGTATGATAACGGTATGTATTTTTGCATACCGAAAGTTTACGGTATGGTAAAGGTATGGGATAAAATCTTCGGTATACCGTACCGAACCACCCCTACATTTAACACATCAAAACAAGAGAATTGATGGGTACGTGAAACTGACTAAGATCCACTTTGTACTCACTTATGTTTGTGAAGTGTTTTTTGTCTCTGAATCCCGGTTCACAGACAATATTTTATACAAACAAAATATTATTTGTGAATCAAGTACACAGAAAAAAAAACACTTCACAAACATGGTGGGTATAAAGTGAGTATAAGAGCGGGTACATCAAGCAATGTTGTAAAAACTATTCTAGCGAAGCTATGATGATTGATGATGATGAATATAAATAATAGCAAAAACAATAATAATGTTAATAGTAGTTGTAATAATATTATGAGATTTTTCTATAAATATTACCCAAATACAGTATAACTCACGAATAAAAAAGTATTTCATAGTTACTACCTTTAACTCATGTCATGTTAATTTTGGTGTAAATTTGGACATCATATAGTTGTCACTAAAATAATTACCACGGTCACAAAAGTATAGAATGTTACTGCGTACATTTTTATCAGATCAATAGCTATGTCATTATGTCAAATACTACTATTACTCTGTATTATATAATACGGAATAATAAATCAAACAAAAGGAAATAGACGAATAAGGTGAATATATAAAACAGCTATAAAAGGCTTACGTATAACGGTTGAAGGAAAAACACAAATTAGGTGAATCAATTGATCGAATATGGATTATATACAATACGGAATGAATGAATGAATGATATACTCATGAAAGAATATTTACGGTGGAATACAAAAACTGATATTTTTGTGTGCTTGAATGATAGTATGTGAATATAGATTACAGCTTCACTCGTGTCAAATAAACGGGGGTAAAATTTGTGCAATGTAGTTGACTAATAATCAAGATGACGCTCCAATTATAATATTTAGTTTAGTTTCATAAATCAAAACTAATATATTTAAAAAACAGAATAAAATAATATTTGAGAGATAATCAAACAGAATTCACAGATGACAAAATATTGATATTCAAAATTGGATAATAGTATAGAAGGGAATAAGTGGCTAATGAATTTTAAAATTGTAACTCAACTTAGAAGTTAGAACGGTTACAGCAAATACTTAATAACACGGGCTAAAGAATATGACACTTTTTTTGGAAAGAAGGGGCTTAAATAGATATGACAACATAGAGGATAAAACGACAAAAGGATTACAAACAATCATTATTCCTCGAACCATACCTAGAGACAATCAGCTTCAAAAAAACAATGACTCGTTGATCCATTAATGGATATAAATGACGGTTAAAGCAGGCCCCCCATCACCTAATCCCAATATGCAAGAGTCTTAAAACAATAAAAGTAACAACAGAAAAATAAACAGTCTGATCATGAAAAATAAAAAGCAAGCAAACAACAACATTAAAATGTACATTCAGGAGGGGGAAGATCGAGCAGTCATAATTTCTTTCTCTCCTTGCTTGCCTCTTATTCATTATATTCTCTACCAAACCTTCTCGGTCGCCTAACACGGATGATGTACTTCGAATCCAGATATGTTCAGCCCCCTAGACCACGCTTCGTTCATGACCTTGAATTCTTATCTCAACTATGAACAACAGCATCCTCGAAACTCGCCACCTACTGTCAAGGGTGTACAACTTTTGGCCGCCATATAGAAGCTGCATCCTGCCGAAGAAGAAAGTCTCACGAATGGTGGATGAAAATCACACAAGAATGCCGCACTTCATCCAAAAAGAAAGCGGAGAAACTGACCCTAAACCTAGGGGAGCTGAGACGGCCGCTCCCCGGTAGAACCAATAGTGAAGAAAATCGGAAAATCGCCATAGAGAGAAGCTCTCACGTTTAGCTAGTACTTCAAGAATATGATACTTAAATACGATATTGATCCATTAAATTAAAAAAACGATATTAAAACGTATCTACTTATAACCCTTGAATAATTAAGAGTTTAGCAATAACAAATATTCTAAATTTCGCATGGATAGGATTACAATTTTGATGATTTAACAATTTTATTGTAAAAAGGTGAATAAATATTTTGTGACACAGTTGATTGAGCTCTGATTGATTGCTCATTAGGGAATAAAATAATAAATTGTGTATATCTATTTTTAAACAAATACTCCCTTCGTCCTTAAAACAAGTTCCCCTTTTCTTTTTGGGCAGTCCATGAATTAAGTTCCCCATTCAATACATTTCCTTATTTTGCAAATTATCTACATCAAAACAGTGTCAAACAGTGTCAAAACAGTAAAATTTACCCACAATATATTTATTTCCTTAATGTTAGGGATGAACCCGGGCCGGGCCGGTTCCGGTTCAGGCCTGGGCGCGGCCGGGCTTTTGTTTCGGAAGAAGGGAACCGGAGCCAGCCCGGGTGGCTGGCGGTTCCGGGTCGGGTCGGGCCGGGCCACCCGGCGGTTTACCGGGCCGGGCCGGTTCCGGGCTTTTTAATTTACTTTTTTTGTTAATTCTTGAATTAAAATATACAATAATATAAAAAAATCAAGTATATTTATTTGAAATAAGAAGTACAATTGAGAATTAGGATGAATGTAATAAATGTAATAAATTTTGTAATAAATAATCAATCGAGATCTCCGCCTTCGGTTGTTTCCTCCATAAAGTGGTGGGTGGGAGCGATGTTCATTTCTTGAGTTCTTCGTTGGGCCTTCAACCAATCGTGGAAGCAAACAAGTGTCTCAAGAGAGCTCGGGCTCATCTCGTTCTATAATCGGTTAGGACGTTGTCGGCCGCACTAAATTCTTGTTCCACGGCAACTGTTGATATCGGCATTGCTAGCACTTGCTTAGTCATGTTTGATAAAATCGGGAACGTTCTTTCATTTACCTTCCACCACTTAAGAACGTCAAAGTCATCCCCAACTTCATAATCAACATTCAATGTTAGATACAAAGAAAGCTCGTTAACTGAGCTTTGTTCATTAGCGGGAGTTGTTTTACTTTTTTTCATAAGAGAACCAAATGCAGATTTAAAAAGTGATTTTCCTTTGGATGAAGAAGATGTTCGCGGCAGGGGAGGGGTGCATTATTATATTGTGCATAAAATTCATTATATAATTTATGAAATAAATTACCAACCTCATTGAATTCTTGTTTAGGGTCTATGGGATTTGTGGACACATAAAAATGGTTGGGCCATTTATGTGAATCAGTTGAGCTTTAAGATTGAATATAAATGATTGAGCTATTTTCAAATGATTTTGGTCTGATGTTCAATTCTGTTCGGCCGCTCGCGATGCTCTTTTGGCCTCATAAGAAAGAAGAAGATAGTGAGCTGAAGAAGAAATTTAGTGATTAAATTAATTTGGATTATTTAAAATGTCCAATTAATTTAATTATAAATTAAATCTTTAAAAGAATGGTCTGATCCTTTTAATTTCTCTATTTTGAGCCCGTCATCAAATATTGGCTCAATACATAAGAGGCATGATCCGATTGATAAAGAGGACAAATCTGGTTAAAAATATGCTCATATGCATGAGAAATAGCTCTGAACCTTGTTAAGAAAGCTGTCCAGATACATTATATAAGTGCTGATTTTTCTAGCTAATAAAATGCAAGAAAATAGAGCCCGAAGCCCATTTTAATTGAGGCCCAAGGTATATGGACGAATTTCTGCAACCCTAGGCCACATTTTCACTCCCTCCACACCTATAAATAGGGGTCTCAGATGAGAGGAATGGAGGAGAATTTCCAGACGAAGAAACGCTGCAGCAAAGCTCTGAAGAACTCCCGAAAGGCTCTGAAGGATTCCGAAGAAGAGGAAGAGATCAAGCCACGTTTTTGTCAAGAATATATGAATAATCCTTTGTGATTTCATCGATTCTTGATCAAACAAAGCCAAAAGTTGAAGAACGTTCGAAGATTTGAAGAACGAAGCTTGAAGATTCGAAGATCTGAAGAACGAAACTTTGAAGATTCGAAGATATGAAGAACGAATCTTTGAAGATTTGAAGATATTCATATGAAGATTGAATCAATATTCAATTGAAGATCAAGCCATATATCCCGGGAAGCCCTTTAACAGAAGATCAAGCCACATAACGGCCCTTTTGTTGAAGATCAAGCTACTTGAAACCGGAGGCCCTTCTATATTGAATTTTGCATTCAAGAAGATTTAATTTGAAGATCTGAAGAACGAAGTTCGAAGATTCGAAGATCTCAAGAACGAAGATTCGAAGAATCGAAGAACGTTCGAGTTTTTGAAGAATTAGAGATTTAATTTTAAATTAAATTCTTTAATTATATTCATATCAAATTGCAAGTGAAGAATCAGAGGATTCATATTTAGCGATTGTACCCGATATTCTCACATATTATTATTTGCGGTCAATTTTAAGTAAATACTTAAAATTTGTTTCACAAATTTTTGGCACGCCCGGTGGGACAACTCTACCTCTCATCTCTTCACTTTTAATCAAGGAAAACGAAACAATGGCGTCAAGCAAGCCCGTGTTCACTTTGAATTCTCGAGCATCGTCAAACTCAAATCAAAACATGCAAGGCCCTATCACTAGGAGCCGATCAAGAATCCTGGCTGCGCAGTCATCTTCGGGAACTACTCCCGGTGCAATGGATGGATCTCAAATTGCGCAAGAAATGGCCTGGAAGCTTTCTTCACCCATACGTGAAGTTACTTCCCCGAAGTGGACAAGTGGAGGTGAAAGCTCATCATCTGGATCAGACTCTACTCCCCCATCAAGTCCTCTACGAAGAACTACTCCGCAGTGGTCGAATGTCTACACTGTGATGCCCACTATGACCACGAGCGCCATGACGATGGAAGAACAAATCGCTCATCTAACTAGGGTCATCGAAGGGATGAGTACGTTTATGCAGAATCAAGACCAAAAGTTGAATGAGCTAAACAACAAAGTAGAGAGTTTGAAAGGCGAGTCAAGTCATAATCATGAGAAGGACCCCGAAGTAAATGAAGAGAATGATCCTCATCAAGAGGATTCGGGCAAGGATATCTCAACCTCCGGGGGCATGATCCCGATTGATCAACTTAAAGACTTCATTATGGGAACCATAAAGGGGAAGATAGAAGGAAACAAATCTACTTACTCCTATGTTAAGCCATACACTCAAAGGATCGAGGATCTAAAGATGCCCATTGGTTACCAGCCGCCGAAGTTCATCCAGTTTGATGGGAAGGGAAATCCAAGACAACATGTTGCCCATTTCGTGGAAACTTGCAATAACGCGGGAACAAACGGAGATCACCTTGTCAAGCAGTTTGTGCGCTCCCTTAAAGCAAATGCATTTGACTGGTATACTGATCTGGAGCCCGGTTCCATTGATAGCTGGCAAGATATGGAACATGAGTTCTTAAACCGTTTCTATAGCACAAGGAGGGTGGTCAGTTTACTCGAACTAACAACTACTCGTCAATGGAAAGATGAATCTGTGATAGCTTACATAGAGCGTTGGAGGGATCTTGCTCTAAACTGCAAAGAACGAATATCTACAAGTTCCGCTATCGATATGTGCATTGAAGGAATGCATTGGGAATTGTGCTACATTCTCAAAGGAGTCAATCCAAACACTTTTGATGAGCTAGCCAGCAAAGCTCGTAACATGGAGTTGAGCATTATGAGCAGTAGAAGGAAAACCGTGGGTATACATCCCATCAATGATGTTGTTGAAAAGCAAGATACTAAGAATGGGGGTAGGCCCTTTTCCAAGTTTGAAAAGAAAGAAGCAATGGTCGCGAAGGTTGCACCTATTAAGATCTTCACTCAAAATTCAAAACAAGTCCCTAGGGTTGACTTGGAAACGTCAAAACGTGTTAAACCATTTTTAGAAGAGATGTTGGAAAAGAAGTACCCCTTCTCAGACTCTGACGTTCCTCCCATGTTTGAGGAACTGATGAGATTGAAGCTCATAGATTTGCCCGAGTCCAAACGACCTGAGGAAGCTACAAAGGTTGATGAGCACAACTACTGCAAGTATCATCGAATTTTAAGTCACCCCACTGAGAAGTGTTGGGTGCTTAAAGATAAAATTATGGCCTTAGCCCGCGAAGGAAAGATTGAACTAGCTGATTCTGCCGCAAGCACAAACCAAATCAACATTACATTTGGTAAGTTTGATCCGCTCATGGTCAACAATGACCTAAGTTCTCACAAGCATAAGCTCCCTTTTACTGTCAAGGAAATGAAAGAATGTTTTCCTCTCACCAAAAGACTTAAGGATGTTGATGACCAAGGAAGATCATGGACCTTGGTAACTCTAAAGAAACAAAAGAAGAACCACACACCTAAGCCATAACCGAGGAAAGTGGTAAAGAATTGGGTCAGGAAACAACCGATAAACGAGTTAAAGCAAAAGAAACAAAAGAAGGATCGTGTTCGTTCCAAGAATGCACGAAGGGTGATTACTCTCAACGATTTTATGCCAAAGGATTTCAAGAACGAGATGACTCAAATTTCAAGTTCTTGTCTTAGCACCCATGAAGAAGAAGTTGAGAGTTCAAGTGGATGTCCATCTCTAGTTTCGACTAAGAAAGAAGTGGCCGAAGCACAAAAATCCACTTCATACGTCACTGACATTGTCTTTAAAGACGAAGATCTCATGTTGGGTGCTACTCCCCATAACCGCCCGCTTTTTGTTGAAGGATACACTCGTGGACAAAGATTCAAAAGAATTATGATTGATCAAGGGTCTGCCGTTAACATTCTGACGGTTCGAGCTATGAAAGACCTTGATATATCAATGGATGAACTCTCCCAAAGCCGATTGATGATTCAAGGCTTCAATCAAGGGGGGCAAAGGGCGATTGGAATGATACGTCTTGATTTGATCGTCGGCGGACTGAAGGCAAACACTCTATGCCATGTGATTGATGCAAAGGCTTCATACAATCTTCTTCTAGGACGCCCATGGATCCATGAGAACGGTGTAATCCCTTCAACATGGCACCAATGTTTCATGTATGAGCAAAATGGCGTTGTAAAGAAGGTAGTGGCCGATGAAACTCCATTCACAAAAGCCGAGACATACTTTGCAGATGCGAAATTTTACCTAAAGGCCAAAATTTCTAAAGATGACAATGCTAGACAAGAGGAAGAATATCGCCCCTTGATTGGAGCAAAGCTGAAAGGAAAGCTTGTTGAAGGCGTAGAAGGGCTTACATTCCCTCTTGCAAAGATTGAAATATCAAAGCCTCCTCAAAACACATCTGAGGAGGAAGTAAAAAGTGGGAATGATGTTAAGGCATTTCAGCTCCCTAAAGCACGCACAAATGAAGGATTTAATCCAAACGCATACAAACTTCTAGCCAAGGCGGGGTATAATCCCAACGAACCGGTTTTGGGAAAACTCATTCCGAAAGCTGGTGGTGAAGGGAAACCGAAGCAGATCAATCTTCAAGGGCACACAGGATTGGGTTATGTTCAGCCAAAACCCATAAGGATCCTCATAAATAGAGCTGCAACGCATCATGTTAGTGCTGATGAAGAAGATGAAGTAACTTCTAAACTGAAATATTCAGTCTTTGATCGGATTGAGGGGGTAAGATCAAGGCCCGCCATCTTTGATAGATTGGGTCCAAAGCCAAAGAAAGTTATGAAGATGACTTTACAAGAACGGCTTGGAATGAGCTCAATGATGATGAAACACGTTGAAGACACATGCACAGGACAAAACTTCAAAAGAACGTCTGTTCATGAACGATTGGGATTGAAACATGAACACAATACATCTACTAAAGTTCCTCTCGAAAAGCAAAGTCTTAATGAGTATAGAAGTTTTATCCCATCTCGTATGAAACGAGAAACCAGTGTTAAAGTAACCTATGGAAGTGCACTCAAAGTCAAGCCAGTGACCATTGTGCATACCCGTGATCAATATGAAGACCAATATGTGAGCTCATACTCTAACAATCCAGTACCCTTGATGTCGGGGTATAGATATGTCAAATAAAATGTTGAAAGCCTTAAACCACCAATGATGTTGTAAGTGGCTAAACTGCTAAAACATCTCACTTTGTCTATGGGTGAGCATAATCATAGATACTCTTGGCCCACGAGAGTTTAAAATGTGTACGGCAAGCTCCTGGCCCACATGAGTTAAAACTATGTACGACACCCCACCCCCTTTAAATTACCTATTCAAATGGTACTATGAACTACGTTTGACTTGATCTCCTTCACAGGAGTACGTAGGCAGCTCAAAAGTTTCATTTTTGAGTTCAGTTATAACAAAATAAATCCCAATTAAGTCACTTTGTCAAAGAAAATATCAGAAGAGGGCTTATGAAACCAAAAAGTCAGATGAATGGCAAAGGCTTGGGAATTCTTTGATCTCCTCCTCATCGGAAGTTGATTGAGTTGAGCTTCAAACGACGTCTCCACAATGATGCCACCATCCCAATAACGGAGCAGGTGGCGCCGACAACAGTGGCAACAGTAGTGTCTCTTGAACTTTGAACGACGCCACCATCCCAACAACGGAGCAAGTGACGCCGACATCAAAAGCAATGGTTTCTTGAACGACAACATCAATGGCGTCTTTGGAGTCTTGATCAGTGCCAATATCCCAACAAAGGGCTAAGCAGCAGCGACGATCGGGAATCGGTCTAATTCTTCAAATCGGTGTCATCCCAACAAAGGGCTAAGCAGCACCGACAATTGGCAACCGACCTAATTCCTTAAATCGGTGTCATCCCAACAAAGGGCTAAGCAACACCAACAATCGAGAATCAGCCTAATTCTTTAAATCAATGTCATCCCAACAAAGGGCTAAGCGGCACCGATGGTCGAAAATCAGTCAAACATCGTCCTCTTCCATAAGTGGTGCAATGATTAAATCACTTGAGATGGGAGGAAATCGGGTCTCCTTGTTATTAAATAGCTCCAGTTGAGGAATATAGATCAAGCCTTTTAAAAAATGGGAAGGCTTAAATTCTGAACCGGGTATGATTAAAGGCCCAATAATTCTTAAAATCAAGCCAGGTCATAGATCCCTTGCAGAGATGAGGACCCCTCGATCTCCTTTTCTCCGGGAATCTTCTCTCTCCGACGAACAACGAGAGATCCCAGGGGCAAAGCAGATTCCTTCTCCGGCCAGAAACCACGAGCAAAGGGCTTAAAAGATCTCATCATCATTCTTCTTGTTCGTTGATATGGAGAGATATTTTTTTGGTGCCATGCCTGACATCTTTAACATACACCATTTTGCACTACAACAAGCAAAAAAAAAGGTCATTATTATCATTTTTATTATTATCATATATAATGATAATAATTATAATGATAAAATTGTCAAAAAGGAGACATGAATTATTCGTTAGTGCCGAGAATTTGGAAGAGCTTAAATATCTTAAAACAATCTCAATTAATGAGGCCAGGAATGGGAACGTTCGAGATATATGATAAGGTCCAAAAAGTATTGCTGCTGCCAATAACTTAACACACAGTTTCTTTTTGTAAGGAACCCGCAACCCGGTAAATTAAACTTCGAAAGAAGACTAGCAGCAGCAACAAAGAAAGGCTTTTCTATTGAACAAAAATCAATGTCTAATTCGGCCAATCGTCTTCCCCGTCTCGACTTCGGCCTTTGACAATATTGATGACGGCTTCTTCTCCGACTAGCAACCAACTTCAAGTCCCAGTAACGAATCAGCAGCGACGATAGCTCTCCGACGAACTGCATAAGTCATACACCAAGCTCCGGCATCGATTTCTGACGGCAACAGCACATGCGCCATCATCTCGGCGGCAGCAACAAAAATCAGCATCTGGATCCAAATTCTTGGCGTCAACACCAACTAGCTTCCGCGGCATCCGACCCCAACAATCTGCCAAACACCAACTAGCTCTTCGTGTACAGCGGCAGGTTCTATCAGCGTCAACACCGACTAGCTTCCGCGGCATCCGACACCAGCAATCTGCCAGACACCAACTAGCTCTCGTGTACGGCGGCAGGTTCCTTCAAACGAAGACACCAACTCGCTTCCAAACACCAACTAGCTTCCAACACCAACTGGCTTCCAACCCGAGCAATCTGGCAAGAGGCGGCAGCATCTTTTCCAACACCGACTAGCTTCCAACACCAACTAGCTTCCAATCCGAGCAGTCCGGCAAGAGGTATCCGCAACTATTCAAGTTTCATCTTCTTCTCTGCTTCGGCGGTGAGCAGATCGCCACAGAGCTCCCTCGCCACAAATCAGCAACAAATTAAAGCATCATCAATTATGATTTCACAATTCTTCTCACGTCAATTGAGAGCAGATATGGTTCTTCATCACCAACTAAAGCATATGGATTTTGGTTTGGCCGAATTTCCCCTGCAAATTGTTAAAAGAAAAGAGAAGAAGACAAAAGTATACCTGTGTATTTGCCGATCTCTCTTCCTAAGGCTTCGGCCAGGTTTTTGATGCAGAAAGGAAGCAGCAAGGTTAATATTTATAGATATTGGTAGTAGAGTTTGAGTAGAAACGTAAGTCTCGAACGTGATGAACTTCAAGTCACATGTAAAGAATTGAAGTCCTGATACCAACTAGAATGCTAAAGTTGAGAATTTGAGATTGAATAGAAACCTTCCTATTGGGATATTTGATTCTTACGTGGCTAATAAGTTGAATAAGCACCGAAAAAAAAAATTATTACTTGTGGGCTTTATTTGGTACAATTTTTTTTGGGCCTATAGGAAATCTTGAGTCCACTTATTTCGAGACTTGTTTTTCTCTCAATTCGAAGATCCAAACAACTCTCGAGGGGGAATTTGTGGACACATAAAAATGGTTGGGCCATTTATGTGAATCAGTTGAGCTTTAAGATTGAATATAAATGATTGAGCTATTTTCAAATGATTTTGGTCTGATGTTCAATTCTGTTCGGCCGCTCGCGATGCTCTTTTGGCCTCATAAGAAAGAAGAAGATAGTGAGCTGAAGAAGAAATTTAGTGATTAAATTAATTTGGATTATTTAAAATGTCCAATTAATTTAATTATAAATTAAATCTTTAAAAGAATGGTCTGATCCTTTTAATTTCTCTATTTTGAGCCCGTCATCAAATATTGGCTCAATACATAAGAGGCATGATCCGATTGATAAAGAGGACGAATCTGGTTAAAAATATGCTCATATGCATGAGAAATAGCTCTGAACCTTGTTAAGAAAGCTGTCCAGATACATTATATAAGTGCTGATTTTTCTAGCTAATAAAATGCAAGAAAATAGAGCCCGAAGCCCATTTTAATTGAGGCCCAAGGTATATGGACGAATTTCTGCAACCCTAGGCCACATTTTCACTCCCTCCACACCTATAAATAGGGGTCTCAGATGAGAGGAATGGAGGAGAATTTCCAGACGAAGAAACGCTGCAGCAAAGCTCTGAAGAACTCCCGAAAGGCTCTGAAGGATTCCGAAGAAGAGGAAGAGATCAAGCCACGTTTTTGTCAAGAATATATGAATAATCCTTTGTGATTTCATCGATTCTTGATCAAACAAAGCCAAAAGTTGAAGAACGTTCGAAGATTTGAAGAACGAAGCTTGAAGATTCGAAGATCTGAAGAACGAAACTTTGAAGATTCGAAGATATGAAGAACGAATCTTTGAAGATTTGAAGATATTCATATGAAGATTGAATCAATATTCAATTGAAGATCAAGCCATATATCCCGGGAAGCCCTTTAACAGAAGATCAAGCCACATAACGGCCCTTTTGTTGAAGATCAAGCTACTTGAAACCGGAGGCCCTTCTATATTGAATTTTGCATTCAAGAAGATTTAATTTGAAGATCTGAAGAACGAAGTTCGAAGATTCGAAGATCTCAAGAACGAAGATTCGAAGAATCGAAGAACGTTCGAGTTTTTGAAGAATTAGAGATTTAATTTTAAATTAAATTCTTTAATTATATTCATATCAAATTGCAAGTGAAGAATCAGAGGATTCATATTTAGCGATTGTACCCGATATTCTCACATATTATTATTTGCGGTCAATTTTAAGTAAATACTTAAAATTTGTTTCACAGGATTATCGTCGAACTCTTGAGTTGGAAAAAAAAGAAGCATAACAGTAATCTATACAATTTTCCAAGTAAGCAAGTTTATAACGAGGATCAAGGATAAATGCAATACCATATATATGCGGAATATGTGAATAATATTTTAAAAACTTTTGTTTCATGAAATCACAAAAATAACTAACGTAAGCGGCATCGGAAAATTCACAAAAAGCGCCGACGAGATTAACAGCTTCAACAAAAAATTCGTTTGTGGTAGGTTTATAAACATGACTACAAGTTTGAGTTGCATTATTAAAATATACCAAAACATTCACAATTTTTTTGCAAGTGTCGATGTAAGCCGGGTTTATAATATAGTTAGAAGATTGTCTTAAAAAGCACGGGAAAATGATCTTTATATCTAATAATTACTTTAATTAAGTTATAAGTACTATTCCAACGAATAGACAAATCTTTAGGAAAAACACAATAATTGACACGTCTATCCTTCAAATATTGCTGTCGTTGCATTTTTAGTGGAGTATTAGCTTGAATCACTTTAATTCCCCCCTTCACTACCTCCAAAGCATTTCCTAATGCGCTAGCTCATCTTGTACACACAAATTTAGAATATGACATGCACAACGTTGATGAAAAAACCTACCCTTCAATGTAGAAGCACCACATAATTCACGCAATTTAGGTATAGTAGCAGTATTATTACTAGCATTATCAAAACCTACATCAAACACCTTATCAATCAAATTATACTCAATAAAAAATACGCTCAATGAAAAGATAACTTTTATCACCAGTGTGTCGATCATTAAATTCACGAAAAGCAAGAACACGTTTATGAATATTCCAATCATCATCAATATAATGTGCAGTAAGATCCAAATAATATAAATGATGATAAGTATCCTCCCATATATCACTATAAATACTAACATGTCCATCAAAGTTTGCGAAAAATGTTTGTAATTTTTCTTTTTCCAAGTTATATTGCCTTATAACTTCTTTTTTAATCGTTTTGCGACTATAATTTCTAAATTGAGGATTTAAAGTACCTTGAGCATAATCTCTTAAAGCAAGACTTTGTGAAAAAATATAAGGTAAATTTTCTTCAACAATTAAATGAGACATACCAGTCAAATGTTTTTGATCATCATAGGAGAAATTACCAAAGGGTTGAGAATTTGCAAACCTCGATATTTGTGTTTACTTCCCCTTGCCTTTGTCTATTTTCGCATACTCCACTAAGTGCGCGGACTTAAGATGCCTTGTCAAACTCTCGTATCCGCCGGAAGTTCCCAAGCTATACTCTTTGATTGCAACTTGCATACCATTTATCGGTTTTTTGTCTTTCCTTTTTGTAAAATTATTTTCAATAATAGGAGATTTAGATTTCTTACCAATTTGGGATGAACCACCCTCGTCCTCCAACTCTTGCTCATCATCCCGGGTGCCCCCCCCCCCCCCCCCCCCCGTCCACCTCCGCATCCTCATCCTCGAGTTCATCTTAATCAATGATTGTCGGGAATTGTTGTTCTTGTGCAAAGCGTGGATCATTTTGGGACAATAGGTTATGTAGTTGGTCATCGGACATCGCCATATCATCTCTCCATTGGTAATCTGTTTCATAATCATCTCGACTTTGAAAAGAAGACCCGGCCTGTGCTTTACATTTGCCTTTGCGTGAACTAGGATGAGTCGTCGCAATCTCCCTCTTTCGGTTGCGTTGGAGATAATAATTGAACAAATATTAAATTATATCAAATATTTTATATGAATACAATAGTAATAATAAAATGTGACTAATAAAATTATAGCTAATTTGAACTAAAATATGAGTATATCAAATGTAACAATTTTTATCCTTGAAAAAAAAAATTAAACTACTTCTAATTAATACTTTAATGAGAAATGTACCAATTAACTAATAGGAAAATGAGAAATGTAACAATTAACTAGTTTTTTTTTTTACTTTAAAGAGAAATGTAACAATTAACTAGTTTTTTTACTTTAATGAGAAATGTGCCAATTAACTAGTATTAATATGAGAAATGTAACAATTAACTACTTTTTTAAGTTTAAAGATAAATGTAGAGAAATTAACTAATATTAATATGAGAAATGTAACAATTAACTAGTTTTTTTTTACTTTAAAGAGAAATGTAGAGAAATGTAACAATTAACTAGTTTTTTTTACTTTAATGAGAAATGTACCTATTAACTAATAGGAAAATGAGAAATGTAACAATTAACTACATTTTTTAGTGTAAAGATAAATGTAGAGAAATTAACTAACATTAATATGAGAAATGTAACAATTAACTAGTTTTTTTTTTTTACTTTAAAGAGAAATGTAGAGAAATGTAACAATTAACTAGTTTTTTTTTTTACTTTAATGAGAAATGTACCTATTAACTAATAGGAAAATGAGAAATGTAACAATTAACTACATTTTTTAGTGTAAAGATAAATGTAGAGAAATTAACTAATATTAATATGAGAAATGTAACAATTAACTAGTGTTTTTTTTTACTTTAAAGAAAAATGTAGAGAAATGTAACAACTAACTAGTTTTATAAAATGTATGAACAGGGCCGGCCCGAACATATTGAGGGCCCTGTTCAAAATGTAATTGGAAGCCCTAAAACATAAATTTTAGGGAGTCAAATTAAAATAATCATTAAGAAAAGTGTACAAACATTTTGTCATAGACCTATATTATTTTATTTCCCTAACAAATAAAACAATATAACTCTCAAAAACATATTAGCAGTGTGCTTATGAAAAAGAGTCGGGCTACTCAAGAAGATTAAAGATAAGAAAATAGAGGTATATGCACGTGATGAAGAACATGATAGTATCTTAAATACATAGATGGAAAAATATTGAAGTGTTGAACGCTGCAGAGCGCAACTTTGAAGGGTTGAACTTATCCTTCTGCTCCACTTTGGATTCAGATTTCAAAAGAAAACATTAGAAACTATTTGACATAAACTGTTTGGATAAAAAGATTCGGTAGAGCGGAATTGACAAAGAAATTAATATAGCTTAAAGTAATTTTGTAAGTTGTAGGATGTTTTACGAGGAATCACAATGTCACATCGTTGTAGGATGATTCCTTCTTCCGACTTTCCGAGTTCCTAAGCGAGCTTGTCGCCAAATCTCAAATACGGAGTATTAAATATTCTAATCTTTTTTTGCTCTAACTAATGGTACTAAACTATGAATTAAATTTGGGGGCCCTCCCTTATTGGAGGCTCTGTTCCACTGCACCACTTGCACTCCCTTAGGGCCGGGCCTATGTATGAATGTGTATAAGTATATATGGTATATATAATGTGTAAATATATTATAAGTAATATATAATATAGTGTTTATAGTATATAATATATATGTATATTACTATAAGATGAGTAATACACTTATACTTAATACTTTAATGTATATATATATATATATATATATATATATATATAAGTATATATTAACTAAATGTAATATGTAAATATAAGTACATAACAATAGTATAGATAATAACTAAATATCAAGTAAATATGAATGTGTATAAGTATATATAGTATATATAATGTGTAAATATATTATAAGTAATATATAATATAATTATTACAGTATATAATATATAAGTATATTACTACAAGATGAGTAATACACTTATACTTAATACTTTAATATATATAAGTATATACTAACTAAATGTAATATGTAAATATAAGTAAATAACAATAAGTATAGATAATAATTAAATATCAAGTAAATATTAAGTAGATAACAAGTATATATTAAGTAGATAAAAAATATTAGTAATATAATATATGTATTTATAAGTAGATAATTAATATATAAGTAGCTAGATATAATAATTATATAAATAATATATATGTAGAGAAAATTGGAGAAGATGAAGATGATTGAATATGGGAGAATAGAGAATTAGAGAGTAGGAAGAGTTGTAGGAGAATAGGTGTTAAAAATGTATAGAAAATAGGAGTATAAATAGGATTTTTTGTATCCCCCCCAAACCCCCCGGACCCCCCCCCCCCCCCCTCCTAGGCCTCCAACGGCTATAGAGCCGTTTGGGAATAGTCCCAACGGCTAGGAGGGTTGAATTATTTTTAAAAAAATTAAAATATAGCCGTTATGGCCCGGACCGGGCCCGAACCGACCGAGCCGGTTCAACATTTTCAAGGCCCGAGCCCGCACCACTATAAGACCGGGTCGGTTGGTCCGAAGCGGCACCGAGACCGGTACCCGGGCCGGGCTGGGTACAAACAGTACCGACCCGGGCCGGTTCCGGGCCAGTTGGCCTGACCCAAGTCCACCCCAACTTAATATGTGTGAAATTCAATAAGAAACTTGTTTAATTTGGGGGAGGGAGGAGTATAATATTGTTATGTTTTCAAGTTACTATTTGACAAAATAAGATGCCCTAGCCTAGTAGCCTGTGACTAGTTTTCAAACATGATTATGTTATATGTTTGAAATTGTGTTGGAAGGGTATTCAAAAAATTGTGTATGTTGTGCATGCTTGAATTAATTTTGTTCTATTTAATTCCCTTTATGTTTATACTACGCAAATAATTTCATTTTTCTCGTACTTGCAAGACCCCTTGAATTCTATCCACACATAACATATCTTATCTACAACTATAATTTTGTTCTTTTCCTGGAAATATAATCTTCGCTTCAGAATTTAATGTGACAATTAATAATTATTCTTGAATTGCTCCTGCACTTTTAAACCAAACATAAAAATGAACGAGCCAATTAATTTGTTTGAATATATATGTCCTCGTGTGATTTCTTTGAGACAATTGCTGTAATGCTCACAAACATAAAATTGTTTCCACAATTCAGTGTGAGTAAATAATCAATCACTAAAGTTATAAGGTGTAATTTACTTTCGAATTGAAGTGCCGTCGAACACACAACTTAACAAAAAAGTATAGTAAAAATGAACAGAAATAATATCAAATATTAGTGATCTGCTTGAAATAATCCAAAATTATTACTACATATTAACTAACATTTCGATTGGAGTTTGATAATTAATTAGCTTAGTAGCTCCAGACACGTTAGAGTGTCGAATGCTATCCTGATTTACCTAAATAGGACTAAAACAAGGTAGAATTGTAAAAATAAGACTACTATGTTTTATTTTACAAAAATAGAACTAAAAAGAGGCAATCTGACAAATCTGCCCTTAATTAAAAAAGCCCCTGCAATTATTCGCATCACCCCCGCGGCTCTGCAATTCATCGCAAACCATATCTGCCTCCCATGAACTGCTGCTCCAACATCGATTGTGGCCTCGCATCACAATTTCGTCGTCCTGCACTCATCGGTGCCCAACATCGATTGGGCCCTCCCCTCCCCCTCTTCTTCTTCTTCCTCTCCTTCTTCGAACATTATCTCCCAGATTCCTCTTCCTCATCTGATTTCTTCTTCTTCTTACTTTGTTTTGTAAAAACAGGTCATCTTTGTCCTCAAAATGTCATGGAGATGACATTTCCATATATAAAAACATGGCAGTTGTGGAAAATGTCAAGTTGGTGTCATTTTTACTCTTCATAAATGTCAAATAAAAACTGTCAACTTGGTAAATGTAATGTCAAGACAATGACACTTTTCCCAAATCAGTGTTGATAACATAACAATTATGCCTTTTTTTAGTCCAATTGGTGAAAAAGGTGGAAAATGTCAAGTTGATGTCATTTTTACTCTTTAGAAATGTGAAATAAAAAATGTCATCTTGGTAAATATAATGTAAAGGCAATGACAATTTTTAATTTCAAAGTAAAACTGTCATTTTCGTAGATGTAATGCCATAAAATTGACAGTCTTCAAATTATTGATAAAAATGACACCAGAAAATTCCTGGTTTATAAATAAAATTGAAATTTAAAGAACAAGATAATTGAAGATGTTGGTCCCTATTTCTACTCTATAATGTATAAGATCTGATTAATAGGAGTAGAAGAAGCTTTCCATTGATAGCCAGAAAGTTTACATAAAGATGAAGAATATGTAGCGTAAAACTTCCGTAGGCTCTATTCTATGCGCAGGGAATTTTTCTAAGGGAGGAAAGCTTAACCTAGCCATTCCTAAGGGGTCTATTTATAGCCTCCTTAGAATGGTAGGTTTTACAATGATATGGGCTCTCCTTTTTAGGAGGCCCATTCCTAATTTAGCTTAGTAGCCTTTTCCATTTAAGGCCTATTAAATATTCTAGCTACTACTACAAAGGCTAGATAAAACATTGATCACAATACATGAAAATATCTCTAACAATCTCCCCCTTTGTGATCATATGTTCTTTGTTGGCTCTTTCGGATCCTTCTGCCTCTTGTAGTAGTTGCTGCGCAGTGCTAGACCATGTTCATATTGGCGCAACATTCTCCTGTTTTCGAGTCGAGCATTGATTGCTTCTAGCACCGCCTTCATTTGGTCATATCCTTTCAATTTCTTCTTTCTTTGGTCTCAACTTCTTTTATCTTCTTGGAAAGGCTTCATGAAGAAATCCTTACAATCTCCCCCTTGGTGTTATTTATTCAATTTGTTCTTTGATGCCGGGAGTTGAGGGATTCTTCAAGATCTTGCTTTTAATCCTTGCTTTCCAGAAACTACTCTTGATCAGCTTGAATGAAGTCATATGGTGCCTCTAGAATGAATGTTCTGAAGAGATCTAGGCGCACAAGGAATTCATCTTCAATATTTGATCATCCGACCTCTGTATCCTCCAGAATGTAGCCTTTTCTGACTATTTGATCGTGAATGCTTTTGAGGAACAATTGTCGGTAGCACAGCGGAAAATGATGGTTGACTTGTGAGCATAGCTGACCATTAGATTTGAAGCTGACTTGGCAGTTGATGAACATGAGAGAGTAGAGAGCCATTGTTTTTTAGCTGGAGGAGAGAAGTGTCCGAGAATGATTTTTGAGAGTAAACAGCGTGTGGACCACTCTCCCCCTTTATCACAATCCAATGAATCGAGATGTCTTGCCTTTATTCTTTTATTCTGGAAAATTGAAAATGCAAAAAAAATGAAAAGATAAGAACCGGAGACACTGTGGTGTTCCGTTGACACAACATCAGTGTAAACATTGATGTGTGGCCTGTATATAATGATAGAAACGTTGTAGCTCTAACAGGACTTCCAACCAATCATTGTGAAACATCTGAAGTAGATGTCACTCTGGTTGTTATGGCATGATCACTAGGATCAGCATAGATAATTGTAGCCCCCCGGGATCATGTAGACACCCGTTATCATCACTATAGAGATGAACTCTAAATGATGGCCTGAAAATGTTGGTGATTTCTATGTTGCAACATCAGGACTTCCATCCAATCATCGGTCTGCATCTATAGAAGATGAGCCTATGGAAGTTCTCGCATGGTCACTTGGACCTGCAACTGACTCTAAAAATGTGTCTGTGTCCTAGAAAATTCAAAACATTTAGGAGTGAGATAACTAGACACAACGTGATCAATGAATGTTCAGTGGCATGGGGCTGAGGGCCACTGTAGTCAGTATCAGTCGCCTCAGAAGGAGACGGTGATAAGAGATGAGGTTCCCCGTGAACAGTGATTAAACAACTGTCTGTTGGGAGACAGGTGAGTGGTCTAGGGTAGGGTTGTGCACGCGCTATTTGGACAAAATGCAGCGACTTCTACCCGGGATCTGAATAAATTCAGTCCTGAACCTATGGGGATTGTCCGGAGTATTTGAGTGACTGGGATTGATTCCTCGATTGATAGCTCATTTGAGGTAGCAGATTTGTCATTGATTATTGTTTTCTTGCTCATCGGAGCCTTCTGCTTCCTCACTCTCATAATATTCACTCAGTTACTCACTCACTCTCGGCTTTGTCCCTTGGGTAGGCTTAGTTGGGTTTACTAAGCCATTGGGACATCTCTCTCATTGATATGTTTCTTTATTCTCTCTCTGTACTCCCCCTCAACTGGAGCACTGAGTAGGATGCCTTTGACGATGTTTGACGCTTGGGAGGAGAACTTTGAAAACTCCCCCTTAAAATTTGCATCCTTGAGAGAATTCTTGCATTTAATCTAGGTTGTTTGAGGGTTCAAGTTGGGGTTGTTGGCTAGATGAAGCACCATGCTCAAGTATCCGTTGCCTCTTATTCTCCCCCTCATGAGGAGCCGAATCATTGGAGTCCTCATGCAAATGTTTGTGACCGCGGAGACTGTCATGGCATGTGCTTTCGGTTTCAGGTACTACAAAAAGAGCTCTTTGTTTGTCAGTGAGTGGAGCTTCTTCGTTTTCAAGAATTCTCGCTAGCATAATGGATGCTAGGTCATCGAATGGCATGGTAAATGGGATAGGATAAGGATTGGGGTGAGTTGCTGTTGGGAGTAGGAGGATGAGGGTTGAGTTAGGGTTTGATGATGTCATTAAGAAGCGCCGGGGTGGTCCTGAATTCCTATGCCCGAGCGGTTATTGCTTCGTGCACCCATGGTTTAATGGTGGAATCCAAGCAACGCTGCTGAATGACTGCAAGGTCGGTAGGGTAAGGGTTGTCCGGTTACAGGGGTAGTAACCGTTGTCACAACATCAGTAAAGTTTACTGGTGTGTGGCCTGCAGATAATAATTGAGTTATCTGTTGAGCGGCAGGACTTCCGATCATCATCGAAGTATCTCCGATCGTTGTTGACAGGTAAAGTGGACCTGTAGAGTGAGGTGGTGTGAAAAGTGTATGTGTCCTAGCAAATTTGAAAATGTAGGGAGTGTGACACCTAGACTCAATGTGATTGAAGAAGGGGTAGTGGCCCGGGGTGATAGACCACTATGTATGTCCTCAACTGCTCCGTAAGGGGGCAGAGAGGTGGGTATAAGATCCCCTATTTGTGAAACTACTACCTGTTGGGAGGCAGCAGAGTGGCTAGGTGTGGCTTGTGCATGCGCAGTTGGACAAGATGCTGCGTCTTCTACTCGGAAGCTGAGAAAGTCAGCTTCTGCTCCTATGGGGTCAGTCCGGTTTACTACATCTAGGTTTGTACACTCGTCAAACAGGGGTATTTATTTTGCCAGATTGCTTACGTCCTGTGTCCTCTATGTAGGAGTGAATGATGAGGAAAGGATGTCATTTTGATGTTTGGAGCGCATCACACTTATAATGATTTCTTCTTTGTTCCTCCGCGAGTAAGACACCTCTCTTTCTGCTGTTTCTGGGGAGCCTGATAATGAGTCGGCGTTTTTGTACCGGAGGCTCCCTGGCTTGATTAGCGTTGTCGTCCGCATCATCATTAATCTCATCATCCTTGTTGACTTTGTTGCGCTTGTTAGCCTTGCTACCGGAGCCCTCATCGTCAGCGTTTATTGTTCTGGCTACGCTTGGCGAATCATGGAAAATCTCCTCAGCAACTTGGGGGTGGCCCTCAGCAGACGTCGTCTGATCATCATGGGGCCGGCTTGCCACTGGTCTCTGTGGTCGGGTTGAACTCTCAGGACCCTCACTATCTCTCGGCTGACTCCCTTGGGTAGGCTCAGGGGGGTTTATCTGAGCCATAGGGAGTATAATATTGTTCTCCTGGCAGTAACATTTGACTGATGGATCATTTGGAGCGGCTAGCTGCAGCAGAGACACTGGTAGTGGAAGTGACACCAGTGAGGAATCATCCTTGACCTTTGAAGGTACGTGATGGCTGGGGTGGCAACGTTCTCAGTGGATAGTTGGCGGTGAATTGTTGGTGTTGTTCTGCGGAACCGTCTCACGAGCATTGAGAATCATCTCATATGTGGCAGGTGATTCACTTGGTTTGTTTCCTTTCTTTTCCGGATCAACTATGTGATGTCATCCCAGATCAGCGGGACATAGTCGTAGTTCTTGCAGAATGCCACGCCGTGAAAGATGGTCAAAATGTAGATGATGCACTTGTCGAAACCAGTGTATTTGGCAGTGCAACACTTAATTAGTGTAGTCATCGGAGTCTTCTATGGCCGTGGTAGTCTTCCGGGCTTGACCTGGGAGATGAGCTTGATTGCTTGTGGATGGCCAAATGTGATCATGTCTTCCATGATGTCTTCCTTGTTGGCCAGTTCATCGTATTCATCTTCCAATTATCAGCTCTGGCGGATGTGCTCTCGTCCACTTTCTCTCATGATTGGATGATCTGGGTCAGTGTAATCTTGATTCGGTTGTGCTTCTAGGGTCTCTTGCGTTGCAGTTACTTCAGGCTGATCATATTGCGGGGTAGATGGTTCATGTTCACCTTCATCATCTGAGTGCTCATCATCATTCTGAGCGGAAGTGAGTGTTACCTCTACGGTGGGAGCATATAACAGGAAGGTCTGAGAATTTGTTGCGGTTGTAGCTGGTGATGCACGTGGTTGACTGTAAAAGTGCTCGAACAGAGAATCTAGTACCACATGCTCATCCGATCTTGTCTCATCTCCCTGTCCTCCTACTTCAGAAGATAATTGAGCCTCTTTGTCTTCAGTTGCTTTCGGATCAAGTTGTCCCCTAGCATCCTTGTTGTTCATAATGTAGCACTTGTAGCGGAAGATGCGGAGGAAGGCAATGTTAGGGAGTCGCTTGAACACAATCTCATAGGACATCTTGTCGAATCATTTGTGAATCACCGTCCAGTTCTGTGTGAAGCAAGCCGTGTTGATAGCTTCAGCGCTCATGAAATGAGGAAACTTTGACTGTATTAGCATGGTTCTGGTTGCTTCCACCAAGGTCTGGTTCGATCGTTCTACGACATCGTTTTGCTGTGGTGTTTTAGCTGCAAAGAACTGTTGTGTAATTCCCCGATCTTCGTAGAACTCGGTCAGCTCCTTGTTTTTGAACTCCGTCCCATTATCAATTCTTGAGTTTGGAGCACTTGATGCATGAACTCTTTGGTGTTGGTCACCTTGGTGTCGTCAATGGTGGCTTTTAGAATTCTCGCACCAGAGGCATCCATTGCTTAGTTGAGTGTTCCCCATAATGGTTAGAGATACACCTCTGGTGCTTCGGTAGTTTTTGTTCAGTGTCTTCTAAATTTTGCGCCTTGTCAAAACAGCCACCACGACATCATCATGGCAGGATAAGACCTTTGGTTCCAACTTCGAGTTGTTCTCCTTGATGGGTACAAGTTCTGGATCCTGTAGATGGTCCTGATTGGTACTAGTTCTGTCATAACATCCTTGGGTTGTCTTGCATTGATCCTTGATTGGCGTCAGGAGGAGAAAAATGTAACTCCCCCTCAGAATGTGCAAGGTGTTGTTTGTCACCCGGGGAGTAAAGTAGAAAACTCCCCCTTCATGTGTGCTTTCTTCGTTGTAAGGCACCAGAAGGAGTGAAAAAGAAACACTCCCCCTCAGAATAAGCACTTGTTGTTTCTTCTTGGCATGTGTTGGTGTTGAGGTGTGCATTTGTTGATTTTCTGCTCAGTGGGTAGTATACATGCCAATACTCCCTTTAATAATATGCACCAATTGATTGCTCACAGCTCTTCTCACCCGCCATGTGTGTGGAGCAATCGGATCAGGTACCACACATGACGGACCTGCAAAATAGATTAAGTGCGTTTTGGTACCCACCTCCAGATGGGTCCATCCTTATTAGTGGTGAAGAAATGTTTCAGCTTTTGTTTTGTTTGGGAACCTAAGCCAGCTGATTGAGAAGTGTTTGACGTTCTTAGTTTCTCAGCTTCAGCCTTAGGAACCCATTGTTGTTTGAACTTTGGAGTGAGGGAGATTTCATTAAGAATGAGTGAATGTTCAGACAAATAATCTTTTAAAATTGTTTCTTGAGAGAGTCTTTTCAAATGTTTAAGTGAGTGAACCTTGAGGGGATACTTTAAACATGACAATTTGTACTCTCCCTCAAAGTTCACCTTCACAGCAGTTGATTTCTTTGGGCATCTCTGAACATTCACATTCTTATCTTTGATGGAGGAGGAAGCAGGCTCAAAACAGCAAACTTTCATTGGCTTAACACAATTCAGAGAACAAGTACTAGAGTAGCGATTCTTGACAGATGTCTTAGAACTAGAAAACTTAGGAGCCACTCTTTTAGCATTACTAGTCGAGGGTTCGCTTAGGAGATTCCTAGGAACACCACTTCTAGTATTACTAGCTGAAAGCTCACTAATGCCAGATCTAGACTTATTCTTGGCATAAAACAAGGCACTTGATCGCTGATTCTTATTTCCTATATGAGACTCTTCTTCTCTCTTCCTTCTTCTCAATTTCTCCTCAATCCACTCTCCTCTCTTCTCAATTCTCTTTTTCACTTGGTTCCTTGTTGAAGAGAGAGACTTGGGGTGAGTGGTAGAGGTTTTTAAACAGTCAGTTGAATTTTCAAAGCATTTTTCTGTGGAAGAAAGGGAAGATGATTGAGAAACTGTGATGGACTGAGAGGATGTTTTTAACATGGATATTTCTTTCAAAAGTTGATCCTTTTCTTTTTCTAAAACCTGTTTCTCCTTTTCAAATGATTCTTTTAACTCAGCAAACTTTCTCACAAGAGGTGGAATATATGCAGGTTTTACTACAGGTTCTGAAGTTGAAGGTTCCTCTCCATCTTGCACAGTTTCCTTTTCAGGGGGATAAGTTATAACTTCTTCGGCAGGAGTAAGCGGGAGCACTTTGGTTTTGTAACTCTTGTTCAACTCTGTGTAGTCAAAAGGAACCTCGACACCAGCCTTTGTCTTTCTCTTTTCATCCTCGAGGGCATTCGTTTCCTCAGCTCCAGTGAAGGCCATGAGTTTGGTCAATCCTATTTTCATGTATCTAACATCGTAGAGTTGTCTACAGTTGACCTTTTTTAGGTTCTGAGGATTGGTCAAACCCAGGCCCTCCTTGGCGTTATAGAAACGAGTGTCCTTAGGCTGGTTAAGGAAAATAGTCTGGTCTGTTTGGTCTCTTTTGGCTAACAGGTCTTCGAGTTCTTTGATTTTGGTGTAAAGAGCACCCCTTCTTTCCATTAGTAAATTATTGACACCAAACAGTCTAATTCTCTCCTTCTCAGTTGTCCTAAGCTTCTCTGTCAGCTCTTTTTCACTAGAACTGAGACGTTTATTCTCAGTAGTGAGCTTGGTGATTGTTTTCTCTGAATTGGTTATTTTAATGTTTGAGCAAGTCTGTTTTTCACGCAGTTGATTATAGACATCATACAATCTAGTGTACTTCACCTCTAGCTCCTTAAATTTATCATTTGTGTCGGTTTTTGAGCAACAACAAGTATAAACAGAAGAATTAGAAGTACTTACAACGTTGTCTGCATTCTTGTTTTGAGCAGAGAGGGCAGTCACTTTATCAGCAATATTGGGAGTGCTCATGATTGACTGAAGAAAATTGATCGTTGACGTGTGGATGATTGAAGTTTTCTGAGAATCACGCAAGAGAAAAAAAAATGTACAACACCCTATTCGCGCAGAAGAGCAATGCTATGATCGCGCAGGTGTAAGTGGAATCGCGCTATTCCAGTTGAATCACGCAATCTCAGATCGCGCAAGGGAAAGATTGCGCACAAATATGTTTCGCGCAGGCTGTTCTGGCTGGGGAAGATCGCGCAAGTGTAGCAGTTGGACAAATATTTCGCTTAAGTGTTGAGATCACTCAAATGTTGAAGGATTGCTCGAGTTGTAGAAGGATCGCTCAACTTTTGAAGGATCGCTCAACTTTTGAAGGATCGCTCAACTTTTTAGGATCGCTCAACTTTTTAGGATAGCTCAAGTTGTAAAGGATCGCTCAAGTTTGTAAAAGATTGCAAAAAAAATCGCTCAAGTTTAAGGATCGCTCAACTTTGAAGATCGCTCAACTTTGCTACTTCAAATCGTGCAACCTGTGAGGATTGCTCAACTTTGAAATGGGGCAACTCCAAATGGGGCAAGTGTGAAATCGCGCAGGTGTGAAATCGGGCAACTCAAAAGATCGCTCAAGTCCTGAAATAGCTCAAGATCAAAATCGCGCGGAGTGTCTTGCGCGAAGTTGAAATCACTCAACTCCAAAATCGGGCAACCTTTTTGGGCTACACCTGTTCTTCTTCCCTGGGAGTTGCGCGAAAACACAATATCGCTCAACTCCTGCTTAACCTGTACGCCAAAGTTCTGAATGTGTATTTTCACAGAATGAAACCTTGCGAGCCTAGAAACACTTTCCTGTAAACATTTTCCTGCAAAAACAACAACAAAAATAATATACAAGATCGCGCACGAAGCAGAAAAGTGCCGATGAAAAAATCGCGCAAATCCTGTTCTTCAAGTTCAATCGATCGATCAATAGCAGAAACTTCAATCGGTCACACGCTCGGCTCTGATACCAATTGTTGGTCCCTATTTCTACTCTATAATGTATAAGATCTGATTAATAGGAGTAGGAGAAGCTTTCCATTGATAGCCAGAAAGTTTACATAAAGATGAAGAATATGTAGCGTAAAACTTCCGTAGGCTCTATTCTATGCGCAGGGAATTTTTCTAAGGGAGGAAAGCTTAACCTAGCCATTCCTAAGGGGTCTATTTATAGCCTCCTTAGAATGGTAGGTTTTACAATGATATGGGCTCTCCTTTTTAGGAGGCCCATTCCTAATTTAGCTTAGTAGCCTTTTCCATTTAAGGCCTATTAAATATTCTAGCTACTACTACAAAGGCTAGATAAAACATTGATCACAATACATGAAAATATCTCTAACAGAAGAGGCTAAGAAGAAGAGGAGGAAGAGGAGGAGGAGGAGGAGGAGGAGGGGGGGGGGGGGAGGGGGAGGGGGAGGAGAAGAAGAAGAGTACACACCTGCGATCGTCGATGACTGCTGGGATGCTGCGAGAGTAATTGAAGAGGTGACGGCCGGAGAGCAAGCACCTGATAGCAGATCTAGTTGCGAGCGTCGGCGGCTGAGTCGATGCAGGTTCGCGATCGATGCAGAGGGTTTGGGGAAAAGTCGATTTAGGGATTGGGGGTAAAAATGTAATTTGGAGTCCCATTTGGGCATTTTAAAACCTCAAGTCCTATTTTGAAGTACAATTTCTTATTTAAGAAATAAAAATGCTTTTATGAACCTAACCAAAAGGAAAAATGATTGTTTAGAATTAGCTTGTAAATGGTTTGTGTGTTGTTATGTGGCTATATACCAAGCTTAGGAAAGGAAGCGGTCCAGCCCAGCTGGTCACCGACTCATTCTCTTGGGTCCCGTGTTCGAAACTCAATGGAGTGAGTTTCAGCCCCAATTGCTCTGGGGCCCCTCAGACTTCCTCCTCCAGAAGCCCCCTGGAGTAATTAAAAAAAACAAGCTTAGGAACATATACATCTCGAGATGTCTTTCCCATCTCTCTATTGATTTCAAAAGCTTAGCATGGGAGGCATCATCACGCAAATATTGTGCATTAAAAGACATTTAATTCTTTTATTCATTTGAAATGGGAGTTTACAATTGGAAGGTCATTACTGGAACGACACGTATCGTCTACCCTAGCGAGAGCTAAGGGTTCTTTTTCTCGCCGTTCTGCGTGTGGCGCTGATCGAAGGCAGAGCAACCGCGAAGAAGGCCGATAATCGGAGCAGGGTGTGCAAGACGGGATGGAGGCCATCGAAGACGAAGCAAGCAGGGAGGTTAGAGACCGAGAGAATGAACGTGTGGGGGAGATTGTCGCAAAATGCAGAGGCCAAGGAATTGGGGGAAAGGATGACGAATTGTTGATCGAAGATGACGAGGAAGAGGTCACAGGAGTGGGGCCATGGAAGGTAAAGGATTTTCCGGTGGTTGGGACGATTCTCACAGATAAAGCTATCCGTTTTCCGTTCTTCCGGGGATTCATGGCGGATCTATGGCGCCCGGTCAAAGGGATGACCATACAATAAATCAGCGAACGAAAGTATCTCTTTAAGTTTTTTCACTCCATTGATATGAATCGGGTCCTGGAACACGGACCATGGCTGTATGACCAAAGTCTGATTGTGCTAAAAGCTATTAATCTGGGTGATATTCCAATTAAGATGGTGCTTGATGAATTTGAAATTTGGGTTCAGGTTCATAATGTGCCGTATAGTTTTGAAAACTTAGGTACGACAAGGAGAATAGGGAATTATTTGGGGGAGTTTGTTAGTTGGGATGAACAAAAAGCTAGTGACAAAAAGAAGTCTTACATGCGAGTGAGAGTTCGAATGAGTACTACCAAGGCATTAAAAATTGGAACCACTTTAAGAAAGAGCAAAGGTGAAAGGTATTGGGTAGATTTTAGGTATGAGAAGTTGCCAAGTTTCTATTTCTGCTGTGGAATGATTGGGCATGCAGAGAAATTCTGCCCTCTACTGTATGAAAAGGAAGGGCAAGCTATGGCCAGACCTTTTGGACCGTGGCTTAGAGCGAGTGGAAGGAAGGCGAAGTCAAACTTGGGCAGCAAATGGCTGATAACGGAAGGAAGCTCTTCTGGCGAGGAGTCGCAC
This sequence comes from Cuscuta epithymum, assembly GCA_945859915.1. Lineage (NCBI taxonomy): Eukaryota > Viridiplantae > Streptophyta > Magnoliopsida > Solanales > Convolvulaceae > Cuscuta > Cuscuta epithymum. Next base: position 3,920,783 of record CAMAPF010000938.1, read on the forward strand.
ATGACACGTATGATGAGGCCAGAATAGGAGGTGGGGTCAGATGAGACAGGGGAGAGTGCTAAGACAGGTGGGGGGAAGGCTGTGTTCTCAGGAGAGCTAGATGTGGATGGAATGATAGGAGAGCTGAAGAGAAGGCGCACGTGGGAGGACCTGACGAGGGAGGAAGCTGAAAAGGATGTTATGGCGTTGGACTCTCCAAAAAACGGGGAGGGGGCGGGTGCTGGCCCCGGCCCCACCAGAAGACCTGATGCTGATTACGGCTTTTTTAGCCAAAAGACTTATTTACTCATGTTATTTTGTTTTGTGTTTTTTCCACGTTCTGGATATTGTTTTAGTTTTGGGTGTGCCGAGTTTTTCCAGCAAAGATACTTATGAAACTGATAAGGAGCTGATGTCTCGTGTCTACAAGTCATAGGCTTAGGTAAGCCCAAAGCAGGATCAGCGAATTATATGGCTTCAACGGAGGTGATTAATTCAAAGTCTGGTCCTTGGACGGACGGTAGACATGAGACTTGTCGTCACACGGTTACCTATGTTAGTTGGATTTGTGTGGTTGTTTTGGTAATGATAAGTTAAGCCAATTTCGTTCAAAAAAAAACAAAAAAATTAAGGTCATTACTAGAATTATACAACTAACCAGTGATTAGAAAATCCCCTCAACAATTATAGATGATGGATAGTCTACCCGGGGGGTATCTTATCCGAGGGGTTATTGCGGGAATAACTAGAGAGAAGTCAGAGCAAATAGGAGGAGAGAGAGTCGATTTTATTAAATGAACTCAGCGTGTGGAGTTGAGATGTAGATGCCGATTACAAGGAGAAATGGGCTGCTATTTATAGCAGCAATAAATGCGATGAGAGTACACGTGTCAGTAATCCAACGGTCGAAGGGTCACATCAGCCGGGTGGCACCGGCAGTGGTACGTTCACCGCATTGAATGCGGTTGGCGGATGTGACGTGGCATTAAATGCGGTGGTTGGCTGTCTCCAAAAGGAATCTTCGATGATTGAGCATGTTTGGCCGAAGGCTTCTTGTGTAGCCGAGGGCTCCGTGTAACCAAGGACCCCTGTGTAGCCGAAGGCCCCGAGTGGCATAGGGCTAAGTTCAGCCGAAGGCTCCCCTAATGCTGAGGGCTTGGTAATGCCGAAGGCTCATGTTTTTCGCCGTTTTCTCCCAGTAGCTTCGTATGTCAGAGAGGGCTACTTCGTGAGTTTCTGGATCCTTCGGCCAAGGAGGCCGAAGGCACCCCAGTGCGTATTCTGGGCTTCTTTGAGGCTTGGTCCGTTGTATTTGGGCCTGAGTTGTTTCCTGAGCTCAATGGACTTGTGTAGGAGAAGTAGGAGTCTATGGGCCGGGGGTTCCTGGGCCATATACTCTATCAGGAGTCCCTCACTCCTTTTGCCGAAAGGTACTTGAGGGAAAAGGAGTAGATGTGTTGATTCTTCCGGAGGCTCCATCATTTGGTTGGGCGCCTTTGCTTGAGAATTCGCCTTCTGCTGATGGCCGAAGGCTTCCCTCAGTTCCTCACTCGTCGAGGGTTTTCTGAGGGAAGTATAACACTTGTATGACTGCCGAAGGCTTTCCTCAGTCCCTCACATGCCGAGGGTTTTCTGAGGAAAGTAGATGTATTGCCTGCATGTGTTGTGATGAGGGCTGCTTCATTTCCGCAAGTGACTCGGGGAAAACTTGTGATGTTCCGCCTCTGCCGAAGGTTTTTATATGCGTCACTTGTAGATTTCCGAATGAGGATATATTTTCATTTTGCTCTGTTGTGGTGCCCCGAGGGGTGTATCCTAGTCCCCCACTCCTTTAGGCCGAAGGCGAGTTCGGGCTGAAGGAGTTATGAGTGGTTGATGAGCTACCGAGGGGTGGTAACATTGACGAGCCGAAAGCTTGGTGAATTTCGCAGCCAGAAGGCTGTGGTGAGTGATAGCCGGAGGCTATCATTCGAGGGCACCCCCAGTATTGACGAAATATAGTCGTTGTAATATAGCCGTTGGGAGAGGGTTCCACGTGGCGCATGTTCGTTGGCAGATGGGGGGCGGGTGCCATCGATTGGTTGAACCGGCGGCCCGTAATGATGGCCTTTTCAAATCGAGGCCCAGTTCTCGAGGCTGAAAGCCTATATATACCCCAAGGCGGAGCTCAGTTCCCTTGTGCGTTTTTATGCGATAGCGAAGCTCTGCCAAAATTTCTAGAGAGAGAAAGTCTTTGCCTCGATCAAACCCCATTTCTAAGGTCAGTTCTTCTTCAGTTCTTCGCTTCTTTAGCATACTTTGCTACTTCGGCCTTAGATTTAGCGTTTTTAGGTGCCCCTGGCTAGTATTCTTTTCTAATCCTCCTCCCTATTCTGCGAAAAGATGTCCTCGGCAAGTGACTCCCAAAACATCTCGGAGGAAGCCCCCGCCCAATCTGAGGGCTATTCAACTACGGGGTCGTCCAGCGAGCAGCCGTCGGCAGGAAACGACTCCGCGATAGCTGAAGAGGTTCAAGGCCAACTCCGCACTGAGATGGAGGCGGAGGAATTCGAACAGGTGGTGGCAGATGAGGAGATGGCCCTCGCCCTCCAAGTTGCAGAGGAGGAAGAAGAGAAGGAGAGGCAACGAGTCACGGTTGCTGTTTTGCCTTCGCGAGGCGCCGGTGAAGCGAGCAGCTCCCGACCGATTGACGCCGTGCCCCTCCGGGTGGCTTCGGGGAAGAAGAGAAAGAAGCAGAAGGCTGCCCCGAAGAAGAAAGAGGCTGCGGTAGATGCAGGACAGCCGGTGGGAATCCCCGAAGGACATTCCTATCTTAATACAGCCGCGCTAGATTTGAAGACGAAGGCTGTGGAGGCGGAGTATCTCAAGACTCAGCTCCTGGTGGGCCCGTCGGCACAGGTGGTGGTGTCAGGCCCTGACGACGTGTTGCTACATCCCCCGGAGGGCTGCTGTGCCGTGCATATCCTTTCGGTGGAGTTGGGCCTTCGGTTCCCGCTCCACCCTTTTCTGGTAGAGTACCTCCGGTTCGTAGGTCTCGCTCCTTGCCAGCTGACCCCGAACAGTCACTCCTACATCACTGGGTTCCTTTCGCAATGCCGAAGCCGAGGAGTCGAACCCACTCTTGATCAGTTCTTCCTATCCTTCAATCTGTGCCGGGGGGCGCCGCTAATAGTGAGGGTTTTGCCAACCTTCAGCAATTGCCGGCTTGGAGGCTGTTCTCGGAGGTGCCTTCGTCCCACAAGGGATGGAAGGACCGCTTTTGCTACCTCAGGATGCCGGGAGTTACATTCCCGAGGCCCCTTCGCAACCATTTTAAGAGACACCCCAAGGTTGGCAATGCATCCCTCGAGAGTAATGGGAGGAAGCTAACAAAGAAGCCGCCGGGTTCAGAAAAACTGACGACTATCAAAGCGGCCACGCTTCCGGAGGAACTGCTTCTGCTCGAGTTCCAGCGGTACCGCCTGCCGGGGGAGAACGATGAGAGATATCCTCTCTTCGACCGGGGTTCCCAGACTGCCAGAGGTTGCTTTCGAGGGACTCCTGATTCTGGTACTTAGTGATTTCTGCCTTTGACTCGTTTTGTTTCCTAAGTTTTTTTTCTTCTGCAGGTGGCATAATGGACCCGAAGGCATTCGTTAAGCTGTCCAAGCAAATGGCGAAGGAGGAGAGAAAGAAGAAGGAGGGGTCTTCGACCCAGAAGCCCGTGGACTCCTTCCTCAAGAAGGACGAGGCTGTTAAGACACCGGAGGGGGAGGGCCCCTCGAAGAAATCTGCCTCTGGTGGTGATGCCGGCTCTGGAGCCGGGAGCTCCCAACTTGGAGAGCTTAAAAGGAAGAACGCCGGCAAAAGCGTGAAGCTCCCGGAAAAGAAGAAACCGAGGGGGGATGCTGGGCGGGGAGATACTCCCGTGGTGGTTATCGACGATCCCCCAACCAAACAGCCGTCGGCCTCCGCTCCCCTGGAGGATCTTGTTGAGGGGGCCTGGCCCCTTGAAACCGTGCATTTCCCCATCAAGAAGGGGACAACCATCATGCATGGCACCCTCGACCCGAGGGAGTTCTTAAGGGGTGCCACCCCTTCGGTGGACCGGTCCACCCTCAGCCGGTTCGGGGATGAAGCCCTCGAACTCAAGGCTCTTCAAGCCTCGGCCACTGTAAGTGCTCGGATGAAGCCCTTCTTTTCTCTTCTTTCCTTTGAATAGTTTTATATTGAGCGCCTCTTACATGTTTGTAGGCTAGCCTGGCTTTCGGGGAACTTGTCCGCAGGGCGGAACAGCACCGCCTTGAGAAGGCCAAATCCGACGAGGTGACGAGGAAGCTCGTTGCGAACAATACCGAGGCCATACGGCAGCTGACATGTTTGGAGGAGGCCCTCCGGGTGGCTGAGCAGAAGCTGGAGGCGGCAAGGCAGGAAGCTCGGGCCGAGGGGAAGGCTGAGGCGGAGAAAGCCGCTGCCGAGGCCGCCAGGAAAGCAGCAGAGGATGCCGAGGCCCAAAAAGCGGTAGCCATCTCCAACGCCAAGGAAGAGGCGGTGGCGGCTTTCATTGCTGATGGCTGGAAGGCCGAAGAGCAGAAGCAGTGGGTGGCCTCGGTGGTGGAGGCTTCCGCCGATGGCTGGGTGAAGGGTCCCGGGGCAATGTGGCTGGCCCGAAAGGGAAAAAGCTTCTTCGAAGGCGGACAGTACTTCACTCAAGCCCTGATTTATCGCAAGTTGGCCCGGCACCACGGGGTGGACCCGAAGGAGTTCGACCCGGCCCCGTTTGGTCTCCCCCCTCTGCTTCCTGACCTCCAAACCCTCTTGCCCGAAGGTGAAGAGAGGCCTTTGCTTGAGGACTCGGAGATGGACAAGCTGTCCTCGGATGATGAGGAAGAAGATGAGGATGATGCAGCCTCGAAACCGAAGGATGATGTCGCCGGAGGGGCCCAGGCTTAAGATTTTTCTTGCCATACTTTGATGTAATAGCTGTAGGCCTCGGCTTCGGCCACATTTGTAAACAAACATCCCTTTGTACTTTGACAATTTTTCTCTGTTGGATGTATGATATGCCTTCGGGCCCTTCACATGAATGTCTCCTTCGTTTGCTTTCGTCTTCTTCTTTTATGAATGTATATTTTTTTTCTTTGCTTGAATGAATGTATGTTTGTGGACTTTGAAATTTTTTCCAAGTAAAACCTGGCAGCGAGCCTCCTGTTGTAGTGTGGAATTGCCGGGGGCTTGTTGTTGTGGACTCGATCAGAACCCTTCGGGTGTAAAGTAGAATCATCGGGGGGCTTGTGATTGTGGACTTGGAAAATTCCTTGAGTAAAATCCCAGAGTGTGCCTTCGGTGATGAGCCATTGCCATCGCCTCCGGTTGTAGTATTAGGACCGAGGGCTAAAGCGAATTAGACTTAGCAATTTCACTAGGAGAAACTGCGCCATAGGCCCCCGGAAATGCTGAGCCTTCGATTAACCGTGCAGCTTTGGTGTAGCTTTAGGGCCTCGTCAAATATTTTGAGGTCTTCTTCGGCTGTAAGCCTGTTGGTAGTAGCGGGGCCTACGGTTGTCCGCCGAGGGGTTTCTAATCGTGGACTTAGCCAAATTTCCATAAAGTTGTAATAGATGTTGTAGTGAACCCTCGAGTGTAAATATTATGAGCATCCTTCAGCTTGATGAGTGTCCTCCAACGGGTGCTAATATGTGGACTTAGAAACTTTTTTATTGTTGAATGAGTCGGGTGGCATTCTGCCTTCGGCATGAATCCTCCGGTTTGTGTAGATATAGGTTTAGCCTGCCTTAGAACTTTGTGGAGCCTTCGGCATGTCACATAGTTGACTTTGATCCAGCCAAATCTAGGTGAAGTTTTGCTTAGTGAGCCTTCTTCTTGGGCCTCCGGTGGAAATCTTGTACTCCAAGGTTTCATGCAGTGAAGCCTTCGGCTATGCAGTCAGATGACTTGTTGTTGAGAGATCTTCTTGTGCATTTGTAGCAGCCTTCGGGAATAGATATCCGAAGTGTTGAGCCTCCGGGAAGAATATCATCCAAGGAGTTCCTTCCCCCCTACACATCTTTCTATATTTTTTTTTTTTAAAATGATGTAGGAGAGGCATCTAGAAACTTGGTTTCTAGGAAAGGCTTGGCCTATATGGGAGGCGACGGAATAAACCGTCGGCTCCCCCTTCGGGAATGACCTTCCGATATCCCGAAGGGTTTGAGGGTCGTTTCCTCGGCCCGAGACATCGTCTGTTGCCTGCTTCCCCTTGGGAGATAGCACGGAAAGCGCCTCGGTTTTGAAAGTCGTCCCCTCAGCCCGAGACATGGTCTGTTGCCTGCTTCCCCTTGGGGGATAGCGCGGGGAGCGTTTCGTTTGTGGAAGTCGAATCCTGGGCCCGGGACATGGTCCGTTGCCTGCCTCCCCTTGGGGGATGGCGCGGAAAGTGTTCCTGGGAAGGGTTTTATTTGTGTGTGGAACACAAATAGCCGGGGGCACTTGGTACCAGCCGGAGCCGAGGGGTGTTGCACCCCCCGGTTTTTTTTTTTATGAGGGTTTGTATAAGTATGCATAATGTATGCATGATTGCGTCCTCGTGGGGTACGGCTTAGTGAGAAAACACTAGGTGTTTCCAAAGAGTGATGGGGGTGACCCATACACTTGGTACTTGGTACCTAAATTGTTGTTCCCCCTCATGAGAGGAAGAGGCCTTGGGCCTATTTTGGTGAAGAGGTGAGGGCCCGGCCATTCATTTGTAGGATAGGAGGGGGCCTTGGGCCGCTTGTACAATATGTAGGTGATGAAGGCTTGGCCTTTTGATTATTCTTCAAAAACAGATGGGGCCTTGGGCCATTGATATTTACACTTGCTGAGGATGAGGGCTTGGCCGCTCATGTTTTATTGATAGAATTTGACAAGGTGGTGCACATTCCAATGTCTAGGGACTTCCGTCCCATTGGGGCGTTTTAGCTTGTACGTTCCTGGTTTGATGATGGCTGAGATGATGTAAGGGCCTTCAAACTTAGGCGCCATCTTGCCGCCTTCGGTGGGTAGGCTGGCCTCCCTTCGTCGGAGGACGTAGTCACCCACCTGAAATTCCCGGGAGCGGACCTTGGCGTCGATGTAGCCTTTGACTTGTCTCCTATAGTTTTCAGCCCTGAGAAAGGCTTGCTCTCGGCGTTCTGAGATGAGATGAAGGTCGAGGGCCATGTTGGTGTCGTTGACTTCGGGTTCATATTGTTCCACCCTTCGGGTGGGAAGGGTCACTTCTGTCGGAGCTTTAGCCTCGAAGCCATAGCATAGGGAGAAGGGTGTCTCACCTGTTGCACGCCAAGGGGTGGTGCGGTAGGCCCATAGGATGTTATGAAGTTCTTCTACCCAGCCTCCCCCTTCGGCTTCCAGCTTCTTCTTCAACCCTTCAAGTAGGGTTCGGTTGGTGTTCTCTACTTGCCCGTTGCCTTGGGGGTAGGCAACGGATGAAAAGGTGTGTTTGATGCCCCATGCCTCCAGGAGGGCACAGAAGGGGGCTGCCTCGAATTGAGTCCCGTTGTCGGAGATGATTTGTTGGGGGACGCCAAACCTTGTGAGAATATTTTTGAGAACAAAGTGGCGGCACCGGGCTTCAGTGATGCTGGTGAGGGGTTCGGCCTCTACCCATTTGGTGAAGTAGTCAATGGCCACAATGATGTATCTGTTGTTGGAGGTACCCCTCGGCAGAGGGCCCACTAAGTCAATCCCCCATCTGGAGAAGGGTATAGCGGTGCTGATGGGAGCATAGTTGACCGCTGGTCTGCCGGGGGCCTTCTGAAAATGTTGGCAAGCGGTGCACCTTCGGGCTAGATCAGCACAATCTCTAGCCATCGTGGGCCAGAAGTAGCCCTGAACTATGAGCCTTCGGGACATGGAGAAGGGTCCCTGGTGAGCTGAGCAAGTGCCACTGTGCACTTCCTCCATGGCGACTTCGGCCTCATCTTGGTGAAGGCACCGAAGGAGGGTGCCGTTGTAAGATCTCTTGTAAAGCCTCCCGTTTTCGAGGGTGTAGCTGGGAGCCCTCAGTTTTGCTAACTTGGCGCGGGCTTCGTCTTGGGGCAGTTGCCCTGTGGTGATGAAGGTGATGATGTCGGAGATCCAATCCTCCGGCCTTAGGTTAATGTTCATGACGGGGCTCGCGTGGATGCTTGAGAGGCTCAGTTCCTCAATTCTTGCAATTTTTGAGAGGTGCTCGGGGGATTCATCTGAGAGCTTGGATAGGATGTCGGCCTCAGAGTTTTGAGCCCTCGGTATTTGGGTGAGGGAATGTGCCTCAAATACCTTAAGCAACTCCTTGGCCGCTTCCTTGTACTGTTTCATCCTGCCTTCTTTGGCTTCGTACTCCCCGGAGATTTGACCCACGACAAGTTTAGAGTCGCATTTGACGTGGATCATTTTAGCCTTCAGGTTTGCTGCTAGCCGAAGGCCACAGAGGAGGGCCTCATACTCGGCTTCGTTGTTGGAGACTTTGAAGGAGAAGCGAATGGCGTAATATGCGCGGAAGCCTTCGGGTGTAATGAGGACTACTCCCCCTCCGCATGCTTTGGTGGCTGAGGAGCCATCGGTGTAGAGGGTCCACCATTCGTCAAGGGGTGCCGAAGGCTCCTCGTCAGTTGCTGATCTCGCGGTGCATTCCGTTACGAAGTCCGCCAGGGCTTGGCCCTTAATGGCAGGCCTCGGACGGATATCTATGTTGTACTGACTGAGGAAGATAGCCCATTTCACCATTCGGGAGGAACTTGTGGGGCTTCTCATGAGGGCGCCGAGGGGTTGATGAGTGAGCACTTGGACCGGATGAGCTTGAAAGTAGTGGCCAAGCTTCTTGACGGTCCAAACGATGGCTAGCACCGTCTTCTCGACGGGAGAATACCTGAGTTCGGCCTCCCGGAGGGTTTTGCTGACGTAGAAGATGGCATGTTGGATGCCGTCTTCCTCTCGGATTAGTACTGAGCTGATAGCCGCAGGGCTAACACCGAGATATAAGTATAAAGTCTCCCCCACCTTTGGTTTGGAGAGCACTGGGGGAGAGGAGAGGTATCTCTTGAGTTCGTCGAAGGCCTCTTGACATTCAGACGTCCATTGAAAACCCGCTGTCTTCCTCATGATTTGGAAGAAGGGGAGGGCCCTCTCGGCTGACTTGGAGAGGAAACGGTTGAGGGCCTCCAGGCGACCCGTCAACCGTTGAACTTCTTTGACGTTGCGTGGAGGCTCCATATTGACGATGGCCTGAATTTTCTCGGGGTTGGCCTCGATACCCCTTCGGCTGACCATGTAGCCCAAGAACTTCCCTCCTTGGACGCCGAAGGTGCACTTCTTCGGATTTAGCCGGAGATTGAATTTTCGCATGATGGCGAAGATTTCCCGGAGGTCGTCGGCGTGAGTGCCTGCCTTCTTGCTTTTGACGATCATGTCGTCAACGTAAGCCTCCATGGTGCGTCCTAGGACAGCTTGAAAAACCCTAGCCACCATGCGTGTGTAGGTGGCGCCTGAATTTTTTAGACCGAAGGCCATCACAAGATAGCAGAAGATGCCCTCGGGTGTCATGAAGGCAGTTTTTTCAGCGTCCTCCTCATGCATGTCGATTTGATGATATCCGCGGAATGCGTCGAGGAATGACATGATTTCACATCCCGCGGTCTCATCTACCAGTTGATCAATGTTTGGCAGTGGGAAGGGGTCCATGGGGCATGCCTTATTCAGATCCGTGTAGTCCACGCACATACGGAAGGTAGGGGGCTTCTGTGCGAGGACTACGTTTGCCAACCAAGAAGGGTATTTCACCTCCTTAATGTGTTTGATGGAGAGGAGCATAGATACCTCCTTCTTCACGAACTCCCTTCTCTCGGCCGAGAGGGGTCTTCTCCGCTGCTGTATTGGTTAGGCCGAAGGGTCCACCGCCAGGCGGTGGGTGATAACCCTTCGGTCAATACCTGGCATGTCCTCCGGCCCCCATGCAAAAACAATGGAGTAGGCGCGGAGGGCTTTGGTGATGCCAGCCTTCAAGTCTTCGGGGAGCTTGGCTCCAATCTTCAGGACTCTCTCCGGCTTGGCCGGATTGAGTATCAAGTCTTCGGTCTCCTCGGCAGGTTCAGCCCTCGGCCTGCTTTCTTCTTCCTCTAAGGCCTTGGTGGTGATGGTATCGACACGAAACTCAGTTTTACTAACCTTCTTGGTGAGTTGAAGGTAGCAGGCCCTGGAGAGCTTCTGATCCCCCCTCGAGTAACCGATGCCGGTAGGCGTGGGGAACTTGAGGCAGAGGTGCCTCATGGAGATGACAGCCTCCAAATCTTCGAGGGCAGGCCGGACGAGGATGATGTTATGCGCGCAGTCGAGGTTGACGACGACGAACTCCACTTCGAGCTTGGCTCTATGGGATCCGTCGCCGAATTCGACCATGAGTGTGATGACGCCCTCGGCGTCGATGCTGTCCCCCGTGAATCCGGAGAGGGGGGTGTTGATGTGCCGAAGGGACCCCCTGTCGAGTCCCAACTCTTGGAAAGTGCTGAGATACATGACGTTGACAGAACTCCCCGTGTCAACATAAGTCCGGAGGATGATGGCGTCATTGATCTCAGTGCGGATGACGAGGGCATCTCTATGCGGCAGAGAACCCGAGGGGAGGTCCGCATCTGTGAAGAAGATGGGTTCCCCCCTCGGTCTCTTAGTTGGGGGCATGTGATTGACTTCCCCAATGTAGAGGGACTGTGCCCACTTCTTCCGCTGGCTGGTGGAGTCTCCACCAGTGTTGCCACCATTAATCATGTGGATGTGGCGCTTGTATTGTTGGTGGGAGCCCTCTCCCTCGTCTTCGAGGCCGCCAATTTCACGCTTCTTCCCATGCGGGTTTCCCAAGGGAATGGTGTTGGGGTTCACCCACTTGTTTGCCTTCGGCGGAGGGCCTTGATGATGAGGGGGGCCCTGGGGCGGAGGGCCCCTGATAAATTGGGACAAGTGGCCCGCCTGTATCAGCCTCTCGACGGCGTTCTTCAGCTGATGGCAGTCGTCGGTTTTGTGTCCATGGTGGCGGTGGAAGCGGCAGTAGGGCTCATCAGGACCGATGGCATAAATCTCGAGGGGTGTACGGGAGTCTCGCTCAACGAGCCCCCGCTCTTCTGCATGATCAAGAATGACGCTGACGGGATGCGTCAAGGGAGTGCGTGGGTGCTCAAGGAGGACAGGTTGCGCCCAGGCCTTCGGATTATTCTTGTAACCGCCCCCGGGTCTGGCTTGGCCACCTCGGGAGCGATCGTTGTACTGTGCCTCCCGGTTGGCCGGAGGGGGAGGCCCTCCGGGCCGATTCCTGCCTTCATTCTTCTGAGAGGGGTCCGCGTTGCGGCGGTCCTTCTCGATCTCCTCCGCCTCAGCATATCGGTCCCCCCGCTGAAGGGCCTTTGTATAATCGCGGGGGGGATCAGTGATAAGGCTCCGGGAGAAATTACCGTTGCGGAGGACTGTGTGGAAGAGGGCCATCAGGGTCCTGTCATCGGCGCCCTCGACCTCGAGGGAGGCCTGCCTCCAGCGTTCTAGGAAACTCCGAAGGGTCTCCTCCTTCTGTTGTCTCACATTCAGAAGGTGGGAGAAGTGCTTCTTCGAGCGATGCCTCCCGGCAAATTGCGTGAGGAAGCGGTGGGCAAGTTCTTGCCAAGAATCAATGCTGCCTTCGGGCAACCGGTTGAACCACTCATACGCTGGACCTTCCAAAGTGGAAAGGAACCAACGGCATAAGTATTCATCCGACGCCCCCATCATCATCATGCTATTTTGATAACGGCTATAGTGCTCTTGGGGGTCCGTCTTCCCCTCATACGGCTTGATAGGTTGCCCCGGTATTTTTGGGGAATCTTGGCCGCCAGCACCCTTGGGGTGAAGGGTGTTCTGGTGCGGAGTTGGATGAGGGGCTCGCCTGAGCCTTCGGCAAGCTTACGCTTCATTTCCTCCACTTGTGCCCGGAGGTCGGCGTACTCTGGATCTGGCCTCGCTGTGGAAGCCGTCGGGGGTGCCTGACGGTTCTCCTCGAGTTGACGGAGGAGGGCTTCAATGACTTCGTCCTTGGGATCCTTCGGGGCAACCCCTTGGGAGTTGGCCCGGAAGGATTGCGCCTGTGTGATTTGGTGCCTGGCATCATCGGCATGGAGGAGGGCTTTGCCTCTGCTTCGGGGGGGAGGCACGCCCTCGGCACCCAAAGCGGAGGCTCCACTTTCCTGGGGCCTGCTGAGTGCTTGTCTACCGAGGCGGTCTTGGACCCCTCGGTGCCCGGGAGCTCCCCCTAGCCTCTCAAGTGCAGAGGTTCGGGGTTTCTCCTTCATCACGGGGCGTTTGTCCTTGGATTGGGCCTCTTGGGAGGCGGTATCCTGTGCTATGACCCCCTCGGCATTGCCAACCCCCGGGGGAGGGTTGTTGAACAAAGGAGGGAGTGGCGGTAGGTTGATAACATTCCCTCCAGCATAGGGCTGAAGGGGTGTCTGGGAGACGAGGGCTCCGGAGTTGAGAGCCATGTTTTGAACAAAGGCCGCAAAGGCTGCCTGAAGATCGATGGCCGGGGCCGGAGGGGGAACTTGGTTCTCACTCCGATCCCTCCTTCGATTATCAAGGCCAATGCGGGCATCAGGGGCGTTCTTCTGTAGTTGCTGACGGAGGTCAGCAGTAGCCTGCTCCAATTCGAGGATGATACCACCCTCGGGCACTAAGAGCCTGTTGGAGGCCTCAGCCCCGTTGGTTTCGCCGGGGGCTGCGAGGTTTTCCTCTAGGGTTTTGGATTGGGCACGAGTGGTTCTTCCCATTTTTGGTAGGTGTTCTGTATTTGGTAGAGGGGGAGGGTTTCTTACTTGATAGTTCAGACCTCTCAACGAGAGCACCAAATGATGGATAGTCTACCCGGGGGGTATCTTATCCGAGGGGTTATTGCGGGAATAACTAGAGAGAAGTCAGAGCAAATAGGAGGAGAGAGAGTCAATTTTATTAAATGAACTCAGCGTGTGGAGTTGAGATGTAGATGCCGATTACAAGGAGAAATGGGCTGCTATTTATAGCAGCAATAAATGCGATGAGAGTACACGTGTCAGTAATCCAACGGCCGAAGGGTCACATCAGCCGGGTGGCACCGGCAGTGGTACGTTCACCGCATTGAATGCGGTTGGCGGATGTGACGTGGCATTAAATGCGGTGGTTGGCTGTCTCCAAAAGGAATCTTCGATGATTGAGCATGTTTGGCCGAAGGCTTCTTGTGTAGCCGAGGGCTCCGTGTAACCAAGGACCCCTGTGTAGCCGAAGGCCCCGAGTGGCATAGGGCTAAGTTCAGCCGAAGGCTCCCCTAATGCCGAGGGCTTGGTAATGCCGAAGGCTCATGTTTTTCGCCGTTTTCTCCCAGTAGCTTCGTATGTCAGAGAGGGCTACTTCGTGAGTTTCTGGATCCTTCGGCCAAGGAGGCCGAAGGCACCCCAGTGCGTATTCTGGGCTTCTTTGAGGCTTGGGCCGTTGTATTTGGGCCTGAGTTGTTTCCTGAGCTCAATGGACTTGTGTAGGAGAAGTAGGAGTCTATGGGCCGGGGGTTCCTGGGCCATATACTCTATCAATAGAGTTGACGATTGAAATGTAACGGGCTATTGGTTGGATATTTTTTCTTAACAGTAAAGATTGTTTTGGTATCAAGTACGGACGTAAAGATTGTTTTGGTAACAAGTACTCCGTAGTAAACGTTTATTAAATTTAAAAGTGGACAATATATATTATTCATTTGAAATAGAGAGCACTACTAAATAATCCAGCATGCACGAGGGGATTATCTATAATCCAACCTAGGAGTGGGCTTGGTTCCGGTCCTGGGATCGACTAGGACCGAGACTGTCAGGTTTTAAACGAAGACCGGAATCTAAAAATAAAGTTTCAATTCAGTCGGGACAGAAACTAGATAGACCGGTGGGAAAGAGGACTCAATCCCGGGCCTCCATGTTTTGAGACCGGGATCGATAGGGACTAAGACCTCTCGGTTTTGAACCGGGATCAAAGTCGGAAAATAAGGTTCCTGTCAGTTGTCACGGTCCGAGACCGAACTAGTGGGGAAGGAGTCCCATCAGTGGCGTATCCACTATGGGGGCAGCGGGGGCAGCTGCCCCCACTCAACCCCAACCCAACCCCTATATATATGTCCAAATTTTTACAAGAAATTGCTCAAATTAAGAGTTAAATGTAGAAAAAAAATTCTAAAATAGGATTAGAAGTGTTTTCTTTAATACTAAAAGAATGAAATGCTAAAAAATTCACTAAATTTTGTTATGTTTAAGACTGTTTAACTTATATTTAGGTAAATTTATTACATTTTATCTGCAATTACATCTTTACACACCCGTAATATAAAGTAATTTTCTTTTTATTCATACTTGTGCATAGATATTATAAACTAAATTTAATCAAACAATATTAATAATATTATAAACTAAATTTAATCAAACAATATTAATAATGTGATTGGTCATTTGTGAAATATGAGACTAAATTGTAGTCAAGTTTGCCCCCACTCGCTAAATTTTCTGGATACGCCACTGAGTCCCATTCCAGATTTCCAGGGCCTCAGTTTTTTTAGATGGGACTGACCTTTTCCTTTTTTTGTTATGAAAATGAAACCATGGGAAAACCTTAATTACATAAGGGTTAAGAGTTGATTTATAAGCTTAAAAGAGATGTCGATGGGGTAGAGTGGCCAGCAAAGAGTTTAAAAGTATATCAAAATAATAAAAAGCATGTGATTGGTTGCAGACCAGAACAGGAAATAGAGGTCCCGGTCCTGGGTATTCGAATATTGTCCCAAAGACTGACCATTGTTTGACTGAAATCGGACCAGACCAGGACCCAATCCACCCCGAGTTGGATGCAAATTTGGAGTGATCACACAAAAGAAATTAAAAAAAAATCTCAGTGTACGAGGTAGTCTACGAGATTAATAGAGTTTTTTTTTTACACAAAAGAAATTAAAATCTCAGCATTCAGGTTAACTACGAGCTAGTCTACGAGGTACCAATTGATGCTAAGTGTTAGCAATAATTTTGTAAGGATGTAACATGCTCATCAATGAATACGTAGGGTAATGCGACCAATGTATTACATAAATATAAAAAAATTATCATATATGGGACCAGTTGTAGTTAACATACACATAGGACAAATCAATTTTTTCAAAAAAAAAATCATTGAATTCCATATTAATTAATGCGTTCATTAGTGAGCATGATACATAGTCAATAAAATTATTGAGCTGTTAGGGGGCAATTGTACAAGAAGAGTTATCATAGATATGTTTGAATTTTCGTCTGATAGTTCAACGTAGGGCTGTTAACGAGCCGAACCGAGCCCGAACACCCAAAGCTCGAATTCGGCTCGTTAAGGAATAAGGGGTGTTCGGGTTCGAGCTCGAAGCTCGACGAGCTTTACAAATGAGACTCGTGTTCGGCTCGATAGGCGTTCGATGTTCGAACTGAGCGCTCGATAAGCTCGATAAATATGCCCGAATTTAAAATTTTAGATGATGCTCGTTAATAGGCTCGTGCTCGAGTGGTTCGACAAGTATTCGGTTCATTAATAATCATATTTAAATTCATAAAACCATACTAATTATATTTAAATTTTGACATATATAAAAATTATATTTAAAATTTTAGGGTGTTCGATAGGCTCGAGTTCGAACCGAGCCGAAAACTACTATGTTCGAGCTCGGCTCGATTAATTTTTCGAACTTAAAACTCAGCTCGAGTTCGAGTTCGAAGCTCGTTAAGCTCGGCTCGTTAGGTTCGAAAACGAGCTCGAGCTCGAATAGTTCGATAAAAGCTCGGTTCGTTAACAGCCCTAGTTCAACGCGGTCCCCGGGTACATCTAATTGAATTAAATGGTGATAACTCTATGAAGTGTACCGACCATCCACAACAATAGTGCACAGAAGAGGAAATAAACGATCCCACTATTTGGGATCCCACTATTTGGGCAGTGGACATTAAAGAGGAAACCAATAACCTAATTATGGTCAGTCAATTGATAAAACTTTCGTCATCATTCATAGCAAACTTTCGTCATCACTTTACTATCGGATTATAAGACTGGTCAAAAATCAAAACAGGAGTACAATATAAATAAGAGGACAGTTTATATCAGGTCAACCTGAAAGGGCTTTATGTCTTCAAAATATCAATTAAAAATTCAATGGATAAGCCACAAATTGTGGAATTAAAGAACCCTATGTTGACTATATATATAAAATTATATATATAAAATGCAGTGTTTTTAAATAATTTATTAATTGTTTTCCCGAAATACATGATACCTTCGCAAAAGAAGATACGGAGAGAAAGCCTACGACTTATTATTCCAATGATGTAGCCGCCACTCAAACCTAGGGTTTGGAGGTGATCTCAACCAGCTTCAAGGGCGGAAAGAGCATTGCCTCCAGCGTTTTCTTTTGCTTTCAACCCTTTAGATTTTTGCTTCTATCACTTTGAAGTTCAGAGGAAAATTACTCTTCACAATACGGAGTTTATAAGCTAAGTAAAAAAGTGGTTTGTGGACTCATATGAGTGGTGGTTTCCTCCCTAAAAATTTTAGGGTTCTCCTTCTGTCAATTTTGACAGTCATTCTATGTGTGGTTTCTTCTCAAATAAATGATGCAAGTGCTTCCACAGAGTTATGCTTTTGTTCAATGGCTATTGTTGTTATTCATCAAGTTTTAGATATGTTTTCCAATTGTGCTTCTCAACTCATCAATGTTGGCACCGTTGATCCGCCTTCCTCCAAAACCACCACCACAGGAGGAAAGAGTAGTACGGAATTTTTACCAAATTATCAAGTATAAGATTGGAATAACTGGAACCGGACAGTCAAGACAGATCTGCAGGTCCAATAGAATCAAGCTACGACGCGACATAACTGGAAACCAATGACTTGTTTCTTTATTATTTTCTTATGTTGGTTTGATTTTGGTACAGTTGTAAGTTTTTTAAATCGCGATGGAAACATGAAGACTTATATGATGATGTTAAACTTCAGTTTTTCATTTGTGGGTGACAGAGTCAAAGTTTGATTATTGGACTTATGTCTGGGGTTGTTATGATCTTGAGTCTATTGTAATGTGGCTTGATTTATTAATTTTAATATAGATTATTTCCATTCAAAAAAAATTGGTTGACATAAACCATACCTGATAAAGAACATGTTAAAACAATTTCATCGAAAAAAATTCAACGAGAAGAGATGAATAATTTGGACAAAAATAAAAGTAAATACATAGTATATTTTATTCTCATTGTAATTTATTTAACTTATTGTGAGAGGGAGTGAGCGAGTATTTGATGAAAATCAATCCAGAAGTGGATAAGATTCGAAAAATGAAAAAAAAACAAGTGAATAAACAGAAAAGCCAAGCATATATCCTTGTCAATCAATAGTAATAACGAAACAGGTGCCGAGTTTTGGCTTATACAGGCGGGCGGTCAACGGTCAAAGGCAGAGGATAGAACAGAGAAAGGGGGCCAGCCTCCCACGTCGTGTACAGAGGAAAGCTCTGTGCAGTTTCAGCAGCAGATCGAATTCACCATAGATAAGTAATCGGGTTGTGTTTTGATTTTATGCGGCCGGGCCGGCCCTCAGATCAGATTTTGTATGGGCCAGCTCCGCTGCAAAAGGCGGTTTCGTCGCCGTTGCGTAGGGTGAGGACGGAGGAGGTGTCCCCCACATTCATATCTTTTGTCCATTTCTGACGTACAATCACGTGACTAAACATATGGATAAAGTATTTGGTTGATTTTGCTCGAACCGCAATTAACGGCACCTAAATCACATACTACCTCCATCCCTTTTATATTGGGACGGAAAATGGTGACACTAATTTTAAGAAAAGTGGGTTTGTGTGGTTGATATTAATTGATAAAGTAAGAATTAAGTAAGAATAATTTTGAGTTACACAAACTTTACCAAATAAGATATGAGACAATTAAATAGGGACATCCCGATACGATAAAACGGGACATTTAAAAGGGACGGAGAGAGTAGTTGGTTTCCGGAGGCTAGTTGGGGTCGGGTTGTGGGAGGCCATCAGGGAGGTTGGTTCGAACAGCCTTTCACAGCAATCAAAATTCAATTTGCAATTTTTGAAATATTCATCATGTCATTTCTAGGAGATGAACGTATAAAGTGTCATCTTTTTTTTAATAGATGAAATAGTTGAGTTGTGGTATGATTCAATCATCATAACGGCAACATAAAGTGTCGATCATCCAATATGATATCAAAATTGCTATTGGTACCCCAAATCCTACCCCATTTTGTACCCCTCCCTAATTTTGTGGTTAGAAAAAAGCAATGAATTAAGTGGGGCAATTATTTTGTGGGGTTGGGGTTTTGTGAGCCACTCATATAGTGAGGTACAAATGGGGTACCCATTTTGGGGTACCTCTAGCATTTCTCATGTGATATACTCTACTATTTTGTCCTGTTGGAGTGTGGCCATGTGGGACACACGGAACAATCATTGTCTATAAATTAAATACTCTTTCCGTCTCGTAAAAAGATAGGACTCAGTGTCATGATAAACTCTTTTCTAATTTGCGACTTATTTGTTTAAAGCATGTTATTTTTTACATGTAATATATACTAAAAGTTCTATACAAAATGAGATCTTAAATCAAGTTTTATAAGAAGCGGGATTTGTGTCCCATAAATGATCTTCATTTTTGAACCATGGTAGTATTGGATTTCAAAATTTCTAGTAATAAAACTTGTGGGGTTGACTCAGAGCCGGCCTTATGGCCAGTTGGGCCAGGCTTGTGCCTAGGGCCTCCAAAATTTGAGGGCCTCCAAAAAAAAAATATTACTAGTATTATTAAAATTAATCTTTTAATACAATAATTGAAATTGGACATCTAATTACTCGCCCAAAACGCCTGAAGCCAGAAGCAAATTTCGCCCAATTCGCCGCTCCGCATTCGGCACTCGCAGCTCCAAGCCTCGCGCATTCTAGCCGCCAGCAAGGCAGCAACTGCCGCCTAAGCCCTGAGCTCCTGATTTGGGGATTTCCGGCAGTCTAGGCGTCTAGCCGCCAGCAGGCTTGCACTCTTGCTCCGGCGGGCCTCCAATTTTCTGCACTTCGAATTTCTAACTATCAGGTATGACCGATTGACCGTATGACTCAATTTTATTGTGTAAAGTAATCTTTTCTTTAGACTTTAGTTGTTTGTAGACTCTGTAGTTTGTCTAATTGTGTATTTGTCTTGACTTTTTGTCTTTTTTATTTTTTATAGCTTTCTACTTTCTAGTTTATGCTTTAGTGCCTTTCTAGTCTCTTTATTTTCGTTCTTTCTACTGGTAGTTAAGTACCTATGTTTGCAGAATTGCAGTAGTTTTTAATTTTTATTAGTAGTATTTAATGAAGTGCTAGTAAGTACTAAGTAGTGGAGTAGTGGCATAGTGCCGTAGTGGGGACTAAGTAGTTATCTAGGTGTTTTTTTTATTATCTGTACATCTATTTTTTTTTTATAAATATGGTAATTGTCAAATATGTAGGTATTGTCATTTGTCATGACGGGTAAGCGGAAATTTAAGTCCGGAAGTACGAAAAGAAAGAATGAGTTGAGAAAAGATTTGGTTGTTAAATCATTTGCCGGGTCTATGGATCGGTATATAAAGACAATTCCTTCTTCCTCAAATGTTGTTGACAATGACAACACGAACGTTGCCGGTGAGAATGACATTAGTGTTGAAAGTGAGAATGCAAATAGCATGGATGAGATAGAGAGTGTAGATCATCCGAATGAGAATTTAGTTGTTAGTGATTTAAACTCAAAGGGTGAGAAAGAAAATATAGACGATCTCACTACTTTTATCAATTCGGATGATTTATTTGGCCGGGAAATTGGAAAGCACCAATTTGTCAAAAAGTTAGAGATGTATTGGTAGAGAGAGGACCAATAAGAATAAGTGGTATTGAATACCCCGTTGATAGCAAACGGAGTTTCAATGACAAACTTCATACTCGTTGCTTGGGAAATGGGGAAAAATATGATAGGCCATGGTTGATTTATTCTTTGTCAAAAAACAGAGTCTTTTGTTTTTGTTGTGTGCTATTCAAAAAAGGTGTGATGACAAGCCCTCTCACGATTGCGGGTCAGGGGTATAATGATTGGCACAACATACATTGTAGACTTGTAGACCATGAAAAGACCATCGATCACATCCTTTGCATGCAAGCATGGCAGGAAGCAGAAGTGAGACTAAGAAAAAAGGTAACCATTGATGCTGCTCGAGAAGTAGCTATGAATAAAGAGAAGGAGTATTGGAGAGCCGTTTTAAAGAGAATTATGATTGTTGTGAAAACTCTTGCTACTTGTAATATAGCTTTCCGTGGCAGTAATGAGAAGATTTCTGATGAAAATAATGGAAACTTCTTGAAAATTATTGCTATGATTGCAGAGTTTGATCCAATAATGGAAGAGCATCTCAGACGTATACGAAAGAAAGAGATTCGAAACCATTATCTTGGTCATAATATTCAAAATGAGATGATACTACTGTTGTCAAATGAAGTAAGAAATAAAATCCTTGAAGTTATTAGGGCTGCAAAATACTTCTCTGTTATTCTTGATTGCACACCGGATGTCAGTCACGAGGAGCAAATGACACTTGTGATCAGATGTGTAAATGTATCTACAAGTCCTACAAGAGTTGAAGAGTTTTTCATCACATTTGTGAAGGTGATTGAGACAACTGGGGAAGCTCTCTTTCATGAGCTTAAAAAATTGCTCGAGTCCCATAACCTTGATTTTAATAATGTGAGAGGGCAGGGTTACGATAATGGTTCCAACATGAAGGGGGATTACAAAGGGGTACAAGCTAGAGTTTTAAGAGAATATCTTAGAGCATTTTATACTCCTTGCGGTTGTCATTCCCTTAATCTCGCTCTTTGTGATATGGCTATGAGTTGTCCACAAGCAAAAACATTTTTTGGTGTGGTCCAACGCATTTATAAATTGTTTTCAGGTAAGTTCTTAATATTTTGACTTCATTAAATAACATTATTAATTTTATAATTATGTTCATAGTTTATAATTATCAACATTCTTTCTATTGTTCAATATCTATCATTTTAGGTTCAACAAAACGGTGGGAGGTTTTGAAGACTTATGTTAAAGATCGTGATGGAAATGGACTAACTCTCAAGTCATGGTCAGATACACGTTGGGAAAGTCGTGTTTCTAGTGTAAGAGCAGTCAGGTTTCAAGCGCCACAGATAAAACAAGCATTAGAGCACTTGACCAATTGTAGTAATGACCCAAGCACAGTGAGTGATGCAAAGTCCATATGTGATTATGAAATGAATTTTGATTTTGTTGTTGGCATGATAATATGGTATGAGCTACTCAACAAGGTAAACCGAGTTAGCAAAGTGCTCCAACAGAGAGATATGAACATGAGCTCGGCTGTCACCCTCTTGAAAGGTCTAATTTCTTTTTTTCAAGAGTATAGAGAAGATGGGTTTGAGAAGGCAATACATGAAGCTGAACAGGTTGCGGTGGAATTACATATTCAACCCCAATTTCGGGAAACTCGGGTTCGTAGTAAAAAGAAGTTTTTTGATGAAAATGCTAGGGATGAACCGATAAAATCAGCAGAAAGTGTGTTCAAACTAACTTACTTCTTGTTTGTTGTCGATGATGCTATCTCTTCACTTACTAGTAGATTTGAGCAATTTCAAAAATATGAGAGTACATTTGGATTCTTGTATGATTTGAGTAAGTTGAAGGGGCTTAGCGATGATCAATTGATGCGTTGTTGTGACACACTTGAGAATTTTTTGAAGCATGGAGATGACAGCGATATTGATGCAGTGGACTTGCTCTCAGAACTACAATTGCTTAGAAAATCATTGCCGGAAGCCACGACAAAAGTGACTCAAGTGTTGGAGTATATAAAAGATATGCATATTTCTTTCCCAAATGCTTGGATTGCTTACCGAATTTTGTTGACTATACCGGTGACAGTGGCCACTGCGGAGAGAAGTTTTTCAAAGTTGAAGTTGATAAAAAATTATCTACGATCTAGCATGTCAGATGATAGATTAAGTGGATTGGCTATGTTATCTATTGAAAAAAAAAGTGTTAGCTAGTCTTGATTGTAGTGACGTCCTTACTAGTTTTGCACTTCAAAAGGCAAGGAGAATTGGGTATTAAGAAGTACACTTTTTAGTATATTTTACGTATGTTACATTTAAAACTATATTGTTTTGACATTCGCAATATATACTATTTTTTGCATCTATTTTATCTTGTATATCATTGTCTTTTATAATTGTAATATATGTTTATTAAAGTTTTAGTGAGGTTTTTCCGCCTTGGGCCTCCAAACGGCTGGAGCCGCCCCTGGGTTGACTATTTGTTCTTGACTTTATATTGAGCATATAGTTTATATGGTCTAAGGATGATTTATGGACTGTTTCAGTTCTAGATGATATCATATCAGACTTGGACAGTTATAAAATATTATCGTACACATATACAGGGACGGACCCAAAGGGGGTTAGGGTAGTCATCCGACCCCGCTGAAAGTTTGAGAATATAGAGCTCTGAAATATCTCCGATTTGATATATTATGACCCCCGTAACCCATTACGGGTAAAAAGTTATGACTTCTGGAAAATCAGCATTATCTAAACGTAAAATCAACAAAATTTGATGCATATTATAGATTATTTTCCCAAATTTAAAAATTGAGTATAATTCCCTCAATACTTACAAGACACGACTAAGAAACAGACCAAAAACAATCTATCTTATTGCTACGAGCTCCTATTTATCTAAACTGTATATGAAATATTCAACTCGGACATTGTTTAAAAACGATCCACCATTTTCATTATGTATATAAGTTGCATCTCGATCCCCCCGGGCCGTTTTTCTGCCTCCGCCACTGCACATACATAAGATATTTACAAGAATCATTTAAATCAGATCAGACCAAATTAAACAGACCGGTCAGACCAGACCGGCCAAATTGGGACGAACCAGATTATACCAGAAAATTGTAGTCCAAAAACGTAACATATTAAACCAGAACCAAACAAGACAAACGTATACTTTTGCTAGATTTATAGTAGTATATGAAATAATGACTAAAATAAAGTTGATGACAAAAATATAACTTTCTTACAAAGTTGTCATTTGAAATGAAGTCTCAATCCGTCAGACCTTTGGGGTATGTTTGGTTCAAGGTAATCACATGTGCAGGCCAGAATCTCATGCCCGAAATCTGAAATATCCGTGTTTGGTTTGTAGGTTTATTTTTATGGGGGGAATGTCACATTTCAAAAAAGAAGAGAAAGTAATAGGATGCCCCTTCATCTCAAACTCACTCAACTCTTAGGTTATCTTACATTCATTGGTGGGAGTGAATTTTATTCCAAAAATACTCATTTTCATTTAACCAAAATGGTTTAAATAGCATACAGAGTATTTATTTTTTATTTTTCTTAACCCATCCGCATTGGAATAAGAAATACAAAATGTATACTTTTGAATTTGATTTATTAAAAATTAATGAAATAATTACATATTTATGACTAAAATAAATATTGTTTACAAAAATGTGAGTAGTGACTACAGTAGTAATTTAATCATAATAACTTATATTGAACTTTTAAACTTAAATGATCATGATAACTTAATATATGAGGAGGTGGTGTTATTATTAAGAAAAAAGGAGTTAATGTGGTTGATAGTGAATTAATAAATTTAGAATAAAGTAAGAATGATTTAGAAGGATCAAACATTATTATTTTTCACTAGTGGTTGATAGTGGATTACCTTTAGTAGGAGTAAAATATAACATGCAACTTTTCCTTAAATAGGAGTCAATATCTAATATTTCCTATGTAGGATCAATCATTAATTTTCTACCCCTAATCTAATTAATTAATTGCCCCCTAAGCCCTTGAATAATCAGGTCATTCTATTGGTGACATGTGGTCCATTGATTTTTTATTGATGCAAAACGTAGGCTCCTATCGATGAAGACATTCTTTCTCGAGACCCCGATGATTGTAATAAGGGTATTACGAGAAAATATTTTTAAGAGCATTGAAGTAATTCACCAAGTTTGTTGTATAATATATGATTTAACCAAACAAATTAATGTACATTCCTTTAGTCTCAACCAAACACAAATGGGTACAAATTGAATACATTCACATCAATCTAACATACCCAGCAATCTAACATTCTCATGGTATTGACATTCCTTCAATCTGAAGTAATTTTGTCTACTCATTCATGCTTTTGCTTCAATACTTGACATATTTTTTGTTTTCAATTGGGTTTTGGTTCAGGATAAAGATCTTATTTTCATACCATGTGATACAATGTTTGACTCATAAAAATAAAACATGAAATTAATCAAATTATACGGAGTTATGTAAAAGGTAATGTTTTATATTAAAATGGGAAATCGTTTGTCATTAAGGATGTTTTTACTTGGACTGTAATTTGCTGGTCTGGTCTGATCTGGTCTGGTCTGAACTGGTCTGGTCTGGTCTGGTAAGGTCTGGTTTCTTTGTATTTTTATAACTATCCAAGTCTGGTCTGAACTGGTCTGGTCTGGACTGAACTGGTCTGGTCTGGTCTGGGGCAAATTACTGTCCAAGTAAAAACATCCTAAATATCCATGAATAACGCAAATAGATATTGATGTGCTATATAAAATACTTCCTACTTTTCTGTATTCAAATGGAGCCTATGAGGGAACGTTTTTTTTACTTCAAAAAAAATAAAAAATGGAGCATCTGTAATGGTTGCTTTTAGGGACTTGCGTGCAATATAGAAGTTACTAGCGACTAGGCTACCGTTGGAGCATTGCTCTTCCTTTTGCTTGAGAAAGCTAATTAACTTAAATGAGGTACTAGCTTGAGAAAGAGAATTATTAAATATAGCATTATAAATAATAAATGAAGAGGAAATAGTTATAACTAGCCATTGGAGTATATTTCAATTTTGCTATAAATGCTTAGGTGACTAGTCAAGCTATGAAGGTAATTAGCTAATCGCTAGAGATGCACTAAGGCTAACCGCAACCCATCTCCGTCAATAAATTAAATTCCACACCAATTTATACGTATTTACTCTGTCAAGTCAGTTTTTGCTGCAATCCAGCACCGTCAATATTTTCATTCAACAAATATTTTTAAGTAAAATCCTACTTTTATTATTATACACCGAAAATTTTATAATACTTTTTTGTGAATAATTATGATTTAAAAAGTCAAACATTCCGATGTAAAATTATACTTCCTGCGTCCCTAAACAAACTTCCATTTCGCTTTTCGATAGTCAACTTAAATCACACTTAAACTCTTACTTTATATAACAAAATTTTATAAAAAAATGAATTATTTTTTGCAGGCTTTGTAGCGGATTTGATGTAATTTCTGAATATGTAAATATTATTTTCTAAAAATAATCCGAGTTTTCACAGGAATCATTTAACTTTATCGCTGGTCAAACTTCGTAACCCGCAATTGGAAGTTTAATATGGGACAGAGGTAGTATAAATTTGGAGTTTAATTTTTTCAATGTTACTTTAGACCTATTTAAAAAAAACAAATATGTAAAAAAAGTGATTAATGAGATCTTAATTTTTCAACATTGACTTTATTTGAAAAAAATTAGGTCCGAGAATTTCTAGCAAGTGAAACTTTGTATTTTTTTTATTTACTATTTATATAATATTGGTGTTATATGAAAGATCATAAAAATTATAAATTTTGGTACATTTTTTTGTAAAAAAAATGGAACACAAATAAAAATAGGAATTTTTATTTTTCTTGGGCCCACATCTTTTTTAATGCATGTTGTATTATTTGATTCAACTCTCTTCACATTTGTCCACATGTATATCAAAATACTAATCAAATGGTTTACAAGTGACCAATTTACATGTCTGATTCTGCTTCACTCGCAACTTTAACGCACTAAGGTCCATATAGGGATAAAGCTGGTCCGATTCTGGTCCCCGTGTTCTGATCAATTATGTTCCCAATTAATAAGATCAGAACTGACCCGGAAAACGAGCGGTTCAGTGCTATGTTAATTAACTTCTTGTGTTGTACTGCAGATCTTCAATCAATCATGGAAACAAATGAGTGTTTCAAGAGATGAAGCGTCGTTCTATAGTCCGTCAAAACATTGTGCCTTGGCTAAACTCTTAATCCACAACAACTGTTGAAAAACCGGCATTGACAACACTTATGGGGAACATCCATTCGTGGCTCTTCCACCATAGGAGAATGTCAAAGTCGTCCTCTTCAATATACTTAATGGGAAATCTTAGAAAAAAGAAACCTCGTAAAAAAGAAGAAGAAGCTCGTTAATCAAGCTGTGTGCACCAGCAGAAGTAATTTTTTCTCTCAAAAGATTAGATAGTGTTGATTTAAAAAGACATTTTCCTTTAGACGAAGAAGTAGCCGATTTCGGGGGAGGGGATATTTTACCATATTATGTATGAAACTCATTAAATAAATTGTGAAATAGATTACTAACATCGTTGAATTGGGCTTGAAGATCTATAAAGAAGTCCTCGTACATAGGGTAGTCACTGTAGAAACCAGTATAATAGTACTCTAAAAATGTTTGATAATTTCACAGTCTCAAACGAGGATAAAAAATAATATTTTAAAAACATTTCCTTCATGAAAGCACAAAAATAATGAACAAGAGTGGACTGGGAACATTCTTGAAAAGCACCGGCGAGATTAACATCTTCTATAAAAATTTCATTACTAGTACATTTATAAACATGAGAAAAAGTTTGAGTAGCATTATCAAAATAGACTACAACATTGCAAAATTTTTCATCGGGTCGATCTCAACCGGTTATATAATGGGTGTGGGTTATATAACCGGTTAGCGGTTGGCGGATAGTGGGTTATTTTAGCGGGTTGTCAATAGCGGATTTAGTCAGAGGGTTTGATTAGCAAAATAAATTGGTGGGTTGTTAGAAGATGTTTGGTAATTTAGCTGTTTGGCCATAACATTAGTAGAAAACGTCATTTTTCAAAACGTAAACCCAAAACTCTCCTATTAGCAGCGTTTTCATTTCAGCGTCTTCGTCCAAAAACGCTAGTGTCGAACCGCCATTTACCAAACAGCTTTTTCACTTATTGAAAACGATGAAAGTGGTCGAATCGTCATTTTTCGGCTGAAACGCCGTTTACCAAACACCCCCAATATAATTACAAGTTTATTTCATAAAAGTAGGGAAATGATTTTTAAATTATAAATTCTATTCCAACGAATAGAAAGATTTTTCTTCACTCGGGGGGGGGGGGGGGGGGGGGGGGGAGGAGGGGGGGGGCTCCCATAAAGGAGAGTGAATCGGTGACTAGCTGAGCTGAACTTCTTCCTCTTTCAACAAAAGAAAGGATCTTTAGGAAAAACACAATATTTAACACGTTTAGATTTCAAATAAGCACGTCACTACATTTTAAGTTGAGTACTACCTCAAATCATTCTAATAGTCCCCTTAACTTTCTCCATCACACTTTCTAATGCAGCTAGGCCATCTTTCACACATAAATTAATTCTGAGTAATATGACATGCACAACGTTGATGAAAAATCTACGGGAAAGTTTCCGAAATAGGACTAAAACAGCTTGAAAATTCCAAAATAGGACTGCCATGTTTTTTATTACCAAAATAGGAGAAATTACTGCCATGTTTAGAAAATACTGTCATGTTTGAAGTCTCGTACTGCCAAAACATGGCAGTAATTATTCCTATTTTGGAAATAAAAACATGGCAGTCCTATTTTGGAATTTCCAAACGTTTTTAGTCCTATTTAGGATAATTTCCCAAAATCTACCCATCAAAGTAAAAGAACCATATAATCCACGTAATCTAGGTCCAACGGCAGTATTATTAGTACCATTATCAAAACTAATAGCAAACACTTTATCAAGCAAATAATATTCGATTCAAATGTTGGAGGAATTTAATATTAATTGAATATTCATCAATCATTAAAATGTACTGTTATGGACCAATAGCAGTATGTCTTTCATTAAAATCTTGAAAAGCGATAACTCATTTATGCATTTGTCAATCATCATCAATCCAGTGTTCAGTCACACTTAAATAATACAAGTGATAATAGATTAATAGATATCTTCCCATATATCACTACAAACGGTCACACACCCATTAAAATTTGCAAAAAATTGAATTAATTTTTCTTTTTCCAAAAGATATTGTTTAATAACTTGTCTTTTAATTGTTTTGCGACTATAGTTTCTAAATTGTGGATATAAAGAACCTTGAAAATTATAATTAGACATAAATATATATAATTACAATTGATGTAGAGAGATTTAGAGAATAAGAGTAGAGGATTTAGAGAATTAAATAATAGGAGTATGACTGTATGAGAGAATAGGTGTAGAAACTTTTTTGTAATAGGAAGTATTTATAGATTTTTTTAACCCTCCACCCCCCCCCCCCCCCCCCCCCGAAAAACCACCCGTAACGGTTTTATAGCCGTTAATAGCCGTTGCAAGTTGCAAGAGTGCGACCACATAAAAATTGGTCATGGGTTAGGTAAGAGTCGAACCAGACCGGAACCCATATTTGAAATTGACCGTGTAGTTCGAGTTCTTTTTTTCTATTTTTTTTTGTAACAATAGGTTGAAAATTCCACCTTTACCCTACCCAGAACCAGCCGATCCAGAAGTCTAGGACTGGTTCCACATCACTCCTGGTTAGCTTCAATAGTTCCACAGTGCACCTGGCGCTAACCCCATCCCTACATCACTACATGCTTCTAGCTTAGCATTAGGAATTGAGGATTGAAGATATCAATTAAAATAAAGAAATAAATAAATACTAGTAATACTCCGTCAGTCCGTCGAAACATAATACATATAGAAGAATATGAGAATCAATAGATGTTTCTTGTAAGCGCAGAAAGATTCCAACAATTAGTTTTCTGTGCATTGTTTGGTGGCTCCTTTTCAGCAATCCACGTGTATATAACACACACTTTCAGGTGCCTCCGTACATCTTATTGCCATATCTAAGATTCAGCATGCTTCAGTCTTTTGCCTAATACTCCGTATGTATGCTGTCCCAATACCATCTACCAAGTTCCAAGAAAGTGGGAAACTAAAAAGCCTACCAATCTTATTTAGCTGCAACTCGCAAGTCACGAGAGCAAAATGAAAGACCGACCATTTACAGAGCTCTAGAAAAGTTTTTTTTTTTTGAAACAAGCTCTAGAAAAGTATAAAAACCATTCTATGACAGACAGTTTTTAATGAGCTGTGTTGAGTAAGAGCCTCTCAATGGCGGCAACATAGAACTCCTTGGGCATGGTACCAATGACAGAATCACACTTCTCTCCCTTGTTATTGAACAGCAGCACCACCGGAACCGCTTTGATGTCATAATTCTCAGCTATTTGCACGTCCTTGTCTGCATGGAGTACCAAGCATTTTATCCTACCCGAATAATCGGCTGCGATCTCATCAACCACCCTATGGACCATCTGGCAGGGCCCACACCAACTAGCATAAAACTCTACCAGTACAGGCGTATCGCTAGCCAAAACTAGTTTGTCCCATGACTTACCAGTCACTATTGCAGCTGTAGATCACCAGAGGAAAAAAAATCAGTGAACATAAAAACATTCTCGCCGAGCTCAGTTTCCATGCAATAGCCAAACACAATTGGTACTACTAAGATAACCTAGCACAATTCTAATCCATCAACATAGAAGAATACAAAATACAAAAGAAAGTAGCAGTAAAGGAATACAAAACATGCCTTGGCATAACAACCGTGACTCTAGAAAAATTATCCAAAGAATAACTGTGGTTCAGATAACACCAACTTCTCCCTCGGTACTTTTAACAACATTAGTATTACACCTAACCTATCCAGCCCATCCTACCATTTGACATTACCAACCGTATTACTAATCATAAACTCAAGAGTTAAGTTTTTCATGAACTCCAGTCAGGTTATATAGTGAAAGTAAACCTTTCACTAAGCCCTTTTGAAACACATTGTGCAAAGAATCAAATAGCTGCACAATTCAGGGGCTGTTTTGGTTCAAATTCTACAATGGTGATGAAATGATTTATTAGTGGTTAGTGATATGATTTTAATTAGGATGTTTTTACTTGGACTGTAATTTGCTGGTCTGATCTGGTCTGGTAATGTATGGTCTCTTTGAATTTTTATAACTATCCAAGTCTGGTCTGGTCTGATCTGGGACTGAAAATAGTCCAAGTAAAAACATCCTTAATGCGGGAGGATAGTTATTAAAGATAGATGAATGATAGAGAAGTTGGGTGCCCCATTATCGTATACTGTATACAAAGCACCGCCAATGGAAATGAGTCTATTAGCATTACTATTCACCATTTCTATCCCCCACCTGACCCTAAAACCAAGCACTTCCTCATTGTACTTCGATAATATACAAAAGTAAAATATACATCTACGGAAAGGCATATTTACAAGTTTAAAAAATGGAGACAACATTCAACTATAAGGCATTCCCCCACCAGAACCTGTTTTGAAGCAAAGGAAAGATATACTCCGTATCTAAATAAAGAACCCAGCAAGAAAGAACACCCAGCAGCTGATAAAAAGAAAATAGACCATGTGAACTCACAATGGTTAAATGTTTCCCAGTGCTTTCAATTCTGATTGAACATCACTTTAATGTTTTAATTTCTTCCATTTTCATGATCCGTGTTTCTTGATAAACGTGCACACATTGTTTCTTGTTGAAAATAAATCCTCTCAATTAGAATGAGAAATATTTTTAATCATATATGGGTGGCATGGGAAACTTGTAACAATATCCGGTCCAGTAAGAACTGATCCATGGCAATCTGGCTATGAATCCTAAGAAGAAAAGGGTATGCAACTATGCATCAACAATTTTACTAAGAAAACTAAGGCAATTTCACTTCTAAGAAAGGTGAGGCAGTAAATCCATCCAAGCAACTTAAAGACAAAGCAAGTGTCATGTCAGTAGATCTATGAGTAAAAAACATAAAACATTGCAAAAAGTTATATAATTGGCTCTGTCTTTAAGCAAAGGAGACGATAATAACTAAATGATCATTAAGGTATTCTCTGATTAAAGGAAAAGTTAGCAAGACCCATTCAAAAGAATAAATAACAGAAGATAGAAGGAACCAGTCAAAAGATTATACCACAGGTTTCGTTGCCACATTGGTGAAATACAATAAAAGTTATAATGGACATCTCGTATAAAATAATGTTCAAAAGATTTTTAAACTAGCCATGATTTTGAATAAATATTTTATAATTCTTATAATACCCTCTTCAGTTCTGTAAAAATTATTGGTGAAACCCACCCTGCACCCACGCACACTACCTAAGAGGCAACGAGTGTACGTGGTTACAGTCTTACAAAGTGGGTATCCCTAACACTTCTTGAATGAGTAGAAGCACCCATTGGGAGGCATCAGCTAGGTGCCTGTGGTCACAAGAGGGTATGCTGGAACACATTGCCAATGTCTAAACACACTAATCTACCGCCACAGCCACCCACTCAGTGATGTGTGATCATGGCCACAATATGAAACTTTCACCTACACGAAATGAAAGGCATACTGATGAGATGCATACAAATGGAAAAGTTATTTTAAAATAGTCATTCCTTCCCTCATATACAATCAAGGGGGTGTTTGGAATTGATTCTGCCTCTGCTTCTTTTTTAAAGCAGAAGCAGAATCAGAATCAGTTTTCAGAAGCTAGTACCTCCCAGCTTCTAAAAAAACTGATTCTGAGAGTAAATTAGAGCTCCAGAAGTGCTTCTGGAATTTCACCCAAACACTCCAGCTTCTGCTTCTGCTCCCTGAAGGAGCTGAATCAGTTTTGAGAATCAGATCCAAACACCCCCTAAAAAACTGATTCTAGAAGTAAATTAGAGCAACAGAATCACTTATGCACTTTCACCCAAACACCCCCTAAATGGGGTTGGAATCCACTCTTCTTATACTGATCTAAGCTTTGTCATGTAGCCTTCTGTGCCCTAATTTCTACATGTCTTCCTTTGCCACCATTCCTCTTAACCAGACAGGCTATTAAAAGCCCAAAAAGAATGGATTCAATAAGTTTAAACAGAATAACAGGCGCTTCTAGCGAAAACACGACGCATTACTCTCAAACTCGAGATGATTATTGAATCAGATCACGACATCTGCTCCTTGAAACTGTATTGTGAAATGTTCGGAACACTTATTATCATGTACATATACCTAAACACATACTCCGTATATCATTTGAAATCCACAATGAGAGTGGAATGTGCACACCGTGTCTAGAGAGAGGTCAGTTTCTAAACCTTTGGAGTCGCGTAAACAGGAGGCGCGCAAATGGGCGGCGGGTAGATATTTCAAGCGCCTCTTGAGTGGTAATGGTCCGATGTTGAGATTCACCTTCTGCTGAAAGGAGAACGGCGGAAAACGCGGAGAACGGTGGCAAAGAGGCGTCTGTTGAAATGGTGAAGATGCAGGGGTGACACAGCTCGAAGCCATTTCCACTATGATAACTGGATTATATGAAACGGCTCGATTACAGCACCAGTTCACTGCTTCCAGGTCCCGAATTCCCGAATTCCCGATTTCCACCGTCAGATTTCTCTTTACAATACACTCCGAGGTGAGGACACCGGAATAGAAAAACAGTTCCCGGTGAAACTGTAACAGAAATAAGAACGATTGGTTTTAGAATTGGGCCGCCTTAATTGGAATAGACTATTCCAGTTTGGACCGATTTTGAGTCGGACTGGTCCAGTTTTAATGTAAATAGTTAATGGTCGGTCCCTAAAGTTGGGATTATTCTGAAATAATCAATAGTTGAGATTATTATAAGCGGACCGCCAATAGTTGGGATTATTACTATCAATTTTTCCTTAAAAAAAACTATTCCGGATTGAGTTTTCAATATTGATCCTATTGTAAAAAATGTAGAATAAATTTAAACTGTTTGAATAACTTTTTGCCATAAAATGTTAACGTTTAATAAATAAGTGGTGTAAAAAAGAATACTTTATACGTGGTATAATTTAGGTGACATGTCAAAACTTCAAATAATGTATCACCAAAAAAAAAACTTCAAATAATGTTAATTATGTAAATTACCAAAATGGCATAATGATGTGGTCTGTTGGAGCATTACAGGTGATCAATGTTGGAGCAGCTGTTTTATTAGGGTGGCGGGCAGGTTAGGACACCAAGAAACCAGGGTGGAGATGCAAAAGAGAAGCAGGGACAGATCTACTATTGTCATTCAGGTGGGTCAAAATTTAGTTAAGTTTGTTTTCAAAATTATTTTGTTAGTACTAAAATAAAACTTATTTACACAAACATGATTAATAGTTACTACAATGTAGTGTCATAGTAACTTAAGTTTAAAAGTTAAATATAAGTTACTATGATTTTATTACTACTCTAATCATTCGTCATGTGTTTTAAGCAATCTTTATTTCAGCCATATATATGTAATTATTTCTTTAACTAAATACTCCGTAACGTATATATATTGCAAAAAATGTCAAAATGTAGCAAAATAGTACTAATATGTTATTTAACAAAAAAAAATCAAATATAAAATAAAATTTGTTGCAAAATAAATGTCAAAGACAAAAATAAATATAACAATAATAAGAATTTTTGTCAAATATAAAAAACACATCAAGCCCATGCATATTGAACTAATTTTCACCTACCAAGCCCAATGAATTGAAAAAAAATCAGGCTAATATTCAAAAACGTTTACAATATTAGTATCTAGCTTATTCTCCGATTGAGATTAGTGTTAAGTTTGTAGTAATTGAGCTTAGGAGACCAAATTTAAATATATGTGTGTGAAGGGAGAATTCTTTTATTCTTCAATCTTCACGTGTGGGACAAATTAAGAAATTTTAAGAGAAAATTAAAATTTCTACACAATATAGCAATATGCTCTCCCATTGAAAAGTATAAAAAAGATGTTATACATGGGCTTCGTATCCAAGACATGCAAGCTACATCCCTTCGCCATCTTCCATCTTACCAACACGATATGTATATAAAAATTGACTTTCTTTGTAATTATACATAATAGGGCTCGACAAATCGGTTTACGGTTCGGTTTTTATCGGGTTCGGTTTCAAGTTGTTCGGTTCGGTTTCAAGTTGTTCGGTTTGGCGAAAAATGTATTTCGGTTTGGTTTCGGTTCGGTTCGAGAAATTTTCGGTTCGGTTCGGTTCGGTTTGATGTTCGGTTTATAAAGTCAAAAAAATAATGTATAATTTCATATTTTTAAGTCAACATTTACTAAATTGAAATGGTTTATTTTAGGTTAAATCCCAACCAAATAAACTAAAACAAAGCAATAAAATCAAAATAGGGTTTTTTGGTGTTGTGTGCAAGCAACACATGTGGTGCAATGAGCAAAATAAATGGTTAATAAAAGTGGGTGAGGGCTTAGGAGTTTGGACAATTATGTTTCACTCCAAATCACCAAGTCACTAAACCTACAACCTCCTTAATGTATACATATAATGGACAAACACATTGTCGTATTTCACTGGTACAACCAAACTTACAATCTCCATACTGCACACACACACACACATATGTGTGTGTATCTGTGTGTGTGTTGTTCGGTGTTCGATTCAGTTTACGGTTTTTCTGTTTTAAACCAAACCAAACCAAAGTACCAAACCATTCGGTTTGAGCAAATGTTTACCAAACAGTTTACTTAAGTAAACCCCAACCAAACCAAATCAAACAACCAATTTTAATAATATATGAAAGTTTTTTTTGTGTTTCTTTAGTTCGGTTTGGTTTTGAGTTTTATCGGTTTCGGTTCGGTTCGGTTTAATACGGTTTGAAAGAAATAGTATCAAACACAAACCAAATTGCATACGGTTCGGTTTCGGTTCGGTTTAGTTCGGTTTGGTACAGTTCGGTTCGGTTAAACCAAACTGTTATGCCCACCCCTAATACATAACATAATGACACAATATATATATATATATATGTATGTATGTATTGGTATTTTTTATTTTTTTAAGTGTAGGTCTACGCCCTCCCTGGACCATAGCTAGATCTGCCCCTGAAGAGAAGGAGTCCCGGTGGGTAAAACCAAGTCTGAGTGCTCAAATTAATGTTGACGAGTCTACAGGCCTACAGATGACCGATGAAAGAGAAGAGCATGTTTATGGGTCGCTAGAGATCATAGTGGCGAACTCATCAAAGACGGTTGTGAAGCTTCTATAGCCGACTGGCCAATAAGCAGAGGCGGCTTTTGGGGGAGTTGGCCAAGGCAAATGCCTTGGGCCTCGCATCCAAACAGGGCCTCCAAAAAAATTATTAATATTAGTATTATGTACAATTATTCAATAATTGGAAACTGGGATATAGGAAAATTGTCGTCTGGTCTTAGTCCACCGTCCACGCGACCACGCATCTAGGAAGAGCGCAATTGAGTAATGAGATTATCGATTACGGGAAGGGTTGTGCTTCTTGTCCACTGCCGACGCCCGACATGTCGACAACTTCACCGTGTCGCCGTCCAGTGTTCCAAGGACTCCCAGCCCACTCATGTCCGTCAATTGAATGCCACTCCGAGACGCCGCAACAATCACCCGTTGATCTGGACGACTCTCCAACTTCTCTTTGCAGGCTCTCAGTCTCTAATTTTTCTTCTAATCTCCTTCTCTTAATATCTTACTTTGCATTACCTTCTGGATTTTTGTATTTCTATGAATAGATGGATTCACTTTCCTCTTTAGAATTTAGTAACTCAAATACGGAGTACTAAATAACATGAATGCCAGATGTGTAGATGTCTAGATAAGGTCATAAGGATTTTACCCTTTTGGCATTTGAGTCTAAATTACTAAATAACTAGAATGCCTGAATAGTAAATAGTAAATACGAGTAGTAAATACAAGTGAACTAGTGCCTGAATAGTTTAAAGAAAATGATAAAGGTGTAAAGTTAAATACTTAATATCTTAAACCTATGACTTTAAATTAAAATTTGTAAATAATTGAGTTAATATTGGTATTGTATGGATTAGGGATTAGATGATATAGGCATGAAATAATTAATTTGATGAAATTGATATTACTAAATTAGTTATTTTCTTATTGCTCGTATTTAGAAATTTTAGACTTTTGTTAATTGATTTGTATGTGAATTTTGCATCATCTATTAATACGTAGGGATATACAAAGAGAAAGAATAAGTTGAGACAACTCGTGAATCTCTCTTTCATGAACTTTCTTGCAACACTCACGTTATATCATGCAATTTGAATATGCTTTTATTCATAACGTTTTTTATTCAATTTATCTCATGCATTCTCAAAATAATTTGTGCACAGTAGATACTTTTGTGTCTAGGGCCTCCTAATTGCTCAAGCCGCCCCTGCCAATAAGGATTGCAGAGACTATTGGAGTAAAGGAAGCAATCAATTGAGCAAAGGGCCAATAATAGGACCGATCGTGTCATTATAGAGACCGATACTCAAAATGTGACAACATATCTGTAGGAAGGTCCCATAAGCTTGCTAGGGAAACATTA
The DNA here is from genome assembly GCA_945859915.1 of Cuscuta epithymum. Lineage (NCBI taxonomy): Eukaryota > Viridiplantae > Streptophyta > Magnoliopsida > Solanales > Convolvulaceae > Cuscuta > Cuscuta epithymum. Next base: position 3,957,391 of record CAMAPF010000938.1, read on the forward strand.
GATGCACTGTCACATGCGGGTAGTAGTCATTTTGATATTAGTTCGAGTTGTATTCTTGGCCATTTGGCGAATGACCATTTGAACTAATAAAAGTTACCTATTTTCACTCAAAAGAAAAAGATCATAAATATTAAGATTAGATCATTAAGATTGAGATCAAACAATAGAGAGTCAAATCAGAAAAATTCATATTACATCAGAAAAAATCAAACCAGATTATATAAAAAATCAAATTAATCACATCAGATAAGAAAAATTTAGATAAGATTACACCAAATTAAAAAAAAAAGATTCAAGTGAAGCAAAAGGAACTTCTAAAAATGGAATTTTCTATGTGGTCCCTAATTCTATATTTTTGTCAAACAAATTTTCAATCAAAATATATATGTTTAGGTGATCTCAGTGTTTCCCTCTCTAGGATGGATTTCCGTCGCTAGGGTTCGTTTCTCCGCATTCGTCTCTGACGAAGTGCGGCCATCATATGTACGAGGCTCCGATTTCAATTCTGTTTGAGAGTAGATGGTGCAGGCAGTGGTCAGTCAGGCAAACTGGTGCACGTTGGGCCTGGTTTTCGTGGTGTTCTGGTAGGGGGTTTCGTTCGTTTTCAATTGCAAGCGGAACACAAGGCGTGGGAGTTGGTCTTGGTCTGGTAATGAGGTTTTCATGGAGGATATTGTGAATTAGTACAAGCATATGGCTATTGGAGGAGAGGATGGCGAGTTGAATTTTGACCACGAGGGATCTGAAGAGGTTGAAGCGGACGAGAAGAGATCGAGCGCTATTCCCGGTGGTTGGCATCATTCTCACCGACAGGAAAATCAAGTTTCAGGTCTTTAAGGAACTGATGGCTTCTCTGTGGCGTCCTGACAAAGGTGTGTCTATCAAAGAAATAGGCGATAAAACGTACCTCTTTACTTTTTATCATATTGTGGATATGAAACGTGTTTTAAAGGATGGTCCATGGCTGTTTGAAAGGTATTTGTAGCTTCTTAAGGAAGTAAGGTCAGGAATGAAGCAAAATTTTGGGTATCATAACATACCATGTGGTTTCATGAACTTAGGAACTGCTAGGAGGGTGAGCAATTATATAGGTAAGTTTATTAGCTTTGATGAAAGCTAGTTTGAAGAAAAATGGGAAACTTATATGAGAAGTAGAGTATGCATGGATGTTGGAAAGCCTCTCAAAAAAGGATCAACCCTTAAGAAAGAAGGTATTGGGTACTGGGTAAATTTCAAATATGAAAAGCTACCTAACTTTTTCTTTATATGTGGGGTGACTGGTTATTCTGATAAAATTTGTCCCTTGAAATATGAGGACGACATAGTATTGGAGAAAACTTTTGGGTGGAGCTTAGAACTGATGAAGGGGGAAGACTAGTCCTACAAGAGGAAATAAGTGGATGTTGAAAGATCCTCAAGTTCAGGGGCGGGGATGCAACAGAGGAAAGAGGGTTAGGAAGGCGAAGGCAGGGAGGACAGGGATGGAGAGAGTCCACAACGGGCACATGTAATAGCATGACTAAGGAAGGGGACATGGGTAACACTGAGGAGGTGTCGGGTGGTCAGAAACACATGAGGATTTAGGAGGAGCAAGCACAAGAGGACCTAATGGGTGATAATATGACACTAGACAGATAAAAAACGTGGATACGGCGGGTCCTGGTATCTAGACCAGCCAAAAGTACAGTTGGTGGTTATGCTCTCGAGGACGGACCAAGACTTTTATTTTATACCGCTTTTCTATTTTTTAATTTGCATGATCAGACTGTTTATTTCTCTCATTGTTCTTTTTTTGCTATAAGATTTTTGCATTAAGATTGAGTTACATGAAGTCTGCTATAACCATTTTTTACTTAGTTGTGCCCATTACAGGATTAACGAGTTACGAGTTACACTGTTTCTTCAAAGGTGATTAATTTTAAGTCTGGTTCGAGAGTTGATGGTTTGTGATCCTTTTATTGTTTGAACCTCTGAATGCTATGATATCAAAATAAACTCCCCTTCCAAAAAATCCAGCCCCTAATCCCGAGTGAATGGTTTTTTAGCTTGACTTTCACTCCTTTATTTTCATTCTCACCTGACAGGGCTGACCCCTTAATCCACGGCTCATCAAATCCAGAATACGTCTGACTTTTCGAACAGATCAAGCTTTCCCCTTCCTCTTTTCCCTCCTACCCGATGGTTGTCGTCGACGAATAAAGACCCCGAGAAACACATAGTAATAATACAAAACCATGGCCTCAGCTCTGCCATCTCAAAGGCTTCCGAAAACGGAAGATGGGCCCTCTTCGATAGGGTCACCGTCGTATTCCAATAGTCCAAAGAAGAGGTGGTTCAATTTGCTGCCATTGTTCGTAGCCCTGGTGGTTATAGCTGAGATCGCCTTCTTGGGTCGACTCGACATGGCCAAGAATGTTGACCTGGTCAACTCATGGGCTGACTCCTTTTACCAGTTCACTGGCTCGTCTTGGCCATATGTCTCCAATGCCGACGATATTACCTCCGGCGGAGGTGAGGCGACTAGGGTTTCGGATGAGCTGGACTCTTTCACCGGATTGGAGAGCTGCGAGGAATGGTTGGAGAGTGAAGACACCGTTGCTTATTCTAGGGATTTTGAAAAAGACCCAATTTTGGTACATGGTGGGCAACAGGTTGGGTCCACATGCATGAAACCACATCAGTGGCTGTTTGTATCTCTATTTCCATTCGATTTTATGCTTAAATGCCATCAAAATTCCTATTCTTTACTGTGTAGGAATGGGAATCCTGTGCTGTTGGGTGTAAATTTGGGGCTTCCTCCGGCAAAAAGCCTGATGCTGCATTTGGGTCTACCCAATCAGGTGGGACAGCTGGAGTGCTTCGGTCAATGGAGTCCGCAGAGTACTATTCTGAGAACAACATTGCTCAGGCAAGACGGTGGGTAAGCACACAGTTGAAGGACTCATAGTACTACAGATTATTGAGTTAAAGCTTTTGTGCCCATAGGTCCATAATCAATAAAGTCTCTGCTCTTTGTTTGGTTTTTCGGAACTTCTTTTTAAACTATTGCTTAGATTGAGAGCTTTTTGCTCTTTGACATAAGGAACACACATTTTTTGAGAGCATTAATGATATACGGCTAGATATTTGTCACCTCGTAATGTTAACTAATTTTAGAAGGTAATTATTACTATAGTTAATGACTCCATACCCAACATTGTAGGGGTCATGGTGGTTAAACTCATCTAAAAAACTATAGTGGCACTAAAAACAGAATTATAGAAACAAAGAATGCTTCTTATTGCCTTCACGATTTCAGAACCAACACAATATCCATTGACCTATCATTCCTACCACTTCTGGCAAGAAAGGGCTTTCAGAGTTGACATAAGCTCTTCATTAGCTTTTGAAGATGTCAATTAAGATCAACTCCATTGTGAATAAATATGTCTGTTTTCACTTTAACTTCTATGCAATATACAGCTTGATAGATAGATTTTATTATCACACATTTTGATAATATGCAACTTTTTATATATTAAGAGTTAAGAAGTTTAAAGGTCTACTCAAGTACTGAAGTAATTGCTCTATTAACCTCTTTTTACCAGGAAGTGTCTAAAGTAACTAACATTTAAAACTGTATGGTTTATTAGGAGGGGATATGATGTTGTGATGACTACAAGTCTTTCTTCAGATGTTCCTGTTGGGTATTTTTCATGGGCTGAGTATGACATTATGGCACCAATCCAACCTAAGACACAGAAAGCTATCGCTGCAGCATTCATATCTAACTGTGGTGCTCGTAACTTTCGGTTGCAAGCTCTTGAAGCACTTGAAAGAGAAAGCATCAGCATAGATTCATATGGTAGTTGTCACCGGAACAAGAATGGTGATGGTCAGTACTCCCTTTCTCTCATTATCCTTGTCATTATTTTCTTTTTAATCCGTTCCATAAAGAATTTCCAATTCTGTCATTTGAATGCCCAAACCATTTACTTTACCTCTTTACCCATACTTGTTACCACCTTTCAACTTTTTGAAATTTTTTGACTAAGTAATCCTAATTTGAGTGCAATTTTTTTGTAAAGTACTTTAACTGTTTACACGTTTTCTTTAATCCGTACTAATACTCTAAAAGTACTGGTATCTCTTATGTGTTCGGGCGACAGACTTGGTGTATATTTCAATAACCATAAATTTATGCAATTGTATGTAATAAAAATAATTTGATGGTCATAGAGTAGGAAATTGGACTGTCAGTGCAAATTCGTCATTTTACTTGATGCGAAAGAACAATCAGGTAGGCTAATGGCTAACTTTTTGCTCTAAATTTCCTCTTTGCAGTGAAGAAAGTAGATACTTTGAGGCACTACAAATTCAGTTTGGCCTTTGAAAATTCCAATGAGGAGGATTATGTTACTGAAAAATTCTTCCAATCTCTTGTAGCTGGTATTGCCTCTTTTTTATTCCCTAATCTAAAAATGCACACCCCTTGCGCCGTCTAATTTCTCTCTGTATTTCCCTTCTCTCCATGTACTCAGAGGCTCTGATATGGAGTATTAGATATACTGATATTTCTATTCAATAATGATTTTTTTTGTGACCGATCTTGAAATTATCAACTGAAAGGTTGAAACTTTAGAAATTTAACTTCTTCAAAATACAGCATAAAAGCTAAATGGTGTGAGGATTACTTTTGTTTGAGGTCCATACTATGTATATGTACTAGCTTGTTATTATTTTATAGAAATAATGTATGGCCTTATATGTGTGTCTGAAAAAATTATATGTGTACACCAACAAATTTAACCCGTGGACCACATCTTCTCCAATTTGAGTTTGAATCTCAGCTTGATTTGATTCAAGAACATATTGAACCCCCCTGTTATGAATGATTTGGGGGCTGTGAACTGCTGATGAGGCAGAACCAATTAGTTACCAATTACAACCCCGTGAACTTGCAAATCTCTTATTTGACAGTAGAAACATAGGCCTACTTCTACGCAAAATATGTCATATGACCCCTTGGGTTAGTGCTAGGACATGATATAAAACATCCATATTGCCACTCTTAAGAAATACAGTGTTTCACTAAAGTATTTTGGTACAAAAATATATTTGACTGCCTGAATCGGATATTTTCATTTAAACAATAACATATCATAACATGTTCTAGAAGTCTATGGTGTTTTTGGAGTAAGTTATTGGTTATTCTCAAATATTATTTCAAGAATTACTTGCATAGCTAAAACAATCCTAAAAATGTGAATACTAGTTTGTTAAGAATGAACCGAATTGAAGGAACTGAAATATCTAATAGCTTGGGGTCACATTTTTTATTGATTAAAAACTGTTGTAATTCCTCAAGTTGTACGTTCTTGTGAGGCCATATATTCTTTGTGCTGATCAATTATGATAACAATGCCAGGTTTAAAGCATACTCCCCATAATGTTTAGGTTGGGTTCATCTTGTTTAAGATTAGTTATGCATGATTTTATCCAAATTTAGGTGGTGCTGAATGAAGACTCATTTTTGTCTGCTTGAAAAGCATTCGGATGTGAATTTTAACATATAAAATATAAACTTTTAGGATCTGTTCCTGTTGTGGTTGGTGCTCCAAATATCCAAGATTTTGCTCCTTGTCCTGGTTCTCTTTTACATATAAAGAAGCTTGAAGATGTTGAGTCAGTGGCCAAGACGATGAAGCACCTTGCTGAAAATCCAAGTGCATACAATCAGACCCTAAGGTGAGGATAAATACTGTTTATTTTTTAATGGCAATTATGAGACCATAGGCTGACTGCAAATATTTTCTTCAATCTTCATTTTATTGTGTTCTATTTTTCTCAATGCTCATTTTTATCATTCAAATATTGTTTTTTTTTTGGCATCATGCTTTAATGTTTGTTAGGTGGAAATTTGAGGGTCCGTCTGATTCTTTCAAAGCCCTAGTTGACATGTCAGCAGTTCATTCATCTTGCCGGTTGTGCATTCACTTGGCAACAAGTATCTATGAGAGAGAGGAGAAAAGTACAAACTTCACAAAACGTCCGTGCAAATGTTTGAGGGGTTCAGAAACTGTCTATCATGTATATGTACGTGAAAGAGGACGGTTTAATATGGAGTCTATTTTCTTGAGGTATATTGGAAACTATTATGTTCATTGCCCTGATTTATATTTCATATACTACGTACATATATACTTGATGTTCTTATTGTTGCTTCGTGAGAATGACCTTTTAATTATGCTGTCAACATGCCGCATTGTACTCCTGTTTTATTTTGCCAAAAAGCCATGTTTTACCTTGTATTCCCTGTAGCCCAAAAAACGACCCTGATTGAAAAGTTTTTTTTCGTCCTCAAAAAAGTTATATTTCATTCATTGGAGTTATTTTTATGGTAATTTGCTAAAAGAATTTGCAAACAAGTTTGATATGATAAATATAGGTAAATGAAAGAAAAAATTATATGGCAAGTACAATTTCATGACTTTTAAGAGTTGCACCTTCTCATCACTTTTATGGCAATAATGTACATCTTAAAGTTCACATTTGATTGATGCATGTGGTGTAGGTATTCTTTAGCGTTTATTTTTTCCTCTGGGATCTTCCCAAATTTTGGTGGTGTCAAGTTTCAAATACCAGATCACCAGCTATTTTTGATAGGTCAACTAATTTAACAATGGAGGCCTTCAAATCGGCTGTGTTAAAGAAGTTCCAGTCTCTGAAGCATGTTCCCATTTGGAAACAAGAAAGGCCCCCGGTTCTGCGGGGAGGAGACGAACTCAGCGTGTACCGCATATATCCTCTTGGATTGACTCAGAGACAGGCGCTCTATACATTCAGATTTAATGGGGATAGTGAGTTAAGGAAGCATATAGAAAGCAACTCTTGTGCAAAGTTCGAAGTCATATTTGTATAATAAGATAAACTTCTAATTTTCATGTCATGTGACCAGTGACCTGATTAACTTTTAGATCAGTGTACTAGTGTAGGCTATAAATTTTGTAACCGGTTATTGACTTTATTAAGGTTGAGCCATCATGGGATCCTTTTGCTTTTTTTCTTACACGAATATCAGGTTTATGTAATGAAGTTGTTTATGATAGACATAGACCTCAAATCTTAATCCAGATATGCTTTTCCCTACTTTGAATTATAATATAATTTGCATTTCTGATTTCATACTGTCGCCACATGAAAGTATGAAACTCTCCCGCCTAATTCTTCCCAAAAACCATCAGCAGTCATAATCCCAAGGAATAATGAGGTTTTTTGAAATCGTTAGACAATTGAAGATAAGTTTATACAAGGAATTTCTATGGATTCTCAACTTTGTTGGTTTCCCAAGATATGTTCAGAAATCAGCAACTTTTGTCAATGATTTTAAATAAGATTACTCAAAACTTTAAATCCGTTATCAGGCTATCCGCTATCAGCATGGATAATAGGGGAGTTGATGTCGGTTGTGAATTGTCATGGACTCATTCAAACTTTTCATTATAGTGAATATAAGAATATATTTATAGTCACTTTAATAATAATTTCCATTCATGAATTTAATTACCGTTATGGTGAGAGTGTTGATAATGATAATATAATAACAAGAATTACAACAACAACAATACTAATGTTGAAATAGTGGGTTTTCTTTCCGCACCAAGTACTAGGTGCGAGAAGAAAATGTAATTGACTCTTTGGTAATCCGCTACGAAGAACAAGCGTCCCACACCGGAATTGCAGCCACATTCCATAACAGCAGCCCAGTTCTTCTATAAATAAAGAGGAGCTTCATCCATAACGGCTCGCTGTATTCGCTATAGCTAGTCATGGACCCGGGCCGGGTCCGGCCGGGCTTTTTTTGGGAAGGAAGGCTCGGGACTGGCCCGGGTAGCCACCGGGGTTCGAGCCGGGCCTCCGGTTTGGTTTTTTTTTTTTTTTTTTTTTTTTTTTTTGCTTTCCTAACCCCCACCCCCCCCATCCCCCTCCTAACCATCAAGCCCAACCCGGGTGTATCCCAAAAAATGAAAAAAAAAATCAATTAGGCCCGGACTCGGACCCGACCCGGCCGGGCCGGTTTGCCAAATACAAGGCCCGAGCCCGGACCCGCCCCCACCGGGCCTAGGCCGGACCCGGACCCGAGAACTAGGCCGTTTCTGGTCCCGCACAGTAGCGGGCCGGTCCCGGGCCGGGCGGCCCGAACCGGATCCATGACTAACTATAGCTTCTTCGAAGCGGTTGCAAAAGGCGGGTGTGAAAAGGCGCATGATGGGTATGAGGAGCTGTAATTATAGACGCCTCACGCCTAGACCCGTTTAGGCAGCGCCTTTTGACGCATTTTAAAACACTGTTTGAGGTGATTCTCCATTATTATGATAATAGATTATAATTCTATTAAAGAAAATTGATGTAGTATGTTATTAGTATAGATATACTCCGTAATATGTATTTCGATAATGAATACACTTGGTTGGAAATGCATATATTTCCAAATAGTTTTAATCAAAACAACTATTGGGCACGGCGGCTTACGCGCTCGTTTACTCTTCAAGTGTATTGTGTTTGTGATCACGAACTATTGATTTTCATTTGTCTTAGTCTTTCACTGCCTTTTCTTTGATCGTTTGCTTTCTACTTTCATGAGCTTTTGTAATCTATTACTTCGTAATTTTAATAAAACCTGTTTTTTCAAAAATAAAAAACAATTCATTTTCATTTTAATATAGGTGAATTCTATGGTACCCATAAGGTACCATACATTTGTCCACATGGACCAATAAGAATGTAGCAGTTGAATTATTTAAATCTAAATTAAAAATGATAAAATGATGTGATCCAATCAAATGAATGGTAAGTACGGTACCCATTTTTTAGAAGGGTATAGGAGTTGTCACTATCTATGAAGGAAAAGTCAGTTGTGCATATAAACGCACATAACACGTGGAACATCTTGAAGAGGCACTAGTCCTGCAAAAGAACTAGAACAATAATCCTCAAGAGCCAAGGACAAGATAAACATACGTACCTTTTGCTTCAACGAAAGGTCGCTGCCGCCTGCTGTCATGGCCTTCAAAATGGCCCCTCGCTCTGGTCCCTCTCTGCATTTCACGGCCGCCACCGCCGCCGCCACCACCGAGCGTTCGAACTTATCTCCCTATAATTCTCCTACATGGCATTTATCTCTGCCAACTTCGTAGAACCATCTTTATCAAACTCTAAAAAGTTCATTAACCTGTCCAAGCCTCCTAGGCTGCACGCGCCTCCGCCACATGCAGCGGCACCACAGGCTTCCGGATCCGCAGGGGTTGATTCTGCAAGGCTAGAGCCCAGGGTGGAGGAAAAAGATGGTTACTTTGTACTGAAGGAGAAGTTCAGGCAGGGCATAAATCATGCAGAGAAGGTTAAGATTGAGAAAGAGCCAATGAAATTGTTCATGGAAAAGGGAGTTGAAGAGCTTGCAAAGATGCCTTTTGAAGCCATTGAACAGTCAAAGCTCACTAAGGATGATGTTGACTCTAGGCTCAAATGGCTTGGCCTCTTCCACAGGAGAAAACATCAATGTATGTTTTGCTATATATCTTTTATGTTTTCTATGTCAATAGTTTCTTTCTCTTTCTTTTTGTCAAAGTACAAACTTACTGTGTTAGAAACAGTCCTCTCAACTTAGGAAGATAATTCAAGATGATATAAGTCAGTTTATACCTATGTTACATGGAAACGCGCGAAAGTCATGATGAAATGGGAAACGGGAAACGTCATTGCCTCAAAAATGCTTATTTGGAGAGTTTCCAAAGAGTTTCTGAAACAAAAACGCACTCTTTCCCATAGTTTCTGTGCTACATAGGTTTATACTCTTATATTTAGCGAGTATGGATTGACTTAACACTGATAGGAGGAGCTATCAGTTATATATGGTCTTCTTAGTGAGATATTTATATTGACCAGCATGGGAAATCTTAACACAGTCAATTAGCTAATTACTTAGCTCAACCATGCATCTCCTTTTAATATTGGGGCAATTAATTCAAATTCGCAAACACCCGAAACTTCAATGTATGAAGTAGATATTGTGAGCTTTAAATTTCAAGTGATCTTGGCACAGTGGACATGGTTTTTTTTCTATCACAAGTGTAAGTTCAAGATGCTAAGTGCAAACAGTTTATCTCCAAACATTTTGGGGTGAGCACTAAGTATCCTAAACTTACATTTGTCATCCTAAGTTTACATATCTTAAATAGACAATCCTCGTCAATGATGTTGAGATCAACTGTAATATAAAGTTCATTATATTTATTCACACAGTGAAATTTGAGTGCTAAACTCATATATCCTCTTAGTTTCAGGTATTTGAAATAGTTGTTCATTTAATATTTCAAACTGAAACTCTTATTATACTTGAGTTTGAATATATGTATTATAATTTGAATGTGAAAATAGATGGACGGTTTATGATGAGACTGAAGCTACCAAACGGGGTTACAACTAGTGCCCAAACAAGATACTTAGCAAGTGTTATTAGAAAGTATGGGAAAGAGGGGTGTGCCGATGTCACAACGAGGCAGAATTGGCAGATTAGGGGTGTTGTGCTGCCTGATGTGCCAGAGATTCTTAAGGGACTCGAAGACGTTGGCTTGACAAGTTTGCAGAGCGGGATGGACAATGTCAGGAATCCAGTTGGGAACCCTGTTGCTGGTATTGATCCCGAAGAAATCGTAGACACGAGACCTTACAACAACGTTCTCTCCCATTTTATCACTGCTAATGCGCGTGGCAATCCTGCTTTCACTAACCTGTGAGACCAACATATTTTAGTACCTTTGTGTTTGAGACATTATAGTACATTATTCTTAAATCTTAATAGATTGGATCATCATTTAAGACAGTAATCGGATTGAATTTTTTGTTGAGTTCAAGGTCACAGAAGCCTGTAAGTGTTGCTTTTATTTGGGCTTACTATACCTGACACTATTGACTATCTAGTTTTTTAGTATTACAAGTTAGCCCCTTGATCAACCAGTGTTTTAGCTCACACACTTTTAACACTGAAAGTTTATAAAGGATAATGTTATTAACCAGAATTGTGTTGTGTGATTTTATTGAACTTCGTGTTACTAATGCACTTAATAGTTAATAGGTTAAAATATTTTAAACTTCGGTTAAAAATAAAAAGAAAAGGGAATTAAATTACCTTAAAGATTACTTAAGGTAATCATAAGAAATCTCCAGGGCCATTTAATAATTTGATCAAACCTTTAGCGAGATAAATGTAATTAAATCTTGTATATTTATAAGTACTCAGATATGAGATTTATTCTTTGACATTCTGTGCAGGCCAAGGAAATGGAACGTTTGTGTAGTGGGTTCACATGATTTGTATGAGCATCCCCACATCAATGATCTTGCATACATGCCTGCCATTAAGGACGGGCAGTTTGGTTTTAACCTGCTTGTGGGTGGGTTTTTTAGCCCGAAACGGTGTGCGGAAGCAATCCCTTTGGATGCTTGGGTTTCTGCAGACGATATTCTCCCGATTTGTAGGGCTGTACTCGAAACTTTTCGGGACCTTGGCTCTAGAGGGAACAGACAGAAAACAAGAATGATGTGGTTAATTGATGAACTTGTAAGTTTTCTCATTTTTTTTTAATTTTCTTCTGCTAAGGATAAAATTCATACTTGTATAGGGGTAGCCTAAAAATCATAGGAGGCTACTTTAATAAATATTAAGTGTATCGATTTTGATGTTTACCAAATTTATATCTAAGTGTGATACCAAGTTAAGACTTGAGACGTAGCTTAGGATCTTATATCTGTGAGTTTATCTTTTTAGTTGGCCTAAGTTGACTTAACATAGCTATTAACGTTGCTATTCGAACCCGAGGTTTTATAAACTCATATAGATCTTTTTTATGTTCCTACAGGGGGCTCATAAGTCATAAGGTCTACCTGATCTTTTTTAATATAACTAATTGGTCACTTTGGTTAATCTATTTGAGAAGATGGGCTTAACTACACACATTTCAAAATGCAGGGAGTTGAGGGGTTTAGAGCAGAGGTTGTGAAGAGGATGCCACGGCAAGACCTGGAGAGGGCTGCTGCACAAGATTTGATTAAGAAAAACTGGGAGAGAAGAGAATATATGGGAGTCCATCCACAGAAGCAGAAAGGCTATAGCTTTGTTGGGCTCCACATCCCGGTGGGACGGGTTCAAGCAGACGAAATGGATGAGCTTGCCCGTTTATCCGATGACTACGGGTCAGGCGAACTACGGCTCACTGTCGAACAAAACATCATAATCCCAAACATTGAGAACTCCAAGATTAAGGCACTGCTTAAAGAACCTCTTCTTCACAGCAACAGATTCTCACCCGATCCTCCTATTCTGATGAAAGGGTTGGTGGCTTGCACCGGGAGCCAGTTTTGCGGGCAAGCCATAATAGAGACCAAAGGGCGGGCCGTGAAGATAACCCAGGAGGTTGAGGAACAAGTCTCGGTCACCCGGCCTGTTCGGATGCATTGGACGGGCTGCCCAAACAGCTGTGGGCAAGTTCAAGTTGCGGATATTGGATTCATGGGATGCATGACGAGAAATAAGGAGGGGAAGAGCGTGGAGGGTGTGGATGTTTACTTGGGAGGGAGAATTGGGAGTGAGTCACATTTGGGAGATGTGTATAAGAAGGGTGTTCCCTGTGAAGATTTAGTGCCTTTAATTGTTGATCTTTTAGTAGAGCACTTTGGTGCTGTTAGAAGGGAGAGGGAGGATGATGAACCTTAATTCATTACATCTACTACAATATAAAAGCAAAATCTATGAAAACACTGTTTTTTCAACAGTGTTCCCGCCCAGAAGAGTCTGATCAGTTATATTACATAAATAACCCTGTAAAAGTTAATTTCTAAAGGGTAAAATTGCACTAAGAGATTATCATTACATTGTGAACAGTTGAGCCGTAAAAACAGACATTACAGCTGTAAAAAATTGATATTACAGCCTCTTCTTAGTTACTGTTTGCTGATGGAATAGGCATCTCCATCCGAATTTGGTGGCTGGGCATGCTTTTTCTGAAATTAAAGCAAACTGATATCATTATAATTGTAAATATTTTGTTGGATGGTGTATTGCTCTAATAGTTTTATAAAATGATAAAAGGATAAGTGTTTGACAGCTCATTGGAACCATTTTCGTAAAAATAAATAAACATGAATATATGTTTGCATAGTGAATAGGCAATGGCATGCCAGGTTGCTATAAATACCCATGTCATCCATCACTTTTTACTATCCTTCATTGAGTTCCTCCTAAATACTTAATTGCTCAAAATGGTTGGCATGTGGTCTTTAATAAACCAGTTTGGCCAAGACAAAACATCTTGGACTGTCAAAGTAAGAGCGGTTCGGGTATATGCAACCCCAGCCTATGGGATTCATGGTGAATCCTTGCACTGCATTTTCCATGACTCCGAGGTTAGTTGTTTTCTTTTCAGTTTGATGTGTAAAAGTTGTAGTGATTCTATGAACTAACATGTGTCTACACAGGGAACAAAAATACATGCACACATTGTGAAAGCCCAGGTTCCAAAGTTTGAGCCATTGTTCAAGGAAGGAAAAGTGTATGCAATTAGAAATTTCCTGGTCCAAGACAACTATATGAATTTCAAGACAACGAGGAATGCTTATAAGTTGTTGTTCCTCAATAAAACTGAAGCATTTGAGATTTCAAAAATCAATTTCCCAATGAGGATGTTTGACTTTACATCAATTGCTGCCTTGCAAGCCGCCGAAGAGGTTGATGACAGCCACGCGATAGGTAAATTTTCATTAAAAATTGTTTTCTGTTAAATATTTGTTGTAAGGAAAAGTCATTATGAAAATTTCTATCGCTTATAGATGTCATCGGCAAGGTAACATCAATGTCACACCCTAAGGCACTAACAAAGCTCGGTAGGCAAACTCAGTTGGTGGATCTCACCCTTGGTGATGCTCAGTAAGTATTTTTAACTTAAGGTTTCATACTGCTGTACTATTAAATGCTCAAACTTATCTAATGTTATGATGTAGTGGGAATACGATTACTTGCACTTTATGGGAGGACTTGGTGGACCAGTTGATAGATTTTCTGAAAACAAAACCTAAAAAGATCTTTCTAATTCTTCAACTATGCCGTGCAAGGAAATTTCAGGGTATGTGTTCATAGCTATATGATTCCTATATCACATTCTTAGAGCGCATGTATGCAGTTTGTATATTTACACTTGACAGTTTAAATTTTTTAGGTCGTGTGGGTGTAACAAACATGTTCAACATGTCAAAGATGCTGCTGAACAGTGACAGCAAGGAGAGTGTGGAGTTTATAGCGTCGTAAGTATTTCATAAAGAATTGAAACTAAAAATTAATGTTTGTAATGTAATCAACTCATCACAAAAATGATATAGGTTTGGGCCTGATAATGATGATGATGGGGATGATCTAGCCTTGGGCAGTTTTGTTACTCCTACCCTTCAAGATGATCTAGAAAGCGGTGAAGTTAACTTGGTTTCTGTTGATGATCTAATGAAAATGAAAGAGGTGAGGTTTAACATATGCAATTGATTATAAAACAATGAATGTAATTTGATTGGTACAAATTGATAACATTTTGGGATGTATTTTGTTCATAGGATGGCAAGCATTGGGTCTGTGGAGAGATATTGGCAATAGACAGTTACCGAGATTGGTACTATATTTCTTGCAAGGGGTGTAGTAGAAAAGTGAAATCTGAAGGTGATAGTTTCAGGTGTGGAGCGTGCAACACTACAGAAGTTGTTCTGAGGTTAGAAATGTTTTTCATATTTGGATTTTTTAAAGTGCCAGAATACAGACCTACACTAATGTTTGTGATTTTTGTGAGTTTTCAGGTACAAGGTCAATGTGAGGGTGATGGATGAAACCGGTCATGCTTCCTTTGTATTTTGGGACAAAGAATGCACTGCTTTGGTAGGAAAGACAGCAAATACTCTTCGTGAAGAGATTGAAAAGGTTTTTATAAGATATGTTTTAATGTTTAATGTTGAGATAGGTATGAGGAATGTACAAAGTTTAATATATATAAGTTCGTGGAATATACAGAAAGGTGCTGGACTTTACTATTTTCCAGTTGAAATTGATGCATTGGTTGGAATTGAGGGGTTGTTTCGAGTTCAAACAAAGAGTGAAACTATAAGCTACAGGGGTGTGCCAACGTTTAGTGTAATTGGGATGAATTGTGATCCTGCCGTTGTGGGTTTGTACAAGAGCAAGAATAAAGGAAAAGCAGTGGAGGATGAAGATGATTTCGCGTTGCTCAAAAAGGAGTTTTCCGTGACTGAGGAAGTATGTGTGATATGCCTTATAATTTGTGACTTGATGTTTGGGTTGACTATTTGATAATTACTACCCCTATTAAATTTAGAATACTTCTGTGACTAAAGTCTTTTAAATTTGGCAGGTCATCCCACTTGAAGAGGAGACAAGTCCCCTGCTGACCAAGGGACAAAGGAAAGCACTACAGATAAACAATGATGGCATCAAGAGGAAGCTGTTTGATGAGTCCTCATTTATCCATCCTGTGAAGAGGTTGCGGAAAGTGAAGGTGGAAAAGCAGTAGGAGTCGCAAAATTACTATGTTTTTGGCAACTAAAGTACACTATGTATATGTATCAGTTGTGTGTTTTCGGTGTTTTCATGGACCTCTATATATTTTTTGTGCCTGTAATATCTTAGGAAAAAAGATCAGGTTATGATACAAACTTTTGATGCGGATTACTTGCTAGGTAGTCCATTTTGATCTTATGTTTGTAAGGAATGGCATTTGCCAAGTGTTATGTAACCTATTCTTAATCTAATGCAATCATGTTGTGTTCCAATTTCCAGTTATGTTAATTTGTTGTAGAACATTACATTTAAGCCTGCAAAAAACTCTACCCTACCTCAACCACTGTTGATTTAAATACATAATAGACTCACTAGATCGAAAATGGAAAATATGTCTTACTAAAACTGAAAAACCCAAATTGAATAAATATTAGATAACTATAAATATCAAAAAATTTGTCTCTGTAGTTAAATATAAATATCCATATTTTGAGTCTGTATGGTTAAATATTAGTGGCCACCTCATAAAAAAAAATTAAGAAGTCATGATCAGTAAAAGCAGAAAATAGTTTAGACAAATGGATACAAGGTAAATAACTATATGTAAATAAATACATGTAATGAATAATATAAGGTAAATATATATGTAATATGCAATATAAGAACCATATAGACTACCGAAATTGTTTTTATGCGGTATATCATCTGCCATATTAAATAACAAATCAAATTGAAATTGAAGCTCATGTTTTAAATGTAAATATATATTTTTAAATTTATATTTTAGATAATAAATAATAAAATAATGTTTTAAAATAAACTAAATGTTGTGGATAATATTAATATTGTGGATAATATTAATTGGAAAAAATATAATTGTGATGAATCAGTGAGTATACTTTAATATGGTTATTATTATTGAATATAATTTACACATTAAAATATAATTGGAAAATAAATATTTTAGGTAATATATTTAGATAATAAATACTCCGTAATAAATAATAAAATAATGCAAAAAAAAAACAAATGGAAATTGTATTGTACTAAGTATTTGTAAATTGGAAATAACCATAAACAACTATGTGATTTAGATTTTTATGTTTTAAGAACTATACGTATTTTTGAAGCTCAGGTTTTAAATGTAAATCTATATTTTTAAATTTATATATTTGGATTATGAATAATAAATAATATAATCATAAAATAATGTTTCAAAAAAACATTGTGGATAATATTAATTGGGAAAAAATATAAATGTGATGAATCAGTGAGTATACTTGAATATAGTTAGTATTATTGAATATAATTTAAATAATAATTGGAAAATAAACATTTAAATAAATATTATAGATACTATTTTTAGATAATAAATTGTAAAAAAAGACGAAAAAAAAAACAGATTGAAAACTAATGGAAATGTATTGTGATGAATCTGCAAGCGTACTGTACTAAGTATTTATGAATTGGAAATTACGATAAGCAACTATGAGATTTAGGTTTTTATGTTTTAAGAACTATACGTATTTTTGAATCTCGGGTTTTAAATGTAAATATATATTTTTAAATTTAAAATTTTCAAAAATAGGTAGATAATTTAGAAATGAAGTAGGAAATAATGATTGATAGGTACATAATTATTCAAGGTGTTGGATACCTATACCGTGAATAATAGTTATTCAATAGGTACTCGGTATATGGTTTAAAAAAAGAAGACATAAGTATGGAAAACGTTTTAATATGGGTCATATGCAATATCAAATTTTAAGCAAATAAATATAAGAAAGTAGGAATTATCTTGCCTCAAAAAGTGGTCATAATGATGGTTTATTACCTCAGAAAGAGTTGAAGATAGACTATCAAAATTTATTTTATAAGGTATATCATCTGCCTTCTCAAATGATAAATCAAATTGAAATTGAATCTTAGGTTTTAAATGTAAATATATAAGGATTATTTCACAATTTATATTTATAAATAATAAATAATGTGGAGATAAAATAATGTTTTGATTTATATTTATTTCATGATAATATTTATCATACAAAATTACGAAAAATTGTACTCTGTATGAACCACACCATTTATAATTATTCAGTACTACTATTGATAAGTAGCCTTGATTATCACAGAGTCCAGAAAACAAAAAGTAGCCGTATTGCAGGTATGGAGTAACTTTTTACACTCACGAGAGGTCGTCATGATGGTGTTTTTCATTCAAAGGGTGTTTAACATATACGCATCTAAGATATGGAGTAACTTTTTACACTCATGCGGGTGATATACAGCCGTTTTGCAGCATATAGGCGGCTGTCAAATGTGAGAGGTCAGGATTATAGGTTGTTTTATTTTAATAAGAGTTTAAGGTAGATTAAATAAAAAAAAATTATAAGGATTTCATACGCAATATATAAATAAAAATGGAAGATTTAATATTAAATCGGGATACATTCCGTATATTTTACCATTTCTTTTTTTTAATTATTTCATAACGAAATAAAAAATGTATGAAGTACCATTAATAATTATTCAGTATCACTATTGATATATAGATAAGTAGGTTTAATGATCACAATGTATAGGAAAAAACTTTTCACAACTGATGTAAAAGCAAAAAGGCAGCCGTTTTGCAGCTCTTAGGAGACAGTCAGATTTAAGAGCTCATGATGATGGTTCTTTTGCCTTAATGAGTGGTAAAGCTAGACTATCGAAAATCTATTCGCATGCAATTTATCATATGCAATTTATCATATGCAATGTCAAATAAAAAAATAAATTGCTATGGAAAGTTTAATTATTAAATGGAGATTCATAATTTACAATTTATTTATTTTTAAATAACGGGTATGAAAAATACTATTTTATTTTATTTTATATTTAATTCGTGATAATAATATTAATCTTGCTGAGTCACGCAAACAAGCTGCTCTGTATGAACTACCAGTTACATTTCTCCAGTTTCATAATTAGTATAGCTTGAAATAGATAAAGTGGGTTTAATCATCACAATGCCTAGCAATTAACTTTTCACGACTGATGTGAAAGCAAATAGCCAGGACCCTGGAGGCACTCAGATGTGATAGGTGATAATGATGGTCTGTTTTGCTGCAAAAAGTCTTTAAGCCTAATCTAAGATAGGGTTTATACGTGTCATTGTATGCATGAACAATGAATTGACTATTAAAATATGCAACCCTGCTATAGGTACCCCAATTGGTACCCCCAATTTGTACTCCAACCTGTTTTTGTGGCTCACAAAAGCCCACCTCAATAAATGAATTGCTTCAATTTAATGAGGTGCTTTTGTGAGCCACAAAATTTGGGTGGGGGTACAAATTGGGGGTACCAATTGAGGTACCTTTAGCATTTTTCTAAAACATAATTTGGCAACCTTGATAAGCAATTAAAAAAGGACTTGACAATTAAAATAAATCGATTATCGGCCACTCTTTCCACCAATCAAATTAGAATAATTATTTTTCGGGTAACAAAATACTATTTGTTTTAATATTTAATTGCTTTTATACGGAATAAGTGTCATACGGAGTACTACATAACCAGCAAAAAGGTGTAAGCTACAATGTGTAATTAATAAGTATCATACGTGGTAGTAAATATATCTCATAATAGAGAATTAGGTTTTGCTTTTAAAAAAATACATAAGCAGGTCTAATTATCACAATGTCTAGCAAAAATAACTTTATAGAACCATGTGAAAGCAAAAAGCAAAAACCATGGGCAAACAGACAGTTGCGAGATCATAATGATGGTTTATTACCCACAAAAGTGTTAAAACCATATCTAAAAGATATTTTGCAGGACTTATTGCATGCGTTAAGTGGATTTGACTTTGAAAATAACGTTTGGACCCTTGATGAGTACGGAGTAAATAAAAAGGGCCTGGCTATTAGACAAGTGAGCCGCCCTATGCACCAGTCAGGTTAGACAACGTGGTGGCTATTAGGTTTAAAACAATGATGATGATAGTGCGAAATACAAGGGAGATGCTTCAATATAAATAGAGTGTTCACCTACTTACTTTCTCAAGCTTTCCACATCAAGTACAAAGAAATAGCATTGAAGTTAATGTGCTGAGGTTTTTGGTGTACCTACATCAGGTAAAAATAAATTTAAAAGTCTTGAACTCAACCCATACTTAGCATTTATTGTGTCGAGTGCCATTAAAGGCTCAAGTTTCTCTTGACACATCAATATATAATGAATATTTTTTATGTAACTACCTTTAAAGGTTAATATGAAAATTTTATGCAAATTTCATAGTACATTTCATCAAATGTTTCTTCTGTAATTTTTTTACATCTAAAGTTTATTGAAAATCTAATCCGTACAGAAGAAAATGATTGCATGCATGCCTGCGTTTTATGACTAAAATTCTTATATATGTAATTTTGAAATTATGTGTAGAGAAAATGGGGAAAAAACTTTTTCCAAATGTGATTTGTAATGTCTGCGGCAGCAGTGAATGGGGGCATCTCATAGTGAAGTGTGTTGTATGCACAAATGCACAACATCGGTACTGCATGAGGGAGGTGTCTTTTGATCTTGATCTTAGGTGGATGTGTGAAGAATGTGTAGATAATGTTCACCGAATGGCTGAATTGGACTCTTTTGGCATGATCCCTGAGATTAAGCGTGAGTTTGGAATGGCTGATGATCACCCATTTCAGTTTCATGTGAAGGAAGAAATTCCGGAAATGGTTGATGTGCAGCCATTTAAAACAATGGTGAAAGAAGAAGTAGAAAACCCTGATTTCCAGCCATTAGCATCTCAGGTTGAAGCAGAGATGGTTTTGATGGCTGATTCCCACCCTACAGAGGGCGTGGTAGAGGGTTTGGAGATGGCAGATAGCCCCTCCACTCCCAGGCGTTCTCCCCGAAAGAAAAAGCTGAACAAGAAGTATTTTGATGGGGAGATGGTGGTCACAATGGACTTTAAGTGGCTGACTGGGGAGGTTGAGGTTTAAAATGGTGGTTGATGCATGGCTAATGTAATGTACTTATTGTGATGGTTAATCTGTGTTTTGTATGAACAGGAAGGAATATCTACTGTACTTAGTTTTTGTTAAGCCATATTTTCCACTTAGGTCATGCATGGCTTAAGTTCTGGACTTGGTTTATGGTTGTGGTTGTTAATGGTTTTTTCTTGAAAATTTGTGTCATGATAATGAATGAAGTCTTTTTTTGGTTGGCATTCTTGATGCTATCAATGTTTGTGTATCTAAATATGTTAAAATTTCAATTCTATGTCGCAAGTTCCAGATAGAGAGAAAATCGTGTTGCAGTTGAGTCCAATACGCCATGCCTAAGCTCTATAAGTCTACAACAATAGGCCCAAAGAGAGGAACTTTGCCGAACTATACCTACGGTAAACAGGTTATTTCATATATGATTGAGTGTTAAACAATAGTATTAAACAGGCATCACATACGGAAATACGAAGTATTTGCTTCTTAGGGTTTGGTCGTACTCTTTTTTTGTGTTTTGTGTAGTTCTTAAGTTTGATTGAATCAGTGGGTGCCAGGTAAGAAAAAGTAGGATTGAATGAGGAGTTAATTGTGAGATTAATAGTGCATGATAGGGTTGATTGTTAATAAGACTACCTTTGATGCAAAATACTTTTCCATCATCAAATCTTTTGAACATGGTGGGTTATTTTAAAATAGAAATTTAAAACATGGCATTAGAAAAGTGGTGAATCAAGAGTAAATTGATAAAAGGGTAAAAGTAATAACCTCAATTATCAAGAGTATTTCCATTTGTAAACTTTCGATTAGTAAACAAAATAGATAAGTTAATTTCAAGCATATTAGTAACATCGTGTAATCTCTATGAGATGGAATAGTTTTGTAGCAGTTGTAGTAAAACATAGTCGTGTAAGTGATACATATAATGAGCCAGTTTTAGAAAATATTTTTGCTGAGATATTAGATGCTATAATGATGATTAAAGATGGTGTGGTGTTTACCTTATACACACTCATCAAACTCATCTTCTTCAAACTCATCTTTCGCATCTATGAACATCAGCAAAGATAGGGACAATAAAAACAAATATTAAAAGGTGATTATTTAAAATAACTAATAAATTGAATAGACTGACAGATGGTTAATATAATAACATGCCAAATGATTTACATAGCAATATGAAAAGGAACAGGTGTTTCGTATATGGATAACAAACTAAGAAAAAACATTCAAAGATGAAAACAAGTATTTAATTAAAAATCATATCAGTCATATTTCATTCGTTCTGTTGACGTTTTTCGTTAGAATGAACTGGAACATATTACCCTATGTTTATTGATCTAGGGTCTTAAATTCACATGATTAGAAATGATTCATGGTGTGTATCTATTAAATATGGTATACACATATTTCTGGTGTATTGTGTATAAAACACAAAAAAAAAAATGTATCATGCATATCTGTGACATGAAAAGGGGCAGGAAGAGTGTATATCAGAAAAGGGGTAAGATGGGTGTTATAGTACGGCATTAAAAGGGTCTTAGGTTATTACGTTAGATATCAGTTGAAGTAAATCTCTGTTAGATTTCATTTAGTAGTGTGAATAGGTGTTAAATCTAACTGAGTGAGTAATACAGTGTGTGTTAAATGTTATATAAAGTTTTACTTCTTTACAATGTTATTCACATCTCATAAAGTTTGTTTAGTTGCTATGAGTAAAACAGAGTTTAAAACCAGCATGTAGGTGTGATTCTATTATGATGTGAGTAATGTGAGGAATTGTTTAAATAAAAATCATAGTTGATATATGTTATTTGAACAATAAAACAATTATACGTGGCTAACGTATTAATTATAAAATGATTAAGGTTGGTAAAAATTAGTTGGGGGAATCATGATTGAGGGTAAAGCGTGAGTGCGTTATTAAAATTTGGCATTGGAAGGGACTTAGATTGACATAATGGGTCATGGTGTGTATCCATTAAATATGGTATAAACATATTTCTGGTGTATATTGTGTAAGAAAAAGAAAAAAAATGCATCATATATAACTATGACATGAAAAGGGGTAGGAAGAGCGTTTATCAGTGCATGAAGGGTGTTAAGAATGTATTGGAAAAAGGTGGCATAAATTTCATTACATGGTGATGTTTGATTAAAAGTTGTGGGAGGGATGTTTTGTGACATTAATCCGAGCATAAATAAGCTAGGGAGAACATAATTTCATAATTGAAGAAAAGAGTGATTTAAGTGTTAAGTGTGAGTGCCTTATTAAAATATGGCATTCGAAGGGTCTTGGGTTGTAAGTTAGGCACCAGTTGAAGTAAATCTCTGTTAGATTTCATTTAGTAGAGTGAATTGGTGTTCATTTAGTGTGTTAAGTGTGAGTTAAAGTTTCACAATAATTAAAAAATGTGGCTAAAGTCTATAATTGATACATGTTTATTTGAACAATAAAACAATTATATGTGGCTAAAGTCTTAATTAAAAAATGATTGATGTTTGTTAAAATATGTTGAGGAAATTATAATTGCATTGACTTTAATTGCATAAATGAGTCACCTAAGGGTAAAGTGTGAGTGCCCTATTAAAATATGGCATTGAAAGGATCTTAGGTTGATATAATGGGTCATGGTGTGTATCTATTAAATATGGTATAAACAGTAGTTTGTATAGAGATCTGTTTACCAAAAATTGTAAAACCAGAGAATAAATAAAAATTATACAAGGTACTGTCAACCAAAATAACTTTTATAAAAAAAAATTATATAATTGACTTCAAAAAAATTGATGTACATTGTTGAAATAAAAATACTTGAAAACCATAGATAAGGTTGATATTAAATATGGTCCAAGGTTAGACAAAACTACAAGGGGCATGCTTCAAGCAGTAGGTGTCTAATGGACTCCGAAATTAATATGGTGAGTCAACATTTGAAAATATGCACAGCTGAGTGGGTAATCAAAATGAATTTTTGTATAGTACAAAGTATTAATTCAAAAAAAACTAATTGCATATAGCTTGGAGAAAAAGTCTGTTTTAGGTGCAACAAACAGTCCAGTTGTGCCAGAAACATAATATATCCTGATGATATTATGATTTTTAACTTCGGTCATTCGAATGTTGATATTTTAGTAATATATTCGAAAATTAGGATCTTTGGATTTGAGTTTCAAGACATACGGTCAAAAACTTTGACAGTTAGTATAAAAAAATTAAATAATCATACAAATGATAGCAGATTAACAAACACAATTAACCAGAGAATCAGTAAACGTTCTACCTAAATAAAATACCTATTTTTTGCGCACTGTTAGTGTTGACCGAGTAAATGGTGGCTTCATCTTTAGCAAATCCAGATCTGAAAACTATTAACCAGAAAGTTAGATCTAACATTATCTCAACTAAAAAAATATATAAAATCCTTGAGTCACAAGAAACTTATCTCTTCCAAAAGCATCCTGCTAGCCTGCGTTTGTTCGTGAAGGAGAGATAACGGATCTGAACGAGGTTGATTCAATTTCAAAACACATACGATATGTTTTAAATGAGTTATTAGGTATGAACCCGAAATTCTATTTAAAACACGATGTGTATATGGAACTTGAACTAATACTTACCGGTGCAACTACGATGGGAAAGCCGTTGATGAAATCCAACTCTTGCTTCGCCTTTCATCGCACCAGCCGGTGTGAAATCCGTCGATAGGAGGCGAATCGATGATGCTCCTTTGGGCGGAGTATTCCAGAGGGTTGGTGGTATACGAAGAGAGAGATAGTGGGAGGGCGGTGGTCAGATGCAGAGCGGTGAGTTGTGAGGCGGTGTAGAAGGGAATGGGAAACCCTACCGATGGTATTCAATATATCGCTCGCAGTCTAATGGGAAAAGGGTGGGTTGGGCTGGGCTTCTAATAGATTAAAGATGTGTAAGTGTTGGACCCAATTAATAAAAATTAGAATTGAATGGGCTGCAATGGTTGGCCTCTTTTGAATAAAATGATGATCGTTTTGCAACATTGTTTTTTGGCTTATCAGACTTATTAACCAACTTTTTAACCAAATATGTAACTTTTATTGTTGCGCGCTAAACAGTGTTATAAGTAGAAAAGGTAAGGTCGTAGTTAGTTTTTCTGGCTATATTGCATGAGATTATCGTAGAATCGTAGATAACCATTTTAGATATTTGTACATATAATTCTTTCTTTAGATAGAGTTTAAAAGAATTTCTTAAAAGATACACTTTAAAAGAATTTTAGATGCATTTGAGATACAATTTAAAAGAATATTTTCCTTTAATCAGCTAAATCATCCAACGCAAGCGCTTCTGTCATAGGTTCATAACTTTCAACTTCGTTGGGGAAAAATCAACTGATTTTAATGCCACCAAATGGGCTTTGATCATTATTATTCCGTATCATATTAAGAGTTACTTTTAAAATGTTTACATTAGTTACACGACTTATTCTACAAGGATTCAATATGATGTACCACCTGAAATATGTTTATTGGCTGATTCCTCTTATTTATTCAAAAAATCAAAATATATTTTATTAATCATTGATTAATAATATAATGACAAAATTATATGAAAAAATAATAAAAATGGTACAGAGGAATAACCGTAGCTTCTTGCATGTGAGGTTAACCACTTTTTTATTATTTCATGCAGATGATAATTCCAGTGAACGTGCTGTAAATCGGAGAATATTACAAAATTCCCGATTTCAAAAATCTCTTACCGGTGTTATGGGAACTATAAATCAAATATCGTCGAGTGTCGACCATTTCCCCATTAATGGATGTCACAGCTGGTAAATACACCAAAATGCGATGGGTTCACTGTTTTTAACTAATATTATTTTACTCATTGTATCTTTTACTCTTTGATTAATAATAGTTATCCTTCTTATAATGTATAGCAAAAGTCGAATGCTGAAAAATTAGTGTCAAGTGTCTTTTCTCAACAAGTTCCAGTCTTGCTTGATAAGAGACCAAATTCCAAGACATGTACATCAATTTCATTTAGAATCTACTAGGAAGTGTTCCATAATTTGTAATTATCAAATTGTATGATGATTACGTTACATATTGGCATAACATACGTATATTACCTATATCTAATGTTTGTGATTAACTTAATTGCAATTACATTTTATGTCTGACTATGCTTACACACCAGCCAGGAACTCTCGCACCGTGCATCGCACGGGTACAATACTAGTTTCTCTAATTAAACCGTGGGTGTTTTCTCTTTTCTATGCATATAGTTAGTAGTATACTTGTATAGGTATAATAACTTCAATTGGTAGGGACAATGCAAAATCAAAACTCTGGGTACAAGATTATCATATTGTGTTGTTACAAAATGCTGATTTAGAGCTACATTGTGATAGCATGAAAATTATCTAACTTGTTAGGGCTCTAACGAAATGAGTACGAGCCTGAATTGAACTTCGTTTGTGACCCTTGGATGTAAAAGTTTGTTTGTGACAACACTTCTGTGGGATAAATTTCATGAATAGAAGACTTTTTTCTTGAATGGAAATAGATACACGGAAAAATGCATCGTATAAATTGGTGTGAGACCGTTAGACCCTTTGATTTTTTATATTGCAAAATGACAAATAAAGTTGTATTGAAGGCCATGGAATAACCAAGTTGAATTATAGGAGTACATCATTTTTAACATGATAGTATTATATTTCAACAATTTTTTGACATGATGTGTAGCATTCGACATGATCCTGGTTCACAACTAAAATTCTGACCATTTTATAGTATGAAAAGTATAAAGAATGTTAATGCAAAATCACAAACGGTGCAAGGTGAGGTATATATAATTCAAATCATGTCTTTCGACTCTTCTTTCTTTCAGAAAGTCTAATAATATTATTTAGAATGATCTTAATGACTTCAAAAGTAGATCTATAATACATAGATGTCTATTACTTGAAACCGACATTGAATAATCTATTTTTGATTAAAAATATTAATTTGAACGAACTAAATAAAATTGACCAGTGGTGCACCAGACCCATTTCATCAATGCAGCAGTGCCCCGCTTTAAAAAATCTTTGGGTCCGCGGTCCGCCACCGAATACGTATGCTACCGCGGGTCTTTAATACTTTCTCCATTGCAGCATTTTGATTTGCAAAAAGCAAATTACAAGTTCGATTAGGGATAGCGTTTATATCTTAAAAGAGCAGAATCATACTTTACAAACTAGAAAATTGAGATGACAATAACATACGGACAATAGAGTATTTAAATACACTACTTCCGTAGGCTCAAGGTTCCCATGACAAAACAACATAATTGTTTAGACAAAAAATAGAAAGTGATTCAGTTTTTTTACGAAATCATTAATGATAATTGTGACGTGATAGATTTATTATTTGTAATATTTGATGATTAAATTATAGAGTGTTAATAATTTTTTTTCTAAAATAGAAATGAGAACATGGGATGTTTGAAAAGGAAAAGTGAAAAACTTAAACTCAGATAGAGAGAATACACGCTATGATTATTTATTAAACATGTTACCAACGTTTTATGTGAGCTTTATTTATAGCATTGCCTTTTGGCTTTAGGAACGTACAAGACAGTGACATTCATGAGTAGATCACGTTTAAGGTGGACCAATTGGCCTATTCATGACCTTCAAAAACAAATTGGCCAATTCATGAGATTTCCCACACATCTCATAGTGTAAGTTATCTGTTTTGCACTAGAGCTCTAAAACACGTGACATTTATTTTAATCTCACTAATCAAATGAGCAACAAAAAAACCCTGCACGAGTCTAAGCTCGGGTTTTCCGTTTTCACCGAACATTATGGTAAGTGGTAACTTATAACCCTACTGTTATTGGACAAAAGCATACACATATGACATATCAATATTTTTTTGGGATATCTCAAATAAAAGTAAAAAGTGTGAAATTTTGAAAAAATCACGATATTCCCCCTCTAAATAGTCGTGCATTATGGTTATTTAAAAAAAATGAAGTAATTGAATCTATTGAAATTTTAGATATTAAAGCCTAAAGGTAGAGTTGAATATGTCTGAGTCGTGAAAACTATTTGGTGAAATAAAGACAAATAAAAAAGACAAATATATATCAAATGGTGAACTATTTAAGTCCATATATAATTTCAACCAAAAAAATCAATCATATTTTATACCGGGTAATTTTTTTTTTTTTTATTTTGATTGTGCAATAAAAATAAGTTAACGTTTGATAAAGAAAAAGATTACGAACTGTGACTAAAATTATTTGAATTGATCCGATTCCAGATTATCGATTCGAGCCTTGCACTGTTGCACAGATTAAAATCTGAGTTGCACAATTGTTCCCGGCATTATCCAATATGAAATTCAAATATAAAGTATATAATAAAAAAGATAGAGCTGTATATTTAGATCTACAGGACTGCAACTTAGAAGAAATTAGGATGGAGTTGCATACTCCAATCAAAGACAAAAGCTTTATCTATTAGGGTGTATTTGCAAAGGATAAAATAATGTTTTTTTTGTCTTTTTGCCTTAAAGGATATGGAAGTATGTTTAATTTGAAATTGTTTTTCACTTTTCCTGTTATGTAAAATGTATTTTATCGAACATTTTCATTTTTTTAATTTTTAAAAATTTACTTTTTTCCTAGTATACAAGTATTTAATATAGAATATTTTCTCAAAAATCAATTTGAAAAATGACTTTTTAAAATAGAACAATCACAAACATTATCACCATTAGGACAAAATTTATTCTTCTCTATTTTTTAGTTATATAAATAGAATAATCCAAAAGAGTTGTTATTTTTGGATTATGATAATCTAATGATCCTAGGCAATTTTATATATTACTTCTGTTCCAAGAAATACTTTTTCTTTGCAAAATCATTCCAAGAAATACTTCTCACTTTGACTTGGCATGCTTACTAAAAAAGTGGAAATAAAGTGAAAATGAATAATTGTGGTTTAGTAAGAAAAAAGTAAATGAGTATTTATCAAAAAAATTCAAAAGAGAAAATAGGAAGAATTTTTTGGACATTGCAAAATAGTGAGTGAAAATAATTTTGTCCGAGGAGTAACAACTTTTTGGTGAAAAAGTTGATTGATAAGTTTGATAAGCCGAAAAACAGTGTTGTCAAACGACCTCTAAAGTTCATATTAATTACTCCCTCCGTAACATAAAAATCTTCCCACTTTCCTTTTTCGTCCGTAACAAAAAAAAAATCTCATTTCTAAATCTTCTCATCATACCCTCAATAATTCTGAAAATAATACACTATTACAACTACTTTTTTTGGATTTATCCTACATTCCATCACATTATTCTACTATCTTCCCATCATAGACTCAATATTTCATATCCTCTTTCACTATTCTTAATCTACCTACTTTTGAAATGGGAAGGTTTTTAAGTTACGGAGGTAGTATGTTTACGACAGCCGGGCCAACCGCGTAAAAGAGGTCTACCCTCCACGTGTCACATCTAACGGCTTAACTTATACCCCCTCCGTATCAAATTAATTGACATGTATGCTTTTTCACGTAGTTTAAGGCAAATATATGTAAAGTTGGAGGTTTTTGGTACTGTAGCGGTACTGTAGCAGTACTGTAGCGGTACTGTAGCTGCTTTTTGGATGGGTTTATTTCTAAAAAAGAGAAATGAGACATTTATTTTGATACGTCCCAAAAGGGAAAGCGGGTCAATTAACCTATGTTTAAAAAACCGACCCGACCCGGCCGGGTTGACCCGGAACCCGGTGACCCAGACAAAAAACCGGTTCGGTTTTTTCAAAACCCGGAAATGGTCAAAAACCGGAAAAACTCGGCTAACCCGGGAAAATCTGGTCAAGACCCGGACCCAAGAAACCCGAAAAACCCGGTAAAACCCGGTTTTTGGGTGTTTTTACCAAAAAAAGTAATTTCTTTTTTATTTTTAATGCATTTTTATACCAATAAAATTGTAATTTCAATACCTTAAAAAAAACTACGTAATATACTTATATATTTATTTAAGAATGAACATCATGCCAAATTATAATATAGATGTACAATAAAAATATCATTATATATTTTTATAAGATCAAAATATACATTGAAATATTATAAGAGTGTATTAAATGCCTAATAAGTAGTATTGTTTGTTGATTATTATGAATAATAACTAATTTTTATTATAATTTTATATATAATTATATGTTTACTATTATTATATAGTTGTATAATCATTGACCGGTTTTCCGGCGTTGACCGGGTTGACCCACATGGTCCGGGTTGACCCGTGACCCAGTCATGTGGCCGGGTCACTCACCGGTCCGGTTTTTACAACATAGCAATTAACCACAACCGTGTGAACGCGATGTTGACGTCAGCTCTCCAAATTATTCCATGTGACACCTGACAGTCATGTGGCCGGGTCACTCACCGGTCCGGTTTTTACAACATAGCAATTAACCACAACCGTGTGAACGCGATGTTGACGTCAGCTCTCCAAATTATTCCATGTGACACCTGACAGTCTATCCAACCTGTCTTACCACCTCATCCCCAAAAGTGAAAGACTTTTGTACATAGTCAAACCTTTCCAGGTGACAGGTCACCCCCCACGTGTGAACACAATATCTGGTCGCACTTATATACACACTATCCTATATCACTCCCTTCTCCGCTTAAGACCGGCCAAAAACAGTGCTTCGATCATGCAAAGGTTGACCGACAGGCTTAAGCAAACGCCCAGGGATTTTTCACAGCCCCCGCGCCGCCAGCGAGTCTTACCAGCGATAAGGAGGATTCCGTCATGGTCTCCGCCCTCAAGTGTGTCATAGATGGAAGCGCACCGCCGGCGCCGCCAATGGTGTCTTGTCCTGCCGTTGTTCCGCCGGAGTTCAGCGAAGGTGAAAAGAGGAAGAAAAAGGCGGGAACGAAATCAACGAATAAGAAGAAGAAGAGTTACAGGGGAGTGAGGCAGAGGCCGTGGGGAAAGTGGGCGGCGGAGATTCGGGACCCTCGGAAGGCGGCGAGGGTTTGGCTCGGGACGTTCCGAACCGCGGAAGACGCCGCCCGAGCCTACGACAGAGCCGCCGTTGAATTCAGAGGTCCGAGAGCGAAGCTCAATTTCTCCTTCTCCGATTACACCTCTCCAAACACGCCGCCGGAGCAGAGCACGTCAAGCGCCTCTTCAACGTCATCTCATCCCCGGCAGCAAGGCGACGAGGAGTGGTCAGCGGCGGGTACGTGGAATGAAACAGGAGTATGCGAATTTTTAGGAGACCAGGATATTCAGGAATGGCTAATGATGATGGATTTTAATACATCAGAGATTGCTTCCTTTTCGCAGTTTGGGCTATTTGTCTAGTTAAGAGACAAATTCCATACATTTTTTTATTACAACCATACTTGAGGTATACATTTTCGTACACACACTTAGACCCTTCAAATGCGTTGTGTTTGTATACAGACAAAAAAAACACTTTACAAACACGAGTGTGTAAGTGTGTGTACAAAAAATGTGTAACAAAAGTTTTTTCCTTTTTATTAAATCCCATGCAGTTGTCCGAAATTATATTGCACCTAGAGAATAATTAATATATTTATATACTCCATATAATTTATAATTTTTATACTTTTATGATTTATTTTGAATAGGGAAAATTTGTATATGATATTAATATTCAAAATAATTTGTATTAAAAGTATTATTGATTATCGTTCACAAAAAAAAATCAATTTGACAAACTTTTTCAGTTGTGTAATAATCAATAAAAGTAAATATAAAGTTATTTTTCTGT
The DNA here is from genome assembly GCA_945859915.1 of Cuscuta epithymum. Taxonomy (NCBI): domain Eukaryota; kingdom Viridiplantae; phylum Streptophyta; class Magnoliopsida; order Solanales; family Convolvulaceae; genus Cuscuta; species Cuscuta epithymum. The sequence goes on from CAMAPF010000938.1 coordinate 3,988,760, forward strand.
TTGAGTCTAATGAAATGTACGTGAAAAATACTATATTTAAAATGTATATATCAAGAATAAAATTGACAAATTGATAGTAACTTGATAATGGTTTAATTCTCTCTTAAACATACCCCATTCATTCTAAATTGATTTGTAAAGTCAAACATTTTTTGGTCAATCAATGTTAAATTATCCGTATTTATAATTCGTTCAATTTTAATATTACAAAGTACATTTTCAGGAACTACACTAAAATCTTTATAAAATTGCAAAATTTAAATCAGGATAAAATTTAAATTAGTATCCTAATGTTGGAAAAATGTGTTAAAATTGCATTAAATGGTCATTTTGGTGCAATTTTTTAGTGGGGTCTACTTCCGATTCGGGTTGGGTCAAAGTGGTTTCGGATTGTCTTTGCTTAGGGCTACAACTCGATATATGGTACGCTCAAAACGGATAACGGGTGAATGAGAAATTGATTCTCGAAGTTCACTCGTTGAAATGGAGAAAAACTAGGAAAATGTGGGTTTCTAGTGTGGTTTTTTCCCACACCGGAAAATCCAAGGGAATTTGAACCCTTTATAAAGGGAAACCCCCCTTAAGGAATTAAGATTCATTAGGGTAAAGGCTCTCTCATGCGCGCAGGGGCGGTGTGCGAATCAAATCCCGAACGAATCAAATCTTGAACTTGGAGAACAAATAGCGTGAATTGCGTGAACGGGTGACCTGCGGACACGAATGTCGTTCGAAAATCTATCTTCTAAAGATAACGTTAACTTTTGTTCTTCCAAGTAGCCCATTCAATGCCCAACGTTCATATGCACGTTTTGGACAGTTTTTATGGACGAATCAATGTCAACATGCTAGACATTGATGCCCAACGTCCACACCATTAAAACTGACCATTAACACATGCAAATCTACCCCTATATAAGGGTGACAGATGGTTTACAACAGGCCGGATACACTTCATACACAAACTTCACCTTCTTTTAGCTCAAAAACTCTACCAGCCAAACTCTGAAAAACTTCCTCTGTGTTCTTGCTTGGTTCTCGTTCGTTGGAACTATTCGGTTGAGTGCTCAACGAATAGCTCGTAGTCATCGTATCTTGGGAAACGGTCGTTGCAACGCTCCTAGCACCCCGGGAGGCAACGAATACGTTTTAAGGAAATCGTGCGTAACACGAGCTTTGACTTTTTCTGCTTCATCTATTTTCTGTTTTTGTTTAGTCATTTTATTTAATTAATTTTTATTAATTAATTTTCTTTGTTTTCCGAAACACAGCCAACGCCTAATTAAGTTAACAACATGAAAATTAATGAGTAAACAAATACTTTTATGATTTTTTTGTATATGGAACATTTTGATATAATTTTAATATTCAAAATAGTTTCTATAAAGAGTTGAATTTGCAAAACTATTTGGAAAACTAATGAGTAAACAAATACTTTTATGATTTTTTTTTCTATAGGGAACATTTTGATATAATTTGAATATTCAAAATTGTTTCGTGTTAAAATATCATTGATTAAAGTTGATTATTATTCAAAAAAATTAATTTGACAAATTTTTTATACTATGTAAATTAAATACGGAATATGTTCTTCCCTATGAAGTATCATGTTGGCTGCACAGATCGAGTCGTCAAGCATACCTGGCCAAGACCGGAAAACCTGAGCCAATCACACCCAAATTTTAATGGTATCTTCTGTCTAATTATTTTACATTTTTACCAGTTTCGGTTTGACTGGTTGGACCAGAATTAATATGTACGGAGTATTATACTACGTACTTCGTATTATTTTAGAAAATATCAAATGAGAAACATATCTTAAACTGAAAAATGTGAACTATTCCACACCATCCTAATAGCGCACAAATGTCCATCTATAACGTCTGATTGATTCAAAGTCGCGTTGTTCATTAATTGCTATTTTATTGGAGTAAAGGGTCAGTTTGGTCCTCGAAGTTTCAAAAAAGGGGATCAAATAAGTCCTTATATAGAAGATTCTGTCCGGACGTGCCATTTGAGGTGGCTCACGGTGGTTTTTTTTGATATTTTTTTTGAGCATCTTATTCATTAAATCTAGTTTACTCATACCAAATTTAAGCTAAAAATTTAATCGGGAAGACATTCAAATGAATTCTTGAAGATAACTGATCTTATATTCAAGAAATCATTTGAATGTCTTCTCGATTGAATTTTTATCTGAATTTTTGGTATGAGTGAACTAGACTTAATGAATAAGATGGTCAAAAAAATTCATCAAAAAAAATCCACCGGAAGCCACCTCAAATGGCACGTCCGGACAGAATCTTCTTTATAAGGACTTATTTGACCCTTTTTTGCAACTTCGAGGACCAAACTAACCCTTATCCCTTTTTTATTGTTTTAACTAGCTTTAAATTTTTTCCGTGATCAAATATAAACAAGGCTTGTCGTAAGAACAAATACTTACCCCAATGTGAGCACATTAATGAATTGAAGTTTGTTCGTTGCACTTTTATCACGGTGGCACTTTGATATAACTTGACTTTGCCAAGTTAGCCAAACTTGACCAAACTTATTTAGTACCCTTATCGAATTTGAGTTGGTCAAACTTGACTTTTCAAATCAATGATTTCTAACTTTGATCGGTTACATATTTATATACAGAGGGTATTGATAAAATGAAATTGATATGAAAATGTATTTTGTTAAAAATATTTTCATAAAAGTATAAGATTATTAAATTTTGGATAAATATACGTAGTACTAGTTAAAATGATTAGTCAAATTTACAATCTTTGACTGAAAAAGACAAAGATGACTAACTAAAATAGGACAGATGTAGTATTAGTTTGATTTGAACAAAGTTAAAATTGAACAACATTTAAGTTCCATTGTGAACCACATTGAATTAAGGGGGGTGTCCCCAAATATGATTTTGATGGATTTTAAAAAATTATGAATTTTATAGAGTTTAATATAGATTCTATAAGACTCTTGTAGAATTCCATGAATTTCAGTATTATGGGATTGGATGGATTTTATCATTTGAAAAGCACTATTTGGAAAAGTATTTCGCTGAACCGCACAGTTTCTACGCACAATTGAAAGGGGGTGTATTGTATTACTCCCTCCGTCCCGAATTGAATTGCAAACTTGATTGGCACAAGGATTAAGAAATGACAATAAATGATGCTTTTTACACTTTTGTCCATCATCCTAAAAGTCGATGCCTTTAAGTTGACGGAAAAAAAGTAAAAGTAGGGGGTCACTTTATGATTATTTAAATACATAAAATAGAAAGTGACAAATCATTTTGTGACAATCAAAATAGAAAATTTTGCAAAACAAATTGGAACGGAGGTAGTAAGATTTAGTGGAAAATTTTTAAAAGTCCATGAATTTTAAATTTTTAGGTGTATTCATTGTGGACTTTTAAAAGTTTACAAAAGCCTAGGTGTATCCAATGTAGATTTTTAGAAGTCTCTGAAAGTTTAGGCGTATTCAAACTTCTGTTCATTCTTATTGATTTCTAAAATCATGGATTTTCGTGGACTTTTAACTCATTCTTAGTGCATTTATTCTTTGCTATTGTCTTTTCTCCTTACTAAAGATTTACGTGGACTTTTCTTATTTCGGTTGTTCATCCTGTCCCACTCCTCCCCTCCCCCAACTCTCTTCTTCTTTACTCAAGCCGCCGCCACCTCCCTTCTATCTTTCTTCTTCTTCTTCTTCTTCAGCCTAGCTCGTCCCACCCCTCTCCTTCCGGTCTTCTTCTTCTTCTTCTTCTTCTTCTTCTTCTTCTTCATCTTGCCCCACCCCACCCCCCTCGATTTGTTATTCTCATATCGATTCGGTTCTAGAATTTTTTAGAACCGGTATAAGAATTGATAGTATTACATCAGTATTCTGGTACGTCGTCAGTTAACTATTAAGAAAATAAATATTTTAATTATTACTTTCTTTCATCGTTAAATCACTAACACATAAAAATATAATTTCAAATTAATAAATATATACCGTAAATAAGTATACAAAATTTTACAAGATAAAAATGAAAAGAAAACAATTATCAAGAAGAAAAACTCGATTACACCTAGGCTTGTACCACATGTAGCAATGAGTGTAACGTTTGTGTAACGAATCTAACGATTAATGTTCTTACTCGTTAATAAAGACACCAAAATTCTTGAGCATTCTTGAAACTTTGAGTTTTCTTTCTAATAAAAACAAATATGGATTCTTATGCTTCATTTATTCTTGTAGAACTTTGTGTTGCTATATGAATTACATTTGTTTTATTTATTTATTTATTTATTTATTTATTTATTTATTTATTTATTTATTTATTTATTTATTTATTTATTTATTTATTTATTTATTTATTTATTTATTTATTTATTTATTTATTTATTTATTTATTTATTTATTTATTTATTTATTTATTTATTTATTTATTTATTTATTTATTTATTTATTTATTTATTTATTTATTTCTTATCATATTCCATATTATAAAGAGAAAATTACTCACATTAGGACTAAAACATAGCATTTTTCTTAGTCTGATGACGACGGCGGGGAACTATGATCATATGTCTGATTTTCTTTAAATAAGACTAAATATTACATATTCACTCCTAATTTAATTAATTAATATAATTAATTGCCCTTAGTTCCCTTGCATAACCAAAACTATTTTGTTAGTGGCAAATCAGTCTAATGATGACGGCGGGGAACTCCGGTGATGGAGGCGGACAGGCAGATGGGTAGCGGCTAGCTAACTGAAAAGTTCTGACGACCAACAGTGGCGGCCCGCATTTAAAAGTCTATGAACTTTTTGAAAGTCAATAAACTTATCTATGGATTTAGAAGTCAACAAAATTCATTCATAAAAAAATTTATGAATTTAAAAGTCAATTGACTTTTATAAAAGTCTATGGATTAAAAAAATCCACCACAACCCATATTCAGGGTAATTTCCCAAGCTATATGCATGGCCGAAGTATGGATTGAACAAAAACCCACATAGGAGAAGGAAAATTCTGCCCACAACCGTTAAAGGCTTGTCATTACACAGCTTCCCATAATCCCATCACTATCTCATCAATTATACTCTCTATGTCCCTCTATTAAGTTCCTACTTTGACCTACACACATATTTAGGAAATAATTTTGACTTTACTGTTTAGACACTGTTTGACACAGTTTTAATGTAGGATAACTTTCCATTTAGGGAAATGAGAAGATGATTTTGGGACGGCCCAAAAAGAAAAGTGAGAAGTTAATAACGAGACGGAGGGAGTATATTCTTTAACACTCAGCAATGTGAGATACAGTATATGTGTGCAGTTCACGAGTTCAGTACATGTTTCTTGTACAAAGGAACCAGGGGCGGATCCAGAAAAATGTGTGAGGGGGTCCGAATTTAATTATATACCAATGTCAAAATGATGGATAGTTATTATACAATACTTGAGTAAAATGTTTCATATGTAGCTGAGATAAATGATAGTTTAATGAGCATATTTCGATTATTGTATTGATATATATGTAATGTATCATAATGTTCACACAACTAATGACTGAATAACTGTTTTATTTTTAAATTTAAGAATATAATCAACGTCACACATCAAATTTTGCTTATTTCAAGTTAAGATGGTGTTGATTTTTCCAAAAGTTATAACTTTTTACTCGTAATGAGTTACGGGACCCATAATATATCAAATCGAAGGTACTTCAGAACTCTACATTCTTGAACTTTCAGCGGGGTCACTGACCACCCTGACCTCCCTTGACTCCGCCCCTGAAAGGAACCACTTCAAAGATTGCCTAAGTTTACATTTTTAGAGACCACTGGAGCTCGTAAATACGTAGCTAATGCCTCTGGAATAGGAGCTAGATTAATTCTGTAATGGCTTCATCTATGTGGCTGTTGAGTTACACGATTTTTTCTTATTTGGATTTTGAAATCAGAAAACAATTCTAGCGAAGTGGCCTGTGGATTAAAATCCATCAAAATCCGACAGAAGTGTGTGAGATTTCCCCCAGAATGTTTTTGTACTTGTAATTCCATAAAAATCTATTAAAATCCATCAAACAAGTAATAATAGAAATCTAAGGAACGTTGGAGGACACTAGAATTTCCACATATTTCATCCAAATCCAAATCCAAATCGTGGACACCTAAATTATGATGAAATTCTAAATTCCTTTAAAATCCGTAAGAATCCATATTGGGGACACCCCTAAATGTGAGTGTTTTTTCATTTTCACGATAAACATTGTTTCTCATTGGATTCAAATCTCAATATATACATATGTGATATGTCTATAACATATGAGTTGGGTACATACGAATTTTTGGATGCTTCACACTTTCGTATTAAACGCCTAACACATATGGTTAAAGATTGTTAACATATATAGTCCGTACGACACTCCTAACATACCAAAAGGGAGAAAGGTTGAAATATGTTAGGTTCCGTAACAATTGTATCTGCTAGTTTAACAATCATATGTTCCATCATAATTACAACGAACTCTAGATTTTCTGAAAATATACTATCCATTACCAAACAAATTAAATTGTGGTATTGTTAAGGAGTACGAGTATTATTTTTAGAAAATGTGGTAACATGAAACTTAGTTGCCTACATTGAAATATGTTGTAGTTCAAGACACTTCAAGAATGAAATTAGCCTATATAAAGTATTATGTCTACCTCGCTAAAAAGAAAAATATATTGCTGATTTGGTTTTGTTGGAGGTATTGGTCCTACCAAGGCCTCCCTTCCACTTTATTATTGACTTGCACCCCATGTTTACTCCCACTTTGGCACTTCTCGTTTGAATCTTTCCTAACCAATAATATGGCCATTTTGACTTATGTGGAGTGACCCCTTTGAGCTGTCCTATGCTGCCCTCCTTGTCTTTGCATCACATGTGAGTGTCCTTGTGTCTACCAGCCTATTATTTAGTAGCTTTGCTTCTCCCTTATTGAGGCAGCCTGCGTGAATTATAGAGAGAGCAGTGCCCTTCTTCTTCTTCTCCATTTCCTTTGTGTGAGAGTGTGAGAGAGAATACCTTAGTGGTAGAGAAGAAGCTTGGAGTTGTGTTGTGGTCTAGCCTAGGGTGGTGTGTGAGAGTATAGCACTGTTGGGTGTCGATTTCTTTCCGGCTCAGGTCTCCAACCCTTTTGTAGGAGAGATTCAAACGAGAAGTGCCAAAGTGGGAGTAAACATGGGGTGCAAGTCAATAATAAAGTGGAAGGGAGGCCTTGGTAGGACCAATACCTCCAACAGGTTTCTCTAAGAGGAAAAAAAACAGACTATCGATATTTTACTTCAATATTAATTTCATAGTTAGCTTATTAACATCATATAAACAATATTTGAAATAAATATTTAGATAGAACATTTTAATTTATGTCTTATATGCTTAATAAGACCTCACCTCATGTTTTATTATTTAACATTGCAAACTTTTCTATATTGATATATTGATATGTATACCCTTTTTTGCATCTCATAATGGAAGACTGGAAGTCACAAAAACACTTACCTTAACATTTCCCTAACCCGTAACTCCAATCCCCCTACTACCCACATACCCCTAACCGCTTATCCCTACTCTCACTCGACGCACTCCTACCCCACCCACCCCTTTTCCCCACCCTCCTCTGGCCTACCTACCCACACCCTAACCTACCCCCACAACCTCCTACCTCAGTCCCTGTCCCCTTCCCTACCTAGCTCAAACATACCCCACCTTGCCACCCCCACCCCAACCCCGGCCCTATTAAACATCGGATTAGTAAAAGATGTTTTAACATTTTAAAGTTAAATTATGTTTTAACAAATACATCGTGTTTCGTAAAGTAAAATACATACGTTTGTTAAACATCTTTTATTAAACAACGGGTCAGTAACCATTCCACACTTTTCAATAAAATATGCTTATATACTAGCTTGTAAAGTAAACATATCCTTCATTGAATTTTATGTTTCACTAGATTGAAAACGTTATTCCAAAATTAAAATTAAACTAAATATACATTCAAATGTAGAACTAACGTCTGAATATTATTAGCATTTTAAATAGTCTCTAGATATTAGAGTACATCTAAGAGGCCATAAAAATAAAGTTATACATATTTTAAAGTGTTATACATATTCAGACCTTGTTTGGTAGTTCATGTTTTCGACATATCAAATACGGAGTACTAAACTTTGTATTTTATGTTTTCGTGTAATAATCAACAAAAATAAATATAAATTATTTTCCTACTTGAATATGTTGAAATGTGTGTGAAAATATTATATTCAAAATTTATATTAAGAATAATTGAGAAATTGATAGTAACCACATAATGGTTTTATTCTCCCTTAAAGATATTTCCTCCGTCTCAAATTGTTTTGCAAAATCAATATTTTTTGTCAATCAATGTTAACTTAAATTCTCCCTATTTATAATTAGAATAAGTTTAATAATTACAAAATACGTATTCAAAAATTACATTAAAATCTTTATAAAGTTACAAAATTTAAATCAAGGTATAAAATTAAAAATTCATATCCTAATTAAGTAAATAAAATGAAAATTAAAATATTTAAATTATCAAATCAATTTGTATAACTAATTAGTATGTATTTGACGTTTCGTAAATAATTAAATACTCCCTCCGTTCCATTTAACATGTACTATTTTCCTTTTTTGTCTATCCTAAAATAAGTGTCAAAATTTCTGTTTGAAGAAATAATATATGAACTACAAATATTTCATTTTATTATACTCAAATTTCAATCATAACTTTTAGTCATTCCGTCCCGATATTGTCCCATTTTATCTTTTTGGAAAATCCCACTAAAATTGTCTTATACCAAATTTGGTAAAATTTGTTTGGCCATAATCATTATTACTTTATTCTTACTATATATATCAATTACTATCAACCACATAAATCCACTTTTTAATAATTGGGTCATCCCTTCCATCCCAATATTAGTCTGATGAAGGTAATATTTTTTTTTTGAACAGACAATAATATTTACATTTTCATTTACCCTATTAATATTTGCATTAAATTAAAGAACACATAAAATGAGAGGGAAACATGTTAAGAGAATGGAGGGACAAATGAAGTGTCCACATAAAAAGTAATACGGAGCTATGTTGCACGGATACGGATACGCCGACATGCCGATACGCGAATACGTGTACGGCGATACGGCAACTTCAAGAATTGTAGGATACGGGTACGGGGGTATATTTATAAATAATAATAACAGTATAGGGTATAATTTGCAAATATATATAATTCAAAGGTTCATAAATAAAATAATAATGGTACCAAAAATAAACAATTATAATAAAATTTCAAAGATAAGACTAAAAAACTAAAGTAGTGATATTTCGATTTAAATTCAAATAATGATTTTGGCTCCCTATTTACATTTACATCTAAGTCTTATGACAGGGCTGATTTCAATTAAAGCTTATAAAACGACAAATTGACAAATTATAGTATTCAAATATTTCTCATACTCTCGAAATCATTTTTATCGATGCTTCGCTTCGTGTGGTCGCTTAGGCAGCTAATAAATTTTCGTCGTGTTGTGTATGAAATCAGGATTATAAAGTTAGATACGCGTATGGACAGGGCCGGTCCTGCCCATTTCTGGGCCTATGAGCGATATATTACATTGGCTTATATCCAAGATGGAAGTAAATTGTACATATTTAAAATATGAATTATAACAAAAATATATATTTGGGCAAAAGTAACAATACAAGTATTACATAGAAAGAAAAAATATTACTTAAAATGTTTCTCGCATAACAATGTGAAGCAAAATCAACATTAATCACTTAAAATGAATAGAAAACAAAGGCATAGAGATGTGAAGACTGGAGAGACACGTCTTTTATTGATTCAAGTACAATTGTTTTGCTTTAAAAACTGCAACTGGTCCTACTTAAAATTAATGTATATTCTTTTTTACACTTGGCTTCGTTTAATACATTTTACTTATGTTCTTGTTTTTCAAATTGTCAACAAAAATTAAACATTATGCCTAATTAATTGAACTTAAAAATAAAAAAGAAGCATATTCACATTATATATACAGATACTATAAATTTGGGCCTATTTTTCTCTATATATATTTTCGGGCCTAGAACGGTCGCCCCTGTTGCACCCCCTCAGGACCGGCCCTGCGTATGGATTCACGGATACGGGTATCGGATACGACATATGAGTATAGTATTGGTGCACCATAGATACGGAGTAATAGCTTTACTGGTCAAACAACGTGCGAAAATTGCACAATTGACATAATGGAAAAGATTAAAGAATAAAGACAATCTACGCGGGTTTATTTTCCTTTATTTTTTAATCTGTACTATTTATCGTCTTCCCAAACGAGCGGAAATCATTTTCAATTAATTATTAATATTTGGATAAGCTCAACATTGAAATAAGTATAGAACAGAAGAAGCTCAGAGGTCGTATGTTCTAATGTCCTGTATACACGGAGTATGATTTATACGTACTGAACGTACTACTTACTGTTGGATCCTTCAAAAATCCTATTCTTATACCGACGATTCACATATAGCTCTAGAGTTGACTAGACCTGAAGATTCATGGAGCTCAAGCCTGGCCTATCGGCCTTGGTCACCGGCGGCGCCTCCGGAATCGGTACTTTCTTCCCCTGTTTCACTAACATCAAATGCTTAAGGGTTGCATTTTCTGCACGATTGATTGCCTTTACCTTTAAATATGGTAATTTGATCTTTGTCTGGAAATGTTCATATTGGATATACTGATTCAATTAGTCAAGTGAGCTGGTTTTTGAAAGGACTTCCAGTAGCTTTAATCCTATATTCCTATGATTGCGAAGTGTATATTTAGAAAAAGGTCAAATTAGTACATCAAATTGTATATTTAAGTAGTACTACGTATTTCTTCTTACAATCCAGACTACATTGTATATCAACTTGTATTATTCCCGCAATCGCCATTTTCTATTTCTGCATGTGTTTTCTTCACCCTAATCTGTCCAGCTTTACAAAATCGCCATTACCAGAGTTCCAACAGTTGGACTGCAATGATTTTTCAGCTTTGGTTTATAGACTTCTAGTTCTTAGTTCTGAACGGTGGAGATCAGGTAGTCCTTCGTCCTGGGCAGATTGGTGGCAGTATTCCCTATTTTTATTATCCTAACTCCCAAGTACTATCAGGATAATCATCTATAGTTCATCGAATTAGGGTAAACTCTTCTTCTAGATTATAATCCAACATTTCTTGGATCTGGACATAATCACTTCTAGGAAAAGCTACATCTTCCGATGAACCTTGGAATTTCTACAACAAATAAATTCCAACCAATCAACAACAATAACAACCAAGCCTTACCCACAAAATAAATTCCAATCAATAATTGCACAAAATCTCTCCTGAAAATCATAAAAAAGTGAAAAACCTCAAGACATGGATAAATTCCATAAACGATACAATTCCAAACAAATCTGCGGCATAGAAATGGTATCCATACAGTTGGCAACTGAAAATCCTAAATGCAGATAAAACACACACATGAATAGAAAATGAAATGAGAAATGAAAATGACGTAAGAGCTTACCGTAGATACAAAAAGGTTTGAACTTTGGACCGTACATCGATGAAGTTCTCTTGAAAATGTGATTTGAAAATGGTATCATCGATGATAAGATGAAAGAAGGAAAATGAGCATAACTGAAGGGTCTTTGTTTAATTAATTCAAGTATCTCTTCTTGTACTTCCGGACTTTTTTACCATTGTCAAACATATAATATTTACCCCACCGTACTTGAACGTTTTTAGCCACATCAACTATATCTGTAATCAGGTCATCATTTTTTTAACTTTTGTATAACGGACATGCTCAATTGACACTAAAAACCCAAGTTAATGTGCTTTGGAGTGTCTGACGTAAAGTAATGTACTCTATATGCTACTTGAGACAAGTTTAGGTACCATTTTGACACTCCTCTCTTTAATTATCATTGCAATGGTTCAAATTCGTTATCATCATTGAGAAATCTTAGCTTTGATGTTTTATGTAGGTAGAGCACTTTGTTTGGCACTTGCACAGAAGGGAGTTCTCCTCACCATTCTTGATTTTTCCGTGGAGAAGGGAAACGAAGTAGCATCTCTGGCAGAGAAAGAGATCTCCAAGGTCCATTCTGATCTGGAGATTCGGCCTGCCACATTCATCAGATGTGATGTTACTAACAGAGGTGAGTTCTGTTTGCTACAATCAGCCCATTTCCAAAGAAAACATTTCTCCACTAGTCCACTTCCATTCATTCAAATAAGAGTTTCTTCTGCTCCCTCATTGTCACCCATGGATAGTATTCATAATTGGATTGGGCTTCTTAATTTGACCATAATGGTCATCGTACAGATCAAGCTAGAAGAACAAATTCAATTTTATTAGCTAGCTTTATGCCAGTATGTCTCTCTTTAATATTTTAATTTACTTTCAGAAATGCACATATAAAAATCTAAATCCATTTAGTGATTCACCTCTGAAATGTTGAAATTCTGCACAGGAGAACTAAAATCTGCTTTCCAGAAGCATGTTGAAACTTATGGAGGACTGGACATCTGCATTAACTCTGCAGGATTGGCTAGTAATGTGCCTTTTTCTAAAGATAAAACTGATGGAGACAATACTTGGAGGCACATACTTAATGTTAACCTCGTAGCTGTTATTGATTGCACTAAGTTTGCTGTGAGTTTGAGTACTTATTTCTTTATATTGATTGCACCTCACTCCATCAACTCTTGATGTTATAATTAGTCAGTGAAGTATAATCTAGACATTTGACACAGATCCAAATCATGCAAACCACAGGAAAGCCGGGTGTGATCATAAACTTAGGCTCTGCTTCAGGACTGTATCCTATGTATGGAGACCCTATCTATTCGGGTTCAAAAGGTCAGTTTGCTTCTTCAAGACCATACATGTTGCCTTCTTTGCCTTTTTTCGTGTGTGTTTTAGTTTTTTCCTTTTCACGTTTCCTTATCCTTCTTTATGCCAAACTGTTTAAAAAATTGTAGGAGGTGTTGTTATGTTCACTAGATCACTGGCTCCATACAAGCGTCAAGGAATACGAGTGAATGTTCTTTGCCCTGAGGTAAAATATCAAGTTATCAACTCCTCAAATTTTCTAGGATGGTCATATTTTATACCGGATGTTCTAGTATATAATTAGAACAGTGCCAAGTATTTCCTGTTTGTAGAGAGTAACAAATCTAATGAAACTGCTTAGATGATAAAGAAATGAGTAGTACTAGTATGATTATAATATGGAATACAATGTGATTATGTGACTTCCAAGTTTAACACAAGTTTTTCTTCTCTTTCTGTTCATTCACAGTTTGTGCAAACAGACCTTGCTTCAAAGGTGAATCAAGATTTTATTAATCAAACAGGAGGGTATATTCCAATGGATATGGTGGTGAAAGGTTTGTACTCTAACAAACACGTCAGCCCTCACATTTTCTCACAAACTGGAGAAAGGGTGCTCTATGACAACAATAAAGCTTTGGAGTCTCATTTTGTTTTAAAGTGGATTGATGTTCTTCTAGTTTTGATGTTTAAATTGTAAATTTTCAGGTGCCTTTGAACTTATCACAAATGAGAACAAGGCAGGGTCATGTCTGTGGATTTCCAAACGTAGAGGAATGGAGTATTGGCCAACTCCAGCTGAAGAAGCAAAATATATTGTGCATTCTTCGAAATTGAAGAGAATATCTTCAACTTTTGTCATGCCGAAATTTCAAATTCCACAAAACTTTGAGAAGATGTAAACGGTCCCCCCCATTGCCTTCGTACTCATCTGGTTTGGCCAGCCTGTTCTTTACCAACAACTTACTTTTCTTCTAATTTTTCTTCTATAGAGTTGTTCATACCCTGAGTCACAATTTTCGAAGTGCTACCAGAATTGTGCGAGTTCAATTGAAGTTGCCCCTCAAACCAGATCACGTCCTTTTCAAAGTTGTATATGCTGGTGTCAATGCTAGTGATGTATGTTCTATCATATATATTTAATGTAATCCCTCTTTTATAATAAATTCTTCACATTTTCCTTGAACTTCTGTCCAAAATTATCACCCATTTTGTTTTAAGGTAAGCAGTATGTGATTTTTATTATTTCTCTCGTTTTCACATAATCTCAACTTCACAAGTTTTATATAGTTTTCGACTTTTTGCATAACGGTCAGTTTATTGGCATCCTATGCATTTTGAAACAGGTCAATTTTAGCTCTGGTCGTTACTTCAGTGGGGATAAAGATCTTGCTTCCCGCCTTCCCTTTGATGCTGGATTTGAGGTGCAGTGGAGATTCCATATTTAGCATTTGGCTCGTTAGATCACTTAGAGCTAATACTTTTGATCGTAGTTCATGTTTGATTTCTTTGTTCCTGCATGTAACATAATTTAATTTCTGGCACTTAGAACTGCTTTTAGCTGACTGAGCTTTATCACAGTTACTTGGCCTTTAAAATATCTTGTTGGCTCAATCTATTGCAGGCTGTAGGCATAGTTGCTGCGGTTGGTGATTCTGTGACTAACTTGAAGGTTGGCACTCCGGCTGCCATTATGACATTTGGTGGCTATGCTGAATTCGTCGTGGTACCCTACTAAAAAAATTAATCTGTGTGCATGTGATTGTGTGCAAATTTGTCAAATTGTTAATGTTGTTGGAGTAAGTCTCATCGACTTTATTTAGGTAAATGCCAAACACATTCTTCCAATTCCGAGACCAGATCCGGAAGTAATTGCAATGCTTACATCTGGACTCACGGCATCAATTTCTTTAGAAAAGGTACATCTTTGCTTGGATGTTCTTAAACTTGTTAGTCCATTGCAATTGCATTGGACTATTAGCTTCTGAATCCATTCTGCAAAAGGTGTTCTTGTTTTCAGCTTTAACACATTATGTCCTGGATTGATCACAACATTAAATCTTTTTGTTATCAATGGACTTGAAGGCTGCTCAAATGGAATCAGGAAAAGTGGTTCTTGTCACTGCTGCTGCTGGAGGGACAGGGCAGTTTGCAGTGCAGGTACAGTTGGAGTTCTTAAATTTTAATTTTAAATTCTCTAACAACCATATAAGAGCTAGAGTATGATTCTAAATCTTAAAGCCTTGACATAAATATTATGAAATCCATATTATATTCCCGATGTGGTGTACTTTAATAGGAAGTACATTAGACCAAATAGGATGAAGCTTTTCACGATTCACACACATATTTTTGTGTACTATAGAGTGGTTTCCCTTTTCCTCGTCATAACATATGATAAATTTTCTTTGCAGCTTGCTAAGTTAGCTGGAAATACAGTAGTTGCAACTTGTGGAGGTAGTGAAAAGGCCAATCTCTTGAGAGACTTGGGAGTTGATCGTGTAATTGACTACAAGAAGGAAGCTATAAAATCTGTAAGTCTGTAGCTTATCTCTATATAAATAATTAAAAGCTTGCATTTTTGTTGATGGTTGAACTGACAGAAAGACGAGCAATACAAGTATTGTGTTTTTTTGTAAATTTTTAGTAAAATATATCTTATATATACTTCTGACAGGTTCTGAAGGAGGAGTTCCCAAAAGGAGTTGATATTGTCTACGAGTCTGTTGGTGGTAAAATGTTTGACTTATGCCTAAATGCTTTGGCAGTGTATGGGCGACTTGTTGTCATTGGAATGATCTCTCAGGTTTAAAAGTTTCCTCTGCTTTAAAATATCTCCGCCTAGATACCCCGGTGAATTTTTTCATACCTCATATTGACTCACAATGAGTCCATCATTTAGAGACCTTCTGGTAAGATCTAAACAGCCGCTGGAATTGCTAATAGATTTGTGGATGAAATGTCTGAATCTGCTTATCATATACTATCTATTTCCCAAAAAAACTAAAAGTAGCACTATTTAACAAATGAAGGTAAAAATGTTGTTTTCCTTAACTTCATTAATTCCGGCTACAAAAAAAACTTTTCCACTTTTTTCATTAATAGCCGATTCAATCAGCTTAGTGAAATAAGTCTGTTTCGTGAAATTTTTGCTAATGAGCGTGCAGCTTAGAAAAGGCTTTCCTTTAACCAAACGGACTCTTGTCCTTGGATTTTCACCGTTTCACGTCAAGATCATCGGTTGTGTACCAACTGGTATATGATTCACTGCTTTTGATCAATGTACTTTCTGTGGCCGACTGAAAAGTAATCTTTATTTCAGTATCAAGGAGAGCATGGCTGGAAACCGCAAAATTACCCTGGATTATGCGAAAAGCTTTTAGCTAAAAGTCAAACTTTGGTACATCATCTTGATTGGTCACATTTGAGTCATATATATGCTACATGTCTACAGAGTTATACAATTGTCTACTAGTAATAAAAAATTGGTGGGCGCAATTGTGTTTTTCAGGCTGGTTTTTTCCTGGTACAATATGCTCATCTGTGGCATGAGCATTTGAGTAGGTTGATACATTTATTTTCCTCTGGAAAGCTAAAAGTAAGTTATGTAGTACATACCTATACATATCTACCACAAAAAATTATTTCATGTATATGTCTGATTAGTAAACAACTGCTATGATTTTAAATTTTGCAACGTCATAACTACATAGCATTAATTAAAAGATTTAATTATCCTTTGTCGCCAAAGGTTGCCATAGATCCAAAAACATTTGTGGGACTTAATTCTGTTGCTGATGCTGTTGAGCATCTCCACTCCGGTAATAGCACTGGCAAGGTATGTACATGTTTGATGCTTTTCTTGTAGGTTTCAATTTTTTTTTTTTTTTCTAATTTTGAAATTTGGTTCAATCTAGTTGTTTAACGGGGAGGGGCAAACATTTTTTCAACTGCAGGTTGTGGTTTGCATAGACCCTTCATTCAGCCAACAAGTCGCAAAACTGTAAACTAGAAAGCACCACTTCAAACATGATCCGGAGTATGTTAATTATTAGTAATCACATCAAAAACAATAATAACAATAATATTCATAATAAAAGTTTTTGCAACGGCCATCAATGGCACTTCTATAGCTGCATGCCTGCATGTGTAGTTGCTGAGAGAAAAGTACTAGCATTGTTCTAGCGCCAATAGAGTAACCAAAAACGAAAATGATGATAGCAAATAGCAATGATAACGTTGAACTTTATTTTGTTTTTCTTGTTATGTTTACTTACTTTTCATACTCTGTTTTCTTCATTTAATTTAGATCGTTCTAATGGAACGATTCTGCCCAGTAGGCTTGAGTGTTCGACACGAATACAGACAGTGCAGTTATTTGCCTGAGGTGAAACCCGAATTCTGATATGTGATATGAAATGGTAAGTATTGAAAACCAGATCATGAACCGCGTACGAATCTGGTGGGAAAATAATATATATATATATATATATATATATATATATATATATATATATATATATATATATACAGAAAAGATCAGGTCCCTCCGGAGGGACGGGAGGGACGGTCCGAACTTTACTGTTAAGGGCGGTTCCTGGTGGAATTTTCCGATGAAATTTTTTGAGCATGTTCCTCATCAAGTCTAGTTTGTCCATACCAAATTTCAGCTCAAAATTCGACCGGGAAGGCAGTCAAATAAATTCTTGAAACTTACTGCACTTTCTGCGCATATATAAAGTGCAGTAAGTTTCAAGAATTTATTTGACTGCCTTCCCGGTCGAATTTTGAGCTGAAATTTGGTATGGACAAACTAGACTTGATGAGGAACATGCTAAAAAAAATTCATCGAAAAATTTCACCGGGAACCGCCCCAAATGGCGGAGTTCAGACGGCTGCTCCCGTCCCTCCGGCTGGACCTGAGCAGTCCTCTCTCTCTCTCTCTCTCTCTCTCTATATATATATATATATATATATATATATATATATATATATATATATATATACACACACACACACAGAAAAGATCAGGTCCCTCCGGAGGGACCGTCCGAACTTTACTGTTTGGGGTGGTTCCCGGTGGAATTTTTTGATGAAATTTTTTTAGCATGTTCCTCATCAAGTCTAGTTTGTCCATACCAAATTTCAGCTCAAAATTCGACCGGAAAGGCAGTCAAATAAATTCTTGAAGCTTACTGCACATTCTGCGCATATATAAAGTGCAGTAAGTTTCAAGAATATATATATAAAGCCCTTTTCAGTCACTAACAGCTTGTATACCTAATCGAACTAAATGAAACAGTCAGTTTTTTAGCATCTAAAAAAAAGCCCTTTATCAAACAGCTATCACATTTTCTTTTTAAGAAAATGTCTGTGACTTTTAGTATAAATTAGTCCTAACAGCTTGTATACCAAATCGAACTAAATGAAACAGTCAGCTTTTTATCAAACAGCTATCACATTTTCTTTTTAAGATCTTTTCAGTCACTAAAAGCTAACAGTTATTAAAAAGTTCACAAAAGTATCTTTTCAGCTTGTAAACTGGACTTTGAATCTTATACTTCGTATAAGAGTTAAGATTCGAGTGGTATTAAACAGAGGTTAAGAAGCGTTTCAAAGAATCAAAAGCAGAACTGGTCGATCAGAAACTAGTTAATCACAAAAACTAGACCCGGTTTCAAAGGCTTTGAAGCCATTGATTGAAGTTCTTAGTTGAAACTGAAATCAAGACTAAAGTCGTGATCATTTATTGGACGTATTTATAGGACCATCCTACACTGAAATGGACGTAAAATGACCATAACCATCTTTCTAGTAGGGGTGGGAAAAACCAAATCAAAACCCAACAATCGGCCTTGGCCTAGCCTAAATTTTCAAATTTGTTTATGATCTGTTTGTTAGACGATCCAAAAAATACTTGCACCGAATCTGGAAAGTCAAAACTCAAAGCAATTACTTTTAATATACAATCAATATAATAAACCAATACAGAGTATTATTTATAAATAATTCTGAATATATGAGTCATATGACTAGAATAAACATGGTGATCAAAATGACTTATTAACTTTTAGTGACAACAATCATGTTCAATTTGTACATCATAGTGACCATGAAAATATAATTGTAGAACTTTAGACACTTTTTTATCCATAATTTTGGTTAGTACCATACTACATACTACATAGTAATGTTTTTGAAAAAACCTCTATTATTTGTTTATATGTATCTAAAACGCAATATTTGTGTGACTAAAACACAATATTAAGATGAATTATTTTATTTGATTTTGAATTGTTGGTGCTTTTGGGGAGATTAATATTTTTGTTATTTTATGTGATTCATACTTTTGAGTAATTTTATTTGAAAATATGCTTAAATATAAAAGGACAAGGTGATATTTGTCATACAGTCTTTAATTGACCCTATTTAAACTCGGATCAAATCCGGACTATCAAAAATCCGACTTAGACGAAATGTAATCCTTCTAATCTCTAATTTTCAAAATGCGGGTTCTTGCGGGTAATGTTTTGGATTTAACAAAAACATAACCTAAACCAAACCAATCTCACTTTTACTTTTTAGTAGCAGTGTTAACTTCACATAAGTTATTTTATCAATGGTTCGGTTGAAGTTTTGAAAATACTATTCTGAATTTCTATTGGGTTGTTTGTACTGAATATCACTTGCCTAACTATGAGCATTAATTTAAGATGCTAAAAATTTATAAAAAAAACTTATCCTAATTAACAGTAAAAATACTTATCCTAAAAGTTATATAAAAACTTATTCATAAAATGACAATATTTCCCTAGGTTGTAAGTAACTACTCATATTTAGTGAATAAAAATTTTTCATGTACGATTGACTCTAGAATAGTAATATAAAAATTGTGTTGAGATATATGAAAAAGAGGTGGAAAGTAATACGGAGCAAATAAATTGTCCTAAATAAGAATAAAAATGTACATGAATTTCAAAATAGCACATTAGCACCACTATGTTTTGGGATTATTAAACTTTAAACATGTAAATATTTTTCAAATTTGACGGTTATTACACTTAATTAGTGAATAAATACATATTACTAATATATTGAAATTCAAAAATATTTTTACTCCCCTTTAATTTTGTTTTACTCCTATTGTATATGTTGCTTTACTTGGGGAACAAGAAATTTATTTTCAAGATAAAGAACATGATCAGTACCTTCTGATCGACACCATTGCCAATCTCCTAGAAAGGAGGTCGCTAATCTTCCAGTTTTCAAAAAAGTTAGAGAACATGATTATTTGCACTCAATATCTCAGTTTCCCTTCCAGTTTTCTATCGATAGCACATTGTTATTTTGTTAATTGTTTACAACGCACTCACCCACTGATCCACCTTGACATACAATAACTTGACAATTCCTTTGGGAATTAAAACTGTTACTTGGAAGATAAAAAACTGTACTCAATGGAATCAAATTCTAATGTTTGAACATACTTGTATTATGGAATTGGAGAATAAGAAAATTGATACAAATACAGCTACGGTTAAATATTTCTACAAAAGTAACTAAATAATCACAAATGAATCCCAAACTCTTCTCCTCTCATCAACATCCCAACCTCTAAGACCCACATTGCCGCTTTCGGGAATTTCATAAAAAGATGACGATAAACAAATAAACAATTGCCAACGGTCAAAGTGGCGCATTGAATTGGATTACATATGTTTGCATGTTTTCTTTGAAAGAATAAAAACGTAGAGCAGATAACAAGTGACACACTGACACGTAATGACTTATATTTTTGAAATTTTTAGTAGTTATACTTTTGTCTTTAGCTGTACTCTAATCTAGTCATATTAATGCCAAAAAATCATATTATGGGCAAAAAACTGTGCAGTAGGAATTGCATGTCTAGAATAGCCTTAGAATAGCATACAGTGTTGAACATCACTGAGATTTTCTTGACATTTCATATGTATACAGGTCAAGGCAGATAATATTTCATCTCAGCTGGGAGGGTCAAGGGTGAAATATTCTTTACTCCCCTCCCTACTCGTAGAGAACCCCAAAAATGAAATACTGTTCCAAAATCAAAATGACTTCAGGTATAAGGGGATCAACGGAATCGACGCCATCAATGCTCACCCCTCCGAAGTGTTTATAATAATTATACAAAAACTTATATCCTCTTGGAACATGGATTGAGTGTGTGAGCTCTGAATCTCTAATAAACTCCAACCCTTTTCACCAGCAGTCTATCTACACACACATCACGCACACAAAAGCGTTCTGGAGTCTCTGAGCTCATTGCATTGTAGCTGGTGGTTGGTGGTAATACCATCAAAAACTACTTCTGAAACCCACTCTTTTGCAGTATAATGTTCAACTTGACCCACACCATCTTCAACATGGCGTTCCTCAGGCTTACAAACATCATCGTGGATATATGGCTCTATGAATTTCATTGTCTTTTTACGTTTATCTTTCCGTGAATGGTCTTTGTCATATTCATTCAACATGAAACATAAAAATAATAAACACTGATATCAACAAACTCAAGAGATCATTTCATATTATGTTTCTTTTTTATATAGAAATATATAACTACTTTATTACCTTGATCGGCTATTTTCTCACAACCATCCAAGTTCAAGAGGCAAAGAGCTGCATCTACAACATCGGGGCCATTTACCCTTACTATATCTACCTGGAAAAAACGGAACTCTCTTAACAACCACATAATTCACAATGCTATATGTTTTATCCAAAAATAGTTATTAGGAAATCTAATTAACATGACACTATTGTGCTAAATGATATCGTTAAATACAAAAACACTAATTCACATGTAAAGTGTTGGTCCAATTGTAACAAAAAAATAAGCCTCGGTCTACTCATCCTATTAGAATGATCTTTTAAGATAGAAGCCTATAATGTAATATGGGATGAAAGCAGATTCAGCTCAAAAGAGCAATCAACCTGATCAAGACTCAAAAGAGCACAACAATTTGCACATTAGTATTGCTCCAATGAGAAGCCATATTACAGGCATCTTAAGCCATTACCACACTTGCCAAATACAAAACACATTTATACCATAAACATTGGACTACTCCTATTAGGTTTACCTTTTAAGGTGACAGGCCATTCTTATATACTATGGAAATGACATATTTCTGGACTATAGTCAAGAAGAAATCTCGTTCTTGTTCAAAATTTAAGAGAAAAGCTCACACAATAGAGATTTCCTTCTGAGGGCCATTTTTGTGAACTATTTACGAAGACTAAAAACACGTAGTCTTGATCTGCTTTGACAGTCAGTTTAAATATTATCTAAAATACTGTCTATTAAGTTGTATGTTTTACTTTAGCAGCTTTTACAATATTTGGCTAGTAAATTAATTTGGACCGCAGGAACATTTTGTTTGTTTTTTTACAGAAATACATGGAAGAAATGTGTTTTTTTTCTTTCTGAAAAATTACCTTAAGTTTGCATGGCTCAATCAAGCAAAAGATCAAGAGATCTCCTTTGAGCAATCTATGAGAAATTGAGAAGGCTCTCCAACCAGCGCTTAGTCCATGCCTTTCCATTAGATAAGAGGTCTTGTACTCATTTCCCCATTCATCAACCAATGTAATATTGGCGTCATGACTTGGTAAATATATGTCTGTGAATGCCTTCGGAAGATGCTGCCCATTGCAGAGAAAATGTCAAAAGAAATTGCTAGAACATAAAGTATTTCTCTCTACTCTACTCTAAATTGATATGCCACTTTCTTGAATTGGAGATAAAAAACATTATAAAGAAAAGATTACCAGCCAAAATCCATGAGCAACATTTGAGGGGAGCATGCATTTTAGAAATATAGGAAATTCATCAGAAAGTCTAGACATCACCCTCTCTGCCCGCTCCAAAACAGAGAACTTAGCTTCTACATCATCATCATAGACATCACCAGTAGTCGCCCTTTTTCGTTTGACGCTGAAAATGTGATGAGAGCAAGTTGGGAAGTTCAATAGAGGTGTGAGGAAGATGGCAAGGAATGGGGGGTAAGGCTCTGTTTGGCTGAAATGGAGCCTAAGTTTGAATATTAATTAACCACTCACCTCTTTGGCTTTCTGGGATTATTAGATTTTACCTGTTCAGCAATACAAATAGTTTATTGTCATTCAAAAAAAATATAGTAGCACACACTACCTTGAAATGGTCAAACCAACTAATTTATAAATTACAATTTATATCTCTTCATTTCAATCACCAGAAAAGGGTGGAAGAGTTTCCATACACTTAAACTACATTCTCCTTAGTCTTCCCTACAAAACCCTCCATCCAAAGTGTCCCTAAGATGTCTTGGTTATTACTTCCACCTATTCACAATGTATGTGTCTTTAATATGACCAAGACCCTATTTCACAATATCTTTCTATGACATAGTAAAGCTTTTCTCCATCAAACAGCTCCATAGTACTTGGTATTTTTTCGAAAACGATACTTATTCTGAATCAATACAAAAAAAAAACTTAACAAGGATTTCAGCCAAAGAACAATGAAAAATATGTTATGGGAAATTTAACGTGGTTTTCCTAAGTAGGAGTACTATGTTTTTTCCATAAATATGTGTGAATTATTGACATCCTGAAATTATACCACCATTATTTGGCATGATCAGAGATTCAGACATTAATTTGGCAGTATTAAAGACTTCTATTTAGCGGAAATATATGTTACTCCAACTTTAGAAAATCAAGTTGTATTTAGGATGTGTTTACTCGGACCGAAATGGTCTGCTCTAGTCCGAGCTGGTCTACTCTGGAAAATGTTTGATCTCTGTGTATTTTATAATTATGGAAGTCCAGTCTGATCTGTTTAAGGTTAGTCTGGTCTAGTCTGTTTAAGTAATATAGGTCTGAAAACAATTCAAGTAAAAACATTATTAATCCTATTAAGGACAATTTCTGATAGATTTATAAACAAAATAACAATAGTATGAAGATGAAACCATTCAACTTCACTTTCATGAAAAATAATAACAATCACAAAATTAGGGATTCAAATGTTGTCTCACATGAGTCTTAATGTTGGTCACTCCTAAGATTTCTCACTACCCCGACTCATGAGAAAGATGAACAACTATAAACGAAACAAGCATTTGTAACCGAAAAACTCATGTCAACACTACTTAAACCTAAATCAACAAATACTGGATAGGTTTATATCCTTAACGCAAAAAAAAAATGTAATGAAACTAAAAACTTTACTTGTTTAGCCTCAGATTTGAACTTTTCAGGCTTCTTAGAAACAAGCTTCCTCTTACTCTGCAATGGCATCTTCCTCTTAGTCTGCCACAAAGCACAAAAAGAGAAGCATTGTAACTGATAATGAAAATGGGGAAAAGATCAATAGACCTATCCATAATGCTTTAAGATATAAAAACTAATAAAAAATGAATAGATATAGAGAGACCTTAGAGGAAGAAGATGAGGGGCTTTTTGATGTGGTCGGAGAAGGAACACTAAGCTCTTTGAAATTCGAGCGCTGCGTTTCCATGGTTAGTCTTCGCAGCTTTCTCTCACTACCAGCTGTACGAACATACTGAGGATGTACTTCTATGTCGGTATATAATCTGAATTACGGAGTATTATATTCCGTACATACAGTATAAATACGGGAAAAGATTTTTTAGTACATACTCCGTATACGGTATGGACAGAGAACGCGCCAAGCAAGCGGAGACAGACACGCAAACGCGGGACAAGACGAAGTCACGAAACGGATCTGACGGGTCCGGCGTAGGACCGCTGTTAATCTATGAACCAACGTGGCCATTTCCAACTTTTTGCTAGTATGCCGAAATTAAAATTAGATTTAAATACTATGTACTCCGTATAAATACTCCGTATGTCACAATTTGTTTTAAATTTCTATAAAAAGCATTCTTTGATTATTGTTTCTGTAATATGTGTCATTTGTTGTGAAATGAAGAAGATGCAGAACAGATTAAAGAGATATATGATCATTTCTGAATTTCTGAGTTCCTGAATTTTGTGAATTGGATTACAAAGGATTGATCAAGCCATATTTATACTAGCTGAGCTTGATGATGAGTCATTAAAGACTACTTCTACATATTTTGCTGACACTATTAAACCCAGTCATCTGTCTATCTATGATTACAAGGATGGAAAGAAGCGTAGTGTCCTGGTTACAAGGATGATGACAAGGATGAACAATTCACACTTGTCATTCCCAGGATTTTACAACACTCCCCCTTG
Organism: Cuscuta epithymum; assembly: GCA_945859915.1. NCBI lineage: Eukaryota > Viridiplantae > Streptophyta > Magnoliopsida > Solanales > Convolvulaceae > Cuscuta > Cuscuta epithymum. Next base: position 4,013,961 of record CAMAPF010000938.1, read on the forward strand.
AATGTTCATCCTTGAATATGTATTTGTTATTTTAAAAACTTATTGTGAAAATTAAGGAGTAAAGATTACGACTTATAATGTCGTTGTATTTGGATGTACTGTCTCGTTAAAAACCTTATCAGGAAAAACCCAGTGGGATAAAAACCTGATGAAGGGAAAAAGAGTGCAGTGCATTCAAATACTCCCCCTGAATTTAGCATAAATTACGAAGGCGGCGCAGGCCGATTTTTTGTACAAGTTTCATGAACTTCTTCGGGGGTAATGATTTGGTGAAGAGGTCAGCTGGATTTTCACTGGATCTGATTTGTTGAATGTTGATCGTCCCTTCTTTCTCAAGGTCATGAGTAGAGAAAAACTTCGGAGATATGTGCTTCGTTCTATCTCCTTTGATGTAGCCTTCTTTAATTTGAGCTATGCATGCGGTGTTGTCTTCGTAGATCACAGTCGGGTGACAACTAATAGCTTTCATACCACATTCATCTTGGATGTGTTGAATCATAGATCGCAGCCACACACATTCTCTCTCGGTTTCATTCAGTGCAATTAATTCAGAATGATTTGATGATGTAACTGTCAATGTCTGCTTCATAGATCTCCATGAGATTGCGGTGTTACCATAAGTAAATACGTACCCGGTTTGTGATTTCGCCTTTTGAGGATCAAATAAATATCCAGCGTCTGCATATCCGATTAAAGCGGCCTTTTCATCTTTGTGGTAGAATAGGCCGAGATCAGTTGTACCACAGAGGATAACGGAATATGTGCTTGATCCCGTTCCAATGACGCCTTGTTGGGCATGAGCTGTACCTAGCTAATAAATTTACAGAAAATGCAATATCTGGTCTAGTATTATTAGCTAAATACATTAATGCTCCAATAGCACTCAGATATGGTACTTCGGGACCGAGTATTTCTTCGTCGTCTTCTCGGGGACGAAATGGATCATCGTGTATGTTGAGAGATCGAATAACCATGGGTGAAGTCAAAGGATGAGCTTTGTCCACATAGAATCTCTTCAACACTTTCTCGGTGTAATTGGATTGGTGGATGAAAATTCCATTCTTCAAATGCTCAATTTGAAGTCCGAGACAAAATTTGGTTCTCCCGAGATCTTTCATTTCAAATTCTTTCATAAGATATTTTGCAGTATTTTCAATTTCATCGAGAGTTCCAATAATGTTTAAATCATCAACATATACTGCAATTATGGCGAATCCCGAATTTGATCGCCGAATGAAAACACATGGACTAATCGGATCATTCTTATATCCTTCTTTGAGAAGGTATTCATTGAGACGATTATACCACATTCGTCCAGATTGTTTTAGTCCATACAATGACTTTTGTAATTTAATGGAAAACATGTCTCGAGGTTTCGAGCTATAAGCTTCAAGCATTTTAAATCCTCCGGGAACTTTCATATAAATGTCTGTATCGAGTGAACCGTATAAATATGCAGTCACTACATCCATTAGGTGCATTTGCAGCCTTTCAAAAACAGACATGCTAATGAGAAACCTTAATGTAGTTGCATCAACTACTGGAGAATAGGTTTCTTCATAATCGATTCCCGGCATTTGAGAAAAACCTTGGGCAACAAGTCGGGCTTTATATCTAACAATTTCATTTTTCTCATTGCGTTTACGCACAAATACCCATTTAAAACCCACAGGTTTTACGCCTTTTGGCGTAGGGACTATCGGTCCAAAAACATCACGTTTTTCAAGTGATTTTAATTCAGCCTGAATAGCTTCATTCCATTTTGGCCAATCGTGTCGTTTCTGACATTCTTCTATTGATGTTGGCTCATTGTCATTGTTTTCATTCATTGCATTTGTGGCAACGACATAGACAAATATCTCATTAATATCAATATCTTTTCGATTCCATTGCATTCCAGTAGAAACGTAGTTTATTGAAATTTCATAATTATCAACGTTTCTATCAGTATCTGGAATATCTTCCTCATTTGAGGAAGTTGGATCGTTATTTGAGATGTTTGTTTTGTCAATATCATTTTCTATGCCGGTATTTTCAAATTGTTCATTTTCTTGTTCAGAAGGATGAACATCTTTGGCATCACAGATCAATTCCTGCCTTTTAGATTTTCTTGGTTTTATGTCTTTTGATCCAAGTGGCCTGCCACGCTTTTTGCGTATAGAAGAATCATTTGCAAGATATTTTTCAAAATTCTCTACAGGAATTTCGATTCTGGAAGGAGCATTCATAGCAGGAATATGTGACTTTGTCACTTTCTTTGTATCTGTGAATGCATCAGGCAACTGATTTGCAACATTTTGTAAATGGATTATCTTTTGCACCTCTTGCTCACATATATTTGATCTAGAATCAAGGTGTGATAATCCTGTTGCATTCCATGTTATTTCATTCGTACTTGGGTCCAATTTATTAGTTTCTCCCCCTAAGGTTGGGAATACTGTCTCATTGAAGTGACAGTCAGCGAACCGTGCGGTGAATAAGTCACCAGTCATCGGTTCAAGATATTTGATTATTGAGGGAGATTCAAATCTAACATAAAAATTCCCAACCTTTTTTGAGGACCCATTTTTGTACGATGAGGTGGAGCAACCGGAACATAAACAACACAACCAAATATTATTATGTGTGCTAAGTTTGGCACTTGTCCAGTAACTAATTGCATTGGGGAATATTCATGATATGCAGTCGGTCTAAGCCGAATTAAATTTGCTGCATGCAAAATAGCATGTCCCCAAGCTGATGAAGGTAAATTACACTTCATTAATAATGGTCTAGCGATTATTTGTAATCGTTTAATCAAAGATTCAGCAAGACCATTTTGTGTATGGACATGAGCAACAGGGTGCTCCACATCAATCCCAATCGACATACAATAGTCGTTAAATGATTGGGAAGTAAATTCTCCTGCATTATCAAGTCGGATTCTCTTTATAGAATGATCCGGAAAATGATCTCTTAATCGTATAATTTGAGCGAGGAGTTTAGCAAATGCTAAATTTCTAGTCGATAAAAGACTAACATGTGACCAACATGTTGAAGCATCAATCAACACCATAAAATATCGAAATGGTCCACATGGTGGGGCTATCGGCCCACAAATATCTCCTTGAATCCTTTCTAAAAATGCAGGTGATTCAGTTGCAATTTTGTTCATAGAGGGCCTGATGATCATTTTGCCAAGAGAACAGGCCTTTCAAGGAAAATCACTTGATAATGGAACCCTGATATTCTTTAATGGGTGTCCAAGGGAAGTCTTAATGATTTTATGCATCATTACTTGGCCTGGGTGACCTAAACGGTCATGCCATAACATCAATGTTTTCTGATCATCTAACTTTGTGTTAGAAACCAAATTTATTTCGAATGGACTAATATATGTGAAATATAGTCCTGAGGAATAAGCTGGCATTTTTTCACAAATATATTTAGTGCCAGATTTAATTGTCGTTAGACAAAGATATTCCTTTTGGTTTCATTCATGGTTTCTATGTGATAACCATTTTGACGCATATCTTTAAAGCTTAATAAATTTCTCCGCGATTTGCTGGAGTATAAAGCGTCATTTATAAGTAATTTCGTCCCATTAGGGAGCATCACATATGCTTTCCCAGAGCCTTCAATGAGCTTCGCAACACCTGATATTGTATTGACTTTAGCCTCAACTAAAGTCATTTGAGAAAAATATATTTTATTTCTCAAAATGGTGTGCGTTGTGGCGCTGTCTATCAGACATAGCTCTTTATCACTTGGGTGATCCATATCTTCAATATATGTAAATAAACATAAGCTTGACCACAAATTATGCATATTATTTAACATAAGAGTACACATTTATTTAAAAACAGGATAAAAAGGGGAAGAGAGAAAAAGTACATAAAACTAGTATTTTACAATATCAAGAGTCTAATATTTTATTTTGTAGCATTTTGATTAATGGCAAATGCATCGTCCATAATAGCATCATCCACGAAGAAGTCGGACACGTCAAATTTTGGCAGAGGTGGACTTGTGTCATTAACATAATTAGCTTCCACATTTTTGCCTTTGTTCAGATTCATGGAAGCTTGAAATAACTCCACCAGATGTTTAGCCGTGCGACATTTATTAGCCCAGTGTCCCGTCATGCCACATTTATAACAAGTCGACTTTCCCGAGGATTTTGGAGGGCGATTTATTTGATGGGCCTTTTGTTTGCCCTTGCCCTTGTAATTTGGTCTTTCGACCTGTTTGTATTCTCGGTGTGACTTGTTTTTATGACCATTAAAATGCCCACGTTTAAAATGCCTTCTACTGCCACTGTATGTTGCATTTGATTCAGTGGCTAAATTATGGCCAGATGGACCATAAACAGAAGGACTAGAACCAGTGGGTCTTAAATTATAATTTTTCATCAGAAGGTCATTATTTTGCTAAGCTACCGATAATACTGATATTAAGTCGGAGTATTTTTTAAAACCCTTTTCTCTATATTGCTGATGTAGCAGCATATTAGAAATATGCATTGTAGAAAAGGTTTTCTCCAACATATCAGCATCAAAGACTTTTTGTCCTCATAACTTTAGTTTAGATGTTATTTGGAACATGGCAGAATTATAGTCACTGATTGATTTAAAATCCTGGAATCTTAAATTGATCCAGTCATACTGAGCTTTTGGCAAAAGTACCTTTTGCTGGTGGCCAAACCTCTCTTGTAAATTGTCCCATAATTCTTTTGGATCATCAACCAAAAGATATTCAGATTTGAGACTTTCATGGAGGTGATGACGGAGGAAAATGATAGCTTTCGCTTTGTCTTGGGAAGATGATGGCTTATTTGCCTCAATAGTGTCTTCCAGACCGTTGGCCTTTAAATGTGCTAAAGCATCCACTTTCCATTCCAAATATTTTTGACCAGATAGATCAAGGACGTCGAATTCTCTTTTGCTAATATTTGCCATTATACTACAAGAAATTATTAATATAAACTTTAGTAAAACACATACTCGGTATTAATTAAATTATAGTGTGATCATTGTTTTACTACAAATTTTACAAAACATAATAATCACAATAAAACTTATCAATTTTAATTCGTATGTGTAACTACAAAATCAAAAGAAAGACATGTGTAAGCTAAGTCTCTCACTCACACGACATGTGTCTCTTGTAGTATAATCTATTAATGTTATTATTAATATTATTATAGTTTTATGCATTTAAAGTTAACGGTTGTTTCTTGAACATGTAGATATATTTTGTTTTCTTATAATATAGTCCGTGAATGATAAACAATGCATTCAGATTCTGTCTATTTTGGTTTGGCAGTTAAAAGAAACAAAAGTTACCGAATAGCAATACTTAAACTTGTTACGTGGCTTAATTGCATGTGAACTGTCTGACCTTTATGGCTTTATATGTCACATATATCAACCCGTAAAATAATAGACTAGGACAATATTGAATAGTCTCGAACTTTTAAAAACGACAATCTGATTTATATTATCAAAACATATCTGTGAGTTGTATCCATTTTAGTTCTGAACAACGGTACTAATACTATCATGAGTATCATCATCTTTATATTCATCAGCCCATTTTTCCTCTAGCTTATACTCCGTTTACCCATTACTTTCACTATCTTTCTTTTACGATGCAAAATCTTCTAATTTGTTTATCAAGTATAAAGTATATTTTCTCAACTCATATTATTCCTCGGCTACATCACTTTACAATACTGAACTTTGTATGAAGATGGAAGGGGAAAAAACTGAGACTAAGGTACGTATATTCTTCATACTTTCTTTAATTCTTTCAGTATAATTATGATGTGCAGGGGCGGATCTAGGATTTTACGTTCGGGTGGGCTGAATAACTTAATTGATAATACATTGAATTTTTTTCAAAATAAGCAAAAACTCAAATATAAACTTGTCAACAATAGAGTCTACATCTATGCTGAGGGTAATTTCTTTTCAATATAAACTCGTCAACAATAGAGTTTACATCTATATTGAGAGTAAGAAAGTAATCATCCATTTTGTTGCAGAGTGTTGTCTTTTGATGTTTCACGGCAGAAAATGATATTCTACGGTTGCAATAGAAACAATAAGATCGATACAAAGCGAATCAATCTACTCATTATAACATATGAATCGGATCTTTTTCGCTTAGCTCTAGTCAACTCATCACATAATTTAAAAAGTGTAGATACTTGAAACTTTGTATCATGAATCACATAATGAACGTAGTGTTGTAGCTCGAATTTCAAAACATGAATGTTCTGACTACTAAAATCTTCAGGATAAAACTTCCTTGCAAGAGTACAAATTGCATCAACATTGAACAACTCATATGATTTTTTTGGATCCAATGAAGCACTCAAAGAAAGGAGTTCCACTGATTTATCATTAAATGGGTCTGTAACTCCATCAAAAAAAGTCTTATTGAAATCGTCAAAGTGATAATGATGACCAACTGTAGTTTATTTTCGGCAACGACCAACCATATATTTAGAAATTAGAATTCAAGTCCGGTGCATGAATTTATTTTTTTGAGCAAAACTCATTTACTTCTTCAAGAAAACCTTCCCATCCATTTTCGGTCAATTCCTAAAGAATGAGTTGTGAAGTAGAAAGATGTCTCATGGCTACCAAGATGTCCAATAATTTTTTGAAGGCCTTGAGAGAGAACAATCGTTATTTCCATAACTTTATGCATCAAAAGTAAATTGAACACAAATTCAAAACATGGAAAGTGTCTATACACACTACGAACTTCTGCCCTAGACCTCACTTTTGTGCAATTAATGTTTTTGAAGATCCTCAAACACTTTACAAGTTGATGTGAACATGTTAATCAAACTGTTATATTATATACTAAGTGCCATTTATTAAGTTGGAAGAGATGTGTATAACATTTTGATTAGATTTTTAGATGATAAGATTTTGATTTATGGGTTGGGCAGAAAATTTTGATTAGGCTATAGAAATATCTGGGGTGGGCTGGATGGAATTTTATCAAAATAATACCTTAATAATAATAATTTTTTTTACTTTGTCCTGAGCTTCAGCTCACCATAGCCCTAACATAGATCCTCCCCTGATGATGTGTATAAACAAATAGGTAGTATAATTTTAGTTTTGGACAGTCACAATAAACTCCGTAATGTACTTTTCTAAATTTCAGTATAATTTTTCTTTGTTCGGAATATTAAGTAATGAGAACAGAATAATACATAATTATGTTCATACCTGCAGGAAGATGATTTCTTGAAGATTTTTGAGCAGATTCGTGCTGATAACGTGTTGAGAAATGAAGAAGATGCGGAACAGATTAAAGAGATAGATATAATAATAAAAGCTCTAAATTATTTATTCTTAATATATGATAATTTCTGAATTTCTGAGTTCCTGAATTTTGTGAATTGGATTACAAAGGATTGATCAAGCCATATTTATACTAGCTGGGCTTGATGATGAGTCATTAAAACTACTTCTACATATTTTGTTGGCACTATTAAACCTAGTCATCTGTCTATCTATGATTACAAGGATGGAAAGAAGCTTAGTGTCCTGGTTACAAGGATGATGACAAGGATGATCAATTCACACTTGTCACTCCTAGGATTTTACAACATCATTTTATTTTTAGCTTATTTTTAACTCCGAAAAAACTCTGCTTAGAAATCTTTTATTGTGGATTGCATACATCTACTGGAAGCATTTAAATTTATCATCCTATAATTTTTTTAGGCTAATATGATAGTTCAAACTTCAAACAATATAAAACTAATTTTCACATTTTTAAATGGGTATTAAAAATATTCTGAAAACTAAAATTAATTACTTTTTGAATAATGTAATAAAGAATTAGAGGAAATCTGTTAGTTGAGGTTGTTTCATTGTCAAATGGGATTGCTATCATCAGTGATGGACTAAAAAAAATCAACATAAATTTCAAGAATTAATAAAAAATAATTTTTTATACGAATGTAAAACAAAACATATTATATTTACATGGATAAAAAACGTATTTAAACCTTAAAATTATCCTTGTTTTCCATTTTTACTTATTTTATAAAAATAGTTACAAAAATTAAAGCTAAGAATTCTTACTCGTCAAGTGTATCACAAAAATGAATAGATGCTTAGCCTTCTCAGTTTTTCATATTGTTTTTTATATAAAAGAGCGACTTATAATAATATCGAAAAAGCATACAAAACAATCTCCAAACAGTTTTTGCAAATCTGATCGTAAGTTCTATGAATAAGCATAGAGTCGGTCACATCATACAAAGCAACTTTACTCAAGAGACACAAAACGAGTAATTTTAACTCTATAACCATTGAAACCAAAACACTTCCTATCAAACGCATTCAAATATCCAGATATCTAAACCAAACTTACTTGAATAAAAATAAATACAACTACTATTAAAGATAAAATAACATTGGAATAAAAGTTTTTCACAAAACTTTTCCTGCCATAGAGGTGATTTTGGAGGAGGACAAGCTGCTCCAATATGGGTAGTACTAAATTCTTCTTCTTACTTCGTTCGAGATAGACACAAAAATAAGTGGACTCAAAACAATTTTCAAGTCTCTACCATTCTCTATGCCACCCAAAAAAACAAAGACAGGAGCCCCTAATCAAGCAAAGCTGCCCAGGACTCCAAAGCGACTCCCCACATCGGGGGAGACAGAACACACAGGAGCAACATAACCCGGAAACGAACCACCATAAAACACAACAATAAAAGAAGAATAGTCAAGTTGGGTCTTACCACTAACAAGAATCTCCGAGAGCGTTACGTTGCAAGAAAATTTTTAAAGACAATTGTCAACTATGAAATTTCTATGACCACCGATCGAGAAAATGACCATTGCCTGCTAGGATTTATAGTGGTGGTCGACTCTCAAAACGGTTACTTTAGGAGAATTCTCACCTTTTCATATGTTATTTTCTTTTTCGTGATTTTTTTTGAACGGGTTTTCGTGAAATTGTTAACAAATAAAGATTATTTAATTATAATTTCTCAAATTTGAAATGATTAGTATCTAAATTTTAATTTTTTTTTATATACTAAGAGCCAGAAAATGTCTTACATAAACTTAAAAAGTACTTATAAAACTAATATATTATTAGTATCCTATCTGTTCCAAAGTATGAAAGATATCAAATTATAATATTTGACCAAGGATTCTTTGAAAAAATTGTGGTTCAATTAAAAATAAAGATCATATACGGAGTATTACTAAACGTACTTTGATATCGAATCTCTATTATATAATAAAAATAATACTCCGTAGAACAAAAGCAATTGTTTGGTATAAAATAGACTGAATTGATTTCATTTGCTAGAATATGAAGCAAATGAAATATATTTTATTAATAAAATAAAGAAATATCTTATGAAAAAAGTCATAAACAATTCTTTTTACAAGGTTGCTATCATGGGTGAAGGGCTAAAAAGAAACTCAACATAAATTTCAAGGCTAAAAAATAAAATAAAAAATTACAAAATGTAAAACAAAATATACTATATATACAGGGACAAAAACATATTTAAACCATCAAATTATTATCATTGTTTTTAGTTTTTACTTATTTTATAAAAATAGTTTTAAAAAAATCAAAGCTAATAATTCTTACTTGTGAAGTGTATCACAAGAGTGAATAGCTTCTTAACATTATCAGCTTTTCATATGGTTTTTAATATATAAGAGCGACTTTTATAACAATATCAAGAAAGCATACTAGACAATCTTCAGACAGCTATTACATATCAGATCCTAAGCCCTATGAATAGTCATAGAGTCAGTCACCTCATACAAAGCAATCTGACTCGCTAGACATGAAACGAGCAATTTTAACTCTAAAGCGGTTGAAACCAAAACACTTCCTATCAAAAGTACTCCGAATATCCAGATATCTAAACTAAACTTACTCGAATAAAAACAAAAACAAGTACTATTAAAGAAAAATTACATTGGAATAAAACTTTTTCACAAAACTTTTTCAGAAAACAGAGGTGGTTTTGGAGGAGGACAAACTGCTACAATATGGGGTGAATACTAAATTCTTCTTCTTACTTCGTTCCGGAGACGTAAAAACAAGTGGAGTAAAAACAATCTTTAAGTTTCTATCATTCTCTATGCATCCCCAAACAAAAAACAGACATGAACCCCTAATAATCATGTAAATCTGGTAGGGACTCCTAAGCTACTCCCCACATCGATGGAGACAAAACACACACGAGCGACAGGGTGTGAGAAAGAACCACCATAAAACAGAACAAATACAACAACGAAAGAAGAATAGTCAAGTTGGATCATACCCCTAGCAAAAATCTCCGAGGGTGTTGCCTTCCAAGAAAATGTTAATAACAACTGTATGTCAATTATGAAAACTCTATGACTCCCGATCGATAAAATGATGATTGTTTGTTAAGATTTATAGTGGCAGCCCTTTCAAAACGACTACTTCAGGAGCATTCTTGGCTTTTCATATGTTATATTCGTTTTCGTGAAACTTAACGAATAAAGAATATTAAATTATAATTTCTCAAATTTGAAATGATTAAAGTCTAAATTTTAAATTTTAAATTTTTTACATAAACATAAAAAAAATTATAATACTAGTATATCATTAGTATCCTATTTGTTCCCAAGCATAAAAGATACCCCGTATCAAATTATAATATTTGACCAAGTATTGTTTGAAAAAATGTGGTTAAATTAAAAATAATTGTCATATACTGAGTATTACTAAATGTTAAAGTCCCACACCGGATATCTCTGAAAGAATTAAACACTATATTAAGATTGAGCTACTCCTCCTATCAGGTTAACCTTTTAGGATGGAACCTCAAGTCTCAACATGGTATCAGAGCCAAATTGATCCATTGTGTGGGACCTCCTTATTAAAACTGACATGATTATTAAAAAATGACAACGACGAATCGATGAAAAAATGAATGACGGCACGATCTAGACGAAGTGTCTGGTCGTGAGGATGAGTGTTAAAGTCTCACATCGGATATCTCTGAAAGAAATAAACACTATATTAAGATTGAGCTACTCCTCCTATCAGGAGTCCCACACCGGATATCTATGAAAGAATTAAACACTATATTAAGATTGAGCTACTTCTCCTATCATGTTGACCTTTTAGAATGGAACCTTGTGTCTTAAGAGTGATAGTCAGGGTTGCCAACTCTAGTTATGGCGGTCTATGAATAGTGTTGGGTCAATGATGCCAATTTCAACGGTGTTTCTCACAGCTCTCAACACAATTGCAGGAGCTCTTGCATAAAATCTTGAAGTTGGCTCATCCGTGAATATGATTGGGGCATTGTTAGGTCCACAGACTGTAAGCTTTTTTTTATCAACCATTTCCATCACTTCGCCAACAAACATCTAAAGAGAGGACAAGCCACCCAAAGCAGACAACAAATGAAAAGGATCCAAATGTATTTGTGATTACCATAATCCTACCCATAGTTGCAATAAATCGGATGAGTGAAGCCATCTGGTTGACCAATATCATTAACAAGAACGATTTGAATAGCTTGGAGACTTCTGAATCAAAATCAATGGCATAGTAAGTACAAACATCCATATATTGACTTCAATAAATATAACCGGCAGTTTGAGGATCCATGAAGGAATAGCATAAGCCCATGAAGGAGAAATTTGAAGGTCCCTTTTTTGTAGAATATTGACAGCTTAAAAATTGTCATTGGAAGATCATATATACAATTAACTCAGGAAAAAGACTCTATCTTTCCCAAATAGTTTGTAAAAGATGTCGTCCACTCTTTCTTGTTTTAGGACAAAGACTATACCTCCCCAATTCAGAGGCAGTCCAACAAATCGACTGTTTAATTCTTCACTACGTGTTTCCCCCTCACGGAGTAAGCGGTCTAGAACCGTAGCTTCTACCTTATCAAGTATTGCCTTATCATACCCAGATAGACCAAATCTGCATCCTCAATAGTAGCACTTGGAGTGGAATGAAACAATTCTTTGTACTTTTTAGTGACTAAAGCCCCTTGCAATTCATCCTATGGCTCGGCTTGAAGCTTGGGGAACAAGCAGATGCTTCTTTTTTAGCCCGATCGTGGAGGGGTTGGATCTCGAATTGTTTTAGTCTTTCTCCTGCCTTCATTAATCTTCTTCTCTTTCACAATTTGATTTGTATTCATGCCTGGATAATGCCTTTTCGCAGATTCTAAAAACAAAACAGTACTGCAACCCTTTATAACATCTAAAAGTAACAGACAATCCGAAATGCTATTATGTTCTTGTTTTACTCCTAATTTAAAATATTCGGCCAAAGCTTCAAGACAAGTAGAATGAATGCCTCTACTTCCATTTTTAAAGCCGCATTTGCGAAATGAGTATAACGTATCGATCACACGTACCTATATTCGAACGATAATCCTATATTCGAACACGCACCACGTAGCAATGGCAAATCACAGGAGATGATGTTATGACCAACCCACACCTTGTTATGTAGAAGATCGAAGATAGAGTCAGCTATCTCATGAAAGGGTTTGGCTTGAGCTGTATAGTTTGGCTTATCCAAAAAGCGATTAGTTAAATCTTCCTCGGTTGTAGGCTTAACGTACCAGTGGTCTTCTCCAAGCTTTGACAATGTTTGGGAATAAAGTCTAACGATACCAACTTCCAAAAGAATTCTCTTTCCCCCAAAAATTGAAGACAGATTGAACTCAACATCAATAAAACAAAGCCCTGATAGCAAATGCAACACTTCCCTTAGTTATAGAGGGTCCATAGACGGATCCATATTGGGAGCAAGACTTGAGAGCTAAGAATTCATAGTTTTAGAAGTGTGATCTCGCCCTTCCTGGAGACCTCCCTGGTTTAGAGAAATTATTAGGAATACTTGTTAAAGACGCTAAGTAGAAGATAAAATCGGATGATGAAGCTTGAAGGAGAACAGGAACACTGGCCCATCAATTAATGTTCGCTGAATCGCCGTTGAGTCACCTGTGTGTAGCTAGTTGAGTCACCCCTTCTGGCCGATTGTATTTCCCTGATTTAAAGAAAGAATATTATATGAAAAGAGGTAAATGACATTATATGAAAATTAGGGATAACAAATCTCACAATTGAAAAATACTTGTAGCAAGATCGGTTAATTCAAAAACTTTGGTTAATTGTTTAAGTCGTTGGAAAATCACACGAATCGAGATGGGGTTCTGCCCCTGAACCCTAATGTCTGCCACTCCAATAAAATGGAGGAGTAGCTCAATCTTAATATACAGTGTTTAATTCTTTCAGAGATATCCGGTGTGGGACTTTAACACCCCTCCTCACGACCAGACACTCCGTCTGGATCGTGCCGTCATTCATTTTTTCATGGATTCGTCGTTTTCATTTTTTTTTTATAATCATGTCATCATTTTTCATAAGGGGGTCTCACACCATGGATCAACCTGGCTCTGATATCATGTTAAGACACAGAGTTTCATCCTAAAATGTCAACATGATAAGAGAAGTAGCTCAATCTTAATATAGTGTTTAATTCTTTCAGAGATATCCGGTGTGGGACTTTAACATTAAACCAACTTTGACGTCGAATCTGTATTACTTCCTCCGTTCTTTAATTCTTGCAACATTGTGTTTTTTTGCACTATTCACATACCTTACTTTGACCACGATTTTCTACTAATATACATAATTAAATTATTACGTATAAAATGTTATTGAATTTCTATCAATGTGAATTTCCAAAATATCAACTTTTTATAATGTTTATTAATACATAATTAAATATAATTACAGTCAAAGTTGTGCATCGGCAAACGTAAAAGTCAAATTGTTGCAAGAATTAAGGAACGGAGGATAGTATATAGTAAAAATAATAGAACAAAAGCAATTGTTTGGTATAACTAAAATAGACTGAATTGTTAATTTGCTAGAATATGAAACAAATGAAATATAATTTATTAATAAAATAGAGAAAAATCTTATGAAAGAAGACATGAATAGTTCTTTTTCTTAAGTTTTGTCAATTTAGGGGGGAAAAGTAACTAACATGATTGATAAGTTGAAAAGATATGCTACCAAGCGGGCTATATAATATTGATATTTTTGGGAAAATATAATATTGATAACAAATTAAAAAGAAAGTAAAAGAAAAATAATTTTAAGATCAAATACTATTTATATATTTTACTTTTCATTGAATATGTAAAATAAGTTTAAAATTTTATATAACACTTTTAGCTTTTAGTTCATTTTTAAGCGGATAATAAATTGATTATTATTGTGAACTTTCTCGAAATACTCCGTATTAGTTTTAGTAAATGCACAGAGTAATACTCCGTATTAGTTTTAGTAAATGCACAGAGTATAGATCGTTGGTGTATATATGTTTGAATAAAGTTCTCATATGTTAAAAATTAATTTTAGTTTTTATGTTTGACTGACATTTTATAGTTCAACTGTACAAATAATGCTTTTCAAATTCGTCGATTCTTTAATTAATTAAATCATATAGTTACTTTTACTTTTGCTTATATTTGAGGATTTGATTAGTCAAATGAATTAAGGGGAATGAGGAGCATTTTTTGTAAGAACTATAGCTTTTATAATCCACTTCATTAAGTTAATAACTTTGACTTATTAATTATTAAATTGCATTATAAAAAGTAATGCTTAGAAATTGCTAACACTGTATTTCGTACTGCTTCGTAGTAGTTTTTTTTTTTTTGAGAAAGATGGTTTATATTAAATCAACCGAACTTAAGCAAGTTAGGATGTTTTTACTTGGGCTGTAATTTGCTGATCTGTAATTTGTTAGTCTGATCTAGTCTGATTTGATCTGATCTAGTCTAATCTGGTAAAACAGAATTAAACAAAATTAAACAACTTAGAAAGAGTAAAACAGAATTAAATAAAGTAAACTTATGGAGCAACTGAATCCGTACTTCAGGCGTCATCCTCCATGGCGACGGTTCGGGGGGGGGGGGGGGGGGGGTAGCATCAAACTTTCATCTTCTTCCTCCAACATCTGAATCTAGAATTCTACATGCCACTTCAAACAAAGCCTTCCACTCAATCGTAGTGAATAGTGGTGATGATAATTTAATTGTGGTTGTTTCTCAAACTTGTAAAACTAATGATGTGAATGAATCGGTGGTAGACTCCGAGGCTACCAAGCATATTTGTAAAAACAAAAATGTTTTTACCTCCTATACTATTATTGGAGATGGTGAAGAGCTCGTGTACCTAGCAGACTCTAAAACCGTTAAGGTGCATGCAAAGGGAAAGTTCTAGCTTCTGAAGAACACATCGGAGAAAACGTTATCACTAAATGATGTGCTTCATGTGCCCGAGATTCGGACTTATTTAGTTTCTGTTTATCTCTTGGGAAAAGTTGGGGTTAAAGTTTCTTTTGGTTGCGACAAATTTGTTATGACAAGAAATGACGTTCTTGTGAGAAATGACTATTGTAAGAATGGAATATTTGTGCTTAGTAATTCTGAACTATTGCATGATGATGCTTCTGCTTATTTGATTGATTCTTATGATGTGTGGCACGCTAGACTAGGACATATATGCAAGTAACTCTTATATTAAAATGTTAAATAATTGTGGTTTGATTTCTAGTAAAAATAAAATGACACTAGAAAAAAGTGATGTTTGTGCTCAATCTAAATTAACCAAAAAAAAATCCTTCTACATATATGGAATCGGAATTGCTTATTTTAATTCACACGGATTTAGGTGATTTAAAAATTACCATGACTAGAGGTGGGAAAAAAATGTCACATTTATAGATGATTTTTCTAGATACACTAAAGTTTATGTGCTTATTAATACAGATGAGGCTTTTGATAAATCTTTAGTGTATAAATATGAGGTAGAAAAATCAATTAAGAGAGTTAGACCGGATATAGGGGACGTGTATATTTTATTTAATGATTTCTGTGAATTTTAGAAGGGTCATGCACATGTTTTTAAATATCTAAAATTGCGGGGGCGCTTAGCTAAATTTTTATTACCTGTCCCATTGAGTGAAAATGAGCTTTATAACTTTTGGCTACCTTTGCATAAATTGAAACAATGGAGCACATATGTGACTTTCATAAATTGAAGAAGCCATGTGCTAAGGTGCAATACTTTAAGCTATTTCATTGTTGATATTAATGTAATCGTTTTTGGAGAATGTGTGCACACTATATGTTGTTGAAACAAAAATGATGAATTTTCTGAAAATGTGTTTCCTTTGAAATTTGAACACAAGACCATTGCACCATATAGTGAGTGTGATCCATATAGTGATAGTGATCCATTAAAAGAAAATGATTCTTATAATGATGAACTTTCTCTTATGAGAAGAAGTAAGAAGCCAAAGATAGAGATTTTTTTTTTTAAAATAATTTTTATACATGTCTTATTAATGAAGAACTTTTGACATATTCACAAGCTATTTCTCCATCAACAAAAAAACATTTTGGCTTGAGGCCATACAAACTAAAATTGTTTCTATTCACAAACTTTTTATTCATCAAATGGATGTTAAAACTGCGTTTTAAATGGTGAGTTAGAGGAAGAAATTTATACGGTGCAACCGAAGGGTCATGTGATTAGCGGTCAAGAACACAAAGTGTGTATGCACTGAATGTGAAATGGTGTGTGCATTATTATTTGCTTGTATGTAGATGATATGTTGATTTTACTCATTTTAGTATGAAAGAATTGGTGGGTAGCAAAAGTGATTTGGGTATGAAAGTCATAGGAAGGATTATGGTATTATAATATCTCAAGCATTATGTTGATAAACCTTTAAAGAGGTTTGGACGTTTCAATATCATCCCTGTGAGTACCCATTATGACTCTCATATACACTTGAAAAAAATAGGTGATCTCGAGGCTCAATATCACTGATAGGTGGATGCAAATATGCAATTCATTTTTTTTGAAAGGCTAATTTAATGTATTATTGAAAAATGCATTGTATTTGAATTAGGCGAGTAAATGTAATTAATAATAAACAGTAAAGATAAAACAGGTAAAATATAAGGGTCCCTAAATACGTATGTTCCAACTTCCAAATAATTTATGCCTTTTAGATCAACTATTTATTTACACGGGAAAAGTAAGAGCATACTAAAAAATGGACAAATAAGATGTATAACCAGGTTTTTTAGGTTGACAAATTTTTTTTGCATACATAGGAAAGGATTTCATTTCATTCGACAATATGATCAACCGGAGAATACACTTTCTTATTTGTATTTGCTTACAAATCAGAAGATGGAGGAGATGAATGAGTATACGGAAAGAAGATGAATGGAGGCATCATATAAAAATATGTAGATGTTAAGATGGAGTTAGATTAAAAATTGATGATGGATGGTCCAACTAGAGCTCGATTGATAATCCTTATTTTCAACCCTATTAGTTTTTTTATCACATAATTTTTATTTCACATGTTGAATTGTTAAATTATCTATCAAAATAAGACTGAAGTTACTTTTGAATTGACCGAAATTATCATAGATGATTTTTTTATTTACCATATATGACTATTATAACTATTTTTCATCTACTAATAATCAAATACTCCATGTATAACTTTTTTTTCATAATTCGGCATATTCATCCAATTCAATCACTCCAATCGTCATTTCATCAATTTAAACAGATTCAATAGATTCAGTCAATTTTAGTACTCCGTATTACCAAAGAGACCCTAAATTGCTAAAAAACGAGTGAACATTTTCTATATTCAAGAAAGGAAGGTGTACGTATTATTATAGGGTAAAATAGGAGAAGAAGAAAATCCTTGTTTGGAGATTAAAAAAAAATATTACTCCGTGTTACTCTGATTTACTTCTATCAAAGACTTTCAAAACACAAAAACCATATGGATCTTGGGTGATTGATAGGTTAAGAACATTTCTTTCTCTTTACTGGAAAATTAAACAATTTTGATTTGCGTGTTGAATACAAAATTAAATTTTGCAATTAGAAGGTTGTTGGCTCATAGACATATCCAAAGTAATAGGGGTGGGAAAAACCCAACCGAAACCCGAAAACCGGCCCTCGACCGACCCGAATTATGATCCTGGTCCGGGTTTTTTCTTTCTAACCGGCCCGAATTAAATAAAACCCGGACTGAACCCGAAATTCCGGGCTCATTAATGAGCCTTAAAATCTATAATGCGGTCCAGACCGATAAAAACCCGAAACAATTAGCTTTAATATAAAATTAATATAATATATGAATATAAATTTATAAATATTTCCTAATATATGATTATAATCACGTTGGATAAAAAAAATGATTTAGTAACTTTTAGTGATTACAAATATGCTCAATTTGTTTAGCGTAATGACCGAGAAAATATATGTATAGCAACTCTAGTCACATTTTTATCTATAAATTTTATTTTGTAATATTTTTAAGAAACCTATATTATTTATTTATATGCATCTTAAATAAAATATTAAGATAATTATCCTCTTTGGATTTGAATTGTTGGTGATTTTGGAAACTATTATTTCTGTTATTATTTGTGGTTTGTATTTTTGGTTAATTTTATTAGCAAATAGGTGTTAAAATATAAAACAACAATGAGATATTTCCCGTTCAGGTTTTAACCGACCCAACCCGAACCCGGACTGAACCCGGGCTACCAAAAACCCGACTCATACCGAATATAATGGGCTTTGTCCTCGTCTCTAATTTTCATAACCCGAGACCTTACGAGTAATTTTCGGGTTTAGCGAAAACTCGACCCAGACCGGACCGATCACACCCCTACAAATTAAGGAGAGACAGATCCACAAGTATATACGAAGTACGAGGAATGATCTTGTCCAGCACGTTTTTGTCCGAACGCCGTCCGAACATGGCCATTTGGGACCCTTCCCGGTGGAATTTTTTGATGAAATTGTTTGAGCATGTTCCTCATCAAGTCTAGTTTGTCCATACCAAATTTCAGCTCAAAACTCGACCGGGAAGGCATTCAAATCATTTTATGAAGTTGACTGCGTATTTTATATGTATATTTTGATTTTTGACGCAGTCAACTTCAACAAATTATGTGAATGTCTTCTCGATCGAATTTTGAGCTGAAATTTGGTATGGACAAACTAGACATGATGAGGAATATGCTCGAAAAATTTTATCAAAAAATTCTACCGGAAAGGGTCCCAAATGGGGATATTCGGACGGAGGGTCCTGTCCGAACGTTCGGACCTGAACTTTTCTGTACGAAGTACTAAGTATATGATTGATATGGCGAATCGTAATTCGCACGTAGTACTTCAATTCCGTCTAGTAAAGTATTAGATTGATTTATTCCATTGATTTCAAAACTACAAGCTAAGTCTACAACGACAGGGTCGGAGTTTAATTATACACAGTATCAAAATGATGGATAGTTATTATGCAATACTTGAATTAAATGTTTCATATGTAGCTAAAATAAATTGTATTTTAATGAGTCTTTTTCAGTTAATGTATTGATATATATGTGATGTATCATAATGTTCACACAACTAATGACTGAATATGGTATTTTATTTTTAAATTTAAGAATATATTCAATGTCACACATCAAATTTTGTTTATTTCAAGTTAAGATGGTGCTGATTTTTTCAGAAGTCATAACTTTTTACTCGTAATGAGTTATATGACCCATAATATATCAAATCGAAGGTATTTCAGAGCTCTACATTCTTGAACTTTCAACGGGGTCGGCTGACCACCCTGACCCTCTGGCTCCGCCCCTGTCTACAACTCTACAAGAACACAATAAAAGGAAAAGGATAATCAATTCGGCTAAGGATGTTTTTATTTGGACTGTAATCCGTCACAGGCCAGACCAGATCAGACTAGACCAGACCAACAAATTACAATCCAAGTAAAAACATCCTAAATATTCACGAACCATTAATTATTAAATTAGATCGATCCCGGGTGCTAAATATATGCAACATTCACTTTTTGTAGTTCGATATATGATAAAACGGATAACAACAATAGAACAAGTGGGCATAATTTGTTTGGAAAAGAGGAAAATGTCAATTGAGTACACCAACTTGTATGAGGTGGAGCGAAGAGTACACTATATTGCATTTGATCTTTTTAAGTACACAAACTCGGATTTTTAGTATTAATTGAGTACACTCATTCGATTAACATGCCAATACAGCTGAGTTGGCTAACAGAATGTTGAGTAAGAAGGGGTTACACTACAAAAAAACACGCGTGTAGTCACGGACAGTAGTCACGGATTTGATCCGTGACTAGTTTGTCACGGTCGTAGTCACGGACTAGTCACGGACTTTCAAAAAAAATAGTCACGGATATGACCGTGACTACGTCCGTGACTAAAAATAGTCACGATTATATCCGTGACTACTTTATTCCGGCCAACCTACGTTTGCCTCCGGCGGGATTTTTTTTGAATTTTAAATTAGTCACGGTAGATCCGTGACTAGGCCCAAAAAATAAATTTTCCAACGCCCAAAAGTTAATTCGGACTGGTAATCTGTACGGACGAACGTAGTCACGGACACATCCGTGACTACATCCGTGACTATTTTTTCCATATATGAAGCTGCTGGTTCATCCACATAAACACACAAACTGTTTAGAAAAACAACAGAAAAACAACACATTGAAGGATGTAATCTAGCCATCTTCTATCATTTTCTCTGTTTATGCAAATAAGGTATGTAATTTGAATTACGTTTTTTTGTGTAAATTATTTGGTTCATATTAACTGTAGTAACAAGTTAAATTAGCTAGAGAGATTATTAATTATGTAAATTTCATTTAATTTTGTGAAATTTGGTTAGTTAAACGTAGGTTTAATTGTAGTGACGCGTTAAGTTAAATTAATTAGCTAAATTAGTTAAATTTTTGTTAATATTAGTTAAATGTAAATTAAATGCATTTAAAAAATGTTTTTAATTAATTAACGAAATATATTAAATAACATTAGTTAAACGTAGGTGTAATTCAAACATAGGTTAAATGTATGTTGTTAAAAAATGTTGTTAATTAATTAACGAAATAAATTAGTTAAAATTAGTTAAACATAGGTGTAATTCAAACATAATGAATTAAGTTGTATTTAATTCAAATTACGTAAATTAAAATAAATTATAGATGATATTAGTTAAATGTAAGTATTATTTAATTCAAATGAGTTTATATATGCTTAAATATAATTATAGGATTTGTTTATTAGCAATTATTGTTAATGCCTAATTTAGGATTTATAATGATTTAAGTTAGGGTTAATTATTGAGAAATTACTTAATAAGTGTGATAAATTAATATTGTGAATTATGTGAACTTCATTTAATTTAGTGAAAATTAGTTAGTTAAACGTAGGTTTAGTCGTAGTGACGCATTAACTTAAATTAATTAGCTAAATTAGTTAAATTTAAATATTAGTTAATTCGAAAATTAGGAAAAGGTTGTTAATTAATTAACGGAATAGATTAGTTAAAATTTGTTAAACGTAGGTGTAATTCAAACAGTCACGGATTTAGTCATGGACAAAATCCGTGACTAAAAGAGTTAGTCACTGATTTTTTAAACTAGGGTCCGTGACTAAATCCGTGACTACAACCGAATTTTTTTGTAGTGAATGGACCAAGGTTATGGTGCCGACCTTCACGAAGTCGACCAAAAAGGAAAAATCGACCTTCGGAGGTCGACCTGCGGGGGGCTGACGTTGACCAAGGAGAAGTCGATGGAGTGTGTGGGTGCTGGCTCGACCTTCAAGAAGTCGACCTATTAGCACACAGACTTAAGATTAGTCTGCACCAATGAGCCACCATTTTGCGGGAGTATATAAAACTACTCCGTATATCACACCGAACACATGAAAATACAAACTAAATATATATAACTTTAGACTACTTTTGGTATAAAGCTGACCTTTTAGAATGAAACCGAAGACTTATATTAATACCGTCAAAGATCAAAGTCAGCTATGAATAACATGATCGTTCACAACTGAACCGATCTAACCAAAAACTTGAAAATAGATCAGGCGAACCACGTAACCATAATTGATAAACAAGTAATGATATGAGCAAGTGTAATGACTAATGAGTTTTGGATTGATTTGTCGTATGAACAACACATAAATTCAAATACAAATCATTGCACATATGACATATCATCAATAATACTATCCTCCGTTCTTTAATTCTTACAACGGTTTTACTCTTACATTTGCTAACACACAACTTTGACTAATTATATTTAATTATGTATTAGTAAGCATTATAAAAAGTTGATATTTTGGATATTCACATTGATAGGAATTCAATAACATTTTGTACGTAATTATTTGATTATGTATATTAGTAGAAAATCATGGTCAAAGTAAGGTCTGTTAATAGTGTAAAAATCTCAATATTGCAAGAATTAAAGAACGGATGAACTTTCTATTTTTCGTAGTATGTCTAGTTCAATTCGGTCCAATTGAGCAATGGTAAATAACGAGTACCCCCTTATATATTTAGTGAATGGATTGTTAACACTTAACACACGAAGTCAAATTGTAGTTGGTTAAAAACTCTTACGATGGAAATGTTTCTTACGGTATTTTGTAGCACTTTGTCTTTTTCAATGGAACCTTTGATTTGTACGAAATTCTAAACTCACCAAACTTCCGGATTGAGGACCCCCTTAATATTGAAGTAGACTTTTGTTTTTCTTCCTCATGTTTTCTTTCTATTTTGTTTTTCAATTTTCTACTTCACAAGAATTTTTTATGTTTAGGAATAAATGTTCTGAACTCCTCCGTAGTAAACAAAATTCTATTATAATGGAGTAAATACTAAAATAAAGATGACGTTTTACTAGTACTCAACCTTTTGTTCCATAACCGTTAAGATAATACTCCGTATTTTTTATTTTTGGTCTCTCAAAGTCTCAACTATGGATTTTTGTCAATTGTGTAGTCAACTAATTAAATACTGTTATCATAAAAGCGAACTAGCCCATAATATCATCATAATTCTGAATTTCTGACGGGCCGGGGTGGCTGACTGGCTGGCAATGACGGACAACCTGTGATTACCAGCTGCGACAGGCAACCTGCGGTGGCCATTGAGGGCTGATGTTAATTGTTGTGATAGGTGGGAGATAATTCATTTAATTTTTTCTGAAAGGTTCATTTAACTTATTGTTGAAAAATGCATTGAATTTCAATTGAGCAAGTAAATGTAATTAAGAATAAAATAAGAGTAAAGATAAAACAGGTACTCGTAAAATATAAGTGTTGAGGATCGATTCGTCTTCCGGTTCAGGTCTTCAACCCTTTAACTAGACTCACACACACCACACTAGGATAGGCCACTCCATCTCACCATGTTTTCCTCTCACTCACACTCCACAAAGGAACTCTCACACTAAGGAAAGGAGGAGATACACTCTGCTCAAGGTTTTTGTGCAGGCTACGGTTCACAAAGGAGGAGCACAATAATATAATAGGCAGACTGCCTATTATTGCTCACGAGTATTATTGACAAACAAGGGGGCTCCAGACAAGTTGTTCAAAGGTAAGATAGCAAAGGGCCAAACAACACAGCTCAATAATAATGGGCAGCGGACAAGACAAACAGAGGCAAGGTAATTGGACTGGAGTATAACAAGTAGGACTAAACATAGGGTGCAAGCCCAAAATAAAGTGGAAGGGAAGTCCTGGTAGGACCAATACCTCCAACATTCTCTACCTTATTGGTCCTAGGTGTTGTAGAGTAGCAATACAAAGTTGTGAGGAGACTCATCATCGCCGGACCATTACAAGTACATCATTGCGATCATACAAGTAATAGATGAGAACCAAAGTTCCCTTTCGGACCAAGCTTACCATGCAAACCCAATTCACGATGGACTGAACTCTACCAACTCGTCCTCGAGTTCAGAACCAAAACCATCACAAAACTATTAACAAGCACAACACATGTTAATAGACCACACAAGCAAGCATCCGGGAGAAGTTGGGGATTCCAACTAATCCAACAACCACACAAAGCAAGTACACAGAAAATAAAAGAAACAATATTATTTCTATAACTAGCACAGGTAGAGCTCACATAATCACTTGGTATCACATTTTCAAAACACAAAGAAAATAGCATACCAAATATCACAAAGATTTTAATTAAAAGAGAATTAAGCACATTTAAAGCAGACTCAGAGGAAATATAGTCAAACACATTGCACATATTATTTATCACATGCTTCCTAATGTCTCTATCTCTAATAACATGGCAATCACGCAACTCAAGCATATTGCACACAACATTCATATCATGCTCCACCTTAATAGAAATATTATTTTCTTTATTTTCAACATGAAAATCATTTTCATTCACAAATTTGGGTTTGGTTTCAATAAGTAAATCGGAATGAACTTCAACAGACAAATGCTCTACCTCATTCGGAGCAACATCAGGAGAAACAAGCAGGCAAGGAAATTCACTTTCAACAAAAATGACATTTCTACTCATCAACACATTGAAGCAAGTTTCACTCCTACACCAAAGCCTATAACCTTTCATGCATTCATGATATCCTAAGAAAACATATTCCTTAGTCCTAGGTTCAGATTTATCATTCACACGATTCACATAAACAGCACAACCAAACACTCTCAAATTTGGCAAGTCAAGTGGTTTGCCCGTGAACACAGATTCAGGGCATTTCCCTCCTAAGGGAACAGACGGGGACATATTAACCAAATCAACAGCATAACAAATAGCTTCCCCCCAGAACTTATTAGAGAGCCCAGATGAAGCTAACATAGCCCTCACCCTCTCTAATAAAGTTCTAACCATCCTCTCAGCAACCCCATCCGGTTGGGGTGTGGAGGGAACAGATTTATGCATAGAAATACCCCAAGTATCACATAAATCACCAAACTGATCATCACAGAAATCAAAACCGACAGTGGTCCTTAAAAAATTTATTTTCTTACCGGTTTGTTTTTCAACAAGGGTTTTCCAGTTTTTAAACTTATCAAAAACTTCAGATTTATTCTCAATCAACAAAACTCACACTTTCTTTGAAAAATCATCAATCAACGTCAGAAAATAATTTTTCCCACCATGAGTGGAAACACTATAAGGACCCCACAAGTCAGCATGAATACAATCAAGCACATCAGTACACTTAGGCAGATCAGGAAAACCAACTCTAGACTGTTTTCCTAGCACATAGGGTTGCACACAATTCACAGAATCAAGTAGGGGTTCAGCATGACAAACATACAAGTTGTTTTTCATCTCAGCTTTGAAAACAACTAAGCAACCCTTCACAACTTCAATGATTTCCTTTCCCCATTTTCCCTTCAAACCCACATTTTCAAGAGAAGCACAAGATAGCAAATTACAGTATAGCTCAGGAACATGCCTAACATTCTTCAAAGTAAGCACATAACCAGAAGAAAACCTAAGGCACACATCTCCTATTCCTAGCACATTGCATTTCTTCTCATTTGCTAAAGACACAAAGCCATGCTCAATCTCTCTATAGTTTGAAAAAACATTTTTCTACGGGGACATATGAAAAGTACAACCAGAATCTACCACCCAATCTGATTTACCCAAAGAATCAGATATCACGGAACTCAAATAGTCATAATCACATAGATTTTTTTATCATAAAAACATCACCTAAATCATCTTCACACGTAGTCAAATTTGCATGCTCGCTATGCTCATTTTTCTTTGATTTAGGACAGTCTCTTATGAAATGACCAGATTCATGACAATAATAGCAACGCCTCGAACTAGACCTAGACTTAGATCTATGTCGTCTACTATTATTTTCTCTACCCCTCACGTGCATAACTTCCTCGGATTTTCTACCCTCACCCATCTGTTTTAAATCTAATTCCTTACTCTTAAGACCATTTACCACAATGTCAAGAGTCACATTATCTCTACCATACTTAATAGCAGATTTCACATCACCAAAGGAATCAGGAATAGCATTTAAAAGAGCAATAGAGGAATAATCATCTATATGCTTATCACCACACAACTTAATATCCGAAATAAGTTTGGTAAAAACATCTAGATTTTCTTCAATATCTATAGACATATCTAGTCTAAATTTGAAGAACTTTTCAAGTAAAAATATCCGGTGAAGCAAAGAGGGTCTCAATATACAGTTCATTCAATTTATCCCACAGAATTTTAGCACTCTCTAAAATTCCAACTTTTCTAATCACAGAGTCAGATAAGTTCAAATAAATCACAGAACATGCATTTTCATTCATTTCAGCCCTTTTCTCTTCTATGTCAGAAATTAAATAGGTTTCGCCAATTGCTTTAAAACATTTTTGTTGTATTAAAATACATTTAATTTTTTGCTTCCAAATGCTAAAATCAGATTTTTCATTAAATGGAGTCATACCATACTGATTATAAGCAGACATTTTCACAGAGAAAAATAAGCAACAAAAGAAAATGTAAATATCGCTGAAAACAATTTAAATATTTATAAGGCTACAACTATACGGAGCAACTAGCACGAACACGCGGGGAGTATTAATGAGCACCAAACTCAACTTCAAACCTTTTGTTCTTCCGTATAAGCACAAATAAATAATAAATTTTCAGCACAAACACAATACAACAATTCAAACAATTTTAAAAGCAGTAATTAACCTAAAACAGATTTCTACACAATAAAAGATTAAATTACTACAAAAGCGATAAAAGGGATAACGGTCAATATACCGGAGCGAAACCCTAGGAGAGACGTTTCGACCTTACCCACCCAATTTTAAAAATTGGGATTTTTTTTACTGTTGACTAACTTTGACCAGCGTTGACCGAGCTTTGACCAAGTTGACCCAGCAGTTGACCGAGTCTATCCACTGCTCCAGGTCCAGCTCCAAGTCCAAGCCTAAAATCAGTCCGGCCCAAATTGTTGAAGCCCCAGCAGACCAGCGTTCCTTCTACTGCCCTGCTCCAGCCAGCATCCCTGCTCCAGCGTACAAGCTCAGAAGCCCAATGGCCTGGAACAGCCCAAGTCCAACCTCTAAGCTTCAGCGAACAGGTCCAGCCTCTAAGCTTCCAGATTTGACCGGCTCCAAATCCAACTCTTGCGTTCCAGCACTTTCTCCAGCAGCCGCAGTGTCCAGGTCCAAGATTCGAGCTTCTTCAGTCGTCCAAGTGCATCAATTGAACCGTAGCAGCGTTCAAGATTTCAACCGGCCCCAAATCCAGCTATTTACGTAGAGGTGTCCAGGTTTAGCTCTGTGGTCTGTCTTCTGCTTCGTCCCAGTCCTCTGCGTCGTATGAGCAACAATGTTCAACGGGTCCAGCTAGAAGAGACTTCCGGCGACGAGTTTCAGGCAGACGACGGTTGGCGTTCGATGGTAGCGTGCGGAAAGCTATCTCCGGCGACCACGGCTCCAGCTGAGGACAAATCTCCGACGAGCAACTCCCCTGTGGCGGCGAGCTTTCCTGCGGCGAGCGTCGAGCTCCAGCGACGAGTTCCGGCAACTCCCAGGTGACGAAGGTAGGCTGGCTCGATTTCAACAACCAGGGACCAAGGTGAAGGATGAAGAGCTCGTGCGAACGACCAGTCACCTTCATGGACCTCCGGCGAGCTCCAAGCGACGGCGACGGCGGATGGCGGCGGCGGACGACGGTGGCGAACGGCAACCAGGCTCTGATACTTGAGGATCGATTCGTCTTCCGGCTCAGGTCTCCAACCCTTTAACTAGACTCACACACACCACACTAGGATAGGCCACTCCATCTCACCATGTTTTCCTCTCACTCACACTCCACAAAGGAACTCTCACACTAAGGAAAGGAGGAGATACACTCTGCTCAAGGTTTTTGTGCAGGCCGGTTCACAAAGGAGGAGCACAATAATATAATAGGCAGACTGCCTATTATTGCTCACGAGTATTATTGACAAACAAGGGGGCTCCAGACAGGTTGTTCAAAGGTAAGATAGCAAAGGGCCAAACAACACAGCTCAATAATAATGGGCAACGGACAAGACAAACAGAGGCAAGGTAATTGGACTGGAGTATAGCAAGTAGGACTAAACATAGGGTGCAAGCCCAAAATAAAGTGGAAGGGAAGCCTTGGTAGGACCAATACCTCCAACAATAAGGTATACATGTTCCTATTAGAATATGATCATTAGGGATAAGTACAATGGGGGAGAGTGGGGGTATATATAGCTACATACATGGGTCTGATCAAGTACTCATGGGCTCGGGTTAGGAGGAGAAGTGTATATTTATACATTTCATAACACTCCCCCTTAAATATACACTACTAAAAAAATACATAAGGAGTATATAAAAATACGCTTAAGGGATGCTGCCTCATTAAAAACCTTGCCAAGGAAAACCTTGTGGGACAAAACCTTGGTAAGGAAAAAAGAGTGCAGCGAAAAGTCCGATCGATGTGGTTTGAGGGAAGAACGGTCGATCGATGATGGTGCAACAAGTGAAGAGGAAGGCGATCGAGTGAAATCCCCCTTGTCGAACGGAAATCGAATTGATGGGCCCTGTGAAGTAATCGATGGAAATCGATCGAGTGAAGGAGGTTATCATTATTTTGCGATCCTACTTTTGTGGGGAGGAGCAGTCGTGTTGATAATGTATTAGAATATGATCATTAGGACTAAGTACAATGGGGGAGAGTGGGGGTATATATAGCTACATACATGGGCCTGATCAAGTACTCATGGGCTAGGGTTGGGAGGAGAAGTGTATATTTATACATTTCATAACAGTTCCAAGTAATTTCTGCTTTTTTAGATGAATTATCTATTTACACAGGGAAAATAGGAGTGTACACAAATAATGTACAAAAGAGATGTACAGATAGATATTTTCATAATTCATTGATATTGCTCCGTATATTTTTTTGGATACATCCAAAAGGATTTCATTCCGTTGGACAATATGATCAACCAAAAATGGAGAATACACTTTCAAATTTGTATTTGCATACAAATAAAAAGATCGAGGAGATCAGATGAAGGTGTATATGGAAAGAAGATGAGCCGAGGTATCATATAAAAATATAATGCGTATGTAGATGCTATGAGGGAATTAGATTCAAAATTAATGAAGGATAGTAAAACTAGAGCGCGATCCATAACACATATTTTCAGCTTATCAGTCCTATCAATTACTCTGTATTTTTTATCAAACACGTGATTTTTTATTTCGCGTTTGAGTTTATAATTATCAAAAAAATTAAACCTGAAGTTATTTTTCTGACTGAATTGACTGAAATTAGTCAAATCACTATAAATGGCCATTATAAGTATGTTTCATATATGATTTTTCTTTAATTCAACAAATTCATCCAATTCATCCGTTTCATACAACTTTTCATCAATTTCACCTGATTGAATAAATTCAACAATTTTAGTATTACCAAACGGATCTTAAATTGCTAAAAAATTGCTAAAAAAATCGAATGAACATTTTATAGGGTGCATTATAGGGTAAATAGGAGAAGAAAAATCTTTGTTTGGAGAAAAACATATTACTCCATATTACTCTATTTTACTTCTATCAAAGACTATTTCAAAACATAAAAATTATATTTATCTTGGGTGATTGATAGGTTAAGAACATTTCTTTCTCTTTATTGAAGAAAAACAATTTTGAATTGCGTGTTGGATTAAAATGTTAGATTTTGCAATTAGAAGGTGATATGGTGATTGGTGAACCGTAATTTGCACGTAGTACTTCAATTCAGTCCAGTAAAGTATTAGATTGATTTATTCCATTGATTACAAAACTACAACTCTACAAGAACACAATAAAAGGAAAAAGATAATCAATTCGGCTAAATCCTCACGGACCATTAATTATTAAATTAGATCGATTGCGGGTTCTAAATATATGCAACATTCACTTTCTGTCGTTGTTCGATATATGATAGAACGGATAACAACAATAGAACAAGTAGGCATAATTTTGTCCTAAAGGCAAGCAACCAATAGATTTTCCCATCAAAGATCACCTTTGTTTGGAAAAGTGGTACGGATATTTCATGGAACCCGCAATAATCAACACACCCACTTGCTGAATTAATGAACTAGTCCTTAATCCTGATTAATCATTGTAAATTACTAAATTTACAAAAGGCTAGCTTAGATTAGAATGTCCTAATTGAGATTAATATAGCTGAAATGTTGGAAAAACATAACCTTCAAAGAAATGGAAGAAGGATTTGCACGATTAATCGTGTGCAACTGATCATTAATTAACAAAAAATATAATTAAGATCAAGTAAGTAGCTAGAGTGAGCAGGATATAAACTGGACAAAAGACAAATGATGGATTAAGAAAATTATCAACTGCGGCTAAGCTGTTCGTCTTCACCGACTTTGATGATCACCTGGGAACAGGGAGGCTTCAATGGAACCCACTTGTACCGCCCTTCCAGAGGTACGTCCTTCTCTACATCGTAGTTGTACCTGCAGCAACCATATAGCACCGATCAAGTACTTACCAGTTACCACGTAGCATTGATCTCATCACTCATTTGAAGATGTTCGAAATTTCGAATAAATTAAACATACGACTTACTTTTCCATGAACAAATTTTGCTGGTACTTTTCAGCAGCGGAGAAGAACTCTTCAATCTCTGCCGCAGACGGTGTATTATCTTTGCCGCCTGCCGATGATACTTTCTCCGCCTTTGATATCTTCTTCGAGCAATCCACCTCTGTTCCTGAGTCTCCTTGGCTAAGTCCAGTTATTGCCGTCGTCTCCCCGCTGCAAAACAGATTAAAACCATACGCCTTCAATTCCTCTGGAATCTCCATTGCTTGCAGATTGTTTGTTCAACACGATACAACCAGAAACTCATTTCCCGAACTTAATCGAGAAATTCTGATCAAGCAATGCAATGCAATGTACCTGAATTTGCCGGTGCTGTTTGCTGTATCGGCCGTCTCAAAACCTTTCTCCTGAAAATTCAAAAATCAAATTCCAGACAAGCAATAAATCTGAGCAATTTAGCATCAGAAGTTTCAGAACTTAGAGGCAAATAATCTGAAACAGAAATAAATTCACACGGAAGGCTGTGGCTGAATCCTCACTCACCTTCAGATCCAAAGCTTTTTCCTCCGCGTAGCTAGAGCCCTCGCACTCTGAAGCCGGCAATGAAGACGCCGGAAAAACAGAGCACTCCGACAAACAATAGACCTCGCAATGATCGGACGGAGAAACAACCTTTCTCCGCTTACTAGAGCTGATGATCGTCACCTCTCCATCTTTCCCCCGGAACGCAGCAGCTCCAGCCTCCACCATCGCAGCCATTGGCGTCGTCTCCGCCATCACAACCCGTTCGCATCTCAAGTACGCTTCCATCTCCCTCTCTCTCTATATCTCTCTAACAGAACTGTGGAAAGTAAAAACGAACAGTACGCATATATGCGTGTATTTATATATATATAGCTTGGGATTGGAAAGCGAGTGATTCTTGGCACTCACTCACACCGAAGAGTGAGAAATTAGTTGGAGAAGAAAAGTGAAACGGGGTAAAACGGTAATTAGAGCGAAGTTGTAGGGGTAAAATGGGGGATTCGTGGGTGAAGAGATGAGATCGGACGGTGGAGATTGAAAGAGACGGTTAGAAAGTGGACGAACGGAAATGAAGAGAAGAAGTGGTCCTGAGGCTCCGTTTGCAGTGGCAGTAGACATGGGAATACCGTTGAGAGGGGATATATATATACAGACATGTGCAGTGTGCATGGCAGATTCATGAGAATGATTACATATTTTGTAGCCAATCACCGAATGCAGCGTGGACTGGGTAAACAGAGACCTGGTAAAAAAAAAGGAAAAATTGATAGTAATAATCCCAACTATTGGCGGTCCGCTCATAATAATCTCAACTATTGATTATTACAGAATAATCCCAACTTTAGGGACCTTCCGCCAATAATGGTCCCTATGAATAAATTCTTGTAGTTTCTAAAGTGGATGAGATGAGATCTAACAAGTAATCCCTATAAATAATCTCAACTTTTAATTTTTACGCTTAATTTCTATTTAAAATTCACTTTTTATAGAGGTAATATATGGTCATGGACCAATATTGGCGGATAGTCTATATAGTTGGGATTATACAAAAATAATCAATAGTTGGGATTATTTTCAGCGGACCAGCAATAGTTGGGATTATTATTTTCAATTTTTCTTAAAAAAAATTACTCCCTCCGACTCTGTCCCTAATTTATCTTCCAAATAGGATTGACACACAGTTTAAGATAGTGGGCATTGTGTGGTGGAGAGTTGTGCAGAGGAGAGAGAAATATGTAAGAATTGTTGTGAACCACAAATTCTTTGCCAAAAAAGGAAAGTGGAAGTTTTAATTGGGACGAACGAAAAAGGAAAGTTGGAAGTTTATTTAGGGACGGAGGGGGGTACTATAAATATCCACATTCTTTTTTTAGTAAACATAATAAATAAAGGGAAAATGGAAACTAATAATCCACCTTTTCGTTATTCATGAATAATCCAACTTTTGCACCTCATCTTCATTCACTGGTCCCCGACCGGTTGATGACCTGTTATTCCAAGTTATTTTCTTATCTTTGCAAAATATTATCTTTGTGAAAGGTGGAATTTAAGGTATAATAGATTGCAGAGATAAGAAAATAACTCGGAATAGCAGGTCATCAACCGGTCGGGGACCAATGAATGAAGATGAGGTGCAAAGGTTGGATTATTCATGAATAACAAAAAGGTCGGACTATTAAAAGAAGACCGCTAAAAGGTTGGATTATTAATTTCCATTTTCCCATAAATAAATGAAGATTTTAAATTAATAAAAATCATATACTCCGTACGTAGTGTAGTACTACCGCATGTTATGTTTAAATTTCAAATCCCAATTATATTTGGATAACGGTACTCGTATGCGTACACGCTTGTTTATACGTCGAGTGTATTTTGTATGTGTACAGACAATTGATATCGTTTTGGTACAAAAATTGTTTGTAATCCTGAATTGTGTGTACATAAACAAAATATATTCAACGTATAAACGTTCCTGTAAGCAAGCATGTACAAATATCATTGTGGAATGTAAATGTAATTTCTGTTACTTTTTGTCTAACCGAAATGAGAAGAGCCATTTTACATGGAATGTGGGTGACGGGATCGGGTCAAAAAGGACACAGATTGTTCTTTTCATTTACTCCGGACATTCATGCTGATCAAATGATTGTGTAGTACGTAGTACAATTTAGAGAATATAGTGAAGTTTAAAGTATAAAGCTTCATTGTTTACGTACTATGTTATAACAATATACTTCTAGTGAATGATCACCCCAAGCTATGTTCGCGGTTGGTATTGGAAGTGTGTTAAGTTGCATTGAGTCTGCACCACAATTGATGTATTGAGTATATGGCGATGTCGGTAATGAATTGTGGAATAATAATTATTCACTAATGCTACTTGTACACGACATTTTACACGTCGGTTAATGGTCCGTGTACAGACAATTTGACCGACGTGTAAAATGTCGTGTACAAATGCAGTGTACACGAAACATTACTCATAATTGTTTATCAATGATAAATGTAGCTATCAAGATTTTAGGAGAATATATAATGATCACTGGTGATCAACAATTACATTTTTATGCGTTCATTAATATTTGGAAATAACAATATACTATGGGTGTATTCCTCCACGCCAATATAAGGGTGCACCGTGCATGTGTCAATATCCTCATATCCAGAGCAAGCGATTTGAGATTCTAGGTTTGCTTAGCTCTCGAATAG
Organism: Cuscuta epithymum; assembly: GCA_945859915.1. Taxonomy (NCBI): domain Eukaryota; kingdom Viridiplantae; phylum Streptophyta; class Magnoliopsida; order Solanales; family Convolvulaceae; genus Cuscuta; species Cuscuta epithymum. The sequence goes on from CAMAPF010000938.1 coordinate 4,047,760, forward strand.
GACTACTTTTCCTAGTATATATGGACCTAGTTCATCTCATTCTAGAGAATTTGAAACTAAAAACGGTCTAACGCTCCGATTTTTTAACTATCAATTCTAGATATGCCTACTTTATAGTAAGTTTTTGTGTGCCTGCACGAGCTGTTTGTGTACAAAGACAATTAGGAGTGTGTACATTGTTAGTGTGCACAGAGATTACGTTGAAATGTGTTCAAATTTTGTGTAGAAATAAATTTTTCATTCATAAATATGAAACAGAATTGAAGCAAGCAAATGTCATCTACGTGCTTGCCAATTCAATGCATTACGACCTGCAATCCTCCAAATCCAGCTCCATCATATACGTTCATTTGTGTGCATGACAACTACGGAGTACTTCACAAAAATTATCCCTGCTTCATTTCAGACTACTTTACCAAAATTATCCTTTATTATTTATTAAAAAGTACTCCGTATCTAATCACGCATTAGAAATATGCCCTTGACGAAATTTACACTCTTTTTAAATGAGTGATTCACTATATCTTCCTTTTTTACCAAACGAGAATATTTCAACGTCCCAGTTTGTTAAGTTTAGCCGCCACAACAAATTTACCTCTAGACTAACTAAAAATCCGAATATTAACCTTCAGCTTGTTGTTGTTGTGGAGCATAGCCTGCATCTCCTTTTTCTCTTTGAACAAATCTCAATTTTCCTCTTGCATGTAGTACAATGAGAGGACATATATGCCCCTAAACAGGGGCGGAGCCAGAAAAATGACTCAGCGGGGTCGAAATCAAATTTACATAGAATAAAAACGGTAGATTATTTTTAGACAATACCCGAATTGAATGTAGCTTAGATAAATGCTAGTTTAAATGAAACTAATAGAATATATGTAGTTAATATACTTCGTATATGTCACATATATTATAAACTTGTTTTATACGGGTTGAGTTGAGTATCTCGAATGAGACCCATTTTCTTACCATAGTACTCTATGATTCTCTTCGATCTTACTCGGTTTAGTATCAAGATTTCTTACTAAAAAGAATCATTTATTCAGTAGGCACTTGTAGCAGTAAGATATGTTGTCTTTGCTATGTCTCTAAGTCATGTCACGTAAGTAACGAGTGAATTACACACTATTTTGTGAATATAATTAATATTACGCATCACAATTTTACTAATTTCAAACTTAAATAGTGTTGATTTTGCAGAAGTCATAACTTTTTACTCGTAATGAGTTACGAGAGCCATAATATATCAAATCGAAAATATTTCAGAACTCTACACTTTTAAATTTTCAGCGGGGTCGGCTGACCACCCTGACCCCCAGTAGCTCCGCCCCTGCCCCTAAACTATGTAAATTGTAAAATTACATATAAATAGTCGTAAGTCCAAATAGATGAGTGGTATCCCCTCAACTTTTTGAAACAATTAAATATTGTAAAATTATAACAAATGTAGTCGGAAGTCGAAATAGATGAGTGGTAATGTGGTACATATATTCTCAAATATGTACTTGTTTAAGGATATATTTGTTCCAACATTACAATTCGTATGTTTAAATCGTTGAAAATACTGGAGGATATACCCCGTTTTGGACCCATTTGTACCCATATTTGTGTGGTTCACCGTTCACAAAAGACAATTCTTTATAAATGGGGCAATTAATTTATGAAGGCCTTTTGTGAACTACACAAAGCCACAAAGGGTGAGGACAAATGGGGTACCCCAAAATGGGGTATACCAAGAATAACTCTTAATTGTTTAAAGTGATATATATGCTCTATAACTATACAGGTGGAAGTTCCACCTGTAATGGTCTGTAATGGTAACTGTAAGTTTCACCATGGATTCACTTCTCAGTATAAGCATATGTACTTCATATACCTCCCTGTGTTGTTTAAGGGCATTGCGTTTTAATTATGCTTTCTAGACAAACGACTAAAACAATCATCACCTTTGATACAAGGGTAAAGTACGCCTCAAATCCTCAATGACTATTTCATCCTAATCGCGCATTGGTTATAGAAATATAAGAAGTAAATAACGCAATGGGTGTGGGGTAAAATAAATTTCCTTCCAACTGTGTGATGAGACAATCAGAAAAAGAAAAGATTGCTCCTCTCAAAGTGCTCTTTTGATATGAAAGAAGTTGGGATATTCCTTGTTGGCAGCATCAACATCCACTGGTGATGCCACTGCAACCACAACCCCTTTATCTTTAACTGTTTGTATAGCATCTGCAAATTCCTTGAAATCGGACAACCTGAACACGTGGGAACAAAAAACAAGCAATACAGTGATTCATGGTTTCCTTGGAATTCAAAAGACAATTTTATCCACTACAAAGATGTGGATGCCATTTATGGCGCAATTTTGCAGGTAACAATGACTACACTTGACTAATCATTAAATCTCACAGTACTTCACATGTCAGACGCCCACAAATAAATAAGTGAATAAATAATAAAACTAACCAATAAAGAACTAAATAGCAATGGAAGTGTGTGTAAGTTTACCTTGTGGATAATATTTCTTCACGTCTCATTTCTCTTTCTTCTGGAGTAACACCCAATAAGTATCGAAGTAAACTGAAAGCAATGGAAACCATTAGAGTATGGGGGAATAGAAAGAGCACACAGTTGACTACTTCCTAAAAGAGGAATCTCACCATAACCACATTTATCTTAGCTAATGAACTCCACCAACCCAGCTTATTAAGCTTTTAAACTAATATCGCAAAGTAAAATAATTACATTGAAAAATAAAAGAAATCCATACAATACGGTTTGAATCTTATCAATGAATACTATCTAGCTAAATGAGCTTTACACAAGCTACTTTTCACCTTTGATGTTTACAGAAATCTGTTAGGAATAATTTTATTGTGTACAATTGCACTGAAGGGACTTTCAATATCAGATAGTAAGATACAGTCTCAAAATAAGAAATGCTCTTGAAGAGCTTACGCAATGCCTAATAGAGAAATCCTTTAGGATATTGGAGTTAATCAAAATTCTTACCTAGTATATCCTTTTGCATCAGGCAGCTGGTATGCATCAACATCCCCAATTGTACCAATAATTGCTTTCGTGAGAGCATCATCATCCATTTCAAGTTCTTTCAGAAAATCACTTGTTCCATCATACACATTAAGTGTTTTCATCAAATTTGGATCCCGATAAGACAAAAATGAGAAAACGCCTGAAGAAATAGACACAAAAACTCAAACTTTATTGATAAAAAAATGAAAGCAAGGAACAGTATTTGCAACTGACAGGCAAATAGTAGGGTATACCAGAGTGGGTGTCAAAATCACAAAACCCTCCATAAGCTCCACCACTGACTCGTACACGATCCCATAGCCATGTATTGCTTATGTGCTTTGAAATAACATATGCACTTCCTTTTAGTTCATAACCTGCTCCATATAGATTTGCCGCTTTCCCAACATAATTTACCTGGGTATGGATCGTGCAGGTTAATCATTTTTTAACCAAAGAGAATATTGCAAATCTTTTAACAATAATAAACGATAATAAATAGGATATAAACTTACTTGTGTAGGGACAACTATAGCTTCATTTTCAGGCGAGAGTCGTCCACTCCATGCAGTAGGTTCTTTTAGAGAATTATTATTAGGAAGCAAATCAAGGAATGAGCTAACATGTTTCTCAGCGGTCATTAGATTTTTCTGGTCAGCTGTTAGGTTAACCAGGCACCCATCTTTTGAAAATACAGATCTACGTATCTCTTCAAGAGATGACGAAATTTCTGGCCAATTGTTCTCAACCTTCTCTTCAAGGGTTCTCAGATATTCCAATTTACTGCAGGCACATTTAATGAGATCGTTATCTCTCTTAATTGGATAATAAAGCTGAAGAACTATAGCAGGTGAGCAGCTGAATTGCAAATGAAAAGGCAATCACTTCTAGATTCATAGTTTTTTCAACATCATGAGGTGAGTATAAAGGCCATGAACTTTAAAAATGATGATGTCAAGGTTTAGGAGCTCTATAATAATAAGTGTGTTTGAGTCATTATTTTCAACAGATGATCTTGTTTCAGAAACAAGAAATTAGAAGAATAAGTTCTTGAGGTGTTAGAAGAATTTCTGAAAAGCGATTATAGGTCCCAGAACTTATTAATTTCATAAGGATCCCATTCCATGCTTCTGAGGACCAGTTATAATTATGAGAATGACATCACATCACAATTCACAACCACAGTTATGTCAAACAATTGAGGCTGGTTGTCTTTTACATATAGCAGAATCAATGAAAAAATGTTCTTGAATAACCATATGCTCCCCACAAAAAAAAACATATCAGATTCTTAGAATCAGAACCACCTTTTTCTGTCGAGCAAACTATCAGCATGTTGTTGCACATACTAGTAAATTGAATCCAACCAACCCTGTATGGCTGTATTTAGTTATTCTAATAGGCAATGAATAGCTACACTAGAAGACAATTAAAGGATCTAGTTCATCTCAAAGACTGCATGCCATATCACAGGGTAAAAAATGCCAAGGCGGCAAGGCCCACCCCAAGTTTAAAAAATGCCTTAATTTTTAAGGTAAAAAATTTCATGTAAATTTTTTCCCAATAATAGTCTTTGTACCGGCCTAGTCCGGCACTCCGGCCCAGTGCCCTGGCTCCGCCCCTGGTATCATTCAACCCCACTACATATACCTCATGAAATATTGTTATGCATGTTGTGTTGTAGTGCATAATCAGCTAATTTAATGTTGTGATCATTTTCATGCCCAGCAAATAATCTACCAATTAAAAACAACCATCATATTTCTAACCTGAAGCCACCCATTTGTTCAGATAACCACCCTGCAGCATTAAGCTTTGCATCCATCCGAGCAGCTGCAATGCTATGCCCACTGCCCCTTAGTCGATTCTGGAATAAAAATGCAAAGAAATTAGATAATGGGAAATACTCAATATTGATGGAAAAACTCTTCTCCCAAGCATAATTATATACCTCCATTTTAGCTTTGCTTTGACAAACAAATTGCTTGAATCGTTTTTGGTTGGTGAGTTGGACATCTTGAACGATAGTGTTGATCTACACAACCGGTTTGAAATTTTCAATTATCAATTTTACTTGGCATTGCAGTTTGATAATAACATTCAAATAAGAATATCAATCTATTCACAATATAATCCATGTACAATGTTTCATATCATAAAGTTAAACCTGCAATGAAGGGGCCGGGATAATAAAGTATTTTGATTTTTTCATTTTCTCAATCAATAAAAGCATGATCCAATCTTCAAATTAGACAAATAAGAAGATATAACTATATAAGGAGCAAAGAATACACTCAAGGACAAGGTTCCAAACCTGAAATCACTTCATCACAAGAAAAAAACCAGTACGATTAAACTTTGCCAAGAGAACTTCATATACAATGTACAATCAACTTTCAGTATTCAGAAAATAAAACTCTACTCAAGGTTATCCACCCATTGTCCATGCTACCCATTAAATAATTCAGTCAAGTCCAGTAATGTCCAATAATGATTTGATGAAAGAGAGTGAACAGCAGAAATTCTGAAATGCTAGTTTGTCAAGTCACAGAGTAAGAATAGTTTTACTGAATGCCTCAAAACTTTCAAAAAATAACCATTTTCATTAATCACTTTTAATATGTTAATTTGCGTGAACCTATACTATTAACTTATTTTGGGCAGTTAATTGACACTGTGGTTTCACGAAGTTAATCGTAACATAGTTAGGGTTAAGGTGATAATGGTTGATGATTCATCACTTGCACTGACATGTGAAAAAAGAGCTTACCAAGTTGAATAGATCTTCAGTTTTCCCCGACATGGCTTTGCCTCGAACGATCATACGGCTACATGGATCCTCTGTGCCCCGCACTGATGAGGTAAAAGGGTACACTGAAATTCCTCCGGTTTTTCTTCCAATCAGCTGGTTCAGCTGAACAAAGTCCAAGTCCTTTGTTCCCATTTCCAGAAGTGACTGACTATTAAGCATTTAAGCCATTCATTCAAAAGGCCAATCGAGTTAACTTTTATGGTCATAGAACAAAAATATGTTTGTGTATATAACAAGCTCAATGTTCCCCAGGACTTTCAAAAAATCTTTCAGGAATCTTCACATCAAAAAAGCATTCTTAACATCCAATTTTTTACTATTTTTCAGCCAGTACAGCCGTACAGTAATGGATTTAGAATATAGTTTGTCTGTCTCCATATTTGACTGATCTCCCTTCTGACTTTGCACAGTTTTTAATAATATGAAAATTATGTGGTTAAAATTTGTTTAGAAGACAGAGAAACAATATCAAACACAGAATATTTTCGTAAAAAGGATGGACGGAAAGAAAATGATGAAGATAAAAATAGGGCAGAGGGTTTATATCATAATATCTATTGAGAGGACTTCCAGTATGTTCAACATAAAACTAGACCAGAAATCTAGGATAGGAAAGAATAAAGATGACAGTTAAGAAATAAGATAACTGCAGTTAAGAGAAAATAAAAGCTCCACTTTATATGTACATAACTTATTGAAGATTTCATTAGAATGAATAAAATAATCATTCAATTCACATTTGAACACACTACCAAGTATACACCTCATTGCATAATAGTAAGATGACATGGAAGAAATGTTGACTAGGCAACTCACCAGAAAAGTGGAAGCAACGGAACAAGCTCTGGCTTCAACAAGCTCATATTGAAAACAACTTCAGCATAAAGGATATCATTTGTAAAAAGGTCATGCCGCAAAACTTTTATTCCATTGATATCACCAACCTGGCGCCATCAGAACTTTAATAAGCTTTTGTGATTCAAAGATTGTCAAGCATAGAACTAAATACGCTATAACAGAAGAAACTCAATTACCTCAATCGGAACGTGTACAGGTTTTTTGGGAATATCTTGTAAAGAAAGACTTGGTACAGATTTCAGGGCTTCTGGTGGATCAGGTGTTTCTTGCTTCAACCGTAGCTCATTTGTAGACCGTGCCAACTCAGCAAGGTCCTCCTCTGTCATGCTTGATTTCACTTTATTCAAAACTTCTTTTTCAATTGCTTCATCACTTGAAGCCTTCTCAGGATCGGGCTGTTAAATAATAAATTACATTTTAAACACACAGCAATATGTATATTACCGGCTTTAAAAAGAAACTATTCAATACTTACATGCATCTCAACCGTCACACGGTGTGGGTTAGTCAAAATGAATTGTTCTATTAGAGGAGCAAAAACAGCTTTGGAGCCTTCTGTGGCTATTCGGGCTCTCAGGTCCGCGAGAGGTATCTTATACTTCAGTGGTTCAAAAGGATCCATGTCATAAACCCATTTCCCCTACAAGAAAATAATAAAATAAAATCAAAAGTGCACATTGACAGGAAAAGATGGTAAATAATAACAATTGAAAACTATTGCCCCTTACTATTGAGCGAAGCATCAATGCTAGCCCACGAGGGAACGAGCCAGTGTTGTTCTCCCTAAGAGAGAACTCAATCGTATTCATTGAAGCCTCCACAGCATCAGAATCAAACCCTTCTTCTGCCAAATTTTTTAAGGTGGTCATAACCAACTCTTCTACTTTCTGTATGTTTTCTTCCAACACACCCTTCAAACCAATGCTAAATTGAGGCTGAAGGAGCTCATCTTCTACCCCACCCCCAACAATGGCATCACCTAAACCACTTTCCAACAAGATTTTTCTTAAAGGAGAAGCAGGAGTTCCTAACAGTAAGTGATCCAAGAAACCCAAAGCAAGCTCAGTTTCTAAATCCAGGGGCTTCTCCGAAAGTAGCCAATTAATGCAAACCATGTGCTTTTTCTTGAGGTCGCCACCCTCACCAGCAGGATATTTTTCAACAACCCTGACTGGCTCAGAAAATAGCTTCTGTATTTGAATTTTAGACTCTAGGGGTGCTGAACTAGAATCAAACATGTCCAAATATCCTGTACAACATGGTTTAAAAAAATCATACTTCAAATTTTCTACAAAACTGCCTCCTAAAAATCCTAAAAGTATATAATCAATTTAGTATATTTCTATTTTCTAACTGTATACTCTTTCATATAATCAACTTCACAACAATCAAAAGAGAAGTAGAGACACTAAACCATTAAAAGGGTAAAAGCAAAACTATACAATAATACTACTATAGTTAATAATTGGTTACACATGAAAACTATAGCCTAGATTTGCTTGTTTGTTTGTGAGTTTGCTTGTTGTTGTTGGTAACTTAGTGTGTGTCTTGTTTCTCAAAGAGAACTTGTTTGCAACAAATGGAGCAGACAAAATGTTAATGCAAAGACATTGATCATCAGGAGTCAGGACACATTTGCTGATATAAGCTTAGGACTTCTTAACCATGAAATTTCATATATTCATTTTTAATGATATATTCATTTGAAAACTAGCATTTACAATGTGCTTCTAAACAATAAAAAAAATCAGCAGATTTAAGCACAGCTTTAGGATCACAGGCATGATATATATCAATCATCAATCATCATTTTATATCACAGGCATGATATAAAATGAAAAAATATTAATAATCAGTTTATATAAATGAAACTTCAAACAGTGTGTATCGATATTCACTGCTAATGTACATTTTTCAAACTTTTGACCTGACAAGAAGTTAGCAAAATAAGGAAGAAATGAAACATACCACTTAAGATGCGCAAACGCTCAGTAGGATCATCATCGCCGTAAAACCAGATTCTGGCATTGCTAGGATGGTAATATTTGCGGTGGAAGTCCTACATAATCATTTTAGGAAGAACACTGCATACTCAAATTTCATAACTTTTCCAGGCTTAACAGCATAAATAAGTAGAGTGTAGACCGACAAGTCGATGTGTCGCAACATTGCTAAGAATGTGGCAAGAAACCATGACAGCTCTGTGGTCATGCGGGTAAAAACGACATGATTCGGTCAGGGATGGATCCAGACTTTGAATTGAGTGGCATAAATTTGAAACAATACTATTTTATGTTATCTTGGCAGCACTGGGGTGATGGTGATGATGACTGTTTTATGTTATATTTGTTCCAAATGAATCTTATGTCTTGAAGATACACATTTTTATTTTTGCTAAGTCGCAACTGCTATAGTTCATGAGTTCTACAAATAAATTTTAACCTTTTTTGTTACTCTAAACAAAATTTTAGATATTTAGTTTGTCAAGGAATTCCTGTTCTATTTTCAAAAACTTGCTTCATTTGATCAAAACATGACCATTTTATGGAGATGAAAGATATTCAAAACAAGACACTTTTTGGGAGGGAATAATACATATAAATATATGGAAAACTGTCAAAATAAGTCCTCATACTATATTAAAAATGGAAATTAAACTCTTGTTCTGCAAAATCACCCAACCAAGCCATTGAAATCGTAAAAAGAACCCAATTCAGTGATTTATGCAGTCATCAACGATGTCCATGTGACGCTCTTATTTTTTTAATACCATTGTTTTTATTAAGGCTGTCTTCTTTGACAGTCTTGACTTTGCATTCCCTCTAAATTATACTTATATTTTGAAAGTATTATTTTATCTATATTAACAATTTAAATACATATTTTCAATAACTTAATCAACCAACCATTTAACAAATTATCTCCCATAGCCCCATGCAATTAAGTAATTTATTCTACACCAACTTTTGTAGATCCTCTTCATACTTGTTCAAGGAAGTTCTTTTTATGTCTCTACTATTTTTCACTCAAAAAAAACAGTTCAATGCTTTGATAACTATTTCAAAATGTTGAGTTATATTACCCATCAAAATGTAAATCTCAAATTAAACATAGTTAACATACTGTCAAATGAAAGAAAATTGATTAGTGAAAAATTCATAAGATAAGCCAATGGTTTCAATTAAAAAACATTTGAAATAAACAAATACACATAACTTCAAAGATGTTAATTGAAACCACACTTTACTACTTAGGTTCGTGCTTCATTCCAAGTGCATCCCCTAAAACATATTAATGCATGAGATCCAGTCATCTAGTATAATCATGTTAGAAAATGAACCACTTGCTCACCCTAAAACACAAACTATATCTATGTTCCACAACGAATCACAAACACATACAACAATGGGGTCTCAATCTATAATATAGAAACAGTGAATAAAGTGCTTTTTTAGTTTTAAAAGTAGTCTTGGTTGAATAACAATGCTAATAGCAGGTACAATTCAAAATATATGCTTGATAAAAATAAAAATATACTGTATAAAATAAAACTCAAGACATGCTACATTTTGAAACAAAGATATGTTAATAAATTATAATGCTGTTTTGATGGAAACACCATAGTACTTGCTACGCACCTTAAATTCCTCAAAAGTTAGCTTAGGAATGACCTGTGGGTCCCCACCACTATCGACTCCATATGTATTGTCTGGAAAAAGAGCCTGCAAGCAACATTAGTGGAAAAATTTAAACATGCATTTTCTTGTTCAAAACTGTCCATCCTTATTTTCTTCATTTTGCCGCACTGTATATGCAACATAATTAATTTAGAATGAGAAGATAGTCACTATGTATGTCTCAGTACTAATATTCACTCATGTACTCAGCCACTCAGCACAATATTGAGACATTAATTTTGGTGAACAAGAAGAAACCAGATAGGAGTTCATACTTGTTGGGACGCCCTGCCCATTAGACTATCAGGCTGTGAATAAACCCCTTTCATTTCATTGAAAACAACTCCTGAAATTGAAATACGGACAATTTATTATTAAATCAAAAGCAGACAGTTGGCAATGTATCTGTGTCTGAGAGAGAAATACCTTTATAAGTTATGTTTTCTGAAGGATCATTCAGCTCATAGTGCCAACCCTCTTGTTGAAATGTTTGGAAGTCCTCCACACATTTGGGGAAAAACACAGCATCTAAGTACACATCTACCAAGTTATAGAAATCCTGGTAAGAGATCAGTATGTATTGATTAGACATTATTTTCGGGGAAAGCATTCCATTTCAATTATTATATTCCAGAATATCTGACAGAACACTACACCTTGGTATTTGTTGAAGCAACAGGATAGCAAGTCCTATCAGGATAGGTGAATGCATTGAGAAAAGTGTGTAAACTTCCCTTCAATAGTTCAACAAAGGGCTCTTTTAAGGGATACTTTCTTGAACCGCACAGTACACTATGTTCCAATATATGAGGAATTCCAGTTGAATCTTTCCTGAATAGCCACACCCGCACTACGTCTAAGACTTTAAGTTACTAATAGTAACAAATAAATTCCTAAATATTTTCTAGTATCCATACGAATGAGCACTGAGACAGATTGCTTTATTTGGAAGCTAAAATCACAGTCACACCCAGAAACTATGCAAAATTCGGGTTGAACCTTTTTACTGAAAAAATATGTTTACTGGCATTTTTATGGTGAAAGAATTCTTAATTTAGCAATGAGGCCATTGCAAAAAATACAGCAACTGGTAAAAGGGTTCACTAATTGCACAGATTGCTAAATTTTAGATCAGGTAAGACCGTAAGAGGATACACTTACGGAGGAGTTCGGAAAACAATGCCAAATACTTTATTCTCATCATCATTGGAAACAGACATAATTTCTGCGCCTGTCTTCTTGTGCTTATACAAAACAGCTTTGGACTTACACTCATCAATAAACTGCTCACAAACTTCCTCGAACCCCAGCTTCTGGGCATCTTCAGAAGCAGCCCCAACAGCTTCTAAACATCACATCAAAACCAAATCCTAAGTACACCTGGGAGGGGGGTTATGAACCGAATGTCAATTGAGAAACACAGAGTACCTGGAGACAGATGCGGCGAGGAAGTGGTTGTGGCTTGGACGGAAAGAGAAGAAAATTGCCTTCTGAAGAGCTGAGAATGGGAGGTGAAGGTGGGGTTCAGCCGGAAGTGGCTTGCAAAGAGCGATGAGCGGCGACAGCGCTGGACGCAATGGAGAAGACGGTGGCGCTTGGGGGAGAGTGAACTAAATCGTACAATTTCATGGTAAGAGCGAGCAAAGATTCTGGAGCAGAAGAGTGGCGTAGTAGAACGCAGCAGGACTGCCTTCTCCATGATAGACTGAGGAAGCAAGGGTCGCAGGGAAATGAAGAAGATAGAAGAGTCTTGTGATGGGGTGGGTTTATGTGTGGCTTTTAATATTAACGGCGTTAACGGTGACTTGGGCCTGAAGATCAACTACGTAGGGATGTTCATGTCAACGGCAATTACCTGTTTACAGTTTACCACTTTACCCCCGATTCATTCATCAATGTTAGTACTTGCTTGAGTATATGGCAACATAAATTCTTCTTCGATGAGCAGTTATTTTTTATACTCCCGATGTAAATAGCATGTTCTTAAATAAGTGCAATAGTCAACATTTCACATTTACTGAGGTACAATTTTGACCATTAATATATATATATATATATATATATATATATATATATATATATAACTCTCTATTAGTAAAAAAAAATTAAAGAATCAGATTTTGAAAATTTACAATGAGACAAATTTAGTAATATATTTTTCAAAAATATATATTAATACCTCAATAAATAAAATGTAGTCAAAGTAGAACATGTGAATAGTGTAAAATTTAGCATGTTTCACTTATTTAAGAACGGAGACAGTATTTTATCAATCATTCAAATTACTGATAAAAAAGTAGTTGTTCATAAATGTGTGTAAAATGATCTGTATAAAAAGTGTGTACAAACAGTGGCGGGCCTAGAGCTTTTGTTAAGGAGGGGCACTGCAAAATGGATAGAAATGGGTCGGGTTACGTCAGGTGTGAGAATGGTCTATTCTATCTCGTGCAGACAATTTTTTAAAAGAAAAATAGTTTGTTCAATGTCGGTTCTAAGGAATGTACACTTGAGATTTATATGTCTAGCTTCAACCTATTACAACCATTCTGAACAATAATACTCCGTATTCAGTATTTTAAAAGAAAGACATGACATGAACTACAACTTAATTATCCTTGCAATGTTTTTAATTTTCATATTATAAACTATTAAGATTTGACTTTTACAATTACGATCGTGTCTAACATAAGCAATCATTTCATCATAATTCCACAGTCGTTTAAATGTCTTATAACGATTTCCATACTCTTTGAAGCTAAGGGATTATTACCTCATTTAATAGTAATACAGAGTATTTTTTATCCAGATATGTGGGACGCTATTTTTATCCTAAGTACTAATACTAAAATTTGGGATCGGAAGCGGGGGCATTTTCCCCCTATGACCCCCCTAGGTCCTCCACTGTGTAGTGTGTACAAATAGTTTTTCATATGAGAAAGTCTGAAAAATGGGACTTTCAACCAAAAGGTAGAATTGTCCACTACGGTCTCTGACACGATACAAATTCTAGATCGCACGGCTATGTACAATGATCCCAATTCTATGTCTTTATATCAAATTTTCTACCCTTAGGGTTTGTGAAATTTGACTAGGAAATCACTATTTATATTTATAGGAATTTTGGAGAATATTTCATAGATTGTGGTTTTATAAGAACGCAAGTAGGATTATAAACAAAATCAACTCTAATACCAACTAGGGTATTAAATCAGCCTCATTAGAACAGATACTATAATAGGTTAGAAAGATGATGGACAGTGTACCCGGGGGGTAGCTTATCCGAGGGGTTATTCGAGGAATAACCTAGAAAAAAGTCAGAGCAAACAAGTAGGAGAGAGAGTCAAATGTATTAGATGAACTCAGTGTGCTTTATAAGGGGAATAAGGGCTGCTATTCACAGCAGCCATAAATGCGATGAGAGTACACGTGTCAATAATCTAACGGTCGAGGGGTCACCTCAATCGGGGTGGCACCAGCACTCGCATGTGCACCACATTAAATGTGGTGTGTGGATGTGACGACGCATTAAATGCGGTGGTTGTCTGTGTCCAAAGGGAATCTTCGATAGATTCGCTGTAGCCGAAGGCTCCCCTGTGGCCGAGGGCTCTGTGTAACCGAAGGCTACCCTTATGCCGAGGGCGCCTGAGAGCCGAAAATTGTAAACACACTTGTGTGGATAATGCCACCTTAGATCGTGTGGCATTGATAATGCCAACCTTCTTCTTTAAGAGAACTCATATTGTTTCATCACTTCATTTCTATACACTCATACTTCTATTTCTTCTTAAAACATCTGAGACCATCATATTGTTTCAATCACTTAATTTATATTCATTCATACATCTATTTCTTCATAAAACATCTAAGAACAAACGTTTAATTCTTGGCTAGTCGTGAATATTTCGGATAACTTCAACAAATGACTACCATAATAATTATACATCCCAAACCTTCAAAGTTCAATAAAAAACTTACTCTGCATATTTTTCTAATATTTCTTTTGTATAGAAATATATACAAACATTGATATAAGAGGAAGTAACATAGTTACCAAAAGAAGCGTGTTCATGAGATAAATATAAATTGACAAAGAGAAGTTAAAATTAAAATGATATATAATCACATAAACATTATCAAATTTAGTAAGAATCAATATGGATCAAAACAAAAAAAGGAGACTATAGGTATTAAACTTACTCCTCGGTCCTCAACTAGTCAACTTCAAAATTTCAACGGCCTCATTATTTCCATTTCCCAACTCTTACACAAACTATTTGGCACATAAATACATTATAAATTTTTTATACACCATGAAAATCCCAAAATCCCAAGAAAGCAGGAACGGCACACTTAATGGGAAAGCTTAAAGATTACTAATCGTAATTCACAGAGCATTAGAAGGGGATTCAAAGGCTATTGAGGAATGAAACGGCCCGGTCCATCAGTGAACCCGCTTTCTCACAAGTCGGATTCAGTAAATGGAAAACGTGTTCCTCGCCTTCCACATCCACGAGCTCCAATTTGCCTCCCCACCCACTCTTCTTCAGCGCCTCGTAATATTTCAACCCCCCTTCTCTGACGATATCCTTCTCCGAAATAATCACCACGATTTTCGAGCACACCAGCCCGGAAAGAATTTCCGGAGAAGCCGCCGGGTTATGCAGCGGGTCATCCATACCCGTTGATTCCGGGTAAATGTACTCCCACACCTTCTCCCAGTCCAAGCACCACAGCTTGCTGGGTTTCCCGGTTCCAAAATACGGGTGCTCCAGAACCATTCCCGCCGGCTTCAACCCACTCCCACCTGCTCTGACCATCATGTTGTGAGCAATATTGCCCCCTGCGCTATCGCCCGCCAGGAAAACCCGGGTAAGATCCGCGTGACTTTTAAGCCACGGATCGGGTCCGGGTCCACTTTCCTGAGCGTGTGACGCGACCCACTGAAAAACCGCCCAGGAATCGTCGTAGCAGGCGGGGAGCTTATGCTCCGGAGCTAACCTGTAATCGACTGAAACGGTGAGGACCTTGGCTTTGGCCGTCAATGCGTGGAGATAGCTGTCGTACATAGAGGAGGAGGCGGAGTTGAGCACGAACGCGCCGCCGTGGATGTAGACGAGAACGGGGAGTTTTTGGTCCTCGTCGGTGATTTTGGGGAGGTAAAGGCGAGCCCAGACGTTGTGTTCCGGTACGATTACGACGTCTCTGGATCTAACGCCGGTTGCTGGGTTGTCAGATGCAGGCGTGAAGACGTGTTTGAGTGCTCTTTCGACGCGGCCATCCTCGTAGACGCGGAAAAGGGGGAAGAAATCGTGAACCACTTTGGTTGAGCTAGGAGAAGCCATGGCTGAGTGGAAGAGAAAAAGGGAGGTATCACTCATTCATTATTGATTACGAAGTATTTCATTATCTATCTATATACAGAATCAAAGTGGAAAAATGGTCAAATTTCTGCCCAAAACACGGTGAAAACACTCATCCATAATTAGTAGTACTGTTTATGGTATATGAAGTTGATATCAATTGTCTAGGTCAATGAGTGGAGCAATAATGGTGATATTGGTGAATAGTACTATCCTTTCGTTTCTTATGTGTGGTCTTCAACATGCCAGATTGTCAATGTACCTATAAAATGAGATGTACGGGTGCATGCATGATACAAATTGGTGAATAGTACTATCCTTTCGTTTCTTATGTGTGGTTTATACTTCTATCCTGTGTTCATATTGCAAAATTGGAAATCCAGAATTACTACGATGCCCACACCCTTCTTTCCTGTGTTCACATTCCTTGTGGAAGGACTGGAAGCCATCAAGCTTCTTCTTCCTCACCAAGAATTTTCGAAGGTACGGCAAAATTTGTTCATTGCAACAGTATACTCTTTCTTTTAAAAACAATAACGTCTTAGAACATCTCCATCCGTGCTTCTCCAATATTCGGTTTTTTATGTTTTAAGAAATGACATGTATATTACTAACAAAGTGTCCTGGATAAAATATGGCTAGTTATGTTTTTTGGACAAAAAATATGACTAGTAATTGTGTGCTAGTAACATCACATGAGTTACTATATTGTACTCTGTATTTTAGAGTGACAAGTCACTTGTAGATGACGAGTCACCGGAAACCAACCACTATATATGTCATTTTTTTTGAAAATTTTAAAATAAGTCATATTTTTGTTTTTTTGAATTTTATTTAGTAATTCATGCAAAAAGGCCTTTATGTTTTTCTCTTGCCATGTCAGTGCCATATACATAAAATCAAAGTTTACCAGTTCCTCCTCAACCATGATCTCTATTCATTTAGTTTTTATGGATTTTTTTGTTATTATCACAGAGGTATTATAGTCATTCCAACTTAAAAGACATTGTTACATTAAATGTGTTTATCGAAATTCGGAATAATCTAGGATTTAATATTTGATATTAGATTTTTATCTAAATAATCTCATCTTCCCTACCATAATTTCTAAAAAGATCTTCGACATTATCAAAATGATTCCCAAATAATCTCATGGATTTCAACTTTTCTTTAAACTTAAAAATTGTGTTGTGAGCTGTTAAGGTGATTTAGATTCAAAAAAGTATGATTGCCACCAGAATAGCACACCAATGTAATTATGGTATGAAGTTGTCTGATTCTGATTTAAACTCAAACTCACATAAGCTTTATGGTGTATTTGACCCAATTTACTTCTGTGGCAATATAGTCTACTCGAGAATAGGTACTCACTATTTTTTATTTGGTTCAATAAACGTTTGAGAGAAAAGGGCAAGGTAGTCAAAGTCGAGTGCCTTAAGCGCACCAGGCGCAGCGCACACAAGTCCCAACGCTCGAAGAACGATCAGGCGCACCGCCCTGACTAAGGCACAGCTTAGGCGCAAAAGCTATTCGCGCCTGATAGGGGAACATGTTTATTTTAAGTTTAGTGATACAGTTCAGACATGTCGTCAAATAAGAAGCCCCTATTTTTAATAAAGCCTGTCTAAATAAGGTCAAAACAGCATATACCTACGCTAAACAACACACTGTAAACCTGTTCTGCTCTACTCAAGTTACCTGTTCGCTCCTCCTCCTGTCCACCACATCAACTGCAGAAGTTGGCAGTAGTAAGCTTTCTTCTCCATGGTTCCATTTTCTTTCTTTTTTCTTTTTTCTTTTTTCAGTATCTACTTCTTATATATTCCATACAACTTAAACATATATATGTAAACTACCAGTATAATGGTCTATCATGTGCAACAACACTCTTCATTGTACCATTTTCTTTCTTCTTTACTTTTTTCAGCATCCTTCTTATATAGTTTATACTCTATTACTCTAGATACCTAAAATCTAATTATGTTTTATTTTTCAGTTTGAAAGTTTAAGACTTTAAGTTATGAATTCTGAATTTGGTTGTTTTTCTTCTGTGAATCATGACCTTATTTTGGTTAATCATGACTTTATTTTGGTGAAACGTGACTTTATTTGTGAGAAATCTGACTTTTTTATGTAGTTAGTTCAGTATGGTGTTATATACATCATGTTTTATTATTGGAGAATAGTATATGTGATACTTTCTAAGCAATGCGCCTGACTCGAGCGCTTTTTTGAGCCTTGTGCCTCAGGCACTGGGAATACCCTATCGCCTTGAGTGCGCCTCACGACTTTGACTACCTTGGAAAAGGGTCAAATAAATCCTTTTACTTTCTCTGAATCATCACCTAGGTCCGTGTACTTAAATAAGTATCATATAAGTCCGTATAGTAATAAAAAAACGGTCATCTAAGCCAATTGGCCTGAAGGTGACCTGATTTAGCAGGTTATTTGATTATGTGGTATGTTTTATTTTATTCTGATTTCATTTCCTTTTTTTATTTTTTATTTTTTTCACCTTTCTTCTTTCTTGGTTGCCTTTCTTAGTTGAAATATATATAAACTGACCCTGATTTTTCCATGGAACATTGAACAGTACTCCTTCATTCGAGCCAACACAACACTGAAAAATTATGGAAAACAATCTTTAGTCTTTGTTCTTCCCCGATTCACATCTAGGAGCAGTAAAAAGATACTCCCTCTGAAAAATTAGTGTTTCCATTTTCTATTTAGAAATGGTTACCCAGTACAATATCATCTTTACTTTTCCACCCGCCAACACTACTCGTAAAGATTTCCTTTACATGTGTTTCTGGTCTCTCTTCTCTATGCCCTACCCACTAGTCCATTACCACCCCCCTTGATATTTGTGCCAAAATGAGGAGAGAAAAGTAATATGAAACACATGGAGTTAAACTAAATGCAAAACTATACCATCCTTCCAAACAATTATCAATCTGATGGGTAGTGAGCAATGTAGTTGGTTATGCCAATGCATAAGTAGCAAATGTGGCACAACTTTCTTCAGTGTTATCTGTTGTTCCTCCAACCTAACAAAGTTGGTAAAACAGTGAGTAATATAAACTGAAACAAAAGAAGTGCTTCTACATATAATGAATACTGATTGATGATGACAAACACAAAAAGAGGTCAAATATGTGCCAGTACCCATATGACAAAAGTAAGGTGTTTTCATAATCACTCTAGTGAAAAGCACTGTTGAAATGTCACTTAAGAATATGTTTTGAGGTGTGCCTCACAGTGAGGCATTCAGAATAGGTGTTGACAGTTGATGCTTACACCCCAAAGTCCCACAGTCAAGGTGTTTGCCTTGGGATGTGTCATGGGCGTTTTATTTGGTGTGAAATTTTCTTTTACTGTGAGACTGAAATTAATAATATGACCCAAAAAGTAAACCTCCCACAGATTTATGATCTATATTATGCTTCAAAATTCCCAAATTGTATCATTAGAGTCTTTTTATGTTAAGAACCTTGGATTTCAAATGTTCCATCTGTATGTTTGTGTGTTTGAACTTTCATTTTAGACTATGGTCTATGTTGTTGTGATCATTTCATAGGTATGATTATCTTTATCTGGAACTTGGTAGTTTAAATATTAACAAAAAACAGTTCATATACTTTGAGGCTTATGCCTCACCTTTCAGCAGACCACCTTGATAACTGAGCTAACCTTTTCAAACCTCGGTGATAATTCAATTAAAGAAACAAAGATTACTTTTTTTGAACATATCAGTAGCCATATTACAAATTTCAATTACACTCTTATTGTTGAGTTCTCTACTTGCAAATATGGAGCATTATACATAAAGATGTGCCAGCACGTTTGTCCAAAACAACATATGATTCAGTCACTGCGATAATTCTAGACATCCAATCTATCTCGTAGCACCTGTTATTGAAACAAATCTAGAGCCCATTTGGTAGCCTAGTTTTTCGGCTTATAGCCAACCTTTTCACCAAACACGTAATTTTTCATTTCTTGCGCTGAATTGCGTAATAATAAGAAAAAGTAAGGTTGAAGTTACTTTTTTTTGGCTGAATTTACCGTAGAGGACCATTTTAGCTATTTCTACATATAATTTTTTCTTTCTTTTATTAATAAATGTATTTTAATTATAACTTTTTAATAAATCAGCAGAATTAACCAATTCAGCTAGGATTTCATAAATTTCAGAGGAATTAGCCGATTCAGCCGATTTTGGTATTACCAAACGAGCTCCTAATAACACTACTACTCTTCCTGATATAAAATACATAGCACGAAGTATATGATAACAAAAAACATCATGTGTACATGATGTTTTTTAATGGTGTTAATTGCAAATTATGTGCCACTTTATATTTAAGGTATAATTAATTGTGGTTACAAAAAAGCTTGTTTCAAATCAAAAGACATTCCATAATATGTAGATAGGAACACAAAGAAAAAGATAAAACTTTCCATATGTAATATGAGGCCAAGGATTACATATTCTCATGTGTGGAGACAAATCTGTGATGCCAATCACATTGGAGAGGAACTTACCACTAATGATGAGAATCAAAACCTTGTTTGGAATCTTGAGGAGCATGGCATTTTCACCCTAGCCTCTGCATATAATCATATAAGGGACAAGTCTGGCACGCTCTTTTTTTCTTATAAGCATTCATGGCATTCTAAACAAAAATTGAATATAAAAATATTCTGTTGGAAGGTTCTTAATCATTACCTGGCCTTCCCAGAAAATCTTAGCAGGTTTGGTTTGCAGCTTCCCTCGAGGTGTCTGATGTGCCTACAAGCTCAACAATCACAAGAGCATTGCTTATTCACTTGCTACAAAGCTATGAGAGTCTGAAATTTTTTCAAGGGCATGCTTCAGATAAGTTATACAGGTATGGAGCTCAGACAAATGCTTTTTTGCTGGTGGTTGGCTAAAGAATCATCGATTGAAGGTACGTTTAAGCAAATACTGCCAGGAATCATTTTATGGTTTGTGTGGAAGGCAATGAATGCTTGTATTTGGGATAATCTAACTTTTGAGGAAGAAGAGGTTATTAAACAAATACAAATTTCATTGCCAACAATGGTGTTTGAGCTACAAAAAAGCTAAGTTCATGACATTTAGTGAAAACATAAAATCAATGTAGAAATAGCTTCCCTTATAAACAGCGACTCATTGTAGATGCGGCCTTCAAGAATGGGAAATGTGCAGGTGGTGCAAATCCTCCGAAATCAGGATGGATCCTTGGTAGCTGCAGCGTACTTTCCAATTAAAGCGACGACAGTGCTCCAAGCGGAATTTGTTGCAGCGATTGAAGCTGTGAAATGGTGTAAGAGAATCAACATCAGTGATATACAATTGGAATCAGATTCAGAATCTTTAGTTAATATCAAGAATAAATCTCTTCACATACCTCATCTTGATACCTGGAACAAGGAACTTGGCACTCTGTGTGAGCTCTTGCAGGTGAAAATCAGACATGTTTACAGAGAAATCAATATGGCGGCACACACGTTAGCTCAGGAAGGAATGAAGAACTCATCGGCCAGATACTTTTTTAATACTCCGTATGAATGAGCTGTCCTTTTCGACGCTTCAGGCTCTGAGTATGGATAAGGAGGGTTTAGCCGAGCTGGTCGCAGACTCACTCTCCCTTACAGGAGGTCTCGGGTTCGAAACTCAATGGAGTGAGTTTCAGCCCTCATTAGTCCAGACCCTCCCCTGGACGCCCCCTGGAGTAAAAAAAGGAGGGTTTATTCTACACTTGCTGATACCTTACGTCTTTTTCTTATATCTTCAGTTTATTTCCATTAGTTTTCATTTTCTTTATTGCATTTTGGGATGATATGCCATTCGTGGAGGTTTTGGTTTGGCCCCCCTCTTTATCTCTATTCCTTTTATTTTTAATAAAATCCCCCTTTTCTCCAAAAAAATGAAACTTTCCATATTGCCATTTACTCTTCTTTGTGGTTAGCAGATCTTATACGGAATGTTTTTGTGCTTTCCTAACCGTTTTACCGTTAATCGATTCTCTAATTTTTAATACTGATGGAGCAGTAACTTCTTCATGTAATTTAGATTACTCAGATGTGAGTGGACTGTGGATATTTAGTATCTTATCAATTCGAAGTTTCCAATTGAACAATTTGCAAATGAATCATTGTAAACAAAGCTACCTTATTACTGTTTAATTGCTCAAATGTAGGGGTGGACTCGGGCCGGGCGGCCTGAACCGGCCCGGCCCGGCGGCCCGGCCCATGGGCGGTTCGGGTCGAACCGGCCCGGTGGCTACCGATTCCGGGCTCGGGCCTTCATTTTGGTGAACCGGCCGGTTCGGGCCCGGTTCGGGCCGTATTTAATTTTTTTTTTTTGATTTTTTTTTAAGCTTTTGGGTTGGATTGGGTATTTTGGGCCATTTGAGGTGGTTTGGGGTTGAGGGGGAGGGTAGGGGGTTGATTAGGAAAACCCCAAAAAAAAAAATTATATAGGCCCGAACCGGGCCCGGGCCGGTTCCGGGCCTCCCCTACCTTGAACCGAAGCCCGGCCGGTTCAAGGCCCGAATTGGGCCCGGCCCGGAACCGGTCCATCCCTACTCAAATGGGGGAATCAATTTCCACCTCCGAGGAAGAAGTGCAAGAAACATGGTTGGGAACGCCAAGTATTTGTTAGTAACTTTTCACGCGCCATCGGCTTGAACGCACAACAATAGACGAAGTTCCAATGTCTTTGTGCCATCTCGAAGTTCGTACATTTGAAGAGAGCTTACAACTAGGGTTGGTCTTGGGCCGGGTGGCCCGACCCGGAACCGGCACTGTTCTGGCCCGGTGGCCCGGTCAGTGACCGGTTCGGGTAGGCCCGACCCGCTGGGGTTCCGGTCCGGGCCCCTCAAAACATGAACCGGTCCGGCCGATTCGTGCATGGTCCGAGCCATTTTATTTTATTTTTCTTTTTTTTTTTAATTTTTTTCAAGATTTTGGGTTGAGTTGGGTATTTTGGGTCATTTGAGATGGTTGGGATGGTTTGGGGGTGAGGGGGGGGGGGGGGGGGGGGGGTGGTTAGGGGTTAATTAGGAAAAGGCAAAAAAAAAAAGAACCAAGGCCCGGCCCTTACCTGGGGTTACCCGGGCCGGTTTCGGGCCTCCCCTTTCTTGAACCGAGGCCCGGCCGGGCCCAGGCCCGAACCGGTCCGGGTCCATGCCTACTTACAACAGGTGAAGAATGAAATGATGTTGTCATTTAGTGGTTTTACAAAAGGTTTTTTTGATAAGCTATTGGACTCTGAGGTTTTACCAAACCATATGCACAATAATGGTTCCCACCTAAAATACTTATATAAATGTATAAAATTGGACTTAGAATTTGCTGGTTTGGTATGAACTAGTATGGTCTGATTTTGCAGATGTTTGGCCTATGTGTATTTCATAACTATCAAAGTCTTGTCTGATCTAATTGAGCTTGATCTATTCAGTGTAGTCAACGTTGAGAGCCTGGGTGCTTAAATGCATGGTCTACTCAATCGAATATATGGATGATTCGTGTGTTGCCCAGGATTAATTGATGATAATTGACAAATGAATAAATGTGGTATCGCTTTTCAAAAATTTAATGATCGACACACCAGTGAATATATTTATATTATCATTGAGTCTATTTTAACTGAATATAATTTGATTGATAAGATGTTTGCTGTTGGTTTTTACAATGCTAGTAATAATACTGTTGTTATACCTAGATTATTGCAAGAAATGTGTGGTCCTTTTACTTTGATGGGTAGATATTTTCATCGGCATTTTGCATGTCATATTCTTGATATATGTGTAAAAGACTGTTTAACTCATTAGGAAGTGTAATGGAGAACGTTCAAGGGGTATTATACTTATTTGGTGTAGTAGTCAACTTAAACTGCAATGACCTGCTCATTTGAAAGCTAGATGTATTAGATATTGTGTTTTTCTAAAAATTTATTCGCTAGAATAAATTAAATTTTGTACTTCATAGACTTAAAGACCATTTTATTCTTTTTAAAAGAAACTTGTAACTATATTGTAGAACCGATTGAGATCAACACTATGGAAAAAATTTGTATCGTTCTGGTTTATTTTTATAACCCAACACAAACCTTTTCTCATGTTTATACACCTACGGCAAACCTATTTTTTGTTGAATCTCTTAATCTCGCTGATGCTTTTACGGAATTTTCCAAAGCCCCTTACGTTCATTATTTTTGTGATGTCAGGAAAGAAAAGTTTTTAAAATATTAGGCCTTCATTTCGCCTATATATGGTATTGTCTTCGTTTTTTATCCGCGTTTCAAACTTGCTAGTTATCAAACATGTTTAGAGTAATATTATACATGTTTCTATGGTGAGTTGCCTATGTACGAAGATAACCTCATAGATCCTCAAACGCAATTCAACTAGGTTAGTAACTTATTTCGTAGTTTATTTAATAAGTTTCATGCACATTATGGTAACGTACCCCTCCCCCAAAACCAATTGTTTCTTCATCTAAATGAAAATCACTTTTTAAATGTACAATGGGTAATCTTTTGAAAAAAAGTAAATCACCTCTTATTGTTGCACAAAGCTCGATTAACAAGTTTTCTTTATATCTTACGTTTCCTTGTGGGTATGAAGAAGGGGAAGAGTTTGACTTTTTCCAATGGTGGAAGGAGAAAAAAGGAATGTTTCTAATTTTATCGGAGATGGTGAAGCAAGTGTTGTCAATGCCGATTTCAACGGTAGTCGTGAAACAAAAATTTAGCGAAGCCGACAACACAATAACGGATTATAACGTGATTGAGCGCACAATCTCTTGAGACACTCATTGCTTCCGCGATTGGTAGAAGACCCGACATAGAACTCAAGAACTTTACATTGCCCCGACCGCCACTTTATATAGAAAACGACAACCTACGCGGAGATTCTGACGATTAGCAAATGTATTTCATGTTTTAAATTATTGTCAAACCTCAATTGTAATTCATATTTCAAATAAATCTACATTTCATTTTCAATATCTACATTTCTTGTATAAATTAGGTAATTAGAAAAAAAGAATAAATTCCACTTTTTGTCCTACAAGTATCACACCAATTCCACACTTGGTCTACGTCTTTGATTTTGACAACTTTTGGTACATGACTAATGTGTTTTCATCCATATATGGTCCTTCCGTCAATGTTTCCAGTGATTAAATCGCCGAAAAAGAACCACAAATGATCAAGAAATATTAGTCAAGTATCAAAAGTGAACAAAGTGAATAACGTTGAGTAATGTCGCCTTTACATAAAGCTCATAGGACCAAAAGTGGAATTAATTCATTAAAAAAACCGTACTCAACTGACACAACTTGGACCGGTCCAAAAAGTGCCCGAGTACCCGGGACCAGAACTGGGACCATATCAATCCGGGTTGGTTCCGGGCTCCAATTTTTATGAACCAAACCGGCCGGTCCCAAGCTTGGAAGTCCGGAACCGGCTCGACCCGGATCCACCACTAATCCTACTTTAGATAGCATTAGAATTTGTCTATATACAAACTAGGGTAGAAAAATCTTCAGTTTTTTTAAGTGTTACGGAGTATAACATTTTTATTTATATTCAACTTTATAGAAATTATTTCAAAATTCATGATTTTTATACTCTTCCATATGACACCAATATTATATAAAAAATTTTAAAAAAAAGTTTTATTAGTTGCATATTTTGAGGTTCAATTTTTTAAAGTTAATTCAAGTGCTAAAATTATAACCTCATGGTTAAAATATTTTTTTCTACATCTCTGAGTTACTTTTTTCAAAAATAGATCTGAAGTAATAAAACAAATTAAATTTTGAATTTATTTGTTTTTCCATCAGAATGTATGACTTCTTAAATCACAAGTATTGGTAAAATAAAATGATAACATAAATGATGTGTAATTAAAAAAAGTAAGAATTTACATGTTTGATTAAAAAAATGTGTCGAGTGATATATAGACGATATTAGATTGCAGGGAAGAACTGAATTGATTGAGTTAATAAGAATAAAATGATGGAGGATTAAATTTATTTAAGGTTGGGTTACAATTAGCCTTAGTAATAAGCTTTTATCTATTGGATATTAGTCTAATTTAATTTCCTTGAGTAAATATTGATCTGGGATAGGATGATCAATCGATCATACCACTAATATTCTTTATAAGCAACTCCTTCAGAATCAATAGTTACACTATGAACACTACTTATTACTTCGTATATAATACGTATCACTTTATACATTTTTATAATCAAGTTCTTAATCACGCATTAGTTAATTTTCAGTGCATCGCAGAGATGATAATCTAGTTGATTCAAAGGCTATTAAGGAATGCAACAGCCCGGTCCATCAGTAAACCCGCTTTCTCACAAGTCGGGTTCAGTAGATGGAAAACGTGTTCCTCGCCTTCCACATCCACGAGCTCCAATTTGCCTCCCCACCCACTTTTCTTCAGAGCCTCGTAATATTTCAACCCCCCTTCTCTCACGAAATCCTTCTCCGAAATAACCAACATGATTTTCGAGCACAACAGCCCGGAAAGAATTTCCAGAGAAGCCGCTGGGTTATGCGTCGGGTCATCCATACCCGTTGATTCCGGGTAAATGCACTCCCACACCTTGTCCCACAGCTCGTGGGGTTTCCCGGTTCCAAAATACGGGTGGTCCAGAATCATTCCCGCCGGCTTCAACCCACTCCCACCTGCTCTCACCATCATGTTGTGAGCAATATTGCCCCCTGCGCTATCGCCCGCCAGGAAAACCCGGGTAAGATCCGCGTGGCTTTTGAGCCACGGATCGGATCCGGGTCCACTTTCCTGAGCGTGTGACACCACCCACTGAATAACCGCCCAGGAATCGTCGTAGCAGGCGGGGAGCTTATGCTCCGGAGCTAACCTGTAATCGACTGAAACGGTGAGGACCTTGGCTTTGGCCGTCAATGCGTGGAGATAGCTGTCGTACATGGAGGAGGAGGCGGAGTTGAGCACGAACGCGCCGCCGTGGATGTAGACGAGAACGGGGAGTTTTTGGTCCTCGCAGGTGATTTTGGGGAGGTAAAGGCGAGCCCTTACGTTGTGTTCCGGTACGATTACGACGTCTCTGGATCTAACGCCGGTTGCTGGGTTGTCAGATGGAGGCGTGAAGACTTGTTCGAGTGCTCTTTCGACGCGGCCATCCTCATAGACGCGGAAAAGGGGGAAGAAATCGTGAACCACTTTGGTTGAGCTAGGAGAAGCCATGGCTGAGTGGAAGAGGTAAAGGTTTTGTTGGTTTGAATGGGAGGTATCATTCATTCATTATTCATTATTGATTACTGAGTATTTCATTATCTATCTATCTATCTATATACAGACACAAAGTGGAAAAACAGTCAAATTTTTGCCAAAAAAAACACGGTGTAAACACTCATCCATAATTAATAGTACTGTTTATGGTGTATGATGTTGATATCAATCTATCTAGGTTGACGGGTGGAGCAATAATGGTGATATTGGTCCAATGGTGCTATCCTTTTGTTTCTTATGTGTGGTCTTCAACATGCCAGGATTGCCAGGTATACCTTCTACCTACAAAATGAGATGTACGGGTGCATGACTAATCCATCCATAAAGATTGTTTTCTAATTGGTTTATACTTGTATCCTGTGTTCATATTGCAAATTTGGAAATCCAGAGTTACTACGATGCCCACACGCTCCTTTCCTGTGTTCACATTCCTTGCGGAAGGACCGGAAGCCATCTAGCTTCTTCTTCCTCGCCAATAATTTTCAAAGGTACGGCAAAACTTGTTCATTACAACAGTATACTCTTTCTTTTAAAAACAACAACGTTTTAGAGCATGTATATTATTAACAAAGTGTACCCCGATAAAAATATGACTAGTTATGTTTTTTGAACAAAAAATATGACTAGTCATTGTGTATGAGTAACGGCGCATGAGTTACTATATTGTACTCCGTATTTTAGAGTGACAAGCCACTTGTAGATGAGAGTTACTGGAAACTAATCACTATATATGTCACTTTTTCAAAAGTTTTAAAATAAGTCATATATTTGTTTTTTGGAAAAAGTGTCAAATAGGCCCCCTACTAATACGAAAAAGTCAATTAAGCCCCCGAACTCAAAAAACACCCAATTAAACCCACGAACTATAAAAAACGAGGCAAAACAGCCCTTTTAGCATGTAATTAACCGGTTCCCGGTTCCATTAGTCCACGTGCCGCCACGTGTTACCATTTGTGGCCACCTGTTGGCTGTCGCCACGTGTAAAGGTTTACGTGTAAATATTTTTTGTATTTTATTTAGTAATATTTATGCAAAAAGGCTTTTATGTTTTTCTCTTTCCATGTCATTGCCATATAAATAAATTCAAAGTTTACCATGATCTCTATTTATTTAGTTTTATATGGAGTTTTTTGTTATTACCACAGAGGTATTATATTCATTTTAAATTAAGAGACATTGTTACATTAAATGTGTTACATTGAAATTGTTACATTGAAATTGGGAATAATCTTGAATAATCTAGGATTTGATATTTGATAATAGATTTTTTTATCTAAATAATCTCATCTCGTCAACTATAATTTTTAAAAAGATCTTCCACATTATCAAAACGATTCCCAAATAATCTCATGGATTCAACTTTTCTTTAAACTTGAAAACTGTGTTTTGAGCTGTTAAATTGATTTAGATTCAAAAAGTATGATTGCCTCCAGAATAGCACACCAATTTAATTATGATATGAAGTTGCGTGACTCTGATTTAAACTCAAACTCACCTAAGCTTTATGGTGTATTTGACGCAATTTATTTCTGTGACAATATAGTCTACTCGAAAATAGGTACTCACTGTTTTTTATTTGGTTCGATAAACTTTTGAAAATTTGATTCATGTGAGGATTGTCAAATGTTTTTTATTTACTCTGTTTAGATAGAGACCTATCAATTTGATGATTTTTTTTTATTAATGTCTTGTTTGTTAAATTGTTCATATTTTAATTTTTGAGTATTGTTGTGGAAACACATTTGGTATATGCCAGTTTAGAGGTTATATACATTATACTAAAAGGCGTGAACAAGACTATGCAAGTATTTGAACGATGGAACTTCAGAAAGCGATTAGTCCTAGAACGTCAAACAGAAAGCAGAGAACAAAAATTCAAGGGCAGGTATATGTTGTTTTCATTTGGTATATGATTATCTAATTTCAATGTTTCCGTTTGGTATATGATTAGATATTTCAATGTTTTTGTTTGGTATATGTGTTTTAAATAATCATTGTTGTGTTTCTTATTTGTTTTGTTGCGATATTGAACCAAAATTTCTGATGTTTGGTCACTCTAATTAAACAAATAAAATATAGGGTAGCTATTAGTGAATGATTGTGTAAATAACTAATTAGAACACATAGTGTAATTTTTTCGCAAACATGTATCACCAACATAGAAGTGTGTCATGGATGAATAATATTAGGAGTCATAAACAATTTTTCCTATCATCAATTTTGAATTAACCATTTAAATAACCAAATACTACAACAGGCTAATCACGAGTAGAAAATAGTTACATTATGGCAACTTTAAAATATGCAGATTGTAAGTGCAATTATTTTTGTACTTGGTGTTTAAAGATGGACAGATTTTGAGCACACTATATGCGCATACTCAATTTTGCGAAGATCAATGGACCATAGACTTGCGGAACTGAAGGATGAGACAAAGCAGATGCTTTCAATGGCACACACATCATGACAAAAAGATTGAATGAAGGACTACATGTAGCATATTTATGACACTTTTATCTTTTGTAAAAAGAAGTGTTTGAAAAGTTGTTAACTAACCATTACTAGTACTACTGGGTATATGTTTTTAATGTATCATCTTTATAGTTTTAATATAGTTTTGCTTTTCTATAATTCTCATTGGACAATACATTATGTGCATATCATTCTATTAATTCAGTACTCATAGTAATTAGTTACTTCTTATTGTGTCATATAGCACATGTGAGAATCTACGATGAAAAGATTTGTTGGTATTGGGTTGAATGGGTTCCCGCCCAACTCCCAAAATAGAGATTTCATGGAAGGTATTCCCCAAATCGCTAGTAATCGTTACACTCATTACACTCGATAATGGTTTTCTTTTCATTTCTATCTTGTAAAATTTTGTATACTTATTTACAGTTATATATTTATTAATTTCACTATATTTTTATGTGTTAGCGACTTATCGATAAAAGAAAGTACTTGTAATAGTTAAAATATTTGTTTTCTTAATTGTTAACTGACGACGTACCAGAATTGCACCGATTGAATATTATTGATTCTTCTAAAAACTTCTAGAATTGAATCGATATGGGATTAACGAATCGAGTGGGGTGGGGGTGGGGCAAGCTGAAAAAGAACAAAAGGAGGGGGGCTGAAGAAGAAGAGGAAAGATGGAATGGGAAGGGGTGGCTTGGCTAAAGAAGAGGAGGGTTGGGGAGGGGAGGGGAGGGATGGGGCGAGACGAGACGGGATGAAGAACCGATATAAGAAAAGTCGTCAAAAATCTTTAGTAAGGAGAAGAGACAATTGCAGAGAATTAATGTACTAAAAATGAGTTAAAAGTCCACGAGAATTCATGATTTTAGAAGTCAATAAGAATGAACGGAACTTTGAATACGCCTAGACTTTTATAGACTTTTAAAAGTCTACATTGAATACGCCTAGACTTTTATAGACTTCTAAAAGTTCACATTGAATACACCTAAACTTTGAAAATCCATTGACATCTTAAATTTTGTCACTAATTCCTAATACAACACACCACCTTACATCCAAAAACAAATGATACCACTTGATATCATTTGTTTGCCACATGTTTTCCCGAAGGATTTGTATAGATCTTTCTACAAGTCTGAGCTTAACAAAGTGTGTGATGAAAGAACCTGAATGGAGACAACAAGGAGTTTGTATGTGTTCGTGTTTTGCTTGATAAAAATGGACTAGAAAGAAGAACACATGTCAGGGAAGAGGGGATAGCTGTTCTGGACGTATTTTAAATATGAGAGACTCCCAAATCTTTGATTTATATGTGGAGTTCTAGGCCACATCGGTAGATATTGCCCTTCAAACACAAGTGTGGGGCCATGGGTGGGTGAAAAGCCTTATGTCCCCTTATGCGGGCAGACTTGCGACAGGGATGAGTCCACTCGGAGAATAAGTGGCTAATTCCGCGTGCAAGGCGTGAACTTAAAAATACTCCGGGAGATAGTGAGAAATAGGGGCAACTGATAGGAATTCAAGAGAAGACTCTCGAGGCGAGATGCTATTTGGTTCAGGGGCTAATCTGAAGAGGAAAAGGAAAAGTGGGAGAGGAAGAAGAGCCCACTCAAGCCAGGGTCCTCGACGAAGGGGAATCTAGGAAACGCAGGGCGGTTGATCGACTTGCAGAACGTGGTGGAAGTTGAAGTTAGCATGGAGATAGATGGAACTACTCCAAAAATACGACTCTGGGGTGGTGCTTCTGGAACAGCACTACCTGGAATACCATTGGTTGTTGCCAATGGATATTTCCTTTGGAGGTGGCTAGACAAGAATCATCTTCCTTCCCGATGACCGATAAATTTGGAATGGTGTCTGAGGTGCTTGATCAAATCTTTTCTTCTTGCTGATGGTTGGAAAAACCATGAGTTTGTATTCTAAGGATGTTTTTATTTGGACTGTAATTTGTCCCAGACCAGACCAGATCAGTCCAGACCAGACCAGTTCAGACCAGACCAGACCAGACCAGACCAGACTTGGATAGTTATAAAAATACAAAGAAACCAGACCTTACCAGACCTTACCAGACCAGTTCAGACCAGACAGACCAGATCAGACCAGACCAGACCAGCAAATTACAGTCCAAGTAAAAACATCCTAATTGTTATGTTTAGTTTAATAATTCTAGTTTTATATCCTATTTTAATAGCAAATACAACGAAATGTTATATTAGTCTATCAAAATGCGCGGTTAGCGAACTTGACGTGTCTTAAATGGTTGGTAGCAAGTGTTTTCTTAAAAACAAATTGAGGATGTTTTTCTTTTGGATTGTTTTCAGTCCCAGACCAGACCAGACCAGACCAAACCAGACTTAAACAGACCAGATCAGACCAGACTTAAACAGACCAGACCAGACCAGACTTCCGTAGTTATAAAATACACAGAGACCAGACGTTTACCAGACCAGTTCAGACCAGACCAGACCAGACTTAAACAGACCAGACCAGACCAGACCAGACTTAAACAGACCAGACCAGCAAATTTCAGTCCAAAAGAAAACATTCTCATGCTATTGAGGAATGAAACGGCCCGGTTCATCAGCAAACCCGCTTTCTCACAAGTCGGATCCCGCAAATGGAAAACGTGTTTCTCGCCTTCCACATCCACGAGCTCCAATTTGCCTCCCCACCCACTGCTCTTCAGCGCCTCGTAATAGTTCAATCCCCCTTCTCTGACGAAATCCTTCTCTGAAACAAACACCATGATTGTCGAGCACACCAGCCCGGAAAGAATTTCCGGTGAAGCCGATGGGTTATGCGTCGGGTCATCCAAACCCGTTGATTCCGGGTAAATGCACTGCCACAGCTCCCACAGCTTGTCGGGTTTACCGGTTCCAAAATACGGGTGGTCCAGAAGCATTCCCGCCGGCTTCAACCCACTCCCACCTGCTCTGACCATCATGTTGTGAGCAATATTCCCCCCTGCGCTATCACCCGCCAGGAAAACCCGGGTAAGATCCGCGTGACTTTTAAGCCACGGATCGGATCCAGGTCCACTTTCCTGAGCGTGTGACGCGACCCACTGAAAAACCGCCCATGAATCGTCGTAGCAGGCGGGGAGCTTATGCTCCGGAGCTAACCTGTAATCGACTGAAACGGTGAGGACCTTGGCTTTGGCCGTCAATGCGTGGAGATAGCTATCGTAGGTGGAGGAGGCAGCGGACTCGATCGCGAACGCGCCGCCGTGGATGTAGACGAGAACGGGGAATTTCTGGTTCTCGTCGGTGACTTTGGGGAGGTAAAGGCGAGCCCAGACGTTGTGTTCCGGTACGATTACTACGTCTCTGGACCTAACGCCGGTGGCTGGGTTGTCAGATGGAGGCGTGAAGACGTGGTTGCGTGCTCTCTCGACGCGGCCATCCTCGTAGACGCGGAAAAGGGGGAAGAAATCGTGAACCACTTGGGTTGAGCTAGGAGAAGCCATGGCTGAGTGGAAGAGGTAAAGGTGTTTGTCTGAGTGGCTGATAATGAGGCATCTTTCATTTATCGATTAATGGTCAGTTTTTTCAATTTTCTTATAGCCGCCTCTTTTGATTTGTCAATTTTAACTGTTTATCTACATAACTATCCTAATTGTTCATTTAATGGTCATATTTATCCATTGTGAAACACCAGCAAATGGGATTGATTTTGTGGTTTTGAAAAGCACAAAAGTTTGCTCACTTGATTTGATGTGCTCATATTGTCTTCGATAAATAGTTTAACCCTCTTAAAAGTAAAATTAATATTTAATATAATATTTAATATCTAAACCAATGTATTCACAAACATATAAATATAGATTTCCATTCACCATGTGCCTGCCATCCCCAAATATCTAATTACACTGCCATTCTTACTATTGTTTATGGCTATAAATCCTATAATAGTGTTGCCTTAATTATAAGCAGTTATATTTCTACTATAAATTAGGATAGTTTGATCACTCAAGCACCCCAAATACTCCAACAATGACAGTAAATATTAATAGAAATAGCATGTGTCTCTCACCTAGATTGTTGAGCATGCTAGGAATCCTAGGATCTTCTTGATTCATGATGAGGCAAAACAAATGTTTTCTAAGGAAAAATTATACGGAGTACATCTTATGTCATAGCCTGAATCTTTTTTTTCATGTATGCCTATAAATGTCATCGTACATGCAATTTCGAATTCATATTCATGTTAGTATTGATGGACTACTGTGTGTATATTAATTTCTTATTTTTCTACATTTGTATTTATGCTAGTTCAGAAAAAATGAGAAGAATCACAAAAAGCATCACGATCAACTCTAAGTGAAGTGTTGAGGAATTGGGTGCTGATGAAGCCATGAAGGTATGTATTTGTATCTGTATATTAACATGTACTTAACATTGTTTAAGTTTGTTTGTTGCATGTAGGTAAGTAGGTATTAGGATTTTAGAGTAATCTTCTGGTCAGGAATTTCCTAACCGGAACACTGCCCGACAACAACCATGTGAAGTGTTCTGGGTGGAATTTTTTGATGAAATTCTATGAACATGTTCTCCATAAAGTGTAGATTATATCATTGGATAATCTATTAGAGAAGGATTAAATATTAATTTGAGTTGCTTAGAAATTTAGAATATACTAAACATTTTATTTATAATTTTTTTGTATAGAAATTTATGCTACCCTGTCCCTTAACATCATACTTCCTATCCTACTATATTCAATGGAAAATGAGTCGGATCTTTTGAAAATTCTAATCCTTCTGTTACGTGGGTTAGGTCATTAATCAAAAGATGACTTGCAGGTGTTGTACATTCCAAGGTGTTGTACATTCCAACTGCACCTGCACCTGTGAGATGATATTTTCTTGCTGTTCCCTTGAAATCCAGCCTATCAATATCTCATAGGAGAGAACAATTTTGTTCACCCTCATTGACGAGGGTGATGTTCTATGAGGGTGAACAAAATTGCTCTCCCCATAGGATCTCATCTTCTTGGAGCTGGCTTCCCATTTCCCCATATGCCAAGATCTCTTCGCCCATAACATCATCCGCTTACTGGTAGGCCATCTCGCATTTGAAACAGTCCGGGAACACATCAAGTATTCCATTTCCTGCAAGGCTGCAAGTCGATGTCCATCCACGCCCTCGTGTTAGCCAGCAATGAGAATTCTCTTAATGCTAAGTGTAACAAATGATGAGATGGCGATTAGGAGAAAAACAGAGTTGCTCACCCCCCCCCCCCCCCCGGAGAACAACAAGAAACATGCCACAGCATAACTGAATCTAGAGCTCTGTTATGTTTTGCGGCTCTCTTGGAGAAAGGGCCAAAAGAGGTCCATTTTCTTGGTTTTTTGGTTTTCCATTATTCAAAAAATGATCTATTTTGGGCCTACCCGTTGGACAATGTGAGTATCTTATCTTATTATAAATAAAGAATACTAAATAGATCTATTGATTTCTTGAGTCATGAGTAGCTTATTACGTAATATTTGTTAATATGTTTTCAATTTGGGGAATAAAGTAAATAAAATAAATGAAAAAAATTCAATTAAGGATGTTTTGGAATGGTTTTCCTAAAAAACATGTAATTGAAATTGATATTCTTATAAGATGGCAATAACCTTCCTAGCGAGTCTTTCATTTCAGTCTCAAATGAAGAAATCCAGAAGTTACAGGGTAGCTTTGAATTTTCTCTCGTAGGTGGATTTGCTCGAGTCCTCACTCTATTGATATTCAAAATGTTCAGAATAAAAAAATGAAGCAGAAGACCTTTCAAAAAGAAAATATTTCTGCTAAATTAGGCACACAAGTGCACCTCCTGATGAAGAGGAGTTTACTTTGATTCTAAAAATCCAAGTGACTTAACTAGTCTTTTGTGAGGATGATTCAGACACCGCAGCAAACACGCTTAAC
The DNA here is from genome assembly GCA_945859915.1 of Cuscuta epithymum. Lineage (NCBI taxonomy): Eukaryota > Viridiplantae > Streptophyta > Magnoliopsida > Solanales > Convolvulaceae > Cuscuta > Cuscuta epithymum. The sequence goes on from CAMAPF010000938.1 coordinate 4,083,193, forward strand.
GAGCTCTTGTGCTTCTTAGTTGTCTGATCTTTTGAAATCTTCTATCGTAGTATTATTTTAGTTCCTTTTGAGTTTCTTCTCTCATTAATGCTTGTAACTCGTTTTCTATGGACAACATACTCGTATAATTTTTCAAAATACAAATCATGGCAGCAAGCGCGGTTAATGAGCTGAACTGTTTCAGAATTTTATTGTACTCATAGTTGTTGTTATCAGCTTTATCATGTTCAACAAATCAAAGTAATTGAGCATTAAATCGAATTCCTCAAGTATTTCAGAAGGATTATTTGCTCTTTAGTTATAAAGGATAGCCTTGAGTGTAACTCTGCTTCGTTTGATTTGCAGCATTGCAGAAAATTAATGTATGATTTCTCTGTTGGCCTTGCTATGGTTAAGCCTATTGTTTCTACAAAAATAAACAATGAAATGCTAGGATAATAAACTCAAACCGCTGTGGGAAGATCTTTATCAATAGTTGTTTTGCTAAGAACACACTCCAAGAGTCCAAGTTCAGAATGTTTTGCTTCATTTTGAACTGGAAGGTTTGCAAAATTGCAATGCTAGGATAATATGTTCGAACCACATAGAGCATGTCTATCATTCTCACAATGAAATCAATTGACATTTGCCCTATAATTTTGACGCCATAAGCAATATCTCCCATATTTTAATTCACAAAACTTTATACCCTCCTCACTCCTCAGTATCCTTCAGTTTGACATCACTAGCCTTCAACTGTCTTGTTCTCATCTTCCTTGACATTTCTGAAAAATCCTTAGGAAAAGTAGGTTTAAAGTCTGTTTGGTAACATCAAAATTGGCTGATTCTGTTGAAAAAGTTCTGACTCATGAAGTGGCTATGTTGATGATTCTGCTGATTCATGGATTTTTTTTAATAAAATAAAGAAAAAAATGGATGAAAAATAGTTAAATAGTATTCTACGGTAACTTCAGTCAATGAAGTCATAAAAGTAACTTAAACCTTACTTATTTTAATTATTAAACAATTCAGTACGCAAAATCAAAAGTTATGTATTTGGTGAAAAAGTTGGTTGTTAAGACTGAAAAGCCGAAAAACAGACTTATACGAAACAGGCTCTTAATCTTCTTGTAACATCCCTATCACCTATATGGCAAGATACCTTGCCTGATATAGGGGGTGTTTGGATCTGATTCTCAAAACTGATTTTGCTCCTTCGGGAAGCAAAAGCAGAAGCTGGAGTACTTGGGTGAGTGCTTGGGTGAAATTCCAGAAGCACTTCTGAAGCTCTAATTTACTCTCAAAATCAATTTTTTTAGAAACTGAGAGGTACCTGCTTCTGAAAGTTGACTATAAACACCAATAACTTTAGTGAATGGACTTTCTTTTTCTTTAACATATCCAGGGGATATGGAATTCATTGTGTAATCCAAGTAAAAACATAGACATTGAACATCAATCACCAGAAAATGTTACCGCCTCTTTTTGGGTGGCTTCTTCCACTTCCACCGCTCTTTATCTCCTCCGCACACAACCACACTCGCTTCAACACCTTTAGTATCACCTTTTAAGACAAATCTAACGGCAATGAAGGAGGACTCTAGGGTTTATACTCAATAGAAACGCACTCTCTTAAAGTTGATGTGGATCGCTGCTTCGGTCGTCAAGTATAAAAAGATTTGGGTTGGCTTCAGAATTTGTTAAATCCGATGGAACTCTTGCTATTCTTTTATTTTTAATTCAACACCGTTACGTGCTCTATAACATGCACGTGACATGCTGCTTAAAATTTAAAATTTCTGGTATAAAATCACATACGAGTAAACATTACCAAATATTGAGTATGAGATAATTAAAAGAACAAACTATATGGTACTCAAAGTTCAAAGTTCTATATCCTACGTGTAATCCACTTCAAAGTTTACACGGTATGCATTATTTCCATTTTCCAACTCTTACACAATCCATTGGCCGAGAATTGCATTATATGGAGTACATTTTTTAGAGAGCCTATATAGTACACCCGGGTGTACGTACATCCGGTCCAATTATTAATTGGTGGGCTCCCAGCGAATCGCGGCCTCAGCTTAAAAAAAATTAAAAGCCCCAGCGGGATTTGATCCCACAACCCGAAGTAGGATATCCGGCCTTCCAACCATCTCACTAACTTATCTTGTTGAAATAATTGGTTCATTTATCTTACTTATCCTATATAGTTTCATACTGCGTATTATTATAGTAATTCTAATATTAACTATTGTTTTGCTTTTGCTCATTATTACTATATTAAAAGACTAATTCATATTTTTGAAGTATTTATTTGATCTATGAATCATACTATTACTTTATATAAATATGTTTATAATTTTTTTTATATAGTGTTAGTGAGATGAAAATCACGACTTCTGGAGAATGAGTAATAATGAACTTTTAGTGAGCACCAGACCTATTCTGTTGAGCATACTGAATACACAAATTGATATTTAAGCGTATTTGAGATTTTAAATGAGCTTTTAAATTTTTTCTATACTCATTTCGTAAATTTTAAAATGAGCATTACACGAGACAACTTAAATGTCATATCCATGCATATTGGCGTAATGCTCATTTTGAACTTTTTCGATACTCATTTCACGTTTTATATATTCACATTTAATATTTGAGCATCAAACATCCGCTATTGAGATGAAATTCACGGTTTCTAGTGAATGAGCAATAATAAACGTTTAATGAGCATCATATCCATTCTGTTGAGTATTAGGAGTCTAATATTGAGAATTGTGATCTCCAGTTCATAACTTCTAATTCACTTTCTTTTTGTTATTTTTTCTTTTATAAAATCTTATTAAATTATATATATTTATAATCAACTCCTGTGAATTTCAATATGTGAATTAATGTAAAATAGTACTTTAAAAAATGCATCGATATGACATTTAGACAATGAGCATAAGATCTCTACCAGATGAGCATACGTAACATACAAAATGAGTATTAATGAATTTGTTAGTTGCTTTGTTATTTAAAATCAGCATAACAAAGGTACTAAATGGACATACATAACTTACTAAATGAGTTCAAGATAACGATTTTAATTGAGCATCACACATCCTCTATTGAGATGAAATTCACGGTTTCTGTTAAATGAGCATTAATGAACTTTTATTGAGCAACAGACCTATTATGTTGAGTATTGTTGAGCAGCATAAATTCTTCTTCATAACTGCTGTTTCACTTTTTTTTCTTATTTTTTCTTTTATATTATTTTTTAAAATTATATCTATAATAGATTCCTACGAATTCCAATATACGAATCTAATTTAATATTAAACTTTTGGAATATGCATCAAGACATTTGATTGAGCATCAAACATCTGCTATTGAGATGAAAATCGCGATTTGTCTGGAATGAGCATTAATGCAAGTTTGGTGAGCATCATGCCTATTGTTTTGAGTAATAGGAGGCTAGGAGCCTAAAATGAGTATCGTGAAATCTGCTTCAAATTTTCTAATGTTATTTTTTTATTTGTTTAAAAAAGATTTCTGAAATTATGTCTATAATCGATTTCAATTTAAAACAATATGCGAATTTAATGTAGTATAATAATTTTAAAATATGCAATATTGATATGGAATTTTAAAATGAGCATACCATTACTACCAAATGAGCATACATAACTTACGAAATGAGTATCAAAAAATTTAAAAACGCATTTTTGTGTGCTCATTCATTTTGGACGTTACACTCATTTGAATTTAACATAAAACTCATTTCTATTGTGCTCAATATGTCTTCAATATTCATTTGTGTATTGATATGACATTTTAAAATGAGTATAAAACGAATATTAAATGAGCATACGTATATTACAAAATGAGATATAGCAAAACAAAATATTAATATCTAAAATATTTTATAATTGAATAAAGATTAAAAAAAATTAAGAAAAAGAAAGAACTAAAGAAGGAAAAACATAAAAGCAAGAAAAGAAGAACAAGAAAGACAAAAGAGAAAAACGTTCCCACACCAGTAGTCAATTGACCAACGCTGCACCGAGCAACAAACATCTCCGGAACCATGGGGGGCATTCGAGCAGAAAGAAGAAGCGCAGGCAAGAGGATGATACGCCAACTTCTTCTTCTTCTTCACCATCACAAATTTCATGAGAATCGTCTCACTCGAAAATCGATAGGCACAGACAGACGGAAACGGCGATGACCTAGGAGAAGGAATAGGGGCAGCGCAGCGAACGATGGACTGAGAGAAGTTCATAATAATTTCAAAAATACCCGGATGTACGGTGAGGACCGTACATCCGGGTGTACGGTATAATTTGCCCATTTTTTATGCTAAATCTTTACATGTAATATATATGGAGTATAAAAAATCCCAAATTTCCAAGAAAGCAAGAATAGCAGACTTAAAGGAAAAGCTTGAAAGCTTGTAGATTTACTACTCACAATCCATTTATTACAGAGCATTAGAATCTATTCAAAGGCTATTGAGGAATGAAACGGCCGGGTCCATCACTAAACCCGCTTTCTCACAAGTCGGGTTCAACACATGGAAGACGTGTGCTTCCCCTTCCACATCCACGAGCTCCAGTTTGCCTCCCCACCCGCTCTTCTTCAGCGCCTCGTAATATTTCAACCCCCCTTCTCTGATGAAATCCTTCTCTGAAGTAACCACCATGATTTTCGAGCACACCAGCCCGGAAAGAATTTCCGGAGAAGCCCCCGGGTTATGCATCGGGTCCTCCGGACCCTTCGATTCCGGGTTAACGCACTCCCACAGCTTGTCAAGCGTCCCGTTTCCAAAATACGGGTGGGCCAGAATCATTCCCACCGGCTTCAACCCACTCCCACCCGCTTTCACCATCATGTTGTGAGCAATATTGGCCCCTGCGCTGTCGCCCGCCAGGAAAACCCGGGTGAGATCCGCGTGACTTTTCAGCCACGGATCGGATCCGGGTCCGGTTTCCTGAGCGTGTGACGCGACCCACTGAATAACCGCCCAGGAATCGTCGTAACAGGCGGGGAGCTTATGCTCTGGAGCCAATCTGTAATCGATTGAAACGGTGAGGACATTAGCTTTCGCCGTCAACGCGTGGAGATAGTTGTCGTAGGTGGAGGAGGAGGCGGACTCGATCGCGAACGCGCCGCCGTGGATGTAGACGAGGACGGGGAATTTCCGGTCCTCGTCGGTGATTTTGGGGAGGTAAAGGCGAGCCCAGACATTGAGCTCCGGTACGATGACGACGTCTCTGGATCTAACGCCGGTGTCTGGGTTGTCGGATGGAGGTTTGGAGACGAGGTTGAATCCTCTTTCGACGCGGCCGTCCTCGTAGACGCGGAAAAAGGGGAAGAAATCGTGGACCAGTTTGGGTGAGGTAGCTGAAGCCATTATTGATCTGAGGAAGCTTTTGAAGAGACAAATAAGTCGTTGCAGGATACCTTTTTATTAGTGAGATTCAGGTATTTGTTTGTTCAAAAAATGGCTCAGACAAAGTGGAAAAGTATTACGGGGTACAAAACATACACATTTTTCATATACACCTACACACTCATGTTTGTGAAAAGTATCTTTTTGTCTGTATATAGACATAACGTATTTGAGAATTCATTATGTCTATATATAGACAAAAAAATACTCTTCACAAATCTGAGTGTGTAGGTGTGTCTATGAAAATGTGTACCTCAAGTTAGATTGTACGGGGTAACATACTCCCATATTGTAGCCACCTTAGCACAACCGTACGTCTAGGCATCTAGCACCAAATCATTTAACAAAAAAGGGAAAACTATCAAATAAACCCCCGTACTATGCCGAAAAAGTCGATTAGGTCCTCGTACTTTACAAACACTCAATTAAGTCCTCGAACTATTAAAAAACGTTCAATTAAGCCCTTTTGGTCGGTAAGTAACTCGTTGTTTAGTCAATGAATGAGCGTTATTTTGTAACTATATTTAAGAAGAGTCCCAATTGTATGAATGGTAAGAAGCTTATAAGATTACTATATATACATATGTAAAATCGTGCACTTAATTCCAAATTTCAGTATGAACCCTAACTAAATAAGGAAATGCGCATCTTCTAAATTACAGAATGAATCATTGAGATTCATATCTAAGGGTCCAAACATATTTACACATCAATGAACAAACGACCTTCTATTATATATACATGCACATACCATAAACGGTGAAAGTACTCGAGCATCTTAGTGTTTGAAGGAAGAGGTTCAACAGGTGTGTCATTAACCTTTCATAGTTCAGTCATCTTTCACCATTAAATCAATTACCTTCATTCTGTTAAAAATCCTTCGTGAACTTGCATCATATGATACATGTGTTTAGTTGTTGTTGTTGTTATTATTATTATTATAATAATTATCATTATAATTATTATTATTATATCATTATTATTATTATATTTCTTTTCGGATTTATACTTTCCATTAGTAAAATATTTGAAAACATACATATACACTTAAATCTTGCTTTAAAAGTACCTCCAGTGTATTCATGATTTCATATGTTCAAATTTTGCTTCTTCTTTGAATGCTATTGCAGAAAAAATGGCACCTGAGCAGAAATTTCTTTCTGATGTGACTCTTAAACTCCCACGAAATTCGGCCTTTTTGTTTCGTGTAAGGAGAAAGTGGACTGTGAAGGATCAGAACATGCGCTTGGGTTCCCGCGTTTGCGAATTAGTTTTGATGGATGAAAAGGTGATGAACTACCCAATGCCATATTTTTTTATTACTTTTGATTTTATTTTATCTGCCTTTTTCAGTGAATCTGTGTTCCCATTGTGTACATTCCTTCCATTGTGTTCCATTGCCAAAAGAAGTAGTCATAAACCAGAAATTAGTCATTTTCTAATGCAAAATAGTAAAGAATGGTAAATTTCTACATTCAGATTATAAGTTTTCGTAAAGATACAAAAACCAATTAATCATAATCTTTAAGTTTTCAGAAATTGATATACCGGAAAATTTTCATGTTCCAGTAATGTCTGATCCCATTGAATCCATTGTCAACGCCACTTATCCAGATTTTTTGAAGAACATGAACAACATCTCATATCTTGAAGGGAGAGCAATTCTTGCACCGACAATTGATGAGGTAGACAAGGTCAATGATTTCATGTTGTTGCAGAACAGCTCAGAGGAAAAGACATATTTCAGTTCAGATTCAGCGTGTTCCTCAACCTCAGACAATGAGCTCCTTCAGGAGATTCATTCTCCCGAATTCCTTAACGGCATAAAATGTTCTGGTGTTCCAAGTCACGAGTTGAAGCTAAAAGTTGGTGTACCGGTGATGCTCATGAGGAATATAGACCATTCGGCCGGCTTGTGTAATGGTACCCGACTTTTAGTGACAAAACTTGGTGAACATATTATTGAAGCACAGATGATGTCTGGAACTAATGCAGGTGAGAAATTCCTTATCCCAAGGATTAGTCTAACCCCGACAGATGTGAGGCTACCTTTCACATTCATGCGTCGGCAATTCCCTTTGATGGTTAGCTATGCAATGACGATGAACAAGAGCCAAGGACAATCATTAGAGAATGTGGGCGTTTTTCTACGACGCCCAGTTTTTACACATGGCCAGTTATATGTTGCAGTTTCGAGGGTGACGAGTCCGTCTGGATTGAAGTTCGTGATATGTGACGACGAGGGAAATCGAAAAAAGACCGCAAAAAATGTTGTCTACAAAGAAGTCTTCAATAATTTGTAAAATTGTATGCTTATTAAACTCCATATATTTTTTTTTATGTATTTAATAATGTTTACTCTCATTCCCGTGATAAATTATAATACAATCTTTAATTTGATTTAGAGGTAAAATGATTTTTTTAGATTTATAATATTTGTATCTTACACCCCGTGCAACGCACGGGTGGAAAACTAGTTTAACAAAAAAGGGAAAACTATCAAATAAACCCCCGTACTATGCCGAAAAAGTCGATTAGGTCCTCGTACTTTACAAACACTCAATTAAGTCCTCGAACTATTAAAAAACGTTCAATTAAGCCCTTTTGGTCGGTAAGTAACTCGTTTCCCGGTTAAAGAGCGATGACGGCGACGATGTGCTCGAACCCCAGCAACGGCGGTTGCCGAGAAACGGGTTACATTTAACCGGGAAACCGGTTACTTACCGATCGAAAGGGCTTAATTGAACGTTTTTTAATAGTCCAAGGACTTGATTGAGTGTTTGTAAAATGCGAGGGCCTAATCGACTTTTTCGATATAGTACAGGGGCTTATTTGATAGTTTTCCCAACAAAAAACTCGTGAGACCCACAAAAATTATACTCCGTATACATTTAAAATGAAATGTAAATTTATTTGAAACATTTAGGGTCTGTTTACTAACAGAGATATTTTCCGGTTTTCTATCTCTGTTTTTTGTTCTCCAATTTTTTGTTTTTATTTTTCAGTTTTCCTATCTTCAATTTTCTGTTTCTATTTTTAGTTTTCCATTTTCAAATCTGAAAACATGTTCACCAATTTTTTCACTCAATTCTCCAATTCCACACTCTTGACCCTTACCCCCACCCTTACCACGATCTTACACTCTACCCATTTTTCCCCACAACCCTTCGTACCCACTCATACCTACTCATAGGTGTCGGGGTAGTGGGTGGGGTAAGGGGTATGGTCGGGGTGGGGTGGTAAGGTCTAAGGGTAGGGGGTTGGGTGGGGGTAGTGGGTGGGTTAGGGGTAAGGGTGGGGTAGGGTTGGGGTAGTGGGTAGGGTTGGGTAAGGTAGGGGTAGGAGTTGGGATAGGATGGCGTTAGGGTGGGGCCGGGGACCAGGGGGTTGGGTGGGTAGGGTAGGGGTAAGGAGTAAGGTACGAGGATGGATGTACCGGAATGGAATCGACATCGGAGCGGGACCGGACCCACCACTAGGTGTAAGTATGCAAATTCATTGCAGCGACACTGTAGCATCTGCGTTTTCTAAATTTGGAAAACTAGTAAAAGTCACTTCTCCAAATCATTAAGGAAAAATGAGACATGTCTCATTTTTTTCGTTTTGGAAAACGATTTGGTATACGTGTTTTTCTTTTTTCCTTTCTCCAGTTTTCCAGCAATTTCTATGGTAAACACGTTTCCTGTTTTCTGTTTTCCAGTTTTCCAATTTTCTGGAAAACTGGAAAATATTTTTGTTAGTAAACAGGCCCTTAGACTTGTACAATTGTAAAAAAACTATTCCTATTAAAAGTGTTACATAGTCTGAAATTATCAAGAAATTACAATTCAATGGTATAACAACTTAAACTAGGTTTCTACTAAAAACAACAGAAGCGGACAGGAGGCCTCGTGCCTAGGGGGTTGGTGCGGCGATTTATCGATCGTCCGCGTTTTCTTCTCTTCGCACGGCAATAGCGCATCGGACGGCGGCTTTGGAGATCGAATCTGGAGTTCGTGACCTAGGCGAACGATATGGAGCAGAACGACACCAATGGAGTCGACGCACTAGCCAACACCTATGGAATGTTGGATCTGGAGGAAGATGACGAGATCCTCGTGGTCGCACCAATGGCTCAGCCCTCAGCGAAACACAATCTGACCATGGTGGGTTTTAATTTGCCACAATAATAAAGATAAGCCAATTACAATCTCTGCATTAAGCCGCATATATTTACCAAATTTTGTTTTTACACATAGTAAATTTTATGTTGTCATGCCAAGAGTTATCTTAGGGAGTCAGTTGTACGTTGTCATATCAAATGTCACCTAAAGACGCGAGTTGAACATTCATATATGTGATTAAGAGAGCCGTGCTAGCTATCAATATTATTGATAATATGGTCCATAAAGAACTTTTCTAAAAGCTATGATCCTTTTTGGTTAAGAGAGTCGTGCTAGCGATGACCAAACGAGACTTAAACAAATCAGACCAGACTAAACAAGCAAATTTCAGTTAAAAATAAAACATCCTAACTTATTTAATAAGCTTAGGACATGTTTGGTAATCTCGATTTTAAGCTTATCAACCTTTTCAACCTTACTAACTGTAAGTGGTAATATTCAATACTTTTGTCCTTTTTTTTAATTAATGGCCATTTTAAGTAACACATGTTACACACACATGGCACTTCTAATACAACCTTACTTGACTCAAATCCCGTCCATGTCATGATTTTTGAATAATAAAGTGGACTTCTCTCCGATGAATTTATCTAATAATTTATCATTAGATAAATTCTCATGCAAAAGGTTTTTAGTTTCAAGGTTATCATTAATCTCATTGAATATCATAATTCATTTCAAATCTGAATTCAATTCTTAATCATCATTTCATTTGCCACAATAATAAAGATAAACCAATTACAATCTCTGCATCAAGCCGCATGTATTTACCAAAATTTGTTTTTACACATAGTAAACTTTATGTTGTCATGCCAAGGGTAATCATAGGGAGTCAGTTGTATGTTGTCATGTCAAATGTCACCTAAAGATGCGAGTTGAACATTCATATACGTGATTAAGAGAGCCGTGCTAGCTATCAATATTATTGACAATATGGTCCATAAAGTACTTTTCTAAAAGCTATGATCCTTTTTGTACAGTCGTGCCAACATATATGATAGTTCATTTTTATAAAACTTCCTTAGGACCATCGAAGGACACGTTTAAATTGTGGAATCATGGTATTACATTATCAAGTAGTACTTATTCGTACACCTTACCCTTTATTTTAAATTTACTTGCAATTTTTCTTACGAATCGACATTTTCATTTTTCCCATAACCCACCAATATATAATCAAAGTTAAAACATGTAAACTTTACTATATTTTTTATTTATACTACCTCCGTTCTTTTTTATCGATCCCCTTAGGGTTTGGCACGAGATTTAATAATAAAGTAGTAGGGTAAGTATAGAGTGTGTAGGGTAAATGATAAAGTAGGAGAGATGATATATTAAAAAGACTAAAGTGATGATAAAGTAGGAAAAAAGAGTGTATTAAGAAGAGTAAAGTGATGGTAAAGTAGGAAAGAGAAAGTAGTCTGTAAAAAGTAAGTGGAGTACAAGTAATAAAAGTAGGAGTATTTTCTCAAAAACTTTCTTTAAAGGGAAATGAGACAAATAAAAAAAACGTCCCAAAAAGGAAAGAAGGACTAATAAAAAAGAACGGAGGGAGTAATACGGAGTATAATAATTTTGTATTACATATCATCATACTCAGAGTTAATCTTAAACAAGTTGTTATTCTGCTCTAGATGTAACCGTGCATCGCACGGGTATTGCATCTAATTATACATATAATTATGTGTGTAAATAAGTAATTGTTAAAAATATTTAAACAACTGAATTAAAAAGGTATTAAAGTATTTCAGTATTTAAAAATATTTAAGCTACTCAATTGAAGTGTACTTAAAAATATTTATGTATTTAAAATAATTGTTTTAAGTACTAACAATGCAGTTGTTAGTAATATACCTGATGATTGAATATAATACTAAAAAAATCCGTACATCACACGAGAATTTAATTGGTACAACAGAACGTGATGTGATAATCTAAAGAAGTTGTTTAAAATTGATAATAAAAAATGATATAAAATTATGTTAACATTATGAAATTTACCACTTCCTCTATTTTTAAATAGGTGCAAGTTTGATATATATAGTAAAATTAGGTAAAATTAGTAAAAATATTTTTAACTTTGACTATTAATATATACGGAGTATAATTCTATATCAGTAAAAATAAAAATAAAAATCAGATTTTGAAAATTAGAAACAAGTTTAACAATACTTTTCAAAAAAATTATTAATTCATTAATAAATAAAACACAATCAAAGTAAAAAATGTAAATAATGTAAAATTCAACATGTTGCATTTATTTAAAAACGAAGGCAGTATAAGAATTAAGGTAAATCTTAGTGTAAAAACTAAAAAAAAAAAAAAACTAAAAAAGATAGAACAAACTAGAAAATTAAACTTATACCGCTCCACTTCAAAATCCAAACTGTAGTCATTATTTCCATAAACAATCCCTTGACACCAAACCAAATACATCATTAAACATTTTTATACATGATAATAAAAACCCCAAATTCCCAAAAAGCAAGAATATGAGACGAAATGGAAAATCATGAAAGCTGAAGACGTGTACTTCCAGAACATTAGGATTCATAGGCTATTGAGGAATGAAACGACCCGGTCCATGAGTAAACCCGCTTTCCGACAGGTCGGATTCAATAAATGGAAGACGTGTACTTGCAATTTGCCTTCCACATCCACGAGCTCCAATTTTCCTCCCCACCCACTCTTTTTCAGCGCCTCGTAATATTTCAACCCCCCTTCTCTGATGAAATCCATCTCCGAAATAATCACCATGATTGTCGAGCACACCAGCCCGGAGAGAATTTCCGGAGAAGCCGCTGGGTTATACATCGGGTCATCCGGACCCTTTGATTCCGGGTTAACGTATTCCCACAGCTTGTCAAGCTTCCCGTTTCCAAAATACGGGTGGGCCAGAAACATTCCCGCCGGCTTCAACCCACTCCCACCTGCTTTCACCATCATGTTGTGAGCAATATTGGCCCCTGCGCTATCGCCCGCCAGGAAAACCCGGGCGAGATCCGCGTGACTTTTCAGCCACGGATCGGATCCAGGTCCGGTTTCCTGAGCGTGTGACGCGACCCACTGAATAACCGCCCAGGAATCGTCGTAACAGGCGGGGAGCTTATGCTCCGGGGCCAACCTGTAATCGACTGAAACGGTGAGGACGTTAGCCTTGGCCGTCAACGCGTGGAGATAGTTGTCGTAGGTGGAGGAGGAGGCGGACTCGACGGAGAACGCGCCGCCGTGGATGTAGACGAGAACGGGGAATTTTCGGCCCTCGTCGGTGATTTTGGGGAGGTAGAGGCGAGCCCAGACGTTGTGTTCCGGTACGATGACGACGTCTCTGGATCTGACGCCGGTTGCAGGGTTGTCGGATGGAGGTTTGGAGACGTAGTTGATTCCTCTTTTGACGCGGCCGTCCTCGTAGACGCGGAAAAAGGGGAAGAAATCGTGGACCACTTTCGGTGAAGCCATTATTGACGTGAGGAAGCTTTTGAAGAGACCAAAAATTCGTTGCGGCATAGCTTTGATGAGTGAGTTTCTGGTATGTATTGTTCAGAAAATTGCTCAGACAAAGTGGACAAGTATTATGGAGTACTCTGTAAGCAAAGTAATATACTCCCAGACAAGTAGAGGCACGTAGCCTCTCTTAAGCAAAACCGTACATCAAGCCACCAAATCATCATTTAAAAACACCTGAAATGAGTGTTTCTCTCCCTAAAATGAAATATTATCTCCGTCACTATGGGCTTTGTCAAAAAAAAAAAAGGATGACATCCCATCCCCTGAGAGCCCTCCAACACCGACCGGACAGCACGATGAGAGGATGTAAGTTGGACTATAATCACAACTTGACAGATAGAGAGTGGGGCTCCGTCCCCAGTACTTACAGAGGCCCTATGCATTTTTCAGCATAGTAACCTCTTAGCGCTGTTGCCGAGATTCGAACCCAAGATCTAACCCTTGTGGCTAGGGATGGCAATGGGGCGGGTTTGGGGCGGGGGTACACTCCCCCATCCCCCGCCCCATGTCTAAAAAGTTCCCCCCATCCCCGCCCCATCCCCGTTACTCCCAAACCCGCCCCATCCCCACCCCACCCCGTTGTGCCCCACGGGTGCCCACGGGTGCCCCCATATAGATTTAATTTATCGTATTTGCATATACTTTTAATCTCTTATTATAAATATATGTAGTGTGGTTCCAATGAGAACCAAGTTTAATGTGGAAGCACGCACATTTAATCCACTGTGAAACACAATAGAGCCATTCTAATGCACATTTGGACTTCGCTCAATACAAACTAATATAAATAATAATGGTGGCGCTTTTGTGATTCACTTTGGGGATAAATGTGGCGCTCGCACGTTCTCATGTTAAGCGTTGTTCTCATTTGATCCTAAACATATATACATCTATGCGCGCACAGTAATATATGATACACACACGCAACATTGAAGTATTGTGTTTGTTAAAAGTTAATATCGTCAATTTTAATAATTCTTCCTTTTGAATAAGTTTTGTGAATTGAAGATAATTAAAGTATAAATATATTATCATCATGTACGTTGTTTCAAAACTTTCAACAACTATTATACAATTAATTGCATATTATATTACATATAAATGTGTGTGTATTTATTGACTCACTTTCTCACTCTTAAAACTCGTGTAACATTTATGATAAATAGTTTCAATCATTACTAGTTTATTATTATTCTAGTATAATACTCCGTATGTATTAATCATTAACCATGATTAAACCTTATACAATTATGTATGTCTATATGTATATGTGTTTGTTATACACTACATATAATTTAATTTAATATGTGTGTACATTATTTATATATGTGTATATTTATACGTTTGTTAATATGTGTTTACATTATTTATATATGTGACTATATTTATAACGGGGACGGGGCGGGGATGGGGCGGGTGTAGCAATACCCGTCCCCCGCCCCATATTTTAACGGCGTAAAAATACCTCACCCATCCCCGTCCCCACCCCGCCCCAAGCCCCGCCCCATCCTTCCCCCGCGGGACGGTTCCCCACGGGTCCCCGCCCCCATTGCCATCCTTACTTGTGGCACTATCTCGCTACCAGTTGAGCTACACCCACCGATTATGGACTTTGTCAAGTGTAAAGTGAGTGAGAATAAATACAGCTAAAAATGTGTGGTTAATATTTATGCAGAGAAGAGAGAAATGTACAGAATTACAAATTAATTATTTTAAAAAGGAAAATGACAAAGATATTTGCGATAATCAAAAAGAGAAATTTGACAAAATCCAATTATCCAATTAGACAAAGGGAGTAAGTTGTACTGTGACCGGGACCTGTAATACCAAACTGGGTCCTGCCAGTTATTTTTACTTTTAATTATTTTTTTATTGGAAAAATGCCAATTAATGGGTCCGGTTACTATTTGCAAAAAATCAATTGAGACCTTGTATTTTAACTTCGATCAAACAAGTCCCTAAACTATCAAAAATAGCTCAAATCCTCTATTAACGTGGCTGTTTACGTGGAGATTATTAATGAAGTCATTAAAGTGTTCTTCTACGGTGCATTCAAAATATACAGAAGGTACCACCGTACCGGTGCATTAACATTTTGGCCAATCACATTACCAGTGATTTTGGACATGTGAAGAGGACTTGGAGTGTTTTTCTTGTTCCAATAGGAAACGGGAATCCTTCAATTTTTAAAAATGCCTGCCATCCATTGCGTCACATAGGTTGTTTGATTTGCTTCTGATTTCATTTGTTCCGTTTGATGTAGCGTCATGAAGGAAAAGAGATTGCAGGGAATTGACCGAGCAGTTAACAAACATTGAAATATTACAGTTATTTATCAAGGACTAGGATGAAAATAATAAAATTTATTATACTAATGACTCGGATGTAACGAGGCTTCAGAATAGAATCTGATTGGCTACCGAGTTAAGATACCGGTGCATCAATAATTTTTTAAAACGTTGATGTAGTTTCGGAGGAGGACGAGCTGGTACAATATGAGTGAAAACTAAATTGTTCTTCCTATTTCATTCCAGAACTACGTAGAAGCAGGTGGAGTAACAAATAATATTTATGTTTGTACCATTCTCTACTCAACTCTAAGGAATGCGGTCAGAAACCTTGGGCCAGAAGAAATTGGCTGGGACACCAAAGCAACTCTCCAAACTAGGAAAAGAACAAATAAAACAAACACAACAACAACATAACATAAACAAATTGGATGAGAACCCTACCAAAGAATGAAACTAGGCCAATTGATGAGAACCCTACCGAAGCCGACTCATCCCCACGATCGAGAGCGCCACCTCATTCCTTTATCTCAAAATGTTGTTCTCAAACTTCATAGAAACAACTCTTTCCTACTAAAACTTGCCTTTTTTTCAAATGTTCTCCAACTAAAAAAAACCTCAAAGTGAGAAGGAATCACGAATAGATCAAAAGGCGCCGCAATATTTGCAATTGTGATTTTTTTTGTAGTCTCTGCATCCGAAAAGTCAGAGAACAACAATCTTGACGGAGGAAGAAAGCCCTAATATGATAGGTTAGTAATTGTTTTAAATACTAACAATGCATTATATTTGTTAGTACTTGTATCACCTAACGAATATAATACTAACATCTTAATACGGAGTATATTACTAACCTAACAAGTCGTGATTACTAACATGCATCAGGCATGGCCTCGGTTCGGGCCGCCCGGCCCGGGCCCGGCCCGACCCGCTACTGTGTGGGCCCGGCCTGGTCCGGTTTTCCGGGTCCGGTTTTCCGGGTCCGGGTCCGGTTCGGTCCGGAGGCCCAGGGGTGGGGCGGTTCCGGGCTCGGTTCATGGGTTTTACGGCCCGGCCCGGCCCGGCCGGTTCGGGCCCGGGCCCGGGCCAAATCTATTTTTTTTTTAATTTTTTTCATTTTTTTTGGGCTGTTGGGCTTGGGCTATCTGTTTAGGCCGGTTTGGGGGGGTTTGGGGGGGTGGGGGGGGGGGGGAAGAAAGGAAAAAAAAAAAAAAAAACGGGTGGCCCGAACCGGCCCGGCCCAGCCCGGCCCGGAACCGGACCCGGGACCGCCCTACCCCCGGTTCGGGCTCGGGCCTGCTATTACTGAACCGAGGCCCGGCCGGGCCTAGGCCCGGCCGGGCCTAGGCCCGAGGCCCGAACCGGCCCAGTTCAGTCCACCTCTAACATGCATTTTGGTTAATAAAAACTAAAGTGACCTATTATACTATTTTCTTTCTCATGCACGTATGATAGTTCACTCAAATAGGTCATATTAGGACATTTACTTTAATTAGATGCGTATATTAAAAAAATAACCATATAAAATAGCAAGATGGCTGATGATTTTATAATTATAATTTGGAAAATTTCTGAAAATAGAAGATGTCGGCCAGCCACCGGACCACTACCGCTAGTGGCCGAAACCCCCTGTCTTGTGAGTTGTGACACCTGTCCACTGCCACAAGAGTGCCCGCCAGATGTTTATACTTGAACTGAAATTTGTTGATCTGGTCTGGTCTGATCTAGTTTGATCTGAACTGATATGATAAATGTCTGATCTTTGTGTATTTTATTACTATCCAAGTTTAATTTGATCTGATCTGAACTGCAAATAGTTCAAGTAAAAACATCCTCAGACTACCGCCATCACTGGGATGTCTGAACTCTGAATTGGTTATGGCCTTATGGGGAACTAGGGGGCAAAATATTCTATTAATTAATTATATTAAAAGTAAATATGTACTCCCTCCGTCCCACTAACAATGAGACAAGAGGGAGTGACACGCAAATCTATAAAAAGTGATTTATGTGATTGATATTGAATTGATAAAGTAAGAATGATTTCGAGCCACGCAAACTTACCAAATAAGATATGGGACTATTTTAGTGGGACGGAACAAAATGGGACAATCTTAGTGGGACGGGGATAGTAATATTTATTCTTATTTAAAAAAAATAAAATATGGAATCCTATTTCATGAAAACTCCTTATATTTAGATATTCATGTACTATACTCTATCATTTTTAATGCACAATTTTGATTTAACTTCTGTCTAGATTTTTTTGGAAGAACTTCTGTCTAGAAATCTAGAAATAGTACCCCATATTTGTACACTTGTCTACATTTTTGTTATTATTAAAAATGATTTCCAAAGTACGTGGTATTTTTTATTTATGGAAGATAGTTTATACTACGATTAATACCTAAGAAAAAAATAAAGTATATCTAAATGCAAATACATGCACAATTCTTTCATTATTGAATATATGTGTGCGTATCATGTAATAACTGAAACAGCAAAAAGATATTTGACCAGAAATTGCCCAGGAGCCGATCCTAATCGGATCCGACTCAATGCCAACACACCCCGGTGCAATTCCGGTCCCCCCTCCAACCAACCCCCATCCCTCACTAACTAACCAAACTCCAGAAGATGTATTCCCATCTAATACATTGATTAAGCATTAGCTGAAGTAGATCATCATTCTCTCTAGGCCATGGGCATAGTGTTGTGTAAGTCTTAATGAACCATTACAGTATATGTTCCTTAATGTGATAAGAGTTTTGACATGGACAGGTCAAGAGATTACTAACGGGGTTATGATCTCCACCAGGGAGATCCAGCCTCATAAAGGTGGTCTCCATCATCATCATCATCCCATGAAATTTGGCATGCCTGAAGGCCAACAGCAATACTAGGCTCCTTTCCATGCTGAGCAATCCACTCTTCCACAGCAAATGATTTATCATTTTCACTTGTGTATTCTATACCACTTTTTCCATATGGGTTACACCCTGGACAATTCATCTCGGCAATAGCAGCAGGCATATACATTGAATCGCCCACTATAGGTGCAAAACAGGCTGCTAGTTGGGCTCGAATCTGTAAGTGGCAAAGTAACAATTGATAAACATAGTTTACCTAGTTATGAATATTTTCAAATAAAAACCAAACCCTTTTTGTCACCAAGTGTTTGTTTAAATCACCAAATAACACAGGAAACACATGCCACCTTACGAAACAGGCATGTTAAAAATGGAGAGAAGCCAAAAGAAACAGAATTGAAAAATTAAACCTGATGCGTCCGACCAGTCAGAAGGTTAATTGTACACTCATATGCAAATTCCTTTGAGGGCCACCCACCATTTTCAATATTGTATTCCCTTTCAATTGAACTCCTGGGCCAGGGTATCTTCTTGCATTCCAAAACCTCAAGTTTGCACATTTGCCAACCTTTTATAAAATCTGCACAGCATGATTATGATGTGATTAAATAATATTGGTGGGAAACGCTGAAGTTTTAGATGAGCAAATTTTGAATGGTCTGAATAACTTCATCTTAAATTTCTCCCTTTCAAAAATGGGAACAGATAATCAGATAAGACCATTTAAGGATGATATGTGAAATGTATGTTAGAGCCCCTTCTCGTTAAATCTGGTGATATGAATATTTTAAGGAACTTGTCTGTGAAAGTCAAACTAGGATGACAATATCCATACCTTCAGAAATAATTCTTGGGGCAGAATTAATGGGACGCATGTAATGTGTAATTATCCCGGTTGGGACAGGTGCAGTAGCAAGAGCAACATAAAGTTTTTTCACCTTTTTTTCCTGGACAACAAAATTTAGTTTCACTTTAAGATAGAAGAAAAATAAATGGAAACAGCAAAGCCCAATTTATTGTTAAAGCACAAGCAGACATCTCACACGTGACATATGGATACAAATTGTAACTCTTGCTAAATCTCGAAATATATATCAACTGACCCTGATTTTTCCATGGAACACTGAACAGTACTCCTTCATTCGAGCCAACACAACACTGAAAAATTATGGAAAACAATCTTTAGTCTTCAGTCTTCCCTTCTTCACATCCAGGAGCAATAAAAAGATACTCCCTCTGTTTCATATCAATGTTCCCACTTTCTTTTTTAGTGTTGTTCCAAATTAGTGTTTCCATTTTCTATTTAGAAATGGTTACCCAGTACAATATTATCTTTACTTTTCCACCCACCCACACTACTCGCAAAGATTTCCTTTACATGTCTTTCTGGTCTCTCTTCTCTATGCCCTACCCTGGCTACCCACTACCACTCCCCTTGAAATTTGTCCCAAAATGAGGAGATAATAGTAATATGAAACACATGGAGTAAAACTAAATGCAAAACTATACCATCCTTCCGTACAATTATCAATCTGATGAGTAGTAAGCAATGTAGTAGGTAATCCCAATGCACGAGTAGCAAATGTGGCACAACTTTCTTCAATGTTATCTGTTGTTCCTCCAACCTAACAAAGTTGGTAGAGCACTGAGTAATAAAAACTGAAAACAAAAGAAGAGTTGCTATATACTATCGTATAATGAATAGTGATTGATGATGACAAACACAAAAAGAGGTCAAATATGTGCCGGTACCCATATGACAAAACTCACAAAAGTAAGGGGGTTTTATAATCACTCTAGTGAAAAGCAGTTAAAATGCCGCTTAAGAGCAGGTTTTGAGTTGTGCCTCAAAGTGAGGCATTCAGAATAGGTGTTGACTGTTGATGCTTACACCCCAAAGGCCCACAGTCAAGGTGTTTGCCTTGGGGCGTGTCCTGGGCATTTTTTAGGTGTGAAATTTTCTTTTACTGTGAGACTGAAATTAATAATAAGACCCAAAAAGTAAACCTCCCTCAGATTTATGATATAGATTAAGCTTTGAAATACCCAAATTGTATCATTAGAGTCTTTTTATGTTAAGAACCTTGGGTTTCAAATGTTCCAGCTGTTTGTTTGTGTTTTTGAACTTTCATTTTAGACTGGTCTATGATGTTGTGATCATTTCATGTGATTGTGTTTAACACTTCCTAGACTCATAGTTATGATTATCTTTAGTTGGAACTCGGTAGTTAGTATTAACAAAAACAGTTCATATACTTTGAGGCTTATGCCTCACCTTTCTGAAACAGACCACCTTGATAACTGAGCTAACCTTTTCAAACCTTGGTAAAATGACATAGAAATGAGGAACAATAAGCTGATAGTTCAGGTGGAATAAGGGGTTCTTTTTTATTATTTCAATTAAAGAATCAAAGCTTACTTATTTTCAAACATATCAGTAGCCATATTACAAATTTCAATTATACACTTATTGTTGATTTCTCTACGTGCAAATATGGAGCATTATACTGATATGTTTGAAAACAAGTCAACCTGAAAACAAAGTTTATACATACAGATGTGCCAGCAGGTTTGTCCAAAACAACATAGGATTCGGTCACTGCAATAATTCTAGACTTCCAATCAATCTCGTAGCACCTGTTATTGAAACAAATCTAATAACACTACTAGTCTTCCTGATATAAAATACGTAGCATGAAGTATATGATAACAAAAAACATCATGTGTACATTTACTGTTAGATAATTACCTAGGAAAGCGTTTTGGGTGTACATGCACCCGTAGGTAAGTTCCAGCTTCGAGGATGTGGTTAGCAGAACTTATACGGAATGTTTTCTGTGCTTCCCTAAACGTTTTACCTTTAACCGATTTTCTCTTTTTTAACACTGATGGAGCAGTAACTTCTTCATATAATTTAGTTTGCTCAGATGTTGCAGTGGGAGGAGGCTTTGGGCATACTAAAGCATAATATACAGCTCCAAAATGAATGAGATCTGTCACATATCTTTAAGATTAAGATGAAATTCTTGTGTAAAAGACCAGTCTTACGTATTCTACATAAAACAAATATATAACAATTGGTAATGTTAAATTATAGTGTGTGGTAAAAAAAGAAAACATACAACCGAGGCAGATCCAATGTTTCACTAATGTACTCCAAAACAGGGCATTCCTTCATTACAACTAAGTGCTCCACTCTGGGAGGTAAATTTTGTAAGGGGCATGGAAGCAAGCGCTCATATTTAAGTGGGCTGAAACAAAATCAGGTCAAGTTATCACATAAAAGTTGACATCTTTAGATCAAATTTAGAAATAGAAATGAAGTGGCTGAATGAGTATGAAAGGCACGGTATCAGTTGAGTGAGTGGATATTTAGTTTATTTACTATTCAAAGTTTCCAATTGAACAATTTGCAAATGAATCATTTTCAACAAAGCTACCACATTACAGTTTAATTGCTCAAAAGAGAGAAACAATTTCCACCACCCATGTACCATGTACAAGGAAGCGATAAGAGCGGAAATAAAAGAATACCGATTAGAGGAAGAAGTGCAAGAAACATTGTTGGGATCAGATGAAGCAGATAAGGTGAAACTGAAGCTTCTGATCCAAGCAGAAAAACCCGGTATTTGTTGGTAACTTTTTACGAGCCGCCAGCTTGAGCGCACAACAATAGACGAAGTTCCAACGTCTTTGCGCCATCTTGGAGTCCATAAATTTGAAGAAAACTTACAGCTGGTGAAGAATGAAATGATGTTGTCATTTAGTGGTTTAACAAAAGGTTTTTTGATAAGCTTTCGGGTTTCAGGTTTTACAAAACCATATGCTCAATAATGGTTCCCACCTAAAATACTCAAATGTATGAAATTGGACTGAAATTTTCTGGTCTGGTCTAAACTGGTATGATCTGATTTGGTTGATGTTTGGTCTCTCGGTATTTCACAACTTTCATAGTCTTGTCTGATTTGTTTAAGTCTGGTCTACTCAGTGCTCAGTGTAGTCAACAACAAGCGCCTGGGCGCTTAAGCACACAAGGTGAGGCGCACAACAACCCAAGCAATTGAAAGAATGCCAAGCGCAGCAACCTGCCTTAGGCACTAAAAAGCACTCGATTTAATCGCCTAAGGGAGGAAACACGTTTCAAACTAAAATATATGTTTGAGACTATTTTAAATAATAAGCCCATATTTTTAATAAGATAAAGCCCACGTTTTAAAGGTAAAGGCTACGTTAAGCCTCCTTAAGCGTTACACTAAGTGTCGCTGCAACTCTCCTATGCCCTGATCTACTCATGCTACCTCCCAGCTTTGAAAGCACAACTCAATGATCAACCACAGAAGCTAGTAGCACTCAATGATAAACTACAATAAGTTGTCATCTTCTTCATCGTTCCATTTTCTTTCTTTATTTCTGGGTTCAGCATTACTTCTTATATACTCTATGCAACTGAAACATGTATGCTACCCATTAACCAGTCTATCGGGTATAACACTCTTCTTCATTGTTCCGTTTTTTTATTCTTTCTTTTTTCAGCATGTACTTCTTATATATAATCTATACAACTCAAACATATATATGTAACTCTGCTCTTATTATTTAATATTTCCATTCATGCACACTGTAACTCTATTTTTTCTTTGTTCATCTTATCAATATTTTCATTAATATATGTATAATCTAATCATGGAATACTTTCAGAGTATATATAATATCTGCTGTGTGCTTTTACAAGACATGGAAAGCAGAACTTCAACTGTGGGTCCAGAAACATGCCTTTTTAATGCAGTTGGTTTGATATGCTGTTATGTACATCATGTTTGATAATTCTAGAATAGTATATGTAATATTTTCTAAGTAATGCGCCTGAGATTAGTCAGGCGAGCGCTCTTTAGTGCTTTACGCCTCAGGCAATAGGATTACTCTAGCACCTTGAGTGTGCCTCACAACTTTGACTACCTTGGGTCTACTTAAGTCTGGTCTCTAGAATTAAAACCAGTCCAATTAAAAACATCCTAATTACAACACGTGAACATGCACAAAGAGTTGCACGATAGTCAAATAAGAAAAGATTGTCACGGACAGTTTTACTCATGTGCACTCACATGCTCATAGGAGTTTAGAACACACGCAGTATGTTTAAAAGTATTCCAGGTGGCGAATAGAATTCACCAAGCAGCAGTTTGTACACGTTATTGGTAACCAACTTCACACGTTCACCCTACCATGTCTGAGTTAACCACTTGCTACTAAGGCATATAATTTCTGCTACATCATAAAAAATCACAGTACAAATGTCCAATGAGAAAGTGTGAAGGTCCTTCAACACAAATTTGTCAACAAAGTCTATCCATATTAATAATATGTAAATGTAAATACAAGTTGTCAACAAGTCCAAGAACTTAACACACCAAGAAGAAATTGGGCGCTTAGAGTACAACCAATCTGTTCTTATAGTTTGCCTTACTACAATCATAACAACGAGACTAATTCCTTAGAATGTATTTTGCATGATGTTGAGGTACAATCTAGTTTTTATAAACCGTATGTAATACTGAATGTCTCAATTATTGTTGTGTGATAAAATAATTTATTTCTTAAAGTTTCATGTCTATAATTTTAATATTTTTAATACTACGTATGTTTATTTAGTTACCCATGCAGAGTACGTCTGCTAGAATTATAGTATGAAACTTAAGATGACATTTTAATTACATGTAATTATATGTATGAGTTCAACAATGTTGTGACTATCAATGAACTAATTTGAAAAGGCACTTATTTGAAAATGATATCCCACAGTAAGGCTACGTATCTGTGGTGCCATCCCATGTTGGTCATCTAAATCACTACTAAACGAATTAATCACTATTAACAATTAACAACATTACGGACCCTACAGGCTAGTAGATATCATAAATCAGACTAGGTGACCAAACAAAAGCATAGATGCACATTTAAAAGACTTATTCATCATCATCATCATTACTCTAATGCCGCAAAGGCTCCACATTATTACAGTGGAGTAATAATTTATACTCTTATTTAGTAAATTGAATAACTTAAATAAAAATGCTGGCTGCAACAATCTAAAACAGTGGAAAGTTGCTGATTTTTTCTGCATTTTAAATCCAGGCTACAGGTTTTAGGGAGCAATCGGAATAAGAACCAGGTAGTAGGTTAGGCAGCATTGGAAATCGGAATTCAAAAGCCAGATTGAAGGTTTCAAGATTCACCTCAACAAAAACCTCAAACTCTGGAGATAAAGGTGAAATCAAAAAAATAACGAAAATAAAACTGAAAATAAAAAACTTACCTGAAATGGGAAGACTTGAGAATTGCTGGTTGCAAAGTCCAAGTATTAGGCCAGCGAACACCTCATGTTCTGCCACAGCAGACGATAGGCGATGGCCGATGGGCGACCGGAATTTGGAAGGCCTGCCACTCCCGACTTCGACTTGGACTCCCGAACGGCCTCTTGCCCAAATAACATTTGTGTTCGGGCCTGGCATTCACTAGCCTAAGGCCCAATAATCTCTCTCCGAAAAAAAGGATGACATGAATATAATCACAATCTGATAGATAAAGTGTGGGACCTAACCCATGTCACACTCCATCACTACCAGTTGAGCTACGTCCACCGGTCCAACAATCTGTCTCTGATTTCATATGTATCGCAAATGAAATTGCATGGCATTAAGTATACTGCGCTCAATTTTGTGATTTCTTCATTATTATTTTTTTATTTTTTCAAATTTTATTTTTCTCCATTAAAATACTAAAGATGTAATTAAAATTGAATTTATTTTATTCTTCTTTATACTAATTCATTACAAAAAAAATTGATCGTAATTCATTACAAAAAAATATAAATTCACATAATATAAGTATATTGTATTTCATATTCATATACTAATATTTTTGTATATTTATACACTTTTAATGTAATATACTTTTTCATAATCATACACTTTTTTAGTAATATATTTTTATCTCTTATATATATATTTTAGTGAATTTTTTAGACATTAAGTTTGTTTATTTTCATATTTACTTTTGATAATGTATGAAATTGCATTTTCATATGTGCGATTTGCATTTCTATATATGTGTGTTGCACTTATGCACGATTCATGAAATTTCATTTGAAAATACATTGAGTAACATTTATATGTGCGCAGGTTACATTTTTGTATACGTGAATTACATTTATATGTGATCATCTACATTTTAATTTGACTCAAGTTGCATTTCAATTAAAGCAATTGCATTTCGACTTATCTTAACAAGTTACATCTTATATGCACGTGATTTGTGACACCGTAACCAAGTGCACTTGAAGATTTCAGTTTAAAAATTCAATTTATGCATTTGAATTTCCTATTGTCAATCATGAGTAAAATGATCAAGAATTAATAAATGATTAATTAAACTATTAACCAGACCCGTGTTATATGGACGGTTTAAGAAATACGAAATTGGATTATTTTATTAGTTATAGGAGCCCAATATAATATATAGAAAGGTTTATAATCCATTTGAACCAAATGACAAATGTTGGGCAATCCAAAAGCGTATTGGGGCGCAATTTGCCAAAAATAGTAAGAATATCTGGGGGGACTCCCTAGATCCATTTGGGGTTATGCTACATGTGTTATAGACTCCAAATAAACAATATAGGGGCTAACATTATTGATATATACGGACAAAGGGGCGAGGGGACCCCAAGAGACAAAAACAAACTCACATGGTCGCATTTTTGTCATTATTGAGTTAAATTAAGGGCGGAGTAAGGTTCTTCTCCCAGTTGTACACCATATAAATTATTGGAACCACCCTATATATATATATTAGAAACCAATAATATGCATGATGTAAAAGGTTACCGGTTTGGCTGGATATTTCGCATAAGTACAAGAAAGTACTACACATGACAAAAAGACAAAACATTATGACCCATCTTTCCATTCTTGAAAGTATTAGTAAATATTTTCTCCCAAATTGAATTGGGAATAGTGGGGGGCGTGAGGGCATCCCATATGACTTACAAGCCTGGAAAATAATTGAAAGAGTGTATGATTAACATATGCGGTTGGAAAAAAGAAATGAGTACTGAACAAGACAAAAGGGGGGAAATCGGTTGGCCGACCCATTTCATTATTGATAGATATTCATCTCTTATTCTTACTGCGATCCATACAATTGAGGGGAGTTGTTCCACACGTTTTTGAGAATAAATAATGATAAGAAAACGTTGATGCTTAGCTAGAAAGGACGGAGGGATCACATGTGAGCTCCCATAGACAAAAAGGACACCAAAGGAAGGGCCACTATATGCAGTTATGTACTAATACGTAGATGTGATGTATTGGAGCTATCCTCGACCAAAATGAGTGAGAGAACAAGGTGTCCTTGGAAATCTGGAGAAAATCTCTATCCACGAGCTTCAAGTTTGGGGAGGAAAGAAGTCCACACAAACATATAGGAGAGGGGATAGGGGACTGCATACAACCTCGCACAGTGCGAGTGTTGGTTTTTTCACCCCATATCTTGAGAACCCCTTATCCAGTTCGGTATTTTGAGTTGTCTTTGAAAAGGTATTGAAGAGAGCTTTCATAAAAGGTGCGATTCTGGAGAATTGGAGGAGTTTATATCCCAAAGAGGATGGATATAAATCAAGGTAAGAATCTAGATTACAAAACAGTGTATTTGATTCCAAATTATTCCAGTGATTGTTACTCGTATTTCTTGAGCTCCTCTCAACCAAATGGAACATGTAAGGTGTCTATGGAAACCTCTTAAAACGTAGTTTCTGGGAATGTGCATATTTGGATGAGAGGATAAGAGGAAGGTTTTCAAATCGATCAAGACAAACTCGCATTCGCAAAACGGGTTTTCTTCTTTAGTGTAAGCTCGAACCCAAAAGTTGTCACTTCATTGTTTAAATCATGTGAACGACTAGGAAAGGTAGTCTACAGGATTAGAAGTGTAGAATATGTTCTTGAGTGTGTAATTTCATGGTTTTAAGGGCTAGGTAATAACCTAGAATGATCCTTGAAAAGATACAGATTGTACTCACCGGAAAACACCCCTCTAGGGGACTGTTTTCATACATTTTGCTAGGGCACGAACTACCACTTGGGGGAGGCTGTATAGAATCCATTTTTTAGCAAGGAATCAATATTCAACCGCCCTTGGCCAGAGGTTTGGTCGCTAGATTGAAAGAGGGCAGAATAGAAGCCTATTGAGGTGAGGCGGCATCTAATTGCTTATAATTTGTAGGTTAAGAATGAGATTACCTAAGTGGCTATATTTTATTTTCATGGACTATGATGCTAAAATATAGATAAAATATGAATATGTGTGGTAAGGAACGAACTTGTCTATGATTTGAGACTATATGGTTAATATATAGTTAATTGAGCTATTAATGGACTACTATGTTAAAATATGTAATTCTAGCTCATGTATGGATTGTATGGTTATATAAATGAATATTTATACATTAAAATTGAACATTGGAGTTGCTGCCATATATCTCAAAACATGTTGGGGCTCACACATATGAACATTTGTTTAAATAAGAATAATCCTAGTAGTATTAAGATACTAGTTAAGGATTGTTTGTAATTGTAAATAGAATTGGTCCTAAGGTTTGGATTGTGTGTGTTGCACTTGAATATACTTCAAGTGTGTAAATTGATATAGTTTGAAACTAAGATCAAGCTATGGGCAGTCCTTGAGGATGAACCAAAGTGATTTATTTGATATGTCGATTCTAGGCATAATATTTGCTTAGGAATTGGGCTGTGATTTGCATGATGATGTAATAGAGCCGAGCTCTAGATATGCATGGTGATGTAATAGAGCTGAGCTTTAGAAATGCATGGTGAAATATTAGATTTGGGTTCTATGATTTGTTTGGTGATGTAATAGAGCCGAGCTCTAGGATGCATAATGAGGCATTAGATTCGAGTTCTATGATGCATGATGACGTCCTAGAGACGAGCTATATGATTAGTGTAACAAGTAGTCGCGGGTGATAGGAAGGTTTGTTTCAAAATGGACACGGGCCTATGGGCCGACTACTTGACTTTATATGAGTAAGTTTGTTTTAAACGGGGTAACTTAGGGTTACGGCCTAAGTTATACTCTCACCTTATTTAAACTTCTTGTGTTTTAAATACTTGTTATATATATGAGATTCCATCATCACCAGTACTTTAAAGTTATGGGGAAGATCCCTTCGGGGGCATCCCACCACCATTTTAGATTGAGGCTAGGGTTTGCTTCATGTACCCGTTGCTCGAGTGATCTTGGAGAGGAGACGTAGTTCGTGCTTCCTCCGTTCTATTTTTCAAATAATAATAAAATTGTTCATGAATATTTTTACTTTAGAGCCTGCGTGCTCATGTTTTCCCTCTGTGGCATTTGGTTTTAAACTATATTTTCCGCTCCATATTGAATCACTTATTATGTTTGTTTTTTTAATGAACTTTGTGTGAATGATATTCATGATGTCTTGTATGATTTAGGTAAGCTTGACCGTGGTTGACTTGTCCGGGTTGTACGGCGGTTGTTAGCATGTCCGGATAGGTCCGGGTGGGTGAGGTAGGGTATCACCAACTGAAATCAAGGAGAGTGATATACCAGAGAGTGCTTTCAGCACAAGGTATGGTCACTTTGAGTTCCTAATTGTGTCGTTTGGGCTATCAAATGCCCCGACAACATTCAGGTACATGATGAACCGAGTATTTCATAAGTACTTAGATCAGTTTATAACGTATTCATAGATGACATTTTGATTTACTCAAGGAGTGAAGAAGAGCATGAGAGGCACTTGGTCC
This sequence comes from Cuscuta epithymum, assembly GCA_945859915.1. Taxonomy (NCBI): domain Eukaryota; kingdom Viridiplantae; phylum Streptophyta; class Magnoliopsida; order Solanales; family Convolvulaceae; genus Cuscuta; species Cuscuta epithymum. Next base: position 4,112,287 of record CAMAPF010000938.1, read on the forward strand.
TGGTTCTTGAAACACTACGAGAGAAACAACTCTATGCTACATTTTCTAAGTATGAATTTTTTTCTTAGAGAAAATGGCTTTCTCGGGCATGTAGTTTCCGAATCAGACATTGCCATAGACAACCAGAAGATTGAGGCTATCACAGAGTGGGAGAGGCCTTAGAACGTGAAAGAGATTCATAGTTTCCTTGGGCTAGTGGGGTACTATAAAAAATTTGTGGAGAAGTTCTCTGTTTTGGCATCACCATTGACAAAGATCACTTAAAAAGGGGCTCAGTTTGGGATGTCCAATGTTAGAAGAGATTATTAGAATTGAAGAAGGGATTGACCGAGGCACCGATACTTGCCCGACCAAAATAGGGTAGGGGATACAATGTCTATAGTAATGCGAGCATCCAAGGACTTGGATGTGTGTGATGCAAATGGAAAAGGTGATTGCCTATGCTTCACCCCAGTTGAAGAAACACGAGGTAACTTATCCTACTCATGAATTAGAATCGGGGGCAATGGTTTTTGCACTAAAGATATGGGGGCAATATCTCTACGAAGACACTTATCATATATACACTAACCATAAGAGTTTGAATTGTGCATTTACTCGGAAGAGTTAAACATGAAATAGAGGCGGTGGATGGAGATGATAAAAAAATACCATCTAGTGATAGATAACCACTCGGGTAATCTACTGATACCCTTACTCGATTGAGTTTGCCCAGGGCATTGCTAACCAGCTTGAGAGCATTGAGAGCTCAACTAGAAGTATCTACCGGTGGCGCCTTAGTGGCGAGGGTTGGAATGGGGCCTACCTTACTCAATGAGATAAAAAGGGTCAGGGTACTGATAAAGAGCTTAAGAAGGTCCGAGAACGCATGTTAATGGGATCAGCGGAGGATTTTCGTAAGAGAAAAGACAGTCTCTTGATATTACGTGACTGTGTGTGTGCGCCATCTGATGATGGGCTCCGAAAGTCCATCTTAGAGGGACTCACTCATCAGTGTATGCCATAAACCCGGGAGGCACGAAGATGTACAATGAGATGAAGTAAAGTCACTCGTGGTTTGGTGTGAAGAGGGATAGCTAATGTATCAGTCGATGTCTTACTTATCAACAAATCAAGGAATAACATCAGCACCCAACATGCTAGTTATAACCACTTTCCATCCTTGAGTGGAAGTGGAAACCCGTGACTATAGGATTCGTGGTAGGTTTACCACGAACATCTCAAGAATCTATGGGAACGAGACTGAATTTCGGTAATGCTTTAGCATCCACATACGGATGGTCTACCTGAAAGGAGTATACAAATATTAGAGGATATGTTGAGGTCTTGTACGTTGGAGTTCCAAGGAGGTTTGTCAATAACAACAATTATCACGCAAGTATTGGCATGCCTCCATAAAAGGCATTGTATAGGAGAAAGTGTCGTACACCTTTATGTTGAGATAAGATTGGCGTGCCAAGCTCGAGGGTACAGAACTGGTGGATATCATCAAGTCAAGGGTAAAACTGATTCGAGAGGGGCTTAAAACGACGCAAGATAGCCAAATGAGCTATGCCGATATGCATTGAAGAACCTTAGAGTTCATGGTTGGTGATAAAAGTGAAGCTTTGATGAGAGAGCAATATTCTCTTCTACACGAGAAGCGTTGTGAATTTCGGGGACGAAATTCCCGTGGGGGGGGGGACTTGTGACACCACACCCGGACGTACTCGAAAATTTCGGTTTAAAAATTCAATTTATGTATTTGAATTCCCTATTATCAATCATGAGTAACAATAAAAAAAATCATGAGTAAAACGATCAAGGATTTAATTAATAAATGATTAATTAAACTATTAACTAGGCCTATGTTATATGGACGGACTAAGAAATACTAAATTGGGTTATCTTATTAGTTATAGGAGCCCAATATAATATATAGAAAGGTTCATAATCCATTTGAACCACATGAGAAAGGTTGGGCAGCCCAAAAGACTACTCAAGCATACATTCATGAACTATGAAAGCAGATAAATATAGTGTTTTAGCCTTCCACGGATATGACTCGTCTGAGTTAATTGGTTACCGGACAACTTCATCTATGTGTTATCCACTCGCCGAGTACTCACAACTTCATAGGAGAGAAATGAGAATAAATCTGGACAGTTAGATTGTTTTATGTGAAATTCAATGTGCATTAAGTGAAACTCAAATGTGCATTAGTTGAAATTAAAATGTGTAGCACAAAGAGTACGATATAATGACATTATGTGAAGGTGAATTGTGCATTAGTTAAAACTCAAACATCCATTTAGTGAAATTGAAATCTATGTTATCTATGTTATAAGAACCGAACCGGACCGGCCGGGTCAACCCGGAACCCGGTCACCGGGAGCCCAATCTGGTCCAAATTCAAAACTACGCAACTAGAGGGATTCGAACCTGAGTGCAAGAACTGATAGGTAATGCCTCAATCCAAGGAGCTGCTGTGGAATGTTTGAACCACTTGATATTTGAGAATATTTATTACAAAGAGCTGCTGTAGTATGTCATATATGATACTTCATATAGATTCACTTTTTAATTAACAATCACATTAAAAACATAACATCTTTAATATAAAGTGATACTGAGTACAATATATGCTTTTACTAATATTATGAGTGAAAGTATTTATATATTATTTCATTTTTTAATAAGCATTGTATTTTCTTTTTAAAAACATTGTATTCATATTTAATATCCATTTAATTTAATATACATTTTATATTTTGTTAAAAATTGTATATTTTAAACTAATATTTCTATTTCTTTGTTGACCGGGTTTTCCGGCGTTGACCGGGTTGAGCAGCCAGGTCCGGGCTGACCCGTGACCGATCGTTCGGCCGGGTCGCTTCCCGGTTCGGTTTTTACAACATAGATTGAAATGTGAAAAATAAAAGGTATGATGTGATGTCATTTTTGTACCTTTTATTCAGCACATTTCAATTCCATTTAATGCACATTTGAGTTTTACCTTTTACTTTTCACATTTCAGTTTAATCTAATGCACAATTCAGTTTTATATAATTCTCCCTCCGTTCCTTAATACTTTGCCAACTTTCTTTTTTTGGATGTCCCTTTAACTTTGCCACTTTCTCTTTTAAGTAAAGAATTTATGCTTCCAGTTAATTCCCTCTCCTCTGCATAAACCTCAATCACACAGTTTTTACTTTATTAATTCATTACCGGTTAAACTTGGCAAAATTTTAAGGGACAGAGGTAGTACAATCCAACGGTCCAGATTTATTCTCATTTCTCTCCTAGGAGATCATTCTCACCGGAACCATCCCCTATATATATATATATATATATATATATATATATATATATATATATATATATATATATATATATATATATATATATATATATATAGGGGTTAGTTCCCGTGAGAACACCCTCTTAGGAGAGGAAAAAAGAATGAAATCTAGCCTTTTATTCATTCAATCGGATGGCTATAGAAAATGCTCGTATGACTTAATAATCAAGTGTTTATTAGGAAATCATTAAAAGCGAAGACGTATTGTTCAATCAACATTTATTGCGGAGGTCTTTTTTGTAAATTGATAATGCTTTGATTATCCATTAGCATCGAGCCTAAACCAACATCCCTATAATTCCGCCACGGCCAAAATTGAAAGGTGCAATCATGATATTGCATTATTCAATAAATTGTAAAGTGTAAATCATTATTTATATTTAGAAGCATTCCTCTATTATATTAGATACGTGTATGCAATTTTTGAGAAACATATAACATCAAGTGCATTAAATAATGTGTTCAGTGGAGCAATTTTAATTAAATTTATATATTCACGTATGTATTTACAATTATGTATGTTACAACATGATTGTTATTTATACTTATCAATTTTTATAAAGTGCAATGTTAATGTGTCAAGAGTGCATGTGTGTCAAAAAGAAAGTGGGCCAAATTCTAGTGCATGAAATAATGTTTCTAGTGCAATTTGTAGGATTTTAGCTGCAAGAATGAAATTGTTGTAATGTGCAATAAAGATAATTAGAAATGCAAATGATATTGAAATACTAATTATGCATTGTTGATAAAAGTTTATGCACCCGAGTAAATTCAAAATGCAATTTATAGAGTTATATAAGTATATGTCGTTCCAACCAATCCCTTTTTCACATTTGACCGCTTTGGAATTCATGGCCTTTAGTAAATAAAAAATAAATGATATCTGAGTTATACATATAATTTAAGTTAAAATGGTACGGTGCACAGTCGAGTTATTTACCATAGAGTGAAGAAACGATTGATAAGTGCACTGTATATATGTGTGCACTTTTAATAAGTAACAGTGCAATTTAAAAATTGAAGATATAATGCATCCCTAACTAATTCAAAGTGCAACATGTTTGGTATAGTTTTTCATGACTTTGAGTGCTTTAGTTTTTATAAAGTGTCTCGAAACCAATATTATAGTGCACTAGTATGTATGGCATTTATTAAACATGAAATTTTTAATTTTAAAAATCATAAGAAAAACAAAGTTAGAATATACTAAATGTTCGTTGAATACTTGAGTTGGTACCATAAGAGGATACACTTAAAACCATATGTACAGCTAGGATCAAAGTCATAAACGTAAAAGAAAATGTAGAAAAGAAAAACACAAAGGAAGTTAATGAAGTAACCTCCCTAAAAAGCATTAATGCGGAATAGTAGAGAGAATACAAGGCAGGAGAGTTATAACCGTAAAGGAAGTTCATTAAATGTAACCAAGAAATGGGGAGAAATTTTAGGACGCTACGCACGTTGGGAAAAGCTAAATAGCATGAAATCACAAAATCATCCTCACATCCAATACGAGATCATCTCTATTAATGGGTTGATCTAATGGTTAAGATCTATTCTTTTTTCCTCTCCTAAGATTAAGTCTCACATGAACATATATATATATATATATATATATATATATATATATATATATATATATATATATATATATATATATATATATATATATGCACGCGCGCGCACGCACGCACACACACTGATATGAAGCATAATCTGGGCTTGGAAGAACAGGAGCAGAAGCCTCCGTGGGTTTACTGAAGGCGGGGACGGGCTTGAGCCCACCTTCGTGGGCTGGTTGCGGGATGCTTGATTAATATTTATTCTTTTTAATTATCCTGGTTTGTTTTCTATTAGGAGTTAATTAGGATCTCTATTATTTGTTTCCTATTTAAAGTTGATTAGGATCTCTATTATTATGTTTCCTAATTGGAGTTGATTAGGATTTCTAGGATTTTGTTTCCTAGTTTAAGAATTAGTATATGGGTTTTTAAAACCCTTGTTAGGATTCATTCATGCTCATCTTGGAATAAAAGTTGGTTTAGCCTTTTGGCTTTGGACAACGGTATTTATTTATCGTTGATTATTGGGCAACGGTTCATACCGTTGATTTTACTTTTTCTGTTCACAACAATTGGTCCGACCTGCCAGATCCCGTCCCGCCGGAATGACGAGATCTATCAGTGAACGTTTGTCAGAGATGGTGGCTAAGCAAACTCGGATGAATCAAACCCCAGAGGAGCACAACATGCGCCTGGCAGAGATCGTCGCATCCCTGGCAGCGCTTACCAAGGCGCTCGTTCCGCCAGTCACGACGGAAACAAGCTTGGACACGGTTGGCAGCCCCATCGTATCTGCGCACAGTGGCGACGGACAGCTGCGCAACGTCACTTCCTCCTTGGCTGCGCTAAAAAAGACTCCCGCACCGCCAACCGCGGAGGAGCATTCAACGGTGGTGACTTCACTTGACGCGGCATCAGCATCCTCGTTCGGAATTGGACTATGCAGCTCCTTTCTCACAATGTTGCCCTCGTTTATCGAAGTAGAATCGATCAGTCGGGTTGATAAGGCTGAGAAACGGTTCGAATTGAATTGTGCTCTGCCGGGAAAGAAGGCGGCAGCCACTATAGTTGCGATGGAAGGGTCAGCCCAATACCGGTTGACCCGGATACAAACACGAAATTCGGGCATGTCATGGGATGAGCTTACACAGGCATTGGTGGCTCGTTTTGACTCACAGTTTCAGGGCAATTGCTTTGAACGACTGCCCGGAGCCAAGCACACAAGGACTTTGGAGGAGTACATCTCAATTTTTCCTGAAGATACTGGGCAGCCCTCGGGGAGAAATGTCAGCCGGTTTCCGGATTTCAACCTTGAAGACAAGGTTTTTTCGAAGGGGGGTGGAATTGATATGAAGCATAATCTGGGCTTGGAAGAACAGGGGCAGAAGCCTCCGTGGGTTTACTGAAGGCGGGGACGGGCTTGAGCCCACCTTCGTGGGCTGGTTGTGGGATGCTTGATTAATATTTATTCTTTTTAATTATCCTGATTTGTTTCCTATTAGGAGTTAATTAGGATCTCTATTATTTGTTTCCTAGTTGGAGTTGATTAGGATCTTTATTATTTTGTTTCCTAATTAGAGTTGATTAGGATTTCTAGGATTTTGTTTCATAGTTTAAGAATTAGTAGATGGGTATTTAAACCCTTGTTAGGATTCATTCATGCTCATCTTGGAATAAAAGTTGGTTTAACCTTTTGGCTTTAGGCAACGGTATTTATTTATCGTTGATTATCGGGCAACGGTTCATACCGTTGATTTTATCAGACCGGACCAGAACATAAAATTCCAGTCCAACTAAAACATCCTTAGTAGTGTTAGCAGTTTACCTAAAGCTCGATATGTTTAGTACTCAGACAGTTAGACGTGATGATTATTTTGACGTGTTTAATTGTTTACACAATTTTGGAAATATATATAGAAGTTATTAATTAATAATCTATTATTGATTATTAATAATCTATTTTCTTAATTAAAAGTTTATGCAAAGAAAAAGAAAGAAATGGAAAAAAGGAATTAAAAACGGGTATCTAATATCTATCTACCCACGGCCAAAGTTCAATTAAGAAGAAGGCGATCGAAGGGGAAGGGTTGTTTGGAAGGGCTGCTAGCCTGCTACTACTGTACCATTCTGCGTTTTCAACTGCTCAAAATTTTCGTTTTTTATACTCAAGAAGTCATTTACTCCACATGATTTGTTTGGTCAAACATTTAAATTTAGGTCAAATTAGTTAAGAATTGGTTGATCATCCATTTGCCACTATCACGTAAGCTTGCAAACTCAACTCGATACTAAAGTTGAGGAGTGGATTCAGAAATTTGAATCGAAATCGGTTGAAAAGTAATTATAGTAAGTTTGAACATTAGTGGAATAAGATAGGGAAACTGTCAAACTTTCTATAGGAGGTTCTGCCCGGCTGTCGCGATTTGGGGCAGTTTCCGGTGAATTTTTTTGATGAAATTTTTTTAGCATCTTATTCACCAAGTCTAGTTTATTCATACCAAATTTCTGCTAAAAATTCAATCGGGAACACATTCAAATTAATTCATGAAGATAACTGCGCGTTTTTGCGTTCTCGAATTAATTTGAATACGCTCCCGATTAAATTTTTAGATGAAATTTGGTATAAGTAAACTAGACTTGATGAATAAGATGCTCAAAAAATGTCATCAAAAAATTCTACCGGAAACAGCCCCAAATCGCGATGAACGGACAGAGTCTACTATAGAAGGACTTAATTGACTTTTTTATGAAAGTTCGTGGACCTATTTGACAGTTTTCTCAATAAGATATCATTACAAAAAAATAAGAGATTGACAGGTTTTTGACAGAGATTCCCCAAATTTGGCAAGAATTTTGGTAGGGATGCGTCAAATATGTGGCAAAAACAGTTTTGCACGAGCTATGTGACACGAAATTATTGATAAATCCGTGTCAAAAAAATGAAATTGAAAATTGAAATTAAAAAACTCCACCAAAAAATAGAAATTAAGAATCTTGATTTCTACCTAGCGTAATCCTCTCATGCTAGAGTTATTATCATTACGGGAAAAAGTGATGAAAACATACATTGTCTCATTAATGACAACATAAGACATTAAGAGCTTGCCATCAAAAGCTCAAATATAATTTTTCAGGGCTGATATATGTTTAGCAAAATTTAAATAAAAACGTAATAAAGGGATATCTCACACACCGAGGACGTATAAAATTAAAATACAAAGTAACATACCAAATATCTCTACAATGTAATAAACTTGAATGAAGGTTAGGGTATTGTGGGTATAAAAAAATTGTTGGTGGTATTCTAAGCTCAGTTGACATGTACATGGTGTTTAAATGTTTGTAAACTTTTATTTTCAATTGGCTTTGTCTCCCAACACTCCGTTTGTTTTCCGTTAATGTCCGTTAATATTTTAAGCACCAGCCTCGTTTCTGTATTCGTCTTCCTCTTTAGCCCAACCGCCCCAATAGGCCCATGTGTTCGAATCAGGATCTTCGCTTCGCCGACACACGCTCAGCCTCCCTCTTGGTCTGCACATCCCGCTCAGTCCTTTCCTCTTCTTTGGCATTTTGTCTGTGAGTTTTTTCCCTCATTTGATCATAACCCTGGCATTTATTAACCCGTTTAATTTCAGCACATCGATCCTTCTCCTCTCCAGAGGAAGTTATCGAAATCCAATGGACACGGTCATCTTCACTCCTCTCCCCTGGCTGTATAAATCCGTGTTGTTCCGTTAGCAGACATTTTTCCCGCAACCTCACAATTCTCCAGGTGCGTCTTCTTCCTTGTTTGTTCTTGTTTACCCTTTTTTTACACAGGTTGCACAACACGCTGATATAGGCCTTTTTTACGCTAATTTAATTCAGTTGGTGTCCGTACTACAATGAAGTTTCTTATATTCTAGATGTTCTTGAGCTAAATGTAGCCTTCTGTCTAGAGATTTGAGCTAAGGTGTTAACATTTGGCTGCTATGGTTTTCATTGTAATAGACTAACAGTACATTTAAACATTACAATTAAGTTTTTGGTTTCAATGATTTCATGTGCGTTTACAAAAACAAAAGTGATTGTCCTAGGAGCACATTGATTTAGTCTTCAAACTTTCTGTCCGATTTGGAATTTTGGCATTTGGAATTAAAGACAAAACTAACTTTGTTGCTACTGTTTTTTAAACCCAAGGGGGTTGTTTATATTTTAACCTTGAGGAATTCCAATAGGTAGACCAAATATTCATTGGTCTTAATTTAAAAGATAAACAATTTTACATAGTGCTCTTACAAATCAGATTTTTGCCTCTTGCGGTTTCTAAGCTACTCTTCTACTCATCACAACAGCTTTTGTTCTCATTAAAAGAAAGATGGTTTTATTTAGGAGGGCTGTTAGTAGGTTATTCGTTTAGGCTGGGGGGTTTGTTAGGTTGCTGCACCCGAAGTGGAGTCACTTGAGCCTTCACAATCCGTTCATAATATTGTAGTGAAATTTCTTTTCTTTTAAGGGGGCTTTATTGATTGGTAAAATTTTAGTCTGTATTAGTTTATTAGTATACGGAGTATTTTCTATTTCTGCTTTGATAATGAGGAGATTGTAAAAATGGGCAGTAACGTGCTTCATCTCTGCTCAAAATTTTTAAGCCCAGGAGTAGTAAAGTTCTACAGTATTACCTAATTTTTTAGCCTCAGAATGTGTAAAGCAAAACTCCCAGGAAGAATATCAGATTCTATCCTACGTGTAGTTCCAAACCAGAGAACTTATTATTATTCTTATAATTATTATTTTGGATAATGATCACAAGAGTATACGAGAGACCATTGCTTGGCAAATATAGTAGTAAATCCTTTCTGGCATTGCTTAGCTAAGTTTGGATATCTTTACAAAATTATAAATGTTAATAAGGGTAAGATTAATTTAGGTATTAAAAATTTGTTGGTGTAACTTCATAGCTATAAAAAGGTATACTCTGTGATTAAAGTATTGCACCATGTTTCTTTTGTTTGCATTCTGGAACAAACCGTTCGCACCCTTTCGTTAGTTAGCCTCCGAGTCACTCCCCTCAGCTTTCTCTATTACGCCCCTGACCCTTCAATAGATTAAGAATTAGGGTTACTCGGAATGCCGCTCACAACCCACCCCGTCGGGATCAGAGGACACCCGCACCAGAGTTCCGCAGCAGGCTTCTTTCTCCTAATCTTCTCTGCCTTTGTAATGTACTCTTTTTGACAATTATAAGGGTTTGACAAATAACTCTATACTATTTTTGTCTAAAGTTTCATTTTAGATGCTTTTCTTTTAGCACTTTCTATGAAAAAAACATTTTCAAATCATTTCCATTTTAGTGATTACAGCTTTGCTTATCTTTTCTTTTCTTATTCAGATTTTGAATATGCTATTGTTGGCTGCTTGCGTGATATTTTAGTACAAGAAGGCTTTGCGTGACATAATTATTTTGACATATAAAGTCAATTGGGATTCAAAATTTTAGTCATCATTTTAAAGAACTGTTTGCTTGTTTAGCCTTCTGGGGGATTATGCATTGCTTAATTGAAGCTTATTCTATTTTGTAACTTTGTAATATTCCCTTTGTGGATAATTACAGCCCAAAAAAGGAATAACATTTTCAATTCATGAATCTGGCACACATATTTAGGGGCTATCAAACTTAAGAGTTTAAGTTTGATAGCTGTATGTTTGCTGAAATGTCAACATGACACTCTTTTGGTACTTTTAATACTTCGATAGTTCAATAGTTAAAGTTAAAGTGCCTGGGGTCAGCAATGAAATGAGAGCTAATAAAACTCTAAGTTACTACCTCCCCCTGAGACAGTCCAAACATTGAGTTGGTTGAAGTTACTCTAAAATTCAGATGAAATTGTGAAAGACTATTTATAAAAGCTTTTCTTCTCTTATTTCAATTCTATTTACTTTTAAGGTTGTGATGTTAATTGTGCAAACAGAAAAATTATACCGTAGTATTCTGTGTTTCCATATTTTATGTTATAGTGGAAGCGTTCTAAGATTTAGTAGTTTAGACAAAACTTAGGCTAACGCCTAACAAAGTAATACTTCATAGCTACAGCTTTATATGATTTTTGTTGTTAGTCTAATTAAACTTATTTATGTTGAACTCTTAGTAGTTAGTTTTAATTTTCCCATGGGACATATTCCTATTTCAGAATAAGCAATGGATGTCTTTTTTAGGAACTACATAGATATTTCTATGATTTTGTTGATGGAAAAAGGTTTTTGTTGTTGTTAAGTTGAAATCAAGGTTAGCTACCGCTTTATTCATCATTACACTTTTTCTAATTTTGTCTATTATAACAAATACATTTGTAACTTTTTCATACAACAAATTAGTTAATCCATGTCAATTAGTGTGATTTTTTTAATAAAAAATTCCTACCTATTGCTTTCTTTTGGCAGGATTGATGCATACATGACTTCTATAAGTCAAACATAATCCCTTTGTGATCAAGTAGAAAAAGTTCAGGTTGCATTTTTTTAATCTTGAGTCACCTACACTATGTTTTTTTAATGAAAAAATAGCTTCACACTCAGAAAACTACTATTTAACTAATGCATGTTCCCTTGGAGATTTTATCCATGCTCCGTAGGTAGGAAATGTGGTGTCCAACCATTCCCGTCCTGTTTTGGCATACAATATACGCTTTTGGCCGTTTCTATTCTGGACGGATATATTGTTTTTTGTCTACTCGATCAGTTGTTTTATACTACAATAGTTTACTACTGTTGTTGCATGTAAGGCTGGTACCGTTTTTTGCTTCTCCATCAGAGTAATATTCAAGGATGCCAAGTTTGGTATATTGAATTACTCTAATTGTCGTTATTTATCTTGTTTTTATCACATATTTTTTTAAGGTTGAATTGATTCGGAAGACCCGAAGCCCACTAAACCAGGTAAGCTTTGATAGTTTGGATTAAAGTTTGAGTAGAAAATGTCATTGGTTATGTGTTGATGAGCTTATATCAAATTTCACTACCTAAATATAACTCTGGACTAGGCCCTGTAAATAGGAAAGAATTCATTCTTTAATTACCATTTGTTTGTATATAAATGCAAATAAAGCTTGTTTAGCTGGACACTGGACTAGGCCCTATAATTTTCACTATGTAAGTACTATAGTGGATTATCAAATGGGTGACTCAAATGACCTGACTCAGATGCAGTGTACAACTTTATAAATCAATGGATACAAATAGAAAGTTAGTAGTCTTGTAATAATAAGACGATATGTATGTATTCTGCTAAAAATTATTTTTATTTGTCTGGAAAAGAAAAAAATAGTAACAAATTGATTAATGTGATGTAATTTAAACTGCATGTGTCTTATACGGACTATATAGTGTCAGTTTGGTGAATTTACTTATGGTATTTGTGTGTGCACCTTGTTAATTGACTTTAACACTCATCAATTGTAGATGCTTATTTGCTTGGTCTATAAGTGATTTCAAAGTTATCTTTCGCTTCAGAATTTGATGGTTTTTATAAACTATGTAAATATGATTGGATATTCATTGTCGTCATTATAAAAAAAAAATTAGGAAATCATAATGATTGTGTGGCTCTAGCCTACCTCCTCTACCCGTTGTGGCCTTGGGAATACATAAAATAAAGTCACAAGTTTTATTATGTTTTTTTACAGGACCACCAGGTCGGGGGCTAGAGCCGGGCGTGTCCGTACCTACGATACATGAGTGGCTAATTTTGCCTTTGGTATTGTTTTGATAGAGGATTGTAACGTATAGAGTTTGCATCAACAATTTTGTATGCATCCTTTTAAATTTTACAATAGTATATAACTATTCAATGTTTCCCTTGTGTAATCTATCAACATATTCTAATATTATAGCTACAACAATCAATTGGGCATTTTCCCGTCGCGCAACGCGCGTCGTACAACTAGTACTAGTATAAAGTACTACGTATTGAGTTACTCCTCATATTAGCTGACCTTTTAGCATTGAGTAAATTTTTTAAAAGGTCAGTCTGGACTAGTAGCTATTCTTCGTAAAAGTAATCCAATCTTTTAATTTATCAGGAGTATGTTAGTTTGTGTTTTAGGATGTTTTCTTTTGGACTGAAATTTGATGGTCTGGTCTGTTTAAGTCTGGTCTGGTCTGAACTGGTCTGGTCTGGTAAACGTCTGGTATCTGTGTATTTTATAACTACGGAAGTCTGGTCTGGTCTGTTTAAGTCTGGTCTGGTCTGTTTAAGTCTGGTCTGGTCTGGTCTGGGACTGAAAACAGTCCAAAAGAAAACATCCTTAATTATACGCGGCCGAGTTGGAATTGATTAGCTTAATACTCCGTAATTGTCAAACAAGATATATACGCTACCTCTCTTGTCAAACAAGAATACAAACGAATTAACCTCCATATTCAGATATACTTCAGGCATGTTTGCCATTCGGCAGTTGGTGATTAGGAGATAGCGGGTTAGGTTAGCGGTTTATTAATAGAGATTCGATGTTTAACTAGCAAAATAAATTGACGGAATGTCTAAAAATGTTTGGTAATTTGGTTTTTTAACCATAAATTAACCATAACTCAAAACTATCATATTAACAACGTTTTCATTTCAGGGTTTCTGTCCAAACAGCTTTTCACTTATTGAAACGCCGTTTACCAAACACCCTCTTCAACTAAACGTCACATAATAAAGATTTTGTTTATTTAAATATTTTATTTAAACGTCAAAACCAAATTGAAACATATGTATGTGATAATAAAGATAAAAATTTAATACACATAATAAACTTACTAGAAATATCAAACAGCAGAACTGTAGGAGTGCACTGTGCACGGTGCAAAAATGCCACAGCTCCGGTAATATTTTTCAATTCCAAATTCCAGTGCTACTCGCACGTTTGAAATCATTGAACACGTACGAATAAAGCTTCTTCAACTCGTTCCTCTCCTATAATTTAGGCGGCTATTTCGTTTCTCATCATATTGTTCACTTCCGTGTTGCACGGAAATATGAAAACTACAAACCCTGGAATAACGAACGCAACCGAAACTTGTATCTTAATAGAGAAAAGAGTGTTTAAAGAGTCACAAAAGTGTAAATAGTTTCCAAAAGAGAAAAGAATTAAACGATATCTTTTACTATTATGAAATCATGACATGATGTTATATACTCAACTAGTATTTTTACCCGTGCCGTGCACGAGATATAATGATTTTACTGTTTAGTTTCACTAAAGAAAATTCACTTATTAATCGATTATAACATTGGTTTAAAATGCATATCTATCCCGTGCACGGCACACGATATAATGATTTTACTGTTTAGTTTTACTAAACAAAAATCACTTATTAGTCGATTATAACATTGATTTAAAATGCATATTCTAATTTATTGAGTATGCCTTATTTTTTAACTAATTATCTAAACATGTTTTCAGTCTATATATTCCCATGAAAAGGACATATTTTTTTATAACTCTCAATTGCATCCAATTGAAATTAATCTATTTTTACCTAAACAAAAACAAATTGCTCAATCCTCTTTTTATCCTTTAATCGATTACTGTATTTTTTTGAAAAACTAAATACACAGTTCAGTAACTTATTTATCTAAAAATGGGTGTAGTCAATTTTTTTAAAGATCTAAGCCCTTCTATGTTTTAGAAACTTTCAAATAAGTCTCTTAGATCTTTTTTTGAGAAAAGAGTTTAGAATATATAGTTGTGCGGCATTTTGATTTTAATGAAAGTGATGATTGCGACAATAGACCGCATATTGTGATTGGTCGTGATTGATTTATTATTCTTTAGACTGAGTTATTGAAGGTATATATGATCTTATTAAATAAAATAAGTGTTATTGAACAAAGAAAAATTGCATGATTTAGACTTTTATTGACAATTTTTACTTCAGAAATTGCCATAAATAGGAGTAAAAACGTTTTGAAATTCCAAAATAGGAGTATCATGTTTTTTATTTCCTGAATAGGAGTAATCTTCCATGTTTGGAAGAAAATGCCATGTTTAAAGTCTTGTAATGCCAAACATGGCAGAAATTTACTCCTATTTAGGGAATAAAAAACATGATACTCCTATTTTGGAATTTCAAAACGTTTTGACTCCTATTTTGTAAGTAACCTTTTTACTTAGAGGGTTAGATGATTAAAACCATAAAAAGATTCTCATCACATCAAGAGGTAGCTATCATTGAAACACAAACATGTCAAATTATGCAATGAAAAATTAAAAGACAAACACCTCATATTCAAAAACGAAAAATGATCTCAATTTTTATGACCAAGTAATACTATATTAAAGTTACATCCACGAGTAAGAGAATTACTATGTACCTTTTATATACAACTCTTAAACACTACTTTTAGTGTCGTGATATGATTGTTATATATGTAATTAGTAAAACTTTTCAAGAGTTGAGACCCTCGCCCAAAATATATCAAGATTATATTAATATATACAAAAAACTAAAAATAACTTAATTTCATAATTGAGATAAAAAAAAACTGATTCCAATTGAAAATATCCTTAATTAGAAAGATGAACATAAATTTGAGATAGCATTAAGACAAATTTAGATTTAGCAAATTTTATCACATGCAATCTTGCTATTTTAATTTTTCCCACTTTCATTTTATGATGTTTCACTCTTTTTCATTTTAGGAATTATTTGGAAGTTATTAGAATTTTTTAACAATTTTATTGAAATGATTTCGGGGTGCTTAAAAGATTTTGATTCTCTTGTATTTCACTTTCAATTCCATTTAGTACTTGTATTTATTAAATTGAATTAAATAATATATAAAATGTTATTTTTTCCCTAGTCATACGATTATGCCATCCTACCATTTCACCAGATGGAATCCTCTGTGGTGCGGCAGGTAAGGTCACGCCTCGAGATTCGGACGTCGAAATCTCCAGCCGTTGAAATATTGATCGGACGACTCTCAAAGGCCCGGGGAGTAAGGTAGAGACCCCGGATCCTCTTCTACATCATTGTAGAGTACTAATATTTTTTTTCACTCTACTTACTACAACCTTTCATCTTGTTGAATATTTCTTTAGCCCTTTTCCACTTTAATTTCAAATTTGTCATTTCATTTCACCATTCTTATACGAAAACCAGAAGAGAATCCTCACAACCATATTTAAAGGGATTGTATCAACTTCTGAGAGTTTGCCATTACACACAAAATGGATATCTTCGAGGTGATTGCAACAGACTCTTGGTGTTGTGGATTTTCACTTTTGTCCCGTATAAGACTTTTAGGTTTCTGATTTTCATGTCAACAGTACGTAAATAAAAGAATTACCTTAAATACATCAATTCAGGTTATACTATTATTGTTTTATCATACATCAATGGTGTCTTGAAGAGACGCTAAGATCAATTAGGATGCAATATTTTCCCATAATTCTACAACGTGTGCACGATGCCTTTTGAGAAAGTAGATGTCTGGATTCATACTAAGAAAACATCAAATATTTGTGTTATAATACATGTCTGAGGATTCGAGGTTTGTAGGTGAGTGATATTTGTTTCAATTTTTTAGATACTTGATATGAAGGATGCATGTATCTATGGATTGAAATATGACATTATATTCTATATTTGTAATTAAGATAATTGAGTTTGTAGAATGTCTATATGATTGATATGTTACTGGCAAAGTTATATATGTAAATTTGCTTTCTCTATTATATAGATTTATATATAATATGATCCATATGATAATTTATGAAAATTTGAGTTTTCAAGTCTAATCATATTATTAAAGTTGTATGGGTGCAGTTTAAAAAACGGAAAATGAATACCATAGCTAGGTAATTCTTTTCCAGATTAACAATCTCATTGAGAAGTTGGTGGCTTGGAGCTATTAAATACAATTTATTTTTATTTTGAAACATTGACTTATAGAGCTAAATGAACTCAATGCACAAATGCATACATGAATAAAGTTCATATTCATGATTTTGAAGTGTTTTTAAGATTTGTTTTTCTCAATTAGATCGTTAGGAATGAATTGGTTTTTGAGGTTTCTTGTATAATTTTTAGAGTTCCTTTTTGCATTTGAGTACTAAACTAATCATGTGTCATCATCTCAATTTTTGGTGACAAATAAAAATGTAATCATGAATACTTTTAAAATATGAATGTTTCACCTTCATAATTTTTTATTATTTTTCATATAACACCAATATTGAATATATAAAAATACAAAATAATTTTTAAAGTGATAAATTATTTTTTATTTTTTTAAAAAAATAGATATTTTTTTAAGTGGTAAATTATTTTTCAAAATAGATATATAAAAAGTGTTAAATTAGTTTTTTGTTTTTATATATTCAATATTGGTCTCATATGAAAGATAATAAAAAGTTATAAATTATGGTATATTTTTTGTAACCATCAAAACACAAATAAAAAAGTTATACCACTTTAAAATAAATATGGGTTTTTAACTTTTTATTTTTTGAATTACGTAGTTTTAGGAAGTTTTATAAAGTAACGTAACATACTAACATGAGTTCTAATTCACCTTTAATTACTAATGTAACGAAAGTGTAATTAACTTACCTAAATTGGAAAGAAAATTTAAAGTATTATAATTAGATTTTGCTTAAAAGATGACACATGGCAAAACTTTCCATATTTGTATCTTTGAAATGTATTATTTATAGATATAGTCATGGACTCGGGCCGGGCCCGGCCGGGCGTTTTTTGGGAAGGAAGAACCGGAACCGGCCCGGGTAGGCACCGGTTCCGGGCCAGTTCCGGTTCATGTTATTTTTTAAAATTTCTTTTGCTTTTCTAATTAACCCCCGACCCCCCCCCCCTCACCCGCCACCCCCCAACCCCCCCCCCCCCCCCAAAAAAAAAAAAAACACCCAGACCAACCCGGGAGAAACCAAAAAAATTGAAAAAACCAAAAAAAAAAAAAAAAAAAAAATAGGCCGAGCCGGTTCCAGGCCGGTTCCACTTTTAGGAGGCCCGAGCCCGGCCCGATTAATTCCGGGATCGGGTGGCCCGGACCGGTCCTATAACCGGGTACCGGGCCGGTCCGGTCCCAAACAGTACCGGTTCCGGGCCGGGCGGCCCGACCCGAGTCCATGACTAACTCAATAAAGAGTCATATAGATATGCCTACTTATAAAAAGCAATCGGGTGTGTCCTAATCACCTCTTGACAACCTCATAATCCCAGTTTTAGCGTACGTTTGACTATCTTTTTAAAATAGATTATAAGGCTGACGTGAAATATTTGGCTATGATTGGCTTAAATGCAACTCAAAAATAATGAGACGTAAGTTGAAATCAGGATTAAGAGGTTATCAACGGGTCATTTTGACTGATCCAATTACATTTTATAAGTAGACGTATTTATAAGACACACACTTTATTGAGAACATTATCTTATGTGACGATTCCGTAATAGTAGAAGAACCTTTTTGCCTTTCCAAAATGAAACATACTCTTTTAAAGTTTATGTGCTTCATTGTTTCTTCCTCGCGAGGTTGCATTAGTCCATCGACATTAATTAGAATCATTTCACTTCATATATTGCATTACTCTTCCTGTGGTGATTGTTTTTTGGGAGAATTGTGATGTGGGAGGTATACGTGGTGTGGGTTTGGAGATCGGAAAAAAATGAGTCGTTACCGCCCAAAAATTAGGTGAATTTAAAAAAATATTGGCCAGAATGTAATCAAAATGAGTTTTTGCCATTTCGAGTCTCCCGACTATTGTGTCATTGACACTTTTGGTACTCAACTTATAATTTTTCCAATTTTATTTCTCAACTATTGTGCTAAAGACACTTTTGATCATCGACTTCAAAATTTTTCACATTTAGTCCTCCGAGTAATATCAAATTAACACTTTTAGTCCTTCCACT
This sequence comes from Cuscuta epithymum, assembly GCA_945859915.1. NCBI lineage: Eukaryota > Viridiplantae > Streptophyta > Magnoliopsida > Solanales > Convolvulaceae > Cuscuta > Cuscuta epithymum. The sequence continues at coordinate 4,131,085 of CAMAPF010000938.1, forward strand.
ATGATTTTGACACAATAATCGGAAGACTGAAAATGTCATTTTTATAATAGTTGCAGGACCAAAATTGTCACTTTTATGAGAGTCAAGGGACTAAATATGGAAATTTTCAAAGACGAGTACCAAAATGTCTCTAGCGTAATAGTGAAGCACTAAAAGTGGAAACAATCAAAGTCGAGTGCCAAAAGTGTCAATGACATAATAGTCAAAGGACTACAAGTGGCAAAAACTCTAATCAAAATTATTACGAGTATACTTGTTAATATTAAAATTTGAACATAACATTATTTTAATGATTAAACGATATCAAGTCACGATTTTATATAAACTATCCTTGTTTCGTTCATATAAAATCAAGTAAAAATTTGATTTTGTTAATAAACTTACCTTTTCTTTTATGTTTAAGCTTCTGCATACAATAATACTCACACAATCAACTTAAGTTCTTCAATTTAAATCTTTAATGTATATACGGAGTAATAAACTATAGTGTTTTATTTTGATTTTTGATCGAGCTATGCTTCAATAATTTTTTGTGTAGTTTCAAAATTTACAATTTTAATTATTTATATCAACACACCCACACACACATTGTCTTGAAACATTAATGATGTTTTCTTTTGGACTGAAATTTGCTGGTTTGGTTTAGTTTGGTTTGATATGATATGATCTGGTCTGCGTTGTTTAAGTTTGGTCTGATTTGAACTGATCTTGTTTGGTTTGATAAATTTTTTATCTCTGTATTTTATAAATGTCCAAGTCTGGTATGATCTCTTTAAGTCTGATCTAGTCTGAGATTGAAAACAATCCAAAAGAAAACATTCTAACTTTTCTGCCAGTCAATCATCGTAAACCATGCAAAAAGACTGAAAATGAGATGCAGAGAGTAGTTTATACAGAGTGGAAAATAATTAATTAATTTTTAATGATTTTCTTTACTACATGGTATTTATGATTATATAAATGACATGGTATCTTACTATAAATACACCATATATGATTGCAATATTTAGAAAATTATTGATGTCTTTAATAATATTTTGGGTATATGAGAAGCAAAGTCCAACACACCTAGCAGGTGTAACAGCTCACCATAAAAAATCATATTCACAATAAACTGACAGGTCGTTTATGTGTTCCTTTCTTCCATTTTATTCACATAAAAAATCATACTCCCTCAATTTCATTTTAATTTATATGTTTTTCATTTCTCAGAGTTCCAAAATATTTATAGACACCAAGTTTAATTACGGCTCACAATAATTTTTACTTGTAGACTTTCAAACCCAATACCAAAATATGAATTTTTTTTGCTTATCTAATCCCAAATTTCAGACTTATGTCGACAGAGGCCACAGAGCTAATATATCTTTTTAAAATTGTTTTTATATTGTTGTTTGACTTGTTTCCACAAATAACACAAGCGGGGCAGGTGTTACATGGCTGCTACCTCTCTTTTTGTGTGTATATATAACAGATTGGCTTCACTGAGAAAAAAACTGAGTATAAAAAAGTAGGCGGAGATGGGAACGCCGATCCCCTCGCCGCCGCACGCGGCGGTTGACTTCAACTTTGACAGTGCATGCACCACCCCTTTTATAAGCGCGCCTTCTAGCCCTCAACGATTTTCTTCCGGCGTAACTCCGGTCAGCTGGGAACAGAACGCCAATGAAGAAGAAGAAGAAGAAGATATCATCTGCGAAAGTTTTGATTTTGAATTCAGCGGACCATTAGAAAAGACTTATTTTTCTGCCGCCGACGAGCTCTTCGACTCCGGCAAGATAAAGCCCCTGAAGCCGCCGCCGCCGGCCATCACCAGGCCTGTAGAAAAGTCGTTCCGAACAGACGGAGCCGCCGACGGCCGACTACGGCGAGGTAGAGAAGCCCGTTGTTCGAGTAATCATCGGCACAAAGCGACAAGATCGCTGTCCCCTTTCCGCGTGTCGGATTTGCTATTGGACCGGAAACAGAGCATCGATGACGAAAATTCCCCTGTTTCTTTCACGCCGTCGTTCATTTCCACGGTTTTTTCCGGGAAGTGGAAGCTGAGGGATCTGCTTCTGTTCAGAAGCTCGTCGGAAGGGCGGCCGAGCAGTACGGTACAGTGGATGAAGAAATATGAAAATTCCGGGAAGAACGGAGAAGAAGATGAGGGGTCTTCAGGGTCATCTTCGATCTCCCGGAGGAGGAGGACGCCGCCGACAATGGGGACTCCCGAGTTCCGGCATTACACGGTGAGGCGGACGGCGGTGCCGGAGGATCTGAAGAGGAAGACTTTCTTGCCGTACAAGCAAGGGATACTGGGCTGTTTGGGCTTCTATAATCCATCGGCGGCTCATCGGGAATTTTCTTGTAGAGGTAGTAGTAGTTTTGCTTCTGTATCTATTCCCCGCTAATTGAGTTTGGATCATCGGTCCAAAACCCGACTCATATCCAACAACCCAAGCCATAAAACTGGTCAATATAGTTTTGCTATGGTTATAACCAAAGTTACCTATTCCGATATCCCAAACAAACCCAAGTGACCAATCTGATATCCGAAACAAACCAAAGTGATCACTAGGATTGTTTATATAAACAAAAAATCAATTTTTTAATTGTTCTATTGTTTTAATTTGTTATTACTAGGATATCATCATTCACACGATTATTAGGAGATTAATTTGGTAGTATGATAATTATTTTGATCGCGTATGCATGATTGATGATTACCCCCATTACTACTCATATCATCAAGTTAAAGAAATTTTGGAAGGTAGATGTGATTGGTAGGTGGCGTATAGAGTAAACGAGTACATGTTTATATAAACAAAAAATCAGATCATTAAAAGATAATGACAGAAAGTCATAAAAAGGTTTTGACATGTTATTGTAAAATCAATAATATTGCAATAACTTTTTTTTTACCAAACATCAACTTAATATTTCAGTGATGAAGCTCCTAGATGGATGATCGGTTGCGTGCTCACACTGATTTCAAACCGTCATTTCCCCCCTTTTCTAAATTAGATTATATATTTTTGAATCCAAATTAGATTATATATATCACTTCTATAGTTCTATTAAGTGCATGTGTGACATAAACTTTTCTGTTTTTGGTAATGGTTAACTTTAGTAACTTAAATATGTTGAAAGGAATATAGTGTAATTGTTTGATATATAAAAATGTGATTATATAATTTAATTTTACTTGATACTCCCTCCGTCATGGAAACAAGTTCTACCTTTCCTTTTTGGGCAATAACAAAATTAAGATCTACTTTCAAACATTTTCTTATTTGGCAAATTATCTACATAAAAACAGTGCAAAACAGTGTCAAACAGTGTCCAAACAGTGCACTCCACGGTAAAGTCAAATTTATTTTCTTAATATGTGAAGTCAAAATCGGAACTTGTTTTAGCACCAGATCGGAGGGAGTATATAATAGTTTTGCCCTGATATTCTACTAGAGTACTACTAGTAGTAACAAACATTGAAATTTGGGGTTAGCATGACCCCCCCCCCCCCACCCCAATTACTTATACCGCCTAAGGCCCTGATTGTGAATAATTAATGTACAAACCAGCCTACTTTTAACAGAATTTTCCTGAAATAAAAGTGTTAGATGAAAAACATGATTTAAGTACTACACGGCGTACACGTATATGATCATAGTCACTACAATATAGTTTAGAAAATTATTATGATCATTAAAGTTACTATCAAAGTAATAAAGTGTAAACATTCATATTTATGTCAAATATAAAACTAAAAGTTTAAGGACTGTTTAAATTATACCAAAGTTAAAAGACATAGAATTAAGTCTACTAAATTCGGACTCAATATTATTTAGAGGTTAGGAATTAAAACGTGGAATGAATGTTACTTAAAGGACATGATTTAGGAAACGGAGAATTGGGAGAGGTATGTTTACTCAAGTCCTTATAAATGAATTGTATGCATGTGAGTATGGGACTATCACGTAATGCTCGAAAATGTGCAATACAGTGCAAGTGAATTCATGACTGTGACAAATGTAAACTGAAAGTGACCGATTAACATGTTCCAAAACACGTGCTCTTAAACCATTTAATAAACCTGTAATAATTGTTTGGACTTGTCAAATAAAATGAATTTATTACGCAATTCAGGATGTGGGACGGCGTGAATAAACTCCGTACCTGAATTCGGGACGACGTGACTTCTTATCGTGCTCTTGAATTGTTTAATTTACTCAAAATTATTTAAGTTCATGTCCTAATTTACTCTCTCACTATTTTATCAAGTTAAAGATTAAAGTGAACGAAACCTCAAATATTAAAAAAAAAAAATACAAAGTACTGCATATTCAATTCGTATTTCCAATACAACATAGGTACTACTTACGCAGTACCACAATAAAATAATTTAATTGACAAATGAAAGTGTTAATTTCGAGCACAATCAATTTCTAGCAAACCCCGCTTGATAAAGTTGAAATCAATTTCTAGCAAACCCGCTTGATAAAGTTGAAATCACATTTGTATTTATTAATTAGCTTCCAAGCCCTTGTGATGCACGAGTACCATGTAATTAGCGAGTTCAAAATTTGCTTTAGTGTTATTAATTAATTATACTGCACGAGATACCCGTGCGTTGCACGGGGTATATCTAGAATTGAATAATACGTTGTAATTTAATAAAATTATGCTTTACGTTGGTACGTAATGCGCAATTTGCTAAATAAAAAAGGGACGGTAACGTTTATATAATGTAACTTTGATTATATACGTTGTAGTAGCTTAGTTGTGCGAAAATTTGAATCCTATGAAAATTGCCAGAAAATTAAAATAAACAATATTGTGTAACCAAATAAGCTCCTCGGGAAAAAAAATAAAATTTGAGTGAAAATGAATAAGCTGATAGTACAATTATTAGCAGGTCCGTGAAACATTATAAAATAAAATTAACGATCATATATGTTGACAGTGTAAAAAAAAGCTTTCACAAATTTTGAATAACTTCTTTATAGACCACACTTTTAGTGATGTTGATAACACGGCCTTCGTCATCATATATAAGAATCTTCAACTCACTCCTTGAATTGAGATTACCCTTGACATGACGATATACAATTGACCATGTGTAAACACATATCTTAGAAGATATATGTATGACCACATGATCGATGTGGAGATTGTACTTGACTTTTGTTTATCGTCATGGAAAATGAAACGATGATTGAAAATTGTCTGATCTGCGTTGAAATTTGAAAGAAATTCTGCTATCCGATAGGACTAATGATAGTCACAAGATCAAAACCTTGTGGCCAATACTTTTGCCATATATAACTTTCGCCTCTAAAATAAATTTACCTAACCAAGCAATGATCAGACGAGTACCACTACATACGCCAGAGGACTGGTCAATGTTTCTCATTAACATTACAGGAACACCAACCTTTAGTTCCAATTTATGGTTCGGCATCCCTAATGCATTGATCGTGTTCAAAAACTTTAGAGTATGCACTTCATCAGATTCAGCGCCAATGTTGCCTTCAAGTGAGCATGAGTTGTCATAACTCAAATATGTCTTCATTTATCCGAGCATCAATGAAATCATATATTTTTTAAAAAACACTGAAATTTTCTTCCGATATAGAAAAATCTTCTTTAGAAAAATTAGAAAAATTATTTAATCATTAGTTTGAGATAAATCCGAAATTATTTTATAATGGAGATGCATTGAGTAAATTAATATTACATATATGTGCAGTGCAGTCACACTAATTGCCATACGGAGTATTAAATTATTATTATTATTATTATTATTATTATTAATTAGTGTAACAGATTGTATCTATATATGTTAAGATTCAATTCCAATTAATTTTTCACGGGTGAAACTTTAAAGCTAAAATATTTTACACTCAATATCTCTTAAGAAAATACACTTTATAAAGATATAAATATTATTATTATTATTATTGGGAAAGATTGAAAATAATAATCTCAACTATTGCCGCTCCGCTAATAATTCCAAGTATTTATTATTTTTGTATAATCACAATTGTATGAATCATCTACCAATAATGATCCATGACCGGGTATTACATATTACATGTCAATTTTTATTAAAAACTAATAATCTAAAATATGCTATTTCTTCTTTTAATAATTCCAACTATCAATGCATTTTTTACAAAAAGTAGAAAAACTTAATTACATTTCAAATTTTGAATTTTATAAATGAAGTGTTAAGTAAATATAAAAGCGTATTGCGTTTTAGAAATAAAAAATGTTACATTTATTTTATTTTTTATTTTCATTTTCTTTGTTTTTGGATTCTTTTTACAAGTTCATGTTTTTTTGTTGATTTTTAACTAATTTAAAATGGTTAAATATTTTAGGATGATTAGATTTTAAAGTTTTTAATATTTTAAAAAAAGTATTAGTATTTTATCGTTTTCACCTTATTAAATTCAAGTTTTTCATTTTTTATATTTGAATTTGTACTTAATTTGAATTTCATTTTTCCTTTAAGATTGTTATATTGAGCTTTTCACTCTCCTTCTTTATATATTTTATATTTGTTATATATTTATAATACCTTACATGTTATCAAATTTTAATTTTGAATTCAAATAATTAAGTTTTTCAATATTCTATATTTATATATTTTTCATATTCTTTAATTCCACAAAGTATTTTATAATACCTTCTTTTTACCTTCTTAGCCACATTCGTCGTCGTCTATTAACACTATCGCGGCTTCATTGTCATCTTTAACATTCTAGATCTAGAATGAGTGATAGCGCAACAGTGGTTGAAGTAATCTCAATCGGAGGGGCTAGGTATGGCAGTGTAAATGGGATGAGGAGAGGGCTAGGTAGGGGTGGTGGCGGCAGGTGGTAAGGGTGTTCATAAATCGGTTCAAACCGGAAAACCGGGCCGGGCCAAAAAAACTGGAACCGAACCGGATGATATATGGTCCGGTTTTTGGTTAATTACCTTCATCCGAGTGATCACGCTGGTCTTCAATTCGCATCATCTATGCATATACTGGTTTTATGAGGACCCTCGATTGGAGTAAGGAGTAGGGAGATGATGGATCCTCGATTGGATTCACCGGCAGAGAATCGGCCAACACCATTGTAACTAGGGTTTTAGTAGTATTGATGATCGAACAAGAGATCACCAAATATTGAATCCATTATAGAAATCGATCAGAGGAAAGAGCAGGAGTCAAATAGGATTGAATAGGATCAAACTTCGAAGCCTCAATCTGATACCATGTGAATTTACAGATACAAAAGAAAATTAAGAATGGAGCAGAAGTAGTTCGAGAGAGATGACGAAGAAGAAGATTGAATTAATTTCTATAGGGTTACAGACTTACAGTATAATATTTATACTAAAGGGCTAAAGGCTATTATAATTATAAAGTGTAAAATAGTCCAATAAGTAAGCAGGCCCAATATGAGTTGTCTGGTCCATTATTCTTGAGAATCATTCACGTTGACTTCATTTACTGGTAAGATATGTGTCTAACCCAATGAGAGAGACCAGTCCAAAGAAAAGTGTTTATAAACTTCGAAGGGTTTATAAACTTCCAAATTCATAACATCTACACATCTACCAACTCAATCTGTACATAATATAGGATGTCTAATAACACTATTGTCACAGTTCAGAATAAAAATGTATTGCCGCTACAACTAACTATTTCATATACTTAAATGAAAAAATTTAATAAACGCATACAATCACATATTTTTAAAAGTATGGGCACATCATCCATACATCATCCATTCAATCATTTACAAAAAGTAGGACAATTTGTTACATTATTTAAAAATCTCATAAGAGTCTCACATATAATACGGAGTAGTTTCAACTCGTTTTAGTTTCTTTCTCTAGTATGACCTAATTAATCATCAACTCGTTTTATGTTTTTCAGACGTGGGGATTATGCTCAGCGAAAAATAAAGTTTCACTCTATTTGAGAAGGAAATTTCTATATCCGTTCATGGACTGAGCCAGGAGGGTTTACAAACGAGTTAGGGAGTGTTTGCAACTGCTTCTGCTTAAAAAAAAGCACTTTTGGAGAAGTAATGAAAAAGTGATTAGTAGTAAAAGTTGATAGTGTTTGAGAAAAAAGTGATTTTGAAAAGTAAAAGTTGGTAGTGTTTGGTAAAATAAGTGCTTTTTGTGTAATAGAAAAGGGAAAAGCACTTTTCACACGCAAGCCGAGAAAAAGTAAAAATTGGTAGTGTTTGGTAAATAAGTGCTTTTTAAAGCCAAAAGCTGAGAAGTGCTTTTTTTTAAGCAGTTGCAAACACTCCCTTAATGTGAACGGTTCCTTAATTTGTACTCATCTTTGCGAAAGGTCAATTTTATTTGCTAGAGGTCATGGACGAATGCGACGTAGTGTCCGTTTTGTTAGACCAAAAAATGAGCAGTCAAAATTGAACCACGTGGCGGGCCAGTTGAGCGACCATGTACCACCCCAGCATAAGCCAAACTTTCATGAAGTCAATCCCTTACCAGCCCCACGTTGACTAATTACATATTTTTAGACCCACCTCTCACCCGTGTCCAAATATTTTCTATTATTTTTAGAATACTCTGTCTAATCTTTTAAATAAATAGAATACAATTATAATTACTTAAAATTATTTAGTCACTTTTTATCCGTCATTCTTGCACATAATTTAGATCATTTTATTTAGATTCACGAAAAAAATTTAACCGAACCGATATTAGTCCATATGATGACATAGAATTGCGGATAATATAGCTTGCATTATACGTAGTATTCCTTACTACTCCGTATATTAGTGTTTAGGGGTGGGCGCGGTCCGGAACAGTCCGGTAAATTAGCAAAAATCCACAATGTATCCGTGAGGTTTCTAACGGTTCGAAACGGTCCGGTTCTAAGGATAGAACCATTCGGTACCATGTCATTTCGGAACGGTACAAAACGGTTTGATACAATGTCAAACACATGCCGAAGTGCATACTAAATACTAGAAAAGATTGAAGAGTTTGACATTTTTGTATTTAAATTCAAAAATACTCAAACAGTGAAAGAAATTTAGTAAAAATATAGCAAAATGACAAATTACAATGACAGTGTTGAAGGCATGTGCCCTAAGAGGAATATTCTCATACAACGAGACCGATCAGAAGTGTGTACGGTCAAGCTCGTTTAAGGTGATTTCCGTGAGATCTTTTATGCAAATTTGTAAGCATGTTCTTCCTAAATTGTTAGTTATGCCCATAATATTTCAGCTTAGTATTCAATCGGGAAATCAGTTAAATAAATTATTGAGAAAACTACATATTTTTGCGCAATACTTCTCAATAATTCATTTAATTGATTTTCGATTTGAAATTTAAGTTAAATTTTGTGAACGCAATCTCGTAGGACATGGCCATACAACACTTCTCGTTAGTCCGTTTGAATGAGAAGATTACTCTGTGCCACAATGTTCACTAAGTTAACGGTTCACTCGCTGTCCCACCATGCAGTCGTACCCTTTTCTTTCTAAGAATGAAAGAATTGAGCACCCAAGTTCTTCATTCATAATCACATGATTCACATATATATGGAGACTAGGATGATCGATTACACATAGCCAAGTTTAATACTGCCGCCATTGCTAAATGTTTGCCCTATTCAATCACATTTTTAGTTTTTCTTTTATTGTAATCACACTTTTCGTTTAAAAAATGAAAATTGTACAAGTATAATCGAACTTCGTATATAGAAAAAATTAATAGCATGATGAATCACATGTTCATTCCTTAAAAGTGAGTTTGATTACATTTGGGGCAAAGTGCAAACGATAAAATGTATGTAAGTAATTCTGTGAAAACATAATACGAAGTATACTTATTTGTCGATTTTACGATTTTAATTATTTAAAAAAATACTACGTATATTTACTTTCTTCTAGCAGGTTCATGAAATTCATTACACATAAGTCATCCAAATGGTACGGTTTCGCTTTAGCCTTAGGGCTATAATAAATTACTATTGAAATCTGTTTTTTCTAATTCGGTAGCATTTCTATTATTTTGTCCACCCCTTATATTTTACGTGTCCAATTCGAGTGAAAAGATAAGACTAAAAAGTTCTTCCATTTAAATAGTTATCACTTATCACACTCCGTAATTGAATAAAAAAAAAACTTTCCTACACATATATAAGTCGTCATATGCCTCCTCTTGTATTTAATTATGTTATTATAGCTGGTAAGGAAATTCATACAATTCCGGAGTGGCTGCTAATCCTTCTATGGAATGACTAGATGCCCAGAAGGACGACTAAAAAAGCCTGGAAGATTGAATTCGAGATTTGACTCGAAATTCCTTCTTAATTTTGGTCATATTAGTGTTTTCGGGTTTTCATATACTATTTACCTTCATACTTATTTTGGGGTTTTCTTGTTTCATATTAGAATAGTAATTCATTCTCTATTTATTTTGAAAGTTTCATTCTTCCATTTTAGGCAAGTTTAGGGTATTATAGGCTAATCCTAATCACCTATGAATACCTCATATACTCTTGAATTTTGTATCATCTTACATCATAATACAAAAGAAACTATGGTCTCTTAATTGAATGTTTATAAGGACTGTATAGCTCTTTAAAAGTATAAGTACTCACGGCATGTCATTTGAGATCTCACATGAGGGTTGTTGCAATTGAACCACCTCACTCTTTTTCGGTACTATAAAGATAGACTAAGATGGTGAAGATATAAGACCAATTCCTTTAGTAGTATTGTCCTTTTAGTAGGGTATATGAACTCATATACAATTATTCCAATATTAAACACTTGATAGCTCTTGTCTTCAGTTACAACTTGACTCAAACTTACAATAATAGAGGAATAAACAAGATTCAAATCAATCACGAACCTTTCGTAGTCTTTCAATATATCCTTAAAACATTGACATTGTTGCTATAGAGAGATCGTATTAAATCTTAATACAATTATTACTAGGTAATGTTATAGCCCGTTTTACAATCCTAAGCTAGGGGTGTGTTTTCAATATTTCACCATTGTTATTTATGAAACAGATGAATGTTTCAACAGATTTTTAGATATATTTTAAAAGTGATCAAACTACTTTGGGATTTTCGGAATTTGCCAAAAATATGAATTGTTAGGGCAACTTCAATGGGGAGATGGATTACAAAAAACATAATATCCACATCATCAAACGACCCTTTGTGAGAAGATGTACTCTCAAATGCAAAAAGAAATGAACTATGCTAAAACCTTCTCTCACCTGCACTTTAAGTTGCTCTCCCTTCGGCATTGGAGTAGAGTTTGAATTGCTCTCCATTTGATTACTTTAGATCAACACATTCAATGGACTTTTTATATTTATTTTGTGTACACACTCATGTGTATACATGTTGTGTGTATACGTTGTGTGTACACGTCAAAATTATTTGCCTTACAAACAATTTTGGTCGATTTTTAAGATAGATTACATGTTATATCAACAATAAAAATGTTCGTGATACTGACAAGTTTTGTCTCTATTATGTAGGTATCACACTAATTTGACTCATAAATTGGTCAAAATTGTCTATGACACAAATGATTTTGCTTTATGCACGAAGTTTTATGTGATATGTACAAAATGCGTATATTAACGAAATTATTTGACATACAATCGGTCAAATTTTATTTCCTACTAGTAAAGTTCCTGTATTTTCTCTGTCTTGGATTAGCAAAGTTTCTGTATTTTCTCTGTCTTGGATTGAATTGAATTGCAATTTGCGAATGATAGAGTATATGGACCTGGACCCCACGGCCCGCATACTCAAGTCAACGGCGACCAAAAGAACACCCACGTGGCCCCTTCGGCCAGTGGGTCCGCATCGGCCAGAAACCAAACCGGCCCAGGAATCGCATCTGGACTCCCGGGGGTCGCATCGGCCCATGGACCGTATCGGCCATGAGACCGCATCGGCCAAAGGGTTCCGCATCGGCCAGAGTTCGGCCTGGCAGAATGCATCTCTCTACTTTATTTGCTAAGTATTGTACACAGCCCATTAGTGGCCCTATTTCGCCCAAAAGAGGCATGATTATTGTAATGGGCCTCCTAAGCCCATGGCTAGGGGCCCAAATCCACATTTTTACCTATAAATAGACCCCTTGGGGCTAGTTATAGGGGGTTGAGAAATACAATTACTCACTTTCTCTCTCTAGCTCTCACTTCTCTCTAGAATTAATACTCTATCATTTGGTGCTCTCGTTGAGAGCTTAGAACAGATCAAGTGAGTACCCCTCGTCGCTACTAGACGCAACAGAATGACAAGAACTAGGTCAAAGAACACCGGTAGGAACGCCCCGCTGAACCAGGAAGGGCAGGGAAACGTTGCTGACAACGTCCCCAATGATCTCATCATCCAGGATGAGAATGCTCAGGAGGTCGAGCACGCAACGGCCGACCTCCGCGTCCAGCTCAACAGGACTGCCCCAGACGCCCGCATCGGGCTCGAGGACAGGCGCAATGCTGATCGCGCTTCGGGCCAGCAGGCTTCTCACCCTGCTGCCCCCCAGATCAACCCGGCCGCACTATCGGCCATCGTCGCAAGCATTCTCCAGGACCCCAACGTCGTCAGCGCCCTCGTCGCAAAGACAGGGGAGAACAACACTCCCGTGACTGGGGAAGTCGCGACGGTGCCACCACCGCCGCCTCGGCCACAAGGCGTCACCTTCTTCGGCAACGACGAAGGCGTCCTCGCCGTGGACACCCATTCCCATACTGCCTCTCCTACCCGGGATACACCGGCCCAACCTCGCGGTAAAGTCTCGGCCTTCAACAGGCTGGGTGACATCGCGAGCCGTCGGGTACCTACGGGAAGGGTGGCGGATCGGTTGGGTAACCACGAGCCAGGGTCGCCAAAGGAAAGCTTCGGGTCCGTTTCCCGGACAACGGATCGGCCCCGACAAGACAAAGGAAAGGGAAAACTGAATGATGATGATGCGCGTCATCAGATCAACCTGGCCCACGCGGCCCGGATCCAGACCCCGCTGGGTGGCGCTGCGGCCAACACGGACCCAAGGGACGAGATCATCGCCCGCCTGGAAAAACGCCTCGCTGACATGGAGGCCCGGGAGGCCGCGGGGCGCGCAGCGGCTCATACATCCCAGTATCCCAACTACGATGCGCTCCTTCACAAAGTCAGTGCCTTGGAGAGGGAGCTGGCCGACCGACGCGACGAGCCCGTCATCCAAATACGGACCCGGACCCCCTTCTCTGCGAGGGTGCTATCCGCCCCCATCCCAGAGAAGTACAAGGGGAATCCGATCAAGCCATATGACGGCCGCACTGATCCCCAGGAGCACTTCACCCGTTATCAAAACAATATGATGATGACCAACGCTTCGGAGGAATACATGTGTCGCTGGTTCCTGTCCACCTTGGAGGGACCAGCGTACGATTGGTTCAACAACCTTCCGGAGGGGAGCATCGACTCATGGCAGGATCTTGCTCAACGCTTCCTCACCCACTTCGCCGGGAGGAAGCGCGCGAAGAAGCATTTCGCTCATCTCCTGACCATCAAGCAACAATCGGAGGAGACGCTCCGAGCCTTCCTCGATCGCTGGACGAGGGAGGCGGACGAATGCGAAGGAGCCGACGAGCGCACCCTCCTGGCTTTCCTCCGCGGAGCACTCCGGCCGAGCCACTTCGCCCGGAGCCTGTTCACGGAGCCGCCGCGGTCATACCTCGCAGCGCTCCGACGCGGAGATAGGCACGCTGATGCCGACGAGCTCCTGAACCAGAAGAAGGGTGGGGAGAAGCAACAAAAGGACTCCTCGTCCAACCCCCACCACCCGCCGGCCAACAAGGGACAGCACCAGCCAAAGAAGGCACACCAGGAGCAGGGCGGACAGCGAAGAGAGGACCGTTCATGGCGCCCAAAGTTGGAGGCACAGCGCATCCCCCTCACCCACCCGGTGAGCGTCGTCCTTGACCACGCTGAGGCACAGGGCCTCATTGTGAAGGACCCCAGGTCAGAGGAGGAGATATTCGCGGTCCACAAAGGAGGGACATACTGCAAGTACCACCGCCAGACATCCCACAAGACCGAGGATTGCACCACCTTGAAGAGGCACATCGACGGCCTCATCCGACAGGGGGAACTTTCCCAATTTGTCAAGGGTGTCCCCAAGAGTAACACTTGGGTTAACCCTGGCAAAAGGGGGGAAGGATCCTCCGGGAAAAAGAGGGAGATCGGCGCCCTCAGTGAAGATGAGGACGAAGAAGAGCCCCGCCAGAAGAAGCATCACATTCACATCATCGTCTGCGGGAACACAGGGGGGGACTCGGCTACCCAACGGAAAAAATGGGCTCAGTCCCTATACGTTGGTGAGGTGACCCACGCCCCCCCTCAGCCGAAGCGGCGGAATGTGGAAGCCATCACTTTCACCGACAAGGACCTCCCCTTCGGCCCCTTGCCCCACAGGGACGCCCTCGTCGTCAAATGCGAGATTGGCAACAACATCATCCACCGCAACTACATCGACACTGGCAGCTCCGTCAATGTGATGTACGTTGACACGTTCAGACAGCTGAAGTTGAAGAAGACCGAGCTCCGGCCGATACGGACTCCGCTATCCGGCTTCACCGGGGACTCTATCGACGCCGAGGGCACGATAGTGCTTCCCGTTGTGGTCGGTGACGGTACCTGTCAGGCGAAGATTGACATGGAGTTCGTGGTCGTCAACCTGGACAGCGCCCACAACATGATCTGGGGCCGACCGGCCTTGGAGGACCTTGAGGCTATCATCTCCATGAAGCATCTATGCCTCAAGTTTCCCACCAAGGACGGCGTCGGCTACGCCAGAGGAAATCAGAAGATAGCTAGAGCTTGCTACCTGAAGCTCACCAGGAAGATCAATGAGGCCGAGGAGCGGATAGATACCATCACCACCGCCTCGGCCGAAGCAGACACACCGAAGGCCGAACCGGTCGGAGACGTGGAAGAGGTTCCGTTGGACGTCTCTCGGCCGGAACGCACGCTGAAGATTGGGACGCAGCTCCCCCAACAGATCCGAAGGGACATCCTCTCTGTCCTGAGAGCGTACGCCATCGTCTTCGCATGGGGACCGGAGGACATGCCAGGCATCAGCCCAAAAGTAATCACGCATCGGCTCTCAGTCGATCCGGCATCCTCCCCCATCAAGCAGAAGAAGCGCTACCTCTCGGTCGACAGGAGGGAATTCGTCAAAGCCGAAGTAGCCATGCTGCTCTCCATCAAGCACATAAAAGAGGTGAAGTACCCCACGTGGTTGGCGAACGTCGTCCTCGCACCAAAGCCGCCCACGTTCAGAATGTGTGTTGATTACACTGACCTGAACAAGGCGTGCCCGATGGACCCATTCCCTCTCCCCAACATTGATCAGTTAGTGGATGAGACGGCGGGGTGCGAGTTGATGTCGTTCCTCGACGCGTTCAGAGGGTACCACCAGATATCTATGCACGAAGATGACGCGGAGAAGACTGCCTTTATGACCCCGGAGGGAATTTTTTGCTACCTCGTCATGGCCTTTGGGCTCAAAAACTCCGGCGCCACCTACACAAGGATGGTAGCCCGGATTTTTAGAGCAGTCTTAGGTCGGACGATGGAAGCATACGTCGACGATATGATCGTCAAGAGCAAACAATCCACAACCCATGCCGACGACCTCCGGGGCATCTTCGAAATCATGAAGAGATACAACCTCCGGCTCAACCCAAAGAAGTGCACCTTTGGCGTCCAGGGAGGTAAATTCCTGGGGTACCTGGTTAGTCGAAGGGGCATCGAGGTGAACCCGGAGAAAATACAAGCCATCATCAATATGGAGCCACCCCGCAACATAAAGGAGGTGCAACGGCTGACGGGACGCCTCGCGGCCCTGAACCGTTTCCTCTCAAAATCCGCTGAGAAGTCTCTCCCCTTTTTCCAAATAATGAGGAAGGCCACCAGCTTCAAATGGACGACGGAGTGTCAGCAAGCCTTTGAAGAGCTGAAACAATATCTCGCCTCCCCACCCGTCCTATCCAAACCCCAGCCCGGCGAGACTCTCTTCCTCTACTTGGGGGTGAGCACGTCGGCCATTAGCTCTGTACTCATCAGAGAGGATGACGGGGTGCAAAAAGCAATATTCTACGTCAGCAAGACGTTGCGGGAGGCCGAGTTCAGGTACTCCCCCATCGAGAAGACGGTACTGGCCATCGTCCACACGGTGAAAAAGCTGGGGCACTATTTCCAGGCCCACCCCGTACACGTCCTCACGCATCAGCCGTTGGGCGCCCTCATGAGGAGCCCAACCAGCTCTCCAAGGATGATCAAGTGGGCAATATTCCTGAGCCAGTACCAGATTGAGATCAAGCCGAGGCCATCCATCAAAGGGCAAGCCTTAGCTGACTTCGTCACCGAGTGCACGGCAAGGGAGACGGCCGTTACCACCACAGGAGCTGAACCGGACGAAGCCTGGACCCTCTACACGGACGGGTCCTCGGCCACCAAAGCTTGTGGGGGTGGCGTCGTCCTCATCTCCCCGGAAGGATTCAGAGCGTACTACGCCATCCGCTTCAACTTCAAAGTATCAAACAATGAGGCCGAATATGAAGCACTCCTCAGCGGTCTCAGACTAGCCGCTGGCCTCAAAGCACACCACGTCAGAATCAAATGCGACTCCAAACTCGTAGTGAGCCAGATGGAGGGTTCCTACGAGGCCAAAGAAGGGAGGATGAAGCAATACAAGGAGGCCGCTGCGGAATTGCTCAAGGCGTTCGATACCTACGAGATCACTCAGATCCCAAGGGCGGAGAACGCCGAGGCCGACATACTCTCCAAACTCAGCTCCGACACCCCCGAGCACATCTCCAAGATAGCTAAGGTGGAGGAGTTGAGCATGTCAAGCATTCACGCCAGCCCTATACTCTCCATCCAACACCAGCCGGAGGATTGGATCACTGACATCGCAACCTACATCACCTCCGGCACGTTACCAGAAGACGAGGAGAGGGCCAAACTAGCCAAGCTCAGGGCCCCAAGCTATGTCATTGAGGATGACAAGCTCTACAAGAGATCATACAACGGCACCCTCCTCCGGTGCCTACACCAGAATGAGGCCGAAGTGGCCATGGAAGAAGTCCACTGCGGCATATGCTCATCACATCAGGGGCCCTTCAGCATGTCGCGCCGCCTCGTCGTCCAAGGATACTTTTGGCCGACGATGGCACGCGACTGCGCCGAGGTCGCCCGCAAATGCAGCGCATGTCAACACTATCAAAGGGCACCCGGCCGACCGGCCGTCAACTATGCCCCGGTCAGTACTGCCATCCCATTCTCCAGATGGGGCATTGACCTCGTCGGCCCACTACCAAGGGCAGCGGGCAACAACAGATACATCATCGTCGCCATCGACTACTTCACCAAATGGGTCGAGGCCGAACCGCTCGCAAGTATCACCGGAGCGCGGTGTCGAAAGTTCGTCTACAAGAACATCCTCACCCGCTTCGGCGTGCCTCAGGAGATCATATCGGACAACGGCACCCAGTTTGAGGCCGAACCATTCCAAACCCTCCTCCAAGAATGGGGCATCAAGCACCGCTTCTCCTCCGTTGCCTACCCTCAGGCCAACGGGCAGGTTGAGAATGCCAACAGAACTATCTTGGAGGGGCTGAAGAAAAAGCTTGAAGAAGAGGGCGGAAGTTGGGTCGACGAGCTCCCAAACGTCCTATGGTCCTACCGCACTACGCCGAGGAGGGCCACCGGGGAGACACCATTCTCCTTGTGCTACGGCTTCGAAGCCAAGGCTCCCACTGAAGTCACCCTCCCCAGCCGACGGGTCACACAATACGACCCCGAAGCCAATGAAGAAGCCATGAGGATTGACTTGCACCTCATTGATGAAAGGCGGGAGATGGCTTACCTTCGGGCAGAGAACTACAGACGACAAGTCAAATCTTACTACGACGCCAAGGTCCGCTCCCGCGAATTCCAAGTGGGGGACTACGTCCTCCGCCGAAGAGAAGCAAGCAAACCAACGGAAGGAGGAAAGCTCGCCGTCAAATATGAAGGGCCCTACATCATCAGCGCCGTCATCAAAGCCGGCACTTATAGACTAAAGAACCCCAATGGGTCAGATGTACCACGATTGTGGAATGTACACCACCTGGTGAAATTTTACCAATGACTCGAGAAGTGGTGAAGCGGGCAACGTCCCCCACCCCTCGGCTTATTGGTTGAATAAAACACCCTCGGCCTAGCGCCACTTATTGAATAAAATTCATGTCTTCATCCAATCTTTTAAGATTTGAGCAAAAAAAAACCAAGGACCGCATCGGCCTAAGCGGTGCAATCACCCGGGTCCGATGCGATCTAAAGCCGTTGCAATAAACAACGCACCTAAAGCCGTCGCAATAAACGACGCATCTAAAGCCGTTGCAATAAACAACGCACCCAAAGCCGTTGCAATACACAACGCACCTAAGGCCGTTGCGATCCACAACGCGCCAGCAAAGCCGTTGCATAGACAACGCACCTAAATATCGTATCGACACAAGCGGTGAAACACCCAAATCGGCCGGCGATATGCAGGACGAAGGACCTGTGTGCATGGTCCAACGTCTTCAAACGGAGAAGCATACCGCGTCGTCCGCGCGGAAACCGCAGGACGACAGGCCTGAATTAAGGCTGAGGTTACAAAAACTCCACCCGTCAGTAAAATTTCGCTCAGGACCACAAAGGGCGGCCGTCAATAGACGATGCCAAGTCCGGTCCCTCGTCGACGATAGACAAGGAAAGGCCAAAAAAGGTGCCACTGACACACCAAGCCGAGGGCGTATTTACTCCCTCGCACTAATTCACGCGAAGAGCGCAGCGGACAAACTACCGCACATGGACGAAGGGACAGTAACCCTTCGGCCACCCAAAAAAAAAAAAAAAAAAAAAAAAAAAAAAAAAGAGGGAAGCCGACGGACCGTGCACTCGCCGGCCTTGAGCATAAAAACAAAATCCCCGCAAAAAACAAAGCCTCAAATCGGCTAAGTACATATCAGGTTTTTTCTATACAGAGATCCGAAGTGCAGGCTTCGGCCCCAACCATAGCTTCACAAAAGGAAATCGCTTCGGCTTCGGTTATACAAAACCACGGTCCATTACTCGGACGATGGGGCGCACCGTCTCCGCATAGCAAAACCCAAGTGAACGAACCAAGGTAAAACAGCTCCATCAAGGCAAGTTTGACACTTGGAACATTTTCTAAGTCGCACTACAAGAGAAACGATGCGTTACCATTCTATATCGGGTACCGCTTCGTCCTCAACACTTTAAAACTAAGCCCCAAAACTTGAGGCCAAGGAACAAATAAAAGTTCACTAAGGGACGAGGAGACGCATCGTCCCCAAGGACAATAAAGGCGGGAAAATCGCTACGTCTCAATCAAGAGACGCCAACAACCTCGAGACGGAGCCTTGACACAAGAGCAAACATACTTAACTACAAAGACGACGAGGGGATCATGGTGACAAAAAGATTATCATTAATGGATGAAAAGATACAAGAGGTGGGCGCTTCGGCCGTTACATGCACTTCGATGCTAAAATTACAAAAGTAATAAAAAAGCCTACAAAACTACGCTGCCTCATCGGCTTGCTCTTTGCTCTGGCCGACGTCCTCCCCGCCACCGCTACTGGTTTCGGCGTCATCATCTTCATCGGCCTTGGAATCGGCAGAGCCCTCGAGCAGATAATCGTCACTTTCACTCCAAGACGCTTCCCCCTCGTCCGAACTGAGAATTGGAGGCTGCCTCTCCGACGGGGGGAGCTTCATATCCTCATCAGGATTTCTCATCCGCCGGGGTAGGCTCAAACCCCTCGGCCTCATCTTCCGGAAGCGACGACGAAGCTTCCTATAAATCAGCCTTTGCATCCTGTACTGACCGCAGTTGTAGAACGCCCGCGTCTCCTTCATCCAGAAGTCCTCGCCGGCAGGGTCCTTGGTCACCCAATCAGTGAGCCTCTCGGCCACCACTTCGTAGCAGAAGGGGATCTGATCTTCGGCTTTCCATCCCTCGGCCTTGAAATCAGCAACGGCTTTTTCAGCGGCCTTCTCAGCGTCAGCCTTGAGCCGCTCCGCTTCCTCGGCTCTTTGGATGGCAGCGGCAATAGCCTCATCGGTTTTCTTCTGGGCCGCCTCGGCCTCATCAAGACGCAGCTGAAGGAGCTTCATCTCATCCTCCGCAGCCTTGGCCTTATCCCTCAAGTCCTGGAGGGCCTCATCGGCCGAAACAGCCTTCTCCTCCACCTTCTTCAGGCGCTCTATCTCAGCCTCCTGCCTCCAGTGTTGCTCCCTTAGCATAAGGGCACCCTGGACGAAGCGAAAAGTCAAAGTCAAAAAATGAAAAACAAAAAAATCAAAGGAGAAATCACAAGGAAAAGAAATTACCTGGACGACATAGTCCAAACCCCCATCGTACAAATGGACATGCTTGCCTTGCCGGCTGAGGTACTGTCGGTCATATTCAGGCATAGCCTGAGCAAGCACATCGTCGCCACTGACGGTCTCGTTAAAAAGACCGCCCTTCACAGGGTAACGCACTGTTACCTCGTACGTCCCTTTGGCAAGGGCCTCCTCTAGACGGGCAGCAGCAGCCGTAGAGGGAAGCACGCGGGAAGCCGAAGCCACCACGGCCGAGGAAGGAGGCTCATTCGCGGGAGGGACCACCGGTGGCTGAATGTCCACGACAGCCTGAGAAGGAGCGCCGGCCTCATCAGTCGTTGAAACCCTCTTCGGCTTCTTTGGGGCCTGTGGTTTCAGACCCGCTTCGGCCAACGTTCTCTGGCCTTCATCGGCTCCTCTCTTCTTCTTGGGAGCAGCCTTCTTAACGGCCTCGCCCCCTCCTTGAGAACCGCCAGCAGAGGCCTTTGCTTTCTCGGCAGCTCGGGCAGCCTTAAGCTCCGCATCGGCCTTCTTGGCAGCTCGAGCCATAAAAGATACGCGGTCCATAACAAAACCTGCACAAAACAAATGAACATCAGTAAAGCAATAACTAAAAAAGCTACGAGAAGGGTGAATAATTGAAGAACAACCTTCGGCTTCAGCGGGAACACCAAGACGAGGCCCATCGGCCTGCTCATAAGAACCGGTGATCTTCGGCCAGAAGCCATCGTCCACATCACCAGGACAATAGTACCTCACGAAGCCAAGGGCGGCCATCTTATACTCCGTCACATATGTCTTTATACTCCTCGGCCCGCCCTTGATAAAAGCCTCCACTTGGTTACTTATTTCAGCGTTCCAAGGGGGATTGTGCAATTCAAACATGCCGTCATGACCAACGGACGGGAAGAACCCGCCTCGGCCCAGGGTAACAAAGACAAACTTCGCCTTCCAACCATGGATGGACGAAGGCAGATCTGTGAACGTCCTCCTTTTGGGAACCTGCTGCAGGGCTGCATAACCGGCGCAATTCTGGTGGCTCCCTCGGCCTATCCTATACAGATTCATAAATAAACCCATCGTCGCCGAGATGCCCAACTCAGCGCACCGGATCAGGAAGCCAACGATCAAAGAATAGCTATTTGGGGTCAACAACGCCGGAGGGAGGCCCACCATGTTCAAGTATTCCGTTATGAAGGGATGAAGGGGGAACCTTAGACCCTTCGCAAAGCTCATCGGATAAATCCCGAAATAATCCAGTGGGGGATTCAGCACATGATCCGTCGGCTTCGGCGCTCGAACCCGCCCATATGGCCCCACATACAACTGGGCGACATGATACTCGCCGAGGGTCCCTTCCGGCCGAATGATGTACAAGTTGCTAAGATCTAGCTGAGAAAACCCCTGCGGCACCCCCCTGCGCTGCTTCCGCCGATACGGTTTCTTCGTCTTGGGAGCCGAGGGACCCTCTCCTGCCACGGAAGATATCGGAGGGGGGCAGGGAATATTGGCCGATGAGGAGGCCCCATCCCCCCTCAGAGGCGAATTGGACGTCGCTTCGTCCTCACCAGAGTTCTGAGCACCCGCATCGTCGCTCAGACGTTCCTCGTCCACCGAGGTACGATAATCAGCCGTGTTCTCCATCTCGACGGCTAGCTCGTCCACAAGAGCCAAATTAATCCGAGGCGATGTATCTTCCTCGTCAAAAGGCCAGTCCTCTTCGTCCAACGAAGCTGTTAAATCAATGGGGGAGGGAACGCTACGGCCGTTAGAGAACGGCATAACACCTACACCTATTCCTAAGGGCGGTTTTTCGGATCAAAGTGATTTCCCTACAAACACTAGATCTAACCCCCTAGGAAGCAAAGTATAAGAAAATAAAGAAGAACAGGCAAGAATCTGACCTTGAAGATTTGAAGATCCGAAGGGAGGTTGATGAACACTTGAAGAAACCTTGGGAGCTTTCTCTCTCTAGAAAATTGGGCAGCAATTCGACAAACAGCAAAAGCACAAATGAGGTATCGCCTCGGAGTTGAGGGGTATTTATAGGCACCCCTCCAACGGTCACTACACGTGGCAATCTCCAATTGGCCACCCCAGCGGCGCCTCTCCTAGAACCAATCAGCACCTGTCTTTTCACATTCCACTCTAGGGCCACCGCTACGGCCCAAAAGGCCCCGAGACTAGGGTAAGCCACCGGCCTACTCACTCAAAAACAAAGAGAAACTCGCTACGGCCCAATTTTATCAAAGGCATGGCCGCATCAGCAAAACACGCTACGGCCCCAAAGCAACCCCAAGAACCACAAGTACCGCTACGTCTACCCACGCGCACATCGATTGATGATGACCCTGGTATTGCGGCCTTCGTCCAAGGGTTCTCCCACAGGGTTACCTTGGACAGGTTCGCCTAAGGGTTGGACTCACGACTAGCGCAAAGGTATCGTATCGGCTTGGGTACACCATGACTCCCTTGTGCCTCAAGTACTCTTCGGCCAAAGGAGTGGGGGACTGGGGGACTGTAGCGGCTACAGAAAAAGGAGAACAGCGTAAATGGGAACGCGACGGCCTCAACACACGGAGGATTCGCTACAGAAAACATTCACCTCAATAGCATTACAGATCGCATCGGCTAAAGAGCCCAAGAAATTAAAAACCCAAAAACAAAGTCCAGCCTGCAACGGCCACATGCGCTGGAGGAACTGTGTCGGCCACAAGAAGAGAGAGCGCAACGGCCTTAATGCAAAAAGGGTGCGCTACGGCTCGCCAATAACAAAGGACAACTTGCCTCAGATGCATTGAGGATCGCATCGGCTAGCCATCAAAATACTAAGGATTGCGTTGGCTATAAAATCACTAAATCAGCCACACAACATAGAGCAGCGCGCATCGGCTTATTCGCTAGCAGTGCTACGTCCACCAATACAAGAGGATCGCAACGGCTGCGTACACTGAGAAGACCGCATCGTCTCACCATAACAAAAACTCACAAGTCAAAACGCTTCGGCCGCATAACAAATCAAAGGTGCGCATCGCATCGTCTACATAAACAGAATCAACCATCTTCATCTCATGAAAATAGGTCTTCGCTACGGCCAAAAGGATAAATGGGAGCTCTTCGGCCCCAACAAGATAACGAGGAAAGCATGCCAACTTATCCACCAAGGATTCATCGCATCATCTACAAAAAGAAAGCGCATCGCCTCGTCTTCAAAGGCACTCCCACAGAGTGTGCATCGGCCCGCATCGAGGCTATGAGTTCCCAAGCACGCTTCTTCTACATCAAATAAGGGAACCGCTTCGTCCAAAATCAAAGCAGGAACTCTTCGGCCATCAAACGCCTTAGACTCACGCAACGGCCAGCCAGAAAGGAACAGGTACTCCCTTTCGCTTCGGCTTCACCACAGCTCAGAGAGTGGGGGACTCCTGATAGAGTATATGGACCTGGACCCCACGGCCCGCATACTCAAGTCAACGGCGACCAAAAGAACACCCACGTGGCCCCTTCGGCCAGTGGGTCCGCATCGGCCAGAAACCAAACCGGCCCAGGAATCGCATCTGGACTCCCGGGGGTCGCATCGGCCCATGGACCGTATCGGCCATGAGACCGCATCGGCCAAAGGGTTCCGCATCGGCCAGAGTTCGGCCTGGCAGAATGCATCTCTCTACTTTATTTGCTAAGTATTGTACACAGCCCATTAGTGGCCCTATTTCGCCCAAAAGAGGCATGATTATTGTAATGGGCCTCCTAAGCTCATGGCTAGGGGCCCAAATCCACATTTTTACCTATAAATAGACCCCTTGGGGCTAGTTATAGGGGGTTGAGAAATACAATTACTCACTTTCTCTCTCTAGCTCTCACTTCTCTCTAGAATTAATACTCTATCAACGAATTTCAAGGTTAACTACTGATAAAGTTAAAACATTTGTGCAGATAGTTAAATAAATTTTAGTAATTAAGATTTATTTATTCAAAAACTAAATTGAAATCTCTATAAATAAAATTAGTATAAGAGGGAATTTTAGCGTTTTTCTAATTTTGTAGGCATGTGCAACTTGCAAGAACTTTTCTTCCGTTTATTTGACACATCAGCAACAATCTGGTGTGGACTTTAGGGGCACATTATACGTCGTCGTATGCTGCAATTCTTATCATCTCCTATCATCCACCGGAGATTGGCGCAACCGCCGTCGGGGAACCAAAACCAAATCGCCCATCCAGCCTCTCTCATCAGTCATTACCCGAACCAGAGCTTCTTCCCAGCAAAGGGAGAGCAATGGATCAGCCATTCCTGCTTATGCTCTCAAATCTACTCCACCTCCAGAACCACCTAGACCCAGCCACCTCCCTCCTCTCGGACTCCGCCTCCTCCGCCGCATCATCCGCATCTCCGACGTCACTCCTCACCTCGTCATCCGCCGCTCCTCTTCTGTTCTTCACAATAGCATCCGTGCTCTCTTACATCGCTTCCCATCCACCTAAGAAAAGGCCCAAATCCCCATCCTCCCCTTCGGCGGCCGAATTCTCCGTCGCCGCGTTCCGTGCGCTGTCGACGGAGCACATATGGGCTATGGAAGCTCCCCTCCGTGACGCGCAGTGGAGATCTCTGTATGGTCTTTCTTACCCAGTGTTTACCACAGTAGTCGATAAGCTCAAACCCTACATTACCCAATCCCAGCTTTCTCTCCCGTCCGATTATGCTGTAGCTATGGTTCTGTCCAGACTATCCCATGGCCTCTCGGCTAAAACCCTAGCCTCTCGTTATGGGCTCGAGCCGTACCTGATTTCCAAAATTACCAACATGGTCACTCGCCTCTTGGCTACAAAGCTCTACCCTGAGTTCATAAAGATTCCAGTGAGTCGCCGCCGGCTGGTGGAAACCACCCAGGGTTTCCAAGAACTCACCTTTCTGCCCAATATATGTGGAGCCATTGATGGAACCCCGGTGAGACTTCATCATCTCCCCTCAGACACCATCAACTCCTCAATGTACTTCTGTCGGCATGGATTCCCCTCAATTTTGCTTCAGGTTGTGGCGGATCACAAGAAAGTTTTTTGGGATGTTTGTGTGAAAGCTCCTGGAGGGTTTGACGATGCCACCCATTTCAGGGATAGCTTGTTGTACAATAGATTAATCTCAGGTGACATTGTTTGGGACAAGGCAATGAATGTGAGTGGGTTGAATTTGAGACCCTATATAATTGGGGATTGGGGTTTCCCATTGTTGTCATTCTTGCTCACTCCCTTTTCTGGGAATGGGTCTGGAAGTTCTGCACAGAATGTGTTTGATGAAATGCTGGTGAAGGGAAGGAAGACGGTAGAGGAAGCTATTGGGTTGTTGAAGGGGAGGTGGAAGATTCTGCAGGACTTGAATGTTGGCCTAACACATGCGCCTCAAACGATTGTTGCCTGTTGTGTCCTGCATAACTTGTGCCAGATTGCAAGGGAACCTGAACCGGAGCTGTGGAAGGAACCGGAGGAGAATGGAACTTCACAACAAAGGATTTTGGAGAATGAGAAGAGTTTCCATTATTATGGTGAAAGTATGAGGCAGGCATTGGCTGATGACTTGTATCAACACCTCTCTTCTTCCAGATAAATTTAATGCGTTGGTGTAAGCGTGCTATAGGTTTTTTTTAACTTATTTCCCATTTTAAAAGCTCCCATGTGTTGTATTAGATTATTTACTGTAGTTGTTTGTGCAACTGAAATATTTTTAAGAGAAGTTTAATAACATTAGATGGTTTCCCGAGTGGGGGGAAATCCTTTGCTTCTTTTCAGACCATTTGCCTTGTACTTCTGTATCAAATACTCAATAGTGAATCCTTGTGGTTTAGAGGGAGCCTGGTTTCTTTAATTCTAATATATTACTGCCAATAGAAGTAAAGCATGATTCAGTTGCATAAATAGGAATATCTTTGTTTGTGTTAAAACATAAAAGTAATAAAATTATTTAATAAAAACGCGTAATAGGAGTATCATATTTGTCTGAAAGGAGCCCAATTTTGATAAAATACTGGCAGTAGAAGTAAAGCATGAGTCAGCTGCACAAATTGGAATATCTTTTTTTGTGTCATAAAGGAATAGAATTATTTAACAAAAAGTACCATATTTGACTTAAAGAGGCTTGAGAGAAGCCCCAAAAGCAGCAAGTGAGAAGCAAAACTTAACAAGGGCATTATTGTCGAAGTGAATTATTTTAAAGCAGATGTTAACTGTCAAGTGCATGAACTATAGTCTGTTCCGCGTGGTTATATGGTTTCAGTTTTTTTTACATATGTTAGAACTAGAAGGGAAGCCTTGGCTGTTATTTGTTTGACATAGTTTTTTTGCTGTTATTTGTTTGACATAGTTTTTTTGCTGTTATTTGTTTGATACGGAGTACATGTTATATAACTAGAAGGAAAGCAAATCAATTACGGTGTTGTCGTAGTCTCTTGTTAAAATGGTAAACACAATTTGCCCTTGCACAAAACCCTTTTCTAGACTCATTTTGCAGAGCCGCTAACAGCTTGCCTGTTGGTGTTTGAAAAATGGTGTTTCAGTAGAAAATGGTGGTTTGATCCCTTTAAGCGTTTTCAATAAGTGAAAATGATGTTTGATAGCTAATTATTAGGTCCTGCCATTTTTGGACAGAATCATTGAAATGGAAACGCCACAAATATAAAAGTTTTGGGTTTGCGTTCTGAAATGTAGAGTTTTCTACTAATTGTTATGCCCAAACAGCTAAATTATCAAACATCTTCCGTTAGTCAAACTTGCTGATTGAATTCGCTATTGACAACTCGCTAACCGCTAAATGCCAAACACATCCTTTATATGTTATATAATGTGAGCCTCATAGATGGCAGTTTTAAAAAGGAAATTTACCAATCTATGATCTGAAAGATAGATGAATTATCAATATAGGACTTAATTCCCATAGGATTTGGTTGATGTATTTATTTTTATTAATTGCATTGCTACTTTGTGATGAATTTTCCTCGCAAATGTCTAGTAGTTTAATAAAAATAAATAATATGTTAAATTTTAAAAGAAGTTATATTAAAATTCATGACAATTTAGCTTCAAGATTGATAGTTTTCAATCATTCGATCCTATACCGATACATTTCATTTTTCAAGTCTCAAATTGATAACTTATCTATTTTATTTTGATTAAATTCATTTTTAAAACAAACCACGATGAGAATTATTTAATAAGAGAGGGCAAAGGCAGATTGTCTCCGATGTTTGTTTTACTTCAGTTGTTAGTTTTGAACACAGAGTTCAAGGTCATTTTAATAAATGAAAGCCAGAATAAAATATTGTCACCTTAAGAAAGTAAGCATTTCGAGTGGTGCTTAGTAATCAATTGCGGTGTAAATTGAACACAATTTGCAATTTTATATGTTAACAGTATTGCCGGTGTTCCATTTTATGTTGTTTCAGCTTGACACATTTATTAAAAGTGATCTGAAATTTAAGCAAAACAAAGTGAATTTATATGAACATTTATTTTTGACAATCCAAAATAGGCAGATGGAGTAAAAAAAATTGGTCATTCCTGTTTAATTTAGCCAAGCAATTACCTACCTAGGTATAAATATGTAAAGTTACAAAAATAACCAATAACATTGAGATGTATGAACGTTCTTCTCTCTGTGAATGTGCAATGTTTGCATAATACAAATCCTACATCTTAACAACACATATACATAGAACTCTAATTTACATGTACTGATGTACATATTCGTACACAGATTCCAAATGCAATCACGGTCCAATCGGACAGACCGGAGTCTATAGACAGTAGTAATTTGGACCACGTGGGAGAAGATCAGATGAGATATGCCAATCTGAGATCGTGTGGGAGCTAACACATTAGACAAACCTTTGGACTATCAATAAATAAAAAAGAATAGAAAATGTGAACAATGAGCTTCTTAATAGACTAGAAGATTCTCTGCTGCCGCGTGTCCTCAAGAAGTTCTGCTATTGTTTTGTTTTTGTTTACTGGACCTTGACAAGTGTTCTGGCAGAGGGACCATGCAGCAATTTGACAAAACCTAGAAAGCTTAGCTTCCCATCTGTATGCCTTATCCAGTCATGGAGGACTGCATGCACTGGCACTGAAGGACTTAGTCCCAGTTCCTGCAAATAATAATATGATGTTGATGATTACGCGTCTGCGGTTCTTTCTTTGTTATGAAAGAATAATCAATCCATACAATTTTCATCATGGGATATCTGAAAATTGTCTCTATGTGTTTCAATATAGAGGTAAGGTTGCCCACATCCGACCCCCCTTTACCCCACCGTAAGTGGGAGCCTTTGCGGCACTGGGGTAATGTTATGATGTGTTCATTTTGACTAAAAATTTCTAATCTGGCCTAATAAGGTTTGATACGATGTATAGTTTGGTCAGTCTGATCTAGTTTAAGAATGTTTTTAATTGGATTGAAATTTTCTTGACTCATCTGGTTTGAACTAGCCCGATAGATATCTAGTCTATGTATATTTAACATTGTCATAGTCTGGTCAAGTTTGTTCTAGGACTGAAACTAATCTAAGTAAAAACATCCTAATCTTTGCAACTTGGTTTGCATTTTAAACCAGTCCAAGTGAAAACAACTTGACGGCCCCAAAATTTTTGTTCAAGAGCACAATATAGTAGTTCAAAATACACAAAATATCTTAATAATAAAAACTGAAGTCGTGAAAAACTAATAGTTCAACTTACTGAAGCCAGTTCCTCAATCATGATGGCTCGGTTTCCATCCTTGTCAAAAAAGTCATATGCCGAGTGAGCGCGTTGCTCCCAACGGTCGACAGCCTCCAACTGATGCACACTCAGCGCTGCCGCACAGAACTCTTCGAAGTCCATTCTTCTGTACTGGAGCGCGTTTAGCTGTGTCACAAATCACAAGCGCTTATTCTTCGTCCTAATTGATCAATGAGTCAAAAACAGAACGATTGATTATAATACGTACTGCAGCAAGTAAATCTGGTGCACGTGATTCCTTCATGGCATTTGTTGCATTTTTCAACAGAGCCTGTTCAAAATCATAATAATCAGTAAATGTTTCTTCTTAAGGAAATGAAATGACAAAGGGATGATATGTAATTACAGTTTTGATGTTATCAAATTTTATAGTGCCGTTTTTGTCCGGATCCAGTAAAGCAAATTGCTCCTTTAGATAGAAGAGTGCATCTTCCGACAATGTTTTGGCCAATGCCTGACAAGGGATAACAGAGTTTCAGCATAATTCAAACAAAAAACAGAAAGAGGAAGAAAATGGGGGAGAGAGAAAGAGATTCCCAGCACGATGTATCAATCATCATTTAATAATTCTGCTAACAGACAATTTTGTGTTGAAAAAGTATGCGTAAGTGAGGGTTTTAAGAAGTTTCTATTTTTGACCATTTTAAGATGTTTTTAAAAAGAATTGCGACAGGGTATGCATAGAGGGGAAAGGGTATCAAAATACACTATTTGCCATTTCAAACATACACTGCTTTAATTAAAGAGGGGCAGTGATGTATTTTAACTTGGTTCACTGACTTTTTCCCACCAAAAAATATGTCAATTTTGTCAATGTTGAAGAATAAAAGTGTAATTTGTAGGGGAAAGACCTGAAAATGTCAAGTAAATGAAAATAAGAAGGGAAATCAGGAAAGAGTGGAAATTTGGGGGAAGCTTTTAAAACCAAAAGAGGTTCACATTGAAAAAATCATACTCAGATGTATTTTATTTATATAGTTTTACTAAATAAAGACTAAAAACCTAAACATATGTCAATTTTATTAAAAACAATTCCAACCAGATTTGATTATTTCTTATACTTCAAAAGTCAAACCAAACACACACACAAAATTCTCACACTGCTTTAATTTTCTAGGCACCAAACTTGGCTCTGCACTTGAGAATTTGAAGGAACTTACCCTTAAAGCGGCCTTACGCAATGAAGACGACCTCATATAGCTCTTCATGAGTCTGAATACAAGAATATCAAGAGGCACTTTTGCATCACTGTGATCCCGGATCCAAGGATGACCTGAAACACCGAAAAATGTCTGTCACACAAAAATGAAATAAAAAAATATGAAAATTAAAAAATTATTAGGAGGAAAAGTTAAAACTCACACAAGGCTTGAGCAGCCGACATTCTTCGTCGAGGATCCTTATTTAACATCCACTTGACAAAGTCTTTAGCCTCTAAAGATAACAAAGGCCAAGGTGCTTCATCAAAACCGGGATCAGTCTTCAAGACCGCCCGGAAGATTCCAGACTCTGTGCGAGCCCAGAATGGACGACTGCCGCATAACAGAATGTATGCTATCACCCCGACACTCCAAACATCAGCCTCTGTACCATATGATCTCTGTAGAACTTCAGGTGCAACATAGTACGCGCTCCCAACAATATCATTCAGTTTTTCATCTGCATATTTAGTGTTTGAACCAAATAGGAATTTGATTAGAACATTTTAAATGTTATATATATTTAGGCTTCCTATTTCTTGTAAAATATAATAAAAAGAGTTCTAACAAATACCTAAAATCAATCTATGGAGTTCAAAGCAAATTTTTATTTCCCTGCACATTTTCTTTCCTTCAAAATTTCCTACCTACTTTCCTTCTTGTTTTCTTTCCCTAGCATTTTCTGAGTTCCAAACAGACCCCAACTCCCCAAGAGATGATGTTTACCTCACACTCATATACTAGATGGAAACCCAATGGACAATCAATGTGTGGTATTCAACCTTAATGACAAAATAAGATATCCAAAACTCCATGCGAGAAAATTCACCTGGCCGGACAAAATCTGATAACCCAAAGTCTATAGCTTTCAACTGGGAATTCTCATCCTTCGAAGAAAACAGAAAATTCTGACAAAACAAAACAACACAACTTAAGCAGAAATGCCAAGAAGAGCAGCTCATTACAGTTAAATGTTTCTTCTTTAAATATGTATCTACTAGCAGAACTGAAGTTCGTTTTTCTTCTTTACCTCAGGTTTAAGATCACGGTGCACCACACCTTGGAGGTGACAAAATGCAACAACCTTTAATATCTGTATCATGACACCTCTTGCTTCATCTTCAGTATACTTTCCGCCCCTACGAATGAACCAATAATAAAATGCTTTAAGAAAAAGAATGTTCCCAAAAAAAACAATGAGATCAAAATTCAAAAGCAGAAAATATTACCTTGAAAGTATACTATCTAGAAGTTCTCCACCAAGGCACAACCTGAAAAAGGTGTAATGAAGACCAGGTTAAACAATTTATCAAGAATAATGACAAATAAACTAATAAAATAAAAAATAATTGACAAAAATAAGACTTTTAGTACGCAATGACCATAATAGTATTCTCGCACTGACTGTAGAGACACCTCACTGTGTTCAATTTCACACAGAACTTGACCATCTAGTCATGTTTTTGTCCATGAGTTCTATTTTAGTAAAACTATAGGCAAACCCCAACAGTTATCGATCTTTTTTTTATAATACCAGTATGAAATAAATTCAACAAGAAAAAAACAGAATGGCAAATTAGATTCAAGATTAACATTCTTACTCCAAAACTATATAAACATTATCTTGATCTTCAAAAGCATCATAAAACTGGAAATGATTGGCAAATTAGATTCAAGATTAACAATCTTACTCCATAACTATATAAACATTATCTTGATCTTCGAATGCATCATAAAACTGAACAAGATTACTATGTCCTGCCAAGGCTCTCAATATTTTTACTTCCCTTCTTACATCCTCAATTGCAATAGCTGTTGTCATCTGCCAAACAATAAATAAATCAGAGTAAGATGCAACAGTGTGCCATTTAAGGTGAAAATGCAGATCTCAATGAAGAGCAACAATATCATCAACTAAAGCTCAAATTGTGGAAAAAGTGAAACAGTTGTAAATATCATACGAAACACATTTTTTTAAAGTCTGTGGCGAGTTCCTAGACCAGCTGTATGGTTAGTCAAAGCTTCTTTAATTTGAAAGATCCATCATTACAAGATAACTATAAGAATGAATCCTTGAAACAAAAAAGGAGTGTACAGTGTCCCTTTTGAATTTTGATCAATCAAGGTTTAAACTTTAATGTATCATTACCCAGGTACCCAAAAAGGGAAATTCAAATGGTTTATTAGGCAATTCAAGTAAAAAAGATCAAACTCAGTGCACTTTTTACAGCACAAAAACTCGCGAAAGTTTATACGAATACAAAATTGAGCAAAATCAAGCAAGAGCCAGAGAGGCGGGGAGACCTTGGACTTGGGAATAACTTTAACAGCAACTCGTTGGCCCTTAAGGTCACCCTTTCTACAGGTAGCAGAGCAAGTATACCCAAAATGCCCTCGCCCAACTTCTTCCCCGATCTCATACCTACTAGTAAAATGTTTTGCGAACCCAAAACTCTTGTCCAAGTCAGCCCCTTCCGTCTCCTCGCCTTCAGGGATCGCCGGTGTATTGGGCTTCACACTCCCGTGCCGCCGCAAAAGAAACGACTTTATATGCTTCGCCGGCGACGGCGGCGGGAAAGGCCGCTTGAACAACCTAGCGGGCGTGGACCCATCACTCTTGGAGGCCGTAGAACGCCGTCCCGGAGATTTCTTCGAAAATAAATAGTGCGCTGGGCTGGGGCTGTAGAACGGAAAGAAAGGAGACTTCTTGCCGGAGTTGGAGGCGTCGTGAGCCGGAGTTTCTAGGACTTGCGGCGCTTCTAGGGTTTCACGAAGAGAATAAGGATTGGGTTTGTTAGATTTGGAGGTGCAAGCACCCATAGTGTAAAATTGGAAGGCTAAGCAGCGAATTCCAGTGGCATCCTTGGTGAATTCTTCAAGAATGCAGCCCTCCTATAACAACTACTCACCAGCTTGATTGAGGAAACTGTGAAGACTGGAAACGGAGAAGAAGAAGATAGATGTACGCTGAGGATGGGTAATGATAGGAAAAAGGAAGGTAGAAAAAGACGAGACGGGAAGCTTTAGCAGAAAGAGATAGAGAGATGTATAGATTGATTTATGTTTTTTCATTTTTGTTGTATGTATAGATTTATACTGTCAGACAGTGACTCGCGTATGAGGTGAAGGGTGTCGTAGATGGTTCGCGTATGAGGTGAAGGTGCGTTTGGGAAAGGGGTTTGGACTGAAAGGGGTTATAAATAATTTATAGATTATTTTGAATATTTCTTTCTAAAATTTAGGGGTGGGCAAAAATACCGAACCGGTATGGTACCGAACCGAAAAACAGGGTTTGAAAAACGGATCTCAATTTTTTTGTCTCGAACTGGACCGTACCGGTTCTAAACAATGTCATCACCGGTTCTCATAAAATGAGAACCGTTACCAGACCGAACTGGACCGAAGTATTTATAATTAATTAAATTTACGTTTATACCATTACTTTGACTAGTGCTTTCATACTTTCAGCGTCTTTGCTATTTCATAGGAAGGCTGGAACCGGATCGATATAAGGTATAATTATTTAAATTAGTACTAATGTAGTTTATCTGAGATTTATTAATTATGCAGTACTACCTCAGTTCCAAATTGATTTGCAAAATTTACTTTTCTTGGTTAAATAGTTTCATTTTATTCACTTAATTAGAATGTCAAATTTTAATTATATTTAATTTCGAGTTTGCAACTTTAAAGAAATTTTAATGTAGTTTTTGAATATGTAAATTTTAATTGGTAAAAACTGAATTAATTATCAATAAAGAAGATTTAACTTCGACATTGGTTGACCAAAAAATATTGACTTTGCATAAAATTTGGGACGGAGGAAGTATGAAAGTTGATAAAATGTGTGAATTTTTGGAGAATGGCTAAACTTTAATTTCCCCTTAAACACTTGAAAAAAGTGGCATTGTTTGATATTGGTATGACATCATACCGTCCCGTTTGAAAATGGAACTGTACCGAATGGGTATAGATCTAGGACCGAACCGAACTGAACCGTTTGAATATTAACGGTACGGGTACGGGTTCGGCCAAATATTGGACCGAACCGGACCGCGCCCACCCCTACTAAAATTTGTTAGGTAACTCCAATTTCATTAGACTGTTATGCACTCCGTAATTTCAAACCTAATCAGTTAAATGGGATACGATAATTAAATGAATTTCAATACATTCACGTTCTATTCAGTAACATAAATAGAAAAATGTTGAAAATTTTAACTTTTAAAAAACGAATAAATAAGTTTGTGTATAATGTGGTATCTCTTATAAGTATGTGTATCTCTTATAAAAATTCCACAAAAATACGGGTTTTATTTTAAAATCTAAATTGTACACATCACATAACAACATATTGTAAAAAGAAATAAAATTATTTTCATATTTAAGTGGCAAATCTGATTACTACATTAAAGAATAATTCGTTATAGTAAATGACACGTACGAGGTCTTGAGTTCAAAACCCGCTAGGCACATACGAGTTTGAAACTCAATGGCTCAGCCTTGGTTACTCCAGGCCCCCCCGGTCCCCCTCACCCAACCACCACCCCGGAGAAAAAAAAGTCAAAAAAATGACACTAACGAAATTACTAATAGACTTTTCAAAAATTTCACATAATTTATATCAAGCAATAAACTTCAACAAAAGCAATTTCGTGTGTGGGAAGATTTCCCCGACCACAATTAGGAAGTTGGAAAAGAACTTGGGTATGATAAAAGGTACTATTCCTATGAAGTATTTGGGGTCAATCGTTCATAAACTATAAACAAAGTTACATTATGTGCACATATTATTCAGGTTTTTTATAAAAGGTTAAATGCCTGGAAGCAAAGAAATTTGAATCAAGGGGGAGATTGATTCTGATCAAACGTATCCTTAGCACTTTTCATTTACATATTCTAG
This sequence comes from Cuscuta epithymum, assembly GCA_945859915.1. NCBI lineage: Eukaryota > Viridiplantae > Streptophyta > Magnoliopsida > Solanales > Convolvulaceae > Cuscuta > Cuscuta epithymum. The sequence goes on from CAMAPF010000938.1 coordinate 4,166,372, forward strand.
ATGTTGATACCTTGCCCAAATCAATTATTACTTATTAGGATGATTGGGAGAAAGATGGACACATTTTTGTGGGGATTTACTGTTAATAAACATAATTATCATTGGCTAAGGTGGAAAGGCATCTATTTACCTGCAGCAGATGGTGGTTTGGGTGTTAGATCCTTGACTGACATTGAAAGAGCTTGCTCTCTTAAGTTATGGTGGAAGTGGAAATGTAAAGACAGTCACTAATCTATGTTTTGTCATGCTAGATATCTTAGAGGTCATAATCTGAAACCTAAAGCCACTGATTCTATAATCTGGAAAAGGATTTGTTCCACTAACAGATATGATCTGTCATTAACCTCAACTGTGAATGGGGGTTGCATTTGGTTACCTAGTAGTAATGGAACTTTTACGCTTTCTTCTGCTTTCAAGGAGATCCGTTGGAGCAAGTGTAAAGCATTCTCCTTTCAGCATTCCTGAAATAAGAAGCAAAACATCAACATACAACTATTTCAGTGAAAATTATAGCACAAATTCCTTCCATGATCAGGCCCGTGCCTTATGTAAGGCTAGAGAGGCCCAAGCCTCAGAGCCCCGAAAAACCTAAAAAATTAGGGGCCCATTTTTTCTTACTTTACTATTATACCTATATCTATGTATTTTTCAGAAATTTTCTAACTTTATATTGATTTGCTCAATGTTAAATGTGTGAATTTGTAATTTTTCAAATGCTAGTTGATTGTTTTTATTATTATTTAGGTTTATCAATATTGCAATTATAGAATTCTCACTTCACAATTAATCAAATTATATAATTTGTATTTGTAGAATTGTAGAGAAGATCACTAGTATATATTGTTAAGGATTTCAATAAATTATAGGGAAAATGGAAACTAATAATCCAACCTTTTAGCGGTCTTCTTACAATAGTCCCACCTTTTGATTATTCATGAATAATCCAACTTTTGCACCTCATCTTCATTCACTGGTCCCTGACCGGTTGATGACCTGCCATTCCAAGTTATTTTCTTATCTTTGTGAAAGGTGAGATTTATGGTATAATAGTTTGCAAAGATAAGAAAATAACTTGGAATGGTAGGTCATCAACCGGTCAGGGACCAGTGAATGAAGATGAGGTGCAAATGTTGGATTATTCATGAATAATCAAAAGGCGGGACTATTGTAAGAAGACCGTTAAAAGGTTGGATTATTAGTTTCCATTTTCCCTAAATTATACTACGTATATGTTAAGGATTTCAAAAGAGGAAAAATAAATCCCGTATTGAATCATTAACTCAAAGTCAAGCAAGAGATATTAATAAGTACTTGATTTCGAATAAAGCAGCCACTTCGGAAAGCACATCCTCACAAAATGTAACATTACATTTTTAAAGTGTACGACTTTTGTAAATTGTAACATTACATTGTTACAGTGTAAGACTTTTATTTAAGAATTGCGTTTTTGCGATATTTAATCATTAAATTTTTATGAATAAAAACATTAGGCACATGGCCCATTTTATGAAGCTCGACTCAGGCCCGAATTTAGGTAGGACCGGCACTGCTTCCATTTCAAGATTGCTTCTCTTACGGGTCCTAATTATATGCGTCAAATTATGATTTCTTGGTGGTTGCAGGCTGGTTCTAAGTCAATTTTGGATTGTGGCATGGCACATTTGGAATGCCTATGCTAAGTTGATTTGGGAGATCTAGTTGAATCTCCATCGACCAATTTTGTTATACATCAAATTCGGCTTTACGCACAAGATTGGTCCTCTAGACTTTGTAAGATCGATTCAGGCTATTGTTTTGATTTGTGAAGGAAGAACAATTAATCCCAAAATCGTTTTGATCTATCACGACTAAGCTTCACATGTGAAACGGTAGTTACCTCTGATGGGATTTAAACTTAATGTGGTTGCATCTCTCTCCTCTGGTGGTGCTACAGGTGGGGCGGTGATGAGAGATACATCTAGGAAATTAGTCTTCACACTACACTTTCCTATTTTGGTCGTATTTAGTATGAAAGTGGAGATGAAGGCTTTACGAATATCGGTTTCTTGGGATATGTGTATTCAAGTTCATTTGCCGCAAAATTTCTACTTTTGGTTTTAAAGCTAAAAACCCGACAAGTCATTTTTTTTTAACAAAACCGGCTTGTATTAAAATATCAGAATCCTCACAACTGACATCAAGACCACATAAAATAGACAAACTACTAAAACCACAAATCATACGCTCTTAGACCAGTTTTAGAATCAACCATCTCAAAAGAATCAATTTGCTAATCCCCATATGGATAATTGTAAGCCGATCATGATCGACCTAGAATCCTTGTCAACTATCCTATCCTAAACTTGACCCTCAACAAAAATAAAAATAAAAAGAGAGAGACCATTGGCAAAAACACCAAGCCAAAACACCAACAATAAACCTTACACAAAAAAAAAAAAAACAAAAATAATTGAGAAAGAAAAAGAACTATTAAGAAAAGCACTAGGCAAGCGTAGAAATCCAAGCCCACGTCTTCCATGTTTTTTTGCTCGTCCACCACCATGAGACCAACATACATCTTGATTTTCCTGCTCCTGAGACTCCAAAACACGTCATCTCTTCGGTTCCTCCACTTGACTAGCGGTTGTTCCCTCCCTCGAACTCTTGGAAGATTTCCTTTGTAAAGTTATTATAGTTGAGTTTGCCTCCTAAAACTGTTAGCCATGGACCATAAGGTTTGATTGACTCACCAACTCCCTTGTTATATTCTAAGGGACAAAAATGATTTGCATGTCCAATAAGACCACAAACAAAGCAAAAATTTAGTAATTTTTTATATTTGAGATCTACCCAGAACCACTCGTCATCTTTTTTTTTAACTTCAATTTCCTCTTCAAAGTTTTGCCTATTTCCAAACACACTTTCAATCTCATATACGGCCTCCAGAGCTTCTCAAATTGACGGTCCACAATTTTAACCAATTTTGCAACCTTTTTGCAATCCTTTTTGCAACCTTTAGAGTAAAAAAACTCATAGATAAATTGTAAACTTGAATCCAAAAATCTACTTCAAAAATTCAAAAATTGTAAACTCGATAAGAGGAACCTTCAATGGCACCTCACCTCCCTGTAAAGCATGCAAAACTAACACAATTTGCTCGAAAAACCATGGACCATTCTCTAGAACAGGATTCACATCAACCACACGAAAAAAGTAAAGAAATGTCTTTTTTCGGCAATTTTCTTAATTGAAATCCCTCGCACTGGACGCCAAAGTAATGCCATAAGATCTCTAAAGAAAGGGAATTTCACTATTTTTTGGTAACCAGTCTTCCAACAACCGCAAAAGTTGTCATGTTAATATCTCCTTCCTTCGGTTCCTCATCTAGGTCAATAGTAATGCCTTCATTCCCCTCCTCTAGAAGCATACCTTGATAATTATGCACCAGGTCTAGAAGCATCATCGAAAATGTAATTAAATGAAATATCATTCTAAACTCAAAATAATAGGTTAATAGTTGGGTTTTTAGCATTTTATTATTTCAGTTACGAAGTGATTACATTTCAAAAATCACAGTAGGAAGAGCCAAATGATCACTGGCCAATTTGAATTTTGTGGGTCAATCTGGTCAATGCCAAAAGTCGGTCAATTATCTTATATTTGTACATCTAAGTAATATTAAGCATATAATATTTTTTTTTATCCCGGAAGGTAAACCACCAAAATCGGTGGTTTACATTTGCCAGTATTTTATTAATAGATGGAGAGAGTACAATCAGAGAGGGGGGCTAGACCAAAACCTCTCAGAAAAAGAATTCAAATACATGAAGTGATAAAAAGATGAATAAAATGAAATAAATGAAACGAAACATAAGTTAAAGAAAAAGACGGAGCTCCTGAAAATTGATGAACAAATTAGGCAACCCTAATTTTAGGACAACCTGCTACGTCCAGGTGAATAGCCCCCTTAATACGGACGAACATCTGATCTTGGCTGAGGAAGAGCGTGGGAGCTGGAGAAGAGACCTGAGCTTGAGCAATTAGGTGTGCGGCTTCATTCGCCTCTCTGTAGCAGTGGAGGAAAGTGTAGTGGTGGTAGTCACTATAGTACGAATTGGAAGAGCATGGTGAGGGAAGCTTGGGCTGGCGGTGCCGTGAAGAATAAGCGTGATAGCAGTCAGCGAGTCAGATTCAATTTCCACGTCTGTGTATCCCGCCCCACACAACCAGTGAATAGCAACAAAAATGGCATTGAGCTCGACCTCCAAACATGTTTGGGCTCGGAGAGGAAAGCTTTTAACAAAGATGAAATTACCTCTCCATCTCTAAGAATGGCACCACCAGCACATGATTCAAGTTAAAAGCAGTGTCAACATTCATTTTGAAGGTACATTAAGGTTTCTTCCAATTAACTATTAGAAACTTTGTAGTGTGAATCCTCTGATCTTATCCATAGGTAACACCCCTTCATGTTTAAGAAAACCAGGTGGCGTACTTTCTTTAGGGAATTTGACACCCGCTGCCCATTGATAGATATAGTCTTTCACCATCTTCATAAGAAAACTTGGGTTAAAGCTATTGGAGTTATTATCCCAATAATAGGAAGTAAAACATTTCCAAGTGCGTCACATTATGATTCCAGGAATGACATGCTTATAAACATCAATGACCGATTTAGAACCTGCTTCAAGCCACCAGGCAAAGCTTATTTGGCGATGAGATACTGTCATGTGAGGAATAGGAATCATAAACACGCCCATAAAGAAATCCCAAATGGGTTTAATTTGAGTGTGCATGAATAGAAAATGTAAGAGGTGGTGATGTTATCTATTCTGCAAAAGGGGCATTGGGTAGGAAATTAACCACATAATACATATACATATATATAATTGAAATAAACATGCAATAATTATTCTTCATACTAATTAAGTACTGATAATACCTAATAATCATTTAAAACACTTTCATCAACAATAACAATAGCATCAAAGCTTTAGTCCCAAAAAAAATTGAGCTAGACTAACATGAATTGATACATGATACCATAGTCAAAAGCTAAGGAAAAGAAAGATAACAAAGATTAGGTACGATAAAAAAGATTAACAAAAGATAAGATAAATATAACTATAAAATAAAGATAACAACGATAATATAAAAGGATAAAAAGAATATTATATAAAATAAAATGGGTAAAAGGATAAAGAATACTCCATATTTTAATAAAGAATACTCCATGTATGAAAGTTAAAAGGATAAAAAAAGATGATAACAAATGAATCGTCTACATGAACATTCGTCTTCCACTTTGTTCTCGTAAAAAAATGTGTTGTGCATTTACAATTTGACATTACTTTCATTCTTAGATAAATATAGAAACATATCACATATTTTTTCTTTTTGGATATTAGAATTGCAATTTTATAATATAAACATGTTTAAAAGAAACATTACATAATAAACAAATTAAAACCGTCTGAAACCGAGTTTTTGCGCGTTTGCTGGATTTTCATGTCTGGTTCTGAATCTGGTTTCTCCGGATTGATCTAGTTTTCCGGTATTTGCTCATTTCTAGACTTTTAACTAACCGCACCGCTTTTTAATCCCGATCAACTCGGAAACTCCGATATGATTTTTAAACATAGTGACACGGTTGATAATTAATTGAAGTTATTATTGTATTTGCCATGAATATGTGTGTGTGTATTGTAATAAAAATGTATATATATTATGAATGACCAATCAAATACGGTCACACTATATGAATTGATTGATTGACATTTTTTAGGAATAGTACTAAATTTAATACCAAAGACAAAAATGTGACTGATTTTTCATTTCCCCGACAATGTGACTTACCTTATTTAATCTTGCATTTATTTTTTATTGTGAGTTTTTCGATTTTTATAATTAATAATTATTCAACCTTTTTAGTCACACCAATGACCGCCGCCACAAGCACCGCCGCCGCCAGTAGTGATCACATGATCACTAACATATATGTCACAAACTCACACAGTGACCGCCATTAGTGACTCTGTCACCTCAAAAACCCAAAGCATTCAGTCGCCCTCCATTATATTAGTGGCATTCCCCAACCCATAGTAAAAATGTCGTAGTGACCTACCATTGTAACTAAAAATCATTTAGTGACTCGTATCCAATGACTCATTTTTAGTGACCCGTGTTCAATAATTTCCACCCAACACTGCAATGAGTAACCCAACAACCCTAACCATCGCCTACCACCGCTCACCGAACAGTCGAATCGCTGCCAACGGTTGTACACGGGAAGCCATAGTGACCAACCCCATCAACCCCGCCCTCCTCCACTAGTTTTGCCCCAGCCTTACTAGAACTGCCCTAGCCCCACCCTAGCCCTACATCAGCCCCCGTAGAAGGGCAGAACTACCCCAACCCCCGCACAAGTGCAGAGTTGCCCTAGCCCTGCCCTAGCCCTCCTTGCGCCAGCCACTAGCCCCCCCACCCCCAACAAACTCGTCTTTGTCCCAATAATCCCTCTCCTAGCCTCACACAACACGATACCAAGCAAACCCGCCCAACTACCCCATATCTAAATCCCAAGCCGCGCGCCACCATCGTACGTCGGCCCCATTGAAAAACCTCACAGTGTCCCCCAATTCCCACCATCGTTCACCGTCTGACGCCAATCGCCAATAGAAAAAGAGAAGTGGAAAAGGGGCGGTGATGGTGCTTGAGAAATGAAGTAGCAGCGGACGGGTGATAGATGAAGCAGAAGGGGCTGATGCGTGGAAGTTGAGGCGGCGGTAAGCGGTCAATGGAAGTTCACCACTTTGAAGACATGCAATCTTAGGGTATATTAGAAGTAATTAATGACATTTACTTAAAATGAGTCATTTTTGGGAAAGTGTAAAAGGTGTCATGTTTTTGGAAACGAGAACGCTAGTAGTAATATATGTGTCATTTTTCTTGATTTTTTGGAAGATTTTTTCTTCTTCTTGATTTTATTACATGACAGATACATTTTCATATTGTTGAGTAGAAATCAATTTTTTTTTATTTATTAGGAGTAATATCTCACCCTTAAAGAATGATAATATTAAGTTTAATATTAAGTCATCTTTAAGATTACTTGTTCATAACACATACACATATGGTGCGGCAGGACCAAATGCTTGATAGTGTTGATGGACGTTCTAGTGATTGGTGGTTGTGCCTAGAGTGCAAACATCGTTCCACGTCCAATCGTTGGAGTCAAAATGACTTGACTTGCTAAATGCTATCACAGGTCAGTCAGGACTACCCGCTAAGTTTAAGCGGAGGAGCCCAACCTTAGAATCAGATGACCATGTCGTTCGAATTGTAGTCTGGAGAAGCATCATGAGCGGCGGACTGGGCCCAAGTCCCGTGAAAATGGGCGCCAGAGAGTGTGAGAGCCCCGTAGTGCCCGGACCCTGCCACACCACAAAGTTGTTATTCCTTAAAAAATACACAATTGTTATTATGATCATCTGATCAGCTCTTAACAAACACACAAAATATTACCGCTAGTTAAACATTTTGTCTATAAATAACTACAATAGCAAAGGTATTAAGGTAACTAATACACACTAAAAGTTATTACGTAGTATTAATTTATTATACCATTCTTAGTGTGTGGACCATTTGGTGATAGTTACAGCTAGGATGTTTTCTTTTGGACTGAAATTTGCTGGTCTGGTATGGTCTGGTCTGTTTAAGTCTGGTCTGGTCTGGTCTGGTCTGTTTACGTCTGGTCTGAAATGGTCTGGTCTGATAAACGTCTGGTCTCTGTGTATTTTATAACTACGAAAGTCTGGTCTGGTCTGGTCTGGTCTGGTCTGGTCTGTTTAAGTCTGGTCTGGTCTGGTCTGTTTAAGTCTGGTCTGATCTGGTTTGGTCTGATCTGTTTAAGTCTGGTTTGGTCTGGTCTGGGACTGAAAACAGTCCAAAAGAAAACATCCTTACAGAGTTACAGATATCATCAATCTTGTATCTGGAATAACCAAAGCTATCGACATTCGCAGAGCCGACGTTTAGCATGTTCAACATGCTCTACAGAACAGGGCCTCCCGATTTCTGGGGCCCCAATTCTTTAAAAAATTATTAGTATTACATAGTAATATTAGAAATAAATACTAATCAATAAAATAAAGTTTTTGTCGGTACTCTTACTCATGTTTTACTCAAATTGATTAAGCGATGAGTTGTATTGCTTTAAATCAAGTATTAAGTGATTTTTAGAATCTTTATTACATTATTTGATGAATATTCAATTGACTTCAGTATAAGTATTTCGTTTGAGTTTTTTTTCTTAATTCTTAATATTAATATGAGGGCCATGAGGCCTCCATTTTACGTTTGGAACGGGGCCTTCAAATTCATTGGACGGCTTTGTACATTCGTTAGTGTTTAATAGTATTTTTACTTTCTTCGAATAAACAAACAAGACTCATGGGGTAAATGGACTTCAAATACAACTAGTCTTTTACCCGTGCGTTGCACGGGATAATAGATTGATTATGAAATGATTTGACATTACGCAAAAGAAGTTCAATCTTGCAAATTAAGCCTTTATTCATATTTAATTATAGTAACTCTAAATTAGTTTGTATATGTTTACTTCACTAATAGGACATAGGAGTTTTTCGAGTACTACTAACCATAAAATACATTTTTGTGAGTTACATGACTTATTAATATGGGATACATGAAATGAAATTTCAACATTTCGTTTTTATTGCATAAATTTTAACACTTTAATAGCTGCTTTAGTAAGAAAAATTGTACTTTTTATAGCAAGATTTTGTACACCCTATACTTGTACCAATTCTTGAATCCAGAATATCGTTTTTTTTTATACCAAAACCACAATATATACATTCAATAGGAAATGTACATAGGCAAAAATTAATGTATAAATGTATAACTAATCTAAAATTCCTAAAAAAATCATACTACTATCATGAAAAAGAAAATTAGACTATGTTGAGTATAGCACGGATCTAAATGTATTAAAATTATCCTCTATCAGTCTATCCATTAGGAAATCTAAGCTCAAGAAGAGAATAATTGAACACCAAATTTTATCTTTACAATTGTTCCTTAAGGACGTTATCAAACAATTAGCATGTAACATCAAATTTTAAAAATTATTTAGACATTAGACATAGGTTAAAAATGGAGTATATAATTGGAACTAAACTTATTTTTTTGAAGACATGTAAATGTCCATCATGAATATGGACAATTAGATTTTTTAAAGATAACACAACTTCAAAATGACTCGTGTCAAGTAAAGCTTTCTTCTCTTTCATTTATTTGTTAAGAAATCTCTGCTTGAGAAGCAAAACAAAAATGAAATCTAGTCACATATTGCATTTATCTCTTATTGTTATCAATAAGTTCTTTGGTAATTAGATCCCGAAAACAAATAACACTAATGTGTTCTTTAAAAAACAAAACTGGAATCCATAAAAAATGGGAAGTTAATCTTGATTTCTAGTGGGCCTCAAACGGAGAGTACGTATATCGTACATCCGGGTGTACGGGTGAGAACCGTACATCCAGGCTTTTTTTAAATTTATTAAGCTTCAGTCCATTTTAATAACCCAGTTTGAATAGAATTAAATGAATCCCACGGATGGCCCATAAAAAGGCCCAATTAAAAGAAAGACAGTCCATTTAATTAAAACAATCTATTTTTTTCGGTGGCAGTTTTGTAATTTAAGCGAAAAATAATGGCTTCCGCTAAATGAGCAACATTGTCGTTTTGTTGAGCATCTCACATATTGTATTGAGTATTATGAGGCTAATAATGAGTATCGCGATCTCTGCTTCATATCTTCTATTTTTTCTGCTATAAAAACTTAATCCGTATTAAATTATATCTAAAATTCACTACTATTAATTTCAATATGCGAGTCTAATGTAATATGATACTTTTGAAATATGCATTGATATGACATTTTAAAAATGAGCATAACATCAATATCAAATGATCATACATAACTAACAAAGTGCACGTTGATATGAAAATCGTAAGGTTTGTTAGTTGAACATCATGACATTTTAAATGAGCATCAAACCTCAACTATTGAGATGAAAATCACGACTTCTGGAGAATGAGTAATAATGAACTTTTAATGAGCAACCTAACTATTCTGTTGAGTATTAGGAGTCTAATATTCAGAATCGTGATCTCTGCTTTACAAACTTCTAATTCACTTTTTTTGTTATTTTTTATCGTAAGGGTTGTTAGTTAAACATCACGACATTTTAATTGAGCATCAAACATCTGTTATTGAGATGAAAATCATAGTTTCTTGTGAATGAGCAATAATGAACTTTTAATGAGCATCAATCCTATTATGTTGAGTATTAGGAGTCTATCATAAATTAATACTTTTAAAAAATGCATTGATACGACATTTAGAAAATGAGCATAAAATGAGTATCAGATGAGCATATGTAACTTACAACATGAGTATTAATGAATTTGGTAGCTAATTGGTTGGTTAAACATCACAACATTTTCATTCAGCATCAAAACTCCTCTATTAAGATTGATGAAAATCATGATTTCTATTAAATGAGCATTAATGAATTTTTAATGAGCATCAGGCCTATAGAAATGAGCATATGTAAATTATATCATTTAGAAAATGAGTACCAGATGAGCATAGTAACTTACAAAATGCGCATTGATGTGAAGATCATAAAATTTTTTAGTGGAATATCACGACATTTTAATTGAGCATCAAACATCCTCTATTGAGATCAATGAGCATTAATGAATTTTTAATGAGCATCAGACCTATACAAATGAGCATTCGTAACTTACAAGATGATCATTGATATGAAAATTGTATGTTTTGTTTGTTGAACATCAAGATATTTTCAGTGAGCATCGAACCTCCGTTATTGGGTACTAGAATCATGCAATTGAGTATCGTGGTTTGTGGTCTCGTGTCTATAATCAAATTCTATGCGAATCTAATGTAATATGAGACTTTTGAAATATACATGGATAAACATTTTAAAATAAGCATAACAAAGGTACTAAATGGACATACATTACTTCAAAATGAGTTTTCAAAAATTGAAATGTTCATTTGTATATATTTATTCTTTTTAGACGCTATAATTATTTGAGTTTAAAATAAAGAAAAAAAGAAAAAAGACAAAAAAGTAAACTAACTAAAGTAAAAGTTACGAAAAAGTAAAATAAAAGAAACGAAGAGAAAAAAGAAAGAAGAGAAAAAAAGTAACGAAAAAGTAAAATAAAAAAGACAAATCAAATACGTAGTATACAACAAACTAGGATGACGGGATGGAGGGTAAAAATGAAAAAGAATGGCGGCTGAAATAAATAAAAGCAACGGGGAGTGAGGGAATGAGGAAGAATCAGGAATAGAGATGGATGAGAGAATGAGTCTGCCACGTCATTTAAAAACCGGGTGTACATGTACACCCGGGTGTATAATATAACTTACGTCAAACGGAGCACCGAGGTGAGAGTTATCCCCATTTTAATGCAACTCATTTTCTGTCGAGCTTTTCTTCAAAATCAGCCACATCTTGTGAGAAACTCGCCATTCAGTCCTAAAGAATCTCGTATAGATCCACCACATTGAAAGACTTTGGAATATTCATGTCTCTGGGAAGATCAATTGCATATGCATTATCATTAATCTTTTCAAAATCTTGTAAGGGTCATATTTCCTCCGCTTCAGCTTGTTGAAGAATCCAACAGAAATCTCTTCTTCCTTAAAAATATTATCACCTTGTCGCCTTCTTTAAACAACTTCTGGCATGTTTTGTATCAACAATTTTCTTGTATTCTCATTTTTGGCTTCAAGTCTTGCTTAAACATCAGTCTACATATCACGTACTTGAGTTACCATATTCTCTCATGCTACATGTCTATAGGCTGCCAGTAAATCAAAGAGAAAGGGGGTTAGCAAGTAGCTTAATAGACTGCATAATTTTATGCAAATTTGGCTTGTGCCAGTGCCACATCCCATTGATTAAGTTTGTCTCTACTAATGCTACGAAGCAGATTGTCCAACCTGCGATTGAGGTTCTCCATTTGCTTAAAAGATTCATCATACTTTTCTGCAGGAAGATAGCCATAGTTGGTATCAGTGGCGGATCTAGGCATCGAGGGTCAGTGTATGCACTAATACACATATGCTACATCCGTCCCTTAAAACTTTAATTGCCAAGTTTGACCGGCACATGGATTAATAAAGTAAAAACTGTGTGGTTGATGTTTGTGCATAGGAGAGAGAATTAACTGGAATCACAAATTCTTTACTTAAAAGGGAAAGTTACAAAGTTAGTGGGATATCCAAAAAAGGAAAGTTGGCAAAGTTTTAAGAGACGGAGGGAGTATGTAACAGTACTAGTAGTATACCACATGAGAATAATTAATGATGTCAAATACATGACTTTTTATGTACGGAATTTAAACATTATATTCTAATACTTAATATTTCATTGACGACACTTTTCTAGTCCATAAGAGCAAAAACTAATATTGCGTCTGCGATGTTTTACTTGGGCTGAAATTTGTTGGTCCGGACAGGTTTTGGTCCCCTAAAAATATCGGATCTCTGTATATTTTATAACTATGAAACTTTGATCTGACTTGATCTGTTTAAATCTGATCTGGTTTGATCTGGGACCGAAAAAAGTCCAAGTAAACGCATTCTTGATGGTTTAGATGCTAAATAAATTGATACATTAGAGATTATAATATAAACTTTTTTTTTGAAGGCATAGGCCATGTTTGGCACACAAAAGTCTCTGCCTTCTAGCTTCTCTGTTCTTTAAAAAGACCTTAAAAGACTCTAGTTGTATGTTTGGCATGACATTTTTAAGAACTTTTCAAAAATTAAAAGATCTTTTTTGAGATGCTACCGGGTGTAGCATCTGAGAAAAGCTCGTGACTTTTAGTATTAATTAGTCCTAACAGCTTGTATACCAAACCGAACTAAATCAAACAGTCAGCTTTTTACCAAACAGCTATCACCTTTTCTTTTTAAGATCTTTTCAGTCACTAAAAGCTAACAGATACTAAAAAGCTCACAAATGTATCTTTTTCAGTTAGTTGTGCCAAACATACCCATAATATAGACATGTTAAAATAGTACTCGGTAATAAGGATTTCATCATTTATTCTTACAGAATTAAAAAGCCTTAAACGAGAAGAAGTCAGTTGCTTTTTAGTTTTTACTTTTTGAGATAGTTGCCGATTAGGGGGCGGGTGGGTATTTAAAGGTCTTGGACATTTGGACCTCAAATCCATCATGGCATCATCCCAAACGGCCCATAATAAATTACAACAAAAGTGATAGCGTATGATCACAATAGCCATTTCAAGAAGAGTAAGGGAAGCATTTTAAAAAAACTGACATGTAGCACCAGGGTGAATTGATCCTCCAACCTGTAGCACTGGTAGAACTTTAATTGCCTAATACCACCGCATAGGCTAAACACACTTTTTGAGGTGTAGCCTATGCTTACCCTCCATATAGGGTAGGTCCGCCCCTGGTTGGTATAACGGGTTAAAACAATTCTAAAGGAATAAGTAATGAAAGATTCATCACCACTAATTTTCATTATTATGTTTTTAATAGTCAAGAGAAAATATGTTTTTAGCATCCTCGGAGTAAATTTAGTGCTTGAAAAACCCATCATATCATACTGCTTTCCTTGGGTCTCAAAATATGAAAAAATATCATTCGTTCATAAGAGAAGAACCTCTAGAACCATCCCAAAATAAGTCTCAAAAACTCAAAACACTTTCTTGCCCTCATTCAGAATGCATGCAATAGAAATAAGTTAAAACTTTGTCCTAACAGTGAGATTCCCCAGCATGTTACATTTCATTAATTAAAGGGAGAAATACATCTATTATAAAATGAGTGAATAAGTATGTAATAAACATTGCTCTCTTAGTGGTTGGAATATAAAAATAAAGCAAACTTTCATTAAAACTTGTAAATAGACAATGAAAGTAATACATCCAAGCAGAGCCACTAAATACCATGGAACAGTATGCTAAAAAAAGTGTTATAAAGGCATTGCAAAACAAACCTTAAATCCGGTATGCTGCCAGTATAGATTCCCATGAAACCATAAAGGATTATAAGTACAATAATAGTCATTCCATGAGAAAGAATTGAAAATATAATTATTCATTTCATGGGTTATACAATCACGGTTTGTAATAAAGCATCTAAATAGGTCACTTTTTTTATCCTTAGTATATACACCATACCACTCTCTATTTTGCACTTTGGTACGTACTCATCAAATAAAAGTATACTGTATACATTCAGGGCTCCATCTAAGTCTTGGAATAGTGATTCCTAGTATTAACATGCTTCCAAAATTTATGTACTGATGTACTATAATCTACAAAAGCTCACATGAGAAAGAGCATATATTGGCAAATTAACTTGTAATGTTAATGTAATCTTTATTACATTATTTGATGAATATTCAATTGACTTCAGTATAAGTATTTCGTTTGAGTTTTTTTTCTTAATTCTTAATATTAATATGAGGGCCATGAGGCCTCCATTTTACGTTTGGAACGGGGCCTTCAAATTCATTGGACGGCTTTGTACATTCGTTAGTGTTTAATAGTATTTTTACTTTCTTCGAATAAACAAACAAGACTCATGGGGTAAATGGACTTCAAATACAATAGGCAAGTAAAAATTAATTATTAATTTGAACAGTCAAGAGAGAATCAAATAAAATTTTAAAATACATGGTAGACACTTCGTATATTACGTATGTTATTTTGCTCAATCCTGAACGATTTAAAATGTACTGTATCACATCAAATTGGATTGTGTTTTATATGGAGTAGAAAAAACGGTCGACGTTTCCTCCCAAAACAATGATCAAGCATAACATCACCATTGGCATTATGTGTTTTCCATATACATCATCACTATTTTTTTGATCATATATACATATTCACTAATTAGTAATTATGATGTTTTCTTTTAGGCTGAAATTTGCTGGTATGGTCTGGTTTGGTCTGTTTAAGTCTGGTCTGGTAAACGTCTGGTCTTTGTGTATTTTATAACTACGGAAGTCTGGTCTGGTCTGGTATGTTTTTGTCTGGCCTGGTCTGGTCTATTTAAGTCTGGTCTGGTCTGGGACTGAAAACAGCCCAAAAGAAAACATCTTTACTGCATCAATCTAAAAGGAGACTACACATGATGTTTTCTTTTGAACTGTTTTAATCCCAGATTAGACCATACCAGACCATACCAGACTTGAACAAATCAGACCAAACCAGACTTAAATAGACCAGAACAGATCAGACCATACTTGGATAATTATAAAATACACAAAGACTACACATTTACAGTACCAGACCAGACCCAACCAGACCAGACCGGACTTAACCCGACTAATAAATTTTGGCCCAAAAGAAAACACCCTAAGTTTATGAGTTTTGGCAAAGATTATTTTCACATAATTTTTAAAATTAGAGCCTGTTTGGTGGTTAATTTATCAACCATTTCCCCCTAAGTGTGTAACTCTGGATTTCAGGATTGTGTAATAATCAAATTAAGTAAAATTGGGTTACTTTTCTGTCCGAATTAAATGTAGAAAATCATTAGCTAGTTTTCATATAATTATTTCTTTATTTCATAATAATATAATATATTTTGAATTTAATTTTTCATAATTCAGTAGATTCAATCAGTTTAGCCACTTTTGCTAGAATTTCACCAATCTCAATAGATTCAATCCATTTCATTAATTTGATTGCTACCAATCGAACTCTAAATATCAAACAATTAAGTTTTAGAAATGAAAATGGTTATTGCGGTAGCTGCTCTAAGAGCATCTTCAATGGTATAATGTGCACGGTGCACACGTGGCATGATAGATGACCACATAAATATTAGTAAATAAATTATTTCTCTCCTTATTTGAATGATTTTATACAGTTTAGGTAAGTTTTTCTCCACAATGTCAAGGAGACCGTCTAATGTTGACATTGCAGGGAAAAACTTACCAAAATTGTATAAAATCATTCAAATAAGGAGAGAAATAATTTATTTGCTAATAATTATGTGGCTATCACTCATGCCACATGTGCACCGTGGACATTATAGCATTGAAGATGCTCTAATTGAAGGAATGTTTAGGAGAATTTAAGCGAGAGTTCAAATAAAATTATCTGCATAGCCAACTGAATCAATGTAGGAGTAAATAGAAAAGGAAATATTTTGTGCTTTGTTCATTTGTTGCATTATCAATGCACTTGGTTTTTCTTTACAGAGATTATCTATTCTAGGTAACAAATAAATAGATTAGTCTCAATAATAATTATCTTTTGTTGTCATTAAGGATGTTTTCTTTTGGACTGAAATTTGCTGGTATGGTCCGGTCTGATCTGGTCTGGTAAACGTATGGTCTCTGTGTATTTTATAACTACGGAAGTCTGGTCTGGTCTGATCTGATCTGGTCTGGTCTGGTCTGGTTTGGTCTGATCTGGTCTGGGACTGGAAATAGTCCAAAAGAAAACATCCTAACTAATACATTAAAGAACGATACAAATTACCTAAAATATGATCAAAATATGATTACTTCTTTCATAAGAAACAGAAACTGGCTAAGAGCATCTCCAATACTCTAATGTGCACGGTGCACATGTGGCATGAGTCATAGCCACATAAATTATATTAGCAAATAAATTATCTCTCTCCTTATTTAAATGTTTTTATACAATTTTGGTAAGTTTTTTCCTGCAATGTCAACAACAATGTCAACATTTAGACGGTCTCCTTGACATTGTGGAGAAAAACTTACCAAAACCATATAAAATCATTTAAATAAGGAGAGAAAGAATTTATGTACTAATATTTATGTGGTCATCTCTCATGCCACGTGTGCACCGTGCACGTTATAGCATTGGAGATGCTCTAATGGTAAAATGTGCACGGTGCACACGTGACATGAGAAATAGCCACATAAATATTAGTAAATAAATTCTTTCTCTCCTTATTTGAATGATTTTATACAGTTTTGGTAAGTTTTTCTCTACAATGTCAAGGAGACCGTGTAGATGTTGACATTGGTGTTGACATTGCAGGGAAAAACTTACTAAAATTGTATAAAATCATTCAAATAAGGAGAGAGATAATTTATTTGCTAATATTTACGTGGCTATCACTCATGCCACATGTGCACCGTGCACATTATAGCATTGAAGATGCTCTAAGTGAATTAGGTAGTATTTTGAAAGGACATTGACAAAAAATTTAGACAATAAAGAAATTCGACAAAATCATGAAATAGATGTAATACTTTTTGAAAGGAGGTTTCTATTATTATATCAAGTCAATCTCAGAGTTAATATTCCCTCTAGTACGTTTCTTACAAAGATTTGAACAATCCCATTACTAGGAAATAATCTAGTCATCAAGTGAGCTACTCCATTTCCTTTTCTCTTTACATGAGAAAATTTAATAGCATCAAATTGAGAGCTAATATAGAGTATATCATCGAGGAGAATTCCAAAGGCAGTGTGATCCGCATTCCTCATCTCTGCTGCTATGATGAAGCTCAAAGAATCACTTTCCAAAAAAATATTTCTGAAGCCCATTTGATTTGCCAAACTCATACCAAATGCGCATGTTGTATACTTCGCCAAACCCGCCTCCCAGCATACTTCATCCTTTTAACTCTCGCTGCTAGCACTCTACCATGTTCATCTCGTATAACAGCTCCCAATCTAATTCCACCATCCTTAAGGATAACTGCATCATAATTCACTTTTATGAATTCGGTGGGTGTTTTACTCTCATTCTCATACTTTAGTCCCGAAAATCAGCTTGGAGCACTATAGACATTTGTAGCATATTTTTGATAGTCCTCAACATAGCATTGGAAACCCGCTCTAATTAGCTCCACTTTTGGTTCACTTTGTTCAAATATAGCTTTGTTTCGACATGTCCAAACCACCCAACAGCTGGTTATAAAACCATATAACCCCTTCCACATGTGCTCCATCACCCAATTAAGAACCTCAACAAATGAAGTTAAAGGCGCCTCTTGAAACATCTTTCCCCAGACTTCATCTTGCCATGTTTTTCTAGCAAATTTGCAGGAAAAACATAAGAATTAGTGTTTCAATCGACTCAAAACAAATTGTACAGAAAGGTACCTCAGTAATGTGACTTTTCCATGGATATTCAGGTTCAAGATGGATATTTTCATTGGTGGACACCCAGATAACCATGTATCCTCCCATACTTTAATGTTTAACCCATTCCCTACCCACCACATGAGACCCTCCAATAGTAATGATTTTTCTCCCCAAATACTCCTCCAAGTGTAGCTAGGATCATAGCCCCTTGCTGCCTCCACAAATTCATCATTTTTGAAATACTTTGTTTGAGTACTTGCGCAACAATCGAGCTAGATTTATTCATAAGCCACCATCCTTGCTTTGCTAATATGGCTTGATTAAAAATTGCAAGGTCCCTAAAACCCATACCAACTTCACTTTTGGGTTTGCAAAGTTTTTCCCAAGACAACCAGTGTATTTTCTCTCCCCCTTGTGCTCCCCACTAAAATCTCGCCATCATCGCATGTATATCATCAATAACCTCATCGGGAATTTGGAAGATGGATGTAGTACTTTTGGTATTTAGAAAACACTCTCAATAAGTTTTAATTTACATTTTCATCCTATCTTTCATATTTTAACATTTTCTCTTTTTTATATCTGCTCTTTTATACATTTACATATTTTCACTCCTATTTATTACACTTTTTCTAATACGCTATGACAACACAATGAACTTTTGTAATACGGGGCAGTGATGCTCTCATTGACTTTCTATCTTCGTAAGGCGCTAGTTGACTTTAAACTCAGTCATAGTGTTGTAATTGACACCAATCTTGGATTCTTGGCGTATTTTCACGGTTTTTTCCTACTAAATAAGATTTGTTGTGACATTGTGTGTGATGTATTCTTATATTTGAGTTTGTGTGCATCTTTATTGATTTGTTAAATGTTTCTAAATTTATATACAATTTGGTGTCTGTAATTCTGATAAGGAACAAGTATATGTAGTTGACGAGGAAATAAACTACGATAAACAAAATAGGGGCGATTCAAAGGCGGGGGATACTCTCCAAAAGAAGCAGAAGCTGCGTCGATCCGGGAAGCTCTTGGCCGGTTAAAGGAAGCAGCTGGGATCATGTCGATTTAGAGTCGAATGCACTAAAGGCAATTAATTTAATCAATGGTTGATGTGTCTCTTCTTCTTTTGGATTTCCAGTGGATGACATTCCAAAGCTAACTAATACTTTTAACGATATCACTTTTAATCATTTAATCATATGGAGAGATCAACCCAAATTTCACATAGCCTTGCTAAAGCCTGCGAGTTCTATGTGTGGTTGAAATTAGGGGTGGGCATGGTTGGTTAACCGTACTTTGGTTAACCAATTTACGGTTAACCGAGATTTCGGTTAATGTATTTACAACATCATTAACCGTACCGTAATGATGGTTAACCGAATAACAATTAACCATGATATAGGTTAACCATGAATTGGTTAACCGAAAAACCGTCTTAGCCTCTTAGGAAAAGGTTAAGAGATACTAACGACCTGGGTGGCTGGGTTCCATCTTAGTGCATCAGCATGGCATACGTATGGAATTAATAACTAATAGATTCAATTATTAATCAGTTAGTACGTATAGAATTAATCTTTCGTGTATGGATTTTAGTTCATACTCCGTATTTGTTTTCAATTATTACTTCAATTAGAAATTCTTGTAGATAACCACTACCTGACCAGGTAGCCGGTTAGTTGCTAGGCTTTACACATTTCACGCACAGCCAATTTCCTCTCGGCCAATGGCCATTGGCTTGTATTAATTCCAGTAAATTAATTAAATAATCATCTATTGATACTTCAATTTATATATACTAAACGTAAATGGAGAAAACATTTTCGGCTAAAGCTTATTGTGACATAAATTTGAAATAATATTTTAACTACTTTGAATTACCGGTTAACCGGCGGTATTTAATTTAAAAACCGTAACCGTACCGTGAACCGTTTTACTCTTTCGGTTGGTTAACCGTACCACAAACTTTTAAAAACACGGTACGGTTAACCAAAAAAACTCCGGTTTTTCGGTTATTTACCACGGTTAAGCGGTTACGGTTTTTTATGCCCACCCCTAGTTGAAATGTCTGATTTTCTTCCTCGTTGTATATTGTCTTATTCGAACCATGATTTTTTTGAACTTTTGAAAATATTGCCCATATTTAATCATTACTTTCATAATAGTTACATCAATCAAAAGAAAAATCATGCCTGACACCAACTAACATCCACTAATTACAACTGTAAACCCTACGATTAGACATGGAAATAATCATTCCTGAAAGAACAACACGAACCGCTAACTACAAATCGCTATCACTAATTCATCTGTATACTTTTAGCGACATAAAAATAAGCTAAATTATCAATCATACCGGTAACCATAACAACATAGACTTTAGCAAGAATCCAAACAATAAAATAACAATAACTAATAAAATAAATTTCTCGAACCCTATCATCTCGTTCAAACCATGGCGGCGGTTCAGGAGGAGACCGAACCATCAGTACTGCTTCGATTGATCTTCCATTGCTGGTCGAACTCCAACCTTCGCCAAACCTACTCCTCCCCAACCCTCGTTGCCCCTCGTACGTGCTTACGCCGCTGCTCGTTGTTGTCCTGGTCATAGCACCACCACCTCCCGCACCTTAAGCAAGACCTCTGGCTAGGGTCTGCCCGTTGAAGTTGAGAGAAAAACAATCCTGAAAACTTTAAAATCGCCGACGAAGAAAGTTTCGCGCAACCCAAACCTCCCCTAAACTAGGCTATGCTCCGCCGCCGTATTAGTGATAGTAGTGATTAATAAATATTAGCCGGTTATCAAACTTACCTCTGCCGGCATCAAGAGTAATCACTTCACCGGGACAAAACCTAAAGAACACTAGGGAAAAACTACAAACCGTCTTGCTAGGCACTATTCAAACCATGACTTAATAATTAATAGGGACATCGAAATATTACTTCCGTCCCACTAACATCGAAATATGAGGGGTGACATGGTTATTAAGAAAAATGAGTTTATGTGGTTGATATTGAATTGATAAACTGATAAAGTAAGAATATTTCTTCCGTCTCAATTTAAGCATGTAACTTTCCTTTTCGATGTGTCCCTTAAAAATATTCCATTTTCTTATTTAGAGCCCGTTTGATAACACAAAAATAGGTCTGATGGAGTATATGGCCCAGGAACCCCCGGCCCAAAGACTCCCACTAATCTATCACAAGCCCAACAAGCTCAAGGAGCTCGGGAGGCCCAAGATTCGGCGGCCCAAGCGTCAAGAAGGCCACGGTACACACAGGGATGCCTTCGGCCACCTTGGCCGAAGGCTCCAGAACTCACAGAACCGCCATATTCGACCGTGCGAAGCTACTGGGAGAAATTGACAGAAAATAGGAGCCCTCGGCACTATGGAGCCCTCGGCACTATGAATCCCTCGGCTCAACCAAGCCTTCGGCTGCACAAGGAGCCCTCGGCTACGCAAGAAGCCTACGGCTGAACTAGCTCAATCATCGAAGATTCCTTTTAGAGACAGCCAACCACCGCATTTAATGCCACGTCGCATCCGCCAACCGCATTCAATGCGGTTGACGTACCACTGCCGGTGCCACTAGGCTGATGTGACCCTTCGGCCGTTGGATTACTGACACGTGTCCTCTCATCGCATTTATTGCTGCTATAAATAGCAGCCCATTTCTCCTTGTAATAGACACAATCTACATCTCAACTCCACACGCTGAGTTCATTTAATAAAATCGACTCTCTCTCCTCCTATTTACTCTGACTTCTCTCTAGTTGTTCCCGCAATAACCCCTCGGATAGGATACCCCCCGGGTAGACAATCCATCATTTGGTGCTCTCGTTGAGAGGTCTGAACTATCAAGTAAGAAACCCTCCCCCTCTACCAAACACAAACCCTCACCAAAAATGGGAAGGACCACCCGAGCCCAATCCAAAACCCTTGAGGAGAACTACGTGGCCCCCGGCGAAACCAACAGGGCTGAGGCCTCCAACAGGCTCTTAGTACCCGAGGGTGGTGTCATCCTCGAATTAGAGCAAGCCACCGCTGACCTACGTCAGCAGCTGCAGAAGAACACCCCCGATGCCCGTATTGGCCTTGATAATCGAAGGAGGGATCGGAGTGAGAACCAAGTTCCTCCTCCGGCCCCGGCCATCGATCTTCAGGCTGCCTTTGCGGCCTTTGTTCAAAACATGGCTCTCAATTCTGGAGCCCTCGCCTCTCAGGCGCCCCTTCAGCCCCACGCTGGAGGGAATGTTGCTCAATTACCGCCGCTCCCTCCTCTGTTCAACAATCCTCCCCCGGGGATTGGGAACGCCGAAGGCATCATGGCACAGGACACCGCCTCCCAAGAGGCCCAATCCAGGGATAAACGTCCCTTGATAAAGGAGAAACCCCGGACCTCTGCACTCGAGAGGCTTGGGGGAGCTCCCGGACGCCGAGGGGTCCAAGACCGCCTCGGCAAACAAGAGTTCAGCAGGCCACAGGAGAGTGGTGCCTCCGCTTCGGGTGCCGAGGGCGTGCCTCCCCCCCGGAGCAAAGGCAAAGCCCTCCTCCACGCCGATGACGCCAGGCACCAAATCAATCAGGCGCAATCCTTCCGGGCCAACTCCCAAGGGGTTGCCCCGAAGGATCCCAAGGACGAAATTATCGAGGCCCTCCTCCGCCAACTTGAGGAGAATCGTCAGGCACCGCCGACGGCTTCCACAGCTAGGCCAGATCCGGAGTACGCTGACCTCCGGGCACAGGTGGAGGAAATGAAACGTAAACTTGCCGAAGGCTCAGGCGAGCCCCTCATTCAACTCCGTACTAGAACACCCTTCACCCCAAGGGTGTTGGCGGCCAAAATCCCCCACAAATATCGGGGGCAACCCATCAAGCCATATGAGGGGAAGACGGATCCCCAAGAACACTACAGCCGCTATCAAAATAGCATGATGATGATGGGGGCCTCGGATGAATACTTATGCCGTTGGTTCCTCTCCACCTTGGAGGGACCAGCGTATGAGTGGTTCAACCGGTTGCCCGAAGGCAGCATTGATTCTTGGCAAGAACTTGCCCACCGCTTCCTTACGCAATTTGCTGGGAGGCATCGCTCAAAGAAGCACTTCTCCCACCTTCTGAATGTGAGGCAACAGAGGGAAGAAACCCTTCGGAGTTTCCTGGAACGCTGGAGGCAGGCCTCCCTCGAGGTCGAAGGCGCTGATGACAGGACACTGATGGCCCTCTTCCACACCGTCCTCCGCAACGGTAACTTCTCCCGGAGCCTCATTACTGATCCCCCCCCGCGATTATACAAAGGCCCTTCAGCGGGGGGACCGATATGCTGAAGCGGAGGAAATCGAGAAGGACCGCCGCAACACGGATCCTTCCCAGAGAAATGAAGGCAGGAATCGGCCTGAAGGGCCTCCCCCTCCGGTCAATCGAGAGGCACAATACAACGATCGCCCCCGAGGTGGCCAAGCCCGAACCGGGGGCGGTTACAAGAATAATCCGAAGGCATGGGCGCAACCCGTCCTCCTTGAGCACCCACGCACTCCCTTGACGCATCCCGTCAGCGTCATCCTTGATCATGCAGAAGAGCGGGGGCTCGTTGAGCGAGACTCCCGTACACCCCTCGAGATCTATGCCATCGGCCCTGATGAGCCATATTGCCGCTTCCACCGCCACCATGGACACAAAACCGACGACTGCCATCAGCTGAAGAACGCAATTGAGAGGTTGATACAGGCGGGCCACTTGTCTCAGTTCATCAGGGGCCCTCCTCCCCAGGGCCCCCCTCATCATCAAGGGCCTCCGCCGAAGGCAAACAAGTGGGTAAACCCCAACACCATCCCCTTGGGGAACCCACAGGGGAAGAAACGTGAAATTGGGGGCCTCGACGACGAGGGAGAGGGCTCCCATCAACAATACAAGCGCCATATTCATATGATCAACGGCGGCAACACCGGAGGCGATTCAACGAGCCAAAGGAAGAAGTGGGCACAGTCCCTCTACATTGGGGAGGTCAATCACATGCCCCCTACTAAAAGGCCGAGGGCGGATCCCATCTTCTTCACAGATGCGGACCTCCCCTCGGGCTCCCTGCCGCATAGGGACGCCCTCGTCATCCGCACTGAAATCAATGACGCCATCATTCACCGGACTTACGTTGACACGGGGAGTTCTGTCAACGTCATGTATCTCAGTACTTTCCAAGAGTTGGGACTCGATAGGGGGTCCCTTCGGCACATCAACACCCCCCTCTCCGGATTTACGGGGGACAGCATAGACGCCGAGGGAGCCATCACCCTCACGGTTGAATTCGGCGACGGATCCCATAGAGCCAAGCTCGAAGTGGAATTCGTCGTCGTCAACCTCGACTGCGCACACAACATCATCCTCGGCCGGCCCGCCCTCGAGGATTTGGAGGCCGTCATCTCCATGAGGCACCTCTGCCTCAAGTTCCCCACACCCACCGGCATCGGCTATTTGAAGGGGAACCAGAAACTCTCCAGGGCCTGCTACCTTCAGCTCACCAAGAAGGTTAGTAAAACAGAGTTACGTATAGACACCATCACCACCAAGGCCTTGGAGGAGGAAGAAAGTAGGCCGAGGGCTGAGCCTGCCGAGGAGACTGAAGACCTGATACTCAATCCGGCCAAGCCGGAGAGAGTCCTGAAGATCGGAGCCAAGCTCCCCGAAGACCTGAAGGCTGGCATCACCGAGGCCCTCCGCGCCTACTCCATTGTTTTTGCATGGGGGCCGGAGGATATGCCAGGAATCGACCGAAGGGTTATCACCCACCGCCTAGCGGTGGACCCTTCGGCCAAACCAGTACAACAACGAAGAAGGCCCCTCTCGGCCGAGAGAAGGGAGTTCGTGAAGAAGGAGGTATCCATGCTCCTCTCCATCAAACACATTAAGGAGGTGAAATACCCTTCTTGGTTGGCGAACGTAGTCCTCGCACAAAAGCCTCCTACCTTCCGTATGTGCGTGGACTACACGGATCTGAATAAGGCATGCCCCATGGACCCCTTCCCCTTGCCAAACATTGATCAACTGGTAGATGAGACCGCGGGATGTGAAATCATGTCATTCCTCGATGCATTCCGCGGATATCATCAGATCTACATGCATGAGGGAGACGCTGAAAAAACAGCCTTCATGACACCCGAAGGCATCTTCTGCTATCTTGTGATGGCCTTCGGCCTCAAGAATTCAGGCGCCACCTACACACGCATGGTGGCTAGGGTTTTTCAAGCTGTCCTAGGACGCACCATGGAGGCTTACGTTGACGACATGATCGTCAAAAGCAAGAAGGCAGACACCCACGCCGACGACCTCCGGGAAATCTTTGCCATCATGCAAAAATTCAATCTCCGGCTAAATCCGAAGAAGTGCACCTTCGGCGTCCAAGGAGGGAAGTTCTTAGGCTACATGGTCAGCCGAAGGGGTATTGAGGCCAACCCCGAGAAGATCCAGGCCATCGTCGACATGGAGCCTCCACGCAACGTCAAAGAAGTTCAGCGGCTGACGGGTCGCCTGGCGGCCCTCAACCGATTCCTCTCTAAGTCAGCCGAGAGGGCCCTCCCCTTCTTCCAAATCATGAGGAAGACGGCGGGTTTCCAATGGACATCTGAGTGTCAGGAGGCCTTCGACGAACTCAAGAAATACCTCTCTTCTCCCCCAGTGCTCTCCAAACCGAAGGTGGGGGAGACTTTATACTTATACCTCGGTGTTAGCCCTGCGGCTATCAGCTCAGTACTGATCCGAGAGGAAGACGGCATCCAACATGCCATCTTCTACGTCAGCAAAACCCTCCGGGAGGCCGAACTCAGGTATTCTCCCGTCGAGAAGACAGTGCTAGCGATCGTTTGGACCGTCAAGAAGCTTGGCCACTACTTTCAAGCTCATCCAGTCCAGGTGCTCACTCATCAACCCCTCGGCGCCCTCATGAGGAGTCCCACTAGCTCCTCTCGGATGGTGAAATGGGCCATCTTCCTCAGCCAGTACAACATCGATATCCGTCCGAGGCCTGCCATTAAGGGCCAAGCCCTGGCGGACTTCGTGACGGAGTGCACCGCGAGATCAGCAACTGACGAGGAGCCTTCGGCACCCCTAGACGAATGGTGGACCCTCTACACCGATGGCTCTTCAGCCACCAAAGCATGCGGAGGGGGAGTAGTCCTGATCACACCCGAGGGCTTCCGCGCATATTATGCCATCCGCTTCTCCTTCAAAGTCTCCAACAACGAGGCCGAGTACGAAGCCCTGCTATGTGGCCTTCGGCTGGCAGCAAATCTGAAGGCCAAGATGATCCACGTCAAGTGTGACTCCAAGCTTGTCGTGGGGCAAATTTCCGGGGAGTACGAAGCCAAAGAAGGGAGGATGAAACAATACAGGGAGGCCGCCAAGGAGTTGCTTAAGGTATTTGAGGCGCATTCCCTCACCCAAATACCGAGGACTCAAAACTCTGAGGCCGACATTCTATCCAAGCTCTCGGATGAATCCCCCGAGCACCTCTCCAAAATTGCAAGAATTGAGGAACTAAGCCTCTCAAGCATCCACGCGAGCCCCGTCATGAACGTTAACTTGAGGCCGGAGGATTGGATCTCCGACATCGTCACCTTCGTCACCACAGGGCAACTGCCCCAAGACGAAGCCCGCGCCAAGTTAGCAAAGCTGAGGGCTCCCAGCTACACCATCGAAAACGGGAGGCTTTACAAGAGATCTTACAACGGCACCCTCCTTCGGTGCCTTCATCAAGATGAGGCCGGAGTCGCCATGGAGGAAGTGCACAGTGGCACTTGCTCAGCTCACCAGGGACCTTTCTCCATGTCCCGAAGGCTCATAGTTCAGGGCTACTTCTGGCCCACGATGGCTAGAGATTGTGCTGATCTAGCCCGAAGGTGCACCGCTTGCCAACACTTTCAGAAGGCCCCCGGCAGACCAGCTGTCAACTACGCCCCCATCAGCACCGCTATACCCTTCTCTAGATGGGGGATCGACTTGGTAGGCCCTCTGCCGAGGGGTACCTCCAACAATAGGTACATCATTGTGGCCATCGACTACTTCACCAAATGGGTAGAGGCCGAACCCCTCGCCAGCATTACCGAGGCCCGGTGCCGCCACTTTGTCCTCAAAAATATTCTCACAAGGTTTGGCGTCCCCCAACAAATCATCTCCGACAACGGGACTCAGTTCGAGGCGGCCCCCTTCTGTGCCCTCCTTGAAGCTTGGGGCATCAAGCACACATTCTCTTCCGTTGCCTACCCTCAGGGCAACGGACAAGTAGAAAATGCCAACCGCACTCTCCTCGAAGGATTGAAGAAGAAGCTGGAAGCCGAAGGGGGAGGCTGGGTAGAAGAGCTACACAACATCTTATGGGCCTACCGCACCACCCCTCGGCGTGCAACAGGCGAAACACCCTTCTCCCTATGCTATGGCTTTGAGGCTAAGGCTCCAACAGAAGTAACTCTTCCCACCCGAAGGGTGGAACAATATGAGCCCGAGGTCAACGACGCCAACATGGCCCTCGACCTTCATCTCATCTCAGAACGCCGAGAGCAAGCTTTCCTCAGGGCCGAAAACTATAGAAGACAAGTCAAGGGCTACATCGACGCCAAGGTCCGCTCCCGGGAATTTCAGGTGGGTGACTACGTCCTCCGACGAAGGGAGGCCAGTCTACCCACCGAAGGAGGGAAGATAGCACCCAAGTTTGAAGGCCCTTATATTGTCTCAGCCATCATCAAACCGGGGACATACAAATTAAAACGTCCTAATGGGACAGAGATTCCTAGACATTGGAATGTGCACCACCTGGTAAAATTTTATCAATGAGCGGCCAAGCCCTCATCCTCAACAAGTGTAAATATCAATGGCCCAAGGCCCCATCTGTTTTTGAAGAATAATCAAAAGGCCAAGCCTTCATCACATACATATTGTACAAGCGGCCCAAGGCCCCCTTTTCTCTCCTACAAATGAGTGGCCAAGCCCTCATCTCTTCACCAAAATAGGCCCGAGGCCTCTTCCTCTCAGGAAGGGGAACAACAATTTAGGTACCAAGTACCAAGTGTATGGGTCACCCCCATCACCCTTTGAAAACACCAAGTGTTTTCTCACTAAGCCGTACCCCACGAGGACGCAACCATGCATACATTATGCATACTTTTACATACTCTCATAAAAAAAAAAAAAAAAAAAAAAAAAAAAAAAAAAAAAAACGGGGGTTGCAATACCCCTCGGCTCCGGCTGGTACCAAGTACCCCCCGGCTATTTGTGTCCCACACACAAATAAAACCCTTCCCAGGAACGCTTTCCGCGCCATCCCCCAAGGGGAGGCAGGCAACGGACCATGTCCCGGGCCCAGGATTCGACTTCCACAAACGAAACGCTCCCCGCGCTATCCCCCAAGGGGAAGCAGGCAACAGACCATGTCTCGGGCTGAGGGGACGACTTTCAAAACCGAGGCGCTTTCCGCGCTATCTCCCAAGGGGAAGCAGGCAACAGACGATGTCTCGGGCCGAGGAAACGACCCTCAAACCCTTCGGGATATCGGAAGGTCATTCCCGAAGGGGGAGCCAACGGTTTGTTCCGTTGCCTCCCATATAGGCCAAGCCTTTCCTAGACACCAAGTTTCTAGATGCCTCTCCTACACCATCTAAAAAAAAAAAAAAAAAAAAAAAAAATAATAATAAAAAAAAAAAAAAAAAGATGTGTAGGGGGGAAGGAAACTCCCCGGATACTATTCTCCCCGGAGGCTCAACACTTTGGATATATATTACCGAAGGCTCCTACAGAGGCACAAGAAGATCATTCGGCAACAAGTCGCCTGGCTACATAGCCGAAGGCTCGGAGTACAAACGGTTCCCCCGGAAGCCCACGAAGGGGCCTCACCAACAGAACTTCACCAAAACTTGGCTAAGTCCAAATTTTCAGTGAGACTAAGCGGCAAATGATATGCCGAAGGCTCCCCCTTTCCAAAAGCTTACTACACGATGAAGCTAGTCTATCTCACATTCGGAGGCAAGCCCTCGGATCGGTGGAACAAGTTCATAAGACCTACAACGGCAGGAGATTCATCAAACTCCTTTATCTGAGGGCTCACTACAATGCCTATTGAAAATCTGGGGGAGATTTGACTAAGTCTAAACAACAACAACTATCCCCCGACGGCCATGCACGTCTCACACTCGAAGGTCCCCTACAGCATCTATTGAAAACTTCGTGAAAAAAATGACTACGTCCACAAATGTAGATCCTTCGGGAGGGCAACTCTTCACCTACAGACTCATCACTACACTACTAAATGAAAGCTTCCATTTCATTCTATCCCTCGGCATCACTACTATGATCATCCGAAGGGGGTCGGTCCTATTGCTACAACCCGGAAGCAATCCCTATGGCTCGTCACCGAAGACATACGATGGAGTTTTACTTAGGAAATTTTTCTAAGTCCACAATCACGAGCCTCCGGTGATTCTACAAAACGTCCGAAGGGTTCTAATTAAGTTTTGCTTGGAAAACCTTCTAAGTACACAAGCAACGACCCCCCGGCAATCCTACTTTACAGCCGAAGGGCCCTGGTCTGGTCTCACTTAGAAAATTTTCTAAGTCCACGAACCCTTGGCCTCCGGGAAACCAGGCAAGGGAAAGGAGAACATACATTCATTCATACACAAACACGAAGAGAAACAGGGGCATGCATTCAAGTTCAAAACGAAGGAAACATTCATTCACAGAAGCACGAAGGCGACAAAGTAAGGCATTCGTATAAAGGCGTGAAGGCAAATCTTTCATCATCAAAAACCAATATTCAAAATTCGAAGAGATGTTTTAATTACAAATACAGTGGACCGAGGCCAAAGACTACAAGCTATTACAAAATTATGCTTGAGGGAATTTCAAGCTGGGGCATTCTCGGCTCCATCCTCCTTCGTCTTGGAAGCAGCATCGTCCTCGACTTCCTCGCCACCAGCCTCTTGCATGAGCTCGGAATCTTCAAGATCCGGCCTCTCTTCACCTGGGGGGAGGGGCACCCTGACATCTGGCTGCAGAGGGGGAAGGCCGTAAGCTGCCGGGTCAAATTCCTTCGGCTCGATTTTGAAATGCCTGGCTAGCCTCCTGTATATGAGGTTTTGAGTAAAGAACTCTCCACCATCATAATAATCTTTGCCCTTCTGGGCTAGCCACAAAGCCCCAGGACCCTTCGCCCACGCGTCCACCGAGGCCTCCACCACCGACTCCACCCATGCCCTCCGGCCTTCCGCCTTCCATCCATCAGCGACGAAGGCATCGACGGCATCTTTCTCTGCCTGGGAGACGGCCTCCTTCTTCTTGGCCTCAGCTTCCTCCGCGGCAGCCTTGGAGGCTTCGGCGGCGGCTCTCTCAGCATCGGCCTTCCCCTCGGCCCTGGCGATTACTTTGTTGTTTTCGAGAATGGAATTGAACGCCATCTTCTCCAGCCGGAGGGTCTCTTGGGCCTCCTGGAGTTGCCGCCGGGACTCCGCCAGGGCCTCATCAGCCTGGCGCTTCTGCGCCTGATATTGCTCCATCCTCTGGAGCAGCTCCCCGAGACCGAGGGCAGCCTAAGAATCAAAACCATCAGATAGCAAGGGTTAAGTATCAAGATAAAGATATGTCAAAGACAACTCAGAGAAAAAGGAGAAGGAAAAGACTTACGGTGACGGAGGCCTGGAGCACTTTTGCGCTGAGGGCATCATCTTTGGCCCTCGAAAGCACCGATTTGTCGGTCGGGGGAGTGGCACCCTTCAGGAACTCCCTCGGGTTGAGGGTGCCATGCATGATGGCAGTTCCCTTGGTGATAGAGAACTGCACATCATCCCGGGGCCAGGCCAGGCTGCTATCTTGGCCCCCGGGAGGAGGAAGGACGTTTTGCGAGGGGGAGGAGGAAGAGTGCTCTTCGACAACAACAATGGGGGCGTCCGTCTTCTCGGGCCCCCCCTTCTTCTTCTTCTCCGGAGGAGCCACGCCTTTCCCCGCGTTTTTCCTCTTGTGCTCCGCCTTGGAGCCCCCGGCACCAGCACCGGTATCAGCAGCTTGGGAGGGCCCCCCACCCTCCGGGACCTGAGCATCCCCTCCCTTTCGGAAGAACTCATCGACAGGTTTCTGAACCCCCGTCTCCTTCTTCCTCTTCGGCTCCTTGGCCAGCTTCTTCTTCAGCGCGGCAAAGTTGGAGACGTCCATACTAACACCTGCAAAACAACGGTAAAATCAGACCGAAGGGGTCAATTACCAAAGAAAGGAAATAAGGAAACAACAAAAATCCTAAGTGCAATAAACCAGACCCTCCGGTAACTACCTCCAATGCCACCGAAGGCTCTCTCGAGGACAGGGTACTGTTCGTCCTTTTCGCCCAGGAAGCGGTACCGCCGGAAGCCTAGGGCCAGCAAGTCTTCGGGGAGAGTAGAGTCCTTGACTGTCACGTGCTTCGTGGCCCCCGGCAGCAAAGCCGCAATCTTCTTTCCCTCCTTCTGGAGTGCGGCGTTTCCCACCTTCGGGTGCCGCCTGAAGTGGTTGCGTAGTTCCCCCGGAAATGGATTTTCTGCCATCTTGACGTAGCAGAAGCGATCCTTCCATCCTTTGTGGGACGAAGGAACATCATCGAAAAGCCTGAAGGGGGCGAGTTGCTGCAGGTTGGCGAATCCCTCGGAATTGGTATGCCCCCCCCGGCACAGGTTGAAACTTTGAAAGAAAAGATCGAGGGTCGCAGTTACCCCTCGGGATCGGCACAGCTGCAGGAAGCCAGTTATATAGGAATGGCTGTTTGGGGTTAGCTGGCAGGGGGCTAAACCCACATACCTCAGATACTCGAGGAGAAAGGGATGTAGCGGGAACCGGAGGCCCATGGCAACCGACAGCACATGGACCGCAAAACAACCCTCCGGAGCCCGCAACAAGAGATCATCGGGTCCCGGTTCAATTACAGTCGCCGAAGGGCCTACATGCAACTGCGTGACATAGCATTCTGCCCGATCAGCCTTCGATCTCAGCGCGAGGGCGGCAGTATTCAGCCATGAATGCCCCTCGGGAATTCCAACAGGCTTCCCGCAGTCAACGGCGGTTTGCTTGCCTTTCGGTGGTGCCTTCGTCTTCTTCCTTTTCTTCCCCACGGCGACACTAAGGGGTTCCGGATCTAGGGGCCGGGAGGTGCTTGCTTCACCGGCACCACGAAGTGGGAGGACAGCAACTGTGACTTCTTGCCTCTCCTTCTCCTCCTCTTCTTCCGCTACCTGCAGCGCGAGGGCCATTTCTTCGTCCTCGATCACCTGCTCGAACTCCTCCGCCTCCAGCTCGGTGCGAAGGTTATCTTGGACCTCTTCGGCGACAGCTGAGTCATTATTCGCCGAGGACTGCTCGCTAGAGGACTCCGCATCCGATAAATTTTCTTGCTGTGCCGACGGCTCCCTCGAAATATCTTGTGAGTCGCTTTGCGAAGACATCTCACCCGGCAAGTTTTGAAAGGATTAAGGGAGAATACTACTCAAGCACTCTAGCCGAAGGCTCCTAGAAGCTCTAAACACTAGATCTAAAGGAATGGAAGCAAGAAATACGTTAAGGAACAAGAACAAAGGATGAACTGATCTTGGATCGAGGAAAATTCTGGGGTTTGATCGAAAAGGGGACTTTCTCTCTCTAGAAAATTTGACAGAGCTTCGCCTCAAATTCTAAAACGCGCAAGGGAATGAGTTTGGCTTGGGGTATATATAGACTTTCGGCCTCGAGAACTGGGCCTCGATTTAAAAAGGCCATCATTACGGGCCGCCGGTTCAGCCAATGGATGGCTACCGCCCGCCTTCAACCAACGAGGACACGCCACGTCAACTACTCTTCCAACGGCTATATTGCAACGGCTCTATTTCGCAAGCACTGGAGTGCCCTCGAATTATAGCCTCCGGTTATCATTCACTACAGCCTTCAGCCAATGAATTCCAACATAGCGCCTTCGAGATGGCAGCCATAGGCACCTGGCTCATCAACGTTGTCACCCCTCGGGTTCGCATCAACTCATCATAACTCCTTCAGCCCGAACTTGCCTTCGGCCTAAAGGAGTGGGGGACTAGGATACACCCCTCGGGGATCACACACAACAAAAAATTCTTCATGCAACAATTGACGCATACGGCCTCCGGGCAAACATCACAATACATGCAGACAAGACATCTATGCTTTCCTCAGAAAACCCTCGACGTGTGAGGGACTGAGGGGGAGCCCCCGGCGAACATACGAAGGTTACGAGTACCTTCCCTCAGAAAACCCTCGACATGTGAGGGACTGAGGGAAGCCTTCGGCAATCAACAGAAGACAAGTTCTCAAACAAGGCACCCAGACAGGCGATGAAGCCCCCGGAAGAATCATCACATCTACTCCTTTTCCCTCAAGTACCTTTCGGCAAAAGGAGTGAGGGACTCCTGATGGAGTATATGGCCCAGGAACCCCCGGCCCAAAGACTCCCACTAATCTATCACAAGCCCAACAAGCTCAAGGAGCTCGGGAGGCCCAAGATTCGGCGGCCCAAGCGTCAAGAAGGCCACGGTACACACAGGGATGCCTTCGGCCACCTTGGCCGAAGGCTCCAGAACTCACAGAACCGCCATATTCGACCGTGCGAAGCTACTGGGAGAAATTGACAGAAAATAGGAGCCCTCGGCACTATGGAGCCCTCGGCACTATGAATCCCTCGGCTCAACCAAGCCTTCGGCTGCACAAGGAGCCCTCGGCTACGCAAGAAGCCTACGGCTGAACTAGCTCAATCATCGAAGATTCCTTTTAGAGACAGCCAACCACCGCATTTAATGCCACGTCGCATCCGCCAACCGCATTCAATGCGGTTGACGTACCACTGCCGGTGCCACTAGGCTGATGTGACCCTTCGGCCGTTGGATTACTGACACGTGTCCTCTCATCGCATTTATTGCTGCTATAAATAGCAGCCCATTTCTCCTTGTAATAGACACAATCTACATCTCAACTCCACACGCTGAGTTCATTTAATAAAATCGACTCTCTCTCCTCCTATTTACTCTGACTTCTCTCTAGTTGTTCCCGCAATAACCCCTCGGATAGGATACCCCCCGGGTAGACAATCCATCAAGGTCGATTCGGATGATTCTGCTGAAATTTATGAAATTCTGGCTGATTCTGCTGATTTAAGAAAAAATTATTTTTGAAATATATTTTAATAATAAAATAGAGAAAAAATTATATGTAAAAATAGCTAAAATGGTCATTTACAGCAATTTTAGTCAGTACAACCAGAAAAGTAACTCCAACCTTACTTTTTCTTATTATGACACAATTCAGCGTGCGAAAATAAAAATTATTACATATGTATATGATGAAAAAGTTGACTGAAAAGCCCATAAGCAGAAAAACAGCATGACAAACGCCCTCTCATTAAACATTAAACAAAAGGAAAAATTGACAAGAAATCTCACCTTTCACTGGTCTTCTCATAATAATCTCACCTTTAAATAATCCCAAAATAATCCCACCTTTGCACCTCATGTTCTTTCATTGGACCTTGACCAAGTTTTTTATTTTTTTTAAAAATCTTATATAAATAATCTCACATTTATAAGGATATAATCAAAAAGTGAAAGGTGAGATTATTTGTATAATTTTCAAAGAAAGAGTAAAAAACATGGTCATGGTCCAATGAAAGAAGATGAGGTGCAAAGGTGAAATTATTTTGAGATTATTTAAAGGTGGGATTATTATGAGAAGACCAGTGAAAAGTGACATTATTCTTGTAAATTTTTCCTAAACAAAACCATGCAAAATAAGGTTAATCTGAAACGGCATCCAAATAGTGTCACCTTAACCCGTACCTGTACAAGAACCAGTTCATTACCAGATTGATTGCCTTTTCTGTTATAGAAAGCTGGAACAAGAAGTCCGGAACCATCCGCGCGGTTCCCGTCCCATTTGGTTCCAATCCCCTTCCTATACAGCCGCACTTTTATCCATCCCTCACTGTTAACTCTACTGTACTGGTCTGAATCCTCTGTTGCACCGGAGATCTCTGATTACAATGGGGCCACCGAAGACTGTACGCACAGTATCTCAGCAAGCATTCGATGAAATGGTGAAGGAGAACATAGAAGATATCGGGATGAGTCCCACTGAAGCTCTAGAAGACGCCATTGAAACCCTAACTCTCCAAGGCGTCGATCTTTCAGGTATTCTACTTCACGCCCCTTCATCACCCACCCTAACGAACAATGCATATTGGATAACATGTCTTTTTCTGTCCGGTAGGGATTGTCACTTGCGTCCCTGGGGAGAGTTCCGTGAATAGCAATCCTGTTATTCATACGATCGAGCGGTTGAAGCAGTTGGATCTTGAATCGGCTGGTACATTCAACAGCGATGATGATCTGAATGAAATTATGGAATTGTTGGGTAGGTTGAATGATTTGTGCGCTGATGAAGGATCGGGCAATGTAGCCATTGCTACTAAGAATGGCGGAGTGCAACTTGTATGCTCGATTTTGTTGAAGCTTCCAGGTGGATGCAATCAGGGGGTGATATCTTCTTTCAGGACATTGGCTAAGCTACTTCATGGTATGAGCTTTACTGCCTCATTAAGCGATTCTCAACTTTTTAAGCGGTACTGTGGGGTCTGTTTGGATAATTGAATGGGGTGTTTTGGAACGTTTTGAAGGAATACTTTCAGAACATAGTCTATGTCTATTCACATATTTGAGATTTTATAAAAATTAAAATATACTTACATCACATGTGATAGGATATTCTAATTATCAAAATATAGACTAAGCCCTCCAAAGCCTTCCCTTCCAATCCCCTCCAAAGTCCTTCATCCAGCTAGGCCGTAAAGGAAATATTGCCTTGTCTTCTAGTTGACTTCTAAATGTTTTTAATTACATTAAGTGCACTATATTGGCTTGCTTATCATTGTTTGCAGCGATTGGCATTCAGTATGTTCTTCTAATTTAATTTAATAGGATCTTTATTGGCCATTCTTAAAGTGGTTATTTAGGAGTTTATCTCTTTCTAGAGTTAACAGGAACAACTATGCATCTATCTGAGTGGTGCTGGCCTAAGAAAGTAAGAGTCTGTTTGGATGGGGGTTGTGGAGGACAATTCTTTAGGAGGATTAGTCTATGTCTTGATATGTACTTGAATAGCTTATAAAAGTTGATGAACTAACATAATATATGATCACATAACTTTTCAATCGTCTTTTATTTGCTTCTATAAACAATTTATAAATCATAATATAGACTCACCCTCATACATAGTAGTCAATGGCGAGATATGGCGTGCGCCAAATGCGCCATCACCATGAAAAAGTGGTCGTCGCCATAGCACCATATGCGCCATCGCCATGCGCCATAAAAAATGCCTTTGGGCCATGGTGGCCGCCATGCGCCATGACAACTATGCCCTCATATCCTTCCAAAAACCTCGTCCAAACTCCAAATAGACCCTAAAGGCCTAAAGCTTCTTGTTGGGTTATTTATTTGGGAAACCGTATGGTTTTCACTTTACACATTGCACCAACTTTTTAAATTCATGCACTTCATTTTTACATGTGCCTGTTGTATTTCTATCCACAGATCTTCAAAGCACAGAAATATTTAGGGAGAGTGGTGGAGCAAAAGCTGTTGTAGGTATCCTTAATGATAAGATCCAAGATGTGAGCATCTTGGATAGTGGATTTGCTGTCATTGCGGCAGCTGCAACTGGTAATGAGGTTCTCAAAGATTTATTTATGGACTTGAAAATCGATGAATTAATCGTTCAGTGCCTGAGGGAACACACAAGTGGGGGCACTCCTTGTTTATATGATGCCATTCAAATCCTGCTTACATCTGATGATAATCGTGTGATAGCTTCACAAGTAAGTAGAATATTTTTTTAATTATACCTCTAGTAGTCTATGTAGGAGTTTCTCCCATCATAAGTAGAAAAAAAGGTTAAGATTGAAGAGCTCTCACTTGTTTAGTTACTTTGTTTAGCTTTTGGTGCCTGTTTCCGAATAATAGGTTTTTGGCTATGCCCGAAGATTTGCAAAGATTGGAGTTGTTGAAGCGCTTGTGGGATCTCTCAGTCAGGGGATCAGGTCACCCAGTATGTTGTCAGCATGCAATGCTTTGAAATCGGTTGCTGTTAATGTAAGTTTTTTCATCTGAAGTTGTTAGTTAGAAAACTTGTATTTGGTCTCCAAAGTCCAAACATATATATTGAAATCCTTGTTTGCTAAATGATTTCAAATTTTCTACTGAAACTGTTTCCCCCCCTTCCGCATTTTCTTTTCAGGAAGAAATATGCAGAGCTGTTGCTGACAATGGTGGTATAGATGTAATTCTTTCTTGTATTGTTGATAGTGGACAACAAGGAAATCAAACCTTAGCTAGAACTTGTTGCTCTTTGTTATGTAAGGTACTAAGCATGGTTTCTAGTTTTTTGTTGCTCTTTGGTTCACATTACTTCCCGGGGCACATTTGTTCAGAAGTTGGTGAACCTCTTTTTTGTATTCATGTTATATCAGAGACACATACTTTTTAGTGTTTCTCATTATGCTTTCAAATCTATAAGCCATTGTTTGGACTTTGGATTAGGGAGAAACATAGAAGAGAGAAATACTACCTCCGTCCCGGAGACAAGTTCCCACTTTCCTTATTTGGATGTCCCAAAATAAACTTCCCATTTCCCTAAATGGAAAGTTATCCTACATCAAAACAGTGCCAAACAGTGCCAAACAGTGTCGAAACTGTGCTAAACAGTGTCGAAACAGTGCCAAACAGTAAAATTTACCCCTCAGTAACTTTATTTCCTTAAAATGTGTGAAAGTCAACCCGGGAACTTGTTTCCGGGACGGAGGGAGTATATGATAAAGAGATGCACAAAGAAAAGTATTAGCGAAAAACTAAGATTTTGTACGTTTTGTGGCAATAGAGAAACGAAGAAGGAACAGGTATAAATCAGGGGGAGATTTGTGTATCTCTGTATGAGAGAAGGAATAGATAGAACATAGGACCCAATGTATTCTTTTCTCTCATATTTCTCCTTTCCCAAAACAAGAATAGTTCTTTATTTCTCTTCTATTTCTTTTTCTCCTATTTTACCTTGACCAAAAGAAGGTTGAGTGACATGTATGTGATGTTGTCATGTTGGCACTTGTTGCTCTGCCGTATGTTTTTATTTTATTTTAAAGTGACAAGCATTTGATGTTCCCTTGTGTTGGTTTGTATTATATATTCTTAAATAATTATGGGGGCCATAATTCAAATTGTATTTGGAACATGAAGAAAAGTTAATCTGTTTGAGCTTGACCAGTTAGCAGGAAGTGATGCAAACAAATGTGCGATAGTGGAGAAGAGAGGAATGGATAGGCTTATTAGACTATCAATGCAGTTTTCTAATGATCCTTCTGTACTTCAAGAGGTAAATGATATCCAAACATTATGGTCATGCTGCAAATTCTATAAAACTACAAATTATCCAAAAATATGTATATTTTGTGACACAGATAATGTCTATTTTTACCGTGCTATGCTTGAGATCCCCAGAGAAAGCAGCTCGTGCCATTGAAGCTGGAGCAGGTGATCTTGCCATCCAATCCATGGAAAGGTTTCTTCAATCGGAGCAACTACAACGAAATGCTTGTTTCATGATCCGTAATCTTGTGGCCAGAAATCCTGAGAATAGGCAAGTCTGTCTCCCCCACTCCCTAATTTACTTGTTTATCCCTGTTGTCTAGTACGGGAAGATGTGTGGCTCAGCAAGAAATTAAATAAATGGAATTATGTTTTTTCAACGTCTGCAGAGTGCTTTTGTTGGCAAATGGTATAGAGAAGCTGATTAGGAAGGCCAAGTCAACCCACAAAAGCTGTAAAGCTGCAGCTACGGACGCACTTAGAGATCTTGGGCTTGTGGACTACAACTCTTAGTCATATTATATATAAGAAATTGCCCTAATTAGGATTAAAAACGTACGGGAACCGTACAATAGGATGTTATGTTTTTATTCGCTAACTATGAGTAATTACTGTTAAACTAGGAAAAAATTGGCATCTTTTGCAGTATATTGCCATGTTTGAAGCTCAGTAATGTCAAAATATGAGAGTAAATTTTCATTATGTTGGTAAAGTACTCCTATTTAGAGAAGGAAACACATCACTCCTATTATGGAATTCCCAATCGTTTTTACTCAGGAATTTTCCCGTTTTTATTGAAGAGGAAAAAATATACTAGTACTACATATATTCTAAAGCCCTAATTCGCTTCAAATTTTGTAGTCTTGGTATCATTACAACAAATCATTTACAATTACCATTTACTATTTTGACTTGCTCGGGAATGATTGAAAGTGCCATTTTGCTTGTCTGAGATTTATACCATTTTTCTACAGGATGCAAGGGGTGGGGAAAAATACCGAAATTTCGGTATACTGGACTTACCATATCGAAAAATACCGAATTTACCGAAATGTTTGGTATATCAACGTTTTTGGTACGTTAAGATACCGTACCGAATTATTTCGGTATGGTATCGGTATATATTTTGGAAACAAACGGTATACCGGTATACCGTCATACCGTAATTCTAAGTCAATAATTTCCTTAAAATTGTAAAAATAACTAGAAACACAACACCAATTCAAGGATAAATGACTTTATATCTATGTTTCTTGAGTTATTTATACTTTTTGTTGGAGATCGGTGTTATTTTAGTTATATTTATGTTGTTTAAATTATTTTAACAGAATGTGTTGTTATCTTCATATATCATGTGTTGAAATATCTATACATATTTATAATATTTTTTTGTCAAAAGTTGAATAGAACACAAATAGGTTATCTCATTGGTATTTTATAATTAATTTCATTATTGATTTTAATATATCACTATTAACACTGATTTTCTTTATTTCATTTAACATATAATAATTTGTTATATTAAATCATGGTAATTTACCGATACCGTACCTTACCGTACCGAAATTTCGGAATACCGAAACAAGGTATACCGAAATTTCGGTATGGTAACGGTATGTATTTTTGCATACCGAAAGTTTACGGTATGATAAAGGTATGCGATAAAATATCCGGTATACCGTACCGAACCACCCCTAGATAAAATATCCGGTATTAATTTGTTATGCATGTGCGCATATATTTTTATTTTACTCCGTATTTTAGCATTTATAGCATATCTGGCCCATCTGGTGATTGGTAATATGCTTTAAGTTTAGCGAAAGTTTTATTTTATGCCGGGTCGAGCCATTTGAGAGTAAAGTATGTACATGAACACTCAAAATTTTGAAATACATATTTGTGTAAATTTAATGTATTTTTTTTTTTGTTTTCATGATAATAAAGATAAAAAGTAATTTTTCATTATTTTCAATGGAGTCAAAGATTCACTATTTATTGACTTTGGAATATGATGGAATAAAGCAAAATGTCTTACTAAACTATCTGCGCTTCTTTGTTATGAAGCAACTGTCAGTCCATGCAATTTTTAGTACAACCTCTCTGGGTCATTCGGAAACAACATCTATGTGCTTTAGTACAAGGGTAAGGTTGCGTACTTGCGTACATCCGACCCCCCTTATCCTATCGTAGGTGGGAGCCTTTTACAGTACTGGAGGTAATGATGATGAGACTAAAACATGATTAAAATTCTCAAATAGGTCATTAAGTTTTACATTCCCCAAATGGGACTGTAGATTTCTTTTTTACCCATAATCCCCAAATCATTGTCATTTCCCCAATATCTCTACCATCGATCGCTAACACCTGCGATTACTTTCTCTACCTCGGTCTCCCTACGATTCCGCCATGGACGCAACTCGATCACCATCGATTGCAGGCGTTGCTCACCGTTTCTTCTTTTTCCTCCTCCTCCCTCCACTTCTTCCCCCTCTTGCGCTCTGTTTTATGCTTTTTTCTTTCAAATCTATAAGTCTATAACCGTAGGAAATATTTGAGTTTGAATTTTTATTTAATCAATTTTGAATATAGGAATGTCATAACTACTGGTTATTAGAAAAAATGTCACCTTTTGAATGGGAAAAATAATAAAAATACCCCAAATTTTGATGAGATGTGAAGTAAACACCCCAAACTTGCGTATGTAATGAAAATACCCCTAACTTTATATAAAAAGTTATTTTCACACCATTTTCATGTATTATTTCTTTCAAAAATGTTAATCTATTAGGTTAATTGCATAATTCAGACTATCAAATTAAAAGTGTTGCAATTATATAGATTGAGGGTAACATTATTTATTTCGCAATGGAAGTTTATAATGTTAATTGTGTCTTCATGAATTCTAAAAGATTTTAAATTGAGAAATTAACACCATCAATTATTATTTCTGAAAGAAATAATAGTTGACAATGGTGCAAAAATAACTTTTTATATAAAGTTTGAGGTATTTAAATTACAAATACAAGTTTGGGGTGTTTATCTCACACCCCTTTAAAGTTTGGGATATTTTAATTATTTCCCCCCTTTTTGAATATGAGAATGCGGAATATTAGAAAAAGTCACTTTTTATATTTCAAATTTTAAACTTATACAAATGTCAGTTTTAAATATGACAATTACATAATTTCTTATGAAAATGTCACTATTATGAAAATGTCATGTTTTTTTTTTACGAAAAATGTTATTTAAATGTCATAACTCTTATTAAAATGGCATTCCAGCTGGAGGTTTGCAGTGACTTGTTGGAGGGCGGCAACTTCACCGGAGGATGGTGGCGGCTTCGTCGAAGGATGGCGGTAGAGACGGTAGATTTGCTCGAATGTGTATCAAGCCTAGTCAGTATGATGATTCCCAAGTGTCATCGGCGATCTAGCACCTGAGAAGTCTGGGAGGGGAAATGTATCGCACAGACACCTGCAAAACTTTTATTTTTTCCATTAAAAGTAGTTTTGTCAGATTAGCTCTTTTAATCCTATTTTTGTCCAATAAAACATAACCGTTCTATTTTTACAATTCCAACTTCTTTAAGTCCTATTTAAGGAATTCCGCAACGTTATACCACCATTTTGTACCGTTTTTATCAACTTTAAGGGATGGGTGTAACAAACACGTAGTAGTATTAGTTAGTCATGATTTAAGTTATTTAACACAGGTTATTAATGTAGTGGACTTGAAACAAAAATAAGCACGAGTGACAAAATAAAAATCATGGACCATTGTAATTAGGATTATTGTGACAGCTTTTATTCATAAAGCAGTAATAGATCTTATAAAAAAAAATCGTTATAAATGGGGGATGTCACAATATTAATTTTTGGTGAATTAACATCGGTCATCAGTAGTGGACTACGAAAAAAAATCAAGAACCTGAATAAGTGAGATATGCTTCGCAACCGACCTAACTGGCCATTCCAGTAGGTGATTAGCTTGATATTTTAAAGCTTTTGTAATTGATTTTTCATCCAGAAGAGCAATAACAAAAATATTGGCCCATGCAGGTTTCGAACCTGCGACCTTCGCGTTATTAGCACGACGCTCTAACCAACTGAGCTAATGGGCCTTTGTTGAACATAAGACAACGTTTGGATTCTTTACTTATAGACACAAATTTCCGGTATGTTTCCTTAGAGACAACTTTGACAAATGCCGTTCCAAAGTTAAGTGTTAAACGTGAAAATAATTCGAGATATCAATTTAAAATGTTTTTAATGGAATTGAAATCTCTATTCTGTCGTGTTTAAATTTGATTCGATTTTGTCTAATTTGAATTAATCAAGTCGATGAATGTCAAGTCCATATATATGGACTTTACAACTGTAAAGTCTAGTCTAATCTAGTGTGTTTAAATCTGATCTGATTTTTTTAAATCTTTTCTGATCTAAATGTGACCATAATTAGTCCACATAAAAACATCATCAGGAATTACACGTTTGCATATTCTTGACTACACAAAGGATTCAGCTACCTAGAGTCGGTCCTGATTAATTGAAGGTTTTGGGGGGAGAATTTAAAATGAGCTTAATAAAAAAAAGTTGTGAAACTCTTATTCATCTAAACTAACATGTATAGTAAGAATATTTCGAGACTTTCATAATAATGAAGACTTAAATTTGTTAAACTAAACATTTTAGGATCACAGTTTCAAAATAAAAAATAAAATACTAGTAAAATATTACTCTTTCTGTCCCATTTTAGTTGTCTTATTTTTCTTTTTGGATTATCTCAAAATGATTGTCATCTTTTCTTTTTGGAAATAAATATGTGATCATTATCATTTCATTTTATTCTATACAAAATCTCAATTATAATATTTATTTTTCGATCACTTTATTAATAATTATGTCAAACTAAAATAAGACATTCAATGTAGGACAGAGGTAGCTAGTAATTCAATACATTTCTCACTGAGTATTGTGAAGCGAAATCATTACGGATAGCTTCATAAACAAGCTTATCTGACTTTACAAAAACAATTTTTTTCATTGAACATTATTTTACTGAGAGCCGCATCTTTATTTTTTCCCCTGTTTTTCTTTCTTTCTCTCATCCAAATTCAAACATTTTATTAGTGCTTGAAATTAATTAAATTTATAAATTTAATAATTATTTGTTGAATATTAGGAAAGCAGGAAGCACTGAAGTCTAAAGGAGGGGGAGGAGTCAGGAGCAGGTCGGGCGACGGTCGGGTCATCGGGAGGCGGCGAGGCTCACTACCGTAGATGCGTCGGTATCTAGGCAGGAAGGCCGGTCGGCATTCCGATTGCGTGAATTCGTCCTTGTTTGAACAAGGAATAAGCTAATTTAAAATAGTATAATTGGGAATCAAGCAAATAAGAATCAACAATGGAGGATTGAAGCTAGAAAGAAATAGAGCAATATATTATACGGCTTTCTGTTCGCCGAAAGTGTGAGTACAAGTGTTTAGTAATAATAGTGTGTTGAGCGTAAGTTTGATCTCAATTGATCGTCGAAGTTGAGATTGGAATGGAATCCATGTCCAATCTTGATGCGGCTGTCATCGCTTCTTTACCTTTTCGTGAGTTTGACGCTATTGATGCCACCGATTGAACTTGTGATCTCAAGGCGTCATTTTCGCCTTGGAGAAGAGCTATTCGTTGCCGCATCTCTTCTCTTACGGCCTCTAGTTGAGTTTGAGCGTCTTCTTTTGATTGGTTGGCCTCCTTGGCTATTCGTAATTCTTCCCGGACGGCTTCCAATCGTGCCGCTTCAGCACTTTTGGCTGCACGAAGTTCCTCCCGGATGGCCTCTAGTTGTGTTTGCATTTCGTCTAATAGGGGGTTAGAGCTTCCGGCCATAATTGATCCTTGTTTTGC
The DNA here is from genome assembly GCA_945859915.1 of Cuscuta epithymum. NCBI lineage: Eukaryota > Viridiplantae > Streptophyta > Magnoliopsida > Solanales > Convolvulaceae > Cuscuta > Cuscuta epithymum. The sequence goes on from CAMAPF010000938.1 coordinate 4,210,839, forward strand.
GAGAATTTCCTCTCACTGTCTTTGCTCTTCAGGTCTTCATGGGTGAGTCTGAGACGAATCAGATGATAGTTGGTTGGCTGTGGGCAGTGAAGACTGGGCGTTCTGCACTTCTGGTCTTCTGCGTTCAGTTTGTAGCAACATTTAAAACAATCTCACCCCTGTATCCATACGGAAAGAAGACTACCTTCCTTTCCGCATGGATTCAACTGCCATTGTGATTAAAGATGAAATGTGAAGACAAAGATGAATTGTTCTTCCTAGCCGTCTTGAATTTTGCAGAGGAAGATGAATCGGGAACAATGCAGATTGAACATTTCCTTTTTTCCCTTTTTTGTTTGTTTGTACAGGCTCTGTAGGTTTGCAAGTCACTGGATCAATTGCGGAAGACCATATATGAAACTCAGAATATACGGAGTACTACATATAGTATTTGACATTGTACATACTCCGTATTAGTATTTGAGATCAATATTGAAAGTTATATTTTTGACATTGTTATGATTAGAACAAAATTAGTATTTATATACGAAGTATTTATTAACGATTTAATGTTATAATTATTTCATGAACAAAAGTAGATAAATAAAGTGAGTTGTTATTAGAAGAATATACAGTACTGGTACTTCTATTTTGGAATAAAATAGTACCCGGAGTAACAGAAACTGCATAAATTTACGTAGTACGGAGTATTAGTGAAAGTGTGAGAAACGCAAGAGTCGGCAAAGGCACAATGTTCATCCAATAACACAAAAAATGATATAAAAGTACATGCTTTAGGAGAATCTGTGAGTATGTGACTATATACGAAATAAGCATAGTGCAGTCATGCAGTGTGAATCCAACAAAAGAAAAGCATGCGGAGAACAAAGCTAAGCTGTGGAAGTATTAACAACAATTGCAACTAACACCCAACAACTGCAAATCCATCCTCAACCCAACCCCTTTCAGGAACAATAACTCTTAAATTCTTCCACGCATATGCCCTTGACTGAAGAAGGGTATTTCACCAGAAAACTTGTTATTGGCTAAATTAATGACTGAAGAAGAAGTTGCGATTGAGTTAAAAGTACCATTCTCAATCTTTGAGGATCACGAAATCAAAGGGCAAACCAGATAGAGCAAAACATGTTGCCATCCATCTTAATTCATAAATGGAAACTGCTCTTCAGTATGTATGTATGATGATGATAATAATAATTTGGAAAGAACGTTCAAAGCTTCTACAAAAGTCATTCAGTCAATGATCGGAATGTAGAAACAAACACTCGACCATCCTTTTCCACATCCCCATTGTTGGTGCAAACCCATGCCTAACCATTTGCTTTAGTAGCCAGTCGAGTTGTGCAGTTAGATTTTGATCACACAGGCCATGAATAGCCAATTTATACGACTTGAAACTCGGATTCTCTCCTTTTTCAATCATCATTCCCATAAAGCCTATGGCATCAACAAACCTTTTGGTACTGAGAAGCCCATACAGCACCTCCTGAAAAGTCCCTCCGTTTGGATCACAACCTTTGTGCATCAACTTCATGAAAACCTCAATCCCCTCTTCAACTCTCCCTTGCTTCATAAATCCCGAAATCAAGATATTAAATGTGATCGTATCCGGATCCACTCCTTCCTTTCCCATCCTCTCCAACAACCCATATGCGTCCTCAACGCAACCGCGATCACAGAGTGCGCGCATAATTGTTGAAAAAGTCCTTACGGTAGGCTTGCAGTTTTGCTTGGGAAATTCTTCGAGCACTTGGAATGCACTGTCGAGTTTCCCACAGTTGCATAAGCCTTTTATGATGATATTCAAGCAACAGGCATCTATCTCGATACCCAACTTTGAGGCACCCAAATACACTTCGTGAACAACATCAAACTGCTTCGTGTTCACGAGTAAGTTCAGAACAAAATTGAATGTTCTTACACTCGGCCAACATTTGTAATTAGGCATATCAAAGAGGGTATATGTGGCTCTGTTTATTCTACCACCTACATTCCCATATATCTTGATCACCTCGTAGAAAAACTCATCGGAAAGCCTGCATTTTCTCTCACATTTGATTCTTTCCATAAGGGTATCAATTCCGTCAAAGTTCTTGGAATCTGCGAGCTTGTTGATGACCGCTGAGTAGAGCGCTTCATTAGGGTTGTAGTCTTTTCGTTTTGAGATTTGTGTCCACAGATTCAAGGCTGAATGTGGGTCTTTCAGATTATGGAAAATTTTGATCACTTGTGTAGGACTGAGCCAGTCTTTGTGCTTGTTGGGGTCAAAGTTTTCATAATTTCGGGTTTCAAGTGACAAAAGACTCGATCTTTCTGCAAAAGTTGAATGAAACAGTAAAGATTGAGAAACGACGTGCGTGTGGAATATGGGTATGTAGGCTGAAAGGGATAGCCGAATCATTGTCTAGACCAGTGAATGAATTGGAACTGATGAATAATTCATTCTGTCCATCTATCTCTTATATCTATCTTAATCTTAATATAACAGCAAAAGATTGTGGACAGTGTTTGGCCACTCGAAATATTTGGCTATTCTAGAAGACTATTGTAAAGTTACAATGTCTGAACATCCTAAAACAAACGTGCTGCATAAATGTAAAACGCTGACCGATGTGCCTTTTCATATTGCCTGCACACACAAAAAGCATCATTATTTATGCAGCACTACTAGTGACCATTCATTTACTGAAAACATATGCCAATAAAAACATCATATACACTTTGTAGTACTTTTCCAAATTATCTTATTTCTCTTTGGCTTAGTTCTGAGAACTTGTGTCAGTTTGTTGATATGGTTTGGTATAAGAAGCAAAGGTTGTTTTTTAAAGAAACTTGAAGAGGCAAGCCATTTAAGAAAATATGTGTGTTGCAAAGGGTGTCTTTTGTTACCATTTAGATTTTGTACAACTCTCTGTTCCACATCCACTAAAGTGGCACAACAAGCAAGAATTTTTGTCCCACTCATTCTTTCTTCTAAGTTTTCTTTTGTTTAGCGTAAGGGTCACCAGCCTCGACCAAGACAAAGTATGATTTATAGTACTAAATAGTAAGAGAAGAAATTTATTATACGTAGAGGTACGATAAAAGAAAACAGCTAATAGTACCAAACATTTACCAATTGGATCTTGTTAAGCTCTAGGATGCAACTGAATTACATCATCAAAAACCTATCCAAAATCTTTTTCCCTCTCTTTTTTTCAATCCAACTACTCTTCTGAGAAGTAAAAGAGCAGTCACCTTCAATATGAAAATTTTAAGCTTAAACTATTAACTGATAAAAGCAAATATAGCACATAAAACCAATTGTTGACGGCGTACCTATACCATTTGTTTCTCTTAAAAATATCATTTTTTACTCTATTCATTCTCTATAACATTTCTTTCAGAGACAGAGAAATTATTAATAGCCTTACGAAAAGAGCTTAAAATGGCATATGGATTTATTCTAACTATGAATGTACCAAATATAGGTGTCTTATGGTATTTCTATGCTGAAGTGTTTGATTTCTTTAGCAAATTTTTCCTAATAGTTTTTATCTTTTTGATAATTTGATGTGAATATCCTCTTCAAGATTCTGCCATTGGCAATAAGATTATACCACAGGCCATGCTTTCTGGCTTTTGTTTACATGACAATATGAGCTAGGCTTAAATCTTATCCTTTAGTTTGAGACTCTGCTCTATACCAGGGCTTGCTTGCTTGGTTTGTAAATGATGATCAGAGAAGGGCTGAAATGTCATTTTCTTCGAAGTGATATGATAGCTAAGACATTTGGAAAGGAAAACTCACATATCATATTGATAAATAATACAATTGAGCATAAATGGCAATTAACAAAAGTATGGAGCTCATATAAGTTAAATTAAAAAATCACTCTCATGTTATAGTTAAAGGGGCTTCTTTGTGAACCCCCAGTGATATTAAGAAACATGCTGCTGGTTCATGAAAATATTAAGAAACATGATTTGTACAAGTCTTGTTTAGAAGACGAGATACTACAGTGACTTTTAAACTATTACGGCACAAAGTATTCCCTTTTACTTTTTAGTTGTTTATATTTCAATGTTATGATAGGTTGAGAGAATCACACAATCATAACAAGAATTAGCTGAAGAAAGAATTTAAGTGAGAGGAAGAAGAAGAGGTTCGAGAGAAAGAGACTTCTTATTCATCATAACTGCCAAACGAATTACAACAGTTTGTTTATATCCGTTTGGTTACTAACAAACCAACTATTTACAGCCATTGATAGGATGATGAGGTGGCATCATCCTATTGATTACAAGTCATAAAAATAATTGTCAAAACAGCTTAGTTGTAATCCAGTGCAACATAGAAGACTTTATCCTAACATTTTCCCCTCCTTCCATTGAAGCTTGTCCCCAAGCTTTAATCTCCGGAAACTGCTTAGTTATTTTATCATAGTCTTCCCAAGTAGCTTCATCCTCTTGTAAGTGTCCCCATTTGATGAGTAATTGAACAGCAGCAGCATTATTCCTCTTAACAATCCTCCTGGCAAGAATTTCAGTTGGTCTCAGCATAGTATCACCATCTTCATTCATAAGAGGAATACTATTGATAACTCTATCAGCAACTCCCACTTGTCTCTTCAGTACTGAAACATGAAAGACAGGATGTATCTTACTTCCTTCAGGTAATTGCAGTTTGTAGGCTACAGCTCCCACTCTTTCTACAATAGGAAAAGGTCCACTATATTTGGGGCTCAACTTCCATATGTTGGATTTCCTCATACTCAGTTGTCTGTAAGGTTTAAGCTTCAAGTAAACCCAATCCCCAACTGCATACTCTCTTTCACTCCTGTTTTTGTCAGCTATTTGTTTCATCCTGTGCTTAGATTGTTGAAGTTGGTGCCTCAATTGCTCTGAAATCAACTGCCTTTGCTCAAGTTCTTGTTCAACTCCAACCACTGATAATTCTTTTCCGAGTCTGAATTCCATCATTGGTGGTTTATATCCAAAGAGAGCCTCAAAAGGACTCATTCCAATAGCTGTGTGATGACAACTATTGTACCACCACTGAGCTAATGAAAGCCATTTGCTCCAATCTTTAGGTGTCTTCCCAGTCATACACCTTAAATAATTTTCTAGGCATTGATTAACTCTCTCGGTTTGACCATCTGTCTGTGGATGGTAGGCAGTGCTCAAATGATGTTGCACTCCTAAAGATTTGAGGAGTTCTTTCCAAAAGAGGCTGGTGAAGATTTTATCTCTGTCAGATATAATAGATTCAGGCAATCCATGAAATTTGCAGATATGATTAATGAAGGTATTAGCTATCATAGATGCAGAGAAAGGGTGACTCAGAGCTATAAAGTGGCCAAACTTAGTATATCTGTCAACTATTACTAATATAGTATCATAACCATTAGACTTAGGTAGTTTTTCAATGAAGTCCATGGTTATATGCTGCCATGCCTGTTGTGGAGTAGGGAGTGGTTGCAGCAATCCTGGAGACTTAATATTCTCATGTTTGCATAATTGACAAATGGAGCATGCACTCACAACTTCCTGCACTGTTAACTTCACATTTGGCCACCAAAATACACTTTCTACTCTTTTCAGTGTGCCCAGTACTCCTGAATGCCCCCCTGAACTGCTCTCATGTATCATAACCACTATCTTCCTTCTTAAATCTCCATATGTTCCCACATACAACTTTCCTTTATATCTCAGTAATCCATTCTGATATGAAAAGTAACTGAGGTTATAAGGAATAGATATTAGTTGAAAAATGGCTTCTTCAGCTTCCTTATCTTCTTGGTAACTTACACTTAATTCTTCTTGCCACATTGGTCTGGTGACTGATATGGTAGTACAATTTCCCACCATATTTTCTTCTTCCTGGTCCCTTCTTGATAAAGCATCTGCTACTTTATTCTCAAAACCTTTCTTATATTCAATTGTATAATCATACCCCAGCAATTTGGTAAGATATTTATGTTGAGTAGGAGTGGATATTCTTTGGTTGACCAAATATTTGAGGCTGATCTGATCTGTCCTTATGGTGAATGGAGCATGTAACAGATATGCTCTCCACTTCTCAATAGCCAGTAGGATGGCTAAGAACTCTTTTTCATATATGGATAGCCCCAGATTCTTAGGTCCTAAAGCTTTACTCACATAAGCTATAGGATGACCATCTTGTAACAGTACTGCCCCTAACCCTTCATAACATGCATCTGTCTCAACTATAAAAGGTTTTTGGAAGTTAGGCAGTTGCAAAATTGGTACAGTGCACATTGCCACTTTCAGCTCTTCAAAGGCTCTTTGAGCTTCTTCACTCCACTTAAACATCCCCTTTTTTGTTAATTCAGTTAAAGGTTTTGCTTTAACACCATACCTTGAGCAAAACTTTCTGAAATAACCAGTCATCCCTAAAAATCCTCTCAATGCTTTAAGGTTAGATGGAATTGGCCAGTCCATGATACTCTTAACCTTTGAAGGGTCCACAGCTACTCCTTTAGAACTGATTATATGTCCTAAGTACTCCACTTGTGGAACTCCAAATATACACTTAGATTTCTTTGCAAAGAGAGTGTGATGTCTTAACAACTCAAATACTTGCTTGAGATGTTTTTTGTGAGTCTCCATATTTGGGCTATAGATCAGTATATCATCAAAAAAGACCAGAACAAATTGTCTCAAATGCTGACTGAATATATTATTCATTAAGTTCTGAAATGTGGCTGGTGCATTGGTCAATCCAAATGGCATAACCACGAATTCATACAGTCCACTAGCAGTTGTAAATGCAGTCTTTTCAATGTCTTCAGCCTTCATCCTCACCTGATGGTAGCCTGCCCTTAGGTCAATCTTAGAGAATATTGTTGCTCCTTGTAATTCATCTAACAGGTCATCAATTAATGGAATGGGGTAGTTGTTCTTGATGGTTATGGCATTCAACTTTCTGTAATCCACACAAAATCTCCAAGACCCATCCTTTTTCTTTACTAATAGCACAGGACTGGAATAAGGGCTTTGGCTAGTTCTGATTACTCCAGTGTTAATCATCTCTTTAATCAGTTTTTCTATCTCTTGCCTCTGTATGTAAGGGTATCTGTAAGGAGCTTGTTTGAATGGCTTTTCCCCTGGTTTCAAATTAATTTGATGTTCACAAGACCTTAAGGGTGGTAAATCTGTAGGTTCCTGAAAAATATCTTGAAAATCCCTGATAATGTCTTCTAATTCTGCTTCTTTGTGATCTCCAGATTCATTTGCTGATGCAGTCACCATACAAAAGCACTGAAAAACAGTTCCATGTCTCTTCTTCAACTGATTATTCATCCTTCTTCCTGTAATCATCTTGACTGATATTTCTGGTCGAATGCCTGGCACTACTACTTTTTTTCCTTTATGATCAAAAGTAATAGTATGATTGTCATAATCCAACATAATAGGTCCCAATCTCTTCATTAAGTCCACTCCCATTACCATATCATAACCCCCTAAGGGTAATATCCTGACACTGGCTGAAAAGCAATGTCCTGCCATCTCCCACTCAAATCTAGGACATTTTGAATTACATTCAATCTGTCCTCCTCCTGCTACCGTAACCTGTAGAGGATTAGTGATTTCAACCTCACAATTAATCTTCTTAGCTGCTCCAGGATCTATGAAGCTGTGTGTGCTCCCAGAGTCCACTAGTATAGTCAGATTATTGTTCTTAACTTTTCCTATCAGTTTGATAGTATCAGTAGGCACCTGACCTTTTAGAGCATGCAGGGATACTCCAAAACTGACCTCTTCCTCATTATCATCATCATCATCTAATGATGTGCTTAGATGATCTTCATGTTCTGTCAGTAAGATAGCAAATATCTTTTTGCATTTATGCCCTGCTGTGTATAATTCATCACAATTAAAACACAGACCTTTTCTTCTTCTAGCATCCAATTCTTCTTTATTCAATCTTCTAATAGGTAATGATTTCTCATTAGGATTTATCATTTTGGTCTCATTTTCAAATCTGACTCTATGTTTTAAGGTCATTTTCCCAGTCCTCCCTACTGCTTCCAACAAAGATTCCTGCTTCTTAGCTACCAAAAAGGCTTGTTCTAAGGTTTCAGGATCTATCATTTCAACCATATGCCTTATTTCTTCCTTCAGTCCACTCAAGAAACTCTTCAAGAAATAGAAATCATCCAGAAACTTATTTCTTTGTAGCATAAAAGATTTCAGCTCAGAAAATCTATCCACATATTCATCAACTGAACCCTTCTGTCTTAATTTGTTGAATTCGCCAATAATATCATTATCTTTTGAAAACCGATCCAAGAACAGTAGTACAAATGCATCCCAGCCCATGGATTCTTTCCCAACAACTCTATCCATATACCAGTTCTCCATGTTCCCAGAAACATACATTCCAATCAATACAATTTTCTCATAATCTGACATTTTATTGATTAGGAAATACCTTTCGCATTTTCGAATCCATCCTCTTGCGTTTTCACCATTGAATTGGGGAAACTCCAATTTTAGACCTCGTTGATGCCCTGGGGTGGAGATCAGTCCTGAATCTGATCTGCGAGGAGTATGTTCTTGATGAATATGACCATTGATTCCCTTGACAGCTGCAATAACCTCTTCGAATCGTTTCTCATTCAATTCCGCGAGCTTATTGAAGTCCGTCCTCTGAACTTCATTGTATTTCTCCATTTCTTGCCTAATACTTGCCAAGTCTGCTTCCAATTGAGTAATACGATCTGTATTACTCATTTTCGCCATTGCAGAGGAAGTGTTTAATCTGAGCTCTGATACCAATTGTTATGATAGGTTGAGAGAATCACACAATCATAACAAGAATTAGCTGAAGAAAGAATTTAAGTGAGAGGAAGAAGAAGAGGTTCGAGAGAAAGAGACTTCTTATTCATCATAACTGCCAAACGAATTACAACAGTTTGTTTATATCCGTTTGGTTACTAACAAACCAACTATTTACAGCCATTGATAGGATGATGAGGTGGCATCATCCTATTGATTACAAGTCATAAAAATAATTGTCAAAACAGCTTAGTTGTAATCCAGTGCAACATAGAAGACTTTATCCTAACATTCAACTATAAAACTCATCTTACCATCATGATTACATCTCAATTGTATTAATCAGATATGTTTTTTTCTTTTGTTAAAACTCATTTAACCAATCAAATCAATGAACCAAATCAGCAGACAAATCAGAAATTCAATAAAAATACGAAGGAACGCTATAAATTGCGGAAGAATTAATTAAAATCATACTAAAATAATAAGTATGCTAAAGTTACCTGGAGCAAGAAGCTAGTGAAGTAATCGAACAAGAATCTTAAACCCTGATGGTAGACGGATTGGGCGAGAGGAGACTTAGCTAGCGTAAATAGCTTATGGGAGCCAGCGGAACAATTAAACGAGAGTCGCCTTGTGCTCATGCCACCAGATATAGCGAAAAGAAGCAGACAGTTTGGAACATAGGAAGGGTGGCAGATATAGTGTGGAAACTAAGGATGGCAATGGGGGCGGAGGCCCGTGGGGAACCGCCCCGTGGGGGGAGTTGGGGCGGGTGGTGGGGTGGGGCGGGTGGTGGGGTGGGGGAGATATTTTCTCCCCGCAAAAATATGGGGCGGGTGATGGGTTATGCACCCCCGCACCGTCCCCGCCCCGTCCCCCGTAATAATTAATAATAATAATCTCAATAATAATACTAATAATAATAGTAATACTAATACGAAGTAATTAAAATAGCATGGTGGTCCGGTGGGTTTAGTGGTTTCCTATCTAATGGATTGTGCGTAATGGATCTATCTAATTCTTGTTTAATAACTAAGCTATCTTGTAAAATTGCTTATCAAAATCATAAAGTAAAATGAATTTTTTAGAGATAAAATAAAATGAATTTGGGAAAGTTATAAAGTGATATTAGCTTAAACGCCTCAGGCACGGTGTGAAAGTTTTTTTCCTTTACTATTATAATGCATTAATTCTTTTCTTTTGAATGTCATCTTTATGATTGTAGTTAGGGCTCTTAAAATTTGGTGATCATATGTCATCCTAGATGCCGTCAAATGACCATGATTGATTGAATGCAGAGTTTAAGAAAATATTATAGAGCTAATCAATGCTAATTTAGAGTTTGATAAAAATTACTAATTTAGAACGCGTATAATGTGTTCTAGATTTGAAATGAGATGTAAGATTACATTGACACTTAAAAAGTAAAAAAAAAAATGGCTACTAGAAGTGTTGTTAAATTTTTGAAAAATTGTCAGTCTAAAATGATGTTAATTTTTGACGAGTACTTCCCCGTTGGGTACCCGTGGGTCTAGCGGGTCGGGGCGGGGATGGGGCGGGTCGAATAGTAGTGGGGGATGGGGCGGGGGGTGGGGGCGATTTTTTAGACACGGGGCGGGGATGGGGGAGTGAACCCCCGCCCCAACCCCGCCCCATTGCCATCCCTGGTGGAAACCCAGCCCGATGGTATACAGTAGGGAGGAGATGACATTTATCTGGTACCCACCAGATAATAAGGAAGCCCAACCCCAGGGTGCGGATCTATAGGCGGGTCGGCCGAAATCGGCACAGCTTCAGGAACACATGAGGTTCAGGTGTCGGGAAGAAGAAGTACACTTATGCAGGGGATCCCACGGCGGCGACTCTGAAAATAATGGAGGAGTTTTTTCCATTTCCAGTCCCCTAGGTATTATAAAATGGAGTTTTTTGGTGATCCCGCGGCGGCGACTCTGAAGGAGTTTTTTTTCCCACTGAGTTAGTGACATTTTTTAGTTCTAGACTATTGTGAGAGAAATTTTTAGTACTCCACTTCAGAATTTTCCACATTTAGTCCCATAAGTATTACCAAGTATAAATTTGAAACAATAATTGAAAGACTTGTCATTATTGTAATAGTTGAAGGATCAAAAGTGTCACTTTTATAAAAGTCGAATGACTAAAAGTGAAAAAACTCCAAGTCGAGTACAAAAAGTGTTAGACGTAATAGTCAAAGGACTAAAAGTGACAAAAATTTAATAATCTAGCGATGTAACTTATTAGAAGACAGATTAGAGGACAGTTTAGGGCAAATAATAAGCGTCGATAAGAGGTGTGCCTATAACTGAGTTGAAATTTTGGGACGATGTATAATATTTTAAATTAATCTTTTTCTTTTTATTATGGGGGTTATTTCCTTAATATTACAAAATTAAACTGAATTTTCAAAAATGTAAGTATTTTTAAAAAGAGAGAATGGGCAGATAAACCCTTGAACTATTTGAACATTTGCAATCAGGCCCCTAAACAGGAAGACTTGCAAATACACCCCTCAACTCATTCATTGAAAATCAAGCAATCATGCCCTTTTTTACCTGCTGGTGCCGATAGTTTCTCATCTCCTTGCCTGCACCAGCAGGTAAAAAAGGACCTGATTGTTTGATTTTCAATGAGTTGAGGGGTGTGTTTGCAAGTCTTCCGGTTCAGGGGCCTGATTGCAAAATCGCAAATAGTTCGAGGGCTTATTTGCCTCTTTTATCTTTTAAAAATTGTCAAAAAAGTGATTAACAAGGTCATATATTTGGCATTAAAAAACATGATGTTACTGCAAAAAAAATATGTCACTGTGTTCGTTTTTCGTGTCACTAAGAGTGGTCACCGCCAATTTTTTTCACGCAAATTACACCGCTGCAGTGACGCCGCCGTAGTGACGCTGCCACAGTGACGCCACCCGCCGAAAGTTACTCAGGCCGCCGCCGCCTCATCAATGTGACACGCCACCACCACCAACAATACATCCATCATTCTACTTAGCCCAAGTTGTTACTGCCGCCGTAGTCACGCCGTCACAGTGACACCACCAGCCAGCCACCGCCACCCCCGGAAACATCATTTACTCGCAAACTATTAAGACTTGAGGTTTCATCCTAAAAGATCAACCTGTTAGGAGGAGTAGCTCAAGGCTTTATATGTTGGTTTGTATTTCTATACGCAACCGGTGTGGATAGCTTAATACAAACAACCTTGCCCCCTATCTGACCTATGCCCCCAACACCCTAACCCTAATACCCCTCCACTGTTCCCAGCCTCTGACCAGCCCAAATCAGACCCAAACAACCCCAATCTAGTCCTGACCAGCCGCTCTACAACAGCTGCACAACATATACACCCCGTCTCTAGCTCCAGCACACCTACAACGGCGGCGGCAGAGCATGGATGGTGACAAAGATGGATTAGCGAAGGTGGCGATGCGGCGGCGATTGCCCAGTGATGGTGGCGACGCGATGGAGAAGTCAATGGAGGTAGATTTTGTGACGCGATGCAAAGGATTTCGTGCTTCCCCGTTATCGGCCAGAGTTTTGATGGGAAGGACGACTGATGGTGACGTGAGACAAGGTAGGGACCAGATGTGGACAAGTTGAAAGTCAGGTACACAATGTGGAAGTGGTATAATACTCAAGGGACCAAAAGTGTTTTTTTTTTAAATTTGGGAAGGATCATGGTCTAGACTGGTCCCCCTTTAGCTCCGCCCTGCACCTGATGTAGTAATTTCCTGTTCACATCAGACTCTGAACCACCATTATGTCAGATACTCAGATGAGCATGTAAAGGCGTATGAGTGATCGATTCCACCTTTTGAAGTGACCATGGAGCACCCAATCAAAAGCGGCATGAAGAACGCGACCAGTTAAAATGGTGCAACGAGAGAAAATGTAGGAAGTGTCCTGGCCTACACCATCTAAACATTATGGTTTTTTTAGGTGACAATTCCGATACCTTTTTTAAAAAAAGGGGTACCGTACCTATCATTCATTTGATTGGACCACATCACTTTATCATTTTTAATTTAGATTTAAAAAATTCAACTTCTACATTCTCATTGATCCATGTGGACAAAGGTATGGTACCTTATGGGTACCATAAAATCTACATTTTTTAAATGATACATTATGGATTATAGAACCCATGAATATATGGATCGTTCTTACGTTATGAAAGAACGCAAGTTAGGCTTACATATAATCTATAGTCTTCAGAGGAGTGTTTGCAACTGCTTCTACTTAAAAAAGCACTTTTGGAGTGATTTGGAAAAAGTGATTACTAGTAAAAGTTGATAGTGTTTGAGAAAAAAGTGATTTTGAAAAGTAAAAGTTGGTAGTGTTTGGTAAATGAAGTGCTTTTTGTGTAATAGAAAAAGGAAAAACACTTTTCACACGAAAGCCGAGAAAAGTAAAAATTGGTGATGTTTGGTAAATAAGTGTTTTTTAAGCTAAAAGCCGAGATATGCTTTTTTTAAGAAATTGCAAACCAACCTTTTAGTCTCTAACATTTTTTCTTGAATGTTACTTAATGGAGGGAAATAGCTTTGAATCACATCAGCTTAATTACGATTCTCTCAATACTATAGAGATCTTTTTAGCTGATGCCAACTAACATTAATTGAGTGTCCCAGAAGTAAGAAGTCACTTTTTGACCACAAAATCGATCAATGACCCATCAAAAACTACGAACTAAAAATCGATCAATGACCCACAAATAAAACTTATTTGATACTTTGCCGATCTCTTGGTGGGTGAAAATGTAAAATAATTGAATATCGTATATTCAAATAATCGGTACTCCGTATGTTTTAAAACAAGTTCAATTACTATTTTTATTTTATTTTGTATTATTAGTATTATTATATATTATGTTACTCCCTCAACCTCATAAAATAGTTCCCACTTTTTTTGTCATACCAAAAAATAGTTCTCATTTGGGTTTTTTATGAGAATATTACTAAAATAAAACTTATTTACATAAATATGACTATTCATTACTACAACGTAGTGCTGTGATAACTAAAGTTCAAAACTTGAACATGAATTACTATAATTTCATTACTACTCTAACAATGAATCATATTTTTGTAAACTATCTTTATTTTGGTCATATTTATGTAATTATTTCTTCTCATTTTCCTTTTTGAAAGATTTTGTGCGATTCACATCGATTTATATTTTTCTTACTCAATCTGTGACACCGCACCCGAACGTCCTTGAAAATTCGATTTAAAAACTTAACATTTATGTATTGAATTTCCGATTTGCCAAACGATTGTAAAGCGATTAATGTTCTACGTAGTGCACGATTGAATATCGTACTGTTCAAACTCGTATGATAGTGTCGGGTTTGCAAACACTTTTCGGGACTTATTAATAAATAAAAGAGCTCAACATTTTCTAAATAAGTGATCGAATGATTAAAAAGAATACCAATGCCTACAACCCTATCTTTGGCATTTTTGAGCTAAATAATGGAAGTAGGATTTTCCTTCTATAATATGCATCAAGTAAATTATTGGGATGAGCCTACACATATTGGAGATCAATAATGTGATTTAGGAAGTTGACTTGTTCTAAATAAATTAGGATGAGTACAAAAAGACATCTTTTGACAAAGATAAAACAATAGGACCCATTTTCCCCATTTTTGGAAGTATTGGTAGATAATTTGGATCCCAAAATGATTGGGATCAATTGGGAACCACTCCACATGATATTAGTACCTGCAAGACAAATAAAAATGGGTTAGGAAACTTACCTTGGCCGACCACCATGGAGAGGAGCTGCACAAGACTTGATAGGAATCAAATGTTGGACCACCATCCCTATTTTCGCACAAAATGGTGTGCTGGTTGTCTCCACTCATTATGGGAGTTATACTCGACCAAATGAGGTGTATAAGGTGTCCTTGGATAGCCTTTGAAGTCTAGTATCTCAATTGAGTGGTCTTTGTTCGAGGAGAGAGAGCTTATCTTACCAGAATCGAGCTGAAGTGAGTGGTGGTCTGTAAACTCGAGCTGTGAGAGTGCTGAGACTGTTTGGTTGATATCTCGAGTTATACCAATCCAATTAAGGCGTGTGAGATACCCAAAGAAAGCTCTCAAGACGAGGAATCTGTGAAGGTCTGGTTTGCATCAATCGGAGTAGTGGAAGGCTTCCAAATCGTCCGAGCAAAACACAACCTCGCAGAAACGGATCTACTTTTCTAAAGTAAGTTGTTAACCCCAAAACCTTTCCTTTCATTTTCCCAAATGATATGAACGATTGGTGGAACTATTGTACACTAATACAAGTGTATGAAAGGTCCTTATAAAGTTATTTTATTGATGTAAAGGTTAGATACTAACCTAGAGCAAATCTTGGGAAACTAGGAAACGAGTTAACCGGAAAACACCCATTCTAGGGGCTGTTTTCGTATCAACGATTAAGGGTTGAACTAGCACTTTGAGGAGGCTGTTTAACACTCATATTTGAGCAAGGAATCAGTTCCAAACCCACCTTGACCAAAGCTTTGACAATTGGACCAAGAAGGGAAAGTTTAAAGCTCAATTGAGGTGAGGATTGACATCTAATTGCTTACAACTTGTAGGTTAAGCATGAGATTACCTAAATGCTTAAATCATTATTTTTCATGGATTATGATGATCATATATTGATGAAATATTGATATAGTTGCCAAAGAATGAAATTTGAAATGATTTGAGAATGTATGAATAATATGAGATTTGATGAGTATAAATGAACTATTTTTGCGAAATAGGTATTTTGCTCATGTATGAAGTATTTGGATACATAAATGAATAATTGTGTATTGAGATTGAATACTTAAGTTGCTGCTACATAATTATAATTATGTAGAGAATTACAAATAAAGAGGATAGTGGTATGATAACAATAATCTTAATAGTATTGAAATACTAGTTAGTGATTATTGGAACTTGTTGATTAAATTGATCCTAGGGATTGGATTGTATGAAAGGTACTTGAATATAGTTCAAGTGTATATAATAACTTAGTATGGAACTAAGGTTAAGTTATGGGAAGTCTTTAAGGATGACCCATGGCAGTTTAATGATATGTCAATTCTAGGCATAGGGTTGCTTGAGAATTGGACCTTAATGCATGGTGATGTAGTAGAGCCGAGCTCTAGAATGCATGTAAGGTGTAGACTTGTAGTCTACGTATTGTATAGCTAGAGCCGAGCTCTAGGGCTTGCGTGGTGATGTAATAGAGCCGAGCTCTAGAACGCAAGGTAAGGAATTGACCCGAGTGACATGAATTGTATGGTGATGTAGTAGAGCCGAGCTCTAGAATACAATGTCGTGTGTTAGGGTTGGACTCTATTGAGTATCGTGGTTTGTAGCCACGGGAAATGGGAATGGTGATTTCTAAATGAACATGGGCCCACGGGCCGACTACTTGACTTTTACCTAAAGTAAGTATATTTTCAAATGGGTAACTTAGGGTTACAATCATAATATACTATCACCCTATTTGAGGGTCTTGTGCTTGAAATACTTGTTGTATATCTATTAGATGCCTGCCACACCAGTACTTTATAGTCGTATAGAGTACTGACCCCTTCGGGGGCGTCCCACCACCATTTCAGGTTGAGGCTAGAGCTTGCTTCCTGTGCTCGTTGCCCGAGTGATTTCCCCGGAGAGAAGACTTGGTTCGTGCTTCCTCCATTCAGTTTTAGAACATTAATAAACATGCTCATGGATATTTTACTTTAGAGCCTGCGTGCTCATGTTCGCCCTGTGTGGCCCTTTGTCTTAAACAATGTTTTCCGCTGCGTATTGAATTACTTATTATGTATGTTTATGGATGACTTTTGTGTGAATGATATTCATGACGCCTTGTATAATATGAATGTGTTGGACTGCGGTTGACTATTCGTATTGTACGGCGGGTTGTTGACGTGTCCGGGGAGGTCCGGGGCGTGACAATTAAGTTGGTATCAGAGCCTTAGTCCATAAACTTCATAATGAAGTCTCAAAATTCTCTTTTTGAAAGGATTTTGAAAACCATGAGCATAGAAGTTTTGTACTTGGAGAGCTTTTGGTACTTGGGTCGCAAGGTCTCTAATTGTTAAGATGGTACCCTTAGCAATTGGTATGGCGGTGACTCGAGCCAAAATGTGTCTTAAGTACCTATCCGTCAATTGACATTTGATACGAGTCTAACGACTCTTTCCAAATTTCTTTCAGAAATGGACCGTGGTGGCAGGATTACTAGGAGGAACCCGACGGGCCGTGTACCAGTGGAGACTGGACAGGGCAGTCGAAGGACCTCTAGGGCATCTAGAGGAGCTGGCCGTGGAGGCCGATCACAGACCGTGAGTGACGGTCATGTTGACACAGAAAGTGAGACCTACTGGTCCTATGAGGACTCGACTTACCAACCGGAGACAGAGCCGGTTGAGACCCCTTATGAAGGGGATGATGACGATGTAAGTGATGAGGAGGGAAATGGCTCCTTAGCACGGATCGAAGCACTACTCCAACAATACCACCGGGAGCGTGAAGAGAGGAGGCAACGCCGAAGACGCCGAGTGGGGCAACCTTCGGGCATGGCTTCAAGAGGAGGGAGTCATGGTGCATCTAGAGTCCATGTGGAACCACATGGAGGCCAAAGTGATGGAGGTCCAACCATAAGGATCTCCAAATTTATCAAAGAAGCAAGAGATTTGGGGTGCAAACCCTTTGATGGAGCAGGGGACATTTCAGTCGCAGCACAATGGATCAAGAGGCTAAATGAAGCAGCCCTTGACATGCAAATCGCGCCGAATCTCAAACTGAGAATTGCGGTAAGATTGCTCGAGGGGATGGCATCCAAGTGGTGGGATGGAACCAAGAGCAAGTACGGTGAGACCGTCGTTTGGGAGGACTTCCAACGGGAGTTCTTTGCCCAATATTATTCTGATTTTGAAGTGAACAAGAAGGTGAGGGAATACACCCTCCTAACCCAAGGGGGTAACATGACAGTGAAGGAACTTGAGTACAAGTTCCGGGATCTCGCCGACTACATACCGGAGTATGCTTGTGACGAGAACCGAATGGTAAACCACTTTTGGGATGCTCTTGACTTGGAGATACGTGATAGGGCAACACAATTGCCTAATATGACCTTCGCCCAAGTGGTTGACCAAGCGTTGAAGGGGGAGAAACAGTGGGAGGAGAGGAAGAAGAGAGACGCCGAGGAGGCGAAAAAGAGAAAATGGGAGAGTCATGGCTCCCAAGGTTCCAACAAAAAGGGGAACCATGGAGGAGGATCTTTCCGGGCACCGCCGCCACCGTCTAGGGGGAACCAAGGCCCGAGTGGGCAAGGCTCGAGGTCACAAACCTCGGTGGTAACTCGTTGCAACAATTGCAAGAGGAACCACTCCGGTAAATGTCGCGACCCCCTTAGATGTTTTCAATGTGGGGATGCCGGGCATTTGAAGGCGCATTGCCCACAATTGGGTGGGGCAAGGACATCGGGACCGAGCAGTGGCCCGACGGGTACACGGAATCAAACCGGAGCTTCTCAAGCGAGCCGGGGACATGGGGGAGCGAGTACGAGCAACGCGCCATCTGTGAATCAAGGAAGAACTCAAGCTAGAGTTTATGCGATGACGGAGGCAGATGCTCGAGCTAACCCGGACTCGGTTGCAGGTATTGCCTCTTGCACAATTGTATTTTGTCCATATTTAACCCATAAATTGATGACATAAGTCATAGGGATTGAGTGCGAGTCATTACGGGGTCAAACGGCAAAATTCGGGCCGAAACTGACCAAAAACAGGGACGCACGATCGTGCGTCCAACCCCACGCACGATCGTGCGTAGGGGGCAGTGGTTCCGGGTGAATTTCGCGCAGGACGCACGACCGTGCGTGCCGGTACGCACGCCGTGCGTGGACGCACGATCGTGCGTGGCCGGGTACGCACGATCGTGCGTAACCGGCAGTGGTCGGGTTCGATGTTTCTTCACGCACGCACGACCGTGCGTGTCCCACGCACGACCGTGCGTGGACCCCAGCCGCCCGAAACACGAGTTTTTCATCCCGTTCTTCTACAATTGAACCCCCGTTTGATTCCGAACATTTGTATGAACCTATTAACCTCCTAAAAGGTGTCCTAAACCATTAGAAAAGGTATCTTACATGGTGTATAAATGTAGGAACATTAAAGATTAATGGGAAGGATGCACGAATCCTTATCGATACCGGAGCGCAACGTTCGTTCGTGAGTGAGGCGTTCGCCGAGGACTTAGGGGTACAATCAACACCAATGACGCACACATTAGTGGTATCAACACCACTAGGGGATGACGTTGAAAGAACTAGTTATTATCCATCTTGTGAGGTGGAAATTGATGGCCAAACCTTGACGTGTGATTTCGTACCGCTGAGTATGATGGAGTTCGATGCAATCCTAGGGATGGATTGGCTAGAAAAGCATCATGCTAGGGTAGATTGCTACACAAAGGTTTTGGAACTCGAAGGCAATAATGGGGACACCCTACGCTTCGAGGGGGATCGAGGCAAATCAAACAGTTGTATTATTTCCGCCGTGAGAGCGAGAAGTATGATGAGAAAGGGATGTCACGCATATCTAGCATACGTGATTGACAAAACCAAGGAGGAAACGAACATTGACGACGTGAGGGTGGTTTGTAAGTACCCGGATGTCTTCCCTAAAGACCTACCGGGGCTTCCACCTGATAGGGAGATTGAATTTGTGATCGAGGTCGAGCCCGGCACCAAACCAATCTCCATACCGCCATACCGTATGGCACCCGCTGAACTTAACGAGTTGAAAACCCAATTGCAAGAGCTTTTGGATAATGGTTTCATTAGACCAAGCCACTCCCCGTGGGGAGCACCAGTTCTTTTTGTGAAGAAGAAAGATGGGACACTTCGAATGTGTATTGACTATCGTCAACTGAACAAGGTCACAATCAAGAATAGGTATCCTTTGCCTAGAATTGATGACTTGTTTGATCAATTACGAGGGGCAACCGTGTTTTCAAAGATTGATTTGAGGTCGGGTTACCATCAATTGAAGATTAAGGAAGACGACATACCAAAAAGTGCTTTCCGCACAAGGTATGGGCATTTTGAGTTCCTTGTTATGTCGTTTGGGTTAACAAACGCCCCAGCGGCATTCATGGACTTGATGAACCGAGTATTCCATAAATACTTGGATCGATTCGTGATTGTGTTCATAGATGACATTTTGATTTACTCAAAGAGTGAGGAAGAGCATGAAGAACACTTGATACTCGTTCTTGAGACACTACGGGAGAAGCAACTTTATGCCAAATTTTCTAAATGTGAATTTTGGCTAAAGGAGATTGGCTTCCTCGGGCACGTGGTTTCTGGATCGGGAATTGCTGTTGATAACAAGAAGATAGAAGCCATTACCGAATGGGAGAGGCCAAAGAACGTCAAGGAAATTCGTAGTTTCCTTGGATTGGCAGGCTACTACAGGAAGTTCGTGGAGAAGTTCTCTGTTTTGGCATCACCATGGAGAAAAAACGATGATGGAGAAAAAACGATGATGGCAAACTTGGGGAGAAGAATATAGAGCTGACTTGCTCTGTGAACGGTGCCGTATCAAACCCGGTATACCATGCGCATGGTATGCCGGTTGCACGGTATAATTTGTCATCCCCGATCTGTCCCGTTGCCATCCCTGGATCCAATTGGACGCAAGAACTATTTTATGGGATGGAAAAGACTCTATTTCAAAACGCATATTTAGGAATTCGAACCATAAAAGCGTGTTATTTGAGAGTTTACGGAAAAGACGGATTTAATCATCCGCATTCCGAAATAGTGCCCTTTAAGACTTTAAGATTTTGAGGGGCCGCATCTCTTTCAATTGATCAAAAGAATATTTCATTGCTTAAAATTTGAAAAGAATATTTAAAAAGAAATTGAAAAGAATCAAAGATTCTTGTACTATACGTTTGGGCCATTTATGAAATTCATCTTTGTAGTCTTGATCAAAGGTAATTATTTTATAATAATAATGATGGCAATTTGCTGGATAATCTATACGATCAAGACGACTTTATCTCAATTTCTAGCTTCTTCCAGAAATGTGCTGAATCTTCCATCCTATAATAATATATATACATCCAAGTTTGTTGTTGAAATGATCTACTTTTTGACTAAATTGAGTCGTTTGGAATTAAGTTGGCGCAAATGACCAAATATTAAATTTGAATAGGAGTCGCATTTCACAACTCCATATATAAGTCCATATTCTTGTGTGGATTCAGTTTTCACGCACATTTTGCGAACAAACTTGGTATTTAGTAATATATACTCATTTAATTTCTCAAAATGGAGAGAGGAGTTCACACTTTCCGGCCCTCTCATAGAGTTTGTTGGTCAATTTGGATGCAGCAATGATGTATTGATGTGTGTTTCGGTATAAATTGGAACATACAAAATCTAATATTTTGAACTAGTTAATTACTTTTCATGAAAAGCTCCTTGTTATGGGGTTAATGTAGTGCTACAATGTTATATTTACCGTATCTAATACTCACTTAAAAAGCTACCTTAATCAGCTTAAAGGAGGTTTTGAAAATGCCCATTGGTTATTTAGTAGTTGCAAAATTATTTAAATAATTATGCACTTTATTTACAATGTCATATTTAATTTGCACTTTGTTTAACATTCACTTATACTTTAATTTCCTCATGCAATTGTGAGCATGCATGTTTTAAATAAAAATTATTAAATTAATATAAATATACAAAAGTGTAAATTATCCATTATCATGTGCATTTTAAATATATAAAAAGTGCATTATTGTATCACACTTTATCAAATTCTACTTTGACACTCTTTTACAAAATGAAATGCACTTTTATCACGTGTATTTTAAGTACGAAGTATATACAAACGTAAACTATTATACCACACTTTCAGAAAAATTCATTGACACTTAACAAAATAAAATGCATTTCTTCTTCTTAGAGCATTAGAAGTGTTTCATTGTGACGGTGTCTTCTAACAAAGAAAAATGCATGAATAAAATATAGTAAGTGCATCAAAAAATTAATATAAAATTAATAATAATTATTCTGTTATGCATCCATCAATATGTGGTTCAGAAGAATATGAGCTAAATAAAATGGTATAGTCACACAAAGTAATACGGAGTAATACAATATGAATGGATGAAGCTTAATGCATAACTTCAAAATCTAAAAACAAGTGAATGGTACTCCGTATCATTTAATTGGTAAAAAGGTAAACATAAAAAAATGACTAACTTATTCGATAGGTTAAAATTGAAATAAGCATAAAATAATCAGTAATTTCGAATCCACCTTAAATAAAAATCATATTAAATCCAGAACAGTACACATTTTTACCCTTGTACTAAAGTAAAGAGAGACTGTTTTCAAATGACACATGATGAAAGTCGCGTCGAAAATTGCATGGATTGACTGCTACTGCGTAACAAAAAAGTGAATACAGTTTAGTGAGTCATTTTGTTATATGAGCCATCATATTTCCAAACCAAAAAATGGTGAGTCTTTGGCTCCGTTTGAAAGGAAGAAAACACTAATATAGTTCATACACAAGGCTAAAAGCATTGAGTCATGCTACTTGTACACTTTTTGGTACACTTATGTTGTAGACACTGCTTAGTTGTTTGTGTAGATAGGAGCTTCGGAACGAGTTGCCTGTGTACACAGGCAACTGGGGGTGTACAAGTACAAGTGTACAACAGTCAACAAATGTGTTGAATATGTTGTTTTGTTGATGACTAACCATGCAGCCATGCAGGAACAAAGGATAGACCTGGTCTATAAACACTTGTGAGTTTCTTGTTGATGAACCAACCATGCAGGTGGAACGGCGAACAGAACCGCCCCCAGTTCTAGTTCCGTGATATAGTTTGAATTAATATTGATTGCACCTACTTAATTGAAAATTAATGTGCTTTCCTTATGAGTGCTTATTTGAGTGGTATATTACTTTATGTAAAGTATAGCTTATTACTTTATATAAAGTAATATGAGTGCTTGTTGATATATACGTAACTTGCTTATTTGAGTGATATAATATTACTTTATGGAATGTACAACTTTTTACTTTATGGAAAGTATCCTTACTTGCTATATTAATGATTGCACGATTGATAATTGGATGTTGACCATAGCACTTACGTATTGTATGCTTTGCTACTTCTATGATTGAATAAATATCTCCTTTCCATAAATGATTATCCATGATTAATTTATTTGATTAAGGATGTGTGTTGGCATGAACCGTTGCTTTCTTCCTTTAATAAGTAAGGATATTATTTCCTTACCTTATTACTTTGAGCCGTTGCTTGCTTATTATGATGGAAGGATTTTCAAATAATATCAAGGCAAGGATCATCTATACAAGGAAAACAAATTGAATGTTTCAAAGTAAGTGCAATCATCCAATGAAGGAAAGAGGAGCCAACGGTTGTCAAAGAGAGAGCCTATATATTCGAACAGTATAACAAGAAGAAGGGGTGCTGGACTGAGAAAATATAAAGAGAAATACTCAAGAGAAATACCAAGTCCAAGGCATCTGAAACTGCTCTCGAAGTTCTAGACAGAGTTCTTATTCCCTTCTTATATTGTAATTGGGTTATTGAGGACAAGCTAAGAGTAGCTTCCTCGGGTTGGGATCAAGTGTGTTGTGAGGGCTTTGCTGTAAAGCCAAGAGGCTCTCTACCCGCAAGGTAGAGAAGCGAAACTCTTCCTAGAGAGGATAGAGTTGGGGAGGCTCAAGGGTAGATTAGGAGAATCACTCTTGTAATCTTTCAAAGGCTTGTTTAGTGAAGTTGTTTAAAATTCCTCCGAGGGAGGTCGAGGTTTTTTAATCCCTTTTGAGTCAAGGGGTTTTTCCTCGTTAAATTCTTGTGCACTTTACTATTTCGCAACTCCCATCTTCCCACACTAGAAATGTGCGAAAAACTGCCACGGTTCTTTTCATCAAAATGTGTACCAAAAAAATGTACAAATGGCAATTTCCAAAAGCATTAGGCCTTTAATAGAGTGGTCTCGAAAATAGTTTAACTTAATGTATCGTGGTAACTCGCAAATCTTCCTCAGGGCATTCTAGTAAAGACCTTACTGCATTAAGCCCTCTGAATTTGATCTTATTGCACTTAGCTTGAGTAAGATACTCTAATGTTTTAAGCTTGTTGCCCTACTCTTGTTTCTGAACCCTATTGTTCTGAAGGAAGTATTTGCCATACTATTCCTTGATGATCGAGTTTGTGTTGATGATTGATCTTTCTTTCTTTTCACTAATACTCTATAGGTTTCTCTTGAGAATTCTAACATGGTTTTTGAGTGCACATGAACTCAGTAATTGTGTATTTTTAAAGAGCTGTCACCACAAGATGAGTTTGCTCTTTAAGAGCATCTACAATGCAATAGTCTTTAGTCTAAATAAAGTATGCCAAATGTCAAAAATTTAAATGACTTTCTAATCTACGTAATACAAAGTGAATCGACTGCACATTGAATTTTGAAAAACGTTTCCAATGCATAAAGTCTCAAGTGTAGATGTGGATTTCCTTATTACGGAATTTTGTTTATACATAAACCATCCGATCGTTTTCACTTTTCAACCAAACTTTATACCATTGGTGCAAGCAACATAACTTTTTTCTATTTAATTTTCATTTCACTGCATGGACAATTCCTATAATCCATTGACGTCTTTATGCGTTGAGAAGGATAATCGGCACTCTGAAGTGGGTTAATCAGATTCTCCAACAAATACTTACGTACTCCCTCCGTAACTTAAAAATCTTCTCATTTCAAAAGTAGGTAGATTAAGAATAGTGAAAGATGATATCAATTATTGAGGGTATAATGGGAAGATAATAGAATAATGTGATGGAATGTAGGATAAATCCAAAAAAGTAGTTGTAATAGTGTATTATATTCAGAATTATTGAGGGTATGATTGGAAGAATTAGAAATGTGAATTTTTTTTGTTACAGACGAAAAGGGAAAGTGGAAAGATTTTTTTTGTTACGGAGGGAGGGAGTATATAGAAACATTACAATTTTTAAAATTGTGAAAGAAGTTTTGGAAGTTTTAAATTAAACCAAATTATGAATTTCAGCAACCAAAGATATATGTGAATCGTGATAGAGTATAGTTAGACAACCGAAGAGCGGTTCCTTTTTTGCCGAGTCATCAAGTTTAGGAGGATGTTTAAGATTGGAAATCCTTCTTCACTGGTGTGCAGTTGTTTTGCCAACAGCAACAACATCCAAGCCTTACTCTCAAAAGATATTGAGCTCGGCTAACATGAATCGATACATGATATCAACAAAAGGAAAAGAAAAAAAATAAAGATAAAAAAGATAAGCTATTATAAAAAGATAATATAAAAGAGATGAATATACATATAAAAAATAAAAATAAAAAAAGGATAAAAATAATATTTATGTATAAGGATAAAAGGATAAGAAATAAGAAAAAAAGAGGGAAAAGATGATACAAGATCACTCCTCCACACGAATACCCGCCCTCCATTTTGCTCTCTCCAACGTCATACTCTCATCCAATCCAAGAAGAAGCATACCATTTCTGACTCCTCTAACCCACGTCTGTTTGGGCCTTCCTCTCCCTCTCTTTCCTGCCTCTTCTCCACACATCTCAACTCGTCTGACAGATGCATCACCCGGTCTTCTATACACATGACCAAACCACCGTAGGCGCAACTTCCGCATCTTATCTTCAATAGGTGCTACTCCCACCCTTTGTCTGATTGTCTCATTCCTCACGCGGTCCTTTCTAGTATGCTCACACATCCAACGCAGCATGACATCTCTGCCACACGCAACAGTTTTTTTTTTTTTTTGCCAAATCAGCAAAATATGTTGCTAGACTAAAAGCATTGGAAGGAGAAAAAAAACGAATGTCTAAGGTAATGATGTGTCCCACTCAATGTTCTAAAAGGCACTAGGCGCTAGTCGGGCGCCAGCCCAGCGCCTAGCGCCTAGCGCCTAGCGCCTAGCGCCTAGGCGGGCGCCTAGTTGGGGACTAGTCGAAGACATAGAATTTGTATTTTTATCTATATTTTTGCATAAATATGGTAAGTAATATTGTATTTTTGTGTGTATAAAATACATATACATATACATTAACAAACATGAAAGATAGAATTCTCACATTTAATCATACGCAGTATATGATAACTAATTACTAAACTTCATTATGATATAAATATAATTAATGATAAAATTTAGGTATATATACAAACATATATAGTTTTATCTTAATTTAAAACTTCATTTCTTTATATTCATGGCTAAAGTTAAAGTACGTATATTGCTTAGAAAATTAAAATTTAAAAGTAAAGTAATGTTCAGCGAATTTAGACGGTCTAGGCGACCGATTAGACGCTCTAGACGGGCAATTAGGCGCCATAGGCGGTCGGCTAATTCACCTAGACGGTAAACCAATTAGTCGGAGCGCCTGGACGAAAATCGGGGCGCCCGACCACCGCCTAGCGCCTAGGCGGGGACTTGTCGGCCGCCTAGAACGATTTTAGAACAGAGGTCCTACTATATTTGGACTAGACTAAGGAGCATTGGGGATGCTCTAAACAATGTAGTCTATTTTAAGAAAAGGGAAAGTTCCCGAAATAGGACTAAAAAAGTTTGAAAATTCCAAAATAGGACTGTCATGTTTTTATTCCCAAAATAGGACTAATTACTGCCAAATTTGGAAAATACTGCCATGTTTGAAGTCTGGTACTGCCAAAACATGACAGTAATTAGTCCTATTTTGGGAATAAAAACATGGAAGTCCTATTTTGGAATTTTCAAACTTTTTTAGTCCTATTTCGGGTAATATCCCTTAAGAAAATGAACTCTTGTGTTTTCAGTAAAAGGTTCTACAATTCAATTATGTGATCAGATGTTTCATGCAATGTCTTCCCTTAATTCTAGAACTTGATTGGGTATTAGTGGAAGAAGAAAGAAGCAAATGTTAGGCATTGCTACTCATGATTACATACGTGCAGTTCTCTCCATTCAAATGTATTTCAAGTGAGTTTTCCACCATCCAAAAAGCATCATCTGTTTGTTAATGAAATGCCCTTTTTCTTCATATGAAAGACAATCTCTACTCTCTAGGTATCTAGCATCTACAACACTATTTATTTCAAGTCCTTAAATCAAACTAAAAAAACAACAGCAAAGAACACCAATATCAGGGCTGACTGAACATACACATGAACCAACAAAAAACAAAACAAAAAAACTAACCCTCCAAAATTTTTCAGCACCCTCTCATTTCCTTGTATTTTTAGTAATAACTTCAAGTTTTAAATATGTATATTGTGAACAATCCGCCATAGATACATTATTATCTCTTCAAAATTCATGCCGGACATCTATACATTCATCATTTAGGGATGAAATTTTATTTAAATATCTCACTCAGATTTGTCATCTTCCATGCTATCGCCTCCACTCATGGATGTCCCTCGAGAGCTTTCCCCTAACAGAAGGGTACCCTGAGGAGAACCAGACTGAGAACAGCTCTGCTTGGAGAATTCACCAATCTGGTCAATGCGCATAAACATTTTATTATTATCATGATCCAAGTCACCCAGCATTACAATGGACTTATTCTCGGATGAGAATTGTCTCCTTGGAATTCTTCGTATATGGAGCCGATATTTCTGATAGCAAAGAAAAAAAATCTTTTAATCATCAATCATATCACACATAAGCAATGGAGGAGTAAATATAGCAAAAAGTTGGGTACTTACTTGCAAATGACTCTTCACTTCATCATTGGTTAGACCTTCCACTTGCATAAGCTCTCTAATCTGCTTAGGAGTAGCAACTGCAAGGAACCAAAAGGGTGCGTTTGAGGTTTACCAGGCAATGAATAGATAAAAATAACTGTTCTCCTTAAGAAATCAATTCAGGCCCGTTTTGAACCCTAAAGATACTAGGGAAAGAAATCAGTGAAGAAAATGTAGGACAAATTTTGAAGGACAGAAAATGGTTGGGAAAACAAAACATTTCTTCAAACTCAATAAATCAGTTTTTAAAATATGTTCAAACTCATTTTATTTATTTACTCTGTATTTATCTATCTTTATTACATAAGACTAAGAAACCTACACATTTGTAAAAAAAATATTAATTATATTTCAGTTTCCTTTGCATTTTTCCAGTACTAAAACTATACACAAGAAAACAACTTAGAGGAACAGTGTTTGACAACATCCATTTCTGCCAATAGAGTAAGTTAAATGGTAGTACTCTGTATTTAGTCAAGGCGAGTATGGTATCAAACATGGGCATCTTAGTCTATGCTCAAGTTCATCAATCAAGTGTCTCTGCCATTGAAAAAGGATGAGAATTTGAGAACTCCTGACCTTGTGGACCGCCAAGCTGATGCAAGACACTAACAAATCTTTTATGCAACTCTGCCGACCAGCACCTTCTTTGCTTCCTAAATGCCTGCTGCAGAGAATTACTTGTAGCAGCACTAGAAGGATCCACCACTTTGCTTGCTTTTGAATTCAATCCATCAATTACAATGTCTTCCAGTCTATCCTTGATTCCAGGTGTACTAAGAGAAAGCCCAGGAGGCACTACTCCTGTTAATTCTTCATGCCTGTCCTTTCTCACTGCATCAGTTGGAATCCCAGAATGCCCCTTGAAAATGAACGCATAACAGTCCATCAGAATACATAAACATATGCGTAAAACGAAAACTGAATGTTTAAATTTAATAGATTGCCTATAAGTTTTTACCAATATTCTGAGATCTGACTTTAAGGCGTAGCTGTTATTGCTGAACTCTGAAAAGAGATAATCCTTATCACCATTCCAGAGCTTAAACGAGCTTGTCCATTTTATCTTCTCTTTACTGTCATTTTCTTTAATAGCCTCAACTCTGTTATCACCATCTACACCATCATCATCATCATCATCATCATTCTCAGAACTCTTCTTCACTGGAAGAAATTCTTCATAAACAGGTCCAATCAGTGACTTTCTACACTTCATCGATTCCTCTTTGAAAAATACAATCACTGCAATCACAGCCCAAAAAGAAACAGAATCCATCATCAATTTATTTGAACTCCAAAATCCATCTCCAGATATAATCCCAATAAAATAAATAACCAAAGTCGGTAAGGTATCATGGTCCTACAGTTAAATTTGTAAAAATGAGTTCACATGAACGGTAAACATACCGTCATTCAGAAGAAACATGCAAAGGGGTAACTCGCGCTTGAAGGCATCGATCTTCCGCATCTCCTCTTCAAGCCTCCAGACACGATCGTTAATTTTCATTAGTCTCTCTGAAAGGTTACCGATCATTGAGATTTGACTGAGAAACTCAGTGATCGTCGGAAGAACGGAAGGGGTCCTGCAATCCAATTGCAGCTCAGGGGAAAAAGAATCCATTTTGTGCTTCCAGTAATTTTGATTCTACCGATAGATCTCTTCTGCGCGTGAATGTATGAGCCAAAATAACATCCAGGAGAACGGATTGGAAACCAGCTAAGAAGAGATTTATACTGATAAAATAGAAAGAGAAAGCGGATGGAGGAATTGAAGGAAGAAGAGGGTGAAGATTCTGCAAAATTTTGACAAGAATAAAGGGATGCGATCCTTTTTTATCTAGAAAAGTGACTTTCGCCGCATATAAAATCCATTTAGACTCTGATTCTGATGAATATTTTATTGGACGGTCAATATTGCCCTGATATATGTGAAGGATTCTCATTTATATTCCTTTGGAGGGTGTTGATTAAGTATTATCGAATCAAACTCAATCAAAGTAGCACGGAAACGGGAAACGCGAGAAACGTAATTTCTAAAAAAATATAGGATACGAAACGTGGCGGAAACGCGTAAATATTATAATTATAAGGATATATTTATAAATATTTTTTAATATATGTACACAAGTTTTTCCATATGCACATGTTTTTTAATATAATTTGTTTAGTAACCAAATAATAAAATCACTCTACATGTTCGAATTTAGATATTATTTCGTATTAGTACATAATTTAACATAGAATGTACGGAGTAATACATTTCTAGCAATACATTGCGTTACGAAATGTAACAAGTGTTGTCGCTGAGAAATACCACAAAAATTCACTATAAAAAATTATTTCCACCACAGAATCTTTTGAAAAAGAAAAAAAAATGGAATCCGAGGTTTCCGAAACGTAGTGAAACGGGTTTCCAAATTTTTCTTAATTCCGAAAACGGTCCCGAAACGGAAATTTGAAGTTTCCGAATTTCCGAAACGCTTCTGAGTTTCTGAAACGTGGAAACGTGAGCCATGGAGAGTTTCCGTGCTTCCTAGAACCCAATAGAAATTTCTGTTTTGATTTTTGAACATTCTCGTGCCGAATACTGAACTGAACTAAATAGATTTGGTTCGGTAAAAACCAAAATAAGTTCGGTTTGGGCATTCAATGTTTAAATATAAATGTTTAAATATAAATATTCACAATTATTGTATTTAAATGTATATTATATTTAATATAAATAATTAAATATATTATATATAAATATAATTCATACCGAAAATATATATATAAATATATCAATATTAATATATTCCAGGACAAAATATATAAATATATTATATACGGAGCATTTAATACGGAGTATTTATTATTTTATTTATTTCTGTATTCGGGAATACCGAAAACCGAAACATTTTTGTATATATTGAACCGAATACCAATTTTTCAAAATTACACATAACGATTGCC
This sequence comes from Cuscuta epithymum, assembly GCA_945859915.1. Taxonomy (NCBI): domain Eukaryota; kingdom Viridiplantae; phylum Streptophyta; class Magnoliopsida; order Solanales; family Convolvulaceae; genus Cuscuta; species Cuscuta epithymum. Next base: position 4,241,433 of record CAMAPF010000938.1, read on the forward strand.
GAACTGAAATTTCGATTCGGTATTTGGTACGTCCCGAAATTTCGGTATCGATTTGGTTCGGTCGGTTTACCGAATTGTGCACACCCCCTATTCCTTTGTCTATTTGTGGAGAATATAATTTGACTCTTTATTAATAACGCTCACGAAGTAATATCATCATTTACTACCTTCCATGTATTGAGTTTTTCAGATTATTAATTAATTGACCACATACATTTGTTAAAATCATGTAAGACAAAGTCAAAAATATTCAAAATAACTTTTTATTTTACTTTTCTTGATCAACATAATTTAATTTAATTTAATTTAATTCTCTAATTTTGAGTATGTTGTATTCAGTTTTATTTGTTTTTACATAAGCCAATATAATTTTTACTCTATTTTTTAAGTAAGCAGTTTATAATTTTTATTACGGAGTACTAAATAAACTAACTTGGAAATTATCATAGAAAATTAATTAAATTTATGACTAGCCAATCTCGAATAATATTTGATTGCTAATTAATTTTGGAAGGAGGAGTAGTTGTTGAAAATGAAAATGAGTTGATTTAAAACATTCATTTTAATTTGAATTATCCTAATTTTCAAACGAAGTGGTTATTACTAGGGTTGATATTTTAAAACGAAAAACTGTAAATCGAAATCAAAATAATTCAACCAAAATAAGTTCCGTTTGGGACCCGAATGTCAGTTTGGAAGGGTAGAAAACGGGTTCAAACTGAACCAAGGGCAGAAAACGGGTTCAAACCGAACCAAGCTGATTTTGATTATTTGTTTAAATATTTTGGTTTTTTCTTGAGTTTAATTATACACGTATAAATGTAATTATAAATTTATAATAAATATCATGTAAAAGTATTAAATATTTTTATTTTATACGAGTATGACATAACACACTTAAGTTCTAAAAATCAAACATATTTTGTCTACTTATTATTTACTATTAGGCCCGGGACTTGGAACCGTAAAACTGGGAAAATCGATCCGAACTGAACCGAATTTTCCGGTTCAGTTCCTATAGTTTTGGACTTCATCTTTTTTCGGTTGAGTTCCTATAGTATATGATCGGTTTGGTTCCGGTTCGGTTCCAGTTCGGTTCCGGTTCCTAGACAGGAAACCGAACTTCTTATACATTGAATGAGTAATCTTCATTTGAAGTGCTTATGGGTGGAATTTTTTTAATGAAATTTTGTAGGCTTGTTTTAAATGAAATGTAGATTATGTCCACTAAATTTGAGCTTACAATTCAATCGGGGAGTAAGTTAAATAAATTATTGAAAAACATTGCGTCAAAATACATATAAAAAACACAATGTTTTACAATATTTAATTTAACTCATTTCCCGGTTGCATTTTAAGCTAAAATTTGGTGGATGTAATCTACACTTCATGTAGAACATGCTCACAAAATATCTTCAAAAGTTTCTACCCGGAAGCACATCAAATGGAGGTGGTCAGACGGCGTTTCAGACAGAAAATTCTTGTCAAGAATATTTGTCTTGCATAATATAACTTATATATTGTGGACCACGGCAATTCAAGTAGTTGTTATTTTACTACTTTATTCCACTTTTATATTTATTATTTGTTTTTGCTTGTATTTTTATTTGAGTTCACAATAAGGAAATAATATTCCGCTGATTGCGTTGTTATATGTTCATAGTAAATTATAAATATTACTGGTCAGTTTATTACTACGTACTTTTTAGTATTGGAATATCATGTATGTATAATGTAATGGTCATAATTTCATCATTTGAAATTTGAATTTTTTATGTAACTAAGGTAAAATATGATCATTTTAGGAGGATAATAATTTTTTATTGGGAACCGAAAAAATGTAAGAACCGAACCGAATTTAACAACTGCATTTTTAACTAGAACCGAACTGAATTTAGAGCCTATAATTTTTAATACGGATCCATCGAATTTTAACAAGAACCGTACCGATCCCGGGCCTATTTACTATACATACAAAAACCGTGCAATAATAAAGTGATAATTGTCCAACTAGCCCCAAGCAACCCTTGTCCCTCGGCTCCGGCCCGGTGTGCCACACGAGATTGTCTACAAACCCTAGCCACAGTGTCATCACTGATCCCAACCATCGCGGTCATCGCCACCGCCTTCTCTTTTCTCGAGCGTTCAGCCAAAAGAGAGGAATGGTAGAAGCAAGCTTACATGTGTGACATCGAAGGCTGTGGCGGCGTATCGGGACGGAGATGGAGGTGACGGTGTGGCATTGTGGAGAAGGAAGGTTGCAAGTCGCATGGGAAGATCGATCAAGTTCTGACATTATTAATAATTACATATTTATTATTTAATGTAGAATTAATTATTAAGTAGTGTTTAAATGAACTTTCGGGTTGTGCTTGATTGGGGTTAACAAACTGAGTCGGGATGGGTCATGCCGGATCAATTATATTTCAGATAGGGTAGGGTAATTCTAAATAAAGCCACCTTTTTACTTTTCACAGCCTCCGTTCAAACGAAAGTTCATTGAATCCCTATTTTAACCTTTCATATATTTGATATCAAATTGGGGATAAAAAAGATGAGACCAGAACATCACCCAAGAGATCATGGTCCAAGAACGCGCATCACCGATGAGACCAGGATAGGAAAACGCTGACATTTGGCTGTCCTGAAGAAGGCCAAGGGCTGGGGGTCAATGCGGTGAATCGGTGGTTATGCGGGTGCAAGGAGGGAACTCCGGTGGACTGAACGTGAGTGGCTGTGAATTGGCCGAGGAAAAAGTTGATGGAGCCGATGATGGACTTTTAGAAGCTAAGGCGGAGGGTGATAAGAGGTACTTCACTATCGCCGGGGAGTAGGAGTAGCCTAGATGATGAGATGATTGTGAAGATTCTAATCTCCGGCCATGGGGGTGAAGAAATCATTGTCGGTCTTTCTAAGAAGGTTGGTCAAGGCAAGTTGCCGCCCTAGGTTGTCTGGTGGATGATGGCACTGGTTGGGAAATGGAGAAAGAACGGGAGTTATGGCCACGGTTGCATCAATTTTATGTTTTGATGATCAGGTGATGACGGTCATAAAGGATGGGAGCTATGGCCATTGCATCAATTTTATGTTAGAAGGGTATGTTTGGAAACTAAAATTAATTGGGCGCTGTACTTAGCAATTTCATGTTTGTAAATAGAAACACCCTTTCAGATATTCTACCTCATGTCATCCTTTTAAATAAAAGGCCGGGATGGCATGTGGCCCATATTGACTGGACCGAGCATTTTAGCAAATGAGTTGGACATGTTTCGCAGCTCAGGTTTTGCTGAATACACACCCACATTTCAATAATCCCATTTATACCCTTAACTCTTATTGTTCTACGCTTTACTCAAACACATCTGCTTTACTTTATCGAAAGCCTCTGCTCATATCCAAAAAGAGGTAGATGTTATTGATCGCCATAGACTACCGCTATGACCTCTCCGCCACACACGAACTTCCACTCCCTTAAGGACGTTGGAGACGTCGCTTCGCCGACGAGGAGCTTTTTGCTGCCTCTTCTTCGTATGTGTCATCACCCCAGGGACGGATCCAAGATTGTGAGTCAAGGGGGGCGAAACTTTTTCCGTTAGTGGGACTCATCACCCCCATGTACTGCGTTGTTTAACTTCACAGTTATCTTCAAAAAATCATTTGACTGCCTTCCCGGTTGAATTTTTAGCTGAAATTTGGTATGAGTAAACTAGACTTAATGAAGAAGATGCTCAAAAAATTTCATCAAAAAATTCCACCGGGAACCGCCCCAATTGACGACGGCCGGACACAACCTCCTATATAAGGGGCTAATTGAACACTTTAAGTCAGTTCAAGGGCCTATTTGACCCTTTAGCCTACATAAAATTAAGCATAGGCATTTGTTTTTGGGAAAATTACTATTGTAACCTTGCATTTTCAAAATTCAATTGGTTACCTCCTGAGTTTTGGTCATTCTCACTATATGTCCCTTCATGTTAATATTTGTTAAATTAAATTAAATATAACTCTTAAATTCAATGTAAGTTGTCTATAAATTAATTTCTAAAGTATAACATAATTTATTATCATAATTATAAGTCATTGTTGTTGATCGTTATTTTTCTACTTAGTTACTCGATTGTGGAATAACTATTAATGTGAGTAGTTAAGGAGAAGATTCACGAGTAATATTCATGGGATACATCAAAGAAAATTATTTAAAAAAAATGTGTTTTCAAAATTATAGGCACTTATTCATCATGAATATAAAAGTATTTGAAATTCATCTGGTTGAATTATTCTCAATGACATTTCTTTCATGTGTAGCAATGAAAAAATATCAAGAAAATGGAATTTCATCATTTCATCACCTAAAAGATAGGTCAAACATCAATAAGCGACCTAAAATATAGAATGTATCGGTATATGAGCTAAATAATTGAAAGCTATTAGCCTAAGACCTAAAATAACATGGATTTTGATTTATTTAAATGTTTTATTTACTCTGTTACTAATTTGTGATGATTCTATCTTCACAATTTTCTTATTTCCATTAATTTTATAAGATTGAATGATATTTCATTTTCTAAAATAGAAGTATCGAAATTCATGATATTTTATATCTTACGTAGTACTTGTGAGTATTTTCCCTTAACTAATCTCAATAATATTTATTCCACGTTGAAGTAGCTAAGTAGAAAAATAATGATCAACAATAATGAATTATAAATATGATAATAATTTGTGTTTTAATTTAAAAATTAATTTCATAAACAATTTTCATTGAATATAAGAGTTATATTAAATTTGATTTAACAAATATATATTAACGTGAGGGGCAAAGAATGAGAATGATCTAAATTCAGGGGTAACTAATTGATTTTTGAAAATACAAGGTTGCCTTCATAATTATGACATAACCTTAATGGGCTAATAGTAATTATCCCTTTGTTTTTTATTACAAACGTTCATACTTTCATACTATATCAGACATAGAACAGTCGAATGACTCGAATTAGTACAATTTTCTAAATCAAATACTCCGTATTATACGAATAAAAATATAATGCTTTTCATAGAATTGAATTCCATCGGATATTTGAATTAATTCGATTTGTTTCAAGGTGGTGGATATAATTTGGATCGGATTTCATGTCTTGTGGTTGTGGGCAATTCTAACATTTTAGGCAGTACATACATGACCCAAATAAGATTGATTAATTAATTAATTATTTTGATGATTCGATATCGTTACTCAATTAAAGCAAATATATTTTAATAGTGAAAGAAGGAATCATTTGAACTTATGATGTTTTCTTTTGGACTGTTTTCAATCTCAGATCAGATCAGATTAGACTTCCGCAGTTATAAAATACACAGAGACCAGATCAGACTTTGACCAACAAATTTTAGTTCAAAAGAAAACATCTTTTCAACAACATGTTCTTTTCATATTTTTAAGCGGAATCTCTTCAATAAAATACATCCTTTCAAGCGGAATCTCTTCAATAAAAACCAAGAATCTTTTCATATTTTTAATAAATGAAGTTATGAACGATATGTTCTTAAAGGAAAGAATAAATCCCGAGTCCTGACCATAGAAGAGTATCTTTTCCCCGTGGGAAGCATCTAAAGTCACGTGGTAACCAGGGCCGGTCCTAAGAGCATCTCCAATGCAAGTGTGTGGTCTCTTACACACCCTTACACATGGGTCCCACTTTTTATCTCACAAATTTTATGTGTAGGACCCACATATTTCCCAATTTATTTTCATTTTCATTTTTTTATATCACTTTTAACCCACTTTTCATCAACTTTTCCTCCTCGAATCCCGTGTAAGGTCCATATATGGACATTGTCATAGACCTTGGTCCATTTTTACCTCTATCTCTCTCCTTTTTTTCATTTTTCCCTACACACCACTTCATCCCAATATTTATTCTATCCCTATCTCTCTCCTATGCCACATCAGATGCAATGCACCCTCCCATTGGAGATGCTCTAAGGGGTGCAACAGGGACGACCGCCCTAGGCCCGAAAAAATAGAGAGGGAAAATAGGCACAAATTTTTTTATTTATATATAGTGTGAGTAGACTTCTTTTTTAATTTAAGCTCAAGTAATTAAGCCTAAGGTTTAATTTTGTTGGAAATTTAAAATTTTTAAAACAAAGGTTAAAAGGCATGTGACACGCCTCTTTGAGTAGTTAAGTCTCTTCACATCTCTAAGCTTTATAATTCTTTTAATTACAAAATTACCAAAATATTTATTGGCTCTAACTCTTTGTACAACCCATGTGTCTCCCAAACTCCCGATTCATAAACCACCCCATCCCACTAACCTAATTAATTTCCTGAACGGTGGTTTTCAAGTTCCAATTAAACTCAATTATCTGATGAACTAAAGGACTAAGGTTTAATAAGGTCTTGGTCGCCTTGCACAAGAGTAGACATTAGAGAGCGCTGCAAGCCTGCAAATCGCCATTAGCCAAGGCGGTTACCGGTGAGGAGCCCAAACAGCAGCCAGCGACTAGAACACCTTTTTCTGTCAAGGCTTCAAACAATCCGACAACGCCGAGTAAATTATTCCCAATCTATTAGCTATGAATACTAATTCCACTAAATGTTCTTTTGATTTATGAAATTATGATTAATGATTTCTATATGATGCATTTTTAGTGTCTTAGTAAATTCATATTTGTTTGGTATTGTGCAATTTTGAATTGAATTCCTTTATTCCGTTTTACTATTGGGAAGGTGTTTGAAAAAATGGGTGAATCTGGTTGGGAAAAAGAGAAAAAGAGACAAAGATTAGAAAACGCAGCCTTAAGTAAGACGGGGGCAATGGAAAATTTTGTTTATGTTAAGAAATTGAATCTCGAAAATTCTTCTCAAGTTGAATCGCCGCTAAATTCTTTTGTAGTGATATAGGTGCAGAAGCCGCAAATAGTGAAATTGAGTCAGGTAATTGTGATTTAAGTGAAGAGAATAACTTTTTGTGGGTCCTGTTTCGTTGATCGATTTTTAGAGATTAGTTTTTGTCTTGAACATAGGCCCAAATAACATCTCGCTCATAGGCCCAAAAATCGACAGGACCAGCCCTGGTGGTAACACCTTCATTTCCCCCAAATTTATGAGGAGAATATAATCAAATTTGTCATACGTATTATTGTTATTATTATTATTATCATCATTATCATTATCATTATCATCATCATCAATTATTATCTGGAAGGATCAATTCACACTAGGGGTGGAGACGTACCCCAAGAAAAAATTTGTAATGTATATACACATGTATAAAAATTTATAGGGTCCCAAATGAAAATTTATAGGAAAAGACATCAACGTTGGCATCCAATGAGGACAAGGTCCCAATCACATGTGGGATTTTGATAATTGGTTTTAGGGGAAGGGATCTATCTTGTACTTCGGGTTGAGCTCTATTTTATCATTTTTTCTTTCATTTTTTATTTGTTTTTGTTTTCCTGCCTCATCTTTTCTTAGCTTTGTTCTTCCCTTGTACTTCCTCTTTATTTATCATTAATAAACTTTCTTTTGTGCTAAAAAAATATTTATAGGGAGTTAAAAATGTAGTTGAAATTTAAACTTTGACGAACACAACATAATGGTAGTTTCTTAATCAATTTGAGTGAAAAAACAAGAGCTGCGCGTCGCCTCCGTGAAAAATGCTACGTAATTTAGCTAGTTACTATAGAATTTAATTAAATTGTAATGGTAAGATCACGTGTTTAAATATCTCTAGGGTTCTTTGTTGGTCTTATGATTAGGCAACTTAAGTCGGTAAATAATGTACTAGTATAGTTCATATAAACAAATTTACACAATTACACCCATATGTGATTATTTGCTTATGAATCTATGATGACATGAACTTTCATCCTAAACGTTTAAATTTAGATGATATAGTTCAAGATCTTAATTATATAGTACATACGTACTATACTCAGTTTAATACTACGTAACTCATATTTATAACATTTATGTTATGAAAACACATACTCCCTCCGTTTCTAAAAGAAAGTCACGGTTTGACTTCACGATTATTAAGGAAATAAATTGACTTTACTGTAGAAAACACTGTTTAGACACTGTTTGGCACTGTTTGGACACTGTTTGGCACTGTTTGGCACTGTTTGGATGTAGATTTCTTTGCCAAATAAGGAAATAAGGGAAGTGTGACTTTTATTTTGGCACATCCAAAAAAGGAAAGTGTGAGGTTCTTTTAGAAACGGAGGGAGTATTATATAGGATAAATATGAAAATAATGGCCGACAACAACTCTTTTAGCTGGGTTATTCATTGCTTTAATTCATGTCAATCTTTTTCCATGAAAACATCATGCTTTCCACTCCATTTAATTAATGGGTCAATGTTATATATTTTTGGGTCATTTATGTTTGGTGTGTGACAGTGTGAGAGGGCCGGGCATACGTGATAATAATAGCTAGGGTAAAGAAAATGAGTGAGATATATATGGTGCGTTTTTTAAAAATATTGACATTTTGCATTGCCTAGTAAAAAAATGTGTCAAACATATTTGGCAACAGTTCTTGTTTGTTACTATTGAATGCGTAATGAGATGCTCAAAAAATTCATTTGAATGACTGCGGATTAAAGTTTTAAAAATAACACTACGCAGTTAAAATCGCAGTTATCTTCAAGAATTCATTTGAATGCCTTCCCGATTGAAGTTTTAGCTGAAATTTGGTATGAGTCAACTAGACTTAATGAATGAGATGCTCAAAAAAATTCATAAATTAATTCCACCGGGAACCGCCCTAAATGATGACGGCCGGACAATAAGAACTTATTTAATCTTTTTATACAATTTGGATAATTGGATGAACAATCTAACCCTTTACACGCTATATATTATTGAAGGGCTGACCGAAATACCGCACTTTTGTGTTAGGTTCGAATCTTGAGTGTTACGATCCTCTTCGCTACACCTCAAGTCAAAAGTATTCAGTCGAATATTTGCAAGGCCCCACCACCGTCCTGAAGATTCCCAGTCTTCTCAATTTGGTAGCATTCTTTCTTCCTTATATCAAAAGCATTTCTCTATGCTCCATAATCCACTCCCACTTTCACCTTTTGTGATTGATCTTTCAACAAAAAGTTTTTGGAGGCTTAAATTGAAATCAAAGCATTAAAATTCAGAGAGACAGTAAAAGTAGTAAGAGTCGAAAGCAAAAACAAAGAAATAAAACATAGTCTGATCGAAAGCAACAGTAATAAGAACAATAGTAAAATAAAAATTCTTCTCCAAGACCATAAGCACCTCCACCGAGCCCCTCCTAGGGCATCTCGGGCATCCCACGCAGCTTGGCGGACCTACATGAGGTCCGCCTCTTCTCCGTTTTTGATCATCCAGAGCCATGTCTTCCTTTGTACTCGCGCCTTGTTGCGCTACTTCCCAGGTTCTTCTACGCTTTGTTTCCACCGATGTCTCCTCTGGACTGACCGAGTTTCCTTATTTTACACAAATCTAGTAACTGTACTTGTATTTTCCTTCCCATCTTGTTTATCAGTGTCCTGCTCATCAGATAATCCCACCCCTGTGCTGGAGGACCCTTCCACCAACAATTTTGTACTTCCTGTCGGACTGGTCTTCACCCCCGAGGCCCCGACCCAGCTCTAAGTGCAACCCCATAATTTTTATCAAAAGTTATATTCTCCCCCTCATAAACTACTGGACAGAACTTATCTGAATGCCCAATAATGCCACAAACAAAACAAAGTTTGGGAGTTTTTCATATTTAAAATCCACCCATTGGCAGAATCCCACCTATTTCAACGTAGTACCTTTTTTCAAAGGTCTCCTAACATCCATGCGAACTCTAATCCTCAAAAAAGGCTTAAACTTTTCATCAGCTTTCTTGTCATCAAAACTAAGAAAAGTTCCAATATAATTACCAATACGCCTAGCAGAACCCAGATTCATAAAACCATAAGCAGCATTGTGCACTTGCACCAAAAAATCAGCCTCATACAAATTAATTTGTAAAGGAATATCTTCTGTCTGAATCTCTTTTAGCAACAACAGATTACGTTCAAATAACCACGGTCCTTCATCCAGAACACGTCTCATATCTAATTTATGGTAGAAAGTAAAGATATACCTTTTGTCGCTGATTTCCTGGATTGAAACCCCTTTCACAGGTGTCCACAACGATGCCATCAATTCTTTGAAATACTGAGATTTAATCTTACGATCAGTAAGAATGATGCCAATAACTGGGAATTCAGCCTTACCCTTACTCGACTCATCCCCTTCCTCTTCTTCGTCGAAAAACACCTCTTCCTTATCATCCCCAATAGCCATTTGTTTGTATTGGTGAAGCACGTCTTCCATGAATCTATGTAATCTTACTGCTTCGAGCCTGTCCTCTGCCGTCTCTGTCAACCTTCTTCTCGCGAACACTACCCCCTTCGATCTTCACCTGAGTCGACTGTCGCCCCTGAGCCGCCTTCAATCGACGTGCGATGTTCTCCAAACACCACCACGAAGAATCGCCCTCGAATCCCCACTCGAATCGAACCAAAACAAGAAGAACCGCACCTCGGAAGCCACCAAGAGCGGAGATCGAAACCCTAGCGGCAGAGCCCTAGGGAGAGAAAAACTTTTAGCATAAAATTGTTTATTCTCTTTCAACAAAAGTTTTGAAGTGGAAATTTAGCCGATCTTTTTAGTGTGACTTGGGTTTAATTTAAAGTGGGTTTTTGAGAATTGAGAATAATCTAATAAATCAAAATCATTTAGTGTTAATAATTATTGAACTGAATTTGAAAAGGTAATATTCATTCTACGGGAGTAAATAATACATTTTCCGTCCTTTGTCATCTTTTTCTGTCGTTTAAAAAATTTTGTCACTTTTTTCGTCCTTTGTCATTTTATGATAGTTCAAGAACCATTTATGCATTTTATCTATTATTCTTTGCAAAGAAAAAACTGATTGAATTAAAAAATAATATTGTAATACTTTAAAAACATGTCATATATGAAATCTAATATGGAGCAATAAAAAAAAACATATAATATTGTATTTGCACTTTTTACACATTTAGAATTATATATATCGAATAAAGTAAAAGTCGGGATCAATCTTCTGTGATTCATTTTGGACAATAATTATTTTCTTCGCATATCACTATAAAATATCACGTAATAATTGAATTTGGCTCCTCTCCGATGACTGGAATTTTCTAGTAAGAGAGATATAGTGGGAGAGATGAGGAAATGGTGGGGTAGAGAAAAATAAAAGGTAGGATGTAATTATTTATTTTTAAAAGGGAGATAGACTGATAGAGTGAAAAAGAAATAGATAAAAGGGAATAGAGCGAAATATGACTCAAAAGATTCGCCTATTCACGCCTAAGCTTCACAGGTTTGAAACTTGGCTTGCACGCATTATCATGCCTCACACCTTTTAAAACATTGAAATGAAGATTTAACCTGCACGGGTAGTTCAGTTGGCCGAGTAGTATGAAAGTTGAAGGAATAATCAATTATCAAAACCCATAGCGGCGATGTGATAGTTACAGCTCATGTGTGCTGAGTTAACCCTCTGATACGCACGAATATGAGATCTACCATCGTTGGCTGACTGAATTACTATTATTTACAGCTTGCATATGTCATATTCAATCGAGGCATGGATGCCTTGGGATTTGACAATTCAACCTTTTGAGGACTTGAATTGGAGAACGGGTGAAGGCTCAAATTGGACACTATGGTTTTATGAGAATCTCATATTGGACACTAAGGTTTCAAATGGACCAAATTGGACACTATGATTACATATGTATCTCATATTGGACACTGAATTTTCATAATTCATAATTTTTGGACACTCACTTATGATTCTCGATCTTTGTCCTTTAATAAAAATTGTTAATCTTTTATTTACTTTACTTTTTGATGAAAATAAACTAATTTAATTACGTATACAATTTTGGAACATTTAATTTGAAGTTTTAGAATATATATTTTGATTTTAATTAATAACTTCATATATTAACAATTTAAAAATATATTTAAATAATTACCAATTTAAATCAGCCATCGGTGGGGTAAATGCCGGAAAACATTTACCAAATTTTATTACAATAATGCAGTAACTAATAAATTAAAATTAAAATTAAAAACTACCAATTATTTTCGCTCAAATGATCAAATCTGCTGAATCTTTTGAAAGAATAATACTACGTACTATCGGGAAGCGTATACCATACAGCCGGCTCAGCCGGCTGGCACCGTACAGCCGGTGGCAGTTTTGTAATTTTCATGAAGTTCGTGGTTTCTCATAAATGAGCATTGATGTGATTTTGATGAGCATCGAGTCTGTTCTTCTGAGTATTAAAAGTCTAACAATGAGCACCAGTGATCTCTGCTTCATATTTTCTAATTCGGTTTCTTTTTATGATTTTTTCATTTATAAAAATTAAAAATCATAAATTATGTTTATAATTAATTTCAATATGTGAATCTAATGTAGTATGATATGTTTGATATGTGCATCATTTTAAAATGAGCATAAAACAGTACCAAATGAGCATACATAATTTATAAAATGAGTATAAAAAAAATTCAAAACTTTATTTGTGTATGCTCATTGATTTTGGGCGTATATTTGATATGTGCATCATTTTAAAATGAGCATAAAACAATACCAAATGAGCCATTATTTACAAAATGAGTATCAAAATATTAAAAACTCATTTTTGTGTGTTCATTCATTTTGGGCATAATACTCATTTGAATTTAACTTAAAACTCATTTTGAAATATGCATGAATATGACATTTTAAAAAGAGTATTGTACTAATATCAAATGAGTATACATAAATTACGAAATGAGCGTTCAAAAAACTCATTTGAGTATGCTCATTCATTTTGGGTGTTATACTCATTTCAATTTTACATGAAACTCATTTTCAATGTGTTCAATATTAGTTTGTGTGAGTTCATTTCTTTTAGGCGTATACTCATTTCTTTTAGGCTCATTTAAAATCACCGTCATGCTCAAACTTTTATTTGCGTATGCTCATATCTTTAGAATTACGTACAACCTAGATTATCCCTGACCCAAAAACCACCAAACTAAAATAATCAGTGTGAGAAAAATAGAAAAAGTAAAAGAAAGGAACAGAACGTGCGAAGTTAAGGACGAAACTGAAGGAGAGCTGCTGAAGGGTTGCGGTTGTCGAAAAAGGGAGAGGTGCTAGTAGGCGACGAGCAACGGAGCAAGGATGATCGGCCATGGAAGCCTACGATGGAAGCCCTGCGATGACGGAAGCCTGCGATGGAAGCCCTGCGATGACGGAAGTCTGCGATGGAAGCCTGCAATTCGCGAACTAAAAGTCCAGTTGTACCATGCGCACGGTACTCGGGCCAGGCCAACCGGCCCGGACCGGCCCGGTCAACCGGTTCGTGCCCGGTTCGGGCCCCCCGGCCCGGTGGTAAAGCGGTCCGGGCCCGGGCCTCCAGTTTAGTGAACCAGCCGGGCCGGGCCGGGCCGGGCCCGGTTCGGGCCGGAATTTAATTTTTTTTTTTTTGGAAATTTTTTTAAGTTTTGGGTTGGATTAGGTATTTTGGGCCATTTGAGATGGTTTGGGGTGGTTTGGGGTGGAGAGGGAGGGGTAGGGGGTTAAATAAGAGAAGAAGAAAAAAAAAATTAAAAATCCGGGTGGCCCGGCCCGGCCCGGTCTGGCCCGGACCCGGAACCGCCCACCAACGGTTCGGGCTTGGGCCTCATTTTTCTGAACCGAGGCCCGGCCGGGCCCGAACCGGAACTGGTCCACCCCTATACATGATACGTAGTAATATTCATTTCAACTGTAGTATGTAAACGAAATGCTTCTCAACATGCTAATGAGCGAAATAAATTGATGCTACCAAATAGGGCTTAAATACAAGTTGATCTCGTATAATCTGGAGCATGATTAGTTTAGTGGCAGCGAGATTAGTTCTTCCAAGTTTTACAAGCTTAACCACAATCGTTATATACAACTCTGCATGTAAACATTTCTATTTTTTTTAGCAAGTAGGATTTCATCCAATTTGCATGTAAACATTTCTAAATGTGTTGGGAGGTCAAGCAACAAACAATGAGGACGGGTAGCAGTGGCTCAGCTGAAGAATCCATTAAAGCAGTTTTGCAACATGAGCTCAAACACCAGAAGCCGATTACAGGAGGCACCATACTCGCATGCACCCAGGAGTCATTACCACTGCAACTGATCGCCCACATTTACTTATAGTAGTAGCTAAATAAGATCATAGCATATCACTTCAAGAGCCTTTGTGGTAAAAGGATATTAGCGACCGAATCTGCTGAATTTCATGAAAGAATAGCATTTCATAATGCATACATTTCGGCCAACTAGTAAGCTACCTGTGCATTGCACGGGATGCAATTTGTAGACATTGTAAATATGAATATATAAAGCATTTACGAATTTGTACATAGGAAAATTAATCATGAAAAATGCATATAGTAGCACTGGTTCAATCTTTTCAATTCTAATTATCATTTTATTTTATTTTATTTTATTTTTTAATTTTTTTTATTTTTTACTCCAAGGGGGGGTCTAGGGGAGGGGGTCTGGGGGGCCTGGAGTAATCAGGGCTGAAACTCACTCCATTGAGTTTCAAATCCTTATGCGCCTAGCGGGTTTCGAACTCGAGACCTCTCACTAGGCACAGTAACCTCACAACCAGTTGGGCTAGGATGTTTGGTTTCTAATTATCATTTTATAGTAGCACTAGTTCAATATATTCAATTCTAATTATCATTTTATAATAGCACTGGTTTACATATTGAAAAGAAAATAACACATTTGTTCCCAACTGAATTCAAAGTCTTGGGTACAGCTACTTTAGTAGGTTTCAGTATCAATATAAATATCAAATCAAACCAGGTGCAGCTACTTTAGTAGGTTTCAGTATAAAGATAAATATCAAATCAAACCAAAACAACCATGAGTCTTACATAGAGACATACTTATATCAGCCCAGCAGCACATAGGGGCTTAATAAGAGCCGAGTCCAATGTCTCATTTTAACAACGGCTCCCAGTTTTGGGAGAGCAAGTCCATTGGTGCATTGGGCTGCACGGTGTTACACTTTGGTGCATTTTGTTAAGAACTGAAGAAGAAGAAAATCATTTCATGTTAATCACAAGTTCAAATTTACTTTTTCAAAAGGATGTGGTAACTGTAACTGTAACAAAAAATTGCTCTCCATATTGAATAGACTTGCAACTTCTATCATGATAGGGAGATGCATTAAGCTTTTAGGTGATGTAGATTGGTATATATGTCTTAATATAAAAGTAAGGAAATTTTAACTTAGACACACGGAACTAATTTTCATTGTGTGCTAGAATGCAGCAAATTGTTAATACAAAAATGTTTGAACAGAAAGCCTGCGAAAAAATATGTCTTGTAAAACAAAAAATGCAATGACTTGGATTTAGGAGAAGAGAAACATACAAAAGATGCAATGAAAAAGACTCTAGATCATTCAAAACATAAGGAATCAGTCTTATTGGGACAGAATCATCAAGAAAAAGAGAGTTTTGGTTCATCTACCATCTTATGAGTTGTGTTCATATCCTTAATAGTTCAACGACTATCTTTTTAACCTGCACATGAGACTATCTTTTCTTTATAACTTTTTAAGTTGCATTGCTGTGAAGGAAATACAAAATGTATGTCGATGAAAGAAAATTTTTGTGGATATTAACATTATATCAGCTTACTTCCTTACCTCATTTTTTATAACCTATTATCTTAACAGTTTATCCACAAAATCAGGTTAGTTTACCTAACCTACATTTTTTATAACCTTTTATATTATGTTTATTTTTGCCAATGAAGTTGTCTTCCACCGCTTTGAGAACAATATGATTTGCCGCAGTTGCATTTCAATTACGATAAATGCATGGATGTTAAACAATATGGTTTGCCGTAGTTGGATTTCAATTACAATTTCGTTCATGACATAAAATTTTAAAATCTTCTCTTAGATTTATCTCAAGCGATATATATACATACCAGCTGTTTACTCATTTGATGCACGGACTTTCTTCAAAGATCTTTAAGACTGCAAAGCAATGCTTGATCAACTGGAGGTGCTTGATGTATTGATCCACCAATAGCATCTTCATTATAGGAGGACAGTATGTTATCCCCAAATGTACTATACACCTTGTTTCCATAATCTTAGAGCATCTCCTCACTACCATAATAGAAAAAGGTTTAATTGAAAATTAGATCAGCGTAGACCATATGCAGGTTATAGAGCACTTGAAGGTTTAATTAAACACTTGGAAAAGTCCAACCCTGCTGTAAAAGAAGAAACATGCCTTATGATCAAACACGAAACAAATTGATACTTGAGATCTTGAACCCCTGGCAGTTCTTGGGTGATACCAAGGTTCAAAATTGAAGAATGAAATATAGGCTAACCGTTCAAAAACATGATTTTTTTAATTCTAGATGATACAGTCTGAAAATTATTTTTTGCGATGTTTAAGTTGAAGTGAAGTCTTTCAAGTCGACCATTCCTAGTTTGAGATGTTTGTATTCCCATTATATGCATATTTGTAAGGAAGTAAGCTGAATGTCAATCATATCATCATCAACAGATCCTCTTAAGTTATTATACTTCTGAAAGTAAATACGTACATGAGAACATTGATTATAATCTTCTGCTAGAAGGCAAAAAGATGAAACCTTTGACCAGAAAAATTACTCCGTAATAAAAATAAAAAGTAAGATACAAATACATCTCTAATCAATTTCAAACTTTCTAAGTTGTGTTATCTTTGTAAATAAATCTACTCTGTATCTAGTAAAAAAAATGCATTTTTCAATATATCGTGTGAGAGGAGTAGAAGTTTAGAACAGAGGGAGATGCAAATGAAGAGAGGAGAAGTGAAATTAATAGAGATGGATATATCGAAATACCGGTGGAGGGGAGACGGAGATCCTCCCTCATGAAAAAAACAAAGAACAATGGGACCTTTATGCCATAATCAATTTTTTTACTTTAAGTTACTTCAACATTTTAGATTTTTGAATTATATACTTGAAATATGTTTGAACATGTAAACCAAGAAATTTTTAAAAGTTTAACAATATAAAAAAAAACAAAGACAAACACTCTTAAAAGAACCTACTCTCTAAGAAGTAAAAAATTTAAAATATTTGAGTGTGTATTATAATTTTCAAGAGTTTCTGCTTCTAAAATTAGAAGTAGTTGTTCACCATCAATCTTTCTTCCTTCATGTGAGGATAAGAACATCAAATTGTTGTGCATTTTTTAGTAGTCAGGATTTAAACCCAAAGTAAAAATACAATCTGTTGATAAGTAAATCTAAGAAGTGAAATTGAAGAACAAAAATGACTGAATCCCCTGCTCAAAGACAAAAAAGATTAATCCTTTCATTCCTTTGAGTAGAAATAATCAATAAAAAATGAAAAAATAGGATACAAACACATTTATAATCATTAATAATCTTCTATATGTGTGAACCTATACTGCCAAATCAAGGGAAAATGGTTCTTCCTGAACAAACTACCATATCGAACAAATCCACAACCAAATCAATAGAAAATGATTCTTCCTAAATTTGAGACACGATTCGCATAAATTGGGGTAAGCAGCCACCATATTACCTGAAAGCATCTAGCGCAAATAGCTAAGGAACCCAAACATGAGCAGGTTTGGTTTTGACAGAACCATTCATCGAATATTCGAAGTATCATAACCCTAAGGCTTCATCTTAATGATGAAGATGAAGGAAAAACATGATTTCCGCAATATCAATCAAAACTCATAATGTAATGAATTTGTTTTATAACTATAACAAATCCGAACTCTGAAAGATGAACATGAACCTGATTTAGAGCCGAAAAGAGTAAAAATATATAAAAAAAATTAAGGGGAAGATTACCTGATTCAGTACATAAATTGACGGTAAAGAACAAGGCGGTGGCAAAGTGAGAAAGGCAAAGGTGATTGGGAGGCAAAGGAACCGCTGCTCCGGTGCTCCTATCGTTGGCTAAGTGAACGGAAGCATATCTGACGTATTTGAAGGAAAATGAATCAATAAAAGGTAAGGGTGTATGATGAAATGTAGAGGCTGTTGAATGAGGGCTGGGCGGGAGTTTTTGGTTTTGGAATTGTAGTGCTATTAAGAAGAGGATTATGCTGCCATAACTGGCTGCTAAACGTAACCTAAACCTCTGCACACTTGTATGGTGATGTAGCCTTTTTCCCAGACACAAATTTACCCTGGAGTGGCGAGAATCCAAACCATTCACATGTCATCATCACTAGAACCAAAAAGCTTCTCATCAGATCCATACCAATTCGCAATGGGTTGAACTCCTTCGCAATCACCTGATTGGTTGCCTCCTCCTGATTCCAAGCATTCTTTTAGATCATCTAGAACAAAGGGCTCAACAAGTTTCCAGAACCATCCAGACTTATCTCCAATAAAACCTATCCAAAACACACCTCCCTTCTTCTTCACTCTGCAATCTAAAGATTTTGCCTTGAATGTCTTCACAATATTTTCAACACCGTCTTTGTTTCCTTTCAATCTCAACAGAATATCACCTGATGATGTTCTATACCCTGAGTACATGTACCAATAAGCAAGAACTCGAGGCGATAGCCATCTGTGGATTAGTTTGGGAATAGTAGGAATACCATTTTTCCAGAACTGGTTGGCATAAAAACCAAAATAAGAATGTGAAATGGTAGCAAACACCCATGGAACATTATCTTCATCATCAGCCAGTGTATCTAGACAAGCTAACCACTCACGATACTTATCATACACATGCCTCCTTAAAACAGAATGGTGTTTCAAGTTTTTGTTAAACTGGAAATGGATTAAATGTTTCTTATTCTCCACATCTGATTTGATTTGCAAACCACCCAACAACAACCCCACCATAACCTCTCGTTGTTCTATATTGAGTTTCTGCCTTATTGGTTCTTTGACATCCACCTGGCGCAAACTTAGAACAAAACTCAGCTTTTCTATCAAGGAAGGATCAGTATCATATTTCTTCAGGCGCATTAACTGGTACACCTTTTCTGCTTTGATATGATCCCCATGAGAGAGATAACATCTCAATATGCTATTACAGCACCGAGCATTTACACCAATAGAAGAGTTCTCAACCATCTGGTTGAATAATTCTCCAGCCTTTTCAATATCCCCATTCTGA
The DNA here is from genome assembly GCA_945859915.1 of Cuscuta epithymum. Classification (NCBI taxonomy): domain Eukaryota; kingdom Viridiplantae; phylum Streptophyta; class Magnoliopsida; order Solanales; family Convolvulaceae; genus Cuscuta; species Cuscuta epithymum. The sequence continues at coordinate 4,260,684 of CAMAPF010000938.1, forward strand.
ACCAATGATTCCAGGTAGATGCTGAAGACTGTCCGATTTGAGCGGCATTTTTCAAGACAATGAAAGAAAGTGGACTCCAGCTTCTCATGTCGTCTAGAAAAAGAGTACATCTGCATGAGATGTACAAATGAAGGCTGGAGTGGGCACATGCCACTGTCAACGAACTCTTGAAAGACTGATTCTGCCAGTTCTATCTCTTGAGCTTTTGACAATATCTCTATGATTCTATGAAATGCTATGGCAGGAGTGGAACTCAACTTCTCTTGCATTCCCCTAAATATCTCCAACGCTTTCATATGCTCTCCAATCTTTGCATAAGTCAACATTTTAAACACAAAGGCTTGTGGTGAAGGATTATGATTATCAGAGGAAAGAAGCTTCGCCCAAGTCCTTTCAGCTTCTGCCACATCTCCATCCTTTGAGCAAGCTCTCATAACTGACAAAAGTACATCCGTGCCCTCTTCGATGCCTCTCAAACACATCTCTTCTCTCAGTGAAGCAATTCTATCTTTGTCGATTGAATCTTGAAAACTATGGAGCCATATAAGGCCACTGTAGATATCCTTGTGTATATGAAGCCCAAAGGAAGTCAAGTTTTGATAAACGAACTCTGCTTGTTTAAGAGTTTCTGCAAAAGAGCCCCCTGCTTTTCCTATTAGAGCTTTGAACAGGGAATTGTGCAGGCTAAGGAGAGGCTTATAACCTCCCAATTGGATCATGCGGCTGTAAATTCCAAATGCTTCTTCAACCACTGATTGACCAGATGAACTGAGATAAGCAACAATTAAAATATGGAAAGTTGACGCGGCAGGCACTCGTCCTTGATTAAGTATGTCATCATAAACCTCGCGGCATTTCAAGTGTTTACGCTCCTTACCCAAATAATCTGCTAGCCTTGTAGTTAGGCTGAAATCAAATTGATACCAATGTTGCATCATCGTCCATTTGTATACCTGAAATATGGAGCACAGTAAATATTTCAACCATCTTGTTGGTTTGACCATATACTTCATCTTCTTTTGGCATTATATCTCTCATAAATATAATTAAAAGCATTTATCCATATATCCAAATCCAACCCCATGAATGATATTTTGGACAAGAATAAGGAATTCAACAAAATAATACACATGATAGATGATACGGGAACCCATAAAAGTTAAAATTTAAAACACATAAAAATCCTTACATGGTGACGCTGATCAGCCATGTAGATAACTAGCTATCTCTATTAATTCATCTCATTCATTCCTTCAAAGGTAACTACAACAACAGCATCCAAGCCTTAGTCCCAAAAGATTTAGGGGTCGGTCATTCCTTCAAAGGTAACTAAATACACATAATAAAAGTGCAAAGGATTTGCCCTAATTGCCTGACCCAGAAATACCTTTATCAAGTTACTAGCTCTTGCTTTTAAAGGTAACTTCAAATGTAAAATGGAAGAGTTACTTAACTTCTCTTTGGAGATTTGTCTATTGCAGTTATGTGTAGAACTTAAGTATTAGCAACAAAACATATTTGATCTTATCTATGTAGTTGTGAAGTTGTTTTAATACTTTTAATTTGCATTGGTGCATGAACAACATAATGACACTTCGATCATCTCCAAAACTAAGGATGTTTTTAATTGGACTGGTTTAAGTCTCAATCAAACTAGATCAAACCAGATTTAAACAGAATAAACTAGACCATACCAAATCATATCAAACCAGACTTAAACAGTTGTAAAATACACATAGAACATATAGCTACAAGAATAGATCAGAATCATATCAAACTTAAAAAGACTAGACCATATCAGACCACAACAAAAAATTCTTATTCAATTACAAACATCCCACGTCTTCAAAAACATTAGGGTAATAAATATTAGCATTTGAAACAACTGAACTCTTCCAAGCAACCATAAAAAGAAGAAGACTCGATACAGTAGATGCCACCATAATGTTGATAAGGTTAGTTCTTACTCTGAAAGCAGTCTCATTTTCACGAATTCTCAGACAATGAAGCACGATATAAGTAGCATCTTCTTGTCTGAGCCACTTCCTCTGAGCATTGAGAATCCGAACCAAAGTGTTTTGCTTTTGTGCAGGAAGCTCCTTGCACAGCCAAGCCAGTCTTGACCGAGGCCACTTTTCCGGAACGTCATCAAGCTTCTGGACACCAAAATCAGGCGAGTCATCTCGCTTCAATTCGGTAGAGTCAAAGGAGCTATGAAAATGGAAACTTTCCCTCTGATTGCTACTGCTGGACATCTCATCTTCATGGTTGAAGGACTCCTCTGACTCGTAAACTAACTGTTCGAAGAAAGTACTGGCCGAAATAGGATATGAGAGGCGCGTAGAGGAGTATAGAGGGCGACGGGGGTGGAATCGAAGAGTATGAGACGTTGCTGAGGAGCTCCGGAGAAGAGATGCCGTGGAAAAGAGGCTGAGAAGGTCCCAACGGCCGCTGCGACGACGGGTATTATGGAAAACGGAGAAGGAGAAAGTGTTGAGGAAATGGGATGCAGCGCGCATGGAAGATTTTGATGATCTATCTTGATGAAAATAACAGGAAGAATAGACACAGAAGGTAAGCGGCGTTCCTGTATGGCTGCTCAGGAACATTTGCTCGGCGATGAATGAATGACCTGTGACGGTGGGAAACCGGCCAAAGGAGAAAAGTGCGTCCCGGATCACCCGTCGACCCGATTAGTGAACTGGTTTATCGTCCGTTATTTTCCAAATCGGGCTGAGCCAATGATAGGATTATAATTGAAATGGAAACGGTACAAATATAAGGAGTGTTTGGGGTTGATTAAAAAAAGCGCTTTTCAGCTTATGACTTAAAAAAAGTTGAAAAGAGTGTTTTCAAATGATAGCTTCTGCTTAAATTAATCACTTAAAAGCTAAAAGCTGGAAGCAGGTAGAAGGGTGCTTTAAACTGCTTCTCACTTTTTTTATTACACAAAAAATACTTATTTTATCAAACACTACCAACTTTTACTTTTTTAGAATCACTTTTTTCTCAAACACTACCAACTTTTACTATTAATCACTTTTCTCAAAATCACTTTAAAAAATCACTTTTTTAAAGTTGAAGCAATCGAAACACTCTCATAGTATGATTGTAACAAATTGTAAAAACAAATACTACCTACATACTCCTGTTATTGTCTCATTGTAGTTTACGATGCTTGATTGATGATAAAGCAAATAGATCTCTATCCGCGCTCAAATTATTTTCAGAAAAAAAAATACATATTCAGAAACTACATTAAAATCTTTACAAAATCGAAAAAATCAGAGCCAAATTTGATAAAAATTTGATACATAAAGTAAGATATTAAGAATCATTTATGTTAACCAAGTGAATAGGAAATGAAACAATAACAGGGGGCCGAGGGAGTATATCATTGTAAAAATGTATCCCTGAAGTTCGTGTAAAAATGTATATACTCCTTGAACTTTTAAAAAGTGCAAAAGTATCTTTCATGTTCCTATAAATGAATAAATTTATACTTATTGATTTTAAATGGATTAAATAAATTTCTAAGAACACCCAAAATAAATTTTAAATTTGAACTTGAAAAAAAAATCTAATTGTGTCCACTTCTCCTTTTTATTATTTTTAAATCACAATTTAGTATTGTTGGTATAAAAAAATATCTCAAAACTTTAGTATATATTTAAGAATCTTTTGAACAAGATTTAACATATGTGTTGCATTAATTTTCTGTATTTTTTGAACTATAAAATTACATATTTTGTATGATGGTAAACACTCCAAATTAAAAAATAGTGAAATTATTTTTATTAAGATTAAACAAAATCAAAGATTGTTGTTTCAAAAAATGTAATAATGTGTGCAAAATTTTGCAATAAGACTGCAATTAATATATATGCATTTGAAGTGTTTCATTTATAACGGAATAATAATTATTTTGCAATTTAAAATTAAAGAGTCAATTTTGTAACATAAAAATAAATCTTTAATTTTTAACTCCTTAATTTTTTTATTTTTCAATTTCTAATTTCTACTTTATTGTTAGTGTTTTTTTAAGAAATTATTTATTTAAGGTCAATTAGGATACATTTGCTCCTTTCCAGAAATATGAGGGGTATTTTTGTGCCTTTTATAAGTTCAGGGGTATGTATTCACTTGTACATAAACTTCGGAGGCATATTTATTCCAAAAAATAGAACATAGATATATTTGTTCTCTCACACACACACACTATAGAACTATATTTAAAACAAAATGGAATATTCTATATGCAGCCACCTATTCTATATAGTTAGGTCTGGTTTTTTAAACATCTGGTTTCCGTGTATTTTTAAACACTGTTTCCAATAACACAAAAACTCATCGTGAATTTCTCTTTTGATGCTCACTTATATCATAAGTTGTTTGACAATGTTTCCAGAGAAATACCCCTGAAAATATGCATATTACAATGTTTCCAAGAAAATCACAAAAACAAATATGGTGTATGGTTTATCACGTACCTTTTCAGGAAGCACCAAAGTACCGGAAATTGTCCAGAAACCTAAGAACAATAAAATGCTAAAATAGAATTATTGAAGGATTAGAATTGAAATTACAATGCTAAAACGGTAAAATAAAGAATCTAGAGAACATCAACTCCAAGAACATCGAACATCTTCTCGGAGAAAGCACCAAAACAGAGAATAGAGAGGGGGGGGGGGGAGCAGTACACACCACTTCAGATCGACCAGAAGGTAATGTCGCCGGACGCCGTTCAGGAAGCAAAAACACCGGAAATTGTCCAGAAACCTAAGAAGAATACAATGCTAAAACAGAATTATTGAAGGATTAGAATTAAAATTACAATGCTAAAACAGTAAAATGAAGTATCCAGAGAATATCAACTTCAAGAACATCGAACATCTTCTCAGAGAAAGCACAAAAACATAGAAATAGAGAGAGTAGGAGAAGAGGGAGCGGTACGTACCACTTCAGATCGACCAGGTAATGTCGCTGATCAAAAAGAGACTCGAAAAGTGAACGAGAGAATGCAGCTGCTATAATGTTAAGAAAACAATAAATCGATCACGAAGAATGAGTTCACAATATAAATGTTTGCATCTTCTCTTTCTCTTTATCACGTACCTTTTCAGGAAGCACAAAGACACCGGAAATTGTCCAGAAATCTAAGAAGAATACAATGCTAAAACAGGATTATTGAAAGATTAGAATTAAAATTACAATGCTAAAATAGTAAAATGAAGTATCCAGAGAACATCAACTTCAAGAACATCGAACATCTTCTCGGAGAAAGCACAAAAACAAAGAAATAGAGAAAGAGTAGGAGAAGAGGGAGCAGTACATACCACTTCAGATCGACTGGGTAATTATGTCGCATGTTGAAAGAATAGAGAAAGCAATCTGAATTTAGTTTATTCGTGCTGTAAAATACAAGGAGAGGTTTACAGAATATATAGCTAGAGAAGTAGAACAAATAAGGAAGGAATCCTCCTAATGAAGGTTTCTTGAGAATAAGGGATATTCAGAGATTCTAAGATCTCTAAGATATCTCCCCATTAATACACAATCGGGTGAATATTTAGAATAATCTACACCCCCCCCCTCAAGCTGGGTGATGGATATCATCCATGCACAACTTGCTAGATAAGTCTTCAAGCTGAATTCTTGGAAGTGCCTTGGCAAGCATATAAGCTATTTGCTGCCTGGTTGGAACATAGCTCAACTGGATGTCCTTTGCTGCAATCTTCTCTGATAAGAATCGTCTATCTATCTCAATATGCTTGGTCCTGTCATGATGGACAAGATTTTTAGCAATATTGATACTAGATTGGTTATCACATGAAATCTGGATGGAGCCTTCAAATGGAAGTTTGAGCTCATTTATCAGCCTTCTTAACCATAATCCTTCACAGATTCTTTGTGCTAAAGCTCTGAGTTCACACTTTGCACATCTTCTAGAGACCACTGGTTGTTTTTTGCTCCTCAAGGTGACTATGTTACCCCATACATAAGTACAGTAACTAGTAGTTGACCTTCTGTCTAAAAGGCTTCTAGCCTAGTCAGCATCTCTGTAAACACTTCAATCTTCCTTGTCTGTTTTTTAAACAACAATCCTTTTCTGGAGTCATTTTCAAATACCTCAGAATTCTATAGACTGCAGTTAGGTGTTCCTTAATTGGGTCATTCATGAATTGACTAACCACACTAACTAAGAAAGAAATGTTTGGGCATGTGTGAGATAGGTAAATTAGTTTCCCTACCAGCCTTTGATATCTACCCTTATCAACTGGTGGACTGTCATTCTCACTGCCCAACTTCTTTGATATATTCATAGGAGCGTCCATAGGCTTGCACCCAAACATTCCAGTTTCACGTAGCAAATCTAAGACATGTTTCCTTTGTGAAATGAAAATGCCTCTCTTAGATCTTGCCACTTCCATGCCTAAGAAGTACTTCAACTCGCCCAGCTCCTTGATCTCAAACTCATTTGCCAGATGATCCTTCAATCTGTCCAATTCAACCTTATAATCCTTGGTCATAATAATATCATCAACTTAGACTATAAGAATAACCTTTCACCAAAGTCTGACCTCTTTACAAATAGAGTGTGGTCTGCTTGACATTGCATGAAACCTTGTTTAAGAACTCATATTGTAAATCTATCAAACCATGCTCTAGGAGACTGTTTTAATCCGTACAAGGACTTCCTCAGTCTGCAAACCTGGCCAGATTTCACCAAGTCTTCCAACCCTTGTGGTACATCCATGAAAACTCCCTCTTCAAGATCTCCATTAAGGAAGGCATTTTTAACATCAAGTTGATGTAATGGCCAGTCTAAGTTCACTCCAAGTGATATCAACACTCTAATGGTGTTCAACTTTGTCACTGGTGCAAATGTCACTGAATAATCAATGCCATAAGCTTGGGTGAACCCCTTAGCAACCAGCATTGCCTTCAGCCTTTCAATCTTTCCATCAGCCTGATACTGTAAATACCCATTTGCAACCAACAGTTTTCTTCCCCGCTGGCAAATTTGCAAGCACCCAAGTTCCATTCTTCTTCAATGTTGCTAATTCATCATAAACAACCTTCCTCCCCTCGGGATGTTCAAAGGCTTCCTTGATGTTGCTAGGAACCTGAATACTATCAATCTTTGAAATAAAAGCTTGAAGTTTGATGATCGTCTCTTATAACAAACAAAGTTATAGATAGGGTGTTTTCTGATAGCAATAGGCAAGTCTTGTTCCTCCTCATCTCCTTCTATAGCCTTAACCTCTTCTTCATTCGGACTCAGATTTGAGTCAGATGATTGGATGGTGTTAATTGGAGTTTTGCTCTCTTCTTTTGGAACTTTGGTTCTAGGTTTTCTCTTGTAGGTATTCTTGTAGAACGGGGAATTTGGATTTAGTGTAGGGCTTTGAGGTGATGGTGGCTGAAATGGTGAGGTTGAGGGGAAGGTTGTATTTTCTGGAGGTAAGGATTCAGGTCTTTCTGAACGTATGAGTTCGGTGTGGATTAAGTTTGATTCTCGGAGGTCTGAAATAGTGTTTAAAATAGGATTCAAAGTCTGGATTTCACTGTGATTATTCTCCCCCTAAAATTCAGCTTCGGGATAGAAATGCTGATTTTCAAAAAAAGGTTGCATCCATTGTGATGTAGACCTTTTTGGTAGTAGGTGAATAACATTTATATCGTTTCTGGTTGGCAGCATATCCTATGAACAGACAAGGTAAGGATTTGGGATCCAACTTTGACCCGAGTGGAGAATGGTTGTGAACAAATGCTTTTGTAACACTTGAGATTTAATATAAACGGATTAATAGTACTACTCATACCAACAGAGGTGCATCTCCTTTTAAGGGAGCTCATCACCCAAGAACTCCAAAGTTAAGCGTGCTAGCACGGGAGTAGTCTTGGGATGGGTGACCCCCTGGGAAGTTTCTCAGGGCGCGCATGAGTGAGGACAAAGTGCGCGGTAAAGGCTTGTGGTGCTTTGTGAGCACAGTACTATTGGTCTGGAGTAACTAACTCGGGTCCTACGGGCCCGGGGTGTTACAGGTGGTATCAGAGCAACCCTGCGACAGTGTGCTGATCCGTTGGATATCGGACAGACACTTAGCAGGGGAAAGATTCTAGGGTTTGATTGAGATTTGAGATTGGTTTATGGGCGCAACGAGGACGTTGCGTTCCTATGTGGGGGTGATTGTAACACTTGAGATTTAATATAAACGGATTAATAGTACTATTCATACCAACAGAGGTGCATCTCCTTTTAAGGGAGCTCATCACCCAAGAACTCCAAAGTTAAGCGTGCTAGCACGGGAGTAGTCTTGGGATGGGTGACCCCCTGGGAAGTTTCTCAGGGCGCATGAGTGAGGACAAAGTGCGCGGTAAAGGCTTGTGGTGGTTTGTGAGGACAGTACTATTGGTCTAGAGTAACTAACTTGGGTCCTACGGGCCCGGGGTGTTACAGCTACATAGGCTCCTTTCCCTTTGCTTGATTTGAAATCTTTGGGTTTACCATGCAGAATCCAGCATGTTTCTTTGGTATGGCCTGGTTTCTTACATTGATCACACCATGCATGGCCTCCTCTTTTTCTTGTTTTCATTCTGTCTAGAAGAGGTATACAATGTTGACCATTCAATGCTTTGCTGCTGGTCTTGATATTTTGGACCCATCATTACCTTCTTCCTGCTCTCTTCTCTTCTGACTTATGAGAAGGCTTCTCTAAGTGTGAAAAGAGGTTTCTTTCCCATTATTCTTCCCTAACCTCATCTAGACTTCTATCCAACATTAGTATGAATTTGAAGACTCACTTTCTCTCACAGATCTCCTGGTATAGCTTCTTATCCTTAGAACATGACCAACTGTATGTCTCGAACACATCAAGACGTTGCCAGAGTCTCACAAGGTTGTTGAAGTATTGAGTTACACTCAATTCTCCCTGCGAAGGTTATGTAGCATTGATTCAACCTCAAATACTCCAGAAGTATTATCTAAGGTTAAGTAGGTTTCTTTCAAAGCCTCCTAAATCTCTTGAGTAGGTTCATCTCATGGAATTGATGAACCATGACACCACAGTTCAGTTCTCTTTCTTCCACTTCTTATAGCCTGGATCTCCTTGATCCGGAGCAGGTGCATCACCTGTCAGATAGTCCTCCTAGTCTTTTCCGCACACATACATCATTACTGACCGAGACCATTGAAGATAATTACTGCCATTGAGTTTATGACAAGTAATAATCGAATATGGTTGATTAGGAGTGGTGACTATGCTCCCATTGACATTTTGGTTGCTGCCATCTCCAGTTGGGACAACCTCTGAATGTTCATAGGTGACTGAGGTAGATCCATCTCTCTTAGTGGTCATCCCATAGGATCCGAACTTAATCATGTTATAGAATAACCCGCTCTGATACCATGTAGAAAGAACTAGAGAAAGCAATCCGGATTTAGTTTATTCGTGCTGTAAAATATGCTCAGTATATTTCCCCATTAATGCACAATCGGGTGAATATTTAGAACAATCTACATCGACGATCAAAAAGAGGCTCGGAAAGTGAACGAGAGAATGCACCTGCTATAATGTTAAGAAAACAATAACTCGATCATGAAGAATGAGTTCACAGTATAAATGTTTGCATTTTCTCTTTATCACGTACCTTTTCAGGACGCACGAAAACACCGGACAGAAACCTAAGAACAATACAATGCTAAGACAGAATTATTGAAGAATTGGAATTAAAACTACAATGATACATTGTTTTGCATTTCCCGTGTTTTGCATTTCCGTCATCCGGCTGGAGAAGATGACCGAAGATAAGGTGTGAGAAAGGGAAAAGATTCCTAACTAATTCTAATGGCTGCATATCACCTCACGTGCCAGGTGAGTGCCAATGCCCCTCTACCTGAATTGACTACAATGCCCCTCAAGATTTAACTTTTGATCGCATTATATCTACTTTTATTCATCAGTGTAGAATTCCGGCAGGAATTTTGTCCGGATATGCGTTAGCACTTAACGAGCACTCCGTAAGTCCGAATTATTTAGAAAAATGGTACCACTAATGTTTTCAATTCCTCAAACCGCACCCATTCCCTTAATTACGAGTATAAAATATATATTATGTAAAAATAAATTTCAATAATAAGAAGTATAATGTTGCCCTGGTGTTTTTTCCCAAAATAATGTTAAATAAAAACTTATTTATAAGATTATGGTCAGGTTAAAACTATTTACCAAAATATTGCTGAATTAAATCACGGTTACGCAAAAACGCCAAACAATTGGCGACTTTTAAAGCGCCAAATGATTTAGCGACTTCTTCACAAATATACAACCTCAATCGTACATTCTTAACTTAAGAAATATTGTTAAGATGTTTTTACTTAGATTGAAACCTTCTGCTCTGATCTGGTCTGAATTGGTTTGGTTTGGTCTGTTAAACATCTGGTTTCCATGTATTTTATAACTATTCAAGAAGAAACACCTATTTTCTAATCAAAGACATGACATTTTTTAAATATTTATTCTACCTTTTCAACTAAGTAATTGATCACCCATACGGAAAGATTGGAATATATCTTCTTCTGCAACCAACCTCTCCTCAAACGAGGAAAAGCTGAATGGTCAACAAAACAATGAAGGGGTGAGAAAAGCAGCACCGATAGTCATAACCAAAGCTCACACAGTTTTGGTGAATTCCAGTTGGTTATGCGTTTGATCGCAAGTCTAAATTGCTTATGAATTTGATTCCCGGTTGGTTCATGCCCATTGTATTATTATAAGGCTAAAGGGTCAAATAGGCCCTTGTACTTGTACAAATTGCTTAATTCACACCCTCAACTTAGAAAAGAGCCGATCCAGCCCTTCATCTCTTCAAAAAAAATCCAAATCTCCCGTTTCATGGGTAAGCTTCTGTTTTAAACCTTTGTCAGCAGGTAAACTCCAATTTTAAGGCTCTATGACTAGGGAAGATGCCAAGTGTATCCATGTCAGTTGTTGACTAAAAAAAACATTCTCTTTAAACGGTTCAAAAGAACAGAGCAGAGAACAAAAGCCCTAATTTTGAACGACCAACAAGGAAGAAGAAGTCTGATGATACTTTGTTGGGTAAATGTTCGATAAACTCCCATAGAGATAAAGTAAACGAAGCTCAAACGACATTGGTGAAGTAAGTCGTAGCCGTAATAATTACTGTTTCTAATGATTTGTTGTTAGAAATGTAATTTTAGTTTCAATACATGTTATTTTATTTCACATCATTATAAGCATAAAAAAAAGTCATTAAGGTTACCGGCTAATTCACAACGTTATAAGCGCAAATAAAATGTAAAAAAATCAACCTTAATTTGTTTATTTCAATTTCAGAGTGCAATTTCAGGATGTGGGAAACGTTGGATATAATTGTACATTATGGTGGTCGTCTTGAAGCTTGCTCTCTGATAAGATATAATAGTGACATGGTAGAGGTAATCAAGAGTGACCCTGATGTTATATCTTATCCGCACTCGAAGAAATTTTTGGACTCAGGACCATTTGGACATGTTGAAAAGATGTTTTATAAACCCCCTAATGAACCTTTAGGTTGTTTAAGGGGGCTAGTGGATGATGCAAGTACTTTGGACCCGGTGAGCATCTATTTGAACTATGGAAAATGTGGTGTATATGTGGTGCACATGGAGGTACCTTCTTTAATTTGTGATGAATCTTACAAGAGGAGTTACAAAGTAGGACTGGTATGGAGGTAGTTGATGACATGAATAACAGACAATTAGGTCAAAATGTCACTCTAGAGCCTTCATTGGTTAACATGTGGTTATCCGGTGGTGACATACAATTGCAGTTAGAAGATGGGGTGAATTTGTATGATGATATACAAACAGATCATGAAGAGCAAACATTGAGAAGTAAACCTAAAAGAGAGTTGAAACAAAAGAAGACAGTCACAGTTTCACAACATGAGGGGATGAAGTTGTTGTCGTTTGTGCGGTTAAGAAAGGACTGAAAAATAAGAAGAAAAGTACAATAGTATCTCATCATACTAACGAAGACAGGTTAACCTGTCACCTGTTGAAATAAATAATGATGACCAACTTTTGGAGAATATTTCTAAGAAACACAAGAGTTGTGCAGAAGAAGAAGATGTTTGTGAAGATAGCACGAAGTTGCACTCTTCTGATAGCCCGCCCACCTAATTTTTAGAAACTGAATCAATGAATGATAATGAGGTGCAATCAAAGTAACCAGATGGCACTTCTTCATACAACCCTCTATCAGAACCTCCAAACATTGAACTAGCGATGTTATTTGAGGATAACATTCAGTTTAAGAATGCTCTCATTATATATATTGTGCATCATAAGAAAAATATTTACTTTCACAGGAACGAGTCAAAAGGGGTTTGGGCAAAGTGCCGCCAAAAGAAATGCCCGTTTTCTTGTTATGCAAGTTGAGAAGAGCGTTTTAGATGTTTTCAAGTTAGGATGTTTTTACTTAGACTGTAATTCATCCCAGACCAGACCAGACCAAACCAGACTTGGATAGTTATAAAAATACAAAGAAACCATACCATACCATACCATACCATACCATACCATACCATACCAGATCAGACCATATTAGTAAATTATAGTCCAAGTAAAACATCCTTAAAAGTACGGTGACCAAGCACAAATGTAATTCCAAATTCAAATTAAGAGTGGTGAACCAAAAATGGTTGGAGGATCAGTATGAGGACAAGGTTCGAGATGACCCTTGCATTGGATATGTTTCCTTAAAGAAGTATATAGAGTCTGAATTGGGTATACATGTTTCTGTCAGCACGGTACGGAGGGTAGTTAGAGGCATTAAGAAGAAAATACATGCAAGTTTTGAAGATCAGTTCAATAGGCTCAGAGGTTATGCTGAAGAGTGTCTTCGATCTATTCCTAACAGCACAATCAAAATTCAGACCTCCATAATAGTGGACGATGAACCATGTTTCTTCCAACGAATATATTGTTGTTTTGGTCCAATGAAAAGGGACTTCTTACTTTCTTAGATGGTTGCAGAAAGGTCATATGCGTAGACAGATGCTTTCTAGAAGGGCTTTTAAAGAGAGAAATCCTAACCGCTGTAAGGAGGGATGCCAACAATAATATGTACCCAGTTGCATGGGCAGTCGTGGAGATTGAGAACACGTCTTCATGGTCATGGTTTATCGAGTTGTTAAAGCAAGATGTGGATGTTGACAATAGCTCTCCATGCACTTTCACAAGTGACCAACAAAAGGTATCTATGACAAACTATTATTTACATAATAGATTCCTAAAAACTTAGTTATTTGTACTGTTTTTAAGCACTAAATACTCACTTGTATTTTTTGGTAATACTAATGTGTTTGAAAACTTTTAGATTTTTCTCTAAGGTTTTGTGTAACAATTTTATCCTCCTAGTTTGAATTTAAATTTTTTGCACCAGAATAATTTGATTAATTATACGGAGTAATTAATATTTGTTTCATCAAACACAAAAAACAATTTTATCGAACTTGTTTTCCAATTTCCAAAAGAAATATATGGGAAAAAATATGGAATAAAAATGAGATTTCTTTTTTCAATGCATTACTTATTTACTTATTATATATGTAATGAAGGTATTAAGTTTTGAAATTTGAGTTTTGAAAAAGTTTTTTTGTAATATTTATTTTGTTTTCTACTGCTTATTCACTCTATTCGACTAACCCAACTCATATACAGTACTTATCAAGATTATTGCTACTGCTTCCTTTATCTAAAGTGAGTTATTCATACTATTTTTGTTTCTTATAGGGTGTGACCAATGCCATACAACTGTTGCTTCCTCAAGCAGAGCATCAAAACTGTGCAAGGCACATTCATGCTAACTGAAGCAAGAATCACAGGGGCAAGTATATGAAACAACTATTCTGGATGTGTGCAACGACAACCTATAAATCATAATTGAACGAATGGCTTCAGCTATTGGAAAAAGGACCCTAAAGCTATAAGAGATTTAGAGAATTATCCTTTGAAATACTTTTGGAATGCTTTTATAAGAACAAGTGCTAAATGTGATGCAGTAGACAACAAAATGTCTAAGGCTTTCAATTTGACACTTGTGCCATGTGGGAGCAATCCTATTATTCATATGTTGGAGGAAACCAAGATAGCAATGATGACTAGGATTGCAAAGAAAAAGCAGGTTGAGGCTAGATGGAAGGGGAAGATGTGCCCTAATGTAAAGAAAGTTTTGAACTCAAACATGATGGGAAGTGCAAAGTGGAGGGTTGTATTCAATGGGGATGATGGGTTTGAGGTCAAGAAGGGTAAATACCAATACAAAGTAATGCTAGCGGGAAAGACTTGCTCCTGGAGGTCATGGAATCTTACAGGAATTCCATGCTCACATGCAACTTGTGCAATGTTTGATTGCGGAAAGGATCATGAAGATTATGTTCATGACCATTATAATGTGGATGCTTTCCATAGAACGTATTCAAATGTTTCGGAACCCATAAATGGTGAAATGGCATGGCCTCAGGTAGTAGGAGAAAAGATACACCCCTCTTCACCCAAGAAAATGAATGGTCAACCTAAGAAAAAGAGAACTCGGGAAGAAACTGAACCTTCTGGAGGAAAATTATCTTAAAAGAGTCGGGTCATGACATGTTCAATTTGTAAACAAAAGGGTCATAACAAGGTTGTTTGTCCTACACTTGGAGTACCTAGAAGATCATCTGTCAGGGGTAGAGGAAGAGGCAAAGGTGGAAGATGTGGCAGAAGAGGAAGGGTCGGCAAACGTGGAAGAGCTGGCACAAGTGGAAGAGTAGATAGGGGTGGTAGTGATACAACATTAGGAAGTGAAGAATTAGTCGAATAAATGCATTATGTAATGTATTGGGTGTATAATAATTTATGTATTATTTTGGAACAAACAACTAGCTTTTTTGAGGTGTAAATTGTTTGGATGTTTTGTTTATTTCAGCTCATTTGTTAAGAGCTAAATATTTGCACCTACAATATCTCAGACTGTCAGTTAAGTGGTCGGATTACTAGTCAACATTTAAACCCTGAATGTATTCATTGTTTTCATGTCTTTGCTCTTAAATGAACTCACTGTCCATGTATTTTTGTGTTATTTAACTTTGGAGGGTGAACTTAAAAGTGAGTTGTTATATTTCATATAAGTGTTGATATCACTTGTTTGATTAGTTTTATAGTAATTGTTTGGAGGGTCCAACTGCAAGTTAGTTTTCAAGTAAATGTATGGAAGAGTAACAGGTTGTGGGTGAACATGCCACTTTGGCAATGTAAAAGTTGTAGTTGTGAAATTGTTCCAACACTGTAGAAGTTCAAAGGGTTTTTGTTGTCCTCTTTACTGGTTGAAATTTTCTTCTTCTGTTTGATTAGATTGCAGAAGTAATTAACTCAAACCCAAATATTTTATTAAGACACATAAAAGTTCCAGAAATACATAAAGATTTTAGGAAAAACATAAATAGTACAAATACGAAGTTAACACTAGTAAATGAAATACATGAAACACAACTAGATTAAGAAAACACATAAATATTTAAGGGAAGCAAATAAACTACATTCCATTTCCGTGATGCGTCCATAGATGGTTTATGATATCACTTTTAAGCGATGTGTGCACCGAGGAGTCTCTAATTCGATTGTGGCGCATCATATACTGACTCAAGGTCGGACCATCATGGTTAAGATCCAATTCAACAATGCCACCAATATAGTCATAGTCTTCACGGTAGTCTTGTTGGGTTGGTTCTTCATCATTCTCTTCGTATTCATCTTCCACTATCATGTTGTGCAATATAATGCATGCCAACATTATATCACCTAATGTGCGTATGTCGTGCAACCGTGCAGGACCTCGCACAATAGCCCACCTAGCTTGTAAAATTCCAAATGCTCTTTCAACATCCTTACGAAAAGCCTTTTGCATTGAAGCAAAAAACTTTTTCTTAGGAGTGTCTGAATGACTTGTTGTCTTAACAAAAGTTCCCCAATTTGGGTAAATCCCGTCAGCTAAATAATAACATTGATTATATAGCTTACCATCCACGCGGAATTGTACCTCAGGGGCAGATCCATTTACAACAACATCAAAGACCGGAGAGCTTGCAAGGGTGTTGAGGTCATTGTTGGAACCGACTGTGCCAAAAATGCATGCCACATATGATTATCATAAGAAGCAATTGCTTCGAGCACAATTGTTGGTTTTCTTTTGTACCCAGTGTACTGACCGGCCCAAGATGTAGGACAGTTTTTCCACTCCCAGTGCATGCAATCAATGGATCCAATCATCCTAGGAAAGCCTCTTTTCGAGGCCTTTTGCAGAAGACGGTGCAGATCCCCGAGGTTAGGGGTTCGTAGGTACCAAGAACCATACACACTAATAACTGCCCTACAAAGTTTCTTCATGCACAAAAGTGTGATCGTCTCACTCAAATGACATAACTGATCTAATGAATCAGCCGAGCAACCGTTGGCGAGCATAAATATCGCACTAGTGAGTTTTTGATTAAGAGAAAGAGATACCTTGTTTGCTGCATCTAGTGTACTTACAAAATAGGTATCGAAAGCCATAACATCTTTCATGATTCGATCAAATAGAGCCGGTTGCATGCGATAACGACGACGGAAGATACGTGCATTGTAGATGAGATTTAGATTCCAGTAATCATCCATCAACAAACGGTGTCCAGCTTCCCGACCACGTTCTATGTACTCACGACTATTGGAGCTTGTTGCAACCAAAGAAGCCATCAAAGCCATGCGCATGCGGTCGAAATAAGCTTCTTCATCTTCATCTTCATTAATAGATTTGTAAAATGCGGGAAAAGAACTCATGATGTTTTTGGCCTTGTTGAAAATGGGAGAAGTAAAGATGAGGTGTGTGATTCCAATGTCAAGTGAGGCCATGTATTTATAGTAATATAGTTCTTTGATGTTAACATTAACTCATCAAGTGGAGGATACATCCAAATTATTATGTTTGGATACACCAAGTGGAGAATAGCATCCAATTTGCTATGAAAGAACACACATGGTGGAAAAGAGAATGGAAAAGAGAATCCAATGTGATTTGAAAAGACACAACAAGTTGAGAAGGGAATCCAATGTGCTATGGATAGACACAACGTTGAGAATAGAATCCAGTGCTCCAATGTGTTTGAAAGCACTCAACAAAAAACGTAAACAAAAAAATTAATGAAATTTATTTTTTTTTACATCGAAATGTGTTTTTTTATTTTATAATTAATCAGAGAAAAAATTAAAAGGAAAACATTAATTATAATAATTTAATTAATATTTTACTAAATTGATATGTAAAAAAATGTGAAGAATGTATTTTATTGATGGTGTTGAAATGCAGAGAATAGGAGTAAAAATACTGTTCGTATCTATGGAGTTCATTTATGGAGTCAAAACACTATTTAAATATACCATCAAACTTTACCTGGTACTCAGTATTCGATATACGTAGTACATTCTTGCGGATACATAAATTTACGTTAGCATCAGAATACGACATCAGTTCATCAACTGCACCGATTTGTGCCGGGAAAGTGGTACGACGAGTTCATCAAAGGCACTGATTCGTATAGTAACCTGACAATCATAGCCTCTGTCTCTCATCTCAATTGGGGAGATCATTCCGGGAAGAAGACACGAAACTTTCTTGTTCAACAATGGCGGAAAGCAAGTACAATACTGGAGCTGCAGAGATTCTCGCGAATGAAGCAATGGTATTTCTGGGTGTTTATTGTCATTCTCGTATTCCCTATGTTTAAGGGTATTGGAATTTTGAATTGTATCAGCATTTGTGTTTTCAGCGCTTGCCTATTTCCGAGGCAGTTCCGATCTATGAGCAACTTCTCTCTACTTATCCTACTGCTGTGAGAATCTAAACTTCTTCTCCTCCAGTACCTGCTTCTGTATTTCATGTGGAATAGGAAATAAAAATGCTCCAGGGTAAGTAGTATTCGCGCTGAATGAATGACTATTTTGAATTTCTTTTCTTCCCAGGCAAAATATTGGAAGCAGTATGTTGAGGCACACATGGCTGTAAATAATGATGACGCTATCAAGCAAATTTTTAGTCGCTGCCTATACACTTGTCTACAAGTTCCTCTTTGGTATGTTCACCAGTCCATGTTCCTTGAAAATGGTTTTCTGCTTATTGGGCCACTATCTTTTGAAGTATCTGCATTCTGAATGTTTTCTTTCCAGGCGGTGTTATATCCGTTTTATCAGGAAGGTCAATGATAAGAGGGGAACTGAGGGTCACGAAGAGACGAGAAAAGCTTTTGAGTTCACGCTTGACTATGTTGGTATGTGTCATTATTATTGTTACATGGTAATATATACTAAGTGCTAGTTAAACATTACATTATGATGATGCAGTTATGTTTTAACGGTCTTTGGCCTACTTTTTGTATCATTCCTACTAAGTAGGATTGTAGGTAGAATAGCAAATTGGGCTTCACAATTTAGAATAAAAACCCCATATTAATTTGTAGGACTTCTCCATTACATCATTTATCTTAATTGAAGATAGTTTGGAATTTTGGATATCACGAATTTTGTGTTTAGCAAGAATTTTATTTGATACTCCGTATTTCAAAGAGAGAAAAAGGAAAAGCAGATGCAACAATACAAGTAGCTTTTGAGCTGATCTATTTTTTCCGTCTTTCCGATTCCATAATCCCATCTATGCCCTCCTCTTTTCATGTGAATTCCAATAATATTCCTCTTTCATCATACACTACTCTTTTAGCCCATTTTGTATTTTCATCCACCATTTTATCTAGTTTTGCCAAACATGTTTATACATTTCATCTTGCATTTTATCATCATCACCCCCCATTTAGTCTTCATCTATTATCTAGCATTTCATGGTTTTTGTAGTTCAACCAAACATATACTTAATGTAAAAAATGACATTCCTTGGTGTGATACTGATTTATGCACTTGTTTCTACTTGCTAAAGTGCATTATATTTCATGTCTACGTGTCTAACTTCGGATGCCATGAACTAACAGGAACAGACATTGCCTCAGGTCCAGTTTGGATGGACTATATTGCATTTTTGAAGTCCTTGCCTGTATGCCAATTACTTTGACATTTATATAATTTGCTAATAAAATAGTTATTTTAGTTTATTTAGCAATCATATGATGATGTCACAGGCTCATTCTGTACAAGATGAATCTCAAAGAATGACCGCGGTAAGAAAAGCATACCAAAGAGCTATTGTTACACCTACACATCATGTTGAACAACTGTGGAGAGATTACGAGAACTTTGAAAACTCAATTAGCCGTGCTCTGGTTGGTTATGTTGACACAATTATCTCCTAGCTGTGAAATTTTAGTACATGACAGTCTTCTGAGGGTTGAAATTGATTGTAAAAATTTATGCAGGCAAAAGGTCTTCTTTCTGAATACCAGCCAAAATACAACAGTGCAAGAGCTGTTTACAGAGAGATGAAGAAGTATGTTGATGAGATTGACTGGAATATGCTCGCTGTGCCCCCTTGCGGTTCTCCGAAGGCAATTTCTCACAGCGCATATATATTTATATGTTTGTGTGTGTCAAATTGTCCTCCACTTCTTTTTCTGCTTGGTGTTCTTTTCCCCCGAAAAGATTTGCTCACCTTCTCACTGCTTGCTTCATTTTTTGGAAATCCTTCAATTTCAACAAAGCTAAAAATCAAACACGAAAAATCCATAAACTTGGTGGATTTGATATGCCTGATGAGTGCACAGACTTGCAATTTGTTCCTTCTATTTAAGGACATCTAAATATCTAATAGCAGGAGAATTAAATATTGGAACTCACCATGCAATCACTTTTGAATTGCTTATAAACTTTAGAACCCGTCTCCTTTATTTTGCTAAGTGTGCTTAACTTAATACTTTTGCAGGAAGACAAGCAGTGGATTGCATGGAAAAAGTTCCTAGCATTTGAGAAGTAATACACATTTTCCTTGCATTGTTTCAGTAGAACTTATCTATGTGTATTACTGTTTTTTCCTTTGCTAAGAATGGGGCTGTTTCCTTTGTTTCTTTCTTTAGCGTTGTTACTTTCTCAAATGCTTTTGTTTCTCTAATTTCTCTTCTTTCACTAGCGCTTGTACTTGTTTAGTTTTATTAATAAAACCTTATAGTTTGAAAAAAAAAAGAGTGGGGCTGTTTTAAGGCTTTAAGCATCTGAGATGTGGTTTGGTTGGAAGCTTCATTTATGCCTTATGATATGATTTGTGTGCAGGGAATGTACAGAGAATATACACTTACGGCTTCTTGTCTCACTAATGTCTAATATGGATTTTTTTTAGTGAAATCTGCTTTATATATGCTGTCATATCTTCATAATATAAACATTATTTTTCTATTGCTTTTATTTGTTTCATAACTTTCATTTACTTGCATTGGTAAAAAATACCACATATAGGATGAATTAAGGACAAAACTGGATCTAACAAGCTATAACTTATATGTAGATCATATAGCCTTTGTGATCAGTCTGACTGATTTGGATTTTCTTGAATTCTGATTTTTTTCATTTCAAATGTTAGACCCTATTAGACACACACACACACAGGCTGTAGATGTACATGGTCTTCTAATAATTCAATCAAGTAATTTCTGATCAATTATCATCTATTGTTCTACTCTCGGCATTTCTTAACACATCTTCGCTATCATTAGCATATAATTTGGTTCTTTTCCACTCACTGGACTTTTTGTCTTCATAACATTTCTTAACTCTAATACTTTTAACTACTGAAAGCTGACTATCACTTTGAAACAATGAAAATCATGCATCACTTATTGAATTACCTGTGTAATAGTGAATTACCAGTGTATCAGATTCACTAATAAAGTTAAATTATTATTAACCGGGTCAAAAGTGGCATAACGCAGTTCTGGTTCCCTTTATTTCAGAGGAAATCCTCAAAGGATAGATACTACTTCTGCTAATAAAAGAATTGCGTTCGCCTATGATCAGGTACTGCTGATAAAACTATCATTTAAATACTTCATCTGGACCTTGGTATCTTTATTTGTTAGTCCTACAATAGAAAATATCTAATGATAGTTTCTATACAACTTTTCATCTTCATTTTATTTCCAAATATATAAATATCACTCCTCATATTCCCTTCCCTTCAAAAGTCATTTTTTATTTTTCTTAGTTCTTCTGTATTAGACCAATCTCCTAGAGCACCAGTCTAAGAATATAGTTGATGGATATAATTACCCGTCAATTTTCCATCATTTGCAATGGAGCTAAAGACTCACTATTTATGGCTTGTGAAGATGATGGAATAAAGCAAAATGGTTCAGTAAACTGTTTGCGCTTCTTTGTTATGAAGCAACCGTCAGTCCATGCAATTTTCGACGCGATTTTCACTATGGGTCATCCGGAAACAGTCTCTCTCTGCTTTAGTGCAGGGGTAAGGCTGCGTACATCTGACCCCCCTTACCCACCATAGGTGGGAGCCTTTGCGGCACTGGGGTGATGATGATGATGATATAATTACCCGTCAACCGAACAGTCAACGAAGCAACTGGGTGGTCAATGAGACAACCGAGCAGCCTGCCTTCAATCGGATGCTCTAAACAGAAGCCCGACCGCCAAGGTTTGGAAGGTTCAGCACAACGGTCATCAATGGAAGCCAGATAGGCAGCATTTCTAACAAATATCTTGTATTAAATTAGCATTTATATTTCCATTTAATGCTGTAATTAAGGGGCTGTCTGATGGGCTCCCCTATATAAGATTATAAGGTCTTAAACCATTTTAAGACACTTGAGAAACCATTCTTTGAGCTTTCGTTCATCTTTACTTTATCTCTGTCTTTGGTCATTGTATTTATTTACATGTAGTCAAAGAGGTTTATGTCGGGTCAACCCTATGTAAAATCCAACACTAGCCTTTAAAGGTTATTTTTTATATAATTATATACTTCCTCCGTTCTTTAATTCTTGCAACATTGTGATTTTTGCACTATTCACGAACCTTACTTTGACCACGATTTTCTACTAATACACATAATCAAATTATTACATATAAAATATTATTGAATTCCTATCAATGTGAATTTCCAAAATATCAACTTTTTGTAATGTTTACTAATACATAATTAAATATAATTACAGTCAAAGTTGTGCGTTGGCAAAAGTGAAAGTCAAACTGTTGCAAGAATTAAAGAACGGAGGATAGTATTATTAGTATGTGTGTAGGAATGTAGTATACATTAAAGTATACTGTATGCAGTATTATGCATTTACTAAACTGAAGAGGATTTTCTTTTATTTCTCTTGATGATAGTGCCTCTTGTACTTGTACCATTATCCGGACATATGGTATGACTACGCTACCTGGCATGCAAAGTGTGGTTCACTAGACTCCGCAATGAAAGTTCTCCAGCAATCTTTAAAACCTTTACCCGGTATTGATTCCTACCACTATTCTGCTGAATAAAGTACATACTTGTTAACGTGGTGTGTTAATCTGTTGCATTCCGACTAGAGTTGTCTATTTTCGTGCATAATGCTTAATAAAGATTGAGAGTATTGCTTTGCTTCTGTCTTTGGTATCTTGCAAGGCAGGACTTTTCTTAATGCCTTCTTAACTCTTAAGTTTCATTTTCCTCTACGTGTTTAGATTCGGAGATGCTGAGATATGCTTATGCTGAATTTGAGGAATCTCGTGGATCCATTCAGGTTAGAGCATAACATATAGCTATGATATTCTTCTTACCTCAATTGAGAATTATTAGTATTTGGTGTTTTTATGAGGTTCAAACCGCTGCAGGCAGCAAAGAAGGTTTACCAAAGTCTGCTGAGAGATGGGACTAATGCATCAGCATTATCACTTATCCAGGTATGCTTAACTAAATTTGGCATTACACACATATGTGTTTTTCCTGTTGTTTTTTTCCAGGAGCAAATCACACGAGGACATATGTGTTTTTCCTTTGTAGACATATGGATTAGTTATATTTATGTAAGCACATTTTAAAATATGAATATTTTCAAAAGTCACAAAGTGTATTGAGTATAATACCCCCTCCATCCCAAAAGAGTCTTATTAAAAAATATACTAACAAGATACCGAAAAACAAAGAACAAAGCAGTTCAATGTGAAACCTTAGTCAAGAGAAAAAAAATTAATTAGGATTCCATGACTTTTAGGAGTTGTACTTGAAATTTTTTAAAACATTTTCACCTTGACCAAACATAACTCTTTTGGGACGCAGGGAGTGTGAAGTCAGTTTTCTTCACAATTCAGACGGTTTAAAAGCAAATCCTTCCTTGCTTAAAGCGATGAAGCAACTCGATTGATGCCTCATCAATCTGGTATGGGAAGTTGTCCAGATATTAAGAATAATGTCTATCCATATATAATTTCTCATACAAATTAAGAACAATATTTATATTTATCTGATTCTATATTTTGTGCATAAAACTTCAGTTAATGTCTGCATTTTTGTAGTATGGGTTGTGCTGGATGACAATATGGCCATAATATATAATGAAGTGTAGATTTATGCCCTATGAGATAATATGTACCCCGCATATATTATTATTATCAAATTATTATCAAATTTAGGATGATTTGAAATCATTTACATTTTGCATCACGAAATTTAACATGTTACTGAGTTGATTCATGTGAAAAACCGATTATTTGCTTTACACTTTCACTTCAATGTAGCAAGTTTACCTCTATTACACATCAAGTTTACATGTATGCATAGTGCAGTTTATGCGGTTCTTAAGAAGGACGGAAGGAGTTGAAGCAGCTCGCAAGTACTTTCTTGATGCCCGTAAATTCCCAAATTGCACATATCATGTTTATGTAGCTCAAGCGAAGATGGAATTCTGTCTCAACAAGGATGCTAAGGTAACTAATCGTCCCAGATTCTTAGATCTTTTGTGTCTGATTGAGCTTCAAACAAAACACAAAACTTTCTTTGGGTGTTTTATGTTTTGGATGTCTCAAATCAGTAATATGAAGCTGCAGACTGCTGAAGGTTTCAGATCAGCATACTTTCCATTAGTTTAGGTTAAAGTTATTCACTTCGTCTATGAACCACTACTTTATCATATCAGCTTAAACTATAATTAAATAACTGAAAATGAGATGACGATTTGATGTTTTGAAGTCCCTTTATCTTTGGGAATAAGGCTTAGATGTTGCTGTTGTTTATGTCAAGCTCCATAGTGTATTTATGCAGGTCGCACGCAATGTATTTGAAGCAGGGTTGAAACACTTCATGCATGAACCTGATTACATTCTTGAGTGAGTTTCATTTCCTTTTGACATCAAAATTTCATATGCAGTTTTAAGGAAAGGATATGTTGGTGATTTTTTCCACTCTTCTTTAAACCTATCCAGATTATTGTATGACTTCTGTTCATGCAAGGATTCAGAAGTTGAGTTTCTAGATGTTTACTCAAAAAATAAATAAATAAAATGAACAGCATCGTCAACAACAGCAACCAGATAAGCGATAAAAAATGGAAACAAAACAAACAAAAAAGCAGCCCATAAATGTGAAAATCGATGTGATATTATGCTGACTATCATAATAGACTAATAGTATAATCTAGAAACTCCTGGAGGAGTGTGCCATTGTTGCCTAGTGCTAATCTAGTGGTGGCAGGTATGCAGATTTCTTATGTTGCTTGAATGATGACATTAACATAAGGGCCTTATTTGAACGTGCATTGAGCTCTCTACCATCAGATGCATCTCTTGAGGTGTAGTACTTCATACTTTGTTACTATGTAGTTTTTGAAGAATATGACCTTGGTGGCTTTGACTGGTGATTTTATAGTTTATAAAATAATATAGTAATATTTGGCACTAGTTGTTTTTTATCAATAGGCTCCCCATTACATGAATTAGAAGCAAGATGGGTTAATGTGTCATGTTGTTTATCATTGGGCATTTGTAATCATCAGGAGGGTTTTTTTCATAATTTTTAAACTTTTAATTTTATGCATCAATCTAAACTATTCATATGAGGTGTTTTTGTCACTATTTTCCCTTTCTGAATAGGTTTGGAAAAGATTCACCCAGTTTGAGCAGACGTATGGTGATCTTTCCAGCATGTTGAAGGTAGTAGCTCCACGTTTCTATTTCATGTAATATGTACCTTATTTACTCGATATTACAGGCCTTATAGCTTTTCATGTGTATCCTGTTGAAGGTAGCTACACATTTCTATTTTACGCAATAGGTACCTTATTTACTCAATATTAGCTTTCCATGTGTGTGTCTGTTTTTATATTTTATTCCCAACTCTTGAAATGTTTCAGTGCCAACTATGAGTTTATTTAGTATGCCTTATTGCATGCCATGCTTTTTGAGTGGCATAGTTCTGTCTATATTCCTCTGAAATATTTAAAAAGCTAATCAACGTATCATAGTTTATGATTACATTTATGTACAGGTTGAGGAAAGAAGAAAAGAAGCCCTTTCTAGGATCGGTGATGGGGAAGAATCTATCTTAGAGAGCTCATTGCAAGATATAGTGTCACGGTATAGTTTTAAGGATCTGTGGCCTTGCTCTTCAAAGACCCTGGATTATCTTTCACAGCAAGAGGTACCTTCAGAATGTTTATACAGACGCATTTATTCATATTTCCTTTTTCTTAAGATATGCTCTTACAGCTCACTATTGTTTAGATACTTGTAAGGAACATGAATAAGATTGAGAAATCCACTCCTGTTGTTGAGACAGGTTCTACACATATCTGTTGCTAATCAAATACCATTTGCAGTGAGACTTGTATCGTGATTTCATGTAATTCATATTCTCCATGTAGATGGGAGAATGCACGACATAAATTCAGCCAAGCTTGTGTATCCAGACACTTCTAGAATGGCTATTTACAATCCAAATCAATTATCAGGTATTTATGGTAATATCTTAATATATAAGCATGCAATCTTTCTTTCAGAGCAGAGAAGAAAGAAAAACACAATCTTTCTTTCTATAGAACTCCATAGTAGAATACTGTACTTTCTTAATAGTGGAATTACTTTTCTCTCTTTCCATCTACATTCTCAATTTCTCCCATTTTCTTTGTCAATAGATGTGTTTTGACTGTTTTCTACCTGAAAGGTAAACGTGGGTTGAACATAAAACATTCTGATGGATGGTTGTTTAGGAGACAATTGACCTTCTTCTCTTCTACTATTTTGCATTACAAACTTGGCACCCTCCTAATATTACCTATGTTCCTAAACAATTGCAACATTTTGAATTTTACACTATTCACATTCTGTGCTATGAGTCTAGGACTACATTTTATTTATCAATATATGGGAAATTTATTTTTTGAATTTTTTGTTAAATTTGTCTCATTTAGAATTTTCATAATTTGAGTTTTTGTACTAATAGTAAATTAAACATATTCATGGTCAAAGTTATCCGCTGGCGACAGTGAACATGGAAGTTTTGCAATTAAAAAAAAAACGGAGGTAGTACCATAGTATGTAATTACGCTTTTTATAAAAGTATTAGTTAATGTTCGTTACCTTTTATTTTCATGGAATTTACCATATGATTACTTGTTTGCTGGGTTTAACTAAGAAAGAAGTTTGGGGTTTGGAAGATTTTCCTGTGTTTTCTCCTCTTGGGCTGGATGTTTCAGATCATATCGACAAACACTAGTTTCCAATTTCAGGAACTTTACCTTATTCTGGTCCAATTCCATTAAGCAGTAACGGGCCACCAAATGCAATAGATGATCTTCTGAAATCCTTGCCCCCTGCATTGGCAGCATTTGCATCAAACTTGCCAGCTGTTGAGGGTATGCGAGTAAAAAAAAGAATTCCATTTCGACTTTCCCATTTAACTATATACAAAGTATGTGCTATTTACCTCAAAATATAGCCCGTGCAGTACAATTTTTTATGATGCAGAGTTTATTTTAAAAAATATATATCTCAATTATGTTAAACAACGAGCGTTAACCACATATATACCAATAACAAAGTTGTAAATAAATTATGCCGACATTGGTTGATGAATGATGATAGTAATCTGATTGTTGGTTGGTGTGTAGGTCCATCTCCCGATGCTGATTTTGTGATATCGATATGCTTGCAAAGCAATATTCCTAGCATTCCATCTATGAGTGACCGCTCTGATTCCTCAAACAAGTACCAAACAAGAGATAGACGGCCAGGAAAGAGGAAAGACATGGACAGTAGTATGTCTACCTTCCTTTCTAGGATAGATTACAGAGTTTTTTTAGTGCATTTGCCCTAATATGGAAGAAAAACATATTACGGAGTACTTGTTTTTATATATATTCATTGCTAATGAAAGAAAAAAAAATCTCAATTGTTTTGCTAGAAAATTTAGAGCTCGTTTGGTCGACTTCATTTTTGGCTTCTCAGCCTTACTGGACGTTTTTATTCCAAGCTCTTATATTTCTGCCAATATGATCTCAATTAGTGAACTGAGCAAAGAGTCCAAACATAAACGTACCATGCTAGACTTTAATATACTAGGCCAGACTAGAACATTAATTAATACTCATAACATAATACACATAATGTTAAATCGCATCAAACCTTATCAAACTTATTCTTCCAAATGAACAAGTCATATGCATTTCTTTGACGACAGGGAAAGACGAGGATGACACTGGGAGTGTGCAGAGCACGCAGCCGGTACCAAGAGACTTTTTCAGGATCCGACAATTACAAAAATCTATGCTTGGCTCCGGAGCCAGTTCACACACCACAGGTTCTGTGTCGTATGGGAGTGGAATTTCAGGAGAGCTCTCAGGCAGCACCAGTTAATGATTGATTATGATGGCCACAAGTCTGTATATTAATTAAGGAGGTGCATTTTGTCTCAAATCTTGTGTTATTGTTGTACATAATGGCTACAACTCTACGAGTTATTAATTTTCTTCCAGTGCTTTTTAGTCTTTTGCTTCTTACGTGTACGATCTCACGGAGACAAATGCAAGGTGTTATAGACTGTATAACCAAGCTCATTTCGTCGATCCAACTCGACGAGGAATTGGACGGGGGTTCGGGGGCGGTAGCACCCGATCCAAAGGAGGGGGTCCGAAAATTTTGGGTCCTTTTATATATGGGCCGCGCGTCCTTGTATGGTTGGGGTTAGGTTTTGTTCTCTATAAATACACTCTCTCTTTGTAATCATTATCAGAAAGTAATAGTAATATTTTGGATTGGTAGCGCCACCAGACGTAGTCATTCGTGGCGAACTGGGTTACCAGATTTCGTGTGTCTTTCTTATTGTTCTGGGTGAGGCCTGAGGGTGGGGTTAGCCAGAGCTTATGTCTAACCAAGGACGTAACAAAGACAATCAAACACTTTTAGGAAGGGCATGGTGCACTATAATTTGAATTTCGTAAGAGTATCTCCAATGCTATAATGTGCACGGTGCACATGTGGCATGAGTGATAGCCACATAAATATTAGCATATAAATTATCTCTCTCTTTATTTGAATGATTTTATACAATTTTGGTAAGTTTTTCCCTGCAATGTCAACAACAATGTCAACATCTAGACGGTCTCCTTGACATTGTGGAGAAAAACTTACCGAAACTGTATAAAATCATTCAAATAAGGAGAGAAAGAATTTATCTACTAATATTTATGTGGTCATTTTTCATGCCACGTGTGCACCGTGGACATTTTACCATTGGAGATGCTCTAAATACCCCTTCGTCCCCTTTTAAATGTCTCGTTTTACCATATTTGGATGTCCCTATTTAATTGTCTCATACCTTATTTGGTAAAGTTTGTGTGACTCAAAATCATTCTTACTTTATTCTTACTTTATCAATTAATATCAACCACACAAACTCATTTTTCTTAAAATCTGTGACACCCTCTTCTGGGACATTTAAAAGGGGATGGAGGGAGTATACTTATGCGGCCATGTAGACATGCAGTAATGCAGCTATGTGTTGTTCCTAGGAGTGTTTATTTATTTTGGTTTTGCGGTTTTTGGACAGATTAATAAGAAGATAGTTACAATTTGATGCAAGCCTATCCTCGAATAAAGAATTTCGGAATTTCAGCCTATTGAGACATGATATAGCCTATTTGAGCATGGTCCTTCATTTTGTATACACTTAGCTTTATGGCCATATTATATTGCTTTGTGTTTACTGTTTAGGTAATCGTGGGTTGTTTTTCCTTAAATTTGCTCTTAAACTAGAGATATTACCCAAAATGGGACTAAAAAAGTTTGGAAATTCCAAAATGGAACTTTCATATTTTTATTCCCAAAATAGGACTAATTACTGTCATGTTTTGGCATTACCAGACTTCAAACATGAAAGTATTTTCCAAATTTGGCAGTAATTAGTCCTATTTTGGGAATAAAAACATGACAGTCCTATTTTGGAATTGTCAAACTTTTTTAGTCCCATTTTGGAACTTTTCCCCTTAAACTATATCTTTCATACACATTTTTATATCTTCTATTTGATTTTATACCAAAACATATATTCGTTACTCATCAAACGGACTACTTTTAAAGTAAATTCTAATGCTCGGGTTGATTGACTGGTGTGATATATACGTAGTAATAAGTTTCTCACTAAAAGGTAAAAAGTATATAAACATGTGTGAGATGATAACATTAAAGGGAGTAACGACTAACAATTTAATATGCTAAGTTGACACTTCTTACGAATCCAGCCAATTGAATCAATACAAATACTAATTACTACGTATAAAACATCAACTTTAAAGTTTAAACCCTTCACAATTCACATGCAAATTGCAATATGTGAGTCTACGACAAAGTATAGTCACTATTGATAATATGTGCTACTCCGTATTATATAACTTAAACTTATTAAAGATAAACCTAATTTTAGTCATTTGGTCCCTTGGTCTCTTATTTATCAATTGATCATTTGATCGAAAATAACCAGAGATAAATATGAGTATGATCCTTGGTCCCATATTTTTCGATTGAAATAATTTTTTCAATTTGATTATAATTTTTTGGTCCTTTATTGGTTATTAAAATAAAACTGGATCAACCAACAGGCAACACTAAGCTAGTCATTTTTTCATTGATAACGTTAAAAAAGAAATTATAGCATTCTGATCCATTATCATACAACACTAATTTAGTTATCAATATCTACACAAGACAAACATACTATCTTTTGCTATGAAAAAATGAGTTTTTGTACATGTATTGTATTTCTGAGAGCCAGAAATCCTATGCAGTATAACAGATGGGATGTACACGATAGACACATATCATTAATGTTTTCTCACATTGGACGTAGGCAGGTACAAACTATATCTACAATAACCATCCACGGTTGGCCTCTCTTCTTTTCGCTAGCGGACAGCTAACCAATTAATCTTTCCAATAAACAAAACCCCATCTTTGACATTATCATCTGTTTAAAGCAGTGAGAATTGCTCTATTTGGGTGGTTTTGACCATTCTCATCTGCCATTGAACTTCTTCTACCTGAAGACGCCGGCTGGGGTTGGGGCATCATCTCAGACAGTCTCTGGCAAAAGAAATAGTTTTTTTAGTTAGGAAGGAAGCTTTTTCATTTATGCAAAAGTGCTGGAAAGATTTGATGAAACATTTCCACTTTATTACTGACCTTGAGTTTAAAATCGCGTAATTCATTCTCCAGTGAAACAACTCTGTTCTTAAGCTGTTCAAGTGCCTCTTCAGCCATGTACACCAGACTAACCTCCTCAGAAGATGATGTTGCTACTGCTCTTCTTTTTATCCCAGCAGCTTTCAACACACTAGAGCACAAGCCTCGTAACTTCTCAGCCAATTGTACTCTATCTTCTTCTTTTTCCTATTGTTTAAAGTTATTACTATTAAGTTACTCAAGCTACGAGGTATTATTAAAATATTTAAAAAAAAAAACCTTCAGTTTAGTCTTCAACTGCTGCTCCTCTTCCAAATTGATTTGGGGGCATCTCCCATTAAAAGATGCACGGAAGTGAGCAAGCTCTTCCCGAACGCGTGAAAGAATGGCCTCTGTTTTACTCAGCTTGAAACTAAGATCATCATTCTGACTCCTTAGCAATGTGTTTTCTTCCTGATTTAGTCACATTTCAATGATTATTAAGGCTCCGTTTGTTTCTAAAAAAAACTTGTGAGGAATGTTATCCAGGAAAGTAAGTTGTTCTAGGTGTAATATAAAACGTAGTACGATAAAATTTGAAAGAGAAATATTTTCTAAAGAATAAAAAAAATCCTTTGGCCAAACACAGAAAGTCAGAGAGCATTTTCAATTAAATAGTTTACTGGAAACAAATGGAACGCAAGGATGTGTTTGGGAGTTGGATTTTGGAGGGGAGAGGAAGGTTGATGGGGGTTTCTGACCCTCCTTTTCATGTTTGGGAGTTTATAAAATTGGAGGGGATGGTTTTGGAGGGCTTTCGTGACCCTCCAAAACCCTCTAAATGTTCAAATTTTGAGTTCCCTTAATTTGGAGGGTTTTGAAGAATAATAACGAAATAGTAATTTAAGCTCAATTAATAATAAATATCAGTTCAATTATTTGAATTTGTCATATTTCAAAGTGAATTTAATTATAATTTATTCAAAAACTCTCTTCTTCCAAATTTATTACCCCCAAATACAAAGAAGGGCTTCCTCGCCCTCCCCTCCCTTTCCCTTCCAACAACATACCTCCAAAGCCTTCCCTTCCCCTGCCTCCAAACTCCCAAACATACCCTAAGAGACTTCTCTGTAAAAAGGAGTGCATCCAAATAAGCATACCTTGATTTTAGCATGATGATGGATGCGCTGCTGGAGGTTTTGCTGGCCAGCTAATTTCTTTACTTCAGCTTCAAGTTCTATTACCCTCTTCTTGTGATTAATGTTCTCCCTCTATAACACATTTAGCATATTTTGTCGGGAAGAGTCACAGCTTTGAGCCAACACATTAGCAACTATGTTTTACACTACACAAAGGCCTGCTTATTTTTTTACCTTGATGATTTCATTTTCAGTTGTAAGCAATTGATTCCGCTCATGCAACTCCTCTAATGCAACCTTTGTAGCCACCATTTGAGCTTGTTTTTTCTCAATTTCTTCAACCCATCTACATATTCAAAGATTGAAGCCAAGCGAAATGCATGAGAAGAAGATGCTTTAAATCTGAGGGTTTTTTGTTGTTAATTTTTAGTTGAAAGATATATACATTTTCCTCTCCTCAACAAATTCATTCAACTGTTGCTTCAGCTTAGATACTTCCTGCTGCTCCTGAAAAGCAGGAAATCAAATATGAGATGTCGTCATACCTAGCTTTTATATATCACATTTAGTGTCCATACACTACATTTTTTAAATTACCTTAGCGAGAACATCTACATTCTGAGCTTGAGCCTTCTCTGCTAATATTTGCACTTGATTGTTATCCAGCAAGGTCTTATTACAGTGGCAGTGGGGGAAGTAAAGAAAAGAAAACAAAATAAAAAAAGATTTACTTAGAACAAGAATGATCATATGATTTGATCAGAATGTCGTTTAATCGTTTAAGCTTCAATGTAAAATTACCACACAATTATTCATGTCTAATTTGAGTCCCAAAAGGTCGCGTATCACGTCATGGGTCATGCTTTCAGTAGCAGCCAATCTCGAATGAAGCACGAATATCTGCCATGTAAAAGAATCAAATATAGGGCCCGTTTACTGAGGATTATATAGATAAATAGTGGTGAATTTTGAGAAAAGAGGATTGCTCGGTAACATTTATTTAAGCCAAACAAGTAAGTCAAAATGCTATTTATTCTGCTCATAAGTAAAAAAGGCCAGAACGGGCTACCAAATAGAGTCTCAAAATATGTTTGTTACTTTGTTCAAAATGTTTACCTCTTTTTGCCTGCTAGCAGCTAGAGCCTCTAGCTCTTCAATCCGAAATCTTTCTGCTGTTAGTTCCTCATCCCTCTCAGACTTCAATTGCTGAGCCAATCCTATTCCAATGCATTTAAAAGGAGAGCCAGAACCTCTGGGCTTCACCAAACCATTTTTCTCCAATTTGCTGGATGAGGAATTTGAGCCTTGGGTGGTGGCTTGGACTTCCAACTTCACATTCTCAGCCATTGCTTCCAACGTCCTGAACTGTATTTGTCAGGTCAACAAGAAATCAATATGTTACCAGTGTTTTAAACCCGTGCCAAATACATCCTTCAGTTTTTAGAAGAAATCGAAGTGGCCCACACTAGTACCTTTTCCTTGTACTCACGGGCCTGTGCCTCAGAATGCAAATTCAACTCAGATATATGAGCCTTGCATTGAGAAATCTGTTGAAAGACAATCAAGTAAACAAGCCTGTCAAGTAAAAGTAGTATCTATTCTGCAAAAGTTTAAGGTAAAATAAGGCCTGAACTCACTTCAAAATCCCTCATAGCTATTTCTTTCTCAAGGATTTGGATGCGCTGACAAGTTTCTTCTAGAAGACTCTTGTCCTTCTCAACCAAATTCCTGGGCACATTAATTACACAGTACCACTTAAAAACCTTTGAATGAAAGACTACTCTAGCTAACTTAACTGTTCAAATGTACCTTTTCACATCAGTGTTATCACTGCTTTTAATGCCAAGCATCTGTTGCTTGATAGCGTGCAGTTCCATTTCAAGTTCTTCTCTCTGCAAGTGCTGTCGTTCAGCTTCTTCCCTGACAATGTCAACCTTGACAAGAAGTTGGACGTGTCATGAGAGGGGAAACCATTTTTCACCATAGTTTTAAAAAACTTTTAAGAGATTCAAAACCTTGTTTTCAAGCACATTTACTGTGCACTCTAATTCTTCTATAGACCGTTCTAATAATTTGACCTCTTCTTCTTTCTCTTCAGCATATAGTTTTCTGGTTTCTGCTAGCTGCACATCAACCACTCTTTATATGTTAGTAACTAAGTTAACAAACCTTTTGTAAGAGTTGATAATGGATATTTATATAAGAGTCAAAAACTCGACTTAAAGCTTAGCTACTGGCTAAAATCACGCATTACCTCTTTAGCTTCTACAGCAACCACTTCATTTTCCTCAGCAAGCGCTCGTTCCATTTCAAGCTCCCTCTTCAAAACAGCAAGTTCTTGACTGAGTTCATCCCTCTCACAAGTAATCAGATTCAAGTTTATCTTTAGAGATTCAATTTCATTGTTCATTTCTCGGAGAGCAGACTCCATTCCAGAGAATTCATTCTCTAGATTTTCACACAACTTGCTTTTTTCCATCAATTCCTCCTGCATTGAAGCTCTTTCTTCTACAGCATCCTTGATGCTATCTAATAGCTCATCGTTTTTCCTAGAGAGTAATTCTACATCCTTACTTTTTCTCAATGCATCTGACTCTAAATCTAAAATTATGCCCTTGTTCTCCTGCAACTGAGCCTCAAGCTTGAGACTCTTAGAAACAATGTCATCAAGCTCACATGACTTCAGCTCTAATTCATTTTCCAAAACATGTAAAGATGACACTAAGTTTTCAATTTCATCCTTTTGGTCCTTGGTGTTAGAGACTGACTCCTGCAGTAAGCTCAGGTCAAACAATAACCCCTTTAGAATGTCATCTTTCCTGCACAACTCATTACCAAGGGAAAGGTTTTGGGAAACAATCTCCTTTGCAAGATTCTCTAATACCTCAAACTCTTCCACGAACCTAGGTGAGTTTTCCACATTGTTGCATATTTTTTGGAATCCTCTCGCTAAATCATCAAATTTCTTTAAGAACGATGAAAAAATAGTATCTAGCAATCTTTCACCATCAGCAGTGTCTTTCATTTCCAACTCTTTCTGGAGTCTACGTGATGCTTCTTCAAGTGAGAAAACTTTACTCTGCAGCATCTGGTTTTGTTGATGAAGGTCAGAGATTTGACTTAGAGATTTTTCAAGGTCTGTATCCTTAATCTTCATTTCTTCCACTACTTTCTCTAGTTCAGAGTCAAGGTTCTGAACCTGTGATTGCAAGTAGACGCTAGTTCCATCCATTTGAACAAGTTCACTTTTCAATGATTCATTTGAGCAGGCAATATCCTTCATTGTTAATGATTTCTCATTAAGCTCTAACAACAGTTTCTGGTGTTTCTTACCTGATTCTTCAACTAACTCTCTAAAAACAGAAAGTTCAGTTTCCATGTCAGCCAATACTGCTTCTTTGATTGATGCATCCAGGTTATAAAGAACCATTCCTCTCTTCAGGTTCTCAGCAGCTTCAGAATTAGTCGCATTCATTTTCTCAAAATTAGATATGAAGGCAGCCATTTCGTGTAACTTCATTGACAAGATGAACACCTCAATATCCTTTGTAATAAAATCATCTTCTGCAGATTCTGAGGCTTCACGTTTCTCCTGAAGGGATGCAGACACATTCTGGTTGTTAAGATCCATCGCTGTCACCAATTCAGCCAACTCTGACCCCAAGTGATCAGATATCCTCAGCATTAACTCCTCCTGAAGCTGTAGATCAATCATTTTCTTCTCAAAAGTTGCAAGCTTTAATGTGAACTCACTAGTTTCGTGTTCTTTCCTAGAAATAAGATCAAAACTGCTTCTGATATCGTCCAATAGCTTCCCTTCAAAAGTCCTACACGTTTGAAGCTCTTGTCTAACTTTAAAATTGTGGTTTCTCAATTCAGCTATTGCAGAATTTGATTCACGCAGGCCATGATGGATTAGAGCATTATCTGCATTTAAGCCGTTTACTGCTTCTAAGAGAATCCCAGAGTGGCAGAGGTGAAAGATAGTCAGGGAAAAATCCTTGAGAATAATCTCATACCAGATATCTTCAATCCATGACCTCATCAATTCAGTAGCACCATGAATGTCAGATTTTATGCTAAAGAAGTCAGATGCCACTGAAGTAAACTCTTCTTTCCCAGAGCTATTGGCATTTGACAATATAGCTTCCAAGTCCAATACCTGCATTGTTACCATTGATAAATCAGATTGGAAGTCTTTCTCAAGTCTGCCAATATGTGAATCCTTTACATCATTGGTAAACTGCATGCGTTGATTTTCATTAACTAGAAAGTCCCTATGCTTGGTTAGTTTTGCCTCCTTTTCCTTTAGCTCTTTTTTATCAACCATCAAAGCTTCGTGTGATATCATCAACTCTCTTATAGTTGTGTTTGTGTCTTTCACGGTTTCTTGGACTTCTGCAAATTTGGCAAGAATACATGAAGCTTCTGTGGTTTTCTGCACAGAAAATGCCATTGCATCTACAAGCTCAACTTCCAGTAGCTGTTGCAAATGAGTGTGAAGGGGACCAAAACATCAAATCAGACTAATAGATTGTTATTAATTTAATTATTAGCATACTAACATCAAGAATATATACTACAAAGTACAAATTAAAAGCTTTATCAAGAAAACAATGCACAAGGGTTCGGGCATGATGGAAGAGATTAAGCGATGAGCTTGAGATCAAACTGTCAAAGAATGTGTTATTAACAATAAAATGATCATTCTATCTTTATTTAAGTGTAAGATTGTTGAATATTACATTAGTGTGTAATGTCTAGTTTGTCCCTTCCCCCCTATAAATAGGTGTTAACATTTCATCAATAAAATATAACACACATTCCTGTGTTAGCATGGCATTCGAGCCATCATTTATAATAATCTGAGTTTATCATATGAGACCTGTCATCACCGACTAATGCTGGCAGTCACCTCCGTACATCACTACCAGAAATCTTTCCAGCAAATTCTCACAACACCATCACCAGAGTCTTAATCTCCTCATTTGTGCAATGCCACAAAAATTGCCTCCATCAGATATCTGACATGTCTTCATACCACCGTCATCATTTTTCAGTATTTTTAGATTTACGCCGCTGCGTATCTCATTGATCATGAATTTCACCATCATTAGACTTCTCGAAGTGAGTCTACCTTAGGCTGCCTTACCCAGCAAAATATTACGCCAAGTTGTTGGTTATATCGGATCCATGATCATCTTCTTGTGAAGATCTGGTAACAGCTTTATGTCGGGTGACTGGTGTTCGCAATTTTTGTTTACAGCAATATTATTTATGAATTTCTGTTATACATGGCTATTTTAGCTACTTCTACTTTGGTGTGTCCATGTTTTTACCCTAAACGTCAAATGTCTCTCATTCGCCTTCTATAGCCACATCTATGGTACCATGAGAATTGCAGCTCTGGTGTTAGTTTTATGATTTGGTCACTTACATTGTCGACATTTTCCGTCTTTGCTTCCTGCGAACTTTTCTAGCAAACCATTTCATTCATTTTTGTTGTCTCTGTTTTGTTATGCCTCGCTGTTTGAGCAACTTCTACTCTCCTATGATCCAAGTCTTCAGTCTAGACACCAAATGTCTCTCTCATGCGCCATATATATAGCCATGAGTTACACGTTCCGTCGCATATTTAAGCTTCGGTTTCGCCTCTTGTTTTAAATCTTGGATATTTATCATATAGAATAAACAACCCAGTTATGTTATTTCACATTACATGATTACATCAATTTTATTGATAAAAGCTTAGAGGTTTTAGTAAGCTGCAGAACTTTGAGAGGGGTGTTAAATACTACTAGTATATTAGTGTGTAACACCTAGTTGGTCCTTTTACTTTTCTTCTAAATAGGTTATAATATTTCATCAACAAAAACAAAAACAAAAATCTTTCATATTTACACATGGTGTTAAAATAGGAAAGAGTTTTTGTGAGCCCATGATGAAATGCACAATCTACTTTGGTGTTGCATACATTGAGAGATTCTGGTGATGGGTGTTTTGTCATATTACTCACTCAAAGATATCCAGTGGTGGTACTCCGTTCATAAACTCAAAAGAATCAGAAAAGATGGTTCTGATACCATTTTAAAATAGGAAAGAGTTGTGATTCTATTAATGAAATGTTACAACCTATATATATTTATAACAAAAGTAAAAAGGACAAACTAGACATTAAACATTAATATAATATTCAACAAATAAAATTACTTTTATTCTTTTCAAAGGTACAAAATCATTTAATGTAGGAGAGGTAAAATGGACAGCATTGGAAGATTAGTAAAAACAATATGCATTGAATTCCTAAAAGACAACTCTTTTGGGACATCCCATAATTGTCTAAAACGTCTAATAGTTTGGGGTGGAGTGAGTAATTCCATGAAAAAGAGGGAGCTAGATGGTCTACCTCTTTTTGCTCAAACCATGAACTTCTTTGCTCCTCCGCCACATATTCAATTTTCTGCAGCTTTGCGCTCAACTCTTCCAGTTTAAGCTTGACTTCTTCTTCAAAGTACCCTATGGAGGTATCTAGTGCAACTATTGGATGAAAAAGTGATTCAATGCTATCCCGAGTCCGCTTTTCAGCCTTGCAGACCTCTTCTTTCTCAAGACGTAGTCTTGATATCTCAGCTTGCACTTCTTTCAAGCTTTTAAGAGCAGATACAATTTCCTGCTTGAGAAGAGCTATAGTATCATCTCTTCCATTTGTTCCCTTCAAGTTCTTCTGGCCAGCTAAACTTGTATGGATCTGGGAAGTGCCTTCTTTGTGTCCAGTTTCCACATCCTTACTGGAGTCAGCATATTGTTTTGCATCGCCAAATGTCTGCAGGCTTACAATAAAACTTAATTAGAATATGGATACGCCAATGAGGCTATTACCTAGAAGCCCAGAAAAAATATTATCAATCGGTTAAAAGGTAAAATGGATTTAATTTGAAATTTTGAATTTTATGAGCAAGGTACAATCTAACATAATAAGCAATTCTATACCTGCACTTCAATGGCATTGTCTCTCTCCAATCTCCCTTCCCTTTCGGCATGTCCATGCATGCAGGAGCTTACAATTGAAACGCCAGTTTTCAATTCTTCAAGTGTTTCCATGGTTTCCATGAGCTCTTCATGTCTCTTATATTCCAACAGCTCCTTCCTAAGTCCAATGCATGTATTCTCTGATGCCTGTAATTCCAACTTGAGAGATTCTACCTGTTGGCCTGCTTCTTTTCCAAAGAACTTTTCCTTTTGCATATTTTCTTCAGACAACCAGTTAACAACCACAAAAGCTGATATGGCACAAGTGGATGTTCCCCTTAGTTGACCCTCCAGTTGTTTGACTTTGTTCTCAATCTCTGAGATAGCATGTATTTTAGAGTTCAGTTGTGATGTCAACAGAATGATCTCTTCATCCTTGATGCTGCACTGTTTCTGATGAGCTTCAGTCATAACCAAAACTGCTCCTCTTAAAGACCTCAGCATGGATTCAACATCATTTCTTTTGTTAAGAGCTTCATGAAGACTCCGGTTTAGATCTTCTATAAGTAAATCCTTTTCGAAAATGTATTTCCCCATCCTCCCAAAATGATCTGATACCCGACTTGCTCGTTTTTGTGGAAATGAAGTGGTTATTAAATCAAGTTGATCAGATGCATCTTCTAGGGAAGCTTGTCCCCCACCAAGAATTTGTGCCATCTCTTTATCTACTTGCTCCAGTTCTTCAAGCAGAATTTGATATTCTCTCTCTTTTTCTTCATAAGCTCCTCTCAATATTCTGTTATCCTCAGTGATAAGATCATTTTTTGCTTCAAGTTCTTTAATTTCTAACTGTAATTGAGTCAACCTATCATGACTATCCATTTGCTTCAATTGACTAGCCTGGACTTCTTGTTGAAGAAGAGAAAGTTCTTCTTGAAGGCAAAGAATCACTTCAGCAGTTTCACCCTCGACTTGCCTTCGTATTTCATCCATTTCTTCTGCATTTGATGCTTGTAACGCATTGTCACTTATGTACCATGTGTTCAGTGTTCTTGCCTTCTCAAGAGAATTTTCCATCTTTTGGAGCTTGGCTTGCAAAGGAGAATACTCACTTTCTATGACTTTAAAGGATGAGAGATCTTGAGAAAATGCCTTCTCCTTTAGAGAAGAGATTTCAAGTTCCTGTTTGTGCAGAAGTTCTGCATAGAAATTGTTACTGTTTCTGAGATCCTCCAGCTCATTAATTGCTTCAATTTGTTGAGACTCAAGAGCCTCAATGATGGACTTTGCTTCCTCAAGTTCTTCCTGGACATCTTTATATTGCTTTCTTACTAACAGAATGTGATTTTTTGATAACTCTAGATCACTTTTCCAAGACAGTGCCCTTTCCTGCACTTCATTCTGCGATGACTTTTCTTCTTGAAGGAGAACTTTTGAAATGTCCAACTCTAGTTGCAAGTCAATGATCTTTTCTGACAAGCTGAGAACCATTTTATCGAAACTTGTGTCTGGCTTCTCTTCCTGAGCTATAACCACGGACTGATAGTTGTTCAGAGGAGAAGATTCTGATATAGATTCCTGAAACATCGTTATTTTTGTCACCTATCAAAACTTAAAGTGCACTTCTATACTCATTATAAACTAAATTGCATCTTAATTATTGTTGCAAATGAGCGGTGTAAATCATTATACTACTTTTTTGTCTTCAATCTCTTAATGAGTTGTGTTCTTACAACTTCCCTTGGGAAAAGTACCTTTATAACTTCAGCACCACTATCTAAAACTGAAGATCCCCTCCCCCCAAGTGTGGCACGCAAGTCATCAATTTCTCTGCACAGTTGAAAACTCAAATTGAATCTGCATTTGATATGGCAAAACAATTGTAGTGAGAGAGAATTCAAAAGAAATTTTACCTACTGAGTTCTGCATTTTTCTCCAAGCATGTGTTTAGATTTGACCTGCATTCTTCTAACTGAGAGAGAGTCTCTTTTAACTGCAAGAATTGAAAATGAATGAGAAACTAGGTCCCTCAATTATTTCATAATATTTTACTTGACAGATATGATGAGAAGCCTACCTCCACGCGGAGTGAGTCCGTTTCTTCTTTACTGACACGTATAGATTCCTGCAATGAATATTCATTAATAATAAGCAAAGGGAAAAAAACATGCTCTACATAATGTATTAAAAGTGAAGGAAGATGATTTAACTTAAATAATTACCTCGGAAGGAATATTCATGCCAACATGATGATGAAGCTTCAAGTTCCCATCAAGAGAGAGCAGTAGCTGTTAGATATAGATTTTGTGTTAGAAATGACACTTCAGATGTGCGAAATATGGAGCACTCAGAATACCATTAGAGTCTTGAGGTACCTGATCTCGCAAATCAGAAACTTCAGCTAATAACATATCTCTCTCCCCATCTTCATAAAAATCTTGAAATCTAAAATGATCAAGAAAAATATACTTGAGAGGGGGTGAAAATATATGAAACAAGGAGAAAATCGGGCTATTTTAAGTATTTAAAATGTATACCTTCTGAGTTTTTCCAAAAGCTTAATATTTTCAAGGGCGAAGCGAGTTACTTCAGGATTTTTGTCTACTTTAGCCTGAACCAACTTGAGTTCTTCAACAAGTGCACAGTTTTCTTCCAGTAGATATGTATCAGATGGTATTAATCCATTGAGAATAGACTCCATCCTATAAATTTTGTCTTCCCTAAATTTGAGCATCATCTTTGTGGACCTGGTGTCTTCCTCTCTCTGGGAAACCTGAACCGACACGGATTTATTTATTAAGAAAGAGCACTTAACCTTTCCATTTCTAACCCTAACGTACAAATATATACAGTGTTCAAGAGGATGCATACCAGGCGGGTCAGTTGCTCGATTTCTGCTTCAAAGTGTCTGATAGATGATTCAGCCATCTGTTCCCTCCTCAAAGCTCCAGCTAGTGTAGTTTCCAGTGATTTCAACTACAAATATAATGGACGAAAAAGAAAATGCAGATTACAGGCAAATACAGATAATTGCTTTGCAATTAAAGATTTAAAAATAATTAAAAAAAATGGCACCTGTTGAGCTGATGCTGTCAGAATGTCGTAGGAGTCATCCTGCCTTTGTCCATTACCTGCTGCATTAAATGACAATGAGCGGGAAATGTTCTGACGTTTCAGCAAAGAGAGCTCCTCCTGTTTCGAGCAGCCACACAGTCAGTTTAATTTATGAATTGATTTATTCCCAATTAATTCCTAAATGAACAAAGAGATCTTTTAACCACCTTCAAAAGTCTAATCTGATGTTGCAATGCCACAACGTCTGCTGATGAGTCTTCATTCACAAAAGCCTTTGTGATTTTTTTCAGAATGGAAAGAAAAACAAGGTAAGCTAAATGACACATGTTTCAGAAAAAGTAACATTTATTGTCATTAAAAATTAAAAAACTAGTGCATACATTGTTCTGAATGAGTTTTGCCCGCTGAGCAAACTTCAATGTGTTGAGTGTTTCAGCAGCACAACTGAAAGAAAGAGAAGTAAAAACCATGATAATAATCGGAGTCAGGCGAAAGCAAAAAGAAGGCATCAATATACCAACCAGATGGAAGGGCTGACATTGGCTATGATCATTGTTTTTGAGTTCCCCCCGAGAGAGTCCTGTATTCAAAATTTGTCTTAAAAACTCAACAGTTTAAGACTGTCATTATAATAGGACAAATAGGAACTGTTTGCAATTCACCTGAAGAAGATATGTCAATCTTGAATCTCTGTAAGGAATATGCCTTGGTCTTCCATGTGCAATGTCAACTAGAACCATTATCACGTGTCTGCAGAAGAAAATTGGACAAAGTGGAGTTAATTAATTATGTAGAATTGTAGACAGATTTGATCATAACAGAGTTGATAGTAATGGAAAATACCCTAACGTTGATAATGATTTGTTGATATTCGCTGCTTCTTTTAGACGTTCACCCTCAGCACCGGAAGTCTTTTGCCTATTTAACAGTCATGTGGATACAAATGAAGCAGAACAGGTAGACAAGTAAAGAATGATATTTGCGCACTAGTTTTTTACCTCTCAGAACCAGCAAGATCAACCAGATTGAGCCTTGCAAAACGGAAGTTGGAGGTGGAATCTTTTTCCCAACTGCTTTCAATCACACAGGTAAAGACACTGTGGGACCGGCTGCTTTCTCTGTTCATGTTTGTTGCAGCAACTCTTCTATTAGAAGATCCCTAAGAAATAAGTTCAATAATAAAACATGATTAGTTTAAGTTGTTAGCGTAATAGATGCATGTATTATAAAAGAAGAGCTTAATTTTATGAACACTAAACAACAAGACACCTGACTCAAAAGCTTGAGAATATCTCCAACGGTTTGAACTTCAAATTCAGATAGGTTTTCAACATATACACCCTTTGTGGTATCTTCACGTAACTGTAAGTAGAATGTTCAGTATATAATGACAAAACAATCTAATGAATGAAATTATTCCAACAACTTCACAGTTTACCATCAAATTTGTGGATGAAGGATCCAGAAGATCTGTAACTTGTTCATTATATATCTCTAGAAAAGAACATTTGCAGCTATATTTCAACCTCTCTTCCCTTCGGCTTTCCTCTTCCAGTCTGATCCTCGCAAACAAGAATTCAAATATGCGTGGTGTCATTCCACGGTGGGGGCTTGGCCTGATTTCTAGCTCTTCAATCTCACCTAGCATCGTGTAAGTCTTCCCACTTCCAGTCTACAATACAAGTTACTCGTATCAAAATACTGTTATTAGTTCTGCAGAAAAGCAAAGCAGACTATGAACTCAAATATCAGTGCAAGAACATGTGTAATTTATTATATGCATCACCTGTCCATAAGCAAAAATACAGCTATTATATCCCGACAAACAGTTTTCCACCATGGGCAAACCAGCGACTCTGAAAAGGGTTTCCTGCAAAATAAAATAGATAAGGCATGAGAAACTTTCAAATACAGTATCAATAACTTCAGCAGAAGACAGCAAGCAAAGAAAGATATTTTCTTTCTGAAGACCTGATCTAGTGATTCACAAGCAACATGATCAAAGGTAAATCGGGTTTCAGGATGCCCAATCCAGGTAATGCACTGTGCACTCTCCTGCTTCAAGCACCTATTATATCCATTACTACCTTTCTCCATACTATTAAGAGGCCGCACACGTATCAAAGCCTGTATAAGTTCATTCAATGCAACCGAATAATTAGCGTTAAAATGTAACCCCTAGCCATACTCTAAAGAAAGATTCCAAAACAATAAGTAAATCCCTGGGAAAACAGTAAATCAGCACCTGTACATTGTGCTCCATCCAGAAAGATGGATCTTCCTTGAGTTCAAAATGTGGCACATCAACAGTATTAACAACATTCGGTGAATTAGAGCTAACTGGGAGCCCCTTAGACAGCGGCATGTAACTGGTCATTCGAGCACCCCCATTAGCTTGAAGCCTAGAGGCGCTAGTTAGATACAACCCCGGATTTGGCGGCTTACTGACGCTTTTAGTTGGCGTGCATTGAGTGGAATTGCACTCCGAGTTCGGCCTAGTTGCTTTCCTTGTAGATCTAGGAGTACCCGTATTTGTCATTGTTCTAGACGGACCCCTGACTGGGGTTTTAAGTGAAGTTGTTGAATCTAAATACCTGCCAGGCTTAGGCTTTGTTGGTGTTCTATCTGTTCTGGTAACCCTAATACCTCCTTCTTGCTCTGTGTTAGGACCCGGAAGCTGGGCAGATGGCCGAGGTGCTTTCGACCAGGAACTGGTGCTTTCCTCCATGGAGCAGCTGGCTGGTTTAAAAAAATTCAGCGCCAAACAGGAACTTGTTTCAATTCAAAGTAGTGTTCCATTCCAGTTCTCGTATGTATCAATCAGGATGTATGTCCCACTTGGCGTGCCGTTTGAAGTCATTTAAAATTTGAAATTCTTTGTAACTTTGGACCGTCCACATGTATACTATC
The DNA here is from genome assembly GCA_945859915.1 of Cuscuta epithymum. Taxonomy (NCBI): domain Eukaryota; kingdom Viridiplantae; phylum Streptophyta; class Magnoliopsida; order Solanales; family Convolvulaceae; genus Cuscuta; species Cuscuta epithymum. The sequence continues at coordinate 4,305,429 of CAMAPF010000938.1, forward strand.
GGGCCCTAAAATGAAACATGACTGCTTGGACTTATCACTTGGGTCATGTAATCATGTTGATTCAATTGGTTAGTGAAGCTATAGATCAATTGGAGTAAATATTGAATAATTCTATTTATCTCCCAAATTACAATGAGCATTTATTGAATTCAATTTTAATAAATAAAAATTTAACTCAAATTACTAAAGTATCCTGCAAAAAAACGCTCATAGCTCATAGCAATCGCAGGGTTACCTTTACATATCACTAGAAATCCATGAACCTTGGAAAATGATGTAGAATGCATTGTCTAATTAACATATTCTACTTTCGAGCTAACTTGGTTTAGCCATGGTGATAGAAAAGCTAGTCGAAATTAACTTGAATGGGAAGAAAAGATGATGTAGAGAGATGAGATATAGAAGGAAGGTGAAATGAAGTTTGCAAATATCATTTTTTTTAGTTTTACGCTTCCTTCGTACTCTTACTCTATTATATAATTTGATCTTGAACTAACAAACAAATTACACGACTATACTAACAGACTTCAACTAATATTTTGTATAGGGATGGTTTGGTACGGTATACCGAATATTTTTTCTCATACCTTTATCATACCAAAACTTTCGGTATGCAAAATTTATATACCGTTACCTTACCGAAGTTTCAGTATACCGCATTTCGGTATATCGAAGTTTCGGTTCGGTAACGGTACGGTATCGGTAAATTACCATGCATGTCTCCTAATACAACAAATTATCATAGATTAACAAAATATAATAAATCGGTGTTACTAGCGACGTATTTAATCCATTATTAGAATGTACAAAATACAATTAATAATCTATTGATTTCATATTCAATATTGAACAATAATTATTAGTAGTATATTTAAGCAGTTCAACATGTCACGTATTAAAAAATAACACATTCTCCTAAATTAACTTGAACAATATAGATATAATTATATGAATAGTAATCTTTAACAGAAATAAATAAAATTATTCAAACAATATGTATATAAAATCATTTATCTCTAATACTCCCTTCATCCCGAAAAGGTTGGCCAAATTTCCATTTTTGGATGTTCCAAAAAGGATTTGTCATTTCCATTTAAAGTAAGAAATATGTGGCTAAAGTTAATTTTCTCTCCTTTGCACAAATTTCAACCACGCAGTTTTTACTTTATTAATCCACGTGAAAGTCAACTTTGGTCAATCTTTTCGGGGCGGAGGGAGTATGATATTGTGTATTTAGTCATTTGTGAAGTTTAAAAAAATATTTGGATAAGACTTTTGGACAAACTTGTGTGCCTCAACTCGTGGAATCCTTATGTAGATATACTCGTCACATAAGTATATCCCACTTCACTCGTCAGCTACTCAGCGGCTCAGTCATCACAAAGATGGACCGATTTCTAGACATTAGTACATTACTTATTAATCATTTGAGTTAGTTTGGTTGCATAGTAGAAGCCTAGAAGGTTATAGTAGGTATAGGAAATTGGACCTTTATTTTTGTACTTTAGTATTTGTAACCAACCTAAGTATTAATTTTGGGCTATAAAATTGTAATGGACTATTACAATATTTTAGAATTTAAAGTAATTGTTGGGTAGAGAGTCGGTACGGTTTTATATCGATATACCGCGATATTTGAAAACATTTACCGTTACCGTACCGAAATAAATCGATACGGTATGATATTGTACCGAAAATGACGGTATACCAATATTTCAGTATTTTCTAGTATTTTTCAGTACGATAAGTGCGGTATACCGGTTTTTCAGTATTTTTACCCACCCCTAATTTTGCAAGCATCGCAATATGGTTAATCACCCCTCATCAACATCTTTGTCCTCATAGGTGAAATTGTGGAAACTATTGAGTAAATATTTATGCAAACATCCACGTAGCATCTTCCTTCCATATGTAAACCTTGCCACTCTAATAAAAAATTCAGCAACTACCACTCCTTTTCTCCTCACCAATAATCTCCTTTTGATAATTCCTTTAGGAACTTTAGGTATACTAAAATCATAAAAGAATGTTGGAACTTCAGTAGCAGTAGACGTAGGGTTATAACATTTCTTGAGTTGGCTTACGTGAAAACTGCATGAATATGAAAATTTGTAGGCTATAGCAGCTTATAAGCCACTTTACCCACTGTATCTATGATTCTGTATTGACCATAATGCTTAGGTGCTAGCTATTGATTATGTATTTTAGCAACAGAAGGCTACCTATATACTTACACCTTCATAAAACCCAATCTCTTTTCTGAAAAACTCTATCTGATCTTTTCTTGTCAAGTTGATGCTTCATCTTGTTCCGAGACCTTTGTAACTAAAACTTCAATTCCTTAAATATCTCCTCTCTTTGAGTCAAACTTCTGCCTTGGGATTCCCCAGGTAAGTATGGCAAATGTAAAGGTGGTTTCTGCCCATATAGTATCTCATAAGGAATAGATTTGGTAGAAGTATGGAAGGAAATAATGCACCACCATTCAACAAGGCTCAACCACTTATTCTTAGGATTAGGATGAAAATTTCACATGCACATGAGATATGATTCTAAGCATCTATTGATCACATCCATTTGACCATTCGTTTGTGGATGATAAGCAATAGATCTTAGTAAATCGATCAACACTCTACAATATGAATAATTCTTCCCAAAAAAATCTCAGAAAAATACAATCTCTATCACTGAGTATAGAATCCGGAAGACCTTGAAGCCTGTACACATTATCTAAATAAAGTTTAGCTACATCAATGGCAGAAAAGGGATGGGAAAGGGGTAAGAATGTGTTGCTTTACTTAGTCTATCTACTATAATTTACCAGAATAACCTCTTTTTCGAAAAGATCTAGGCGGCCCTTTTATGAAATCCATGGAAATATTAAACCATACCCTAGTGGGAATAGGTAATGGTTGCAGTAAACCGGATAGCTAGCAAGGTCATACTTGCACCTTTGACATGTACTACAGAACCTGACATATGTGTGGACACATTTGAACATTCCAGTCCAATAAAATAAGAATTTTAGCCTTTGAAGAGTAACATCCCTCCCTGAATGGCCACCTACCGCAGAGTCATGAGCCCATTGCAAAATTTGTTTTTAATATCAACATCAGACCTAACAACTAACTTCTTTTTCCTTTTGAGATCATTGTTAGTCCAACTGTAATGTTTATGGTAGGATGAATCATTTTTAGGTTGTCTAAAAGCTTCTACACATCATTATCTGCTTCTGGGGATTGCTTTATATGTTGTAACATGTTATACTGAATCTGATTCATGGTAGCCAACAACAATTCTCCTCCCGACAATCTTTGTACTCTTAATAAGGCATCATCTACTTTGTTTTCTTGCCCCTTTTTGTACTACATTTCAAAATCATACCCTATACGTTTTGTCATCCAATTTTGCTGACATGGGTTATCTATTCTCCGATCCAGTAAGTATTTTAAACTTTTCTTATTAGTCTTTTTGATAAAATGCCGAATAAAGGACTCAATTTTTGTCTGGAAAAACAACAACCATCAACTCTCTCTCATAAGCTGATTTAGCTAGCTTGATTCCTTTGTTCCAACCGCTTTACTGATGAAAGCAATAGAGTGTCCTTGCATTAGAACTGTGCATATCCCATACCACGAATCATTTGTTTCAATAATAAAGGTTCTATGTAAATCCAGTAACCGAAGCACTGCAGAGTAAGTGCTTTGAATGTTTGAAGGCATTTAGGACTTCTTCTGACCATTCAAAATTAACTTTCTTCAGCATCTCAGGCAGTACTCATAGGAAATTAACTCTTTTCATCTGAGCAAATTAGTTATTTGCTCATAGCCGTTAATAAACCTTCTGTAATATAGGCCAATGTTTAACCACATCTACCTCATTAAGATTTGTAACTACACTTTCTGTAGATATAACATGCCCCATATATTCCACTGTGTTTACACCAAAAGCACATTTACTTCTTTTGAGAAATAGGGAATTGTTGTGCAGAATTCTAAATACTTCTTGCAAGTGTTTCAAGTAATCATCTCATGTGCGGTTGTATATCAAGATATCATCAAAAAATACTAGAACATATTTTCTGAGGATGTGTTTGAAAATGTACTTAATGAAATGAGGCTTTGAAATGATGAAGGAGTGTTAGTGAAATGACATAATTAACTACTTTCGGTCATTTTTAAATGCATCATTGGACTTTTTGCACTATTCACATGTTCTGCTTTGACTCTATTTTATTTATTAACGTATTATAAATTAAATTTTAAAAAATATTGTTAAATTCCGCTCATTTTAAAATTTCCAAAATCTATTTTTTACTAATAAGGAATAAAAGGTAATAATGATCAAGCGTGTGTGTTAGTAAATGTGAAAAAGTGGGCCGTTGCAATAAAAAAAGAGAAAACTTCACAAGTAACTAAAAGTGAAAGTAATATCACTTTTTTCACTTTTCAAAATTTCTTTCAAAAATAGACTATTTAAAATTTCTTTTCACAAACAGCCCACTATATATATATGAAAGACCCCACTGCATGCTCGTATGTGTTCATATCACATATGCATGTCTTTTTCTCTTTCGTGGATAAGGCTTGGAGCCCTTCTCCTTTTTGATAAACTGCTACAAATTCTAGGAATTAGTTGTTTGGTTGTGCTTAAAAGTTTAAAAATGATGAAAAACTAAAAAAAAAATATTTTCAAAAAATGCATAATAAAAAATGAAAAATCGAGAGTTTGTACATTTAATTTAAAAATAGCAATGTGTGACATTCCACAATATAATCAAGTCATGTAATTAACTACTAAACATGTTATTTTGAGACTAATTATTAATAAAGACCATTCATATTATTGTATAATAATTTCACAACTTTATGAATCATTGAGCATAAAGTATCCAATCATAAATCATAAATTGTGATTGTTTGAGGCATACTTCCAACAATATATTCATTTACCTTATGATTGGATGTTTTCCCCTCCCACATAGGACACACCCTTTCTCTTTTTTGTTCTTGAGATAGACATAGAGGACAATGCCAAGTGTAGGGACGCAAAAGGTTTACACCGTTTCACTTCATTATTAATGTAAACCCTAAGTTGCCTTTGAAAACCATTTCCCATTGTACCATGTAAAGTATTTTATGTGAAGATGGAAAAATATTTTGCATGCTTTTCACAGAGCACTTCAACGCTTTTGCGTGTAACTCAAAAAAATTACAAATCTAGCTAATCATTGTAATCTTTTTTACATGTAAAGTGATTGTTTCTCTAAACTTTACATGTTATCATTTCGTGTGCAAGGATTTAACATGTAAACTACCAAACGAGCCTTTAGTTGTAACTTGTAAGTGTGGTGGAGCGATTTTGAATTTTCTGCTTTCATTGAAGTGAGTTGAAGCTAATATATTAACTAGCATTGATATTTCTATCCTTGTAAGTAGTAAATAAATGAATGATAAGATTAATTTAGATAGAAATGTATCCTTGAAGATGGAATAAAGATGCACCCCGAAGGAAGTACAATTACACCAACAACTTATATTATATTGATCACTATGCTCAATGAATGGATAATTTTGATGGGGATGGGTTTTTCTTATAGTCCACTATCAAGAAAATTGACAAAGCAGATAGGCTTCAGTGTGGAAGGCAGGAACACAAGAAATAACATCAACAACAAGTAATGAGATTATTGAACCACTTGATGACCTGACATGGTGACACCATACACTTAACGCCATAACATTGTATTCCCTCACGTAAAGCACTACAGCAACAAAATAACCTACAAGATTCGATGTACCGAATTAAGAAAGAGAGTTTATCATATAATAGATGATTGTAGTTTAAATAAACTACACTCATCACTATTGTGATCAATCAAGATTATAATTATTATATTGTATACCTAGCTAGAGTCTATTTATTAACGTGAAAATTGTTGTAAGACCCTAAGTTCTATATACATACATTATGTTCCATCTGTATATGAATATTTTTGCAACATGTTTTTGAATTATTGTTGCGATTACTGCGGTTGCGGCTATTTCGCTCCATCTAATGCATATTGTAGTTAATGCAGTGTGAATTAATTTTATGTCCGAGCGAAATAAGGTAAAAGTTTAAATTTGAGTTGTTGTCTTGATGTGGTCTAATGCAGCCCAATGCGGTCTGGTGGCATTACGTTGCGGTTACATTACAGTTTCAGCATCGAATTAAAAAAAACACTGCCATTACGGTCCGGTGCGGTTGCGGTACTGCCCACAACCACAATATTTCGGCCACATTGGGCGTTACACTCCGCATTCTAAGTTCATAGTTTGCAATACTTTTCATTTTGTTTGCATTTAAATATTCTGCTATGGTTCACCTTTCTCATGAATTTTGTATTTAAACCATCTAATTATCTTGCTTTTTCGCTTCTTAATTTTAATCTTATCTTAATACCTTTTCAACTTTCATGGAAATCCTAATATTTCCAAACATTTGAATAGGGAGGTAAATTACAAAATCTGTTTAGTTAAATATTCTTTTCTGTCCAACTTACAGTTTTTAAACTTAACTACATTCTTCTTTGATGATTATATGTCTAGATAATTCCCATTTCACTTATTTATAATCTCTAATTAAGAATGTACTTATTTTTCCAGATACTTCTCACATTTTACAATGAGTTTTGAGTTTACAAAACTCCCATTTTACTTTATTTTTTATTTTTTAAATCTCGAAGGGAAAACCTCCTAAGTTGGTGAGGTAAGTGTTGTGGAACACTTACCGGATTTATTAAAATAAAAGATAAGTATATTGAAGGGAGAGATTTCCCCCAAGAGAAAAAAAATACAACACATATAACCAACTGGTAAAGGGTTTATATATCTAGAACTTTCATGATTTTTTTTATATTGAAGAATGTTCTTTCGGATGTCATCGCGAGAAACGTTCAATAAAATACACTTCATAGCTTTTTAAGTTTTTTTCTTGTTATGACTTATTTGTTGCTTTTAATAAGAGTATAATTGTTTTTATGCAACCTTATCTTAGGATTTTATAATTTGTATACCTCCCCTAGCTTTTAGCTTTTGAACTATTTAAAAAGTTTTTAAAAGAATTAGTTTAGAACAACTTGTAAAACAAACACAACTAAGGTCATGTTTGACATTTAGCAGTTAGCGTTAGCGGATTGTCAATAGCGGATTCAGTCAGCAGATTTGACTAGCTAGCAGAATAAGTTGGCGGATAATTTAGCAATTTGGCCATAACAATTAGTAGAAAACGTCATATTTTAAAACACTAATTTAAAGCTCCCTTAGCTTATTTGTTGTGTTTTCATTTCAGCGGTTCCGTCCAAAAATGCTATGGTCGAACAACTATTTACTAAACAACATTTTCACTTATGAAAAATGCTAAAAGGGGTCAAACTACCACTTTTGGCTGAAATGCCATTTTCCAAACACCTCCTAAAACAAACAATCAATTTTTTTAATCAAAGAGCTACCACTTTGTTCTTTTAGGATCTTTTCAATCATTAAAAGTTGACAATTACTAAAAAAAGGTCACAATAATATTTTTTTCGGCTAGTTGTGTGAAACATACAAATAACTAATTAATATGGTTTCACAAGAGGCCCTTAGATAATTAAAGAAATATACATTAGGTTTAGATTTCAAAAACAGAACACCAGCCATTTAGTTTAGAGATTTTTTCTAAAATATTATTTAAATAAAATTTATAGAGAAAAATTAATAAAAATAGTCACTAAAAGTTATTACTATAGTAATTACACTTAGGGGTCATATTCTTATTTTTCAACTTTATTTTAGTTATAATTACATCTGCATTTCTCTTATATTAATGCTCCACCTTCATTTTTTATAACGGCTTTTTTCTTAAATATTACCACGGTGAACTTCAATAAAGATGTGATTACTATTGCATATGAAAAAATGTGATAAAAAGGTAATAAAAGTGGAAAACTATAAATGTTATTATCAGCTTATATTGTCATTGCCAATTTTTTTATGTCACTATAAGTTTATTATGTCACTACTAATGATTGTTATTCTCAAGGTTGCCATCAATAATGTTGTTGTTGGCATTAGTGGTGTTGCTACCCTTTGTTGTGGAATACGTATATGTGATCACTATGACCACCTATGTAAGAGCATCAGGAGGTTGGGATCAAAAAAATGTTCATGGGAGTTGACCCCCACTATGGTAGGTCAAGAGTTGATCGGTCAAGTTGCTAGCTCACATATTAAATCTGACATTTTTTTTTTCATTTAGCCAAGTGGCGTACGAGTGGAGAGCATAGGAAAGAGTGGAGGAATTCTTCTCCCAATTTTCTAGCCACAAATCCCACCAACTTTTTAATTTAATATTTTATTCATTAAATTAATTTATTTTATAAAAAAAAAACTATACCAAAAAATCAGATTTCCCCCCCTCTATAAAAAGACACCAATGAAGGATATGTTTAGTCACTTCGAAATTTATCACTTTTTTCCCTCTTGCATCTGATTTTATCTGTTTTAGCAAACTTTTCTTCCTGAAAATGGATCCAAATTGTTCTCCCCCTACATACTACACCAACAGCCCCCCATTCCAAAGAATTCCTCATTCTGATCTTCAATGATCTGATTTGGTCTGGTTTGGTCTGAGACTGAAAAACAGTCCAAAAGAAAATATCCTAAATAAATTAATAAAGGTGGAATATATAAAAAATAAGGAGAGAGAGTGTAAAAATTAAAATGTGACCTAGGTCACCATAGTGGAGAGAAATTGTGATAGGTTAAAGGGGATTAAGTTTTTGGAGGAAAGTAATGTGGAAGAGAGAGGTGAGGGTCAAAACCCACTACCATTGTGGATGCTCTAAGTGGTTTTCATCTAAGGAAGTGGGGCCCATTAAAAGAAGGTGAAAACTCTGGTACTCATTAAGAAAACGGTGTATCGTATCTACAATTCATTTGATTGGTCCAAATAGGTAAATTAGAAGTTGTTCTCTTCACCTGATCTGAATGTTTCTGATCTGAATTTTTCTGATCTGATCTGAATGTTCCTGATCTGATCTGAATGTTCCTGATCTGATCTGAATGTTCCTGATTTGATCTGAATGTTGCTGATCTGATCTGAATCCTTCTGATCTGGTCTGAATCTTTCTGATCTGATCTGATTTGAATATTTCTAAAATTATAATTACAATTATAATTACTATAATTATAAATGTAATTACACATATATAATTTAAATATAATTATAATTATAATCATAATTATAAATTTTTTAATTATAATTACAAACATAATTATAATAGGTATAATTATTATTATACGTATTACACTAGTTATAAATATAGCTATAATTATAATTGTAATTATATTTATAGTTATATTTATTTCTATAATTATAACTTTAATTATAATTATAATATTTATTTCTATAATTTTAATTGTAATTACTCCGTATAATATGATAATAACGAAAACAAAACTAATAACAATAACAACAACAACAACCATATTAATAGTAAGAATAATAATAATCATGATAATAATAAATATCATAATAATAATAATAATAATAATAATAATAATAATAATAATCATAGTAATAATAATAATAATAATAATAATAATAATAATAATAATAATTACAATAATAACAACAAGAATAATAATAATAATTATTATTATTATAATTATTATAATTATTATAAATATTATTATAATTATTATTATAATAAAAAGGATAAATCATGTCTGAACTTTCTGATCTGATCTGAATGTTCCTGATCTGATCTGAATGTTCCTGATCTGATCTGAATGTTCTTGATCTGATCTGAATGTTTCTGGTCTGATCTGATCTGAATGATTCTGATCTGATCTGATCTGAATAAAATAAGAATAAGCAATAAGTAATAAGATTAAGACGAACAAAACAGCTTCTTAGACTTAAATAATTCAACTGCAACATTTTGATTGGTCCTTGTATGTGTACAAAGGTATGGTACCTTATGGGTACCATAAAATCTACCTTAAAAGAAAGGAAAAATGACATGCATATAGTAACAGAGTTTCCACAGATAAAATATGACTACATATATTTTTTGAATAAAAAAAATGTCTAGTCACTGTGTATGAGTAACTGAACAAGAGTCGCTATAGTGTACTATCCTCCGTTCCATAATTCTTGCAACAGTTTGACTTTCACGTTTGCCAATGCACAATTTTGACTGTAATTATATTTAATTATGTATTAGTAAACATTATAAAAAGTTGATATTTTGGAAGTTCACATTGATAAGAGTTCAATAACACTTTATACGTAGTAATTTGATTATGTATATTAGTAGAAAATCATGGTCAAAGTAAGATCTGTGAATAGTGTAAAAATCACAATGTTGCAAGAATTATGGAACGGAGGAAGTATTTCGAAGTGACAAGTCACTGATAAATGCTGAGTCACTGAAAACTAGTCACTAAATATGTCATTTTTTGGAAATTTTATAATTACTCATATCTTTTGTTTTTTGAATTTAGTCTATTAATATTGATGGAAAAAGGCTTAGAAGAAAAACTCAATAGCTTCTAATATTTAAGTTCATGTGACTTTTCCCGCGGTCGACAAGTAGCGAGGGTTTGTAGCAATGGTTGCTAGAGACAATGGGCAGGAGCAAATTGAATGTGAGTCGGGGACCTAGGCATCTAAGCATGATATCGAACACTAAGGACGTGTTTACTTCACGGCTTACTAAACGGTGCTTACTAAGACCCGCGTTAATAAGCGGCGCATAAAATAAACAACGTTGTAAGATCGTGTTTACTTCAAAAGGTATAAAACATCGTTTAACATTAAAATGTCCAAAATAACCCTATCCATATATAGATACACAAACATTCATGAACACAAGTATTATGTGTACCCATACCCCCAACCCTTTACCCCCACCCTACCTTACCCCGACCCCACCCTATACCCCCTAGGCCCTTACCACCGTACCCCTACCCCCTACCACATCAGCCCGACCCCACCCTAACCTACCATACTCCTACCCTACCCTACCTTACCTTGACCCCACCATTACCCCGTCCTCGACCCCAGGCCCTACCACTAGGCCCTTACCACCCCTAACCCCCTACCATACACCCTACCCTACCCTAACTCCTACCCATACCCTACCTTACCACGACCCCAGGCCCCAACCCTACCCTACTTTACCCCAACCCCGACCCCACCCTACCCACAATCACCACCATTGCCCCTAACCACGACCCAACCCCACCCCACCCCACCCTACCCCCCTACCACCCCTACCAGATCAGATGCCCCTACCTTGGCTCCACCCAGATCCAGGCCCACCCTACAGCCATCCTACCCCACATAGTGTGGGATCGGAGGTGGGACCGACGTGGTAGGGGTTGGGGTAGGGTGGTTGGGGGGGGTAAAGGGTAAGGGGTAGGGTGGGGTCGGGGTAAGGTAGGGTAGGGAGTTCGGGTAAGGTGGTAAAGGGCCTAGGGGTAGGGTAGGGGTGAGGTCGGGGTAAGGTAGGGTAGTACAAGGCGGGGTGGGCCCGCTGGGGTAGGGTGGTTAGGGCCTGGGGTAGGGGTAGGGTGGGGTCAGGGTTAGGGCCAATGTGGTAGGGTGGTAAGGGGCCTAGGGGGTGGGGTCGTCGGGTAGGTAGGGTAGGGTGGGGTCAGGTTAGGGTGGTGTAGGGGTTAGGGAGTAGGGTAGGGTGGGGCCGATGTCGTAAGGGGTTGGGGTTGATGTAGGAGGGGGGCCCTAGGGGGTAGGGTGGGGCTGATGTGGTAGGGTTGGGGTAGGTGGTAAAGGCCTAGGTTTTGGGGGTTGGGTAGGTAGGGTAGGGGTTAGGGTCGGGGTAAGGTAGGGTAGGGTAGGAGTAGGGTAAGATAGGATATGGTGGGGTCTGGTAGGGCCAATGTGGTGGGGGGTAGGGGTTGGGGTAAGGTGGTAAGGGCCTAAGTTAGGGTGGGGTGGATGGGGTTGGGGTCGGGGTAAGGTAGGGTGGGGGTGGGATCGGGATCGGGTGGGGCCGAGGTAGGGGTAGGGTATGGATCGAGGAGGGGCCGAGGTGGGGGTGGGGTAGGGTCATTTTAGGGAAAAGGGGTACGCGGGGTGGGGGGTGGGGTAATGGTCGAGTAGGGGTAAGGTACGAGGATGGATGGAGGTAGTGGGTAGGGTGGGGTCGGGGTGGGGTCGGGGTAGTAGGGTAGGGCGGGTAAGGGGTAACAATAAGGGTAAGGGCAAGGGGTAAATTCGGAAACTGAAAAAGCTTAAAGTGCCGCTTAATTAATACATGGGGGGTGGTATGCTTAGTAAGCGGCACTTTAAGCACCTATTTCGGTTAGTAAACGGCTTTTTAAGCAGCGTGCGTGTTTACTTCACCTGCCTTACTAACCTAACTGTGACTTTAGCAGCGAAGTAAACGCCTTCTAAGATCATTTGTAGTGGTTTAGAGGTGAAAATGTTAAAAACAAACCCCATCCATATGAAAATAGTGCGTTTAGATTCTTATTTCTCAGCATTCCAGCACTGTCAATAAAATACACTCTTTATTTTTTTACGTGCCAATTTAGAACAACATTAATTAAGTTATTATAAGTAATGTTTTCCTTTTAATTTTTCTCGTGAAATATGATACAAGTGATCGACTAATACGGAGTAGTTAATAATTAATTCAGTTTGAACATACAACGTAATTCAATCCTTACACAATGCAGTAATAATCAACTTAATTGATGTTTATGACATGGATCTATAAAATGACATACCACCCAAGGAGCCAGACGAGGAAGCCGAATGGGGTTATGATGATGAGACATACAAAAGGCAAACTGAGGAGGTTGGCACATATGTGATGGGGAAAGGACGGATTTACCGGAAATTTGAGCTCCCACTCCCACAATAAGGGAGTCAGACTTAGGTTTCCATTTTATGGGAAATGTGGGTAGCGAATCCAAAAAAAGTAGGGCGGCCGGGGAAAATAACAAGCCATTCAAGTCATGGATTTGGGGAATCCAAAATATAATTTATTGTTTTCCATCTTACATTTTGGATTCGATGAATCCATAACTTTTTTTTGTAGGATTTTTTTGATTAATTTAAAAGAGAAAGAGGATTGTGAAGCTTCGTTATGATTGGACAAAAAGGGTGGACATGGATCCTCATCTTTCATTCTTTTCATCCATAGGATCTCCCAAATCCATCTCAACCCTCCAATAGTTTTATACGAAAATTGAAAATATCCTCTCCCCAACCTCTACCCTTATCTATTTAAATCTCATCATATTCAAATGAATTTATCTAGAAAAATATTGTTGAGTGTTGTTACTAACTCTATTTGTTGTTCTTCAAATTAAGGTTAGAATATTTTTCTATTAATAAATAAATTTTAATAAGTAGAAACCTGTTTATATTTGCCTATATAATTAGCTTTTAGTTTAGTTTATTTTTTATTACGAATTATTGATTATGTTCCATCTAAAATAAATTATTGATTACATTTACTAAAGAATTAAATAATAATTTGATAAATTTGTTATGATATACTAGTATAAATACATGTACACTAATACAATAGCATTTAATTAATTGGTTAAACCAACCACTCTGGCAATAATTTTGGTAAAAATTTTACAAGCTCGTCTAGAACTAGTCCTTTTCTAGTTTTTGGCAAAATTATGGTCTAGAACTAGTCCTTTTCTAGTCTCTGGCATAATGAGAAAATAGTGCTCTGTGACAAGTTTAAAATTTATTATCGGTACATATATTATATTTCCACTATATTAGTAAAATTATCACAAGCTCATCTAGAACTAGTCTTTTTCTAGTTTCTGGCAAAGCTTTTGTCTAGAACTAGTCCTTTGCACACACCCACTCCTAACTATCATTAAAAATGTTACACATACCTTTCCAACGAAGTACTATAAGAGGCTAACTCACTATCCTAAATCACTATCATTTTAGCTATCAATCACTCACTCACTATTAGCTCCCTATATTTCCTACTATATCACTTACTACATACAAAAAATGGCAAATGCTCGGAGCATTCCTGTTCTTGTCCACTGGAATGGCTATATTACAATGAAAGATGATGAAGTAGAGTATTCAATTCTTCCGAATGCAGCATTGTTAATCGGCAATGATGATGGCTTTAACACTATACTTCCACGTATTGTCGAAGAGTGCGCGGGAAGAAATTTTGGAGAAATTATATCTATTCATGGAAAATTACCCAAGTACAAAAATCGTGTATATGCGGCTTCTAGATTGTGGCCCATCCATGATGAAGATACTTGGAAGCACTTTTCTGAACTCGCTAAAAGAGAGTATGGAGAATTGCAGATTTTCCTAAATACACCAAACACCTCTACAGTCCAACCACAAATATCGACGTATGGAGGAGATTACAACCACAACCTCCACTCCCACGATGATGGACCATCATCGAGATACGGCTGACGTTATATCCCGCAAACTATTGAACAAGAAGATGACCCTTCAACAATATACGAAGAGGAAGATGATTCAGATTATGAACATTTTTCTGACGATGTCGATGCAACAACAAATTCCAATGATAGTGATGATGCTCATGACACTACATGGGCCAATATTGAACTGGAACAACCATACGTTGAGCCATCAAATCGTGAAACCGACACTATTATGGTCGGCAAAGTGTACGATTCATACAACTTATTGAAAGAAGCCGTAACAAAAGAAAGTATTCTGCAATATTCAATTTTCAAGACACAAGACAAACGTCTTAGATCGTGGAAGGCAGATTGCATCTATGATGAGACGTGTACGTGGCACATTTAGGCGGGAGAACTTCTGAACTCCAATTTGTGGAAGGTGAAAAAATATCAACCACTACACAACTGGAGGACGGATTATTTAAGAGCTCTTAGTGACAGACTGATTACGAGCAAGATCATAGTGAGTGAAATCGCTACAAAAGTGCATGTTGATCCGGACTACAACATTAAACTCGTCATGCAAGACATATCTGACAAATTCAACATCAATGTCAAATACAAAAAGGCGTGGCGTGGACGTTTGATTGCCCTTGAGCGAAGATTCGGAAATTGGGAGGCGGCCTACAATGATATTCCCAATTTGTTGCACTCAATAAGAAATTCAAATTCGGGACCAGTGGTAGATTTCCAGGCAAATCCAACCGATAACGCTGGTGCGTATGAATTTTGCCGTGCGTTTTGGGCTTTCAAAGCTCCCATTGATGGGTTCCAACACTGTCTGCCCATAGTATCCGTTGACGGTACTCATTTGTATGGAAAGTTCAAGGGTCATCTCTTGGTTGCAGTTGCCATGAACGCTAACCGTGAGATTTTCCCTCTCGCCTACGCAGTCGTAGAAAGTGAGAACACAAATAGTTGGTCCTGGTTTTTAGAACACCTTATGATTTCTGTTGTCGGGCAAAATCGGCATGTGTGCATAATATTAGATCGACATCCTGACATCCTAAGTGCCTATCGATCAGTACCTCAATTGAAAACCTCCCAAGTGTCAAAGCGATTTTACCTCCGACACATTAGGAGCAATTTCATGACAAAATTCAGGAGCAATGAACTGAAAAAGCTTTGTTGGCAGGCCGGGAGTACACCCATGGTAAGTGAATTTTTCCAAACTATGGCTCAAATTCGTGCTAAGAATGAGAATGCGTTCACGTATTTGAACAACATTATGGCATGAGAAATGGGCATTGTGCTTCGATGACAGACGACATTATGGCATCCTCACGACAAATCTTTCCGAGAGCTTCAATAACGTCCTAAAGGGATGTCGGACACTTCCAATCACCGCGCTTGTTAAGGCAACTTATAACAAAGTTGTCCAACTATTTTCCGACCGACGTAGGGCTGGTCAAATGTGGCGGCAAGCTGGATTCCACTATCCTCAATATATATGGAAAGATATTCTTGAACGTTCACAGAAAAGGCATCGGTGCACTATTGTCCCGCATAACCGAAGTACGGGAATATACTCTGTTTCCATCTGTGATTATCCGCCGGTAACCGTAAATCTCTCACGTTTTGAATGTGATTGCGGTTTTTGGAAGCAAAATGGATTTCCATGTGTGCACGCCTATGCGACTTGTCATTTCTTAGAAATGACCGTAGATCATCTCATCCCGAACGTGTATCAATTAGGTGCATACATCCGTATGTATGCTGCAGATATTATGCCTTTGCATGACGTAAGTGCAATGCCGAATACTGGATATTTAGTGACACCGCCTCAAAGTTCTAGGCGCAGTCAAACCGGTAGGCCTCAAAGGACCAGATTTACAAATGAAATGGATATGCGTCCGAGAAGGAGAGCACAAGAATAAAATTTTGTATGTGTATTTTGTAACTCTTTTCAATGAATAAAAATTTGTATTTGTTTGTCATGTTGATTTCCAAGAAGAAATGAGCAATGCAATATTTATATTATTTATTTTTGCGATAACATCCAAATAACTTCTTTAATACAATATCGTTAAATATGTATATCCACTAATACAATCAATAACCTAGCTAACAATTGATTATTTTTGTAGATCAATCAAACTCAAAACAATTAATTCCACTTTAGGTCCTCCGAGTTTTGTGTCATTTCCATATTTAGTCATCGTCTTTCACTTTATCCATTTTTGGTACCTAACTATTGTTTTCTTGACCATTTCTGGTCCATCTCCTTTACTACCGGAAAAGGACTATATATGGTCAAGAAAACAATAGTCAGAGACAAAAAATGGATAAAGTGAAAGACGAGCACTAATTGTGGAATTTGTGCAATACTCGAAGGACCAAAAGTGGAATTTCTTCGATCAACTCAAAACACTTGATCATAAAAATATATTTCGAATACAAAAGTGATTGCAACTATAAATTAAAGCAATCAACTTTTACTTTTTGGAAACTAATAATCCAACCTTTTAGCGGTCTTCTTACAATAATCCAACCTTTTGGTTATTCATGAATAATCCAACCTTTGCACCTCATCTTCATTCACTGGTCCCTGACCGGTTGATGACCTGCTATTTCAAGCTATTTTCTTATCTTTGCAAATCATTATATCATAAATCTCATCTTTCACAAAGATAATATTTTGCAAAGATAAGAAAATAACTTGGAATAGTAGGTCATTAACCAACCAGGGACCAATGAAATGAAGATGAGGTGCAAAGGTTGGATTATTCATGAATAATCAAAAGGTGGGATTATTGAAAGAAGACCGCTGAAAGGTTGGATTATTAGTTTCCATTTTCCCTACTTCATATACTCTATTATTATTTATCCCACTAACAAGTTTATATCGAATCATTTGTACATTAGCATGTTTTAAAAAATTTGAGTACGTAGCAATACAAAATAACACTCTTATTTCATATGGAGTGTTATTTGGATTCCAGTAATCCAAATTTTGGATTCTAGGATCAAACCTACTTTTTTTTGGATTACACAAACACATATTTCGTATTTTGGGAAACCTTAAAAAATTTCCCGTATTTTGGCAAGCCATGCAAGCCTTCCCGTAAAAAAGGAAATGCCCACCCATATGTGATAGTCGGTCTCATCGCTTTCTGGATTCGGCATCGTTCTTCGCCAGTGGCTATTTAAATAAAAAAGTTACCTCTATGCACTAATTGAATCATGTTGGTTGTTCGTATTTATAGAGAGAAAATTAAATGATGAAAATGTCGAACATTTTAATTTTATCTTTAATGTCAACGACTTTAGAATAATCTGTTTGACTTTCTCAGTTTCTCATATAGTGAGATCAAATTGATCAAAATTTTACTGTTTTGACCAAATCTGCTGAATTATGTGTGCATGTATATACGTAGCACACGTAGGATTTGGTGATGTGTTTTTATTACCCGAGTTAATGTTAATGTTATAATTATATGATTGTTTTAATTATATAGATTGTTTCTCGTTTATTCAAGTCTTTAGTTTTGAGAATTCAAATTCCCTTCTCCGGCACTATTCCTACTAGTTTTTCAAATAGTATTACTCTGTATAATATTCATAGTGATATATATATACTCCTTACGTATTGAAATGTTTGCCACATTTTTGTTTTTTGGATGTACTTTAATTTTTACTATACTTTCATTTAATTTTTTGGCAAGTTTTGTTTTTCATTTAAAATTATTCAGTTACCCTTATTTTCTTACGGAATACTTTTTATATTCCTTTTCATACCTTTCTATCATCTCTTTACACAATTCATGAAAAAACTTAAATGATTAGGTAAAATTGAACGATATGTTTGGCCTTTAAAATATACGAGTCGTGAAAAGCTACTCAAGAGTCAAAGTAACGTTTTCATTTCTTTCTTTTTTTGCTTCAAAAGCCAAATGAAAAAAACGTTCACTCAACACTGAAAAATGTATTTCCTTCCTGAAATGTTATGCTTCATGCACCCCTGATGGAGTATATGGCCCAGGAACCCCCGGCCCACAGACTCCCACTTCTCCTACACAAGTCCGTTGAGCCCAGAGAACAACTCAGGCCCAAATGCAGCGGCCCAAGCCTCAAAGTAACCCAGAATACACACTGAGGTGCCTTCGGCCTTCTTGGCCGAAGGCTCCAAAACTCACAGGATAGCCTTCTCTGGCATAAGAAGCTGCTGGGAGAAGACGGGCGAAAACATGAGCCTTCGGCACTATCAAGCCCTCGGCATTGGAGAAGCCTTCGGCTGATCCAAGCCTTCGGCTACACAAGGAACTCTCGGCTACACAAGGAGCCCTCGGCTACACAAGGAGCCCTCGGCTACACAAGGAGCCCTCGGCTACACAAGGAGCCCTCGGCTAAACTGGCTCAATCATCGAAGATTCCTTTTAGAGACAGCCAACCACCGCATTTAATACCGCGTCGCATCCACCAACCGCATTCAATGCGGTTGACGTACCACTGCCGGTGCCACTAGGCTGATGTGACCCTTCGGCCGTTGGATTACTGACACGTGTCCTCTCATCGCATTTATTGCTGCTATAAATAGCAGCCCATTTCTCCTTGTAATAAACAGAATCTACATCTCAACTCCACACGCTGAGTTCATTTAATAAAATCGACTCTCTCTCCTCCTATTTACTCTGACTTCTCTCTAGTTATTCCCGCAATAACCCCTCGGATAAGATACCCCCCGGGTAGACTATCCATCATTTGGTGCTCTCGTTGAGAGGTCAGAACAATCAAGTGAGAAACCCTCCCCCTCTACCAAACACAAAATACTTACCAAAAATGGGAAGAACCACCCGTGCCCAGTCCAAAACCCTTGAGGAGAACCACATAGCCCCCGGCGAAACCAACGGGGCTGAGGCCTCCAACAGGCTCTTAGTACCCGAGGGTGGTATCATCCTTGAGTTGGAGCAGGCTACTGCTGACCTCCGTCAGCAACTACAGAAGAACGCCCCTGATGCCCGCATTGGCCTTGATAATCGAAGGAGGGATCGGAGTGAGAACCAAGTTCCCCCTCCGGCCCCGGCCATCGATCTTCAGGCTGCCTTTGCGGCCTTTGTTCAAAACATGGCTCTCAATTCCGGAGCCCTCGCCTCCCAGGCGCCCCTTCAGCCCCACGCTGGAGGGAATGTTATCCAACTACCACCGCTCCCTCCTTTGTTCAACAGTCCTCCCCCGGGGATTGGCAATGCCGAGGGGGTCATGGCACAGGATACCGCCTCCCAAGAGGCCCAATCCAGGGACAAGCGCCCCATGATGAAAGAGAAACCCCGAACCTCTGTACTTGAGAGGCTTGGGGGAGCTCCCGGACACCGAGGGGTCCAAGACCGCCTCGGGAAACAGGCATTCAGCAGGCCCCAGGAGAGTGGAGCCTCTGCTTCGGGCGCCGAGGGCGTGCCTCCCCCACGGAGCCAAGGCAAAGCCCTCCTCCATGCCGATGACGCCAGGCACCAGATCAATCAGGCGCAATCCTTCCGGGCCAACTCCCAAGGGGTTGCCCCGAAGGATCCCAAGGACGAAATTATCGAGGCCCTCCTCCGCCAACTTGAGGAAAATCGTCAGGCACCCCCGACGGCTTCCACAGCCAGGCCAGATCCGGAGTACGCTGACCTCCGGGCACAGGTGGAGGAAATGAAACGTAAACTTGCCGAAGGCTCGGGCGAGCCCCTCATCCAGCTCCGCACTAGGACGCCTTTCACCCCAAGGGTGTTGGCGGCCAAAATCCCCCACAAATATCGGGGGCAACCTATCAAACCATATGAGGGGAAGACGGATCCCCAGGAGCACTATAGTCGTTATCAAAACAGCATGATGATGATGGGGGCATCGGATGAATACTTATGCCGTTGGTTCCTTTCCACCTTGGAGGGACCAGCGTATGAGTGGTTCAACCGGTTGCCCGAAGGCAGCATTGATTCGTGGCAAGAACTTGCCCACCGCTTCCTTACGCAGTTTGCCGGGAGGCACCGCTCAAAGAAACACTTCTCCCACCTCCTAAACGTGAGACAACAGAAGGAGGAAACCCTTCGGAGTTTCCTAGAGCGCTGGAGGCAAGCCTCCCTCGAGGTTGAGGGCGCCGATGACAGGACCTTGATGGCCCTCTTCCACACCGTCCTCCGCAACGGTAACTTCTCCAGGAGTCTTATCACTGATCCCCCCCGCGATTATACAAAGGCCCTCCAGCGGGGGGACCGATATGCCGAAGCGGAGGAGATCGAGAAGGACCGCCGCAACACGGATCCTTCCCAGAAGAATGAAGGCAGGAATCGGCCCGGAGGGCCTCCTCCTCCGGCCAACCGCGAGGCTCAGTATAATGATCGCCCCCGAG
The DNA here is from genome assembly GCA_945859915.1 of Cuscuta epithymum. Taxonomy (NCBI): domain Eukaryota; kingdom Viridiplantae; phylum Streptophyta; class Magnoliopsida; order Solanales; family Convolvulaceae; genus Cuscuta; species Cuscuta epithymum. The sequence goes on from CAMAPF010000938.1 coordinate 4,326,246, forward strand.
GTGGCCAAGCCAGAACCGGGGGCGGTTACAAGAATAATCCGAAGGCATGGGCGCAACCCGTCCTCCTGGAGCACCCACGCACTCCCTTGACGCACCCCGTCAGCGTCATTCTTGATCATGCAGAAGAGCGAGGGCTCGTAGAGCGAGACTCCCGCACGCCCCTCGAGATCTATGCCATCGGCCCTGATGAGCCCTATTGCCGCTTTCACCGCCACCATGGACACAAGACCGACGACTGCCATCAGCTAAAAAACGCCATTGAAAGGCTGATACAGGCGGGCCACTTGTCCCAATTTATCAGGGGCCCTCCTCCCCAGGGCCCCCCTCACCATCAAGGACCACCGCCGAAGGCAAACAAGTGGGTAAACCCCAACACCATCCCCTTGGGGAACCCACAGGGGAAGAAGCGAGAAATTGGGGGCCTCGAAGATGAGGGGGAAGGCTCCCATCAACAATACAAGCGCCACATTCACATGATCAACGGCGGGAACACCGGGGGCGATTCAACAAGCCAAAGGAAGAAATGGGCGCAGTCCCTTTACATTGGGGAAGTTAATCACATGCCCCCGACCAAGAGGCCGAGGGCGGATCCCATCTTCTTCACGGATGCGGACCTCCCCTCGGGTTCTCTGCCGCATAGGGATGCCCTCGTCATCCGCACTGAGATCAACGACGCCATCATCCACCGGACTTACGTCGACACGGGGAGTTCGGTCAACGTCATGTATCTCAGCACTTTTCAAGAGTTGGGACTCGACAGGGGGTCCCTTCGGCACATCAACACCCCCCTCTCCGGATTTACGGGGGACAGCATAGACGCCGAGGGCGTCATCACACTCATGACCGAATTCGGCGACGGATCCCATAGAGCCAGGCTCGAAGTGGAGTTCGTCGTCGTCAACCTCGACTGCGCGCACAACATCATCCTCGGCCGGCCTGCCCTCGAGGACTTAGAGGCCATCATCTCCATGAGGCACCTCTGCCTCAAGTTCCCCACACCCACCGGTATCGGTTACTCGAGGGGGAATCAGAAGCTCTCCAGGGCCTGCTACCTTCAACTTACCAAGAAGGTTAGTAAAACAGAGCTGCGTGTGGACGCCATCACCACCAAGGCCTTGGAGGAGGAAGAAAGTAGGCCGAGGGCTGAGCCTGTCGAGGAGACTGAAGACCTGATACTCGATCCGGCCAAGCCGGAAAGAGTCCTGAAGATCGGAGCCAAGCTCCCCGAAGACCTGAAGGCTGGCATCACCAAAGCCCTCCGCGCCTACTCCATTGTTTTTGCATGGGGGCCGGAAGATATGCCGGGAATTGACCGAAGGGTTATCACCCACCGCCTAGCGGTAGACCCTTCGGCCAAACCAGTGCAACAGCGGAGAAGACCCCTCTCGGCCGAGAGAAGGGAGTTCGTAAAGAAGGAGGTATCTATGCTCCTCTCCATCAAGCACATCAAAGAGGTGAAATACCCTTCTTGGCTGGCAAACGTAGTCCTTGCACAGAAGCCTCCTACCTTCCGCATGTGCGTGGACTACACGGATCTGAATAAGGCGTGCCCCATGGACCCCTTCCCTCTGCCGAACATCGATCAACTTGTGGATGAGACCGCGGGATGCGAGATTATGTCCTTCCTCGACGCGTTCCGCGGGTATCATCAAATCTACATGCATGAGGAAGACGCTGAAAAAACTGCCTTCATGACACCCGAAGGCATCTTTTGCTATCTTGTGATGGCCTTCGGCCTCAAAAATTCAGGCGCCACCTACACACGCATGGTGGCTAGGGTCTTTCAAGCTGTCCTGGGACGCACCATGGAGGCTTACGTTGACGATATGATCGTCAAAAGTAAGAAGGCAAACACTCACGCCGACGACCTCCGGGAGATTTTTGCCATCATGCAAAAATTCAACCTCCGGCTAAATCCGAAGAAATGCACCTTCGGCGTGCAGGGAGGAAAATTCTTGGGCTACATGGTCAGCCGAAGGGGAATTGAGGCCAACCCCGAGAAGATCCAGGCCATCATCAACATGGAGCCTCCACGCAACGTCAAAGAAGTTCAGCGGCTAACGGGTCGCCTGGCGGCCCTCAACCGATTCCTCTCTAAGTCAGCCGAGAGGGCCCTCCCATTCTTCCAAATCATGAGGAAGACGGCGGGCTTTCAATGGACGTCTGAGTGTCAAGAGGCCTTCGACGAACTCAAGAAGTACCTCTATTCTCCCCCAGTGCTATCCAAACCGAAGGTGGGGGAGACTTTATACTTATACCTCGGTGTTAGCCCTGCGGCTGTCAGCTCAGTACTAATCCGAGAAGAAGACGGCATCCAACATGCCATCTTCTACGTCAGCAAAACCCTCCGGGAGGCCGAACTCAGGTATTCTCCCGTCGAGAAGACGGTGTTAGCCATCGTTTGGACCGTCAAGAAGCTTGGCCACTACTTTCAAGCCCATCCGGTCCAAGTGCTCACTCATCAGCCCCTCGGCGCCCTCATGAGAAGTCCCACTAGCTCCCCCCGGATGGTGAAATGGGCCATCTTCCTCAGCCAATACAACATAGACATCCGTCCGAGGCCTGCCATTAAGGGCCAAGCCCTGGCAGACTTCGTGACGGAATGCACCGCAAGGTCAGCAGTTGACGAGGAGCCCTCGGCACCCCTCGATGAATGGTGGACACTCTATACCGATGGCGCCTCGGCCACCAAAGCATGCGGAGGGGGAGTAGTCCTGATCACACCCGAAGGCTTCCGCGCCTATTATGCCATCCGCTTCTCCTTCAAAGTCTCCAACAACGAGGCCGAGTACGAAGCTCTCCTCTGTGGCCTTCGGCTGGCGGCGAATCTGAAGGCTAAGATGATACACGTCAAGTGTGACTCCAAACTTGTTGTGGGTCAAATTTCCGGGGAGTACGAAGCTAAGGAAGGAAGGATGAAACAATACAAGGAAGCGGCTAAGGAGTTGCTCAAAGTGTTTGAGGCACATTCTCTCACCCAAATACCGAGGGCTCAAAACTCCGAGGCCGACATTCTATCCAAGCTCTCGGATGAATCCCCCGAGCACCTCTCCAAAATTGCAAGAATTGAGGAACTCAGCCTCTCAAGCATCCACGCGAGCCCCGTCATGAACATCCACCCAAGGCCGGAGGATTGGATCTCCGACATCACCACCTTCATCACCACAGGGCAACTACCCCAAGACGAAGCCCGCGCAAAACTAACAAAGCTGAGGGCTCCCAGCTACACCCTCGACAATGGGAGGCTCTACAAAAGATCTTACAACGGCACCCTCCTTCGGTGCCTTCATCAGGACGAGGCCGAAGTCGCCATGGAGGAAGTGCACAGTGGCACTTGCTCAGCTCACCAGGGACCCTTCTCCATGTCCCGAAGGCTCATAGTTCAGGGCTACTTCTGGCCCACGATGGCTAGAGATTGTGCTGATCTAGCCCGAAGATGCACCGCTTGCCAACACTTTCAGAAGGCCCCCGGCAGGCCAGCGGTCAACTATGCCCCCATCAGCACCGCTATCCCCTTCTCCAGATGGGGGATTGATTTAGTGGGCCCTCTGCCGAGGGGTACCTCCAACAACCGATACATCATTGTGGCCATTGACTACTTCACCAAGTGGGTAGAGGCCGAACCCCTCGCCAGCATCACGGAGGCCCGGTGCCGTCACTTTGTCCTCAAGAACATTCTCACAAGGTTTGGCGTCCCCCAACAAATCATCTCCGACAACGGGACCCAATTCGAGGCAGCCCCCTTCTGTGCCCTCCTTGAGGCTTGGGGCATCAAGCACACATTCTCTTCCGTTGCCTACCCTCAAGGCAACGGGCAAGTAGAGAACGCCAACCGCACCCTCCTCGAGGGGTTGAAGAAGAAGTTGGAAGCCGAAGGGGGAGGCTGGGTAGAGGAGCTAAACAACATATTATGGGCCTACCGCACCACCCCTCGGCGTGCAACAGGCGAGACACCCTTCTCCCTATGCTATGGCTTCGAGGCTAAAGCTCCAACAGAGGTTACCCTTCCTACCCAAAGGGTGGAGCAATATGAACCCGAGGTCAACGACACCAACATGGCCCTCGACCTTCATCTCATCTCAGAACGCCGAGAGCAAGCTTTTCTCAGGGCCGAAAACTATAGGAGACAAGTCAAAGGATACATCGACGCCAAGGTCCGCTCCCGGGAATTTCAGGTGGGTGACTACGTCCTCCGACGAAGGGAGGCCAGTCTACCCACCGAAGGAGGGAAGATGGCGCCCAAGTTTGAAGGCCCCTACATCATCTCAGCCATCATCAAACCGGGAACATACAAGTTAAGACGTCCTAATGGGACAGAGATTCCTAGACATTGGAATGTGCACCATCTAGTGAAGTTTTACCAATGAGTGGCCAAGCCCTCACCCTCAACAAGTGTAAATGATCAAGGGCCCGAGGCCCCATCTGTTTTTGAAGAATAATCAAAAGGCCAAGCCTTCATCACCTGCATATTGTACAAGCGGCCCAAGGCCCCCTTTTCTCTCCTACAAATGAGTGGCCAAGCCCTCATCTCTTCACCAAAATAGGCCCGAGGCCTCTCCCTCTCAGGAAGGGGAACAACAATTTAGGTACCAAGTACCAAGTGTATGGGTCACCCCCATCACTCTTTGAAAACACCAAGTGTTTTCTCACTAAGCCGTACCCCACGAGGACGCAACCATGCATACATTATGCATACTTTTACATACTCTCAAAAAAAAAAAAAAAAAAAAAAAAAAAAAAAAAAAAAAAAAACGAGGGGTGCAATACCCCTCGGCTCCGGCTGGTACCAAGTGCCCCCGGCTATTTGCGTTCCACACGCAAATAAAACCCTTCCCAGGAACGCTTTCCGCGCCATCCCCCAAGGGGAGGCAGGCAACGGACCATGTCCCGGGCCCAGGATTCGACTTCCACAAACGAAACGCTCCCCGCGCTATCCCCCAAGGGGAAGCAGGCAACAGACCATGTCTCGGGCTGAGGGGACGACTTTCAAAACCGAGGCGCTTTCCGTGCTATCTCCCAAGGGGAAGCAGGCAACAGACGATGTCTCGGGCCGAGGAAACGACCCTCAAACCCTTCGGGATATCGGAAGGTCATTCCCGAAGGGGGAGCCAACGGTTTGTTCCGTTGCCTCCCATATAGGCCAAGCCTTTCCTAGAAACCAAGTTTCTAGATGCCCCTCCTACACCATCCTAAAAAAAAAAAAAAAAAAAAAAAAAAAAAAAAAAAAAAAAAAAAAAAAAAAAAAAAAAAAAAAAAAAAAAAAAAAAAAAAAAAAAAAAAATAATAAGAGATGTGTAGGGGGGAAGGAACTCCCCGGATACTATTCTCCCCGGAGGCTCAACACTTCGGACATACATTCCCGAAGGCTCCTACAAAGGCACAAGAAAATCTCTCTACAATCAGTCATCTGGCTACATAGCCGGAGGCTCCCCTACATAAAGCCTTGGAGTACAACGGTTTTTCCGGAAGCCCAAGAATAGAGCTCGCTAAGCAAAACTTCACCTAAATTTGGCTAAGGCCGAATTTCGGTTGGATCAAAGTCAACTACGTGACATACCGAAGGCTCCACAAAGTTCTAAGGCAAGCTAAATATATACCTACACAAACCGGAGGGTCCATACCGACGAAGGCGGAATACTACCAAACTCACTCACTGATGACAATTTGGTGCCCTTCGAAGCAGACTCATCAACCGAAGGGTCACTCTATGGGAGACACATCTCAGAATTTCACTAAGTCCATAATCTCGAACCCCTCGGCAACCATATGTACCGGGGGCTCAGAGCAGTTCTCATACCGGAGGATTCACCACGCAACTATTGGAATATTGTGGAAATCTGACTAAGCCCACAACTGCGAACCCTTTGGGCTCGCGGCCGTGGACTACACTGCTGATCAAGGCCCAACATTGCCGGGGGCGCATGATACAATTTCACTTGGGAATTTTCCTAAGTCTAATTCATTTTATCCCTCGGTCCTGTTGCTACGACCCGAGAGCAATTCCAATGCCTTGCCACCGAAGGGATACGCTGGAATCAAGTTTTACTTAGAAAATGTTCTAAGTCCACAGCTTCAATTCCCCCGGTGCTCCTTAGCTACGGCCGGGGGCTCACGACAAAGTTTTTCTAAGTCCACGACAACAACCCCTCGGTGATCTTACAATACAACCGGGGGGTTACAAATCCCGAAGGCAAAAGAAAAAGAAAACATACATTCGTTCAAGTAAAGGCAAACACAAATCAGACACAGGGGGCATTCATTCAGAAATAGCCCGAAGGCACAATCATTCATCAGCAGGAACATTTCGAAATACAAAAGCTGTTTGTGTACGATTACATGGCCGAGGCCGAAACCCTACAAACTATTACACAGTTAAACTCAGGAAAATTCCTAAGCCTGAGCGTCTCCACTTCCGGCTCCCTCCGGCATCGAGACGGCATCATCCTCTACTCCTTCATCTTCGTCATCATCGCAATTCAGGAGTTCCGAATCCTCAAGCAGCACCCGCTCTTCACCCTCGGGTAGGGGAATCCTAACGTCTGGCTGGAGGGGGGGTAGACCGTAAGCTTCGGGCTTGAACGCCTTCGGGTCGACGCCGTAATGACGAGCGAGTTTCCGGTAAATGTTCGCCTGGGTGAAGTACTCGCCGCCCTCATAAAATGACTTGCCCTTCCGGGCTAACCACAAGGCGCCAGGGCCAGATACCCACCCTTCAACAGCTTCCGGCACAACAGAAGACACCCACTCCCGGTGGTCCTCGTCCCTCCAGCCCCCCCGCTTTAAAAGCATTGATGGCCCCCTTCACCGCTTCGGCCACGGCTTCATTCTTGGCCTTATCGGCGGTCTCGGCGGCAATCTGGGCCGCATCGGCCGCGGCCTTTTCAGCCTCCGCCTTTCCTTCGGCCCGGGCTTCGGTCCGGGCAGCTTCCAACCTTTGCTCCATCCCCTCGGTGGCCAGCCGGAGGGTCTCTTCCAACTCCGACATCTTCCGCACTGCCTCGGCATTTTGGGCAACAAGCCTCTTCAGGGTGTCCTCCGCCTGTGCCTTCTGAACACTCATCTGCTCAAACCGGCGGATCTGCTCCCCGAGGGCCACACTAGCCTGCAGGGAATCCGGAAAGTCTTAAGCATCGAAAGATGATACAAACAAAAAAAAAGATGCTAAGGCAAAATTAAACAAAGAAAGAAGGAGAGCCATCGGCACTTACGGTGAGAGAAGCATGGATGATCTTGGAATTGAGGGTGGCATCATCATAAGTCGACAACACGGACCTGTCCTTCGAAGGGGTTGCCCCCCTGATGAACTCCATGGGATCCAAGGTTCCGTGCATAATCGCGGTGCCCTTATTTAGGGAGAACTGTACTTCCTCGCGGGGCCATGTGTCTCCCAAAGCCGGGGGGGAACGAGGAGTCGTCACCCACCCTAGGGGGGGTTCCGGAGAAGGCTGTTTCTCCAGGACAATCCCGGGGGCGTCCCTTTTGGGTTCTGGGGCCCCCTTTTTCGGCTTCTTCTTCTCCGGGGGGACGACGCCCTTCCCGGCGTTCTTCCTTTTGAGCTCCCCGACTTGGGAGCTCCCGGCACCAAATCCGGCATCATCAACCGCGGCAGATTTCTTCGAGGGGCCCTCCCCCTCCGGCACCTTAACGGCATCACCCTTCTGGAAAAAAGAGTCCACGGGCTTCTGCAACGAAGGCCCCTCCCTCTTCTTTCTCTCCTCCTTCGCCATTTGCTTGGATAGCTTAGCAAACGCCTTGGGATCCATTATGCCACCTGCAGAAGGAAAAATAAACAAGTCAAAGGCAGAAATCACTAAGCACCAGAATAGGGAACCCCTCGGCAACAACCTCTGGCAGTCTGGGAACCCCGGTCAAAGAGAGGATATCTCTCATCCTTCTCCCCCGGCAGGCGGTACCGCTGGAATTCAAGCTGAAGCAATTCCTCCGGGAGGGTGGCCGCTTTGATAGTTGTCAGCTTTGTTGAACCCGGCGGCTTCTTTGCCAGTTTCCTCCCATTGCTCTCGAGGGATGCGTTGCCGACCTTAGGGTGTCTCCGGAAATGGTTGCGGAGGGGCCTCGGAAACATCACTCCCGGCATTCTGAGATAGCAAAAACGGTCCTTCCATCCCTTGTGGGACGAAGGCACCTCCGAAAACAACCTCCATGCTGGCAACTGCTGGAGGTTGGCAAAACCCTCACTATTAGCAGCGCCCCCCCGACACAAGTTGAAGGACAGGAAAAACTGATCCAGCGTGGGTTCAACCCCTCGGCTTCGGCATTGCGAGAGGAACCCGGTGATGTAGGAGTGACTGTTCGGGGTCAGCTGGCAGGGAGCAAGACCTACGAACCGGAGGTATTCTACCAAAAAAGGGTGGAGCGGGAACCGAAGGCCCAACTCAACCGAAAGGATGTGAACGGCATAGCAGCCCTCCGGGGGATGCAGCAACACGTCGTCAGGGCCCGGCACCACCACCTGTGCCGACGGACCAACCAGGAGCTGAGTCTTGAGATACTCCGCCTCCCCGGCCTTCGTCTTCAGATCTAGTGCGGCTGTATTGAGATAGGAATGTCCTTCGGGGATTCCCACCGGCTGTCCCGCGTCTACCGCGGCCTGTTTCTTTTTCGGAGCAGCCTTCGACTTCTTCCTCTTTTTGCCCGGAGCAACACTCAGGGGCTCCGGGTCCAAAGGCCGGGAGCTACTCGCTTCGCCGGCTCCACGGGAGGGCAGCACTGCGACCGTCACCCTCTGCCGCTCTTTTTCCTCCTCCTCCTCAGCAATCTGGACCGCGAGAGCCATTTCCTCGTCCTCCGCCACCTGCTCAAACTCTTCAGCTTCTAATTCCGTCCGTAGGGTAGTTTGCATCTCCTCGGCAACGGCGGCATCGTTCCCAATCAAGGACTGCTCGCTTGAGGAATCCACCTCGGAATAACTCTCCGACTGGACCGGGGCCTCCACGGAAATGTCTTGAGAGTCGCTTGCCGACGACATCCCCCGAGTGTTCAGAAGGTAGAAGGAGAAGTGAAAGAGACTAAGGGGCTCCCTAAAACACTTTAACGCTAAAACTAGGAAAGGGGGGAGCAGGAGAGGAACTGACCTCGGAATAGTGAACTTAGCCGAAGGGAACTTTCTCTCTCTAAAAGTCAAATTGCCAGAGCTTCGCTACGATCTCAAGAATGCGCAAAGGAAGTGAGGTCCATCCTTGGGGTATTTATAGGCATATGGGCCTCGATATATGGGCCTCGATTTGAAAGCCCATCATCACGGGCCGCCGGTTCGACCAATGGGTGGCAGCCGCCCGCCCCCAACCAACAGGGACACGCCACGTCAACTCTTCTTCCAACGGCTATATTACAACGACTATATTTCGGCGACACTGGGGTGCCTCCACGCAACGTCAAAGAAGTTCAGCGGCTAACGGGTCGCCTGGCGGCCCTCAACCGATTCCTCTCTAAGTCAGCCGAGAGGGCCCTCCCATTCTTCCAAATCATGAGGAAGACGGCGGGCTTTCAATGGACGTCTGAGTGTCAAGAGGCCTTCGACGAACTCAAGAAGTACCTCTATTCTCCCCCAGTGCTATCCAAACCGAAGGTGGGGGAGACTTTATACTTATACCTCGGTGTTAGCCCTGCGGCTGTCAGCTCAGTACTAATCCGAGAAGAAGACGGCATCCAACATGCCATCTTCTACGTCAGCAAAACCCTCCGGGAGGCCGAACTCAGGTATTCTCCCGTCGAGAAGACGGTGTTAGCCATCGTTTGGACCGTCAAGAAGCTTGGCCACTACTTTCAAGCCCATCCGGTCCAAGTGCTCACTCATCAGCCCCTCGGCGCCCTCATGAGAAGTCCCACTAGCTCCCCCCGGATGGTGAAATGGGCCATCTTCCTCAGCCAATACAACATAGACATCCGTCCGAGGCCTGCCATTAAGGGCCAAGCCCTGGCAGACTTCGTGACGGAATGCACCGCAAGGTCAGCAGTTGACGAGGAGCCCTCGGCACCCCTCGATGAATGGTGGACACTCTATACCGATGGCGCCTCGGCCACCAAAGCATGCGGAGGGGGAGTAGTCCTGATCACACCCGAAGGCTTCCGCGCCTATTATGCCATCCGCTTCTCCTTCAAAGTCTCCAACAACGAGGCCGAGTACGAAGCTCTCCTCTGTGGCCTTCGGCTGGCGGCGAATCTGAAGGCTAAGATGATACACGTCAAGTGTGACTCCAAACTTGTTGTGGGTCAAATTTCCGGGGAGTACGAAGCTAAGGAAGGAAGGATGAAACAATACAAGGAAGCGGCTAAGGAGTTGCTCAAAGTGTTTGAGGCACATTCTCTCACCCAAATACCGAGGGCTCAAAACTCCGAGGCCGACATTCTATCCAAGCTCTCGGATGAATCCCCCGAGCACCTCTCCAAAATTGCAAGAATTGAGGAACTCAGCCTCTCAAGCATCCACGCGAGCCCCGTCATGAACATCCACCCAAGGCCGGAGGATTGGATCTCCGACATCACCACCTTCATCACCACAGGGCAACTACCCCAAGACGAAGCCCGCGCAAAACTAACAAAGCTGAGGGCTCCCAGCTACACCCTCGACAATGGGAGGCTCTACAAAAGATCTTACAACGGCACCCTCCTTCGGTGCCTTCATCAGGACGAGGCCGAAGTCGCCATGGAGGAAGTGCACAGTGGCACTTGCTCAGCTCACCAGGGACCCTTCTCCATGTCCCGAAGGCTCATAGTTCAGGGCTACTTCTGGCCCACGATGGCTAGAGATTGTGCTGATCTAGCCCGAAGATGCACCGCTTGCCAACACTTTCAGAAGGCCCCCGGCAGGCCAGCGGTCAACTATGCCCCCATCAGCACCGCTATCCCCTTCTCCAGATGGGGGATTGATTTAGTGGGCCCTCTGCCGAGGGGTACCTCCAACAACCGATACATCATTGTGGCCATTGACTACTTCACCAAGTGGGTAGAGGCCGAACCCCTCGCCAGCATCACGGAGGCCCGGTGCCGTCACTTTGTCCTCAAGAACATTCTCACAAGGTTTGGCGTCCCCCAACAAATCATCTCCGACAACGGGACCCAATTCGAGGCAGCCCCCTTCTGTGCCCTCCTTGAGGCTTGGGGCATCAAGCACACATTCTCTTCCGTTGCCTACCCTCAAGGCAACGGGCAAGTAGAGAACGCCAACCGCACCCTCCTCGAGGGGTTGAAGAAGAAGTTGGAAGCCGAAGGGGGAGGCTGGGTAGAGGAGCTAAACAACATATTATGGGCCTACCGCACCACCCCTCGGCGTGCAACAGGCGAGACACCCTTCTCCCTATGCTATGGCTTCGAGGCTAAAGCTCCAACAGAGGTTACCCTTCCTACCCAAAGGGTGGAGCAATATGAACCCGAGGTCAACGACACCAACATGGCCCTCGACCTTCATCTCATCTCAGAACGCCGAGAGCAAGCTTTTCTCAGGGCCGAAAACTATAGGAGACAAGTCAAAGGATACATCGACGCCAAGGTCCGCTCCCGGGAATTTCAGGTGGGTGACTACGTCCTCCGACGAAGGGAGGCCAGTCTACCCACCGAAGGAGGGAAGATGGCGCCCAAGTTTGAAGGCCCCTACATCATCTCAGCCATCATCAAACCGGGAACATACAAGTTAAGACGTCCTAATGGGACAGAGATTCCTAGACATTGGAATGTGCACCATCTAGTGAAGTTTTACCAATGAGTGGCCAAGCCCTCACCCTCAACAAGTGTAAATGATCAAGGGCCCGAGGCCCCATCTGTTTTTGAAGAATAATCAAAAGGCCAAGCCTTCATCACCTGCATATTGTACAAGCGGCCCAAGGCCCCCTTTTCTCTCCTACAAATGAGTGGCCAAGCCCTCATCTCTTCACCAAAATAGGCCCGAGGCCTCTCCCTCTCAGGAAGGGGAACAACAATTTAGGTACCAAGTACCAAGTGTATGGGTCACCCCCATCACTCTTTGAAAACACCAAGTGTTTTCTCACTAAGCCGTACCCCACGAGGACGCAACCATGCATACATTATGCATACTTTTACATACTCTCAAAAAAAAAAAAAAAAAAAAAAAAAAAAAAAAAAAAAAAAAAACGAGGGGTGCAATACCCCTCGGCTCCGGCTGGTACCAAGTGCCCCCGGCTATTTGCGTTCCACACGCAAATAAAACCCTTCCCAGGAACGCTTTCCGCGCCATCCCCCAAGGGGAGGCAGGCAACGGACCATGTCCCGGGCCCAGGATTCGACTTCCACAAACGAAACGCTCCCCGCGCTATCCCCCAAGGGGAAGCAGGCAACAGACCATGTCTCGGGCTGAGGGGACGACTTTCAAAACCGAGGCGCTTTCCGTGCTATCTCCCAAGGGGAAGCAGGCAACAGACGATGTCTCGGGCCGAGGAAACGACCCTCAAACCCTTCGGGATATCGGAAGGTCATTCCCGAAGGGGGAGCCAACGGTTTGTTCCGTTGCCTCCCATATAGGCCAAGCCTTTCCTAGAAACCAAGTTTCTAGATGCCCCTCCTACACCATCCTAAAAAAAAAAAAAAAAAAAAAAAAAAAAAAAAAAAAAAAAAAAAAAAAAAAAAAAAAAAAAAAAAAAAAAAAAAAAAAAAAAAAAAAAAAAAATAATAAGAGATGTGTAGGGGGGAAGGAACTCCCCGGATACTATTCTCCCCGGAGGCTCAACACTTCGGACATACATTCCCGAAGGCTCCTACAAAGGCACAAGAAAATCTCTCTACAATCAGTCATCTGGCTACATAGCCGGAGGCTCCCCTACATAAAGCCTTGGAGTACAACGGTTTTTCCGGAAGCCCAAGAATAGAGCTCGCTAAGCAAAACTTCACCTAAATTTGGCTAAGGCCGAATTTCGGTTGGATCAAAGTCAACTACGTGACATACCGAAGGCTCCACAAAGTTCTAAGGCAAGCTAAATATATACCTACACAAACCGGAGGGTCCATACCGACGAAGGCGGAATACTACCAAACTCACTCACTGATGACAATTTGGTGCCCTTCGAAGCAGACTCATCAACCGAAGGGTCACTCTATGGGAGACACATCTCAGAATTTCACTAAGTCCATAATCTCGAACCCCTCGGCAACCATATGTACCGGGGGCTCAGAGCAGTTCTCATACCGGAGGATTCACCACGCAACTATTGGAATATTGTGGAAATCTGACTAAGCCCACAACTGCGAACCCTTTGGGCTCGCGGCCGTGGACTACACTGCTGATCAAGGCCCAACATTGCCGGGGGCGCATGATACAATTTCACTTGGGAATTTTCCTAAGTCTAATTCATTTTATCCCTCGGTCCTGTTGCTACGACCCGAGAGCAATTCCAATGCCTTGCCACCGAAGGGATACGCTGGAATCAAGTTTTACTTAGAAAATGTTCTAAGTCCACAGCTTCAATTCCCCCGGTGCTCCTTAGCTACGGCCGGGGGCTCACGACAAAGTTTTTCTAAGTCCACGACAACAACCCCTCGGTGATCTTACAATACAACCGGGGGGTTACAAATCCCGAAGGCAAAAGAAAAAGAAAACATACATTCGTTCAAGTAAAGGCAAACACAAATCAGACACAGGGGGCATTCATTCAGAAATAGCCCGAAGGCACAATCATTCATCAGCAGGAACATTTCGAAATACAAAAGCTGTTTGTGTACGATTACATGGCCGAGGCCGAAACCCTACAAACTATTACACAGTTAAACTCAGGAAAATTCCTAAGCCTGAGCGTCTCCACTTCCGGCTCCCTCCGGCATCGAGACGGCATCATCCTCTACTCCTTCATCTTCGTCATCATCGCAATTCAGGAGTTCCGAATCCTCAAGCAGCACCCGCTCTTCACCCTCGGGTAGGGGAATCCTAACGTCTGGCTGGAGGGGGGGTAGACCGTAAGCTTCGGGCTTGAACGCCTTCGGGTCGACGCCGTAATGACGAGCGAGTTTCCGGTAAATGTTCGCCTGGGTGAAGTACTCGCCGCCCTCATAAAATGACTTGCCCTTCCGGGCTAACCACAAGGCGCCAGGGCCAGATACCCACCCTTCAACAGCTTCCGGCACAACAGAAGACACCCACTCCCGGTGGTCCTCGTCCCTCCAGCCCCCCGCTTTAAAAGCATTGATGGCCCCCTTCACCGCTTCGGCCACGGCTTCATTCTTGGCCTTATCGGCGGTCTCGGCGGCAATCTGGGCCGCATCGGCCGCGGCCTTTTCAGCCTCCGCCTTTCCTTCGGCCCGGGCTTCGGTCCGGGCAGCTTCCAACCTTTGCTCCATCCCCTCGGTGGCCAGCCGGAGGGTCTCTTCCAACTCCGACATCTTCCGCACTGCCTCGGCATTTTGGGCAACAAGCCTCTTCAGGGTGTCCTCCGCCTGTGCCTTCTGAACACTCATCTGCTCAAACCGGCGGATCTGCTCCCCGAGGGCCACACTAGCCTGCAGGGAATCCGGAAAGTCTTAAGCATCGAAAGATGATACAAACAAAAAAAAAGATGCTAAGGCAAAATTAAACAAAGAAAGAAGGAGAGCCATCGGCACTTACGGTGAGAGAAGCATGGATGATCTTGGAATTGAGGGTGGCATCATCATAAGTCGACAACACGGACCTGTCCTTCGAAGGGGTTGCCCCCCTGATGAACTCCATGGGATCCAAGGTTCCGTGCATAATCGCGGTGCCCTTATTTAGGGAGAACTGTACTTCCTCGCGGGGCCATGTGTCTCCCAAAGCCGGGGGGGAACGAGGAGTCGTCACCCACCCTAGGGGGGGTTCCGGAGAAGGCTGTTTCTCCAGGACAATCCCGGGGGCGTCCCTTTTGGGTTCTGGGGCCCCCTTTTTCGGCTTCTTCTTCTCCGGGGGGACGACGCCCTTCCCGGCGTTCTTCCTTTTGAGCTCCCCGACTTGGGAGCTCCCGGCACCAAATCCGGCATCATCAACCGCGGCAGATTTCTTCGAGGGGCCCTCCCCCTCCGGCACCTTAACGGCATCACCCTTCTGGAAAAAAGAGTCCACGGGCTTCTGCAACGAAGGCCCCTCCCTCTTCTTTCTCTCCTCCTTCGCCATTTGCTTGGATAGCTTAGCAAACGCCTTGGGATCCATTATGCCACCTGCAGAAGGAAAAATAAACAAGTCAAAGGCAGAAATCACTAAGCACCAGAATAGGGAACCCCTCGGCAACAACCTCTGGCAGTCTGGGAACCCCGGTCAAAGAGAGGATATCTCTCATCCTTCTCCCCCGGCAGGCGGTACCGCTGGAATTCAAGCTGAAGCAATTCCTCCGGGAGGGTGGCCGCTTTGATAGTTGTCAGCTTTGTTGAACCCGGCGGCTTCTTTGCCAGTTTCCTCCCATTGCTCTCGAGGGATGCGTTGCCGACCTTAGGGTGTCTCCGGAAATGGTTGCGGAGGGGCCTCGGAAACATCACTCCCGGCATTCTGAGATAGCAAAAACGGTCCTTCCATCCCTTGTGGGACGAAGGCACCTCCGAAAACAACCTCCATGCTGGCAACTGCTGGAGGTTGGCAAAACCCTCACTATTAGCAGCGCCCCCCCGACACAAGTTGAAGGACAGGAAAAACTGATCCAGCGTGGGTTCAACCCCTCGGCTTCGGCATTGCGAGAGGAACCCGGTGATGTAGGAGTGACTGTTCGGGGTCAGCTGGCAGGGAGCAAGACCTACGAACCGGAGGTATTCTACCAAAAAAGGGTGGAGCGGGAACCGAAGGCCCAACTCAACCGAAAGGATGTGAACGGCATAGCAGCCCTCCGGGGGATGCAGCAACACGTCGTCAGGGCCCGGCACCACCACCTGTGCCGACGGACCAACCAGGAGCTGAGTCTTGAGATACTCCGCCTCCCCGGCCTTCGTCTTCAGATCTAGTGCGGCTGTATTGAGATAGGAATGTCCTTCGGGGATTCCCACCGGCTGTCCCGCGTCTACCGCGGCCTGTTTCTTTTTCGGAGCAGCCTTCGACTTCTTCCTCTTTTTGCCCGGAGCAACACTCAGGGGCTCCGGGTCCAAAGGCCGGGAGCTACTCGCTTCGCCGGCTCCACGGGAGGGCAGCACTGCGACCGTCACCCTCTGCCGCTCTTTTTCCTCCTCCTCCTCAGCAATCTGGACCGCGAGAGCCATTTCCTCGTCCTCCGCCACCTGCTCAAACTCTTCAGCTTCTAATTCCGTCCGTAGGGTAGTTTGCATCTCCTCGGCAACGGCGGCATCGTTCCCAATCAAGGACTGCTCGCTTGAGGAATCCACCTCGGAATAACTCTCCGACTGGACCGGGGCCTCCACGGAAATGTCTTGAGAGTCGCTTGCCGACGACATCCCCCGAGTGTTCAGAAGGTAGAAGGAGAAGTGAAAGAGACTAAGGGGCTCCCTAAAACACTTTAACGCTAAAACTAGGAAAGGGGGGAGCAGGAGAGGAACTGACCTCGGAATAGTGAACTTAGCCGAAGGGAACTTTCTCTCTCTAAAAGTCAAATTGCCAGAGCTTCGCTACGATCTCAAGAATGCGCAAAGGAAGTGAGGTCCATCCTTGGGGTATTTATAGGCATATGGGCCTCGATATATGGGCCTCGATTTGAAAGCCCATCATCACGGGCCGCCGGTTTCGACCAATGGGTGGCAGCCGCCCGCCCCCAACCAACAGGGACACGCCACGTCAACTCTTCTTCCAACGGCTATATTACAACGACTATATTTCGGCGACACTGGGGTGCCCCCGAGTGATAGCCTCCGGCTATCATTCACCACAGCCTTCTGCCAACGGATTTCACCAAACGCCTTCGAGCCCGTAGCAACATAAGCCTTCGGCTTATCAATGTAACCACCCCTCGGGGGCTCATCAACTCATCATAACTCCTTCAGCCCGAACTTGCCTTCGGCCTAAAGGAGTGGGGGACTGGGGTATACCCCTCGGGAATCACACATGATTAAAAACAAAAATTCCCACGAGTAACGCATGTAACCCTCGGGTGCATACACCATTACACCCTTCGGCAAAGCAAAATTTCAGCAATTTTCCACAAAATCACTGACAATGATGGAACAGCCTTCATCACAACACATACAGATATTATTTGCGCCTCCCTCAGAAAACCCCCGACATGTGAGGGACTGGGGAGAGGCTCCGGCATTCATACAAGTGTTATACTTCCCTCAGAAAACCCTCGGCATGTGAGGGACTGAGGGGAGCCCCCGGCGAACATGCGAAGGCCATGAATACCTTCCCTCAGAAAACCCTCGACATGTGAGGGACTGAGGGAAGCCTTCGGCAATCAGCAGAAGACAAGTTCTCCGGCAAAGACACCCGGCGAGATGATGGAGCCTCCAGTAGAATCAACACATCTACTCCTTTTCCCTCAAGTACCTTTCGGCAAAAGGAGTGAGGGACTCCTGATGGAGTATATGGCCCAGGAACCCCCGGCCCACAGACTCCCACTTCTCCTACACAAGTCCGTTGAGCCCAGAGAACAACTCAGGCCCAAATGCAGCGGCCCAAGCCTCAAAGTAACCCAGAATACACACTGAGGTGCCTTCGGCCTTCTTGGCCGAAGGCTCCAAAACTCACAGGATAGCCTTCTCTGGCATAAGAAGCTGCTGGGAGAAGACGGGCGAAAACATGAGCCTTCGGCACTATCAAGCCCTCGGCATTGGAGAAGCCTTCGGCTGATCCAAGCCTTCGGCTACACAAGGAACTCTCGGCTACACAAGGAGCCCTCGGCTACACAAGGAGCCCTCGGCTACACAAGGAGCCCTCGGCTACACAAGGAGCCCTCGGCTAAACTGGCTCAATCATCGAAGATTCCTTTTAGAGACAGCCAACCACCGCATTTAATACCGCGTCGCATCCACCAACCGCATTCAATGCGGTTGACGTACCACTGCCGGTGCCACTAGGCTGATGTGACCCTTCGGCCGTTGGATTACTGACACGTGTCCTCTCATCGCATTTATTGCTGCTATAAATAGCAGCCCATTTCTCCTTGTAATAAACAGAATCTACATCTCAACTCCACACGCTGAGTTCATTTAATAAAATCGACTCTCTCTCCTCCTATTTACTCTGACTTCTCTCTAGTTATTCCCGCAATAACCCCTCGGATAAGATACCCCCCGGGTAGACTATCCATCAACCCCCTTTTATACACATCTTATACTCATCATGTTTGTGGAGAGTTTTTTTTGTCTGTGAACCCGAGTTCACAGACAATATTTTGTTTGTGCAAAATATTGTCTGTGAGCCGGAGTTCACAGACAAAAAAAACACTTCACAAACATAGGTGTGTACAAAAGTGGGTAGAAAAATGGACACAAAAATCATTTTTGGAAATGTTATTCCTTCTCTAATGTTCTGTTTCACATGAGGACTTTGCGACCTGGTCACATAATAAATACGGCTAGGCATGCATAATTTTTTAGCTTTCTCACATAACAAATGGTACGGAGTAGTAAAAAACTATTAACCTCTCTGTAATGTTTTTCGGTTTTTCCTCTAATGTTTTGTTCTCATGAGGACTTTTCCAGAGCAAAATTAGCCTTTAACTTTCTCCAGTTCGTATACTGTGGTATCACCCCACGGTGAGCACCGTGCTCCCACACCCAAAACGACGTAGTTTCGCACAACTTTTTTTAAAAAATTCACGTGAACAGTAACGCGTGAACAGTAACACGTGAACAGTAACTGTTTTTTTTGTCCCAGTAACATGAACAATGTAACTCGCGTGTAAATTAATGTAACTCATGTTATTGATCGATGTAACTCAAGTCCAGTCGAAATATAACTTGTCAAATACATAGTATAAGAAATAAAAACATTGATTTCAACGTTAACAATGAAAAAACAGAGTCTAATTGCTCATTACTTTACATAAATAGTGAATATTTTTGTTTTTAATATCAAAGACATAAAGATTATTTGAAAAAAAAAATCTTTTTTTGTTGTTTCAGTAGCAGAGGTTATCTATGATGTAACTCGTGTTAGGCTAAATGTAACTTGTGTTGATAGAAAATGTAACTTACATGTATGCAAAATGTAACTTACACTGATATAACTCGCACATAAAATGATGTAACTTGCGCATAAAATGATGTAACTCACATGTAAAAAGATGTAAATCGCGTTAAAATGAAATATAACTTGAATCTAAGTCAAAATGTTATATATGAATTTGGATTATATATATATATATATATAGGGAGTGGTTCCGGTGAGAAGACATCATTAGGTGAGAAGTAAGAAGCAATCTCGTATGTTGATTAAAGCAATCGTGTGATGCACAATTGAGATAGTAGATGCAATGTTTAAAAGGAAAGAAAATAAGACCAGTCTACGAATTATGTCAAGTAATTAAAGTGAAGGGTTTATTAGTAAAATTTTTGGGTAATTAAAAAGGAAGGACTGTTGCACGATTGAGAAGAAATAAAAAATATTCCATAATCTCGGTGGCTTTAATGATTTATGCGTACTGCACTGGGGAAGGAAAAACAACTTCCCATTCATGGAAAGATATTAATGTTAGTGGTTAATTTAAGGAAGTAGGAAGACTATACTGATAGTGCAACATTCGTGTAATTTGGTGCACCAATAGAAGCTTAATTTTTTTTGAAAGCAATAGAAGCTTAATTAGGAAAGAGAAAATATAATTTTTAAAAAAGAGGGCCTAATGGAAAAGCTAAATCACGGTTGTGAAGTACAATGCAACATAAGTGTTATCTGCATTAAACACATAATATATATGCACTAATTTCATCTCAGAGTGCTCTAATACAAGTACAAAAATAAAACATTAACACGCATTCATCTCTCTATTTATATTAGTGCATACAACGAAACTTATTATGCAGTTGAAAATGAAAATTAATTTTGCAGTACTTTAGGCCTTGTTCACAATCATATTTTGCAATAATACCACCAATTGTGCTAAAATGTCTATTTATTATGCAACTTGCATTATCGCATTACAAAATGTAATATTCTAGTTTCAGATATTTGTGCACTACATTAACCACAACATGCAGTATCTCTTTGTACCCATGCAAAATGAAATATCATATGCAAAGTGCATTTTCTGATTACATTTTGTTGCGCTAACATTAAAGATTCATGCACTACATCAACCACTATATGCAGTATCCGTGCACTACATAAGCAAATTTATGCAATATTTTTTCGCTGCAAGATAACTGATGAACCGAGCTCCATTAAAGGGGTCAAAGCCTAGATTATTGAAGAACCTGCTGGAGAAGACGATCAAAGAAGATAATATTAATGTATATAATAGACCCATTAAAGTAACAATGAAAGCTTGGTCAACGTGAAAAGGAAAGGAGATACGTTATCTTCTTATTGAATTCAATCAATTAATGCTAATTGGAAAATGACTAATCTAGCCTTATTGCTAACGTGATATAGCTTATGATCTAAGGGTGTAGATTGTTTCTCATTTCTTACATTAGATGAATTTCTCACTTGAACCAAAATCTATATATATATATATATACACATATACATACATACATATATATATATATATATATATATAGTACTATGTATATAATATGAAGATTTGTAATCAAGTGCAATGCTTCTGCAACAATAATCAGGAATCATGAGATGAAATACAGGGGTAGTGTAATAAGAGGTAGGCAAGAAGGCTGAATGGTGAAAGATCGTTGTCCAAGTTTGCCATGAAGATGCTCAGTCTCCCAGGTTTGTTCGCACTGGTGCGGCGATGCAAGGGCTAAGCGTTTTTTTTTTTTAAATTTAAAACTACGCCGTATTGGGATCGGGTGCACCATGAGCATTTAAGAGTGCTCTCCAGTAAAAAAACTACTACTCCGTACTTTGTAATTGTTAGTTTCTGGCTTTCTTTTTCAAAAAGCAACAAAAACCTACTACATCAAATTTATTTTTTAAAAATGGCTATTATTTTCAATTGAAATCAGATTTTCAACAAAAGAACTAGTACACCAGAATTTGGAGCTTAAAGTGACATTGTTCTTATTCTTCAATATATATACTATGTGTGTATTGGGCTTTTTTAAAGGTTTTTTTTATTAATAAAGGAGCTAATGAAAATAACGAGTACAAGTAAGCTAAGATAACCACCCTTCCCTTGAAAATAACTAGTTCCACCATGTCATCAAAACCCCACATGTGAATATGTGATTGAGATCTCATCCTCATGAGATGTGATCGTTGGTGCTTTCTCCGGGAACAAATTCTAGGGATAGTAGTTTTGAAAAATTTACATTCCTAAAACTAAGAATATTCAATATTGTGTATAACGAAGTATTTTCAAATTATATTCATACATTGTTACTTACTATTTTGTGGGGTTATAAAAAAATGTGTTCTACTCTGTAATTGGTAAATTATATTAAATATATTTCATTTTACATCAAACTTTATCTTTGTACGGATTATAATTTAAAAAATTAAAATTTAAAAAAAAAATCGCAAGAATGAAGTAAACCCCTCAATTTCCAATTTATGTACCACCCCTGCACGTGTAATGAGCATCACCATTTCAATGCAATGCAATGTGTTTATTAATTAGACTCATTTAAATTACACACTAGATAAATTTTAGATTTTTTTGTAATATAGAAATTGGTTTAATTGGTTGAATGTGTTGAAATTTACGAAAATTTGGTTCAAACCATTGAATTGACTGAATCTACTAAATGCGTAGTGTTTTATTTTATTAATAAGTTAAAGAAAAAAATAGGAAATGACAAAAATATTATATCTACGATTTAGAAGATAAATATATGACTACTCCCTTTTTTTTAAATGTACTCAACTATGTACCCACCCCTGCCTCTACGTTACCTCACCCCCTGCCCACTGCGTCGTCCAGAACCACCAGCCACCGACCAGCCAGCATCGGAAACGGTCGGCCACTGAAAAAATCATTGAAAATTTAAAACTAATTTTCAAAATAAGACTAAAATTATTATGAATATAAATATCATTGTCACATAATGTTAAAGCTGAACATAGGTTATGTGACTAAAGTAACTACTATAGTAACTACATTTAAGAGGACACATTTTCATAAATAAGTTTTATTTTAGTCATAATTATGTAATTATTTAAAAAAAAAACCTAAATTGGTCCTCTACAATAGTAGAAAGATCTATTTGAACCTTCTCACATAAGTTTATATTTAAGTATAATTTAAGAATTGACATAACACGCTTTCACATATTTTCACCCCTCTGGTTTGTCTATTTACAAAGGCAATTCGTCTAAACACACAATTCGTATAAATGTAAAGTCCCCCTATTACTCAGTCATTATAAATACTTTACTTCAATTAATCTTGTAAGGTAGGCCTAAAAGTTATATCTTAGGCCTCGTTCATTTGAGGGGATTCCGGGTTGAATTTTTTAATGAAATTTTCTGAGCATGTTCTCCATGAAGTGTAGACTATGCCCACCATATTTCAGATTAAAATTCAATTGGAAAGTCAGTTAAATAATGTTTTCAAAATTGCGCAGCTTTTAAATACTACGAGTATATAAAATGAAGTTTTTTTCAAAAATATATTTAACTAACTTTCCGATTGAATTTTATTGTGAAACTTGGTGGACATAATCTATAATTATTGAGAACATGCTCACAACATTTTATAAAAAAAATCCAACCCGGAAGCACCTCAAATGAAAGAAGCCTAAGAATTACAACTTTTAGACTTACCTTACTTGAACATTGTCATTTCTCTCTGATGGCTTTGTCCGTACGGAGCTTCCTGTACATCCATATGTACAGGACAACCCTCTCTCTATGTGTGTGTGTGGGGGGGGGGGGGGGGGGGGAGTGTTCAAACACAAAGAAGTCTTCCCATGTGAAGTAAGAATTAATCTCGTGCATTCATTTTCAGATCTAATGGCTCAAAATGAGCCAAAAATGCACTAAACTCGACTAAAATCGTGGTGACAATTTCGTAAATAAACAAAACTTTTTTTGCCATCGCACGCTAATATGAGCCCAATAGGCCCAACTACGTAAATTGCTAATCTAGAAGATACAAATGAACATGTGAGTTGTACAATAATATAAATGATGTCTGCTAAGGATGTGTGAGTTGTTCCAATAATCGTGAATTGAGGGTCCGAGTCTACAAATCTATCATCAATAACATAAGTATTGATATTATAGATTGCCTTGGTGCACGAGTTGAAGCAAGCTATTATAGATCGCAGAGGGAAACTTCTCTTTTGATTGCTGCAATACTTATGATAAATATTAAAGCTTGGGGTGATTTGTTGAAGACTTGAAGGTTTGACAGGCCAAGGGATTGACTTAAGACTATGTTAGGTTGTTTGGTTTTTGAAGGGTTTCACTACTGGCCCAGTAGTACTGGGAATATATATTTATGTATCCTATGCACTTCAATTATGATCAAAATATATTGACATGTAACTTTTGTATTCGCGCGCTGAGTTGTGTAATTAGTAAAAAAAGTAAAGCTGAAGTTAATTTTCTAGTTGTATTGCTTATCAAACTGAAATTCCAGGTAGTATGTGTGTACCCACGCTACTGGGAACTTGATTCTAGGGTCCTCAGTAAAATCTCCATAGCTAAGCTCAAATTGAAGAAGCATGAATAGAGCTTAAGAACCCTAATCCCCACTATCACTTATTCACTCAAATTGAAGTTCGTGCTCTTCTCCATTAATATACGAGTAAGGTTTTCCTCAAAAATATATATATACATAAATATGGAATATTATATACTTCGTATTCGTATCGTATATGTGTGTGTGTGTGTGTGAGGAAGAACAACATAGATGCAGAGAAGTCGGAACGCAGAGCCGCAAAGGGGACATAAATGAATCAATATAATTATTCCTAAAGTTTAAACTATTTACAAAAAAACAAGAAGCAAATAGAAGCACCC
Source organism: Cuscuta epithymum (assembly GCA_945859915.1). Classification (NCBI taxonomy): domain Eukaryota; kingdom Viridiplantae; phylum Streptophyta; class Magnoliopsida; order Solanales; family Convolvulaceae; genus Cuscuta; species Cuscuta epithymum. The sequence continues at coordinate 4,350,172 of CAMAPF010000938.1, forward strand.
CTACCCCACCTTTTAGCTTTTAGATTTAAAATGTTTTTTTAATTTAAGTAGAAGCGGAGATTTGCAAACACTACTTTCTGCTTTTTTAAACAAAAAGTTCAAAAGTGCTTTTTTAAAGCTTTTGCAAACTCTGTGATAGAGCGCGTTGCAGATTTTTCTTCCCTAGGGCTTACCGCCGCTGGGTCTCGTTTCTTCCCTAGGGCTTATTGCCGCTGGGGTTTGTTTCCTGTTTTCGTTTATTAACGAAGAACGGTGCTTAGGTTGTGGTGAAGGCGAACGACGGAAGTGGTCTGGGCTTCGTTTAAAGGGCTTGGTCACGGCTTGGGTTTGGCCAAAGAAGAAGACGCAAGGGACGAACGAAGGGAGGGGATCTCCATGTCGGGAGAAGTCGACGCCGTGATTACGAACTGGAAGATCAGCCTTTCGGGGTTCCAAGATCTGATGGCATCTGTTTGGCGCCCGGGGAAATCGCTTTGGTGCAACAACAATGATGAAGTAGAGGCGGTCGAGACGGAGGAAAACCGCTTTGGTGCAACAACAATCACTGTGAGGGTCCGGCCTCCGCCAGAACCACCGCCAAGGGTTAATCGACGCATTTTGGAGTTTGCTCACTTATCTTTTATGCATTTTAATTTCCAAATTAAGACGTTTGTGTTTTGTTGTTATTTTATTTTATGTTGTAAGACTCTTGCATTAGGTTTGGGTTTTGAAAGCTCTACGGTAATCGTCATTGGCTTTAAGTTGTCCAATCTCGGTCTAGCGAGTTATACTGCTTTTCTACAGGTGGTTAACTCTCAGTCTCGGCCACGGGCAGATAATTACTTGTGGTTCTTTTATTATCTTGTACACTTACTGAATGCTATTTCTATTTATATGAATTAAGCCACCTTCGATAAAAAAAAGCTCTTGCAAACTCTGCTTTAGTAGTGAGCCGACGGCAATCTTGTTTTGAAATCATATGAAGAGGTGGAGTGCGAAGCTACAGGAAGAATGTGCGAGGTTAAGAGCTGATCAGTCATTTTTTGGCTGATTTAACTATATTTAATCTTTTGACCAGATCAATGAGGTATTAAAATTGTTTGGTAAAATGATTTTTTCAATTGGCTTTTCGTTCCAAACAGCGTTTTGTAATGGCTTTTCTACATACAGTATTTCCTAGTCTGCTCATGAACTCTTCGGTATCTGCCTCTTACCGTGCAGAAAAAGTTATACTAGTAGAGAATTATTTTACCCAACCAAATTGATCAATGAGCAAAAAAAAAAATAGATAGGAGCACGTGGCCTTCTCTGACACTTAGATTCAAAATGTTTTCTACTTGAAACACCACTGCAGTTTTAGAATATGGCTAGAATAATTAATCTAAATATCATTATTGCAATTAAATTCATAAATTGGTGAAAAGAAATGTGTGAAATAATTATTAATGTATGTTTATACATCTTTACTCTTTTAATCATAAAAACGATTGAAGTAGTTGTACTAATTATATAAAAAAAACTTAATAATTGTCCTTAAAAGTCATTTAATAAGTTATTAACTGATTGAAAAAACCATTTAATCAACACTATTTTACAAACTGTTAATCCTATCAGATAATCAAAATAGTCAACTGAAATTGTTGTCATCAATCTGCTAACACAATCAGTCAACAGCTAACGCCCAAAGCCAATTGCCAAACACCCCCAATTTTGTACCTAAAGTGTAATTACTTTCATTTAATAATGTGTAGTTGAGAAGCTTGAAGTTCGTGCAGAGGAGAAAGAATTAATGAAACCACGAATTCTATATTTAAAAGGAAAGTGATCGACAAAGTTAGTGATACAACGAAAAAGAAAAGTTACTCCAAGGTTAGGAATGAAAAGTTACTCCAATTGAAAAACTTTTTGTTAAGGAATCTTTGAGCTGCGAACTTTTGGAGAGCCGTTTCTAGGGGAAACCTTATGCGGCCATCCCCAACCTCCTTCAAGATTTGATATTCAACCTTTTCTTTTTCAATTAGCAATTTTTTTAGAAGATGGTGACATTCTCTATGCGGTACATGATCGAATCAAAGGTTTTTTAATGCTTCGATCCGCTCTTTTTTAATTTCTCTTTTCGAGAATTTTTGTCTCGCTTCTTTATTGGCCACCACCATTTGAGAATTTCATCTGCTTCATGTGAGTGTGTGGTATGATATTCTTCTAGCAATGTCTAGTGGTTGTGTGTTCCTAATCGGTGTAATTGATTTGGTGAATTTTCATCGTTCATGGTTGGTAAAGTTTTTTCAACCTTGTTGTTCGGATGCTTCAAATACTCGCCCACCACCTCGCTCTGGGATGAAAAAGATGATCAATTGGATCTCCTTTTCGGTGGCTGGTCAAACCGATGCTTCAGAAAATTTCCGCTCGACAGATTTTCTTTTGCTGGTTGCTGGTCAAACCAATTCTCCATTTTCGTTGGCTGGTGAAGCCGGATCTTTTAGTTGTAATTTTTTATTTTCTCTTGGGAGTAGCAAGAAGAGTAGCAAGACTGTTAGACTAAGGTGCTGTTCTGTTCGTCTTATTCTTATTACTTATTACTTATTCTTATTTTATTCAGATCAGATCAGATCAGATCAGAAAAATTCAGATCAGATCAGATCAGATCAGAAAAATTCAGATCAGATCAGATCAGATCAGAAAGATTCAGATCAGATCAGATCAGATCAGAAAGATTCAGATCAGATCAGAAAGATTCAGATCAGATCAGATCAGATCAGAAACATTCAGATCAGATCAGAAACATTCAGATCAGATCAGAAAAGTTCAAACATGATTTATCACTTTTATTATTATATTAATTATTATTATTAATATTGTTATTACTATTATGATTATTATTATTATATAATTATTATTAATAATATTAATAATAATATGATAAAAAAAATAAGATATTAATAATAGTTATAATATTTTAATATAATAATAGTAATATAAATGCAATTATTAAGAAGACTATTATTATTATTACAATATAATAATAATAATAATATGATTAATATTATTATAATATTATATTATAATTATATGTAATTATAATTATAGTTACAATTAAAATTCTTATAATTATAAGTATAATCAATTATAATTATTATAATTATATCTATAATTAATTATAATTATAATTGTAATTAGTTATAATTATAATAATTATAATTATAATTAAAATCATAATTATAATTATGATTATAATTATAATATAATATTATAATAATATAATACTAATTATAATAATAATCATATTATTATTATATTATTGTAATAATAATAATATCGTTATAATAATATTAATTGCATTTATATTACTATTATTATATTATAATATTACAATTAATTTTAGTATAATTATAATTATTATTAATTATAATTATAATAATTATAATTATACTTATAATTATATTATAATTATAATTTATGAATATAATAATTATTTTTATTATAATTATTAATATTATTATTATTATTATTACTATTGTAATTATTTTACGGAGTAATTATAATAATATTGATAACTATAGTTACAATTATAGAGATAAATATTGTAATTATAATTACAATTATAATTATATCTATATTCATAATTAATGTAATAGGTATAAATTTTTTCATTTTAAATTTAATTTTAATAATTATTATTATTATTATAGTTACGATTATGATTATAATTTTATTTAAAATATATTTGTAATTGCAATTATAATAATTATAATTATAATTATAATTATAATTATAATTATAATCATAGAAATATTCAAATCAGATCAGATCAGAAAGATTCAGATCAGATCAGAAGGATTCAGATCAGATCAGAAACATTCAGATCAGATCAGACCAGATCAGAAACATTCAGATCAGATCAGAAAGATTCAGATCAGATCAGATCAGATCAGAAAGATTCAGATCAGATCAGATCAGATCAGAAAGATTCAGATCAGATCAGATCAGATCAGAAAAATTCAGATCAGATCAGATCAGAACTTAAAAAATTCAGATCAGAAACATTCAGATCAGGCGAAGAGAACAGCTTCTAAACTACATTGTTGTCGAGTTAGCGATCTGGTAGGATTTATTGGCTCTGTTCTATTCTATGTCACATCTCATTGTAACCTTAGTCTATTCATTCTCTTGTATCTTTGTTATCGTTTAATACTACCCCCGTCCCGTTGGAATGTTCCCGTTCGGTTTACGATGCTTGACTGACGATAAAGCAACTCGATCCCTGTTCACACTCCGCTTATTTTTAGTAAATAAAATTTACATATTCAGAAACTACATTAAAACCGCTACAAAGCCTGTTCAAGAAAAGTTCAATTTGATAAAAATTTGATATATAAAGTAAAAGATTAGGAGTGACCTAAGTTGACCAATGAATAGTGAAGGGGAACATTCCAACGGGACGGAGGGAGTAATAAATTAGTTATTTGATTTAAAAAAAATTACTCCAATTAAAAAAATTACTCTATTACGAGTATATTCTTAAAATTTAAGTTTCATTTAGTAAGATTACTCCATGAAAAAAAATCGGATTGTCCCACTCCCACACTCCCACACAAATTTCCAGTCCAGGTTCAATGTACGTTTCCAAGCTGACATGTCAATATTAGCCGCCACAGCTTAACCAACGTATAAAAGCACCCATCATGTTCTTCCTCCTTTAATTTACCATATTTTTTTTATTATCACCATGGGAGAGGTGGCAGTAGATCCAGCTTTCATCCAAGAGGTCGAGCACAGGCCAAAGCCCACCACCTCGGAAGCCCAAGGCGTCCCCATCATCGACCTCTCCATACTGACGGGCTCCCCTCCGGCGACCGGCGGCGGAGCTCATCAGCTTCTCGAAGCTCTGGTTTCCGACATCGGAGAGGCATGCAGGAACTGGGGGTTCTTCCAGGTGATCAACCACGGCGTCCCGTCGGAGATCCGGGAGAAGATGGAGCTGGCTTCAAGGCAGTTCTTCGCGTTGACCAGGGAGGAGAAACGTAAGGTGAGGCGGGATGAAGTCAACCCGTTCGGGTATTATGACACAGAGCACACGAAGAATGTGAGGGACTGGAAAGAAGTGTTTGATTTTACTGTCCAGATTCCGACTCTGATTCCGGTCTCCCCTGACCCCAATGATGAGGTGGTCAAGGAGATGACTAACCAGTGGCCAGATTATCCCCCAAACATGAGGTACTCCTCCACTATACTAGCTAGCTGCAAGATACTATACTTTAGTATCCCAAAGGAACTCCAATACGTCAGATAATTTTCATATTTTTTTTTGGTAAAACCTTTCAGCATATTTCTTGTTTTTTTTTTTTTTTTGCGATCAAAGGAGTATATTAATAAAACAACGGAGGTTTACAATCCTCTTTCAAAAGCTCAACAATCTGGAAAGGTGCATCAAGTATTAAAATCATCTCTTCAGTAGGGGTGTGCACGGGTCGGGTTCAGGCGGGTCGGGTTTGCGAACCCTAAACCCGTTCGAGTTTTTTAATTTAAATACTAGGCCCGACCCTTTGATATTTCAAATCAGGTATTTCGAATATTTTTAAGTCAGATATTATCGGATGTCGGTTCGGGTTTCAGATATTTCGGTTATATTAAAAAAAATTATAATTGAATAATTAAAGTGTTTAAATGCCACTTTGACAAAAATTGTACACACTAGTGCACTAAACTTTCAAATTACACAAATAATTTAACACAAATTGCACAAATAATTACACAAATAATTGAACACAAGTATTAATTTAACATATTCAAAGTATACACTACATAATTTAATATATTTCGGATATTTTGGTTATATCAAAACACATTATAATTGGATAGTTAAAGTGTTGGAATGCCACTTTAACAAAAGTTGTACACACTAGTTTACTACACATTCAATTTACACAAATAATTTAATACAAATTGCATAAATAATTACACAAATAATTGAACACAAGTATTAATTTAAATATTCAAAGTACACACTAACATATATTTCGGATATTCGGGCGGGTCGGGTTGGGATTTCACAAACCCTACCCGCCACCCGGTCTAGGCCCAATACTAATCGGATTTTCGGTTTCGGGTTTTTCGGGTCGGATATCCACTTCGGTTCGGATAATATCCGAAAAAATATCGGGTTTTTCGGGTCGGATCGGGTTTTGCTGAGCCCTACTCTTCAGCATTATCCTTAGCTAATTTAGCTAGTTGATGAGCTACCTGGTTACCCTCCCTTCTAACCAAACTGAATCGTGCATCAGAGAAAACAGAGACCAGGTCTTTCACCTCATGTAGCAGAATTCCAAAGCGTGAAGCATCTCTTCCTGGATTACACAAGCCGGTCGTGAGTGATGTAGAGTCGCCTTCAATAATGATTGGCATGTTAATCCAGGCTTTTGCAATCTGAACCCCTTTTTCACAAGCTAAGATTTCAGCTTCCTCTGCGTTAGAGCAATTCGGAAGTCTGCTCCATGCTGAAATGAGTACTTCTCCCCTACAATTTCGAATGATGCTGCCCGCTGTCGCTTCTCCCGTTTCCAACTTAAAACTCGCATCTGAATTTAGCTTTGCCCAACCTTGAGGGGGAGGGTACCAATGGAAAGACAAAGAATCAGGAGCTAATTGGTCATGTATGCCTCCAGAATTGTCGTTGCCTTTATTTAAGTAATGTTACAGATGACCAGACGATTCCAGATAGCTACACAAGAAGCCAACACTTGACCGAATTGTAGCCTTTCCATCCCCAAATACCAAATCATTCCGCAGGTGCCAAGCTTGCCAGAACAAGAACAGTAAGCGAATGCGCATCCCTTTATCTACCCGAAGCAGTAGATTTAGAAACCATTCCGGTCCAGTGTACTTAAAACAATCTTCAGGAGGTAGCTCCCCTTGGACTGTATCTTAAGGCTCTTACTTTTGTGCATTCGACAACAGCATGGAAACCATTTTCAATTCCATACCCACAGATTGAACATGTACCGATCGGTGACAGCGTTCTCCGTTGCCGATTCGCCTGTGTGGCTAATGCCTCACGTGCCAGCTTCCAACCAAAGATGCCAATCTTTTGTGGGACTTTAGCTTCCCACACAACTTTCCAAACATTCCGGACTTCCGGTCGCCATTGCTTGCTGTACTGCTTTCACCTTTCCTTTGTTCCCATAACCTCTTTGAGATAGCAAGAATATAAGCACTCTCTACCGTAAAAAGGCCGTTGTTGTTCATATTTAAAATAATTTTGTAAATGTGGAGTATCACTCAACAAGTTTGACAAACTATTTTGGAGCGAGCAGATTTTAATCATTATATATTTAAGTATTTCGTGATTCAATAACCATAAACTAATATTATAGTTCAAGGATGTTGATCGACTTAGCTAACAGTCTAACACATATACTAAAGTAAGAATAAAGTAGGAATGATTTAGAACCACAAAAACTTTACCAAATAAGGTATGTGACAATCTTAGCGGGACGGATCGAAATGGTAGAATGGGACAATCATAGCGGAACGGAGGGAGTAATAAAGTAGACTAAAAAATATAGTTATTGTATCATTGCCCTTTAAATTACAAACTATTATATTGCATCGGTAGTTTAATCCAATTGATTTTATCGGACGACTTATCTATTTATACATGTAGTATGATACATTTGAAGAAAATTAAATGATTTTATTGAAAGAAAATGGATCGCCCTTGATGCAAATGAACCTTCTTGAGAGGAAGATGGTCGAAATAAATAAAAATTACACGAATGGAAATAGACATAAGAGAAAATCAACAAGCACCGAACAAAACTACACTAAACTACACTAAAACTTAATCACATATTTCACAAGTAGCAAATCATATTTTTAATATTGTTTGGTTAGATTTAGTTTAAGATATATGTACAAGTATATATAAAAAGAAGATCAATTTATATTACGTGTGTATAAATATGCAATTATAGATAAAATTTGACAAAATACTTAATTAAATACTCCGTACTCCGTAGGAGTTAAATAAAACATTATTTCGTGAATATTTTATCCTTTTATTCTTTTAATAAGTTTACATAAATCCTGTATATTTTTTTATAAAAAAAAACTTAATCCCATTTTAGAATTTTTCCTATGTTTAACTCTTACTCTACTCTGAACAATATCCTATAAAATTTTAGATGTATATAGGGGTTCGGTTAGGCCTCGGTTCACCCACATTTGGAAAAGAACTTAAATCCTACGTAATAGTGTAGAATTAATTAGCATTGATTATTAGTTAGTATCATAATTGTATTTGTCAACTTATTTCATTGTAAATATATTGTCAGGGCTACCAGCCTGGTTAAGCCTGCTTATTATTCTCAAATGATATCAAGAGCCTAGGTTCTTACCTATCCCCCCAAGCAATGGCTTCCTCTACCGCCCAACCCCCACAGTTGCGTCGATCACCATGGCAGCACCGCCGTCTGTCAGCATCAATTTTAATTTTGTGTAAAATGTATCCAAAGAAACCTTTATACCCCTGCCCAATGCTTAATTTTTGTGTAAAAAATTAATATGTCAAGAATTGCTATCTTATACTCCGTACTTTTTACATTTTTGTGTATAATAGCTAGCAAGAATTATGTTGTTTCACACTTCATTATCGTTTCACACATTCATTACATCATTGAATTAACACAATGAAAATTATTGTAATCCTCTTTTAATTTGTTAGGGAAGTGTGTGAAGAGTATGCAAGAGAAGTACAAAAGCTTTCTTATAAGTTATTGGGACTCATATCGTTGAGCTTAGGGTTGCCAGAGAAGCGATTGGAGGGATTCTTTAAGGACCAAACAAGTTTTGTGAGGGTGAACCACTACCCACCTTGTCCCGCCCCTAACCTAGCTCTTGGAGTAGGGCGTCATAAGGATGCAGGGGCATTGACCATTCTGGCTCAAGATGATGTTGGTGGGCTCGAAGTGAGAAGGAAAATTGATGGAGAATGGGTTTTTGTCAAGCCTACCCCAGATGCTTATATCATTAATGTTGGCGACATTATTCAGGTATCATTCTTTATTTCTTTAACTAGATTGTTAAAGGATATATCTATTTGTACTACACGTCATTTCTACACATCATGATTTTATTCGTGTCCCATGGTTATATGTGTTACTGTGTACGGTCACTTCGTTAAAGAAATTACACAACTTTTTAAAAAGTGTGTGGAACTGTCTATGTAGCATGTAAAATATGTGTGTGCATGCCCGTACACACCAAATCTTGTACAAGTAGAACGGCTCATTGTTAAGAGCCATTTGAAAAGGTTTGGATTGAAAGTTGCGCGTTTTCATGATGCACAACTTTTTGTGTTTAAAAGCATTTTGGTGTTAAAACTTTGAAGAATTAGTGCTTGTTGAAGCATTAGTTCTAGAGTCGTGCTAGAGGTTCATACACTCTTACAAAAGTGGCCAATATAGGTGACATCTTATTGTTTAAGACATCACATCTCTTTTACATCAAACATTCAAATGTGATTGCAATATCACATCACTCGTGTGTAAGGTTTTTTGTTAGTTTGTTTGTACTTATAACATTTTTCTGGTCTCGAACAATTTTAAAATTTACATAATACTCTTTGTGCATAATGAATAGAAATGAAAGAAGTGTTTGATTTGGTCTAGCACTAACATAACCATAAAAGACATTTTGAATGAGTCCTTCTAAGGTGTCTCTAGGGATACATCTAAGTGTATCTCACAGTACCCAGTGCAAAATTTACTCCCTCCATCTCTAAATATTTGATTTTTTGTCATTGTAATTAAAAGTTAACAAATAATGTATTTATATAGAAAATTGTTTATGGTAATACTCATAGAAATTTAAAAGTTTTACGGAGTAATAAATTACTCATACCAACAAGGCGTATCTTCTTTTAAGGAAGTTCATTTGCTAATAACTCTAAGTTAAGCATGCTTTCATGGGGTTGTCTTGAGATGAGTGACATCATGAAAATTTTCTCATGGCGCGCATGAATGAGGACAAAGTACACGGTAAAGGCCTGTGTTAGTTTGTTAGAACAATATTGAGTTTGGAGGACATTCAGGAGTAACGACCCCCGGCCCTGCAGGGTCGGGACGATGTTACACTTTTATAATACAAAAATGATATGAAAATGTTTTTATGTTTAAAAGTACTATCATAAAAGTATAAAATTTATATTTTCACAAAAATATATTAATAAAAATCAATAGTCGAACTGTCAATGTTTAACGTTGTCAACTTGAAAAGTCAAATAAATGGACGAGTAGTACATCCCAAAAAACGTAGCAATAAAGTTATGCGAGTTCTAACGTACATGGAGCATGACTTAATTTTCACATTGCATAGTGTCAACACACTAAAGTGTATCCATATTAGCCCTTTATCACAATTGCATTCAAATAAAGAAAATATCATTCGTAACTCCTCGTTTTAGATTTAGGATTGCCCTGAGCTTTATCAAACACTAAACACTAACCTGAAATTAACACAATCTTGAGAGTAAAAACATTCCAAGCAAAATTAGTTTCTAATATAATGTAAATGCAAAGAATAAATTAAAGTATAAGTGTGTATGATGATAATAACCAGGTTTGGAGCAATGACAAATATGAGAGTGTGGATCACAGAGTTAAGGTAAACCCTGAGAGAGAGAGGTATTCGATCCCGTTCTTCCTCAACCCTGCACACTATACTTCAGTGGAGCCTCTTGATGAACTAGTCAACGCGTTCGACGACAAAAATCCTGCAAAGTACAAGGCTTATAACTGGGGAAAGTTTTACACCACTCGAAAGACCAGTAACTTCAAAAAGCTTGGCGTTGAGAACATTCAAATCTATCATTTCAAAATTGATCAACAGCAGCCCAAGCTAGTTGCTCCTTAGGTCTATATGTGTAAGACATATAGCCGTTTGATTTTAAAGGCATTGAGCATGTATTCCTGCTGGAATCATTATTATGTACATAAATAAGCACTTACTGAAGTGCACAAACAAGAAGCAGCGAGAATCAAACTTCGTAATCGATCATTTCTTTGTTATCTAAATCTAAATTAATGAATAAACTAATGTATGTGTATTGGGACATTTTCACATGGATTTAGATTTTCTGGTTAAGGATAATCGACCTGATAATTTACCAAGTCTGGTCTGATTAGTCTTGTAAGTGTGATATAAATCGAGAACATGATAAAGTCGCGTGTTTTCTACATTTCGCAATTATTTGTCAAACTAATCAAATCAATATATATATATATATATATATATATATAGGTTCATGTGAGAACTTAATCTTAGGAGAGTAAAAAAGAATTAATGAGGACCCTTGGATTGCACCATTATTATAATCAATTAAATAATCCGTATAAGGCTAAATTAGTAATTCTAATTTCTTTCCATAAATGACACCCTTTAATTTAGGAGTGATAATATTGATCACTTCCATTACGTTTTTACCTTGCCAGGCCATATCTAATTTCATTCTTCATCTTCGTCCCATCTTCATTTTTTCCCCCTAATCTTATGCATATCCTTCATCTTCTTCACACAAGCTCTATGTCTCTCTGAACAATATCACCTCCTATACAAGGATCGTTGGTAAGAAAGTTTATTTGCTTATATTTATTAGTTTTGTTTGTGAATTTTGCTATAAAATTTTGTTTATATCCACGAATCAAGTGCTTGTTTAATCAACTTTTCTTATAGTTCGTTCTTGTCTTCTTGATGATTTATTTGCTTGTGACAGATTTTGACACTTGAAAATGGTTCTCCGTTGTTAATTTCTTCCTACACCTGAAAATTTCACATATATTTAAATGATGATGGTTGTTAATTGAATGCAAAATATATGTTTGTTCTTGCACTTTTACACATTAGCGTTGCATAATTTTTTTATTCGTGGATAGGAACTAACCTAATTTTGTGATTTGTTGTTTTGCACTAACATTTAGTATGTGGTGTACCTATATTATCATTTGACACATTTTACACCTTTAATATGGAATAATTTCATGATAGATCTATTTAATTCTAAGATAATAATGATTTATCAACTAAACTTTTGATGCACTTACCATACTTTGTTCATGCACTTTTCGTTATTCTTCTATTTTAGTTTTGTTTTTGCAGATACACGTGACATCAGGAGATATCATTATAATGGAATTACCATGAGGCTTTTGGAAGAAAAGTGCATTTCATTTTGTAAAAAGAGTCAATGTAAATTAAAGTTTTAGATAGTGTGTAATATAATAGTGCACTTGTGTATGTATTTACAATGCACATTATAAAAGTTCATTTTATTTTGTGAAAAAGTGTATTTTATTTTGTAAAAAATGCCAACGTATAAACTTCAAAAGTGTAATAATATAATGCACTTTTGTATGTATTTAAAATGCACATCATAGTTGTTAGCTTATACTCTAGTATTTTCATGTTCATTTTTATTTAAAACATGTATGGATGTGCACAATTGCATGCATAAAGTGTATGTTTATTTAATAAAAGTTGCAAACTAATGACATAAGAGTGCAACTTACAACATTGCAAATTAATTTACAACGTAAGAATGGAATTACCATGATGCATTCTCAACATCATCTCTCCTAAGAATACAAAAATATTAAAGGCTTTAATTAAATTGATGTTGCATAATATTCCTATTAAAAGTGTAGCTAATATGCATTGGAGTGCACATAAAAAGTATAGGTGAATGGGACATTGTATTTGAAAAATGATTAAACAAGAAAGAGATGCAGAATTCGTATGATTGTTCTTTTATAATATTAGTTATCTGATTAGATGTGGGAATTCTAATTATAATAATTGCACATTCAAACAAAATATATATTAATATTCAAATGAATGCCTGCATATAACTTTGAATAAGAGTGCATGCGTTTAACATAGGAGTGCAAATGGAGAAACCATGCATTTAAAGAGTAAAACACCATACGTGAAAGAACTTTAAAATTGGAAAGAAAATTAAATACGATAAAAAATTATTAAAATAAATAATAAAATAAATGACTCTAAGTATGAAGGAGATTACTCCGCATTAATTACTATCCTATTTATTAGGAATACTTCCTATTTTGATGCCATGTACGTGCCAACCACTCTAATTGAGTTTTACCATTGTATCCCTCAATTAATATTTCGTAGCATGTTGCCTTTTTAAAATTCTATTCCCTACGCAAATTGTGGACGAACAGTTATGTTTAAGAAAAAGATCTTGACCATCGGATTAGAATAATTAAAGGTCCGGTTTCATTCTTTTTTACTCTCCTAAGAGGGTGTTCTCACAGGAACCGCACCCTATATATAAGGGATGAGATCACATACAAACAATGCTTCCCATACAAAATGCTAAGCAATCACATTCGTCCGATTTAGGCAAATCAAAGGCTGAAGATATGTTACACACCGTAACATGGTGCGCTGCGTAGGAGGGCACTGCAAACAAAAAACAAACGCTTAGTAAGTAAGGATAACAAAGTAAATTGATAAATTTTAAATGGGAACCGTCAAAATATGAATAAGGAAGGAAATCACCAAAACTACGCTAATCCCCACTACGATTCCATCCCCCCATGAATAGCAAATCAAAAAACGAAATATGCAGAGGTTTGTCCAAATAGTTACTGCACCAAGGAACGAAGGTCTAAGAAGCACGAAGCTTTCCCTGTGAGCGGCAATAGCTCGACGGTCAACGAAGGACGGCGGCTGTGAACATCAATGGCGGTTTAAATATAATTTGCGCTTATAGCTTCACTCCAAGAAGAACACGCAATGTGACAAAATGCTCTGGCGTGTGAAGAAGGTAAGATTTTTTTGTATTGTTAGATTAATATGTTTGCATGGACGTTTTTTGATTTGATATGCACTGACAGAGTTTTGTGGATGCACATGGCCTGAACATCAGATTGAGTGAATTGTTGTTTAATTTCTTTGATAATATGGAGTTGCACTTGGTTCAATGAAGTGTGCATCTTAAGGTTCAGGGAAGTGCATATTGCTTAGGAATGTGGGTTTTTGTGTTCGTGATTTTTATAAAGTTTAGGAATTTGGGTTTTTGTGTTCGTGATTTTTATAAAGTTGATTTTTGTAATATGAAGTGTGCATCTTAAGGTTCACTGAAGTGCATATTGGTTAGGAATATGGGTTTTTGTGTTCGTGATTTTTGTAATGTTCATTTTTGTAATCTGAAATGTGCATCATAAGGTTCAGTAAAGTGCATATTGGTTAAGTATGTGAGTTTTTGTGTTCATTATTTTTGTAATGTTGCTTTTGGTAATCTGGAGTGTGCATCTGAAGGTTTAGTGAAGTACATATTGGTTAGAAATGTGGGTTTTGTGTGGATTTAATATGCAAAATAGTTTAGGTAAAAGTGGAATTCAATGTTAACTGTGGATGTTGTGTATCAGAGTTAAAATGAACACTAAGAAATGCTAGGTGCAGTTCAGTGGAAGGAATGGTGTCTGTAATTGAGATTTGTACATATGAAGGTGCATATGAATGTTGATTTAAGAGTGAATGTTGATGTTTGTGTGATGGAGTTAATATGCATATGAATGTTGATTTAAGTGCATTTGAAGGTGTTATTAAGTGCATTTATTGATGAATTCCAGTATTATAACTAATCTTACAAATGAAGTGGGAATTGGAGAAAACCGTGAAATAGTACTGCAAAAGAGAAAGAAAGCCGTAGCACGTGGGAGTAAGATGGTAAAGAAGAAAAAGGTGATTAGTAAGGGGAAACAAGTACTAGTGCAGCCTGATGGTGAAAGTTAGAAAATATATAATTTGATTGTTTAAACATGGTTTGTACTACTGAAATGGATTTTGACATGTGATTGTTGTTTTAGGAGGCAAGATTAGTGCTCTAGTGCAATTACATTCCAAGATTGAGAATTAAACAAAAGGAATTATGTTTGCGGTGATAGGAAATACGAAACAAAGCAAGAAATAAATTCCTAGGTGAGAAATAGTAAATAGCTAGTGTATTGAATCTGCTATGGTGTATTTATGAGAAAGAATTATCCTCCATTACAGGTTCATTTGAACAAGACACTATGGGTCTTGATTTGATGCAAAAAGAGGTTGAAAGAAGATTAAAAAAGGAAAAGGCAAAAGTTGTTGTAAGGAAGAAAGCAGGGAGTAGAGCAAGGGGTACAGGTCAAGTTTAGATTACAACCAAACTGCATATACTATGTATTGTTCATCCGTATTTCGAAGATGTGAACTTTGATTACATTACATGGTGCAAATACTTATAACATGATGTGCATATTCAGTTAGTGCCGTTTTCATTGAACTCTACATCTAAATGTGCAGGAGTTAGGGATGCAAGTTGAAACAATAGCGGTGTGCAACAAAGTAGGGAAAGGAGGAGTGGAAGGCTAAAAAGGGAGTGGAAGCCTTACGCGAGAAGTACATCTTGGCAATTCTCCTTAATTAAAAGAATGAGTACGTGCAGTCAAACATGACAAGGGAGCACCAAGCAATGAATGAATTCATAGTGATATTTGCATTTGATATCAATTTGTTTTAACATTACAGTTTTAGAATGACAGATTTGCAGTTTAAAATTAAAGGTTGTTTTATGCTTAATTTTGGTGTGTGAAACTTGACGTTGAATACAATTTGTTTTAATGAATATTTGAGGGTTACATGCATTTTTTAAATTTGATTGTTGCTTGAAGTTCAATGAAATGCATAAAATACAATAGTTCCAAATAGTCATAATTTTTACATGGGATACTCTACTGTCAGTGTAAAATATAACACATTGAATACGAAGACACAAATTTTGTAGCACATATAATTCAAAATAATTAGTCATGCAACAGATGTAAAGCTGATGTGCAGTTCAAAATATGTACGTGTGAAAATTAAGTTATAATTACAAAATCAATAAATGTCATGAAATTATTAAGTCAATGGACGGTGAGATGTGTAAATGTGTACATTTGTTGTTACAAAAAAAAAATTGTATGTGTATTGAATGATAGCAACAATTATGAGAAAGCACCAAAGTATGGACAAACAAATGAAACATAATACAATTAGTAGTGGCTAATGTGCAACTACAGGGTGCACATCAATGTATTTAAATATGCATATAAATTGTGTGTACAATGCAGTAAAACACGACAAAATATGACACATAGCATACAAAGACACACATTTTATAGCACATAGAATTCAAAATAATTAGTAATGCAACAAATGTAAAGCTAAGGTGCACTTCAAAATATTTACATGTGCAAATTAAGTTATAATTAAATAGTCAATAAAATTCGTGAATTTTTGTAGTCAATAAATGGTGACATGTGTGAATGTGTGCATTTAGTGTTACAAAAATATTGTATGTATACTTACTAATAAAAACAATTATGAGAAAACACCAAAGTATGGAGAGACAAAATAAATGCAATACAATTAGTATTGGCTAATCTACAACTACAAGGTGCACATGAATGTATTTGAATATGCATATAAATTATGCATACAATGCAGTAAAGGTCTGACCGAGATGCACACTTGTAAAACATAAAACAATATTCATGACCAAAATTTGTTAACAATGTACATCCACCGCGATAAAATCAAAGAAATTACAGTAATGACTAACAACCATGATCTTAAACAATCATATTCATTCAAGGGACAAATCCGGCTATCGTGATGGTCCATCTCATTGCACGAACGACAAAGTCTCTTGGGACATTTAGATTCTTGAATAGAAACTTCTTTGGAAGACTTGATCCTACGTCGTGAACCTTTATTCCTGGCTTGTTGAGGAGAATGAACCGTGATAATAGAAGGCACATCAGAACCATAATAGGACTCAATTATTGACTTCTTCGTTGATGTTTGTGCACCCCAGCAGAAAAATATGAACTACAATTAAACGAAGTAAACGTACAACATAAACATTCTAGTGCACCATGACATAAATGTAGAACATAAACAAAGTAAAATTAAAATCTATAGATGTAAAACGTACTCCATTGAGTCCTCTTGCATGCAAAATGAAGAACATAAACAAAAAACATGAATTGCGCAGATAATGAATGTGACAGTAGCAACTCTTAGGCAGATTATTTTGTATTAAAACAGAGCCCTGTGAACGCAGTGTTTTTTGAATTTAAACAATGTTTTAGGGAGATTTTTTGGTATCCTAACAAAGCTCATAGAACCATACCAGATTCCGATTCCATGGCGTTTGACGACATAGTGATTAACCAGCCCTGCATCGTAACGTGAAAGGAGAGAAGCAAAATCAGAAGCGCGAGGATGAGTCGCAGGATGTGGTCTTGATCGCAGTTATGGAAACAGAGGTATAGAGGTATTAACGGAAAGAG
The DNA here is from genome assembly GCA_945859915.1 of Cuscuta epithymum. Taxonomy (NCBI): domain Eukaryota; kingdom Viridiplantae; phylum Streptophyta; class Magnoliopsida; order Solanales; family Convolvulaceae; genus Cuscuta; species Cuscuta epithymum. Next base: position 4,367,541 of record CAMAPF010000938.1, read on the forward strand.
ATATGATAAAGTGATCGTGATTCTCTTTCCATGGTTAGAGGAAAATCAAATGCCCAAAACACCCTCAAGACACTTAAGGTTTTGGGCTTAAAATTAAAAGAGGCTCTCGGAAACATGTTTAGATGGATGGCTAGGATCATTTTGTATTTTGTAAATTAAGTTGGGTTTGTATATGATCCCAACTCTATATATATATATATATATATATATATATATATATATATATATATAGGTTCAAATAAGAATATCATCTAGGGAGAGAAATGAGAAAGAATTACAACCCTTGGATCATCTTTTATTATTATTTTCGACCAAGGCTAATTGAGTAACTTTCATTTCTCTTTTAATGCATGCACATTAATTGGCTTATCCATTTAATTACGTAGGTATAATTTTCCTTCCTTTCAGGATTCTTACCTTTTAACTTCTATACGTAGCTTAATTATTCTCCATCTTAAATCATGCATAGAATTTTCTTTAATTAGATTAAAGCTTAATATTACAATTATATTTAATAATCATATTCAGCTTGGTTTTTGTTTTTCTTTCTCTATTCGGACTTATTATTTTCAATCAAACTATGCACTTTTAATATATCAATTTTGCATAATGTCACATTTGATTATGATCAATTTTGCATAATGTCACATATGATTATGATGAATATTAATAATATAAAAAAAGAAAAAAGAAAAAAAAATAACTTTACACACTTGTGTACGGTTACTCACACTTTATTAAAATGAAATAGATATAAATATCATCAATATGTCAAGTTTATTTGATCGCAATTTTTTCAAAGTATTATGGTGCACAAATTGATTTTTTATAATGCAACTTCATGTTTTACATGGTGCATAAGCGAATTGCATAAATAATGTTCAAGTGTGCACAAATGCACGAAAAAGGTGCAAAGCGGTTCAATGGAAAGTGCAGTTAAAAAAAGTGCAAGCTATTCTAATAACAAGTGCATGAGAGATTCCAATTGAAAATTTGGTACATTTATACGTTTTACACTTTTAATAAATTATTAAAAACCAAATAAATCCACTCTTTTTAGGCTAAGTTGCATATATAATTTTTTATATTGCAACATTTTGTTCTACACACTGCACAAGCGAATTACATAAATAATGTTCAAAAATGCACAAATGCACGAGAAAGGTGCAAAGCAGTTCAATAAAAAGCGTCGTTCAAAAAAGTGCAAGATATTTAAATAAAAAGTGGATGAGAGATTCTAGTTGAAAATTTGGTACATTTAAACGTTCTGCATTTTTAATAAATTATCAAAAATCAAATAAATCCACTCTTTATAAAACGTGAAAAATAAATAATGGTGCTGATTTTTTAATTTCAAATAGCACTTTTTATGCAATTACGTTGCACCCATCTCACACATTTTTTAAAGTCATATTTGTACATTAAAAATTGAGCTTTTTTAATCTCTAACAAGCTTTTAATGAAAATTACTTTAACTTTCGGACTTTTGAGATTTGTTGCATTTAATGAGTTGAATAATATGGAAAGTATACATTTTCAAACAGCCGTATATGAGATTTGCTTTTACTCTAATACCCTTACGTGTCTTTACATTTCAATTCAAATGAGTTGAATTTATTGCTTTCCTTTCCTATCCCAAATTAATGGATAAGCGTGCATTGATTTTAGTCCATCTGATTGAGATAATTCAAGGCTAGATTTCATTCTTATTTCTCTCCTAAGGCTCCTTTCTCACCTGAACCGTTCCCTATATATATATATGTAGAATAGAGATCAAATACAAACCATGCTTAATTTACAAAGTACAAACTTATCTTGACCATCCGATGAGTTGATCTAAATGATATAAAGGCAAGGTGGCATTTTTGTAATAAAACCTAACTTTTCTAGGGTGCAACTCATTGAACGTTAATGTGCAACTGCTATTTTATGACTATATAATATGCAATACTTTGAACCTCAATATGCAATGCAAATAACGTCAAGGTGCATCGTACAAATATTTGCACAATAATATATAAACCCTTCTTAATATACAAACTACAAACTAATCATGGTCCTCCATCTTAATTAGATTACCTCATGGTTGATCATTCAATTGATGGGCTAAGTAGTCTTTTTGGTTTATTTTTATTTTTGGAAAAAATCATATTCCTTAATTTCCCTAACCAATTTCCATCCACGTTCATTGATCAACATCCATCGCCACAAACACACGCCGTCTCCATATTCATCTCCATTTCTATCTTCACCTCCATCGTTATATCCATCTCCATTCATTCCTACACAATTCTATTCCATCTCCAAACTTTTCTTCATCGCTCATGATATTAATTGCTCTTGTTTTTTAGTTTATAGCCACCATTAATAGAGAACTTATCTACAACATAAGTAATTGTTCTCTGCTTTGGTTGTAACTCTATCTCCATCTTCATCTCTATCTCCTTCTCCATGAAATCTTGCACGTTGATTTTTTTAATTTTCCATGACATTCATCAGATTTTGACGTTTTTTTTATTTGAATCCATTGTTTTTGAACAATTATTTGAATCCACTATTCATGCCAGAAAGAAACATATTTTTCCATTATGAGATTTATCATATTTAACGTTTTGACTTTTCATCATCATGAATTCATCAATTTCGTATTTACGCAAAAAAAGATGTCTAAATATTTCTACCTTAATGTGCCAGAAACATTATGCATTTTGTGACCTCATGAATTTAGTATGCATGTCCAACGAGTATACAATGCAGATGCCATAGCGATAAGATGCAGTATGAATTTCTAAAATGCACATATAATCTTACTAAAATGCAATAAATGAACTTCTAAATGCACATGGCACAATGATAAAATGCATCATATGAACTACTAAAATGCAGATGACAAAGCGGTAAGAGTAGTATAAACTTCTTAAGTGCACGTATTGTTTTACTAGATGCAATATACGGACTTGTAAAATGACCGTATCCGAAAATTAGTATGTTTGTCAGTTGAGTATATAATGCAAATGTCATGACCATAAGATGTAGTATGAACTTCTAAACAACACATATTATCTTTCTAAAACAAAATATACAAAATAAACTTTTAAAATAGATGTCATAATGATAAAATGCAGCATATGAACCACTAAAACGCGGATGCCATAGTGATAAGTTGCAATGCGAACTTATAAAGTACATATATCATCTTACTGAAATGCAATATACAGACTTCTAAAATGCATATGTTATAATGATAAAATGCACTATATGAACTACCTAAATGCAAGATAGACATATTTTATCACTATTTAGTTCTAATATGAGTTGTTGAGATATTATAAATATATAATGCTCATATGGTAACCTAAATATGCACATCCAGTAACTTTAATATGCACATCTCGCAAGCTTAATATATTATGCACGTTCCATAACCCTACTATGCAGTGCTAAAAAATGAACGGTTAATTAGGAAGTGATTATTTCCGAAAATCAAATTATTTATTTAATTACTGAAAATTAATTATTAATTAGTAATATTTAAAATGGGAAAGTTATTTTTCAATTTAAAAATGCAAAACGTGGGATTCCATGCATAGAGAAAATGTGCAATTTTCCTTATTAAAACTTATAAGGAGAAACTATGCAACCTTCCATATTTAATTTTCTTTTATTTTGACGGTTGTAATAGAAGTGGTAGATTAGCATAAATGATGAGATTGGGTTCTATTTTATTTCCTATTTTAGATTGACCGTTCCTTTTCTCTAAAGTTAATTTACTTTTGTATCCTTTCCCATTAACTGAACGTAGTAGTGGTACAACTATATTTGATTCCATGTATCTCACCTTACAAACTCATACGGTGTGTGCTATATGCACAACCATCGATTTGGCTAATCTGGACGTACGTGAATAGTTTGTAGTTTGCACTGGAAGCCTGGTTTGCATGTGATCTTCTCCCTATATATAATATACTAGCATTTCCTCGCGCAAGGTGCGAGAGCTTTTGCCCAATGTAAAGTCATGATCCTTTTGTTAGAGTATTATATGTGATATTGTTGTGAGGATTTCTTATAGTGTATGAAAATACCCTATACTTAACATGAATTTTACGATCAATTATATTCTCAATTCACCAACTATAGTGTGGAAATTTTGATTATATTTTCCAAAGCTATTTGTTTATGTGAAATGTCTAAAAAATTTTCTTTTATTTATCAAATACTTGAATTGACATAAGGTTTTTTTTAGTAGTGTTATCCAGTAATAAAAAATTATGTGGATAATGAGCTGGTATAAGCATAGATGTACATGTTGGGGGAGCTTCGAAGTATAAAAAACTTTTCAGATGATCAGTGTTCTACAAGCAAATGAATATAATGTCTGGAGTTGGTCTCAACTATAGGGGTACATCATCTTTCAATAATAGTCTCTCGTAATCAGGCAACGGTTGTTCATATATATTTAATAAAGGAAATGTATGTATAATAATTCGAAGTATGACCGTTCTATAACGTTTTATTCCTGGTCCCTATATAATAAATTGAAAATGTTGCAAATAAACTGATAAGTAATACTCCATCTCTTTCTATATTAAATTCTCTTATATGTATACTTTTATTATTGATATATTTCATTACATGCATCACTTTCCTATTTTTGTTGTAAAATTTTCGTCTATATATACATAAATCTTCTACTTTTCCCACCTTTTATCACATGTTCATACATTTTCGTCTTTAGTGCATCTATGCATATATAGATGAAAAATTTACAACAAAAATAGGAAAGTGATGCATGTAATGAAATATATCTATAAAAGTATACATTAAAAGAAATCGGTATGTAGTGCATCTATATAAACTTGAAAGCTATCCAACATAATTTTGGCAATCGTGAATTTTGGCAATACAATTCTTAACAGCGGTTTAACCCTGGGATGGTCAGTAGTGAAGGAATTTCCGGTTTTTTTTGAAGATAACGGAAGAAGAAATTATACGGGATAAGGCCGTAAGGGTAGAGAAAGAATATGAAGAATGGAGTCCAAGTTTTTAGTAGCAATGTACATGCTCCTATGCACACCATAGATTGACATAAATGAGGGATACTAACCTGTATTCAAGATTATATAATGTTGTTAGATGTTAGATATCCACACACAAATCATGCAAATTAATTTAGTCTAACTTCTTATTTAAAGAATAGGGAAAGCCAAGATATGCACAAAATATATACTCCGTATTAGACATACAAGCTATTGGGTCTTTTAATCTCTTAAGCAATGCCTAGGCTTTGTTTGTAACCACTTGTGCTTAAATAAAAGTACTTTTTGGGAAAAAAGTGATTATTAATAAAAGTTGATAGTATTTGGTAAAATAATTGCTTTTTGTGTAATAGAATAGGTAAAAAGTAGATTCTACACGGAAGCCGAGAAAGTAAAAGTTGGTAATGTTTGGTAAAATAAGTGTTTTTTTCTTAAAAAAAGCCAAAATCACTTTTCTTAAAAGTGATTGCAAACAAGCCCTCATTGGCATATTGGGAAGCAGTGGTGTAGCCAGATGTACTTATTAGACTAAACCAATATAAATAATTTATTTGGTGACCTTTTCGCAGCAATATTTAAATATTTTTTAAAACATGGCCCCTCCCGAGGTCCACGTTGAAAAGTGTCCTTTTTATTACAACTTATGTTTAATACTAGTATCATTTTTGTTGTAGGACATTAATCTGTCTATTGTGGCTACAAATTCTTTCGACATTGATATCATATTAAAATTCAATATTTTAGAATATGAGATCAATTTGATAAGAGCGGAAACTAAAAATCTGAAATCTTATATTTGTGGAATTATATACATACTCTAAAACCACAAATTTTCCTCCATTAATTATATTTTAGAGAATGAAAAAGAAAACTACATGCACCGACCTTTTCTCTCTTTTTCCATTATTACTTACACTTCACTTGACGATGGCGATCCGGAGAAAATCCCAACAACTGACGGGGGCAATCCGAATTTAAGGGTCTATGAACTTTTTAAAAGATGTATGACTTATCCATAGACTTTTTTGAAAACCACATATTAAAAAAAGAAACAATGACAAATATATGACTCAAATAAAGGTAATACACATAAATATGATTTAGTTACTACCATGGTAATTTTAGTGATCATGATTGTGTTCAACTCTATTACTATATAATGACTATGCATAATAACTATGGTAATATTTTTGTCCACTAGTTGTATTTCAGTCATATTTAAAGAAAATTCTCTTAAAAAATCATACACAATCCATATCAAACTTTGGACACGTATACCGTACAATCGGCTATACGGTGAGCACCGTACAATCGATGTCATTTTCGTAAAATAAGTGAAAATCGTGGTTTCAGTTAAATGAACATTAATGTACTTTTAGTGAACATCAAATCTGTTCTAGTGAGTATTGAGGGTGCAATAATGAACATCTTGATATCAACTTTATATCTTATAATTGACTTTGGTTTTCTTATTTTTTTTAAAATATCTACAATTAACACATTGAATTCAATGTAATATTATACTACCTCCGTCCGTTAAAACTTTGTCAAGTTTGACCGGCACGAGGATTAATAAAATAAAAACTGTGTGGTTGAGGTTTGTGCAAATTAACTGAAATCACAAATTCTTTACTTAAAAGAGAAAGTGTCAAAGTTAGTGGGACATCCAAAAAAGGAAAGTTGACAAAGTTTCAAGGGACGTACGGAGTACTTTTGAAAGATGAAAGAATATGGAATTTTAAAATGAGTATTACACTAATACCAAATGAGTATACATAAATTACGAAATGAGCATCGAAAAATTAAAAAAACTCATTTTATAACTCTACTACGCTCAATATTTCATTTGTGTATGCTCATACCAGTAAAACTACATATATCTACAACAAAATCGCCATACACCGCCATAGACTAACCGGAAATTGCCATATGTTGAGGTCCGTCGCTCGTCGTCTGTGATTGCAATTGTTCACCAATTGCAAGAAGTCACTGGTCCTTCGCCTGTTGCTTGTCGTCGGAGGCTGCTCGTGGCTCGTCTAGGTAGATCTCGCTTCATTGCCTAGATCCATGCTCGCCACCGGAGGTTGCTGCCAGTCGCTCGTGGCTGGAGGTCGTCCATCGTAGCTGCAGGTCACAATGGGAGTTCATTGTTATCTGTTTCCATCGTCCGAGGTGCGCACAGAACCAAATGCCCGGGTGTATCGTGCGCACGTTGTAGCTACGTGTATTATATAATTGGGAAAATTGTCAAATAGGTCCTTTTACTATTATGAAAAAGTCAATTGTGTCCTCCTACTTTTTATTTAATCAATCAAGTCCTCGAAGTATTAAAAAACATCCAAATTAGCCTTTTAGCCGGTTGAGATCTGGTCAGCCGGTGCCATACACATGTGGCAATCCACGTGGATCCTCCCTTTCTCTCTTCTTCGCCGACCTTTCTTCTTCCATGCGTTCTTAGAGCATCCTCAATGCAGCTCTGTCAAGCCCAAATAAATTCTGCCACGTCATAAAATTAAACATGGACTAGTTATTTTATTCTCCAACGCATGTAGTCCGTTAGTGATGTTTGCTGATATGGCAAATTAAAAACCGAACGGTGTGAAGGGGGGCGTCTGGGTGTAGAAAGGCCCATGAACTTGCTGAGTCAGCCAAAAAAGTCACCTCTCTCCCGAAAATAGCAGCGGCAAACGGAATTTGCAAAAAGCATCCCACCAGTCACCAGATTCCAGATACCCACAAATTTCTACTTCTGTTTCATCTCCATATCACTACAAAAGAAAGAAGATATTCTCAATCAATATTTAAAACTTAAACAAATACAAATCCATTGAAAAGTTTCAGTATACTAGCATTGAACCGATGTTATAGACTTTCAGTTAAAATAATTTTAAAACAAAATAATTTTTAAAACAAATAATTTTACAACCGATGGTATATACAAGTATATAATTCGGAGTTGATTTAAAATAATTGAACATATATGAAAATTAAGATTTCTCTTCGATCATAATCGCAAAAAGAAACAAAACACCTGTAGAATGAGTTGTCCGGAAAATTGAGGAAGGAAGCAACTCTCTCTAGAACTATTTTACGATAAAAAACGACTCGTATTATATAGGGCAACGGTTTATTAAAAATGATTTTTTAAGAAAATATATTGCACACGGAGACTTAATTTGGGTTTAAGACTTTATGCATTGGAGGCTTTGTGGTAAGAGCATCACCAATGGGTATCTGTTAACATTAATAAAGATAGTCGATTCATCAATGTTAACAATGTGTCTGAAATTCGCGTCTCCAATGGATCAGATCTGGACTCACGTAATGGTGATGTGTCAAAAATTAGTGTCAAAAATTAGTGTCAACAGTGTTGCCCTGACTGTTTACAAATAACAGCGTAGTTGACATCGCTGACTCAGCCAATTTCGTTGGAGAAGCACACAAAGTGTAGAAAAATCAGGGAAATTCTGCTGCCAGCGCCAAATCCTACGCTCCAAACCAATGCCACGACCCACGATATATACTTGCAGCAAGTAGTGGGTTTGTTTCACGTCCAACTGAATTTTTTCTGCTGATTTTTATTTAATTTTTTAAAAAACATGCTCATTGCACGTAAACATCATTATGGGTGTGAACATTATGCATTGGACAATAATTTTGGATTCGACAGTTTATTTATATCACTTGTAAATGACATGGAAGACTATTCCATTTATTGATTGCCATGTGTCCCGATTTGTTCCATGTTAACAATGTAACATTAAAGATGCTCTAATGTTAATGTCTAATCACTCCACTATCTATCATAAGGATTAGAAAGCCTTTTAATAATTTGACATGTGGCATAATTTATTTAGACTAGGAAAGGCTGCATTGGGGATGCTCTTAGTTCTTCTGCGCTTTCTTTCTTTTATTCTTTCGAGCAAAATAAAGCATCCCTTTGTAACTCTCAAGTCCCTCCGCCGGCGACCACGACTTCCCCAACCACCGATCTGCCACCAATCGCCCACAGCTAGCCATAACATACTCAGGATGTTTTCTTTTGGACTGTTTTCAGTCCCAGACCAGACCAGACCAGACTTAAACAGACCAGACCAGACCAGATCAGACTTAAACAGACCAGACCAGACCAGACTTAAACAGACCAGACCAGACCAGACTTCCGTAGTTATAAAATACACAGAGACCAGACGTTTACCAGACCAGACTAGTTCAGACCAGACCAGACTTAAACAGATCAGACCAGACCAGCAAATTTCAGTCCAAAAGAAAACATCCTCAGCCGTTACCGACCTTCGCCCACAACATCCTCGACTCGATCTCGACCGTCACCTCTCGCCTCCGGTTGCCCACAACCATCTCCAGGCTTGTGCGCGGTCCCATCTCCCATATCATTCTCTGCCTGCCGCTCGTCAGCAACACCTTATCCAATCACTGTTGCCCACCGCCCCAAAGAGAACCTAAAGGAAAGAAGAAAGAAAAGCAAAGAATGTGAGGTGAGGATGGATTCCAGGGGGAGAAATCAAGAAAGAAATTGAACAGAACTACAGAAAGAAAGGAAAGAACTGAGCGATGCACCCGGGAAGAAGAAGCCACCTGAGAAAGCAAAAATAATGAAAGAAAAAGAAAATAGAAAAGAAAAGGAAAAAATAAAATTTCTTGACATGTGGACTTAGATGTTTTCTTTTGGACTGAAATTTGCTGGTCTGGTCTGATCTGGTCTGGTCTGTTTAAGTCTGGCCTGGTCTGGTAAACATCTGCTGATCTCTGTGTATTTTATAACTATCCAAGTCTGATCTGGTCTGATCTGTTTAAGTCTGGTCTGATCTGATCTAATCTGTTTAAGTCTAGTCTGGAATTGAAAACAGTTCAAAAAAACATTCTTAATTGTTTCGTACGAGGATCTAATTATTTTTTTTGATAAAAAGTACAAAAGTTTATTTGATAGTTTTCCCTATATACATACTCCTTCCGTCCCAATTTGTTTTGCAAAGTCAATATTTTTTGGTCAATCAATAATAAAAGTCAATCCTCCTTATTGATAATTAATTTAATTTTTAATAATTAAAATTTACATATTCATAAACTATATTAAAATCTCTTCTGTAAACTCCAAATTACATTATAATTACAAATTGACATCCTAATTAAGTGAACAAAACGAAACTGTTTGACCAAGAAAAGTCAAATTTGTAAATCAATTCGGGACGGAGATGGTATAATTTGTATCAAACTTTTTTACATTCACATTTTTTAAGCCAGCGAGATAACGTCACTACCACGTCACATTGGAAAATTGGATAACAGTGAAAGGTTTTCCGTTTACTTGTGTTACGTTTGCTCCGCTCTCCGGCGACTCCAGAAGCTTTTCTGCGCAGAAGACCCTCCAGAAGCAAGCTAAACGCAACGCATGCCTTTTAAAGCCAGAAATCAGACAAGGAATTTCCGGACACCTATGTCGGCAGAAGTGCCGATAAATCATTGTGATATGCTGCTGTGAATTGTTAGCCTGAAAGAGATCATGCAGGGGCTTCACCAACAGCAGCAACAGTTAGCGGCTCTCCTTGCGGCGGCGCTTCCCAAAGATGACCCCTCCAAGTCAACGCTAACGGCGTCTCTGCCACCAACTTCGTCAGCGCCAACCCCGTCCTCATCCACTGCGGCTCCATCACAGGAGGACGAATCATCCAGAATCGCCGCCATAACCTCACTCCACAATGCCATTCTATACCCGCCCAACTCCCTTCTTGTCAGTCACTCCGCCTCATATCTAGCTCAAGGCTTCTCTCAGCTTCTATCCGACAAGTACCGTGACTCCTATCTTTATTTCATCGCCCTCAATGCCTGAGATTTTGCTAAAATTATGTTTTTCCGAGTCTTATATCTAGTATTGCTCTTTATTTTGCAGTTATTTTCTGCAATTTGATAATAAATTTTAGCAACATTTCCTGAAAAATAGTTTATATTTCTGGATATATAGTACTCCATTAATTTCTGAACTAATTTGATTCATTACTGGTCGGTCATATGGTAAATCTTTTCGAACTTTTCCGGAAATTGATGATCAGGTGCTATTCAGTCCGTCACCCAGCCGCTAGAGGTTATGGTGCTTTGTGCGCTGTGATTTGTTCTATTTCAATGGGCCCAAATGGAAGGCAGAACCATGTTATACTCGGAAGTTTGGTTGACCGGTTCATTAGTTGGGCTTTGTCACTGATTGGCAATGTTGGAGATGGCTCGTGGGATGTTGCTTTGGAAGGTCTTCGCGAGTTTCTTAGTATTGGGGATGTTGGAGCAGTTGAGAGATTTGCTTTGCCAATTCTCAAATCTTGCCAAGAACTTCTTGAGGATGAGAGGACTTCCTTCAGTTTACTTAGTAGGCTGCTTGACGTTCTAACACTGATCTCTTTGAAGTTTTTTAGATGTTTCCAACCACATTTTGTAGACATTGTTGATCTGCTACTTGGATGGGTGCTGGTGCCAGACATTGCAGATTCTGATAGGCGTGTAATCATGGATAGTTTCTTGCAGTTTCAGAAATATTGGGTAAATAATATGCAGTTCTCCCTTGGACTGCTTTCAAAATTTTTGGGAGACATGGATGTTTTGCTTCAGGATGGAAGCCCTGGTACCTTGCAGCAGTTCCAAAGATTACTTTCTCTGCTGTCTTGCTTTACTTCAGTATTACAGTCCATGTCGTCAGGTTTATTGGAGATTAACATGCTTGAAAAAATTGCTGAGCCTCTTTGCAAAATGGTTCCTATTCTGCTCGGGTGCATATCTCTAATTGGAAGGAAATTTGGTTGGTCAAGATGGATAGAAGATTCTTGGAAATGTTTAACTTTATTGGCAGAAATTTTAACTGATCAGTTTTCACCGTTTTACAGCATTGCACTTGATATTCTGTTTCAAAGTTTGGACATGGAAGGTAAAGAGCATTCTATTGGGTCAAATAAGCTAACTTCATTTCAGGTTCATGGGGTTCTTAAAACCAATTTACAATTGCTGTCTTTGCAAAAGCTTGGACTCTCTCCGTCATCTGTCTACAAAAATTTATGTTTTGGTGCACCTATATCCAAGCTGCGTTTGCATCCAAACCACTTAGTGGCAGGAAGTTCTGCTGCTACAAATATCTTCTTGCTTCAACATGGAAACAAAGAAGTTGTTGAAGCATCAGTGAGTACAGTGCTCGAAGAGCTTGAACCGTTGAGAAGAGCACTTGGAGGAACTTCATGCAGTGGGGATAATATATGTAATGCTGTAGTGCTTAATTCCTATTCGAAATCTGAACTGGATGCATTAATCAAATTTGATTTGAGGGTCTTGTCAAGTTGTGTTTCTTTGCATGGGTCAGGCAGTTTTAATGGCCAAGGAGGAACTGATACTCTATATGTTAGTAGGTCAGAAAAATTGATTTCTTATATTATTGACAACTTGGACCCTTTTAACTCCATTATCCAGGATGATGCAGAGTTGCAAGTCACAGTTCTTAGAACTTTAGAAAGGCTAGCTGTGGTAGAATTTTTGTGCAAGTGCTCCATGGGCAAGCAAAGAACTGCAGATGCTTCTGTGGTGTCATCAGCACAAAATTCCCACAGTGATGATGATTGGGAGCACGAACTTCCCATGATAATCTTACAACACCTGAAAAAGTTCTGTATTTTTCTTAGCAAAGCTATTCACCCCTCATCTCCTTTCATACTCAGAATAGAAGGACTACAATGGATACATAAATTATGTGGAAATGTTATTAGCATGTATGAGAACTCAACGACATCATTTTTTCCTTGTGAAGCTTTTGGCTATGTTGAGATTTTTCAGAATTTGCTGTTTTCTATTTTGGGTGCTGCTTCAGACAGGGAATATAAAGTGAGGTCTCTTGTGGCATCGGTACTGGAGATGCTTCTGCAAGCTAAACTCATCCATCCTGTACACTTCCTTGTTACTGCTGAGACCGTCCTTTTAAAACTCGGCGATCCAGACAAAGACATAAGAAGTGCTTTTGTTAGGGTGCTTTCAATAGTTCTACCTCTAACAGTATATTTTTGTGCTCTAAATGAGGATGGACTTGCAACCTGCAGACCAGGAGATTATAAAATTTGCAGTAGATCTAATTTGCACTGGAAGCAACTTTTTGCACTCAAGCCGCTGCCTCAACAACTTCATTCACATCAGCTTGTTTCCATACTCAGCTACCTTGCACAGCGATGGAAAGTTCCACTTTCATCTTGGATCCAGAGGCTTATTTGTAGTTGTAGACGGTCAAACAATATCTCTTCGACCCTGCTTGAAGAGACAGCTGATGCTGGCTCAAATGGATTACTGTGGGATATCAAAGTGGATGGAGAAACTCTTGAAAAAGCTTGCTCCACTGATATTCTTGCTGGTGCATGGTGGGCTATAAACGAGTCTGCAAGATATTGTATTACTACACGTCTCAGAACAAATCTTGGGGGGCCAACTCAAACTTTTGCGGCATTGGAACGCATGCTTTTGGATGTGGCTAATTTGCTTAAACTTGATGCTGATCAAAGTGATGGGAGCTTAAATATAATTAGCTCTTCTTATGCCCATTTGTTGCCTATGCGATTATTATTTGATTTTGTTGAGGCTTTGAAGAAAAATGTATACAATGCATATGAAGGATCACTTGTTTTGCCATGTGCTTCTAGGCAGAGCTCCTCATTCTTTAGGGCAAATAAAAAGGTTTGTGAGGAATGGTTTTCTAGGATATGTGAGCCAATGATGAATGCTGGATTAGCACTGCATTGTCATGATGCTACAATTCATTATTGTGCCTTGCGCTTACAGGAGCTAAGAAATCTCGTTGCTTCAGCAATGAGAGAAAAGTCAGGAGCCCAAGTAACTGAAGACTTCCAAAATATCAGAGGTAGGCTTTCTGGAGATATTATGAGAGTTTTGAGACACATTACGTTGGCCTTGAGCAAAAATTATGAACCCAAGGCATTAGTTGGTATACAAAAATGGGCAAGCACAGTGTTTTCTCCATTGTTTAATGATGAAAACCAGATTGTAGATGGCAGAGGGACATTGGGTTGTTTTTCTTGGATCAATGGGCTGGTGTATCAAGCTGAGGGTCAGCATGAAAAAGCTGCTGCTCACTTTATTCATTTGTTACATAATGAAGACTCACTTACACTTATGGGCTCTGATGGTGTACAGTTTGCCATAGCTCGTATCATAGAGAGTTATGGTGCAATTTCTGATTGGAAGTCCCTTGAATCCTGGCTGTTGGAATTGCAAACACTTCGTGCCAAGCATGCGGGAAAAAGGTACTCAGGTGCATTAACCACTGCTGGCAATGAAATAAACTCTATACAGGCGTTAGCTCGCTTTGATGAGGGTGATATACAGGCAGCATGGGCATGCCTTGATTTGACTCCAAAAAGTAACAATGAACTAACTCTTGACCCGAAATTGGCACTGCAAAGGAGTGAGCAGATGCTTTTGCAGGCTATGCTTCACCAAATTGATGGAAAGGTTGACAGGGTGTCACATGAGTTGCAAAAGGCAAAATCAATGCTGGAGGAGCCATTGTCTGTTTTACCCCTTGATGGGCTGTCAAGGGCAGCACCTTATGTCAACCAGCTATATTGCCTCTTGGCATTTGAAGATGGGTTTAAGCTCAAGGAGGACAAGTACCAGAGTTTTCCATCATTATTAAATCCATATCTTCAAACAATGTATTCCCCTATCAACCAGATTCATCAGGATTGTAATATGTGGCTGAAAGTTCTGCGAGTCTATAAAGCTGCACATCCTAGTTCGCCCTCGACGCTAAAGCTTTGCAACAATGTGATGAGTCTTGCCCGTAAACAGGGAAATATAAGGTTGATGAGTCGTCTTGAAAAATATTTGGTGGACAATATATCTACTTGCCCCAAGGGCAGTACGCGTGATTATATAATTTCTAGTTTGAATTATGAAAAAATATTACTGAAGTATGCTGATAACAAGATTGAAGATGCATTGACCAGCTTGTGGTCACTTCTGCGTCCTTGTATGGTTTCACCTTCAGCTGTTTCCTCTGATTACTATGATAGTGCTTTGATGGCGAAGGCATGTCTGAAACTTTCTCGTTGGTTGCAACGAGACTCTTCACATGCAGGATTGAAAGATGTAGTCCTCAGAATGAAAGACGACTTCAATGTCCATGCAACTTATAGTGGCAAAGAAGGATCTGGTGCTGATAATGACCATCTACTTTCAAAGGAAAATGTGAACCATATTTATGAGGAACTTGTCGGCACTGCTACTAAGCTGTCTTCCCGATTGTGCCCCGCCATGGGGAAGTCATGGATTGCATATGCTTTTTGGTGTTTTACTCATGCTAAATCATCCCTGCTTGCACCTGCTGAAGCTCCCCTCCAATATTGTACATTTTCTCCCATTCTTGATTCTGAACTTCTTCCTGGAAGGTTTAGGTTAACAAATGAAGAGTTATTGAAAGTGAAAGACATAGTTTTTCAATTTCTTTGGAACATATTTCTTGTTAATGAGTTGAATGAAAATGAGGGAGATTCTGATTTGGGTTTCAGATCTTCTGCACATATAGCAAATGAAGGACATGCTAGGCCTTTGTTGCAGCAGATTGTAGATATTATTGAGTCTGAAGCTGGAGCTCCTGGAGCAGAAGATTTTAGCTGTGAATGCCTATCTTCTACTGTTGCTTCTAAGTTACAGAAGTGCTTTGCTACTATGAAGGTACCCATGGAAGAAGCATCTGTGGTTTCTGTGATTGGTGATTTGGTTGATACCTGGTGGTCTTTGAGGAAGAGAAGGGTCTCTCTTTTTGGTCATGCGGCCCAGGCATTTCTGAATTTCCTTTCACATACATCTTCAAGAAGTTTTGATGGCCAATTAAATGGTTTTGATAGAGTTTCTAAGTGTAGAACAACGAGTTATACTCTTAAAGCCACGCTATATGTCTTGCATATTCTTGTCAACTATGGACCAGAGTTAAAAGATATTGTTGGGCCTGCATTATCAGGAGTTCCTTTGCTACCATGGCAGGTGAGATCCTGCTTATATGTAAGTTGTTTAAGGATTACTTTTGGATTCTGATTATGTTTTCCTTTTGAAGGAAATAACTCCTCAACTTTTTGCTCGATTATGCTCCCATCCTGAGCAAGTGGTTAGGAAACAGGTAGAGAGCTTACTAGTAATGCTAGCGAAGCTGTCTCCTTGGTCAGTTGTGTACCCAACTCTTGTTGATGCTAATTCATGTGGAAAAGAACCTCCTGAAGAGCTTCAGCAGATACTAGCTTGTTTGGTAAAAATCTATTTACTCTGTCACTTTCTAAAATTGACAACAAAAGAAAACATATTCTTTTTCCTCTATAGTAGTGAGGTATAAGAGACGTGTTTTTCCTGGTAGATTCAATGGCTTGGATTAATTATCTACAGTTTTGTACACAGTGCACAACTTTAGTATTGTACATTTGTATTCAAAAGGAAATAGCTCAGTCTTAATACTACCCCCGTTCTTTTTTAATTGCAACAGTTTGACTTTCATGTTTGCCAACATGCAACTTTGACTATACTTATATTTAATTACATATTAATAAAGTTATTTGAAAAATGAAATAGAAAATCATCTGCAAAATGATTGTTGTATTTTCCTTTTACTTATAATTAAGTAAATATACTACACAATAAGACCTATGAAAAATGTAAACCTCGTCTTCTTATTCCCAGACTCGCTAACAGGTTTTTCATTATAAATTTTGTCAAAATAATGACTGCATGGATTAATCTGTTACCCTTTTCGCTAAATTGCAGAATAAGCTATATCCTAGATTAGTTAAGGATGTCCAGATGATGATTAAAGAACTTGAAAGTGTAACAGTCCTTTGGGAGGAACTTTGGCTCAGTACACTTCAAGATCTTCATGCGGGTATTGTTTGACATCATTACATGCATATGTTCTAGATTCTTTAAGTAAGATTAACTTCACTACTTGTGGAATGCATGATTATTGGTTGGGGAGGGGGTGGGACCAATATTTTTAATTTCTTCCATGCATGTTGGATTTTAGTTTTTGTTATTCCAAGTGTAATGTGTATAAAATGCATTTACACTTCATAGAGCTTGGGAATTATTCACCCTGGGCTATATCTTTAAATACGGTGTTTACATCCCTCTAAGCACCTTAAAGCTGTCATTTTTTAATTTTTGTCTTCAATGTACCATTGGTTAGATGTAATGAGACGGATACATTTGCTGAAAGATGAAGCTGCGAGAATTGCAGACAATATAACTCTTAGCCATGGGGAGAAGAATAAGATAAATGCTGCTAAGTACTCAGCAATGATGGCTCCTATAGTTGTTGTTTTGGAGCGGCGTTTATCTTCCACTTCTCGGAAACCTGAAACGCCCCATGAAATGTGGTTCGATGAAGTATACAAAGATCAAATTAAATCTGCAATTTTAAACTTCAAGATACCCCCTGCATCCAGTGCTGCATTAGGGGATGTTTGGCGACCGTTTAACAACATTGCTGCCTCTTTGGCATCTTATCAAAGAAAGTCATCGGTATCACTAAGAGAAGTTGCTCCACAGCTGGCACTTCTCTCAACATCTGATGCTCCTATGCCTGGTCTTGAGAAGCAAATAATATATTCCGAACCAGAAGAGGGTGATACTGCTCCCAAGGGAATTGTCACGATTTCTTCATTCTCTGAGCAAGTAACTATCTTATCAACCAAGACAAAACCGAAAAAGCTTTGGATTCTGGGGTCTGATGGGGAAAAGTACACGTATCTGCTAAAAGGGCGAGAAGATCTGCGACTTGATGCCAGGATCATGCAGCTACTTCAAGCGATAAATGGCTTACTTAATTCATCATCTTTAACTTTGGGTCAGTCTGTTGGCATTCGCTTTTACTCTGTGACTCCCATCAGTGGCCGGGCTGGTCTCATTCAGTGGGTTGATAATGTAGTTAGCATTTATAGCGTCTTTAAGTCATGGCAGAATCGGGTTCAGGTTGCTGAACTTTCAGGACTGGGTCCTAATGCAAAACATGTGCTTCCTCCCCCTATTCCTCGGCCAATAGACATGTTTTATGGTAAAATCATTCCTGCACTTAAGGAGAAAGGTATTAAAAGAGTAATATCAAGAAGAGACTGGCCTCATGAGGTGAAGAGGAAAGTTCTCTTGGATCTCATGAATGAGACTCCTAACCAACTTCTTTATCATGAGCTTTGGTGTGCAAGCGAAGGGTTCAGAGCATTTCATTCAAAACAAAAAAGGTGATCAATATCTGCCTCTGTCTTACATTACATTGCCTGTGCTATTACGACCTCAATGTTCCCTGGCTTTCATTATTATTTATAATACAAAGTACTACTCCCTTCATCCCATTTTACCTGTCCTACTTTCCTTTTTGGGTTGTCCCAAAATAAGTGTCTACTTTCCTTTTTTGGAAAGAAATATGTGGCCTACACCATTTCACTTTGTTATACTTAAACCTCAACCACAACTTTTACTTTTTCAACCACTTCATTAATAATCATGCCAAATCAAACTAAGACACATAAAATGGGGCGGAGGTAGTATTATACAAGTATTTCTTTTCAGGGAAGCCTTTGACCTGTAGGCATACAATGTGCAATATTCTTGTTTCTAGGGCTCCAGGCTAATATTGCTTGTGGTTTCTAGACTTAAAGTCTACTAAGTTAACAGTTAATACTGGAAGGTCTTCATTGTTTATTAGGGTCATATTCTGGATTAGGGGGTTTGTGAATTGTGAGTCCAAGGAGAGGGTGTGGTAAGTGCTTGACTTGATTAAGCATCCCTTGTTTGGTACAGGGATTAAGAATGATATTAATGCAAAATGGAAAAATTACTCATGACACACCTAGCAGTGTGAAAATGTTGGTGGCGCAGGTGCCCAGCCAGGCAGCCACACAAAAACTGGATTTGTCGGCAAAACCTAATTACACCTAGAGATATCAATAATAGTCTGAACAGAGAAAGTAAAATAGTAAAGATTTGAGGTCCGTCCTTCGAATTTTCTAAGCCCTTATAGCATGAGTTTTTTTTAGCCTGGTCCTAAGAGGCCCAGGGCTTCGTAGGCTAGGTTGTGCCGGTGCCCTAACGGCGTCAAGATAAAAAACTATCTGCATATTAAAGGTACAATGCATGCTTAGTTTGACATCAATGATTATATTTTTGTTGCAATATTGTCAAGGTAGAAGAAATATCGATACTTATAGTGCTTTTACTTCTGTCCTCTCCGTGAGAGTCAAACAATATAATAGAGTAAGATGAAGTCATTAAGGGACTATCCGGTTATTACTTATATGGTATGATATTTACATGGTAATTAAATTGTTGACTATATTTTTATACGGAGTATATTTTAAATAACAAGTCATTTGATCCCTCTGCCCCAAAGTTCCTACTTCCTAGTTTGACTTGTGCAGCTTCTAATGGATCAAAAGTCTTGCTTCTAATTTCACTAAGTTTGCCCTTGTTATATGTGGATGAAAATAATTAATGGTGATTGGTGATAGGTGGGATATTAAGTGAGGATAAAAAAGTAAAAAACTTAGTTTTATAAAATAAGGGAAACATGAACTTTTTCTAGGGATGGAGGGAGCAATATATTCATGAAGTTTATATTTATTGAGTTATGAAACTCCCACTCTACCCAAAAGAGGAAAATAAAAAAAATAAAAACCATAGGGTCGGCTATGGCTGGGGCGCTGAGCCGACACAGGTGAGTTTTTGTAGTACTTCATGACATAATGGCTTTTTGGCTCTTAAGCTTATCTTTTATCTTTGTTTTATTTTTGGCTCCGTTATCATGTATCGATTCATGCTAGCCGATCCCAAAATCTTTTGGGACCAAGGCTTGAATGTTGTTGTATTGTAGTATTGCCTTCTGTGGCAAGTATAATATAACATATGCTGAAAAAATAATCTATCTTGTGATTTCCCCCCAATAAATTTCACAAAGTAACCATTAAAATATCGATGATATGCCTTTATTTGATCAATTTGCTTGCAGGTATTCTGGTAGTTTAGCGGCTATGAGTATTGTTGGTCACATACTTGGCCTAGGAGACCGGCACTTAGATAATGTCCTTATTGATTTTTGTACCGGCGACATTGTGCATATTGATTACAATGTATGCTTCGATAAAGGGCAAAGATTAAGGATCCCTGAAATTGTGCCCTTCCGCTTGACTCAGACAATTGAAGCTGCTTTAGGCCTAACTGGTGTTGAGGGAACTTTTAGAGCAAACTGTGAAGGGGTTCTTGGTGTTTTGAAGAAAAATAAGGACATAATCTTGATGCTCCTAGATGTCTTTGTTTGGGACCCCCTTGTGGATTGGACACGTGGAGATTTTCATGATGATGCAGCAATTTTTGGTGAGGAAAGAAAGGGGATGGAGCTTGCAGTTAGTTTGAGTTTATTTGCTTCCCGGGTGCAAGAAATTCGTGTTCCCTTGCAGGTATATTATTTTGGCCTTTGAGCATGATATAATTTAGTTAATTCCTCTGTTGTCATTGCTGCTGACCACTTGTCTTCTGGGATATCATTGGGTAGCCTTCCCCCTTCCACCAATCCATTGATCCATAATTGCTTGGTATAGCTTACACTTGTCATTGTTTTTCTGCTTCTTTCACTTGCTTATTATACTCTTGAATGGTCCATAGTATGAACTATTCTCTAGCTTTCCCTTTGCTGCCCCTCTATCTTATTGTATATAATAAAATATTTTTAAGTGTTTCTATCTATGTTTAACAAACTGGGCTGCCCCAGCCGGGTTGACTCGGAAACTGGTGACCCAGTCCTAAACCAGACCGGTTAATGAAAAAACCAGAAATGGATGAGAACCAGAAAACCTGGCCTAGCTGAGAAAACCTTGCCCAGACCCAGACCGGTAATCCGGTAAACCCGGTTTGAATGTTTTATTTATTTAAGCCTCTTTAATCTGAACAAATTGCGATCCCAACTTCTTAAAAAACAAAAAAACATATTTGATGGATTTAAAGATCTCATCCTAGAAACAGTAGAAAGTATGCCAAGATTATTTTAAAGATGTTCATATCCAATAACCAAATAATATTATTGATCCGAAAAGAACTAAAATTATGCCTTAGAACATTATATGAATTGATGCATACATATATAACCATTATTCGATTATTATGTAGAGTAGTTATTGTTTACTTTAATTTGATGTATAGCTTATATGTATATCATTAAGATTTTATCAATGTTGACCGGGCTGTCCCGTTGACCAGGCTGACCCGCTGGGTCCGGGTTAACCACTTAACCCATGATCTGGTCACTCGACCAGGTCACTTTCCGGCCTGATTTAAAACACAGGTTTCTCATTATATATGCATGTATGCTTAATGGATTAGGATTATGGATCTGCAACATTCAGATTTATTATTTATGCACTTTTGGTACTTTGTAACTTTTAAGGATTTACAGTGACAGTTAAAACAACTTGCTTCTTTCTCATTTCTCTTTTACCCTTCAAAACATGCTTATAAATGTAGTGTCACGAATCATGAGTAAAAATATTCAACTGAAGACGATAATCTTTTTTAATGTTCTCAGGAGCATCATGATCTTTTAGTGTCGACTTTTCCAGCTGTTGAATCAGCTCTTGAGGTATTTAGACGACTTCCCTACTTTTGATTGCCTTTCTCTTTATTAAAAGGATTTTTTTTATGATATGATTTTATTATTATAGAGACTTTCAACTATCCTAGACCAGTATGAGACTGTCTCTGCTCTTTCCTGTCGTGCTGACCAAGAGAGATCCGACCTTGTTCTCCAAGAGACATCCGTAAAATCTATTGTTGCAGAAGCATCTTCTAATTCTGAAAAAGTCCAAGCATCACTTCAAGTCCAGGCTCGAGAATTCTCACAAGCACAAGCCATGGTAGTGGAGAAGGCTCAAGAAGCTACAACCTGGATTGAGCAGCATGGCATGGTTCTTGATGCTATCAGAAGCAATCTAGTCCCAGAAATTAATGCCCATATAAATTTGAGTGATGCAGAACAAGCCCTTTCTCTGACATCTGCTGTGCTAGTGGCTGGAGTCCCATTAACTATTGTTCCTGAGCCCACTCTTGCTTATTGCCAAGATATAGATAGGGAAGTTACTCAGTTAGTTGCAGAGCTGGATCAAGGGTTTTCTTCAGCTGCAAGTGCTCTTCAAACGTACTGTGTGGCCTTGCAAAGAATTTTGCCACTCAATTACCATACAACCAGTCCAGTGCACGAATGGTCACAAATTTTGCAGCTTGCCGCGAATGCACTATCTTCTGACATTTTGTCACTCACTAGAAGACAGGCAGTTGAACTTTTTGGGAAGTCCGATGTCAACAACTTTGACACAGTTAAACTAAGGTATGATGATCTTTGTTTTAAAGTACGACAGTATGCAGCAGAAATAGGGAGACTGGAAGGAGAATGTGCAGAGCTGGTGAACTCCATTGGACAGGAGACTGAAGCAAAAGCCAAAGATTGTCTTTTTTCTGCCTTCTCAAAGTATATGCAGTCCACTGACTTTGAGAGGAAAGAAGATCCCGATAACATGGGATCGTTAAATTTTCAGGGGCCACATGATGCTGGATTGCAAGAAAAGGTTGAGGTGAACAAGGGAAAACTTCTAACTATTCTAATTATTGCAGTTTGTTCTCTATATAATGACATCAAGCTTAAATTAGTCAGAAGCTTAGCTAGTTTCACGGGGAGAGAGAATCTGCTGCAGTCTAATTTGGGAGCCTTTTTCTGCGAATTCGAAGAGCAAACGGAGAAATGTATGCTTATAGCAGGGTTTCTAATTGAAATACAGCAGTATATTGGCACAGCCTTAGATACTGCCACCTCTTCATTTGAAGTGAACTGGGCACCAGTTTTCAAAACAAGTCTGCTTTCATGTAAAAAGTTAGTCCAGGAAATGCTTGAGTATGTTTTGCCAGAAGCCTTAAGAACTGTGATTCTGTTCAACTCAGAAGTTATGGATGCATTTGGTTCACTCTCCCAAGTCCGCGGTTCCATTGATGCAGCACTTGAGCAGCTTATTGAAGTAGAAGTAGAGAGGGCTGCTTTAGTTGAGCTTGAACAAAATTACTTTGTGAACGTTGGTCTCATCACGGAACAACAGTTGGCTCTAGAAGAAGCTGCCATCAAGAGCAGAGACCATTTATCTTGGGAAGAGGCCGATGAACTAGCATCAAAAGAGGAAGTTTGCAGAGCTCAATTAGACAAGCTCCACCGGACATGGAACCAGAAGGACTTGCGAACTTCATCTCTTATAAAGAAAGAAGCTAATATCAGAAGTGCTTTGGCATCTTCTAAGGACCATCTGCAATCTCTAATTACTAGAGAAGAGGATAGGGAATCACATACTCTAAGAAGCAGAGCGCTCTTGGCTGTACTATTGCAACCCTTTTCTGAGTTGGAATCAGTTGATCGGGCATTATCTTCACTCGGTGGACCTATTGCATCTAGTTCCAGTGGGATTTCTCATCTTGCAAGTTCATTCAGTTCAGGAAATCTAGTATCTGGGTATATATGGAATTTTCCGAGCATAATATCCAATAGTCATGCTTTTTTTATTTGGAAGATTTATCTGATTGATTCTTTGCTAGATTCCTGTGTGCACCATGCTGCTTTACCTGTTGCTCAAACTTTGGGATTCGACCAAATGGTGGATGCGGTAAAGAGTAAAATTG
This sequence comes from Cuscuta epithymum, assembly GCA_945859915.1. Lineage (NCBI taxonomy): Eukaryota > Viridiplantae > Streptophyta > Magnoliopsida > Solanales > Convolvulaceae > Cuscuta > Cuscuta epithymum. The sequence continues at coordinate 4,391,309 of CAMAPF010000938.1, forward strand.
ATTTGCAACTTCAAAAAGGTGTTGCCCAGTACCTCAAAGAGAGAGTTGGTCCTGTTATATTGGGAAGGTTAGAGATAGAAATTGAATCATTGAAGAAAATGGTGGAGTCAAGGACGGAATTTACTGTTGATCAGATTAAGAATAATTTTGATACTATAAAAGAAGTGCAAATTATGCTCCAGGAGTATTGCAATGCACATGAAACTGTCAGAGCAGCAAGGTCAGCTGTGTCTCTAATGAAGAGGCAGGTGAACGAGTTAAAGGATAAGCTTCTGAAGACTAGTTTGGAAATTGTTCAGATGGAATGGATGTATGATATGACCGTGAGCCCACTGCACAACAGCAGACTGATGTGTCATAAATTACTTGCAAGTGATGACAAATTAGTTTCCATTCTTCTTAATATTAGCAGACCAGAATTGATTGAAAGTTTGCGATCATCCATTGAAAAGATAGCTAAATCACTGGAAGGCATACAGGCATGCGAGAGAACTTTTGTTACTGCAGAAGGGCAACTAGAGAGAGCAATGGGCTGGGCTTGCGGAGGTGCAAGTACCAGTGCAACTGGAAGTACATCAGTAAAGATCCCAGGAATACCTCCTGAATTCCACGAGCATCTTATAAGACGCAGGAAGTTGTTATCTGAAACTCGAGAAAAGGCGTCAGATATGATGAAACTCTGCATCTCCATATTGGAATTTGAAGTGTCAAGAGATGGAATTTTTCGGACTTCAGAAGAACATCACACGTCAAGGACCAATTTAGATGGAAGACTCTGGGAGCAAGCGTACCTAAATTCTATAGCAAAATTGGACGATACATTTCACTCTTTCACAAGTGATTTTCAATCTTTATTCATGAGCTGGTTGAAATGCATGTATATTATTCTTGTTATGGATTTATGGGTGCTGACTTTGTGTTCTATGTACAATGTCAGGAACCGAACAAGAATGGAAACACGCACAGAACAATATGGAGATTGCTTCCACTAGCTTATTCACTGCAACTAATGAACTCTGCGTTGCCTCTGTCAAAGCAAGGTCGGCATCAGGTAAAATATGGGTCTACACTATGATGGTTGTGAATTGTGATATGTTCAGAGATAACTCTGAATATTATTAAGCTTAGGTACCTAGATTATTCCCTTTCCCATACCCCCATCGAGTGGGAGCTTCAGTATTGAGTACACTTCTTTGAAAATATAATTAGAAGTGTCACAACCACCTTCATAAGGCCAATCTTTCATAATTTAAGATTACATACATCTTGTTTCGTGCTATTCCTAGATACAAAATTACCTCAAAATCATTACAATACCCATATGATGATATTCTTTCTCAACGACATCTAGTCCCCTCTGATGTATTGCCAACAACTTTGCATGTCCATGATTATTAAGAAGTAAGCATCTACCTGGAGATCCTTTCAGATATCTCAAACTTTGGATAGCTGCTTTAGTGACCCTCACATGGGCCTTGTAGCCTGTAGGAATCGACTACCCAAAATGTGGCACAAATTAGAAGTTTTTTTTGAAAGGTGCACAAATCAGAAGTTATATGTGAATTTTAACATAAAATGATTTTCCAACTAACGTCAAATATCCACCTCTATGAGGTAAAAGCTAACCCTCCATCTAGCACCCCCCGTGCTGAAAGAAGTTTGGGTTGTGAATATATGGGTGCATCGATAGGTTTGCAGATTGTATTGTAATAAAATCTTGTCTATTGAGCTGCGTGGTGACTTGAGATTCATGAAGCCAACTTACAGCTTCTCTACTTGTGACTCAATGGGAAATTGACTCAACTGTTCATCAATTAAGCTGTGCTTACTAATGACTTAATTGGGAATACAACTTATCCATTTAGTAAAAAACAGACTAATCATTACGTACCGGCTAATTTCTCCTCTAGGTTAAGACGCCTCTAATCCAAAAATTTAGAGCACTATGGAATAGATGCATGTTAATAAGCAACATCACTCATTGACAAAGCAACCCAAAAATCACCCACGGGCTTTATATTGTGTCCATTTTGAATTGTATGATACAATTAGCAATGCTCATAGGTGATTTTTCTGGATGGTACTGACCACTGGCAAATTTGATAATACATGGATGCTTGTCCTCATGAATTGTTTTTACATATCTTTTCATTTTATGGTTTGGTAAAGAGTACCTCTACTTTCTCTAGGTGATCTACAAAGTACTCTTCTTGCCATGAGAGATTATGCCCGTGAAGCAAGTGCTGCCATATCTGCCTTTGGAAACATTTCTAGAGGGCATACTGCTTTGACATCTGAATGTGGCCTAATGCTCGAAGAGGTAGGGTACTTTTGGCATCTGTATTTAAAATACTTTTTCCTTTGTACATAGCCTGTGCAGCATAGATTGGCATTTCATCTTCAATCCTTTCAAAAAAGTAATTAAGTGGCATTTGTGAACCTTAAGACATTCATATAAAAGTGCTATTCTTTAGGTGGTGTTTACCTTAGTTTCTTCACTTCAGAGTCTGCTTACTGATGTTCAAAGTTTATTTTGTTTAACTAGCATTCTAGTTCAAGACGTGTGAGCTCATCATATGATGGTCTGATGTATTTAATTTTTGCTATTTTCCTCATATATAGGTCCTCGCTGTAATAGAAGATGTTCACGATGTTCATAGCATAGCAAAAGAGGCCGTGGTGTTGCATTCCTCCATGACGGAAGATCTATCCAAGGTGATGTTTTTCTTCAGTCCTAAATTCCTAATAGATTCTATCACGCTGCCTCCACACTTTATTCGCTCGCCTGTTTGTCTAGTTGGGAGATAATTCACAGTTACCTCCCACCTCACAAATTTGTCATAAATTTTGAAGTACAATAATTGTGTAATTATATTACCGATCCACATTGAAGTAAAACAGTAATTGTGTAAATATATTACCTTTTCTCCTGAACTGTTCTGTTTTTGTTCCGCTGTAGTATAGAATTGTTAAGAATCAATTATTCTTGAAAAAAAAATAGGAGTGCTTCTATACAAAAGTTGTACGAAACAAGAACCTTGTACAGTTATACCATGATGATTACAAATATACATTTTCCTGAGATGATTTACTCACAGTTTCTCTAAGGTATCTATTCTACATGACCAAAGTAGTTATGGAAAAACTAAAGCTGTATGCGCATAGAGGCATAGGCAATTTTTTTAAAGCTTGAAGGTGCAATCAAATTTATGATACCAGGGTTTTGGAATTCCTTCAATCATAGAGGTGAGAACAATCTTTGAGTAGTAGGAAACTAGGAAGTAGAAACACACTGTAGGGACCATTGAGGATTTCCTTTTTAATTATATTTTCAGTGTTTTTTTCATTATTTCAGGCATGTGCTATTTTACTTCCGCTTGAAACTATGTTTTCCAAGGATGCTGCTGTCCTGACTGAGTGTATGTCAAAGGAGTGGGAGACGAAGACAGAGATATCACCAGTCCATGGACAAGCAATGTTCCAGTCTTACCATTCAAGAATCATGGACAGTTACCAAGCATTTAGGCCTTTGGTTCCCTCCGTTACATCATCTGTCGAAGGACTTCTTTCCATGCTCAACAAGCTAGCACAATCTGCTAGTCTACATGCAGGAAACCTTAATAAAGTATTGGACTAAAATTATATTAAACTGTGTTTATTGGCTTCTGTTGGCGATAAAAAAAAAGTTTCTTTCCATGTCTTCGGTTATTGCCCATATAAAAAGGGCATACCGGTGCACATTGGCGTCCCAATAAGTCGAGGGTCCGCGGTTGGGTCCCACCACAAGGATGTATAAGGGACAAGCCTTCCCTTGTCATTTTGACAAGAGGCTGCTCCCAAGAAGGACTTGATCCCGTTACCTCTCGGTCACACGGCAGCACTGTAACCGGTGCGCCAAGACTCCCCTTTGATTATTGCCTATATATGGTTCTAATATGATCCTACTTCAATACTTTCAGGATCTTGAAGGAATGGGAGAAAGTCAGGGAATCAGATCAGATAATATCAGTCCATCAAATTCTGATATCTCTAATCTGGATAACATGTTTAACAGAAAACATGATATCTCTGGAAGTGACAGAGAGGCGGGCGAGAGTTCCTTTGATGTGAGCCGGCTTTCATTGTATGAAAAAGGTTGGATATCTCCCCCTGAAAGTATAACCAGTGACAGCTCAAGTTCTGGTATGACATCATCTGTGACTAGTCTGGCAGATACCTCAAGCGGGCCAGATATCATGGACCCAATTCATCATAATGTTGATGGTGGAGTGGAACTTCCTCTTCTATCCCCTTCAGTTGGTGTTGCTCTTCCAAATATATCATCTTTCGAACAATCAAGATCTCAAAATATACAGGTTGGAGCCTTTTGCTACAATATCCAACAAACATTAATCTGTCTTCTTACAATTTATGTTTTTAAACCAGGAAACTTCTGAATTGAATTATTGGCCAAAAATTAAAGCATCATCATCAAGCCAAGAAAAGGTTGGGGACACTAATGGACCTTTGTTTACTAATACTGAAGCTTCCAGTTGGATCAGAAGTGAGTTGCAAAACATTAACTATTATGGATGTATCCCCCCACTCTAAGTCTTGTAGTCTTATAGGAATATAGGATCCCTCAACCTTCTGTACCTCATTGATTCCCTTCTTTGTTTTGTCTCTGAAGTTTATACTCCTATTTTCTTAGGCGGGTGGAGGGTAGATGATGGTCTTTAATCTTAACGTTGTATGTCTTGTAACACATTTTGTACATGTATAATTTGGTACTCAAGGTAAAAATCATTATGCTGTGTCAATTTTGAAGCGGATGGATATGAAAATTGATGGCCGAGATATTGTAGATAACAGGTATAGTTTCTTTTTTAAATTCACTGATTTCGTTCGTAAGGCTGGTTCTCATAATGTGATGTTGTTCTGATAATGAAATGCTCTTATATACTTGTTGTGGTGTTTTCAGAGAGGTAAGTGTGGGAGAACAGGTTGATTATCTGCTCAAGCAGGCAACCAGTATAGATAATCTTTGCAATATGTACGAGGGTTGGACACCTTGGATTTGAGAGAGTTCTTTTAAAATTCTTTCTCCAGTATCACAAACTGCTTTGCTCAGAACATCGGAGGAAGTTTCAATTGAAGGCAAAATCCCCCATTGGGACTCCTAGCACATTCCTATATTGCCTGAATTGATGTAGCCACATGTTTTTTAGAGTCCACATGTGAAGGAGCAATTCTTGGAAGTGAATATCTGAGAGACGCTTGTCATGTTTCATGGCCTCGGCTCAAGCACGCACTATCTTTGCCTCATGATATCTCCACAAAGGCTGCTAAAGGGATGAACACATCATTCATCAACACGTTGAGATGTGAGTGAAACTTTGGCTTACTTATTTGTCTATAAGTTTCTTCATTTGAGTGTTTTTTTGATTGCGCTGCAAATTACACTTTCCATTAGTTGATTGCATGTACAATCAATTATTGCTTCAAAGTTGTCTAAAAAAATTAATTTGCTTTAAAGCATCGGTCAGTCCATGCAATTTTCGACACGATTTTCATCATGGGTCATCCGGAAAGAGTCTCTCCCTTCTTTAGTACACGGGTAAGGCTGTGTACATCCGACCCCCCTACCCTATCATAGGTGGGGGCCTTTACGTCACTGGGGTAATGTTGTTGTTGTAGATGGAACAAAAAAGTAGATTGTAGAAGATAAAATAGCTGAAAGAAAATTGAGGTGTCCAAAATTATTCACAAGGTATAAACGTCCAGTGCCACATCTTATGCAAAAATCTATTTTAGTTATTTAGTTTTTAAAAAAACAGCTGAACTTTCTTAAGAAAAAAGCCGAATGTTAACATGCTTAAATCTTCAAAAGCAGCTTAAATATGTATGTAATGTATTTTGTAGGTTCCCAGACAAGCTCCAAACAGGTATTTGGCTTAAAAAATAGTATTCTCAACATGGATTTAATGTGGAGTTGCTGTCAGAGACTGGTAATAAAATGTCTGGATATGGATACTCTTCAGTTATTCGACGGTCGAATTATTGCATGAAGAGTCCACATCACTTCACGCCTTCACGATATAGGCCCCACTAAATTTAGAAGCAATCCGGATCTTCCATTCCATAATTCCACCACACAGTTAGCGCAGATGACTGTTTGTTATTTTATGCTATTTTATACTCCCTAAATACAGTATTACAGTCTAGCTTTTTTCCATTTTGTAAAAAAACATACTACGTACGGAGTATTAGTTTACATGACTATCCTCAAGTAATAATGTTTGTCCTGCCAAACAATACACTGTACAGGAATATTTATCCTCAAGACTACAGTAATATTTATTCACTGTGAAAAGACATTTAATTAAATCACAGAGAAAGCTCATTATCTGAAAGTAACATGGATTCTGCCCCTTGATGCAGTTGAGTTTCTTCGTGCTAGGAGTTCAATATTAATGCTTAGAATTGGTTTGCTGGTCGGTTGGCATGCATGTATATGCCAGTACATCTAAATTGACTCATGTTGTATTTGTATACATACCTATTTGTAATATTAAAATGATGTGAAAATATACTTTATTAACAATATACATAAAAGTATAAAACATACTCCTGTTCTATAAAATTTGGTCAAATTTGACTAGTACGTATTTTGTGTAGAAGAGGGATATACATATACTAGATCCATCCATCTCAAATGTGAAAAAACTTATACTCAGCCAGGATGTCCTGGCAATTCTCCCTGCGCCAATGACTGACTCTTGGAGCGCTATTCATGTTCACGTAATGATATGTTCCATACTCCCATCCTCTCGATTTTTCAGCTTTGTTTAAATAAACTAAATTACACATTTTCCATTGTTTTAAAAGAGAGGAAATCAAACTTTTAACAAAATGTATGTACATTTCAAAATGAAATTATTTGTTCCTTTTCCTTCTGGTCGAGGTGGATGATGGTTGACATCATAAAGTCCCACTTGGGAGATTTGTCTTACCTCTCTTAAGAATCATCTCTAGTCTAGTTAATTTGCAACCTGTCTACAACTTTGATCTTCCATTAACATTTCTATTACTACTTTGTTGTCGATTGCACTATTCTCCAAACTTTTACTGATTTATCCAAGCTCCCACTATACACATTCCACCGTTGTTCACCCTTATTACGCGTCGTGCCATTGTTGCCGTCGTCTTGATCATCTTTGTCGTTGTCCACCTCGATGGCCAAACACTTGACGGGCCCACTATGACCGTTCAACATTGACATGCACACGTGGACGGCCCCATCATCTCTCCTCCACACGCATATGCTATTGTCAGCGGAGCCGCTGAGCACGAGGTTAGCGACCGCTGCCAAGCAGAGCACGCCTAGCTTGTGAGCTCTTAGCACGCCGCCATACGTCATGAAACTCTTTTCCCTCTCCCAGAAATTGACCAGCCCATCGGAGGATCCGGCGTAGACCATCGCTGCGGACACGCTCACGGCAAGTGAGGTCACGGCGTTGTCTTGCTTCAACACCGTGTCCACCAGCACGTGCTTTGTCGAGGCGGGGGGCTTCTCCCTTGCGGACGACGTCAGCGTCTCCCGCCTCCAAGCCTTCACCGTCCCGTCAGCCGAGCCGGTGAAGACCAAGCCGTCAAACCCGACAACCAATGCGTTGATGGCATCGTCGTGTGCGTTCACCGACTCGACGCATTTGTTCTCAGACAATTTCCAGACCTTGATGGTCCTATCCCATGAACCGGAGAAGAGCAACCCTTGTTCCCCATCCAAACTCATACACGAAACCGCGTCGTGGTGCTTAATCCACGGCGCGTTCCGATTCTTCTTTGGAATCTCAACGTAAGATTTAGGGTTCATAGAGCTTTTAAGATAGTCTCTCGTGGTGGGTAAGCTTCCTAGGCGCTTGTAGGTTTTCTTCTTCTGGTCGGCGAATTTCCATACCCGGATCTTCCCGTCCTGATGGCCGGTGAAGATCTTGTCTTCGCCCAAGACGACGATGGATTTAACGAGGCCGCTATTGGACTTGAAGCTCGAATATTCTTTGGTATCTTTCCAAACCCTAATATTCTTACTGTCGGAGCCGGTGTAGAGGAGGCCGCCGGAAGCGGCGAGGGAATATATATGGCCTTCTTCACGGATGAGGGAGCCGACCAAGGACGTCTCCCGGTCCTGGGTGGTCGAGGCCTTTTCACCGGCGTCGGGATGCTGCTGGGTCCACGGGGAGGAACCGGCGGTGGAGAGTTGGTTCCACGGGGACAAGGCGGATGGGGAGGCGGAGCCGCCTTGGAGGCTAGCGGTGGCGGCTGCCATGAGTTAGTTGGTTTTAAATTTAAATAGAAACAACTGATTCAGGAAGGAACTTAATTAATTAGCTAGTTAGCTTCTTCAATTCGTGGGATATAATCAGAATGTACTAATGACCGGGTGTGGTGATGGGATGAAGGAAATAATGGATGGATCGGAGTAGAAAAGGGAATGATATGGTTACGTGAAATACTGATGTCAATTGCATGCATATATGTTTTGTGGTTCGGCGATGAATTTAATTTCCTCCTCCATCTCCTATATATCCCTTCAATCGCCAGCCAATGAAACATTACATATACATTCCTAGTATTCTAATGGGAATTTTAACTTTGAATGTACGTTCTAAAACATATAGCAACAACTGTGCACCACATTTATTTACACCACAGAAGATTCACTACGTACTCTTTAGGACTTAACCATCAACCCATCACCATCACTATTACCACTAAAAAAACACAATGATATAGATACGTAATTGGTACCGATTAATCTGAGTTAGACAGAGTCATAATATATTTTGATAGGACCTTGCCAAATAGATCATTTCAAAACCTCATTGGTCAGATTTTGAAACAGTTTAATTTGGCATGTTCGTGAATCCATGGTAAATCTAGCCCGTTCTAAATACGTAATGATGATTAGTGAAGTGATGCAAGTCTTTTTCCATCATTGTCCTTGGAAAACATTGAACTATAACCCACTACCTTGCCAACAACTATTTAACTCTGTGTTGTTTGACTTGCATCACTTCACAAATCATCATTATTAAGCACAAACCTTCACTGCCCCATCCAAGAAAAGAGGAAAAAGAACATGAGAAAAATGAAAAGGACGATATAAAACAAACAGGTCATCATCGAAACATTCCTAATCGCCCAACCTACTCTTCAAACTTCTTAAAGAAGAAAGAAAAATTATAACAAGACTGAGTTTGAATCATAGAAGACAATCAAATAAAAGCAAACAAAATAACAGTACCCTCCACGGGATTAGGACAAACTATTACTATCAAAGAAGCAATGGAGAATAAGTAATTTCTTTTTGAATTTTCGCCGATCACATTAGGTCCGCTAGATTGACCAATGCCACAGTGACTCTGTCCCGCAGTGGCATCTCCGTTCACAGTGACCACCGCTGATCATAGTGACCACGACCGATCACAAACTCATAGTGACCATATTGCCAAGTTACAGTTGCACCCACCACAACAAACTGAGTGACCTAATTTCCCATTGCAACCACACAACCAGGGGTGTAGCTAGGGAGGGGTCAACCCTGGCCCCGAGCCAGTCCAAATTTTCAAATTGTCTAATTTTTCAAGGTAAAAAATTTCATGAATTTTTTTTCTAAAAAAATTCTTTGTATCGGTCCAATCTGGTTAGTGTTGTGGCTTCGCCCCTGCACACAACCATGATACCATAGTCTCGCTACCGTCGCCGCCATGATCTACCCTAGCGATACTGTGACTCGCCTTCACTGATTTTGCTAGCATCGCCCTACACGGGTACTTCCGTCTACTGCCGGTTCTAGTTATCCTCTGCCCTAGTTAGAGTGATAGACCACCATCTGAGAGATACTTTTTTCTTTTAATATATATTGCTATCTCTTTTTATGTTCAAATTTAAAATTGGTTTTAATTTTGTCTAAAAAAGTTGTAGAATTATTTTGGTCATTATTTGAATAGACTAACTTTAGTGGTGTGCTAAACTTAGGCCCGAGATCGGTTCAGTTCTGGTTAAAATTCGATGAAACCGTATTAAAAATCATAGACGTTAAATTCGGTTCGATACTAGTTAAAAATGTAGTTGTTAAATTCGGTTCGGTTCTAATTAAATTCGGTTCGGTTCTTACCTTTTTTCGGTTCCTTAAAAAAAATCATTATCCTACTAAAATGAGCACATTTTACCTTCGGTTATGTAAAAAAATCAAATGTCAAATCATGAAATTATGACCATTACATTACACATACTTGATATCCCAATGTTCAAATATCACAAAAAGTCCAAGTGCAAAAATTAAATTTAAACATAATAAAAACATAAAGGTCTAATATAGGCATCAACTTTCAAGCAAAAAGGTTTAACAACTCTAAGGTACACATCCAATAGCAGGTAGTTTCAACCCCACATTATTATATTCTGCTAATAATGCACCATAAGTAAAAAGTGCGTAGTAGTAAATTGATTGATAATATTTGAAATTTATTATGAACAAATAACAATGTAATCAGCGGAATATTAATTCCTTTTTTTAGGTGAACTGAAATAACAAATACAATTACAAACAAACAATAAATATACTTCCTAAAAAACAATAAATATAAAAGTGGACTAAGCTAGTATAAATTAATTACTCGGATTGACTTGGTTCATAATACATAAGGTATATTATGCAAGACAAATATTTCGAATAAGAATTTTCTGCCCGAATCACCGTCTGGCCACTTCAATTTGAGGTGCTTCCGAGTAGAATCTTTTGATGACATTTTGTGAGCATGTTTTACTTGAAGTGTAGATTATATCCATCAAATTCTAGCTTAAAATTCAACCGGGAAGTGAGTTAAATAAAATATAATATTGAAAAACATATATTTTGACGTAGTATATTTCAATTATTTATTTAACTGACTTCCCGATTGTATTTTAAGCTCACATTTGGTGGACATAATCTATACTTCATGAGAAATAAGCTCACAAAATTTCATAAAAAATTCCACCCAGAAGCACCTCAAATGAAGATTACGCATGCAATATATACGAAGTTTGGTTCCTGTCTAGGAACCGGAACCGAACTGGAACCGAACCGGAACTGAACTGATCCTATACCATAGGAACCGAACCGAAAAAACTGAAGTCCAAGATTATAGAAACTGAATCGAACCGGACAATTCGATTCGGATCGGTTTTCCGGTTCTAAGTCCAGCCCTAGCTAAACTTCTCATAATAATTCAGTCAAAATGAAGCAGCAGCACGTACAGTAACAGCTTGCCCGGTGAGGGTATTTCTGTCAAATGGTGAGCTGCAACAGAATTCCCAACCGACTGCCAGTTCATGCATTCCGGTCAGTTTCTTTCCCGCCACTAGCTTCGTTTAATTACTCCGATTCTCTATCGCTCAACCATCCTCACTCTTCACATTCACATACCGATCCTTCAATCTCTCTTTCCTTCTCTGGAAAAACCGCCATGGCTACCGCCACTCTGCAACTGCAGATCCTTCTTGTCTTACTCATTCTCATCTCGCTTTTCATATCCGCAGCTACAACCGACGCGGGAGCCCTTTCCGAATCACCATCGTCACCTCCACCGTCGTTTGACTCGTTTCCGCCATCACCGGAACAGTCTTCCTTCGACGCTAATGTTTACTCGCCTCCGGCTTTCGCGAACATCCTCTATTCTCTAGGGTTCGAGGAGCTATCTACTGCCGCCGCCGGAGTGAATCTCTCCACCGGCGCTCCGATCACTATCTTCGCTCCTGCTGATTCGTCGATCCTCACCTGCCGCGCCTGTGTTGTCCGGCTGCTACTGCACGAGCACTCTGTTCCTGGACTATATCCGCTCGAATTCCTTCGGAAATTAGCGTCTGGCACTAAAATCCAAACTCTCGCCGAAAATCGCTGCCTCACTATCACGACTACTACTTCCGTGATTCGCGATCAAGCGCAGGTTTTCGTCAATGGTGCAATGATCACTCAGCCTGACCTGTTCTACAATGGCGTCGTCGTGATCCATGGCATCCAAGGCTTCGTAGCTCATCTCTCGCCGGAGTCCTGCAGTATGGAGCATATTAATTCTCTCTCGTTTCCTCCCCAATCATCGATTTCTTCATCGGAAACCAGGATATCTATCATGCACCTGATGCTGAAAGACGCAATCATCCGATTGGAGAATAGCCGGTACAGAATCGTGGCATTGGCGATGAGAGTGAAATTCGCCGAGCTCTTGAAGCTGAATTCAATGACTGTCTTCGCCTTGGAGGACTCCAACCTTCTGGCCGGTAATGGATTTCTGTACCTCTCGAATTTCCACTTTCACGTTGTGCCGAATCGGAAGATCCTTGCATCGGAACTGTTGAGCCTGCCGTCGGGAAGCCTGTTGCCGACTATGGATAGGGAACACAGCCTGGTGTTGACCACGGCAGGGGAAGGAGGCAAAGTTACGCCGATGAAAATAAATTACATAAGCATCACCAGCCTGGATATGATACACAACATCAGAATTGTGATCCACGCAGTGTCTTCCCCATTTCCACACATGTTCAGCCACATGCATGGTGAAAATTTTGGGCAGATGGAACAGTCGCAGTGCGGTTTCGGATCTGATGGTGGAAGCTTTTGCGATGTGGACCCTCCAACGCCAGCTGGAGTGCCATCAACGATGGAAAGCGATGACATGGCGTCTGAAATCTGAACTTAAAAGCTGTACGTTTGTGTTAGTCTCACTATACACAGCATTGACTGTCATTCTGTAACAGCTACTAGCTCTGAAGCCTCTGATCTAGTCATAGTATGGTCTATTGTTCTAAATGTTGGTTTCTGAGAATCTGTGATTTGTACCTCTGGTACAAGTCCATTTCCATTTTTCCAGGCAATCATAATTCATATGCCTATTTGCGTCCATATGACTCGCAAAAACTGTTTGTTTTGCACCTCTTCTTACATTACATTACAAATTACTAGTACTTGTCTTCCCGTTTTTATTTGAATTCTTACTGAGTAAAACTTGTTGTTACTCTGTATTTTGAACAAAAAGATTCAAGGAAAGGCACACAATTTTACCTTCAAGCTACCAGTGAGAACCATTGATCAAAGTTGCCAAAAATAGGACTTTTATACGCCGTACTCCTTATAACTTAGAGGAACATCTTCAAGAAGAGTTCTTTCTTGAACTAAATGATCATTGAATTAAATTCCTATCTACTTGATATTTTGGCCATTGTTAGTCAATGAGGGTAACAACTTTGGCCATGGTGGTAGGAATATATTGCATACTGTTTTGTTTTTAGGGCCTTCTACCGTACACCAATTAATTAAAGAGTTTGAGTGCATGAGCTTAATATAACCATAATAATTTTAAATCATTTGCTTGTATTTTAATTTATTGATGGGCCAAACATCACAAAATAGAGAGGTATGCATTCACATGCCACTCCAATGGTGGAACAAAGAAGTAAAATAAAACTAGAAATGGAAATTATCAGGAGTAAATAAGTTTTGGAAATGAATTATTATTGATCCTGCGAGTTTTGTCATTTTCACATTTAGTCTCTTTCTTTCACGTTGTTCACCTTTAGTACTTGGCTAATGTTTCTTGATCATTTGTTGTCTTTCTCCGGCGATGTTAATTATTAGAATTATTGCCGGAAGGGCCATATATGGGCGAAAACACAATAGTCATATATCAAAAGTGGTCAAAGTAAAAAACATGGATCAATTGTGAAATCAGTGTGATACTCGTAGGACCAAAAGTGGAATTTATAATTTTGAAAATACTACCATGTTGAATTCCAAAGCCTGTTAAGTTGTCAACTCCTATTTTGGGAAATCTTCCAACTAGAAAAGAAAATAGATAAAAATGGGACAAGTTTTGTGAAAGAAAATGAGGAGGGTGAAATGTATAAATGGTACCTTCACTATTGATATTGTTGTATTTTGGTACCTTAATTTTTAAATAAAAAAATCAGTACAATAATTATACACAAATGTTTCAATTCACAATATTATTCATATTTCTAACCAAAAAAGCATATGTGACGGCTGAAATTCTATGCGTAAAGTAGACTTCACCTTACTTTTGTCCATATCATCACTGTAGGGTGGACTCTACATATTGAATTTTGATCGACATGTACGATTTTTTGCCGGCAAATTTGAATAATATTCTCAATTGAAAACATTTAAGTTTAATTATGGTATTGATTTGATTAATTTAAAAGTTAAGATACTAAAATGCAACAATACTAATACTTGAAAATTCAATTTATTTGTTTCAAATAAAATAAAAAGGTTGGCTTTTATTATTTTTATATGAATTGATCAAACGTAGTATTAAGATTAAACTCACATTTGATGATTTGGTCTTTAAACCATGAGGCTCCATGACATAAAATGATGCCATGCTCGCATTCCTCTTATGTATCCCCACTTATGATCATGGAGCCTCAATAATATCCTTTTTCGTTGGTCATTTTACTCTTTTTTATTCAATTTGTTTGAGTAATGAATCACAAATATACGAATAGGTCCAAAAGCTGGTCTATTCGGTTTTCCAAAACGACTTTTAGTGCTCGATTAGTGTCCAAATTCGTCTTAGCAAACAAATAAGGAGTATAAGGAATACTAGGAGCAAGTGGGCAACCATGTTTGGTGGTTCAAATTTTCAATCGGAAGTCTATTTGCATAGGTTATAGTTCCTGATTTGTTTCTCTTGAAGCTCACACTTAGATATATATCTTGATATTCATTACTCTCTATTTCTTCAATATTAATAATGACTCAAGCTTCTGTGCATTTTTTTGCATTTCCAGTCAAATGCATATACTGAGTTAGAGCAAAGGTGTGTGTTTGTATCTGTTTCCTAAACTGTTAATGATTTTTTTTCCCTTTTCATCAGTGCGCTTGGTACAACTCAATCTGCATTGGGAAAACATGATTCATTTGATCTTTATCTTAGCCAGTTTAAAAATCTTTCCTTTCATAATGAAGCAAGAAAGTAGTTCAGGATAGAGGATTTGCCTGACTAATGAGATTAAACACATCTCCAAAGTGAGTAAGGTCTTAGATCTTTATCATTGTCATTTCTTGAGCTGCAGTTGGGTATTTTGGGTGGTCTTTTTAATTAGCAACACAAGCCATGGTCTTCTGTTCTTTTACCTCTATGAGTGCTTTCTACTATATCATTGTTAGATAGCACTTTGATAGTCTTTTCTATTTTCATAAATTTCTGTTATTAGTTATTACCAGCATCATTGTGCTAATTCATCATATTCTGCAAATTCGTTATTCAGGTAGATCAATGATATAAATTCTTTGTGTAGCTAACCTTATTGATTGATATTTAGTGTTGATATCCTTTCAACATTTTTACTTTTTACGAAGATATACGGCATGAGGAACCTCTGCATATGGTTGCTGCATATACTTTAGGCCTTTGTATTGATTTAAACTCTTAAAAATACAAAGAATACATTTACAACCTTTATCGATCGGTAAATTTCCAGCTCATAGACCTTACGTCTCGTTCTAAAACTCAACATTTTTATAATGATTGTAATGCAATAGATTTCTTGCTGTATATGATGTATATTTTATTTTCTAACCAATTGAACAATATTTGATCTCACTGGACTGCTCTGTGATGAAAATCAGATTTGTTCTCTATTTTCTGGCAGAGTTACATTGGCATGTGATCTGATACGCTCTTCGGCTTGGACTGCCTGCAACAGGTAAGCTTATATATATATTCATCAATCTTTTCATTGTAAGTAACTAAAGCTGTTTCACTATGCATTCTCTTTCTACTATCATAAGTATGACAAATAGTAATTACAGAAATATAGTAATTCTAGATATTGAATTACTATACTCCCTCCGTATTTAAAAGATCTCTATACTAGGGGTTGACACAATATTTAAGGGGAAATTAGTAGGGGTAATGAATACTCTAGAAAAAGTGGGGGAGAAGGTGGAAAAAGTAAGGGTAATTGAGTATTTGTAAAGGAAAAACTTACCAAAAAGGGAAAGTGTAGCAAACTTTTAAATACATCCAAAAAAGAAAAGAAAGGAAAGTGAAGAGAACTTTTAAATACGGAGGGAGTAGTAATTCTGAATATTTTAGTTTCCTTTTCTTCTTAGGTTTAGGGTTTAGTTTTCCTATCCTATTGAATTGAAATCCTATGTACCATTTTTTTGTATAGCACTCATTTTTATTTGGTTGAAATTGCGTTACCCTTTTTATTGTATTGATTAACTGATTTACATCGACCAATCAAACTGAAGCAGTAGTAAAGGAAAAGGGGTACAAAAGATTTGAACTAGCTTCCTGCTGGGTTCAAGGTGATCATTTAGGTATATTAACATCACAATAGTCTTTAGTACTGATGTAGTTCATGCAGAGACAGCAGAGTAGTTTGTTTTTCAACACATACCTCTTTATTCCAGTTGGCCAGTAACAGTTTCAGTACAAGAATGACAGTTTGAAGTATTGTACCGGCTAACATTCCCATCCAAATTCCTTTCACACCAAGCTTTGCTTTGTAGCCAAGCAAACCTCCTAAAGGAAGACCCACTATGTAATAGCAACCTATGTTTATAATCGCAACTGAATATTGCCACCCTGCACCAACTGCAACCCCTGCAAAACCACATAGCCCGTGCTTGGATTTGGGAAGGAATAGATAGCAGAGAAATGAGTGAGCAAGAGATGTAAAGAATGATATATTAGGAAAAGGAAACACTCTGTGTTATAGACTTTATGTAGTGTTTGATAGGAGAGACATGGAAAAGAAATTGGTGGAAATCAAGAAGGAATAAAACGGTTGTGTGACCCAACATACTTATTGGAAAAATGACAAAAATATAACCCCTGACTTTACAATGGATAAAAATTGGACCAATTTTAATCTATAAACAAATTACTAAAACAGGATTGTCTGGTGGTGGTGGTGGAGTCACTAGGAATGACATACCAAGATTGACATATTTAGTTTCTTTTTTGGAAATATTTAAATTTAAATAGTATTAGCAACAAATTGTCTATGAGTAATATTTAAAGAATATTGGAGGAAAAACCCCTATTTATCCCCCCCTCCATCTATTTCTCTCCTTCACATTTCATTCCCTTTTCAGCCTGACCAAACAAAGTGATAATGTTGGTGAATAATAAAACTGTGTCAAGCTATTGTGTGGGTCATTTGAGTTTCTGTTTTGAGACTTGCCATGGAGCACGGGTTGGATGCTGTTGAGGAGGATGGTTACTGCTAAGAAGTGTGCTAGTTTGGATGTCTCTTTTATGACTTCGGGTTTATCAGAAAATAGCCTTGGGAAGTTATTTTCCGTTGCAAGCACTGCAGTTGTAAACAGAACCCCAAACACTGCTGATGTGACTATGGCCACCACAATTGCAAATTTTGCAGTTTTTGGATGCCCTGCTCCAAGTTCGTTCGAGACTCGCACACTGCAAAAACAAGGAAGTTGAACCTTTTATTTTTACCCCCTTTCTAATTTCTATATTTTACTATGACTATATTGACTTATAACCTTGTATTCCAAAACTAGATTGCATATGAGTTCACGACCTATAAGATTTGTGACCATGTTGGTAATAATGAAGTGTGAAGTAGGATAGTATATGGCCTTTTTTAAAATTAGAAGATCACATTCCGTTGCAATAGTTCTACTGACATATGTTAAGGTTAATGCCATGTTTAGTAGTGCTGCAATTTGGTCATTGTGTTTCTTTTGGACTCAATTTGATTCTCAGCTATGCAATTTGGACCTATTGTCATCCTTATGTATATGTTTCTCTAATTAAGAATGACCTTTTCATTCACTAAGGACCCCAAATTATATAGTTGAGAAGAAAATGTAGTCCTAAATCGGGTCTTCTAATGTGGAACCATGTTTTATATAAACTACTAAATCACATCTGAGGTGATGGCACCAATAACCATATTGAGCTCATAATTGTCAAGAACCAAACATAGCAATCATGTTATTCATGTATAGTTGAGGGATTATTAGCTTAATGTTTACTGCTCCAGTGACCTGATTGCTGCATTGAAGCCTAAAGTGATCATCAACGTCCAGAGTTGCAGATTCATGCTGTGGCAGACCAGATCAAAAGGGTAAACCTAAGAATCAAGGTAAAACCAACGATAGGAGTTTGTGCATACATATAGCAATTATTATTCTCATTGGAGAAAAGAGGCAAATAAGCTCTCGAACTATTTGCGATTCTGCAATCAGGCCCTTGAACCGGAAGACTTGCAAATACACCCTCCAATTCGTTGAAAATTAAGCAACCGGATCCCTTTTTATTTGCTGGTGCAAGTAAGGAGATGAGAAATTACCAGCACCAACAGGTAAAAAGGTTTTGATTGCTTAATTTTCAACGAGTTGAGGGTCTATCTGCAAGTCTTCTAGTTCATGGGTCTGATTGCAAAAACGCAAATAGTTTGAGGGCTTATTTGCCCATTTTCTCTTCTCATTAAGCCACTAACCAGATAGATATGGCATCTACTGCAATTTCAGGATTCTTCAACCTGCCAACCATGAGGATCACCACTGTGTAGTACCACAACTCTAAGCTGCCATTGTTTTTATTCCATTAGCTGGAAAAATTCCATAAATAGGGCCAAAACATACCATGTTTGTTCATATAGGACTCATTGTTTTTCCTTCGAAATATGACTCATTGGTTATAGAAGAACTATTACCTACTTTTATTCCTTTTTAGAAGTTAGAACTAAAAGAGTTATCCTTTTAGCGCATAATCTGTTTTTTACTCCTATTTGTAGTAATATCTTTTCTTAGTCTTGTAATCTAGACTCACCATAGCATCACAGCTGAGGCAAGTGAGAGCTTCAGAAAACCAGAGAGTGCTTTGAAAGCTGACGTTGAAAACCCAGTCCATGCCTCGGGGAAGGAACCAGAAACAACATATATGTTTTGAGCTATAACCGCAATCCACCATGATATATTTCCTGCCATGGCGGCGCCAAACAGTCCCTTTCCAAGCTTTGTTACAAGCACCCAATTCAAGACAACATGAAATGCCAGTACGAGGATGTTTATCACTGTGATTACCCAGATTTTACTCTGAGCTTGGAGGAATTTTTGGACTGGGAAGTTTAATGCGTAAGCAAACAGTTGAGGAATGACCCATTTTGCATATTTCCCGGCGAGCTCTGAAATGTCTCTGCTTTGGCGAAGAAGCTCTAGTAATGGGGATGTGAAGACGTAGAAAGGGGTCAGCAGTAAGGCTGTGAATAAAGTGATAATGCATGATCTTTGCATGTACACTCCAAGCATTTCATACTGCCCTGCACCCACTGCTTGCCCACACAGAGTCTCTAGTGCACTTCCCATTCCTAGCTAATACAAGAAGGGATTCAGGTAAAATCAAAGGAAATAATTAGGAGACCATGCAAGTTTCTCCTTATGCCTTAGCTTAAATAGGACCAAGTATGTTTTATTCCTTATATAAGATTTATTTAGTCCTATTAAACTATTAAAATAAGATGTTAGTTTAAAACTTCCCAAAATAGGAATGATTGAGCTCTACTATAGAAATAACCATGGAAATAACATACTCCGTAGTAGTTATTTATGAACTTTGTCTTTCTTTTAGTCATGTAGGGAAGTTTGAAAGTTTCTCTTTGGGTTTAATGCACCAAACCCCTCTGTGATTTGGAAATTCGGCGCATTAACCCCCTGTGATTTAAAAAATGCGTCAAACCCCCCTGTGTTTTAATTAATCATGCGTCAAATCCCTTATGTGAACAAATTCAATTGTCAAATAAAAGAAAAATGATTAACATTTTTGTATGATTCAGAGATTTTGACATATTTATTTGCATATTCAATCAAAATATTAGGAAAAGTGATTTTCAAATTGTTAAATTTATTCATAAAGGGGGTTATGTGCATGATTAATTAAAACACAAGGGGGTTTGACGCATTTTTTAAATCACAGGGGCCTAATGCGCCGAATTTCCAAATCACAGGGGGGTTTGGTGCATTAAACCCGTTTCTCTTTACTAGTAATCTACCTAGTAGTATATATTATTGATGAACCTGATGGATTTGTTCTTCTGATACATAAATGCGTACATCCGACCTCCCTTACCCCACTGTACGTGGGAGCCTAGCCTTTGTGACACTGGGTAATGATGATGATGATGATACACAGGTAGAAGTGAAAGGAAGTACTTACCATGACACCATACACGAAGCCTTCGATGACACTCTGAACAATGGAGACGGCAGCGAGTTCAATAGCTCCGAGATGGCCGACAAAAGCCACCGTGACAAATCCAAAGGAGAACTGCGCCACCGCTGTGAGAATGGCCGGCGCAGCTATCTCCCACATCTTCTTCCATTCATCCCACCACTTTCTTCTCTTCCTCCCCACGTTTCTCGGGACCTCATCATTGTCACGTGAACCTGTCCTCTCCATCTCCAGACCACCTCGATCCATTTGACACTAAATTGTCAAACTCTTTTTGCTAGCCAGCCGCTTCTGATCAAATCCGATCCTCTAATTAATTCATAACCTTTCGTCTCTAAATCTTATCATTGATAGGTGGATAGCTATATCTAAAAGTTAAGCAGAGATTTATTTGTTAGTTTAAATCGTTGGGAACTAGAAAAGTTGTTACTTGCTAGTAGGAATTATATAAACGAAACTACTCCACGAAAGATGCATGCTACTATTTTCCCAATAACAGAATTCTCACTCCATCCCTCAAGAAAACATTGCCAAAAAAAACTATGATTGGAGTTTTTTTTTTTTTAGCAATACGTACCACTTTACATAATACGACAGTACAAAACATGAATCATATAAATTCACTTTCTTTTGTTACAATCGCGTCACCTCCTCTTGTTTCTGCCATTTACTAAACTAGCATGTTTGCAACTCCTTTACACAACCCACTAAACTAACATGTTTGCAACTCCTTTACACAACCCGTCCCCAATTTTTACCACAATTTTTATTGTGAAAAGGAGTTGCAAATTATCCCATATTTAAATTGTGGTACAAATTTCTTTGTTTTAAATGATGATCCCTGTTAGATATTTGATGTTGGTCTAGGATAAGACCCTTGGTCAGTTGGTCGTAAAAGTGTGGTGGAAAAAATAGAAACAAATGGTAATTGAGAATGTTTTTAGTTGGAATTAGGGGTGGGCATAACGGTTTGGTTTAACAGAACCGTACCAAACCGAACTAAACCGAATCGAAACCGAACCGTATGCAATTTGGTTTGAGTTTGGTACTATTTCTTTCAAACCGTATTAAACCGAACCGAAACCGATAAAAACCGAACAAAACCGAACCGAACTAAAGAAACTCAAAAAAACTTTCATATATTATTAAAATTGGTGGTTTGATTTGGTTTGGTTTGGGTTTACATTTGGTAAACATTTGCTCAAACCAAATGGTTTGGGTACTTTGGTTTGGTTTGGTTTAAAACGGAAAAACCGTAAATAGAACAGAATACCAAACTATATATATATATATATATATACCGGAGCCGCCGTGCGGCCTCCACGTTTTGAGGGCCTTCCCAGTGTAATTTTTTGATGAAATTTTTTGAGCATGTTCTTCATCAAGCCTAGTACATCCATACCAAATTTCAGCAAAAAATTCAATCGGGAAGGCAGTCAAACGATTTTTGGAAGATAACTGCGTTTTATATGTATATAAAGGGTGCAGTTATCTTTCAAAAATCATTTGACTGTCTTCCCGATTGAATGTTTTGCTGAAATTTGGTATGGATGTACTAGACTTGATGTAGAACATGCTCAAAAAATTTCATCAAAAAATTCCACCAGGAAAGCCCTCAAAACGTGGAGGCCGCACGGACGCTCCGGTAAGGTATACCTTACCGGAAGAGTTCCCTAGCTATATATATATATAGAGAGAGAGAGAAAAAAAAATCATCATGTCAGGCCGGCCTGACCGGGAGAGCCGTCCGGCCGAGCCCTTTTGGCAACCTTCCTGGTGGAATTTTTTGATGAAATTTTTTTAACATGTTCCTCATCAAGTCTAGTTTGTCCATACCAAATTTCAGCTCAAAATTCGATCGGGAAGGCATTCAAATATTTTTTTGAAGTTGACTGTGTTTTTATATGTATATTTTGACGCAGTCAACTTCAAAAAAATATTTGAATGTCATTCCGATCGAATTTTGAGCTGACATTTGGTATGGACAAACTACACTTGATGAGGAACATGCTCAAAAAATTTCATCAAAAAATTCCACCGGGAAGGTCGCCAAAAGGGCTCGGCCGGACGGCTCTCATGGTCAGGCCGGCCTCACAAGAAGAGTTCTCTAGTGGGAGTTTCCTACTTTCTCTCAAATCAACTGTAACTCATGCATTTAGTGCAGAGTTTTCCCATCTCTCTCTCAAATCCACAACATAACCTCATTAATATGGATGGCCCAGATTAATTTTCATTTTGTAAATTAGGATATGTTTGTATATGATCGTAAGTCTATCTATATATATATATATATATATATATATATATATATATATATATATATATATATATATATATATATATATAGGAAATCTTTCCGGTAAGGTATACCTTACCGGAGCCGCTGTGCGGCCTCCACGTTTTGAGGGCCTTCCCGGTGGAATTTTTTGATGAAATGTTTTGAGCATGTTCGTCATCAAGTCTAGTACATCCATACCAAATTTCAGCAAAAAATTCAATCGGAAGGGCAGCCAAACGATTTTTGGAAGATAACTGCGTTTTATATGTATATAAAGGGTGCAGTTATCTTCCAGAAATCATTTGTCTGCCTTTCCGATTGAACTTTTTGCTGAAATTTGGGTATGGATGTACTAGACTTGATGAAGAACATGCTCAAAAAGTTTCATCGAAAAATTCTACCGGGAAGGCCCTCAAAACGTGGAGGCCTCACGGAGGCTCCGGTAAGGTATACCTTACCGGAGCAAATTGCATTTATATTTTACATTATTCATTTGAATAAAATTGTGAATATTACAACATTTGTACCACCGACTCTTTTAGGTTTTCTTGAATATTTTATGTGATATTATAAATGCTAATCAACTATCTTATTTTTTGTAATAAGTGAATTTTTGGAGTGATAAAAAAGATGTTAGAAGTTTTAATTTATAATATTTATTATTTATTTTTCTATCTTTTATTTCCTTTTACATTTTATTTAAATAATCAATAAATTAACAAAATATGAGATAGACTACTACTTTCATTTTCTAATTCTAAAATATAGAACTTGATCAAATAAAATAATAAACATAAGCAAACGAATCAAATCAAACTAAATTAAACATAATATTTTTTACTTTGGTAAACCGAACTTCAAACCGAACCGAAACCAAACCGAAACACAAATGATTTTAGTTTGGTGCAAATTCTCCCAACCCGAATAAACCGAAACCGAACCGAAACTGAAGAAAACCGAACCGTAAAGCGAATTACCCACCCCTAGTTGGAATGGTTTCACTTCCCGATTAAATCATAACAGACCAAAGTACCAATCTAGATATAAACGTATTAGAGCAAAACACTGCATATTTCGACGCTTGTAAAATACATAAAGAAGATATAGCTATCAAATCAAGTCAGATCAGATTTAAATAAACCAAATCAGATAGATTAGACCAGAAAAATACTTCGAGCTGAGTTAAAACATCCTAAAAGTTGTTAAATAGACTATTTGTATTCCAGCTTCCATAAGTGCCAAGGTAGCGAAGCTTGGGTTACGTTTGAACATCATACGCTTGAAGCAAAGTAAACAACCCCACAAGATTCCACTCTAGAGAAACTCGTCCAAATGTCCAATGATAGTTTTGCCATTATTTCACGGTTTGACTAATTTTTTGTGAACTTAATTTTGTTCAAGTAAATGGACTTCTAGATAAAGGCTAAGCATTTTTAACCTTGTGTTCACGGATTTGATGCTTTAGTTTGAAGGGATTATTATTTCCATTATGATATGTTACGTGTGTATCACACATTGATACAACATATCTTCACGTGATCGATTGATCAATATCTAGGAAATTGTTAGCTGTCAACGATTTATGAGAGGAGAATGTAACAGATATCATTAATTTCACGTGGGAGAATAAGAGCCTGTTTGGTAGTAGCCAAATTGGCTATATTAACAGATTCTGCTGAAATTTATAAGTTCTGATCGATGTGGTTGTATTCACTGATTCTGCCGATGTGTAAAAAATAATAATTTAAAATACATTTTATTAATAAATAAAGAAAAATTATATGAAAAAATACCTAAAATAGCCTTCTACAATAACTTCAGTCAATACAGCCAGAAAATTAACCTGGACCTTACTTTTCTATTACTCCGTGTTACACATTTTAGCTTATAAAACCAAATGTTACGAGTTTGGTGAAAAAATTGGCTTATAAGCCTGAAAAGCCGAAAATAATGGCTGCCAAATGGGCACTAAGTATTGAGCATGAACTGAAGCTACTCTTTCACTTTTCTTACAAAACTATTTCCTACATTACTAATTTTGACCAATTTTCTTTATTTAAAATTTTAAATGTCCCAAAACTTTATTACTTCTGAAATTTGTATGGTGATTTCTTTCATGTACTTCACCTTAATAATGCTTAGCCTACTCCAATATAGTAGTCCCTCCATCCCTAAAAATACTTTCAACTTTTCCTTTTTGTCCGTCTAAAAAAGAACTTCACTTTCTCTTTTTGGCAAAGAATTTGTGGTTCACATCAATTCTTACACATTTCTCTCTCATCTGCGGAACTCTTCATTACACAATTTCCATTTTCAGGGACGGAGGGAGTATTTGTTTTGTTAAGAACAAAATTCTTGAACTGAAAAGAAATACGAACATCTAAGCTACTCTTTGAAAGTTTTATAGTGTGCCATTAGAGCATAGACACTTGACAACATTTTAAATAACTTGTTTTTGAACATTACCAACTTTAGTGCCAAACATCTTTATACAATATAATAAAGTAACAAAGTTGGAGTAAGAATTGGAGGGAAAAATCCCACCCAAAATAAGGGCAAAATAGGGAGTTAATGAAGAAAGCAAATTTGGTAATTAATTATAGGGAAAAATAAATAAAATACTCCAAACTTTGAAGGGGTGTGAGGTAAGCACCCCAAACTTGCATATGTAGTTTAAATACCCCAAACTTTATATAAAAAGTTATTTTAGCACCATGGTCATGTTTTCTTTCTTTCAAAAATGTTCAATTTTTGTGTTAATTTCATAATTTAAAATATTTTAGCATTCATGTAGATACAATTAACATTCTAAACTTTAATTGTAAAATAAATAGTATCACCCCCACTCTATATAATTGTAACCTTTTCAATTTGCTATTTTAAATTATGCAATTAACACCACAAATTTACATTTTTGAAATTAATAATACATGATCGTGGTGCTAAAATAACTTTTTATATAAAGTTTGGGGTATTTTTATTACATATGAAAGTTTGGGGTGTTTATGCCACACCCCTTCAAAGTTTGGGGTATTTGAATTATTTTTCCCTTAATTATACTAGGTAACAAATTTTAGCAATGATGTACGTAAGTAACGTATCAGAAATGATTTCGTTTTCTTTTATTAAATCTAGACTAGATATTATAATACTACGTATTGCTTTAGTTCATGACTTCATGCATTTGTATACCCAATAAATTTTATTTTAAATATATATGGCCATATGTATAATAATATAATATTATGTCAAAAAATTCTTAATTTTGTTGTTTCTCTATCCCAGCAATATTGAGACAAGAGGGTGTGACACTTAGGAAAATGAGTTTATGTGGTTGATATAGAATTGATAAAGTGAATATGATTTAAAGTCATACAAATTTATCAAATTATTATAGTAATAGTCATAATAAGAGCAATTAATATCATATGGAAGAAAAAATATTAGATTCTAACTTTCGTAACTAAGATGAAAATAAGAACATGAGAATTATAAGTTGATCTATTATGCTCATTCTAAAAGAATGTAAGGGTCCTAATATGGAAGAAAAGAGTTTTCCCTTCCAACAAAATTTCTCTCCCTTTAATAGTGATGATGTGAAAGAAAAAAGGGTGAAGATAAACTTTAATAAGTAATCTTTTCTCTCAATTGTTATGTTTATTTTTAAGTACTACTCAAAGTAATAAACCCATAATAATTTTTGTCTCCAATATTTGTACCCCAAGTGTGGTCTATATATAATACCAGTCACCCAAAAGAAAAATATTAAAATTCTAATCGAATAACAAACTATCCTCCCATGTAGGATTTCAATTTTTATCTCTCTCTATGTTAATGATATTTATATAACAAAATTTAACAAAGTGGCTGCAAACATTGACTAGAAAATTCCCACTTAAAATAAAGTGAAATTACATATGATTATATCTCAAGTTTAGTGAATAACTTTTTTTGGGTAAGTTTTTCTCAACAATGTCAAGCTTAATGTCTTGATGTAGACATTATATTGTTGAGAAAAACTTATCAAAAACTAATAAGACCGTTGAAAGAATGAGAAAGAAATGTCATAGATATATTCTTTTGTATCTATCTCTCTCATGCCACATATCTACATTGTATGCATCCACTAAAAATCACCCCTCCATCCCATGGAATTCTTCCCGATTTGACTTGGATCGGAGTTTAAGAAAGTGAGAGTAAAGTGAAAATATATGGTTGCAATTGAGTAAGAAAAAAATAAATCAATGTTAGCCACACAAAATTTTCCAAAAGGGAAATAGGAAGAATTTTGAGACATCCCAAAAAGGTTAGTGGGAAAAAATTATGGGACGAAGATAGTATATTACCTCTGTTCCGGTAGACTTTGCCAACTTCAAAATATGCGAGAAATAAGAAAAGTAAAAGTTATTATATTGTGGTCTATGCACAGGAGAGAGAAACAAGTCGAATCACAAATTTATTCTTTAAAGGAAAGTTAGAAAGTTTTTGAGACAAACGAAAAAGAAAAATGACAAAGTTGAGTGAGACGAAGAAAATATAAATTGGGAGAAAATTCTCAGAATAAAAATGTTATGGGTTTCAAAATAAAATTGCTATGTTATTCTTTCAGATATATGAGTATTTACTATCATCTTCGACTCATTACTGTCAAAATAGTTACAATATTAAGCATTAACATGACATTATTTACCGCCATTGATAACATTATTTTTCAATCATGACAATAACAATACATATTTCTGGAAGAAAACAATGCAAAATAGTAGTATTTTGAAACTCCAAATCATGTTTACTTCTATTTGGAGCAATTTCCCTATAATTTAATCATCGATTTACAATTATAGTATTAATTATCAATAATATTTCTTATTATCTTCATTTTATAAAAAGAACAAGATGAAATCCAATATAGTAATGAGATTCTATCTGACAATGAATTTACGTGATAGTACAATTGGTGCCTCATTAAACTTTTTGTTGTTGTACTTTCTTTATAAATAACCTCTCCGTATTTTAAAGTCTGCTACACTTTTTTTTAAATGTATTTAAAAGTTTGCTACACTTTCCTTTTAGTAAGTTTTCCATTAAAAGTACTGAATTACTCTTACCTTTTATATTTTTATTATCTTCTCTTTCATATGTTAACACGGCCTCTCTTACTTTTCTACACTATTCATTATACTACTTTCCTCCTTAAATAATGTTCCAAAGTCATATGTAGTAATCTTTAAAATAAAGAGAGAGTATTCATTGCTACCAACCGCTAACCAATGCATTTGCTAGCGAATTATCGGTAACCGATTTCTACATCAACATATACTATGTAGAAAAAATTGAAAATAATAATCCCAACTATTGCCAGTCTGCTAACAACAATCCCAACTATTGATTATTTTTGTATAATCCCAACTGTATGGACCGTCCTCCAATAACCAGGGGCGCATCTGGCATTGTCAATTAGGTGGGGCCAAAATTTGATTAAACAATGTATATTGCAAAAAATATCAAAACGTAGTAAAGTAGTATGTTATTTAACAAAATTTATTTTAAAAGATATAATAAAATCTTTTGCAACATAAATTGCAAAGACAAAAATAAATATAACATGAATAATTTTTTTCGAATACAAAAACACCTCAATGCATACATATTAAACTATTTTTCACTTATCAAGCCCAGTGAATTGAAAAAATTAATTTTTCAGACTTATATTCAAAAGTCTAAGAATGTTTCACAATATTAGTATGTAGCTCATTCACCGTTTGGAATTGGCATTAAGCTTGTATCAATTAAATTTAGGAGACCAGTTTAAATATAAAGGAAGAATCCTTTTATTCTCCAAGTGTGAGACAAAGAATTTTTAGAAGTAAAAAAAAAATTAAAAAAAACTGTAATGTTTACACACTATGTTGAACCATTGAAAGTTAATAGATTTGATGCACGTGGGACTCGAACTAGTGACGTGCAGGCCAACAAAGCAACACACTTCCATCTTGCTAACACAGAATTTATTCTTAAATTGAATTTTGTATTTATACCATTATTTAACAACACTACATATATTATAATACATATATACTAGTAAATTTATTTATTTTAAGGTTGGGCCTAGGCCCTGCCTGGCCTAGAGCAGTAGAGCCAGATCCGTCCCTGCCAATAACAGCCCATGACCGCATATCACCTGCTACAACAGGTGAATTTTAATAAAAATTAAGCGTAAAAAATAAATTTTGGGATTATTTATATGGTTTACCTGCTATATTTCTTTAGAAACTATAGGAATTTATTTATAGTCGGTCACGTCGGACCATTATTGGCGGAAGGTCCCTAAAATTGGAATTATTCTGAAATTATCCTTAGTTGGGATTATTATGAGCGGACCACCAATAGTTGAGATTATTACAATCAATTTTTCCTACTATATATGCAATAAATACAACAAGTTTCATGAGGCCCACTAATTATTGTACTACTACCTCCGTAACTTAAAAATCTTCCCATTTCAAAAGTAGGTAGATTAAGAATAGTGAAAGTGGATATGAATTATTGAGGATATGATGGGAAGATAGTGGAATAATACGATGGAATGTAGGATAAATCCAAAAAAAGTAGTTGTAATAGTGTATTGTTTTTAGAATTATTGAGGGTATGATGGGAAGATTTAGAAGTGGGAAGATTTTTTTGTTACGGACGAAAAAGGAAAGTGAGAAGATTTTTTTGTTACGGTGGGAGTATTAAGTTATTCCATTGTCACGTAGAGTTATTGGTGATACTTTATCGTTTACTACCTCTGTTCCTAAAAATTCTTCCAAGTTTGAATGACACGCTTATTAAGAAAGTGGAAATGTATGGTTGTGGTTGGGTAAGAAAAAGGTAAAATGAATGTGAATCATACAAATTGTCTAAAAAGGGAAAGTGAGAAGTATTTTTGGGAACGGCCCAAAAAGGAATGTGAGAAGTATTTTTGGGAACGGAGAGAGTATTTTAATTTTACTTGAATTTTTTTATGATCCAATTTTTTATTTTATTACAACTACTACTATGTACTCCCTCCGTCCCGCTATTAACTTCCTGCTTTCTTTTTTGGGCCGTCCCAGAATCATCTTCTCATTTACCTAAATCGAAAGTGATCCTACATCAAAACAATGTCAAACAGTGCAAAACAGTGTCAAACAATGTCTAAACAGTGTCAAACAGTGTATAAACAATTTAGTCAAATTTATTTCCTAAATATGTGTGTAGGTCAAAGTAGGAAGTTAATAGCGTGACGAAGGTATATAATTAATAAAAGTAACAACACATGAACTTTATCGTTTTTTTTAATTTGATAAAATTACACATTATGCACCATCAAAAAACATAATTTTAATTTCATAATTATTCAATTCTAGATATATCCCATATGGCGCGAGTATTCCGTCTAGTTATCAAACAATTTTTTGAATATTGTGAAATGTCCAACCCTAATTCTAGAATGATGATACATACTTGTAGTATAAAACCGCCGCACTTCAGTCGAGTGTGGGGAGCCTCCCCTCCGAACATTCCTCCCCACAGCTCAGCATATAAAGCCTCCAAAGATCTACGAGTATCAAGTATCGAAGCTCGTGCGTAAACATTCAAATCGCCGGCAAAGACACGCGGCGTGTCATGTCCATGTCTCCGACACGTGATTTTTCATAAGGTTTGTCTTCTCCGTGCTTCATGCGTTCATTCAATACTGAGTGCACTTAATGATTCAGTGTTTGGTAGAGAAATTCTGAAATGGTTCAACATGTATCCTGGGGGCCGTAGCTAAGCCTATATGCTACCATGTCTATGTGGTTGTTTAGGTATAAATTATTGACATTTATCATGTTTGAATTCCATGTTTACTTCCTAATTGGACTTCACATCCTTTTTTCTTTTTTAAATATTTGCATCCCAGAGTACCCAGTGAAATGTTAATGCTGTTTTCCCTTGAGAAGTCTAAGAAAACAATTCACTTTGGAGTTTGTAGTGCTATGGATGTAAGCTCAATGGAATGAAGGATTTAAAATAAATGCCATTTAGCTTTTTTTCCCCATTTTTACTTTTCAAACTACACTCTCTGTTTTATGCTCCCATTCAGCTTTTGGAATATGTATTTTAATATAATAATATTAAGCCGACCCACTAAATTATAAAAGGATACTAAAACATGGTTAGGAAAAATAAAGAAGCTTCTATTTCAATCATTTGTGCCCTGTTTGGGACTTATTTTTTCCCAAACACAATCCCAAACAAACTATAGTTTTGTCCAAAGGCTTATTTGTAATGGCAACAGGCAGCGCAAAAAAAGTTCCAGGATTAGTTTTGTGTTTGAGTTTATAATCATCTTTCACTTTCAGAAAACTCAAATTTTACACTCCACTGTCAAACTCCAAACACTCTCTAACTTTCGAAAGCACTTTTTCACTCCAACTCTCATAAGTGCTCTTCTAGTAAGGAGCGTCTTCAAACTGCAACCCCAGCCCCAAATTAGGCCTTATACTATGTACGTAGTAGTTCTTATGAAAGCTAAAACTGGATTGGGGGGGTATGAGGCAAAATGTCTTTTTCCTGCAATAATTTTACAGGTAGTATTTCATATGAAATCTTTTCGGTAAGCACAAGCTGGGTGAATTGTTCATGGTTAGAGGAAAGGAAAGGAAAGTAACATTGCTAAGTTTTCAACCACATGCTATTGGTACTTCAAGTAGTTTTAATCAATATGTTCTTTTATTATTATTCATACTGCCTCAATTCTGACCAACATTTAACCCGTTATATCTCTTCTGTAGGCGAGTCAAGTAGGAGTTCATTCTTTTTGACTGATGATGTCCCAATCTTGCTTGGGTAGTGCCAATGTTGTATGCACTGCAACAAATGTATGGGTTGTATCACATCTTCAAACACGAAAAGTTGAAAAACACACATTCTGAGATTGTTTTTTTGGCAAATTTTATGTGAGTGTGCATATAAATCTCTTAAGAAGACATCAACTACCCAAGTAAATGGATGTCCAAGCACCTTGCACTTTGAGAAACAAATCGAGACATCGGCCTCTGACCACATTTAGGTTGGTCAGAGGTATTTTGTGTCTGGTCGTGTTAGTTTTGACAGCATTCACTCTGATAGTGTTCTGTGGCTTCTGGTCTTCCATGTGCTTGAGGTTTGTCAGCGTTCACTATAGCAGAACCACAACTGCCTTCTTTTTTGGTTGTTGGATAGCTCTATGGCCATTTTTATTCGAAAAGATAAACAAGACCAAAATGGTTTTCTCGGGAGATTGTGTTCCCGACAGGGAACGAGTGTTGCTTATTGCAAACCATAGAACAGAGGTTGATTGGATGTACCTGTGGGACCTGGCTTTACGGAAGGGATGTGTGGGTTCAATAAGGTATATACTTAAGAGCAGTTTGATGAGATTGCCTATTTTTGGTTGGGTTTTTCATATCATGGAGTTCATACCAGTGGAGAGGAAATGGGATGCTGATGAGTCAAAGCTGAGGCAGATGCTCTCATCCTGCGCAGACCCTAGAGATCCTCTTTGGCTTGCTGTTTTTCCGGAAGGCACTGATTTCACGTATTATAATCTTAACTCTTTTTCTACATTCCAGTTTTTCAGTATCGTAGTTACACTTGTACTCCATATATTGTTACTACCTGACACCTGAGTACTCCATACAGTTTTATTGGGGGCACAACTATTGGAAATTGTGCATTCTGTCTAGTTTTTTATATTCATTTGCTTGTTTTCATCTAAATTCAACATATTTAACTTTTTTGTACACTATTTTGGAAATAAATAGAGTAATTTTTTTTAGGAAGAAGGTAGAATTTAAAAAGGAATTCTATTTTTGGATGAGGAGATTACATTATATTAACATTTCTTTTTTTCCTTGAATAAAGGTAAATATTGCATTTTTTGTTTAGGATACAAGAGTCATGTTTAGGTTTTAATGCTTTTCGTTTCTTTGCAGAGAACACAAGCTCGTACGTAGTCAAAAATATGCTTCTGAAAATGGATTACCAATCTTGAAGAATGTGCTGCTTCCAAAGACAAAAGGTTTTTGTGCATGCTTAGAGGAGTTAAGAGGTTCTTTGGATGCCGGTAACCTCCTGCCCCCTCTTTGTTTTACTGTGGCAATTTGTTTTCCAATATTTGTGCTTTCTATTCACCATGCTGCTAAACGATTAATATGATTGTTGGAGGATGAATCTGAAAAGCTTAGTGAAGAAAATTTATAAACTTGGTGTATGCATTCAATGCGGAACATTCAACTCCCTTCTTATTCACCATAAGGGTATGTTTGAATGCCAGAATATGATAGGGAAAGGGAAAAATAGTAATGAAGGTTACTTTTTAATGATGGTTTTAGAAATTGCAACGAGGCGGGTTTGGGGCGGGGGTTCGCTCCCCCGTCTCATGCCCCATGTCTAAAAAGTTTGCCCCATCCTCGCCCCATGTCTAAAAAGCCCCCCCATCCCCGTTACTCCTTGCTCCACCCCATTGTCCCCAGCACGTGCCCCACCGCACATGCATAGATTTTATATATCTTATTTGGATATTTTTCGTTCCACTATATTATGTTTATATGTTTATATATATATATATATATATATATATATATATATATATATATATATATATATATATATATATATACTCCCTCTGTATTTTAAAGTTTGCTACACTTTCCCTTTTTGACAAGTTTTTCCTTTAAAAATACTCAATTACCCTTACCTTTTCTACTTTTTATCTTCTCTTTCATACTTTTCCATCGCTCCTACTTTTTACGCACTATTCATTACCCCTACTATTTTATCCTTAAATCTTGTGCCCAAACCTATTGTAGAGAACATTGAAATACGGAGGGAGTATATCATTAGCGCTAAAAGAGTTAAAATAGATAATATTGTGCATGATAAAACCTATTACCACCAATTTCATTAATTCTTTAATTTGAATAAGCTTTGTGAAGATAATAAAACTAAAAACACAAGTAAACATAGTATCATCATATATATTATTTCAATTTTATCATCATATATAATATAATTAATAATTAATTATTTATTTGTGTGTTGCCTTACACTCACTGTCTCAAATTTAAATGCTATCTAACAGTTATGGTAAACATGATTAGTTATTAGTTATTAGTTATTAGTTATTACTATTACACATATTAATTCATTAACTATGTAGACTAATACACACATCATTATGCATATGTATATCTATGTTTGTATGTGTTTGCTAGATATAATACAACTATATATGTTTATATGTTATTTATGTATGAATTATATATATATATATGTATAAATGTATAGTATATAAATATATAAATATGTTTGTGTGTAGATATATTATATATAGAAGATGTGGTGGAAATGTGAGATTATTTTTAGATTACGATTAGGTGGAACTATTCTAAGAAAACCGATGAAAGGTAGGGTTATTAGTTTTCATTTTCCCTATAAAAAATGAGTGAACAAATACTTTGGGTCATCCTCCCTATCTTTTCCAATTATTTTTCCGGTGCCAAGTGGACCCCAAAAGTAGAGTTGTGACAATCCCTCTCTGTTTTTTCTTGAAACCAAGCAGTGTATGATCTCACAATTGGGTACAAGAATAACTGCCCATCCTTCATGGACAATGCCTATGGTGTGGACCCAGCCGAAGTTCACATCCACATACGAAGGGTTGATCTCACTACCATCCCAAATTCTGAAAACGAGGCCGTTTCATGGTTAATGGACACATTCTGCCACAAGGATAAGTTGCTTTCTGATTTCTATTCAAAAGGCCATTTCCCACGAGAAGGGATAGAAGGTGAACTGCCTACTTGGAAGTGTCTTAGCAACTTGGCCCTGGTTATGTTGTTCACCAGTGTGTGTACATTTCTTACCTATGTATCTGCTTGGTTCAAAATATATGTTACCACTGTCTGTGTCTTTCTAACAACAGCAACATATTTCAACATTCGTCCATCGCCAATTGTATGTTTATGATGAAAGCTTTAATGTTCGTACATTCATAAGGAGAAACACTGACTATCGCTACTACCTCCACGGCTCCACTTTATGGCAACTTCTTATGTAAAGAATGCATCTCTAGTTGGAATCCTTTCATTGTACATATGTAGAGAAGCACAAGCGTTGAAAATTGAAATTATGACCATGTTGGATGAGGGTAAAACATGTTCGAAGAAATTTGAGTTTGATGAGATGGCATGTGCTGTTTATACAGAGTAGTAATGGATACACCTGTCTTACACACTAGTGCTATTGTTACATTTTCATAAGTGAAAGTAATATACATCTTTATAAATAAAAAACACCTTTTATCAGGAAAAGACAGCTTAAATTGGTTGTACAGACGTACAGTGGTACATTATGAAAAAATGTAATGTTTCACAGATTGAGGCTTAGATTGGCATTAATTGGTTGTAACTATGTAAGTGGCAGGCTGGCAGCCAATTGAACATTTTCTTTCGTGCTAAGGCTCTTACGAAAAATACTTCCTAAATCAATAAATTTTAGAAATAATTACATAAATATGACCAAAATAAAGATGATTTACAAAAGTATGATTATTGATTAGAGTAGTAATGAAATCATAGTAATTCATGTTCAAATTTTGATCTTAAGTTACCACAACACCACATTATAGTAATGAATAGTCATATTTATGTAAATATGTTTTATTTTAGTAATATTCTTGTACAAAACCCCGGGCCGGTTCGGGTCCGGTTCGGGCCTGGGCCCGGCCGGTTCACGGTTCAATATATGGGAGACCCGGAACCGGCCCGGGTAACCCCGGGTCCAGTTCGGGCCGGGCCTCGGTCCAATCTATTGTTTTTTTTGGCTTCTCCTAATTAACTCCCAACCTCCCCCCTCACCCCCAAACCACCTCAAATGGCCCAAAATACCCAGCCCAACCCAAAAAATAAAAAAAAAATTAAAAAAAAAAATTAAATTTGGCCCGAACCGGGCCCGAACCGGCCGAGCCGGTTCACCATTCCTAGGGCCCGAGCCCGAACCGTATGACTAGCGGGCCGGGTCGACCTGAGCCGCCCTATGACCCGGTTCCCAGGCCGGGCCGATTCAAACAGTGACCGGTCCGGGCCGGTTCTGGGGCAGGCTGCCCGGCCCGAGTCCATCCCTGAAATCATATTATTAGTTTACAATATCAAAATAATTTTGAATGATATATTTTAATATATATAACAAGATTAAAATGTTAATTTATTATAGATTCTTGTAAGTAGATATTCTTAGGGTGTGTTTGTTAGTTTGCATATTAAAACTTTATACACAAAATGTCTTCACACAAAGTTTAGGAAAATATTACATATATTTAAATTACTTGCAAAATAATTTGTAAAATAAAAATATGTTGTGAAGTTGTTTGCGTGATTTATATTTAAATTACATGCAAAATCATTGCATTGTTTTATTAGGAAAAAATAACATGTGAATTATTTTACCACCACTTACTTATAACTCTACATGATACAATATGAAATGCTTGAAAAAAAATGTCGTATGTTTTACATTAAATATTCAAAAGAAACTATGTAAACATTTTATACTCCTACATTTTGTATGCAAATTAATTGTTGTTTTACATGCTATCAAAACAGCCCATTAACTATTAATGATTAAACGTCAAATTCAATGACTGAAATAAAACATGAACTTTGTGGAACAGATGTAATATCAAATTAAGAGTTGAGTAATATTTTATAATCTTTCATATAAAACCAACATTGAATTTGTAAAAAATGGTTTAATAAATTTAAAAACTATACAATGCAAATATCTCCTTTCTAAGCATGATATATTTTGCCCTTAATTCAATAAATAATTTTATTTATTGATAAGTGGACAAACTCCCACATTTGAGATCCTCTCTAGGAAGTTTTGAGTTTGAGTTACCTCTAATTGAATTTTAGAAGATTTTCTAATAATTTAGTCCCGATGCTAATACAAAAGAAATAATTTAGGGCCTGTTTACTAATAGAAATATTTTCCTGTTTTCTACTTCTGTTTTTCGTTCTCCAATTTTCTGTTTTTATTTTTCAGTTTTTCTATCTCCAATTTTCTGTTTCTATTTTTAAGTTTTCCATTTTCAAATTTGAAAACATGTTCATCAAGTTTTTCACACAGTTCTCCAATTCCACACGGCCACACCCTTGACCCCTACCTCTACCCTTACCACGATCTTACACTCTACCCATACTCCACCACAACCCTTCATACCCACCCATACCTACTCGTAGGGGTCGGGGTAGGGAAGTTATGGGTGGGGGTGGGGTAAGGGGTATGGTCGGGGTGGGGTGGTAAGGTCTAGGGGTTGGGTGGGGGTAGGTTAGGGTCGTGGTTAGGGTTAAGGGTGGGGTAGTGGGTAGGGTTGGGGTAAGGTGGGGGTAGGGTAGGGAGTTGGGATAGGATGGCGGGTAGGGTGGGGCCGGGGTAGGGAAGGGGTAGGGTGGGGGTAGGATGGTGGTAAGGGTGGGGGTAGTGGGTAGGGTTTGGGGTTGGGGTAGGGAGTTGGGATAGGATGGTGGTAGGGTGGGGCCGGGGTAGGGAAGGGGTAGGGTGGGGGGGTAGGATGGCGGTGGGGGTAGGATGGCGGTAAGGGTAGGGTTTGGTGGGGTAGGATGGTGGTAAAGGTGGGGGTAGTGGGTAGGGTTTGGGGTTGGGGTAAGGTAGGGGTAGGGTAAGGAGTTGGGATAGGATGGCGGTAGGGTGGGCCCGGGATCCGGGTGGGGCCGAGGTAAGGTAGGGTGGGGGTAGGATGGCGGTGGGGTAGGGCCGAGGTAGGAGGCATGTGGTAAGGGGTAAGGTAGGGGTAAGTGGTAATATATGAGGGGTGGGGGTAGGGTAGGGTGGGTCGGGGTGGGATCGAGGTGGTAGGGGGGTGGCGGGTAGGGTAGTGTGGATCGAGGTGGGGTCGAGGTGGTAGGGGGGTGGCGGTAGGGTAGGGTGGATCGGGGTGGGGCCGAGGTCGGGGCATGTGGTGGGGGGGTGGGGTAAGGTCATTATAGGGAAAAATGGGTACGCAGGGTGGGGGTTGGGTGGGCAGGGTAGGGTAGGGTAGGGGTAAGGGGTAAGGTACGAGGATGGAGGTACCGGAATGGAATCGACATCGGAGCGGGACCGGACCCACCACTAGGTGTAAGTATGCAAATTCATTGCAAAGGCACTGTAGCATCTGCGCTTTCCAAATTTGGAAAACTAGTAAAAGTCACTTCTCCAAATCATTAAGGAAAAGAGAGACATGTTTCATTTTTTCCGTTTTGGAAAATGATTTAGTAAACGCGTTTTTCTTTTTTCCTTTCTGTAGTTTTCTAGGAATTTCTTGGGTAAACACGTTTCCTGTTTTTTGTTTTCCAGTTTTCCAGTTTTCTGGAAAACTGGAAAATATTTCTGTTAGTAAACAGACCCTTATATTTTCATTCTCAATGATGGGAGAGTGGGAGACTGGCTGACTGGGAGTCCGTAAGTTCGGAGAACCTTTCCAAATGTCATATTCTATGCCTATTACATAAAATTCAAACCAAAGAGTAGCCCTGCCCTATTCTATGCTTCTATTGGTGTAATAGGATTGGAATGTTCGAGCAATCCAAATTCAAAAATTATTCATGTAGACTAGATACCATCTTACACATGTAGTAGTTATTTTCTGTGTTTCTGAACATCTCGTTTACAGACAAACATGGGTTGTCACATACAAAAAATAGTTGATCATAAACGTGTGTGGAAGAATAGTTTTTTCCTCCAAAGTAGATTGGTGATCTCACACTCTCACGTCTCCCCTTATTATCCACTTTTTGTGATTTTGCCCGTTGCTTAAATATCCCCTTAAGATTATCTCATATTAAATTTGGTAAGATTAGTGTGATTCTAAATTATACTTGCTTTATCAATTCAATATCAACCACATAAATCAATTTTTCTTAATAACTGGACCAATTGATAAAGCGTTATAAAATATGGAATACAATCCAATATTATATAACATTCCAAATATACATTTGCTCTCTAAATGGAATGATTATATTATTTGTAGTTTATTTGGAAATCGATGCTCCATAATAGATTATTATTCCAGTCAGAACATCTTGATCGGAACTGCCGTCCGAGCGCTACGATTTGAGACAGTTCCGAGTGATTTTTTCTTCATGAAATTAGTAAGCATATTTTATATGAAGTTTAGATTATATCCACAAACTTTCAACTTAAAATTCGATCAGGAAGTCAAATAAAAATATTATTGAAAAACACTACACCAAAATATTTACATACACAATGCATTATTTTCAATAATTTGTTTATCTAACTTCCTAATTGATTTTGAGGTCAAATTTTGTGAACATAATTTAAACCTTACGAAGAACATGATCAAAAAAATAATCAAAAAAATCACCGAGAACAACCTCAAATCGCGGAAGTAGTAGGCGGTTCTCCTCCATAATTCTGATGGTGAACTTTTCCACTTCGTAATTTATATAAATACCATGACTTTAGAACTTAATTTCAGTTAATTTAATGAATATACACTATTTTGGATTCAATAGTAATCAATTGAGTAAATACTATGAATTTAGGACTTAATTGCAATAATTAAAAACTATTTACTAATTGGACTCAATAGCAGAATTCAATTTCAATTAGAAGGTTGTACTTTATTATTAAGTAAGTAGAAGTAAGTAGATTAAATTGGTCAGTCTAGTGCCAATAAGGATATTCTTACTTGGACTGTAATCTGTCCCATATCAGACCAGACCAGATTTGGATAGTTATAGAAATACAAAGATATCAGACTATACCAAGTCAGACCAGACCAGACCAGACCAGTAAATTACAGTCAAGTAAAAACATCCTAATACAACATTTGCGTTGTGCGGCTCACTCCATTAATTGACAATCACATCTAAGCAGGGGCGGAGGTACGTAGTCATGGTAGGGGCCATGGCCCCTCCCAAGTTTTATTTTTTTTGTTATTAGTATTAGTATTTTTCTTTGGCCCCCTCTACCTACCAAACCTTTTGAGTACTACGTAAGTACGTATTTGTTAGGAAGATTAGTCAAATGAAATACGGAGTACTAAACGATAGAGCAACCCCATACCATACGTATCTAGTAATTTACCATATGTACTAAAGGTTAAAGCTCCTAAGAAAAGTACTAATTATTTAACATTATTATAATTTATTATCAAGAGTTTAGAAATTATAATAATGTGAACTTATAATAACGTACTGTTACGCATATATCAGTATATATAATGTCCACACCATTTTCCCTCTCATATATGATAAATCTACAAGTAAAGAAATCTTAGTTATTCAAGAAGGTGCTAATACTTATTGTCTTACTATTGAAAAGTAAATCGCCAAAAAGTTTAGCGTGAATTCTCTTATACATGATTTTCATGACATGCAAGAGCGAAATAACGTTCTAAATTTTAACTCACACGGCGTTTACTCGTGCACTTTTGATTTTTTTTAGATGAATACCAATAAATCATTTAATTAATTTTTATTTTATTTATATTTTAAATGTTTTTTATTTCACCTTGGCCCCCCCTCCGGTCATATCCTGGCTCCACCTCTGCATCTAAGGTATACTCCCTCCGTTCTTCTTTATTAGTCCCCTTAGGGTTTGGCACGAGTTTTAATAATAAAGTAGTAGGGTAAGCATAGAGTGTGTAGGGTAAATGATAAAGTAGGAAATATAGTATATTAAAAAGAGTAAAGTGATGATAAAGTAGGAAATTGAGTGTATTAAGAAGAGTAAAATGATGGTAAAGTAGGAAATAGAAAATAGTTTGTAAAACAAAAAAACTATTGGTACACATTTTTCATACACACACCTACACACTTATGTTTGTAAAGAATATTTTTTTGTCTGTATATAGACATAACATATTTGAAAATGTGTTATGTCTGTATACAGACAAAAAAAATACTCTTCACAAACATGAGTGTGTAGGTGTGTGTATGAAAATGTGTACCTCAAGCTGGATTGTTTGTAAAAAGTAAGTGGGGTAAAAGTAATAAAAGTAGGGTTATTTTCTCCAAAACTTTTCTTAAAGGGAAAGGAGGACAAATAAAAAAAACGTCCCAAAAAGGAAAGAAGGACTAATAAAAAAGAACGGAAAGAGTATATGATATCCGTGATTTACTACGAAAATGAAAGGATTTAAGTATACTTTATGGTTAGTATGTGAGATGTAATAAACGTAAGCCACTTTAATTTCCATATTAGTTTTGTACTTTATAGCAATTACTCCGTATTTAATTGTTCAATTGTACTCAATAGCAATTTGTTAATTGTACTCAATAGCAATTATTTTACAATTCAATTTCAATTAAAAGGTTGTGCTTTATTTATAAGTAGATTTCGTAGTGCACTTGATTAATATCTCCTTGGAGTCGAACACTCCCCCTAGAAAACCTTTTCTCCCGCACCTTCATGAATTGTGATTTTTTTTATAAAAGGCATCTCCATCTTTACTTTTTCTTGCTTGGTTATGGCAACTCATTTTATTTTATTATCAACAATTAAACCACACATTTTAGTATTATTCTTTATTCGTTCATCCACTAAGTTTAAGGTTTCGATTCCTAAATATTCATTTTCGCGTATCAAATCACATCTGATGGTATAATTATCCTAACCATGGATAAATATTGACCGGGTTAACATAGATGAAAACATGTTAAAGGTTGATGTGCAAGGTAACTATGTACGGATGATGATAAGGTATAAGGGGAGCTCATACGTGGTGACCACGCACGGGTTAGAAGATAAGAGATTGTGCATGGCGACTGTGGACAAGAATTAGTAGAAGAATAGGGAGTACGGAGTAACCGTGGATGTCATGGCAAGCTTATCCAAAGAGCACGTCCACAGCAACCATGGACGCGAGTAGAAGACCAGAGTGCACTATAGCCTTGGATGCCATGACGAGCTTATATAAAGAAATGTCCACGGCGACCCTGGACATAGTAGTAGAAGCTCATCCAAATAATATATACATGGTGTCTCTCGACATCATGGCAAAAGCTACATGGCGACTCCGTACGACAAACTACATCAACGACGTCTTTTCAAGATATTCACACAATCAACAAAGGATTCCGCGGATCCGGATTATTGATCTGCATATCAATTCGAACATGGCGACCATGTCGCCCGAATCTTTTATGTCTTATTTTCTACTATAAAATCATGTAATCTTTAGAAAGTGAATCAAGCTCAAGACACTGAATACACTACATACATTTATCTCTCTAAAGATTATCCTGAGCACTTTAATTATTTTCGGCTATCTCTTATTAATTATTTTCCGGTGGATTTACTTCCATCAACATCTTAATGCCTCAAATAGGATCATTAATGTATAGTTTTTGTAAAAGTTAACAAGAATGAGTTATCTTCTTGGCATACCCGAATATATTTTCTTTGGGCTATACCACTACTTCCAAAATAGCCAAGAGTAAAACAGGGCTGCTTTGACCTTTGATGATCTCTCACAAAACCCCAAATCAAATGAACTAACACTCAAATCGAGCACAACTAATAATAACATGATAAGACTGTATGACTGAACACATGACAAAGTATGGGCTAAATGATGTAAAAAACGACACTTTAGTGTTGTCATAAGTAAATTTTAGGGAAATTTACCGGAATATGACTAAAATAGAAAATTCCAAAAACAAATAGAAAATTCGTTTATATTTAAATGTTGAATGACGAAAATACCCTTATTTAAAATATATGCATTTTGCACTAATTTCGTCCAATTAAAATTATTGCACTTTATATTGCCGTTAATGCACAACATTAATGCATGACTTTACTGCACATCCGGTAATAATCACTGCACTTCCCCTAAAATTAAATCTCTTCTTATTCGATTGAGGATTTTTTTATTTAACAATTTTATTATTTTACATCTAATTAAGTATATTGCATTTCATGATGACTTCACTGCTTTGCGTTACTGCAGTACTTGTAATAATCACTGCACTTCTGTCAAAATTAATTCTCTTCTCATTCACTTGAGCACTTTATTTTTTATTTTTATTTTTCGTTTTTTAGATTTAATAATTTTATTATTTTATTTCAATTATGTAAATTGCACTTCATGATGATATTACTGCTCTGTATTACTGCAATATTAGTCATAATCATTGCACAACAAAATTTTCTCAATGCATTCATTTACTGTCATGTACAACATGTCTATTACCATATATATTCACTGCCCCGTACACAACACTTATTAAATGTTCATTGCTGATGTTCAATGCCATATTTAATATTCACAAATCATAATCAATACCCAAAACCCTAATTTCACAAATATACAAAAATAAGAAGTGAAAAAGTTTAAAGAATTGAAATACAGAGTAGTAACACTGTCGATGAACAAAACCATGCCATGGTCCAGTAAGGCAAATCCTCATCCACATAAAAGAGATTCTTGCAGAACATTTGTTCCATATTAAACTGAGGAGAGACAGATACTTAATTTCATCCACGAATAGCGACGAGCCTACCTCTTCGATAGAGTCCTTGATGGTCCAGCCCTGAAGGCGGCGGCAAGCATGGTTCGAACCGGCGGCAGCGCACTATGGTCTATGGACTGCGGCTGGGTGCTGGTGTCGATCTGAAAGTGGCTGCAGCGAGCAAGCCTAATGTTGGGAGTGGTCGGGCAAGCAAGCGCCTTGATGCACCAGTGCCGGCGATTGTGCTTCTGGACGGCGGCAAACCATCGAGCGGCGGCGGAAAGCGGGCTGGCGGCTGGTGGCTGCAGGGGGTGTGGCGGGCCGCAGGGTGGGTGGATCCGTGGAGGCGGAAGACTGAAACGCTAGGGTTAGGATTAAGAATAGAAGGTTAGAGTTTTATAGATATAACTTAAGGGTAAATTAGTCCATAAAAATTATTAATTAATTAATTAATTACGAAATTAATTAGATTTTATATATTTAAATATTATTTTGAGGAAAAAACTGGTTAGGTCATAGATTGAGAAAGTGGGGAAGTTTTTGTCATACCTAAGGTAATTATCTCTAAATTTTAATAGCCAAACAAAGTTATGATCAGCACAAGCTAATGGAATAAATAGCTAATAACTTTTCTTTTCGTAAGAAAAAAATTAATAGTTAGTGCACATGATATGAAATATCATGGAATACAATATCCTTATTTAATAATGTGAAGAATAAATTATCATGAGTCATGGATGAAATTAACAACAAGATCCATGAGGGAAAACAATTAATAGTACTCTGAAATCCGAAGTAGTCATATGAATGAAATGATCCTTAATGGTTGGGCTGCTTAATGATTCTTTGCAATATGACAGTTCTGGCCCTCCTTATGTCCCTGCTACAAACATCAGCCTGCACCCCTAAATCTTCAACATTCTTCATGAATATATCCAGATTGCTCCTGATCTCTGCAATGCCAATCTTCACAGCCTCTTCATTAATTGCAAAATCAACGTTGTTTAAGATCGACTCAATCTGAATCTCCAACCTGTCAACCAGCACCCTTATGGTGTCCAAGTCCTTAATGGTCACATAACTCCCCACTTGCATAGAGTTTATTATCTCCTTCTGTCCTTTTATGACATCCTCGTAGCTCTTTAGGAAAGAATC
Source organism: Cuscuta epithymum (assembly GCA_945859915.1). Taxonomy (NCBI): domain Eukaryota; kingdom Viridiplantae; phylum Streptophyta; class Magnoliopsida; order Solanales; family Convolvulaceae; genus Cuscuta; species Cuscuta epithymum. The sequence goes on from CAMAPF010000938.1 coordinate 4,435,534, forward strand.
GATCCATTTGCCCATCGAGCCAATGGGGATGGAAGAGGCAGCCGCCAGAGCAGCTGCCACCGGCGGTATAGCTATGGCAGCAGCTACCACGGAGCATATCAGAATGGTGGCTAGTGATGCGGCAAATATCACGCACGACACCTTTCTCCATGCATGAATATACTTTAGCTTCTTATCCAGCTTGTTTTTTCTTGACTGCAACTTCTCAAGCATTAAGATTTGATGCATATAAACAGATTGAAAAATCTGGAAAAACTCTTCAGTGAAGGGATTTCCAGAAGCTCTGAAGTTGTTCAGTTCCTCAAGAGTTCTGGTGTACTTGTTGTTATTGTTCCCTCCATTCCCACTCTCCTCCTGGAATTGCTGGAGGGCAACTTGGATCAATAGCTGGGAATCACGGGCCCGCTTTAGACATTTTTCGAGAGAAACACAGAAGTCTAGGGTTTTAAGGCTGTTCTCAAAATACTCCTCAACCAATTCAAACAATTCTTGATTCTTCCAAATGTCCTTCTTGCATTCTAAGATCACTTTGACAACTTCTTGGTTCATGTCCATTAGACACTCTGTAACTTCCTTCAAGGAATCAAAGGATAATGATCTAACCTCAACCCCAACAGCTAGGGTACTAATCACATTATTGGTTCGGGCCTGTAGGGTCGAATCAAACTTCCGCAAATCCGCATCATTCATACAAGCCACTTCATATGAATTCATCAGCTCTGTTTTGTTCTTCAGATTGTTTATAGTAGCTACTGAGGTTACCTCATCTGGCTTTTTGCTCATGTGCCCTCCCATTTTTCAACCTTCACACAACTAACAAGGAAAAAGGGGGAGTTGAAGAAATCAAAGAACAACACAGAGCAAACGATCAAACAAAAAAGGTATATATCAATTATAGATATACATTTATAGGTTGAAGAACACAGAGCAGATGATCAACAAAAAAGGTATGAAATATAGAATTATAGATATACATGTATGTTTATGTACCAACTAAATCTAGGAGTTATTTATTACCATATATATGAATGAACTGCTTTGAATATACAAAAGACTTCTTTTGTTTGCAAACAATATACAAAAAACTTCTAAAAATTAAACAATCAATGCAATATATCAGAAGGTTAGAGATTAATGAGAAAGATGAATACTTTATAAATTCTTTCGTGCACAACCAGTTTCAGTCTGCAGCTCAATTGACGGCTTGACGCAATGATGCTACACAGGTTACTGCAAGAACAGGTCAGAATTGATGATGCAGTTTAATGGGTGATTGAAATTTGAGGAAATAAAGAAAACGAAAACCTTAAAGTTGAACACACTTTGTAGTTAATATTGAACATATGAGGATAATATTTAGAGAGAGACAAACTAAAAAAACGATTAGGCGGTTTTAGGAGGCATATGATCGAATAGCTTGCACGCAAGAGTTTTAATGGAGGATGGAGAAAGCGGGAAGCAACCCCTTTCTATATTTCTTTCATAATTGCAAAAATCCTGGATTACAATATCTATCTAAGACCGCCATTCATAAAATAAATAAAGTGCAGAATTGTAAGTTTGTTGTTATCTTAAAGATAGAAACACGTAAACAAAGAAAGCAACTTTATCATCATTGTTTGATAATTCCCCGAGCTGCAATCACTTTCTGAGCATAAAGCGAAACCAATAAACGAAAATAACCAGCATTTAATTTCAACGAAGTTATAAGAGGATTTGAATAAGAATGATCGACACAACCTACCTGTTAAGAACCTTGTTGCTGTAAATGAAGAAAAAAGACAAAGAACTAGCTACCAGATTTGGTTGCTGCCGGTGGGTTGACATTTTATACTGAATCTGGTTGAGAGGATGTGATAAGGCTTTGCAAGTGACTTGCAAGTGAAGGAATTCATTCGGCCATTTTCCCCCGGAAATAACTGAAGCTTTCCGCGTGGGTTAAATTTTACTCCGTAATTAAAGCTATAAAAATAATACTTCGGATAAAAGCTTGTCAATTTCTACATCACATTTCAGGTGTTCGAACTTCGAACTTTCGAAGTTGGGACAATGATTATGTAAAAACATTAATGTTGATATCAACGAGGGAAAAGCCAGGGAAATATCCTGCTGGCGTGTAGATTTGATCGGCCAAGAGTGCACTTGTATTAATGAAAGTAGATTTGATAGGCTATATGAATTTATAAAGTAAAAATAAATAAGAATAATTTAGAATCATTTAAATTTTATTAAATTTTGTATGAGACAACGATCTTAATGGAGTAGACTGAAAAGGAAAGATAGTCTGAAATTTGTATGAGACAATTTTAGCTGAATGGAGATGGTACATAATAGTCTATAGATATTATGAACTACTTATATGATCCAAAGTTGAATATATTGAATTTTTTTTATTATGAACAAATCATAATCAATTAAAAATTTGCATTTGTTAATTGGCTATTGAACTATCCATCATCATATATTATATACTTACACTTTGGTCCATATCAAGGTTTTAAATTGTGATCACAAATGCAGTTGCGGCTTTTGCAGCATTTACGATACGTATTGCGCCTGATGTGATGTGAACTAATTTTATGTCTGAACAAAATAAGGAGAAAAATTATTGGTGTTGTCCTGAATCCTGATGCTACCCTGTTGCAATTATGTAGCGGATTTTTTCTATGAATTGAAATCCACTTGGTTTTGTTACCACCCCGTTTGATTTTGTAACAATGCTTTATTTTTTATGCCTAAAGAAATATGAAAATTTTATTAAATTGCCACACTTTTTATTTTTCACTTTGTTCATCTGTCATTTCATTTTTTATTTTTTAGAAACATACTATATTTTCTTACTTTTTCATATAAAAAGTGTACAACAATCAATTTATCCTTGTTTTCTAAACCTATGTCAAATTGAAATGTATCTTACAACTAGAGGGAAGAAGTATTTATTATGGAAAAGTTGTCATTCATTTCAACCATTCCTTAAAAGAGAAAAAATGTTTGTTAGGATGTTTTTACTTGGACTGAAATATGTCCCAGATCAGACAAGACTAGACCAGTCCAAACCAGACCAGTTCAGATCAGACCAGACCAGACTTGCATAGTTAGGGTGTTTTTTTTTTGACTGAAATTTCCTGGTCTGGTCTGCTCTGGTCTGATCTGGTCTGATCTGGTCTGGTCTAGTCTGAACTGGTCTGGTCTGGTAAACGTCTGTTCTCTGTGTATTTTATAACTACGGAAGTCTGGTCTGGTCTGATCTGATCTGGTCTGGTCTGATCTGATCTGGTCTGGTCTCATCTGGTCTGGTCTGGGACTGAAAACAGTCCAAAAGAAAACATCCTTATAAAAATACAAAGAAATCAGACATTACCAGATCAAACCAAACCAGTTCAGACCAGATCAGACCAGACCAGCAAATTACAGTTCAAGTAAAAACATCCTTATTGTGACAATTTAGTCAAGATTTCAGCTATGCAGTGCGAAATTAATAAACGGAGTAATTAATATTAACTCTTTGTACATATAATTTTGTGCTTTTAATGACAGAAGTACATTTGGAGTCTTAAGTTTAAGATAGGAGATTTGAGTCTTCAGTCTTAAGCCTTGAATAATAATATTGAATTAGAGTTTTCTTTAGGTGATGTTGGTGAACATTGAATTGAATCTTTTCCCATTATTTAAAAAACTTGGAGATTTGATCTGTTTTATTTTGTGAATTTCATTGGACTAGAATTTGGAGTCAGTCTTATTATACTGTAGTATTTATTTGACTAAATCATGTAGATTTGAGAATGTTTTAGAAAATTTGAAGTTTAGTCCCAAAAGTGGACACTTGTTGGCCACTTTTCCCGACGCCTCAGAAAGTCTATTTTCCAATACAAAAGTCCTTAATATGGATAAATTTATAGGTGACACATTCATACATGCAAATGAGTAAAGTTTTAGGAATAATAACAAATATATTCATCCAAAAAGTTATGAGACTAAATCAATATTTAGATTTGGATCCTTTGCCGCACGGCAAAGGTGCCTTGCGGGCTTGCGGCATCCAATGACAGGGGACAACAAAGGAGGCGAGGGTGTGGGGCAGTCAAGCTCGAATCGCGCGACTATTAAAGCCACATGTCCTACCTTAGTTTCTAAAGTAAGGTAGAGAATCTCAATCCTCAATATCTCTCTCCGTTTCCCCCGTCCCAAAATGATTTTTGATTTACTTTTCTTAACTAATACAATATCATTATATTCTTGATATTCCCAATTTGTAAAAAAAAAAAATCAAAAAATGAATTACAATAAAACCAAGTACTAATAATATCTGACGAAGCCTTTACATTCAAATTATTAAAATATCCAACCTGCTGACAATCTATTTAGTTCCTTGGAAACTAAAACTGTCAATTAAAAGAGTAAAACTTTTGTTTCTCATAATAATTACTTTTAATTTTTTTAATTTATATTACTGATTATACAATTGAAAAAGAAAATTAATTGAAAGTAATTAATAGGAAGTATACAAAAAATAAAAGTTCAAAACTTTGTACGTGTTAAGAGAATTGACACTAAAATTTGAAATTGAATGTAATAAACATTTAATACCTAAAATTAAAAATTAAAAGACAATTAGATTTACATTTGAAAGATGTTCAAACCGAAAATATGATTTGTAATCATATTCATATTTTATATGTTTGAATATTAATTCAAATCATAATTTTATCATCTAAATCATGAACCGAATCAAAATTATTTATTTTGTTTACAATCCTGTCTCTGTATGACACTCCTAATTTATTATAAATGAGCTTGAAATGTGTATACGTAAATGTGTGTATGAGTTACACTTTGTGACTTTGAGCGTATAGATAGCTATTAAAAGTTACTCTGTATTATAGTGTTATTACTACTATTATTAACATTACTATGCTATTATAAGTTATAACTATTATTAATTGAATATATTTGAATTGAATATGATGATAATGTTATTTATATTTAATAATAATTCGAATCAAATTTAATATTCTTATTTGTATTTGAATTTTTCGAATTCAAATCCCAAATCAAGTATATTCAAATATTCATATACTCCTAGATATGACTAGATGAGGAAATTTAATTCCCACTTTTCCTGGTATGCTTGACTAGATCAAATCATAAATTAAGGTCTATTATTGAATTGATCGTTAAAATTTGTGGTTACAACTTACGTACAATTTCCTACTCTCGATAACACTTGGGAAACTTAATTCCACTTTCCTTAGTATGTTTGGATAGTGGACTCGCAACTTTGTCCGGATCTCCTTATTTCTCCATGTCATACTCACGAATTATAGCTTCTTCTTTGCTTCCAAATATGAAACTAAGTCAATTTATACACGTTCAGAAGGTGGGTTACGTTGCTTTGAAAAGTCGATCTCTTTCAATGAGGATTGGAAATACATACACAATAATGATTAATTCACAGAGTACCGAAAATAGATCTTTTTAAATTATAAAATTAAATGGATTGTTAATAAAATATTGTTAAATATATAAAGCACCCATGAGGCACTTAAGCATCACCCAACATAACAAAAAGTTAAAATTATACTCCGGACGTATGTGAGAAAGAAAATAAAAAATTACTGTTCATGATTAAAAATGGGAACTTTTTAATTTCTTTAATTTCTCTAATGTATTTTCTAGCTAGAGGACCAATATATGCTAGGCTTGTAGTCTCCGACCGAAGTCGAGCTTGAAGTCTAAGACCGAAAAATCCAAATGAAAATATGAAAAGATGATACAACTTGGGTTGTCTACGTCGTGTTTTTGTGTGTGTGTAAGGGTTGTTTACGTTCTTTCATCAAATGTAACAAGCATATAATATCTATATTTTGAATACGTATAATGACTTGAACGAATTTATAATTCTAAATGTTACGTAGTATTTGGGATTATAATCACCCAAGAGTCTCCATAAAATACCTTTCAAGTGGATTCATAATTGTTTAAGTTCTCATATATGTAGTTCTTCGTACTACACTACTACTACTCTCCTCCCTTTTTTATTTAACCATATTTGACTTTTCCAATCAAAGACGAAAAACATTGATTCATTATTTTAATCAATATATATATATGTTAAACTTAATTAATTTATACTTTTATGATAGTATTTTTAACAAAGAACATTTTTCTATAATTTTCATATTATCAATATTACCGTGTATAAATATATAATCGATCAAAGTTGAACAACTTTGACTTGAAAAATAGTGGTTGGCTAAATAAAAAGGGACGAATTGAAGGGAGTGTAATTTTATGGACCTCTTTAAAATAGTGGGTAATTTTACAATTCTATGGACCCCTTTATGTCCCTCTATTCACAATTTTGTTGGCCTTCAACATATTCCTTATTGAGGGCATTTTTGTCTTTTCACATGGGGTTGGGGTGCAAAAACAAAGAGTTTTAAAAACGGGGTGCAAAGTCCAATTTAGACAATAAAATGGGGTGCAAACTCAAATTACCCTTTTCATTTTAATTAATTAGCTTTAATTTGAGATATGGAAATCCTGGCCTGCTGCTGCTAAACCTAGCTACTCCGAACCTTTTTTTTATATAAAGAGCTTCAACTTTGTTATGCCAGGAGAGCGGGTCCGTATATCGTACACTCGAGTGTATGGTAAGCACCATATATACATCCAGGCATAAGTGAGGGTTTTAAATATTTTATTTCTTGGATGCTCAGTTACGTTCATAATAGTGCATGCTCATTTGTTAATGCTATCATGCTTATTTTAAAATTTTATATCGATACACATCTCATTAGTATATTATGCTGATTGGAAGTGACTAAAACTATAATTGCAAGATGAGAAGCTCAGATCTAAAAAATTACGGAGTACTTAATTATTTTACTCAACATGCCAAATTAAATTAACATAAACAATACTAAGAGTAGTACTGCAACTCTAAACTTTATAAATGTTATATGGATTCCATACAACAACAGCAATATCCTAATTCCTATACTCAAATTCTTAGCCTCAAAAGAATATGGATTTCTTCCATATATAATAAATAATCCGAATTGTAACATAAAACCAGCTATATCTAAGTTCATTATTAGTAGTTGTCTAAAACCATTAGTAGAGAACATATTTGATAGATTCAACCCCATTTAACGATCAAAAGGACCGGTGGGATCAAGCTGCTTACACAAGCTCAAATAAGTAAGATAAAGAACCCTATCTTTAGCTCCTGTCCTGTGATTCTTTGTGTGTTTACAAAAATATCTGAGCTGCTCGAGGGTGCAGCAGCCGAGTAGCTGACCTAGTAGCAAGAAGAGCCAGTTTATGGCTTTCTTGCTACTCGCGATAACCGGTTTGGCACTATTCTCTTGCTCGCAAAACCGACACGTAGGGAGAACCGGGTTCCTCCACATCTCGGGTGCCCGATCGTGCATAATCGCTTTGTTTTCCATGATAAACCTCCCAATTTCATAAAACTTTTGATGCAAATCAAATTCAATCACATACGTACGCTCGCATCGCTTGCATTGCACATCTCCGGTGATAGTAGATATCTTGTTTGATACCAGATAAGATAGGGGTTGTATAGTTGCTCGCTTATCCGTCGACCAGGGAAACGGAGGAGGAATAAACTCGCTCTTGCCTTCACGCGGTGCCTGCGACGGGTTTCGTCGCTGTCGAACTTTTCTAAATGGAACTAGCTGTCCCCGAGCTAATCCCTTGAGACCCATTGAAAGTTGAAGCACATCTCCATTACCTTCGGTACCATCCTTTTCATTTTCATTGTCTTTTCTCTTGCGGTTCATTCTTGGAGGCAACATGTCACTTCAAAGCTAGAACACATACATATAAATAGGTGTGAGGCTGTGTGATTAGTAGGCATATTTGCAATTCTAATAAGCAATTTTTTATTTTGCTTGTAATTAATTCATTAACTTTACTTGTATATTTGATTTTGTAACTAATAAATTTGTCTATTTAATGAATTTTTCACCAGAAAGCGCACTTTCTGATAAAAAGCTATCGGGAAAAACGACACAAGAGTCAATAATTTTAACGAAAGTTATACCTTCCAGTGAAATAGTTCTTAGTGTGGACGAATTTCTTAGTTACATAGTACTCCCTCCGTCCCGCTAAGATTGTCTCATTTTACCTTTTCGGGAAGTCCCACTAAGATTGTCCCATACCAAATTTGGTAAAGATTGTGTGGCTCTAAACTATTCTTACTTTATTCTTACTTTATCAATTTAATATAAACCACACAAACTCACTTTTCTTAATAATCGTGTCACTTTCTCTTGTCTCAATCTTAGTGGGACAGAGGTAGTATAAGTTTAAAAATGCAGATGAGTGGAAAAAATGGATACACTCATAAGTTACAGAATAAATCTACAATTTCTCCTCATTAATATTACAGGTAAAGAACTCTAAACCTAATAGTCTTGGAGGTATATAAAGAAATTAAAAGCTTTGTACATATTGCAATGGGACTATTTTAAGGTAATTAACTAATTAAATAGCTAATACCCGGGGTAATATTAAAATGATCTAATCATTCATCAGTATATAAATATACATGAACTCGGAAACAAGACCTTTGTTTTGCAATTATATATGCCAGATCAGGTATTTGTAAAGTACACATTGTCCAAACTAGGGCTGGGCACGGGCCGGGTCGGGGCGGGTAATGCAAAATAAAATGGAACCGCCGGTTCCATTGTACGGTTCGGTCCGGTCCGGGTATTACAATTTTCAAAATAGGAACCGGAAATTACCCGGCCCGTTTGAAACGGGTCGGTCCGGTCCGGGTTTTACGGTTTCTATTCTCATGTCTTGAAATTAGTAAAAACTCATGAAGTTCCAAAAATCAATAATCAATAATATAGGACATTAGCAAGTTTCAAAATAACAACATAGTGGTGCACATGTAATACAAGCGACAAGTCCAATACTCCATAATTTCATGTATATAAGTTTCAAACAATTAAAGAAATTCCAAAAATATGCAACCTAGTCAACATACATATTTTCTAACATTTGTATTTAAACATGTTGTCTAACATCACATATTCAAGTGATTGCTTTTTTTTATATTAAATTTTCAGTATTAGCCAAAGTTGACACATACATGGTGGGTGGTAAACACAATTTATCTATTTTAAGAACAATATAATAAAAAATATAACAAAATCATTTTTAACAAATAATTAAATTCCATTGAAAGGAATAATTTAATAACAATAAAAAGTAATAAGATATTTATGAAACATTTAATCAATAATTTGAAAACAAAAGGATGTTACTCCAACTCAATTTAATATATTATCACAAAACTATTTCAAAACCGATTATCACAAAACTATTAATAAATTAATATATAATATATATAACGGGCCGGGCCGGGTACCCGTTATTTTTTAATTTTGGAACCGGTCCGGTTCCTTAAAAAAAATTACCCGACCCTACCCGGACCGTTTTATGGCAACAAAAAATGGAACCGGCCCGTTTTGGACCCGAACCGCCATTACCCGGACCGGACCGCGGTTCCAAGACCCGTTTGCCCACCCCTAGTCCAAACATATACCAGACCGGTCTACAACAATTGAGACTAGACTTAAACAAATCACACCAAACCAGAAAATTACAATCCAATTAAAAACATTCTTAAATATATAAGGAATTCAAAAGTAATAAAATTACAATACAATTAAAAACTTCCTTAAATTTACGCTTTTAAAATACAAAAGTATTACTCTATCCCTCCCCATACCATATTATTGGGACGAAAGAGAGTGACACACCAACTAAGACAAAATCAACTTTGTAATAAAGTAATCAATCAAAAACAACAACAACAAAGCAATCGTACTCGAGTACATCCCTGCAAATCCCTATTAATTTCTCATTAAAATTACTTTTCACTTTTCAAATACAGTATCAAACAATAATAGCGAAACATCCAAAAATGAAACAATTGGACAATCACAGGGGGACGGGGGAGGTAAAATGCAAGGAATTTAAAGTCTTAGATTTATAGTTTTCGATCATTTGGGCAATATATATATATATATATATATATATATATATATATATATTGGTGTCTTATCGATATTGAACGTATCTTTTAGCTTTTAGGTCATGGATTGATAAAATCATAAAATTCCTAATATCAATGTTACAACATATATACTGCCTTTGTCCCTTAAAACTTTGTCAACTTTTCTTTTTTTTTGTTCCACTAACGTTGTCATTTTCTTTTTTAAGTAAAGAAATCGTGGTTCTACTTAATTCTCTCCTCTGCACAAACCACGACCACACCATTTTTACTTTATTAATCTATGTGCCGATCTAATTTGGCCAAGTTTTAAAAGGACGGAGGGAGTATATTACAACAACAACAATATAATAATAATAATAATTATTCTTGCAAAAAAAATATTATTATAATACTGAAAATAATAGTAGTAATAGTAATAAAAATAATAATATAATAATAATAATAAATGAATAAGAATTCTATTAATTATAATATACTCCGTAGTTTTAATAATAATAGACACTCAATTAGGTAGAGCTGAGCACGGGTCGGGTTCGGGCGGGTCGGGTCTGCGTACCCTAAACCCGTTCGGGTTTTTTAAGTTAAATACTAGGCCCGACCCTTTGATATTTCAAATCGGGTTTTTCGGATATTTGTAAGTCGGATATTATCGGATATCGGATCGGGTTTCGAATATTTCGGTTATATTAAAAATATATATAATTGGATAATTAAAGTGTTTGAATGCCACTTTGACAAAAATTCTACAAACTAGTGCACTAAACATTCAAATTACGCAAATAATTTAATACAAATTGCATAAATAATTACACAAATAATTGAACACAAGTATTAATTTAACATATTCAAAGTACACACTACATAATTTAATATATTTCGAATATTTCGGTTATATTAAAACACATTATAATTGGATAATTAAAGTGTTGGAATGTCACTTTGACAAAAATTGTACACACTAGTGCACTACGCATTCAAATTACAAAAATAATTTAACACAAATTGCACAAATAATTACACAAATAATTGAACACAAGTATTAACTTAACATATTCAAAGTACACACTAAATTATTTAATATATTTCGGATATTCGGGCGGGTCGGGTTGGGATTATACAAACCCTACCCGCCACCCGATCTAGGCCCAATACTAATCGGATTTTCGGTTTCGGGTTTTTCGGGTCGGATATCCATTTCGGTTCGGATAATATCCGAAAAAAACTTCGGGTTTTGCGGGTCGGTTCGGGTTTTGCTCAGCCCTACAATTAGGTCAGATTAGAAATATTCATGTGAAATTAGAAAATGTAGATCAGATCGGAAAAAAAGATTCAAATCACATTAGAAAAATTCAGATCAGACCAGATATGAGAATATTAAAAAACATTTAGATCAGGTGAACGAAGATTTCTTTTCTTTTATTTGAAAGGAAAACTAACTTATATTATAAATATATAAAAATCAAACATCTCCACAACCATAATAAGCCAAGCCTCCCTATGAGACTCCGCGTAGCCAAACGGTCCTCATCTCTGATTAGAAACAGAGTAGACCACTCAATTATGAGTGAGACTAATCGCTAACCATGTGAGAGCTTTGAAGCTTTTAGCGGTCAGACAAGCCTTATCACTTCCACCTAAACAACCATCATAGAAACTAGCCTCAAAACTAAAACACCTACCGCTATTTTTCACAAGAATAGCATAGTAAAGGTTCTTAAAGAAATTTAAGTAAAAGCAATAAAAGTAGTTTGTCTCGTGATCTCACTTCGAAATTGAAATCCATGGCGGAGGTTCAGGAGGGGGCGGATCGCCCCTACTGTCCTTTCCAAGTGCAGCGTCATCCCGTCTTCATCATAGCCGCAATCCAGATCAAAGCCGTCGTATGACCCCCTTTGTGTTTTTTCCGACGCAATATACCCGGCCACCTGAAATAAGTTTGCGCTGGATGAAGCCGGCACCATAGATTAATTCCACCGCCATCTCGTCTAGTATAGTTGTCAGGTTTCCTAAAAACGTTGATGTGTTGCAGTGGAAAACAGGGCGGTGTGATCAATCCGCCGCCGTGAGTTGCCCCAAAACCTTGAAGTCTTCTGGTTTGGATAAGTCGGCGTGAGTTATCGAATAAACAGCGGAAGCCGCTGCCGTGGAATTGCCGTGGAAGAAAAGCTGCGCGAAGAGTGCTACGCGGCCAACACTAAATCCTAGCTATCGCTAGGCCCCTTCCGCTTAATTAAGATGATTTTAATTGTGAACGAAGAATTTCTAAATGGTGATAACTCCGGTACCCATTTAAAAAATGTGGTACCTATCATTCACTTGATTGGTCCACACCATTATACCATTTTTAATTTAGATTTAATTAATTCATCAGCATCCTTCTGATTGGATTATGTGGACAAAAGTATGATACCTCAAGGATAGTGTAGAATATACCTTTCTAAATATTTGAATTGAGATGTTTTTATTTCTCCAGGCCCTTTTTGTATCGAAGATGGGAGGAAATGTTACTATGTTGGCACTTAGCAAAGAGTAAGACATGCTTGATCCTAAGATCGTCTATTTGGAAATATTTGAGATTTATTTCTTTATTTTATTTTATAAAGAAAATTGTAAATATTATTGCTCTTTAAACTAAGATGCACAATAAAAAAACATATGGAGACTACAGAGTATAAAGTTAAGGAAGGAAAAATTTGTTTAATAATCCGACATTGAATAATTAAATGAAGCAGAATCACTTCATGTAAATATTATCAACTTAATTTCAATATTTTTGGAACTTAAATCATCACAACTAGCTAGCACGAAACAGGAAATGGGAACGCATGAAACAATATTTCAAAAAAGTAGACACGGAACGTGGGAAACATATAAATATAAAAAATTCAGGGTACGGTACATTGCTTTTCTAACCAATCGCACTTCAGTAAATTGACACGTCACAAGATTCCTATTATTTGAAATTTAACCCCTCTGTCATCGTCAAACCACTTGGTTGCGGAAAACAAGATGTGAGTTTGGTACTGAAATTAAAACGGAGTACTTCGTACTGATTTATCACCCGATATATTCCTGGTGTCTTGATTCTTGAGGGAAGATTAAAACACCCGTATACCTTCTTTAAAAAATATGAATGGAGGCAATTTGGGTCTCATTTGGATTCGCATCAAAGGACCCTATGGGAGTGTTTGCAACTGCTTAAAAAAAGCACTTCTCAGTTTTTGACTTTAAAAAGCACTTATTTACCAAACACTACCAATTTTTACTTTTTCTCGGCTTGCGTGTGAAAAGTGCTTTTCCCTTTTCTATTACACAAAAAACACTTATTTTACCAAACACTACCAACTTTTACTTTTCAAAATCACTTTTTTCTCAAACACTATCAACTTTTACTACTAATCACTTTTTCCTTACATCTCCAAAAGTGCTTTTTTTTTAAGCAGAAGCAGTTGCAAACACTCGCTATATAAGCTCCTTATGAAAGGGTTAGGGCAAACACAAAGTCCGACTCGTTGATATCTTCTACTGGCCTGGCTTTCATTCGCCGATATCATTTCCTTGAAAATCGATGGCATTCCGGCCGGTGAGGGAATCTATGTGGTCGTGGCCGGCATGGTGGTGAAAAAGGAATACGTGAGTCAATAGCCCGGGATGTAGGCAAAGACCGGTTTGGCATTGGTGCAGACTGCAAAAACTCTTCCGATTGTGCGTCGTCTAAAAGAAACTCTCAGCACCAGTCATCGTGATTCTAAGGGACTACATAGAAGAAGCAAATTAAACTCTAGGGACTATAATGCAAACAAAACTATTTGTTATTTGTCAACGTGGCATCAAAACATTAATTTGATTGGTTTAAAAATCCAGGGTACAGGTACATTGAATATTTCAGGATGTACCGTAGAAATTTCCTCAAAGAATAGATTCACAACTAATTCTTAAAAAATAAAAAGTTAAAAGTAACAATTATTAGTGACCTTTAGCATTCATAAAATTGAGTCCAGCCGGCAGTGCCATAAGAAATTGAAATTAAAAGTAAACAGTGTGTATATTACCTACTAGTATTGTATGCACACTAAGGCCTTGTTTGGTTCAAAGGAGGGGAGGCGAGAGTCAAGGAGGGAAGGCAAGGGAAGGGGAATATTGTATGCAAACTAAGGCCTTGTTTGGTTCAAAGGAGGGGAGGGGAGAGTCAAGGAGGGAAGGCAAGGGAAGGGGAAGAAAGGATTTTTATTTTTAAATTTATAATTTTTTTAATTTTTTTTAATTTTTATTTTTTTTATTTTAATTTTTTAAATTTTTTAGTTTTTATTTTTTTAAATTATAATTTTAAATTTTTTTTATTTATTTTTTTTTTTTATGTTTTTTTTTTTCATTTTTTCATTTTTTAATTTTTAAATTTCTAAAATTTTTAAATTTCAAAAACTTTTTACTTTCTACTTTTTTATATTAGGGAAAAGGGTCGGATAGGGCCTTGAACTTACTTTAAAAAAGGTCATATAAGGCATTATATAGGAGGCTCTATCCGGCCGACACCATTTGGGGCGGTTTCCGGTGGAAATTTTTGATGAAATTTTTTAAGCATCTTATTCATTAAGTCTAGTTTACTCATATCAAATTTGAACTCAAACTTCAATCGGGAAGGCATTAAAATGAATTCTTGAAGATTACTGCGCAGTTATCTCAAAAATTTATTTGAATTCCTTCCCAATTGAAGTTTTAGCTGAAATTGTTTATGAGTAAAGTAGACTTAATGAATAAGATGCTCAAAAAAATTCATCAAAAACTTCCACCGGGAACCGTCCCAAATGGCGACGGCCGGACAGAGCCTCTTATATAAGACCTTATTTGACCTTTTTATGTAAGTTCGAAGCCCTATTTGACCCTTTTCCCTTTATATTACAACGTTTTGTCCATTTAGTAGGAGATAGATAATTTGTGGTTATCAATACGTTTTCTCCGAAATACCCCGATTTGGGAGGCTTAAAATGGGAGGAAGTGAGAAGATTTTGGAAGCCTTCTACTTTCCTCCCCTTCCCCCCTATTTCCTTCAACGAAACACACACAAATCCCTCACTTCCCTCCCCTCCCCTTTGAAACCCTCCAACCAAACAGGGCCTAAGTCAACTAAGAATTACTAGTAAATAATACACCCTTCTTCCCTATTTTTTCTTCTATAGCACAAATGATATGGAGATTATAATAGTGAATATTGTGTTGTGAAGAGTTGTGCAGAAAAGAAAGAAATTTGTAAGAATTGTTACGAATCACAAATTGTGAATTTATTTTGAGACATTAAAAAATGAAAGTGAATTTGTTTTGGAGAGTACGTGTAATCAAAATAATGCCATACACTCGTCTTCTCATGTTGTACACATTATAGAGGCGAGTCAATCCCCTCCTCTTTGATCCACTCATCTCCATATCGGTTCATTTGAACTCATTGGCCGACCCAGAAAGTCGGAGCCATGGGATCCCTATCCTTGTGTATCTCTAATTAATATAAAACTAATAAAAATATATGAAAGAAGCATAACACTTCATACTTAACGTACACCATCAATCCAGGATCAGCTTCCTAAGATTCAAAATCAACATATTATTCAGGTAGATTATCAGGTAAATTAGCTTCACTTGCAGCAATTACTTGATTCAATTCTTCATTTACTAATGACGAATCATTTGAATTAACATCCGAATTTGTTTAAATTTGGGTCCAACACCGAAATACTTTTCATTCTAACTCATACAATATTGAAAATAACGTTTATAAATACATAAATATATTAATTAAATCTTAAGATTCAAAGAAAGCTTAATAATGCAAATGCAAAGAGGCGGAGGTTGATCGATTTGGTGATTGCAAGGATTGAGGAATTGGCAGGGATAAAAAAAAAGGCAAAAGGCACAGGGTGTAATCGAACATGATTCCTCACACATGGAAGTTTCTTAATTCCGTGTTTCCTCCCGTTCCACTGACACAATCTTTTGTTTTTGTTGTCGTTTTTATTGTATATATACATTTCCTATTTAATTTTATATAAATATATGTAATATATAGGTATTTTTCTGAAGTCCATGGAGTCCCGGGACCCCATTGGACCCTTAGTGGGTCCGCCTTTTTTTGAACTAATCAACACAAATAATTCATACGCGAAAATACTATTTGTACACGGCAAAGTGTATATCTATTTAACACGTCGGTCAAATTGTTTGTGTACAGACAATTTGACCAGCTTTTAGCGAAGAGAATCGGTTGTCTGTGCGAAAATCGGTTTATACAGACAATTTAACAGGTGTGTAAAATGACATGCACAATAGCTTGTGCACCAAGCATTATATTAGCCATTACGTAGTATCAAAGACATAGTAAATTCAAAACATAGAAACATAGGAAGAGAGTATAAAACAGTAAACATTAAGCACAATTACAGAAATTATATAATAATGCTTGTCACGGAATTGTAAGAGAAGGTGCGCAATTACATGACGATTGACTACTCACCTAGTCACGGATTTGTAAGAGAAGATGCTAAGAAGAGGAACTGTGGAAATCATAGGGTTTGAATATGTATATATCAATATATGTATATGTATTACATAACATAATGTTTGGATATATACGAACCAATAGAGTTTCAACCCGAAAGGGATTCCTAATTTTTTGTTGCCTCAGATTGAGTTATTACGGGACCTCAATTTTGTTGCCCAGAAACGCGTTTCTCGCGTTATTGTACCACCCACTTAACTTAGCATGTTTTCTTTTTTGGACTGTTTTCAGTCCCAGACCAGACCAGATTAGATCAGACCAGACCAGATCAGATCAGACCAGATCGGATCAGCAAATTTCAGTCCAAAAGAAAACATCCTTACAACATTCTTCTCTTGTGGAAATATGTACTCCGGATATCATTAGGGGGATTTTCGGAATTTAGTTTTTCCATTGACAATTTGACAAGCTTTTGACTTAGTTCCATAATCTTCCTTTTCCCTCCATATCTATCCAGATTCACATGAGGAAATACCTTCAAACTAATTAAATTTGTAAATTTAGTTTAAAAAAATTAAAGTTTAATAATTTATCCGAACACAAAACTGGGAAGGGGTGGGAATCTATTCATATGTACACTAACACATTTGCACATGTAGTAAATTCCTGAAATTAGGAATCCAGTAATAGGTCGTGGAATGGTATGTTACTATGTTAGGATATTAAGATTACGTAATAGTAGTTCCAATTTTAGTGATATTTATATAATTCACACTGTATTTCTTAATAACTCCATTAAAGTTAAGGGGCGGAGATAATTAATACGGAGTAATAAATAAATAAATAGAAAGCTAATCCCTATCGAATGTACTTAGTACTCCCTCCGTAAAGTTAAATCTATGTTCGTAATTAGATTTTCTAGTAAATTAAAAATTTTATAAAGTTAAAAAAAGATAACTCAAATTGATAAAAGTTGGATGTATAAACAAAAGTTTTATAAACAAGGGAAGGGAACGAGAGATTGAATGATTGAGAAGCGCACCTGCTTTGTGTTTGGCATGGGAAAGTCACCTCTAAACAAATACTTGGCATGAAATATATAGCCTCCTTTTACTGCCTTTCGTGAGGCTTTTATTTGTGAGGCAAATAGTTATCTCCATTTAGGACACTATCACCGGCCGGTGCATGCATAGGGTAGAAAAGATCGACAACGATTAAAAACTACTCCGCATAAAACGTACTCTGTAACAAACAAAAGACGAAAAATAAAGACATGTGGAAAATTAAAGATATTTGTGTTGTGTCTTAGACTCTTCCTTTTTTGCAATTTTGTCTCTTACATAATACGGTAGTAATAGATACAATTTTTTTGAAAGACATGACATATACTCCCTCCGGTTTTTAATAAACTTCACACTTTCCTTTTTGGGACGGTCTAAAATAAACTTCACAGTTCCTTATTTCCTTTTTTGGCAAAGAAATCTACATCAAAACAGTGCCAAACAGTGTCTCATACAGTGCCAAATAGTGTCTCTACAGTGCATCAACAGTGTACTCTACAGTAAAGTCAAATTTCTTTCCTTATTTTGTGTGAAGTCAAAGTATGAAGATTAAATAACTAGAGGGAGTAGCAAACAAATAAAAAAGAACACAGTGATTAATAATAAAGAAAATAATGACAGCAATATATATTACCTATGAGTTTTAGGATGTTTGTATTTGGATTGTTTTCAGTCTCGGACCAGACCAGACTTAAACAGATCATATCAAACCAGACGTAAACAGACAAGACCGGAACAGATCAGACCACACTTAAACAAATCAAACCAGATCAGACTTGACTTCCGCAGTTATAAAATACACAGAGACCAGACGTTTACCAAACCAGACTAGACCAGTTCAGACCAGACCAGACTTAAATAAATTAGACCAAACCAGACTTAGACAGATCAGAATAGACCAACAAATTACAGTCCGAGTAAAATCATCCTTAATTAGACATTTGGACAAATATGAGACCACAATTGAAATAGAAGAAAAAGTGATCACAAAATAATGAACAAGCTGAAATGTCATGACTGAAACCACTGTTCTAAAAACCGTTTTAGGCGCATATCTAGTCCCCGCCTAGACGCTAGGCGGTAGCCCAACAGCTCGATTTTTGTCTAGACACCCCGACTAATTAGTTTACCGCATAGGTGAATTAGTTGACCGTCGGCCTATGTTGCCTAGCTTACCGTTGGCCTTTGTTCTTTTTTATTTGTTTGCTCTATGTCATGTTTTGCACCCAGAGTGCCTAATCAGCCGCGTAGGGTGTCTAGATTCGCCAAACATTACTTTACTTTTTAATTTTATTTTTCTAAGGGAAATATGCACATTTAACTTTAACCATGAATATAGAGAAATGTAGTTGTGAATTAAGATATCAAACTATATATGTTTGTATATATACTCAAATTTTATTACCTTGCGCAAGGATGACACGCACAAATCGAGAAAATACTCAAATTTTATTATCATCTAATAATTAGAACATAGCAAAGTTAAGTGATTAGTTATCTTATACGGAGTACTACATATTATTAAATATGGCAATTCTACAATTCAAGTTTATTTATGTATGTGTATATATTATGTATACACACAAGTACAATATTATTTATCATATTTATGCAAAACTATTGATAAAAATCCAATTCATATGTCTCTGATTAGTCCCTGACTAGGCGTTGGGTTGGCGCTCGCCTAGCACCTAGCGTCTTTTACAACATTGACTAAAACCATGCCCAACTAGCGATTTCTCTGTCCGCATCTTCTCTGCTTCACATCTCATATTTCTCTTCCTCCTGATGTGCACTAATTGTTAGTGCATAACTTTACATCTTTATATTTGTTTATGACGTTTGTTTATCATGTTGTGGAAGTTTGTAGCCATTAGTTTGATTTGATTGTAATTGTATTTTTAGCATTTGATTGTATGTTGTAGGAAGTAGTAAGTGGGGCTATCAGTTTAGGATAAGTTTAGAAGTAAAAAGGATGAAAAAACCTGAGTTTAGTGCAAAACTCCGTCGAGTATGACCTTTACCTGGTTGGGTATAATGAGAAATAGGAAATTGCTACGAAACTAGAAAATACCCGGTTGAGTATTCCATATACCCTGTCGGTATGAAGTGATTTCGGGCAAAAAGACATGCGGAAGAACACAAATACGCGCGAAAAAGATATGATTTGACAAATATCCGGTCGGCTATCCGGCATAGTTGATGCTAAACACCTATATATAACACCATATTCCTTCACTTTTAATCATCCCTTCTTTCATATGCTTAAGCTCAACTTAGAATATTATTTTCTTTATATTGTTCTAGCATTGTTTAGTCTTCAAATGAGGAGCTAAACTTCCATTTCTTGATTTTGTTCTTGAAGTTTGTTGAATATTAAAGTTTTGAGTTATTTTTTTAACTTCTGATCTTGAATATTAATTCTTCCCTTAATCTTATTTCTTTATTAATGTTGGGGTGTTGCTAAGTGACAATTAGTTAACGCTTCAACATTAATTATTACTAAAAACGATCAACGAAATGATGGTTAATCGTTTATAGTTTCACAAGTAAGTAACTTCGGTTTATTAATGCACGGTTGTGGTTAATAATCTTAAGAGGGATTAATTTTGTTGGTTAAATAAACCGAAACCGTTGTGTTGATGTTATCAATCTCAATTGATTTCATCAAGGAGTTAAAAAGATTAAATGTTACTATTAAATTGGTATACGACGTTGTTCTATATTAATTTGATTAATAGTAAGGGTTGTTAACGAACGGTCCTTGTTAATAACTATCCTCGATGAATTGGAGATACTCCTCGATTGAGTATTCAAGAGGGGATAAGTTACATATATAACTAGGATCGACTAAATATATCAACAAGTGGAAAGTAGCAAAGCCAAGTCCTTTTTATCTTGAATTAAAACACATAAAAATTGTTCGTCTTTGTATTTAATTTAACTAAATCACACAATCCCAAAAACCCCTTTTATTACTAGTTCATTGAAAGAAAGTTATTCCTTTCCCTATGGATACAAGTTCTACTTCACTATACTACGTATAAGTGTTAGTATCGAATTTATTTTGAGGCACATATGCCTTGAGTGTCGTCAGCTCCATTACCGATGGACAACTAGAAGCCGCCGCCTGAGTGCTCTGCTACCGCCCATCCCGTCGCCTTAGTTGCCGTCACTACCCTGGTTTTTTTCGTCTCTTCACTGCCGCCGCTGAGAGAACCATCTTTCACTTGCTCCAATCGCCATCGTCGATGTTTCAGTTGCTACCATTACAAGAAAACAGGAGTTTTGTCACGGATTCCGTCCGTGACAAGTTTGTCACGGATGTATCTGACATGTCACCAAAAAGTTTTGTCACAGACAAAATCCGTGACAAAATTTTTTGTCACGGACAAAATCCGTGACAAAGGGGTTCAGTGACTGGAAACTTATTCCGGCATAATTTTTTTTAATTACGTCCATTTGTCACGGACAAATATGTGGCAACGTTTGTGACAATAATAGTTTTAATTTTTGTTTGTCACGGACCAATCCGTGACAAAGGTCAATAATTGATATTTTAAACGGTCACCCAATTAATGTTGTACGGAAAGAGTTTGTCACGGATTTTTCCATGACAAAATCTGTGACATAGTCTTTTATATATGCAAAAATAGTTTCATTCGACTCATACCAGTTGAAACTCAGTTAGAGTATAATTTAATATCTATTAGAAGATTGAAGGATGTAATATGTCTTGTGTCATATTCCCTGACTATGCAGATAAGGTATGTTATTTGAATTATGTATATTTTTTAATGCTTAATATTACTCCGTAGTTTTTTGTTTCAACAATATATTTAACTATAAACGTAGTGATATTATAATTTATTGTGCATATATTTGAAATTCGTGACGAAACGTATATTAATTTTCAATTATTGGTAATACCGTTAATTTAGGATTTCAATTGATAGTATTAGTTAAATTTATATATTATTACTTAATTGAAATGGGTTTATAAAAATATTAGGTTTGTTTATGAATTTTAGTAAAAAACCTTATAGAGTTTTAAGTAATAATAATAGTAGTAAAAATATATACTAAAGTTTAGCAATTATTCATGTTAATGCCTTTAATTTAGGATTTGTAATGATTTAAGTTAGGATTTAAACATTACTTTAGTGTGAATATTACTGTGAATTATTTAAATTTCATTTAATTTAAATGTTAGTTAATTTATTGTGTATTAGTAAATATAGTGAATTTCTGCCATTAACGTAAGGATTTAGTGGTTAAAATATATACAATTAGATTTTAACGTTTTGCTAATTGAAATGATTAATGTCATTAACATTTTGCTTTTAGTTAATTAATAATATTAATTGAACGTTTAAGGGATAAGGGTCAGATAGGGTCTCGAACTTGAAAAAAAATGTCAAATAAGGCCATATTTAGGATGTTCTGTCCGGCCGACGCCATTTGGGGCGGTTCCCGATGAAATTTTTTGATGAAATTTTTTGAGAATCTTATTCATTAAGTCTAGTTTACTCATATCAAATTTGAACTAAAACTTCAATCAGGAAGGCATTCAAATGAATTCTTGAAGATAACTGTGCAGTTAAAAGCGCAATTATCTTCAAGAATTCATTTGAATGCCTTCCCGATTGAATTAGTAGTTCAAATTTGATATGAGTAAACTAGACTTAATGAATAAGATTCTCAAAAAAATTCATCAAAAAATTCCACCGGGAACAGCCCCAAATGGCGTTAGCCGGACATAGCAGCCTAAATATGGCCTTATTTGACATTTTTTTCGAAGTTCGAGGCCCTATCTGACCCTTATCCCAACGTTTAATTAACTTTGGTGAAATTTAGTAAAATTTAATACATTAAGCTTCCTACATATTAAATAATGAAATATATTAAACATAACAAATTATTGTTAGTGGTTATGATATATACAATTAGATTTTAATGTATTTAGTCTTGAAAATCTTAGTATTGTGAATTATTATGATTATGATTCAAAAGTTGGTTAATTGAAATTATTAATGCCATTAATGTTTTACTTTTAGTTAATTAATAATATTAATTGAACGTTAATAATTAATTTTAGTTCATTTTAGTGAAATTTAATATATTAATGTTCCTACATACGTAGTACTCCCTCCGTCCCTGAATGTTGTTCCGATTGCGGATTACGAAGGTTGACCGACGATAAAGTTAAATGATCCCTGTGAAAACTCGGATTATTTTTAGTAAATAAAATTTACATATTCAGAAACTACATTAAACCCGCTACAAAGCCTGCACAAAAAAAAAACAATTTTCATAAAGTTTTGATACAAAAAGTAAGAGTTTAAGAGTGATTTAAGTTGACTCTCGAAAAGCGAAATGGAAGTAAATTTAGGGACAGAGGGGGTATTAATTAATAAAATATATTAAATATAACAAATTATTGTTAGTGGTTATAATATATACAATTAGATTTTAATGTATTTAGTGTTGACAATCTTAGTATTGTGAACTATTATGATTCAAAAGTTAGTTAGTTGAAATGATTAATGAAATTAACGTTTTGCTTTTAGTTAATTAATAATATTAATTGAACGTTAATAATTAATTTTAGTGAAATTTAATATATTAATGTTCCTACATACTCCATATTAATTAGTGAAATATATTAAACATAAAAAATTATTGTTAGTGGTTATAATACTCTCTCTGTCCTATTGGACTTTGCCAACTTTCCCATTTTTGTTGTCCCAAAAAACTTTGTCACTTTCCTATTAAACCAACAAATTTGTGATTCTTCATATTTCTCTCTCCTCTACACAAATTTCAACCACACAATTTTTACGATTCTTATTTCTCACCTACTTTGCACTTGGCAAAGTCTACCGGGACGGAGGTAGTATATAGTTTTTAACCAATGTAATATTTTGATTATAATATTCAGGCATAATGTATAGACAAAATAGAAATTGGGTGTATGATAAACATGGCGAAAAGAGGGGAATGCGAAACAAATTTCTTAATGGAATTTAGGAATTTGTTAAACTTGCACTTGAACACAAGAATTATATGGATGGTGATAAAATCACATATCCATGTACAAGTGTAAAAATCTCAAATTTAAAGACAGCGACCAAGTTGTGTAGGACTTGTACGAAAAAGGTTTCGTTGACAATTATTATAATTGGACTTGTCATGGCGAACCTTTCGATCCATCACTTTTACCATAAAGAGTAGGTTCGTCTCGTAATGTTCCTACTGAGATGAGTGGGTGGGGAGACTATGATCAAATGACATGGGAGAAAAGAATGTTATATGAGGTATACGGTGCCCCAACGTCTCAGTTTAACCACCCACAAGCATTTAACAATTCTCCTGAAGCCTCGACCTCGTATGAACCAGATGCGGATGAAGATTCGATCTTTTATGAACCTGATGCGGATGAAGATCTGAACTCTCATATTCCTCATATTGAAGGTTCAGGAGAGAGATTTCAAGATGTTTTAAAAGCTGCCGATCAACATCTGTATGCTGATTGTGAGGGATACTCTCAGTTATCCGCCGTTTAAGAGTTGATGAACATTAAAGCTGAATACAGTCTCACTGAAACTTGCATGTCTAGGTTGTTGCAGTCAATAGGAGGAATGCTACCGCGTGACCATAATCTTCCTATTCATATTACAACATGAAGCAATTAATATCTGAGTTGGGGCTTCCTTATATAGAAATTGATGCGTGCCCTTTAGGATGTATGTTGTTCTGGAAGGATGATGAGACACTTGAGAGCTGCAAGTTCTGTGGTGGAGACAGATACAAACATGTTCCTCAAAATTTAATATGTTAATATTATTTCCAAAATCAAACATTTTAAAAAAATTGCCCCCTCATTTAAAACTTGCCAAAAAGTTGAACATGTTACATTTATAAGCAATTAATACAAAAAATGAAAATGAAAATTTCAAATTTTTACAGGTTTTAAATGAAAATTTCAAATTTTTCATTCCCCCGCCCCCCCCAATTTCTAAAAATTAAAAAATCAAATTATAGGCTTTGTCACGGATAAATCAGTGACAAATTTGAACCAGCACAATACTCCGGTAACCCTATTGTCACGGATTTGGGTCGTGACTAATCCGTGACAGAGCTTGTCACGGGTCTCATTCCGTGACAAACAACTTTGTCACGCTCGTTTTGTCATAGACAAAATCCGTGACAAAGTTGCTTCTCATGGAATTTTTAAACTACGCCCCCCTGATTTTTTGTAGTGTACGCCACACCACCACAACTCCTCTCTTCTCGACCGAATCCCGATCATTTTCCTCACAATCCCGTGAAAAAAGAGAAGACCAAGAGTCAAGGATGCTCGTGGCTAGATTTTAAAATCTAATCCTAGTTTGTACGTGTTTCTGGTTTGGTTTGGCCATGGTTGAGCGGTGGTGGGCAGTGATTGACGAGTGAAAGGGGGTGTGGTTGGGAGCTTGTTGGGATGGGGTGGGATAGTGGGAGGGGCAAGGTTGTGCCAATGACTGAGGTTGTGTGGAGACCATGGTGGGTGAGGGTGACGATGGTCATTGGCGGTATGACCATGGTCACCTGCCAGAAGGTGGTGCTCACTCTCTGTGCGGCAATGTGTTTTAGATGTCATTATCTATGACCGTTGTTGTCCTATACATTACAATTGGTAAGTCACTTGTCAAATTTGAATTCAATCCATGAGATATGGGTAGTGATGGACCCGGTTCGGGCCGCCCGGCCCGCTACTGTGCGGGCCCAGAACCGGCCCGGTTCTCGGGTCCGGGTCCGGTTCGGGCACCGAACCGGTGGGGGTGGCGGGTCCGGGCTCAGGGCTTGTTTTTGGTGGCCCGGCCCGGGCCTAACGGTCAAGTTTAAAAAAAAAAAAAAATCTTTTAATTTTAAAACTTCTTTTGGGCTGTTGACCCACTTCCCAAACGGCTATATAGCCGTTGGGTGGGTACCGGGGGGGGTCTGGGGCTTTTGGGGGGTGGGGTTAAAAAATAAAACCTATAAATACTCCTAATTTTAAACATTTTTTCACACCTCTTCTCCAACTCTTCCTAAATCCTACTCTCTACTCTCTACTCATCTCCATATTCATCTTCTCAAATTCTCTTATTCTCCATTATATTTTATTTTACTATTTAATACTTATACAATTATTAAATCTACTTATATATTAATTATCTACTTATAAATACATATACTATATTACTTATATTTCTTATCTACTTAATCTCTACTTATATCTACTTAATACATACATACATACTACATCTACTTAATATATACTTTATATATTAAAGTATTAGGGCTAAAGGGTCAAATACGTACATGAACTAACTTAAAAAGTTCAATTAGCCCCTTATATAGGAGATTCTGCCCGGCCGTCGCCAACTAGAGCGGTTCCCGGTGGAATTTTTTGATGAATTTTTTTTAGCATCGTCTTCATTAAGTCTAGTTTACCCATACCAAATTTCAACTAAAAATTTAACCGAGAAGACAGTCAAATGATTTTTTGAAGATAACTCCGCAGTTAAACAACGCAATACATTTCAGAAAATCATTTGAGTGTCTTCCCGATTTAATTTTTAGCTGAAATTTGATATGAGTAAACTAGACTTAATGAAGAATATGCTCAAAAATATTCATAAAAAAATTCAACCGGGAACCGCCCCAATTGACGACGGCCGGGAAAAACCTCCTATATAAGGGTCTAATTGAACACTTTAAGTTAGTTCATACTTCATATACCTATTTGACCCTTTAGCCAAGTATTAAATATACTTTATAAACTATTAGTATATACTTAATACATAATAATATCTACTTCTCTACTTATATTTCATATATACTTATTTTCTTAATCTCCAATCTCCAATTCTCCATTATACTCTAATATTTATTTCTTATACAATTATTATATCCACTTAATACATACATTCTACATCTACTTAATATATAGTTTATATATTAAAGTATAAAATATAAGTGTATTACTCATCTTATAGTAGTATACTTATATATTATATACTATAAACATTATATTATATATTAGTTACAAGTAATATCACTTAAAATCATTCTATTACTCATTTACTCCCATTAATTACTATACACATTCATACATTTGTCTTATTAGTTACATTTTTTATTAACATTACTTGAATAGTTAATTAGTATTCCCACTAATTGTTACATTTTTCATTATACTAGTTAATTAGTTCATTAGTATTCTTGTTACATTTTGCATTATACTAGTTAATTAGTTAATTAGTATTCTTGTTACATTTTTCATTATACTAGTTAATTAGTTCATTAGTATTCTTGTTACATTTTTCATTATACTAGTTAATTAGTTAATTAGTATTCTTGTTACATTTTTCATTATACTAGTTAATTAGTTCATTAGTATTCCCATTAATTTCTAAAACAACTCTACTTCAAAAAACTAGTTAATTGTCATTATAGTTAAAGTCACATTATAATAGTTTCAATTTATATTTGAACGAAAAAATAGTAGTTCAATCATTTAATTAAAGTACTTAACATTTTATTTAGGTAGTTTTTACTAAATTAAAGTACTTGAAAAGTTGCTATAATTTTAATTTTAGAGTCACACATTAATTCTACTTTGCACTAAATTAGTTTGAAGTATTAATTAAAATAGTTTTAATTAGTTGCATTACTTTTGTATTCATTATTATATTTGTTGCCAATTAATATTTGTTACATTTTTAAGATGGAAGGTGGTAGATATTCGGTTGATTTGGGTAACCTCCAGTGCAATCGAAGGAAAGAGATTGGGAGGAAGAAATCCCGCAAAGGTAAAGAACTTGCCGGCTCTTCATCTCAAAGCCGAGATGATTTTGAAACGGGTTACCAAAGGAGAGATGGAGATGCGATGTCTCAAACGGCTATATAGCCGTTGGGGCTTTGGGTGGGGGGCAAGGAGGTCCCGGGGGTGGTGGTGTGGGGAGTGGGGATCAAAAACATCTATAAATACATCTATTTTCTAACATTTTTCTACACCTCTTCTCCAACTCTTCTCCATCTTCATCTTCTCTTATTATCCTACATTCCTACTTATACATATACCATTTTAAAGATGGAAAGTACATCTTCCCTTGTGCAAAACAATTTTGATAAGTGGAAGGACCCGAAGGGAAAACAATTTTGCAACTGGAAAGTGAGAAAGAGTGTAGCTTGGGGCGTTCACACGGATACGGGATGCTAATAAAACATATGAAGTCCTGTGACAAAGGGAAAACAACAACCAACGGTGGCGGAAATCCCAATTGATATTTATTAGAAAATGTATTTCGTATTGTTATTTTTTTCTCAATTCTCAAATGTAGTTCCTATTTCAAATAAATGCACTTGAACTTTGTTTTTAATAGGAATTTGTATAATCTATAATAATTTTAAAAAAAAAATATGAAACGGCCCGGCCCGGCGGGTGGCCCGACCCGTGACCCGACCGGGTGGCCCGGCCCAGGTCCATCACTAGATATGGGTATCAAGTGCTTGAGAAGTTGGTGTTCTGAAAAGGAGTGATAACGGTTATTTTACCCACCTCGGTGTATCTAATACTTTGTGCTAACAGCTGCATCATCTTTTTCCCTTGCCTAAGTGTCTCTATCTTTTTTCATCATTTTTAATGCAGTCAAAGACTCGCTATTTTTTGTTGAAAATACGAAGAAATAAAGCAAATTGACTCACTAAATTTTCTGTGCTGGAAATCCATGCACCTGACAGTGGTATCAAAGTCAGGTGTGACGCCTTCAATCGTCCAGCAAGGCACTACGGCTCCTGGACCATGTAGCTAGTCACCACATATCCTCGCCTTCTCTCCCTTTCCTAAAGCAACTCTTCCCACTTAATTCACTTTCGCCTCATTCTCCATGTATGGATGGATAAAATGATGCAGTATACGGCCAGACGCGAGCAAGCAAATGGTTGGCGAGGTGGTGAGGTGAAGTTGTTCAAAATTACATTAGAATTCAATCCAACAGATATGGGTCTATCTATTGAGAAGCAGTTGTCCTAGAAAAAAAGTGATACCAGTGAACCCTGATTATTTTTACTCATCTTGGTGTATTTATTGCTTTGTACTAACAATCACATCATTTTCCCCTCAATTAAGTGTCCCTATCTTTTCCCATGGTATCCGATGAGATCAAAGAAACACTATTTTTAGTTTTGAAATATGATTTTAAAAAAAAAGATAATGGATTGCTAAATTGTCCGCGTTCATTTTTTATGGAGTAGTATTTACGATGGAAGTGTGAGCCAGAAATCCATCCACCTTACAATGGTATCGAAGCTAGCCATGATTTCCTCCGTCATCAAGCCAGTCATTGCGGATCCTCACCCATGCAGAGAGTCACTATTATCGTGATACCCAGAGTAAAAACATTCAAGAATTCCAAAATAGGATTGTCAAGTTTTTATTTTTTTTAAATAGGAGTAGTAACATCTAAACTTAGAAAAATGTCATGTTTAAAGTCTAATACTGCCAAAACATGATAATAATTACTTATATTTAGAGAGACTATCTTATTCTTGAATAGACAAATGTTTTTAGTCCTATTTACTATTTAGGACAATTTACCATTGTTGTAGTATTTCCATTTAAACTTATTTGTAAATACTAAACACTATAACGCCACTGTGTTCTTACAAAATTTTATTTCAACCATTCATGTATTTACATTGACAAAGATTAGTTTCTTATAATTGTAGCTATTGAAGTTAATATGAGATGCATCTTTCAGGCACAAAACCAACTTCAATTCTTGAAATTTTAAGATAGGTGAAATAAGGTCGATAAAAAGAGATGCATGATAACACTCACAAGTTACAACTAGGTAGGCCTATCAACGAGTTGGATATGAGCCGGAACTATAAATATCATATCCATATCCGTTGAAAAAAATTTGTCCAAATCCGGACTCATTTACCTTTCAAAGTTTCAAGTCCTAAATATATGTTCCACATTTGAATCCGGCGGGTCTCGGATCCGGGCCAGGTACACCCACAAAAAAAACTAAATGACATGTGCAAACAAATATAATACTAAGTATATAACAAAAAAATGTTCATGTTAGAAGAGATCATATATAAATAAGCAAAATATTGTTTGATTCATTACTCCGTATGAACTATACAATATATTCGGGGTATGTTATATGTATATTAGTGAACTCATAGAGAACTTAGAACACTAACTCATTAGCGAAAATCCCATTATAGTGGGCCAACCACTAAATAAGCCTACAAATATTAAAACTATAATTATATCATCACAGGTCGAGTCCAAAACGGGCCGAAACTTAAAAATCCATATCCGACCATTTTTCTTTATCATGTAATGGGTTCGGATACGAATCTGGGAAACAGTTCTAAATTTAGACGCATACCCTCAAATAAAGTGGCGGTTTCAGATCAGGTCCGGGTCTAGACCCGACCCATTGACAGGCCTACAACTAGGGATGGAGCCAGATCAGTCCGGTCCTAGTTCAGGGCCCCTGATATAAAATAAAATTGGTCAACCTAGAACCGACCTACTATTTTATGTGCTTGGGCCAATGCCGAGTATCCGAGCAATTCGGTTCCGACTCGGACCCATTACATACTTTTGGGTTTTTTAACTGGTTTCAAGCTTAAGAAGGCTGATTTGGGACTGGAACCGCCCGATATGGTCTCCGGGACCGTAAACCGCTCTTGGGCAGATTGGGCCAATCCCAGGCCCAAAGCTGAAAATTCCAGACCCAGTTTGGTCCCACACATTTCCGGACCCAGTTCCGATCGGGCCACCCTTACTCACAACCCCTCTGAGTTCTGATCAGCCCGTCACCAAGATGACAATAAACGCAGGGACATTTATTTAACACTATAAATAACTTTGCTCTAAATAACTTAGCTCTCTTGTTAAAACAATCTCTATGAATAATCTCTAGCTTTAAAACAATGGCAGGTTAATAATCTCTTGTTATGGAAACAATTGTCAGCTCTTTTTCTGGAGGATAAGGGCTCTATCAATATTCTTGTGTACAGGTTGCATCCTCTTAAAGATGAAGGATCTGTTGCTTGCCGGTGGTATCCTATTCATACATACACAAGGCTTTCCTCCTAAGACCTGTAAATGGAGAGCCATCCCTTCACCTGGGAATTCTCACCTTTGGTATAGTGAACTCGGCCCTAGGCTTCATTCTTTTTTTCTTGTGTTCATCGCATGCCCCGAAAGTTAGGCCTTGAGGTGCATGCCACCTAGGACGTGCTTGACCTCCAATAACTCTGGGAGAATTTAACAATGAACCTTAAAACCTGAAGTCTTAATCCTTATTGCTTGGTTACGAGACAACATTTCACTAATATACTTGAGGGAAAACTGTCAAATAGGTCCTCGAACTTTCATAACAAAGTCAATTAAGTCCTTCTATAGGAGGTTCTGTCCGGCCGTCGCGATTTGGGGCTGTTCCCGGTGGAATTTTTTTATGAAATTTTTTGAGCATCTTATTCACCAAGTCTAGTTTACTCATACCAAATTTCAGCTAAAAATTCAATCGGGAGCACATTCAAATTAATTCTTGAAGATAACTGCGCATTTTTGCGTTCTCGAATTAATTTGAATGCGCTCCCGATTAAATTTTTAGCTGAAATTTGGTATGAGTAAACTAGATTTGGTGAATAAAATGCTCAAAAAATTTCATCAAAAAATTCCACCGGGAACTGCCCCAAATCGCGACGGCCGGACAGAACCTCCTATAGAAGGACTTAATTGACCTTTTTATGAAAGTTCGAAGACCTATTTGACAGTTTTCCCAAACTACTATGCTCTTCAGCTGCAACCTACAGCATGGAAGGGCTGAAGATTGGTCTGGCACCAGCGTATACAATCCCCGCATCAACTGCATGATAATTAATAGCGTTTTTGAAATGGAATTAATAAGGAAAGGTATACATACATCTCAAACATCCCACACGCTTCTTCCAAGTGGGATGTGCAGGGTGTTTTTGGTTTAAACTAAAAATGCAAGCACTTCACACGACCATACCTGCAAGTTTAGCTAATGAATACTCTAGTGGCACGTTGGCATCCACTTCCACAGCAGCTTTAGCAGCTGCAATCCCAACTGCTAAACATTGCATGAAATCTAAACCAGCACACCATGATGCGAGGGTCCCACCAACCAAGCAATCACCTGCTCCTGTAAGTCTTGCCACTGATGTTGTAGAAAGTGCCGGATAATACACAGCACACATATTGGACCTTGACTCGGGTTTAAAAGAATTAAAGATATGATTATGGGGGCACTTTGATGTCACTGCTTCAATTAATTCTTTGCTAAAGCATGGAGTTTGGTTTCTTTTCAAATCAACAAGTTTCTTGATGCTGCCCATCATCCCCCTGAAGCATAAAAATGCACCTTTCGATCCAATAGTCACAATCAATACTTTGATGCCTTTGTGCAGTAGGACTGAAATTGCAGGTTTAAGCATTTGAAACATAGTTTCTATTGATAAAGGCGGGCAACCCTTTTTAATTGGATGGAATTTCTCAGCACCAGAGACTGCGTTTCCCATGGCAATAAGTTCATCTTCATTTGGTGATGCAAAAGTAATCTGCAAAATATTATACCCACAAAAAATGGAAGTTGTAATGAGATTGTGAAGCTAACTTCTAGTTCTGTTATCCACACAAATTAAGGAGTACATACATTTCAAATCAAATTCACCCAAAAGAGAAATGTTAAATAATTTGCTCATCTCCTTCATCCCCCACCATGTTGGCATCACCGCATAGTAGTATGATATTTAGTGTTAATTATCTTGATCTGTTTTCACATTATAAGTGCACACAATACGATAGTGACAAAGTTTTACTCCAAGTACCCTTCATGTTGGCTGTCGCAACCTTTTAAATAGGATTAATGAGATGAATATACAAAATCCTCACTATTATAGGTTTATCCACTGGCAAACTAAACACACACTAAGCTGCTTAGGAAGCCTACAAAAAACCTCTTAGTGCAAATTTTAACAAATAAAGAGCGTGCATAAACACTGCACTTTGAGGCAGTCAAACTTATATGCTTCCTCTGTCCCAAAATGATTTGCAGAGTAAACTTTTCTTGATCAAGACAATTTCACTTTATTTACTTAATTAGCATATCAATTTTTTAATATATCACAGGTTGGATTTTGCGACTTAAAAGAACTTTCAATGTAGATTCCGAATATGTAAATTTTAATTCATCATCATCATTTTAATTATTAATAATTAATAATTTTAATTATTAAAACTAATTTAACTGCCTGCATTGATAATTTAACTTTATCGTCAATCAACCTTAAAACCCGCAAATTGCACATATAAATATGGTTTAATGGCACCAAACCCCCTTGGCCCCTTGTGATATAGAAATTCGGCGCATTAGCCCCTGTGATTTAGAAAATGCATTAAACCCCCTTGTGTTATTACTAATCATGCACATAATCCCTTCTATGAACTAATTTACTTGTCAAATAAAAGAAAGATGATTAACATTTTTGTATAATTTAGAGATTTTGACAAATTTACTTGCATATTCAATCATAATATTAAGAAAAATGATTTTTAAATTGTTAAATTTATACACAAATGGGATTCTGTGCATGAATAACTATAACATGGGGGGTCGCATTTTTTATATCACATGAGACTAATGCGCTGAATTTCTATATCACGAGGGAGTTTGGACTTTGGAGCATTAAACCCCATATAAATATGATAAAATGATATATATATATATATATATATAAATCCTGGAGTAGGTTAGACAATAATAAAATGACCAAAAGAAAAAACAATTAGCGTATAAATACATATGCACCCTAAAAACAATTATAGACACAAAGCAAAAGAAAACAATTAGCAAAGCACAAAAAGTATCTTTGATAGATTTTTTGTCTAGATTGTTATTTCACTTAAAAGGCAATGTCGAAGGGCTAAAAATTAATACTGCTCTATCTAAAAAATCACTCTTCATGTATTGCACAATGAAGTACAACAAGAACAATAACAACAACAACAATAATAATAATAATTATTACTCCCTCCGTCCCATTTTACCTGTCATACTTTCCTTTTTGGGTTGTCCCAAAATAAGAGTCTCCTTTCCCTTTTTGAAAAGAAATATGTGGTCTACACCATTTCACTTTATTATACTCAAATCTCAACCACAACTTTTACTTTTTCAACCACTTCATTAATAATCGTGCCAAGTCAAACTAAGACACATAAAATGGGACGGAGGTAGTATTATTATAAGAAAATCAGGAAGGAAACTAAAACGATGCAGGGGTTTTTGGTGCTCACATGATTGACAATGGAAGCAATTCTTCTAGATTTCACAACTGAGACAGGCTCAAACCATACTGGAGTATTACATTCAGCTGCAACTGAGAGGCATAAGTTTGAACTTGCATCTTAATTAACAGAAAGAATTTACTATGCATTTTCCACAATAAACAGTTAGTCAGTTAGAGAGAAAAATAGCAAGTGTTAGTCAGCAAGGAAAGCGTACGTCGACAAGATGCTTCCAGAGCAGAAGAATTCAAGTTTGCATCTAGAAGTAAAACTGGGGCAGACAAAATGTTGGATTTGAAGTTCTGTATCCATGTGGCTGTGAGATGTTTCTCCTGTTTTCATAGTTCCATTATAATTATATGACAGGATAAAACCTTTCACATAATAAGATAATTATTTGTTCAGTAGCAACTTACAACAGCTTCAACGTTAGCAACACCGGCTGCCACTTCTCCTTTACTATCATAAATGTGACAAACTGACGGAGTCTCAATACTATGATGTCTAAGAATACCTAATAGAAATTTCAATGGCATTAAATGAAGGTAATGAACCAATGGATAATCTCATGTTGCATTGACATGATCTCATCTTCTACTCCTTTCTACTAAACTTCATTTCTCAAAGCCTCAGTACCAAAATTACCCTTCTATTCCATCGATGTACACTTCATGTATGTCAGTTTTGGTGTCCATCAACTTCATGTATGTATTTCTTAGTGTTCTAGAAAATCACTCCAATTATATATGGTAATCGGTATATAAACAAAAACAAATGTATAAGTATCGAATAAGAAGATACCCTTACTTTCAAACCATAAAACCTTTCTTTTTTTATGACTGTACTTACTTTATCGTTAATTATTTTCAGAAGTTACGCTTGTTCAAATATGTTATGTAGTATCTTTTATAAAGCAAATAAACAATATGAAGATTTTTAATCCATAGGCTACATGTGTTTTGCATTTTTACTTGCCTGTGGTTTGAGAGTTATTTTTTTTAATGAAACTCGCTAAGTGTAGTCCTTCCCTCAATTTTATACTTCCTGGTTTTTGCTTTTGCGTTCGATAAGTTCCACTTTTTTAATTAGAAAGTCTATCCTTAAAATTATAAGGTTTTGTTCTCGACATTAAACATTTGAGATTTAATCCTTTTTTTGTAGTTAACACTCCGCAACAAGTAGTTTTTTAGTTTCATAAACTAAGACCATTGACTAAAATTTGATTGGAGTTTTAATAATTTCAATAAGTTGAAACTGTTTTCCTTTTGTTCCTCTTTGAGTTGGAAACAAATTTTCTTTTCAAATTAGTATGTTATGTTTAGGTTATTCTTTTATTAATGCATTCAAACTATTACGCCATATGTTTTGTTATCCAAAGTTGTAAGCATCTAATGTTTATTGTCTTTTTAATATAGGATATATTGATCCCACTTAACTATTGCCCCTGGCCTATGACGCCTTTGAATACAAAATCAATAAACAAGTTAGCATACCTATTTGAAATTAAAAATTTATTTCAACATTAGATAGTATAAGACAAGACTAATTACATTAGGCAGCATCATAATAAATGAGCATGATGCATCATGTGTATCAATATGAACTTTAGGCAGCACCACAGCATCAATATTTTTAATTATATATGAAGTGATAAATCAACCCCCCTTACCCAACCGTAGGTAGAGCCTTTGTGGCACTGAGGTAATGATGATGAAGTGATAAATCAACTAACCAGTATATGATGCAATATTTAAGACTATACCTTCTATAGATAATCCTGCCAGTTTCCAGTGTTCCAATAGCAAATTTCCTATTCAAAACAAGAGCAAAGAGGGAATGAAAGAAAATTCAGACATTACTATTATGTCTAATACTACGTATATTAATTGAAATGCCTACTGTAATAAACTAAAAATAAATGCCTTGTCAACACTCGACAGCAAAGTTGAACATGCTACTTTCGTGGGGGTAAATATTTTAAGTATCAAGCGCAAGCAGCTCCTTAGGATCTGGCGCAACTAATCAGTTATGAACGCTTTTACTTTATAATTTATGTTGTCTGATTCGGGTAAAATAGTGCTCACCTGCCATGTCAGATCCTACAGCACTTATTAAGTATGGCTTTGCTCCGAGCTTTGACATGCACTCAGCTATATTCCTTGCCACACCACCCAATGTGTAGACGATCTGCATTGTGAGGTTCAGAGTTATATAAAGTTATAAAGGTTATGTGTACAGCCTGTTTGTAGATTTTAAACAGAAGTACAATATTGAATACTTGAACCAAGAAAGTATGCATCAGATATTATGCCAACTGGTGTTAAACTCTCATCTTTACATAATAGATAAACAAGATAATCCCCTAATTCAGTTAACAATAAGGATCTGTTTGGAATGCTGAAAATATTATGGAATTAAAAAGAGGACAAGTAGAAAGTAATAAAATGTTTGGGAAAATAATCATAAAAATATTTCAAACTTGATGCTTCTTTAATCTCCTATTTAAATATTTGTATTATAAAAAGGTTAGGAAAACCAAGAATATGAAACAATTTAAAAGTTTCAATCAAATTTAAATTTCTTTCATATCTTTCAATGTAAAAACCAAACTTTAAAAAAACTTTTCTTGTGCATTTTTTCCCTTTCCATACCAACTTCAGAGTTCCAATAATAACTTAAGTGTCACTAACAAAGACAAGTTTTGGTTCACATCAATGTTGCTTTATACAGCCACGACAAAATTACTGCTATTTACATTTTAAACCTAAATTATAAAACCAAAACAACGTATTGATAGATAGGATTATTTAAAGAGGTACAACGTTGTAAAAAACAATTATTAATTCCTTAATCTCTCTGATTTTCATCAAAGTGACACTTATTGTTAACCAGTGGGGGTATTAATTTGTCTAGAAAGCTATCTAGCAAGCTAGTAGCACACTAGCACAGTAATGAGATCACATTGTGAACCGGATAGAGTACTTGATTTCCCAAGAAAGCAGACCTAGCAGGCTAGCATAGTAATGAGATCAGAGTGTGTTTGAAGCTTCATCATTCAAGTAGTAATATCGAAGGTACATCGTTTAATTCTAGGGACAAACACTCCAAGATACAAAATATGGCCTCTGTTTCCGAGTGAGATCTATCAGCAGAAGTAAATGTATGAACTTTGCTTCCCATGTGTACCCAACTACAACCAACAAGTTTCTTCACTGCCTTTCCTCTCATCATCTTCATCAACTTTCCCATTTCACTCCACTTCCCATCTGAGGCATATATACTAGCCAATTGCACATATCTCGCCCCACTCTCCCCCTCAATATGCAATAGTGCCTCCTCTGCTGTTTTTGCAAGTTCTGTGTTCCTGTTCATCTTGCAAGCATTCACGAACGCACCCAAAACAGCAGCATCTGGTTTACAGGGAATCTTTTCAACAATTCCCACTGCCTTATCAAGCTGATTACCCCTTCCGTACAAATCAATCATACATGAATAGTGCTCAATATCCGGTGAGATGTTATAGTCTGTTGTCATTGAATTGAAAAACTCTTCCCCTTTTTTTATTAAGCCCATGTGACGGCACATGGAAAGAATAGCAAGGAAGGTCACTGCATCTGGTTGGAAGCCTCTATCCTTCATTTTTCTGAAAAGTAGAAGGGCTTCATTATCATGACCATGGTGAGCATAGCCAGATATCATCGTGTTGTATAAGATGGAATCTTTTCTTTCAAACTGTTGGAATATATTCTCTGCATACAATACGCTTCCACATTTTGAATACATATCAATCAAACTGTTTGCTAGTTTCTCGTCCACCATAACTCCAATTCTTAATAAATATGCATGGGTTTGCTTTCCGGGATCTAAAGCTGCACACACTGCACAAGCACCAAGCAGGTTGACAAGAATTAGAGCATCAGGGACTAGTTTGGCATCCTTCTTCATAAATTCCTTAAAAAGCTGAAAAACTTCAATACATTGCTTAGATCTCAGATAACCAGACATTATAGCGGTCCATACCACAGGATTCTTCTCAGCCGAAGAATCGAAGAGCCGTCTAGCTGCTAACATGTTACCCTCTGTGGAATATCCGACTATCAATGACGTAATGGAAAAAGGATTATTTCCCTCGATAGTATTGTGAACAGACTCAGCATATCTCATATTACTGCACCTGCAATAAACATCAACAATGCCACTACTTATAAATGGATTTGAAACTAACCCTTTCTTTATAACCCAGGCATGAATCTCCTTTCCCAAGTTCAAATTCCTGAGACTAGCACAAGCAATCAAAAGACTAGCGTAACTGTGTTCATTCCATTGAAGGCCCTGCTCTTCTGCCATCAGCTTGAATAATCGGATTGCGTCCTTTTCATATCCATTATGAGCATATCCTGAAATCATTGTATTCCAAGATATAGAATCGTTCAAATCTGGGTTGCTCCAAAACAATTTCTGAGCCGTCTCAAGTTGTCCTTCTCTGAGGCAAGCTGCCACCAGTGCATTCTTTGAGACCGAATCCACGGCATAACAATCACATACACTGAACACTGCACATGCATCTTCAAATGATCCGCATTTCGAATACATATTGATGAGAGAACTAACTGAAAAAAAACTAATGTCATTACTTGTCTTTAACATATACGAATGCAGCTGCTTTCCATAAGACAGAACACCCAATTTTGCTGTCAGACCAAGCATCAATGTTAGACTAAATTCATCTATTCGGGCTTTATCACTCTCATACTGCATTGCACGAAATACGTCAACCGCTTGGTTTTCAAACCCATTGTAGTTTACATAACCAGAAAGCAATGAATTGTACGTTACAGAATCTTTCTGAGGAGCGGCATAAAAAAGTTTATGTGCACCCACAATGTTTTGGGCCTTTACGTGGGTATTTATAATGGCATTCCAGGAGAAGGTGTTTCGTTCTGGCATTTCTTCGAACAGATTATGAGCTTCCCGGGCTAGACCGTGCTCAGAATACAGATGAATAAGTTGGTTAGTTGTAAAAATCGGCATTGTAAAACCAGTTTTTACTGCGTGGGCGTGGGATTTAAGCCCTTCTATCAGCAATCTCATTTAGATAAGCTTAGCATAAACCGGGCATTAAATTTCTGAAGAAGCTACATAAGTAGCATTATTCATTATGTTCGGAAAAACAACTGTCTTTGTGCAAGGTACGTACAACCGAACAAAGAAGAACCGCAGATGAAAGAACTAAGAAGTCAAACCTTGCCAGGAGTGGTTGTCCCTCTATTAGCATCAACCGAAGGACTGCAATTTATATCCAAAACCATGCCGCCTATCACTACCGGCGCCGGCGCAGGCCCATCTCTGCCTTTACCCTCTTCATTCAGACTCTATAAAAACAACGGCGATAAGCTACTAAAGATTCCGAAAGTTCGCTGCAAACGATGAGAACTTTGGAGGAAGATGTACAAAAGCTAAACTTTTAGGTATTCACCTCCATTTGACCGTAACGTGCGATCTACTTGCACAGTGAAGCTTTGAGAATGATCTCCGCAGTAGTAGAAGTAGTAAGCTTTAAGAATGATCTCCTATTTAAATAGAATAGAATAGAACACCAAACAACTTCTCGGTTTGACTTCACACACATTAAGAAGAGTGATTTTACTGTGGAGTATATTGTTTTGCACTGTTCAAACACTGTTTGACATTGTTTGACACTGTTTGGAATTCGTTTGAAGTAGATAATTTGCCAAATGAGAAATGTTTTGAATTGTGAAGTTAATTTCGGGACTAACAAAAAAAGAAAAGTGTGAAGTTTATTGCGGGACGGAGGGAGTAATATATTGTACGGAGTATATAAAAAATATTTTGTATTTGTCTTTATTCTTCGTCTTTAAGATATAAATAAATAATTTAGATATGAGAATACATGTTTAGCATATACGTAGTATCATTTTAACTTTTATATTTTTGATACATGCATTATAACAAAGTTAGTTAATACGATATATTTGTATTTGTTATATTTTGTACTCCCTCTATATGAAAAGATGTTTGGCGATAATAATAGCAAATTACATTTATATTTTTTTCATTATTCATTTGAATAAATTGTGAATTTTACACATTTTTACCACCGACTTATTTAGTTTTCTTTGAATATTCTATGTGATATTATAAATGCTAATCAACTATAAATTTATTTTTTGTGAGAGTTGAATTTCTTTCCTAATGAGCGAAAAGATATTAGATGGTTCTATGTCACATTTTATTATTTGTTTTTCTATTTTTATTTCCCTTTACATTTTATTAAAATAATAAATACAAAAAATGAGAGAACTACTATTTTCACTTTCTAATTCTAAAATATAGAAGTTCATTAAATAGAATAATTAACATATGAAACTGAATCAAATCGAACTAAATTGAACCTAATAATTTTCATTTTGGTAAACCGAACTTCAAACCAAACTGAACCAAAACACAAATGGTTTTAGTTTGGTACAATATCTCCCAAACCGAATAAAATCGAAATTGAACTGAAACCAAAGAAAAACGAACCATAAATCGAATTGCCCACCCTTATGAAAGTTATCATATACGGAGTAAGTCTCTGTAGTATAGCTAAAATGGCCATTCAACCCTTGTCATATACAATCACCCAAGTTATCAAGCAACACTCAAACTCTTTTTTTTGGATAAAATGTAAATGTATAAAATATCAAGAAAAAATAAACAGGCCAGAATTATCTAAGCTAGTCTAAACCAAGCATTCCAGCTCAGCTGGTTGTGAGGTTACCGTACCTAGTGGTAGGTCTCGAGTTCGAAACCCGCTAGGCACATAAGGGTTCGAAACTCAATGGAGTGAGTTTCAATCCTGATTACTCCAGGCTCCCCCCCTCCCCTGACCCCGGTCTGAAGTAAAAAAAAATTATCTGATCGAGCTAGTTTAAATTAACTACAAATAGTAACCCCCTCACCTAATGAAAGGCAGGGAAGAGGTTTTTAGAAGTACAAACCAAACAACCCCGACACAGGATAAAACCCTGGCTCAATATCCAAAACTAATTCTAATCAACCGTTTACACCCCCAACCTAAAGGTCTTGGGTACGAGGAGAGGAATTTTATGGCCCAAAAGTAATTCATCAAAATCAAATCTTGCATGGGACACATCTCCAGCTCAAAAATTCATAACGACAGTCCATAGGTCGTTATAAAACAATTCATACAAAACAATCTGTGAACTAAAAATAACCTCGACCCAAAAGAGCATGTAACAGGCCCAGTTCCGTCGAGAGCCTATATGGTACAACCGGATGTATATACATCCAGCCCAATTAGGAAGACAACCCAATAAGCAGTACAGACCATTTTTTTTTCGGTGGCACTTTTGTAATTTAAGTGAAAAGTCACGGCTTACGCTAAATGAGCAATATTGTAATTTTGGTGAGCATCTAGCCTATTTGATTGAGCATTAAGAGGTTAACAATGAGTATAACAATTTCTGCTTCATATCTTCTATTTTTTTCTTTTTCTATTATTTTCTTTTATAAAAACTAATTAAATTATATCCATTATCTACTCCTATTAATTTAAATATGCGATTCTAATGTAATACAATACTTTTGAAATATGCATTGATATGACATTTAAAAAATGAGCATATCATCAGTATCAAATGAGCATACATAACTTAGAAAGGGCACATTGATATGAAAATCGTAAAGTTTGTTAGTTGAACATCATGACATTTTAATTGAGTATCAAACCTCCACTATTGAGATCAAAGTCACGACTTCTGGAGAATGAGTAATATTGAACCTTTAATGAGCAACCAACCTACTCTGTTGAGTATTAGGAGTCTAATATTCAGAATCGTGATCTCTGCTGCATAATTTGTAATTCACTTTCTTTTTGTTATTTTTTTTCTTAAGGTTTGTTAGTTGAACATCACGACATTTTAATTGAGCATCAAACATCTGCTATTGAGATAAAAATCATAGTTTCTTGTGAATGAGCATTAATGAACTTTTAATGAGCATCGAACCTATTATGTTGAGTATTAAGAGTCTAT
The DNA here is from genome assembly GCA_945859915.1 of Cuscuta epithymum. Lineage (NCBI taxonomy): Eukaryota > Viridiplantae > Streptophyta > Magnoliopsida > Solanales > Convolvulaceae > Cuscuta > Cuscuta epithymum. Next base: position 4,477,565 of record CAMAPF010000938.1, read on the forward strand.
CATAAAATAATACTTTTAAAAATGCATTGATATGACATTTAGAAAATGAGCATAAGATCAGTATCAGATGAGCATGTGTAACTTACAACATGAGTATTAATGATTTTGTTAGTTGCTTTGCTAGTTGAACATCACAACATTTTCATTCAACATCAAAACTCCTCTTTTTTCGGCGAGCATCAAATCCCCGTTATTGAGTATTAGAATCTGCGTTTGAGTATCATGATTTGTGGTCTCGTGTCTATAATCAACTCTTATATAAATCTAATGTAATATGGGATTTTTGAAATGTGCATTGCTAAAACATTTTAAAAATGAGCATAGCAGAGATACTTAATGAACATACATAATTTACAAAATGAGTATTCAAAAATTCAAAAGCTCATTTGTGTATGTTCATTTTTTAGGCGTTTTACTCATTTGATTTTAAGGTAGAATTCATTTCTAATGTGCTTGGTATAATATAAAAAAGTAATCAACAAATAAACAAACGAAAAGAAGTAAATAAAAAGACTAAACAAAATAAAGTAAAATCAACTAGCTAGGTAAAAGTAAAGAAAAAGTCAAAGCAAAAAGACAAAACTAGATGACGGTTGTGCACAAAGCAAAAAGCAAAAAGAAAAAGTAATCAGAATGGATGGTGGTGCAGAGCTCTTCGGAGTTCCAGGCGTAGCAAAATTTGATCCACAGCAGGAAACGACCGACTCAGCTCTTTCACCGTTCCCTTCTCCTGTTACAACAACGACTGCCAACACTAATATATTACAAAAATACCCGGCTGTACCATGCTCAAGGTACAACCGGTTGTAGGATATAATTTGCCAGTTCCGTCGATCCAACTCTAGCCTGTCTCCCAGCGAGCTAGGGTTAGTAGGAGTTCTATGGGTCAGCCCAGCTTCTCCGTCACAATGCATCGCTTCAAGCAACTCTGCATCCCTTACGCGGTTAACCACGCCAATCGCCATTCCTGGCAAAGTGATAGTATAGAATTGTTATTATTTATGTTTGTAATTTTAACTAGTTTTATTTGTTGTTGTTTGGGAAATTACACACTTTTGGTATAAAACTTTATGTTTCCTATTTTGTTTGTAATTTGTTTAGATTAGCATTATTCTGAGCTTTAACTAGGTAAAGATCATCAAAGGGATCCTTGGAAAGGTGAAGAAAAGTGAAAGGGAACAAGATAAAGACAAAATTTGGGAAAATACTCATTTACCCGGTCAGGTAAAGCATAAACCCGATCGGGTATTGACTTGACCCGAAGATCAAATCTGAGTTGGAGGCAATTTAACGTGCAAGGCGAAGATTTGACAAAGATTTGTCTTTTACCCGATCGAGTAAATCAAAAACCTGGTCGGGTATGATGTGACTAATGAAGATTCTGGGCAATTACTCAGGAAACCCGGTCGGGTATCTCAAAAACCAGGTCTGATAAATGGCTCTAACACCTCCAAACACCTATAAATACACCTGTTTTCCTTCCCTGATCGTGTATTTTTTTAGTGAGGTAAAACGTAGTTGGCTAATCCGAAGAATAACCCGACCACGAGTATCGTCTCTCAAGGAATGGCAAAAAGGAAGTTTAAATACAATCCGTGATCACAGGCTAGCACAAGTCATGATAATCTTTCCAAATAATTTTTTTTGGTGGTTAAAAAAAACTAACAGCGAGTGAAAAAATAAACAGAAAAATAAATAAATTGATTCAAGATATTAAAACAGGGTTCAAATTAGATGGTTCGGGTTCTGGGTGTTCTTTCGGGATTAGAATTAAGTAAATTGATTTTCAATTATTCCTGGAAAGAAAATGAAATAAATTCTCATAGACAAGAATTAAATCAAACTTTCACAATCCTAACTTATTTCAAGATCAGATTGCTTGTATAAGACCCAAGCTAATTTAACTCAAATTCTCATAGACAGGAATTGAATTAAATCCAGACATTCATATATGATGTGATCAAATTCATACAGACAATTAAGAGTAATCTTATACAACTTTTTAGAAAATTAATTGAATTTCAAAAACTAAATTCACGCCCTCAATAACCCATGAACCCTAGCCCCAATTATATGGAATTAGCTACTCATAATTAAAATTAACATCACACAAAGTGTAACCCCATTACAAGAATCAGTTACCTGCTTAGCATGAATTTATCCCAAAACGCTTAGAAAGCAGAGCTCCTTACGGAGTAAGGATTTTCAACACCTGGCCAGTCAAGCAATTATTGATGACGAAGTAGTGAATCATGAGTAAGACCGAATTTAATCAACACAAATCAAACCATCCAACATGCCAACATTCCCAAGAATATACACACCACCCCGATGATTACACCATTACTAATTCTTTTCAAGAATGATGGAGGAGATGGAAGATTACAAAAGAAAATAAAGATTAAGCAGTTACCTCTGTTGCGTTGCTAAACCAGAAAAAAAAACTATGCACCTCAAAATGTTTGAGCGAAACAATTTCATCACCAAATGCCATGTCCAAGCTACAACCAAACCTCCCCACACTTAGGGCTGACATCGTCCTCGAGGTCAAAGAAAAGATTAAAACAAAAATAACAAGGGCAAGCTAAAGAATAAAATGATTTTTAGCCCGACAACACATCATAATCAGAATAATAATCAATACAATTCAACAAAGGAGTAATATGACAGTAAACACACATTCTTAGCAGCATAGTGAAATTTGGCAGAATACCGTACAAGCCAAACGACGGTGAATAACCTCGAGAATAAGGCTGAAATCAGTCTCCTCGATTCATAGATGCCGCTAAATCCTACACACGGTCTGTCTCGTACTGCTACTTGAAGTCCTTCAATCTTGAGTAAGTGTGAATCACTGTCTGGTGCACTGGTGAAGTAAAAACTAGCCCATAGGCACAACTCTGTTCACCGGAACGTGCTCAGGTGCGCTCTGATTCACTGTCTATTCAAACTATGAGCATGAAACTCTGTATCATGAATAAAACGACTTTTCCAGATGGTTTTTAGCCCAAATCTTGCTGGTAGTCTGAAAACAAGCTGCTGGAATTCCTGTGTCTGCACCTGATGTGAGCGTAGGGTATCTAATCGTTTCTTCTCTCTAGTGGCGTGATGCTCCTGGAATTGGTTAAACTCTTCCCAACAACCTTATCCTTCAACATGCATAGGTCTCCAATTACTGGCCTTGGAAGTGTCTGAAGCTAGGTCCAACTCTCATATCACTCACGGACCTTCTGTGAAGTAAACTACGGCTGGTAGCCCTGATGAACTCCATTAACATAGGGCGTTTCTTCCTCAAGACCAGTCAATGATAACCATGCAGCACCTGCAATTCAGAGCAACCAAGAAATCCAACCGCACAACCACAAGATGAAATCACAGAAACAAAGGGGAAAAAATGCATAAACAAGAAATAATAAACTCCTAATTCTATTTTTTTATAGTTTTTTTTAATCATGTGTTGCCTCCCAGAAGCGCTTCTTTAACGTCACTAGCTTGACGATAATATCTGATTCCTAATCTGGCTCAAATGAGCAAGTAAAAGTAGTATTTTCCTGGTCAACGAGATCAACGTGTATTTGAAAATACTTGCTCATTCCGTCAAGGAAACAATATAATAAGCATGGCCTGCCAAACTCTCAACCAACTGATCACCAAAAGGTAAGGGAAAGTGATCCTTCCGAGTGGCCTCATTCAATTTACGATAATCAATTACCATCTGCCACCCGGTCACCATCTACTAGGTAGGAGTTCTCCCTTCTCGTTCTTAACAACCATCATGGCCCCCCTTCTTGGGGACCACATGAGTACGGCTAACCCATTGGCTATCTGAAATTGGATAAATTATGCCCACATCTAGAAGCCTCATGACTCCTGCCTTTACAACTTCTATCATCATGGGGTTTAAACGTCGTTGTGGTTGCACGACTGGTTTATACCCCTCCTCACACTTGATTTTGTGGGTACATAAGGTTGGGCAAATCCCACGAAGATCCTCAAGCTTACGAACAATGACTTGCTCATGACGCTTAAGGACATCCATCAATTTTTCCTTCTGTCCTGACTCTAACTAAGCTGAAATAATGATAGGGCGTTGGCCCTCTGTATCCAAAAACACATACTCCAGGTGACTAGGAAGTGGATTGAGTTCAGGAGTAACCTTATCAGTGGGCTGCTCCTCAAACTCCCTAAGTAACTCAAGGAAAACATCATCCCTAATCACCTGATCAACAGTCATTTCTTCTTCATTTTCAGCCACCATATCCCCCACATAATGAATGTCATTATCTGGTGGGGAAATATAATTATCGCCTCCAAACAAATACTCCTCCACTGACTCAAACATATCAAGATAATGACATGATTCAGCGGGATCTGAGGCCTTACTCATCACTTATGAGAGTTTAAAAGTACACACGTCGTCCCCAACCCTCGGACAAAGTGATCCATCAGCAACATCAACAAGGGTCCGGGCAGTAGCCAGAAAAGGCCCCCCTAAAATAAGTGGAGTCTCAGGATCATCCTCCATGTCCATGACCACAAAATCGACATGGAATATGAACTTGTCCACCCATACTAATACACCCTCTAGAATCCCTTTCGGGTATTTCACCGATCGGTCCGCTAACTGGAGGCTCATACGAGTGGGCTTAAGTTCACCCAAGCTAAGTTTTATGGCCACAGAGGAAGGCATCAGATTGATGCTTGCTCTTAAATCTGCTAAAGCATTATTAAACTTAAAATTTTCAATAGAACAAGGTACTAGAAAACTCCTTGGGTCTTTTAACTTCGGATGCATGGTCTTCAGGACAACTGCTACACATTCTGCATTAAGATCCACGACTTCTGGCTCTTCCCACCTCTTCTTTTTCATGAGGAGGTCCTTTAGAAACTTCGCGTACCTTGGCACTCTGTCAAAGCCTCCATGAATGGCATATTGATATGGAGCTGCTTCAGATGCTCCATAAATCTGATCAAGTTCGTGTTATCGTTGCTTTTCTTCACCCGTGTAGGGAACAGGATGGGTGGAGTCGTCATACTCTTCTCTTTCTTCTGAGAATCTTCTTTCTGAGCTTCATTACTCCTGGATGGAATAGGGGCAGGCACTGGTTCTTCTTCAACCTCTTTAGAATCCGAGCCTTGAGGTTGTTGATCCTCTTTTTGCTGAGGTACTGGCAGAGTATCATCTTCTTTAAGAGTTCTCCCGCTGCGTAGTGTAACGGCCTGCATATGCTCTCTTGGATTGGGTTCTGTTGAACTCGAAAGGCTGTCCGGTTTTCTAGGAGCAACTGAACCAAGCTGGCGAATAAGAGCTTCTAGGTTGCTAATACGTTGGTGTATCTCCGCTTGGTTTTTGGCTAATTCAGACACAGTTTTTCTCTAACGCCGCATTTACGGGAGGTGGTTCAAGCTGTCTTTGACGAGCCTCCTGCTTGCTGAAAGTTTCCTCTCTAAACTTGGTTGTTGAAAAACTGCCCACCACCTCTCTGGCTTTGACCATATTCCATGAGATTCACGTCACGAACCACTGGAGTTCCTTGATTCTGAACATAAAGAGGGCATGTGTGAGTGAGGTGAGCCCACATGCACATCTCGCAAGATAAAGCGAGTTCTTGGCTGGTTGGGTTTGGATAGCTTGCTCGAACAGGAAGTGGGACAGAATACATAGGATAAGAGGGCTTATATTCCCCAATATTATAGACCTGTTGCTGCTGTTAAGAGGTATGCTGTAACACCCCGGCCCCGCAAGACCCGAGGTAGTTACTCCAGACCTCTAGTACTGTCCTCACAAACCACCACGAGCCTTTACCGCACACTTTGTCCTCACTCATGCACGCCCTTAGAAACTTCCCAGGGGGTCACCCATCCCAAGACTACTCCCGTGCAAGCACGCTTAACTTTGAAGTTCTTTTGGGTGATGAGCTCTCTTAAAAGGAGATGCCCCTCTGTTGGTATGAGTAGTACTATTAATCCTTTTGTATTAATCTTGGGTATTACATATGCGCCTTCAAGTCTTTCACGTCCACTGCCAGTCCCTCAATCTTCGCTGTGAGTGCAGTGATGGGATCCAAATTATTTGAAACCAATACTAGTCATTTGAAGCCAAGTTCTCAATTATTTGTTCTTCCTCTCGTGGGGATAATTTCAGAAACATAACCCCCTGAGCTGCCCGGACTAATTATCTCATATACTCCAGTCGAAGCCTGTTATAAAATCTGCACATAATTGTTGCTGCATTCATGAATGTTTCTGGACACTTCCTTATCAGCGTCTTGAGCCTATCCCATGCTTCACTAAAAGATTCAGTCGGAGCTTGAGTGAAATTAAGAATTTCTGTCTGAACCTTGATAGCAGCAGAGGGAGGAAAATACTCCCGCATAAATGTCTAATGAAGCTTCTCTCATGTATCAAAGTGCCCGTTTGGAAAGCTACGGAGCCACCGTGAAGCCTTGTCTCTCAATGAGAACGGGAATAAAGCCAGCCTTACTGCCTCACTGAACACTCCATTATATTTGAACGTAGCACAAGTCTGAATAAAGCTCTCAATATGCTCCATTGGATCTTCATGGGCGTATCCACAAAATGGATTATTGGCAAGCATCTGAATCATGGCTGGCTTTATTTCAAAATTGTTGGCCTCAATGGTGGGTGCACCAATGCTATTTCTCGCCACATAGTTAGGCGTCAATGTCTCAAGAGTTGTCTGATCGGCCATTTTGTTCAAGTCTTCTAGCAATCGCCTTTTAGCCCTTCCTCAAAACAAGCGTTCAGGATTAGAATAACCTTCAATCAGCTCTTGTTCACTCGAGGAGCGAGTGTGCATACACTGGTTCCTGCAGCTTAGTTCACAAGGACCTGACACCAAAAACGACAAACAAATAACACAAAAAATAGAAAGTCTCACTGACTTGCTTTTACCTATTCCACAAAAAGTACTTAACAAACAACCGTGCTACTCCCCGGCAATGGCGCCATTTGATCGGTGTTTTTTTAGTGAGGTAAAACGTAATTGGCTAATCCGAAGAATAACTAGACCACAAGTATCGTCTCTCAAGGAGTGGCAAAAAGGAAGTTTAAATACAATCCGTGATCACAGGCTAGTCCAAGTCATGGTAATCTTTCCAAATAATAATTTTTTTGGGTGGTTAAAAACTAACAGCGAGTGCAAAAATAAATAGAAAAAAAATTAAATTGATTCAAGATAATAAAATAGGGTTCAAATTGGAATAAAGTAAATTCATTTTCAATTATTCCTGGAAAGAAAATGAAATAAATTCTCATAGACAAGAATGAAATCAAATTTTCACAATCCTAACTTATTTCCAAGATCAGATTGCTTGTATAAGACCCAAGCTAATTTAACTCAAATTCTCATAGACAAGAATTGAATTAAATCCAGACATTCATATATGAGGTGATCAAATTCATACAGACAATTAAGAGTAATCTTATACAACTTTCCAGAAAATTAATTGAATTTCAAAAACTAAATTCACACCCTCAAGAACCCATGAACCCTAGCCCCAATTCAAACCGTATATGGAATTAGCTAATCATAATTAAAATTACCATTACACTAATATTGATAAACATGATACGGAGATAGAAAAAAAAAACTGGAATAGAATAATCGTTTGGGAAATTCTGAATTATCAATTACAGAAAACAACTTTGAAATTTAATCCAAAACTGAGAACAAGTAATGTAAAATATATTTAACTTACAATGAATGTTTGGAATCTAAATTAACTTGGAAGAAATTGAAAGAAGTGTGAACTTTAGAAATCCTTCTTGTTGTTGCGGTTGGTCCTCAGGAGGAGGAAAAAATTGTTGGTGCGTGCTTGGAATGAAAGAAAATCGTGCGGCTGCTACTTGCTTTAGAAAAGAAAAAATGTTGGTTGCTTGCTAAGTGAAATGGATGGATAGAAGAACTCTGCTGCGGCTAAGTGAGGAGAAGGAAAAATCATTGCCTGATTGACTGCGAACAGAGAAAAATTCCCCTCCTCTTACGGCTGCTGGTTTAGATTAAAAAACCCAGCTCATACTCTTCTTTTTGGGCTGCTTGAGAAAGATCCAATCTCCTGCAGTTTTTTTCTTTGGGTGTTGCTAAGATGACAATTAGTTAACATTTTGACATTAACTACTACTAGAAACATCAATAAACCGATGGTTAATCATTGATGGTTTCACAAGTAAGTAACTTCGGGTTATTAATGCACGGTCGTGGTTAATAATCTTAAAAGGGATTAATTGTGTTGGTTAAACCAAAACCATTGTGTTGAGGTTATCAATCTCAATTGATTTCATCAGGGAGTTAAGAGATCAAATGCTACTATCAAGTCGGTATATGGCGGTGTTCTATACTTGGTTAATATTAAGGGTTATTATTAATGAACGGTCGTTATTAATAACTACCCTCGATGAATTGGATATACTCTTCGATTAAGTATTCGAGAGGGGATAAGTTATAGATAAAACCGGGATCAACAAACATATCAACAAGTGGAAAGTAGCAAAGTCAAGTCCTTTATTCCATTAATTAATTAAATTCATATAAGTCATTCATCTTAGTATTTAATTAATTAAAATCAAACCATTCCAAAAAAAACCTTTTAATTACTAGTTTCGTAAAAGAAAAATATTTATATCCCCGTGGATACGAACTCTACTTCTCTATACTACGTATTAGTGCAATAGTGCTAGTATTGAATTTATTTTGAGGCACACAATGACTTTAGTGCCGTCACGAAGCTCCGGCGATGCCAGAAGACCATCCATGATTCCTTGCGAATGAAAGAACCCAGAAAACACCAATACCACAACCGTGTACCCCCGGCAGCAGCCAACCGATGAAACCCCGATAACCCAAACAATCCAGTGAGACCGCCTCTCATCTTCATCAGTCCCTCAGTGGATCCCTGGAGGCCTATAACAGCACCGGGCACTACGAGGGAGCATACCAGCACTAGACCTGCACAAAAGCGGGTTCGGGCCGGGCTCGGGCCGGGCTTTTTATAAGTTTTCTGCCCATCGTGTGTGGGCGGGCCTGGCCCGGCCCGCAAAAACAGGCCTAACCCCATGTCCATACCCGCCCGTAAGAGCGGGCCGGGTAGTCCACCGGGCCGCCGGGCCCGGGAAGACTTTAAATTTTTCAAAATTATATAATTTATTTAATACTTTATAAATAATATTACAACATTAAAAAAATTGCTAATACGCTTATAATGTATATAGGCCTTTCATCACATACACAAAAAATATTCACACAAAAATAATAATGAGAAACTATGTCTAAAATTTAAAAGTCATGCATGCACAAAGTATTATCGTTAAGTACAAAAATAGATATTATATTGGTTAAACTATTTGTTAAGAACTAAAAACTTGAATTTAAACATAATAAACTATAAATATGTATACAGATAAATTAGTAAATATAAAAATATACATATGTACATGTAAATAAATACATAAACTAGTATATATAAAAATATATATGTATAAATACTAAATGTAGCGGGCCGGGCTTATCGGCCCGAACGGGCCTACACCCAAACCCAAGCCCGCCCATATGTTGTTGCGGGCCGGGCACGGGCCGGGCCGGTGGGTAAATATATATGCCCAAGCCCGCTAATTTGTGCGGGCGGGCTGGGCGGGCCGGCCCGGTTTTGTACAGGTCCAGCACCTATAGAATCCATATGCATCCAGTCCATTCTGGCACTTTACCATGAACGACGGTGATTGCGAGCGTCGGGAGCTTTCGCCTTGGACGAGTGCTGGCAGTGAGGAATGAGGACGGCAACCTGCTGGTAGAGCTTCAGTCTGGTCCTTGATTCGGCCATCCGCATCACCATGGCTACTCACCTATGGGTCAACCAAGCCAAGGCTCAATCAAGGCTTCCACCATGGCTAGTCTGAGAACCCTCAAACGCAAATCCAATTGCTATGAAAAATGGGAGAAACCTCTCGAAAGCCATTTGTATGGGGTTGTCGTTTTGCTCACAAACCAAGAAAAATGAGGAGAGAAGACCTTTTGGAAACTTTAATTAGACTTACCTTTGAACTTGGGTATTAGATTTTCCCAGTTGAACCCCTTGACTTCCCATTTCCTCCTTCCAATAACATCACTTTCCGATGAGCTTCTCTGGCCAACGGAGAACAAAAATCTTCCATAAACACTTGGCTTCATCCCTGCTTGTAGACCATCCCCTGTCACCGGTCTCTGCCTTATGCACCACCGTTCACCATCTTTAGGGACCACCCAACCCTTCTGCACAGCTACTAGCTAGATTCAACGGACCTGGATCCTTCAAACAGATCTCCAAGTTGTAGACTTAACCATAGAAATTCCAAAAATAGATGGGTAAGCCCATATAATGAATTCGTAATGAAACATCAACCAACCCACCGGCCCACCAGAGCCTGGAGTGAAGACTAGTCCTACATGAGGTAATAAATGGCCAGTAGATGGGTCATTTAGCTCAGATCGGGGACCCCATCTCAAAGAGGATAACGACTAAAGATGAGGAGTTTGGGAGCACTGAGGTAGTGTCGAGGAGCAAAAACGAAGGCGAATCTGAGAATCTTAGGAAATAGAGAATCCAATTGGGATAACATGGTTCTGGATAGACCAAAAAATGGGGAGGATGTGGGCTCCGACTCTTAGGCCCGCTGAAGCATCTGAGACAGAAGGAGGGTTCGAGTATGTGGATGATGGTGGTGCTCTACAAGACGGGGAAAGAGTTTTATTTCTTTGTGTTTCTGTTTTTAAATTATTTGGAGTTTACTATTTACTTTCGGTTTTGTGTTTTATTCTATTGTAAGGCTGTGGATTTGGGTGACAGGAGATCTGCTTTAATCGTCTTTGACTCATTTGCGTCCGATAATGAATCAATGAGTTACATAGCTTCTTTAGAGGTGATAAACTCTGAGTCTGGTTCGAGGGTCCGCGGTTGCCAGTGATCTTTTTTTCATTTTACCCATTATTTGAATGATGTGATATCAATTTAAGCATATTTATTCCACACACAAAAATATTGCACATATAATCAGTTCAAGCTTATTTTAGCATTAATACAAACATAATAAGCATCATCTATATGAATTAGCAATACAATATTATTCTAACAATCTTATGCATATTATTGTAGTATTAACAAAACTCTTTGTGACTCAAGAGCACTCTCCTTACTAGACAAAAATTACAATTTAAAAACTACTCTGTAATTGTTATTCCGATTAGAGGGTTAAACAAGACAGAAGTTATTTAAAAAGTATTGGTGGATGTGCACCTTTTAAAATCTTTATCTTCAAATAATTTGATGAAATGATGTGTATATATATATTATTTTCAAATAATTTTGCTTTGATTTGCCCTTTCGTACGCTTTAATGCATCAATACTTTTCTAAAGCACTTGAATTATAAAATCAATTTTTTTCATTGTCTAAACTTAGAATGTACTCCGTAATATATTTTAATGTCATCGTGTATGTATTAATAGAATTTTTTGAATAAAAAATAGCCACATAGCCCAGACAAGTGAAGAATAGCGCAGCGCTACACTAGCGAAAAAAATTCGCCTCCCTGATGAAAAATATTTCACCCTCAGCTCCTTGAGTCAAAATCTTGAATCCGTCCCTAACGGGTGGCGACAATCCAACAAGGCACACAGATACTCTCATCTTTGGCTAATTCCCGGTAAATATCGATGAGAACAAATTAAATATCTAAGACAAGCCTCCCCAGCGACGGAGGGAACCTTAGCTTGCGCCGGCGGGATCTCATCTGTGAAGAGCCTCCCTCTCCTGCGTTGACGATAACATAAGGATATCGATGGATTGTGTTTTTAATCTTTGTGAAGGAGATGAATTTTCATTTTTAGGATAATGAAGAAACGAAAGGTGATGAAGAAGATGTAAAGTTCAAAGAGCAAGACGGCAGTCGGAAATTGATCGAGGTGATAAAAAAAGAACAATAATTAATGAGATGAAAGGCCCCGAAAAAACCAAATGGATGATTTTATGTGCCACCTAAACAAGGGAATGTGAATGTTTATGGCCACGTATGTTTGGTTTACCTGAAACCGGATGGTAACCAGCAGAAAGGAAGAATTAGGTTTTTTTGAAAGTTGTAGTTTGAATGTTGTAGTTCTAAGACTTTAAATGGTATTTGTCACAATTTATCACAATTTCAAAAAAGTAGTAATCTAAATGAACCCGATAAGGCGATAACCAAACAAACCCCACCTGCCCAATTCGAATTTCTTCAACTCGAAAGGTCTGACCGTTTTCTGACAGGGTAGGGTTAAAATTTTCAACCCGTTAACCGAACTGGTTTAGCAAATTTCAACCCGTCCTAACCGAACCCGTCCGACGATTTCCCAGCCCCTACACGGTGTGCCTCCCTTGCACGCACGTCGTGCTCTGTCTTCAGTGAGTTCTTCAACTTTTAACCTTTCGTGTACGGTGTGAGCGTCCTCGTCCTTAGCCAACATGCTACTGCCAAGCACGCACGACGTGCGTGATTCCCAGTTCTCACACACGACATGCGTGACAATTAATACCATTTTCTTCAACTTTCTTGCTCTTTGAGTCCTCGTTTTCTCTCGTGATCGATCATTGAGCTCTTTTGACTTCAAAAATTCATCCTTAATGCCTCGTAAACCTTCAATGCCTCTCAAATGTGTCTTGACTCATCCCGATTACTTCTCTAATGTGCCAGACTTGATTCCCTGATTTTTATTCTAAAATACTCAATACAAACTAAAACCTGATAATCTATGACTTGAACTAATTAAGTTTTTTGTGACACATTTAAGTTAGAAAAATTGACAAAAATCAATCTCAACAAACATCATATACCTGTTGAAATGTGAATTTATAAAGGATACGTCAGTATGTCACAATACAGCGGCTTTATAGAGCCAAAAAGTAGCACAATAAGGGGCTGCCGATTAGCTATTCTAATCAAGACACACAGCAGAGAATGGTTGCCTTCCTTGATTTGCTTTAATCTATTCGATTTATTTAATTTTTACAACCCTAATCATTGTCTAAAATACTATAGTTCAACCCAATAATATATAGTAAGTCTCAAAAGTCTGTCATTATGATAAGGTTTGGATTACATCTTGAAAAGTCAATTATATTAGAGAATTAGCACAAAATCTTGTTTACTGGTTTGTCATTTCATTTGAACTTATACTATTCTCACCACCATACTTTTTGGAAGTCATATCATTGATATTATTTTCAATTTTGAAGTTTCCACGCATAGAGTTGGTCGAAGTATTCAATTCAACCTTATTGCGACTTGCGAGTGTGAAGTGTGAACCGCATCATGATGGGCAACACATACTGAACTTGATAGCAGCTAGCATCTCCTGCCAAATCATTAGGGAGTATTATATTTCTAATAGAGAGCCTTCAAAAATGTACGTCTTGGTAGGTCTTGAAACGCAAGTACTTAGTAGTATACTAATCTATACTAGTATTTGTTAAATACACAGCCAGTTTGGTAACACTAAAATTGACTTAATTGGCTGATTCTGCTGAAATTTATGAAGTTTTGCCTGAAGTGGTTGTATTGGCTGATTTTGCTGATTCATGAAGAATTAAAATATTTGTTATTAATAAATTAAATAAAAAATAGCTAAAATGATCATGTACAGTAACTTCAGCCAATACAGTCATAAAAGTTACTTCAACCTTACTTTTTCTGTTTATTTCAAAATTCAGCGCGCAAAATCAAAAGTTACGTGTTTGGTGAAAAAGCTGACTGATAAGCCTCATAAACCGGAAAAAAGGGTCACCAAACGGGCTCACAATGGCCATGATTGTACAATTTTTATGATTGTAAATATTTTTTGGCCATGATTATACTTTATTAAAGTATACCGTAATCTTTTTTGTACTAATTCGATCTATACTATCTGAAAAGAAGTACTGAACCATTATAGCAAAAAGGGCAGTTCTATAATACGAGTAAGTGAAAGGGAATTTTAAGCACTCAACCTCTTATTACAATGTTTAAATTTAAAGTTCTCAAATTAAATAGAAATATACATTTGAAAACGCTACTGTTAAGTTTTAAAATGAAAAATCAGAAATAACATTCTCCATCCTGCCGATCTCCCTAGCGGTTCTGCTGGCTGCTGCTTAGGGTTTTTTCCTCCCTAGTGGTTCTGCCGCGTAGAGTTTTTCCTCCCTAATAGCTCTGTCGTCGCGTAGAGTTTTCTTCCACCAATTGTTTGTGCGGCTCTTCTTCTCTAGGCTTCTAGAGTGTTTCTGGATTTTAGATTATTAATTCTGGCTTTGGTATCTAGGCAACTTTCAGATTATCCATTGGATCTCGAAGCAGTGACAAAATTTTATCTTTATTTTTTGATCTCTTTACTCGGCTTGTGCAAGTCAATCTTGAAGTAGGAGTGAGTGCAACATCAACTTTTGGAAACAAATCCAAGGTTCAACAAAGGATAATTATGACTCCTATGGATGATCTAGAGTAGCGTTGGCTCAGTCCTGCAATTGAGGAGGAAGTTGGACGGTTAGTTTTGGCAAATCAGCATGGGTATGTAGAGGGAGGTGTTGGTAGTGGAGGCGGCTCGAGCGACGAGAAGATGGAGAGAGGCGAAGGGCTGGGCAACGGAGATGACAGATCGGCGGTCCGTCCCCCTCCTGAACCGCCGCCTTGGAGCGATCGAGTTGCTTGGGTTTGGAAGTTTTATCAGTCATTTAATTTTTCATGGTTTTATTTTTGTGTTATGTTTTATGTTGCTCTGTTTTGTGGTGATGTCTTTAGTTTTAAGTCTACAACAATGATTCACAATTCTGCTAGATATTATGTCGATGGAAGGATCTTTATGGCCAATGAATGCTGTGTCAGACCCATTTGGTGGTTAACGATTCGTGTTGTTCTTTCAGGTGTGATCGTCTCTGAGTCTAGCCGTAGGGTTGATTAGGGATAATGCTTGTCAGTGTTAGTCTTGTTGGTTAGGGATAATTGTTGTCAGTGTTAGTCTTGTTGAATTTGTTGTAACGATCCGAATCCTTATGATATTAATATAAAACGGCTTGTTTTGATGATTAAATGGGATAGAGTTTTTTTTTACAATGAGCAGTACTTTTTTTGCTTCAACTTCTTTTAACATTCTGTGGAGTGTGGGGATACCATGGGGATACCACACGAGTTGCAAGGCACACTCAATTAGACCTCCCACTGGGGGTTCCAATCTTCTGGTCAACGGTTATTATTTTGTTGACAAACTTTGCCAATTATAGGCACCATTCATTTTCATATATGCTCGCGCACCTACCTTTCTTGACTCTTGGGCACATACAAGAATACAACCTACCACCCTCCCTTTTTTTGGCTTCCTCAAATGGCAAATTGTTTGATTTGGACTTTGAAACAAAAAAGAAGAAGATGAAAACAAGGATTCTATATCAAAATTGTTTTTAATTGGACTTAGTTTTGCTTGATGTACACATTTCATACACATTTTGTGTACACTCCTAGTTGTATGTTTGTGAGGCATCTTCTGAACAAATTACACACAAGTAGAGGGTGTATGTGTACAAAATATGTGTACCAACATCATTTTTATGACATTTTCTAGTCTATTCTGATCTGAATGAATTTTATCTAACCTAATAACTCAGGTTTAATCTATTCTGGTTTGGAATTGAAACCAATTTTAATATCAAGTAGTATCGTTTTCCAAAGTTTTAATTCATTGTACAAATTTTGAACTTCCAAAATTAATATACTAGGTCCGTGATTCCAAAGCACCATCGCTCTCTCTTTTATACTGTATTTGTTTTGACATTGTCAATTGCCAGCATTTGTTGCTGCCCTTATCTAACAACGCATACGCAGTGTCAATTATCTTAGTTTATCTGAGCATCTTTTCAGCAAATTATTGATAAAGGAAACCTTTAGCCGACTTCTGTGTTATTCGATTTGATTCCATCTAATTTTGGTGTTTCTACTTTCTACTTTGGTGTTCTCTTTGTTTTAGGATGTTTTCTTTTTCAGTCCCAGACCAGACCAGACTTAAATAGACCAGACCAGACCAGACCAGACCAGACTTAAACAGACCAGACCAGACCAGACTTAAACAGACCAGACCAGACCAGACCAGACTTCCGTAGTTATAAAATACACAGAGACCAGACGTTTACCAGACTAGACCAGACCAGTTCAGACCAGACCAGACCAGACTTAAACAAAGCAGATCAGACCAGAGCAGACTTAAACAGACCAGACCAGACCAGCAAATTTCAGTCCAAAAGAAAACATCCTTAGTTCGGTATGTTCCTCGCCTCTGCGGGTTTATCGGACATGACTTTATTTATACGTAGTAACAAATAGTGATAACTGATAAGTGCTTCATATTTGGTTTGGTCATCTATTTAATTAGGTGAGCAAAATTGATACTACTAATATCTACTTTTATTTTAAAGGAAAAACTTGAATTAGGAGTAAAAATGATGTCACTTTTCAAAATGAAAAGTAGTACGACGAAGCATATGTTAACCTCTTAGTATGCATTCAAATTTATCCATAACTATGATGTGAGCTCCTATGAAACATTGAAGAATTGATGAAAAAAAATGAGGACATGGTGTAGACGAAGACTCATCACATCGAAAAAAAAATGATGGCATGCTCCTATATTAAGATCATGAATTACTTAGTCTATCAGATTAACCTTTTATAATGGAATCTCATATCTTAACAAAATGTTTTTTGTTGAATAGAGTAACTTGTTGCAATCTTCAAATTTTATTGTCATAGTTTTCACCATCAAGCTTTAATATGGAAATGTAGTGCTATATTAATTTAACATTATTTTCATATAAATTCTTCGAATTTAGGGAAATAAAAATATACAGAGTAGTACCCTTTTGTTGGAAATCAACATTGATTTTATTTATATTTAGGGCAAATTCTTTTTGTATTATAGGAATAGTTATTATTGAAAAAGTTTAACTAATACGGAGTAACGAATAACAAAGAGATCAATTTGCTAATACAAAAACTTACAGCCACTTAGCAATGACTAAAGGACCGCCCTTTTCCGTCTACCTATATATCTATATAAACATGCACAACTCATGAGTATAGACTTGTCTCATGAGCTCTCCCACCTTAATCTAGTGGATTAGCTTATTAGATTTAAGTTCAGATTACATTTTCCTTCCAAGCTGCTCTTCCTGGATTATCACTCAACTAATTGAGTGTTAATTGCAGGGCATGACTAACGGAAAAGAAGAAAGCAATATGGTTTCCGGCCACATTCCGGCATTTGATCCGGCCAAGAAGCCCCCTAGAAACAAATATGCCCTGGCTTGTTCGTTTTTAGCTTCATTGGCTTCCATCTTGCTTGGTTATGGTAGTAATCTATATTCTCTCCCTATATTGCACGGAAACGTTAACCGAGAATTTGAAACGTCATTTTTTACTAAAAAATCAACCGTTTCTTTCGAAAGTTTTCAAAGAATTTACGTATAGTTTGAGAATCAATTTTTCATAAGCTAGTATACCGTAACTTCTAAATAACTCCTTTTAGGAGCAATTTGGGCAACCAAAAGTATTTTTACACTTTCACTCAAACATTCCGATATCTGATTCTGCTCTTTGAAGAAGGAGAGTCAGTTTTAGGAAATAAATCCATACCCCCATAATCTTTATCCAAAGTTTCCTTGCTTCATAGTCCTCTTTACATTTTCATCTTCTTATTATCTTGAGTTATATTTGAATTCCATTGGTTCTTTAATTTATGTGCTTAAATAGATATTGGTGTGATGAGTGGAGCCATTATATACATCAAAGAAGACCTTAAAATAACGGACGTCCAAGTAGAAGTCTTGGCGGGGATTCTGAACGTGTACTCTCTATTTGGATCTGCGGCGGCCGGCCGGACCTCCGACTGGATTGGCCGGCGGTATACGATGGTGGTTGCGTCGGTGATCTTCTTTGCGGGAGCCATCTTAATGGGTTTTGCCCCAAATTATGCTTTCCTGATGGTGGGGCGATTTGTAGCCGGCGTCGGAGTGGGGTACGCCCTCATGATTGCACCGGTTTACACAGCCGAGGTTTCGCCGGCGTCCTCCCGTGGCTTCCTCACTTCTTTCCCTGAAGTTTTCATCAACGCCGGTACGTGCTGTTACTCAAATTTTACACACGGTGACAACTCCGGTACCCGTTTAAAAAATGGGGTACCGTACCTACCATGCATTTGATTGGTCCAAATCATTAAATCCCTTTTAATTTAGATTTAAATAATTCAACTGCATGATTCTGATTGGTCCATGTGGACAAAGGTACGGTACCTTATGGGTACCATAGAATCTACCTTTACACATTTAGATACTGTTTGAATGGTTTGATGAATGCGAAATTGGTGGAATCGGATCAATCTACTAAAACGGTCGAAATTAGAGGAGAAACAAGATTTGAAAAAATATGGAAAATTATGAAATAAAGACATGAAAAAATGGGGAAAAAGCTAAAATTTGCCCAGTTTACCAACTTTAGCCAATTATTGAGAAAAAGAAATTTCAATTTACGTATTTTAATTATTACGCAATTCAACGTTAATACTTCACTTTCATAAATACTTCACTAATGAGAGTGAAGCAAAATAGTAGAACTTACCAGATGGGGTTAATATAATTAGATGATTTGACAAGCTACGCACAACTTCTTCTTTTTATGGGATACTTTTATTATAAGTCACATTTTATATATACATTTCCATGTTTGAAAACCTTACCCAACACTTTATTTTGTCATTTCCTATTTTTTCACTTTTTCTTCTCTTTTCTAATTTTTTTGACTTTTTACTTCCATCTTTCCTCCTTTTTCTATTCTTTTTCCTTTACACCTTTTATACTATTGTCATTATATCAGAGAGTAAAAAAATCTAAGGTGACATGTTAAAACCAGAACTATCATTCTTGTTCTATATAGAACAATTAAAATATAACTGTCAAAAAATATACTCCCTCCATCCCGTTGGAATGTTCCCGTTCGGTTTACGATGCTTGACTGACGATAAAGCAATTCGATCCCTGTTCACACTCCGCTTATTTTTAATAAATAAAATTTACATATTCAAAAACTATATTAAAACCGCTACAAAGCCTGATTAAGAAAGGTTCAATTTGATAAAAATTTGATATACAAAGTAAAAGATTAGGAGTGACCTAAGTTGACAAATGAATAGTGAACGGGAACATTCCAACGGGACGGAGGGAGTATTTAAATACAATTTTCATAAATAATAAAATGATGATATGAATCGATAGTCACTCACGTTTTAGACTTTTAGTTGAGTGAAGTATGCTAAAATTGACCTTATTAATTTTATCGACTCTTACCTCGATTCGTCCGCACGTGGATTGACAACATCACTTGTCACTTTCCAAGAACAACTAAATATGGGCATTAATTTCGTTGATCCATTAATAAAGTCTACTTTGGCGGGTGATGGGCCATTATATCATGTCCAAAGTCAAGCTACATAAACTAGGATTTTGGGTCCCGACAAATGCATCGACGAAAAAAATACTTTCAAATTGGGAATAGAAAAAGGCGTGTATGAGAATATTATAATAAAAAACCATCAATTGTGATCGTTGTTATATTATTTTTGACATTTTTTCAAATTACTACGAACAGAAAAAGAGTAATATATGATTATTATTTCACAAACAATGTTAAATTAATGATACGGGTTTCCATAGTTATATTTCGGAGGTCTATTTCTTGGGGTTTCTTTGTTCTTAAGGTTAGGGAATAATAAGGGAGAACCTATTTCTTTTAGTAAATCATCTCTTGTTAATTTTTAATCAAATCACACAACTAAATATAGTTGTTAACTTCATTTGAATTTCAACAATTAGAATATAAAAAATAGAAATAAATGTCACATGTCTCTTCTCCTCCCTCAAAAATCATAATTTAGTCATCCAATATTTCTATGCAGTACTGCGTATTATACTCCCTTTGTCCCTCAATACTTTGTCATGTTTGACTGTCACGAGAAATAATAAAGTAAAAACTGTGTGATTGAATTTTGTGCAGAAGAGAGGGAAATAATAAGAACCACAAATTCATTGATTAAAATGGAAAGTGACAAATGTTTTTTGGACAACCCAAAAAGAAATATGACAAAGTTATAAAGGAGGGAGGGAGTATTGCCATAGACTTGGAAATGGTCCACAGTCCATGCCTTGTGCCGGAATCTAGATCAAGTAGATTTGACTCAATGAATAAAGAAATTTAGATCTTTTTAATTTCAACGCATTGAATTTTCACTCGCACTTGGCCATCCACTTCCAATAATTGGGATTTGATTTACTATTGGGGTCACTTATCGAGTAATGAGTGTATCTATTTAAAGTTTTGAACAAATTTCGATCATAGACACACAATGGATTGACTGAAACTATATAGTAGTATAACATAATTGATACAAATCCCATCATAAAAAAATAATTGAAGTACACATTATGTTGAAGCATTTGTCCCACACCGGAAAGATATAAAAACAATTACACACTATATAAGGCTTTGGACTACTCCTCCTATCAGGTTGACCTTTTAGGATGGAACCCCGGGTCTTAACATGGTATCAGAGCCAATTCCGGTTGTGGTTTGACGGCTTGTTTAGCACCCATGATTAAGGGTAGCTTATTAAGGGTTTGTTTGGCCCGTTTATACACCCCAATATTGTCCAGCCCGGTTCGGGCTGAGGGGGCGTGTTGAAGCATTTGTCCCACACCGGAAAGATATAAAAACAATTACACACTATATAAGGCTTTGGGCTACTCCTCCTATCAGGTTGACCTTTTAGGATGGAACCCCGGGTCTTAACATCGTGAGGAGGGGTGTTAAATGTCCCACACCGGAAAAGTTTGGATGAACGAAGTGCTATATTAACACACGGGCTACTCCTCCTAACAGGTTGACCTTTTAGGATGGAACCCCGGGTCTTAACATGGTATCAGAGCCAAATCGATCCATGGTGTGGGAGCCCCTTATGAAAAATGTTTTATAAAAAAAAATGACAATTACGGCCGGATGAAAAAAACGGACCGATGAAAAAAAAAAAAAATATGAATGATGGCACGATCCAGACGAAGTGTCTGGTCGTGAGGAGGGGTGTTAAATGTCCCACACCGGAAAAGTTTGGATGAACGAAGTGCTATATTAACACACGGGCTACTCCTCCTAACAGGTTGACCTTTTAGGATGGAACCCCGGGTCTTAACATGGTATCAGAGCCAAATCGATCCATGGTGTGGGAGCCCCTTATGAATCGTGATGACACGATTATAAAAAAATGACAATTAGGGCCGGATGAAAAAAACGGACCGATGAAAAAAAAAATATGAATGATGACACGATCCAGACAAAGTGTCTGGTCGTGAGGAGGGGTGTTAAATGTCCCACACCGGAAAAGTTTGGATGAACGAAGTGCTATATTAACACACGGGCTACTCCTCCTAACAGGTTGACCTTTTAGGATGGAACCCCGGGTCTTAACACATTATAAAACAATGTATGTAACATCTACGATTGATTTAAATAGACTAATCATTTTTTGGATCCACTTCTTTAAACGATTTCTGCTATTTTAAGAAGCAAAAGTAGATATTGAAGTGTTTGAGTGAAAGTGAAAATCAAAATATTATACTCCGTATTTGAAAGTAACATCTCACAAAAGTTGATCAAATTAACATTTCTTTGATCAACGATAATAAAAACATTGAAATTATTACTAATCATTTCTTTAAATAATGATTTGAATTATTACATCTGTGTGCAATTTATTACTTTTATATTTTTATGAAAGTATGTATTTTTAACAAAAACATTTTCATATAACTTTTATATATCAAATATTTTATGGTGAAGATATAGTTGGTCAAACTTGACCATCATGATCATGAAGCACGAGACAACCACCCAGTTTTGTGGGACGTAGAATATAACTATTGTGTGTTACTTTGTATTAATTATCATAGTGGAATAAATTCTCGTTTTAGTCCCACGTAATTCTACATTTAGTCCACGTACTTCATTTTGTCTACATTTAGTCCACGTACTTCATAGTGCAATCATCTAACTTTTGACATTTTTGCTTCACGTAAATGTTATCCGTTTTAATCAATCACTCAAGTAGTCAAGTATATTTTCACTCTAACATTTCAGATTAAACTAGATCATACCATACGTACATCAGATCAGATCACACTGCAGGCTAAACTAATTAAAATGGATTAACTGAAATTTAAGTAGAACCAAAAAGACCAAATTAGATCAAAGCTTTCAATTCAAATAAGAAGTGTTATTCTCAATTTTTCTCATCCACTATTTCACTATTGACAGGTATTTTATTTGGATATGTATCAAACTTCGCATTCTCAAAGCTTCCACCTCACTTGAGTTGGCGGTTCATGCTCGGCGTGGGGGCAATTCCGTCAGTCTTCTTAGGCCTCAGCGTTCTCGCCATGCCCGAATCACCGCGCTGGCTAGTCATGCAGGGCCGACTCGGCGATGCACGCCGAGTTCTTCTACGGACATCCGACTCCGTAGAAGAGGCCCAACTACGGCTAGCCGACATCAAAGAAGCCGCCGGTATACCGGAAGACGTCACTGAAGACGTAGTTTCGGTAGCCAAACGGCCGAAGGGCGGCGCCGGAGTGGGGGTGTGGAGGGAACTTTTCATCTCTCCGACGCCGGCGATCCGTCACATAGTGCTCACCGGCGTGTGTATTCATTTCTTCCAGCAAGCTACCGGAATAGACACGGTGGTTTTGTACAGTCCGAGGATTTTTGAGAAGGCGGGGATAAAATCGGAAAACAAGAAATTGTTGTGCACGGTTGCGGTTGGGTTCGTGAAAACGTTGTTCATATTGATAGCCACGTTCACACTGGACAGGTAAAACTGCAAAATGATTAATTCCCTTAAAGCCCTTTGACTGTTTCAGTAATATGACTAATAAATGAGGATAAATTTTGACTAATATATTTTGTAAAGAAAATAAAGAAAATTTTAATCAGTACGTAGTATTTATTACTGTAAATGTACATACAAAAGTTTTGTGAGAAAGTGAGTATAAAATAAATTTTAATAATGAATAATTTCATGTAATATTATAAATATTCTCATATCCCCTCTGTCTCGCTAAGATCTTTCTGTTTTCCCTTTTTAGCCGTCCCAAAATGATCTTCTCATTTCCATAAATGCAAAGTTATCCTACATCAAAACAGTGTCAAACAGTGACAAACAATGCTAAACAGTGTCAAAATAGTGTATTTTATAGTAAAGTCAAATTTATTTTCTAAATATGTGTGTATGTCAAAGTAGGAAGTTCTTAGCGGGACGGAGGTAGTACTAGGGAGTAATAGTCAAAATTTAACACTAATGAATTAATGATATAGAAAAGTTAAAGTTGAATTCACTGGATTCTAGGTGGAGTTACGTTTGTAGAAGAGAAATTACTTCAATTTATCTTGGCTAAAGAGTACGTCCATCTAAGAAGGAAAGGAACAAAGGAAACTCTCACACAAAACACATTGTCCTTGATCTAAATGGAACGTTTATTCTGAGGCCTTATATGGTAAAGAAATTAAAAGATAAATAATGTATTAATGAGATCCGACATATATATGACATATTGACAGGCCTAACTATATTAATATGTTGTATAAGTCATTCCAATTATATATATGAGTCAATTCGCAACATTGAAATTGACTATATCTGAAATTGATGAAATTTTAATTAAAACAGCTCAATCTGCTAACTGTTTGAATTATGGAAATGTATATTTAAAATATATGGTGTATTTTATTAATAAAATAAAGAAATAACTATATGAATGTAGCTATAATGGTTCCCTATAGCAACAGTTACATATTTTTAAAAAAAATGATCTTGAAAAGGAATTACCAAATCCGCTCTATATTGTCATGTAGAAATATTTTGTGTATATTTGAAACTTTGATTAATGTGGAACGACATAAAAACAGGTTCGGAAGGCGGAAGTTGTTGCTAACGAGCATAGGCGGCATGGTGGCGTCAATGTTGTTGCTAGCCATCGGCTTGACCGTGGTTGACCGCTCGGACCACAAGGTGCCGTGGGCCCTCGTACTGAGCATCGTGATGGTGTTGGTCTACGTGGCGTTCTTTTCAATCGGAATGGGTCCCATCACGTGGGTCTACAGCTCGGAGATATTCCCGCTAAGGCTTAGAGCCACCGGCTGCAGCGTCGGAGTGGCGGTGAACCGCGTGACGAGCGGAGTGATATCGATGACGTTCATTTCACTGTATCAAGCCATCACGATCGGCGGCGCGTTCTTCATGTACAGCGGATTCGCCGCCGTCTCGTTCGTCTTTTTCTACACATTGATGCCGGAAACAAGAGGGAAAACGCTGGAGGAAATGGAGTCGTTGTTTGGGGGTTTCTTCAAGTGGAGGTCAACTCTCAGAGAGGTGAATGAAGCTAACGCCGCCGCCGCCACAAAGAAGGCTAGTAATCCGCCGCAGGTTCAAATGTCAAGCGGCGCTGCTGAGCCACCGCGCCGGCCGTGAGTAGCATGTATGTTGTGTATGAATGTATGGTAGATTTTGCATCATAAATGTATTATTAGGGCAAAATCATTCAATGATTAATCGAAGTGATCATATACGATAGTAGTTTTCTACTGTTTTCGATCACTATGGTCAAATTACACTACACTAGTCCTCATGAGTCATGACCAACTTTTAATTTTTATGTGTGTGGAATTTGATGGTTTTGTATAACTCGTCCGCAAAAACGTAACATGCATTTTCAATTATTACGTTATCACTACAAAAAAATATGGAATTAGCGGAGATTTGAAAAAAAAACGGGATTTTTGGCAGAGATTCTCCAAGGTTGAATTTTCACATATTTTGATAGAGATATGCGAAATTCGTGCCAAAAATAGTTTGGCACGAGTTATTTGGCACGAAATTATTGGTAAATTTGTGGTAAATCCATGCCAATCTCAAAATTTTTGTTGTTGTGTGTTGTCTTTAATTATGTATCAATGCTAAACGATTGAACGAGCATCGTGTCGGTGTAGCGATGAAAAATTAATATCTCACACTTTTACCTGAACATAGACCTTAATGTAAATAATTAAATACCATGTATACCTTCGTCCCTTTTATATTGGGACAGAAGAAAGTGACACGAGTTTTATGAAAAGTAGATTTGTGTGGTTGATATTAATTGATAAAGTAAGAATAAAGTAAGAATAATTTTGAGCCACACAAACTTTACCAAATATGGTATGAGACAATTTAAGTGGGACTTCCCAAAAAGGTAAAACGAGACAATATAAATGAGACGGATGGAGTATCATTTATGAAATTAAGAAAATTATAGGTAATAAATGAAGTAAGACTCAAAGAAAGCATGATACCAAAATTTTAGGTACCTTCATTTAGTACACAACAATAACTAATTCACGCAATGAACTCACTAAATGCAAGTAACTATGTCGAACAAGTAACTAATAAATTTTAAATTTTTTCATCCGCTAAGTTAGGTATTTCGACTCTGGTTAAAACTTTCTGATTTTTGTTCCAAAGTTTTAGTAATCTATATCAAAATAAAAATCACTGCTTGTGAATATTTGCAATATTTAGATGTGGTTATTTCCCATGTAATAATCTTGTACTTGATGGATTATAACTAGAATGTGAGTAATTACACGTTGATTGTTATATCAAATTAATCCCATGTAATAATTTGAGTATTCTTTATTTTTTAGGTGTTCCTTTGTTTGCATTAAGTAAGAGTCAAGAGCACGCTGCTTGTGAATAGAGATGTATCCAATCAGGGGCGTAGCCAGGACGGATGTCTACCCTGGGCCGACTTTACACTAAAAATATTATGTAAAAATTTTAAAAGCGACATTAGTGTAAACATAATGATTAAAACCCATTAAAATTCATAGTAATATTTTTAAACAATACATACAATGTTTGAAACTAAAATGTTAACTGAACACTACGCTCTTTGACCTTAGCAAACTCATCTATGACAGACTCGACGTCGATTTTGTTGGCAAATTCATTTTCAATAAAGATGGTCAAGCGATCTGCAAGAAATTCATCTTTCATCTTGTTACGAATTACCAAAAAATAAATAAATAACTAATCAATACTTTATTTTAATTCATATTAATATCTTAAAAAATTCACAAATCACATTTGACGTTCCTAATTTTCTATTTCACTAATCACAATTCAAAGCACACAATTACACAAATCATTTGTAACACAAGTCATGAAGTCACTACTCACTAACTCAAACTAATTTAACATACAAAATGCAAGATGAGCACAAGGCAATGAGTTTGTAAAACTAATTTAACTTACTATTCATAGACTTCATAGTTCATAACGGCAGTCGGCAGTTCGTGAAATTGTGAAAAGAAAGAAAAACTAATTTAACTAATTTAACTAATTGTAAAACTAATTTAACTTAACATATAAAAATTGTAAAAAGAAAAGAAAAAAGAAACTTACCTTGGCCGGCCTAGATGAGCAGAACGGCAGAAGGCAGTGAAATTGTGATAAGAACCAAAGAAGCAGTCGGCAACTCGGCAACTCCGGCAAGCACAGTAGCAGACGGCAGTCGGCAGATCGGCACCGCTCCAGAGAGTCGGCGAAGCACGGCGAAGCACGGCGAATCATTCGGCGGCGAAGTACGGCGAATCATTTGGCGGTGCTCAGGGCTGATTCGTTGAGGTGTTCCTGAGTGTGTCCGATTGAATAACAGTGAGGATGGGGCGATTTGGCTTCGCCGCTTGGCTGCTGGGTTAGCGTTAGTGCGTTACCTTTCCCTTTCTTTAGATTTAGATTTTAGAACTTGGACTCTTTACACTGGGCCATAATGTTTGTATACTGGGCCGGTTTTATTTTTTCCCTGGGCCAGTTTCTAAAACAGATCAAAATTCTATATATAATATAAAAAAAAAAAAATTGCCCTGGGCCATGGCCCAGTCTGGGCACCCCCTCCCTCCGCCCCTGTATCCAATGCTAATACTTTAGATGTACCATTACTAGTCTCAATAAGAGGTGATGTTTTTCATTTTACATGGAGTACTATACTTAACAAGCTAAGGAAAAAATATACCCAGTGAAAATTGAAAACTTTTAGCTATTTGAAGGTATCACTTCTTAATGCCACGCTTCGATGGGATGCATCATTCTTTGATGAACCGGTTTGTTCATGCCCCCCACCCCTGTTGTGGATACATTCCAAATGAGATAATGAATTTTTTCCTTATAGACTTCAGTGATGTTTTTCTTATTTTCTGGAGGTGAGTGCGTGAATTTGAAACTTACATCTAGGAAAGTAATTCTACATAAAGTTCTTTTTAATTGTGACTAATCCTTTCACTTCACTATTTTTAAGTCATTTGTCTTCCGTGGGCTCAGATTCAGAACTGAGAAAGAAAGGCATGTATTTAATTGATTGATAATACTAACTACTTTCACTATTTTATAATCTATGAGATTTTTCACAGAAACTGTTTATTTTAGCATGCAGGTCATGTTTCTTGGATTTGTTCTCTTGGGGCATTCTTTAGAGGAAAGAGCAAGGCTCAAAGTATCTAGTGGCATGAGAAAGTTATTGGTAAGTTGTCCGTATAGAACTATATTTGTGTTGCTCTAACTTTTCTTCACTACAAGAAAAGTGCACATAGACCGCACATAGACCAATATTTTTTTTTTTGCGATGGCCGCATAACTGTCGTTAAAAACACTATTTACCACACATTTTTTATTTACCACATACAAAACTGTGGTAAAAAGTCAGAGGTGACAGTTTTTAATCGTGGCCAATGTTTTTACCACGGCCCAGTTTTTAATCGTAGCCAATGTTTTTACAACGGCAGTTGTGGCGACGCACGTAAAACTGACGCAAAATTGTCGTAAATGTTCCTCCTTATGTTTTTACGACAGTTTTAGGTGCGTCGGCACAACAGTTGTGGTAAAAATATTGGCCACATGACACCTAGCATTACAATTGCAAAATTTAAAAGTCTTGTCAAGTGTCATGTGTTAGAGGGAGGGGGTGATGTTCACCCTCCATGAAGGGGGTGAACAAAATAGAACTCAAGTTTTGAAGCATAAGTTATAGCGGGAGGCTATTTCTAAGGGCATCTCCAACAAGCACCAACTTCTACACCAAAATGGTGCATTTGCCAAAAAAAATGTTCCAATAGCCACACCATCTTCAACACCATTTCACCATTTTGGTGGAGTGCCTTTGGCTTTACGCCATATATGGCGTACACCAAATCCAACACCATCTTCTTTTTCTATTTTTTTTTATTTCAAATGTGACCCAAAGTTTTGATTATTATAGTTTTGACTCATTTTTAAAACAACAAATTAGGATGTTTTTACTTGGACTAAAATTTGTTGGTCTGATCTGGTCGGATTTGGTTTGGTCTGTTCTGAACTGATTTGGTCTGGTCTGATTTCTTTCTATTTTTATAACTATC
Source organism: Cuscuta epithymum (assembly GCA_945859915.1). Taxonomy (NCBI): domain Eukaryota; kingdom Viridiplantae; phylum Streptophyta; class Magnoliopsida; order Solanales; family Convolvulaceae; genus Cuscuta; species Cuscuta epithymum. Next base: position 4,506,133 of record CAMAPF010000938.1, read on the forward strand.
CAAGTCTGGTCTAATCCGGTTTGATCTGATCTGAGACAAATTACAATCCAAGTAAAAAACATCTATATAAAACAACAAATTAAAATTATTAATTTGATAGAAAATATCAAAAATATAATAAAATTTAAATCGCACAATATTATAAATAAAGTTTCAAATCGAAACAACATAATAACAGAATACAAATGATACTTAAGAAAATAACATAATTAAAATTACAATTAATAACACCATTATAATTAGTAAAATATTGATTATTGTATTTTAATTAATGAAATGCGTGAAAATACATATTAAAATGGTGTATTTTGGTTTGTATGTGTGAAATAATGTGTGAAATGTCAAAATATTAAATGAGGGGTTAATGTATAAATATATGATAATTAGATACTTAAATAGAAGAATGGTAAAAAGTTAGTAAAAAGAATAAAAAGAGAATATTCCTTTTGGTGATGAAAATGGTGTAAACTGTTCGAGATAAAATACTGTTTGATGTGATGTTTACACTATTTTAGTGTAAAAATGGTGTAAACTGTTGGAGATGACCTAAGTTGGGGATTATTGACTGAATTTAAGGGCAAAGGCTATGGTCTGGACTGCGTTTTGAACAGCTGAAGCTTAAGGCTTTGTTTGCAAGTGCTTGAGGTTAAAAAAAATCACTTTTTGGAAAAAGTGATTAGTAGTAAAAGGTGGTAGTGTTTGATAAAATAAGTGTTTTTTGTGTAATAGAAAAAGTAAAAGTAGATTCTACACAAAAGCCGAGAAAAGTAAAAGTTGGTAGTGTTTAGTAGTATTTTTTTAAGCCAAAAGTTGGGAAGTGCTTTTTTAATGGTTTGCAAACAAAGCCTAAATGTAGTTGAATGGAGCAAATTCGTTGGTAAAAAAGATGTATGTGTTGCTGGATAATACTACCTCTGTTCCAAAATACATAGTCAACTCATAAATTTTGGACAATATATGATTTTGATTAGTATGATATCATAAAAGTTATAAATTTTATACTTTTATAAAAAGTACTTTTAACAAAGTAAATTTTATACTTCATATCATTTTTATATTACTAATAATTTCCAATAAAAATATATAGTTTCTCAAAGTTTAAGGATGGCTAAGTATTTTGGGTAGTACTACGTATAAAATAAAATTACATAAAAGGGTATATGCTTCTATTATAACAAAACCTATATTAATTAAGATCGATGAACTCAATTTTCACGCACAATTATTCCTAATTAATAAATTTTCATTACACCATTCGATCATATAGTAATTTTTTGTGGGGGAATTGAAATAGAATGATTTCGGAAGATTAATACGGTAATACCCCAGGCCACCACTAATAAAAACAATCCAAAAACTGAAAACTGCATTAGTAATACCACTGTTACAGTAATGAAATAGACGAAGCAGTGCGTAGCAACATATTTATACTCAACAACAATTGAATTATGGGTTAATTACCTAAATAAGAGTAAAAGGTAGTCAATAATCAAACTAGAACTACATTATTTTTTAACTCACAAGTAAGGCCAATTATGTGTGTTTGGACAAATATAGCGTTGTAGCTATTGAAATGTTTTAATTCATAATAAAATCATAAAAAATCGTTAAAAAAACTTATTAAAATATTTATAAAATAAAAAATTTTAAAAAATACAAAATAATTTCAATATCCCAAACTTTGAAGAGGTGTGAGATAAGTACTTCAAACTTGCGCATGTAATATATATATATCACAATCTTTATATAAAAAGTTATGTTACCACCACGATCATATGTTTTTCCTTGAATGTAATTTTATGGTGTTTAATACATAATTTAAAATACACAAAGGATTTATGAGGATGCAATTAAAATTAGATTATACCGGATTAATATTATTTATTTCACACATAAAATTTTAGAATGCTAACTACATCTAAATAAACCTTAGAGCACTTTAAATTGTGTATGTACTTATTGCATTAAATTTGTATTTGTATAAAAACATATAATCGTGGTGCAAAAACAACTTTTTATATAAAGTTGGGGGTATATATATTACATATGCAAGTTTGGGGTATTTATCTCACACTCATTCAAATTTTGGGATATTTATATTATTTTCCCCTAAACCCATATTAATGACAGATTCAATGAAAAGTTTGGCATTATCAAGGAGTAATATGTCATTTTTTGGAATTTTCAAAAAACAATGGCATTTTTTTTACACCGGTCAGAGGTGGTGGTGCAGGGAGGCAGTACAGACAGTGGATTTTTACTATTTTTTATATAAACTTTATTTTTATATTTATTTTTATTTTTATAAATACCTTTTATTTTTTCTTATATACGATTTTTATTATTTTTTATGAATTAAAACATTTAAATATGATTCTTGACTACATTTTACTCATATTTAAATAGGAGTAAGAATGGAATGAAAATGAGTTTTAAAATAGGAGTAATATGGTCTTATTTTGGAATAAAAACATAAGAAGTCCTATTTTTATTTTTACCCTAGTTTTACTCCTATTTGGGGTAATTTATATTGAAACATATCATTTAGTTTTCAAATGGAAATTAAAAACTACTTTCTGAAATAAATAAAAGAACTCGTTGTGTGCTTCTCCGTATTTAAAAATACTTTTTAAAATTTTATTTTGAGATTCGTTTGAATTTTTCCAAACTAATACTCATTCAAAATGTCTAACAACCAATACTCATTCAAAATGTCTAACAACCAATACTCAATCAAAATTATTTAGACATTCTTTTGAAATTTGTCAAAGAAAAATTAAAATTTAAATAAATGATACTCCGTACCACTTTAACATCTTTTATATGTTTAACAACTATGGTAGATCCACCTCTTTATATTGATCTTATTTACTAGACCAGTTAATTCCCTATCTTTCAATAGGCACATGTGTTCTTTACTACCAAGGGGCTTTCGTAGTAGAGATCACGAATATATGCTAATAAAATACCTTTGAAGAGGCTCACCCAGAAGATGTTCAAAAACCATTGAGATCCTTGATGGTATTCTATGACAATGAATATATAGCTTATAGGTAGCAATTTGTTTCTTCATGTCATTTGTATCATTTGTTTCATCTAAGACATACTTTGTGAGGGCCTTAAATAATTTATATTGTGAGGGCAATCTTTAAAATTTCAATATATTTTTTACTACTTATAAATATTTATACATATTTTATGCATTACAAATTTTTTCTTGAGGAGCCGAACCCCCCTCCAGTCTCCCCTGTCTTCACTCCTAGATTTTAGTGCTTCATATATATACAGGTTACCTCTCGGTTGGATAGTCAATCATGACATTCTTCCGTGACAATTCAAGATCACTTTAGCCTTTCATCCAAAAAAATAAATGACTGAATGACATAACAAACATAGTATAAGTAATTTAAGTTAAAGAGTAAATGACTGAAATTAACATTTCAACTCAGTATTAGCTGAAATGAGCATTGGCACACAAGTAACAAATCATGGAAAGAGTAGCTGGGTGAAGGAAAGCTCCACACTTGAAATGTAATAAAGGTAAAAAGGGGTTGATCAATTATACAATCAACCATATGCATGTCCATATTAGAGTAAAGATTTGAAGAAGTACGTGGAGCATTGGTAAACATATTGGAGAGGTGATGTTGTAAAATTGAGGAAGTTTTATTGAGGGAGTTTTTATGCATTAAATCTAACGGATTAGAGAAATGATGCAAAATTAATTGCGACCGTGAAAGCTAGAACTAGAATTGGGTGTGAAAGTAGTGAAACACGCGTGTAAATAATATAGGGAGTTAGTTTAACAAACTAAATTGTGGCGTTGTGGATAAAATCAGAAAAATGATCTAAAGTATGAAAGAAAATATCTAAAATACAAAACATTTTTTATAGTTTGATGAGAAAAGCCAGCTCAAGAATATCACCACAATAAAATATGTTTAGTGCAAAAATATTGAACTCACTCTTCAAAAAAACAAAAACTAAATGCACCTAAATGAAACAGAACATTGCACATTTACTTTTCATGTTTTTAAATGAATTGATTTCGATCTATTTCCGATTAAATCACATTTTAACATTTATAAAAAACACATGAAACATGAAACATATATGATATATGACCACCAGTCCAAACAAGATTCGACTCAAATAAATTGGACCATATCAAACTACATATACTAGACAAGAGCACAAAATTCTAGTTCAATTAAAAGCATTTAATTGTGAAGGCATCGTATCGCGCATATCTGATATGTTCCTGATACTGACTTACTTCGTATTTGATTTTATCTGATGTGTTGCGGATACTCACTTATTAATTAGAAAAATGCTACACGTGAAAAAACATAAATACGGAGGCGATCTAATGGTATTTAACCTAGAGTTTCAAATATGAGTACTAAAGTTTTTTATCAAGTCAAATTTTAAAAATGATTATGAAGGTTTGGTACTATTGTTTTTTTAATTAATTATTATGAACATTTAATTTGAATTTATTCATTTTGTTAATGTTTTTTGTGCTAATTAAGCCTAGCGCTATAGTTTTATTATTGTTGTGTGACTGTACCATATTTGTGTAATTGTGTATCAAACTATCAATGCAACATATTGGAAAGTGAGTAAGATTTTAAAAACTAAAAAGCATAATAATTCACAAACAAATTAAATAAACAGGCAAGAGATTAACGTACGTACGTCTCCTACGTAACAGTCATGCACTAAAAACTAATCCATCGCCACAATTATAGCTTACCTCCTTTTTACTCAGTCTTTTCTCACCATATTTACACACTCACTCAATATTATCAAACAGTAAAAAATAACAGACTTTGTACAAATGGAGCACACACACAACAAACAACATACTCTCCACATCTTCTCTTCATCACCTTAATCACTCCCTGTGAAGCATTTCATTCCTCCTAATCTCTCATCAATCCCAAAACCAAAACAAAACAAAAAACAAAACCACATTAAAGCAAAAAAACAAAGAAAAAGTTCTCCTATATAAAAATTGAGATCAAGGAGGCATATGCAATGTACTGAATCTTGTGGTGGTGATAGCGGACGAGCGGTCGGGGATGACACGGAAGGGAGGGACGAGCCAGGCATGCGCGTCGTGCAAGTACCAAAGGCGACGGTGCACTTCAGACTGCCCGTTGGCACCATACTTCCCAGCGGACCAACCCGACATGTTCCACAACGCGCACCGCTTGTTTGGGGTAAGCAACATAACCAAACTACTAAAACAGATAGAGCCTAGCCAGAGAGGCGTGGCGATGAAGTCTATAATAGAAGAAGCCAACGCGCGGGCGAAGTATCCGGTGTACGGATGCGTGGCGGAGATTCAACAGCTGATGTTCAAGATCCAGCTGGCCGAGGAAGAGCTCATGGCGGTCCACTCCCAATTGGCTTTCTACCAACAGCAAAACCAACAACACCATGATTCTAATAATTCTCTCCTGCCCTCCTTACAATTAGGAGCGCCATCGACACACGTGAACAACAATGTTGTCGTTCCTCATCCTCCTCCTCTTCATCCTCAGTACTGCAATGCGGGAGCGGCTATTCCTGTTTCTCATGCATCCTCTTACTCCCTAACAGGCGGTTACGCCGATTATTCGAACGAAAACTCTTGGATCCAAGAGCAGAATTATGGGAATGGCATAAATGGACATCATCTACAATATAGCTCCTATAATAATAACAACAATAACCAGATGATGATTCAAGAACCTGAAATGGGGCTGGGATGTGGGGCTCCACAACAGCAGCCCATCACATTACAAGTGCAGGTGGATGAAGATGATTATGATGAGATGATGCATCCATTTTTTGATACTATTGATGACAGACAATCATTCGTTGACTCCAAAGAACCATTTGAATCAAGGTATGTATTTAGTAAACTCTACGTAGGATGTATGAATGTACATAAAATTGACATGAGAAAATTAGCTAAATAGTGACTTTAATGCACCAAACACTAGTACTGTGTATTACATTGTGGGAGTGTATGATTCTAAATAATGATAGGGAAACATTACCTTGAATTGATGACAGAAAAGTGATTGAATTTGGGAGAAAGAGCATATTAAGAAACTATGATAATGACATATATATGACTGAAATAAAGATGAAGGTGATTCTTGCAAGTTGTAATTATTTATTGTGTTTCTATGTCACGAATTACGTGACATCCCAAAGCCTTTTCCTATTAGAAATTTCCGATGGTTGCAAAATGCAATCCGTGAAGATCCATCATTTAGAGTGTTAATGATAAATGAAACTAAAATTCACTGGGAATTTTGATGAATCGATGAAATCTTTAATGAATGATTGATATATGTTGCAAATGTTTTACGACTGACTGATCGATCAATTCCATTTTAGAGAAATTAAATTTTGTAAAGATCAACATCCTCACATTCCATGCCATATACTTTGTATATAAACTATAGAAAAATAGTGTCATATTGGGGTTATAGTGCTCTGTAGTAATGCCTCAACTCCTTGATGTCATAAGGTAACCCCATTTCAGGGGAATACAATACTCTTACTTAGGTAAAACGTCTTGTTTTTTTTATATCTTATTTTAGGAAATTTATGAAGACAACATGTACTTATAGATGTCTATAACTCTATATTATTTATTGTGCAGTTCGGAATCATCTTTGAAAGATATAGCCCAATCGGTGTCCGAGAACGAACTCAAGAGTGCTGCAGCTTGTTTCACTCTCACTAGTATCAACGTATAGAATTGAATCAAGTCACACCACATATATATACATTCTAGCTATGTGATCGAGATTGATTGTAAAAAGAGATATATAAAAGAGTGAATGATCAAATGATCTCATTCTAGCTGGAGCTATTTTATTGTTCACTTCACGCAGAAATAAAAAGAATATGAAGTAGTTCCCCTATCATTGCTATTCTCTGGGACCTCAATCTCTACAGGATCATTGCTTATTTTTACCTAAATATTGAATTTGTTGTGCTGCCGGCCTGTGGTGAAACTGTGAGTTACGTTCATTGATTTTTTTTATTCATGTCCTTCCTTTCATAATCATTAGAGTAGAGTCGAATTAGATGCATTTCTTTTGGAAACGTATGCGAGTTTGGGAGGTCATCGTTGCAAAGTTTTAATTTAATGAAATGAATAAAAGTTAAAAGGTAAAATAGAGAATAAATAAATAAATTTCAATCATAGTAATCTGTCATGTTTTGATTGGGAATGAAGATTGAATGATGGTTGAGATCTATTCTGAACAAAAAACAGTAACTTTATTAAAAAGGAACGATGGATAAAGGGCACTATAATTTTAGAACCAATCGCAAATAAAGTTATTGTTGTTGTTCTATACTTCGTATATACTATGTATTAATTACATTACTACTTCTGTTACAAAATGAAAGTAACATTATAGAATACAAGATTCATTAGTTGGATGTCTAACAGTCTAAACAGTGTAAGTTCATCTTCAGGCTAATCTTTTGTTATTTACTTTTAGTTTCTAAGAAGTGGTGGCACCAAAAATGTTCAATTAGGAAACAGGGCTTAAAAATTTACTTATATTATTAGAGCCAGAGCTTAAAACTCTAACAAATGTTATAGTGTTATGTAGATCATAAATATTTATGAATATATATGTACATTAGATTTTTTTTTCTTGGAGACCAAGGTGTATTCCGCCTCTCCCTGTCTTCACCACTATTTCTGATGAGTCGGTACTCGGGTAGTTTGTTCTTTCTATCGTCGACACATACATTTTTTATTGGAACTCTAGTTTTCTAAACAATAAATATTCCAGAACCTGGGAATCAACATGTTATTATGACTTGAGTACCACTCCATTAACAACTACGTTCAACAACCACGGGGGCTCAATACAGAAAAATGTACAAAGGAAGCTTAATTCACAAACAAAATAACTCATAAAGAAAAAATTAAAATAGGGACACCAACAAAAAAAGAATAAAATCACAGGAGCACAAGTTGTCCACACTTTTCTTAGTGCTACGGGGAGATCTCGGTTTACCCAAAACAATGAACAAATTACTTAGCACTCACATCCAGATGGCCTCTGCTGGTTGCTGCTCCCGCCAACATCTATGGTGTCCGGCAAGTATCTTCACCACAAAAAATATCCCAAATTATCAGAACAGTTAATTTAATTACAACGGTATCAATTGATTACAAAATTAAGAGCCTGTGGTAACCCATTTTTTACCAAACACTGAACTTTTGATTTCACTTGATAAATTGTGCAATAATCATAAACACTAATCATAAGAAGTAATGTTGGAGTTACTAGATTCAGCTAGACATGCCTATTCAAACTTTTTTCATATAACTTTTCATTATTTTATAAATAAAATACATTTCAAATATAACTCATTCATAATTCAGCGCACATTTCAGACATAATTTCAGAAATCTCAATAGATTCAGCTGATTTAGCCAATTTTAGTGTCACAAATGGACTCTAAGACTTGGAATATTCATACTGGTAGAGAGCACCAGAAGTTGTTTCTAGTTCAATATAGTGAATATACAACAATCAAATAGCTCTTGTGGACATAACAGAAAGCAAAGCAATTTATTGGGCATTCTGATGTGATCTTTTAATAAAGATTTAAAGAAATAGAAAATTAAAAACATCTAGAATAGCACCAAGTCAATTAAAAAACATCCATATTCCAAGTTATGTGCACCAAGACAATTAAAAAGCCACCATATTCCAAGTTACACTATATTGCAAAGATGGATTTGGTTATAGACATAGGGGCTGTTTATAGTTCTCCCTGTTAAGCCTTAGTTGGATTAAGATATTTGTTTGTATCAATAAGTTTGTCTTTGTGTAACGGGTTCTTTACTTTAAGTAAAAATACTATAATAGATTTAGAAGAATATTCCAAAAAAACTGAATTAGATGAAACAACAATTCAAGGTGTTTTCTTTTTTTGCTTCCTTATCAATGAGTACTCTCATTTATTAATATGTGTTCATGCAATCATGGATTCCTCTAAAAATGAATAAATTGAGGGTTGAATAAGAGGTAATAATATATATGGGCTCAAAATAAAGTCGGGTTTTGGTTGAGCATAAAAGTACGGAGTAATATTTTCAATTGAGTTGTAAGCAAACACAGTTTAATGGCTGAACAATTAAACCCTTGTCCCAGTTAATCCCATTACGTCAAAGGTAAACGCGATAGCCACTCGGCAAGTCAGCAAAAGTATTATATGAGTATGAGTTACACTTACATTTCTTCCTCTTCCCCAGTTTTTAGGGCATTCTGTGCAATGCATTGAAAAGCTGCTTCCACATTGATGCCATCCTTTGCAGAAGTCTCAAAGTACGGGATGTTCCCTTTAGTGGCACACCAAGCCTTTGCCTTCTTCTCAGATACCTGAGCATCAAGTTGAAGGTGAAAGCAATGAAATCATCTAAAATATTGCAAAACTGTATGAACAATTAGTATGGGATCAGTTAGAAAGTTCACCACTCTAGAGTTGCCCCCATCAACATCAACTTTGTTGCCAATCACGACAAATGGAAAATTTTCTGGATCAGAAGGACTTGCCTGTATTTATACAAAAGTTCCAATTACTTTTCTCTTTCAGCCCAAACTAAAAGCTACTCGTCAAAAAAAGGATCATGTGGTAATCAAAATTGTCAGAAAATATAGACCTGGGGCCAACGAGTAAATGGTGCACACATAATTAAAAAATCAATGACTGTTACCTGAATAAGGAACTCCTCCCTCCAATTGTTTAGGTTTTCAAAGGACTTCATCACATTCACATCATAGACAAGGACACAGCAATCTGCACCTCGGTAAAAGGCAACCCCCAGACTCTGAAATCTCTCCTGACCAGCTGTATCCCATATCTAGAAAGGTACAAGAAAAACTCAATTTCATGATGCAATAATAGACTTCAATACTTCATACTTGAAAACAAGCACATGTTAAACTAGTAAAATTGTAAGTTCACGGGTTATTTGATTTAAAAGTTTTAAATTTCAAATTCTCAAGTTATAATATATAATCTAGATGACATTAAAAAATGGTGTCTTTAAACCTACTGCCTTTAAATGAGAATCCCATTATGAGGGTTCTTCAAATTAGGTGACTGAGTTCGAACTGTCAAAACAGAGTTACTGCATATAACTGATATTAGAGCTAAAACAAATGCAAGGAGCTGAGATTTACACCAAGTATCAGATTGAATCTTCCAACAAAAATAAAACAAATCCAACCTGATGGATAACATAAGAGATTTGTTAGGACCTTCTACTGGATTTCAAAGAGAATCTCATCATGACGGTTATTTCAAGTTAAATTACAGCATTCAAAATTATCAAACAGAACCATAGTACATAAGAGGCAAACCAAAAACAATGGGTTAGGATTCTCACCACGTCCCAGATTTAATTTTTCAAAAAGGATAAAACAAATCAACATTGTAACCTGAAGGATAACTTCAACATCAAAAATCAACAATGTATATAACTGAGTTGAGCGACTAAACATCCAAACGCCATCTCACTAACCTGTAAAGTGAATAGCCTGTCTTCAAACTGCACTTCCTTGGTCAAGAAATCAGCTCCAATGGTGGCCTTATACTGATTGCTGAACTTCTTATTTACATATCTATTATCTTCATTAAAGGCACACAACAAGCACAAGTGATCCAAAAAAATGGGATTGAGGGGAAAAGAGTAACGAACTGTTGTACTAAGTCCCATTTATTATCGGAAAAAACAAGAAATTAGCAAGACATGAGGATACTGATTCATCAACGAGGTCTTGCCGACCCTGCAAATCATACACGAAGAAGAACAACTCTATGAGAATAAAGGAACAATATATACAAAGCATACTCAAATATATATCATTCTAAATCATGATTCCTTCAATCAGAAACATATAATTAAAGAAGAATTTACATCCAATAAGCTCACCAATTGCATGTTTAGGATGCCTTATGATGTGCTTTTTTGAGAGGAAATATTATGAACTTGAAAATTCCATAGCTAAATAAGGGGTGACGTACTAACCCGCTGTCGCCGAGTATGATAACCTTCAAAAGCGTTCTTCTTCGGGAAGGCATCTTGAAGGGTATTGATTCGGGTTCGAGATGAGCCGATCTGTACGGTCTCAGGGAAAGGCCACAACTTTTTCTAGAGAGAGAGCGCACCAGGGCGTACCAAACAGACAGTTGGCAACGATGATTCTACTGTTTTTACTAGGAACAGTCAATTAGGTTTCATAATGATTCTGTAAGATTATCTGTTTATTTGTCATTAAGTTAGAGCCCGTATGGTAGCACGAAAATCGGCTGTTTTGGCTGATTCTGCTGAAATTTATGAAGTTCTGGCTGAAGTAGCTGCTTTGGCTGTTTATGCTGATTTAAGTAAAAATTATTTTAAAAATATATTTTATTAATAAAATAAAGAAAAAGTTATATGTAAAAATAGTTAAAATGGTAATCTACAGTAACTTCAGCCAATACAGCCAGAAAAGTAACTCTAACATTACTTTTTCTGCTTATACACAATTCGGCGCGCGAAAGTAAAGTTACGTGTTTGGTGAAAAAGTTGGCTGATAAGCCTGATAAGCGGTAAAAGGATGTGGCCAAACGGCCTCTTAATCCAAAGCCCAATTTTGTTTGAGCTTTTCGGGTTTTTTTAAATGGAACTTTTTTAATTTGATCCTTTAAAACATCTCTTTTAAAATTAATTAAATTCGTTTAGAAAAATATTTTATGATTTATACTCATCGTTGATGAAATGGAAGAGTGTATCATATTGATATGTATGTCAGTTATTCTGAATGGTAAATTTTATTGAACAACAATTTAGCTTGCATTAATGTATGCGTAGAGTGTTCGACGGCAGATCAATGTCACATTCAAAAGATGAGTGTGACATAAATGTGAATGTTGTGCTAGATGTGTGCACATATCAGAAAAAACCATTTGAGAATTGGCATAATCAAACAAAATATGAGGGTAGCACCCATAGGCGATAACATGCAAGAGTCTCGATTTGGTTGTTTGGTCATGTGTGTAGAAGACCGAGTAATACACATGTTAGAAGACTTGAGAGGTGGGAAGAAGATGGGATAGTAAAGTGAGAAAAAGACTTAAGAGGTGATTCTCTTATCTCTTGGAAAAGTAAGAAATAATCTGTTGTTGCTCGATCTACTGCCGAAGCTGAATACCGTGCCATGGCACACGCTACCTCAGAAGTCGTTTGGCCTCGTTGGCTTCTCAGTTCTCTCGGATATGGGTGTCTCTATCACTTCTCCTACGCCTCTGTATTGTGACAATAAGAGCGTTATTCAGATTGCTCATAACTCTGTTTTCCATGAACGTACAAAGCACATTGAAATCGACTGCCATTTTATTCGATTTGGATAAGAGGGATCAAAACTGATGTGCATCTTCTTGGGTAGGACGCACATTCGTTTGAACGATTGATCTTTTTCTATCTTTTTCGTTCTTCATTTTCTTTTACCGTTTATCTTTTTATTCTTCTATATTCCTATGTTATTTTAATCTTTTATTGTTTCTTACTCTTTTATCTTTTTATCTTACTATCTATATCTTGTTATGCTCTTGTGTTATTGTTATTTTATATTTATATTTATTTTATCCAAATTTTCTTACTTTATTTTTTATTCATTTTTATTTTCTTTTCACTCTGATATCGATTCACATGTAGTCGATCTTAAAACTTTTTTTATTAAGGCTTGGGTGTGTTGTATTTATATTTATCGTTTCTTTTTTAAACACAACACTTTTCCGTTCACATTGAGTTAATTCCACTTTTAGTCAAAAATTTATGTCAAGAATACTTTGGATAATGGATATTGAGGTTTTGACTTTTTGTCATTTATTTTAATTATTGTGAGTTGGGCAATTGTATCCTAAAAGATTTAAAGTACTAAAATTCAAGTAGAATATATAATAAAGTATTAGTCTTTTTTTTATAAGATTGTATTTATACTTTGTTAGCCTTTCAAAAAAACATTGTTATTTCCTCTTTTAAGAAATATACTATTATTTTTCTCATATTTCAATCAAACAATTTTTACACAAAAAATCTTCACGTGTAAGAAATCAAGAATGCACGACTTAAAACATTAATTAGCATATTTAACTGGTTGTTAATAAAAACATAATTTCTTACTTTGTTATTTTTTTTTGAAAATTTCTTATTTTGCTATAGTAAATTAACATAAAATTCAATAATTAATTCTATAAATATGAATTTTCATAAGTTGATAAATAAACAGGGCCGGCTATAGGGGGAGGGTGCCTAGACACTTGTCTAGGGCCTCCAAATATTAGGGGCCTCCAATTTTTAAATTAAACCCATTAATATTATATATGTATAGTTTAATTTAGAAAATCTGTACTCCGTAAATATTGTGGACGAGTAAATGACTTGCTCTCTTATCTCCTTTGGCACAACAGCTCAACAGGCCACCGCATGATCAAAATTTGGGGATTAAATTTGTATTTATGAACCATCAACGTATTTAGTACTATTTTCAATTATATTATAGATTTTGTGATATGATGAAACGAAAACGAAAACATGATTCAGAATGTACAAAGTGAAAGAACAAATTAAGAATGAATTTTTGATCACAAAATCGCTTACCTGCTCTTTGAGAAAGAATATTCTCATTATGTTAATAGTATATGATGCATTTCATATGTACGTAATTTACTTCAATTTAATTGATATTCTATTTTTATATTATTATATTGAAAAAATGTATTTGAACAAAAAAAAATTATAAAAGTGTCTAGGGCCTCCTAATTGCTCTAGACGGCTCTGTAAATAAATCATAATCTAGTGCAATGATTAAATTGTTTCAACCAATAAAGATCAATATAGTATGAACTATCATTTTTTCATCTTCATATATAGCATTAACTTAACTCACTCCGAGAAAAAAGCAGGGAAAGGAAAATTTGGAGAAAGGGTCGAATTATTTTATTAAATGGACATTAGTTTGAATTCATCTCATTTTATTATTATGGGCATCATTCTAGCTCGAATTATTTTTATGAACGCTATCAATTTAAATTATTATTGTAAAATTCCTAAAAGTATGGATTATTTTTATGAATTTCACTAAATAATAATGAGTCTTATCATGAAGATTATTATTTCAATTTATTTATGATTTCATGAATAAATATCATATCATTCTAGTTGTGATTTATTTTGTTTATTAATTACATTTATCCCACAAAAGGCACAAAACATGTTTCTTAATTTTATTTTATTGTTTTGGGTACACGATTTGGAAAGTTATTTTCGTTTGACCAAAGTGGAGTTTCTTGGGCACCAAAAAGTCTTTCAAACAAGCCTTTTGTTTAGTGAGTGCCTAAATTTCAAATATTTAAAGCATATACTTCGTATATTTTTATATTAATTACATTCATAGCTTTTGACTTTAAAGGTAGATGTTCCTATTGTAATATCCGACACTTGCCAAAAACAACAACCATGTCTGTAGCAAATGGAGACCTAATTAAATAAGGTGGTAGGTTAACAATCGAAATTTTTATCAAGAAAACTGCCCTATAAGTTCAAAACAAGCACAGCTTTGTGGTCATTTTGTACTACTTACCTATCTCTAAATTTATATGCGAGCAATAGTAAATGTCCAAAAGAGTCACCAACCCATGGTTGAGTACGTGTTCCTTTGATAATACTACAAAAATCGGAGAATCAGCTGATTCTGCACGAAGATATTAAATTTGGGTTGTTTTGGGGGTGATTTATGCGAGAAAAAAATTAAAATATATTTTATTAATAAAAAAATACATGTAAAATAACTAAAATAGTCATCTACAATAATTTCAGTCAATACAGTCATAAAGTAAATTAAACCTTACTTTTTTCATATTATTACGCAATTCAGCGCACCAAATCAAAAGTTACGTGTTTGGTGAAAAAGTTGACTGATGTTAAACAAGATTACCAAACAAGCTCTCTGATTTTTTCATGGGCAAAATTATGGAGTTTTGGGCATAATTTGGGAGTTTTTTGTGGTTGCTTCTATTACAAAGTCATACGGAGTATTTAAAATAATTTTAGAGAAAGCGTTAAATATAAAAGTCAATAGTGTTTAATTAAAAATGATTTTGAAAAAAGAGAATTGATAATGTTTGATAAAAAATATTTTTTGTGTAATTGAAAAGGTGAAAACATTTTAAGGCTTTGTTTGCAAACAATTAATTTAAGTGTTTTTGGTTTTTTTTTTAGAAAAAAGCACTTATTTTACCAAACAATACCAACTTTTACTTTCTCGGTTTTCGTGTAGAATCTACTTTTTACTTTTTCTATTACACAAAAAACACTTATTTTACCAAACACTACCAACTTTTACTACTAATCACTTTTTTCCAAAAAGTGCTTTTATTTAAGCACAATCACTTGCAAACAGAGCCTAAAACACCTCGTGCCCACATGTTTCCAACTTTTAGTTTTAAGGGATGTATAGTACGAAGTATATGTATGGAGTAATTTGAGTTTGCACCTCATATTATTGTCTAAATTGGACTTTGCACCCCATTTTTTAAATTCTTCGTTTTTGCACCCCAACCCCATATGAAAAGACGAAAATGCCCCTCCATTAACAATTTTGTTGGCCTTCAACATATTACCGATTGAGGGCATTTTTGTCTTTTCATATGGGGTCAGGGTGCAAAAACAAAGATTTTTAAAAACGGGGTAGAAAGTCCAATTTAGACAATAATAGGGGTTGCAAACTCAAATTACCCCTATATGTACTGTAGTCGACTTTTTGTAATATTTGGAGTAAAATTGGAGTTCTACAAGAATACATCACGTATAAGCATCCAAATTTACTTTAATTAGAAAACTCAAAATTGAGAGGACGACCCACAAACCCTTTCTTGTTATGACTCATCATTATTATATTACACAAGTCAATAAGTAAAAATGATAATCGTTGCACAACTATTACATTCATTGATACATATGGTATGAGCGGAGATGTAAATATTTATTGGTTCGATGTTATGGTTTTAGATGTTAGCGCTTTAACAATGAAATGTTGATTGTTACATTCAATATAATACACCTAAACTTTAAAACTCGTGAGACTTTTAAAAACTTGCCGCTAATTCATTACGAGCTGAGTATTATACAATACACCCCCTTAAAATATTTAATATAAGCGAAGTTTTAACTTGAAACCAATTTCATCTTTTTAAGCAAAAGGATGTTTGTACATGTTTTGAAATTTTCTTGACTGATCTTCTCCGGTCTGATCTGGTCTGAATTAGTATGGCCTGGTCTGCTCTATTAAATGTTTGATCTTTGTGTACTAAAATTTATAACTTTCAAAATCTGGTCTAGTCTGATTCGATCAGGTCTGAACTGGTCTGGTCTAGTCTCAAACTAAAGTAAATCCAATAAAAACATATTAAAGTTGAATATATCTTTTTAATTTGTTGACACTCCCTTAATAAGCATTTGCAAACAGGTGATAACTATGTACCTATTGAGGACTTACTATGGAGGGAGTCTAGCTCCTCTCCATTTTTTCCTCTCCATTTTCCATCCATTTCTTTTTTTCTTCCTATTTATTTCTACCTTTTTCTCTATCTTACTCACCAACATACTCCACCATAATTTCTCTCCTCTCTATCTCTCCCCAACTGGAAGCATCCAGTTACTAGAGAGGATCCATATTCCTATTGAGGATGTTTTACTTGGACTTATTTCAATCTCACACTAGACCAGACCAAATCAGATCAAACTTTGAAAGTTGTAAAATACACAGAGACCAGGCATATATCTGACCAAACCAGACCAGAAATTTCCAATCCAAATGAAAGCATCCTAAAATGTTAAGATTTAAAGGAATACTACTTAAAAATGCAAAAAAAAAAAATGCAAAAAAAAAACTTAAAATTGCATGAAAAGGACTGCTTATAAAAGAATTAAAGTATTTAATAACTCATCTTTCACGAGCAAATTATACCACAATTTTCATGAAAACAATGAGTTATATTCAAAGAAATGTATTGCAGTCTATAGCTATTTATGGAAAATCCATTTTCTGTTTGGTTTTGCATGAAAAATACAAAACAATATCAACATGACAAAAAATCAATGCCCACACTAAAAGGTTCAATTTTGGCAAAAAAATATGACATTCACAACACTACTTAAGAGTTAAATGTCATGGTTGGCATTGAGTGCACCTGTATACAGCCAAGTGCAGTGTTATGGATGTTTGGTTATACTTGATGCATTCTGGTCATTGAATTACAAGGAAAATATATTGAGCATACCTCAACTACAACATCTGAGCCTTATTCCCAAAAGATTTTAGGGTTGACTAACATGCATCATAGTGCATCTAAAAGTGCACAAAAGATTTTGTTGCCAAAATCTGGAGAAGGATAAAGCGCTTTGTTGACAACAAAAATGGGCGCAAATGCACAACTCAAAGCCCGATTAAATTTGGTGTACAAACGCATGGCTCTTCTCAATGCTTAAGCTTCTGGTCAGCAGAATAACCAGAACATGTAGTTGTAGCATATGGGTTACTGAATGCTTTTTCTTCATAAAATCTACAAGTTTCACTGTTTCTGCCCCTTTACGGCTTTACCAAACGGGGCCTTTACATTTTGTTTTCTTAATTTAAATGTTCACTTCCTCATGTGGAGTTCTATGTACGAGCTTTTGTTCCTTGGTTTCTTATGGGAAGAAATTGTACGGTTTTGTCTTCGATTCCAGTATTTTGTAGTTCAATGCAATGGTAAAAATAGGGAAGATTAGAAGGCGAAAACACTTCACATTTATACACAGCTATTGAAAACTTCAGGCTTGTACATTTGTTACTGTCTTACTGATTCTATGTTACAATTAGATTGATTGGTTTCATTAATATTAATACAAGCATCTACCGGCAGCGGCTTGTCACAATGGTTGACACGTTCAAATCTCTGCCGTCTTTTCACTTCATCTTTAACCTTCAGATCAAATTCTTCATCTGTACTTGCCAGCATATGTCTCAGCTTAAAATTTATATTGTTCTCTACCAGGACTTTATGTCTTGGGATTATTTTTTTATCAAGGGAATAGCTGAAATACCTGCAAGAGATTCCAAAAATTCAAGCTTTATAAAATCTACTCCGCGTAATATATATATACAAAAAAAACTTTTCTGATACAAGTGATCAGTTAGGTAAATTCGTTAAAGTTAACCCAATCTGGTTCTCAAGTTTTTTTTTGAATTCAGTTCAGTCCTCAAATTTCTTCTGGATCCAACTTGGTAATTGACTGTGCAAATAAAACCAGACTCAATTTGGTCTTCATGCATATTGGGTTCTAATTAAGTTGAGATTTTCACAAGGTGAGTAAATTTCATCCAAATTACATTATTGAGGACTATATTGAATTGGGTCTAAATTTAGCTGACTGACAGAGTGACAGAAATACTTTTCTTACTCAGAATGGGAGTGGACTTGCAATCCCAATCCCGATTCAGGATAAAAACCAGATCAGGATTGTTACTAGATACCAGACTGATATTGCAGTGCATACTCAGAACCGGTACTGTTAAACCGGATGGGTCCCTGTAATAGAACTTAAACTGGTCGGTTCCCACATCCCAGTTTTTGCTTTAACATCTGGTCCAAAACTACTCCGTATTAAGAACCATTCTGGAAACCAAGCCAGAACTGTTAAGAAGGGGGCTTTCCGGTGACTACACATGGGCAACCCGAAACAGGGCTGTGTCCAGGGACTGTCCACCCCTACCTAGTTTAGAGTCAAATGGGATGCAGACTAAATTGGGCCAAAATTTCATTGTAGATACAACGACAACAATAACAAGAACAATGCAATTACCTTGGGAATTCAATTATATCCCTTAGAGGGCGAACCATGGTTCTCCGCAAGTATTGGTATTTAGGGCGAAGAACTTCAATATTGTACTGGAGAATCAATGGAAAGTCAGCAATCATTTCACCCAATTGCCAGAAGGGTATGCCGAGTGACAGAAAGTACTTCACGTTAAGATCCAATTTATGTGTGATGTTGCATCCCAATAGCTTCGGTGCTAAGGCTAATACCTTCCCAATATTTCTCTGGGAGACTCCAGCTTTTGTCAAGAGGAATATAACCTTTAGTCACACATATTTGTGCAATACAAACTTGTTACTGATGGATCTATCATTATGTGATTCAATCCAATAGGAAATACAGCAAAACAGAGGAATGGACAAACCGTTGGGCGTATTTTCTTCTCAAGACTATATGTCATTATCCGCGGGAACTGGACAAGCACGTCTCCAATAGCATCTTCCTGGACTCCTATATCTCTCAAAAACTGGACCTGCACATTAAGGGTTTGTTTGAAACTCGGGAAACATTGTTGGGGGTAAACATTTGTTCTAGCTCAAGAAATTCATTTTTGTAAATTTTCTCAATTGTATTTACCTATTTTTATGAAAAGACTAAAAGACCTAAACAAACACTGATTAAAAAAGAATTATTATAATTTTTCAATATCCGTGATCCAAACATATTAACAAGTGAGATAATAAAACTGGAAAGAAATGCTAGCAACAAATGATTATACCTTAGGCACAATGGTGTTCTCCAAGTCAATGCAGAACACTATTGGCGTGGTGACTAGAATTTTTCTCATTCCTTCTTTAGAAATCCCAAGGTAGTAGAAGAACTTCACAAGAGGTTTCAACTTTTCCTCGATGCTACAACCCATCAAATGTGGTTTGAATGCAATTAATCTACCAACATCTTCATTACTAAGGCCAAACTCCTTTAGATATGCAACCTGCTTGGAATTGTTTGCTTCAATATTAGAAAGGAAAAATCCCAAGTGTTGCAGAACTTTTTCTTAAGAAAATGTTTGGAACAATGAAAAGGTAGGGAAAGGTAAAAAACAATCAAGGCAAAGACTTTCTTTTGAAGAGAGTACAGCAAATAGGAGTAAACATCATGTGCGCAACAAAAGCAACCTTATAGTGTGCTAAAAATAGGACTCACCCAGCCTAATATAATAAAGTAGTTATTAGTTAACAATTCTTCTTTCATGAGTGAACCCATTTTAATGAAAAACAATGTCAGTTGTATTCAAAGAAATATGTTATGTTCTCGTCCTCATTGTGGGTTCTCTTTTTTTTGCTTGAAAAATAAAAAAATAAAATCAGAGTGCTTCAAGCTTCTCAACTTTTTACAAATAAGTTTGAACAAATATTTAAAAACATTTGATTGAGTTTGGACCCATTGTTTTACCCCTCCCCCCCCCCCCTCCATATTTTCATTCCTTCCATATTTCCATATATTTTCTTCTATGTTTTCTTTCACTGGGAAAGTCTTAGCAGTAAATGTTAAGAGAAAAGAGCTCAGCAAATGTGTACCTTTTGGTTCATCTCTTCCATACTTAAGTAGCCAATCACCTTAGGATAGTCAAAAACCATGGTCCCAAAATCCTTCTCATTCATTCCAAAATTCAGATAGAATTCAGTACGAGTTTTTAGTTCTTCCATGCTAAATGACAATATTTCAGGGCACCTGCTGATAATATAGCCCATCCAGTCCCTGCGCACTCCGTTTTTTTCCAAATACTCAATATTGTCATTCAATTCATCAAAGCTTCGATTAAAAATGTTACCCCCCGATCTCAGCATTGCAACTGCTATGAATTTTCCCTTCACGTGAACTGAATTTAACCACTCGACAAGCCTCCTTATGTGCATGACATCTCCTCTTGATTTACAGATAATGTTCCCGATTTGAGGAAATGATAATTCATTTTGTTTCAACCACCTATACAATTGGTCCAGGGTGAATTCCAGTGGCATTAAGAAAACCCACCGTTACTACAGAACAAACTTATAAATAATGATTAAAATCTTAGGGTCCTATAAATAAATAGGGAGCATCAATGAAATAAACTGATATAGTCAATACACTCATTTCAGATATCTGTTCATATTCTTCTATAATTACTTATAATTACACATATTGATATATATTACCAAAATAAAGATGGTGGACAAAATGTGACCACTTATATATACTATCTAGTGACTAACTGACTATATTAGTAACTTTTTGTTACAATAATTATGTTCAATTTTACCATAGAGTGTATATGATGTTACATTCCTAGTAACTATAGTCGAATTTTTGTTTAAGTGGAAAAAACCTTTTTAAAAACTTATTTATTTTGGTTTAAAATCTTACTAGTATTTATTTATTAGTCTGTTACGTATAAATACCAACAAATCGAAATTTATGTAAAATTTTGATTAAACAAACTAAACACTTTTTGTTTAACTGTTGCATTTTTCAAGGGCAAACCGAAACTTAAAAAACTTATTTTTCTTGGCATTTTTTCGTTTCCCTAGCATTTCCTCTGTTCAAACGTACCCTTAGTGTAGATAGTACGAAGTATGGCAAATGTACCTTATCAATGGCACGACTTCGGAATCATCTATGTATACCCTAGCTCGATGATTGAAAGATGAATGTGAGAATTCAGGCATTTGCTTCATTGAAGCAGCCTGGATCATCACATGATCTATGTAATCAGACAATCTGGACACCAAATTTCTTGCATAAGTAAGCCCGAACTTCCTCCTTTTCATCGCCTCCGTGAAAATTTCAGTGGTGACTTTTCTGCGTATTTCTAGGGCTTTAATAAGCATGTCTTCTTCATCTTCATTGCCACTTCGGTCATCAACCAGGACCCGAATAGGCGGAGACGAGGTATGGAAATCCGTAATTGAGCCTGGGAACTGAGGGGTTCTTTTTTTCACCAGTGACATTTCTAGAAGCTCCACTTTATCTTCTAATGAAGACCCTTCATTCTCCGCCACCTCCGTGGATCGAGGCGGCGGCTCGTAGTGTGAGTTGTGCTTGATCGATAGGGAGTGGAGGAGCAAAGCGGTGGATTTGGAATTGTGCTTCCGAGTAATAACAACTTCATCTTTTGAGGTAGTCTTGGTTTCGGCGTTCTGGTGATTTTCATGGGGGTGGTTGGATGAGGAGACCAGAAAGAGGCGCCGGCGTTTGCAGGCGGCGGTGGAGAGGCTGACTGGCGCCTGAAAGCTGGGGTAATTGTGGTCTTGGAGACATAGAGTGGCGGAGAGCGAGTGGAGCTGAAGCTGACCCAACATTGAGGATAACTGATGACAGTAAACATTTGCAGGAATTGCAGCAATTTTGTTCACTGGGCCTCTTAACTCAAGTCATGTTCACCTCTACCTGTTACAGTGTAAACCGGATAATGGTGGCATTTTTATGATTTTAGTTTTTATCATCACTAAGATTGAGCATTAATGTAAATGCATTGAATATTAAGAGCCGTTTGGTAGCACGAAAATCGGCTATTTTAGCTGATTCTGCTGAAATTTATGAAGTTCTGGGTGAAGTAGCTGTTTTGGCTGTTTATGTTGTTTTAAGTAAAAATTATTTTTAAAATATATTTTAGTAATAAAATAAGTAAAAAATTACATGTAAAAATAGTTAAAATGGTCATCTATAGTAACTCCAGCCAATACAGCCAGAAAAGTAACTCCAACCTTACTTTTCTGCTTATTACACAAAATATTAGTAAGTACTCGGTCCGTCCCTGAAAAACTTTCAACTTTCCTTTTTTGGCGTCACAAAATAAACTTTCACTTTCCTTTTTAGTAATGAATTTGTTTTTCACATCATTTCTTATACATTTTTCTATCATATGTACAACTCTCCATCATACAATACTCACTATCTTAATCCACGTGCCATTTGTACCATGTAAGAAAAATTAGGGATGGATGGAGTACTTGAATTTGAACAAAAAGCCGCTCTTCATTAATACTTTTGCGGCTAAAACTGTCCGCTGAGTTGTACTTGATGAGTTATTTTTAATACATTTGGTATTGTTATATTTTACTATGTATAATGTAAGATTTTTTAAATTATTTATTTTGTGATGTTAATCATTAACTAAAAAAAACTACACAAAATTGTAAATTATAGGGGCCTTTTATGAAGTTCGACTCAGGCTCTAGTTTAGGTAGGATCGGCACTGGCAGTTGGTTACCCCGTTGGGAGCTGACGTGCATTTCCCCGATGAAGTCCTTGTCTTCGTCAAATCCCCGAACTTTCCTTCCCCAACACTTACGCCGAAGATGAATCGAGGCATGATGACGAAGTTTAAGGTACATTGTTTGTGTTGTTGTAGTTGACACATTTAGATTTTGTGTGTTAGTTATAGCTGTCATTTACCATTTCCATGAAGACGTTGTTTGCTATACATTGGTAATTTATTTATGCATTTGGAATTTCTTCGAATGAGTTATTGATCAGTGTGTTTGACCTAAAGTGCATTACTTTTAGTTGAAATCACGATTGTTAGTTGTGATGTGTAGCATGTTTGAGACCATGGATCTAATAAATCACTATGGAGGGAATTTTGTTTCTGATCCTAAGAAGATATATGTTAGAGGAGCAGTGGATTGTATACCCGCAGATCTTGATGTGATAATCTAAGCTACCCCCATTTGAAGAAATTCTTACAATGCGGAAGCTATGACAACATCATAGGTCTTTACTTTAAAAACCCAAGTGCCCATATGAAATTCTTACATGAGTTGTATGACGATCGGTCTGCACTACATCTTATTGACTTGTCCATAGGTTGTGAAAAACGTCTGTAGATCATGCACTGGATGAGGTTGGAAGATCATCATCATAGGAACAAGTTGAGCCCCACGATCATCATCAGATCACGAAGCAAATGGTGATGAACCAAAGGTGATGAGGCCATAGATGATGGAGAGGAAGATGTAATGGAAGAAAGAGAAGACAACGATGCCCCAGGTGGTGAAAGTAATTGTGAGGAACAAGTTAACCTGCAAGGATATGAAGATGAAAAAAGAAGCACAAGAAGGATATGAAGATGAAAGAAATGCATATGATGGGTTAATTGATGTGCTGTGAGTTCACACCATACTTCCATACCCATGACAGAAAGTGATTTTGTATTTGTATTTGTTTAATTTTATCGAATACGAATTTGAATGCGAATATGAAACGAATATTAACTTTCAATTTGTACTAGTTTTTGTTTAATAATGCGAATAGATTGATCAAATAAGTTAAATATTAGTCAAATATCGATTTGAACATAAGTTAAACATTAGTCAAATATCACTTTAAAACAACTTTTTCTATATTTCTTATGTTATACATGCATGCTATGGCCTATGACTTAATATGCATTTTTAGAATTTAATTTGTAACATTTCATTTTTTTTAAAAAAAATTAATATAACGGATCAATGCATTTTTAGGTTGTGCACAATATACTTAAGTGATCAATTTTAATTTTTTACTATACATAATTATATCTCAATGTTTTTGAAATAAACACCAACTCAGACATATTATATCAGAGATTATACCTATAATGTATGAAATACGTTGATAATTGTGTATATCAAAGTTAAACGACTCTAATTTTATGTTAGATATTTATATTAGCATTGTTGATAATTAAAAAAAACACCATTAGATATAAGTTTATATTACAAACATATGGTGGGTTGTTGATGCACATTAGCACATACACATACTAGATAGTTGATTTTGTTTATGTATAAACAAATATACATTTGATTATTTTTCAAATCAAATACATTATTATTTGTATTCGAATTTGAAAGATGTTTGAACCAAATATCAAATTTGTGTTCGTACTCATTTTCTATATTTTCAAATTTAAATCATAATTTTAAAATCCAAATTACAAATCGACTTAAAATTATTTGTTTGATTTACAACCCTTACTCTTTATGAAACTTCTGATTCATTACAAATTGACTTGGAATATGTATACGTAAATGTATATATATGACCTACATTTTATGGGCATAGCTACACTTTTAAAGTTATTATAGTATTATTACTACTATTATTACCATTATTAGTATTATTTTTATTAATATTATCACTATTATTAATCGAATATATTTGCTTAACATTAGAATCAAATATAATGATGTTTGTATTTGTATTTGCTAACATTTTGAATCAAATTTAGTATTCTTATTTGTATCTATATTTGAATTTTTTGAATTCGAATCATCTTATGCAAATTCGAATCCCAAATCTAACATACTCCGTTTATTATTTGAGGAAAATTATTAGTGTACACAACTTGTACAGAAGTTGTAAATGGTATAAAAGCAAAAAAAAAATCATTTTTCCTCATCCCTCTTCTCTCTCCCCCTCTCTCCCTCGGAGTTCCTTCTCTCTTTCCTCTTTATCCAAACCCTTCAAAATTCTCAAAACAACATGCGATAATCATCTTCTCTTCCTCATCCTCTTCTTCCCTTCTTCATCCTCTTTTTCTCTATCTTTTTATATCAAATTTTATCCATTATTTGCACAAAATCAGTTTATTCGTCTTATCTCATCTATTTTTGTTATTTTTTTTCAAATTACATGTAAAATGATCGCACATACAACTACACCATTCATTTGGATGTATATAGACAATTATTATTTTTTTGTTCACCCAAACAATTTAAATGATCACATAGACAATTAAAGTTGATCACACAGACAATTATTGTATGTGAACCGCATGACTATTGTCTGTGTGGTAAATATTGTCCGTACAACATGAAAATATTGTCTGTGCAAAGATAAGAAAACAACTTGAAATAGCAGATCAACAACCGATCAGGAACCAATGAATGAAGATGAGGTGCAAAAGTTAGATTATTCATGAATAACGAAAAGATGAGACTATTATTAGTTTCAATTTTTCCTTATTCTTTTAGGATGGAGAAAATGGTCAATTGAGTACACCAACTTGTATGGGGTGGAGTAAATAGTACATCATATTGCATTTTATCTTTTTAAGTTCACAAATTCGGGGTTATAGTGTTAATTGAGTACACTTGTTAGATTAACACATTAATATAATGAGTTGGTAAATTAAATGTTGAGTATGAAGGGGTAATGAACCAAGATTATAGCGTCGACCTTTACGAAGTTGATCAAAAAGGGAAAATCAACCTTCAGAGGTCGACCTGCGGGGGCGTCGGCCAGTAGGGGTGCATCGACCAAGGAGATGACGACCCGCGGGGACGGATGTCGACCAAGGGGCTGGGGGCTGGCGTCGACCAGAAGTCGACCTATTAGCATTCTGTTAGCCAACTCAACCGCATTTACATGTTATTCTAATGGGTGTACTCGATTAACACAAAAACCCGAATTTGTGTACTTAAAAAGATCAAATGCAATATAATGTACTCTTTACCCCATTTCATACAAGTTGGTGTACTTAATTGATTTTTATCATTTAGGTGCTACTCTTTACTAAGTGTCTGAAATTACAACTGCATCATTTTTCTACAAGCCCCTTCTCTGCAAAAAGCCAAAAAAACGATTTCCCAAATCTCTGCCCTTGGCACAACAGCACAGGCGCACAAGCTCCTCACGGTACTCGTGCGTCCGGGCCGCTCCTTCAAAGAAGACGGAAGGTACGGGGAACCCATAGTTGAGGTGTACGATCGGAATACTGTAGACTAGGACCTGAGGTACTCGGGTAGCACAGCAGCTTAGGGAAAACTTTTTGTTACTCTGTAAGCTGTCCATTTTCTATGCAATGTGTACCTCGATCTTAATCTTTTGTTTCTCAATCTTTAGATTTCTCTTCAAGGAAAGGTATCTCATCTTATCAAGACTCGACATTTTTTCCCCTGTTCCTTTTTAACATACCTTAATCTTTTGCTGAAGCCTGGTTTGGTGACGTGTAATGAAGGTTTTCCTGTAAACCTTAGTCTTTTCAATACACCTTAATCTTTTTTTTTTTTTTTGTATTTTGTATTACTTTTGAATTGTGATGATTTTGAATTTTTGATCTTTTAAGAATTCTCCAATGCCTTACTCTGCATTTGAGTTTGCAGAATTAGGCATTTGAAGTTTGGACCCTTTATTTGGGGATTCGGTTTCAGTTTTTTTCCACATTGAAATTCAAATATGTTACATTTTTCTTCCCTATTTAAATATCCAGAAAATTCATTAATAGGCTTCAGGCAGATATGTATTGTAATATTGATGCATTAAGTTTGGAAGGCTGCGTGCTGCAGAATTTGGAAGGCTGTCTATTTATCTAATGCCTATGATTAAGTTTAAAGCTAATCAAGTAAAGAATTTGCATTGGGTTTGATTAAGTTCACATAAGTTTAAACGGGTTAAGACTTAGAAACTGATATTTGATTGTTTGGCAGATTTCCTGATCCAAAGTTGATTAAAAGAGGGTTTGCAGTTGCTCAAAAAAAAACGCTTTTCAGCTTTTGGCTTAAAAAAGCTGAAAAGAGTGTTTTCAAACGACAACTTCTGCTTAAATTAATCACTTAAAAGCCAAAAGCTTTACGGAAATTGTCCAAAATAGGACTAATGAGTTCTTAAAAAGCACAAATAGGACTACTACTTTTAAAATTCCCTAAATAGGACTAAACATTGATTTTCTACCCTAAATACCTCTTAGAGTATTAATTCATAATGAAATTCTTTAATTCATAATAAAAATCATAAAAAACGTAAAAAATATTTTAAAAACGTTAAAAAAATTATAAAAAAATTATAAAACATTTATAAAATAAAAAAAATTAATTTTTTTTTTTAAAATAATAAAAAATAGTAAAAATCCATAAAAAATGAAAAAAATTATGGATACCTTTCCCGCCGCCTCCCAGCACCACCACCTCCGATTGGTGAAATTTCTTCCACTTTTGGTAAAAAAATGCCATATTTTTCTGAAAATGCCAAAAAGATGGCATAATTACTCTTCAATATGCCAACATTTTCATTGAATATGCCATCATTATGGCATTATTTAAAATGTTGGCTTATTTTTCTCCGGTGATGGGAGCTGGTGGTGCTGGGGGTGGCAGGGGTGGTAATGTTTTTTTTTTTAAATTTTATGATTTTCTTTTTTTTTTTTTTATTTTTTTTTTTTTGAAAATATTTTTTTTTATTTTTTTAAAAAATATTTTTTTAAATTTTCTATTATTTGTTTTACGATTTTTGGTATTTTTTTTTATTTTTATTAATTTTTTTATGATTTTATTATTAATTAAAACATTTTACAAGTTACAAGGGTATATTTGTCCAAACACACATAAATAGTCCTATTAAGGGAATTTAAAAAAATGTAGTCCTATTTGTGCAATTTTGCCACTTTTTAGTCCTATTTAGGGAATTGACTCAAAGCTTTAAGTAGGTGGAAGGGTGCTTTAAACTGTTTTTCACCTTTTCTATTACACAAAAAGTACTTATTTTACCAAACACTACCAACTTTTACTTTTTTCAGAATCACTTTTTTCTCAAACACTACCAACTTTTACTATTAAGTATTTTCTCCAAAATCATTTAAAAAAATCACTTTTTTAAAGTAGAAGCAATCGCAAACACTCCCTAAGTTTCAGACACTGATTTTATAGCAGTACACATGCTCATAATGAATCCAATTTTTTGTGAATGCTTGGAATATTTAGCTAGTAAGTTTCAAAACTGAATCAGGGGTATTGTGTGAACTGTTGAAAAATAGAGAAAAAATCCAAAAACTTTTCATACACCACAGTAGTATTGAAACATGTTAAACGCTAAAAAAGAAGCAAAGAAAGAACACATCTTTATTAGGTTGAAGTCCCATCCTATGAACATGCAACAAGCGAAGAGGGAGTAGCCAACTTAAGAAGCTATGGAATTAAAGTAGACATGCTCATAACAAATCTATTTTGTTCTGAATACTTGGAATATGTAGCTAGTAAGTTTCAAAACTGAATCAGGGGTATTTTGTGAACTACTGAAAAATAGAGAAAAAATCCAACAACTTTTCATACAGCCCAGCCCAGTAGTATTGATACATGTTAAAATGCTAAAAAGAAACAAAGATAGAACACATCTTTATTAGGTTGAACTTCAACTCATAGATTGTATAAGATTCTGAATGAAATTGAGAATTGACAGGAGATGATACGAGCAGTGATAATGATGAATAATAAAGGGAAACCTCGTATCGTCAGATTCTATGAGTACCAGGTCAGTAAGGCTAAACCCTAAGGGTATGTTTGTGAGTTGGGTTTTGGATGGGAGGGAAAGGTTGACAAGGGTTTATAACCCTCCTTATATGTTTGGGAGTCTAAAAATATGGAAGGGATGGTTTTGGAGGGCTTTTGTAAGTTGTAACCCTCCAAAACCCTTCAAATGCTCAATTTTCTAGTTCTCCCAAATTGGGGGATTTTGAAGGATAACTAATTAAATGACAACTTAAACTCAATTTGAAATAAATATAAAATCAACTATATGGATTCGTCATGTATGTGAAATAATTTTGATTATAACTCGTCCATAACCTATATCTTTTCAAATTTGTTACTGCCAAACAAGAAGGGTGTCCTCGCCTTTCCCTGCCAATGACTAACCTTCAAAACCATCCCTTCCCTTTCCTTTCAAACTCCCAAACATACCCTAATTAAAATGATTCTCTTGTTTAATCCTCAGTGTTTGAGTGTAGCTTGAATTTTTTTGAGGTTAGCCCATGGAGAAGCAGCAAGAGCTTATTCGGAAAATATATGGAGGTTCAAATTCATATTCTCTTTTTCTTTAGGGTCAGTTTGCATGTTAGAAATGCTATAAAAAAAATAGATAAAATTTTGGATGTGCAGAAACTTTGGGGAAGTCTAACAAAAGATTATCGAAACATAATAAATCATTTTGATAAATGTGTTCTAACTCTTTTTATCCAAAATGATAATCAAATTGGATTATCATTCGTATCAAAATAAGAAAACAATTGTGCTTCGCCCCCCCCCCCCCCTTCTAATCTAAGACAATATTTTTGGTTATACATTCTATTGATGATCCATTAATGGCATATTGCAGTTCTATGTAGTAGACCTGAGAACGTGAGCAACTTTGTCAAGGTTGATTCATTATTTGAGTCGGTAGGACTTCCTTTATTGACTACATTTTTTTCCACTGCATTTCCTTTCCTTAGTATATTTCGAGAAGTGTAAAATTAGTGGTGTCCATGAAAAATAAGTACGAACTAAAGATAAGAAAAAGGAAATGAGTATTGCTTATAGTCTTAAACTACTTTTGGTTGTGACTACTTATGGAAATCACAAACAAGGCAAGATTCATATTATGTGCTATATATTTCTCATTTACAGGATGCTCGTCTTGTATACAAGACTTATGCCACACTGCATGTCATATTCATATTTGATAACTCAGAGAACGAGCTTGCAATGCTTGATCTGATGCAAGGTTAGAATGTTTTCATACGTTAAATAGTTGATTTAGATCATTTCAATCTGAAGAAATGTGATACTTATTATGAGCCCAGAGCCCCAGATTGGCTAATTAATACATAGTATTAGGCTATTAGTCTAATGCACCGAGTTTTCCGATACTGCAGTTTTTTCTAATTGGATATTTTGTATCATTTGTAAATTCCAGTTTTTGTGGAGACACTCGACAAGTGTTTCGGCAATGTATGTGAACTCGACGTAGTATTCAATTTTAACAAGGTTAGTATATAACTAATGACACTAATATCAATATATAACTAATGACATTAATTGTTCCCTTATGTATATAATTACAAAATGAGCGGTGAGCACATGCTTCTTGAGTTCTTGATTAAGCCCTGTGTGTGGGTCTGCGGGATAGTGGTTTTGTAAATTGTAGGTTTGCTTGGAACATGGAAAGAAAAAGAGGAATATGAAGAGGAAATTTGTCAAGAAATAAAATGCGTGGAAAAATAAATATTGCTTCAAACCCATGAAATTAAATCAAATATGGTTTTCTTTTATATTTTTGAAGGAAAAAGTTTCCACACAAAATAACATTCGTTACGGTATATATGGATCCTTGAAAGTGTTAGGGAAGGAGTGGGATGCAACTTTTTTATGTATGGTTTTACGGTTTTACCTTAGAGTGCACAGAGAAAATGAATCATGTTATGTTTTTGTATTTTTATATTCAGATTTATTTTTCCTAATATAACTTATAATAGGTAAAATAAATAAATGAGCATCAACGATTATCTATATTAAGCTTATTAAAATTTAGCCTTTGTTTTACACCCCCCACATTTTGTTCCTTCTCATTTTCCTCTTTGTCTTTGTGTTTTCTTTTCTTAGCATTTTTAAGTTCCAAATGGCCCTTTAGTGTTTATTGTCTTTTCCCTGCCATCTTTATCATTGACTACTCTCTATTCAACTACTCTGGAAATAAATTTTCCAGGTTAATGCCATCTTAAATGAGATTATACTGGGGGGTCAAGTACTTGAGACAAGCTCTATGGAAGTGGTCAAGGCAGTTGAGGACATCTCAAAGTAAAGGCACCGTTATTCCCTCTAACTTACTTCCCTTAGATTTGACTTCATCTTTCAAAAGCAAGATCTAAACCATTGATTAAAATACTCCATAATAAAATTTGACCTCTTTCCCTCCCTCCAGGAGGATCCAATGGTTGAGATCCCCACCTACATCTCTTTTTATTTTGTTGCCTACTACTGACAGAATAATCTGATGCACAGGATGGAAAAAGCTTCCAATTCAGTCATGTCTATGCCCCGATGGCAAGGTCGATGACTTACAACAATGTACGTTATGCATCACTTAGCAATATAAGTATCCATTTGGAACTCAGAATATGCTAGGGAAAGAAAACATTGGATGGAGGAAAGACGACTTGGTTCAATCAAAATTAATTTACTTTTTTTTTTCAATTTCATTGTATTTATTTACTTATACAATATAATAATAGAAGATCTAAACTGACTCAAGAAATTTATAAAATCAGTCGTGTTTTCTTGCCCTTTGCTATTTCTGAGTAAAAAGTTAAAAACCAAAGTTAAGAAAACAATTCTGCTTACAATTTTCCTCCTAGCATTTTACAGGATCCATACATAGCCTAAGGGTATACTTTCTCCTTTTTAATCTTTTAAACTTGGAGAAACTTATGTTGGTTATGCAGGCTGGTGAGAAGTGCAGACAAAACCAAGAAGGCTATAATAATGCTCATAGTTACGAAATCTCGATTAAAATATTGCTCGTAGTTATTTCTTTGTCAAGTGAGATGAGTTTTTAATAGTGGTTATGGCACAGAAGGCCCGGAGTGAACAATGTGGTTTGCTTCACTCTTCAGCAGTTCAGCCAAATAAATGGAAGCAGCCTATGCATTACATTGCCATCTGTATGAAAGGAATTCAATCCTTAAAATAAATGCAGCAATAGCAACGATCCAATAATTTTGTTCAACAATAGACTATTGTAGTGATTTATAAACTAGCATTCTCGTTCAGCAAATAAAATAAGATTATACAATGTAGTGATTTAGGCTTATGGATAGAGAAACAGAAATCAGAAGAAAGAAGAAGATCCTGGTAATTCCATCCATGCTCTCTTTCCTCTATCAACTAGCTTTTATATTGCACTTTCTGCCAATCATAATCCCTCAGCCTTGTGCTAGTTGTTTGGAGTCGGTTACTCCTCCTCAATTTCACGCTTTCCACACCTTCGGTCACGTGCACTGGTTTTATTAATGCTGATGTGGCTCCCTCCGACACCTTTCCGGTCTGACTCATTACACTGTATTGGGCCATTGGCTATTGCCTCCCCCAACTCTTGTAGGCTATGCTTGGATCCAGGAAAATGAATGAAAATCCTGAAGAAAGTTATTTACTTATATTTGGTTTAACCTCGGAAATGTGAAGAAAAATTGATATGATCACTGTTTCGGTTTTTTCACTTGTTTGAATTTTTGTAGTATTTATATGATAAAAATAATAAAATTAGGAGAAACAAACACAAATATTTAAGTTTGAATAATGTTTTACTTTTTTCTATATTCTTCTACTATTTCACTCCTATTATCTCCCTCTAGGCTATTCTGAGTTCCAATTTCCAAAGCAGACACATAATGTCTAAGGGTTGGTTTGCAACTGCTTTTAAAAAAGCACTTCTCAACTTTTGGCTTTTAAAAAGCACTTTTTTTTCAAACACTACAACTTTTATTTTTCTCGGCTTCCGCGTCAAAAGTGCTTTTACTTTTTCTATTACACAAAAAACACTTATTTTACCAAACACTACCTATTTTTACTTTTCAAAATCACTTTTTTCTCAAACACTATCAATTTTTATTTAATCACTTCTCCCCATTTCATTAAAAAAAGAAATTTTTTAAAAGCAGAAGCTGTTGCAAATAGACCCTACGTCTTTGGCAAGTTTTAGATGACATTCTTATTTGAAGCTATCTTTGAGTAATAAACATAATTGTTTTTCTTAGTTTTGTATGCAAGTTCGTGTTTAAACTTTTGTTATTTCTTGTTACAGTACTTGTATTAAAAATGTTCAAGCTTCAAATCAGGCGTTCAGCTCACAGAATCAGTTTGGAACATGAAAAGTACTAGACAAAGAAGATCGAGAAGAAATATTAGACAAGTTTGGAAGGAAGAAATGTTTCGCTGAGATAAAGCATTGGTTAAAACTCAATAACTTTAATTTTAATATTTTTCAAACTTATAAATAATTTCAAACTTAAAAATGATTCCAAACTTATTTTTAGTTATTTCATACTCCGTATGTTATATAATCCGGTCTCATAAAGGTTGTGAATTTGAACAGTGATCAGTGTATTTTTTCTGGTTTTGTTGATTTATAATTTTCAAATTCGTCTTTCTGGCCCAATATACTTCGTACTTTTCAATGTTATTTTTAAAATTTTAAAGTTTTATTTAGGGAAAGTTGGGAAAACTATCAAATATGCCCCCTAACTTTTCAAAAAAATCAATTAAACCCCTTTACTAAAACTTCACTCAATTAAACCCTCAAACCCAATAAAATATGGCAAAACCTCTTTTTAACCGGTAACTAATAAGTTACCCGGTTATTATGTACACGTGGCTACACATCTCGTTTTTTCAATTTTTCCATTTTTATTTCTTTTTTCCTTTATTTTTCTTTCCTTTTTCCTTTCCCTTCATCTTCTTTCTAGTTCAACAACTCGTTCTAGGCTTCTAAAAATTTTCAGCCTTCAATCCCTTCCTCCATCTTCTTCTAATCTTCCACCCACCCTTTCTTCCCACCCTTTCTTCTTTCTTCTGCCACCAGTAGGTCGTCGTCGGCAACGCAGTGTCCGAGCGAAACTTAGGACGCCGGATATGCTCAAGTTCCCATTACGCACCGGTCCGGTCATCCCCTTTCCGCGAGTCCATGCCTTGGGAGTCGGAAAACGTTCTCCTTTAAAGCTTCGTTAAGGAATACAAGTCGGAGTCGGAGTCGGTGCTCCGTGAGAGCTCCGGCCAGATTGATTCCAGATCCGGCTGCAGAAAAGAGGGGCAGGGAGGAGGACGAAGTGAGTCGTGGAAGTGCGAGCAGAGAACTAGTAGGGGGAAGCAGAGAGTTGGAGGTGCTAGCGCAGGGAATAAGGGGAAGAAGGGGAGCAGGAAAGAAAGCCTAGGGAAGAGGAAAGAAAAAGAAAAAACTGGCACGTCACCCCACATACACAATTTTACCAGGAATACCTGCTAAAAAGAGATTTTGCAAATTTTTAATGAGTTTGAGGGCCTGATTGAGCTGACTTTTAGTTGGAGGGCTTAATTGATTTTTTTGAAAAGGTCGAGGGCTTATTTGATAGTTTTCCCTTTTATTTATTACTTTAAATTGATCAATCTAATACTTCATAGTATTATCTTACAGATTTCAAGTGTATTGAGCGAGTAAACAACTAAACATGTACTAAGTTTTAAGGATCCGAATGGTATTTCATTTTGTATTACATTTTGAGACAAATCCAAATTTCCCTAAATAAACTTTCATTTCGCTTTTTGAGGATCAACTTAAATCACACTTTCACTCTTACTTTATATATCAAATTTTATAAAAATTGAATTATTTTTTGTAGACTTTGTAGCTGGTTTATTGTAGTTTCTGAATATGTAAATTTTGTTTACTAAAAATAATCCGATTTTTCACATGGATCATTTAACCTTAGCGCTGGTCAAACTTCGTAATCCGTAATTGGAAGTTTTATTAGGGACGGAGGTAGTATCATTTTAAAATCCGAATTGTATTAAAGGATCCAAACACGCTCTTTAGGGAAAAATATGTGCAGGGGGCGCACTAAGTCATCACGATACACAATACTAAGGGAGTGTTTGCAACTGATTAAAAAAGCACTTCTCGACTTTTGGCTTAAAAAAACTAAAAAGGGTGTTTTCAAGTAACAACTTCTACTTAAAAAAATTTCTCACCTTTTGTATAAAAGTGCTTTTTACTTTTTCTATTACACAAAAAGCACTTATTTTGGGGATGTTTGGATATGTTTTTTAAAACTGCTTCTGCTCCTGAAGGAACAGAAGCAGAAGTTGGAGTGTTTGGGTGCAAGTGCAGAAGTGATTCCGGTGCTCTTATTTACCCTGAGAATCAGTTTTTTAGAAGCTGAGGGTGACCAGCTTCTGAAAACCGATTCTGATTCTGCTTCTGTTTTTAAAAAAGAAGTAGAAGCAGAATTAGTTCCAAACACCCTCTTTATCAAACACTACCAACCTTTACTTTTCAAAATCAATTTTTTCTCAAACACTATCAACTTTTACTATTAATCACTTTTCCAAAATTACTTCAAAAAAGTGTTTTTTTAAGCCAGAGCAATTGCAAACACACCCTAACGAGTGCCTATATTGTACCCCCGGGTGTAGGTACATCCGGTTTTTAAAACTGAGTAAATCGGTTTTTTATTACCAAACTCGAACTTGGGAACTGGATTCTTTCATTAAAAAAATTAAAACGTGAGTGGGATTCAATCCCTAGAACTGGAACATAGCATGCGGCCTCCCATCCATCTCGCTATCTTGCCTGGTTGAGAAATTCTGTTGTTTGATGTTCCTTATTGTATACATTTTCATACTCCGTACTACAATTGTGTTAATATTAACTATTCTTTGCTTTTGCTCATTGTAACTATATTAAAAGACTAATTCATATTTTTGAAGTATTTATTTGATCTATGAATCATACTATTAATTTATACAAATATATTTATAATTTTATTATATATTGTTAGGTTCCTAATAAGCCTGATGCTCACCGAAAGTGTTTTAATACTCATAACAGGTCTGATGCACATTAAAAGTTTATTAATACTCATTTAACAAAAATTGTGATTTTCATCTCAATAGATGAGGTTTGATTCTCAATGAATATGTTGTTATGTCAAACTAACAAACTTTACGATTTTCAAATCAAACTATTTTGTAAGTTACGTATACTCATCTGGTACTGATCTTATGCTCATTTTCTAAATGTCATATCAATGCATTTGCTTTAAAGTACTATTTTCATAGGAGTTGATTAGAAATATAATTTAATAAGTTTTTAAAAAGGAAAAATAACAAAAAGAAAGTGAATTAGAAGTTATGAAACAAAGATCACGATTCTGAATATTAGACTTCTAGTACTCAACATAATAGATTTGATGCTCATTAACAGTTCATTAATGCTCATTTACCAGAAACCATGATTTTCATCTCAATAACGGATATTTGAAGCTCAATTAAAATTTCGTGATATTAAATTAAAAAATCTTGCGATTTTCATATCAATGTGTACTTTGTAAGTTGAACGTCATGACATTTTAATTGAGCATCAACCTCCACTATTGAGATGAAAATCACAACTTCTGGAAAATGAGTAATAATGAACTTTTAATGAGCATCAGACCTATTATATTGAGTATTAGGAGTCTAATATGAAATACTCTGTAGTACTTTTAAAATGGTTTGATATGACATTTATAAAATGAGCATATGATCAGTCTCAGATAATCATACTTTTCAAACATCGTCTATTGAGATTGATGAAAATCATGAATTCTATTAAATGAGCATTAATGAATTGTTAATGAGCACCAGACCTATACAAATGAGCATATGTAATTTACAAGATGATCATTGATATGAAAATTGCAAGTTTTATTCGGTGAGCATCAAGACATTTTCGGTGAGCATCAAACCTCCGTTATTGAGTATTAGAATCTGCGATTGAGTATCAAGATTTGTGGTCTCGTGTGTATAATCAACTCTTATATAAATCTTATGTAATATGAGACTTTTGAAATGTGCATTGCTAAAACATTTTAAAAATGAGCATAACCGAGATACTAAATGAATATGCATAATTTACAAAATGAATATTAAAAAATTCAAAAGCTTGTTTATGTATGTTCATATTTTAGCTGTTTTACTCATTTAAGTTTAAGGTAAAACTCATTTATAATGTGCTCAGTATAATATATAAAAAAGAAAAAGTAAACAACAAATAAAGAAACGAAAAGAAGTAAAAAAGTAAAAGACAAAATAATGATGAAAGTAAAATAGCTAGCAGTAAAAGTAAAGAAAAAAAAGACAACACATTAAAACGTACCAATCAAAAATCAGAATGGATGGGGGCAGAACTGCAGAAGATAGAAAAGAAAGGAAAGACCGAAAGAGGACGGCAGAAGAAAAGAAAGGAAAGAGAACGCCAGAAGAGAAGAAAGGAAAGAGAACGCCGGAAGAAAAGAAAGGAAAGGAATGCGGCGGAAGAAGAAAATAAATCAAACGTTCTTTTAACAACCGTTACATAAAGCTCACATGATGGTCCCATGGTCTAGCGGTTAGGACATTGGACTCTGAATCCAGTAACCCGAGTTCAATTCTCGGTGGGACCTTTTTTCTCTTTTTTGCCAGTGGCTTTTTTCCTTCAAAAGAAGTCAGTTCCGTTTTCTTCCTTCCAGCTGAAAAAGGACGCGCTTTCTGTTTGTTCTTTTACCTTACGCGCATGTCAAATCAAGAATCTGGATACTAGACACTTGTGAGTTGTGAATTGTGATTTAGATAATTTATTACACTCATCATCAAATTAAAAATAAAGGACAATTAATTTAGATTGGATCCCACATTAGTATTTAGGCCTGAGATCGGTTCTTGTTAAAATTTGATGGAATCGTATAAAAATCGTAGGCGTTAAATTCGGTTCGGTTCTAGTTAAAAATGTACTCCGTAGTTGTTTAATTCGATTCGATTCTAGTTAAATTCGGTTCGGTTCTTACCCTTTTTCGGTTCCTAACAAAAATTTATTATCCACCTAAAATGAACATATTTTACCTTAAGTTACATAAAAAAATTCAAATTTTAAATCACGAAATTATGACCATTACATTATACACGCATGATATCTCAATTTTCAAATATCCAAAAAAATATCTAAGTGCAACATTAAATTTAAACATAACAAAAACCTAGATTTAAAATAAGCATCAATTGTCAAGCAAAAAGGTTCAATAGTTCCACAGTACACATCCAATATCAGGTAGTTCAACCCCAAAATAATATTCTTCTACTAGTAATGCACAATAAGTAAAAACTACGCAGTAACAAATAACGCGATCAATAGAATGTTAATTCTTTTTTTAGGTGAACTCCAATAACAAATGCAATTACAAAAAAACAATAAATATAAAAAAGGACTAATGTATTAAAATGATAACTACTCAGATTGTCCTGGTCCACAATATTTAAGGTATATTATGCAAGAAAAATATTCTTGACAAGAACTTTTTTGCTCGGAACGCCGCCTGGCCACCTCCATTTGAGGTGCTTCCGTGAACAATTTTTTGATAATGTTTTGTGAGCATGTTCTACATGAAATTTAAATTACATATATCAAATTTCAGCTTAAAATTCAATCGGGGAGTGAGTTAAATAAAATATTGAAAATTTGTGTTTTTATATATTTTGGCGTAGTGTTTTTCAATAATTTATTTAACTAAATTCCCAATTGCATTTTAAGCTCAAATTTGGTGGACATAATCTTTATTTAATAGAAAACAACCTCACAAAATTTCATCAAAAAATTCCACCCAGAAGCACCTCAGATGAAGATTACTCCTGCAATGTATGAGAAGTTCGGTTCCTGGCCAGGAACCGGAACCGAACTGGAACTGAACCGATGAAAGACTATAGGAACTGAATCGAAAAAAACTGAAGTCCAAAATTATAGGAACCGAACCGAACCGTAAATTTCGATTTGGTTCGGTTTTCCCGGTTTTCGGTTCCAAGTCCCAGCCCTATTAGTTTCTCTGCATAAATATCGATTCTGAAATCCTAAAGTTATCCGCATCTTTGGATCGTTGATAAACATAAATATTAGTCCGTAGATCTCCCTATCTTTTTTTTGGATAAAATGTAAATATATATTAACACCCAATCAAAAATAACATGTATAATGTGTCCAAAAATCTAAAGCCCCTCACCTCCTCCTATTTCGTGTGAAAAGAGAGGGTAAGGAGAGACTTTTAACCTATTCCAAATCCAAGACAGCCAATGCATACGACCCAAAAAATCTAAGTCTATGACCGATGCTGCAAGGTGCACTCACTCGAATACAAACTGTCTAATGTCGTGGCATTCAAAAAAATCTTGATTCTTCTCAAAAGTTGATCATCTCATATGGGTAGACACTAAAGAGTGTCTTGTAGACCATATGTTTGACCTCAGCAACAACATCATCTTCCGTAATCTTGCCTTCATCAAATCTGATAGAATTCCTCGCATGCCATATATAGTATGCCGCGACACACAAGGCTAACCGGGCTGCATTCGCCTTCATGTTTGCTCCTTTGCGACTCTTCGAAATCCACTTGACCGCACTAAGCAATGTATTCATTTGATGTCCAAATCCCACCCAGCTTTTGATCCTCTCCCACACCCTACACGTCAATGGGCAAGAAAAAAATAGGTGTGAAATTGTTTCCAATTTACCCTTGCATAGGTCACAACGATTCACAATATGAAAGTACCCGAGGCTATCCTGAGTGGGTAGCCTATTTTCGTAGTGTCAACCAAACATTAAACGAGAGTTTGGGTGAAATGTAGGATTTCCAAATGAAACTCATTGGGGTCCTAACCGTCCCCTTTACTCTCAAAAGCCGATCAGTTTACCATTAATGGATCTCTATCAATTTCATCAATAGAGTTGTTTTATGTATTTCAACTCCAAAATATGAGTTCGTATACATTTACATGTTCTTTTTTGACATATCGGCTTTATAAAATATTACATGAACATCTTTTGAGTAATCATAAAGTAAGAATAAAGTAAGAATAAGGTAATCATTCTTATTTTTGAGAAAAATGAAATTGTGTTGTGAGTATTATACTGATAAAGTGAATAAAATAAGAATGAATTGTAATCATTCAAATACTCCCTCCATCCCGCTATGATTGTCCCATTTTATCATTTCGGTTCGTCCCACTAAGATTGTCTCATATTTTATTTGGTAAAGTTTGTGTGGTTCTAAATCATTCATACTTTATTCTTACTTTATCAATTCAATTCTCACCATATAAACTCACTTTTATTAATAATCGTGTCACCTTCTCTTGTCCCGAACTTAGGGGGACGGAGGTAGTATTCCCAAATTATGTGACAAATTTAATGGGTCAGACAAAAAGATAAAATGAGATCGAGATGAACACATTGGAGTACTACATATATGTACAAAACACTAACAATTTAATTTAATGTGCTAAATTATACGCCCCCCTATTATTGAGACAAAAGGGAAGGGGCACACCAACCAAGACAAAAACAACTTTTTGATAAAGTAACCAATCAAAAAGCAAAAACTCAATCCTACAATAGTAGATCTCTATAACTCCATCATCAATTCATCAAATGTACTTTTTACTTAGCAAATAAGGTACCTGTATAAAAGAATAAGAGTCAATTTCCTAAATAGGACTAAAAAGTGGCAAAATTGCACAAATAGGACTACATTTTTTAAATTCCCTTAATAGGACTATTTATGTGTGTTTGGACAAATATACCCTTGTAACTTATGAAATGTTTTAATTAATAATAAAATCATAAAAAAATTAATAAAAATCGAAAAAAATACTAAAAATCGTAAAAAAAATAATAGAAAATTAATAAAAAATATTTTTTTTAAAAAATATTTTTTTTAAAAAAAAATAAAAAAATAAAAATAAAAATAAAAAAATCATAAAATTTAAAAAAAAAAACATTACCACCCCTGCCACCCCCAGCACCACCAGCTCCCATCACCGGAGAAAAATATGCCAACATTTTAAATAATGCCATAATGATGGCATATTTAATGAAAATGTTGGCATATTGAAGAGTAATTATGCCATCTTTTTGGCATTTTCAGAAAAATATGGCATTTTTTTACCAAAAGTGGAAGAAATTTCACCAATCGGAGGTGGTGGTGCTGGGAGGCGGTGGGAAAGGTATCCATAATTTTTTTCATTTTTTATGGATTTTTACTATTTTTTATTATTTTTTTAAATAAATTGAAAAAATAAAAAATTAAATTTTTTATTTTATAAACGGTTTA
This sequence comes from Cuscuta epithymum, assembly GCA_945859915.1. NCBI lineage: Eukaryota > Viridiplantae > Streptophyta > Magnoliopsida > Solanales > Convolvulaceae > Cuscuta > Cuscuta epithymum. The sequence goes on from CAMAPF010000938.1 coordinate 4,547,655, forward strand.
TAAATTTTTTATAATTTTTTTACGTTTTAAAAATATTTTTTACGTTTTTTATGATTTTATTATGAATTAAAGCATTTCTTTATAAATTAATACTCTTAGGGGTATTTAGGGTAGAAAATCAATGTTTAGTCCTATTTAGGGAATTTTAAAAGTAGTAGTCCTATTTGTGCTTTTTAGGAACTCATTAGTCCTATTTAGGACAATTTCCGAGAGAATAATAGCAGAACATTCAAAAATGAAAAAAAAAACAATTATGGGGGGCAAAGGAAGTATCTGAATTAAACATTTCTTTCTAAATGAAAGAAAACTATTCTTTCTTTTTTCATTTTTTCATATTTTTTATTTCAAATAATAAAACATTTTATAAATATGTTTTTCAATAATGGAAAAGATACCGCCAATTGAGCTATTTCGATCCAAATTTAACCAATATTAGCAAATGCTGTCGATTACACTAATTCCACTGTTATTAAACAAGTTCTACCCTTCTACTACTACTGATGATGTTGGTAGTAATTGTAGCAGTAATATTGGAGTGTTTTTAAATATTACTTAATTAAAACTTATTTACTAAATTACTAGTATGACTACACGTACTACTACTACTACTACTAATAATAATAATAATAATAATAATAATAATAATAATAATAATAATAATAATAATAATAATAATAATAATAATAATAATAATAATAATAATAATAATAATAATAATAATAATAATAATAATAATAATAATAATAATAATAATAAATAATACCACCGGTGCAACCAAGACCGAATAATTACTTACCAGCCAATCTCTTGCTGTCCCTTGCTCAGTTGCTCTTTCCCATGGACAAAAAAAAATCTTCCAGATCCAACCAATCTTTGGTGTTAAACTAACCAATCATCTCATTCACAATTCCTAAATTAAAAAAGAGCCTAGAAATTTAGCACCAAAAAAATGAAGAGTAGAATATACATCCAACAGTAGCCAATGGAAGCCAAGCTGCCAAGAATGGGTAGCTAGCTTGCTGTGTTATTATAAACAACAATCAATGAATCAAAATTAAAGATCACTCATTCAGTTGGTCTCGCCACACGCCACATCATCCAACGGTTCCGGGAATATCTCCTTCGACCGCCTACTCGACGATGAATGCCCTCCTCCCTCCCCACCACCGTTGGGCCCACTCCCTTGCGAGCCTGAAGTTCTAGAACGTTTGAAGCTACTCGTCCCTTCCGCCGCCTTATTCGTTGCGTGCACGTCCAAAGAGCTTTGCCGCCAGCTGCCAAACAGGGCCCCGTTCCACGAACCTCTTGACGAGGTGGCCTTGAGCCTGGCAGACCCTGCTGTGTGGTGCTCTTCCCTCACCACCTTCAACGGGTTTTCCAAAGCTTTAAGAATGTATCTCATCAAAGGCCGCCTTGCAGGCTTGGGATTGAGGCATGACCTGGCAACGATGGCCATGGCCCACACTTCCTCCAATAGGTCTTCATCTATGATCAGAGAGGGGTCCACAATTTTCGTTACCAACTCTTTGTCGTATATGCTGATATATGGCAATGTCCGGTCCAACCACTCCTTCGTGTTGCCATCATCGGACCCGCTGAAACCTAGTCTGCCAGTCACTAGTTCAAGCAACACCTTCCCAAAACAATAGACATCATAGGTGCATGAGGCGGAATGTGATGATCCTGATCATTCATTTCGAAAGGGGAAAATGTACAAATAAATTAAGTTAAATACTACGCATATACCAACTGGCTGCAAAGAACTTGTATGATATATATATATATATATATATATATATTCAAAGAAAATAAAATAGACTTTATGTTTCCATCCCTTGTAAATGAAACGTCTTTGCTTTAGGTCCCTATGAAATTACATTTTTGTTTTCCATCAATTTTTTTACACAGCTTTCTTTTTAATCCCTCTCCATCAATGTCAATTTTTATCTAATAAAACATTGGCCACAATTATGGCTAAGCAAAAAACTCAGGTGATGACTACTAAAAGCCTAAAACAAATGATTTTGTGAAGATCTATTTAAAACAACTCTATTTTTATTGCACTGAAATAACAACTGCGATTGATGAAATTTGTTTAAGGTACATTAAGAGGGGTGTGATGTAAATGACTGAGTAATAAATAAATAAATAAATTAAGACTTATGACGGAAGTGTACCTGACGAGCCTTGATCCGATGTTCTGCAAGCAAAATAGAAAAGGCAGTTCAATGTAAACAGTTTTCACATTTTAAAGTACAGAGCAATCTTGACTTGTTCATCATAAATTCATAATCATGCAAATTGTTTTATTTTAGTTTCTGTTTTAAAATCACATGGACAAATATGTAGCAATATAGCATTAATCACATGAAAACTTAAGTTGCAGACAAACTTATGAAGTTCCTATAACCGAGCTTGATCAATTATCCGGTTGAAAAGATTTAAACCAAAAAGGGGGACATTACAACTATGTTTCCCTTGAGACAAGGAGAGAATAATTGACTAATTGAGAATAAGAACAATAGTTCGCCCATAATGATATCTACTTTCCCTAATGAAAACAGCTATTTTTTAATTTTACAAATTCACTACTTGCCCCTTATCTATTTAAAAAAGATTTTGCAGATGGCCCCACTTGAGGGACAATTTTGTAAAGTGCATTACATTTATTTTGCTTACCCTAAAAACCGTGCTAAAAGAAAAAAGAGTCTAATAATTTGATATGGAGCTATAAAATAAAGCTAATCATCAGTGACTAAATAGCAAAATTACAGTTTTAATTTTTGATGATAGAGGATAATGAAGAATAAGAAAATTGTTTATTTCTTGGATAATTAAGAATATTTTGAGCATTAGATATTAGTTTCTTCCTCTGTATTATGAGTTTATGACTATTATCTACTGAGCACTAAAAGACGAATCCACCAAAAAAGAATTTTGAGGCCATCCACAAAAACCAATGTAACAACAAAAGAGTAAAACATAGTAGCAGAAAATATTCTGTTTCCTTGAGCACCCATAACTGGACTCCCCCAAAGCAACAAGAAGAAGAAGTAAGTGATATTACTTACTGTTGGAATCGTAGCAATCTGGAAATTCTATTTTGATGAGTATCTACTTCTTGTGCACAAACTTCACTCAGGCTCCCTAATCTCACTTCAAATTTATCGTCCAGCAGTATGCTACTGGATTGAACATCTCTGTGCAAACATAGAAAAACACAGCCAGTCATTAAAATGACCTCCTAGCTTTTTCAGTTCATTCCTTTCACCACATGATATTAGAAGATATATATTTATTTTTTTAGTTTTGTTTCTTTTTGCTTTGTTACGAGCTGCGCTTTCAATTTTACATAAACACAGGAAACTTAATAAAGCTATAAAAGGAAAAGAAAATCAAGGTATGTCAAAGATTGGCAATGGTGAAAAGTAAAAACTGACCTCTTGAGAGGGAATCTTATGGAAATAAACTTATTTCAGCTAAGACAAATGGTTTTATGCAACAAATTACTAACAATGTTCTATCATGAAGAAAACTTAAGGTGGCCAAACACGGCAAATTAATAAAAGGTCATGATAGAATTCTTAAGGCGGCCTAAGACCCCTTATAAAAGGCTAAAGGATCTCCTAGCAACTTTGATGCAATAATATCAAAGCAACTTTTTATGTGAAGACATCAAAATCAACTCAAAGGTCATAGTGAATTTTATCACGAAATACTATTTATGTTAAAGGTGGTGTTTGAAAAGTTCCTTACATTTACAGTGTGTCTGGACAGTGGAAAATACTAATGGAAGGGAGGATGTTAAGGAAATTTATTTTCCCAAAAAATCCTTTTCTTCCAGATTTCATCTCTCTTTTCCATCCTTAATTATTTTTTCTAGTATTTTCCCGGTCCCAAACAAACCCTTAGTCATTTACTAAAAAATAGAAATAAAAGGACATTTAAGCCATGTGAACAAGAACTAAGCAAATAATTAGCACTAAATCAGAGCACTGGTCAGTCTCATACGATAGTATTAGGTATATTATGCAAAATCAAGCTTCCATGAAGTGCGAAACAAGATGGCACTTGGAAGTTTTTTTAAAATACCTGTGCACAAGGGGAGGAGTAGATTCATGGTGAAGATAAGATAGAGCCTCAGCAGCTCCAATTGCAATTTTCAGCCGTGTTATCCAATCTAATGACTGTAAACTTCCATCATCAGAATCATTTTTCTTAAACAAAGAGCTTGAGAGATCTCCATTCGGCATGTACTTGTAAACCAGAAACTTCTGGTTCTCATTCTCCAAGCAATGCCCCAAAAGAGGAACTATCCTTGCGTGAGAGGCTTTGCTGAAGAAGCCCAGTTCCACCAAGTACGCCTCCTTCTTCACCGACTCCAAATCAATTCTTTTTATGACCACAGGGACCCCACCTTCTAACAAACCTCTGAAAAGATCACCGGAATGTCCATTCTTCATTAAGTTTTCAATTTTGAAATCTGAGGTGGCTTGAAGAATCTGCTGATAAGTAAATGCATCTCCTAAACTTGAAAGGTTCAATGACAATCCAGAAGGAGGGGGAGTTGATCCTGTAGGAACGGGTCCCACCCCCGTACCTCTTTGAGTAGCCGTGCTCTTCCGTTTGCATATTAACAGCACCGAGGAAAAAATCAAAATCAGGGCTATTAACAATCCAACGCCACCTAATACAGCTGCCAATATAATTGTTTTCCTGTGGCTCTTACTGGATCTTGGTGGAGGAGGAGTGGGGAGAGGTTGGGTGGTGTTTGATTGCCCAGAATCAAACACCAGTCCCCTTGCCTTGTAAAACGAACTACATTCACTTCCACCCCTTTGACTTTTCACGTTTTGGAGGCAGTTTCTGTTTATAGACACATTTCCATGCACAAAGCTAGGAACTTTACCTTCAAAATAGTTACTCGACAGATCAATAAAACTAAATCTGCGAACCACAGTGGAGAGGTATCCGTAAAACTCATTCTGTGAAAGGTTAAAAAATGCAGTGGAAGCAGTGGCAGTCGAAGTGACGTTAGGCAGATTTCCCGTGAATCTATTTGCAGAGGCATCAAGGAATTGCAACGCGGGCATTGACCACAATGCAGCAGGAAAGGAACCAGTAAAATTATTATGATCCATTGACAAGGACTTCATCTTAGTTAAAGGAAGGAACAAATTAGCAGACAAAATCCCAGAGAGTGTATTGAAGCTGAGGTCAAGGACAGTGAGACTAGAAAGATTGCTGATATCGAACGGTATTGAAGAAGACAAACTGTTTCCAGAAAGATTCAAGAATCTCAACTTTGACAAACTCCCAATGGCAGGGGGAATGACCCCATTAAGTGCATTCTGTGATAAATCAAGAAAAGAAAGGTTGGGTAATTGACCCAAACTAGTAGGAACCATCCCAGTAAGTCCATTCCGTGACAAATGAATCTCAGTTAAACTACTCAAGTTCCCCAGAGAGGCTGGCAAAGAACCTGTGACTGAACAAGCAGTGAGATCAAGAACTTGAAGAGAAGTCATTCTATGGCCAAACCATTCTGGGATAGAGCCAGGAAGCAAGAAAAAAGAGGCATTAAAAGTTGTCAATCTAGTTAAATTCTGTAGGGCATCCACCGAGAATTGAGGGTTTTGACTTCCAATTCTTGTGCGCTTAAACCTGCTGATATTGATCCCCACTACCCTACCACTCGAACAATGAACACCAACCCATCCCGAGCAAGGGTCAAGCTTTATAGGCCACTCTTTAGCCCGCAGCCCTAGAGATGTTCTCAATTGCAGCAAAGCCAATTTCTCATTTCTTGAACTCAAAGACTGTTCGAATGTAGAGTCAACCAGCAACAGAAAGATTATGACCCAAACCACTCTCCACTGTTGCCGCACCATTTTCGTCCCCACCTTCAAATCCCCACTCCTTCCCTCACATTCATATGCAAGTGCGTGTGTCTATATAGGTAGATAAGAATGGGTATATACGCCACCCAGATGCGGCGAACGTGGCTGAAAGTGTTCTGGTCTATATCTATAAGAGACAAAATTAGGGATTCTCAGTATAGAGACAAAAATATACCTTTGCAGAATGGGAATGAATCAGAAGCTCAGATATGGCGGTTTCTTGCTGTTCTTGAAAAGTAGAAGCACGACTCTTCTCCTTCCCTATCTCTCCTGTCTCATCTGCAGTTCTATTCCTTTCAGTGTCCAGCGTTGACGGATGAGACATATGATCAAAAGAATGGTCAAAGATGGGGTTTTGGAGAGGGGAATGGGAATCCAATGGTTCAGATCAAGAGCTGGGGTGTGGGGGCGAGAAAGGAAAGTGATTTTTATTCTTTATTGGTTTCTTGAGGCATTTTCTGGAAAGGAAAGGTGCAGAACGATTTTCCATTCTCAGCACCTTTGTGGGTTGGCTAAAAGGCTGGAATCACGCGGTTTTAGTCTCAGCACCTTTGTGGGTTTTGGCCTTTAGGCCCCCAATTCAAGTGCATCCACAGTTACAAAGGGTTGTTGAATAACAAACAGATGATCATAACTAATGTTGCTGAGCAGCTCAACTCCTATTCTACTTTGAGAGTTTGAGACCACTTCCACTGGCGGAGCAGATATTATGCCCCACAAACCCAATAAAAGAATTATCTTTTCTCTCAGCTACAATTATACTCAAAATCATTTGTTAATTAATGATGATTAGTGAATCATGGCGTTCGTGTTTTAATTACTCTGGGATTTATATCTTTTTAATGATTTGTTAATCACTTGCACTCATTCTTTATGTTTGCTGATTTGTATCTTTTCGAAACATTTTGTTTATACTACACAAAATCCTAAATTTAAAGTTTGTATAGTTGACTAGGATAAAGTAAAGCATTGTCATCATATACTCACAGAGATAGTTAAATGTTTATAATTGAAATAAATATTCTTTATAAAATGTGATCACTTAAATATAGTGATTATAGTAACATATGCTCAATCTTTAGAGCCCGTTTGGTAATACCCAAAACAACTGTATTGGCTGATTCTGCTGAAATTTATGAAGTTCTGGCTGAAGTGGCTGTATTAGCTAATTCTTCTAATTTAAGAAAAAATTATATTGAAAATATAGTTTATTAACAAAATAAAGAAAAAAACTATATGAAAAAATAGCTGAAATAATATCTACAATAACTTTAGCCAATACAACCAGAAAAGTAACTTCAACCTTACTTTTTCTTATTATTACACAATTCAGCGCGCGAAATCAAAAGTTACGTGTTTGTTGAAAAAGCTGACTGATAAGCTTGATAAGCCGAAAAACAGCGTTGTCAAACGGGCTCTGAATGTATGTGACCATGACATCCTACTTTAGTAGTTTTCAATAATATTTTTGTAAATCAAGTCTTATTTTAATAGTATTTTCAAAAAGCTTTATTAGTTACACTTTGTTCTAAAGTATCCTTTGGATATTTGTACCCATATGGAAAAAACTTACCTTTTTTAAAATAAAGGTGTAATATGACAACATTAATGAGGCCCTACACCGTTACATGTCCGGCCCGTCATGGTTAGAAAAATAAAAAAATTGAGGAATTGATTTCTTTTTCAAACCATACCATACAGGTTTAAAAAACAATACAATTAATCATCAATTGAAAGAAAGCATGATACATAGACTACATGGTATAGTATGATGTTACTGTCACTATTGTGGAAATAAAGTATAGCCGGTTAGTCCATTAACTGGAAAATTGAAGTTGTAATGATGTATAGCCTTTGTAATTCTAGTTGCCAAGCAAAATAGGAAAAACGTTTTCTTTAAAAATCTTTTAGAAAAGAATACATCTTATGTAAACCATATTGTTCGACTATTTCACGTAGCAAAATCATGAGAGAAAATTCACGGGAGAAATATAAGTATATAACTGCACACAAAATGATGAAACATAACACATTTTATACTATAGCCTAGAATGGGTATAAAAAAATCTCAAAATTAAAGGTTTATGAGATGTATTCTTTGAGAATCACTAACCTATAAAACAAATACTACCCCGACCTCATAAGAGGAAGTATAAAAAGATAAACTTTTAACTAATTGTTAGCTTTTCAACTGAAAAAATCTTAAAAGAAAAGATGTATAACTATATGATAGAAATTGACCGTTTGATTTCGTTTTTTGGCACGACAACCTTTCATGATTAATCGATTTTAAAAGTTACTGCTGACTGTTTGGTGTCGATTTTAAATGACACCCTATCTCTGACGGCCCCCACTACTGACTGTCTTAGTAGCTACTCAATGTAGATATGTATATTCTCATAATAGATCGATCAATTCTTTTTTACAAAATCTCTCAAAGATTGTCATGTCACTCATAGAATTACAAACTTTTATAATCTTTTAAAATAATACAGTAATTAGAAAGTAGGGTTATGCCTGCTAAACGTAGTAAAAAGTAGGGAGTAAAAATTGATCAAGCCAACAAAGCGTATAAATTTTAGAGGGTGTTTGGAGGAGCTAAAATCGGCTGATCATCCTGAAACTCCAAAAAAAACACCAAACGGTCATTCAACCAGCTTATTTGGCTGATTTCTATTATCAGTTCAAAAACCAGCCTTAGAGTTACTTTATCAGCTGATTACTATTTTTTTGCGCTTATATAGCTTTAAAAGACGTTTGTATCCTCTTCAATGCAGAACGTAAGTTGATCATGTGAAACTTAGTTGCTGCTGTGCAATTACGAATTAAACAAATGCCTTTTCTAAGTTTTTTTTATTGAATATACATGTATTGGTAAAATTAGTGGCTGCTGTATGTGCAATTATAAAAATGTCTTCTAAGCTTTTTTTTACAACACGCATATTGGTAAAAATGAGATGCTGCTAACATTCATATATTCAAAATACAAAGAAAGTAATACCCCTTTTGGTAATTTTACATGAAATCAGCCAATTCGGCCAAAATACTGTCAAACACTTTCACTTCAGAAATTTCAGTCATTTAAGCACTTTCAGCTCTTTCAGCCATTGCCGTCATTGCCAAACAGGTCGTTAGTTGTCTATTTAGTGGGTTATTTGCGATTTTGCTGCTTAATTACTTGCCCCTATATCTTTAAATACCGGATTTCCATGAAAAGTTCGTTGCTAGGAAAATTTTGCGACAATGATTAGCGGGACGGTGTATTGAGTGACATACTAAGAGTGAAATATTTAGTTATTTTTAAGTATTTCAAAATGTTACTAGTACATTTTCATAAAGACAGTTACGAACGTATATAAAATAACATGTAACCACTATTTGGTAAAAACAAAAATAATAATTTGATAATAATATGATTCACTCGATCATCTAAAAATGTGGGAGAATCTGAGTCATTTATCACGCTAATGTGCTATGTATCGAGAATATGTCGCCATGCTTCATATATATTTCGTATAATAAGGTACTCCATTTGTCCATGAAGTAACCCATTGTATGGATTACCTAGCTGGCTAGCTATATACTCCGTATATATTACAATTGCAATATTCAAAGCAAATAAGTAAGTGGTTAATTTTTTTGGATACGGCAGAAAAAGATGTTCAAATTACTAGCTACATTCCAAAGATCTCAAAACAATTCGTGTCCATCCTAGAGGATTTGCCAAATACTGTCGTGTGGCTCTTCTTTTGACGAGGTTTCATATGTTAAGTTGGTCAATTTATGTACATATCGGTTGTCCTTATGGAGCAGATATGTTGCAAAAATGACAAAGCTTCATATGTGTAGGGCCACTCAATCGTTCACGAGAACCTTCCCAACTCATCTCAATATGAAAGTCTTTTTTACGCACTTTAGTATCGTATACTGAATGTTTTATTTATGTCACACAAAAAAAGCTTTTTAAAAGAGTGTAAAAGAGTGTACACAATAAAGTGTGTAATTGTTATCTCAATATATAATCTTCCATCTTTTCATTTAGAGGATATTGCCAAAACTAAGATAAAAACATATTCGATTAGGTAGTAGTATTTTTTCAAAATCAAGTTCTATATTTGGTTTTCATTAAATAAGACTAAATAATACTACCTCCGTCCCCCTAAGTTTGAGACAAGAGAAGATGACACAGTTATTAATAAAAGTGTGTTTATGTGGTTGATATTGAATTGATAAAGTAAGAATAAAGTAGGAATGATTTAGAACCACCACTACAAGCAAACTGACATTCTATGACAGACAAAAAGTGTCAAGAAAACAAGTAAAAGTGTCAAGGTAGACACTTATAGGATTTGCCAACACACACAAAAAGTGTCACTAGGAACGGTGTTAGGAAAAACATTTCTTCACACTCAAACACATGTGTTGGCAAATCCATTTACACTTTTCTTGACACATAAGTGTGTCAAGAAATGTACTAAGCCCCCAACCTTTTTTTTTGTGTCAAGGAATGTATTTGGTGACACACGTGTAAAAGAAATTCATGTTTCCTTATTTTCGTGCATAATATGCTAGCTAAAAATAACTCTAATAGTCTAATGCATGTTGATATTAATAATAAGAATGTATTGACCGGATAATCTCTTCACATTGAAACTCAAAAGTCACCCGAAAATGTTTTAAATACATCATAAAAACAAAGATACAAGAATAGTTTGTCCTTAAAAACATGCAAATTAAGAACAGAAGTCGCAAGGCAACAATATACTAAATCTCTAAGTAGCTTCTTTTCATTGATGGCTTCCGGTTGATTTGTCATATTTGTAGGCAAAGGTTCACCGCCAATCATCTGCAAAATGTGGGGTAGGATAGAAATTAAAACTCTGTTGTTAAAATAAGTAGAGAGCCAAAAATAAGTAGAGAGCCTAATAAGATATTTCAAGCAAATAATAAAAAAAAATCATAAATCTTTAAAGTGATTTATCATAGAAATTAGAAAGTGTATTAGAATCAATCCTCACAAAAACTGTTCATCACAACAATTGTCCTGCACTTGAAAACAGTCAATAAAACGTTTCTGAAAAATACATGACAAAGCCTAGAACCAGAGCTCAATCCACCAAAACCAATCAAAAATCCACTTGACCAACAGTAATATGTAATTTACCATGCGCTTCTTCATAAATTATGAGACCAGACAAACAGATTTGGAGTTAGACTTCAAAAGCAGTCTGAATTAAAGTCTAATGAGCTGTTTTATTAGTACTCAAAACTAAGAGCAGAAGACAAATAGAACACAGAGTATAGACAGATGCACTTGAATCCCACAGAGCAACTTCTTTATAGTGTCTATTTATTCTAAACAATATGTCGACACCAAAATTGTAGGCCACGACTAAGTCCTAACATAATTGGGAATAAGGTGATGACCATGATGACGATATTATTGATGAGGACCATCTTTTCTAATATAACAAATGGCTGTAAGTAAAAAATGATTTCCTTTCTAAGCTTGCATTAATAAGTACTCCGTAATAAAATTAAAAATTACAGTATGAAGTTTACAACAGCTAAAGAGGTGTACCCATGTTATTGAAAAAAAAAGGAACCTGAACACTAACATACCTGATCAAACCGTCAATCTCAGTTGCAAACTTTAATAACCCAAACCTTACTAAAAGATCAACTTTTTCTCCCTTACAGTCTGGTTGTTCAGTTCCTAAATGAACAATGAACATTATATTATTATAAGAAAATCTTAAATAAAATGAAACATAGAGAGTTTATTACTTTTAGTGTTACACTTCATAAACACTAACCAGACGTGCTTGAGGCAGTATTATTTAATTTTGACTCCCGGAGGATATCATCACTTCCTGCACGAAGGGTGAAGGGAGCCTCATCCAGGGAGTTCCTCTCATTGCTCAACCACAGACGATAGAGAACTCAAATGCTCATTTCATTCATTCTTAAACTCCGGAAACAAAGCAGATAGATAGAGACTCCCTGCCCAGCTCATATTTCCACTCTATGCCCAAGAAGTGTTCAAACTGTATTATAAAATAATAAAAACTATAATTAAGAGATGAACATTGATTAATCCAAACTGAATAATGACCATAGGCCGTAAAATATTTATATGAATCACAATGACTTGTTAGCAGAGATGCAAAACCAACCTACTACATACCTTTTTATCACCAAGCATGGGTGTTAAACTTCTAGGAAACTCCTTCTCAAGAGTAGCAAAACCACTTATGGGATCAGTAGTTTGCCTAGAAGCAAATAAAACCCATAATAGATTAATTTAGGACTAAAAGAAGGATATTATATACAATTGTAAGCTTTTGATAAACATAAAGAATTATACATTACTGAAGATGCATTTCTATATACATGCATGATTATAAATTCATTTCACCAATTATCCCACTTTCCATAGAAGATGCCAATAAAGTATTATTTAAGCTCATTTCACGAGACAAGTAAAAACATCAAAGCGATTGATAGTGTTCAACTTGTTAGCTCGTCAGCCAACTCACTCCCACTAAACTTGGTTATTTGAATAAACTTATATTTTGGTCATATATTACATTAATTCAAACATATGACAACAACATTATATATGTTCGTAAATGGATATATAATCCAACAAAAAACTGCAAACTGAATGTAAACTCAAAGAGAGTCTCTTCATCTGGAAATATTCAACTGAGAACAGAAAGAACATTAGCCTCATAAAAGAGTCATAAATTCAGAAGTGGAAAAATTGTATATGGTTTAGGAATTTCATCGAGCACCTTATATGCAGAGAACCTTATGTGTCATCAAAGGTGAATACGTACCAATTAATCTCAGTATATTATTTCTCGACCTTGAATGGACAAATAGAGCCATTAGCAAGATGGAAGATGCAACCTTATCACTCACGATCAGATTAAATCATCAATAAAAAGTTAAAAATAGCTATTTTCAAGTAAAACTGTTTTCTAGATACTAAAATCCAAATGAGCTAGATTCGTATACACACCAAGATAGAGAACAAAACTATTTAGCTCCGAAACATAGATACAAAAAATTTACCAGAAATTTGAAAGTTGGTGAAGCAGCGAAAGACGGGTCAGATCTCCGATTAACTCCTGAACCATGGCACTATCGTTGGTGTTCTCCTTGAGGTTACAAAAAATTTCTTCTTTTTCTGCGTTCGTAACATGGCTGTTTAGTTCTCTTTCAGCTGCCGCCATGGATACAAATATTGCTATGAAGGGTTGATCGGATAAGGTAGAGAAGGAAATAGGGCTTTGGACTAATTCGTAGAATTTTGAGGCCAATTTGTTATGTTTATAGGAGTACTTGAATAATACTCCGTATTACTAGTAGATAAATTCAATTAGAAGAAATAGTTATCTTGACACACATAAGTGTCGATATATGTTTGTTATTGTGACACATTTTTATGTGTCAATAAAAATGAGTGTCAAGAAATGTAACATTTCTTGTAGTGCACACAAACTTTACCAAATAAGGTATGAGACAATCTTAGTGGGACGGACCGAAATGGTAAAATGGGACAATCATAGCGGGACGGAGGGAGTATATTTCTACCCAGAATACCCATAATTTAACTAATCAATATATTTAGTTGCCCCCTAGTTCTGTTGCATAACCAAGGCCAATCAGATGGTGATAGGTTAGTTCGGTGGTGGCTGCAACTCGACGACGGCATTTGTTAGATTCCGCCAGATCTGCAACGACGATGTGGGAAAAAAATCGATGGCAATCGCTGGCAGTCGGCTACAAGCGACCGGCGGCAGTCTGACGACCTGGGGGCAGCATTCCTCCAACCCTATGACTCTATGAGTTATTTTTGTGCAACTACAAAAAAATCCTATTTATGATATTTTGAACTAGTGAACCTTATTTTTATAAAATGCTGTATTTTAGTCTTATTTGGATAAATTTCCTTTAATTTATGGCTTTCATTTTCAGCTCTCGAAGACAAGCGGCACAATGACAAGATGGAGGAGACCTTCTCTGAGCGCCCGCAGCCTCCAAAAGCTTGGTCCAAAAACTAGTCTTTCACTCTTTCTCCATTTCTTACTTATTTTCACATTCCTTTGTTAAATGAGTTTTTCATAAAATAATACAGAGTGCGAAATAAAATCTATGCATACAAATATAATCAAAGTCATTATGAATATTTTATAGTACGGAGTGATTATTTTAATATCTAAAATGTATACTCCGTATCATGTTTAGGCTTTAAATATTTCCACCCAGAATTCAAAATTTTAAGGCAAGACTTTTAGACTAAAAATAACGTTGAAATCCGTGACTTATTTTTTATTTCGATCGGGATGAATTATTTAGGAGTTCGGATCGATTATCCCATAATTCTAACCCTACCTAGATGTCACTATATATAACGTGTAATCTACTTTGTTTAATTAGTTTTTTTATCGACTATCATGTTTCCAAAGTCAATATTTAAAAGGGACATGTCAAGCGTGAATAAATAACAAGACTGAAAATCTCCACATTGTGCGTATTTAATATTGCTCGTATTTACATGCATAGCTTTTATAGTTGAAATAGTAAAGGAAGCGGGTTTGATTTATGAACCCCAATAATAATACTTTGTGTGCTTTTTCAAGGACACATAAAGTGATTTCATTGTTTTTTGTTATTAAAACTATAGTTATTAGTATTTCACTATTACACCGCATTTATATTATTTTCTGTTGTTTTACATTTCGGGTTTAATTAATCATGGCATCTGTCAAAATTTAATGATCGGGTTGTTCTTTTTGCATGTGGTATAAATGTGTAGTACTATAACGTATGTCAAGATTCAATTCAAATAACAATTTTCAAGATACAAATAAACAATTATCACATATCAATAAGTAGTGTTGCTCCAAGGTGTACGGTTTACGTTGTTATAATATCAAATTGAGTGATTGTAATCAAATACTCCGTAAATTATTACGAGGAAGCGGTATAACTCAACTAGTCGTCAACCACTCTCCCTTATACGAGATCCGAGTTCAATACTTAATGAAGTGACTTTGATGATTCCCACGATCCCCTAAGGTAAAAATGAATTACTACGTATTAAAAAGGGGGTGAAACGAGCGGCATTAGGCTCGAGATGATTAGTCTCATTCTTACAACATACTCGAATCGAATACACTTGCTACAAGCCTACTATGAAAGAGGAATAAATGCTCTTAGGTAAATGATCGATACTAAACCCCTCAAGTGAAGTTATAAGAGGTACTTATAATGATAGGAAGAAACTTGGAGTTGAGCTGTGGCACGTTCCCAACTTTTGGCTATATAAAATCGGGAGATATATCATACTCCCTCCGTCCCAGGGAAAAGTTCCCACTTTCCTTTTTTGGTAGTCCCAACAAAAAGTTCCCATTTCCCTAAATGAAAAGTTATCCTACATCAAAACAGTGTCAAACAGTGCAAAACAGTGCCAAACAGTGTCTAAACAGTGCCAAACAGTGTTGAAACAGTGCCAAACAGTAAAATTTACCCCTCAGTAACTTTAATTCCTAAATATGTGTGAAAGTCAACCCGGGAACTTCTCCCTGGGACGGAGGGAGTATATATTATCTAGTCAATCGATGCGTTGAATGTTCTTTCCCTAAAAATCAAGGATCCAACATAGTAACATGGGTTCAAATGCAATTGGGAAAGTAGTTTTTGGAAAACGTCTCACTACTCCCAAAGCAATCTAAAACTACTACAACTTCGGGAGGAAATGAAGAAAGAGCGGGAAGGTGGAAAGTAAGGGAGGCGAGAGAAGCCATTCAAGCCATGGTGAGGCATGAACGGAGCTAATGCAAGCCAGTTACCATATCATATGCATTAGTTCCACATTTGCTTCATTTTGTAGTAAGGAGTGTATGGAATCGATTCTGCTTCTGTTTTTTTTAAGCAGAAGTAGAATCAGAATCAATTTTCAAAAGCTGGTCTCCGGCAATTTTTAATTTAAAAGATTGATTCTATAAGTAAATTAGAGCACCAGAAATACTTCTGCACTTTCACACGAGGGAATAGAAACAGTTTTAAGAATGAGATTCAAACACCCCTAAATGCAACCAACCAATTCGTCCATTTCCATCCCCCAAATCAGCCCATTCCCTCCCAATTCACAACGTAGCTTTCACCTCCAATTTCTAAACTATTGTCTACCGTACCCATTCTAGCTCAACTTTCAACTCAACTCTCAACTACTTTTCAGCTAAGTATCCATCCTCATTTAAGGGTAATTCTATTCACATCCCCAAATTACTATTAACAGCCCTCAAATTAAATCATAAAAATAAATTTAATTCCAAATATCTAAAATACCCCTATTCTAGGATACTAAAGTCCCTTCGTCATCCTTCACCCTTGAGTTATCTGCGATGCCGATCAGCCGATGAGCCCTACGAAACAAATATTTTTGAGGGAGCTTTGTGAGGATTACAATTATCCTCATGCCCATAAAAATATAGATCAAACTAGAGCTACCGAGTTCAAGTGGGTGGAAGGTAGGTGATTTCATTTCATTTTTTCAATCTTTTAATTTCTAGTACAACCAATCCCTTATACCCCCTGTATTTTTTTGTTAACACATTTTTTAAGAGTGAAATAGTAAGGGTAATGAATAGTGTAAAAAAAGTAGGAAAGATGGTGGAAAAGTATGAAAGAGAAGATAAAAAGTAGAAAAAGTAGAGTAGTTGATAATTTTTAAAGGAAAACTTATCAAAAAAGGAAAGTGTAGCAAATTTTTGAATACATCCAAAAAAGGAAAGTGTAGCAAACAAAAAATACGGAGGGAGTATATTGTTCAGATTCGAAAGGTTAGAGAACTAGAGAAGAGGGGAGAACTGAGAAGAGAAAACGTCTCAGGGACCGGAGACTATTGGTGGACTCGGGCCGGTTCGGGCCTGGGCCCGGCCGGGCCTCGGTTCATGAAAGGGGAGGCCCAGAACCGGCCCGGGTAACCCCCGGTCCGGGTCGGGCCGGGCCGGGCCTCGGTTCAATTTTTTTGGCTTTTCCTAATTAACCCCCAACCCTCCCCCCTCACCCCCAAACCACCCCAAACCACCTCAAATGGCCCAAAATACCCAGCCCAACCCAAAAACTTAAAAAAAATAAAATAAAAAAAAAAGAAAAATAAATAAATAAATTAGCCCGGACCGGGCCCGAACCGGCCGGGTCGGTTCACCTTTTGAGGGGCCCGAGCCCGACCTGGAACCCCAGCGGGTCGGGCCTACCCGGGCCGGTAATTTGGGCCGGTTCAAATAGTGACCGGGTCGGGCCGGTTGCGGGGCGGGCCACCCGGTCCGAGTCCACCCCTACCGGAGACAGAGAAGACTCCACATGATCCA
This sequence comes from Cuscuta epithymum, assembly GCA_945859915.1. Taxonomy (NCBI): domain Eukaryota; kingdom Viridiplantae; phylum Streptophyta; class Magnoliopsida; order Solanales; family Convolvulaceae; genus Cuscuta; species Cuscuta epithymum. The sequence goes on from CAMAPF010000938.1 coordinate 4,564,942, forward strand.
TTGAGACCATGAAGTAGACCTGCACAAACGCGGGTTCGGGCCGGGCTCGGGCCGAGCTTATTCTAAAAAATCTGCCCATTTGTAGTGGACGGCCCCGGCCCGGTACAACGGGCCTCCTCATATGTCCAAGCCCACCCAAAAGAGCGGGCCGGGCTGCCCGCCGGGCTTTCGGGCCCGGAAATATTATCCTCTTTCTATTGTTTTTTTTTTAAATCGTAAACGTTTGTAAAATACTTTTATGAAATACACACACGATTCTGAAAAATAAAAACCATTCAAATTTAGAACTAACATCAGTATTTAAAAATTTAATCCCAATGTGCAAACAATAAATAAAAGTACAATCAGAATGTGCAATGAGAATAGTCAAAGCATAAAAGTATCTTAAAAGACTTGATAGGTGTCCAGTACAAAACAGTTCGAGTTTTAACTAACACGGGGTACTACTTTATTGGTCCGATCTAATAGCAATAGCTTGGCTAAGGTTTCATGTTGGCCTTCCTTAATGATAGTAATTTTTTGTGTATATATATAAAATATAATTTATATATATAATTATATGATATATATATACACACACATTTAACGGGCAGGGCTTTTAGGCCCGTTGGGCCTAAATTAGAATCCAAGCCCGCCCATAATTTAAACGGGCTCGGGCCGGGCCGGGCCGGTGGGCTAAACTATGTGTCCAAACCCGCCCATTTATATGGGCGGGCTGGGCGGGCCGGCCCGGTTTTGTGCAGGTCTACCATGAAGTAACTGATCTCTTTCATTAAAGAAGTAGCACCCTGAAGCATACAATAGAGATGTTATCCTTCTTGTTAGTCTACTAAAATGGCTAATTGATAAGAGCTAATTTTGCAGGTGGTTAGTGGTTACTGGTATCCCTCATTATTATTATGATTATGAGGAGGAACAACGAGGGTGAAATGGAGACAGAGGGCTGCATATATGGCCTACGATCACTTTAGGAGCTAGAAGGATATAACGGGGACCCTTCAAAAAAAGAATATAACGGGGAAGATAAAATAATTTTATTTATAAATAAAATATGTGGCCATGTTTAGAAAAAAAGTGGTGTGAATAAACGGGAAAAGGTGCTCTAATTGAAGCCTCGGCATGACTATTTATATTAAAAGAGTTTAATAGACCATAGGAAACAAATATGCCTTATAATATTCTATTACATCCCCTCGAACTGTGCGGGAGATACAACGTGCAGGTTGTCTTTTAAAAAATCAAATTGCTGACTAGAAAGAGTTTTAGTAAAAATGTGAGCTAACTGCAACTGAGTAGGAACGCACTTTACAATTAAATCCCAAGTATTATTAGAAATAAGAGCTTTAAAAAAAGTAGGATCAGCTGATAACACAACAGTGTTTAGATTGAAAATGGTTTTGGGTTTAAAAATTCCAGACTTAGCCCGATTTTGCATTGGATGTTTATTAGCAAGCTGGCCGTGTGACATAGAGGAACTGGACACAGCGGCCGTGGACTGTTGTAACTCCAGGGCCGAGACGGGTTGGGTGGCAGAAGCTTCAGGCACTGCTAGAGGAGAGGGCGGGCGAACAGGGGATGGAGTCTGCTGTTGGTCATGGTATAGTTCGGGAATGAAGGGCTGACCATGGTCATGGGGCAGAAGTGGTGGGGTTTAAGATTGATGGTTGATGGGTTTACTTACTGGAAAAGCAGGAATACTGGAAGACCGAGTAGAGGCAGAAGGTGAGGAAATCCTATATGGAAAATTAGAAACTATGGAAGAACTATTTGGTGGAGAAGTGGGGTAGTGTTGGTGAGAGTAAAGTCATTGGAAAAAGTGAGACGGTGCCCGCAATCGACTGATACTCAGGTCCCAATCCATACAACGTGCATTGTAACAATTCTTTGTTACTCACAGGGGAATTAATTGTAGCTAAAGCATCAGCAACTTTCTTAATCTCAAGCAGATAATTTTCCATAGACTGATTTTCTTTCTTTCTAATTGCATTCAAGGTACGCTTAAGTTCCATGGCTCGAGGTAAACTAGCCGACATAAAATATTTTTGCAAACAATCTCATATACCAAATGAATGTTTAATATCATGCACATCAGTTAATACATCACGAGAAAGAGTAGCAAACAACCAAGAACGAATTGTTTGGTCTACCCGAAGCCAATGATAATACTCTGTATTAATGATTTGCTGATTATTAAAATTCACTGTATACATGGGAGGTACCTGAATGGAGCTATCAACAACGCCAAATAGCCCTTGAGAGACGAGAAAAGATTCAAATTGTGTGTGCCATGTAAGGTAGTCTTCAACATCCTTCAATTTGATAGTAACAATTTGACTCACATTAGCGATGGTGTGGGAAACGGATTGCGCCAACGTAGCCATAGAAGATCCAAACAGAAGATTATCATGTGCTGGTCTAATAATTCCCGGCGTTCCAGCGAACGTTGACCCAAAATAAGAGTTAGATGGAGAAGACACTGGGCACGTGATGGCTGGAGGGACCACCTGTTACCAAGGAAGCTGCGGCGGGATGCTGTTGAAGAGGCTGTACTGACTTTGTTGCGGCGTGGAGGAAAGCACGGCGCCAGATGACGTTGTTGTGGTAGAGACGTCCGTAGAAGCAGCAATCGTGAATACGGGTGTGACAACAATGGAGATGGACTGGGAGGAGGACGAAACCTCTGTGACAGGTACAGTGTCGATACTGGACTCCATGAGAACTGCGGCTGCGCTAAATTTTAGAGAAGAGAAGCGGGGAAAAAAATAGCCCTAGACTCTTGATACCATGTGAATAAACGGGAAAAGGTGCTCCAATAGGAGCCCTAAATTAGTAAAATTCACCACTCATTACAATTAGTAAAATTTGCTATGAACCTGTCTTTTGATAAAGATGAGAATATCTTTAAGCGCATTTGTAATGTCAACCAATCAAGTAGTAGTTTTTAGCTACTATACTATAAATGAAATTTAATCATTATATCTTTGAGCATATTCAACTAAAACGAATCATGGTAATACGATTCAAATTCTCAGGGAAAGAATATGTGAAATAATGAGATTATTATATTCTGCAAATACTCATAAAGGTTATTTTTGAAGCAATCGATAATCTCAGAGAAAGAAGTTGTTTTGTCTCTTCTAATTCCTTCATCAATAAAGGATGGAATGATCTCCTAATTCCTCCCCATGCTTTCACTTGAATATTTTTGGTTGATAATTCACTAAATAATCAAAACAGAAGCGAGTGTTTGGTTAGCAAATGACTCAATTGAAGCTTTACAAAATGATGTATTAACAAAATAAAACGGTGCATCTTTGTTGTTCACTACATTTAAAATTTTAAAATGGGTCCTTGCAATAAGTTTTAGTTTCTCATCAACCATCATCATTATATGCACTGTCCTTTAGTCCCTTAATTTAGAAAAGTGATTTTTCAGAATATGATTATGGACCAACTCACACCAACTGTAAGCTTACAAGGTACACTCACTTGAACAATATTTCTTGTCCTGGAAACACTTTTTCCCTTTGGTACACTATAGAGATCTGTTTGGGAGTAGCTAATGTTGCATAAAAACTAGTAATTGTACACTGTACACATCATGATTGTACTACAAAAACTAGTTAAGTAGTATTTTTGCTTCAACAAGCTTTACATTAACTGATATAGTGATATAGACAAGTAAGACAACACACCCCAACACACACACACATCGCAATACACCAATGTATTACATACGGAGTAATTCTTTTACATATGGTCAAACAAATCAACAATACTTAGTAAGGTCACCTGATCTACATAAAACTGCTACAGCTACCAACCATAGATCCACTAAAGCACTGATTCATCTCCAGCATCTTCAGTTTGCAAAGTTTAAATTCCATGAGTCAAAAGTTGGAGAAACAAAAAAAAGGCATAATAGCATGGTAGAAATGATACCTTTTCCAGGTACTATGATTACAGGAGCTGCTTTACAGTTGTGAAAGCAGTACTCACTAAAACTGCCTTGTAAGACACTGAAAGGAAATGAAACAAGAAAATAAGCTATACATAATTTATGAAAAATGCAAGCAAGTACACTTAGGGTCAGAATGGAACACAGAAAATGCTGTGGGTGATATACAGGAAATCTTAAGAGAAAGAAAATGTGAGGGAAAATGATTATTTGCTTCATACTAAATATATCAATTTCAAAGTCATTTTATTTGACAATGTACAGGGAAAAACATCAAAGTCTAAATAAATGAAAACATTTGAAAATTTTCCAACTAAATTTGTTTTTCCAGCATATATTCTGCGGTAAAACCAAACATCAAGAAAGCATTTTCATGTATTATTTTTTGCCCTGCCCAACCATTTTCTGTGTTCCAAGCATAGGCTTAGAGAGGGAGAATATAGACCTTTGGATTAAGCCTCTTCCCCTAGTACCCATAACCACAGCTGCGGGCTTCAACCTTTCTGCTTCCTTGCATATAGCTTTACCTGCTTCTCCTTCCACAATTCTAGCCTGTGTCTTTACCTGATTCAATAAATGCTCCAATTTTTTTTCATGAAACCCAAAACCACAACAAAGTATTAACTACTACGGGTATATATTATCATACTATAGATAGCAACCATTACAAATTCTGAAAATGATGGGACCCTGGTGTACTGGTGGTTGATTAACCTAGACTGTATCCAAGATTCCAAGTATATGTGCGGATTTTAGAGAACAACAGAAATTACTCCGTATTAAATTATCCATGTCAGCTCTATGTTATTTCAAGCACAGCATAAATTTTACTAAAAATGGATAATGGAATAGCTCATTATTTCCAAACACAGTGAAATAAGCCTGTGAAATGAGAAGTCCAAAATGACATGAATGTAAGCAGTTGAATATAATACTGATTGGTTGAAGATATTTTATCTAATCAATAATCATCAAAGTGAATGAGAGATACACTCATATACATATTAGAGTTATGAGTTACTCTTATCCAACATCCATCCAAAGTTTTTATCTCAACCCTATTAATCCTGTACTTTGAGTAAACGAGCAGTCGAGCATAGTGAATGCAGAAAATACAACTAAGAAGAATACATAGTAAAAAAGTGCAGGACAGCCAATATCAATTTTGATCTCTATAGTCTAAGAAAGAGATTCTGGCTTATTGATTCCATCGTGTTTATTCCTTGACTAGTTCAGTTCAATAGCACGAGTATCAATTTTTGACATCACTGGATTTGACAAATTTAGTAGCCCATAATTGCAACAAGAAAATACATCATAGCCTGAAAACAAAATGTCATAAAGTTGATGGAAGGGTGAAATTACCATGGCAACCTCAAAAGCCTCGACGGAAAGCTTCTCCATAAGCCCTTGTGTCATCTCGTACACAATCTCATTTCTCAAGCCTGGCATAAACATACTCCGTAATGGTTAGAGCTTAGAAGAACAAAATACACATATATGAAAGACTAATTGCGATGGCGGATTTGAATAAAATCATACTGGAAACGGCGTGGACGAGATGGATGGTATCGGCGAGACGGCAGAGATGAGCGATAGCCCAATCAAAAGCGTGTTTGCTGTTAGGGCCGTGATCGATCGCAATGATTATGTCCCGGCCTCTTCGCCGCTCTCCGGTCTCCCTGTCCAGTTCTGGCGGCGGAACAACCGGTATCAGCGACGGGAGCTTCACTTCCCTCCAGTTGTACTCTTCGTCCTCCTTCAACGATTCCATGGGTTCGATCTAATCGATGATTATGATTTCTGTTTGTCCGATCGGTTGAATATAGAATTTCTGATTGAAGTTATACCCGGAAAATACGTATTCATAACGCGATTTTATTTTTGGAAGTTCCTCTTGATGGCGCCAGACAGCTAGTCCCCGCCGCCACTTTTGAATGAACGTGCTGGATTGCAGTATGGTTGATGTTTATTGTTGAATTTTTGACGGTCTAATAATCTCTTTAAATTGGGATTTCGTGGGGTGATAAAAAATTTAATAGTTAATACTAGTACAATTTGTGTTTTTATTTTTATCCGATTTTGATCAAGTTTTAATTTATATTTTTCTACCTAATTCTCATCTGTTTCATTTAAAATTTAAATATAATTTAAATATAATCAAATCTAGAAATATTGTCCAAATTAAAGCAGCTTAGACATTTCTACAACTCCTATGCTAAGCTTTCTATAGTAGGTTCAAATATACGAATACCACAAGAAAATGTAAGGAAATGCTAGAAAAATAACGTTAGGACTCAAAGATTTTATGATGAGCGGTAACCAAATGGGAGATCTAAGAGGGTATATACGTAATTGATGAGCTGTAAACAAATGGGAGATCTAGGAGGGTATATACGTAATATGTTACGTATAGTTTAGTTATTTGATTGTTTATGTATTCATGTTACCGAGTATGTCCCAAAAAACTTTCCCATTTTTTAAACTTTGACTGACTATATTTTTTTTATAAAAATTATTTATAACACTCAGTATAAAATAAAAATTATATGAAAATATACTTTGTTAAAAGTATTTTCATAACTTTCATAATATTTATATTAATCAAAATCAAGGTTCAGAGTTTTTGAAATGATATTTTGGGAGATAGTAATAAAGAAAACAATAAAATGAACAAAACAACAAATTTGATCAGCAACTCATGCGTCCATTGTCAGATGAATGAGAATTATTGGGAGGTAGCAATATTCAAGGTAACAAAATAGACAATATGTCATGAATTCTTATTCAATTTGTTGCACAAATCATTCACGAAGAACACCCAATGCTCGGTCCTTTACTTCCATTAGGAATCGATGTATAATATCGTTTTATAGGAATTATTTGTTAACCAACCTAAAAAAGGCTGGAATGAATTAATATGAGTATAATTGTAATTTGTAAAAATAATATTAGAATTAAGAAACTAAATCAATAAATCCACATTGATGAGGCGAAGTTAGCAGGGGCGGATCTAGCTTTAGCATCCAGGTAGGGTCACATTTTAATTAAATAATAAATATTGAAAAAAATCTATTGTAACAACAAAATTAACACAAAATAAACATAACAGGAAAAAGAATTCTCATTAAAGTCAAATACAAAAATATCACAATTTTACAATTGTTCTCTACATCATGTCAATTTACCTCATTACTTTTATTAAAAATAAGACTAGTTATTACACTAATGCTAATTCTTAATAATTATTAGATTAATAATTACAAATCACAAGTAAATTCATACTACTATAAATGATGATTACAACTTTATAAATAACAATCAAATTCATACTAAACAAGGCTGTAATTTCGTCTTAAAATTGATTTAAAAACACAATAAAACTAAATCTTAACATTAAATAAGGTTGCAATACTAAAGTCTAAACAAGGCTGTAATTAAATTAAAAACCTAGTAGCTTAGTAATTTACCACCAAAGAGCAGAATTGAAAGCCAGAAACTAAGCAGTGAAGCAGTCCAAACTGGCAAATCGCCGTGCGCCGTCCAAATGCGGAGCTTAGGTTGGGATTTGGGGTTTTGCTGAAATGTAGGGCTGAGCAAAACCCGAACCGACCCGCAAAACCCGAAGTTTTTTTCGGATATTATCCGAACCGAAATGGATATCCGACCCGAAAAACCCGAAACCGAAAATCCGATTAGTATTGGGCCTAGATCGGGTGGCGGGTAGGGTTTGTAAAATCCCAACCCGACCCGCCCGAATATCCGAAATATATTAAATAATTTAGTGTGTACTTTGAATATGTTAAATTAATACTTGTGTTCAATTATTTGTGTAATTATTTATGCAATTTGTGTTAAATTATTTTTGTAATTTGAATGTGTAGTGCACTAGTGTGTACATTTTTTGTCAAAGTGACATTTCAACACTTTAATTATCTAATTATAATGTGTTTTAATATAACCGAAATATTCGAAATATATTAAATTATGTAGTGTGTACTTTGAATATGTTAAATTAATACTTGTGTTCAATTATTTGTGTAATTATTTATGCAATTTGTATGAAATTATTTGCGTAATTTGAATGTTTAGTGCATTAGCTTGTAGAATTTTTGTCAAAGTGGCATTCAAACACTTTAATTATCCAATTTTTTTTAATATAACCGAAATATCCGAAACCCGATCCGATATCCGATAATATCCGACTTACAAATATCCGAAAAACCCGATTTGAAATATCAAAGGGTCGGGCCTAGTATTTAACTTAAAAACCCCGAACGGGTTTAGGGTACGCAGACCCGACCCGCCCGAACCCGACCCGTGCTTAGCCCTACTGAAATGGAACACTGCGTACTCCTGGGGACTGCTGCGCTGCTGCCTCTTCCCCTGCGAGCTGCATTCTTGGAGTTGGATGTGGAAATTGAGATTTTGGGCCATGGTCTAATGGTGGGCTTGGCTAGAAGGATAGAAGAGTGCGGATGAACAAACCTACCAACTAATGGAATAATGGACCTGGACTGCTCCATATTTAACATTTTTTTGAAATTTGAGGATGAGCCTAATTTTTATACATATATACTAGTTAAAAAAATTAAAAATTTGAGGCTGGGCCTAGGCCCTCCCTGGCCTAAGGCCCAATCCGCCCCTGGAAGTTAGGCAGGTCACTAAAATAACCGTCATAGAACAAAACAAACACAATCATAAAAGACTACAATCATGTCATACCCCAACCGAAATCTTCAAGACTTGATTAAATTTGAAAGATAAATTTCATTTCTATAATAGTTTTGAAAAACTTCATACTTCTATTGATTTTTTTTATTGTGTACTTCTGTTGATATTGACAAATCATAATTAAATTTAGATAGAATTCCCTAAAGATGACTGATGGAGTATATGGCCCAGGAACCCCGGCCCATAGACTCCTACTTCTCCTACACAAGTCCGTTGAGCCCAGAGAACAATTCAGGCCCAAAAGCAACGGCCCAAGCCCCAACATAGCCCAGAATACGCACTGGAGTGCCTTCGGCCTCCTTGGCCGAAGGCTCTAAATCTCACAGGGTAGCCTTATCTGGCATAAGGGGCTACTGGGAGAAAACGGCGAAAAACATGAGCCTTCGGCATTACCAAGCCCTCGGCATCAGGGGAGCCTTCGGCTGAACTTAGCCCTCTGCCACTCGGGGCCTTCGGCTACACATGGGTCCTTGTTTACACGGAGCCCTCGGCTACACAAGAAGCCTTCGGCCAAGCATGCTCAATCATCGAAGATTCCTTTTGGGGACAGCCAACCACCGCATTTAATACCACGTCACATCCGCCAACCGCATTCAATGCGGTGAGCGTACCACTGCCGGTGCCACCAGGCTGATGTGACCCTTCGGCCGATGGATTACTGACACGTGTACTCTCATTGCATTTATTGCTGCTATAAATAGCAGCCCATTTCTCCTTGTAATCGACATGATCTGCATCTCAACTCCACATCTCGAGTTCATTTAATCGACTCTCTCTCCTCCTATTTGCTCTGACTTCTCTCTAGTTAGTCCCGCAATAACCCCTCGGATAAGATACCCCCCGGGTAGACAATCCATCAATGACAAATAAGGTGAAATTGTTAAAGCACTGTTTTAAATTCCCTAAATAGGACTAAAGATTACATATTTACCCCTACCCCTATTAACCTAACCCAATTGTGCGCCTTTCCCCTCTCTCTTCTGCAATTGATTTCGTCGCCATTCTCCCAGTTGTCATCCACCGACCGCAATAGGTCCGCCATCTACATGCACCGTCGCAGCTCCGCCATCGATGACACCACTGCTGCAAATTATCTCCTTCTCCTCTTCCTCTTCCCCGTCTTCATCTTCATCATCATCATCATCATCATCTTCTTCTTCTTCTTCTCCTTCTCCTTCTCCTTCTCCTTCTCCTTCTCCTTCTCCTTCTCCTTCTCCTTCTCCTTCTCCTTCTCCTTCTCCTTCTCCTTCTCCTTCTCCTTCTCCTTCTCCTTCTCCTTCTCCTTCTCCTTCTCCTTCTCCTTCTCCTTCTCCTTCTCCTTCTCCTTCTCCTTCTTTTTCGTCGTCTTCGTCTTCCTCTTCTTCTTCTTCGTCTTCTTCCTCCGCCTCCGCCTCCCCCTCCTTCTCCTTCTCCTTCTGCTTCTCCGTTTGCTTCTTCTGCTCCTTCTGCTTCTCCGTTTGCTTCTTCTGCTCCTTCTGCTTCTGCTTTTTCCGCTTCTTCTTTTTCCGTTGCTTCTGCCGCTTCTTCTTTTGCTTCTCCTCCTCCTCCTTCGTCGTCGTCGTCTTCCTCTTGTAGAAGAAGACAGAGAAGGTGGGGAGGAGTCGAAGAAGAGTACCTGGATGAGCAGATGACTGCGATCGATTGCGGATAAGCTGCGGTCAAAGGTGGAGAAGCTACAACCGACTAATGCGAAAGTCGCATAGGAGAAGTGAGGCGGTCTATGGAGCAAAACTTTTATGGAGACATATGTGACTTTCTTATGGAGTCACATAGGCTATTGTGGCATCACCACAACCACACATTATTTTATTGAGTATCCCCACTAAAATAATGTATGGTGGTGGTGATGCCACAATAGTCTATGTGACTCCATAACAGAGTCATATATGACTCCATAACAGAGTCATATATGACTCCATAAAATAGTCTATGGAGAGGAAGAAGGTTGTGATCCAGGTTGGGGAATTTTCAAGGGGGTTGGATGAGTGATGGAGTTCGGCTGCATCTAGAGTTGGTTTCGATCTATTTAGGAAATAAAAACATGATATGCTATCTAACAATTTAGTCTATGTTCAGTTTCATTTTGAACAATTTTTTTTTTTAAATTTATGTGAAAATAACTTTTATATTGTCCGAATGGTATGCACACAAACTGCTGACACCAAATGGTGGCGGACAGTGGACACTGGACACTGGACAGAGCCCATTGCCAGAATCAAACAAGAGAGTGAGAGGTGAAGTTCATTGGAAACGACGGCGGTAGTGGACTTTGACATCACCCATCGGAAGCCGGAGCTCCGGTTACTAGGATAGGGAGACGGGGTATAAGAAGATGATGAAGCAAGTGAAGAGCAAGGTATTGGTAATCGGAGTAACTGGCCGCCTAGGTTTTGAGCTTGCTAACGCCAGCATCAAATCATCTCATCCTACATTTGGTCTAGTTAGAGATTCAGCGTATTCCGATCCCCAAAAATCCCAAAAACTTCTTTTACTTTCCAACTCCGGCGTCACTCTTCTAAAGGTTCCTCACCGCTTCTCTGTTCCTATTTTTGTTTTTCTTTAATTCTCATTTGGTTACTTTAATGTTTTCATAGGGTTCATTGCAAGATGAAGAAACCCTTATTCAAGCAATCAGGCTAGTTGATATTGTAATTTGTGCGGTTTCTTCAAAGCAAGTGCTGGACCAAAAGTTTCTTCTTCTTGCTATAAAAAAAGCTGGTTGCTGCAAGGTATTACTGATCTCCCTCCTGGTTTGAATTAATACAATTTTTAAGCTTCACCCAAAGCCCATCCTTGTTCGGGTTACATGAATCTTTGGTGTAAACTAAAAATGTAAATTAGTTAAAACTATAAATCAATGCAAAGGACAGTTACATAGATTGAAGATGGAAGCCGTTGTGCAAGAAACCTAGGCCACACAATCTCCATGGATTTTTTTCCATTCACATGAAATTTAATGAGACGGGATGAGTTCACACAACTTTTTGTACATTTTAACTTTATCATTGTTTTGGTCTATTAACCATAAGTTTAAAATATTCTTAATGTACATCAATGAAAAACAGATGAGTTTTTATGGAGGTGGGGGTATTCTAGACATTTTTTATTGAGCTTAGTACATTTTGAAAAGTTGAGAGATCAATTATTATCAAATTAATAGCCATTCATCTAAAAAGATTATTTTTTTTTGTGAAAATGAGGGTCTTTTCAATATCATTTTATATTCTGTAAATTTTTGTATAAGACTAGGTATGACCTTTATCCACAAACTAGTGCTTGTTAGTTTTGAATCTCATTCCTAAAGAATTTATGTTTAATAAGTAATCCCTCCATCTCTAAATGTTCTTTTCCGTTTTTGTTGGTCTTCAAAATTTCCTCTACTATTTTCTGTTCAAGTGAAATGTTACCTAATATATCCTTCTCTTTCATTTTTTCACCCTTTTCACATATGGGGCTCACATTTATGAAATTGGTGCACAACCAATGGACCAAATGATGAAAGAGAAAATGGAGACCGAGGGAGTAATACTCCGTATCACTTATATTCATAAAGGGGTTGATTTTTAAAATTTGTCGTTTTCTAAAACAAATTATCATTAAAATTTGTAGTGGAGACCATGTGTATTATACTATTATACCTGGGAGTTCGGGGCGAAGTAAATGGTTGGAGCAAGGAGTGGAAGGCTCATGCATTGTAGATTTGCAGGTACAATTGGTGCATGTTTATCAAAGGTTATTAGGCTAAAATGGTTGGATCTGCTAGTTTTCTCTCTCTAAGGCAATGTGTTTTAGTAACATCTATGTCAGCAAAATAAGTGAAAAGCTACTTATTGTGCTTCTTCTGCAAGCAGAATAAAGCTAGAAGTGGCTACTAAATGTGGCCTTAGTCTAACAACAGAATTAAGTTTTTGAGATGTTGTTTAAGAGCTCTTAAATCAAACTATGCTGGAAATTAGAAATTCGGAAAAAAACTTGCAGATTCTCGTATTGTCATTATTAGGTATGTGATCAATGCATGTGGTAACTTAATTGGACTGATATACATTGTTGCAGAGGTTCATCCCTTCGGAGTTTGGGATGGATCCTAACAAAACACGGTTATCTAACATGGACAACAACTTCTATTCAAACAAAGCTGAGATTAGACGCCTTGTAGAAGCTGAAGGCATTCCTTACACCTCCATCTGCTGCAACTTCTTCACAAGTTATTTGTTGCCCTCTCTTATTCAGCCCGGTCTGAGAACCCCTCCACGAGACAAAGTCAGAATATTTGGAGATGGAACGGCCAAAGGTAAGATGTGATCATATGACATTCCATTTGACCAATTTGTTTGGGTCAATTGCATCTACCTCCCCAAGGTTTGGTCAAACTTCCAAATGACCCTCAAGATTTGTAGAAATTACTAATAAGTACCTTAACCAATCGGATTTTCAGTAAATGATACTGAAAGATGATAAATATGATGGTATTGGTAGAAGTAGAGTTTTGGACTAAATACCATCTTTATTTTCCTCATAGATTTTTAACATTTTAAAAAAAGATTTAATAGATAAATGGATTAAATTTACTAGCTCCAGTCTGAATACGAGTAATTCATGGTGAGCTCATGATTTTATAATCTTTCAATGTTTAAAAAGGTCTTTTTGCAGAAATGCAACTAATCAAGGGACATAGTTGTAATTCTTAAAAACCAAGAGGGCCATTTTGTAATTTGATGAAATCTTGGGGGGGGGCTACTACCCATTTGATAGAGACCGTTCAGCTAAAGGTCGATGCCCTTTGCTGTGCAAAAACTGATCTCCAGGTATCTTTGTAAAAGAAAGTGATGTGGCAGCTTTTACCATCAATACAGTGGATGATCCGCGAACTTTGAACAAAGTGATATACCTTAGACCTGCAGGAAATGTCTGTTCTATGAACGAGTTGGTTGAGGTATGGGAGTCAAAGATTGATAAGAAACTGGAGAAGGAATATGTATCAGAAGAGGAACTCCTATTAAAAATAAGAGGTGTGTCAATTGTTTGTATTACCTCCTCCACTACTTTGTTTAAAGTGCACAAAATGAAGTTTTTTTGCAAAGATAGGATTGAGCTTAATGTAAGCTCAGAATATACTTTGAGAGTGAATTTGTTGTTTAATTTCAGAAACTCCCTACCCAGACAATATGGAGATGGTTTTCATATACTCTGCATTTGTCAAAGGTGACCAGACCTATTTTGATGTTGAAACGGCTGGTGGATTGGAAGGGACACAACTATATCCCCATATAAAATATACCACCATAAGTGAGTTTCTTGATATGCTGTTGTGAAATTATATATAAATTTTGCACTTCTCTTTGTGCTATGATTGCATAAATATCATCAGTCTTTGTATGACCAATATTTAAGTATATGATGATGTCTTAATAATCTTCACTTTAGAGGGGCATTGGTTGTTTACTTATTTTGAGTTCACAATTGTTTAGGATTAGTATGTAGCCCCAAGTTTCCCTATAATAATACAAGTAATTTTCTAGCCATGTGAGCGTCGTAATACACTTTCCCTTCGACTGCAAGGGAAAGTGAAGTAGTTTTAACACATCTCTAATCCCTTCCCATCTGGCAAAAATATGTGTTTCTTATGATTGAAAATAAATGATGGAAAGAGATTCAGTTTTAGAATCTTTTCCATGTAATATATATCAGCTCAATTCACTGCTGCACACACTAGCTCTTCTTTTCTCCCAGAATCCCAGTTACATTACCGGATTGGGTTGTTCTTCATAGAAAAACTCAAAAAGTGACATAAATGTTACCTCTACATTTTTGGAAGTAAAAAATATGACTAGTTTTTGTTTTTCAAAAAAAATGTGATTAACCTTTGTTTAACTTCATCTCCCTCTGATCCCTATCCAATTGCCCACCCGCACCCCTGCTTCATTGGCAACTTCTACAACTATTGCCGGTGACTGTCAAAAAAAGTTTGCTGGATTTTTTTTCTCTTTTCTTTATTTTTTAAAAATTCATTAGAAAGAGTCACAGACAGTCAGATATGGCACCAATTTATAACACATAAAATCACTATTATTTTTACAATATGCGCCCTGTTTGGGACACCATACCCTCCATAAATATTGGACCAAATTGTAATTGCGAAGGTTGGTAGCCGCAGTAGACTGTAGTCTCTAGCAACAGCAACAGTTCAGTGACAGTTCGGAGTGAACGATGAGAGTGAAAGTGAAGTTTTTTTTAGATAATTTAGTTTCATTTTGATCATTTTTTAGAAATTACAGTACCAGTCTCATTCTGACTAATAAGTAATAACCATGTTTTAGTCATTCTTTAAAGTATTTTAAGACGGAGTATTATGCATTTATAGCATAATACGTACTGTGCTAGTATTGTGAGTGACTAGTTATATTTTTCTTACAATTACTTGAGTAATACTTTGGAAAAACCTCTAACTTTAATGACCATATTTTAAACAAAAGTAATCAAAATAATTAATAGCATGCACAAACAATTTTAATTTCACTTAGATGATTAATCAGCAACTGTTAATGGAATTACAAAAAAATCTTAACATGGATAAAATTTGCTACTTCTGTTTTACCGAGGAGGAATAAGTGACACATTAGTCTCCTTGTAAAATTAGCCCTTTTTATGCTATACAGCTTATTATCAAATGTCCGTTCTGAGCTATCCAAAATTTTATCATCTCTCCTCACTGTTACCCTCTGTCCAATTGTCCATTATTGGTAAGTGATTTTTAAGAATGCGGTGAAATGTTTTTTTTTTTTAATTTTGTTTAGGGAAATGTACATTTTAATTTAAAGTTTTCCTTCAAGGCTTCTTTTGTTTTCAGGGAAAAGTTTTTCAGAAAAAATAAACAATTTTGGGTATATAACACCAATTATACTGTTTCACCCACAAAAAAGTATGAAACTATATGAAGAAAATAAGATTGTTTATTAAGGGTTGTAATTATTCAAGATTGTTTATGAAAGGTTAGGAGTTTTTGTCACTTCCGGTCTCTCGACTATTGTGTTAATGTCACTTTTG
The DNA here is from genome assembly GCA_945859915.1 of Cuscuta epithymum. Lineage (NCBI taxonomy): Eukaryota > Viridiplantae > Streptophyta > Magnoliopsida > Solanales > Convolvulaceae > Cuscuta > Cuscuta epithymum. The sequence continues at coordinate 4,580,678 of CAMAPF010000938.1, forward strand.
GTAATCCACTTTCAATGACACTACTCGTGAACTATTGTGTGAGAGTAGGGGTGGCAGCGGGTCGGATTTTTACCGGGTGGAGGCCCATCCACGTCCACCCGTTAATTTTTTATACTCCACCCACCCGTCCATCATCCATTAAAAATTACATCCACATCCAACCCATCCATCTTGAACGGATTATCGGGTGGATCGGGTGAGTAGCGGGTGAAGTATAAATGTTCAAACTTGAAACAAAATAAATAAATTACAAAGAGATATCATGACAATTAAGAACCAAAAATTAAGAATTCATTGTAAAATAACAACAAAAACATGAGCAATTAAGTATATTACAATCATTAATTCACTGCCAATGATAAAGAAAAAAACTGAATGTTAAACAAAATAGACATAAAACTTCTTCAAGTTGTTAAATTCTGCATTTATGCATCGGCACAAAACTATTTTTGCTATTTAACTGCCACTTCTTGAAGCTCTCCAATTATCTTTGTTTCACCAATTAACTATTATTATTATTATTATTATTATTATTATATATTATTAAATAGATAGAATATATATTATATATTATATATTATATAATTATATGCGGGTCAGCGGGTGGGTGGATGGAACGGGTGACGGGTCGGGTGATGGGTTGGATGAGCCTTCATCCACACCCGATCCACCCCGTCTTTCGATCCACCCGTCATCCATTTTTCATCCATACTTCTTCGGGTTTTCATCCATATTTTCGGTTCGGGTTGACCGGGTATCCGCGGGTGCGGGTGATATTGCCAGCCCTATGTGAGAGACACTTTTAGTTATTGACTTTAGAGTTTCCTACATTTAGTCCCCGAGTATCAAATTAACACTTTTAGTCCTTCCACTATGTGTGGAGAATTAAAAGTGTCACTATTATAATAATTGAAGGATTAAAGGTGTCAATTTTATGAAAGTTGAATGACTAAATGTTGAAATTCTCAAATTTGGGTTCCAAAAGTTTCTTTCGCACAATAGTTGAAGGATTAAAAATGAAAAAAAAAATCAAAATCGAGTACTAAAAGTGTAGTGACATTAGTCGGAGGACAAAAAGTGGCAAAAAGCTCTGAAGGGTTATAATTGTATGTCATTGCTCATTTATTAATAAGTAAAATATATTTATCCTTATTAATATTTGAATGGTGCATACGTGGTATAAAAGAGATAGACACATAAAAATTAATAAGCAAAACATCATCTCCTTATTTGAACAGTTTTAATGTTTTTGATAAGTTTTTTTTTGACAAATTCAAATACAAAATTAGATGCACACATTGTGAAAAGAATGAAAGAGAAACGATATGAATTTATTCTTTTGTGTCTATCTCCCCCATGTCATATATGCACCGTGTACAATGTAAGGCTCAAGCTGAATCCAACTTAATTTTTTTTGTTTCCTTACATCCATATTTTTATAGTTAATGAACAAGCATGTTCAACCTTAGCGAGTTTTTTTTTTCTCTGAAAGAAACTTAGCGAGTTTGTTAAACAACGTATCATTGACAAATCATCAAATGAATAGGTTAAGATTGATTATCACATTCTTGTATGATAATACACATTTCAAAAGTTACATATTAGCTCTAACTCTACTTGTAGATAATGTCTTGAAGTCTTGAACTATAAAACTTATCAAATTAAGGATTTTCCACTAGAATGTGTCATTTCCGCCAAAATGCGCATAAGTAAAGTTGCCCTCCATAAAATTTTCAACTGAAACACAGAAACAGTACTTTCCAATGAAAAGTTATTACAATAAAAAAATCATTAGTTACAAGATGGGATTTGATAATGAATTATGTTACAACAGTAAAAGACACAAAGCATAAGTTAGATTTCTAAGTCTATAATTTCCTCTATATTTTATAACGAAAAAAATATATAATCATATTTATAAAAACGTGTACCTTTTTTAAGACAGTAAAAAAAAACTTGTGCCTTTTCTAATGTTCATAGTGATGTTATTATGACTTTTTACCAAAAGAAAAGGAAAAACACGACTAACCTAGATATAATCATATAACAAATTATAGAAAACAAAGAGAAAGTCAATTTTTCCTTACATCTTTACCGCCTCTTTATTATTTGTTCATATTACCTCGTTTAAAATTATTAATCCCACCGTACCACCTCCCCACCTTTTTTCAGATTCTAACCCTATCCTGGAAAGTAATATTAATGATTACTTTCCTTCATTTACCCCATTAATCAATTCTTGTGTTTGGATCTTGGAAGAATGCAAAAATAATACTCCTACTAGTAAATAATACGAGTAACACTAACAATAAAAGGAGAATGAGAATGAAACTTGATGCTGAGCTTTCTAGCTATCACAATCAAAAGCTTTTACAACCACAGCTAAATAGCCATCTTATGTATTATTAATGATCTGAATGAAAATTGGATTTATCTTACATACTCTTGAACAGTTCTACATTAATTCTTTTTTTTTTGGGACACTTTTGTTTGATCTGCTTCAGATGTGCTTCTCTTCAGTCTTCATAAACTTGCAGAAAATATCTTGTTGTGAGTCTTTACTGGAACATAGTTTTACCAAGAACCTTTCTCTGCTCTGCTCATGTTATTATATGACAGTTCCATCAGGAATAGTTGCCTTCTCCATTATAATAGTAATCCCTGACCTAATGTAGAAACCTGCATCTGGCCTGTCTGCCTCTTGGACACCCTGAGTTAATATCAAATTCACAAAATTTTGTGATCAAATTTGAAAAACAAACAAACCTCTTCACAATGATAAAAAAAATATTAGCTCACATCTTTATTCAGGATGACAACATCTTTCCCAATCCTTGCGTTCTTGTCAATGATAGCATTCCTGTGAATTTGAGGAATTGTTCTTAGATTTTGCAGTACAAGCACATATACATTTCTGAATTTATATTAGATGTATATTTACCTAATTTTTGTGTTTTCTCCAATTCCAATTGGCACCTTTCCCTCGGCTAGAAGGGAGGCAATTTCAGATTCTGTTTCATAGTAATCTGCTCCCATCATTAAAGTATCCTGTTTGAACCAAAAAGAAAAGTAAGAACAATCTTCATACGAATAAAAATTCATGGTTCACTAATTTTAGGCTTGTGATATAGCAGTAGTTGACCCCTTATACTTGTACACCGGTTAGATCTTTTATATTTTATCAAGATGATATTTAGACTTGGAATTCTATCTTAAGATATATAAGAGGAGTAGCTCAAAGCATTTGAGAATATATATTTGTGTTTGGCCAATGTGGAATGGCTTAGCAGATTATTTCCCATTGCAGAAAATAAGAACACTGACCTTCAATTCAACACCACCATCTAACCGTGAACGTTCACCAACAATGGAGTGCTCCACAGCGCACTCTCGTAAGAAACACCCATGAGAAACTATTGCATCCTTGATCTAAATATAAAATAAAATCTGTTCTTAGATTCAACCAATCTGGATGCATTATTATAAATAGTGACGTCATTTTAGCAGATTACCGTGCAGTTGTCAATTTTGGTTGGTGGTAGAAATCGCGGGGATGTATAGAAAGGCGTCTTTGGATCATAGAACTGAAACTTTGGCGACTACAACAGAGAAAGTACCAAAGTTAATATGACAGAAAAGAACTAAAGAATTAAATACTGGAAAAGTGCAGAAAAGAATATTTAACAAAGACCTCTTCAGTTAGGGCCAAGTTAGCATCATAGAATGATTTTATTGTCCCAATATCCTCCCAGTAGTCTCTGAATACATAAGCCTGTAAAGACAGTTTTATCAAGTTAATAATACAAAGTGGGGAGTATACATAATGCAGGAAACAAAAGTTAAATAACCATACTTGGACATTGTGATCCATCACAGCAGCGGGGAGAATCTCGGATCCAAAGTCATTGGATGTGGGATATCTCCACTTCAACAGCCTCAAAAGGACATCTCTCCTAAAGACATAAACTCCCATTGAAGCTATATAAGGATTAACTTTGGCTTCTTGAGGTGACAACCCCAAGAAAGTAGTGTCTACTTGCTGCCATACAAAAAGAAATAGTTATCAGCTTAATAGAAATTCTAAGTGTTCAAGCTGGGATATTATGACCCAATTTTCCTACCATGGCTTTCAGATCAGCTCTCTTGGGTTTCTCAGAAAACTGGACTACTTTGCCCCATCGATCAATTTTCACCAGCCCAAAATCTGATGCTCGGCTGCAAAGTAAATCAATTTCAGAAATGATAAAACTCATAATTGAATCACTTAAATGCTTAATAAGGTCATAATGCAGATTGCAAAATCAATCATTCTAAAGGATTGAATCCAATTGATCAGTGAGTCTAATCCCAGACTTTATAAATTCACTTGTTTCTCCTTTATAACCCGATGTAGGTCTTTCAGAGCTGACTAGTGACTACTCTTTAAATATCTACATAATAGAAAAGTATAATGAAGACAGTAAATCCTCATTTGGAAAGTTTTATACCTCTCTCCTGCTGCAGCACACGAAATAGTAATATCAGAATTGCGATCAATATGATTCTGTTTGACAGTTTAACAAATCCAGTGTTAAATATTTTCATTATTGAATAGGAAATGCCAAATAAAATAATTTTAATATAGACACACCTGCACCAAGTCCATGTAATCCATGCGATAGAGTTGATCGCCTGACAGAATGACTATATTATCGACGTCCTTGTTCTTAGCATCCTGCAATTAAAATCATAAAAATGTCCAATTCAATTACTTAACAGAAAAGTGGATTATCAGACTCATAAAGTTTGAATGAAGCTTACCTCAAATACCCATGTAAATTGTCTAACAGCATCTGCTGTTCCTTTAAACCACTCCATTCCAGTTTCTCCTTGTGTTTGGGTTGCAGCCAACACCTATTTACAGGTACAGATAATATTACCAATGCAATTTATGATAGCACTAGAGTCAAACCAAACTAAAAGATCGAATTCAATTGATTAACTAGTTCAACTCAAAGACTTATTAATCCAACATTGTCTATTTATCATTCCTATTTGGGATTCAAACAAGCATGATACTTGGTTTTGGTCTATTATATAAGTGCAATGTAAACATCAAAGAATTTTCTGGGATGAATCAGACCCAATTTTACAATTTCTTCACTTTTTAAAAAATCTTGTTATATATAGCTAACAACTGTGTGGCACAGATATTAATAAGAATGCAGTTTGGAAGCCAAAGAAATAACTAAACCTCAACAAAACCCTCTCCAAAGTTCACACCATTGCCAAAGTAGGTGCGGGAAATGTGACGGTTTAGAGAAGCAGAATTGAACTGAGTCAGCACAAAGATCTTGTTAACTCCGCTGTTGATGCAATTGCTCATTGGGATGTCTATCATCCTATAGCACCCTCCAACTGGAACCTGCATTTCAATCAATTCACAATCACACCACGACTCAATAAATAAAAGTTTTCCTTTTTACAACAGCATTTAGAAGGAAATATATGAAAACCCATCCATATATATGATCTTACAGCTGGAGTTGCAGCTCTGTTGGTGAGAGGAAATAGTTGTGTCCCAGGCCCACCTCCCAGGATGATTGCAGCCACGCTTTTGGGATCCGCCCGACGTCTCTCCCGTCTTGTTACATCGACCGTCTATGCATTACACATTTATGGATCAAAAGCGTGGGGAAATAAATCACAACACGATGATAACAAGCATTCATAATTGGGTATGAGTTACTCATTTATTTACATGAATCAAATCACACTAAAATATTGAATCCAATGGATTGATTAGTCTAATTTAATGAAATTTTTAGGCTTGACGTATTACTAAACACTAATTTTTTTATTTTATTTCATAAGATGAATTGGTTAATAATAAAATGAAGGTTGGAGGTACTTTTTTGGCTAAACTTGTTGAGAATGAGCATTTTAGTTTTTTTATCATATTATTTTTCTTTATTAATAAAAATATATGTTTTTTTATTAACTTTAGCCATTCCAATTTCAGTCTTACTGAACACGCTCTGGTTCACCTTCATATGCTTATTCTGCTGATACGCAGAATAAACCGAATCAGGCCACCAAACTGGTTTGTAGTCTCTACTACTTCCAGGTGTGATTCTTAAAAACATACAATGAATCCATTTCTTTACTCATAAAGTTAAAGGTGTACTTCGACAAAGTAGAAAAAGTAAATGGAGATTTACCACAGTCTCTCTTCCATTTTCAGCAGTGAGAACAGAGAATGCAACCCCAGCTTTGACCTTCTGCTTCTTTCCTTCAAGCCTCAAAATTTTCCCGAACTGACCCGCAAATGAATTGTTCTTTAGACTGCCTCTGATCCTCTCTCCCCAAAACTCAGACTCTCTGGGGAAGTGGGCGTTAGACTTTAAGGTAGCACAAATGTCCATTGCAGATCACTCTCCACTGCAATAAATAAATGGGCACGAGCAGGCTCATTAGATATGCAGATTCATCACAACAATGAGATACGTTAAAAATTCAGAAACATATGAAACTAGACGTTCTGGGTGAGATCTACAAAACTACAGTGGAAAGACTTGGTTTTTACTCAGAAAATCGAGCTAAAAATATTAGGAGGTGCGCCAGATCGAGGCGACCTCAATTCCATATTTTGTTTTTGGAGCCGAGCCCTGAAGCCGCCATAAAACACCAATCTGCGCATGGGCAGTAATTTCTACGAAAATCAGTAGCCTTTGGGGTGATTTTTCATTGGAAATTCGGTTAAACACAAATCCTGTGATTAACGAATGAGGTACACCAAGAATCAGAACAAGAACCCAAGTTAATGAGTAGCAAAGAGCATCATGGCGTGAGCAACTAGGAGGAATTTTGACAAAATTTCCCAAGAGAGAAACTCTCAACTCATAGACTTGGTTTTTACTGATCATACAATGATAATCACCATTCATTCATCAAGAAATCAATAAATGGAAGTAGCTATAAGCAGGAAAGTAAGAAAGAGCAAATCAATATGAAATTATGATGCAGAAGTGAAGGACTTAAGGCCGAGTGAAGCTGATCAGGAGAACTGTGAACAATAAATGTACCAAGTTTTGAAGAGAGTGAAGCTTGAACCCAGAAGTTGATGATGGGATCTGCCAATCAAGACTTGATTTTTAGATCTTTGGGAAGTGAGATTTGGTAACGCAGAGAAGTGAGAGTGTAAGAAATGCCGTAAGTTTCTTCTCTTCCGGGTGGCGAAGTGTCGTGTAGTGCAGTGGGTGTGACTCGTGACCTTTTTCAAGAGAATTCTTCCATTCTTGATTGCTTTATATATAGCCAGGCGCCAGCCACCTAGTGGCTCCCCCACTGTATTTATTTCGTGCCTGCTCTCAGTAAATGATGTGTATTCTAACTAAACATACTCTAAGTTAATTAGGAAAATTCTTATAAGAACCGGTGAGCGTAGCTCAACTGGTAGCAAGGTAGTGCCACAAGGATTAGATCTCGGGTTCGAATCCCGGCAATTGCGATGAGTGGTTACTATGCTGAAAATGCTTAGGGCCTCTGCAAGTACCGAGGACAGAGCCCCACTCTCTATCTGTCAGATTGTGATTATAGTCCAATTTACATCCTCCCATCGTGTTGTCCGGTCGGTGTTGGGGGCCCTCAGGGATGGGGTGTCATCCTTTTTAGGAAAATTCTTACAAGAATACTCTTCCGTTATTTTCGTAATAATTTTATCTTTTGTAATCTTAGAATAATTTCACTTTTATACCATATCTTCCTCTGTTGGATCTAACCAGTTAATGACTAACTATATCAGGTTTTTTTTTTCTTTGCAAAACTTACATAAATAATCCTATTTTTCATAAAACTGCTCAAAACATTCCTTTGTTTAATTTTTCTTTTTCTCCCTATAACTTTTCTTTGTTTATTTTTATCTCTAGACACTTTTTATTCATTTTTTCATCCTTTTATTCTTATTTGTTTTCCACATTTGTTATTTTATTTCTCTCTCTATTAGGAGTATTTTTTTTTTGTAAAATGTCCTTCCCAAATAGTTTTTTATCATTTTCTTTGCTCCATGTATTTTTTTATCATTTCCTTTTTATGTGTTTCTCTTCTTAATCACTCTCTTTTTATTAAAGAACTTCTTCCCACTCTACTTTTGTTATATTTTGTTTTTATTTTCACTTTTCCCTTTTTTCTTCTTGTTACTATTGTTTTTTCTTCTTTCTTTTTGTGATCTTAATTCCACCATCAATATATTTATTCTTTTTTTGTATAATCGTATTTTTCTATGTAAGTCCACCCGTTAATTCTATAACTATTAAAAAAGCTCTATGTGAAAAAGTTTAGGGAAAAATAAAATTGAAAGAAAAATAAAACATTTGGGAAATTATAAGAAAGAAAAATTACATTTCCCCGAATGTTTTATTTTTATTTACATTTCCAAAATATTAAAAAGTTTTTCCTACAATGGATGGAATTAATGGGTTGATTTACTTAGAAAAGTACTACAATGAAAAGAGGAGATAAAATATATTGAGGGTGAAATTAAGATAAGAAGAAGAAGAAACATAAAAGAAGGTAATAAGAAGAAAAAGGGGGAAAACTAGTGAAAATAAAAAGAAAATATAACAAAAAGTAGAGTGAGAAAAAGATCTTTAATAATAAGAGAATGATCAAGAAAAGAAATGTAAAAGAGAAATAAAATAAAAATACGGGAAGAAAAAGAAAATGACAACAACAAAAAATTGTGAAGAAAATTTTACAAAAAACGATACTAATAGAGCGAGAAATAGAATAATAAATTGGAAAGACAAGCAAGAACAAAAGGATGGAAAAAAGAATAAAGTGTATATAGATAAAGATAAAGAAAAAAAATTAGGGAGAAAAAAGAAAAAATGATACTTCCAAAATATGACTAAATAGAGTTTGAAATTCCAAAATAGGACTGTTATGTTATTATCATATTACTCTATGAGAATGCCAACATTTTCATTGTGCCAACTTGATCCTTTTGACTTCTGCCAAAAATATGACATTCGTAATATTTTTGGCATTTTTCCCCCGGTGACAGGAGGTGGTAGTACTACCTCCCTGCGCCTCCGCCCGTTAAAAAAATGTCATATTTACTAAAAACTACCATTTTTCTGAAAATGACAAAATAATGGCATATTTCTCTTTGAGAATGCCAACTTGAATCATTCTGCCAACTTGATTCATTCTCACTTCTACCAAAAATATGTCATTCATAATGAATTTGGCATTTTTTCCCAGATGACTGGAGGTGGTGGTGTTGGGGCAGCAGAGGCGGCGTCGATTTTTTTTTTTTCATTTTTTTAATTTTTAAATTTTTTTTTTCATTTTTTTTAATTTATTACTCCATCCGTCCCATTGGACTTTGCCAACTTTCCCTTTTTGGTTGTCCCAAAAAACTTTGTCACTTTCCCATTAATGTAACTATTTTGTGGTTCTGTTCATTTCTCTCTCCTCTACACAAACCTCAACCACACAATTTTTACTATTCTTATTTCTCACCTAATTCCAAGAGTGCAAAGTCCAATGGGACGAATGTAGTATTATTTAAAATATTTTTATTAATTCTTTGGTATTTTTACGATTTATTATTATTTTTTATTATTTTATTATGAATTAAAACATTCTAATAGCTATAAGTAGGGGTGGTTCGGTACGGTATACCGAATATTTTCTCTCATACCTTTGTCGTACCAAAAGTTTCGGTATACAAAATTTATATACCGTTACCTTACCGAAGTTTCGGTATACCGCATTTCGGTATACCGAAGTTTCGGTACGGTAACGGTACGGTATCGGTAAATTACCATAGACTAATAAAATACACTAAATCGGTGTTACTAGCGACATATTTAATCCATTATTAAAATGTTTCAAAATACAATTAATAATAATCTATTGATGTCGTATTCAATATTGAACAATAATTATGTTTAGTATATTTAAGTAGTTCAACATGCCACATATTAAAAAGTAATACATTCTCCTAAAATAACTTGAATAAATAGATATAATTAAATCAATAGTGATCTCCAACAAAAATAAATAATTTTTTTTTCAAACAATATGGATATAAATCATTTATTCCTAATATGATTGTGTATTTAGTCATTTTATAATTTAAAAGAAATATTTAAATAAGACTTTCGGACAAAGTTGTATGTTTTGACTCGCAGAATCCCTATGCAGATACACTCGTCACACTCGTCAGCGGCTCAACCATCACGACTTGCAAGCTCTTGGGACAAGATCGACTTGTTTCTAGACATTAATACAATACTCATTAGTCATTAGTGTAGTTTATTTGAATGTTACGTAATAGAAGCCTAGAAGGTTATAGTGGGTTTGGAAAATTGGTCCTTTGTTTTTGTATTTTGATATTTGTAACCAACCTAAGTATTAAGTTTAGGCTTCTAAATTGTAATGGACTTTTATAATATTGTAGAATTTAAAGTAATTTTTGGGTAGGAAGTCGGTACGGTATTATACCGGTATACCGCGGTATTTGAAAACATTTACCGTTACCGTATCGAAATAAATCGGTACGATATGATACCGTGCTGAAAATGACGGTATACCAATATTCCGGTATTTTCCGGTATTTTTCGGTACGGTAAGTGCGGTATACCGATTTTTCAGTATTTTTGCCCAGCCCTAGCTATAAGGGTATATTTATCCAAGACACTCATAATTGGCCTATGAAAACATAGTTTATTTTTTGGTCCTATTTGTATAAAGTGAATGACTTTTAGTTCTATTTTGATAATTAACTCTAAGTTTATACCGTATTTCTAAGTTCGGAGTATATTATATTGGCATTTCAGTTTTGCGTTCAAGTATTGTTTTATATCTGTCCAACATTCCAACGGCTGTGAGAGAAAAGCACACCCTGACGGTCGACATGTTGGCAAATGACAACGTGTTGATTGATTATCAGTGAGTACTGAGTATGTAACGTGTTGATTGATTAAGCTACAATGATTTTTTGAACAATGAAAAATAAACATTTGGTTGCCATTTATTAAAAAATGTGGATGTAAAAGTACATACAATAACAATTATATGTACTGGACATCCACGTGGATGGTGCAATGAATATATGAAAGGGATGGAGCAAAAAGGGATGGAGCAAGAGAGTGACCATATCATATATACGGAGTCAATAATTAGAGCCCGTTTGGAGACTTCTTTTTTCGGCTTATCAGGCTTATCAGTCAGCTTTTTCACCAAACACGTAATTTTTACTTTTGTGTGCTGAATTGTGTAATAAGCAGAAAAAGTAAGGTTGGAGTTACTTTTCTGGCTGTATTGGCTGAAGTTACTGTAGAGGACTATTTTAGCTATTTTTACATGTAATTTTTTCTATAATTTATTAATAAAATATATTTTTAAAATATTTTTTTCTTGAATCAGCAGAATCAGCCAAAACAGCCACTTCAGCCAGAATTTCATAAATTTCAGCAGAATCAGCCAAAACAGCCGATTTTCGTGCTACCAAACGGGCTCTAGTAGTGAATTGAATCATAGTATAGATACAAAACTAATCTTAATATCGAGTTTTTTGCTAAAATAATGTTAAATAATAAAATAATTCCTAATATAAGATGTGGTTAAAATTATTTTTCAAAATACTGCTCCCCTAAACTATGGTAAGGAAAACCGTCACTCCAAGTGGCTGCTTATGTAAAGTGATATACGTAGCAAAGGATACACACGTACCAAGCAGCCAAAGGAGAACATGACATGGTGGTCCCACAAAAAAATAAAATCCCATTTTATTTTAAAAGTGATATAATTTTTTATTCATACTTCATAAAAAATAACATGATTATTATAAAAAATACACCATAATTCATAACTTTTTATTATCTTTCATATGACACCAATATTGAATATATAAAAATAAAAAATAATGTAACACTTTAAAAAATATTTTTTTTAGAAATGTTATATCTTTTTTATTTGTACTTCGATTGTTACAAAAAAATGTATCAAAATTCATAACTATTTATTATCTTTCATAAGAAACCAATTTTGAATATATAAAATTTAAAAATTAATTCTATTAATTTTGGAGTTAGGATCCTTTTTTCCGTGCACACAATTAACCAGGAGTAATAACTTAGAACAAAGCTGCGCAAACTTCATCACTTTTATTTATTGTTTTATTCTTTATGCAGTTTTATTCTAATCTGTCACACCTAGTTAAATATGTGCACAGTAAAAAACAATCCTAAACAGCACAAATTAATAGAATTAAGTATTTAATTTTTATATATTCAAAAATGGTGTCTTTTAAACTTAAATAAATAGTTATGAATTTTGATATTTTTTTTGTAACAATCGGAGTACAAATAGAAAAAGATATAACATTTACGAAAAATGATAATTTTAATGTGTTAAAATATTTTTTAGTTTTATATATTCAATATTGGTCTCATATGAAAGATAATAAAAAGTTATGAATTTTGGTATATTTTTTGTAATAATCAGAATACGAATAAAAAAAGTTATATAACTTTTAAATAAAAATGGGATTTTATTTTTTGTGGGACCGCCATGTCATGTTCTCCTTTAGCTGCCTGGTACGTGCGTATCCCTTGCTACGTACTATATATCACTCTACCTAAGCCACCACTTGAAGTGGCGGTTCTCCTAATCAGGGTTTAGGGGAGTAGTATTTTGGGAAATATTTTTAACCTGACATTATATTCGTAATTATTTTTTTATTTAACATTAGTTTGGGAAAAAACTCCTTAATATTCGTGTGAGATTATTATTTAATACGTAGTAATATAGACTAATTAACTCATAGTGCATGTCCGGTAGGAATAAGATCATATATACCTTCTCTTTTGTATACTATTCAAAAGTTTTTAGTGGTATGTTTGACATGATATTTTTATTTTTTTAAAATAAAAAAACTATTTTGAGAAATAACACTAATAAGTAGTATACACTAAAATTTACTTATTTGTATCACGAGATTAGATTTATAAGTTACAGTTAATGAGAAATATAGTGTGTTGGGTGGATTATATTATAATAAGTGATCATTGGATAAATTTTATGTTATTTTTGTGGTGATATTTTTCAGGTCGATGAACTTTCTCTAACACACGATAGGTCATCAAGGTGGAAGCTATCAACCCGAAGGACGTAATTAGAGATTCACTATATAGTTTGTCTTGATTGAACAACTTATTCAATTTGTATGTTTCAAATTACAAACTAGTCTTGTGTACTTAGTATCTATTTATTTATAAATAAATTTGAGTAAAATACTAGATACTCATTTAATTTTGAAAGTTTCAATTCGTTTATTACAATGTGTACGATAATAGGATTAATTGTAATTAGCATATTGTCCAAAAACTATAATTCATTTTTCTTGGCACTTAAGTGTCACCTAAAGGTTTCCTTGATCATAGGGATTGGATCAATTGTGTGTCATTAAAGCTCTACCAAGATTTACCAACACTTAGTATTTGAGTGTTAGTAATGAGACTACTAATGAGTTTTCCTAACACCTTTCCTCTTGACACTTTTTAAGTGTGTTGGCAATTCCATTGGGGTGTCTATCTTGACACTTTTTCTATTTTTCTCGACACTTTGTGTGTGTCAAGGAATGTTACTTTGCTTGTAGTAAATCTCAACATTAATTAGCTAGTGACAATAACTTGTATATATCAAACAAAATTAAATTAAACAATCAAATTTTTATCAAACAACTATCACATTTTGTTTAGACAGTTTAGACAATGCTGACCTATGTCGTGGTTTCTTTTTACTTTGAGGAACAGGTTTGTATTTGTCTCCACCACAGAACTTGCAGAATTCAAGTGCCTCATCCTCCTTCCAGAACAACATACATCCTTCCGGGCACGCATCAATTTCGACACAAGGTAGCCCCAACTTAGACATTAATTGCTTCATGTGGTAATATGAATCGGGAAGGGTATGATCACGCGGTAGCATCCCTCCTACTGACTGCAAGACTCTAGTCATGCAAGTTTCAGGGAGACTGTATTCGGCTTTTATGTTCATAAACTCTATAACGGCGGATAGCTGAGAGTATCCCTCACAATCAACATACAGAGGTTGGTCAGCAGCTTTTAGAACATCCTGAAATCTCTCAGCCAAACCTTCATCCACATAAGGTTGATAAAATGTCGGATTTTCATCCGCATCTGGTTGATACGAGGTTGAGGCTTCAGGGGGGGTCGTTAGATGGTTGTGGGGGGTTGAATTGAGACATCGGTACACCGTATGTGTCATATACCATTTGTTGGTCCGACCTCATTTCAGCACGGTCTTCCCACTCACTCATCTCTGGAGGGACGTAACGAGACGAACCTACCGTTTGTGGTAGAACAGATGGATCCAAAGGTTCGCCGTGAGAAGTCCAATTATAATAATTGGGAACAAAACCGTCCGCGTACAAATTCCACCCAACTTCATGTGGGTCTTTAAATTTGAGATTTTTACACTTTGAACATGGACATCTTATTTTATCACCACTCATATAAGCCGGGTGTTCAAGTGCGAATTCAATAAATTCCCCAACTCATTCGAGAAAATTTGATTCCATTCCGTACAATACTACATGTTTATCATACATCCAACTTCTATTTTGTTTATACATTATGCCTGAATGTTATAATAAAAAAATTATACAGGTTAAAAACTTTGAATTATAAACATTACCAACATATGTATCCCATTACTAATATATTCAATTTCACTATAGTTCATGGGCAATTGAATATTATTAATTACAATAATTTTTCAATTAATATAATTAATTAAGTACAACTGATACGTTAAATTAATTAGTTAATCATTTCAATTATTAACTAATAACCAATATTACGATATCAACATTAACTAAATACACTAAATTACTACGTTAATGGCATTAATTCATAAACATTAACAATAAACTTATATGTATAGGAACATTAATATATTATATTTCACTAAAATTCGCTAAAATTAACTAACGTCCAATTAATATTATTAAACTACAAACAATACGTCAATGGCATTTAATCCACAATACTAAAATTATCAACATCTTATTAGTAATACACATTTAACAATTCACTAAATTAAATAATATGAGAAAATCCAATAATTAACTAATTTACGTCATTTTAACTAAATACAAATTAATTAACATTATGCTTAAATTACACCTACGTTTAACTAATTTTAACTAAATACAATAGTCACGGATATAACCGTGACTATTCGTAGTCACGGACGTAGTCACGGTCATATCCGTGACTATTTTTTTTTGAAGTCCGTGACTATTCCGTGACTACGACCGTGACAAACTAGTCACGGACCAAATCCGTGACTAGTTTCCGTGACTACACGCGTGTTTTTTTGTAGTGCATAGTACCCGTAGTATATATCATTAATTCATTTTTCGATCATTATCCTAAACGTAACAAATAAAAAGTCTATAGATAATTTTAAAATGTACGAAGTATTAAGTATACGTAACTAAATTTTAGAATATCATCATCACGGTTTTCAGAGTAAAGTCAAAACTCAAAAGTATTTTTTACTTAAAATAAATACTTCCCCCGTTCTTTAATAACTGTCTCTTATTCCATTTTGATACGGAGTATGTTTTTTTTTTATAATATTTGTCCTTCTTTCCATATTAGGAAAGTTTTTGAGATAAATATCCTTACTTTATTACTTTTACCACTTTTACTTTTACATACTCCGTACTATTTTCTTTTTCCTACTTTATCATCAATGTTTTTTTTTTATAATATTTGTCCTTCTTTCCATATTAGGAAAGTTTTTGAGATAAATATCCTTACTTTATTACTTTTACCACTTTTACTTTTACATACTCCGTACTATTTTCTTTTTCCTACTTTATCATCAATGTACTCTTCTTAATATACCCTCTTTCTTACTTTATCATCACTTTACTCTTCTTAATATACTCTCTTTCGTACTTTATCCGTTACCCTACACACTCTAAAACACTCCTACAATTTTTCTCTTAAAAACCGTACCCAACCCTAAAGAGACAATTAATTAAGAACGGAGGGAGTATTTATGGGGTTTAATGCACAAAACCCCCTCATGATATGGAAATTCGACGCATTAGTTCCATGTGATCAAACCCCTAGTGTTTTAATTAATCATGCGCAAAATCCCTTACATGAACAAATTAAATTTTCATATAAAAGAAAAATGATTAACATTTTGGTATGATTTAGAGATTTTGATCTATTTACTTGCATATTCAATCAAAATATTAGGAAAAATGATTTCCAAATCATTAAATTTATTCATAAAAGGGTTCTATGCATGATTAATTAAAACACAAGGAACTTTGACGCATTTTTCAAATCATAGAAGACTAATGCATCAAATTTCTATATCACGAGGGGTTTGGTGCATTAAAGCCGTATTTATGTTCATTAGTTCCTGAATTCGGACATACAGTAGTCGTGTTTAAGAAAATTTCTCTAAACTAATTTTCTCCCTACATCGTATGAATTATGCACTCTTGTAATACACTAATACTGAAAGAACGGCTGAGATTAAGCCATTGGTTGGCGTCGACATGGGTGTAGTGGGTCGGTAGGCCCAAATGCCCAATAATAGATTAATAGTACGGAGTACAGTAGTAATATATATACTGCGTATAATAATAACTAGTTTTTGAGCGTTTGAACAAAATGCCCAAGCATATACTTCCTCCGTAACTTTAAAATCTTCCCACTTTTCTTTTTCGTCCGTAACAAAAAAATCTTCTCATTTCTAAATCTTCCCATCATACCCTCAATAATTCTGAAAATAATACTCCCTCCGTAACTTAAAAATCTTCCCACTTTCCTTTTTCGTCTGTAACACAAAAATCTTCCCATTTCTAAATCTTCCCATCATACCCTCAATAATTCTTAAAATAATACACTATTACAACTACTTTTTTTGGATTTATCCTACATTCCACCACATTATTCCACTATTTTCCCATCATACCCTCAATAATTCATATCATCTTTCACTATTCTTAATCTACCTACTTTTGAAATGGGAAGATTCTAAAGTTACGGAGGGAGTACACTATTACAACTACTTTTTTTGGATTTATCCTACATTCCATCACCTTATTCAACTATCTTCCTATCATACCCTCAATAATTCATATTCTCTTTCACTATTCTTAATCTACCTACTTTTCAAATGTGAAGATTTTAAAGATACGGAGGGAGTATATTGTTTGATCACAACTCATCTATAAATGAACAATATTCACATGTTGTACTTTGACTATGTTTAATTAAATAATGTATTAATATTTTTTCTTTAAAAAATATTGTTAAATTTGTCTCATTGTAAATTTTCAAAATCTATTTTTTTAATTTTTTTTACTAATAAAGAATTATATATATTAATGGTCAAACTTGTGCCTCGACAAGTGTGAAATGTTGACCGTTACACTTATTTAAGAACGGAGGAAGTACATAGTATATGCAAAGTACGGAGTATTGACTAAGTTACGGAGTATTAGTTGTAACACATGTATTTTGGGACACTTGTATTGACTAATTTAAGTGAATTCTAAATACATGTTTCAAAAAGTTACGGAGTATTAGTTTACCTTATAAGGATATAGGCCTATAAAACATATCTAAAACAATACACACAAGTATAAGTAGATATATACTTATACTCGGAAAGCAACTGTGCCTCCTAGATGAGACAAATGGAGCTTGAAACTACCACAACCATTTCTCCCGCCTTAAAAGGACATTAAAAATTTATAACGCAGCTTGAAATCTTGAATCAGTCCTCAACAAAGTTGAATAGAACTAAACTAAAACTATCAAAATGTCGAATAAAAGTACATGATTCAATTATACTCTATCATTATGGCTTAAAATATTTGAGGATTGCTACGGGAGTACAAGCTGGTAAATACTCCATAAAAGATTACTTTAACTTAGACTAACAAGGAAAAATTACCTAAACAAGAGTAAAAACGTTTTGAAATTCCAGAGTAAAACTGTCATGTTTTATTCTCTAAATGGGATTTTTTGCCGAGTTTGGTATTATCAGGTTTTAAACATGATAACTTTTTCCAAAGTTGACAAATATTACTCTTACTTAGGAAATAAAAACATTAGATTCTAATTTGAAATTTCAAAACGTTTTTACTCCTATTCAGAGCAGTTTCTAAATCAACAAATTGAGACTGAGATCTAAAAGTGCATCTTAAGTTAACTTTATCACTTATGGTTATATATCCAACTAGTGTTTTACCCGGGCGTTGCCCCGAGCGAAAGTTGTGAATGTTTGAATCTTTATAAAATATATATTTTATAGAATATAAAAATAATTAATCGTTTTACTTCAAATAAATTTTTGTTGATTGTGAATAGTAATTTAACTAAACAGAATATATTAAAAAGTGACATTGCAATGTAACACCGCACATTACATTGTAACCATACATCGCATTGTCAGGTTTAAATTGGGAAACCTCTTTATAAAAGACATTCATCATCTTGGTGAAGAAATTTGTCTCTTTTGAACATATGAATATCTTAAGATATCTTTACGTGTTACTCTTGGTATTGCAATGTACAATTGATCATTAATGAAACTTCTCTTTCAAGGTATAAATCATATTTATGTGGGACCTTTTTTTTGGCAAAATATAGCCTTGACTTTTATTGATTATCGTTGCAAAAACTTACCATCACAAGAAATTGCATTATTCGAAATTGAATAAAGTTGTCATACGGTCACAATGAGATTTTTAATATGTAAATTTTATCTTTCATAACTTTTCAAATTATGATTTGTCATACTTGTTTTTTCAATCTGATTATGACCAATTACGTTCTATTGAATAAAACTTGTGCTTGATTAATATTTCCCAATAACATTATTGGGGCTCCAATTTTCAAATGAAGGACATGGTTGGGCAATCCAACCATTGAAGCGCTAGTAAGATATTCGACATTGTACATATCAACATGGAAAGTAGTAACAGTGTGTGAAGGAATAATATTAATTGAACTAAGATATGTAACTCCTAGACCATCGATCAACTATAGCAAGTAGTTAGTTACTCATTATGTTTGTTGGTGTAACGTCTAAAATCTTAGAACATGCATCGCGTATTAGCATAGCTTCATCCCATATTATCAAAGATGCGACATGCAACAATTTTGTCTTCGCACTTCCTTGATGAATATTGTAGGTAGTGCGACAATATTTATGGGAATATGAAATTAAATGCTGAGTTGGAATTAGCTTTAGTAGCTAGTAGAAGACGTAGATGGAGTTTATTTAACAATATACGAAGTATATGACTAATAATAATTACTTGCACTGTGCAGTTTCTACAAATTTTAAGACCTCAACGTGCTCTTGTGATTCCATTTGTTGGAATAAAATGATACAAACTCAATATATATACTAAACATGTTGATTTTTACACTAATCGCACATCCTTCTTTGGTTATATTTTATTCATTAATGTATTATACATTTTTGAAAAAAATTGTTCAATTTGTCCCAAATTAAATTTCTAAAAAGCTCATTTTTTACTTACAATGAATTATATATAGATATATATATATATATATATATATATATATATATATACACACACACACACACTCACACAAATGTTCAGGTCAGGAGCTCCTGACCGGAACCGCCGTCCGGACCAAGGCGTTTGGCCGCCTTCCCGGTGGCTTTTTTTGATTAAATTTTTATGACATGTTCTCCATCAAGTCTAGTTTATCCACAAAAACATTCAGCCAAAAACTCAACCGGGAATGTCGTCAAATGATTTTTGCAAGTTAACTGGTCCGGAAAATACATATTCCGGACCAGTTAACTTGCAAAAATCATTTGACGACCTTCCCGATTGAGTTTTTGGCTGAATTTTTTTATGGATAAACTAGACTTGATGGAGAACATGTCATAAAAATTTCATCAAAAAAAGCCACCGGGAAGGCGGCCAAACGCCTTGGTCCGGACGGCGGTTCCGGTCAGGAACTCCTGACCGGATCATTACTCTCTCTCTCTCTCTCTCTCTCTCTATATATATATATATATATATATATATATATATATATATATCAACAATCAAAGTGATGTGTTGGCAAATGTGAAAACGGAAGTGTTGTAACTAAAAAGGAACGGAGAAAATGTATAAAAGAGAAACTTTTCGGAAGCATGCAGTTGGCCATGTCATTATTATATACTTCTAATTAAGCCAATTAATTTTTTAAGATGTAATAGAAAATACTGATCCAATAATTTTATGGAGAATATAAAAATATAGATAAATATGACTTATCTTTATTTAGGAGAATCACACAATGTGTATGTACTCCTTTCGTCTAAACTAAAGGTTCTTAATTTCATTTTTTGGTTATCCCAGTAAAAGTTCTCATTTTTATTTTAGAAAATAATTAGCACTTTTAATTTTAATAATAATTTAATCATCGAAGTATTAAAAAAATACATCTTTAAAACCACAATTATATTCGATGGCCCTATTATATTATATAGTCTCAAAACTATTTCGTAATGCATACTTGAATTATCGATTAAGAAAAATAAGGACTAATATATATCTTCAAAAACGTTGACTACGTCCATTTTTATGTAAATAAAATAATAAAGTGTGTAGTTAGTTTTGAAAAAAATCAATAAGCCACGGATGAAATTTAATAGATAAAAATAGGCATTGAGCATTTTCTTTTTTTGTTTAGGTAGACATAATTGAAAAGATGAATTTCATTTGGAATTATAACTCTCAATTGGATGCAATTGAGAGTTATAAAAATACTCTTTCCATTAGGAAATACATATTGGAAAATGTTTAGATAATTAATTAGTTGCAAATGCTCTTTTCATTAGAAAATATAGACTGCAAAAACATTTAAACAATTATTAACTTGGTGCATATATTTGTGTCTTTGAAAGGTACACTTAAGTCGATCTACTGATTCTATTATCGCATTCAATAGCCGATTTAGACTGGTGTAATGAACTCCATTGCCTCAAAATGGAGATGCTGAAGATTTGGTAAAGGTTGGTGTAATATACTATGTTAAGAAAGTGATTTTTGGTTGTCCAAGAGTTTTTGTTAATATCATTTTAATCAATTAATATATGGTTTATATTATTTCTTTCTCCTCTTCACAAATCTCAATTACACAGTTTTTACATACTCCCTCCGTCCCTGAATGTTGTTCCGATTGCGGATTACGAAGGTTGACCGACGATAAAGTTAAATGATCCCCGTGAAAACTCGGATTATTTTTAGTAAATAATATTTACATATTCAGAAACTACATTAAACCCGCTACAAAGCCTGCACAAAAAAAAACAATTTTCATAAAGTTTTGATACAAAAAGTAAGAGTTTAAGAGTGATTTAAGTTGACTCTCGAAAAGCGAAATGGAAGTAAATTTAGGGACAGAGGGAGTAATTATTTTTCATGTCAATCAACTTGGAAAAATTATCATGTACGGATGGAGTAATTTTTAAAGACACTTCGAATCTATTAAAGTCATAAACTTTGGTTGTTGTTTTAGCACAAATAACATTCGTACGTGTACTGTTTGGAAAACCTCTTATGTTTCTCTAACCATCTCGGCAGTAGGAGTTCAGGAGAACATTGACTTAGTGTGAAATCCCGATTTTGCCCTTGTGAGAATTATAACCGTACATTGCATAAGTAGTAAAAGTTCTTCAATTTTCAATGTAAAACTAAAATTTATTTGTTGGTTGATTTTAACAATTAAATAATGTCATTAAGGGTTTTCTTAAATTTGTATTTGTTACATTATTTTTTTTAAAGACGCTCACATCCACATAATCAATTTTTACTTCATCATTTATTTGATTGAATTAGAAAACATGACATGAATAAAGCTCATTGTCTCATATTGCCGTAGATGTCCAAAAACTTTAGTATTTTTTACAAAAGTACCGGGTCCTGTGACTATTGAATTAGATATCGACATCTTTTTTCAGTAACATGGGCTCTTTAGGTGTCATGGAGCACAAGTGGCACCATTAAATGCTTTTCTTACATTCTACGTACCACAATAAAACTAAAAAAAATAAAACATCTTTCACCCAAGGAAAAAATAAGATTGCATGTGTTAAAATTTTCTAAATGCGCATTTGTCTTAGGATGTTTTTTTGGACTGAAACTTACTGGTCAGCTCTGGTCTGGTCTGGTAAATGTCTGGTCTTTGTGTAATTTATAACTATGAAAGTCTAGTCCGGTCTGGTCTGATTTGGTTTGATCTGGTCTAGGACTGGAAACAGTCTAAAAGAAAACATCATTAATGCTATCTCAATTTTGTGTTCACCTTTCTTATTAAGGATATTTTGAATTGAAATCAATATTTTTTAATCAGATCTTAACATAGTATATTACACCAACCTTTATCAAATCTCCAACATCTCCATTTTGAGGCAATGGAGTGTCATTACACCAGTCTAAATCGGCTATTGAATGCAATAATAGAATTAGTAGATCGACTTAAGTGTATTATTAGGCTTTGATAGCTACCACTCCTTTCGTCTAAACTAAAGGTTCTCAATTTCATTTTTTGGTTATCCCAGTAAAAGTTCTCATTTTTATTTTAGAAAATAATTAGCACTTTTAATTTTAATAATAATTTAATCATCAAAGTATTAAAAAAAATACATCTTTAACACCACAGTTATATTCGATGGCCCTATTATATTATATAGTTTCAAAACTATTTCGTAATCCATACTTGAATTATCGATTAAGAAAAATGAGGACTAATATATATCTTCAAAAACGTTGACTACGTCCATTTTTATGTAAATAAAATAATAAAGTGTGTAGTTAGTCTTGAAAAAAAATCAATAAGCCACGGATGAAATTTAATAGATAAAAATAGGCATTGAGCATTTTCATTTTTTGTTTAGGTAGACATAATTGAAAAGATGAATTTCATTTGGATGCAATTGAGAGTTATAAAAATACTCTTTCCATTAGGAAATACAGATTGGAAAATGTTTAGATAATTAATTAGTTGCAAATGCTCTTTTGATTAGAAAATATAAACTGCAAAAACATTTAAACAATTATTGACTTGGTGCATATATTTGTGTCTTTGAAATGTATTATTTATAGATTATTTATAGATTTTTGCGATTGTCTCTTCTCTTATACAAAGATTTTCGTGAAAATTTTATTTCAAAGTCTTCTACTTGACACAACTACGTATGAAACCATTTCAATTCCAATATTAGATCCGAGCGGAGCATAATAAACCTGCACCAGGTCTCCTCATCTTGCCCTTGATGAGCTTTTCCAAGAATACATCCTTCAATTCCCCTCATCTTAGTTATGATAATGTGTTCTTCGAGTTTGCGTTGCAAAACGAGATTGAGAATGATCTTACTAGTATTAATCATTATAATCAATGAGAACGTACTTATTTAGTTTCAAAAAGTAATCCTTGTTCAAGTTTGTCTTGTTAGTTGTTACTAGAGAAATGGTCCTAGATAGGACCAAAAATAAGCTGATGTAAATAAATAGGACTTATTACTTTTTTTAATTCGTAAATAGGACATATTTGATGTGTTCAGACCTCTTTACCCTTCTATTTCTTTTTGGTTAATCTCTATCGGCTCCTTATATTCGTTCTCTCTTCTCGACAACACCGGCCAGGAACACACCAAAGGTGCGACGGATTTGGAGACTGACAATCTACAATTGGGAATCTGATCTTCTTTGGGATCTACAATCTTCTATGCATGGCACAGCACCAAAAAAACAAAGAGGGAGTTGAGCTGCAGTGCCGATGTAGTAAGACACGGCAATACGGCAGCGTTCGGCGGCGCCGACGGTGCGGCGGCCGTGGTGGGATGTGCTGGGGCGTTCTCCTCTCCCCTCCTTCTTCCTCTTCTTCTGTTCTTCTTCCTCTTCTTCTCGATCTCAGAATTTTGGTTAGATCTGGGAGTTTTGGTGGCCGCTAATTTCTAATCTGCTTTTTAAACTTTTTCAATTTCTCGTTTCCCTCCTCGTCCCTTCTTCGTGGTCTGCTTTCACCAATTTTTTGTTGACGTTTATTTCAACTAGTAATCTCACCCGTGCGATGCACGGTTTGAAATTTTTTTTTTCAAATTTATGTATGCTTAGTAATTCAAATCATACTATTAATTGATGACAACATCTATCTTCATGTAATACGACTATACATTAAAGCATCAAACGAAACACACTTATAATATTATGGTCACAATGAGATTACTAAGCATTACTTAAAAGATCAAAAACATCCAACAAATACGTTGAAACCATAACAAAATGTTCAAATAGGTGCCTCTACTATTTCTAGTATCCAAGTATGATATGATTTGTTTAAGTTTGGTTTGGTCTGAACTAAAATAAGTCTAAGTACAAACATATTAAGTAATATAGTGACTATGCACTTATACGAATTGCATTTTTTACACGAATTGCCCGGGTAAATTGGCAAATCAGGGGGTGTGCAAATGTGTGAAAGTGTGTTATGTCATTCTTGAATTATACTTGAATCTAAATTTGTGGGAAAATGTTCAAATAGGTGCCTCTACTTTTTTAGTATCCAAGTATGGTCTGATTTATTTAAGTTTGGTTTGGTCTGAGACTGAAATAAGTTTAAGTATAAACATCTTAAGTAATATGGTGACTATGATCTTATACGAATTGCATTTTTTACACGAATTGCCCGGGTAAATTGGCAAATCAGGGGGTGTGCAAATGTGTGAAAGTGTGTTATGGCATTATTAAACAATGCTCAAATATGAATTTGGGAGAAAATGTTAGTTGAGTCAGCATATGAAAAATAATGCTATCATTTAAGCACAATAATTTTTGAAACACATTCAATAGGTAGAATGTATAGTAGTTGTTAATTCAAAAATATGTACAACCATAGTGAAATTTATAGGGCGAAGTTTTACTCAAATTAGAAAAAAAAAACATACACAATAATGAAGTTTGATGTAAAATGAAATGTATTCAATACGATTTACGAAGTATCAATGATTGTGGAGTAGCACACAAATGTGTATAGTCTAACAAAATAGTAACACTCAATACAAATATAATTTTAAAACAAATTACATTCTATGCTTGACTTTATGAAATACTTATTTAATTATATAGAAAATTCTTGAAACTAAAGGCTTCCACTGTCATTGTTTGTAATGTGATTGTTTAACGCTCGACAGATTGGTTACTCCTGACACAACCACGTAAAATTGACAATAACTACAAATAGGTGTTTTCAACAACAAACCATGCAACACATGACACCAACTATTTTTTTATTTTATTTACAGTCATGACACAATAAGTCATGACTAACATTTGAAGGTGTTAAGAAATGATCTTCCTCCATTCACGCAACCTATATCATTGCGCTCACCTTCTTCTTGGATCAATAAGAATTGATTAATCACAAAATTCGCTGACTTGACCGACCTAATATCTTTAGACTATATTTTTGTTTTTGTTTTTTTGACTAATAAATAAATGAGGGATTGCAGTTGACGTTTTTTGGCGCGAACACTGTTCCTCAGAAAATCTTTCTTTTATATTTAAATGTATTTCAAAAGAAATTCAGCTCTTGAAAATTATTTTTCAAGAGCTAAATCGTTGAGTATATTGAGTAGATCCAAAAACTGAACCAAGGTATACATGCACTTTTTTTTTATATTAAAGAAGGGCACTTTTATTAAAACGGACCCAAAGATTACTAAAAGGTTACAGATCAGTGGCCTAATATAAAACTCAAAAAAAAACAATAAAGGCACTAAAATGAAGTAATTGGGCTGCCCAAAAAGATCCTAGGCTCAAATGAAGAAGCCCAATATCAGGGCACCGTTAGCAGATCCGAACATAATACTCCCAAGTCCCACTGGCTACGTGTAACCTGGGGGTATTATATAATTACAAATAATATTCCAAATTAAATAATAATTACTCTTGAGATTTTAATATTTTTTTGACATATTCGGGTATCTTAATCTTGTGATGAATCCAGATTCCAGGCCAAAAAATGTGCCGATGAGCCTATATATTGAACTGGGCCACTTCATATGATGCCTTTTTGCAGCCATAATACATCTCTTTTTTATGTACTCAAGGATGTCTGGGGGAGGGAGGTTGAGCACCCGGAAAAATTACGTCAATCTTATTTCTTCTTCTTATTCCGTATTAAACAATTTAGTATGCAAAATTAAAAGTTAGGGAGTATGAAAAAGTTGGGGCTAACCCGATAAATAAATCTAAAAACATCATCACACGATCTTAGTTTAATTGAAACCCGTCCAATTAAAAACAAATCCTAATCCTAACCCCCTACCAACCAATTTTATTCCATATGGGTCTTCTACTCGAATGAAGTGCCTTCAAAACATCTCACATTATCCCTTCCTCTTTTCGGCAACTTTTAGTACGTTTTACTTCTCTCCAACCAGCTACAAAAAATTAGATCCACATTTCCTCACCAATTCTCAAGCAATCTAACCACCCCACAAAGTCGCGGACATATGAGCTTCACCCATTCCACCCAAACCATTCATGGTAAGAATTTGGTGTTCTTGCATCGCCTGCCGGTTTCATCTATCCTCGGCGCTTCAAGTAGGCATCGGTTTCTGTCGAAGTGTCCTGTCCAGATGATAAACTTGACTACATGAGCATTTTATTCATTTATAGAGCAGAGGTAAGAAAGACATCATCCACACAGATGCATGTCTAGGGTAAAGTAGCTAGATTGTAGTCAATTTAGAGAATATGATCCCTCCCCTCCTCACAATCAGGTACCGAAGTTGATCTAACAGATCTGTATTTTATGTTAATTATTTTGTCTATTTTTAATTGCAACTTCTTTTATAAACAATTTCACTCTATTTCATTCCTAACGAATATGAAATTCTTTCATATTTCACTCTATTTAGGTTCACTGAAATTTCACTTAATAATTTTAGGGCTTTCAAAAATTTGACCTTCCGGATATACGGAGTAGTATCAATAATTCTAAAAACTATCAATCTCAAATTCTCAATGAACCTTACAAAAATATAATTTCGAGAGTTATATTTTTTAAACGTAATGAAATGACTGTAGCTGGAGATGTGTGTATCTGTCTGTGAACTCAAAAAGTTTTAAATAATTACTTGTGTAGTAAACTTTAAGTTTCCGGTGAGCTTTATCATTTGTAGAAAGTAAAATTTGTATGGTTTACTTTATTCTTGCTCTAATATACTTAATAATTTATGGACTTGTGTACTGTTGTCATTCTGTAGATTTGTTTGTAATACATTTTTATATTTTTTTAAATCTTCCATATAAATTTTGAAATAGATTACTTGACAAATCACTACAATAGTGTCTTTCATAAGTTCATATATCTATCGTAAATAATTGATTTAGCACATTCAAAAGTAAATATTGTCCTTCATCGAATGTCAATTTAGATGCAGAACTGAAGTTTCTTTAATATATGATTTTTAAACTTCATTTGTTTTTTATCCAAAAACTCCAAACTTGATTTTTTTGAACTGTGTCATCTATTTATAATTCTGTACAAATGACCCATCTTCAACAAATTTCTTGTACCTTATTGTGCTTGTATTGTTCTTACCTGAAAAGATCATATGAAATATTATACAAATAGGTGAAACTAAACGTAATAGATACCAAACATATTGAGAAACTATAGTTCTTTGCATAAATACGCACTTTTGACTTGTTGAGAAACTAAAGAATTTACACTTACTCTCTTGCTGCAGATGATTTGTGAGGAACAATTTGCCACAAATAGGAGGAGTTATTTATATTGGTGTTGTGAAGGAGTAATGCAGGGAAAATGCGAGCCAGTTGGTTTCCATACTGCACAGTAGATTGTCAGGGAAAAATATTTGTTTTGATATTGAAGATATTGAAGATATACTACGTATCTTCGAATGAGATACATTAAATCGGAATCACTATGCCCACCTCCACTATTGACCAATAGAAATTTTTCAATCCAAAAGTTGCTGAGTCGCCCAAATAGTGTCAATAGTCCTCACCTCCCATATCAACCAATAGGAATTTTTTTAGAACAAAAAAAGTAATGGTTTGCAACTCAATTATTTCACATTATTTAGTTTTTATTTATCTTAACAAAAAATAAATAGTATCAATAGTGCTCACCTCCCACATCAACCAATAGGAACCGACGAATACCAAAATTGTCTAAAAACGTGACCTCCAATAGTTTTTGCAAATATTTAATTTTCATTTATTTTCTAAAATAACCAAATGAACCATTGATGTTGACAGTTTTCAGCGGGAATACTATTCACAAAAAAACTTTGCTTTTATATTAGAATAGATGTCTATAGACTATTTTCAATCCACTTTTGCTTTGAGATCCTTTTTTTCGTTTTTTTATCTTTTGTTTTTTCATTTTCTTTTACAATTCAATATAAATAATAATTTACTACTTAATTTCTTTTAAAAAATAGTTTATTAAAATAATTTGTGACATGCTTTTCAGTATTTGTGTCTAACATCTTTGGAGCCATTTCCGAATTAATTTCTTTAATTGTGAGAGTATTAGTATTAGTTTCAACATCTTTGGATTCATTTCAAAATTGTGACATTGTTTTTACTACCTCCGGTTTTTTTTAATCTTCACAGTTTGACTTCACACAAAATAAGGAAAGAAATTTGACTTTACTGTAGAGTACACTGTTGAGGCACTGTTTGACACTGTTTGGCACTGTAGAGACACTGTTTGACACTGTTCGGCACTGTTTGGCAC
Organism: Cuscuta epithymum; assembly: GCA_945859915.1. Lineage (NCBI taxonomy): Eukaryota > Viridiplantae > Streptophyta > Magnoliopsida > Solanales > Convolvulaceae > Cuscuta > Cuscuta epithymum. The sequence continues at coordinate 4,609,540 of CAMAPF010000938.1, forward strand.
TGTTTTGATGTAGATTTCTTTGCCAAAAAAGGAAATAAGGAAGTGTGAAGTTTATTTTAGACCATCCCAAAAAGGAAAGTGTGAAGTTTATTAAAAACCGGAGGGAGTAGTATTTTGTCATTACCTTCAGTGGGACAATGTGATTGACGGAATCATAATTTCTGAAAAGTGAGAACTAATGTTGGACTTTGTGATATTCCATATTTTTTGACCTTGTAACATTTTTCTACATTTTCACAATGACATCGTCACTACAGCCAATGACGTCGGCATTAACGTTGTCATTATTATAATGCCATGATTTACGGCATTGTTATTGACACTTCCTTTGTCATTAGTTGAGATTTTGACGTTTTCCGATATGGTAACATTTTTCCAACATTTTCCACACTATTTTTAATATCATTGTTATTATTTGTTAGTTTGATATATTTTTTGACATTGTAATTGTTTTTTACATTCTGAGAATGACATTGTCATGACAGATATCGACATCAGCATTGTCATTGTCATTGCTACAATGTCATTATTTATAGTATTGACATTGTCATTATTACAATGTCATTATTTATAACATTGACATTGTCATTATTTATAACATTGTCATTGTCATTGTCATTATTACAATGTCATTATTTATAACATTGTGTTTATTATGGAGTATTATTTGATGTTGTGACCTTTTATTGACATTATAGCATTTTTTTAAATTATAGCAATGCCATTGTGATAATGTCATTGTGCACACACAACTCCAATCACAATGTCAATAACGATGTCATTGTTTATAGCATTGACATTGTCATTATTTGACATTATAATATTAAAATAATACTGTAACAATTTTTAAATATTTTTTAGAGTGACATTGACATTATTACAATGTCATAGTTTATAGCATTGACATTGTCATTATTTGATATTGTGACATTTTCTTACATTTTGACATTGTAATATTTTTCTACAATTTGACAATGACATTTTCAGGATAATCATTGATATCAACATTGACATTGTAACTTTTTTAACTTATAAAATGTGATATTTATTTCCAATTATCACAATGATATATTGTTTAATTTCAGAATTGACTACAAACAACATTACAAAGATAAATGACCAATTAAATGAATCATAGAAATATTAATTAAAAGATAAATGTACTGGTACAACTTAAACAAAAGAACAAACTGAAAAGTCAAAGGAAAATTACATAAAACAGAGAAGAAAAGAAACAAAAGCAAAAGCCAAACGAAACAAAAACAAAAGCAAAAAGGAAAAAAGGATTCTGGCAAATAGAAAGGTGGAAGCAAGTCGGCGGAAAATAAAAGCATTCCGGTAAGTAAAAGCATTCTACGGAAACAAAAGTTTACGCCCAGCGGAAAATAAAAGTAGATCGGCCGAATAAAGAAGACAGGTAGAAGAAAATAAGATCGGAAGAAAGGAAAAAGAGAAGAAAAGAAGAAGACCAGCGGCAGAGTACTCCGGCGACGAGTAGTAGCAGAGCACTCCGGCGACGACCCACGGCAGGTCACTTTGGCTACGAGCTGCGGCATACCGGCAGCGAAAATCGCACATCTGCAATGGGCACCGAAGCGAATAATTACTCCAGGTGTTCTCCAATTGCTTCCTCTTCGACGGCAAAACATGGGTGGATGTTTGTGTTCGCAGCTGTCTTACGAGTACTAAGGGTATATTTGTCCCTTCCGTCCAAAGTTAGTCCTATTCAGGATTTAAAAAGTTGGAACTCCTATTTAAGTTCTCGGCCTTTGTTTTAGTCCTATTTAAATCTTTATCCCTTGTCACTACGACTACTTCTGTAATTCTTTATTTTGGCCTATACCACAAAGCTTAAATCAATCATATCAGCGGCTAAATTCCTCAACCAGATAGAACTATAGAAGGAAACGATGTAACCCAACTTGCTTGATAATTAACCCACTTTAAATTAAGTGTACTTAGATTGCCAACTCGGCCACCTTGTGCTCCAACTTTCGAGTAACAAAGTTGTTTTATTAAGATTCATTTGCTGTTCATCTAAAAAGTTGTATACCATATATTCGCTTCACTTTGTTGGCTGAGCGACATTGAAAAATACTCGGCCTAATCTCAAATACACGTATACTAAGGATCGGAGGTATGAAGCACTGAATATTTTTAATCCCAAGGCACTAGAGTAAATGGATAAATTTGTTTACCAAATAGGGACGAACCGTATATATATATACATCATAAAAAGAAAGTGAGAACTTTATTTAAGAACATTCATAATTAAAAGGAAAGTGAGAATGTTATTTAATAACCCAGACCATTGAAATTGAAAACATTAATTAACCACGCTTCTACATTAACCACGCTTCTACATTATATTGTTCAAAATAAGTAATTCATGTTCAAATTTTGAACTTAAGTTACCACAGCAATACGTTGTAGTAATGGATAGTCATATTTATGTAAATAAGTTTTATTTTAGTAATATTCTTGTAAAAAATTCTAAGATTAAAATGGTTTAATATACTTTATTTAGCTAAAAGTAAATCCATTTTAAATATCAATCTCAATAGATTCAATCATTCCAAACGCTATCAATTATGATATTTTGTTATTTTTTACTACGTATTATCCTCGGTTCTTTAATTCTTGCAACAATTTGACTTTCACGTTTGCCAACACACAACTTTGACTGTAATTATATTTAATTATGTATTAGTAAACATTATAAAAAGTTAATATTGTTGGGTGTGTTTCGAAAAACAAAGAAAATTAATTAATAAAAATTAATTAAATAAAATTAATTAAATAAAATGACTTAAAGAAAAACAAGAAATGAGATGAAGCAGAATAAGCCAAAGCTCGTGCTACGCACGATTTCCTTAAAACGTATTTGTTGCCTCCCGGGATGAAACTTGTATATGATTATATTCGATAATTTATCAGTCGTACGATATTTGTTACACCGAGACATGGGAACATGAGACAATTATTAGAAAATGGAAGTGTGAATCCATACAAATGACATTACATTTCAAAGTTCAAATGAAGTTTTACGGAGTACAATATTTGAGCCATACGAGTACAAAAGTTTAAAAATCAAATATGAGTAAGAGAATATCGAGGAATTTCTACATAGAGGGATTTAGAGGGAGGACCAATGGTCCCTATTATCAGCTTACTGTATAGAATCACATTATTTTCAAATAACTTTTGCTATTTTAATAAAATACTCCCATATATTTCAATAGATCCAGTCAACCCAACCATTTCAAATCAGAATTTCATTAATTTCAGCGAATTTAACAAATTTAGTTAATTTAGATGTTAGCCACCGAGCTCATTGATTATTACTTATAGTGATAAGAATAAAAAAATTATTCTAAATATACGTAAAAACGTTACGTTTTTGAATTCCAAAATATAACTGTTATGTTTTTCTTATTTTAATGAGAGTAATTACTATCTGTTTTAACATTATCAAATTTTAAAGCATGACATTGTTTTCAAATTGAGCATTAGTTATTCATGTTTAGGAATAAAAACAAGTACTCCCTATTTTAGAATTGCATCCTGTTTTTTTGGCAAATAGAATTGCAAAACCTTTTTACTAAATTCTCCGTAAGAATGATTAGGGATTACTAAAATTAAAAGTACATCTCAAATTCTCACCCTTTCCTAGATCAGATTGTTGGTGAAGTCCTTTCTCAAATTTGTCCCCGACGTTGACGGTTGAACCAATTAAGCAACGTGATTTTCTCCTTCACCCAGGATTTTTGGCCGTACACGTGTAACATGCTCTGGGATATTTGTCTCTGTCTCTCTCGGTGCCTCTCCCAAATTGCAATTTGGAGGGAGTGAGGGACCATTTATTGTTTTAATAACGTCAGTTTTGAACTAAAAGACTAACAAAAAAAAATACACATGAATTATCAATAATGGAATAAGCACGTAAAAATGGTCCTTATAACTTGAATATATGTAACTTGTTGTTGTTGTTATTCCCCTAAATAAAAGTCCCCTTATTTAGTAAACAAAACAATACAAAAAAATGCCAAACAATGTCAAACAATATTCAAACATTGTCACTTTCTTAAAATGTGTGAGACAAAAGGTGGCCTTTGTATAGGGATGGAGGGAGTATTTGTTTTTTGCACATCTGAAATCATATTCTTAGAATTCTACAAGTCACGTTTTACTTTCAATCTATTTAATGATTTTTTTGGCCATCTAATGAATATTGCTTAAACATTTAAGGCGAATGGTGAGTGAATTACATCTTAAAAGAAATTTGTGCGTTAATATGCAGCCAAGAAAATGTTTGCATTAAAACCAAACTACATCCTAAAACAAATACTACTACTTTCATCCCTTTTTATTTAATTAGTCATCTTTGTATTTTCCAATCAAAAACAATAAATTTTGAGTCATATTTACATAGACAGAGCGCCCTGGCGGCTTTAGGGTGGTAACAACGATGTTTGGAGGCCGGATTGGGCGTCAAGCTGGCAAGTGGATCTGGCGGCGCAACCTTGGGCGGTTCCCTAGGGTTACTATTCGGAGACACTTTTCTCTTCACGACTAACTTCTCACTTTTAAGGGTATGTTTAAGACTTGAGTTTTGGAGGGGCTGGGAAGGTTGACAAGGATTTATGACCCTTCCTTTCATGTCTGCGAGTTTAAAAATATGAAGGAGATGATTTTGGAGGGTTTTTTGTAACCTTCTAAAACCCGCTAAATGCTAAAAATTGACAAGAATAATTCCACCTTTTACCGTTCTTCTCATAATAATCTCACCTTTACGTAATTCCAGAATAATCCCACCTTTGCACCCTATCTTCTTTTGTTGGACCCTGACCGGGGGATGACTTGCTATACCCGGTTTTTACCCTTTCTTTGAAAACCTTAAATAAATAATCCCACCTTTCACAAATATGCTCAAAATGGTCGCATGTTAGTCTCATTTTGTCTTTTTTTCCCCTAAAATTTTTCTTTCTTTATTTTCATTCCTAGACACTTTTTTTTATTTCTTTTTCTATCATTTTATTCTTATTTCTTTTCCATTTTTACTATTCTATTTCTCACTCTATCAGAAAAGATTTTTTGTTGTAAAATTTCTCTCCAAATTAGCTCTTTTTGTAGTTTTCTTTTTCTTCTCCTATTTTTATTTCATTTCCCTTTTTATGTTTTTATTCTCAATCATTTGTTCTTATCAAAGATCTTTTTCCCACTTTACTTTCTGTTATATATTCTTTTTATTGTCACTTTTCCCGTTCTTCTTATTACTTTATTTATGTTTTTTTCTTTTTTCTTCTTTTCTTTATTCTTGTTATCTTAATTTCACCATCAATATTCTTTTCTCTACTCTAAAAAAAACTCTCAAAAAAATATGTTTATCTCCTTTATTCATTATTTTATTTTTCTAAGTAAATTCACCATTAATTCCATCAATTGTGGGAAAACCTCTGTGTGATAAAAAGATTATGAAAAATAAAACATTTGGGAAATGTAAAGAAAAATAAAACATTAGGAAAAATGTATTTTCGTCTTTAATTTTTGCTAATATTTTATTTTTCTTTTAATTTAAATTTTCCCTATTTTTTTGTCACATGGAGTTTTTCACCTAGTTGATGAAATTAATGGGTGGACTTGCTTAGAAAAATAGGATAATGCAGAAAGGCAAAAAAAATATATTGATGGTGGAAATAAGATAATAATTAAGAAGAACGAAGATAAAAACATAAAAAAAAGTAACAAGAAAAAGTTGGAAAGTTGAAATAAAAATAAAATATAACAAAAAAGTAGAGTGGGAAAAATATCTTTAATAAGAAGAGAATGACCAGATGAGTAACATAAAAAAATGAAATAAAAATAAGGGAAGACAAAGAAATTGACAAAAGGATCTATTTGGGAAGGAAATTTTACAAAAAACAACTCTTTTAATAGAGTAAGAAATATAATAATAAAAATGGAAACGAAACAAGAACAATAGGACAGAAAAAAGAATAAAAAGTGTCTATTTAGTAGTCATCTCATTAATAGTCATCTCTATATAATAATCCAACCTTTCACTGGAGCTTTCACTGGAGATGACTCGAATAGACAAGAATATTAGTCTAACATTCATAGAAATGTTAGTCATTTGTTCTTGTTTCGAGTCATCTCATTAGGTGGGATCATTCAAAATCTCTATCTCTTGGGATTTCCCAAAACAAATATTATATAGAGATGGGATCATTTCGAGTCATCTCATTAAGATTTGTTCTTATTATTTAGAGATGGAGATTTTGAATGTTAGTCATTTGTTCTTGTTTCGAGTCATCTCATTAATAGTCATCTCTATATAATAATCCCACCTAATGAGAATAAAAAAGTGTCTATTAATGAGATGACTCAAAACAAGAATGAGGATTTCCACTCCTTTCCTTCCCTTCCAATGACTAACATTCAAAATCTTTAATTTCCCTCCTCTTCCCTTTTCCATTTTTTGCACTAAAATGATGTAAACATCACATCATACAATATTTTATCTCCAACAGTTTGCACCATTTTCATCACTAAAATGGAATATTCCCTTTTTATTCTTTTTACTAACTTTTTACCATTATTACTTTTAATTATCTAATTATCATATATTTATCCCAGACCAGATCGGACCGGATCAGACCAGACTTGGGTAGTTATAAAAATACAAAGAAATCAGACCAGACCACATCAGTTCAGACCAAACCAGATCAGAGCAGACCATCAAATTACAATCCAAGTAAAAACATCCTAATTTGTTGTTCTAAAAATGGGTCAAAACTATAACAATCAAAACTTTGGGTCACATTTGAAATAAAAAAAATAAAAAGAAGATGGCGCAGGTATTGGTGTACGCCATATATGGCGTAAAGCCAAACCCCCTCACCCAAAATGGTGAAATGTTGAAAGGGATGGTGTAGCTGTTGGAGCAATTTTTTGACAAATCTACCATTTTGGTGTATGATTTGGTGATTGTTGAAGCTCTTAGTCATGAAGTGCATACATGATACATATAGCCTCTTTTAGCATTGATTTTATTTCTTGGATTGGATCATTGAAGGTTTATCCAAAAAGAAACTCGAAACAAGGTAAAAAGAAGTACTGGTTCCTCCGTGGCAAATCAAAAGGGGCATGGTAAGTTTACCACAATATAAGAGCCTCCTCAGTGATCATATTTTTCAATTTATCACCTTTTTCAACTTATCAGGTTTATTAGCTAACTTTTTCGTCAAACACCTAACTTTTGATTTCGCGCACAAAATGGCGAATAACAAGAAAAAATAATGTTGAAGTTACTTTCCTGGCTGTATTGGTTGAAGTTTCTGTAGAGTAGTGGCGGATCTTGTACATTAATTTAAAGGTTCAAATTTATTTTATAAATTTGGGGTGCTCATATATATATATATATATATATATATATATATATATATATATATATATATATAAATTTTTGCACTAGTACTCATATACATGTATTTTTACACTACTGATTAAAAATTTTGGGTGTTCACATTTACACTTGAACTAGCACAGGTCCACCAGTGTTGTAGGGGATGATTTTAACTGTTTTTATATTTTTTTTGCTTTATATTTTTTAAAAAATATTTTTTAAATATAATTTTTCATAAATCAATAGAATCAATCAATAATTCAGTCACTTTAAGTAGAACTTCATAAATTTCAACAAAATCATTTAATACATCAAATTTGGGTTTTAGCAAACGGCTCTAAAATGATGATTAAATTATTATAATTAAACAGTATACCTGTACAACACGTACACACCAAAAATGCATTTCAAACAATTTTTGTGCATTTCAAACAATTTTTGTGCCTAAGAGGCAAAATTAATGAAATGAAATCGCATTTTCTATTTTTGATGTCAATAAATAATAAAGAATAAGAATAAACCAGTTATACTTGTATGTGATAAGTTTGTTTGATTTTACACAAAAGCTAAAATTATTCATCATTTATTAGTTATTAGTTTATTACTACATTCATAAAAAAGTATACACAGAATAAAAAACGGCTCTCTTCTGGGGAATCTGGGGATGCGATAGAGTATATCTTACGCTAGGCTCATCAAATCTCTAAGTTTTACGGAGTATGTGATTGCCTTGTGCAGCTGGAACAATTGCTGCAGTTGTTATACCGTATGACCGGTATACGGTGAGCACCGTATACCAGCATACGGTTTTAGGAATCTTTGAAAGCTCCGCATGAAGTATTAAAATGATAGTCGGTCTTATTATTTATTTATTTATTTCTCTTATTGTTAAAAATTATAATAACTTTTTCATTTGTAATCTGATTTTTATAAAATTTATACCAAAATTTTTTATTTTTCATGATCTTTCAAATGAGACCAATATTGCCTATGTAATTTTAATATATTATCGAACTATTATATTAACCTATGTCAAATATGTAATTTTACATGTAGAAATATGTCCTCACGTTCAGGCAGGCAGAATGCAACTCGTGTGTATAAATATGTAACTCTACATGTAAAAATATGTAACTTTACGTGTAAAAATATGTAACTCGCGTTCAGACAGGTCAAATACAACTCGTGTGTATAAATATGTAACTCGCGTGTATAAATATGTAACTTTACGTGCAAAAATATGTAATTTACGTGTAAAAATATGTAACTCGCGTTCAGGCAGGCCAAATGCAACTCGTGTATATAAATATGTAACTTTACGTATAAAAATATGTAACTCGCGTACATTAAGATGTAACTCGCGTACAATAAGATATAACTCGCGCAGAAGAAGATGTAACTTCATGATATATTATCAAATGTAACTTCAAAAATCAAAATAAACAAACTCAATGTCTTAAAAACCTCTAAAAATATATAAAAGTGATAAAAAAAAGTTATAAAAAGTTTGTCCATATAAAAAATATAACAAAAAGTGTATGAATATAAAAAGTATATTAAAAAAAAGTATATGAATATAACGACGAAGACAACGAATTCTGAAGCAACGGAGACGATGATGATCTGTGGCACATGCGATTCCGACCGGAAAGACAATGAATGAAGAAAGTTATGAATGACGGCAAATCCAGATCCATATCCATGGAGGCAGCTATGGTTGGTGTGGTGGCAGCAGTAAGTTTTTGGTGGCCGTGTGAGGCAGAAGGGGTCGCGATGGGCATCATTGGTGGATGGTGGGGCTGGTGGGTTGGAGGCTGGCTATGGTTGGTTTGGTAATGTCAAGATTGGGGGTGGGCAGTGGCACACGCCGGAGGCGACGACCGCGGTGTCTTCGGTGTGCGGCTGAGGTGCCAGTGTGGCGGACAGGCGGTGCAATTAGAAATTAAGTCACGTTGGTAGTTTGTTGTCATTATAACTGGGCGAAAATGGTAACTGTCACTACCGTTATTCATTGTCGTTGTTGCCGGCGGTAGTGGCCAATGGTTGTAGTCATTGTTGCCGCAATGGTGCACGGCGGCGGTGTAACTGTGGTGCTATAACCGGCTGCCGGATGGAGTCACTGTAACTGGCCGCCGGAAGTGGTCACCGTAACTGGCCGCCGGAGGTGGTCACCCTAACTGGCTGCCGGAGGTGGTCACTATAACTGTAACACCCCCATTTTTCCCACCAAAATAAATTAACATTTTGAAATGAAAACATCTTTATTATAAAACATATTTAGAATACAGCGGAAGTCTTTAATGGAAAACAGGTGTGTCACCGCCACACTCAACCTATACATGATTGAGTGCACAGGCTATCCACCATAAATTCAAGTAGCCATCAAATAAAGCTTAAAACAAGTTTATGGATTACAAATTTAAACAACAATAATTAATCAAACGTGTGCAACTAGCGGAACACTCGGGCAGCAAGTACATCAATCTTCATAATCATAATCATCTGTACAATAGAGCAAAGAGAAAAAGAGAAAAGAGACAAAAATTAGCTTTAGAGCTAAGTAAGATTCCACCCGAACCCGTAAAATAATATAATTTGGAAAATAGGTTTTTGTATATATATATATATATATATATATATATATATATATATATATATATATATATATATATATATATATATATATATATATATATATATCGAAAAGTAGTCTCTCATATTTCCAAAATGGTTTAATGTCATAAAATAGTTTCCACAATAGATAAGATCATCTTTCAATTCCTCCAAAAGTAATACTTTAGATTCTTTTAAGAGTGGGCGAAACTCAAGATTCCTCGAGCCCAATGAGTCGTTGTTATCTACGACTCATCCCGGAATTCCGGCTCCCACCGACCACCAATTGGAAGCTGAATTTCTACCTTAAGTGTGCACACCCTCTAAAAGGGATTCCAAGCCCTCCGAGTAGTAAGAAACCCAAGTAGGCAGGATGTTTTCTACCACCTACTCACAAGGGACATTGTCCAAGGGTAAATTAGGTAACTACTACTACGACCACCAAAGGATCTTTGATCCTCAAATAAAAGCCCGGGATGTCTACCGGAGTATGTCTTTGCCGGACTGGTTACCGACCCAAATAAATTTCACCAAAAGTAGTAGTAGCCCTAACCACCCACGCCTCGTGTTTCTCTCGAGACGTAAGAATATATATTATGAAAACTTTAAGTTTTCCCCAAATCATTATTGTCACATTTTCTCAAAATATCCTTTGTAATAAATATAAATCCACCAATATTCTTTAATAAAAAGAATATACATTTAATCATCCATAAAAGGTAATAATCCACCAATATTCATATAGTCAGAATATTCGATCCATGTCAAACATATAATTTCCAATTCATAAATAGTTCACATAGTGCAAATATTGCATACATATAAGTACGAGGCAAAACATTTTGGTTGACATAGAACTTACCTTAAATTGCGATAATCTCCTTAATAAAATCTCTAGCTTGATCTTCACTTGAATTCTCCTTCTAATATTGATCAAAATTCTAAATCAATAACTATTCTATTATTTCGTTATTTCTTTTATATCCAACCTTTAATTACTTTAACTTCATAATTCCTTCTTTAAATATAAATATTAAATTAATAAATCTTACTAACTGTTTATTTCCAGTTCATTCTTATTATTTTCTTTAATTATAATAACCCAACTCGGTTTTTCTTAATTTGTTTGGTTAAATAGTTAACTAGTCCAATTATATTACTACATAATAATTTCATTATTTCGAATTTAGATAATCAATTTCAGTTCAAAATTCAGTTTACATAATTTATATAATTTATTTAATAACCCTTTTAATAATAACTTGACTTAGGCAATAATTCGAAATAATAATCATTAATGATAATCTAATCTCAATAACAACTTTAATTAGTTCAATCGTTTATTTATACTAACTAACCCAATTAAATTAATTTATCCAATCCTCCAGTTTTATTTATTTGACTCACTAATTTAATTGAACTAACTAAATCAAATAAATAAGTTTAATTATATCAATATAGCTAAATACGTTAATCTAATTCAATTAAGTCCAATAATCAAATTCTAATCTCGTTTTAATTTTCTATTTTTAATATAAAGTCCAGAGATGTTATCAAGTCTATAAATTAACTAATTTATCCATTAAACTAATTGATTTAGTTAAACTAGTCCAATGAAGTCAATTAACTAACTTATTAAGTACACATTACTTAATTAATTTGTTTATATTCATCAACTAATTTTTATGAGTTCAAATAGTTTAATAATTTATATGGAGTCCAAATCACTAATAATCAAGGATAATAATTATTAATTTAATCACGCTAATTTAATTAGTCAACTAATTCAATAATTTATTTATTAAGTCCAAATATAGTCATTCATTTATACTAGATAACCCAACTTTATTTTCTTTTCCTTATTTTATTACAAACATCATTTTTAGTCCAGAACATTATTTTCAATCTTAGTGATTTATTTATTTCACCATTAATATCAAAATTTCCTTATTTAATTACTTAACTAGTTTATATGGCTCAATTAAATTAAATAACTTAATCATCACTTTTATAAATTACTAATCATCCATAACTATAGTTTGGGTCTATACTAGACCTAGGTTGTCCAGATATTTATTTTAGAATTATTTCCTTTATTTATTCACTTAATTTCATATATCTATTAACCGGTTTAATTACAATTAAATATGCTAATTATAATTTTTATTAATTATAAATGGTCCCAAATGTCCTATTTAGTCATATATTTAATCTAGCTTTCACCCATATTTATTTCATAATTATTTTCGTCATTTAGTTAATTATTTACTAAATGTGTACAACTTGGCCCAATTACAATTAAATCAATTAAAAATAGCTAAAAATATTATTTTTCAATTATTCTTGGTCCGAATATGTATTTTTATACCAGGTATTTAATTTATATTTTTCCAGATTTTATTTATTTCATTTACTATTTTATTTTTAATTTTTTATTGAAAATGGGCCGAACCGGCCCAAATTCGCGACCCGGCCCAAGAAGACTGGGTTGTCTCCTTCCCAGCTTCTCCAGGTCGCGATTCCGGCGACCGGAATCCCGAAAACTTCGGCGAGCGATAACTTTACTTACAGGTAACGGATTTAAACGATTCAAGTTGCAAAATGATCCTGACGTCGAGGAGAAGCTCCGCCACCCCTATCTACGGCCAAATTTCCGCACTTGCTGAAGACCCATTTCCTTGGTTTGCAACTCCGGCGACCTCTAGGATGCTCCGGTGACTACGAATCGGTCTGGAATTTATTGGGAAATGTTCCTAGACCTCTCACGACCCTCCTCTCTTGTTTATAGGCAATTTCTTACGTAAATTTATATATGTGTATTTTTCCGGCGAGTAAGTATATATATATATTCTCTACTCGTTTTCTTCACTTTGTGGTGATTTAGAATGGGAAGGAAGCTGTATTTATAGCTGTAGATCGATCATTCTAGGCTGAATCATACATGGAGTGATTGGTTTGAATTATTTCTTCATTATTATTCAATATTATTATACATAGTATTATGAACATGCATGTGTAAATGTTGGTTGTTCTAATGCATTCTAAGTCTAGTCCGCAAGTTCATTGCATATATTATTACCTCTATTTGTATTATTGTGAACACCTATGTGTATGATTGTCATCCACAAGTTACATTTTATGTGTATATGTATATTATTACATGTTACAAAATGTCACTTATAATACTTTGATATTTATTTTTATTTACCTTGTCAGATATATTTTATCTGATTTATTTTTATTTTTATTTATTTTATTTTATTTTTTTTTTCCGATGCCACATAAGTGTTTAATTTTCATTGCATGTAGTGTGCGTATATTTTTATACACCAAGTATAAAAAAAAATATTTTGATCTTACTTTCATTTGATTTATCAGATATAACTTATCTGATTTATTTATTTATTTTTATTTCAAATTTTCAAGGTATCACAATAACTGACTCCCAGAGGTGGTCACTATAACTGGCTGCCGAAGGTGGTCATTACAACTGGCTGCAGGAGGTGGTCACTGTAACTGGCTGCCGGAAGTGGTCACGGTAACTGGCCGCCGGAGGTGGTCACGGTAACCGGCCGCCGGAGGTGGTCACGGTTACTGGCCGCTGGAGGTGGTCACAGTAACTGGCCGCCGGAGGTGGTCACTGGAACTGACCGCCGGGGGTGGTCACTGCAACTGGCCGCCGGAAATGGTCACTGTAACTGGCCGCCGGAAATGGTCACTGTAACTGGCCGCCGGAGATGGTCATTGTAACTGGCCGCCAAAGATGGTCACTGTAACTATAAGGATGATGTAACTAAAATGAAGTGTAAAAAGGTCAACATCTCTTTTATTGATTTTCTTGTGAGCATCTTTAGGACTGTGAAGCGTATTGGAGCTGCTGGGGGATTGAAACATACGTAGCAACTATCAAGCTTGATGCCTATTAACCAGCGGGGCAGCAGCCAGCAGGGGTATATATGACAATTTCATCTCAGTTTTTAAAATGAAGCAAGCGGATGGTATGTTTTTGGGAAAATATTAAAAGAGTTCTTAATAAGTCGAAATGATTGGGATGATGCATCACATGTTAGTGATATTGTTTTTTGTTAATATCAAGGTTGACTCTTGGAAGCTTTGATTGTAGTATTGACCTTTGGTGTTGGAGTTTTGGACTTTGAAGTTTGATGTGGCTCAAAAACTAGCTCTTAAAGAAGGTAGATGGAAAAAATGCTCTTCTCAAGTATAGGAGAAAAAAGAATCTTTTAAACTTTCTCACACCTAAACTCCTTGGGAACTTTTGAGCCTATAAATATGAACCACTCTTCACTTAGTATTAAAAGGTGAATGAGAAGAGGGGAGCTCTCGCGCACACAAGAATTCCGACTTGTAGTTCATAATAAAAAATTCGCACCCCCCCTACGCGGGCGACCTGCGGACACGATAGTCGTAAAATTCAGCGGGTCTCAAAAGACAAATTTGCCCCTCTTTTCTTTCTTTTTTTTAAACTTTCTTTTTCAATACTAGACTAGCTTAACTCAGTTTTTTCTAAAATATTATGATAATAAAATAATGAATGAAAAATCTGTATAAAAGTAATTGAAAATATATTCTTATATTAATATTACTACCTCCGTCCCACTATGTTTGAGACAAAGGGGTGTGGCACAACTTTTAAAAAAAGTGGAATTGTGTGATTGGTATTGAGTTGATAAAGTGTGAATAAAGTAAGAATGAATTGTAACCACCCAAATATTACCAAATATGGTATGGGACAAACTTAATGGGACAAACGAAAAAGGTAAAACGGGACAAAGTTAGTGGGGCGGAGGGAGTAATATTTTATCGTTAAGCTACTTTTTTCAGTTCTGATTTTTGTGTACTTGGTAAATTTATAATCCATATTTTTTATTGTTTAGGGCTCGTCAAATCTTTTTTTTTTTGTTGAAAATGAGAAAAGTGTGATTTTTTGAATAACATTATTTAACATTAAATTTTCATATTGAAAATAGCTTTTCTTTGCGATAATATTAAAAATAGCTCTAAAAAATTAAAATAAAGAATAAAAAATCAAATTGCCCTTTTCACGCATAAACCACATCTAATTTCGCCTAAGCTCCAAAGGCTTAAGTCTTGGCCGTGCCACCTCGACACGTCTTACCCCTTTTAGAACATTGTAGGTAATACGCTCAATTTCTTTTAGTGTAAAGAAGAAAAAGGAAGTAAGATAAAAGTAAAGAGACGGATGGGACAAAATGAGGAAAGAAAGTCAAATAAAGTGAATTAGTTTGATACTTTGATAAAGGGAAAAAGGATGAATTGTGATTTTAAAAATGAAATATCCCTATTCATTTTTAAAGGATCTTTCTATGATAATCTTTTTTTTTTTTTATGGAAATCTGATCTATGATAATCATTAGTTGACTAAAATAGTAGTAATACGGAGTATATTTTGATTCTATTACATCAATCATGACGCTTTAAAAAAACATCAGTTATGACGCTTCTGCGAGCCTAGCTCACACTATATACTCTTGTAGTAGTGGGTTAGATGAGATACTACATTAAACAAAATTGGAGAGAAAACTACATTTTCGTAGAGGGCCTGCAAAATGGAAACTAAAAAACAAACATCCATGCACAAGAAAGAAGAGCACACCATTCAACAAGAGCCACCTACAGGTATAAAATAACGTTGCATTATTTAACGAGTTTCTATAGTTAGTACAAAGTCCTTTAAAAAAATAGTTAGTACGAAGTAATTTATTTCAGGCATTATATAAAAAATGACTATTACGTAGTAGTAAAAATCGGTGATGTTTTCAAAAACATGATTTCAAAAAAGTAAAAGCTTTCTTTTCATTAATAGAAAAAATGAAAAATAGTTTTAAATATTTTGTCCTTTCTTTCTTATATATAGTACGCGTAGTTTTAAACTAGTTAATTTTAAGTTGAACTGTTGAAGCACTTGTCCGAATACAGTACTACCTATGTAGCACCGATACCGGTACGCGGAAACGCGGAAACGCGGAAACGGGTACGGGGATACGTCAAAACCAAAAAAAGTAGGATACGGATACGGGGCCATATTTATAAATATTAAAAGTTATGGGGGTGTATTTACAAATATTAAAAGTTATAGGGGTCTATTTATAAATATTAAAAATAGATTTTTTTTGAATACACACACACACACACACACACACACAATATCCTATGATGTCTACCCATTCATTGCATTGAAGCATTTTCCTTTTTCAAGATACTTAGTAATAAATTCATAATATTTCTCATATACACTAGTCATCTCGAAATATAAATATAGTCAATAAGTCATTAATTTAAAATGAGAAATAAGTCAAACAACTACAATCTTGAAATTAAAAGTGCAAGTATCCAATTCGGAGTATGAGTTAATGACTTAATTCGGATATAGCCATATAGGCCCATTATTTGATTACCAAGTAAAATGTAGTTTTAGATTTTCATTTTTGTTTAGAATTTTATTAAGTAAATTTTGGTATTTTTTTTAAAAGTTGATACGGTATCCGTCAGGATACGAGTATCGGAAACTTTCAAAAAATTACAAAAAAAAATGGAAACTTTTAAAAATTGCAGATACGGCCCGGGAACGTACGGTACGGGTATCCTAGAGTATCGGATACGGGAACGTATCGGATACGCCGATACGCTACCCTAGCAAAGTATCCGTGCTTCATAGAGTACTACTATTTTAAATCTCTTTAGGATGTTTTTAATTGGGCTAGTTTAAGTCTCGGATCACATCAGACTTACTCCCTCCGTCCCATTTATATTGTCCCGGAAGAGGGTGACACGGTTATTAAGAAAAGTGGGTTTGTGTGGTTAATATTAATTGATAAAGTAAGAATGATTTAGAGCCACACAAACATTGCCAAATATGGTATGGGACAATATAAGTGGGACTTCCCAAAAAGGTAAAACGGGACAAAATAAATGGGACGGAGGGAGTAATAAATAAGATTAGATTAGACAAATTTAACAAACAAGACTAGATCAGACCAGACATCGATAGTGAATATACATAAAAAGAATACTCTGTATGAGATAAAAACAAAATGAGAAGATGAAAAGAATAAAGAAGATACTACCTCAGTCCCCCCTAAGTTTGGGACAAGAGAAAGTGGTACAGTTATTAATAAAAGTTGGTTGATGTGGTTGATATTGAATTGATAAAGTAAGAATAAAGTAGGAATGATTTAGAACCACACAAACTTTACCAAATAATGCATGAGACAATCTTAGTGGGACGGACCGAAATGGTAAAATGAGACAATCATAGCGGGACGGAGGGAGTAAAAGAGAGAGAAAAAGGGAAAATATACATGAGCAGTAATAAGTTTTTGAAACTAATCATATTATTATCATTAATCAAAGGGAGAAGGGTCAGATAAGCCCTTGAACTTGCATAAAAATGGTCAAATAAGTCTTTACTGTCCAGTCGTCGCCATTTGGGGCGGTTCCCGGTAGAATTTTTTGATGAATTTTTTTTTATCATCTTACTCAATAAGTCTAGTTTACTCATACCACATTTCAGCTAAAACTTCAATCGGGAAGGCATTCAAATTAATTTTTGAAGATAACTGCGTAGTTAAAAGCACAGTTATCTTCAAGAATTCATTTGAATGTCTTCCCGAATGAATTGTTAGCTGAAATTTGGTATGAGTAAACTAGACTTAATGAATAAGATGATAAAAAAATTTCATCAAAATATTCCACCGAGAACTGCCCCAAATGGCGACGGCTAGACAGAACCTCCTATTTGACCCTTTTCCCTTAATCAAATTTCATTCAAATGTTGGCTTACTTTGTGACACGCCTACGTAGTACGTACAGTCCTACACCACTTCATGATGTGCATACATATCCTCTTTTAGCATTGTTTTTATATCTTGGACTGGATCATTGAAGGGTATCCAAAAACAAACTCCGCATTGGGTAAAAAGAAGTATTCGTTCCTACGAGTCAAATCAAAAGGGGGGAAATGCCGGCAGTGCTGGAATGATTGTGGGTAAGTTTACTGGAAAAATAAATTGATGACTAAAATAAAATAGTATACCTATACCCTTACAGCACACAAAAATGCATTTCAAACAAGTTTTATTGCCTAGCCCAATTTAATGAAATGAAATCACCTTTTGTATTTTTTTGTCAATAAATAATAAAGAACGAGAATAAACTAGTATACTTGTATAAGTTTGTTTAATATTACCCAAAAGCAAAAATAATTCATCGTTTATTACAGTTGTACATTCATAAAAATTATATATTATACATAAAATAAATTGAAAACGACTCTCTATTTTGCGGATGTGATAGAATATACTCCGTATTATATATCTTAGACTCCATCTTCAAATCTCTAATTTTTTATCTGATTGCCTTGAACAGATGTCCCGACTGCTGTTATTGTGTAACTTGGATCTGCGAGAAGTTATGCTACAACTCACAAAGTGCTACTTAAATCAAGCACGTATTGGGATTCTTCGGACCTGAATAAATGGTTCATTTCGATGATCTAATGTATTATCTTATGTGTGTGTGTGTAATCGTTTATAAATTTTAAGATCAAATTCGTGACATGTCCTTTTCGTGCTTTAACTTTTTGCTCTACAAAAGAGTGTTATTGATTATTATATTAATTGTGCTATAATGTTCTATCATGTAAAAGTATTTAATTACACGAGGTTCATTGTCCATATTTTATTGTATTTTATATTAATTATAGGAAAATTTATCTTTCAAGTCAATTTCCATAACAAGATAGTCATTTTTTACCATCGTATGATTAATTATGGATACATCAAATAAATAGTCCACATAAATATAAGGAAAATTATCATAAAGGCCTCACAAAAACGTGCGTAGTCAAAATACACAATTAAGCACTAGTACAAAATAAGCATTTTATAACTAACATTTAATATGAATTGGTTTCAAAAGGCAATAGTATGTTCATGCGGGTCTAATTCATTAAAATTAAATTATTCATCATTATTGCAGCTGTACATTCATAAAAATTAAATATTACTCCATATTATAAATAGAATAATAAATTAAGCACGACTCTCTCTCTTTTGGGGATGTGATACGATGTATCTTAGGTAGGGGTGTTTTTAGGGGTTTAAGTAGGTTATCTAGAACACCAGCCCGATTTATGGGGCCTCAGTTGTTTTCTTTTGGCAATTTTTTTTTAATCTATTATAGTATCTGTTCTGTTAAGGCTAACATCCTTGAACTGGAATGAGATTCGAACATGTGACATCCTCTTTAGAAGTGTCACAGTGATGCCATCAGACCACAAGGTACTTGGCTGGGGCCTCATATTTAAAAAACAAAACTATTAGTATTATATAGTGGTATTATATATTAAAATACACTTAGTAAGGAAGAAAAATATAGATATATTATTTTCTCCGCTGGTCCTTTTAGTTGATCTGATCTGGTATAGGATTGCAAATAGTATAAGTAAAAATATCCATAGAGAGAGAGAGAGAGAAGTGACACTGATATTAGTAATAGACTTTTGAATTCCAAAAAATGACACTGATATAGTATTGCTTGTGGCTCCAAGGCAAAGCCGCCCTATCACCACCCAATGCACTACTATCCCAATCTCTAGCACCCTTTTTAACATAAAAAGCAGATAAGTTACTAAATTAACACATTTAGAAGTTTTTTCGAAAATAAGTGTAAAAATGATGTAATATCTTCTCTGCAATTTTCATATTGACTAGGAAAAGCTTGTTTTGCCTTCTTTCAACATGAATCATGAGTCTGTTTTGTTTACCATAAACCTTCAGGGCTCCTCCATTTATGATTGCTTGACTTCGAGATTCATCAAGTTGTCCAAGGCTTATGATATTGCTTTTTCAGTTTTGGTATGTAATATACATTGGATAGAATCATGTGTACTGCATTTTTGCACTAGAATAACACTGATCCTAGTCCTTGTGTATCACCAAATCTTATTTTTCCATAAATTGAAGGATCAATTTCTGAGAAGTAACTTCTATTACATGTCATACAATTACTTGCACCTGTGCCCAGATACCACCGTGTTTCTGATTTGTCTTCCTTCTCCTCACCAAGTACTCTGTCCTGTTCTTGTGAGATGTGTGATTCAGTTAACTCACATATCTCAATTATCATCATAGCAGATTGATCACGCACCTCATTCTTTGCTAAATGTACCTCCTCTTCTTGGTCATTTGATGGACATTCAGATGCAAAATGTTTCATCTTTCCACTGGGATAGCATTTTATTTTTGATTTATCAAACTTCCTTTTTTGTTTTGGTTCATCATCCTCTCTGTGTGAAGCTGCATTGCCTTGTCCTCTACCACGACCCCTGCCTCTTCTGCTGTAGTTACTTTGGTCTCTGGTAGTTCTTTTCTGAGGTTTGATACATTCCCCAACCTCCCATTCTGCCCTAGTAAGTAGGACATTTTATTCTCCTCCTGCATTGTGATTATGCATCCTTTCTTGATGAGCCTGAAGTGATCCAATGACCTCTTCTGCTGTTTTGAGTGTTAGATCACTAAACTCCTTAACTGTAGATGCAATTTGTAAGAACTTTGGTGATGCTGCTCTTAAGGGTTTCTTCACAACTTGCTCCTCTTTAACAACATTACCAAGTCCTTTCGATTCGCTCACAATTATTTGAAGCTTCCCTGAAAACTCATCAACACTACCACTATCAGTCATCTTCATTGCATCAAATTATCTCCATAAGGATTGAGTACGTTCTGTTTTCCTTCACTTTTTCAGCACCCAAATTCATGCTTTTTAACTTATTCCACGCTTCCTTTGCAGTTCTTTTGGCCCCTAATTGGATTAGGGTGTCTTCTCATATGCCTTGGTAGATGGTTGTTAAGGCCATTTTATCCTTTTTGTTCTCTACATGTTTTGAGGATTCTACTGCATCCCATACTCCTTGGGCCATCATAAAAACTTCCATTTGATAGCCCATGATGCATAATTGTTCCGGGTAAGCATATGATATTTAAAGGTGACAGCTCCCTCCTTGTCTTGGATCTTCACACTTTATTTACCTTGTGTTGTTTCTCCCATGCTTCCTTCTCAGTTTGAAAAGAAGTGGAAACTATTATCCTTTGTTAACTTCAGGCTCTGATACCACGTGTTGAACACACTGCCCAGGCTTCAAAAACAATACACACTCAATATATTAAATCACACACACATTGTATTGATTCTAGCTATGAGCAAAGCGATTATCGCAAAGTGCTTTCTTGCTATATTAATGAGGAGAAAAATTCCAGTACAATCGGATGAAAAAACCTCCAACTCCACCTCCTACTTGATACACCTTGAGATTGGAGAAAATTTGTTGAGAAAACTAAGCCAAAAGAAACTCATACATGCATGTAGGTAGTTTTAAAACTAAAATTTATTTCTAGTATAAACCTTTTATGAACTTAATAAGATAATTAAAGCAACTTTGGATATGTAAAACAAGTTTAAACTAGGCTTTGACTAACAATAGTACAACACCAACATGTCAAATGCATCTAGCCGTACATACATGAACCCTATGGCGAGAATTACTCCAAGGGAAAATCATTTGATACGAGTGATCACCACACTATTAGCATTGATGACAGGGAAAGAAGATTGAAACAATAGAAACAAATCCCGATCATGTTTGATATCATTATGGAAGGGATTGCTATAAATTTTAACATTGAAGCCTTTTTTGTGTTGCTACACACATTTGACTCTGATCTGTCTCACATGTACTTTGGTCATTGGAATCAGCATGAATTGGCGATGCAAAAATTATAATGAAAAAGTGGGTAGTCATGAATTTGTAGATAGTAGTTTTGGTTGCCATCATATAGGCAAGTACAAAAACGATGTATACAGGATACTGTAGAGTATATTATTAGAAAGCAATGCAAGTGATTACAGAAAAGTACTCAGAGAAAATATATATGACTCCGTATGAGAATGTACATGCATATGTATTTATATATGACTCTGTAACCTGTATGAGAGTATTCTGTATTATCTGGCCATGCTAAATTCATGCAATCAGGCGGCCAAAATGAGTTGTACGCAAGTGACTGCGTTGTTCCGTGCAATCAGAATTGATGTATACCAGACGGATCTGGAAACTCGTGACATAATCTTTTGGTGGGATAGTATATAACCGTGAGAACATTTTCATTTATTTACATAACGGTTGCGGTAGTGGCAGACCCGATTCTAACATTTTATGGGCCCTGGGACCGTACAGATAAGGTAGGCCCTGCTAGAGACAACGCGTGAATGCTTAAAACTTTTTTATAACTATACGAAAAATTAAGTAGTGCAATTGTTACTTGCAATGTAGAATTTTGAAATAGTCAAATATGTTAAAGATATATCGTTTATGGAGTAACATTTTCATATTTCAAATCACGTTTTTAATAGAATGTAAGAAATTGCAAGTTTCTTAACTCTTGATATTATGATTTAATCTTTCACTAACATGAGAAAACCAAAAGAAATTAGTAAAATACTATCAATGAATCATGGTATTACATGACAGAAGTAAATGGAATGATTAACATTCGTGTATTAACTATTACATATATATTGTAAATATGTATACTTTAATATTCAAATCGTAGGAGTCAATATAGATGGCAAGCTTCTGTATCTCTTATTTCCTATTTTATTTCTTTTCGTTTTATTATACATACGTTAGCATATTAGAAGGACCGGATTTCTCTCCTTATTTGTATCAATGTATGATCGAGCAGCTTCAAGGAGCAAGAACAAGAATTCATTCCATTTTTAGCATGGTATCAGAGCAAGACTTAATATACACCTTCCCTTGTTCGTTTTTTCTTGGGAAAACTATCAAATAAGCCCCTGTACTATGCCGAAAAGGTCGATTAGGCCCTCATACTTTACAAACACTCAATTAAGTCCTAGAACTATTTAAAAAAATCAATTAAGCCCTTTTGATCGGTAAGTAACCGGTTTCCCGGTTAAATGGCGACGATGTGCTCGAACCCCAGCAACGGCGGCTGCCGGGAAACCGGTTACTTACCGACCGAAAGGGCTTAATTGAACGTTTTTTTAATAGTTCGAGGATTTAATTGAGTGTTTGTAAAGTACGAGGGCCTAATCGACTTTTTTGGTATAGTACGGGGGCTTATTTGATAGTTTTCCCTTTTTTCTTTCCACGCTACAGCTTAGCGTTGGTCTCTTTTCTTATTCTCCTTTTAGATTTTTTTTGCCGTAATACACCATGTTTGATTCAGACAGAGCCGGCCACAAGGCCAGTTAGCCAAGGCATTTGCCTAGGGCCTCTGATTTTTTTGGGGCCTCATTTTTGAATACACATAGTACTAGTAATATAGTGTACCCCATAAGGAATTGGACGGCCAAATCACTCATAGGAATCCTCACACTATCAAGTCACCGATCAACTGGTTAAGCCTTGACTTATTTAGAAGTACACTTTTTAGAGCATTTTATATATGATACATTTCTCTTGTTTTTTTTATCACCTCTTGTTATAGGTATTGTTTGTAAAAAAATGTAAAAAAGCGTTTTTCAGCTTTTAACTTAAAAAAAACAAAAGGGTGTTTTGAAATGATAAATTCTACTTAAATTAATCACTTTAAAGTCAAAAGCTGGAAGCAGGTTGGAGGGTGCTTTAAACTGCTTTTTACTTTTTTTATTCATAAAAAGCACTTATTTAACAAATATCCCGTACTACTAACTTTTATTTTTTCAGGAATCATATTTTTCTCATACACTAATAATTTTTACTATTATGCACTTTCTCAGAAATCACTTTGAATAATAACCTATTTAATTTAAAGTAAAAGTAATCGCAAACATTCACGTAGTCTTATGGAAGTCACCTTATATGATATGTGAACATTACAACTTTTCTGCCTAGGGCCTCTAATAAGCTAGAGTCGGCCCTGGATTCAGACACACCACACATCATGCATGAAGCATCACATCAGTCTATTTCTGCAGTTGTTGTTCCAGATTTTACACGCCGGAAAATCAATGACCCATCGTCACCCTTTTACCTTCATCCTTCACATTTTTTGGGACTCAATAACTGTGGGTGGCATTAAAGGGAGATGCAAACTTTCGTGAATGGTCCACATCAATGACAAATGCATTTAGAGCTAAAAGGAAATTGGGTTTTCTTGACGGATCTATTACACCGCCAATAGAGGGCGGCAAAGATTTAGATGATTAGCTAAGCGTGAATTCCATGCTTGTCGGTTGGATTATGACATCCGTTAATTCATCCTTGCGCTCAAACATTGGATATATGAAGACGTCATTGGAATTGTGGGATGATCTGAAAACTCGTTTTGATGTTGGTGGTTCCATGAAAATCCATGAACTTAAAGAGGCAATACGAGCATGTCGTCAAAAGGGCAAGACTGTAACTAATTACTATGGGCGGTTAAAATGAATTTGGGACGAGTTTGATGGCTACCAAAATATTCTTAAGTGTGTGTGTGGAGGTTGCGAATTCAATCTTGAAAAGAAATTTCTTTAACAAGTTGAGATCGAGAAGACACACGATTTTCTTCTTGGTCTTGATGGGGAGACCTATGGTGTCTTGCGGTCCAATATTTTGAGTGCGGTCCAATATCTTGACGGGAAGACCTATAATCTCTCTAAAATTTATCACATGGTCATCCAAGAGGAGCGACACTAGAACATGATGTGGGATCGAGATGAAAGAATTGATGCAGTTGCCTTTCCCGCTAGGGGTCTTCCGCGCTGAGAAACACAACATCTGGAAGGGAAAGAAAGTTGACGCGCATTTTCTGTAAAAGAGATGGACATGATTACGAGCACTGTTTCTACCGCACCGCTCATTTTCCTAAATGTTTGTTGGATTCGGAAAGCCGTGGTCGCGGAAGAGGAAGAGGATGACCAAATGAACGACCACCTTCGGGAAGATAACATATGAGAAGCGGGTCACAACCTTCATGTGATAATGTTCTCGCTGGTGCAATAAGACAGGGAGATAAAGCAAGTGGTGGTGAAGACTTTATTATAGGGATCACTGAAGAATTTAAATCTTTTTCATTTTTCAACCCTTTTGCCCTTTTGGGAGATATTGAAACATTCGGCGGAAGTCTTGATCTGAAGAGTGTGACACTTTATAGTAACAAAGGTTATGACCCTTTTAGTTGGATGAGAGATGGTTTATACAAGGTGTAGATGTGTTAGTCAAAATCAGTTTTCTCAAGGAGCAGGCTACTGATTTTTTAGAAGCAGGCTACCGAACTACAAGGAGAATGCTACCAAACTTTTTAGGAGCTGACTGCTTAATTTAGATTACTGCTTCCAGTGTTAAAGACATAGTACAAAAACTATTCTCTAAAACATTATTGGACTTTTAAGCACTGACTAAACACATATGTATGAAGGATTTAGACCTATTAAAATAGATCTCTTTGACGAATGAGGAATAAAGAACAAGGAGTTTGATACACAGCAAACTGGGTAGTTTACTGGACAGTGTTATGAGCAAGCTATTTTATCTTTAAAGAGTTGTGAAGGTGGGTGAGAATTGTAGTGTGTTGTGGGAACTGAGTATAAAAGGTGACACAAGATATATCCTGGTGCAGAGGTGGTGTAATCCTCCTACATCCAGTCTCAACCTATTTCAGATGGATTTCCACTAAATGAATATACCCATTACATTTAGTGCCCAATCTACCCTTGGCCGCAAGCATAGATTGTGAGATTTTTTACAAGGAATTTAAACACCATTCCAAGCTACTCAGTCCTCCAAGGTTTTTCACTAATGAAATTGACTTTCCAGAAGCTACTTATGTCTTTGTCCTTCACACACCTTCTGGATTTGATCACAAAGCCCTCCAGAATGTCTAATACTAGTCTAGTCTACATGATAAACTACCAACTTTCTCTAAAGATGTATATGAATTTGAGCTAGTCTAAGAGCTTAGGTGAGTGACGTGAGAACTAAAATGGTGAAGGAAGATCAGCACTTGTGTTGCTGGATATGTCGAAGATTCCATCTTCCATCTTAGTTCCATTCTTAACTCCACACTTGTTCTTCACACACTTCTTCTGTATTTATAGACTTTGTTGTTGAAGCTCCACCGTTGCCTGAAGAGTTTCAATCTTGATCGTTGCTTTGATCCACTTGCTTTGTTCTAGTTGACTGAAGGCAGCATGTTTGATTTTTTTCATCTCGTGACACGGGCTCTTTTTCACTCAAATTTTATTCCTCATCTCAATGTAAAGATAAAGATTGAATTTTTTTATTCTTTTGTTCGAAGAGTTGGGTATAAAAGTCGGGTGTTGTTCAATGCTTCCTTAAAATAAAATTACTTCCTTTTAGAAAAATATAAGTTTATAAGAAATTTTCATAAGGTGGTAAATATTTCTTATAAAATCACTTTTTATCTTTTTGTCATTTTGGCTGCAAGTTGATCTTTTGTTGTATTGTTTGCGTGCTTTTGAGAAGAGTAGTAGATTTCGGTGGCCTTGTCTGGAAAATCAAGTTGGGAGCCGGCTGAAGATTGTTTTCAGTAGGCTGCTGATTTGTTTTTCAGGTGGCTACCGAATCAAGGTGTTTCAGTTGACTCTTTTCGCACCTTTTTGTTTTGATTCTTTACTTTTTCTTTATGGTACATTTCTTCTCTTTTTAGTACTCTTTTTGCTCTTAATGAGTACTATCTTTTTCAATGAAGCTCAACACATTACAATAAACAAAGTATAACATAGGTAGGATCTAGTCTAATACAGGGAAATAAAAAGGGGTGGCATCATCAAAACTAAATACATTAATCATCAAAATTTAGGGTACCTAACAATTTCCCCCTTTTTGATGATGCCAAAAACTATAATCAAAACAAACAAAATGAGACATGAGATTGCATTTGAGGTGCCAAGTATTCTTTTCCCCCTTTTGGCATCACTCAAAATGTACTTTCTTCTTTTCTTATTTATATAGTTTTTGGTGACTTGTAGCATTATTTTGAATACAACTGATCTTCCGTTTGAACGGGCTCCTTCTGTTATTGAGAACGTAGACCGATCTCTGCCATAATGATTTGTTTTTATTGAACAAATCCCACGTGATCCTCAGAGTTAGTCAAGACATCTGGTTTCTGGACTTTGTCAAATAGAGTTGATTAGTTGTAATGATGCCTAGAAACTCTGAAAGATGGTAAAACATTCTAACAAATTGTTTCTTTGTTGCTCAATGAATCCACCAGGCTTAGTTGAGCCTTTTGGTTGAGAATTTGCTATTGCTTTCTTTTATCAATATTCATCTCAAGAACCACTCATTCTTCCATTATGATTGTATCCCTTGAAGTATTGAATCAACATCCCCTGTGTTGACTTGGTACTCAGAAGGCATAACGAGTACATTTAATAGTTGTAATGTGAAAAGACTTCTCTAACGTATTGAATCAACATTCCCCCTTGCAGTACAATTCCAACTGCAAGAGCTAATTACGATGGATTTGGTGCGTGTGAAAGTGAATATTTTTGCGGCGTAAGGCAATAATATTATTATTCTAGAAATGGATCCTTTTTACAGTAGCACTAGGAGACATAACGAGTACATTTAATAGTTGTAATGTGAAAAGACTTCTCTAACGTATTTGTCGTAACTCTCGTATTTAATGTCTCCTTTATGTCCACGTTCTTTCAGGTTTATTCCCTGCCGATGCTAGGTAGCCACACAAGCTCTAGGGAGAGTCCGACATTGTTGAGACCCCGACCAGACTCAGGACTTGCTATCCAGGCCAACCTTAGTATGGTTGATCTCAAACGGGCCGTGATCCCCCTGTTCAGTCCCAAATAGCATTATCTGTCAATCTCGTGTTATGGGCTCTTCTTGGATTGGGTGTTAGTTACTTGTTGGGCTATGGTCAGAGTTCATAGTACCATCAGAGTCATTACTATCAAAGTAATAACAGTACTAAACATTAACATTGCAGTCAGGCGGTATTTACAACCATTAAAGGCATTATTTTCAATCATGTGAGTAAAAACTCTTATTTCGTAAATAAAAACATAGTACTTCCAATTTTGCATTCCAAAACATTTTTACTCCTATTTAGGACAATTTCTCAAAACTAAAAGATCTACAACATGAAATTCTTTGATCCAAATAAAAAAGAACAGGAAAAGTATCAAATAAGTCCCCTTACTATTTTGAAAATGACAATTAAATCTCCTAACTGAATTATCATCCAACTAAACTCACGAATGCATTAAAAAAATTAAATTGACTTTTTAGTCGGTAAGCTCCGGGTTGCAGATAAAGTGTTCTTGTCTCGCATATGATGCGACTTTAAAATTGGACCCGTTCTTTTTTTTTTGTTTCATTGCTCTTCTGAAATTTCTTCAAACTATTAAATAAAATGAGAACCACCAACCATTTGATAGGTGTAATTTGTTTCATAGTTGCTTGGGAGCAAGAAATTGCAACAATAACTTTCCCAAACCACAGTAGAGGACTTGGGAGGGAGTGCCCCCGCTTCTCACCCCGAAATTTAGTATCAGTACTTATATAATCAGTGCGCCACTGCCCCCACTTCTTGATATAAAACTATGACTATTAGGTATGTAGTAATTCTGTCAAAAAGCATATGTAAATTGTTATAAGATATTTAAATGACTACGGACTTATGATGAAGCAATTTCATACAATTTGACATGTTCTTGACACGGTCATTCTTTGAAAAGTAGCATTGGTGGTTATTTTTTGTGGAAGTACGAATTATCTTTTTCCAGAAATAGAAGTCAATGATAAGACGAGGCTTCTAAGATGTGTGGTGAGCTTAATGGATTTAAGATTATCTTAAGAGGTTTTTCCACAAATATTACCGAAATATAACTAATGGACAAAAATATTACTATAGTTACTATGCAAGTCACTATAATGGTAGAGTTAATCACAATCATGGTCACTAAAGTTACTATGGTAGTCACTAAGTCATAATTTTGTCTATTTTCATTCGAGTCATATATTTGTCATTATTTCTTATCTTAAATGAAATTCATTATTTGTCATTGTTTTCGTACCAATTATCATAAGTTGGTGTGGCTATTGCACAAAAAAAAAGAAGTTTGTGGATATTTTGTTTGGATATTTCTCCATGGTTATGTTACTAAAATGTTGGGATCCTCTTGTAAAATAAAGGGCGTATTCTGACAAAAACAACATTATATCATAAGAGATTTATTAGAAAATGGTGAGTAGTAGAGCCCGTTTGGAGAACTCTGTTTTCGGCTTATCAGGCTTATAAGCCAGCTTTTTCACCAAACACGTAACTTTTACTTTCGCGCGCTGAATTGTGTAATAAGCCGAAAAAGTAAGGTTGGAGTTACTTTTCTGGCTGTATTGGCTGAAGTTACTGTAGAGGACCATTTTAGCTATTTTTACATATAATTTTTTCTTTAATTTATTAATAAAATATATTTTTAAAATATTTTTTTTCTTAAATCAGCAGAATCAGCCAAAACAGCCACTCCAGCCAGAATATCATAAATTTCAACAGAAACAGCCAAAACAGCCAATTTTGGTGCTACCAAACGGGCTCGTAATAACCAACTGGAGATGATTGAATCAACAAATTAAAGTAGTCCCTGATTGAGAAAAGTTCTAAGTTCTAGGTTTGCCACTGCCAAACCAGCTTGGCAAGATGGTGGCTGAACCAGTATTTCCGGCATGGGTACGTGTACTTATTTCCGTCAGTGATGATAGAGCTTGAAAATGGGCCTTCCCTCCTGCCCGGCGCCCCCCATATTGGAGGCCTCCTATTATTCTTTTTCTTCCTTGTATTTTTACTTCTGCTAATCGTGGAGGACGACTAGTAATTTTTAGAGTGTAATTGATGTGATTGATGTGTCATACATCTTCCGTCTTGTTAAGATTGACCAA
This sequence comes from Cuscuta epithymum, assembly GCA_945859915.1. NCBI lineage: Eukaryota > Viridiplantae > Streptophyta > Magnoliopsida > Solanales > Convolvulaceae > Cuscuta > Cuscuta epithymum. Next base: position 4,639,503 of record CAMAPF010000938.1, read on the forward strand.
TCTTTCCTTTTCAATCCGTTTAATTAAGATTGTCTCATATCAAATTAGATAAAGTTTGTGTGGTTCTAAATAATTCTTGCTTTATTTTTATTGTATCTATTTAATATCGAACACATAAATGCACATTTCTTAATACCGTTTCACCTCCTCATATCCCAATGTTAGTGAGACGGGATAGTAACATATATGATATATGTTCAAATATTTTCTACTAATGGGTGCCATGTCAGCATTGTAGGAATCATCCACTTTTTACTGGCAAAAAGCTAAATTGAGTGGGTGATAGATGAGTTGGGACTTGGAAGTCGACTTTTTTGAAATAATAAGAGGGCTTAGATGACATTTATCTAAAACAATAATATACGGAGTATCATAAAAGTTTGGAATCAGAGTAAACAACGGGCAGGGCGAAAAAAATCCAGCATAAATGCATAATGCCGTCATATCATGCATGGCTGTATACATGGCCGGAAAAGCTAATTTAATGCATGCATGTGATCATACGGAGTATTTCATTTCAAGAAAATATCTCCTTTATCCAATCCCATCACTCGTTAGAGGTAATTAAGCATAAGAGCCCTACATAATTAAAGATTCTTCTGATTTGTTCCCTAAGTGGTTAGGAATGCAAAAGCAATTATATTCTTCAACAAGAAGCGACACTAATAGTTTCAACTTAACTTTTTAATTAGCTAACCTATATGTGGAATAATACCTTAGATATATACAAGTAATATATCCTTGCAATGTTATATACATAGTACAACATGTGTATAAATAAAAATATGAGTAGTAGCATCTTATAATAAAGAATGATTTAATGGACTAAATTACATTTTTTTTACTCCGGGGGGTCTGGGGGAGGGGGGCTGGGGGGCCTGGAGTAATAGGGGCTGAAACTCAATGGAATGGACTAAATTACATCTTAATTATACATGTCATATTTACTTTTATAATAAAAAAAGAAAAAAACTAAAAATAATTAAACCAAGGCCACTACCGTCGCAAATTATATCGTACAACCGGTTGTATGATCATGTGCATGGTACAACCAAGTTTCAATTAGAAGCAGAATGGATAGGTTGATGGGAATTGTTTTGGAAATTCATCTAAAGGAATTTAAAGAAACTAATGTAATAGAATTCAACGATAAAATTAATTATATTATTTTTTGAGAATCAAATAACTAATTTATTATCAAAAAAATGGCAAAGATACAAGAGAAAATCAAAAAAATGTTTCAAGTTTTTGTGTCTCATAAGTTTTATATATTTCACTTGAAGAGTAGATTTCAAACTTTTATTAACTCTTTCATTTTTTAAAATAAAGAATTTTAATTTTTAAAAATTAAGTTTGTTCCACTTAAATTTTAAGTACTATTCTGAAATATGTTATAACTGTTGAAAATTTACATGTTTCCATTACTTATAATTTATCTTTTTTCTTATTACTTATATTTTTGTATAGTTTTCACTTTTAAATTTTTTTCTTTTTCTATTTTTACAGTTTATTAAAATTTATAAATTGTTTAGATGGATCTATCGTTTTTTTAGTTTTTTACTAATTACTATTTTCTCTTGATTTTTATTAATGTGTAAATAACATGCAATCTATTTATAACATATGTTTAATTACAATGCTGTTTAATTTTCATTTTTTTGATTTTTTATTCCTTTTTATTTAATGTTTTATTTTTATAAAAATATAGGATATGTTTTTTAATTGGAGTAGTATTATGTAGAAAGAGTGTTTCTGCTCAATTGTCTAGACCATATATGATATATTCATGTAACACATAATAATACACGAGCAGATCGAAGATTTTTGTTTAGTGTAGCTGTGTAGGCTTAATTAGTTCAATTAAAATAAAGAGGTATAACCATTAGCGTACCTAGGACTGAAAGTTGGGGCAGGCCAGCGCAATTTTTTTTTTGGATATTTTTAGAGATAACATTTAACACTAAGAGCATCTCCAATGTGGAGATGGATTGCTCTTGAAGTGCATTCCACATAAACTAATGGACCCTCTATTTATTAATCTAGTTTCCAATGCAAAGAAATATGAGTTTAGTCAAGCCGACTTGACAATCATAAAATGGACATGGGGTCTTGTAGGAGGTCCATTTGTAGACCCTCGGTCTGACCTCCATAGTATTACTTGACTTTCTCTTTCATCTTTGACTTTTCATTTACGAAGTGCTTTTTGGTTAGCATTGGAGAGCAATTGGAATAAACCCTTTCATTTATTAGACAATTGGTCCACAATTGGGATAGACCCACTCCATTTCATTGCCACGTTTGCAGTAATGCACTCCACCCATTGGAGTTGCTCTAAAAATATAAAGAATTTTACAATTTGTGGTAGGCCAAGGTCCGGTTGACCTTGATAACCGGGGCTACACTCTGCCCCAAATAACCCCTCTATAAGTTAAATCATAAATAAATGTTTGAAAACACAGTCAAATATGACTTTGATTAGCATATACCAAGTACTCCGTATTACACAATTTACACTACATCTTCAATGTATGTAACAATTCAATCATTTGACCAAAAATATACGGAGTATGTAATGCATAAAAAGAAAACCTTGAGTAGGGAATCAGGGATATGATCGATCCGCCCTGCACATATAGGGCGATATAACTGATATTATGTGTTAAAGTCAAGCCTGTATAGTACTTCCTCCGTCCCAATTTGATAGTCTCGTTGCGGTTTACGATTCTTGACCGACGATAAAGCAAATAGATCTCTGTTTGCACTCAATTTATTTTTATAGAAAAAAATTACATTTTCAGAATCTACATTACAAGATTTACAAAGTCGCAAAAACTAGAATCAAATACGGAGTATGATAAAAATTTGATATATAAAGTAAGAGATTAAGAGTGATTTGTGTTGACCAAGTGAATAGGAACTGAGACCATCAAATTGGAATATTACGTGTCACGTAAGAGTATGTTTTATCAGTTGAAATTTAATTAATACGGAGTACTACGTATGGTATGTGGGAGGGAGTTATGATATAGATATAAAACTGCAGTCAACTTCAAAAATGATTTGAATGCCTTCCCGATCGAATTTTGAGCTGAAATTTGGTATGGACAAACTAGACTTGATGAGGAACATGCTCAAAAAATTTCATCAAAAAATTCCACCGGGAAGGTGCCCAAACGGGCTCGGCCGGACGGAGGATCCCGTCAGGCCGGCCTGACATGAAGATTTGTCTGATATGTGGTTTGGCCTATTTATTCATTTGGTTTGAAAATACTCCCTCCTTCCCTAAACCCAGTCCCCCCTTTCTTTTTTGGGTAATCCCTGAATTAAATTCCTCTTTCCTTATTTGGCAAATTATCTATATCAAAACAGTGTCAAACAGTTCCAAACAGTGCCAAACAGTGTCAAACAGTGTCCAAACAGTAAAATTTACCCCCTAGTAAATTTCTTTCCTTAATATGTGTGAAAAGTAATGGAGAACTTCTTTTGGGGACGGAGCCACGGAGGGAGTAAATAAATTCATGGGAATAACTCCTAAGTGCTCATATAAAACATACATTATGTATTTAGAATTATTTCATAATTAAAACGACTACTGTCTACTATACGGACAGCTCCTTTGAATCTATTCTTTCAGCATGCACCTAACAAACCAATATCTTTTGTTAGATGCTGCAATCGTAACATTAAATCCATTATCCACTCAACAACTCCAAGCCAAACATAAATTGTATCACCTGGCCGTCACTGCAGACTGCAGTTCGTATATTATGGGAGGCTGGGAGCATCCCACAAGCAAAATCGCGCGTTATTGTTCACGCGGGTGAAAAAATAACTTTTCTTTTTCTTTTTTCGTTCTCCAGTAATAGAATGATGTAACTGGCGTGTAAAGAAATATAACTCACTTGAACAAGTTGGAATGTAACTTGTCTAATACGAATTGTAAGAAACAAAACATTGATTTCAATGAAGACAAGGAATCTAATTTCTCAATTACTTTACGCAAATAGTGAATATGTTTTTTTTTAATATAAAGGTCATAGATCCCCAATGACTGTCGCTTTGCCCTTCACCAGATGGGGGATAGACTTGTTGGGACCCCTACCCTAGACGACCTATGGACGGAAGTTCGTGATCGTGGTCATCGTTTATTTTACCAAGTGGGTGGAGGTCGAGCCCTTGGCAACGATCACAGTATCAATGCCAGCGCTTCGTCTGGCAGAACATCTTATGCCGCTTCCGAATCCCATAGCAGATCATCACCGATAATGACCGGCAGTTCGTCGGGAAGGGGTTTGAAGCGTATCTAGCAAAGTGGGGCATCAGGCACTCCAAGGCTTCAGTTGATTACCCACAGGCCAACGGCCAGGTGGAAAACATGAACCAGACCATCATGGATGGCATCAAGAAAAAACTGGAAGACTACACATCCACCTGGTCAGAACAGCTGAATTACGTTCTGTGGACGTACAGGACAACCCCAAGGACAGCAACCGGGGAGACGTCATTTGCCTTGGTGTACGGGTTTCAAGCCAAAGTGCCCACGAAAGTGCTGGTACCTACACACCGTACGAAGCACTGCCAACCCGCAAGCAACGAAGATACTCTACGAGCGGAGCACCACTAGCTTCATCGAGGAACGAAGTGACCTGGCCGCTCATCGCATGGAGGAATATCACTGAGCCACACAAAGATACTTTAAGAAGGCGGTGAAAATAAGAGAAATCGAGGTCAAGGACCAAGTCCTGCGCCAACTAGAGAAGAGCAAACAGCTCGAGGGTGGCAAAATGGCCAAAAACTGGGAAGGGTCGTACAGGGTCCACAAAAGACACAACCAGGGGACGCTCTTCCTCCTAACCTTAGAGGGCAACCCTGCTGGTACATGGAATGTAGAACACTTGAAGAAGTTTTACCAATAAGCCGTTGGCTAGATTCCCTCCCGAAAAAATGGAGGAGGGGAGTCATAACTCCCAAGAATTAGGGAATCCTGCTAGGGTAAACCTGTTCTTTACTGAAATCATTTGCGTGCCGAACGTAACCAAGGCCGCTGACCGTGTGGCGTGCGCACTGCCCACAAGGCCGTGCGTAGGACCAATGATAAGGTAGTTGAACGAAAAATTAGGGAATACCGCTGGGGTAAACCTGTTCTTTACGTAAATCATTTGCGTGCCGAACGTAGCCAAGGCCACTGGTTGTGCTGCGTGCGCACCGCCCACAAAGCCATGAGTAGGACCAACGATAACGTAGTTGAGCGAAAAATTAGGGAATCCCGCTGGGGTAAACCTGTTCTTTACTGAAATCATTTGCGTGCCGACCCGTAGCCAAGGCCGCTAGCCGTCCTGCGTGCGCACCGCCCACAAGGCCGTGCGTAGGACCAATGATAAGGTAGTTGAGCGAAAAATTAGGGAATCCCACTGGGGGTACACCTGTTCTTTGCTGAAATCATTTGCTTACCGAACGTAGCCAAGGCCACTGGCCGTGCTGCGTGCACATTGCCCACAAGGCTGTGCGTAGGACCAATGATAAGGTAGTTGAGCGAAAAATTATGGAATCCCGCTGGGGTAAACATGTTCCTTACTGAAATCATTTGCGTGCCGGACGTAGCCAAGGCCGCTAGCCGTGCTGCGTGCGCACCGCCCACAAGGCCGTGCGTAGGACCAATGATAAGGTAGTTGAGCGAAAAATTAAGGAATCCCGCTGGGGTAAAACTTTTATTTGCTGAAATCATTTGCGTGCCGAACGTAGCCAAGGCCGTTAGCCGTGCTGCGTGCACACCTGTAAGGAATAAATGTAATTAGATTTTGATGATGCTAGGTTATTTAGATTAGAATTTTAGAGTACCCCCAATTAGATTTTATGTATTAGTATTTTCTGATGTAAGTATTAGTATAGTCGACGATCAGAGTTGCTCGCTTGTGGATCTGATCAGAGTTGCTCTATGAGAACTGCCTTCAGAGTTGCTTGCTTGTGGATCCGATCAGAGTTACTCTCAGCAGGTCATGAGAGTTGCTCATCAGAGAAGCATCAGAGTTCGTATATAGCTTCATCAGAACTCAACATCCGACAAGCATCAGAGTTCGCACACCAGAGCTCGACTTGAAGCTACATCAGAACTACTCATCAGAAAGCCATCAGAATCCAACGTATCAGAAGACCTCAATCAGAGTCCGACCAACACTTAGAAGAATTTCAAGGCTACTTCTAACAGCTGGTAAATTCATCAACGGCTAGCAAATATTCCGTCCAAGGAAAGCATTTAATGCACATTAAATGAGCCTGATACGCTGTGGATTGATTGCAAATGATTGACCGAGAAATATGGAAGATATATTTTAAAAATAGAAAGCTTCCAAATCAGTGGGTCAAGTCAACAGTACGCGCATTTAATGCAGTTGTCTCCTCCTCCAACGGGCAGACAACCTCTGTATATAAGCTACAAACCGAAGAACAGGAAGTGTATACTTAAACAAACTTTTAGCTCTGAACTTCATACTACAAGCATTCTTGAGATTCAAACTCCACAACACAAAAACAAGAAAAAGCTTACGTTGGGAAGATTCAACCTCACAATCTCTCATCCCCAACAAGAGCAAAGTTCATCCTGTTCTTCAACACTTCAAGATCCTCATCAAACATCTTTTGTAACGAAGCAAGTTGGAGGAAAAACTCTGTGTTTTTCAAAGGATCTTCTGAAAAGAAGGGCGTCCAAGTAACTGCAGTAGTGAAGTGGTGATACTTCCGGGAAGCTGAGTTAAAGGACCAGCCATCAGGACGTGGAATTGCATCCTGGGTGGCATCTAGGCTTGAAGAAGACGAGGAGTGCTTCATAAGTACTAGGGATTAGCTTTGTAACCGATCTACTTCAAAGCTAGTGGAACAGTGGACTAGAGGAACGCGTTGTTCCTTGAACCACTATAAAAATATCCGGTGTCATTTACTTTACTGCAATTTATATTTCTGCACTTAGGACATTAACTGATTAACTCTAAGACTTGGAATCTGTGTTCAGCAGATCTTGTTTTCAGAGCTATCAGAAAGGCATTTGCCTTAGTGTTTCTGAGGCTACCCGGACAGATCAGAATCCGCTGCCAAGGCCAGTTCTGATATCAGAACCAGCCTTTCTCTGTCACCAGAATCAGACCTTCTCTGATAAGTCAGTTTGGACTTTGAGAAAAATTTGAAAAATCAATCAGTCTATTCACCCCCCCCTCTCTAGACTGATTACCATATTAAACGGGACCAACAAGTGGTATCAGAGCCTCCTTGTTCTTGTAATCTTTTAGGTTACTCTCTGAACAAAAGATCCACTTGTTCTTAGCCTCTATTTATTTGTTATTATGGATAACTCTCTTGCCAAGCACCTAATGTTCATAGATCAGAAATATGATGACTGGAAGATTCGGATGAAAGCTCATCTCTGTGCCCTGCATGATGAAATGTGGGAAGTCTTGGAGAATGGACCTTTTATCCAATTCATGAAGGTCAACCCTGCCCATACCTTAGACAACAATCTGCCTCAGATGATTGAGAAGACCAGGTCTGAGTGGACCAAGGAAGAGAAAAGACAGTACAACCTTGACAACATTGCCAAGGACATTCTCTACAAAGCTATTGATGAAAGATATTTCAATAGAATAAAGAAGTGCAGGACTGCTAAGGAAATCTGGGACAAGCTTGATGAGATAGGTGCTGGTGATGAACAAGAGAGAGACAACAAGCTGACCATTGCAATGAAGAAGTTTGATGACTTCAAACTCCACCCAGAAGAATGCATTGCCAAAATGCATGAGAGACTGCTGATCCTCATCAGTGAGATTTCTGAGCTTGGGAAGGAGCTCACTATCAAAGAAGTCAATTTGAAGATTCTCAGAGGATTACCCTCACTCTGGAAGATGAAGGTCATTGCTGTCCAAGAGAGCAAGGACATCAAAACCTACCCTACAGAGAAGCTGATCTCTGATCTCAAAGCTTATGAGTTCGAGATGCATGATGGTGAGAAGGAAGAAGTGCCAGATGAGAGAACCACAACTGCTCTCACAGCCTGCACTTCTAAGGCAACAAACTTTGACCCTTCAACTCTCCTATCTGACGAGTATATGGCTGCCTTTGCCAGGAAGTTCAGGAAATTTATGAAGAAAGATGGAAGGAGTCCATCTTCCATCAGAAGACCTCATCAGAAGACCAAGTCTTCAGAGAGCAATGGAGAGTACCTCTGCTACAACTGCAGATAGCCTGGACACTTCAAGGCTAACTGCCCCTTCCCAAGAGTGTCCAAGAAGCAAGGACATGAAGAAGAAAAGAAACCTGATGATCAACACAGAAGAAGAAGAGCATTCGTCTCAGAACAAGCTGAGAGAGATCCACTCTCTGAATCAGAGTCCAGTTCAGACTCCGACTCTGATGAAGCCTTTTGCTGCCTGGATACAGAGACCATGGACCTCTGCCTCATGGCACAATCTGATGATGAGGTATGTTCTACAGCTGATTCTATTTCCTCTTCGGTAGGCACAGCCTTAAATGATGATCCAATGTCATCATTTTGGGAAGAGTTCAAAACTATCCAAGGATCTTATTCCTTTATTAAAGAAGAGAACAGTAAGCTGAAAGCTGAAAATGAGTCTCTTCTAAAGAGAATAAGAGAGATTGAACATCTTGAAGTCAGATACAACAGTCTTCTGAAGATGCAATCTTCTATAAAGGGTATCAATGACTTTCACAACTCTACCCCTGGTCTTGGATATGTTGAACCCAAGTCTGGTGAATCTTCTGTAAGGCCTAGCACCCAAGTTGCTAAAGCCAAAAAGGTCATAGTTTCACAGACTTGTGGCCCCATCTGCCATGCTAGTACTTCTGGTACTAAAATTGTTCATGAGAAAGTCATACCAGAGAAGCAAAATCTAAAGGCCAAACCAAAACAAGTTTTGAAAAATAAAGAACCAGGCAGAAGACTTAATCACAATAAGAGTTTTCAGAAAAATAATAATCAAAGGCCTAATCCTATCAGACAATCTCATGACAATGGTATCAGAAACTGCTATCAGAAAGGCAGATATCAAGAGAAAATTAACTATAGACAAAAGAGGTTGTCTGGTCAACCTCAGAAGCCTAAAGTTAAGCGCTCCTCTGATCTTGATAGTATATGGGACTTCTTTCCAACAAAGAAGGCTATGCAAAAGTATGCAAACAGAAAGCATGATCCTCACAAGCATCTGCCCAAAGTGAATCATACATCTGTTTACTACGACTACCAGGTGGACAATGGGTACCATCCACCAAGGTTTCAGTTGATGAGACCAAAATGGTACCAACTTCCAAGACTGCATTACCCCCCAGGACCCAACATTGCTTGGGTACCTAAATCTTCCTTTTAATCTTGCAGGAACTGTGTGCTGGAGCCATCTCAGAACAAGAATGGTTTATAGATAGTGGATGCTCCAGGCACATGACAGGTGACAAGAGTTGCCTATCAGAGTTCCAGAAAATCAATGGACCCCGAGTCACTTTTGGAGGAAATGACAAGGATGGTCAAACAAAGGGAAGAGGAAAGCTGATCAAGAACCAGATAATCATTGAAGATGTCTCATATGTCAAAGGTCTGAAGTTCAACCTGCTGAGTGCTAGCCAGTTCTGTGACAAAGGCTACACAGTTGAATTCACCAAGACCTTATGCTATGTCAAGCATGAGACAACCAAAGAAGTGGTTCTTACAGCCAAAAGAAGAAAGAACATCTATGTTGTTGACTGGCAAACAGCAAAAGATGGAACCTGCCTGATAGCTAAAGACAATTCAAAGATAAGCTGGGACTGACACAAGAAGCTTAGCCACCTGAATTTCAAAACCATCAACAAACTGGCAAGGGAACACATTGTAGATGGTCTGCCTGACATTGTTTACAAGAAGGAGACCCTCTGCAGTGCTTGTCAGAAGGGCAAACAAGTGAAGACCTCATTCAAGCCCATAGCTGGAGATCTTTCCACTTGTCCTCTAAAGTCTAAATCTGATTCACATGGATTTATTTGGACCAGTTGAAACTCCCAGTGTTGGTGGAAAAAGATATACTCTCGTTATGGTTGATGACTACTCAAGATACACATGGACTGTGTTCCTAACAAAGAAAAATGAAACTCTTCAGAAGTTGCCATCTCTGTTAAAGTAACTTCAGACTGAGAAGAACATGAAGGTTAGGACAATCAGATCTGACAGAGGAACTGAATTTGTCAACAAGGTGATCAAGGACTTCTGTGATCAGAATGGCACATTCCATCAACTTTCTGCTGCCAGAACACCCCAACAAAATGGTGTTGCAGAAAGAAGGAACAGAACACTAAAGGAAGCTGCAAGAACTATGATTGCAAAATCAGGATTGCCCATCAGATACTGGGCTGAAGCAATCAACACTGCATGCTACACTCAAAATAGAAGCATGATCCACAAGAATCATCAGAAGACCCCCTACGAACTGTGGAAAGGAAGAAAACCAAACATTAGCTACTTCCATGTGTTTGGATGCAAGTGCTATATTCTAAACAATGGAAAGGAGAATCTGAAAGTATTTCAAGAAAAAGCTGATGAAGGTGTATTCTTAGGCTACTCAAGTTCAAGCAAAGCCTATAGAATACTTAACAGGAGAACTATACAAGTTGAAGAATCCATTCATGTCAAGTTTGATGATGGCACCTCTGCAGAAGAACTATCAGAGACCCTGCAAAAGATCAATCTTGAAGATAAGAATTCAGAACCATCAGAAGAGGTCACCAACAATCCTGTATTCTCAACTCCTCCTGCCAATCCAATTCTGATAGACAAAGATAAAGATGAAGATGACGAAGAGGATGATGTATCAGAAGATGATCAATCAGAGTTGCCTAGACAGCAACTATCAGAACCTGATCTAACTTGGTTAAGAGATCATCCTCCTAATCAAGTGATTGGTCAAGTCACCAGTGGTGTTAGGACCAGATCTGCATCTAGAAGAGAAGCCATGTTCACCTGCTGCATATCTCAGATGGAACCAATGAGTGTAGAGGAAGCTCTAGAAGACTCAGACTGGATAAATGCAATGCAAGAAGAGCTGACACAGTTTGAAAGGAATGAAGTATGGAAACTTGTTCCTCGACCAAAGCATCAGAATGTCATTGGAACCAAATGGGTATTCAAGAACAAAGCTGATGAAGAAGGCAACATTGTAAGGAATAAAGCAAGGCTTGTAGCAAAGGGATACTGTCAAGAAGAAGGCATAGATTTTGATGAGACCTTTGCACCTGTTGCCAGACTGGAAGCAATCAGGATATTCCTAGCCTATGCTGCCTACAATGACATCAAAATCTACCAGATGGATGTCAAGAGTGCATTCCTGAATGGAGAACTTGAAGAGGAAGTCTATGTTGAACAACCTCCAGGTTTTGTCATTCCTACTCAATCTTCTTGTGTCTACAAGCTCAGAAAGGCCCTTTATGGTCTTAAGCAAGCTCCCAGAGCTTGGTATGACACATTGTCCCTATTCTTAGTAAACCATGGGTTTACTAAAGGAAAGGTGGACAAAACTCTTTTTCAGATTACTGTTGCTAATCATATTCTATTAGTGCAAATTTATGTTGATGACATTATATTTGGAAGCACTAATCCAGAATTATGCAAGAAGTTTTCTAACGTGATGCAGAAGAAGTTTGAAATGAGCATGATGGGAGAACTCAGTTATTTCCTTGGATTGCAAGTAAAACAAGTTCCAGAAGGCATCTTTATCAACCAAGGGAAGTACACCAGAGATCTCATCAAGAAGTTTGGAATTGATGGAAAATCTTCAGTCAAAATCCCAATGAATGCATCTCAAGGAATTGGACCAGATGATGAAGGAAAGGATGTTGATGCTACAACATATAGAGGAATCATTGGATCTCTCCTCTATCTGACTGCAAGCAGACCAGACATAGCTTTTGCAGTAGGAATCTGTGCCAGATACCAATCAAAGCCCAAGGAGAGCCATCTAGTTGCTGCTAAGAAGATTATCAGATATATCAAAGGAAATCCAAATGCAGTACTATGGTATCCCAAGGGAGGTAATTTTGAACTAATTGGTTATTCTGATTCAGATTTTGCAGGTTGTAGATTAGACAGGAAAAGCACCTCTGGTCATTTCCAATTGCTAGGTGGGAGACTTGTCTCCTGGTTTAGCAAGAAGCAGAATTCAATCTCAACTAGCTCTGCTGAAGCTGAGTATATTGCTGCTGGAAGCTGCTGTGCTCAATTACTCTGGATGAAGCAACAACTCAAGGATTATGGAATGCAAGCAAAGGAGATCAAGTTGCTGTGTGACAATACAAGTGCTATTGCCATCACTCAGAATCCTGTGCTACATTCAAGAACCAAGCATATTGAGATCAGACATCACTTCATCAGAGATCATGTGGAGAAGAAGCACATCTCAATTGAGCATGTTCCAACTGAAGATCAGCTTGCAGATATTCTAACCAAACCTCTCTCAGAGGCAAGGTTTAACAAGTTAAGGGAAGAACTGGGAATGATGGATGATCTTCCCCGAGATGCATGAATCAGAGTTGCACAAGTACCAGATGTGGATTCATCAGAACTCCCGATCACTGGTACCTGAGCTCTTATCCATCAGGAGCTTGAATCAGAGTTGCAGAAGCATCAGATGTGGATCCATCAGAATTCCACACCTCTGATACGCTTATCCATCAGAGAACCTTATATCAGAATATCCCTTCTCTGATATATGGAATGTTATTCATCAGAGTGGCTGTGGACTTAGCAAAATTTTCTAAATTTCGGACGAGACTGTTCAATAAACCAGAAGTTACAATTTTAGCCCTGGTAGTTATTACCACTTTTGGAAAACGGCTTTCCGCCCACAATCCATTAAATGCGACCTCGAAACCGCAAATTATATCAAACGTCCACTAACCCAAATTCATATATACTCTTTCTGAAACCTAAATCGCTACTGCAATTCTACTCGTCGTCTTCAAGCTTTATTTCTCCAAATTCCCAACCTTCAAACCTCTCAAATCTTTCCAAAAACCTGAAAATGAAGTTCATCAACATCAACGATCTTTCCAAAGAGGAAGTCAAGGCTCTTGTGAACAATATTGTTACAGGCATGCGAGTTGACATGTCCGCATTGCCCCTGTTAGCCGAAAATCAGAAGCGGATGAAGAAAATCATCCAAGGAATGCATGATTCCCAGCTGAGCAAGATTGTTGCTCATCCTTATGAACAATATAGCACGAAGGACGTTGCTGAGTTCTACTTGAATGCCACCATTACCAATGAAGCCATCCACTCACAGGTTCAGGGCAAGGACCTGAAGATAGATGCTGATGCTCTCAATGAGTTCTTCGACATCAAGCTTGACCCTCAAGAAGAAGATACTACAAGCCTCATCGAGCTTGACGATGTGAACATCTCTGTTCAAACCTTTGCTGAAACCTACTGCCGGGAGGATGCAACCGGAGTAGATAAGCTCTACATGAAGAAAAACCAGCTGAAGAAGGACTATGAACGTCTGATGAGCATAATGCACAGATGCCTATGGTGCAAAACTGGGTCAACTGACCAGATGAACAATGCCAACTCCAAGGCCATCTATGCAGTTCACAGGGGAATGAACATCAACTGGGGAAAGGTACTTTTCCAGTCCATCTCTGAGTCCGTTGCTAAGAAGGACAAAAAGACAGGGTTGTTCTACACTAAGATGGGTCATGGACTTCTGATATCTAGGCTCATCTCCAATGCCGACATTGCACTTAGAGAGGCAAATGAAGTAAACCACAACAAGACCATCTTTCTCACCGCATCCCCTAAACTTCATGTGGCTGTTGCTGCAGAGCTGAAGAAAACCAGCAAACAAGAGCAACTGAGGGAGAAACCAGCCACTACAGTTGAGGTTGATGATGAACAGCCCAAGGCCAAGAAGAAGAAGCTTCAGAAGAAGCCTAAAACCTTGTCTAAGAGAAATGCATCAGAAGAGGATGCATCAGAACCGGAAGCTTCTGTTGTGGCTCCCAAAGTCACTCCTGTCAAGAAGATAAGACAAAAGAGAAGAAGGAAAGCCACGATTCAGAGAGATTCTGATGCTTCTATTTCTCCTGTCAGAATGAAGAAGAAGCAGATGCCCAACTCTCCCCCAAGGGAATCAGAGGTTCAGGGGGAACCAGCATCAGAATTGGCTGGAGCACTAGTGATCTCTGACGCTCAGGGGGAACCTGCATCAGAAATCCAACCCCTCTCTGACACAGAACTTCAAGTTGCCATATCTACACCAGAGCACCTTATCAACTCTGCTGAACTTGAGAGCCAATTTCAAAGAGTGTTAACTTGGAGGAAGTGGAGGATGGGACCTCTGCAGCAGATACTTGCCCAAGCTGCCATTTTTGAATCAGAGGAAGAAGAAGTCCTCAAGTGGGCAGGTGTAGATGACATCTCTCTCTGCTTCGACCTTCAATTCCTACACTCTGTATTGGAGCAGAAGAAGGAACATCTCAAAGGGAAGGAGAAGATGACTGCTTCACCATCAGAAGAGCATGTCAAACCTCTGTCCGAGAGTGAGATTCCACATTTTGAGGAATGGCTATTAGAAAAGAAGAGAAGAGAATCACTGATTAAGATGAAACCTATTCCAGGTGCAGAAGGTGAACCCTCTACTGCAAATAATGTGCCTCTGGCCATGATGAATCTGATAAGAGATTGGAGAGCCTCCCAATATGAAGAAACCATCTTGGAGGTAATCCCCATCCCCTCTACTACCCTTATTGCTGCTCAACCTCTTCCATCACCCCCATCATCACACTCACCCACTTCATCACCAAAGAAAACCCCATCTCCAGTCCATCAGCAATCCCCCTCTCCTCACAGAACCCCAACCCCTCCACCCAAGAAGTCTTCACCTAAACAACCATCACCCTGCAAACCCTTCACCCCCATCAGAAACCGATCCCCCTCACCCCCTCCCTCTCCACAACATCAGAAAGCTCCTACCTCTCATCAGACTTCTCCCCATCTGCAACCCAATACTCAGAACTCTCCACCAGCTCCTCCACAGCAATCTTCTCCTCCTTCAAAGCAAGTACTCACCCTTGCCCAAGGCAATACTCCTGCACAATCCTTCATGGCTGATATAGAGCAGGTTGGACAGCAACTAGCCAAGGGAATGGACAAGATTTTGGATGCTGAGTATAAGACTGATGCTCATCTCACCAATGTCAGCAATCATCTATCCAAGGGCATATCCTTACTGCTGAAACATGTAGGCATCATTGCCACAGCCTTTGAAGTTCACAAGGATAAGACTGCAGAAAATCTGAGCAACATTGCCAAGGAGGTGGATGGAATCTCTGCCGTGTTATTTCATCACACAAAGGCCCTTGAAGAGCAAGACAAGGCTATTAAGAATATCTCTGATGCGGTAAGTGATCTTCAGTGGTCTCATGACAAAAATGCTGAACTTCTGCAAGATATTGAAGGACTATGCAAGGACAACAAAGAGTTTGCAATCAAATTGATCAATAGTGGAAAGGACAGAGATCAGAAGCTGACTCTCCTTGAATCCACTACTAAAGATATTCAAACTGCCGTAGACAAACAGAAAGAAATTATTGAGGGTCTGGCCTCTGTCACCGAGACTCTGCCAGGTGCTCTTGAAGCTATTAAGGAAAATCAAGCCACTGAATTCTCAAAGATTGAACTCCTACTTGGTGATCTTGCTGATGCCAAAAAGGGGGAAGAAATCAGAGAACCGGCCAGAGCCATCAGAGCTGCAGAAGGAACCAGCACCAGAGCTGCTGACCCTGCTGAGTATTTTGAAAGAGCAAGACAAAAGAGGCTAGCTGCAGGTATTCAGAGACCCCCTCCTCCTCGCTCCAAGAAAGGGAAGAAATTTTCCTCATTTACTCTAGCTCAATGGCTTAACAGTGACTTAGCCAAACCTGATGCTTCCCAGTTCAGAGAAATGAAGAAACATATGACCCCTCTGCAACAAGAGAATCTCATTCTGGATAAAGATGGGCTGATAATCATAAACCATGCTGGCTCAATGCAAGAAGCAGAAGACTGGTGGCGAATGAAAGTGATCCCTGGCAAGGACCTATCAGAAGCCATCAGAAATTATCTTGATTGCAAACTTGAACCTGCCTGGTTAGAATGTCAGAATCCAAGGGACTTGGCCTCCATCAGAACAAAGGTAAATGCACTTCTGAAGGAAATTGAAGCAAAGGAAGCTGAACTAGAAGAGGAAGATATCTAAACTTTATCCTATTGTTGTTTTTAATATTCTTCTTTAATAAGATAACCTGCTTGCCTCTATTTGCATGGCAATTTCAAATTATTTCTACTTGCACTCTGATTATTTATGCTCTGATACCTTTTTTTTACTTATCTGATTGATTGTATCTTACTCTTACTATCTTCCTATGCCAAGTGCCCACCAAGATTCTAAATGAAAGTTTATTTTTAACTTATTTTCCTTCATGGTGAAAGGCACTTCTCTGGAAATAGTTTAAGGGTTTTGGCATCATCAAAAAGGGGGAAATTGTAAGGAATAAATGTAATTAGATTTTGATGATGCTAGGTTATTTAGATTAGAATTTTAGAGTACCCCCAATTAGATTTTATGTATTAGTATTTTCTGATGTAAGTATTAGTATAGTCGACGATCAGAGTTGCTCGCTTGTGGATCTGATCAGAGTTGCTCTATGAGAACTGCCTTCAGAGTTGCTTGCTTGTGGATCCGATCAGAGTTACTCTCAGCAGGTCATGAGAGTTGCTCATCAGAGAAGCATCAGAGTTCGTATATAGCTTCATCAGAACTCAACATCCGACAAGCATCAGAGTTCGCACACCAGAGCTCGACTTGAAGCTACATCAGAACTACTCATCAGAAAGCCATCAGAATCCAACGTATCAGAAGACCTCAATCAGAGTCCGACCAACACTTAGAAGAATTTCAAGGCTACTTCTAACAGCTGGTAAATTCATCAACGGCTAGCAAATATTCCGTCCAAGGAAAGCATTTAATGCACATTAAATGAGCCTGATACGCTGTGGATTGATTGCAAATGATTGACCGAGAAATATGGAAGATATATTTTAAAAATAGAAAGCTTCCAAATCAGTGGGTCAAGTCAACAGTACGCGCATTTAATGCAGTTGTCTCCTCCTCCAACGGGCAGACAACCTCTGTATATAAGCTACAAACCGAAGAACAGGAAGTGTATACTTAAACAAACTTTTAGCTCTGAACTTCATACTACAAGCATTCTTGAGATTCAAACTCCACAACACAAAAACAAGAAAAAGCTTACGTTGGAAAGATTCAACCTCACAATCTCTCATCCCCAACAAGAGCAAAGTTCATCCTGTTCTTCAACACTTCAAGATCCTCATCAAACATCTTTTGTAACGAAGCAAGTTGGAGGAAAAACTCTGTGTTTTTCAAAGGATCTTCTGAAAAGAAGGGCGTCCAAGTAACTGCAGTAGTGAAGTGGTGATACTTCCGGGAAGCTGAGTTAAAGGACCAGCCATCAGGACGTGGAATTGCATCCTGGGTGGCATCTAGGCTTGAAGAAGACGAGGAGTGCTTCATAAGTACTAGGGATTAGCTTTGTAACCGATCTACTTCAAAGCTAGTGGAACAGTGGACTAGAGGAACGCGTTGTTCCTTGAACCACTATAAAAATATCCGGTGTCATTTACTTTACTGCAATTTATATTTCTGCACTTAGGACATTAACTGATTAACTCTAAGACTTGGAATCTGTGTTCAGCAGATCTTGTTTTCAGAGCTATCAGAAAGGCATTTGCCTTAGTGTTTCTGAGGCTACCCGGACAGATCAGAATCCGCTGCCAAGGCCAGTTCTGATATCAGAACCAGCCTTTCTCTGTCACCAGAATCAGACCTTCTCTGATAAGTCAGTTTGGACTTTGAGAAAAATTTGAAAAATCAATCAGTCTATTCACCCCCCCCCCCCCTCTAGACTGATTACCATATTAAACGGGACCAACAACACCGCCCACAAGGCCGTGCGTGTAGGACCAATGATAAGGTAGTTGAGCGAAACTATCAAAGGAAGTACCAGCGCGAGGAAAAGAATCGTCTCTTTATTCTTCGGCTCCTTTGGTCGGGGGAAATACAAGGGAAAAAATACAAGAAACAAATACAATTACAAATGACAAAGGATCGGAGCATTAGGGTTGGCCGACATCGGGAGTTGTACCCTTGAAAGGAATTTCCTTTGCCTTCTCTTTAGCCTCCTTCTCCTAGCGCTCCCGGATCAATTCCAAAGCACCCTTGTGAGCTTCAACCATAAGCAAGTCGAACCCCACGGCTGCAGAGTCAAAGAGAGCACCAAAATGACACTCAAAGACCGGGAGATCATGGAGCTTTGGTGGCAGGGGCAAGAACGTCTTGGGAATCGGAGGCGCATACGCCTTCATCTCCAAGGGCACGAACGTCCGAGTTCTTCGAAGGAGATGGAGGAGGTTTGCTCTTTGTGGATGGTTTTCGTTTCAGAGGAGTGGAAGGCTCCCCATCAGATTCATCCACCAAGATGATGGCCCGGGAAGCACCCTCGTCACATCGGAGCTTCTTGGCGGTACGATCGTCCCCCAGCATGTGTTTCCTCTAACCGAGGCCGCATCACTCGCCGCTCATCCTTTGGCTGCTTTTTCTCCTTGTCCTGACGACCAAGGATCGGGGGAATGTTGTTGGAACGGCCCATAGCGGGAGAATTCACGTAAACACCTACAAAGCAAAGTAAGACGTTCAAGATTACAGAAGAAAAGCTAAAAGACGAACAATACAAGTGCACGCGGACGCACCTAGTCTGGCCCGGGCCGTGAGGGGCTCCACCACTAAGGATGTTTTCTTTTGGATTGTTTTTGGTCCCAGACCAGACCAGTTCAGACCAGACCAGACCAAAACAGATCAAACCAGATCATATCAGACCAGACCAGACTTCCGTAGTTATAAAAAAACACAGAGACCAGACGTTTCCCAGATCAGACCAGACCAGACCAGACCAGACCAGACCAGCAAATTTCAGTCCAAAAGAAAACATCCTAAAAGCCTGAAGTTTTGGATGCCAAGGCTAGTTATGTGGTTATCACACCCCATCTCCTCATTCGACATGGCCGGAGGGGTTGAACTTCACCGGATAGGAATTCCACCTATCGGAAAAGGGCATCGGCGAGAAAGAACCGCTCTTCCCAACCGTCTGGATTCGGACCATTGTTGGAAAAGAGGGCTTTCGAAGGACGGGAAGTCAGGCCCAGATACCCCGTGCTTCCAAAAGGGACCACCCGGAAGAAGTAATGAAACAAATCTGTGGAAGGGACCATGCCCACGCTGTGGCACCGGATGATAAAACCCGTTATTATCCTATAGGACGCGGGGACGAGCTGTGCCGGTGTAATCTTTAAATCCCTAAACAGTTCCATATGGAAGGGATGTAAGGGAAAAAACAGGCTAGCGATGACGGAGTCCAAGTGCACAACCACATAGCCTGGAAAGTGGCGCATGCGATGGCAAAGGCGACAGTCATCGTAGACCCGTGGTGGGTAAAACCACTGGCTTATCATACGCTTGTCGCACGGGAGCAGGCGTTGTCGCTGACGCCTAATACACTGGAAACTGAGAGAGTAACGGGGCGCCGAGGTGGCATTCCTCGCTCGTAGTACTCCAGGTCATCGCCAGAGAAACATCTGTCATCTACCCGATCATCTAGACAGGCGGAAGCGGACGCCGAACTGCCCCGGGCACTTGGGTTTAGGGATAAGTATTCGGGCTTCGAAGAAGCCAAGGGTCCTACTCTGGAAGACATGGCGACGAACGGAATCCGAGAATTTAACTTACGAAGTGCGTAAGGAGCCTAGAGAGAGAAAGCCAATGCGCAGAGTAATGACCAAAGAGGAAGGAAATGGGAGGTCCACGAAGGAGCAGGTTTTTATAGGCAACACCGTGGGACCAAGCGAATTAGGATGAGACACGTGGTAACCCGCGGCCGGAGGATCCTGCGGCGGTTAGGGCGCTTCGAATTCTGTGACAAGTACTCAACACCGTTGGAGATGGCACCTGACGCTGGAGACGGACGTCTCTGATTGGATAACAGATACCACCTATGACCGGCGACGTGCGTCCCCAGGGCGAAATGATCATGTACAATTTGCGCCCTAACGAATACGTTCGGACTCCGGTGCTTTGCGAATCAAGGAAAAGATAAGTAAGGGCAATAAAATGCAATTTGCAATCATGGGAAACGGCCTGGGGACGTTCGTCACCATCTCATTCATGACAGACGTGGTAGCTACGTTCACACAAAAACAACATGGTAAAAAGGAGAATGAAAACGAGGGCAAGCATCGAGCAAAAAGATCTTTTTCATTCTTCAGCACTGCTGGCTGGAATATGCAACTCAAGTTCGTCAGGAAGAAAAGATCAATAAAATACATCAACAAAAGTTGGGAGACTTGGGCCTGACATCCACCTAATCGGCGAGCTCCGGCTCGGGGGTCGGCGGGTCCGGAATCTCACCCCTTGTCGCGGCCTCCGCACGCTTCCGATCCTGATCCAACTTGCCAAGGGCCCTCTTCAGATCTATGTCGTCTGTATGATCCGCCAGGTTGAAAGCAGGACCTTGGAGCTTGGCAAAGGTCGGCAACGTGGCCTTCACCCCCTCATTGTAGCCCTTGGAAAAGGCATCATCAGCAACATCCAATAGGAACTGATCGCCAAGGGGGGTCCGCTCGAGGAATCGGGTCCCATGATTAAGGCGATCCTTGGGTTTCTGACCCTTCAGCTCGGCCTCAAAAACCTCGCCAACCGCTCCCCGGAAGTAACGCTGAGCGGAGATCATAATGTCCCTCGTCTTCTCATACCCTGTTGTATCAACTCGCCATTGGGGGGCGGGGGGCTCGCCTTGGGAAGGAGGAGTGCCGTTAATAGCGCGCGGAACCGCCCTCGGGAATCGGAGGGACGGGATGAGCTTGAAGTCATGGCTCTCAAAGATGGCAACCTGGCCAAGAGCTGCAACCAGAGCGGCCTGAAGCTTCTTCTTCTCTTCGGCAGCTTTTTCCTCCAGACGACGGGCTGCGTCCCTTTCCGCCTTCAAGGGAAAGATAAGTGTCCCTTGGCCTTGTTTTTGCCTGAAGTGCGTCCAGTCCGCTAACCGTCTCGGCCTACAACAAGCTTAGGTCAGCCTGCAAGAGAAAGACAAGTGTAAGATCACGAACATCTCACCAGTGTTAGCAAATAACCACACGGTAACAACAGAAGTATACCTGAACAGTGGTCGTCGGGGCAGCATTGACCGCCTCTGAGAAGGAACAGGATGACAATTGCACCCCGGACTAAAAGGCGATATCCCTCCAGAATTCTGCGGCCGGACGGCCAAGTGAGGGCAATGCAGCGTCCTTAGTCACAGAACCAGAAGAGCTACAACGCATCCTCTTCGGCCTCTTCTCCTCAGCATTTTCCCCGCCCTTGGGGGGGCGCATTTAAAGGCTCCACATTGTTGACAGAATCCTGAGTCAGCAACGAGGGCCTCAGAACCCTGGCCTATCACTGTCGCAATGAGCAGTTGTTCCGCTTCGGCCGTACGTCTATCGGCATGGGAGGCAGACGAGTTGGCCTCGGAGGCCTGGGCTGCTTTTGCCTTAGCTAGTGCAGCCTCCTAAGCTGTGGAATTCGCCTTCCTGTTCCGGAGCATTTTCTCATTGTTAATTTTCTCTTCAGTGGGAGGAGGACCTGAAACGAAAAACGCAGAGAGTCAGAATCGGGCGGTGTAAATCCCAAAGGCACTTACCTCAGAAGCAAAACCGCTCGGGGTCTCAAGATGAGCATAGGTGGAAAAAAGCCCCAGAGATACGGGCAGTACCTATTCCTGCCTCGGCGAGTGCCTTGAAAGTCAGGAAATCCTCCAAGGGCTCGAGGCCGCCAGTCGCCACTTTCTTGACGGCCTTCTCCAGCTCGTCAGTCATCCTTGGTGGACCAATCTTGGGGGGATAACCGTTCCACCGGGTGGGGAGCTGGCCGTTCACGTCATGAAAGGAGGTCAGCGCCCCCTCAAACAATCTCCATCTAGGACGAGCTGCGACGCTCAAGAAGCCGTGAGAATTGTGAAACGTAGTGAAATATATAAGGATACAGGCGTGTTTTAAACGTTTCACAATTTAAATTGTGAAACGTTTAAAACACGCCTGTATCCTTGTATACTTCACGAACGTATGAAACATATATTAAACCGTATTTTATATAATTGTATCGTATTATACACGAACGTACGTATTATTGTATTATTCACGAACCGTATATTACTAACAAAGATCATAAGTGGGGGACTTGTGTTGGGTTAATGGCCCAATTAGAGTATCGGTCCATTTAACCCTCCTATGGACGACCGTCTCCATGGACCAATGGTGGTTGCACCTTAAGGCCTAAGGCATACGTGACGTACGTCTCCACACCTTGCCTACGGCCTGGAGAAGATATAGCTCAAAGCTAGCCAACATATTCCTAAGGGCCAGAAGACGCACGGCCTACAACTCTTTGGGATACCATCAAGGAAAGCTCCAGAACTCGGGAGGACGTCCATCTCCAAGAATGGGCGGGAAACCAAGATTCTGGCGCGAAGCACATTTAATGCTGAAGATTTGGTGGTTGAGACATCAGCCATTCACAACTCTCCACGTCCGCATTTCCAACTGCCCCTTGATATTATAAATAGTGACATTTATTTCATTGTAAATGGTTGACAACTTATTCGCCTTAGCATTCTAGCATTCTTATAGCTCATAGCTCATTGTTCGCAGCTCTTCTACTTGAGTGCGAGACGAACGGCCGCTGGCCTTAGCATAGTGCAGTGTAACTAGGCTTTATTAGATCTTAATAATACTCGGCCCACTATTGCATACGTCTCTTAACCCATCTTACTTGCTATTTAATTTGTCACGCCCCGGACCGCGTCCGTGCCACGTAGGCAACCGCAGTACAATCCAATAAGAACAACGTAGTTCATTCTTATTAAATCCTACAAGGCGTCCGATAGATTCTATTGCCAAACCGATTAGTAAACACATACAATCAATATCATAATCAAACAATTGCGGAAATAGTATGTTTGACACTTAGCCACACGTGGCAAATATGGGCACGCAGGCCCTTTAATAGTTTGACAGAAAACCTTGTTCAAATATCCATGAGCAATTACATTGTTTTAAATGAGAATGGAAGCACGAACCACGTCTTCCTTATTGATGATCACCCTGGGCAAAGGTGCAGGATTAGGTCTCAAGCCTTAACATGAAAAATGTGAGGGCCCCCGAAGGGGTCAGTACTCCATAGAAAGTACTAGTGACAAGCAGGCTATATGAGGAATAACTAATGTTTCAGACACGAGACCCAAAAATAGGATGATACATATATTTATAGGTGTAACCATTGTTACCCCATTCCCAAGATAATACATACTGTATATACTTGTAAAATACTTGACCCGTTGGTCGTTTTCTCACAAAAAGTCTTTTAGAGATAAGGTACTTACCCAACCTTTCCCCTTTCATTCCTGAATGCCTAGCTCAAAGGCTATATTCTACCTTCATAATATCCTACCGAGTTTCGGGAGTGTTTACCGTCCCGGGGATACTCAACCCCAACCGAGTTTTAGGATCATTTACCGTCCCGAGGATACTCAACCTCAACCGAGTTTTAGGATTGTTTACCGTCCTGAGGATACTCAACCTCGCCGAGTTTTAGGATTGTTTACCGTCCTGCCGATACTCAACCTCACCGAGTTTTAGGATTGTTTACCGTCCTGAGGATACTCAACCTCACCGAGTTTTGGGATCGTTTACCGTCCCGAGGGTACTCAACCTCAACCTTATTCCTTACCAACCCTAACTTGGATATGGCTAACCTTTCATTCACTTAACTATGGACAATACCTAGTCCTATAGTCATGTAACCATCCTTAATAACCAACGTGGACGGGTCCCACCTGATCGGTCCACGTTAACCTACTCAAAAACTACCCGTTTTGAGTATAACCCAATACTCGATCGAGTACCCACCTATACTCGGTCGAGTACAGGAGACAGCAGCCCGTAAGGCTAATTTTCCATGCATACTCGATCGAGTACCTATCCATACTCGATCGAGTATAGGAGACAGCAGTCCTCGGGGCAGATTTTCAGCAAATACCCGGTCGGGTATTTGCCAATACCCGGTCGGGTATTGTAGTTGACTTGGCGGTCAACGCCCGTTTGACCGCCCAAACGGAGTCCGATTAACGTGAAATTTTACATGCATGTACTACTTGAAGTCCTTGATCCAAAAATACCGGTTTTGGCCTTTGGAACATCATACATATCAATTTATAATAATTTCACTAATCAAACCTACATTTCATGCTTTCCAACTATGTTATGGTTTCTATCATGACATAACACATACTTTACTACCATTAATCAATTCATAAAACATGTTCTTGATTAATTTAGGTAATCTCATGCCTCACGCAAAAGTTATAAAGCATATAGCCGTCTTCTCACCTTAAAAGAGGCTTAGGGAGTTCTAGCCTTTCTTATTGGGCTCCGGTGAAACTCCGGTGAACTTCAACGAACTCCGGCGACCCTTTCAACTCCGTGAAAGTCCTTGAAGTACCTTATACAAGTTAACAACAAGGTTTTATCATCATAAAACCCATATCAACACAAATAACCTCTAAAAGGTTATTTTCCGACGAACCCGTCAACTTTGCTCTCAAAGTTCGTTTTGGGTATAAACCAACTCCCTAACTCCCATTCTACACTTTTACATGTGTAGAACTATCCTAGGAGTATGAAAAATGATTAAAGAGAAGAAATGGGATTAATGAAGTGATTACCTTGTTAACTACAAGTTTTCCCACCTAAAGCTCCTCTTTTCTCTTCTCTTTTCTCCTTCTTCTTCTTCCTCAGCTTGGTGCGTGTAAGGATGATGAAATGGAGTCTTTTGCAGACCTTCTCTCCTCAATGAATCTAGCTTGGAAGAGGGACAAAGGCTGGGGTGGTTGTGAATAGCCTTTTTGGCTTATTCACCAATAATATGGGGGAGGGGGGCCCCTTTTCCTATCAACTTGGTCTCAAACCACTTCCTCCCTCTTTCCACATGATATGGTGCGGCTCCCTTTGACAATTTGCAGACCAAGGACGTGGGGTGGCCCCCACTCATGTGGGAGGTCATCCCTTTGTGACCCAAGATGTATAATCGGCCCCGAAAGTTGTATTTTCCGGACTGTTTTAACTATATTTCATTTTATTGGGTTAAATGAAATATCTATCATTCTTCCAATCATCATTGGCTTTTAGAATGAATATATATATATATATATATATATATTCCCCAACTTTTAATTTAGCGGTCTCCATAATTTATTATGGCTTTTTATCTGATATTACCTCGGTACCGATAAATGGGCTTTATATGCCCAAAAGGTTACTCACATAACTTCTATGGCCCAACCAGCCTATCCACCATTATACACATATTATCTTGACCCAAATGAATATAATATGTGGTCCCGATAATATCGGGCGGCCCCCACTTCCGGTGTGGGCCCCACGTGAATTTTACTATTCACGTAAAAGAAATGATAAAAATTCACAATCACGTAAAATGCGTTTATTCATTTCTTGGGTTCAATACATAATTTGATAAAGTACAAATACTTGGGGGCGGTGTTACATAATTTCCATATATTCATATACATCATTCACTCGAAATCCATGGGCTTACGTGTTGGGCCTACGGGTTGAAGGAATAAACCTCAACATCATCTTAATGACATTTTTGGAAGAATGTGATATTTTTACACAAGATGACATTTTGTCTGGCAATCGGGGCTGCTAGTGCTAGGAGGCAGAGAATGTTGTGGTAGTGGCCTACATATTTTTCTAATATTGTATTGTATTTTATTTCTTTAGACTATTTTTATTTTTATTTTTATTTTTCCCATTTTGATTATTAATTTATAAATTTATTATTATTTTATATATTTTTATATAAAACAATGATTTTCTTATTGATAAAATAAATCTATTAGAATTTATAGGAAGGTTGTATAATAGGAAGAATGAATATATATTACTCCTATTTTGGGAATAAAAGATTATAGTTTTATTGTTGCATTTAGAATTGATTTTCGTCCTGCATGCCAAAGGTTAATAGCCGTTAATTAAACTTCATAATTTTACGTGTTTGCCATTGATAGTTACCATACGAATAAATTTCACTTTTGGTCCTACGAGTTTTGGGTCAATTCCACATTTAGTCCACATCTTTCACTTTGTCCACTTTTGGGACATGATTATTGTGTTTTCACCCATATATGGTCCATCCGGCATTATTTCCTATGGTTAAAATCGCCAGAAAAGGACTATAAACAGTTAAAAAATATTAGTCAAGTACCAAATGTGAATAAAGTAAAAGACGTTGATGACTAAAGGTGAAATTGGCACAAAACTCGTATGACCAAAAGTTAGAATTAATTCGTTACCATACAATACACTCCCCACTCACACCACGACAATAGGGAGTACCCATCAATCTCTAATTAGTTACGCTTAAAACTACTAGTATTAGATTATTGACACTCACACCGCGACAATATATATGCGCACACTGGTTGATAATCGGTGAAGAAGATTATGACATATATTTGCTATTATAGTCGTATATTTTTTTTGTAGGAAACTTTTTGGATCATTGACAAAAAAGAGACGAATAACGTGGGAAGTGTATACAGTACAGCCGGCTGTACGGTGAGAACCGTATAGCCGGTGGCATTTTTGTAATTTACATGAAATTCGCATCTTGTACTAAATGAGCATTTAAACACGTCTAGTGAGCATGAGACAAATTTTGTTGAGCATTAGAAGCATAACAATGAGCATCATACAACCGGTCCATTAACAGGCCCAAGGGAAAAATAGCAAAATAATTCGGTGACATTTTTGTAATTAATGTGAAAATCGCGATTTCTGCTAAATGAGCATTGGTGTACTGCTAATGAGCAATGGTCCAATTTTAATGAGTATTAAGCGTCTAATAATGAGCAACCTTTTAAAATGAGCACAAAACAGTACCAAATGAGCACACATAACTTACAAAGTGAGTATCGAAAAAATCAAAAGCTCAATTGTGTTGCTCATTCGTTTTGGGCATTTGAGTTTAACATAAAACTCATTTCTAATGTGAATCTAATGTAGTATGATATGTTTGAAATTTGCAACTTTTTAAAATGAGCATAAAATAATACTAAATGAGCATACATAACTTACAAAATGAGTATCAAAAAGTTCAAAAACGCATTTGTGTGTGCTCATTCATTCATTTTGGACGTTATACTCATTTGAATTTAACATAGAACTCATTTCTATTGTGTATTGATAGACATTTTAAAATGAGCATAAAACCAATATCAAATGAGCATATGTAGCTTACAAAATGAGCTATAAAAAAATAAAACATTAATATTTAAAATATTTTATACTTGAATAAAGATTAAAATAAAAAAGAAAGGAAAAGAAAGAAGGAAAAAAGTAAAAGCAAGAAAAGAAGAAATGAAGAAAACACAAAAACCAAAAATGTGATTCGTACAAACAAAAGTGCTCTCAATTATTATACTTGCAACTAGTGGTCATTTGTATTCTGAATTGTGAATTACGAAGCACTATTATTTGGAAGATTGGTTTTGCTTCAATTAGATAAGCCAAGCATTATCCCAGCATCATCAGCCTTCAGCCGGTTCCTCCTCATAATCGCTCGACTTCTGGATCTGTTTTCCGTCGCCGATAAATTGCAGAGCCCATGTTTAATTATAAAATGGCCGGCTGTACGGTGCTCACCGTACAACCGGTTGTACGGTATAATTTGCGAATAACGTGCTTTGAGTTAATAATGTCAATATTAATAACAATGGCTTATCGTTATCGCCCAATCTTATTGCATTCTTTCAAACGATGACATTAAATTACACTGTCATACTCGTTGCATTGTTTGACGCAATATAATCACATACTCCTCCGTCCCGCAAAGAAGTTATCGGTTTGACCTACACACATATCAAGGAAATAAACTTACCAGGGGGGTAAATTTTACTGTTTTGACACTGTTTCAACATTTTTTGACACTGTTTGATACTGTTTTGCATTGTTTTGATGTAGATAACTTGTCATTTAAAGAAGGGGGACTTCTTTTAGGACTGCTAAAAAAGGAAAGCGGAAACTTCTTTGGGGACGGAGGGAGTATAAGATTAAAATGACAGATCTTTACCTTGATAATTGAACCAATATTATTGTGACATTGTCTTTATATAAATTGACATTATTTTTAAAAGAAATAGTGACCTGGATATTACTCCTAGAGTTTTAATGGACATATATATGACCATAATTAAAATAGGACAAAAAGTGATTAATTAATGATAAATGAATTAGAATACACCAATTAAATCAAACCCTAACTCCTATGTGTATCTACTCAGCGACTAACAGTGGCGGACACAGGGGGCCTGACAAAGGGGGTTGCTGCCCCTCCAAAAAAAATCTAGGTATATTTACCCCGAAATTTTTAATGTATATGTATTTGTATGTATATTTTTGTACTGCCGCCCCTGCTACCAGAAATTCCTGCGTCCACCGCTGGCGACTAACCTCTCCCTTCAACAGTTACACACATCAGATCTAGAGCACAAGATTTGTCACAGCTGGCCTATTATCAATGCTGCGAACATCCCGCCATCGCCACACACATCCTTCGTCTCCGCCGTATTTCCATGCTCCTTCTCAGCTCATCTTACTCTCATTTTGTTGCAGGCGATTGGGATTTTTGGTAACCAACCCAATGGCTATGAAGACATTGAGACAACGAGTGTTGACGACGACGGTTGACGATGACTACGGGCTACGTAATAAAGTTTTTGTGAGGAGAGATGACCTTATTTTCAGCAGGTGGAGTGGGATGTGGCGGTTGCAGGGGCATGGGCGGGGTGCGGGGTGGGGCAATGTTATGAAGGATCGTTGGTAGCCGGTAGGGTTACATTCAAAAGCTAGGTACTGAAGAGTGGGGTGGGGGGCTGGTGAGGTGGGGCGGACGGCGGTCATGTGCGGCGATGGAGGTGGTGGTCACTGGCGGGTGTTGGTTGGTCACTGGGGATAAGTCACTACGATGGCATGGAGTCACTAGCGGTGGTCACTGGATGGGCGGCGCTGGAGGTGGCAGTCGCTATGGGGGGCGAGTGGTCATTGACGGGAAGATCACTAGATGTCATCGAAAATGGAGTCAGCGAAAAGGTAGTCACTTGACGTCGGGATGCAATGAGATAGAGAGTACGTAGTCACTAATCTCGTCTAGTGACTAATGGCGGCGATAGTGTTAGCGGTGGTGGTGAGGATAGTGGAGGCGGCGGCACTGACGGTTGTGGTTGTTGGGTGGCTAGAGAACAATGACTAATTATTAATTATTAAAAAGGAATGTAATTATAGTAACAAATGCATTATTAAATATAAGGATGTTTTTACTTGGATTGTTTTCAATCCGAGACCAGACCAGACTTAAATAGACCAGGCTAGACCAGACTTTCATAGTTATAAAATACACAGAGACCAGACATTTATTAGACCAGACCAGACTTAAACACACCAGACCACACTAAACCAAACCAACAAATTTCAGTCCAAGTAAAAACATCCTAAGACATAAATGATATAGTAAGTCGCATTTTTCGAAAACTTTAAAAGAGGTCATATTTTTTCTTTCACATTTATTTTAGTACTATTCACAAAAAACGCCTTTTTAAAATTGCATCAATTTCAAAGTCATTTTGAACAAGATAATCTCTCTCTAGGATTGCCGCAAGGCCAACCGCTAGCTTTGATCGTCTACTATCGGCTTAAGCCGAGGAGCGGGGCTGGATATCCGGACATCTGTTTATTTTCGGCGTAGAGGAGTCGGAAGGAGGGGCGACGAAGGAGGTTGGGGAAGGTTTTTGGTTCAGACCGGCAGTTCGTGGTGTCTTTGACGGGCGAACTGAGGAAACGAAGTCGCGAGCGGAGGAGAGATTACCAGCAGGTGAATCGATTTAGCTGTCCGAGGAAAGCGAGTTTGTATTGAAAACATCGTGGACCAGTATAAGAAGATGGCAATCGGTGCGGAGGAAGAGGAACTTGATTTGGATGAATCTGAAATTGAGGATACTCCGACAGAGGAGACTATACCGGGCTTTCCGGTTGTGGGAGTATTGTTGACAGATAGGAAGGTCAAATTCTCAGCTTTCAAAGAACTCATGGCATCTCTGTGGAGGCCGGGGAAGGGAGTTTCGATTAGAGAAGTAGGTGATAAGAGATATCTCTTTACGTTTTATCATCTTGTTGATATGAAACGTGTGTTAGATGGTGGTCCATGGCAATTTGAGCGTAATTTACTGATCTTGAAAGAAGTTAAGTCTGATGATATACCAAATAAAACCTGTTTAAACGAGGCTAAGTTCTGGGTGCAAATTCATAATGTTCCTTATAGTTTGGTGAATTTAGGCACTGTTAGGCGGGTTGGTAATTTTATTGGAAAATTTAATTTATCAGATATGATGGTAATCAGTGTAGTGAGAAGTGGGAATCTTATATGAGAGTCAGAGTTTGTATGAATGTGGAGAAACCTCTAAAAAGAGTACTAATGTGAGGAAAGGAGGAGTGAGTTATTGAGTGGACTTTAAGTATAAAAAGTTGCCCAATATCTGGTTTGTATGTGGTTTGATAGGGTGCTCAGATAAATTATGTCCTCCGACTTATGAGGAGGACGTGGTTCTCGAGAAAACATTTGGAGTTCTTCTTAGAGCAGGGCGCGGGGTGAAGACAAGTCCTACAGGAGGAAATAAATGGCTGGTGGTTCAATCGTCCAGCTCCAGTAGAGATCGCAGGAACATGGAGGACAACAAATTTGATGGTCGAATGGGAGGAGGTGTGAATGAGTCTATCTCAGAAACAACGCAGAGTACTACTAAGGACGTGGAGATTGAGACAAATGAGGAGGCATCGGGAGAACAGAAAAGAAGATGCATCTGGGAAACCCGGGAAGAGGAAAAGCGAGTAGGAGATAGTATGGCGCTAGATGGTGCAAAAAACGGGGAGGGGGCGGGCTTCGATCAGTAAGCCCGCCTAAACTGCTTCAGTCAGGAACGAGGCGAGGGACATGGGAGATGCTCTTGTTCGGGACGCTGGGACAGAAGTTTTATGTTTTTAGTTTTACTTTAATTTTTCGTGACAATTTTCCCTATTGTGTGGTTTTGCGTTCCTTTATTTTTTCTGCTGTAAGATTATGAATTTGGATGTGGGGATGAAAGGAATGAGGTAACCGTCTTTGGCTCAGTTGTGCCCGTTAATGGATCATCGAGTTATATTGCTTTTGCCGAGGTAATCAACTTTGATTAACTCTCACTCTATTTCTTCCGAAAAATGCATCAATTTCTTTCTACACAATGATATATTCATTTTGCAATGAGTTAGTATTGTGGTATTAACATTGTAACAATGTTATTGTAAAATGTTAGTAAAATCGTTGGTGATGAAGACGTCATTTTTCACAATGCATGTATTGTAAAATATAATGTGGCACTTTTATTGCAACTTTAACTTAGTAATATTTAGATCGAGGATGGTAATGTGATGACAATGAATGAATGCAGTGGCGATAGGTAGAAGTCCAGTAGGGTAGGTCACTCAGACCATTTGTAGTGGTTGGGAGTCCAAATTGTTAAATTTGGACTCCATCCATATGAAAAGAGTGCTATGACTCCGTCAATACTGTTTTTCTCTGCATTCGTGCACCGTCAATAAAATACACTCAACATATTTTTTTACATATCAATTTAGTAAAACATTAATTAATTTATTATAAGTAATGTTTTCCGTTTAATATTGGTGTCATTTTATATATTACATATTGGTGTCATATGAAAGATCATAAAATTTTATGAATTTTGATATATATTTTGAAAAATTTGGAGAAAAAATAAAAAAGTTACAAGAGTTTAAAACAATTTGGGGTTATAATGATGTCATCATGATGTCAGCGAAAACATGGTTTGGCTGTCAACCCCTCCCTCTATATTTACACTCTTCCACTCCCCTTTCCACTTTTACTCCCCCTTTTAATCCTCCACTACACACAAATAAGAGTCTAAAATCTCCATTTTTAATCTTTTGACTCCTAATCCCCAACCACTACAAATGGTCTCAGTCATCGGTGGACGGGAGGCGGAAGCCGGAAGCTGGTCCAACGGTTCTGCCGAAATTAAAAGGAGTAAAGGATCAAATTGGTCCTCGAAATTGCATAAAAAGAGTCAAATAAGTTTTTATTGTCCGTCCGTCGCCATTTGGGGCGGTTCCCGGTGGAATTTTTTGATGAATTTTTTTGAGCATCTTATTCATTAAGTCTAGTTTACTCATACCAAATTTCAGCTAAAACTTCAATCGGGAAGGCAGTTATCTTCAAGACTTCATTTGAGTGCCTTCCCGATTGAAGTTTTAGCTGAAATTTGGTATGAGTAAACTAGACTTAATGAATAAGATGCTCAAAAAATTCCACCGGGAACCGCCCCAAATGGCGACGGACGAACAGAGCCTCCTATATAAGGACTTATTTGACCCTTTTTATGCAAATTCGAGGACCAATCTGACCCTTTACTCGTTTCAAATTAAAAGCTAGTGACAATTGATAATGAAAAAGGCCTTTTGTACACATCATCACTGTTCAACATACTTGTACATAAGGCTGTTAACGAACACTTAGAGCTCAAGCTCGGCTCGGTAATAGGGGTGTTCGGGTTCGAGCTCGAATCGCGATGGGAGTCGATGAACATTACAAATGAGACTCGTGTTCTTCTCGATAGGCGTTCGATGTTCGAACCGAGCACTCGATAAGCTCGATAAATATGCTTGGATTTAAAATTATAGGTAATGCTCGTTAATAGACTTGTGCTCAAATTATTCGACAAGTATTCAGTTCGTTAATACTTAATAATCATATTTAAATTCCTAAAATCATCTTAATTATATTTAAACTTTGACAAATATATTAATTATATTTATAATTTCAGGGTGTCTGATAGGCTCGAGCTCGAACTGAGCCGATTACTACTATGTTCGAGCTCGGCTCAATTAGCTTTTCAAACTTAAAACTCAGTTCAGGTGCGAAAGTTCGGCTCGTTAGGTTTGAAACCGAGCTCGAACTCAAATAGTTCGATAAGAGCTCAGTTCGTTAACAGTCCAACTTATACTTGTACACACGCCTGTGAAGACTTTTTTTAGTCTGTGACAGACAAAACATGTATTTTCTGTAATAGACAAAACGTGTCTTCTCTATGACAGACAAAACATACTTTGTCTATGACAGACAAAAAAACCTTCACAAGCGTGTGTACAATAATAAAGTGTGTAAAAACAAGAATGGTTGATTGATCATTTTAAACTTATTGTTAAAAAGTGATACTAAAACGGCTTTATATTTTCAAATGGTGGCATTAAAAAAATTGCCATATATTACTCCCAAAGATCAGAGCTGAAATGCTGGCTTCTCAAGCAAGCTTCTAGTCCATGGATGAGTGTACATTCCTATAACACTGGTTGTGAATGAAACACGCAGCCAAACAGGCCACTAGCTCAACATACAAATATTCCTCCAGTAATATATTCCAACCTGAAATTCCGATTGCTTCCTTAAGCGCGTAAGATTCATCTAATCTAGACATAAGTAGGGCAAATCAACTTTTACCCTAGTTATAGAAACTTCAGTTAGAGACTTAAGAACAGTTTAAAGACCAACAAGATAAGGGTTTATCTATTGTTATTAAAATACTTAAAACTCCTATATTCTTAATACTATAATGATATTACAATGGTTTTATGTGTAATAATTAAACTAAATTATGATATTAAAAAATAAAATCTATTTTTGTAATTTGGTATATATATGATGCACTCCCTTCTCTGATCTCACCCCCTCTGGGCTCTGGCATCATCAAAGAAACCCTTGGCTAAGAAATCTTGCCCATTTAGGCTCTGTTTTCTTTTTAGTCACAGTTATGGGTCTAATCAAAATCCACTCTTTCGGGTAAACCCAATCACCATTTCCCTTTTCTTTGATCTGGGAAAATGGATCTGTACAGCTTTCAGAACATAAAGGCCGAGAAGGAGAAAGCGATCATGAAGTACAGGAGGATGCAGAAGATGACGATCCTCTTCCGGTTCGTCGAATTCTGCATTTTCGCGATCGCATTCTCCAGATTCTCCGTCCATTTCCCTCAAGCTCTTAACTTCTCCGGCGACCATTTCAAGGAGATTCTTGTTTCCCTGATCAGTCCCCGGTTTTTGTTCGTGGTCGGAAACGCCATTGTCGTCATCTTGTACCTTAAATCAAAGAAATCTTCTACAGATGACAACGAAGAGATGAATAATAAACAGAGCATCTCTGTTTCAGGGGAGGAAGAAGATGTTGTTCCGGAGAAGCGCCGGGAAATTGAACAGGCGCCGGTGAGTTCTTTGGAGAAAAACTGCCCGGCGCCAGAAGACGAAAAGCCCGAATTGTACGATGATGACGAAAAGAAATGTTTGGGTCATTCTTTCTTTCACGGGAACAATGAACCAATGAATAAACAGAGGAGTGAAGAAGAAGAAGAAGAAACTCCGGCGAGTCGTCAGCAAATGCACCGGAGCCAATCGGAGAGCTGGATCGTGAGCACTGTTCCGGAAAGGACTAAGGACTTGACGCGGTCCGCGACGGTGGGGTGCCGGAAAAGTGAGGAGAGAGCGGTGGAGACAGAGGAAATGAGCAGTGAGGAGTTTCGGAGGAAGGTGGAGGATTTCATTGCTAGGCAGCAGAGATTGTTAAGGGAAGAAGAGTTTTTAGCTTCTGAAGAATAGTTATTAATTACCTTAATAATAATTTAATACTCCGTATTATTGTTATTATTACCATTAAACCTTTTTTAACTTCATTAGCTCTAACTAAGAGCGGCTTTGGTAATGTACACTGGCTAAGCCTTGCTAATGAATTTGTACAGCCTCACTTCAATGAGGGAATTAAGGTGAAACGCCCTTCTAATTTGTCTAAGTGGCTGTTACTTAAATTATTATCATGTGCGTGTGGAATTGTGGATTAGAGTTTAGGAGACCTAGCTAATTTAGTTGATGGGTATTATTCTATGGTATAAGCGGATGGGACACGATCTCATATCCTATGAGCATTAAGTTGCTAATAGAAAATGATCGTGTTCGTGGTAAGTGTTTATGCACCACAAGTGGGATTGGATGCATCTATCACTCAACAATTTTGGGAGGATATTGAGGAAATGGTGTGACGAGTGTCAAGGGGAGAGAAACTGGTCACAGGAGGTGGCCTCAACGGGCATGTGGGCCCAAGTCGTGATGGTTTTGAGAGTATCCATGGCGGACATGTTTTTGACACTAGAAATGAAGCGGTGAATAACATTCTGGATTTTGCTTCGACATATGAGTTGGCTGTGATGAATACTTGGTTCAGGAAAAGAGACTTTCACCTTGTGACCTATAGAAGGCGATCTAATAGTACTTGAACTGACAACTTTATAGTACAGACGACTTGGATAACAAGCTACACTGATTGTAAAACCCAAGTGAGAATGATGTCACTCAACATAGGATGTTTGTGCTTGATTTTCAAGATAAAAAGAGAAGGCAAGTTAAGGTACTAGGGAAGCCAAAGATAAAATGGTGGAAGTTCGAGGGGAATCTCCAACAAACTTATGCACAGAAAATGTTGGAGGAAGATGTATGATCCATTGATAATGACGCACATGTGGATGGTGTGTGGTTAACAATGGAGTCCACCATTAACAAAGTGACGAAGGAGATACTTGAAGAATCTAAAGAATGTCTGTTACAAAACAGGACACATCTTGGTGGAATGATGTGGTGAAACAAGCAATAAGGACCAAAAGAGAATGCTATAAGAAATAGGGCAAAAGATGGGGCGACGAGAACATAGAGGAGTGCAAGCAAGCTAGAAGAAGAGCAAAGAGAGCTGTAAAGGAAGCAAGAGGAAAAGTGAACAAGGAATTGTATGTAAAATTGGACTCTAAGGAAGGAGAAAAAGATATTTACAAACTTTCTCGCCTTCGTGACCGTAGGACTCAAGATATCGAAAAAGTTAGGTGTGTGAAGGATGTCGATCAAAGGGTACTAATGGAGGACGAGGAAATAAAAGAGAGGTGGAGGTCATACTTTGATAGCTTGTTCAACGGGAATAAAGTGCAAGGTATTGATGATCTTACTATACCAGATTGTATGGTAAATCCAGAATTCGTGAGAGGATCCAAATAACAAAAGTTAAAGAGGCTATGAGAAACACTTTAATTTTTTATGTTGTAGTAGTTATTTCAATATGTGAAACACGTTACTTTTTTTATGTATGTCCACCTGCAAACTATTGGATATTATGTTATTAGTTACTTAATCATTTGTTTATGATGTGTTGGGTTATGCATATTGGATGTATGTACTGTGTTTGTGACCAGGTGCATTGCCATGTTTTTGTCAAATTTTGTTTTTGTTTTTATCTGTTTTTTATGTTTCTGTGTTTGCAGGTGTCGGGGCAAAGTCTTCAAACCGTTTGGTGACTTATAAGTCACCATCCCAGTTGGCAACTTATCAGTCGCCAAACGATTTGGCGACTTTGCCCAACCTGAAAAGCGCAGCAGTAGATCTGTAAATATTTTTAACCCAACATTATCTACGTATATAGTTTTTAATTTGCATTAATTCAGGAAAAAACTCCCAGATTTTAATTTTTTTCGTGCCGTTGGTTGTGCTTGTTATCCTAATTTTGTTGCCAAGTCTTCAAATCAACTCTCACCTCGCTCTATTATTCATTGTGTTTTTCTCGGGTATGCTTTGAGTTACAAAAGGTATCGTTGTATAGATCCATTATCGGGTAGAGTTTATATTAGTCGAGATGCTCTTTTTTACTCCCTCCGTCCCATTAGGAGGTTCCAATTGCGGTTTACGATGCTTGACTGATGATAAAGCAACTTAATCTCTGTTCACACCCTGATTATTTTTAGTAAATAAAGTTTATATAATCAGAAACTACATTAAAACCGCTACAAAGTCTGATAAAAAATGCAAGTTTGATAAAAATTTGATGTATAAAGTAAAAGATTAAGAATGATTTAAGTTGACCATGTGAATAGTGGACGGGCCGGGAACCTTTAAATGGAACAGAGGGAGTAACATTTAGTCGAGATGTTCAGTTTCATGAGAAAGACTTTAATTTTCTTATTCCCGTCTTATTTCCTCTACCACCTTATCCACCCAGAACACTCCCGTTTTATCCTCTTCTATGACTAGTCATGCTATTCCTAGTATACTTGCTAGTGTGTCTATATCTTCGTCAGTTGTGCCCAGTTCCAGCCCTTTAACCTCTAACGCCATCAGCTCTTCCCAGATAGATAGTGCTTCCCCAAACCTCAGTCCATCTCTTAGTTCACCTACTTGGCTACTTCATCCCCACTGTCACACTCAACACCTTCTACACCATCGGCCAGCTCACGTGCCTCCTCATCGGTTAGTTCAGCGGTCTATCAGTTGGTCGGTCTGTCGGTCAGTCTGGTGGTCTCTCTGTCAGTCAGTTCGACAAACCCAACCCCACCACTTAGTACAACAGTCTCGTCTTCCCCTAGTGTCATCCCTCTAGTAAATCTTCATCCCGTGCAAACTCGTGCCAAAGATGGTATCTTTATGCCTAAGACTATTTTAAATTTGTGTATTTTTTTCGCCCTCGGATGATCCTACTTGTTTTTCTCATGCTCAAAAACATTTTATTTGGCAGGCTGTCATGGCTGATGAATTTAGGGTGAGTCATTATTCGCTAATTAATTATTATTTCATACTAGTTGGATGTTGTGGTTCTGCTCAAAGAGCTGTATACGTAACTACTTAAGATTTAAGAAGTTAAGGTCCATTTGAGTCAGCAGATGTAAGGGTGAGATAAATATATGAATATGAGCTAGAATAGGTCAAACCAAAGTGTGACTAATGTTGTTGAAAGTAGATGTCATTCATTTACACAATGAAACAGACCTTGGCTTATGGCTAGTTTGGCTTTTATGCTTGGAGTTTCCTTGAATTGGCTACCAGCAGGCCCAGTGGAGTATCATTAATTTTCTTAGGTCGATGTTTATTGCTCCGTATAAGATATTTGTAACCATAAATTACTCCGTATAAAATGTTGATAGAGATAATTGACGGACTTCTTCCCGGAAAGATCCTTACAATCTGACATCATGCTCTATTTCTCCATTTATCAATTAACTTTTTCATTAAACAAGTACATATGATTAAGTTATTTTTCTATCCTGAATCGATTGAAGTTATTGTAGAGGACCATTTAGCTATTCTTATACATAGTATATTTTATCTTAATTTTACTAATAAATATATTTTAATTATATTTTTTTTCATAATGCAACATATTCAGCTAATACAGCAACTTCAGCTAGAACTTCATCAATTTCAACAAAATTCGTCGATTCAATCAATTTGAGTGTAACCGAATGAGTTTTAAGTATTCCTTATCCCGAATTTGTTCAAGTTGTCCGTTTGAATATATATGCATAAACATCTCTATATATAGAAATGTGTGACTTAATTTACTTGAATTAAAGAAGTAAAACAAAATTGTTTTAAAATCTAGCACAATGATTTTTTATTGCGGCTTATGCCTTATGGGCGAGATTATACCTTAAAAAATTAATTCTTTTATCTGTCCGAGCTACTTCCTCAGTTCCTCGTACTTCTTCATCTGTAGATCGACCAACTTTTCTTTATAATTGTTCTTACACAAACTTTTGGGATCTATGAATCCATCCCATTTCAAGCTATTTTTATTTATTTTGGTTTGAGACTAGGTCACATGTCCTTGTTCCCCTCTCCTTAAGACCGGCCATATATGTAGTTAAGAGTCTTAAGACGTCACTTCTTTCAAATTGATAAGACCAAGGAAGGGCTTTTCATGAAGAGAATGGCCAGCTGATGAGTTATCCCAGGAGAAGACATTCATGTGGGTAGATCACGAAAAGCGGGATAAAAAATGAGCAGTCAATTCCGAAACGCTATGTTTTAGGCATTTTGCATTTTACCTGTTTAAGATAAAAAGTAAAATAACCCTAATCATCGTTTCTCCCTAGCGGCTTAGCGTTGCGTAGGGCTGTTAACGAGCCGAACCGGAACACCTAAAAATCGAGTTCGGCTCGATAAGGAATTAATG
The DNA here is from genome assembly GCA_945859915.1 of Cuscuta epithymum. Classification (NCBI taxonomy): domain Eukaryota; kingdom Viridiplantae; phylum Streptophyta; class Magnoliopsida; order Solanales; family Convolvulaceae; genus Cuscuta; species Cuscuta epithymum. Next base: position 4,678,841 of record CAMAPF010000938.1, read on the forward strand.
ATGTTTGGGTTCGAGCTCGAAGCTCGGCGAGCTTTATAAATGAGGCTCGTGTTTGGCTCGATAGACGTTCGATGTTCGAACCGAGCGCTCGATAAGCTCGATAAATATGGTCGAATTTAAAATTTTAGGTGATGCTCGTTAATAGGCTTGTGCTCGAATGATTCGACAAGTATTCGATTCGTTAGTAATCATATTTAAGTTCATAAAATCATACTAATTATATTTAAATTTTGATTATATATAAATTATATTTATAATTTCAGGGTGTTCGATAGGCTCGAGTTCGAACCGAGCCGAATACTACTATGTTCAAGCTCGGCTCGATTAATTTTTCAAACTTAAAACTCAGCTCGGGTTCGAGTTCGAAAGCTCGTTAAGCTCGGCTCGTTAGGTTCGAAACCGAGCTCGAACTTGAGTAGTTCGATAAAAGCTCGGTTCGTTAACAGCCCTAGCGTCGCGTAGGGTTTTGTCTCTCTAGTGGCTTTGTCTTCGCGTAGGGTTTCTTTAATTTCCGCCAATTGTTTGTGTGGCTGTTTTTCTCTAGGCTTCTAGAGTGCTTTTTAAGGAGGCGTGAGTGCGGCTGTAGCCTTTGAAAACTAATCCAAGTTTCAAGAAACGATAATCATGTCTTCTAATCTTTATGGATGATCTAGAGCAGTGTTGTCTCATTCCTGCAATTGAGAAGGAGATCAAAGGGTTGGTTTCTGGCGAATCAACATGGGTAGAGGGCGGTGGTGGTAGTGGAGGCGGAATGGGCGACGAGAAGACGAGGAGAGGTGAAGGACTGAGCAAGGGAGTAGACAAATCGGCGGTCCGCCCCTCTCCTGAACCACCTTGGTGGTTAGCGATTTGTATTGCTCTTTCAGGGGTGATCATCTCTGAGTCTAGCCGTATGGTTGATAGTGCTAGTTGGTTAGGGATAATTATTGTCAGGATTGGTCTTTTTGAGTTTATTGTAACGATCTGATTCCTAATGATATTAATATAAACAGTTCCAAAAAAATGATATTAATATAAACGGTTTGTTTTTATGATTAAAAAAAAGATAAAAAGTAAAATGAAAAAACGATTTTACCAAACATAGACATCAATTAGCTAGCTTATTGATATGGTGAAAAGGGTAATAATAGTCAAATCAACCAAAAAAATGATCAATAGGCTATTAATCGAAGGTCCTAATATGCTGTAATTCAAGCGGAGGTAGTGAATTGAAAATTAAATATGAAGTGGAAAAGATAAGATGAAAAAAAAAGTGCCTTCTAGTTTTTAAATTAAGGGCTAGTTTGGCAACCCCAATTCTCATCTTATCAGCGTGCTTTATCAACCAATGAATAAACCTGATTGAGCTAAGTCCATCCGTCCATGCCTCGTTTTGGGGCTATCCTAGTATATACTTCCTCCCTAACTTTTAAAAATCTTATCATTTCAAAAGTAAGTAGATTAAAAATAGTGAAAGAGGATATGAATTATTGAGGGTATGATGGGAAGATAATGAAATAATGTGATGGAATGTAGGATAAACCCAAAAAAAGTAGTTGTAATTGTGTATTATTTTTAGAATTATTGAGGATATGATGGGAAGATTTAGAAATGAGAATTTTTTTTGTTACGGACGAAAAAGGAAAGTGGAAGATTTTTACAATGAGGGAGTATCCATATTACCCGGCCATATACGAAGTATATCATATTCAATCAAGATTTTTACAATGATCGGTGAGAACTTATGGATATTCATTGATTGCTGGGTCCAACTTGTAACCATACATTGATAAAGCTCTTACTTGGATGTTGTGGTTCTACTCAATCAAAGAGTTATACGGAGTACGTCGTAACTACTTCAGGTCCACTTGAGTCCAAGATATCTTGAATTAAAGGGCGAGAGATATGAGAATAGGTCAAACCAAAGTCCGATTAATTTCTGCAAAATGTATCCCAACCCCAAGGCCTCAAGGGCCCCGTGCCCCGACAGAGAATGTGGGAGGATATAAATTACGGCGACAGCATCAAGCCTAACGGTGATAGATCTTATATCCGTACGCACCACAGACTCAACTCAGTACGTACATAAAAGCGGTAACCTCCACACGGTCAATTTGAGTTTCAATCATTGGTCATTCTCCAACTTTGTCAAGGTTTTATTAGTTGAGCTACCCGTGCTGCGTGCCGGTACCAAGTGTGATTAATGTTGTTGAAAGTATATGTCATTCATTTACCCAATGAAATAGACCTTAGCTAGTTGGCTTTTATGCTTGCAGTGAGTGTCCTTTGCTCAGATAAGACCAAGACGTCTACCAGCCCGAATGGAGTATAATTAATTTTCTTTTGTTAGGTCAATGTTTATATAATTAATAAGATGTTTATATGTATAAACGTAAGATGTTGATTGAGATAATCAAGTAATCCTTATCTCGAATTCGTTGAAGTTGCCTCATTGAATTTATATGCTTAAACATCTCTACATATAAAAACGTGTAACCTCACTTGGAATAAAGAAGTATACTAAGGCTACGTTTGGTGAGCCACATACATAAACTCCAAAGGGTTTGTTTGAAGGATTGAAGGCAGTGTTTATATTCTGCCCCTTCTTTGTAGACTTCCAGTTTCCCATCATATCCTCCCCGTTCAATCTCACGCCATGCCGTTTCTTACTCGATCGATGGCGCACATTTCAAGGCAGAGCTCTATAGGTATGTGTTTTTACTTCCTCCGCCATTCCCGGATGATACAACTCCAATTTCCTCTATTATTATACTTCATTTGCACTCTATCTATGCTGCCTCAAAATTACCTTGAATGTCACATGCATAACTATGGATGGCCGGAGTTTTCAGTACCACTTGAATTGATGTTTCCTTTATTTAATAAAATTAAAAGGCATGCATGCATGCATGAACTTATATTTTCATTTTTCAGTACAGCATATTTGTTTAGAAATTTATAAACATTCAACTACAACATGTATATGCATAGGTTACTAATATAGAGTAACTAATTAAGAATATTTTTACTTGAACTGAAATTTGTTGGTCTGGTCTGAACCGGTCTAGTCTGGTAAAATATCTGGTCTCTGTGTATTTTATAACTATTCAAATGCATGAAAACGGTCCAAGTAAAAACATCCTAAGAACCTTGATAGCGAGGAAGATCAAAGCCTTTGTCTAATTATCTGTATTTTTCAATTGAGTTCATTCCGATCCCAAATAGGAGTAAAATATGAAGTGCAAAAATAGGAGTAGATTTGTAATATTTCCTGAATGGAAGTTTAATTTGAAGCTTGAATAAGGAAGGGCTTTTCGTGACATAAAAATATCCATGTATTGTGTAATATAAAAACATTACATTGCGTATTTTGAAATGTATACGCCTCTTAATTATTTTAAGGTGTTTTTTCAAAAATATTATTAAAATAAAGCTTATTTACACAAATATGACTAAAAATAATTACTACAATTTAGTGTCATGGTAACTTAAGTTTAAAAATTGAACATAAGTTACTATGATTTTATACTACTTTAGTTACTAGTGACATTTTTGTAAATAATCTTAATTTTAGTTATATATGTGTAACTATTACTGATTTTAAATACTCACGAACTAATAAAAACAGTGTTGATGAAAAGTAATGCTTAATAAAAGTTAATTTTCACTTTACCTATAATTAATATATATACTAAACAAATACTTTTAAGACTGAATGAACACCACAATTTTTAATTTTTCTAGAATTAAGACCGAATACCTCAATTTCCGGCCTATAATTAAGACTGAGGACACTAAACAAATATGTTCAATCAAACACAAGGGCTTCAGGTCGAGTTTTTTCTCGCTCTCTCTGTATGTCAAATTGTCAATGAAATTTGCAAGTTGACCATGAAAGGTTATTTTGTCACATAAAAGGAATGATTCAGAGATGTGTTTTGTTTAATAGAGGGAATCATTATTTCAGGCATCTTACATTTTGGTAGTTCAAGTGGAGGGTCTTTTTAATAAAAAAAACTTCCACTTGAATTCAAATGGAGGTTAGTGAATTGAATATCAATAACCCTAGTATTTAAGTAAAGAACATCATTCTTAAAGTGGAAATAATCTAACAAAACAATGTAGCAAAGTATTATGAAGATAAAGAAGGAAAGTATTTTTAACTTTCAAGAGTTAAAATTCAATGGAATGTCATCTAAAGGAGCAAATGTGCCTTTAATTCATTGGGTAGAGTAACATCAATTTTTAAACTCTTACTTCGCAACCATATTTATCATAATATCATATACAGGTTATAACTATGTTTTGGACCAATAGGAGGACAGGTTGGATGGATCAGCCTGGTAGTGCAGGTTGAAGTTGTTTTTATTAGGGGTGAAAAAAATGAAAAATCAAAACTGACCGACAAATCGACCAAAAATGAAGTTGAGTCCAATCGAAACCGACTAAAATCGATTAACCATTGACGGTTCGGTTTACGATTTCACCTTTTGGGTTAAAAAACCGATCGAGCCGAAATCGACCGACACAAATTATCAAAAACATGCTAAAACCGACCGAAACCGGTAAAACCGACCGAAATTAATCGAACCACAATCGATTTAAGCAGCGTGTTTCGATTTATGATTTCACCTTTTCTGAAACTGAAACCGATAAAACGAACCTATATAACCCAAACCTACAACATCCCTAATTTTTATACCACCTTGATGAGGTGAAATAGAAGAAGGAGGTTACAATTATTAGGGATCCCCAGATTATTAAATTAAGTTAAAGAAACGTTATTTTATTTTGTCTCTAAAAACTCTAACCAAACACGATTCTAAATTGTTCATTAAACTTCTAGAACTAGTACTGTATAACTACTATTCAAACAATTAGGTATAGCTCCATTTAAATTTAAAAATCTAAACTTTAAAAGGGTAATAGATAATAATTCTATACAATAGCCAATCATGAGGGTGAAGGAGCACAAATATTGAAAGTTTTTGGGTGAAAGTGTAAAAGTACTTCTCGTGACTCAAAATTGTTCTGAAACAATATTTTCAAAAATTGATTCTAATCCTATTAATTTCTTAAAAAGAAAAAGCAGAATCACTTCTTAAATAATGTTTAACTCATTATTAAACATTATTTAACCGAATGTGAATTGTTAGTTACTTCTGGTCGGAAATATTTGGACCCGCTAAAAGTAAAAATACGAAGCAAGGATACTCATTTCGCGCACCATGAATAGAAGGTGGCGGCAATGGAGAGGAGGCGGCGGCCGGTTGGTGGTGCCGATGTTGAGCCGAATTAGACATCAAGAAGTGGAGACGGCGGAGAGGAAAGTGTGTTAGCAGTGAGGTAGACTCTTTTTTCATTTACATTTATCCGAAGCTCAACTAATGAAATAGTGAATTAATTAGAAGTAATTTGAATGAATGGTCTTGAATAAATTTAGGTCATCCATTAGATTGTATTATTGGGAAGCCGCATTTTGTTGATGAGAAGTTAAATGGCCATTTAAGCCACCAGCTTCCTCCTTGGATGAGGGCTTCTTTCATTTTCCATTACAATCTCCCATTAAATAAATACACATCCATACATGATACATGTATAGGAATATGTATGTGTGCCCAAACTGGCTATCCAAAACAACGTAAGCCGCCCCCGAATCATTATTCTTGTATGTCATGAGTGGCAATATGTCCGGGCTTGTTGAACCATCTCTCCGGCCAAGTATGAAGCTTTTCTTGTTATCTTTCTGTCATTTCTTGTTGATGAATGATATAATTATATGTGATATTGTGAAAATAAATGGTTAATGTTTTGACTAATGAATTTGCAGGCAGTATGGAAAAAATTGAGCTGGATGAGAAACAAACACGGCTTGAGTCATTCAAGAAGAAGGCCATTAATGCCTCCAACAAGTTCAGGAATTCCCTGACCAAAAGGGGCAGGAGAAACAGCAGAGTGTTTTCCGTTGTGATAATGGAGGACGAGCATGATGCCGAGGAAGTCAAGGCTGTTGATGCCTTCCGCCAGGCCCTTATCCTCGATGAATTGCTCCCTTCAAAACACGATGATTATCATTTGATGTTAAGGTCGCCCTGCCCATTCTCTTTCCCTCGTAAAACTCTATCTTGAAAAGACAATGATGCTGTAAAAAGACATGTACTTCCGATTTTCTCCATTATTTATATATATTCGGTATCCCAAATTCCCATGTCAAATATCTAGTAGGTTTGACGTTCTTGTAATTATGTGTTGAGGATCCTTTTGGGATGAGTTAGACGGTTAAACCAAATTTAACCATATATATTATATGGTGGTGCAGGTTTTTGAAGGCCAGAAAATTTGATGTTGAGAAATCAAAACAAATGTGGTCTGATATGCTCCATTGGAGGAAGGAGTTTGGTGCTGACACAATCATGGAGGTATTATATCTCTTTAATTGAATTAAATAAATAAAAAATTGACACATGCCTCAATAAATAATATAGTTAATTGGGATTGAGAATAAAGCAAGTGTTTCTTACGTACGAACCATGCTTTGTAGGAATTTGATTTCAAGGAGAAGGATGAGGTGCTTAAATACTATCCACAAGGGCACCATGGGGTTGATAAGGATGGAAGGCCTGTGTATATTGAAAGACTAGGCCAAGTTGATGCCACCAAGCTTATGCAAGTTACCACAATGGAGCGTTATATGAAGTATCATGTCCAAGAATTTGAGAGGACCAACAATGATAAAATGCCCGCTTGTTCTATCGCTGCAAAAAGACATATTGACCAGAGCACAACTATTCTCGATGTCCAAGGAGTGGTATGTAATACCAACCGCATATAAGCATTACGATTGAGGTTCCACCAAAGCCCTTAAATGGTGGCTTAACAAGAAACACTATTGTTGATGTTGTTTTCTACTCTATAGTTAACTTCCCTGGATATGGTTTACTGAACTATTAAATTGTATCAGGGGCTAAAAAACTTCACAAAATCGGCTAGGGAACTGATCCAGGCCATTCAAAAGGTCGATGGTGATAACTACCCTGAGGTGCGTATCTGAATTGATTTTGCTCAACTAATGGGTTTTGGTTACATTATTTCTTGATCACTTGGAAGTCATTTTGATACTCTATTTTTCACCGTATAGACATTGTGTCGTATGTATATCATCAATGCTGGTTCTGGATTTAGGCTCTTGTGGAACACAGTCAAGTCTTTCCTTGATCCCAAGACCACTGCTAAGATTAATGTAAGTAAGCTTTGTTCAAAATCATAAAACTTATTGTTCAATTAAATAAACAAAACAATGACTATAATAATTACTCTTTTTTAATTTACTTTTTTAAGGTTCTTGGTAACAAGTACCAGAGCAAGTTGCTTGAAATCATTGGTGCCAGGTAAATAATCTATTTGTTTTTTACTTAATGTTTTTGTGTTAGCGTGCGTTTATGGAATCATGTGACAATGAACCTTAGGTAAAAAATTAGAATCAATACGACTCATGGATTAAAAACATGTTGCAAAATTGTGATTAAGTGTAACTTCTGCTATCACGTAAACTTAAAAAGATTACATTGTCAGATTTGTTAAGTGCGGTCATGATATGATTGTGAATTATTCTTGATTGTGTTCATTCCTCACTGAACTTTTTACTTGAATCACGCACACACATACTTGCTCAAATGAGATTTCCTTATGAGAAATAAGAATCAATACCAGTAGGTTCAAGATCTAAAGACTCGAAATTTCCAAAATACAGAAAAATTGATCAAAATGAGATGACATAATTTTAAATAAATTGAACTTTCTGTCACCGCAAACTGTGCACCGTATTTCCACATTCACACTCCACAAAAAGTACACCTTTTTGCACATTCAAATATCTGCAACTTCATTAAATAAAATAATTTGTCATTTTGAACTTGCAGTGAACTTCCAGAGTTCTTTGGTGGGACCTGCACCTGCGCTGGCAAGGGAGGATGTATGGTCTCGGATAAAGGCCCATGGAATGACCCTGAAATCATGAAGGTCATGATCCTCACTTGAGTATCCCAATATATTACTTGTTATCCACTTCTCCATCTTTTTGTGTTGCTTGCTTTTGTATTGAATGTGTTAGGTTGTGTGTATTCCAGATGGTTCGAAATGGTGATCATAAATGCTCGAACAAGATGGCCATTCCACCTGTTGCTGAAGAGAAAACTATTACAGAGTGTGAGAGTGCCAATGTTAATAAAACTGCTTCTTTCGCATTGGATTCAGCAAAAAAACTCCCATGTGTTCAAGAGGAAGTAAGTTGAAGATTAAAAAAGGCTTTAGGCTGCAAAATATATATTCATTGCTTACTTCAAATGAATGATATACTAATATAATCACATCTTAATCAATCCTAACTATATCACGGTCTTTGCATGGATTTTAGTCTACATATTAATTACTTGTTATGTCCCAATATATCTAAATAGATATTATTCATTCAACCAACTTCCCAATATAAATTAATAGTTACTATTCATTTTTCAATTGAATAAAACTTTTAAATATAGTTTCCATTGTTCTAAAACTCGCTACGCGCTAGTCGGGCGGTTGAGGGGCGCCTAGCGCCTAGGCGGCCGACTAGGCCGATTTTTGGCCGACTAGGGCGATGTTTTGACCGACTAGGCCGACTAGGCCTCTACAGTTAGGTCCGACTAGGGCGCCTAGGCCGATTAGTCGGTCCGCCTAGGCCGATATTTACATTCTATATGTAAAGCGTGCTCATTAAAACTAATTTATGTGTTACTAGACAAGAATTAAATTTAGCCTCAAACATCATAGTTCGCAAAATGAAATTTAGTATGTGGTCAAAGTAGTCTACAAAATTAGTTTTCTGTATAGATTCATGCAAGAAACCTAAAGCTATAAACGCTGTTTCATACGTAGTGGGTGATATGTGGATAAATTCTATATGTGGGATACTTTATATATCAATCTTACTCAAATGGAAACCAATATGCAGGTGAGCCAACCAAATGAGTACACCCCAACTGTGGACAAGAATGTTCATGCAAGTTGGTCCAAGGCAGTAAATACAGTAAAGGGTGACAACTTCAGTGTTGCAAAAGGTAGTCTTCTCATTCCTATATAATGTTTCGGTTTCCCTTTTTCATTCATTCAACTAATAATAAAGGCATATTCTTATGTAATGTCATGCCTACCAAATACAAAAGGATAAAGTTACATATAAAGCCAACCGCCTTGCATTGTTTTTATTATCAATTGCAACCTTGTTATCTACTCTTATCCTTGGTACTTCCATTTACTTTACCACTCATGTTATACCGTCACATACTACCATCAGTAATCAGAACCGCTAATCTAAGGGTAATCCTTGAAGTCAAATAGTCGGGTCTTGGAATTGTACTAGACTACCTAAGTGATTAAATTCTACCTTAGTGTAATTTGACTCGCGTGGATTATGACCCAATTATGAATTATGTATATCATTATTTCAGCAGCAGATTTTTACACAACACATGATGCGTGCAAGTCAGCAGACAAAGGGAGCCAACTGTTCTCAAGCATGATGACATTTGTGATGGGGGTTGTGACGATGGTGCGTATGTCACGCCACATGCCAAGCAAACTCACAGATGCGACATTCTATTCCGGCTCAATGCGTGATGGGATGGTTAAGGTGAGCGAACCTCCTGCTGCTGTCTCTGTCACGGAGTATTTGAGCATGATGAAACGTATGGGCGACTTGGAGGAAAAAGTGATCACTCTAAGCAAGAAACCATCCACCATGCCGCCCGAGAAGGAGGAACAGCTAAGCAATGCTTTGAATCGTGTTGATGCTTTGGAACAACAACTTGCTGCCACCAACAAGGCTCTTGAGGAGGCTCTTAGCCATCAAACTGAGATTCTCGCGTATCTTGAGAAGATGAAAAAGAAAAAGAAGTTCTTTGGCTTCTGAACTCATTAAGAATGCATAAACGTATTGTATTTTGTATGTGTGTAGTAAGCAACCCAATGGTTAGATACCCTCATATTCAAGGAGAAAATTGATGGATGAAATTCACTCCTTGTCTTATTTCAATTATCTTTATGTCCGTTGTTAAGTTCAAAGCTTTATATAAAATGTATACATCATATATGTTAAGTCAAGAATGGTTTTGCTCGAGTAAAGACCGGTACACCAGAGTTACGCTTGGGTTTAAATAATAAAGAATTAAAAAGCAAAAACTTATAGGACGGTCATGGTCTATAATTACACATTCTTACAATTGTGTGTGTTTTGTAAAAGTGCACAAGTACCTTTGATCAGATGAAAATACTTTATTGGACCAGACTATTTTTCTACGTCTACATGTTGAGCATTGTGCAATATTATACCTAGTAAAACAATTTATTATGTAGAAAATTGTTTTATCTATAACATTTTCTGTATGACCTGATTTTCAGCCTAATTCAACCTTGGCCTTTTAAATTTTTTAGCTCACAGCCAAGCTTCAACTTAACTCGTTTCAAGCTTAAGCTCGAGCCTCATCAATCAGAGACAAGTTCACACAACCCATATATAATTCAATAATTGTGTTAAGGAATATTGCAACTTCAAGTCGTCTAACTAGTGTGGTAATAATTCTTGGTATCCATCTTAGAAGTTGGAAGTAAAAGAATTTTTGTTATTTTTGTTAGAGTCGAGTGACGATTTTATCCTAATTACAAATCCAAATCTGGTTTTCGAGCCACCAATAGCTCGACGCCTCGACCCCAACACGTTTAACAAATAAACATGCCAAACTCAAGTCATGGCATGTCGAACTAAGTTAAATTTAAGTCGGTCATTTGTGATTTTTGTATAGCAAGTCTACTTACACCTAGCTTTGTTCTACTTAATTGTTACTCGTATTAAACATTTGTATAAATGATATTTCACTCCTTTATGAAGTGTATAAAAAATGATATTTTATCGTAATTTGACTATATATGAGCCAGTTTCTTGTTCATACAGAATAAATTATCCATGAAGATGCAATAAAAAAACTACAAATATATGTTTCCAGAACACAACAGGTATATGTACCACAATATTCAGTACATTTTGTTTCACATGGTATGGTATGAACTATGATGTAGTCAAAGGTACAATGTTGCCAAATAACTGTATTAAAAAAGTAAAAAATAAAATAAAAAATGAATCTCAATCCAGTGTACAATCGAGGAACATATGAAGCTCCATGAGGGCCACAGGCGAAGACCTTAGAAGCAAAACTTCTTTTTCTGCAAAAAGACGATTGATTAATTAAACCAAATTAAACTGAACTTCAAAGTTCAAAATCAGTTGTAGACGAAAAGCTGGTAAACATATACCCACCCTGTACTTGGCTTCTTCTTGTCTATCAATGTAGGCAAGAAGTTCCTCTTGCCTCATCAAAGCCTCATGTAAAGCCTGTTCAGCGAAAACAAAAAGAGTTAAGGAGACTATTAAATTATGTTGCTTTTGTAGAGCAAGTCCTTATAAACCACCATATACCTTCTTGGTGGCAATCAACTCGGCTTCCAAGGCATCAACTCGGCAAACAGCAGCATTTAGCAATTCCTCTTTCTCATTGGGCATCTCAGATGGTTTTTCTTGAATTGAAATCACTTTCTCTTCTAGTTCCCCCAACTTCTTGAGCACGACAGAGAGAAGTTCAGTTTCTGTATATGCTGGAGCTGGTGAAGGAGGTCGAAACTCTTCCTTAGCAATTGCTGGAGTTTGGTCCTTGGGAGGGGAGGATTCTTCCGGAAGTTTTTTTGTCACACGGAAGGCCACCGTACGGAAAAAAATGAAAATCGTCATAAAGAAAGCCATAAAAGCTCCTAAAAGCCGTGCATAGAGTCCATTTTTGGGGGTCTTTTCAGTACGCAAATTATAATCTCTATGTTTCATATTTGAACCTTTTGAAAAGGGGTTATTAATTGACGTGTCTTGCTTCCAACAAGAATCAACAGTCTTGTCAACCACGGGAGGAACATACTCATCATATCCTGGGAAGTTGTTCATAACTCTTGCATGTTTCTTGGCATGAGGAAGACACTAGGATACAATAAAAAGAAAATGATAAAAAAATCTCACTAGTAAACGAAAAACACTCATCGCGTATTTGCTCAAAATCATGTAAAAGGAGAATACCTCTTCACGAACAGGAGTAAGCTGTGGATGTGAAAAACTCTTCATAGCTTTAGGTGAAACAATATCTTCGGCTTCAGATCCCGACTCGGCTGATGTATCACAGCCTTTTACCTGGTGAGAAGTATTATGCACATAAAAATGATATTCACATAAAAGCTACTACCATTTCCAAAGAAAAAACTCTTATTGACCAATGTACAACCTTTTAATTTTGGTAAGGGACAATTCTCATATATAATTCATCAATTATACTCATAATTTTAAAACTTACTTGTTAATTTAACTAAGTTTATTATATGTAACTTGTCGCTGACTCTTTTTTGGAAAATTACATGAAAACTGGAGTTTGTGTTTTATCAAACATGACTCTTTTTTGGGACAAAAAAAGTGTTTGATAGAGGAGTTTTTTTTTTTGGGAAAAGGGAATTATAATACATGTAGCACCATATATATACACAACAAGAGGATGAAGAGTAAAAGGAGTACCATTGGGAAACGGGGTTTAGCATAAACTACTTTCCCTTCACTGTTTAGAACTTTTACAACCTGCTTGCAACGCCGTGTTTCACCAACCATCTGCAGGCAGCACGTAGAGAGCATGATGTCATTTCATTGTGTTACTGAAAAGCATAAACCAGGAGAGGACAAACAGAAATGTAAGAAGATCAGTGGCATTGAGTTACACCTTCAAAATTGCTGGATTTTTCCACGGCCCTTTATCAGAACGGAGACACCCTCCTTGATCTGAGCATGTACAAGTTCCACCCAGAAATTCAGGCAACTCACTATGTACACAAGAAGATAGAAGTCAGTGTAGTCTTTTTAAATGAAAACTGGAAAACTTAGAGCTCGTTTGGTAAGCTTTACTCTAATCTTATCATTACTGTCATTGTGCTCCATGAATTGGTGGCTAGTGAACAGTAGTGCAAGTCTGCAAGACTCACTTTTTGGTGGAATTTAATACCTCCATACTTTTAGCTTTGGGTTTTACATACTCCCTCCGTCCCAAAATGGTTGGCCAAATTTCCTTTTTTGGCCGTCCCAAAAAGGTTGGCCATTTCCATTTAAAGTAAGGAATATGTGGCTAAAGTTAATTCTCTCTCCTCTGCACAAATTTCAACCATACAGTTTTTACTTTATTAATCCACGTGCAAGTCAATATTGGCCAACCATTTTGGGACGGAGGGAGTATTTTCTTTATTATATGTGTGTGTAAATAATTCTTTCAGATAGTTCAACAGATTCACCCGTTTGAATCACAAATTCAGCAATTTCAGATACTTCATGCTTTACCAAACAGGCTCTTATTGAAAATGAAAGCACGATGTAAGCAATTCACAAGATTCATTCACCTAGCATCTATGATTTCAAGCAACTTGTTTTGATACTTGTTCCCAAGAACCTGTAGAATTGAACTGTTAGAGTAAGAAGGTAAATTCCATTGCACTTCAGAAGAACATCTATGGTTTTTTTAAATGGACATACGTGAATCTTGGAAGTGGTCTTAGGATCTAGAAAGCTCTTCACTGTGTTCCATAGCAATTTGAATCCTGGACCAGCATTGATGATAAACATCTGATGGAGTGTCTGCCAAGACACCAAAGAAAACAAAACACAATTATTATGATTTATTCAGATAATAATAATTAGAGCACCACACATGCTAGCTAGCTAGTCAGGACTAGGAACAGAACATACTTCAGGATAATTATCACCATCAATTTTCTGCAACTGTGTGATGAGATCCCTAGCATTCTTGGTCAAATTTTTGAAACCCTGAAAATGTGGAAATTGGGGTGAGAAAAAAAGTATGATAGTCATATGATTTAGAGAGATGAGAGGAAACTGACCACTCCTTGAACGTCCAAAATAGTTGTGCTAGAGTCTATGTGCTTCTTTGCAGCAATTGTGCAAGCTGGAAACTTGATGGCAAAAGTTTTTTCGAACTCTTTAACGTGGTATTTTACATAACGGTCCAATGTTGTCACTTGCATAAGTTTGTTAGGGTCAACTTTTCCAAGCCTCTCGATATATACAGGTCTTCCCTCTTTGTCAACCCCATGGTAACCATGTGGGTAATAGTTTAAAACCTCATCAATCTCTTCGAACTCAAAGTCCTGATGAAAAATATATTAATGATGGTAAATATTTCATTACATACTTAAACAAAAAAAGGTGGAGATTTCTTCAATTATTGGGATGACAATTACCAGAAGAAGTGTATCAGCACCAAACTCTTTCCTCCACTGGATCATATCAGCCCACATGTTCTTTGCTTTCTCAATGTCAAACTTCCTTGCTTTCAGAAACCTGAAGCAGCAAATATGCATTAGCCATTAAGGATTGCACAACTTTTTCTTTTCTTTTCTCATATTTTACACTCAATTTATTAATATATATTTTTTATTGTGATTTTCAAAAAAAATTAGTGTTTAAGGCTGATAGGAACTTTAAAGAAAACATTCAAGTCAATTCGCGCCTACAACGTCAAGGGCCAATTTTCACCTAGAGACAGACATCAAGGATATATCGTCACCTTTTCCCGATTAATAAAACTAAGTGAAACCATCAAATAACGTTACAATACTCCCAAAAAAGAGTTTGTTGCCTTTAAATAAATCCATTAAAATGAAAACGAGAGGTTTACCTCAACATCATGTAATAGTCATCGTGCTGCTCCATCAACAGTTCATCCAAAATCAAAGATTGTCTAAATGCATCAACAGCTCGAAGCTCTTCGACATCCCGAATATCCTCAATTGAGACAGAGCTGCAGCGCCCATCGTTATTTCTTCTTTTGCTCTTCTTCTTTAGAGAGTGTCTGAATCTTGTCGATGCACTCAGAGCTTTCTTCTTGAGAGAACTAATTCTTGTCTTTCTCTCATCCTCTGAGCACTCAAAATCAGATTTCCTTTCCCGACGCTCATCATTTCCAGACGATCCTTCAAAGCCTGAACAATAACTTACTCTCTTAGATTTGATGATCAATTGTTTTTTTAGAAAACCAGCAATTCTTTTACACGTCAGGATTAAAATTCTGGAACTAGTCATCTTAAATTGACTACTGATATGCTTTATTAATACTGCCAATTCTCTCTTGTTCATCGTATTATCAGCACAGATTGAGTTGGTCCAGAATACTGAACACCAACAAACTGCATATACCTACAGCTTACATATATGGAATAAAAAAAAAAAATTGGGGCAGTATTTTCCTTGAAGATTAAACCAACTAATTTGAAAACCATCACCCTTGGTCCTTAGAATGTTGTTGTAGAAGTTTTGTCAGATCTTTTATGTGTTTTCCTCAACTCCCAGTCGATATCCGGATTATTATTCAATCCTCATTATGATTGCATATATAAAGAAAAATACATCATATATTCATATCAGGAATAACTCAAAACAGGACATGGGAAAGATTAAAAAGATTCCCAGATAAACCACAAACAAAGATTTCTCTGGCCGATCAACTAATTTAAAAAGAACTCATCCCTATTCCCTAAATCCCTACTACACAAAGAAATTTCCAACAAACTCATTTCTCCTATTCAATTCCCCACCAAAAAAAATCTACCTAAAACGAAGACTAGCTACATGAGCTCAAACAACCCTAAGTGTCAGCAAAAAGTAATCATTGATAACATCAGACAACAACGCAATTCTTGTTTCTACATAGATTCAGATCATTTTCGTCTTCAATTTGAAAAAAAAAAGTCAACTTACAAGGCCTTGCGAAGCGATCAAGAGGTCCGGACATGCTCGTCGCCGATCACCCCGCCAAAAACAGAGCGCGTAACCCGCAAAAAAGAAACCCGAAATTGAGAATAGATAATATATCCAAAAGCCCTAGCTTGCAAGGACCTTTAGCTGCAGCAACGAGAAGAAAGCGCGGCCTTGTTTACAAATGCAGATGTTGATCGGACGGCAATAAATATCTCAAACGGTAACGGGTAAAGGATGGCGAATTAATGCTGGGAATAATTTATACTCCACAGTAAGCAAAATGAGAACAATTTGCTTTTTTTCCTGGACAAATACATATACAAAGAAAAAAATAAAAGTCGCATTAAAGCGGCGATGTTGTACCTACGGAAATAGGATGTACCTCCAGCTACAGCGTCGGCAAAGAAGAGGCGAAGAAGAAAACATATCACAGGGGCAGGAATGGGTAGTTTGACTTTTGAATCTGGTTCGTAGAATAATGCTAAATTCATATGGATCGATGATAAATAAACTTGATACGGAGTTTATGGATATAATTAAAATAGTAATGAATAAATGCAGAAAGTGCCACGTACTATGAATCTGCAGCCAAAAATTCCATGAACAGGATCTAATAATTCAACGACGGAAGGGGTGATGATTGAAAAGAGAACCGCTAATGATTACTAGTAGTGTTTTGCCCCGTGTTTCTTTCTATTCGGAGTTGCTTAAAACCCTCCCAAATTGTGCTCCAAAAACATACGGAGTATTGAACCCAGTAACCCACTATTTCCGCCTTATCTTTTCTTGTCCCACTCAATTAGAAGTTGGGCCCATTTTCTATTTGATCCCAAATATGTAATTCATCCGTATTATTTCAATAGGGTTTTCACACAAGGTGCACTATAATTTTATAAGTTTATTAGGTAGGTTGTATTTTATAAACGACAAAAGACGCAAACAAGCCCTAACTATTGACGATTGTCTAATCAAATTCCTGAATCGAGAGGCCTCATGAATATGTCTCTCGATCTATGGAAATAAAGCAATCAGTCTCTTTTTATGTACCGATGTCGGTGACTTCTTACGAGAGTTGTCATCTTATTGGGACCAGCAGGTAAAACAGGATCGAGTTGCTTTATTTCAATAGGTGAAGGGGTATTTGCAAGGCCTTTATGTTAAAGGGTTTAGTTGTAGAATCACTAAAGTGTTGAACTTATTGAAGCGTTTGAACTTATTGAAGGGTTTGAATTGTTGTTAAAGATGTTTTTAATTGGATTGTAACTTCGTGGCCTGATCAGGTCTGATTCAGTCTAGTTTGGTCAGAACTAGTCTTGTCTGGTAGATGTTTGTTTTATGTGCATTTTTAAATAGTCAAAGTTTGAGCAGGTAGGTGTGTTCTAAATTGGTCCGTTCTGATTTGTTTAGTCTGATGTGTTTGATCTGATCTCATCTGATCTGATCTATGATTAAAACCAGTCCTATAAAAAAACATCCTACATTAGCTAATAAATTGTCTAAATCTACTCAAATACGGAGTAATATATTTAAATATATTTATAAATAAAACAAGAAATAAGTGAAACCCGATAAAATACTTTACCAGCTTTAACCATTTCATCAAAAAACTGTTTCAAACTCACATTTTCATTATTAATCACCATAGGGGTGTTTGGAAAATGAAATTTCAACAAAAAAATGATGATTTCACCCTTTTAACATTTTCAATAAGTGAAAATGATGTTTGGTAAATAAATGTTAGGCTCTAGCATTTTTGTACGGAACCGCTGAGATGGAAACGTTGCAAATAAGAGATCTTTTGGTCAACGTTTTGAAATATGACCTTGATGGATAGTCTACCCGGGGGTATCTTATCCGAGGGGTTATTGCGGGAATAACTTAGAGAGAAGTCAGAGCAAAATAGGAGGAGAGAGAGTCGATTTTATTAAATGAACTCGAGATGTGGAGTTGAGATGTAGATTGTGTAGATGATGTCGATTACAAGGAGAAATGGGCTGCTATTTATAGCAGCAATAAATGCGATGAGAGGACACGTGTCAGTAATCCAACGGCCGAAGGGTCACATCAGCCTGGTGGCACCGGCAGTGGTACGTCAACCGCATTGAATGCGGTTGGTGGATGCGACGTGGCATTAAATGCGGTGGTTGGCTGTCTCTAAAAGGAATCTTCGATGATTGAGCTTGTTCAGCCGAAGGCACCTTGTGTAGCCGAGGGCTCCTTGTGTAGCCGAAGGCTTCTTGTGTAGCCGAGGGCTCCTTGTGTAGCCGAGGGCATGAGAATGCCGAAGGCTCACGTCTTTGCCCATTTTCTTCCAGTAGCTTCTTATGCCAGAGAAGGCTATCCTGTGAGTTTTGGCTTCTTCGGCCAAGGAGGCCGAAGGCACCCCAGTGTGTATTCTGGGCTGCTTTGAGGCTTGGGCCGCGGTATTTGGGCCTGAGTTGTTTCCTGAGCTCAATGGACTTGTGTAGGAGAAGTGGGAGTCTATGGGCCGGGGGTTCCTGGGCCATATACTCCATCAGACCTTTTCATACGTACTAAGGGGGTGTTTGGAACTGATTCTGATTCTGCTTCTTTTTTTACAGAAGAAGCAGAATCAGAATCAGTTTTCAGAGCTGGTCACCCCTAGCTTCTAAAAAAATTGATTCTAGGAGTAAATTAGAGCACCAGAATCACTTCTGCACTCTCAGCCAAACACCCCAGCTTCTGATTCTGCTCTTTCAGGGATCAGAATCAGTTTTAAGAATCAGATCCAAACACCTCCTAATTGTTTGAAAGACTTGGCATGGTTCAAGGGCTTACCAAACAATTAAATCACCAAATATTTTCTGGCAAACTGTCAATTTATTTCGCTAGTCAAACCCGCTGACTGAATTCGCTACTATAATTTGCTAACCCGCTAAATGCTAAATACGCCGTGAAGTCTAATCACCCCATTTAGGAGCTATATATGTACATACTTCGTACTCCCTCCGTCCCGTTGGGGATGTTCCCGGTTTGACCTGCACACATATTAATGAAATAAACTTATCAAGGGGTAAATTTTACTGTTTTGACACTGTTTCGACACTGTTTGGCACTGTTTTGATGTAGGATAACTTTCCATTTAGGGAAGGGGGACTTCTTTTTGGGACTGCTAAAAAGGAAAGCGTGGACATCCCAACGGGACGGAGGAAGTATAATTGTAATTTATGAAAAGAAAAAAAAGGATGACACCCCATCTTCGAGAGCCCCCCAACATCGACCGGACGACACGATGAGAGGATGTAAATTGGACTATAATCACAATCTGACAGATAGAGAGTGAGCCTCCGTCCCCGGTACTTGCAGAGGCCTTATGCATTTTTAACATAATAATATCTCATCGCAGTTGTCGGGATTCGAACCCGGGACCTAACTCTCATCATCGCAGTCTAATTTATGAACACTATGAACTATCGTGAAGAGATGAACCTTGCGCAAAAGCTCCTCTGCCCATGCTATGCCGTAAAGTTTTTCAAACGGATCAAACCTAAACAAGATTTTATATTTAAAAAAAAAAAAGCTTCATGATCTCGCATATTGGACTTCAAACACTTGGAGCCTTGGAGGCTGATCATCTTTAATTTTTTTTTATCGAATCATCTTTAAAATTTTAGAACACTATCAATCGCCACTAAATATAAAAAAAAATATCTTGAGGCGATTTCCATTTCATTTGGTTCAAAACGTTATCAAAGTCCATTCAAAGATACGTATTTTCCCCAAAATTATGGTGTAGCCATTTGACTTTTACAATAATCCTGTCAAATATCAAATGGAGGAATCAGCATGGAAATAAATTCTTCGTCTAGATTAAAACTTAGGGAATGATTTCTGAACTATTCATAATGATCCGTTTAATTTTTATCAAAAAAATTCAATCCATCCACGACCCATTTAGGGGTATCATTACCACTCCACGGTCTAACGTCATTAATTCTTTAGCATTTAGGGTTTCAGGGTATATCTTGGGGCTGTTTGGCAATTGGTCGTTGGCGGTTGTTAGTTGGTTGATTGTATTAGTTCATTGATGATAGTAGATTCTATTAAATATTTTGATTAGCCGATAGTATTAGCTGTTTGTAAAATAGTGTTTGGTTAAATAACTATTTACAATTGGTTGATAACTTGTTAAATGACTTTTAAGGACATCGATTATATTTTTGTTTACTAACCAAATGTATATATGTATCATACATTTTAAATTAATTTAAATAGTAAAACTAGTTTAACCATTTTTATTAATCGAGTAAACTAGTTTTAGTAACAGTTACTCGACTCAACTAGTTACAATTACCCGATCCGACCAACAGTTACTCGACTCAACTATTAACTGCTATCTGATCCGACTAGTTACAATTACCCGATCTGCCTAGTTAGAGTTATCCGGACCATCCAGTTACAATTACCCAACTCGTTAAAATTATTTGGTTCAATTGTGACCACTACGAGCCACCACCCAGCCACCACCGCTCACCGCAACGGGCCACCACCGTTGGCCACCACCGACGGCGACCCCGTCATCAATTCGGTGGTCACTGACCCACAACTGTTGCGCGCCTAGTGGCCACCCCAACATGACCGCCGCCACCGTCCTGACCGCCACTGATGGACGCCCCGGCCACTTCCTCCGTGCATCATTACATACCTAACCGCTAGAAGTCTCGATCATAGTCAGCGGTGCGCAAGCACCGCATCAGTCGTCACTTGCCACCCCCTTAAATCTACGGGTAGCTTCACCGCATATCTGAAACCTAGACACTGTAATGAATCCGAATAAGAGGAAGCCACAAATAATCTAGACGAAGGAGAAGGAGAAGAAGAACTCTAGCTAGTAGCCTGATAATTCGATCTCGTCATTTTTGTTGAGGTTGGAGTCGTCATCGATGGAGTCTCATCGGCATAGCTCAATCGCTGGAGGTCGTTGTTGGAAGTGCGGGATACCGTCGTCTCTAATTTTGTGTGAAGTAAGGGGCTATGAGAAATGGAGATCCCTGAGAGATGAATAGCAGGCAGATGACTGTACTCCACTGATGCACCGTAAATTATATGGTACATCCGGTTGTACCATGTGCACGGTACAACATGGTACTTTAGTTTATACTTAATGAGTATATAGTTTAAATGAAACGATTATTGGTATTAAATTATAAAATTAGTACAATAATAATTTTGATGACAATACCAATGATAATATAGTTAAATGATAAGTTGATTTGTAGCATATATATCACATGTGGATCATAATACTCAATTGCACACTTTTAATACTCAATTGTGCTATCAAAACAGTGATTTGATACCAATATTTCTTTAACCGTACAACCGTGTGTACGGTATACGTACTCTTGATGCAAAGAGTAGCAAAATCGGAGTTTGAGGGTATTTCGGATTTTTCTCATCAACTTTGGTCTCATTTTTGTCCAAAATACAAGTATGTTTTATTCTTGTCCAATAGAGACGTGAGACTCTCATTTTTGCCTTTGTTTCAAATGTTTACCATCTCAGCTTAATTATTATAGATATATTGTCACGCCCCGGACCTAACCGGACACGTCAACAACCCGCCGTACAGTACGAATAGTCAACCGCAGTCCAACACATCCATACTATACAAGGCGTCTGGAATATCATTCACACATAGTACATCCATAAACAAACATAATGTAAAATATTCATTCAAGCAGCGGAAACATTTAATACAAGTGTTCGTGCCACATTCTGGCACACATGGGCATACAAGCCCTCAAATGATTATTCAAAAATATAATATCCATGAGCATTAATTTAGATGTTTTTAAAACAGGAACGGAGGAAGCACGAACCACGCCTTCCTTCCTTGAATTCACCCGGAGCAACGGGCACTGGTAGCAAGCTCAGCTCCTACCTGAAACTGTGAGGTGGCCTCCCCCGTGAAGGGGAGGTCAGTACTTGGAAGCATTTGACAAGTACAATGACAACTATACTAAGTATAATCAATGTTTCAATTTCCAAGACCCTCATTTTAGGGTGTTATTATCTCATGATTAACTTTGTTCGTTTAGTGTCATTTCATCATTTATTACCACGGTCTAGAGCCGCTCAATAATCACCGTTACCTACTACGGTCTAGAGCCCAGCTCAATAATCACCGTCATCTACATCGGTCTAGAGCCCAGCTCAATAATCACCGATAACTACTACGGTCTAGAGCCCAGCTCAATGATCACCGTTACCTACTACGGTCTAGAGCCCAGCTCAATAATCACCGTCATCTACATCGGTCTAGAGCCCAGCTCAATAATCACCGATAACTACTACGGTCTAGAGCCCAGCTCAATAATCACCGTTATCTACATCGGTCTAGAGCCCAGCTCAATAATCACCGATAACTATCACGGTCTAGAGCCCAGCTCAATAATCACCGTTATCTACATCGGTCTAGAGCCCAGCTCAATAATCACCGATTCTTTACAATTAAATTCCTTAGGATCCATTCATCCATTATTCAACTACAATCCCAACTAATATTTCAATACTAGTTATTTACTCATTTCAATGTAATTCTTCATTCAATATGTAGTTTGACCTTAATATCAAAATATCACTTTTATTCTTTCATGGCTTCTTCTCATGAATTAAAAAGCATACTTATCACAAATGAAATTTATGGTTGATACTACTATCATGCCATCATATTCATAACATATAAACATACACAATTTATTCAATAAATTTGTATATTATGCAAACTATACTTATAATCAATAGCAATTTCATTTAGGCATTAATAACCATTAACAATCCATGCAAATCACATTGTATATTCATTTAGGAAATCTTATGAAATTAACCCAAAAATTATAAGCAATATAGTCGGTCATCCTCACCTTAAGTGAGCTCACGCGCGTTCTATGCTCCCCGGTTGAACTTTGACTAATTTCCGGTGAACTTTGACCAACTCCGGCGAACTTTGACCAACTCCGGCGAAACTCCGGCGAAGCTCAAAAATACTTTAATCAAGTTCCTAACAAGGTTTTAACATCATAAAACCTTAATCAATACAAATAACCTCTAAAAGGTTATTTCCCGGTAAACTTGTCGGTTTGGCTTCTAAATCCATTTTTTTGACATAGAACCACCTTCCAACCCCTTGTTCCACATTTATCAACATGTAGAACAATCCTAGGGTTCTTCATAATTTCTCAAATAATAATATATTCAAGAAAAAAGAGAGAAGAAAGGTAGAAGGAGTCATTACCTAGTTTTTCCCCGAGTTTCGTACACTTTTAGAACTTAAACTCTTCTCTGGAGCCTCCTTCTTGTTGGAGCTTCCTTCAACAATGGTGAGAGGTGGCTGGAGATCTTCTTGCTCTTGGTTGGGGTGGTGTGGTCGAAAATAATGGAGAGAGGGGGTTGGGGTTGGCTTTTTGTCTCAATAGGCAATTATGTGTGGGTTGAGAGACCCACCTTTGTCCTTTAGATGCCTCTCAAGTCAACCCAACCTCCACCCATCTTCCTTCTCTCACTCAGCCGACCCACACCTCATTTTGTGTGTCTAAATTCGTCGGTTGGCCCCCACCCATGTGGGAGGTCAACCCTTTTTGTCCAGAAGTGTACAATCGGTCCCGAAAGTTGTATTTTTCGGATTGTTTTAGATATATTTTATTTTATCGGGTCAAATAAAATATATTATGTGTTCCCAATCATTATGACCCTTATAATGAATATACATCCCCAAATTTAATTTACAAGTTCCTGAAATTCATTTCTGGCTTTTATCTGTTAGATTACCAGTACCGGTATTTTGGCCTTTTTGATCAACCGGTCAACTCTATATCATTTCTTTGGACCAAATAAATTATCCACCACTATATAAATATTATATTGACCAAGATGAATAAAATATACGGTCTCGGGAATATCGGGCGGCCCCCGCTCCCGGTGCGGGCCCCACGTGCGAATTTACTATTCACGCAAAAACATTAATAAAAATTCACAACTTCGAATACTCGTTAACCATTCCATAAGTTCAATACATTATTTACTTAAAAGTAAATACTTTTTGGGGACGGTGTTACAAGTTCACCCCCCCTTAATTGGGATTTCGTCCCCGAAATCCACGTGTCTAATCGAAAAGAAACGGGTATTGCTCCCTCATTGAGACCTCAGTCTCCCAGGTTTCTTCTTCGACTCGATCACTCCTCCAAAGAACCTTCACCATAGGAATCTCCTTGTTCCTCAGTTTCTTCACCTGTTGACCCACAATCTTTACTGGTTCCACCGCATATTGTAGGTCTTCACGTATCTCCACCGGTGGCTTCTCAAGAATATGAGATGGATCTCTCACGTATTTCTTGAGCATCGATATATGAAACACGTCGTGTATCTTCTCAAGTTCTGGCGTCAACTTGAGACGGTATGCCACGGCCCCAATCCTTTCAAGGATTTCGAACGGACCAATGTATCGGGGGTTGAGTTTTCCCCTCGATATAAATCGGATGATACCCTTCCAAGGAGAAATCCTTAGGAAGACCTTATCACCGACCTCGAACTCCAATGGCCTGCGTCGTTTGTCGGCATAACTCTTCTGCCGATCTTGGGCAGCCTTGAGTCTATCCTGAATGACTTTCACCTTAGCTTTGGTGATTTCAACAAGTTCAATCCCTTCGAGCTTGGCCTCGCCAACCTCGTCCCAACACAACGGTGTTCTGCATTTCCTCCCATACAAGGCCTCGTATGGAGGCATACCAATACTCGCCTGATAACTGTTGTTATAGGCAAACTCGACTAGGGCCAAATGTTTGTCCCAACATTCTTGGAACTCCAGAGCACATGCCCTAAGCATGTCTTCCAATGTCTGTATCACCCTTTCAGATTGTCCATCCGTCTGTGGATGAAAAGCTGTGCTAAACTTCAATTTAGTACCCAAAGATGCTTGAAACTTGGGCCAAAATCGAGATGTGAACCGTGGATCCCTATCCGAGACAATGGATATCGGGACTCCATGTAGTCTCACAATCTCTTCCGTGTATAACTTTGCCAATCTTTCAAGAGGATAAGTAATGTTGATAGGCAAAAAGTGTGCACTCTTAGTGAGCCTATCAACCACTACCCATACTGCATCGTAGTTGTTCACTGTTCGTGGTAGCCCCACCACGAAGTCCATGGTAACATGCTCCCACTTCCATTCTGGAATGGTCAGTGGCTGCAAAAGCCCCGCCGGGTGCTGATGCTCTGCCTTAACTTGTTGGCAAGTAAGGCATCGACTCACGTACTCTGCGATGTCTCTCTTCATACCCGACCACCAGTAACTTTCCTTCAAGTCTCGGTACATTTTAGTACCCCCTGGATGCATAGCATATGCCGAAGAATGAGCCTCCTCTAGTATGGACTTTTGGAGCTCCTCACTCTTTGGTATGCGTACACGGTCTTTAAACAGTAAAAGACCGTCATCACGTATCCGAAAGTTCTCCACGGGTCCTTCAAGGATCCTCTCGCGGATCTTCTGGCATTCTTCATCAGTGGCCTGACATCTACTGATCTCACCCAGCAATGTAGGCCTAACCTCGAATCTAGCAATGAGGACCCCACTCGTGGACACCTCCACTTGTGCCCTCAAAGTTCGTAGACATGTGAGCAATGTCCCCGACATACTTTTCCTGCTCAGTGCATCGGCCACTACATTGGCCTTACCGGGATGATAGTCGATGATCAAGTCATAGTCCTTGATCAACTCCATCCATCTCCTTTGTCTCATATTCAACTCTTTCTGAGTGAATACGTACTTCAAGCTCTTATGATCGGTAAAAATGTGACATGTCTCCCCATAGAGGTAATGCCTCCAAATCTTTAGTGCAAACACTACCGCCCCCAACTCTAGATCGTGGGTAGGGTAGTTCGCCTCGTGTTTCTTCAATTGCCTAGAAGCATAGGCAATCACCCGACCGTTTTGCATTAGTACACATCCAAGCCCTTGGATGCTAGCATCACTGTATATGTCATACCCTATCCCTTGTGTGGGTAGAGCGAGAACTGGTGCTTCCGTAAGCCGTTTCTTTAGTTCGAGAAAGCCTCTCTCACAATTGTCGTCCCATATGAACTTGGCCCCTTTCTTCGTGAGCTTTGTTAATGGAGACGCCAATACGGAGAATTTTTCAACAAACTTACGATAGTATCCCGCTAAGCCAAGGAAACTACGTATCTCTTTCACATTTTTGGGTCTCTCCCAATTCATAATGGCTTCTATTTTGGCTTTATCCACCGAAATGCCCGAACTTGACACGACATGCCCGAGAAACCCAATCTCTTTGAGCCAGAACTCGCATTTAGAGAACTTGGCAAAGAGTTGTTTTTCCCTTAGTCGTTCCAGTACAAGACTCAAATGATCTTCATGCTCCTCTTCACTCTTGGAGTATATCAAAATGTCGTCAATGAATACTATCACAAATTGATCTAAGTATTCACTGAACACACGGTTCATCATGTCCATGAATGCCGCTGGTGCGTTGGTTAGACCAAATGACATCACCAAAAACTCGTAGTGACCATATCTCGTGCGAAATGCACTCTTAGGTATGTCACTCTCTTTTATCTTCAACTGATGATACCCCGACCTTAGATCAATCTTCGAGAATACTGTTGCCCCTCGAAGTTGATCAAACAAGTCATCAATCCTCGGTAAAGGGTACCTGTTCTTGATCGTGACCTTGTTCAACTGTCGGTAGTCTATACACATCCTTAGTGTACCATCTTTCTTCTTTACGAAGAGTACGGGTGCTTCCCACGGTGAATGACTGGGTCTAATGAACCCGTTGTCCAATAGCTCCTGAAGTTGAACCTTCAACTCTTGAAGCTCGGCCGGTGCCATTCGATAAGGGGGAATCGAAATGGGTTTGGTTCCCGGCTCCACTTCAATCACGAATTCGATCTCTCTGTCGGGTGGTAGCCCCGGCAAGTCTTTGGGAAAGACATCCGGATATTTGCACACGACACGTACATCGTTGATGTCAACCTCCTTCTTTGCTTCATCCACCACGTAAGCAAGGTATGCGTGGCATCCCTTCCTCATCATCTTCTGTGCCCTCATCACGGATATTATACAACTATGAGATCCTCCTCGATCTCCCTCGAAACGTAGAGTGTTTCCCTCAGCACCCTCAAGTTCCAAAACCTTGGTATAACAATCCACTCGAGCATGATGTTTCTCGAGCCAGTCCATCCCTAGAATTGCATCGAATTCTAACATACTTAGAGGTACGAAGTCACCAGTCAAAGGTTGACCCGTCACTTCTACCTCACACGAAGGGTAGTAGTGTTTCCTCTCCACATCGTCTCCCAACGGTGTAGAGACCAATAAGGGTTGCGTCATTTCTATCAACGGCACGTCTAAACTCTCGGCAAACGCTTCACTCACGAATGAACGTTGTGCCCCGGTATCAATGAGAATTCTTGCGTTTCTACCATTGATCTTTAATGTTTCTACATATATAAGTGATGTAAGACACACTAGTCAACGTACCGGATCGAAACGGGGCCTAACGATTTTTTTTTTCGGGTAAAAATACTCTGGACCGGCGCCGGTTCTAGGCAAGACCGGCGCCGGTTTTCCTTCGGGGTGGCCGGGTACTCACAAAATAACTGGACCGGCGCCGGTTATGGCCAAAACCGGCGCCGGTTTACCTTCGGCGACGTCGGAAAATGATTTTTCCTTCAAAACCGGCCCCGGTTGCGAGCACGGTGATTTTCCCGACCCCCATTTCCCTTAGACCGGCGCCGGTTATGGCCAAAACCGGCGCCGGTTTTGCTACGGCGCCCCCCAGAATTAAAAAATTTTTAATCACCTTAAGCCCCCGATCCTTGGCCGGCGCCGGTTATGGGCCAAAACCGGCGCCGGTTTACCTACGGCGACCCCAAAACAGGCATTTTAATTAGGACCGGCGCCGGTTCAAGCCTTGACCGGCGCCGGTTTACCCCTGGGCAGCCTATTTTTGCAACTTATTGCTAAGAAACCGGCCGGTATCGGTCCCGGCAAGCCCGTACAAACCCGCTATCATTCTTAGCACCCAAAAACATGTAATTTATCAGTCAATACAAGGGTTTACCTGCAACGGAGTCGGGGTTGGCCCGAGCATCGGCCTCGGTCATTGCGTAGACTCTAGCTTGAGTCCTTCCTTGGTTCACGGACGGCGCGTTGCTTGTGCTCGCTCCCCCTTGCCCCATACTAGCATGGGGTGCTCCGCTTCGGTTCCTACTTGCCGTGGTAGCGCCGCTTGATCCCACCCCTCGGTTCCCACCAAGTTGAGGGCAATTTGGTTTAATATGCCCCGTGTCTCCACATTGGTAGCACCGAGGAGGGTCACGACAC
The DNA here is from genome assembly GCA_945859915.1 of Cuscuta epithymum. Lineage (NCBI taxonomy): Eukaryota > Viridiplantae > Streptophyta > Magnoliopsida > Solanales > Convolvulaceae > Cuscuta > Cuscuta epithymum. The sequence continues at coordinate 4,707,058 of CAMAPF010000938.1, forward strand.
TTTCCCCCATGGTTCCTGTTACAGTTCCTACACCTAATCATCATTGGGGCTTGCGAGCCCGAGTTTTGTCCACCCGTGCCTGAGCCTCCCCTAGATGGTGGTGCCGGTGCCCTGAATGGTCCTCCTCCCCCATGGTTCCCTTTCTTATTAGAACCTTGGGGGCCATGGCTCTCCCATTTCCTCTTCTTTGCCTCCTCGGCGTCCCTCTTCTTCCTTTCCTCCCATTGCTTTTCTCCCTTCAACCCCTGGGCAACCACTTGGCTGAAAGTCATGTTGGGCAATTGAGTCGCCCTATCACGTATCTCCAAGTCCAAGGCCTCCCAAAAGTGATTCACCATTCGGTTCTCATCACAAGCATACTCCGGTATGTGGTCGGCAAGGTCCCTGAACTTATGCTCAAGTTCTTTCACCGTCATGTTACCCCCTTGGGTCAAAAGAGTGTACTCCCTCACTTTGGCGTTTACCTCAAAGTCGGAGTAGTATTGGGCAAAGAATTCTTGCCGAAAATCCTCCCAAGTAACCGTCCCGCCATACTTACCCTTGGTTCCATCCCACCACTTGGATGCTAACCCTTCAAGTAACCTCACCGCAATTCTCAGTTTAAAATCGGGGGTGAGTTGCATGTCAAGGGCTGCCTCGTTCAGCCTCTTGATCCACTGCGCGGCAACTGAGATGTCTCCCGTCCCATCGAACGGTTTACACCCCAAGTCTCTCGCCTCCTTGATGTATTTGGAGATCCTTATGGTTGGACCTCCATCACCACGGCTCCCATGCGCTTCTACATGGGTTCTCGAATCACAGTAGCTCCTCCCTCTTGGAGCCCTGCCCGAAGGTGGCCCTGCACGGCGCCTTCGGCGTTCTCTCCTTTCCTCACGCTCCCGATGATATTGTTGGAGCAGTGCTTCAATCCTAGCCAAGGAGCCATTTTCCTCCACGTCACTAACATCGTCGTCATCCCCTTCATAAGGGATCTCAACCAGTTCAGTTTCCGGCCGGTAGGTCGAGTCCTCATAAGACCAATAGGTCTCGCTTTCCGTATCGACGTGGCCATCGCTCACGGTTTGTTGTTGTCGGCCTCCGCGGCCTCTTCCTCTTGATCCCCTAGAGGACCCCCGGCTACCGCGCTCGGACCCACCCGGCACACGGCCCGTCGGGTTCCTCCTAGTGATCCTTCTAACTGGTTCCATTTCTGAAAGAAATTAGAATGAGTCATTAGACTCGTATCAATGTCAAATGACGGATAGGCACTTAAAGACATCCTTTGGCTCAAATCACTGTCATACCAATTGTTAAGGGTACCATCTTAACAATTAGAGACTTTGCAACTCAAGTACCAAAAGTTCTATAAGTACAAAACTTTTATGCTCATGGTTTTCAAATTCGTTTTTCAAAAAAGATTTTGAAGCTTCATTATGAAGTTTACGAACTAAGGCTCTGATACCATTTAAATTGTCACGCCCCGGACCTAACCGGACACGTCAACAACCCGCCGTACAGTACAAATAGTCAACCGCAGTCCAACACATCCATACTATACAAGGCGTCTGGAATATCATTCACACATAGTACATCCATAAACAAACATAATGTAAAATATTCATTCAAGCAGCGGAAACATTTAATACAAGTGTTCGTGCCACATTCTGGCACACATGGGCATACAAGCCCTCAAATGATTATTCAAAAATATAATATCCATGAGCATTAATTTAGATGTTTTTAAAACAGGAACGGAGGAAGCACGAACCACGCCTTCTGTTTAAGCAAATTATTGATAAGCTAAAACTAATTAAAAAGGAATTCGTATAAAGAAAGGGCTTCGAACAAGAATAGAGAAGGAGATGACAAGAGAGTGAACAAGAAGGAATACTTGAGTATTATTCGAATGTTTCTGTTGCCTTGATTACAATGAGGCTATTCTATTTATAGGAAAAACAATTAAAGCTCTAATGATGGTTTTTTCCGTTATTGACGGATTGGCCATCCGTTACGTACCGACGGATTCAAATCCGTCATAAAGGCTGGTCAAACACATTTAATACCCTCCTTAATCACATTAAGGAGCCTAATAATGTACAAAAAACGTTACAATATTTAAAAATGATATTCTTGACGCTTCAATGACTCAATTTGTCTGTTTTGGTGGTTTGACGTAACGGTTCCGACCCGTCGTCGGTTTCGCAACTCGTCATCAATGTTGGCCAGCTCAAAAATAAGTAACCTCCAGCCTTAATATCGTTGATAACTCCAGCAATAAACATAAATCCGTTACAACAGCCATCATTAAGCCTCTTTAACTTTTGTGATCAACTCTCTTTAATGCAAAATATATTGCCAAATAATTGCACTAACAATTGCCCCCTTTCGAGAAGTTGGCGCGTACAATGCATGGTCGGATCATTAAGCGGTAACTTGTCGAAATTTTGAAAGAGCAACACTTCACCTCTTGGTTCACTGCATCTATCGACGACTTGTGGTGACATGTTGACAGCTTCGGTTGATGAAACATTTCCGTCTTTCTTCGGAATTACCGTTGATCGAATCCATCTCCTCAACTAAAACAACAAAATCTGAAGTCTGACATGTTATCTTCTCTCCTCCAAAATTGTCTTGACGACTCGGTGACAGAAATTCTACAACATCTTTCACATTGATGTCGAGTTGTCGACACTTCATCTAGCGACGGGAACATCATCCATCGTTGAAGATGACGAGATGTGTTGTGTGAACTTGGTTCATATCCTGCAAAAACTTTAAATATGGCATTACGTTTGTCGTTTGTATTGTCTCCTTATGTTGGAGCGTGAGCTTTCGTTGTGTAGTTCTGTATTTTTTTGATGTACGTGTGTTGTCATATACGTTTCGGTTGCACGTGCGGTGTTATATATGTTTTGGTTGCACGTGCGTTGTCATATATGTGTGTAAGTTTTGGCCAAAAATATATATGTTGTAAGGGCCGGCTGGGACTGTTATCCATGATCTTCTCATGGGCAGCCCAGCCCTTTCCCATTTGATGTTAGTGTGTAATATGTAATTGGCAAGAGCATGATTGAAATCTTAGTTGCCTCAGTAATTGCTTGGTCTTATGCGTCGAGATAGTCCTGCATCCATTAAAAACCGTCAAAGCTGGCCGTTGGCTTTAGGCCAACGACCCTCAAATGGTTAAGTCAGTAAAAGCAATGAATCTATCTTGAAACGAAAATGTATACTTTACACTGAATACGTCACAACATTCTTTCAGCGGAATGACAATGGTATGATCCCACGGAGGACCCCAAAATATATTGAACTAAAGTTCACGACTAAGATAAGTTACAAAAATGATTTGAAGGAAAATGCAAAGATTATTAACTATTGAGGATTAAGATTTTAGCAATCCAAAATACCAAGTCTATAAATGACATAAGATTTGCAAGTTAAAATTGCAGTTCTGCCAGGGGTCAAATTAGAAAGTAAGACACGACCTCAAAGTGACGTACAGACTGACCATGACGCTTTGACAGATCCATCGTACCCAATACGTCATGGACTTCTAATTGAACTTACGAGGACGTGCGACGTATCAAAGAGACTTACCTGGCACCTCATTTGGTTTCCTGCACTTAAAACGTCATTAGGATTGGTCGTTGGCCTTAAGCCAACGGCCCTCCGACGATTAAGTTAGTGATTGTTTTCAGGTAAAGGAAAGCAATGAATTTAGCACTTGTATATAAAATTAAACACATATCTTACATTAGAACACGTCTATTGCCAGACAATATGCCCCCCATCCGATGATTAAAATCGTCTCGTTACCAAGGTGACTCATAATGGAAGTGACTTGTCGCGAGGAGGCTCACCGCGAAAGTGACCCATCACAGAAGTAACTCGTCACAGAAATGACTCGTCACGGAAATGACTCATCATGAAAGTGATTCGTCATGAAAGTGATTCGTCACAGAAGTGAGTCATCACAGAAGTGATTCGTCATAGAAATGATGACAATATGCAAAAGAAAGCAATAAACTGAAAATGAAACAACTTTAAGGGTACCGTGTTGCAACACTTTAGAATCTGTCTATCATCGGAAGATATGCCCCCCGTCCGAGATTTCAATTACCTTGTCTTGTTCATCTCGTCATGGAATGACGACTCGTTGCTCAGGTCTTGAATAAGGTTTCCCAGACTTGTAATCATGTCTCTCAGGAGATTCTGATTTCCCGTGCCCCCAATCATGCTCAACATGTCCAAGACGGGATCGTAAGTCTTCTTCTAGGCGGATGAAAGCCAATGCCTTTGCTTGGACATCTTCGAAGGATCGAAGAGGGTATTTCGTCAGTTCACGGTACAGCTCTGAATCGTCGATCAAACCTCTTCAGAATGCCTCAATTGCCGTTGGTATGTCACACCTTGGAATCGACACTTTTTCTTTGTTGAAACGATGAAGATAATCCCTCAATGATTCGCCTCGTCGCTGAACAACTCTGTATAGATCACTTGTTTGTTTCTCCAAAACGCGACTACTTGTGAATTGCTGGTTAAACAAGTCGACGAGCTCAGCAAATGAATTGATAGCCTCATTTGGCAAGTTGACGAACCAGGTTAAGGCCGGTCCTGAAAGTGTCGCTCCAAATCCTATGCACATGCATGCTTCCCTTTGGTCTGGTCGAAGTGATACGGCCAGCATGTGTTGTTTGTATTGGGCAACATGTTCCACCGGGTCGGACGTACCATCGAACATCTTCATGGAAGGGGCGACGAACTTCCTGGGTATCTCGACTTCAGTAATCCGTCTGCTGAATGGAGACTCTGCGTAACACGTTCTCGATGCTCTGTCCAAGGGTGGGGGTACCCATGGCAATCCGTTGATCTTATCTTGCATCTGACGCATTTGTTCCATCATCATGGACATTTGATCTGCTATGACCGGGTGAATTGACAATGGGGTCGAAGTCGCTGGTCCGACCATTTGGGTGACTTCATGTCGGGTCGGTGACGGAATGAATATTATCTCAGGGCGCCGTTCAGGTAATGTCGGCGCTGATGTAATGACAGGTCTGCCAAGGCGTTGCGTCTGAGGTTCCAGAAATGACACACTAGGCCTGTTACGTCTGGCATCCTGCATGAAGCTTGACGGATCAGCGTCTCCGTAAGTTTTGCTTTGGTAACGAGGAACCGACGGTTCCGTCGGGACATGAGTCGCACCAGTTGACGGATTGGAGTTGGACGGACCGGGATTTCCACAGGTTGTGCTCCTATAGTGGGGAATTGATGGCTCCGTCGGAGTGAAGGACAGAGTCGTCGTAGGCATACTTTGGGTTACTGAATATAGGTCCGATCCGTTTGATTTGAATCGAAGAGGTGCCGGGAACAAGCAAACCAGGGTGTTGGCTGACGGAGTGGTTGCTGGCACGAGGGGCGTGTAGGGATTGACTTGCGAGATGACCGTTGAGTATGGTTCTCCGGTTGGCGTTGGTGACAGACCCAGCGTAAGAGACACTGGATCCGTCGATGTTGCTGGTGGATCCGTCACTGGCGGGGAGAAACCGAGACCTAACCTTGTCGCTTCTGTGATCGTGTCACTCCTACGATTGAGCCTCGAATTCGAGACTATTGACACCGCGGATTGTACCTGGGATCGAAGTACATCGTTTTCTCGTTGAAGATGTTCCATCTTCTCTGCCACTTCACGGCGGAATTCCTCCCGGATCGTTTCCAGCTGCTCATGGAATTCAATCAACAATTGATTTGTTCCTGCCATATCTGAACTCTTTCTTGCACGATGCCCCACGGTGGGCGCCAAATTGTTTAAGCAAATTATTGATAAGCTAAAACTAATTAAAAAGGAATTCGTATAAAGAAAGGGCTTCGAACAAGAATAGAGAAGGAGATGACAAGAGAGTGAACAAGAAGGAATACTTGAGTATTATTCGAATGTTTCTGTTGCCTTGATTACAATGAGGCTATTCTATTTATAGGAAAAACAATTAAAGCTCTAATGATGGTTTTTTCCGTTATTGACGGATTGGCCATCCGTTACGTACCGACGGATTCAAATCCGTCATAAAGGCTGGTCAAACACATTTAATACCCTCCTTAATCACATTAAGGAGCCTAATAATGTACAAAAAACGTTACAATATTTAAAAATGATATTCTTGACGCTTCAATGACTCAATTTGTCTGTTTTGGTGGTTTGACGTAACGGTTCCGACCCGTCGTCGGTTTCGCAACTCGTCATCAATGTTGGCCAGCTCAAAAATAAGTAACCTCCAGCCTTAATATCGTTGATAACTCCAGCAATAAACATAAATCCGTTACAACAGCCATCATTAAGCCTCTTTAACTTTTGTGATCAACTCTCTTTAATGCAAAATATATTGCCAAATAATTGCACTAACACCTTCCTTCCTTGAATTCACCCGGAGCAACGGGCACTGGTAGCAAGCTCAGCTCCTACCTGAAACTGTGAGGTGGCCTCCCCCGTGAAGGGGAGGTCAGTACTTGGAAGCATTTGACAAGTACAATGACAACTATACTAAGTATAATCAATGTTTCAATTTCCAAGACCCTCATTTTAGGGTGTTATTATCTCATGATTAACTTTGTTCGTTTAGTGTCATTTCATCATTTATTACCACGGTCTAGAGCCCAGCTCAATAATCACCGTTACCTACTACGGTCTAGAGCCCAGCTCAATAATCACCGTCATCTACATCGGTCTAGAGCCCAGCTCAATAATCACCGATAACTACTACGGTCTAGAGCCCAGCTCAATAATCACCGTTATCTACATCGGTCTAGAGCCCAGCTCAATAATCACCGATAACTATCACGGTCTAGAGCCCAGCTCAATAATCACCGTTATCTACATCGGTCTAGAGCCCAGCTCAATAATCACCGATTCTTTACAATTAAATTCCTTAGGATCCATTCATCCATTATTCAACTACAATCCCAACTAATATTTCAATACTAGTTATTTACTCATTTCAATGTAATTCTTCATTCAATATGTAGTTTGACCTTAATATCAAAATATCACTTTTATTCTTTCATGGCTTCTTCTCATGAATTAAAAAGCATACTTATCACAAATGAAATTTATGGTTGATACTACTATCATGCCATCATATTCATAACATATAAACATACACAATTTATTCAATAAATTTGTATATTATGCAAACTATACTTATAATCAATAGCAATTTCATTTAGGCATTAATAACCATTAACAATCCATGCAAATCACATTGTATATTCATTTAGGAAATCTTATGAAATTAACCCAAAAATTATAAGCAATATAGTCGGTCATCCTCACCTTAAGTGAGCTCACGCGCGTTCTATGCTCCCCGGTTGAACTTTGACTAATTTCCGGTGAACTTTGACCAACTCCGGCGAACTTTGACCAACTCCGGCGAAACTCCGGCGAAGCTCAAAAATACTTTAATCAAGTTCCTAACAAGGTTTTAACATCATAAAACCTTAATCAATACAAATAACCTCTAAAAGGTTATTTCCCGGTAAACTTGTCGGTTTGGCTTCTAAATCCATTTTTTTGACATAGAACCACCTTCCAACCCCTTGTTCCACATTTATCAACATGTAGAACAATCCTAGGGTTCTTCATAATTTCTCAAATAATAATATATTCAAGAAAAAAGAGAGAAGAAAGGTAGAAGGAGTCATTACCTAGTTTTTCCCCGAGTTTCGTACACTTTTAGAACTTAAACTCTTCTCTGGAGCCTCCTTCTTGTTGGAGCTTCCTTCAACAATGGTGAGAGGTGGCTGGAGATCTTCTTGCTCTTGGTTGGGGTGGTGTGGTCGAAAATAATGGAGAGAGGGGGTTGGGGTTGGCTTTTTGTCTCAATAGGCAATTATGTGTGGGTTGAGAGACCCACCTTTGTCCTTTAGATGCCTCTCAAGTCAACCCAACCTCCACCCATCTTCCTTCTCTCACTCAGCCGACCCACACCTCATTTTGTGTGTCTAAATTCGTGGGTTGGCCCCCACCCATGTGGGAGGTCAACCCTTTTTGTCCAGAAGTGTACAATCGGTCCCGAAAGTTGTATTTTTCGGATTGTTTTAGATATATTTTATTTTATCGGGTCAAATAAAATATATTATGTGTTCCCAATCATTATGACCCTTATAATGAATATACATCCCCAAATTTAATTTACAAGTTCCCGAAATTCATTTCTGGCTTTTATCTGTTAGATTACCAGTACCGGTATTTTGGCCTTTTTGATCAACCGGTCAACTCTATATCATTTCTTTGGACCAAATAAATTATCCACCACTATATAAATATTATATTGACCAAGATGAATAAAATATACGGTCTCGGGAATATCGGGCCCCCCCCGCTCCCAGTGCGGGCCCCACGTGCGAATTTACTATTCACGCAAAAACATTAATAAAAATTCACAACTTCGAATACTCGTTAACCATTCCATAAGTTCAATACATTATTTACTTAAAAGTAAATACTTTTTGGGGACGGTGTTACATACTACCGTATATAGTGCATTATCGTATCTAAAAAGTGAATCAAAATAAAAAGTATTACGATGGTTCCCTAGTTGTATGGCTATAATACACTTCAGTGCCCTTCATTTTGTATCCAGGGAGGGAACATTAAAGTTTATCAAAATTTAAGCTAACGCCATCAATTTTTTAATGAAAACTTAAGCTTTTCCACTCATTCTCATAGGGTGTGAGTTTAGTGAAACGAGCCTTTAGGAGAACGAATCTCGACTAGCCCTATGAATGTACACTATTGGAATTCCGCTTGTGCACTGTCGTGTTGCACACTAACAATTATTGTCATAGATAATATTTGTAAATTGCAATTACCTTTGAAAATCATGTATTGCACTGGTTGATCACAAAGCCAATGTGCATCGGAATGCACCATATATGCACATTCGCGCCTTAAAAAGCATTGTTTTCATGAAGGTGCATATATAGTGCTTTTCGATATGTGGATGTTGCCTTTGTGACTATTGCAGCACGTGATTTTCAAAGTTATTAATATAAATGTCACTACCAGTGCAATGTGATGGCGCAGAGGAAGTCCCGATAGTGCACCATCGCCCAATCAAACGACCAAGGTTCCTTTTTCATTTCTCACAAGGATTAATGAAATTAGCTTAAAAGGATTAATGAAGTTAATTCCGTCTTAATTCAAAAGTTTGTATGCTAAAATGTGTAGAACATGTTATGGACACCGCTTAAACCACTCAAATAGATATGTGTTACATGGTGTATCACTTCTATAGCAACGGAAAATAATTAATTAATATTGGGTAGTAGTTATTATTCTTGTAAGGCTTTAATGTGATATAATCCAAATTACAAAACCGAATGATTATAGCTAGGTGGAATATAGCTAGTAATAATTAAAGACAATTGCCTCCGGTGCAAATGCATTCATATTTTGGATTAAAAGGGTCGCCGCCAGCCTTTTGGAGGCACTCTCCGAAAGCTTTATTGTACTGTTCATAGCACGTTTTTCTGCATTCTGGTAATACACAGTTGTCGGGATCCACCACGCATAATGCATTCGTCCTCACCGCATACTCACTCATAGCTGATACATCAAATAACCAATATTTTAATTTATTCAAACATATTTAAAAAAAAAATAGTGAAATGAAACTTACTTACAAAAATATTATTAAAGTCGCTATAAATATGATTAAGGTGTAAAAATTGAACATGATTATTATGATCAAATTAAGTTATTATTATAGTCACTACACATATAATATCACATTTTTGTAAATAACATTCATTTTAGTCATAAATGTAATTATTTCAAAATAAATAATAAGAATGTGAGTAAGAAATTCAATCCATCTAATTTGCACGAAATGAAAGATCGAGAGTATTACACATACACATTACATGTATAAATAAATAACACATGTATGCGTGTTTATTTAAAAATAAATCAGATGATTTTTTACACATGGTTTAATAGTTTTTATCAGATTTGAGATAGGTGAGGTCCTCACATGCCCCGACTCTATATAACTACGCCCTTGTATACATAATACACATACCATGTGTCATAACTAAGTTCACATTTAATTTTCACGATTTTCATTAGCCTATGTTAGACTATTAATTAAATATTAATAGTTGATATAAATATAATATACATCAGAAATTAAAATTTCAGTAATATATATTAAAAGAATTATTCATACGTATTTTCATGTTTTGAAGTAATACTATGTATAAATTTTGAATAATTAAAGATCAAAATTGATGATAAAAAATAGACTAATTAGATATAGCATGAACATAATTAATTATTGTTTGAAGATAGTTTATGTGTGTGTGCATGTATTAGTATGTGTGTGTGCGCGCGCGTTCAATGTATACATATATGTATATGTGTATATAGCCATATAGGTTCTAGATTAAATAAAAACTATTTCTCCCGTCAAAACTGCAAATGGTTACATTTTTTTAATTAATTTATTTATAGTTTCTATGCTACACATTTTCGCATTGCCAGAAAACATTGATTTATTTACCAAAACATCACTACATTTTTTATCTCGCATGGCATGGTCACATTTCAAAAATTGCAAGAGCCGAAATTTAAAGTGCATCAAAGCGAATATGATTAAAAAGGGATGATTTTCAATCTGAACGGCTAGGATGATTTTGATAGGAAGAATAAACATCACAATAATGAAGTATAAGGTTACCTGTGAGAGCAATAATGATCATCACAATAGTGATGCTGCTGCAAGAAAACTTAGTCATGGATATTGTTTAATTGGTGTGTGTTATTATAACGAGACACTTGAATTGAATTCTTGGAGAATTTGGGCATACACGATTGAGGTTTATAATACACGCTCGCTATTTATATTGTTCATCGGTAACATTTTAAGTAATTAGGATATTTTAATTATGATTCATGCACAGTCATTATAATGAATATATTACCTATTTAATATCATATCCCTTAATTATTTTGATAAAAATGTAAGAGTCGTGTTCTTGAAATAGGAATAAAAACAAAGCAAAATTCTAAATACAAGTATTATTTTTTCCTAAATATGAGTAATTTACTGTCATTTTGAAGTTTTACTACCATCTAGGGCAATTTTTAAAACTAATTTTCAAAATCAACCTTATATAATTATACATAATCAATAGAACTAGATGGAAAAATATCTAGATCCATGATTTGATACATGACTAAATATAATTAATTACTTATTGCTCAAACATTTCTCCTTATACAGATTTTTGTTTAACAATACTTTCTAGCATGAAAAAATCTCTAAACAAAAGTAAAGCATAGCATAGTTTCTCAAATAATTTTTCATTATTTTATTTTCAAATTAAGTTCTATTCACTCATATTTTAGGATATTTTTATTGTTTTACTCTCGAAAAAATAAGTCATGTTTTGAGAAGAAAACATGAAATATTATGAAAACTTCTTATAGAGAAATTTGGGGCTGAAGATTCACCTTGCTTACATGAGCTAGGTATTTTTTGTGATTCTTTTTTATAAAAGTCATTTCTAATAAGTATAATCTAAATATGCTCAGTTTCATGTCTTTTTAGTTATCTTGATCATTTCAACGATTCTATATGTTTTAAAGAATGTTAATCTGAATAGGACTATTGCTCATATTTGTTTGAAAATGTCCATGTTCGTGAGTGATGTACAAATATATTATTGGGATGCATTATTCACCAATTATTACTTTGGTGCAATCCATAATTCACACACCTAAACCATTGTGATTCCGATGCGTGAACCTAACGATTAGGTACGTACTTGTGGAATTTTCTGTATGATTTTCTTTTTTAAGAAAAAACATGCCATTAATTTCTATAGTTTGTAGCTACTCAAACTATGTTATGCAATTCAAATCATTCTTTGTATATCTTCTATATGTGCGCACGGCCCCAAATTATTTAGGGGGAAATGGCTATATAGCCTAAAAAAATAGGCTATATAAAGTTAATAGCCTCTATTTTGTTTAATAAGATAGATAACACTTTTTTTTTATATAAAACCCGTAGAACTTTAACTCCCATATCTAACCTTCGTTACAAATATAACTGGCCCTTTTATATAATAATAGTGCTAAACGAATGTCTTAAACCACATTCATTGACTCCAACAGTTCAAGAGAAGCCGGCAAAAGCCGTCCGGCACATATCCGAAATTACATCCATAGATGGAGAACACACGAGTCTCTGAATTTCTGCCTGGGAAAGAACTGTAATTCTTTTTGTGATAATTTAAGAAGATGATGGCATAAACTAAAACAATTAAAAATCAGAGGTGCAAGAGATCAGTTTGCAAGAGAGTACGTAAATACACCACATGATTTTTGGTGTGTTTATGCAATTGGATATAAGTTGGAATGGATATATATTTCTGCGTATAGTTGCTTGTTCCATAGAGGCGTGATTCAGTTGGATGGATAACGGTTGAGGAAAGAAACTGTCATGTAGTGTTTTGGTGGGCTTTAATACATGCTATCTAGCTTATTTTTACTAATCCCTAACATTAACTTAAAGACATATATTTAATTGTGTACATGCACCCAATTTTCTCAATTATTTAAGGTTTTATTCAATAACTTATTTACCTAAACAATGTTGTTTTTGAAAAATTCAATGCATATTATGTTTTAATCTACAGATTTATTCTTATGAACTTTTCTCATATAAAATGCTATTTTGCTTTGAAACGATTTATGTACTCCATCAACCCCTATATTTCATTTACAATTTAACTTTTATGGTATTCAAAGTAGACGCTTCATCATCATACTAACGTTTAAGATCATATTATATTTTAATGAAATATATAATAAATTAAAATTTCCTTAGTGTATAACTATTTAAAGATTGTTTTTCATGCATTAAAATATGAATATGTACCATTTCTTTTGAGTTTTTTTTTCAAATTAAATAACGCTAACTAAAAAAATATTTATGAAATAACAGTTGAGTTAAAAGTATTTCCCAAAATATTGGCAGACTAAACTATAGTTAAGAGAACTACCAATTGAATTGGCGGCTTAGCAAAAGAAAAGAAAAAGACGCTTTGATTTGAGTAGCCAATTGAATTGTTTGGTTGAAGTTCAATTGAGAGGTATTGGGTTCAATTTCCAACTAGGGGAGATGAGAGGAATCTTGCTCCCCATGATTCTATCTACCTTCACGGAGTAACTCATCGGCTAAGAAGGGAGAGGATGGTAATGAAGACAGCAGGTTTCATGTGGTGGGAGCAGCAGCCCGAATGGGGCAGGTGATGTAATTCCGGTTGAATTCGTCGTCCTCTAAAGCCAATTTTGACGAGGCTGTCTGTGATCATATCCAAATTTACATTTCTAGGGACTGGAAGGTAGTTCATAGACTTCTGGATTATGGAGGCGTAAGCCCCGACACCTGAATTATAAAAAAAAGGCTAGAAGCTGGACTAAAGAGAAGAAAAGGAATGTGGGTCCCAACAAAATGAAAATCTCTGTTTTTTTCAATGTGGTATAGCTTTTCTATTTGAACTCTAATTTTTTACAAAATATATATTTAAATTCGTAACTTTTTAATATATTTCATATGATACCAATATTGCATATATAAAAATATAATTTAACACTTTAAAAACTTCTATTTTTAAAGTGTTACGACTTTTTTATTTCTACTCCGATTGTTACAAAAAATATATCAAATTCATATTTTTTTATTATCGTTCATATGACAATAATATACATATATAAAAATAAAATCATAATAATTTGAAGAACAAGTGAAGTTAATCTTTGCGCTAAATATTTTCCCAAGAATTGTTTTATGATTTGCACTAGAATTTGTGTAATCAAGGATCATTTTTTACCGTGCATACTATTAATCTATAGATCTTTTGTTTCAAAATAAATAAGTCCAAAGACACAATTGTTTGAGGGCCAAATAAATTACTCATTTTATTTTAGACCAGATATTTTGTCACATTGATCAATATTTTATGATAATTTGGCCAAAAAATAATTATTAAAGTTGTACGTATATAAACCATGAACAAAAAAAATATGCAGATTAATAGTATGCAAGGTAAAACATTGATCCTGAAATGCACAAATTCTAGCGCAAAGAGTACATCAATTCTAGCACGAATTAAAATATTAGCGCAAAGAATAACTTCACTTGATCTTCATAATATTTTTTGTGTTCATATTAGTGTCATATGAAAAATAATAAAAATTATGATTTTTGATATATTTGTTGTTTTGATCGTCTCGTGGATTTTATATAAAATCAGTCATTCTTATAGCATAGTAGCATACTGGATATAAACATCTAAAAAAAGAATGATAATGATACTCGTTATTTGGTTGTGCTTTGGCTTAGGGATGTACTCATTTACCTAAGTGAAGGGATTGTCTATATTCATAAGAACAATTTAATCCCCATTTGAAGTGATTCCCATATTAGTTAACTTTTTAACTAAATAGAGACATTTAAAATTAAAATATTTAATTAAAACATACATCAAAGCACAAATAATAATTTCATATATTTTAAGGAGAGCAAAAAAATAACAAATTTTTTAAATACATTATATTTTGTTAGAGTTATTTGCAGAGTTAGAACTTAGAACGATGTCTCTGGTGGTCATCTAGTTTTTAATTTGGAGATTTATCTAAATATGACTAAATAAAAGCAAAATTGTAACAATATATAGAACTTAAAATTTTAAAGATATTTTTCTTAAATTATTACTAATAAAAAAATCTATGAACAAAAGTATGAGTATAAGTTATTACGTGTAAGTTTATAGTAACTATGATATCACATTTGAATAAAATTTAGTCACTAAAGTTACTGAAGTCACATTTTTTCCACTACTTTTATATAATTTGAAATTATTTCAAGTTTAAATTCCCAAAAGTACGACTAACTCTTCCTGTTCTACTCTTTCCCCATAGAATTTTCTAAATAATAATGTAACATAAAAATTTCAAATAAAAAACGTAAAAAATAAATAAAAGATATATAGGCCTCAACCACCACCTCAACCACCTTTCAGCACAGCTACCTCAGGTAGACAGAAAAGAATGCCAAGTTGAAAAAATGTCACCCTGATGACAATTTTAAAAAAGTGAATATTTTTAAAGAGTAAAAATTACATTTTTATGACATTTTCAAAGGAATGTGGTATTTTTACACAAAATAAAATTTTGTTTCGAGAATCGGAGTTGGTTGTGTTGGGAGATGGAGGATGCGGTGAAAGTGGCCTACAAACTTTTAAATATTTTTAGGTGTTTTTATTTGTAGACTTATTTATGTTTTTTAAATATATTTTTATTTTTTTTTAATTTTTAATTTTATTTTATTTTTAGTTATTTCCTTTTTCATAATTTATAAATATTTTATTATTTTTATAACTTTATTATCAATAAGATTATGATTTTATTATTAATAAATTTACTCTATCTATCTATATATAAAAGTAAAAGAAATCTTCTAGGAGAAGTTAGCGCCCAAAAAGTTCTAGGGAAGAATGATACACGTAAACACAACAGACCTATACAACAGTTGCAATCATTCAGCATACTTCCGTAAAATAAAAATAAAATAATAATATTAATAGCTAGATGTCCAGCCAGCCGGCAGAATTAAATACTACGTAGTAAGCTGCACTTCGGAGTTCTGACTTCGGCTATATGTCTGCTCTGGGACTTCTTAGAACATCTTCAATGGTACAATATGCACGGTGCACACGTGGCATGAGAGATGACCTCATAAATATTAGTAAATAAATTATTTCTCTCCTTATTTGAATGAGTTTATACAATTTTGGTAAGTTTTTCTCCACAATGTGAAGGAGACCGTCTAATGTTGACATTGTTGTTGACATTGCAGGGAAAAACTTACCCAAATTGTATAAAATCATTCAAATAAGGAGAGAAATAATTTATTTGCTATTAATTATGTGGCTATCACTCATACCACATGTGCACCGTGGACATTATAGCATTGAAGATGCTCTTACTTGCTATAATGGGTATGTTTGGCAAATGGCTGTTAGCTGTTGTTGTTAGCTGGTTGTGTCAGCTGTTTCCTAACAGCTGGTTGCATGTGTTAGCTGTTTTGACCAGCTGGTTATGTTAGCTGATTATAGATAATTGTTTGGTAAAATTGGTTGTTTCGAAATGGCTGATAGAGTGTAAATTGAACCAGCCGAATTAATAAGCTGCCCCCCTTAGCTTCTTCAACAATCCATTTTTTCAGCTTTTCAAACTAAACAAGCTAATTTTAAAAGTCATTTACCAAGCATCATTATTAGCTTCTTTGACCAATCAAACAGCTGAAATGGGTCAAACAAGCTAAAAGCCGGCTGATAAGCCATTTGCCAAACATACCCAATATGGACTACCGAAAATGATGATGCTCTTTGATCTAGAATTTCTTTTAAAATGCAAGGACTTATTTATTTTTTCTAGATCAATTGGATCGTGTAGGAGCATATTAAACCGACGCATGATATAATGGATTCACATTTTTCATTGTTTTTGACATGTGAATCACGCTGTATAAATAATAAAGTCTAGATAATATTTGAATCTGGATAATTATTTTAATATGTTATGTTCATATGATTAAAGGGGATATTGAAAAAGTAGAAAGATTAGAGAATGAAGCTATTGGAGTACAATAATGCATGAATACGAGCATTATATTGGAGAGATAAAGCTGAAACACCTTGAATTGACAACCTTAAACATATAAAATAAAAGGAAAAAATGTCCTTCGAACTTACATAAAAAAAATCAAATAAGCCCTTATATAAGAGACTCTGTCCGGCCGTCGACATTTAGGGCGGTTCCCCGTAGAATTTTTTGATAATTTTTTTTGAGTATCTTATTAAAATTTGGTATGAGTAAACTAGATTTAAATAAAATAAGTAAACTAGCTGAAATTTGAATGTGCAGTTAAAAGCGTAGTTATCTTCAAGAATTCATTTGAATGTCTTCCCGATTGAATTGTTAGATTAAATTTGGTATGAGCAAATTAGACTTGGAATAAGGTGTTCAAAAAATTTCATCAAAAAATTTCACCAGGACTATAAGTTCGAGAGCCTATTTCACCCTTTTCCCAAAATAAATGAATATAGAATGAAATGAAATAAAATAAAATAAAATAAATCCTTTTCATATATTAAAATAATACAATGCTAATTCCTACACGCAAATTCAGTAATTTAGGCATTTTTTAAAAAGAAACTCATACCGAGCTATCTATTACTCCGTAAGTTTTAATGTAATTTATTCCTGCACAAGTTTAGACCCGCGTTTGTTAGTAATACGAAGTATAATTTCGAAACGTTTGATTGTTTAAAAGATCAAATTGCATGTAGGATGAAATGAGTAATGTATATGAGTGAGTATATCTTTTGTTATATACAGAGTATGAGTTTGTAAATACAATCAGACCTATATTTCTAATTACACAAATAAATATTCCAATTCTTAAAAAGTTTTAGCTCAGGGTTGTCTCTAGCACTTTTGATGCTCCAAATAAAAAAGACCAACGAGATCAAATAGTACTTAAAATTAATAATGGAATTAAAATAAAGCAATTAGAAAATTATAAAATCATTTTTTACTACATGTAAAAGGTAATACTTGACTTAAAAGTGATATAAAGGATGTGAAAATATAAGTTCTTCTAAGAAATTAATGAAATTATAAAAGTACCACCTAATAATCTATTATTCTAGCCTTTTGAAGTGCAAACTTTGTAACTACATCACTACACTCAAGAGTAGATAACATCAGAGGCGTAGTTAGGGGAGGATCAGCCCTGACCCAACTACAATTTTTAAAATGTCTATATTTTTAGTGTAAAAATTCCGTGTCTATACGTGTATACGTACATTATTACTAATTTCCTATTGGACCATCCAGTCAGCGGGCCAGGTTCCCATGTCATGTGTTTATCTTACGGAGTATTTGATTTTATTCGTTTATTTATTTTTTGAAAAGGATTTTATTCATTTGTTGTATTGTTGCTTTGACTTTTCACTTTTGTTAATTAATATACTCCGTATTAAGGTAAAACAGGAGTAGTATTTTTTTTAAAGTAATGCCTCCATTGAAGGTGGTGCCCTAGGCCATTGCCTAGGTGCCTGCCGCCTATGGTCGGTCATGTTTTAGCTGGACATGCATATTATCATCGGATCTGGATTCTCTGCCTTGCTATAGCAGCAAGGTAGGGTGCGTGGCTTTTATAGCCACGCGATTCAACCAAAGCAGCCCCACCACCTCTCCTCCCCTATCGTCCCTGCCGTTGGATGCCGCTAGGCACCTCTGCCGCACGGAGAGGATCCATGATTTATCATCTATACATATTATTTGAAAATTTCCCTACCATTTTCCGATATTATTCTTTTGATTATTGTGTAATAATACAAATATGCTCTTTATTTTATTTTATTCATTATTTTAATAATTCATGTCTATATACTATCATGCATGTCATGACTATTTATGTCATGAAATTTATTTTGTCCCGTGCATCGCACGGGTGTAATACTAGTTAGAAATTATAGGAAGAAGTAGAGTGTAGAATAGGACAAAAGAGTATATATTACTCCTTTTTTTTAATACCCAGTGAAGGCCAAACCATAAATGGTTGGGATAGGAGCTGGGAACATCCTACCGGTTTATTGAATAAAAGGAAAGTACATGGGCAGGAGGACTAGAGCCAAAGCCTACCCTACAAATTAAGGTATATATTATTCCTATTTTGGAAATAAAAGAATAATAATTTTATTGTTGTCTTTAGAGATATTTCTAGTTTTATTTATGGGATTAGATCATGAATATTACTAATCAAGATGATATGGATAAATACATGACTTGTTTTAGTAGTTACCAAAAAAAGAGACCACCTTGTGTTTCATTTAGAAACTTCAGGATTAAAATCTCAAATTTTCCCCTGTTTAATTGATACGCAGTAAACTAAATATCTTTCCTAACTAAAGTAAAGAACATCGATGATCGGAAATTATAACACTGAACTCATATTACGTTGATTGCAAGGTCAAGCAGATGCATTGACGAAAAGTATGGGAGAAGAAACATAAGTTTTCGCTGGAATGAAACGGAAGAATACACAATGATGAACAGGTGATTGTGATTTGTGAATCCTATATGCATTACACAATTCATTGTTTTTTGCTAGGTGTATTACATGGTTCGTATTTGAATTTGATTGCCTGTATTTCTGAATATACATTAAATTTACATTAAAATTAAGCTGATATCAAACACAATAATAATACACAGTCTTGGAATAAAAGTGAAAGCATGTGAGTTATTATTTGTAGTTACCAACGATTATGTATTTGTGTTTGAGGTATTTAAGTATTTTTGAATAGAATTTCTTACAAGGTGTGTGTAACTATATGAACGGATGATGTAACTATGTTTGCTATGTAGCTGCAAATCACGAGGTTTGATTACTGTATTTGTAATTGTAACCGTGAAATTCTATGTATACGGGGGGTTGTGTAACTGGTTTTTAAAATTTGTTTAAGTGATTTTAATATAAAAACCAAGTGATTTTACTCTAAAACAACAAGTACAGTAATATTTAATTGCAATTGTGAATTTCAATATAATGAGTGACTATAATTTTGAATATAATTGTAAATGTGAAAATAAAGGGGCAGCTATGAGTGTGAACATGAAGTGCTAACTGTGATTGTGAACATGAAGTGGTAAGTGTAAATGTGAACATGAAGTGGAAACTGTAAATGTGAAAACAAATGGGTAACTGTAAATGTGAATAATAACTGTAATTGTAAAAATGAGTAACTATAACTATAACGTGACTTTGTAATTGTAACTAAAATGGAATACGTAATGTTGACATTTTTTTGAGTTTATATTAATTGATACCAGGTTCATTTATTTTTTAGATTGCAACACGTGATGTTGACATTATTTTTTAATGGAAGATGGAAAAAGGATAAAAAAAAATCTGTATAAAGCAACATACGGATTATCAATTAATCCAAATGCCTCTTATTGTAACTTGCTTTATGAGATACGAGGTGCTTTGGAGCTTCAACAGAATGTGAATATATTGTGTATATCATATCAAATAGATGAAGCGTTTGAATTAGCGATTATAGATAATGATCAGAGTGTAAGATTTTGTTTACACCTTAAGATGGGCGTCAGTGATGACGTTGGAAAATACCCATTGTGTATACAAATTGAAAATGATAATGTAGTTATTGATGTGGATATGGACAACCACAGTGATACCTAGGAGGAAGGTCTTTAATTTCACAGTTCAATTTGAATAATGAGTATGTGGCAATGACCAATAATTCTGAACGACTGGAGCACTATCCACATCAAGTCAACTTACAACTTCTTCAACTAGTTGAAGTGGAATATTGGATGGAATGGGCACATCATTAAGGAACCATGGGCTATATCCGAGTAAAGAGCAATTGAATTCAAAATAAGAACTTCGAATCATTGGGGATTTCATGTTATTTGGTGTTGATGAAATTTGTAGTTGGGCTGTCAGTGGAGTTAGAATTAAGGTTATTTTAAAATCTGAAGGTAGTTCCAGAGGGTCTTTTTTGCATTACTTAATTTTATTTGTTACCAAATGAAAGTATTGTTTCAGTTAACAACTTTTATTTAGTGTGTGTAGGTTTGACACGATTCATTCTTGCTCAATTGATTATACACTTCGCACGAATAGACAAGCAACCGATGTGGTTATAGGAATAATGACAGACTTAATGGAGTTAAGGTTGAATGTGAATTACAAAAAGGCATGAACGGGAAAGGAGTGTGCCTTGACTTCAATATCTTGAACAAACATAGAATCACATGGAAAGTTATCGATTTTGTGTTACATGTTAAACAAAACACATTTAGGTTCACTTGTTTCACTTGACACTTGATACGAAAGGGAATTTCAAGACGTTGTTTATGCCATTAGGAGCTTGGAGAGAAGAATGGGCTTTTTGTTGTCAAATTATTAATGTTGATGGTTCTTTTCTGAAAGCCAAGTTTCGTGGAACAATTTTGAGTGTGCATGTTCACTTGATGCAAATAGGCAAATTTTTCCAGTGGCCTTTGGAATGTGTCAAAGAGAGTACAAGGAGTCGTGGTCATGGGTTTTTACTAAATTAAAGGAAGCCATTAGGGCTAGAGCTAATCTTTGTATTGTGTCTGATAGGAATGAAGGGCTGATTCGTGTTGCACAAGATATTTATCCTGGTGATGATCATGAGCATTGTGTCCAACATATATTGGGAAACATAACACCCAAGTACAAGGGGATATACTTTAACATCAGGATAAATATGTTATGTTTATGGGAGTACTTCATGAAGTTATTAGATGCAATATATGTTGAATCTACTTCATGAAAAACTCTTAGCATCGCCCTTGTACTTGGATGTTATGTTTCCCAATATATGCAAATGGGAGTACTTCAAGAAGTTATTAGATGCAAATGATCCTCACATTAGGCAATTTCTGGCATAAATTGGTAATGATAAATGGGCAAGATGTAAGTTTATGCGTGGAAGATACTCAATGGTAACATCAAATAATGTTGAGTCATTAAACTCAATGGATGTAACCTCAAGAGAATACTCAATATCAATGTTGTTTGAGTTCCTAAGATCAAGGACACAAAAGTGATTGCATGATAGAAGGAAATTAGGAGCTGAAAATAATTCTAAACTATTTCTTGCACCAGAGGAAGTGTTAGTTAACATTCTCAATGATTCTACATGGATGATTGTAAGTTGTTATGTAATTTTATCATAATACAGTAACCAATTGAAGCATATATATGAAATGTATACATAATATGCAATTGTAGTATAAAATAGTTAACTAGTGCAATACATAATAATAAACAAATTAATGATTGCAGGTGAGACCAAGTACTGCTTAGTTTTTGACAAAGCGTGCAAAACGTATATTGTAGACTTACTGGAAAGGACATGCAGGTGTAAAGAATTTCAATCGGAGGATTTCATTTGTGTACATGTCATGACAGTCATTATATTGCACACCAGAAAGGTCTATTTTGCTATGACTTTATTTCAGAATACTACAAGAATAGTGAATGGTTAAAAGCATATAATGGAGTGTTTTATCCTTTAGGAAAGTATTCTGTTAATGATATTCCAATGGTGCACCGCAACAAGGTTGTAAGCCTATCAGTCTCAGATAAACGAACATCCAGAAGACCGAAAAACAAAATAATTCCTTCAAAGTGTGAGTTTGTGTCATGACAAACTTGTGGGAGATGCAAGCAACTTGGTCACAACCAAAAAACATGCCAAAACCAAATACCACGGCTTGCTAGATAGATAACAAATAAAAGAAATTGCAAATATGTTTGGTATTTGAAGAACAATGAACAATGGCAATGAAATACTTTACTTAATAATACTAGTGCTATAGGGATATTATTTCATGATTACAAGGATGTTGACTCAAACAATAATAATGTCTGAGATAGACAAGTGTAATTTTTTAAGAGTTACCAAAATGCAGTAGTGTATTAAGTGATTGATATTACTTCTTTTATTTTATATAGATACTAATAATATATGTTGTGTGTGTGGTGTGTAAGATTGACACATCAATATAATTGTGATGGTCCCGGATAGAGGTAAAAGTCTAGAGGGGGGGGTGAATAGACTTTTAAATCTTTTTCAACTTTATGAAGTTTTCCCTCTAGATGAGTTGATCTATAATCTTTTAAGAGATTAATAGATGCACAGCGGAAGTCTTTAACCTCTTTATACTTGGTGTGAGATAACTTTCTAGTTTAGATGATGTTTAGACTGGTGACAAGAGGAAGTAGGCTTGGCAGTAGACTGGTGAGCAGATAACTGCTTAGTCTACTGCTGCACAGGCAGTTTGCTGACTGGCAGGCAACTGCTGAGTTGGCAGTCGGCTGGTGGGCAGGTTACTGCTGAGGCAACTGTTAAGAACAGGATGACTCTTGGATGGCTTTTTGTTCTGGCTTGTTATGGCGTTCGGAAAGACACATATAAATGGGCAGTGGGCTCAGCAGGAGGGTGAAGACCAGGGTACTGCTGAGGCACCTTCTGAGTGTAAGATAACTTCTAGTGGAAAACACTCTCAATTCAAGGAGAGTGAGTTATTAAGCAGTAGGCTAAGCAGTACAGTCGATGAAGACTATTGCTTAGGATGCTGCTGGCAAACTACAATCCTTTAGTGAGATGTGTTTGGTGTGTGCTTCTGTATGTATGAAAGTAAATCAACACACGATATATCCTGGTTCAGAGGTGGTGTAATCCTCCTACATCCAGTCCCACCCTATTTCAGATGGATTTCCACTAAAGTATTCAGCCCAATACAATTAGTGTCAATCTAGCCTTGACAACTCTGGCCTAGATTGAAGGTTTTTCACGATGAGTATAACACCACTCAAAGTTACTCAGTCCTTAGACTTTTCTCAATTGATCCAGTGGGGATCAAAAGGTACTCTATCTATCTAACCACACTTTAGGATCCGAACAACTGTTCTCCTAAGTGTTTACAACAATTTGTTTACAAGAAAATTTCTATCCTCCAACTAGAAACTAAGCTCTAAAAGTGTAATCGTGTATGATCTAGTCTAAGAGCTTAGTGAAGCATGAGTCTAAGCAGAGAGCAAAGTTTAACGTGCACTTTCTCTTTTGCTAGATATCTCTTGAATGTTTGAAGTGAATACTCTACTTAGATAACTCAAAAACTTGATTTTAGAACTCATGCTTCTGCCTACTTTTATAGGCCTTTTCAGTAGATTAATCTCCTCCGTTGGTTGAGAGGAATTAATCGTAGTCGCAGAAAGAGTTGTACTCGTGTCTTTTTGTGTTGAAGCAGATAAGGAGATTTCCTTTTATCTTCACTGATCAGCTTCCTCCGAGAGATCATTTCTATCTCTCATCATCTTCAGGGACCCATGTACAAACCTTGCATTAAATGCTTTTTAGCTTTATGCCTTTGTTATGCATCTTATCCCTGCGTGTTACTATGCATCAAGTAAATTATGTACTGGAAGAATCTTTTGTATATCCTTAAGGTAAAAAAAATTACCCTAATGAATTTTTAATTTTCCAGTAGAAATTTATTTGATGCATTCGTTCAACACTTTCCACTCTTTTGTTTATTTGTGTATCAAATAAAGTTGTACTGGTGGGATTTGAATATCCTTTTTAAGGTAACAAAAATTACCTTATTGCATTTTAAGTTTCCAGTATACTTTATTTGATACATTTTATTAGTCATGATTATTAGGTGGTGGAGGTGTTTATTTATTGGTATAGTGGCATCATCAAAATCTATCAATGTTGGGTACTAACAATTTCCCCCTTTTTGATGATGCCAAAACTATACCAAGCAGGACAGATTTTCTTTAGTTTCAAAAGGAGAATAATGCAATGTTTTTCAGTAGTTTATAGTCACTTTCGGACTATTTGCAGCTGCCTTCTTTGCTGCTATCTATCTTCTTGAGGAGGGTCCTGCTGAGGTGTCTTCCCCCTTTTTGGCAGCATCTTCCTGTTGGGCTTCTTTGAAGAACTCTCTAACCTCTTCTTCTGAGCAAACTTTTCTCTCCTTGAGATCATAGACTCTTCTTGTACTTTTCTCAAAAATAGCTTGGATTGTTCTGACTCGTGTGTCAGCCTTTAAAAATCACTGCCCTGCTTTCAGAAGGTTTCTTGAGTACTCTTCTGAAGTGTGAGCTTTTAGCAATGTCTTGAGTAAGTGACACGCAGGACTGAGCATGTGCTTGTTGTCCTCTGGGTAATTTTGAGTGTGAAGTCCAGCATGGCAGGGAAATCTTTTTCTTGAGGTCTGTGAGTCTGTTGTAGTTTCCCCAGTCTCCTGCTGCTAGAAGTGTCTTATGGCAGGGACCTCTGCTTAGACCTCTGCTGAGCCTTCTTCTTTTTCTTTTGTTCGGACTTTGTTGCTTCAATCCCTTGTTTTTGACTATCATTTCCCCTTAGATGATGCTCCTTATGATCAAAATAGCTAGGTTCCCCCTGAGTTGATGCAACATCAATCTTTAAGTTGATCAAGATCATCGAGCATTCCAAGCTCCTGCCTTAGGGAATTGAACCGTGCTTCACTGAGAGGCTTGGTGAAGATATCAGCTAGTTGTTTTTCTGTGGGGATGTACTCCAATTTGATGGTTTTCTTCTCAACATGCTCTCTGATGAAATGGTGCCTGATTTCAATATGTTTGGTTCTTGAGTGAAATACAGGATTATGAGTGATCGCAATTGCACTTGTGTTATCACACAAAATGCTAATTTCTTTAGTCTCTTCTCCATAATCCTTCAATTGTTGCTTCATCCATAGTACTTGAGCACAGCAGCTGCCTGCAGCTATATATTCAGCTTCAGCAGTGCTAGTAGCAATTGAGTTTTGTTTCTTGCTGAACCAAGAGACAAGTCTTCCACCAATTAATTGACAGGTTCCTGAGGTGCTCTTTCTATCAATTTTGCATCCAGCAAAGTCAGAGTCCGAATAACCATAGAGTTCAAAACCTCCATTTGTTGGGTACCATAATCCAGAGTTAGGATTGCCTTTTAGATACCTCAGAATCTTCTTGGCAGCTAGAAGATGGCTTTCCTTAGGTTTAGATTGAAACCTTGCACACACACCAACTGAGTAGGAAATATCTGGCCGACTAGTGGTGAGATATAACAAGGAACCAATCAGACCTCTGTAAAGTGTGGGATCAACATCTTTGCCATCTTCATCCTGACTTAGACTTTGGGATGTATTCATGGGTATTTTCACAGTGGACTTGTTTTCAACTTTGAACTTTTTCATGAGATCTCTTGTATATTTTGCTTGGTTGATGAAGATACCTTGAGGAGTCTGCTTTACTTGCAGTCCCAAGAAATAATTCAACTCTCCCATCATGCTCATCTCAAACTTGTTTTGCATGAGAGTTGAAAATTTCTTGCATAGTGCTTGGTTTGAACTTCCAAAGATTATGTCATCAACATAAATTTGGACAAGCAGCAAGTATGGACCTTCTTCAATTTTGAATAGTGTCTTGTCTACTTTTCCTTTAGTAAACCCATTATTCACCAAATATTCGGAGAGAGTTTCATACCATGCTCTTGGGGCTTGTTTGAGTCCATACAGAGCTTTATGCAGTTTGTAGACTAGATCCTTCTCTCTGTTGACTTCAAATCCAGGAGGTTGCTCCACATAGACCTCCTCTTCTAGTAGACCATTTAGGAATGCACTTTTCACGTCCATTTGAAAGACAGTGAATTGCTTATGGGCAGCATAAGCCAAGAAAATTCTTATAGCCTCAAGTCTGGCAACCGGAGCAAAGGTTTCGTCAAAATCTATCCCTTCCTCCTGGCAGTAGCCTTTGGCTACTAGTCTTGCCTTGTTCTTGATAATTGTACCTTCCTCATCCATCTTGTTTCTGAACACCCATTTGGTTCCTATCACATGTTGATGATAGGGTCTGGTCACAAGCTCCCACACATTGTTTCTTTCAAATTGGTTGAGTTCTTCTTGCATGGCTTGTATCCAGTCAGAGTCAAGTAGGGCTTCTTCAATTTTCTTGGGTTCAGATTGTGAGATGAAACATGAGAACAGTGCTTCTCTTTGGATTGATGATCTGGTACGAACTCCTTCATGGATGTTTCCAATAATCTGTTGTGGTGGATGTTGATTCAGCCATCTAATATCAGATGTCTGATTAGAGTTAGTTTTCATTGGTTGGTCATCCTCCTCATCTTCTTCACTGTCCTCTGGTAGAATAGGATACTTAGGAGTTTCATGAGTTCCTGAAAGGGGGTTTGTTGGTGAGCCATTTGCTGGCAGTGTTCTATGGTCAGAGGCAACTGCTGGCAGTGGGCTGCCTTTGGAGTTAACTGCTTCCACCATCATTCCATCCTTTTTAGCATAATCATTTGGAGCCTTTCCTGTGTCCTTCTTTGATTTGGATGACTCACCTTTATCCATTGATTGAGCAGTGGAGTGGTTTTCAAAAATCACATGGATTGATTCTTCTACCACCAGAGTTCTTTTGTTGAGGATCCGGAATGCCTTGCTTGTTGCTGAGTATCCCAGGAAGATTCCTTCATCAGATTTGGGATCAAATGGCTTGAGATAGTCTTTTCTATTGTTTAGAATGAAGCATTTGGATCCAAACACATGGAAATGACTAACATTAGGCTTCCTTTCTTTCCATAGTTCATATGGAGTCTTTTTGTAAGTCTTATGAATGAGACTTCTATTCTGGGTGTAGCAAGCAGTGTTGATTGCTTCTGCCCAAAATCTTTTGGGTAAGCCAGCTGCTTCTAAGATTGTCCTTCCGGCTTCCTTGAGAGTCCTGTTTCTTCTCTCAGCAACACCATTTTGTTGAGGTGTTCTTGCAGCTGAAGTTTGGTGATGGATTCCATTTTCTTTACAGTACTGAATTACTATAGAGTTGAGGAATTCAGTACCTCTGTCTGATCGGATCTTCTGGATTGAGAGACTTTTCTCATTTTGAATTAGTTTCATCAGTTCTGGAAGTTTCTTCTCTGTTTCATTCTTTTTCTTTAGGAATATGGTCCAAGTGTATCTAGAGTAATCATCAACTATCACCAGGGTGTATCTTTTACCACTTATACTTGTTGGTTCAACTGGTCCAAATAAGTCAAGGTGTAGTAGGCTTAAGGGCCTAGTTGATGATTCCAGTTCCTTTGATTTGAATGATACCTTGGTTTGTTTCCCTTTTTGGCAAGCATCACAGAGATGGTCCCTTTTGAAGTTGATCTCAGGAAGACCTTTCACCAATCCTTTTCTGGACAATTTGTTGATTGTTTTGAAGTTGAGATGGCTTAATTTGTTGTGCCATTCCCAACTCAAATTTGAGTCTGCCTTTGTCACCAAGCAGATCCCTTCCTTTGCTGAGCTCCAATCAACAATGTACATGTCCTTCTTCCTTCTACCAGTGAGCACAATTTTGTCATTTTTGACATCTCTAATCAAACAGATGTCTTTGGAGAATGTAACATTATAGCCATTGTCACAGAGCTGGCTTGTGCTTATGAGATTGAACTTTAATCCTTTAACATAAGATATGTTTTGGATTGTAAGTCCATTGATGGATAGGTCTCCAGCTCCTTTGGTCTCTCCTTGTTTTTCCACATTCCCAAAAGTAACTTTGGGTCCTTCTCTTGCCATAAAGTTGGACAGGAGCCGTCTGCTGCCTGTCATGTGCCTGGAGCAGCCTGAATCTATGTACCATGTTTGTGAGTCAACTGCTCCAGCACCTTCCTGTATTCATCATTGTTGAGCAGTAGCCCACAAGTTAGTGGGCAACTTCCTTTGTATAAGTTTGGGCATCCATGCCCATCTAGAACCACTTAGTTCTAAGCAGATTGGTCTATAGCCATTTGAAGTATTATAATCATAGGGGATGGCTATGTATTTGTTAATCCTTTTTCTTCTTGAAGTGGAAAATGGATTATTGGCTTTTGGAGGAGACTGCTTAACGTTTTGACTGTAGTTGGTCTTACTGGTTGATTGCCAACGGGTTCTTGGGTTTTGATGGTAGGGAAGTTTTTGATTATTCAGGAGATTGGATTTTGATTTGGGAGCTGGCAGGTTCCTTCTTATGGGAACATTTTGAGAATGGGATTTTTGGTAGATTAGCTTTCTTGTATTTTGTTGGTGGCTTGTGGAGGGTGAGTTTTGAGTGAGTCTGGTGGGGGATACATATCCGAGCCCTCTTCTCTTCCTATTTAGAACAACTTCAGCAGTAGAGTTACCGGTTTTACTATTCATGCCGAGGTTAGTCATTTTGTTTTTCAGCTCTTTGTTCTCTTCCTCTAAGACATTGTTTTTGGTTAAGGCATCTAACAACTTGGAATGAATGGCCTTAATGTCTTGTTTTAATCTATCATTTTCTGATCTTAAGAGAACATGGTGATCTTGGACTTTCTGAAAATCTTGTAGTAAAGATTCCAATGTGACATTGGTTGGTCCAGAATCACTAGAGCTATAGGAAGAGCAGGATGTTACCTCAACATCATTGTAGTGGTCTTTGGCCATTAGGCAGTTGTTGGAGCAGTTTTCATCATCTTCGCTGAGCCATCTGCTCCTTTCTTCAGCCATCTGCCAGGATCCCAGGCATAGTAGTGCCTCCTCTGAGTCTCCAGATGAGGAGCTTTCATCACTTGAGCTGCTCTCATCATCACTTTGGGATTCGTCCTTTCTCTTTTCACTTACAAAGGCTTGTCTCTTGCCCTTGAAGTCCTTTTTGTATTCTCCTTTTCGAGCAGTTGCCTGTTGCCCTTGATACTTTTGAGCCAGTGGTAAAGGACACTCATTCTTGTAATGTCCTGGCTGTCTACAGTTATAGCATAGAATAGTGTCCTCACTTGATTGAGGTCTTCCTTGTCTCCTGGGTGGCTGATTGTATGACCTCCTTGGAACAGTACCCTCCTTCTTTATGAATCTTTTAAATTTCCTCACAAACATAGCAAACTGCTCGTCAGTGAGGAGATTATTGAGAGATTTTTCAGCAGATTTTAAAGTGCTTGGCTCAGACACTAGAGCTAGTGTCTTGTATTCATCTTCCTTCTCTTCTTTGATCTCCTTCATTTCAAATTCATAGGCCTTGAGATCACTGAAGAGTTTGTCAGTTGACAAAGTTCTGAGATTTCTACTATCTCTCATAGCAGTTACCTTCATGTCCCATTTTGATGGCAGGCCTCTCAAGATTTTAAGGGAAATTTCTTTTTGAGAAAGTTCTTTCCCAAGGTCAGAGATCTCTGCCACAATCTTCAGGAATCTGGATTCCATCTCATGGATAGATTCAGACGACAGCATTTTGAAATCCTCAAATTTTTTTTAGGGCAATGGTCAGTTTATTGTCCTTCTCCTGTTCATCCCCTGCTCCAATCTTTGTTAGCTCATCCCAGACATCTTTGGCAGTTTCGCATTTCCTGATTCTGGGAAATATAGATTCATCAACAGATTTGAAGAGAATGTCCTTGGCAATGTTGTCAAGATTGTTTCTCTTCCTGTCCTCAGTTGTCCATTCCATTTTAGGTTTTGGAATGTACACATCATCTGTCCCTTCTGTGGTTCTGGATGTGATGACCTTTATTATTTTGATAGGTCCATCAGTAATTACTTCAATCATCTCATCATGTAAGGCACTGAGATGTGCTTTCATCCGTATTTTCCAGTCATCAAATTTGTTCAAGTTGAACAGAAGATTCTTGGCTAACTGACTGTCCATTTTTAGAAAGTGTTTGGGATAAAAGTGGATTTGGATCTTTAGTTCAAAAATAGTCAGAAACTGACTCTAGGAACAACCTGCTCTGATACCACTTGATGGTCCCGGATAGAGGTAAAAGTCTAGAGGGGGGGTGAATAGACTTTTAAATCTTTTTCAACTTTATGAAGTTTTCCCTCTAGATGAGTTGATCTATAATCTTTTAAGAGATTAATAGATGCACAGCGGAAGTCTTTAACCTCTTTATACTTGGTGTGAGATAACTTTCTAGTTTAGATGATGTTTAGACTGGTGACAAGAGGAAGTAGGCTTGGCAGTAGACTGGTGAGCAGATAACTGCTTAGTCTACTGCTGCACAGGCAGTTTGCTGACTGGCAGGCAACTGCTGAGTTGGCAGTCGGCTGGTGGGCAGGTTACTGCTGAGGCAACTGTTAAGAACAGGATGACTCTTGGATGGCTTTTTGTTCTGGCTTGTTATGGCGTTCGGAAAGACACATATAAATGGGCAGTGGGCTCAGCAGGAGGGTGAAGACCAGGGTACTGCTGAGGCACCTTCTGAGTGTAAGATAACTTCTAGTGGAAAACACTCTCAATTCAAGGAGAGTGAGTTATTAAGCAGTAGGCTAAGCAGTACAGTCGATGAAGACTACTGCTTAGGATGCTGCTGGCAAACTACAATCCTTTAGTGAGATGTGTTTGGTGTGTGCTTCTGTATGTATGAAAGTAAATCAACACACGATATATCCTGGTTCAGAGGTGGTGTAATCCTCCTACATCCAGTCCCACCCTATTTCAGATGGATTTCCACTAAAGTATTCAGCCCAATACAATTAGTGCCAATCTAGCCTTGACAACTCTGGCCTAGATTGAAGGTTTTTCACGATGAGTATAACACCACTCAAAGTTACTCAGTCCTTAGACTTTTCTCAATTGATCCAGTGGGGATCAAAAGGTACTCTATCTATCTAACCACACTTTAGGATCCGAACAACTGTTCTCCTAAGTGTTTACAACAATTTGTTTACAAGAAAATTTCTATCCTCCAACTAGAAACTAAGCTCTAAAAGTGTAATCGTGTATGATCTAGTCTAAGAGCTTAGTGAAGCATGAGTCTAAGCAGAGAGCAAAGTTTAACGTGCACTTTCTCTTTTGCTAGATATCTCTTGAATGTTTGAAGTGAATACTCTACTTAGATAACTCAAAAACTTGATTTTAGAACTCATGCTTCTGCCTACTTTTATAGGCCTTTTCAGTAGATTAATCTCCTCCGTTGGTTGAGAGGAATTAATCGTAGTCGCAGAAAGAGTTGTACTCGTGTCTTTTTGTGTTGAAGCAGGATAAGGAGATTTCCTTTTATCTTCACTGATCAGCTTCCTCCGAGAGATCATTTCTATCTCTCATCATCTTCAGGGACCCATGTACAAACCTTGCATTAAATGCTTTTTAGCTTTACGCCTTTGTTATGCATCTTATCCCTGCGTGTTACTATGCATCAAGTAAATTATGTACTGGAAGAATCTTTTGTATATCCTTAAGGTAAAAAAAATTACCCTAATGAATTTTTAATTTTCCAGTAGAAATTTATTTGATGCATTCGTTCAACACTTTCCACTCTTTTGTTTATTTGTGTATCAAATAAAGTTGTACTGGTGGGATTTGAATATCCTTTTTAAGGTAACAAAAATTACCTTATTGCATTTTAAGTTTCCAGTATACTTTATTTGATACATTTTATTAGTCATGATTATTAGGTGGTGGAGGTGTTTATTTATTGGTATAGTGGCATCATCAAAATCTATCAATGTTGGGTACTAACAAATTGAACAAATGTGATTTTGTTGATCACAAAAGTGTTAATCTTCTTACAATGACCAAATTTTACTATTATAACTACAAAGTATTGTATCCTTTTATATACTCTTGCACTTTGATGAGACAGTGGTCTACTTGAATACAATGGGTGTGAGTTGATTTTGACCATTTATAATTTTAAAACATCTATATTATAGACTAACAGTGACCAAATGTTGTATATTATTTACTAAGTCCGCATAACACTCTCAGCGGGTCCTCAAAGTGATCAAGGTTCCAAGGGTTCTCATTTGCAAGTTCTTAGAAAATCTTGCACTTGATGCAATTATTGAAGGGATATGCTGTATCAATTCTAATATGAATACTAGTTTTGGTTCCATCGTTTCAACAATATATATGATCATTGTATTCTTGGTACTCGTATATATGCATATGCTCTTCCAGTTAGGTTTCATGAATTCACTCATGAAGTACTTATTTGACTTTTTATGAGAACATTATAATTTGCATATGTTATAGTGATCACTGGACAGTTTTATCTACAACCTAACTGTCATAGGCTATTGATTGCACCAGAAATAAAACAAAAAGTTAACAAACAAATATGGACATACTTAGTATCGGTATTACCGTGTTTTCATGGAAAAAAGTCATGACAAAAGAAACATCAAAATAGTATTCAAAGATCTCAACAATACGCATAAATTTGAGTGTCAAATTGCACATTTTCAAACTATTACAATGACCATAATGATCTAAATTTTACTCCGTATAACATAATCACATCTTAATTGCATCGGAGTGAATTGCTAGTGACTTTCCCTTTGATGAGCCATATATGTAGACATCATGAGTCCACTTTGCACGATAATCAGCTATTTTTCTGGGTATACGGTGTAGACGTCCAAGCTCATTTGAAACACTTCAGCAAATTTCAGAACCATGAAATTAAACCACAATCTCCACTGCAAAAAGAAGTGAATAAAAACAAATAAAATTTGTAACACATATGAATCAATAACCATAAAAGGGAAAACAGTTACCCGTTTTATTATTGTGGAACAATAGTGACTACTTCAACCTTAAATGGATCAACTTTTTTAGGAGCATTGTTGCTTGAAACAGTCTTCACATCAACCAACACCAGAGGAAGAAAGTGAATCATCCCTCGCATCTCCTTCAGAATATTTGATTTCACAGTACCACGGCTGTTGTTGCTACTGTAGACCCACAAAGTGTGGGCTTGAACATCCAAAACTACGAGAACCATATGCTACCCATTTGTCATCACTGCATGATAAGTATTGATAACATAGAAGCGTCAGCAGGGAGTACCGCTTCTGAACCACGCGGGTAGATCAAAACCACGTTACTCACAGAAATTGCTCTGTCAATGGAACTAAACTTCTCAATGGAACTACTTAAATGCAGTACTATCCACGGACTGGATGATGGGCTATCATGTAAATCTTGAACATAACAAGGCAAAAAAAGAGCATGGCCAGAAACAGCGGCAGAACTTGAATGAGACTGTGAAACAAAAAACTTATCAGTTTGCTTGACATTAGACTCCATTGTTGAACTCCTAATTTGATTAGACGGTAAAACAGAAACATCAAAACGCTCAGGCGGTGTTGGAAACAACACATTGATTGCTGAGTGAGAGAGGATGTGATGTAGCCGATGTTTGCTTCACCTTTAAAGTGACGACATCTGCACCTATTGACATGAAGATAAATTATGAGTGGATGGCGGATGCGGAATATGTGTGTCAGGTATGGTCGAAGTTTTCTGCCTCTTTGTACATTTATCCGAACAATTGATCAAGGTATTGTAGGCAATCTCGGCAGCATTCAATTCAGCTTGCTTCTTAGTCTTAGCTGGTTGTCCTTGATATGATTCCTCACCAATTTGCACAACAGAGCTAAAAGTAGTATCGTGTGGTGAACTGTTTTATAGGTCGGCAAAAGAAACCCAAGTTTGTGTGCAAGCTCTTGTAAAAGAGTCTTGAATAGACCTCCACCCTTCTGAATTTCATCGGGGCATATCGCCTCAACTGCAACCTTTGCCGCTGCTTGTTCAGCTTCTTTCAGCGTAGTGAAAAATTGTTGACATTCATAAATTTTTCCAATAAAAGCCACCCTTGATCTAAATCGAAGATCATGATGTGGTCCTTGAGTTTCACAAGAATACCAAGGAAGAGGTAGCCCATGCTTTTGGGCATACTGTTGTACCTGGTTCTTGTACACATGTAGCACGTCTGAAGAGTCGGAAGGCTCTCTACTAGCTAATGATGTTGATCTGAAATCGAACGGTTATGCACTTGTTTCACTGTTTTGACATAGCTCTAACAATGTTGGCTTGTACGCCCCTGCAGAGATTTTGGACGGAAATGAAGGATCATCCCCCATCACAGGTTGAGGGCCAGCCAGCGGATCTGAATCGTGAGTCTCGTGTGAGCCCACCGGATCCACCATATGCTTTGATTGTATAGAAGTGTAGAAATAGACATAGTTAGATTCTGTCCATGGTCGGAGATGTAGCGTAGGATCACCAAATAAAGCGACATTTAATTATATAAGCAACCATCTAGAGATGCATCATGTGGATCACATTTACGAGATTTATACAAGTTAAATAGCTCATTTATATGAAGTACAACGTACATAGAAGCTCACTGTAGAGAACTTCTAAACAAGCTTGAACGTCGTTGCTTTCAAACGAACATAAAAATCAATCGTATTTATATGGTGGAAACCCGTAAATATAGTGACAAATGATAATCAGTAGAAAAAACAAAAATATGAATTAATTTAAAACATCATTACCAGAGAACACTTAAAAATCATACCGCAGAGTCGAGCCATTGACTACATTGATGTAGCCTATACAACCATGTTTGGTTCTCAATTTCAAGCCCAGGATTTAGAAGAAGAAAATAAATTTGCTCGTGTTCAGGCGTGTAATTCACTTTGGTTGACAACTTTTGATGTCCATGTGCAACACCTTCCATAACATACTTAGAAAAACTAAGTTGGTCAGATTTATATTTGAAAACAGAAAATGGATCAAAGTTGAATGGGCAAACAACTTGTATGTGACTATTTTTTTTTTGTTCTTTTTAAAGCTTCAGAACCTGGAGTGTAGCGAGACGGTGACTTGGCCTTTCTTTTGGGTTTACCTTCAATGAAGGTTAGACCATCAACCTCAACAATATCAATAACATTGACTGGATCAATCTGCAAAAGATGAAACTTAAAAATCAAATTAGAGTGAAGAATAAAATATGTGTGAAACTTAAAAATAAAAAATGTACAGTGAACAAGAAAAGAAAACTTGCAGTTAAAAATGTAAAAGTCACCTAATGTGTGGTTTGTACAAGTGGAAGCATAGTAAAAGGTTGCTCCTGAAATGTAACTCCCAGGAAAAGTGCAAATTTGAAAAAAGATATTGGGTATAATGTTAGTGGTATGTTTAGAAAATAAGCATGATAAAGTTCAATTAAACTAACTAGAAACATGGAATTTCTCATGAGCGATGATTTCATTTAGACGAGAGAAAGAGGCTGGTTTACGATCACTAGGGACCACAAGTGGTTATTGAAAAGAAAAAAACAGTAAGACATGATTTAATAAATAACAAAAAAGTATAAAATGTGAGAAATTGGTACATATATCATAGATTCGTACATACCTACAGCAATGTTGAGAGCTTGTGTCAATCTCTTCTCAAACATATTATCAGAGGAGCTACTTCTTGCAATGAACCATCACAATGGAAAATTGACATCTTCATTTGCTAAAGTTCTTGAACACCGGGTTAGGGAACGACTGACACCTTCAAAATCTTTTTTGTTGAGATTTCAACAAATTCATTGAACTTGATAGACATGACTTCTTGGTGTTTGATCAACTGTGCAATTGTTCCATCCTGCTGCTTGATTTTTTCATCAACTTTTTTTATTTTATTTCTAAATTCTGTAGTATTGTTCTTTTAGAGAAAGTATATTCAAGATAAAAGACACTTTTTTGTATTGTCCATCGTGTCCATCTTGAACAGAAAAGGAAGTTGCATTATTCATTGGTTGTGCCACATTGACACCCGCATCAGTCCTCACTACTCTATCCACATCAACCCTCACTACTCTAGGAGATTTCCTTTGATTACTTATCTTAGAAACGTGGGGATCAACTTGTCTATCTTTACAAGATATGGAAGTACTATTACACATGGGTGCCTGCACAGTGACTTCCTTGTCAGTACTTCCTAGTCTCAGCAGTTTCCTTGCCTTAGTTTTCTTAGGAACATGAACATCAATTGGTATGACTTTGCGTTTCTTTATGGGAACTTTTTCTTGAGCATGCTGCTAATAGGTATAGCAGCAATATAATAGACTAAGGGATGTCACTATTGTGTGGTGTGGCATACAAAATTATAAGATATTTAACACAAATCATACAAATGAATAGGAAACTGACCAATAAAAATGCATTATAATAAAATACGTCATTGCGTTTAATGTAACATAAATATGAACTCACATGTAGGCCTAGATGTAGAAGACCATAGTAGAATCAATGGGTATGCATTTGGATCCATTAGTTCAGTAATATGTGTCACTTTAAGTGCAAGAAAGACTTCATAATCCCAAACTTGTAACGCCATAACACAACTATACACATTGTAGTGTTTGTTGGATATCATGTTATCTAGCCCAACCGTAAAGTAACTAATCATGTTTGCCCGTATGATACTACCCCATGGGTAAGAATATAATTAAGGCTTTCAAGGTCATCTACTAGGTTAATGTAATACTTCTTTAGAGACACTTGACCATTAACGACTAAAAAAACATGTCATAAAACATAGAGTAAAGACAACTTAACTATGTCATCATTTGACACTTGACCTTTTTGAAGCGTCTTGAACAAATTCTCAATAACCGGCTAAAAACCTTTGTCTTGCGATTAGTGAAGTTCTTTTTCCAAATCACTACCCTTTCAGTTACAACAGGTGGATTGATTTCAAAATGTTCATCAAAGCAGAAGCCTTGAGTTTCAGTTGAATTGAAAAACTAAAAATGATACGAGTCTATTCTCTATTTCGAAATGAAAATGGGAACAACCATCTTTCTCACACTCATCTAATTCAACCAAGTTACCTAACAACAAATGTAATAATTGCCCACAACAAGTGATCTCCTTAGCAGGTAAGAATTTCTCAAAGACTGTCTGACTAAACAATTGAAGTTGACCAGGAAGAAGTTTGGACTTAAGAAGCTCTATTGAGTCATAAAGCTTTGAAAAAGTATTAACTTTCCTATTTGAAATTTCCTTATAAATTAAACCCATGACTTGTCTGCCAAGCGCTTATATTTCTGAAAAAAAGAAAAAAAGTTATAAAAGGGTAAGTATTTGATAAAACTGTAGTATTGGACATTATACTTCACTAAAAACAAAGTACAAAGTCATAGGGAATTTTTTTCAATTTTCCAATAAACCTCTTTGAGGATTAACCTTATGCGTCAACGCTGAGCAAGTTGAAACGCGGCGTGATGGTGTAGTGATTGGAGGAAATGTGAACTCACTTTCCGACATTTCTACAATCAAAACTAATAAACAGTTATATTTCAAATAATCGATCTTGATAAGAACTTAGAATAACAATGACCTAACATAAAATAAACACACATAACAATTAAATGAAATCTTACTCTATATAAAAAGAGGTGGAAAACCAAGTCGTTTTCCCTCCAAAAGATACAGGTCAAAATATGGGTCGGATCTGCTGAGTCATTTCATCGTATTAAAGTATTGATGTGGGCCAGGCTTATTTAATGTTGTTACAAAGGTGTACAACGTGTTCCAATTGCAAAGCACATGCCTACACGTTGTAGGATGGTAATTGCGTGTTTTGATGGGTAAAATTAAACATCGATTCAAACCATGACAAAATCTCTTCTTGGTTTATGCAAAATCATTTATCATCCATTTTAAAATACTCCATGTTATATTCAATTGCAATTCAGCATTTATTATTTGGGCCATGCGTGTCACTTTCCTTGAAGATTAGTCCAATCACATTTCCATTAAGTCTGTACATTTATTAAATGCATTGCTTGCTATTATTTGTTGGATATTAGGGCATCCACACCCATAGATAATTTTTTAGATCATTTTGATGATGTAGAAGATTCTTTTTGGGATCATGGATGAGGAGTTGAAATTATTTTATGAGAATATTTGATAAAATAATCTGGTATCAAATTCTAAAGCTGGATTATTTTGAGATTATTTCCAACTTCTAGGCATATACTCATAATTATGGTGATGACTCGCTTTGTAATTTGTGCATGCTCATGCTCCTATCCAAGGTAAATTAAGATCATAAATGAGGAGACATTTATTGGTTTGGAGATTATTTGAGATTATATTATGTGGAGGTGACATGTCAATGATAAGCCATGAAAAACCGTAAAGTTGGAGATCATCAATGTGGATGCTCTTACTCCGTAGTATGATACAGTTTTGAATCAATGTAATGAATGTAATGAATGCACTATAAAAGAGGACACTTCGAGACCAATTCGGCAATTCTCATTCCATCTCAACACAACCATGACAACTAATGCTAATTGACAACATGGTCTCTTTAGAAATGTTTCCAACACAAAATCAATTTGGGCATCGAGGATTTGAGGTTAAGAGCGGCTTATGAGATTCTAATCCATTCAGTGCCGGCTTTGGGGGCCAGGCACCTAGGCCATTGCCTAGGGCACCAAATTTAGGAGGGGCGCCACTAATAGATATACTCCTTATAATAGATGGACCATCCAGCTTCCAAATAGTTAGAGAAGCCAAGATATGTGCCACCGCTAGCCAATTACTTTTGTAGTCAAAATTATTTTTGTAGTCAAAATTACTAAAGCAACAAAATAACTAAACCTGGGCGGCCTGCTGGATGGCCAATAGTAACCTCGGAATAATTCAATACGGAGTAGTCTAGCTATTACCTTAGTCATAGTCCCTGAACTAACTGTTCAATTGAATTTTAAAACTAAAAAAATCCTAATTCACAAGTGTCAAACTAGAGCAATAGCCATTCTGCCAGCAATATGATGTTTGCAATTCGAGGTTATCCACAAATCTGCCATTCAGATTTCAGATTTGCATTGGGTAATTCATTATTATACTCCATATTTAGTGCCTGGTGTTCTATTCTTTGATTTCTTCTTCAATTTGCAACTTCGCATTATCACATACAAATTGAGATATCAAATAATGAATTTTGTAGATGAGTAATTCTACGTCCAACTTATTGCTTATTATTTGTTAATATATTAAACTTGAAACTTTGTGTTATATTACACATATGTTTTCTAATTTTCTTGAATTTATCGGTTTATCAAATTTAGTTTGAAACTTGTTCTTATTAAATACTCCTCCGTCTCACTAAGGATGTTTTCTTTTGGACTGTTTTCAGTCCCAGATCAGACCAGATCAGACCAGACTAGACCAGACAAGATTTTTGTAGTTATAAAATTCACTGAGACCAGGCGTTTATCAGACCAGACCAGACCAGACCAGACCAACAAATTTCAGTCCAAAAGAAAACATCCTAACAATGAGATAAGAGAGAGTGACACACAAATCAATAAAAAGTGGTTTATGCGGTTGATATTGAATTGATAAAGTAAGAATGATTTAGATCCACACAAACTATATCAAATTTAGTATGAGACAATCTTAGTGGGACGGAGCGAAAAGATAAAATTAGACAATTATAGCAATACTACCTTTTACATTTAGTAAAATATGGTGCTATAACTCTCTAGTTACATTTAATTCTATTCTTTATTTTAAGTATTATTTGATTGTATTAGTCATTCTTTGTCTGGGGCATCAAAAAGCTTAGAGACGGCCCTGAATCCATTCCACAGAAGAACATACGCTGGAAATTATCTTGCGTGTCGAGGTAGATTTTTTGTTCACACATGTATTAATTGTTTCGGTTTTATATTAAAAATCTGGAATTGGAGATTTCATGGAAGTGAGTCATAATGAAATTTCTCTTAATCTGTTACAGATCATTGTTGCTTCAACAATACAAACACGTATAAAGCAGATCCATCAAAGACATCACCAGGTTAGGCAGTATAAACATGGTTAATTTCAAACAAAAAATTGATGTCTATATGAAACTCCCAAGCACAATGTATGCTAAGTAGTATACCTAAGAGATATTTTTGGTCTTAGAAATACTTATGATCATTAACTATTTATATATACTTTTGATATATACCAAACCATTTTAGATATAGTTGAGAACAAACCTCATACGTATAGTACTTAATAGTTTATTATATGTAGTAGTATTTTAATTACTTAATTCATAATTAATTCAGCCAGCATAGAGGAGGAAAATAATATGCAAGCCGTCTAAATAGCACGGAAACCCGAAAAGGAAAACGGGAAACGCGAGAAACGTAATTTCTACAAAATATAGAATACGAAACGTGGGGGAAACACGTAAATATTATAAAATATAAGGATATATTTATAAATATTTTTTAATATATGTATACAAGTTTTTCCATATGCACATGTTTTTTTCCATATAATTTGTTCAGTAACCAAATAATAAAATCACTCTACATGTTCGAATTTAGATATTTTTCATATTAGTACATAATTAAACATAAAATGTACGGAGCAATACATTTCTAGCAATACATTGCATTACGAAATGTAACAAGTATTGCTGCTGAGAAATACCGCAAAAATTCACTATTAAAAAAATTTATTTTCCACCACAGAATCTTTAAAAAATAAAAAAAAATAGGAATCCGAGGTTTCCGAAACGTAGTGAAACGGGTTTCCATAATTTCTTAATTATGGAAACGGCCCCGAAACGGGAATTTGAAGTTTCTGAGTTTCCAAAACGCTTCCGAGTTTCCGAAACGTGGATGTTGGGATCGTTTCTCCCGTCTCCAGCACAAGTCTTTCTACACAAAGACTCACATACCCCACACTAGGGGAAGCTACAACACATCCCTATTTTACTCTCCACTAAGGACCTCTCTACTCTCACACAAAGGAAGAAGAAGGGAGCTCTGCTCTCTGGAAATGTTACTCTCGCAGGCTTATCTCACAAAGGCAAGAGAGTGTTGACTTTATAATAGGCTGCCAGCCTATTGAGAAGTCACGGTCAAACACAAGGACAATCACGGGTGTGGCAAAGGACACTCACGGGTAAGCCAAGAGAGGATGCAGTGGACAGAGTGGGGCTGACTCCAGGTAAGTCAACAGGTATATAATTGATCAGATAATATACTAAGGTAACAAAGAGGGAGTAAATTAATAGGGTGCAAGCCTCAGCCAATAAAGTGGAAGGGAGGCCTTGGTAGGACCAATACCTCCAACATTCTCCACCTTATTGGTCCTAGGTGGTGTAGAGTAACAATACAAGGTAGTGACAAGACTCATCATCGCCGGGTCACCCGAAATATCAACCGATAAAACGGGCAAACACTTTATTACGCAACCCACAGTTATCCACAATCAAAGTTTAACACGCGTTTACAGGACAAGTGCTTCTCAGCAGAAAGACACTTGGTACCCATATCCGCGGGGTTAAACGGGATCTTGCACAACTTGACTCCACCTGCATCAACAGTATCACGTATGAAATGGAACCTAACATCAATATGCTTAGTTCTATCATGGAATACATGATTTTTGCAAAGTTGGATAGCCGATTGGCTATCCGAGAAAATGGTAACTCCCTGTTTGAGAAACCCAATTTCGGAGACAAGGCGTTTGAGCCAGATGGCTTCCTTAAATGCTTCTGTGACTGCAACATACTCAGATTCAGTGGTAGAGAGGGCCACAATGGGCTGCAGTTGAGACTTCCAACTAATGCAAGAGCCACACAAATTAAAAACATAAGAAGTGGTCGACTTCCTGTTATCTCTATCATTTGCATAGTTAGAATCAACATAACCAATCAATTCAATTCCACTAGCACACTTAGAGAAAATTAATCCATGCTTCACAGTAGATATCAGATATCTAAACAACCATTTAAGAGCATTCCAATGGGGCAAACCGGGGTTGGACATATATTTACTCAAGCAACTAACCGCATATGCAATATCAGGTCTAGTTCTAACCATAAGATACATAACCGGCCCTATTGCTCTGGAATAGGGCACATATTTCATTTTCTCAATTTCAGGAGCAGTCTTGGGAGACATCCTTAACACAAAGTGAGATGCCATAAGGACATTAACAGGAGAAGCAGATAACATATTGAATTTACTCAAAACTTTTTCTATATAAGAAATCTGATTCAAAGTAAGAGTACGCTTACTCCTATCCCTAACAATGTTTATGCCTAAGATCCTCTTGGCATCACCTAGGTCTTTCATGGCAAAATTCGCACAAAGGCATTTTTGCACATCTTTTATAGCATTCAGAGAAGGACTAATTATCAGCATGTCATCCACATAAAGTAACAAAAATACAGGCACAGAAGAAGTATTTTTGAAATACAGGCAATGATCACAAACAGATTTTTGGAACTTCAAAGATATCATGCATTTATCAAATTTGATGTTCCACTGCCTAGGGGATTGCTTCAGGCCATACAAAGTCTTCCTAAGCAAACAGACATGCTCACTTCTCTTGGGATCCACAAAGCCCTCAGGCTGGGTCATATAAATCGTTTTGTCCAATTCACCATGCAAAAATGCAGTAGTTACATCCATTTGTTTCATTTCCCAGTCATGGTGAGCAACTAAAGCAAGCATCATACGAATAGTGGTGAATTTAACAACAGGAGCAAAGATTTCTGCATAATCTACCCCCTCTTTTTGAGTAAACCCTTTCGCAACTAACCTAGCCTTAAACCTAACATCACTAGGTTCTTCCTTAACCTTAAACAACCACTTACACTCAACTACCGAACAGTTGAGGGGTCTAGGTACAAGGGTCCAAGTCTGGTTCACTCTCAAAGAGTCCATCTCACTTTTCATGGCACTAATCCATTTCTGAGACTATTTAGTACCTAAGGCTTCACGGTAGGTCTTGAGTTCATTCAGCTCTAGGGATTCAAACACAGAAAATGCAAACTCTCTTGATGGTCCTTCTACTTCTATCTCTAGCAAGTTGATAATCATGCAAATCATCACTACTAGCTAGGCTCCACATGCAACTCATGCAAATTACTGTTATCATGAAAATCAGATTCGGCACCCATATCATGCAAATCATGCTCAGTATCATGCAAATGCTCCACCTCACTGGAGGTGGTGGGACTATCATGCTCAGAGGAATCAGAATCATGCATAACAATATCATCAGTAATAATCGGATCAACAGATAAAGGACTAGCAACAACAGGGACAGACTCCACCTCACTAGGAGTACTATCAGACCTAGTCTCAGGATTAGAAACAGACTTGGTCAAGCAAGGAAAATCTGTTTCATTAAACACCACATTTCTGCTAAGGACCACCTTAAAGCCTACCTGGTTCCTATCCTATAACCTGTAACCCTTTACCCCCTCTGGATAACCTAGGAAGACACATTTCTTAGACTTAGGATCCAACTTGTCAACCTGTTGATGTGCATATGCTGCATAACCAAACACCCGAAGGTTAGACAGATCAAGAGGCTTATCGGTAAAGACGGTTTCAGGACACTTACCACCAAGAGGGACAGACGGGGACCTATTAACCAAATAGGC
Organism: Cuscuta epithymum; assembly: GCA_945859915.1. Classification (NCBI taxonomy): domain Eukaryota; kingdom Viridiplantae; phylum Streptophyta; class Magnoliopsida; order Solanales; family Convolvulaceae; genus Cuscuta; species Cuscuta epithymum. The sequence goes on from CAMAPF010000938.1 coordinate 4,750,932, forward strand.
AGCAGTAGTAACTGCTTCACCCCAGAATTTCTTAGACAAACCAGAGGTAGCTAACATGCTTCTAACCTTATCCAACAGAGACTTATTCATTCTCTCTGCTATCCCATTCTGTTGGGGAGTATAAGGCACAATTTTGTGCCTTTTTATCCCACAATCTACACACAGCTTATCCATCTCCTTATTACAGAACTCTAACCCATTATCAGTCCTAAGGGTTTTAACCTTCCTGCCAGTTTGGTTTTCAACTAGGGTTTTCCACTCCCTAAACTTCACAAACACATCAAACTTTTTTGTAAAAGGCAAACTCACACCTTCCTAGAGAAATCATCAATAATAGAAAGGAAATATTTCCTACCCCCGTGGGTAGGAACACTGGCAGGACCCCAAACATCGGCATGAACATATTCAAGCACAGGCGAACACTTAGACAGATTAGGGTAAGAGGATGGAGGGAAGCTGACTCTATGTTGCTTTCCTAACACACATGATTCACAGAAAGACACAGAAGTCACAGAGTCCTTACCAAAATAACCAGCCCTACGCATGACATCTAAACCCTTATTGCTCATATGTCCTAGCCTATTATGCCACAAAGAGGTCTTATCAGAACATACAACATTCACAGAATCAGCAAAAGGTTTAGCATGACACACATAAAGGTTATTCACCTTCTCAGCTTTAAACAAAACAAGAGAATTCTTCAGAATTTTCATACAACCGTTCCCCCACTTTCCCTGTAAATCACTACTCTCCAAAGCAGCAACAGATAACAAGTTGTGACACAAATCAGGGACATGCCTCACATTCTTAATGGTAAACACAGAGCCACAAGAAAACTTCAGACATATATCACCAACACCAAGCACATTGCATCTCTTATTATCAGCTAAGGAAACGTAGCCACTATCACATAATTCATATGTAGAAAAAAAATATCTAAAGGGGGACATGTGATAGGCACAACCAGAGTCAATCAACCATTCATGCTCAGACAAGGAATTTCTCACAGAATTAACATGGTCACAAACCATCAAAATGTCACTAAGGTCACATTTATCAACAGCTACACTAGCATGCTCGGTCTTCTTAAGGTTAGGGCAATCCTTAATGAAATGGCCAGTGTTACCACAAATGTAACACACTCTCTTCCTAGATTAGCTCCTCTTCCTCCCAGGTTGACTAGTGTTCTTACTTTGGCTATTTTGCTTAAAGTTCTTAGACCTACCCTTAGATCTACCTCTAACAAACATAGCCTCATCGGAGTCCCTGGACTGACTAGTACTACCCCTAGCATGCTTCAGGTCTAATTTCTTACTCCTTAACTCATTAACAACAATGTCTAATGAAATCTCATCCCTACCATACTTAATAGCGGACTTAACATCATTATAAGAGTCGGGAATGACATTAAGTAATACTATGGGAGTATAATCGTCTATGTGTTTATCACCTGCCTGTTTGATATTATGTATCAGTTTATTAAACACATCCAGGTTCTCATCTATATCCTTCCTTAGTCAGGTCAAGCCTAAACCTAAAGAATTTCTCTAGTAAAAACAACTTCCCGGGCAAAGAGGTATCAATATAGAGACTATCCAATTTCCCCCACAATTCCTTAGCGGGCTCAAGAATACTCACTTTCCTAAGCACAGAATCAGACAGATTTAAGTAAATAGTAGAACAAGCAGTTTCGTTCATTTCAACTTGCTTAGCCTTATCTGATGGTCCCGGATAGAGGTAAAAGTCTAGAGGGGGGGGGGGGTGAATAGACTTTTAAATCTTTTTCAACTTTATGAAGTTTTCCCTCTAGATGAGTTGATCTATAATCTTTTAAGAGATTAATAGATGCACAGCGGAAGTCTTTAACCTCTTTATACTTGGTGTGAGATAACTTTCTAGTTTAGATGATGTTTAGACTGGTGACAAGAGGAAGTAGGCTTGGCAGTAGACTGGTGAGCAGATAACTGCTTAGTCTACTGCTGCACAGGCAGTTTGCTGACTGGCAGGCAACTGCTGAGTTGGCAGTCGGCTGGTGGGCAGGTTACTGCTGAGGCAACTGTTAAGAACAGGATGACTCTTGGATGGCTTTTTGTTCTGGCTTGTTATGGCGTTCGGAAAGACACATATAAATGGGCAGTGGGCTCAGCAGGAGGGTGAAGACCAGGGTACTGCTGAGGCACCTTCTGAGTGTAAGATAACTTCTAGTGGAAAACACTCTCAAGGAGAGTGAGTTATTAAGCAGTAGGCTAAGCAGTACAGTCGATGAAGACTACTGCTTAGGATGCTGCTGGCAAACTACAATCCTTTAGTGAGATGTGTTTGGTGTGTGCTTCTGTATGTATGAAAGTAAATCAACACACGATATATCCTGGTTCAGAGGTGGTGTAACCCTCCTACATCCAGTCCCACCCTATTTCAGATGGATTTCCACTAAAGTATTCAGCCCAATACAATTAGTGCCAATCTAGCCTTGACAACTCTGGCCTAGATTGAAGGTTTTTCACGATGAGTATAACACCACTCAAAGTTACTCAGTCCTTAGACTTTTCTCAATTGATCCAGTGGGGATCAAAAGGTACTCTATCTATCTTACCACACTTTAGGATCCGAACAACTGTTCTCCTAAGTGTTTACAACAATTTGTTTACAAGAAAATTTCTATCCTCCAACTAGAAACTAAGCTCTAAAAGTGTAATCGTGTATGATCTAGTCTAAGAGCTTAGTGAAGCATGAGTCTAAGCAGAGAGCAAAGTTTAACATGCACTTTCTCTTTTGCTAGATATCTCTTGAATGTTTGAAGTGAATACTCTACTTAGATGACTCAAAAACTTGATTTTATCACTCATGCTTCTGCCTATTTTATAGGCCTTTTGAGCAGATCAATCTCCTCCGTTGGTTGAGAGGAGTTGATCGTAGTCGCTGAAAGAGTTGTACTCTTTGTCTTTATGTGTTGGAGCAAGATAAGGAGATAATTTTTGCCGATCAGTTCTTCTTCGAGAGATCACTTCTTGTGTATCATCATCACCTTTTGGGACCCATGTACAATTTCTTGCATTAAATGCTTTTTAGCCTTACGCCTTTGTTATACGGCTTATCCCTGCATGTCACTGTGCACCAAGTAAATTATGTACTGGAGGTAAAACAATTACCCTGGTGAATTTCCAGCAAAAATTTATTTGGAGTATTTGTTCAATACTTCCCACTTCTTAGTTTTATTTGTGTATCAAATAAAGTTATACTGGTAGGACTTTGATGTCCTTTTTTTTTTAAGGTAACAAAAATTACCTAAATGTATTTTAAGTTTCTTGTATACTTTGTTTGATATATTTTATTAGTCGTGACTTATTAGGTGGTGGAGGTGTTCATTTATTGGTATAGTGGCATCATCAAAATCTATCAATCGTTGGGTAGTAACAATTTCCCCCTTTTTGATGATGCCAAAACTATACCAAGCAGGACAGATCTCCTTTAGTTCAAAAGGAGAATAATGCAATGTTTTACAGTAGTTTATAGTCACTTTCAGACTATTTGCAGCTGCCTTCTTTGCTGCTATCTGTCTTCTCGAGGAGGGTCCTGCTGAGGTGTCTTCCCCCTTTTTGGCAGCATCTTCCGGTTGGGCCTTTTTTGAAGATCTCTTCAACCTCTTCTTTTGAACAAACTTTTCTCTCCTTGGATTGTTCTGACTCGTGGGCCAGCCTTTAGAAATCATCGCCCTGCTTTCAGAAGGTTTCTTGAGTACTCTTCTGAAGTGTGATGAAGCTCTTAGCGATGTCTTGAGTAAGTGACTTATAGGACTGAGCATGTGTTTGTTGTCCACTGGGTAATTTTGAGTGTGAAGTCCAGCATGGCAGGGAACTCTTTTCTTGTGGTCTGTGAGTCTGCTGTAGTATCCCTAGTCTCCTGCTGCTAGAAGTGTCTTGTGGCAGGGACCTCTGCTGAGCCTTCTTCTTTTTTTTTCTTTTGTTTCGGACCTTGTTGCTTCAATCCCTTGTTTTTTAGTATCATTCCCCCTAAGATGATGCTCCTTATGATTAAAATAGATAGGTTCCCCCTGAGTTGATGCAACATCAATCTTTAAGTTGATCAAGATCATCGAGCATTCCAAGCTCCTGCCTTAGGGAATTGAACCGTGCTTCACTGAGAGGCTTGGTGAAGATATCAGCTAGTTGTTTTTCTGTGGGGATGTACTCCAATTTGATGGTTTTCTTCTCAACATGCTCTCTGATGAAATGGTGCCTGATTTCAATATGTTTGGTTCTTGAGTGAAATACAGGATTATGAGTGATCGCAATTGCACTTGTGTTATCACACAAAATGCTAATTTCTTTAGTCTCTTCTCCATAATCCTTCAATTGTTGCTTCATCCATAGTACTTGAGCACAGCAGCTGCCTGCAGCTATATATTCAGCTTCAGCAGTGCTAGTAGCAATTGAGTTTTGTTTCTTGCTGAACCAAGAGACAAGTCTTCCACCAATTAATTGACAGGTTCCTGAGGTGCTCTTTCTATCAATTTTGCATCCAGCAAAGTCAGAGTCCGAATAACCATAGAGTTCAAAACCTCCATTTGTTGGGTACCATAATCCAGAGTTAGGATTGCCTTTTAGATACCTCAAAATCTTCTTGGCAGCTAGAAGATGGCTTTCCTTAGGTTTAGATTGAAACCTTGCACACACACCAACTGAGTAGGAAATATCTGGCCGACTAGTGGTGAGATATAACAAGGAACCAATCAGACCTCTGTAAAGTGTGGGATCAACATCTTTGCCATCTTCATCCTGACTTAGACTTTGGGATGTATTCATGGGTATTTTCACAGTGGACTTGTTTTCAACTTTGAACTTTTTCATGAGATCTCTTGTATATTTTGCTTGGTTGATGAAGATACCTTGAGGAGTCTGCTTTACTTGCAGTCCCAAGAAATAATTCAACTCTCCCATCATGCTCATCTCAAACTTGTTTTGCATGAGAGTTGAAAATTTCTTGCATAGTGCTTGGTTTGAACTTCCAAAGATTATGTCATCAACATAAATTTGGACAAGCAGCAAGTATGGACCTTCTTCAATTTTGAATAGTGTCTTGTCTACTTTTCCTTTAGTAAACCCATTATTCACCAAATATTCGGAGAGAGTTTCATACCATGCTCTTGGGTCTTGTTTGAGTCCATACAGAGCTTTATGCAGTTTGTAGACTAGATCCTTCTCTCTGTTGACTTCAAATCCAGGAGGTTGCTCCACATAGACCTCCTCTTCTAGTAGACCATTTAGGAATGCACTTTTCACGTCCATTTGAAAGACAGTGAATTGCTTATGGGCAGCATAAGCCAAGAAAATTCTTATAGCCTCAAGTCTGGCAACCGGAGCAAAGGTTTCGTCAAAATCTATCCCTTCCTCCTGGCAGTAGCCTTTGGCTACTAGTCTTGCCTTGTTCTTGATAATTGTACCTTCCTCATCCATCTTGTTTCTGAACACCCATTTGGTTCCTATCACATGTTGATGATAGGGTCTGGTCACAAGCTCCCACACATTGTTTCTTTCAAATTGGTTGAGTTCTTCTTGCATGGCTTGTATCCAGTCAGAGTCAAGTAGGGCTTCTTCAATTTTCTTGGGTTCAGATTGTGAGATGAAACATGAGAACAGTGCTTCTCTTTGGATTGATGATCTGGTACGAACTCCTTCATGGATGTTTCCAATAATCTGTTGTGGTGGATGTTGATTCAGCCATCTAATATCAGATGTCTGATTAGAGTTAGTTTTCATTGGTTGGTCATCCTCCTCATCTTCTTCACTGTCCTCTGGTAGAATAGGATACTTAGGAGTTTCATGAGTTCCTGAAAGGGGGTTTGTTGGTGAGCCATTTGCTGGCAGTGTTCTATGGTCAGAGGCAACTGCTGGCAGTGGGCTGCCTTTGGAGTTAACTGCTTCCACCATCATTCCATCCTTTTTAGCATAATCATTTGGAGCCTTTCCTGTGTCCTTCTTTGATTTGGATGACTCACCTTTATCCATTGATTGAGCAGTGGAGTGGTTTTCAAAAATCACATGGATTGATTCTTCTACCACCAGAGTTCTTTTGTTGAGGATCCGGAATGCCTTGCTTGTTGCTGAGTATCCCAGGAAGATTCCTTCATCAGATTTGGGATCAAATGGCTTGAGATAGTCTTTTCTATTGTTTAGAATGAAGCATTTGGATCCAAACACATGGAAATGACTAACATTAGGCTTCCTTTCTTTCCATAGTTCATATGGAGTCTTTTTGTAAGTCTTATGAATGAGACTTCTATTCTGGGTGTAGCAAGCAGTGTTGATTGCTTCTGCCCAAAATCTTTTGGGTAAGCCAGCTGCTTCTAAGATTGTCCTTCCGGCTTCCTTGAGAGTCCTGTTTCTTCTCTCAGCAACACCATTTTGTTGAGGTGTTCTTGCAGCTGAAGTTTGGTGATGGATTCCATTTTCTTTACAGTACTGAATTACTATAGAGTTGAGGAATTCAGTACCTCTGTCTGATCGGATCTTCTGGATTGAGAGACTTTTCTCATTTTGAATTAGTTTCATCAGTTCTGGAAGTTTCTTCTCTGTTTCATTCTTTTTCTTTAGGAATATGGTCCAAGTGTATCTAGAGTAATCATCAACTATCACCAGGGTGTATCTTTTACCACTTATACTTGTTGGTTCAACTGGTCCAAATAAGTCAAGGTGTAGTAGGCTTAAGGGCCTAGTTGATGATTCCAGTTCCTTTGATTTGAATGATACCTTGGTTTGTTTCCCTTTTTGGCAAGCATCACAGAGATGGTCCCTTTTGAAGTTGATCTCAGGAAGACCTTTCACCAATCCTTTTCTGGACAATTTGTTGATTGTTTTGAAGTTGAGATGGCTTAATTTGTTGTGCCATTCCCAACTCAAATTTGAGTCTGCCTTTGTCACCAAGCAGATCCCTTCCTTTGCTGAGCTCCAATCAACAATGTACATGTCCTTCTTCCTTCTACCAGTGAGCACAATTTTGTCATTTTTGACATCTCTAATCAAACAGATGTCTTTGGAGAATGTAACATTATAGCCATTGTCACAGAGCTGGCTTGTGCTTATGAGATTGAACTTTAATCCTTTAACATAAGATATGTTTTGGATTGTAAGTCCATTGATGGATAGGTCTCCAGCTCCTTTGGTCTCTCCTTGTTTTTCCACATTCCCAAAAGTAACTTTGGGTCCTTCTCTTGCCATAAAGTTGGACAGGAGCCGTCTGCTGCCTGTCATGTGCCTGGAGCAGCCTGAATCTATGTACCATGTTTGTGAGTCAACTGCTCCAGCACCTTCCTGTATTCATCATTGTTGAGCAGTAGCCCACAAGTTAGTGGGCAACTTCCTTTGTATAAGTTTGGGCATCCATGCCCATCTAGAACCACTTAGTTCTAAGCAGATTGGTCTATAGCCATTTGAAGTATTATAATCATAGGGGATGGCTATGTATTTGTTAATCCTTTTTCTTCTTGAAGTGGAAAATGGATTATTGGCTTTTGGAGGAGACTGCTTAACGTTTTGACTGTAGTTGGTCTTACTGGTTGATTGCCAACGGGTTCTTGGGTTTTGATGGTAGGGAAGTTTTTGATTATTCAGGAGATTGGATTTTGATTTGGGAGCTGACAGGTTCCTTCTTATGGGAACATTTTGAGAATGGGATTTTTGGTAGATTAGCTTTCTTGTATTTTGTTGGTGGCTTGTGGAGGGTGAGTTTTGAGTGAGTCTGGTGGGGGATACATATCCGAGCCCTCTTCTCTTCCTATTTAGAACAACTTCAGCAGTAGAGTTACCGGTTTTACTATTCATGCCGAAGTTAGTCATTTTGTTTTTCAGCTCTTTGTTCTCTTCCTCTAAGACATTGTTTTTGGTTAAGGCATCTAACAACTTGGAATGAATGGCCTTAATGTCTTGTTTTAATCTATCATTTTCTGATCTTAAGAGAACATGGTGATCTTGGACTTTCTGAAAATCTTGTAGTAAAGATTCCAATGTGACATTGGTTGGTCCAGAATCACTAGAGCTATAGGAAGAGCAGGATGTTACCTCAACATCATTGTAGTGGTCTTTGGCCATTAGGCAGTTGTTGGAGCAGTTTTCATCATCTTCGCTGAGCCATCTGCTCCTTTCTTCAGCCATCTGCCAGGATCCCAGGCATAGTAGTGCCTCCTCTGAGTCTCCAGATGAGGAGCTTTCATCACTTGAGCTGCTCTCATCATCACTTTGGGATTCGTCCTTTCTTTTTTCACTTACAAAGGCTTGTCTCTTGCCCTTGAAGTCCTTTTTGTATTCTCCTTTTCGAGCAGTTGCCTGTTGCCCTTGATACTTTTGAGCCAGTGGTAAAGGACACTCATTCTTGTAATGTCCTGGCTGTCTACAGTTATAGCATAGAATAGTGTCCTCACTTGATTGAGGTCTTCCTTGTCTCCTGGGTGGCTGATTGTATGACCTCCTTGGAACAGTACCCTCCTTCTTTATGAATCTTTTAAATTTCCTCACAAACATAGCAAACTGCTCGTCAGTGAGGAGATTATTGAGAGATTTTTCAGCAGATTTTAAAGTGCTTGGCTCAGACACTAGAGCTACTGTCTTGTATTCATCTTCCTTCTCTTCTTTGATCTCCTTCATTTCAAATTCATAGGCCTTGAGATCACTGAAGAGTTTGTCAGTTGACAAAGTTCTGAGATCTCTACTATCTCTCATAGCAGTTACCTTCATGTCCCATTTTGATGGCAGGCCTCTCAAGATTTTAAGGGAAATTTCTTTTTGAGAAAGTTCTTTCCCAAGGTCAGAGACCTCTGCCACAATCTTCAGGAATCTGGATTCCATCTCATGGATAGATTCAGACGACAGCATTTTGAAATCCTCAAATTTTTTTAGGGCAATGGTCAGTTTATTGTCCTTCTCCTGTTCATCCCCTGCTCCAATCTTTGTTAGCTCATCCCAGACATCTTTGGCAGTTTCGCATTTCCTGATTCTGGGAAACATAGATTCATCAACAGATTTGAAGAGAATGTCCTTGGCAATGTTGTCAAGATTGTTTCTCTTCCTGTCCTCAGTTGTCCATTCCATTTTAGGTTTTGGAATGTACACATCATCTGTCCCTTCTGTGGTTCTGGATGTGATGACCTTTATTATTTTGATAGGTCCATCAGTAATTACTTCAATCATCTCATCATGTAAGGCACTGAGATGTGCTTTCATCCGTATTTTCCAGTCATCAAATTTGTTCAAGTTGAACAGAAGATTCTTGGCTAACTGACTGTCCATTTTTAGAAAGTGTTTGGGATAAAAGTGGATTTGGATCTTTAGTTCAAAAATAGTCAGAAACTGACTCTAGGAACACACCGCTCTGATACCACTTGATGGTCCCGGATAGAGGTAAAAGTCTAGAGGGGGGGGGGGGGGGTGAATAGACTTTTAAATCTTTTTCAACTTTATGAAGTTTTCCCTCTAGATGAGTTGATCTATAATCTTTTAAGAGATTAATAGATGCACAGCGGAAGTCTTTAACCTCTTTATACTTGGTGTGAGATAACTTTCTAGTTTAGATGATGTTTAGACTGGTGACAAGAGGAAGTAGGCTTGGCAGTAGACTGGTGAGCAGATAACTGCTTAGTCTACTGCTGCACAGGCAGTTTGCTGACTGGCAGGCAACTGCTGAGTTGGCAGTCGGCTGGTGGGCAGGTTACTGCTGAGGCAACTGTTAAGAACAGGATGACTCTTGGATGGCTTTTTGTTCTGGCTTGTTATGGCGTTCGGAAAGACACATATAAATGGGCAGTGGGCTCAGCAGGAGGGTGAAGACCAGGGTACTGCTGAGGCACCTTCTGAGTGTAAGATAACTTCTAGTGGAAAACACTCTCAAGGAGAGTGAGTTATTAAGCAGTAGGCTAAGCAGTACAGTCGATGAAGACTACTGCTTAGGATGCTGCTGGCAAACTACAATCCTTTAGTGAGATGTGTTTGGTGTGTGCTTCTGTATGTATGAAAGTAAATCAACACACGATATATCCTGGTTCAGAGGTGGTGTAACCCTCCTACATCCAGTCCCACCCTATTTCAGATGGATTTCCACTAAAGTATTCAGCCCAATACAATTAGTGCCAATCTAGCCTTGACAACTCTGGCCTAGATTGAAGGTTTTTCACGATGAGTATAACACCACTCAAAGTTACTCAGTCCTTAGACTTTTCTCAATTGATCCAGTGGGGATCAAAAGGTACTCTATCTATCTTACCACACTTTAGGATCCGAACAACTGTTCTCCTAAGTGTTTACAACAATTTGTTTACAAGAAAATTTCTATCCTCCAACTAGAAACTAAGCTCTAAAAGTGTAATCGTGTATGATCTAGTCTAAGAGCTTAGTGAAGCATGAGTCTAAGCAGAGAGCAAAGTTTAACATGCACTTTCTCTTTTGCTAGATATCTCTTGAATGTTTGAAGTGAATACTCTACTTAGATGACTCAAAAACTTGATTTTATCACTCATGCTTCTGCCTATTTTATAGGCCTTTTGAGCAGATCAATCTCCTCCGTTGGTTGAGAGGAGTTGATCGTAGTCGCTGAAAGAGTTGTACTCTTTGTCTTTATGTGTTGGAGCAAGATAAGGAGATAATTTTTGCCGATCAGTTCTTCTTCGAGAGATCACTTCTTGTGTATCATCATCACCTTTTGGGACCCATGTACAATTTCTTGCATTAAATGCTTTTTAGCCTTACGCCTTTGTTATACGGCTTATCCCTGCATGTCACTGTGCACCAAGTAAATTATGTACTGGAGGTAAAAACAATTACCCTGGTGAATTTCCAGCAAAAATTTATTTGGAGTATTTGTTCAATACTTCCCACTTCTTAGTTTTATTTGTGTATCAAATAAAGTTATACTGGTAGGACTTTGATGTCCTTTTTTTTTAAGGTAACAAAAATTACCTAAATGTATTTTAAGTTTCCAGTATACTTTGTTTGATATATTTTATTAGTCATGACTTATTAGGTGGTGGAGGTGTTCATTTATTGGTATAGTGGCATCATTTCAACTTGCGTAGCCTTATCTTCTGATTCAAGGAAAATACCAGTGACAGCTCTGAAAACTTTTTGCTGTATTAAAACACACTTAATTTTTTGTTTCCAAATATCAAAAACTGTTTTTCCATTAAATGGAAGCATACCATACTGATTAGCAGCCATGGTATCAACCACAAAACAACAGACAAATTTGACAGAAAATAATCCAACCCGGGCTATAAAGTATTCACTTTAATAACCCCGGACAGCATGCAACACATAGCAAATATGGACATTTTTGGCAAATAAACAATTCTGGGCAAAAATTATAATTAATTAATTCTACCCCTAACACCCAATAAACCACCCCTACGCACAAGAATTGAATTAAACAACACTAAGCAATTCAATTAATACATTAAAAAAAATCTACCACAAAGGAGAGAGTTTAGAACGTACCTGGGGGTTGGCGGCCGGGATTAAATCAACCGGCGGCCTGCAGGGAGGGGGAATAAGTTAAATTCGAAATACTACGAATAGGAGGTTTATCGGAAACTTACCTTCGCGAAACCCTAGGAGAGCGTTTCGACATTACCTACCCAATTTTTAAAAATGGGATTTTTCTGGAGGGTTGACTGCCGTTGACCGGCGTTGACTGGCGGTCCAGCACCTCCAACAGTCCAAGTCAGCAACCCGCTCCAGCCCAGCAACCCAACTTCAGTCCAGCAGCTCCCAGCAGCAGTCCAACAGCAGCTCCCAGCCTATGTTGTAAAAACCGGACCGGAGAGTGACCCGGCCACATGACTGGGTCACGGGTCAACTCAGACCCGGTGGGTCAACCCGGTCAACGCCGGAAAACCGGTCAATGATTATACGTCTATATAATAATAATAAACATATAATTATATATAAAATTATAATAAAAATTAGTTATTATTCATAATAATCAACTAACAATACTACTTATTAAGCATTTAATACACTCTCATAATATTTCAACGTATATTTTGATCTTATAAAAATATATAATGATATTTTTATTTTTATTGTACATCTATATTATAATTTGGCATGATGTTCATTCTTAAATAAATATATAAATATATTACGTAGTTTTTCTTTTTAAGGTATTGAAATTGCAATTTTATTGGTATAAAAAATGCATTAAAAATAAAAAAGAAATTACTTTTTTTGGGTAAAAACACCCAAAACTGGGTTTTACCGGGTTTTTCGGGTTTCTTGGGTCCGGGTCTTGACCGGGTTTTCCCTGGTCAGCCGAGTTTTTCCGGTTTTTGACCATTTCCGGGTTTTGAAAAAACCGAACCGGTTTTTTGTCCGGGTCAACCCGGCCGGGTCGGGTCGGTTTTTAAACATAGCTCCCAGCAGCTAGGGCTGAGCAAAACCCGATCCGACCCGAAAAACCCGATTTTTTTTCCGGATATTATCCGAACCGAAGTGGATATCCGACCCGAAAAACCCGAAACCGAAAATCCGATTAGTATTGGGCCTAGACCGGGTGGCGGGTAGGGTTTGTGAAATCCCAACTCGACCCGCCCGAATATCCGAAATATATGTTAGTGTGTACTTTGAATATTTAAATTAATACTTGTGTTCAATTATTTGTGTTATTATTTGTGCAATTTGTATTAAATTATTTGTGTAAATTGAATGTGTAGTGAACTAGTGTGTACAATTTTTGTTAAAGTGGCATTCCAACACTTTAACTATCCAATTATAATGTGTTTTGATATAACCAAAATATCCGAAATATATTAAATTATGTAGTGTGTACTTTGAATATGTTAAATTAATACTTGTGTTCAATTATTTGTGTAATTATTTGTACAATTTGTGTTAAATTATTTGTGTAATTTGGAAGTTTAGTGCACTGGTGTGTACAATTTTTATCAAAGTGGCATTTAAACACTTTAATTATCCAATTATAATTTTTTTTTAATATAACCGAAATATCCGAAACCCGACCCGATATCCGACTTAAAAATATCCGAAATACCCGATTTGAAATATCAAAGGGTCGGACCTAGTATTTAAATTAAAAAACCCGAATGGGTTTAGGGTTTGCAAACCCGACCCGCCCGAACCCGACCCGTGCACACCCCTACCAGCAGCCCATTTGGTCCAGCAGCTCAAAGCTGAAGCCCACGTAGAACAGCCCAGCAAACCAGTCCAATCCCAGAACCCAGTCAGCCCAGTCCCCTTCAGCAAACCCAGCAGACCAACAAAGTGCGTATCGATGCTCTTCGTCTTCCTCGCTCCAGATGCGAACCAGGGACCTTCGTCTTTAGCAGGTCGTCTGCTAACAACAGTCGCAGGTGGTGACCTCGACGGACGGGCGACAGTTTCAGCGGACGATTTCAGCGAGCAACTCCCAACGGCGGCAATTCCGGGCGGGTGGAAACCAAACCTCCGACGATGGTTTTGAGTTTCGGTTAGAGGTCGATTTCAACCTCCAGGCAGCGAACGAACAACGATGGACGACCTCAGTGCGTCGGCTAACCTTCGGGGAGCTCCAATCGACGGCGGCGTACGGCGGCGGCGGATGGCGGCGGACGGCGGCGGCGTACGGCGGCAGACGGTGGTTTTGTCTCTGATGCCACTGTTGGGATCGTTTCTTCCGTCTCCGGCTCAGGTCTTTCTACACAAAGACTCACATACACCACACTAGGGGAAGCTACAACACATCCCTATTTTACTCTCCACTAAGGACCTCTCTACTCTCACACAAAGGAAGAAGAAGGGAGCTCTACTGTCTAGAAATGTTACTCTCACAGGCTTATCTCACAAAGGCAAGGGAGTGTTTGACTTTATAATAGGCTGCCAGCCTATTGAGAAGTCACGGGCAAACACAAGGACAATCACGGGTGTGGCAAAGGACACTCACGGGTAAGCCAAGACAGGATGCAGTGGACAGAGTGGGGCTGACTCCAGGTAAGTCAACAGGTATATAATTGATCAGATAACATACCAAGGTAACAAAGAGGGAGTAAATTAATAGGGTGCAAGCCTCAGCCAATAAAGTGGAAGGGAGGCCTTGGTATGACCAATACCTCCAACAGTGGAAACGTGAAGTCGTGAACCATGGAGAGTTTCCGTGCTTCATAGCAAACCATTGTTTCTCATATGAATACTATCTTTGAATTAGCAGATAAGCATGCAAGAGCTTCCAAAATGCATTTGGGCATTTGGCATCTGAACCTTAACTTTCAGAAACACAAACCGAACTGGAACATGCTGTCCAGAAGTGGACTCAAAGGGGCCTTGAACCTTAAGGAACAATAGAATAGTAAAGCTCTCTTCAAGATAAGGTCAAAGGATATGACGACAAAACTGACCCAGAATCTTCTGTTGCTGAATCTCAGATTTAAGCTGGAAGAGACTTTAAAAACTTTGAAAGTAAAATCTATTGATATTGAAGAAGAGAGTACGTCCATTTGGGGCAAATGCAGAGCTCACTAAATCTTGAGGCTGCTTTGTTGAGAGCAATGAAGCACTAGACGAGCTTTAGGGTCTGTTTGCAACAGCTTCTGCTTTTAAAAAAAGTGCTTTTTTTAATGAAATGAGGAAAAGTGATGTTGGGATATATTATCCCGGTTTATTACTGTTCAGGAGCCCAAGACATTATGCAGTACGGAGCCCGAGCAGCTAGGTCCATTTCGGCCCATTCTGGCCCACTTTGGCCATTAGGCCCGGCATCGGCCCGTTTGGCCCATTAGGGTGGAGAGCCCCTTCTCCCCTTCCCCTATTTATAGGAGGTTTTCCCTCCATGTAAAGGATCCTCTTTTAGCTTCATCTTCCTCCTTCTTTTAGACTTAGCTCAATACTCCATTAATGGGAGCTTGTACAATGTAATTGTGAGGAGAGCCCTAATGAGAAAGAGAGGGCTTGGACATTAGCCTAAAAAGTCCCGTGGTTTTCTCCCTTTCGGGTTTCCACGTAAAAACTGAGTGTTCATACATATATTTACTATATCGTGTTGGATTAAACTCAACACTGGCGCCGTCTGTGGGAACCCGTGAGAAGTACCTATTTAAACTCAAATAGGTCGGACCAGTGAGTCAGGTTGGTGAAACCCTCACCAGCCTTCAGAGAAGTACTGCACCACACGGATGATGCAGTCTGCCCGAACAGCGTCCGGCATTCGGCTCGGGGGCCCATGGCGGAAAATTCCACCGTCAACCGATCGGGGATCAAGAGACTATCTGAAGCAACACCTCCCCTGTTGCCCAGCTTCCTTGAAGGGGAGGGGACCATGGGCATCCTTTCCACAGAAGGATCCGTCAGATCAATGACCTGATCGATCGGGACCAAGGCGCCACTGCCTTCGATTCTCGGCCGCTTGTTTACTGGCCCAGATTCCCGGCCAGCGAAAGAACCTGACTGAATAGCCTTCTCCTTTCCCTTGCTGACTATGGCGGTGGAGGAAGGAGTAGGAGCAGGACGCTTTATGGAAACGGGGGGAATCACACCTACAGAAAAGAACGAAGAAAAATGAACAAGATGTTGAAAAATATACCGAACGAACAAAGTAATGGAAGAATCATACCGATGCCAGCAGCTAGCATTTTAGCGGGAGTCAAGAAAGACCGTAGGTTCTTGGAACCAGCCAGACGGCGTCTTTCATATTGGCAGATAATAGCTGCATCCACCCTTGGGGAGGCATCCTGAACGGGGTAGGTGTTCCACCGATCAGGGAAAGGAAGCGGCGACCCCACATGAACGAACAAAAATCGTTCCTCCCATTTCTCTGACGGGGTGGGGTTGTCGGTGAAGAGCGAACGGCCAGGGCGGGCGACGAGCCGCAGGTACCCGGTGGTCCAATAGGGCTGGACGCCGTAGCAGTGCAAAAAGAGGTCGGCGCTAGGGGCAATCCCCAACTCATGGCACCAAACAATAAAGCCGTTCAGGATCCTATAAGTGCTAGGCACGAACTGTGCTGGCAGTACTGAGACCCGGCGGAGGAACTCCACAATGAAAGGGTGCAACGGGAACCGTAGACCGGCGATCAGCGCGTCCATATGAACCAGCACACATCCCGGACGATGCCGCATGGGATGCTTAATATACCCCGCATAAAACTGACGGGGTGGCGGTAATAGTTGGCGGAGCGTCTGTTCGGCACCTGCAGGAAGGCGTTGACGCTGTTTCCTGATGCAGTGGAAGTTCAGACTATAGCGAGGGGGGGCGTTCAGGCATACCCCTTTCGTAAACGACAAGGTCATCCCCCGACTGACATCCATCATCAGGGAGGGGCTGTTCGGGATGAAGTGAGGAAGAAGACCCGTTAGAACCCGACGATCGGGTAGATGTACCTTGATCTTTGGGGTGAGCTTTTCCCCTCGAATGGCGAATCAAAGTGGGTACCATCTCTTCGGAATCTGACGAACCAGAAAAGGCAGACATAGAATAACAGAGAAGATTCTAGAGAGAGAAAGCTTGAAGGAATTCAGAAGCAGCAGAAAAAACTGAAACAAAGTAGCTACATCCTTATATAAGGAAATGCTACCGCCAAGAATCCAAATGAATAACTGACAAGTGTCAAGACGGTTGGGAGAAGTTAAAGCATCCTTTGGGATAAGAGAACACCCGAACGGGTTGAAGTCAACAAAGTTCACGAACCTCTACGATTGAAAAAGAAAAAGGCTACAAGCGTTTCCCCGAACGGGAGACACCAAAATGTAATGAAGAATGATCGGTGTACCCGAACAGTATGGTTAGCTTACATGGAAAAATCTGGCAGATGCAACGAAGAAGGTAACACTACATCCCGAATGCCGAACACAATTACCAACTAGTTAAAAAAAAGAGACCTGCGGACATAATCGACGAGTAAAGTACAGGAGTTTATACCCCGAACAGATGGGGAGGGCAAAAAAAAAAAGAGAGAGAAAAAAAGGGGTGTGTGCAGACTGAACGGGTTCATTATGAATGATATCGAACAAACAGGTCGATCAATATTAAAATCCTAAATTCTGGACTTGGCGAAGGGGTGACGCAAAACCGGCAAATCTGATCGCTATAAACTATGGAGTCGAAACAGGAAGAAAGCAACAGGAAATGTATTACAAAGGCAAATTGATGGGTAAGAAAACAAGTATGGAGTACAGGAAAAGAAATTAAAAAGACAGAAGTTGCAAAACAAGTTGTGTATTCATCGGCTCTACTGGCCGGAAAGTACAAAAAATACTAATTTCAAGAAAAAGGGGTACAGATGAAGATGTCTAATCTATTTGTTCGGGATGATCCTCACCCTCTTCATCATCGTCTTCGTCAGCTTCTTCGTCAACAACCTGCACGACCTCCATCCCCAGGGCTCGCCGGCATTTTTTCATTTGTGCCATCAGGGCGTTCAGATGACCCGGATGGAGGTCAGAGGGGAAGTCAGAGGGCTGCACCGAACGGCCCATCTGTTTTTCTAGAAGGGGGAGGAGAGGCTGGAGCATGTGTTGACAGCCTGAGCTGTAGACTCCCCGGGCAAGATTGTCAGCCCACTCCTTGGTGATAGGATGCTGATCAAGCACCCTGATCCCCTCCTTCTGCCGCTCTTCTCCGGCCAGTTTCTCCAGATGCCTCCCGAAGACAGCGGGGAGCTGTTCGGTGGCGTACTTCTCCTTCAGGGCCAAAAACTCCTCTGAAGTCTTGAAGGAATCCCGAACGGCGGAAAGATCAACTGTCATTTCGGCCGGTCCGTCCGGGATCTGAGGAGGAGCTTCAGAAAACTTGACCTGAGCGGCCTCAGCTGCCGCAATTTTGGCTTGGAGAGAGCCCACTTGGACACGAAGCTCCCCGGCCTCAGCTTCCAGCCTCTTCCGCTCCTCGGCGAATGCTCGCCGTTCGGCCTCCACGGCCTGCTCAGCTGTTTCCTTGGCCATCAGCAGGCCCTGTTCTTTAGCCTGCCTGGCCTCTCTGAGTTTCAGGCTGTATATCCCCGCCTAATGATCAGAAAGTAAGAAATGAGCGCATGGTAAGCTATTGAACGGAGAAAAGGGGAAAAGTAAATTATGAACACAAGATAAGGAACTACCTTCAGGACAGTCAGAGCAATACACTCCTCGGCCTCCTCCACCGGTATCGGGGGAAGATTGTGGCCATTAAGGAATCCCGATGTGGACCAGATCTGGCTCGCCGGACAGCCACCCCGCTCCAACATCTCATGAGCAGGATCATAGAGGGAGATCCGCTCGAACTGACTAGCCAAGTCAGCCTGGTGGGCAGCCACCTCCTCAGCAGAAAAATGATGGGACTGCTGGTCAGAAAAAAGCTGATCCATCAGCGTGTCAGCATGAGTTTGCTGATCAGGAGCAACCTGCTGCACAGGTTCTACATCCCGAACAGGTTCAGGCTGCTCGGGGACGAGGAGGGCGGATTGGGAGGATGCCCCCTGATCGGCCTTCCTCAACCTCTTTCTCTTTGTCTTCCTCTGCTGCTTGAGAGGAGAGGTTGGTGGCTCGTCATCGAAACCAACAGTGAAAAGCCTGCTGTCATCCATGGCCGGTTGTTCGGGATTGGCTCCTTCGGAGTCTGAAGATTCGCCTTGCTTTAGAGCTGAAAAGATAACAAAGGAACAAATTAGTACCGAGCGGTTCACACGTGGATTTAAAAGTACTATCACACGGGAAGGACCGCCCGGGCCATGGTACTTGGTTTTCAGTCAAGTAAGTCCAGGAATACGGGCAGTACCTATCCCGGCCTTAATTAGCCGTTCGGGAGTCAGATAAGACATGATTTTGAAGCAGCCTCCTGCCTCCACAGCGATGACATCTTTGCTAAGCTCCTCGGAGATGAATGGCTCGGGGGATTTAGGAGGGAATGCGTTCCACTTCCTAGGAATCAAACCGTTCGGGACAGAGACAAAGAAAAACCTATCTTTCCAACCCTTAATGGAAGAAGGAGCCTCACAGAACAAAATGTGTCCTGGTCGGGAGCTTACCACCAGAAAACCGTGGGACTGCTGGGGGATAACCGAAAAGAAATAGTGGAAAAGCTCTAGAGTGGGTGTGACCTTGACACTGTGACAACGACAAATGAAACCAGCTATCGACCGGTAGGAGTTCGGCATAATTTGGGCTGGTACTACATTGTAAAAATTTAAAAGGGAGACAAAAAAGGGGTGAAGTGGGAATCTAAGACCGGCCTTGACTGAGTCGAAATGGACCACAACCATCCCTGGGAAGTGGCGCATTGGGTGAAGACCCGATTGAAGGCGGAAGTCCACCGAATCAGGAATTAGCATCTGAATTTGGGCCCGATTCTGGGCCGTGAGCTTTTGGCGCCTAAACCTAATAAGAGCTAGGTCAAGCTTATGACAGGAAACGCCGCTTGGAGGGCCGGCTTCCATAACCTCCAATTCATCCCCCGATTTGGTGCCATCAGGATAAACATCGGAGGAAGAGGAATCATCGCCGTTAACCGCCGCCGGAATACGGACAACTTGCAGCGTATCATTGGGGTTTTCTTCTGGAATTACAGTGCCGGAGGTAGAGAGTTCAGATGAACGAAGGGGTGCCATTCTCACCGAACGAGGGAACTAAACAGTAGAAGGGAATTCGAAGGATACCTGAACAGAAGCTGCGGATGAAGCTCTAGGGAAAAGGATGAATTATAAGCCGGAGATGCAAAGGTTCGAAACCCAGAATCAAAACCAGAAGAGCCTATTTATACTCTGTCACGCCGATTCAGCTGCCAGTCAGAAGAGGACACGTTTTTTGAAATGATGACAGAGACACGTGTCGCCCAGAGAATCCTTCTCAAGTAATCATGACGTTTATCAGAGAAGCGAAACGGCAGTTGCAAATAACCGTCAAAACATACCTCGGGAACCGGCGGAATGCCATCCGATACTCGCCCGAACAGCATTCGGGCAATAATCTTCTACTTCCTTATGCGCTCACTACCGTTCGAGACATAGGAAGTGGGGGACTAGTGTTGGGATATTGGGTCCAGGCCCAATATCCCTAGGCCCAAATCCGGGAAGAAGCAGCAAGCCCAAAATTATAAAATTTGGGAAAAAGACTTGCAATTGCCAACTTATAGACTTACAGTTTGTAAAATTTGACTGTAATTGTGGATATACCGTGCAATAAAATTGAGATTTAACTTGCATATGGAGACACCATGCTGAAAAATTACAAACCAGAAAAGGCAAAACACACAAAACATACGTATGGGAAAACTTCACAATAAGGAAGGGAAAGATAAAATATATACCCAAATTAGGACAGAAGCTCTCACATAGCCTAACATATTGTGATATCCTCTCAGCCACAATTGGGGGGCTACTAATCGACGTTGGAAAATAAGTTTAGGTCTACAAATTAGAAGAGAATCAAGTGAAAATAAATGATGGTCCACACATGGATTTATAAAAACAATGGGTAATCCAAGATGATAATTATTATCTTTATTGTCCCTATTATTGTTATTATTAGAATATTATACTCCGTAATTATCATATTTTTCTTATTATTTTTATTTTTATAATTTTACAAATCTTTAATTTTATTCATGATCGTTGATGTAATTTTTTTTACATGATTTGATTATCGTTTGTCCCGTGCATCGCACGGGTGAAAATCTAGTAAATCATTAAATGGAGATGAACATTACAAAGTACTCCGTATTACTTATAAACTCACAATCTATTTAGATCCTTCCTTAAATGTAGCAGCTCATCACAAAGGATAAGAATTATGCATCAACAAAAGTAAGTGTAGGTTTGAATAATTGAAATAGCTTAATTATTCAAGAGTCAGGGAGGTGTATAAATACACATGTACAGGAGGTTACAGATCCTAAAAAAATAGTATCAGAACTAAATGCTAGGAACAGAATAACAACTAAACTATCTTATCCCTAAAAGACTAAACGTACTCTAACTAATTACAATTCTAATTATATACAACATTGTTTACGTAAATCCACACTTGACACTCCCCCTCAAGTTGGAGCGTATATATCATACATTCCCAACTTGCTAACAAGAACATCAAAAGTCGGTTTAAATAGACCCTTAGTTAGAATATCTGCCGTTTGATCTTGTGAAGGTACAAATGGGATGCAGAATGTTCCATTCTCGAGTTTCTCCTTTATAAAATTCCGATCTACTTCTATGTGTTTAGTTCTGTCATGCTGCACAGGATTTTGAGCTATACTTATTGCCGCTTTGTTATCACAGAACAACTTCATGGGCGGTCTATTTTCAAGTTTTAAGTCCTTCAGTATTCTGCTGATCCACACAATTTCACAAGCTCCATTTGCCATGGCTCTGTATTCTGCTTCGGCGCTACTTCTAGCCACAACTGTCTGTTTCTTACTCTGCCAGGTGACCAAGTTTCCTCATACAAATGTGCAAGAACCTGATGTGGATCTTCTGTCTGTCACCGATCCTGCATAATCAACATCTGTAAAGGCTACAACAGATCTGTTTTCTCCTTTTTTGATTAAAAGGCCTTTTCCTGGACAACCCTTCAAATACCTAAGTATTCTATGAGCAGCTTCAAGATGTTCTTCAATTGGTTTGTGCATAAATTGACTTACCGCACTCACAGCAAATACTATGTCAGGGCGGGTATGAGATAGATAAATTAATCTACCAACTAGCCTCTGATATTGTTGAATGTTGACTTCAATCCCTCCATTTCCTCCTCCTAATTTTTTATTTGCATCAACTGGAGTATCCACTGGCTTACAACCACTCATTCCTGTGTCCACAAGTAGGTCTTGAACATATTTTTGTTGTGACACAACTATGCCTTTGTTAGAACGTGCAACTTCCATAGAAAGAAAATATTTCATCTCGCCTAGATCTTTGATGTCAAATTCTTGTGCCAACTTTTTCTTTAGCCTTGTTACTTCTACTTGGTCATCTCCAGTAAGAAGTATGTCATCTACATAGACAATGAGAACCGCCATCTTTCCATCTCTTGAATGTTTAGTGAACAAAATGTGATCAGCTTGTGCCTGCACATATCCCTGCTGTTTCACCACTTTAGTAAATCTCTCAAACCACGCCCTTGGAGATTGTTTTAATCCGTACAAGGCCTTCTGCAATCTGCACACTTTAGAGCCGAACTTTGTTTCAAATCCGGGTGGCGGTAGCATGTAGACTTCTTCCTCCAATTTGCCATTCAAGAAGGCATTTTTAACATCAAGTTGATTTAATGGCCAGTCCAAATTTGTTGCAATAGATAACAGAATTCGAATGGTATTTAGTTTAGCAACGGGAGCAAAGGTTTCCGTATAATCAATACAGTAAGTTTGTGTGAATCCCTTGGCTACTAAACGGGCTTTGTAGCGTTCGAGGGTTCCATTGGCATTGAATTTTGGTGTAAAAATCCATCTGCACCCTACTGTTGGCTTTCCTTTCGGTAATTCTGTAACCTTCCATTTTTGGTTCCTTTCCAGTGCACTCATCTCCTCAAGAACGGCCTTTTTCCACTCTGGGACATTTAGATCTTCTTGTATATTTCTAGGAATCTGAATTTGAGTCACGTTAGTGGTAAAGGTAGAAAAAGAGCTGGACAGATTTGAGAGGGAGATAAAGTTAGACATTGGGTATTTGACACATGAGCGTTTTTCTTTTCTTAAGGCTATGGGAAGATCAAGGTCTGAAGACGTACGATATGGTTCTTCTGATCTTGGGTCTGATTCATGGTCATGAAGAGTAGTATCAAGTTCTATTTTTTGATCAGAATTACTTCTTTTATATGTCTGCCCAAAGAACTTCGATGACTGAAACCGCAACCTATTTTCAGAATGATTTTCATGCAAATTTTCAAGAATTGGACTCTCATGCAAGTTTTCAGTGACCTTGGTAGGAGTTTGACTTTGCACAGAGCATTGTGAATTAATTTCTTTAAGATTTTCAGTGTTTGTTGGTTTATTCATTAGAGGTTCCAACTGTGTTCCTTGATCAAAAAATAAAAAAATCTAAATTCTGAGATCTATCAATATTGGTTGCAATGCTTTCTAAATTTTTGTAAGGCTGTGACATATTTTGATTCATTTCAATATTTTGACTCTCCCCCTGAGAAGGATTTCCAAAAAAAGATTGATGTTCAAAAAACTGTGTATCCATTGTTGTGAATAGTTTTCTAGCCGTGGGATCATAACATTTATATCCTTTTTGGTTAGGGGCTATTCCAACATAGACACACTTTCTAGCCTTTGGTTCAAATTTCCCTGCATTTCTATTGGGATTTTGAATAAAAACTGTGCAACCAAATATCTTCATTGACATAGAACTTATTAATCTAGAATTAGGAAATTCCTTTTCTAGCACTTGAATTGGAGTTTTGAATTGAAGAACCTTAGATGGCATCCTATTTATTAAATAAACAAAATATAAACAAAATGTAAAACTGCATCACCCCATAGGTATTTTGGAATATTGGTAGAGAACATAAGGGCACGAGCCACCTCTAAAATGTGTCTATTTTTTCTCTCAGCTCTACCATTTTGTTGTGAAGTGTCCACACATGAACTTTGTTGAACTATCCCTTTTTCTTTAAAAAAATCTCCTAAAACTTGTGCAAAATACTCCCTACCATTATCACTTCGAACAATTTGAATTTTAGTGTCAAATTGTGTGAGTATCATGTAATCATGTTGTAGAAGTTTTTAAAAATTTGCTCTACTTCAGACTTTGCTTTTAACAAATATACCCAGCAAACTCTACTGTGATCATCAATTAGAGTTATGAACCACCTTTTGCCATAACACATTGTGATACGTGAGGGACCCCAAATATCGGTATGAATCAATGCAAATTGTTTAGATGGTTGATATGGATGGGAAGCAAATGTATTTTTGTGATGTTTAGCAAGAGCACAAATCTCACATTGGAAAACTGAAGGATCTTTATTCTGAAACAAACTTGGAAACAATTTTTCAAGTAATAAAAACTAGGATGTCCTAATCTAAAATGCCACAAATAAATTTCATCATTACTCAAAACAGAAGCGGTTTGTAGACATGAACTTCCTAAAGCTTTCTTATTTAAGTTGGTTTCCTCATCTAGGATGTAGAGACCATCACTTGCTCTAGCATTGCCAATCATCTTTCTCGAGACCGGTTCCTGAAACTCACAAGAAGAGGAAGTGAACTTAACAGAACAATGAAGGTCATTTGTGAGTTGATTGATAGATATGAGGTTGCATGAAAACTTAGGAACATGAAGCACGTTAGACAAGGTTAAGAAAGGAGAGACTTTAATGTTGCCAATACCAGCAACTGTTGAGTAAGAACCATCGGCAATTTTGACTTTCCTATTACCAGCACTTGGTTTATATGAATAAAATAGACTAGAACAATTTGTCATATGATCAGAAGCCCCAGAATATATTATCCACAGGGTTTTAGTTTGAAAACAACTAAAGGAAGACACATAAGAGTTACCATTTGAAATAGACTGACAAAATAAGATTACCAGAAGAGGCTCTATCAGATTCAGATATCATCATCAGGATTTTCACTATTTGTCCTTGAGTGAATTGGGCCGTTTCTGATTTGACTTGTTGCACTGCAGGAGGTTCAACCATGGCGTGAAGGGCTCGATCGGATTTAGGTTTCCACCCCGGTGGTTTGCCATGAATCTTCCAGCATGTATCACGGGTTTGCCACAACTTCTTGCAGAAATCACACCAGGGTTTCTTCTTCTGGTCCCCGATTTGTTCATTGTTTCGAACTACCAGTGCAGAGGCATCATTTGCAACGTTGTCACTGTCCATCAGATGTTTGTCCGTGCTCATGATCTTGCGCCTATTCTCTTCAAGACGAACTTCTGAGAAGACCTCACGGATTGATGGAAGAGGTCTACGACCAAGAAGTCTACCTTTGACATCGTCAAGGTTTTGATTCACACCGGCAAGAAACATAAAGACACGATCATTTTCTTCACGTTTCTTCTGGCGAGCTTGGTCATTCTTGTTCTCCCATACATCGTTGTTGCAGTGATCAAGTTCCTGCAAAAAAGAGACCATTTCGTTATAGTAAGTGGTCACATCACGCTGACCCTGCTTGGATTTCCATAGTTGGGTTTTCAGCTCAAAGGTTTGTGCGAAATTTTCCAGATCTGAATAAGTCTCACGAACAGCATCCCAGACTTCCTTCGCTGTCTTGAGGAACATATGGGATCTAGCTATTGAAGCATCCATGGAATTAAGCAGCCATGCAGTGACCAGGGAGTTCTCCGATCGCCATACCTTGTAATTTGGTTCATCAGGTTCTGGGACTTTGGTCTCACCTGTCAAGAACCCTAGTTTGCCTCTACCATCAATGGCCAATTTTACGGATTGAGACCATTCCAAGTAGTTGCTTCCATTCAGTCTATGAACAGTAACCTGCATAGATGAATGAATTGCTTCTACTGAAGAGGTGGAAGAGGACACAAGAGGTTGGGTGGTGTTTGAGCTGGTTTGGGATACGAGAGTAGTCATTGAATTTTTTTGATCGGCTATTTCTAAAAAGTCTCTGATACCATGTAGGTTTGAATAACTGAAATAGCTTAATTATTCAAGAGTCAGGGAGGTGTATAAATACACATGTACAGGAGGTTACAGATACTAAAAAATAGGATCAGAACTAAATGCTAGGAACACAATAACAACTAAGCTATCTTATCCCTAAAAGACTAAACGTACTCTAACTAATTACAATTCTAATTATATACAACATTGTTTACGTAAATCCACAATAAGGATGTTTTCTTTTGTACTGTTTTCAGTCCCAGACCAGACTAGACCACACCAGACTTTTGTAGTTATAAAATATACAGAGATCAGACGTTTACCAGACTAGACCAGACCAGTTCAGGCCAGACCAGACCAAACCAGCAAATTTCATTCCAAGAGAAAACATCCTAAGCCTACTTTAAGTCTTTAAGTGTCCCTAAATAATGACTAATTCTTATATAGAGCTAAGTAATGATAAGTAACAACAAGATCTATAAAAGAAAAATGCAAATTGGTAACAAATAAATCTAAATGAGGAGAACAAGAAATAGAGTAGAGCTGTTATCTAATAAATATTATTAATGAAACAAAGACAATGAAACATATATATCTAGGATTCTGAAAATTCACAAATAGGACAATGATACCAACAAAGTCAAATATATAAACCATGCAAACTTAGTAAAATCAAATTCATGAATCAAAACCCTAGAATTACGATGATTTGCTCGGAAATCAAACTTAAAATGAAATTCATAATTAAATGTATTTTCATGTGCATTATGAATGAAAAACGTATACTCGCCGCAATAACTGATGATTACTAACTTGTCGAAAGTTAAAATGAATGGGATTCAACAGAGAAGTTAAGATAGGTGATTGAGGGGTAATTGAACCACTAAAATATAGATCCGTTTAAATACATTTTTTCTATAGGGAGTCTTTTGAGCATGTAATAATGATATTTTTATTTGAACTTATTTTAATTAAAACTAGATCAAATTAGATTGGACTAGACCAGATTAGATCAAATTAGATCAAATTTAGACAATTATAAAATACACTTATACACATAGACCAACATTTATCAGGTCAAATCAAATCAGTTCAGATCAAACTAATTTAGACCATATTAGATCAAACCAAATCAGATATTTTTTTTTTTGGGAAAAGTACGGAAAATGTACTTGTGGTTGGACCCGTTTTCAGATAGGGTAATGTGTTTCATTCTTTATCATAGTGATTCATGTGTTTGAGATCCGTTATCACAAGAGGGTCACGCTGTTAAAAACGTCTGAAAAAGACCGTTAAAAGTAAATCAGATTTTCAAAGTGTCCAAAAAACTAAAAGAAAAATATTGGAAGGTGCGCCTCAATAAGACTACCGCTAGGCTATCTTTGTTTTTTTTGTTTTTAGTCACCCTTATCACCAGAAAGTCTACCGGAAAAGTGATATTAGCGAAATCCTTTTTAAAAAATAATTCAAAAAGATCTGAAAAAATCCAAAGGCAAAGGTGGTTTGGAGGTCATCTTGACGAGGCGCACCTTTCGGTATTTTTGTTTTAAATTTCCGGGCACTTTTGAAAATCGGAGTTACTTTTAACGGTCTTTTTCAAACATTTTTAACGACGTGACTCTCGTGGTAACGGAATTCAAACATATGAATCACGTTGATAAAGAATGAAACACATAAACTTATCTGAAAACGGATCTAACCACAAATATTTTTTCTGTATTTTTTTCAAAAATTTAAGTACAAGTTAAAATATCCTTTTCTAGTGAAGGTTAAAACATCCTAACTACTGGTCTCCAAGCCAAAAAAACTACGGAGTAGTCTATACGACTGTCATTAGTAATCCGTTCAGTAGAAATTAAATAATCATTCATATCTGAATTTAACAGCTCAAGAATCCAATTCCTGCGAAGTCAATCGCGTGAGTGCTTTATCTCTGTAACCATCTTTGTTCTTTGATTTTGTTTCTCCAAACACATTTTTCGATCGTGTTATTATAGATCTAAAGTTCTAAACAGATGTACTCTGTCTGATGTCTAGATTGTCTTTGTTCGTTTATGATCTTAAAACGGTTTAGATTTAAAAATGTGCGTAGCTCTTCAGTTCGTTGATTCCTTGATAAAAATAAGAAAATACCAAGGTAGCTATGTCTTTTGTGATTACTCGATTGTTGTTTAGCACATTGGTACTCGAACTTTCTTGATTTTGCGGCTGTGGACCTTATTGACACAATCAGGGCAAGTTTAGTTATGTTTTAATTTGCTAGGACCCGAATTCATCTTTTATACTACGTATTTAACATGTGCAGCTAGATTTCAATCATACCCAAGTTAATTACATCATATATAGTGCTCAGAAAGTTGCAGTTATAGTGTGAAGAACTTATTTAAGCCATGGTAAAGGACACCGAATACTATGATATCTTGGGGGTAAGCGTAGATGCCACACCTGCAGATGTTAAGAAAGCGTACTATATCAAGGTAAATACTCATTTTTTGAATGAAAGTTGTGTATTTACAAAAATTGTTTCTTTGCATTTTAGAATTTCATTTTCCCTTGAATTGTGTAAGAAGATAACAAAACATTGTGAAACGTAATAGTCTCTGTAGCTCTGGATTTCTCGTGCAGCCCTTGGCTGCTACATTGTTAAGAAACTTAATGCACAAGTAGCTTTTGACTTACCTATTTGTTTGGAAGGAGGCTGGATCAAGAAATTCAACCCATTCAGCCATTACCCTTTACAGAGCGGGCTCTAAGTAACTTATTATTGTTTGTTCCGCTAGGCAAGGGTAGTTCATCCAGATAAAAATCAGGGGGATCCACAAGCAGCTCATAAATTTCAGGTAATTTTGTCTATGTGAATTTAACTATTTATGTATCTCTTTAAGATGTTTTTCTTGGCAGTGATTGCATCTTGGTAGCAAATTATTTGAAGTACATTGGGTTCTTGACTTCTTGTAACTCTAAATGTTCTGAAATATCATACTAACTGCACTTCAGCGTCATTTCCTCTTAAACTAATGAGCAATCAAACCAATGATCAAACATTTCTTTGGTAATACTCTGAGTAACTTAACATGTACTTTTACTGCTTCTTCATGAATATTTTAGGTGCTTGGAGAGGCTTATCAGATCCTGAGTGACCCACATAAACGTGAAACCTATGACAAATACGGGAAAGATGGAGTACAACAGTAAGTATTATAGGAATGAACTAGGATCAGTATGTTTATAGTTAAATCTTTGGAGGAGAATGTTTTCTAATATTCAAGAAAATATTTTCCTTTGAGTCAAACCTTATGTTATACATTTAAGTCCTTATTTTACAGGAACCATTTTCTACAAAAACTCCACTACAAGTTATTTTCCATGAAACAAACGGAGCCTAAAGCGGGACTGATTTGTTATGTTTTTATTTTGGATTTTTAGGGACACAATGGTAGACCCTGCAGCAGTTTTTGGAATGCTATTTGGGAGTGATTTCTTTGAAGATTATGTAGGACAGTTTTTATTGGCTTCTTTGTCAGTTGTTGAAGCTGAGGAGGAATCCACTCCACCTGAGCTCCGCAATAAGAATGTTCAGGAAAAATTGAAGGTATGACCTACTTTAATTTTAACCATGGATGGTTAGGTTAATCATGCTGTATAGTAGTTGAAACTATCGCACTGGTGGTACAGGCTTTACAGAAGGAAAGAGAAGTGAAGCTTGTAACAATTTTGAAAAATCATCTCCATCCATATGTTGAAGGTCATGCTGATGAGTTTTTAAGCTGGGCGAAATCCGAAGCAACCCGTCTCTCTCAAGCTGGTATTACTACACCTATGTTCTTTTTTAGTACATAACTTACAAGAGTTTTTGGCAAAATCATTTTTGTGCAGAAGAGTTTTAAACAAAAGATATCAAGGTGATTTCGCCCTTCTCTATTTTTTATACAATGGGAAGTAGAATCATAGAACAGTCAAACTACATCATCGAAGTTGTAAGTAAAACAATTGAGTACACTTCACAGAACCAAATACAATTCTTTTGTTGAAAGGACTAGAAACAAGCAACTAGTTTCCCATTAAGAAGAATGATAATTGATTGAAAGTTGAATGTTTATGCCAAAGATAGGAGAGCATTACAAAGGAAGTATTACAGGGTTGTTGATTTATTAAGGCATGTGTTATGTGTTTTTTATATGCCTTAAGTGTGTTAAAGGGTGATGCAATCTTGGTGGAGCCTATGCATATACGAAGTATACAAGCATATGTGCTTAGTTGTGTTTTCGAAGAGTTTGTTAGAGAAAAGTCAATATCCATTAGTCTATTTATTGCTCTTATCTCAAGATACAAGTTAGAGTAAAGTCAAACTCATTTCTCTCTCTCTCTTTTTCTTTTATCTGTTTATCTTCTTTATCTTTCTATGTTCTTATGTTACTTTTATCTTTTATCTTTGTTATGTTCTTTTATCTTTTTATCCTTTATCTTTCTTATGCTCTTATATTATTTTTATCTTATATTTATCTTTATCTTATCCATTTGATCTTACCTTATCTTTTTATTTTTCTAATCTTTCTTCTCTTCTTGGATCTGATATCATGGATCGATTCATGTTAGCCGATCCTAAAATCTTTTGGGAATAAGGATTGGATGTCGTTGTTGTTGTAAGGCGATTGAATTGAGAGTTTATGTAAGAAACTTGGAGCATAATATGCTCCAACCTGGGGGGGGGGTTGATTATTATTAAAAGGTGTGCTGTTTTAATGATCTGCCCGTAGTAGCATATGTGTATATTTAAGTGGCGTAGTTGTGTCTTTAAATGTGCAGTTTAAAAAACGGTCTCTATTACATAGTACGTAGTAGTATATATTTATTTACCATCTTTTAGTTTTCTCTTATTTTAGCTTCATCCTCTCCACTTGTTGGATCTTAGAGCCCTAAAGCCTTCACTCTTCATACCCTCTGTTTACACAAAGTTTTTTTAGGAAGTACTAGAGTTTTTTACTACTCATATAATTCCTAATTTTCAAGGAAATTCTCTTACCTTATTGCAGCCAGATTGCCCTAGATTAGAAGCTGTTCTCTTCACCTGATCTGAATGTTTCTGATCTGAATTTTTTAAGTTCTGATCTGATCTGAATCTTTCTGATCTAATCTGAATGTTCCTGATCTGATCTGAATGTTTCTGATCTCATCTGAATCCTTCTGATCTGATCTAAATCTTTCTGATCTGATCTGATTTGAATATTTCTAAAATTGTAATTATAATTATAATTACTATAATTATAAATGTAATTACACATATATAATTTAAATATAATTATAATTATAATCATAATTATAAAAATTATAATTATAATTATAAACATAATTATAATAGGTATAATTATTATTATACGTATTATTACACTAGTTATAAATATAGCTATAATTATAATTGTAATTATATTTATAGTTATATTTATTTCTATAATTATAATTTTAATTATAATTATAATATTTATTTCTATAATTTTAATTGTAATTACTCCGTATAATATGATAATTACGAAAACAAAACTAATAACAATAACAACAACAACCATAATAGTAGTAAGAATAATAATAATCATGATAATAATAAATATCATAATAATAATAATCATAATAATTATAGTAATCATATTAATAATAATAATACTAATAATAATAATATCAATAATAATAGTAATTATAATAATTACAATAACAACAACAATAATAATAATAATAATAATTATTATTATTAATATTATTATAATTATTATTATAATAAAAGGGATAAATCATGTCTGAACTTTCCTGATCTGATCTGAATGTTCCTGATCTGATCTGAATGTTCCTGATCTGATCTGAATCTTTCTGATCTGATCTGAATGATTCTGATCTCATCTGAATCTTTCTGATCTGATCTGATCTGAATTTTTCTGATCTGATCTTATCTGAATAAAATAAGAATAAGCAATAAGTAATAAGATTATGACGAACAGAACAGGTTCATAGTAGTCACTGGCCCTTGTTCTAGTAGTTAAACAATTGTACATTAAATTTGCTGGAAACTTTCGAGTGTACGATCTCATCTACACCATTAACAACCATGTTTAATGTTCTACATTGTGAATTTATTCATAAAGTCATATTTCCCTCGCTATCAAAATAGGAATCTGAGAAAATAAGATAAAATCTGCTCAGAATCACACATAAATTTTAGTTTTGCCTAATTTTTCTATATTTTAGACTCCCTTAATCAGTACATTTTAGATTGGTCACCGTTCCTACCCTGCACGTGTTTTAACTATTGTGTTATAGTTAGAAACCATATCTTATGAAATGTAGGAGATGCTACATACTTAAATGCATAGGAGGGACTTACAGTTTTCCTATTCTTCAGCTTTTGGTGAAGCTATGTTACATACTATTGGTTACATTTACACAAGGCAAGCTGCCAAAGAGATTGGAAAAGACATACGTTTCATGAAGGTGCCATTTTTAGCAGAATGGGTACGCGATAAAGGACACCGCATAAAGTCACAAGTTGGTGCTGCTTCAGGTTGACAGTGACTACAATTTGCAAGATGTTGTTCAAATCTCAAAGTCTACGGTGCATGACTAACATATTTTTGTTGTCTACTAATTCTTTACAGGCGCCATCTCTTTGCTTCAAATACAAGAGGAAGTGAGGAAGTCGAGTGAGGGAGAGGTTAAAGAAGAAAGTGTAATCAAAACTCTAGAGGAGAAGAAAGATGCCATGCTTAATTCCCTTTGGCAGATTAATGTTGTTGATATTGAAACTACCCTGTCTCACGTTTGTCAAGCAGTACGTACTTTTTGGTACCTTCATTACTTATGATGATGAACTTTTTTTTACACACCCACACAAACACATACATACACACACACACACACACATAAATACATATGTATACATATACATACATATAAATATAAATGTATGTGCGTGGTAAAAAAAAGTAGAGAAAACTGTCAAATAGGTCCTCGAACTTTCATAAAAATGTCAATTAAGTCCTTCTATAGGAGACTCTATCCGGTCATTGCGATTTGGGGCGGTTCCCGGTGCAATTTTTTGATGAAATTTTTAGAGCATCTTATTCACCAAGTCTAGTTTACTCATACCAAATTTCAGCTAAAAATTCAATCGGGAACACATTCAAATTAATTCTTAAAGATAACTGCGCATTTTTGCGTTCTCGAATTAATTTGAATGCGCTCCCGACTAAATTTTTAACTAAAATTTGGTATGAGTAAACTAGACTTGATGAATAAGATGCTCTAAAAAATTCATCAAAAAATTCCACCGGGAACCACCCCAAATCGCGATGACCGGATAGAATCTCCTATAGAAGGACTTAATTGACTTTTTTATGAAAGTTCGAGGACCTATTTGACAGTTTTCCCAAAAAAGTATGTGTGTGGTATATACATATTTGTTTAGCAACACCAAAAATAACATTACCCCATTGCCGCAAAGGCTCCCCACCTATGGTGGGTTAAGGGGGGTTAGATGTACGCACCCTTACCCAATGGTCACATGCCTATTATAAGTTAGTAATTGCAGTGTTTATTGTCATTGCAATTGGGTTGATATTTCATTACATTTTTGTCTTAAAAATAAAATTAACATTTTCCCCAAGTGTATTTAATACTCATAGTATCTAAGGAAATTTACCTTTTATTTGCAATTTGTCAATTATATTATTTTTCTAGATGACTATAACTTGGTTTGTTGGTTGGACATTATGTCAGTTAGGACTTAAGAGCAGAAATTTGGGCCATATTTGTGAAAGACTTTCTTTCCTTTTTAAACCTCAATCAGGTTCTAAAAGACCCTACTGCCACAAAGGATGTTCTGAAGCTGCGCGCCAAGGCAATGAAGAAGTTGGGAACAATTTTCCAAGTAAGTGCGATATCTGCCCCCTTGCAAATACTGGTAGTGGATAGATGGGGGCACATTTTCGATTTTTGAATAGGGAAAACTATCAATTTGACCCTCGTACTATAGGCTAACCATCAATTACGTCTTCGTACTTTAGAAACAGTCAATTGAGCCCGCCAACTCTTCAAAAACATTCAATTAAGGCTTTGTAACCGGTTGTCTCCCGGTTTGCCGGTTGCTCACTGATCTGGCTGCTTACGTGGAGGTCATTTACCTATCTAGTAAGCTGAGTCAATATTTTTTAAACATCTCAGCCACATACCCTATCCTTCCCCAACATTGCTCCGTAGCCCTAACCACCTTTATTCGAAGGTTTGTGAAGAAGGGAAGCCGCCATAGCTGGTAAACAAAGTACAAAGAACAAGATAAGAAGGGCGGGGACTGGGGAGATGGGGGTGCAGCTAAATCTGGGTAAAAAAGTAGAATTTTTATGTTGTTGGGTGGATTGTTGGTGACTGCCCTTCTTTCATTAGCTTTTAGAAAGCGGAGGAAACCGACCGGTGGAGATGACTATCCTTCTTACACCAGCCACTAATATTCTCTCCCCCACAAAATCAGTTTTCCACCTTCAATCTTTATCTCCATCGGAAGCACAAAGTTGGGGGGAAACTCCCTGGTATCTTCTTTCTTTGTTTGAGTGGATGAAATTGGATCGGTTGTAAATCTGCTTTCCATTTCTGTATACAGCTCTACGGAGTACGGACCAAATTTCTTAAACGCAGAAGGGCTATGGCCGGAGCATGTTGGGGAAAGGAAGGAGCTGATGTGTTTAAAAAATAATGACTAAGCTTATTAGACAATCTCCACGTGGGCGAGCAACAGGCAAACCGGGAGACCACCGGTTACAAAGCCTTAATTGAATGATTTTGAAGAGTTGGCGGGCTCAATTGAATGTTTCTAAAGTACGAGGGCATACTTTAGAAACATGGTACGAGGGCCAAATTGATAGTTTCCCCTTTTTGAATATGGGGGGTCAAGATGGACTGTTTGGACGGGGGAATACTTTCATGTATATAATTTTAAATTTTGTATGAAACTCTATAGTAAATCTCCTGATTCCTTCTAAATATTTTTCCGTTATTCCACAGGGTGCAAAGGCAAATTGTGCTAGAGAAAGCAGCCTTCGTCACGAAAGCACCGATATTGTAGATGTCAATTCATCCTCATCCTCAAAGTGAGGATTGTATTTTTTTTAGTGTGCATCAGTTTTTTTTCATGCAAGCTGTAATTGTATGCAGCTCTTAATGCTTCATATATGTACATGATCAATGTTAATTAGTTCCTGTGACATGCCAGAATACGTCGTTGATTCAGTGTTTAATTTCAATGTGGTTGCTTTATATGTGGAGTTTGTAATAATGTCTCAATTGGACTGGACGCCTGGTAAATGGTTCTGCAATTTTATTTATCAATTAAATATTTTGATCATTTCCGCTTTTGGGGATCATTGCATGCATGGCTAGATTAATTTAGGGGTGTTTGGGATTCATTCTACTTCTGTTTGTTCTTAAGAAGTAGAATCATAACATGGGATTAGTTTAGATTCTTGGGATAACTTATCTCAATTTGTGCAAAATTACCAGAAATGTGTAGGGATGGACTCGGGCCGGGCCAACCGGCCTGGAACCGGACCGGCCCGCTACTGTGCGGGCCCGGACCGGCCCGGTGAACCGGTTAGTGCCCGGTTTGGGCCACCCGGCCCGGTGGGTTTTGGTTCTGGGCTTGGGCCCTCCATTTGGTGAACCGGCCCGGCCGGTTCGGGCCCGATCCGGGCCGAATTTAATTTTTTTCCTGAATTATTTTTAAGTTTTTGGGTTGGGCTGGGTATTTTGGGCCATTTGAGGTGGTTTGGGGGTGGGTTGGGGGTTAAATAGGAGAAGCCAAAAAAAAATTACAAACCGGGTGGCCCGGCCTGGAACCGGTGGCTACCGGTTCGGGCTCGGGCCCAACAAAACAGAACCGTGAACCGGCCAGGCCCAGGCCCGAACCGGGCCCGAACTGGAACCGGTCCACCCCTAGAAATGTGTAATATTTTGATTTTTTATCAGAAAAATAATATAAATAATATACTGAATATAATTTATAATGTTAAAATAATGGAATTCAGGTATCATAATATTAATATTGAAATTATGTAGAAGCTAGTGCTATTTTTTAAAAAACAATACTGGTACTACGGATTATTATATGGTAATATGGTATATTGCGGTATTGCCATATTGGCATGCTACACCGCCTAGGCGCCTACACATAGGAATTAGGATTAGTCAGTTTTGATTCATGCGGTTTGGTTTTTATTGGTTTAGTTTAAAAAAGGTAAACCAGTTGGCAATGATGCTATATTGCTATCAGATTTTTTATATCTGATATAAAATATACAGAGACCAGATATTTATAAAAAATGAAGGATATCCCTCGTACAAAGTAATTAAGAGAATGTGATTGAACTTTAATCGAGTTGACAAATAATAGTGAGTACTTGAAAAAGCCTCATGTATTTTTACATAATATACGTCACAATTGTTAGGATTCTAGACACTTATCCACTTCATATCTACCAATAAAAAAATATAGAACAAAATTGTCTTGAAAGATTGAAGATACATATATGGAGAAATCCATGGGATTGTGAAGAGTGTGGGTCCCACGAAAAAAATTGATTCTTGCCGCTATGCCAGGTGTGCAACGAGGTATATCGCGTGGCAAGCGGTGGCTTTTCCTCAAGCGCGACGTACTGACGTGGGATGATTTTGTCTTATCAACTCATTGCATGTCGCCCATGCAAAAATTATACGCCTTTTTACTATTTTAATTTACTTATAAAATAATTAATAAACACCGCATATATAAACATTATTAATCTGCCGGAACACAATCACTCAATCCCTGAAAACTTTGGTAGACGGTAGACCTTCCTATCATAAGCTTAAAATTATTAAATAAAAATACAATCTTTATAGTGCTATTAATAAAAAAAATTGTTAGTTAATTAGGCGTAATGGCGCATCTATATGATGAGCGGGGCAATCCAATCCAGCTGACGGACGAGAACGGCAACCCCGTCACCCTCACCGACGAGCACGGCCGCCCCATGCACCTCACCGGCGTTGCCACCACCGTCGATTCCCCCAGCGACCTGCTAGTTGCTGACACCACTGTTGGCGTCATCACCACCTTTGGCCCAGCTGGGGAGGCGGTCACGTCTGAAACCGCCGTAGTACGAGATCATCAACACCCAGAAGTACTATTGGAGCCTCCTCCTCCTTATCAACTGCATCCGCAGCAACTGCCCCGCACCGGCAGTTCAAGCTCCAGCTCGGTAATACTTCCCGTCAAAATTTGTTTTGCAAAGTCAATATTTTTTGATCAACGAATAATAAAAGTCAATCTTCTTTATAGATAATTAATTCAATTTTTAAAAATTAAGATTTATTACACATTGATAAACTACACTAAAATCTATTCAAAGTTGTAAACTATAAATTAGAATATAATTAAAAATTGACATCCTAATTAAGTGAACAAAATGAAACTACTTGACTAATTAAGAAAAGTCAAATTCATAGGTAGTATAATTATTGACAAGATTATCTTTTTTTGTAACGGTAATTAATTCATAGAGGAAATGGAGCTATTTGATCTAAATGGAGTATATTTAGATCAAATGGTAAATTTGATCTAAATGGACCATAAAGTCCTAAATGGGTTACTTATATATCAAGGCTAAGTTATCCCTTCTAAAAATTTTGAATTTAATCAGTAATAAGAAGTTTTCCTTATCCAAATGCAAGGCCGGTTTAAATGGATTTTGTATCTTCTCTAAAAAATGGATGTTGTAAAGGAAATACTTTTAATATGGGACTCGAGAAATGAGACTTATCACTTTGAGAAGGCGACGTCCATGTGGGAGTATCTCTTTGATCCTTGACTTTCTTTGATCAAACAACTTTAAAAAATATGGACTATCATCACTTTGGGAAAGGGTAATTTGTTATATATTCCCTCGTCCCCATAAAATGTGGTCATCTTTAACTTTAATTTCTTTGGTAAAAGTTCTTAAAATTTGACAATTATTAACCAAGAAATATGGCCAAGTTTTGTGGGGTATCTTTTTTTGTAAAATTCTTTCAATTTTAGATTATGATTTTCGTACAAATATATTACTCGATCGTACGAAGTATAACTTATACGGAGTGTTATTTTGTTCAAATTTTACCACTAACGTACTCCGTATTAAAGGCAGTCAAAGACCATCATGACCTTTTTTTCTGAAATGTGGAGAGTACGTATATACCTTAATCAAATGGAAAAAAACTATTCCCTCGTCCGTTACGAAAAGGATTGATTTTTCGTGTGACCAATAATATTTTTTAATACTAAATTGTTTTGAACATAAAAATTATATCAAAATGTTCATGACAAACCCAAAACTTTTGGGTAGCTGAGAGGTTTTTTCCTATATAACCTTGATGGAATGTTTATAGTCAGGTGAAGAAGGGGATGGACAAGGGGGGCGAAGAAGGAAAAAGAAAGGGCTGACGGAGAAGATAAAGGAGAAGCTGTCCGGGAGTAAGCACAAAGAGGCGGCCGTAGAACCACCGCTCAACGGCAGCGCAACCTCAACCACTACTGATAAGCACCACCATCACAAGAAGGGTGTGATGGAGAAGATCAAAGAGAAATTACCCGGCACCACCCATCACTAATTATCTTAGTTTCGAACCATATATTTCATTAATTAATAGGCACCATCTTGTGATGATCTCATCTTATATGCACATTTCTAAAATGTGCTCGTCCTTTTCCCTTTGTTTTTTGTTTTAGTTTTTTTTTTGTATTTGCATTTCATGTCTAGCTGATGCATTTATGTATTTCGATCTTATGCACAATAATAATTAAGGGCTCTCCATCATACAAGAAAGACATAACCACCAATCGATCAATTTATGTGTTTAGATATGATGTCTCAATAAGTCACGAGTACAAAACTATGATTCATGAAAAAATTGGCACTATCTATCTAAACATTGAAGTAGCAAAAATACATTTCGTTCTAAATGATACATTTCATGCCAAAATCCTTACAAATATAATCTACGGGATTCACTCTATGTCAGTTCTATATGTCAATATATACAATGTATTGACGAATGATACATACATGGTTCGTCTATAAGTTTTCAATAGATTTGGAACTCTTCAATTCGTGTAATATGGAACTCTCTTCAATGATAAGTATAGCATGCACTAAGCTTATAGCCATTCCAGATGGAAATCGATCTGGATGGATTGCACGTACACGTACATAGAGAATTATATTAAAGCCTTTGTGATGGCCAAGTGAGCTAGTGAGCTACCATATGCATATCCAATTCTCATACCTCAGGTGAGTATGAATCCATATATTTTGCCATGGTTGGGTTGATTGAAAAGTGAATTCATGATGATTTATTTGCTCTTTAAAGGTTTGATTAGAGGCTACTGAGGTTTGTTCTATAGCCACCAGTGATTATTTTGATACTTTTGGTGTAGTTTCTACTTTCTAAAGGATAGACAATCCTTAGACTTGTATATATATTGTCCTTGGTATTTATCTTTCGCGTGGTACTCTGATCTTCATGAATTATTAATTTTTGTCCCAACCTCGGTCTTATGTTAGTAAAATGGACCCTTGTGCAAACAAGGTGAAAGAGGATTTGCTCAAAAAAATTGCGACTTTCTAAAGTGATAAAGTGATTGAATTGTTTGTCGGGATTTCTTTTATACTCCGTAGTTCTTTAATTCTAATTTCACTATTCCTATATGCATTACTAATTATTCCACTAGAACTAGTTGAGGATTCAAATGTGCTGACTTCTATATGACAAACTTTAGAGCAAAGTAATTTGTGTCTCAACCAACTCAATTTGAGAATGGTAGAATGGTGGAGCAGCGAATCGTCGATATCAATTTTTTTAATCATGTGATTCTCGGGGTATAATTGCAAATTTTGAAGTCTTATATCTAGCGGAAAGTTTTAATGGTTAAACCTAGAGTTGTAAACGAATCGAATCGAATACTGAGTAATACTATTCGTATTCGTATAACTTGACGAATATTCGTATTCGGATATTATTCGAATCTTAAATTAGATTCGTATTCAATTCGTTAATGATATTCGAATATATTTGTATTCGAAAATTCGAATTCGAATATTTGTAGGGGAAATTTTTTCACACATTCAAAATATCATGTTTTGTTATCATGTTT
This sequence comes from Cuscuta epithymum, assembly GCA_945859915.1. Classification (NCBI taxonomy): domain Eukaryota; kingdom Viridiplantae; phylum Streptophyta; class Magnoliopsida; order Solanales; family Convolvulaceae; genus Cuscuta; species Cuscuta epithymum. Next base: position 4,790,630 of record CAMAPF010000938.1, read on the forward strand.
TGTATGTATTTTCTTCGATTTTCGCAAATATTTCTATTAACTGAACTATTTTAAAAATCAACTACTTCAAAAATCAATTGGAAACCCGTTCAAAATAAAGTAAACATTGTAATCCCAAATATTTCTATTAACTGAACTATTTTAAAAATCAACTACTTCGAAAATCAATTGGAAACCCGTTCAAAATAAAGTAAACATTGTAAAATCAATTAATCAAAAAAGCTATTACTTAAAAAACTATTAATGAAAGCACAAAATTAATTAAACTAATAAATTTAAATTCAAGTTAAAATAACAAAAAACTATTTTAGTTATTTTAATTTAAATTATTATAAATATAAATATAATAATCTAAAATATAATTCATGTATATACAAATCGAATATATTCGTATAACATACTAATCGAATATATGTATATTCGTATTTGTATTCGAATTTTATACGAATAACAAAACCGATTTGTATTCGTATTCGTATTCATTTTTTTCGAATTCGAATCATCAATTTCGAATTCGAATCACGAATCGGATCAAAATTATTCGATTCGTTTAGAACCTACGTGGTATATCTCAATCCAATTAGACAAACCTTACACTCATTTAAGGCTAGTTGGAGAATTTTGAAGGAAAGAGAGTAAAGTAGCATTCATACGTGTTTGGTGGGAGGAATAGAAAGAAACCGAGTTAGGGCCTGTTTGGATGGAGTTTTTGGAAGTGTTAGTAATGGAAGTGTTAGTAAGGGCCCGTAAGGGAATAAAAGTGTAAGTACGTGTTAGACATAAGTTTATCTTGTTTGGGAGAATTAAATAAATGAAGTGTTAATAATGGAAGTGTTATAATTTTACTTTGGAGCAGAACAAACGAGTAAGGAGAAGAGACAAAAAAGGAAGACCATCAGACCCTCGGCAAAGATGCTCGAAGTGAGATGTCAAATCATTTTATATTTTTAGGGTAAATGAGAAGATAATAATTGTCCAACGGCTCAAAACATTCCAAATCGGGATGTTAAAAAAATGAATAATTGAAGTGTTGGGAAGATTGTTAACACTTCTTAACACCTCTTAATTTTTCTCCCAAACAAGTGTTGGTATTAACACTTACTAACACTTTCATTACTAACGCTTTCCCACAATTAATAGGGAAAATGGAAACTAATAATCCAACCTTTCAACGGTCTTCTTTCAATAATCCCACCTTTTGATTATTCATGAATAATCCAACCTTTGCACCTCATCTTCATTCATTGGTCCCTGGTTGGTTAATGACCTACTATTCCAACTTATTTTCTTATCTTTGCAAAATATTATCTTTGTGAAAGATGAGATTTATGATATAATGATTTGCAAAGATAAGAAAATAGCTTGAAATAGCAGGTCATCAACCGGTCAGGGACCAGTGAATGAAGATGAGGTGCAAAGGTTGGATTATTCATGAATAACCAAAAGGTTGGATTATTGTAAGAAGACCGCTAAAAGGTTGGATTATTAGTTTCCATTTTCCTCAATTAATACAAACAGACTGTTAATGTCATATACGTGAACAGAATTATGAATTTTAAAATCTTCGAATTGAGATATTTTGAAGGAGAGCTTTATGAAATTCCTTCCCTTTCCGAATGTTTGTTGAACCAATATTCCTTCCATCCCGTGACCTCCTTGAACCAAACGGCGTATACCATACAGCCGGCTGTACGGCTGGCACCGTACAGCCGGTGGCAGTTTTGTAATTTTCATGAAGTTCGCGGTTTCTCGTAAATGAGCATTGATGTAATTTTGATGAGCATCGAGCCTGTTCTTCTGAGTATTAAAAGCCTAACAATGAGCATCAATGATCTCTGCTTCATATTTTCTAATTCGGTTTCTTTTTATGATTTTTTCATTTATAAAAATTAAAAATCTTAAATTATGTTTATAATTAATTTCAATATGTGAATCTAATGTGGTATGATATGTTTGATATGTGCATCATTTTAAAATGAGCATAAAACAGTACCAAATGAGCATACATAATTTATAAAATGAGTATAAAAAAAATTCAAAACTTTATTTGTGTATGCTCATTGATTTTGGGCGTATATTTGATATGTGCATCATTTTAAAATGAGCATAAAACAATACCAAATGAGCATACATAATTTACAAAATGAGTATCAAAATATTAAAAACTCATTTTTGTGTGTTCATTCATTTTGGGCATAATACTCATTTGAATTTAACTTAAAACTCATTTTGAAATATGCATGAATATGACATTTTAAAAAGAGTATTGTACTAATATCAAATGTGTATACATAAATTACGAAATGAGCGTTCAAAAAACTCATTTGAGTATGCTCATCCATTTTGGGTGTTATACTCATTTCAATTTTAAATGTGTTCAATATTAGTTTGTGTGGGTTAATTTCTTTTAGGCGTATACTCATTTCTTTTAGACTCATTTAAAATCACCACCATGCTCAAACTTTTATTTGCATATGCTCATATCTTTAGAATTACGTACAACCTAGGTTATCCCTGACCCAAAAACCACCAAACTAAAATAATCAGTGTGAGATAAATAGAAAAAGGAAAAGAAAGGAACAGAATGTGCGAAGTTAAGGACGAAGCTGAAGGAGAGCTGCTGAAGGGTTGCGGTTGTCGAAAAAGGGAGAGGTGCTAGTAGGCGGCGAGCAACAGAGCAAGGATGATCGGCCATGGAAGCCTGCGATGGAAGCCCTGCGATGACGGAAGCCTGCGATGGAAGCCCTGCGATGACGGAAGTCTGCGATGGAAGCCTGCAATTCGCGAACTAAAAGTCCGCGAATTTTAGTTCGCAGTGAGCCAACACTGCGATTTTTTTTTTTTTTTTTTTTTCGCGAACTAAAAGTCCGGCTGTACCGTGCGCACAGCCTGCTGTACCATATAATTTGAGGGGCAACTCCCTCCTTTTTTCACGCGAAGAGCTTCCCCTGTTCCCTCCCAACTGAAACCCTATGCAGCCGCAATTTCTCCGTGGTCTCTCTCTACAATGCACCACCCCCGCTGCCGTTCCTCTCTCAGCTCCTTCATCTGGCGGTTCCTCCATCTCCCCCTGCCGCAATAGTTACCGAAGGTCTTCATCTATTTCGCTCCCGTATAGACCCTTTGAACTTCCAAGAATTTCCGGTGGAGTCAAACCTATGACTTTAAACTCTTCGCTCTCCAATCAGTCTGGAACTGCTGACTCGGGACTGTCCTACGATGATCTCGATCGCTTCGCCCATGTTGGAAACAAAATGGCCAACGCTGCCGGAGATGTCATTCGCAGTTACTTCCGGAAGAGCATTGACATCCATGACAAAGCAGATTTGAGTGAGATTATGTGATCAGTTATTGTGCAGTGAGTTATGTTTACTTGTGAGGGAACTTTGGGAGTGATTTTTAGAAACTTGTTGTCTAGGTCCGGTTACTATTGCTGATCAAGCGGCTGAAGATGCAATGGTGAAGATAGTTCAGGAAAATTTCCCTTCTCATGCAATGTGTGTTTGCATATGGTTTGGAATATTGGTCTCTTAACTTTCCCTGTGAGTAGTGATATGGTAATCTCATAAAAACAACACTAATTGCAGATATGGTGAGGAGAATGGATGGAAATCTAAAGAGGAGGTTGCTGACTTTGTCTGGGTTTTAGATCCAATAGATGGGACAAAGAGTTTTATTACTGGTACTCTAATTCTGATTCCCCATATGAACCATCAAAGATGAATGCCTTACCGAACTGACTATGAAATTATTCATTGTACTCAGGGAAACCCGTTTTTGGAACTCTCATAGCTTTGTTGTACAGAGGCAAACCGGTATGAGTAAGAAGCTTCTAATTCAAGTTTCAAACTACTAAGATACTGAAATGCATCAGCCAGTAAATAAGTTATTCTCTTGGCAAAACTATAGGATTTTTATGTTCCTTATTTGCGTATAATTCCTTATTGTCTTCATGTTGTGTATTTTTTGCAAGATTCTTGGCATAATTGATCAGCCTGTCTTAAGAGAAAGGTGGATCGGAGTAAGTGGGAGGTGTACTACTTTTAATGGGGAAGAAGTTCGCACACGAAGTTGTGAAAATATTTCACAAGCCTACCTGTATGTTTAGAGTATGTAATTGATGTTTTATATAATGTATTGGATCAACATTAATGCTAGAATTGGGCAATAGGCAGTGCTTCACCACCCTTTCTTATTTGATCTTTTTTAATTCCAGTTACACAACCAGCCCACATTTTTTCTATGGAGAAGCTGAGCCTGCTTTTGCTCGAGTTAGAAATAAGGTTCTTATTTCCAAGGAGTGGATATAAAATAAATGAATGAAATGTTAATTTTCTTTTCATTTCCAATATTTCAAATTCAAATTAAACATACTGTGTAGGTAAAAGTGCCACTCTATGGATGTGATTGCTATGCCTATGCACTTTTGGCCTCTGGATTTGTAGATCTTGTTATCGAGTCTGGACTCAAGGTAAAAGTATCTCACTGACCACGTACTATCATGTCGTATGTTGATGCTATAAATCTACTCTCTTCATTAATATCATTATGTGGTACTTATACTGTTTATTATTACCATATCCTTGAGTTTTTCTGTATCGAAAGAGAACTGCATTAGCTTTTGGTTATGATTAATATCACCCCAATGTAGTGGTTCATAAATGCTGTAGCTGTTGACTCCTACTCCTTTAGATAAATGAGTACCCTTGTTTGTTTTTTCATATTAATTGAAAGCAGTAAAGCACTTGAAACAATATTGATTCCTTTAGGTACTCATCATGTGAACCTTTAGTTGGACTTGTGAGAGGGTTGAATGCATCCACTAAAGAGTTTGTTAGCCTATGCTTGGAACAACAAAACAGTTGGAATAGAAAAAAGTTTCAAAGGACAATAGTTCTTAATGCTTGGTTTTGCCTTGGAAAATCACTTCTGATTGGAACATTAAAGATTTTACATGAATTCAGATCTATAAATCTATATATAATCGAAATACGGAGTATAAAAATGAGTTCAACGAATATCTAAAATTTATTATTTGAGATTGAACCTTTCTATTGATTGAGTTTTTTAACCATTTTATTGATTGAGTTTGAACCTTTCCCCTGGAATTTTCTTTCTTTCCAACTTTACCTAACATTTTCTTATTTCTCTAACATTTCACGGGTATCTAAATGGACACCATATGTTTCAGCCATATGATTTCCTTGCACTGATACCAGTTATAGAAGGTGCTGGTGGAGTTATCACAGACTGGAAAGGGGACCAACTTAGTTGGGAAGCTTCCTTGGGGTCACCTGCCACAAGTATGATGACCCCCCTATCAACTTATAACTCTATATATTCAAATGTTGTGTGTCGTAATTCGTATAGGGTGCTTTATGTTTTTGCTCATCAGGCTTCAACGTGGCAGCAGCTGGGGACAACCGAGTTCATCAACAAGCACTGGACTCTTTACAGTGGCATTGAAGGAGTAGATGCTGGTTTTCAAACTAAACAGATCTCATATTTAGCTAATTAAGTTATTTACGAAGAATCCCTCCTTTTTCATGGCCTTACCTTTTGTATCGTAATCTTATTAATCATTAGATCAGCCGTGTTTTATTAATTAATAGTCTTATGCTGCACAAAATCATTCCGAGCCCAATGGGAAAGTGGAAGTGATATTTTGTCCGAGACAATTAGAGACCTGTCACCTCTTAGCCTCTTTGGTGAGGTCAATGTGTAGGTCTGGACTTGGTCTTGTTCCAAATCGGTCAGCCCTGGGTTGGGGGAGCGGAATTGAAGAGTTGGAAGAAAAACTAGAGAAAAAAATGACGTTAGGACTGAAACTGGTTTGACAATAATCTGAGTAATTCCAGAACCGGTCAATAGGGAAACATAATATCAATAGCACTATAGCAGTGGCATGGTATACAGGGCTTTCTCAGACATGTCAAAATAAGGACTGAAATTGTTTAAAAGTATAGCCGTAAATCCCAACTTGATCAGAATCAGATCAAAACCAATGGTCGTAGTCCTAGAAATCCGGGTGCATAACTAATGGTTTTAGTTAGTGTTTCATTTCTTTTCGAAATTAAGTGCCCTTTTAAAATTGCTTTTTGCAATATTATAAGCATTCCATTAGTATGGGTTAGCTTGAATGCTTGATCAATGTATATAAAACCATGAGGAAAAATAGGAAAGGTGAACGAGAATCACCCCCCAAGAAAAGTGGGAATAATCCCGATCAATATGGGATCCAAGCGCAAGCATACATTCACGATTCATCTAAAAAAGAAGAGGTTTAAATAGGGAGGGTAGCGGAGATCATTAATCCCTTTTCTCTCTTCCATTGTTGGGCAAATGCCCTTAAACTCTTCCGTTGACTGAAAAGATGGAAAAGGGTATCTCATCATTTTCGGATTGATGGCTACCCTTAAGGTTCTGTTATTCCTCTTCGTGGTTTCTGTCTTCCATGCCAATGCACAACAATCTTCTTTAGTTCTTCCGGCGACATCGTCCTCCTTTGAACCATTCATCCCTAAAGACAACTTCCTTCTCGACTGCGGCTCCAACACCTCCACCACCGTCCCTGGAAACAGAACCTTTCAGCCCGATAACTCCACGACCGAATACCTCTCTTATGATGGTGCCGACATTCAGGTCTCCCTCAAATCTGCTAATGTCTCTCCAATCTACCGCACCGCGAGGGTGTTCGCGAAGAATGCCACATACACTTTTCCCGTCTCCTCCCCGGGCTGGCATTGGATCCGCCTTCATTTCCACGCCCTTAACACCACCTTGTACGATCTCAGGACCGCAAGGTTCTCGGTGGAGACGGACCGTGTAGTCCTTCTCCACCAATTCGAGCTCCAAAATGACACCAGCGTGATCATGAAGGAGTTTTTGGTCAATGTGACCGCGGAGGAGCGTTACGCCTTGAGGTTCAAGCCTAAGGGGAATGTGGCATTCGTTAACGCCATAGAGTTTGTTTCGGCGCCGGAGGGGCTGATCGGGGATTACGCCACCCTCCTCTCCCCTACTTCCCAGCAATTTGAGCTTTTGAACAATAACCTTCAGGTTCTTTATAGGCTCAACGTGGGGGGTCCACTTATCGGATCACAAAATGACACGTTGGGAAGAAGGTGGGACCCGGACCAGGGTTACCTTGACCCGAAGGAAATGGGTAAGGTTTTTTCTGTTTCAGCGGGGGCGGTCTCATATCCAATCGGTGGCGGCCGCGACGGCGACGGCAGCTCACCGTTGATAGCTCCGCCGTTGGTTTATTCGTCAGCAGCCGAGCTTGCCGACTCCAAAGTCGTTCAACCTAATTTCAACATTACATGGAAACTCGACGTCAACGTCCATTTTTCCTACCTGATTCGCCTCCATTTTTGTGACATCGTTAGCAAGTCTCTGAATGAACTGTACTTCAATGTGTACATTAATGACGATATCGCTATTTCCGGTCTCGATCTGTCGACGTTGACGAGAAAGCTGGCGACGGCTTACTACAAGGACATCGTCGTGAATTCCACGAACGTTTCGAGTCCCCTCCAAATAAAAGTTTCTCCGGTAGATGAAACTCAGGGGATAAGAAACGCCATTCTCAACGGTCTCGAGGTGTTTAAGTTGAACAATTCCGTCGGGAGCCTGGGCGGAGAATACGGCGTTGACGGAGAGATAGCAGCTGAGGACGGTAGCGTGAGCAGCCATCAAACGGTGGCGACTGTCGGATTCGCTATGATGTTCGGTGCGTTCCTAGGGTTAGGAGCAGTCGCTGTGAAGTGGCGAAAAAGGCCCGAGGAATGGCGGAGGAAGAACAGCTTCTCTTCGTGGCTTCTTCCAGTCCACACAGGAGACACAGCTTTCCCAATCAGCAAGACTCCTCCAGGATCAAAGCCTAGCCAATTGGCTGAGTTTGGCAGGCACTTCTCTCTTGCTGAATTGCAAGAAGCAACGAATAATTGGGAGACAAGTAGAATCATAGGGATTGGAGGATTTGGCAGTGTATATCTAGGAGAAATCAACAATAGAACGAAAGTTGCGGTAAAACGGGGGAATCCAGAATCTCAACAAGGCATCCATGAATTTCATACTGAAATCCAAATGCTGTCTAAACTCAGACACAGGCATCTTGTGTCTCTAATTGGATATTGTGACGAAAACAAGGAGATGATTCTAGTTTATGAGTATATGGCAAACGGACCATTGCGGAACCACCTTTACGGGAAGGGGCTCATTCAGGCCCTTCCTTGGAAACAAAGGCTCGAGGTCTGTATAGGGGCAGCCAGGGGACTCCACTACCTCCACACGGGTGCATCTCAGGTGATCATCCACCGGGATGTCAAGAGCACAAATATCTTACTTGATGAAAACTTTGTGGCAAAGATGGCCGATTTTGGCCTCTCCAAAAGCACATCATCTTCTGGGACTGACTCTGATCAGACTCACATCAGCACAGCCGTTAAGGGTAGTTTTGGTTACCTTGACCCGGAGTACTTTCGCAAACAACAGCTCACAGAGAAGTCGGACGTGTACTCCTTCGGAGTGGTTCTTCTAGAAGCATTGTGTGCGCGGCCTGCCATTGATCCGCAGATGCCGATGGACCAGATGAACTTGGCTGAGTGGGCCATGAATAGGAAGAGAAAGGGGATGTTGGAGAGGATCATTGATCCCAGCCTTGTTGGTCAAATCAACCTGGAGTCAATGAAGAAATTCGCGGGAGCAGCTGAGAAATGCTTGGCTGAGTATGGTGCTGATAGGCCTAGTATGGGAGATGTGCTGTGGAATCTGGAATATGCATTGCAGCTTCAAGAGGCTTCTTCTTCATCGCAAGGAAGGGCAGAGGATGAAAACAAGTGGTTTGCAGCTCCAAATTCCCCTGCTGTGCTTTCTCCAGCCAACTGTGATGTCCGCTCTGAATATGATTTAGATAGCTAAAATCAGTTAGGTTATGTAGTAGTTTCAAGCCAGCAGATGCTTCTTTGTATATATTAGAAGTTAGAACTGATCCCTAACTGTCTGACCATTAGTTACTTCGTTAGTTTATAGTGCAACGTCTTTGACCTTATTTTATTATGAGCTCACCTTTGGTTTTGTATGTTTTTTCTCTGCAGGTTTTGTTTCCTTTTCTGAAAACAAAAACCCCAAAATGTGTTATTATAATGATACATATTCATAGTAACAACTAATTATTCACTTATTCAGTTATTATAATCATGTTAATTTGAAAGTTTTGCTCCAACATAATTACCAACTTAAATCTTCTAATCCTAACTACAGCCATTCCACAGTTAACATTGTATATCAAGAAATTCTAGAATTAGCAGCAAGATGATAACTTTAATGTCAATTTTTAATGAGTAGAAAGATACAATTTCACGTTTAAAATTATTGAATATTAGCAAAACGAGTAGTTCTGTAGTTTTTCTATTTTGCAGGTGTTATATATGGAAAACTATAAGCTGATATCAGACTTACTTCCTGGGGCTAGAGAGTTGACTTGTAAATTGCTTATTTTGGATAAACATTGACCTCGAAAGGATACTCATACGACCCTTGCGGCCTTGCATATTTGTTTATACTCGTATAAATATCTCACACTTTTTACATAAGCACATATTTAAACATTCAAGTAACAATCCTATTTTGCTCACAAGTATGGGGATTGTAAGGTACAACACAGCTATTATCTAAAAGAGAACCCATAACAATGACAAAACGATTATCTTTTCCGCGCATGTATAATAGGCAAGTCATACAAGCCAGTTCAATAGAAGCACATGAATGTTTTGGAAATTCGTATTTACAACATTTTCCTTTTTGCTTGGAAATATTAAAATTGTACAGGTCTACAGGATAGTACTTTTTTGGATTCCTAGATTTTTTTTTCAATCAAAATATTAAAAATTAGCACAAATTAAACTAAAGCACTTTGAATCCTCCCTGAAAACATGTATCCGGTAACTCCGGTTTTGTCATTGTTTACAAAATATTTACAAGCAGATAACCATATATAGCAAATACCTATTTCGCATATGCTCTATTCTATTAATAGTATAGATTGAATAGTTCTATAAACCCTGATTATGATAAGAGTCAGAACATATGAGCTCCATTATGTGGCAAACAAAGACAAGATCACCAGAGGTATACATGGTTTTGTAATCTTTCATGCGAAATGGAGTGATGATATGTGGTTATGGCTATTACCACTTCCCATCTCAATGATATGTAAATAATGTAATCATAAATTATGCAACCAAAGCAAATTTCAGAGCAATCACTTCTCTACATATAGGAGGCCTGAACAAAAATGCTTGCAGTTGACTTTGTGACAGAGACATTAAAACATCCAGTACGTAGTATTAGAATCTGAATTTCCTTTACACAGCCAGGAGTATACACTTTTCAAGGTAATTTGCTTGAAATATGTTAAAATGTGATTAGGAACAAAATCTGATGAACCCTGAGGTATAAAACCATCCATAAGAATTAACAGGTACATCCCCTAAAGATCAATTTTAGGTGTCAAAAAACTAGAAAGCCCAATCACTACTTTCCTCCTATTTAAGATACAAAGGACCGAATTGGATGTTCATAAATCCACCCTCAGCTTCTTGCTACCATCAGAATTCCCATCAGGCAGGACAAATCCATCCCCGTCATCATCAAGCACTTCCACATTTCTCTCACCCTTTTCACTGCAATTGCCTGTCAACTTCCTTTTCTTTCCGGAAGGAAGAATTTTCAAGTCGTCATCATCAGCCTCATTGGTTTCCAGAGGTACAGCAGTTTGACTTGTGGATGAGCTTGCACCATTGCCAAGCGGTGTCTCAGTTTCATTTTTGGTGGTCAAATGTGGTGTCCATCCAGATAAAATCATGCCATCAGGTTCCTTCTCCTCATCAAACTCTTCCCTTAAATATTGAAAGAGATAAAATATCACTACAGTAGGAAACATCAAGATAAAAAACCAAGTACAGATAAGAGTCATAGATAAAGCTAATTTATAAATAAATAAAACATCACTCGCTTAGGGTCTGTTTGGAACAAAAAATATGCCAAGGAAAATATAAAAACTTGGCTCAAAGTTAATTAAATAAGTTTTAGATATTTGTTCAAAATCATTCTTTCTATATACTATTATTCCATAAAGGCTAATTGTTATTTTGTGTATTACAGAGAGGTAAGTAATCTAAACACGTGTAACATTTTAAAACTATTTAATCAAGTTTTAGTTTTCTTCATATTTTCCATGGCAAATTAAGTGTAACACAAAAAACCATTTCTCATTAGATTAAACATTCTTTCTTCCCTTTCCCCTACCACTTTCAAGGTTCCAAGCTAAAATCTTAAGGGGTAAAATGCAACTGAATGTTTTACAAAGACGAGGATAATGCCTTTTACATTTGTTCAATCCACTAAAGTACGTATTATACCACAAGTAATTCAAAAATGAACAATCAAATAGTGAGCAACAAAAGCGCAACAAACCTATGCATGATATTGATCTTGCAGGTAAGCTCCTGTTGAAGATCCTCAACTGTAACACTCGATCCGCCAGTAATGGGAGATGGAAGCTCACATAGCACCTAAGAAAAAAAATGAGATAGAATCATTCCACTATGGAGGTACATAAAGAGAAATAAAGTAAAAAACTGTCATACTTTGTCGAGGTTTGCAGTGTAGTTAGCAACCATGTCTTCCTCAAGATCATCCCCCACTTCATAAAGAAGTGCTGCTCCTAGCATTATCAAAGGCAAATTCATCCCAAGTTTTGCTCTTACAATCTTTTCAACGAAATCCCTCAACTTCGTGGAGTGAGTGTTGATCTCCAGTGTTAAAGGCGTCTGTTAAAAGACGAGATTAATCAAAGTGAACTTAAAAATAAATTCACCAGTAACATTCCGAGATATTACCCAAAATAGGACTAAAACAGTTTGAAAATTCCAAAATAGGACTTCCATGTTTTTATTCCCGAAATAGGACTAATTACTGTCATGTTTTGATAGTACCAGACTTTAAACATGGCAGTATTTTCCATGTTTGGCATTAATTAGTCCTATTTTGTGAATAAAAACATGAGTCCTATTTTGGAATTTTCAAACTTTTTTAGTCCTATTTCGGGAACTTTCCCTAACATTCCATAAACAAATAAACAAAAGGACTGCATGCTTGAACATGAAGTTTGTACCTCAGAACACACATAGCAGGACTTGTTGGGCTCAAATGGCTCAATTGGCATCAGAATCATCTTTCTGGAAGGATGTTCAAGACAATAGGTCATCCTGCATATATTAGAACAGCAGCACTCAAGAAGCAATACTATTATGTCACTAAACTAACAGTCTAGCAGATCTGGAAAGGCTAGGCAAAGTTTATTTCACTGAAAATGCAATCACTGCATCAGTTGAATGTCCTTACATGAAAAGCGTTTGTTCACATCCATTTCAACAAAACAAGTCAAAAGCTACTAACTCTGCTGATAATCAGAATATTAGAATAAGGCCATTATGGCTACAAGAAGCAGCATAAACTAGTCGATCTCGTGTATACTAGGCAATGTTTTCTGCTGAATAAAGAAAGAGTAACAATTAAGATGATCTTTTATAGGAACATGATCCAATGAATCACTTACCAAAATACAACTTAAGATATTTGATATACATACCGATAGTTCTTCAAATCATTCTGCAGCACCTTAATAGCCTCGATCACAATCAACCCAGAAATAATAGCATTTGTTGTAGCAACAGCATGCACAATATTCCCAGCAATACCTTTAGTTTCAAAAAGGCTATGCGACGGGATACCAAATGATGTTGCCCTAATATTAGCAGCAGCAGTTATAAATTCCACAGCTAATTGATCATCTTTGTCAAAATTCAAGTTACCAATATCCTGAAGAGATTGGATTGAGGATAATAATGATAAGCATGCACTGCATAACTAAGTAAGTGCCAAACTACATCAAATGTATTTACACAAGAACAAACATAAAACTGAGGGTTCATGTCAAACCTTCATCCTTTCTGAGTAAAAAAGCTTTAGTGCTTCTAGAAATACTAAAGTGTTTTCTTTCAGGCTCCAAAGCTCTTGAGGATTTTTAAAACCCAGTTGAGTCATTGCAGAAACTGAAGAGGGATCATTTGTTTTAGAATTTCTATTTCCATTCAGTTGAATCTCTTCAGATGAAAATACATCTTTAATGTGTATAGGCCTAGGCTTGTTGCGATTCTTCCATGTTTCTTCATTCGATAGTGCTACCTCAATGTTATAGCCAAAAACATGATCATATATTCTCCTCCCATAATCTTCTATTTCTTCTCCTTCTCTACGCTCAAAAACATCATCTGCATTCTCTGATGAACTAGAAGTGTCATTAGAATGGACATTAAGATCATTTGCCTGATTCTGGTCCCCAAAAAGCTTTGCAAAAAGAAGGTCTTTTGCCCATACAACACAGTGAACAAACTGAAAATGTCAGAAACTGTGTCAAAGAAAATTCATAAAAGGACAAGTCATATATAATAATGCCATGGAAACTTTATGTTAAGATCAAGCTACTAGACATTCAACAGAAAATAGTAATAATGTTAGTAACAGAACAAGTCCAAAACTATTTCCAGATGGAATTATCATCATATAGAGTTTTTAACAAAAAATGATTTTCTCATCAGAACCCAATTTGTTAAGAACCGTTCTCTGTAGGCATAATATCCTCCATACCTTTGAAGGAGTACTTGTAATAGTACACACAGGGTAACTCTTGGGAGCTGGTTTAGGCTGGCATTCATAGCATTCAGTTTTTCCCTTCACATGCACAGTAACCTGTGAGGAACGACAGGCAAAACAAAATGCACTTTAGTATATTATTACATAAGCCAATACACATATTCACTTGTGTTATTTCACTGAGTTTTGATAGGCTTATAACTTCTAATGAATAAGTTCTTAGCATAATTCCACAAGTTAGTTCATCAAGCTTAAAGGTATACTGAAACCAGTTTTAAAAGAACAGATGCTTCAAAGAAGTCTTTAGCTTATGTTCTTTTAGGGCATTAGATCCTTAAAGGAAGTCTGTAGCTTATTTAAAAGTGCTAACTGGAAAGCATAATCTCCGAAGTACTTTAACCGAGTTATCAGATCGGGTTCACAAAAATCACAAAAAGTTTCCCTATTTACACTCAAAAATTCCATCCTATCCCGTTTAAAGAGTTATGAGTGTCATGCATAAAACTCAAGAATTTGATGCAGCTCGCATATAGACAGATTAAAAATAAGTTACCAAATTATGAAACAAAATAGATCCATATATAAGGGAAAAACCTGTCCAAGGAATCCAGTTGTTCCACTCTCAACCAATGGAATGCCTGTTGCCAGGCAAAGGCGGTTCACATGTCGCCTAGCATCTAAATTGTCAAGCCCATTAAGAACAACATTGAATTGCTTAAAGAAATCCACATTGAAGTCGGGGTCTTTAACATTTGCATGGTAGGGTGTGATTTTTATTCCAGGCCTAAACTTTAAGACGGCCTCCCTAGCAACCTGGTAGAATTTTGAAAAACCATTACGGGAATAAATCAAATTCACAAAGTAAGACATGAACTAAGAAACTTACTTTAGCCTTCGATTGCCCAACATGAGATTGTCTGAACAAAAACTGTCTGTTCAAGTTACTCACTTCTATGGTGTCCATGTCAATCTGCAAAATAGTACAAGAAGCAATACAAAATTAAGCACTTGAGATATAGTAAAGAAAAAAATTAAAAAAACAAACTGAAGGCAAGGAGAAGAAAGAAATCATCAAATTGTTTATATCACATGCACTGTAGTGTAAATAATTTTCTAACACATACATGCATGCATATGTGTGTGTGTCGTGTTCATGTGTGATCTTTGAAATTGAAATCTCCATGGGTATCTACACATTTAATTCTCAAAGAGAGTATGACTAATTGACAATGACCCTAAATCTCATTGCAAATGCTCTAGCTTCATGAAACTACTCCAGTATCATAATTGTCATTAGTCAATAAGTACTGATATAGTGGAGTAAAACCTGTTTTTCCTACAAATATGTAGTTTCACTAGTTTTCAGTACAAAATTTTAAATTTAACTTAATCCCCTAACTCTCGCGTAACTACCATTCAAAACATATAGCTGATAGAATCTTTAGATGTAACTTGCAGCATTTTAGGTTATTGAATCTCTTCAATTTATCAAAGGATCATCTAGAAAATGCCACAACTGAGTTTAGTCAACGAACGAACACTAGCAAATCTCAATACATAATAAGAACCCAAAGTCATAAAACCTAAAATTGCACCCGAATCAGAGTGACAGTTCAACTCACTATGTGAATGTCTTGAAAGCCAGAAAGGGCAAGGGTTTTAAGAAGTTCACAGCCAATACCACCTGCACCAACCATGAGTACTTTGGCACCCTAGATACAGTAAAAAACAGTGACATCAGTTGGTAGAGAAATCCATGTCCTGTCTGGCTCAGTGAACGAGCTTAGCAGACTCAAACAGTGTCATATTTACCTTGATTGCAGAAATCTGGTCGTCCGAAGCCATGTGGCGTACTACAGCATAAACAAAAGGGGGGAATTCTTGAAGATTTAAAGAGAAGGCGCCATAAAAGAGTGATCTGGGGCTCTGAGCAGAAGCGGGATAACTGAGCGTAAGTCTTCGGTAAAAGGGACGGCCCCCTTTTTTTTTCTTTTCAAACTTCGTGGCTTGCTATGTAACTTCCCCGATGATCAATGGACAATGGGTAGACTTGACTTCCACTTTGTTAGATAATCCCTAATTAAATAAATAATTCCCAAAATATTCTTGAATTAAAAAATAATTCTCAAAATACTGTCGGAGTTAACTGTGTTTAAGGAAAGCCGCTACTTGAAGTGGCGGCTCTTCTCTTATAGTACAAAAGTCGTCATTTGAAGTGGCAGCTCTTCTCTTACAGTACAAAAGCTGTCACTTCAAGTGGCGGCTCTTCTCTTACAGTACAAAATCTGCCACTTGGAGTGCGTCTCTTCTCTTACAGTACCACACCGGCTTTTTCAACAAAAAACATAAAATCTACTTGATACTGTACAATCAACTCAAAAGCATCAAACATCGGCTATTGATAGTCAATATAGAGCACTAAAAACATATCTGAGACACACAACGAGTCAATGAACTACATTGGATTACAATACTACAAATATCACATAAAGTCGATAATTCGATCAGCTAGTTCATGCTTAACACAATAATGTAAAGTACAAATATCACAAGTCAACATGATCATTATCATAAAGCTCATGTGGTTGTGCTTGTGCCATGTACACAGATTGGTGGGAACACGGCCACAGTCTGGGACAGATATTCGGGGGTCCGCCTTAAGGATGCCTTGGTTGAGACAACATTTTACTGCTTTACCTGCTGATGGTGATGACGTTGTTGTGCAACATTATACGAGAGCCTACATATTGATGCTTATGGGAGCCTCTACATTTACGGATAAGAGCGGTAATGAGGTGCAAGTTCTTTACTTACCCCTTATGGAGACTTTTGATGTATCAGCGTTATATAATTGGGGAAGTGTGACTTTAGCATACCTATATCAGAAGTTGTGTCGGGGTTGCCATTATGGCGTGGCGAGATGGGTGATTTTTATTGCTCATACATCTATGGTCCAGGGAACACGTTCATATTGGTAGACCTGTCATACTGTAATATCATGGGATAGATGGTGATCCTCTTCATGATGCTTTGGATTTGCACGATCGATCTATACTTGGACTGCTCTGGATCAGGGTACTATCGAAATGCATTAGACGACATGTGTGATGATCAGGTATACCTTTTATATCATTAAGTATAACTACTTTTTGTACGTTTTTATAAACAATGATGTCATAATATTTTGTATTATAGACGACGTGGATGCCATACACATGAGATTCTAGGACAGTTGCCTCCTGTTGGCCGAGAGCACACTGAAACATGGCGAGCATGTGTGCCCTTGATTTGTTTTGATGTAGTGGAACATCACTTTCCTGATCACGTACTACGACAGTTCGGGTTACAACAGGGTATTCCCTTACCTTGTGATACTTCTGTGGACTTGCACAAGATCGACATACGAGGGAAGCACACCGAAGATTGGGGGATGCACTATATTCAGTATATCACCATGTAGGATGAGAGAGCGGCGTATATAGTGGACGGGATCCCATCAGTAGTCTCTGCATGTTATATCACAACATTACACGAGTATTCATCTCTCCCAGATTTCGTCTACCCACCGATCATTACAATCTAGCTCAGTCGTTCTTCATATAACGGTACACAATATATTCACATAAATTACTTTATTTATTTATTTATTTATTTATTTATTTATTTATTTATTTATTTATTTATTTATTTATTTATTTATTTATTTATTTATTTATTTATTTATTTATTTATTTATTTATTTATTTATTTATTTATTTATTTATTTATTTATTTATTTATTTATTTATTTATTTATTTATTTATTTATTTATTTATTTATTTATTTATTTATTTATTTATTTATTTATTTATTTATTTATTTATTTATTTATTTATTTATTTATTTATTTATTTATTTATTTATTTATTTATTTATTTATTTATTTATTTATTTATTTATTTATTTATTTATTTATTTATTTATTTATTTATTTATTTATTTATTTATTCATGTGTTTATCACTAATAATCATGCTTTCATTACAGACAGGGGCTTTGCATACTATCCGTGACAGAGCGACTGTTGTACTTGATGAGGGGCAAGATGTACAAGAATATCATGAGGCACTGTTGCACTCTGTGATGATGTATTGGGCCGAGTAGACCATGGATATGTGGCTGCCTCTCAGTATTCCACTGCATCTACATCCACATCAGGGTCTTCCCAGGCACAATGACGTGATAATGTGGTCCTTTAGCCTCGTAATCAACGCAGGCGCCCCCAATGTCAGGCACAACGACAACCACATGAGCTTTATGATGATGATTACGTTGACTTGTGATATTTGTACTTTACATTAATGTGTTAAACATGAACTAGCGGGCCGAATTATCAACTTTATGTGATGTTTCTAGTATTGTAATCCAATATAGTTCATTGACTCGTTTTGTATCTCAGATATGTTTTGTTTTTTAGTGCTCCATATTGACTATAATTTAATAAATAGTAGTTGTTTGATGTTTTTGAGTTGATATTACAATACTGAGTAGGTTTTTGTGTTTTTTCCGGTTGAATAAGCTGGTGTAGTATGTAAGAGAAGAGCCGCCACTTGAATTGGCGGCTCTTGTACTGTAAGAGAGGAGCCGCCACTGGTGGCTTTTGTACTATAAGAGAATAGTCGCCACTTCAAGTGGCGGCTCTTCTTAACCCCGATTAACTCTAGCAGTATTTCGGGAAATATTTTTAACCTAACAATATTTTAGGAATTATTTAATTAATTAGCATTATTACGGGAAAAAACTCATTTTTAACTTAATACATTTATCAAACACTACGGATTATTTTATCAAAGTACGCCATATAATTTTGGCGACTAGAATTAATGAATTGTCTAAAATTGTAGGGATCATCTTAGCTAATTTTGTATAATTATGTTTTTACTATACAGAAATTGCCCTAAATAGGAGTAAAATCATTTTGAAATTCCAAAATAGGACTTTCATGTTTTTATTCCCTAAATATGAATAGTTCTGCCAAGTTTCAAAAAAAATGTCATGTTTAAAGACTAGTAATGTCAAATTTGACAGAAATTTACTATGCTTATTATTATCAATTATGATAGATGTAGTTAAGTATTATTTTAATATAAATCAGATAATATTAATATTATTATTTATTTTCACAAAACTTGCTAAATTTATTGAATTCTAAATAGCATGACAATCCTTTTCATTAATTGATTGACATGTCTTCAAGAGTGCTCATAACATTACTGTGTAGAATCATTCCATTTTGGATCAAAGTTTTAATACCCGTCTTCCTCCAAAAAGCTTGAATCTCAAATCAAAAGGACCCCTACATTTCGACCCCACAAGGCATATCGAAGGTTATAAATGGCGGTGACTCAGTCAATCAAATGATGGTAGGTCTTGTACCGTGTGCTCTAGAGGTCCAGCCAAACACACAGAGTTGTATCCTTCACACGGTTGGGTTTCTATCCTTGGTCATTCCTCCAACCTTTTTCTTAATACGAAAAAGTGTCGCATAGAAACTATTTAGTCCATTAAATTAGCTAAATTATCAGTATTCTCAGGAAACTTGATTCTTGTACGATTTAGGACACACACATATAAATATGTATACACAGCGCGCATACCCGCACAGGTAACTCAGCTGGTTGAGTGATGGTAAAGTTAAAAGAATGATCAAGGATCGATACCCACACTGGCCGTGTGAAGGTTACATCTACTGCGTGATGGACTGGACCTCTAGTGCGCACTGGCACAATGGCTATCACCATTGGGCCAACTTAATCGTCGTGACTTACAAACTCCCAAAAGTCTTGTTGGGTTGGGGCGTGAATGCCATTGGGGTTGGGGATTCAACCTTGGGAATAATGTATACACAACGCACGCACTCACATATATTATGTAATATAAAGTGTTTCATTTCTTTATTTTGTCTTACGAGAATTATGAAACTTTTCGTACAAAATAAGCCGGCCTCACATAATTGAATTTAAGAGCCAATTTATTTTCTGAATTTCTTACGCTACAAGTTACAATTACTATTTTTTTTGAAAGAAAATTACATTTATACTATAAATACATAGTACTTTTTCCGGTCAATAAAAGAAAATTATATACACCAAATCCAAGTCTTAGTTCAATAAAATATTTTGATAACGCAACCAAAAGGAAAAGAAATTAAAGACAAGTTAAAAAGATAAGCTATGATAAAAAAAATGATAATATAAAAAGAGATGTATATACATAAATATGATAAAATAAAAAGGATATATATATATATATATATATATATATATATATAGAGCGGATCAGGTGAGAAGTGCTCTTAGGCTGAGAACCGCAAAGTTAAACTTATAGACTAAATATAGGAACTTTTAACCAATAAATCATACCTCATAAAGCTCTCCATAATAATTATGAAAATGCCACCCCGTAAAAAAAATCCAGGTTTCCGTAATTATTTTTTTTTGCGGTGGCATTTTTCGTAATTATATATATATATATATATATATATATATATATATATATATATATACACACACACACACACACAGGAATATTCCTGTCCGGAAATTCCGGACAGGAGCCCTCGTCCGGCCTCTTCCATTTGGGGGCCTTCCCGGTGGTATTTTTTTTCTCAAATGTTTTGTGTATGTTCCTCATCAAGTCTAGTTCATCCATACCAAATTTCAGCAAAAAATTCAACCGGGAAGGTCGTCAAATGATTTTTGCAAGTTAACTGGTCCGGAATATGTATTATATATATATATATATATATATATATATATATATATATATATATAGAGAGAGAGAGAGAGAGAGAGAGAGAGAGAGGAAAATGTTCATGTAAGGTACGCCTAAAAGTAACAATTTTAGGCCTCTTTCATTTGAGTTGTTTCCGGGTCGAATTTTTTGATGACATTTTGTGAGCATGTTCTCCATGAAGTTTATATTATGTCCACCAAATTTTAGATTAAATATCAATTGGAAAGTTAGTTAAATAAATTTTTGAAAATTGCACAGTTTTTTAGGCCTAAAAAATACAGTTTTTTTCAATAATTTATTTAACTATCTTCCCGTTTGAATTTTAATATGAAATTTGGTGGACATAATCTACACTTCATGGAGAATATGCTCACAAAATTTTATCAAAAAACTCGACCCGGAAGCAGATCAAGTGAAAGAGGCCTAAGAATTCTAACTTTTAGCATTAATTGATTTCCAATATGAAGTTAATGCAACATATTGTATTTCCTTTTGTATATTGACCAAGGTTTTATTGTTAAGCTTACTATCCGTATTAAATTTGACACTTTCTTCTTCAATTGTGTCAGCCATTTTCTTTAATGAAGTTCGGTTCATAAGTTATTTTGCAGTGAAATAAATATTGCATGTAGTTGCTGATGTAGTGAACTAGTACTGCATACACTAGCTGATGTAATGCATGAAGCTCTAATGTTAGTGCAATGAAATGTAATAAAAAATGCACTTTGCATAATATTATTTTATTTTGCAGGGGTATTGCATAGAAACACATACTGCATATTGTGACTAATGTACTACACGAAGGTATGAAACTAGAATATTACATTTTGTAACTCGACAGTGCAAGTTGCAACATGATAGGATATTTTAGCACTGTGGTGTTATTGTAAAATATGATTTATAATAAGGGGTGTAGTAGAAGAAGTTCCATTAATATTACTCTTTAAAATGTGGTAGAAAAAAATATTACTCCCTCCATCCCCTTTTAAATGTCCCATTTTATCATATTGGGATGTCCCTATTTAAATGTCTCATACCTTATTTAGTAAAGTTTGTGTGGCTCAAAATCATTCTTACTTTATTCTTACTTTATCAATTAATATCAACCACACAAACTCACTTTTCTTAAAACTCGTGCCACCCTCCTCCGGGACATTTAAAAGGGGACGGAGGTAGTACTTAATAACTATTAGTGACTATAATTACTACGATATAAATTTGAACACAACTATAATCACCAATAGTTACTAAGCCTCGGTGTAGTACTACAACGTAAATGTTCATGTTCTAATGCAAACTAAGATTTGTTTTATGCAGTAAGACAAATACAGATATGAATGTGTGTTATTTTATTTTTGGGCTTCTAGTAGTGCACCTTGAGATGAAATTAGTGCACATATTTGATGTTACTCCCTCCGTCCCTGAAAATACTTTCAACTTTCCCTTTTCGTCCGTCCCAAAAAGAACTTCACTTTCCCTTTTTGACAAAGAATTTGTGATTCATAGCATTTCTCTCTCCTCTCCACAACTCTCCACCACACAATTTCTACTTTCTTAATCCGCGTGCCACTTTATTTTGGAAGTAAATTCAGGGACGGAGGTAGTATGTTTTAATGCACATAAGTGTTTGGTTAAGATCCTATCAGCCATTTTTTGGCTGATTTGACCAATATTTGGCTTTTTGACCAAATCAATCGGCAAATAAAGTGTTTGATTAAATAGTTTTCTTGTTTGGCTTTTTATCCCAAACAGCCAAAATATGACATGCTAATATGCTATCAAACCCAGCGTTTAGGAACAGCTGTTTCTTGATCTTTATTATTTTCCGTTAGTGCCCAGGCTTCCTTTACCGCATCTACCTCCCACACAAAAACCATAGAAGTCTAATAAATGTTCCAACCAAGAGAAAAAATAGGAACGCACTAACGCAGGGACCAAAAATATTTTTTACTTTTTTTGTGGCAGCCCGGCAGGGAAAGTTATTTGAAAGAGGAAGATTTGTGTCTTTAATAAAATATAGTCAAAAATAATTAAAATACCCCAAACTTTATATAAAATGTTGTTTTAACACCATGATCGTGTATTATTTATTTCAAAAATGTAAATTTGTGGTGTTAATTGCATAATTTAAAATAGCAAATTGAAAACGTTGCAATTACATAGAGTGGGGGGTGATAATATTTATTTTACAATTAAAGTTTAGAATGTTATTTGTATCTACATGAGTGCTAAAATATTTTAAATTACGAAATTAACACAAAAAATTAACATTTTTGAAAGAAATAATCCATGACCATGGTGCTAAAATAACTTTTTTATATAAAGTTTGGAGTGCTTACCTCACACCCCTTCAAAGTTTGGGGTATTTTATCTAATTTTCCCTAAAATATACTATCGTACTATGTACATTTTTATGTTATAATCATAACAGCAATAGTAATATTAATAATAATAATAATAATAATAATAGTATATATACAATTCGAGAAAGACCGATAAAGAATGTCTCCAGGGATGTAAAACAAATTTTACATTTTTAGATAAAAAATGGTTTAGGCAATTGTATGGATTTCGTGAATTAAAAATTTATTAATGTCCTTAATAGTCACTTGACAAGTTATCAGCTGATTGAAAACAGTCATTTAACCAAACACCGTTTTAAAAACTGCTAATAGTATCAGCTAATCAAAACCGCCAACAAAATCCGCCGTTATTGATCAGCCAACACAATGAGCACTACCAAAAAGAAGGCGCTATAGGGTCAGATTTTGGCACGAACGTCTTCATTAAAATCCCAGACTAACGGGCTTGGCTCGGTTTTGGCACGGATACGAAATCCGTCCCACCTGGCTCGTGCCAAATGATTTGGCACGGTAACAACCGTCCGTGCCAAACCTTGGCTCGGATATGGGCTCGGAAATAGCCGGCCCAAAAGTGCTTAATAATTCAAGAAATTTTGGCTCAGATAACATTTGGCACGGATTTTGGCCCGGGTACCACCGGGTCTGGCAAATCCATACCCGGTTACCTTGGCACGGAAAAATTCCAGCCAACGTTTCTCAGCCACTTTCGTGCCAATAAATTAATTTTTATTTATAAATATCAAAACTTTGGTTCGGATATATCCGTGCCAAAATTAAAATAACAAAAAATTGTACACCGTACATATGTACGGTAAATCATACATATGTACGGTGTACATTTTTTTCCCAGATTAAATAACACAACATTGAAGAGTAATATAAGAACAACCCATGCAAAAAAGTGCAAATTAAAGAAAGTGAAATAAACAGTACAACAGTCCAGGCAGATAAACCACTGCCAAATATGAAGTCAAAATAGCAAATAAATTGCCAGAAGATGTCCAGAAGTTATAATAAAATTAAAATTGTTTGTTACACAAAGATGTCTTCCAGACGCACTTCAGTCTTCTGCTGCTGCGCAAATCGGGCTTGCAGCTGGTCCTTGATGCGGGAATCAATTTCCTGTCGAGTCGGCCCTGATATTCGGCTGGAACATTCAACGTCGGTTAGAGATGATGTTGTTGAGGACAAGAGGATTGCTACAAACATATGCATACAATATTAATCTGTATATGGAAACAAAAAAAAAACAGAAAGACTGAAACATTTTACCTTCTCATTTCAAATGGTGAAATCAAGATCTTTTGTTGTACAAATTCATCACGGGCAGAAGACTCAAAATCATTTCCATGTTCGGAGGCGAATTTGGAATGGACAGATTCAGGTGAATCAACAAGAGGAGAGTTTTGCTCATTACGGCTAGGGAAAAAGCTTACTCCATCGTGGCCACCACGACCACGTCCTCGGCCAGAAGAGAAGGAACCGAAGCCCCCCTACCACCTGACATCTTTATATAATATAAAGTAACAGTCGCTGCACCACAATTGGAGGGAAAAATCCCGCCCAAACTGAGGTTAGAATACGAATTTAATCTAAAAAGTAAATTTGGTAATGATTAGATTAGGTGTACGTATTAATTGAATGGGCAACAATTTGGCCATAATCTTGCCATATTTATTTCACCATACATAATAAGGAATCAATTAGGGGGAAATGGTAATTGAATTGCAATATAAAATTGTAACCATATTCAGTATTCATGTAACGTATATAGAAATGGTAATTTTTCTTACTACAATTATTTTAACATGTAGTTTACATGCAACGTATGTAGAAGTTTTTTTAAAAAAAATTGAAATTGTTTTCCTTACTATACATATATCTTTATATTATATTATATTATATTATATTATATTATATATATTATATTATATATCTTTTCTTTATATAATATAAAGTAACAGTCTTTGCACAATTATTGGAGGGAAAATTCTCGCCCATTCCCGCCTAAAAAGAGGACAAAAAATGTAAATTGGATTGCCTTAGCTAGAAACCACTAAAGTTACACACTTACACATACGTACCAAATTAGTCATTACCAAATTTACAAGATTGAGTGAAATCATTTATAATTTATAAATTGTCATCATTTATTTCTAAACTAACAAATTAAATGGCTAACATGTAATTTAAACACTAAATATTGATACGTAGTATCTACGGAGTATTATTTTAATCATTAAACGTAGATAGTTTTTGAAAGCTAGCTATAATGACCATGTGGTATAATTTAACTTCCATTTTGAGATTTTATTTATATACGGCATCTATTTTTCTTAATGAATGTAAAAAGATTTCAAATAAAATGAATGAAATAATAATAATAATAATAATAATGATGATGATGAAGATGATGATGATGATGATGATGATGATGATGATGATGATGATAAAAATAATAATAGTAATAATAATAATGGTAATGATGGTAATTATAATAATACTCTGTAGTAATAATAATAACTATAATAATAATAATAATAAAATTAATAAATTATGTCTTTATTTTTCTTATTGAGAAAAATAAAGACACAATTTATCAATTTTGATTTGATCGGCATTTTCTGATCT
Organism: Cuscuta epithymum; assembly: GCA_945859915.1. Classification (NCBI taxonomy): domain Eukaryota; kingdom Viridiplantae; phylum Streptophyta; class Magnoliopsida; order Solanales; family Convolvulaceae; genus Cuscuta; species Cuscuta epithymum. The sequence continues at coordinate 4,816,117 of CAMAPF010000938.1, forward strand.
GAATATTTATAATCTGATCGAATTTTTTCTTATCTGATTTGATTAGATCTGAGTAAAAAAGGAATAAGCAACAAGTAATACGATTATACGAATAAGATTGACAGAACAGATTCTAAGTTATATGAGGAAAAAGGATCCTTTATAGTAGCTTTAATCAATTCAGTCAGAAAAGTAACTTTAGTAATTCAGCGCTACTAATTAAAACTTATGTGTTTAGGGGATATTGGCTGATAAGACCGATAAACCGAAAGGATCATTGGGACTAACTCAAACTAATACCCATTTAATACTCTCAATCCCTATGTCGGTTATTTTATGAACACTTATGGATAATCCCAATTATTAACGTTCTTCTAATATTAATTTGAAGTATCAGTAATTCTAATCTTTATACTACTTATAAAGTAGCAAATTTGCTACAACTTTTGGCTCAGCTCTATTTTTACCACCATAAAATATATACAAATGGTAATTACTTTGCATTAGATAGGAGATACTCTCGGTAGAATCATTAATGTATTTTTATACTAAATTAACTTATGTGCATACTATGTTTAATTAGTTAATTTCCTTCCACAGAAATCAGTTTGCTCTCAATTTTGTACATGTGATCGATGTCAAATTCTAATTTAATCAACTGATTAAGAATACCAGGCCACAATTATTGCTTCTTCATAACTAATTTATGTATAATAATATAAGGATATAAGTCATATAACAAACGTTATTGCTCTCTTATTTTCCCTTAATTATGAAGTAGTAATATAATTAGTACTTTTAAAATATTGACAAATTGTAATAAATAATAATATACTCTTACCATATATACTTTCAAAACTAGCTTGGTAAATCAGGTAGAGTGTGTCTCTATCCTTATTTAAAGTGTCAATGACATTGTTGAAAAACACTTATCAAAAACTAATAAGACTATGAAAAGAAGCAGTAAGAAATGTCATGAATGTATTATTTGTGTTTATCTTGCTCACTTCGCATCTGCACCGTGTATATTGTAGTATTGGATATGCTATTAGGAACACTAATTACATGCCTTGAAATTACTACAGAATAATAAATTCGACGGTGACGGTAATGACCACAAGTTTACTCCTACTACTTTCATTTTTTATAGAACAACCACTAGCTACTTTTGTTAACAGATCAAATTTTCAATTAGTTTATGTGTAAACTTAATTTGTATTCGTTCTGTCAATTTATTTATTTCTCTACGATCCAACAACATCAATATTTTTACCATCATATATTTTGTAACTGAATCCTTACTTTTACTATTAAAATTCATCAATTTTTTATAATAACTGTTTATGGACAATTATGACATAAAACCTCATACATTCTGATGTAAAATAACTAAATTTGGACTTTATTTTGTTATTATTTTGGACATATTTTTGCCAAAATAAAAGAAAGATATAAAAAGATCCTGGATTTTTATATAAACAGTTTTATATTTATGACATCAAATATCCAAAAAATGACTGGATTGTTTGGAAATTTATATATGACATATTGATGTCACAAGAAAAATCATAAAAATAATGATCCTGGATTTTTTTATAAAACAAAGTAGTAAAATTGTAATAATAATTTGCTTCATTATTTCCCCACCGAAAGTAAAATTTCTTTTCTCATTAATTTTGTAAGAAGTCCGATCCTTTCTTTCAGCTGTTCTATTTATATTTATGTTATAATATAAAGTAATAAAGCTGTAATAATTTTTGTCTCAAATGTTCACGCCTCATGATAAGTGTCACCTTAAAGAGAAAGGTTAAAGTTCTAATCGAGTAACAAATTATCATTAACTTCCACGCATGATTTTGATTTTTATCTCTATAAATTGATAACATTTACTTCACATATGGTCATTGTTAAAATTAGTTGTAATTAAAAATAATGCTAATAATAATTCAACTTTGGTAAAAAGCCTTTTCTCATATGTACTATTTGTTTTTATATCTTTGTAAAAATAATATAAAGTACAATAAAGTTACCAATTTTTCTCCAATATTGTTGCCTCATAGTGGGGCCTAAAATAATGGAATATTAGTTCTTACTACCTTCATTTCACTACCATTGAGACACAAATAGATGTTGAAAAGTAAGTTTATGTAATTAATATTGAACTGATAAAATAAGAATAATTTAAAACCATACAATTTATTAATTTTGATATTAGGCAATTTTAGTAGAACGAATCGAAAAGAAAAATTGAGACGACTTTAATTTACGAGACCTTCTAATAGTTACATTATGTTTAATTCCCATCATCACATACATATAGTTTATTATATTACACCTTATTATTTATTTTAATTTTTACTTCCAATTTTCCATACAAACCAAAATTTATTTTCTTACAGCTATATTATATAATGAAAGCTACAGCATGTAAATTCTATTGTCTTTTTTTATTTGATAAAAATATACATTATATATAATCTAATAAAATAAAATTTTACATTAACTTTTATACTATTCTAGATACACCCCGTGCATCGCACGGGTACTTTGTCTAGTTCTATTGACATGTAGTGCCATATTACAGAAAAGGCAATAAGAATATACACAGTATGACATTGCAACACATTTGATTGACATACATAGTAAATAAGAGTCAAGTAATCGAAAAAAAAATAGTATGTATACGATTGAAGACAAGTGCATGCATATTACATAAGATTCAAGTATGTTAAAGGTAGCTACAACAATTTTTTAGACAAGTACAAAGAAAAAAGGGGGACTGTCCGAAATTAAAGACATATGCCCAATATAAAAAAGATTTCATGCAATCATATTTTCGGCATACTAATTTACTTTTATCAACATCAATATTTCGAAATTGGAGACATATACCCAATTAATTTACTAATATCAATATCAATATTCTTAATAATGTCACTTACTTTTCTTAAAAAGTCCATAAACTAATTGTTAAAGTAATGGGATACAATAAGTATGCTGGAAACAGGGCAGCCCATAAGACCTGCAAACAGGGCAGGTCTTTAGCCAAAATGCATTTGACTTTTCCATACAAACAGGGCAGTCCATAAGACCTGCAGTACCCCATCCAGAGAGCATACCGTATGCTGGAAACTCACTAATTGTCCACATAATCGCATCTTTCATATTAAATATTTGATTCCTTGAAACATCGTATGTAGGAACACCAACCTCCCATAACTATTTCAGCTCTTCGATCAATGGCTGCAAGTACACATCAATTCTTTTTTTTTTGGATTACCAGGACCTGGGCACATTAATGATAAAAACATAAAATGATTTTTCATACACATGTTCGGGGGGAAATTATAGGGTGTAATGATAATTGGCCAACATGAGGCCAGGACTGGCCTCCAAATTGGCCGTACAGAGCAAAACCATCAGCACATAACTCAAGTCTCACGTTGCGTGGCTCTAAAGCAAATTGAGGATAGCATCGGTCAAAATGCTTCCACGCCGCAGAATCTGGTGAATGACACATTAACCCTTCTTCAGTGTCATGCTCTACATCCCACGTCATGTGTTTAGCGGTAGCGCTCGAGGTATATAATCTTTGCAATCGTGGTGCTAAAGAAAAATATATCAACTTAGATGCTGCAGATCTTTTTCGTGGTTTTCAAGTCATACCTGATATAGGCTTCTACCTATCTGCATTACAAAACTTACACCGGATCAGTGTTCGTCGTTCTTCCAAAACAACATACATCCTGCAGGGCATGCGTGGATTTTTATAATAGGGAGACCTAACTCCAAAACAAACTTTTTCATGTTGTAGTAAGTATAGGGAAGACTATGGTCATGAGGTAACATACTACCAACTGAGTCTAATATTTTGGACATGCAGCTCTCAGAGAGGTTATATTCCGACTTTATGTTAAGAAATTCAGAAACTGATGATATTGCAAATGATCGTAACAGTCAGAATATAAAGGCTGATCCGCACTTTTGAGCACATCTTGAAATCTAGTGCCTAACACATCCACATCATAAAATGATGAACTTTGCCCTTCGTTCACATTACAGTGTGCGCTGAAATCACTATATGTGTGGATATTGGGAAATGTAGAAGGACCAACAAAATCATAAAACATTTTTTGCTCCCATGCCATTTCTTCATAATTTCCCCAATTAGCCATCTCATCGGGAACATGCCTTGATGTTCCTACGTTTTGGGGGAAACAAACATGACTCAATTGGTTCTCCTAGAGAAGTCCTGTTGTAATAGTCCTCAACAAAACCATTCGTATATAAATGCCATCAAACATCCCCACCTTCAACAAATTTGTTATTTTTACAATCTGTACAAGGACATCTTATTTTACTTCCATCCATGTACCGTGTTTGCCCTTGTGCAAATTTAATAAATTCGTTAACTCCACCAGTGAACACTTTTCTCAATCCTCTACCATTTTGCTTGTAGCAGTTATACATCCAACTTCTAGTTTGCCTATACATTGTGTCTGAATATTAAAAAATAGATATATTACCCAAAATGGGACTAAAAAAGTTTGGAAATTCCAAAATAGGACTTCCATGTTTTTATTCCCAAAATAGGACTAATTACTGTCATGTTTTGGCAGTACCAGACTTCAAACGTGGCAGTATTTTCCAAATTTGGCAGTAATTAGTCCTATTTTGGGAATAAAAACATGGCAGTCCTATTTTGGAATTTTCAAACTTTTTTAGTCCCATTTCGGGAACTTTCCCTAAAAAATATCTTAATAATTTTATTTTGACAGTATATCTTAACGAAATTAATTTATTAAATTTACAAGTTAATGACTCAGGTTTTAAAGCTAACACTAAAATGCAATCAATATAATTAAGACAAATGATATTGATAACAACTCATAATATAGATGAAATTAATTTAAAAGCACAATGGTCGAAATTTACATACCTTACAATGACAATACTTTTTGTAAGAAATCTAAATCGAAAACCTCCAGATAGCAAGTAATATAACTTCCAACTTCTATCCAGAATTCATCATAGACAAAGATAAAAGGCATAATTTTCTGAGATGTAATTTGTTTCACACCAAATATGATGTATTTGTAAATCTATTAGGCACAGAATTTGGCACGGAAATACACTATCAAAAAAACAACCAACGTATGTGTTTGGCTCGGTTATTGGCACAGAATTATATTTGTTTGAAAAACTGGTCACGGCGACGGAATTTGGGACGACTAAATGTCGACCAAAATAACGAATATATTTTGGCACGGAATTAGGGTCCGACGCATGCCAGCCAAATTAATGGCTAGATTTTGGTTCGGATATTAGGACGGATAGGGTGTTAGCTGATTATGGTACGGTCCTGTCTCGGACTTTGGCACGGCATAACTTGTCACTGAATATTCTGTGCCATATTACAAGTGAAAACCGTCCAACTGTGGTTCGGGTTATGTTCTCAGCCAAATAATGACGGAATTTGCGTCAGACATTCACGCGGGCCAACTTCTTTTCCTGTTTTTCGGTCTTGGCACGGATTTTGGCGTGAAATATCTCAACCAAACAATTAGGCACAGATATATCCGTGCCAGATCCGAAATAAATCGAGTACTTGGCCTTTCCGAGCCCTAATCCGCGCCAATTGTGACTAGGAATTTTTCCGTGCCTATTTCCGTGTCTATAACGAGTTTTTTTGGTAGTGGAGCCAACGGCCAACAGCCAACAGCCAATTGCCAAACACCCTCATTACCTTTGTGAGTTTGCTTTTCAATTAAGCCATTTTTTTTTAAATCTCTCTTTCTTAATTAGGCTTCAAATCATTTAATGCATGAAATGAAGTTCAAAATTCTTGTCTTGAGATATAACGTGCACTATCACCTTCCTTTTATGTTGTATTTTTCTTTTTCCTGATAAGCCCTTCACATCAATTACTCCATAATTACTATGAGTTAATAATGGGTTCTTTCCTATTTTACAGTGCATACGAAAGATATTCTATGTGCCACACGATTGAGGTATTAAATGATTAAGATTGCTTCTCATTTCTCACCTAAACATGTCTTCTTACTTGAACTCAACCATATATATAAGGATAAATAAAAAAAGAAAAGAAAGATATGGGGAAAACGATGATAAGAGATCTCTCCTCCACACGAATACCTGTCCTCCACTTTATTCTCTCCAAAGTCATACCCCCATCTAATTCAAAAAGATAATTATGAACATGTACTTTATCTCTACTAATCATGTTATATGTAAGAAATATTTTAATCTTATGGTAAATGAGAACTGCAACAATTGCTCCATATTTATGAATCTTATCAGAAATGAGAATTGTTACAATTGCACCATATTTAGGAGAAGAGAGCTGTTTAATATACACATTTTGCGTACGTGTTTTGCATGCTTTCTATGTAAAAAAAACAAATACTGAAAAAAATATGTACAAAAAAATAAAGGGTGTATCAAAAAATTATACAAAAAAGTGTACAAACAGATTTTCCTTGGGAGAAATGGCTGAAAATGTCGTTCTAAACATTTTATTATAAATTTTTACTGATGTAAAATCAGAGTCTCAAATAAAAATTGTACTAGGTAGTAGGTAACTAGGATTCATAACTTCAAACAAATTAAAGCAATAATCAAAGTTTATAGTTGCATGTTAAGATCCCTATCGGGCCTAATTTACCTAATTTGCAAACCAAATTAATCTTAAATACATTAATCAATCAGTGTATCTGTAAATATGTAATGTGGCCTAAATTTTCAGCTTGAACAAACAAAAAGAAAGGTGTTTCATTTCTAACGTTGGCTTGCGTCATTGAAGAACCAACGCAATATAAGTAGGCTCATTAGGATTCAGGACTCCATGCACCGTTTCTCATGTATCAAGCGCACCCAATGCATTTTAAACAGTATTTTTTTGGCAAAACATTTTAAACAGAATTATTGATTGGAATGTGAAGTTTGTTATGATAATTAACTATAATCAATGACATTGATTCAAATGTAATGTGGAATCACAATTTTACAGTTGTAGAATCATCAACTGGATGCCAAACCCGATTCGAGACCCACATTGAATCCGCTTTTACAGCCCACCCGTCTTGATTTCGATGCCAGCTATAGTATGCGTGAGTCCGGTTCTTGATCTCAAGAGTGGCATGTCCAAAACTTGCCTCCCGAAAAGCCGAATACTCTGGCTGTGGTTCACTCATGCTGCAACCCCCAAAACAATCAATAAGTTTATTAAATTGGACTAAACTCGTCCAACAAGGATCTTAAGGATGTCACTTATATATATTTGCCACATATCTGGCTAACATATATTACTTATATATGTACGTATATAATCACACCTTATTTAGTAAACATCTAATCTAGATAACTTTAAGGGTGGATAGGTCCAAACCGACCTTATATGGGCTACCATAAATTATGGGCACAAAACACCACTCTAATGATATCATGCTCCATAGCATTTTAAATTGGGTCTGACTCACCCCAAAAGAATCACCATGGGGTAAGATTTACCTTACACTGGAATTGAAAAAAAAAAAAAACCTTACACTAGTATATCAGCAAACATTGTGGCAGATTTACCTTACACTAAGATTTACCATGGGACACTTGCAAAAGACATAATAAATTTTTCTTTTTAATAAGAGAAATGTATGTCTCACTTTGTGGCTAAACCTTCAAGATTTCCTCCGTCGCCAATAGTAATGTATATAGGGGCAGATTGGTCACGTGCAGGCTTGCAATTTCCGTTCACAATGTTGTACGCCACATTGGATATTCTCTCCTGCAACCAACAACATAAAACGTAGGGACTAGCTGCAATTTTTACAGTGTAAGAATAATGGGGCTTTTAATATTAACTTGTTATTACCGAGCGTTCATAAGCATGAACATGACCGGATAAAACAATGTCAACTTTGAACTCCACAAACCACGGCTCGTACATGACTCTCATGGTTTCTCCTTCCATGTAGTGATAGTTATAGCTGTTGTACCATGGAGAGTGCACAAGGACAATCAACCATGGTGTCTCACTCCTGTTCACTTTAGGCAGCTCCTCTTCCAGCCATTTGTATTGAGGAGTATACTTTCCTACAATAGTAATTAGTCTTAAAGATCATGCCATTTGTAATGGATTTTTTTCGTAATACTAAAATGTGATTTCGTAGTCAGTAAAGCCACATCAAAAATATTATCTCGGTCAATTTGTCACTCCATTTTTAAATGGAGCATCATTATGGTAGCCAGTCACTGGGAAGTGGGAAGGTGGTGGGAAGGTGGTGGTAAGTGCTCATTAAAAGTCATACTTTGGCCCATTATTCCTTTTTAGTTAATATTTCTAACAAAAAAGCCCTTCCATAGTCTTACCATATGCTGAATAAGAGGACAGAACTATGATATATGTTGAAGCTCTCTTTATTGAATACCATAAAGGAGAAGTACTGCCTGATGCTTTATATGGAACACGATACCGATGAGTATATGGTTTAAAAGGTTTTGTTTCTCCCTGTAAAGAGATTCGCAATCCATATTAGTTGATAAATGAAGCAATAATATCATAACAAAGGGGTGTTCGCTTCGACAGTTTTAGATAGTTACTTACAATTTCAGGAGCGAAATCTATCTCGTGATTTCCAGCAGTCCAAATCCAAGGTTGATAGGCAACACTTCTCTCGACAAACCTACCCCATGTATCCCACCTCACATTGTCATGGTTTGGATAATTGTCCGCATAAGAGAGATCACCAACAAACAGAACCGCTTGCCCTTTAGCTGTATTTGATTCATAATGTGCGAGTGTTTTGTTCGAGTCAAAACTCTGCCCAAGATCCCCTGCATAACATAATTGCCATGTTTGGAACTTAACTTTTACATTAGCTGCACTCTTAAAAGTTGGATAGTCATATTAACTGTTTTTTTACCAATTTTGTATTTTAGCAGTTCATGAAGAAATATTTTTGGCAATAGCATGTATTTGTTAAGCTATTTGAATGTATAATATATAAAATAAGAAACTTTTTAAAAGGATTTTCTAAAAAAGGTTCCCAAGTAAGTTTCCACAAAACAAGAATTTCTGTTTTTTATACCTAAATTTGATCAACTCATAAACATACACTAAAATTAGTTGTTTGAAATGATCAAAGAACTGATTCATATAAAAAAAGAAGCTAAAAGCCCTCCAAAAAGTTCTTTTATGAAACAGGGTTAAAATCCTCAACAGGCTTGGCAAGACTTTAAAATGACTCTTTAGTGTCTACAATTCCCATCTTGAAAACTTGGTAAAGAATTGTTTACCTATAAGTCCAAAAGTATATGGAACATCAGGCCCAACTTCTGGAGGAGTCATGAACCAGAAGGTTCGACGTGTGTGTGTGATCCCAACCTCATAGTAGTATTTGGTGTTATACTGCCACACAAATAATAAGCAGTCAATCTTATATTCTTATCTACCATAATTAAGTCCGAAAACGCCACAATAAGCTAACCATATGAAGAAATTCAAAACAAATGGAGTTAAGCACCTCAAGATTCTTAATGGTGCAATGGTGTATGTAACCAGAAGTATAATTGGAGAACTTATAGGTTGTCATTTTCCCCTTGGCCTCTTTCTTTAGTTTGCTATTTTTGCTCCAGTACAGCACAGTATTCGAACCCGGTTCATCCACAGTGACCCATGACACAATCATTGCTTTCCCCACATGATCTCCTTGTGTGATGTGAACCTTTTAAAAAACCACATCATCTCAATCCACAATAAAAGAAACTCAATAACCGGATTCTAGGGCAATTAACTCGATTTAGCAGTTCAGTACTACTATTTTTTTAGTTTTATGTAGCTAAAATGTAATAGTTACTCAGTTCAGTACTACTAAAGATGTCAAAATAATTAATATTTGAAGTTCCAAACTAAAAGTTCAATGTGATAAGAGAAAGGGGTATAGCAATGTCTATGATAATTTTGTTAAATTTAAACCAAACATGATAATAGGTGTTGGGCTGATGTGGTCCTGCTGTAGGGCAGCACTCAAAACAAAGCATTGGCTGCTACACTTTAAGAAATAATAAGAGAACCGCTTTGAGTAACAACAATCGCTTTTTGTGTAGCTACAAGTTTAACCAGAGGGTTCAATATAACAAAAGAATAAACGACAAAGAGTTAGAATTAGAGTGGTTTCAAACACAGACCAGATCACAATAGAACCATCCAAACTTTGATAATTGTAAAATACACATAGACCAAACATCTCACCCTTCAAACCAGACCTAAACAAACCAGATCAAACCATAAAATTTCAGTCCAATTAGAAACGTCCTAAAAGCTCAAACACTATAAGTACTAAGATATACGTGGCATTGGTCCACTGTAATCAGAGTGCAGACTAATGTAAGTTTATTGTTGGAATTCATAATCAATCACCATATAACTAGCTTTTCTCAAAGTCTAAACTGAATGTTAAAACTGGGGTTCCATGAAAGGAATAGTCCAATATATATAGTCATTCATATTTTACTGGTGTGGAAACACGAATGGAGTGAGATATCAGATACGGACCTGTTGAGGAGCATTATATCCAGGAGGAACTCGGAAGACATCACTGTGGAGAGGCATATCTACAGCTTTCTCGACATTACGGACGAAGCTGCTGCTGATTCCGGCGCTGCATAGGATCGGAGCATTGAGAATCAATCCCAGAACAACTGAGACCACAAAGCAGCTCCTCCTTCTCGCATTCATCCCTCCAACGATCGAGTTATGCGTACATAGCTAGGCTAGCCTGTGTATATATATAATATGGCGGGGGGATAACGAAGATTCTCATACGAATATCCAGTACACCGCGGAAGTCTCGCTAGCGCGATGAATGCGGGGCTGGAGCAACCGAACGTATCCTCTGGTGAATCAGTCAAAGCAATGTGAAAGGCAGATTCGTTGACTCGAATGATCATTATCCGGACTCCGCAGTAAACAAACTACTCCCTAGTATATATGTAACCTATGTGATGACATTATTTTCATTATTTTTGAATCATGACATTGCTACCGAAATAATTACAGTTTGGCTAAAGGATAAATATATCCTTCAACTAAATTAAAGTGTTCAATTAATCCCTTATATAGGAGGTTCTGTCCGGCCGTCGCCAATTGGGACAGTTCCCGGTGAAATTTTTTTATGAAATTTTTTGAGAATCTTCTTAATTAAGTCTAGTTTACTCATACCAAATTTCAGCTAAAAATGCAGCCGAGAAGGCAGTCAAATGATTTTTTGAAGATAACTGCGCAGTTAAACAACACAGTACATTTCGGAAAATCATTTGACTGCCTTCTCGATTTAATTTTTAGCTTAAATTTGATATGGGTAAACTAGACTTAATGAAGAAGATGCTCAAAAAATTTCATCAAAAAATTCCACCGGGAACCTCCCCAATTGGCGACGACCGGGCAGAACCTCCTATATAAGGGGCTAATTGAACACTTTAAGTTAGTTTAAGGGCCTATTTGACACTTTAGCCTTACACTTTTTTTCCAAAATATCCTTAAATTAGATGGGAGATACGTATGGCAAGAATAGGTGGTGGGGCCCAAATAAAAGAGTTTCTTTTTTTTTTAAATTGTAATAGTGATAACTTTCATATTCTTGCTCCATTTTTTAAAAAAAATATATCAAATTTTATAACTTTTTGTGATCTTTCATATGACACCAATATTGACTATGTAAAGTTTCAAAAAAAATTGAACATATGCAGTGAAAAAACTAATTACAACTATACACCGTCAATAAATGTAATTCCAACCCGTTTAAAAGAAAATTCCATATTCACCATGTCAATTCACTTTTCCTACTAAAACCGTCAATATATTCACCCAATATAGTTTTAGTCAAATTGTTTCACTTTTTAATCTATATTAACTTTTTGCAAAAATCTAAAGATTTGATTGCCTAAAAAATTTTAGCTTCAATTTTTTTCATTAGCAGATCTGAGTGTTAAAAAGTCACTTAGTTTATTTTTAGTCTCATTTTTGGAAATTTATAAAAAAGTCACTTTTTTTTTGTCCAAGACTCTCTTTTTAGTAATATTGTTGACATAACCCCAAAAATAAAATCTCATCATTATTATGTACATCTTTAAGTTATTCTTCAAGAAAATACATGAAGCAATAAAATATTAAACTCCAAGTTTTTATTTAGCACTATTTTGGGGAAAAAAACTCAATAAAAACTACTCCGTATGAGTTTAATATTTTACTCCTTCACGTCTTTTCTTGAAGAATAACTGAAAGAGGTAGATAATAATGATGAGATTTTATTTTTTTCACCCGAATAATAATAACTTAAAAAAATGAAGTTAAAAAATTTTAGGCAATCGAATCTTTAGATTTTTGTAAAAAGTTTTTGACTAAAAGCTGATATAGATTAAAAAGTGTAAGAATTTAACTAAAAACTATAATGGGTGAATATATAGACTGTGTTAGTAAGGAAAAAAAGGTTAAAGGGCCAAATAGGCTCCTGTGCTGGTCGTGTAAGCACAATTCAGTCTCTGAACTAAAAAAAGGTTCACTCCATACCCCGAATCGACAAAAAATGGTTCAAATTTCTTTTTTACTGGTAAACAACTAGTCATTTTTAATTTTTTTTATTGTTTCTATTTTTTTTATTTTCGATGTTTTGCAATTTCAACACTTTTTAATAGTTTAGGGGCCATGTACATTGTGGTCTGTTGGCATCACTGTGGCATTCCCAAAGAGGATGTCACAGGTTTGAATCCCATCTCAGTTCAAAGATGTTGACATTAACATTGAGCATATACTATATAGGTTAGAAAGAATTGTCAAAAAAAAAATTAGGGGTGTGAATCAGACATATTTTTACCAGTTGTTTAACAATAAAAAATGAAATTTGAACCATTTTTTGCCGGTTCGGGTTGTAAATGGAACATTTTTTGGTTCAGATACTGAATTGAGCTTACATGATCGGTAGAAAGGCCTATTCGACATGGTGAATACGGCGAATCGGGGATAATTATAATTAGTTTTTTACTGTATATGGTCTTCAAAAAAATTAAACTTTACATAGTCAATATTGGTGTCATATGAAAGATAAAAAAAAGTTATAAAATTTGATATATTTTTTTAAAAAATTGAAGCAAGAATAAGAAAGTTATTACGGAGTACAATTTAAAGAAAAAAGATAAATTATTTTACTTGGACCCCACCACATATTCTTCCCATACGTCTCCCATCTAACCTGCACGCACATGTTCCGTATTTTTTTTAGGAGAAGTCCCCAATGGGTTTGATGGCTTTCCCAGAGTTTGTTACAGCATTACTTTGATGAAAAGTAGCTAGATTAAGAATAGTGAAAGAGAATATGAATTATTGAGGATATGATAGGAAGATAGTGAAATAATGTGATGGAATGTAGGATAAATCCAAAAAAAGTAGTTGTAATAGTGTATTATTTTCAGAATTATTGAGTGTATGATGAAGAGATTTAGAAATGAGAAGATTTTTTGTTACGGAGTACATAGAAAAGTGAGAAAATTTTTTTGTTGCAGAGGAGTACATAGTTTTAACTCAGCCTAATTTCGTAAATATACATAGAACAAATTTGAAATGACATCAGTACATATGTCACTATTTTTTTTATTCCTGGCACGTGACTTATGAATACAACAACGTAAAATTACATTACAAGACCATGACAAAAAATTAAGATGTGGTAAAAAATGTGGAATGTCTTTATCAAGTTCAGATCATATTTCAACACCCAAATACACGTCTAAGTATGCGTTGGAAAGTTCCTGAAATATATGTGAAAATAATGTAAATTTTCAAAAGAGTAGTATCACTACCTCCATTCCGTTCAAAGGTTCGTCACTTTCTTTATTTGAGTGTCATGTTTAAAGGTTCTCATTCCATTTTAGAATATAATTTACTCTCTTTAATTACATTTTTACTCAAATTTCTCTTTCATACTCATTACATGTGAAGTTTCACATTCCCACAACTTATCTCGCTTTAATCACTTCACTTTATATGTTTACTTTTTCTAAATTTTCATTTTCTCTCTTTTTCACCCAATTATTTTGTTTAATCACTTGTCTAAAAAAAACGTGTCATTTGCCTACGGGAACCTTCCAACGGGACGTAGGGAGTATATATATTTTTATTCACTAAACGTTCATGACCAATCTCTAATGTAACAGTACTCTAGTGACAAATGAACTATTTTTCCGTCATAACAATAACTAATTATGTTTATTGAAAAATGTAGTGGTCATATTTTTAAATTTAACATTATGACAATCTTTCTATGTCTCACACACACATGTTCACACACGTGCATACATATATGTGTGTGTCAGTGTGTATTTTATCGTGCATATCAGACCGCCCTAATGGAATGCCGCCACGTTAATTCCATTTTTGATTGACAGAAATTCAAATTTATAATCCAATTTTTTAGTTATTAGTATCAATTATTAGTGTGGATTGTTAATTAGATTTTAATTACTATAAAAAATTAGATTTTAATTTTGTTGAAAGCAACTCTTTAACCTCACTTTTTCACCTCTAAATACTACTCTAGCCATCATTAGTAGTATTAATTTATCATAGAAATCATTTTTAAAGAGAAAGAATGGCCCATTAACATCATTTAGTACTAATTCAAAAAGTCTTGGTGTACACCCTACGTTACACCTTGGAGTACACCATATATAAGACTTATTTTTTACTGCTTTCTTTACCCCTTCCTTTCACACAACCCTCTCATCCTCACACACGTTTCTTTCTCTCCCACATCCTTCACCTATGTTCATTCTTTCTTCCCGCCTTTCTCTCTGTTTTTTTTGCAAATATCATGGATGATTTTCTAGCATATTTGATGGTGGATGGAGAAGGGACCGGAAACGGAGCATTGGACGATTCCTACCTGCAACGGACGACGGAGGACGGAAATGGAAGAAACGAAGAAGCTCTAAACATCGGAAAAGGTGGACCTGTGAACGAACAAGATGGAGTTGCGACGGAGGATGAAAATGGTGGAGTTGTGAACAAAGAAAATGGAGCTCTGGGCAACGTTGGGCATGAAGACTTAGATGTAATGGGTGGCGGAGCTGTGACACAAGGTGGCAACGAAGTTTCGATCTTTGACGATCGGGATGATGACAGCTTTATTAAGGGCTACAATTCGATATGTGGTACACTCAAAACGGATAACGGGTGGATGAGAAATTGATTCTCGAAGTTCACTCGTTGAAATGGAGAAAATAGGAAAATGATGGATTTCTAATTTGTTATTACCCACACCGGAAAACCCAACGGATTTTCAACCCATTATAAAGGGAACCCTCTTTGAAAGAGTTAAGATTCCTAAGTGGAAAGGCTCTCTTCGCGCACGGGGCCTAATCAAATCTCGAAAGCGGAGAAGAAAAACATTGACTTACGTGTGTGGGCGACGTGACCTGCAGACACGAATTTTTGGTTCTTCCCGTAACGTTTCTATTTTGCTCCAAGACAGCCTGCTACTGGGAGCAGGCTGCTGTTCGTGCTGCACTGTCACGCCCCGGACCTCCCCGGACACGTCAACAACCCGCCGTACAATACGAATAGTCAACCGCAGTCCAACACATTCATATTATACAAGGCGTCATGAATATCATTCACACATAAGTCATCCATAAACATACATAATAAACAATTGAATACGCAGCGGAAAACATTGTTTAAAACAAAAGGGCCACACAGGGCAAACATGAGCACGCAGGCTCTAAAGTAAAATATCCATGAGCAAGTTTAGTATTATTTAGAAACAGAATGGAGGAAGCACGAACCAAGTCTTCTCTCCAAGGAATCACTCGATCAACGAGCACAGGAAGCAAGCTCTAGCCTCAACCTGAAATGGTGGTGGGACGCCCCCGAAGGGGTCAGTACTCTATACGGCTATAAAGTACTGGTGTGGCAGGCATCTAATAGATATACAACAAGTATTTCAAACACAAGACCCTCAAGTAGGGTGATAGTACATTATGATTGTAACCCTAAGTTACCCCGTTTAAAAATATACTTACTTTATATAAAAGTCAAGTAGTCGGCCCGTGGGCCCGTTTTCATTTGGAAATCACCATTCCCAACCCCGTGGCTATAAGCCACGACAACCCCTAGAGTCCAACCCTAGTACATGACATTGTATTCTAGAGCTCGGCTCTACCACATCACCATACAATTCATATACCTCGGGTCAATTTCCTTACCTTGCGTTCTAGAGCTCGGCTCTACCACATCACCACGCAAGTCCTAGAGCTCGGCTCTAGCTATACAATACATAGACTACAAGTCTACACCTTACATGCATTCTAGAGCTCGGCTCTACCACATCACCATGCATTAAGGCCCAATTCTCAAGCAACCCTATGCCTAGAATTGACATATCATTAAACTACCATGGGTCATCCTTAAAGACTTCCCATAACTTAACCTTAGTTCCATACTAAGTTATTAGATACACTTGAACTATATTCAAGTACCTTTCATACAATCCAATCCCTAGGATCAATTAAATCAACAAGTTCCAATAATCACTAACTAGTATTTCAATACTATTAAGATTATTGTTATCATACCACTATCCTCTTTACTTGTAATACTCTACATAATTATAATTATGTAGCAGCAACTTAAGTATTCAATCTCAATACACAAATATTCATTTATGTATCCAAATAATTCGTACATGAGCAAAATACCTATTTCGCAAAAATAGTTCATTGATACTCATTTAATCTCATATTATCCATACGTTCTCAAATCATTTCAAATTTCATTCTTTGGCAACTATATCAATATTTCAGCAATATATAATCATCATAATCCATGAAAAATAATGATTTAAGCATTTAGGTAATCTCATGCTTAACCTACAAGTTGTAAGCAATTAGATGTCAATCCTCACCTCAATTGAACTTTAAACTTTCCCTTCTTGGTCCAATGGTCAAAGCTTTGGTCAAGGTGGATTTGGAACTGATTCCTTGCTCAAATATGAGTGTTAAACAGCCTCCTCAAAGTGCTAGTTCAACCCTTAATCGTTGATACGAAAACAGCCCCTAGAACGGGTGTTTCCCGGTCAACTCGTTTCCTAGTTTTTCCAAGATTTGCTCTAGGTTAGTATCTAACCTTTACATCAATAAAATAACTTTATAAGGACATATTATACACTTGGATTAGTGTATGATAGTCCCACCAATCGTTCATATCATTTGGAAAATGAAAAGTAAAGTTTTGGGGTTAAAACTCACTTTTAGAAGATTAAATCCTCTCCTGCGAGGTTGTGTTTTGCTCGGACGATTTGGAAGCCTTCCACAACTCCGATTCCTGCAAACCAGACCTTCACGGATTCCTCGTCTTGAGAGATTTCTGTGGGTATCTCACACGCCTTAATTGGATTTGTAAAACTCGAGATATCTACCAAACAGTCTCAGCACTCTCACAGCTCGAGTTCACAGACCTCTGCTCGTTCCAGATCGATTTTTGGATGATTGCTATCTCCTCTCGAATTGAGACCACTCAATTATAAAAATAGACTTCAAAAGATATCCAAGGACACCTCATAAACGTTATTTGGTTGAGGATAACTCCTATAATGAGAGGAGACAAACAGCACACCAATTTGTGCGAAAATAAGAGTGGTGGCCCCAAACTTTGATTCTTATCAAGTCATGTGCAGCTCTTCTCCATAATGGCCGGCCAAGGTAAGTCTCCTAACCCATTTTTATTTGTCTTGCAGGTACTAATATCATGTGGAGTGGTTCCCAATTGATCCCAATCATTTTGGGATCCAAATTATCTACCAATACTTCCAAAAATGGGGAAAATGGGTCCTATTGTTTTATCTTTGTGAAAAGATGTCTTTTTGTACTCATCCTAATTTATTTAGAACAAGTCAACTTCTCAAATCACATTATTGATCTCCAATATGTGTAGGCTCATCCCAATAATTTACTTGATAGATATTATAGAAGGAAAATCCTACTCCCATTATGTAGCTCAATAAGGCCAAAGGTGGGGTTATAGGCATTTGTATTCTTCTTTAATCATCCTATCACTTATTTGACATTTGTCATACATATTATTGGGCTACTAGCCGTGTGGGTCACCCCCGAGTGGATCCAGAACGCCATTCTCGAATACTTGCTATTTTTAGCAGGTTGGGCCCAAAATGAGTATTCGCAAGCCCGATACTAATATACGAGTTCGAACAGTATAATAATCGGTCATTAATTACGTAAAACATTAATCGTTTAACAAATGTTTGGGAATTAGAAATCCAATACATAAACTTTGAATTTTAAATCAAATTTTCAAGGACCTTCGGGAGCGGTGTCACAAGTTCACCGCCCCTTAACAGGAATTTCGTCCCCGAAATTCACAGCTCTACTCAAATAGGAATGCATACTGCTTCCTCATCAAAGCTTCTGTTTCCCAAGTCTCTTCTTCGACCCGGTCACTTTTCCAAAGGACTTTAACCATTGGAACTTCTTTACTCCTCAGTTTCTTCACTTTTCTGTCAATAACTCTTACCGGTTGCACGGCATAGTTCAAATCTTCACGTACCTCCACGGGCGGCTTCTCCAACACATGAGAAGGATCATGCACATACTTCTTAAGCATGGATACATGAAACACATTATGTATCTTCTCTAACTCAGGAGTCAACTGTAGACGATATGCAACGGCTCCAATCCTCTCTATAATCCTAAATGGACCTATATATCGTGGGTTAAGTTTTCCTCGGGTTTGGAACCGAATGATCCCTTTCCAAGGAGAAACTTTCAAGAATACCTCGTCATCAACCTTAAACTCTAAGGTTCTTCGACGCTTATCTGCATAACTCTTTTGTCTATCCTGAGCCGCTTTGAGTCTCTCTCGAATCAACTTCACCTTTGATTTGGTGACCTCAACCAACTCAGTACCCTCGAGTTTGGCCATGCCAACCTCGTCCCAGCATAATGGTGTACGGCACCTCCTCCCATACAATGCCTCGTATGGAGGCATGCCGATGCTTGCCTGATAGCTGTTGTTATAGGCAAACTCCACAAGTGCTAAGTGGTTGTCCCAACTTCCCTGGAACTCCAATGCACAAGCCCTCAGCATGTCTTCTAGGATCTGTATGACTCTTTCAGACTGCCCATCCGTCTGTGGGTGGAAAGCAGTACTGAACTTCAACCTCGTTCCCATAGACTCCTGAAATTTTGGCCAAAAACGTGATGTGAATCGTGGGTCTCTGTCAGATACAATGGTCACTGGGACCCCATGCAGCCTCACGATCTCATCCGTATACAATTTGGCTAACCTCTCAAGTGGGTAAGTAGTGTTGATAGGCAAGAAGTGTGCACTCTTTGTGAGCCTATCTACGACAACCCAAACTGCATCATAGTTCCTGATTGTCCGTGGCAACCCTACCACAAAATCCATAGTCACGTGTTCCCACTTCCATTCAGGAATGGAAAGTGGTTGCAATAAGCCTGCTGGATGCTGATGCTCTGCCTTAACTTGTTGACAAGTAAGGCATCGACTGATATATTCGGCTATTTCCCTCTTCATACCTGACCACCAGTAACTCTCCTTCAGGTCACGGTACATCTTCGTGCCCCCCGGGTGCATGGCATAAGCCGATGAATGAGCTTCCTCTAAGATGGACTTTCGGAGCTCGTCATCTGCCGGTACACACACTCGGTCACGAAATAATAAGAGACCGTCATCTCTTTCTCTGAAGTCCTCCACCGGTCCCGCTTGCATGCGTTCCCGGATCTTCATAATTTCTTCGTCAGTTTCCTGACCCTTCTTGATCTCATCAAGTAAAGTAGGTCTCACCTCAAATCGTGCCAATAAGGCACCATCGCTGGATACCTCCAGTTGGGCTCTTAATGCCCTCAAATTAGCTAGCAATGGCCCAGACGAGCTTTTCCGGCTCAAAGCATCTGCCACCACGTTAGCCTTGCCTGGGTGATACTCTATCACCAGATGGTAGTCTTTTATCAACTCCATCCACCGTCTCTGTCTCATGTTTAGCTCTTTCTGAGTAAACACGTATTTCAAGCTCTTGTGATCAGTGTATATGTGACATGTCTCCCCGTAGAGATAATGTCTCCATATCTTCAGTGCAAACACCACTGCCCCCAGCTCCAAATCATGAGTAGGATAATTCACCTCATGCTTCTTCAACTGTCGTGAAGCATAGGCGATTACCCTCCCATTCTGCATCAGTACACACCCAAGCCCTTGGATGCTCGCATCGCTATAAACATCGTACCCCACACCCTGTTTGGGTAATGCAAGTACCGGTGCCTCGGTCAATCGTTTCTTTAGTTCCATGAACCCCTTCTCACATTTGTCATCCCATACAAACTTAGCTCCTTTACGAGTGAGCTTCGTCAATGGTGATGCCAAAACAGAGAACTTCTCCACGAACTTCCTGTAGTAGCCTGCCAATCCAAGGAAACTACGAATTTCCTTGACGTTCTTTGGCCTCTCCCATTCGGTAATGGCTTCTATCTTCTTGTTATCAACAGCAATTCCCGATCCAGAAACCACGTGCCCGAGGAAGCCAATCTCCTTTAGCCAAAATTCACATTTAGAAAATTTGGCATAGAGTTGCTTCTCCCGTAGTGTCTCAAGAACAAGTATCAAGTGCTCTTCATGCTCTTCTTCACTCCTTGAGTAAATCAAGATGTCATCTATGAACACAATCACGAATCGGTCCAAGTATTTATGAAATACTCGGTTCATCAAGTCCATGAATGCCGCCGGGGCGTTTGTTAACCCAAACGACATAACAAGGAATTCAAAATGCCCATACCTTGTGCGGAAAGCACTCTTTGGTATGTCATCCTCCTTAATCTTCAATTGGTGGTACCCCGACCTCAAGTCAATCTTTGAAAACACGGTTGCTCCTCGTAGTTGATCAAA
The DNA here is from genome assembly GCA_945859915.1 of Cuscuta epithymum. NCBI lineage: Eukaryota > Viridiplantae > Streptophyta > Magnoliopsida > Solanales > Convolvulaceae > Cuscuta > Cuscuta epithymum. Next base: position 4,837,079 of record CAMAPF010000938.1, read on the forward strand.
TAAGTCATCAATCCTAGGCAAAGGATACCTATTCTTGATTGTGACCTTGTTCAGTTGACGATAGTCAATGCACATTCGGAGTGTCCCATCTTTCTTTTTCACAAAAAGAACTGGTGCTCCCCACGGGGAGTGGCTGGGTCTAATGAAACCATTATCCAAAAGCTCCTGCAATTGGGTTTTCAACTCGTTAAGTTCAGCGGGTGCCATACGGTATGGCGGTATGGAGATTGGTTTGGTGCCGGGCTCAACCTCGATCACAAACTCAATCTCCCTATCAGGTGGAAGCCCCGGTAAGTCTTTAGGGAAGACATCCGGATACTTACAAACCACCCTCACATCATCGATGTTCGTTTCTTCTTTGGTTTTGTCAACCACGTATGCTAGATATGCGTGGCATCCCTTTCTCATCATACTTCTCGCTCTCACGGCGGATATGATGCAGCTATTTGATCTCCCTCGATCGCCCTCGAAGCGTAGGGTCTCCCCATCATTGCCTTCGAGTTTAAGAACCTTCGTGTAGCAATCTACCCTAGCATGGTTCCTTTCTAGCCAATCCATCCCTAGGATTGCATCGAATTCCATCATGCTCAGCGGTACGAAGTCACACGTCAAGGTTTGACCATTAACCTCCACCCCACAAGATGGATAGTAACAAGTTCTTTCCACGTCATCCCCTAGTGGTGTTGACACCACTAAGGTTTGCATCAATGGTGCGGATTGCACTCCCAACCTCTTGGCGAACGCTTCATTCACAAATGAACGTTGCGCCCCGGTATCGATAAGGATTCGCGCATCCTTCCCATTAATCTTTAGTGTTCCTACATTTATAAGTCATGTAAGATACCTTTCCTACCATTCTTACACATTTAGAGAGGTTTATTATGTTCACACATGTGTTTGGGATCAAGAACGGGTCTTAACGTCGCAAAACGGTGCGAAAAATCTATCCTCGGCCATCTGGGTGCCAGGCACGGCGTGCCTGGGGTAGGCACGATCGTGCCTGGCTTGGGAAAAAGCCCTGGGCGCTACTGCCTCCCAGGCACGGTGCCACGCACGGCGTGCCTGCGACCGTGCCTGGCTGAATTTCCTCGAGGAGGCCACTGCCTCCCAGGCACGGTGCCACGCACGGCGTGCCTGCAGCTGTGCCTGGCCGGAACTCCTTAGCGAGGCCACTGCCTCCCAGGCACGGTGCCACGCACGGCGTGCCTGCAGGCGTGCCTGGCCGGCAGTGGCTGTTTCCAGCCCGATTTGGCCTAACTCACCCGGTTTGGCCCCGGGGTGGCCCGCACTCAATCCCAACGACGTACATGGTCTAAGTAAGCCTAAAAGTGCCCAAATTAAATGTATTACCAGCGATGGAGTCGGGATTAGCCCGAGCATCGGCCTCGGTCATTGCGTAGACTCTAGCTTGCGTCCTTCCTTGATTCACGGACGGCGCGTTACTCGCGCTTGCTCCCCCTTGCCCCCTGGTTACTTGGGAGCCCCCGGCTTGGTTTCTACTTCCCGCAGCCCCGCTACTTGGTCCTGATGTCCTTGCCCCACCCAACTGGGGGCAATGCGCCTTCAAGTGTCCGGCATCCCCACATTGGAAACATCTAGGGGGGTCACGACATTTACCGGAGTGGTGTTTCTTGCAATTGTTGCAACGAGTTACCACTGAGGCTTGTGACCTCGAGCCTTGCCCACTCGGGCCTTGGTTCCCCCTAGATGGTGGCGGTGGTGCTCGGAAAGGTCCTCCCCCATGATTCCCCTTCTTGTTGGAACCTTGAGAGCCATGACTCTCCCACTTTCTCTTTTTCGCCTCTTCGGCGTCTTTCTTCTTCCTTTCTTCCCATTGTTTCTCTCCTTTCAACGCTTGGTCAACCACTTGGGCGAAAGTCATATTAGGCAATTGTGTTGCCCTATCACGTATCTCCAAGTCAAGAGCATCCCAAAAGTGGTTTACCATTCGGTTCTCGTCACAAGCATACTCCGGTATGTAGTCGGCGAGATCCCGGAACTTGTACTCAAGTTCCTTCACTGTCATGTTACCCCCTTGGGTTAGGAGGGTGTATTCCCTCACCTTCTTGTTTACTTCAAAATCAGAATAATATTGGGCAAAGAACTCCCGTTGGAAGTCCTCCCAAACGACGGTCTCACCGTACTTGCTCTTGGTTCCATCCCACCACTTGGATGCCATCCCCTCGAGCAATCTTACCGCAATTCTCAGTTTGAGATTCGGCGCGATTTGCATGTCAAGGGCTGCTTCATTTAGCCTCTTGATCCATTGTGCTGCAACTGAAATGTCCCCTGCCCCATCAAAGGGTTTGCACCCCAAGTCCCTTGCTTCTTTGATAAATTTGGAGATCCTTATGGTTGGACCTCCATCATTTCGGCCTCCATGTGGTTCCACATGGACTCTAGATGCACCATGACTTCCTCCTCTTGAAGCCATGCCCGAAGGTTGCCCCGCTCGGCGTCTTCGGCGTTGCCTCCTCTCTTCACGCTCCCAGTGGTATTGTTGGAGTAGTGCTTCGATCCGTGCTAAGGAGCCATTTTCCTCCTCATCACTTACATCGTCATCATCCCCTTCATAAGGGGTCTCAACCGGCTCTGTCTCCGGTTGGTAAGTCGAGTCCTCATAGGACCAGTAGGTCTCACTTTCCGTGTCAACATGACCGTCACTCACGGTCTGTGATCGGCCTCCACGGCCAGCTCCTCTAGATGCCCTAGAGGTCCTTCGACTGCCCTGTCCAGTCTCCACTGGTACACGGCCCGTCGGGTTTCTCCTAGTAATCCTGCCACCACGGTCCATTTCTGAAAGAAATTTGGAAAGAGTCGTTAGACTCGTATCAAATGTCAATTGACGGATAGGTACTTAAGACACATTTTGGCTCGAGTCACCGCCATACCAATTGCTAAGGGTACCATCTTAACAATTAGAGACCTTGCAACCCAAGTACCAAAAGCTCTCCAAGTACAAAACTTCTATGCTCATGGTTTTCAAAATCTTTTCAAAAAGAGAATTTTGAGACTTCATTATGAAGTTTATGGACTAAGGCTCTGATACCAACTTAATTGTCACGCCCCGGACCTCCCCGGACACGTCAACAACCCGCCGTACAATACGAATAGTCAACCGCAGTCCAACACATTCATATTATACAAGGCGTCATGAATATCATTCACACATAAGTCATCCATAAACATACATAATAAACAATTGAATACGCAGCGGAAAACATTGTTTAAAACAAAAGGGCCACACAGGGCAAACATGAGCACGCAGGCTCTAAAGTAAAATATCCATGAGCAAGTTTAGTATTATTTAGAAACAGAATGGAGGAAGCACGAACCAAGTCTTCTCTCCAAGGAATCACTCGATCAACGAGCACAGGAAGCAAGCTCTAGCCTCAACCTGAAATGGTGGTGGGACGCCCCCGAAGGGGTCAGTACTCTATACGGCTATAAAGTACTGGTGTGGCAGGCATCTAATAGATATACAACAAGTATTTCAAACACAAGACCCTCAAGTAGGGTGATAGTACATTATGATTGTAACCCTAAGTTACCCCGTTTAAAAATATACTTACTTTATATAAAAGTCAAGTAGTCGGCCCGTGGGCCCGTTTTCATTTGGAAATCACCATTCCCAACCCCGTGGCTATAAGCCACGACAACCCCTAGAGTCCAACCCTAGTACATGACATTGTATTCTAGAGCTCGGCTCTACCACATCACCATACAATTCATATACCTCGGGTCAATTTCCTTACCTTGCGTTCTAGAGCTCGGCTCTACCACATCACCACGCAAGTCCTAGAGCTCGGCTCTAGCTATACAATACATAGACTACAAGTCTACACCTTACATGCATTCTAGAGCTCGGCTCTACCACATCACCATGCATTAAGGCCCAATTCTCAAGCAACCCTATGCCTAGAATTGACATATCATTAAACTACCATGGGTCATCCTTAAAGACTTCCCATAACTTAACCTTAGTTCCATACTAAGTTATTAGATACACTTGAACTATATTCAAGTACCTTTCATACAATCCAATCCCTAGGATCAATTAAATCAACAAGTTCCAATAATCACTAACTAGTATTTCAATACTATTAAGATTATTGTTATCATACCACTATCCTCTTTACTTGTAATACTCTACATAATTATAATTATGTAGCAGCAACTTAAGTATTCAATCTCAATACACAAATATTCATTTATGTATCCAAATAATTCGTACATGAGCAAAATACCTATTTCGCAAAAATAGTTCATTGATACTCATTTAATCTCATATTATCCATACGTTCTCAAATCATTTCAAATTTCATTCTTTGGCAACTATATCAATATTTCAGCAATATATAATCATCATAATCCATGAAAAATAATGATTTAAGCATTTAGGTAATCTCATGCTTAACCTACAAGTTGTAAGCAATTAGATGTCAATCCTCACCTCAATTGAACTTTAAACTTTCCCTTCTTGGTCCAATGGTCAAAGCTTTGGTCAAGGTGGATTTGGAACTGATTCCTTGCTCAAATATGAGTGTTAAACAGCCTCCTCAAAGTGCTAGTTCAACCCTTAATCGTTGATACGAAAACAGCCCCTAGAACGGGTGTTTCCCGGTCAACTCGTTTCCTAGTTTTTCCAAGATTTGCTCTAGGTTAGTATCTAACCTTTACATCAATAAAATAACTTTATAAGGACATATTATACACTTGGATTAGTGTATGATAGTCCCACCAATCGTTCATATCATTTGGAAAATGAAAAGTAAAGTTTTGGGGTTAAAACTCACTTTTAGAAGATTAAATCCTCTCCTGCGAGGTTGTGTTTTGCTCGGACGATTTGGAAGCCTTCCACAACTCCGATTCCTGCAAACCAGACCTTCACGGATTCCTCGTCTTGAGAGATTTCTGTGGGTATCTCACACGCCTTAATTGGATTTGTAAAACTCGAGATATCTACCAAACAGTCTCAGCACTCTCACAGCTCGAGTTCACAGACCTCTGCTCGTTCCAGATCGATTTTTGGATGATTGCTATCTCCTCTCGAATTGAGACCACTCAATTATAAAAATAGACTTCAAAAGATATCCAAGGACACCTCATAAACGTTATTTGGTTGAGGATAACTCCTATAATGAGAGGAGACAAACAGCACACCAATTTGTGCGAAAATAAGAGTGGTGGCCCCAAACTTTGATTCTTATCAAGTCATGTGCAGCTCTTCTCCATAATGGCCGGCCAAGGTAAGTCTCCTAACCCATTTTTATTTGTCTTGCAGGTACTAATATCATGTGGAGTGGTTCCCAATTGATCCCAATCATTTTGGGATCCAAATTATCTACCAATACTTCCAAAAATGGGGAAAATGGGTCCTATTGTTTTATCTTTGTGAAAAGATGTCTTTTTGTACTCATCCTAATTTATTTAGAACAAGTCAACTTCTCAAATCACATTATTGATCTCCAATATGTGTAGGCTCATCCCAATAATTTACTTGATAGATATTATAGAAGGAAAATCCTACTCCCATTATGTAGCTCAATAAGGCCAAAGGTGGGGTTATAGGCATTTGTATTCTTCTTTAATCATCCTATCACTTATTTGACATTTGTCATACATATTATTGGGCTACTAGCCGTGTGGGTCACCCCCGAGTGGATCCATAACGCCATTCTCGAATACTTGCTATTTTTAGCAGGTTGGGCCCAAAATGAGTATTCGCAAGCCCGATACTAATATACGAGTTCGAACAGTATAATAATCGGTCATTAATTACGTAAAACATTAATCGTTTAACAAATGTTTGGGAATCAGAAATCCAATACATAAACTTTGAATTTTAAATCAAATTTTCAAGGACCTTCGGGAGCGGTGTCACATGCACGGTAAGTAACAGGTAGCTGCTGAACCGTTACAGCCATAAATGTCCAACGATCTAATGCCATTATGCAGTGTTAAATGGACAGTTCACGACGATTCAATGCCCAACGGACTGGTCATGTATGTCCAACGTTTAGGTCCATTAACGCATGATTAACACACAACAAATCGTCCCTATAAATGGCTCGCAGGTGCTTTGCATAAAACAACAACACACAACTCTAACATGCAAATTTCCTTAGTGTTTAAACCGTGTTTTCGTTCTCCGGAACAATTCGTTTGAGTGCTCAACGATTGCTCGTAATCATTGTGTACTGGGAAACGATTGTTGCAACGTTCCTAGCACCCAGGGAGGCAACGAATACGTTTTAAGGATATTGTGCGTAGCACAAGCTTTAGCTAAATTTTGCTTCATCCTTTTCTGGTTTTTTTTAGTCATTTTAATTAATTTTGTTAATTAATTTTCTTTGTTTTTCGACCTACACCCAACATCTACTATAGTTGGACATGTGATATATGTGGTTTAACGGCCATGTAGTTTGACTCGTAAGTTTGTGGGAACTGTGAATAGAAGTTAAGCTTAAAATACTTGCTGTACAGAACCCAACTATCTACTTTATACTACCTTCGTTCTTAAATAAATGCAACACTTTGACTTTTACATTATTCACATGTTCTACTTTGACTACGTTTTATTTATTAATGTAATAATATTATTTTATGAAAAAAAAATTGTGAAACTTGTATCATTGTAAATTTTCATAATCTAATTTTTTAAATTTTTTTACTAATACAAAATCATTTATATTAATGGTCAAAGTTGTGTCTCGGCAAGTGTGAAATGTTGACCGTTGCATTTATTTATTAAGAACAGAGGAAGTATATTCGTTGTTGTGTTATCTGTATGGACTCGTGTACCGATTTTGAGAGTGTTTGTTAAAACTTAAAAACGTATTTTTCAGCTTTTGGCTTAAAAAAGCTGAAAAAAGTGTTTTCATATGACAACTTCGGTTTAAATTAAGCACTTAAAAGTTAAAATCTGGAAGCACGTGGAATGATACCTTAAACTGCTTTTCAGTTTTTGTATTACACAAAAATCACTTATTTTACCAAACACTACCAACTCTTACTTTTCCAGAATCACTTTTTTTTCTCAAACACTACCAACTTTTACTATTAAGTACTTTCTCCAAAATTACTTTAAATAATCACTTTATTGAAGTAGAAGCAATCACAAATACTCCCTTAATCAGGGACGGAGCCAGGATGTGATCAAGAGGGGGGCGGGGTGAAATTAAAAAAATTAAATACTACATAATAACATATAAAATACACATGCAATAAACATTAAAAAATGCACTGCGTAGTATCCGCTGTAGCAATTATACTTGCTGGCAAAGTTGAAAAAATGTACTATGTTGCACTCCGTATTTATTAAAACCTCCAAAAATACATGAGTAAACGTCATGCCTATTAAAATTTAGAAATGGTGCTTGCATGTCGTGAAAGCTAGTGCTCTACTGGTTTAATACCCAGATTTTTATTCTTAAAGAATTAGTAAAGGTTAATTGATAGAGTATATGGGCCTGGACCCCATGGCCCACATACTCAACGGCCCAAAAGATACCAGCGGGACACCCGCATCGGCCAAAGGCACGTAACGTCCAAGAAAGAAGATATCGCCTGATTTCTCTGGACCGCATCGTCCATGGACCGTATCGTCCGTGGACCGCATCGTCCATGGACCGCATCGTCCATGGACCGCATCGTCCATGGACCGCATCGTCCGGACTTCGACTGGACAGAATGTATTTTTCACTATATTTGCTAAGTATTGTACACAGCCCATTAGTGGTCTTATTTCGCCCAAAGAAGGCATGATTATTGTAATGGGCCTCCTAAGCCCAAGGCTAGGAGCCCAAATCCATATTTTTACCTATAAATAGACCCCAAGGGGCTAATTATGGGGGGTTAGAAATTGAGGAATATAATTACTCACTTTCTCTCTCTAGCTCTCACTTCTCTCTAGAATCAATACTCTATCATTAATATTTTTACCTTAATAGATTATAAAAGTCAAAATGTTCTTAAGCGTTGAATAAGAACTGATATTTGTCATGCTCATTGCTACTTTCGTCCACGCCTTCTGTTATTCTAAGCCAGCAACACAAATGGGCAAGACAGGCAACAATTCACAATTATTCATACTTATAGTTTTTATTTATTCTTGGGTTGGACTTTAAATTTCAATGATTTTAATAGTGTTTCAAGCCCAACCGTGAACCGCTCAAAAGCACATCACACAATCATATGGATCAACCGTCAAAAAAGAAATGTTCGGTGGGACGACAAAAAATAAAATACTACACGTAACTAATACTAGTATACTACTAGTAAAACAATAAAAAGTTGGGAGGGGCAATTGCCCCCCTTGGGTTACCTATAGATCCGTCCCTGCCCTTAATTGATGTGCAACTGTTGAAAATGTAATCAACTTTCACTCCCAATTTATCTAGAATTTTTTCTTAAAATGAAGTTACGTGAACAGTGGCAGATCTTGAACATTAATTTTGATGGTTCAAATTTATTTTATAAGTTTTGAATTTTCATATACATATATAAAATTTAACACTAACACTCTTATACATGTATTTTTGCACTATTAGTTAAAATTTTTGGGTGTTCACATGAACACTTTTGAACAACTATAGGTCCGCGGTTGAAATGGATAAATGGTATCTCAACTATTGGTATTGTTTCATTTTCGTATCTCAACTCTTTAATGAATCAAATCAGTACCATAACTATACATAAATGTTTCAACTTGCAATTTTATTCAAATTTGAGGCAAAAAATTCTACATGGCCATCAAAATTTCATGTATAGAGTCACTCTACAATGATGACATGGACAAAAGGAAGGTGAAATGGACTTCACACATAGAATTTCGATCGCCATGTATGTTTTTGCGGTCTGAAATTTGAATAAAATTGTAAGTGCAAACATTTATATATAGTTATGGTACTACTTTGATTCATTAAAAAATAAAAAGTTGAGATATCAAACAACAAAAATATCAATAATTAAGATATCATTCATACATTTCACTCGCCCCTACACGACTCCATGTGAATGGCAAGTTGTATTCTAGGGGGACAATTTAGGGACAGACGGTCCCATTGTTATATACGGAGTATATAAAGATTTTTAAACTTCATTCCTCTGTTGAGAGTTTAATTTTTATTTATTCCTATTTAATACTACCTCCGTAACGTTGGAATCTTCACAAATTGAAAGTGGGTGAGATTATGAAAGTGATAATTGATATAATTTATTGAGGGTATGATGAGAACATAATAAAATAGTGTGGTGGAATGAATGATAAATCCTCAAAAAATGTGTAATTGAATACTTTTTTTAAAAATATTGAAGTATGATGAGAAGTTTTAAAAATGAAAAGATTATTTACTTACAGTTAAAATGGGAAATGAGGAAGATCTTTACATTATAGGGCAGTAACAATAGTTGAATTCGGGCCGGGGCCGGGGTTGAATGCACAAAAAAAAGTGAGGAAATTTGGGAGCTATGATTTTGGGAATGGGAAGAAATGCGTCACAGGCATAGAATCAGTAGTTAAAGGAGCAGGGTAGGAAGAAGGTGGCGAAACATTATATTATTCGTGGCAGCTATGGAGGATCGAGGGACCATCCATCAAATTGCCGAGCTGTTGTAAGCGGCCGCCGGAGAAACCCGCTCCGCCAATCTTGTGACGGCTGTCTAGCCCTTGGTCGTAGAGAATCCCTTTGAAGACGTGGCCTGCTATGTTGACTGACGTCTGGTATGCATATTGGTGATTAGTGTCCTCCCTAGAATGGTCAACGGAACTCAAACGCAAGCATCTAAAAACCGCCGGAAAACTCACCTCCGCCGGAAAATTGCTCTCTTCTCCTCCTGCATCTCAATATTTATAATCATTAAAAATTAGTGAGACACATTTTATATGCTATCTTTGTTTTGGTCATACATCAATTATTTTATATAAGAGAATATTACTCGAAATAGGACTAAAAAGTATGAAAATTCCAAAATAGGACTACCATGTTTATGTTTGAATATTCCTCCGTTCTTAATTAATAGTCCCTTTAGACTTTGGCACGGGTTTTAAAGAGAAAATAATAGGGGAAATGTAAAAGGTGTAGTTGTTTGTGTTTAAATAAATGATAAAGTAGAAAAGAAAAAAGAGTAAGAGTAATAAAAATGGGGGTAAAAAGATATTTTGATTGAAAAAACTTACCAAAAAAAGAAACAAAGATAAATAATTAAAAACATCTCAAAAAGGAATGCGAGACAGTTAATAAAGAATGGAGGGAGTAGGACTCATATTCCTATTTATGGAAATTTTGTATTGATTTCATATGATCAAATAAAGGAGGAATACGACTTTACACTCCACTCTTTTGGTTATGCTGGACTTTGCATTCCATTTTCATACGGAGTATTCATTAATGTATGTACCACATCAGCACAATTTTTGTGAAGAAACGAGAGTGTAAAGTCAAATAATTTTATACTAAATAGGGTGCATACATCAATGTTTGTAGAAATAAGATGTAAAGTCTAGAACTTGTTTGGTAATCATATTTTACTTCTTATCAGGCTTTTCCGCAAACTTTTCACCAAACATATAACTTTTGATTTTGCATGATGAATTGTACGGAGTATAATAATAAGAAAAATTAAGGTTGAAGTAATTTTTTGACTGTATTGATTGAATTTACTGTAGAAGAACATTTTAGATATTTTCATATAATTTTTCTTTATTTTATTAATAAAATATAGTTTAGATATAATTTTTACAAAAATCAGCGGAATCAGCCAATCCAGCCACTTCATCTAGGCCTTGATAGTTTCAGCAAAATCAGCCAATTAACCCAAACTTCTAACATCTCCCCAAAATCATGGTGCAACGTCAAATTCTTCCTTAAATAAATTCTATTTTGACTCGATAAAATATTTAGTCTGGCCCATTTTAAAATTTTGAATACTCTCTCCGTGTCAAAATGTTTAATTTGCTACATTTTCCATTTAGAGTGTATTTGATTTTTTGCTATTCAAGAACCCTTATTTTTTTTTCTACCTTTTATTTTTTTCTCTATTATTTCTTTAATATTAATTTCCTACTTTTTTTTATATTACTCACCACTTGTATTTTTTTGTAATATGTGCGTATATATTGTATCGAACATTTAGATAAAGAGTAGTCCGTATCTTTAAATCAAGCCATTTCTTTATTATACTCCGTATACAAACTGTTGGTAAAGTGAGTGGGCTGGAAGTAATCAAGTAAGTACCGAAGATGGGCAGATTTTGGTGGTGCGGCGGCGGTGGCGGCTGCATGAAGCGATTATTAGGGCTGGGAAGGCGGTTTAGCCTGGAGGAGCGTCGTCGTTGCTGCAGCCTTCTATGGGAAACGGGGACCCACGTGCTCTTCACGTGCGTTTCACACTCAAACCCTCTGCTCTTACAGCACGTTCTGCATCTCATGTATCCGCATTCTTTCTTTGATTGGTTCCCGCAGTCCAGGCATCTGCTGCTCGACGGCGACCTCCCCGCCGCCGCCCCTTCACCGCCTTCATCATCTTCTTCTTCCACTCTTCTCATCTTCAATTCTTCTCTTTCCTACCATCCATGCATCCTAAAAGCCGCCGGAATTTTGTTTGTTGGTTTTGCCGTTTAGCTAACCTTAGCTTATTTATATATGTGTATGTATTGTATTGATTGACAGTCGTATTATTATCAGCACCATTATTATTACTAACTCCGTTCTTAAATAAGTGCAACATTTCAAATTTTACACTATTCACATGTTCTATTTCGACTACATTTTATTTATTGATGTGTTAATATATTTTTTTGAAAAAACTATTACTAAATTTGTCTCATTGTAAATTTTCAAAATCTGATTTTTATAATTTTTTTTATTAATAGAGAGTTATATATATTAATGGTCAATGTTGTGCCTCGGCAAATGTGAAATGTTGACTGTTGCACTTATTTAAGAATGGATGTAGTACTTATTACTTCATTGAAAGCAAGCAGACTTTATTTATTAATGAGTTAAATAATTTCCACCCGTGGCGAATAATATTACAAATATCCGGAGGTGGGTAAGGATGCTTTCAATTGGATTAATAATTTTAGGTCTAATGTGACATGCTTTATTCATTCAAAAAATTCATCGGGAAGGGACCCAAATGATATGGTATGATCGGGTATGTATTTCAAGAGAAATGATCTCTTCAAGCAGTCTGCATAGGAAATGGGAATCGTCGTTCGGCCAAGACCATTTGAGTCCCTTTCCGATTAATTTTTTGAATGAAATTTTATGATCATGTTCAATAAAATTTAAAATATTGTGCATTATGTATATATAAAGCGCGTTATGTTTCAATAATTTAATTTACTGAATTTCGATTGAGTTTTAATCTGAAAATTTATGGGGCTGCACTTCATGAAGAGTATGCTAAAAAATCATCAAACAATTCCACGGGGAAGGACCCCAAATGTGATATTGTAAAGTGATTTCAAAGTAATTGTTTAAGAGTAAAAGTTTGTCACATTCTAATAAACAACTTTTATTTTAATCAGAAATATATAATTATTTCTTTTTCTTGATTAACCCTTCCACAATCCACTTGAGTTTTTTAACCCTTCCACTTGATTTTGACACATAGAGCCCGTTTGGTAACACTGAAATCGGCAAAATTTATGAAGTTCTGGCTAAAGTGACTATATAGACTGTTTCTGCTGATTTATGAAAAAATATAATTATAATTAAAATATATTATATCAATAAAATAAATAAAGAATTATCTGAAAAATAACTAAAATGGTCATCTACGATAACTTTAGCCAATTCAGAAAATTAACTACAACCCTACTTTTTCTTTCTACAACGGCCAATTAAGCGCGCAAAATCAAAAATTACATATTTGGTTAAAAAGTTGGTTGATGAGCCTGATAAATCAAAAAATAGAATCACCAATCCGGCTCATAATCTTTAAAAATCTTGAAAAGGCATATTAAGTCATAATAACATTTATTTATAACATTAAAAAATACAGGAAACCCTATTTAAAGTGATATTCAAGTAACATTTAACTTATGATCAATTGGATTCATTATTCGTATATAATTCGTTAACTATATATTCGTATTGTCTTACAAATACAAATCGAAATTAAATTCTCTTTTCATATTCAAATTCGAATTTATATTCAAAAAATTAAAATTTAACAAGTACGATTGAAAATATATCACACTATTTGACCCAATTCGGTTCGTTTACAACCCTAGTGAGGGAGTCATCCGTACAAAGGGATATACAGGATTTTGAATTTTAACGAGTATATTTTCCCTTATAAATTGTCCTTGAAGTTTAAGTTATTATTTAAAAAAAAATAGAAATTCGAGTACTTAATTATTTAAATAGCAACACTTGCTTCGTATTTGAAAACACCAGTTTCGTAGTTTTTAAGTTAAAGATTGAAAAAAAATGTCGATTTCTTGCAAGCACTCCCATATATATAACCTCTTTGAAAATGGTTTAATGCACAACATCCCATTGTTGTGACATTTTGTGAGCATTAACCTCTAGTAGTTTAAAAAATACATTAACCCCTTTTATTATAAGTAATTATGCACACAACATTATGAAACAACGAGTAAATATAATTAAACCGTTGTGAAAGCATGTACCATAGTGATGTATTGAAAAACACATGTAAATTGTCAAGATACCGAATTCAACATTTGTTCTATGAATTTTATCCAAACGTGCAAAACTATTAATGCATTTTTAAAATACATCAAAATTTGAGTATATTACATGGGCTATCGTGCATTATATTAAACGGACGTTGACAATATGTGGGACGGTTATTGTCCCTGCTCCACGTCCAAATATACACTGTACTGTGTGTTGTTCCATGGCCTCACTCATCACATGCATGAGGCATCATCATCAGCTTGTCATTGAACTTTAATTACAAGTCCGTGTTATCTACTGTAGGAATTATTTTGTGCTCCTAATTATTAGCAAGTATTAATAATGTCTATGAGCAAGTGCAACCAGGGCCAATCCCAGTTATGTTGGGGCAATTAATTAGTTAATTAATTAAATAAATTAGGGACATAAATGGAATGCTCAGCTAGTCCAATCTAAGGAAAATCAAACACAAGGTCCTACTTTTAAAAGAATGCTATGTTTTGATTGATCCTACTATAAAAGCAATTTTCTCATATGATCATATCCAATTAGTTAGTTCATTCATATACTAAGAAACACTCTCTAAACTAAACTAAGTAGTATTACATTTTGAAACTTATGAAGTTTTTGGGATTGATTATGTTTTTGCTTCTTTTTTAAAAACAAAACTAGAATAAGAATTAGTTTTTCAAAAGTTGGTCTCCCCCTACTTAAGAAATTGCTTTTAGGAGCATTTTGGAGCACTCGGAAGTATTTCTACACTTTTACCCAAACACTCCAATACCAAGCTACTTCTGTTCTTGGAGAAGCAGAAGCAGTTTTAAGAAACTGATACAAACACTCCTTAGGATGTTTATACTTGGAGTGAAATTTGTTGATCTAGTCTGTTTAAGTCTGACTTGAAGTGATCATCTGGTCTGAACTCATCGCGTAAATGTCTGATCTCTGTGTATTAAATAACTATGAAATTCTGATCTAGTATGGTCTATTCTTTTTCAGTCTAGTCTAATCTGGAAAGAATGGGTCCTAAATATGGAAGAGGGTCGGTCTATAGTTGAGTATATTGGGTAGGTTAGGTAGGGCTTAAGCAGACAAAATAGCAGCAGTCCATTAAACTAGCTAAGAAGTATTTGTCGTTTAATTAAAGAAAGATAAGAAGAGCATATATTTACATATGTTCCTGACCGGACTTGCTTCTTTCTGCCAAATGTCCGCCCGATAGCGAGAAACTCAAAGGCCCCGGCGGTAAGAAACGAGAGATGCTCTCTATCCTTTTCGCTTGCACGTGCAATGTCTGTTTAGAGTGTGTTTAATTTGCTGCGAGAGAATTTGAGAGGCTAGAATTGGGATATAGATGAGTGCCTATATTGTACCACCGGTGGCAATTTTGTAAATATAGTGAAGATCACAATTTCTGCTAGATAAGCATTAGTGTAATGTTAATGAGCACTAGTCCAATTTTAATGAGTACTAATAGTCTAATAATGAGCACTGCGTCATTACACGAAAGTTGATAACACAAATAAAAAACGGTGGCATTTTTGTAATTTCAGTGAAATCGCAATTTTCATTAGATGAACATTAATACACTTTTAATGAGCATCAGACGTATTCTACTAAGTATTAATGTCGAACAATGAATATTGTGATATCAACTTCATATATTGTAATGGAAAAATTGAAAATAATAATCTCAACTATTGTCGGTCATCTGATAAGAATCCCAACTATTGATTTTTTTTTATTTAATTATCCTAGGTATTACTAAAACTCCACCACGTTCCCAATCTATGACCTAATGAGTTTTTTTCTCAAAATATAATTAAAATTCGTATTAATTAATTAATATATTAATAAATAATTAAATAAATTATTTTTTATGACTAATATGCCCTTAAACTATGACTATAAAAGCCTAATATCCTATTCCTTCTAACCCTAAACTTTATAGCAATGCCCTGCGTACAGATGCCCACCCCTGCCGCCGTACAGTGACGATGCCGCCCAACGTACAGCAACGCCGCCGCTTTCCGTACAGCCACGTCGCCGCTGAAGAGGTTGTCAGTCGTTCGTGCCAATCTAACGGCTTGGGAGCAAAATCGCCAATCTGAGAAGACGTCCGTCCGACCTGGGTGCCATGGCGTCTTCAATGATCGTCGCTCGCCGCAGCACAGCCTCCGCCCACAATACAGCCGCGCCGCCTCCACCGACGTCCAGTCTGAGAGCAAAGTCGCCGATCTAGAGCCATGGATGGGAATCACCAGATTTGGAGTCATGGAAGGTAGCTAGTCGCAGCGGATAGGTTGGTCTCCGTCAGATTGCACTCGATCCAACTCGCTGCCGCTCAGCCGCGCCCCTCTGCCGCTCCTACTACTCAGATTTTTCAGTCAAGGCGGCCAAGGTTGATGGCGAACCGAGGTTGAAGGCGAACCTAGGTTGAAGACGATGAAATAAGTGTGCAATGAATAATTTATATTTAATGTCGTGAACATCACAAGAAGCGCAATGAGTTATGACAAAACGTGCAATGATATGGCAAGAAGTGCAATAATGTAAAAAGTGCAATGACATGAAAAGAAGTGCATTAAAAATGACATGAAAAAATATTTATAAATTCGTAGCATTATATGTAATATTAACCAAATGTAAGAACTAAAGTTATGAAATCTAAAAAACGCTAAATTCATTTTATGTAATGTTATGTCGTGCAGTGAATACCGCCATAAAGTGCAATAAATGTAGTGCAATAACGCCTTCATGAAGTGCAATATTTTTACCCGGACGAAATTAGTGTAAAATGCATATTTTTTAAAAAGGGTATTTTTGTCCTTCCACAATTTAATAAAACGAAAAAATCTTTTTTTTTCAATTTTTGGTCATATTTCGAGAAAAAAACATAACTAGTCACATTTCGAGAAACTCACTTTGTTTTAGTCATATCCCGGGAATTTTTCCATTTTTTTTTGTATAATCTCAACTATATTGACCGTCCGCCAATAATGGTCCATGACCAGATATTACCTCCTATAACAAGTGAATTTTAAATAGAAATTAAGTGTAAAAATTAAAAGTTGGGATTATTTATAGGGATTACTTGTCAGAGAAATGATCCTGTCCAGCAACTTTCCGTCCGAACAGTGTACGAACATGATCATTTGGGGCACTTCCCGGTGGAATTTTTTGATGAAATTTTTTGAGCATGTTCCTTACCAAGTCTAGTTTGTCCATACCAAATTACAGCTCAAAATTTGATCGGGAAGGCATTCAAATCATTTTTTAAAGTTGACTGCGTTTTTATATGTTAGCTAAAAACCTTGTTCTTTGCCTATTAGCCAGGTTTGATTGTTTTCTTCTCAGACAGTGTTATTGACGATTTGTCCTTTGATTTGGTTAATGCTAATTAAGATTCTTGTGGTAAAAAAACAAGCTCTTCATGATTTTACTACATGAAAAATGCAAGTTAAAAAGTGATTACTAAAAACTAATTTAAATACTTAAATCGCAACTCAGTAGTAACTTAATTGGTCAAGGGCTGAGTAGCAAGGACAGAGAACTCGAGAGTCGAGATTATTCGGCCTCGTATGAATTAAATCTAAAATACGGAGTATATATACTCAAAAATCTGGTAATATTAATCTTACAATGGTTAGACATGAATAGAAGGATAATAACCCTACAACCTAAAGATAAAGTAGCAAAGATCGTAATCCGTATGAACGTTCAAGAATATGAATCATGTAACTTGTATGAGCAAATATGCAAAACATAAACCTAAACTGACTTTGTAACACTTCGTATTAGTTTTCCAACTTTTAAAATACTTAGCTCACTCATTATTTATAAGTTAAAAAATGCTTTGAGGTACACAAATTGTGTACACATGTTTGTCCTTCACAGAAATTTTGTCTGTCACAGACTACTCAAAACCAGTTGTCTGTGACAGACAAAATTTCTGTGAAGGATAGACTCATAGACATGTGTACACATTTTGTGTACACATTTTGTACACCTAGCAAAACTCTTATAAGTTTCATGGTATCTTACTTTAGTGGATGCTGAATAACTCACCGAATTAAAATCATCACCGAGTACGTTAAGAAGCTCATCGTGTAGTCGACGAGTAGAATGGGCTGAGACAAAATGTCAACTCCAGAGTGGTGCGTACTCAGGGAATAGATAACATTGTTTATGACGACATATAAATTAAACAAAGTACAATACTTAATTGAATCCAAAAGTAGTTTCTCCACCAAACAAAAATAAGCATCAGGATAGTTGAAACTTATTCATCCATTTGCTATAATGTTGTATTTCTCATTTGCAATCTCAACACTCAAATGGCTTAAACACAAATGACAAATACACCAAATTTAGTATCAAAGCAAGTGAATGTAGAACACCACTTTCAAGAGAGTTACTTCACCCCGTCATTAAAAAATCCAACAAAAACTAAGCAAACCTTTAAGCTATAAACTTGATAAAATATATATCAAACTCTGTCCACGCTAGTTACCATCCCATTTGGATTAAGCAAGAGAATGTCACATTATGAACTCAAAATAACTCTCATTGAAACATGGAAGCTTGCATCCTGCATAAGTGGAGCAAGAGAAACATTTAAGAAAACTAGCATAACAGATTTGCTTATACATTCAATTGGAATTTGTTGAGCATCATTTAAGGATAACTGCAAATCATGTTCACAAGATCAAAAACCTCAAACCAAAATAAAAATACAAAGTAAATGATCAAATTATGTATAATTTGAATCAAATTTCTATTAATGAAACAATATGTATAAATAGTATTTTATAAGTATGAAGTAATAACAATAAAAACTATATAACTGAGTTCTCTATTAACTATAATCCAACAAAAAATATCGAGGAGTAGAGTTTTTTCGTTGCGAAATCAAAAATTATGTGTTAAGTAAAATTAAAAATCACGTGTTTGTTGAAAAAGTTGGTTGATAAGACTGATACGCCGACAAGTAGAGTCACCATCGACTTAGTTTCAAAAGCGTGAGGCGGCATGAGGCGTATTGGGTCAATTTACCCGAGGAGCATACTACTTCCGCAGGAAGTCATTTTCCACAAAAAATGATAATATAACGTCACCAAATACCTGAAGCCATAAACCAGTTTAATACACATGAAAATCAATTACAAAAGAAACATACTCCGTAATATATATTCAAACAGTAGCAATAAACATATTAAACACCAATTTATAACTAATTAAAAAGCAGTGTCAAACTCGCAAGCAACGTATTAGTCAACTCGTGGCCCAAGAATTCATCATTCTCGTCATCCTCATTCTTAAGAAGAAAAAAGGGTCATATAGGCCCTTATACTATTGTGAAAAAGTCACTTAAACCTATGTATTAAAAAAATCATCACATTAATACATTTACTATTAAAAAACAATCAAATAGATCAAGTGACCTGAAAACAACCTCCTATAGCAGGTTATTGTCATTTTAGCTTTTATTTTTTCTCCTTTTTCTTCTCTTAGTGCACAGTACTCCTTTTTCTTCTCTTAGCTTTTTCTTCTCTTATTTTAGCTCTTGCGAGAATTAATATATTTTGCTTTGAAAATATACTATTCACATATTTTCTCCTTTTATGCCGAAAAGGAAACCCAAAAAAAGAACCGTAGGAGTACTGTGCACTAAGAGAAGAAAAAGGAGAAAAAATAAAAGCTAAAATGAGGAGGTTGTTTTCAGGTCACTTGATCTATTTGATTGTTTTTTAATAGTAAATGTATTAATGTGATTGTTTTTTTAGTACATGGGTTTATGTGACATTTTCACAATAGTATAAGAGCCTATATGACCCTTTTTCCTTCTTAAGAATAACATTTTATTAAAATGTTATATAAATACGTAGTAAAATTTTAGTGAACGTACACTAGTACAAAAAACACCTTCCACATCGGTTAAGGCAGTGTTTTCGTTTGATTTAAAAAAGCACTTTTGGCTTTTTCTTAAAAAAAATCTGTTTGGAGTGTTTGCAAAAGGATGCTTTAGCTTTTATAAAAGTGATTTTGGGGTAGAAGCCGGAAGCTACTCCCAGCCTACTTCTCTCTGCTTTTTTGGCTTTGTTGTAATTAAAGACTACTTTATGGATAGTTATATCATCCCATATCCAACTTTACCCTTCTCCCATTCCCAATATCCAACGCAACCTCCTGCCTCCCATTCCCAATTCTCGTCTCTGCGTCGCACGTCCCCAGCGAAAATGGCATGATAAGCGAAGGCTGCTCCAGCGGTAGGGATGGACCCGGGCCGGTCCGGTTCCGGGCCGGGCCCGGGCGGGCTTTTTTTCGGGTAACATGGGCCCGGAACCGGCCCGGGTTGATACCGGGTCCGGGCCTAACCGGGCCGGGCCGGGCCGGGCCCGGTTCAATGTTTTTTTTTTTTGACTTTCTTATCTCCCTACCCCCCCCCCCCCTCACCCCCACGCCCCAAACCTCCCTAAAACACCCAGCCCTACCCTAGGAAAAGAAAAACAATTGAAAAAACCAAAAAATAAAATAAAAATGAACCGGGCCCGGCCCGAACCGCCCGGGCCGGTTCAACAAAAATAGGGCCCGGAACCGGCCCGCCCGACCCGCCAACACGGGCTAAAAGCCCGGAACCGGCCAACCGGGCCCGGTCCGGTCCGGGCCCGCACAGTAGCGGGCCGGTCCGGTTCCGGGCCGGTTCGGCCCGGCCCAGTCCATCCCTATCCAGCGGCAAAGCTCTCGTCTGGCCTCTCCGTCTCTATAGAGCTGTAGAGCAAAATAGGTTTCATTTTTGTTTAGCAGTACATAGGTTTTGTTTTTGTTGTTCAAGTACAACAATAGAGCTGTAGATATAATAGAAGGAGCTCTGGAGATATTATCTTCTTACCTGAATCGCAAAATCCGAATGAAGGAGCTCTGGAGGAGGATAACCGTGTGTTAGGTTATCGGGAGGGAGTATTTGATCGAGACAGAGGAAGGTGAGCTGATATATACAGGGAAGGGATATTTTTGTACATTCAAAAAAATATAATTTCACAATCACCTTTTTACCAAACATTCCAACTTTAACTTTTTCATTTTAATCACTTCTATTCTCAAACACTCCCAACTTTTACCATTAATCACTTTTCCAACAATCACTTTTCAAAATCACTTTTTTTAAGATTTAAGCAATAGCAAACATAGCCTAAAAAGGACTTTCTACATTGATTCTCCAACCAGTAGCCTGAAACAACAGGTGCCATCATGTTTAACATCAGGCATTATCGATGTGGAAAGGCTTCTAGGTCGGTTATTTCAGTAACGATGTTAAAAATTTGCTATGAAATTAGATGCACGTCTTATTAAACATTGTGTCAGATTATTTGATGTTATATTCAACAGTCAACTACAATAATGTATTAAAAATCTAATGTTGTATCTGATTATTCACCTAAAAGATAACATTTTCATTGATAGACCACATGATAAATTTATCACTGATAAGTAATAACACGACTCCATGATGCAACTAGATTACATTCACACAACACAATTTGAAACCTAAAGTGTCAAGGAGTTTTAAAACTAAAGCCTTGAAGAAACTGTAAATAAACTTGAGCTACTCGGCTTGGAGGGGCTGCACCAATGGAAATAAGTGAGTTGAGTTTATCAGTTACAACAAATTTTGCATATAGCAGTAGCACTGCCATGTTAGTGCTTCACAGTTCACACTGGTAGATTCTACCAGCTCCAAAAGCAATTCTAACCCTATAAAACATATAAACAAACATGGATGAGTAACAATTTGTCAGGCCTCTGCAACATACGATAGTATGTAATAGTTTTATTATCTTTTATTTATCTTTAGAAACAATATATCTATCATTACATGAACTGATGGACAAGGGCTAGTTTTAAACTTTCAATATGCACTTCCCATTTCAATCAATTTTTAGTGACACTTTTTTATTGCTGTAATAAAAGCTACATATATCATCAATTCACTTGCGCTAATTCTTATCAAATTTAGTCCAAATCAGCCCCACATCCAAATGAGACTACTTTACAATAACACAGAGTTGAATATGGTCTAAATGCAGAACATGTACTTAATCCAGGCCAGAGAGTAGATTCATGCAGAAAATGGTCATAATGCTTCTTTAAAAGATACTTCGTATTTGATTTCATGGAAGTAAAAAAAAAACAGAAACTTTATATTTTAGGCCAAGATCTTGTTAAGGAAAACTGCTAAATTCAGTTATAACTGATAAACCTTAACATCTCAGCATTATGAATGAAAACAAACTAGCAAATAATATAACCTTCTGATTTAAATCAAAATAGTTCAAGAGAATATATACCTCACACTTGCATCACATATGATAGGTTTATAACTCAGTCTAAATCATGACAAAAAAAAATGTTACCAAACAACAAAACATGGTTCAGACTTCAAACAAGACTAGAATGAACTAGTTTAGACTAAAAAAACCAGTCAGATTGTACATGTCCTACATGGCTGCATCTAGTAATTTTTGCAGACCATATCATTAAGATTTCCGATTATACATTACAGCAGCCCCCTGAATTCCCAAAAAAGTTATTTGTAATCAAGTCATTAACATCAATAAGATTATCATGAGTCAAGTTTATGATCTGTTGCATTGCTCAAATAAATACATAAGTAGGTGGACAAAATGTTAAGTTGAAAACATGATACATTACATTTCTAATTATATACTCGTATCATTTATAACTAATTTGTTGAGGTTTCCCATACATTAATTGCACTTAGCTAGCATAATTAGGCTAGTAGGCACATAATATTAGCAAGGGTGCTGAAGTTGGACGGTAAGCTAAACTGTTCTTATAAAAGTTATATGACTTGTTGCATTACACACACACATATAGCACAACAAAAAAACAGATATCCCCAATAAAAGTAACTTATACCATTTAGGCATAGCAAAACCACTTGGCAATAGAATAACCCAATGGGCCCTTCCAGGTGCAGAATAAGCTAAGCAACTCACATGACTTGTAAATGGATTTGAATTGAAATTAGAGACAGGAAGACAATCTTTAAAATCCAAAACTTTCAACTTATGGACAGCTTTAACAGTCAGAATGTAAAACTCACAAAGTGACTATTCTCATGATCTCATCCATGGAAGTGTCAAAATTGGTTATTATTCGGCAACAAGTAGAACCCAATTGCCACCGTCTCTATATAAATAAGTTTGAACTCAGTGATCTTTCTTAATCCCATCAACCTACTGCGAAATAAGAGGGAGTATTCAGAATTTAGTAAAATGTAAGCAACAACTAATATGCCCTCAAATAGGCAAATCATATATGCTTTAGTTATATACTTATATTATTCAATCTTCTATACATTTATCCAGAATGTATAATCTTTTCCTATACCTAAATGCAAACTCTCTGTATCAAAAAGTCAAAAATACAACCTGCTTCTTGGATGACTGAAATAAAAAGAAAGATTGACAACATATACTACTCCAATTGGTTAAAATAGAACCCAGTTAGCCATATTTTGAGTATATTATGGTTTCTATTCTCTACCAAACATTTTATCAAGCACTTTATAATTAGCTACACTTAACAAACATTGAAAATAATGACCAAAAAATGATTAAAGAAATACCATTTGAAAACAAATAAATAAAAATGTAAACTAAACAAATTCTGGATTAAAATTAAAAATTGTTAACACGATCACCTTGAGAAAAAGAAGGCGTACGTAGGACAAGTTGTTGGTGATGGACGTTGCAGGGTTTATCTGCACAAGCCTTAATGAACCGATGTAGGGAGTATTTAACATTAATTATGAAATATACCCCGTTTTTTTACATCAGATTAGCTGGAAACCTATCTGGAAAGTTTCATTAAATTACATCAAAGACTCCGAATTTATGTTTGAATTTACTTGATTTCTTCTCATTTAGTATGTTAAATCTACCTTATTCACACTACTCAATATTACATTTTCTAAACAAATGACCAATTGGAACCTAAAATTTCCCCGATCTTTGCCTAATTTACTTGCTTCCTTCAAATTTCCTGCTTCTTTTCTAATCTTTCAAATTTTCTGTTATTTATCTATGCCTAATTTACTAACTCAATTGCAATTCAAATCTAAAGAAAAATCCTTCAAGTGAATATAAAATCTATATGAGAATGTAACACTCAGTTTTGGATGTAAGAAAACCTAAAATGAAATCAAATCTAATTTGTATAAACTAAAAACAGAGGAGTACCTGCTACCTAGCGAGAAAATCGATACATAGTATAGACATTTAATAAGATTTGTTAAATGAAAATATAAGGTAGAATGCTAAACACATGAAATGCAGTACTAAGGTAATTTGACCACTTTTCATCTTTAGCACACTGACCTAATTTTTTAATCTGAAATCTAAGAGACACTAATCCTAGATGAAAATCTGATCATATTAATAAGTATACAAATCAACAACCAAAGAAAGCAAACAAAGTGCATACAACAAATATCTAGCCTGGAGGAAAAATTAATCATATTTGAAAGCAAGGAACAAAAAAGAAGCAACTAAAGTGCCATACTAACCAAAGATTTTCACAAACATCCTTACTTAAACATTGGTGACTAAGCTTCCTCTGGTTGGCCGTATCAGGTTAATTCACTTTTATGTTGTTATTTATCTCAAACATCATCAGAGTCATGCCTATCATTTTAGGGGAATTCGAGTGAAAATCCTATTTTAGCTTTGCATCCTTTAAAAGGCTGATTGCCACTTCTAAATATCATTCAACTCAAATAGAGTTTAACTGTCATTGTATTGTGATATACTTGTCTCTCATTCCTCTTCCAAGGTTTAATAGTAAACACTAAAGAGTTAGATTTTATATTCACAAAGAGTAATCAAGTTACAGGTCTCTCTTGACTCACGTAAGCACAATAACTCCCTGAAGCACAAAAGATTAAGTAAGCATCACTCAAAAGAAAGAGCACTTCTACTTGGAGCAAAAGATACATAAATCAATAAAATAATTGAGAGAACCTTTAAAATGTCTGCAGTGATTATGACAACAACAATGAGTTGATGCTACTATATTGAGTGAAGTTGTCAATATAAAAATTAAGAGCTTTGGTTGAAAGTATATCTAAGAACTTTAACCCTATTGAGGATTATAATTCATATATATAACTTTTATTTCAAATTCAGAAATAAGAATTCTAACATGGAATCTAATCACAAGTGATTCACAACACTCTAAGAACACGGTTTCACTTGGAACGTGTGGCACTTAATTTTGCTGCTTAACCATCTTAACAGTGTCATCCATTAATATATGCCCCAGGACGTGTACAGATAAAATTTGTGGTGCTGCTGGAACAACATAGTTGCCATATCAACATACTTCTTCACATATAACATTCACGCAATTAATGACCATAGCTCCTGCAAGAGGAGTGCAATGAAACTAATAACGAATGGATTAGATCATATGGATTAAATGGAAATTGTGAGAAAAGAGTATCGATACTTTATCATTAATTGGTAAAAACTGAAAAATACATCAAAAGCACAATCCATGGAAACTTTATAATTAATTGTTAATTTATTTAAGAAAAAATATATTGCAGATTCAATTTACCTATGTTTTGGTGCAGAACTTCGTTGGATTTGAATCCCCATCGAGAGGTAGAAGAAAATCCGAAGCTTGGTGAACTGAGATGAAGAAACTAGCAACCAAAACAAACTCACGAACAGAAGAATCCTCCAAACCAAAAAAGATTTGGAACCTGTCAGACAGCCCAGAGGTCACCCCAGCCGCGTGCGACTGAGAACGATCATCTACTGCTCGACTCATAGCTGAACCGGAGCTGTTAATCACGCTCTAACCCCCAGGCCTTCGGTCATCAACCAGGATTGGTTTCTGGTCTCCTTATAATTCAAGGATTCAGAGGTACGATCCTATAGAACAGATCCTGTTCAAGTAAGGTCGTGACCATGATTCTCAGCTTCCTGCTTTTATTTACTCCTTTTACATTCGAAACTACCGGTGTGGGAAACTTCGAAGCGCTGCAAGGCTCTAAAGAGTGAAGGAATGACCTCCTAGTTACGCTTAGAAATTTGTGGTTATTGGCTGCTCTTAATTTCCTTGATAGCCATGGATAAATTATAGGCGTGTTTAAGCCATTTTCTAAATTATGTGCTCCCTGTTTGTTTTTATTTGTTGTATTAATTAAGGGTACGTCTAGCCTTTCTTCATAACCATTATCCATCAAAAACTTCATATCCTTTCGTTTGTTATTTCAAAGGAAATTTTTCTAAAATAGAGATAAAAGTAGTGTGAAAGTTATTATTTCTCTAAATATGTAAATTACCGAGGTAAGGGTCAATTTAGTACATATACTTGTATGAAATGGAGTAAAGAATACATTATATTGAATACACATGTTAGATTAACATGTTAATGTGGATGAATTTGCTATCAGAATGCTAATAAGTCGACTCCTAAAGATTGACACCAACCCCAGCCCCTTGATCGACTTCCTCTTGATCAACGTCAATCCTCCACAGGTGAATATTCCCTTGGTCGATGCACCCATGTCGGCCGATGCCCCATGCAGGTCGACCTCCGAAGGTCGTTTTTTTCTTTTTGGTCAATTTTGTGAAGGTTGGCGTCATAAACTTGGTCCATTACTCAAGATTTTGTTAGTTAACTCAGGCATATTGACATGTTAATCTAACAAATGCACTCAATTAATACTAAATAACCGAGTTTATGTACTTATAAATGTCAAATGCAATATAGTATAATCTTTACTCTACTTGGTACAAATTGATGTACTCAATTGATCCTTTCCTCGTAAATTACCACCATCATCCTAAAATTTATACTATAGCATTATCACATAGTATAGCATAATCACATATCAATAGTACGTACTCCGTAATATTATGTTATAATTGACTGTAGTTTCTACATACTCCTGTCCCAAAAAGGTTCATCAAACTGAAGTTTTTGATAAGTGATATTCAATTTTGACCAATAATATTTTCTAACACGAAATTATGTTAAATGAAAATAATATTAAAATGTACCCTATTCAAACTATTTTCATAACAGTATAAAATTTATAAGATATATACAAATATAATAATTAAAATCATTGTCCAAAGTTTATCGTAATTGACCAAGAAAAATTCGTATACAAATCTTTTCAGGACGAGGGTGTATTAAAAAAAGGTTTAGAAATGATTGATCTTTGGATTTAGATATTGAAACTTCGAATTAGTAGAATCAATGTGTGTAAGTATACTCTCAAATATTGGGTAACTAAAGATGTTTTTACTAGGACTGAAATTTCTGGTCTGGTCTGATATTGGTAGAATCATCCCGTTTCAATATTTTATCTTTCCCCTTCTCTACGTCTCATATCAATATTCTCATTTCACATTACAAAATAATTAACTCCCTTAGATGAAAATTTTATCATCAATTACTACTTTTTCGAAAAAGGTAATTGATTAGTATTACATAATTAATTAATTCCTTAATGGGAGTATTATATTATATTCCGAAAAAGTACCATAAATATAATGAAAAAAATATGACTAGTTTTCCTTTAATTTTCCGAAACGGCGAAACGTTATTAACATTTGTTTAATTAAATAAAATTTTCTCTCCTTCTAACCCCCACAAACTGCCCACGCCTTCCCCACTATCATCGGAAACTGCCGTTGACCACAGGAGCAGTCATAAGTGTTCGCCAAGTTTTATTTTATTTATAACTTTTTAAGATTCATCGGGAAAAGTCATTAAAAAAAGGAAAAATTGATTCTAATAATCCCACCTTTAACCGGTCTTCCCAAAATGGTCCCTCTTTCAAGTAATCCGAAATAAATCCCACCTTTCTATTCCGTCTTCTATGTTTGGTCCCAACCTGGTGTTTACCCGTTGCTGCAGGTAAATAACCGGTAAAATTGGAAACGACGTCGTAAGATTTATAACCTACGCACTCTTACTCTCTCCGGTAGTCATCGCTCTTACTCTGTTATTCTATCATCTTCCTCTTTCTTTCGATCAAGACATATTAAGCTATGTTGGATGAGAAACGATTTCCGCAAGGTTGTGGTTCTTCTTCGGTGACATCTAACAGTAGGTCAGATTCCAGAATTCAATGCAAGCACAACATGAATTCAGTTTTGCGAGTGGTAAAAAGTGGGCGAAATCTAGGGAGGAAGTTTCATGGATGCCCTTTATGGCCTGTAAGTTTGGTAATTGTTAAGGATAATTTGTAATATAAAGCTAGGGTTTTACATTTGTATGTGTTCGTAATTATTATATATCCTTAAAGATGTATAAAGTTGTTATTTGTTCAATAGGATGCAAATTGTGGGTTTTTCAAGTGGGAAGATGCAATGGATTTGAGCTTTTCTGGTAAAAATGAAGATCTCAACTTCATTAACTAGAAGTATGAGACATTTGAGGTGGAATTGCAGGTGAAGATAATGGAAGAAAAGATACAAAAGTTGAAGTTAAAGAAGAAAAAACTGGAAGAGCAAGGTGAGCAAATGAAGAATGAGATTTCCCAGTTACGCACTGCGGTGTTGAATTGTTCACAGAAAATCAAGAAGTATCGAATGACTGTAATTGTTTCATGGATCGTATTTGTCATTGTTTTTTACTTTTTCAAATAGGTTCTATTAAGAAGTTTAGTACGTAGTACATTTCCAGTTTCCATGTGTTGTGTGATGTAACTTGAATTTACTTGATTGGGTTGGAATGAAATATTCATGTTGATAATGAAAGCTCCTCATTGATTATAAGGTTGCACGTTGAAGTGTGGATGCTAACAATCTGCAGGTTGTAAAATTGCAGATTTTGAACTTCAAGTTTTAAAACTTTGTCCAGGTTTTCAAAGTTGAGGTTTTCAAAGAGGTTTTCAAAGTGAAAAGTTTATAGTTATGTTTATTTTGTAATCATTAAAACCAGTAAGAAAAAATGTAGAGAGAGCATTGCATTCTACAAAACAGATGAGAAAAAATACAGACATGAAAAATGAAATCAACACACTTTTAACCGTGCAGCAAAATTTTTGAGAAATTTTGAATCTTTTGAAAAATGAAAAGAGGTATGTTGTACAAGGCTAGAAGCTTTTCTATCATCTTTTTATTGACTGGTTGTTATATACATATGTACATAATACATTAGAGATGGTAAAAACGATCAACATGGTTACTTCATGTTTATTTGTTGTTTTACATACTTGCTCACGTAGATAATAATCATAGGCATCAGAGAGGATACAAGTACAGAAACAAAATCATCAAAAGACTTCCAAGAACTGAGGCAAGGATTCTACTATAATCCATCCAGCTCAAGTTTTAAATAGGACTATAATCCATCAGCAACTATTAAGCAACTATTACAACTTCTGGGAAAATCATATCCATTTTGCATCCAACTCTTATGGTAATGCCAATCCATTAAATTATGGGTGTTTCCTGAATCTGTAAAAATGTTAATTACTTTTTTCCCCACAAAACCAACAACTCTGAGAAAATAGATACAACCATTAAGCACCAAACAAACCAAAAAGTACTGCATCAACCATGTCAACACCCATTTCAAATAACCATCCAGGTGTGTACACAGATCATTAAAATACAGACCATTGTCACCATAATTCAGCCACTTCACATAAATAGAGAACAAAATAAACACCAATTTCACCATAATCAATAATCCATTCGGCAGGGAACATAATTAAAATAAAAAACATCCCTAACATGATGGGACCATTAAACAGGGGACCATTAACACCATAATTCAGCCACTTGACATACCTAAAAACAGCCCAAGGGTTTAACAAAAATAACCATAAAACAATTTAATAACCTAAAACTATTACATCACATATTTGTCATTCTCCATTTTGCCCCCTGCTGCCCCTTCCTCGTCCTTGGGCTGCTTTATTTCGCCCTGAACTTGTTGCTCCTCTAGATCCCCTTCCACCTCTAATAACTCTCCCCCCTCTGCCTAGTTTATTGGGTTCTGCTGTAGCAAAATGATGATTTAACTGTCCAGTTATAGATGTAGAGTGCACAGGTCCAGAACTCATTACTGGCCTTCCCTTTGATCTCTTGGGTTTCGGTTCCTTAAGCACAGGTTTATCCCTATTTGGACACCTTCTTTTGTTGTGCCCCTTGGTTTGGCAAATGCTGCACGTCATCTCAATACCATGTCGAGTAAGTTTCCCAGGTTTTTTTGGATCCTCAAAAGGATCTTTTCTTCTATTCCGCCTAGGCCTTCCTGGACCGATTTTTATCGGAGGAGGAAACAACTTAAACTCTATCCTAGGCCAATGTCTCTCACCTTCACATGGGGGGATAGATCCTGCATACGCCTTCAAATAAGTGTCTCTCTTATAGCAGTCATCAACGAAATCCTCAGCTTCTTTGTGAAGGAAGAATATGCAAGCTATTGCGTGACAACATGGTATGCCAGACATATCCCATTTCCTACAAGTACAAGTCTCTGCTCCCAAGTCCACACTAAGACTATCTAGGTTGAGATTTACTTGAAATGTATGACATGTTGAAGGCAGAACATCACAATACGCAGCTTTACCCTTCTCTAGTTCAAGTCTGCTTTGGATTCTTGGGCAGATTATGGAGTCCCCATTCTCCATTTCCTGCCTTTTAAGAACCAACCTTTGCATCAACGCAGCTCTAATCTCTTCCAACATGTATATTATGTGCTTTGTTCTTGCATTTATTATGTAGCCGTTGAAGGTTTCTGCCATGTTGTTGGTTACTGCATCTGTTCGTATGCTAGTCTTCATGAATGCCCTACAGAAAACCTTTGGGTTGTAGGTTTTGAAAGCAGTGGCAGCCTCAACATTTACTTTAGCCAATTCATCAAATGCGTCATTGTAGTCTGCCATGTTGTAAGCTTTGACAATTTTCCAAAACAGCAACTTCATCTCATCTCCTTTGAAAGACTTGTGCCATAGTGCAAATATATGCCTTGCACAATGTCTATGTTCAGCAAGAGGAAGAACATTTGAAACAGCATTTATAATAGCCTGAAAGGAAAGAAATATCTATTAATAAACAACATTTATAATAGCCTGATTATTAGTAAACATCATGAAGTTGACTACAAATTTATATATTCTTTGATTTGCAATTGCAAAGTTTGCTCAGAATTACTGTTGAGAGTAGCCTGATTGTATGTCTGTGGTTCTCAGTGTTATGCCTACACAGATCTTAACCAAGAAATAGAGAAGAATAACGGTATCAATAAAGGAAATAAATGAACATTTAATCAAAAATTCTCTTCTAGGCATAACATCTTCAATTTTGTTTCAGTTATAAAACATCATATCCTTTCTTCTATTTTGTTCATTTGATCGTTGGAAGAATGTTAGATTGTTGATCAACTAGATTATATACCACATAGAAACTGATGTCAGAGCATTAGCTGAACTGTTTAAATTGCAAAATATAATGCATTTTGCTTTCATATATATTCATTTGAAACGACATTTATAATAGCCTAAAAAATCTGAAAATGTATTAATAAACAGTTTAAACATCATGAAGTCATAAACTTAATAAACAGTTTATTTATATACTTGTTATACATATATGTTGCAGTTTACACTTGATAAATCATAATTGATATATGTACCTGGTGTTCATCAGAAATTATAGCTATGTCATCACCATCTCCTAGGGCAAGGCATTTTTGAAGGTTGATAAAAAACCACTCCCATGAAAGATTGTTCTCTCCTTCAACAACTGCCCATGCTATGGGATACATTTGTTCATTACCATCTCTACCCACAGCACACATCAATTGTCCACCAAGAAAGGTTTTTAAAAAACAAGCATCAACACATATCACTTTTCTGCACCCTTCCTTCCATCCATTTTGAAGACCTTCAAAGCAAATGAACAATCTTTGGAATATTGGGGTCAAATTGTTGTTATTGGGAAGAGTAACCAACTGCAATTCAGTCCTAGGACTTGATATTTTCAAAGCTTCCAAATATCTCCCAACCTTCTTGTAGTGGTCCTTCATCGATCCATGGAGCAACTTGTGTGCATTGTATTTAACTTTATATGCAAAATCCCTTTTAATGACAACTTTGTAAGCCCTCTTTACTGTCTCAATGATTTCCTTAGCTGGCCAGTGTGGTCTTGCCTTGAAAACGTCAAGAAATTGTTGAGAAACCCAAGTTGACTTTAGTTGTTTGTTCTTTTTCATATTACGATGACACTTATGCTTCTTTTGAACTGTCTTCACTGAGAATGTTGCTCTCCGAGAATCCCAAGATGAGTACAACCTGAATGGACAATCTTGTACACATCTGACCCCTAATCTTTGTTGTCTCTTTTTGTTACTCGCGACAAAAGTGAGATTCCGACCTTGCAAGATGGCATATTTAGTTACAGCCTTCTTAAAATCCTCCCGAGTAGCAAACCTTTGTCCGACCTTCCACTCAAACACCGAGAAGTCAGTATTTGTAGGCACTAAATCACAAGTTCTTTTCTTTCTATTTTCAGTTAAGTCTTCATCACATGTATCAGGAGGAGTATTGATTTCCTCCTCACTACCTTCATAGTCACTGAAGCATCCTTCCTCTACGTTCGGTATGTTTGTTTCTGCACTACAATTAGGTGGTTCAGTCTGAAAACCGAGCTTACCTTCTGCCGCTTCCTTCTGAAGTTGTTGTGCAAGTTCAAACAACATGCTATTGCAGTCTTTTACCCTTTCCTTGGCTGTTCTATATTCATCATCACTTATATCATCACCAGTCAAGTATTCATCGTCTCCCTCAAAAAAATAGTTACTTGGTTCATCTTCTTCATCATCTTCAAGATCCGCAATAGAACCTTGCTCATCATCATCATCATCATTTTGAACCACATTTTCAGCACCCACTCTAGAAGAATCACAATCTCGTTCACCCTCACCACCATCGAAAGCTGGAGCACCATCAATTGTTGGTTGTGTAGATATTTCTGTGGCTAGGGGTGAGGGTAACAACAACACTAAATCTTCTTTATCAATGCCATGCAACACATAACAGTCCAAGGATTTAAACCTCATCAATATCTCTGTCATCTCTAAGACCTCTTTATCATTGTAAACTCTTCTTAGCCCCTTATCAAACGTAAGCCCAGGAATGAGATAAAATATTTCATCAATTATATTATAAGTGCCGCACTTTTTTGCCAATTCCTCCAACCAAAACCAACAAAGTTCATCAGGGTCTACCTCAAAGGTTCTACTGTTCCCATTCAAATAAACTAATTCATTGTCTTGTTTTCTGAATAAGCCCCCATGCCAGAATGTCAATGACACATGGTCCATTAGTACCTTTATAACCTAACAAATCACAAATAAATAATGTGTTACCTTAGAAGTTCAGCTTTTCTGTGTATTTGGTATTAACTGGAATTTTATCGAACACCTCCTAGGCTGGAGTCAATAAGTAATGATTCAAGTGTGCCGAGTGTGTATTTCATTAACAAACCAAGAATAGTTTTTTATACAACAAAACCGATACTCCTCCTTTTCAAATTTATGTTTGAAGTCTGGAATGAATAGTTATGGATTTTGGATTTGATATCTTACCAGAAAATTTGACTAGCGGTAATCCTCTCTGTAATTTGATATCTCGCTGTAATCCTCGCTGTAATTCTCGCTGTAAGCCCCCAGTCCAGTCCCGCCTCAGTCCCCAATTTCTTCCGTGCCGTCTCCCCCTATTCTCCTCGCCGCAGTCCCCCTTGCCGTCCTCACCGTCTTCCAGTTCCAGTGTCGTTCTCTACCAGCCTAGAAGAAAGACTAATTGTGACGCTAAAGGTTTTTTAATTGTAGATTTTAGCTAAATAATAACAAAGTAAAACTACAATAATAGCCTTCCAACGGTGATTTCAAATGTTTTAACCGGTAACAAGTCATTGGGACCGAACATAGAAGACGGAATAGAAAGGTGGGATTTATTTCGGATTACTTGAAAGAGGGACCATTTTGGGAAGACCGGTTAAAGGTGGGATTATTAGAATCAATTTTTCCTTAAAAAAATCAAAGTGATATACTACGTATTTCACAACGGAAGTGGCACCGACAACTATTGGCAGTGACACCAACAATAATTGGTAATAACAAACTCCCTCCGTCCCGTAAAGATGTTCCCCGTTTGACCCTCACACATTTTTATGAAAAAGTAAAAGTGTTGTTGACTTTCCCTATTTGCCCTCCCATCCCCACGTGCTGGCTTAATTCCGAAAACAAAAAAGAAAGGGAAAGGAGCTGCAGTGGTAAAAACAATAAATTAAGGGGCTAAAAAACTTTTAAAAGTGATTTGATGGTTCTATAGTGATGGAAACTGAGTCCAGCTTACAAGTTTGGAAACCCCTCCAAAAAAAAGGGAGGGTTAATGCTAAAAAAAAAGCTGCAGTACGCCAAAATTCAAAATTCCCTCTAAATTGTTCTTTAAATGCCTACAACTACCACATCTACCACCATTTACTACACCTATGGATCCCTCTTTGGCTCTCTGAACTAAGCATGGCGCAGATTCCTCAGTTCCAACTGCACCTTCCTCAGCAAACTTTGCAACTCCTGCTGTACCTGCATATTCCACAACTCCAACTCCTGTTGTACCTGCAGCACAAAGAAATGAAGGAAGACAAACTTGAGGCAGCAGGACGGCTAAACTAAGTAATGCAGAGAAAAGCAGTTTGGTGGAAATACTATTAGCTCATTATCATAACGGGAAACTTCAGAGGGGCATTGTGGGAAAACAACTACACAATTCAACTGTTCTAGGCGTACAGTTAACAAATTGTGGGTCCGAGCTCACAGTCAACTCAATGACGGGGTCCCAATTAATGTGCAAAGCCAATATAAGGGAAATGTGGGAAGAAAAAGAGTCATTTTTTACTTGGACAAGTTAAAAGACATTCCACTTCATCAAAGAAAGAACATTCGGTCTTTGGGTTATGCCCTAAACATCTCAAAGTCTTATGTGCACAGATTAATCAAAGGTAAGCCAATAAAGAGACATTCCAATGCCATAAAGCCATTGCTCACACATGAAGGTAAAATCAAAAGGTTACAGTTCTGTCTATCTCATGTAGTGCCTAGGCCAGTGCCATTAAACTCCACATTTCATCATTTTTAAGATTACATTCACATAGATGAAAAGTTGTTTTTCTTATCAAAAGAAACCACAACATACTACACCCACCCAGTGAGCCTGACCCCTACAGATCTGCTCAATCCAAAAACATTTATACCCAAAATTATGTTTTTAGTAGTTGTGGGTAGGCCTAGGTTTGGGGAGAATGGGGCAGTGTTATGGGATGGAAAGATTAGTATCTTTCCATTCACATTTGAGGAAAGAGCAAAGAGGGCTAGTATAAACAGACCAACATGAACTTTAGAGACAAAACCCACATTAAAGGTCACCAGAAATGTTATCAAGGAGATGATGCTACACAAAGTCCTACCAGCAATCAAAGCTACATGGCCAGATGCAGAAAATAGAAACATCATAATTCAATAGGATAATGCAAGGCCACATGTCCATGCAGATGATGCAGAGTTTCTGGAGTCAGCAACTGCTGATGGCTGGAACATAAAGCTTACTTTCCAGCCAGCTAACAGCCCATACCTAAATGTCTTGGACTTAGGTTTTTTTCGTGCAATTGATTCACTGAAGAAACAAAAATCCCTTAGGAGTATTGTTGAGTTAATTGAAGTTGTGAGAACTGCATTTGCTAAGCTCACAGCTTATACTTTGAACAAAGTGTTTTTAAGTTATCAGTGTATGATGGAACAAATATTGATGCACAAGGGTGGAAATCACTTTAAACTCAAACATGTTGGTAAGGATAGGCTTGACAGACAGGGGATGCTACAACAGAATATGGAAATCAATCCAGCATTGGTGGATGAAGCTAAGGAGAATCTCATACACATGCAAACACAAGGGCCAGAAACACAAGAGGTGCATATGCAGGTGAAAGGACTGAAACTCAGTTCACAACTGAAGATGATGATCATCTTCAATGATGAACTGGGTAGGGACAACTTTTTTCATAGATGGGGAAGTGTACAATTTTTGTAAGTACACTAGTAAGGGACATTTTTTTGTATGTAGGGAAGTGTACAATTTTTTGTATGTACATTAGTAAGGGACAGCTTTTTTGTATGTACACTATCAAAGGAACATAGCACAAAATATGTAGGTGACGTGTACAAGTGACGTATGTGCTGCCATGAATGCCTAGCCTACAATATCAAAAAGTAGGGGCAGTGTAGTATCTTTTGTTCAAATAGTTGTATGTTTATTGGCAGACATGTGTATATTCAAGTGAAATGGTAACCAGAAATATGTACAGATACATAGCCTCCTACACTTAGTCAAAGTGGGTGGCATAAGTACTGAAGGCAACCAGAAATATCATCCCCAGTACATGGTTACTTATGGTAACCACATGCCATTCATGTATGCATTCAAGTCAATTCATGTAAGCAGACAAGGGCAAGTAGTGTAAGTGCAATGCCTCATATCAGTGTAATGTAAGCCATATCATCATTAGCAAACAGCACAAATATGGATATATAGCCTCCTACACTTAGTCAAAGTGGGTGGCAAATGTACTGAAGGCAAGCAGAATAATCATCACCAGTACATGGCATTCATGCATGCATTCAAGTCAATTGACACAATCTTACTCACACACATGCACATACATTAGCTTCAAAGCCCGGGCCATCATCAGTGTACTCACTCAGTAACCACACAACCCCCATCATCATCAGTAGAAGCACTAAAGTAAGCAGACAAGGGCAAGTAGTGTAAGTGCAGTGCCTCAGATTAGTGTAATGTAAGCCTTATCATCATTAGCAAACAACACAAATATAGATACATAGCCTCCTACACTTAATCAAAGTGGGTGGCATATGTATGAAGGCAAGCGGAATAGTCATCACCAGTACATGGCATTCATGTATGCATTCAAGTCAAATGACACAATCTTACTCACACACATGCACATACATTAGCTTCAAAGGCTGGGCCATCATCAGTTTACTCACTCAGTAAGCACACAACCCCCATAATCATCAATAGAAGCACTAAAGTAAGGAGACAAGGGCAAGTAGTGTAAGTGCAGTGCCTCACATCAGTGTAATGTAAGCCCTGTCATCATTAGCAAACAGCACAAATATAGATACATAGCCTCCTACACTTAGTCAAAGTGGGTGGCATATGAACTGAAAGCAACCCAGAAATAGGATCACCAGTTCATTTACATAGCCTCCTACACTTAGAGAAAGTGGATGAAGGCAACCAGAAAACACAAGGAGACTTGTGTAGCAGTAAGGTAAGAAAGAATCAGGTAATTTCAGCATTTAAGCAACAAGCAGGTTATGCAATGGCACAATAATTCATCATTTATCAGATAAAGTGGCCAATAACCACAAAATGGGGTAACAAATGTGCAAATTCAAACGAAATACACATATGTAAGGAATAGAGAGACCTCCCTTAAGGGGTGTCCCGAAATACATCCGCATAGGGATCTGGGAACATGGCGTCGAAGGAATTAACCTCCTCGCCTTCCTCAACTGATTCTTGAGACTCAGGACACTGGGATTCATACCACTTCTGCAGCTTCCAATCCGGATCTGTTTCAGATGATGTAGTCCACCCACATCCACTGTCTCCTTCTTCGTCGTCGTCCACCCAAACGGGACGAATAATTTTAGAATGGGTGACCGATTTTTTTTTCGAAACCACAGAGGCTAGGGTTTGTTACAGGTGGATGACCATCGGAAAGGTTTAGCCGTTTGGAGTCTGAATTCGAAGATGACACAGAAACAGGGTGTTCATCAATGGAAGGGGTAGGGTTGGTGGAGGATTCCATGCGTGGAAACCAGAAGAAGATGAAGGCACGTTCTAGAGAGAGAGGAGGCGAGTGGGGAATGTAAATGGGTTATCCGGATAATGATGGGGAAAGTGGGGAGAGTAATTGGGTAAATGGGGAGAGTAAATGGGAAGGGTATATTAGGTATTCCATGTTAATATTCTTTCCTTTTAAGGAAATGGTAACTTCTTTCTGGGATGTCCAAAAAGGAAACTGGGAACATCTTTAAGGGACGGAGGGAGTAATAAACTAACATTGACATAAAAAACCGTCAATGACATAATAGACCAATAGCACATGACACTCATAATTTTCCAAATTGATTAATGTGATAGTCACATTTTTGTCGATATAAGCTAAGTAATCATTTTTTTCCAAATTTGGCTTCCATTTAGTAATGTTTAAGAAAATTTTATATGTTAGATACTCACCAAACTACTTTTCAAACTGTACTCAAAATTGTTTTATTTAACCATTGTCTAAAAATGTGTCATTTTCAAGTCAAAACTGTCAAATGGGAAGAGATAGTACTCAAATAGTTCAAAACACAAAATATTCAAGAACATATATTTCTTATCATCAATGAATTAATGTAAGGAAAAAGTGGTCCAGCTCAACTGATCGTTGACTCATTTTTCCTTATAGAAGGTCCTGTGTTCAATACTCAGACCCACAACCCCCTCCCTCAGACCCATGGGGTAAAAAAAGAGAATACAAATATACCATTAAAATATATGTTAGAGAATAAAAATACCCTTCAACTCCGTAATAAAATATTTTTAAATATAATTTACACATAATAATTTACACATAATTTCAAATATATTTTAAATATACTTTAAAATATATTTTAAATATAAATCATCAGAATCAGCTAATCCAAGCACTTCAATCATTACTTCATAAGTTTCCGGAAAATGAGGAGATTTTATTACTAAGTGGGCTTTTAATTTATGGTTGTTTGGGAAGATATATCTGTTACGGAGATATGATAGCGAGATTATACTCCGTAGGAAATACGAAGTAATTTTCATTTATTATATTCATAGATAGGAAAATGTATTTTTATGCTTTGTTTTTTCATTTTTGTGAGCTTTCGAACCCTTTATCTCAATAAGTTGGAACGTGCTCAATCATATACGAAGTAATATACCTCTAAGGACTAACCTCTCTATCTTCTCTTTACATTATTTCTAACTTTTTCATCTTATTTCTTTTACTTTATTTAATGTTTCCTACACATACACGTTATCATTAATCACACAATTTTATATTCAAAAATATGAGTGAATAGATGAGATATTTACTACTAGTAGTAATTTATATGAGACAAATTAATATATAGAATTACCTCGATCTCAACCATTGCCTGACACACGCCTCACTCCTGTAGTCCTGTGTATAGAATGAAGATTTTCCGGCCATATTGTGTGAACCAGAAGAGTTAAAGACTGAGTGGTCATCATCATCTGAGAACTGCCTTGCTTATAGCTGTTCCCTTCCATGCCCATTTGCCCATAACACTTTCGTCTTAGCTTCCTCGTTCATATCCTCTTCTGACTAGCAATCAGAAATTAATTAGTTCATTCAATGTGACTTAATTAGCTAGATAATGAGATACTACTTCCATATTTTGGCTCCTAGTATTCAAGTGCTATTAGGATGTTCCAAACCAGACCAGACTTCCTTGGTTAAAAAATACACAGAGACCAGACGTTTACCAGACCAGACAAGACCAGACCAGATTAGGGATGACAATGGGGCGGGTTTGGGGCGGGGGTACACTCCCCCATCTCCCACCCCATGTCTAAAAAGTTCCCTCCATCCCCGCCCCACCCCCCATTACTCCCAGACCCGCCCCATCCCCGCCCCACCCCATTGTCCCCCACGGGTGCCCACGGGTGCCCCCATATAAATTTAATTTATCGTATTTGCATATACTTTTAATCTCTTATTATAAATATATGTAGTGCAATTCCAATGAAAACGATGCTTAACATGGGAACACTCACATTTAATCCAATATGATACACAATAATCCAATGTGACACACAATAGAGCCATTCTAGTGCACATTTGGACTTCGCTCAACACAAGCTAATATAAATAAGAGATATTACCCAAAATAGGACTAAAAGAGTTAGAAAATTCCAAAATAGGACTCCCATGTTTTTATTCCCAAAATAGGACTAATTACTGACATGTTTTGGCAGTACCAGACTTCAAACATGGCAGTATTTTCGAAACTTGGCAGTAATTACTCCTATTTTGGGAATAAAAACATGTCAGTCCTATTTTGGAATTTTCAAACTCTTTTAGTCCTATTTCGGAAACTTTCCCTATAAATAATCACGGCGGCACTTTTGTAAATATTATGCTAGATACAAAAAGTGCATTGTGCGAACTCATTGTGCTTCACATTGGGGGTAAATGTGGTGTTCGCACGTTCTCATGTTAAACGTTGTTCTCATTTGATCCTAAGCCTATATATATCTACGCGCACACAGTGATATATGACACATACACACACGAAACACTGAAGTATTGTGTTTGTTAAAAGTTAATACCACCAATTTTAATAATTCTTCAATTTGAATAAGTTTTGTGAATTAAAGACAATTAAAGTAAAAATATAAGTAAACATATTATCATCATGTACGTTGTTTCAAAATTCTCAACAATTATAATACAATTAATTACATATTATATTACATATACATGTTTGTGTATTTATTTACTCACTTTCTCACTCTTAAAACTCATATACGGAGTAACATTTATGATAGGAAAAATTGACAAAAATAATCTCACCTTTCGCTGGTCTTCTCATAATAATCTCACCTTTAGGTAATCCCAGAATAATCCCACATTTGCACCTCATCTTCTTTCATTGGACCATGACCATGTTTTTTACTCTTTTTTGAAAATCATATAAATAATCTCACCTTTCACTTTATTTTCTATTATATCTTTATAAATGTGAGATTATTTATATAAGATTTTCAAAAAAAGGTAAAAAACTTGGTCAGGGTCCAATGAAAGAAAACGAGGTGCAAAGGTGGGATTATTTTGGGATTATGTAAAGGTAGGATTATTATGAGAAGACCAGTGAAAGGCGAGATTATTCTTGTCAATTTTTCCTTTATGATAAATATTTTTAATCATCACTAGCTTATTATTATTCTAGTATAATATGTATTAATTCATTAACCATGATTAAACCGTATACAATTATGTATGTCTATATGTATATGCGTTTGTTATATACTACAAATAATTTAATTTAATGTGTGTACATTATTTATATATGTGTATATATATGTTTGAGTATATATTTATAACGGGGACGGGGCGGGTGTAGCAATACCCGTCCCCACCCCATATTTTAACGGCGTAAAATAATTTCACCCATCCCCGCCCCCACCCCGCCCCAAGCCCCGCCCCATCCTTCCCCCGCGGGGCGGTTCCCCACGGGTCCCCGCCCCCATTGCCATCCTTAGACCAGATCAGACCAGAACAGACCAGACCAGACCAACAAATTTCAGTCCAAAACAAAACATTCATAGTCTCCTTAACTTTCATGTTTATAGGGTTTAAATAAACTATGTTATCGAATCCAGTCTTTTTTAATCATGTGAGTCTGAGCTTGATTTCGAATTTAATAAGCTTTAAACTCGAACACGGGTTGAGTTATAAGTTCATGTACTTGTTCAAGTCGAGCTCAAGGAGATTAATGTTTGGTTTGATTGGAACTCCCGCACATCTAACACTTACGGAGTATAACTGTATAAGTTATAGGGAAACATTAATTATATAGGTTGAAATTTAAACGTATTTAATGTGGTTTTAAAAAATTGAAAATGTATATCTAGCGCTCAAATTAAACTTCTTTTTTTTACTCAAGGTTGAAACTCACTACATTCAGTTTTGAACCTGAGACCTCCCGTAAGGGAGCGTGAGTTGACGACCAGCTGAGTTGGACCGCTTCCTCAGCTCAAATCAAACATCAAATATACTTCGTATCTATTAAGTCGAACTTGAGCCTCAATTGTACACCTCGTCGAGTTTTGAACTCTAACCCAAATACCATTATTACCAAGATGAGTCAAATTCGAACACTGAGAGCCCGTTTGGTAACACTAACATCGGCGGAATTGGCTGATTCTGCTGAAATTTATGAAGTTCTGGCTGAAGTGGTTGTATTGGCTGATTCTGCTGATTCATGAAAAAATTATATTTAAAATATTTGTTATTAATAAATTAAATAAAAAATTATATGGAAAATAGCTAAAATGATCATCTACAATAATTTCAGCCAATACAGTAAAAAAAAGTAACATCGGCCTTACTTTTTCTGTTTATTACAAAATTCAGCGCGCGAAATCAAAAGTTACGTGTTTGGTAAAAAAGCTGACTGATAAGCCTTATAAGCCGAAAACAGGGGCACCAAACGGGATCTGAATATTCAGGCTTGAGTCATTATTAGACCTAGTTTAGGAGACCGTTTGGTAGCCCCTATTTTTAGTTTATTTGGCTTGTCAGCCAATTTTTTATCTGGACGTAAATTTTGATTTTGTAAATTGTTTGATAATAAAAACTAAGTTGGAATTATTTTTTTGATTGAATTGCGAAATTCGTCGATTGAATTGTTTAATTTGTGTAGAAAATCATTGTAGCTTTTTTTAATATAAGTTTTTCATTAGTGAAGTGATTTACTCATTATCATTACATACAGGGCAGAGTGGCGGACCTGGAAAATGAAAATGGGTATTGGAACTTTTCAGCTTTTGTCGACCAAATTCCATATTTTGACAGAATTCCCTAAATAGGAATAAAAACGTTTCAAAATTCTAAATTAGGAGTATTATGCTTTTTATTCTCTAAATAGGAGTAAATTTGTGTCAGGTTTGGCATTACAAGGCTTTAAACATGACCTTTTTTTTCAAATTTGGCAGATTCCTTCTATTAAGGGAATAAAAAACATGATACTCATATTTTGGAATTTAAAAAACGTTTACTCCTATTTAGAGCAATTTATGTATTTTATACTCCGTACTATTTATTAGGTACGCACTACTCGAGTTCATGTGATTGAAATAATTAATTACTACGTATAAAAGAATAGTAAGGTCATAAATTATTACTCCGTATTTAGTTATTAAAATCAGAAGAGATGGAAATCTATATTACATCTTTTTATATGTGAGTTACATCTTCATGTGCAAGAGTTACATCTTTTTAGAAGCGAGTTAAAGCGCGAGTTACATTTGTAATATAATAACATGAGTTACATAAAAAAAAAACCTTGTATTCAAACAAAAAATGATTTTTTAAATCCTTTATTAGGTCATGATATTAAAAATCAAACATATTCACGGTTTACATAAAGTAATTGTGCAATTAAACTCTATTTTCATTGTTTACATTGAAATAAATGTTTTATTTCTTATACTATGTATTTGATAAGTTACATTTCAAATGGACTTGAGTTACATCGATCAATAACGTGAGTTACATATCCTTACATACAAGTTACATCATTCATACTACTGGGAGGGACAAAAAACAGTTAATGTTCACGCGCGTACTGTTCACGCGTTACTGTTCACGCAATTTAAAAAAAAAATTGTGCAAAACTACACCTATCAGATGATACCACGGTGTGGGAGCACGATGCTAACCGTGGGGGTGATACCATGGTATACGAACCCACGAACTCATGATCGGATGATGTAATCGTTTGTTCATGTGACTCTAATCTGGTCGAAAGGAGTCCTCTTTCCCCCTATCAGAATCGGTCACCTTTAACATTAAATTCAATGTGTAATCAAATCAAACTTTACAACCAATTTTTTAATTAAATACGTAATATTTGATTTTGCGCGCTGAAATTATGCAAAATAAGTTAAGTTAGAACTACTTTCTCACTGAACGGGTGGAAGTTCTTGTAAAAGATTATTGTAGCAATTTTTTCATATAAGTTGTCTTTATTTTAGTAATAAACTATATTTAAAATACTCCCTCCGTCCCTAATTATTTTGCCAAGTTTGACCGGCACGAGGATTAATAAAGTAAAAACTGTGTGTTTGAGGTTTGTGCAGAGGAGAGAGAATTAACTGGAACCACAAATTTTTTACTTAAAAGGGAAAGGGAAAGTGACAAAGTTAATGGGACATCCAGAAAATAAAAGTTGGCAAAGTTATAAGGGATTGAGGGAATATATTTTTTCGTAAATGAGTCAATTTAGCCAAAACTACATAAGTTTCAGTTGAATCATGTGATTTGGCCAATATTAGTGTTACCAAACGATCTCTAAATTTAATTCAAATTTATGTGAACATTTACTAATGCTATTTGTACACGGATTTTTACACGTCGATCAAATTGTTTATGTATAGACAAACTGCCTGGCATTTTTTGAAGATGTTTTTCACACCGACAAAAAAAATCTATGCCACAAACTTTTTTGTTTTAGACACAAACAATTTTTTTATTTGTGCGAAACAAGTTTTTCTTCACAATAAAACACTGGTCAAATTGTGTGTACAAAGACATTTTGATCAGCGTGTAAAATGTCGTGCACAGGAAGCATTAATGGTGACTACTCCCTCCGCCCTGAATTGTAAGACATTTTACGGTTTACGATGTTTGACCGACGATAAAGTAAATAAATTTATGTCCGCACTCAAATTATTTTTAGAAAAAAATAATTACATATTCAGAAACTACATTAAAAGTTTTACAAAGTCATAAAACTAGATTCAAATTTGATAAAAATTTGATATATAAAATAAGAGATTAAAAGTGATTTGTATTGACCAAATGAATAGAAAACATATCTTACAAAATGGGACTGAGGAAGCATTATAATCCAATTTAACAATTTGCATTTCGCTTTGATTGAAAAATAAAATATACTCCGTACTATCAGGGGCATCCTTGGGGGGAGTTGGGCCAGGCAAATGCCTTGGGCCTCACATGCCAATGGGGCCTCCAAAAAAAATAAAAACCCTATTAGCACTACTGTATTACGCAAATCTATTAATCAATGTCTTAAAAGGACTTATAAGACGCCGCCCTAAGCACAACACAGACAACAAACGCCTCAGGATAAAAGGCATCTAGGCCCAAAATGTTAATAAAAGGCTTCTACCTGAAACAGGCTGAGCTGCATCAAATGAAGAGGGTAAGCGTTAATTTTCCTCTACTCTTGACTTAGGAGAGACTTCTTTATATACAAAGTCGGCAAGAACATTTCTTTCTTCATTTCCGGTGTGGGAAAACGAAACT
Organism: Cuscuta epithymum; assembly: GCA_945859915.1. NCBI lineage: Eukaryota > Viridiplantae > Streptophyta > Magnoliopsida > Solanales > Convolvulaceae > Cuscuta > Cuscuta epithymum. The sequence continues at coordinate 4,881,974 of CAMAPF010000938.1, forward strand.
TGGTAGCTATATAAAATAGCGATGGGTGGGTTACGTACTAGGGTCTGGAAAACCTAAAAACTAATTTGAACTTGGGAACCATTTCCAACTTGTAATGTTTCTTCAATGTTTGCTTTTGAAATTGCATTTGAAATACTCCGTATAAAATAAAATAAAAGTTCTACCACATTATATTGATAATCTCATAATCATTACCATTATATTATCTTTATTTATTAAAAGTATATTATTGCTATGAATGTATTATCTTTATTTATTAAAAGTATATTATTGCTATGAATGTATAATATTATTCTTATATTATTTTATTTTTAGCAAAATTTATTTTTATATTATTCTTATATTGTTGTAATACGTAGTATATATTAATAGTTATACCACAGTATGTTTTTTTGTATACTGTATTTTATTCAAATCATCTCTTTTCAAAATGATTTTTCTGACGTAAGTTTTTTTTCGTCTAGGGCCTCCGAAATGCTAAAGACGTCTCTGCGTACTTTGTAGTAAATAGGAGTGAACTATCCTCTCTAGGTCTCATAAAACAATTATTTATATAGGTACCTTTCTTTATTATTATTTTATTTATATAAGTACCTTATACTACCTATAATCCCTTAAATTTAAGATCAAATATTTGATGGAGAACTTCATTTTAATATTGCAAACTAAAACAGGATAAGTAGCACTCTGTACTTCAAAGAAGCGGATAAATAGCAAGTGAGACGGATGGAAACACCAACATTTTGGTACCAAACTAAAATGGTAAAAACGAGTTTCTGACGAAAATAGGACTACGAAAAGAAAAGAAAAGTGTCATAGCAAAGAAGAAAATCTTAAAGGAGAAGATAAAAAAAATTCCTTCTTCTCAGAACAAGAAATAGATGAAGATTCAGTGCGACGTTTGTGAGAAGGAAGAGGCAACTTTTTTCTGCTCGGCGGACGAAGCCGCCCTTTGCCAAGCCTGCGACGGCCACGTTCACGAAGCTAATATCCTCGCCGGAAAACACCACCGCTTCACCCTTCTCTACCACGCCCACCACCTCCGTCCTCCGTCGCAGCAGGTCTGCGACATTTGCAAGGACAAACGGGCATTGCTGTTCTGCAAAGAAGAGCGGGCAATCCTCTGCGGCGGCTGTGATCTGCGGATCCACACCGCCAATGAGCGAACCCAGAAACACAGCCGGTTTCTTTTGACCGGAATCAAGCTCTCTGCTTCTAATGCATCTCCGGCGACCACCGGAGATCACCCGGACGCTGCTACGAGATCGCCAGCGTCGGATGCCGTTGTGTCGGAGGTGGATCAAAGCGGCGAGGGGTCGGTGGTTTCCGGCGGAGGTAGTAGCATATCGGAGTACCTGCTTGAGGCTATCCCCGGATGGCACGTTCAAGATTTTCTTGAATATGAATTCTGTAAGACTTATATTAATTTACTTCTCTCCTGCACATGTTTTTACTTGACTAATTTGGTATCACATTAAATTCGACTTAAATACGAAGTATATCCCAAATCGGACTTAAATAAATTAAATCACACTAAACCTCGTTAAATATAAAATACATATATAGACCAGACATTCATTCAATCAAATTTAAAAAATCACCAAATCTGAGCCAGAAAATTTCAAGTACAATTCAAAACATATCACAGTAAATATAGCTAGTCTTAGGTTTGGCAGGGATTTCCCAAAGCTGCTAGTATTTTGACGGATATATGCCAAACGGATGCCAAAAACACTAATTGTCACGAGCTATTTGACACGAAATTATGGATAAATTCATGCAAATTCTTGTCAATCCCGTAATTTTTTTGTAGCCTATACTACATAGGTCCTAATTGCATTTTTTGGTGGAAGACTTTTCAATTTTGACCTCTTTTGGTAGGTCATCTCATACCTAACATGTACAAAAGATACAAAACTTATGACATAAAACACCAGACCTTAGAAATCGTTTTTATATAATTTCATCATACTCCTATATATAATGCACGTGTTGACCAAATCCAAACAAGTGAAGCAATGTTTATATGATTCCATAGTCATTATTTCGTGGAAATAACGTCAATAAAGGCTTGTAATAACTAATGAATTAAATTGAGATTTTTTACTAATACTATCCTTGCAAAAGTGGTGAAAAAAATATTTTGTATAAGTTAATAACTGTAAGTGACTATATTTGTGTTTAAAATTTATATCGTAATGAGTTCATGTAATCACTGTGAATCTATAATGTATATTTTGGATACAATTACAGTAACTAATAGTTACTAATTTACATTTTTATTCATATATTTTTAAGAAAAACCCTCTTAAATTAAGAGTAGTCGGCCCCCAGAATCGTAAATACGTACCGAGTATATATATATAATTTTAATAAATTTGCTTGGAGAACAAAATTAATTACGAGATTATTTGACATCATTCAATAGGTGAAAGAAGAGGTTACTAAAAGCAAAACTAAAATTGAATTTATCCAACAAATAATGTCATACTCCGCATGTGAGTTGATAGCAAAAGTATCTGAATTACGAGTGTAAAAGAGAAAATTATACTACGTACAAATAAAACATACGGAGTATTATGTTAAACATTTTGACAAACCTAAAAGGGGGATGAACGTGTAAATTCCTAACAGGTCATAGGTGTGTACCCCCAAACAAATATTTAATGATTGACATAATCATTATACTCCCTCCGTCCCTAATAAAACTTCCAAATAGGTTTGACACACAGTTTAAGATAGTGGGTATTGTGTGGTGGAGAGTTGTGCAGAGGAGAGAGAAATGTGTAAGAATTGTTGTGAACCACAAATTCTGACCAAAAGAGGAAAGTGAAAGTTTTAATTGGGACGAACGAAAAAGGAAAATTGGAAGTTTATTTAGGGACGGAGGAGTATATATTAGGAGTATCATATTGACAAATCATTAATTAGGTTGACCCCTCAACCAAAACTTGATAGCAACCTATTAGAAAGGTACTACGTATATAGTTTATCATAATTAGGTTGACCCCTCAACCAAAAAAAAAATAGGTTGACCCCTCAACCAAAATATGATAGCAACCTACTTCGTATTAGAAAGGTATATAGTTTATTCGAGGGAAGTTATTTGTACACAACTTCTACACATTTTTTGTATAAACCTCTCTAGTTGTTGTGTATACATACAGTTAGTTCAGAAATTACTGTGTGCACAAACAACTAAACATTGTATAAAAAAATGTGTCCAAGTTATGTATACAAGTAGCACCACTTTAATTATCAATTTTTACAAAAATGTGTACAAGTATTTCATATTCTCTCATAATTTTACACTGTTTTACAGCCTTACTCATCAATAATCATGCATACTTTTTTAAATATTAGTGAAAAAACTACTTCGTATAACTGCAAACAAAAATTGGGAGTATGTATGATACTAGTACAACTTATTACTTAATTATAGTCTGTTATTTCATACTTCGTACTACGTACGTAGTACAAGTATGTAGATACGGGAGCGTTAAACGCGTGATACGCTTCAAATCATAACATAAAGTATGTGATCTTTTTTGTTTCAAAGTTAGAGTCGTTCTCCGTGTACATCCCATACATGTCATTTCTTACATGCGAGTAATTTTATACTCCGCACATAATTTTAAAAATGTACTACATCCGTTTTTAAATAAGTGCAACACATTGATTTTTACATTATTCATATGTTCTACTGTGACTACGTTTAATTAAATAATGTATTACGGAGTAATATATTTTCTTGAAAAAATATTGTTAAATTTGTCTCATTGTAAAATTTCAAAATCTATTTTTTAATAATTTTTTACTAATAAAGAATTATATATATTAATGGTCAAAGTTATGCCTCGATAAGTATCTATCTACACAAATAACTAGAGAGTATACAAATGTATAAATATGTATACAAATGGGATATTGGGGGCATAGGCGCGTAACTCACCTGATAAGGAGTGAGTGTCACAAGGGAGAGATCTGAGTTTCAACTCCAAGTTAGTAATGACTTGGGATGGAATCACATTTTCTTTTCATCAGAGTGTGATTAAAGTTCAACTTATATTCTCCTAGATAATTGTTCGATTGGTTATGTGGACCATCGTCCATCAAGAATGGGGTGTCATCGTTTTTTGTATACTGTTAAGATTCAGAGATTTTATCTTAAAAGGTCAACTTGATAATAAGACTAACTCAAATCTTAATATAGTGTTTAATTCTTTCAGAAATATCCCAGGTGGGACTTTAACATATACGAAGTACAACGAATGGTTTTTTCTTACATTTATTGAAAATTGGCCGGCGGTATTGTATTGTAATGCAGAGTTGATGGGCGAACTGCAAATTTAATTAAGATAATATCATGCAAGTACGTCAAGAATCACAAGAGGCATGGGTAGTCATCATTAAATGCTTTTTTGGACAGCGACACAATTAAGGTGGTAGCAATTCCATCTACAAGATTCATTCCAGATTTCCATCTTCAATCATATGATGCATGCACGGGATGCACACCGATTCATTCCAGATTTCCATCTTCCATCTGTAATTTTTTCTTTATTTTTTGTTAGTGTGAACATTTTCGTTTTTCCAATTTGAAGTGTTCCACTTTCTTCAAGTGTATAATCACTAATCAGCTCACTTGAACTGTAAGTCTAGATCAGTTCCTACAAGTCCAAGAGCGGTTAAAGGTTCGGTAATGGATCCGACGTCTCTGTCTAGCTTGCTTTGACAATAAAAAATCAATTGTAGAAAATGATCGAAGGAGTTTACTTTTTTCGCGAATCTTAATATCCTCCTTTCGATCTTTTTCATTGGTGAGCGCATGATATGGCACTCTCTTTAAGGTGTAGCATCCCAAACATTGGCGGAGCCAGAAATGACAGGTTAGAGAGGCCGGGCTTAAGGAATTTATTTTGAAGGAACCAAAACTTAGAACTTCACTATATTTTTTAGTACTTATTATTATTAATATTATTATTATTATTATTATTATTATTATTATTATTATTATACATATATACATTAGAATTTTTTTCTTGTGGGGCCTCTCGGGTTTCCACAATCCCAACCCCCCGCAATTTGGACTGTGCTTAATTTTACTCCAAATCAGGAGCCAATGTACGTTGTGAGCTAGCAGTGCAATAGGCAATATAGCTACATTTTTTGCACCAGATACCTACGGTGTTGTAAGTTTAAAGTTTGTAACAATATAATGCTACACCACACCCGGCCATTTAATTTGCTAATTTATACTCGTATACTTTACTATGCAGTACTTCTTTTTGTCTTTTATCCTTTTTATGTTATTACTACTCGATCATCATATTATTACCAGACGTGAGCCGATCAGCAAGTGGTATAAATAACAAAAATATGAAAGTTGTGTAGTTGATATTAATTAATGGTCGAAAAGAAAGATGAGTTAAAGATACTCCGACTTAGTATAGCGTAATTGTGTAAAATGGTACTCCGTAATTGCCATTCCTATATAAGATAGTATAACCGAATGTCCGTGAAAAGTATAAGAGTTAATTTTTGGTGTCAAGATTAAGAACATGAAAGCAAGAAAAAAAAAATTAAGTATATGTTATGTATAAATAATTTTAATCTATAGAAAATATGTTGATATTTTAAACTTTGGCCCCTGCAATGTAAAATTTTTAAAGACCGGCCTCTTCAACCATAGATTTCTGGCTCCGCCGCTGATGTAGGAGCATTTTTTCTATACAAATGGCCGTTACCATAAATTCTCAACAGAGGTTTCACGATGACATACTTTAAAAAGTTTGTGTAGGGGTTTGATAAGGTGAACACTTTTTATGCTTTAAGAGTATTGCACACCTCATAAAGGTGTCTTTTGAGTGAATTATTTTTCAAAAAATAAGCGATTAAATAAAAGATTGAAAAGGGAGAGTACATGATCAGATATACATATTAACTATTCTAAAATATACTTCGTATCTGCTTTTGAGTGAGTTATATTCCAAAAAACTACTCAACATTTTTTTGTCCAGTAGTTTTGGCCTTCTCCGAATTAAAAGTCATATAACAACTCATTCGCCCTTTTTCGTTTTATGACATTTTCCTCCTAACCTTTGCAAAAACATATCCAGCTATCAACCAAACTTTGGTCGATCGGAATCAATGCGACTTGTAGGGGCGAAAGTAGACCGAGTGGCCCTTCCCCATTTACCACTGGACAACACTCACTCACAACTTGTACTTTGTATTGATAATGGAAATGTATGTGTTTCGCCAGTTTGTTTTGTGTGGTGACCATGTTAAATAAAGGAAAATTTCAAAAAACATGACTAAAAAGGTAAGAATCCTGAATATCTAGAAGTAGTTACAGATTGAAAAATATTATCATATTTAAAGTTTGGTAGTGTTATAACATGAAAGTATTTACTCATATTTAAGGCAATACTACCTCCGTCTCATAATAGTTGTCTCGTTTCAATTTGGCACGATTATGAATAAAGTGATTTAAGAATAAAAGTTGTTGAGATTTGAGTAGAACGAAGTGAAATGATATGAACCGCAAATTTTTTACCAAAAAGAGAAAAATGTCATTCATTTTGGGACAACCTAAAAACAAAAGTAAGACAACCAAAATGAGACAGAGAGAGTATAAGAATAAATTGCATGTATACGAATGAAAACAACGTGAAATTTCAAAATATGGGTATTATTAGTTTTCCCTACGTATGACGAATTACAAATACGTTTGGGAAATACTAATGTGATTTCACGATGATTATATCGTTAATATAATCATATTCATGTTTAGTACTCCCTCCGTCCCCCAATTAAATTCCTAGTTTGACTTCACGTATATTAAGAAAATAAATTTGACTTTACTGTGGAGTGCACTGTTTAAACACTGTTTGACACTGTTTGGACACTGTTTTAACGTAGATTATTTGCCAAATAAGGAAATCATTGAAGTGTGAACTTAATTTAGGGACTGCTCGAAAAGGAAAGTGAGAACTTAATTGAGGGACGGAGGGAGTAATACGGAGTATAAAAGTTTATGACAATGTGACTTCATGCTCATAATAACATGACCCTCGACAATTCATATACTCCGTATAAAGGATTCACCCCTAAAGGACATTATCAAATAGATCCTAAAACAGGGATGGATTTAGGGGGGGCGCGGGGGGCGACCGCCCCCCTTGGAATTTCAAAATTTTCTATCATATATGTAATATTTTTATAAAACTTTCATAATTTAATTAGATGCGCCCCCCTTAACTTTTAATTTTCAAAATTAATATATAGTGTTACATAATGTAATCTATATTATATATAAAAACGGAATAGCCTCAGGTCATTTGGGCGGGAAGTGCTTAGCGTTTTGTAAGTAACTTTGCCAGATGGCTTAATCAATTATGCAATTAATTGATTCCACTTTAAAGTGGTCCCACTTTTTGTAAGTAATTGTTGCCAGATCACTTAAATGATATATTCTGGAAACCTTTAATGGAGAAGTGGAACCATTTTTTGACAATACGGAGTATTAAATAAACAATTAAATAAACAGTGGAGAAGATTAGAAGTCTCCAACATTGAATCATTGAATCATGGAAATTGATTCTTGAACTTCTCCAGACTTCGTAATTGCAAATAAATGGTCTGTCGGTATAAGAGTGTTGTTCGTATAAATACTAAATAGTGTCCATTACATAGCAAATGATCGGCCACCTAGCATAGAAATTCCTCAGTACACTTCAATAGGTGCAGCTACTATACGTCCACTTGATAAGAATAAATAGAGCACAACACCTGCAAAATGCATACTTACCTTATGAAAGTGGGATAAGGTAATAAAGCACCTTTAGTAATATATACTACCTCCGTCCCATTTATATTGTCCTGGAAGAGGGTGACACAGTTATTAAGAAAAGTGGGTTTGTGTGGTTGATATTAATTATTGATAAAGTAAGAATAAAGTAAGAATGATTTAGAGCCACCCAAATTTTGCCAAATATGGTATGTGACAATTTAAGTGGGACTTCCCGAAAAGGTAAAACGAGACAATATAAATGGGACTGAGGAAGTAATATACTCCGTATAAAAAAGATTGTAATGCTATTGTCTTTAAGCCTTAAGGTCTGTCAATGCTAACAAGTAAATTACCCTTGAGATTCTCCAAGAATGTTTGAAGTACAAGTAGCACCGTTTTATCATTTTTATCAAGAGATATTTGCGTAATCTGTATCTTCATACGGCTCAGAGGATCCAATTTGCTAAATGAAAATAGGCCTTCCTTTTAAATATTAAATCACACAGGATGTTGTTTTATTATTATTTGGTTGAAAAGTAGCTTTATGAGAGTAAATATTCACAAGTAAATTTATTTTTCAGAGTTGGCTTGTGTTTCAACATACAAGAAAATCACTAATTTATTTAAATATTTATTATTAACTACGGAGTTTAGATTAAAACAGGTAATGAACAAATAAATACTCCGTATAAGAGAAGGACGGGAGGATTACGGGAACTACGGAAGGCTGGAAAGTGTACATTGAGAAGGTCCGCTTGGTTGAACTGCCGAAGGGTAAGAGGTGGAGTGCTGCGGTGCTAGCTTTGTGCCTTCGGCGACGTGCCGGGGCGTTCGACAAAACACACAATAATCTGTTGTATCAGATCAAAAAAATCAGTCAAATTAATTCATGTTATACCAACTTTTAATTGAATAAGATATTTTTTAATGAATTCCCAATAAAAACGTTCACCTAGACCCATTTAATAATCACAAAATCTCATAAGAGATTTGATTATGTTAAATAAGTTCATCATTACATTACTTTTATTTTATAGAACTACAATAAATACATGTAAAGAATCAGCTCCTTAAAAATCAATTTTTTTCCTCCCGTGCATCGCACGGGTACTATACTAGTACTTAATTGAAGATTTAAAAGAAGGAACATCTAAAATAATTACATAACTTAAACAAATAAACAATAGAATAACTCGTTGTTTAAGATTTAGGATACTTATTATATAAGAATTCCTAGTTTTGTAATGTTTAACTATCTTTATTAGATAACAAGTACTTGATTTTGTAAAATATATATCAAACAATATTAAATATCAGACACACTAATTACACAGTTTTTAGATCACGTGAAATGAATCCAAAATATAAATGTTTGGGAAAACTGTCAAATAGGTCCTCGAACTTTCATAAAAAAGTCAATTAAGTCCTTCTATCGGAGACTCTGTCCGGTCGTCGCGATTTGGGGCAGTTCCCGGTGGAATTTTTTGATGAATTTTTTTTAGCATCTTATTCATCAAGTCTAGTTTATTCATGCCGAGTTTCAGCTAAAAATTTAATCGGGAGCGCATTCAAATTAATTCGAGAACGCAAAAATGCGCAGTCATCTTCAAGAATTGATTTGAATGTGTTCCCGATTGAATTTTTAGTTGAAATTTGGTATGAGTAAACTAGACTTGGTAAATAAGATGCTTAAAAAATTTCATCAACAAATTTCACCGATAACTGCCCCAAATCACGACGGCCGGACAGAACCTCCTATAGAAGGACTTAATTGACCTTTTTATGAAAGTTCGAGGACCTATTTGACAGTTTTCCCTAAATGTTTATTGACATTAAATTACATAATTCATTTACTTCTTGCTTTCTAAAAATAATTTATTGCATAGATAATAAACAGTAAATTATTATAGCATTAATACAAATATTAAAATATAATATGCACCATATATGTGTGTGTATGTGGTGCATATTATTCTAAAAATAGTAATATCATACATACTACTATTGTAATATTAAGAAAACTTTTCATGAGTCATGACTCACGAACACCATCCTTGGTGGCCGGACAAAAATTACAATTCAATAATAACCGATTCATGAGGTTAAACAATGTAGAAGTTATTAAAAATGTATTGGTTGATGTCTTTGTCATCGTCTAATTTAAACTTAGAATGTACTACTTAATAGATTTAAATGTCATTGGGGATGTGTATGTATTAATGTCATTTTTTGAATAAAATTAGCCGCATAGCCCTACAGTAGCGGAAAAAATTCGCCGCGCTACACTAGGGAAAAAAAATTCGCCCCACTACACTAACGAATTTTTTTTCACCCCCTACACTACCGAAAAATTTCGCCCCCCTTGAATAGAAATCCTAGATCCGTCCCTGTCCTAAAACACAACAGAGAAAAAGTAAATCATACTCCGTCGATCAAATGAGTTGTGATCTTAGTCTCATCGAGTTAATCTTAATCAGAATATTCCAATTTCCGAGTAGCCGAGTTTATGAATTTGTTAAAATCTCGGGGTTTCAATCTGATAGAAAGAATGAATTTGTTAAGATTTACAGTTTTCCATTTTAAAAGATTAAGCTGCTATAAGGAGTAGCCCAAGTTCCTAATATAGTGTTTAAATTTTTCAAAGACATTAGAGCATCTCCAATGCTACAATGTGCACGTTGCACATGTGACATGTGACATGAGAGAATGTGCACGCTGCACATGTGACATGTGACATGAGAGAGATAGACACAAAATATTGATTTTATGACATTTCTCCCTTCGTCTTTCCACGGTCTTTTGTGTTTTTGGTAAGTTTTGCTCTGCAGTGTTAATCACAATGTCTACATCTAGACATTGTGCTTGACATTGTGAAGAAAAACTTACCAAAATGATATAAGATCTTTCAAATATGGAGAGAGATATTTTATTTATTGTTTTTGGATTGGCTATCCCTCATACCACATATGCACCGTTAACGTATTAGCATTGGAGATGCTCTGCAACAAGAGAATTCATGATAAAACAATCACAAAAATTACTAAATTAACATACTTCTTCAGTGCTTTACGGGTGTTGTCGGTCACTTATTTGTTGCCAATGAGATTAAAATTTCTTTCTTCCTTTTAATTTCGTAACTTAGCAACTTTACTCTGAAAGTAAAAGTCACGCATTTCAGATTTCAAAAATTCTTTGTGTACACTTTCTTATACACATTAGTACACCTCTGTGTCTGTGTGAAGTTTTCTTTGTCTGTGAACATCAGCTCACAGACAAAACCGGCTTGTTTTGTCTGTGAAAAATTCTACAGACAAAACAAGTCAGTTTTTTGTCTGTGAACTGGTATTCACAGACAAAAAAAAACTCTCACAGACATGAAGGTGTACTGATGTATATAAAAAAAAATCTTCAGATTTATTTGGAATAATCTCGAATAACAGCACCCACAAATTTCTATTTTAAAACAAAGTGTGCATTTTGGAGGACATACCAAAAAAAGAAAAACAAGCACGTGATTTTTTTAATTCTTTTATCTTTATCATTGCTGCTGCTCACTTTGTACACTGTACAGCAAACCACTGCCCAATAGACCCAAGTCACCCAACTACACTTTATTAGTTGTTCAATGTTCATAAAGTAATCTTCACAATTTCTTTTCTTTTATCATTTTTTTTCTTGTTGTCAGGACTCAGGATTATCCTTCCCTGTATACGAGTAATTTGTTTAACTACTTCTCAAGTACGAACAGTATAAATTAAAGTTTTGTCACTATCTTATGTAAAGAGTGCTCTTCTCATCAGGCCGGCCTGACGGGATGCTCCGTCCGGCCGAGCCCATTTGGGCAACTTCCCGGTAGAATTTTTTGATAAAATTTTTTGAGCATGTTCCCCATCAAGTCTAATTTGTCCATACCAAATTTCAGCTCAAAATTCGATCCAGAAGGCATTCAAATCATTTTTTGAAGTTGACTGCGTCAAAATATACATATAAAACTGCAGTCAACTTCAAAAAAAGATTTGAATGTCTTCTCGATCGAATTTTGAGCTGAAATTTGGTATGGACAAACTAGACTTGATGAGGAACATGCTCAAAACATTTCATCAAAAAATTCCACCGGAAAGGTGCCCAAAAGGGCTCGGCCGGACGGAGCAGCCCGTCAGGCCGGCCTGACATGAACATTCCTCAACATTCCCAAACATATACACCGTGACTAAATTTAAGAATTTTCTAAAGCTAACTATAACAATAAATACAACACACTCCGTTCTGCTAAGGTTGCCTCATTTTCTTTTTCGATTCGCCCCGCTAAGTTTATCCTATACGTCGAGGAATGTTCCCCGAAAGGGCCATGCTCCCCGAAAGCTCCAACTCCAACAGATGAGCACCCAGGACCTGCTTATTCATCAATCATCATTAGTACCAAATGATCTTACTGTTAAATCCTCTCAATCCGGCCAAGAATTATTATAAGGGGTTGTCTGCATGAATAATTATAAGAAGGTTTGGCGTTTTTTTAAATCACTGACAACAAATGTGTTGAATTTCTATATTACGAGAGGATTAGTTCATTAAACCTGATTATCTTTATACTCTCTCTCCATATTCTTTTGTTTGCTATGGATATGGGACCATTTTAGTAGGACGGACTGAAATAGAAAGATGAGACAATCCGGTATCAGTTTTTTGTTTTTTTTCATGTTAGAATATATTCTGTCAACCATTAGTTAAAAATGTCAAATCTTGAATTTTTTGGATAACTTTTTTAGAGATCAGGACACCACAGCTTGAATTAGTATGAGAGAAAGTAAAAAAGTATGAAAAAGAAAATAAAAATAGAAAAAATAAGAATAGTTAAGCATTTGTATAGGGAAAACTTATCAATAAGGGAACATGTAGCAAAATTAAAATACATCCAAAAGGAAAAGTGTAGCAAACAAAAGAATATGGAGAGAGAGTATAAAGATAATCAGGTTTAATGAACTAACCCTCTCGTAATATAGAAATTCAACACATTTGTTGTCAGTGATTTAAAAAACGCCAAACCTTCTTATAATTATTCATGCGTACAACCCCTTTTATGAACAAATTTAATAATTTAGAAATCACTTTTTATAATAGTATGATTGAGAGTGCTCTTCCGGTCAGGTATACCTGACCGGAGCCCCGTCCGGCCTCCTCTATTTGGGGGCCTTCCCGGTGGTATTTTTTTCTCAAATTTTTTGTGTAGGTTCCTCATCAAGTCTAATTCATCCATAACAAATTTCAGCCAAAAATTCAATCGGGAAGGTCGTCAAATGATTTTTGCAAGTTAACTGGTCCGGAAAATACATAATTGGATGAACTAGACTTGATGAGGAACCTACACAAAAAATTTGAGCAAAAAATACCACCGGGAAGGCCCCCAAATGGAGGAGGCCGGACGGGGGGAGTGGTCCGGCCTGGTCAGACCTGAATAATTGTGGTATGATTGAATATGTAAGTAAATTTGTCATAATCTCTAACTCATACAAAAATGCCAACTATTTTTCTCTTATTTGACAATTATTTTTTCATAGAAGATATTTTGCTCATGAATAATTATAACACGTGAGAGTTCGATACACTTTTTAAATCACATGTGATAATTCGTTGAATTTCTATATCACAAAGGGGTTTTGATACAAGGTTATTCGTTGATAATTCTCTTTTGTCAAACGATATCTTAATTGAGACAAGGTTAGGTCGTGTCATCCTTGTTATTCTCAATTAATATTTCTTGATTACCAAGTAAGATTAATCTTGATCAAATGACACCTCATTTGAGCATGGCCATGCTAATTAATCTTACTTGTCAAGGGGCCCAATAGATATCTTTCTCTCGATGTACAAGAGTGACAAAAACTATCTTGATAATTCACATACTACTACATGGTTCATAATATGTACAATCACCACCTTTATAATTACCCAGTTAAAGATAACATTTAATGGTGTTAATACATATTAATTCTCATGCTAGTAACCATGATTATCTCAAGTATAAGAATATAGCACCTCATCATTATTGAGGACAACACTGATGACATATAACCTAGCAGTGTCCTCAAGTTGGGTCTGTCCAATGAACTTGTTCCCTAACAAGCATCTATGTTATTAACTTGATATCTCTATACCCATGAGTAGTGGAATATAGCCATCAGTTAATCCACATACTGGTCTATTAATTATTAATGTCCCAAATTAATAATATTAGACCAGGGACAATAAGAATATTATGTTTATTTTAAAGTGTAGCATTCCACAATTAAGTCACAATGTCACATACTTAATTAGCTACTAAACAGAATATTCAGGGACTAAATATTAATAAAGAAAACTCACAATAATAATTAACATAAAATGAGTTTGCAACTTTATTAATTAATGAGCATTAAATATTTATTGATAAATCATAAACTATGATTGTCCTAGGTAGTCCTGGACTCGGGCCGGGCGGCCCGGTTACTATTTGGCCCGGCCCGGCCCGGGGCCCGGTGGGTCCCTCGGTTCGGTTCGGCCCGGCCCGGCTGCTGGGCGGTTCGGGCCCGGGCCCAGGTTTTTGTGAACCGGCCCGGCCGGTTCGGGCCCGGTCCGGGCCGGATTTTAGTTTTTTTTTTTTTTTTTTGAAATTTTTTTAAGTTTTAGGTTGGATTAGGTATTTTGGGCCATTTGAGGTGGTTTGGGATGGTTTGGGGTTGAGGGGGAGGGGTAGGGGATTAAATAGAAGAACAAAAAAAAAAATATTATTGGGCCGGTTCGGCCCGGCCCGGCCCGGTTTGGCCCGGCCCGGCCCGGCCCGGTTTGGCCCGGAACCGGGACCGGAACCGGCCACCGGCGGTTCGGGCTCGGGCCTCCCTTTCCTGGCCCGAGGCCCGGCCGGGCCCAGGCCCGAACTGGGCCCGAACCGGCCCGAGTCCAGGACTAGTCCTAGGGCATATTTCCAACAACTTCAACTTTAAAAAAGTGTTTTTTTAAAGTGATTTTGGGAAAAGTGATTAATAGTAAAAGTTGGTAGTGTTTGAGAAAAAAGTGATTCTGAATAAGTAAAAGTTGGTAGTGTTTGGTAAAATAAGTACTTTTTGTGTAATAGAAAAAGTGAAAAGCAGTTTAAAACACCCTTCCACCTGCTTCCAGCTTTTAGCTTTTAAGTGATTAATTTAAGCAGAAGCTGTCATTTGAAAACACTCTTTTTAGCTTTTTTTAAGCCAAAAGCTGAAAAGCACTTTTTTTAAGCAACCCCAAACACTGCTGTAGAAGAGGTATAAAATTATAAATGATTTGACCTCTGCCACAGAACCCCATCAGTAATCAGATTCATTTGTTACAACATGAAGGAAGTAAATTTGATTTCAAAACAGTCCTTGTTTAAAAAAATCTTTAGATTGTTTAAATTTAATACGGAATAATATCTAATTTAAGGTTAGTTAGACTTGTCAATGAATAACCACATTTATCAACTTGTAAAAATATACGGAGTATGTATTACTAAAAGCAAACAGGTCATGTACCGATGTACGTCATGAACTCGTAACATTGACAGGGCTAGAATTATCAAAATCGAGGAAATATCCATTAATGAATGATTTCGTATCTATTGACATTTTTGTCCTCTTTGTAGCCTCTGGCAATCCAATTTTGAAGTTACCAGAGTACATGAACACATATTACAAATGCTTCATAACACTTGCCGAGTTGCCATTGCCCATAGTCGAACCAATCAAAGAATGGGACAATATAAGGCACACACTTAATGAAGACCCTGCAGGCCTGCATGGAAACACGGGGTGGGGTGTGGGGGGGGGGGACTAAGCTTTACATCAGTTCACAAATTTACAGTAAAAATCCAGCATGTAATTTGATAGTATTTCCATTCTAACAACCTTGGCTAGAAGTCCTTACTTCTCTCTAAGTATAGGCAAAAATTCTATCTACAATCTTTGCCCGGCAAATTGGACACTCGACACAGGCAAGGGAGCAAGATTTGCAAACTGCAAAAGTTGAGTTTGCATCAGTCCGTAATGTAAAGTCATGGGACGGTGGGGCCGAAATGAAAGCAATTATGAAGCAAGCAAAAAACAAGGGAAGTCTACTCACGGCAAAAATGACGGCAAGGTAGAAGCATAGCAGCAGTAGATGATTCAAAACACACTCTGCACACATGTGAATTTGAATCCCCATTCCCCGACTGCACGGAGTGCTTACGCTCTAACTCTTTCATCTCTTGCATTCGAGCCTGTTCATATAATGTTTACATTAACATAATTATGAAATAGTAAAGCAAATAGTAGACTAGCTCAGAAAAATATACTACTTGCTGTTACACAAAATCTTTTACCTCATAATTTGATGATTCTTCAGGTGAGTTGGGTCCCATTTAATAGGTCATTTCTTGTTTCAAAAAAATATGTTTGAATGATAGGAATGAGTGAAGGGACACTAACTTGCCTTAAGGCGTGCAACAAGAGGTTCTTCTTTTGGAATGACAGACGGTGGAGATGGGTGATCCCGGGATTGGAGCTCTGAGCACACAGGATCCTTGCCGTTTACAATGCTGTTGTCCACTGCATCACTCTGCTTCTCATTAGCCTTCAACTCTCGTCTAGTACCGTTTTCTTTCTTCAGCTGTGCAACTAGCACCCACATATTAGCTAAATCATTTTCCAAAGCAGCTTCCTTTTTCTTTGCCTCTTCAACCCTTTTCCGGTACTCATCCTCTATAATCTCCTTCTCAGCCAAGGCAGCCTCCAAAGCAAACTCTCGCTGTTTCCTTGCCTGTAATTCCATCTTCAAATCTTCTGGGTCCAGGTCCCATGTGTCAAAGTCATCATGAAAGACTTCATTCACACGGCCGGATGTATAACCCCTACGACCCATTCTTGTACTCTCAGTGTACTTGCGACTCCCAACATTACCGGTCTGCACACTGGAACTCCTACTAGAGTTCATCAACTTCTCTCGAGCAGCAGATAATTCTTTGTCCATTTTTGTGTTCTGTAATGAAAGCTTGGTGACTTCCCCGGCTATGTTTTTAAGTTCAACAGCAGCAGCTGAGGCTAATTCCTTTGCATAAGACGCCTCCTCAGACAGTTTTTGGTTCTGTACACGAAGTCCAGTGTTCTCCTCCACAATGTGAACATGTTCTAGTTTCAATTTCTCATTCTCAATCTCCTGATTAGAGTGAAAATCAACCGAATAAGTATAGTCATGATCTCTCGTTGGTTTTAATTGGTTTTGATCAGGACACTTACATTTGAGTAACACTTTGGTTCCATAGGAACTAGGAAAATAACAGCAAAGAGAATTTTAAGGAGAACTTGTAGACAAATGGGAAGGGGAGAATGCAAAGCTTTAACTCAATAGATTTATTTTAGATATCTGTTCAAAATCAATTTCTTATACCTTCGGAGTACTATTTAAAGATTTAGAAACTAAACACCTGAAAAAGATACTTCATATCAAATTCCGCTTTCCCTTACATTTTCCTAAGCAAATCTAAACTTAAGACATTAACATTCTTTAAAAAAATTATCCTTCCCTAGCCATTTCCGTGAACCATACATGCACTTGGAGATGAAGACGTTTAATATTTACAGATTATCGGTTACCTGAATCTGAATTCTCTTTCTCAGTTCATCTACATATTCATCTGGCACACACTGTTCAGAAGAGGGTGATGACTTTTCACTCTTGAGTGTAGATAACTGCTGCTCCAGGTGACTGATTTTCTCTTGCAGCTCTGCATTCTCCAAGCACTGCCAATAAAAAGTGAACAATGATTGCGTTCAGTAATCTAATGAGAGCAGGAAATCGATAGAAAAAGAAGCTAACATTCAATAGCGCGGAAAATTTGTGAAAGGGGACAGTCAAACAATTTTGTTACCTTGATCTGCAGCTGTTCTTGAAGGATGCGATTATCTGCAGACTTAATCTGCAGCCCAAAATTGACTTTAAAGAGCATTGTGTATGAAAGTTTTAGTGATACACGAGTACTAATAATCTCATGTTGGTACTAACCTCAAGCTCAAAACCCTGTTCACCACACTGAGCCACCAATTTCATCAATGTCTGTTGTTAAATACCAAAAAAATGTTACCAGGATGGCCGGATAGAAAATAATAATCACTAATAATGTTAAAATACACTCCGCAGTATACAATACATTCATATGAAATACGTAAACACACCGAAGTGAACAAATTCAGATAACCTGCTGCATCTCAACGATAGATGCTTTAGCAATTGATGTTTCACCGCTCTCTACAATTCGCTGTTCTAAGATTCTCATTTGTGTTCTTTTCTCCTGAATATCACGCTCCAAAGTTTGAATCTACAGAAAACATTGAGTCAATTCTTATGAATACACATTCCAGAATTTTTAAAAATATAAGTAAATATTTGCACGGATATGTGTACTTCATACATAGCATTGCATGTTATAGCAATGTAGACTGCAATTCAGATTTCTGCTTTCTGAAGCCCCACACAAAGTAAGCAAACTAATGTACAATACATCTTTATTCATATATGAGAACGAACACATACTTGGCTTTTGAAGCTCTCTGGATCATCTACAGACTGGTCCAACAAGCGCTTTAGTGTACTGGTGCTGAATGCAATATCTCCAGCAAGCATCTTGACTTGCTCAACTAAAAGGTCCATCTGGTCTGAAATACCAATTTCATCCTATAGAGCCAACCAGGGAAAAACGGAGAAGCAGTGGTTATCTGAAATAGTAGGACGATGACAGGTTTTGGGATATGCATGTTATAATGTAATATCAAAATTGTGATTGGATGTGACTACAGAGCCCATCTCAAGTCATCATTGTAAGATAATGCTTCCATAAGAGTGAAAAGAAATGTATGATAATGACGGATTTGGAACTTCCTTCCAAAAAAAAACGGATTTGGAACTTCATCAAGTAAACTTTCATAAGAATGATGTAAAGAAGGGCATGTGAAATCATTCAAATCAAACTTTGCTATTTGTATTTCACTATTTCATCAATTTACACTGTTGTCTAATTTTGGAAAACTAATTAGTACTATAAATTTGCAGTCATTGTCCCATGATGTGCAAGGTGGTTTTAAGAAATCAATTTTGAAATGGGATATGACCAACTACAATCTCAACTTAACTTAATCTCATGATGTGTTTTCTATGCAAGTAGAAAAAACTTATGATAATGATTAATGATGATTTCAGAATTTCAACTCTCTGTTTTTTAGAAGGTTGCTATAGGAAAGACTTCCTGTGACGTCATCACTACCCATGAACTTTGAGTATTAACTACTTTTAGACAATTAATAGACACTACACCTCACGTCACTGCCCTGCATGTTAATGAACTGATACTACAATTTTCATGCAACCAACCAAAGCATAGTTGAGATTGAGGAAATGATGATGATGATGATGATGATGATTATGGTTTATGATGTTGAACATGAAAACAACAATATGGAGAGACATACTGCAGGCTGCTTTGAGCTGGAAGAACCGCTGATAAGTTCACCCACTTGAGTTGATTCGGTAATTGTACTACCAGCCTGTGATAAATCATCATTCCAGTTGCTGGAAGATCTTTGGTGCTTAAAAACTGAAGCACTTGATGGCATATTCTGGCTCAGTCTGTTTGTCAGCAAAGAACCTTCACGCAGAGCATCCAACTTCTGATGAAAGGGGAAGGCATATAAAAATTAAGAAAATCAGTACGCAATAATATCACGACAGTACAAAAGGCAAATATGTCGCATAGACACTAACTTCAAATGAAATATCCATGATATACGCATAGTGGTTT
Source organism: Cuscuta epithymum (assembly GCA_945859915.1). Classification (NCBI taxonomy): domain Eukaryota; kingdom Viridiplantae; phylum Streptophyta; class Magnoliopsida; order Solanales; family Convolvulaceae; genus Cuscuta; species Cuscuta epithymum. Next base: position 4,901,590 of record CAMAPF010000938.1, read on the forward strand.
CAGCATGTATAATTGTTTCAATAAACCATTGTGTGGGATGATAAAAATCTAAAAAATGTATTCTCAGAGTGAGCTGTGATCCTAGTTTCAAATAATTAATTAGTAAAAATGCCAATGATATCACGGACTACGCCTTGAATAACCAATCTAAATCCTCGAGATTAGTGAATCAATATTAAAATTTGATCAGATAATGGATCAGCAAAAGAGGAGCATAAACCACCAAAGGCATCTTTTATTAGTCGCATTAAGAGGGGGAGAGGGCATACATCATCTTCACAAGCAGGTAGGCTTCCTTGATGGGAAGAGACATCACCCAAATAGCCTGGAATTGAATTTTTTGAAGAAACAAGAATTAGTTTTGTAAGCCTCTGGATTCTGCTCATCAGAGCAGCCTTTGCTTCCTCCTCCTCCTCCAATCTTGACTGCATTTTATATTGTCCTTCTTCCAGCTGTGAAACAGTCGCACCAAACAGAGTCAGAGACACGCTGTTAGTCTACTATGAATTTTAATGTGTGCACAGACTTCTAAAGGACCAAGTTTGAGACTTGACAGTACCTTCTGTTTTAAGGTTACAATTTCTTCGTGGTTGACACCCACAAGCATTCCGCTTCTTAGCTGATCCAGTTCTTGCTTGAGACATGATATTTCTCTTTGATATTTCTTAATCAAAGATTTTTCATCAATAATCTGTCAGAAACAAATTCAAACCTTAAGATTTCCTCAACCAGAAATTTCACTACGTCTGAAAAACATTATAAATATAATTTACAAACCTTGTTGCGGGATGCATATATTTCAACTTGTTTTGCCCTGCTTGCAAATTTTAAAGTATTGTGAGTTTCCTCCAAATTACTTGATGCAGGAGTAACTGTACATATGAGCTGAGTTGAGAAGAAACCAGAGAGAGTGTAAGTATTTCTTGTGGGACTATACTCATCTCCCATGAACTTTTCTAAAGCATGTGAAAATGTTCAAGCTTAGGGGGGGGGGGGGGACAATAAAGGACAGTATGTCATAGCAAAGTGTAATGGAAAGTATAAAAATATGTTTTTATCAAATCAAATGTATTGTAGAGCTTACTGAAACATGTCCACGCCCACTCAATGAAGACTGCAACAGGCGAGTAAGTTTAGAATCTCGATAAGGAACATGTGATGCCTTCCCTTCACTTAACTTTCCTATAACCTTAACAATAACAGACAAGCATAAGGTTGTGCCAGAGAGAAAGAGAGAACGAGAGAGAGAAGAATAAGATTAACCCTACAACAAAGCTGGTGTAAAGTTTGAAACAATTTTAGAGAAGGGATGCCTCAAAAGACATATACCCTTAACAGATAACAAAATGTAAACAACAGTGTGCACTACTTACTAATGATGTAAATATGTAATCTGTATTTGCGTTAATAGTCACATCATAACTGAAGTTCTGATACAATGCCCCGAAGATAAGAGATTATTTCATGTCAAATAATGTCCAAGTACTTACTGTTCCAAGGGTTAAAAGACTTTTGTTTATGTATGATCCTTCCTTTCTCCTTACTCCTGTTGTTTCTGTCTTTGAGCTCTCAGACCCAGCTAAATCAATCAGGTTCTAAATCAGAGACAGAAGTGTTACTAGTCAGCAAATGACTGCTGTAATTAATTGTTCAAGTGAATGCAAAATGGGATACCAGTTGGGAAAATATCACTCCATCATAGTCATCTCCATGGGCACTACTTTCAATCATCTGCAGGTAAAAAAACAGATTAGATGAAGAATATTAAAGATTGCAACAAATTGCACTAAAGACCAAAATCAATAGTTTAGCAATATACTATGAAAAATCTCATAATATAGTTCACTAGTTAAAATAGACCATAGTAAATCAAGATGCCAAATTATGGGGAAAAATTAGAAAGATAAATAACACTAAATAACGATGAACAGTGCTAGTAGAAGTAATAATAATTGTTATTGTTATTATAGTTAAGAATAACAATACTAAAAGATTAAAAGGTAATAAATCATCAAATTAGATGTGATTGATTAGGAAATAAAACAGGACTGCTTGGTACGTTCAACTAATATAATATTGAGCAAACCAGTTCAACTGGTGCAGTGGTGCACACAAAGACTTCAATGAAACACCTACCAATGTAAATATTGTGTGACTGCGGCTACTAAACAAATTAAAATTATTTGAACCAACGTGACGGTGCTCTGCAAAAGAAAAACAGTATTTGAGGAACTATTCAAGTGATTTTAGTTAAGGATGCAAAATTACAAGAAATATTACCTTCCCCTGCAGCTATGAAAGAAAGTGCATGACCCGGGGATAAAACAACTTCTTCCTTTATACCCTCAACATAAGTACCCTAAACATTCAAATATTCAATCAAGCAAAAGAAAAGAGAGAGGAAAAGGAGGTTAAAAGAAAAGAAGAGTATTTCAACTCCCCAGTGGATAGTGTATCTCCAAGTGAAACACATACTGCTGGTATCCACTTGTTATCGAAGCATTTCAAGAAAGAAAAAGTAATATAGAAACACTGGCAATATAGAGTACGAAATAAACTGAAAATTGATATCAAATATAGTAAAAGCTAAACATATAGAATAATCTAATGTAATTGACATCAAATAGGACAAAAACCTGTGAATCTTCTCTAACACGCAGATTCTGCCCGGTGGGATCAAGCAAGTCATTGATCACCTGAAAGCAACAGCATAAATAGAGAGACTAATAAATCTAGGGTAGAAACTATACAAAGGAAGATGAAATTTCAGAATAAAAATTAACAGCAAAAGTTACTGAATACAAACCTAAAGTGTTCTTATATTCCAAAAATTGTCAAGGTAAAATCATTTTATATACGTGAAAGAAAGGGTTTATGTTTACATGAAGCCACAACTTCAAATGGAAAATTATTTATTTTTCCCCGATGGAGTAAACTGACCTCATTATAGATCTCGAGGTATGATACACGAAGCAAAAATTCGCTTCCTGGAGTCTGAAGAGAAAACAATTTAAGAAATTAATCCAAGTATACTTTAAACAAGAATAGATGTGCATCTGCAAAGATCTAAATAGTATCATTTATGTGTGGAGAAAGGGGGCGTGAGAAATAAAAAAGTGGATAAGTAGATGGCAACTGTCAACACCAATGTATCATTGCATCTTTGAGTGAGACGCTGTTTATATAACTTGGTGGGGCGGTGAGTGCAGTTCAAGAAATGGTGAATTACAAGAACTTACATCTTGAATAATGCTGAAAACATCCTTTATCGCCAATGGAATTATACCTGGAGAACTTTGATCTCCCTGTAGAAGACAATAATGAAAATGCATAAGAATACATGGTTGTGTCTAAGACAGTAAATGAGTGAGCGTGTTAAAAAACTCTCTGAGACTGGGGAAGGCAATATATTTCATACATTTCAATGTGGGGTGGATATTCAGAGAGATTGAGCAGAATGAAAATTTGCATGTGTGATGAAATTGGAATAATTTCTAGGCACCTTCACATTGCTTGGAAATGCATCGTTTTATAAAATGCTAACTAATTAACTAATAGCAAGTGGTGTGACTGTCCAGCTAATTTTAGGTTTATAGCTTCTCCTCCAACTAAAGTATGTACAAAAACGTGAATATGTGATTAGCAAAGCACATACATGCATAGTATGTGTCTTTCCACTGCTAGTAACACCATAAGCGAATACAGTTCCTGCAAAATCAGCAGGCCTTAAGCTGAAAATGTGAACCGAGTAATGGGGCTAATCAAACAACATACAGGCCATTCTCAATATTGACTACATAAAGCTTTGCTGTTGTCAGTAATCTTTAAAAAGAAAACAGCAAAGATATTAGATATTCCATCCTTTCAGTAATCTTTGGATGGATAGTACGTGCAAGCACTGAAATTATCCATTATACCGATAAGCACTATCCCTATTAATACACATACCATTTACCCCTTCCATTGCAGCTTTGACTACTGGTCTAGCAGCTACTTCATAAACCTCCTGAGTACTTGTATCAGGTCCAAATACTCTATCTAGCAGTACAAAAGAAAATGTTGGTGTCAGATTTCATTGCAGATCATTCACTTGGACTGTCTGTCAATTCCAGAACGACCGAAGTTACACGGTTGATCAACCACTGAAATCAACAAGTCAGTAGTGAAACGTAAAAGCATACCAAATGCATAAGCAGTGGCTGGATTATATTCATTTCGAACAACTTTTTCACCATCTGGATACCAAGCGATCTCATCCCCTTTCTGATATTCCCGTTCACTGCAAACACATATATTCAACAATTCCAAAATTCACACCGCAGTATCTCACGCCAATCCGAGCCATTGAAAACTGAAAACCTCAACAGTGCTGATTAGATCTAACTGAATCCAATAAGATCTAGCACCTACCTCATAGGACGAAATCTGACGGTCACCGATATACTATCTCCCGATCTGGAAGCATCCACCGGCTCGGCAAGCAGCTCATCCGTGGACGGATAATGGACTGGAGTACGATTTCCATAATTTTTTTTATAAGCAGAATCGCTTCGGCTCGTACTCGCTGTCATCGATCTGGAATTGTACCCAGCAGCTGATCCAGAGAACGAGGTGTTCGATGATGATGACGATCGATGTATGAGCCGTCCGTTCATGAACGACGAGGAGGACAACGACGAAGAGAACGGACTCGACGGCTTCCGGCGGTGAAAAGGGGAGCTACTTCGTCCTCTGGAGGAAGACGCCGACATTCCTCTCCTCTCCCAATTCACCGATCAGCCGAGCTGGAGAAGAATAGGAACGTGAAACACTGTCAGAAGAGTCACATGGCGTCGTGGAGAACTTTAATGCATTTTGAATTCCTCTGCACGTTCAAAGCTAAAAAGCCAACCAGTACGTAAGTCTGAAATTTTCAGTGAACTGAGACGACTGTTCTACGTCTGCATCTATGAATACGTGTTGACGACTTGACGGAAAGATAAAATGTCTTCTTCCTCAAAGAGACAAAAAAAGTTGCAGAGATTGGAAGTAGAAAAAGACCGACTGTGAGAGACGACGGCCTACGGAGTCGCAAATTTTTGAACTTTTTTGTTGGAGACTTTGATGTATTTTTGAAATAAAAAATGCTTTTGTGTTTTTGAAAGGCACAGATTCCGTGTTCGCGGTGGAGTGGGTTTGGGGGTGGGGGTGGCGACGTGGAGGTTCGTGGCTTAACAGAAATGAGAACTGAAAAGTGGTTTTGTTACTTTGTCTGTATAATAATAATAGTCATAAGAATAATTATTATGTTTGAAAAAAGTGTTGAGGCTTAAATGAGCGGGAATAGCAACACATCTTTTGGTCCAATCCAGGTAGACTGCCCTCTTCAGTTAGTACCGTTCCAAATGCTCGCTCGACCATACCATCCATTCCGGTAAAGAATTCCTTTTCTCCATGTTATTTTTGATAGAAGTTAGTCCTAAGATTAAAGCAATAAGAAAATTTCAAAATATGAGTCCTAATCCATTTATTCCGTAAATAAGAGTTGATAAATTGTTGAACAGTTGCTTTTTTACTTCTCTTTATAATTGTACCCTATGTATAACAACTATTTTTCATCCTTTATTTTCTCGTTTCCCGCATAACCTTGAGCATAATCTCTCATCTTCTTCTCTAGATTTCCCACAAATATGGCACTCTTCATCCATGTAAGATGACACTTGTTCTACTAATTTTTTCACATCTAGAGTGGCCTCCCCATAAGAGGCTAAGATGATGCTAGAGAGTGCGCTGGTTCGACAAATGAGGGATGGCGGCGCTATGTTAGGTAGTGTTGATGACTGATGAGACGACGGCGATAGGTGTCGTTGGAGATGGTGGTGGCGTCGGAGGCGACGGTGGCACCGTAGATGGTGGTGACTTTAGTGGCATAGAAATGGGAAGTTTTAAAGCTTTGAGTTACTCCTCCTCTCAGGTTGACCTTTTAGGATGAAATCACAAGTCTTAACAGGACTGTCATGTGCCAAACGGATCGATCGCGTTGCTTGTCATTTACTATTAATTTATGTGTGGCAAAGTACATGCAAGATAAGAGTCCTACTTTTGCATATTTGATAATCCCTCCATCCCATTTAAATTTTTACACTTTCCTTTTTGGGACGTCTCATTTACTCCTTTACGTTTCCGCAACTCCTTTTATATTAGTTGTCCTAACTAATATTTACTACCCACCCACTTTTTACATTTGAGTGGATAGCATTAATTCCCCCCAAAAGTCAAAAGACATGCAAGACATTTGTTCTTCTATTACTTGAACTCTTATAATATTGTGCCAAAAGCAAACATCAAGTTCAATCCGGGACGGAGGAATATATTTTACTCTTGAAGTGGGAATTATCTCTATTTTTTATTTGTTTACTTGCGAATTTGGTAGAAAATTTGTAGGTTTTTCATGTGAGGTTAGGAGCAGGGAGACCATTAAGATAAGCTTATGTTTATGGATAGCCACTTTTGTGTCTCACTTATGTAGTGATGTCTTGTTTATTAATTTCAGTACACGAGATTTTCAATTTTAAAAGGTATTTCTAAAATAATAATAATAATACTCCCTATATCGGAGGCAAATCCAAAAAAATGACTATTTTTATATATGAATAAAAATATTATTTACAAGATAAAAATAGAAAACAATGGAAATTATTAAAAGCAGGCAGTTGGGCAGCGACTTCACGGAGAAAAAAGTCAAATTATTGATCGAAGCAGTTTATTTGAAATGGCTAGGCATTTTCTTGTTATGGCTTGTTTTTATTTGTCACCTAGAGCTCGTTTGGTGACTCTTTTTTCGGCTTATCAAGCTTATCAGCTAACTTTTTCACCAAATAAGTAAATTTTGATTTCGCGCGCTGAATTTTGTAATAAGCAGAAAAAGTAAGGTTGGAGTTACTTTTCTGACTGTATTGGCTGAAGTTACTGTGGAGGATCATTTTATCTATTTTTTCGTCTAATTTTTTATTTAATTTATTAATAACAAATATTTTAAATATAAATTTTTCATGAATCAGCAGAATCAGCCAAAACAGCCACTTCAGCCAAAACTTCATAAATTTAAGTAGAATGTTACCAAATGGGCTCTTATTCCACATGTCAGCTAGGAACATGACAACGCACATGCTTGCCTCTACCCCATAGCCCAGCTCCCTCTTTTCACATCAATTTGATTGAATAATTGTTGAATTTTGCATACAATAATTTGTACTTTCATGCGGTAAAGCTCATTTATGATTAGACGGTACTAATGTGGAGACGTGTCAAATAGAGGCGGGCGACCTCTGAGTAGCTATTATCGATCCTCATGTTTGCTACAAAAAATTTGACATACTCCGTAATTTTACTAAAGGATAGGATAAGTTAAAGCTAATGAATAATGCAAAAAAGGGAATGAATAATAATGCAAAAAAAGTATGAGAGAAAGTGAAAAAAACAAGAAAGAGAAGAAAAAATAGTAAAGATAAGGGTAATTGAGATCTTTTAAAATGAAAGTTTACCAAAAAGGAAAATATATATAATAAAAATTAAAGTACATTAAAAAAGAAAAAGGTAGTAAACATATCAATACATATGGCTATTATTAAACATTTTGTAAATAATTCATGAGGGGAAAATGTAAATAAGCTTGTAAAAATCTCAGATACCACGAACATGTCCCCTATCCTAAATACTTCATACCTCATATTACATCCGTTCTATAATAAGTGAAACATGTTGGAATTTTACATTATTTGTGTGTTCTATTTTGATTACTTTTTATTTATTAATGTATTAAAATTCTTTTAGAAAATATCATTAAATAATGTCACACTGTAAACTTTCGAAATACGATTTTTTATATTTTTACTAATAGAGAATTGTACGCAGTATGTATTAACGGTCAAAGTTGTGCACCAACAACGTGAAAAATGGATTGTTAGACTTACTCCCACAAAATTCTTTTCACTTATCATTTTGGGATGTCACAAAAAATTCTTCACATTTTCCTTTTTGGAAAGTAACGTATTGTGTGACTAATGTTCATTTACCTTTTTCTTATTCAACTACAACCATGCATTTCTACTGTATTCTCACTTTCTTAATAAGCGTGCCAAGTCAAACTGATGTAATAATCTCATATATGAAGTAATAGGTTTTCATATTCCAAGAACATGAATTCCATTGATTTGTTCGAGATGTCGTGCAAAAGGGGACGGGAAACACATATTTTTCAAGTGGCTTTAAATACCGTTGAAGCATTGACATTGAAACTTAGAAAGTTCATGTGTTGGGGACTTGGGGTAGAGTAATGGTTGAATGGAGCCTGGGAGAGGTATTGAAGAAAGTTTCCAAATAACTCGCTACACGGAATGAATAATGGTGACTTATCCATAATGCACCACGACTATGCCTTTCTTTTTGTTTGGTCTTTACTCCTTTGTTTCTCTCCAGCTTTGTCGGGGGAGAGGGGGTTAGGGCCCGAGGGTTATGGAGCTACAATAACTTCATCCATTTTGGACAGTGAAATAATCACAACCTTATTTTTTTCGTGAAAAACAATCTATTTCAAAATGATATCTCCAAATATTATTTATATTACAAGTCTAAAAATTTACCTCAAGAGCTGGGCATAACTCAAGATTCCTCGAGCCTAGTGAGCTCGTTGGTCACCGTAGCCCCCATGACTCACCCACAATTGCAGACAATGGCGGACCCACTAAGGGTCCCATGGGGTCCCGGGACCCGTGGTCTTTGAAAAATTTACCTATATATTATATATATTTTACAAAATTTACCTGTATATATTTATGTATATATAAAAGATGTGCGACTTAAAAATCAAATGGATGCAGCAGAGTAATGGTAGCATGCGTGTGTTTAAACTCTTGTTGTTCGTGAGGTGCAAGGTTCGATTCCACACGTGGTTAATTTTTTTTTTTTTGGCGCTTCTTTAAAACTTGTTATTTTAAAACTCCAAATGATGGTTTTTTGGTCCATTTTTTAAACCCCTTCCAACGATCCTTTACCACAACAAATTTATTGCCATCCACGTATCTCCCCTCAGATCTCATCCACTTCTTATTAATTCATTTTTTTTTAATTAATTACAAAATTTCTTTGAATAGTAAGATAAAATTAACAAATTTATGTATTAATGAATGTTTTTTTTTTGTTTTTTTTGGAAATTTTATGATTAAGGATGAAAAGGTATTTCGGTAGTGTACCAAAATTTTAACAAATTCGAAGTACGGAGAATAGTTAAGATATTCATTCAAATGATTCGTCTTTATTAAATAAAGAATATCTAGTACTTGCTGAAAGTGAAATTAATGTGGTGTATAATCTACATGAACAACATACTGATTTCATCCTAATGTTCAAGAGAGGGTACGCAACAGTTACTATAAAAAAATGATCGTTTCAACTTCGGGATCATGATTTTCTTATTAAAGTAATTGACGGCAAAAAATGTAGATTTGTTTCAAGTTGGTTTGATTTGCATAAATGGTTGGAATACAGTATTGTCAAAGATGCTGCATTTTGTTTACCGTGTTATTTGTTTAGTAATGACCGAATGAGTGGAAAGTTAGTGGTAATCATTTTTTGGGAATATGATTTTCAGCATGGAATAACAAAAAAATAGGTTTTATGTACACGTTGGTGGACCTATATATTATAGAATATTTCCAACAAATGAAACCTATGAGGTACTTTTGTAGAATTGTAAAATGACTTTTATATGTAATTTTTTGCTTTATACGGAGTATCATCTTATTTCATCACGTTAGGGACCCCGTGATTCTAAGTTTCTGGGTCCGCCACTGATTGCAGATCTCATGATTCTCAAAATCAAGTACGTTTACAAGTCTTAAATTAGTTCCAATGGGTAGAACTCAAGATTCCTCGAGCCTAGCAAATACTTGAGTCACCACAACTCCATGTCTCGCCCTGCAATTGCAGGATCCCCAAATCACAAATAATTTATATTCTCAAGTCTCAATTAATTCTCAAGTGATTGGCAGAACTCAAGATTTCTCGAGTCTAGCGAGCACGTGGACTGCAACCCCCACGATTCATCCCGCAATTGCAGATCCCATGGGTCACAAATAATTGGAAGCTAGCTAGACATCTACCTCAAGTGTTCACACACTCTAAAAAGGATTCCTAACCATAACTTTAATTATTTTGATTATTATACTATTTAGCATGCAAACTCAAAAGTCGTGTATTTATCAAACAGGCTCTAGTACTCTTAATGTAGGCAAATTTCCTTTCATAAGGTTCACAAAGATCTACGGAGTATTAATATGTTGGTAATTGTTAAAGCATTTGTCCCACACCGGAAAGCTATAAAACAATTAAACACTATATAAGACTTTGGGTTACTCCTCCTGTCAGGTTGACCTGTTAGGATGGAACTCTGAGTGTTAACAATGTAACACATTAGAACATGTTCACCTTAATTGGAAATATGGTGTTAATGTTTACTAAAAAGTACGAGACATTATTTAACAAGCTTATTGCGCAGGGATCACATACTTATTAAGTTTTCACAGTTGTAATTGTGAAAACTTATTTATTTTAGACATTATAAAAAAGTACATAATTTTACAATAACACAGTACTTGAAAACAGAAGCGATCTTAAGAAGTGTTTGATAAAAAAAATACTATGAGATGTTTGTGACGTAAAAATGCTTTAGAAAAAATAGGACACCAGTTTCAACCAACTTCCAGTTTTTATGCTTAAAATATTTTGTTATGCAAAAGCACATGACTGAAACTACTACACTAATTCTAACTTTAAAAAAACGATAGTACGTAGTACTTTTTTAAGTGGATGCTAAGTGCTAAGAGGAGCTAATAATGAAAGTGTTAAGAGGTGTTTAGCAAAACAAGTGTTTGAGGTTGTTAACCAAAATCCTCCTAACATCTATATTTATCACTTTTTAACACCCCAATTTGAAATGTAATGAAATGTTGGACAACTTTTGCCCCTGTTATATAAGAAAATATAATTCTCAACGTTTTCTCTCTATATTCTTCTTCCGCAACAGAGGGCCAAAAAATGTTCTCCTCCACCTCTTGCGATCGACTAGCCTTTAAGCAGAGAGATTGTCCTCCTTTAGGTTTATCTCTTCTTTTTTCCCCAATTCTTCTTTTTCTTTTTCGCTGCTCTCAATCTCACTTACAATAATCTATCTTTGCATCTATGACATGTTTTTCATTGATTTATCTGTAATATTGGGCTCCGTTGCACCAAAAAAAACTGTGTATCCCCAATTCATTTTCATCTTTTATGACGCTATCTTTACCTCTATGATATATGCTGCTATCTTTTTCATCTTAGGCCATTTGTAAATTATACTAGTATAAAAGTACAGATGATATATGTTTCATGTGTTTAAGATAAGACAATAGTGCTTCATTAGATTACAAAGCTCTAGTATCATCAAAAAGATATATTTACACACCAGGCTTTACCTCTCAATAATAACACGATTATGTGAACGAATGACTCGAGTTGCACCTTTGCCTTTGCCTCCAATAATCATTAGCTAAAAATGTGTCATTTTATCAAGACATATTTTTTATTCATCTGTAATTTATTTTTCATCCAATGTGGCAATGTGTCGTAATGTCGTAATATGTTTTCAAGTATGAGAATCTTTTTGTTAATTTAAGTGAAAACACTTCTCTTATTAACACTTCATTTTTTTAACTCTCCGAAACAAGGTAGAATTATTACGGATGGACCGCGACCGGGCCGACCGGACCGGCACTGTTTCGGCCCGGCCCGGCCCAATGACCGGGTCCTGGACCAGTCCCGGTGGACCGCATCGGCTGTTACCTAGAGCGAGCTCGGATCAGGCAAAAATGGAACCGGCTGGGCCGGGCCGGCCTTTTTTTTGTTTTTTCAATTTTTTTTGTTTTTCCCGGGTTGGGCTGGGTGTTTTGGTAAAATATATCGTACACCCGGTTGTATAGTCCTCACCGTACAACCGGGTATTTTTGCAATTATTCTCAACTGAGATGGTATTTACTCTTCCGTTTGGATCTGATTTTCCATGGCCAACCCCGCCGCAACATCTTCGAACCATTCTGGCACTTCCTCTTCAAAAATCAACTGTTCAATAACTCAATCTGGATGCTTTTCATGGATTTAATTCGGGAGTTTCGTTGAAAATAGATGAATGGAATTCTGATCATCTTATGTCTTTCATGAAGATGGAGTAGCCCCTGCAGTCGATTTCGCTATGGATGATTAGCGATGGAGATGTGGGAAATTGATGTGGGAAATTCTAATGAATAGTACATCTCTCATGTCAATTTCCGTTTGAGACTTTGGCTTCTTCTTTTTCGTTTTTTTCCTCTTGATTTTGTTAGAACTTTAATTTAAATATAAATCATATGTTTCAGAATTCTAAAATGAATTAATTTAGATGAAAATTTGATTAAAAAATAATTCTCACTTTTTCAATTTGATTAATAAATGCTCAATTACATGATTCTAATACTCAATCGAGGAGGTTTAATGTTCAATAAAAATCTCTTGATGCTCAACTAACAAACTTTATGTTTATCATATCAATGCTCATTTGGTAATTTGTGCATGCTCATTTGGTAATTTGTGCATGCTCATTTGGTACTGATGGTATACTCGTTTTAAAAATGTTATATCAATACATATTTCAAATGTATCATACATTAGACTCACATATTGAACTTGATAAGAACTGATTGTAGATATAATTTAATAAGTATCTATAAAAGAAAAAAAAGTGTATTAGAAGATATGAAGCAAAGATTACGATGTTCAATATTAGACTCCTAATACTCAACATAATAGGTCTAGTGCTAATTAAATGTTCATTAATGCTCATTTAACAGAAACCATTATTTTCATCTCAATATAGGAGGATTAATGCTCAATGAAAATGTCGTGACGTCCAACTAACAAACCTTACATTTTTCTTATAAATGAACATTTTGTAAGATATGAATGCTCATTTCATACCAGTGTTACGCTCATTTTTAAAATGTCATATCAATGCATACTTTGAAAGTATCATATTACATTAAATTCGCATAGTAAAATTCATAGGAGTGAATTATAGATATAATTTAACAAGTTTTTATAAAATAAAAGAGAAGAAAAAAATTGAATTTGAAAATATGAACTAGAGATTGTGATGCTCATTGTTAGCCTTCTAATACTCATTAGAATAATTCAGATGTTTATTAAAAGTACACTAATGTTCATTTAGTTGAAGTCGTGATTTTTTGCTTATATTACAAAAATGCCACCGAAAATAAAATGGTCTATATTAGTTAATGGGTTGCCTTCTTCAACTGGGCTGGATGTACCTACATCCGGGTGTAGGATATACGTACTCGAGTGTTTTGGGGGGGTTTGGGTGTGGGGTGTGGGGGGGGTCGAGGGTTAATTAGAAAAGCAAAAGAAGAAAAATATTGAACCGGCCCAGCTCAAGACCGGCCTGACTCAGAACCGCTGGCTACCTAGGCTAGTTCCGGGGTTCCGGGCCTCACTTCCCCAAAAAAAAAGCCCGGTCAGGCCCAGCCCAATACCCAGACCAGACCGGAACCGGTCCAACCTTAAGGATTATGGTTGACACTCACCCTTCCCTTCCGAGGCGGCGAGGCCCTGTCAATCCTTACTAATACTTTCATTACTAACATCTTTCAAGTTTCAACACTCCATCCAAACAAGACGTAAAACTATTAAAGGCTAAAAGCACTACTTCCTCGTCATCCATTATGAATATTTAATTTTACTGATTTACTGTGTTTGACATAATGGCGATAATAACCCCCAATTCCCATTCACATAAAAAATGTATCCAATATACACCTCTCAATCAACAAAATCAAAACAATATACAGTCAGATTCAACCGATGTTTGGCGTTCATATAGGGATAGCTTCGGATAAAAATTAGTAAGATTTCATTCATCACAATGTCAGATACCAGAGAGATAAACTCATAGGGGGGATATATGATTAATATGAATATTTGCTGCACACACATTAACAATAGACAAATTAGATTTGCAACTGCCAAACGAGGAAGACATATAAACCATATCGAAGTTCATGAAGCATTTACAAATTACAAACATAAAACAAAATAGAAACAAAGGTTCCGAAATACAATACAGTCCAATCAAGCCTATCTTTAGAGAAAGTGGAGAAAATGTTTTCTATAGTTGGCTATAGGGTTGGGAAAAACAGAGCATCACTGGAGCTGCATGCTCATCATTACATAAAGGATGAGGAAGATATTACACACAACATATATAACCTCACTGGATTAGAAAACTTCAGCCACAACCTTACTCGCAAGAACACGTTCCCTTCTCTCTATATAACCATAAGGGAACCATCCAGCTTTGCCTTTGCATTCACCTTCTGCCCATCCATTACTTGAAACCTATATAGATAATATAATGATGTGTCGATGTACATTAGTTTTCTGAGTGCACAATGAGGATTCCAATTATTTTAAGACACAACATTGTGGCCCAACGCTACAGTAAATTGTTCCGACTGTCCCAGATAAGAGTCATGTTATATTTTGAAAGGTACAAGTATGAGATTATATTCATACTTCATCCGTCCCTCAAAGCTTGGCCAACTTTGGCTGGCATGTTGAATAAGAAAGTAAAATCTGTTATTTGAAAGAGAAAGTGACAGTTTATTGTAAGGCCGAACAAGAAAGTAGGCAATGTTGATTGGGCCGGAGGAGTACATTTATTAGTTCAACTAAATGTACCATATTTCACTGGTCCTGTAGCGTCTTTGGAAAACTATTAGAAAATAAACTAAAATATCAGTTTAGTTTAATGAAATACGTAGTACTACGTATAACTCTTTTACACAAAAACCATTGAAGCGTGACTTTTTTAACAGAGTATGGAGACTTCTGAAAAAAATGACTATTGCTTGAGCACATGTGCCTTATTATTTACTCTTTACAATATAAACTTACCATATTACAACACACAAACACACACAGAAGATGCAATGTAAAAAGTTCGGGAAACTATCAAACCTTTCTAACAACAATACAATCTCCGGCTGACAAACTAAGCTCCACATCAGATTCAGCATGGAATGAATGCAATGCCTATCAGATCCATAAAGGGTCATCAGATAGATGTGTTAAAAATGAAGTCTGGTACATTTTCTTATTTGAACTTTGGGAGAAAAAGTTAACATCAAACTTGCTTACCTCTCCAAGAAAGTAACCCATGCTGTCAGTTGCGCCATTTTGCACTGGAGAAGTAGATACACCGTTTATTTCTTCATATGGCGGGGGCGGGGGCATGCTCTCTACTTTAGGAGTCGGAGCTTCGATCCTTTGGCGCTCTGACGTCATCTGGCATAACAAAAAGAAAGGGAATAGCTTATTGATGAGCTTTTCAAACCTGATTGGACAGTAGAAAACTAAAATGGCATCAAACCTCTGATTCTAGTTGATCAAGTATCTGAAGAACTTTATAGTGGTAAGCACGTTCTGATTCGACCTGATGATAAATGGAAACAAAGAGTCACAAACTTATGGTACTTGAAAATACACAAATTACTACCACTGTCCTAAAAAAAGAGTCTTCTTTGACCAATGTACACCTTTTGAATTGCACAAGGTGCGACTGTTAGAGCATCTCTAATGCTACAATGTTCACGTTGCACATGTGGCATGAGAGATAGTCACATAAATATTAGCAAATTAATTATCTCTCTCCTTATTTAAATGATTGTATACAATTTTAGTAAGTTTTTCTTAACAATGTCAACCACAATATTTACATCTAGACGGTCTTCTTGACATTGTAGAGAAAAACTTACCAAAATTGTATAAACATTTAAATAAGGCGAGAAATAATTTATTTATTAATATTTATGTGGCTATTTCTCATGCCACATGTGCACCGTGCATATCGTAGCATTGGAGATGTTCTTATAACTCTTGAATCATACTTTTACTTTTGGAAATTTATTTGTAGGTTTATATAAATCCAAGTCTTTTTAAAAATTTATTTGTAGTTTTAAATGAATCTATGATAATGTAACTTAACTTGTCTGCAACTCTGTTTTGCAATTCTTTAAAGCTTAGATAAAAATGCCTTTTCTAGTTAATAACAAATTGATTTTTTTTAACAAAAAAGTGTCTGAAAGAGGTTTTTTGGGGTAGGGGATCGTAGTAGTTCTTTTACAAATTTTTTCAGTAAGCTACCATGGAAATTAAACGCTGAAGTGTCAATCTCTGCTGTTGTCCTTCAACAGCAGCCATTGCTGAAGCGGCTTCCTTTCCCAATATAGCAGTATTTGACTTCAGATCTTGCAATTTTGATTCAGCCACTTCCAGTTTCATTGCCATGTCAGGGTTTCCATTTGCCTCCCTCAGTTTCGCTTGCCTTTTGAAAACTTCAACAGCCTAACTAGGATAGAGAGCACATAGAATTAAAAAAAATGTACTCGACTATAGATTTAGACATAGCTCAGCTTATGTGCATCATAAAGGTAATTGAGTACTGCTGAAAAGTGCCACCTCTAAAATGTCCAAGGAAGGCTTGATTGTTAAGAAAATAGAAAGAGTGGAGAAATGGACTCCTAGAATGAGCTTAGCACCAAAACATGAGCAAGTAATTTAGAGGCATGGCAAATACACTACAGGATGATTGGTAGAAATGTCAAATTTACGGATGTTTAGGAGCATATTAATTTCCAAGTGCTACAAAATCTGTATAAACTATAAATGTATAATTAAAAATCTTTTACCCATCAAGGTATTTGCAACTCCACCCGATTTGGGAATATCCATATGATGTGTGGGGACAAACCCTAGCTATATGATAAAACATAAAAATAATAAAATACACACCATTTTGACTAGTGTAAAATAAAATGATACATAATCTTTATTATGGCTAATTATATTGATAATTTAGGATGATGTCATTTGGGTCATCGTAGAAGACTATAAGTGTAAATCCAACTCAATTTCATTGTTAACCAAAAATGCAGTACGTCATATTCCAAAATCCAAGGTGCCGTTTGGTAACACCTTTTTTCAGCTTATCAGGCTTATCAGCCAACTTTTTCACCAAACACGTAATTTTTGCTTTCGCGTGCTGAATTGTGTAATAAGCAAAAAAAGTAAGGTTGGAGTTACTTTTCTGGCTGTATTGGCTGAAGTTACTGTAGAGGATCATTTTAGTTATTTTTACATATAATTTGTTCTTTATTTTATTAATAAAATATATTTTTAAAATAATTTTTTTTAAAATCAGCAGAATCAGCCAATACAGCCACTTCAGCCAGAACTTCAAAAATTTCAGCAGAATCAGCCAAACCAGCCGATTTTTGTGCTACCAAACGGGCTCCAAATGCTATTGCTTCTACAAACCAAATACTCCCTCCGTCTCGATTTGTTTTGCAAAGTCAATAATTTTTGGTCAACCAATAATAAAAGTCAACCCTCCGTATGGATAATTAATCAAATTTTAATAATTAAAATTTACATATTCAAAAACTACATTAGAATCTCTTCAAAGTTGTAAACTTCTAAATTAGAATATAATTAAAAATTGACATCGTAATTAAGTGCACAAAACGAGACTGTTTGACTAAGAAAAGTCAAATTTGCAACTCTTTTTGGGACGGAGGTAGTACAACATTTTGAATTCCTGTTCAATTCCTCCTGAAATCTAATCCTATAGAATTTAAATCTCATCACTCACATAATCCCTTCATGTCAACAAAACAACCAGTGAAAAAATTGGAGCAATAGGCGAAGATAGGACTAAGGACAAAAGCAGCCGTAGGAAAAAAGAACAACTGAATAACTATCACAAGATTAGGGTAAGATTGTTCAAGCATTCCTACTTTTGTTCCCCATCAGCACAAAACATTTATTCTAAAGGTGTGGGCAATGAAAACTTTTTCACCTCTAGGAGGGAAAAGTTTTCCCTAAGGAAACATTTGTGTTCCAAAGAGAATAATATTTCTGCTTTGAGAATAAACATGGAATAGAATAGACATTCCTGGGTAGTGGGTACCAAACATACCATCAAGAAGTTACACAGCAATTTCAGTAGTAAGTAGTAACACCAACAGTTTTGATATTGACATAGAAGTGTTTGGTGTCTCTAGCAAGTAGCAACATTCTCATTCATTCATAATAAGTCTATGTTGACTTGGATTTGCATGCACTGGGTAGACATTTTTCCAGGGGCGAATCCAGGAACCTAAGATGCCCTGGACTGGGAAGCAGTTATACTAGGCTTTAATATTTGCGGGGTGGGCAGAATATGAAAAATGAAAAAATTTACACTAAAAAATTGAAAGAAAATTATTTTACACTGGCTTCAGTCCGCCATAGCCTGTACATAGATCCTCCCCTGCAACTTTCAACAGTGTGTCACATCATGTGGGACTGTGGGAGTATAGGACACTTCAGGGCTGGAAAATGTTTAGAAGGGAAACCAGGACACATGAAATATTTAAGGGACCAGGAAAAGCATATCCAACAACAACACCCAAGCCTTAATCCCGCCCGGCTAACATGAATTGACATATGAAATCGGAGCTAAAAATATAAGATAAAGATAAAAAGGGGTAAAACGATAAGATAAAAAGATTAAAAAAAGATAAAAAGGATTAAATGATATCAATCTTCCACATGTATACTTTGCTTCACTTCGCTCTCTCCAAAATCACTCTCATCCAACTCGAGGAGTAGTATATCACTCCTAACTCCTCTAACCCACATCTATTTGGTTCTTCCTCTTCCTTCTCTCCCTGCCTCTTCTCCCCACCTCTCAACTCGTCTACTAGGTGCATCATTCGGTATTACACGCACATGGTCAAACAACCGAAATCAAGATTGTCGCATCTTAATCAGGAAAAGAAAATATTTAAATTAATTTGATTAAACCCTACCTGTGCTTCCGCCTCTTGTCGCATTCTATCATATCGTTGTGCAAGGTGACGAGCATCTTCCAGTGGAGCTCCCATTACCATAGCTCTTAATGGTTCCGCAACCTGGTCAACACAGTCAGCTGGCACATTTAAGCTATTGTTGATGACAACTCCCATTGTGTAGCAGATATGTGAAAGACAGAATCTATATGTATATAAACTAAAGACATTTGTAGGGTAGGGTGGCGTAGAAGTTACTTTACATAAAATGGTACTCCCTCCGTCCCGCTATTAACTTCCTACTTTCCTTTTTGGGCCGTCCCAAAATAATCTTCTCATTTCCCTAAATGGAAAGTTATCCTACATCAAAACAGTGTCAAACAGTGCAAAACAGTGCCAAACAGTGTCTAAACAGTGCCAAACAGTGTCTAAACAGTGCCAAACAGTGTCTAAACAGTAAAGTCAAATTTATTTCCTAAATATGTGTGTAGGTCAAAGTAGGAACTTAATAGAGGAACGGAGGGAGTATTTACTAAGGCGAAACAACACATTAAGCAAACATTCTTCATTATGAATTATAGGATATGTAGTAATGTGGCCTCTAAAAAAGCACTTATCAAACAAGTGAGCAACATAAAAGTAATAAAGAAATGTTATAGGCTATGTTTTAACAGAAAAAACAGATTTATTTCACTACTTTTGGTGAAAAACTCATGCTTCAGGTTTCTATGTGGCTAGCGATCCAACCTACTCCATTGTAGGTGGCATTTCTATGTCTGACCATAGGATCTGTACCAATGGTCGTATTGGGGTTGCATTCTTTCAGTAATTGTAAGTATTGACTTCTTTATTAGCAATATATAATCATTTCAGGTAAATCATGCTGCATGGCCTTTCAAGCACTGAAATTAAAAAACACTGAAATAACAAAAGCATGAAATTTGGAAGGAAAACCTAGAGGACACACCCCAAGGTCTGCTTTTATGATGATTGATGTTGCACTTCTGACAGACATTATCATAAAAATATGAAATTAGAAAGAATAAAAAGAAGATCACTATCATGGAGCATTTCAAACTATTAGCATGCCACATTTTAAAAATAATACTAACTCCGCCCCACTAAGATTGGGACATGAGGAGGTGGTACAGTTATTAAGAAAAGTGAGTTTATGTGATTGATATCAAATTGATAAAGTAAGAATAAAGTAAGGATGATTTAGAACCATATGATCTTTACCAAATTTAGTATGGGACAATCTTAGTGGGACGGACCGAAAAGGATAGATGAGACGATCTTAGCGGGATGGAGGGAGTATATAATAACACAACAGAGCTGCTTGTTTTTCAATTCCATTTCAGTTGCCAAATATAGACAAAGTGAAAATTAAAAAAACACTTCAATGACGCTGCTCTTGGTGGCAAGGATCAGACTCATCAGAGTCTCTTCATCTTCTACGAAGTGATTAAGAATTCAACAGCTATTATGATTATTACTAACCTGTGTGCCCAAGGCTTTCAATAGATTTCCGCGTTCCTTCTCCATTTGAGCACGGGCTCTTGAAAAACATAATGCAGCTCTTGATAATGTAGCCCCACTTGTACATGTATTCTCGGACCCATATTTTCTGCTCTCCTCTGACAGTCTAGTTCCTGTATTATGATTGCATCACCATTAAATATGATGGAATAAAGCAAGATGGCTCATAAACTGTCTGCGCTTCTTTGTTATGAAGCAGCGGTCAGTCCATGCAATTTTGGACGCGATTTTCACTATGGGTCATCCGGAAACAGTCTCTCTGTGCGCTTTAGTACAGGGGTAACACTGCGTACATCCGACCCCCCCCCCTTACCCCACCGCAGGTGGAAGCCTTTGCGGCGCTGGGGTAAATGAAAATGAAATGAAATGAAAATGACTTCCAAGTTTGAATAATAGAAGGGAAGCCTTGGTACACTGGTGACAATCTTGTTGTGTGACCGAGAGGTCACGACTTCAAGTCTTAGGAGCAACCTCTGTCAAGATCTTGTCCAGATGCATTGAAGTCATGAGGTTGAATCGGTCCAGTTGCAACGAAGGGGCGATCTTGTCCAGATCTTGACCCCAAGGCCTTATGCAGTTGAAGGCTTGTCCCCTTTCAAGTTTGAATAATAAACCAATAATATAAATTCAAAGTGTTAAAGAAGTACCTATCTCAACTTGTTTAGACCCAGTAACAATGTAGTTTTCCACACCCCGAACAATATCCCTTTGGAAATGCTGAAATTCATACAAAAAATTTAATGATTGAATGTGTAGTGCAACAATTCAAATATAGGTAGTGTAATACTGAATCTCAAAATTCAGAACTATAGAGCTACCTGAAGGGTTAAGATTGTAAAATGTATAAAGCATAAACAGCAGCACCAGGGAAAACTAGTTTTGAAATTCAAAATTGTCTCGACACATACCAAAAATAACACTTTAAGAATACTTAAATAGTAGTATGTAGAAACTGAAGACTTGGGGAACTGGGAACACAAACTTTAATTAAAAACTGGAAACCTTGTGCAGTGAAATATGGATCTATGAAGAACCTGAGGTATTACAGACATCAAACCTTGGCAGCACGAGTAGATATGTATAACTTTTCCAGTTTTTGATGCTGGTGAAGTTCAGATTCATCTGCTCCTGCATGGTCTGAACCGCCAAATCCCACAGCTCCAAACTGCTTAAACACAGCCTGCAATAAACAATCAAGAGCTATGCATCATAATAAATATGTCAAACAAGAAGAAAAAAATGTGCACATAACAAATGCAACTAATATATATGTAAATGATGAACTGACAAAACCAGGCCACAAATTCTTTTCTAGAATCTGAATACAGTAATGTACATATCGCAGTTTGTAGTATAAACATAAACCCATTTAATAAGGAATATGTTGAAAAGATAAATTTGCGTTTGCTCAAGTACACATCAAAAGTTCTACTTCTAAAACAGATAAGTTCTAATCAGTGTAATTACATGTAAACTATATAACATTAATTTTCCATTTCCATCAAAGTATGGTAATATGTACTCATGTACCAAGTGTTATTGGACAAATGTTTCTTGCATAACATCATATAGTATTTTTTTAAACTGTCGCACCAAAGATTTAAATCACAAAAGGTATCCACAAAACATGTTATAATTTGATTTATATAAGCTTAGTAAACTTTATACTTAATCTTTCACCCTTGCCTATAGTAAATAAAAATCATGTGTCCACCTCTGACAATACACATTTATTCAGGTCGAATTTGAAATTCTTTAGGTGTAATGATGTATTTGGAGTTGTCTGAACAGCATTATTAAGTCATCAAATTCCCCAAACTTATTTAAATGTCCTCGTATACAGACTTTCACTTACCAGAGGGTTTACACTTCACACTTATTTACTTCAAAAAACATATTCTCAACAATTAATGCACAGTCCACTCTTAGCTTCCTAGAGCAGGTTAGCTCAAACAAACAAGCATAGAATAGCACCTATAGGCCACAGAATGTAATCAGATAAGATGCATCCGTACAAAATTATATACACGCATTATATGATGGGTGTAAACATTGATTCATCCAAATTAAAGCTAATCAAAGCATTTTATGAACTTAAAAGTATAAGATGGGAAATTAATAATGAATAGGCGCACTTCCACCGAATTCAATCCAAAAGAAGGAAAATCCATCATATAGTAGACGTGAGGGAAAAAGATGAATAATTTTTTTTAACAGATCGTTTGAACGGATCAAAACATGACTGCACAGCTTTAAAGTGTGGAGTGAAGAATGAAGAAATCAAATGTTCAACAAAATAATAACATTCACAACTTGATATCAATCCAAATAGGCATACTATTAGTCTATAATTGTTCTACATTGTATATTATATGTAATATACAATTAATATTTGCAGGTATAAAGAGATCGCACTTGTTGTTGCCGAGCGACCTGTTCCCTTAGCCGCGTAGCTTGCTTTCTAATTGCATCCATTCACGACTCCTGGATGCTGCTGATATCAGACGGATTAGGCAAAGGAGAGTAGCGTCGACCAAAGATATGGTGGAGATCGGTTGCGACGAAGTTGCGAACTTGTCCAGATGCATAAGGCCAACCGGGCTTCCGCACTATTCTTTTTCTCTCTCTCCTAAGATTTAATTAAGTCAAAATCAAGCTATAAAATCTTGTTTGAATGTTTGATAGCTTTCATAATTCCAAAATGGAAATTAATAATCCAACATTTTAGCGATCTTCTTAGGTTAAAGGTTCAAATTAGCCCCTGTACCTATTCAGAATGCTCAATTCGCACCCTGAACTCAAAAAAACTCCAATTCACCTCCTGAACTCAACAAAAAAATTCAAATCCAACTTCTTGCAGGTTAATTTCCGGTCATCGCCACGTCAGCCGGTTAGATGCCAACTGTGCATCCCATGCGGAAATCTAAGGGGTCAAATAGACCCCTGAACCCGACAAAGTTGTTCAATTTACCCCCTCAACCGTTAAAAAGTGTCCAAATTGCTATTAAAAATATGAAATTAAAAAATAGAAAATAAAAATATAAAATGATATACAAGTTCATAATATAAAATATAGATGTCTATTTATAATATAATAAGATGATTTTTATATTTTAGGGTAAATTAAATATATATAAACATAATGAAGGTACTTATTTTTAAATACATAATATCAAAATGTAGTAGTCCGTAGCTATTTACATATTATAATTTTTTTATAGTATAACATTTTTATGTTACATATAATTAGTATGAAGTATAGTACGTAGTATATAATTATAGAATAGAATAATACGAAATATATATATATACATATATGCATGTGTGTGTGTAATTTTACATATAAATCTAAAACATATTAAAAATATGAAAATAGTTTTAATGAATTTCTTTTACTCTATTTTATTTGAATTTACTGTAAATATAAATATATCCCTATTTTTTGCAGTAAATTCACATAAAACAAAACAAAACAAATTCATTAAAAGTATTTCCATATTTTAAATCCATTTGAAAAAATCAACCATACATTTTTTTTTACAAATTAATATTAAATTTTGTATTTTGCGTACTATTTTTCCTATATATATAATTTACCTAAAATATAAAAAATTTATTGTCATATTATAAATAGACTTATATATTTTATATTATGAACTTGTATATTATTTGTATTTTTATTTTCTATTTTTTATTTTTTATTTTTTAATGGCAATTTGGACACTTTTTAACAATTGAGGGGGTAAATTGAACAACTTTGTCGGGTTCAGGGATCTATTTGACCCCTTAGATTTCCACGTGGAATGCACGGTTGGCATCTAACCGGCTAACGTGGCAATGACCGGAAATTAACCTGCAAAAAGTGGGATTTGAACTTTTTTGTTGAATTCAGGTGGTGAATTGGAGCTTTTTTGAGTTCAGGGTGCGAATTGAGCATTCCGAACAGGTACAGGGGCCAATTTGACCCTTTAGCCATCTTCTTATAATAGTCTGACATTATCGTTATTCATGAATAACTCAATCTTTGCACCCCATCTTCATTCAATAATCTCTGATCGGTTGATGACGTGTTATTCCAGGGTTTTTCATTTTCTCGGCAAATCATTCAACCATAAATCTCATATTTCACAAATCTTCTCCAAGTGGTTAAACGTATCATTTATCTTTTTTCTTCCTAAAATCTTCTCCAAGTGGTTATCGTCTTGACTCTTTTAGTCTCTTTTTTGGTCTTCTTATTCTTATTTTCTATCACTTTTCGTTTTTCCAATGTTTATGTATTCCATTTTTCTTTCGTTTTCTTTTTTCCGTTTATTATTTCATTTTCATTTTTATATATTTTTCGGATTAATTTCCTTATAAAAGATCCTTTTTCTCACCGTACTAACTTTTTACTTTATTTGCTTTATACTTACGCTTATTTATTTCTTTTTTCCTTTTCTTACTTTTATTCTACCACTAATATATATTTGAGAAAATAGCCCAACATAGGACTAAATTAATCCCTAAATGCACAAATATGACTATGTTATTTATCTTCCCAAAATAGGACTAAAATACCGTCTATCTTCTTATTCTACATTTCTACCCTTACCATAACGTAATAGGATAATCATATTTTACATTATAATAAAAAAGAAAAATAACAAAAGGTATTTCAATTTATAAAAATATAGTAAGAAAATAAAAAGAAAGTTAACAAAATGTTTGAAAAATAATAAATAATATATAGTGATAAAAATTAATTTAAAGAAAGCTTTAAAAATAAATAAAACCAGATAAAACACATTACAAAATTGTTTTAACTTTCTTTTTATTTTTTACTATATTTTTATAAATTGAAATACCTTTTGTTATTTTTCTTTAGTCCAATTTTGGGAAGATAAATAATATAATCCTATTTTTGCATTTAGGGATTAGTTTAGTCCTATTTTAGGGCTATTTTCTCAAAAATATATTAGTGGTAGAATAAAGGTAAGAAAATGAAAAGGGAAATAAATAAGTGTAAGTAAAAAGAAAATAGAGTAAAAAAACTAGTTCGGTGAAAAAAAGATCTTTTATAAGGAAACTAATCCGAAAAATATATATAAACGAAAATGAAATAATAAACGGAAAGAAGAAAAAAAAAGGAAAAATGGATTACATAAACATTGAAAAAACAAAAAAAAAAAAAAACTTGAAAAGTAATAAAAATAAGAATAAGAAGGCCAAAAGGGGGAATAAAAGAGTCAAGATGATAAAAATAAAAAGGGGAAAGTTTTAGGAAGAAAAAAGAAAAATGATACGTGAGACTGCTTGGAGAATATTTGTGAAAGATGAGATTTATGGTTGAATGATTTGCAAAGAAAATGAAAAAAAAAACTGAAATAGCAGGTCATCAACCGGTCAGGGACCAGCGAATGAAGATTGAGTGCAAAGCTTGGATTATTAATGAATAACGATAAGGTGGGACTATTGTAAGACGACCGCTAAAATGTTGGATTATTAATTTCTATTTTCCCTTTTATTTTTAACTTTGTGCCACGATAAAAAACCTTGTTACCCTTAATTATTTCATAAATAATACGGAGTATTAGATTTACATTAACGATGTTTTTACTTGGACTGTAATTTGCAGTCTGGTCTGATCTGGTCTGGTCTAGTAATGTTTGATCTATTTATGTTTTTATAATTATCCAAGTATAGTCTGGTCTGATCTGGTCTGGGACAAATCAAAGTCCAAATAAAAACATCCTAACTTTTCATACAAACTATTGTATCACTTGGGGCATGTCTCGGTAGTGTCACTTTGGTATAAAGTTGGTTTTGACACTATCAAAAAATACGGGATTACAGGGATTTTCGGTTGGAGTTCGCGAAAACTCATCGAGGATTTGACAGGGATATGTCAAATTTGTGCCAAAAAACTTTGGCACGAGCTTTTTGACATGAAATCATCGATAAATTCGTGTCAATCCCGTGATATTTTGTGGTGTCGTTTGCCATGTTTTTCAAATGTGAAGTGTTTGAAAAAACACATGTCTTTGTAGTGTAGTCTATCCCAACTCCTTGGAACTTCAAAGCACATGCTCTAATATCACGTGAGAAGAAACATGGGAGACGAGGTCTTAATGATGGAGCAATACACGTTTCTTTTTTACTAGACACGTTGATTTCGGGTACGAAATCCCAAATAAGGAGGGGTGAACTTGTAACACCGTCCGCAAGTATATTTACTTTTACCAAATCATTTATTGAACCTTGAGAAATGATTAATGAATTTACGAGGTTGTAACTTTATGTTATTACTTTTGTGTGAATAGTGAAATATGCGTGGGGCCCACACTGGGAGCCGGGACCACTCGATATACCGGGACCGCATATTATATTCATCTTGGTCTAGATAAAATTTTATTGATGGTGTATATTCATGATGGGCCATAGAAAGGATAGAGTTGCCCGATTGGTCAAACGAGGCCCAATTAGCAATATTAACAATTTATCAAATAACAGCCCATAATAAATTCAGAGACTACTAAATCAAGTTGGGGAATATATATTCATTCTAGAGACCCATACCAATTGGAAAGATGATACTTCCTCCGTTCTTAAATAAATGTAACGGTCAACATTTCACACTTGCCGAGACACAACTTTGACCATTAATATTAATTTATTTTGTATAAGTAAAAAAAAAAAAAAAATAGATTATGAAAATTTACAATGAGACAAGTTTAACAATATTTTTTTCATAAAATAATATTATTACATTAATAAATAGAACGTAGTCAAAGTAGAACATGTGAATAGTGTAAAAGTCAAAGTGCTGCATTTATTTAAGAACGGAGATAGTATATATTTTACTTGGTCCGATAAAATATAATATAATTAAAACAGTCCGAGAAATCCAACTTTTGAGACCGAATGTACACATCGGGACACAAATGGATTATCTCTCACATGACTGGGAGCCACCCCACGAATTTTCCCCTCTCAAAGATCAACCATAGGTCTCCAGATGACTTATTGAGACTATGAGACAAGGAGAGGAATGGAGGAGTCAATCAAGTGTACAACGGGGCCTCTTCCTACATTATTTTGAGAGAAGAGCCAAAATGGCTATCTCTTCACTCACCCACTCCTCATATTTTGTCCAAGCACCACAAAAGAGAGTAGAGAACCTTTTCAAAACATTTCCTCCATATCCAAGAACAAGTCAAGCAAGGAGGGAGCTCAAGGGAGGAGTTTAAGTGGCTAAAAGTGTAGAAAAGCTTGAGATATTAAGGTAATGGCTTCATTAACCTTTTCTTCTCCTTTTCATAAATACCATATTGGTTGAGAATCATATGAGAAGACCCTAGGATTGTTCAATATGTTTAGAAATGTAGAATGAGGGGTGGGAAGGTACGTAGTTCTAAGTCCAAGAACGCACTTAGAAGCCAAAATGACCGGTTCACCGGAAAACAACCTTTTAGAGGTTATTTGTATTGATATGTGTATTGGGATGTTAAAATCATGTTAGGAACTTTTCTAAGGTGTTCCCAGTGCCTTAATAGAGTTGGAAGAGTCGCCGGAGTTATCGCCGAAGTTCAACAAAGTTCGTCGGAGCTTCGTCGGAGTTAAACTGAGGAGAATAGAACTTATTAAAGCTCATTCGAGGTGAGTGGACGGCTTAATGTCTTATAACTTTTGGATTAAGTATGAGGTTACCTAAAGAAATATTATATGTATTCATAATGATGTTTAAAAGAGTTTAAGCACGTGTTTAGCCAATGTGATTAGGCATATGTGAACAAAAATGGTATATTATGCATGTAATTGAATAAATATGCATATAAAAACATACATGATATTTTGAATGACCAAAATGACATATATTGATTGCTTAAGACCTAATACAAATTGTGTGTAAGTTTCGGAGAAATCGGAGTACGTTCAGGGGGTCAATGGGTCGTTGACCCAGGGCCAAAGGTGGATCGGCGCCGGCCAGGGGCCTGAATCGGCACCGGTTTGGTCACTGTTTTGCCGGTTCAAAAAATTCATCATGAACCGGTGTCAATCAGGTAGTGAACCAGAGCCGGTTTGGTCTCGTGTTTCGGGGCTGGGTTTTTGATAAAATCCGTTTCGGGGCCCGGTTCAAGGTAGAACCAGGCCCGACCATCCTATATGTGTATAGTTTGCACGAAATTGCATGGAATATGATGTTAAAATGTTAAGACTAGATATATGATGATTAAATGTTAAGGTTTGGATCAGTCGTTAGTAATGATATGATGTAGACCATAATCGGGTAAGGTATATAGTAGATCATAGGTTCGGGTGGAGTACCCAGGGGCCGGGCGGTGTCCTCAAAACTCATATGTTCGGGTGGAGTACCCAGGGGTCGGGGTGGTGTCCTCAAAACTCATAGGTTCGGATGGAGTACCCAGGGGTCGGGGCGGTGTCCTCAAAACTCATAGGTTCGAGTGGAGCACCTAGGGACCGGGTGGTGTCCTCAAAACTCGAATATTAAGGGTGGAGTACCCAGGGACCGGGCGGTGTTCTCAAAACTCGGATATTAGGGGTGAAGTACTCAGGGTCGGGCGATGTCCTAAAACTTGTTATTACCGGGAGAGTGGCCCGGTGGCTGAGTAAAGCTATCAATACTCGATGATATAATGAACCCTAGGTTATAACGGGGAAGCTAAACAATGGGTCGGATATGTGGAAAGTCAAGGACTAAGTCCACCATTATGTTATTGATTTAATCAAATGACCTACATGTCGGATATTTTCCAAGTGTATATACTTATATGTATTTCAAAGACTTGGGAAAAGTTATAAATGTATGTATCACCCTATGTTTGGGTCTTATACTTGAAACGCTAATTATTTTACATTTAGCCTGCTTCTTGTCAGTATTCGCGAATTGACCCCTTCAGGGGGGCACCATTTTCAGGTTGAAGCTAGACCTTGCTACTTGCCCTTTGTACGAGTGAAGTGAGCTTGAGGGAGATGTGGTGTGTGCTTCCTTTACTGTTTTGAAACTCTATGCTATGCTCATGGATATTTTGTAATGAATACTTTGTTTTGGGGCTTGCGAGCCCATATTTTGCCCTATGTGGCCCATGATTGACTATTGAATATTTCCGCTATTCATTCAGTCTTAATTGTGATGTTTGTTATGTATGTTTACGTGCTGAGTATGGTATGGATTATGTTCATGGACTCCTCGTACAATCAAGTGTGTGTGACCTGCAGGTGACATCACTTGATTGTGCGGCGGTTGTACACACGCTTAGATGCGGTCTGGGGTGTGACAACCTTAATTAGTGGAGTTCTTTCAATTAGCGATTCCCATGGTAGATGATATCTCTCAAATACCTCTGGCTTTGCAGGAGGATCCAGAGACGAAGGCACTAATTGAGAAGTTACAAAAGATCTGGAGTCAACTCCTAATTACTGATTGAAGATTAGCTATTCCTAACCAAGATGTGATTCATAGTAATTTGATTAAAGAAGCTCCCGACATACCCATCAAGGGCTTTAGGGGCTATCTATAGACACTAAAAAGATTGAATGATCATTTATATTGGCAGGCAATGAAGCAGGATGTTAAGCATTTTATTCAGGGTTGCGCAATTTGCCAGCAAAATAAATATTAGGCATTGGCTCCAGCGGGTCTTCTTCGACCTTTACCCATTGCGGAGCGTATTTGGGAGGACATATCTCTTGATTTCATCACAGGTCTTCCAAATTCAGGGGGTTATAACATAATACTTGTGGTGGTTGATAGATTAAGCAAATATTGCCATTTCATGGGTATGTCTCATCCCTACACTGCTAAATCCATGTCCCAATTATTTCCCAGAGAAATAGTCTGCCTCCACGGGATGCCCTGATTTATAGTTTCTGACAGAGATTTTGTTTTATTAAGTATGTTTTGGAAAGAATTGTTCCGCCTTAGCAAGACCTACCTAAACATGAGCACTGCCTACCATCCTCAATCAGACGACCAAACAGAGGTGATCAATCGTTGTCTAAAAGCTTACCTAAGGTGCTTTATCCGGGAACAACCCAAAAGTTGGAAAGATTCCCTTTGTTAGGCTGAGTAATCTTTCAACACAAGTTATAATGTGGTTGCTGATACCACCCCGTTTAAGATTGATTGTATATGAGAGAGAAACACTACCGCTTTTCCCTTACGTTAAAGGCGAAACGACATTGGTTGAATTAGAAAAGCAACTACAATTACGGGATGACATGCTAGCCATTCTGCGCAATAACTTACTAAAGGCTCAACATCGCATGAAAGTTCAAGCTGATCGCCATCGTAGAGACATGCAATATTCTCCAGGTGATGTTGTATAGCAAAAATTACAACCATACCGGCCACCGGAAAACTTTAGCCAAACAAAGATTTGAGAAGTCGTTTTCAAGATTTTTTTTTGTCTTTACAAGGTTCTTCACCATATCGGGCCAATCGCTTATGAGCTTGAATGACCCGCCACCGCCAAAATTCACCCCATATTTCATGTATCATGATTGAAGTCCGCAATTGACCAAGTACTACCTAAGGTACCAGCGCCTCTACCATTACCGTCAGACTTGGAGTTAATATAGACTCCTTCAAAGGTGCTGCAACACCGTTGGAGTGATAACAGGTCGCTTGAAGTGCTAGTCCAGTGGGTGAAAAATCATCGGAGGAGGCCACTTGATAGGATTATGACTTACTAGTCATGCAATTTCCAGACTTTCGACTTGAGAACAAGTCATGTTTTCGGGGGGGGGGGGGGGGGGGGGGGGTAATGATAGATTCCCTAAGAATTACAAATTTACTTATTCGAGGAAGAATAAACAGAGAAAGTGGTTGTCACGCCCCAGACCGTAATCTAAGCGCATGTACAACCGCCGTATAATCAAGTGGCGTCACCCGCGAGTCAACCTCACTTAATTATACAAGGCGTTCGAGAAAATAATCCATCCATACTCAGTAGTAAACATACATAACAACATCACGTTTAAACCAATGAATAACGGAAATATTCAACGGTAATTCATAAGCCACATTCGGCCAACAACACGGGCGTGCAAGCCCAAAAGTAGTTTATAATAAATAAAAATATCCATGAGCAATGTTTGGTATTTTGAGAAAAAATAAGGAAGCACGAACCACGTCTTCCTTGATTTGATGTCACCCGTAGAAAGGTGCAGGTAGCAAGCCCTAGCTTCAACCTGAAAATGGTGTGTGTGTGGGGGGAGGGGGGGGGGGCAAAGGGGTCAGTACAAGTACCGAGCGAGTAGCAGGTTAAATATAGAACAACTAGCGTTTCAAGTATAAGACCCAAACATAGGGTGATACTTATGTAAATAGTCTCTCCCCCCAAGTTGAGAAATACTTATTAGTATACATACACTGGGAAAATACCCGATCCGTAGATCACCGTTTTGTTTGGGAAAATAGCAATAGTCAATATTCTTGACTAAAAAACCCAACCCACCCATATACCTAAGAGTATATAGGACTCCTCCTTGTCCATATTTCAATATCATAATCTATGAGTTTTGAGGATAACATAATCCTTGGGTACTCCACCAATTTATAATCCGAGTGTTAAAGACTTTTAGTCCTAAGGTCCTCCACCAATTTATAATCCGAGTGTTAAGGACTTTAAGTCCTAGGGTCCTCCACCAATTTATATTTCGAGTGTTAAGAACTTTAAGTCCTAGGGTCCTCCACCAATTTATAATCTGAGTGTTAAGGACTTTAAGTCATAGGGTCCTCCACCAATTTATAATATGAGTGTTAAGGACTTTAAGTCCTAGGGTCCTCCACCAGTTTATAATATGAGTGTTAAGGACTTTAAGTTATATGGTCCTCCACCAATTTATAATATGAGTGTTAAGGACTTTAAATCCTAGGGTCCTCCACCAGTTTATAATATGAGTGTTAAGGACTTTATGTCCTAGGGTCCTCCACCAATTTATAATATGAGTGTTAAAGACTTTAAGTCCTAGGGTCCTCCACCAAGTTTATAATCTTATGATCAACCTCCTATCATCCTAGATAGAGTCGATATCATATTTATTCATTTATAGCTAAATCAATACATAAAGCTTGATTAGAAATTAACTAATACATATGTATCTCAATCCATGCAAAGCCATGCATTTACATAAATTTATAATTAACTAATACCAACCGGTATTGATTAATCCATTATCAATCGGTCAACGTTTTCGTTGACCGTTATTTCAAGTCTTACGCATATCAACTCAAACATTACATGTATTAAGTTAATAACTTTCATTTGTACTTCTCTTACACTTCAAGCACATATGCATTTTTATATATATTTCCTCATATCATATTTCATGCATAACAATTAATTCATTTCATACAAACTTAACCATGTTGGCTAATCACATATTTAGATATCTTTTAAACATCATTATGAATATATAGCATTTATTTAGGTAAACTCATAATTAACCCAAAAGTTATAAGATATTTACAACTTAACCCTGGGCCTTTCTATGGCTCAAATAATATATCCACCACCATATAATTATTATCTAGGTCAAGATGGATAAAATATATGGCCCCGGGAATATCGGGTGGCCCTTGCTCCCCGATGTGGGCCCCGTGTGAAATTTATTATTCACGCGAAAGAACTAATAAAAATTTACAACTTGGTAAATTCATTAATCATTCCATAAGGTTTATTACATCATTTAATTAAAAACAAATATATTTGGGGACAGTGTTACAGTAGTAGCAGTGTTGGATGGCTAGCAGTTACTCCCTCTGCCCCCTAACTTTGTCCCGTTTTACCATTTTCGTTCATCCCATTAAGTTTGTCTCATACCATATTTGGCAATATTTGGGTGGTTACCATTCATTCTTACTTTATTCACACTTTATCAATTCAATACCAACCACATAATTTCAATTTTTTTTAAAAGCTGTCCCACACCCCTTTGTCCCAAACATAGTAGGACGGAGGTAGTACTAGTTTTAGTTTTATTTATTTATTTATTTATTTATTTATTTATTTATTTATTTATTTATTTATTTATTTATTTATTTATTTATTTATTTATTTATTTATTTATTTATTTATTTATTTATTTATTTATTTATTTATTTATTTATTTATTTAATCAATCTTGTTCTTATCTACTAGTTGACTAGTTTTCAGTTAAGAAATAAGTGGATCTCTCCACTACTTCTTAGGAGTCATCTTATCATTTGGTTATTTCCCTATTGTGTAAGCGCTATAAATAGGCTCTTTGGAATAAATCATCGATCATTCAGTTCTCATAATATTCTTGCGAAAATACTCCCTCGGTTTATCTTTAAGTAAGTGTGAGATACTTGCCTTGCTTATTGATCGAAGAAGATTAAAACTCTGTTTTCCTTTAATTTTATTAATATTGACTGTGTGGGATATATCAATTAAGCCTTCCCAATTGTGTCCTTTCTCAATTAATATTGCTTGTGTCTTTTCCAATCTCTTTCCTACTTCACGCTCCCACCCACCCTCTCTTCCTCTTGTTCTCTATGGATCGTCCGCAAATTCTTTCTACTTTACAATTAGCTTCGACCCAGAAATTGAGCTTTATGTTGCTCAAATAACATGACTATAGTTCAATCTTTCTCCTCCTTATATAGACCCTTAAAATTAATAAAAATAAAAAATAGAAAATAAGAACTATAAATTAAAAAAAATTAGGAAACAAAATATAAAAACATAAAAAACAAATATACCGCCATCTCTATCACTGCCAGCATCACCAGCTCCGATCACCGGAGAAAAATGCCAACATGCATTAGTAATGCCATATTTATGACAGTTTCAATGAAAATTTTGGCGATATCAAGAGTAATAGTATCACTTTCTTGGCGTTTTCATAAAAAATGGCATTTTTATCACCGATCGGAGGTGGTGGTGGTGGAAAGGTGGTAGAGGTGGTGGGAAAGGCATCCATTTATTTTTATTTTTAATGAGCTTTTACTATTTCTTTAATTAAAAAAAATAATTCTTTTCAGAACTATTATTTTATAAATATTCTATTTTTTTTATTATTAATTTTTACAATTTTATTATGAATTAAAACATTTCATTATGAATTAATACCCTTAGGGGTATTTAGGCTAGAAAATTAATGTTTAGTCCTATTTGTGAATGGTTTAGGGCTTTAGTCCTATTTGTGATTTTTAGACAAGTTTTAGTCCTATCAGGCCGGACTGACGAGAACCGCCGTCAGACTGAGGCCATTTGGGACCCTTCATGATGAAATTTTTTGACATGTTCTTCATCAAGTTTAGTTTATGCCCATCAAACTTCAGCTAAAAATTTAATCGAGAAAGAAGTCAAATGTGGAATTGAAAAATATTGCGATGTTTATATATACAAAAAGCACAATGTTTGTAAATAAGTTATTTGACTGTCTCTTCAATTAAATTCTAAACTGAAATTTGGTGGGTATAAACTATACTTGATGAAAAACATGTTTAAAAAATTGTCAAAAAATTCCACCGAGAAGACCTCCAAATGGGCTAGGACTGATGGCTAGTCCCGTTAGACCAACATGATAGGATCGCTACTCCATATCTACATGTATACGTAAAGTGCTTGTGTGTGTTTGTGTTACTGAAGTGAGATATTTTAAACTTGAATGTATGTCGAGAAGAAATTGACATACAAATTATAAACTTGAATGTGTGTTTGAAGATTATTTGAGTTTTTTTTATGCGGCAGTGACATGATAATAACAAATTATAAAAAAAAACGTAAGTTTGAGAATCATAAACAAGAATGCTCTTATTAGCCATCTTTTTCATCAAACACATAACTTTTGATTTCCCGCGCTGAATTGCGTTATAATCAAATTAGTAAAATTGAAGTTTCTTTTTTGGCTTCATTGATTGAAAGAGAGATTTTTCTCCTTTTCATTAATATATATATATATATATATATATATATATAATATTGTATTTGATCCAATTCGATTACTTAAGCTGCTTCCGCTATAATTTCACCCCATTCGGTTAATTCGAGTAGAGTTTTGTCACTATTAGTCATCTAACTATTATGCCAGTGACATTTTTGGTACTCTACTTTGAATTTTTCCATTTTTTATCCTTCAACTATTGTGTGAAAGACACTTGTGATACCTGTCTTTGAATTTTTTCATATTTAATCATTCAACTTTTATAAAAGTGACATTTTTTATCATTCAACTACCTTAATAGTGACATTTTCTATCCTTCTACTACCGCAATAGTGATATTTTTAGTCTTATACCTATTGTGTCAAAATCACAGTGAAAGGAGTAAAAATGTCCATGTGATAATACTCAAGGAACTAAATGTGAGAAACTTGAAATTCAATGACCAAAAGTGTCTATCACGTAATAGTCGATGACTGGAATTGAAAAATTGAAAATCAAATATCAAAAGTATCACTAACACAATAGTCAGAGACTAAAAGTTACAAAAACTCATTTGAATATTAGCAAATGATTTGTAAGACACACAGGATGATATGAATAATCAAATGATTTTAACCCGCACGGGTAGCTCAGTTAGTTGAATGGTGGGAAAGTTGTAAGAACGACCAAGGATTGAATCCCGCAACGGCCGTGTGGAGGTTACAACTTCTGCGAGTTGGGCTGGACCTCTGGTGCGCACGAAGGTCTGCCACCATTAGACCGACTGAGTAACCATAACTCACAACCCCTCAAAAGTCTTGTCGGCTCGGGGCGTGGGCCCTTAGAGTTGGGGATACAACCTTTTATAAAAATTTGGAAGAATAATCAAATGATTTCATGATACAATTTGCATCAAAATTATTGTGTAAGGATGCAAATATTTCACCACGATGCTCAGTCAATATTACGCACCAATGTACCATGCCAACAAAACGAAAAGAAGTACGCGTACTTCGCTCCTACGTAGTCTCTCGTTTCTCTGACTAACCGCAGTACAAATTAGGGATGGCAATGGGGCGGGGTTGGGGCGGGGGTTCACTCCCCCATCCCCCGCCCCGTGTCTAAAAAATTGCCCCCACCCCCGCCCCATCCCCCACTACTATTCGACCCGCCCCATCCCCGCCCCGACCCGCTAGACCCACGGGTACCCAACGGGGGAAGTACTCGTCAAAAATTAACATCATTTTAGACTGACAATTTTTCAAAAATTAAACAACACTTCTAGTAGCCAATTTTTTTTTTACTTTTTAAGGGTTGGTTTGCAACTCTTTTTAAAAAAAGCACTTCTCAGCTTTTGGCTTTAAAAAAACACTTATTTTTCCAAACACTACAACTTTTATTTTTCTCGGCTTTCGCGTCAAAAGTGCCTTTACTTTTTCTATTACACAAAAAGCACTTATTTTACCAAACACTACCCACTTTTACTTTTCAAAATCACTTTTTTCTCAAACACTATCAACTTTTATTTAATCACTTCTCCCCATTTCATTAAAAAAAGCACTTTTTTAAAAGCAGAAGTTGTTGCAAACAGACCCTAAGTGTCAATGTAATCTTACATCCCATTTCAAATCTAGAACACATTATACACGTCCTAATTTAGTCATTTTTATCAAACTCTAAATTAGCATTGATTAGCTCTATAATATTTTCTTAAACCCTGCATTCAATCAATCATGGTCATTTGATGGCATCTAGGACGGCATATGATCACAAAATTTTAAGAGCCCTAACTACAATCATAAAGATGACATTCAAAAGAAAAGAATTAATGCATTGTAATAGTAAAGGAAAAAAACTTTCACACCGTGCCTAGAGCGTTTAAGCTAATATCACTTTATAACTTTCCCAAATTCATTTTACTTTATCCCTAAACAAATCATTTTACTTTTATGATTTTGATAAGCAATTTTACAAGATAGCTTAGTTATTAAACAAGAATTAGATAGACCCATTAGGCACAATCCATTAGATAGGAAACCACTAAACCCTCCAGGCCACCATGCTATTTTAATTACTTCGTATTAGTATTACTATTATTATTAGTATTATTATTGAGATTATTATTATTAATTATTACGGGGGACGGGGCGGGGACGGTGCGGGGGTGCATAACCCATCACCCGCCCCATATTTATGCGGGGAGAAAATATCTCCCCCACCTCACCACCCGCCCCACCCCACCACCCGCCCCAACTCCCCCACGGGGCGGTTCCCCACG
This sequence comes from Cuscuta epithymum, assembly GCA_945859915.1. NCBI lineage: Eukaryota > Viridiplantae > Streptophyta > Magnoliopsida > Solanales > Convolvulaceae > Cuscuta > Cuscuta epithymum. The sequence goes on from CAMAPF010000938.1 coordinate 4,939,249, forward strand.
GGCCCCCGCCCCCATTGCCATCCTTAAGTACAATCCTATCGTGTATCTCCAAAATAAAAAAATCAGCTTTCGTTGTCTTGCGCTCCATTATCTTCTTAGCCTCAACTTGTCAAAACACCTGGCATACCTTTCCTCTAATGATATTCTTCTTCCTCACATCCATCAATGCTCAAAACCTCCAATTCCCACACACCCATTGCGTATAATCGTGTTCTTGTGACATAGTTATGTCAGTCCATTTCGATCTCAAGGACTTTCAAGAGAAGCTATCAACTCACCTGAGGCCATGGCAGCGTTCTTTGCAATTTTGGGCTCGAACTGCCGATATCTACACTGGTTATAAAGTAAGTAAGCGGATCAAACCTCTGGAAATGAAATTTGAGAAAGAATTGAGCTTTGAATGTACTCCGTATATGTATGATGAAATTGTAATTTTCTGTTTGTTGATAGGCCTTTCAAGTGAGGGTGAGCTTTGAGAAGGATTTAAGGAAGCAGGAGGCAATGTGGGAGAGGCAGCATGAGCTCGCTGCTGAGAAGATATACGACATGTGCTCTGAGCTTGGTGGCTTTTTCCTAAAGGTACTGCTTTTTCTTTTTAATATGTTCAAGGTTTGGATTAGTAAAGAAATCTATGGGATGGAAAAGTTTGATCTCATAAATATCAAAATTGTCTTGTTCAATGCATATCAGGCATAGTGAGATTGAACTTTTTACCTTTAATTTCTGATGGTGTTAGATAGCTCAAATTATTGGGAAGCCAGATTTGGCTCCCGCTGCATGGGTAAGAAAGCTAGTTACTCTATGTGATCAAGCACCTGCTGCGCCATACAGTGTGATCAAAGTAGTAGTTGAGAAAGAGTTGGGTCAAAGTGTTGATGACTTGTTTGAAAGATTTGATGTGCAGCCACTGGGTTCTGCTTCCATTGCACAGGTTTCCCCCCTTTTTATATTTTCTTTATTATAGAGAGACATTTGTGCTTCTGTAAGTGTTCAATTTGAATGATGAGTGTCAGTAATTAACATGTCAAATGTATTTATGCCATTAAAAGTTCTTTACTTTCTTTATGAAAGCTTGATGCTGGGATATTGGGTTGACTAAGGGTTCTTGCTAAAACGAAACCAATAATTAAGAACACCCGTGTTATTTGATGTACTTTTAGTGGAGAGTCACAACATGTTGTGAATCCCTTAACATGAGACATTTACTCTAATTTTGAACAATGGGTGAGATTGCATTGAAATCCTCTGTGCGTACCACCCATTTTGATTGGTTGAAATTGCTTTATTTTTATATACATTTTGATTGATTTAGAAACACCGACCAATCAAAACGAGTGGTACTCGAGTGGTACAGGAAACGCCGTACAGGAGATTTCAACTCGTGGGGAGTGTGGGTGTGGGACTTGACTTGAGATGAATGAAATGTACATCGGTAGATTTACAACAATTTAAAGCTATGGGTAGGAGATATCATTTTAAATAGCAGTTTCTTTGTATGCTTTATTTTCATATTAACAAAAGGGCTGCAGAAAGATGTCGGTCCAAAGCTTAGCCTTTATAGCTCTTAAATACTTGATTTTTATTTCAATTATCAGGTTCACCGTGCAAGACTTAGAGGCAGCAAAAATGATATTGTTGTCAAGGTTAGACCGTGATTTTTTCTGTACAACTTAAATGCTTATAAGCCATAACTATAATTGTAATCACTGTAGGTCCAACATCCAGGTGGTCAAGAACTGATGATGACTGATATCCGTAACCTGCAAGCCTTTGCACTGTACATGCAGAAGACAGACATCAAGTTCGATTTATTCTCTGTGACCAAGGAAATGGAGAAACAGGTCATTGTTTTTCATATTGCATAATCATCATTTTCATTCTCTGTGACATAGTATGAACAGCCTTATCATTTTTACTGCTACGATGCAATACTCTTTTAAATGAGGTTTCTCTTACTTGTGCTCTTCAAGATTAGTTATGAATTTGACTTTACAAGAGAGGCTGATGCTATGGAAAGAATTCAACAATTTCTTTATGAGAATAACAAGAAGTCCACTGTGCTGGTCCCACAGGTGATGCGAGACATGGTCAGCAGGTTTGTTCAGTACTAAACAGGAATGATGTTTTCTTTTTACAAAGCAGGCATTTGCTAACTTTTTATTTTGTTTGAATGATACCTAGATGGTTATCATATATGCTAAACGTACAGTTATATTATATTAGCACTTAAGAATAAAATTGGAGCTTTTGTGATATATCATAAAAGAAGGATACTATATCATAACATCCACTAGTTTAGTTATATTTTATGCTATTTCTCTCCTTTTCTGGAGTGTGTTTATTCTATAACATAAATTGAACCACATACACACATCCATACATATATAATGAGCATTATGTATGCACGATATTTTCTAGCTTCGCAGCCCACTTATCCTTTTACCTGATGTTGTTAATAGGAGGGTTCTTGCGATGGAATATATAGATGGAACACCTATCCTCAAGCTGGGAGATGAAATGGCAAAGAGAGGCATAAATCCTAGTGGCAAGTTGGCGGTAGCTGCAAAGGAGTAAGCAACCAATTATCACCCTAATTGTGCTAAGTGCTTTCGACATTGCATATAGATACATATTTGCACTAACCAATTGCTATTATTCCTTGAACTTGTACTAAACAAGTTAGGGCCCACTTTAATGTGTCAATCACCAGTTTTTCATTTTAAACTTCTCATAGCTTGCTCCTAAGTCTGGTCTAGATCTGGTCTGATCTGGTCTATTTAAGTCTGGTATGATCTGAACTGGTCTGGTCTGGTAGGTGTATGATCTATGTGTAATTTATAACTGTAGTAGTTTGGTCCGGTCCGAGGTAGTAAAAGTCGTGAGGCGCTAGAGTACTCAAATCCCCTGAGGCGCAAGGTGCAAAAAAAACGGTCGCTCGACTCATGTCAAGTGCACCGTCTATATACTTTAAAATATATAATATAATTATAATTTAAAAATATAAAACAAGTCAGAAAAAGAAACAAACAAATCTAAAAGAAGAAATTAGTTAGCAGATAAAGTACAAAACAGAAGAAGGAAATGACACAGAAAAGAAAAAAGATAAACATATAGGGTTGATTTCTTGAAAAAGTTTCCATCTACTGTATATCACTTCAAACTCCTCACAATTTACTTTGTACCTCCCATGCCCTACCCCACATTTTTTTCAATCAGCCAAATCCCCTACATCAGAATCCATCAATTCCTTAACAAAAGTTGATCATTTGTAACCCATACGTTCATTTTAGTGGCAGCTTTCTTGTATAAATAAACTATATCCAACATATTCGACACAAAATCAGGAGTTAGAATAATCTAGATGTAGTATATTGATCTCAATAAAGGAACGAAGTTCATCTGTAGTTTAGTACCCTAATTCAATTTTGGCGCGTGAACTGTGCCCTAATTTTGTTCGAATAAGCTGGATAATAGTTGGAAAATGAATTCTCACTAAAATGGACACATGGGTGGCATATGATTAACTCATGTTAAGGAATGAACAGGAGTTATAGGAGGTTGACTGAGATTGGCTGTTTGAACAAAACCACATTATGGGGGATCAAGATTATTGGGGGGCTGGATGAGACAACCACACTAGTCTTTGGGGAGTGGGGAGCTGAAAAACCCCTTAAATCAACCCCTTTATGTTATGATTTTGATTTTCAATTTCTAAGATGATGCAGTGTGATTCTTTATTAAGGACTGGTTTGGGTTTCTATTCATTTTTTAAGTGAATATCTTAAGTTGTGTAATAAAAGGACGAGCTTTGTAGTTTCTTTATTGCAATCCAAAGTCACAGAAGTGCATGCAGTTATTCGGCTTTTTTCTGATGATCATCAGAACTGGACATTTGATAACAAAGTAACATGATTTTTCAAAGAACACACATGAGCACAATAACTGGACAGAGTACTAACTTCAAGCGTCAGATTTTTGCTCTGTTTTTTAACATATTTAAAAAGAATTGGAGAAGGGAATATGGGCTTTTATTTAGTTAATTTTAATTTAATGTTCATTTTTTATGTAGGAATATCCTTAAAACTTTATCACTTGCTTATGGGCAAATGATACTGAGGAGTGGTTTCTTCCATGCAGATCCTCACCCTGGAAATATTCTAATCTGTAAAGATTCTCAGGCAAGTGGGTTTCTAGTTCTCGGAGAACTCCAGACCTTTCCCTATTTCTTGGACCCTATTATGTACTCATTTCCGAACAATGTATAGATAACAGCGAATCAGCATAACAACGAATTGTTTCTCTCAGGTTGCCTTGCTCGACTATGGGCAAGTGAAGGATCTTCCTGATAATTTGAGACTAGGATATGCCAACTTGATTCTTGCTATTGCTGATAATGACCCAGTAAAGGCAGAACATAGTTACAGGTGTCACTATTTAATGTTGAACTTCCACTTCTTTTCTTCCTCTATGAATCGTTTTTGTTTTCTCTTTTTTTCAAATGAGTGATTTTTCCCATTCTCTTCTCTGTGCGTGGGGAGATCCGTCTTCAATTTTCCTTAGTCAGACAGACATTATGACTGATTTCAAACTAAACATTTCGCACATCTAATTTAATACTACCTCCGTCCCCTTAAGTTTGGGACAAGAGAAGGTGACACGGTTATTAATAAAAGTGAGTTTATGTGGTTGATATTGAATTGATAAAGTAAGAATAAAGCAGGAATGATTTAGAACCACACAAATTTTACCAAATAAGGTATGAGACAATCTTAGTGGGACGGACCGAAATGGTAAAATGGGACAATCATAGCGGGACGGAGGGAGTACTACATAATATGGAAAATGTATTTACGAATTTCTCTGCAATTATTTATAATGTTTAGCAACTCTATTCGTCAATCAAACTCTTGAAACATGAGGAAACAATTAATTAGCTACACTACACACATAGTGCGTGTTTTCCCCACAACTTAATTGGATCTTATCTACTCCCAAGACAACAAGGTGGGAAAAGACTAATGATTATTTTGATGGAGGGTTTGGGGCCTTGGAGGCTTTAGGAGGGCTAGGTGTATATCTTGATACATATTTGAGATAACAATTGAAGAAATACCATAACAGATGATCACATTAGTATATAACATTTCAAATTTTCAATCATCATTTGTTCATTTTTAGGAATATTATATCTACAAAATCCTTTTTGTACAAAACTTGTACACAATTCACACGGACAATATTTTGTTCTCACCGGCAATATCTTGTCAGTGAATACTTGTGTTATGTGAGAACACTGCATAGACAAAAACACATTCACCTTTTGTCAGTGTGAACAATAAATCTTGTGTGTGCGAAGGTGTTGTACAAATTTAATACAAGTTTGATTTAAATGTAGAACAACATTTTTCGAGATATAGAGTAAGCCTTCCAAAGCCTTCCGCTCCAAGACTCCTCCTTCTACAGTGGCCCTAAAAATCTCTTTGTTACTAAGCTCTACGATCCAGGCTTTCTAGAACACCTTTTTTTAAACCAGCTCCAACAGGCAACAGGACTAACAAATGGAGACACTAGGAAAGCTATTACTGAAACCAATAAACCAAACTAAGTTTCTATATTCAAACATTCAGATATGCACATGTTTTTAATTGTGTTGCAACTGTTTTTATCACATATGCACATGCATACTAAGTATATTTCTCTATCTATGTGGTAGAGAGCTTGGTATAGACACCTTGAGCAAATGTGAGGATGAACAAAACGAATTGCTTAGACTAGCACAAACTATGTTTGATACGAAACTACCCCCTGGTGTGACAATGCTTCAACCTTTCTCAGAAGGATCTTCAATTAGAAAGATTGCTGTTCCGGTATGCTCGCAAATCTTGCATTCATGTTAATGAGAATTGGGACATTTATACGTCATACTCATAATTCTCATGTTTGATTTTCTTCTAATATGATTATGTAGGCTTTTCCAGAGGAACTTTTCTCAGTTCTTCGCACTGTGCATTTGCTTAGAGGTCTTAGTGTTGGACTTGGAATTAATTACTCTGTTGCTGAACAGTGGAGACCTATTGCTGAAGAAGCACTATACCGGGCTGGAAGACTTGAGGGTAAGTTGTTCCCTTTGATGCTTTGATTGAGATTCATGAAGACCAGATTAAATTTTTAAATGAAATAGATCCAGCATTTTTTTTATTTCATTATTTATTTTGGAAAAATTGGTAGGCGGGCTAATTATGCTTCTAGAAAATCTATAAAAACTGCTTTCTTGATTCTTACCCTTCCAGTACTGTAATTCCTCATGCTCACTCCGTCTTCATTCTTAAGTGCTTGTTTGGTGGCTATAAATATTTAAGGGGTGTGAATGCGATGAATCTGGTGAGGCTATTGAAATTGCTGATTGGATTGAATTAGCTAAAAAGTGTGCATTGTATATTTCTTCATAACTTAAAAGAAAATAATGTCCAAGAGGTTAGGATATGCGTCATTTATCCTCATTATAAAGCTAATTTGTGGAGTTTCTTTTATTATTATTAACAAACAACTCGGCCAATGAATTCTTTTTTCAATTCATAAATATGCTTCAATTGATAGTAATTCGTTTAATGATTCATAAACTAATCTTTGTGGGATAATATTTCAGGGAATGAGCTCAAAAGTTTGCAGAAGAAAGGCTTTTTTAGAAGAAAACTCTGGAGATAAGAAACAGGAAGAGTAGTTTAGTATGCACTCATTTTCCTAGTTAGGCTACGTATTTGACAGCCTTCATTAAGTAATCTCTGTCTTGTAAAAATGTAATTGTAGTAGGGATTTTCACTTCTGAGAGCAATTATATGTTTTTTTAGATAATACTGTATTAATTAAGAGTGCTTCTGGTGGTGGTGGTGTTTTATGTGTGTCTTAGTGCTCGTACTCGTGAAAGACCCATACAACAAAACTTATTTTGAACTAGAGGTGCATTAATTGTAGAATGCACCTTCGTCCTTGTGGGTGCAATGCATATTTTTATCTTATTTACATATTATTTCAATTACACACACTCATTTCAGAGTTTTTTTCGAACTAATGCTAATTAATAATTATTTGTGAAATTAGGGTCGGGTTAAAATTTTTTAATGGAATGTTGTTGGGAGGAATTGTGGTTAACAAAAACCGCCCAATGGAAATATGGAATGGTGACATGCAAACCGTCAACTAGTGCTGGACTCGGGCCGGGCTGCCCGAACCAGAACCGGCCCGGCCCGGTTACTGTGTGAACCGGCCCGGCCCGGTGGCCCGGTCCACCGGCGGTTCGGGTCGAACCGGCCCGGTGGATACCGGTTTTGGGCCCGGGCCCTCTATTTGGTGAACCGGCCCGGCCGGTTCGGGCCCGGTCCGGGCCGGATTAATTTTTTTTTTTTAATTTTTTTTTGAAATTTTTTTAATTTTTGGGTTGGATTAGGTATTTTGGGCCATTTGAGGTGGTTTGGGGTGGTTTGGGGTTGAGGGGGAGGGATAGGGGGTTAAATAAGAGAAGCCAAAAAATCAAAAAAAAAAAAAAAAATGGGGCGGGTGAACCGGCCCGGTCTGGCCCGGAACCGGTCACCTGCCGGTTCGGGCCCGGGCCCTCCTTTTGGTGAACCGAGGCCCGGCCGGTTCAAGGCCCGAACCGGGCCCGGCCCGAACTGAGTCCAGCCCTACCGTCAACCAGTTTGATGACTTTCCCTCTGTGAAGTCGGTTAACCGTGTCAGGAAGTGGTAAACTGATAGGTCACATAGTGGAGATCAGGGGATGAAGGCCTGAAGGGTAGTGGGCTAGTGGCAAATGCCAAGGACTTGAAGGTTGTCGGAGTCACTCCCAAGGTTCGTGGGAGAACGGTGACTTCTGGTGATCTGTGTAGGAGTTGATGGAGGAGAGTGATATGGTGTGGTGGCTAACCACATTGGAATTGTCCCAATTGGAAGGACTACAACACGGATCATGCAGCTTGCCTCGATGCTCACATCTAGACCCATTCTCAGTCCCTCGAGAATCGGTGGATGGAGATCGTGGCAAGGTGGCGGACGAATGTGTGAGTGAAAATGCAATTGTTTAGTTTGTGGACAGCAGATTGAATCACATTAACAAAGGAGCATATGTTGATCCAATTCTTTTCAACAAGCCATGCTTTCAAGTTTCAACATTATGTAAGGGGTCGAATCTATTGAGCCATTAAACAATTTGTTACAAATTTTGTTTTTTGAAAGGAAATCGTGTGAATTTAATAGATCAAATGCTTTTGAAAAGGGGCCAAACAGATTGAACCAAATTTAAGAAACCGATGCAGGTTCAATTCCTTTTGTTGTAGGTGTCTCGAATTTGTGCAAAGGGAAAGTCGACAAACTAGTTGATGGCTATATGTGCCTTTTATATTAGAACGGAGGGAGTATTCTATTCACTTACACCCTATTTCAAAGTGTCAGTCTAGTAGCTATTATCACTTCCCATGAGTCCGTGACTAAAATGCACATTTAATTTACTTAAATTGAATGTCTAGCTACAATATCATTATTTTTAAATTATCTATATGTAAATTCTTTAATTTTTACTTGTCCACTTGTAATGTTTTAAATTTAGACTAATTTTTTTAGCCTACCCTGATCTGATTTGATCTAGTCTAGTCGATTTGATCTGGTTTGGTCTGCTTTTAATTGATCTAGTCCATGTGTCTGTAGTAATAAGTATCGAGGTCTACAGTGATCTACTAAAGTCTGATCTGGTGTGTGGGGAAATATGAAAATACTCTTAAAGTATATTTGCAGGTACCAATGTATCCTTAAAGTTCTAAAAGTTGTAATAATGCCCCTAATGTTCCTATAAACGAGCAAATTAGCCCTAATATTATCGCGTTTAAAAAAAATAATTTTAAAAAACACCAAATATAAATTATATAAATTATATATTGAAATTTAAAAATTGAAAAGATGAAATTTTAAAAACTTATTTTGTGTCCAATTTTCCTTTTTTATATTTTTATTTCAAAATGTAATATTGTTTGTATAACAATTGTTTCAAAACTCTATTATACATTTATGGTTCTTCCGGAAAAGTGTTAACTTATGTGTTGCAATGTAAAAAATCATCAATTTTTGGTGTTGTTTGCAAGATAAGGTTTACTTAACATATTTTGTATGATGATAAATAGTCTAAGATTACAAAATAATGGATTTAATTTTATTAATTATAAACAACACCAAAGAATGCTATTAAAAATGTACCAATGTAATCTAAATTTTACAAGAATACTAAAATTAATATTATGAATAAGAAGTGCTTTTCTTACAAGGGGAAAATAATATTTTTGCAATTTAGAACTAAAGTGTTTATATTTAACATAAAATAAGTCTGTATTTTTATTCATTTGAATAACGAAATTATTTTTTATATAAGTTATTCTATTTTTAAGAAAAATACGTTTTTCATTTTTTAATATTTCCATTTTCTAAACCTAATAAATCTTAATATTTTAGTGTTTTTTTAATTTTTTAATTTATTTAAAATCATCAAAGGCTAATTTTCTCCTCTATAGGAATATTATGTATTTTTTGCGCCTTTTAGAAGTTTACGGGCATATCTATATATTACCTCCGTCCCAATGGACTTCGCCAAATTCGAATTAGGTGATAAATAAGAAAAATAAAATTTGTGCCAAATACGAATTAGTTTGAGGTTTGTACATAGAGAGAGAAACACACAAAACCACACGCTCGTTGCTTTAAAAGAAAAATGACAAAGTTTTTGGAACAAACAAAAAAAGAATAGTTGGCGAAATTGAGTGAGACGAGAGGAGCATATTTTAAGGATGTATTTGCACATTTTTGTTTAAAATTAGAAAAAAGACTAAAGGGTCAAATAGGCCCCCGAACTAACTTAATAAGTGCAATTCACCCCTTATGTAGGAGACTCTTTCCGGCCGTCGCAAATTGGGGCGGCCCAGTGGAATTTTCAGATGAAATTTTTTGAGCATCTTCTTCATTAAGTCTAGTTTACTCATACCAAATTTCACCTAAAAATTCAATCGCGAAAGCAGTCAAATGACTTTTTGAAGATAACTGCGCAGTTAAACATTTGACTGTTTTCCTGGTTGAATTTTTATCTGTAATTTTGTATGGGTAAACTAGATTTAATGAAGAAGATGACAAAAAAAATTCATAAAAAAATTCTACCGGGAACTGCCCCAATTAGCGACGGCCGAACAGAGGCTCCTATATATGGGGTGAATTGCACTTTTTAAGTTAGTTCGAGGGCCTATTTAACCCTTTAGCCTTAAAAAAATGACATATATATTACTAACATAGTTTCATCGAACAAAAATATGACTAGTCATATTTTTAGACAAAAATATGATTAGCCACTGTGAAAGAGTACCTGGAAAAAGAATCATTATAGATTTCTAGTGAATGTGACAATGACAATTCATTGGTAGATGATGAGTCATTGGGAAAAAGTAACTAAATATGTCACCTTTTGAAATTTTTTAAAACAAATTATATTATTGTCTTTTGAATTTAATTTAGTATTTTCTCGTAACATTCATATCTTCTTACTATCCATTTTTATTCATAGCGTTTATATCTGCTCATTTCTAAATATGCACATCATACCTCAATACTTTTGGAAACAACACTCTATTACAACTACTTTTTTGGAATTATCTCTCATTCGAGCACCCTATTTCATTATATTCCCATCATATTCTTAAAAAAATATATCTCTTTTAACTTTTTATAATCTCACTTATTCTTAAACGAAAGATATGAATGTCACGAGTAAGAGTACTATTCATGAATAAAAGTCTTAAATTTAGTTTGATATATGGAGTATTATGTAGTCTAAGACGAAAAGTAAAAACATCTTTAAGCATGCTACCATACCCATAAAACAACCGAGGCACCATGGAATCTTCCTTTATTGATTTTGGAATGCGGAGTAATAATAAGGCGAAGAACGGGAAAACAATAACCCACCACCAATTTCGCCATCAATTCAGAGCTTTCCCCCAAACTCCCTTTACCCTTGCGTATATCTTCTCTCCTCTCTTCTTCCCACTTTCGGCGTCTTCATTTTAGGTAGAGTAATTACTTCTTTCTTCTTCCCATATCTTACCTGCTCGCTTATATACTTATATTCTACGGACTAAGTTCATCTCCCAATACCCTTTTGTCAGTGAATTCTCTGTTTTTCATAAGTTTAATTTCATCCCTGGCTTTCTCTAGAGAAATTGAAATGGAGTGTATTGAAGCCAGAGCGTTTAAGTCCAGCGCCCTCAAGAAAATATCAATGAAATCGAACCCACAAGTTTTTTTCGACGACGTTTGGTGTTTGACCGGCCTGAACAACGTTAATAGCGGCAGCGACGATTTTTCCATCGACGACCTGTTGGACTTTTCCGGCGAAGATTTCACCGGGAGTCGGTCGTCTTTAGACTCCGAGGAAGACGACGGCCGGAAACCCAATTTCTGTTTGGTGTCTTCTCCTCAGCACCGCCAGAATTCCGACTCCCTGACTTTTTCCGGCAACGACGACTTCGCCGCTCTTTCTTCCGGCCAACCTCCCCTGCCGGTATGTAATTTTCCTTTACAGAGTTGAATTTTCCCACCGGCGTACTTTCTTGACTTAATTAGTTGAAAAATTCTACCCCGTAAAAGGAAAAGAGTAATCTTTTTACCCTTTTTTGCAGGCTTACGATATGGAGAATCTCGAGTGGTTATCGCAATTCGTGGATGACTCTTCATCGGAATTGTCATCGTTTTTGCCCAACCCCTGTCTTCAGCCGGGAACCGGGAATGTCCCGGAGAACCGGCGTGAACCGGTGGTAATCCCGGCCTTCCAGAGAAAACCGAGGAGCAAAAGGCTCAGGATAACCCGGCAGCTATGGTCATACTTGGCCCTACCACTACCTTCAGAGCCATCTTCATCGTTTTCCGGCGGCGGCATAGAAGGGCCGCCGGCGAAGAAGCAGAGAAGAGAGTCAACGGCGGAGACCGGTTCAGGCGCCGGTTCACTGCGACGGTGCAGTCATTGTCAGGTTCAGAAGACTCCACAGTGGCGAACCGGGCCGATGGGCCCGAAAACTCTGTGTAACGCTTGCGGAGTTAGGTACAAGTCCGGCCGGCTTTTCCCGGAGTATAGACCGGCGTGCAGTCCGACCTTCTCTGGAGTGAAGCACTCCAATAGTCACCGGAAAGTTTTAGAGATGAGACGGAGGAAGGAAGCCGGCGCCGGTGCCGGAGCGACGACCGTTTAGACGCCAGGGTGGACCGGCACCGTTGGGTATCAATGGTAGGCGTAGCCGCGTAGGTAGATATGCGTCATATTTGGGCAAGTGTAACGGTAACGGCGATAGTGATAGGCATCTAGACGGAGTTTAGGAAGGTTATAATTAGTGCATGGATTTTAGGCTTTGATTTGGTTGTAATTTGATTTTTTTTTAATTTAATCGCAGTTTACTGTATCAGAGTCATTATCAGTTAGTGGAACTATTTGGTTTCCTATTATCATTACTATTATTAATTGTGTCCTAATAGTGGACAACTAGTAAGAGATTGAAAGCACGTCTTAATCCAAAGTATCTCAAAGTTTTTTATTACTCTATATTCTAAAGTTAAATTCCCCACTCCTCTTTTAGAAATAATTTGAAATATATAATCAAATTAGAAATACTCCCTCCGTCCCAGAGAGAAGGTCTCGGGTTGACTTTAACACATTTTAAGAAAACAAAGTTACTGAAGGATAAATTTTACTGTTTGGCACTGTTTTGACACTGTTTGACACTGTTTTGACATTGTTTGACACTGTTTTTGCACTGTTTGGTACTGTTTTGACGTAGGATAACTTTCCATTAAGGGAAATGAGAAGTTTCTTTTGGGAAATCCAAATAAGGAAAGTGAAAACTTGCCTCCGGGATGGAGGTAGTAGTAAATAAAAATGCAATATTAGTAACTATAGTGACTATAGTTGTATCCAAATGTTACATGTTAGTGATTATAAATCTAACTCATAGTAACTTATAGAGCTCGTTAGGTGACATTGTTTTTCGACTTTATTAGATTCATCAGCCAATTTTTTTACCAAGCACGTAACTTTTTATTCCATGCACTGAATTGTGTAATAATAAGATAAAATAAGGTTGAAGTTAATTTTATAGTTGTATTGACTGAAGTTAATGTAAAGAATCATTTAGGCTACTTTTTCAACATATAATTTTTCAAAAATGATATTTGTACCAACTCTTATACCCACTTTTGTACTCACCTATGTGTGTGAAGTGTTTTTTTGTCTGTGAACCCCAGTTCACAGACAAAAAAAAACACTTAACAAACATGGTGGGTATAATGTGGGTATAAGAGTGGGTACATCAAGCATTGTTGATAATTTTTTTTATTTAATTAATAAAAATATATTTTGAATACAATATTTTTACAAATCAGCAAACTCTGCCAATCCAGTCACATCAGTCAGAATTTCATAAATTTCAGCAAAAGCAGCGAATACAGCTGATTTGGGTATTACCAAACCGGCTTATAGTCATGTTTTTATCTATAAGTTTTTATTAGTAATGTTTGGAAAATTCTCCACTTTCTAACCCTTAACTCTAGTTGGTTTTGGTCAAGGGAATTTCAATGTTCTAGTTTGATTTGTTCAGAGTAATCAACCTTGTCCCATGTTATGCACCTATTGCTCTAAACGACTATGGATGTTTTCTTTTGGACTGAAATTTGTTGGTCTGGTCTGGTCGTTTAAGTCTGGTCTGGTCTAGTTTGAACTGGTCTGGTCTGGTCTGGTAAACGTCTGGTCTCTCTGTATTTTATAACTATCCAAGCCTGGTCTGGTATGGTCTGTTTAAGTCTGGTCTGGTCTGGTCTGGTCTGGTCTGTTTAAGTCTGGTCTGGTCTGGGACTGAAAACAGTCCAAAAGAATCTTGTGGAATATCAGAACATGGATACCTGTAAATTAAATAATCTGCATGAGATACAAATATTTCAGACCCTATGAAGCGGTCTATAAAAGCTCAATTTATCCAATCAATTGAATTATTAGAGGATCACAGGGAGATTTCAACAAGTAGGAGCAAAACGTAAGGATTTTCCAAAACTAAGATCGAAGATTAGTATAAGACTCAACTACACCTACATTGACCACAATACCCTTACTTTTAGAAAATAACAGACATTAAATAGACAATAAATAGACAATAAGTAGACAATAAACTTCCCCTTACCCTCCCATTTATGCCGCCAGCGTCACAGTGACAGAGCCATTCCCGGTGGTCACCGCCAGTCACCACCACCAGCCACCCGCCCTCACCACCAACATCCAGCCACCCCGCCCTCACCCCCAACATCCAGCCCTACCCCCTGTCCCCAACCCTCCTCCCCTGCTCCCCATCCCCGCTCCTGTTCTTCCCCCATGTCCTTCTCCAGCCAGTTCGCACAAACCTCAGCCATAACACCATCACCGGCGGCAGCGGCGGCCCCAAATCGGACCCCAACAACAGCGGCCCCGAATCGGACCCCACCTGCAGCGGCGGTCCCCAATCGTTCCCCAAATCGGACCCAAAATCAGAGTATGGCAGATCCGGCACCGGCACCGGCACCGGCGGCGGCGTCTGGCAACGGCAGCGACGAGGTCCGTCAATGGCGACGGCGTCTGGTTACGGCAGCAACGAGGTCCGGCAATGGCGACGGCGTCTGGTTACGGCAGCGACGAGGTCCTGCGGAAGAAGCTAGGTTGGCGGAAGTTTTTTGGCCTGAAGGGCAAATTTAGAAAGTTAGAAATATGTTTCCTAATCTAGAACTAAATAAGTAATATGAATGAAAAAAACATTAGTAGGTATTGTTTTTGTAAAAGAGCTATGATTTGGTCCTATTATGAGCAAATTTCTCGAGGATCACAATAGCAGAGTTCAAGTTTCATTTTTGAAACTTCAAATTGACATTTATCATTGCAAAATTATACTACGTATTCAATATTTAAATGTTGAATTTGAGTTTTATGAGTCAAATCCCTCGTGATATATAAATGTTTTACATTAGTTCATTGTGGTTTGAAAATACATTAAATCTCCTTGTGTTATAATTTTTGATTAATATAACAATGCACAAAATCTCATCAATGAATAAATTTAATTATTGAAAAAAGAAGAAGTTAAATGTGTTAAATGTAATTTTCAAAGTGTTATGTGCATCATTAATTATAACACACATTGATGTTTATATAGAGTTTGGCGTATCAAACTCGATTGAACTTAGTTCCAAAAGTTGACCCAATTTCGCTATGAAAGGGACTAGGAAAAATTAATTTACACTCAAATTTGAATTATTAGCACATTAAACCATGAATATGACCAGTGGCGGAGCCAGAAAAATGGGTCAGGGGGGTCGAAAATCAACTATGCACAAAATGAAAATGGTACATCGTTTTTAGACAATGTTCGAATTGAATGTTTCATTTGTAGTTTAGATAAATAAGCATTCGTAAGCAATAAGATATACTGTCTTTGCCCTATTTCTGAATCATGTTACGTAACTAATGAATTAATTATACGTTATTCATAAAATTTGGGAAAATAATCAATATTATGCATCAAATTTTGCTGATTTTACGTTTAGATAGTGCTGATTTTCCAGAAGTCATAACTTTTTACTCGTAATGAGTTACGGGGGCCATAATATATCAAATCGAAGGTATTTCAGAGCTCTATACTCTCAAACTTTCAGCGGGGTCGGCTGACCCCCTTGACCCCCCCTTGGCTCCGCCCCTGAATATGACACAGTTGTGGAAAAAATGAACTTGGTCATGACTAATGTGGCAAATTAAAGCAGTGTCTATTATGAAAACTGAATTAAATATCCTTGTTGTGGATGCTCTTAACTCCATTTGAGTGAACCCTCTGCCACCATGCACTCTTACTAATTAGCTTATTATCTGTCTCTAATTTCAATTACATAGTTTGATATGAACGGTTTCCTTAATATGCCTTGATATGCTTGCATAAAAAATCAATGATTATTTTTTAGACAGAACCAAAAGATTACATAATTAGCACCTCCGTTTAAAATATAAAATCTACGTGCTTAATATAAAGCCCAACTTTCTAATTGAAATTAAATTATCAAATAATTTCTATTGAGTGCAATTATTGAATTATTTACACATTAGTTAATCAAATAAAAATAATGAGAGGTGATTACTCCCTCCGTCCCAAAAAATTGTTCCCGGTTTCCATTTTGGGCCGTCCCAAAAAATTATTTCACTTTCCCCTTTTGAAAAGTTTTGTGTGACTCACATTCATTCATCTTTTTCTTACACAATCACAACCATATATTTCCACATTATTCTCACTTTCTTATACTCCGATCCAAGTCAATGCGAAAAAAATTTTATGAGACGGAGGGAGTATTATTTTTGTTCAATTAAGTCCTAAGTTGGTAGTATTGTTTTGCAAATGTATAGTAGTAGTACGGAGCATTGATTTCCACATAAACTACTAGGAGCCATTCCATTTTCGAAGAGATAATTATTTTGAGGGAGATTGTATCATACCCCCGAACGAAACATATATGCATCTAAATTAGGGGTGGGCGAATCGGTTTACGATTCGGTTTTTATCGGTTTCGGTTCGGTTTCGGTTTATTCGGTTTGAGGAAAATAGTACCAAACTCAAACCAAAAGAATTTCGGTTTGGTTTCGGTTCGGTTTGGGAAAAATTCGGTTTGGTTCGGTTTGGTGTTCGGTTTGATGTTCGGTTTATAAACTTGAAAATAATTATGTCTTGTTTCATATTTTACAATCCACTTTGAGTAATTTTGAATGTTTTGTTTTCATTGAAATTCCAACTAAATGAAATATGTATTAGAACCAGCCTTCACCAAACCAATTGAACAACCTGCCTTCACCTGCTTAAACAGCCTGCCAATTGAAATTCCAACTAAATGAAATACTAGAACCTAGCTTAAACAACCTGTCTTCACCTGCTAAACCAATTGAAACAAACTAAACCAAAGACTCACACAGAAATAGAAATAGAAATATAAATACAATTTGCTATTGATATCGCCAAACATAATAAATACAAATATGTCGTATTAGCTAACTTTGTCATAATGAATGATTGAAATGTGTAAAAGTTAAAATAATACGAGTATTCTTAAATATGCATTTTCATGTCTAAATTTTTTATTTATATCTTAAAATGAAGAGTGAAGATAAATACAAAGTGTGTGTGTTGTTCGGTTCGGTTCAGTTTTGTTCGGTTTTTATCGGTTTCGGTTTGGTTCGGTTCGGTTTAATACGGTTTGAAAGAAATAGTACCAAACTAAAACCAAATTGCATACGGTTCGATTTCGGTTCGGTTTAGTTCGGTTTGGTACGGTTCGGTTCGGTTAAACCAAACCGTTATGCCCACCCCTAATCTAAATCAAGAAAGTGAATGTTTTTATGAGGAGACTTTCCAAAAAAACACGATGTGATGATATTTGGTGTGTGTGGTGTTATATTAGAATGTCACTTTTTGATACATCTTCTTTAAATAAATTTATATTCATAACGAACAAACATTCATATGAATTGAAATGATGAATTATTTATATATTAATGTATAGTACATATATCTTACAAAGTACTTAAACAATCTCAAAATATGCGCTTTAAGGCAACACCCGAGTAAAACATTAGTACAGTACTTGAGTTGAGTACAAATTTTAAGAAAATTAAAATGATATTACTTTTTTACCATTTTGTTTTGAAAGAAACGAAGAGTGAGATAATAAAAAATATTGAAGTTCAACATATTTTTAGAAAAAATATTGAAGTTCAAGTGTTCAACATATTTTAAGAAAAAATATTCATATTTTTTAATATATCAAAATGGAAGTTTATCTTACAAAATATCTCAGAGCAAGCAGTCCACACATGTCTCATTAAACCTTCTCATCTTTGCTTAGAGGATTGTACCGTTTTGTTTGTCATTTTTCTATTTAAAGTAATAAATTCACTTATTTTTATATTTAATTCTACTATTGCTCCATTACAAAAATATATGGTGCTGTATTTTATAATTGGATTGCCCTAAAATAATAGTGTTGTTTTAATTTTTCGGTAAGGAAATTAAAATAAGTTACCCTTTATACACTTCCCTTTTATGAACATTACAAGTAAAAGAGTGAACAGTATAATAAAGTAGACATATATCATGAGTCATTCTACGACATTCTTAATATTTGAACAATATCATCATTTTGGAAGGAATGGAATATATAATTATCACTTTCTTTTTGAGTTATCAAACAAGTGGATAATGTTTTAAAGAGGAATTAGGAGGTTTTCTTTTGGACTGTTTTCAGTCCCAGATCAGACTTCCATAGTTATAAAATACATAGAGACCAGACGTTTACCAGACCAGACCAGACCAGATCAGACCAGACCAGCAAATTTCAGTCCAAAAGAAAACATCCTTAGAACATTTGATATTTTTATACTGAGTTTTAATCCAAATCAACAAGTTACTTTTCTAAAAACTTATAAGCACCAATGCAAGTAAGGGTATTAACGGTATATAAAAAATGTTGGTGTAATATTAAAGCAACATGTGGTAGGCCTACAAGCTTAATTGATTGTACCCCTTATTTTCTACCCATAAGCCATCTTTACTCTGTTAAAACATTCTCGTTTGGCCTGACACTTGATCCGTTTTATTTCCGTTAAACTCTTTCACATTTCTGTTAATTGCTACGGAGTACCATTTATTGTGATTACTAGACTCTTTAGTTGGTGATTGGATTTATTATCATCCAATTTCTTTAGTTTTCTTTTCATTTCTTCTGCAACCATTATACATAGTATTTAAGTTGACTCAGTTTTTTGAAAAAAACAATGACATGTCTCAAATGGTTTTGAGAGTATATCAAAAGAAGTAAGTCTACGGTTGTAGAGTTGCCTGGGCGGTATCTATCATCTATGGATATTACTGCCTCCGTCCCACTAAGTTTGAGACAATTCAATTTACGATGCTTGACTGATGATAAAGCAAGCAGATCCCTATCTGCACTCAATTTTTTTATAGAAAAAACAAATTACATATTCAGAAATTACATAAAAGTTTTACAAAGTCGCAAAAACCAGAATCCAATTTGATAAAAATTTGGTATACAAAGTAAGAGATTAAGAGTGATTTGTGTTGACCAAATGAATACTGTCTGAGACAATCTTATCGGGATGAAGGAAGTAACAATTAATTACTTATCGTGTGTTTTCTTCATCAGTGAATTATTCCCACACCGGTAAGAATATAAAATTTAGTCCTCATACCTCTCTATATATACGCCCCATTGAAGTTAGATCAAATCGGTCGCTAATAATGGTCAAAGGCGATTGGGAGCTACTAATTAGTCAAAAATTGTGTTCGTACGAGGTTTTATTTGAAATTTACTTGGTTTCTTCACAAAACCGAAAAGCTGAACCGAAACTTCGGTTTTCGAGTAACCGGGTTCATTGAAGTTGAGATCAAATCGGTAGCTAATAATGGTCAAAGGCGATTGGGAGCTAGTGATTAGTCAAACATTGTGTTCGTACAGGGGTTTATTTGAAATTTCCTTGGTTTCTTCACAAAACCGAAAAGCCGAACCGAAATTTCGGTTTCCGAGTAATCGGGTTCTGGACATAATTGGTTCAGTTTTGGTCCAATTATTTCTCAAACCGAAAAAATCGGCTCGGTTTCAGTTTATCCATTTTCGATTTGGGACCCAAACCGAATCCAGCCCTACTTACAATCCAACCATGTAAATAACATATACTATGTATTTATCAGTTTATGTTCATTGAATTGTGCCTCATATTTTTTTTCCTTCTGGATCTGTCACTATTATTATAATTGGCGGCCATATTTAGATCAATTGCATATATCATGTGGATGACCTTAACATGTGTAACTTTTATTAATTGGAGCTTCATTTCTAATCATCGGTAAAAAAAGGGATTTCATAAGTAAACTTTTTTTTTTGAAAAAAAGTATGTAACTTTACAAATGAACTTCCTTCTGTGTAGTGGTTTAGTCAGGGATGCCCTTATGATGTACTCCCTCCGTCCCATTAAGATTGGGACAATTCGGTTTACGATGCTTGACCGACGATAAAGCAAAATAGCAAATACATCCATGTCCGCTCTATTTTTAGAAAATAAAAATTACATATTCAGAAATTACATTAAAAGTTTTACAAAGTCGAGAAAACCTGAATCAAATTTGATAAAAATTTGATATACGAAGTATAAAGTAAGAGATTAAGAGTGATTTGTTTGACCAAGTGAACAGTGTCTGGGACAATCTTAGCGGGACGGAAGAAGTAACAATTAATTACTTGTCGTGTGATTCTCTTCAATTTTGCATTCACTTTTCCCTTCTGTAGTTATCATTTTTGTACTCACGGAAACAATAACGAAATGTCCATGTTACAAAATTTCCTTGGGCATTATCCCAATCGCGCAACGCGCGTGGTGAAACTAGTATTATAAATAAAAGGGAAAACCGTCAAATAGGTTCTCGAACTTTCTATAGGAGACTCTGTCCGGTCATCGCGAATTGGGGCGGTTCCCGGTGGAATTTTTTGATGATTTTTTTAGAGAATATTATGCATCAAGTCTAGTTTACTCATACCAAATTTTAGCTAAAAATTTAATCGAGAGTGCATTCAAATTAATTCGAGAACGCAAAAATGCGCGGTTATCTTCAAGAATTAATTTGAATGTGTTCCCGGTTGAATTTTTAGCTGAAATTTGGTATGAGTAAACTAGACTTGGTGAATTAGATGCTCAAAAAATTTCATCAAAAAACTCCACTGGGAACTGCCATAAATCGTGACGGCCGGACAGAACCTACTATAGAAGGGCTTAATTGACATTTTTATGAAAGTTCGAGGACCTATTTTGACAGTTTTCTCTAAATAAAACATGATTTAGTTTATAAATGAGGCTAACCATTAAGAGATTCTATTTGAAGAAAAGTAACGACAATGTTATCTTTTGATCGTATTCATTGAAATTTCTATTTAAACTGTTAACTACAAAGATTTACGGAGTAAATGAAATCGTTTTTATTGCATTGAAATTACTTCTATCCTGAACCTCAGAGTCAAGCAAAAATTGAATTATTTGTTGACTTGTACGTGTCATCTTGTGCAAGGAACAATCTAATCTACGAGTATGGTCCCCGTTTTACATTGTAGTCCATGTTTTTACACGCAATCATTTACGGAGTTTTATCAATCGCATGAAAAGCAAAAGTTCATTGGTTACCTTTTCTCCTCCATTTTCTTTGCTAAAATAACAGTAAATTTACAGATTTAATATCTTAAGATTTTTCAAAATCATTTACTTTAAATTACTAAATAGCTACTTAGGGGATGCAATATTACGCCGCTCGTGCAATTAGGGGTATAGTTACAGGCGCACCTGGGTCCAAGGCCCCAAAATTGATGAGAAAAGTTATATCCTATCTTCATTTCAAATTGATTTGCAATCGATTTTTCTTGGTCAACAATTTTATTTTATTCACATGATGAGGATGTCAATTTTAAATTATATTCTAATTTGGAGTTTGCAATTCTGGAGAGATTTATAATGTAGTTTTTGAATATGTAAATTTATGTTATTAAAAATTGAATTACCTATCAATATGATAAATTTAACTTTAACATTAGTTGACAAAAAATGTTGACTTTGCAAATTAATTTGGGACGGAAGAAGTTTTCCGTATGCATATATGAAATTTTTTATATTCTACGCCACATTTGACATTGCCAGCTTTGAATTATGTGAAAAATATGAGAGATAAATTCGTGTGATTAACATAGAGTAGAGAGATATATAAGCAGCACCATCAATAATTAAATCGAGTATATTTTTACAAGTAATTTTGAATTTTTGATGTGTTATTTTAATATTTGATAATTAAATAAGATAGTTCTTACCGATTACATGATAACATAACGATGTCATTAATGATTATTCTTATTTAAAAGTTTTCTTAAAATATACGAGGTATATCGAAAGTTTTAGCTAGACATTCAAAAGACAAATCCAATATTATCATCAATAAACGGAGTACTACGTATAACTTATTATGATCGATTCACCTAATATTTGTCATCGATAAACCGGTCGTGAGTAGGTTGATGTAATTGATTCACATAAGTAGCATGAGTGAAGCTCTATTTTCCAGCATGAGGGGTGACTTAGTGACATATCCTCCGGAGTATCATGTCTTCATTCTGACCCACCCACGTTTCAATGTTTATTTTGATGGACGATGCACTTTAATTAAGAGCGGTGGGAGGATAAAATAAATTTATTGCTTGCTGATAATTTATTTTAAACTGGTCAATCATTGACCAACTAATCCCCTACACAATTATCCCCATAATTTTAATTTCCCCAAGTAATTAATTGTAAATGTACAGTTAGTTTCCAAATTATATTACTCCATCCATCCCTAATTTATCTCCGGAAGCACAAATGACACAGGGATTAAGCTAACGAGTATTGCCGTATTGCCGTAAACTACAAATTCTTTGTCAAAAAGGGTAAATTTTGGGAGGGACATAAAAGAAAAGTTTGAAGATAATATTAGGATGAACGGAGTTTCTTTTGCTACTTGGAAGTTGCGTACTTGCGTGCAAGAATTATACTTCCTTCGTTCCCTTTTTAGTTGCATCATTCCAATACAATTTTCACATTTATCAGCGTACAAATTTAACCCATATATTTCATTTTGTCCACTTTTAGTAATTGACTAATGTTTCTTGACCATTTGTTGTCCTTCTCTGTCGATTTTAACCAACGTAATTATTGTCGGGGAGACCATATATAATTGGGAAAAGGTGCAAATAGGCCCATGTACTAACAAAAAAGGTCAAATAAGCCCTTATTTAGGAGGCTCTGTTCGGCCGTCGCCATTTGGAGTGGTTCCCGGTGGAATTTTTTGATGAAAATTTTTGACATCTTATTCATTAAGTCTAGTTTACTTATACAAAATTTCAGCTAAAACTTCAATCGGGAAGGCATTCAAATGAATTCTTGAAAATAACTGCGCAGTTAGAAGCGCAGTTATCTTCAAGAATTCATTTGAATGTCTTCCCGATTGAAGTTTTAGCTGAAATTTGGTATGAGCAAACTAGACTTGATGAATAAGATGCTCAAAAAATTTCATCCAAAAATTCCACCGGGAACCACCCCAAATGACGACGGCCGGACAGAACTTTCTAAATAATGGCTTATTTGACCTTTTTTGATTAGTACATGGGCCTATTTGCACCTTTTCCCTATATAATTATATAGGCGAAAACACAATAGTGATGTATCAAAAGTGGTCAAAGTCAAAGACATGAACCAATTGAGGAATTGGTGCAACACT
This sequence comes from Cuscuta epithymum, assembly GCA_945859915.1. Classification (NCBI taxonomy): domain Eukaryota; kingdom Viridiplantae; phylum Streptophyta; class Magnoliopsida; order Solanales; family Convolvulaceae; genus Cuscuta; species Cuscuta epithymum. Next base: position 4,962,675 of record CAMAPF010000938.1, read on the forward strand.
GGTAGGATCAAAGTGAAATTTATTCATAAATAATTTTCAATCCTTATTAGTACGTAATAAAACTTAAAACGGATTTTTAAAATTTAAAATGAGAGGAACTTAACAATATTTTCCTAATAATTGTCCTAAATAGGACTAAAATTTGTCCAAATATCACAAATGGGACTAAAGCCCTAAATCATTCACAAATGAATTGGACTAAACATTAATTTTCTATCCTAAATATCCTTATGGGTATTAATTCATAATGAAAACTTTAAATTCATAATAAAATCATAATTAAATTCTTGAAGATAACTGTGGTTTTAACTGCATAGTTATCTTCAAGACTTCATTTGAATGCCTTCCCGATTGTAGTTTTAGCTGAAATTTGGTATGAGTAAACTAGACTTAATGAATAAGATGCTCAAAAAATTCATCAAAAAATTCCACCGGGAACCGCCCCAAATGGTGACGGCTAGACAGATCCTCTTATATAAGGACCAATCTGACCCTTTACTCTATTACTCTTTGATAATGTCAAAATTTTCATTGAAACTTGTCATCAATATGGCATTACTAATGCATGTTGACACTTGTTTTCCAGTGACCGGAGCTGGTAGTGCTGGGGGTGGCAGAGACAACGGTATACTTTTTTTACTTCATTTTTTTTTATTTTTAAAATTTTAATTTTTTTAAAAATTATACTCCGTAATTTTTATTTTTCATTTTTATTTTTATTAATTTTACTAAATATTTATTTTAGTCCAAAAAGGTAAATGAGTATATTTGTCCAAACACACATAATTAGTCATACTAGGGAATTTAAAACAATATGGTCCTATTTGAGATTTTTGGCTACTTTATAGTCCTAGTTAATTAGGTAATTCACTCATATACGAGTATTTTTTCATTTTGTGTTGATGGGATTCACTCATATTTTTCAAAGAGTTAATTTATACTACCATTACTACGTAATATATTACTCACTCCATCCCGCAAAATTGTTCCGGGTTTTCTTTTTGGGTCGTCCCAAAAAATAATTCTCATTTCCCTTTTTGAAAATTTTATGTGACTATCATTCATTTACCGTTTTCTTACTCAACTATAATTACCCAAAATAGGACTAAAAAGGTTTGAAAATTCCAAAATAGGACTGTCATGTTTTTATTCCCGAAATAAGACTAATTACCGCCATGTTTTGGCAGTACCAGACTTCAAACATGACAATATCTTCCAAACTTGACAGTAATTACTCCTATTTTAGGAATAAAAAACATGTCAATCCTATTTTGGAATTTTCAAACTGTTTTAGTCCTATTTCGGGAACTTTCCCTACATTTCCACTTTATTCTTATTTTCTTAAACTTCGATCCAAATCCCAATGAGAACTATTTTATGGGACTAAATAAAAATGTTGCCAAAATATATATAGTTACTAAAAAAGAATGGAGGTAACACATACTCCCTCCGTCATGTTGGAATGTTCCCGTTCACTATTCATTGGTCAACTTAGGTCACTCCTAATCTTTTACTTTATATATCAAATTTTTATCAAATTGAACTTTTCTTGATCAGGCTTTGTAGTGGTTTTAATGTAGTTTCTGAATATGTAAATTTTATTTACTAAAAATAAGCGGAGTGTGAACAGGGATCGAGTTGCTTTATCGTCAGTCAAGCATCGTAAACCGAACGGGAACATTCCAACGGGACGAAGGTAGTATATACTTCGTATATGTTATTTAGGATGTTTTCTTTTGGACTGTTTTCAGTCCCAGAAAAGATCAGACCAGACCAGATCAGACCAGATCAGACCAGACCAGACCAGATCAGATCATACCAGACTTGACTTCCGTAGTTATAAAATACACAGAGACCAGACGTTTACCAGACCAGTTCAGACCAGACCAGACTAGACCAGACCAGACCAGACCAGCAAATTTCGGTCCAAGAGAAAACATCCTTACTTGCATGCTAATATGCTGTGACTCATTTATAGAAAGAATGGAGGCAACGCGTATATGTTATTTAATTACATGCTAATATGCTGTGACTCATTTATAATACGCAGTATATCCGTTTGTTTTCACTCAATACGGTAAAAAAGCAAAGCATCAAAAGTCATTAATCGTATTGACTATAGTAAGGATGCATGAAATTATTGAATTGACACAATGAATACACATGCATCTTTCTTATTTATGGAGTGCAGGGCCGGCCCTGATATTTTATGGGCCCGGGGCAATTGAAAAAAGAAGGCCCTTAAAAGGTTATATAAATATATCGCAAAAGCTTAACTTTATATACGCAAATTTCAACATACAAAGTAATGTAAGTCTTTCATCAAAGTCTTAATATATAAACTAAAAGAATAAAAATTATATTAAAAAATAAAAAATAAAACCAGAGAATTACTTGTGAAATTGAAATTTCAAATTTGGAAGATATTTTTGAGAAAATTAGGAGAGTGTTGATTGCTGAGCAAAACGAATTAAAGTCCAAAGATGAAACCTTGAAAATAGGCCTGCCTAACGGGAAATGATGTCAGACCGGGGCCATTTGAGGCCCTTCCCGATAGAATTTTTTCATGAGATTTTTTAAATATATTCTTCATGAAATCTATAATATCTCCACAAAGTTTCAGATTAAAATTCAACCTAAAAGTCAGTTAAATAAATTATTGAAAGATAGTGTGCATTATTTATATACACAAAGCGCAGTGTGTTTCAATATTTTATTTAACTGACTTCCCGGTTGATTTTCAAACTAAAATTTTGTGAATGTAATTTACACTTGATGAAAAATACTCTAAAAAAGTTTCATAAAAAATTCCTCCATAAAGGGCCCCAAATGACTTCGGTCTGATATGAATTGTCCTCTCTATATTTATCCATTTATATATAATTCTGGGCCCCCTGTAAATGTTGGGCCCGGGGCACGAGCCCGGCCTGCCCTTGTCCAAGGCCGGCCCTGATGGAGTGGATATGTACCTTATGTGGATTGATTGATTGGTAATGAAGGAATGAAGATAATTGGACACAAGATCATTGGCTATTGAAATGAACTTGTTACATTGAGCCTCTGTTCTAAAAATCATTCTAGGCATCCGACTAGTCCCCGCCTAGGCGCTAGGCGGTGGTCGGGCTCCGCGATTTTCGTCTAGGCGCTCCGACTAATTGGTTTGCCGTCTAGGTGAATTAGTCGGCCGCCTATGACACCTAGTTGCCCGCCCAGAGCGCCTAATCGGCCGCCTAGGCTATCTAGATTCGCCGAACATTACTTTACTTTTTAATTTTTATTTTCTAAGTGATATATGTACTTTAACTTTAGCCACAAATATAAAGAAATGAAGTTGTAAATTAAGATAAAAACTATATATGTTTGTATATATACTTAAATTTTATTATTATTTATATTTATAACATAATGAAGTTAAGTGATTAGTTATCATATACTACGTATGATTAAATGTGTTAATTCTATGATTCATGTTTGTTAATGTATGTGTATATATGTATTTTATACACACAAAATACAATATTACTAAACATTTTTATGCAAAATATAGATAAAAATGCAATTTATATGTCTCCGACTAGTCCCCGACTAGACGCCCGCCTAACCGCCTAGGCGCTAGGCGCTGGGCTGGCGCCCGACTAACGCCTAGCGCCTTTTAGAACATTGCATTGAGCTATTTAAAAACATTTTACATTGAAGATATTTTTATACGAGTGAGGGGCTTACATTGAAAAGATGTGCACTATAGTGTAATAAGACACCCTGAATTCAGTGCCGGTCCTATCTTAATTCGGGCCTGAGTCGAACTTCACAGAAGGCCCTGCAGACTATAATAGATTACTCCGTATAATATTTCATAGTCTAATTTGTTTTTATGTTAAAGATTAAACATCACAAACAATAACTAATTATGTTAAATGCCTATACTATTGTACTATGTGCTTATATAACAATTGTTTTAAAATAAGTAATTTGTTTAATATTACTCACAAACACAGGGTAATGTTCATGTAAGGTAGATTTAAAAGTTATAATTCTTAGGCATCTTTCATTTGAGGTACTTCCGGGTCAAATTTTTCAATGAAATTTTGTGAGCATGTTCTCTTTGATGTGTAGGTTATGTGCACTAAATTTCATATTAAAATTCAACCGGGAAGTTAGTTAAATAATTTATTGAAAAAACTGCATTTTTAGGCCTAAAAACTGTGCAGTTTTCAAAAATTTATTTCACTAACTTCCCAATTGAATTTTAATCTAAACTTTGGTGGACATAATCTACATTCCATGGAGACTTGCTCACCAAATTTCATCAAATAATTCGACCCGGAAGTAGCTCAAATGAAAGAGGCCTAAAATTTCAACTTTTAGGCATACCTTACATGAACATTTTCCAACACACATATAAACTAATATTAGTTAAACAAACGTGCTAAATAAAAAATTATTGTCAACAAATTCGAGAACAAAATGATTTTAAAATTTAAATATCTGAAAAAGGAAATTTTAAAGGCTAGAAAAAGAGTTCCACTCTGCAAATTCAATTCAAATCCATCCCAAGCATTTTCAAATGGTCAGCTTTGTGGGTTGCAACAGATAAATGCAAAACAAGGGAACCAATTTATACTTTAAATTCACATATATATATATATATAATATAAAGTATTTTAAATTTTGGGGCCCTAAATTTCTAACATTTTATGGGGCCCTGAGGCCTTTGCCTCATTGGCCTCCAAGTAAGCACGGCTCTGCCTGAATTAAACGGTCAGAACTTCAGAACAATCCATTTAGCAAAGTTTAACATGGATAAAAAAAGTAAAAAATACAACAATAAAAAAAAGATTAATGTGCTCACAAAGTCAAAAGTGAGACCCTCGCGCGTCTGAGCAACAACAAAGAAGACCAGACCAGATCAGACCAGACTTAAACAGACCAGACCAGACTTAAACAGATCAGACCAGACCAGATCTGACTTTCATAGTTATAAAATACACAGAGACCAGATGTTTACCAGACCAGACTAGACCAACAAATTTCAGTCCAAAAGAAAACATTCTTACTCTTGGAGTCTTGGAGCCATTGTATATATGTGTATGCACAATTATTTAAAATGAGCCATCTTTTCACTTAATTTCATCCATTTTCATCTGTTAAATGTTTATATGTTCTTTCCACCTAAGCAATGATATTTTGTTTTGTTGGCTAATGTGTCATTATGGATTTCATTTAAATTATTAAAAAATAAAGATCTGTGTATGTATTCTCTGTGTTGTTCCATAAAGGTGAAATCGCCCACCCCAGATGCCCCCACACCCCCTGACTCGACAAAATGGTGGATGAGTAAGTCACTGTGAGTCTGTGACTCGGTTGACCCAATGGTGGTAGGCCTTATACCTGTGCGCACCAGAGGTCCAGACTAGCACTCAGGAGCTGTAACCTCCACACGGACGCTGCAAGTTTCGAACCTTGATCATTGTTCCAAATTTCACACCACTCAACCATCCAACTGAGCCACCTTAAGATTTGTGTATTCTCTACTCATCCAACTTTGCTCACAAGCACCAACTCTACTCTCTCTTACATCTGATATATAAGTTACATCTACAATGAAAAATAATAATAAAGAATTTATTGAAACATCATTGATTACTAGAAGCAAAAGTATCATGCATATAGGGTAAATTAATTATGGATGGAATGAAATAGAGAGAGCATAGCTTTGTCTCACATATTCAAACAACAAGAAATAATTACATAAATATGACCAAAATAAAGATGGTTTACAAAAATATGACTAGTTACTAGAGTATTAATGAAATCATAGTAATTCATGTTCAAGTTTTGAGCTTAAGTTACCACAACACTACGTTGTAGTAATGAATAGTCATATTTATGTAAATAAGTTTTATTTTATTAATATTCTTGTAAAAAATCCTTAAAACCCTTCAAACAACGACTTCTTTTAAATAATTATGTATACGATAGACATTGTTGGTTAGTAACTTCAAACCAATGATTTGCTATTGCAACTTTCCTTTTGTTTTAAAAGATTAAGAGTCCGTTTGGTGACTTTGTTTTCAGCTTATCAGCCTTATCAATCAATTTTTTCACCAAACACATAACTTTTAATTTGCACTTTCAATAAGGTTAGAGTTACTTTTTTTTACTAATGTGGCTGAAGTTACCACATGCGACCATTTTAATTATTTTTCATATAATATTTTCTTTATATTTTAAAGTTATTTTTTCATAAATAAGAAAAATTAGTCAATCCAGTCACTTAATTCAAAACTTCATAAATCTCAACAGAATCAGCTGATTGAACCAATTTCAGTGTCACCAAATAAGCTCTAAACAAGATTAATCTTATGTTCTTGTTGTCTTACATAACCTCCCTAAAAGGAACCAAATTAAAATCACCTAAAGTCATCTTAAATTTGGCGAGCAAATACGGCATTAGTTCTGTGGACAGTAAGAGTAAGACATTCACTTTGATTATAAAAATTTTAAAACTAAAACTTTATAGGTAGAGTATATGTTAAGAAGTACGTAATAGATAGGGGTTTCACATATTTTCTTTTGTGTTAACCTTCGATATAGTCATGGACCCGGGCCGGGCCCGGCCGGGCTTTTTTTTGGGAAGGAAGGCCTGGGACCGGCCCGGGTAGCCACCGGGTCCGTTCCGGGCCTCCGGTTCGGTCATAATTTTTTTTTTTGCTTTCCTAACCCCCCCACTCACCCCCTCACCCCCCCAAACCCCCAAACCCATCCTAACCGTCAAGCCCAACCCGGCTAACCCCAAAAAGTGAAAAAAAAAAAAAATCAATTCGGCCCGGCCCCGGACCCGACCTGGCCGGGCCGGTTCGCCAAATACAAGGCCCGAGCCCGGACCTGCCCCCCCACCGGGCCTAGGCCCGACCCGGACCCGGACCCAAGAACCGGGCCGGTTCCGGGCCCACACAGTGGCGGGCCGGGCCGGTCCCGTGAACCGGGTCCATGCCTACTTCGATACATTCACCACATGTCCACATGTGCATATGATCTACCTAAATAAAGAACAAATGATAATCACAAATTAACAACCACCCGGCCTGACATGCTAAGTCATCTTGATTCTTGAACACACCGGTTGATCGAAAACAAAATTATAAATTTATGTGTGTATCTTCTTACTTTCTACAATGGAATCCAACATCTTAAGGTATGTTTGCCACTTCGGTTTGGAGGAAAGGGCAGGTTTTATGACCCTTATATTTTCTTTGATAGTTTTAAAAAGTGGAAGAGATGATTTTAGAGTCTTTCTTGTACGTAAGTTTCGAACAAATGATATGATCCATTTTAGCACTCCCAATTGATTTTTGAAAGATAACTAATTAAAAAATGATTTTAATCATCAAATTCAAAATATATATAAATACAATTTCAACTAGTAGCGATTTGAACAAATCATGGTTTGTTCCAAGATGCGGTTGTTCTCGGCTAGCGGTCCGGTGAAGGTGTTCGTGAGAATGGAGGAACTTTTATTTTACTGCTTTTATTTTTATTGTTTTATTTAATCAGGCTGTTTTCTACTTTGTTGCTATTATTTTTTATTGTAAGACTCTTGCATTAAGATGAGGTGAGTTTAGATCGACTTCAATCGTCCGTGGCTCAGGTTTGCACATTAATGAATCAGCGAGTTATATTGCTTGTTTGAAGGTGATTAACTCCAAGTCTGGTTCGCGGGCTGACGGTTGTATGTGGTCTTTTACTCAGTTTACTCCCTTTTCGAATGCTAATGCAATAATGCTTTGATTTCAATATAAGTCCACCTCTTCCAACAAATGACTATTTCAACAAATCATACAATAGACGCTATTTAGTATTTTGGTTATACTTCTTCCATTGTCCGTCACTTTCTAAATTTATAACTTCCGAAGGAGAATTTCTCAATTTCTCACTTCCCCATTCCTTCCGTCCCTCCTTTGATTAACCTTCGAAGCCTACCAGCAGGGTGGAACCAGAGCACTGGGCAGGTCTGGGCCGGTACAAAGAAAATAAGAAAAAACTTTACACGAAATTTTTTACCTTAAAAATTATGCCATTTTTAAAATTTGGGGTGGGCCAGGGCCTAGATTGGTCCACCCCTAGCTCCACCCATGAAGCCTACACATAATCACACCCTTTTCCTCCCAAACAAATGTATTACTGAATAAAAATCATATGATCCCTTAGCTAAGGCCCTGATTAGCTACGCTCATGAGTTTGGATACATTAATGAGATTCTTTTGGGGATGCAAAATGAGCTTCATTCAGTGGCAGCTGACTCAGTCTGTCCAGTTTTGTATAATACTTTCACCACTCTGCTAAAATTGCTCCATCTTTCTTTTTCGGTCTATTCCACTAAGAATGTCTCATGTCAAATCTCATAAAGTTTGTGTGATTTTAAATTTTCTTAGTTCATCAATTCAATATTGATAATATAAGTTCACTTTTTTAATAACTGCCGCATTACCACCTTATATGTTAATATTATTGGGACGAAGGTAGTAAATGTTACGGGGACGACTATGGTCTATAAATCTATTATAGCTACTAGCTAATTAGCTATACAAAGAGAGATGGCAATAGAGCCGCCCGATTTCATTATTCCATTGGTGCACAGAATGTGTAAAGGGGTGAATAGTCTTATTGAATAGGTTAGCACATACATAATCCATTGACTCCTATAAATATGAGTGACATTAAAATCTAATGATCCACAAAAGGAAAAAGATGGTACGTGGGTGGTGATTAATTAAAAGATGGTTGACGCCTGGGAGGCATGGCATGTGGATAGGAATCATAACACGGGATATATTTCATTTGAGTGCGGGGAACAATATGCTTCTTTTTTGAATGATCTGCACCAGGATAAAGTTAGAGAATGGTTTAGTCAATGGTAACAAAAATTAAGCTCACCCCTAAATGAATTATGATAATTAGAATTTAGAAAGGAAAGTAAACCTAATAAAGTCTTTTTTAATTCATTCCCTAAATTTAGGAAAAATGGTCAAATAAACTCTTCATATGCATTTTTCCCATTATTCCTATTCATGGTTTTATAGATGCATGCTACATGTTCTAATGCTAAATATAGCTGTTTGACACAATTAATCAAACAACCAAAGTAGCAAAGTGAATCCAAAAGGTGAAATATGGCTAATAAAAATGTATTAAAATATAAATATTATTATCATGAACACTACTAAATGTCTAAATACATTACTAATATCATATAATTAATTCATTCTAAAATTATTTAAATAATGTTGTAAACAAATTGACGTACTCCATTTTGATGTGCTTCTGGATCTATCCTTGCTTCCAACCTTTTGTTGAGGGATTCAACCAAGACCTACATACAAACAAACAACTATGACCTCAAAATGTTCCCACACGAAGCATTATGTTCAAAATCTACTCCAGATTCCAGATTTACCAACGGCTACATACAAACAACTATTTTGACCCTAAACACATCAATAATTTATCATTCAATATCACTCTCGATGAGTTATTAAATAAGTCGATCCTTACTTTCTTAATTAACAATTCATAAAGGTTTTTAAATAATGTAAAGCACATAGTCACATACATGCATTTCATAGAATCAATTCATTCCTATTGTTCATTTCAATATCTAGTTTCTTTTACAGCTATTAGTCCTAAGTAGGACTAGAATCAATTCAATACATTTCTTTTACAGCGCGCTATTAGTCCTAAGTAGGACTGGAATTAGTTCTAAATGCAACAATAGGCAATATGACTATAATTCTCTTATATCCTAAAGTAGGAGTCACACACACATGTATATATCTTCTTCTTGTTCTGCCCTCTTCCTATAATTTCTAATAGATTTGTTTTATTAATAAGAAGTCGTACTTTTATTTATAATAAAAACAGAAAAATAATAAAAAACATTTATAAATTAATAATTAAAAACAGAAAACATAAAATAAATTAAAATAAATATAAAAAATGAAAAATAAAAAAGTAAAAAATTATTTAAAATACTTAAAAAGTCTAATAAAATAAAATAACATACCTAAAAAAATATTAAAAATATGTAGTCTACTGCCACCTCGCCCTTCACCTCCCAGCACCACCAGCTTCGATCCCTTGGAAAAAATGTCATCTTATGAAGATGACATTTTTAATCTTTGTAAATATCCAGCTTTCTTTTCAAAAATACCATCACCATGTCATTTTTTTCAACTTGGCATTCTTTTCCGTCAGTCGGAGGTGGTGGTGATGGAAGGTGCTTGAGGTGGTGGTTGGGGCATGTATGTTTTGTATTTATTTCTTACGTTTTTTAATTTTTTTTAATTTTTATGTTGTATTATTATTATTATTATTATTATTATTTAAAGAGTCCTATTAAGAATGACAAGGAAAAGGGCAGAATAGAAAGTGTTAGTCCTAAAATTAGGAATTTAAACTTCTATTGTTGCAATTTTGCTTTTGTTTAGTCCTATTTAGGGTAATCTCACTTCTTTTAATTTTAAAACAAACTTGTATTGTACTCGGGCGTTCTCCCGGGCCGGGTGCAACTCCCATATAGAACATTTAGTTTATAATTTTGTGTATATATGAGATATATCTTTCTTATGAATTTTCTAATTCTTATTTTCAAGAGCATTGAAATATTAAACATTAATATGACATAATATTATATAATATATAAATAATAAAGAAGTTAGGATCCGTAACACATTAATTAGAATTAACCAAGCATTCCAACCCAGCTGGTTGTGAGGTTACCGTGCCTAGCGGGAGGTCTCGAGTTCGAAACCCGCTAGACATATAAGGGTTTGAAACTCAATGGAGTGAGTTTCAGCCCTGATTACTCCAGGCCCTCAGGCCCCCTGGAGTAAAAAAAAACACATTAATTAGAATTAATAAAAGACATAAGAATTCGAAACACTATCTATGTACTGCAAAACCTCTCTATAGATAACACTTTTGGTCTTGGGATGTTTTTACTTGGATTGAAATTTTCTGATCTGGTCTGGTCTGATAAATGTCTGCTCTCTGTATATTTTATAACTGTCCAAGTCAAATCTGGTCTGGTCTAGTCCTATCCGGTCTGAGACTGAAAATTGTCCAACTAAAACATCCTTGATGGAAACCCCCAGATCTTTAGAACTTGTTGGTCCAAAATAGGACGCTCGTAGGCTTTTAGGAAAGCTACGTAAGAACACTCAAGCAGAAATTAGGAAAGTAATACGAATAAGGAAAGTAGCTAGGGAGTTTCAGAGCCAGAAATAGCATGTCTATTATTTGAACCGGACTTGCCTTTTATAGGCGATTACAAATGGTAACTGCCGAATAATAATGACTAAATTAATTACAATATTAATACGGAATTAAATACATGATTAATGGTGCATTGATTGTTGGCTGTTACGCTTCTTGGCTGGCTGGCTGGCGGGTCGGCCTGGCTGGCGGTTCGGACGCTTGAGCTTCTCGGGCGGCAGGCTTCCGTCGGGCTGGAAGGCAGGCTCCTAGCTAGGCCGCAAGGCAGGCTTCCGGTCGGCCGGCAGGCAGGCCGTCTTGGGCTTCCACTCCCTAATGGGCCCGGTTGGTTGGGTCGACTTGACATCTGGATCGCTGGGTCCACTAGCTGGGCTTGCCTGACGAGACGACAGTCCTGGGCTTGGGCCTGCTTATCCAAGTTTGGGGCCAAGTCTGATTAGGCGTTGGGCCTAGTCCTATAATCCCATCACGAGTCCCCCACTCCCTTAGTCGAGTAGTAGACTCGGCTAAGAGGGAGTAGTCCAAGTCAGCTGCCAATTTAAAAATGTTCACATACCTGGGAGTAATAATTGTGGATTCTGTAAATCCCACAACTTATGGAAATTTTCCAATTTTAAATAAAGCTCTCAGCTTTAATAGGCTTCAAATTAATTCATTCAACATCCGAGCATTCTAGCAGTACGCTTTCTTCCAGACTCCAGAATCCAGGTCAGCTTCCGCATATTCCTCAAAATAATTATTTTCGGACCCCTAAATTTTTCCTCTTTTTTTTTCTTTTTCTTTTTCTTTTCTTTTCTTTTCTTTTCTTTTCTTTTCTTTTCTTTTCTTTTCTTTTCTTTCCTTTCCTTTTCTTTTCTTTCCTTTTCTTTCCCTTCCTTTTCTTTTCTTTCTCTCTCCTGGTTCCCTGCGTGCGTCTTCCTCGCGTCGCCCGCATCGCCCAGCGCCGCGGTCAACTTGCCGAGCGGGTTGACCGCCGTTTTCCCTCCGGCGGTTCCACTGGGCCGTCTCCTCCGTGCTAGGCGGCCGTCCCGCGCCGCCCACCGGTGACCGACGCCCCCTTGCAGTCCGGCAAATCTGGCCGGCCGGTCTGGTCGAGCAGGCTGACCGCCGTTTTCCCTCCGGCAGCTCCACTGGGTCGGCCCCGCCGTGCTAGGCGGCTATTCCGCGCCGCTCACATGTGACCGACGCCGCCCTGGCAGTCCGGCAAATCTGGCCGGCCGGTCTGGTCTCCTACCGCGTCCGGCCGATGCGACTCGCCTGGGCCGGCGGCTGCCAGAGGTTGGCGTCCCGGCTAGGCGCCCCTCCTGTCCATCTCTCCGGCGTTATGGCTTTCGCGCAGCGCCGCCGTCAGCCCCCCAAGGTTGACCGACGCACGTGGCTTACCCGTCCGCCTTGCCGGACTCTCCCACCAGCCGGCGGCTCTGCCGCAGTGTTCGATGGTGACAGGCCCAAGTCGGTTGGGTCCCCACGCCGGTCCACGAGCCGTCCAGCGCCAGGCGGCCAGGCCACTGCCGCCCTGCGCCTTGGTTCTGAATATGACGGGCCGGGGTGAAGTCCCTATTACCCGGGGCTCCGCGTTGTCCGGCGGTCTCCCCAGTGCTCTCCTTTATCCGGACGGCAAGGTGGTTGCAACCCCCCTTTTCCTTCTTGCTTGCCAATGACGGAAATTATGTGTGCGCGGGGTCCAACCTTCTTTCATGAAGGCAACTCGCGGGTCCATCACAGGCTGCTGCCCGACGCCCCACGCGAGTAGTCCTCCCAGCGTCCAGCTCCACCTTGGCCGCATAGAGTTGGTTGAGGCCGGCGGGCCGGCCGGTCGCCCTTTACCGGCACGGCATCGCCTCGGAAGTCGGCGGTTGTCTGAATGGCTTCACCCCTCATCCAGGTGGTCATGTGGGGGTGAGCCCCCCCTGTTGGCGCACTCCAAGTTGACGGGCAGGCTTAACGCCTCGTGTATGCTAACTCGCCTTTTTTTTTGTTTCTGATGTGCAGGTGGGCCCATCCCGTTTGACCATGCAACACGGAGGGTGCTCTTCTCATCAAAACAATGGTCAAGGCTCTCACACAGCAATGCAAGTTGAAGTTCAGCTCCTCTCCAAGCCATCAGACTCGGGGCTATCGGCCATCACTGAAGGCAAGCATGGGGCGGCCATGAAACCCATTCGGGCCAGCCGTGGCCCCAGACCACGTATGCATGTGGGGAAAGTTGCCGGACAGCAGGCTGAGATTCTCCTAGAGGTAGCCCCAACTAGGCGGGTCACCGTTTTCGAGGGCCGACTCCTCAATGTTCTGGACAGAGCGCGTACCCAACCCGTGGACGCGTCAGATTCTGATGATGACTCTGGCGCTCGGGAAGACCCGAATTCTTGGTGGGACCTCGACAATAGCGGGATAGTGAACCTCCCCCCTTGCGTCCAAGACGAGGACCTTGCCGTGGCACGTAGTCTGATCGGTGTCGAGTGTTCATCGAAAATTCCGGAGGCTACTGAAGTACTGAGTGATCCCCCGATCCCTTATTTTGGGGTCCATATCCGCTCTCTGGAGTTAGGGATGGTTGTGCCTCTGCATCCTTTCTGGTTCGATTTCTTCACTTCCTGGGTGTGGCACCGGGCCAACTGGCTCCGGCGGCTCACATGTTCGTGGCAGCTTTCGTGGCGCGATGCGAGGACGTGGGCCTCACTCCCACAATCGATTTGTTTTTTAGCTGCTTCCAGTGGCGCGCCTCCAGCTTTTTTGCCTCAGTCTCCCAGAGGCCGGTGAGCAAGCTATTCCGGTCGGGTTACCCTGACTCAGGTAGCCGATGGAAGAAGAGGTGGATCTTGGTGTCCGACCCTACCCTTCCATCACCTCCTTTCCAGTGGGGTGAGCGGCTCCGGAAGTGTGATCGGGTCGCCCTTTCCCCTGATCTCAAGTCATCCATCGAGGTGTTGTCCGCAGGCGGTCCCCGCTCCATTAGCTCATACTTAGGTGATCGTCACTTCCTCAGTTTAGGTTTGGCTATTTTGTATTTCACCTTTCTCATCCTCACATTTTTCTTCCGCAGATGTGCCCGATAGGCCTGAGAAACATATCGTCGGTGCCGAATCCGATGATGATGACGAAGAAGCCCAGCCATTCATCGCCCGTGTAGCTCCCACGGCCACTAAGGAAAAAGAGCATGGAGCTCCCCCAAGCCATGTAGCACAGATTCCGAGGAGGGTGAGGGTCACCTTCGGGCCTCAGCCTGCCGCACCAGCGAAGAAGAAGCAGAAGAGGGATATTGTTGATTTACTGGTCGAATTGGATGAGTCTGATGACGAGGAGGTGGAGCCTCACTTAGCCACTGCTCCTGTGGCCCCCCAGGTCGCTGCGGGGAAAGGGCACGGAGCCCCCCCGGGCCGAGAGGGGCATGTTTTGGAAGGGGCGACTGTCACCCCGGAATTCCAATCTGCTGGGCAGGCGCATGAAGATGCTGGTGAGAAGATGGCTGAGCGGGTTAGATGCGACACTCAGCACACAGTTGCTTACACATTCCCATCTCCGGGTGCCTCGATCATGCACGAGGGCTTCCCGGTTGTGGACTATGCCTCAGCGATCTTACCGCCGGGTGACCTTGCACGTATGACCTCACAGGGGTTTCAGCCTCTCCTGGAGGATTCCATTCGGACCCATGTTGATGTGAGTGGCCGATCACATCTCTGGCATACTCTGTTTTATCCCTCGATCCCATCATATTTTGTTTGTTTTGTTTTGCAGGGACTTGCTAAGACCATTGGGGCACTTTGGGCAGCCAACCATTCTCAGGCAAAGCTCCAGCGTGAGGTTGATGAAGTTAGAGCCGCCCTACAGGCTAGGGAGAAAGCTTTCTCTGAGTTGCAACTTTTGCATGCAAGAGAGCGTGAAGAAGTGGCCAAGAAAGCGATTCTCGAGTTCAAGGCCTCCGACGAATTCCAGAAAACCATATCTGACAGGGTGGAAGCGAAGGAATCTGACTTAGTAAATAAGTGGCTGAAGACTGACGAGGGGGAGTACTGGCATGCTCGTGAAGTTCTGTACGCCTTTCAGTGTGGCAAGTACTTGACGCAGCGTAAATTGTATGATCAGTTGGAGGGTCTCGGCCCTGACTTCTATCCATCCGTGCTAGGCCTTCCTGCCCGCATGAAGAAACCTGAGGCTGCAATAGCCCTCTTGCCCCCAGGAGTCTACCGCCAGGAGGAGGAGTCCGGTAACTCGAACGAATGGTGCTGGTTCTTTCCAAGACCTTCGGAGGACATGGTCCCCCTTGCATCCGGTCAGCAGGAGGGAGCTCAAGAGTCCGGCCAAGACTTGGTTGCCATGTTAGATGAGATTCCCGAGGCCAATGGCAATGGGCATGTCCTGCCATGACTTTGTATTTTGCATTTTCCTTGTCTTCCACTCGTATACGTTGTGTTTTGACTGAATGTTTAATTAATTCACATATTTTGAACACATGTGTTTCTTTTCATATACTTTGCATTGCGAGTACTTAAGCAATTTTATTCGGGGATCCGGCTTCTCTATCTTCCCGGGGAGCGATTAGGCTGGCGTGGCCAAGCCTATTCGCGCCCCCTGGTCATATAGAAGTGATCTGTTCGCAACAAGTATGCGACTTGTTCGGCTAGCGAGGTCGGACATTGAACATTCGAGGAGGACACTTAGGTCGGCACCCCGATATTCATGACCTGGGGTCAGTCCTACTGTCACTTTGACCCGTCCAGTTCGCCCGGACTTGGGGAATAATCTGGTTACTCCCGCGGGGTTAGCCAAACAACAGGGGCGGACCCTGCATGATCCACCAGAACGGACCCGCACCGCCAACTCGGAGATGGCAAGAGTGCGAGCTGCTTGGCCAGCGACGTCGGGTTGCGAGCACTCAAAAGGGGGGACCCAGAGGTCGGCACCTTGGGCGCTCCCGACCCGGGGATCGGCCCTACTATCGCCTCGACCGTCGCGGTTAACTCTTTACTTTAGAAAATTGCTTGGATTCTTGAAAATCGATGGGCCATTTTCAGTTCAAGAGCCTGACCGAGGTCGGCCAAACACCGAGGGGGGGCATAGTATCTTTTTTTTTTTTTTTTTTTTTTGCCGCCGCCCTTAATTGCTAAGTGAGGTCGGACCTCTTTTGAATACAAAATATCGCTAGCAAAGTATATTGAATTCATAATGTGGGCGGACCACATGAAGAATTACAAATTGTAATCATGTGCCCAGAGCACATGAGTTCATAAAGAAAAGGTGACACTTCAGTTCTCTACTGATAAAACTTCATCAGGTGCTCGGCGTTCCAGACACGGTCTACCAGCCGGCCCGTTGTCGTCTTCAATTTGTATGTCCCGGGTCCGACCACAGCATCAATCACGTATGGGCCTTCCCACTTGATGGAAAGTTTGCCTCCCTCTGCCGGCTTGCTGGCCTTCCTACGCCTCAAGACGTAGTCGCCAACGTCAAAACTCCGGGGCTGGGCTCGGCTGTCCTGGTACGCCTTGACTTGGCGTCGATAGTTTTCTGCTTTGACGAAGGCCCGGTCCCTCCTTTCCTCAATGAGGTGGAGCTCGGTTCGGAGCCTCTCCTCATTGCTAGCTGGTTCGAACTCTTCCATTCGTCGGCTGGGGACTACGGCCTCGAACGGTGCCCTTGCCTCAAAGCCATAACACAAGGCAAAGGGGGTCTCTCCGGTTGCCTTCCTTGGGGTTGTTCTGAAGGTCCAGAGTATATTGTTCAACTCTTCCACCCAGGCAGTCCCGAGGGCCTCCAACTTCTTTTGCAACCCATCGACGATCGTCCGGTTGGTGTTCTCCACCTGTCCATTTGCCTGAGGGTAGCAAACCGCAACCCGGCTGGATTCTACGCCCCACTCTGCGCAGAACTGCCGAAAGGCTTCGCAGTCAAACTGCCTTCCGTTGTCGGAGATTATTTGGAGGGGAACTCCGAACCGGCAAAAAATATTCTTCCATATGAATTTCTTACACTGGAGATGTGTGATGCTGGCGAGCGGCTCAGCCTCGACCCACTTCGTAAAGTAGTCCACCGCGACGATTACAAACTTCCTGTTTCCCGACCCGGTTGGCAAGGGACCGACCAGGTCGACGCCCCATCTCGTGAATGGGAGGGCGGTGCTGATCGGTGTGTACATCGTCGCTGGCCGACCGGGGCTCTTCTGGAACTTCTGACATGTCTCACACCTCCTCGCATAATCGGCACAGTCTCGCATTATCGTCGGCCAGAAGTAACCCTGGAGAACAACCTTCCTGGCAATTGTGCATGCCCCCTGGTGGGCGGAGCACACGCCCCCATGGAGTTCGGAGACGATCATGTCCGCTTCATGCGGGCGCAAACACTTTAGCAACGTCCCATTGTAGGACCTCTTATATAGCTTCCCGTCCAAGACGACGTAGCCCGGAGCTCGTCGGCGGACTAGCTTTGCTTCATCCTCTCTATCAGGCAGCGTCCCATCGGCTATGTAACGTAGGAGGTCATCCACCCAGCACCAGGCGGCCGGTTGTAGGGGGAGGACGTTGACGGACGGTGAGGCTGCTATGCTTGAAGTTGTCATCTCCTCAATGCGGGCAATTCTCGAAATGTGTTCGGGCAACCCCTGGGATAGCTTCGAGAGGAGATCAGCGTCCGAGTTTTGGTTTCTCGGGACGCAAACCAACTCTGCCTGCTTGAACAGCCCGAGCAATTCCCGGACCGCATCTCGGTACTTCGTCATCCTTTCTTCCTTCGCTTCGAATTCACCCTTAACCTGGGAAACGACCAACCGAGAGTCACATTTGACCGTTATCCATTCTGCCCCCATGGCGGCCGCTAGCCGCAGTCCGGACAATAGGGCCTCGTACTCCACCTCATTGTTGGAGACTTTGAAAAGATAACGGTAGGCATAGTAGGCCCGGAATCCCTCAGGGGAGATGAGGACGATTCCGCCCCCACATCCTTTTGCTCCGGCCGACCCGTCTGTTGCTAAGGTCCACCACTGCTCATTACTCTCCTGTTGTTTCTCTGTCACCTCTCGGGCTGTGCACTCCACGATGAAATCGGCCAAAGCTTGGCCCTTGATGGACGTCCGAGGCTGGAAGTCGACCTCGTACTGACTGAGGAGCATTGACCACTTCACCACTCGCGCTGTGCCAGGCGCCCTGAGAGCCGCACCTAGAGGTTGTTCTGATAGGATTCGGATTGGATGCGCCTGGAAATAGTGTGTCAACTTCTTTGCGGTGATGTAAGCAGCATAGATCGTCTTCTCGAGCGGGGTGTACCGGAGCTCGGCATTCTGGAGGGTTTTGCTTACATAATACACAGGACGTTGAACGCCTTCCTCCTCGCGAACCAGCACGGAGCTGATCGCGCCTTGGGAAACCCCAAGGTACAGGATCAATGTCTCCCCCCTCTCCGGTTTGCTGAGCAGAGGCTCGGAAAGAAGGTATTTCTTCAAGTCTTCGAAGGCTCGCTGGCACTCATCAGTCCAGACGAAACCATTTTGCTTCTTTAGGACCTGGAAGAAAGGTAATGATTTCTCAGCGGACTTTGACATGAAGCGCCCGAGGGCTGCTAGCCGACCGGTGAGAATCTGGACTTCTTTCACCGATCTCGGGGGCTCCATGTCAAGTATCGCCCTCACCTTCTCGGGATTTGGCTCAATCCCTCTTCGTGTGACCATGTATCCCAGGAACGTGCCTCCCTAGACAGCAAAGGTACACTTCTTTGGGTTCAGGCGCAGTCGCACTGCCTTCATGATCCCGAAAATCTCTGCCAAGTCATCTGCGTGGTCGGCCGCCCGGGTGCTCTTGACGATCATATCGTCGACGTATGCTTCCATGTTCCTTCCGAGCACCTTCCGGAATACTTTGGCCACCATCCTCGTGTACGTTGCCCCGGAATTCTTTAGCCCGATGGCCATGACAAGATAGCAAAAAATTCCCTCCGGGGTAACGAACGAGGTCTTCTCCGCGTCATCCTCATGCATAAAAATCTGGTGGTATCCTCGAAAGGCGTCCATGAAGCTAAGGATCTCACACCCGGCCGTCCCATCAACTAGTTGGTCGATGTTAGGTAACGGGAATGGATCCATTGGACACACCTTGTTGAGGTCGGTGTAGTCGACGCACATCCTCCAGGTCGGTGGCTTCGGGGCCAGGACCACGTTCGCCAGCCACACCGGGTATAGGACTTCCCGAATGTGTCCGATACTCAGGAGCATGCTGACCTCCTTCTTCACGAATTCCTTCCTCTCGATGGAGAGATGTCTTCTCTTCTGCTGCACGGGTTTCACCGATGGGTCGACCGCCAACCGGTGGACAGCGATGCTTCGGTCGAGGCCGGGCATGTCCTCCGGCCCCCACGCAAAGACAACGCTGAAGAGGATCAAGACTCGGATGATTTTTTCCCTCAAGCCGGCCGGGAGGCCGGTTCCAATCTTGACCTTCCGTTCTGGCTTCTCGGGGTCAACCTGAATTTCCTCCACTTCCGAGGTGGGTTCAGCACGGAGCTGGCCCTCCTCATACTTCATGGCCTTGTTGTTGATAGTATGGACTCTCAAGTCCTTCTGGCCGATTTGTTTGCAAGCTTTTAGGTAGCAGCTCCTAGCCATCCGCTGGTCTCCCTAGCAACTCCGACACCATTCGGAGTGGGGAACTTCATGCACAGGTGCTCCTGGGATATCACACACCTCAGGTCCTCCAGGGCCGGCCTCCCCATGATGATCTTATGCGGACAAGTTAGGCGTACGACTATGAATTCGACGTTTAACTTAGACACGCAGGGCTCGGAGCCCACCACCACAGGGAGGACTATGCTACCTTCCGACTCAATGGAGTCCCCGGTGAAGCCTGAGAGCGGGGTCCTCACCGGGATCAAGTCATTCCTGTCCAGGCCGAGCCCCTGGAAGGTATCATAGTACATGATGTTAACGGAGCTCCCATTATCTACCAGGACTCGGTGGACGATGGTGTTGTTGATCTCGATCTTGATCATCAAGGCATCCCTGTGCGGTGGCGGCATCGACGACAAATCTGCATCGGTGAAGAGGATGGGATCCCTCTTCACCCTCTTATCGGCAGGAGCTCTGGTTACTTCCCCAACGTACAAGGCTCGGGCCCATTGTTTCCGCTCTCCCGAGGTATCCCCTCCTTGGGGTCCCCCGAAGATGTATGAACATCGATGGTGTTTACGGGAGCCATCCCCTAGGTCGGCCTCATCATCCTCGGAAAGGGCGCCAAGCTCCCGCTTCTTGGCGGGTTGCTTCTCCTTTGATGTGGTAGCTTGGTCGGACCGCTGCCACGTCAGGCTCCTCTTCTGCGGAATGTTTCCTGGTTTGCCAACAAATTGGCCCAGGTACCCTTTTTGGATGAGTTCTTCAATTTGCCGTCGGAGAATGACGCAATCATCTGTATCATGCCCTGCTCTCCGGTGGAATCGACAATATTGGTCGAGGTTGCGCTTGGCTGTCACCACATCACACTCCTCCGGAAAGTCAACTAAGCCTTGCTCCTCCACGTAGTCGAAGACGGCCTCGATCGGTTGAGCAAGTGGAGTCAATTGTTTGACGGGCAGGAGCGGTCCGCTCGGGACGTCCGCCCTGCCCTTGCCTTTGCTCTTGTTACCTTTGTACTTGTTTTTGTTGCCAGCCTTGCCGTCAGCTTTCTCGGCACCAGAACCAGCTTCCTTCTTCTTCTCCTCCTTTGCGCCTTCTTCCTCATCTCTCCTCCTCTGCACGGCATCTTCCGCCTCGGCCTGGCGATCAGCGCGGCCGAGCGCCTCCTCGTACGAGGCAGGGGGACTTCTAACGAAATCTTTGTAAAGCTCGCTAGACCGGATAGAGTTTGTGAGCATTGCCACCCCAGTCCTGTCATCAAGGCCCTGAACCTTGACTGACTCGGCCCTCCACCTCGCTAAGAAGGCGGACAATGATTCCTTCTTCCCCTGTTTTAGGCCGAACAGGTGGCTGAAGTTCTTTTTGACGTCTCGAGAGCTAGCGAACCTCAAGAGAAAGCGTTGAGCCAGCTCACGAAAGTTCATAATACTCCCGTCGGGCAGAGAATCATACCATTCACGAGCCGGGCCATCCAAGGTGGCAGAGAAACCGCGACACCGGATGGCGTCCTCGTACCCCATCATCACCATGTAGGAAAGGTATCGCGACACATGATGTTGGGGGTCAGAAATGCCCTTGTATGTTTCGATGGTGCAAGGCTTGTAGCCCCTTGGCAACGGCGCATCCATGATCGCCCGGGTGAAAGGTTCGGGTATCCGGAGGTCGGCCGTGTAGGGCTCCCCCCCGACGACCCTTCTCCTCAATTCGTCAAGGCGTTGTCGTAGATCTTCCACCTCGGCCGGCGGTGGGTTCCCTCGGACAGCCCTAGCACGGGGCTGGGCATGTCCAGCAGCACCTCCAAGTCGCCTGTGTGCATGAGGTCGGGTCCCCACGTTTTGCCTTTCCATGGAGCCAGTCCGGCTGCTCGCTCGGTGAGAGCGGCGAGAGGACTCGCCTCCTTCCATCTGCATTGAGCGCCCCTGCTGGGCGCCCCTCCCCGCCTGCTGATGGGGTCGGCTAAGCTGCTGGGAGACTTCCTCCCTCCTGTTTTGGTCGGATCCAGAACGTCGCTCGTCACGCCGCCTGGAGGACACCTCCACATCTGCCGGCGTCTGTTGACGGGCAGGCTCATCCACGTTTCCGCCAGACACCATCTGTTGGAAACCTTGAGTCAAGGCCCCCAGAACCCGAGTCGCCTCCTGTAAGGCTTCCACCCCAGCATTGAGTCGAACCGGGTCCATGCGCGGAGCATGACGTCGGCCTCCCCCCCGCCGGCTGCGGGCCGAGCGCTCACCTTGGGTGTGGTTGAGCATCGCCCTCAGGTCGCCGTGGCCTGACAATCGGTTCCGAAGGTCGCCTTGGGGCGCCGCCCCCCTGCCCTGTCCATGGTTGTCGAGGGCACGCTGGCGGCCTGACTCGGTGGATTCCTCGGTGTGGACTGAGACATGGTCACGTCGAGACGAGATTCCGGCCATCTTTCTGTGCGATTCCTGCTCAAGTGATTGTGAGAGACAATTTTCAGCTCTCAATGAAAGCACCAATGTTGGTCCAAAATAGGACGCTCGTAGGCTTTTAGGAAAGCTACGTAAGAACACTCAAGCAGAAATTAGGAAAGTAATACGAATAAGGAAAGTAGCTAGGGAGTTTCAGAGCCAGAAATAGCATGTCTATTATTTGAATCGGACTTGCCTTTTATAGGCGATTACAAATGGTAACTGCCGAATAATGATGACTAAATTAATTACAATATTAATACGGAATTAAATACATGATTAATGGTGCATTGATTGTTGGCTGTTACGCTTCTTGGCTGGCTGGCTGGCGGGTCGGCCTGGCTGGCGGTTCGGACGCTTGAGCTTCTCGGGCGGCAGGCTTCCGTCGGGCTGGAAGGCAGGCTCCTAGCTAGGCCGCAAGGCAGGCTTCCGGTCGGCCGGCAGGCAGGCCGTCTTGGGCTTCCACTCCCTAATGGGCCCGGTTGGTTGGGTCGACTTGACATCTGGATCGCTGGGTCCACTAGCTGGGCTTGCCTGACGAGACGACAGTCCTGGGCTTGGGCCTGCTTATCCAAGTTTGGGGCCAAGTCTGATTAGGCGTTGGGCCTAGTCCTATAATCCCATCAGAACTAATTAAAATCTTCAATCCTTCTTTATTCTTGACCCTTAATATGACAACGTATAATTGGCTGTGTGTGAAGACATTTTTTTCAAGATATAGAATATTTGTTACTTGGACTGAAATTTGCTAGTCTGATTTGGTGTAGTCTGTTTAAGTCTGGTCTGGTATGATCTAGTAAATGACTGACCATTGTGTATTTTATAATTATGGAAGTCTAATACTCTAATCCGGTCTAATCTGTTTAAGTCTTGTCTGTTTAAGTTTGGTATAATCTGGTTTGGGACAAAAAACAGTCCAAGTAAAAACATTCATAGTCTGAGATAAAGACGGATTGGCTCTTGTTGATGCACATCGCAAAACATACCCTATCTAGGAATTGCTTCCTCTGAAAACTAAAAGAGAGTGTTACGTCACATGAATATGATCTTTGTCTCTAGCACATGTTCTTTGAGCTTAGTGAAAATCAATCCGGTTCCATTAACATAATCCCCACGATGATTTATATTTCTCAAGAGCATAATGGGAGCACCAACCTTTATATGCAATTTGTGATTAGGCAACTCCGAGATTAAGACACTATTAAGAAATTCAGGTGTATACATGTCAATCTCACGACACAACCCAACATCTGAACTAATAATAATATATGAGTTGAGGTATGTGACTTGGTCATCATGAATCCAATATACCATGTAGTCATTTATTTGGGGAATCACGTCTAAAGTAATTGTAAGTATTTCTCTTTCAACCTGTAGGTAAGCTGGATCCATGAGGCGTTCTTGCAAATTAGGA
The DNA here is from genome assembly GCA_945859915.1 of Cuscuta epithymum. NCBI lineage: Eukaryota > Viridiplantae > Streptophyta > Magnoliopsida > Solanales > Convolvulaceae > Cuscuta > Cuscuta epithymum. The sequence continues at coordinate 4,986,382 of CAMAPF010000938.1, forward strand.
TAAGTTATATTAATGATAGCTGCTATTTAGTTATCTTCTGCCTTGATAAGAAATTTATTCGGGGTTTCCACTTCAAAAAGTCCATCTACTTGTTGTATATCACTGTCCTCCACCTCTAAAATCCATGAACCAAACTTTTCAATGTCACTCTTTTCATCAGAAGTAGTTGAAAGAAATCTTATATCCTTCATGAGAGAGTGAAGCACAATTACTCCAAAGATAAGAAGAGTTTATGATTGTCATCACAACGTCGGCTCTTTCCCTCTTTGGAATGACCAGCAAAAGTTGCTTGAAATCTCCTCCAAGAAAAAAATATTTCCTCCGAATAACCAATTTTCATTATTTGGAAAACAAAAACTCATAATGTCTTTCAAAGTGTTATCTAAAGCTTTAAAACAATGTATGTGCATCATTGACGTTTCCTCCCATATAATTAGGGATGTGGATTGGAGGAGCTTTGTCTTGGGACTTCCTTGATATATATAACAACTGAATTTTCAGCGGTCTACAGTGGGATAGAAAATATGGAATGTAATGTCCTACCTCAAGGCAATAGTAACGAACATATTCCACTAGACACAACTACAAGAACAATAATATTTTCTTCACTCCTAATAGACGTTGCCGTAGTATTCCACATAAATGTTTTTCTGGTTCCACTGTAGTCGTAGACAGAGAAAAACCTTATATAAAAGAGGATGTATGATTTACTATGTGACAAACTGTCAAACTGTAGATATATTGAAATTTATATATTTATTTTCAATTTAACCATGTCCATACTAAGTCGTTTGAAAATTCAAAATTACATTTAACTCTGGTATTTCCACGCACAACATTAACGATGTTCATGTAAATACAATTTTTCTCATATGTTAACTAGTCAATGAGATGTGGTAGCTGCCGTGCTAAGTCTTCTCTGTCATATTCTATCTCTTCATTCATAAGTGCATTTTCATCATAACCTCCCCGTTACAGTTTATCGCGTCATGCAATTCTGCATCTTGGAGAGAATCAGGGAGTTCAATTGAGATTACCTTATCAGTGTCATCAACACCTCTCAAATTGCACTCGGAATGCAGAATCAGGACGATGTGGGCATGCGAGAAGCCTTTTTTTAAAATTCAATAGCGTAAATAACCGCAAAATCAATGAAGGAAATTAGTATGTAATTATATTTATATTTATTTAAAACCAACACATCATTATAGATAACTTAAGTGCTTGAAGTTCTCCGAATAGTTTTATCTCTCTGAGTTCTTCTAGGAGACGGTTGAACTTGATCTTTAAGATTATGGCAACGATATGAGACATGTCTTCAAATTTGAAGTCTATAAAATAATTGTAAATTAAACAATTATTTTATCTAAGTTGTAAATAATCATCAATAAATTATTTGTTATTTATGTTTATTTGATATTGTTATCTAATATCTATATATCTAATAATGGTGACTGACTTCCATGTTTATCTGATAAGGTAAACATATGGTTATCTAAAACTTAGCTGCCTAAGCCTACCTTTGTTATTTAAATCTGTCTCACTTGAGTTTAAATTACAAATAATTATTTTATCTAAATTGTAAAGTATTAATTAAATTATTTGTTATTTATGTTTATTTGATATTGCTATCAGACAAACCAATATCTATCTAATAACGGTGAATGACTACCATGTTTATCTGATAAGAAACGTAACATACAATTATAGACAATTATGGTGGTTTTATTATTTAAAGATCTCCCTCAATTCAATTTAAATTATAAACAATAATTGACAAAATCTAAAAATTATCAATTCTATGATTGAGGTCAATTGTAATTTAAGTGGAAATCAATTTCAATTGACACAACTCTACTTTATTACTACTATAGTAGAATTCGTTTCATAAAAGTATAAAATGTTTCTTGAACTATTTACCTATACATAACATGACCGTTAAAGAGTAGCAATTAGGTGGATCTTTAAAGTGGTCTCACAAGAAATATTTATTTTTAGGGAAAGTTCACTAAATAGGACTAAAAGAGTGTGAAAATTCTAAAATAGGACTATCATGTTTTTATTCCCAAAATAGGAGTAATTACTGCCAAGTTTGGAAAATACTGTCAGGTTTGAAGTTTGGTACTGCCAAAACATGACAGTAATTAGTCCTATTTTGGGAATAAAAACATGACAGACCTATTTTGGAATTTTCAAACTGTTTTAGTCCTCTTTCGGATAATATTCTCTTATTTTTATCGTAACTTATATCGTTGCATCTGGTTTCGGCATTCCTTCAATTTTGCAAGACTAATTTCCCTTTCTTTGTAATATTCTTTCAAGATCTACGAGAAAATTATTCTTGGAGCCCTCTATATTATGTTCTATGCCTGCGTTAACATAGAGTAGTTATTAAGACACATTGTGTACCCCTAGCAACAGGTGGAAAGGTTCGAGGATGCAGTTCATGGTTAAGATCAAAGGTCATGGACAAAACGTGGGGTTAGGGGCTGGATGAGACCTGGATCGGAGGCAAGGAGCAGAAGATGCTTCAGTACTGTTGGACCGTCCCCCTTCTGAACCGCCGCCATGGAGTGCAAGAGAGTTTAGGGTTTGGAAGCAGTATTTTAATTTTATGGTTTGCTTGCTATTTAATTCCCATGGTCAAACTGTTTTGTTTTACTTTTATTTTTTCCTTTGTTGTAAGACTCTTGCATTAGGTTTGGGGAATGAGAGGTCTACGGTAATCGTCATTGGCTTTATGTTGCCCAAATTAGGTCTAGCTAGTTATATTGCTTTGTCAATGGTGATTAACTCAGAGTCTCGGCCAAGGGCGGATGGTTACATGTGATCCTTTTGTTATCTTGTACCCCTGCTGAATGCTATTTTATTAATTTAAGCCCTCTCCCTTCAATCAAAAAACAAATTAAATTGGAATAGAATTAAAATTTGATTTAGGTACAACCATGGCTATTGTACTTGATAGTAATTTACTACAACCAATTCAATTATCAATGAGGATGATTAAAAGAATTTTCTATGAAAGCCGCTCAAAGAATTTGAGTTTTGTGCAGAAACTAGGACCAAATGAAATCATTATTCTTTAAGAGCAAGTTTGCACTTCAACTTTTTGAGCATATTTATTTTGGCCTTAATATACAATACCAGGTATTTGAATTTTGAATTACCAAAATTGGCAGTAGGGCTAAATTAATGTCAGTAATAATATAAACATCATCAATCTTTTAAAAGGGCAAATCTTTTGTTCAAGTAAATTGGATCAAGAAAACTTTTTTAATTACCTGTAATTAATATATAAATAAATCTGACCTTTCAAAACATGTGCAGACCACCGTATTATTATATTATATTATTATGGAGTATTCTTTAGTAATAATACAAACAACACTAAGGAAGGCAATCAATGACATACAGTTCACTGTCATTCCTTATCCAAATAAGGAAGGCAATCAATGACATACAGTTCACTGTCATTCCTTATCCAAATAAAAGTAACAGTCCATCGAAAAAATAAGCAGATTTAGTAAAATAAACAAATCTTGTAAGAAAAATAATATAGACAAACTAAAACATAGTAATAGTATAGGATGTACCGAAATGAAGAAAGAAGATATTAAATTTGAGATTCTAAATAATATGGAAATTAATTCTCTTGCCTTACATTGATAATGAGTAGAGTATATATACACAGTATGTAAGCCCTAGGTTACTTGGCCCATACAAGTCAGATTAGAGTTAAATACAAAGCTAATGACTAACTAATAACAAATACAAGCCCATATCGGTTTAACACCCCCCCTCAAGTTGGAGCATGCAGATCACAAATGCCCAACTTGCGAAGAAGATAAAGAAATTGATTCTTCCCAAGAGCCTTGGTAAAAATATCCGTGAGCTGATCGTGTGTAGAAACATGATGAGTAGTGAGCAACCCATCTTGCAAAGCGTCACGAACGTAGTGACAATCAACTTCAATATGTTTTGTCCGTTCATGGAATACTGGGTTTTGTGCAATATGAATAGCAAACTTGCTATCACACATAAGGGTCATGGGCCGAGAATGAACAACACCGAGACTAAGAAGAAGACCCTTAAGCCATTTGAGTTCTGCGGTAATAGATGCCATGGAACGGTATTCTGCTTCAGCAAAGGATTGAGGCACATTGTGTTGTTTCTTGGTCTTCCAAGAGATAGGCGAGCTACCAAGAAAAATGACCCATCCGGAGAGAGAGCGTTGAGTAAGAGGGCAGCTAGCCCAGTTTGAGTCACACCATATCCAGAAAGAAGTAAATCACACGATGAAGAAAGAAGGATGCCCTGTCCAGGACAACCCTTAAGATACCGAACCACACGAAGGGCCGCATGCCAATGCTCTTGGCGTGGTGCCTGCATAAATTGTGAGAGAATATGAACAGCGTAGGCGACATCATGACAAGTAAAAGAGAGGTAAATCAGCCGCCTGTCTAGCCTCTTGTATGGCTTTGCATCGGCCAAAAATTCTCCACTAGCAAGAGCTAGACCGTGATGTTGTTCCATAGGGAATGAGGCTGGTTTAGCACCAAGAAGTCCAGCCTCCGATATGATATCCAATATGTACTTTCGTTGGCACAAATAAATGCCCTCAGCACTGTGTGCAACTTCAACACCAAGAAAGTACTTGAGGAGTCCCAAGTCCTTCATATGAAAACAAATATGCAGATAATGTTTAAATGCAGTGATAACATCTGAGTTATTTCCTGTAATGATCAAATCATCCACATAGACAAGAACATGCAAGCTAACGTTATCTCGGCACCAAGTAAATAGAGAATAATTGGAGTAAGACTCTGATACCATATTAAATTTGAGATTCTAAATAATATGGAAATTAATTCCCTTGCCTTACATCGATAATGAGTAGAGTATATATACACATTATGTAAGCCCTAGGTTACTTGGCCCATACAAGTCAGATTAGAGCTAAATACAAAGCTAATGGCTAACTAATAACAAATACAAGCCCATATCGGTTTAACAGAAGAGGTTTGAGATCTTTTGATTATCACTCGGTAGCCGTAGCAATGGTCGGATCAGAAAATGGCAACATCGGGCAAAAAAATCAACTCATTTCACGTTGTAAAAGGAGATAGGGTTGGATTTACAGAGATGATCGTCATCTTAATAGGTTGAGTGTAGCATGCATGGAGAAGAATATAATGATGAGAATCTGAATGAAACCTGTCCTAGAGGCAAAAGGTTGAAGAATCGATGATAGTTAAAGGATAAGACCGAAGGTTAAAGGTGTTTATATAGGACGAGTTAGGTTTGAATTGTTGGGTAGCTTTTAATTTAAATTGTTGGGTTGGGTCATATTTAAAATGGGTCTTATAAAATGGGGTGCATCTGAATTAAGCATATTCATTGGCATGTAGATAGTTGTTATTGTTATTATACGAGTAATTTTTTTCGAGTTAGTTAAAATTTATGTTTATGTTTTTGAAATTATGAATTTAGTGAGATTATAACATCCATAATTTAAAATGTCATCATTATTATTGTTATTAGTATCAAAATTATTATTACGATATTATTATTCGAGAACTTATCTCATCAGCCCGAACTAACGGGGAGGCCCGTCTGGCCAAGCCCGTGTCATGTGTTTTCCCTATTAATTTTTTTGATAAAATTTTGTGAACATGTTCTTTATGAATTGTATATTATCTACATAAAACTTTGTGGAGGTAAACTACACATCATGAAGAGCATGTTAATAAAATTTGTCCCGAAAGACGCTAAAACGGGCTAATTGTACAGGACATCGACTCAAGCGCAGTCATAACACTCCTCATTATTATTGTGTATTACAGAGTATATGGTTATTACTTATAATAATGTTAGAATGTGTGAAATTGTAATTTAGTAATACTATTGTTGCTATTATAATTATTATAGTTAGTATCACTGTTGAGTTTGATTAATTATTAGGATATAAGAATTTAAAACAATTAAAAGGCTGACCATAATTATTATAGTTAGTATCACTATTGAGGTTGATTATATTAATGGATACATTACATCTTTGAATGTTAAGGAAGAGTCACAGACATATTTAAGTTCAAATAACATTTGCAAGTCAGACTCAAATGTAGCTTTATTGGCTAAGCTGCACACTCCAGAATTTCTCAATAAAATACGTGCGTCAGGAGTTCCAAACTACAGGTTAATCCTAATGGTTGATACTCCAGTAATGCCTTTATGAAATATTGATCCTTCAATGAGACTTTGCAAGAAAGAGTTTCAGATGAGTGGATCGTAACATTTGTTTATTTCTACTCATGTTTTAAAACATATTGTACTTACTACCAATGCATGAGTCCCAACTATCATTTCCTTCACTATAGTTTATTATGTATATTACGTCATTACTTTTGCATACATTTATACACGAATTAATAACTTAATAATATTAACATAGAAAGAGATATAACTATTACATTATGTATTATGTATATTACATCATTCCAAAACATACTTACTACCTATCTTTGAGTTTTCACTATCGAATCTTTAATTATAGGGAAAACTGTCAAATAAGTCCTCGAACTTTCATAAAAAAGTCAATTAAGTCCTTCTATAGGAGACTCTGTCCGGTCATCGCGATTTGGGACGGTTCCTGGTGGAATTTTTTGATGAAATTTTTTGAGCATCTTATTCACCAAGTCTAGTTTACTCATACCAAATTTCAGCTAAAAATTTAATCGGGAGCGCATTCAAATTAATTCGAGAACGCAAAAATGCGTAGTTATCTTCAAGAATTAATTTGAATGTGTTCCCAATTGAATTTTTAGCTGAAATTTGGTATGAGTAAACTAGACTTGGTGAATAAGATGCTAAAAAAATTTCATCAAAAAATTCCACTGGGAACTGCACCAAATCGCGACGGCCGGACAGAACCTCCTATAGAAGGACTTAATTGACTTTTTTATGAAAGTTCGAGGACCTATTTGACAGTTTTCCCTTAATTATAATTTATTCTGCATGTTACGTCTCTGACAATTTGCATTCATTTCACATGACCAAGTTATATTTCCAAATAATATGATATCACTATTACATTTTAATATCCCGCGCATCGCGCGGGTGAGAATCTAGTCATTACCAACAATGGAAGAAGTGTTGGGGTGTGAAGTGACCCGTACACTCTTACTTTTAGGAGCAGTAACAGTCGGAAGATTTGATCTTAGAAAAGTTAAGTTAGGCTATGTTCAATACTCAACCCCATCACTACGTGTGAATGGCTCCCTCGTCCTAGCCACCTAAGTCAAGACCTTTAGTAGATAGTTTTCACTTGATACTTAGCAAGATAAATTTTTTTAATCAACCCATTAGCGGCCCATTGTTGTATCAAGTCCCCCAGACCCAAGACCGAGGAGCTCAACCCACATTATTTTCTTTATAAATATTTCTCCTGGTGTAGTCGTAGGAGGTTGGAAAATATTGAATACAAATGACTTTCTCTCTTTAGCTCTCACTTTTCTCTCAATCTATACTATCAAATATTACATTGTAAATATTTGTTTGATTAAGTGTACTTTTTGTAGTTACCAAATAAACAAATGTCAAGGAAAATTGAAAAATAGGAAAGAGTGAATTGAGTGCATCAAATTGTATGAGGTGGAGTAAAAAATACATTATATTGCATCTGATATCTCTAAGTACATCCCAAACTCGGGTTTTTAATGTTAATTGAGTACAACCGGTATATTAACACGTTAATTCGTCTGGGTTGGCTAACAGAATGCTAACAGGTTGACTTTTTGAAGGTCGACGCCACCCCTGGACCCCTTGGTCGACGTTGGTCCCCGCATGTCAACTTCCCCTTGGTCGTCGACCTCCGAAGGTCAACTTTCCGTTTTTGGTCGACTTCATGAAAGTCGACGTGTTACCGATTACCCCTTCTTACTTAGTTTCTGTTAGCAAATTCAGTCATATTTACGTGTTAGGATGTTTTTACTTGGACTGTAATTTGCTAGTCTGGTCTGGTCTGATCTGGTCTGGTCTGAACTGGTCTGGTCTGGTCTGGTAAGGTCTGATTTCTTTGTATTTTTATAACTATCCAAGTCTGGTCTGGTCTGGTCTGAACTGGTCTGGTCTGGTCTGGGGCAAATTACAGTCCAAGTAAAAACATCCTTAATCTAACGAGTGTACTCAATTAATATTAAAAAACCAACTTTATTTAGTTATTACAAGTGTCAAATGTAACATACTCCTTACCTCGATTGAAAAAGTACTTGGGCATTTTAGTTTAACCAACTGTTTATACATGTAAAAAAAAACTGTTTATACTACGTACATGTAAACTTCATCCCCTCACTCTACTCAGTTTATAATCCTCAGGCTCGCATGTAACTGACGCTCTGGCGGGCGGCATTAAATTCATCGCTGTTACGTGCTCTCATTCCCATCTAAATAAACAAGCACCGGACTGTGTCGCGACCTCAGATCGGATCCTTTTCCAGACTCATTTTCAGGTACTTCCCCCCATCCCTCCCTTCAAGATTCTCTCGTAATGTCATTTCTCAGTTCTTAGAGATCCACATCATTCCATACACTTGAATGTTTGAGTAGATGTAACTCATGTTTGTTCTCTAGCTTTGGCCGGTGTAGAAATGTGCACACAAAAATCATCTAAACGAGTGTTCCTTCGAAGTGATCGCTGGCTATTAGGGTTTCAGCAATTAATTTAGATTTGTTGATATTCGATCGTCTGAATATCTATGCTGGTCTTACCATCTACTCCTTATATCTTTGTGCCTCTCAATCCTCACCCGTGGTCTGACCTTCAGACCTTGCTCCCCTATCATGACCAAACGAAAACATACTAAAGGCACACGAGCAAATTTAGGGGTGTAGAAACTTTTGAAGCAAGGAGTTAAATGCATCATTTTCGTATGTGACTGACCTCAACTCCAGGCAGTGAGGCAGGTGAAAAAATAACAATCAGACCAGGGATTAAAAAGAGGAGAGTTTTCAATTAGATTGAATTATTGGAAAGATATAGGATGCTCTGTGTTTGTGGTTTACTCTAAAAGGATAAAGTAAATATCAGAATCTCATATGGTAACACACTAACACTAATTGTTGTAAAAGTTTGGACATGTGGAAAGTCCCTGCCTGAAGTCCTGAACTGCGGCTGAGGAAAACCAAAAGAATCTACAATGTCACTTCTTTTCTTTAACCCTGCAATGCATTTCCATTCTCATCAATCTTTACAATGAGTCAAAAGTACAACTGGTATTTTTCATTTTCTAGGTCTAACTTACACACTGTGTTTGTGTGTCGCTGTAGTGGATCAATGATGAATGGTTTTAGCCGTAGTTGTCATGGTGTATGGCGACGCTCATGGCGCCTAGACATTTGTCCTTGGCGATGTCACATTTATAATATGAACTAAAAATATGAACTATCAGACATCATAAACTATAATTTAACCACCCAAAAATATGAACAAAGGTTGAATACCACATTCTAACTAAAACATGTGAAGCTGAAATAGTTTAAAGTAGCTCACTAGATCCAAAAATAACTTTATTTCCAAAATTAGTTTCAGGTCTTCCAAAATATGTCAACATGTTTGTGTTTGATGATTATGATATAACCATCATCCATTATCACCCTCATCATCATCTGGATCTGTATCTGATAACAGCGGAACGTCATCCCCACTCGTTCCACTCTCAGAAAGATCTTCAATCTCATTTTTGTTATCAATTAATTTAGCTGGTGTTTATTTACTTCTTATTGGGGCTTTTATTAATATTTTGGGCTGATTGATTAATTAGTTAATTAGTAATCATAGCCATGTTAACGGCTGGTTGGTTAATTAATGATCAGGGCCAGAACACAAAAGTAACTGAATGAACAAATTAAATATGTTTAAAAATAGCACACATGGCGTGGTGATGGCCCCAATATGGCTCTGCCATGTGTTCACTCGTTGCCAGGAAGGTTTTTGTGGCGAGTGGTCTCCATATCAACATATGGCACATATGGTGCGCCGTGCGCGCCATATTGCCCTATTGACAACTATGGTCTTAGCACTCCGGCTCATGATTGGTTTTGGCAGATACTATGATATAATGTGGAAAAGTATTTCAAAGTAAGGCATTTTTTTGTTTTCTAGGTCTAATTCATGCACTGTGTGTCGCTGTAGTGGATCATTGACGAAATCCAGAAATTGAATCAGTTAGTTCTTATAGTTGCCTTATATAGGCTCAATAAATAAATTTCTGAAGCATGGGCGGTCCTGTCCATTTCTGGGCCTATGGGAGATACACTACATTGGGCTTATATTCAAGACAAACCATAAACCATACTTATTCAAAGTAAGAATTATAATAAAACTATCTAATAAAGGTCATCAAATAAAGGCGAAAATCACCTTTTTATTACTTAAATTACATATTTGGGTAAAAGTAACAACACAAGTATCACATAACAAGAAAAAGACATTACTTAAAACGTTTCTCGCAGAAGAATGTGAAGTAAGATTATCAATATTCGCTTCATATATAGTCAACCTTTTTCTAATAATAAAAATTACAAATATTAAAGGAATATAAAATTGCATAATAGCACACAAATATCAATTTAAAAAGACAATAAATATGCCACATATAATAACACTAAAACTAATGTACTTACTCTGTTCGGTTTTAAATGCAACATCCAAGATGGCACGGGAATTAAGAAACTTAGACAGTGTTGTTTTCCCCATTTTACCCTCAAGTGCTATTATTGTTGCACCACGTATTGTCAGGCTACCTAGAACATTTTTCTTTCTGTAAGAGTCTATTGACGGACTTTAGTGTTCCTTCCCTTTCATATCTTCCGGCCAAATGAGCTACAAGTGTATAATAAAGCTCTCCACACACAAAATCTGATGGTGGTTTATCAACAAAGTCGGGTTCCTACTTAATCGACTATAAGGATTTTCTCATCTTAGATTCTCTTTGATATAGCCCTGCTGATTTCTCTTAAAGTGGCTGTCGAGTATCTGGAAGAACTTAATTGGCGTTGTGGCGTTGCCTCTAGTCCGATCATGAAAGGAAGCTGCTGGTGTCGGAGCAAACAAATTTGCATCTTCATTGTTGTTGATTAATCTTTATATACCGCTTATAAACAAAACGAAAATCATACTCCGTATTTCTAAAAAGGAAGAAGATGTGGAGTGGAAAGAAATTAAAGAAGGAAATGATAGTTCTTAACATCACATGGAAGAACAAGAAGGATGTTTTACACTGAATGTAGCCCACAAGAGAAAAGTGGAAGAAGATGAGAAAGATAACAGGTTACTGAGGGCGTGGCTTACGATAAAATCATTTGTTAGGTGAGAAGATCAATTTGGGTGGATTTCGATTGATATTAAACGGCTGTGAGGAGGGGTCTTGGAGTCATTTTGGCTATTTTTTCTTACCAAAAACAGAGTGTTGCAATTAATTTGAAACTGGTGAAAAAGGAAAGTTGCATTTATCAAAGAACGGAAGAAGTATAATCTTTTTTAATCTTGGCTCCGTCTAAGACTTTTTACTTATGTTCTAAAGTTTTCACATTGTCAATAAAAATTAAATGTTAGGCCTAATTAATTGCACATAAAAATAAAAAAGAAGCCTACCCACAGTATATATAAAGTAAAACTTTAGGGCCTCATTATTTTTCTATCTTTTTGGTCCTAGGGTGGTGGCCCCTATTGCCCCCCCCCACTCAGGACCGTCCCTGACCATATTCATCACTGGAGAAGAGTCTCATCCTTCATCACAGAAACCCAAGAGACTTCCTTGTGAAACTCTTATTTAACTGAACTTGGAATTGAACAATTTTACCATATGAAGTTACACCCCTTTTATACAATTCAGAACTCGTAAAAACTTGATGAACATGTATATTGAGTCCCAATTGATTATGATATTTCTATAAGAAACATAAATAAAATAGAATAGTGATATGATTCTATAAACATTAAACTATGGTAACAGTACTCATAGGAAACTGATACTAATATCAGTGTTCTATAATACTTCCTCCGTTCTTTTTTAGTTGCAACAGTCAACCTTGGCACATTTGACAACGCACACATTTGACCGTAAGTATATCTTAATCTCTATTAATAAAAAAAATATTAAAAATCAGATTTTGAGAATTTGTAATGAGATGAATGGAAAAAGATTTTTTTAAAAAATAATTTTTATAAAATAATAGTATAAAATGTAGTCAAAGTAGATCATGTGAACAATGCAAAAAGTCAACATGTTGCGATTAAAAAAACGGAGTATAGTACATACTACTAATGTGAATTTGACTCCACTTTTCCCCACATCCTGTATCACACATGTTCTTCGATTACATTCTTGAAGCTGGAGTTTTTTTTTTGAGTTTCCATGCACCGAGTTGCTAAATAATGGATATGGATCTCTGTCATAGCAATGGCTTTGTTGAAAGAGGCATGGTGTAATTATTTAATTAAGGGTGAGGTTTTGTAGGGATTGCATTATCTTGGTTCTTATTACCTTGATTCCTATCTGGTTTCATTGATTGATAATATGCGTTGGGTACCCTGGAGGTGTTGGGATTAGGTTTTTGAATGAAGAGCATTAGAGCAGTAAAAAGTTTTGTTTCGACTCATTGATGTGGTCTTGGGTGTGTTTGATTATGGTGGACAGGGAGGAGGCAGGCAGCAGCTGGTGTGGTGAGGTTGTTTTTGCAGTGTCATTATAGGTGGTTAGTTTTGAAAGTTTCCAATGTCTGATATCCGAAGTCGAAGCAGAAGCCCTAGGGATCGTAGATTCCGTACTCAACGGTATTCTTACCGTGATGCACCATATAGGCGAGAATCACATCTGGGTTTCAGGTTCTTTGGTTTTAATGACATGAAAGTGTTGCTTTACAATTTTTTTAAATTTGTATTCCAAGAAGGTTACTCATACAAAGAAGACCTAGATCACCAGCTGTGAAACTAAGTACTCTTGAATTTTGTCATTTATTTGGTTTATGTACATTGGTGTATAAACTTTTTATCCGGTAAAAAGGTAATTCTGAATGTGAATCAAATGCTATTCCTTTATGTCAATTCCATGTTTCCTTATTCTTCTTGCAAAATAATAGTTACTGTTTCTCCTTTACAGCCAGAACAGTCTGTGCAAGAATTGCAAAAGGCCAGGTCATTTTGCTAGAGAGTGCACTAATGTGGGAATATGTCATAACTGTGGCCTTCCAGGGTATGTATCTTCGTTTAGTGTTTCTATTAACTACGCATATGAATTACTTACAAGACCACATGCAGTTGTCGCTCATTTCTCATATATTTACTTCATAGCACCATACGCGCATATTCAAAATTTATTTGAATGTCTAGACTAATAATATATGTTGCGGCTAGATTCATTTCTCCCTCTGTCCTAATAAAAAAGAGTCTTGTTTGGTCAAGGTACAACTTCTAAAATTGTGCAAAGGTAAAACTATTAAAAGTATACTTATTAACTAGTTTGAATACGATTTTGGCAGACTATTGGGAAACTTTTAAAATTGTGAAAAGGTAAAACTATTAAAAGTATTCTTATTAACTAGTTTGAATACAATTTTGGCAGACTATTGGCTTCATTTGGCAGCTAGAATAATCAGAATAAGTAGCTTTTGACTTGCTAAATAGGCTGAAGTGGATACAAAATGCTTTTCCTATCAGAAAATTCAGCAGATTACGGCATTTTAGCCAAATAAGCACCAAATATGCCATTAGTGTTTTGATTAAATATGATTCCTTTTCTTTTTTGGGGAAAAAGAGGTTTTAAAACTGGACCATTTTTTGCTATTTGGTGGCCCGGAGGAGGGAGTATGAATTCATGTATTGAATCAATCTCGGACATATATCAACAGGCATATATCTTCAGAATGTTCAACAAATTCACTATGTTGGAATTGCCGAGAACCAGGACATATGGCTAGCAACTGTCCGAATGAAGGGATCTGCCACACATGCGGGAAAGCTGGGCATCGTGCAAAAGATTGCACTGCCCCACCAATGCAACCCGGTGATTTGAGGCTATGCAACAACTGCTACAAGCAAGGTCACTTTGCGGCCGACTGCACGAACGAGAAGGCTTGCAAGAACTGCAGGAAAACCGGTCACCTGGCCCGTGATTGTCCGAATGATCCCGTGTGCAACCTTTGCAATGTATCTGGCCATGTTGCCAGGGAGTGTAAAAAGGGTGGCATAATCGAAGACTGGGGCCGCGGACCAACTCGCGGTAGTGCCGGTGGTGGAGGGTATCGGGACATTGTTTGTCGAAACTGTGATCAGGTGGGCCATATGAGCCGGGATTGTGTCGACATAATGATCTGTCAAAACTGTGGGGGAAGAGGGCATTTGTCTGTGGTCTGCCCATCTGGAAGATTTGTGGAACCTCGCTTCCCCAGGAGGTACTAATTTGGTCAAAACTGTATCTCGGCTCCATAGTAAGTTAGGTGGTCATTAAAATCTTCTTAATCTTGGCTCATCATGAGTACTCTTTTTTAATCACAGATTTTTTTAAGGGATTGAGTCAAGCTTTGCTCAGAATCCAATACCATGAGGCTTTATTGTTAGTTATTATTCTGCTTGAAAATTTGCTGGTTCTATCAACAGATGAAGTTTTGATATCGGGGCTGAGTTTAGGGCGCAAACCTTTGAATTCTTTTATTTGATCATTATTATTTTGAAGGAATATGTTTGTTTTATGTTTTCTGGCAAAGCAAGAATCCATTAAATGCCAAAAAACTTGTTTGATCTAACACCAGCCCAATAGCGCAATAATAATGATAATAAATATAAGAATGTGGAATTACTGCTTTTGGAGTAATAGTAAAAACAAAAGAGTCCTCGTGTATGGGCATTAGACTTCATTGGTTATTCTGAAATTGCTGTTCTCACGTGGTGTCCTCTGTGAAGACTGTGATGCTATTGCCTCAACAAGACGACATGCCCCGTGATGAATAATCATAATATATTCCGTACTCCCCCTTCTGTGTGTGCGTGAATAATTGATCGCAATTGTCATAATCATTTACAAGGAAGCAAACAAAATCGATTCATGCTTTTATACTGTGTATTTGTTTGCGGTTCATTAAAAAAGGGCATGGATTTGTTCCTTCACAATTGGGTCTGAGCGATTTAACAGGACCGTAACGCATGTGGTTTGACCTATTGATATCAAGAACTTATCCACCGAGTTTACCCATGGCCCATGGGTTGAATCTGGCCCTATAACTCGTGTATTCCCACTTCCTCTCTCAAAAGTTTGTTAATTTATCTAATTCGCATAATTGTCTGTCCAAATGAAAGTTGGCATATTCACTTCTAAGAAGAAAATTGTGTTTTCATGTTTTTTATTTCTCTTCTAAATCATTTTACATCCATTTAACTTGGGCGCCATCATCAAACTTCTAAACTCCATACTCCACTCTTTCACATTTTCTACGGTTTCGTGTATATAATTTTTTTGTCTATACAATTTAACCTTTTTTTATGTGAAGACCTATTGGGGTAACTAAATGTGAATGTAGGGAGTAAAAATAATACTTCGTACATTCTACTTGGAAAACTGATTGAGATTATAGCGCGAATCAGTAAGGCACTCGATACAAATATGCCAATATGACAACAATGTGTATGGACGGGTCTAGGAATTGAAACTGGGTTGACCAAAAGAGTTATAATGTCAAATGAGAGTATAGAAGAGAGAAATGATAAATTTAACACTCCGTACTAAAAAGTCGAAAAAGTTTAGGTTGTGCTGCTCTTCAATATGCCCTCACATGTTCAAGGTAAATAAGAATTGTGAAAATGCTAAGAAAATGTTAATACTATCGTATGTTATAACACCCCACAAATAAGTGAGAGTACCTTACTCGCAATATTTTTAATTGGTCTAAGTTATTGCTTCATTATTTGTTTATATTTAAACTATTTCTTTACACCCTCCGTCTCACTTTTGATTTTGGGTTATCCCGAAATGAATGTTCATTTTTCTTTTTTGACAAAAAATATGTGGTTCAAATCATTTCATTTTACTCAAATCTCAATTACAACTTTTTACTTTTCAATCGCCACATGATTTTACAAAAACAACCACCTTATTAATAATTGCATTAAACTAAAACATGACATTCAATATGAGATAGAGGTAGTATATTTTTTTAAATGGCTAAAGGGTCAAATAGGCCCTTGAACTGACTTAAAGTGTTCAATTAGCCTCTTATATAGGAGGTTCTTCCCGACCGGCGCTAATTGGGGCGGTTCCCGGTGATTTTCCGAAATGTACTGCGCTGTTTAACTTCGCAGTTATCTTCAAAAAATAATTTGAATGCCTTCCCAGTTGAATTTTTAGTTGAAATTTGGTATGAGTAAACTAGATTTAATGAAGAAGATGCTCAAAAAATTTCATCAAAAAATTCCACCGGGAACCGCCCCCATTGACGACGACCGGGCAAAACCTCATATATAAGGGACTAATTGAACACTTTAAGTCAGTTCAAGGGCCTATTGGACCCTTTAGCCTTTTTAAATTGATCATGTGGGTGTTTGGTAAATGGCGTTTCAGCCGAAAAATGATGGTTTGACTACTTTTAGCATTTTCAAAAAGTGAAACAACTGTTTGGTAAATAGCGGTTCGACACTAGCGTTTTTGGACGAAAACGCTGGTAATAAAAGAGTTTTGGAATAACGTTTTAAAAAATGGCGTTTTCTACTAATTTTATGGCCAAACAGCTAAATTACCAAACGCCTTTTGACAACCCGCCAATTTATTCCGTTGGTCAAACCCGTTGACCGAATCCGCTATTGACAACCCGCTAACATAACCCGCTATCCATTTACCGCTAACTCTTGAATGTCAAACACACCTTATATGGAGAAGATTAGGTATATGTTCCATACAATTTGGAAAATAAATTTAAATACGTGTATATAAATTGGTCCAATATTCTCACAAAATCACCTACATTACCACTCCCATGATGGAAAGAGTTTGTTCCACGCAAAGATGAGGAGGGAAACGCTACAAAATTGGCGAAAAACTTAACGGACTCACCACCACCAGCCGTCGTGTGAGCGATTATATGCGCCCTTCGTCCCACATCCTCTCATGTCTCCTTTTCTCCCGTGAATCCTTTCATGTCTCCACATAAAAAGCATTTTTTCCCCTTAATTTATGTTTCTCTAATTATAGTTATATAATTATATACTGTATATATTTATATACATATTCGCACAATTCAGTCACACTTTTCCGCTTCGCTACCCATAACGGCCCAACCATAATGAAACGGACTGAATCTCTTCATTCTCTCATTCCTTTCGTTTTCACGATTCTGCTTCTCAATGGATTGCCGGCGACGGAATCGCACAATTACGCCGACGCATTGACGAAGTGCTTGCTGTTCTTCGAGGGCCAGCGTTCCGGCCGCTTGCCGCCGGAGCAGAGGATGACGTGGCGGGGGCATTCGGGGTTGGGAGATGGCAAGGCGGCCAACATGGACCTCACCGGCGGCTATTACGACGCCGGCGACAACATCAAGTTCGGATTCCCGATGGCATTCACCACCACAATGCTCGCCTGGAGTGTCATTGAATTCGGGCGGCACATGCCGCCGGCGGAGTTGGAGAATGCGTTGGTGGCTATTAAGTGGGCCACCGATTACCTTCTCAAAACTGTGTCTCAGCCCGACCGCATTTTTGTACAGGTACGTATTCCTTCCTCTGCCTTCGCACCTCGTAATTAATTGATTGATTAAATAATTAAGGTAAATTTCATTAAACTTTACCTTAATTATGGTAAATAGGAGTAAAAATAATATAAAAATTTCTGATTATATATGGATGTTTTTTATTTGGACGGTTTTCCTTAAATAAATCAGATCAAATCAAATCAAATTAATTAAGACCAAACATTTATCAAACTAAATCGATTCAGATCATACCAGGCTAGATTAAGAGCCCGTTTGGAACACGAAAATCGGCTGATTTGGCTGATTCTGCTAAAATTTATGAAGTTCTGGCTGAAGTGATTGCATTGGCTAATTCTGCTGATTTGAGAAAAAATTATTTCTAAAATATATTTTATTAATAAAATAAAGAACAAATTACATGTAAAAATGGCTAAATGGTCATCTACAGTAACTTTAGCCAATACATCCAGAAAAGTAACTTCAACCTTACTTTTTTTTATCACACAATTCAGCGCGCAAAAGAAAAAGTTACGTGTTTGGTGAAAAAGTTGGTCAATAAGCCTGATAAGCCAAAAAACAGTGTTGTCAAACGGCCTCTAAATCAGAAAAAATCAATTCAATAAAAAGTATCCAATTACTCCAATAATTGATATTTTTCAACCACTACAATAATTACTCCTTCCTTTTTAGGAGAAATAACGTACATTTATTTTTGAGTTTCATACTCCATATTATCTATGGTACCCAAAAGGTATCATCTCTTTGCTCACATGGACCAATCGGAATGTTGCAGTTGAATTTTTTAAATCTAAATTAAAAGTGATTTAATGATTTGGACCAATCATGTGAGTGATAGATACGGTACCCCGTTTTTTAAATGGGTACCGGAGTTGTTTCTCTATTTAGAGTATTTTTTTATCAATTAATGATACTACGTAGCATTTACTACGGGTTCAGCTCTTCTCCATTTCTTTCTCTCCATTTCCCCTCCATTTCTTTTTTACTTCCTATCTATCTCTACCTTTTTCTCTATCCTACTCACCAACCTACCCCACCCTTAAATTTCTCCTCTCTATCTCTTTCATAATGGAACTCTCCAGTCATGGAGAGGATCCAAATTCATTTACTACCCCAAACATATATAGGAATTATATCGAACAAGTATGCTTATCTTAGCAGCTCAACAACAAATAAGTCCTGAAAAGGTCATTAATTATTTAAAAAGGCGAGTTATTACAAACTAGAAACATAGAATATTCTATTATTACTAAGGATTATAATCGTAGCATCTATATGTCTATATAATTATATATATAGCATTAGGCATTAGCCATAATTAATAATTAGGAGATTGTAAACGTACGTGGGGACCCTGACGTTGATGATCAAAATTACGCATTCCTTCGTTGTTTTCCAAAATGATAAAGGCATAAAAAATTAATTTACAGGTTATTTCAACTAATAGGGAAAACAGCAAGATACAGCGCAACTTCTTAACTATGGTGCCGGGGTGGTTGTGAGTTTTTGTTTATGGTGAAAACTGAAAACTAACAACAATATTTTGGTAATCCCAAAAGTACATTTCAAATAGTCAACGATTGCGCAACTCCATTGATAATCAATATTCAATACCGACCATTAAATCATACGTGAGTTTCATACTTGATGAACATCAAATTAGCAAAACCAAGAGCAAAACCAAGTAGTTATTCTCATTAACATCAAATTACATAAGTTATTCATCTTAATGTTTAAATACTTTTAATTTTAAACCCTTTTATTATACTTTCATACAAGAAGAGTTATCTTTCCTTGCGGATACGAACCTTACTATGATATTAGTGTGAGTAGGAGATGGTATAGTTAGGATTTGACAAAATGTTTTATTTTGTATAATTTGTTTATTTAAAGTTGCATTTTTTTTATACATGCATCCGAAAATAGATTAAAGTTTGTATAAAACCAGGACTATTAACAACTACTACCTCCGTCCTTTTTTTATTGGGACGGAAGAGAGTGACATGAGTTTTAAGAAAAGTGGGCTTGTGTGGTTGATATTATTTGATAAAGTAAGAATAAAGTAAGAATAAAATAAGAATGATTTTGAGCCGCACAAACTTTACCAAATAAGGTATGAGACAATTAAATAGGGACATCCCAATATGATAAAACGGGACATTTAAAAGGGGACGGAGGAAGTATATTTCTAACATACTACGTATAATGTATTTAGTGAAGTTAATTAAAATATATCAACCTCCAAAATTTCTCTAAAGAGATTTAGGGTCAACCTAGCATATATGACTCGCTGCAAAGAAGTATGGTGGCGCGAGGAGGACTGCTGTCTTGAAATATGATATTTTTGGCTCCACATCAAGAGATTTATGAAATATGATATTTTGGGCTCCACACACACACACACACACATATATATAGAATTTTATTCATGTCCGGAATTCCGGACAGGAACCGCCGTCCGGACGGGGGCGTTTGGCCGCCTTCCTAATGACATTTTTTGATGAAAATTTTATGGCATGTTCTCCATCAAGTCTAGTTTATCCACAAAAAAATTCAGCCAAAAAATCAATCGGGAAGGTCGTCAAATGATTTTTGCAAGTTAACTGGTCCGGAATATGTGTATTTTCCGGACCAGTTAACTTGCAAAAATCATTTGACGACCTTCCCGAATGAGTTTTTGGCTGAAATTTTTTGTGGATAAACTAGACTTCATGAAGAACATGTCATAAAAATTTTATCGAAAAATTCCACCTGGAAGGCGGCCAAACGCCGCCGTCCGGACGGCGGTTCCGGTCAGGAATTCCTGACTGGAAGAGTACTATATATATATATATATATATATATATATATATATATATATATATATATATATATATATATATATATATATATATATATATATGAGTAATGATCCGGTCAGGAGTTCCTGACCGGAACCGCCGTCCGAACCAAGGCGTTTGGCCGCCTTCCCGGTGGCCTTTTTTGATGAAATTGTTATGACATGCTATCCATCAAGTCTAGTTTATCCACACAAAAATTCAGCCAAAAACTCAATCGGGAAGGTCGTCAAATGATTTTTGCAAGTTAACTGGTCCGGAATATGTTAACTTGCAAAAATCATTTGACGACCTTCCCGGTTGAGTTTTTGGCTGAATTTTTTTGTGGATAAACTAGACTTGATGGAGAACATGTCATAAAAATTTCATCAAAAAAAGCCACCGGGAAGGCGTCCAAACGCCTTGGTCCGGACGGCGGTTCCGGTCAGGAGCTCCTGACCTGAACATTTGTGTGTGTATACATATACATATACATATATATATATATATATATATATATATATATATATATATATATATATATATATATATATATATATATATATATATATATGCAGAAATGCTCAGGTCCCTCCGGAAGGACGGGAGCATCCGTCCGACTTTTACTGTTTGGGGCGGTTCCCGGTGGAGTTTTTCGATGAAATTTTTTGATCATGTTCCTCATCAAGTCTAGTTTGTCCATACCAAATTTCAGCTCAAACTTCGATCGGGAAGGCAGTCAAATAAATTCTTGAAACTTACTGTACTTTATATATGCGCAGAATGTGCAGTAAGCTTCAAGAATTTATTTGACTGCTTTCCCGGTCAAATTTTGAGCTGAAATTTGGTATGGACAAACTAGACTTGATCATGAACATGCTCCAAAAATTTCATCGAAAAATTCCATCGGGAACCACCCCAAACAGTGAAGTTCGGACGGCTGCTCCCGTCCCTCCGGCTGGACCTGAGCAGTCCTCTCTCTCTCTCTCTATATATATATATATATATATATATATATATATATATATATATATATATATATATATATATATATATATATATATATATATATATATATATATATACGGAAAAGATCCTGTCCAGCCGGAGGGACAGGATCCTCCGTCCGGCCGCCGCTGTTTAGGGCGGTTCCCGGTAGAGTTTTTTGATGAAATTTTTATGGAATGTTCCTCATCAAGTCTAGTTTATCCACAAAAAAGCTAAAAATTCGATCGGGAAGGCAGTGAAATAATTTTTTGAAACATAACTGCGTTTTATATGTTTAAGTTGGAGCAGTTATCTTCAAAAAATTATTTGACTGCCTTCCCGATCGAGTTTTTAGCTGAATTTTTGTGTGGATAAACTAGACTTGATGAGGAACATTCTATAAAAATTTCATTAAAAAATTCCACCGGGAACCGCCCCAAACGGCGTCGGCCGGACGGAAGATCCTGTCCCTCCGGCTGGACAGGATCATTCCTCTATATATATAAAACTGTCGAGATTGAAAACTGTCCAAAAGAAGACATTATTGCCTTACTCGAGATTATATGCTACTCCGTACATATTAAATAGCTCAATTAACAACTCTCAACTCTGTATTGAGTAATGCGATAAGTAGGGATAGTCTAGGATATACTACGTAGTTTAGATAAATCAAACCAGTCAGATAACAAATTAAATCGAAGATGACAACAAAAGTTACTTTACTTTTGGTAGTTGAGTTCATGAGGTCTTCGCGACCTATATATCTCCTTAAAAATAATTGTCATTTGTCAATGCTTAAACTTCGTAATTAATTAGCACTCGATCGTGTAGAAAATATCATTATTAATGAATGATGAATACTTGAATGATGATTTACATGATGAGTTAAAACAGGGCCGGGGCTCAATAAATTATGAGATCCGATGCAAATCAAGAAAAATAAGTCTTATATTAAATCAATACAATACCAAAAATCAACCTTAAGATTTTTTTTAAAAAAAAACTATAAACAAATCTAAGATCGAGAAATGATCACTTTTTCGAATTGAACTTGAACAAATAAAATTAGTAAAAAATCTAAAATCGGAAATGAACCGATGAAAACAGGATAAGAAAAAGTGATTTTTTTACTTTTAGATGGATGACCGGAATAGTTGGATTATTCGGTAATAACGTATATTGTATTACCTTAGTATGAATATATTCCTACTGTATATATCCCCATAATATCTCCTATGATTTATTGGTATTTATGTACATTCCATATTGATTAACATTACTCTTGTATAAATAGGAACCAAATGTAATGTTTCAGATCATGGAATAATATGTATTCCTTCATGGTATCAGACTTTCTCTAAAGATCCTGCATTTTTTTTCCGCTGCTTTCTGCCATGGCTGGCGAATCAACCCCTAAACAGCTCGTTCATCCAGCCCCCACCATCCATAACATAAAGTCTCTTGTCCCAACTACTCTCGATCTCAAGGACGATGAGTATTCTTCATGGGTTCTCCTGTTTAAACTTCATCTTGAGGCTCACAATCTCATGTTTCTAGTGGACGGTGGTGCTACTCCCAGCGGCATAGACGAACCCACTCGGAAACATTTGGATGCTCTTGTCCGTCAATGGATGCTTTCCACCATGACAAAGGACCTGATGCTCACAGTTCTCAAATCGTGCACCACGGCTCAAGCACCGTGGGAACGTCTTCGCACTCTGTTTCAGGACAACAAGGGAACACGAGCTGCAATCTTGGAACGTCAATTTGTTAACCTCAAATTCACGCACTGCAAAGGTGTGGACGATTACTGTGACCGGCTTTTCAATTTTTCTGAAGGCCTTCGCAATCTTGATTTTCCTATGGACGACAAACGACTGGTCATCCAACTCGTCAATGGGCTGCCAACAGAGTACGACACTGTAGCATCACTCATCTCTCAGTCCATGCCGAGTTTTGAGACAGCCCGCTCTCAACTGCGAATCGGACTTGAATTCGGGGGACCCTTGTTATGAGATGCAATAGCTCCGGGGAGCTCTACCCTCTTACATCCATTGCTCAATCACCCAAGCCTGTGTCTCACTATCTCTCACTTGCTGTTATGTCCTCTGATCTATGGCATCGTCGTCTTGGACATCCTGGCGCAACTGTCATAGATTCTTTGCGTAGTCAATCTTTAATTAATTGTAATAAGGAGTCTACATCCAAGTTGTGTCATTCATGTCAAATTAGTAAACATGTTCGGTTACCATTTTTTCCATCTGGCTCCAATACCATTGCTCCTTTCGATATAGTTCATAGTGATTTGTGGACATGTCCTATAAGTTCTAACACAGGTTTTCGCTATTATCTTATTCTGTTAGATGATTTCACAAATTACCTATGGGTTTATCCTGTTAAAGTCAAGTCCCAAGTGTTTGGCAAATTTTTGGAGTTTACCTCTTTTGTTCGCACCCAATTTGAAAGAGAAATAAAATCTTTTCAATGCGATATGGGTCGTGAATTTGATAACTCCATGTTTCATAACTTTGCTAACGAACGGGGCTTGGTATTTCGTTTTTCCTGTCCTCAAACGTCTCCCCAAAATGGTAAAGCTGAGAGGATGATACGCCGAATCAATGATATAACGCGTACTCTTATGACTCATGCCTCCATTCCTGCTACATATTGGGTTGACTCACTTTATATGGCGGTTTACCTTCACAACATCCTACCCACCAAAACTCTATCCTTCCGCTCCCCTACTTTAGCTCTTTACCGTCGCCAGCCTACATATAGCCATCTTCGTACCTTTGGCTGCCTCTGCTACCCTAACCTCACCGCCACCACACCACACAAAATGGCTCCCCGGTCAACTCGTTGTGTCTTTCTTGGGTTCCCACCTAATCACCGCGGTTACCGTTGTATGGAGATAGCTACCGGTAAGATTATCATCTCCCGCCATGTCACCTTTGATGAATCTGTTTTCCCCTTTACAGATCCATCCCCACCGCCACCCACCTCTTATGATTTCTTATCTCCTAACACCCTTCCTCTAGATAATCTCGCCTATCCCACTGCACTTCCAAACCCCCCTTCACCACCCCCTCCCACTACCCCCCACAAACACCCCACACTCTCCCACCCCACCCATAACACATAACCCCACCACACCCCCCGTACCACCACCCCACCACCCTCCTCCTCTTCCTCCTCACCCTATGGCTACTCGTGCCTCTCATGGGATTTTTAAACCCAAACCCATATTTGACCTAAATGTCCAAACCCTTTCACCTCTCCCCCGCTCTCACCTCTCCGCCCTTCACGACCCTAACTGGAATGCTGCCATGCAAGATGAGTACAATGCTTTATTAAAAACTAAGACTTGGGACCTGGTTTCCCGCCCACCTGGTGCTCATGTTATTCGCTCTATATGGCTCTTTCGGCATAAATTTCATTCTGATGGGTCTTTACAGCGCTACAAGGCTCGATTAGTCGCTAATGGTAAGTCTCAGCAGGTTGGTGTTGATTGCTTTGATACATACAGTCCTGTGGTCAAACCTGCCACCATTCGTACAGTCCTTGCCATTGCCACATCTCGATCTTGGCCCATTCATCAATTGGATGTCAAGAACGCATTTCTACATGGTGATCTTTCTGAGACAGTCTATATACACCAGGTTTTGTTGATTCTACGAAACCTAACTATGTATGCCGTTTGCGCAAATCTCTATATGGCCTTTTAATATGATCAAATGGAGAATTATATTGTTCTACTAATGCACTTTGTATAACTTAGTCAAACATACTACGGGGTATTACGTACTCCGTAATACGAATTAGTCCCTATTTCTGATCTTTTACATTTTTATTTTTATCTAACTAAAGTCGAAATGGTAGCGTGCTCAAATAATTTATGTAACAAAAATGCACAGGTGGGAGATCCGATATTGGACCATATGTGTTGGGAACGGCCGGAAGATATGGATACACCTCGGACTGTGTACAGTGTGGATGCCCCGAACCCGGCATCCGACATAGCCGGAGAGACCGCTGCCGCTTTGGCCGCTTCATCCATGGCGTTCCGGTCATCCGACCCCGACTATGCTCATATTCTGTTGTCAAATGCCACACGGGTCTTCACTTATGCAGATTCTTTCCGGGGAGCTTACAGTGACAATGCTAATATTAGGGGCGCCGTTTGCCCCTTTTACTGTGATTTCGATGGATATCAGGCAAGTTCTTAGCAATACTTAATAATGGATTTATCAATATATAGACAAAATTCAAGTATCACAAAGTGCATAAACAGAATCACCATCATTTTCCTTCCAAAAATAAGATACATGCACTCCTAATTGAGGAAATATGAATCTTTAATATGATCAAATAAATGATATTTAGCAAATTATAAACAAATAGTCATCCTAGTGCACTTTGGTTAACTTTAATTTTATTTAGAATAATTACTACTATTAGATTCCGTTCCAAAAATGACCCATTACTACTTCTATTCTAATGGCCTACATTTGACTTTTGTGTGTTTTCAATGGATATGTTGTTCTAACTTTCGTCCTGTTAAGATTGTCTCATCTTTCATTTTTGGTTTGTCCCACTAAAATTGTGTCGTATCAGATTTTATAAAGTTTGTGTAGTTCTAAATCATTTTCATTCTATTCTTATTTCATCAATTAAATATCAATTACATAAAGTTACTTTTTTATAATAGCATCACATCATCATGATTGTTAGAGAGACGCATATTACTAATTAATTACTTAATGTATAGTATTAATTAAGTACTATGTACTACTCTTTATTTCATATTACTACTGTATTACATATATATTTACATAATTACTAATTACTTACTTTTTACTAGTATTAATATTAATATACAGAGTCACATGTTTTTATTAGGTTAGCTTTTGGTAGTTTGGTACTACAAGTCCATTTTCTTGTAGTCGCGACAAGAATCATGTTAGACACACTTGACAGTTGACACTCCCATAGGCCAGCCCCCCACCCACTAGTGTTTATTGGGATTAATACTCCTTATTAGTTCGTATAAATGATGATTGTCGTGCAGGACGAGTTGCTGTGGTCAGCAGCATGGCTAAGGAGGGCTACTAAGAATGATACTTACCTGAACTATTTGCACACCAATCGGCAAACACTTGGTGATTCTGACACTATTAACGACTTCGGTTGGGACAATAAGTACGCCGGCATAAACGTTCTGGTCTCTAAGGTCAATACCTTACACTCCATTTTTCTAATTGCTAATCCAATCTCACATTTGATAACACCCCATTTTTACTTAATTGTCCTAACATTTTTTTAAACACATAACTTTTAATTTCGCGTATTGGATTGTGTACTAATCAAAATCAGTAGTGAAAATTGTCAATTCGGTTCTGGTACTATCATAAAAACGTCAATTAGGTTCTCATACTTTAAAAAAATCAATCAAATTTCCGAACTTTGAAAAAACGTTCAATTGAGTCAAATAACAGGTCACCTACCATGTCAGCAGGTTACCCGCGGACGTGGCGCACACATGGCTGTCCACGTGTGCACCACTACATCGAGCAATGGCTAATTGGGCTTCCATGTGAGCGCCACATCAGCAAATTGTTGTCATGGCAGAGAACATGTAAATTGATTCAATTGAACGTGTTTCAAAGTTTGAGAATTTGATTGATTTTTTAAGTATGAGAACCTAATTGACGTTATCACGATAGTACTAGGATTTTTCCAAATAAGTTATTCTAGTTACTTTTTTATTGAATTGACTGAATGGATACATTAGTCAATTCATCTACTTCGGTTAGAATCTCACCAATTTTAACCGATTCAGCCTCTTTAGACAATTCAATGTTATCAAAAGGTTTCTAGATGATAATATCAAAAAAGTTCAGTAAAAACATGTTTACATTTTGATAGTCTTTAGGTTGGACTATCAATTAATGCCATATAAATAACACACACAATGTAATAATGCAGGAAGTGTTAGAAGGTAACGTAGATGCTTTAGAATCATACAAAGGCTCAGCGGACAGCTTCATGTGCACATTGATCCCTGAAACGCCAACTTCACACGTAGACTACACCCCAGGAGGCCTAATTTACAAGCCCGGGGGCAGCAATCTGCAGCACGCCACCCTACTGAGTCTCATGCTCCTCGTCTACGCCTCTTCCCTGGAGTGGTCTTCCCAGACGGTCCACTGCGGCAGCGTCACCGTCAGCCCCGCCATGCTCCGGCAAGTGGCGAAGAGGCAAGTGGACTACATCCTCGGCGACAACCCGAAAAAAATCTCGTACATGGTCGGGTACGGTCACGAGTTCCCTCAACGGATCCACCACCGCGGGTCGTCCCTGCCTTCGGTCAAGGACCACCCGCAGCCCATCCCGTGCCATGACGGGTACGTTTTTTATTTCAACTCGTCGAACCCGAACCCGAACTTGTTGGTCGGGGCGGTCGTGGGTGGGCCCGGGAAGAACGACGAGTTCGAGGATGACCGTGGCGATTTCCAGAAGTCGGAGCCCACGACTTATATTAATGCGCCGTTTGTGGGCGCGCTTGCCTACTTCTCTGCTCATCCGAGTACGAGTAAGTCATAAGGATGTTGTCCCATTGTACAGGGCGAATTGGTGATTCAGTTACTGATTCAGTATTGCATTGAAGTGATTTATTTGTAGGTAGTTATATATAAAATAGTAAAGCTAAGGGTCTCTCGTCTTTGATAAGTCAAAGAGGGAAGAGCAAGTATATGCATGCAACAGATTTTAGGTGAGCATCTATATGTCAAAGAGGGAAGAGCATCTGTATAAATTACATATGTACATACGGAGTATTAATTACTCTGTAATATTCTCTCCATCTCCTATATTTGTTTTATACAGATTATTTGTTTCATTTTACTTTTTTCTGTCTGTTCGACTAAGTTTGTAAGTGTGCACATAAGAACCGAATTGAACCGAATCAAATAGCGGGTATTTAAAGGGTTTTTAGTATGTTCTTTCTTTTTTTCATTTATTAAACTGATCAATATGATATTGAATGGTTTCAACTTTAGAATCGGGCCATGCTAAACCATTAAAGATCACGCGAGTGTATTTCTGGTTTTGTTAATTTACAGTACTAGAAAAAAAGTATTTGTTGCGGGGTTTTTATTTTGTTTCAAATGCACAATTATATACGGAGTATATATATTATATAACACCAAAACAAAACATGTATATCCCCATATATACTTTGGTATTTAATAATGAAAGACTACTCATAGATTCTCACAAACATAATTAACTTATGCATTCGAGAGACTGAGACTTCACCAATTTCATTTATTGACGATATCTCATCTTTTGAAGTGTTGGAAACCTATAATAATAATAAGCAAATCTAATTAGTACAATATGTTCACATAACAATAAGCAAATCTAATTAGTACAATATGTTCACATAAGTGAGATCCCCATTTGGATCAATTGAATTTTCAAGACGGAATATAGTCAAATGCTCTCTTCCTTCGTTTAGTGAGATCCCCATTTGGATCAACCAAACTACCACTTATGGCACGCATTGCTTTTACTACATATAATGAAAATTTGAAAGTGACCACTCTCTAAAAAAAATAGAAAGTGACCACACTCTTTAGTATCAATACTTTATCAATATCTCTCCACTATTTCCTTATTTACAAACTTGAATTTCATCCATTCAAGTATCAAAAGAAATTTTTGGTCAGTGTGATTGTGTGAACTATACTGATTTCACCCCTTGACAAATACGGCATTTCATCTTAACACATTCTTTACAATCCCTTCAACATAATAAATTTAAGCACACTACATAAACTCAGTGGAGGGGGTAAGGTACAGTATAACTGGGCTCTGAAGTATAAACAAAAGGCATGTGAGGAAAGAATGGCTACCTTCATCATGATGAGCTATTTGTTTGTCTGCCCTATTGAACAACATAAACCAGCAAAGTCATGCCAGCAAACTCACTTTAACTGGGGTGATTTTTATGGTTTTCATTTCCCAAGGATAAGAAATCTCCTCAACTGCTACAAACATCATGAAAATCTGAGCCCAGATTCAGATAAAATAGCAAAATGACTGCCCCCACTGAAAGAAAAGTAATGCAAAATGCAAACTTTAGACCAATCATACAAATCCCATACATCGAAACAAATAAAACAACGTATATCTAGAATAATTGGATTCACGCTTTGAAGTCAAAAAATTGAGCTGATGGGAAACCCCAACATAGGAATTATAAAACTTAACCTGCAGGTTTCATGCTCACCTTCAGAGGGGGCAAACCCAAACAAAGGGATCAATGGAAAATTTTGTTTTTATTAAGAAATCGGATCTTGGAAATTACATGAGAAACGTTTTTAAGTAATATTTTTCTTTTTATGTGATACTTGTGTTGTTACTTTTCATCAAATATGTAATTTAAATAACAATAAAATGAGTTTCATTTTTATTTAATGACCTTGATTAGATAATTTTATTATAATTATAATTTTAAGTAAACATAGTTTATTATTTGTCTATAATATAAGACCCAAATATTATCTCGCCTATAGGTCCGAAAATCGACTGGACCGGCCCTGATTTTCACTATACTGAATTGCTGTCAATTTCTATACTCAAACTATTTTCTACCAACACATACATTCCTCCACAACTAGAAAAAGGTGATCACCTCAATTAAGTTGTTGGTCGATGATTAGACAGAGTGTTGTGATGATGCAGAGGGGTCGCAAAACCCAATCCCTGTTGAGGTAACCCAGATTTGTTGTGAGAAGTGAACTGAAATATATTAAGTATTACAAGAAAATGAAATAGAGATATAACATTATGCATTAAACATTAGAAGGTAACTATATCATCTGGTGGAATAACAAAACTCAATGCAGAAAGTAGTTTTCACTCAAGGATTTTCCCTTATCATTAAAACATTAGAGGAAAATAGGAATCACGTTAACGGAATGAAATTCCATGCGAGATAGTGTCACGAATGAAGTCCCAAGCAATTAATCTATCAGTGAACCTGCCCAAAAAAATTGCATCATGTGGCTTGTAGGTTCGAAAATATCCTATCTTGGTTTCATTTTTGTAAGCCCTAATTTAAACATTTTGTGTGTCAATTCATGTATCAACATATCATACAGGTGGAGGACTACTTTTATTTCAATCTATTTCCTACTTCAATTATTGTACGACAACAACATTTATAAACAATAAACGGAATGAAATCTTGACATTAATTTTGTGGCAACCCAATTAAATGAGGCATGGAAAAAAACTGTAGGGAATTGGATAAAAGGGAAAAAATGTGCAATCTTAGGCTATCAAACTGGATCAATTAACAAATAGAGTTAAGTGCAGGAACATAGCACATTAGAGCATAGTAGGAGCAAACTGCAAAATAATGTGATTAAAAAACATGCTTGCATTAATAGTGGATAATGTTGTTGTGAGGAGAACTGTTCATTGCTCCACGGCTCCACCACAAAGTGTGTGCATGTTGAGATTCTTATTCTGACCTTGCTGTTGCGCCTTCTCAAATTTCCAGAAAAAAATTTGTGCTTATTTGGGAGGGGCATGAGGGGGCAAGCGCCCCCGCTTCGGACAAAAAAATATAGTAGTAACACTACTTATAATATATTAAATGTGCCCCTTTTTCAAAAATAAATACCAATTAAGGATAATTTAGATTGATTGTTAAAATAATAGGCAGAGTGTTTCAGGAAACATATGTCTCAAGGAATATAAGTATTGGCTGCAGAATACCACATTCATTTGAATGAAAGTGTGAATTCTTTTAGACCTTTAATGACACAAGAGTTGACTTTTCGTGGTTATAGTGAGCAAGAAAGTATTTAGTTTGACATATATGTTGTCACATTTTTGCAACAAAAAGATCAAAATATTCTCGAGACTATGTTGGATTCCCTATTTAGTGGAGAAATTCATTGAATTTTAGAATTCTCAGAGATGTCCAAAATTCTCTATATGTGTAAAGAAGTATGGGAAAATGGAAACTAATAATCCAACCTTTTAGCGATCTTCTTACAATAGTCCTACCTTTTCGTTATTCAGGAATAATCTAACCTTTGCGCCCCATCTTCATTCGCTGGTCCCTGCCCGGTTGATGACCTGCTATTTCAAGTTATTTTCTTATCTTTGTAAAATATTATACCATAAATCCCACCTTATGGTCACATAATGTTTTGCAAAGATAAGAAAATAACTTGGAATAGCAGGTCATCAACTGGTCAGGGACCATTGAATGAAGATGGAGTGCAAAAGTTGGATTATTCCTGAATAATGAAAAGGTGGGACTATTGTAAGAACACCGCTAAAAGGTTGAATTATTAGTTTCTATTTTCCAAAGAAGTATTGAATGTTCTAGAATAATAATGTGGAGTTATCTAGAGGATCGTAGAACTCACTAAAATCATGTGGAAGTGTGTGGAAGTCTCTAGAACATTTTGAAGAATTGTGGTGGTCTCTAAATCCTTCTAGAAGATTAGAGAAACTTGTAGATACTTTTTGGAAGAATCTAGATGTGTCCACGTATGAAAAATTCTAGAGGAGCTTCGATGATATTAGTATAGAGAAGCTTCCTTTTTCTATGTAAACCTTGAAGAGAGCTCTTGAGCGAGTGAAAGTGAGAGTCTCCTTAAGAGAGGACAGTGAGAGCCTTCTTGTGAGAAAAGAAGACTCAAAGATATCGATCCTAGAATACTTTATGTTTTACTACGCCCGATCTGTCACTTGCAGAAATTAGTTGTCAGGCTCCCAAAGTAAAAAACCGGAGTATGTGTTTGATAAAAAATTGATGAGTTGTTGTTACTTTTAACCCCTCAACTATTATATAGTGACACTATTGACACTCGACCCGCCCCCCATTTTTAGTCTTTATCTATTGTGCGATAGACACTTTCAGTCACCGACTTCAAAACTCTCCACATTTAGTTAAGTGTTGTTAAATTGGTAGTTTTAATTCTTCCACTATGATTTTGCCTCAATAAATGGTGGTGGAATAAAAATATCACAATGATAATAATTGAATGATAAAAAATATCACTTTTATTTTCTCAAAAAATAATCACTTTTATGAAAACCGAAAGATAAATATGAAAAATTGAGAAGCGTGCACCAAAAGTATTTTTGGAACAATTATCAAAAGTGTCAAAAACCTCAAAAATACCAACAAGTTCTAATTTTTTATTTTCTCCAATTATGCATGATAGTAAGAATAATTATTATAAAATGCTACCACATATCCATGGGCAGAGCTAGGGATGGGCCAACTTAGGTTTTGACCCACCCCAAATTTTAAAAATACCTTAATTTTTAGTATAAAAATTTCCGTTATAATTTTTTTTCAAAAATATCTTTGTACCGGCCGAGTGCGATCTAGTGCTCTGGCTCCGCCCTTGCACATATCATCATTGCTAATTGCTACTCCCTCCGTAACAATAAAATCTTCCCACTTTCCTTTTCTGTCCGTAACAAAAAAATCTTCTCACTTCTAAATCTTCTCATCATATCCTCAATAATTCTAAAAATAATATACTATTACAACTACTTTTTTGAATTCATCCTACATTTCATCACATTATTCCACTATTTTCCCATCATACCCTCAATAATTCATATTATCTTTCACTATTCTTAATCTACCTACATTTGAAATGAGAAGGTTTTTAAGTTACGGAGGTAGTATATTGATACGGTGGCCCATATGTCCTACTAAAGCCAACTCTGTTTTTTATTAAATTATATTCGGAAATTTTAATGAAACAAACTTCATTAAATAAAGTATTCGATACAAATTAAAATCGGTATAATTATTATTTTATTAAGAAAAAGAAAAGATGGAGGGTCCATGTCCAAGGCATGACCCAGCAATCTAGCAGTAGAAGTCTGAAACTTCACACGTTGGGAGTTGAAAAAGCGAGCCCACGATATTCCTGCGCCACGTTGGCACGTGGCAGGTGCTATCCCTAGACTGTTCGTTGCTGTCATTAACAAAAAGCACAAGCCTAAAATGGTAATTCCCCACCTTCCCCTCCGTCGGTTAGCTCTGGCGCTAAGCAAAGAGAGAAAGAGAGGAAGAAATGGAACTATTCGACTCCTCACCAAACACAAACTCTCTCTCAACAGATAGATAGAGATAGAGAGAGAAAGGAGAGCCTACTTTGAAACGTGAGTTTCTATGTTCTAACTTCCGTTTCATTTCTTCCTCTTCAAATTTTAGGTAGCGTTCATTATTTGAAGTTTTGAGCTATGAATCAAATCAACGAGGTTATAAATAAGGGAGCTCTGTTTTTACTCTTTCATCTGTTTCCGGAAGCTCGCATTTGACGATTTAAATGCCGATATTCGGTGTTTGATGCTGTAATGTAATCTGCTTTACTTAATTGTTTTTTTACCGTTAGTGGTATTAAATGCACTATCAACGATTTCAACAGAGATAAATGCTTGCTAGTTGGCCAATTCTGGACGCGCATTGACGGATTCCTGAGTTTCTGTTTTATTTTATTCAGAATTTTGTGGCTGTTTTTATATGCTTATTGACGTATTGTTTACATGAAATTCTAACTTTTCTAACTATTTGCGCAGGATTTGAGGCGCTGTAGAGTTTTCTGCTCATCTCACTTTGTGTGAATCTACCATATATGTGTAAGGTGAACTGAAATTAACTGAACTGGATTAGTTTTTGTTTTTGCGTCTTCACCATTCTTTTGAATCTTCACCGGAACAATGCCCATAATAAAATTGCGGCAGGAGTTACTTAGGTTTGAAGCATATTTGGGGCCAGAGTGCCACACCACCCCTTTTCTTTTCCATTAAGCAAGGTGACCTCTATCGGGTTCACATTGTAATGATTAGCTCTCTCTATATATATATGTATGTATGTATGTATGTATGTATGTACATATTTATATACTCCCTCCGTTTCAGTTTCTTTGACACACTTTCCTTTTTTGGACGTTTCGAAATGAATGCCACACTTCCCATTTGGTAAACAAAACAGTGCAAAACAGTGTCTAAACAGTGCCAAACAGTGTCTAAACAGTGTTCAAACAGGGCCAAACAGTGTCCAAACAGTGTTCAAACAGTAAAATTTACCTTGTATACATGTGTATGTGTGTGTGTGTCTATGTGTATGCATGTGTGTCAGTGTGTACATATGTACGTGCCTATGTATGTATTTCCTGTTGAATCATTTGATGTCAAAGTCTAACCAAAATGCTTAATCACAACTAATCCTTGAATTAACGTTTCTAAAGTGGTTGTTAGTTACCTTAAATAAATGCTTTCTATATTTGCTTAGTAAGCTGATTAATTATTATTGCTATCTAGATCTGGTTGATGTTCATCTACAACCACCTGGTTTCTAAACCTGTTTAATATCTTTCCATTTAGTTTTCTTCTCAAGTTTATTATTTCTTTTGGACAGGGAAATGGAAAGGTGAGAAGCTCAGGCTTCTTGCTTCAAAATGTTCATATGCTTTTGAATCTCAGGAGATCGCATATTGCATTTAAT
This sequence comes from Cuscuta epithymum, assembly GCA_945859915.1. Classification (NCBI taxonomy): domain Eukaryota; kingdom Viridiplantae; phylum Streptophyta; class Magnoliopsida; order Solanales; family Convolvulaceae; genus Cuscuta; species Cuscuta epithymum. The sequence goes on from CAMAPF010000938.1 coordinate 5,021,494, forward strand.
TTGATCCTGAAGGCTTAACTGGACAGAGTGTAGGGGGTGGGTGGGTTGGGGCACAAATGGGAGCCGTTGGTGGAGAAGAGTTGATGAAGTCGGACAAAATGCATGGGACTGGACTTGGAGGAGGCGAGAAGATCTTGGTGTTGGTGAGGTTAAGGCCTTTGAGTGAAAAAGAGGTTTCAAGGAATGAAGTTTCAGATTGGGAATGCATTAATGAAACCACCATCTTGTATAGGAATAGCCTCCAGGAGCGCTCCGGACTACCATGTGCTTATACTTTTGGTAAGGGATTTATTCTCCTTTTCATTTAAACCTCATTTATTGCTTAGGATGAAAGAATTTTATTGTGAAGGTCTCTTCCGGTGTTTGGATCAGTGTATTTAACTTAATTTGACTTAATTTGTCATCATTCCTTTTGGAGACAGATAGAGTATTTAGGGGTGACTGTTTAACAAGAGAAGTGTATGAGGCAGGAACAAAGGATATTGCTCTTTCAGTTGTGAAGGGCGTTAACTGTAAGTTATTGTTATTATTGTTGTTGTTATCTTATTATTATTACTATTAATATTATTATTATTGTTATCATTATCATTATCTCTTTTAATGTCTTTCCTAAAAATGTTTTATTTGCCTTGGGGGAACTTACCGTTTCCAATGCTAAACTTTAATGCAGCAACTATTTTTGCATATGGACAAACCAGCAGTGGAAAGACTTATACAATGAATGGAATAACCGAATACACAGTGGCCGATATTTATGAATACATGCAAAAGGTATCATGGTACACTTATACCAGCTTAGCATTTTATATTTGAAATCTAATACGAGTATGAAATTTCTACTAATTAACATCATTTCTTTCTACCAGCATGAAGAAAGAGCATTTGTGCTGAAGTTCTCTGCAATGGAAATCTACAATGAAGTGGTTAGAGACCTCCTCAGCTCAGATACTTCTCCTCTAAGACTGCTTGATGATCCTGAGGTAAGTTTGGATTCCTAATTTGTTTTTGCGGTGTCTCCTTACCTTTCTTAATAAGATATTTGCTTCTCCAGAAAGGGACTATAATTGAGAAACTCACTGAAGAAACTCTGAGGGACTGGGATCATCTCAAGGAACTATTATCCATATGTGAAGGTTTGCAGGATGTTTCAATTTTACCATTCTGCAGTCTTGTAATATAGCACTGGAAATTCCATATTCATAATTTAGGTATTCTTGTTATCTTTGGCAGCTCAAAGACAAATTGGAGAGACTTACTTGAACGAAGCAAGTTCTAGATCCCATCAAATCCTTAGACTTGTACGTGACATTTTTTTACTTTTGTGGTCGGTTCCATCTAATCTTTTACTGGACTGAGTTGTTACTCTTCTGCTTGGGGATTTTCTCAGACAATTGAGAGCTCTGCTCGTGAGTTCATAGGGAAGGGGAACAAAACAACTCTTTCAGCTAGTGTGGTATGTGTCACTTTGTTTGGTTAAGGTTACTTTCTATTCATTTGTGGCCATTATAAATGCCGGTTGCAATCAATAAATGTAATGCATTCCTTAACTTATTAATGTAGAACTTTGTTGATCTTGCTGGGAGTGAGCGCGCTTCTCAGGCATTATCAATTGGTCAAAGGCTTAAAGAAGGCTGCCATATCAACCGTAGTTTACTAACACTGGGAACTGTGATTCGAAAGCTCAGGTGTTCATCAAGTCTTTACCATAGTTTATGCTTTATGTACACCAGGCATGCAAAGGCTAAAATTCTGTTCTTACGTGTATAAATTTTGTCCTTGTGCTTGCTGATAAATTATGTTCTTTTACTTTAGTATATATATATTATATATAAATGATCGTAAAAATCAAGCCATGTATATAATTGTTGATATTAAAAAAACCTCAAATTTAACATACTTATATCGGCTATTACTCCTAAATGCAACACTATGACTACGATCTTCTTATTCCCAAAATAGGAGTAATATATGTCATCTCTTCATATTCTACCCCTTCCTATAATCCTTATCTTTTGGGACTAAGGCTTGGATCTTGTTGTATAAGAAATTCATAGTTTTGTTTATAATAAAAATATAAAAACTAATAAAATATTTATAAATTAATAATTAAAACGGGAAAGAATAAAATAAAATAAAATAAAATAAAAATTAAAAAAAATTAAAAAAAAAAGATTAAAAATACGGAGTAGTTATTTTTTTTAAAAAATTAAAAATAAAATACAAAAAAAAATATTAAAAATATTTAGACCTCTGCCGCCGCATCCTCTACCTCTCAGCTCTGATCGCCGGAAAAGATGTCATCTTGTGTAAAAAATGCTACATTCCTTTGAACTCTTTGAAAATTTCCAAGTTGCTTTCCAAATTGCCATCATGATGACACTTTTTTTTGCAACTAGGCATTTTTTCCAGCTACCGGAGGTGGCGGTGCTGGAAGGTTGCTGAGGTGTTGGTTGAGGCTTTTATATTTTTTACATTTTTTTATTATAATTCTTTATATTTTATTATTATAATTAAAAAAACCGATTAAGCATGACAAGAGAAAGGGTAAGATAGGAAGAGTTAGTCATGTCTTGGGAATTAAAACTTTATGCTCCTATTGTTGCAATTTTGCTTTTATTTACTCCTATTTAGGGAATTGCCTCTACTTATATTGGTTATTCTTTGTCATTATAAATTGTCTAATTTAAACTTGATAAGCAAGAATGTAACATATGAACTAGACTTCGACAAACTAGACTTCGACAATTGTGAAATACGCATGCACCACACATCTACCGGACCATTTCAGACTAGACTTAAGCAGACCACACCAGACCTCACCAAAAAATTACAGGCCAATTAAAAACATCCTTATTCAATTGTTTATTGTTATGGTACCTGACTCATGCAGACTTGATTCTTTAAAAACTGAGACATTGAGCATATCGCAGATTTATTTACAAAGCTACCTCACAGACTCACAGTGTGAGCATATCTTTTTCAATAATAGCACATCGCTAGCGTGTTTTAACTGGATAATACGGAGTAATAATTAGGAAAACAAATTTTAACTGGATAATATAATATTTAGGAAAACAAATAAGTGCTGTAGGGAACATGTATATGTTGACCCTTTTTAATAAATAGTTTCAAATATATATATATCAAAAGATAAATTAAGTCATCCAAAACCATGCTCTCTAAGCCCTTCTAAAACATTCCATCCAGATAGCCTAAAATTCTCATCTTGTATGCATAATTCTATGCCAGTGGTAAATAATTATGGCTTGGTTTAGTACTAAATCCATTAAAAGAATCTCTGATATTATTTTCCTGGTTTTTGTTCTTATGTGCTAGATTCCTAGATTATCAAGGTTTCATGTTGTGGCTTTTATTGGGTAACCCAGTCTTGTGACATCATTGCTTTGACTTATTACAGCAAAGGAAGAAACGGTCATGTAAATTATAGAGATTCTAAAATTCTCATCTTGTATGCATAATTCTATGCCAGTGGTAAATAATTATGGCTTGGTTTAGTACTAAATCCATTAAAAGAATCTCTGATATTATTTTCCTGGTTTTTGTTCTTATGTGCTAGATTCCTAGATTATCAAGGTTTCATGTTGTGGCTTTTATTGGGTAACCCAGTCTTGTGACATCATTGCTTTGACTTATTACAGCAAAGGAAGAAACGGTCATGTAAATTATAGAGATTCTAAGTTAACACGTATTTTGCAACCTTCGTTGGGGGGAAATGCTAGAACGGCTATAGTATGCACCTTAAGCCCTGCAAGGAGCCATGTTGAACAATCCCGAAATACACTTTTGTTTGCTTGTTGTGCAAAGGAGGTTTCTACGAATGCACAAGTCAATGTAGTAATGTCTGACAAGGCTTTGGTGAAGCATCTACAGAAAGAGTTGGCTAGGTTGGAGAGTGAACTGAGAACCCCAGGGACTTGCTGTGATCATGTGGTAATGCTTAGGAAGAAAGATATGCTGATTGAAAAGGTGAGGCCTCTTCCTTCAGTACATTTGCTCTTTGTTTTGATGTTTGCAACTTTGTATGAGAGTTCCATTCAAATATTATAGTTGTGTGTTATTCATGCATGCAGTTGGAGAAAGAGATCAAGGAACTAGCTAGACAACGTGATCTTGCTCAATCACGGATTGAAGGTTTGCTGCAAATGAAAGGAAATGATCAGGGTTCCAACCAAAAGGTATGAACTATCATTTTTATTTAAAACTCTGTCTGGTCCTTACCATAATGCACAAAATATACCCATGCAAAGAAATTATGGAGTACTTAAATTTCTTAAATTATGAGGCAAAATATGGAAAGTACAATTACAATTTCATATAACAACGATGTTTATAAAAAGGACCAATGATTTCTTGTAAAGAGTGAGTGCATCATAAATTATAATACGATTTATTAGAAATTCTCAAATGGACCGAGTGAGTACTTTGTTGAAGATGCACTGCACAAATTTGAAATTTCGCAACTTCCCTTTCCTTCGTTCTAATCTTTATCATTTTCTTCTTCTTTTAGTTGCAGAAAGAAATTAGTTACCCTTCTGAATCTATAATAGAGAAGGCATGTGATGATTGCTCAGTTACTGGTTCAGAGATTGAACTCAATGAAGAGAGCGTTGTCTCATCGGATTTGAGTGAAAGTAGAAATGGAGTTGCATTTAGGAGCGAAGAAGAAGTTTCTGATGAGCATTGCAAGGAAGTTCACTGTATTGAAGTGGAAGATGATTCTGGCATCATAAATCATACTCCTGAATCTTTTAGTTTACTCAACAACGAAAACAGAGAGGAGATTTCAGTATCGCCTAGAGTCGGAAATGTTTCTACTCAGGAGTTGTCATCAACCTCATCTGGACAATCCAGTGACGCCAGAAGTTATTTCATCCCAGAAGTACTAGAGGAGCAGAAAATGCCTGACAGGTCATCTCAGTGGGCCGTGTCACGAAGTATGCTAGATTCCAGAATCTTGAAGCTGACTAGAAGCAAGAGCTGTAGAGCTAATATGATGGGCCGCTCATTTTCTTCATCCATATCTGGGTTGGAAGAACAAAATTGTGGTGAGAATACCCCGCCCAATGGTTTAGAGAAAGATTTTCCTGGAAGACCTGAAGGCTTCCAAAGGAAACAGTGGAAACTTCCTCCAATGATCTATGGAGCAGACAATCCTCAACTCTCAAGAAACAATTCTTTGTCTTCTTATGGTAGTGCTTTCATAGATGAACTCAATGGTAAGAGCACTGCTCCAGAAGATGAAGAAATCCCAAGTGTTGACACTTTTGTAGCTGGCCTCAAGGAGATGGCTAAATTTCACTATGAGGATCATCAGGTCCATAAAAATGAGACTTCTATGCTTTGGAAATTGTTTGGGGTCCATTTTTATCTCAGTTATTGCTAGGGAAGAAAACAGGGTGTAGGGAAATTTGAGAGAAAGGAAATTTTGGGGGGGAAATGAAAAATGGGTTCAAACTCAATAAATTAATGTAGATATTTGTTCAGACTAATTTTATTTATATACTTTCAATACATGAAGTCTAAGAGATCTAGTATATGTAAGTTTCTAATTTTTGTCAAATCTAACTTCTCCTTTTTATTCACCAAGGTAAAGTAAAAAATGTAATATCTATTGTCTTAGCATTTTTCCCTTTCCCTACTATTTCCCATGCTCCAAACACAAAGTTGAAGTATTGAGGTTTCTATTTTCTGTGTCTGTTTTTGCTGATGCTAATTATTCCACAACTTTCTTGATAGGTTGAGGGTGTAAATTTAAGGCGCAATAGTTCCCATAGGAGTATGAAAGATGTAGGAGGACTGGATCCACCTGGAACTCCTTCGAATTGGCCATCTGAGTTTGAAAGGCTGCAAAAACTGATAATTGAGCTTTGGCAGAAATGCAACATATCATTGGTCCACAGGACATATTTTTTCTTGCTCTTTAAAGGTGACACAACGGACTCCATATACATGGAGGTAGAGGTTAGAAGGCTTTCCTATCTCAACGGTTCATTTTCAAATGGAACTCCAGCAGTGCAAGGTGGCAAACGGCTCACACTTGCATCAAGGTACACTTTCCACATCCATCTCCTATTCTACTATCCACTATCATATTGCACATCTATAGTACAGTGTCCTGTGTTTGTTGTCTAATAGGGCCTAGTCTCCATCTTGATAATTAACATGTTTCTAAAATGAATAAAAGTGATTGAAATGCCACTCAATGGCTTATGGCATATTGACATCCCATGTGGAGGTCTTTTCGGGTAAATATTGTACACCATTTAGTTGCGGAGCCCAAGGGTACACCATTTAGTTGCGGAGCCCAGGGGCGTGGCCAGAACTTTTAGTTACATTTGAACTGATCACAAGTAGAGATATCATAAATCAATTGTTTATAGATACTAAAATTGAGAGAGAGAGAGAGAGAGAGAGAGAGAGAGAGAGAGAAGTAAAAATACATTAAAATACTCCGTATTCAATATGATAACAACTGAAAGCACACTAAACAACTGTTATGTCAAAGCCTTTAGTTATACTTTGTTACGAAACCAAGTATGATATTTTAACAAGTTGTTGAAAGATCATACTCTATGTTGTAAGTTTGTAACAAAGAACTGTTTTAACAAGTTCAATAACTTGCAGTAAAAAAGTAGGCAAGGTTTTAGTATCAAACATGATTATCATTCGCTATCCCTATGAAATATCGCTATTTCATTGTTAATATTTTTGTTTATTCACAACTATCGATGCCATCATCAACAATATCATTAAAATCGAAGTAAAAGCACTTGTATGCTAATCGATAGCGATAGTTCGAACGTGTCGCTAGATAATAGGGTATAATTAAACAAAAAAGTAATTAAAGTACTGTTATTATTGGTAAATAGGTTAGGCTACAATCCAATATAGCCCAAGGCTCCCTCAGCCTCGGATCAAAGGTGTGAATATTATATACTAATAATAAGAGTATAGTATCCCACATCGGTTCTTTTTATGGGTTTGAGTCTAGTTTATAAGTGTGAGGTAAACATTACCACTTGGATTCTTTTTGAGTGAGTTAGACCTGGTTTAACACCGATCTTGATACTTGCAATAGCTTTAAGTTCCGAGATGTATTTCTTTTTATTTATTTGAAAGAAGTCATGAAGTACCACAACACTTGATATTCCCTTATGTTTTGTTGGAGAAACAGCCTCAAAGCAATTTGCCGCGAGCGGGGAATGCTAAGCAGGCTTATCTATAAAAGGTTTACTGAACATGAGAGGAACGACATGTACCAAAAGTGGGGTATAGCCTTGAACTCCAAACGGAGGAGACAGAAATTAGTCAACCATTTGTGGAGCAGTACGGACATGGATCACGTAAGAGAGAGTGCTGCAATTGTTGCAAAGCTTATTGGGTTCTCTGAGCAAGGAGGAGAGGCCCCTAAGGAGATGTTTGGGCTTAGCTTTTCTCCACATGTGACTCGTAGATCCTTTGGTTGGAGGATCAACAGTGTGGTATCCCTCCTTTGAATGAGCAAGGATGATCATTGTACATGGTATTCCCCTCCTTTGAATGTGTCCATCTAGTAGACATTTAGAAAAACTGAAGCTCATTTCTATGGGCTAATCTGCAATGTATCTATTAGTGGAATGGCAAATTGGTAATGCGTTGCATTGTTGATTGTTTAGAATAGCATGACTCTATCTGTATTTCCTGTGCTGGAGATTGAACCTTATTGATCATCCCTGTCTCATGTGTGGTGTACATTGAATGATTTTCTGATACAAGAGTTACAAAAACAGTTTAACCCCAAATGGCCCAAGGTCAATTTTTTTTCCCTTTTCCTAATTAACCCACCCCCCAAACCACCCCAAATGGCCCAAAATACCCAGCTCAACCCGAAAAGATTAAAAAAATGAAAAAAAAAATTAAAAAGCCCGGAACCGGGCCCGAACTAGCCGGGCCGGTTCGGCTTTTGGGTGACCCGAGTCCGCACCGGGAACCCCCCGGGCCGGGCCTACCTGGACCGGTCACTGGCCGAGCCACCGGGCCGGTTCAGCACGGTACTGGTACTGGGCCGGTTCCGGGTTGGGCCACCCGGCCCGAATCTGGGACTAGACACTCAAAAGTTTTCCAAGCAATGCACCGCATTAAATTCCCCTCATGTGCATCGCTGCATAGCTTTGAATGTGTTATTCTTTTATTAGAAAAATTAATGCTCCTATTACGGACTATGAAAGAACGGAATATGATTTTCATATTGACAAAATTAATGATGGTAATCTCGATTATGAGCAGTCTGTTTTAAATTACAAACTAAAATTATTTCAGCGGTTGTGTGGTATTCCCGATTATGAGCAGTCTGTTTTAAGTATGAATATATTGATCATAATAAGATAGTAAGATACATCAAGTATGGTAATATTGATAATATATTAAGATGCAAGCACACTCGATTTTTATGAGCTTCATCATAATTCATAAAAAACTAAAAGAAAAGGTTTACTCTACGCACATAAAAATCACTTGCGACAGAATTAATTTTTAGACTGAGAGTGGTTTGATTTTTTGGAGGTTTTAGTTGAAAGATCGAGGTAATAAAGTAATTTGGTATGAGGTATAAAATGGATGAGATGAAATGATGGTGTTGATTTTCATGTAGAAATTTGTTAGCTTGAAAGTTTTAGGATATAAGGAAATTCAAAATGGTTGCAATGACTTATTCTTGATTTCTGAATGGCAACAAAGTATATTGAAGTTGAAACTTAAAGGTGCAGAAGAATGCTTAAAAATAGACGTGGTAACATGTTAAACTTTGAACTGAGAACAAAAGAATCTTTGAAGTTACTAAGTTCAACCCCAAGAACGGCTGCATGAGGTTTTCCTAATCAATAACTTCGAAACCTCGAGATTAGTTGGTCAACATCACAATCACAAAAATCCAAAAAATGAAAAAGAAAAAGTACATCGTATGCACCATACATGTTTACTGCATATTGGAGTTGCAGTATTGCATCCTCATGCACATGCATACACATACATAAGACTTTGCACCCTATTTCTTAGAATTTGCACCCCGTGAATTAAACATAATATTAAAGTTGCACCCATTGCTATAGGGTGCAAAAGTATTAGAACAAAACAGCGAGCTAAGTTATTATTGGAGTAAACATAGGCCCAAGGTACCAACTACTAAATTCGCCTACTAATTATTTTTCACCTAGTAGTAACTGTGAGAATAATTGATGAGGAAATAGAGACACAGTAGTGACCAAGGATCGATACTCTGGACCCAAGCCGGCCAAAATTGATTCAAGAAGTTCTTTATCCGAGATAGGGGAATTAATTGCAGCAAGGGGATCTACTATATTCTTGATTTCTCGTAAATAAAGTTCCATAGATTGATTTTCTTTCTTTTTTATGGTGGATAACAACCGTTTAAGTTCCATGCAACGTGGTAGACTAGCATACATGAAACGAGTCTGAAGTCTAGACCAAATTGCAGCAGAATGTTTTAAGTCATGAACATCAACTAAAACATCCCGTGTTAAAGTAGCAAACAGCCAACAACGAATTGTTTGATCTACTCGTAACCAATAATAATATTCGGAATTTGGAACTTGACGGTTAGCAAAATCAATGGTATGCATAGGAGGTACCTCAATTGAGCCATCAACAATACCAAATAAGCCTTGAGAAACCAAGAAGGATTCGAACTGAGTGCGCCAAGTGAGATAATCTTCCACCGCCTTCAACTTGATTGTAACAATTTGAGAGACCGTGGTAATATGCGACACGGACTGAGCAAGGGCCGACATAGGAGAACCAATACCAGTGTGGTCAGGCGGCCGAATGATGCCTGTGGTTCCGGAGAACGTCGAGCCAAAAAACGGAGAAGATGGCGGCGGTGTTGGAGAAGCCGGTATAGAAGGCCGAAAAAGAGGTGGCTGACCCGGGAAGTGAGGTGGCATCGACTGGAAGAGGCTGTAGGGTTCAGCCATAGAGTAGATCGGCGGCGGTGGAAAATTTGTAAAAAGAGTTGAGGAAGAGGGTATAGATGTCGTCGGTATGGGTGAGGTGGGGAAGTGGACTGCCGGCACCGTGGTGATGACGGCCGCGACGGACGATTCCACGGTGGTCGAAGCCACTGCTGCGGCCGAAGTCATGGGGGAACTCATGAGGCGGCCGAAAAATTTGAGAGAGAGAAGGGGAGATTAGGTTAGGCTCATGATACCATGTGAGAATAATGGGAAAGCCGTACTCCAATAGGAGCCCTGGCAGGTATATTTATAATAAAAGGAAGTTTCCAAAATACATAATTATTCCTAATTAATATAAACTATTAGTAACCAAACATGGTATAACACACAAACATTAAAAGTACATCACACAATTGGGGAATATTTTGATATGAACACATTCAACAACTCTTATTCAGCACAAAATTAAGTACTAATTACTAGTACAAGCAAATTACTTATTAAGTTACTAGTACAGAAAAAAAAAAAAAAGGAAAAAAGCAAATAACCGCGGGTCAAGGGATGCGAGTGCAAGAATGAAGACCACTCTGGAACATCTGAAGTTTCTGACCTTATAAGAAAATGGTGTCTTTCTTTTCTTCCAAATTGTAACACACAACTTACAGTAATGTAGTACTCCCTCCGTCCCGCTATGATTGTCCCATTTTACCATTTCGGTCCGTCCCACTAAGATTGTCTCATACCTTATTTGGTAAAGTTTGTGTGATTCCAAAACATTCCTACTTTATTCTTACTTTATCAATTCAATATCAACCACATAAACCCACTTTTATTAAAAACCGTGCCACCTTCTCTTGTCCCAAACTTAGGGGGATGGAGGTAGTAGTTGTTACCCACATTTTTGTTTTTTAATCTGCTCTGGACTGGCCAGCCCTAGAAGACAAGATAATGCCAACAATGAGGCCATAAAGTGCCAAAGCTTCAGCAAAAATAAGAATAAGGATCATCCCAACAAATAGCTTAGGCTGTTGTGCATTAGCCCTGCAAATTAAAAATTGTTATGAGTATCTATAATTTAATATTAATTGGAGCTAAATCATCTTAAAGGGATCCTAGAAATGTGAGGTCTGCCTCACACTTGCATAATAAAAATCTAAAATCAAATAAACATCTTACAAGAGACATTTAGTGTACACTCTATTCTTCCTAGAAAATTATTCACGGGTTTGCCTTTTTGGGGGTGTTCTAAACATTTCATTCTATAACATTTTAAGAAACGAATTGTGTTGTTAATATTGTTTTTAGCTTTTCTAGATAAAAATCTAGATCACATAGTTTTACTTTCTTAATAAGAGTGCTAAGTAAAGGTGAGACGAAACTATCAAGCTAAGGGAAATAACAAGCTAGAAATCAGAAGGAAGGGCAAGCTTGAGGTTTTATGCATTAAGATTGCAAGAAGCAACTTAAATTTCTTCTACAAATGTTTTCATATTGCTTTGCGAGAACTTCCAACATAATGTACTACTTAATATAGTAGAAACTCACAGGGTAAACTTAGCCAGACAACAGTATGACATGAAGCCCCAAGTAATGGAAGAAAAATAGATAATGAAAGTAAAAGCAAGATAAAACATGCACAAATGGAGCCGTTAAAAAACCTTCAGTATGTAAAGCTTGGATTGACCTAGTAAGCACTAAATGTTCACAAAGTGCATGCATATAATCCAATGACCAGATACTAGAAACGACCACACCTTCCTGAGTCCAACTATACCCGGAAACCCAAACATTTGCTCCCTTTTACAGGCAAGTGACCCTAAAACAACCTCTTTTGCACGCACCCTTATAGTCTTATGGCTCTTATCCTAATAAAAGATTCAAACTTGATCTAATGAAATTAATTTTTCATGTAATTGAAAAAAACATGCTAAAAAGAGTCATACACAGAAGTTAGATATGATAGTGATTACCACCAATAAAGTTATAGAGTTGCTATATTTATGTATATTAGATAAGATCAGCAGGTTGATAATACGAATTTTCACTCTTTTTCATCATTATGTTCTTAAGTATCCCTTAGTCTTTGACATTCAACTTTTTAGCTCTGCGATAGAAGCACTCTTGCACCAAATGTTCAAATCTGCAATTTCTTCAATTTAAAAGTTAATCCATCCAAAATAAGGACTATTACTATGAAAGTTACATTCTAGATTGAAATAATTGCATCAATTATGTCCCAGAGTTTTATATGCAGTTGCAATGAGAGCAGCAAAAAGAACAGCATGGGTGATGAATGTATTAAACAATAACCTGACACCGGCATCTCCAACAATTCCAATGGCCATTCCAGCAGATAGGCCAGCAAGGCCACAAGACAGACCGGAAGACAGGTGAGCGTACCCATCGAACAGGTAATAGGATTTGGTTTTAGGGTTAATTCCGGTACTGATGATAACAGCAATGATCAAGCCATAAATACCTAGCACACCAGCCATGACAACCGGGACGATTGATTTCATCACCAGCTCCGGCCTCATCACACCCATCGACGCCACTCCTACTCCACTCTTCGCTGTGCCGTAAGCTGCCCCCATACCTGCAATACCAGACAATGAATTAATCGATCGATCCAGATCCATATTAGATGCGTATAGAAGCAGAATTGAAATCTTCATATTCGCGTAGAAATATGGTTAACGATAGAAAGACGCGTACAGGAGAAGACCAAAGCGGCAGCGGCGCCGAGGAAACCGAAGAATGGAGCAGTTTCATCGCCGCTGAAGGTAGACATTGTTCAGATCTTTTGGACGGATTGGGATCTGAGATTGACAGTCGATCTCTTGTTAGCTCTGGTGCTGTGGATTGATCTTCTTTTCTCCTCTGCTGTGTGTAACGATGATTGATACCGTAGGATTGGTGGTTGAACTCGACGATGAAGTCACAACTCACAAGCCAAACACGTGATTTATACGGAGTATTACCTGTGTGATGCCAAATTGCCAATGATATGGTTTAAATAGCCCTAATCCCTTATAACTTTGTCAACTTTCCTTTGTTGAATGTCTCATTAACTTTGCAATTTTCCCTTTTAAGTAAAGAATTTGTGGTTCCAGTTAATTCTCTCTCCTCTGCACAAACATCAATCACACAATTTTTATTTTATTAATCGTCGTGTCGATCAAATTAAGCCAACGACGATTACCGCAGATCTCTCATTACTCAATCCTAATGCCAGAGTCTTACAACATAACATAAAATAAAAACAAAAGTTTTAGCGTGGAAATTAAAATGTAAAAACGCAAAAAAAAATTATAAATAGTCCTCTTGAGCAGGATTACAAATTGCACCATCGGCGGGTCTAGAAGTCCTGACCCGCTGTCTTCCCTTTTTTTTATTTGTTCTAGTGACATGCTCTTGCGAGCCGAGACCTCTTTTGATTGTTCTCCCCAAATCTTTCTACGATTCGGATCCCTTGGAACCTCCTCGGTCCCGCTTATTTCACCCTTCTTGGTCACACTCTTGCTTGTATGTGCTGAGAACTCACGCCGATCTTGTTCCCCTATTCCTTCATCCTCTAGACTTGTTCTTCGTTGTAGTCTGGTATCTCTTGAACTTGAAGAATTGTCCACTAACCATTTATTAATCCATGTAGGACTTGTATCCCCCAGCCCGGAGTTCAACCCCAAAAGTTTTTTCCAACACAAGACCTTCCTCATATTTCAAGGGGCAACATTTATAGAATGCCCAATCACACCACAAATGAAACAAAAATTTGGTAGTTTTTCATATTTAAAATCTACCCAATGTCCAATGCACTTTTTAAGAGGCCTCCCCACATCCATACACACCCTTATTCGCATATAAGACTCCCACATTTCTTCAAACAGGTTCTTATCAAAACTAATGGATGTGCCAATAAAGTTTCCAATTCTTCTAGCAGAGCCTAGGTTCGTGAATTTATATGAAACATTGTGGACCTGAACCCAGAACTCAGCCTTACTCAATTTCATCTTGTGGGTATATCATCTGAGTGAACTACCTTTAGGAGCAATAAATTTCTCTCAAACAACCAAGGGTCATCCTCAAGCACACGATTTATATCCACAATATGATAGAAAATAAAAAGGTACTTTTAATCTCCAATTTCTTTGACAGATACACCCTTACCTGGACGCCAAATTGAAGCCAAAAGATCTTTGAAGACATGAAACTTTATTTTCTGTTCCGTAAGCACAATTCCAACCACCGGGTATTCACCTCCTCGTTCGGTTTCATCAATCTCCTCGGTCTCCTCCTCATCGAAATTTAGCTTGTTGTCCTCCTCACAAATAGCCATCTTCTTATAATTGTCCTCCTAAATAAGAAATGTACCTATGATGATTTGCCTTCCTATTGCGTGAAGTGTAATAGGTAGGGCCATGATAAGAAGGAATGTGGTTCCATGAGGACACGAAATGAGGGAGTTAAGCAACTCACAGGAGGGCAGAAAAACAATCAACAAGTTCAGAAGATTTTACAAAAACAGCCTGAAGAGTGGGTTCAAGTCACAAGGAAGAATAAGGCCAAGGAAAAAGAGGGTGCTATATTACAAACGGAAAAGGCAGAATGCTCAAAAGCTAGGGAGGAGATGGGGGATAAACAGTTGGCCTTGGTAGGAGGTGTGGAGAGTCAAGGAGATGGGGAAAAGGCAGAAGGATCAAAACTAGGGAGGAGATGGGGGACAAACAGATGATCTTAGTGGGAGGTGTGGAGAATCAAGGAGAGCAACGTACGAAGTCGGTTCATAACCAGATTGTCTCGGAGGTGATGGGAAATGTTTGCTCTCTAGCGGAGGGGAAAGGAAATGCCTTTACTAGGGTGGAGGACCATGGTCTGCCTGAAGGAGAGAAGAATGCATCTGAGAGAATTGATAATCTTGAAGATCATAGTCTTCCAGAAGGGGAGAAGATTGAGTCTGGGAGAGTTTTAGATAGTCAAGATGTTACCATGTTAGCATCTTTGGAAGAAGGTTCCGTTGTGAACACAAGTGATTTTGCCGAGGTTGAGAAAACAGGGTATGTTTCGGAAGGGGACCATGTTAATATGAAGATCACACTATAGAGGCATGGAAGGCAGTTTGTGGAGAGCTGCAAAATAAAGTTAATCTAGTAATTAATAGTAAGGCTGAACCTTTGGGGGTGGTTTCCTGAGGAAAGATCAAAGAGGTTTACCCTCCTCTATCGGTCACTACAAGGTTAGCGGCCAAGAGGAACACTAAGGATATGCCCTTAGATGTTTCCTTATGAAGCTACTTACTTGGAATGTTCGTGGCCTCGCTTCATCGTGCCCGAGGTTACGTGAAATTGTTAGGCACAAGTCAGTAAACTTTATTTCTATTATTGAGCCGATTGTTGGTCAAAATAAGGGTGTTTTTTAAGCATCAGTTGGGCTTTTCTGATATGTATATGTCTGTGTCCAATACGATTTGGGTGATGTGGAATTCTGATTTCTTTGAGGTTCTATCCATTATTGACGAAGACCAATTTTTATTGGTGAAAGCTTGTTATATTCCGCTTGATTTCAATTTTGCCTTCTCGCCGGTGTATGGGTTGCATACAAGGGTTGATAGAACAAGGCTTTGGGAGGAGCTTATTAATTATGCAAATTCAGTGGATGTTGTTTGGGTACTGGGAGGAGATTTCAACATTGTTTCTTCTTTTGCTGAGTATAAAGGGCCATTGAGTCCTTTGTTTGGGGACATGCAGGATTTTAGGGACTGTATACAGGCATGTGATTTACAGCAGCTGCCTACTATTGGTTCTACATACACATGGACAGGAGTGCAGTCGAATGGAAGAGTTTGGGAGAGACTTGATCGTTATCTGACAATTGCAAACTTTTTGTCTAAGTTTGAAGCAGTTAGCGTATAACACTTGAGCAAGACTCCCTCAGATCACTGCCCCATTTTATTGTTGTGTGAACATGGAACATCAAGGGGACCAAGGCAGTTTTGCTTTCAGAAAATGTGGTACACAAATGATTCCTTTCTCTCGTTTGTTAAATTAAAATGGGAGAGCTATCCTACTGCAGGGGGAATGCGTGGATTATGCTCTAAGCTTAAATCTCTTAAGGAGGATCTTAAGAGGTGGAATAAGGAGGTATTTGGGGATATTTTTGAAAAGACTAAACGGTTGGAAGAGGAAGCTTTGTTAGCTGAGAAGTTGTTTGAATCTGATCCCTCTGAAGTCACCAGGGCAAATGCTCATAAAAAGCAAGCTCTGCTTTTAAAAAGAGTGAGGCAACAAGATATTTACTGGAGGCAAAGAGGAAATACAAAATGAATGAAGGTTGGTGATGCCAACACTAAATTTTTTCATATGACAGCTAAAGACAGAATTCATAAGGGCTGCACAAGAATAACCCGAACCCGCATAACCCGTCCGACCCGACCCTACCCGACCCTATTTAATAGGGTATTTGATTTTTAAAAATATTCATGGGTTAAATATGTTTGAACCTGCACCTAATGGGTAGGGTTGCAGAAATAAAATCTCAAACCCGATAGTACCCAACCCGCCGAAGTTCATTTTACTAATATTATGCTACAACGTTTTCTTGAATAATTTCAATTTAAGATCAATGTGCTCTGTCTAGAACTTTATGGTATTAGAATTATAATTAAACATTTATCTAATACGAACATGTTAAAATAATAACCATAGTAACAATAATACGAAGTAATAAGTAATACTCGCAATAATAATAACAATGAGTCTATCTGTAACTTTGTATGGAGTAAGCTCTTTAATTAATGACACACATACATCTTTAAAAAAGATGATGTGGAGATTACACGGAGTGAAATTGCTGCCTTAGCAAACATGGGGCGCATACTCGATAGCACTTAAAATTTTTTAAAAACGTTGTAGCATTGAAGGGTAGGTAATGCACCTCCTTTATATATTTACGTTTCCTTCTAAATGAACTTCCTTTACGGAATGGTGTTTTAATACTATTACCTAATGTTTTTGCTTATAAAATATAAGAATACTTGTATTTGTTTGTGTGTTTTGGAAACAAGTTAATCGAGTTTTAAATTGGTTACATAAATTTCCCACATGAAAGATGCAACCCGAAGTGAATTTTTTCCCCAATACCCGACCCGTTCATGCATGGTTTACCAACTTATTTTGCGTACCGCGGGTTGGTTAATAGCCAACCCGAACAAATAGGGTAGGCCCAAAAAATATAGCAAACCCGACCCAACCCGCCCGATGTGCAGCCCTTGCAGCATATTTCAGCGATTAAAAAGCAGAATGGTGAGTGGTGCTATAGTAGTCAAGAGATTGGAGCAGAGGCAGTTGATTTTTTTTAGAATCTTTATGGGTTTGAACAAACTAGTTCCCACAGTAAGTTACTGCAAGATATACCTATGTTGTTGGATGCGGAGGATAATAACAATTTAGTTGAATTACCAGGGGAGATGGAAGTTAGGGATGCGGTTTGGAGTTTAAATGAGGATGCAGCACCTGGGCCGGATGGATATGGTGGTAGCTTTTACAAGGGATGCTGGGAGATAATTAAAAAAGATGTGATATCATCTGTTCAAGAATTGTTTCCTGGGAGTTTCTATTCCTAAGGGAATAGGGAGTGTTAATATGGTTTTAATACCTCAGAAGAAAAATTATACATCCTTTGGGGATTTTAGGCCAATATGTCTTTCCACATTTATTAGCAAGGTCAACACACGTATATTGGCTACTAGAGTCACCCAGATACTGCCTAAAATTATTTCTAGTGAGCAATCTGGTTTCATGAAAGGAAGGGAGATTCAGAACCAATTTTTTATTGCCCTGGAAATGCTTCACAAATTGGACAGAAAGGTAAGGGCTTCTAATTTGGTGGTGAAGTTATATAGGCAAAAGCGTTTGACAGGGTGGCTTGGAATTTCCTAGATGCTATACTGGGTCAGTTTGGTTTTTCTGCTCATGTCAGACAACTCATCTTAGGAAATCTGCGGGCCACTTTTATATCAATTATTATTAATGGAGCATCCTATGGTTTTTTTAAACCTCATAGGGGTGTAAAACAGGGAGATCCCCTATCCCCTTTACTCTTTATTATTATGTCAGAAGCTTTCACAAGGGGGTTAAACAGATTGATACCAGCTGGAGATATTGAGCCTTTAATCTGGGAAGAGGTACCCATATCTTCCATCTTGCATTTGCTGACGACCTTATGATATTTATTAATGGATCAACTAGATCCATCAATAATTTCAATAAATTCATTGACATTTATCAACAAGCCACTGGACAGTTAGTAAACAAGGAAAATAGTTGCTTTGTAGTTGGTAAGCATGCAAATGCAGGAAGGATCTTACACATACAGAATGAATTGGGAATGAAGGCTTCAAAACTTCCTTTTAAATACCTTGGGGTTCAGTTACATAAAGGAATCACAAGGGTATCTCATTGCAAGGATCAGCCGGATATTTTTGACAGTAAGTTATCATCTTGGAGGCAGAAGATGCTATCTCAGGGTGGAAGGCTCATCCTTATTAAACATGTGCTTAGTTCTATACCTAATCATGTATTGACAGTTACAAATATTCCAGCCTCAGTTATAAATATGATCAACAAGAAAGTTGCAAACTTTTTGGGGGGTTTAAAGGCAATGAGCCCAAACATCATTGGGCTAAGCTTAGGAAGCTTTGCAGACCCATAGATGTTGGGGGTGTGGTTATTAGATCTTTGCAGGACACTCAAAGGGTGTCTGCCATAAAAAACTGGTGGGAGTACCAAAATGGTGACTCACTTTGGACTCAGCTGATGAGGAGTAAGTATGGTGGCAGAAATTTGGGGGAGATTAAACCAACTGATTCTCCTACGTGGAAGAGAATATACCAGATCCATGATGTGGCAGAGCAGATGGTTATCAGAAGCCCTACGTCTATACAATGGAAGCATACATCAACAGGAAAATTTACATCTAACTCTGCCTATCTAGCACTTTGGCCACAGAGAAGTAGTGCTTTATCTACAACAAATATTTGGAATTCAAATCAAGTGTCAAAGATCAGGGTTTTCCTGTGGAAATTGTAGCACAAGAGTCTACCATTTCCAGAGCAATTGGCTGCTTTCTCCTGTGTTTATCCCTCCAGGTGTCCCTTATGCAAGAAGGAAAGTGTGGATCAGAATCATGTTCTTCTCACCCGTCCTATTGCGCGAACGGTCTGGGAGTTCTTTGAATTGACTCTGCTAAAAGGGGGAAGTATAGGTAGCGACATTAAGCTGGAATTGATGAAATGGTGGATAGCAGTGGCGGGGAAAACACTAGATGAAATTTATAAAGCAATTTTGCTAGGAGTTATTACTTGGCATATGTGGAAAAGTTATTGGGATGCAACTTGGAATGAGGTGGTTCCAGACACTGAAAAAATTATTAAGCAGATCTGTAATTATATGGCTACATGGAGCTTTGCAAATGAAAAGATTGCAGGGTCTGAGAGGTTGAAAGCTTGTGGACTGTTACTTGATACTTTTCAGAGAAAGAAGCCCCAAATTATTGCGTGGATGAATCCAAATGTGATGCACATGAAGCTGAATTAGACGGTGTATAGGCAGAGCGGAAAATCTTCAGATGGCTTCCTATTGAGAGACCACTCCGGCTCGGTGGTAGCGGCTGAAGGATTTCTGATGAGTAGCGAGTTGGAGGTGGAAGAAAAGGTCTTCATCCTGACGTTGAAATGGGTAGAGTCTTTTCAGTTTCCTAATTTTGAAATCGATGTGGCCTATTCGAAGATGATGAACCGGTGCGTTGAATTGGTGGGCCGTACGGTTTGGGTGACAAAATGCTCTCTTATACCGGCCCAAACAAATAAGGCAGCGGATATAGTAGCTAAATTGGGCCTTTTAGGTCCTTATAAATGGAGAAGAGGGGAGAAAATGATGGGTGAGCTTCAAGGGATCATCAGATTGGATGCGTAGGCCTTTCCTTAGATTTGCACTTAGCTATTTTTCATTTCTGGTTGGCTTGGTTTTTACATAATGTTTAGAGAGGTTTTGGCCTAGTCCCCTCTGTTACGTATTATCGCCGATTATTAATAAAACCCGGCAAATGCCGGGAAGCATTTGACCTTCCGGGATTAAAATAATAATAATAATAATAAGGGCTTATTTGACCCTTTTTGGTTAGTACGTGGGCTTATTTGCCCCTTTTCTCTTTCTCTTTATCCGCTTTTTCACAATTTCACTTAGGGGTGGGCAGGGTTCGGGTCGGTCTGGGTAATTGATAAATTTTCAAGAACCGTCGGTTCCATTTAACGGGTAGGTTCGGTCCGGGTATACCAAGTTTCAAAATAGGAACCGCACCTTACCCACCCCGTTTGAAACGGGCCGGTTCGGTCCGAGTCCTCGGTTCTTTTTTTCTATTAAAAATACGACTATGTAAGCATAGTTTCTAGTAAGTTATAAAATTTTCAAATTAAATACGTATTAATGTAACCATAATATAGTAAAAATTCAAAATAAAAGTATAAGACAACACTTTCAATTAGTTATCAAAATATTGAACCATAAATCTATATATTAAACAACACACAACCCCCGTAATTAAAATGTTAATCATCATTCATAAACTAATTAAAAAGATGGCACCCTAAATTCATAAGAAATTAAATTGGTTGCTAATTTGCTATACATATTTGTCTATGAAAACAATTTAAAGCTTATTAGATGCACAAATAAAATTATGATAATTAAATGATGTTGGAATTTATTGAAAATGAAGCTCAATTGTTCAACATTATATTTGAACATTATCTTAATAAATATTAATTATTGAGAATAATGTTAAAGAATATTTATTGTTATTATAATTATACAAATTATGTGACTACACAAGTCAATGACTAGTCGTAATTTGTATAGTATTAATAATAGTAAAGTAATCTTCAAATGGTTGTGAGGCTGATCATGTGTAATCCGTATTATTTAATTAATTGAAAATTGAATATTGAGTTAAAATGTTTTATGCTTGCATGCGGCGGTTACATTTTACTCAAGTATTTTGTGCGCATTTCGTTTTAATATCAAGGAACGTGGCTTTTGGAAAAGACATAAGATTTTTTCAAATTATAATAGATAATCTTTCACCGAATTGTTTCTAAGAATAGTCACAACCATTTAGTCTGTTTGCAACAGCTTCTGCTTTCAAAAAAGTGTTTTTTTTAATGAAATGGGGAGAAGTGATTAAATAAAAGTTGATAGTGTTTGAGAAAAAAATGATTTTGAAAAGTAAAAGTGGGTAGTGTTTGGTAAAATAAGTGCTTTTTGTGTAATAGAAAAAGTAAAAGCACTTTTGACGCGGAAGCCGAGAAAAATAAAAGTTGTAGTGTTTGGGAAAATAAGTACTTTTTTAAAGCCAAAAGCTTAGAAGTGCTTTTTTAAAAGCGGTTGCAAACCAACCCTTAGAAGTGTTGCCTTTTGATCTATAAAAGGTGGAAGAATGTTGAGATGGACATACGGCAAAATTCATTTTGACAAATTCTCAAATTGCCATACTCCATTATTAGTAATAAAGTGTTTAGACCACTTTATATACATATCACTTGTTTAGTGTTATTTTGTCAGTAGCCAAAATACACTGTACACCTTCTTTTTATCCCAAAAGTTCTATCTTGTAACCCGGTTACTGTGTTAAGGGTAGATAGTAAACTTTTAGGAAAGCGTATTTAATACGTGACTAGAAGTGATATCCGGTTCAGCCATATTTCACACCCTTATAATTCACTATTTTTATCCTCCGGTTCTAACAAATGAATGTGTCACACTTCATTGAATGGAGTCTTTGTTTACAAAAATATTAAAGAAAGAAAGTTTGATACATTTGGAATAGAGAACTCAGGAAAATAATTTAGGAGTTTAATTATACGGACTTGGAAACTATTTCTAATAGACTGGGAAGTTTCTTTATTTGAAGTCTTTGTCTAGACACAAGAACATGAAGAGCTTTCGTGTGTTGTTAAGATATTAGATTATACAAGTATTGAATATAATAGAGATTATTAAAATATTATTTTAAAACGGTTCGATCCGGGTACGTTTTTTCAAATTTTAAGACCCGTTCGGTCCCTAAGTTTTTCATGACCCGCCCAGAACTGTTTGGGTTTTCTAAAATTAGGACCCCACCCTAACCCGCCCCGAACATGTATTACTTGGCCCGACCCATGGTTCCAGTACCCGTTTGCTCACCCCTAATTTCACTTGCTATTATGAGCAAGGTGAACTGAAATAGGTGAGTACTTCATGCCAAGGGTCCCAGTGCCTACATATCCCCTCCCTATATATGCCTGTGAATAAAGGAAATTTTTATTAATATGACGGTCGTCTATGGGGAGTATATTGTACGTTCAGCATATTTTGAAGATCATTAGAGTGAAAATAAATTTCTATTTTTTGTGTTGCTTTTTGCTCTAAAATGTTGTTGGAGATCGAGTAGTTGAATGAGGGGTATTTGATTTCCTCAAAAGTGTAAGAGGTAGTCCATGGTTTAGGTTCTTTATTTTCAATCCCTTCTATTGATCGCAAAGAGTTGGATTCCCCTCGTGATATCTTTGTAGCAAAAACTATAGCACCATTTAAGAACATTGAATTTGGCTCGAATTTCAACATAGAGAATATATATACTATTTTCATTGTATAGCTAGAAGTTATAACCATCTTACCTTTTGAAATTTTAAGAATTACCCCACCTATTATTTTGTTGTCCTTGAGAACTACATCAGCATTAAACTTCAATAGTTTTAGATGCGGTTTCTGACTAGTGTGTGATTTATCAGTCTAGTCCTAAGAAGGGAGGAGTTTTGGCCTTTTGGGTGCCAATTTTTGAGTATTTATTGGCTATGTTCCAGTGCAACATGTATTTCAAAATTTGGCTGATTATTTGTTGGCTTGAAAGCTACGTTCCATCCAACTAGGCTTGATTATAGCTTTTTGAAAGAAACCATGTAATTGTCTCCGGTAACAAATTTATTGGAAATTCCTTTAATACCTAATTTGTGTAGCTGAGCGACCAAATATAGGAAATTTGTCTGGGGTGTATTTCTTTTTATTTATTTGAAAAAGTGATGAAGAACCACAACACTAGATATCCCCTTGTGTCTTTTTAGTGCAACAGCCTCAAAGCAATTCGGACATCCTTTTGGTTAGAGGATCAATAGTGTATCCCTCTTTTGAATGTCCGTCTAGTAGACCTTTAAAGTAAAACTGTTAAAAGCATTTGTCCCACACTGGAAAACTATAAAACAACTAAACACTATATAAGGCTTTGGGCTACTCCTCCTATAAGGTTGACCTTTTAGGATGGAACCTCGGGCCTTAACATGGTATCAGAGCCAATTCTGATTGTGGTTTGACGGCTTGTTTAGCACCCATGATTAAGGGTAGCTTGTTAAGGGTTTGTTTGGCCCCCAAATGGATACTCAAGTCGTCAGTTGTGCCATTGGTGGTCGTCCACATCTACGCAACATCTTCTTCCGCCAGCTGCCGATTGAGTGAGGAAAGGCTTAGAATCAATGCTTTGACCGGGAATGTCCCTTTTCCCCTCATATCCTTGCTTCAGTGGGAACCTCAGATGTGAAAAAAAGGATAAAGCCTTTTGCTACTGCTTTCAGCATAGTTTCAAAGTCAGAATGAATATGGTACAGTTGTACATCAGAGGTAACGAGGACAGTCCAGTAATATTACCGTGTCATGAAAAGTTGTTATCATTGTGCCCATATTCAAATGTGATAGAATTGTGTGTCAAAAAAGTGATCCTGGTCAATCGGAACTTCGATCTTGAAATTCGTTATTGTGGACTAGAAGATCCATACATTGAGATGAATGGACAACGTTATCATTTGAATGAACTTCCTGAAAGTCCACTGACACTTGAACCTCCAGTTGGTATGGAGGTGACCCCGATATTGAAGGAATTGCAAAACCATTTAGTGCCCCTAAAGGACGCGTTGACATATATCCTGAAGAAGAAACTGCAAAATGCCCCGATGTTAGCAATATCAGTGAGAATACTCTGGAAAGGGATTTAGAAGTAGTTTTGCTAAGTTATCAACAATGCTTGGAGGGCGTCATCAATTCACTCAGCTAACTCAATCTACAGAGGTAGGTATTAAAGATTCTGATAAACTACTGGAGATTGATGCTGTGATATATGGTCACCTTATAATGATTTTGAAGTGCTTTGTGAATCATTGTCATATGAAAAAATTCCACTTTTGGTCATGCGAGTTTTGCACCAATTCCACATTTAGTCCTCGTCTTTCACTTTATCCATTTTTGGTACCTGACTATTGTTTTCTTGACCATATATAGTCCTTTTCCGGTAGTAAAAATGCCCGGAGTTGGACCAAAAATGGTCAAAAAAACAATAGTCAGGTACCAAAAATGGATAAAGTGAAAGACGGGGACTAAATGTGGAATTGGTGCAAAACTCATAGGACCAAAAGTGGAATTTTTTCTTGTCATATACCGTTTGTAAGAACGGTATGTGACATGACAATGAAATTCTTGAACCTTAGCATCCTCACGGAAGTTTCTTACAGATGTATCACCTCTTATTCCTATTATTTGATAGGAACAAATCTTACGCCAGCATTAGAGGCCGACTCAACATTATTGGTGAGAACCCTTATTGGACTTGTAGCAGCCGAAGTAGGGACTTCTGAAACAGTTTACAGGGTCAGAATAGAGAACCCCGATAATGGATGAGGACTGCCTGCAAGTGAGTATGCTTTTAAGGTGCCCAACACAGATCTTGGAGCGTGCACAATGATGAGTGAAGTCCTTTGTTTGCAAGATCTTCACTACCCCCCCCCCATAATTCCATTGGTGGGGTTCTTCAATAGAGATGTTGAACACACGGATCTGATTGTTACAGTATGGAAGAGGGGGGAAGCCTGCATGGCATTCTGTTATAAAATGAGTTGGATTGGCCTGCTGCCAGAACTATCCTTAGAGATGTTGCTTATGGGTTACAACTTATTCATCACAATGGCTATGTTATGGCGGACCTCGGCCCCAAAAATATTTTGTTGGATGAAGCCGGAAATGCTTTCATTTGCGATTTAGGCCAATGTATGGGGATGAATACAGCGATCTCAGGGTGGCTTCATGGGAAGACTGTATACTCTGCTCGATCAGCACGTGCCACAACTAAGACAGATATGTTCTCTTATGCCATGATTATCTTTGAGCTATTGACCAGTATTAATGTTCACGACAATGACCCTATGCTTAATGTTCACTACGAAGACCCTTCGCTTGCTGTTAGGATCAAAAATTTGGTGGAAGAAAATTTTGATTTTCAAACATTGGTGAAAGATAGGATGGAAGCCCGGGATTTAACATGGTATCAGAGCCAATTCCGGTTGTGGTTTGACGGCTTATTTAGCACCCGTGATTAAAGGTAGCTTGTTAAGGGTTTGTTTGGCACGTTTATATCCCCAATATTGTCCAGCCCGGTTCGTGCTGAGGGGACGTGTTAAAAGCATTTGTCCCACACCAGAAAGCTATAAAACAACTAAACACTATATAAGGCTTTGGGTTACTCCTCCTATCAGGTTGACCTTTTTGGATGGAACCCCGGGCCTTAACAAAAACTGAAACTCATTCCTATGGGCTAATTTGCAATGCGTCTATTAGTGGAGTGGAAAACCGGTAATGCGTGGTGTTGTTACACAAATAGATTACTTCTTACTTTTGGTATGTCCAGTCGCATTACTCATTTACTCTGAGTATCTATAAATAATCTATAAATAATACATTTTAAAGATACAATTATGGAAAGTTTTGCTCTGTGTCATCCTCTAAGCAAACATTCATTTAACTTTTAAGATTCACTTTATATTTTAGTATATTGATTATAATAATAATAGTTATATCACGTTCCATTAGAGGTTCAGTGTGATTGGAATTCTTCCATTCATGTTACGTTAGTTTAAGACTTAGATTAGATGTCTATCAATTCTACGTAATCTTTAATCAATTCATTTTTCTGAAGAATTTTTTTGGTACAAAAATTTGGGGTTTTTACGAGAATATTACTAAAATAAAACTTATTTACATAAATATGACTATTCATTACTACAACGTAGTGCTGTGGTAATTAAAGTTCAAAACTTGAACATAAATTACTATGATTTCATTACTACTCTAGTAATGAATCATATTTTTGTAAATCATCTTTATTTTGGTCATATTTATGTAATTATTTCCAAAAATTTTCCTAAAGTTTGGAAGGAATTATATATACTAGCTACGCAATTCAAAAACAAATTCCTAAAACATCCTACAAGTTCTAAAACATTAAATTAAAATTTAAAAAAATGCAATTATGAGTTAGAAAATTTTGTTGTCTTCGATTAGAATTCATCTAAGTTCTATACATTATTTATTAAAAAAAAATCAATAACTATAGATCATATTGACATTTATTATACCAGATCAGGTCAAAAACGCATCAAAATCAAATCAGATCAGATCATTAATTTTAGTTTATTTTAAATCGTCTTTCAAGGAGTCCTCTCTAAAATTTAGCACTCCATATCAAATTAGAATAAATCTCCCAAAAAACATCTGCACATTCTAATGTCCAGATATAATACTAATAAGAGTAATAAAGATGTTTTCAATTCGGACTGAATTGTTTTTAGCTTAAACATATCTGAATTCTTTTTAGAGTTATTTAAAACTATTTTTCTTATCGTTTAAAAGTGAGAAATAATATTTTGAGCATTCTTTGTAATACATAATTGGTCTGATATTGCGAGTAATAAAAAGTGTTATAAATTAACTTAAGGTATACATATTACGATCGAAATGTAAAACATGTACTGCACTTTTTAGAATATTACGGAGTATTTTTTTAATATTTTTTAATTTAAAAAAAAAAATTAATAATATTTTCAAAGTCAAAATGGTGTAAACACAATTAAGTAAGAACACAGTATTTAAAATTCATACGATAAATAAAATAAATAAATCCAATATATAATAATAGAAAACGTGGGTGAGATTCTCAGCGCTCCGTGATCTTATGGCCTCACTGTGGATGTCGGGTAAGGGGATCTCCATAAAGGAAATCGACGAAAAAAGGTATATGTTTGCGTTTTATCATCCTATAGATATGAAACGTGTACTTGAAGATGGACCATGGATTTTTTAGCAGAATTTTCTAGTTCTTCGGGCACTGCAGCCTGGGGATGTTCCACTCCGGGTTCCTCTGAATGAGGCCGAATTCTGGATTCAGGTTCATGATATTTCTTATGACTTTATGAATTTGGGTGTGGCTAGGAGAATTGGAAATTTTGTTGGGAAATTTGTCAAATGGGAAAAACCTCAGTTTGATAAAAAGTGGAAGCCGTATATGAGAGTTAGGGCTTGCTTGGATGTGGGAAAACCCCTTAAGATTGAAACCACGCTTAGGAAGGGACAGGGCGAAGGACACTGGGTTAACTTTAAATACGAGAACTTGCCTAGATTCTGCTTTTCTTGTGGTATTATAGGACATTCTGACAGGTACTGCCCCCTAGCCTATGAAAAGACTGGCACGGAAATGACTAGGCCGTATGGGGTTTGCTTGCGAGATGGGGGAGGGGGGAAGGCACGGTTGGAGGGAGGAAACAAGTGGATCATCTCAGACGAGCCTAGGAAGGAAAACAGGGCAATCGGAGTAGAGGAAGGCAGCTCGGGCCCGGGTAAGAAAGGCTGGAATATTCCTTCAAGCAGCAACAAAAAGAGCGGAGGAGGATGCAGAAGTAGCAGCCATGGAGGACAAGAGTGGAGAGCCAAAGCGTAGGCAGGCTTGGGAAGAGTCAGGCGGAGCAGGGGCAAATGGGGAGACTATGGTTCTGGATCCAAAATGGGGAGGAGGCGGGTTCAGAAGCCCGCTAGATCTTTTGAAGAAGGCTTCAGCTGGGAGCGGGTGCTAGTGCTCGTTCCTTTGCCGCAGGACACTTTATAATTTACACGTATTGTTTATTTTTTTAGTTTTCTTTCGACTCTCAGTTTGCTTTCCTTTCGATTACTGTTGTTTTGCTTTTCCAGACTGTTACACTTGGTGGGGGTGATGAGGTTTTTACTCTGCCACGTTTGGCTCATGTAGACCCATGATAGGATCAGCGAATGACATTGCTTTTTTTAAGATGAGTGATTCTCCAGCTGGTTCGAGGGTTGGTGGTCAGAAGTGCTTACTTTGTCATGATTGTCCCGTGCTGAGTATTTTATTATCAATATAAGTCTCCCAGTTACAAAAAAATAGAAAAAGTAGTGAACAAAATTAAGTGTGATTTCGATAACTGTAGTGACTAAAAAACTTACACTTAATAACTTATAGTCACATTTTTGTATGAGAAACACTTTTAGTAAATGAAAATTAAAAGGGCCATAAATTTGTCT
Source organism: Cuscuta epithymum (assembly GCA_945859915.1). Classification (NCBI taxonomy): domain Eukaryota; kingdom Viridiplantae; phylum Streptophyta; class Magnoliopsida; order Solanales; family Convolvulaceae; genus Cuscuta; species Cuscuta epithymum. Next base: position 5,049,899 of record CAMAPF010000938.1, read on the forward strand.
CACATGGTTTAGGTTTAGTAATTATAGGGCATACATAAAGCAATGAAATAATAAAATATAGGGCCTATTTGGATATATATTGCTCATTTGATAAAAATTGACTGAATCAAATAAATCTGCTGAAATAGTGAAATTTTGGTTGAAGTGACTCAAGCCAATTCAGCTAGAAAATCACTCCAACCTGAATTATTTTAATCCTATCTAAATTCAACGCGCGAAGTCAAAATTATGCAATTGGTTAAAAGAATTTACCCAAGAGCTGAAAACAAGGGTTGCCAAATGGTCTTTTAGATTAGCACTATATTTGGCAATTAGCACTATATTTGGCAATTATATGAACGCAAGACTATTTTCTGAAGCTAACTTTTGAAATGATGCATTTGAACTATTAGTTGAATGAGGTAAATCTATTTGACAAAAAGAGTATAAAATGCCCAGATAATATGACCAAACTAGATCAGATCAAATAAGATCAAATCAAATGACATCATAACAGAAAATTTCAGTTCAATTAAAAACAAAGAGTCCTCCATAATCTTTAGAACTTCATATTAGATTAGGATAAATATGCCGAAACATTTTACACATTCTAATATCCTATTATAATCTTAATAAGAGTAATAAAGATGTTTTTAATTAGACATTTTTAAAGTGTTCATGAGTTAATTAGCTTATTATGGAGTTAATCACAATGCAAGCAGAAGTGAGATATGCATAGGAATTAAAAACTATATTATTATGGAGTTAATCATTCATATTTTAAAAAATATTCACGAGTACATTTTCATTTGTCACCAAAATTGAGATGATGACACATGATTGGGTACTAAAGTGTAAAAAGGGATTACAAAAATAATACATATAATCTCAAAAACTAATTCCTTAATTATGATCTATTTGAGAAAACAAATCTTAAAAATGTTTCAAAATCATGAATATGAATTTTATTCATGTGTGAATCTTTTTAATGAAGTTATTTAGCTATATAAGTCAATGTTTCAAAATAAGGATAAAATGTGTTTAATAGCTCCAAGCCACCAAATTTTCAATGAGATGTTGAGTTAGATTAGAATTGCCTAGCTCATGGTTCTCATTTTTTCAAAAAGAAATTGCATCTATACAACTTTAATTATCATAAGGATCATACATACTATAAGTTCAATAACACTTATTATTTCACTTAGTAAATTTATATTACCCTCAATAATTAATCTAATGAAGAATAAATCGATCGTTACCAATCACAACAGGCAGCGTGTTACTGTCGCCATCACCTTTATAATAGGAATGCCACAAAATTATATATTCTATGCTTTTCTCAAACAAGGAGATTGAATGACTAATTTGCAAAATTCTAAAACCTAGAACGGCTAATAACTTCAAAAACAAATTGACTGCACCCATTTTTAAATTCATAAATTACCAAAACGTGTAGTTAGTTTTGAAAAACAAAACAGTAAGCCACGGATGATGAGCCTATTTGGTGACACTATTTTTCGGCTTATCAACCAACTTTTTTACCAAAATACGTAATTTTTTATTTCACGCACTGAGTTTTGTAATACTAAGTGTTGAGATATATTATCCCGACCTACCACTGTTCAAGAGACCAAGGCATTACCCAGTACGGAGCCTGATCAGCCAGGCCCGTTTCAGCCATCTGGCCCACCTTGGCCCGGCAGGCCCATATTGGCCCGTTTAGCCCATTAGGGTGGAGAGCACCCCTTCCACTTTCCTCTATAAATAGGAGGATTTCCCTCCTAAGGAAGGATCTGTTTTTCTCTTCTTCCTCAACTTTATTTTTCTCTCTAGCTAGCTCAAAGACTCCATTAATGGGAGCTCAAGATGTACGTTATAATGGTGAGGAGAGTATTAATGAGAATGAGAGGATTTGGATGTTAGCATAAAAAGTCTCGTGATTTTCTCCCTTTCAGATTTGCACGTAAATGTCGAGTGTTCATACCAAATATATCTATATTTACTATATCGTGTTGAATGAAACTCAACACTAAGAAAAAGTAAGGTTGAAGTTACTTTTCTGACTGCATTGGCCGAAATACTGTAGAAAATTATTTTAACTATTTTTTCATGTATGTTTTTTTTATTTTAGTATTAAAATATACTCCCTCTTTCCATAATTAACTGTCCCTTTAGGCTTGGGCACGGGTTTTAAGAAAAAATAGTAGGAGTATTATGGAGTATGTAGGGTAAATGATAAAGTAGGGAAGAGAATATATTAAGAAGTATAAAGAGGTGATAAAATATGAAAGAGAGTATATTAAGAATAGTAAAGTGATGATAAAGTAGGAAAGAGAAAGCATTATGTAAAGTAAAAAAGGATAAAAGTAATAAAAGTCGGGGTATTTATCTCAAAAATTGTCCTAATATAGAAAGAAGGACAAGTAATAAAAAACAGATCAAAATGGAATCAGAGACAGTTATCAAAGAATAGAGGGAATATTTTATATATAATTTTTTCATAAATCAACAGAATCAGCTAATCTTGTCAGAACTCATAAAATTCAGCAGAATCAGGCGATATTTGTGTTATCAAACGGGCTCGATATTTAATGGATAAAAATATGCATTGAACATTTTCTCTTTTTTTTTTTGTTTAGGTAAAGATAGTTGAAAAGATTTATTTCATTTGGATGCAACTGAGAGTTATAAAAAATGTTCTTTCCATTATGAAATATAGATTGCAAAAATGTTTAGATAATTAATTCAAAAATAAGACATACTTCGTATTCAATAAATTAGATATGCAATACAAACCAACGTTATAATTGACTAAACAAGTGATTTTTCGTTAGTGAAATAAAAAGTAGAATTATTTCTACCCGTGCACGGCACGTGTAAAGATACTAGTATTGGTAATATTAATGGTACGTATAATTTCTTGATTTGAGTAAGAGCATCTCCAATGGTAAAATGTGTACGGTGCACATGTGGCATGAGAGACAGCCACATAAATATCAGTAAATTAATTCTTTCTCTCCTTATTTGAATGATTTTATACAGTTTTGGTAAGTTTTTCTCCACAATGTCAAGGAGACCGTCTAAATGTTGACATTGCAGTTGACATTGTAGGGCAAAACATACCAAAATTGTATAAAGTCATTCAAACAAGGAGATAAATAATTTATTTGCTGATATTTATGTGGTTATCTCTCATGCCACATATGCACCGTGCACATTCTACCATTGGAGATGCTCTAATAAGTTATCAGTAAAGCATGACCCATTACTTGGAATTGTTTTGAAATAAGTTATCAGTAAAGCATGACCCATTACTTGGAATTGTTTTGAAATAATTGATACTCCCTCCGTCCCCTTTTAAATGTCCCGAAAGATGGTGATACGAGTTTTAAGAAAAGTCGGTTTGTGTGGTTGATATTAATTGATAAAGTAAGAATAACATAAGAATGATTTTGAGCCACACAAACTTTACCAAATAAGATATGAGACAATTAAATAAGAACATCCCAATATGGTAAAACGGGACATTTAAAAGGAGACGGAGGGAGTAGCTAGGAATATTCAAGTTAGAATATGTAATAAAAATTTATTCTTTTTTATTTTTCCGGTATTTATTGATGACTTGTGTAACGAGCATGCAAACAATTGAGTCTCACTTGTTGGTATTAGGTGTTTGGATATAAGAATCTCAGAGGAAAAAACTTGTAATTCATAAATGAGTAATATCAACCCGTTCAAAAAAGAGTAATATCAACATGTTATGATATACAAAATAACACGTTAGAATACAACTTATACAAGATATATATTAAAGTCTCATTAAAATATTATTCTCTCTTCTCTCTCTAGAGAGAAACCCTAGTGGCCCTCTCCCCTCTTTGTAGGGGTTGAGATTTTCCGTCGCCTCTATCAATATGGGGTTGGAGCGGCATAGTATACTGATTTTAAGTGTTCTAATGCTTGTGATTGCAACTACGTCGACGAAAATAGCCTTTGCGGATGAACGATGTGCGGCTAAAAGATTGTGTCGATGTTGGATCGTGAAGCCTTGGTTGACCAGTTCGATGGTGGTTGAGTTGGTCTTCGCCCATATTGCAAGAGCTCATCCTCCCCCAGAACCACCTCCATACCACGAAGAGCTTTGTGGACAAATTTTATTTGAGTATCATTTTCTCTTTAGTTTCAATTGTTTCAATTTTAGTTCGAGTAGATTTGATTTGATTTTATAGATAGGGTTTCGACTTCGATCATTTTAGGCCTAAATTTGCCTGTTTTAGGTTTAGCAACTAGCAAGTGATGTTGCATTGTATGAGGTGGCTGACTCTAAGTCTATTCCTAAGGATTCACGGTTGGATCTGTAAATTTTGTTTGAAGGTTGTCTTGTATGTGTTCTTGATTTTAATATAACAGCAACTCCTTTATGAATCTATGATAAAAAAAAAAACTTAAACAAGATATATAAAAATAAGTTATTCAAAATACTAAGTTCAATATCATAAATTGTGCCAACATTTATTCAATGAGATAAAAACACCCAATCATAACCTTTTAATTAATAGAGAGATTGTTATGAACATAAGCTAGAAATCTTGTTGCCCACATAAAAATACAAATTCAAAATTCTGATATATCGTTGAAGTACACACCCACATTCTAATTTTAGAGGCTTTGAACACAGTATGCATATCATTAATGTCAATTGCCAATACTCTGTACGAAACAATGACCATTAAGATAAAGACCCCAATGGCTCAGAGGAAATCAAGTGAACAATTTCTACACAAATTAATATTAATACATTAGTATTAGTATTGCTTTTAACAGTAATTGGCATTGCAATATTGCACCTCATATTTTATATTCTCTTAGGCTTCACACAGCACATAGGCGCATCCTAATGCACATTGCTTACATTAGACTTTGCACCCAATGAATAAAACATGATATTAAAGTTGCACCCATTGCTATAGGGTGCAACTGTCAGTCTCACAGATATTAATCAGCGTGCCAAGTTTGCCAAGTCATATATTGGGGTAAACATGGGCTCAATGTGCCAAATTCACCTACTAATTATTTGTCACCACCTCACCGGGCAGTAATTTGAACGAAAACAAGATCCATATAAGTGATGTCTAACCAAACACGTTATACTTGAGAGAGAGAGAGAGAAAAAAAACACGTTATAATGCACGAACATTAAAAGTCATCACACAAATGGGCAAAATTTAGAGATGAACACATTCAAGAACTCTTATTCAGCACAAAACTAAGTACGTAATACTAATTATCAGTACAAGCAAACTACTTATTAAGTTATGAGCACAGAATAAGAAAAGGAAACAAACAAATAACCGAGGGAAAAGGAATGAGAGTCAAAGAATGAAGACCACCCTGGAACATCTGAAGTTTCTGAACTTTTAAGAAAATGGTGTCTTTCTTTTCTTCCAAAGTGTAACACACAACTTACAATAATGTAGTAGTTGTTACCCACAGTTTTGCTTTTTAATCTGCTCTGGACTGGCCAGCTCTAGAAGACAAGATAATGCCAACAATGAGACCATAAAGTGCTAAAGCTTCAGCAAAAATAAGAATAAGGATCATCCCAACAAATAGCTTGGGCTGCTGTGCGTTAGCCCTGCAAGTTAAAAGAAAATTGTGAATATTTATAATTTAATATTAAGTTTGGGCTATCTCATCTTAAAGGGATCCTTAAAATGTGAGGTAATCTCACACTTGCACAATAGAAAACTCAAATCAAATAAACATCTTACAAGGGGCATTTGATTTAATCTATACTCTATTCTTCCTAAAACAGAAGTTCGTTCGGGTGTTCTAAAAATTTCTTTCTGTAACATTTTAAGAAAAGAATTGTGTGGTTGATATTGTTTTCAGCTTTTCTAGATAAAAAACTAAAGCACGTAGTTTTGCTTTCTTAATAAGTGCAAAGTTAAGGTGAGAAGAAGAATTCAGGAAAGGGGCAAGCTTATGCATCAAGATTGAAATAAGCAACTTATAATTCTTCTAGAAATGGTTCCACATTGCTATGCGAGAACTTCCAACATAATGTACTACTTAGGGAGTGTTTGCAATTACTTCTACTTTAAAAAGAGATTTTTAAAAACAAAGTGCTTAATAGTAAAAAATTGTAGTGTTTGAGAAAATATTGCTATTGAAAAAGTAAAAATTTGTATTGTTCAGCAAAAATGTGCTATTTGTGTAATAGAAAACATGATAAGAAGTTTAAAACACTCCTGCACCTGCTTCCATCTTTTAGCTTTTAAGTGCTTAATTTAAGAAGAAATTGCCATTTGAAAACACTCAATTCAGTTTTTTTAAGCGAAAGCAAGAAAAACACCTTTTTAAGTGTTTGCGGACACTCCCTTAATAAAGAAGATTAACCAAGTCAGATTACAGTATGACATGAATGATGAATCCCAGAGTAATGGAAGAAAAAAAATTATTGAAGTAAATGCAAGATAAAACATGCCAAATAGAGCCATTAATAAACTCTCAGGGAGTGTTTGGTTCAAGGTGATATCTTATGCATGACGGAATCTCATGCCCGGAATGTGAGATACCTGTGTTTGGTTCGCGGGTTTGATTTTTTCTTTTGGGAATGTTACATTCCCAAAAATGGAAAAGGTGATCACATTACCAGGCATGTCAAACCCACCAATGCCTTAGGTTATGTTAGATTCCCGATGGCTTATTAATTTTCTTCCAAAAAAAACCTATGCTTCATTAATCGAAATATCTAGATGTGGACCGAGCCCAGTCCGATTCCGGGTCGAGCCCGGATGGGCTTGGCTTTTTGGGAATGAAGCCCGGGACCGGAACGGCTGTTGACCAGTACCGGTTCAGGGCGGTCTACCCGCCCGGGTAACAGGTCGGGCCGGGTACATTTTTCTAATTCATGTCTAAAAATTAATTCAAGAAGTGCTACATATAAAAACTTAAAGTATATTTATTTGAAACATGAACTACAATTGAAAATTGAGAAAAATAAATAAAACATGAAATACATTTTCTAATAATTGATAAGTTTAATGTGTTAAGAGACAAATATATAAAGGACATTCAAGTAATTCACCAAATATGCAATAAAAGATATCATTCAACCAAACAACTTAAAGTGACATTCCTTAATCGTAACCAAACACAAATAGGCTATACATTAATCACATTCCCATCTATCTAACATACCCAGTAATCTAACATTCCCATGGTTATCTGACATTCCTTGAACCAAACATACCCTCAGTATGTAAATCTTGATTTGATTTGGTAAGCGCTAAATATTCACAAATTGCACGCATATAACCCAATGACCAAATACTACAAAAGAGCACACCTTCCTGAATCCAACTATACCCGGAAACCTAAACATTTGCTCTTCTTTATCGGCAAGTCACAACCTATTTCCCACGCATTCTTATCCTAATAAAAGAATCATTTTTTATCTAATGAAGTTATTTTTTCATGTAATTGGAAAAACATGCTAAAAAGAGTCATACGCAAAAGTTATATATGATCATCAGGTTGTTGATACAAATTTTCACTCTTTTTCATCATTATGTTCTAAAGTATCTCTTAATCTTTGACATTCAACTTCTTATCTCTGCAATAGAAGCACTCTTGCACCAAATGTTCAAATCTGCAATTTCTTCAATAACAAAGCCAATCCATCCAAAATAAGAACTATTACTATGGAAATTGCATTCTAGATTGAAGTAATTGCATTAATTTTGTTTCAGAGTTTTAGGCAGTTGCATTGAGAGCAGAAAAACGACAGCATGGGTGATGAATGTATAAAACAATAACCTGACACCGGCATCTCCAACAATTCCAATGGCCATTCCAGCAGATAGGCCAGCAAGGCCACAAGCCAGACCGGAAGACAGGTGAGCGTACCCATCGAACAGGTAGTAGGATTTGGTTTTAGGGTTAATTCCGGTACTGATGATGACAGCAATGATCAATCCATAAATACCTAGCACACCAGCCATGACAACCGGGACGATTGATTTCATCACCAGCTCCGGCCTCATCACACCCATCGACGCCACTCCAACCCCACTCTTCGCTGTTCCGTAAGCTGCCCCCATGCCTGCAAAACGAATCAATTGATTAATCGATCGATCCAGATCCAGATTAGATGCGTATCGAAGCAGCATAGAAAACTTCATATGCGGGTAGAAATATGGTGAACGACAGAAAGACGCGTACAGGAGAAGACCAAAGCGGCAGCGGCGCCGAGGAAACCGAAGAATGGAGCAGTCTCATCGCCGCTGAAGGTCGAAGACATTGTTCAGATCTTTTGAGCGGATTGGGATCTGAGATAATCGATCTCTTGCTAGCTCTGGTCTTTTCTCTTTTCTTTGCTTTTGTCCGTAACGATTAAACGGATTGGTACCGCAGGGTTGGGGATTGAACCGGACGATGTTCTCAACTCACAACTTCACAAGTGATTTATATACTCTATCCTCCGTTCCCAAAAATATTTCTCACTTTCCTTTTTGGTCCGTTCCCAAAAATTCTTCCCACTTTCCCTTTTTAGACAATTTGTGTGGCTCAAATTCATTTAACCTTTTTTCTCACACAACCACAACCACACATTTCCACTTTATTCCACTTTCTTAATAGGCGTGCCAATTCAAACCGGGAAGAATTTTTAGGAACGGAGGGAGTATGTGATTCTAGGGCTGAGCATATCGGTTTTCGGTTCGGTTTTTCGGTTTCAGTTCGGTTCGTTTCAGTTTAGGTCGGTTTGGTTTGGTTTGGATTTGTTTGTTTTTAATAATTTATGAAGGATTTTTTGAATTTCTTTAGTTCGGTGTGGTTTTGTTCTGTTTTTATCAGTTTCGGTTCGGTTTAATACGATTTGGAAGAAATAGTACCAAACTCAAACCAAATTGCATACGGTCCGGTTTCGGTTCGTTTTAGTTCGATTTGGTATAGTTCGGTTAAACCAAACCGTTATGTCCACTCCTCTGTGATGCCAATAAGATCTCCTTTAGGGGGCGTTTGGTTCGAGCCTTATAAGGTTATTAGTATGGTCATTGTTGGTAACTTGGTGTACACAAAATGTGTACATAAATTGTACATTGTCTATGCACACAAACATTTTGACACAAAATGTAGCACCGTCACCGAGCATAATTACGGTTAGTAAATTATGTAATGAACCTTGAAAGATGATTTATGAATTTGCGTAATTGTAAATTTTTATCGTTTCTTTTACGTGAATAGTAAATTGCATATGGGGTCCACATCGGGAATGGGGACCGCCCGATAATTCCAGAACCACGTATTATATTCATCGTTGGTCTAGATAATATGTATATGGTGGTGGATATTCTAAATCGGGCCATGGAAAGGGGCTTGGAGTTGACCGGTTGGTCAAACAAGGCCCAATTACCGGTATTAGTCATTTATCGGATAACAGCCCGAAAGAAATTTCGGAGACTCCCAAATTAATGTTGGGGAATATACATCTGTTCTAAGGGCCTATAACCATTAAAACGTGTGATATATTTTATCCGGCCCGATAAAATAAAATATAACTAAAATGGTCCGAGAAATACGACTTTCGGGGCAAATTATACACACCGGGACATAATGGGATGACCTCCCACATGAGTGGGGGCCACCCCACATTTTTATATGTACAAATGGGCTGAATGAGAGCTGGAGGGGACAAGGGAAAATGGGTTGTGCGGACTCAAAGAGGAGGAAGTCTCCTAAGGACAAGAAAATACACCCATGACCCCATCCTCCATATTATTTTTGGATTGATTGCATTGGGATACTTCTTCCACCCTTGCAATCACTCGGCCAACCAAGAGGAAGAGAGAGAGAGAGAGAGAGCTCCATCAACTCTTCATCTAAGCTCCAGTTGAAGGAATCAAGAAGAAAGGAAAAATCCATAAGAAATAGTTGTGTTCAAGGTGAGAACTTCACAACTAATCTTTTAACTAGTTTATTTGCGTATGATTTTTAATAAATCATATGGTGGATTAAACATGGAGTTCCACACGTTTAAAAGTGTGGAATAATGTTATAAAGTGGTGGTATTTAACTTAAAAGAGTCGTGAAATCGATAGGAGTTGAAATTGCCGGAAACCGCCACTTATAAGGAGCTGTTCGTAGCTGCAGACCACGAAAGCCGCCCACCTTTGACAAAAGCCGCCCGGCTTTCGTCTGCTGGTCAGGATTTCCACTTCTAATCGGTTTAGAACGGGGATTGATCGAAAGGCTTAACAAAGGCAACTATTTCAGCACTTCGTAAGGTGAGGATGGCTGACTATATTGCTTATAATCTTTGGGTTAATTTCGTAGGATTACCTAAAGTAAATAAATGTGATTTTCATGGATTATTAATGATTAATAATGCCTAAATGAAAATATTGTTGTCAATGAATAAAGGAGCATAATATACAAATTTAAGGATAAATTGTGTATGATTATGTAATATGAGCATATTGGCTTGATGAAAGGATTAGTTATAAATATTGTGTTGAAATATAACTATAACTTCATATAAGGATATATGAGTGATTAAAGGTTATATTTTGTATATTGATATGAACTATATTTTCAATGGAAAATTAGTTTGGAAATTGTCTATATGACTATGAATTGAAAATGAGTTTTGTTGGAATTTATCTGACTAGTATTATGATACTAGTCGGGGTTTTGGAATGAAATATGTTAGAATTGATCCAAGGTTTGGATTGTAAATTGTTGAGCCTTAAGTAGTCTTAAGAGATACTAAGGTGGATAAGTGATGCTAGGGGTAGGCCTTAAGGGATACCCAAGATAAAGAGAATAATAAATTGATCCTAGGAATAGGATTGGCCTACGGGTGTATTCGGTAGTCTTTAAGGATTAGCCGATAGAGTATTGGTAATTAGTAAGGACCATGGCCCTTCCCGACTCTAGAGAGCGGGGTTGGATAGCATGGACTTACATCGTGATCACGGGTTAGGGTGGAATCCGAACTGGAGACCTTACGAGGCTCCCGACAGCGGTAACACATAAGATAGGACCCCGAATGGACCTTACCTTCCTACGGGACGATGGGTATGAGTTCAGGGGCGGGATGTTGGACTCCGGCCCGAGAGCCCGGTGAGGCCTCGGAGAGCGGTGACAAGTCTCGTAAAAGATGATAAGACCTACGGGCGGTGTCGTGCTAACGACGGGTATAATGAAATATATGAAATGGGCCGTGTGCCGACAAATAAATAAATTTACTTATTATAGAGATAATAAGTGGGAAATATAAATTATTATTTATATTATGATATCACCCTATTTTGAGGGTCTTAGAAATTAAAACGTTGATTATACTTAGTATAGTTGTCATTGTACTTGTCAAATGCTTCCAAGTACTGACCTCCCCTTCACGGGGGAGGCCACCTCACAGTTTCAGGTAGGAGTTGAGATTGCTACCAGTGCCCGTTGCTTCGGGAGAATCAAGGAAGGAAGACGTGGTTCGTGCTTCCTCCGCTTCTGTTTTAAAAATATTCAAATTAATGCTCATGGATATTATTTTGATTAATTATTTGGGGCTTGTACGCCCATGTTGCCGAAGTGTGGCATAAACACTTGTATTAAACGTTTCCGCTGATTTAAATGATTATTTTACATTATGTTTGTTTATGGATGTACTATTGTGAATGATATTCAAGACGCCTAGTATAGTATGGATGAGTTGGACTGCGGTTGACTATTCGTACTGTACGGCGGGTTGTTGACGTGTCCGGTAGGTCCGGGGCGTGACACAAAATTATGCCTTTTTCCAAACGTATTGCTTGTCTACACAGATAATTATGAGATTTTGTGTATGATTTGTGTATTAATTGTGTACCTAGTAATTGTGCATATTAACTTAAATAAACGTTAAGTAGTAGTACATCATAGTCGGGAGCAAAGCCCTACCGCTTTCACCAAAAACACGTAAAAGTCATAAGTACAAAGATCACTACATCCATATCACACTTACATGAATTACTCAAACTCAAAACTGATAGAGAATGCATTGTGTTTACTATATATTTGTTATATTTGTTAAGTGTATACTTAGCCTCATCATTAGTCTAATATTTATCCCTTAATTGTAGATTTGTAGCTAATCAGTCTTGTATTCGTAGCCTAACTTTACGTTTGTAACAGTTGTACTCTTGTACATAGCCTAAAACAGGCCCTGAGGGTGTGGTATCAGCGTTTTGCTGATTTTGTATTCACTATTGGTTTTTCTCATGTTAAATCTGATCATTCCTTGTTCATTTATAAATAGGGTTCAGACATGACTTATATTCTGTAATATGTTGATGACATTATTCTTACAACATCTTATGACCATCTGAGGAAGCATATTTTGACTCTCTTGGGCAGCGAGTGTGCTATGAAAGATTTTGGTCCTTTGAGCTATTTTTTGGGCATCGCTGTCACAAGTACTCCTCACGGTATGTTCTTATCTCAAACACAGTACGCCACCGAAATTCTGGAGAGAGCCGGCATGTCTAATTGCAGCCCCTGTCACACACTAGTTGACACTAAATCTAAGCTTAGTGCCTCTCAGGACACTCCTTATGAGGACCCAACTAAGTATCGGAGTCTGACCGGTGCTCTACAGTATCTTACTCTTACTATACCAGACATTTCTTATGTCGTTCAACAGGTTTGTCTCCACATGCACGATCCCCGGGATGAACATATGAATGCTCTAAAGCGCATTTTACGTTATTTACAAGGTACTCTATCGCTCGGACTACACCTCTATAAATCTTCTCTCACTAAGTTAATTTCTTATACTGATGCTGATTGGGGAGGATATCGATGTCCGGATACCAGGCGATCTACTTCTAGTTATTGTGTATTTCTTGGTGACAATTTGGTCTCTTGGTCGTCCAAACGACAACCAACCTCGTGTCGTTCTAGTGCAAGGAGTACCGCTAAAAGATATTATTAATTTCCACTTTCCGTTATCAAAATTAAGGCATTGGACAAAAATGTGATTTCTCACACAAAATTACTATATTAGTGACTTTTAGTTACTATGATTATGTATAATTATATACGTAGTACATTTTAATGACCGTGAAATTAGTGCAGTAACTTTAGTCACATATCCCACATTGATTTTATTTGAATAATATTAAAGAAATGGCCTAAAATAAGACTAATACGAAGTACATAAGGGAAGTGTAAACCTAAGACTTCATGTTTAAATTTCCCTAAATAAGAGTAACATGTTGTGTGTGGGGAAGAACATCCTTGTACTTAACGTTAAAGGTTAGAGTTTAGTGTTGGGGTTAGGATGGTGGCTGAGGCCGACAACAATAGTCCGGTGACCAAGAGTATTTTTAGATTGTTTTCTTTTGAAGTGTTTTCAGTCTCAGATCAGACATGACCCGATTTAAACAATTATAAAATACACAGAGACCAGACATTTACTAGATCAGACTTAAACAAATCAGATCAAACCAGACCCGGCCAAATTTATACCGAGAACGCCTATTTTTATTCGTACGTTGTACTACATATGTCCCATAAAATAAGAGAACATGTATTCTTGTTTGGCAAATTTTCTTTTTTGATTGTTCCAAAAAACATTGTTATTTCCATTTAAAGTAACAAACATGTGATTAACGTCATTTTCCTCTCCCCTGCATAAATTTCAATCACATAATTTTTACTTTATTACTTCGTATTTTATATATAAATCAAATTTAGGATGTTTTTATTTGAACTATTTCCAGTCCAGGACCAGATCAGACTTAAACATGTCCGATTAGACCAGATCAGACTTAAGCAGATCAGATCAGACAAGATCAAATTTTCGTAGTTTTAAAATATACAAATACTAAACATTTATCAAATGAGATCAGACCAATTCCGACCAGATCAGATCAGATTTAATCAGAATAAACCAAATTAACAAATTTTAGTTGAGAACATCCTTAGAGCATCTCCAATGCTAAAACGTTAACGGTGCATACGTGGCATGAGAAATAACCAATTAAAAAACAATAAATCCAATATCTCTCTCCTTCTTTCCACGGTCTTATGTGTTTATGGTAAGTTTTTGTCTGCAATGTCAATCACAATGTCTACATCTTGACATTTTGCTTGACATTGTGAAGAAAAACTTACCAAAATTATGTAAGATCCTTCAAATAAGGAGAGAGATATTATATTTATTGTTTTTTAATTGGTTATTTTCCATGCCACGTATGCACCGTTAACGTTTTAGCATTGAAGATGCTCTTAGAGCATCTCCAATGGTAAAATGTGCACGGTGCACATGTGGCATGAGAAATGACCACATAAATATTAGTAAATAAATTCTCTCTCTCCTTATTTGAATGATTTTATACAGTTTTGGTAAGTTTTTCTCCACAATGTCAAGGAAACCGTCTAGATGTTGACATTGTTGTTGACATTGCAGGGAAAAATTTACCAAAATTGTATAAAATCATTCAAATAAGGAGAGAAAGAATTTATTTACTAATATTTATGTGGTCATTTCTCATGCCACATGTGCACCGTGCACATTTTACCATTGGAGATGCTCTTAGTGAAATTTTATGGGAGGGGGAGTATATTTTAGGAAAAACTGATTTAATTTAATTCAGTCCTTACCGGCCGGACAAGTGCACAAGAGTGGTGGCGACAAAAGCTCGCGCGATTCACTCAAAGCAGCTTGTTTTTTCCAAGGGTTTCTTCCACTTTTCCGGCAGATTCTGCTTCTCTCCGACCTCCTTCCTCACAGTAGTGTCCCGGTAAGAAGTTCCCAACTTGCGGTGGTTGCCATTTTTTTATTATCACAGCTCACGAGTACCACTATAACTTTTTGGCGGTACAGTTTACTTCTCTGGAAAATCGTATTGCTGTACTGCCTCGTGCCCTTGAGTGCTCAAAGACTCTCTCTTTCTCTCAATTTCTATTGAGGGGATATCTCCCTCATACTATGTGTGTTTGATTTATCGAATATGTGTACATCTCTACCAACAAGCGGTGAGTTTTTATCTGCAAGCATAAGAACCAAGGACTCAGAAGGTAAATTTATGACACAGAACAGCTAGACTTATATTAGTTTTGTTTTCTCGTAATATGAGTTCTATAGATAACTGCTAACACCAATATTGGGTATGAAATGATTTTGGAGTTGACTTAGATCCTATTATGATCTGATGGTCTAATAGTTGAAAGGTTAACTTGATAAGGAGGCATTTTTAAGCAGTGGGCTAAGTATGTAAATCGTTACTAGGGCAAACATTAGAGTAGGAATTACTCCGTATGATTCTAGATTTGTTTTCAGTCCTGAACTAGTAGTATTATTATAAAAATATATGCTTCCATATTCTAAATATTTTGTCTAATAATTTTTGTATAAATACAAAAATATAATCCACCATTACTCGCACAATTCATTACACATCTAAAGAGTAAAGAGTATCTCATCATCTAAGCAATTTTAACTTCTTCATTTGGTTCTAGACTGACACCATCTTCATCTTCCTCCCATCTCCACACAAAGATGTTCTGTAAGGATTCGTAGTATTACAAAATGTTTAAATCATTAAATCTTAAACTAATGTTTAACTAGATTGAAATCCCTATGGCCTTTTTAATCCCATAATGACCCATTTATTATAGGGAAAATGGAAACTAATAATCCAACCTTTTAGCAGTCTTCTTACAATAGTTCCACCTTTTCGTTATTCAAGAATAATTCAACATTTGCACCTCATCTTTATTCGTTGGTCCCTGACCGGTTAATGACCTGCTATTCCAAGTGATTTTCTTATCTTTGCAAAATATTATCTTTGTAAAAGGTGAGATTTATGGTATAATGGTTTGCAAAGATAAGAAAATAACTTGGAATAGCAGGTCATCAACCGGTCAGGGACTAGTGAATGAAGATGAGGTGCAAAGGTTGGATTATTCATGAATAACGAAAAGGTGGGACTATTGTAAGAAGGCCGCTAAAGGGTTGGATTATTAGTTTACATTTTCCCTTATTATATTAAACTTTCATCTCAAACTATTGACAAGTTAGGATGTTTTCTTTTGGACTGAAATTTGCTGGTCTGGTCTGGTAAACGTCTGGTCTTTGTGTATTTTATAACTACGGAAGTCTGGTCTGGGATTGAAAACAGTCCAAAAGAAAACATACTAAAATTGCCTTGTACTTGCACATAAAACACTTTTTTGAATTTGACTTGATAGTTAGAACATATCGTATTTATTGAAGTGTCGCCTAGGCGTTGACTAGGCGCAAGTGTCCTAGCGATGGAGATGCGCCATTCTCATTTGATTGGCCACAGTGCTAACCGACTTACTGGCGATGTAGAACTAGCATATATCTGACATTTGTTTATCACTTTATCCACATGCATTTTGTACTTTTCATAAAGAATTGCACCTTAAACCCTAGACAACACTTTAGTGATTCTTAAGTTGTAGCGATTTAATCACATACTGGAAACTTTGGATATTTAGATTGGTTGGAAGTGAATCAGTAATGCTGTGTTAGTTAACTATTTGTTTTGGATTATCTCTAATGCATACATGCTTGTCCCATGGTGCCATGAATGTTTGTTTGTTTGAAGAAAAATGTACTTAAGATACTGATTAGAAGTAATGAAGAGTGGACGATAGAAAAGCTTATTTACACTATGGAAAGTTTAGCTTACTTCTAGTTATGCACTTCCGCACGCAATAGGTTAGTTAAGTTGGATCATGCATTGAAGGTGGTGAGTTGGCCCGAACAACATCACATTATGGAAGACCCACCAGAGGCCTTGCAGGTCCTGGTTCCTCTAGTGGTAATTGAACTCTGGTTGCTTTGGGTGGGGGGGGGGGGGGGGGGTATTTAGGTATTTAGCAAACCACTTAGTGCACATTTCATACTTCTCATATTTAGAGTAATGAATGCTAGTCATGTTCTAAAAAGTAAATAGTCATCTCCAGTTCCTTATAATAATGAAGCCTTACAATGCACAATTACCTGGTGACAGAATGCTGAATTCTTTGTTCGGATCGTCTACAATCATTATTAACTAGTCTGGAGAAACTCATTTACCATATTTTTGTTTTCATTATATACATGCTTTAAAATGCTATTCTGGTTTGCACCTTGAGGCTCAATTCAAGGGGGGACTTTAGAAAATAGCAGTAACTCTGAAGTCTGAAGTGTCCAGGCTTTCATTTTTCCCTGCTATGCAGAAAGCTTGCACCTTAACCAGGTGAGGCTTGCACATCATGGTGGACTTAGGAGGGTTACACCTATAATGTCATGGAAGTATTAATCATTTTATATGCAATAGTTTGCTATTCTTACGTAGTTTATCATAACAAGACATTTTTTATTACAAACAGAGGTAAGATGCTCTTGCTTATGGTTTCAAAAAAATCTCAGCCCATGTAAAACTCTAAACCTCTGTTTGCTATCTACTTAATTGCTTTCTAAATCCAACTTCCTTATGCTCAACTGTGAGTTTACGTAGACCGTTTTTTCTTGCATTTGCAAGTTGCAATGGACTCATCTTCTGCTCCACTGCTGGTTGTTCTATGCCTTTATGTGTTGAAGAGTTGACTTAAACATGTGATTATTTTAATAAATTTAAAATCCTATCATGCAATTATAGTTTTTAGTTGCAAAGTCATAGTTATGAAGATATTTGACTTTAGTGATTTTTACATACTTAATTATGTTCTATGAATTTTTACTGAGTACGATAGTCTTACACATTAGGCCTACGTTCTATTGGAGGTATTTTTTGTGTGCTCCACTGCTCCTGCACTAATTCTCTAATTGAACACTTGCACCTTTTTCCAAATGCTATGTGATTCCTGGGCAGATATCAAGTTTTACCGTGTATAGACTTTGCTTAATAGGAATACTTGCTCTTGAATTACTTGCATCAATATGGATGATTGTGATCGAGAGAACAGGCGAGACAGGATGGATTGCTACATAGGAGGTGGTCACCCACAGGTAATCTGCTGGAGTATGTATTAAGACAAGTCCATATCAATTTGAATTGTTTTCCTTATGAATTAATGGTCAGGGCTTTTGAGTTTTGACCATCTCAGGTCCAAATGAGCATGTCTTATATCTTCTCTAAGTACACTGACTAAGTCTTTTCTCACTTGTTACTTTCATGACTCAGTGGAGCATGGTTTCTCAGCATCATCAGATGAAGGAACAGAATGCTTTTCTTATGAACCTGAAGCTGTTCTTTGCTGAAAGGGATGCAGCCATTGAGGAGCGAGACAGAGCTCTTGCCGAAAAGAAAGCAGCTACAGAAGAGCGAGACATCGTCATCCGTCAACGAGATGCAGCATTTGCTGAGAGAGACAATGCTTTAAGAGAACGTGACAATGCGATCGCGGCCCTCCAATTTCAGCAAGACAACAACACCAGCGCTGGATTTAGTTACAGAATGTGCGGGGCAAAGTGCCAAAACACGCCCCACGTGACTGATGCAGTCCCCATATCCGCCATCTCATCCGAATCCATCAAACAAAGGAAACAATCTAAGAGTAGTTCACCGAAAACGGCAAAAAGGGTTGGTGAGGATTTGAATAGGCATGTCACCACAGACGGATCAAAAGCTGAATGGGATGCTCAGAACCAGGGTGGGTTCACCGTAAACCAGATCAGTTTCAACGAGTCCACAATGCCAACCCCAGTCTGCACATGCACCGGAGTACCCCGCCAGTGCTACAAGTGGGGCAGTGGCGGCTGGCAGTCATCTTGCTGCACTACTTCTCTGTCAGAGTACCCACTCCCGCCACTGCCACATAAGCGGCATGGGCGGATCGCGGGCAGGAAGATGAGCGGGAGTGTGTTTAGCAGATTGCTTACGAGGATGTCCGCTGTCGGCCACGATCTGTCTACTCCCCTTGATCTTAAGAACTATTGGGCTAAACATGGAACAAACCGTTACATTACAATCAAGTGATGCCCATGGACTGCTATCTGTGTAGGGGTGTACATTCATATTAGCTACCGAGTATATATAGTCTTTTGTCTCTGTCCGCAGAAGCAAGCTCATTCATTTGTCTCGGTCATCATTAACAGTGTTGTTTCTGTGACACATCCGGCAGAGGTTTGAGATTGTAAAGTTTTGCAAATGCTACCTCATATGTAATCAATGGCAGAAATAGATGCGTATTTATATGAGATCTATACTTGATTTTATTTTATTGCTTGTAGCAACCCGAATACTAGTTCAATACTGGTACTAGATCTATAGATTTCTTCAATCTAGTCAAGTTATTATTACTCTATTATTAATTAATTTATCATTATTATAAAACTCCGTCCCTAAATGTAATTTAGGGAACGTCTTTATATCCTGAAATAATGGTAACCCTGCATCTAATAAAAGTTGGAGCATTCCTGTTATTGTTTTATAGATATATATTTCGAGAACATTTTTTATGGACAGATTCCAGAACACTTTTCTTAAAATTGTCTTGATTTAATCATGACAAATTTGGAGGTTTAATGTACCAAACCTTCTCCTAATATATAAATTTACCACATTAACCTCATGTGATTTAATTGCATGTCGTTATGTTATAAACACAACTCTGTTATAAATATTTATGCGCATAACTCCCTTTTATGAACTAATTTTTTTGTCAAAATACATGGTAAATGATTAGTATTTTGGGAAAGGGAAATTGCCCTAAATAGGAGTAAATGAGGTTTGAATTTTCAAAATAGGATTACTATTTTTTTATATCCGAAATAGAGATTCTTACTGTCATGCATGAAAAATACTGCCATGATTGAAAAATACTGTCATTAATTATAATAAATATTGTCATGTTAAATGCACTATACTGCAACTATTTGGCAGTCACACCTAGGCCTGGACTCGGGCCGGGCGGCCCGACCCGGAACCGGCCCGGCCCGGCCACTGTAGCAACCGGCCCGGCCCGGTGGCCCGGTCCACCGGCGGTTCGGGTCGAACCGGCCCGGTGGTTCCCGGTTCCGGGCCCGGGCCTTCCAAATGGTGAACCGGCCCGGCCGGTTCGGGCCCGGTCCGGGCCGGATTTTTTTTTTTTTTTTTTTTTGAAATTTTTTTAAAGTTTTGGGTTGGAATAGGTATTTTGGGCCATTTGAGGTGGTTTGGGGTGGTTTGGGGTTGAGGGGGAGGAGTAGGGGATCAAATAGGAGAACAAAAAAAAAATTAAGTGGGCCGGTTCGGCCCGGCCCGGCCCGGTTTGGCCCGGAACCGGGACCGGAACCGGCCACCGGCGGTTCGGGCCCGGGCCTCCCATTTCCTGGCCCGGCCGGCCCCAGGCCCGAACCGGGCCCGAACCGGGCCCGAACCGGCCCGAGTCCAGGTCTAGTCACACCTACAAGATGACAGTAAATATTGTCATGTTAGTCCTATTTTGGAAATAAAAAATAGTAGTCCTATTTTGGAATTCCAAACTACATTTACTCCTACTTTAGGAAATCTCCCTTTGGGAAAACTACGGAAAATGTAATTGTGGTTGTGCCCATTTTCAGATAGGTTCATATGTTTCATTTGTTATCAAAGTAGTTCATGTGTTTGAATTTCGTTATCACAAGAGGGTCCTGACGCCGTTAAAAATAGCCGAAGGAAGACGATGAACAGTTACTCCCATTTTCAAAAGTGTCCAAAAATTTACAAGAAAAATACCGGAAGGTGCGCCTCAACAAGACGACTGCTAGACCATCCTTCTTTTTTGTTTTCCGCCACCCTTGTCACCGGAAAGTCCACCGTAAAAGTGATATTAGCAAATTCATTTAAAAAAAACCAAACAGATCCGAAAAATCCAAAGGCAAAGGTGGTTTGGAGGTCATCTTGGTGAGACACACCTTTCGGTATTTTTCTTTTAATTTTCAGGACATTTTTGAAAATCGGAGCTACTTTTTTTATCGTCAAAACCAACAAATATATTAAATCAACATAACGTCTGTCACATGGTTGATAATAGAATCAAAGAAAAAGCATGAAACAAAATGATAAGAAGCCTTTTATTTGTCTGTCGTCCGCCCTCGAACCAGACTTAGAATCTATCACATCTGTAGAAGCAATAATATTCGTTGATCTTGTAATGGGCTTAACTGAGCCAATGATTGGCAAACCAGACTTCTCATCACCTGACTTAAATTCTAGAATCTCTCTGTTAGAAAATAAGAACACGTCCAAAACAACATGTAATTCGCAAGAAAAACACAAACAGCATAAAGCGGAATTAAAATAGAGTTCACTCATCTTCTTCCAAACCCTAGACTCGCTTGCACTCTATGGCGGCGGCTCAGGAGGGGGACGCGCTCGGAGTTACTAATAACCGTCTTCCTCAGGCGTTTTTAACGGCGTGACCCTCTTGTGATAACAGAATTCAAATACATGAACCACTTTGATAAAAAAAAATGAAACACATGACCCTGTTTTTAACTAACCACGAGTACTTTTTCTGTACTTTTTCCTAGTATTTCTGCATAATTTAGTTTTAACAAATTTACTTAGCTATTTAATTATAATATCAAAAGAAGTGATTTTCAAATTGTAAAATTTATAACACAGAGGGTTTGACGCATTTTTTAAATGATAGAAATTATTACATCAGATTTATATATCGGAGTTTGGCGCACTAATGATATGTTAGTTATTTGAGATTCTCTCTTATGCAGTTATTATGCATGCATGATTATCTCGTGATATTATGATTGCGGATTTGTTTAAAAAAACTACTTACATAGTGATTAGGAGTAATAATGAGTAGGCTACAATGCTAGATCAATGAGCCTATTCACACTTTTGAAAGATTAGCTTATATGCCTCCGCGAATTAAAGAACTTTGAGAGAACAACTTAGCCACCTAATAACAACTCAACAACTCGGTCTTGGATTTAGTACCTATTTAGATTGTGAATTGGGTAAATTACTTTTTAGAAAAACTTGTCATTATAAATAAGATTGCATAGTTACGTCTGGAGATGAAACTAGTAAATCTTGGTTGCCTTGGCCCTTATGGTCCTGTAAATGAAATCATTATATATTTTAGTTTAAATTAAACTTTGTTTATACAAATGTGACATCCGCGCTTAAGTGCAGTGATTATAATAATAAGTTTAGTAAATAGTACTCATTTTCAGTTTATACATTAAAGTGACCATGCCACTGACTCATGTTAATTTTAGTCAACAAAAATCATTTCATTTTTGAGGTACATTTTAGTAATATTTTTGAAAATTATAAGAAGTTCGTTAATTGCTTACCTTCTACATTAATGCTTAATTACTAGAGTTTTTGGAGTTCAGGTATATATTAATTAAGATCATTCAATGATTCAAAAAAGAACGAGAATTGATGCATGCATCAATATTCAATATAGAAAAGAAAAAAATTAAAATGGGAATGGTTATGTCTTGTGTCAATATATAATGATATACTTACATATTTGTGATAAAATTAAAAGTTATTCATAAAAATGTGAATTGACACAAGTAGTGACTTAATTATACAAGTAGTAATTTATGACCATTTTTTATATTTAAGGATCATGAAATTACACTATAGTAATTATTAATCATATTTGTATACAAAAATTTTACTCTATATTTAAATACTTTTTTAAAAGCATGTTGCTATGATCTGTCACATAAAACTTTGTCAAATTTCTTTATTTAGCCGTTTTAAACAATTGTCATATTCATGTAATAAATATGATCTAAAAATTATTCTTCTCTATACGAATCCCAATAACACAATATTTATGTTATTATTCTACAAACAAGTCAATTTTGATCGAATTTTGTATGATGAAGTAATAGAGAGAGGATGAAACTTCATGTCAGGCCGGCCTGACGGGCTGCCCCGTCCGGCCGAGCCCGTTTGGGCATCTTCCCGGTGGAATTTTTTGATGAAATTTTTTGAGCATGTTCCTCATCAAGTCTAGTTTGTCCATACCAAATTTCAGCTCAAAATTCGACCGGGAAGGTCGTCAAATGATTTTTGCAAGTTAACTGGTCCGGAAAATACATATTCCAGACCAGTTAAGTTGCAAAAATCATTTGACGACCTTCCCGATCGAATTTTGAGCTGAAATTTGGTATGGACAAACTAGACTTGATGAGGAACATGCTCAAAAAATTTCATCAAAAAATTCCACCGGGAAGGTGCCCAAATGGGCTCGGCCGGACGGAGCATCCCGTCAGGCCGGCCTGATGAGAAGAGCACTCATAGAGAGAGAGAGTGATCATGTCAAGCCGGAAGGACATGACCTTTTGTTCGGTCCACTCGTTTTTGGGCGGTTTCTGGTGGATTTGTTTGATGAAAATTTTTGAGCATGTTCTTTATCAAGTTTAGATATATTCACCAAATTTCATCAAAAAATTAAATCGGGAAGATAGTCAAATAATTTTTTGAAGATAATTGCGCAAAAATATACATATGAACACAGTTATTTTCAAAAATTTATTTGACTGCCTTCGCGATAGATTTTTTATCTGAAATTTGATGAAAACACTTCATGAAGAAATACTAAAAAAATTTCCTCAAAAAATTATACCGAGCATCGTTTCAAACGGCAGACTGGATGGAGCATCCTGTGTGAAAAGATGAACATGATCCTTTTCATATACTCTTTCCGTCCCATAAAACTTTGTCATTTTCCTATTAAATCAACTAATTTTTGGTTTTACACATTTCTCTCTGCTCTACACAAATATCAAACACACAATTTTTACAATTTTTTATTTATTACCTACTTTGCACTTGACAAAGTACACCGGGACGGAAGTAGTATATCCAAAGATGAAGGTGAGGAAATAAAATAATATGGGCGGTGACATGCACGTGCCCGATGGGCAATCGCATGAGAAAAGGCCAAAATATCCCTTGTTGAGAGAGAAAATGATTGCTAAATAATCTGCGGTGATATAGGGGTGTGGGAAATTAAATAAAAATGATTTGCTAAATCCAGTCGGAATGAAATTGAAATGCAGCGAAATGCAAATCCCCAAGAAATGAAATTCAAATTCACAATAAATGCACGCGTCTAAGTAGTAAAAGTGTGACTGTGTGAGAACGCGATAATCGTACAGAAGTCATGAAATGGCTGTAATAATAGGAGTTGTTAATGTTGAAGAGCAGAAACTTACCTTCCTCCTCTCCTCCTTGTCGTCGACGATTCCGAGAATAGCTTCACACTCATGTCTGGTTTTAGCTAGGAACACACCCCGAAGAGCAGAGAGTGACAGGTAGAACGGAACCTTCTTTCCCAGGCCGCCGGATTGGGTGTCTCCGTCCCCACTCCTTCCCTGAAATGTGGCGGATGAACTGCGCCTTACGTGCGGGGCTCTTCTCGTCTTTGTGAAAGTGTCCGATTCACTCTCAGGTACTTGCGCCGCTCATTTTTGCTTTTTTTTGCTGCTTTTAAACCGAATTTCAGCGCTTTCGTCATTGCGTTTGATTTTTGTTTTATGAATCTGAGATTGTTGGTCTTTTCTTAGGCGTCCCACTTTTTGTTACTGTAATTCAGGCGCTGCGGAGGTGGAAAGTTCAAGTTTTAGTTGTATTTGAGATCACTGGTTGAGTGTTGTTAGTGGCGTATATATTGTATACGGAGCATTTACATTTCTTCAAGTGTTGGAGTGGAAATATGGGCGGTGCTGAGGAAGTTAATGCTGATTTGTTCCAGAGACTTCAATCATCTTTCGGGAAGTCATCATCTTCAGCACTCTCCAACCAACAAGCTGGATCAATCAACCCACTTGACATTCCCCAGCTGAATACTTCCCAATTTCAGATTCAAATGCGGCAGTTCTCTCCAAATTTCTCCGCTGAAAATACAAATAAAAGGGCCGGCATCCCGCCTTCCCATCCTCAAATGCCTCCAATTTCACCTTATTCACAGATCCCGCAAACATCCCGACAGATGAATCATCAGATTGGTGTCCAAAATTTCACCACGTCAAGCTCATTGCCTTCTCATTCGCGCTCATTATCGCAGCCCTCATTTTTCTCCCTTGATTCCTTGCCACCATTAAGCCCCTTGCCGTATAAAGAATCCCATTTGACATCTATTTCCGACCAAATGTCAACAGATGCAACGATGGGGGAACGGGATGCCAATTCACATTCTTTATTGCCCCCCTCTCATTTCACCAAGTGTAACTCATTGCGTGCAACAGGAGATAATCTTAGTCTTCCTCCTCGTAAGGCACACAGAAGGTCCAACAGTGACATACCTTTCGGGTTCTCTAATATAATGCAATCTTCTCCACAGCTTATCTCGCTAGACAGGTCACTGTCATCAAAAGATAGTCCATGTGGCAAGCCCATTCAGTTGGTTAAACGGGAAACTAGTGGCAGTGAGAGCAATGGTGAAGGGACGGGGGAGAGAAAATCTGAAGGAGAAGTTGTTGATGATTTGTTTTCTGCTTATATGAATTTGGACACCATAGATGCATTGAACTCTTCAGGAGGCGGTGATGATAAGCTGGGTAGTGAAAACCATGAGGATTTAGACAGTAGGGCTAGTGGGTCAAAGACAAATGGTGCTGATAGCAGTGATAACGAAGCTACAAGCAGTGTCAATGAAAGTGGGAATAGCATGCACATATCAGGAGTCCCTTCTTCAAATGAAAAGAGGGAGGGGGTTAAAAGGAATGCAGTGGGAGACATAGCACCAACCACCAGACACTATAGGAGTGTTTCCATGGATAGCTTTATGGGAAATCTTAACTTCTCTGATGTATCACCGAAGTTACCCCCATCACCTGGAAACCACCCTGGGAGTCTCTCACCTACCAATTCTCTTGATTCAAATTCAAACACGTTTAGTTTGGAGTTTGGGAATGGTGAGTTTAGTGGTGCTGAACTTAAAAAGATCATGGCCAATGAGAAACTTGCTGAGATTGCTTTAACAGATCCAAAACGTGCCAAAAGGTAAGATTAAAACTGTATTTTTGTCTATTATTTTCTTCCAATTATGCAGATCATAGTTTTCTAAATAATCTTGGTCCAGAATTTTAGCAAACCGTCAATCTGCTGCCCGTTCAAAGGAGCGCAAGATGAGATACATTGCAGAGTTGGAACATAAGGTGCAAACGCTGCAGACTGAAGCGACAACATTGTCTGCTCAACTGACTCTCCTGCAGGTGCTCATATTGCATTAATTTAAGCGTTGTCCTTGTTATTATTCTTATTATTAGTTAATAATTTTACAATTACTAATATTATGAATAACTGTGTGACATTCAACTTTTGTGTTCGACTAAAATCACCTTTTTTTGTCACTCAGAGAGACTCTGCTGGGCTAACAAGCCAAAATAATGAGTTAAAGTTTCGTTTGCAAGCAATGGAACAACAAGCTCAACTCCGTGATGGTATGATTGTTGCAGGAATCCTGAATAAAGATTTTTTAACTTATGCTGAGTCAGATTTAATCATTGATGGGCTCCAATGGAACTTATGTGGAATTAAACCGAATTAACAAAATAACTCTGCTGTTTTATTGTTTTGCTTTGCTATGCAGTTCTTTTACATGATGTTTTTTTTTACACCATGATGTGTGCTTATTTGCTTAATTTTTTGTGGTTGAATCGAATAGGAATGTAAGATACCTGATACATTACAGTAAGACCATCTCGAACTGGATATCACCCATCATAGGGTGATTCGGTGATTCCCTCTCAACTGGTGGTGGTTTTTTTCCAACCTTGGCACTATTTGCTGCACCAGAACATCCTATTCCATTCTTCCACTCTAATGGGGATTCCTATCTCTAAGTAGTTTATTCGTTTTTCTCTTTAGCACATTGACCCACACGCATTCTATTTACCCCTTCTGTCACATAATGTACGATATTTGTAAGAAAATAAAGATGTTCTTCATTTTACAGTTTTACCTTTATAAGTAGAAGAAAATACCAAAAGGTGAGACCTACAGGATGAAAAAGGTTAATGATATATAAAAAAGGATAAGTTATGAAGTTTTGGATGGACTAACAAAATTAGTATTGACCGTGAATGATTATTTACCAAGGGATAAATATCTTATTCATAATTTGACTAGACCATGTGGCCTAGGACCCCCTTCCACATGTGGAATATGTCTGGGGATATAATTATAGAATCTCTAGATACCAAATAGCACAACTTTCTCTGAGGGAGAAAACATTGAAACAACAGGAAGTCAATTTTTTAATGATATCTTAGCATAATACTCCCTCCGAGTGATTAATATCATAACCAAGATTTGTGGAATCACGTGATTTTAAGATCTGTTTCCTTTCTCTTTGCTGAAGTGGGATAGAAAGTGTTGTACTTTCCTTGAGTTTGAAAAGGTTTGAAATCCAGGTTGGAAGGTTGATTCAATTAGAGAGACAGTGAGAGTGAGAGAGTCTGAAATGCCTTTAAAAATTGTCTTCAAGTCTGGTCGTTTTCTTCCTTAGTTTTTCTACAGTTTGCTCGACAGATTCTTGCTAAGCTGCGACTCCTCTTCTTCCTCTCCCGATTCATGGTTTCTTTTAAATGTTCAAAAGTTCCTCCTCAATAGGGGAAGTCATCTTCCTAATTCAGGTCTTTATTCCTGGTTTTTGTGGGTCATATACTAAACATAATGCTGAACTTATCAGAACTACGGAGTATTAATTTTCTAGTAACACTCGTTTACTGAACATTAAGTCCAGATTTGCAGGCAAGAGTATTTACCCCAGGAGCAATTTAATACTAGTTCTGCATACTCTCTGCCAAAACAAGAGCAATAATAACTTGTTGCTTTAATCCATTTTGATTGAGTATAGTTCAAGCACAATTAGTTTGGCCTTTTATTGGATTTATTTATCATTTCTTCTTTGGATGCCTGATTGCCTGCTGCTGATTTTGAAATATAACCCAAAGTTTGATGTTTTAGTATTTTTTTTAATGAGAAACACGTGTGGGAGTGTAATTGGGAGTGTAACCAAAAGTGTAATTATGTGATACTATACTAATTTCATATCATAATTATTATAACAGCCTTGAACGAAGCATTGACTGCTGAAGTACAACGCTTGAAGATTGCAACGGCAGATCTGAACGGAGAGCATACCAAGTTCCAACAGCTTTCATTGAACAGCCAGATGTTTCAGTCCCACCCTGCTGCTAGGATCAACATGCATCAATTGCACCAACAGCAACAACAATCTTCTCAGCAACAAGCTCAGCAGCACAACAACAATGCATCAGCAAAGCATGACTCAAATCAATAGACTTTTCATGTTTCAGTCTCCTCAATTCATTCATTAGTTCTATCTTTCCAGGAAAAATGCCAAGGCACCACCACCCTTTACTTGTACACTCTTTGAATGCTCTGCTGAATTTCACTTACTTATATAAAGTGGCTTTTTTATTAGTAGGGTAGTATATATAAAAATATATTGTTTACTTGAAACTTATGTATCATTAGATGAGACATTTGGTTGAAGGTGAACTCAGATGTTTTGGCAAATGTAGTGATTTGTATCATGGAATGAGACATTTTGCTTGAAGGTGAACTCAGATGTTTTGGCAAATGTAGTAGTGATTTGTATCATGGAATCAGACATTTGCGGTTGAAGGTGAACTCAGATGTTTGGGCGAATGTAGTGATCTTCAGTGGCCCTTTTCTTGTTCTGGGAGTGCATTTTGGATGACTTATTGTTTAAGAATAAGTATTTTTTTAAAGTGAGTTGTAGCGTTACTTTAAAAAGAAATGTCTGACAAGGAAATGAATATAATGCTTTTAGTTCTTACTTCTTAGAATACACGTTTGTCTTTGTTTTAAGAAAGCATAGGGTTGGCTTGCTTGAATCATCCCATACAAACTCTCATTCTTTGGAGGCCTTGATTTTGTCAGGCTGTGCTGATGATGGCAAATTGGCAATATGTTACTAGGCACTAGGCAGATGGCTTGCTGTATAGAGAAAGTTGAGTATAATATGTTGGAAATAGGGAAAAGAGCAACTTTTTAGCTATTGCTTTAATTGTCTACACCACCCTTAATGCAATCAAATCTTTTATCAACCCCAATGTTTCCATTCATTTTAGTCGTGTCCTCAAAATGGATACATCATACATGGCATTGTTTAGATTGGCTTCCAATCCTCTGGAAATTCACGACTTCCCGGTTCTTGATTTTTTGGGTAAATTTAAGTTTGAGGTTATTTATGTAATCTCTCGGTAAACCTTTTTGCTATAATGTTTCTTATCTCTTGATGGATATATAATTAGAGTTTTTGCCATTTGTACTCCCTTCAATATTATTTAAGTGACAATGTTGATATCCGATTTTTTTTCCACTTTAGTCTTTGGACTATCGTGTGAGAGAATCTCACAGTTTTTTACTTCAAAATTCCCCACATTTAGTGCTCTAATTGAAAGACCAAAAGAGCCACTTTTATAAAAGCCGAAGGACTAAACATGAAAAAATTCAAATGCGAGTACCAAACGTGTCTTGCACGATAAACATATGACTAAAAATGGAAAAGTTCATAGTCATGTACTACTAAAAGACTAAAAGTGTCACTGACAGAAGATCAAAAGTGACTAAAACTCTATGATTATATGACCGGCTCAACTGTTTGTTCCGAGGCTGGTCCAACCGTCCAAGATTGTTCAGCATAAAAACATTGTTTTTGAAGGAAGACCAACTCTAGTTTGAATTAGTAGTCACAGATTAGCAGTTCAGCGTCTCAAAACACATAACTGTTGTTTCGGAACACATTAGATTTTATAGATTAACATTCGCACCTCTAAACAAGTGCAACTCACTTCATACTAAATTTGTGAACAAAATAAAGCATAGGAAATAATTCCAGATTCTAACGAGAACTTTATTTAGACTGAGAATGAGAGAGAAGCATTTGCCATGTGATGGTTTTACCATTATTAGAAAATTTAGGTTTATTTATGCCCCCATATTTGTTAGGCCTTGGGGTTATAAGCCAGATCAATCTCATAAATATACACTTCTCCACTCCATAATTCACTCATCAGTTATCACAACTGCAACTCACTTGTAAAAGTTGAGGTCAGCTTTGATTCATGCACTGACAAAAAAGTTAAAACATCTCTTGATCTGTAGCTAGTGGCAACCCACATTCACACACTGAAAAGGAAAACAATAACATATAAGGAGTATGTTGTTGTAAGTTAGTAACATCCAAAATTGCACCCTTGGGGATCTCACATCTTCTGATCAATAAAATCTAGCAACAGAATATAATACTACCAACTCAAATCCAAACACAAAAAACTCCAAGACTTGAACATGATTTGCTTCTCATATTCTTCCCTCTCGTTTAGACTCTTACTTCTACTTCCTCCTTGTTCCCAGTCAACCCATCATCCATAGAGTCCCCAACCTTTTTCACACTCCCCATCGGCTCCACCGGATATTTCCCGGAAAAGCAAGCATAACAAAAACTCCCACTCTCCTCCCCCAAGAACTCCTTTAGACTATCGATGGGAAGAAAAGCAAGTGAATCCGAACCTATAAACTCCCTAATCCCTTCGACAGACATCCTATTGGAAATCAACTCATCCTCACTAGGTGTGTCCACACCATAATAACAAGAAGCTATAATCGGAGGACTTGCGACCCTCATGTGCACCTCCTTTGCGCCCGCCTCTTTCAACAACCTCACGATCTTTGAAGAAGTGGTCCCCCTCACAATCGAATCATCCACCACCACAACCCTTTTTCCTTCCAAGACTGCCCTCACAGTGGCGAGTTTGAGTTTCACCCCAAAATCTCTGATCTTTTGAGAAGGCTCTATGAAGGTCCTCCCCACATAATGTGACCTTATGAGCCCTTGTTGAAAGGGCACTCCGGCTTTTTTGGCATAGCCTAGTGCAGCGACTACCCCGGAATCAGGAACCGCTATAACCACATCACACTCAACAGGGGCCACTGTAGCTAGAATCTCCCCAAACCTGCTTCGAGATTCATACACAGACCTACCGAAAACTACAGAGTTAGGTAGGGCAAAGTAAATATGTTCAAAGATGCAAGATTTGGGCTGGGGATGAGCCATCAAGCAAAGGGATTGAACCCCTTCTTTGTCAACCATTATGACTTCACCTGGATAAACCTCCCTTTCATAAGTGGCCTCTATCAAGTCTAAAGCACAAGTCTCTGAGGCAAAAACCAAAGCACCATTCTTCCTTCTACCCATCACTAATGGCCTAAATCCATAAGGATCTCGAACAGCTACCAGCTTATCCTCAGTCACAAACACCAGAGAATAAGCTCCTTTGATCTTCTCGCATGCCTCAACAATCCTTAGAATGAAAGGTCTTTGCTTTGATATCGCAATGAGGTGAAGAATCACCTCTGTGTCAGATGTGGTGTTGAATATTGACCCGCTTTCTTCAAGCTCGGCCCTAAGGGATTGGTAATTAACCAAATTACCATTGTGGGCAACTCCTACTGACCCGAATCTATAGCTAGCGACGAAAGGTTGAACGTTTTTTAGCATTGAGGAGCCTGCTGTGGAGTACCTCACATGTCCGATGGCTAATTCGCCGGGAAGCTTGTCGAGTTTTGACTCGCTGAAGACATCTGAGACTAACCCGACGCCCGTGAAGTGCTGGAGAACCTGGTCGTGGACGGCTACTATCCCGGCGCCTTCCTGACCGCGGTGTTGGAGCGCGTGAAGGGCTAAATAACAGAGGCGGGATGCTTCAGGGTCGCCGTAGATTCCCACGACGCCGCACTCTTCGCGGAGATGCTCGTTGTCGCCATCATCATAGGTGAAATAAGAAGCGAATTGATTGCTTGTATGGTCAGTTTCGGTGTTTGAGATGACGTCGGAGATGGGGTTGTCTGTCGCCGCCGTGACTAGGGATTTGAGGATGGCGGAGCAAGGTTTTAAAAGGGTTTTATGGAAGAAAGATAATGTCTTTAAGCGTGGATTTCTGTAGAGCGGTTTAGAGGGATCTTCATGAGCGGGCGAATAAGGCAGTAGAACAGCGGCAGCGGCGGCGGCCATGGAGGCTTGCGACTGGTTGAGGAATGGATGAAGTATAAATAAATATCCAGAAAAATTGCAGGGCTTAGGTTTTAGTCCAACGTGAAGATAAACACGCGTCCTTGAGATTGGTTGGTTATGTAATATTCTTACTGGGAATGGGGTTCTCCGAAGAGAGTCATTTAACCCAACCCATGTCATCTCAACATCAAAAGAATCCGTTTTTTAAACGAAAACATCAAAGTGGTGATATGTGAAAATATATTAAAATAAAAAATATGTCTAATTAAATTTAGTCATATTTGTTTTCAATAGTATCTAAATTTGAACTTTCAAGTTTTTGATTAATTAAACATTGATGGAAACTTTTAGAAGAGATTAATTTTTATAATCGATTGGATTTTGATTGTTATGGAGTACATCAAATTGTACTTTCATTAACATATAAGAATGTAGAGGAATGTTCATGTCAGGCCGGCCTGACGGGCTGCTCCGTCCGGCCGAGCCCGTTTGGGCACCTTCCCGGTGGAATTTTTTGATGAAATTTTTTAAGCATGTTCCCCATCAAGTCTAGTTTGTCCATACCAAATTTCAGCTCAAAATTCGATCGGGAAGGCATTCAAATCATTTTTTGAAGTTGACTGCAGTTTTATATGTATATTTTGACGCAGTCAACTTCAAAAAATGAATTGAATGCCTTCCCGATCGAATTTTGAGCTGAAATTTGGTATTGACAATCTAGACTTGATGGGGAACATGCTCAAAAAATTTCATCAAAATATTCCACCGGGAAGGTGCCCAAATGGGCTCGGCCGGACGGAGCATCCTGTCAGGCCGGCCTGATGAGAAGAGCACTCTAAGAATGTATATACGAAGTATACAAGAAGGGATGTAGAGTTACACTTGTCGAATGAGCCAGTTATATTTGAGTATGATTTGCGGACTAATGAACATCCATAATTACATGACACTCCTCCTTGAAGCACATTGCTCAAAAACATTACATGGAATATATGATCTATACATTATTCTCTCTATACGCTATGATAATGTTGTCTCATTAAAAGCCTTGTCAAGGAAAAATATGATACTATACATTATTCTCTCTATACACTATGACAAAATATTGATCAAGGGAAAAACACAACGTATATATATCCCCTTGTTGATTGCATGGATATATAGCGCGCATATACTCCCCTGTTGATTGCATGCATATATACGCCCCCTCCTCACTACATCACTTTGGGGAATTGGGGTTTGTTGAAATTAATCTGATCTGGTTACTAACTCTTCATTGTACTGTGTGTATACCTCATTAAAAATCTTGATGGAAAAACTCTCTAGAAAAAACGAATCAAGAAAAAGAGTGCACAATATATGTAAAACAATGTGTTATATTGACTGCCGCATACTCCGTAGTATGCATCAATTTTGGTGGAGTGATGCGTCTAGCTAAGTTTTTTTATCATAACAGTTATCACTTTTTTTAAAAAAATAATCTTTGTAGGCATTTAAAGTTTTTTTTTTTATCATTAGGCATTTAAAGTTGTCAGTTACAAAATTATGTTTTGAATTAGTTTTGCCAAACATATTCAAATTATTCACATTTTTTTGAGCTAGTTGTGCCAAATCATTTACTCCGAATTTGGTTGCTTGCTCTACTACAAGAATGTGGGGACACGCTGGAGCACCACATACTATGATGGTCAATAAAGCCAGTCAAATGGATTGCCAACTTGTGGGAATATATTCAGTTGGTGTAGTCCAAACCTTATCTCCATATGCATTTTCCACTGTTTGTATTTTGCACGTAACCTATAGGCTATGGGTTATAACATCTATAGTTTATAAAAAATATGAGAAAGATATAATGGAGATGTTTTATTTTGAACTAAAATTTGTTGGTCTGGTAAGATGTGATCTATTTAAGTCTGATGTGGTATGATCTGAACTGGTTTGGTGTATCTGGCAAATATCTGGTATCAATGTGTTTTAAACTATTCAACTATCCAAGTCTGGTTTGGTTTAGTTTGTTTAAACTTGATTTGGTCTGCTATAGTCTGTTTAAGTCAAGTCTAGGTTTGGTCTGAGACTGATTATAGTCTAAACGAAAGAGGAATTTACACATAGCGCGAAATGGGTTATATCACTAAAATGGCTGGTCCACTATTTACTTTTAAGGCTTACATATGTTTTAATATAATTTAATGTTTTCTAAAATAATGCTGATTAATAGAGTTATAAAATGACAAATATACAACTTTAGAGTAGAACTAGTGTCAAGCCCGGGGCATGCCCTGGTAGGACGTCAATTTGATATAAATTAAAATGAAGAATGGAATAGATATTGTGAATTATTTATAAGATTCAAAGTAGATTATAATAGATTTTTATTATTAACTAATTTAAACATAACCAATTATAAATGTGTGTTTGTTAAATAATTATGTTAAATTATCCATCATCATATATTATATATTTACCCTTCAGTCTATATCAAGGTTTTAAATTGTGATCGCTTGAATATTGTGGTCGATGCGGTGTAATTTTTTTCAGGAGTTTTTACAAGAATATTACTAAAATAAAACTTATTTACATAAATATCACTATTCATTACTACAACGTAGTGCTGTGTTCAAAACTTGAACATGAATTACTATGATTTCATTACTATTCTAGTAATGAATCATATTTTTGTAAACCATCTTTATCTTAGTCATATTTATGTAATTATTTCTTTTTTTCAAGTTCAAACGAATTAAAAAGGGATATATCAGTGTTGCCTCGGTGCGGCCCTGACCCAATGTGGTCCGATGCGGCCACATAACGGGTTTTTTCTGTAAACCAAAATCTTATCTATTTTATTTTGCCTTTTTCTATTTTCTTATCTTTCTTCTCTTTTTTACGTTGATATCATGGATCTATTCACGTTAGTCGGCCTCAATTTTATTTTTTAAATTTAGGTTTGAATGTTGTTGTTATAGAGTCCGGTTAATTAAGGGAAAAATAATTAAAATACCCCAAACTTTCATGGGGTGTGAGGTAATCACCTCAAACTTGCATATGTAATTTAAATACCCCAAACTCTATATAAAAAGTTATTGTAGCACCATGGTCATGTATTATTTCTCTAAAAAATGTTCATATTTTGTGTTAATTCTATAATTTAAAATATTTTGGTATTCATGAAGATATAATTAACATTCTCAATTTTAATTGCAAAATAAATAGTATTACCCCCACTCTATATAATTGCAACGTTTTTAATTTGCTATTTTAAATTATGCAATTAACACAACAAATTTACATTTTTGAATTACATATGAAAGTTTTTAAATCATGGTGCTAAAATAATAACCTTTTATTTAAACTTTGAGGTATTTAAATTACATATGAAAGTTAAAAGTTTGGGGTGTTTATGTCACACCCCTTCAAAGTTTGGAGTATATTAATAATTTTTCCCGTTAATTAAATAATTACATTCCATTATTTTATCATTATTTAAAGACTTTGTATCGGAATCATCTGACGATGAAGTGATAAAATATGTTTGTATACTTCATCGTTCAAGTATACTTCTATCTAGTATACTCTAAGGAGGCGTTTGTTAAAGTGCAAAGTTATCATTTTACATGTAAAGTGCAGGAATGCAAACAATTTACAATGTTTGATAGGATTATTTAATGTAAACTTGTATATGTAATCAGGGGCGGATGTATGCCTATAGGAGTGGGGGCACATGCCCCCAATAAGGTTTTAGAAATACACCAGAAGTATAGTAGTTTATGCAATTTTATTCCTAATAGAAATAATTTGCCCCCATTAAATTTTTGTTCTTGCCCCCATTAGTAATTATTTTATGATATAGATGATCGAAAGTGTGCTAAATCAACAAAAATGGATAAAAAATATATAAAAATTTTATGAATCTTGAGGCAATTAAAATAAGGTACGAAATCAAAATAGGTGACAACTTCGGTACCTTTCTAAAATATGGGGTACCGTACCTATCATTCATTTTATTGGACCACATCACTTTATCATTTTTAATTTAGATTTAGATTTAAATAAATCAACTGCTACATTCTCATTGATCGGTCCATGTGGACAAAGGTATGGTACCTTTAATCTACCATCAAAATAAGTGAAGTTCATTGGAATATACTGAGTAACATTTATTTGGAAAGATAATAAAATTCTTCTTCTCATTTTCATTTTAAAAACTTAATATTGAAATATGATTTTTTTTATTAACCTAATATTCATGCGTTATATATCAAAACTATTGTATATACTTTCTAAATAAGGATTTTAGTGCTATTAAGTACTTCTCCGTAACTATTAATCTTGACTAAAATAATAAAATACAAATATTGTTGTTGTAGATGGATTCAATGATAATTTATTTTATTTAGGATAAAATAGTTGGTAATGATAAAAGTAAATTCACAAAATATAGTCATAAGGTACAAAATAGGTGCAATTGATAGTAAAATACTTAAAAATTATGGAGTATAAAAAAGTTAAGATTTATAGGTTCTTGTTATGTAAAAATAATTTAGGGTATGTTTGGCACAGTTAGTTGAAAAGATACTATTATGTGCTTTTCAGTAACTGTTGACTTTTAATGACTGAAAAGATTTAAAAAAGAAAAAGTAATGTACTTGTTTGATACAAGTTGTTGGGACTAATTAATGCTAAAAGCTAAAACCTTTTTCTCATAAAATTGGCATGTCAAACATACAACTAGAAACTTTTAAATACTTTTTAAGTAGTACAAAATCGAGAAGATGGAGATTTATGCCTATCATATATGCACTTAAAGTTTAAGTTATATAAATAGAGCTTTCAATAAACGTTTATGTCCTATAGATTTTGCCCCCAATAAACAAATTTTCTAGATCCGCCACTGTATGTAATTTAAATGCCCCAAATTTTATATAAAAAGTTATTTTCGCACCATTAGCATGTATTATTTCTTTCAAAATGTAAAATTTTTGGGTTAGTTGCATAATTTAAAATAACAAATTAAAAGTGTTGTAATTATATAGATTTGGGGTTACGTTATTTATTTCGCAATGGAAATTTAGAATGTTAATTGTGTTTTCATGAATTCTAAAATATATAAAATGATGCAATTAACACCATTATATTACATTTATAAAAAAAAAATACTTGACTATGGTGCCAAAATAACTTTTTTATATAAAGTTTAAGCTACTTAAATTACATATGCAAATTTGGGGTGTTCATCTCACACCTCTTCAAAAGTTGAGGTATTTTATTTACTTTTCCTTAAATTTTATAATTATGAAAAAATAAATTTGTGAACAATAATAATAAAACCGATAAGTGATCAAGGACTTGTTGGTATTCTACTATTCTTATCTTTCTCCCGTTTTTCTCTACAGTTTTTCATCTTCAGCTCTTTTCTCCTATTTTTTCTCTCAAACGTATTACGGAGTATATTCTAAATAAATGTAATAATTAAGTGTTTTAATTAAATCTTGTTAACCAATAAGAGAGAGACATCAGGGGATTATAACTGAGTTTTACTATATAAAACAATAGATATGCAAACAATTAATTTCATTATATTTTACATGAGTTAGAGAGGGCCTAAAAATAATACTACCTCCGTCCCACTAAGATTGGGGCAACAGAAAGTGGCACGATTATTAAGAAAAGTGAGTTTGTGTGGTTGATATAAAATTGATAAAGTAAAAATAAAGTAAGAATGATTTAGAGGCACACAAACTTTACCAAATTTTGTATGAGACAATCTTAGTGGAACTTCCCGAAAAAGTAAAATGGGACAATCATAGCGGAACGGGGGGAGTACTCCGTATGAAATGTGTTAAAAAGATAGATGGAAAAAATATTGGTTGGATCTTAAATAACAAGTTTCATATTTATAAGGGAAAACTATCAAATAGGCCCTCCTACTGTTTCAAAACAAGCAATTAGGCCTCTGTACTCCTAAATCACCCAATCATGTCTCTTAACTTCTACAAAACACCCAATCCGGCCTATTGGCCGGTATCCCCCGGTACGGTTACCCAGTTCGTTGCTGATCTGGAAACACAGTAAACAATGTTAATAAATATAGAATTTTGCATTTAATAACCCAAAAAACATGTGGAGGCCGGTAAAAATGCATTAACTGAATGACCAACCCCATTTATGTATCTGCCCTAACTCGTCCACCTCTCATTGACGACTTATCTGTTCTCCTTCTCAGAAATATGATGGCCTCTTCGTCTTCATTAACCGAAAGAAGAGAACGAAGTTCAACTTTGAATTACGAGCCTTCAGTTTACTATTGGTGCGGGCTAAAAGCCCCTCTATCTATTGGCCGAGAGAGTGGGAAAAAATTTTATGGCTGCCAAAACTAGAAGGTAAATTTTCTATCTTTAGTTTATATTTCGTTGTTTCAGTTTAAAAGCTCGTTTATGGGTATATAGGTTAAGATGCTCTACAAATAAAAGATGAAGTACACACATTTGGTCAAGATAACAATGGAAATAAAGATGAATTAAAGATGATGTTACGAGCAATTGATGGCTAGTTAAGGGATGTGAACCAAAGATATGTTCAATGGTTGCTTCAAAATGAGGTGAAGGAGAGAAGACTGTTAGCTGTTATGATAGTAGTGGCATTTGTAGCAATTGCTTGCCTCATTGATAGGAAAGGTGGTTTGTAATTGTAGATTAACCTTTGTAATGGTAGATGATCCTTTGTAATGGTAGTTTAACCTCTGTAATGGTAGATTAAGCTTTGTATTTGGATCATTTTACTTAGTTGGGATGATTATGTATTATGATGGAAGCAGGTTTTTTGTAAATCATTTGGGAATTATGAGTTAGTATATGTTTGAAAGTGTATATTGTGTTTGCAGTGTGGAACAAAGTATTACGTTTTAACCTTGTTTTATGAACTACTAATGCTTAAACTTGTATTAACATCATTGCTGCCATATTCTAACAGTGTTAGAATTTGTTAAAACCTATATGAACTAAGTAAGGTTAAAACATGTTTCATGACACTGTTATAACAGGGTTGGTGTAAAAGTTAGAGAAAAGTACATAAAAGGTACCCGTGGTTTGGGCCATTTTCAGATAGGGGCACATGTTTCATTTTTTTAACAAAGTGGGACATGTGTTTCAATTCTGTTATCACAGCAGGGGCATGGCGTGGAACGCCGTTAGAAACTTTAACCTCAATTTTCAAAAGTCTCCGAAACATTAAAAGAAAAATAGTGGGAGATGTGTCTCATCAAGAAGACCAACAAACTATCGTTCTCTTTGAATTTTTCAGCTTTATTTAGATTATTTTTTAAAAATGAATTTGTTAATATCACTTTTCCGGCGGATTTTTAAGTGACATGGTGGCTGGAAACAAAAAAGAAAGATAGTTTGTTGGTCTCCTTGACGAGGCGCACCTCCCAGTACTTCTCTTTTAATGTTTCAGTGACTTTTGAAAATCGAGGTTAGATTTTCTAACGGCGTCAGACGCCATGCCCTTGTTGTGATAACGAAATTGAAACACATGTCCCACTTTGTTAAAAAATAAAACACATGCCCCTATCTGAAAATGGCCCAAACCACAAGTACTTTTTCTGTACTTTTCCCTAATATTTAAATGTCATTTAACCCCATAATAAGTGGAGATGGTTGAAAGCCTTGAATTGGTCTTTAAAAATAGATCCCACACAATGAACAAATACCATAATACATAGGGTAATAGGTCAAAATGGAAGTAACACCTCTGTTACTTCTTCCTCTCCTTGCCCCACTCCCCATTGTTGTTGAGGTATGTGTTAGTGGTGTATCTGTCTGAGGTATGTTGTTATTAGGACAAGAAGTTGTATTATGGCCATTCTCTTTACAAACTGAGCAAGTCATTATCCTTCCCTTTCTTGGTAGATGTGTCTCAGATGGTGGTGGTGGTGGTTCTGACCCTTCTCGCACTTTTTTCTTCTTAGGTCGTCCTGTCATTATTTTGGGCAAGGGAGGCAGAATCTTTCCATGTTGCACTCTTGGCCATAAAAGCTCACCATTAATGGGCTGAAGAGTGTAGGAGTAAGTTCTTTGGTATAAATCCTTAGAGTAGCACATGTGGACATACTTTTCAGCATCCTCTCCTTGATAAAAAAAAATGGCACAGATGGCATGGGCACATGGGATTCCTGAGATATCCCATCTCCTGCAAGCACAAGTTCTATTGGTAAGGCTCACCCTAAACTGACATATTCCTTTTTTAATTTCAAAGTCATCATCCCCATTATAATCCACATGCCATCCTTCACTTGCTAAAATATTCTTGTTTAGCGTCTTCATGATGTTAGGACCAAATGGACTTGCCAAACATGTAATCACATACACATTTAGAAGCTGCTTTAAATCATGTCAAATGCTACATAAACATACCTTTAAGTATACCCTTTAAGCAGGGCCGTCTCCAGGAATTTTGATGCCCCAGACAAAAATGACTAATGAGATCAAGTAGTATTTAAAAATAATAACATAATTAAATATGAAGTGATTAAAAAACTATAACATCGTTTTTTTACTAAATGTGAAATGTAAAACTTGACATAAAATTGATATAAAGTATGTGAAAATATAAATTCTTCGAACAAATAAACAAAATTATAAAAGTACTACCTAATAACCTATTCTTCTTGCTTTTTGATGTGCAAAATTTGTAAGTACATCTCCACAATCAAGAGTAGATAGCACTTTTTTTTCTATGGATAACGTAGCGAGCCCACTTAACCTCTCTTGTGACATTGTTGAACGGAGATAGTTCTTTATCAACTTCAACTTCGAAAAACTTCTTTCGGCAGATGCAACTGTCACGAGAATAGTTAACAAAATTTTGTAAGCAACCCAAGCGTGCGGAAAAGAAATATGCATCTCTTTAATGTACTCCATCACTTCAATGACTTTTTTTTTTATCTTCAGGCAGTGACTTGCTTAACAATTGAAGTTCCAAAAATAACTCAACTGTATCAATATCGCAATCATCCTCGTGCTTCAAAAAACTCCTAAGGGTATCACAAGAACGAGCCAACTCTTCATCACTTATTGTCCTTAGCTTACTTAGATTATATAAGAATCCAAAAGTTTCTTCATATTTCTGAAATTGTTCAAATCTAGTTTCCAATGAAGAAATAGCATTATCAACAACTACTAAGAAATATGCTCCTCTAAACACATCTTCCACAGAATTCATTGGCTCATCATCTGCTTTCTCATAAAAAAACTTCTTTTTGGTTCGAATACGGATGTCGCGAAATTGATGCTCAACATGTAAATCAATGACAATATTTTGAGCTTCAATTTTGGCTTTCTCAAACCCTTCTTCTCTATATTCTTTGAAAAATATAATCAATCCTTTCAAGAGATTTAAAGCCGCACCAACATCCATATCTCTTTGTTGAAGCACTTTGCTGATTTTGTTCACTTTGTTTAACACCTCATACCAAATTATCATACTAACAACAAAATCAAAGTTCATTTCATATTCAGACAAGGACTTAATTAGCATCACTCACAGTGCTAGCATCATTACTAGTTTTCACCAAGTGCTCCAATGCCTCTTGTATTTGTGGTGCCTGAAATCTGATTGCTCTAACACTAGCAATACGACTTTCCCAACGCGTATCAGACCACGACTTTAGAGTAAGACCTTTTCCATCATGATCTTTGACAAA
Source organism: Cuscuta epithymum (assembly GCA_945859915.1). NCBI lineage: Eukaryota > Viridiplantae > Streptophyta > Magnoliopsida > Solanales > Convolvulaceae > Cuscuta > Cuscuta epithymum. The sequence continues at coordinate 5,091,600 of CAMAPF010000938.1, forward strand.
GGTCTTGAAAATCTCGCACCGTTTTGTTGAGCCTAAAATTATTAATGGTCACAATATATTATTAATCAATAGTGAAATAATAACAACTATATATACAAGAAAAATGCTAAAGGTACCCCAATTTGTACCCCCACCCTGTTTTTGTGGCTCACAAAAGCACCTCATTAAAGTGGGGCAATTCATTTATTGAGGTGGGCTTTTGTGAGCCACAAAAATAGGTTGGGGTACAAATTGGGGGTACCTATAGCAGGGTTGTATATACCATGATAAATAAATGAATAAAGTTTTTGCTTGTGGACAACTCAATGTTATGTCACAAAGGGATGTACCTGAAAATAATTTATAAATTCATTGTACCACACCGAAAAAAGTTTTTGCTTGTGGACAACTCAATGCCATGTCACAAAGGGAAATATTAAGGAAATGACAATATGTGTGTAAAATGCTCTAGGATATTCTCTTAGAACTCTAGCTTGCGCACCTTTATTGCCCCCCTTTCATGTTTGAACCATTGTCATAACCTTGTCCTCTCACATTATTGAAATCAAGCTCATGGGTCTGAAGTAAGCATTTAAGCTCATCAAAGAGAGCCTCTCCACTCTCGACTTGTCTCAACTACCTTCACAAATGTAATGAAAAACTCTTCAATTCTTACTGGAGTAGTAGACACATTGACACATCTTATTATAAGTGTCATTTGCTCCTCATGACTCACATCCGGCGTGCAATCAAGAATAATGGAGAAATAATTGGAATCTCTAACAATTTGAAGGATCTTCTTTCTCACTTCACCTGCTAATAATTGTATCATCTCGTTTTGAATATTATCACCAAGATAATGGTTCCGGAACTCTTTCTTGCATATACGCCTAAGGTGTTCTTCCATTATTGGATCAAACTCGGCAATCATATTGATGATCTTGAGAAAGTTCCCATTTTTCTCATCTCCAATCTTTTCATTATCACCTCGAAATGCAATATTACAAGTAGCAAGAGTTTTAACAACACTCATGATTCTTTTCAGCACAGCTCTCTTATACTCCTTCTCTTTATCACACTCCTTCTCGAAAAGCAGCAATAGTTGTCTTCTTTTTCAGTCTTATTTCTGCTTCTCTCCAAGCTTCAATGCTACGAATATGGACATTGCTCAATTCATGCTCCGCAAGTCTATGATGTATATTGTGCCAATCGTTATACCATTCACCTGGGGTAGTCAAAGGGCTTGACACTCCACCTTTCTTAAACAAGACACAACAAAAACAAAAGACTTTGTTTTTTGACATTGAATACACTAACCATGGGCGGTCATATTTTTCACCATTTGTCAAGCACCGAGTATAGTTTTTGTCACTAAAATTCCGTTTTTTATCAACGGGGTAATCATGACCAGTTATTCTTATTGGGCCTCTCTTAACTAGGAAATCTTTTTCTTTTTGAGAAATAGGTACTTTCCGATTACCTGGATCACATAACTTGGTCATATCAAGAGTAACAGGCAACACAACTACTGTATCATTCTCAACATCAGCATCCATCTCCTCATCATCTACAACACATCTACCCTCATCCTTGGTTTCATTTTCGATCTCAAGTGGAACACCAATAGTTTCATTCTCATCTTTATCATTTGCTTTGAGATCTTTGTTTGAGGTCGATGGAGAAGGATTTACTTTTACATACCTATCCATGGAACCCGCAAAAAAATGCATTACTTCATCTTTTCTTTTCTTAATTTTTCTCTTTAAAGCTCCTGACTCTTGTTTCCGTTTCTCGGTCATAGTAGATACTACAAAATAATAATTTAGCACTAAATATTAGGTATATTACAAGTTAGTAAATACGGAGTATTAAATATGGAAACAAATAAAACAATGTTTAAAAAAACAAGTCCAAGCTAACTTTAATAAATGAATAACTGCAAGAAAAAAGGGAAAAAAAGTTGACACAAAGTTTCAAGTTTAATACAATTAATAGATAATAATTAATAATTAATAAATTAGATGTAGAATAAGACATTTAAAAATTTCAATTTCTAATATCTGTGCTGTTTTTTTTAAAAAAGAAAAATCTATGCTGAATAGTGAATTACGGATGGGAGAATAATTGAAGATTGAAGAAATCATTGAAATATACGTATTAACAAATTAGAGTTTAAATCTAAAAAATTGGAGGTAGATCATTACCTGGTTTGCAGATTGGTAGGACGTCTGGCGCCTGGCAGAAGTGCAGAACAGCGGAAATCGGCCGAATGGGTAGTGCTTTACTGGCTTGGTAGAAATCGGCCAAAAACTCGAAGAGTCGAAGTTCTTTTCCTATTCCGATTTTAAATTAATTAATCAACTAGGAGTCTAGGGAGTAGGGACTAGGGTCTGGGGTCCTAAATTTTAATTTCGAAGTAATTCCAATTTCCAATTTTTGTATTGGGCCATCCGGTTGGCGGGTTTGGCAAAGTGCCAGCCATGCCACATGTCTTGTCAATGGTCAAAAGTACTCCACTACTCCATTTTGTAGACTTTTGAGAATTTGGAATGGCAAGTCGGTTAGTTGAAGTACAAAGTATTACATAATTACATTAATACGGACCTACGGAGTATATTAATATTAATATATGTATATTTAATAATACTAACCTTTGTACTAAAAAATGATGCCCCCTTTGGGGGTGGTGCCCTAGACCATTGCCTAGGTGCCTACCCCCGTGGTCGGCTCTGCCTTTAAGTACTCACTTCTACATACATACATATACTTCTACATACATACATATACATCTCAAATGTAAACACATACCTCTCCATTCTTAAACAATTTTTTTTTGCGATGCGTTTCATGGCAGCTACTCGGATGTCCTATAGCATGGGAATTAGTTGCTTGCTTCTAGATTGGATGAGTGTACTATTGAAAGCCTCTGAAAGGTTGTTCTCCACACTATCACACTTCACCTCAGGCCTAAAATATGCCTTGCACCACAACTTAAATGGATATTTGCGCAAGTCTATACATGCCCTAGGGTGGTCAGCCTTGTGAAGTTCTTCTAATGCATGTTCCAATTGTGCTTCAATGGTGGCCTTAGGATGTTTTTACTTGGACTGTAATTTGCTGGTCTAGTCTGGTTTGGTCTGAACTGGTCTTGTCTGGTCTGATCTGGTTTCTTTGTATTTTTATAACTATCCAAGTTTGGTCTGGGACAGATTACAGTCCAAGTAAAAACATGTTCCAGAAATGGTTCTTAAGGACCATTCCTCTATGATTCTTACTCCAGGTGGCATGATGATGTCTAACACAGTTTCTGTGCTCAGCCTGGGGGGGGGGGGGGGACACATTGGAAATCACATTTGATAGGCCCTATACATTCAAAGAGAATTCAGTTAGAATGAATACCGTATAAAGCACAAACCTTTACAGAAATTAACTTTAATAAAATAAACAAAAACCTTTTGTTGATCACTGATAATGGTCCATAAATCAGGCCTTGTAATCTGCAAATCTTTTTTAAGCAGTTCTAGAAACCATGCCCAAGATGAATTATTTTCAATTTTTACAACAGCCCACGCAATTGGGTACATTTGATTATTCGCATCACTCCCAACCGCAGTTAAGATCTCTCCCTTCAATTGTCCTTTCAAGAAACATCCATCCAAACCTATCATCTTCCTACACCCATCCTAAAACCCCCCTCTTAAGAGCCCCAAAATAGATATAAATGCGTTGAAAAACCTTGAGGAGCTTCAGGGACCACTCGAGTAGTTTTAATAATAAATGTAGTATCGGGTATGGACCTAAGTAACTCCTCTGCATAATTTCTCAGCTTCTTGAAATGGTCTTTATAAGCTGATTGGGTTTTCTCATGAATATCTTTCAATACTCGAGTAGCCATACTGATAGACACATTGATTTTGAGTTCTGATTTGATAAGATTCTTCAAATCTACAGCACCCATGGTTGGATTCTTTGCCACCTTGTCTTCATATGTATCTCGTATCCAATTCTGACTGACTATTCTAAGCTTGAATCTGGAGTTACATTTATGCTTTCGTTACAAGACTTTTACCTGAATACACTTCAACCTCTCTTCCCATGTTGCAGTACAGGCAAAAGGGCAATTAGGGGCACATTTCACTCTCACTCTATGTGGCTCATTCTTAACATAACTTATATCTTTCTTTTTGTACACAACATATCTAATAATAACTTTTTTAAATTGGTTAGCATCCTCAAACAACATTCCCAATTTAATACGGAGCTTTTCAGAATCTGGGTTGTATGAAGGATTCCTGACAGAAGGCTTTCTTGTCTTACCATCATTTGACTCTTCCTCAGATTCGTAGCTACATGGGATGGATGAGTCATATTCTGATGTATCATCTTCTGTATCTGTGTCATTCATTCCACTCTTATGGTGATGATCCATATCTACCCTTGGTGAATCACTTTGACCCTTAGGTTGTTGCATTACATCTTCATCCATTTGTTCATTCCCATCTTCCCCATCTACATCACCATCCCCTTCACAATCTGAATCTGAATCATAAGTATTTACATCTTTATCCACTTGTTCAACTTCAACCTCACCATACCCTTCATAATATGAATCAGCACTGTCCACTCTTGCTTCATTATAATGTTCTCCGTGTAACACATCATCATGTACTTGTTCATCTTCAACTTCAACCTGAGCACACCCTTCAGCTGTTAAATCATCATTGACATCTCTATTTTCCATATCATGTGCTTCTTCAGCTCCAACCTGGCCATCCCCGTGCCCGTGATCATCTGCTGTTACATTTGGTGTAGGTAAAGGGAGAAAGTCCATCAATTCCACCTCATCAAGTCCATGCTCTACATATATGTCACATGCACCACAAGTATGGGACAAACCTATAAGATCAATTGTCGACTCATCGTTGAACAACTCCCTCAAGCATTGCATAGGCTCACTTGATTTTTTATAGTAAAGAGCTTTGATGTTCCCATAATTCCCTGATTTTAAAGGCTTCATTAAGTGAGGATAGCATATATAATCAGGGTCTATGGCTAAACTATCTATTTCACCACCTACATACACACTCTCAGGAGCACACAAGAATTGAAATTCCCTCCATGATGAATTATGAGTTCCACTCTGTCCGACATCCTGCACACATTTCAAGTTATAACACATGTTTCAGTTCAAACTCATTCATTTTAGGTCTAAATCCGCAAACAATAAGTACAGGTGTGTCACCCCAGTCACTCAACCAAATCACTCTACACTGACAATCCATCACACAAATACGTTGTGAACACTCGCTAAACAAAAGACCAACAACACATATCACTTAAGCAATCATATAATTGTGACATAGGCGGGAAAGTACTAACCTTGAGCTTCGTCCGCTTCAAGGGTATGTGTATCTTCAACTTCTGCACCTTCAGAAGTTTTGATTTTGGGGAGAAAAGTAGGGAAGAAATCGTAGCATTTCAATCTTAGGGCTTTGAAGAACAAGTTCAGTCGTAAGAAAAAGTTTTGATTTTCAAAACCCGGTTACAATACGAGTGTTATAATATGTCAACTTCATTAAACCGCTTACAACCTCCATGTCTGCGTCCAAGTCAGCAACGAACTGGGTAACCGGGGGAATACCGGGCAATAGGTTGGATTGGGTGTTATGTAGAAGTTAAGAGACCTGATTGGGTGATTTAGGAGTACAGGGGCCTAATTGCTTGTTTTGAAACAGTAAGAGGGTCTATTTGATAGTTTCCCTACTTATAAAGACTACAACATATTTAAGTTTATTATTATGTGAGAATTTGACTTTACACCCCACTTTTTGGGTGATAATCCCTCCGTATTTCAAAGTTCTCTACATTAGGTTTGGGCACAACATTCAAGGGTGAAATAGTAGGGGCAATGAATAGTGTAGAAAAAGTATGAGAGAACGTGGAAAAGTATGAAAGAGAAGATAAAAAGTAGAAAACGTAAGGTAATTGAGTATTTTTAAAGAAAACAACTTACCAGAAAGGGAAAGTGTAGCAAACTTTTAAATACATCCAAAAAAGGAAAGTGTAGCAAATTTTAAAATACGGAGGGAGTATTCGACTTTGCACCCCATTTTGAAAAAAGTTTGACAATACACTCTATCACATACTAGCTCCGTCCTATTTTATGTGTCTCCTTTGACTTTGACACGATCATTAATAAAGTGATTGAAAAAGTAAAAGTTGTGGTTGTGACTTGAGTATAATAAAGTGAAAAGTTGTGGACCACATATTTCTTTCCAAAAAGGGAAAGATGACACTTATTTTGAGATAACCCAAAAAGGAAAATAAGACAGTAAAATGGGACGGAGGGAGTAACTTTTTGTGAGAAAAAAATTCTAAATAGGGTGCAAAGTTGATCTTTTTTAGAATGGGGTGCAAAGTCAAATACTTCCTCCATCCCGTAAAAGTCTTCCCATATTAGTTTGAATTGGAGTTTAAGAAATTGAGAATAAAGTGGAAATGTATGGTTGTGGTTGAGTAAGAAAAAAGTAAATGAATGTTAGCCACACAATACTTCCAAAAAGGGAGATGATAAAAAAAAATTGGGACATCCCAAAAAAGTAAGTGAGAAGAATTTTCAGGAACACGAAGAGTACCACTCAAAAAGTGCGGTGCAAAGTCACATCCCCTGTTTTTAACTGTGGTGTTTAACACTTCGTATTAAATTAATTGGTCAAGTTGAGAAACTAATTGATTTATAGGAAAACGTGCGTGGATTTTGTAGGTATATTTTTGAGATTTTCGGCTTTTCACTTGCACTTTTATATTTGTTGTAATTCATATAGTTAAGCTTTATTTGTGGTTTCCGATTCAACTTTAATTTACTTTCAGCTTTAGTTGGAAACACATTTACACATTAGAGAATCCGACCACAAGAAGTCCCTCTCCGGCTCTTCACTTTCCATTCTAAGTTTATACATATATAAATTATAAATTGAAATTTTGTCTAAACATGTCTCGGGTTTTTATCTTTTACTTCAAGGATCGTAAAGAGAAATGATTAAATGCAGGTTTTAGTGATAATTTGGTATCCCGCACCTAAGTTACTCCTTGGGACAAAGCACTATGCTATAAATTATTTATTGTTATGGATCATTAGACATGTGGGCTGTTGGTTGCATATTTGCTGAGCTTCTTAAACTAAAGCCACCTTTTCAAGGGCAAGAAGTGAAGGTCCCACCTACTAATCTATTTTAGATAATAAAATGGGACATCAGGATGAGACATGGTATTTTATATCAAACCAAGCATTCTAGCCCAGCTCGTTGTGAAGTTACTGTGCCTAGTGGGAGGTCTCGAGTTTGAAACTCGCTGGGCACATAAGGGTTTGAAACTCAATGGAGTGAGTTTCAGCCTTGATTACTCCAGCTCCCCCCAGACCCCCTCCCCCAGACTCCCCCTGGAGTAAAAAAAAATGATATCGATACGAGACCGGTTCGAGATGAAAAGGTGCATCCTAAATTGATCGGTTATAGTTTAGGAACGATATCAAGATTTTTCGATTTGCACTAGTGCAAAAAACGTCATCCGCGGCGGTTCTGGAGAGCCATGCGCGGCGGTTTTGACCGCCGCAAATGGGTACTGACGCAAATAAAAAACGCGCGGCGGTTATTACTATAAAAACCGCCGCATATTTAATTAATAAAAAAAAATAGAAAATGAAATAATGCGCGGCGGGCGGTTATTACTATAAGAACCGCCGCATATTCTTTAATCTCGAAATATTATGGGTGACAGTTATTGGCATAAAAACCGCCGCCGATTTAAATTAAAAATAAAATTTCAAATGTGCAGCAGTTAGACATACTTTTTGTAATTTTCAAAAAGTATTATATATACCTGTTTTAATTAATAGAAACATAAACCTATACAATCTACAACACATATAACAACATAATCAATCATGGTTTCCAATTGAAAAGTCATCGATACATCCAAAAGTATGTTTTAATTAAACTTTAGAATTAATACTGAGTACAAAGACTTCTTGTCAAAGTTACACATCTAAATAACAATTAAGCTACATCACAAGCACAAAAGTCTCACTCATTAAATCAACTGAGAAACCTGCACGAATTCAACAAGGCCTAACTAACTACATTACAATGTTGTATTAACTTCCACATCTCAGGAATTCTTATTTCTTCACTCTCATCTTCAAATCCAACCCTGCAATATATTAAACATAGTTCATTAAAAACAAAGTAAATTAACAATTGATCAACATTCTTTAACTAGCTACTCGGTACTTAATTAAGTATTAACATATCGAATGTAATATAATGATCAGATAAGAACCTGAAAGAATTGCCTCAGTTGGCTGAAAGCATGAAATAATTTTACTCCAACCACATAATCTGCAAGAGAGATCAACTTGTTTGAATTGTGAAGATGGAATTCACAATCTCATCCACACTACTTTTCAAATTACATTCGCACTTGAATTTAATTTATAACTACAAAAAAGAGAAGAGTTCCCCTTATTCCAACATAATGGGCACATTCAAGTATTCAACTATAAAACGCAGAATAGTTCCCAAATAGATAATAATGAGCACACTAATTAATGTAGTTGTGGGGAATTTAAATAAAAAGGACTTTGAAAGAAAAATAGCAAAATAGCAAAGATAGACTGTACTGACAATAGCAGCAAAAGGAGAAATCAAATTTCCAAAAGAGATAAAAAAGAAAGAACAGACGAAAATGCCTTTGATAAACACGACCAGGCCAGAAGACCGGTTTTGACTTGCTGTGGAGGAACGCAAGCTGGCTGCCTTGACATACTCAAACCAAGTGGCCCATAAACTCCTACCTGTTAGATATAAAATAGGAAGCATGCTCTTTTTGTCAAAATAAAAATAGACACACTCTGAGAAAGCAACAACAAGAAACTAACCATATGGACGAACTGGCAGTTTTATTTTAAAAATTTTATTTTGCTTCAACTAGTGTATGTGCAAGTATCAGTTAACAATCCTTTTAGTCTTGCTAGGAAAAACAAAGAATGCATTAATCAAACAAGCAACTACGAAAAAATCGTTTTACATCTTTATTTTCGTTTGATATAATTTCAATATGAAATTTGTTAATGGATTGCAGGAAAGATATGACTAATTCTACGAGTCTTGTTTCATTGTACCTTTTCTTTTCACTTTGTTTTGATTTTCCTCCATGCCACTTTGATATTTATACATTCCAAGTACTCAAGATGTGAAGGGCTCTGTTAAAGACATTAGACATAAATTTAGACACTACATAGCAATAGCCACAAATCTAAAACATAAGAAATAAATATAAAGTTGCAACCTCTCCGTATACATTTAGTAGACATAGTGAATCTGAAAACTTAAAGACATGAGACAGACATTTAGATATATTACGGAGTATATACTAGTACTTCGTAATTATTGAATTAGACAAAATAAAAGAATTAATAAATAAAAGTAAAACTCACATACACAGCTTCAAAGCCTCACAGGCTTCACGGGAGGTCACAGCTTCGCGTGCGCAGCAGCTAGCTAGCAGGGAGGCAACAACATTTTTAAAAAATCAGGCTTCTAGCAACAGCAAAGCACAGGTGCTTAGCAGAATTCGCCACTTCGGTTTTTAGGGTTAGCAAATTCAAGGCTAATAAGTAGCAACGTAAATGTAAATCTCTGATATTTTATTAAGAATTTACATTATTTCGATACTTGGAAACGATTTTATTTACAGTCTTACACTAACAGTATCGTTTAATTAAATAAAATTTTAAAACAAAGAGGAGATTACATTGTTCAGCAGCAGAGGAAGCAAGCAGAAGAATTTAACCGCAGGCTGATGGATCAGAAAATGATGAAAGCTTCAGGAGCGCCAGGACCAGCGAGCCCCTAATTCCGCCGCTGGTCATCCTCGTCATGAATCGTCGTCGGCCAAGATCGGCTCAACCAGCCTCAAAAGGAGAAGCAACCGTCCACCTCAATCTTCCAGCCGCAGTCAATCCTCGTTCTCTCATCGCTGCAGCGGATATGATCAACTAGTTAGGGTTTTTTTGTGGAGGAGTGAGGCTGCAGGGATTCGATTAAAAATTAAAAGAATTGGGAAAAAAAGTCTCAAAATTTGTGGCGGTTGTTATAGTATTAAACCGACACGCGTTTCATTAAAATCTACTCCGTAAATAAGTGTATGTGGCGGTTCGTATAGTTATTAACCGACGCGCGTGTCTAGTATCTCCATTACTCCGCATTTGCGGCTGTTTATATTTAAATAACCGCCGCACTTTTCTCGAAAATTTTACTAAAAAAATAAAAATTGAACTATTGGCATCGGTCATCTACTTAGAACCGCCGCGCGTTCAACATTTATAATTTTTAAATAAAATTGCGGCAGTTATTTCAAAACCGCCGCTTATCTGGTGCCGCAAATTGACGTTTTTGCACTAGTGTTGAGACACCGGGAGTGGGATTTTCGCCCACCCTAATCGAATGAAGAGGGATAACTTAATTTATTTAGATGAAGCTATTGGAGTTTAATGACATATTTGTTTCATTCATATTAAAAATGGGATAGAGCATATTAATAGTTTAGGTAAAATGAGAAACAAGCTTCATTTGAAGAGAAAGAAATGAAATGTCAAAAGCTTAAAATAAACTTTGAAGGGGTGTGATATGTGTTTAGTAAAAGGGAAAAATAATTTGAAATACCCCGAACTTTGAAGGTGTGTGATGTTAACACCATAAACTTGCATGTGTATTTTAAATATCCCAAACTTTGCATAAAAAGTTTTTTAGCACCATGGTCATATGCTGTTTTTTTCAAAATGTAAATTTATGGTATGAATTTCATAATTTAAAATATTGTATTTGAATTAGTAAGCGTTGCAATTCTATCGACTGAGGGTACACAATATTATTTATTCACAATGGATATTTAGAATGTTAATTATATCTTCACAAATGCTAAAATATTTTAAATTATGCAATTAACACTATACACTTTTGAAAGAAATGATATATAACCATGGTGCTAAAAAAACTTTTTATGTAAAGTTTGAGGTATTTAAATTACATATGCAAGTTTGTGGTATTTACCTCACATCCCTTTAAAGTTTGGGGTATTTGAATTAATTTTCCCTTAGTAAAAAGGGGTTGTAAATAGAATTCCCTATTATGAAGTGAGATGGAACATGGTAGCTCTATAGATTTTGACTCATTTTGACAATTCTATACATAATTAATTGAATTCTCTATTAAACCATAATTGACTAATTTACGTACAATTTATTGCCCTTACAATTTTAAATTTAAATTTTAATACAAATTGGAAGCACATATACCGTGTACTAGCAGGGGCGGAGCCAGCACACTGGGCCGGACTGAGCCGATACAAAGAATTTTTTTGGAAATTTTTTTGGCCAAAATTTTTTACACAAAAAATGAAAGCATTTTTTTGAATTTGGATTGGGCCAGGATCAAGGTTGGCCCACCACTGTCTCCGCCCTACCGTGTAGTGCACGACACACATACTAGTTGCATGCTTATTATTCTCAAAATACCAATGGACTCGGCTACTTCTTTGCTTTATGGATGATAGTCAGGCTTCATTAAGGACATATAGAGGCCTAATAGAGCAATTTTACTCGGCCCTTTTGAAGAAGGCCCATGAATTTGAAACCCTAGCCAATAGAAGGATATAAGGGCCGATATCTTCATATCTCGCATATGTGCCTGTTTCGGAGAGGGTAAGAGAGGTCGGGCGAAGATGGTGTCGTTGAAGTTGCAGAAGCGGCTCGCCGCAAGCGTGCTCAAGTGCGGAAGAGGAAAGGTCTGGCTTGATCCCAATGAAGTCAATGAAATCTCCATGGCTAACTCCCGTGAGTTTTTCAGTATCATCTCTTTGTCGTTTCAAATCGCGTGTTCTCTCTATTTTTTTTCCTTCGAAACCTGGAGTTCTGACGACGGCTACTTCAATCCGAGAATTGATGTGGCTAGATCCGAGTTTGTAGTATATTTATCGGCTTTTTCTTCCGTTTATTTTACTGAGATATGAGTACTTGAAATGACTCAATAGGCTATGATCGCCTAATTTTAACCTGTTCTTCCCGATTTATTCAAATAAAAATGTAACCTTTTTAACGGTTGATTTGAAGTTATATGTAAATATCTACAATAGTTTTGAATTCATAAAGAAGCGTGATGAATGAATAATCTCATTATCATGTATAATCATGTTAATGTTCTTCGATGCAGGTCAAAACATCCGGAAGTTGGTGAAGGATGGGTTTATCATCAGGAAGCCAACTAAGATCCACTCCAGGTCTCGTGCCCGCCGAATGAAGGAAGCCAAGAGAAAGGGTCGCCATTCTGGATATGGTATACTACCTAAATAGCGATGACGCCCAATACATGTTTAAATGAAACAAATTTTGATGTTGCATGCCATAAGATAATTACAATCACAAGATATGTTTTTGATGTTCTGATCCTTGATATATGTTAATTTTCTGCTTCAATTGAACCTATTAGGTAAACGTAAGGGTACTAGGGAGGCTAGGTTGCCCACTAAAATTCTTTGGATGAGGAGGATGAGAGTGCTTAGGCGTTTACTTCGCAAGTACAGAGAGGCTAAGAAGATTGACAAACACATGTACCATGATATGTACATGAAAGTTAAGGGAAATGTCTTCAAAAACAAGCGTGTGCTGATGGAAAGCATCCACAAATCAAAGGCAGAGAAAGCTAGAGAGAAGACATTGTCTGATCAATTTGAGGCCAAGAGAGCCAAGAACAAGGCTAGCCGTGAGAGAAAGTTTGCACGGCGTGAGGAACGTTTTGCTAAGGTAAATCATTCTTACTAGAGTTAAAGTGAGAAGAAAGGTATCATGTGTACAGTGAATATGTTTACATTTATAGACGTTTGCTCCATATGTTATCATTGCTTATGCTGTATTTTAGGCAACCCTAGTTCCAATGATTTATGTAGCATAGTTTAGATTTATAATATTTAGCTCAAGCTAACTACATGTGATCAACTTGGTGGTATTGAAGGCTATTGTAATTCTTTTGAAAGAGGAAGTAACTGCATTTGATTGATTCATATGAAACATAGATTATATTGGCTAGTTGTCTGTTCTATTAGTTTTTTTATTGATCTACTTGTGGACATCTTAAAGTTGTTTGCATGTATTTACCCGTGAATAACTTCATTATTCATTTGCTGGCAAATAATTGTAACACATTTTGTATTTGCCTCTGAATAACATTGTTGTTAATAATATCCCTTGCCTTGACAGGGCACTGTGGAGAAGGAAGCACCTGCTCCAGCAGCAGCAGCTCCCCAAACCCAATCAGCCCCACAGTAAGTGTTGTGCCTGTTGTCATATTTGATCATTTCTCTGGATTTGTATATCAATCATATGATGGTTCTCTTGTCTGGTAACCTGTGCAGGGTATCTAAAAAATCAAAGAAGTGAAGCCTTGGACTTGTATCTGTCTAGTTGGAGGCTTTACATTATGTTTTCTGATCCTTGCCATTTTTGTTGTTTTATCATTATTATTAGAATATTTGTGCTTTCCGAACTTGTGAAGTTTATAACCATGGTACTATGTTTTTATTCTAGCCTTTTGGTCTACTTTATGCCTTACAAGCTTGTGGTATATGCTTACTGTCTTCTGAGTAGTGTTATCACCAGACTGAGTTGGTAGTTACTACGTATTTAATGACAGAAATTCAGTTGGTTTCAAAACATTGCAAAATGGACTTAAGTTGATATCATCAGTGCATATTGACTCAAGGTCTTCATGTGTAGTTTAAGAAATGTCATTAGGTATTTAGGCGATACAAATGTAACACCATGTAGACTTTCTTTTTTGAGTTTGAGATAGGAATTTTTGAGTATTGGTTAAAAGGTGGGTTTGAGAAAGGAATTTGCAAACTGCTAGATTTGTTTTTGCTCTACGAGTTGTATGCTTGATTTCCAGTTCTAACAAAAACTGTGTACCCAATACCATGAATGAACAGCTGAAACCAGTTCCAAAGGCCTCATTACAGAACAAACCGGCTTTAAGTTGAACTGTAAGAATCCAGTGAATACATAATCAACAAACAGTCAAAGACCCCTCTTCTATCTGCAAAAGATCATTTCCAAACCACTCTAGAGCTAAGACCGGTTGCCATTTGCCAACAGTCTCACATACGTTGTCTTAGGGCTGGACTCGGGCCGGGCGGCCCGACCCGGGACTGAACCGGCCCGGTCACTGTTTGGCCTGGCCCGGCCCGTGGCCCGGTGGGTCCACCGGTTTGGTTTGGCCCGGCCCGGGTGCTGGGCGGTCCGGGCTCGGGCCCAGGTTTTGGTGAACCGGCCCGGTTCGGGCTGGATTTTAATTTTTTTTTTTGAATTTTTTTTTAAGTTTTAGGTTGGATTAGGTATTTTGGGCCATTTGAGGTGGTTTGGGATGGTTTGGGGTTGAGGGGGAGGGGTAGGGGATATAATAGGAGAACAAAAAAAAAATTAATTGGGCTGGTTCGGCCCGGCCCGGCCCGGTTTGGCCCGGAACCGGAACCGGAACCGGCTACCGGCAGTTCGGGCTCGGGCCTCCCCTTTCCTGGCCCTAGGCCCGACCGGGCCCAGGCCCGAACCGGCCCGAGTCCAGCCCTATGTTGTCTACCTGATATTCTGATAACTCCTATCATGTGAATAGAGGAGCACTCGGGCCGGGCGGCCCGACCCGGAACCGGCCTGGCCGGCCCACTGTAGTCTGTAGCAACCGGCCCGGCCTGGTGGCCTGGTCCACCGGTGGTTCTGGTCGAACCGGCCCGGTGGATACAGGTTCCGGGCCCGGGCCCTCCATTTGGTGAACCGGCCCGGGCCGGATTTATTTTTTGTTTTTTTGAAAATTTTTTGAGTTTTGGGTTTGATTAGGTATTTTGGGCCATTTGAGGTGGTTTGGGGTTGAGGGGGAGGGGGTTAAACAAGAGAAGCAAAAAAAAAAAAAATAGGCGGGTGAACCGGTTCGGAACCGGCCCGGTCTGGCCCGAAACTGGCTCGGAACCGGCGTTCAGGCTCGGGCCTCCCTTAGCTTGAACTGAAGCCCGGCCGGTTCAAGGCCCGAACCGTGTCCGTTCCGGAACCGGTCCATCCCTAGCCCGGCCCGGTGGCCCGGTCCACCGGCGGTTCGGGTCGAACTGGCCCGGTGGATACCGGTTCTGGGCCCCGGCCCTCCATTTGGTGAACCGGCCGGTTTGGGCCCCGTCCGGGCTGGATTTAATTAATTTTTTTTTTTTGAAAATTTTTTGAGTTTTGGGTTGGATTAGGTGTTTTGGACCATTTGAGCTGGTTTGGGGTTGAGGGGGAGGGGTAGGGGGGTTAAATAAGAGAAGCAAAAAAAAAAAAAATAGGGAGGGTGAACCGGCCCGGAATCGGTTACTGTTGAGCCTCGTCCGGCCCGGGAACCGGTGGCCCAGTGGTTCGGGTCGAACCGGCCCGGCCCTTGGGCGGTTCGGGTCGAACCGGCCCGGGCCTTGGGTGGTTAGGGCTCGGGCCTATGTTTTGGTGAACCGGCCCGGCAGGTTCGGGCCTGGTTCGGGCCGGTTTGTTTTTTTTTTTTTTGATTTGTTTTTTAAAGTTTTGGGTTGGATTAGGTATTTTGGGTCATTTGAGGTGGTTTGGGGTGGTTTGGGGTGGAGGGGGAGGGGTAGGGGGTTAAATAAGAGAAGAAGAAAAAAAATTAAAAATTAAAAATCCGGGTGGCCCGGAACCGGACCCGGAACCGCCCACCACCGGTTCGGGCTCGGGCCTCATTTTTCTGAACCGAGGCCCGGCCGGGCCCAGGCCCGAACCGGCCCGAGGCCACCCCTAAACCGGCCCGGTCTGACCCGAAACCGGCCCGAACCGAGTCCAGCCCTACATGTGAACAAGTGAACTACACGTATGGTGGGTCAACTACAAATGTGTGTTTGATAGTACCTCATCAACCAAAATAACCTAATAGTCCAGATTATGTGGTCTGATATTTAATCAAATAGAACACATAATAAGCACATTTAGTTTTTTCACGTGATTTTCTAAAAATTTATACGTAGTATTTGTTAGGAGTTACAATTTTCTTAATCCATATGTAGTAATGATACTATCTATATATTATTTGTGTTAAAAATATCAACAAGGTGAATATAAATTCACTGAAGGATGTTTTGGATCCCAAATCAGATCAGACTTCCGTAGTTATAAAATACAAAAATATCAGATATTTATCAGACCAGTTCAGATCAGACCAGACCAACAAAATTTGTTCCAAAGAAAAACATCCTAAGCTGTGAATATAGAGTAACATATGGTTTCTTGACTAGGTTGTCAATGATCGTTCTATTACATGTATCATGTACGGTGACCACCTATGAAGCGCGGATACTTCGCTGGGGTACTGTGACGATGTATCTAAAACGTTCCCATATCCGATACCCTAGGATACCTGTATCATACATTCCCGGGCCGTATCTCCATTTTTTAAAAATTTTCATTTTTTGGCAATTATTTTAAAATTTCGGATGCTCGTATCCTGACGAATACACGTATCAGTCTTAAAAAAAATCCTTTTTTTTTTAAAAATAAAGCACCCAAAATTTATATAACAAAATTCTTAAAAAACGAAAAGCTAAAAATAATGTTTGCTTTTATGTGGTACACTACTAGTGGTTATATTCCTAATTCACTCATTCTCCTATCCCCAATTCTAATTATCCCTATAAATTTTCAATCAAAAAAAATTATCCCTATAAATTCATAGTTCCAATCGAAAATATGTATTAGAACTTTTAAAATATTGTTTTCTATCTTCATTATTCTACAACCTTGAGTACTTGCACTTTTAATTTCAAAACTGTAGTTGTTTGATTTATTTATCAATTTTTTATGAATGACTTATTGAACATATTTATATTTCAAGATGCATTAAAGTATATGAGATAAAATGTGAATTTATTTCTAAGTATCTTGAAAATGTAAAATGCTTCAATGCCATGAATGATTAGACATCAAAGATAATATATGTATATTTTTTCAAAAAAAAAAATATAATATTTATAATTCACCCCTATAATTTTTAATATTTATAAATATATCCCCATAACTTTTAATTTTTATAAATATGGCCCCATATCAATATCCTACTTTTTTTGTCGTATTCTTGTTCCCGTTTTCGCGTTTCTGCGTACCCGTATAAGTGCTACATAGGCGATCGCTTATCACACGGTTGAGTACAATGATGAACCGTGTTAAAATGATTGATTATAGGGAAAGCTTTCAATTTGTAATAAGAGGGAGCAAATGTGAATTCAACTCGAGGTGAACTATTAGATCACTCCTAATCCAAAGGTATTAGGAGTACAACATGTTAAAATGAACATTTTTCGAACTCCTAAGAGAATCTCCAATACAAAGCGTGCCGATTAAAATTAAAAAACAACAAATAAAATCTCTCCTAATTTGAACAGTTTTATGTATTTATAGTAAGTTTTTCTCCACAATGTCAAACACAATGTTTTGATGTAGACATTATGGTTGACATTTTTGAGAAAAACTTACCAAAAAATACATAAGACCTTGAAAAGAATGAGAGATAAATATCATAAATTTAATCTTTTATGTCTATTTCTCTCATGTCACATGTGCATCGTACACATTATAGCATTGTAGAAGTTCTAAATTATAATAATGGGGAACAAAAGTAGAACTTAAAGTGTAGAGTGGGGTCGGGAGGCTTTTTCAGTCGGACAATAGGCTTCAAAAATACAAAAATGATGTTTGTACCCACTCTTATACCCACTTTTGTACTCACCTATGTTTGTGAAGTGTTTTATTTTTGTCTGTGAATCCCGGTTCACAGACAATATTTTGCACAAACAAAAAAAAATACTTCACAAACATGGTGAGTATAAGGTGGGTATAAGAGTGAGTACATTTGAAATAAATAACATCGATTCCTTCCATGAGCAACATAGGGGGTTTGTAGCAGTATAAATGTGTAATTACTACGGAGTACATCTCAATTTAGACTCTAGAGTTTGCCATCAAGGTTAAGGGAAGTAAAAAATAGGGTGTCAACTGTGGGTCCTAGAAAAAAATATGAAGTTCTAACAGTTGGATTTTTTAGGTTAAAAAAAAATGAAACACAAATTTTAATTCACTCCTATCGCAAGTAGTCAAATTTTACTTGAAATTATTTTTATTTACTGAAAAAGGTAAAAAAGAATCAATGAAAATTCATTTCTAATATTGAAATGTGTTTTTTTTTTCTCAAAATTATTCAGAAAAAAAATACAAACTACCATGAATGTGTCAGGACATTATACTTGTGAATTTATCACAATATCACATCATACTACCAAATTTATCACGTAATCCAAATGAACAAACTGTCTTTTTTTTGGAAGAAACAAACTGTGGCTATTGTTAATTGTAATTACACTAGCTCTCTTCAATTGTAGTCAAGGTTTTCACAAATGGAGTATTATTGTCACGCCCCAGACCGCAATCCAAGCGCGTGTACAACCGCCGTATAATTAAGTGACGTCACCCGCGAGTCAACCCCACTTAATTACACAAGGCGTTCGAGAAAACAATCCATCCATACTCAGTAGTAAACATATATAACAACATCACATTCAAACCAATGAATAGCGGAAATATTCAACGGTACGTCATGAGCCACAACCGGCCAACAACATGGACATGCAAGCCCAAAAAATGGTTTATAGTAAAACAAATACCCATGAGCAAGTGTTCGGTAGTTTGAAAGAAAATAAGGAAGCACGAACCACGTCTTCCTGATTTGATATCACCCTTGAGAAGGTGCAAGTAGCAAGCCCTAGCTTTAACCTGAAAATGGTGGGGCCCCCCGAAGGGGTCAGTACAAGTACCGAGCGAGTAGCAGGCTAAATATAGAATAACTAGCGTTTCAAGTATAAGACCCAAACATAGGGTGATACTTAAATAGATAGTCTTTCCCCCAAGTTATGAAATACTTATTAGTATATATATACTTGGAAAATATCCGATCCGTAGATCACCATTTTATTTGGGAAAAATAGTATTAGTCAATATTCTTGACTAAAAACCCCAACCCACCCATATACCTATGAGTGTATAGGACTCCTCCTTGTCCCTATTTGTATATCATAATTTATGAGTTTTAGGATCAACATCCTCGGATACTCCACCGGTTTGTGAGTGTTAAGGCCTCATAAGTCCTAGGGTCCTCCACCGAGTTTTGAGTGTTAAGTACTTTAAGTACTAGGGTCCTCCACCAAGTTTGAGTGTTAAGGACTTTAAGTCCTAGGGTCCTCCACCAAGTTTTGAGTGTTAAGTACTTTTAAGTACTAGGGTCCTCCACCAAGTTTGAGTGTTAAGGACTTTAAGTCCTAGGGTCCTCCACCAAGTTTGAGTGTTAAGTACTTTTTAAGTACTAGGGTCCTCCACCAAGTTTGAGTGTTAAGGACTTTAAGTCCTAGGGTCCTCCACCAAGTTTGAGTGTTAAGTACTTTTTAAGTACTAGGGTCCTCCACCAAGTTTTCCTATGATCAACCTCCTATCAACCTAGATAGAGTCTATATCATCCTTAGTTACTCATAACTAATCCAATACATAAATCTTATGTATCACAATCCATGCAAAGCCATGCATTTATATAGGTTTATAATTAATTAATACCAACCGGTATTAATTAAATCCTTTGTTCTTCGGTCCACGTTTTCGTTGACCGCCATTTCATGCCTTGTGTGTATCAACTTAATCATCATATAATTAAGTTAATAATATTCATTTGTGCTTCTAATACACTTCAAACAAATATGCATTTCATATAATTCTTAATATCATATTCCATGCATCAACAATTAATTTCTTTCATACAAACTTAACCCTATCGGCTAGTCACATGTTTAAATATCTTTTAAACATCATTATGAAATCATATAACATTTATTTAGGTAATCTCATAATTAACCCAAAAGTTATAAGATATTAAGCCGTCCACTCACCTTGAACTAGCGTATGAAGTTCTACCCCTCTTGGTTGAACTCCGGTGAAACTCCGGCGACTTTTGGTCAACTCCGGCGACAACTCTGGCGACTTTTCCAACTTTGTGAAATCACTTGAAATACCTTTCACAAGTTCCTTAGTTTTCACACCTTTTCCTAGCTTTTTCCTTCTATAGTCTTTCCCCTTGGACTCCTATTGCTTGGGCTTTGTTCTTGGATATGGAGGATGTATTTTGCAGGGAGTTCCCTCTCCTCTTGATGAGTCTTGGCCGAAAATGAGGGTGGAGGTGAGAGGAAATGCCAACTTTTGGCTTATTCCACCATGATAACATGGCAAGGACCCCCCATGTGTCCTTTTGATGCCAATCCCCTCAAGTCAACCACTCCCACACCCCTTATCTCCAATCAGCCAGCCCTCCCTCCTCTCACAGCCCACAAAAAAACGTGGGGTGGCCCCCACTCATGTGGGAGGTCATCCCTTTGTGTCCCGGTGTGTACAATCGGTCCCGAAAGTTGTATTTTTTGGACTGTTTTAAATATATTTTATTTTATCGGGTCAAATAAAATATATTATGTGCTCTTACTCATTATGACATGTATACTGAATATACATTCCCCAACTTTAATTTATAAGCCTCCGAAATTCAGTTCGGGCTGTTATCAGTTAAATTACCGGTACTGGTAATTTGGGCTTCTTTTGACCAATCGGTCAACTCCGGGCCTTTCCATGGCCCAAATGAAATATCCACCACTACATATTTATTATCTAGACCATGATGAATAAAATGTATGGTCTCGGGAAAATCGGGCGGCCCCCGCTCCCGGTGTGGGTCCCACGTGCAATTTACTATTCACGCGAAAGAATAAATAAAAATTTACAACTTCGTAAATTCATAAATCATTCCATAAGGTTTATTACATCATTTACATAAAAGTAAATACATTTGGGGACGGTGTTACAAGTTCACCCCCCCTTATTTGGGATTTCGTCCCCGAAATCCGTGTGTCTAATCGAAAAGAAACGGGTATTGCTCCATCATTGAGACCTCGGTCTCCCATGTTTCTTCTTCGACTCGATCACTCCTCCAAAGAACCTTTACCATAGGAATCTCCTTATTCCTAAGTTTCTTCACTTGTTGACCCACTATCTTCACCGGCTCTACCGCATATTGCAAATCCTCACGGATCTCTACTGGCGGTTTCTCAAGAATATGAGAGGGATCCCGTATGTACTTCTTGAGCATTGATACATGAAACACATCATGTATCTTCTCAAGTTCCGGCGTTAACTTGAGACGATAAGCCACGGCTCCAATCCTTTCAAGGATCTCAAATGGACCAATGTATCGGGGGTTAAGCTTTCCCCTCGATACAAATCGAATGATGCCCTTCCAAGGAGAAATCCTTAGGAAGACCTCATCACCGACTTCGAACTCCAACGGTCTCCGCCGTTTATCAGCATAACTCTTCTGTCGGTCCTGAGCAGCCTTCAATCTATCCCGAATGATCCTTACCTTGGCCTTGGTAATCTCAACCAGCTCTATCCCTTCGAGTTTGGCCTCGCCAACCTCGTCCCAACACAACGGTGTTCTACATTTCCTCCCATACAATGCCTCATATGGAGGCATGCCGATACTTGCTTGATAACTGTTGTTATAAGCAAACTCCACTAGGGCCAAATGCTTGTCCCAACTTCCTTGGAACTCCAAAGCACATGCCCTAAGCATGTCTTCCAAAATCTGTATCACCCGCTCGGACTGTCCATCCGTCTGTGGGTGAAAAGCTGTGCTAAACTTCAGTTTAGTACCCAGCGATGTGACGTGCACTTTGTCGTGAGTGCAATCAAAGTAAATTCAATACAACACTTATACGTAGTATAGTGAAGTAGAGTTCGTATCCACAGGGAAAGGAATAATTCTCTTTTTATGAACTAAGTAGATAAAGGGGGGTTTTGTTTGTTGAGTGATTTAATTAATTTAAACACGAAGATGAACGAGTTATATGAGATTAAATTCAAGAATAAAAGGGACTTGGTCTTGCTACTTTCCACTTGTTGATATATTTTAGTCGATCATTGTTATATCCATAACTTGTCCCCTCTCGAATACTCAATCGCGGAGTATATCCAGTTCATCGAGGGTAGTTATTAACAACGACCGTTCATTAATAACCCTTACTATTAATCAAATATAGAACAACGCCGTATACCGATATAATAGTAGCATTTAACCTCTTTAACTCCTTGATGAAATCAATTGAGATTGATAACCTCAACGCAACGGTTTCGGTTTAACCAACAAAATTGATCCCTCTTAAGTTTATTAACCACGACCGTGCATTAACAAACCGAAGTTACTTACTTGTGAAACTATCAACGATTAACCATCGGTTCGTTGATCGTTTCTAGTAATAATCAATGTTGGAACGTTAACTAATCGTCACTTAGCAACCCTCCAACAATGATATAGAATGAGATTAAGGGAAGAATTAATAATCAAGAAGAGAGAGTAAGGAAATAACTCACAACTTTAATAATCAATCAAGCTTCAAGAGCAAAACCAAGAAATGGAAGTTTAGCTCCTCATTTGGAGACTAAACATGCTAAAAGAAATATAAAGAAATGCTATTCTAGACTGAGCTTAAGTATAGGAAAGAAGGGATGATTTTTTGTGAAGAAAAAGTGTGCTATTTATAGGTGTTTTTCAACACCTTTGGCCGGGTACCCGACCGGGTATAGGTACATACCCGACCGGGTACCGGTCAAAATCAGATTATCTCCCACGATTTCTTGTTTTCTGCACGTTAACTTGTCCGGGTCAAGTCAGACCCGACCGGGTCAAGTAAGGGACCCGCCCGGGTTTGACCAAAATCAGATCTTTTCCAAATCTGCAGCATGTTCTGGTGCTCCGGGTCAAATCTGACCCGACCGGGTCGAGTAAGGGACCCGCCCGGGTCTGTGTTCCTGAGAATTTTTGTCTTCAGCTTTTCTTCCCTTTTGCTTGCTAAAAACTTTATCACTATTCTATAGCTAGAAATAGAAGGTAAAAACAATTACAACTAAAATAAAACAAATACTTAAAAACTAACTAAAAGTGATGGAAAGTCTACACAAGATCGATATAAAAACATACACTTATGCACTATAAACTAGTGCATATCAAACACCCCCACACTTGCACTTTTACTCGTCTCGAGTAAAATGAGTTCTGTTCAAGAAGTCTTTAAATGGCAGAAGTAGCAAAAACAACAACCATAAGTGTTCAAGCAAATAACATAAAGTATCTCCAAAACCAAAAGAGTAAAAATGGGTCTTCAATGTCAGCTTCCTCATTCGATGAACTCTGTATAGTAATCACCTTCAGGATCCTGCAAAATCAAAAGAAATACTTTCTCTCATTCTCTCATTTTGCCTAGGTGCCCCTTCGGGTTTTCAACCCAGCTTCCCACATTTTCCTTTTTTGTTCTTACCAACTCACTCTTCTTTTTGCTTTTATTTTGCTTAAGTTGCCCGTTTGGGTTTTCAACATAACAAGCTTATTTGTTTTTTTTTTTTTTTTTTTTTTTTTTTTTTTTTTTTTATTGAAGAAAATAATGAAGAGCATGAAATGGGTGCATACCGGAATAGTTCTCAATACCCCCACACTTAGGATTAGGCACTGTCCCTAGTGCCCGCCCGCATCTCCTCCATCATAGGAACCTCCATAGCCGTGGTAACCTGTGAATTGAGCATCTTCATCCATGTGATCACCTTGGTGCCCGTCATCTCCGCCCCCTCCACCAGAACTTGAGCCGCCGAAATAACCCCATTCAGTGGGGTTATACCATGAGGGTGCGGGAGGGGGGTTGCTCATAGTCGCAAAGGACCCCTGGTGTGCTACATAAGAGTATATCGGACCAAAGGTTCTTCGTTGGTCCTCTTCATGCCTACGCCAATCCTCCCGTCTTTGTTCTTCAATCCTCTCAAAACTCTGCCTCTGCTCATTTCTAAATAACCCGAACTCATTCCGGAGTTGAGTGTAGTTAAGGTTAAGAGCATTCATGCTATTTAGCATTTCTTGCTCAAATGGTGAATATTGGTGGGCATGAGGTTGTGGTTGTGGTTGTTCAGGAATGAGGAGTGGTGGCTCAATTGCTTGCTCGTTGGCGGCGTTGTTGTCTTCATTGTTCCCCTGTTCATCATCTGGGGGTGCATAATGAGCTGGGATCCCCCCGGGCAGACAATAATGGTGTCCATCACCAATATGGTGATCAAGGATGTTAAGTGGGAGATTATCGGAGGGGAATGGGTGGTACAGATCTTGGCCAGGTTTGATGTGCCAATGATAGATCTCCAGACCATCATGTTCTACGTGTGATAGGGTCACATCCCCAGCATTCTTTAGAAACTTAAGGCCAAGAAGGGTTCTTTTGTTTCGTGCACCATTGCATTGAAAACCATATAGTGTTGCTATGTGGGTAATTAGACCCCCTACCAGAATTGGTCCTCCACCATTTTTAACATTGATAATGTGATCCCAAAGCACGGTGGTGAGATCGTACGGGCTAGCACCCGGAAGAACAGCTTGTGCTAAGAGGCACACATCACTCACTCTAGTTTGATGGTTGTTTGGTCTCCCGAAAAGACAATTTGCCAAGAATTTGAAGAAAATTCGGAAAACCGGGTGTTGGATGTGGTTGACATTGAGGTGGGAAGTGCGAACATTGACAACTCCAGTCATTCTTCTCCATAGTTCATGGGCTACCGGTGTACTATGCGCGACAATTTCATCAAGCAAGGGTAGGCCGAAGTGTTCAGCAAATTCTCTTTTAGTGAGTGAACGGTTCTCGTTGAGCATTCGAAAGTTGATAGTGTTATTGGTGTGATCATTTTCGTCTTTCACATGCTCAACGGAACTGTAGAACTCATACACTAAACGAGAATATGACCAATAATGCATATTAAAAATTTTCAGCATGCCACACCTTGTGAATATGTCCCTCATAATATCATCAATCCAAAAGAAAGTCAAGGTCAATTGGCACATAAATCGGGAGTGTTTTACCTCTCTTTCGGATTGTTCGAGAAAGCGGATGCGTTGTGCTTCGGTTGCAAGGTCCACCTCCTCGAAGCCGTCAACCGGTGGAATAGCCCTTTGAGTCCTTGAGGAAGAAGGTTTTGCCCTTTTTGGTGCCATGGAGCTTGATTTTGGGTGTTTTTGGTGAGGGATTTTTCGGATTTTTGGGGTGGGTAGGATTTGGTGAGCTTGATGGGTATGGTTTTGTAGGGAATGATTAGGAGAAGAGGTATTTGATGTTTGGTGATGATTTTTGGCTTGTCTTTGGACCTTTGAAGTCCAAGAATGAAGGGGTTCGAAAATGGGGGTAGGGTTTTTTTTGGTTGGTTGATTTGGGGGATTTGAGATGGATTAATTGGTGTAGGATGAAAGAGGGAGGTGAGGAGATGAAGAATATGATGTTAATTTATGGATTTGATGGAGAAATGAGTTGGTTTTGAGCTTTGGAGTTATGAAAATGGAGGTTTTGGGATAGGGAGGTTCGAAAATTTGGGGAAGATGAAGTGGAGATGTTGTGCTGCCCGACCTGGTATAGGCTGAAAAGCCCGATTACCCGGTCGGGTGGGGTGGTTTACCCGGGCGGGTTTGCCTTTCAGAGGTTGGCAGAATGATTTCCGGGTGTTTACCCGGTCGGGTAGGGTAGTTTACCCGGTCGGGTAACCTGAACTTTTTAAAACAGAAGCCTCTGGTTTAAATACCCGGCCGGGTGGGTTAAAATACCCGGTCGGGTTTGTTGAAATTTTTAAACCAGAATGTTCTGGTTTCAATACCCGACCTGGTGGGTTAGTTTACCCGGTCGGGTTTGTTCAGTTTATTTTTTTATTTTTTTTTTTTTTTTTTTTTTTTTTGAACACACAAACTCTGCAAAATTTAATTAAAGTGAACATACCTTGCATGGGTTGCCTCCCAAGAAGCGCTTTATTTAACGTCGTGGCTCGACGATATCTTCGTTGTTCTTTACTCATAGACCGGTTCAGAAAGGTCCATGACTTCCACATTTTTGGGTTGAAAACCCTCAAAGAAGGGTTTTAGTCTTTGTCCATTCACCTTGAGCACCTCGCCCGTTTCCAGGTCTTTAATTTCCACCGCCCCGTGTGGATAAATTTTGACCACTTTGTATGGTCCAGTCCAACGGGATCTCAGCTTTCCGGGAAATAGACGAAGGCGTGATTGAAAAAGGAGGACTTTGTCATCAAGTTTAAAGTTCTTCCTTATGATCATTTTGTCGTGCCACTCCTTCGTCTTTCTTTTGTATATTTCCGCATTGTCATAAGAATCCATGCGGAGTTCTTCCAATTCTTGCAATTGGAGCTTCCTATGCAAACCGGCCTCGTCAAGATTGAGGTTGAATTCTTTCACCGCCCAATATGACTTGTGTTCAAGCTCTACGGGGAGATGACAAGCTTTGCCAAACACAAGTCTATAAGGGGACATACCAATCGGAGTTTTGTAAGCAGTTCGGTATGCCCATAGCGCATCATCAATGCGTATACTCCAATCCTTCCGATTTGGGTTCACTGTTTTCTGGAGTATAGACTTCAACTCCCTATTTGAGGTTTCCGCTTGGCCATTGGTTTGAGGGTGGTAAGCAGTGGAGATCTTGTGAGTCACACCATATTTTCTTAGTAGGGATCCCACAATTTTATTACAAAAATGTGTGCCTCGATCGCTTATTAAAATTCGAGGGACCCCGAACCTTGAAAATATGTGTGTTTTGAGGAAATTAGCCACCACCTTGGCATCATCAGTCTTCGTTGCCTTTGCCTCCACCCATTTGGAGACGTAATCTACCGCAAGAAGGATGTAGATGTTACCTTGAGAGTTTGGGAAAGGTCCCATGAAATCAATACCCCATGCATCGAAAATTTCACAGAAAAGCATGGGGTTTTGTGGCATCTCGTTTCTCCTAGAAATGTTGCCTGCTCTTTGACAATTGTCACAAGATTGACAAAAGCCATGTGCATCCCGGAATAGACTTGGCCACCAAAAACCACTTTCAAGAATCTTCATTGCAGTCCGTTTCGGGCCGAAATGTCCTCCACAAGCATAAGAATGGCAAAACTCTATAATGTGGGTTATCTCATATTCGGGGATACATCTTCGGATTATTTGATCCTTACAATGTTTCCACAAATATGGGTCATCCCACACATAAAGTCTTGAGTCCATTTTTAATTTTTCTTTTTGAGCTTTTGAGAATTGTGGAGGAAATTTGCCGGAAACAAGGAAATTTACGATGTTTGCGTACCATGGTTGTATGACTTTGATGGAGAAGAGAGTCTCGTCCGGGAATTCGCCTTTTATGAGATTGGTATGGAGCCTTTCGATTTCTTTGTTTGGGACCAAGCGGCTTAAATGATCGGCCACCAAGTTCTCCGCTCCCTTTTTGTCTTTGATTTCTATGTCAAACTCGCTCAATAGAAGGACCCATCGAATGAGTCTTGGTTTGGCTTCCTTCTTTGTCATAAGGAATCTGAGAGCGGCGTGGTCGGTGTAGACAATAACTTTCGTTCCAAGAAGGTAGGAACGAAACTTCTCCAAAGCAAAGACCACCGCTAGCATTTCCTTCTCGGTAGTGGAGTAGTTCTTTTGTGCTTCATTGAGAGTTGATGAGGCGTAGTAGATGACATGAGCAGCCCTTCCAACCTTTTGGCCTAAAACAGCCCCCACCGCATAGTCACTTGCGTCACACATGATCTCAAAAGGAAGAGACCAATCAGGAGCTTGTATGATAGGAGCGGTTACCAACCTTTCTTTCAATGTGTCAAAAGCCTCTTTGCATTCGTCATTGAGATCAAATTCCGCCTCCTTTTGCAAGAGTTTGCATAGGGGAGATGAAATTTTGGAGAAGTCTTTTATGAACCTTCTATAGAATCCGGCATGCCCAAGGAAAGATCGAATATCCCGTACATTTGTTGGGTACGGGAGTGTTTGGATGACATCAATCTTGGCTTTGTCTACTTCAATGCCTTTTGAAGAGATCACATGTCCAAGAACAATCCCGTGTTCCACCATAAAGTGGCATTTTTCAGAATTTAGGACAAGGTTGGATTCAATACAACTTTTGAGCACAAGAGTGAGATGGTAGAGGCAAGTGTCAAAGGAGTCCCCATGAATTGTGAAATCATCCATAAAGACTTCCATGAACACCTCCACAAATTCGGAGAAGATGCTCATCATACACCTTTGAAAGGTGCCCGGTGCGTTGCATAATCCAAAGGGCATTCGTCGGTAGGCAAAAGTGCCAAATGGACATGTGAAAGTTGTTTTCTCTTGGTCTTCCGGGGCTATTGGTATTTGGAAATACCCGGAGTAACCATCAAGAAAACAATAGAACTTGTGCCCCGCTAGCCTCTCTAGCATTTGATCAATGAAGGGCAATGGGAAGAAGTCTTTTCTAGTTACCGAATTGAGCCTTCGGTAATCAATGCAAACTCGCCACCCGTTTTGAATTCGGGTGGGTACCATCTCGCCTTCTTTGTTCTCAATGACCGTCACTCCGGTCTTCTTTGGCACCACTTGGGTTGGACTCACCCATTTGCTATCGGAGATGGGAAAAATGATTCCCATTTGAAGTAGTTTGATCACCTCCTTTTTCACCACCTCCATCATGGGTGGGTTCAATCTTCTTTGCGGTTGCCTCACCGCCTTGGCCTCATCTTCAAGTAGGATCCGGTGCATGCATGTGGATGGACTAATGCCTTTGATGTCGGCAATAGACCATCCAATGGCCAACTTGTACTCCTTGAGGACCGCAATCAACCTCTCTTCTTGTTCTTGGGCCAAAGCATTTGAGATAATCACCGGTAGAGTGTGATTTTCGCCCAAGAACACATGTTTCAAATTTTCAGGAAGTGGTTTCAATTCCACCTCCGGTGCCTGCAAAACAGATGGTAGCGGCTTCTCGCTCGGAATGGTTAGTGGTAGGGCTTTAGAGCCCGGTGGCAAAAGTGGGAGTTGATTTAACTCCGCCACCATTATCTTCATGTTGTTTGACATAGAGTATTCCATGGTGAAGTCCTCTATGTCGTTTTCAATTGAGCTTAGTAACATGTCTTTCCCCTCAACTTCAAATACATCTTGGACCCAAGTGTCACAAGTATCAATGGCAAAAAGAGAGTGATTATCGGTGGGGTATTTCATGGAGTCGTAGATATTAAATTCAACTTTCTCACCATCAAACTCCATAGTTAATACGCCACTAAAAACATCTATTTTTGCTTTGGCCGTTTTTAGAAAGGGTCTTCCTAACAAAATTGGGACTGCATTTTTATCGTTCTCCATTTCAAGAACATAAAAATCAGCGGGAAAGATTAGGTTATCCACCATGACGAGTACATCCTCCACTACACCTTTTGGGTAAGCGTTGGATCTATCGGCAAGTTGGATAACAACCCCCGTCTCATGTAAAGGGCCTAGCTCTAGGGACTTATATAGAGAGTATGGAATGACATTGATTGATGCACCCAAATCTAACATAGCCCTAGAAGAACTAGAATTTCCAAGTTTACATGGTATAGTGAACATTCCCGGGTCACTATACTTTTTAGGTAGTTTCTTTTGGAAAACGGCTGAAACTCTTTCACTAACTTGGATTTTATGTTTGCCATTTAGTTTGTGTTTCCTTTTAATAGTGCAAAGTTCTTTTAAAAACTTTGCAAACCTAGGAACACCTTTTATCAAATTGAGAAGAGGGATATTTACCTCACATTTGCTAAAGGTCTCATAGATATCTTTGTCATTGGTGTATTTGCGGTTGTCCTTGAGAGCTTCCGGGAAAGG
Organism: Cuscuta epithymum; assembly: GCA_945859915.1. Classification (NCBI taxonomy): domain Eukaryota; kingdom Viridiplantae; phylum Streptophyta; class Magnoliopsida; order Solanales; family Convolvulaceae; genus Cuscuta; species Cuscuta epithymum. The sequence goes on from CAMAPF010000938.1 coordinate 5,121,467, forward strand.
TGGCACCGGCTCGTATGAGTTGAGCGGCGGGAACTTTCTTTGAGGTGTGACTTCCTCCTCCTTCTCCTCTTCATTTTGAGGATTTGTGCTTGGCACCAAGATATCCTCCTCTTCTTCCCCAACATGGCTCTTTGCTTTTGCTTTAGCCATAACCAACTCCTTGCCACTTCTCAAAGTGACCGCGTGAGCTTGCTGCCTTGGATTCGGCTCAGTTTGAGATGGGAGTTTTGCCGAATCCTTAGCTTCAAGCCTACTTACGGCATTTGAGATTTGACTCATTTGGTTTTCCAAATTGTGGATGCTTGATTTGGTTGTTTCTTGGAATTGGGTCACACTTTGTTGCATCGTAGCCATGTTCATGGCAAGTGATCGAATCATGTCTTCGGTGGACATGCTCGAGTTCGATGTTTGACCTTGTTGTTTATATTGTTGAGGGGGAGGGTTTGATTGTTGAGGAGGTTGAGAGTTTCCGTACCTTAGATTGGGATGATCCCTCCACCCCGGGTTGTAAGTGTTGCCATGAGGGTCATATCTTCTTTGACCTTGGAAACCCAAAGCATTGACTTGCTCGGGGTTCTCCTCTTGTAATGTTGGGCAAGAATCGGTGGGATGCCCTTGTGTTGAGCATATGCCGCAGACCTTGACTTCTTGGGTTTTTGGATTCAAAAGAAAATCTTTGACCAAAGAAGTCAAGCCGGCCACTTGACTTTCCAACGAATTGTTGGATTCCGCTGCCATAACTCTTTTTGATGATGACCTCCCATTATAATGCCTCGAGTTTTCGGCCAACTCGGAGATGAGGTCCCTTGCTTGAGAAGGGGTTTTGTTGACAATACCCCCTCCACATGCCGCATTCACCATGCGTCTATCTTGATCAACAAGCCCATCATAGAAGTAGAGGATGAGATCTTGTTCCGAATATCCATGATATGGGCAGCTAGCGCATAATTTTTTAAAGCGCTCCCAATATTCGTACAAGGTCTCATCATCGGCTTGCTCAATGTTGCTGATTTGCTTTTTGAGACTTGAAGAGATAGATGCGGGATAATACCTGTCGAGGAAGCTCTTTTTCATTTGAGCCCATGTATTGATGCTACCCGAGGGAAGATAGAAAAGCCAGTCCTTGGCGGTGTCTTTTAGAGAGAAAGGGAAGGCTCTCAGCTTGATTTGCTCTTCGGACACGCCATTGGGGCACATGCTTGTGCACACAATATGAAATTCCGACAGATGTTTGTTCGGATCTTCCCCCCGTAGGCCATGGAAAGATGGGAGTAGATGGATGAGCCCAGATTTTAGCTCGAATGTGACCCCCGTATCAAGAGTTGGGAAAGTGATACAAAGGGGTTGTTGATTTAGATTCGGAGCCGTGAGCTCCCTTAATGTTCTCGTTTCATGAGCCATGGTGATTGGCTCTTCGGTTTCACTAGATTGAGAACTAGTGCTTGATGATTCTCCCGAGTCGGAGTTTGAAAATTTGTTTTTCAACCGCTCGAGAGTTCGTTCTATTTCGGGGTTTGAGTGGTATGTGATTTCGTTCAGTGAACGATATTTTACCATGTACTACAAAGCTCAGCAGAAATAGAAATCTTTATACTTTGAACCATATATATATTTTTTTTTTTTTTGATTTTTCTTGAAATAAAATAAAAAGAAAAATAATTGCCTTTCCCCGGCAACGGCGCCAAATTTGACGTGCACTTTGTCGTGAGTGCAATCAAAGTAAATTCAATACAACACTTATACGTAGTATAGTGAAGTAGAGTTCGTATCCACAGGGAAAGGAATAATTCTCTTTTTATGAACTAAGTAGATAAAGGGGGGTTTTGTTTGTTGAGTGATTTAATTAATTTAAACACGAAGATGAACGAGTTATATGAGATTAAATTCAAGAATAAAAGGGACTTGGTCTTGCTACTTTCCACTTGTTGATATATTTTAGTCGATCATTGTTATATCCATAACTTGTCCCCTCTCGAATACTCAATCGCGGAGTATATCCAGTTCATCGAGGGTAGTTATTAACAACGACCGTTCATTAATAACCCTTACTATTAATCAAATATAGAACAACGCCGTATACCGATATAATAGTAGCATTTAACCTCTTTAACTCCTTGATGAAATCAATTGAGATTGATAACCTCAACGCAACGGTTTCGGTTTAACCAACAAAATTGATCCCTCTTAAGTTTATTAACCACGACCGTGCATTAACAAACCGAAGTTACTTACTTGTGAAACTATCAACGATTAACCATCGGTTCGTTGATCGTTTCTAGTAATAATCAATGTTGGAACGTTAACTAATCGTCACTTAGCAACCCTCCAACAATGATATAGAATGAGATTAAGGGAAGAATTAATAATCAAGAAGAGAGAGTAAGGAAATAACTCACAACTTTAATAATCAATCAAGCTTCAAGAGCAAAACCAAGAAATGGAAGTTTAGCTCCTCATTTGGAGACTAAACATGCTAAAAGAAATATAAAGAAATGCTATTCTAGACTGAGCTTAAGTATAGGAAAGAAGGGATGATTTTTTGTGAAGAAAAAGTGTGCTATTTATAGGTGTTTTTCAACACCTTTGGCCGGGTACCCGACCGGGTATAGGTACATACCCGACCGGGGTACCGGTCAAAATCAGATTATCTCCCACGATTTCTTGTTTTCTGCACGTTAACTTGTCCGGGTCAAGTCAGACCCGACCGGGTCAAGTAAGGGACCCGCCCGGGTTTGACCAAAATCAGATCTTTTCCAAATCTGCAGCATGTTCTGGTGCTCCGGGTCAAATCTGACCCGACCGGGTCGAGTAAGGGACCCGCCCGGGTCTGTGTTCCTGAGAATTTTTGTCTTCAGCTTTTCTTCCCTTTTGCTTGCTAAAAACTTTATCACTATTCTATAGCTAGAAATAGAAGGTAAAAACAATTACAACTAAAATAAAACAAATACTTAAAAACTAACTAAAAGTGATGGAAAGTCTACACAAGATCGATATAAAAACATACACTTATGCACTATAAACTAGTGCATATCACGATGCTTGAAACTTTGGCCAAAATCGGGATGTGAATCGTGGATCCCTATCCGAGACAATGGATATCGGGACTCCATGTAATCTCACAATCTCCTCCGTGTAAAGCTTGGCCAATCTTTCAAGAGGATAAGTAATGTTGATAGGCAAAAAGTGTGCACTCTTGGTGAGCCTATCAACCACTACCCAAACTGCATCATAGTTGTTCACTGTCCGTGGTAGCCCCACCACGAAGTCCATGGTCACGTGCTCCCACTTCCACTCTGGGATGGTGAGTGGCTGCAAAAGCCCTGCCGGGTGCTGATGCTCTGCCTTAACTTGCTGGCAAGTAAGGCACCGACTCACATACTCAGCAATGTCTCTCTTCATACCTGACCACCAGTAACTTTCCTTCAAATCTCGGTACATCTTAGTACCTCCTGGATGCATAGCATAAGCTGAAGAATGAGCCTCCTCAAGTATAGATTTCTGGAGTTCCTCATTCCTTGGTATGCACACACGATCCTTAAACAATAACAGACCGTCATCACGTACCCGGAAATTCTCAACGGGCCCCGCAAGGATCCTTTCACGGATCTTCTGACATTCCTCATCCATGGCCTGACTTCGACTAATCTCGCCCAATAGGGTGGGCCTAACCTCAAATTGAGCAATGAGAGCCCCGCACGTGGACACCTCCACGCGTGCCCTCAATGCCTGCAGACAAGTAAGTAACGTCCCTGACGTACTCTTCCTGCTCAGTGCGTCGGCCACTATGTTGGCCTTTCCGGGATGATAGTCGATGATCAAGTCATAGTCCTTGATCAACTCCATCCATCTCCTTTGTCTCATATTCAACTCTTTTTGAGTGAATACATACTTCAAGCTCTTATGATCGGTATAAATGTGACACGTTTCCCCGTAGAGATAATGCCTCCAAATCTTCAATGCAAACACTACCGCCCCCAACTCTAGGTCGTGAGTAGGGTAGTTCACCTCGTGTTTTCTCAATTGCCTAGAAGCATAGGCAATCACCTTACCGTTTTGCATTAGTACACATCCAAGCCCTTGGATGCTAGCATCGCTGTAAATGTCATACCCTATCCCCTGTATGGGTAGGGCAAGGACTGGTGCTTCGGTAAGTCGTTTCTTCAGTTCAAGGAACCCTTTCTCACACTTGTCGTCCCATATGAACTTGGCCCCTTTCTTTGTGAGCTTCGTCAATGGAGACGCCAATACGGAGAATTTTTCAACAAATTTACGATAGTATCCCGCTAAGCCAAGGAAACTACGTATCTCTTTCACATTCTTGGGTCTCTCCCAATCCATGATAGCTTTTATCTTTGCGTTATCCACAGCTACGCCCGAACCGGATATGACGTGACCGAGAAAACCAATCTCCTTGAGCCAAAATTCGCATTTAGAGAACTTGGCAAAGAGTTGTTTTTCCCTTAGCCGATCAAGTATAAGCCCCAAATGGTGCTCGTGCTCCTCCTCACTCTTGGAGTATATCAAGATATCATCAATGAATACTATCACAAATTGATCTAAGTATTCACTAAACACCCGGTTCATCAAGTCCATGAATGCCGCCGGTGCGTTGGTTAAACCAAATGACATTACAAGGAACTCGTAATGACCATACCTAGTGCGGAATGCACTCTTAGGTATGTCGCTCTCCTTGATCTTCAACTGATGATACCCCGACCTCAAATCAATCTTCGAGAACACTATTGCCCCCCGAAGTTGGTCAAACAAGTCATCAATCCTCGGTAAGGGATACCTGTTCTTGATTGTGACCTTGTTCAATTGTCGGTAGTCAATACACATTCTTAGTGTACCATCCTTCTTCTTCACGAAGAGTACGGGTGCCCCCCACGGTGAATGACTGGGTCTGATGAACCCGTTGTCCAGTAATTCTTGTAGTTGGACCTTCAACTCTTGGAGTTCGGCCGGTGCCATTCGATAAGGAGGAACCGAAATGGGTTTGGTTCCCGGCTCCACTTCAATTACAAACTCTATCTCTCTGTCGGGTGGAAGCCCCGGTAGGTCTTTGGGAAAGACATCCGGGTACTTGCACACGATCCGTACATCTTTGATGTCGACTTCCTCCTTGGTATCGTCCACCACGTAGGCAAGGTACGCGTGGCATCCCTTCCTCATCATCTTCCGTGCTCTCATCACGGATATGATGCAAGCACTAGATTTCCCCCGATCTCCCTCAAAGCATAGCGTGTTCCCTTGATCATCCTCGAGCTCCAACACCTTGGTGTAGCAATCTACTCGGGCATGGTGTTTCTCAAGCCAATCCATTCCTAGGATTGCATCGAACTCCAACATGCTTAGAGGTACGAAATCACAAGTCAAAGGTTGACCCGTCACTTCTACCTCACACGACGGATAGTAATGATTCCTCTCCACGTCGTCTCCTAACGGTGTGGAGACTAGCAACGTTTGAGTCATAGGTGTCAATGGCACGTCAAGGCCCTCGGCGAACGCCTCACTCACAAATGAGCGTTGTGCCCCGGTATCGATGAGGATCCTCGCACACCTACCATTGATCTTTAATGTTCCTACATTTATACACCATGTAAGATACATTTTCTAATGTTTTTACACATCATTAGGATGTTATTAGGTTCATACAAATGTTTGGAATCAAACGGGGGTCCAAACGTAGAAGAACGGGGCGAAAAAATCAACTTTCGGGTGTTGGGGGTCCACGCACGGCGTGCCTGGGTGGCACGCACGGTCGTGCGTGCGTGAGAAACTCGGAATCCGCCACTGCCGGCTACGCACGATCGTGCGTAGCTGGTCACGCACGATCGTGCGTCCCACGCACGGCGTGCCTTACCTGCACGCACGGCGTGCGTCTGCGCGGAAAATGACCAGAGGCTACTGCCTCGCACGCACGGTCGTGCGTCTGTAGGTACGCGCGATCGCGCGTAGTTGTTTTTAGCCCGTTTCGCCCCGAATTCGCGGGGTTTGACCCCGGGGTGGCCCGCACCCAAACCCAATGACTTATATGACCCAAATAAGCCTAGAAATACAGGAAAATAAGTGTATTACCTGCAACGGAGTCCGGGTTTGCTCGCGCATCCGCCTCGGTCATTGCGTACACTCGTGCTTGGGTCCCGCCTTGATTTACGGACGCGGCATGGCTTGTGGACGCGCCGCCTCTTCCCGTACCGCCGTTTGACGGGCCCGCACGGTTCCTTCCCGTCATGGTTCCTCCTCCGGATCCCGGAGCTCCTCCGCCCCCCAGTTGTGGGCAATTGGCCTTCATGTGGCCCGTGTTCCCACATTGATAACACCTCGGGGGTGCATTGCACTTCCCAAAGTGATTTTTCGAACAATTGGCACACCTTGGAGGCCCCGTCTTTTGGGAGGAGGATGCATGCCACCGAGCATCCCTGTTCTTCTTTGCCGGTGGTGCCGGAGTCTTGAACGAACCGCCACCTCCGCCGTGTTTATCCTTCCGTGCTTGCTCGGGCGGCCCCGAACTTTGCCATTTCCTCTTTTTCGCCTCTTCGGCGTCTCTCTCTTTCCTCTCATTCCATTGGGCCTCCCCGAGAAGGCCCTGTTCCACCACCTCGCTGAAGGTCATGTGGCGCGAGTACGTAGCTCGGTCACGAATGTCCAAGAGTAGGGCATCCCAAAAGTGCTCCGTCATGCGGTTCTCATCAACCGCGTACTCCGGCAAGAACCTAGCCAAGGTTCTAAACTCTTGTTCCAGTTGTTTAACTGTGCCGCCATCTTTCTGTTTGAGGTTAGTGTACTCTCTCCGTTTCACATTCACCTCGTACTCGGAGTAGTATTGAGCATAGAACTCTAGCTCAAAGTCCGCCCATGTTATTTCCCCATGGTACTTCCCTTCCACGCTCTCCCACCACGTAGAGGCTATCCCTTCAAGTAACCGTGAAGCGACAGTCAACTTCACGTCCGGTGTGATTTGCATGTCTCTTGATGCATCCTTCACCTTCTTAATCCAATCTGCGGCAACGGTAATGTCACCGGTGCCGTCAAAGGACCTACACCCCAAGGCCCTAGCCTCCTTGAGGTACTTGGAGATTCTCACGACAAAACCTCCTTCACGCCCACCTTGTGACGCCGCTGGGGTGGCCACGGAAGCTCCCCGGCTTCCTTGACCCGAACCACCGCGAGAGCCACGCCTCGCTTGGCGCCTAAGGTCCCTCCTCAATTTTTCTTTTTGATACCATTCAAGCAATTCGCCCATTTGGGCGAACTTGGCATTACTCTCTTCATCATCATCATCGGTGTACGTGTCACCCCCATCATACGGGGTCTCTTCATGCTCCGTCTCTGGCACGTAGGTTGAGTCGTAGTCTTCGGTGTTGGTCTCATACACCGAGCTCACATGGCCATCGCTCACAGTTTGAGCTTGATGACCTCCACGGCTTCCACGGCCTCCACGGCCTCCTCTCGAACCCCGAGATGCAGCCCGGCTTCCCCTTTGGGATGCTACCGGCGCCTGCCCCCTCGGATTGTTCCTGGTTGCCATTCGCCTGCCCTCCATTTCTGAAAGAAATATGGATGAGTCATTAGACTCCTATAAATGTCAATTGATGGAAGAACGTTACAGACACGTATTGGCCCAAGTCACTACCATACCAATTGTTAAGGGTACCGTCTTAACAATCAGAGGCCTTGCAACTTAAGCACCAATAGTCCTATAAACGTCAAAATACAATGCTCATGGTTTTCGGTAAAAACTCTTTTGTAAAATCTTTTGTGAGAGGTTGATTATAATGTTTAGAACTGAGATGGCTCTGATACCACTTAATTGTCACGCCCCAGACCGCAATCCAAGCGCGTGTACAACCGCCGTATAATTAAGTGACGTCACCCGCGAGTCAACCCCACTTAATTACACAAGGCGTTCGAGAAAACAATCCATCCATACTCAGTAGTAAACATATATAACAACATCACATTCAAACCAATGAATAGCGGAAATATTCAACGGTACGTCATGAGCCACAACCGGCCAACAACATGGACATGCAAGCCCAAAAAATGGTTTATAGTAAAACAAATACCCATGAGCAAGTGTTCGGTAGTTTGAAAGAAAATAAGGAAGCACGAACCACGTCTTCCTGATTTGATATCACCCTTGAGAAGGTGCAAGTAGCAAGCCCTAGCTTTAACCTGAAAATGGTGGGGCCCCCCGAAGGGGTCAGTACAAGTACCGAGCGAGTAGCAGGCTAAATATAGAATAACTAGCGTTTCAAGTATAAGACCCAAACATAGGGTGATACTTAAATAGATAGTCTTTCCCCCAAGTTATGAAATACTTATTAGTATATATATACTTGGAAAATATCCGATCCGTAGATCACCATTTTATTTGGGAAAAATAGTATTAGTCAATATTCTTGACTAAAAACCCCAACCCACCCATATACCTATGAGTGTATAGGACTCCTCCTTGTCCCTATTCGTATATCATAATTTATGAGTTTTAGGATCAACATCCTCGGATACTCCACCGGTTTGTGAGTGTTAAGGCCTCATAAGTCCTAGGGTCCTCCACCGAGTTTTGAGTGTTAAGTACTTTAAGTACTAGGGTCCTCCACCAAGTTTGAGTGTTAAGGACTTTAAGTCCTAGGGTCCTCCACCAAGTTTTGAGTGTTAAGTACTTTTAAGTACTAGGGTCCTCCACCAAGTTTGAGTGTTAAGGACTTTAAGTCCTAGGGTCCTCCACCAAGTTTGAGTGTTAAGTACTTTTTAAGTACTAGGGTCCTCCACCAAGTTTGAGTGTTAAGGACTTTAAGTCCTAGGGTCCTCCACCAAGTTTGAGTGTTAAGTACTTTTTAAGTACTAGGGTCCTCCACCAAGTTTTCCTATGATCAACCTCCTATCAACCTAGATAGAGTCTATATCATCCTTAGTTACTCATAACTAATCCAATACATAAATCTTATGTATCACAATCCATGCAAAGCCATGCATTTATATAGGTTTATAATTAATTAATACCAACCGGTATTAATTAAATCCTTTGTTCTTCGGTCCACGTTTTCGTTGACCGCCATTTCATGCCTTGTGTGTATCAACTTAATCATCATATAATTAAGTTAATAATATTCATTTGTGCTTCTAATACACTTCAAACAAATATGCATTTCATATAATTCTTAATATCATATTCCATGCATCAACAATTAATTTCTTTCATACAAACTTAACCCTATCGGCTAGTCACATGTTTAAATATCTTTTAAACATCATTATGAAATCATATAACATTTATTTAGGTAATCTCATAATTAACCCAAAAGTTATAAGATATTAAGCCGTCCACTCACCTTGAACTAGCGTATGAAGTTCTACCCCTCTTGGTTGAACTCCGGTGAAACTCCGGCGACTTTTGGTCAACTCCGGCGACAACTCCGGCGACTTTTCCAACTTTGTGAAATCACTTGAAATACCTTTCACAAGTTCCTTAGTTTTCACACCTTTTCCTAGCTTTTTCCTTCTATAGTCTTTCCCCTTGGACTCCTATTGCTTGGGCTTTGTTCTTGGATATGGAGGATGTATTTTGCAGGGAGTTCCCTCTCCTCTTGATGAGTCTTGGCCGAAAATGAGGGTGGAGGTGAGAGGAAATGCCAACTTTTGGCTTATTCCACCATGATAACATGGCAAGGACCCCCCATGTGTCCTTTTGATGCCAATCCCCTCAAGTCAACCACTCCCACACCCCTTATCTCCAATCATCCAGCCCTCCCTCCTCTCACAGCCCACAAAAAAACGTGGGGTGGCCCCCACTCATGTGGGAGGTCATCCCTTTGTGTCCCGGTGTGTACAATCGGTCCCGAAAGTTGTATTTTTTGGACTGTTTTAAATATATTTTATTTTATCGGGTCAAATAAAATATATTATGTGCTCTTACTCATTATGACATGTATACTGAATATACATTCCCCAACTTTAATTTATAAGCCTCCGAAATTCAGTTCGGGCTGTTATCAGTTAAATTACCGGTACTGGTAATTTGGGCTTCTTTTGACCAATCGGTCAACTCCGGGCCTTTCCATGGCCCAAATGAAATATCCACCACTACATATTTATTATCTAGACCATGATGAATAAAATGTATGGTCTCGGGAAAATCGGGCGGCCCCCGCTCCCGGTGTGGGTCCCACGTGCAATTTACTATTCACGCGAAAGAATAAATAAAAATTTACAACTTCGTAAATTCATAAATCATTCCATAAGGTTTATTACATCATTTACATAAAAGTAAATACATTTGGGGACGGTGTTACAATTATATATGCATGCGAAGGAAATCAACCTTTTTACTCCATTTTTAATACTCAATAACCAGCAGAATGTGAGAATATCATTAGATTATCTTCTTTTACGGGGCATTAATATGTTAATTAATACTACGTACAATATTAATATGGAGCTGGGGTGTAGTGCACGGGTGACCCTTTGAAAGCTTATTGTATTGTGCATGTAGATGATTGAAACACATTCAATTTGCTAGATTATGAACCTTCCCATTCATAATTAGTTAAAAGCTACCACTAGATTATGAACATTCCAATTTATAGAGTTAAAAGCTACCACCTATGTTCTAAATTCTAACTTTTGAAATAAATAAAGTTTGTGATCGGAGGGTAGTATAGTATATGATATTTTAACTTGTGAAAATATCAGACATATTGATTAAATATCTTGGGTTTGATGAAATCACTGTGACACTCACAAGGAGGAAGTCAAATGTTCCAAAAGTCATATCAATGAAAGATGTTCACATTTAACATTGAATATATATTATAAGAGACTATAAAGTTCAGCAAATCAAACATTAGACGTATTGTCGCCAGAATGTAAACGAGTCTAAGAATCTGTATTGAAACTCATTTTTAGAAACATTAATATAATTCTATTAATGTTCTATTGGAGATTTATGCATACAAATTCTACTAATAATTTGTGTAATGGACATTGTGTTTTTGTGTATTCCTTTGATAAATTGATAGTATGCTTTGGCCAAATTTAGATAACTTTATGTCCTCGCTCTATAGAATTTTCTCATCCCCTCCCATATTGATACTGTTGAAATCTTTGCTCCTGTAGTTAAATTACTACGATTAGAATGATGTTTGCTCTTGTTGCTCATAATGATTAAGAAATGAAGCAAATGGACGTCACCACTGCTTTCTTGCATGGTGATTTAGACATAAAAATCGATGTCCCAACCTGAGGGCTTTGGGAATCCCATGAAGAGTGATCACATGCTTAGGAAGGCCTTGTACGGCCTGAAGTAGTCCCCTAGGCAATGGAATATCATTTTATACGTGATATTGTTAGTGCAGGTCATATCAAGTTGCTTAAAATTCCATCTGAGTTTAATCCTGCTGACATGGAGACTAAATGTCTCTCTGTCAAAAAGTTGTCGTGCAAACACACGTTAAACATTGATTGCGGATAAGTTGCCTGGTGATCTTACCCCTTTTGCCTGAATGTGTCTTTGTGATCATTCGGGCAATCCAGCGATGATGAGTCTCATGTATGTATTAGAGTTTTAACTCTACACCACTAGGGTCCAATAAGGTGGAGAATGTGTTGTATTGGCCCAACAATATCCTTAAGCCCAATTTACCCGAGGAGTACCCGACCCATGCTCTATTCCCTTTCACACCTTTACGTGATTCTTTCCTTCTTCTTACCGGGCGATTACTTCCTTGTTTCGAGCCGTTGCAATATCTTCGCAGATGGCAAGTTACCATCTATGGTTTCAGTACTTCGCCTATTTAATTCTTTGGCTGGCCGAAACCCTAACTCTCACAATTCAAATCTGCCTCTCCTCGGTGGGGTTTGTTGGACGTTTTGCCTGGAATAGCTAGTCGGTTGTTGCCCACAACCTTACCTTGTGTTCCTAGTGGTGGTTTTTTCATCCTTTGTGAGTGTAAATTGATGAGACCTGAGCTAAATTGAGACATAACATATTCCAAAGATTAGAGTGGAAATTTAGATAAAAAATACTATCGTATTCTGACTATTCTCTATCATATATAATAACTGCAGAGTACCTATTTTAAACGTTGTTCAAAAGCTTCAATATGCAAATATCTAACAAAATAAGATTGAAGGTTAAATATGTTTCATGTCTCTATTGCTTGCAAAATAATCTTTGTCATTTTTTTCATCCCTATAAACATAATATATTTCATTTTAGTTCTTTAACGCAGTTACAATCTCCACTTAAGAAAAAATCAATCTCGAATGCATAACAAAACTTTTAACATAGTTTTGTTTTTATTTTGCAAAATAAGAGTCAAGTTAAAATGATATTAATCACTCACACTTTTTAATGGAGACTTCAACAATTACGCAAATACTCCCGTATTATTTACGGCGATTTAGAATGATTCGACTAAGATATAAAATATGTTGTTATGGCATGTTCCACTGTCAAACAAATGCCGTTCGTGAAAGACTAAAAAGAAATAAATCACAAGAATGAAAAAAAATATATTTTACAAGTCTACAATGAAATGTGTTATTTAATGCAGAAATTCATGAACACCAGTAGTCCAGTACACCACAACTGAATATTTTTCACGAACTGGGTGAACTAGGAATATACTAGTTTCAAGCATTAGATAATGTAATTTTCTACTGAGCATAAATTAACACAATTTTTTCATGTAGTCTACTCTACACATCTCAATATTTGTTTCAATTCAATCACTGTCTCGAATTTGCATGGGCAAGGCTGAGTCTATATTTGAAAGCACTTTTTTTACACTATTTAGGGAACCCAAAAAATAGTATGAATCAAACAGTTTAAGCAGTCTCAGAAGCGGGAGAGTTGTTGAAAATGTACGAAAGCCTCGTCGAGGTAGATGCTTGAAGTAGCGTTATGTCCTCGGTTCTCGATATGGGCCTCGTCAATTGGGGTGGTTCCCAGTGAAATTTTTTGATGAATTTTTTTGAGCATTTTCTTCATTAAGTCTAGTTTACTCATACCAAATTTCAGCTAAAAATTCAATCGGGAAGGCAGTCAAATGATTTTTTGAAGATAACTGCGAATATAAACAACGCAGTACATTTCGGAAAATCATTTGACTGCCTCCCCGGTTGAATTTTTAGCTGAAATTTGGTATGGGTAAACTAGACTTAATAAAGAAGATGCTAAAAAATTTCACCGGCCGGGTAGGCAGAACCTCCGGGAACCGCCCCAATTAGCAACGGCCGGGCAGAACCTCCTACATAAGGGGCTAATTGAACACTTTAAGTCAATTCAATGACCTATTTGACCCTTTAGCCTTTCAACTAATAAAAGTCTTGAATCTTTATCAACTTAGGAGGTCACTTCCAAACTCATCATAATCAAGAAGTTGACATTTAATGGAATATAAAGCACTACAAGAAAACTAAGGACCCTTCTAATTTGAGAATTGCTAGAAAAAAACTATTAAGAAATTGTCTAAAATAGGACTAAAACATAGTCAAAACTCAAAAATAGGACCATGAGTTTATTATTCTCCAAATAGGACTCCAGATTACAATTTTAACCTTCATGTAATTAACCCCACCCCAGATGCAAAATCACCGACTCTTATTTACGACCCCAGATGCAGATCGATGTCATCTCTCCTATGAAGAATCTATTCACAGGTCCATGGCGATTAGCCGAGCTTCCAAAGCTGCAACGCGCTTGTCGATATCATTGTCATAGCCACCGCTCTTCGACACCCCAACCATGGCCACCGCTAGTCGATCGTCTCCGATGTCCGGCGACCTCAAGTAATTTTCTGCATCTCTTCTCTTCTCTTCTCTTCTCTTCTCTTCTCTTCTCTTCTCTTCTCTTCTCTTCTCTTCTCTTCTCTTCTCTTCTCTTCTCTTCTCTTCTCTTCTCTTCTCTTCTCTTCTCTTCTCTTCTCTTCTCCTCTCCTCTCCTCTCCTCTCCTCTCCTCTCCTCTCCTCTCCTCTCCTCTCCTCTCCTCTCCTCTCCTCTCCTCTCCTCTCCTCTCCTCTCCTCTTTCTCCTCTCTTCTATTTTCTTCTGCTTCCTGCTCCTACTCTGTTCCATTTTTATTTTGATTTTTTAATATTCAGTCCACTTTCTTACTTTTAGGATTCTAAAAAATTGTTTTAGATTAGAAAATTTTGGATGAGGATCTAAACCAAGGTCTCAACAATGAGTTATCAGAAATTATATTACACTGTTTATATATTTATTATTTTCGAATTTGAAAAATGCCATGACTTTAGTTATTATTTGAACACTGAATTGAAAAAATGTCACTTGTATGACATTATCATTGCTCTTCCTATCAAACTGACAAGATTGCTTATGAATTAAAATATATGGATTGCCATATTTTTGACCCATTTGACAAATAATGTCATTTTTTCCCTATCAAACGGACAAGATTTCTTTGTGGAATGCCATGTTTTTGACCTATTTGACTAATAATGTCATTTTTTGCTACTAGCTTTATGAAGATGGCATTTTATTATTGATCTTTCTTTTTTGCTTTTCCCCCGTATTTTACATTTTTCAAATTTAATCTTCCATTTTTTTAATATGATATTATCATAATTTACACTCGGAAATGCCATGTTTTTAATACAAAAAATGTCATTGTTATGTCATTTTTGTTATTAAGATGTCATCCCCCCTATTCCCCCTTGAGGTCTGCACAAACTCATCAGTGCCTTCTCAGAGAATGATGACAACGAACTCGACGAGGTGTGGTGGGCGGTGGTTGTCGATTTGATGAAGGGTGGTGGAAGCGTCATTGACGGGAGATCCTGAACTCTGGATGCTTGGAAACACACACCTACATACGCACACCATACGCAGTTACGCACACCTGGGAAACTCGCACGCACAGCCTTAATTGTTTTCATTAAGGGTAGTTTTGTCAGATTAGCTCTTTTTGGTCCTATTTTTGTTTAATAAAACATAAGAGTTCTGTTTTTGCAATTCTACTTTCTTTTAGTCCTATTTAGGAAATTCTCTCAAAATTATTTGAATTAAGTTTATTAAGTAATTTTACTTGCATACTAGGATTACTAGTATGTTACATTTTAAAAAGGGGAAAAATAAATAAAATACCCCAAACTTTGAAGGGGTGTGAGGTCAATACTCCAAACTTGCATGTGTAATTTAAATACCCCAAACTTTACATAAAAGTTATTTTAGCACCATGGTCATTAATTAATTTGAAATTTATGAACATATATTTATGGTGAAAATTATATGCTCATGGTGCTAACATAACTTTTTATGTAAAGTTTGGGATATTTAAATTACACATACAAGTTTGGAGTGTTTACCTCACACCCCTTCAAAGTTTGGGGTATTTTAATTATTTTTCCCTTTAAAAAGCACCAAATATGGCCTAAAACTAAAAGTACTGCTAATTTGCTAATTACGTAAATACTTTGAAGCAAAAACTACAATGAGAGTTTACACAAACGCATTGAACTTGAAACATGAAAGGAAACTATATTTTGCACTGAATATAAATGGTTACAGGAAGTTACAGGAAAAGGGTACCCCAACCAAAAAAGCTTCTGCTGAAATGGGATTCACTAATATTTTCATGTTAATAATTTTATAATTACTAAAATACCCTTAATAAATTTCAAAACTTGGGGTGGGGGTGGGACCCCCTTACCCCACTAGTGTGGCTCCGTCTGTAACAGGGGCGTAGCTGAGGGTGGGCCAGACCTGGCCCAGCCCAAATTTTAAAAATGTCTTTATTTTTAGTGTAAAAAATCCCGTGTAAAAAATTTTCAAAAATATTCTTTGTACCGGCCCAGTCTGGCCCATGTCCTGGCTCCGCCCCTGGTCTGTAACCAGAGGCAAGCAAAGCTTAGGATTTTACGCGGCCCCCATTTCTGCTTCTCTTGACCTTCTTGGACAAACGTTGCTTTGGATCCAAATGAATTTCTACAAGCATCTGTTCCCAAAGAGCTTCAAACTGGTCATGAAACCTTTCCTGAAACCAATCCATTATTTCTGGAAACAACTCCCTGGGGTTATTCTCCCACAATTTCTTAAGCATAACCCAACCGTCAATACTTCCCACCCTAGTACTCTTCAATCTATTCAAGAGATTCCCGACCCGTTTCACTCCCAATGCTTCCGGTCTCAAAATGGTACCCAGTGTGGCCGCCATAAATTTCCTCAGGGGCTTCAAACATGGCAAGACTTGACCTTTAAGCAATGCATAGGCAAAAACTGAAACTCGTTTCGTATTATCTTTGATGGGCAGAGAATGCAGTGGGAGTTTCCAAAGGTGAGGCCCAAAAGTAGGAATAACCCAGCATAAAACCCGGTCGGTCAAAGGGTCGTAGTACGGTTCCGGGTCAGAAAGCGGGGCTGAAAAACTGCACATGGACTGACCGTATTTAACAAGCCAGTTTGCTCTTGCACTTGTTGCTCCATGAATATATGGCCTTTTAGAATGCAGAAGTTCACTGTACACTAGAAATTCGGGTGCGGATTTTGAAACAGTTGACCAACGGTGGAGGAATACCGTTTCTTTCACCATGCAAGCTTGGTAACGAACTGAGGTTGCTTTCATGTCTTCTTCAGACAGTCCTGAAATTCGTTTGATCCGTTTGGCTACCCGATCAGCCCAAACCGCAAAGATAGCTTGCCCAATTATCTCCTCTTCATTCAGGTGGAGACAATTATGCTTATCCAAGAAAGCCTTCCATGAAGCTTCTACATCCTCAATCGTCCCATGGCACCATGAGAAGCCATTCTGTCCGTCACACTTTGGGTCCATTTGGAATCCGGATACTAGGGGGAAAAATAGGGAGGAAATAAAACATAGGAGAAAGTTAGTGGGAAAGAAAATGTTTAGGAAAATGAATATAATGTCAAAGTCAACCAATTTCCTTTAGAGCCACTTTGGTAGTCTTGTTCAGCTTATTCTGCTCCTAAGCAGAATAATTTGAATAAGCAGAATAATGGCTTTTCACTTTTTACATGACTGAAATGATTTTACCAAATACTTCTCCGCGCAGAAATATCAGCAGATCCAGCCAACTAACCATTGCCAAGTAGGCTCTTAAACTTTAAAAAACTAATCATATTTTAGTTTCTTCTGGTATTTTTCAAGGTACAACCAAGCACAAGAAGGAACTGCCCTTAACATTTTTTCTCATTTGCTGATTATTTTGCGATCCAGACATACCCTTTGAGTTAAAGACGACGTGAAGAAGTTGCTTCCTGAGCTTGGACATTTCTTCCATGGTCTTTAGGTGTAATCCATTTTCAATACAGAACGCCACTGGATTACCAGACAGTTCAAAACACTGCAACACTTTAGCTATGGTCAACACATCACTAGTGGGGTTTAAGAACTTTGCCCTAGAGACTCTAACGGTTTCTTTCAACTTCTTTTTCCTCTTTTTTCTTCCTTCTCATCAGTTCTCTCACCTTGATCACTCTGGGGTTGTTCGAACTGCATTAGAAAAGGATTTGATAAGCTCAAAGCTGCAGCTGATGCAACGGCATAAGCCAAGACGGTGTTTGCCCGTTCATATTCTTCAACTCTTTGCATCATCTGAATGACTGTGAGGAGCATACGGGAGTGACGTGGACTCATCGGACACTGTGCCATGACCTTACCAAGAGGCGTCAACCTCCCGTTCACGTCAAGCGCTTCTAGAACTTTTAAGCAGCGCTCTGCTTCAGTTAAGGCAGCTGTTTCAGGAGGGGTTGGGAAAGGGAAATTTGCAACCTGAAATTACAAGGAGATTGTCCGCGTCCCATTAGTCATGCATATGGATGTCCAGAAGAAAGGAATAACTGAATAAAAATATGGAGTAGCAGAACCCAAAAAGTAACTTTATCTTCGTGCAGGTTATCTTTACACATACAAACCATTATAAAGTGCCGTTGAAATCGAGCAAGGAAAATCAGTGCTAAACTTGACAATTTTGTAGAATTTATGTGCCAAAAATGTATTTTTAATGTTAATGCTCCGTTTTCAGTTTTATTCTTAAAATGCATATTTAGGTTTCTAAAATTTAATAAACTTGCAACATTACGACCAATAACTTACTCACAAATGTGTTGGACAGTACTTTCTGGTAATCCTTAACATTTCCGGTAATTCAGGACTAATTCATGAAATTTCAAAGGTAATGGGACTAAATTGCCAAAAAAGAACTTCTAATGAGACTAGTCTATCAGTTCTCTATCATTAGAGAAAGTTAAATAAAAAAGCACATTGCTCAGATGTGTCATAATAATAGGAAAATATTTACAGTTACAAACAGCTGAAATACTAAAACTTGCCTTGCCAATGTGCATAGATTTCATGAGGAGCACAACACCATCAACAGGCACTTTCAATATTTCAGCATCTGAGAAGGAAGGCAATATGTCATTAAAGACCGCAGAAGAATAAAGGCGATAGCAATGACCGGGTCCAGTCCTTCCTTCCCTACCGGCACGCTGGGCAGCCGAAGCTTTACTTATCCATTGCACTTCATACGTTTCCATCCCATTTGAGGAGTTGTACTTCTTCACTTTTTCTCTGCCCGTGTCAACAACATATTTTATTCCGGGAATAGTCAAAGAGGTTTCGGCCACATTCGTAGCAACAACAACAAGACGCTCTCCTTCCTTTACCTCTTCAAAGACACGAAGCTGAGCGGTTGCAGGAAGCATTGCGTAAAGGGGCAGGACACACATGGGACCCACACATGGAGGAATACTCGGCGCATTTGATTTCCTCTCAGTGTTTGACAGTATGGGTTTCTTTCCAGACAAAGATTCAAAAGCAGCCTTTAGTGAATCAAGGGTTTCATCAGACTCCAATAAATGTCGATTCGATTGTTCGTCCTCATCAGAAGAAACTTCCAGATCACTATCATCCTCTGAATCATAGGAAATGTCGCAATCATCCTCATAGGTATCCAGATGTTCCTCATCATAAGAACTAAACCGTTCAGTTATTTCAAGCTTTGTGTTTTCATTTACCTCAAATGCCTCACTTACCTCCTTCATATCTTTATCCTCAGAAGGTGTCACCGAAGACAGTGACTGGTCTTTTTCTTTGAAGTTTTTTTTTCTCAGTCATGTCCTTAGAAGCGTGCTTTAGCTTCTTGCACAAGAACTCCACCTCCCGCTGTCCGGTTACAAAGATGAGTATGCCCCCGGCAGGAAGTCTCTTATGGATAGACAATACTTTTTTGTAAGCTTGACCAACATAATCTACAATCTCAGTTCTCTTGGAGAAGTGTGTTGTGACTGGGTATTGACGGGTCGGGACTTCTATTATGGGTGGAGGATCGGGAAAAACTCTTCCCCCAGCCACAAAGTCCTCAACCCGAAGCGTAGCACTCATCAGCACAAGTTTCAAAGGGTATATCTTTTCTTCGTCGCTTATAGTATTTCCTGATAGTATTTTCTTCTGCTGCTCCAAAAATTCTCTCTGACAAGATACAGAGAATAAGGGAATGAATAAAAGGGTCATTTTTTGACAAAACCGAAAAGTGAGAAAAATAAAAGGGAGTTACCTGGCGCTCTCTTATTACACGTGAGAGCATCCCGACAAGTATATCTGTGTTCAAGCTTCTCTCATGAGCTTCATCCAAGATTATGACTGAGTAACGTCTTAATAGAAAATCATTCTGCATTTAGTGATATAAATAAATTACAAATAGCTCTAGAAAAAATGTGCACACAAGAGGACTGGCTTATACTTGTAGCTTTTGTTTGGTTTAAGGAAGTAATACTGTAATAGAGAAAAAATAAATTGGTGAGGAAGAGAAGGGAAATGGTCTATTTTATGTTGTTTGGTAGGGTTTATGGGTAGAATTCGGGAGATTCATTTCTCCATAAGATAGAAGAAATAAAGAGGTGGGACCCACCATTGTCACCCCTCTTCTCCACCAAACAACAAAACAACTCAATTTTCTTCATGTTTCTTTCTCTCCTATTTCACTTTAACCAAACAAATATGTAAAGCCATTAAGGAGAGAATTTTCCCCTCGTGAATAAGAAGCACAACTATAGACCTGTTACCAGACCTGCACTTCTCGCAGCAAAATTCCATCCGTCATGAACTTGATTGAGCAATTATTCCCCACCTTCCTGTCATGCCGGACTTGAAAGCCAACCTCTTTGCCTAGATGAAAACCAAGCTCAAAGGCCACCCGTTTGGCAGTTGCAAGTACAGCAACCCGACGGGGCTGGGTTACACCAATAATCCCACCTCTTCTAGAATGCAATCCAAATCCAGCTTCATAAAGGAACTGAAAAAACACATTCACACCAAAAGGTAAAGATGAAAGAGAGTACAACGGCTCCGGTTGGTGACCTGATACCAGCAGACTGAACAGAAACAGTAGCTTTTGACCAACTTAATTGGCTGAAATGGATGTTGTGAAACACTTTCATTTCAATAATTTCTGTAATTTCAGCCAAATAACCCTTACCAAAAGTGTCCATAATATAATCCATTGAAAAACAAGTAAAAACTAAAGCAATTATCACCTGTGGAACCTGGGTAGTCTTGCCACAGCCAGTCTCACCACAAATAATTACACAAGTGTTATCATTTATGGCCTCCATTATCTCCTGCTCCATCATGACTATTGGAAGGTTTTTCCTTTTGTCTTCAACCTCTTTTGGTCTAAAAACATGCACTACAGTCGGGGCAATTAAAGACCTTTGGGGTGGACAGGCAGTGAGGTTAGCATTCTGTTTTCTATCAGTTTCAAGCTGTCCAAGTCATTATATAAGGAAAAATAAGTTGATAGCAAATAACTAGCATGAAACAAAAGAACTCTCAACATTGCTTAGAAGCAATTTGCTTTGAGGCATAATAGGTAATTTAACTTAAGGATTATAATATACTCCCAATCTCAAATTAAAAAAGGGCAGCCCGTGCACAAAGGCATCCCCGACAAGGCAAAGGTCCGGGAAAGGGTCCAACCACAACGGTTACACAACAAATTAACCAGTGCGCCAAGGCTGCCCTTTACTCCCAATCTCAAATAATTCAAAGAATTGTATATTACCTAAATCACATTCACGAACATCTGGCCATCAAGCAATCCAATAAAAACATAGTAAATTGATTAAGTTACTCTTTCATGTCTGTTTCACGTTTACTTGTTAGTTTTACTACCTAAAATCAATAAGGGTGCATTTTTCAATTTCTGACCAAAATAATTTTCTCCTTAAACCCACATTTTTTCCTATATGACATTTTTTAAGAGTGGAGGGAGCACTATAATATATAGATAAAGATGTAACCTTTAATCCTGCCCTTCCATCATCAACGCAACTTGGGGTGGACGGTGGGTATCGCAGAGATTCAGTCCTTGAGGGCTCATTATATTCATCTGTTGTTGCATGCCTAACTGTTGTTGAAGAACCTCCATCGGAAACATAAGGTTTAGAGGTTCCTAGACAAGAAGATGCCTCATGCAATGTATCTCCTTTGCTTACTGGTGCGCGCAATATATAGTCATTGATGACAGGAGAAGTTGATTGAGTTTCACCATATTCTTGTTCAGCATCACTTAAAATGCTATTAGCATTATTGTTCTTATTCTTCTTAAAGGGTCGATCGCCACTTGGCACTTCTAGTCCTGCTTTAGAATATTGAACTTCTCTTCTTCTCTTATCCTGATTAGTTTCAACCTAATAAAAACAAGAGCAGATGGACTAAATAAGAAATATTTCACTTCATGGCTTGAGTTTAGTGAAAATGATTTGATGTAACATTACCAACCTGGCCCAAGTTTCTTGAAGACCTCAAAAGTGAATATGCATCATCCCCAATCCTATATTTCCTGCAATGTAAAACAAAAGACTGCCACTTTAATTACATGAATTCCTAATTATTCATGAAACGAAAGAAGATTACATGATTTTTTTTTTAAAAGTAGATCTTATAAAAAAGCAGTTCTTACGCCAAGGTCTCCATGCTTTTAGATAAAAGGATAGCTTTCTCCTTGTCCTCCTGAGTGAGAGTGAAACAATTAACTGATAAACGAACGTCCCACATATTTTGATGGAAACAAATAATACTTGGAAAAGTAATGACTTATTGAGAGAAACTTTAGAACTGCCAATTGCAAAAACAAAACAAAAAAACTTGAGCTTTTCCAACTTCTTCTTCCGTGATTTTATTAGCTTGGAGTTGGAATTGCTTTTCACCTTGCGATTTTTTCTCATCTGACAGCAATTCAATAAAACCATACAGGTCGTATTAAAATACAAAATATTACGTAGTATATCATACAATTGGGAATGAGCAAAATCATTGGTACCTGATTAAATTACGTAGTATATTACGAACCACACACATGACTAAATTCACTAGGTAACCAATTAAATTCACAAATCCAATATCACAATCACAACTTCGGTAAGGGATAAGTAATAAGAGTACTTTTAATTCACAGGATAATAATTTCAAATTAGTAATTTGAAGATTACTGACCTTGCAATTTTCGGATGAAATCTTCGAAAAATATTGGCGACTTTAGGAACTGAAACACTGAACTGCTTAACTCTTGCTACGCTTTTGCAAAGATGAAATGCCGGATTCTAGCCAGGTACAGGTGCAACTCTCTACAAGGCTACGAGCCCTGCCTGCTGGGTGTTGGCCGTGTTGCAACCTTTTCCTCTTGTACACACATTGTGGGTCACAGACAATTGTTACGGAATTGCCTGTGATCACAGACAAGAGTTGTTTGTGTACACAGACAAATTTTATCTGTTTCCACAGACATTTACCTTTTTGTAAAAAGTACACTGAGCCGCATGACAATGACAAGTACTTTTTACAAAAAAAAAGTAAATGTTTGTGGAAACAGACAAAATTTGTCTGTGTACACAAACAACTCTTGTCTGTGATCACAGGCAATTCCGTAACAATTGTCTGTGACCCACAATGTGTGTACAAGTTGTGTACAACTTGTGTACCCCTAGCATTTTCCTTCATCTCGTTCCACTTAAACTTAAACTTCTCACTTTCTATTTTATGAAATAATTAACACTCTCAACTGAAAATTTAATCATCAAATACTAAAAAAATATAAAATCACAGTTATTATCAATAACTCATTATATTATATACTCATCAAAATTATTTCTCAAGTTATACTCGAATTAGTATATTTAATCATTGTCTTAATAAATGTCATTTTGTCACATGAACCTTTAAATGAGATGAAAGGAGTAATTTGATTCGATCAATGTCTAGATTCTATAATGAATCTAGACATTGAAGTCAAAACATCTCATACAATTGCAAAAAATGAATCTGATGTGAACTGATTTGAAATTGAAAGAAATTGAAGTCAAAACATCTTATATTGGACGCTTGCATTGCTAAAGTTTCTGTTTTTAATCTAAGTTTTTAAAGAGAATATTGCTATGGCTAGGATTGGAACATAGGTTTCTTCCAAAAATAGGACCTAGTATTTGTTTTTCCCTAAATAGAACTAGCCATTTCATTTTTACCCCTAAACAACTAATTGACCAAATTAATTGTCCTCATAGTTCTCTTGCACAACCAAACCAGTACGTTGGTGGCGGGCCAAGCCGGTGGCGGCGACAGCACGGCGGCCGCGAACTCCGACGTCAGCGGCAGAAATGCTGCCGAACTTCCAGAAAACAATTCTGCAAATTTTTCGGCGGTGGGTGACAGGCAGCAGTGAGAGTACTTTGGTCCAATCATAAATAAAAAATCACATTTAAGACTGTTTAAACTGATTGGTCCTATTTTGGGAAAATCATGTTTTAGTCCTATTACAATAAATCCCCACTTTTTAAAACCATGTCATTATGAAATCAAATTCATGACCAGTTGATTATATTTACCACCTTTTTATGCAATTTTTAGCATGTTCTTCATCAAGTCTAGTTTATCCATACCTAATTTCAGCTCAAAATTCGATCGGAAAGGCATTCAAAATATGTATATTTTATATGTATATTTTACGCAGTGAACTTCAAAATATGATTTGAATGCCTTCCTTATCGAATTTTGAGCTGAAATTTGATATGGATAAACTAGACTTGATGAAGAATATACTCATAAACGTTCATCAAAAAATTCGATCGGAAAGTGCCCGAAATGCCCTCAGTCGGACTGCGGTTCCCGTGACGCCGGCTGGATTAGAACGGGACTCTGTAAATGAAATATTCAATGTTTGTTAACTACCCTTGAGTCTTGACTCTGTCAGAAGAAGCCGCAACCTCTTTTCCTTTCTGAAAAAAACTGTTAAATGACATTAACTTTTTTTGTCGCCATTTTTTTCTATACTCCGTATATAAAAGTAAACTCTTTTTTGAAACCCCCTTGTATTTACCAACAAGAACCGTCCGTGAGTACCTGAACTTGGATTAGTTTTTATTTGCTCCCATTGAAACATGAGTAATCTAGCTTAGATCTGCCGTCTGCGTAGTATAAATGCCTAACTTGAGTCTTATCTCAAACTAAAGTGCAATAATTGTATTGGGAGGGAATATAAGACTAATCCAACATCGGCGCCTCCCAGGCATTACCCGCCATTAAAATAATACCAATTATGTATCTAGTGAGACAAGTTTCATCAATATAACATGACATCATTTCTCATGTCCATTTCGATCCAACACTCAAACAACTGAAAGTGCTTTTGACACTCAATAATTGTTCCCGTCTAACGTTGATTATATATGTAATTCGAATGTGCTTTCCTTCTAACGTTGCACTAAATTTTGCATCATCCAAACAATACCCATCTACTAATGTGCTTTAAGAAAAGAAAAGAAAACCAAGCATACATACCATCACATCAATTCACTTTTACCAAATTAACTATATTGAATAGACTTCCCTAAAAGGAACTTTTAAGTTTTAACAATTATAACCCATAGAGATTATGTGGCTAACATTGCATCTTAAAGAAGAATTACATTTGAATGTGCTTTCCTTCTAACGTTGCGCTAATGTATGCATCATCCAAACAATACCAATTTATTAAAGAAACCCGCACAGATAACTCAGTTAGTCGAGTGATGAGAAAGTTGGAAGAATGATTAAGAATCGAAACCCGCTACGACCGTCACATTTAGACAACATGTGTGTTGGGTTGAACATCTGATGCATACGAGTACAACATCTATCACTATTAGACTAACTGAATGTCTGAATCACCACGATTCACAACCTCCCATATCCTTGTCAGGTCGGGACGTTGGGTCCTTGGGATTGGGCTCCTTTTGGAGGAAAAAGAAAAGAAACCGGAACATACATACCATTAGTGCTGGACTCGGGCCGGGCGGCCCGGCCCGGAACCGGCCCGGCCCGGTTACTGTTAGGCCCGGCCCGGCCCGGGGCCCGGTGGGTCCACCGGTTCGGTTCGGCCCGGCCCGGCTGCTGGGCGGTTCGGGCCCGGGCCCAGGTTTTGGTGAACCGGCCCGGCCGGTTCGGGCCCGGTCCGGGCCGGATTTTAATTTTTTTTTTTTTTTTTTTGAAATTTTTTTAAGTTTTAGGTTGGATTAGGTATTTTGGGCCATTTGAGGTGGTTTGGGATGGTTTGGGGTTGAGGGGGAGGGGTAGGGGATTAAATAGGAGACCAAAAAAAAAAAAAAAATTAAGTGGGCCGGTTCGGCCCGGCCCGGCCCGGCCCGGTTTGGCCCGGAACCGGAACCGGAACCGCCCACCGGCGGTTCGGGCCCGGGCCCTAGTTTTCTGGCCCGAGGCCCGGCCGGGCCCAGGCCCGAACCGGGCCCGAACCGGCCCGAGTCCAGCCATACATACCATCACATCAATTCACTTTTACCAAATTAACCATATTGAAATATTGAATAGACCTTCTTAAAAGGAACTTTTAAGTTTTAACAAATATGCCCTATACAAGTTATGTGGCTAACATAACATCTTTAAAAAGAATTACATTTGAAACATTACTCTTCTTTTTGAATAGACATTATTGGATTAGAACATGCGTTAAAAAATACTACCTCAACACAAAAGTTAAGGAAATAATAGAGTTCACTATGCCCTTTCTATAAACAACAAATTCTCTCACGCGGAGTAATCAGCATGAAATGCACCAGCGTGAGGAAAACATAACATCAAACTTTTTACATATTAACCCGGCCACAAACAGTCAGGAGTAAGGCTAGGTTAATTAAAGGTAATTGACCCCAAAATAAACTTTAAAAGGAAAAAAAAAAGAAACCGATAAAGCTAAGCTAATGTAGTTGGGTGAATCAAGACGTTCAAAAAAGACAAAGCCAAACACAGCAGCGCAACCAGAGCTTCATCTTAAACCGTCTTCTCTCCCCCAACACAAAGTCTTCTCAAGTAAAATTCGTTCGTTGTCTACCTGATCATTGATGTCAGCGAACGGAAAAACGTCTCATCACAAGGAATGGTAATTCCCATTTCGTGATGGAAACCGAACTCCTCCTCGGCGCATTGGAGGAGGAGTTGAAACTGGGGATGAGACAGGAATGAGATGGGTACTATGTATCTGCTCCTGTTTTCACCAATGTATACCGCAAAATGGCCTTTTGGGACGTCCACAGGAAGCCCCTCTTCATCATACCCATGTCTCTGCCTGAACTGAGTGGAACACCTTTTAATCATCTGCTTCAGAACTGCAGCTTGTGGTATCTTTCTTAATTTCTTCATCCTCAATTATTGCTTTTTTAATAATTGTATAATATAAATATAACTTAGTGAAATGAAAGAAGGATTTGGAGAATAACAAGACCAACACTGAGGTATTTATGGAGCAACAGAGGGTGTTTACAAAAAAAATGAATGAATAATTAAGCCTAAAAAATCTTATTATCAAAAGAGGAGCGGAGATCTGAGAAGGATGGGCTCCATAATGTGGGGGCAGCATCATAGTGGATTTGCAATTCTATGTTGGCTCTCCAAATGACAAAGGGGCCCTTCTTTCTTGATCCTAAATTCTATGTGCTTTGAACTGGAAATTCCCAGGTCTTGACCCCCCACCCACCACACCCCCACACCAAACCTAACAAACAAAAGGGTCCATTTACAGCACAAATTATGTACCCAAAAAAGTAGAGGGAAATGAATTGGAAAGAAAATTTGGTAAAATAAAGGACAGAATAAAGGACAATAAATTTATTCTAGATTTTGTTCAAATTTATTTTATAGGAAATTTATCAAAACAGGAGTGAAGCATATACAAAGTTTTTCGAATAATAAAAATTAGTATGTTTTCTTCTCAAAATATAATTTATTTAGTCCTAATAAATGACCAACAATGATTAAAACTTCTTTTTGGAGTGAATGAATCTTATTTTGAGAAGAAAAAAATGTTATACGGAGTATTTTTCACTCTTATTTTGGGAATTTTCATATTTCATTATATATAAACTTAATATGAATATATATTTATATACATATATAAATACTAGTATATATTATAAAAATTAATCATGCAGAGTATTTCATTTACCACTTACCAGTGTATTTCTTTAGTTAAAACTTAAAACCAAACATAAAAATACTCAGTATTCACTACTTTTTGTCATCAATTTTCTTTCTCCGAGCACTTTCTTTGATCGAATGAAACCCGTAGTAATTAACTTCTACGCCAAACAACTGTCCTACACACTGAATATTTTACCACTCATTGAGTCATTGTAAAAGTTCCTTATAACCAAACTATGACTTTTCCAAGGCCGGTTTCCTATATGAATGGGAAAGGGTTTTTATTACCTAAATTTGGATGTTCCTAACATTTATTAATTTGTAAATATAAAAATAAATACAGCATATAGATCTACATTTAATGCATCAAATGGCACTTCCTTCCTACAGTATGCAATTTAGCTTTCATAGCTGGAAAGGATTGGCTTCTAATCTCCAATACTTTTCAGATTCCAACATTTTGTCTCTTCCTCGTCCATACACCTTTCTTTTTCATGAAGTGATTTATCACACATTTCAGTTTCAGTGAACTTCAGTCATCAATTTGAAGATTGTGAAAGTCACAATAATACGACATGGATAAAAAAATATTACATGTAGATGATAATTTCTCATGCGAGGAGTAAAACTCTAGAGTTACCTGATACATTTACAATATGGTCGTTTGCAAAACACCATACTCTCAGGTAATACAGAGTAGGGCTTGATGTCAAGAAACTCATGCATCTGGATGTTGAATTCCAGAAAGGCTAAAAAAATTAATGATATAACTTAGTTAAATATCACACTCCAAATCAACATAAAAAATCCCATCCAGACAAACTTTGAAAGGCAAACAAACTTTAAGAACTGATATTGAGCTACCAGTGATAAATATCTTACCTCACATAACATAAAGCTTCAGATAATAGATCTGAACCTCAAAGAAGCAATATTCCAGGTTTTAAAGCAATAAGGGCCATCCAAAACAATCAATACTAACTAGCATGCCAAATACCAGGTATCTAAATATAGCAGCTAAGCAGTAACCATATTGCAATGTACACTGTACGAACAAAAGTAATGCAATGGACCACATGCTGAAAACTTTTCAATAAAATATTGAAAGAAAAAATGTAACTGTCGTCTCAAATATTTCAATGCAAAATTATTCCTCTGTATAACAGGGTGAAAATAAAGAAAAAGGCATGAATGAAAGAAAGAAAAGACAAGAAAACTTATTCTACTCAAGTGTTTTATTATCATTATTATTATTACTACTACGTATTATTATTTTATTACTACCTCCGTCCCAAAATAATTAGCCAAATCCAAAACTTTGACCAATAATATATATTTATCGGAAACTATTTATAATATAAAAATGATATGAAAATGTTCTTTGTTAAATGAAATTTCATAAAAGTATAAAATTTATAACTTTCATAATATAATACTAGTCAAAACCATGATCAAAATTTTAAGATTTGGCTAAACATTTTGGGACGGAAGTGGTAATATTTTATAAGAATAAAAAAATATATATGCAGTTATAATTTTACATTTGCCAACGTTAGCTCAACAAAGTGAAGAATTCATTTACATTTCTCGATGATAAAAAAGACAAAACCATCTTTCAAACTCTGCTTCACCAGGAAATATATTTTAAAACACAAAATAAAATCAAGTAGAACTGCTAACAACTTAGGAATTGAATGACTGTTGAATATGACATACTTTCAAATCTCGTCTACAGATTTTAATTGCTGATTAAGTACCTAAATCAAGCTCAACTGCCATCTTATCTTGTCAATATGACCTTGTACCTACAATATTCAAACAAATGGAACATATCAATTGACTTGAAATTGGTTCTGTACTCAAGACTATCCAAGTAATCCAACACAATTAGCTGTATTATATTGATTCATGTAGTCAGAGTTTCAGACATTTATGAAAACAATGTCAACATTTTGTTGGTTGCAACTAATTGTAGAATGAATTATTAAATTCTTCTTACATGCTGGAAAAAAAGATATGCATGTAGTCTACACAAGAGTAGAAAGGATCAAAATGAAAGTGTCTAATCCATACTAACCTACTTGCTTTCTCTCATGAGTTGTAGCAGCTCATATGCATCAGAAAAACTGGTGAACCCTTGGCTTTAGAGATGATGCTTGGCATAAGAATGCTTTCCCATTCATATCTTCTGCGGGTGCTGCACATAAACACAGAGAATATAGTAACTCAACAAGTTGAAAATCCACCAGCATTAACTAGTAAGAATGTTTAGGGAGAACTATGGGACAGAGGAGTAGTAAGCTAAAAAGACAACTTCTTCAGAGTTCAGACTATACAAATGATAAAGTAATATCTGTCAGCATTTTAACAGTGTGGTTATCTTTCTCAGAAGCCCTTGTATAAAATCGAAATGTATTGTAGGGAAAATACTTCTACCGTCTCATTATGATTGTCTCATTAAGATTTTATCGTACTCCCTCCGTCCCATAGAAAGATTCACACTTTCATTTTTTGGACGTCTCATATAAATGTTCTCATTTCCATTTTAGAAAACCATAAACAATTTTAAATGATAAATTAATCATTAAATATTAAAAATAGTATATTTATAACATCACAATTATCAACACTAACCCCATTGTATTATATACCTATGAAAATTATTTCTCAAAATATAATTGAACTACCTTATTTAATTATAGTCTAAATAACTCTGTCCTTTTGTCACGGAAACCTTTCGACGGGACAGATGTAGTACCAAATTTGGTAAAATATGATAAAATTTGTTTGATTTTAATTCATTCTTACTCTATCAATTCAGCTTCAACAACATACATTCATTTTTCTAAATAATAGCACCACCACCTCATACTGGGACGGAGGTAGTAGCTCACAAGTGCAATGGCTAATACTATCGTAAGTTGCAACAAACATCACTGCGGAACTGCAGTCAGGATTTTCTTCAAACAACAGATAGACATAGGAAACATACGTAGTATACTAGTATCTCAACAGCTTACCTTCTTACCTGGCGAATATACAAAGCGGAGTATCTCCCTAAATAATCGGGACGCTGATTTCGATATGCTAGCCTGAAAGTAGCAAGTTGTGCTCAAAGAATTGAATCAATAATGTGTCTGATCAAATTAATGAAATGGGAGTGCAATATTTCTTCTTTTTTGCTTTAGCATCAGGCTGGTCTCAACCATTCTCTAGTGCTGAGACTTTGTGTCCGTAGACGACAGGCAGCTCCAAAGATGCCGCTTTACCTCCAGCGAGCTCTGAATTATTATAGGCTGCGGTTTTATTGGTTTGTAATTTTGTATTGATCGCTCAAAGCCTCAAACTAAAATTAGGGCTTCTTTGGTAGGGGCATGACAAAGAAGCCTATTTTGCTAACCAGTAAACTCACTCGTGCGATGCACGGTTTGAGAATTTTTCTTTCAAATTTATGTGTGCCTAGTGATTCAAATCACACTATCAGTTGATGAAAACATCTATCTTCATGTAATACTAATATATATCAAAGCATTAAACGAAACACACTTATAATA
Organism: Cuscuta epithymum; assembly: GCA_945859915.1. Classification (NCBI taxonomy): domain Eukaryota; kingdom Viridiplantae; phylum Streptophyta; class Magnoliopsida; order Solanales; family Convolvulaceae; genus Cuscuta; species Cuscuta epithymum. The sequence continues at coordinate 5,152,472 of CAMAPF010000938.1, forward strand.
TTATGGTCAAAATGAGAGTACTAAGCATTACTTAAAAGATCAAAAACATCCAACTAATACGTTGAAACCATAACATTGTAAATATGCATTTAATGTAAACCTAAACATTGTTGAACACTTCTATGAATACTATTCAAGAACTCAGATGTGTGCACTTCTACCATTAGATCGGTCGTAGAATCTACCTTAGAAACACTGTCAGAACTAAGATATGTTCTTGAAACTTCACCAATATTAAGAGCTGTCATATAGTCATTAGCAGCTTCAACCTACCACAGCCAGTGTCGGTGCCAAAATTGCACGGGCGCCCAAATAACTCATATCACTTGCAGATTCAACATATTCCAGAAATATGCTTTCAACATTCGCAGCTATAGGATCTCCATCTGTGCGTATCAATAGATCTTCAGGAATAGTAATACGAACATGACCATCATTACTTTCACACGCAACACCGTCACCAATGTTGGCAATCCAATCTGAAAAGACCTTCAAATCGTAAGAATATGATGGATTAGTCGTGTTTAGCAGGCGCATATTTTTTGTCAAATGAAGAACTGTGCATTATGACCACAGATATGATGAATTAATCTTCGCATTGACTACATCATGTTTACTCCCATGAGGTATCATTGACAACACCTGCCGAAAATCAAAGGGTTATATAAATTAATTGAAGGTAAATTATTTATAATATATGACTTAGTAATAAAGTGACTATAAATTTACACGAATTGCATTTTTTAGACGAATTATCTATCTAAATAGGTAAAATAAGGGAGTAAAATATGTGAAAGTGTGTTATGTCATTCTTGAATTATACTTGAATCTAAATTTGTGGGAATATTCAAGTATGGTCCGGTCTGGTTTGTTTAAGTTTGGTTTGGTTTGAGACTGAAACAAGTCTAAGTGTAAACATCTCAAGTAATATGGTGACTATGCATTTATATGAATTGCATTTTTTACACGAATTGCTCTGGTAAATTGGCAAATCAGGGGGTGCAAGTATGCGAAAGTGTGTTATGACATTATTAAATAATACTCAAATATGATAATTCTTCAATCGGGCCTTAACCGGCTCTATTCGATCCTAGACCGAACCCGAGCTAACGAAAGCTGACTCGAACTAAATGTAAAGGATTTTTTTTCGATCTCTGATTTTCATAACCGATATCTTATGAATAATTTTTTATATCATCGAAAAACCAACAGAGACCGGACAGGACCCACCCTTAACGCCATCATCCAGAAACCCGACCAATAATGAGATTATGTGAAATGTATTACTCAAATTTTACATAGAAGTAACTTTAGTTTTTTTAAAATAAATAATTTTCCATATTTTTTGAACTTTATTAATTTATTTAAAGTTTTTCTTAGTAAAAAACTCAAATTTATTTCCTCATTATTTACAGCCTTTGGATAAGCCTGTTTGAAAAGCCTCCATTTAAACCTAGCCCAACCTATTTGACCAAAGGTTATACTCTGCATATATATCGATCAACATAGGGTAAGTTTAGTAAAACCCTTCAGCTTCCACACAACAGTTAAGCGGTGACCACTACCCTCCACCCGCTGATATGTTCTATCGTACGCACGCCAATCTCTCTTTTGCCTTTGAACACCACACTCGTGAAGTGGTTCTCAGTCGACATCACAAATCGCTCTCGGATGAGCTCTCATATCCTAACCTACCCAATCTCAGATGATAGGCTCCGGTTGCTATGCCATCTCCATCGTCGTGTAATCCACCAACGGAACCGTATTCGATACCCGAAAGCACCAACCACTGCTTTTCCTTCATCGTGAGCCTTGAAGCGGAAAACCTCTAAAACCGGAAGAACAGTGAATGTAAGGTTTCGCTTGAAATATTTATATCCATAAGTGCATGCCTATATTCCCTGTATATTTGTGTTATATTTGATCCCAAATCACTTAAAATCCGTCTAGTAATTCAATTCTCCTTTGTTTAATTTTTGAGCATGTTTTTCTCATTAAATGTGTATCATGTTTAAGATTTATGAGCGATAATCAGTAAACTATACTGGCATCGGATGGGGTCAAGCACCCGTGCGATGCACGGTCAGAGATTTTTCTTTCAAATTTATTTGTGCTCACTAATGAAAATTACATTATTGGTTGATGACAACATATATCTCGATGCAATATTGATATAACTCAAAGCAATAAACGAAACACACTGATAATATTATGCTACAAAATAGAGTACTAAGCATTTCTTATAAGACCAAAAACATCCAACAAATAGGTAGAAATAATAATATTGTAGATCTCTTATACTCCATATTACGTTATGCCGTATCTAAACAGTTTGTTCACATTATCAAAAATTATTTTTACGTAACCACAACCTATAAAACCTTACTTAGAAATTGATTTATACTCAATTATGAAATAAGTCTTAACAAATTCTGTTTTGAATCGGTCATAACAAATTACGTTTTAGAATCTTTATCTTACAAAAGATATTTATTCAAAACCGTTCGGAAGGTCATCATTTTGTACATTTATCCGTTCTCTATTAATTGTCTTGTATTCCTTTTTGGACATTTAATTATTTGTCCATATTTTCTTTTTTGGCAAGTTTTTCAATCAAAGTACGCATATACTCCACTTTTACTACTCTTATCTCTTCCGCTTTCTTACTTTATCATTTAAATACAAATTAGTGAAATTACTACAACTTTCATATTACCCCCATTATTTTCCTCTTAAAATTCGTGCCAAAACAGTGAACAATTCATAGAGATCGGAGGGTGTATCTACTTTGAAAATTGTTCTTAAAATGTTTAATACAACGCAAAATAACCTTTTTTTAAGCAATAAGATATTAGTATTTCAAGCAATTGCAATCCCCATATAATTTAAACCATGCGTATTTCACCAATAAGATATTAGTATTTCAAGCAATTGCAATCCCCATATAATTTAAACCATGCGTACGTATTCTTACTTTTAAAGTATACAGTTGCACCACATGTTTGGCCAATAGCAACATTGTACTGTTCACAAATATTTTGTGTGAACAGTGTTTAAATCCTTTCCCAGCCAATCCTTTCATTGCAACCTACTACTGCACCGATTTTTTGACCAATTGAAAATGAACATCATTGATTTTAACATGTGTACAACCGCATCATTGGAAGACTGGTTTTTTTATTTTCTCGTGTGAGCAAATTTCCCTAGACAATGCACGTTTTGTATTTTTTTTCTTAATTAAAAATTGGACTAAAAATTGTCCAATAGAAAACCTGCTTCTTGAGTTGGAAATCGAAATAAATCTCAACAGTAAGCTCATCTGAATTCATACTCAAAAAGGACCAATGAGAAAAATCTTTAGTTTGCTGGAAAATCAAGATCAAATCCAAAAAGATATTACCTAAATAGTGACCAATCAAATCTTTAGTTGTACTATTATATTAATCCACTTAATACCAATTTCTTGACAATGACGTTTTTGAGGGGGAAAACCAATTCACAAAAAACTGTCTCTTTAGATATTAATAGATGACAGTTCCCTCAACAGGTAAATTACGTGGTACAGCCGGGTTTTTTGTAATTAACTTCAACTTTGAGTCTGATCTTGGTCCTTCCCACATGTTTCGTCCTTCTCATTGATCGTCATCTTCTCCATGTACAATCGAATGTAGCTTTCTTTCGTTCATCTCTTTCGTCTCTATCGCATTCAACTGCGATTCTCTCCAGTTAAGATTTCCGTCTGGTCATCGATGGAAGTAAAATTTCCATTCAGTTTTTTCTTGTATTTTTATTATCTTATGGATTCATATTTTGTTCCAATTTTTCTGTAGTGACAAAGTTTTCTTCTTTGATGTTTCCATCTTCGGTCTTACTTTCATTCTTCTTCTACAGCTTTCGTCGTTGTCCTCATCTTTATTATTTACTTCTGTTGCTTCCTACGCAGGTTTAGGTTTTTGCAGTTGTTCATTCAGTTCAGGTTATTTTCTTCTCTATTGCAATTTTATGTTTAGGTTATTTTCTTCTCTCATTGGAACAAAATCATTTTTTTCATTCAGTTCATATTTTTTATGTTGCAACATTTTGTTTTATCCAAGATTTGATGCTATGTCTAGTTATGGAGGTAATTTGTCAAGAAACACCTTCACTATATTTGATTTATTTTGCTGAGTATTGCTTTACTTAGTAATGATGATCTGTTTTATTGTTTTGATTTGTGATCCCCTGTCTAGATGGTATTTCTTGCACTGGAAAATTAATAGAAGATATTGAGGCTAGAGGCGAACTTTTTGAAGTTGATTGCAGTATTATTTTCTCTCTTTTCAAGTCACATATTGTTTTTGTTTGGTTGTTGTTTACTTTGAGCTATTGTTATTTATTTGTGTATTTTTATTGATTCAGATTACATGGAATCTGGTGATACCTTAAGTGAAGCTTTTTTGTCTAAAACTGAATCTATTGCTGTCCTACCAAGTATCGTGCTTTCTTACATTTTATCACTTTGTAATGTTTTTTGTATTATTTTGATGAGCATTGCCTTACTTAGTAATGATTATCTGTTTTTTTTGTTTTGCCTTGTTATCCGTTGTCTAGATGATATTTCTTCCAGTGGAAAATTAATAGAGAATATTGAGGCTAGAGGCGAACTTTTTTATGTTGATTGCAGTAATGTTTTCTCTCTTTACAAGTTACATAGTCTTGGTGTTTGGTCGTTGTTGTTTACTTTGAGCTATTATTATTTATTTGTCTTTTAACATATGGAGACTTGAGAGGAGCTGCAAGGGTTACTTGTCTTTTATTTTTCACTCGATTCTCCTGATCATAACCTTCATCATCAAGGGCAACCTGATTTCCCTTTTCAGCTGATCTCTTTCTTGCTTCCTCTTCAGTTTCATGCTCCATGCTTTCTGTTTCAACATTCACTTCATCGCGCTCATTATGGAAATCCTCATGCTCATTATTTTTTTATTTTTAGTCAAGCTAAAAGTTTATTTTTTTGGGGGTGTGGAAAGTAAACTTTTATTGAGAAAAAGTAAACATTACAAAGTGAAAGAAAAATAAAAGAAAGAAGATAAAAAAACAAAACATAGAAATAAAAGCCTAAAACTATACCCAAGGAAATTCTCAAGACTGAGACCTAGTTGTCATGCTGTTGCGCCTTTTATTCTTCTGAGATTTCCTGTATATTTTGATTTGCTTATTCAGGTTTTCTGTAGGCAGTCAATTTTTTGAGGTAACAAACTTGGATTTGCTACAAATCTCTCTGTTGAATTTTGATTTTGTTATTTCTGCTGGAGTTGAGATAGGGGACGACGATCGCTATCAGTGGAATTTTGATTTTGATTTTGATTAATAATTTTTAAAACATTATTAATAATTTTTTATAACTCATCCACATATTATATTTATTCAACTCCATAATATTACACGATTTTAGCTTCGTACTCATTATGCTGTAACAGACACTCATTGGAATATTTCACTGGTAAAATACTCGATTAAAAAAACATGTGTGAAAACATTCTAATGGTGTTAATACTGATTGACATACAACAACACTATTATTCTATTATCTCTATGAACTCATCATTAGTGAAAATTTAACATTGTTTCATACCTTTCTTGGCTGCTGTGAACATTGAGCTTCAGATTGTGTTGCCTTGTTTTGATCATTTCCTATCACTTCAGGTGTCTCCAGGGTTCCATGATTTGCTTCTTCTGTGAAACCATATCCAAAGCCTCCGCTTTCCATATCTTGTTTTTCTCTTTTATTCAAATGTTGTGTAATGTGTAGTCCATCCAATAAATGATGGTGCTTTCCTTGACACTCTCCTTCCCTTAAACAACAGTATGTCAACATAGAACATCTGCACATATTGTGAATTTAGAATTGAGTATAAAATGTTAAAAACATTTAGTAGTATACTTATTGTGTTTAGCATTAAGCGTTCATAATTTTTTTTAATCTTACAATCAGAAACAGTATAGATCCAGGGAAATGTCTTGTTCTGTCCTTATCCCAAAAGTCTTTTGCCTTGATTAGAGTGTGCAATGTATAACCACACCAGTCTAGATTATCCCTAAATCTTGACTCGTCATCCAAAGCTTTCAGAATGTTTTGGTTCACGTAGCAGTTTAGTTTACCTTCTATAAATAGCGTTACTAACAGAACCAAAAAATTCTTCTTAAACCACCCTCCTCCTCTGCTCTGCTCTAAAGTTTTCTTCAACACACCTGTTTTCACTTGGCCTTTCTCATTAGGGAATTGATTTCTCCACTCAGCTATCATTTCAGAAGTCAACTCACCTTGTGTGTCAATTTTCTCTTGTATATTTATTGTTCCTCTTGGGAATCCCAATGTGTAATGCACTAATTCTTCAGTGATGTGCACCTTCTCATGACTTGATAATATCAAAGACACGCTCCTGCTATCAAACTTATCAACAACCCAATGGCCATGATTTGCAGGCAATTGCTTCACTTGAAGTAATAATAATGATCCAAAGCCCATCTCCACCACTTCTCTTTTCTATTGATCACTCAGCTTTTCAACCACTTCTGTGAAACTCTTCAGACTTCAGAGACATTCTTGTCAAGATTTTTGGAAACACAGCTTCTTCAATCTCAACTTCCTCCTCTTCATCTCTTTTTTGATTTTTTGTTTTCTTTTTCTTGTTCTTCTTTGACACTGTAGACATGTTTCCAGTAACTCTCCTTTAAGTTGTTTCTTTTCTCTTCCTTTTTTTCGCAATAACTTTCATCTTTTGAGCTTTTTTTCTTCTTCCTTTTTTGCTCATCTTCCTCGTTCCACTACTCATCAGATTCTGTCTCTTGCTCATCCACTTCTATCCATTGTTCTTCTTTATCTTCCTCGTTTTCTTGATCATCAACTTCTGTCTCTTGCTCTGCATTATACGTGTGACCTTCCTCTTTACTTCATTGTTGTTCATTTACGTCGTTCTCTTGCTCATGAACTTCTTTCTCTTGCTCAACATTTGTACTCTGGCCTTCATCTTTATTCCCCCCTTCTTCATCTTCGTCCCTCTCTTTCTCAACATATTCTGGCTCAGCAGTATTCATCTGAACATCATCTTCTTTCTACCCTTGCACATTATCTTGCACAATCTTCACCAAAGTCACCTTATTTTCTGAAGTCATGCTTTTAGAACCTTTCTTGGTTTTTTTTCTTTGTCACCTTTTTTGGGGTTTTCGGTGCTTTTGTATGAAACACTAGGAATTCAGTTCGAGAAACTTGCTTCACATTATTCCCTTTATCATTGCATTAATAATTGACATCAAGACGTTGACATATACACAATATGTATATATTGTGAAACAGAGAAATAAAGTGGTGATGAGTACTACTTAACATTGGTTATTGGTATGAGTAATGCATACAAGCAAATAAATATCACATTAGAAAATTTCAAACAACATTGACTTGTGCAAAAAGCAAAGTAATTTTGCCGTTGGTACTATTGTCCAAGTACTTATTCTAATAACAAAAAATTAATACTGAGTACAATAGTTTCAGTATAATACCTTAATCAAAATCCACTTTTCCTCACAACAAATGTGTGAGTACTCTACTTTAAATAATGAGTACTCAGTGATATATTATGAGTATTAAATACAGTTAAAGTAGTATAACAAAAGAACAAGTCAAATATGTTTCATATATTTCCTCTTATTGTCCAACTACTTGTGTTAATTACAAAAATCAATACTGAGTACACAAGTTTGATTATTATAACAACTATGGCCCATTTCTATGCTCCGTTATAATACCTTAAACAAAATCCCTTTTCCTCACAACAAATATCTGAGTTCTCTACTTTAAATAATGAGTACTCAGTGCTATATTATTAGTATTATGTACAGTTAAAGTAGTATAACAAAAGAACAAGTCAAATATGTTTCATATATTTCCTCTTATCGTCCAACTACTTGTGTTAATTAAAAAAATCAATACTGTGTACACATGTTTGATTATTATAACAACCATGGTTCAGTTCTATGTTCGGTTATAATACCTTAAACAAAATCCACTTTTCCTCACAACAAATGTCTTAGTTCTCTACTTTAAATAATGAGTACTCAGTGCTATATTATGAGTATTATATACAGTTAAAGTAGTATAACAAAAGAACAAGTCAAATATGTTTCATATATTTCCTCTTATCATCCAACTACTTGAGTTAATTACAAAAATCAATACTCAGTACACAAGTTTGATTATTATAACAACTATGGTTCAGTTCTATGTTCCGTTATAATACCTTAAACAAAATCCACTTTTCCTCACAGCAAATGTGTGAGTACTCTACTTTAAATAATGAGTACTCACTGATATATTATGAGTATTATGCACAATTTAATTAGAATGTCAAAAGAACAAATGAAATAAGTTTCATATCTCACAAAACAAATCAAACACCTAAATACGCATGCATAGGTGAGCACAGTCCAAATAATTTTTGTACTATCGGTACTACGTATTCAATAAAATATTATGAGCATTGCATACAATAAAATGGCCATTTCCTTAGAACATTCAGACAAGTCCCGTTTCTTCACAAATCATTTGAAATAGTGCATGCATGTGTTTCTATTGTCCAATTTGTTTTCGAAATATAACATTATGTCAAGTTAATTGAGTACAGAGCTCAAATCTAGAAAATAGAATACATGTTCGATGGTTCATCACTTTCATTTTCTTCTGCTTCAGTAAGTTGCAATTTCCATTCGTCTCTAATATCCATTGCAGCTTAATTCTCAAACCCTATCGCTGGTTGCTCACTACTGTTTTTCTGATTTTCTTTTCTACCTGCAGATCTTTCACACCGGCGGATGGTGAAATGTATTGCACAACGGTGGTCGTCGTCGACTTTATACGCAATCGGTGAGGAGAACTTGTGTCTGGAATAAGAAGATATGACTTCAGGAGAAGAGTTCTGAATCATAGTGTTTTTTCGTTTTTTTAATTTGATGGTTGCGTTACTTGCGTATTTCACATTTGCCGCTGAATTTTTTGCACGCATGTTATTCCTCGACTTTTCTATTTTGGGCCTAGTACGGTTACCTATTATTTGGAGCATGCTTTTAATTTGGGCCGGCTGTACGGTGTTCACCGTACAGCCGGATGTAGGATATACGAATCCCCCTCAATCCAACCATCTCATTTTTTGTTTTATAAAAAAATGTATTTGTATACAAAATCTATACCATTTTTGTAGACACATCCTACTTGTTTGTGTTCACATGTAAACCTTTTTAAAAATCAATAAATGTTCACAATTATCTATCTACTCAAAAATGTGTGTAGAAAATGTAATCTCTCTATTTTACTAACATTGTCATCTTTTCTTGGGAAAAGTACAGAAAACGTACTTGTGGTTTAGGCCATTTTCAGATAGGGGCATGTGTTTCATTTTCTAACAAAGTGGAGCATGTGTTTCAATTCCGTTATCATAGCAGGGGCATGGCGTCTAACACTGTTAGAAAAATTAACCCCGGTTTGAAAAAGTCTTCGAAAAATTAAAAGAAAAATACTGGGGGCAGGGGCGGATCCAGGATTCTGAGATGCCCTGGGCTGAATAGGAATTATACTAGGCTTAAATATTAGAGAGGTGAGCTAAATGTGAAAAATTAAAAAATTTACACTACAAAAAGTAAAAAAAATCTCAGTTGCCCTGGGCTTTAGCCTACCATAGCCCGTACATAGATCCTCCCCTGACTGGGGGGTGCGCCTCGTCAAGGAGATCAACAAACTATCTTTATTTTTTTTGTTTCCAGCCACCATATCTCCAGAAAGTCCATCAGAAAATTGATATTAGCGAATTTGTTTTTAAAAATAATCCAAATAGAGCCTAAAAATCAAAGAGAAAGATGGTTTGTGGATCTCCTTGACGAGGCGCACCTGCCAGTATTTTTCTTTTAATTTTTCGGAGACTTTTTAAAATCGGAGTTAATTTTTCTAACGGCGTTAGACGCCATGCCCCTGCTATGATAACGGAATTGAAACACATGCCCCACTTTGTTCGAAAATGAAACACATGCCCCTATCTGAAAATGATCCAAACCACAGGTAATTTTTCTGTACTTTTCCCTCTTTTATTTTTGGTCGGTCCCTTAAGATGGTCTTATACAACCTTCGTAACAAAAAACAACCATTTTTGTTGAGAAACTTATTTTTTTTCTGTGAAACTCGTTCACAGACATATTTTGCATGCAAGATAAGACATTGCAGGCAAAATAAGACATATTTTGTCTGTGAACGAGTTTCACAGAAAAATAAGTTTTTCATAGAGGTGGATATAAGGGTGGGTATAAAAATCTTTCCTTTTTCAACTGTAACTAAATAATCTTCTCATTTCTAAATATTCTCATCATAACCCCAATAGTTTTTTTATTTATCCTTCATTTTATCACATTATTCCACTGTATTACCATGATGCCCTCAATAATTTATATCCTCTTAAATTATTTGTAATCTACATACTTTCAAAGTGGGAAGTTTGTGTGAGTATAAATCATTCTTAATTTATTCTTACTTTATCAATTCACTATTAACCATATAAACCCACTTTTCTCAATATGCACACTACCTCCTCATGTTCTAATGTTAGTGGAACAAAGGTAGTACAAATCTTGTATATTAACTTTGTACCCACTGTTCTAAAAATTGGCCTGGTGGGACCGATTAATCGGTCTAGTCATCCAAAAAAATTGGTCTAGCAGGGCGTTTAATGCCAGGCGCCTCACAACCGCCCGACTAGCGCCTAGTGAGTTTTAGAACAACATTTGTACCGTATCATATTTATTACTCTCTTTTTCTCATTAAGATTGTTCCATATTTTCCTTTTACCTGTCTCACTAAGATTGGATCATACCAAATTTGATAATATTTGTGTCGTTCTAAATACTTCTTACTTTATGCTCACTTTATCAATTTAATATTAATCATGCAAACTTACTTTTTTGGTAACTGCATCACCTCCCTTTGTACCAAGAGTTGGGCTTACTGTACACACCCGATTATACACCGGAGTACACAATATAAATAGATTTTTCACCAAAATTTACCCCTCCATGGAAATGACGGCGACAACTAGAGATGGTAATACCGCCTCAAACAATGGGGAACAACTGAACAAGAACATCGACGCCATGGATGATTTATGTAGGTGTTTAGAACGTGCTTACTGTGTGTCTTCTTAATTTATGTTTTGTTGTAAAAAAATGAGTTCGTCCCTGTACACAAACAACTTTTAAATGATGTGTATACAGATATATAACTAATGTGTATGGACACACAATTAAGTAGTGTGCCAAAGGTTTACATGGTGTTTTTTTTGTATTGGTGTGAACACGAAGACGAGTTGATAATGCAATTCATGTGTATACGCACGACTTATATACAAACACGAGTTCTTAAAAGATGTATTATAGGCATTAGTGTAAACAGACACCTAATGTCTATAGTATATCTTCTAAGAACTCATGTTCTATGTCGGGCATGGGAATGCTGGGATGTTGGGGCGTGGGAATGAGCAGTGTGGTCCACGTGAGACGTAAGTAGCAGTGAGATGGCGGTGCTGGTCTCATCTGTTTAGATGATCTGGTCTAATCTGTTTAAGTCTAGTCTGGCCTATTTTGGTTTGGTGTGGTCTTGGATTGAAATAAGTCTAAATAAAAATACTCTTACTTCTTAGCTTCTAAAAAAGAATTTGTATTTCAAAAATATGATAAAAGGTAACTATTCGACAAAACATAAGAAAAGTAGTGTTGTACTTTAGAAACAGTCTGACCTTATTAGATGAATTCTACATATCGTACTCCGGAGATTCACTTTGTAACATTTTCACTTCAGACCTGATTGTAAAGAAGAGAAGTGAACAAGATAATTATGAGAATCTAAACTAAATTAATCTTAGTCCCTTTCCCATTTTCTAAAGGCAGAGCCTTGTTCAATTCAAATTGAAACCCGTCATTAAGACTTGAAATACTAAATACAAGAAAACAAAACAAAACAGACATTGATATTTTAAATATGTTATTATCACATTTGGGCAAATTTTACCATTGAAAAATTAGTTGAATTGTAACTAATAGATCCACATTTGGGCAATTTTACCTACCTTGTAGAATTCCTTCGATTACATGAGGGTTCTTCAAGTGTTCTTGATCAGACTGCCAAGTCTTTTTCTTCTCAAGAGATGCTACATCTCCTAAAGAATTTTGAGATCAGTCATACTTCAAATGAAAAACATGAAAAGATCGAATTGAGATAAAAATCTTAAAATCTTGAAGTAGTAGAAAATCTTAAAATAGTGGTGTAGATTGTAGGAATTGTAGAAGAAGATGAGATATTAAGATAGTTGACATATATGAAAAATGACACGAATGAGGGGTATATATATTCTCCTAACCCCACCATGTCCCCACCCACAATGGTCAATAGAGCCATTGTAGGTGGGCTGGTTGTCACCGTATAGTCGTTGGAATGGTTGGATGACCAACCAATAGGAAAATAGGAAAAACTAAAATAAAATAAAATGGCCATTAGGGACCACACATGGACGCAAACCGGTTGGTTATGAACCCATTTTTTGGAACCAGGGACTGGGTACCAGTTCTGGTCTACACCCAGGACCCAAAAATCGGTCTCCCGGTTTGTCCCATGACCGCCGCCCATGAGGTACATACTAAAGTTACGAGAGTCGGGAGTTACAAGTGGTATCAGAGCAACTCTGTGACATTGTGCTGATCCGAGGTTTTGAAATAAGGCTCTAAGCGGGTCGATAAGCTTCTAGATGCAACATGAACATTATGATTTTAAGTGGGGGTGATTATAATACCCAGGAAGATCTCAAGAGGATTAAAGGTCCCACTCATTCCGACAAGGTACATCTTTTTAAAGGATTTTAAGTGCGGGATTATAGGAAATGTTAGAGGAGTCCTCTCATGATTACACTTATTAAATGTACCAGTTATGTCTCCTTAGGCTACTATAGGAATTATAGTTGTAGCAGCTCTCGAAATAATAATAATACTGCCTTACGCTGCCAAAATATTCAATTCTTGTATGAAAATTGTTGGAATGAGTTTAATACTCATGAACATTTTTATAATGAATTACTTTTGCCTTGATTTTAGATATGAGATAATTTTGGTTGAGCATTACTCGATGTGCATGAGTTCTTTTTTATTAGTGAGCAAATTAAAACGCAATTAAAAAATAAAGAGGTGGATAACGTCAAAAATGTAATCTAATATGAGAGTTATAATATCACAACAAATGTACTCTAAACTATACGTATAACAAAAATACTGTGAATGTCATGGTCGGTGTCCAACATCACCCTCCGTGGTGGGTTGGAGATACCTCCCAACTCATCGTCGTCAGATGAGGAAGGTATATCCGCGCCGAGGTCAATAAGTACCTCGTGATGATCTCCGTCCAAATACTCGATATCAACGTCAATCAGGTCAACCGTCATATCATCAACCTGAGGATGATCGAGTGGCTCCAATCCGCGCCACACACAGAACATCATGTGTATGACATGGACCAGGTGCTGCCGATGTCGTATGTATCGTGAGATGATCGACGTCTCTACGATCTACCCATCTGCTCTGAAGTACCACACAACTATCGGGTGGACCACATCCTCGGGCTGACGAGCGCGACATATGATGTACTCTACAGTCATGAAGAACGTGTGCCATTCCGTCTCTAAAACGTCAATGACACTGCCCATCCCATCATTGTATGTGACCGTGGAGTCGCGTAGTGGCCACAACACAATGGGTGTGTGGTGTTGTGCGCCCTCCTCTCCAACGGTAATCGCAACTAGCCGCGCAGATCTGGTATATCCCTGAACGTTGCTATACAAGACAACGTCTCCCACCTTGCTTTCTACCCCTCTCGATAGACGGGGATAAGGCGATACTCGGGGGCTGCTACAACTATAATTCCTTCCTTGCCTTCTTCTTCCCCACCAACCTTGTCATCCTCACCATCCTCAACAAACTGGACCTGGTCATTCACTCCGACTGCGTTGTCATCGTCAGAACCATCACTTCCGGAGGAATGATCTATGTCATCATCAACTACCTCACTGGGGTCTTCATGATGATCAGCATCAGCTTCCTGCATGCGATGTAAATTATGGAATTTAATAGAGCTGGATTTTGAGAAATGATTAATGAATTTGCCCACTGAAGGGTAAACTTCTCAAAACATGCAAAATAGGAAATTGGTGACCCAATCAAGGGTGTAACTTTGTGTTAAAGTTACCCCAAATTGATAAGATATAAACTATTACATTATTATATGATGATTTACTTATCATGTTCCAGGATGGAACATGATGTTTGACGGTATCAGAGCTAAGTCCAACTGTGATATGATTAAATTATTTGTTTTGCTTTGATGATCATTAAGTGTAACTCATTTAGATATCACTTTTACACCACAATATTGATTCTAGTTTCAGTCAAGGAAACATATTGAAGTTATTTAATTACCTAGTAAAACAAACAAGTTAATTCCCTAAATAGGACATAAACAATGTTGAAATGCACAGATAGGACTGCCATGTTTAATAGGACTAAAAAACAACTCACCAGACAAAATTACCCTTAATAGGTTTATTTTTAATACAAAATAGAAAAATAAAAAGCTTCCGTCATCCAACAAGAGATCTGCCAGCGCCCTCCAGTGCCTCCGACTTTGCGCTGCCGCCGCCCTCCGACGCTGCCGCCCTCCGACGCTGCCGCCCTCCGACGCTGCCGCCCTCCGACGCTGCCGCCGCCGTCTCCCTCCAATGCTCCTGCCGCCGCAAAGCAAGCATCGCTGTAGGACCACCCCAAACTATCATCTGCAAAAAAAATGCCATTTCATTCACAACATAAAAATGAGATAATTCTGCCATCTTGAACAAAAATATAACACAATATTGGCAGTTTTTTCCATAATATTTGGCAATTTCTTGGAAAAAATAACATTGATATCTTGTCCAATCTGCCATAGACTTGACAATATGTTCAACTCGATGTCAAAGCACACGAGTTTTACTGCCATTATACAATTGCAAGAATTGGGCAAAACTGCCAAAAAATCACTACAAGAAAAATAAGTTTGGGCAACGAATTTCTTTGTTGCCCAAAATACATATTTCGTCACACAATCATTTGTACAACAAAATCATACTCGTCACGAGGTCATTGCCCAAGCATGGTGGCACATAATATTTTATGTGACGAGATTAATATTTGTAGCCCCAAGTGTAATTTGTGTAGGCATGGAGTCCCCCAAACCAGCCCAAATGGCCCAAAATACCCAGCCCAACCCGGAAAGTTAAAAAAAATTAAAAAAAAAAAAGAATAAAGCCCGAACCGGGCCCGGAACCGGCCGGGCCGGTTCCATATTCCCCAGACTTGTACCCGCCCCGGTTACCTCCCCTAAACCGAGCCTAGACCCGGAACCGGTACCTGGTTCCCAGGCCGGGCCCGCACAATAGCCCGGGGCTGGTTCCCAGGCCGGGTGGCCCGAACCGGGTCGAAGCCTAAATTTGTGCGTCACACAATAAGGTTGCACATGTGTCTCATGTGCAATTAAAGTTAGCCCATCGTAGCACAAAATATTAGCTACGTATCTAATTAATTCGTTCCACATGAGTCTTTTAGGTGGAAGTAAAACCACTCGTTGCCCAAACTACATTTTCTTTTATTTTACCCATTCTTTAGACTAAATGCTTTTACACCACAGAAATACATAATACACACCTGAGATCGTTTTGTTACCAATCAAGCTTCAATATCTTAAATTTACATATATATTCTACAACAATATCAAGTCTTAATCCCTAAAAAAATGGGCCAGCTAACAAAAATCAATTTACTGGTCAATTTACATATATTTGTTTCTAACATTAAACCTGATACAAATCCATCCACAAGCTAAATAGAAATCCCGAGGCAACGAGCCAACGACACACTACAAATATATCTTCTGTCCTGTGAAGTATGAGTATCTCTGTTATAAGCAAACACCATCCGTCATACGATCCTCCTGTAAAATAATACAAAATTTAGTTTAGAGTATTAAAAGTAGTGTCAAACAATATAAAAAGCGGTTTACTAGAACAAATAATAAATACAACAAGAAAAAAATCAAATGCTGCCTATCTAATATTTGCTCTGTAACATACTATCTATATTTGCAAAACAATAATTTAGATATTTTATCTTTTTAAGAACCAAACAAAGCTCTATAAAAATGATAGAAAGCAAAATGGAAACTAAATTTATAATTTGAAATGATCTTTTATTAACTACATAGCCATCAGTTCCCTGTTCTATTCGCTATTCTTCAATCAGACAAGAGCTGTGTAACAAATATTCACTCGTTTTATCTCTTAAAATACATAGGATGAGTCAAATGATAGAAAATACAATGGTACTCAATTGTATAATGACCTACTTGAAAATGAAAAAACTGGAGACCAAGTGGTACTATTTAAATCATCACCAAATTTAATGGTTTGAATAAACTCAAATTAATGATAACAGAAAAAGAATATTAGTTAATCTATTAATTTACCTCTTCAAAATTGGCTAGCAATTTAATTTTCCGATCTGCCATTTCCATACACCGTAGACGCTAGATCAATGGTTCTTTCCTCTATCTGCATTTTTCAAGGCGGGAGTTAAGATATTGTTCAAGTATCTTATCATCATTTGAAAGTTAACAAAACTTAACTTTACCGAAGCATATTAGTCAAGAATGTGTATTAATATGCATTAATGAGAGTATTATTAATGCAAAAACAAGATATGCATATTTTGATTTTGAATTTGTATGTTAGCAAACCATAAATAAGTAAAGTAAAAAAGCTAGTTAAAGAACATAAGATAGATAAAAAAAGATAAAAAGATAGAAAAGATTAAATGAGATTAATCCTCCACACACATTTTTTCTCTCCACATTCTTAATGGTGGGAAAATGTCCAACACAAACGGTCAATCATGATTCAATGGGACAATTAACTCTCTAGTGCCTTTGATTTGCATCTCTGATTAGCACCCATGTAATGGATATACATACATGTGTATGTGTATGAGGTGAGACACATATATCTTTAGTGATGTGAAAACAGAAAAATAATTATACCTTGAGGAAACATCACAATGAGATGAGATCTGCATCTCTAGTTCAGTTGTGATCATCACCTATGCATACGGTCCAATAAATAATAATAAGAGTAGTGTAAATGATATTGTAAAAAAAGAGAATTTAAAATCATTTATGTATGTAAATCAGCTTATAACAGTAGGCTTTAAATTCATTTGTTGTAGCTCACAAGCAAGAAGAAAACCTGACCAACGATCTTACTCAAGCTAAAAATGAACCCACCCACAATGTCGGTCTTAAAGAATTGAATAAGCTGTCCCTGAAAATGAAACTGAGAAAAAAGATGTTCTGAATGAGAGTGTTCCATCAATGAGTGGGAAATCTGTTTCAAATTTTGCATCTATGGATCCCTCTAATGAAAATGGCACAAACAGAATTACTGATGATGCCCCACTGGATCAGTCAACTAGATTTGAGTGATCAGTTCAGTTCACACTAAAATAGAAAGATGGAAGTAACATTTGGGAAGCAGTTGCCACATTACATTTCAAATCGGGTCTCTTAATAAGTTCCACTAGGGGTGGGCATAAAACCCGAACCGTACCGGTACCGAACCGTCCCGTAATGGTACCGAACCAAATACCGGGTATTTAAACGGTTCTATAGATTTTTATCCCGTACCGAAACTGAACCGTTTGAAACGGGTACAGGACCGGTCTTATATTTTGAGAACCGAAAAATATCGGACCGAACCGTTTGAAAATAATGCATTTGAATTTTTTATAATTTTTCTATACCAATAGATCTCTTTTATAGACAAACAATTTTATAGTCCAAGTATGTATTCATGCGTTCCTAAACTAACTAAATGTGTGTGTTTAGATTATATATATTGTTATTTTTTCTTTTTAGATAATTTATGTTATATTTTGATATGTACTGAAAGAATATTAAAATTTTAGAAATCATTAAGGACTATTCATTTCTAGTAATGTAGTGTACATGAATTTTTGTAGTATCATGTTTGTGCAATTTTACAACTTAATTATTATGGTTTAAATTTTAGCTCTCAAATTTCAACTATAAATTAAATTAGAAATATTTAACTTAGAATAAAGAAGAACATCGAAAATTTCTATTATATTCAACAATTTGATGATATTCTTTTTTATATTTTCACATGAACTTAGTAAATTAAAGATGATATTCATCTCGTGCGTCATCTTTTTGTTATACTTTTTTTAGTTGTGTTGCACTATTTTTGTATTTGTGAACTCTAGTACTACATATGCAATTTCTTGTATTTATATCAACATTTCATTTGAGTTGGATGGTGTTAAGATATCTACTAATTGCAAGATTTGTTCAAATTTTTTAGCATGTGTTTGGCATTGTACCGTACCGTTTTGTACCGTTCCGAAAAGACCTGGTACCAAACGGTTTCATCATTGAAACCGGACCGTACCGGACAGTTAAAAACCTAACGGATACATTACGGATTTTACTAGTTTACCGGACCGTTCCGGACCACGCTCACCCCTAACTTCCAGTGGGTGTTTTTAAAAATTGGACCGACTGGATTTCGTATTGGTTGCACATTTTATAACAATGGACCACAAAATTTAGAACCAGTCGCCAAAATTTTATTTGTGCGACGTTCAGCCTGATTTATCGCCAAAACATAGAACAAAGGCAACAAATAAATATTAATCACACAAGATTCCATCTATGTGCAACGGAATACTTTTTTGTTGTCCATACTTTATTAATTGGCAAAAAAATGAAGCCATAAGAAATAGGAGTTTTTATGCCATTATACAATTGGAAGAATTGAGCAAACTGCCAAAAAATGGCAAAAAAATGAAGCCAGTGTAAAAAAAAGTTTAAAAAAAAACTATATCAGAAACTTCATTGAAATCAGATCTAGAATTCCGAAGGCAATGTTCAAAATCAGATATATCAAAATCCCCAAAACCCGAAATTTCATTAGTTTTGGCGGACGAAAATCAGATTTTAAACAAAGAAAAGGAGGGGAAGAAGGAGAAGAAGAAAACGAGTAGAAGAAGTAGATCGAAGATAGAAGGAGAAGAAAGTAAAAAAAAATGAACCTCAAATTCGTGCAAAAACTGAAAAGCCAGTCAATCACAGATGGTGGAGCCGGTAACGAAAGAAACGATCGAAAAGTCAGTCATTGAAAAGCAGCGGCGAAGTCGACACGGCAGAGGCGGTGAATCAACGCTGGGTTTAACGCATGGAAAGAGGGGCTGGGTGAGAGGCTTTGGCGCAGGGAAAGAAACGATCGATGCAATTTTAGGGTTTGAGGTATTATTATATATGAGGGTATTATCGTAATCCGGAGTTTTATTTAGAGAATAAAAAAGATATGATCCTATTTTTGCATTTAAGTTTACTTTTAATCCTATATAGGACAATTACTATAAAACAAACCACCAGTAAATAACTTTAAGGATGTTTTTACTTGGATTGTAATTTGTTCCAGACCAGACCAGACCAGATCAGTCCAGATTAGACCAGACCAGTTCAGACCAAACCAGACCAGACCAGACTTGGATAGTTATAAAAATACAAAGAAACCAGACCTTACCAGACCAGACCAGACCAGTTCAGACCAGACCAGACCAGACCAGCAAATTACAGTCCAAGTAAAAACATCCTACGCCCACATAGTTCTTCTCTTTTCACTTTTTAAATCATCGCTACTTTTTAAAGCTAAGATTTAATTTTTTTAGGGTGATTCTATTAGCCACACTTTTACTAAATATAGGGCCACATATTTTCAATATTTTCTATCCCCTGGATAATACGCAACTTAACACAGCCTCCAGAACTTAACGCAACCTCCCCTGTGGCAAATCACGTTACTGTGATAAAGAAGGAACCATACGATGCCGCAACTTCTTAAGCTAAATTCTGGTTGCAATGCGTTTATCGACTCTGTCAAGGGCGGAGAAGTCCACTGCAATTTCTATCATCTCTGCCCACCGGAAGATATCCATCTCTAACCCCAGCTTATCCACTTTTGCAACTATCCATAAATTCTACTGCTTCCCCAAAATTTACTTTTGTTCCATGGCTTCTGGTCACTTTTTTTTCCATGGTTTCCCAAGACAGCTGACAGCCTCCAGGAGCTTCAATGTTACTTTGGTCTTCTTCCAATGTTGCTTATATGCCTCCAAGAGGAGAAAAAAAAAAGGAGAATAAAGATGCGTAAACTAACAGAGAGTATATTGGCATGAAACAGAGTGTTTGACTCTTCTGCCTCAATGTGCTACGGTCAAACAATAATAAAACAAATAAGCATAGCAGTAGAAGAAAGTAGATAGGTAAAAATTAAAAAAGGTTTGGATCTCTCTCAATCAAGCTAAGTTCTTTCTTAAAAATTGTAGAGTTTGGTGGAGATTAAATACGCTAACTTTTATGCCCGGTCCTCACTAAACAGGTTGTCAATGGGCGTCGTCATTCTATGATAAAGAAGATGAAAATAAAGAAGAGTTAGGAGGATCAATTTCACCACCCGATCCGTTGGTAGTCCAGATTTCTCAGTTGTGGCGGATAACAAACGTGAATTGTATACGAGGAGCTATATTAAGTTGGATATTAATAAGGGCATAATAGGAACAATGGAAAATATGTGGCTGTATATAGTAAAAATGTGGCTGTGAATAGAATTTCCCATTTCTTTATCGCATAGCTTGAACTCGTGTATTGATGTCATGTGTAGTTGATTTTGGGCTCATTAGATGCACATGTACGCTCTGATGTTGTTTTGTCAATAAACTATCACTCTTTGTTTTATTTCGTTTTAGTCTCTTGACTTAATGACTATATTCAATTCTATTACCTTTTAGTCTTAGCTTGCTTTATAATGTTGTATAATGCACTTTATCTCGTAAGTTTCGGAATGTAAAATAAACTTGGACAAGTCAAATTATTAACAACCTTCGACAATTGTTGACAACCCTTAAAAAACTTTTAGCAATTGTTGAAACCAGGAATAATCTAGCCTTTGGAATTTTGAGCAATTCCTTACAATCCATAGGATTTATAATTAATCATATTCTTGGTAATCTTGATAAAACTTTTAATACGTAATAAGTCCAATCCCTGCCATGTTTTTAACCCTCCCAATGAGTCCCATGTTTTTCTATAGATGTCCATATATTTCTAAATTTATTTATTTATTTATTTATTTATTCTAATCACAATAACTTCAATTAATTGTTGAATGTTACATAAACATAGTTTATCTTATGAAATTAATAATCATCACATTGAGTAAAAAAATGTTTGATCAAAATTAATGTAACATGATGATTACTAGCTAGATATACTAATAAAAATCAATATTTTAATATATAAATATGAGAATATTTCTGTACATTAAAAAGTGAATAGAGAGCGATGAAATGGGCAAGCCCACCATTGTTAAAAATTAGGTAAGTATATGAGTGATTTAATTAAAAATGAAGTTTAATAAATAGATGGATGATGAGATTGAAGTGGAGGAAATGGAATATGAGATAAGTGTCTTCAAATGTGGATGTTCTAATACTAGACCAATACTAGACCAATTTGATTTTGAATTAAGCTGGCCATCTGTCTCTGACCAATTATATCTTTTATAGGGATTTTGTGTTTGTGGTTATGGATTATTTCATACAAAATGCGAACAAACTTGCATGTTTAATTCACTAACCACAATTGTCCCTAGTTTGGGAGTTTTGCCACTTTTTCTCTTCTCCGACTTATTTTTTCACTTTTAGTCCTCGACTATTATATTGCGCTAGGGACATTTTTAGTACCCGTCTTTGAAAATTTTCATATTTATTCCTCCGATTTTCATAAAAATGATACTTAATTTAGTCCTTTAACGATTATAATAATGACATCTTTAGTCCTCCATTTATTGTATCAGATTCATAGTGGAATGACTAAATAAAAGTCTCAATTTGTTAACATTTAGGGGGCTAAATAAATGTGAGAAATTTTGAAGTTGAAGACAAAAAATGTCCCTAACACAATAATCAGGGGCTAAAATTAGAAAAATTAAAAACCGAGTACCGAAACTCATAGTTTGGCTCCACCGTGTTTATCATTAGATAATAATCATTATTGTGGAGACGTATGATAAATTAATGTTCACACTTATTTCACATTTTGACCTAACTAAATACTCCCTCCGTCCCAAAATGGTTGGTCAAATTTCCTTTTTTGGCCGTCCCAAAAAGGTTGGTCATTTCCATTTAAAGTAAGCAATATGTAGCTAAATTTAATTCTCTCTGCTCTACACAAATTTCAACAACACAATTTTTACTTTATTAATCCACGTGCAATTCGATCAACATTGGCCAACCATTTTGGGACGGAGGGAGTATATGTTTAATTATGTTGAAAAAATGAGAGAAATTAGACAAATATCTCAAATACGTTTAGACCGAAACGTAAAAAAGTCGATCAATTCCTGACCACCCTAGTTGTCGGTTGTCCCCATTTCGTACTTACAAATAGGACCAAATCAGGCGCTGGAATTGGGAAACGTAAAAGTGCACTTACAATATAATTGAGCCAAAGTTCAAAATTTGTATCTCAATTTCATAAGTAAACTGTAATTCTCCCTAATGCCCATCACATACATAAACATTTGCATGCTGCATTTAACATATGTACAAGAGTAGAAAAGAAAAACTAAAAAGGAACAGAAATGGTAGATTAGAATGGGCGGGAGTGCGGGACTTAAAACTTTGATATCATGTGGCCCAAGGCCAGTACATTTTTTTCTTGAGGGGCCGAGGCCCCTCAAACCTCCCCGTGCCCACCCTTGATTGGCCGACCTCTTCTAAAAAGAAGGTTACCGGCCAGGCCCGGGGGCGGTGGCATGCCATATTGGAACAATGGGTGCTTCAAATGCCATATTGGAACAACGAGCCGTTGCTTCTTCCCCTCCGGTCGTTCTCCGACGAAGTAAACCGCTACGTGCCCCTTCCGAACTTCCCCTCCACCTCTTCTCCATCTCGCTCCGGCTGGCGGCTAGTACTTCCCTCGCCTGACCGGCTATCGTATGTAAACGGATTATCGTAATTGCCATTCCCATCAAAATTAAAATACTCCACAAATTAATTCTTACCTTATAGGCGTATAGTATAGAATATGAACATGACATATACAGTATAGAATATGAAGTGTATAGTACGGCCTATTATTCCAACGGTTTAATTAAGAAGTAATTGTTGCAAGCGGGACTTGGAATTACGGTACTCACTGAAATTGCTATAATTAATTATTAAATAGTAGACTTAATTAATAGAGAATATCGACCGTCTCTACTATATGAGTGCTCATATAAATTATAATTAAATATTATAATTAAATATACGGAATATTTTTATGATGAGTTATGGCGGGGATGGTATTTAATTTGGCGCTAGTGGCCACCAGACAATTTACCTGATTATTGGAGCATAGCATGCTGGTATTATTTCATTAAATTTATTTGGAAGATTTAGTTGTGATACGAAGTATTAACAATTAACAAAGTATTATTGGATGATTTTTGAATGATACGAAGATTTAATTTAATTTTGCTTTGTTTCAATTGAACTTCTTTTTTGACTTTTTGTTTAAATTGAACTTAAACAAAGGAAGAATAGAAATTAATTTGAAACCATTAGAATCCATTAACAAATTAAAGGTTACGTTGTCACAAGATATAAAATCCCCTTCATAAATAGGATTAGAGATGTGGGTGAATAAAATTATACTCGTGACTCGAGAGGCTAATTCTGAAGTTCCGAAGTCCTTTACGAGTTGGTATGGCCGTGATACAAATCTAAGCAATAACCACATACACTAATTGTCTAATACTACACATACATAAATCTTTGAAAAGTCCGTTCATCTCTCCACATATACTTGACTACTTGAGCCATAGTCACATTTGATATCAACTAGCGAGTTCGTTATGGAAGTTCAATTCATATCTTCCCAATTCAGTTCTCGGTAACTTCGGTCAATGTTAAGTTGGACCTTCGATGAAAAATGAGATGTCACCCTTTTGGGTGTTTCTATTCACAAACACCAAATTGCTATGTACAGCCCCAACCAATTAAATTTCCAAAATACCCTTTTGACATAAAATTGATGTAACGGTGGCCACAACTCCCGCAGTCCTTTACCACAGTCATCACAAAAACAACACTAGCTTGTTTCTCCATTCTCCGTTTTGACTAGCGCCATCATCCACCGAACAAGCCAGGGCGGCAATATGACTCCTCCGCCAATCTGCCATGGCCGGTGATTCGAATATTTATGAACTACTCCCTCCGTCCCCCTAAGTTTGTCCCGTTTTACCTTTTTCGTCCAATCCATTAAGTTTGTCACACACCATATTTGGTAATGTTTGGGTGGCTACAATTCATTCTTACACTATTCACACTTTATCAATTTAATATCAACCACACATATCTATTTTTTCTTAAAAATCCCACCACACCTCTTTGTCCCAAACATAGGGGGACAGAGGTAGTACTTCATATCATCCTCCGCCTTAGCTTCTCAACGTCCATCATCAGCTCCTTCCACATCTTCCTCAACTAATTTGTCACGGCCAGTTGCGTTCAGTCCAACAAAGTGCGCTTCTTACACCCGGACAACCGCCAATTCACCGCTTTGGACCGGTCCATCTCATTCAGCTCCTCTTTTCCCCAGCCCCTGGCCTTTGATCTCTTCGTGTGAGGTTCAGGACCTCAGGTCCCATCTTTATCCCCAATTCGATCTCAAATCAACAAAAGGTTAAAATAGGAATTAAAAGTATTTTTTTAATCAAGTTTTAAAAGAGGTTGTGAATAGTAAAAACGTGGCTGTATTTCCAATTACCCTAGATACCCCACCTTTTTTTGAAAAGTCAGGGACTCGATCATAGACTCATAGCTTATTTTATACACCGTATAATCGTATATGCCTTTTTTTTTCCTTTTTCTTCCTGTGCATTAACAATTAAGTGCTCGTAATTTTTGACAAATTTTGTATCGCTGTCCGCTCTCAGAATCTTAGTTAGGAAAACACTGTATGTAAATATTCAAAAGATTTTGGAAATTTTTCCAAAATATGATTATACATGATGTTCTAAAATGAAATTAAGTTTTATCTTTTCCATTTTTAGAAGTAAATTGTTACTTTAAAAAAAAAGTAAATTGTTGTCACTCCGGAATATAATCATACTGCCTCTAAGTATTACCAAACATAAATATGAAAATATTAATTAATGACATAATTAGATGTACTATCAAATGACAGTCATTACTCGTATTTGGAGGAGAACAATTATCTTGAAATATGACAATATTTACATATCATTTGGGTAATTCTGAAAACCTTTTCCTTACTTTTCATGATATTGTTCTCAAAGATGTTTTATTAATAAACTAAAACTTTCTAGTCTAGTCTTATCGGTATGATATGATCAACTTAGGTCTAGTTTGAAAAAGTCTGTACTTAATTATTATCATTTCTAATCTATGTATATTTGATTTGATTTTGTCTGGTTTGATATGTTTAAGGGAGTGTTTGTGATTGCTTGTGCTTTTGAAAAGTGATTTTTTTAAGAGATTTTTGGAAAAGTGATTTGTAATAAAAGTAGGTAGTGTTTGAGAATAGAAATGATTGTGATTAAAATGTAAAAGTTGAAGTGTTTGGTGGAAAAGTGATTATTGATGTAAAGTTTTATTGAAGTACAAAAATACCCTTGCATTAATAAAATCTATATTAAGCAATGTAATATACGAAGTATTTTTTTAAATCTTGTTAAGTCATCACCACCGACCACTAGACTAATATGGCGGCGGGCATTCTTAGCTTCATTGAAGATAGGAGAGTTGCCAAATTTAAACCAAATTTGTGTTTCTAAAGACTGTAACTATTAGATCTATCACTCAGCAATATTAATGTATTATCGGGTTGTCCAAGAGGGGATCTACTGTAGCGATGGCCGGCGGCCGGCGGACGTTGTAGATTCTTCCGCCTCCTCGATTTATGAGCAGAGGAATGCTTAGATACCCAACCCTATATCAATTATCTGGATCTTGACTATGTGTAGCAAAATGCCTGTGTTGGTTCACCTCTAAAACCTAAACCCGATGGGGGAGACGGAGAGCTCGGAGAAGAAAGCTAGATTGGGAGATTGATGTGTCAGGAGGGTACTTTAGTATTTGAGCCGTATGTTTAGGGATAAAATTTATCCCCAATGAGATATTTACCAAATAACCTAAAAGCAGATAAAAGCACCCCTAAGGTAACTTCTAGCTTTTGACTTAAAAGTACTTAAATTAAGCAAAAGTTTTCATTTGCAAACACCTTTTTCTACTCTTTTAAGCTAAAACCTCAAAAGCACTTAATTTAATCAAATGCAAACACTACCTAAATTAGCTCCGATCTGAACTTGGACTGAAATTATTCCAATTACAATTTGCACCCCGAAAAAAATAGAAAACGAAATAAGTGTATATATGTCGTGATCTCTCGGAACTTCTATATATGAGATGGCTGAACTTTAAACGAAAACTATCTTCGTAAATTTAGAGTCGTTTGAAATAGTCATACATGTATTAAAAAAGTGAGGCTAACCCACGCTAGTAGTGCTGATACAAATCAAATAGAGAACAAAAGTTCGATTTGTTTCAAATAATCCTATTAGAAAGCTTAATTGCCCAAGTCAAATAATCCAAATAAGATCTTCCTTATAAAATACGTACTGTGCTTTCAAGTCCTCGAACTCCAAAGTATTTCCGTTCATGATCAACTAAGAAACGTCGTACGAAGTTGACACCAACACCAAGCCTGTGTTGTCATTTGAAAAAGTATACCTTGATAGTGGTTACTGGTTAGGCATCCCCATTTGGAGAATGATGTATATAGCTTCGTTCTTGTGCTATGCGTGAAAATCAGAGAATGCTTTGCAGTAGTCGTTCCAAAGTGTGCATCTGATGCGGTTACCTCTATAGAATTAGATTATTTGATTAAACCATTAAACACTTGAGACTTAGGTAAAGAGGAAAGAGTTAATGGAGTTCCACTTACTCAGGAGTCAGGATCCTCCAGAGTTAGTTCAATGAGTAGTTCAGGTTTGCCATTTATCACATGCGTTTGTGCAGGGGTTTTGCCCACAAATTTGTCAATGACATACATATGTATGCATAATAGGTTAAGGTGTAAGTATATACGGAGTACTTCGTATTATACTTTATGGAGTGTTTAATCATGAAAGTAAAAAAAAAAACACAACCGTGCATGTTTAAAAATTCGAATATTACCCATAAGTAGTTTGTCATTTATCACCCTTAGGCTCTGCAGCATGCCGGTGAAAATTATAGACAAAATTTGGAAAGTTTTCTGATGGGTGGTCAAAAACTGTTGTTTTTTTTGATAAATTCCAAAATGTAAGGATGGAGAGTGGTTTTATAAGTATAGTAGTTATCCAACACTAAGAAATTCTTGATCCTGAAGCATTTGTTCTCCACCAGTCTTGATTTGTAAAGATGCATAAACGACCTCTTAATTAGGATCTTGTCACCATAACATGTACGGAGTAATGAAAAACGAAAGGGAATGAAAAAAATGAATAAAGTCAAGATACCTCTTCATCATGAAAAATGGTCTCCATTCTTTCACCGCCTCTACATTGATGACGCATCTCAAAAGCCCTCACAACTTGTACTTTTAGAGCCCATGTTGGAATTGATCTGGTGTGGTCAACCTCCCTTATCATGGAGTACAATGTCCTATCATTTTTCGTTAGTAGATTATGTGTTTGCTTCCATGGTGAGGTGAGCATGAGTTTCGAAGGGTGTGATTCAATCTATTTATAAGAAAATTGAAATATTACCTTGAACATTCAACCACCTCATTAAATGCTCAACCACCCAATGGATTCGTTTGACCACAATGTGAGAATCTTGCATTGAACTAAACAAATATTTACTTTGCAATTGGAGAATCCCATTTATTTGACCCGATTTTGACCCGAAAAAATGGGCGGGAAAAGTGGCAGGCTTTCCACTTCGTTTTGTATACAGAAGGATACACACGTAAATATATTGAAATACAATAAGTCAATAATAAGGACATAGCTTCGGTTCTTTACTTCTATACGGGGATGCGACGCTGGAGGAGGAGACCGTCGGCACTGTTGGTTACCGTCTTCCTGTGTCCGGCTAGCTGCTTGACGAAGATGACAAACGTTCGTCGTAGAGTACGTTTTTTTTATTAGCTGAAGTTTCCTTTCTTTGAACCGGGTAGTCTTTGGGCCATAAGCTAAAGGTTGTGGACTGGGTTCTCTTTTAAATTGGACACAGTCCAACTAGTCCAATTTAATGGTCTGCTGGTCATAACTCATAAGTAAGGATGTGGACAGGTGAACTTTTGGGCTGGCCTA
Organism: Cuscuta epithymum; assembly: GCA_945859915.1. Taxonomy (NCBI): domain Eukaryota; kingdom Viridiplantae; phylum Streptophyta; class Magnoliopsida; order Solanales; family Convolvulaceae; genus Cuscuta; species Cuscuta epithymum. Next base: position 5,181,055 of record CAMAPF010000938.1, read on the forward strand.
AATAACTATAATATTAATAATAGAAAATTAATAATAATAACAAATTATTTTTATAAAATGGATATTTAAGAATATTGATATTAGTAATGGGTTGTATTATTCACCTTCAAATTTGTCATATTTTAGTCATTTCCAAGTTAATAAAACAAATTGACTATTATAATCAGACTTTTTATTAAGCTAAAATAATAATTTAATGATTAATGAAAACGTAGATGGACTGTTATAGAGATTACTTATTATTTAAGTAATTGAATCATAAGAGGAGGAAATTATAAGTAAAGAGTAGAGGAATTTTACTAAGTTGATAGGATATATATTGATATTTAAATTTAGTAGCAGGCGATTTGGTATAGGAGCAAAGTAGAAGAATTTAACTAGGAGTGTTTGGAGTTTGATTTAAGTTTCATGTCAACCAAAATTATACTTTTCGCCTCGTAATTATATTGAATGTTTTTATGTGCATTTTTTGAACTGTATTTATGTGTACTAAATGTAAGTAAATATTATTCTATGAAATTGTTTGCACTTGATACATTGGGTTGTACTCAATATGAGTTCTTGTATACGATTATAGGCAGATTTGATACATGTGAATATTTTGATATCATTATTGGAGTTTGACAAAATGGAGATTTTAGCGTATTTTGAAAAATACGATTTTTTTTAGAAAACAACGAAAAATTAACATTTTCATAAAAGGTGAGCACCCAGAAGATCGAAATCCGTGATGTCGATTTTTCACACCCGGATAAATTTGGAGGGTGATTAGTGCTACTATGGAGGACCACAGCTATTCATAAATTTTGAACAAAAATTTGCATCACAATGTAATTAAAACAACTCCGAAATTGAATTAGCAACTTAACAATTTATTCAACTTTCTCCCATTTACTTTCATCTTCTCGGTCTGTGTATCTCAATCCAGTGATGCAGTGATCCAACTATCCGATGGTGTCATCAACACTTAGAGATTCTTAGTAAAGGTATGATCCAATTGGATATTGTTAGTCTCTTCTGTTTGTCTTGATTTTGTTCTATGGCGGTTCTTTCCCGGGCACTGGTGCTCCGGGGTGGTTTGTCTCTCGATGTGAGGATTTATGTTCATGTTCTGGCGGCTAGCTGCGTCTGGTCAGAGATTTCTGTCTGCTTTCTTCTAGAGTGCATAAACATTGTTAGAACTCGTCCTCCTCCAGAACCACCTCCGTACTATGAAGAATTTTGTGGGCTCCCAAACCCAACGAGAGGGCTGATGATTTCTGTAGAAAAGGGAGGATGCTGGAGCTTATTTGCGGTGATCAAGATTCGGCATAATTTACACGTTTTTATTTATTTTATTTGGTTGTTGGTTTCCAAGAACATGGTTGTTTTCATTTCTGTTGTTGTTTTGCTTGTGAACTCTTACATTATGTGGGGATGATGAGGATTTTTGCTTTGGCCATGATAGGCTCATGTAGACCCATTATAGGATCAATGAATCATATTGCTCTGTCTAAGGTGATTGGTTCTCCGGCTGGTTCGATGGTTGATGGCTGGGAGTGGTTTCTTTATCTTTGTTATGCCTCGCTGAATGTTCTTTTATCTATATAAGCCGCCTTTTCCAAAAAACAATTATTCAAACGTAAAAACAGCCCTTTATAGGGAAATTAAGGATATTTTTACTTAATTTCCATCTCAGACCAGATCAAATCAGTTCAGACCAGACCAAATCAAACCAGACCGTAGTAGACTTTGACAGTTGTACTTAAACTACACAAAAACCTGACATTTATCAAATCAATTTAGACCACACCAGACCAGTTCACACAATACCAAATCAGATCTGGCCAAACTAGATTAGACCTTAAGTTTCAGTACAAATAAAAAAATCCTAATATGATATAGCTTTGTTCATTCAAAAACTTCCAATTGCCATGCACACATAATCAACCATATAAATATTGTAAGAAATACTCCCTATCATATGTAAACCCAAATCAATAAAAGCTTATTGTTTTGACATTTATTTGAACCCAAGCTAAGAATTATGACAAGCATCACTTTACTCACCAGCTCAAAGCAAACAAACATGTATGAAATAACTAATACTCAAAGTTCAAGCTCTTAATATTTAACTATATGATAATTACGCAGAATTTATTAAAGTACATTTATTTGTATATAATAATTGTATGGGATTTTTCTCAAAATGAGTAAACTGATTTTGAAATTTCAAAATAGAAATATTATGTTTCTCTTCCCAAAATAGCTGTAACATGATACTACATAGTATTTATTTTTATCTTGGACTACCAGACATTAACATGAAAATATTTTTCAATCATCACAGTCACGACTTTTATTTGGGGAAGAAAAACATATCAGCCATATTTTGAATTCCTATTTAGAACAATTTCCCAAATCGTATCATTGTTTGTATTGCCTAATAAAAGCTATTCAAATTCAACTCTAGAAATAGATAACTTAGAAGTCATACATATAAAATTCAAAATTGCGAAACAAAAAGGATGAAATCGGCCCAAATTTAAAACAATATAACGCACAATGATTTTGATCATTATTAAAATGCTAAATCAATACTACCTTCTATCATTGCTTAAAACTTGACCAAGTATGATCGATTGAGATTAATAAAGTAAATACTGTGTAATAAAGGTTTATGTATAGAAGACATAATTTACTAAAACCCTAAATTCTTTACCTAAAAGTAAAAAGACAAAGCTTGTGGGACAATAAAAAAAGGAAAATTGACAAATTTTAACGGATTGAGGGAGTAATAATAGAAGGTAGATTCTATGGTACCCAAAAGGTACCATACCTTTGTCTACTTGGGCCAATCAGAATTTTACAGTTGAATTATTTAAATCTAAATTAAAAGTGATTTAATGATTTGGACCAATCATGTGAGTGGTAGATACGGTACCACATTTTTTAAATGGGTACCGGAGTTGTCACCATAATAGAATGCATTTTGAACACATCTAATTGACTAGAAATTTTGAATAGCTCTTATACTTTAATAACAACAATAATAATAGTAATAATAATAGTAATAATAGTAATAATAATAGTAATAATAGTAATAATAATAACAGTAATAATAGTAATAATATTAGTAACAATAGTAATGATGATGATGATGATGATAATAATAATGATAATAATAATAATAATAATAAGAACAACAATAAAAATAACAATAATAGTAATCACTCCGTCTATTGAAACTTTGCCAAGTTTGACAGTTGGCATAAAGAACAATAATGTAAAAACTTTGTGGTTGAGAATTGTGCAGATGAGAGAAAAATAAAAAAAACCACAAATTAGTTGATTATAAGAAAATGTGGCAAAGTTTTTTGGACATCCCAAAAAGAACAGATGACATAGTTTTAAGGAGCGGAGGGAGTACTAATAAACACATACACAACAGTTCTTTTAAATCATATTTGTCAAAAGATCATTATTCAGCACAAAAGATGTTATTAACAAATTTTGTAAATAATTCACAGCCTCTATTGGTACTTGCTATTTTAATTCATATCTACGTGACACTATCGTGGTTTCACTAGTCATTTAAATATTTAATAAAGACATTTCAAAATTACTTATTTAGTGTTATTCTTTTAATGGAATATACGCATGGTCTTTTTCTTAAGATGGAATATGCATGGTTAACAAAAGTAAATACATAAACATATGATTCGTAATGTTGAAATCCGAATGAATTTAGATTAATTATTTCAAAGATTTAACATTTAGAGAAAGAGATTATTTAGGATTATTATTTAAATAGCTAATTTGGTATCAAGATTCAAATCTCGGATTATTGTAGATTATAGTTAAAAACCATTTAATGCATGTCATAGAAAAGCTAACTATATGAATATCATTGTTGATGAATAATTTTTAAGCTTTGAGATTATTCAAACTTTAATGTGTAAGAATGATATGACGACGATATCGGGGTGGGGAAGCCGGAAGAAGCAAATTGCAGGAGAAGACGCTTTGAAAGGAATACATAATTTGGCAGATGATTTGGTACGGTGATGGAGATATATACTCCTGAGATTAGGCAGAAGGAACGGAATTAGGTACCAATTGGTTTGCAAGGGCTGGTATTCACTCATCTCTTCTCCCCAATTTACTCAGCAAAGCAATCAATGGCACGGCTTTCCGTCCAGCCTGCTCTTCCAGACCGGAGCTTTCCACGTACGGAGACATCGGTGATCTGGCGTTCAGGATCACAACGCCGCGCCGCTCCTCCTTACTTCACGGAGCCTACCACCTGAAGCGTGAATTCCAATTGGATTTTCTCCCTGATCCCAATGTTCGCTTGTACGGCTCATCTGGGGATTTACTGTTGTGTGCTTGCAGGAAGCCTTTTCAGCCTTCTGGTTATTTACTGTTGTGTGCTGCCTCAAAGGGATTGGGATCCTCTACCCGACTAGGAGGGTGCCTTGCGCATCGGACGAGAGGGGAACGGCCAACACGACCTCGAGATCGACAAAAAAGTGGAGCCCAAGATCTCCTACCGTTGAATTGTCGATCGGACGATCGGGAGGAAGCAAGGCACTCTATCTTACTCTAAAGTAAGGTAGAGGCTCCAGATCCGCCTCAAAGGGCTGTCTTTTAAAACTTCTTCTATTGTTGAGGGAAATAGGCTCAAAGAAATGCGACATTTCAGGATACTCTCTTTTCATCCCGAAAAGGATCATGTGCTTTATATGGGAATGGTAGAAGGAAGGCAAGATATGGTCCTCCGCTTCAACATTAAAACCCGAAAGCTCCGATGTCTAATGAAATGCCCAATGAGGAAAAATCTTATCGGCCCTTTCCTGAAGTGGACGGATATCTTTCTCTATACTTCATAATAACCTCTTCTTTCTTATTATAATTATTAAGCTACTACAACAATCTAATTCTTTTTCTTTTGGTCAATTGATGCATAGTCCATAATTAGTGTGTGGCTAGGTGCACACATTTTTATTTTATTTTAAGGGTGTATTCAGTTGAGATTTTTATAGACACTAGATTTTCACCAAGCACGGGATGCAGTTAGTTACCAATAAATAATTTGAGATATAAGGAAATGATGCGATAAATATAGATCGATGTATATATTGTTTGTAACAAAAGTAAATGAAGATAAAAATTACGGAGTACAAATTATTATATACTTCCTTGTCAAATACAAAGTCACCCAATTATTTCAATGTAAATAATGAAAAAAGACACTAATTAATCAATTATTTTACATAAACTACGGAGTATATGTTTTGTTTTTAATATCAAGACCATAAATATATTTTTTTTATAAAAAATCTTTGGAATTGAAGTTATGGGCTTATTGTGTTGTGCAACTCACATTATCTTGTGATGTAACTCGTATTATATAAAATGAAAATCACGTGCAAGCAAAATGTAACTTGCTCAAGAAAAATTGACATGTAAATCGTTTTTAAAAAAATGTAACTTTTCCTATCCAAATAAAAATGAAACTACAAAGAACTAAATTGACGTTTCAAGATATCAATGGGTTCTCCGCTCTCATGCCTTATTAAGTTCACATCCTCATTCCCTGCCAGGCCTCTTACCTGCGTAACGTACATCAAGGACGACGTTGGTGGCCAATGGGTTCTCTGCTCTCAACTTGGGGCTGGAGTTCGTTAGGATGCCAGCGATGGCTTTCATCTGCAACCAAATCTCCAACAAAAATGATATGTTCAAGCATGATGTCCTGCCTCTCACCTTATCATTGATCGATTCAATAGAAAAGTGATTCTCAAGTTGTTTATTTGGGAATGAATGCCATAGATTTTTCAGGGGTGGAGCTCTGAGAATTGATCGTCGCAATTCAAGTCGGAAGAGGTGCCGATTTTTATTAATTACGGCACCGTTTTTAGATCGGCACACCATGTGCACGGTAGACTGATTCCACGGTATAAATACATTACTTTGCACTCCTTAATGACACACACAACAATAAATTTGAAATGGATTATTTGAAGTGAAAAGGATCACACTCACAAGTCACATCTAAAATCATTTTTTACGGAAAAAAGATTTTCATTCCTTCGATGAGCTCTATCCCAATAAGTTGTTCACATTATAATGGTACATCATAAAATGCACCCTTTATTTTGAAAAGTAAACATATAGGCATATAGCAGCGTAAAATTTAATTATGGAGAATGATAAACTTTATATCAACTTCAATAACGATTCTCCCGATAAAATAATCAAAATTAGTTGAATAAATAGCTATTTGGTAAGGCTAAATGAAAATACAACCAAATTCTAAAAGAAATCTCATTTTGGTTTCAGCCAAATTAACTGAAATAACCAAGGCACATATACTTATATATATCGGTTATTCAAATTATAATGTGATAAACAAGACATTTGCAATTGGAAATCAGTGTATATGTAACCTTGCTTTGACAAATGGGTTTGACCAAACGCTTTTCAATTTAGGAAATCAACATCATTAGCTAGCAAACTCCATCAAATGACAGTGGGTAAACATGCTCTATAGTATTAGTGCAATAGCAGCAAATCAGCAATCTATGGTAGACATATTTGATACAAATAAATAATACTTCGTATTTGTTACTTGATACAAATATCTTAACATAAATAATTATGCTCTAAAATATTTCTTTTGGATAGCAACATAAAATCCCAAAAATGCCTACCAACAAAAGAAAATAACGGTAAGCACTTTATATCCCCAAATAGAAACACAACCTGCAACAAACTGTTACATCCCCATAATCTTTGTTCCTTTCCAACTCTGTAACCGTATTAGCAAAAAGTTAGTAAATCATCTTGCTAATAATTACTCCAGGTCGGAGATGGAGTTTAGGCTTACATTTTATAGTGAAACTAAATCAGCTATATTTATAGTGAAACTAAACTACTAAACTTGTTGACTAACCTTTTCCAGGTTATTCTAAAAATACATAACACTCTAACTCTCTAGCTATATGTATTTTAAAGACACTATCACATACAAAACTTTTTAAGCAATGTAGTTCTGGATTAATTAACTGAAAGCTAATCAATAAAGGCATATAAATGAAATAAGCAACTCACCCAACCTTTGGGAGTTTGGGTGCAAACAAATATATTCCAGGTTTAGATTACATGTCATGTAAACTAAAGAAAAAAGAAGTTGAATTGATATGAGTTGAATTTCGTGTAAATTAATAAATAAAGTTGATAGAAACCCCTTATCAAAAACTGATAGAAACCCCATATATTTTAATCATATAGAAGTGTGAAATCAATAAATATAGAGTGGAATACGTTGCTAGAATTCCTTATCAAAAGTAGATAATCAGAATATTAACCAAACCACAAAATCATATAAAAGTGTAAAATAAATTCATATAATAGAGTAAAATATACTAATATAGATATGAAATGGGAAATTCTATAATATAACACTTAAGGTATGCATAACACTTAACGTTTTAAGTTGACTATACATATTGATGAAGATGCCTACTGCCACAAATTTAAAAGGGGGAGGAGAAGGGGCTCCGATGCAGTATAGAATGAGAAAGAATTACTTTACCCACACTATTTTGATTTCCAGAAATTGATCTTAGTTTCAGGCAAGATAGAGACTAAAATCACTGTTAGCTCTGAAAAAGGAAAACTGGAAAAAGCAAAGTAACTACAGTGAGTCTTCAAATGATTGTTCAAAACCAAGCTGATTTAGATCACTAACCCCATGATTGTTCAAAAGGAGAACCAGAAATATTGATTTAAACAAACTTAATGTTTAAATATGTAGGAAAACCATCTCTTTCTTATTATGGAGTTTAAAAAGCTTAAAACAAAATAATTTTAGTTTAAAAAGATTGTTAAAAACCAAGCAGGCATCATTCTCTGAGGGGGGAGATGAGAAGCTCAAGACTGATTTGGTTCATGTGAGGGTATGAGAAGCCCATGAATGATTTCATTTTTATGAGGGGAGATATGAGAAGAATTTTGGGGTTGGAAAGCACTGTTTCAGAATCGGAAAGATATCGTACGGTTGAAAGAGTGGAATGGCTGAGTGGGAAATGCTCCTCCCCGAAAGTCGTACTGCAATTATGTAGGATGATTTTAAAAAATGAGTACCATTTAGAGTTTTAGTAGTACCATTTTGAGCACCCTAACACCCCACATTTATATGCTTTTATCTCCACCTATGTACATTCTCCATCCTCAATGTACATCCTAAGGCGTCATATTATCCCCTTCTATATAGAAAATTTTCACATTCCCTTTTAGAAAACGGGATAATTTGAGTTTGCACCCCACATTATTGTAAAGTCAAATTACCCCTTAGAAAATTTAACATGCCACCATTCCACTTTTATTTGTATAAGAAAATATGCATGCGAGAGACTATACAAAATTGTCTTACACTCTTACCTTGTGTAAGAGTGTATTTGATAGTTGAATCAATCAATAGACTTGTCTTTTCATTTCAAGATGTCTTACACTCTTACCTTAAAAAGGGTAAACTACAGAAGCTTTACAAGGCTTAAAGTTTAGTCTTACATTTTATAGTTGATGGTATTTTATTGCCTTTAAAGCACTAATGGAGGAGAGAGAGAACCATTGATCACAATCAATCTGAGGTGATATCAAATACTTTTCATGTCCTTTTGATTCTTTTAACCATAAGTTCTTTGTTTTCCTGTAACCCAATGAACAGTGACATTGTACTACAATGTCCATAGTAACCACAGAAACATCAATTTCTAGGATCAATCAAGTGAAAAATACTCTCATCAAATTAACTTAAACAAAGAACACTCACTTTGTAAGGTGAAGGCTCATGGCCCTTCCGAACTCATTTTATGAGATCTTCTCAAATCTGTCTGCAATAGCTACTCTCTTAATATTTCATTTAAAAATCATACATATCAATTTGCAGGGAGAAGAAGTAATTTTCTCTAATCTTTCAAAAAACATTAAAACGAAAGGTGGCACCTCAAGTGTACTTCTAGGATAATGTCTGTACAGGTGACCTATATAAACTACTTTCAATCCTTTTGGTTGTGAAGGTTAGTTTTAGAAGAATACAAATGAAAAATATCATAAGAGTCATCCTATTCTAACCTACCCTAAAAAATACTTAACTGATATACTCATGTCCATATAACAAAAGCAAAATATATGGACGTATTAATGACAAAAAGTTAAGAACTTTTCAACGAACTTATTTAAACCAACTTTGAGTCAATCATAGAACATAATGAAGAAACCACCAATAAAAAAATATCCAAGTGCATTTACAATACTATTCTTATGAGATAACCTTCAAATCCATTTCACAGAGAAAAGGAACATCAAGTTAATAAGGTTAGGCTGTATGCAAGATCTTTTTTCAAAGCCAAATAGGTGTCTGTTATTTTTTTGGTGTCTGTTCTTGTGGCACAAATATTATTGGTTCTGAAAAAAAAAACAGTTTGAAAAAGTTCAATTGTCCAAAATGAATTTGTAGACTTGTAGCATTAGCAATCTAAAAAGAGCCGATTCACTTCCCTGTCGTTGTTTATGTCTAGGATTGGAACAAATTACTATAAGTCACCCCCATCTCCGTATTAATCGACATCTGTCACAAATTTTACGAACAGAAGCTCTTATTTTCATATTAAGACTCCTTACATTTATTTTAAATTTATAATGTTGCTCGCTAGCTAATCGAATATATTGACAATTTATTGTCTTTTTATTCTATGATAATTTGAACTGGGGTCCTATAACAGACTCTATTAATTTAATAAGACTTAAAAATGTTATCTTTTAACCCTGTTGTGGTCTATTATGCTGGCTCTTACTTTTTTAATGCAGTGGCCATGCATTTTGTCTTTCATGTTAAATTGTTTCACCTTTTTGCAGGCAATACAAACAATTGACGAAACAATTGCTTCGTTAATGCTCTATTAAAAAAACAAAGAATGATCAGTAAGCATTTTATCACAGAACCGGGACTCCATCAATAGTTCCACACAGGTGAGAAGCAATAATTGTTTATGGGAAACGTTAAGTAAAGGACAGAGAGTTGACCTGAGGGTGCAAATTAAGGGTGTTCTCGAAGTCTTTCTTTTGACGGGATGTTTAATTTTACTTACGATTGCAGTGAGTAACTGAGTGAGGAAGTCTAAGTGGTTGTGAAGAGAAGGAACGGCTGCTCCTGTCATCGCATCCCCAAAAATTCGATCATCATTATTGCTCATACTCACGGCCAGAGATGGAGCTCGGAGGCTCGGGTGAAAACAAAGCTTGTTTTCAGTAAATTGAATAAAATTAATTAATAAAAACATATCCCAGAACAATACCTCATCCCTGAGTGACGAAGATGGCCCATGAAGCGTCTTAAGAAGAGGCGGCATCGAGACTGAATGCAGGAGCTTGTGAAGATGAAGAGTGATTCAACACCGCCAGAGATGGAGCTTGTGGAGATGAAGAGTGCCTCTTCCAATCCGATCGAAAGGAAAATGAGGGGGTTTTCTGATGCAAAAGAAAGTGACAACCCAGCTGGGGCGTGTTGGGGGAGAGTGAGGTGAGATGTGGAAGATGAAGCTGGACGAGCCTGGGATGTCGAAGATGAAGCTGGACTGGCGGAAATAATTAGGCGGAAATTGAAAAGACTGAAATAGGCCTAAATGAATGAGGCGGAATTGTGCGGATGGAATGCTTAGCCGATGAGCGGGAAAATGAGGTTCCCCAAAGTATTTCAATTATGTAGAGTGATTTTAGGATTTGTGAAATCTTGATCTATTTAATTTAATATAGATGTTTTAAATCTTTCAAAATGTCCATGTGTATTGATTTTGGACACATGACATGGGGGTTACATGGATTGTATTCATCTAGACTTATCCAACTTATGAGCCCAAATACAACAAGAAACCCATATCCCAAATCCCGCACCCTCTTATGTGAGATTTGAAATTCCATCCAAGACACAAAGAAACTTGAGAAGTGAAGCACGATAGTTGTCATTCTTTAAATGTTGGTGTTCCTTAAATGTAGTACTTGTTGTAGTTACCAGTGCAACCTACACCCCCCAAATTCTTACTCAAATTACATACTACATATATATAGTAAGTTTAGTAAAGCATTGTCCAAAATAGTAAGGTTCAAAAATAATTTAAATAGCACCAGAAGTAAATGATCAATAGGTGTTATTGCCAAATCCGGTTATCTTAAACAGTAAATCAAAATAAATCCAAGTAATTAAGTGCCGAAATCTCAAAACAATTAATTGTCTACAAGTTATCAAACTTCGAATAGAAAGTAACTAATTAAGTGATTAGTAACTAGTAAACTATGTGATCTTAGGCAGCTCTCATCATCAAACACAATCATCTCTCATCATCAAACACAATCATCATCACCTGCACAAATGAAGTATAGAGAACAAAAAAAGGAAAGAGAAATAAAGTTATCTTTATAACTAACTAAGACTCACTCAACCCCGTAAATAATATAGTTTGTCAAAAATAGTTTTTATACATAACTATAGTTCAAAAATCAGTGCCTTTTGAAAATGCTTTATTTTCCTTGGAAACATTAGTTATGCTTAAATAAAATACTTGTAGCTTCAAAATAGTTGTCATGCCTAGGCGGAACATTTATACTCAAATCATACTTTTAAACCTTAAAATAACCAATAAGCTAATAAGCTAGCAAACACCTACCTCTTTGAAAATATTGTCATTCTCTAAGTGTATCTCCAAAATCAATTAGGTTCCCAAGTCTTAAAGTATTCTCAAGAGATGGGTAGAATTCAAAATTCCTTGAGCCTATCAAATACGTAAGTGATCGTAGTATCTACAACTCATCCCGCAATTGCATATCCCATTGCCAAAAAATAATGGAAGCTAGACATATACTTTAAGTGTGCAACCCTTTAAAAGGGATTCGAGACCCTCCGATTAGTATGATATCTACGTAGTCGGGATATGTTTCACTAACAATTAAAAAAATATGAATAAATTCTAACAAAACAAATTAGGGATTACTACTACCGTCACAGAAGACAATGATGATCACATCATATCCTAGTGTCCGGGATGTCTACCGAATCACTCACAAGTCACAAACAATCCAACCAATGGTAGTAGTAGCCTTAACCATTAGCATCATGAGTTTATCTGTGGGACACTCACAATTATGATATCATTTTCATAGTTTAATCAAAACTAATTTGAGCTCAGTCTCAAATGCTTCCTCAAAATGCTCAATTCAAAGTCACAGTTCACAAATTAGGGTTTAACCCGAAACTAGTCTCAAAATAGTACCATATTACATATAACCAATTAGGATAGTTCTAACTCCGGAATATATATATATATATATATATATATATATATTCCAAATTATACATTTAAAAATATATAATTTGTCTCAAGATAATCTCCACAATATTGGTTTGGCTATAGTAAATTAAAATTATTAATTTACTCAAAATTCAATCAATTTGAAATTCCCAAAAAATCATATCATACTCATATAAGTCCAACATAGCCGAATTACACATAAATTTCATAACTCAAACCCTAATTGATACATGATATGACAAAAATAGTAATTTTGATTGACATCTGTAATTATTAATGCCTAGCATAAATTACACATGAAAATCCTAGCTCGAGAGATCACAAGTTTGAATCTAAGAATATGTGGTGTGCTGGAGATTATAATTTAATTGAAAGAAATTGAAGAAATCGCCAAATTTGGGTAGAAATGCACTTAGCGAAGATTAATGTGCATAGATGAATTCTTGGTTTTAAAACTCACTTGAGAGAGATCAAGATTGAATTACCTGGAAAAAATAGCTCTTGGGCTCTTGGGTTCCAAGACTAAAGAAATTCGGAGTTAGGATGTTTTCTTTTGGACTGTTTTCAGTCCCAGACCAGACCAGACCAGACTTAAACAGACCAGACCAGACCAGACTTAAACAGACCAGATCAGACCAGACCAGACTTAAACAGACCAGACCAGACTTCCGTAGTTATAAAATACACAGAGACCAGACGTTTACCAGACCAGACCAAACCAGTTCAGACCAGACCAGACCAGACCAGACTTAAACAGACCAGACCAGACTTAAACAGACCAGACCAGACCAGACCAGCAAATTTCAGTCCAAAAGAAAAGGAGTTTATTTATACTGACGAGTCAAATTTTGGATTTTTGGGTTGAAAAATGCGCACACACGGTCATGCATACGGTCATGTCTAGGCCAGATACAGGAAGCAGTCACGCACGCGGTTGTGCACACTCCATGTGGACGGCCGTGTGCACCAGGGAGAGAGTTACTCGCTAGTGAGTCGCTACGCATGGTAGTGCACACACTATTTGGGCGACAAACTTTGATTTTTGCTCTGCTTTAGCAACAATTCCGGACCCGTTTTTGGCCACAAAAGCTAAACCAAAGTTAATAAATCAATTCAAAGATCTTCCCAAGCCAAATTAACTATTTTATTTCCAACGGGAGAAGTGCACACACTATGTGGGCGACAAACTTTGATTTTTGCTCTGCTTTAGCAACAATTCCGGACCCGTTTTTGGCCACAAAAGCTAAACCAAAGTTAATAAATCAATTGAAAGATCTTCCCAAGCCAAATTAACTAGGGAAATTTACCGGGATATGACTAAAACTTAACGAGTTTCTCAATCTATGACCTAACTAGTTTTTATACCTTTGTATGACCAAAAATCCAAAAATAAATAGAAAATTCGTTTATATTTAAATGTTGAATGACTAAAATACCCTTATTTAAAATATGTGTATTTCGCACTAATTTCGCTCAATTAAAATTACAACATTTTACATTGTCATTACTGCACAAGATTACTGCGCAACATTACTGCACATGCGATAATAATCGCTGCACTTCTTCCAAAATTAATTCTCTTCTCATTCATTTTAGAAATTTGTTCATAGTTTTTATTATTTATTTTTTAGATTTAATAATTTTATTATTTTATTTCTAATTAGTGCTATGTATTATTGCACTATTGATCATAATGATTGTATAACAAATTCCATTAATGCATTGATTCATTGCCATATATATATATTACTCAACACTTATTATCATGCTCACTGTTAATATTCAATGCCCATACTTAATGCTTACAAACTCTAAATGTAACAAACTTTCTTCAAACATCTTTTTGAAACTAAGTCAGTCAATTCGGAAATGAAAACATGAGTTATTGAATCAACTTGAAAACAAAAAAAAAGTGATTGATCGAATTTTGTAATATGGAGTATATGATACGGAGTACAATTATGCAAAAAATAGCATTTCTAAATTCTAACCCTATTACACCCTATAACGAAAAGCCTGCTCCTAGCCTCCTAGTACCTGCTACTCCTAGCGCGGCCAGTGAAAGGGAAGGAGCTAAATAAGCTTTAGCTTCTTCTTTTTTTCCCTAAATTGAAGACCGATAAATCTTGCGCTCTCAAGTGGAAAGGGGATGAGGATGGCGGACGTTGAAGACATAGAGGAAGCTATGGGACGATCTGCACGCCTCGTTTGCACCGCCTCGTTTGCCAGATCTGGACGGCGGCTTTGCTCCCAGACCGGATGTCTGGACGGAGGTTGTACGGCGAGTGACGGTTGGACGGCGAGCAGCGGATCGACTTCGAACGGCGCCTTGGCACTCTGGTCGGGCGGGCACCTGCCCCAGTCCGGGGTTCTGGATCGCCGACTGTGCTCCCAGGCCAGAGTACTTGGAAGGAGGTGGCGCTGGACGATGGGCGATGCTAGACGGTGGATGGCGGTCGGACGGCGGGGCTGCTGCATGGGTGGACGGTGGGAGGCTGTGGCTAGGGTTGAAGAAAATGGGCAGGAGGTTAGAGTTTTATAGGTATAAATTAAAGGGTATATTTGTCCATAAAAAATATTTATTATTTATTAATTCCGAATTTTAATTAAATATTATAAATATTAATATTATTTTGGGGAAAAGACTAGTTAGGTCATAGATTGAGAAACTCATTGAGTTTTAGTCATGTCTGGGATAATTATCTCAATTAACTATTTTATTTCCAACGGGAGAAGTCCAAATTGCTACCACACTTAAAAACTAGTCTTTCACCCGTGCGTTGCACGGGGCACCCAAATTATGAAATTACCCATGAAGATGTCCAGTTCCCCTCGTGAATTGTATTATTTTGAAAACTCGGTGTTAAGTATGAGAGTAAAGAACTAAAGATCATCATGTATAAAATGTGATTTAACATTTAGAGTTTTGGTGACCCATTCTCACGGGTCGAGGGACTTTTGCATTTGAACTTTCTAAATATGAAGGCATTAGAAAAGGATCCAATCAACAGGTTAACTCTAAAAGAATAAAAGGAGAGTATAGGGTCAATATATCTAACATAACTCCTACAAAGTTTTTTTTATTCATGTGAGAAATTTCATCTATGGAAGCTGCAAGAGGTATAAGGAAAAAGAACAATTCATATCTTAATAGAATTAATGGTCAAGTAAGAGTTATATGAAAACTCGTACTCACTCCGTCCCGAATTGAATTGACACAAGAATTAAGGAATGACACTAAATGATGCTTGCTTTATACAATTTTGTCCATCTTCTTAAAAGTAGGTGCCTTCAAGTTAATGGAAAAAAAGTAAAATTAAGGGTAAACTTGTTACTTTGTTTTCAATTACATGCCTAAAATAGTAAGTGGAAAATCATTTTGGGAGAACCAAATTAGGAAATTTTGCAAATTAAATTGAGATGGAGGGAGTAGATGAAAATATTTTTCTCCATGGATCCAAGCTATACAACCCCACATGGTACAACAATATTGCTACAATTGTCTGCAAAGTAAAATGCAACTTGAATTAGACACGTAATATAGATCAACTTTCATTTACTTCTCTCATCATTGTTTTATTAGTACTCTGTAAGAGATATGATTTTAATAGTTGACCTTTCTTATTTAACTAGATTGATTTCAAATTAGACAATAAAACTTTTCAGGTATCAAATATTGGGAATTCACTTCTCTAGTCATTGTTTTATTGCAAGTCACTATTCTAGAGTACAACTTCTTGAATCCAAGAGCATTGCAAACATGAAACTTTATCTCTTTTTTCTCGACAAAAGCAATTGTAATTCATATGAGTTGGGGATGGAATGCATACTTTTGAAAAGAATGTACTGAGAGTATAAAGTGCAATTAGCCTTGATGCTCAAGTTCAAATGGATGAAATGCATACTTTTGAAAAAATGTACTGGGAGTAGGGGTGGGCATGGGTCGGGACGGTTCGGGATTAGGGTTATCCCGGTCCCGTCCCAATTAATAATAACGGGACGGGACGGGACGGGACAAGCCTTTGTCCTAGTCTTGTCCCATTTAAATCGGGACCGGGATGGTTCGGAACGGTTCGGGACGGTTCGAGACGTCCCAAACTAACAAAAAATAATCATTTGTAATTAATATATATTAGCATTTCTAAAGTATCATGCACCAAAATATTAACATTTTAAAAGTTAATTGTTGTTCATCACAAGCTAAAAGCTACTACGTATTAGATTTTAGTTAGGTTTAGCAAAATTTGAAATTTTAATTTAAAACAAAGCAAAAATGAATTAGTTTATTCAAAATCATGTGTTCTAGCTGTGAGATACTCATATGTAGATATACAAAGTGGGATAAAAATCTATGTTAGTAAATGTGTATGTTAGGTATTATTTTTAATTTAAAAATTGGGCTTGAAGAACTAAAAACATGTTACCATTTATTTTTTGAGTTGACATTACACACTAGTCACCACTAGTGGAAAATATGCATTTAATAACGGTTATAACGGACTTTTAATAACGGTTCAGAACCATTATTGTTGCAGCACCTATTAAAAGTCCGGTACTTTTAATATGGGTTAACGAACCGTTGTGAAAGTTTTTTCAATAACGGTTGAATTGGGCTTTTAATAAGGGTTCCGGTGCGGCACATTAAAAGTCCAACACATTTAATAAGGGTTAATACAGAACCGTTATTGAAAATTTCAATAGCAGTTATTCATTAACCGTTATTGTAGCTCTTTAATATGGGATTAACCAACCCATATGAAATGTCTTCCTGACATTTAATTCATACCCAATTATCATAACATATCATCATAATATCATTTATCACAACAGTAAACACAATTACTCATAACGAATAAAATTCCACATTCACATTGTCTTGATCCAAAAGATCCAAAAATATTCAGCAAAAACTAGGTATGAGTTCACAACATTCATCAAAAACTAACTTTGAGTTCACTAAAACTACGAGTTCACAAGACTCATCAAAAACTAGCTAAGAGTCTAAAAATTATATCAAATATTCGTAGCTTCGCAGAAAAATGACGCCCAACGCTCTCGTGTCTCGTTGATTTCTTGATCAGTGAATGACTCTTGAACGTTGAATGCCTACAAATTAAATAACGAAACTAAATGAATAAATACAAAAATCATGAAGTAAAAGAAATAACATGTACAGTAACAATAAAATGACAAGTACATGGGAACAAGTAAGCTAAAACTTCACCTTCATCCAAGAATCAACAATACCAGCAGAAACAATAGTAGCCATATGTCTCATAACATAGTAGCCACACTCATAACCACCTTTTTGCATTCGGGACTACAAGTAAACAAGGGTAAAATTTGATCATACACAAGTCAATTACAAGTGCAATAAAGAATATGATCATTCTCTTGCAACCAAAACTCACCTTTCCAAAAAGACAATACTAGTAAATTCAGTGATTATAATATTTCACAACACAAAAATTTTTATAACACATACAGATAAATATAAATGGTTATAATTACCATTGGTTGAATCCATTTCACTTTAGAATTCCTTTTATTTTTGGTCATCTGATGTGCTTGCATTGCCCTAATAAAGTATAAGTATAAAACAAAAGTTAGTCAAATTGTAGAATTTCGAGTTTCAATGAAAATAATCAATTATCTAAAGTTCTATCTCACAACTCCAAAAGACTTTTTATATTCTTCTTTGGCTTATTCCCCAATGAGCATAAAAAGACAATTGTGTTCTGCTTCGGGCACAACACGATCAACTGCCAATGATTACTGAAATGAAAAGAGTGAATTTTTAAGTTAAACCAACAGATTGAATAATCTGTTATGCACAAGATTTAGACAAACAAAACACATTCATGATTTCAAAAGAAACAAAGGATAGCCTAGAGGAAGCTTATATATTAATAAATCGTGATTATCAAGTATACTTGTACTTACGGGTAGTAGTATGGCAATAAATAGCACTCCTTATTTTCACCGAGGTGGGTCAATATGTAACTTCGGATGTCATCAGGCTTATTTCCCACATCTTGAATCGTATGAGGATCAAAAAATCCATACCGATGTGTAGTGTGCTTTTGAGTACACAATTTGTGCAAATACCTGTAAATTTAAAAATAAGAAAGTAGCATTGAGCAAGGGAATATACACATTATGACCTTATTAAAAACTTATATAAATCAACATGCATTAAAAAAAGTATTAATAGTAAATGTTTAAATAAACTTTGGCAAAAAAATATTAATAATAACAAGCTGTCATATAAACAATTAAGCGTATAGTAAAAAATAATATTAACCAGTGTAATAAAGAATCTGATAGGTGAAGGTGGATTTAATAGCAATGATGGATCTGACTGTGAGGCTTCTTCACGCATTT
Source organism: Cuscuta epithymum (assembly GCA_945859915.1). Classification (NCBI taxonomy): domain Eukaryota; kingdom Viridiplantae; phylum Streptophyta; class Magnoliopsida; order Solanales; family Convolvulaceae; genus Cuscuta; species Cuscuta epithymum. The sequence continues at coordinate 5,199,789 of CAMAPF010000938.1, forward strand.
TCAATTTTTCTGCCATAAGTTTTTCTTCTAATAAATCATATCCCCCCCGGGACAATCTGTGGGGGCAATCATTATATGCCTGAGTTTCTTGCGCTTTTTTCCTGCGCTCCTATTACAAAAAATACCACAAACATAATAAATAATATATTGAAGTGAAATTTTAGTGAAAATACTGTAAGGCATACTACCAGAAATTTAGGGTCTTTCCGGCTCAGGACAAATTGCTTCCAAGTTTCAGCGTCTATCCATTTATATTTCTCTGTCGGATCCTCTCCACAACGAGTTCCATATATGAAATTTGATGTCAGATAGGTTTTAAATCCCGCCCAACGGCTACCCGCATATGCCACCCATCTACTTCTCAATATTTGAGTATTGGGGACATCAAAAGTGAGCTACAATGCATTAACATATCCAAATATTAAAAAGGATTAACAAATAGGATATATTCTATTATTGTGGTAAAGTTCCAATTTTTATTCGTTATTCTGCTATACAAGGACCAGTTTCTTGTTTAGTTTAAAGAAGATTACATGCTTAGTTCAAAAGGCAGAAAATATGTTGGAAAAGAGATGGAATGCTTAGTTCAAAAGATAGAAAATCTGTGGGAGTAGGCCAAAATTTCTGATAAAGGTAAGACAGAAAATATGCTTGGTTTTTTAAAGAACTGTAAAATCCCTGAGGCTTTAAAGTGATCGCTTTTCCTTCATCCATTAGAAGCAGCTCATTCATACTCATTGCATCCAGATGATTTTTTTGTTTACCAGTTTTATTTTTAAATAACTAACCTGCATCATATAATTCCCTTTTATACTAACAAAACATAATTTTCATTTACTATATGTTTATTTCAAAACTCAAACTTTCTGCCATAGAAGTCAATGACCAATTGATTGAAGAAAGGGAAAATGCTGAGAGGGAAGGTAAGGCTTCATCTAGTTCTGTTTCAGCTGTAACAAGAAACTCAAGAAAAGCTGATAGAGTAGTAGTGCTCACAGCCGGGAGTAAGTTTGGGAATAAAATGGGAGGCAGACTTAGAATGAATGAGTACTCTAAATGTAATATCCTGAGTGGAACTAATTCCTACTCCAATGGTGAGTATCCTTTTTCCTCGATACACGTTTGTACGTACTTTCACTCACACATTAGTGGACAGTTAAGTGTGTCATTCATTAAAAAAAGAAATATTAAGAAAATAGCAACCTGAATAGCCTCCCAGATTTGATTTTTAACTCCCTCCTCAATAGATTCCCATTCAGATACTAGTATACTAGCTCTCATCCGTCCTTGTAAGGCCACGAAACTAACAAACAAACTCTTGTTTGGTCCCCTTGCTTGTTGGCGATCATTAAATTCGATAGGAAGTTTTTGGTTAGCTGCAATGAAAAAATGAGTAGCCATTTAGAACAATAGTAGATATTTATTATTTAGTAGATATTTATCATAAATAGATGTGGAAATTGAAGTACCTGCACGGCTACGAATCAAAACCTTCAAGCTAGTGGCCTTTCTACCTTTTTTCTTTCCAGAATTGTTCTTTGATCCATTCTGCTCTTGATCGTTTGATCCATTCTGCTCTTGATCATCCATCTATCTGTTTACATAAAAAAGTAATTCGGTTAGCATAAGTATTCATTATTGAAAATCAAAGCAAATTAAAATCTAATGTAAACTAACATTATCAGAAACTATCTCCCATAATCCTTCTCTATGGTCATCACGGATTGCTTGTACATTATCCAATTCATTATCATCAATCACATCGGGAACTAATGTAGATAAAGGGGTCTCAAGTATGTCCGAAGCAAGATCATTATTTTCATCATTGACTGATAGATGCTTTCCTTGGAGAACAACTGACCACTTCGTGTCAGAGGGATCAGTCACATAAAACACTTGTTTTGCTTGGTTTGCCATGATGAATGGTTCCGCCGTGTATGCTAACGTATCCAGATTCACCAAGGTAACACCAAGCGAGTCAGTTCTCACTCCATTCTTGTTGTCTACCCACTTGCACTTAAAAACAACCTCCCTAAACCCAGTATAGTCAATCTCCCAAATTTCATCAATAATACCATAGTAAGATATTGATGCCATTATTGGATTTTTATCTTTTGCACTTGAAAAGTGCATGGCTTCAGCAATAATCATCACCCCGCTGTTTTGCATGGTACTCTTATCATCTTGAAACTTTGTACAGAATGAGTACTTGTTGATATCATATCCACCCCAACACATCACTTCAAAGAATATGCCATTTGCAAACCATCGTAACCTACCATTAACATTATTGTCACTCAAAATCGCTTCTTTGATAGTAATACATTTGTATAAACAATCTTCCCACTACTCATATGTGAATTTTTTTTATATGACCAAAACATTTACAGATTTCTAAGATATGATTAACAAACATACGAAAACATGGTTTAAACTCTCTAATCTTGCTTATACTTCTTATTTTAAAGACATTGTAATACCCTTCCTGCCTAGCTGCAAACTTCTTTGTTTAAGTCTGTCTGAGAGTTGCCAATCCCACAGAATTGAGAGGGTTTTTAGTCCAAACAAAACCTTCTGCATTGGCACAATTGAATATTGAAAACCTAAAAATAGTATTCTTCAATTTCACAAATTAACTTACAAGTGTTATACCAAAGGGTAGCAGAGGAGGAAAACAACTCTCTGTTCTTGAAAATATCATATTTAAAATGTTAGACCACTCATAGTTTCTCTGAATTTCAAGAAAATAAAACCCTGAACCAGCCGCTGCTAGCCTAAGCTAAGTGAAAAAAAAAATCAGAATAATATTGAGAATTTACCCGGAGTGGCAAACCGTGCGTGAGTGCTAATGGAGAGCAGCGGCGGCGTCGCTTGGGAGCAGGGCGCAGCGGTCGTCGACTTCGTTGGGAGTAGCAGCGACGTGCGGAAGTCGTAGAAGCCGTCGACAGCAGCAAGGCAGCGTCCCCTTCGTTGAGAGAAGCAGTGGCGTTGCCTTCGTCAGCAGCAGAGGAGTCGTCTTCTTCGTCGGGAGGGAGCAGCAGCGCCGCTTGGGAGCTGAAGAGCGTCGTTCTCTTGGCCCAATTTGTGCGAAGGTTTTGCTTCGTTCAATTGGCCATGGGAGCTGAAGAGCGTCGTCAATTGCTTCGTTCGCTTGGGAGGTTTTAATTTTAGTTTCCACCTTTGATAAGGGTTACAGACAATTGACATTGAAGAGTACTTTTCAAAATTATAAAATATACCCCATTACGAATTTAAAGTTTTCGGAAATTAGAAAAATGGCCCCATTAGAGTGATTCATGTCGGTTCTTTAATGTCCCATACGAATAATTTTTTATTTATTTATGAAAGATACCCGCTCAACTTACTCAAACTTTCATTATTTATAAATACGACCCCGCGCCTATATATTATAACGGTTCTAATTGAACCCATATTAAAACCTAGTTATAGAATACATATTTTGCACTAGTGCACATGCTACAAAATCTATATAGTTATTACAAACGGGACAACGGGACGGTTCGGGATAACCTTCCAATGTCCCGGTCCCGTCCCGTTTTAAACTGGTACGGGACCGGTGCAGGACAAAATCAATGAGACCCAAACGGAACGGGACAACACCGGTACGGTTTCGGGATATACCGGAATGGGACAACGGGACCGGGATTCTTGCCCGCCCCTAACTGGGAGTATAAAGTGAATTTAGCTTTAATGCATAAGTTCAAAATGGGATTAAACATGTACTTATAAATCATACTGTCACATTAATTATGATGGTTTAATAAAAATCATAACGATGTTGTGTTTTATATTTACACCTAAAAGTAGTACAAACTACATTAATAGTGACGAATAGCTAATTAAAAATTAAACTCTATGCACAAAGACTATATTATATACAGAGTAGAAGTTGAGGCAATGGAAATTGGAAGATATAATTTTGAATGTAACGGGATAAAAATGAAAAACTAAAGCGAAGACCTTACGCCCGAGTGAAAACACAAAACTGAAAAATCTTACATCTATGTAGCTTACAGAATACAGACCAAGTAAACTGCAAAATTATGAAGTATGAGCCAATTTTAGCTCCATTATATTCTAAGCATTAAAGGTTCTCTCTCCACCTATGAGAAATTGGCATTGAGTGCTATATATGAATAAAGGGAAACGCTAATTTATTTCATTTTGAGTGAAAGGTCTTTTAGAATATTTTTTTTGCCTTTCCCAAGAGGTAATGCTAGCTGAGTAGCTGATGTTTTTTATAAACTATAAACGTAAACAAAATTGAAACTGATGTAACTTTGTAATGTGATATTAATTGCTAGATAAAGTGGATCAATAGATATCTCTATTGTCTTAAATATTTCAAAGTCATCATTTACTGGATTGCCGCCATGGACATCTCTTATTTGCCGCTGCCTGCCGCCCGAACTCTACTGCACGACTGCAGCCGAATTGCCGCCAAACTGCCCTTGGCTGAAAAAATTAGTATGGGATATATAATAAATTAGTATTAAACTCCATATTAAAGTAGTATGAGATATATAATAAAGTAGTATTAAATATCTGTTCAAAAAAACTTTATTGGATTGACATATTACAAAATGATAAACTAAGACCTTGTCCACCTCCATTAAGCCTTAAGATCAGGTTCAGAAGCATATGACCACCTACAAATAGTTTAGAAATAAACAACAAATGATAAAGAACCACAATTAAATAATAGATATAACTCGATGCTTGTTACTTGTAAGTTTTGACAAATAAAAAAAAAAGAAATCGAGAACTTGAAAACTTGGATGTATTTAAATATTTGTATTACATCCAAGTTAAGAATCATCACAAATAATCTATGAGTCCGGTTAAGAATCATCACACATAATCTTTTTCTTCTACTGTTTCATTTCGAACTTATATTAATACGAAATGTAAATTCAAAAAACTGATTTAATAACTGAGATCTTTTTTACCCACCCATAACAAATAGCTAGTAGACCAGCAACATCAAATTTTAAAGTTAAAACTAACCGAAAGAACAGTAATTTAATTGTTCCAAAGCAACTTCAAGCTTAGCGATGATTCAAAAGAAATGAGAGAAAATTAAATGTAATGCATACTTAAAGAGACAAACTTCCCCGATAATTTCTGTTCCCTCATTCTTTATTTTCCCTTCCTGTTTGATGTGTCAAGATAGATGATATTTCCGGATCTGCTTCTTAAGAACTTTTTACACAAATGTTTACAATCAAAAACTTCGCTTTGGATTGTACACATCCGGAGGCAGCTACTTCACTGGCTCCCACCATTTTAATAACCTGCCTAACTTCAAACTCTCCCCTGTTTTTTCTCAAATCCCACCCCCTAACAAACATACATTTTAAATCCTTAACAGAATGCAGCGTTAGTTCACTACATAGCAGTCTTCTGGGTGTTCATATATACATTTCAAACTTCATGTATAACAAAGGAGTTCTTATAGAGTACACTTTATACCTATTCAATTATACCTCCGTGTTACTCATACTTAGCAACACTTTATGTGCATTTTAAGCTTGTAATTATCTTCTCTATTCAGCTCTCGGAGTTTTAGCAGAAACAAAATATTGGACTACAATCGAAAAATCATGTCGTTTCTTATTCTTTCTTATATTGTTATATCCAACACAAATGTATTTCCCCCTTCAAGAACTCCTAGAAACTCCTGTGTGCAAAAGGATGATGATTTTTTTGCAACATAGTAGCATAACACTTCACTTGCTTCAGAAAGTTGTAAAGAAATTGAATGAGGATGGCTGCTGATAATAAAAGTTTATTATGAACACATAATAAGTCATCAAAAACTTATTTTTTCTGAGAATTTGGAAACTCTTGGCCGGAATTTTTATTTACTTGCACTTCCACAAAGTTCTCAGCTGTTAGTAACAAATCAAAAGAAATGTTTATTTTAGAAGTTACTTTTTATTTAAATGCAGGAAGAGAGTACAATGAGGCTGCAAACAGAATGAAAAAATACAATAAAGAGCTCACACTTAATTCTTTAAAAACCAAAAATTAAACATTACCCAATCTGAAAGTTTACCACTCAAATTCATAACAGGAATTTTAGTTTAAAACGAAACAAAACAAAACATTAAGTTTGGTTTCCTTAGAATCAGTCTGTACTCTTGATTTGGTAAATAGGTAATATAGCTGTGAAAACAATAGTGACCTTTAGAATCTTAGACACAACCACTATGCACAATAGAAGTAATATTGGATCACTTTGTTAGAATTGTCTAGCAATCTTTGCAAATAAAAAAGTATTATGTCTGTTGTTGAGTTTTTTTCTTCCATTTGATGCTGATACATTAAGAAGTTGTACTCTTCGTCTGATCTGAATGTTTCTGATCTGAATTTTTTAAGTTCTAATCTAATCTGATCTAATTTTTTTTAACTGAATTTCTCTGATCTGGTCTGATTTGAATCTTTCTAATCTAGTTTGAATCTTTCTGATCTGGTCTGATCTTGTCTGATCTGATTTGAATCTTTCTGATATGATCAGAATCCTTCTGATATGATCTGATCTGATTTGAATATTTCTATAATTATAATTATAATTTCAATTATAATTATTATAATTATTAATATAATTTAAATATAAGTATAGTTATAGTCATACTTATGAAAAATTGCAATTTTAATTTTAATTAAAATCAAACATATAATAATTATACCTATTACTATAATTATAATAATAACTATAATTATATTATTAATAATAATTATTTCTATAACTATTATTGTAATTATAATTATAATATTTAATTATAATATTTATTTGTATAATTATAATTATAATTATAATTAATCAGTATAATTATTATTATTATTATAATTATTATAATTATAATAATAATTACTCCTTCCGTCCCTTAAACCTTTGCCAACTTTCCTTTTTTGTATGTCACACTAACTTTGTCACTTTCCCTTTTAAGTAAGGATTTGTGGTTCCAATTAATCCTCTCTCCTTTGCACAAACCTCAACCACACATATTCCCCTATATTAATTCGCGTGTCAGTCAAACTTGGCAAAGTTTTAAGGGACGGAGGAAGTATTATAATTAAAATAATTATAATAATAAAATAATTATTAAAATTATGATAATATTTATAATAATACTCCTACTACTACTTATAATAACAATAATAATAATGTACAAATTATTGTTATTATTAATAATATAATAATAATAATATTAAAATAAATATGATAATAATAATTGTTATTATTGTCATTATTATTATAATTATCATAATAATAATAATAATAATAATAATAATAATAATAATAATAATAATAATAATAATAATAATAATAATAATAATAATAATAATAATAATAATAATAATAATAATAATAAAAATAATAATAATAATAATAAAGTGATAAATCATATCTGAATGAGTCTGATCTGATCTGAATGTTTTTGGTCTGATTTGAATGTTTCTGATCTCGTCTGATCTGATCTGAATCTTTCTGATCTGATCTGAATGCTTCTAATCTGATCAGATCAGAATTTGTCTGATCTGATCTAAATTTTAACGATCTGATCTGATCTGATCTAAATAATATAGGAATAAACAATAAGTAATAAGAATAAGACGAACCGAACAACTTCTAAAGCCCTCCTCATCTAATATTTTCTCTGAAGCCAATTAGTATGTTTAGTTTGGTTGTTTATTTTATTTATTGTTCTTTGTTGCCATTCACATTTAGTAAACTGAAAAAACAAAAAGTAAACATAAAAACAGAATGAAAGTTTTGACAAAAAAATAGGTCGATTTAATAGATCACGGCGAGTATGTCAATTGCAGAGACATATAGATTTAAAAATTCTATAGCAAGATAACAAAGGTAGGATAATAAGTGAAAAGTGATAGATTAGCAACTGATACGTTTGTAATTTCCGTGTGTTTATTTGTTTTTAGTTAGTTTTGGTTGTTTAGTATTTCGGAAATTACACACTTTCGGTGTAATAGTTTGGTTTGTTAAATTCTTGTAAATTGTTTAGATTAGGTTTTTTCTGAGCTCAAACAGGTCTACAATCATTCAAAGGACAGTTGGTGAACCCCAAAAGTGGAAGGAAGGTGCAAAATCACAAGACAAAAAGGGAAAATCCTGATTTTGGTCTATACTCGGTCGAGTATTACCTATACTCGATCGAGTATCTTGTTGAAATTTCAAATTGGATCGGATCCGAAAACAAAGGAACATGCAGGGAAGATTTTACCCCGATCGAGTGTCGTCTATACCCGATCGGGTACACCGACATACTCGATCGGGTATAGCTATGAATTCTACTTGAATATCGATCGAGTATGGATCGAATTCGAATTTCTACACATACTTGATCGAGTATATGTATACACTCGATCGAGTACCCGACCTGCACCTCAAAAAAGCCTATAAATACACCTCCTTTCCTTCAATTTTAGAAACGAATTCCTTTAAACTCTTAAGCTCAGTTTAGAATACCATTTCTCTATATTTCTTTTAGCATGTTTAGTCTCCAAATGAGGAGCTAAACTTCCATTTCTTGGTATTGCTCTTGAAGCTTGTTGATTATTAAAGTTGTGAGTTATTTTCTTAACTTCTTTTCCTTGAATATTAATTCTTCCTTTGAATACTATTTCTATATCAATGTTGGGGAGTGTTACTAAGATGACAATTAGTTAACATCTTGACATTGGTCTTAGTAATAGCTATTCCTTCCTCTATGTTAATATCGGGGAGTGTTACTAAGATGACAATTAGTTAACATCTTGATATTAACTGTAGTAGGATTCATCTTCTTTAATATTCTTCCTTGAATATTAATTAATTCCTATTCATATTTCATATTAATATTTTAAACATTACTTAAAGGATCAACTAGTTTTGTTTCACATATTAATTATTACTAGAAATGATCAACGAACCGATGGTTAATCGTTGATAGTTTCACAAGTAAGTAACTTCGGTTTATTAATGCACGGTCGTGGTTAATAAACTTAAGAGGGATTAATTTTGTTGGTTAAACCGAAACCGTTGTGTTGAGGTTATCAATCTCAATTGATTTCATCAAGGAATTAAAAGATTAAATGCTACTATCAAGTCGGTATATGACGTTGTTCTATACTTGACTAATAGTAAGGGTTATTAATGAACGGTCGTTGTTAATAACTATCCTCGATGAATTGGATATACTCCTCGATTGAGTATTCGAGAGGAGATAAGTTATAGATATAACAATGATCGACTAAAATATATCAACAAGTGTAAAGTAGCAATACCAAGTCCCTTTTATCTTTGAATTAAACTACATAACTCGTTCATCTTCGTGTTCAATTTTAATCAAATCACTCGATCAAAACCCCCTCTTTATTTACTAGTTACATAAAAAGAAGAGTTATTCCTTTCCCTGTGGATACGAACTCTACTGCGCTATACTACGTATTAGTGCTAGTATTGAATTTACTTTGAGTGCACACACGACAAAGTAGGTAAGAAGAAGAATAAGCCGTTCTTATTATCCTATGAGTATCGCATACATCGTTAATATAGCAGCAGGGCTTACCTCAAAACGGCTAACCCTAAACCAAAACAGGTAAGAAGTCTAAATGGAATTAACTACCAAAATTACAATGATTTGGGCTTTAAAAATAAGATATCCAAAAGTAAAGGTAGATATGGATACAAGGTCCCTCTCTCAACACTATTAGTTGATGATTTATTCTCATGGCATATATAAACTGTGGGAGATTTATTCTCAACACTATTAGTTTAGAAAATGAATAGGGAGATATATCTTTTTATGGATTTTACAACAAACTTGGCATTACCATATTGTTCACTTGTCCCCACACATAATCTTAGTGGTAAGGTTGAGCATATGATTTGTGTTTGTCTTGATGCACTGCCACGTGACTAGCACTCATTTGGCACAGGTCGACACAAAATAAATCACCATAACAATCTTTTTAGACATAAACTATGTATGTATGGGTAGGCATGACAATGGGTCGGGGCGGGGCGGGGCGGGTACTGCAAGACCCAGACCCGCACCGTGACTTGGAGGGGCGGGTCCGCCCCGCCCCGTGACCTAATTAGCTAGTATGTATTTTTATTTGTGAGAAGTTGTTACTAATTGAATCTACATAAAGTTTATCTCTAAATAATAATTAAAAATTAATATATTAAATCAAATTCATGATACGCTAAATATTTCAAAAATTAAGGAAAAATTACTCAGACTTGAATAATTAATCTATTTAATTATATTATTCATTGAATATATGTATTAAAATGTTATATATAAAGAAGACATTGATAATCCATTGTTCATTTCATTCTAATATATATTAATATATTATAAGATCAAAGCATTTATGATTTATTGTATACACACATATGTATGTTGAAGTATATTTGTAGTATAATTTAAGAAAAAGTATGTATACTTATATATTGAGCGGGTCGGGGCGGCACGGGTTAATTCTAATACCCGGACCCGCCCCATTGTATAGGCGGGGCGGGGCGGACCCGCCCCATTTGCAAGACGGGGCGGACCCGCACCAAATGTCTCGGGCCAGGGTGGGTCATTGCGGGTCGGGTTTTTTTTACATCCCTATGTATGGGTTTGTTATTCAAGGTGTCCATTCTTTCTGACTACAAGCACTTCCCATTCCTAAGGCGATGCTAGATAGAGTGACTTCTATCTGTCACATCTTCCTTTAAGGATGAGCCAAAGATTGGATATAAATAATTATAAGAAAAATATTTGATTAATAAAAAAAGGTTAATCATATTTTTGAGAAAAGGGAAGTAAGTCACTTTTTGATATTTCACAAAGTTTGAGGTAATATTTGTGTGATTTTTCCATATATCATTAATTAGTTAAATTTGAATATTGTTGTCAAAAATGAATTAATGGAAATACCCTTAGTGGAAATAAAACTGTATAAACAATAAATGTGTATTAAATACCTTGAATAATAATAATAATAATAATAATAATAATAATAATAATAATAATAATAATAATAATACCCTAAAAGATCAATCTTAATTAGTAACCAAATAAGCTAGTGTCAAGATATATTCACCAACCAGAGTTGAGAGTGACGTCAAGTCAGAGGCGGGTGAGTAAGTGTCTTGTAAGTGGAGCGCAGATCGAAGATAAGAAGGAATAAAATGAAGAAGAAAACGATGCGATCGATCAAACAATAAGTATGAAGAACGCTCTCAAACACACAACATGTACCCCTAATTACCCCTCCCAAAATGTCACTGATCTCTATCAAATGCCTCTTCTTCAACACCTGTATATCTTTCCTCTTCCCACCCTCTCTTCATTTTCGACTCCCTATGGCCTACCCCACCCCATCCTACTTAGTAATATAAATCCCTCCATTTCTTCATCGAATTTCAATCAGTCTCTTGATGGAAATATAATCATTCTTTCTTTCTTTAAATTAATTAGGAAATAAAACTATATAAACAATAAATGTGTATTAAATACCTTGAACACGCAACATGTGCTCCCGCTATCGCTCTCCATATGTCATCGATCTCTATCAATAGCCTTTTGTTCGACACATATCTTTCCCCACCCCCACTCAACTGCAATAAGTATTATATATATACCTGCATTTCTCCATCCCATATCGGTCTCTTAATGCAAATATATATTATATCAATATCATCCATCCTTTCTTAAATGATTTAAAGAAAACGAGTACCATAATTTACCTTTTTATGGATCGTACACCAAACGTGAGATTACCATGTAGTTCACTCGTCCCCGATAAGCATAGTGGTAAGGCTTAGCATATGATTTGTATATGTCTCGATGCATTGTAACTCACATACACTATAAACACTCACGGGACTAGCACGTATTTAGCACGAATTGGGATGAACAAATTCATCATAATTTTTCAGCAGTGGCTTTTCAAGCAACAATTTCTGATCGCGGTTAGGCTTGTGTGAGCTTGGGTTATGGGGTAGAGATTGGATATAAATCACAATAAGAAAACAAATGAAAATTGAACACTAGTTTGTATTTCAAAAAAGTTAAAGGTAATGCGTGTGTCATTTTTCCATATATGATTAGTCAAAATTTAGTACTGTTGGCAAAAAAGAAAATATGGAAAACTCCTCTTGGGTGAAATAAAAACCATTTAAACAATAAGTGTGTATTTAATACCTTCGACAAAAATAATAATATCCTAAAATATCAACATTATTTAGTAGCCAAATAAGCTAGTGTCACCATATATACACCAATCGGAGTTGAGAGTGAGATCAAGTAATGGGGTGGAGGAGTAGGAGTCCAGTCAGTGGAGCGGCAACTGAAGATAAGCACGAATAAAATGATCAAGAAAAACACTATGGCTGATCAAAAAGTAAGCGTGAAACTCGCATTGGAATATGCAAAAGGTACCTCGATGTTCGTTTTCAAATGTCATCAACCTTCCTCAACACCTATCTATCCATCCTCTACCGGCCTTCTCTTCATTTTCTACTCCATATCCCACTGCCAACACCCCACCCTACTTAGTATTATATATACCTGTATAACTCCATTGCCTTTCAATCCCATCCATCTTTAAATTAATTATACTACATAATAACCATGGATGGTGTTAACCCTTTCTCGACCGACACTAGTGGTTCTTCTAATAACAAGAGTAGTACTGAAGAGATCTTGGCCAGATATAGGCCTATCTTCCCCAAGCCTGAGGTTACACCTCTCGCCGGAGTTGACGCCGGTGAAGGTTCTAGTTCCGCCAATGTCTTGTCGGAGAGCATCATGAAGTCGCCTTACCACCGGAATGTTTGGCCTCATTTGAAGGCTAGACAGACACGATCTCGGAAGACATCGGGCCCCTCCGCCTTTTCTCTCCCTATTCCCCTTAAGAAGGTTACTTCGCCCATTGGTACTTTTCCTCCTCCACTTCCTTATAGTTACCATGTCGGGTTATTTGATCGAACCCCGGCCCACTTGAATATTTCTCCATGCAGGTCGGGTATTTCGATGCAAGCCTCGATGGGGACTTCCGGAATAAATTTGAACCGGGGAGAAGCTCGGGTTCCTGTTGAAATTGATTTCATGCCAAAGTTGTTGGGCCACTGCTGGTCGGAAAGAAAACCCTACGTGATCACCCCAAAGCCGGTTTGCCCTGTCCGATCCACCATTTTCGTTGGCTGCATGGACATGGTAGATGAGGAGAGCTCAGACACATTGGAGGTGGTGATACTGAAGAGTGCAGAGGAGGTGGAGAAGGATGCGGAGGCGGAGCATCATCCGGTGGTCGTCTCTGACATGAACAACAAAGTGAGGCTGGCCAATTCCGCCTACAAGAAGATGGTCGGGCAGCCGGAATGCAGCTGGTTGGATGGCTTGCCGCCGTTTTGTAACCCGTGCAAGAGGATCGGCGGGGAGGTGGTGCTCCGGTTCTTGGATCCCGACACCTACAGGGGTAGCGGGGCGGTCGCTTTATCGAACAGTTTCAGTTGCAGGGTGATAATCGAATGGGAGGGGAAAAACAAGAAGAAGAGTGTGAGAGCTTCTTGTGATGCTATCAAGTTAGCTTGCCAATCAAAGGACTACCTCTTTCAATGGAGATTTTATATGATCACAAAGAATAAAGTTCCTCTCAATCTGCCTCCTTCCATAGCTTCAAATAAATTAAGTTAAACTGTCTAAAGGAGATAGTTTTGTCTAAATCGCAAACCTCTATCCTAACCATTATATAATTTAATGATTAGTATTATATACTCCGTATATTATTACTTTTATTATATAAATTATTATTGTTATATGTAGACAATAAATATATGGTATATTTTGGGGGTTTCGTAGATGTTATTTGTATCATTTGTATGTGCATCTGTATTAGATAATACTAACCTTTATTTTAAAGTAAATACTCATATTGTGTGAACTTCTATGGGACATTCAATTCTGGTAATAACATAATTTAGATGTATATATACCTCTAAAATCTAATGGCTTTAGAACCCCGTCATTTGTTTTAAAAGCATTTTTTATGTCTAAAGTCAAAAAAAATTATATATCGCACTCAAAGGATTATATCTCTCATTAGCATTTAATCAGTTAATCCCTCTCCATCTAATATTTTCTCTCAAGCCAATTAGCAGGTTCAGTTTGGTTGTTGTTTATTTTATGGTTCTTTGTTGCCATTCACTTTTAGTAAACTGAAAAAATAAAAAGTAAACATAAAAACAGAATGAAAGTTTTGGCAAAAAATTAGGTCGATTCAATAGATCACGGCAAGCATGTCAATTCAAGAGACATAGATTTAAAAGTTCCATAGCAAGATAACAAAGGTAGGATAATAAGTGAAAAGTGATAGATTAGCAACATACGTATATTATTAGAGCAAAGAAAGAAGAAGAATAAATCGTTCTTATTGTCACGTGAGTAGTCTAATATAGTCGCGGGGTTACCTCAAAACGGCTAACCCTAAACCAAAATAGGTAAGAAGTCTAAATGGAATCAACTACCAAAATTACAATGATTTGGGCTTTAAAAATAAAATATCTGAAAATATATCCCAATACCCCCCCTCCCCCCAAGTTGGCGCATGGGGATCAAGAATGCCCAACTTGCTCAATAATGCGTGAAATTGAACTTTACCGAGAGCTTTGGTAAAAATATCAGCTAACTGAATGGTAATAGGAACATAATTGGGGGCAATGAGATTTTCTTTGATAGCATCACGAATAAAATGGCAGTCGACTTCAATATGCTTAGTGCGTTCATGAAAAACTGGGTTATTAGCAATATGTTGTGCAGATTGACTATCACAGTAAAGAGGAATAGCCTGAGGATGATGAATACCCACACTTAAAAGAAGAGCTTTTAGCCACTAAAGTTCACACGTTGCGGCCGCCATGGAGCGGTATTCAGCTTCAGCGGAAGATCGGGACACAGTGGACTGTTTTCTAGATTTCCATGAGACATGTGAATGACCCAAAAACACCAGCCAGTCAGAGAGAGACCGCCATGTAAGAAAGGTAGGCTGCCCAATCTAAATCACACCATCCGGTAAGGGTAAGGTCAGTATCAGCACATAGTAAAATACCCTGACTCGGAGAGCCCTTTAAATAGCGAACAACCCGAAGAATTGCCGTCCAGTGTTCAGCTCGAGGTTGTTGCATGAATTGGGATAAAATGTGAAAAGAGTATGTAATATCCGGTCGTGTAACCGCCAAATAAATAAGTCGACCGATAAGGCGACGATATTGTTTAGGGTCCGGGTGAAACGAGCCAGAAGCACTACCAATATTGTGATTTTGTTCTATGGGAAAAGAGGCCGGTTTGGCACCCAGAAGACCAGTTTCAGTAATAATGTCGAGTGCATATTTGCGCTTGTTAAGAAAAATACCAGAAAAACTTCGAGCTACCTCAATGCCAAGAAAATATTTAAGAGTACCCAAATCCTTCATATGAAAGCAGGCATTAAGATAGGATTTAAAGCTAGGAATGACCTTGGCAATATTCCCAGAAATTAAAAGATCATCCACATAAACCAGCACATTGAGCTGGATTTCACCATGAGCGACAGTAAATAAAGAATAATCAGCATAAGATTGAAGAAAACCATGGCCTTTGAGAGCGGTGACTAGTTTTGCAAACCAACACCTAGGAGCTTGCTTAAGCCCATAGAGGGATTTGTGAAGGTGACATACCAACGATGAATCCGCAGTGGTATAGCCGGGAGGAATCGTCATATATACTTCTTTCTCGAGATCATCATGCAAGAACGCATTGTGAACATCCATCTAATGAAGTTCCCAATTTTTACAAGCTGCAATGGCGAGGAATGCTCATACCGTCACCATTTTAGCAACAGGAGCAAATGTCTCTGTATAATCTAGTCCGTCCACTTGTCGATTGCCAAAAATAACCAAACGTGCCTTAAGGCGCTCGATAGTACCATCAGACTTATGTTTAACCTTATAAACCCATCGGCAACCTAAGGCACGTTTTCCAGACGACAATGGAACAAGACTCCTAGTGGAATTATTTTCAAGAGCTTGAATCTCTGCACGCATTGCTTGGCACCACCCATCGTGTTTGACCGCATCAGCAAAAGAATGCGGTTCCGTACCAGAGTTAAGAGCTGACAGGTAAGCCAAATGTTTTGGAGAAAATTTATCACAAACAACATAATGAGTTATAGGGAATGGCGTACATGAAGAAGATGATGAAACAGGAGGAGCGAGGAATGGACTGTTTTGCACAATAGTATGTGTGACATAATCACGGAGACGGACAAATGGCATCCGTGGACGACGTCCCCGCCGAACTGTTTCTGGCCGTTCAGTAGATGCATGAGAATCCGAATGAAACTCCTGAGTAGTGTGGGAATCCGCAGCAGGAGTTGAGGATGGCACGTGCATGGAGGCATCACCATCGTACCTAGAGACCGCCATAGGATACCCATGCAGAGCTAAGTCATCATAATTCTAGACAAATATGTCGGAGGGCTGATCCGTATGATCCAAGGTCTCTAACGGTTTAGCAAGAGGGAATATATTCTCAAAAAATTTGACATCGCGGGAAACAAAATATTCCCCATTTTCAATTTCGTAAACAGTCCAACCTTTCTTGCCAAACAGATAGCAAAAAAATATGCATTTTCTACTCTGATTAGCAAATTTGTCCCCTTTAGAATTCAAATTGAACGCATAGCACAGACAACCAAACACACAGAGATTTATAACAAGGAGCAACATCGAATAAAATCTCATAGGGAGTTTTATAATCAAGGATAGCCAAGGGAGTGCGGTTAATAAGATGTGATGTTGTAAGAACACATTCCGCCCAAAATTTATTTGGCAAGTGGCCCTGAAATCGCAAAGCTCGTGCTACATTTAATATATGTCAGTGTTCACGTTCAACCCACCCGTTTTGTTGTGGCGTGCAAACACAAGATGTATGGAAGATTATACCACTACTTCTAAAGAAATCTTTCAGACAATTAAATTCTGTACCATTGTCACTTCGTACAGTAATAAGCTTTTTAGAAAATTGACGGTCAGTCATAGCCATAAAAGAAAGGAACATTTTTAACACCTCCTTTTTATCAACAAGCAAGTAAATCCAAACAGCACGAGAGTAATCATCCACAATAGTTAAAATATGTCTAGCACCACACGAAGAAGGGGTATTGTAAAGACCCCACAAATCACAATGCACTAATTCAAACACATCACGAGTTTTATTCTGACTAGTAGGAAAAGAGTCTTTTGTTCGCTTTGCCTTAAAACAAACATCACAAGGGAAATTGTCCGCAACCTTTAAACCACTTACAGGGACTAAGTGCTCAACTACTTTCGGGGAAGGATGCCTCAACCTTTGATATCACAATTGAACTTCAGATTCCTTTGATTCTCTCACTGCCAAAATCTGCGTTGCGGGTTCCTCTCGAAGGTAGTACAGTCCATTCTGCCGCTCACCCGTTCCAATCAGCTTCTTCGAGTCACGGTTCTATATAACACACAAGTTACTAGTGAATTGAACAAAACAATTGAGTTGATCACTTAGTTGAGAAACAGAGACAAAATTGCACTTTGATGCCAGAACGTATAAGACATTATTTAAATAATTATTATCAAATAATTCTACACTTCCTTCTTGCGTAGCCACAAAAGTTTGTCGATCAGGTAAACCAACCAAACAAGGTTCAATAGACCTAATTTGACACAAAATAGTCAAATTTTCACACACATGATTTGTGGCCCCTGTATCGATAATCCAAGCATTATGATCGAATTTACCTGCCATGCAGTCATTAGAAGCGGTAGGATTACCAAAAAGAGTCATCAAGGTTTTCCATTGCTCGGGCGTGAATCCGGGCAGTGGCGTGGAGTGGTTGTTACTTCCCTCACCAACCGGCGAAGCCTTGGTCACGGCTGCCAAATCAGCAACTGTTGCATGCGCTTTAACAGGAGGTTTTCCACGCCCCATTCCGGAGTTCTGTGATTTTCCACGCCCCCCTCATTTGATACCCGGTTTCGGTCTGTCTCCCCACCAGTCCGGGTAACCATTAAGTTCAAAGCAATTCACAATTTCATGACCCGAGTATTTTCAATATGTGCAAATCAACCTGGATTTATCTGTGTTTGCCCCACGTCCAGCCCCCTTTCCATCCGCCCGCACGGAAAAACCCAGAATATCAGGGCGCTCTTCATGAGCTTGGGCAAAACCGCGCACACGCTCTTCTTGCATGGCCTGTTGATAGGTTCGGTTCAAACTAGACAGGGGTTTTTGAGTCAAAAGTTGTGAACATGTAGGGCCGAAGAAATCGGTGTACAATCCCATCAAAAATTGGTGGAATCGCTCTGATTCTCTTCGTTTTACATGTTGACCCGTCACATCACATGTACATTTACCACGCGTACACGCAATGAGCGGTTCATAGTTGTTCAAATCATCCCACAAACTCTGTAGTTTAGCAAAATACGCCCCCACTGCCATGCCTTTGGTTTGCACACATCTTCCCAAATCAGTTTTGGTTTGATGTATGTGCGGTCCGTCTGTAGAAGCAAAGCGTTCCTCCAGTTCTTGCCAGAGCTTGGCAACATTTTCATAGCAAGCCAAAGTGGATTTGACATCGGCGTTAATAACATTCAACGGCCACAACACAATCATCGAGTGTAGCGTAAGCCTATCATTCCCGGTGCACGGTGGTGTCAGTTTTGTAATAGTTCCGTCAACAAACACAAATTTATGCCTTGCTCGTAAAGCCAAGCGGACGGCGCTGGACCAATCATCATAGTTGTTGCCGGTAAAACGAACCGGAGTAATGAACTCACCGGGTCAGTCTTGAGGACCCAAGAAATACGGCGAAGTGTGATCGATCTTCGTCGTGGTATCGCCGGACGTTGCACTGTCTTCATCGTTCGCCATGCTTCCAGGATCGGGCTTATGAAAGCTCTGTGAGTATCACATACACCATTAATATAGCCACATGGCTTGCCTCAAAATGGCTAACCCTAAACCAATATAGGTAAGAAGTCTAAATGGAATCAACTTCCAAAATTACAATGAGGCTAAAATCCAGTTATAATAACTGGATTTTACTTGAATCCATCTTATTCTCTATTAACGGAAAAATGTAAAAAAAAAAATAAAGTAAAAGCTGTGTGGTTCAAGTTTGTGCGGACGAGAGAAAATTATCTGGAATCACAAATTCTTTACTAAAAAGGAAAAATGACAAAGTTAGTGGGACAACCAAAAAAGAAAGTTGACAAAGTTTTAAGGAACGAAGGAGTACATACTTAACATCGAAGTGTGAATTTTTTCATTTCATAATTTTCCAGGAAAACAATAAAAGACAAACATTTCTTATAATAATTTAATTAATGTTTTACTAAACTGATGATGTACAAAAATATTAAGTGTACTTTATTAACGGTGTTCGAATGTAAGTAAAAACTATATTAACCAAATTATACACTCTTTAATTTCATATGAACCGAGTCTATAATAAAGTTTTGTCGAAGTAGAAAGATGCCGATAGCCTAATAGAATTAAAAAGGGATCCAAAGGTTCTTTGTAAAATACCTATATGTAGACAGTAGAGGAACAGAATAGAACAGGTTGGCCTAGGTCTAGATATAAGGGCTGCCGCGCCATAGGACAAAGGCATTTGGTCCAAGTCCAATGCCCCTAAAATTAAACAGGAAAACGGAGTCTATGACTAATTCAATCAAGCAATAAGGGAGCCAAATGATTCCAGTCGGCTGGTGAGTGTTTTTTTCTGTGTTTGTACATATTTAATATTGCAACGTACAAGTTGTGTTATGTTCCCCCAAGTGTCCGACATTTAGCTAGCAATATATATTGCGACTATCTTAGCTAGCTGGATTGTATTATACCTATACTCCAATACTCCATGTCATATACTCCGTATATTCCCAAAATCCACAATATGATAATTTGAGTTCTTTTAAAAAATTGCTCTAAGAAAGAATAACACATGGGAGAAATGGGGAAGTGCGAGTAAAATTTATGTTTTACTCAAATAAGATGTACTATCGTATTTCATCAATTCATTCATCCTAAAAGAAGAATAAAAGTCATTAGTGCTTCTTTTCTTTGGTGATAATATATAAGTCGCTTTTGAAGAAAATATTAGGGTGAATGGGTACCGGATCATACTTATAGGACACTTGTTGTTTTCAACATTTTTATCACAAGATTTACCCATTTTTATCAAATAATTTCCTTTTCCTACAATATTTTTAAACTCCTTGCAATTTATTGAAATTTAGTATGTTTTTTAATCTGTCCCCAAACCAGACTATACCAGAACAGACCAAACCAGACTTGAATAGTTATAAAAATACAATGAAATCGGACCAGATCAGATCATACTAGACCAGCAAATTATAGTCCAAGTAAAAACATATTTGTTATCTATCGACTTCCCATAAAACTTTGGTAAATTGACTTTTCTTGAATTTGTCAATGATATTTAACTTTGGATGATAATTTCATATAATATTTAAATTTTATATAACTTCTTATATAATGTTGATCAAACCTGACCATCATTAATCAACAAATTAGTTAAAATGATCATGTTTGGTGGGATGGGAAGAACGACTTGAATATGTAGAAGTTTCGTATTTTAGGCTACTCGATCTGATAAAGAACATCATATATATCATATCATTACTTTAATTATACTTTGTAAGATAAATTAACTGTTATGTACATATAGATAAACGTTGAGGATAGAGAGGACAAAGTGGATTTGATTATGCAAGAATAATCAAGATAACAAGATACACACATTATCCATATTTCCAAAAAAAGAAAGACACATCCATGTGAAGCTTTATTTTGATAATCTCTTCACCTGGCATGTTTTGCTCACTTGATGATTTCCCAATAATAACATGTCTTCTTGTATGTGTATATATAGAGCAAGTCAATGCCTAGCTACTCCATCCATCCATCATATATACATCAAACCACTAGCTACCTACATACTATAAGTGCTTATTAGCTTGGGAATATATACTTAGCTTATTCGAGAAATATATCATCATATCTTTATTTGTCTTAAAGTACTACACAAGATAAAATGGGGATCATGAAACTAGTCGGGATATCTGAGGCAAAGAAGAAGCTTGGAAGAACGATAAACCCGAGGGGAAGGAACAACAACGAGAGTAGCGACGAAGCGGTGGTTCCGAGGGGGCACTTCGCCGTGTACGTCGGAGAAGCACGGCGGCGGTTCGTGGTTCCGATCGAGTATTTGGCGCACGCGCTGTTCCAAGATCTGTTGAGTTGGGCGGAGCAAGAGTTTGGGTATGAGCATCCCACCGGCGGGCTGACAATCCCATGCACTGAGGAATACTTTTTAAGCCTCATTTCCATTCTCAGCTCTCACCAATGATCATAACACATTCATGCATGCATAATTGCTTATACGTCCAGGGCAATATAGGAATTCATATTATTGATCTTGATCAATTTTTTTTTACCATGCATGGGTTATGGTAAAATATGGATTTAGTACTAAGGTACTGCATTATTAATTATTAATATATCGCCAAGATTATTTGGAAGAGCTGTACTATACTTATAATGTGACACATGAAGTTTCCGTATACATTGAAAATGAAAGTCGATTGACTTTTAATTTAATTGACTCGAACTTGACAACTTTGTCATATTTTTTTTTTCTTAATTACATTTGGATATTATTTTAACCAGAGGGATAAATTAAAACACTTATGGATGTATGATGTATCCCTGTGTAGGTAAGAATTTACGCATGTTTGGTGATGACGCAAATGCTGACTTTACTAATTTTATCACATACTTTCTTCGTTCTATTTTAATTGCAATAGTCAACTTTTCACGTTTGCCAACGCAGAAGTTTGGTTGTTAATATCTTTCATTCATTATTAGTAAAAAAATCAAAAAAATCAGATTTTGAA
Source organism: Cuscuta epithymum (assembly GCA_945859915.1). NCBI lineage: Eukaryota > Viridiplantae > Streptophyta > Magnoliopsida > Solanales > Convolvulaceae > Cuscuta > Cuscuta epithymum. Next base: position 5,221,801 of record CAMAPF010000938.1, read on the forward strand.
AATTTATTATGAGGGGAATTTAAAAATATTTTTTAAAAATTTAATTCATAATATATTAATAAATAATTGTAGTCAAAGAAGAATCTGTGAATAGTGAACTAAAAGAGAACGGAGGTAGTACGTATTACTGTGTAGTTAACTAAGGCGTGTGCAATCATGAATAATTCATATTTATACACATTTGTAGGGGTGGGATCGGTCCGGTCTGGGTCGGGTTTTTGCTAAACCCGGAAATTACCCGAAAGGTCTCGGGTTATCAAAACCAGGGACCAGAACAAAGCCCATTATATTCGGTCCGAGTTGGGTTTTTATTAGCCCGGGTTCGGTCAGGGTTCGGGTTGGGCCAGTTAAAGCCCAAACGTGAAATATCTCATTGTTCTTTTATATTTTAACACCTTTTTTCAAATATAATTAATAAAAAATACAAACCGCAAATAACAACTCAAATATTAGTCTCCAAAATCACCAACAATTCAAATCCAAAGAAGATAATTATCTTAATATTTTATTTAACATGGATATAAATAAATAATATAGGTTTCTCAAAAATATTACGAAATAAAATTTATAGATTAAAATGTGACTAGAGTTGCTATAAATATATTTTCAATCATGGTCATTACGCTAAACAAAATTGAACATATTTGTAGTCACTAAAATTTACTAAATCATTTTTATCCACCGTGATTACAATCGTATATTAGGTAATATTTATGAATTTATATTCATATATTATATTAATTTTATATTAAAACTAATTGTTTCGGGTTTTTATTGGTCCGAGCCGGGTTATAGATTTTAAGGCCCCTTAATGAGCCCAGGATTTCAAGTTCGGTCCGTTTTTGTTTATTCGGACCGGTTAAAAAGAAAAAACATGGACCGGGTTCATAATTTGGATCGATCCAGGGTCGGTTTCTGGATTTCGGTTCAGTTTTTTCCACCCCTACACATTTGGCAAAAATAGCTAGCCCCTACTGATAAAGTTTCCATGAATAATTCTAACTCATTAGCATCTTTACAAAAATGAACCAGGCTGAAAGCACTACTAGACTATTACTAGGGGACTTTAAATGAGTGTCACACATAGTTTTTCACTTCATAGTCCGATCCCTCTATATCCCATTAAACTTGGGTATACTGAATTTTCGTGATCAATGATGTTCAATTTTAATTAGTGATACCTTTTAATATGAAATTATTCAAATATGAATATTATACAAAAATATTTTTTGTTAAAAGCACTTTTATAAAAGTAAAAGTTTTAAGTTTCACACAGATTTAATTATTAAAATCATTGACCAAAGTTTATTCTCATCAACAAGACAAGCCAAATTGGCGAAGCCTTATGTAAGTCAAAGTATGTCAGAAATTGTGACATTTAATACGACTCACAAAAAATGTGTCAAGAAATGATGATATTGATGTGTTGTCAAACAGTATCATACATTTGTAACATTAATTTGTTGTAATATAGTATCATACATTTGTAACAATAGGTTTCAAAACATGTACAAACATGCATGTCATACAAATTAATGATACATTACTATCATTAATTAAACTTCATATAATATACACTTGAATTTGTTAATATTCATTTAATAGGTTTTTTGTGGTTTTTCTTAATCATGTTTTTTTTGTGGTTTACAAGTTTTAATTGTATTTTGTATTAGCTTATACTTTTTGTAAAACGTATAGCTTATATAAAACGGTCCTTTTGTTGAAGATCAAGCCACATGAAAATCGGAGGCCCTTAAAGCTGAATTCTTTATTCAAGAAGATTTGAAGATTCGAAGAACGGATCCGAAGAACGTTCAAAATTTGGAGGATTAGAGATTTAATTTTAAATTAAATTCTTTAATCATATTACTTCAAATTGCAAGTGAAAAATCAGAGAATTCATATTTAGAGATTGTACCCAATATTCTCATATATTATTATTTGCGATCAATTTTAAGTAAATATTTAAAATTTGTTTGACAGTTATCACATTCTCTGTGGTAGAAAATTCAGTTGAACTGTAAGTGATAGATTCACATTTGGGGAACTTTACTACCCTTGTGCAATTCCACCACTGACTAATACTTGGATGTTCTTCGATCACATGAGGCTTCTTCAATTGTTCTTGATTGGTTGGGCTGCCAAATCTATTTATTCTCAAGTGATGTTGCATACCATAAGGAATTCAATGATTAATTAGACAAATAGACGGGTAATTAAATTGAAATGTTGTTTAGTAAATAGATCAATGATGAAATTGAAGGGGAGGCAACAACCACATAATAAAAGAAAACATTTGCCATCCTTTCCATCGCCGAAGACTTGTTCACAAAATGGAAGCCCCGGCCCAAATGTTCGGTTCTATTGTTTTGGCTGATGTTTCGGTATTGGTTTGATTCACTTCTGTACGAGACAAATTTCATAGTTAGTGGGTACATCCAAATTAAAGGCTAGGGGAGTATTGGCAAATGGCGCAAATATCTCCAATATTGATTCATAATTTATCTTCTTTTCTCATTGGAATAATTAAAAGTTATTATAAATGTTAATGTAATATCGTATAATGAATATGAAGACCGTAATTATTTAACAATGCGTTGTCAATGATCTGAAAAGCAAATTAAATTAAATTACTCCATAATATATTAGGTAGGATATCAATATATCATGGAATACGTTGCGGCGTTGCCTACCAAAAGAATACAAATAAGTTGATATTAAAATGAAACAATGAAATAAAATAATAATATATTTTATATGCACAAGGAACAAAAATAGATACTACGTATAACATAATACTCCCTCCGTCCCGCTATTAACTTCATGGTTTCCTTTTTGGGCCGTCCCAAAATCATCTTCTCATTTCCCTAAATGGAAAGTTGTCCTACATCAAAACAGTGTCAAACAGTATCAAACAGTGTCTAAACAGCGCCAAACAGTGCCTAATTAAACAGTAAAATCAAATTTATTTCCTAAATATGTGTAGTTCAAAATAGGAAGTTAATAGCGGGATATGAGTAGTAAATGAAATTGGAGAAGAATAATTTAAAAAAAAATATACTATCGTATAAGTTATAAGAAGAGCGGGTGCCGATTCTGAAAAACACAACATGAGGGTCCGATGGAGGTGGCCAATATGTACATGTGAAGAACACTAGCATGCTTGTAGTTAATGCCTACTGCTCTTTATGCTCTTTTCCTACACAACCACTTAATTAGCTAGCTTACATATGTGTGGATTATTAATGATGGTTTTCACATCGATTTAGATTGGAAGGCCGAGGGACGATGCTATTACGGAAGAACCATAGCCTTTTAGCAAAACGTGCGACGGATTTGAACATTTGACACGATACCAATTTAGCACCACACCATTTTTCGACATCTATTTAAGTCCTCGTGTACATGAACAAATACTTGCACCGTATATGGAAAAGCCAAATATGAATCTCTTTCTACAATATCTCTATTAGTAAAGAAATTGCTCAAAACAGATCTAATGGCTTGTTTGGTGATTATGGTTTTCAGTTTATTAGCCATTTGTATATGAAATGTATAAGCTTTGATTCCGTGCGCTAGATTAATACTCAAAATAAGTAATGTTAGAGTTACTTTTATTGTTGAATTAACTACATTTATTGCAGTGGATCATTTTAACTATTTCTTAATTGTTATGTTTCTTAATCAAATTATAAATTAAATATAACTTTTCATAATTTAGTAGTTCAGTCAATTCAACAGTTTAAGCAAGAATTTTGATGAAAACGGTTAACAACACAAGAGGGGGGAGAATTGTGTGTGTGTGGAATCGTGACAGTTTTTCGCCAAGTTCTAGTGTGGGATAAGGAGAAATGCAAAATAGTAAAGTATTCAAGGATTTAACGACGAAAAACCCCTTGGCTCAAAGGGATTAAAAAACCTCGACCTCCCTCGGAGGAATTTTAAACAACTTCACTAACAAGCCTTTGAAAGATTACAAGGTAAACTTTCCTAGTCTACCCTTGAGCCACCCAACTCTATCTCCTCTAGGAAGAGTTATGCATCTCTACCTAGCGGGTAGACAGTTTCTCAGCTTTACAACAAAGCTCCTCACAACACACTTATCCCCAACCCAAGGAAGCTATGCTTAGCTAGTCCTTAATAACCAGGGTCGGTCCTGGTAATTTATAGGCCCGGGACAAAAGAGAAAAAATAGGCCCCTAATTATATACTACGTATTTTGTAAGAATGTATTACAAAAGTTTCATTGTTAAAAATAAAATTTGTTGCACAATTAAACGTTTTTGCCCATAGAACTATTCGATATCATGGGTCATACAAAATAATTTCTTTAGGCATTCTCAGAAGCAAAATTAACAATAATATTATCAAAATAATTTTTATCAATTGAGGAAGGTAGAAAGTCATCGAATCCCATTTCACGTGTATCTCTGCCGTTGTGGCTCAGTCTACGGAAATGAGGGTTGAGAAATATCTTTTACGAAGTATTAGAGTATAGAGAAATGATGTGGTGAGGTGCGCCTGATCAAATGTACCGTACATATACAAGCCCAATTGAGAGAATTCTGGGTCAAATTTTTTGATGAACTTTGTGAGGATGTTCTTCATGAAGAGTAGACTATATTCATGAAATTTCAGCTTAAAATTCATTCGGGAAGTCTTTTAAATAAATTACTAAAAATCATTGCGTTGTATATATATAAAAAGCACAGTGTTTTTCAATAATTTATTTAACAGACTTCCCGATTTAATTTTAAAATGAAAATTTGTAGACACAATGTACACTTAATGAAATACACATTCACCAAATTTCATCAAAAAAATACCCCCTAGAAGCACCTCAAATGGGCTTGTCCGTACAGAACTCCATGTCAGGCACGCAAGTGAACGGGACTCAATATGTATATATACTACCACTAAATAATCCATGGGCCCCTCTTCCAGGTGGGCCCTGGGCAGCAGCCCATGCTGACCCTATGACAGGACCGGCCCTGTTAATAACCCAATTACAATGTAGGAGGAAAAATAAAACTATATCTAGAACTCCGTGGGCAGGTTCAGATGGCTTGAACTTTGAATATTCTCGTGTATATCACTTTTATCTTTCTCTCGTCAAGCGCACACCTTTTCTTCCTTGCTGGTCGAATATATATAGCCTCCTTAAGATTTATCCGTTGGGGCTTTCCTTGTATAAATGATTCTTATCTTGTTGTATTGCTTTCCATCTTGAGAGCTAGCTAAATGACTTCACGTGCATAAAGGTTATTTGTTCAAGAATAATTATCCCCAAGAGATTTTATTCTCTTAACATATTTATCCAAGCAACGGATCATTCAAGGAAATCAACATCTCATTTAAAATGATTGTTTTAAAACTTCAAACAAGGATGGTTTTTCAAATTGTATGGAAAGCAAATATTATGCCAAGTATACGGTCACCTTTCCATAAAGCAGGATATTAATACTAGCAATAATATTCATTCAATATTTTTAGTAAGAAAGCCTTTTCTGTCCTTTTAACATGTTCGAATGAGCTTCGGTCAATCCATTTCAAATGCATCATTAATATTAAAGATACTTTCCAAAATGTTATATCACTTATATGTCTAATAATGCAACCACGTATGGAAAGATATCACACGAAAGACATAACCATGCAAGCACACATTACAATCCATATAGACCTAAGTATAGTTCGTATAGTAGTTCTAACCAATGTCCACCTGCATGGTTAGTTAGCAATTAATATGCAAGTGTTTCACGTGAATCATAGACCAGTTTTAATTTGTCCTTCGTTCCAGCATGGTTAGTCATCAACAAAACTACGTATTCAACAAATTTCATTAATTTCAACAGATTCAACTCATTTGAATGCTATCAAACGGGCTCTAAATATGAGACCAAGAATTACATAATAACAATTATATTGTACGAATAGAACTCAATGAGATATATACAATGATTCTTCATTTTTTAAGAGTACAACGATTCTTCATTTGAAAAGTCACACATAATTATGCTAAGCTAGGAACTCTAAATGGAAGAATCTTGCATAGGTACAATTGGGACTTATTAAATACAAATTAGTACAATATGTGAAAAGATCGAATGAGTCAATACTCACTTGTTCATATGATATGAATCTGTGCTCATAGTGTCAGTGCATGAACATTATTATAAGCATTATTATTAATAGTAATAGTGTTTGAAAATAGCCATGATGATGAAATTCAATAATAATTTAACATATAAAAGTTTAATCGATTATGTCTAAAATAAGTGCAAATATTTATGAATTCATTTTATACTTTCATTTTTATTTCCAAGTAATATTAAATTCAAAAGAATTGATACCATTCAAATCAATGGAAGCTCTTGTTCCGCCCCTGTTTTGTCCAAATTCATTATGGGAAAACATTTTGAAGAATTGTCCGATCCCAAACTTCTTTGGGAAATTCTATGGTGCACCTCTAAATTTTGCATGTATGGTACACCTTCTTATGTAGGCAAATAAAACAATGCCACATGGACATTAAATTCATATATATATTTTAATTATTTTTCATGTGGTACACTATTATTGGCCCCCCAATGGTACAATTTTAAGGGATGCACCATAGAATTCCGCAACTTCTTTTCAAACAATGCATTATATATTTGCGGTTTATATCACTCCATTCTCCCCTTATACTAAATTTGTAATTCTTATTACTATGTATTATTTCTCTCATATAAAAATTTCAATTACACAATTTTCGTTTTATTATATCTCGTGGTAGTCAAAATTGGCAAACTTTTGAGGGACGGGTCGATTTATATTTCTCTTTGCTAGATAGGTAGTACTACATATGTTTTAGTCACTCAATTTTGTATACTTATTTGCATAGTTTTCTTGACATTAAATTTTCTCTCTTAGGATGTTTTCTTTTGGACTGAAATTTACTAGTCTGGTCTGGTCTGGTTTGGTAAACATCGGGTCTCTGTGTATTTTATAATCGCGGAAGTCTGATCTGATCTGTTCTGGGATTGAAAACAATCCTTAGTACGTATGGTAGTCTATCAGGGAGGATGGGATCGATGGTATTATTCCAAAAGGCAAAAGAGACATAAGAGATCAGAACATGGTGGCCTAGTTTAAGATTTAAAGACTGCCAAAGATCAGACAAGGCACATTTCAAGACAAAGGCAGTCCTCAGCCAAGTCCAATGCCCCAAAAATTAAACCCAAAAACGGAGAACTCTGACCAATTCAATGAAAAAGAAGGCAGGGAAATGGTTGCAGTCGGCTGGTGAGTTGATTTTCATGTTTGTACATAATTAATAAATCGTATTGTTCAACGTACAAGTTGTGGATTGCTCCCCAAACTGGCCGATATGTAGGCCAATCTATATTGTGCCTATCTTGGCTATGTAGGCCGGTAGCTAAAGTACTAGCACGTATATACATATTCCAATTCAAACGGTGGAATCGCCCAGACACCCCCACGCCCCGACCTGATAGAATGATGAAAGAGTAAATCATAGTGTGGCCTCAAATAGTTTCTGGGTGAGCGGGGTGATTTGATCGAGACCTAGTGTACACAACGAGTCATCGTATTGGATGGAACTCTCACGTCACCGCTCCCGACCAGACATTGAACCTGAGACCTCAACCAACCGTCACACTCAAACAACTATAATGCTACCTGTGTGGGTTAAGTATATACATATTCCATACATACTAGCTACTATGAGATAGTCGATTCAATCGGATTATATTAGAGAGACAAATCCACGTGATGGTTTAATTTGGTATATTCTTGAGCTGGCATGCATCTTCCCCTTCTCATCATTTTCCAATAATAGAATGTGCTCATATATATAGAGCCAGCCAGCACTAAGCTACGTACTCCAATCTTGGAAATTCACATTCTAGCTATTGGTCCATCCTTGAAATTAAAGACACTTTTATTTCGATTATCTTACATATCTAATCAATAAGATGGGGATCATGAAACTAGTGGGGATGGCCGAGGCAAAGAAGAAGCTTGGAAGAACATTAACTCCTAGGGGCAGGAATAAAAACGAGAGTAGCGACGAAGCGGTTGTTCCGAAGGGGCACTTCGCCGTGTACGTCGGAGAAGCGCGGCGGCGGTTCGTCGTTCCGATCGAGTATTTGACGCATGCTTTGTTCCAGGATCTGTTGAGTTGGGCGGAGCAGGAGTTTGGGTATGAGCATCCCACCGGTGGGCTGACAATCCCATGTAGTGAGGATTACTTCTTAAGCCTCACTTCCCTTCTTAGCTCCCAGCAATCGCAATAGGAGAAGTAATCTATGGGCTACTCAATTACGAGTGATGTAGTAGTTTAGAACGAAATGTTTATAGTAGGAATTGAATTGATATTTTAGTCTTGACCATAATATTTACCGCCTTGGTAAAATATACTTGGGTATATATGGATATTGTTACGTACGTACGTTGGTACGATTTGAGTCCAAATAATTGTACCAATAACACTTAATGAGACATCTTCATTCACCATTCTCATATATTCAGATTTTCATGATTCTTTTGATCTTTAAATTGTTGGCACATAATTGTTTCAAAAATAATATCACACCCTTAAATGACCTTAGCTTAAATCACCATCTCACAATAATACATCGTTTGAAGATTAATGATTTTGAATGTTTGAGTTTTACACTAGACCACATCAAATTCAAACATATCATCCAAAATCAAGTCATTTTTTCACTCTTAGGGGCTGTTTACTTTTTTTATCCCATTAAGTCCTGAATGAGTTAAGTCATCTGTCTGGATTAAGATGTCTGTCTGGATTAAGTGATACTGAAGTAACAAACTGTTTACTGTGTTTGCTGAATGAGATGTCTGAATTATGTCAAATGACCAAAAACCCCTCATGCCTGGAAAAAGTATAGAATGTATGTTGTCTGTTTACTTTCTTTATTGTAAATGAATTCTAAATGATGATGATAATTTCATATGTTTAAAAACATTATATTATAAATTACTTACTTAATAGACATAACATTAGCTACTAATCAAAATTCTCAAACTTTAAAACAGAACCAATGTTTTCTATATTTAGTTCACAGAGCAAGCAAAAAAATTAGAATAACATTTAAGATAAGTATCACTGGTCCAGATTTTGAGATGAAAATCTACCTCTTCCACCCTAAACAATGAGCCCAAAAAAATAATTTCAGATATTCGTGGACAAACGATGAATGAATAATAAGCATACAATATTAAGCACTTACCTTTTCTATTTACACAAAAAGCACTTATTTTACCAAACACTTCCAACTTTTATTACTAATCACTATTTCCAAAAAAATGCGTTTTGAAGGAGAAGCAATTGCAAACAAACCCGTAATGGTTATGAAAAGTAGCACACGGCGAATTTACTTAAAAAGTATCAATTAGAATAAAATAAGTAAACAAAACATATTCAACACTAAATTTATTAAAAATATTTTTATATAGTTTTTACTTTTTTGTTGTAATTAATTATTTTTCACCTTGTTAATGACTTTTCATAGGGATCAGAGTTATTTTTCATTACATTCATAATGTGCGGAAAATAGTAACTGATGACAATTCGGATCAGACTTGCAATTCGGAATTAATATATGTTTGTCTAGTATTCGTTTGATTTATCTATTGATCAATAAAAATGAGTTGTTGAGCGACGTCATTGGTTAGCAACGATGGCGATTGTTGTCGTAGTTATATATTTAGTGATAAAAGTTTCAATATTAGTGATAGTAAGGATGCTTTTACTTGGACTGTAATTTACTGGCTGGTCTGGTCTGGTAATGTCTGGTCTCTTTATATTTTTATAACTATCTTGGTCTGGTTTGTTCTGGTCTGGTCTGATCTAGGACAAATTACACTCCAAGTAAAAACATCCTAATTAGGCAATTTCTATATTAGATTAGTATAGATCAATTATTATATTGTAATTGAATCACTTAAATACAAATAAATGATGGAATAACGAGACGAACCAAATAAATGCATGATAGGTACAATATGTTCATTTTTATGTACCAATCACCAATGCAAGTAATTGCTACTCCCTCCGTCCCATTTTGGTTATCCTATTTTCCTTTTTGGGTTGTCCCAAAATGAATGTTTTGTTTCCTTTTTGGATGAAATATGTGGTTCTTATCAATTCACTTTATTCTACTCAAATCTCAACCACAACTTTTACTTTTCAACCACTTTATTAATAATCATGCCAAATTGAAAGTGGACGACCATTATGGGACGGAGGTAGTACTGGTATGATAGCGAGTATACTCGTATGACAATAATATGACATGGGGCCAAATGAAAAAAAAACATGCACATCAACAGAAAATTGCCCATAGGTGTTAAATCAGCACTTTTTAACCGTTGTTAGTGCGCAAACTGACCTCAACAATTCAATATCAAGAACCATGACTTATTTAGCCTATGAAAAGAATTGATGATGAAACCTTGCAAGTCTTTGGTAAGGGAGATCTGGATCTAAATAGTGAATGTAAATTATGAATTGGGTTCTTTAATTTTTTTATTTGATCGAGCTTGGAGAATGAACATGTTTGACATTTAGCGGTTAGCAGTTAGCAGATAGCGGAATATGTTAGCGAGTTATCAATAGTGGATTCAATCAACGGGTTTGACTAGCACAATAAGTTGACAGATTGTCAGAAAATGGTAGCTAAATTTAGCTGTTTGCACATGAAATTAATTTAAAATGCCATATATCAAAACGCTAACCCAAAACTCTACTATTTGCACCTTTTCCATTTTAGCGATTTCATACAAAAGCACTAGCGTTGAACCGCTATTTACCAAACAACGTTAGTTTCACTAATTGTTCTAAAACTCGCTAGGCGCTAGTCGGGCGGTTGAGGGGCGCCTAGCGCCTAGGCGGCCGACTAGGCCGATTTTTTGGCCGACTAGGCCGATTTTTTGGCCGACTAGGCCGATTCGGCCTCTACGGTTAGGGCCGACTAGGCCGCTTAGGCCGATTAATCGGTCCGCCTAGACCGATTTTTAGAACAATACACTTTCACTTGTTAAAAACGTCAATAGTGATCAAACCGCATTTTTTTTTGCTGAAAGGTCATTTGCCAAACACCCCCAATATATAATCATTAGTAATTAATGATTTAATATGATAGATCATAATAATTAGCGGGCGATGCTCCCAAACACCCATGGTTGGTCGATCATCTCTGCATTGAACTGCACATCAATTCCGAGAGGTAACTGCCTTTGCCTTATTAGAAGTAATGATACTTCATTTGTCAAATGATAATAAAATGTTACATTTAATTTGTCCAAATAACATATAAGTGCAAATTAAATGTGTGCAATCATACCTTAAATGTAACAAATTTATCCATGTGCATATGAATTGAATATAGTGTAAAACATGTAACATTAATCATATCCAATGATGGCTTCTGTGTCGTTCCGATCCCTCGTGTCAAAGTTTCATAGGACTACGTACTACGTATAAATTGGAGGTTTTTGGCTAACTGAAGGACCCAACAATTTTCATTCCCTGTTAAAGAGTTTAGCAAAACATGGAAATGAATCATGGTCTAATACTCTAATGGGATGGGTTTGGGTTCATGCGCAGCCTTCGGCGGAATTGGAGCTCTTCATAGGTTGGTTTCTCTGGTGCTCCATCGTGATTGATATTTTGGATGACCGGATGCTTTGCCCTCCTCCAGAATCAAGTGATACCAAGAATAGACCAGGTGACAAGAAGAGATCAGAAGGAGAATGTGGAAGGAGCACACAAGAGAAGATCAAGGTGAAGAAGGAAAAACACGGGATGAATTAAAAACGGGATTGAGGCAGGCTGATGTCAGGCCCGTCTCGGGCTATATTGCTTCTTGAAAGGTGATTAACTCTAAATCTGGTTCAAGAGCTAGTGATCGGGGTGACTTTTTGTCTTAATAAAATATGTAACTTGCCTGAATTTTGATAGTTTAATATAAGCCACTTTCATTTAGAAAAATTGAAATGCGCCGGACCCAGTTAGACCCTCTAGCTCTACTCTTGTTCATAAATGAAACTTTTAATGGGAAAATGGAAATTAATAATCCAACATTTTAGCAGTCTTCTTACAATAGTCCCACTTTTTCATTATCCAAGGATAATCCAACCTTTGCCCCCCATCTTCACTCGCTGGACCCTGACCGGTTAATGACCTGCTATTCCAAGTTATTTTCTCATCTTTGCAAAATATTATCTTTGTAAAAGGTGAGATTTATGGTATAATGGTTTGCAAAGATAAGAAAATAACTTGGAATAACAGGTCATCAAACTGTCAGAGACCAGTGAATGAAGATGAGGTGCAAAGGTTGAATTATTCATGAATAACGAAAAGATGAGACTATTGTAAGAAGACCTCTGAAAGGTTGGATTATTACGGAACTAAACAAATCCAATTTTCAAAACAAAACAATGTACTTCTATTTATGCATTTATGTATGTTTTATAAGCAATTTCTTTCATTCATTCATCTTAGCTTTGAAAGTCAAACGTACACATCAAAATTGTGGTCATCACGAATATATATGTGATGAGTAATTACTACTACTACTTAAAGTTGTCATTACACACTAATTAAAGGAGATGGAGATAGAAGATATATTGTGAGCTAGCTAGGCCAAGCTAGGACTATGATTGGGAGTTGAGGAGTGAGGCGAGGCATATAAAGTAATCCTCGCTACATGGTATGGTAAGAGCGCCGGTGGGATGGTCAAACCCAAACTCTTGCTCTGCCCAATCCAACAAATCAAGAAACATTGCATTCCTCAAGTAACCTATCGGAACCACAAACCGCCGCCGCGCTTCGCCTACGTACACGGCGAAGTGCCCCTTCGGAACGACAACTTCGTCCCTACTCTCGTTTTTCCAACTCCTCGTACAAAGGTTACTAATGCTTCCTTTTTTGGGAGACATTGTTCTTGCAAACTTTTTCTTTGTTTGGGATATCCCCACTAGTCTCATTAAACCCATTGTATTTGTACTCCTATTTGAGATAAGTAAATGGAGTATATTTGAAGTGAACTTTCAAGCAATCTTTGAAGTCAACAAAGCTAGTATAGGTAGTGGTTGTTGGAGTAGATAGGTATTGACTAGCTCTTTATATACATAGAAACATTCTATTATTGTAAAATGATCACATGAGATGAGATGGAAGGATAATGTCAGCTGAAGTTTTGGCTAAATAAAGCTTCACGTGATGTATATATTGCCTGCTACCATTGCTGGCTACCAAGGTTAGATAGTCACAATGTGTAGTGGCCTACGCATTGGCCATTGGGGAGCAAACCAAAACTTGTACCTTGCAAGATATTCAATATGTACTAGCAAAGAAATTCATTCATATGTATCCACCTAGCTTAGCTATACTTGCATACATAAAACTAAATAAACATGAGGTAGGATCGGACACCATTTCTTTCAATAAATTCATCATTCTTTTTTCATAACTACTTGAGTACTTTTAGATTTAGCAGGTCAAACTAAAGGCATTTTTATTTCTAAATGTATGTGGTCAAATCAGACCAAATAAGAATCAACTCGATTTAAACAAATAGTTTTGGACTGAACAACAAGACCAGACCAGATTAGACTTATGTGCCTTTGAAAATACTTGTCCAAAATGGATATAAAGGTTGATGTAATGATGTTTTCAATTTAGGAGCACCGAACGTGGCTGGACTATCTTTAATTTGTCTTGTGGCCTTGTCTATGGCAACCCTTATACGGAGGCAGGCGTGTTCAGTTTTATGTCTACATTCTTTAAAACCATTGGGTCCCTATTTTAATCATGTGAAATGTTCATATTTTTTTCTTTAAAGTAATTATTCTAAATGGGACTAAAACATAGTCAAAACTCCAAAATAAGACCTTAACTTTATTATTTTCTAAATGGGACTCCAGATTACTTACTTACTCCTGCATCATTAAATCTACCCAGCCCCTTCCTCCACCTGCGATTAAAAATTTCTTCGCCTCTGCTGCAGCTCCTCCGCCAACAATTGCAGCCGCAATCCCGCCAACGCCAGCGAAGACAGGTAATCTTCTCCAGCTTCTTCTTTGTTCTTCCTCCTCCTCTCTTCTTCTTCTTCTTCTTCCTCCCCTCCCCCTCCTTCTTCAATTCTTTTTCTCATCCTCTTCCTAAGTTCCTAGTGCTCTCTTTTTTCTTTAATTATTTTGATTTATGTTAATTTTTTGTTTACTTTTTTGGTTAAATAGAAAACTCATTTCTGATTTGTGAACATTTAGATGAAAAATTAGGTTGCAATACTCCATCCATTGTGGATTTCAGTTTTATTTATTTATTTACCAATTTTGATTCATTATGAATCTGACAAAATTAATAGTACTTAATAGTATTAGATTTGTAGAAGATGACAACATTGCTTTGAAATTACAAAAATGTCATGTTTTTGCCGGTTTCACATAAATGTCACATTTTGAATCACAAAATGTCATATGACATTTCCAAATACTGTAATGTCATAAAAGTGACATTTTTAAAAAATAACCAATAATGACACAATAATGTCAATTTCGTATAGAAACATGACACTGAATATGACATTTCCAAATATTGTAATGACACAAAAGTGACAATTTTTAAAAAATACCCAATAATTATGACATTCTGTTATTAAAAAAGTGACATTTGGAATCATTAGTCAGGGCATTTTGAGATTCAAATTAATCAAAATTGATAACAAGAATTTCAAGTTTTGATATATCCTTCGTATGAAACTTTTAAAATTCAAAATTTTTTAATGATAAAAATTAGAAAAAGCAGAGAACTAGGAAGAAGAAGAAGAAGAAGAAGAAGAAGATGAAGAAGAAAAAGCAGAAGAAGAGCAGAAGAAAAAGATGAAGAAACTTACCTGGGCAAACACGAATCGATGCAGCAGAAGTCCAGCTCTAGCAAAGCAGCTAGCGAATAGATGCAACATGAACTACGAGGGCTGTTTTGTCCAAATACAAATAATTAGTCCTATTAAGGGGAATTTAAAACATTATGTCCTATTTTTACAATTCAACCTTCTTTTAGTCCTATTTAGGTAAATCTCTCTTTTCTTTATCCAAAAAAATCATGTTGTGAAATATTGTGCTTTCACCTCATATATGTTTTAGTGTTTAAGGTGTTGTTCTGTTCTTCTTATTCTTATTACTTATTACTTATTCTTATTTTATTCAGATCAGATCAGATCAGAAAAATTCAGATCAGATCAGATCAGATCAGAAAAATTCAGATCAGATCAGATCAGATCAGACCAGAAAGATTCAGATCAGATCAGAAAGATTCAGATCAGATCAGATCAGACCAGATCAGAAACATTCAGATCAGATCAGATCAGATCAGAAAAGTTCAAACATGATTTATCACTTTTATTATTATACTAATTATTATTATTAATATTGTTATTACTATTATGATTATTATTATATAATTATTATTAATAATATTAATAATAATATGATAAAAAAATAAGATATTAATATATTTATAATAATTTAATATAATAATAGTAATATAAATGCAATTATTAAGAAGACTATTATTATTATTACAATATAATAATAATAATAATAATATGATTAATATTATTATAATATTATATTATAATTATATGTAATTATAATTATACTTACAATTATAATTCTTATAAGTATAAGTATATCAATTGTAATTATTATAATTATATCTATAATTAATTATAATTATAATTGTAATTAATTATAATTATAATAATTATAATTACAATCATAATTATAATTATGATTAAAATTATAATTATAATATAATATTATAATAATATAATATTAATTATAATAATAATATTAGTATTATCATTATGTTATTGTAATAATAATATTAATATAATAATATCGTTATAATAATATTAATTGTATTTATATTACTATTATTATATTATAATATTATAATAAATGTTAATATAATTATAATTATTATTAATTATAAATATACTTATAATTATATTATAGTTATAATTTATGATTATAATTATTATTTTTATTATAATTATTAATATTATTATTATTATTGTTACTATTGTAATTATTTTACAGAGTAATTATAATAATATTGATAACTATAGTTACAGTTATAGAGATAAATATTGTAATTATAATTGGGATAAGTAATTATAATTAAAAATATAATTACAATTATAATTATATCTATATTTATAATTAGTGTAATATGTATAAATTTTTTCATTTTAAATTTAATTTTAATTATTATTATTATTTTTATAGTTACGATTATAATTATAATTTTATTTAAGTTATATTTGTAATTGCAAATATAATAATAATAATTATAATTATAATCATAGAAATATTCAAATCAGATCAGATCAGAAAGATTCAGATCAGATCAGAAGGATTCAGATCAGATCAGAAACATTCAGATCAGATCAGACCAGATCAGAAACATTCAGATCAGATCAGGAAGATTCAGATCAGATCTGATAAGAAAGATTCAGATCAGAAAGATTCAGATCAGATCAGATCAGATCAGAAAAATTCAGATCAGATCAGATCAGAACTTAAAAAATTCAGATCAGAAACATTCAGATCAGGCGAAGAGAACAGCTTCTAAGTCTGTAATTCGTATATCACAAATGTATTCTAGAAAATCCCGATGCCCAAAAAATTGTAACGCAACTTCTTTTCAAAAAAATGTGCAATTGATATGATATCGTTTATCTCATTTTTTATATGAAGAACAACCATATAAGTTTATTTAAATAAACGCGTCACGTCAAGATGGAAATAAAGTTTAGATTAAAGGGGTGTGTTATATATGGACTGTGATATTTTGTATACATAGTATGTTTTTTAACCCGTGGACTTTTAAAAAAGTTTATAGACTTTTAAATTCATAGAATCTTAAATTCTTAGACTTTTTATGAAAAAATATGTTAATTTGCAAAAATAAAGATGATTTACAAAAATGTGATTAGTAACTAGAGTAGTACTGAAATCATAGTAATTTATGTTCAAGTTTTGAGCTTAAGTTACCACAACACCACATTGTAGTAATGAATAGTCATATTTATGTAAATATGTTTTATTTTAGTGATATTCTTGTAAAAAACCCTAAACTTATGGATTTCATATGAATGATATTTATTAATTTTATGAAAAACACAAGTTTTAACTAGAATGATGTTAAGTAACACTCATTAAAAATTAAATAAATAAATAAATAAATAAATGAAATAAATGCAATTCATCTTGTAATGCGAAGTTCTACAAGAATAAACGTAGTTTAAGCATTAAGGTGTACTTTTATTAATTCGAAAATTTGAATTTGGAGATTGATCAACAAACTCCAAATTGTTTTTTTGAGTTGTGCATAGGTGCAGTAGAGTTTCTTTTTAAAAATTGTTTTTCCTTTAAATTTTAGTTTGTTGTAATTTGTTTACTTATCTATGCTTAAATATTTTTAGTTTGATATCATATTTTTATGTGTCAGTGGTTTAAGGATGCAACTAGATAATTGCTAAATACATTTTTTATTTCTTAGCGATTAACTGGTAACATACCAAAATTCCACTGATATGATACTATCGGTTCTTAAAATAAGATCCATAACAAACCAATATTGGATTAATAGTTCTTCAAATGGCTCATAGTTTTCTTTTTAATAACCGAATCGATCCCACCCCTAAATTTTTCTTCATAATTAAGGTGATATATAAATTAAAATCCCTTTTAATTTTTTGTATTTAAGTTTATCGTGTGTATCAATATTGATGTAGAATGTTCTTGTTCAGTTTTTATTTATCATAAAATGATAAAAATCAGATTTTAATTTTAAGGGAAATTTCTTAAATAAGACTTTTTTTATTTTATTCTAAGAATAAGACTTATTTACTCATATTTTGAGAATATTTAATCAAATTATTCTTTTAATATGAAAAATTAGTTTTATCTTGGGAATAAAATGTATTTAATCTCATTTTGAAACTTTGTCTATATTTTGGTCTTCTAGTGAAAAATACATCCTAATAATGTGGGAGTAATAAAATGTACTTAATCTTATTTTAGAACTTTGTCAATATTTTGGTCTAGCTTATAATGAAAAACATTTTTTTTAAATGTTATGAAAAGCATTTCATAACATGAGAGTGATTTTTATGTTCTTAATTTCATTAGTGTAGTGTAATGTCATTTGTAAAAACAACGAGCAAGATACATGCATATGTTGCCCCAATGCCTTACTATTTAGGATGTTTTTACTTGACGGTTTTCAGTCGCAAATCAGACCTGACTTAAACAAATCAAATCAGACTTAAACAGACCAAATTAGACCAAACCATACATAAACAGGCCAGACTAGTGGTGGACTGGGACGTGCCGACCCGACCCAAGACTTGGTCTGGGACCAGGCCCGGTGACCCGACACGGGTTGTGTTTTGAGGTGACCAACAACCTGAACAGGCCGGGCCCGGTCTGGGCCCAATTTTTGTTTTTTTTTTGTTTTTCCCCATTGGGCTGGGTGCTAGGTGGGTGGGGCTGGGCGGTTTGGGGGAATTGAGGTGGGGGTATCGGGCCTAAATATTTTGGACCCGGAGCCCACCAAAGCCCGACCTGGAGCCCGACCTTGAACCCGACCCGACCGACCCAGTCCCGGCCCATCGCTAGACCAGACCAGACAAGACTTGACTTCCGTAATTATAAAATACTCAAAGACCAGACGTGTACCAGACCAGAGTAGACCAGTTCAGATCAGACTAGACTTAAATAGATCAGGGCAGACTTAAATCGACCAGACCAGATCAAAGTAGCAAATTACAGTCCAAGTAAAACATCCTTACTTTTTTCCTTTTCATGATCATCTTTTAAATTGAATGAAATTAATTTTGATAAAACAATTCATACTAAGGTAGTACTCCCTCTATCCCAAATTGATGGTTATATATTTTTTTATCTCAAGTATTAAGAAAATGTGGTAGAAAGACTTAAAGAACTTTACTTTATTTTATTGTTCGTCCTTTTACTTTTATTAAAAAGGAGGGATATAAATGGTAATCCACTTTTTTTTCTTACCAAAAAGGAAAACATGACTATTATTTTGGGACACCCAAAAAGGAAAATGTAGAATCATCATTTTGGGATGAACGGTTTCCCTTATAACTTAGGTGATAACTCCGGTACCTTTTTAAAATATGAGGTACCGTACCTACCATCCATTTGATTGGACCACATCACTTTATCTTTTTTAATTTAGATTTAAATAAGGTAGATTCTATGGTACCCTTAAGGTACCATACCTTTGTCCACATGGACCAATAGGAATGATGCAGTTGAATTAATTAAATCTAAATTAAAAGGAATAAAATGATTTGGACCAATCAAATGCATGGTAGGTACGGTACCCCAATTTTTAAAAGGGTACCGGAGTTGTCACCTTTAAATAATTCAACTGCAACATTCTTATTAGTCCATATGGACAAAGGTATGGTACATTGGGTACTATAGAATCTACCTGTAACTTATAAGGAAAGAATGAGTAGCCGTACGTACTATTTAATTCATCAAGCTTTATAAATGGCATTGTACAATACTACAATTATTTGGAGTCAAAACATACGTACGTAGAATCGCACATACACGTTTCCAGTATCCAAATACTCCGTATATTTTACCATTGCGGTAAACAAATGTGGTCAAGACTAAAATACGAATTCCTGCTATAAAACGTGTCGGTCTAAACTACTATAGCTAGCATGCTAAGTGAGTATCCAATAGATTCCATTACGATTCCTGGGAGCTAAGAAGGGAAGTGAGGCTTAAGAAGTAATCCTCACTACATGGGATTGTCAGCCCACCGGTGGGATGCTCATACCCAAACTCTTGTTCCGCCCAACTCAACAGATCTTGGAACAAAGCATGTGTCAAATATTCGATCGGAACCACGAACCGCCTCCGTGCTTCTCCGACGTACACGGCGAAGTGCCCCTTCGGAACATCCGCTTCGTCGCTACTCTCGTTGTTCTTCCTCCCCCTCGGAGATAACGTTCTTCCAAGCTTCTTCTTTGCTTCTGACATCCCGACTAGTTTTACGAAAACGCAATGTTGCAATTAGTAAAGAATGGATGAAGTATTTGAGTATATAATTTCAATGATGGATGTATATGTGAGTTTTCCGGAATGGAGTACGTAGCTAAGTGGTTACTGGCTTTATATATAGGCCGGAAAATTCTATTCTAAGAAAATGCGATCATAATTAAGGGAAAGATATATGCATGCCAGCTCAAGAATAATATAGCAAATTAAACCTTCACGTGGATGTGTCTATTAGTGTAATCCAATTGAATCGACTATCTCATATGGAGTGTATATTTACGTGCTAGTATTGCTAGCTACGTACGTAGCTAAGATAGTTCCAATATATATTGGCCTACATATCGTCCACTTTAGGGAGCATGCCAAATATCAACTTCAATTGAGAGTATAATAGGACTGAAATTCGAAAACAAAACTCTAAACAAGCTAGGACACCAAATATTTGGCTGAATTATAGAAGTAGCATATCTATTTTATTTCACTTGAATCCGTTTTTTCTAATTTGAGATACATTAAAGTTTAAAACTCATAGTCATACGTACTTTATTTACCAAATATAAAAGAACACATTAGTACATATTGCACCAAAATGAAATAACAACACATAGTCTAGCAATTAATTACTTCCAAATAATAAAGGATTGGTACATATCACACTAAAACTCAAAAACATGTATATAGATAGTATTACAAACAACCATGGTGATCATTGAGGTTAAGTTTAGTATATATTACGTTACATCCAAATTTGATCATATCTTGTTGTATAATACCTCCGTCCCAAATTGATTGGCAAATTTGACTTTTCTTGATCAAACAGTTTCATTTTATTCGATTAATTAGGATATCAAATTTTAATTATATTCTAATTTGAAATTTACAATTTGGAAGAGATTTTAATGTAGTTTCTGAATATATAAATATTAATTATTAAAAATTGAACTAATTATCGATACGGAGCATTTAATAATGTAGTTATTACCTTAATAGGAAACTCCTATTAAGGTAATAACTACTCCGTACATTATTAGCATTGACTTTTTTGTTTATCATCAAACGGGCCTCTATTCATATCAAAAGATTCAGGATCATTACATCAAGCAAAAGAAAAATAAAACTGACACCAACTGAAACTTCAACAACTACGACTGTAACCCTATGGTGAGACTTTGAGACGGTCACCCCTGAGAGAGCAACACGAATCGCTAACCATGTGGTGGGCTTGACACAGCCAAACCTATTCCCAGAGATCCAACCATACCCAATGACATAAAGAGAAGCAAAAAACTCAAACAAACTGTCAAAATCAACAACAAAAGTGGACACAAGAAAATAAATAACAAACAGATAAAAACTATAAGAAAAGCGTTCACGAACTCTAGCACCTCGTACATCCCATGGTGGTGGTTCAGGAGGAGGTCTTACCACCGGTACCATGCTAATTGATACTCCGTGACCTTTGTCTGCCAAAGGCCATGCATCAATCCTCCGTCCCTGCATAACCAAACTCATCCCTGCTTCATGCAACCAGAGTAAACGGATAGGCGGCGCCGATCTTCTCCAACGACGACAGCAATACATCATCCTCGAACCTTGACCACAACGCCGATCTCCTCGAGCCATGACAGCAAATCCGCCCTTCGAGTATGAAGCACAAACAACAGCAGCCGTCCTTCGATTAAAATCGAAGACGGAAATAGCGGCCGTCCTTCGATTAAAATCGAAGACGGAAAAGCGGCCGTCCTTCGATTAAAATCGAAGACGGAAACAAACTCCAAGCGGCCGAAGCCCTAAAGAGAAGCGAGAGACAACGTATGCCTTTCTGTTACTCCACGAAGAGTTGAGATTTGATCTTCCTGGTTCGTTTAGCATTGACTTTTATTATTAATTGATAAAAAAATGTTGACTTTGCAAAACAATTTGGGACGGAGTGATTATTTTTATTTGATTTGAAGCCATTTTTATGGTTTAAATGTAAACGTCGGTGAAGATGCATGGAAGAAAGACCGAATGGTAGGATTTGTACGGTGTACACAACGTACAGCCATCAACGTAACGACAACCAGCTTAGCTTGCAACACTTAATTCCTTCAAGTGTAGAACATATTGTATTTAATAATACTACGAAGCATTTATATATGGTCCATTTCAATTAATGATGTAAATTTAGGGGCGGCCGATACCTCCTTATATACAATGGACTCTGAATAACTAAGGGCGTCTTCTTCGGGTGTTGGACTAATTAATTAATCATTGATAATACCCTGCCAGTGAGTTCTTAATTATTATAGTTTTCTTGTTCACTTTTACTTTTGATCATTTTAATCCGGACCCCTTTCTTACTTAAACACCTATTAGGGAAAGACAATATAACTCATACGTAGTACTTGTATAAGTTTTCACCGTGAAGGTTGTATTTGATGATTAATTCTTATCTTTGACCTAAAATGCACTCTTTTTATAAGATTGTGTATGGTCATTGATCTAATCATCTAATAAATCTGATGGATGCGGTTATTTAAAAAAAATAGAATGTCATTTTGATAAATATTTTAGAGTTCATTGTGCATTTAAAGATTGTATTATTGTATGCAAATAGTGCATTAATACACATAAAATGTACGGTAGATCGTTTGAAACAAAATGTGCTACATCAGAACTATGGTAATGATTCCTAATATATGACTACATAATGCCCTTTTATGTTAGGAAAAATTGAAAATAATAATCTCAACTATTGTCGGTCCGCTAACAATAATCCCAACTATTGATTATTTTTGTATAATCCTAACTATATGGACCGTCCGCCAATAATGGTCCATGATTAGATAACAAGTGAATTTCAAATAAAAATTAAGAGTAAAAATTAAAAATTGGGATTATTTATGGGGATTACTTGTTAGATCTCTTCTCATCCACTTTAGAATTTATCGGAATTTATTCATAGCCGGTCAGGTCGGAACATTATTGGAGGAAGGTCTTTGAAGTTGAGATTATTTTGAAATAATCGATAATTGGGATTATTATAAGCGAATCGCCAATAGTTGAGATTACTACTATCAATTTTTCCTTTATGTTATAGGAAAAATTGAAAATAATAATCCCAAATATTGCTGGTCCGCTGAAAATAATCCCAACTATTAATCATTTTTGTATAATCCCAACTATATAGACTATCCGCCAATAATGGTCCATGACCATATATTACCTCTATAAAAAGTGAATTTTAAATAGAAATTAAGCGTAAAAATTAAAAGTTGAGATTATTTATAGGGATTACTTGTTATATCTTATCTCATCCACTTTAGAAACTACAAGAATTTATTCATAGGGACCATTATTGGCGGAAGGTCCCTAAAGTTGGGATTATTCTGTAATAATCAATAGTTGGGATTATTATGAGCGGACCGCCAATAGTTGGGATTATTACTATCAATTTTTCCTATGTTATACTGATACACTTTTTGTATTTTGTGTTGTACATTAAGGATCAAAATTTTATACCAATTTTTTTAATGAAAAAAGATTTAATCCACTCATTTTGAAACAATGAATGCTCTAGACTTTTGAAATATAAAAATATCACTAATATCATTTCAATTTATGTAAATGTGAACAACCTTTGTTTAGTTAATTCAAATTTCATCTAAGCAGTGACATATGAGATTTTCCAAATTCATTACCTTATTAGAAACGTTTTCGTCAATGTATAAAAGTATTTTTTTTTTAGAATTGAGCTTCAGTTATAGGAAGTAATTTTTATGGAATAACACTTGTTAACATAAGTGTTTAAGGCCCCGTTTACTTACGACTTAATGGACTTAATTGAATAGATGACTTAATCGTCCATCCATATACTCGTGTTTACTTACGACTTAATGATAAAAATGACTTATTCGCTCAGTCAAGTTGTGACTTATTCGTTCAGCGGGATTTTAACTCTCCTTGCGCTTCAGACATGTTCACTTACGAGCAGGGGAGGATCTATGCACGGGCTATGGTAGGCTGAAGCTCAGGGTAACTTAGAAAATTTTCAACTTTTTTAGTGTAAATTTTTTCATTTTTCACGTTTAGCCCACCCCTCTAATATTTAAACCTAGTATAATTTCTTTTCAATCCAGGACATCTCAAATTCCTGGGTCCGCCCCTGCTTACGAGAAGGTTCATTTTTAACCCTGACTTCTCCCTGACCCTCTCGATACTCCATAGCTTCTGCGAGACATCATAATACTCTCTGAACAAGCTTGTGAGCTTCGACGATCGGAGCTAGACAGCAAAGCACATAAGCCCTTACTCATTTATTTTGATATTTCCTCTCATCCGTTCTAATTGGGTTTTCTGTTTTTTTAATCATAAACCCCTTATAAAAGAAGGTTTCGGTCGGTGCTTGAGGTTTCCTATATTGGGTTAAGCTCCTTGTTATGTATTTTTGGGAAGAATTAGGCTTTTTGGATTCCATTTTGATTTTTGAAATTACACAAATTGAGGGAGAAGAATTCTCAAATTGATGGGTATGGCCGTATGGTCATATGAAAGCTGTGAACGGTGCAAATGTTCGGCGAACTCATTTATTTTCTGATAAATTCACACCATTAGAAAGCTTCAGACAATTTGTAGGGCTAGGTGAAATCAATTTGTTCATGATAAATTCACTCCTTTTACAAATTGTGGGAGAAGAATGCAAAAAGTGATGGCCTCTTCCATGTGGAAGTCGTGAATTGCTGCTAAGGTGTAGGCCAAACCATTTTCCATTTTTCAGGTAAATCTACTCCATTTATATATTTTGGTAAAATTCCTATAATTTAAGGTAATTATAATATGACATATTGTAAAAACTTAGGTTGTATATCTGCTACTTTGTGATTGATGCTAATATTGTATGCTTATTGTTTCCGGGATGTTAACATTTTTCACACGAAAACTGAGAAAAATAAAAGTTGCTAATATTTAATAAAATAAGTGCTTTTTTTTAAGGGAAAAAATGCTATATAGCCTAAAAAAATAGGCCACTTGAAGTTAATAGCATCTATTTTATTTATTATAAATTATAATACATAGCACTTACGGTATGTAACTTCCACTGCTTGCTCATAAATTACATCCATAACTGCTTGCCCATAAATTTGAACTACAAACCCATAACTGCTATCTACAAAATACATAACCGCATCGGTGGATCTTATCATCTTAATGAATAAAGGCTATCTACTTAATTTTTGCTAATTAACACTATTAACTTAAACGCACATATTTAACTATGTACATACACTCAATTTTCTCTTTTTTTAATTAAAAGTTAGGAAGTGCTTTTTTTGGTAAACTTTGCAAACAAAGCCGTAGGTTGCTATTAAACGGTACATATCATGGGGTCCTCCATATCATGCAATAAACGGTACTGCGGTACAGCAACGGTGATGGTAGTTGTACGAGGTCGTAGTTATAAAAGTCACATCAGTTGCTATTAATAACCATAATAATTACCAACCATATTACCAGATATTAGCACTAAATATGGTTTCAATGTAAAAACTGCTTGGAAAAATAATATTCACTCGGTCTCTAAAAGTTCTTCCATAGTACAAATGGCACACGGATCGATTAAGAAAGTTGAAATTGTGTGGTGAACAGTTGTGCAGAGGAGAAAGAAATGTGTAAAATTGTGTAAGAATTGCTGTGAACCACAAATTCTTTGGCAAAATGGGAAAATGAAGTTGTTTTGGATGGACAAAAAGGGAAAGTTGGAAATTCTTTTAGGGACGGGGGAATATGATACTCGGTCCCTTCGTCCTGCTATATGGTTCCATTTATCTTTTCAGGAAATCCCACTAAAAAATTTCTCATATCAAATTTGATAGAGTTTGTGTAGGTCTAAATCATTTGTATTTTATTCTTATCTTATCAATTCAATATCAACCACATAATTAAATTCACTTTGCTTAATAATAATGTCATCTCCATATTTCAATGTTAGTGGGACGGAGATACTATCTAGGGACGAGACATTACATCTATAAGATTTATAATCTTTAGTGGGTATATTGATACTACGTATATACTCCCTCCGTCCCGTTGGGATGTTCCCGGTTTGACCTACGCACATATTAAGGAAATAAACTTACTAGGAGGTAAATTTTACTGTTTTGACACTGTTTGACACTGTTTCGACACTATTTGACACTGTTTGACACTGTTTTGATAAAGGATAACTTTCCATTTAGGGGAAGAAGAACTTCTTTTTGGGACATCCAAAAAAGGAAAGCGGGAACATCCCAACGGGACGGAGGGAGTATAATGTTAATAACAGTATAACAAGGACTTCAATTTGTTCGAGAATAAACCACATACTTCTAAATATAAACCCGTCAAACCTGCAGATTTATAACTTGTGTACTTTTTCAATAATTGTTTTATTTGAGGAATAAGACATTGAAATATTTCTATATAGAATCACCAATTAGAATATAACTTATTTCTTCGTAATGGATTATCTTTCTTTCAAAAACATATTATTAAAATAATTTTCTAAATAGGAGTAAAATATAGAGTAAGTGCAATAATATACGTAGTATAAGAGTAAAACACGGAGGGAGTGTAAAAATAGGGTTAGATTAGTAAAACTCCCACAATGTGAATTATTTTTTGAAGCTAGGATGAGGATACCCAACGGGAGCTGCTGCCGGATTGCTCCGCCACTTACGGACTGGACCGACTATGGTCTATGCAAGAGGAATTAGGGTAGAGAATTAATATATAGTCATATTTGGGAAGTATTTTGATTGGAATCCTATTTAGAGAAAATGAATTGTTTTACTTCTATTAAGGACGATTACTTTATATTATTGGGTCCGGTGGGAGAGCTATAAATTCATCTTATGTGACAATATATAATCCGTATTTCGTACTATCAAAAGGACGGGTTTCAGAAAATACTTTGAGAGATTAATAATATACAGAGTATAAGTATGTGTATTACCGCTTGAGATGTTTTTATTTGAACTGAAATTTTCATGTCTGATCCGATCTGGTCTGAATTCATCTCTGTGTATTTTGCAACTGCAAAAGTTTGATTAACTTTGTTCTAATTTGATCTGATTTGGTTTGGGACTGAAATAAGTCAATTCAATACATTTTTAGAAGGCTTTAATCCGAGCTAAGCTACACATCCACCTCCTAAAATTTTGTACAACACTGCTTTAATCCAGGTACTAAACACAAATACGGGTTCATCAAAACCAGGTGCTATCCATATATACCAGTGTATGTTGATATGTATGTCAATCCCACTAATTAATTAAATAAATTTGATGCAATCATACAAGTTGGCCTGCCTGGGAGCTTTAGCATGTTCTATAAATGCAGACGATCTGCTTCCGTTGTCGTTATAGTTAGGGTGAAACGTGGTCCAATTGACCCCAAAACTTACTTGGACTCTACTTTATATTTAGCACATACCATGTTGTTACTTGTTATTGTTGCTATATTATTAAAATCGATCATGTTATTATGAGCACATGATATATTAGTAGCATATTAGTATTATTGTATACGTACTATTGTTGAATAAAATGCATCTAAAATCACAAATAAATGAATGTGTATACATAATTTATACTCCCTCCGTCCCGGAAAATTGTTCCCGCATTGATTTGGAACGGAGTTTAAGAAAGTGAGAATAAAGTGGAAATGTATGGTTGTGGTTCAGTAAGAAAAAGGTAAATGAATTATAGCCACAGAAAACTTTCCAAAAGGGGAAAGGGGAACAATTTTTTGGGACGGCCCAAAAAGGAAACAGGGAACAATTTTCAGGGACTGAGGGATAATTAATTCCATATTTCTATCTAGCTCATGGATCAATTTGATTTGTATATTTAAGAAAAGCGTTCTTCATATAACGCCGATTTGATAGCAACTTACTTACTAGCTAGGTGGTATACACAAACAATCCGTGTATACGTCTAGAAAAACTGTTAATTTGATAGGTTGGAGTGGTCTAAATTGTAGGGGTGGGTACGGTCCGGAACGGTCCGAGAAATTAGTAAAACCTGTAATGTATCCGTGAGGTTTCTAACGTTACCGGATCCGATCCGGTTCTAAGGATAGAACCATTCGGTACCATGTCGATTCGGAACGGTACAAAACGGTACGGTACAATGCCAAACGCATGTTAAAAAATTGGAGTAATCTTGCAATTATTAAATAACATCACACCAACCAACTCACTTTAAGTGTTGATATAAATACAAGAAATTGCATACGTAGTACTAAAATACACGAATAGTGCAACACAACTAAGAGAAAATATAGCAAAATGATGATACAGGAGATAAATATCATCTTTCATTTACTAAGTTCATGTGAAAATATAAAAAGAATATAATCAAATTGTTCAATATAATAGAAAAATTCAACGTTCTTTTTCTTTGTTATAGGATAAATATTATTTCTAATTTAATTTATAGTTGAACCGTGAGAGCTAAGATTTAAATCATACGTAGTATTAATTAAGCTGTACAATTGCACAAACATGATACAACAAAAAGTCATATATACTACATTACTAGAAATTAATAGTCATTAGTGATTTTTAAAACTTTAACATTCTTTCAATACATACCAAAATATAACACAAAGTTATCTATACAAAAAATAACAATATACAAATAAACACACACATTTAGCTATTTTAGGGACACATGAATACATTTTGGGTATAAAATTATTGGTCTATAAAATATACTCCGTATATATTTATTGGTATGGAAGAAAATATAAAAAATTCAAATGCATTATTTTTGAACGGTTCGGTTCGGTATTTTTCGGTTCTCAAAATCTAAGACCGATCCCGTACTCGTTTCAAACGGTACGGTTTCGGTTCGGGATAAAAAAATTTATAGAACCGTTTAAATACCCGATATTCGGTTCGGTACCATTACAGGCCGGTTTGGTACCGGTTCGGGTTTTATGTCCACCCCTACTAAATTGATCACTTCCCATACTTGATTCTTTATGTAGGAGATTTTGAGTTTAGAAGATCCATGAATTTGGGAGACTTTTTTAAATGATGCTCTTCTAACCTCGAGTGCAGATACAATCATTGCATCGTCTCACCTCAAGCGGCTATATGAGATTTGAAAAAAATTGAGGGACATATTTTTGAACTCTTTTCATGATTTCATCCACACTAGTTAAGCATAAAGATGAAAATTATCATCAAGGTATTGGAGTACTCATCATATTAGATTGATCCTTTAAAATTGAACCAAAGTCGTAAAATTGGTAGAGCCAATTCAGCTCGAACAACGAATCAATCCGATTAACCCATAAAAACGAGCACACGAAAATCATGTTTGGTCTTCTACTCTTCTCCAATTCCAATAGGTATATATTGTCTTGAGGAAGTAAATTAAGTGATTCCATATATCAACCAAATATTAAGATATAAATCAACATCCAAGGTCTTCAAACTTCTTTTGTTAGGTTATAAGGTTGAACTTTAGAATGGAATGCAATGGGTCAATGGAATGTAAGGATTATAAGGTTGAACTTTAGAATGGAATGTACGTAGTTATAATTAGGAATAAAGTATACGGAATATATATCTCTAAAATATAGAACAGCCGCGCTATTTGTTGTTGACTCGTGTAGCTTCTTAAAATTTGCTCTCCCATTCCCATGAATTCCCACTTCACTTAGGCAGGCTTTCTAATAGGATTATTTGAAACAAATCGAACTTTTGTTCTCTATTTAATTTGTATCAGCACTACTACTAGCGTGGGTTAGCCTCATTTTTTAAATACATGTATTTCAAACGACTCCAATTTTACCAAGATACTTTTGGTTTAAGTTCAGCCATCTCATATAATCATATATAGATGTTCCGAGAGATCGCGGCATATATACACTTTCATTTCTACTACGTATTTTTTTGCGTGGTGCAAATCGATGTTATTGGAATAGTTTTAGTCTGAGTTCAGATCGGAGCTAATTTAAACGTATCAATCAAACAAGACAAAATCATATCAACGTACGTTTAACAGTTGCAAATTACACATAGATCAGGAATGTACCAACCCCGACTAATACGAAGTTTTCCAAACTAGAATTAAACGGACCAAATTAAAACATCTTTAAGAAAATATCGTCAAAAGTAAGGAAAAGGTTTTTGAAATTACCCAAATGATAGGTAAAAATAATGTAATATTTCAAAATATTTGTTCTCCTTCATAATATACTTCTATATACAGAAAAAATATAACTTAATTTCATTTTTCAACATCATATATACTCATTGCATATTTTGGAAAGTTTTCCAAAATCTTTTGAA
Source organism: Cuscuta epithymum (assembly GCA_945859915.1). Taxonomy (NCBI): domain Eukaryota; kingdom Viridiplantae; phylum Streptophyta; class Magnoliopsida; order Solanales; family Convolvulaceae; genus Cuscuta; species Cuscuta epithymum. Next base: position 5,252,273 of record CAMAPF010000938.1, read on the forward strand.
TATTTAGAATGTTTTCTTTTGGACTGAAATTTGCTGGTCTGGTCTGTTTAAGTTTGGTCTGGTCTGGTCTGAACTGGTCTGGTCTGGTCTGGTAAACGTCTGATCTCTGTGTATTTTATAACTACGGAAGTCTGGTCTGGTCTGGTCTGGTCTGGTCTGGTCTGAGACTGAAAACAATTCAAAAGAAAACATCCTTACTTGCAGTAATTTCCCAAGTGAGAGCTGGTAGCGATGCCAAACGTGCCAAAAATCGCTAGTAATTGACAAAAAAAGTAAGAATTGTTAATGCACAAAAAAAGATTAGAAAAAGGCGTAAAATAAGCTATGAGTCTATGATCGACTTTTCAAGAAAGGGTGACATCCTATGTAGCACGGAAACTCTCAGAGGGAAGAGTACGTTTTCGTTTCGGAATTTCTACGAAAACTCTACAGACAAGCATTTTTAAGCAAAAGTTGACTTTTCCCGTTTCGCGTGTTACTCAAGATTTTTGCATTTCCGTGCAACATAGGCGGCATCTCATTTTTGAAGACCCAACATCGATTCGACCGAATTCTTAATTGGGAAGATATGAATTAAACTTCCATAATACTCCCTTCGTAACAAAAAAATCTTCTCACTTTCCTTTTTCGTCCGTAACAAAAAAATCTTCTCATTTCTAAATCTTCTCATCATACCATCAATAATTTTGAAAATAATACACTATTACAACTACTTTTTCTGAATTTATCCTTCTTTCCAACACATTATTTCACTATTTTTCATCATACCTTTAATAATTCATATCATCTTTGACTATTTTTAATCTAATTACTTTTGAAATGGGAAGGTTTTTAAGTTGGAGTATAATAGACCGGTACATATCAAATGAGACTATGGGTGTATGTGGTCAAAGTATATGTAGAGCGATGAACAGACTTTTGAAATATTTACATATGTGGCTGCTTAGATTCAAAATGGGAAGGTTTTTAGGTTGGAGTATAATAGACCGGTACATATCAAATGAGACTATGGGTGTATGTGGTCAAAGTATATGTAGAGCGATGAACAGACTTTTGAAATATTTACGTATGTGGCTGCTTAGATTCAAAATGGGAAGGTTTTTAAGTTGGAGTATAATAGACTGGTACATATCAAATGAGACTATGGGTGTATGTGGTCAAAGTATATGTAGAGCGATGAACAGACTTTTGAAATATTTACCTATGTGGCTGTTTAGATTCAAAATGAGAAGGTTTTTAAGTTGGAGTATAATAGACCCGTACATATCAAATGAGACTATGGGTGTGTGTGGTCAAAGTATATGTAGAGCCATGAACAGACTTTTGAAATATTTAAGTATGTGGCTGCTTAGATTTGTGTCACTGCCGTACCAAAACTCGTAAACGACTTCGAACTTTATTATCCTGTCCTCGTTCTTAACGTTCAGAATTAGCCTCACAAGTCACGAGTATAATTCTATCCACCGTACCCATATCTATATTTATGAAGGGACATTTTAATTATGTCTTGTCACAACGTAACCTTTGTTAATTGTTCCTAATGGTTTCGAATTAATTTCGATTCTTGTTTTGTTTACGTTCAATTTAAATAAATATAATTCAAATAATACGAGCATGCTATGTTCCAATAATCATGTAAATTGTCTGGTGGCCGCTAGCGCCAAATTAAATATCACCCCCCCATAACGCATCATATAAATATTCCGTATATTTTTAATTAATTTACACAAGCACTCATATAGAGACAGTCGATATTCTCTATTAATTAATACTACTATTTAATAATTAATTATAGCAATTTTAGTGAGTACCGTAATTCCAAGTCCCACTTGCTACAATTATTTCTTAATTGAACCGTTGGAATAATAGGCCGTACTACACACTTCTAATTCTATATATGTGCCGTTCATATTCATGCTAGCTACTTAACTTGTGGAGTAACTTGATTTTGATGGGAATGGCAATAATTACGATAATCCGTTTACATACGATAGCCGGTCAGGCGAGGGAAGCATTAGCCGGAGCGAGACGGAGAAGAGGTGGAGGAGAAGTTCGGAAGGGTCACGTGGCGGTTTACGTCGTCGGAGAACGGCCGGAGGCGAAGAAGCAACGGTTCGTGGTTCCGATATGGTATTTGAAGCACCCGCTGTTTCAACGGCTGTTGAGGCTGGCCGAGGAAGAGTATGAGTTTCATCATCCCATGGGCGGCCTTACCCTTCCATGCACTCCCTCCGCCTTCTTGGCCGTCACCTCCGCCATCCATTGTCAATAACCATCCATTTTCTTGGTTTGCCACCGCCGGGCCTCGGCCCCCTAGGAAATTTTGTTTTTTATGTACATATGCATAAATTAAATAAGGGGTATTTAGTGTTTGCACCCTGTTTTATGTGATGAAATGGACCATGCACCCTAAATTTAAAATCCTTAGTCTTTGCCCCGTAACTTAAATGTGTCTGTTAGTTAGACTTATACAAATTCAAAAATGCCAATAATACCCTTTACACATCATAATAATGCCAGAGATCCATATAAAAAGCTTTTGTCAACATATACACGGTCAAGGTGGTTGTATGCTTTTCACCACCTCACTTCTCAACATGTGGCCGCCTTCCGTAGCTCCTTTAGTCGCCCCAGCCCCCCACACCAGGGAAATTCTGTCAAGATATCTTCTTTTCACTTTGATGATATAATCCAGATTGTCTCAGTCGATGCTGATGGAAAAAAGTATGACAAAATTTCTCAAATCAAAGCAAAGACAAGAGATGGCGTGACAAATATAGTGCTAGATATAAATTCAGAGCTATATCCTGTTAAGGTGAAAGAATATTATAGGATGGTGCACAGACACTTGCTTTAGATGGGTCAAGAACCCACCCTCAGGGCCAGATGAAATCACTGACAGACAAGTTTGAATATATCATGCATGGTGTTCGAACAATGAATACCTCTAATTATGAATTTGAAAAAGGGAAAATTAAGATATGTTATTTTAAAAAGTGAACATACTTACAAGTAGGGATTGTATAAGCATGTGTACTGACTGTCATTGCTGCCACAGGTCATTAGCTCCAACAACAATCTGAACAAACAGGTCAGGAAGATGACTTGATATTTCGGGATACTTTGCAACTTTCCTGAGATTGTTTGAGTTCCTGCTCAATAATACCCAGCTACAAAAAGTCCCAACAGTTCAAAATGTACTGCTTAAAGCAGGACTACAGAACATAAAACCCAGGCTACAACACTCCCATAACTGAAATTCACACATGCCCTGTGTAAAGTTGCTCTTATTAATGAACTGGAATTCTCAAAGTTAGGCAGTACCTTTATTTTAACTGAATAATATAAACTGAACAATTCCAGAGTGAGTAAAAAGGGCCAGAAAATAAGGAGCAATTCCATATCCATCCTATAATTAGTATTCCACTAAAAGGATAATGTAAAAAACTAAAAAGCTAGAAAAACATATCATTGAACACCATAACATTTAAATTTGTAAAATCCATTCATTAGCATCAACATTAGCTGACTTGATCCAACCAACTGCAGATCATCAAGACACACACATCTCTTGTTTCTTTCATTATTTGCACTTGTTGGAGTCTAAAGAATAAATAAATTATGGTTTCCAAATGTAATTCCAATCACCATTCCACTAGAGCCTTAGTTTGAATTTCTTTTGTTTGGTAATGATGTTTATGTTTGGTTCCAGTACGTTCAAAACATACAAATTATCCAAGGGTATGTTCATGTAAAAAAAAGGTGGCGTCCATAAGCCCCAAAACTATGTGATCTGTGAGCCACATAGTTAATCCAAAAAACAAATTAATTAATCCAAAAAATTGGGATTATCCAGAATCATTCAAAAAATGATAAAATATTAAAATTAAAATAAATTAAAAGGAAAACATTCTTTCAATCTCCCTTTTTAATGATTACAGAACCGTTTTCTTAAAATAAATTAAAAGACAAACATTCTTTCATCGGATATATTTCTTGAAAGGAAATAGTTGGCTTTTGAGCTACCTTTTGGTGTGAAATTTGATGAGTCCGATCCCTGGGGCGTCGCTCGGTATAGAAAAAGTTTGACAAAAAGATTATGTTCATATCTTTAATTTACATCAATCGAAACAAATAAAACAAGATCCACTGCCTATTCTACTTCGTATTTATTGGGGATGCCGCTCAAAATTCCTAAGGTTTTATATCACAAAATGAAGTATCTAGAAACTTACTTGGAGCCGGTAAAGAATTCATCTTTCTCTTCACATGAAGCTTCAAAGTCGTCCTTAGTATCCCTTCATTCATCGCACTATCGCAGCCCTAACTCAGTACGCCCATTTGATGTTGAGATGCTTCAGAAAGCCGAGGTTTTGAGAAAGAAGAATGCAATGGACGGTCTTTACTTAGGTCAGGGCATTACGGTCATTTTCCACCAATGTTAACCTCTTAACAGATTCTTAACGGAGACAGGGTGAAAATACTAAAAATTTGGGGTGCATAGTCCAATTCATAAGATAAAACAGGGTGCAAACACTAAATACCCCATTAAATATTTATAGACAATAAAAAGATCGATATACTCAAACTTTAAATTTTGGTTTTCATAACATAAATTCTTTAAAGCTTTGATTCTCCTAATTTACCATTTCTGGCTCCATCACTAATTAGGTCAATAATCTTACGGCCAGGGTAGCCAATACGTTACGGAGTAATATACTCTGTATAGTATACATATACAATTCATATTCCTTTTTTATTTTTTCTTTCCCTTGTACATATGTCAAATGCACCATGCCGCAAATCTTACTATATACATTAAGCGCCTAAGAGGGTTAGTTGGCCTATTCCCGTTTCTACAGTGCTGGATGGAAACATGAAATTTGCGCAGGGCAAACTAACGCCATATTCCCGTTTGCTTGCTTCGGTTTGTTCCTGTTCAAGCGAGGTACGGAGTAATATCCAACTCCTTCTCTTGCTAGCCAGATATAACTTCATTTCATCGCTCTTCGAATTGATAGTCTAGGGTTCACAAAATCCTTCTGCCGCCCCGAGCTAGGTACCTTACCGTTTCATCTTCTCCTCCATTCTCCCTGGGCGGAATCAATCTTGCTATCAATTTCTCTATTGCTATCCAATTGTCGATTACAAGCAGGGGCGGATCCAGGATTTAATGTTGGGCTGGGCTGAAAGTTTTAATTGATAATACATTGATTTTTTTTTTCAAAATAAGCGAAAAATCAAATATAAAAGGTATCCCCTAAATTTGTTCTAGACAAGGCTTTGAAACAAAAAACTCATCAACAATAGAGTCTACATCTATACTGAAAGTAATATCTTTTTCAATGTAAAGTGTCATGCAATCAGCAAGAAAACTATCATCCATTTTATTGCAGAGTGTTGCCTTTAGAAGTTTCACGACAGAAACTGATCATTCTATCTACTATTGCAGTAGAAACAATAAGACCAATACGAAGTGAATCAATGTAGTCATCTTAACATATGAATCACACCTTTTGCTTTTAGTTAATTCCTCACATAATTTAACAAGTGTAGATACTTGAAACTTGATATCATGAATCATTCATGAACATAGTGTTGCAGCTCGAATTTCAAAGCACGAATGTCCTGACTACTAAAATCTTCGGGATAAAACTTCCTTACAAGAGTACAAATAGCATCGACATTGAACGACTCATATGAATTTTTTGGATCAAATGAAACACTCAAAGAAAGGAGTTCCACTGATTTATCATTAAACCGGGTCGTTAACTCCATGAATAAAAGTATATTACCTCATTGAAAACATCAAAGTAATAATGATTATCAATTGTAGTTTCTTTTCAACAATGACCAACCATATATTTAGAAATTAGAATTCAAGTCTGGTGCATATATGAATTTATTTTTTGAGAAAAACTCATTCACTTCTTCAAGAAAACATTTCCATCTATGAGTTTTGCTAGGTGTGCACAAAATGTGTACACATGTCGGTCCTTCATAGAAATTTTGTCCCAAGCATGAAAAATGTCTATATACACTACAAACTAAAGTAAATCGAACACAAATTCAAAACATGAAAAATGTCTATATACACTACAAACTTTTGCCCAAGAACTCACTTTTGGGCAATTAATGTTGTTGAAGATACTCAAACACTTTACAAGTTCATGTGAACATGCTAATCAAGTTCTTAATTGAATCATATTTTATTGTATTTATTACATTGATGCTTTGTGGGCTTTATGGACATTATACGTATAAATTAAGTGCCACTTATTAAGTGGGAGGTGATGTGTATAACATTTATATTAGATTTTTATATGGTAAGATTTTGTTTTATAGACTAGGCTGAAAAATTGGACTGGGCTATACAAAAACCCGGGGTGGGCTAGATGGAATTATGTCAAAATAATACCTTAAAAAACTTATTTTTTTTTGCTTTGCCCTGGGCTTCGGCCCACCATAGCCCTAACATAGATCCTCCCCTGATTACAAGCAACCTCACCGTTTCTTCTCCTCTTCCAATCGCCCTGGGCGAAACCAGTCTCGCTATCTCCATCCAATTTTCGACGACAAGGCACCGTCGCCACCGTGACTGGCGATGCTCAAATTGCTGATTCCCATTGGCCCTGGTCGGGATCAGTCTCTCAAGACCTAATGGCTTCTAGAGTTACCCATGTATGCTTTCTTTTTCTTCAACAACATTTACTTCAATCGGATTTTGTATTAGCATGGAATATGAATAGAACTTAGGATCTCATTTCTTTATTTTAATATGTAATCAATTACTAATCAAATTAGCTTCTTAATGCAATTCTTTAGCTTCTTAATCAATTAGCAGCATGTAAGTTTTTTTATTTATCTGCAAACTTTTTAGGTGAGATGTTTTTGTAAAGGCAAATCCATTTCTAATTTAGTCTTGATTGATTCACGATGGTATCAAGAATGATTGGATATCTATAATCTGAGTTTCAAGTTGAAGAGATGTGTTGTGAGATGAGTAATATAACACAACTAAGTTAGCATGTATTTTGTTTAGTTATCTGCTAACTTTAGCGCCAATCTATTGCGTATCCCATTACTTAAGTTGTTGAAACCCCCCAATTCTTGATTCCTTTTTATCCATCTTTTTCATTTTTCACTTAAAAGTTCTACACTTTAATCCATTTTTATTGGTCGACTGGTGGTTTTTTTTAAGTCATAAAGAAGTAAGATTGTAGTCATTAATACCTTCTTTATTGCAGTGATAGAGAATGGAAATGAAAAAAGGATGCATCTAAGGAAGAAGAAGGACACTACAAAGATAATCAGCATTGCAAATTCTAGGGGGTACTACGAAAAGGAGATACATTTATAATATGGAGCATTGGAGGCGGTTGGATCTACACTAGGAATATGGAGTAACACCCTGACCAGGTTGGGTGTTACATATGTTGCCGAAGCACTAATTATTATGGTTGGACCCTCATTAGTAATATCTTTAGCACTAATTAATAGCTATCCTTGTATTTGTGTGTGATCTAATCAGGCGGCCCTTCTTGGAATCGCCCCTCTTTCCGATTCCTTCCCACAATCCAACGCCTGAGCTGCCACATTATCTCATTCAGACACCACGCTGGACTGAGAAGCTCCGTTTATCGTTCCCAGGCCCCCTCTTTCCGATTCCTTCCCACAATATCCACAGACTCACAGAGTATCACGTCTTGTAGGTAATCATCGACCCTCATGATGTTCTTAGCTAAGATTTCTTTTCCTGTTTTGCTTCTCTTCTTTCCATTTTCGTTTCATTTTTAGACTGAGTTTTCATTTTGAGCGGAGGTTATACTGGAGTGCACTGATTTGTACATGTTGCAAGTCACTTTTGAACACTTCATATTTTCTCTTTTTAGTTCCTCTTTGGGTTTAAATTGCATCTGAATGTAAGAGTGTAATGACTCAAATTGCTTTTGTTTCACTTAGTATCACATCTGAACAAGATGGGTAGGAAGCTGGTAACAATCTTTATGCTGCTGGACCATCAAAGGTTCCATTAAATGACTAAATCCTGAACTTTTCCATGCTCTGCTAATTTCACTCTTGGCATGAATTGCCCCTCTTTCTTGGTTGTATTATGGAAGACTTCATTTTACCCCTTTTGGTGTCACTATATTTAATATTAATGATTGTTGTGTTTGCATATGATACAAATTTATGGGAACTATTTTTCAGGTTGTCATCACTTGCTTAAACATAGATGGAAACCTTCTTCTCATTGGCAGTCACCGGAAAGAAAAGGTAAATAACACGACATCCTCAACAAAACTGACAGAGAACAATCATTTTATGGAGTAGAAAGGACAGCCCGATGGCGGTGCACATTGGTGTCCCCACAAGGCTAAGGTTTGGGGAAGGGTTCCACCACAAAGGTGTACAAGGAGCAAGTCTTCTCTTGTCATTTTGACAAGAGGCCGCTCCCTAAACCATTTTATGGAGTACAATGATGAAAGTAAATATTTTACTTTGTTTAGGGTATAAATCATGAAAGCTATATCTTTCTGTGCACCTCTATTTTCTTTTACATTAATGATTATGGGACCTACTGTTTGAACCATTTGAAAATCTCTTGCATGATGACAGGGTCAACCTCCTAAACAATTCAAGATCGTGATACCCAAAATTCCTGCATGTATCTCACTTACTTAAGACAATCATACTTTCTATTCCCCATAAAGAATTATAAATCTCCACTTCTGATAGGAAATTTGATCTTTGAAGGTAGGTAATTACAATTTGGCAAGTGCATTTTATTATATATACAGGTTGGGCTCATTCTTGTGCACTTTATTATGATTGTAGGGAACAGGAGACCTTACAACGTCATTGTTACTTGGATGGAGCAATGTAGTGATTTCTCAGAGATATGTTTCCAAAAATTATGTTTCATCTGATAATTTCTATAATGCCATGTCATCATTGTTACAAAATAATGTTTTCAACCATGTTCAGAGACATCGTGATGACCTTGACAAGGCAGCAGAACTAGCAGTATCAAACTTGCTGGTATTTCCTTATGTAGTTAATACTACGTAATTATTTAATTGCTCGTATACATCTATGATGATATTTCCTCATAGATCAATCTTTGACTATGTCTTTTTAAGTGTGCTCGATTGTATTACAGGTATTTGATATCTTTAAGTAAACATAATTTTCTTAGTTAGCATATTTGTTTCATTTTCATTCCAAAGTTTCAAATGGTGCATCTCTTCGGCCTTTTCTACCCAATGTTTCTTTTAGGTTTTGAACTTACTGTTTTTTTTCAGATTGAAATTTTCTTTGGTTTCTACCCATTTTTGCAGATGATGGTTTAAACCGCAAGTCAGAAGTAAAAGGCAAATCTTTCATCATGGTCTCCAATTGTAGATAATGATTTCCAGTTGATTTTCCAGAGGTTATATGTTTTCCCTCTTATATGCTTCTTTTCCTCTTGGTTCCAAAAGGTGGCACACAATTCCTTTCACTTTAGGGTAATTAGTTGAGTTTTTCCTTGAATGTGTTTCTACTTTTTATGTTATACATTTATCATTTGTGAGTATCAAACTTTGATACTTATCAAACTTTGATACCAGTAACAAAAATGTGCTCCAGTTTTCAAACTTTGAAAAATGAAAAGTATCAAGTCTTTGATATAAGCATTGGACTATCCATTTGAGCCCTTGTAATCTATTTAATTTCACATGTTAAACGTTTCCATGATTTCCGGTGGAACCAAAAACCCAATATCTTATCTTATCTTTTTATCTTCTTTTTTTAGTCTTTTTTATCTTTTTATTTCATATGTCGTATCATGTTAGCTGACCCCAAACTCTTATGGGACTAGGCTTGGATGTTGTTGTTCAAACATAATTTCAAGGCCAAAAGAGAATAGAAAATGGGAAATGGAGAATGAAATCAACATAAACGAATATAGAGAATGGAAAACTGGAAATGTTATTAAGCAAATCATACTTTTTTCCTTGCATCTTTTTTATGAAAAGACTTTGAAGTCCGAATCGTCTGATATAATATTATAAGTAATCAATTCAAATCAATTATTTCAATCCAGCACTTAAGAATTGATATGATTATGGTGTTAAGTTGTTAACAAAAGGCAATTGTTTTCATTTTGTATCAATTTTCCCAATTGGCAAGGATTAAAGCAATGGTGCAACTGCCTGGTTGAACTACTCTTTTCTGTTTTGATTTTAATTTTGTTTGCACTGCTTTATTGCTTGTTTTCCATCGTTGGGCATGGATTTCGCGCAACGCGCGCTACCATATATATATTAAATGCCTAAGGTCGTTAGATGTTCCATTTCCGTTTATACAGTGATGGACGGAAGCCTCGGTTTAGCGCAGAGAAAACTAACCGCTTCTCCTGCTCCTGTTTACTTCCGTTCGCTGCTGTTCAGCTTACGGATGGGCTTTATCTCTTTCGACGCCAGGCATAACCCTTCATTTTTGTTTCTGCGCTCTTCTAATTCAGAGAAACCGCCAGCGTGAGTATCATTGCGCAGAGGAAAGTTCACCGCAGGCCCGCAGTCCAGACCTCTCATCCTTCCGCAACCCTCTGCATCGGGCAATCAAGTGAGTCTTTCTTCTATAATCTGCTATTTTATCAGACTCTGGTATAATTTGCTTGCAGATGGGCGACCAGACCTCTCATCGCAAGTCCTTCCGAAACCCTAGCTATGATTTCTTCTCCTATTTTGCTTCTCTTTTGTTCCTATTTTGGTTCACTTAGTCAAAGCTTCCCAAGTGCATCCATGTGCATCTATGGCTTCTAAATTAATCCGTTTTTATATTTTTGACAAGTATTTACTTCAATCTCCCAACCATATGACCTGATTCTATGGTATAAGTATTCTTTGTTTAGAAAGTGAGCAGAGGCACACCTCCATATCTCAGGTGAGCAAGTGGTTTGGTGTTCAAGTAGTTACTTAGCTTACCCCATTAAAATCTACATCTACAATTACTTAAGTGAATACCTTTTATTGAATTTATTGAATCATAAATCTCTCTTTATATTTTGTGTGTTTGGCTTTAATGTTAAAGATTAAGTCTTTCATGTTTTTTTGGGATTCATTGTATGCCGATTCTTCAAATTTACAGATCCTGATTGGTGTATATATACTACGGAGTATATTTTTCTTTAATAAATCTCTAATGTGCAGGAATCATCCTTTCCACATTCTTTTGTAGTGAAATCATTTTCATTGCTGCTATGTAAGTATTTATCATCAGTAGTTGTTTTTAAATTGTCATGCACAGATGGCCAAGGTTCGTGGTGATATGGTGGGATGCGTGTTTGCTGAGCAGTATCATAAGCATTTTCATAGTAAACCTGAAGGAAGTTTTGGATTCTATAACAAATCAAATTTGGCCACTTGGGATTCCCAAAAATGCATTACAACCCTCAAAGTAAGAAACTAAGAATTAATGTATTATGATTTTATGATCTTTCTTTGATGCATAAATGGAGGTTAAATTTTTTCTTGAAATGAAATTGTAGTTTTGATGATATAAAAGGTAAAACTATCATCAATTTTAAAAGCATTGAAGTGCCTATTCAAGTGCCTATAAGTTTGCCCCTTGTTTGTCCAGTGATGATATCAGTTCTGAGGACTCCCATACTGCAAATTTTAGTTTTTCATGTGATACAGCTTCTCCCATATCTTTTCCCTTCAATTGACGAAAATGGAAGGCTTTTCCTTAAAATAGAAGTAAAAAATTCTATAGGTGTCTTTATAAGACCGGTTTAGTTTGTTCACACAGTGTATATCTTAATTTTTCCGAAATAGTTAAAATATTTTCTCGATGCTCTGAGTTTTTTTGTGTGTAGGAACTTTGAGATTGTGGCTGCTTCTTTGCTTCCTTTGTCTACGAGGGTAAGTATTTATTAAGTCTCCCATGGTATGGGCTGCTTCATTTGGTATGGCCTGCTTGCAAAGCTCTCATTTGACTGATTTATTAGAATGAATGAAATAATGGTGCAATTTGACAGTCTTGATTCATTCTATTTTTTGTAGCTTAATGTATTTAGATCTTGGAACCCAAGCAAACCTATAGAGCCAAATTGTGGAGGCCCGCCATTGTCACCTGTGTAACTTGTTCAGCTTGGCATATCTTACTATATATATAAAGCGCCTAAGAAAGTTAGTTGGCTTGTTTCCGTGTGTGCAGTGCCCGACGGATCTCCTACGCCCGTGTAAACAGTCCCCGCGCCTCAGTATACACCCGTGCCCGATCTCCTACGATCTTCACTCTTCCAATTTGTAAGCTAGGGTTTCGAAGAATTCTTCCACCGCGGATTAGGCCCTTCTTCATCCGCTGAAGCCTACCAGCGTCCACGACTCGCAGAGTATGGCATCTCCCCGGTAATCATCGCCTCTCATGATGTTCCTAGCTAAGTTTTTTCTCCTATTTTGCTTCTCTTCTTTCTTTTTCGTTTCATGTGTAGCCTGAGTTTCATTTTAAGCGGAGGTTATACATGAGTGTACAGATTTGTTGTCTAGAAGTATACTAATTTTGTTATTGTTTGGTTCAATTGCTTAGATATCTTTTAGGAGAGGATGATTCCTTCCTCTATCAGATTTTTCATGCCACAGGACAATATTTCCACTCACTATAATTTTTTATCATCGTTTAGTCCTTATTCTTTTGGGACTTGGATGTTGTTGTCGTTGTTTAATCCTTTTCTTTGTTTCATTGTTTTTTCATTGTGTCATAGTTTCTCTACTGATACTTTATTCTTCATTGAATCCAGATGGGTGGTATCGATGTAACTGCTCTTGATCGGCTTTCGCCTGTGACTGAAATGACTAAACACATTCGAGTTAGAGCATTTGGGGAAGAAATACATCATCCGAACTTGGACAATTCTCATCCATTTTTATCTGGCAGCTTAGAGTAATTTTGACCTCTATCACGTTTCATGTAAATGTTTCTAATTGCATCTCTCAGTCGCTTTGCTAGCTTATGATGCCTTTCGTAAATGACGTGACCTGTATTTATGAACATGACTTTTATTTGTTTGCATACATACTGTATAATCTGTTACACTGTTCTGTCATTTGATCTGGCTTTGCATTTATAAGGTTGGAGACCTCTAGCTAATGAAGAAGGATATGCTCTTTTTGTTATCAAACTCCTGCGCATTATGGATGAAACATTGGATGCATTCTTTCAACTGCCAATGCCTATGTATCCATCATTTCTCCCTGACCTGATGGCTGGACTTAATAGGTGTCTTGAGTACTATGTTACCAAGACAAAATCTGGATGTGGTAATTATTCTTTCCCTTTGATATATGAATAAACAATAATGAACTGTGTGACTCCTAGCCTCTTTCACTTATGAAGAAAAATAGACAATAAGCAAATAGAAGTGTAAGAAAGTAGGAAGAAAGAAGAACGTGAGAAATAGAGTAAGTTTTATTTTTCATTTGGTAGGAGAGAAATATGAGCATAACAGAACAGAAAAAGATTCAAAATATTATTTTAGCCTATGATTTGCAACCTCTTCTTCTGTTTTGCTCCAAATTACGGTAGTATCATGTAAATTCTTAATACTATACCAACTCGGCGTCCCCTTCTACTATTCTTCTTATACGTTCAGTCGGTCAGATTAATTAGCTAAAATGGAAAAATTGTTGTATTTACTAAATTAGGACCATGGTCTATACTCACATTTAACTATCAAGTGGATTATTCCCTCCCAGTCCGAATATGTTATTTTTCAGCTGCTGAAGTGACCGGGCTAAACTTGCAAGTGTACAAGTGCCGATATAGTAATAAATTCCGGTAAAATACCGGGTCGAATCCACAGGAAAACGTTGTTTAATTCAAGTCCGAAAGTAGATGACTATAATTAAATAAATGAGTAAAGTGCAGGGATTTTGAGTTGTGTGTTGTTGTGAAAACAACAACTTGGTTCTTCTTTTTAATTTTCAGAGATATAACTTAAATTAATTTGATTAAAGTGATTGATAACAACAACTAAGGCTTCGGGAATCACTTAAATGCTTTAATAGGGTTGAATATTAGTTCTTTACCAATAATTATGAATACGATGTCGCTAATATATTCTCAACTCCGGTTAAGGCAGCGAGAGCGTGGTTTCCGTTACGTGTAAGTCCCGTTACGGCTTACATTCATCTACCGAAAACCCCGTTGAATATCAAGACATCACACCCGTATCATATAATACCGGATATATTTCTATTCTCGGTAATATATATGTTTATCCTTTAATGTTCATAGTTTAGACCTCAACGTTAATTGCAAGCATAAACTAAGTTTAACATACTTCTATGTTGTACACCATAGTCATAAACAATCAAAATGTAAAGGATAAATCACAATTTATTGGTTTAGAACTTTTATCAAACACCTAGTGGGCATAGAAGTTCATCCCTAGCCTTAGCTAAGAACTTAGCTCCTTGAGCTCATACTAATTACAAAAGTGTAACTAAGAACAATGAAATACAATAACATACAAGAAATAATACCTAGAACCAATTGTAGAGGAGAGAAATGGCTTCTTCTCCAACACTTCAAGAAAATGCAAAAAGGAAATATAAAAACTGAAATTTAATCTTCAAGAATGGAATGATGATCTTGTTTGATGAATTGGGGGCTTTATATAGGCTAAAGATTGGCATCTTTTAGTCTATTCGAGCCCAACAATCAGGCATGGAAGATATATTTGATCAGATCATGAGGAAGGTGAGTTTTTCCCATCAAGATATGGCTGCACGTCTCTTTGTATTCTGCAGATTCGGGCTTAACCGGCACCGGTTTTAGGCTTGACCGGCGCCGGTTTTACTTCGGGGCTGAAATAATACTGAAAAACACCATAACCGGCGCCGGTTATAGGGTAAAACCGGCGCCGGTTATACGTCGGCCAACCGGGAAAATGGTAGATTAAATGCAACCGGCGCTGGTTTGGTGAAATTCCGGCGCCGGTTTTGTCCTGGGATTTTGGGGATGTTCCGCTACGAATTTGGACATGAGTCCTTCACCAAAGTTGTAGATAATGAAGTCGTCTATCCACCAAATCTTGAATGACGTGATTTTATTCATCCAATCAAACGTTATGGCTAAAACACTGAGAGGTATGCATCCTGAATTCCCACCAGCAACATCTGACTTTGTTGGTTGATTGAGTCTTGTTCCTTTCATATTTTGGCCATGACGTCTTCATAACATTTGTACCTTATTGAGTTAGCATTCACATGAAACTCCAATCGAGTGATTTCGAGTTCTATAGAATACATTATACTCAAATTATGGGCAGAACGTCATTCTCTTGGTCTAAAAAGTCGTTCATCGCAATGTTTTATGCTCTAGCTCTCATTTTGGAGGTATTTGCCCAATTTCTCTTCCTTTCTTCAACAAATACTTATAAATACTTATGTTAAACACAAGTAAATATAACAGTTATCATGAAGATTCTGGACGAGGGAGTGCAGATAGAGGAAAAAACGGTGCAGAAATGCAGTTTTTTCTACAGCTACCAGTTGATTTTGATGCTTGATGGAAAGTTAAACTACCAAATTTTGACATGTTGTTCCTGACTTCCCAAGCTTCATATCCAACGGCTTAATTTTCGTTGCAAGCTCCATAAGTAGTAAGTATTTTGTGTTCAGCTCTAGCTAATCTTGAAAATTGTTGGGTTCATCACTTATGAGTCATGTTTATGGTGAATAGACCTCAATTATATTCTAATCACAAGTTGCAACTTTGTGAACCTGAGGTGGTTTCTAACTTCATTGCCTCAACCCCCAGTCCTCATCCTTTGAATATCTTGGTTTTTATGAAGTTTGTAATCCCATAAAACTTTTTAGTTCAGCTTCTATTTTGAGTGTATAATTTCTTATTAAAAAGTTTCTTTTCCTTCATTTTTTTCACCAACTTGTATTTTCTTTTAAATTTTACTCATATCGGTTTTTCTGATGCTTCAAAGTTTCTTTAAAGCTGAAAATTTAAATGGATACCAAATGGCTGAGTAAAACTTTATTTCCTTCTTTTACCTCGAGCTCCCTTTAATATTTTTTAGAACCTTGAAAAAATATCCAATTTCTGTCTAATATGTACAAATATCAAGGTACTTCTGTGAACCTTTGTAGTTTATATATCCAATATGGGGAGTATCAATGATTCTGGAAGTTCAATTGACATCATATTTCCCCTCATAGATATGTTTATATATTGATGCGTACATGCTTAGTTCCCCATGTCATGCTTATACCGATATATGTTGTTTGCACGTATGCTTGCACATAAGAGAAGATATTTTGCTGTGAAGCGGTGGTACATTTATGCAGTTTTCTCGTTTATTTCCCGTCGTTGGGCCCCATCCGTCGCGCAACGCGCGTGCCCCGCTAGTGTTTATATATGTATGTATGTGGTAGGCATTATGGAGAATTACAGTTTACATATGAAATTGAAGAGGATAATTCATGTCCAGGTCGGCCTGACGGGAACCGCCGTCCGACGGATGTGCATCTAGGGCACTTTCCGATGGATTTTTTTAGGGAGAATTCCCTAAATGGGAGTAAATTAATCATTAATTGCCCAAATAGGACTATAGTTTAAAAATTCCTTAAATAGGAGTTATTAATTGTATTTGGACAAAGATGCCCTTGAAGCTTGGTAACATGTTGCAACAGACACAAGCCGGACCATTGCCACTCGCAGGGCCACCTCCGCTTGCCGGCCGCCGCTTGCCAGCCACCTCCGCTCGTCGGCCACCGCCACTCGCCGGCAACCGCCTCGACCTAAAAAATGGCTACCATTGCAGATGTAGCCGCCGCCACTGCAGATCAGGTCGCCGGAGCCGTAGATCTAGCCGCCTCTAGCCGCCGAATGCTGCCCCTACAAATCAGACCGCCGCTGCTACCGATCCGGTGTCCGCCACTGCAGATCCGGTCTCAGCTGCCGCATCTCTGGCCGCAACCACCGTTGTTGCCAACATTTATCTCAGAATGCCATAATCAATCGAGAATGCCATTTGAATGGCATTTTGAAAGGGAAACACAATTTTTTTTAGAGAGCAACACTACAAGAAAAATAGCTTTTAGGGACCAACTATTTGCGACTAACACCAAATTTGATCGCAATAGAGACAGTAATAGGCACTATTATGTTATCTTGTCGCAAAAGTTTAAAAAATTGATTATTTTGGCGACGTTCTTATTATCTCTTCCCTATTACTCTCACACCCGGTCGCTAAAGCATCTAGCTGTGGCGCCACTTAAAAATACGGAGTACGAATAATTGCTTCCGGGTACATTTTCACCCTTTATTCTTAATTAATTAATTAAATAAAATTCGAGACCCCCAAGTCCTAAAACGTACTCAGCGTCTGACCTCGCCGACCGCAGACCGGATCTGGAATCAATGAGGCGAAATCTTCTCAAGAAACAATAGCAGACCAAAGACTTCTCCTACTCATCGGCGGAGCGCTGCTGGCAGATTCGAACTGCAAAGGATCTAAGTCGCGATTCGGTGTGGAGAGGCTGGGCAACGAGCGTCTCGATGACTAGCAGAGTCATATTCGCTGCAGCGCATCAATGGAGGGACATGTGTACCCATCCAACTTTAGACCTAGGAGAACAACGAATTGCACTTGCAATCGAAAACCCTTGCCGCTGCTCCAAATCCAATTCCCCGGCCCGCTAACCCTCTGTTTTATCTTTCTGCGATGGTAGCAGATTCGTAAGGCCTTTGTTAGTACTCTGCGAGCTAGGGAAAGAACTGGAAGCTGTGGTCGGACGGAATATCGATCAGAATAAGATTAGGTTCGTTATGCTTTCCACGATTTGTGTGTCTGGGGAAGAATCGAAGCCAGCGTTTCCAGAAATTTGTTTGTCAGTCGAAGAAGACTGCACGAATTGTCCAGGTTGATTCTTTTTTACTTCATTCCATAGCAATAATGTGTTAAATATGGTTAAACCATACTTGATGTGCAAAAACATGATCGTTAGTTTCGGAATGTTTATTAATGGAAGTTTCTTTAATTGCGATTTTGCTGTTTTTCTGTCTTTCAGGCTTCAGCCTAGGACTTTCTGCTTCTCTGTTTTTTTTGTTTGTTTTAGAAGCTCTGTAATAGATTGCTCTTTCCCCCTTATCTACATTGTTATGTTGTTTTTTAATTTGGGCTGACTTATTTGCTGTGGTTTGTTCATTTCTTGGAGATGCTTCCTTTGTTGGTTTTGGTTGTTTGATGCAGCTACTTGTTGAACTGTGAGTATTGTCTATGCTCAAAACTAGAAACATTGTTTGATTACTAATTTGGTGTTAGTTGATATTATAAAATGGGAAATGAAATTGTTATTAGTCTGTTAAGATTTACAGTTTTCTAGAGTCAAATAAGATTAAAGTGACTTTCTGCCTTTTTAAACCTAGAAATATTTTAATCTGCTATGCATACACACTCTTTTCCTACCTTATTAGTTTTAATTCCATAGGTTGTGTGTTGAAGTAATGCTTAGTCCTTATTAATTTTTGGGTGTTTTTTCTTTTCCTTTTGGGAGTTGTCTTGAATACCTCTTGTGATCTTCTTCCCGTTTTAGCCTTTTGGAATTATCAAAAATGATGGCATACTAGATATATATATCCTAATCTATATATTGATAATTTAGTTTATCTATTTCCTATATTGGAAGTTAAGGTCATATAAGTTAGGGCCATATGAGTTGGGATTAGGGAACTGTAGTTCTTTTCGATCGTTACTTTGAGGTGGAAGTGTACGTTTTAAAGATTCAATTACGCTTTTCTACTTTTGATTTATACAAAACCTTTGGTGAAGGTGTTTCGGTCTTCCAGATTCACTAGACACTTCTACGCTTCAGGCTACGAGCTTCAGGTAAAATTCTCACTATTGAACTTCCTTGTTTTAATTATTTAATTGTTTACTTGTTCAGGCCTTTAGGACTTTAGGTTGTGCCTTAATGGTTGAGGTTAACTTGTTTGAGTTATACTCCTTATAATTTTCTGATTTTGATGTTTTAGTATTTAAAAATCGTATACCGATTTAACAATCTTTATTTAGTTGTTTATTAATATTACTATCTGCCTATCTACTTGTTTACTTGTATGAGGTTGTAATATCTATCAACTTATATTACAATGTATTTATGAGTTTATAATTTTTTAATTTGTAGGTTACATATATATCTATAAAACTCAATTGCCTTCCGTAGTGAAGTATTTGAAGTTTTATATGATGTTTTGTAGATGTGGCTGCTACTTTTTTGTGAAACTTGCAAGAAAAAGAATCATGTGAAGGAACTGGAAGCACTTCAAAAACATGTGAGTACATGGTTTTAATGTTGTGTTTTTCTTGGTAATTACCTCTTGCCATTTAGGGGGAAACACATGAACTAGTTCAATCAGATCCAACAGTACCACATGTTGATGTAATTAAGAAGTATTTTGGATGATAACAACATAGTCATGTTGGTTTTACAGGTAGAATGAATTACAAATATTTAAAGGGATCATCTTATGAAGAGAGAGCTTGATGATGAAGATTAAAATCAATGCTTGAAAAGTCATCTAAATGCATTAGAAGATAATGTCCAAAAGATGCAAGGGATTCTTCAAAGTCAAGGATACAAAAATCAAGCCTGAGAATCTAGATATATTTTGTAGCTTAGCAATCTGTATGAGGCATAGCAGTTAGTTTAAATTGTTTAATTTGTTTTGAACGGAAACTGAATAATTATTATAATTACACAATTCTATGTTTAGATAATCAATTTTGCAGAAGTAATTAGTATATTTTAATGTCAGTCACGTATATTGTTGCAAATTGTTCAATGAAGTGGTGTTAATTTATATATAGTGATATATATCCTGTTATTTTAGCGAAGGGATAATGGTCGCAACTAATCATAAAAATTAGTCCTTAATAACATCATTAGCGACCATATTATATGTGGTCTCAAATTGTTTTAGCGACCAATCTTTTTTTATGGTCGCAAAAGACCTTTTGCGGCCAAGCTAATAGGGACTAACTCGCGACCACAAAATGTGGTCGCAAATAATCATTAGCGACTGTTTATTATGCTTTTGCGACCATTTTTACCTTCGCTAATAACCCTTTTTCTAGTAGTGCAATAATGCCAATTTTATGGCATTTGCAGAATAAATTTGGCATTAACGTGTAAAGAAGAAACCGACTAAGCATTGGACCTGCAACAAAAACTGAAGAGGGGAAGAGAGAAAAACAGTAGAGGAGGAGGAAGGAGGGGGAACAACAAGCTTCATTACTTCGGCAACAAATCTTGATCAGATTTGCTATTCACACCCTCTCTGCTAACCCTTGCTCACCTCTGTTGCTCGCCGCCAGCCAATGGTCGCCGGAGTTGTTCACCACTTCCAGAAATTCGTTGTTGCAGGTTTTCAGTCGGAGAAGATGAGCGGAAAAGAAAACTCATCATCTTGCAATCTGAAATATGAGTAGATCGGAGAAGATAGTTGATGTACAGAGAATTATTTAAAATTTGAAGAAGAAAAATAGATCTGGATCTGCCAAGAAGAGAAGGCGGTGTACTGATGCGTGGAAAGGAGAGGCTCATGTGCGAAGGTTGGAAGCCGAGCGAGTAAAAGGGGTAAAAGTGGAACAGTGATCCTATTTGAGAATAAAAATATATCTACTCCTATTTTGGAATTTACACAATAATTTAGTCCTATTTTGGACAATAATTCCATTTTTTTAATGAATTTTTTTTTGTATGTTCTTCATCAAGTGTAGTTTATCCATATCAAATTTCAGTTAAATATTCGATCGGAAAGGCAATCAAACGTGCAATTGAAAAAGACTGTGATGTTTATATATATATATATATATATATATATATATATATATATATATATATAATCGCAATTATCTTTAAAAAAATATTTGACTTCCTTCCCTATTGAATTTTTAGCTGAATTTGATATGGATAAACTGGATTTGATGAAGAACGTGCTAAAAAACATTTCATCAAAAAAATTCATCGGAAAATTCCCGAAATGCCCTCGACCGGACGGCGGTTTCCTTCAGGCCGGCTGGACAGGAACGCCACTCTGAAATTGAAATACAATTTTGCACTTTGGCTCAATTGTGATCGCACTTTTACGTTTCCCAATTCCGACGCTAATTTGATCCTATATGTAAATATTGTAATTTAGAAAAAAAATTGAGGGCACCCATTAAAGAAATGGAGTATCTATCGTACATATATTCATTTGATTTCGTTTAAATCATTATTTCATTTTGAATTTATATTTAACTAATTCAACTGCTATATTTTGATTAGTCCGTATGAATAAAAGTATGATGCCAAATTTAGGGTACCATAGAATCCTCCATACTTTATACTTAAAAAGTTTCTTTGTCCACTTTTAGGTGTGGTAGTTGATCTCGGATGGTCAGAAATTCCACTTCATTACATTTCGGTCTAAATGTATTTGTCTAATTTCACTCCTTTTTTCTAACATAAACTGATAAACATATACTTCGTGCTTTCTTATGTAAAACACAAATAATTTATAGATATTCCTCTGGATAGGAGTAAAACATAGTAATAGTTAAAAATTAGGAGCTTATATTTTTTATTCCAAAAATAGGAATTCCATTCCAACTCCACCTCTCCCCTATTTTTCTTTCTGCACCTGCACAGCGCCGCCTCTCCTTTCTTTTCTCAGCTCTCTCGTCTATCGTTTCTCATCTTTCTTCTCCCTCCTCCCATCCTCCTCTCTGCATACTCACGCATTTTCTTGTCCCATGGAGTATGGACTTCAAAATTTCTCTCCAACTTAGCCACCTCTGGATATATGGCGACTCACATGTAAGTTTTGTTCTACTTCGTCCTCTTCTTTCTCTACTTCTTTTACATCTTCTTTCTACTCCTATTATCATTATTTTCCTTGTCCCAATACTCTGCTTTCTCCACCTCTTAGATCTTTTGAATTTTTTTTGTTGATTTTATTTGCTTGATTTTGAGATTTAAGTGAAAATTGTTGTTTTAGATCTGAATTTTTTAGATTCGAAAAATCAGAGGCTTCAATGATCGGTTTTCTCAAAGTTCTAGATCTATTTTTTTCATTTATTTCAATTTATTTGTTTTTTTTTGCAGAAATAGGCTTAAATTGATAACACGTCATTTAGATAGTAGGTAATCCGGTTATATCGACGTTCGATGATAATGAGTTGAGAAGTGTCTCCCATGTGACATCCTGGCCCATGTACTCCTGAATGCACTCTGAATTGAATAATGAGTTAGTCGCGGATTTTTAACACTACGGTCCATAACTAAGTCCGTGACTACGGTCCTATTTTTTTTGTAATGACAAGCCCTTACTCAAATGTTTTCCTCACTCGTCACCACCCTAAAAAACATCTCAAGGTGTAATCCATTCTAAGAGTCCTCAAGTATAAGCACCCTTAACTGTAGATTTCTTAGTAAATGAACTTTTTAAACAAGATGCATCTTATTGGAATGAATATATAGGATTTTTGTTCCATTTGAGATCCTCTTGAGATTACAATTACTCCCACTTAATATCGCAACGTTCGTGTTGCGTCCAAAAGCTTAAACACCCACTTAGCGCTTGATTTCGACACCTTGGAGAAGCATCTGTCATATAGTTGCTCCAATACAACTTGTCACCCCTGACACTGCTCGCTAAACGTCGTATTCGGATATCCCAAATCCGTACACTTTAGCAGGGTTGCTCTGATACCACTTGTAACACCTGACCCTACTCACTAAGCACCCGATTCCAATAACACAGATGAGCACATTGTCGCATGGTTGCTATGATACCACTTGTAACACCTAGCCCTGCTCACTAAGCGCCTGACATACCAGAAGATCACCCATTTTAATACTATACTCACATACCATCATGTTGAATTGTGGAGCTCTTAGTAGATGAACTCTTAAAAGAAGATACACCTTGTTGATATGAGTGACACTTTTAATCCTTTTGAGTTCTTCCAAAGTATTACAATCTGTCGACCACACGATGTGATGTTGGTCAACACCTTTGAGATTTACGATATTAACATCATAAGCATACATTAGAGTACATATATTGTTGTAATATTCTTCTAATAGTCGATTACATTCTTGACATCATCAAGCCCTTAAATTTTTAGCATTTCAACGTGTTCCCTGATTAAAAAAAAAGAATTCATAAGCAACCGGTAATGCTTAATTAAAATCATAACTTATCTAAAATTAAAAATAAATAATTCATTACAAAAATGTTCATTAGTAATAAATTCATTACAACAATTTTCATACATAGAGAAATTCATGTTTAACTTATAAAGTCAAAGTATTAATTTCAATTTGTCATCATGAGTTTCGATTTTCCTAAATAAGATTCATCATTTTAGTTAGCACTTGATGATGTATGAATGATGTATTAGAAATGCTTTTCTTCATGATAGTCTGACAAAGGAAGTTTATATGTGATAGAGTATTAAATTCTAGAGAGAAGTGAGAGCTAGAGAGATAAAATGAACAATTAATATTTCTCAACCTCCTATAATTGCCCCAAAGGAGAGTATTTATAGGGAAAATGTGGATTTAGGCTCCTAGCCTTGGGCTTAAGAGACCCATTACAATAATAAGGCCTCTCTTTGGGCATGATAAGCCCATTAATGGGCTGAGTACATGATTATTTATCTAAGTGTAAGAATACATTATGTCTGAGTATTCTTGGTAGATGCAGGTGCCAGGCCGAAGGGGTGTCAGGCCGATGGCAGACCCACTTCTACCTTGGGTTCTTGGGTCGTGACCTGATCACTTTTGGTTCCGGCTGATGGGGTGCCATCTGGCCGATGGGACGCCACGTGGTGACGGTCGTTTGTGTTTAATCTTCTGAGTATGTGGATCGTGGGGTCTGGGCCCATATACTCTATCAATATGCGTCAGCCTCCTGGTTTTATTCATCCTCAGTTTCCTAATCATGTGTGTCGTCTCAGGAAGGCTATTTATGGTCTCAAACAAGCTCCATAGGTCTGGTTTTACAGGTTTAGTAGCTTTCTTTTAACCCATGGCTTTGTTTGTAGCAAGTTTGATATATTTTTTTCGCCAAGGGTCATCTGTTCTTTATTTGCTTCTCTATGTGGATGATATTATTGTCACTGGTAACTCTCCTTCCTTCATCTCTACTTTTATTGCTTGCCTTGGCTGTTGTTTTGCTATGAAGGATTTTGGGGATTTACATTTTTTTTCTTGGTGTCCAAGTTGTTCGTCTTCCAAAGGGTTTATTTCTATCCCAGCATAAATATGTGTCCGACTTGTTAACTAGGTTCCATCTGCATACCCTTAAACCTGTTCAACCCCCTCTTCCTTCCAGGACTAAGTTATCTCTCGCTCATGATGATCTTGTTGTTGATCCTACGGAGTAGAGAAGTATGGTAGGTGCTTTACAGTATTTGACCATGACTCGAACTGATATTACATTTGTTGTTCACATGGTTCCCCAATTTATGCATGCTCCCCGTACTTTGCATATTTTGGCAGTTAAGCGAATTTTCAGGTACCTTCAAGGCACTTCTGATCACGGCCTGTTGCTTTGGCCAGATACTAGTTCTCCCACTTTGCAAGCTTATTCAGATGCTGATTGGGCCGGATGTCCTGATAGTAGCCGCTCCACGTCTGGGTTTGCTATATTTTTGGGTCCTAATTTGATCTCTTGGAATTCCAAGAAGCAACTCACTATCTCCAGATCCTCCACTGAAGCTGATTATAGGGCTATTGCTTACACAATCCAGGATACACTTCACATCAGGTTCATACTGTCCGAGTTAGGGATGCCTATCCGCACGCCGGTTCAGCTGCTATGTGATAATGTCTCGGCTTCTTACTTATCTACTAATCTTATTCAGCATGCACGCGGCAAACATATCAGAATAGATTATCACTTTGTTCGTGAGAGAGTCTCTCATGGACGTTTAGTTGTTCGCTAAGTTCCTACGAAGTTCCAGCTTGCAGATATTTTCACCAAGTGCTTGTCTCCTCAGCGGTTTATTTTTCTTAGAGACAATCTTTGCGTTGCTTCCTCTACACAGATTGAGGGGGTGTAATAGTGTATTAATTACATTAATTAACTTTCCATATTTTATTAATTTCCTATTGTAATCAAGATACTGTTTTTATTATATATATGACATTCAGGGCTACCACATTGGTAAGCCTACAAGTATTCTCACAGGATCATCCTATTAAATATCAATCACAGACACAAAACAAAATTAATAAATACGTTAATATGAACATGAAAAAGCTTATTTGATTTTCAACTATACGATCTAGTTAATAGTACATAAGTACTTATTTTACAACTTTAAAAGTAGACTATCAGCAAACTTGTTGAAGCAGTAAAACTTGTAATAATAAGAAAATGTAGGGCAACAACTTAACATAAGTAAGTTGTTTTTGGATATTCAACATATTTTTGTAGTGTAATAAGAAGTACTAAACAACTAGCAAACGTATTGTAGTCGCCAAATTTGGACACCAACATCGTTTAATAGACGAAGTCGTGATACAAAAGTAAACTACCATTGATTATTATCCACACAATGTTAATGTTCGGTATCCAAAGAATTTTTAAAGCGCATAGCCTTCAAAGAATATTAGGTATATATTATAAGAAACAAATGATAACTTAAACTAAAAGAGAGCTGAAACCCAAAAAATGTAGGCAACCGCAATTTCCCTTACGTTTTGCCGATCGTGCAGAGTGAGGGAACAACCGGCAAATCTGGATTAGAGTAACGGTGCGTCAATGCTCTCTTAGAGGTTTTTAGTTTTGTAGAATCTCGGTTTAGTTTTTTCCTTTCTCTGTTTTCGTTTCTTTCTTTTTGGATTTGTTGTCCGGCACTTTTTCGTTTTCGCCGAGGGTTGATTTAGCTCCTTGTGAGTGGTGTGATTTGGTTGGCTTTGCTTGGAAGATTATTCCAATTTGCTTTTGTCTTAGTGTTGGTTCGTGCTTTTGATTACAAAAGAGTTTGTGCTTTTGGATTATCTTTGTTAAGTGTATGGAGAAGCACATGGATGATAAATATGGCAGACTCTATCAAAGAGAAAGAAGAAAATGGGCTGGTCTTCAAACAGGTAGCACTGGTGGGCAGCGTGGAGGTCGCAGATAGGCCTAGCCGCCTAGGTTCATGGTTGTGGCTCGAGTCGTGACAGGTAAGATCCGTCCAATTGCATTTCGGGAAACAATGGCGATGGTTTGACGTCCGGTCAAAGGAGTTAGTATTGAAGGTATTGGAAACACAAAATTCTTGATACAATTCTACCACGAAGTGGATATTAACCGGGTGATTCAGGAGGGACCTTGGTTTTTTCAACATAACTTGGTTGTGATGAGGCGCCTAGAGTTAACTGATAGACCACTTAAAGTGGAACTTAATCATGCTGATTTTTGGATCCAGATACACAATCTACCGTTGGAATTCATGATAGAAAAGGTTGTGAGCGGTATTGGAAATCACATCGGGCCACTTGTTAGAATTGATAAACGAACACTCACAGGTGCATGGAGGTCCATTATTCGCATAAGGGTAATCATAAATATCAAGAATGCATTGAGAAGAAGGTTGAAGATTTGTAAAGAAGGGGAAAAAGTGTTCTGGACAGATTTTAGATATGAAAGACTTCCAAACTTTTGTTTTATTTGTGGCATTTTAGGCCATGTTGATCGGTTCTACCCCTCAAATAGTCATTGTGGCCCTTGGTTTGGAGAAACACTGTATGGGTCCTGGTTACGAGCAGATATGAGAAGAGGAGGAGCGCATCCCTATAACAGGTGGTTGATTCATGGCGGTAACCGATAGGGCAGAGCACAGGTCGGGTTCGGGCGGGTCGGTTTCAAAAATGGTAAACCCGTTCGGGTATCGGATTGATAATTTCAAACCCTACCCGATCAAAAAATTTATCGGGTTTTTTGGATTGAAGAAGTTCGGGTTTCGGTCGGGTTGGTTCGGTTTTCGGATCCATTCGGATTTTAATTTATTATTGTTGAAATTGTGATAAATAAAATAGTAATTGGTAAAACTATCATTCAAAGTTATACTAGTATAACATTCAAAGTAATAGTTGAATAAATACGGTAATCGACATATTTGAACATGTAAAATAATAATATACGGTGATTGGCATATTTAATATTGTGATAAATAAAATAAAAATTGGTCAAAATATCATTCAAAATCATAACAATACAACATTCAAAATTATAGTTTTACAAATACGGCAATTGGAATATTTGATATGCATAATATGGTAATATAATTGGCATACAATAATTGAGATATTTGAACATGCATAATAATTCAAAGTAGTATATATACTACCCTAGTTCGGGTTTTCGGGCGGCTCGGGTAGCATAATTGGTAACCCTACCCGCTTAACTCTCGGGTTGCAAAAATCGGATCGGGTTTGGGTCATTCGGGTCGGGTTATCCGACCCAAAAAATAAAATCGGATATATCCGATCGGGTAGGGTCGGGTTCGCTCTCCCGTAGTAACCGAGCAAGTCTGGATGTAGAGGAAGATGTGATTAAACAGAAGCAGAGGGTAGCGAGTGCAGTTGAAACGAGAGGCTTTGTAGATGAAGGATTAGTGGTTAAGGAAAAGGAAGTTGCTAATGAAAAAGTGGATGTTTTGGCGGATGATCAAGTGCTTAAGATTAATAATGCAGAAGGGGGTCAAGCTCACATGGAAAACGAGATATCATTAGCTGGTGCAAGTGAGAGTCTTCCTTTGGAGGTGGCTGGACAAGCCTCTTCTCCCTTCCCGATGGATGGTCAAGTCGGAATGCTATCTTTGGAGGTGGTGGATAAAACCTCTTCTCCCTTACTGGTGGTTGGTGAAACGAGAGAGTCTTTCGCTTATGTTCCTTTTCAGATTTTGAATGTTAGTTTTTTATATTTATGTCCTATTAGCAAGTTCAACAATGCTGATAGTTTAGCCTACCATATTGTGGAGTTAGCGATTTGGCATGGCCTTTCGGGGCTACCTAATTCTATGTCTCGCTTCAGGTTTGCTCTGAGTTGTTGCTCTGCTTTGTCTACTGTTGATTTAAATATTATGAATATATGAGTGATTTTCCTTCAAAAAAAAACTTAAACTAAATAGATCATAGGTATCTATATATTCCCTCCGTCCCGTTGGAATGTTCCCACTTTCCTTTTTTGGATGTCCCAATGGAAAGTTCTCATTTCCCTAAATGGAAAGTTATCCTACATCAAAACAGTGTCAAACAGTGCAAAACAGTGTCAAACAGTGTCAAACAGTGTCAAACAGTGTCAAACAGTGTCCAAACAGTGTCCAAACAGTAAAATTTACCCCCTGGTAAGTTTATTTCCTTAATATGTGTGTAGGTCAAACCGAGAACATTCCAACGGGACGGAGGGAGTATTATTAACTCACTTAAGTGAGTGTCCCGCCTAATTTCAAGGGCATTTGCGTAAGTCAACAAAGCATTCCCTACTCTTGTCAAACTCTCCGGCACTCTGCTCAAGTCTACAAACCACCATCGCCTATTCCGTTAAACATTCTACTATTATTTCGGATGCACTTAAATGTCCTCTGCTCGTCTAAGGCCATGTCTAGGGTTTCCTTCTGATCGGCAATCTCTCCTACCGTCTCTCTGCAATTGAAAGGTTTCTAGCTTCAACGATTTCAACATCCTAATATACTAAACTCCACGAATCTCTCAATTTTATACTTTAATATTTATCTCTGACATTTCGTTTTAGCTTATTGAACAATCAATTCTAATTCCCCCAGATATTCTATTAAAGGCCTCAAATTCATTTATGAATCTACTACCTCAAATTCATTTTCTGAAGTCCTGCATGGACAAAAATGTTAACATATAATTTATCATTAGCATGGGGCTGTTTTTCATAAATAATGATCGGGAAAGTTCTTTGTGGGAATTGAACATAAAAGTTCTTTTTGAGGTATCTTTGCCCTCTTCACCAAATCGCTCAAAATATTTACCCTTTTTCCTGCATACCTATTTTTATGACATGTGGTTTGTTTAATTTAACATTTCGAATGAGATTAGAAGGAATTAAAAAAATGTGGCACATGTTGCAGCAGAATGCTGTTTTGAGTTAATTTTCCTTCCCCTCTTCTCTAAGTTGTTTAAAACATTTAGCTCCTTTTATATATAGTTGTTCTAAGACATGTGGTTTGTAGTTTTTACGATTCTTATTTCTCACCTAATTTGCACTTGACAAAGTCTACCGGTACGGAGGTAGTATAACCGTTAATGATAGAGTTGAGAAGTAGATTATGCATGTTTGTCTCAAGAACTATTGTGAGCTTCTTCTTTTTCACAAACAGTAGTCAACTTCCAAAAATATGATTTCTTTTACATATTGATAAAATGTCACAAATAAGGTAATATATTTAAAAAAAAATATGATTTCATTGTAAAATTTTAATGTCACTGTGATTTTCTATGTCACTAAGAGTTGTCGCTGAAAAATTTTCAGGTGCTGCAAAGGGTTTGTGTTTATTATGTTTATCTTTGTGGTAGTTTGACATTTGAACTATGGCTTGATTAAGAGTGTTGATATATTGCAGGCTTGCCATGAATGCGCCATTGCCATCGCCATGGAAAAATGCCTTGGCGCCTTGGATTTCGTCATACGCCATGACAACTATGTAAGCAACAAAAGGATATGATATTGTTTCCCCCTGTTATTCATCTTTTCTTTGAACGATCAGATTAACAATTGGTTAGCAAACTACTATATGCTTTGTTAAGGAGGTGAAGTTTTCTCTTACTATAACTTCTAATTTATTTTCCAAACCTTTTTGCTTATATTTTATATTACAGTTAATGATAGAATTGAGAATTAGATTATGCATGTTTATCTCATGAACTATTGTGAGCTTCTTCCTTTTCACAAACGGTAGTCAACCTCCAAAAATATGATTTCTTTTACATATTGATAAAATGTCACAAATAAGGTAATATATTTATAAAAAAATATGATTTCATTGTAAAATTATTCTTGTGCATATATTTTTGTTGAACTAACCAAGGCATCAAAAGGTGACAACATTGCTCGAGGACTAGCAACGCTCAAGTGTGGGAGAATTTGATAAGCACAATAGCTACCTATATTTTATATAGGTAATTATGATTATCTGTACAAATATTCAAAAGACAAAGCAGGTATAAATCCCATTTTGAGTAAAAACCGCACAAATACGTCAAAGATGAAAACACAAGAGTCAACAATCGAAAGGGGCCGAGAACCGACACTTCGGGGTCAACCACGGGCGTAAAACGGAGCGAAAACTGAAGAATTGCAGTGCAGGGGAAAACCGGCGCCGGTCCACCCTAAAACCGGCACCGGTTTCATTTAAAAAGGCCTTATTACGGTGAACCGAAGCAAGACCGGCGCCGGTCCACCCCTATAACCGGCGCCGGTTATACCATTTTCCACAATCATTCAGCATCGAAGCAAAACCGGCGCCGGTCTACCCCTATAACCGGCGCCGGTTAACCCCGATTCTGCACAAAACATGGAGACGTGCAGCAAGATCTTGATGGGAAAAACCCACTTTCCTTATGATCTGATCAAATATTTCTTCCATGCTTGATTGTTGGGCTCGAATGGACTAAAAGATGCCAATCTTTAGCCTATATAAAGCCCCCAATTCATCAAACAAGATCATCATTCCATTCTTGAAGATTAAATTTCAGTTTTTATATTTCCTTTTTGCATTTTCTTGAAGTGTTGGAGAAGAAGCCATTTCTCTCCTCTACAATTGGTTCTAGGTATTATTTCTTGTATGTTATTGTATTTCATTGTTCTTAGTTACACTTTTGTAATTAGTATGAGCTCAAGGAGCTAAGTTCTTAGCTAAGGCTAGGGATGAACTTCTATGCCCACTAGGTGTTTGATAAAAGTTCTAAACCAATAAATTGTGATTTATCCTTTACATTTTGATTGTTTATGACTATGGTGTACAACATAGAAGTATGTTAAACTTAGTTTATGCTTGCAATTAACGTTGAGGTCTAAACTATGAACATTAAAGGATAAACATATATATTACCGAGAATAGAAATATATCCGGTATTATATGATACGGGTGTGATGTCTTGATATTCAACGGGGTTTTCGGTAGATGAATGTAAGCCGTAACGGGACTTACACGTAACGGAAACCACGCTCTCGCTGCCTTAACCGGAGTTGAGAATATATTAGCGACATCGTATTCATAATTATTGGTAAAGAACTAATATTCAACCCTATTAAAGCATTTAAGTGATTCCCGAAGCCTTAGTTGTTGTTATCAATCACTTTAATCAAATTAATTTAAGTTATATCTCTGAAAATTAAAAAGAAGAACCAAGTTGTTGTTTTCACAACAACACACAACTCAAAATCCCTGCACTTTACTCATTTATTTATTTAAAAGTCATCTACTCTCGGACTAAATTAAACAACGTTTCCCTGTGGATTCGACCCGGTATTTTACCGGAATTTATTACTATATCGGCACTTGTACACTTGCAAGTTCAGCCCGGTCAAGTTTTTGGCGTCGTTGTCGGGGAAACGGTCTTGTTTAATAAAGTCCAAACAATCAACCAATCAAAAATCCTGAATTTATTTTTCTCAACTTCACTTGATCTTGGAAGGTTTTTTGTTTTTGCTTGTGTAGATATTCCCTTGTGTTTGCATGTAATTGAGAGGTCAAGGTTCTAAAATTCTTGAACCACTTGATCTTGAAATAGAAAAAACTTGCAAACACATTCGAAGGGAGCAAAAAGCTACAAAGATGTTGCCAACTTTGAATGAGAGGAAGAGACCCGTGGTGGCCGCTACACCATCTTGCATCACCTTGAGCGAGGAAGCAAGAGACTATGAGCTAAGGCAAAGCTACTTCAACGCTATGCCTCAGTTTCATGGCTTGCTTGGGGAAAATCCACTCAACTTCATCATGGAGTTCTACGGATTCATTCAAGGAATCCCAAGAAATGGTTTGGCGGAGGATCAACTCAAGCTCAAATGCTTCCCCTACACTCTCAAAGGGGCGGCAAGAGGATGGTTCCTAGAGCAAGCTCCGGCAAGCTACACAACATGGGAAGGTATATACAATGCCTTCATGTCTAAATACTACACACCCACCATGACTCAAGAGCTTAGACAACGCATTTTCAATTTCAAACAACAAAATGGTGAGCTCTTTCAAGACGCATGGCGGCGTTTCAAATCATTGTTAAGGGAATGCCCGCACCACCGCATTCCCCTTGATCTTCAACTTGATACATTCTACAATGGTTTGAATTCACCTTGTCAAGCCATTGTAGACAACCGAGCCGAGGGCTACATTGGAAATAAAAATGAAACTGAGGCGCTCCGAATCATTGAATCTATTGCCTCAAATCCTCAACTTCAAGGAGGCGATTACAAGGTGGTCGGGATGAATGAAATCTCTATCACAACCGAGATTAATAAAAGGTTTGAACAAATGGAATCAAAAATTGAGCAAAAATTCCAAACGGCCCTTCAAGCCGTATTGGGAGGAGTCAAGCAAATAGCTAATGCGGAGAGCATTCAAAGTCCGGAAGGCAATTTATCTCAACATCTTGAAGAGGTAAATTTTATGAACTCTTATGGGAACCGGGGAAACAATAATCCTTCTAATCAACAAAGGTGGAACCAAGGGAGCAATTGGAAGCCACAACCCCAATCCGGAGCACCTAATTTTGGGCCGTCCAAGGAAACCACCATGGAGGATATGATGCAATTCATATCCAAGAGCATGGAAAGCATGAAGGCTCAAAATGAAGAGAACCATAGTAGAGTGGAGGCATCCATTGGGAATCTCCACTCTCAATTCAACAAGTTGGATCTTCGCTTTGAAGATCAAAATATAAAGCTCAACCAACGCATCGACACCATTGAGCAATATACCAAGGCGTCCATCCGAAATCTTGAAGTTCAATTGGGGCAACTCGCCCAAAAAGTGAGTTCTAGAGAGCAAAGTAAATTCCCTACAACTACGGAGGTAAACCCGAGGGAGAGCGTCATGGCCATTACCACAAGAAGCGGGAGGCAAACGGAGGATCCCAAGATGCCGGAGAGAAGAAAGACACTGGAGGAACAAGAAGAGGTTTCACATACACCATTGCCACCTATTATGCCTCAATATGTTCCTCCCATCCCCTATCCACAAAAGTTGAAGAAGAAAGGAGATGAGAAGAAACACAAGAAAATACTTGATATTTTCAAGAAATTGAGCATCAACATACCTTTTGCGGAGGCCATTGCAGAGATTCCATCGTACGCAAAATTTCTCAAAGGCATCATCTCCAACAAAAAGAAGTTAGAGGAATTCGCAACCGTGGCACTAACGGAGGAATGTAGTGCCATTATTCAAAACAAACTTCCTCCAAAACTAAAAGACCCCGGAAGCTTCACTATTCCATGCTATATCGGAAAAGTCGGGGAGGTAAAGTCTCTTTGTGACCTTGGCGCTAGCATAAATCTCATGCCCCACTCCCTATTTAAAAAGCTAAGTGTGGGGGAACTCCAACCAACAACGGTTGCTTTGCAATTAGCGGATAGAACAATCCGCTATCCGATAGGCATGATGGAGGACGTCCTTGTCAAAGTAGGAAAATTCTACTTTCCGGTAGATTTTCTTGTTTTAGACATGGAAGAGATGGAGGTTCCCGTCATCCTTGGGAGATCATTTTTGGCCACTTCCTCAGCCGTCATTGATGTGCAAGCAGGCACCGTAAAGCTAAGAGTGGAGGAGACGATGAAACATTCAATGTATGGAAAACACAATCCATACCAACTCAAAACATGGAGGTCAACACAAATCCTTTCATCCCTCCAACACACCACGAGAATGAAAAGAATGGACGGACAACTCCATGGCCTCCCCACGATCTCAAAAAGGTAACATTGGTCAAACGTCTTCGGGAGCCCAATCACACGTGAGAGGTATGTTGCGTCCGGCCTATGACGTTAAACTGAGCGCTAATTGGGAGGCAACCCAACAAATTCAATTATAAATAAATATGTTTAGTTAAATACATATTCATATTTATTTATAATTGAAACCCAAAAAAAAAAAAAAAACAAAAAAAAAAAAAGAAAAAAAAAGCATCATCTAAATCATGCATCTCCTACTCTCACAAGACGGCCCATTCCGCTATTGAAGATCTCATCCTCCATTTGCATCCTCCAATGTACATTGAGGACAATGTAACTCAAGTGTGGGGGGTGTATCTCATGGTTGGTTAAACAAATTTTGTGTGCAAAATAATTTTTTTTAGGAAGGTAAAAGTTGTGATAATTCTCTTTTTAATAGGTATTTGGTTGAGAAAGTTTTTTATTATTCACATAAACTATCATTTTTTTTATTACACTACTTTTACTCTTGAAAACCATTCCCAAAATAAACCTTGTAACTAGGAAATACCATCTTCTTCCATTTCCAAAAATGGTTAAGTACATCTCAAATATTCAAGAACCATTTTTGAAAAACAAGCCACCCCCATATCTCATCAAATAAATTGGGACTATCAGAAAATACTTGTTGAGAACCAATTCAAATGAGTTATTAAAAAAAAAACTCATGGTCTCTTTCAAGAATTTCAACTGATCCACTTCTATACTGAAAAGCCAAATACACCAAAAAGTCATCCTTCACACCCAAAAAAATTCCTAGTCACAATCCACTCATCTACTCTCAAGAGTATAAGTAATTTTTCTAAATCTAATGATAGTTTTGTGTGTCTAATAGAAATTTGGTTTTGGACCGAGAATGATAAAAGAGTTTACATAATTTTTTACCTCTCTTAAAATTAAAATTATTCTTGTGCATATATTTTTGTTGAACTAACCAAGGCATCAAAAGGTGACAACATTGCTCGAGGACTAGCAACGCTCAAGTGTGGGGGAATTTGATAAGCACAATAGCTACCTATATTTTATATAGGTAATTATGATTATCTGTACAAATATTCAAAAGACAAAGCAGGTATAAATCCCATTTTGAGTAAAAACCGCACAAATACGTCAAAGATGAAAACACAAGAGTCAACAATCGAAAGGGGCCGAGAACCGACACTTCGGGGTCAACCACGGGCGTAAAACGGAGCGAAAACTGAAGAATTGCAGTGCAGGGGAAAACCGGCGCCGGTCCACCCTAAAACCGGCACCGGTTTCATTTAAAAAGGCCTTATTACGGTGAACCGAAGCAAGACCGGCGCCGGTCCACCCCTATAACCGGCGCCGGTTATACCATTTTCCACAATTATTCAGCATCGAAGCAAAACCGGCGCCGGTCTACCCCTATAACCGGCGCCGGTTAACCCCGATTCTGCACAAAACATGGAGACGTGCAGCAAGATCTTGATGGGAAAAACCCACTTTCCTTATGATCTGATCAAATATTTCTTCCATGCTTGATTGTTGGGCTCGAATGGACTAAAAGATGCCAATCTTTAGCCTATATAAAGCCCCCAATTCATCAAACAAGATCATCATTCCATTCTTGAAGATTAAATTTCAGTTTTTATATTTCCTTTTTGCATTTTCTTGAAGTGTTGGAGAAGAAGCCATTTCTCTCCTCTACAATTGGTTCTAGGTATTATTTCTTGTATGTTATTGTATTTCATTGTTCTTAGTTACACTTTTGTAATTAGTATGAGCTCAAGGAGCTAAGTTCTTAGCTAAGGCTAGGGATGAACTTCTATGCCCACTAGGTGTTTGATAAAAGTTCTAAACCAATAAATTGTGATTTATCCTTTACATTTTGATTGTTTATGACTATGGTGTACAACATAGAAGTATGTTAAACTTAGTTTATGCTTGCAATTAACGTTGAGGTCTAAACTATGAACATTAAAGGATAAACATATATATTACCGAGAATAGAAATATATCCGGTATTATATGATACGGGTGTGATGTCTTGATATTCAACGGGGTTTTCGGTAGATGAATGTAAGCCGTAACGGGACTTACACGTAACGGAAACCACGCTCTCGCTGCCTTAACCGGAGTTGAGAATATATTAGCGACATCGTATTCATAATTATTGGTAAAGAACTAATATTCAACCCTATTAAAGCATTTAAGTGATTCCCGAAGCCTTAGTTGTTGTTATCAATCACTTTAATCAAATTAATTTAAGTTATATCTCTGAAAATTAAAAAGAAGAACCAAGTTGTTGTTTTCACAACAACACACAACTCAAAATCCCTGCACTTTACTCATTTATTTATTTAAAAGTCATCTACTCTCGGACTAAATTAAACAACGTTTCCCTGTGGATTCGACCCGGTATTTTATCGGAATTTATTACTATATCGGCACTTGTACACTTGCAAGTTCAGCCCGGTCAAGTTTTTGGCGCCGTTGCCGGGGAAACGGTCTTGTTTAATAAAGTCCAAACAATCAACCAATCAAAAATCCTGAATTTATTTTTCTCAACTTCACTTGATCTTGGAAGGTTTTTTGTTTTTGCTTGTGTAGATATTCCCTTGTGTTTGCATGCAATTGAGAGGTCAAGGTTCTAAAATTCTTGAACCACTTGATCTTGAAATAGAAAAAACTTGCAAACACATTCGAAGGGAGCAAAAAGCTACAAAGATGTTGCCAACTTTGAATGAGAGGAAGAGACCCGTGGTGGCCGCTACACCATCTTGCATCACCTTGAGCGAGGAAGCAAGAGACTATGAGCTAAGGCAAAGCTACTTCAACGCTATGCCTCAGTTTCATGGCTTGCTTGGGGAAAATCCACTCAACTTCATCATGGAGTTCTACGGATTCATTCAAGGAATCCCAAGAAATGGTTTGGCGGAGGATCAACTCAAGCTCAAATGCTTCCCCTACACTCTCAAAGGGGCGGCAAGAGGATGGTTCCTAGAGCAAGCTCCGGCAAGCTACACAACATGGGAAGGTATATACAATGCCTTCATGTCTAAATACTACACACCCACCATGACTCAAGAGCTTAGACAACGCATTTTCAATTTCAAACAACAAAATGGTGAGCTCTTTCAAGACGCATGGCGGCGTTTCAAATCATTGTTAAGGGAATGCCCGCACCACCGCATTCCCCTTGATCTTCAACTTGATACATTCTACAATGGTTTGAATTCACCTTGTCAAGCCATTGTAGACAACCGAGCCGAGGGCTACATTGGAAATAAAAATGAAACTGAGGCGCTCCGAATCATTGAATCTATTGCCTCAAATCCTCAACTTCAAGGAGGCGATTACAAGGTGGTCGGGATGAATGAAATCTCTATCACAACCGAGATTAATAAAAGGTTTGAACAAATGGAATCAAAAATTGAGCAAAAATTCCAAACGGCCCTTCAAGCCGTATTGGGAGGAGTCAAGCAAATAGCTAATGCGGAGAGCATTCAAAGTCCGGAAGGCAATTTATCTCAACATCTTGAAGAGGTAAATTTTATGAACTCTTATGGGAACCGGGGAAACAATAATCCTTCTAATCAACAAAGGTGGAACCAAGGGAGCAATTGGAAGCCACAACCCCAATCCGGAGCACCTAATTTTGGGCCGTCCAAGGAAACCACCATGGAGGATATGATGCAATTCATATCCAAGAGCATGGAAAGCATGAAGGCTCAAAATGAAGAGAACCATAGTAGAGTGGAGGCATCCATTGGGAATCTCCACTCTCAATTCAACAAGTTGGATCTTCGCTTTGAAGATCAAAATATAAAGCTCAACCAACGCATCGACACCATTGAGCAATATACCAAGGCGTCCATCCGAAATCTTGAAGTTCAATTGGGGCAACTCGCCCAAAAAGTGAGTTCTAGAGAGCAAAGTAAATTCCCTACAACTACGGAGGTAAACCCGAGGGAGAGCGTCATGGCCATTACCACAAGAAGCGGGAGGCAAACGGAGGATCCCAAGATGCCGGAGAGAAGAAAGACACTGGAGGAACAAGAAGAGGTTTCACATACACCATTGCCACCTATTATGCCTCAATATGTTCCTCCCATCCCCTATCCACAAAAGTTGAAGAAGAAAGGAGATGAGAAGAAACACAAGAAAATACTTGATATTTTCAAGAAATTGAGCATCAACATACCTTTTGCGGAGGCCATTGCAGAGATTCCATCGTACGCAAAATTTCTCAAAGGCATCATCTCCAACAAAAAGAAGTTAGAGGAATTCGCAACCGTGGCACTAACGGAGGAATGTAGTGCCATTATTCAAAACAAACTTCCTCCAAAACTAAAAGACCCCGGAAGCTTCACTATTCCATGCTATATCGGAAAAGTCGGGGAGGTAAAGTCTCTTTGTGACCTTGGCGCTAGCATAAATCTCATGCCCCACTCCCTATTTAAAAAGCTAAGTGTGGGGGAACTCCAACCAACAACGGTTGCTTTGCAATTAGCGGATAGAACAATCCGCTATCCGATAGGCATGATGGAGGACGTCCTTGTCAAAGTAGGAAAATTCTACTTTCCGGTAGATTTTCTTGTTTTAGACATGGAAGAGATGGAGGTTCCCGTCATCCTTGGGAGATCATTTTTGGCCACTTCCTCAGCCGTCATTGATGTGCAAGCAGGCACCGTAAAGCTAAGAGTGGAGGAGACGATGAAACATTCAATGTATGGAAAACACAATCCATACCAACTCAAAACATGGAGGTCAACACAAATCCTTTCATCCCTCCAACACACCACGAGAATGAAAAGAATGGACGGACAACTCCATGGCCTCCCCACGATCTCAAAAAGGTAACATTGGTCAAATGTCTTCGGGAGCCCAATCACACGTGAGAGGTATGTTGCGTCCGGCCTATGACGTTAAACTGAGCGCTAATTGGGAGGCAACCCAACAAATTCAATTATAAATAAATATGTTTAGTTAAATACATATTCATATTTATTTATAATTGAAACCCAAAAAAAAAACAAAAAAAAAAAAAACAAAAAAAAAAAGAAAAAGAAAAAAAAAGCATCATCTAAATCATGCATCTCCTACTCTCACAAGACGGCCCATTCCGCTATTGAAGATCTCATCCTCCATTTGCATCCTCCAATGTACATTGAGGACAATGTAACTCAAGTGTGGGGGGTGTATCTCATGGTTGGTTAAACAAATTTTGTGTGCAAAATAATTTTTTTTAGGAAGGTAAAAGTTGTGATAATTCTCTTTTTAATAGGTATTTGGTTGAGAAAGTTTTTTATTATTCACATAAACTATCATTTTTTTTATTACACTACTTTTACTCTTGAAAACCATTCCCAAAATAAACCTTGTAACTAGGAAATACCATCTTCTTCCATTTCCAAAAATGGTTAAGTACATCTCAAATATTCAAGAACCATTTTTGAAAAACAAGCCACCCCCATATCTCATCAAATAAATTGGGACTATCAGAAAATACTTGTTGAGAACCAATTCAAATGAGTTATTAAAAAAAAAACTCATGGTCTCTTTCAAGAATTTCAACTGATCCACTTCTATACTGAAAAGCCAAATACACCAAAAAGTCATCCTTCACACCCAAAAAAATTCCTAGTCACAATCCACTCATCTACTCTCAAGAGTATAAGTAATTTTTCTAAATCTAATGATAGTTTTGTGTGTCTAATAGAAATTTGGTTTTGGACCGAGAATGATAAAAGAGTTTACATAATTTTTTACCTCTCTTAAAATTAAAATTATTCTTGTGCATATATTTTTGTTGAACTAACCAAGGCATCAAAAGGTGACAACATTGCTCGAGGACTAGCAACGCTCAAGTGTGGGGGAATTTGATAAGCACAATAGCTACCTATATTTTATATAGGTAATTATGATTATCTGTACAAATATTCAAAAGACAAAGCAGGTATAAATCCCATTTTGAGTAAAAACCGCACAAATACGTCAAAGATGAAAACACAAGAGTCAACAATCGAAAGGGGCCGAGAACCGACACTTCGGGGTCAACCACGGGCGTAAAACGGAGCGAAAACTGAAGAATTGCAGTGCAGGGGAAAACCGGCGCCGGTCCACCCTAAAACCGGCACCGGTTTCATTTAAAAAGGCCTTATTACGGTGAACCGAAGCAAGACCGGCGCCGGTCCACCCCTATAACCGGCGCCGGTTATACCATTTTCCACAATTATTCAGCATCGAAGCAAAACCGGCGCCGGTCTACCCCTATAACCGGCGCCGGTTAACCCCGATTCTGCACAAAACATGGAGACGTGCAGCAAGATCTTGATGGGAAAAACCCACTTTCCTTATGATCTGATCAAATATTTCTTCCATGCTTGATTGTTGGGCTCGAATGGACTAAAAGATGCCAATCTTTAGCCTATATAAAGCCCCCAATTCATCAAACAAGATCATCATTCCATTCTTGAAGATTAAATTTCAGTTTTTATATTTCCTTTTTGCATTTTCTTGAAGTGTTGGAGAAGAAGCCATTTCTCTCCTCTACAATTGGTTCTAGGTATTATTTCTTGTATGTTATTGTATTTCATTGTTCTTAGTTACACTTTTGTAATTAGTATGAGCTCAAGGAGCTAAGTTCTTAGCTAAGGCTAGGGATGAACTTCTATGCCCACTAGGTGTTTGATAAAAGTTCTAAACCAATAAATTGTGATTTATCCTTTACATTTTGATTGTTTATGACTATGGTGTACAACATAGAAGTATGTTAAACTTAGTTTATGCTTGCAATTAACGTTGAGGTCTAAACTATGAACATTAAAGGATAAACATATATATTACCGAGAATAGAAATATATCCGGTATTATATGATACGGGTGTGATGTCTTGATATTCAACGGGGTTTTCGGTAGATGAATGTAAGCCGTAACGGGACTTACACGTAACGGAAACCACGCTCTCGCTGCCTTAACCGGAGTTGAGAATATATTAGCGACATCGTATTC
Organism: Cuscuta epithymum; assembly: GCA_945859915.1. NCBI lineage: Eukaryota > Viridiplantae > Streptophyta > Magnoliopsida > Solanales > Convolvulaceae > Cuscuta > Cuscuta epithymum. Next base: position 5,293,250 of record CAMAPF010000938.1, read on the forward strand.
ATAATTATTGGTAAAGAACTAATATTCAACCCTATTAAAGCATTTAAGTGATTCCCGAAGCCTTAGTTGTTGTTATCAATCACTTTAATCAAATTAATTTAAGTTATATCTCTGAAAATTAAAAAGAAGAACCAAGTTGTTGTTTTCACAACAACACACAACTCAAAATCCCTGCACTTTACTCATTTATTTATTTAAAAGTCATCTACTCTCGGACTAAATTAAACAACGTTTCCCTGTGGATTCGACCCGGTATTTTATCGGAATTTATTACTATATCGGCACTTGTACACTTGCAAGTTCAGCCCGGTCAAGTTTTTGGCGCCGTTGCCGGGGAAACGGTCTTGTTTAATAAAGTCCAAACAATCAACCAATCAAAAATCCTGAATTTATTTTTCTCAACTTCACTTGATCTTGGAAGGTTTTTTGTTTTTGCTTGTGTAGATATTCCCTTGTGTTTGCATGCAATTGAGAGGTCAAGGTTCTAAAATTCTTGAACCACTTGATCTTGAAATAGAAAAAACTTGCAAACACATTCGAAGGGAGCAAAAAGCTACAAAGATGTTGCCAACTTTGAATGAGAGGAAGAGACCCGTGGTGGCCGCTACACCATCTTGCATCACCTTGAGCGAGGAAGCAAGAGACTATGAGCTAAGGCAAAGCTACTTCAACGCTATGCCTCAGTTTCATGGCTTGCTTGGGGAAAATCCACTCAACTTCATCATGGAGTTCTACGGATTCATTCAAGGAATCCCAAGAAATGGTTTGGCGGAGGATCAACTCAAGCTCAAATGCTTCCCCTACACTCTCAAAGGGGCGGCAAGAGGATGGTTCCTAGAGCAAGCTCCGGCAAGCTACACAACATGGGAAGGTATATACAATGCCTTCATGTCTAAATACTACACACCCACCATGACTCAAGAGCTTAGACAACGCATTTTCAATTTCAAACAACAAAATGGTGAGCTCTTTCAAGACGCATGGCGGCGTTTCAAATCATTGTTAAGGGAATGCCCGCACCACCGCATTCCCCTTGATCTTCAACTTGATACATTCTACAATGGTTTGAATTCACCTTGTCAAGCCATTGTAGACAACCGAGCCGAGGGCTACATTGGAAATAAAAATGAAACTGAGGCGCTCCGAATCATTGAATCTATTGCCTCAAATCCTCAACTTCAAGGAGGCGATTACAAGGTGGTCGGGATGAATGAAATCTCTATCACAACCGAGATTAATAAAAGGTTTGAACAAATGGAATCAAAAATTGAGCAAAAATTCCAAACGGCCCTTCAAGCCGTATTGGGAGGAGTCAAGCAAATAGCTAATGTGGAGAGCATTCAAAGTCCGGAAGGCAATTTATCTCAACATCTTGAAGAGGTAAATTTTATGAACTCTTATGGGAACCGGGGAAACAATAATCCTTCTAATCAACAAAGGTGGAACCAAGGGAGCAATTGGAAGCCACAACCCCAATCCGGAGCACCTAATTTTGGGCCGTCCAAGGAAACCACCATGGAGGATATGATGCAATTCATATCCAAGAGCATGGAAAGCATGAAGGCTCAAAATGAAGAGAACCATAGTAGAGTGGAGGCATCCATTGGGAATCTCCACTCTCAATTCAACAAGTTGGATCTTCGCTTTGAAGATCAAAATATAAAGCTCAACCAACGCATCGACACCATTGAGCAATATACCAAGGCGTCCATCCGAAATCTTGAAGTTCAATTGGGGCAACTCGCCCAAAAAGTGAGTTCTAGAGAGCAAAGTAAATTCCCTACAACTACGGAGGTAAACCCGAGGGAGAGCGTCATGGCCATTACCACAAGAAGCGGGAGGCAAACGGAGGATCCCAAGATGCCGGAGAGAAGAAAGACACTGGAGGAACAAGAAGAGGTTTCACATACACCATTGCCACCTATTATGCCTCAATATGTTCCTCCCATCCCCTATCCACAAAAGTTGAAGAAGAAAGGAGATGAGAAGAAACACAAGAAAATACTTGATATTTTCAAGAAATTGAGCATCAACATACCTTTTGCGGAGGCCATTGCAGAGATTCCATCGTACGCAAAATTTCTCAAAGGCATCATCTCCAACAAAAAGAAGTTAGAGGAATTCGCAACCGTGGCACTAACGGAGGAATGTAGTGCCATTATTCAAAACAAACTTCCTCCAAAACTAAAAGACCCCGGAAGCTTCACTATTCCATGCTATATCAGAAAAGTCGGGGAGGTAAAGTCTCTTTGTGACCTTGGCGCTAGCATAAATCTCATGCCCCACTCCCTATTTAAAAAGCTAAGTGTGGGGGAACTCCAACCAACAACGGTTGCTTTGCAATTAGCGGATAGAACAATCCGCTATCCGATAGGCATGATGGAGGACGTCCTTGTCAAAGTAGGAAAATTCTACTTTCCGGTAGATTTTCTTGTTTTAGACATGGAAGAGATGGAGGTTCCCGTCATCCTTGGGAGATCATTTTTGGCCACTTCCGCAGCCGTCATTGATGTGCAAGCAGGCACCGTAAAGCTAAGAGTGGGAGGAGACGATGAAACATTCAATGTATGGAAAACACAATCCATACCAACTCAAAACATGGAGGTCAACACAAATCCTTTCATCCCTCCAACACACCACGAGAATGAAAAGAATGGACGGACAACTCCATGGCCTCCCCACGATCTCAAAAAGGTAACATTGGTCAAACGTCTTCGGGAGCCCAATCACACGTGAGAGGTATGTTGCGTCCGGCCTATGACGTTAAACTGAGCGCTAATTGGGAGGCAACCCAACAAATTCAATTATAAATAAATATGTTTAGTTAAATACATATTCATATTTATTTATAATTGAAACCCAAAAAAAAAAAAAAAAACAAAAAAAAAAAAAAGAAAAAAAAAGCATCATCTAAATCATGCATCTCCTACTCTCACAAGACGGCCCATTCCGCTATTGAAGATCTCATCCTCCATTTGCACCCTCCAATGTACATTGAGGACAATGTAACTCAAGTGTGGGGGGTGTATCTCATGGTTGGTTAAACAAATTTTGTGTGCAAAATAATTTTTTTTAGGAAGGTAAAAGTTGTGATAATTCTCTTTTTAATAGGTATTTGGTTGAGAAAGTTTTTTATTATTCACATAAACTATCATTTTTTTTATTACACTACTTTTACTCTTGAAAACCATTCCCAAAATAAACCTTGTAACTAGGAAATACCATCTTCTTCCATTTCCAAAAATGGTTAAGTACATCTCAAATATTCAAGAACCATTTTTGAAAAACAAGCCACCCCCATATCTCATCAAATAAATTGGGACTATCAGAAAATACTTGTTGAGAACCAATTCAAATGAGTTATTAAAAAAAAAACTCATGGTCTCTTTCAAGAATTTCAACTGATCCACTTCTATAATGAAAAGCCAAATACACCAAAAAGTCATCCTTCACACCCAAAAAAATTCCTAGTCACAATCCACTCATCTACTCTCAAGAGTATAAGTAATTTTTCTAAATCTAATGATAGTTTTGTGTGTCTAATAGAAATTTGGTTTTGGACCGAGAATGATAAAAGAGTTTACATAATTTTTTACCTCTCTTAAAATTAAAATTATTCTTGTGCATATATTTTTGTTGAACTAACCAAGGCATCAAAAGGTGACAACATTGCTCGAGGACTAGCAACGCTCAAGTGTGGGGGAATTTGATAAGCACAATAGCTACCTATATTTTATATAGGTAATTATGATTATCTGTACAAATATTCAAAAGACAAAGCAGGTATAAATCCCATTTTGAGTAAAAACCGCACAAATACGTCAAAGATGAAAACACAAGAGTCAACAATCGAAAGGGGCCGAGAACCGACACTTCGGGGTCAACCACGGGCGTAAAACGGAGCGAAAACTGAAGAATTGCAGTGCATGGGAAAACCGGCGCCGGTCCACCCTAAAACCGGCACCGGTTTCATTTAAAAAGGCCTTATTACGGTGAACCGAAGCAAGACCGGCGCCGGTCCACCCCTATAACCGGCGCCGGTTATACCATTTTCCACAATTATTCAGCATCGAAGCAAAACCGGCGCCGGTCTACCCCTATAACCGGCGCCGGTTAACCCCGATTCTGCACAAAACATGGAGACGTGCAGCAAGATCTTGATGGGAAAAACCCACTTTCCTTATGATCTGATCAAATATTTCTTCCATGCTTGATTGTTGGGCTCGAATAGACTAAAAGATGCCAATCTTTAGCCTATATAAAGCCCCCAATTCATCAAACAAGATCATCATTCCATTCTTGAAGATTAAATTTCAGTTTTTATATTTCCTTTTTGCATTTTCTTGAAGTGTTGGAGAAGAAGCCATTTCTCTCCTCTACAATTGGTTCTAGGTATTATTTCTTGTATGTTATTGTATTTCATTGTTCTTAGTTACACTTTTGTAATTAGTATGAGCTCAAGGAGCTAAGTTCTTAGCTAAGGCTAGGGATGAACTTCTATGCCCACTAGGTGTTTGATAAAAGTTCTAAACCAATAAATTGTGATTTATCCTTTACATTTTGATTGTTTATGACTATGGTGTACAACATAGAAGTATGTTAAACTTAGTTTATGCTTGCAATTAACGTTGAGGTCTAAACTATGAACATTAAAGGATAAACATATATATTACCGAGAATAGAAATATATCCGGTATTATATGATACGGGTGTGATGTCTTGATATTCAACGGGGTTTTCGGTAGATGAATGTAAGCCGTAACGGGACTTACACGTAACGGAAACCACGCTCTCGCTGCCTTAACCGGAGTTGAGAATATATTAGCGACATCGTATTCATAATTATTGGTAAAGAACTAATATTCAACCCTATTAAAGCATTTAAGTGATTCCCGAAGCCTTAGTTGTTGTTATCAATCACTTTAATCAAATTAATTTAAGTTATATCTCTGAAAATTAAAAAGAAGAACCAAGTTGTTGTTTTCACAACAACACACAACTCAAAATCCCTGCACTTTACTCATTTATTTATTTAAAAGTCATCTACTCTCGGACTAAATTAAACAACGTTTCCCTGTGGATTCGACCCGGTATTTTACCGGAATTTATTACTATATCGGCACTTGTACACTTGCAAGTTCAGCCCGGTCAGTAAGCAACAAAAAGATGATATTGTTTCCCCCTGTTATTCATCTTTTCTTTGAACGATCAGATTAACAATTGGTTAGCAAACTACTATATGCTTTGTTCAGGAGGTGAAGTTTTCTCTTACTATAACTTCTAATTTATTTTCCAAGCCTTTTTGCTTATATTTTATATAACAGTTAATGATAGAATTGAGAATTAGATTATGCATGTTTATCTCATGAACTATTGTGAGCTTCTTTTTTTTCACAAACGGTAGTCAACTTCCAAAAATATGATTTCTTTTACATATTGATAAAATGTCACAAATACGGTAATATATTTACAAAATATGATTTCATTGTAAAATTTTAATGTCACTGTGATTTCTATGTCACTAAGAGTTGTCGCTGAAAAATTTTTAGGTACTGCAAAGGGTTTGTGTTTATTATGTTTATCTTTGTGGTAGTTTGACCTTTGAACTATGGTTTGATTAAGAGTGTTGATATATTGAAGGCTTGGCTGGCTTGCCATGAATGCGCCATTGCCATCGCCATGGAAACATGCCTTGGCGCCCTGGATTTCGTCATACGCCATGACAACTATGTAAGCAACAAAAAGATGATATTGTTTCCCCATGTTATTCATCTTTTCTTTGAACGATCAGATTAACAATTGGTTAGTGAACTACTATATGCTTTGTTCAGGAGGTGAAATTTTCTCTTACTATAACTTTAATTTATTTTCCAAACCTTTTTGCTTATATTTTATATAACCGTTAATGATAGAATGGAGAAGTAGATTATGCATGTTTGTCTCAAGAACTATTGTGAGGTTCTTCGTTTTCACAAAATGTAGTCAACTTCCAAAAATATGATTACTTTTACATATTGATAAAATGTCACTAATAAGGTAATATATTTGAAAATATATGATTTCATTGTAAAATGTTAATCTCACTGTGATTTTCCTATGTCACTGTGACCCCGGCCACCAGTGGTCACCACCACAAGCCACCAGCCTAGCCCCCCCCCCCCCCCCCCCCAAGCCCCCAAACACCCCTCCCTACCATATCAATGAATCTACTCTTGAAACAAAAGTGGCTCAATTAGTATTGAAATAAGTGCTCATTAGGTCATGAATTTACTTTTCTCTTTTTAGTGTCTAATTGTTTGATGATATATAAAAAATGATTTTTCCTTTGGACGGCGTATACAACAATAAGAACTCCAACATGATGCTTAAGACTATAATTCTAATTTATGCTATTCTGGAACCTTTGTCATAGCAAGTATTATGTGTTAGAGGGGCACTCTTTTAATAAACTAAATTACTGCCTTCTACATTGGCGTCTCTTGGATTATGTAGCTATTATAATTAGTTCTGAAGTAATTATTATGATAGCTGAATTTATAAAATTTTAGGGTTTGCTTGAAAAATAAATTTAAGAGAAACTCCGTATGGAATTTAAGAGAAACGAAGTGTTAGAGATGTATGGTAATGATAAAAGAGATAAAGTTGAATGAATACTTGCTAAGAATTGGAGAGTATATGACTGACCAATGAATCTTTTAGTTGAAAAAATGTTTAATTATGGACAAATGGACGTAATTATCATTGAACCATCCAAGCTGAAGTCTGATTTACTCTCTCTTTTAGCTCTTTCATATTGATCGATAGTGCACGTACATGCATATGGCTCTTCCATGTAGGTAATATTATTATTCCGTACATTATTATAGCAGCTATCATTTTTGTCCTTATATTATGATCTCATTAGGTGGCTTGAAGGTAGATGACCATGTGTTTTGACTAGAAATTAACTAATCTAAAAATATGATTGAATTGGCCGATTGGGAATCGAGCAAATAAGATGAGAGCAAAATTAATAATGTTCACTGTATTTGATCGTGAGTACAGTAGTGGGGATGAGATTAGTGGATGGGAGTTTTCTTATCAGAATTGATCGTAAGTCCCCTTTCTATGATATCTCATATATATATAATTCAAAATCCCCTCTTACTCTGCCCAACTGTCTAGCAAAATAGGTGCTCCACTCCCTATTCCTACCTTCTCGCATGCAGTTATTTTACTTTTTCTCCAAGCCTTGTTTTCTTTTTATTTATTCATGCTTATCCATTCCATCTGCTCTTTTGTTCAACTGGGCTTCGACTCTTAATTTGATAGATGTGGTCCAATTAATTGACGTGGATTTCTTGGCCCAACAATATGCATTTTTGTTTGCCAAATGTACACCAGCTGATGTTTTCTCTTTGTTTTGGTAAAGAAAAACGCAGCTAATATGTACAAGTATGTTTTTATAGTTTTTGTCTTTGTACACTTTAATTCTTAAACCAGCTTCACAAATCATAAGATGTAATTCACCATAAGTCTTTATTTAAATTATAAAGAGATACGGAGTACTAATTAACGAAACTCAAACCTAATTTGAGAGTGTTACAATTTTTCTCCTAGTCCGTATTAATCATATCTTGTCCGGCTTTGAAGTACATTAATGTAGTAAGGTACTTTAGTTTACACCCAATTTTTGGGGTGTTACATTCAATAAGGAAAAGGTGTCGGTCCCGAAATGTGACGTCTCTACCATCATTGAAGCATTCAGAAGAAGTTTGTATGAAAATTCGGAGTTGTATCACGAACTGATGTAATACCCTCGTCGGTCCTTCAAAGATGTCCAAGCAAAGACGTTGACTTTCATCCGTCTAGAAGAAGACTTGCGATTCCGTCGTAAATAAATTGAGCATGAAGGAGGAACAAGAACTCAGAATCTCCCAGGAGGCATGATTACAAGCATGGAAAACCTTATTCGAGGCATGAGGAACAAGTCGTCACTTAAAGATAGATCAGACGACATGATTAAAGTCGTCAAACAGGGGGCATGTACTGTCGTCAGATAGTAGACAAGTTCTGAAGAGCTGCAATACGGTACCCTCAAAGTTGTTTCACTTTTAGTTTATTATTTTCTTTTACATATTGTCGTCACTCCTGTGACGAGATAAACCAGATGACATGACTTAAATCATTGGACATGGGGGCATGTCGTCTGATAATTTAATAAACAAGTTATGATGATAAGTACTTATCTGAGTTGGTATACATATTCTTAATTTATTACTTTCATTTATGTAGAAATGATCACTAACTTAAGCGTCGGAGGGCCGTTGGCTTCTAGCCAAGCAATGCCCGACGTTTAAAAATTCTTCTTTGCACAGGAACCGTGGACAATGGACGAGACGATATCCTGACATACAAAGCCTTACAACACGTCAAAACACAATTGACGGGGGGCTTACATCAAACGAAGCCTTACAACACGTCAAAACACAATTGACGGGAGGCTTGCAGAATTTAATGGGAAGGGTTAGGCTGCCCATGAGAATATCATGGATCACAGTCCTAATAGATCCCATACGATACGTTTTGGCCAAAACTACAGAAATACACAACAGAAGCATATGCTCTAAGAGCATGACAACAAAAGCTCCAAAACATAAGGAGACAATACGGACGACATTGACATGAATCATAAATCCTCATGTTGACGATATTACTAAAACCATAAACGAAATAGTATTCAAAGTAAGGATGGACTCGGGCCGGGCCAACCGGCCCGGAACCGGACCGGCCCGGAACCGGACCGGCCCGCTACTGTGCGGGCCCGGACCGGCCCGGTTAACCGGTTCGGTTCCGGTTCGGGCCTCCCGGCCCGGTGGTATACCGGTCCGGGCCCGGGCCTCCAGTTTAGTGAACCGGCCCGGCCGGGCCGGGCCCGGTTCGGGCCGGAATTTAATTTTTTTTTTTTTTTTTTTGAAATTTTTTTAAGTTTTGGGTTGGATTAGGTATTTTGGGCCATTTGGGGTGGTTTGGGGTGGAGGGGGAGGGGTAGGGGGTTAAATAAGAGAAGAAGAAAAAAAAAAAAAAAAAACATTCCGGGTGGCCCGGCCCGGCCCGGTTCTGGCCCGGAACCGGAACCGGAACCGCCCACCACCGGTTCGGGCTCGGGCCTCCTTTTTCTGAACCGAGGCCCGGCCGGGCCCGAACCGGAACCGGTCCACCCCTAATTCAAAGTTTTTGCAGGATATATATGATCACACTCTTGGAGCCCAACTCGGCATTTGTCCAAAGATGGACGGAGTCTCTTTTGCCAACTAAAGTTTAGACTTCAACATGGACAAAGTTTCAATTTCCCAGTGTCTAGTCATCAACACAAGTTGGAGAAGGATGATGGGATATCGTCTTTCGTTCTTCATTGCTTCAATTCGGTCAAAGTGACGGATTAAAGTAGAAACGACTTGCATGGAACCTGACGAAGTCGTCTTATTAAACAATTGTCGAGGTGAAGAAAGCATTTTGCCAGACAAGATGGATTGACGGAAGCGTGTCAACATACGAGTGATGGGTTGACGACATGCCTCGTCAGGAAGATGACGAGTCGTGAAGCGCAATAATCAATGATGACAAGTTTAAGTTCTTTCAAAATTTCGAAAAGTTGCTGCTTAACGGATGGATATTCACACCCATACGCGACAACTTCTCGAAAGGGGCAATTGTTAGGCCGCAAAATTAGTTCAATAAAATAATTGATATTTATCACATGGGCCGGGGCAAAGTGGATTACATGTAAGCAAATGAGAGACCAAGTCCACTACTCTAACGTGCAGCCAATTGAGGATAGAGTTGTTTAACTAAATTCCTATTTTGATGGGAGAGGTGCGGATCAAGAGAAAAATCGGCAAAGGAATAGGAAAACAGCTTTGGCCACTGGTTATAAATAGCCTGGGTCTATGATTGTAAAAGATAGATTGTACGCACTTCATCTTCCACATTAGCAAAACAATAATAAAGCTCCATCTCTATTTTAGTTGACTTTACTTTATTTACTTCTCATATAAAAATATATTTCTTGTACTTAGCCCAATACATCTTTCATCTATTTGATTGTTTCAATTTACTAAAAATTGCTAAAACAGCTGACTTCCCTTTAGTTTACATTTTTAATGATATTACAAATTGACCCTTTTTAAGCATTTGGGGTGATGTTGCAAAGAAATGAGTCATCAATGAATTCTGGATATACATCAATGAATTCTGGATATACATAAGACATGCACACTAAGTCACTAAAAGATTAAATTTAATGTAATAATCCGTAATGATTCAAAAGAAATGGTGAAATGTGTTCCCAACGAATTCTAATGTGGATGTTTCTAAATTATATACTTGTATCGTGTAGATGGTAAATAACAAATTAGAAGTATCTAAAAATATATGTTTGATTTTTTTTATAGATATAGGATGTATATATAATTAAAATATTTATGTACACACATATGTTTGAGAAATTTATGGGCCCTACTGGAGCAAAGGGCCCTGGGCGCATGCCCCTCCTGCCCATGTCCCAGGACTGGCCCTGGAAATGACATTCTTTCTATATTTATTCTTTTTTTTTTCTAAATAGGAAAGCATTTGGTAACATCCGTTTCAGACAAAAAAACAAATAGAGATACTTATCCTTCTCATGAGTCAATAATGAATAATCTGAATACTCCTGATTTCTGACAATTTTACTAGAGTTAATTATCAAAATAGGACTAAAAGTCATTCACTTTGCACAAATAGGACCAAAAAATAAACTATGTTTCCATAGGACTAATTATGTTTGTCTTGGACAAATATACCCTTATACCTATTGGAATGTTTTAATTCATAATAAAATAATAAAAAATAATAAAAATTCGTAAAATATACCAAAAAATTAATAAAAATATTATGAATAATAATAAATTAAAAAAAAAAATTTAAAAAAAATAAAAATAAAAAAAAATTAAAAAAAAATCAAAAAAATATTTTTTTTGCCACCGCCGCCTATACCGCCCCAGCACCACCACCTCTAGTCATTTGGGGAAAAAATGCCAAATTTATTATGAATTCCATATTTTTGGCATAATTCAGAATGATTTAAGATGGAAGAAAAAAAATGTTGGCATTCTCAAAGAGAAATATGCCATATTTTTGGCATTTTCCGAAAAAAATGGAAGTTTGTAGGAAATATGACATTTTTTTTAACGGTCGGAGGTGGTGGTGCAGGGAGGCGGTACCACCACCTCCTGTCACCGGGGTAAAAAAATGCCAAAAAAATTATGAATGCCATATTTTTGACAAAAGTCAAAAGGATTCAAGTTGGCAGAATGAAAATGTTGGCATTCTCATAGAGAAATATGCCATTTTTGTGGAATTTAAAAAAAAAAAAAAGTGGCATTTTTTACACCGATCGGAGGTGGTGGTTCAGGGAGGTAGTACAGGCGGTGGGAAACGTATCCATATTTTTTTTAATTTTTTTTATGGAGTTTTACTATTTTTTTTATTAATTTTAAAAAAAAAAATTAAAAAAAAAATTCTTATTTTTTATTTTATAAAAATTTTATTAATTTTTTTATTATTTTTCTACGAATTATTGAAATTTTTTCGAATTTATTATGAATTAAACATTTAATTATGACTTTTAGCTATCTTTTACTAATATTTAAAGGAGGGGTAAGAATGGAAGGAAGAAATGAGTATGTTTCCAATAGGACCACTATGGTCCTATTTTGGAAAAAAAACATAACAAGTCCTATTTTGAGTTTTTGCCATAGTTTTAGTCCTATTTGAAGTAATTTCTAATTTTACTCTTTTTACTTTCTCTTATGTTGTTCGAAGTAGTTTCGAATTTTGATGGATGTCACTCAAGTCTTTTAATATGAGTTACGACTCTTTGAGTTATACTGCCTATTGTTTCATTACCCAATATCTAAAGTTTTTACTTTTAATTTTCTTGAGTGAAGCTATCTCTCCCAGGATCAACATAATGGATCCATATAAACGACTTGGAGTATTCTAAAAAACACGACTTGGAGTCAGTAGGGAGGCTTCTGAAGAACAAATCCAATCTGCCAGAAACATCCTATTAAATAATATGCCGTTCATAACCCATGTGTGGATTTGATTGAATCTGCCGATGACGAGATAATCATGCAGAAATTTCATGAAAGGAAGAACCCAAAAATAAATATTAAGAAAACATGAAGGAGTTTCAACATAATGTAGGTTACTAATAGCAGTATGCATGGCTGGCTGAGCACATGCTCTGGTGTTCAAAGCAGAGTTTAAGAAAATTTTGTAAAAGGTGAAATTATATGAAAAGGTGACCCAATCCAAGGCTGCCCAGGTGGTTTCAACTTTCAATCAGGTTCTGCACTCCAGTTACATCTTTCTTGATAAACACGTCCTTTGGTTTCGTTGTTATTAGAGCCATGACAGTTTTGTTTCCAAGTGAAGAAGCCCCAACTCTTCAAGTTACGTTTTCTCTTTTCACTACCCTGCATTTCATTCATGCCTGACTATGGAGTAAACTTAGAGCTTATGTTTATGGGTACACACCTATCTCATATTAAAACATAAATATTATTATTATTATTGTTGCTATTGGATTATATCATAGACTAGTCAATGTATATTTAAAACTCCTAGCCCGTAGCCTGATCCACTGTATTAGCTAGGTAGTTAGCTCTAGCTTATCTCATATACGTGTATAAATTCCCCAAGTGTACATCACAATTACTCAATACAAATTCCACACTTTCATGGTATCAAGAGCCATTCTCTAAAGAGCTTATAGTTTCTATTTTTTCCCGGCCTATCACGATGGTTATCACCACCGCCACTGTCGTGGTTTCCCTCACCGCCGCAACCCATTTTCCAATTAAACTCACTACTTCCAACTATCCAGTTTGGAAAAGCCAAGTTCACTCCGCCCTTATCGGATTGGGACTTGAAGACTATGTCGATGGTGATCTTGTCGGATTCGTTCCCGACAAATATCTAGATTCAGCCAAAACCCAGATCAACCCATGCTACACCATCTGGTACCGCCAAGACAAGACTATTCTTAGTACACTTCTTGGCAGTTGTGCTGACACCATTCAGCCTCTCATCTCATCGGCCTCTACGGCACGTCAAGCTTGGGACAAGCTGTCACTTACGTACGCCAGCTCCTCTCGTGGCAGAATTATTTCACTCAAATCTACACTGGCCAAAACCACCAAGGGATCTCGATCCATTCTGGATTATCTCACTGAAATGCAGGCTATTGCTCAAGCATTAGCTCTTGCCCAGAATCCAATTTCGGAGGAGGACCTTGTGATTAGCATCTTGAAAGGATTGGGATCGGACTATAGTGACATCAAATCAGCTATTCGTGTTCGGGAAACTGTATTACCTCTTACGGAGCTGCAGGATATTTTATTGGAACATGAACAACAGGTCAATGATGCTGCTGCCTCAAATTAGCCTCTTATTCCTACGGCAAATGCAACCCAGACTGCTCCCAGGCAGTCCAATAACCTTGACCGACGACCCACTTATAATCCAGATCGTCGAGGCAGTTTCTCAAGGCGGGGCAGAGGTGCTTCCTCTGGTTCTTCTCGCTTCTCATCATCACAGGTGGTATGCCGGTTTTGTGACAACGTCGGTCATGAGGTGAAGTACTGCCGCAAACTTCAACGATTTCTCCGTGATAACAATATCCCCTACCCGTCTCAACAAGGACATCCGGCGGTCAATCATATCACCACCACACAATCACCAAGCGGTCAACAATGGATGTTTGATAGCGGTGCATCTCACCATGTCGCATCCGATGCTAATCTTCTCCCCACATACACAGATTATGGCGGTCCGGAAGAGGTTCGTCTAGGGGATGGTAAGGCTCTTTCCATCACACACACAGGTTCTACCACCCTACCCACTAACACCTCTCGTTCCCTATCCGTCTCTAATATCCTTTGTGTTCCTAAATTACAAAAAAATCTGATTTCCGTAGCTAAATTATGTCAAACTAACAATGTTTCTGTTGAATTCTTTTCCACTCATTTTCTTGTCAAGGATCGGGTCACGGGGGCGCCACTTCTACGAGGGGAGAACATTCATGATGTCTACTATGTCCCGTTCAAGCCTGTACCTCAAGTCAATGCCACCCACCTCTCGGATGTCTCACGTTGGCACCACACTCTGGGGCATCCTTCCAGTCGTGTACTTCAGTTTTTAGTTCATAAAAATAAAAATATTCAGTGTAATCCACAATGTGATTTTCATTGTATGTCCTGCTCCATCAATAAAAGTATCAAATTGCCTTTTTTTGTTAATACCATGCGTGCCACTAGTCCTCTTGAACTAATATATACTGATGTCTGGAGCACTTCTGATAAATCTGTTGATGGATATAACTACTATGTTATTTTTGTGGATTTTCTGACTCGCTATATCTGGCTATATCCACTTAAACATAAGTCTGAAGTGTCCACTATTTTCCCACAATTTCACCGTCTTGTTGAAAATTATTTCCAACATAAAATTAGAACTATATTTTCTCACAATGGCGGTGAGTACATTAAACTCCGTACCTATCTTAATACGCATGGTATATCTCATATCACCACCACCCCTCACAACCCTGAACACAATGGTCTAGCGGAGCGTCGTCATCGTCACATAGTTGACACAGGTTTAGCACTGTTACATTATTCTGGTCTCCCTGTTAAATATTGGTCCTATGCGTTTCAAACCGCAGTATATTTAATTAATCGCCTTCCCACCCCGGTCCTTGACAATGACACCCCTTATTTTCGACTTCATAAACACCCACCCAACTACACTAAATTACAACCATTTGGTTGTCTGTGTTATCCCTGGTTACGACCTTATGCTCATACCAAAACCCAACCCCGGTCCACTCCGTGTATTTTTGTAGGCTACTCTCCTTCTCAGTCTGCATACTTTTGCTTAGATTACACCACACACCGTGTGTACATCAGTCGGCATGTAAAATTTATCCCACATATTTACCCTCTCCGTCAAAATCCTATGTACGTGCATGCGCCAAATAATTCATGCATCATACGTCCTGGTCAACAACCCACGCCCCAATCTCCTCTTAATTCTATCCATTTGAATTCAAATAATTCCACTTCTCTTATCAACTATCCCCAACTTTCGGCCATCCCTACTACACCTCCCTTATCCCAAACAACCTCCTCTTTCCCACCACTTCATACTCCACCCAATTCAAATTCAAATTCAAATTCAAAATTCTCCTCCACTTACGGCCAATAATAATTTATCCACTCCAGCTCATAATTCCAACTCCAATCTTTCCACACATCAACAACCAAATTCCTCCCCTCCCATGCAGCCTACGTCAAATCCTACCCCACCACCCACTCAAGAAACTTTAACCCTTACTCCAGATTCTAATTCAATCCCACAACTTACTCCTCCCCGTCCTACCCGCGTACGGGCTCCAAATCCAAAATATTTTGGCAGCCCGTTCGTAAACCTGACCACCTGTCATCCTGTCTCTCCCGTCCTAGAACCTGCTAGTGTGAAGGAAGCCTTACGTGATCCTAGGTGGCGCTCTGCTATGGAGGAAGAAATGGCTGCTCTCCGCCGGAATCAAACTTGGACGCTAGTACCCCGGCCAACTCAGACACCAATAACTTGCAAATGGTTATTCCGTATTAAGAGACACGCAGATGGCAGTGTTGCTCGATTCAAAGCTAGACTAGTTGCTCGGGGGTTTCTTCAACAACCGGGACGCGATTATGCTGAAACTTTCAGTCCGGTCACTAAGCCGGCAACTATTCGTATCATTTTGTCTATTGCCCTCTCCCGAAAGTGGCCCCTGCGACAACTAGATGTTAATAATGCCTTCCTTCACGGCTCTCTTGCCGAAGAAGTATACATGGTTCAACCATCCGGGTTCATTGACTCAGCACATCCCAAGCATGTCTGTCGTTTACAAAAAGCATTATACGGGCTCAAACAGGCACCCCGTGCTTGGTACTTGGAACTGTCACGTTTTCTCATCTCCATGGGGTTCCGAAAATCTCGTGCCGATGCCTCTTTGTTTATATATACTCATCATGATGTTATATTATATTTTCTTGTATATGTAGATGATATTGTGCTCACAGGAAATAATTTGCATGCACTGGACAAGTTTGTATGCCAACTCACTCATCGGTTTTCTGTGAAAGATCTTGGGGCCCTACATCATTTTCTTGGCGTGGAGACCATCCCTCATCCGGATGGTATCTTTCTTTCACAAAGACAATATATCCTACATATTCTTGATGAGTGCAGAATGGATGGTGCCAAGGAAACTGTCACTCTCATGAGTTCTAGCTCACCTCTCCAGCTCACTGATGGTACGCATGCTGCAGATGCTTCCCATTATCGAAAGGCACTTGGGTTATTACAGTATCTAACATTCACACGTCCGGATATATCTTTTGCCGTAAATCGTCTCTCTCAATTTATGCATGCTCCCACCGATGCACATTATCAAGGGGTCAAACGCGTTCTCCGCTATTTAAAGGGCACCATTAATTATGGATTATTTCTCAAGCGGTCCTCTTCTCTCCCTCTTACAGCCTTTTCTGACTCCGATTGGGGCGGAATTCATGATGGTGGTAAATCTACCACTGGTTATGCTCTATATCTAGGCCCAAATATTATTTCTTGGAAATCAGTCAAGCAAAAGACGGTTGCTCGATCCTCCACTGAAGCAGAGTTTCGAGCTGTTGCAAATGCTAGTGCTGAGGTTTTATGGATACGGAATCTACTTTCAGAACTTGGAATTCGACTATCTACTGCTCCTCGAATATTTTGTGATAATCAAGGGGCCACCCATGTTTGTGTTAATCCCGTGTTTCATTCCCGTATGAAACATGTGGCCCTTGACTTCTTTTTTGTTCGTGATTTGGTTGAGAGTGGTCAACTCATGGTTCAACATGTCTCCAATAAAGTTCAAATAGCTGATATATTGACAAAGCCACTCGGAAAGTCTCTCTTTGAACGTTTTCGGTCCAAGATGGGCGTTTCCAATGGAACCTTCATCTTGCGAGGGCGTATTAAAACATAAATATTATTATTATTATTGTTGCTATTGGATTATATCATAGACTAGTCAATGTATATTTAAAACTCCTAGCCCGTAGCCTGATCCACTGTATTAGCTAGGTAGTTAGCTCTAGCTTATCTCATATACGTGTATAAATTCCCCAAGTGTACATCACAATTACTCAATACAAATTCCACACTTTCATGGTATCAAGAGCCATTCTCTAAAGAGCTTATAGTTTCTATTTTTTTCCGGCCTATCACGATGGTTATCACCACCGCCACTGTCGTGGTTTCCCTCACCGCCGCAACCCATTTTCCAATTAAACTCACTACTTCCAACTATCCAGTTTGGAAAAGCCAAGTTCACTCCGCCCTTATCGGATTGGGACTTGAAGACTATGTCGATGGTGATCTTGTCGGATTCGTTCCCGACAAATATCTAGATTCAGCCAAAACCCAGATCAACCCATGCTACACCATCTGGTACCGCCAAGACAAGACTATTCTTAGTGCACTTCTTGGCAGTTGTGCTGACACCATTCAGCCTCTCATCTCATCGGCCTCTACGGCACGTCAAGCTTGGGACAAGCTGTCACTTACGTACGCCAGCTCCTCTCGTGGCAGAATTATTTCACTCAAATCTACACTGGCCAAAACCACCAAGGGATCTCGATCCATTCTGGATTATCTCACTGAAATGCAGGCTATTGCTCAAGCATTAGCTCTTGCCCAGAATCCAATTTCGGAGGAGGACCTTGTGATTAGCATCTTGAAAGGATTGGGAGCTGTCACTTACGTACGCCAGCTCCTCTCGTGGCCAAAACCACCAAGCAGAATTATTTAACTCATACTCCGAATTGGGTACTTGCACTTTTAATTTCAAGATTGTAGTTGTTTGACTTATTTCTCATTTTAAATTAATGACTTATTGACTACATTTATATTTCGAGATGCACTAGTGTATATGAGAAATATTATGAATTTATTACTAAGTATTTTGAAAAAGGAAAATGCTTCAATGCAATGAATGGGTAGACATCATAGGATATTATATGTATATATATTTAAAAAAAACTATTTTTAATATTTATAAATAGACCCCTATAACTTTTAATATTTGTAGATACACCCCCATAACTTTTAATATTTATAAATATGGCCCCGTATCCGTATCCTACTTTTTTGGTTTTGACGTATCCCCGTACCCGTTTCCGCGTACCGGTATCGGTGCTACATAGCTCTTAATTTATAGTTTTTTTTTTGCAGCCTTTGTAGCAGTTTTGATGTAGTTTTTGAACATGTAAATTTTATTTAATTAAAACAATCTGAGTTTTCACATGAATCATTTAACTTTATCGCTGGTCAAACTTCGTAACCTCCAATTGGAAGAACTTTTGGGGAAAGTATGATATACTCAATACATTGACATCGGTTTTCAAAATTGTACAAGTATTATCGCACAATGAGGTGCAAGCCTTAGTATTAGTAAAAATATATGGATACACTTAAATAATATTTTCAAGCTTGTGAAAACTATAATTTGAAAAGTCCTATAAAGTGTCCTTTTATTAGGGTATAGTCGTATACAGTTTTATAGTTTATAACTAAAGGTCACATTTATGAACTTTAAAATGAATTAAATATGAATTGTGAACGTTGGTGTTTAAACTTCATTATGGATCCGGTTAGGGGTGGACTCGGGTCGGACCGTTCGGCCCGGAACCGGTCTGGCCCGGTACCCAGTCTTGGGGCCGGTTCGGGCCAACCGGAACCCCTCTAATCCCGGTGCGGGCTCGGGGCCCCCTAAAATGTGAACCGGCCCGGCCGGTTCGGGCCCGAGTCGGGCCTATTTTTTTTCCCTTCAATTTTTTTTGTTTCTACCGGGTTGGGCTGGGTTGCCCAATTTATTCTTCAATGTTTTGATGATAATAATTTTATCATCAAATATTAAAAATAGTACATCTATAACTTTACATTTATTATCAATAACCCATTATACTGTATTATATAGCCATCAAAGTTATTTTTCAAAAGTATTCGAATTAACATATTTAATTATTATTTAAATAACTAGTATTTCACCCGTGCGTTGCACGGGATGTAATAATCACATATTGTTAATGTTATTTATAAAGCATTTACAAATTATATTATTATTTATCACACGAATAGAGAAATTGGAAATAAAAATAACAAATATTAGAAGTTTTATGAGCACACAAATTACAAATTATTGAATACTTTGTAGACAACGTTTATTGTAGCTTTTATCAAATATCTTTCTCCATTGTATATCATGAACTTTAAGTCAAACAGGCTTGTCACACTCAAAACCGCAACATACAATTGTGCATACGTTAAAATAGGATGTGAGAAAACCCTAACCGTTTCCCACGAATTCCCTTGACTCTTGTCTTTTCTGAAAGAACTTAACATTTTCCACCTTTTAAAACTATACTACTTTGCATATAACTTCGAACATAAAGTTTATATGCTAATAATGTACTATCCAATCTTTTTACAACTATTTAACAATAACCTTCCCATTTGGTATTGAGTCAATCAGCCGAATAAGAACTTCTAATAAGCTAATAAGCCAATGAATTGATTAAGTTGACTAAGAACATCAGAAAGACTATTTGTGGGTAGGGATGGACTCGGGCCGGGCCAACCGGCCCGGAACCGGACCGGCCCGCTACTGTGCGGGCCCGGACCGGCCCGGTCAACCGGTTCGGTTCCGGTTCGGGCCTCCAGGCCCGGTGGTATACCGGTCCGGGCCCGGGCCTCCAGTTTAGTGAACCGGCCCGGCCGGGCCGGGCCCGGTTCGGGCCGGAATTTTTTTTTTTTTTTTTTTTTTTGAAATATTTTTAAGTATTGGGTTGGATTAGGTATTTTGGGCCATTTGAGGTGGTTTTGGGTGGTTTGGGATGGAGGGGGAGGGGGTTAAATAAGAGAAGAAGAAGAAAAAAAAAACATTCCGGGTGGCCCGACCCGGCCCGGCCCGGTTCTGGCCCGGAACCGGAACCGGAACCGCCCACCACCGGTTCGGGCCCGGGCCTCCTTTTTCTGAACCGAGGCCCGGCCGGGCCCAGGCCCGAACCGGGCCCGAACCGGAACCGGTCCACCCCTATTTGTGGGCGAATAAGAATCCGCACATGTTATTATTTGTGATGCATATACAGAAGCTCTAGTCATCTATTATCAAAAGTAAATAAAGAATGAGTAATTAGTAACATAGGAACCTCTACTTTGTGTCACCTCCAAAAGTTTTAATCTACTTCATAACTGAACGTGTGATTATAGTGATGGACCCGGGTCCGGGTCGGATCCGGGCCGGGCCGAGGCCCGACCGGGTCTGGATGGCAATGGTTTAGGCCCGGGACCGGCCCGGTTGTCTACCAATTCCGGGCCGGGTCCGTTTTTTTTTTGTTTTCTTGATTATTTCATCCCCCCCACTCATCACCCCCCATCCCCCATACTCATCGGAAACACTTAGGCTCAGCTCATTTAAACCCAGCCCAAACAAAAAAATAAATTAAAAGGCCCGAACCGGGTCGGTTCACATTTAATCAATCCCGGAACCACTCCGGTTTCATCCTTAAACTGGGCCTAGACCCGGAACCGGTACCCGGTTCCCGGGCCGGGCCTACACAGTACCGGGCCGGGTCGGGCCCACCTAGTACCACGCAGATCACCTCCTCCTCAACCAAGGGCAGATGTAAATACCAAAAAAATGCTACAGACAGGTTGATGTACTGTTAAGCCTCTAAAGTCTAAAATGGTAATGAAACCTTTCTAAAAAGTGGAAGAATTAATATTGTACGTAGTAGTATATGAAGTATATAAGAAGCAGTTTGGTGTTATTGTATATCTGCAACAGGATAGACCGATAGAGGGAGATTCTGACAAATAATAGCTTATAAATCACAGCTTAGAATATTATCAACATAAGAATCAAAGGTGCACATCATATTAAACCAAAATATTATTGGTTGAATAACAGTAGTATACCCTCCAGAGTTAGGCCATATCTCCTTCCAATCTTTTATTTAATATGCAAAAATTGACTTGATGTGTCACTGTTTTCGGAAAAAGCCCTTAAAAGTTGACTTTATGTCTTTATGAAGGCCGGCTTACATACTGATCTTTTTGTCTAACACCACAACAAACGTTCAGCCTGCGTGGAGAATAAAAGGTAAAGGCATTAAGGTGATCTAATAATACTACTAAGCAGAGGGTAAACTATGGGGGTAAATTAAAAGGCCCGAACCGGGTCGG
Organism: Cuscuta epithymum; assembly: GCA_945859915.1. Classification (NCBI taxonomy): domain Eukaryota; kingdom Viridiplantae; phylum Streptophyta; class Magnoliopsida; order Solanales; family Convolvulaceae; genus Cuscuta; species Cuscuta epithymum. Next base: position 5,314,613 of record CAMAPF010000938.1, read on the forward strand.
TTCACATTTAATCAATCCCGGAACCACTCCGGTTTCATCCTTAAACTGGGCCTAGACCCGGAACCGGTACCCGGTTCCCGGGCCGGGCCTACACAGTACCGGGCCGGGTCGGGCCCACCTAGTACCACGCAGATCACCTCCTCCTCAACCAAGGGCAGATGTAAATACCAAAAAAATGCTACAGACAGGTTGATGTACTGTTAAGCCTCTAAAGTCTAAAATGGTAATGAAACCTTTCTAAAAAGTGGAAGAATTAATATTGTACGTAGTAGTATATGAAGTATATAAGAAGCAGTTTGGTGTTATTGTATATCTGCAACAGGATAGACCGATAGAGGGAGATTCTGACAAATAATAGCTTATAAATCACAGCTTAGAATATTATCAACATAAGAATCAAAGGTGCACATCATATTAAACCAAAATATTATTGGTTGAATAACAGTAGTATACCCTCCAGAGTTAGGCCATATCTCCTTCCAATCTTTTATTTAATATGCAAAAATTGACTTGATGTGTCACTGTTTTCGGAAAAAGCCCTTAAAAGTTGACTTTATGTCTTTATGAAGGCCGGCTTACATACTGATCTTTTTGTCTAACACCACAACAAACGTTCAGCCTGCGTGGAGAATAAAAGGTAAAGGCATTAAGGTGATCTAATAATACTACTAAGCAGAGGGTAAACTATGGGGGTAAATTAAAAGGCCCGAACCGGGTCGGTTCACATTTAATCAATCCCGGAACCACTCCGGTTTCATCCTTAAACTGGGCCTAGACCCGGAACCGGTACCCGGTTCCCGGGCCGGGCCTACACAGTACCGGGCCGGGTCGGGCCCACCTAGTACCACGCAGATCACCTCCTCCTCAACCAAGGGCAGATGTAAATACCAAAAAAATGCTACAGACAGGTTGATGTACTGTTAAGCCTCTAAAGTCTAAAATGGTAATGAAACCTTTCTAAAAAGTGGAAGAATTAATATTGTACGTAGTAGTATATGAAGTATATAAGAAGCAGTTTGGTGTTATTGTATATCTGCAACAGGATAGACCGATAGAGGGAGATTCTGACAAATAATAGCTTATAAATCACAGCTTAGAATATTATCAACATAAGAATCAAAGGTGCACATCATATTAAACCAAAATATTATTGGTTGAATAACAGTAGTATACCCTCCAGAGTTAGGCCATATCTCCTTCCAATCTTTTATTTAATATGCAAAAATTGACTTGATGTGTCACTGTTTTCGGAAAAAGCCCTTAAAAGTTGACTTTATGTCTTTATGAAGGCCGGCTTACATACTGATCTTTTTGTCTAACACCACAACAAACGTTCAGCCTGCGTGGAGAATAAAAGGTAAAGGCATTAAGGTGATCTAATAATACTACTAAGCAGAGGGTAAACTATGGGGGTAAATTAAAAGGCCCGAACCGGGTCGGTTCACATTTAATCAATCCCGGAACCACTCCGGTTTCATCCTTAAACTGGGCCTAGACCCGGAACCGGTACCCGGTTCCCGGGCCGGGCCTACACAGTACCGGGCCGGGTCGGGCCCACACAGTACCACGCAGATCACCTCCTCCTCAACCAAGGGCAGATGTAAATACCAAAAAAATGCCTGTCTATGTACTGTTAAGCCTCTAAAGTCTAAAATGGTAATGAAACCTTTCTAAAAAGTGGAAGAATTAATATTGTACGTAGTAGTATATGAAGTATATAAGAAGCAGTTTGGTGTTATTGTATATCTGCAACAGGATAGACCAATAGAGGGAGATTCTGACAAATAATAGCTTATAAATCACAGCTTAGAATATTATGAACATAAGAATCAAAGGTGCACATCATATTAAACCAAAATATTATTGGTTGAATAACAGTAGTATACCCTCCAGAGTTAGGCCATATCTCCTTCCAATCTTTTATTTAATATGCAAAAATTGACTTGATGTGTCACTGTTTTCGGAAAAAGCCCTTAAAAGTTGACTTTATGTCTTTATGAAGGCCGGCTTACATACTGATCTTTTTGTCTAACACCACAACAAACGTTCAGCCTGCGTGGAGAATAAAAGGTAAAGGCATTAAGGTGATCTAATAATACTACTAAGCAGAGGGTAAACTATGGGGGTGTTTGGATCTGATTCTTAAAACTGCTTCTGCTCCGTCAGGGAGCAGAAGCAGAAGTTGGAGTGTTTGGATGAAAGTACAGAAGTGATTCTGGTACTCAAATTTACTCCTAGAATCAGTTTTTTTAGAAGCTGGGGTTGACCAGCTTCTGAAAACTGATTCTGATTCTGCTTCTGCTTTAAAAAAGAAGCAGAAGCAGAATCACTTCCTAACACCCCCTATATGTCATGTTACGCACAGGTGAAAAGCCATACGCATGGATTGGGTACCGTAGTTGGTCTAAGAGAAGATAATCGCTTCAGTCAAAGACTCAAAACGAACTCCAATCAGAATTAGTTATCTCACACAGCCAAAATTCCAAATGACTCGAACTACAATAAAAACTAAAATTCAAACTAACAATCATTCAAAGGAAATTTAGAAAGAGCATACCCACCGGGCCACCAGTAAGTGAGTTACATGATTCCCAATGATTCTCATGTAAAGAAAAATATTTTACGAATTAACACCTTTGTATCATAATCAACACAATGATAGTATAATCAGTTGCCGCTCACCTACTATAATAGCGTTTTCTCTATTGTTATGGAGCTCATGTTGAACCTAAAACATATATTAATCCTTAAGTAAAGGCACGGTTCTGCCTGAGACCATATCTCTTCTTAGTACTTACAGTGAGTTCCAAATATGGAGTGTAACCATCCTGTATAAATAAGAGACAATCCCATTAACATCTATATTTTTTTCATGAGCAACATTAACAATTGTACTTTTTTCAATCTCAATCAAGTGAACTCTTATATAGAAAAAAGGTGCAGTTTAATTTGATCTAATTGTAAGTATAACTATCAAACTTGGATGTTCTTCTTCTAAGAAGAAAAAACAAAGTAGCTTAGCCTTTAACCTTTTTTTAAATGCTTATGGGATGATTAATATAAAGCAGTTTTCTGAAATTATATGAAATGGGTCTATGATCTATCTGTTGGCCGCAATATATCCATCTTCATGATCAGAAAGATGTAGGAGAGAACATATAATCATCATACAGATATCCTAAGATCATTGCTTCATAGTTTTTGTTTAAAAATAAGAAAATAATGAAATGGAGCATGATACATAGGTAAATGTGAATGTGAAACTTTACAATTTTATCTTATTTTTTGAAGAAGGATGACTAAGATTGCATAAGATATGCTGAAAGATAACAAACTATCCCATATACCATTAGTGTGATTAGGATCCATTTCCCAAATCTTGGCTCATATCCTTTGAGGGATGTAGCATTTGAGAAAACACAAAATTAGTAAATGTAATTTAAAAATAAATAAATGAAGGATAAACTAAAGAACTTCCTATTTATGTTGTGTATCCTAAACTTCATTTGTGAACAAAATTCCTTCCGGCCAGAATAAAATTACATTCAGAATGCCAAAAAACTGAAAAGAAGGAAGATATTTTCTTAAAATCAAACCAATAACATAAAAAAGTATCGTCAAATGGTGTGAATGTGGTATATGGTATTGAAGAACACTATTTAACTCAAATTAGGAAACTAAATTAAACTAACTCTTTCAGAAAATGCAGGGCACACAGAAGTACGCACATAGTCCATGTAATGCACTAAGACCATTGGTTCTATTGGAAGTCAAAAGTATTGTCTGGATGACATCTTTTTAGAATCTATAGGGCAAATGCTCGACAAATAACGAAGAAGAAATACAAGGAAGAGTTAACCAAAACCATACTAAAGAAGAATTAGTCTATCTAGGGATTATATGAATGAAAGGGATCTGAACGATTACCAGTAGCCTGTAACTCTGAGACGGGGGATTGGATGAGCGCCGATAGCGGGGGATGATGTGAGGGAAGGTATTTCAGGCGTTGGGCCGGTGTGAGATGTAGAAGGAATCAAGAGCATCAAAAGATCTGGGAAGGAGCAGCACCTTGATTTGTTGAGGTTATTCAGATTTGAGAAGAAGAATTGTCGATAGGGATGATATGGGAACTCCGATGATATGATTTCAGGCGTATCGGTAGATTTGAGGCGTAGAAGGAACCGCAGAAGGAAGGAAGTTAGAAGCCGTAGATTAGGTGCTATAAAATCCTACGGATGAAAATGAGAGGCCTGGTGAGCGGGAATTCTTTTCCAAGAATTGTAGTGCTATTAAGGAGGGGATTGGTCCATTTGAAAATGAGAACATTTGAACCAGGGGCGGAATGCCTTAATGCCCTTTTTCAACCATGATCATTATGAATTGTAGTGCTATTAAGGAGGGGATTGGTCCATTTGAAAATGAGAACATTTGAACCAGGGTAAGGGTATTTTAGGGAGAAAAAATGTGTTGGTGTAACATCCAAGCAATAATAAGTTGTTCCTTTAGCTTAACTTATTGTGCACTCGTTTCTTGATCCAAGTAATCAAATCTCAGTCCGTTAAGTAGTGTTCATTTTCCGTTTCTTACTATTGGCATGTATCGTTTTGCATGATTTAATTAACTTCTTAAGTGTAACGTGATCCTTCTCATTAATTGCTTGCATTCCTTCATTTTTTGCAATTGATGAATATACGATGCAGTTACATTCGCCTCAATTAAAAAGAAAATGAAATGGCCTTAGTTTAGGAAGAAGGACATGGAAGGTTGTACGCAAAAAATGGAATCCAATAATAGAGCTGGTTTAGATCTTTAGAGCCTCGTATTTGTTGGTCCATTGCTATTAGTACACGTGAGTTTTCTGTTACGAGTTTAGTGTTACTCCTATTTTGCTCATTCTATAATGATTTCTTATATTAACAGCTGCTCTTATTTTTAAGCTGTCGGGAAGCCAGTTTTATAAAAGTTTACCTAGCAGGTAAAGTTTTAGGCATACAAGTTTATAATATTAGTGTTAGTTCTTTTTTAGTGAACTCTATAGGAGCGAATTCAAGCTGCATATCTCAATTTTTTGGAGTATAATGAATTGTAATATAGGTGCTATGCTTGTTTTATTGATTCTACATGCTTGAAACAAATATAGATACATATACCGAGTTAGAGTTTCAAAGTACTCGTATTAGTTATTAAACTTTTACCAACTAGGAATTTAGTGTGCTAGCCATATGTTTGTAAATATGTTCACAAAGACACCACAAGTTGGTCTATCATTTGTCATCTACTTCGTTTGAGGTTCAAAAATATATTTGATCTCATATGAAGCTGTGTACCAGACATGCTTTTTCAATTGTTATTTTTAAAAATATATTAAGGGCCCGTTTGGTAGTCCCTTTTTCTCGGCTTATCAGGCTTATCAGTCAGTTTTCTCACCGAACACATTATTTTTTATTTCGCGCGCTCAATTGCGTAATAATAAGAAAAAGTAAGATTGAAGTTAGTTTTCTGTCTGTATTGACTGAAGTTACTGTAGAGTATCATTTTAACTACCTTCTCATATAATTTTTTATTATATTTATTAATAACAAATATTATAAATATAATTTCTTCATAAATCAGCAGAATCGGTCAATACAACTACTTCAGCTAGAACTTCATAAATTTCAACGGAATCAGTTTATTCAGTCAATTTGAGTGTTACCAAACAGGCTCTAAACCAAACTTACTAGAACGATAACAATGATGCTACTAAAAAGTATCATGCACATGAAGAGGTGGGAGAGATACAATTTATTGCATAGCGAATATTTCATAATGAGATACAAAATCATCAGATGGTTGGCTATTAAAAATGGCTATTAAAAAGCACAACTTATGTCATAATATACAAAAAGATTCTTTGAAATATACAAAAAAAACACATTTTATTTATCTTTTCTTATTTTACTTAGATTTTAATCGAGTCATGGTATAGTTGATGATAATCGAGTCATGTTTAATTTTGTCAAAATTTTGTGATTTTTGTTGAGCAATTTAACATTTTTCTGGATGGTCTGATCAATACACTTGAGGAGTAGTGCCAAAGGGAACACCGAAGGCCCTTTAGTTATTTTATACTTCCTATGTCCCAAAAAGATTGACCAATTTGACTTTTCTTGATCGATGATGTTAAAGTTTAGACAATGATTTTAGGTATTATATTGATATGTAATTTATACTACTTCCGTCCTATATTGGTTGTCCACTTTCAATTTGGCACAACTATTAATAAAGTGGTTGAAAAGTAAAAGTTGTGATTGATAGTTGAGTAGAATAAAGTCAAATGATAAAGACCACACATTTCTTGCCAAAAAAGAAAACAAGACATTCATTTTGGGACAACCCAAAAAGGAAAGTAGGACAACCAAAATGAGACGGAGGAAGTATGTTTTATACTTTTATGAAAGATTTTGTAATAAAGAATATGCTCATACAATTTTCATACATTAAATTATTTTGTATTAAAAAATATCATTGGTCAAACTTGATCACCATAGACTAAGAGAAGTCAATTTGACCAATCTTTTTAGAATGGAGGGAGTACAAAATAACCTTTAAATTATCCCTGCCATGTATTGTAAATTGTCTTAGATTAAGATTATTCTCATTTGTTTAATTTTCAATACTACGGAGTATTTTTTAAGGTTTTACACTTAATCATTCTTGATAAGCAAACTGCAAAAACTTTTTTTCTAGGTATTCAACTTAAGCTTTGGAGATTAAACGCTTGCATACCATGAATTACTATAATAAGTGCAACATATAATGACTCTCTAAATCAATTCAAAGCTTTGTCGTTATATGACGTTATGAATCAAGCATCACACTATTCACTAAAACACAATAGCCATGTGATTACTTTACGAACTCCTCTAGCAACCTTATTCTGATCCATTCCATGATAAAATTGGCGGAAATATTCTCACCAGGTCCAGTGCAGATCATTATTAACATGTAACTTGATCATAAGTTTAGGGTTTCATTAAATTGGTTTGACTTTTTATGCTTTATAGCTTCCATTAAATTTATAGGCACATAAACTTTAATGGGAGACTGATCTTGTGCCTCAAAACCGGGTAATTAAGTAGGAGTTTTTTTTTTTGAAAAGGTAAGTAGGAGATTTAAAAAGTGTAAATTGAAAGGAAGTTGTTCGAATTGAATAGGAATGACATTAGAAGCTAACGGTCCACTATTATAATGTTTTATTTCGTATGCTTTTCACTATTAATATTTGTTTTATCCTAATCGTACAAGATAAAATGACCATATATTTGGTCGATTGATTTAAACTTTTAAAACTATAGTTGACGCATGTCCATGTTCTCCACTCACTCCAATATCGATCATGATTAACCCTTATTTTTTAGATTATATTGTTCATTAGTTCAAGGTTGAAATTATATTCGTGTGTTATGTCATGGGGATGATTTTGTCACAATTACTCACGCAAGGCACATGTAACATTTGCTTTTTACCGTTGTGATGCTCATTTTTTTAGAGTTTCGACTACTATGTACTTGACATGTTTATTGCAATGGTATGCTAATAAAAAAACTCCAACTACACTATTACAACCCAGTAGTTCAACAAGTTTCTTGATATTTGGTCACAATTGTCAAATTTCAACCACTTTAACACATTCTCTATTTCACTAACATTGATGTATATAAAAAGATTTTGTATACAATTTCATAAAGATCGGGTTTACAATTCAATAACATATCATATATATATTGACGCAATGAAAAATTATATTGGGCATTTCCTCCCCGCACAACGCGCGTCACAAAACTAGTTGAGATATATGCGCAAGTGATTACATCAATGTTGGAAAATGGCATTGGAAGTTCATATTTATATACATTGATTGAAGATATTAGTGAAATTCTTCATGATGAAGAATTTCTCTAATATTATGGTAAATATTTTGTGAATGGTGCGACCCATGGTTTAGTCAAGGCAATCCTTTAAAGCCAACTGAAAAAAAAAATTGAGGTTTTGGCTGGAGGGGTTGGACTGACCGATTCTGCTAATCTATAGAAAAAATTAAAATATATTATTATTATTTAAATAAAAAAAATATTATAAAATAGTTAAAATGACCATCTACAGTAATTTCATCCAATACAACCAGAAAAGTAACTTCAATCGTTTTTTTTTTGGAATTTTATCGATGCAAGACCCGAAAGTTAAGTTTAGTATCAATTTTGGACCTAAAAGATATTTTCAATCAGTAAGGGACCTGAAACATCCTAAACTATCAATTTTGGACCCTTCTACTTAACACCGTCATCTTCATTTTTACAATATTTTGTGAAAATGAAATGTTAGGATGCGAAATCAAATATTGGAATTGATTTCAATCAAATGTATAATTAGATTTCACATTCAAATTAATTTTCGCATTCAATCATACATGGTCGATTTTGGACCCTTCTACTTAACACCGTCATCCTAAACAATCAGCGAAATCTTCACCGGCTTCTACATAAGATTGAAATCAAATGTTACATTTTTTGTGAAAAAGTTGAATGCGAAAATTAATAAACCAAAAATATAATCAAGTTTAAATTATATAATAACTTCCACAAAACTATAGTAATTAAATCATTATCCAAAACCATAAAACTATACAAACTTTTCAGGAACGAAAGTATCAATAAAATAAAAATAGCCTAAATGACTTTTGGCGGACAGAAGGAACATATTGGAATTGGAATTACATAATGCCCCTGATTTGCCGTCAAAGATTGAAACTGGGCATTTGACTTGAATGAAGACGTGTAAATTTAGCATAGAATCTATCAAAAATTAATTCAATATTTCTACCCGTTTGCCCAAACCGTCGACGCAAGCTGTCCTAACCGCCAGCATCCCCGTGTCCCGCTTCCCCTCTTCTTCACATCACATTTATACTTTGAATGCGGCTTCAAAAAGGGCAACCAGATTACCAGAGCTAAGTCACGGGAAGTCGGAGAAAGGAAAAAACAGAGTGCGAAAACTGTGAAGATGAAAAAGAAAGGTCTGGACGGAGAAGTTATGGACGGGTCAGATATAATAGAGTTGGTTGGGAACGAAGAGGTGTTTACGAGCTTTGTCGATCACAAGTTCCAAGAACTCGACAAAGACTGCGACGGCCAGCTCTCCGTCAAGGAACTCCAGCCCGCCGTCGCCGACATTGGTGCTGCTATAGGGTTGCCTGCTATCGGCTCTTCTCCCCACTCTGATCATATTTACTCTGAGGTGCCACTTTCCCTTCCCATTTCTGTCATCTTTTGCCTGAAATTTCACTTTTCTTGAATTTCTTCTTGAGGAAACTCACTCCTGTAAGAAATCTTGGAGAAAAGTTTATCCCTTTTTGTCTCCTTTACAAAAACTTTGGACTTTTTGCCTATTTGGTTACCAAGAAAGTAGATTCTGTGATCAATTGATTATTCTAGTTAGTGGGTATTTGTAGGGACTGATTTGTGTCCTGTCTCTTTTCTCACCTTTACAAAATCTCATATTAGTCATATATGATGAGTTGTTGCTTAAGCTGTGCTTAAATTGTTGCAAAAGTATTCAGTGGATGTGGGTCGTTTCTTTCTTAAAGTATATCTTGTGAGTTATGACAAGGACATGGCATTCTCAGTGCTTGTATTAGTCAGGAATTCACTTTAGAACGGATTTGTTTACTGTTTATTGTGTTTTGGTTGTTGGCTTTTCCCCCCTGATGTAATATTTAGGAATGTGTAAAACTGTCCACCTGATTTAAGGGGGAGTGCAATGGCCGGTGAAGTGCTACATATATGGTTTCATTTGTATAATCCAATACTGTCTTCTCTAGTCTAACTGTGCATTATATTGGCAAATACTAGTATCAGTTATCTATTTCATTCTTGGAAGTCTTCTCTTCAGTTCTTTCACTCAAAAATTAATTCTTTCACTAATCTGAACCTAGGTTCTTAATGAATTCACACATGGAAAACAAGAGAAAGTAAGTAAGAGTGAGTTCAAAGAGGTTCTAGGAGATATTCTACTAGGCATGGCTACTGGTTTAAAGAGGGACCCTATTGTAATTCTTCGCATGGACGGTGAAGATCTGCTAGAGTTTTTAAACAATCCATCTTTTGAGACAGACATGGTTTCTATATTCTCTGAGATAGAACTGCATGGTGGCTCCCTGAAACAATACATTGTGAGTGCATTCAAGAAACTGACAGTCGATCGTGGCGTGCCTCCTACCTCGGATTCTTGGGTAGTAAATCTTCTTGGGTATATATTTTTAGAGACTTTCTGTTTTCTGTATATTTTATGGATATTTGGTTCTTCTGTAGGTAATGGGCAACATTGTGGAACCAGCTGTGGGACCATGCAGTACTACAGTCAACGATCCGGTTACAAAAGACGCGTTCATGGTTGAATTTAAGAAGGTGGCAGAGAATGTTGCTCAACGTCTGAAGGAACATCCAGTAATTGTTGCTCATACTGAGAACACCTTTGATGGAAGTGGCATTAAGAAGTTGTTGTCCAACAAATATGAACTTGATAAGGTTAGCTCCTTTAGTATTATACAATCACTTTAAGATCCAAGTCCTATAGGAAAGAACCTATGACACAAAATAGGGAATCTGATTGCTTAAATAAAGAAAACTCTGTCCCCTCGGGGACATCCGATTAAATAAAGAAAACCCTCCTCATCCGGTATAGCTAAGAACATATTAACTTAATATTCAGTTACGTACTTATGTTGATATGCTGCAGACTCTGGATTCTTCTATTCAAAATGTGCCTAAAGATCGTCATGGGAAAATGTCAAAGAAATACCTCCGTGTGACCCTTGATCTGCTGGCTCCAGCAGCTGGCCTACCTCCCATAGGTGCTGTTGATGAGGTATGCATACGACTTTCGTTTTTAAAGATTAACTATAAGTCTATAAGTTACAGAGACACAAGTTAAATACTGGAGGTCTCTTATGACTCAGATGCTGTCAATTGCAAGCTTTTTTTATGAAACATTGAGTAAATTGGTATTTGAGTATTAACTAATAAAAACTTTGTAGATGGACAAGGTAATTGATGAAACACTGAAGATGTTGGATGGTGATGATGGGAAAATGGTAAAAGAGGAGGAGTTCAAGAAAGTGTTAAGGGAGATACTGGGTGGTTTGATGATGTGTTTGGAAGGGAATGCTGTTTCAGTGTCCACTAACTCAGTTGTGCACGAACCCATTGCTTCGGCCTCCACTCTGCTGGATCCACCTTCCCCATGATATGCTGAAATCTGATGAGATCAATGTATGTGTTGGAGTAGGTAGGAGGGAATAATAACAGTTTCACATAATGTGCTGATATAGAAACCACTCAGTTACTACTACTTACCTAATACCTTCTGAATTTTTTGTAAATATGGCTACTATTGTGTATTTCCCTGTCTATTGATGGTTTCTTGGGAGGTATATCACTTGTTGAAACTGTGAGAGGCCTTCTTGCGTTGGTTGAAACTAAAGTGTATGACCTGCTTTCTGGTTTATTACACTCTCAAATTATTTTCATAAGTGAAACAAAGTAGTTCAAATTTATGAAACATCAAGGACAGTGAAATATCTTTATATGAAGAAAATAGGGAAAAAGGTCAAATAAGTCTTTATATAGGAGGCTCTGTCCGGACGTCGCCATTTGGAGCGGTTCATGGTCGCATTTTTTGATGAATTTTTTTTACCATCTTATTCATTAAGTCTAGTTTACGCATACCAAATGTTAGCTAAAACTTCAATCGGGAAGGCATTCAAATGAATTCTTGAAGATAATCACGCTTATAACTGCGCAGTTGTCTAGCATAGAGCTCTCTATTTCTATGACTAAGCGGTCCAGGTCAGCTAGTGCCGACTCACTCTCCCTATAGGAGGTCCTGAGTTCAATTTTCAATGGAGTGAGATTGAGCCCAGTTTACCCCAACCCCCCTATGCCCCTCCCCCTGACCCTCTAGGGTATAAAAAAAATCATCTATTGTTCTTCAATTTCAGATAATGGCTAAAGTGAATTTTTCAAATTTAATTTGGAGATATAAGAAAGTAGAAACGTATAGTTTTCTAATTTCCGAAAAGAGTAATTTTTAATTTGGAGATTTAAGACAGTTGATAACATATTTATAGGCGTTTACAACATATCTAGTTTATCTACTAATTAAATGCTACTTCGGGTTGACCCAATTTATGATTAATATGGGTCAGCCGGCGTGCCCGATAAGTAATTAGATATTCTCGTACTGATTTGTGCTACCCGGACAGTATTCTTGACCAATGAGGCCCACTCTTGGGTATAACAGACCAATAATATTCAACCTGACCCATTATCCCAGCAAAAATGTTTTTCAGTTTTTATATTTTAAGAAAAAAATGAAAATTTTCCAGTTAGTAAACAACTTCTTAAATAGAGTTTTTTAAAATTATGACTAAAATATAACTTATTTAAAAATATATAACTAAATTTAGTATGAGTACGGTGATATAAATAATAGAACATAAAAATTTATGACTAAGTTACTATTATAATCAATATGGTTGTTACAACTAAAAGAGCACATTTATATAAACACACTTGTGTAGCTATACATTTGTAATTGTTTCCATTAAATATTCTATTTAAGCACACATAAAAAATCAGGTGAAATAATAAATTAAATGCTTGTATTAATTATTCTTGAAAATATTTTTATAAGTTCGAAAATAAAAAATTATGCATGTTGAAATTAAACTTAATATTCTACTTAAACACAAAAACAAAATTCTAGTAAAATAGAATTCGAAGTTACTAGTATAAGCTATATAAGCTACTCCGTAGTCCATAGTACATAATTTGGGTTGGAACTTTGAAGTGAAACAAAAAAGTTCCGCTGCCGGGATTCGAACCCGGATAGTAACAGAAGATTGCAATTGCCAGCAAGTTTAATTGCTACAGCGGACTAATTAGTATAGTTGGCAAATCGTCTGTTAGTAATTATCTAATTCTGTAATGGTACATTTTAGGATAAAAATGGAAACTGGTTAGGTATTTCCCTTGATAGTGAATTACTCTATCAAATCTTGTTGCGACTCCCGTGGTGTTTTTTAAGGTGGATAAATACCTATATAAAATTAGAGAACTCTTCTTGTCAGGCCGGCCTGACGGGAACCTCCGTCCGGTCGAGCCCGTTTGGGCACCTTCCCGGTGGCATTTTTTGATGAAACTTTTTGAGCATGTTTTTCATCAAGTCTAGTTTATCCATACCAAATTTCAGCTAAAAATTCAATCGGGAAGGCACTCAAATCATTTTTTGAAGTTGACTGCGTCAAAATATACATATAAAAATGCAGTCAACTTCAAAAACAGATTTGAATGTTTTCCCGATCAAATATTGAGCTGAAATTTAGTATGGACAAACTAGACTTGATGAGGAACATGCTCAAAAAATTTCATCAAAAACTTCCACCGGGAAGGTTGCCAAAAGGGCTCGGCAGGACGGCTCTCCCGGTCCGGCCGGCCTGACATGATGATTTCTCTATATAATTAAAACTTACTACAATTAGGGATGGCAATTTAGCCCGACCCGACGGATACCCACACCGAACCGAATCGGTCAAAATGGGGAAAACTGCTTTGACTGGGTAACGAGTACCGAGCGGAGAATACCCGATTTATGTAAACGGGTAATGGGGCGGTTATGGGTTTATACCTACCCGCCCCGTTACCCGCCCCGTTACCCGCCCCGTTTAATTTGGATACGGTTACCCGCACCATTGCCCGACCCGCACAATTAACTTATATATTTTAATAGTTTATGTATTTATTATTTAATATATTAAGTATATATGAGTAGTAGTACATTAGTATATGACACTTATTCCCTCTAATACTTTGAAACAATATTCAACTTATTTGTTATCCTTTGCAATTATGAGGAGTTGGTGCTCAAAGTTCACGATTTTAGATTTTAAATTTTCAATATCATTCATCATCCTTCCTTTGTTAACTTCTACAAGATTTATTTTCTTCACACATTGATTATTTGATTTTCGTGATTTTTTCTACGCAATTTTCACATTGTGACTCTTTTAATTTTTCACCCAATAAATTTCATAAAACTCACGTATGAGTTTAAAGTCCAAATATTTTAGATTACTCTACCTTGCTTTAATTTATGTAATTGCTAATAATTTTGTACAGGTGTATGGATGATTAAATTAATTTTGATTGGTTGCTATAAATTATATCAAGCTTTAAATTTTAAATTATGATTTTGTGGTACTATTTAATTTTGTTTTTTAACTCTATCTGTGGTACTATTTATTTATTTATTTTTTAATTTAGGTGGTTAATGATAAGTAGTTAATCATCATTTTAGGATTTATACTAATTTTGAAGGGAATTTTTTTTTTAATAAAACGGTTACCCGCGGGTAAAAAATACCCGACGGGTAACGGGGCGGTTTCGGGGAATTTTTTTTATCAAACGGGACGGGTACGGGTAATGGTATACCCGTCCCCGAACCGCCCCGTTGCCATCCCTAACTACAATTCTCAAAATATGATCAAGTATGTTTCTTTTTCAACATGACATGGTGAAACAATGAGCATTCAAATTCGAAATTTGCCTTAAACGTAGTAGCAGATCTAGAATTATTTTAACGGGGTATCGAAAAATAAAAGAAACCTCGAAACTAATAAGTTGATGCTACAATAGAGTTTTTACCACTTTTAGTCATCAGACTATTATGTCACTGACACATTTGGTACTCGACCTTAATTTTTTCCACTTGTAGTCCTGCGAAAAACGCATTGAGTACATGTCTTTAAAGATTTCCATATTTAGTCTTCCGACTTTCATAAAAACAGCTTCTAAAAGGCGTTGACGCTAGTCGGGCAGTGACTGGATGCCTAGGCCTAGCCCACCTAGGCGGGCGCCTAGGCGCCAACTAGGGCACCTAACTATTTCCTTTATTTTTAATAGTTTTTTCATTTTCTATGAATTCTTACCATTTTTACTAATATTTTTATAATATTTTGACAATAGAAATAGCTCATATATTTCATAATTTGGACAAGAGTAAAATAAATATTGTTGGTAGAAAATACGCTAGAAATAAAACAATGATAATTCAGTATAGACCAAACCAGACCAGTTCAGACCAGACCATATCATACCATACCACATCAGCAAATTTCAGTCCAAAAGAAAACATCCTTATTGCATTTGCAACATTTCCACTGATTAAATGCTACTTCCATGAGTAACTAAAGAACCCCAGATTGATTTTTGCTACCCGTACCGTATTCTGGACCAGTGAGGCTCGTTATCGGGTGTAACGGACAAATAGTATTCAACCTGGCCCATTATCCTAACAAAAATGTTTTCGAGTTTTTTGTTTTCCAGAAAAACAAAGAAATTTCCGATCAGCAAACCGGATCTTAAATAGTGTTTTTTACAATTATTACTCAAATATATAAAACTATGTAACCTCTGTCCCAAATTGTTTTTCAAAGTCAACATATTTTGTCAACCAATGTTAAAGTTGAACTTGGATTATTATTTCAGTTTTAATAGTTAAAATTTACATATTTAAAAATTACATTAAAATCTCTATAAAGTTATAAAATTCAAATTATAATTTGAATAAGAATTGATATCCTTATCTAGTCAATAAAATGAATCAATGTGATAAAAAAAGTCAATTTCATAACTCAATTTGAGACATATGGAGCAATTTATTTATTAAAAAAAATAGATTAAAAAATCACATTTATATGACTAAGTTAGTATGAGTTAGTATGAGTTATATGACTAAGTTACTATTATAGATGATGTGGTCGTTAATATTAAAAAATCACATTTATACGAACACCATTATTATGTAGTTATTAACGTCTAATTATTTCCTTTAAATAGTTGATGTGGTCTTTACAATTAATTAATTAATTAAGAACACATTTTATTAATCATTCTTAACAATTAAGCATGTAGAAATTAAACTTAATAATACACGAATAATACACTCAAACGTATAATTCGCGTATAATACTCCCGTTTAGGAATTTTTCGGAAAATACTGAAAATTCATGTACTTTAAAGATGAACCGTATAATACATGTACCATCCGTATTGTTACGTATTTTATTAAAAAAACACCAGTAAACTAAAGCCTAATGGAGTGGTACAACTGAAACGAAATGTCTATTTGCTTAATACTATATTTATTGCTTAAAAATTATTGTGTGTTATACGTTCTTTAATTGTTTAATAGTCATCAGATTTAATAAATTAGCTTCTTAAAGTTATAATTCGTTTTGATATTACTATAAAAAAAAGGATGACTCTCCATCCCTAAGGGCCCTCCAACACCGACCGGACGGCACGATGGGAGAATGTAAATTGAACTATAATCACAATCTGACAGATAGAGAGTGGGGCTCCGTCCCCGGTCCTCTATTGAGTAACCTCTCATCGCAGTTGCCGAGAGTCGAATCCGGGACCTAACCCTTGTGGCACTCCCTCGCTACCACTTGAGCTACGCCCACCTTCGTTTCGATATTACTGTTGGACTACTACCGTGTTACTCTTGTTCTTCACTAATATCAAGATTCCAAACACAAAAGAATATAACAGAGGCTCAGCAAATTTACGGCCACAGTAATATAAATTATTCTCTAGAAATAGTTCTCTATTTTTACACAAATAGGCAATATCATTTTTATTACTGATTGTAACTATGATTTCAAATTTTTATAGCTGAAAAAACTAAATGGATAAGTTGAAATCGTTTGTGTTTCTGTTCTACTTGGTCTTGGTCTAATTCCTTATCGGTACATACCCATGCTTTCGTAAATCCGGTATTTGCTAGGATAGAGGATAAAAACGAAAATATGTTTGGTATTTCCCACGAGTGAATTAGAAGAATTTTCACGAGAAGCGACGCCAGTATAAAAGAATATATACAAATACATATATTAAATTTGAAGGTAAAACTACCTAGGAAACAAATTGGGGGAGGGGCAGCAGTCCCCATTTTCCCCATATATGTTGAGTCCGCCACTGCACGTACGGTATGTAAGTACCTATATTACTACAAATTATTATACCAGTAGCTCTTAAAATATGATCAATTATGTTTATTTTTTAACATGTGACTATAATTATTTTAAAACAATTAGATTCTCTATATCCATGCATCGTCTAAAAATTTAAATATAGACTCCATCAATACGAAAATAGTTTTTCGACAATGTCCATATCGCTTTTCAATGCATTTCATGATGATCCATAAAATACGCTCAACATATTCTTTACAAACCACTTTACTAAAACATTAATTAAATTATTATAAGTAATGTTGTTTTTGTTTTTTTATGAATAAATATGAAATTAAAAACAAAACACATTTCAATATTAAAAATTAAATAAAACGTTTTTTTTTTTAATTTTTGCAGTTTTATTAAAAATTTAAAATAAATTCAATGTAATATTCGAATATCTCAATGTAATATTGGTGTCATATTAAAGATCATAAAATTTTATGAATTTTGATATGGAGTATATTTTTTAAAAATTTTGGAGAACAAATAAAAAAATTATAAAAGCTTAAAAAATTAGAGTTTTATAACTCGGGGATTATGTCAGCAAGATGTCGGCCATGTTTGACACACAAAAACCTCTGCCTTCTAGCTTCTCTTTTCTTTAAAAAGACTTTAAAAGACTCTAGTTGTATGTTTGGCATGACATTTTTTAGGATCTTTTCAAAAATTAAAAGATCTTTTTTGAGATGCTACCGGGTGTAACATCTGAGAAAAGCTCGTGACTTTTAGTATTAATTGTCCTAACAGCTTGTATACCAAATCGAACTAAATCAAACAGTCAGCTTTTTACCAAACAGCTATCACCTTTTCTTTTTAAGATCTTTTCAGTCACTAAAAGCTAACAGTTACTAAAAAGCTCACAAAAATATCTTTTCAGCTAGTTGTGCCAAACATACCCGTCATCCGCACCCACTCATGTGTCCGACTCCAGCCGGCCGGTCGGCCTTCATTTTTTTATTTCTCCTTTTCTTCCCTCTCTCTCAATCCCCTCTCTATACTTAACTCCTGCATCCTCTTTCCCACTTTTAACCTTTTTTTAATTTCTCACTACACTCAATTGGGAGTCTAAAACTTTCAAATTTAACATTTTGAACTCCTAATACACTAACACTACAAATGGCCTTACATCCGTAAAAACAAAGAGCATTGAAATACAAAATTGGTCTTAAACATAGGTGCATATAGGACCCGTTTGGATAGCAGCGGTTTGAGCAATCCGCTGATTGTTTTGAACTGCAAACCGCTGCAATTTGCAGCGGGTAGGCAAGAATCCGCCGAAAAACAAACGCAGCCATAGTGGGTTTTAGGATAGGAAATAATTCCAATGCACTAAATGATACTCCGTAAAATTTATTGCACTAAATGAAGAAAATCGACCTCGTAACATCATCATTTTAACACGTATATTAGCCACCATCTAGTGTAATGGAAAAGAATTACGGGGGGTTAAGCGGAATTTCGTGTAGGCACGTTAGATTATTTTACACTCAGTCAATAGAAAATCCATGATTATAGTACGGAGTAGAAGCAAATGCTTGTTGGAGATGAGAATGGTGAAACGAGAACAATAGATTAGTTAGGAGAAATTTCCTAAATAAGAGTAAAAAGATTTGAAATTTCAAAATAGAACTATCATATTTTTTATTCTTTACATAAGAGTAAATTTCTGTCAAGTTTGGTTTTATTGGGCTTTAAACAAGACAGTTTTTCCAAACTAGGCAAAATAAGTCATATAGAATAAAAACATTAAATACCTATTTTGAAATTTGAAAACGTTTTTACTCTTATTTAAGGCAATTTATAATAAGTTAAAAAACATATTGTTACATATTTTATTAGATGTGGTTTGAAATTCCAAAATAGGACTACTGTGTTTTTCTTCTCGAAATAGGAATTGTTACTGTCATGTGTGAAAGTACTGTCATGATTGAAGAATAATCTCATTAATTATAATAATTATTGTCATCTTAAATGCATTGTACTGCAACTATTTGACAGCCACGCCTATAAAATGACAACATATACTGTCATGTTAGTCCTATTTCGGTAATAAAAGCATAGTAGTTCTACTTTAAAATTACAAACTCCATTTACTCCTATTTTGGAAAATCTCTCGTTATTTAATAAATGAATGTGGGGAAATAAGGAACATATTAATTACACATTAAACTTACGTAGGAGATGAAAATAATACTATCGTAAAACATTAGAAGCCTAGTATGAATGGCGTGACAAAAGCCACACTAGAAAAATAACATCAAAGTCATTTTTTGGGAAAAAGTAATTGCACCAAATCAAACTAGATCTATAAATAATTAAAGCCCAATAAAACATTAATTTGACTCAAGAATAATACTTCGTGTAAACATATTGTATGACGTTACCATATGTGTAAACTAAACAATACTTGAGGTATAAAAGTTACCAGGATAATAAATAACACATCCATAAATTAAGAGACGATTCGATCACATGTGTCTATTTTTCATGATTTGAGTTGATCAAAAGCCAAAGTCATGCCAATGCCAACTACTACTACTAAAGGACACTTTAATTTTCCTCATATAAAATCCCATCTATTAGTTCAGCCGTACAGGAAGCAGAGTGGTCTTTTTAATTAATGTAACATACAGAAGAAGCTTGCTCCAAATCAATGGATTAAGGATGACAACATTTCTGGATGCATTTTCTTTGAGACCTGTACCGTTTCCTGTTCTTTCAATCTTAGCAGTCCTATGCACATTCCTTTCCTTGCAATGGTTTGTATCCTACAAGGAAGTGGCCGAGTCGGCCAAGGAAGACTTTGGTTGGGTGCTGATTGCCTTGCCTCTAATCTTGCTGTTTGCGGTGCGGTGGTTGTCAAGCGCGGAGAACCTCGTATGGCTGTCCGATGAAGCACTGTCGTGGGACCGTCAAGGGAGGGTGACCATATACAACTGCTTCCCGTCCGAGGGGATGTCGCCGTGGGCGGTGGCGGCTTTGATTGTGATGATACTTTTCTTGATTCAGTACCGGTCCTCTTTTCTTGAAACTTGGTTTTATTGATTGTTTAGTTATAGATGTAGCAATGTATGGAAGCCATGTATGGTTGCTTGATTTACTGTTCCTCCATTTTTTCAGGACCTGCCTAAATTTACAAGATTGATAGGAAATAAAACATATGGAGTGCTGCGTATTGGATGGTATATTTGTACATACAAAGGCTTTTGAAGTCTTGAAATCAAATTATCCTGTTTGAATAAAAAAGCCATCATTTATAAAAACAGCGCTACGGTTGAACAACTATTTACCAATTATCAAAAAACGTTGTTACTTATTAAAAGCAATTAGGGATGGGCATAACGGTTTGGTTTAACTGAACCGAACCGAACCGTACCAAACCGAACTAAACCGAACCGAAACCGGACCGTATGCAATTTGGTTTGAGTTTGGTACTATTTCTTCCAAACCGTATTAAACCGAACCGAAACCGATAAAAACCAAACAAAATCGAACCGAACTAAATAAACTCAAAAAAACTTTCATATATTATTAAAATTGGTGGTTTGATTTGGTTTGGTTTGGGTTACTTAAGTAAACTGTTTGCTAAACATTTGCTCAAATCGAATAGTTTGGAACTTTGGTTTGGTTTGGTTTAAAACGGAAAAACCGTAAACCGAACCGAACGCCGAACAACATATATATATATATATATATATATATATATATATATATATATATATATATATATATATATATATAATTTGTATTTATCTTCACTCTTCATTTTTAAGATATAAATAAATAATTTAGACATGAAAATACATATTTAAGCATATAGTCGTATTATTTTAACTTTTACATATTTCATACATTCATTATGACAAAGTTAGCTAATACAACATATTTGTATTTATTATGTTTGACGATAACAATAGCAAATTGCATTTATATTTTTGCATGATTCATTTGAATAAAATTGTGAAAATTACAACATTTGTGCCACCGAATCTTTTAGGTTTTTTTTTTAATATTTTATGTGATATTATATATGCTAATCAACTATCTTATTTTTTGTAAGAAGTGAATTTTTTGTAGTGATAAAAAAGATGTTAGAAGTTTTAATTTATAATATTTTATTATTTATTTTTCTATCTTTTATTTCCTTTACATTTTATTTAAATAATCAATAAATTAAAAAAAGATGAGATGGACTACTACTTTCATTTTCTAATTCTAAAATATAGAACTTAATCAAATAAAATAATAAACATAAGCAGACAAATCAAATCAAACTAAATTAAACATAATACTTTTTAGTTTGGTAAACCGAACTTCAAACCGAACCGAAACCAAACTGAAACACAAATGGTTTTAGTTTGGTACAAATTCTCTCAACCCGAATAAATCGAAACCGAAGAAAACCGAACTGTAAACCGAATTGCCCACCCCTACTAAAAATGGTCAAGCGGTCATTTTTTGCTCAAACACCATTTTACAAACACCACCAAAAAGGGTAGATGACCATTAACTCAAGAAGTAGGAGACATAATAGGACTAAGGGTATGTTTGGGAGTTTGGATTGAAGGGAAGGGGAATGCTTTGGAGGTATGTTGTTGGAGGGGGGAGGGATAGGAGGGTGATATATACGGAGTTTTTCTTTGTATTTGGGAGTAATTAATAAATTTGAAAGAAGGGGGTTCTTTAAATGAGTTATAATTAAAATCACTTCACATATATGATGAATTGAAATAGTTGAATTTATATTGATTTAAAATTTAGCTAAAATTGTCATTTAATTAACGATCCTTCAGAATCGCCTAATTTGGGGGAACTTGAAAATGGAGTATTTGAAGGGTTTCGGAGGCCAGGTTTCAAAAAGCCTTCAAAATCATCACATACATTTTATTTAGGGAAAGTGGATTAAAACACGGGGGAATAGTAAACCAATACGGGGGATCAGACATAGATCAGACCGCCTTAGCCATAGCGTGAGCCGCCTTGTTCGCTGACTGTCTAACATAAGTAAATGAAATGCTATAAAAGTTCTTAGCAAGATCTCTAATATCGTCTACCACCATCCCATAAGAAGAAATGCTAGATCCCTTCAAGATTTCCGAGATGGCTTGGGATGCATCTGATTCGACTTCCACATCCCTACATACTGAATAATGAATCATGTAACCAACTCAAAGCTTCATGAATTTCAATTAATTCAGCCTCCAAAACCGAGAGTTTTCCCAGCCACCGGCGAGCTGCCCCAGCCACGAACCCGCCTTCATCATCCCTTAGACACCAACCCAGCCCGCAAAAACCCTCCCGAATAGCAGCGTCCACATTCAGCTTCAGCATCCCTGCATATTTTCAAACCCCCAAATAAGAAAATTTTCTTCTTATTCATTCCTTCTTTGTGAGTTGGTAGGATCAAATAGGGTGAATGTTACTCTACTCATTAAAAAAATGAGAATATAGTATGTACTATATTGATCCAAGTCATTATTTCATTATTTGTCTATATTGCAATTATTCAATTGCGATGTTTTAATTGCTCCATGTTGACAAGATGCCGTATTTTAAAAGCACTGAATTTCCCTCCAAACATACATCGATTATATCCTATACTCATGGAACTTTACCTTTTAGGGAAAAGATGTTTTCGCGTGCAAACAAAACAAAACATTTGCCCATGAAAATTTCATGTAAACAGACGTAGTCTTACTGTCTTAGTAAATGAACACTATTACAATGAATCGGGTTTGTATCTTGATATGGGGAGTCTGGCCTAAATCATAAACTAAAGGCAACAAGCCTTAATTTTTTTGTCTCCATATGTAATATGTTGGTCTTTAGTTTTTTAGATATTACTCCGTATTATATATCTAACTTCTTCGTTTATAGTGTATATGTATACCGTAGTATTTGATCACTTCATTGGCCATGAAGCTAAATAAAAATTGTAAAATCATTAAGTTCGAAAATGACAAAACGTACGCTGTTCGTATATAATTGTTCGTAACACATAAGTTTAGTAATACTTGTGACACATACTTTGTATTTGCAACATATATATCGTATAACTTTTACATACATGGTGTCTCATTGTCAAAATGTTTTGATTCTTATGTTGCTACACGCCTACATATTTTAAAATTAATGCATTGGATTTTCAAAAACAATTAATTTTTTTACTTTGTTGTTTGTTTTACACAATAAGTCAAATCATTTTTACTTTTAATCATTGTCCTAGAATTCGTTAGGCACTAATTAATTTGCACTTGAGGCACCGATTTTTAGAACAATACTTGTAATAATGAAGGGTCACTCTACACTCTACATTATACTTGGTGCAATTACTTTTTTGTTTTGTTTTGTTTTTCATTTTCACAATTAAATACTAAATCAACATTTTAAATGATTTCAAAACTTTAATTTTGACATTATAGATCTAATACACCTTGAAAATCCATCAGGTACTTTGAAAACATTAATGATCTACTTGAACATGAAACTAGACATTCATATGCGCCTTTTCCTTTTAACAATGCGATAGTTTTAACAATACTCCATTGGTTGTTTTTGAATGGGCTATATTTTAACATTATCAATTGATGGGTAAACGACTGGCACCTACTACCCTTCTCCATATTTTAAATGTAATATGGTTGCTCCCTCCCATATATCTAGCATAGAGCTCTCTATTTCTTAAATTTTGAGAATGACTAAAGTGAATTTTTCAAATTTAATTTGGAGATATAAGAAAGTAGAAACGTATAATTTTCTAATTTCCGAAAAGAATAAAGTAAACATTGTTGGTATAAAATAAGCTAGAGATAAAGCAAAAACAATTCAATAAAATGGAAATAGCATTGTGATTTTAAGACAGTTGATGACATATTTATAGGCGTTTACAACATATCTACTAATTAAGTGCTACTTCGGGTTGATCCAATTTATGATTAATACTAACTTTATGGGTCACCCGGCGTGCCCGATAAGTAATTAGATATTCTCGATCGTACTAGTTTGTGTTACCCGGTCTGTATTCTGGACTAGTGAGACCCACTCTCGGGTATAAGTGTATATATAACAGACCAGTGATATTCAACCTGGCCCATTATCCCAACAAAAATGTTTTTCATTTTTCAATTTTCCAGAAAATTGAGAGTTTTCTAGTTTTATTTGGAAGAATGTGGCTTAAATTGATATCATAACATTCAGATAGGGAGTAAACAGGCAAAAGGACCACAACCAACCGTCAGCACTCGAACCAGACTTTGAGTCAATCACCTTCAAACAAGCAATATGACACGATGATCCTGTAATGGGCCTAAATGAGCCAAAGACACTCAAAGCAGACCTCTCATCATCCAATCCTAATGCAAGAATCTTACAACAATAACAACAACATGTTGTTCGAAATAATTAAAAAACAAACAAACAAAAATAAAACGGAATTAAAATAGAGATCACTCGTTTTCTTTCCAACCCTAGATTTTCCAATACTCCATGGTGGCGGTTCAAGGGGGAAGAGCTAATACTGTAGCTTCTTCCTCACCACGTCTCTTATTCATTATGTTCTCTGTCAAGCCTCCACTTTCGCTACTAATCACAGATGACCTTGAAACCAGATCTGTTCCAGCTTTTAACCCCAAGCTTCGTCCATGACCTTCACTTTGTCAAGCTTGTTCGCACCAAGAAACTCGTCACAAGGAAAAGCCCCAAATCGAAAAGCCGCTCAATCGATCAGATCAACAGAAGAACTAAAACCCTAACTAGAGGGAGACGACCGCTGTTTTGTATTATTTCATCAAATTACCATTGAGAATTTTCTAATTAATAAACAACTTCTTAAATAGAGTTTTTGAAAATTATGACTAAAATATAACTTATGTAAAAAAATATATATAACTAAAGTTAGTGTACATGAGTACCGTGTCTGGGTGACCTAAATGTAAAAAGTTAGTATACATGAGTACCGTGCAGTTAAGAAGCACACATCGGAAGAAGATGATAATTCGGCCACACTTAAGGAAGATTGTCGTTACTTAATGCAGGACTGTCCAGGTTTGACCTTACGACATATTCTACGAGAGGGCAACAGGTGTGCAGATTTTCTTGCTAACTTGGCACACTTGGCTCCGAGGGGACTAACTATTCTACAATCACCTCCTATAGGCCTCGAAAAGATTCTTTGGGAAGACGCAAATGGCTTAGAATTCCTGAGATTGTAACTTATTTTCTCTCTTTTTGTCCGCTCTTTTCCATTCCGATGTACCAATTTTTTTTTATATAAACACGCTTATGTAGCTATACATTTGTAAATATTTCCTTTAAATATTCTATTTAAACAAACACATAAAAAGTCAAGTGAAATAAAGAAATTAAATGATTGTATTAATTATTCTTGAAAATATTTTTATAAGTTCAAAATAAAAAATTATGCATGTAGAAAGTAATTTTAATATTCTACTTAAGCACAAAAACAAAATTCTAGTAAAATATAATTCGAAGTTATAAGATACTGTCAACCGGGCGTGAGTTACGTAGAAGAAGAAGGAGAATTTGTATATTATTAGGGTTAGGGTCTAATGCCCATATAAATACACGTACATGAGTTTAATCATAACAAGGAAACAAGTTAAACAAGGTAACTAAATAATAATAATAATATGGGTAAAATAATAATAATGATCCATACGGATTTGCTAATAACTAATAACGGTAATACCCCCCTCAAGTGGGAGCATGGGGATCAAGAATGCCCAACTTGCGCAGAAGAGAGTCAAACTGAACTTTTCCGAGTGCTTTGGTGAAGATATCTGCAAGCTGGACAGTAGTGGGAACAAAGGACGGAGCAATGAGCCCGGCTTGAACCGCATCACGTACAAAATGGCAGTCGACTTCAATATGTTTAGTACGTTCATGAAACACCGGGTTCTTTGCGATATGCAGTGCGGACTGACTATCACAGTATAATGGCATAGCTTGTTTATGGTGAATTCCAAGACTGAGAAGCAGAGCCTTCAACCACTTTAACTCGCACGTGGCCGCAGCCATGGAACGATATTCAGCTTCCGCAGAGGAGCGCGACACAGTATGCTGTTTTTTCGTTTTCCAGGAGACCGGAGAATGACCCAGGAAAACTATCCATCCAGAAATGGAACGCCGAGTAAGAGGACAAGCCGCCTAATCTGAGTCACACCATCCATGTAATGTAAGATCACTATCCGTCCTAAGAAGGATACCCTGCCCTGGCGAACCCTTTAGGTAGCGTACAATACGTAGGGCAGCATACCAATGTTCCTGGCGGGGTGCCTGAAGAAACTGAGACAAAATATGGACGACATAAGTAAGATCTGGCCGTGTGACAGCCAGGTAGATAAGTCGGCCCATCAGACGGCGATATGGCTCTGGATCCGTGAGCAAAGGGCCAGTAGCACGAGCAAGCGTATGGTTTTGTTCAATTGGGGATGCTACGGGCCTAGCTCCAAGCAAACCGCTCTCTGAAATAATATCAAGAGTGTATTTTCGTTGCGTAAGAAAAATCCCAGTCGGACTCCGGGCAACCTCAATTCCAAGGAAATATTTCAAATGCCCAAGGTCTTTCATATGAAAACATCTACTAAGATAAGCTTTGAAAGATGTGATGGCAACTGTGTCATTGCCAGAGATAATAAGATCATCCACGTATACCAGTACATTTATCTGAACATCAGCTCGATTATAAGTGAAGAGTGAGTAATCGGCATAAGACTGAGAGAAACCATACCCTTTGAGGGCATTCAAGAGTTTAGCAAACCAACACCGAGGAGCCTGTTTCAGGCCATATAAAGATTTCCGAAGCCTGCACACCAAAGATGGGTCAGAAACCGAGAACCCCGGGGGTAGAGTCATGTATACCTCCTCCTGAAGATCTCCATGGAGAAAGGCATTATGCACATCCATCTGATGCAGCTCCCAGTGTTTAATGGCAGCAATAGCCAAGAAAGCTCGAACAGTAACCATTTTGGCTACAGGAGCAAATGTTTCTGTATAGTCAAGCCCTTCAACCTGTTTGTTCCCAAAAATCACCAAACGTGCTTTGAGACGTTCAATACTTCCATCCGAGTGGTATTTAATCTTATAGACCCATCGACAGCCCAAAGCACGTTTGCCGGGAGGAAGATGTTCCAACGTCCAAGTCCCATTATTTTCTAAGGCTTCGATTTCGGAGCGCATAGCAGCTCTCCAGTCTGAGTCAGCAAAAGCCTCACGGAATGATCGCGGCTCATGGCCCGCGGTAACGGCAGCCAAAAAATGGTGATGCTGCAATGAAAAGTTAGTACAACTAACATAATGTGCTATAGGAAAAGGGGTACCTGAGGAGGTGACGGGCAGTGATGGTCTGATGGAGAGTGAGGGGATGGACTAGAAGCAATAACTGTATGAGTAGTATAATCCCGTAGTTTAACGGATGGCATGCGGACTCTCTTGCCGCGGCCAAGATCGGCAGAAACCTCTGGACCCGAGGCTTGAGTGGAGGAGACATCCGGAGCCTGCTGTTCATTGGGTGTAATATGTGACGCAGCTGCTGAATTCTCATGGGAACGATCAGGGGCCTCATCCCCGACGTAGTCCTCATATGTAAGAAAAGGTTCGCCCGAAGACGATGGACCGGAGTAATGGGGCGTGGGTACTTCGGCCGAGATAGCAAAAGGAAAGATGTCTTCAAAGAACTTGACATCTCGAGAAACAAAATATTCCTTGGTCTCGAGATCAAACAACCGCCATCCCTTTTTTCCGAAAGCATAACCCACAAAAATACACTTTCTACTGCGGCTAGCGAATTTATCAAGCTTTCCTCGTAAATTGTGAGCATAACAAAGGCAGCCAAAAACCCGTAGTTCCCTATAAGTGGGCTTAAGCCCAAATAGTATCTCAAAAGGCGTCTTACGCTGGAGCAACTGACAAGGAGTTCGGTTAATAAGATGGGCCGCGGTCAAGACACATTCTCCCCAAAAAGAAATAGGAAGATGAGCCTGGAATCGCAGAGCCCGTGCGACATTCAAGATGTGCCTATGTTTCCGCTCAACTCTCCCGTTTTGTTGTGGGGTGTGTACACAGGATGTATGAAAAAGGATGCCTTGATGCTGAAAGTATTCATGCAAACAAAAAAATTCCGTGCCATTATCACTGCGTACAACTTTAATTTTCATAGAGAATTGTCTATCAACCATTGCAATAAAAGACATAAAAGTCTTAAAAACTTCCTTTTTATCACACAATAGATAAACCCTAACAGCACGAGAAAAATCGTCAACAAGGGTTAAAAAATATCTAGCTCCACAAGAGGCGGGAGAATTGTATGGTCCCCACAGATCACAGTGCACAAACTCAAAAATTTGAGTAGATTTATTAAAGCTAGAGGGAAAAGGGTCTCTACTTTGTTTAGCACGAAAACAAATATCACATGGTGTGTTCACATGTTCTGAAGCAGAGGGAGTCGGAGATAACCATCTAACAACATGTTCTGACGGATGTCCCAACCGCTGGTGCCACATATCCAAAGAAGCGTGCGAACCATCAACAGCAACAGACAAAACTTCGGACAAAGGCCGAAAATAATACAGTCCATCCCTCCTCTCACCCGTGCCAATCAGCCTCCTCGAGTGAAGGTCCTGTATAGCACAAATGTTAGATGAAAACTGAACAAAACATTGCAGATCATCATTGAGTTGGGATACAGATAGCAGATTACAATTTAAATTTGGAACAAATAAAACATTATTTAATTCCACCAGACCAGACAGATGGACGCTACCCGCCCGAGTAGCCATCACTTGTTGGCCATCGGGTAGCCCAACAATACGGGAAGGAATGTCTGTCAGATTACTTAAGCACGCCATATTTCCTGTCACATGATTTGAAGCACCGGTATCGATGATCCAAGAAGTTTTGTCAAACTTACCAGACATTCTCTCTTGCTGTGAGTGTGTATTACCAAAAACTGTCATCAATGATTTCCATTGTTCTGCGGTGAAACCTGGTAAAGGTGGCATGTTTCCTGTGGCTTGATCAATCTTCTCGTTCTGTGGCAGAGAGTCGGCCGACGCTGCATGGGCTCGCACATTTGACTTCTGCCATCCTCCTTGAGTTCCAGAGGATCGCATGTTTTCTGTCGCACCTGGTGCCTTACCCCGACCTGCTCCTGGGCCAGTTTTTATCCCGAGACGAGGCCGGTCTCCCCACCACTCCGGGTATCCTATCAACTCAAAGCAATTTGCAGTTTCATGTCCCGAGTACCTGCAATAAGAACAAACAAGGCCAGATCTGTCTGGCTTCTCGCGGTTGGGTTTCCCGCGACCTGCGGTATGAACGGCAAACCCCAGCACGTCTGGTTTGTCTTCCTTAATCAGCGTGATTCCACGAACTCTCTCTTCTTGAGTGACTTGATGATAAGACCTTGTTAGGGATGGTAAGGGAGTTGTGTTCAATAGTTGTGACCGCACTTGAGCGTAATATTCCGAGTAAAGCCCCATCAAAAATTGGTGGAACCTCTCAGATTCCCGACGCTTTTCATGCAATTCTCCCAAATTACATGTGCACTTACCGCATTTACAAACAATAAGCGGCTCAAAATTGTTCAATTCATCCCACAAAACTTTAAGTTTAGCATAATAAGCTCCAATAGACATATTTTTCGTTTGTTCACAACGAGCCAAATCGGACTTGACTTGATGAATTCGAGGTCCATCGACAACCGAGAAACGCTCCTCCAAGTCAGTCCATAGGAGACGAGCATTCTCAAATTTTGAAAGAGTAGATTTTACCTCGGGAGTAATCACGTTCAATAGCCAAGACACCACCATAGAGTGAATCGTGAGCCAATCCTCCGCCGTACATGGTGGCTTTGGTTCGTTGATGTCTCCGTTTACAAACACGAATTTTCGTCTAGCTCTTAAGGCAAGCCGTACCGAATTGGACCATTCGTCATAATTCTCTCCAGTGAGCCGTACCGTTGTAATAAGGTCGCCCGACCTATCTTGAGGTCCCAAAAAATATGGTGAAGTATGATCGATTTTGGTGGAAGGAGTTCCTCCTTCGTCCCCCATGGCAGTCTTCGAGTTAACGTATCAAGTGTCGTGGAGGCTCTGATACCATGTCAACCGGGCGAGAGTTACGTAGAAGAAGAAGGAGAATTTGTATATTATTAGGGTTAGGGTCTAATGCCCATATAAATACACGTACATGAGTTTAATCATAACAAGGAAACAAGTTAAACAAGGTAACTAAATAATAATAATATGGGTAAAATAATAATAATGATCCATACGGATTTGCTAATAACTAATAACGGTAATAGATACTCCATAGTCCGTAGTACATAAATTTCGGTTGGAACTTTGAAGTGAAACAAAAAAAATCCGTTGTCTGATTCGAACCCGGATAGTAAGAGAACTAGAGAAGATTGCAATTGCCAACAAGTTTAATTTCTACAATAGACTGATTACGCTTAACCCACCTAGGCGGACGCCTAGGCGCCAATTACGGCACCTAGCTATTTCCTTTATTTTTAATATTTTCTCCATTTTCTATGAATTCTAACCATTTTTACTACTCTCTTTGTATTTTTTTGTTTGCTACACTTTCCTTTTTTAGATAAATTAAAAAATATGCTACATTTTCCCATTTTGATAAGTTTTTCCTTTACAAATACTCAGCTACCCTTATTTTTCTATTTTTTTTATGTTCTCTTTCATACTTTTCCACCATCACTCCTACTTTTTCTACACTATTCATTACCCCTACATTTTTACTCTTAAAAAATGTACCAACACCTATTGTAGCAAACAAAAAAATACGGAGGGAGCAATAATTTTATAATATTTTGACAATAGAAATAGCTCATATAATTCATAATTTGGACAAGAGTAAAATGAATATTGTTGGTAGAAAATACGCTAGAAATAAAACAACAATAATTCAGTATAGTGAAGATAAACATTGTGATTACATGAGAATTGGTAACCTATTTAGGATGTTTTCTTTTGGATTGTTTTTAGTCCCAGATCAGACCAAACCAGACCAGACCAGACTAGATTTTCGTAGTTATAAAATACATAGAGACCAGACCCTTATCAGACCAAACCAGACCAGACCATACCATACCATACCATACCATACCAGACCAGACCAACAAATTTCAGTCTAAAAAAAACATCCTTATAGGCGTTTGCAACAATTCCACTGATTAAATGTAACTTCGATTTGACCCAATTTATGCTTAATACCATAACGGGTCAACTGGCGTGCCCAATAAGCAATTAAACAACCCCAGATTGCTTTGTGCTACCCGTTCCGTATTTTGGACCAGTGAGGCCCGTTATCGGGTGTCACGGACAAATAGTATTCAACCTGGCTCATTTTCCTAACAAAAATGTTTTCGAGTTTTTTGTTTTCCAGAAAACGGAGAAGTTCCCAATCAGCAAACCGGATCTTAAATAGAGTTTTTTTAAAATTATTACTAAAATATATAAAAATAACCTCTGTCCCAAATTGTTTTTCAAAGTCGACATATTTTGTCATGCAATGTTAAAGTTGAATATGGATGATTCTTTCAGCTTTAATAGTTAAAATTTACATATTCAAAAATTACATTAGAATCGTTACAAAGTTATAAAATTCAAATTATAATTTGATTAAGAATTGATATCCTTATCAAGTCAATAAAATGAATCAATCTGATAAAAAAAGAAATTTCGTAACTCAATTTGGGACCTATGGAGTAATTTATTTATTAAAAAAATAGAACTAAAGTTAGTATGAGCATAGTGCGTAGGTGACTTAAATGTAAAAATTAAACATAAAATTATATGAGTAATATGACTAAGTTACTATTATAGATGATATGGTCCTTAAAATTAAAAGATCACATTTATACGAACACCATTATTATGTAGTTATTTTTTTTTAACTCCATTATTATGTAGTTATAAACTTCTAATTATTTCCTTTAAATAGTTGATGTGGTAGTTAAAATTAATTACGAACACATTTTATTAATCATTCTTAAAAGAAATAATTACATAAATATGATGACCAAAATAGAGATGATTTATAAAAAAAAATATGACTAGTTACTACAGTAATGAAATCATAGTAATTCTTGTTCAAGTTTTAAACTTAAACTACCACATCACTACGTTGTAGTAATGAATAATTATTTTTATGTAAATAAGTTTTATTTTTTTATCGTCAAAAGATGCTTAGATTAAAATCACACCATTCAGAAATGGACTAAAACAACAAAAACACCACAGGCAGTCATCCGTCCTTGGGCGAAACTCTGAGTTAATCACGTAAATAAGTTTTATTTAAACATGTAGAAATTAAACTCAATATTCTATTTAAGCACAAAAATATAATTTGAAGTTAAGAAACTCTCCGTAGTACAATAATTTCGTTTTAATGTGAATACAAAAAAATTAATTCCGCTGCTGGGATTCAAACCCGGAGTTGAGCAGAGTTGCTTATCCAGAATATGATTGCTACAGCGGACCAATTGGAGAAGTTGAAATCATTTCTGTTGGTCTTGGTCTAATTCCTTATTGGTACATACTAACATACCCATGCTTTCAAGAGGATAGAGGATAAAAATGAAAATACGTACGTTCGGTATTTCCCTTGAGTGATTAGAAGAATTTTAACTAGAAGCGACGCCAGTACAAAAAGATACATACAAATAATAGTATTGCGTTAACTTCACAATTATTGTTTGAAATTAAAAAATCTATACACAAGTAATATTCGGAAGTCTTAAAGTTGGAATTATACACAAGTAAAAAATCTATACACAAGTAATTATTGTTAATTGCTAAAAAGTTGGAATCCAATTGCTAAAATATAGGAATCTAATTGATAAAATATATCAATTTGAACTCCGATTGTTACAAAAAATATATCAAAATTCATAACTTTTTATTATCTTTCATATAACACCAATATTGAATATATAAAGATAGTAAACTATTTTAGAACTTTAAAAAACATCTATTTTTAAAGTGTTATTCTTTTTATTTGTACTCCGATTGTTACAGAAATATTTAATATGGATTACTAAAAGAGGAGCTATGGACAAAAAAAATTAATTTTTTTGAAAGATTTTATCGAGTTCTGAAAATATGATCAAATAAAGGTATGAAAGATTTGAAATCAAGTTTAGAGCCCGTTTGGTAACCCTTTTTTTCGGTTTATCAGGCTAATCAGCTAGCTTTTTCACCAGACATGTAACTTTGATTTTGCGCGCTGAATTATGTAATAAGTAGAAAACGTAAGGTTGAAGTAACTTTTCTGGCTATATTAGCTGAAGTTACTATAGAGGATCATTTTAGCTATTTTTATATAATTTTTTATTTTATTTAAAAACAATAAATATTTTAAAAATAATTTTTTATGAATCAGCAGAACCTGCCAATACAGCCACTTCAGCCAGAACTTCATAAATTTCACCAGAATCAGCCAATTCAGCCAAATTTAGTGTTACCTAACGGGCTCTTATTTTTGTCATTTGTTATTCTCATACCACCTTGGTAGACAGAATAAGAAAGATTGAAGTTATTTTTCTGATTGATTTAGTTGAGGTTGCAATAGTAGAGGTCCATTTTACCTGTTTTTCATACATTTTAAATTTTTCATTAAACTATTAATCAACAAAGTTTGATACACCCATATTTAAAAATACACAAAGCACTATTGAGGAGGCAATTAAAAAAAATACACAAAGCACTTTTGAGGAGGCAATTAAAAAAAATACACAAAGCACTTTTGAGGAGGCAATTAAAATTATATTGTACCGTGCACGGGATAAAAGATACTTTTATTTTTTAATTTTATTATATTACGTAAAAGGTTAAAAAACATATGCTTTTTTAGAGTGACACAATTTTTTTATTTGTACTCTGATTGTTACTAAAAATATATAAAAAAAATAATAAAGATTAAGAAATGTTTTAACACTTTAAGAATATACATTTTGTAAAGTGCTTTTGTAAAGTGCTATGGAGTATAATTTTTTGACAAAAGAATCAAAATTATATGACTCATTAGGACCTTAATTACTAAAAACACCAAGAGCATGTTGAAATTGGTAACATTGAAATTGGTTGAATCGGTTGATTCTGCTGAACTTTATGAAGTTATGGCTGAAGTACCTAGATTGGCTAATGCTGATGATTTATTTTTTTTTGGAGGGGGGGGGAGGGGGCCGGGGGGATTAAAATATTTTTTTATTAATAAAACAAATAAAAGGTTATATGAAAATTAACCAATAATTCAAGTATGTTTTGAGAAATAACTTTTATGCGTATGTAATATAATAGGGCCATGACGTTAAAGATGTATTATTTTTAATATTTGATGATTAAATTATCATTAAAAAGTTCTAATTATTTCTTATATCAGAAATAAGAACCTACATTTACTATGGCAATCAAAAAAGGAAAGTGAGATCTTTTAGTGGAGACGGAGAGTAGTAACTTTCAAAGTCTCTTAATAAACTTAAGTGCATTCAATAGTCGATTTAAGTTGGTGTAATGCCATTGGAGATTTTGTAAAGATTGGTGTAATATACTTCATTTGTTCTTTTTTAATAGCAACAATCCACTTTTCAAGCTTGCCAACACACAAGTTAGAACATAAATATCTTTCATTCCTTATTAGTAAAAAAATTAATAAAAAATATCAAATTTTGAAAATTTACAATGAGAGGAATTTAAAAATAATTTTTGTTAATTTAATTTATAATACATTAATTAATAAAATACAGTCATAACTAGAATATGTGAATAGCGCAAAAAGTCAAATGTTACAAATAAAAGAGAATGGAGATAATACTATTTTAAGCAAGTACTTTTTATTGTCCCAAAAAAAATTTCAGTTTCATTTTAATTAATTAATTTACGGTTCTTATTATTTCTTTCTCCTATTCAC
Source organism: Cuscuta epithymum (assembly GCA_945859915.1). NCBI lineage: Eukaryota > Viridiplantae > Streptophyta > Magnoliopsida > Solanales > Convolvulaceae > Cuscuta > Cuscuta epithymum. Next base: position 5,349,678 of record CAMAPF010000938.1, read on the forward strand.
ATATCTCAATTATGCAGTTTTTACATAATTATTTCTCATGCCGATCAACTTAGATAAATTTTAAAAGATGAAGGGTGTGACTTTGAAAGAATTCAAATCTATTAAATACATCAACTTTGGTTGTAATTTTAGCGTAAATAACATTCGAGAGCCGTTTAGAATACCCCGTCCCTTATTTTTCTCTAACCATCTCCGCAATATGATTTCTCGATGGAATTGGCTTAATGGAAAATCCTGATTTTGCCCTTGTGGGAAGTGAAACTGTACATTGCATAAGTAGTAAAAGTGCTTTAAATTTCAATGTACTAGATAACGTTTTCGAAGAGCCCATAGTAATGATAGATTTTTAGTGAGTATTCCCTCAAAATCAAAACTACCATTTATTTGTTGGTTGACTTACATAATTATGTTATGTCATTTATATTGTGCTTAAGATTTGTTTTTTTACTTTCTTTATATTTTATTTGAAAGACGCTAATATTCACATATTCATTGTTTTAGTTCATCATTTCTTTGGTTGAAGCAGCAAATATAACACCAATAAAGCTGAGTGTCTCATATCACCGTACCGTTGATGTAAAAAAATGTTAAGTAGTGTTTTTTACACAAGTACCGGGTGCTATGACTATTGAATTAGATATCAACATCTTTTTCCGGTAACCCGTGCTCTTTAGATGTCACAGAGCAGAAGCGGCACCGTTAAATACTTTTCTTACATTCTACATAATATAATAAAACTAAAACAATAAAATATCTTTTATCTGGGTAAAAAATAAGATTGCATGTCAAAATTTGCTAAATACATCTTTGTCTTGATGCTATCTCAAATTTGTGTTCACCTTTCTAATTGGAATCAATTTTTTATCTGATCTATAAAAGTAAAAGTTATTTATTACTTTAGTTTATATATTAAATTTTAGGGAGAATTTTACTTTACACCCCATGTTTTAGGTGATATTTGAGTTTGCACCCTATTTTCAAAATGATTAATGTATGCACCCCAATCCCCTATAAAACCATTTGACTTTGCACCCCATTCCTTCACAATTTTTGGATTCATGGGGTGCATACATTAATTATTTTAAAAATAGGGTGCAAAGTCAAATATCACCTCAAACATGGGGTGCAAAGTCAAATTCTCCCTAAATTTTAATATAAATCTTGATATATTTTTGCCGAGAGTTTCATATTTCCAAAAACATTATTAAATACACATATAGCAATCATATTGTGATACTAAAAGTGGTGTTTAAGAACTAAACTAATAATTTAGGCTGTTTTTTTTTTTTTAGAAATAATAAGCTAGGTTGTTAATAAAGGATAATCTTTTACTCATGGATGTAACTTTCATATAGTAATATTTGGCCATATATAGATTTGAGATCATTTTTCGTTTCTAAATATGGGGCATCTTTATTTTTTATTTTTTATCGCATAGTTTGACATATTTATGTTTCGATTATTACCCACCACTTGACATGAGAATTTGTTTATAGATTTAATTTTGTTGACATTCTAGGCAAAAATTGCCTACTAAAAAACTAAAATATGCAACCTTTTTTCGTTCAATAACACTTATTTTAAATCTATCTAATGAAAGGAAAATAGGCTGCTACCAATCAAGTTATGCAGCCAGCATGTTGTCCCCATCATCGCCTTCATTAAAACCAGAATGTTACAAAACTATAAATTGTAAACTCTTAAAGAAGGAGGTAGAAGGATAATTACTCAATTCTAAATCATCGACGGGTTAATATCTTCAAACAAAATGACCACGTCCATTATTAAATAAAACAACGTTCAGAAAAGTTATTTCATCATAGTTCTATTATCTATAAGATTCATTAATAAATTAGTGTGTGAAAAATTAATTAAAAGAAGTGCGGAGTAATATTTTATTCATTTGAAATACTCCCAATATTTCCAACAACTATTTGCAGTGTGTTGGTTGTCATGTACGGAGAACCTCGTATGGCTGTCCGATGAAGCACTATCGTGGGACCGTCATCGGAGGGTGGTCATGTACGTTTCCCGTCCGAGGGGACGTCGCCGTGGGCGGTGGCGACGTTGATAGTATTGCTACTTTTCATGATCCAGTACCGGTCCTCTTTTCTTGAAACTTGGCGACGTTGATTGTTTGTGTAGTTATAGATGTACCGATGTAGGGGTGCTTGATTTACAAGGCTGATAGGAAATAAAATACGGAGTATATGGAGTACTGCCGTATTGGATTGTATATACAAGGCTTTGAAGCCTTGAATTCAAATTATCATATTTCTATTAACAAATCACCAATCACTAAAAACAATAGGGCCGAACAAAGCAATGTTTTCATGTATTGAAAGCGCAAAAAGAGGTCAAATCGTCATTTTTTGTTGTTGAAGTGTCATTTTCCAAAAACAACATGATATAACTAACCAAATTTTCATAACTTTCCCTCTATGAGTTAGTAGGATCAAATAGGGTGAAATGTTACTCTATCCATTAAAAAACGAGAATATAGTACGTAGTATGTATTACGTTTGATTGATCCAAGTCATTATTTGTTTATATTGAAATTATTCAATTGCAATATTTTAATTGATCTATGTCGATAAGGTATTGTACTTTAAAAGTACCGTGAAATTTCCCTCCAAATGTTGATCCTTTACTTGTGGGACTTTACCTTTTATGGAAAAGATGTTTTCAAGTAAACAAAATAAAGCACTTGCCCATGAAAATTTCATATAAACAAAGTCTTACTGTCTTAATTAGTAAATTAACACTATTACAATGAAGCAGGTTTGTATCTTGAAATGAGGAGTCTGGCCTAAATCATAAACTAAAGGCGACGAGCCTAAATCATAAACATATGTTGGTCTTTAGTTTTTTAGATATAATTATACATCGAGTTATAAACATATCTTCATTTATAGACTTATAGAGTTATAGTGCATTTTTGGCTTCATTGGTCATGATAAAATTGTTAAATCGATCATTAAGTTCGAAAATGACAAAACAACTCCGTATATGATTGTACGTAACTCATAAGTGTTATTTGTGACACATATTTCGTATTTGCAACATACATCGTATTACTTTTACATACATGTTGCCTACTTGCCTCAATGTCAACAAATACTTGAAGATCATAAGCATAAATGCAAAATGCTTTGATTCATATGTTGCTACAGGCCTACACATTTGAAAATAATGCATTGGATTTTGGAAAACACTCACGGTATGTTTGGTATGGGGTAATCTTACATGAAGGCCGGAATATGATGCACGAAATGTCAGATACCCATATTTGGTTCATAGGTTTGAAAAAATATCGGGAAAGTTACATTTCCGGGAATGTAATATAAAGGGGAATCTTATAACCACTCATCCCTTAGATTATCTTACATTCCCGATGATGGTCTAAATTTCTTCCGAAAATACCCTCAATTAATTATCTCTTTTCATTTAATTTCTTTCTATAGTTCGATTTTATAAAACTTTTAATGTAGTTTCTAAATATGTAAATTATATTAACTAAAAAATAATCTTATTATTGAAAGAGATCAGTTAATTTTATGGTCAGTCGATCGTAGATTGTGTGACAACCATTTAAGCAGGACAGATGGAGTATGTTTATTTAATTATATTTGAATGTCTATTCTTGTTATTTTCATAATTCTTTTTTTCCATAAAATTTAAATTTTTTAAGGTATTTATTTTATAAGACTTGTAGATTATTTAAGTTTTTTATGAGTGGATTTCAAAATTTAATGGCAAAATTGATCAATTTTTCTTTAATTTGAAAAGAAGTTTTATGAATAACTTGAACATTTTTTAAATTTAACTTTTTTGAAATAATAATAAATATATTTAGTTTGAACAAAGTTTTTTTCACTTTTGAATTGGATCTACAACTTTTTACAATTAAACATAGTTTACTTAAAAATAATTCAATTAGGTTTGATTTTATTTATTATTAAGATATTTCATTTTTTCTTTAATTTTAATTACTTTCGATGTAGGTTGTAACAGATTTATTGTGTTAAGATAAAATATTTAAAGGGCATTGAAGACTTGAAGTAATTCATCATATCAGATAAGATATATTTCAACCAAGTAAATTAATATCACATTCCCTTAATCTTAACCAAACACAAATGAGAATAAATTGGATACATTCCCATCAATCTGACATTCCCATGGTAATATGACATTCCTTAAACCAAACATACCCTTAAGTTTTTACTTTATCCTCTGGTATTACACAATAAATTAAATTATTTACTTATAATAATGAAGAGTCACTCTACAGTCTACACTATGCAGAGTACAACTATGTAGTTTGGTGTTGGAATTTAAGACATTTTTTCTTTTTCTTATTGAGACATATATCGTGATTCGTGTATATGTAAATAATCAAAAGAAGTATTTCACATACGAGAAAATATACTTAGTGCGATTTTTTTTCATTTTCACAATTAATATACTAAATCAAAATTTTAAATGATTCTAAAACTTTAATTTTGACATTCTAGATCAAATACACCTTGAAAACCCATTAGGTAATTATTAGTATGGCATGCTCGCAGAGTTGAAGACTCACAGGTAAGAAAACATTAATGATCAACTTGAACATGAAACTAGACATTTATTTGCACATTTTCCTTTTTACAATGCAATAGTTGTTTCAAGTTTGTCACCTTCTCATATACCACATTGGTTGTTTTTCAATGGGCCATATTTTAACATTATCAATTGATGGGTAAACGACTAGCACCTATCCTTCTCCATGCAGACCAAATTCAAGAAATTTCATATTTGGTTGTGAACATTGGTATTCAGGTTCTGCAGCACATTGTAATTCTAAGACAACAGTTTGTATTTTTTTAGTTTTTTTTATAAAGTTGGTGACCTTTGTTCACCAGATCATCTGCAACCAACTAGGATTGAGGAAAATAATCTCAATCCGGGATTGCCTAACAAATAACGAATGTTATTAAGTTCAATAATCAGTCATTATTGGACATCACTTAATAGCATTAAATACATGGACACTAAGTTAGACTGTTTAAGGTACAGTACAGTTGGGTGATAATAACATAAGAGACTGCAAATCTATGGACAGAGATATTACACCTCCCTACTACTCTGTTTCTCATCCTTCTTAGTGTCACCACCTACTGCACTGCTTGCTGAAAGAACATGAACACTTTGAGATGATGAACACACGCTAGAAGAACTTGCATCGGTCCGGCTGCTCTCCTCCATTGCACGTTTCTTAGCCCTCTTTTGTACTGATGATGACACCTGTGTAAAGTGGCATGTTTACCCATATGCATAAAACCCAGTATAACAAGAATATTGCCTAGGTTTCCCTACACTGTTTATAAACATTTCTCACTAACCTCAGATGTAGATCCAGGTGTCTTGAGCTCTAAATCTGTTGCAACATCATCTGTTGAGTCACCACTTGTTTGAGTATCTGACCTCTTTCTGGAGTCCTGCTTTGTTGAACCATGAATGGTTCGGTTATGAGGTTGAGCGACAGGGTAGATGTGTGCAGGTGGTTGTTTGATAATTGGATTGGGTGTCATATATGGAACAAAAGTTGGGCAATTGTTGTGCATGACAGCTGCATTTGGGGTGCCAAAGAACGGGTAAGGTTGCATTGGTGGATGCAATGGAGTTGGTCCGGCTGGAATTGGGACGGGTACTGGGTACGGGTATGGAGGCGGGCACATGACCAGCGGATGCTCCATCCCTGCCCATGGATACACAGTCCTGAGTCTTTGTAGGTATTCAGCGTTCAGACTTTCAGTATCAGATCTAATGGATGCCTTCTCTTCTCTAAGATCATTCTTTTCTTGAGTCAACTGCTTGGGACAAAAAGTGACCAGTGAATGTATACAGAGTATATAATGCGGCATCGATATGTCAACTAAGGCCTGGTGTGGTAGCATAATTCGGATTATGTACTAATTCAGCTGAAATTAATTTTACCAATTGTTTTTTCTCAACAGAAAATACAACAAATTACACCATTTGAACCAAATACCCTTACCAAACGGGATATAAGTCAGGGGATCATCACCTCGCGACATTCTTCAGTAAGAGCAGTATACTCATCCTTGAGTCTGCTAACTTGATCCGTTAACTCCTTCACCATTTGAATTGTATCAATGATGATTGAGGCTTTATCATTTTTAGGTCTATCCGGATCTGCACATGCAGTTTTAAGCAAAAGCTTTAAAATTACCATCTGCCAAAGACATTAATCAATTACATCAAAGTATCAAACTGCATATAAAAAATAACTTATCCTGTACCGAGAGTGCTTCCCAATTCGGCAAACTGCTCATTCATACGATCCCTCCTCAGTTTCTCCCGATCAGCTTTCTGAACTTTCCTTGCAGCTAAATTGTCTTTCAATTCTCCTTCTGGGCGATCATTAGCTCTATATTGCACGTACAGGAGTATAAACGATTATCAACATGAACAATTTCAGATAAAGTACTACAATCAACTAAGAACAGCATGAAACCGTCAACTTCCAATCACATTAACCGACATTCATTCACTTGGTCCAAAATAGTAACAAATTAACCATCATTTAAGGTGATTTAGAATTCCGCAGCATACGTCTGAAAGTATTGTAAGAACTAACCGCCTCAGATAATTCCCAACACACCTATAATCCCTAGTTTTTGTATATGCACATACAATTGGTGAATTAGGGCTAACCTGCAATCGGTAGGTGACCAATTTAGGTTCATATCGTGAAGAGGCTGCTTACTGAATTCTTCTAAGGATGTGCCCGGGACGTAGTTCGATCGATCCATGGCTGTGAGGATTGATGTGGTGATATTATGGGCTCACTACGCAACACTGAGCGGTGATGGCTATCCGGATTATCCATTATCACGCCATCTTTCATTCTTTTTATGCCGAAGTCCTTGGATATTCTATTTTCACCCCAACACTTTCATCTTATTATGTTTAAGGACACCCGTGAATTTACTACTTGGCCGGTGAGCTTTTTGTTTGGTGTTGGATTGTTTGCAACAACTTAAAAGAAACACTTCTCAGCTTTTGACTTAAAAAAACACTTATTTCTCAAACACTATCAATTTTTACTTTTTCTCGTTTTGCGTGTGAAAAGTGTTTTTCCCTTTTCTATTACACAAAAAGCACTTATTTTATCAAACAATATCAACTTTTACTACTCAAACACCATCAACTTTTACTACTAATCATTTTTTCCTTACATCTCCAAAAGTGCTTTATTTAAGCAGAAACAGTTGCAAACACTCCCATAGCCTGGTTAACTTTTTCTTTTTATCAATCGAGATTTAATCCAAACTACGCAAGAAAAGAAAAATTGAACATTATAAACGCATGTGGCCTGTGTTGCATTAATCACCAAGTTTTTTATAAATACTAGATTCTCACTCGCGCGATGCGCGGGATATTAAAATGTAATAACGATATGATATCATTTTTAAATATTACTTGGTCGTGTGAAATAAATGCCTATTGTCATAATAAATTATAATTAAAGATCGGATAGTGAAAACTCAGAAATATGTAGTAAGTATGTTTTGGAATAAGTAGAAAAATAACTCAACTATTGAAAAATAAGTATGTGTTGAAATGTTATATAGAGTTTCACATTGATTTTAAAATAAAATCAACTCAACTACACCCTTTATAACATTAAATACGTATCTTTCTAAAATGATAATCATCTCTAATTAATAATAGAGAGAATTTGACTTTGCACCCCATATTTTGCGTGGTATTTGACTTTGCACCCCATTTTTAAAATCATTAATGTATGCACCCCATCAACTCAAAAATTGTGAAGGAGTGGGGTGCAAAGTCAAATGATTTTATTGTGAATTGGGGTGCATACATTAATGATTTTAAAAATAGGGTGCAAACTCAAATATCACCTCAAACATGGGGTGCAAACTCAAATTATCCCGTTCCATTTATTGTGAATTGGGGTGCATACATTAATGATTTTAAAAAAACTCTAATTAATAAATACTCTCTCCGTTCCATTTATATTGTCCCGTTTTACCTTTTCGGGAAGTCCCACTTAAATTGTCTCATACCATATTTTGCAAAATTTGTATGGCTCTAAATCATTCTTACTTTATTCTTACTTTATCAATTAATATCAACCACACAAACCCACTTTTCTTAATAACTGTGTCACCCTCTTCCGGGACAATATAAATGGGACGGAGGTAGTAATAAATATATTATTCATACTTCAAAGTTGATAAATACTCCGTAGTAATAATAATATAACTAATTTAGTAGAGTTAAAAAACTGTTTCTGCTCCTCCAGGGAGCAGAAGCAGAAGTTGGAGTGTTTGAGTGATAATGCAAAAGTGATTTTGGAGCTCTAATTTACTCATAGAATCAGTTTTTTACAATGCTGGGCTAAACCAGCTTCTGAAAACTGATTCTGAATCTGATTCTGCTTTAAAAAAGAAGAAGAATCAGAATCTGTTCCAAACATCCCTTAGATGATTTATACGCATGACTTGCTCAATACGGAGTACTATATACTGAGTATTAATTGGACTCGCTAATCTAATCAAGCCCATTTGTTCTAATAGCCCAGGTTTCCTACGTGACCCAAACAACAGAAATATAAACCTAACTATCTAATGCACCAGTACATCACTCCGTAGACTCTCTTGGAGACGCATAGGGTAGACCGATGGTCTCTAGAAGTCTCATCTTCCCTCTCCGTCATTTCCCAATCCGCGACGGTATGAATTCTCTGGTTCGCTTCTCACCGTTCAACTGAACTTCAAGTCTCTCGTGAAGCGTATGGTCACCACAGTCTGAAATTCACCACTCGTCAGACCAAACCGAATGCCCATGCGTTTGCCTCTCAGTTATTCTTTGGTATATATCTCTTATCGTCAAGTTGTCCATGCCTATTGATTATCAATGTTCATGCTTTTCGTATAAACACACCCAATATGGTAAAGATTTGCGCAGATGATACTAATTCTTTTTAGAAAAGCAAGTCATATACTTACTGATTTTATCTGTCCAAATATTAGATTTGTCGGTAATTACAGATGTTCATGGTTTTTTTTAAGATTGGAGTGGGTAAAGTAAATCGTTTGCTTAAGTGACAAACGTACTTTAAATTCAATTGATTTTACTTTCTATATTCTATTTAAATTCATGGAACATTTTTTATTAGAATAGCTATTTTCAAAGCACCCTCTTGTGATAAACATGCATGTTTAACGGTAGACTAAATCTGTATTATTTTAACAAAAAACATTTTTAACAAATTTATTTACTTCACTTAACTTCTATATTTTTTCCGAGGATATAAAATCTACCCAGATCTATGAATATGAATGCGTAAATATGATGTATACCCATTGTTTTTTCAAATGCAAACGATTGTAAAATCTGGATTTAACATTGACTGTATAGTATTTTGCGAGAAATAATGTCTCTGTTTAAACATGTGTATATCTTATTCTATGATATTTAATGATACATGCATCCAAATGTTATCTATTATGTGATATAGTCTGTTTATCTTTTATAAAATAGGAGTTTTCATTCTCATGGTTAGAAAATTTATCGAAGCATTTTTTAGTTGGTGACCCAAAGCTATAAATCTTTGTTGCCCAATTTAAAAAAATTGACTAAGCAATTTTCAACAAAGCTTCTTAAAATTTTAGTTATGTTTTTAAAAAATGCCTTTCGTTAGCTATGTAACATAGAATCTAGTACAATTTATGGTTTTTATGAGTAAAAGTAAGTTTAAAAAGATTAACCTATTGTCAACTACAATTAAGTAAATGTCTAGAATAACCTATTGTGAGAAATGAACTCAATTAATTGTGTAGTGTTGTGATTTATTTTGAACTGATTTTTCCAGACATTTTTTAAGCATATTTAAAATTATATTTTCCATCTAGAAAAGAGGAATATAAATATATAAAATATTATTTTGTCAATGAATAGACTTAATATTGAACATTTTGTAATATTGTAATTAACATTTTCCAATTCTCGCATCTTATTGGCCGAGATGTTTTTTCCTTATTTTGAGTTAATTGGTTCTGGGACCTTATTAAGGTTGCCAATCATGTGGAGTAATATGTACAAAGAAAATGTATTTATTAATTATATCATAATAGGATATGCAGTTCAAAGTTTCCCCGCATCAAGGGGCAGATATGAATCTTTTTACAATATCATTTTATTATTTCAGTAACTCTTAGTTGCAAATATGATTGTTATTTAGGCTAACCATTTAACACTAAAACCTGACTACTCCATATAATTTAATAGAATATTTGATAACTCTGATTCATATTTAAAAATTATATTTTTCAGAAATATTATACATACATACATATATACATGTATATATATGTTATATCTATACATATGTATATATATACGTATATATGTATACATATATTGAATCTAGAGTTTTAAACAAAGGTTATATATATTATTGCTTCGTGTGTGTGTGTACATACATACATATGCTTTCCTGCAAAAAGAACAAATAGCCAAACACTAATTAGCAAATCAGAACAATTTTAAGTATCAAATTAACAAATGCGTAGTATATATTATAAGGCTCACACATACCTATTGAACATATCTATACCAATCAGTAGCTTGGCATTGATTATCCGCTGAAGCATATATATTTCATCACTGTCGTTTTTAGTGAATGTTAGCTACACTCAACCCTTACCTGAAAACAACACAGACATGGATATCTGCATCTTTCAAAAGACTTGTAACATGGACATTATATACATCTAATGGAGTTTTTTAGTTCTCCCCAGCTCCAGATTCCAAACGAAGCTCTCTATGGCCCCTTCAACCCTCCGTTGCAATGCAATAGTCTTGGTGTGAGATGTTGTAATTCAATTGTATTTATACTGCAATCAGCAATGACTCTTATTACTTTTGACAAATTACCCAATGGTTAATAGTATGTGGTGTTCAACTTTTGATGCCATGAAATTAGATTAGACAACACCCTGCAAACTGATATGCGCCACATATTTAATTTAAATAATGTTTAGCTCCGAAAAGTTGTACAACAAAATCTTCAAAATTGATTTTCTTTGTTTACATGTGAGCACAATACTTTATTCAAAGAATAACTCAATTGTCCAGCGTGATGTTTAAGTCTGCACACTTTTTAAAATTTAAAATAAACTGCAAAGCAGTCACATTCATTGTACAGAGCATTAAATAATTTCTCAGCCACTCAAACTGCTGCATCGGACACTGGTCCTCCATTCAAAGCAAGCAGCAGACCAGAGATCCCGTCACCACACCCGCCTGTCTCTGAACCCATATTATACCGACCCGGCCCATTACTGCACAGTGTTTGGGCGGGAACACTGTGCAGTCTTCTTTTGTATAATAAAAGATTGCAAATTACTTCGCCATATTCGAAACTTGTACCTATTATATATATTTATTGGAAATTATTTATAATATAAAATGATACGAAGATGTTCTTTGTTAGAAATATGTTCATAAAAGTAAAAAAAAAAAATTATAACTTTCACAATATTATACTAATCAAAATCACGGTCCAAATTTTAAGATTTGGCCAAGTATTTTAAGACAAAAGTAGTACGGAGTATGTACTAACTTCGTTCCCAGGGATGTATTTAAGGGGGGCGCGGGGGACCGCCTCCTTGGACTTTCAAAGTTTTCTATTATATATATGTAATATTTTCATAAAACTTTTATGCTTTAGTTAGATATATATGTGTTCGCCCCCCTTAACTTTTAGTTTTCAAAATTTTATATAGCATCTAGGATAATTTACATAACTTAAACAAATAAACAATAGAGTAACTCATTGTTCAAGACTTAGGATACATACTTTGTATTATATAAAAATTCCTAGTTTTGTAATGTTTAATTATCAGACACACTAGTTAAACAGTTTTTAAATCATGTGAATTGAATCCAATTTACACAGCTGATTTACTTCTTACTTTCTAAAAACAATTTATTGCATAGATAACAAATTTTAACTTATTTTAGCAATAATACAAATACAATATGCACCATATATATGAATGTGCAATATAATATAATTCTAAAAATAACAATTTCATACATAATATTGTAATATTAAGAAAACTTCTCGTGACTCACGAACACCCTCTTTGCTAGACAAAAATTGCAATTCAAAAATTAATCGTTTATTCCGATAGGATTCATGTGATTAAATAAAGCAGAAGTTATTTAAAAAGAATTAGTGGATGAATACTTTTTAAACTTTTTATATTCAAATAATTTGATAATATATAATATATCCTTTTTTTATTTCAAATAATTTCTCTTTGATTTGCCATTTCTTATGCTTTAGTGTATCAATATTTTTTCCTAAAGCACTTCAATTATAAAATTAAAGTTATTTTCCATTGTCTAAACTTAGAATAATGTAATAGATTCAAATGTCGGTCATGTATGCCTTAATGGATTTTTTTGAATAAAAAATAGTCGCACAGCCCTACACTAGCAAAAAAAATCACTCCGCTACACTAGTGGGGAAAAAATTGCCCTCTACACTAACAAAAAAAATTCACCCTTACACTAACGAAAAAATTTCGCCCCCATTGATTCGAAATTCTGGATCTGTCCCTGTCCGTTCCACTCAACTTTGTCAATTTGAACTTGATGTTGAGTGTGAAACTAGAATAATCAAAATTGTGTCGTTGATTTTTATGCAGAAGAGAAAGAACTGAATAAAATAACAATTCGTTGCTTTAAAAAGAAAGTGACAAATTTTTTTGTGGCAAATGGAAAAGGAGAGCTGGCTTTATTTACGAAGTACGGAGTAATTATCTACAAATATAAAAAATATGGAGGCTAATTTACAGAAAATAGCTTTATTGTAAAACACATAAATAAACTAAAAAAATTCAAATGATCATTGTCATAGTAAATTTAGACTTAGATGTATAAAATAAAATAGTTATATTTAATTAAAACTTCATATAAAAAAATTAAAACTTTATTAAAGTTGAATAATCTAAGCTGGGTAAGTAATTTCTTTTGACATTTTATATTTAAAGTTAGATTCTTTAGTAAGATAAATTTCAAATTTGGGCTCACTAATTAGAAAATTGGTGATTTCATGTACATCTATATCTTCTTTTGTGTCGTATACGATGTTCGGGATATATGTGTGTCGGTCTAGAAGTAAGTGCATCGGTCTAGAAATAAGTTTTTCTTATTTTTATAATGGGTCCAATTTATGAAATTATGCATATGGGTCTGATGCTTATAGTAGGCTGGGGCGGATGCACAGCTTCACATAAAATAATATGCTCAGTACACTTCAGCCCAATGCTCTCTACAAAAATAGTTTGTATATTTGATACTTTAGCTTTTGTTAGTTTGTAAGAAAATGGAATATTAAATCCCTCAAATTGGAGTGAAGAGAAAGGAGAGCTACGAGAGAGGAACAGGAGAATTGACAGAGAAGTGAAGAACTGGCAAAGCTCGAAAGATAATCGGAGAATTAGAGAACATTGAAGGAGTGGAGGACTTAAAATTTGCAACTACCTAAAAATAGTATTACGATTTTTTAGAGAAGAAATCTCAAATTATATTAATACCAAACATTACATCATCACCCTCAAACCGACCCCAGTTTCTCATCTTTTTTTATGCCAAGAGGCTAGAGGCAAGAGCCCTCACACCCTCAGATTAGATATAAAATAGACAACCCAAAACTGAGCGTGACTATTCGCTGAACATACGAGAGATTCAAGGCCCAAACGCCCTAATTACTTTCAAACAAACTCCTACCAACCAGAACGAAAATCAAAACCCGCCTACCATCCTCAAATTGAATAGCAACAATACAAATAAAGTGTTGGAACATAAAACATAAAATAAATAAAAAGAAATAACTAGTAATCCTTCGATGAAGACTATCTGCTCCATCTTTATTCTGAACCTTCTGCAAGCTTGTCAATGATGAGTCAGGCGAGTTGCAGAGCTGCAAGTCTGCAACTCGCCTCCTTCCCATTTTACCCCATGCGTCTCCACCACCATGTCGCCCTCGTCCTCCTGGTTGACCCTCCTACACATCTGAGTAGCTCCCGTATTCAAGGAAATCTTATTACCTGAACTAGGTCCATTCCCCGCTCCCTCTTTGCCTTGAGTCAGATTCTTCCCGGCCGGTACTAACCACTTGTTATCTCCAACCTGAGAGTTACTCTTAATTTAGTAACCCTAAGCCATGGCCCGTACGGTTTATCCCCCATTCTTATGCACCCCTCAGGGTTGCGAGGACAGTGTTTCTCAGCGTGCTCAATCATGCCAGACAAGAAACAGAAATTGGGCAGCTTCTCATAATGAAGGACGACACGGAAACTAGCTCTATCTTTTTGTAGAACTAATTACTTTTTCAGAGGCCCAGTTAGATCTAGACTCACCCTGATTCTCATAAAGTGGTTCCATTTAACCGAGAAATTATGTTCATCCAACCTTATGAACCTTCCCACAAAATTCCCTATTGTCACCGCATTTTCCTCAGAAAAGAAACCCACCGAATTCGCTGTGTTCTAGAAACTACGAATTTTCTAGACTAGACCCACCCTTATTCTCATAAAGTGGTTCCATTTAACCGAGAAATTATGTTCATTTGAATCCAAACGATAAGATCCTAATCAAATATCCAAGGACCATCTTTCAAAACATGCAACATATCATTCACATTATAAAACTGAAACAAGTAGCGTCTATTACCCAAGTCAGTAATAGTAATACCTTTAACCGGCCTCCACACGGATGCCATAGTATCCCGAAAAGTAGTGAATCATACTGATATATCCGAAGTGATGGTCCCAACAAGAGCTAAATTTCCATCCACCGCACCCGAAGCCGTGGCTTCTACCAAGATGATCTCGTCTTCATCGTCCATCTCCATGTTGCCGAATGCTTCGTCCAACCTCTCCACCTCGTTGTGTTCTAGAAACGCCTCCATCACCTCCTCACAATATTGACGGAGGCTCCTGTTTCACAGTCGCCCAGAGGATTCGCTCCCTTCGCTCAAACGACCGCAACACGCATTGGTTGCTTCTTCTTCAATCGATCGAACCTGCATTAGCACTAGCCCAATACAAACCTTGGCCGCTTAGCCTCTCACCGCCGCCCCTGGTTTAGTTTCGCCACCCTCTACGTTACTCGCTCTTTCTTGGGATCTGTTCAACACTCACGCCTAAACCTAGGCGTTCTTCCGCTTGATTTCGCACATACTTGTGTTACTTTGATGAATTCAATCTTTATTCTAAATAGTATTATGATTTAAGAATTAAGAACTTAGTTTTTTTTCAAAATAATACTAAGTAAAAAAATATTTATGAAATTGATGTTGAGTTAAAGTTAACAGAATCTTCAATACAATTGGCGACTTGGGCAAAGTTATGAAATGTTGCGTATGTCAAAGCAGGAGAAAAAATTATCGTGGGACTCATCAAAATAAAAAGTACCTTGTTTTTTAAGTGTAATAACTTTATTATTTGTACTCCAATTTTTATAAAAAAAATATATATATCAAAATTCATACTCTAATTTAAAAACACTTGATTTTTGTTGGGTCCCACAATTATCTTCTCTCCTCCTTTGACCTGTGCAATATCCTTCGTAACTTTGACTAAGGGCGATTTTCTTAACCAGAATTTTCCCAATAGTATTTTGGTAAATACTCTTAACGCAACATCAATTTCATATATATTTTTTTATTTAGCATTATTTGGGGGGGGGGGGGGAGAATATACGAAGTCTTAAGAAACCTATATAAAAAATAAGTTTTACATAGCTACCACTCTAGGAGAAGGTTTGAGCTATATAAAGAGATAAAAGAATATGTTTGTTATCAAAGAATTAATTACACTTTGTATTAGATTTTATGAACATATTTTTGAATAAATTAAAACACCCTCCTCAACACCAAGAGAAGTTCAAATTCAAATATGGGTTGTAGTACTTCTCAATGTGCTATTTCAATTCATGAAGAAGATAATTTGGATGAGATTCCTTCGGACCCCACTAAAAGAAGTTTTTTTTAATATCATCACAATCAATGGATGAAATTCAGAGAAAACATTTGTTGAAACCGTCATAATTGAAACTATAATAAATGTCTTTCAGAAGATGAAAACTCGAAGAGATCAATTGTAATTTATCTTTAAGGAGTCTTTGGTATTGTAATATATAGTTTATTTAATTAGGAAATTTTTGTGTACATTATTGGAATTTTTCGCTATTCGGGTATATTATATTGTGTTTTTTTCTTCATGCACGTCATTTTTGCTCTACCGGTCGGTCCCCGGTAGTTCTGTTTCCTGGTTCCACCACTGATAGTAGGTATGTCGATGATTATCGATATCGAATACATGTTAGATATGCGGATAGGGCATCGTGACCAAGTATTGGTGCTTCATAACATATGGCAATTTGATTTAAAGTAAAAATATATATGATTAAAGTTATTACTCTCTCTTTTACACAAATCTTGATTATACAATTTTTACGAGGAATAGGGAAAGTGATCCTTGTGTAGAAACAGGAAAATGAGACACTTCTTCCTTATACACAATTGGAGTGTGGCGGTGAGATTGTTAAAAATATACTCCATATATGATTAAACATCGTGATCAAGTATTCGTCCCATAAAACTATCCCAAAAAAATTATCTTTTTGATTTAAAGTAAAAAATATATATGATTAAAGTTATTTCTCTCTCTTTTACACAAATCTTAATTGTACAAAATTTACAAGGAATGTGGAAAGTGATCCTTGTGTAGAAACACGAAAATGGGCCACTTGGGTCCATGGTATCTATCTAAATGGCCAACATGTGTGGGATTTTGCCCCACACTATAGGGACTCACAGTTGATTAAGAAAATTGCTCTCATCCGTGATGAGATCTTGTCCAAATTTGATGATGTTACAAGCGCTATTCACTGCTTAAATGCTTTCCAAACAAATGGGAAACTTGTATCCTCAAAAATATATAATTTGCTTAGAATAAAGGCTCTCACCCGGAGGTGGATGTCTTTCATTTGGAAAGATTATATTCCTCCAAAATTTTCCTTTACCACTTGGTTAGCATTCCAAAATAGGTTAGCTACATGTGATAATCTTCATAGATTAGATGTGGTTAACATTTGAAACGGTTCCACACCTATACTTTGAATGTCCATTTTCAGGTAAAGTTGGAGCATGGTGAAGGACTGTATGCATATACCACGGCTTATGGGGACCCTCGCTAGCTCGGTCAACTGGTCAAGTGGATCAAAAAGGAAAGAAGGGGTGCCACCATACAAGCCAAGGCTTCTCAAATTGCTTTTTGTTTCTCTATTTATTGGATTTGGAGAACAAGAAATGCTGCGATATTCGATGGTTTGACTCCAAAGGAAGAAGATGTTTTTGCTAGGATAAAGTACATTGTGTACAAAGTTTTGTATAACATTTATCCTCATGATTTGATTATGTTCTGATAACTTTCCTGTCCATCACCTTTTTGTATTTGGGCGTGATATAGCTTGGGATGCTTTGGTAGCATTTTATTTTGGGAGGTGATGGGTTATCCAA
The DNA here is from genome assembly GCA_945859915.1 of Cuscuta epithymum. Classification (NCBI taxonomy): domain Eukaryota; kingdom Viridiplantae; phylum Streptophyta; class Magnoliopsida; order Solanales; family Convolvulaceae; genus Cuscuta; species Cuscuta epithymum. Next base: position 5,367,313 of record CAMAPF010000938.1, read on the forward strand.
TCTTTGGATAGCCTACGATTTTGCACACCCTTTTAATGTACAGTTCAAACTCTTTTGGATGGTTTCTTATATATACATACTTACAGTTCATCCAAAAAACAAAAGGAAAATGGGACACTTCTTCCTGATACAGATTTGGAGTGTGGCGTGAGATTGCTATTCTATGGCCGGTACGGTTGCCACTTGATGACTAGACCAGCAATGATGTGGCGGTGTTGACGGCGGCGAAGGAGAAAGAAAATATTATATATCTATGTGTCGACTTCATACGCGTATTTGGTGACGGTGACTTGGAGATTGATATCGTGAAAATCAATCGAGTGTAGTGTTGTCATTATTTTAAATCTATACAGAAAGATATAAATGGGATGGGCGAGGTGAGGACATACAAATACAAAAAGTATAAAAACGTGATGAATGAGTAATGGAGAGCGTATGATTGTACGAATGGTGAATGAAGGGATAATATTTATAGATTGATAATCAAAATCATGTGTCTACAGGTATTGGAACTTGTGCTAGAGTTGAATGAATAAGGGAAGTAAATTGTGGGTAAATGTGGTTTCCCAACACGCGAATTGTCCAAGGTACTTTGGGAAGTCTACCCACATCTTCACATGTGTTTTGCCTTTTTGATGCTTTAGCAACAAAATCTGAACTTTGTGCTTTGCCTATCGTTCTCTCTACCTTTTGATTGATTGATAGTATTATGAAAGAATCAATATTGATCTGAAATATATTTGGATATTGCTATTTACTGATAAATCAATATGAGAACTGACTGATTTTAGTTCTCTAATCAATGACAACTCTTAAAGTATTTTACTAATTAAGTCAATATAGATAGTATAATTTCATTCGTGAAGGAATCACAATATAAATTACAATTTCAATATTGGGTTATAACTGTCACGATATAATTTGTATCAGTAGAGAACGATTAAATTAGACATTATGATTACATTGAATCTCTATTGATCACTAAAATTTAAAATAACTAAATAGACGCACCCACTATTTTGTTCTATAAATCAATGTTTTTAAAAGCGTTAGACGCTAGGCGCTAGTGTTTAACTCAAGATTTCTGATTTTAACCACTCGCATATACTAGCAACTCGCACAAAAATACCGTCAGCTAGCATTTAAGACATTGAATGTTGCATCAATTTAACCAACAAAAGATGTGATAAAATTATTGTAATTCTTATTATTAATATTATTCTGACTTTGTATTATAATTATATCAATATTATTATCATTTTTATCACCTAACTACCTTTTCAAATCTAGTTTTTGAAAAGTAAGGATATTTAAATTGGATTGATTTCAGTCTCGGATCATATTACATTACACCAATTACACATACAAGCCTAAACAGACCAGACGAGACGCAACTACATCAAATCAGACCAGACTTCGACAGTGAAAAATACACATAAAGCGAACATCTGCATGAACAGAAACTAGATCAAATAATTTCATATCAGATTATATAAAACCAGAAAATTTCTATCCAATAAAAAACATCTGATTCAAAATGATATTCTTAGAACATTACAAATTTAATTCATTTTTTATCGTCAAACTGAAAGCATATAATAGATCAATAACTCGTTTGCCACCTGACTGACAATACAATCAGAAATAACATCAAAAATAACCCGCTTATATGATATAATAACATGTGCTCTAGCAAGTGCATGAGCCGCATGATTCCCAGATCTTCTACAAAAAGAGATATTAAAATTACTTTTTGTTTTCAAAATTCGCCGAATATCATCAATAATAATATGTAAATATGAAGAGCCTTCTCTTTTTTTAAAACCCTGCACCACTCTAAGAGCATACATCTCTACCTCCCCAGTTGTTATACCGTATGACCGGTATACGGTGAGCACCGTATACCGGCATACGGTTTTAGGCATCTTTGGAAGCTCCGCATGAAACATGTACTAAAATGATAGTGGGTCCTATTATTTATTTATTTCTCTTATTGTTAAAAATTATAACAACTTTTTCATTTGTGATCTGGTTTTTATAAAATTTATATCAAAATTTTTTATTTTTCATGATCTTTCAAATGAGACCAATATTGCCTATGTAATTTTAACATATTATTGAACTATTATATTAACCTATGTAAAATATGTAATTTTACGTGTAGAAATATGTAACTCACGTCCAGTCAGGCCAAATGCAACTCGTGTGTATAAATATGTAACTCTACATATAAAAATATGTAACTTTACGTGTAAAAATATGTAACTCGCGTTCAGACAGGTCAAATACAACTCGTGTGTATAAATATGTAACTCGCGTGTATAAATATGTAACTTTACGTGTAAAAATATGTAACCCGCGTTCAGGCAGGCCAAATGCAACTCGTGTGTATAAATATGTAACTTTACGTGTACAAATATGTAACTTTACGTATAAAAATATGTAACTCACATGTATAAATACATAATACAATAACTTTTTTATATACACAATTTTAAGATAAATTGTGATTTACACAATTATTTTTCTGTATTAAATTTAGTTCGGTTTCCCTTATAATCCAATAATCATTTATATAATAGGTCGATAATTTGTTAAAATTACATAAGCAATATTGGTCTCATTTGATAGATCATGAAAAATAACAAAATTTAATATAAAATTTATAAAAATCGGATATGAAATAAAAAAGTTATTACAATTTTTAACAACAAAAGACATAAAAAATAAAGAAGTCAAAAATACCGTATACGCTGCTTGCCAAAAATAAAGACCGGTACACGGTGCTCACCGTATACCGGTCATACGGTATAATTTGCGCTACCTTTCCCTTCTGCCATCCGTCTCTACAAATGTACTTCATTGGAAATTCAAAAAGTAATGGTGTTCTTGAATAATATGATGTAATACGGTGTACTAAATTTACATTCTAATTAATGACGGTAGGAAAATCAAGACTATGATAAAAAAAAATAACTTTTCATGCCTACGTCTCGCCTAAACCCGTCTAGGCTTCAAAGGTTCGAGGCTTGATTGTGCCGCCTTGACACGCCTTACGCCTTCAAGAACATTGATGAACGGGAATAACAAACTAGAATGGGGCAAATTCCTTTGATTTTAATAAATAGGATTTCCACACTTGTGAGTACAACTTTTAAAGCTCAACGCAAATGTATGACCTAGTAACAAAAATTGAACCGATCGCTAAAATTGATTTAAAATGAACGATCAAATCCGATTTTAGGTATTGGATTTTCTAGTTTAATTAGTCTGATCTTGTTTGATTTGATCTATTTAAATTTGGTCTGACACTCTAAACTGATCTGGTTTGATCTCGTATTTTACGACTATCAGTGTCTGGTTCGGTCTTTTCAAGTCCAAGTAAAAACACCATCACTAATACTACGAGGCCGTTTGACAATCTGTTTTTCGGCTTATCAGACTTATCAGCCAACTTTTTCACCAAACACGTAACTTTTACTGTCACGCACTGAATTGTGTAACAAGCAGAAAATGTAAGGTTGAAGTTACTTTTCTGACTGTATTATTTTTTCAGTCATAGAATGGAAATGAAAATGACATAATAATAAGAATTTAAAATGAGCATTATCGGTTGTAACATAACCAGGGGCCTTCATGAAATGAAAAGCCTTTTTGACCCTTAGTTTTCATACTCATCCACTCCCTTACTCTTCTTCCTCATCATCATCAGTGGCATCTTGGTACCGCTGATACTCCACCACCAAATCATTCATATTGCTCTCTGTATTGGCTGAAATTAATGTCGATGACCATTTTAGCTATTTTTATATATTACCTCCGTCCCTTAAAACTTTGCCAAAGTTGACCGTCACAGAATAATTAAGTAAAAAATGTGTGGTTGAGGTTTATGCAGCAGAGAGAAATAACAGAAGCCACAAAACAATTGATTAAAAGGGAAAGTGACAAAGTTTTTTGGGACGTCCCAAAAAGGAAATATGGCAAAATTAAGGGACGGAAGGAGTATAATTTTTTCTTTATTTTATTAATAAAATATATTTTAAAAATATTTTTTTCTTTAATCAACAGAATCAGCCAATGCAGTCACTTCAGCCAGAACTTCATAAATTTCAGCAGAGTCAGCCAAAGCAGCTGATTTTCGTGCTACCAAACGGGCTCTACATCACAAGTTTCATATTCGCTATTAGCTTGTTTTTCTCGAGTGTGGAGTTTTTTCTTTTTTTAATTAAAGGTCCATGTCACCAGTATGTTTATTTCATGGAACACTTTTGACATAGTTTTAGAAAATGTATTAGCCGAGAGATAATGAACAACGATTAAACTCAAGAAATTTTACAATTGATAATCCATATTATAATACCGAGTATTCTTTAAATCATTCAGCTACAGAGTATTTGATATCGATCAGCTGATCAGCATAACTCGAAAAGTTTGGGGTGGGTGGGTGTGAACTGTGAAGCGGGGGGTTATTGGGTTCTGTTTTTATGTTGAAGCACATTTAACTAGTTGGATGTCCATCATATACGTCTTCATAATTTTCTATGTTGGTAATTAGCTATTAAAGCATACTTAATTAGTTGAATATCATTTTCAAGGTTTATTTCTGCATACTTAACCAGTTGAATGTCATTTCAGGGTCTAGTTCTGCAACCATTTTTACATTTCATGATAGAATCTAAGTACCAGTAGTGGATATGAGTTTTTTTTTTGTATAACTGTCACGGGCATAGAGTCTGGCGCAGCCCACAGCGCCCGTGCGGCGTCCCGGGGTCCCTCTCATCCCCGAGGACCAGCCTCGCTCTCATACGGAACCGGACTGGTTTCGCCCTGCCTTGGGCTCATCAGGGGAACGGCAATAGCTCCCGACCAGTTGTGCCTTCAGACACGCGTTCGTCTCCTTCATAGTCAAGCCCCTTGCCCAACTCGGCCAGACCTTAGCGTCTAAGGCAGAACTCCCCTTGACGCTATTGCCTCCCACATGCCTCACCCGACATGCTAGCCAGTCGGTCCGTCCCATTCATTGAGCCTTACACGGTCACGACCAACGGTCCGTGACATTCTCCCCCACCCAAAATCTAGCACGTCCTCGTGCTAGGGGAGACGACTCTGCCCGAGGATCGCCATGCTTAATATTGTCAACGCGCCTCATCACCAGGCCGCTCCTCTCTCAAGCAGCCCGGCCGAGCTGGTGGCCACTCGAGTTCCCATTCCCTCAGGAACCCATCCGCCCCTGCGGACCATCAGGAGTGGAGCTGTCATCAGCACGTACCGGCCCTAAAGCCACCATGCTCGCATAGTCCTCATCCCTCACGAGGACCCCACCAAAACACGCGACAATATAAGCATGACCCGCTCTGATACCACTTGTCACGGGCATAGAGTCTGGCGCAGCCCACAGCGCCCGTGCGGCGTCCCGGGGTCCCTCTCATCCCCGAGGACCAGCCTCGCTCTCATACGGAACCGGACTGGTTTCGCACCCGGCCCAATGTTTTATTGATGCACCCGGCCCGTTGGCTTACTCCATTCTCGATCGGCTTTCTTTTCCCCAATACTCTGCGCGTGAGCTTCTTCCAGCTTCCTTGTTCGAATAAGGGCATATCTTCTTGTATGGTAAGACTTACCATCTCTGCGATTGAGCCTGGCCTATTTAATCCCCCTTCCCTGAACATAGACTTGCTGGCCGAACCCTTGCTTCTTTCTTCTGTTCGCACCTATAGCCTCTTTGTGGGTGCTCATACGAATTGGCCGGAAAACCTTGTTGGTTGTTGCCCACAACCTCCCTTTAGTGATTCTAGTGGTGAAATTGACATCCTCTGTGGATGTAAACTGGAGACCTGAGCTGGAACAGAGAAACTACAGTGGTATCAGAGACACGGAGGGACTGCCGCCGCCTCGCCGCCGCCTCGCCGCCGCCTCGCCGTCGCACGCCGTCGCCGGAGGTCCAGGGAGTGCTGCCAAGTCGGTCCAGAGGGTTCCAGCAGTCCAAGGTGTTGTCCAGAAGCTGTCCAGACCTGCTGCCGCTGCTTGGGAGACTCTGCCGCCAGTCTGCCGCCGATTCAGTCCGCTGCCGCCAGTCCAGTCCATTGCCGTCGTGCTCTACAGCAGCCCACGCTGCCTACGGTAAGTCGGGTAACCCAACCTCGGGCCCCGCTCAGGTAAATTGGCTTAAACATCCTTGGTGTACCGGAGTGCCACCGGATTTAATTTTTCCCCCGCTCCCCCGCTGCTGACCTGCGTGGTCTTGGATGCCGGTTGTGCCCGGCCCCTGGTACGTTTACTAATCCTTTGTGTGATTTTTTATTCGTAGTTCATTCATTTTTTAATTTCAAGTTGAATTGCAATTACTTTGTTGTTTGAATTGTGATTACTTGTTTGTTGTTTCGTGGATTAATTTTTCCGGTGAAGAATATTTTGTTTGGATATTCGTTGTCCAAAGTTGTGAATATTTCTTCCGGTTTAAATTTAATCACGTGTTGGATTTTTTATTTTGATTTTTTCTGTTAATTGATTCGTGGATAAACTCTCCGGTTAAGAATATTTGTTTGGATACTTGTTGTCCGAAGTTGGGAATATTTCTGCCCGGATTAGTTTTAAATCCAGTTTCTTTGATTGTTGATTAATCCTAGCCTATTTGTGCTTGTACGAAAGAACAAGGAGATTGTACCCCGAGCTTTGTGTTCATTGGTCTTCTCGGCTTGTTCGTGCTAGTTGCTTCGTACAATTGATAGCCCTATAGGTTATAATTAATCATTTATCTGTCTGTTGAGTAAATAAAATTTTTTATCTGTGCTTGTACGAAAGAACAAGGAGATTGTACCCGAGCGTTGTGTTCATTGGTCTTCTCGGCTTGTTCGTGCTAGTTGCTTCGTACGGTACGAAAGAACAAGGAGATTGTACCCGAGCTTTGTGTTCATTGGTCTTCTCGGCTTGTTCGTGCTAGCTGCTTCGTACCGGTTGATAGCCTGATAAATTTTATTTATTCTCTTGCGTATTGTGCTTGCTTTCCGGTTAATATGGCTGTCAATCAATATGGCATGCTTCCATTTAACGGAAAGACAGATTTTGATATCTGGAAACAGAAAATCAAATGCGTGTTGATCCAACAGAAAGTCTATAGAGCTGTGACTGGTCTCTATTTAGACTCTGAGGATGCTGCTAAGCGCGTTGAGATGAATGAAACTGCTTGTTCCTCTATATACTTGAACCTTTCTGATTCAGTGCTAAGGAAGGTGGGTATTATAGATTCCGCGAAGGACTTGTGGGACAAGTTGGATAAGCTGTATACCGATACTTCTTTGCCTGGTAAATTGTTTTTGCTTGAGAAGTTCTTTAGATTTAGGCTCGACCTGTCTAAGGACATAGATGAGAACCTAGATGTGTTTAACAAGCTTATTCAGAACATTAAGCAAGCCGGTGATAAACACATAGATGACTACACGCCCATAGTGTTACTTAATGCCATCCCTGACTCATACAATGACGTCAAATCTGCCATAAAGTATGGTAGAGACGATATCTCGTTAGATATAGTCGTTAATGGATTAAGGAGTAAGGAGTTAGACCTTAGACACTCGAGGGGTAGTAACAGTCAGTCTAGGGACTCTGGTGAAGCGTTGTTTGTGAGGGGTAGGTCTAAGAGTAGATCTAGAAACCATAAGAAGGGCAACAACGATAAGAACAAAAACAATGACCCGGGGAAGAAGAGAGGTAAGTCTAAGAAGAGAGTGTGCTATAATTGTGGTAATTCTAGTCACTTCATTAAGGATTGTCCCCATCCGAAGAAGTCTGAACATGCTAATGTGGTAGATGATAATAATCTGCATGAAGAAGTTTTTATGATTTGTGATTCTGCCAATTCTGTGTTGAGTAGCATGACTGAAAATGAGTGGTTGATTGACTCTGGTTGTACTTATCATATGACACCTTTTAGATCCCTGTTTTCTTCTTATGATTCTTGCAATGATGGTTTTGTGTCTCTTGCTGATAATAAGAAATGCAAAATTCATGGGGTGGGTGATGTATGCTTGAAGTTTGATAATGGGACTGTGTTTACTATGAAAAATGTGAGGCATGTTCCTGATTTGCGTCATAACTTGTTTTCTGTCGCTGCTTTTGAGGGTAGTGGATTAGAGGGTAAATGGGGTAATGGGTGCATGAAAGTTTTGAAAAATTCCCTTGTTTTGTTTAAGGCAAAAAAGGTGAATAACTTGTATGTGTGCCATGCTCAGCCTTTCTGTGATTCTGCTCATGTTGTAAGTTCTGATAAATCTGCTTTGTGGCATAATAGATTAGGACACATGAGTAATAGGGGTTTAGAGATTTTGCATAAATCTGGTTGTTTTGGTAAGGACTCTGTGTCCCCCATCCCCTTTTGTGAATCTTGTGTGTTAGGCAAGCAGCATAAGGTTACATTCCCCTCCTCCCCATATCCTAATCCTACTAAGTGTACCTCTGTGTTAGAGTATGTTCATGCTGATGTGTGGGGTCCTGCTAGTGTCTCTACCCACGGGGGTAAGAGATATTTTCTGTCCATCATTGATGACTTTTCTAGGAAGGTGTGGGTCCGTCTCCTTGAGCATAAGTCCGATGTATTTGTGAAGTTTAGTGAGTGGAAAAACCTTGTAGAAAATCAAACTGGTAAGAAGGTCAAAACCCTTAGGACAGATAATGGTCTAGAGTTTTGCAATAAGGACATGGACCAACTGTGTGTTGATTGTGGGATTAGAAGGCACAAAACTGTGCCCTATACTCCCCAACAAAATGGGATAGCCGAGAGGATGAATAGGACTGTTCTAGATAAGGTTAGGAGTATGCTTGCCACCGCCGGTTTGTCTAAAAAGTTTTGGGGTGAAGCAGTTAACACTGCTGTCTACTTGATTAACCGGTCTCCTTCTGTTCCCTTGGGTGGGAAGTGCCCTGAATCTGTTTTTTCAAACAAACCCCTTGATTTGTCTAATCTTAGAGTGTTTGGGTGTGCAGCGTATGTGCACCAACAAGGTGACAAGTTGGATCCTAGGTCTAAGAAAGGAGTCTTCCTAGGTTATCCCGAGGGTGTGAAGGGGTATAGGGTTTGGGATAGGAACCTGGTAGGTTTCAAAGTTGTGGTGAGTAGAAACGTTGTTTTCAATGAATCCGAGTTTCCTTGTCTGGTTAAGTCAGTTCCTGAGTCTGAGTCTGATCCTAGTAGTACACCCGTTGAGGTGGAGTCCATACCACGTGCTGCTAGCCCTTTGTTTGCTAATCATGATAATGTTGTTTTGCATGATTCTAATTCTTCTGAATTGCATGATTCTGATTCTTCTGAGCATGATACTACCACTACTTCGAGTGAGGTGGAGCATTCTCATGTGCATTCAAATGACAATGAATCGCATGATGAGAGTGCGGATGCTAGTGAGAATGATTTGCATGATTATCAACTTGCTAGAGATAGAAGTAGGAGAGTAATTAGGAGAACTGCTGATAGTATGCCTGATTATGCTTTCCATATGTGTGATACTTCTATGTTTGCTTTCTCTGTGTTTGAGACCCTTGAGCTTAACGAACCTAGAACCTATAGAGAGGCCCTTAAGTCTAATGAGTCCGCTAAATGGCTTTGTGCCATGGAAAGTGAGATGGAGTCACTTAGAGCGAATAAGACTTGGACGTTAGTTCCTAGACCGCCCAATAGTTCCGTTGTTGCCTGTAAGTGGTTGTTTAAGGTTAAGGAAGAGCCTAACGACATTAGATATAAGGCTAGGTTAGTAGCTAAGGGATTTACTCAAAAGGAAGGTGTTGATTATGCTGAAATCTTTGCTCCTGTAGTTAAATTTACTACGATTAGAATGATGCTTGCTCTTGTTGCTCATAATGATTGGGAAATGAAGCAAATGGACGTCACCACTGCATTCTTGCATGGTGATTTAGATAAGAAAATCTATATGTCGCAGCCTGAGGGCTTTGTGGATCCCATGAAGAGTGATCATGTGTGTTTGCTTAGGAAGGCCTTGTACGGCCTGAAGCAGTCCCCGAGGCAGTGGAATATCAAATTTGACCAATGCATGTCATCTTTGAAATTTCACAAGTCCGAATGCGACCATTGCCTATACTTTAAAAATACTTCTTCTGTGCCTGTATTTTTATTGCTATATGTGGATGATATGCTTATTGTGAGTCCTTCAGGTGACGCCATTAAATGTGTGCAAAAGCGTCTCAGTGAGAACTTTGCTATGAAAGACCTAGGTGATGCTAAAAGGATCCTAGGCATTAAATTGTTAGGGATAGGAGTAAGCGTGTGTTAGTTCTCAATCAGATTTCATACATTGAAAAGATTTTGAGTAAATATAACATGCATTCTGCTACTCCCGTTTCTATCCCGATGGCGTCTCACTTTGTGTTAAGTAAGGATCAGTCTCCTAAGACTGCTCCTGAAATTGCTAAAATGAAATTTGTGCCTTATTCCAATGCTATTGGGTCCGTGATGTATCTCATGGTGAGTACTAGACCCGACATTGCCTATGCTGTTAGTTGCTTGAGTAGGTATATGTCTAATCCTGGTTTAGATCATTGGAATGCTCTTAAGTGGTTGCTTAGGTATTTGAAATCTTCTGTTAATCATGGGTTGGTTTTCACTAGGTGTTCTGAGGGGGTTAAGTTGAGTGGGTATGTGGATTCGAATTTTGCTAACGATAGAGACAATAGGAAATCCACTACCTCTTATGTGTTTACTCTTTGTGGGTCGTGCATTAGTTGGAAGTCTCAACTTCAACCCATTGTTGCCCTATCCACCACTGAGTCGGAGTATGTGGCCGCTACCGAAGCGTTTAAGGAAGCCATTTGGCTTAAACGTCTCCTAACGGAGATTGGTAGCCTTAAGCAGGATATTTGTGTGTTTTCTGATAGTCAATCTGCTATTCAATTGTGTAAAAACCCTGTTTTTCATGATAGAACTAAGCACATTGATAGATGTTAGATTTCATTTTATACGTGATATTGTGAGTGCAGGTCATATCAAGTTGATTAAAATTCCTTCGGAATTTAATCCTGCTGACATGGGGACTAAATGTCTCTCGGTCGAAAAGTTGTTGTCGTGCAAGCGCACGTTAAACATTGATTGCGGATAAGTTGCCTGGTGATCTTACCCTTTTGCCTGAATATGTCTTTGTGATTATTCGGGCAATCCAGCGATGATGAGTCTCATATTGTTTTAGAGTTTTGCTCTACACCACTAGGGTCCAATAAGGTGGAGAATGTGTTGGTATTGGCCCGGTTTCCTTAAGCCCAATGTTTTATTGATGCACCCGGCCCGTTGGCTTACTCCATTCTCGATCGGCTTTCTTTTCCCCAATACTCTGCGCGTGAGCTTCTTCCAGCTTCCTTGTTCGAATAAGGGCATATCTTCTTGTATGGTAAGACTTACCATCTCTGCGATTGAGCCTGGCCTATTTAATCCCCCTTCCCTGAACATAGACTTGCTGGCCGAACCCTTGCTTCTTTCTTCTGTTCGCACCTATAGCCTCTTTGTGGGTGCTCATACGAATTGGCCGGAAAACCTTGTTGGTTGTTGCCCACAACCTCCCTTTAGTGATTCTAGTGGTGAAATTGACATCCTCTGTGGATGTAAACTGGAGACCTGAGCTGGAACAGAGAAACTACAATAACTAACATATTTGTATCATGAGAAAATTTTCGAGATAAGATAAATGTAATTGGACATTGGATAGCAATGTGAAATAAGACATTTGAACATTTTCCTAAAGTTTAAGATCTGAATTGTACGCTTGTTTAGTTCAATGGTTTAATTGACTTTTTCAATACATCACCTATTTGACAATTTTGGCTTATTTATTTTTTTGTACGATAGTATAAAATTAGTGTTGATAACTTGAAAATAGAAAATTTATATTTGGCTCAAACTCGAGCCGGATTGTAGCCCACCTCAAGTAAACAGTATGAAGATTCTTTGAGTACAAAGTCAAGAGAGTATATCTTTATCAAGCTCGAGTTAGGGCACTCTCAAGTTCTAGCTAGGCTTGTTAGCGCCCTAACAATGTTTGCTTTGAGTCAATTCAGTTCTTTCTATCTAAAGACATAATGTTACATGTTCATATCTTCAAGCTCATATATCCGGATCGAGGAATACCCAAGTTAGATTAAACCGGTGTTTGGTTTTTACCAGGTCGCGATCTAAGAACCTAAGTAGGACTATGTTGAAAAGTAATTATATTAGACTTAAATATTAGCTAATTGGACTCAATAATATGAATAATGATAAAATTACACTAAAAATTAGAAAGAAAAAAGTTGTCCTCAATCCACATAGCTTAACGTTCATCCTCCCCCTTCATGTGAAATGGTGCAATTAACGGTGCAATTAGCCATTGGAGGAGCCCTTGGCTAAAGTCCTCAGAGACTACAACCATAATTGATGGGAGCATACAAATTCCAATAAATGAGATCACCTAATAAGTCGGCCTATAGATTGGACAGCACAGTTGAGACTTTATTATATTAATTCTTAGCTTCCATAAATATCTAAACCATTATTTATTGTCCAAGTGCTTGTGAGGTGTGATACCAATTGACAACAAAATTTATACGCCCCTTAGACAATTGGTAAGGTCACTGATCGAACTCTTAGCTTCCTCCATCAATGGGGCTCCTCAAGTCCCCTTCTTGTGGAGTATTTCTCCTCTCATTGTTCCTAGTTCAGGGTCTCTGCTATGGTGCTGATGATGCCACAATCCAAGTTATCGGTTTCGGAGAATGTGCCGATTGCAAGGAAAACAACATTCTGTCTAGCCATGCCTTCTCAGGTAAGAATATACTTCCTTACTTTCATTCTACTCTATATATGACTAAAACTCGTCACGATTTCGGAAGTATGATCAGACACTAATTATATTCTTTCCCAAAATATGACTAGACACATATGGAACGAGGTAAGAAAATGAATATGTCATTATCATACACGCCACATGTCATCATATTACTTCTTCTTGACACTTCACAATCTTTTTACTTGACATAAAGTTAATTATTTCACTCTTAACACTTAAATTATTGTTAGTAATAAATTTTAGGGAAACTTCAATTAGCAAGGGTACAAAGAATATGCTTTTTCCTAAAAACATGATTTCATATTATGACATTCTTTATCATGCATTAAAAGGATGACAATATGATCATATCTTATATGACAATACTTGCTCCGGGTTAGACAAAAATACAGTAATCATATTTAGGGAAATCACCTTGTCCAACTAACATAGTACTCTTTCTTGTATTTTAACTGCAAAGGGTACTGTGTAAAATCTATGCTTTATATTTTGGTTTGTATATTTATTATGTTGAGCTCTTGATGGCAGAGCTCCGGGTAAGAATCGACTGCAAGCTACAAAACGGGAAGGTAGAGACGAGATCAGAATCGGGAGTGTTGGATAAAGATGGTAAATTCAAAGTATCATTGCCAAAGGAGATTGTGAAAGATGGGTTGGCAGGACTGAAAGAGGAGTGTTATGCTCAGCTGCATGATGCTTCAGCTGCTTCGCCATGCCCGGCTCATGATGGAATTGAGGCATCTAAGATTGTTGCTAGGACTAATCCAGATGGGCATCAAGTGTTTGAACCAGCTGGGAAAGTGAGATTCTCATCTGCCTTGTGCACATCAGTTTTCTTGCCCCTTGATAAAAAGCCCTTCCTCAATAAGCCCTTCTTTAAGAAGCCCTTCTTCAAAAAACCATATCTTCCATATACTCCTCCTTTCCCCTTTTATAAACCAAAACCAAGCACACCCGTAGTCCACACTCCTGTTCCTGTTTACAAGCCTAAACCAAAGCCAATAATACATACTCCTTCAGTTCCCATTTATAAGCCTAAACCAAAGCCAACAATTCATACTCCTTCAGTTCCTATTTATAAGCCTATACCAAAGCCAACTTTTCATATCCCTTCAGTCCCCATTTACAAACCTATACCAAAGCCAACATTTCATATCCCTTCAGTCCCCATTTACAAGCCTAAACCAAAGCCACTCCCAATTTATTACAAACCCCCATTTAAGCCACTTCTACCTCCTTCTCCATTTTACAAGTTGAAGCCAAAGCCAAGTGTTCCTATCCCTCCCTTCAGCCCAACATGGCCTCCTCTTGGCTAGCTAAGCTAAGCTAATTTCGATGACACCTACATGCATGCAATGTAGGCCCTCTATATGTGTTTTGTTTCTTTATTATGGAGTGATTTAACATTATTTCAACTAAAGAAATCGCTGGTGCACTGTAATAAGTACATGTTATAGATCTATCTATACATGTGTCATGTTTATTGTGACAAGTTAAAATGTAAGTGGGATTATTGTTTTTTATTTATTTACATTTGATTAATCAGTCTATGTACACATATATAAGTCATTCTTATAGTAGTTGAATCTCTTGAATTATGGGAAAATATTACGAGTAACATTTTTTATTAATAATTTGATACATAATCAATATATACTAGTACTATATATACTCAATCAATTTATCCTCAATTGATAATATTATTAATTGAGGTGATAACTACGGTACCCAATTAAAAAATGAAATATCGTATCTATCATTGATTTAATTGGTCAAATGCATTATATCATTGTTAATTATTATTTAAATAATTCAACTACAATATTTTTAGTAGTCCATATATATGAACAAAGATATGGTACCTTATAGCACCATAGTCCATAAAATCTTCTTTAATTTGATACATGAACAATATTTCACTCTGGAGTATGTGTTTTGGTAAAATAATGAAGTTCTCAATCAGCATCCTCAGTTTATAACCATATTCTAATGACATACGATAGTAATTCATTAAGAAATTCTCAGCCATATCGGACTATCGGTCAACCAATTTATTTTTGAATCCGAGCGACTACCGGCCTGCTTTAAAGACATTCTATAACAAAAGGATGATGACCTGACAACATAACATGCATCATATATATTAAAATGAAAAACTATAACAGAGTATATGAAATTAATTGTCAATGCAACTACTATGCAAGTCGAATCTAAAATGAAGTATTATTACAAGCAAGTTGATTTTTATTTGGGAAAAATAAATAAAATACCCCAAACTTTGAAGAGGTGTGAGGTCAATACTCCAAACTTGCATGTGTAATTTAAATACCTCAACCTTTACATAAAAGTTATTTTAGCACCATGGTCATATATTAATTTGAAATTTATGAACATATATTTATGGTGAAAATTATATGCTCATGGTGTTAACATAACTTTTTATGTAAAGTTTGGGATATTTAAATTACACATACAAGTTTGGGGTGTTTACCTCACACACCTTCAAAGTTTGGGGTATTTTAATTATTTTTTCCTTTTTATTTTAATACCGAGTACGATATTTCATTATAGTTGATTACTTCGTATTTATTAAGTGGTGATAAACATTTCCTATTCATAATAAGTTCATTTTTTAATTTTCACATGCTCATTTGGTACATAATGACATTATTTGTTCTAAAAATCGTTCTAGGCGCCTGACTAGTCCCTGCCTGAGCGCTAGGCTGTGGTCAGGCGCCCTGATTTTCGCCTAGGCGTTCCGACTAATTAATTTACCGTCTAGGTGAATTAGTCGGTCATCTATGACACCTAGTTGACCGTCCAGAACGCCTCAACCACTTAGGTCATCTAGATTCGCCGAACATTATTTTATTTTATAATTTTAATTTTCTATGCGAAATAATTACTTTAAATTTAGCCCCATATATAAAGAAATGAAGTCGTAAATTAAGATAAAGACTATATAATTTTGTATATATACTTAAATTTTATTACGAGTATTATTTATATTTATAACATAATGATGTTATGTGATTAGTTTTCATATGCTACGTATGATTAAATATGATAATTCTATCTTTATTAATGTATGTGTGTATATATATATATAAACAAAAAAGAAGTAAAAAAAAGTACATGTATATATGTATTTTTTACACACAAAAATACAACATTTCTTATCATTTAGCCAAATATAGATAAAAATGTAATTTATATATCTCTGACTAGTCCTCGACTAGGCGCCTGATGTGAGTTTTCTCGCACTTAAAAATGATGTAGTAAAGTGGTTGAAAGTACGAGTATCGTCTCCACAGGGACGGACAAAAGGGAATTAAAGATTAACTAAATTCAGCGAATAAAAATAAAATAAAATAAAATAAAATGCAAGTGTGCGAGATTGATTGATTGAATAAAAATTAAATTAAACTAATGTGAACAATTAACCTAGGGGGTTCTTTCTAATTAATGACGAAGGGAACAGGGATCGATTCCGGGGTAACCAGATTTCTGGCAGATCAGGCCTAATTACATGAAATTAATTTAATTGAGCCTAGCTAATCATTACTAAGTTCTTACCGCTCTCGCGGCGTAGAGTACAATAATTTAGGGGACCAGGCTGATCTCTCATGCGACAGGATCCTAAATTATTGCCAAGACGAGCGAGCTTACGGCCCCTTAATCGCTACTAATCTCTTAGCGAACGATTAAGTGTGTGTGAATGTGTCCTAGAACAAATTAGATCTCTCTTAATTTATTCTACATGCAATTGTAATTCTAGTGGCCATCTAGGTTACAAGAGATATCAGTTAAATTATTCAAACACAAATTAAACGGCATTCATGCAATTAGACCGACAAGAATCTAGCCATACATCATGATTAACCCCTTCATCAACCCCAAATCCCTAATTAAACTACTCACAATTCATAATTGAAGAATCAATAGAATTGGGATGAATAGAAATAATTGTCATTAATTAAAAAGATGAAACTTACAAAGAATCTCAGGGTCTTGAACAAAATAGCGGAAAAACACTGTAAAACACGTCCCTAAGCTTCTCTCTAGGTTTCCCCCCCTCAAAACGGGGTTAGGGAGGCTTTATTTATAGAAAACAATGAGTTTGGGTCGAAAAAGGACAGATCCGCGGTACGCACGGAGCCTACGCACGGCGTGCGTTGCTGCCGTGCGTCCGACGGACCTGCGCGTGAAAATAGGCAACGCACGGAGTGCGTTCCCCTACGCACGTCCGTGCGTTGCTGCCAGTAGCCTTTCGCCATTTTAATGCCTTGAACGCACGGAGTGCGTACCCGGACGCACGGCCGTGCGTTGCTGCCAGTAGCTCCCTTCAATTTAACGCCTTGGACGCACGGCGTGCGTACCCGGACGCACGGCGTGCGTAAAACTTCCGAATTTGACAAAACTTTCTTCATGAAAGTTGTAGATGATGAAGTCTTCTATCCAACCCAATTTGCCGAATGTGATTTGAATCATCCAATCAAGAGATATGATCAAAACGGTGGAAGGTGTCATTCTGAGATCGCAGCAGAGATCATCTGACTTCATCGTCTGTTTTCATCTTCTTCCTCTCAGATTCTAGGAATGATGTCTTCATATGATTTGTAGATCTTGAAGTTGGCTTTCATGTGGACTTTGAATCGTGTTCATTGGATGCTTCTACAAAGAGATATGCTTGCCCGATTGACAGAAGGTCATCCTGATCGTCGTTTTCAAGCTTCATTCATCTTCTTTTTGATCCCATAGCCAATCCTAGAGCTCTTTTGTCATTAAATCTTCATCGTAAACCTACCGGTGACCTCCATAGCTCTCAAATCAACACTCAAATGCATCTCAAATCATCCCGATTGCTCCTCAAGTGCCGATGTTGAACTCTAAAATCCTGATTTTGACTCCAAATGACACAAAACTCGAACCAACGCCTGTTAAACATAACTTGAGCTAAAATTGAGACTTGTAACACCTTAAAGCTAGGAAAACCATCAAAAGTCGATCCCAACACGCATCAAATGCGTGTCTAAATACGGACTTATCAGATTCCCCCACACTTAAGCCTTTGCTTGTCCTCAAGCAAACTAAACAACGGGACTTACAATAATCACCACACGGAATCAAAATAATTAGCATGCACACGTAGTTAGAGGAATATTCACAGAACAGGCAGACTAAACCAAGAAAATTCTTCCCTAAACTACATCTTTGTACTCAAGCTAAACTATTTGACAAAGTATTCACAACATCCTTAGAGTAATGATAGCATACACAAATAAACTAGCTATTGATCAGAAGGACTTGTGAAGGTGATGGTGAATGATGAATGGTAATAAACAGTCCCTTTCTTTTGAGAGATTGGAATATTCTAACAAAGACTCAATGCATTCAGGAACTTCAGGGCTATTCTTAGGATCAAGGAACTCAGTAGGCCACAATTTAGGAACAATCATTTAAACCTATGCAAAGAGTAGACATGGTGTACAACTAAGCTAAACCGTCTCGGCACATTTGCGCTTTGACGTATACTTGAAGTACGCGGAGGACTAAAGCTAAATTTTGAGATAGCCTCCAAATTCATTAATTATGTTTAGTTTTCCTTGTCATGTTGGCACGAGAACGCTGTTTCTTTCGAAAGATACCCAAGTCTCATCTTACGCTTTTTGACTGGGGCTCTCATTCTCTTTTTCGCAAAGTAAGAGGTCTAGCTATATTAATTTTTCACCTTTCGGATTCTCACTAGACATTACCCCATTCTAATCTCGGCCTCACCAAGGAAAAATAGCAATTAAGGTTCATTTATTTAAAAGTGAATCCATGCCTACAATGCAATCCTCGAAAGTATCAAATTCCTAAAAAGTGACTGCTCTTACCCCATTTGGGGCATAGGAACAATGCCAAAAATGGCTCCTACACAAATTCCCTAAACTTAACAAATTAATCCCCTAATTCCCTAAACATCAAGACTAAGTCAGAAATATTCACGGGTAAGGAACATAGGCCATTTGGCTATGGAGCTCAATTAATTGGGTAACAAAGAACAGCCAAGCTCAAAATGGCTTCTCCTAAAGGGTTCTTTCAGGTGGGGTGGATGATTATTGGAAAATTCAATGGGTGACTAATGCCTTCATCCTTTCAACAACCAGATTATAGTGCAAGCAAATTAAGTCTAAACACTTCAAAGATGTTATAAAAGCATAGTCAAATGCTAGCCACTTCACAAAGACACAGTTTAAAGAAAAATTTTCAAAATTTTTTACACGAATTTCCTATGAATATACAACTAACACCTGCGCATGCTAACTCTAATTAATCACATGTAACAACTACTGCCCGAATGCCCAATTCACTCCCCCACACTTAAACTTTGGCATCGTCCTCGATGACAAAAAATGCACTATGCACAAGGGGGTAAAGAGGATAGGGTCACGCATGCTCAACTTAACTCAAGTCAATATTTCAACAAGCGAGTAAAAGAGTTCAAAGAAACTTCCCTAAGGCATTGGTCGATGCAGAACTAAACTGAGTCAATGTAATCCTCGGCACATCATCCATACAACAAGACCCTGAGCTGCAAAAAAAACACAAAGCAAAACAACCAAACAACAAACAAAGCAAAAGCAAAAACAAAAGCAGAAAAAAGCTCGGGTTGCCTCCCGAGAAGCGCTATTTTTAACGTCGTTTGCCCGACACAACTACCCCATAGACTCTCCAATAGCAAAGACTGTAGTGGTGCACTTATAGTCAACGTCTCCAGCTTCCTCTCAACAAATGTCATTAAGTGGCGCAGATCTTTAAATTCGTCAGCCCACGAAGGCAGCACATGGTCTTCATAACCCTCATCAGCACAGAAGTGAAGTATGAAACTCTCATCCTCTTCAGTTGGACAGAAAACATGAGTGAACACTTTGATTACTCTAGGTATCACCGGAAGCTCAAAAGATGTCTCAAAGCAAGGAGTAGGAGCAACACCGTAATCAAATTGCACCATACAAAAGTCTTCTTCTTCCTCACAAATATCATGAACATTCACAACCTCTCCTCCAGACTCTGTATCACTCCCCATGAAGGCATCCCAACTCTCGTTAACACCGTTCTCATCAGGGTCTTCAAAAACATCAGGAAGTGTATCATCCATCATATTCACACCATCATAGTCTGACTCGCTCACGTGATCATCCATATTGGTCTCCTCGGGTTGGGCTTCTGTGTCGCTAGGATGGGATCTATCGGACTCCTCAGATAAAGCCTTTGCAATCTGCCCCAATTGATTCTCCATGTTTTGCATCCTTGAGTCTGCTTGCTGTTGAATTTGGATTTGTTGCTGTTGAATTTGCATTTGTTGCTGTAATAATTTCTTGAGTGTTTCTTCCAGGTCAGACAGCTTCTCTGAAATTATCTCTTCCCATTCGTCGTCTGATTCCTGTGGCGCATAACTCGGCAAAGACGTAGGAGTGATTGAAACATTTGTCTTTGTGAGTTGTGGGGAGGACGAAGTGGGGTATGCAGTTGCCCAGTAAGGATGGTCGTATGGAGGAATGGGGCAAAGACATGAATGGTGACCACCTCCACAAAAGTTACAAATGCTATTCTTAGGAAAGTAATCAACCAATTCCTCGGGACTTTTAGTTTGAATGAGAAATTCCATAATGGAGCCTGGTTTTGTCCGAGGATATTGTGGATAAGGATATTGATTCGGAGAATGAGATTGAGAGTATTGCGTATTTGGAAGAGGGTAAGAATAGGAAGATGGGAAATTTTGTGGTGTAGGAGAAGAATTTTGATGAGATGTGTAATATTGAGGAGGAGGAGGAGGAGGAGTGTAAGGAGGGTATGGTGTATATGTTGAATATTCCATGGAGGTTTGAGGGTAAGGAATTCCTCCAGGAATTTGGCTGAATAGGTTCATCTCATGCCTCTTAGAAAAAATACCTGAAAGGTTAGCACAGAAAAATCCTACGGAAAAACTAAAAGAAAACTAACTAAAAAAAAAATCTCGCTGAAATTAATTAACCCTTAAAACCGACACCGTCCCCGGCAACGGCGCCAAAAACTGATGTGAGTTTTCTCGCACTTAAAAATGATGTAGTAAAGTGGTTGAAAGTACGAGTATCGTCTCCACAGGGACGGACAAAAGGGAATTAAAGATTAACTAAATTCAGCGAATAAAAATAAAATAAAATAAAATAAAATGCAAGTGTGCGAGATTGATTGATTGAATAAAAATTAAATTAAACTAATGTGAACAATTAACCTAGGGGGTTCTTTCTAATTAATGACGAAGGGAACAGGGATCGATTCCGGGGTAACCAGATTTCTGGCAGATCAGGCCTAATTACATGAAATTAATTTAATTGAGCCTAGCTAATCATTACTAAGTTCTTACCGCTCTCGCGGCGTAGAGTACAATAATTTAGGGGACCAGGCTGATCTCTCATGCGACAGGATCCTAAATTATTGCCAAGACGAGCGAGCTTACGGCCCCTTAATCGCTACTAATCTCTTAGCGAACGATTAAGTGTGTGTGAATGTGTCCTAGAACAAATTAGATCTCTCTTAATTTATTCTACATGCAATTGTAATTCTAGTGGCCATCTAGGTTACAAGAGATATCAGTTAAATTATTCAAACACAAATTAAACGGCATTCATGCAATTAGACCGACAAGAATCTAGCCATACATCATGATTAACCCCTTCATCAACCCCAAATCCCTAATTAAACTACTCACAATTCATAATTGAAGAATCAATAGAATTGGGATGAATAGAAATAATTGTCATTAATTAAAAAGATGAAACTTACAAAGAATCTCAGGGTCTTGAACAAAATAGCGGAAAAACACTGTAAAACACGTCCCTAAGCTTCTCTCTAGGTTTCCCCCCCTCAAAACGGGGTTAGGGAGGCTTTATTTATAGAAAACAATGAGTTTGGGTCGAAAAAGGACAGATCCGCGGTACGCACGGAGCCTACGCACGGCGTGCGTTGCTGCCGTGCGTCCGACGGACCTGCGCGTGAAAATAGGCAACGCACGGAATGCGTTCCCCTACGCACGTCCGTGCGTTGCTGCCAGTAGCCTTTCGCCATTTTAATGCCTTGAACGCACGGAGTGCGTACCCGGACGCACGGCCGTGCGTTGCTGCCAGTAGCTCCCTTCAATTTAACGCCTTGGACGCACGGCGTGCGTACCCGGACGCACGGCGTGCGTAAAACTTCCGAATTTGACAAAACTTTCTTCATGAAAGTTGTAGATGATGAAGTCTTCTATCCAACCCAATTTGCCGAATGTGATTTGAATCATCCAATCAAGAGATATGATCAAAACGGTGGAAGGTGTCATTCTGAGATCGCAGCAGAGATCATCTGACTTCATCGTCTGTTTTCATCTTCTTCCTCTCAGATTCTAGGAATGATGTCTTCATATGATTTGTAGATCTTGAAGTTGGCTTTCATGTGGACTTTGAATCGTGTTCATTGGATGCTTCTACAAAGAGATATGCTTGCCCGATTGACAGAAGGTCATCCTGATCGTCGTTTTCAAGCTTCATTCATCTTCTTTTTGATCCCATAGCCAATCCTAGAGCTCTTTTGTCATTAAATCTTCATCGTAAACCTACCGGTGACCTCCATAGCTCTCAAATCAACACTCAAATGCATCTCGAATCATCCCGATTGCTCCTCAAGTGCCGATGTTGAACTCTAAAATCCTGATTTTGACTCCAAATGACACAAAACTCGAACCAACGCCTGTTAAACATAACTTGAGCTAAAATTGAGACTTGTAACACCTTAAAGCTAGGAAAACCATCAAAAGTCGATCCCAACACGCATCAAATGCGTGTCTAAATACGGACTTATCAGCGCCCGCCTAGGCGCTGGGCTGACACCTAGCGCCTAACGCCTTTTAGAATATTGATGACATATGTACTCTGGAATAGGGGTCTTTGAGGAAGAGCAGCAACAGAAGTCCTAAATAAACGAGTAAATTAAGTAGACAACTAGAGAGTTTACATGGGTCATAAGTTTACATGGGTCATCTATTATAATGCTCACAAGAGAGAATTGCAATTATGATATCTTTCTTATCTTATTTTATCTTATTTATAGTGGACTAACAAAAAAAGAGACCTACAGTGGACTAACTGTTGGGTGTGTTTCGAAAAATAAAGAAAATTAATTAATAAAAAATAAATAAATAAAATGACTAAACGAAAAACAGAAAATAGATGAAGCAGAAATAAGCAAAGCTCGTGCTACGCACGATTTCCTTAAAACGTATTCGTTGCCTCCCGGAGTGCTAGGAGCGTTGCAACGTTCGTTTCCCAGGATACGATGACTACGAGCTATTCGTTGAGCACTCAACCGAATAATTCCAGCGAACGAGAACAACAGTATGAACACTAAGGAATTTTCAGATATGGCTGGAGAGTTTAATGAGCTAAAGAGAAGTGCAGAACGTTTGTGACTTGTGTTTTTTTGCAAAACATCTACCGGCCTTTTTATAGGGCTGAATTTTGGTGTGTTAATGGCTATTTAAGGCTTGTGAACGTTGGATATCAATGTCTTAAACGTTGGGCATTGATTCATGCAAAAAGCAGTCCATTTCATGTGCATTAAGGCCATGAAACGTTGCAGCATGGAGCAAAAATAAAATAGGAACGTACCGGAAGAACAAAAATTAACGTTATCTTTAGAAGATAAATTTTCGGACGGCATTCATGTCCGCAAGTCGCCCGCGCACGCAAGTCGTGCTTTTTGTTCTCTGGTTTCGGGATTTGATTCGCACCCCCCTGCGCGCGTGAGAGAACCTTTACCCTAAGGAATTTTAACTCCTTAAGGAGGTTCAAATTCCCTTGGGTTTTCCGGTGTGGGAAAAAACCACACTAGAAACCCACATTTTCCTAGTTTTTCTCCATTTCAACGAGTGAACTTCGAGAATTAATTTCTCATTCACCCGTTATCCGTTTTGAGCGTACCATATATCGAATTGTAGCCCTAAGCAAGGACAATCCGAAACCACTTTGACCCGACCCAAATCGGAAGTGGACCCCACTCAAAATTGCCCCAAAATGACCATTTAATGTAATTTATTAACCCAATTTCCAACACTAACATAATATGATCAGAATAGTACGGAGTACATTACTGGAAGGTAATGCATATCCATAGACAAGGTGATTCCTTGACATGACTCAAATCTTAGAGAGAAACTCCGACCAGATGTATTCGGTCGACCTCCAGCATATAAAATCTCTGAATCGGTACAAAGAATATTTCTTAGATAAATTTTAACACGATTTTCACATTAATAATATTAATTTTCTAATTTGCAATGGGCTAGAGCCTAACATAACATTTATTTATTTTTTATTTTATTTACTAAGTTTATTGTTTTATCTCAAATTATTTTTTTTTATTATTATTCTAGCATGATTTTTTAAAGTCCAAATAAACGTTTTTTATAAAGGGAAAAAATCGCATGAGTATGTTGTAAAAGCTGGACGGGAGTCGACCCGAACAAGTGACCAGGTCAATAGTCAACTCGGATCCCGGAGGGTCAGCCCCATCAGCGATTGTCAACCCGGGTCAACGATTATTGAAAAATAAAATATAAAATATATATATAATTATATACGTAGTA
This sequence comes from Cuscuta epithymum, assembly GCA_945859915.1. Lineage (NCBI taxonomy): Eukaryota > Viridiplantae > Streptophyta > Magnoliopsida > Solanales > Convolvulaceae > Cuscuta > Cuscuta epithymum. Next base: position 5,391,778 of record CAMAPF010000938.1, read on the forward strand.
CAAAGTATTAGATTAAAGTTGTTTGGATTAGAATTACATTGATTAACATTTAATTAATGTGTTTTGTTGAAGATACACTCTGGGTTACACCTAGAGGTACACCCTATACCACCTCCCCCCCCCCCCCCCACTCCCATTTTTACTTCCCTTCCTTCCCATTTTATTCTCTTCCCTTCCTCCCCTCTTGCATCATAGGAACCCCCTCCCCCTCTCTTTCTTTTTTCTTTCTATCTTTCTCCTTCATTATCATCTTCTTCTTCTTTTTCTTTCCTTCACACTTTTTTCTTAATTATTACATTTTATTCACCTTCTATCATATATCATCTTCATCATTATCTTTCATCACCATTTTTACCCAAAACTCACCGGAAAGTTAGATCCGCTTGAATTTTTTTGTATGGTGCTAAATAATGATAAATATTGTCTATAATGAAAGATGAGACTAAAAAACTAGTAACATTCTATAAACTTTCGCCATAGACAAAAAATGCATGTACACAGACACTGATTTTCTTTCAATGTCTGTGTGTATAGACAAAAAATGTTATGAAAAAAGTCAAGGATAGATTGCACGAAAAATTGTATATGTATTGACACATTTTGTCTACACAGACAACTAATATCTGTGTACATCGACATTGGTTTCCGTGCAACTACCCAGACAGATATGCCAAAGTTACATCAATCAGCAAACCAATTTTGCTCACACAGATAGTTTTTCGAAAAAGTGTCTATATTTGTACTTTTTTATCTGTGTGAATGGCAAATAAAGAGGTGTAACCCAGAGTGTAACTCAGGGTGTACACCAAGAATGATGGTTAACCAATACGGCTGATAGAGTATATGAGTTCAAATCCCATGGCCCACATACTTAGAAGGTCAAAGACACCGAACAGGGACATCCATGTGGCATCCTTCGGCCAAGTGGCTCCCGCAACGGCCAAGTGGCATCCCGGAGACCAAGTGGGTTCCCCATCGATCGGGGATCGCATAGGCCAGGGTTCGCATCGGCCTAGATTAGCCTGATAGAATGTATTTTTACACTAAATCTACTAAGTCTTGTATTTAACCCATTAGTAGCCCTATTATGCCCAAAAGAGGCACAATTATTGTAATGGGTCTCCTAAGCCCGTGGCTAAGAGCCCAAATTCACATTTACTCCTATAAATAGCCCCCCTATGGGGTAGTTATAGGGCGTTGAGAAATATTAATTGTTCACTTTCTCTCTCTAACTCTCACTTCTCTCTAAAATTAAATACTCTATCAACGGCAGTTTAAAAGAAAAATTGTTAGAGGCTGAAAATGTTAATAAAGTAAGCTATTAAGATCCGTAAAGAAGAAATAGGGTATATTGACATCCTAGCCGACAGGGACCGCCCTAGGGGAGGGCAGCAGGGGCGACCACCTTAGGCCCGAAAAAATAACAAGAAAAATAGGCTCAAATTTTCTCCTTTATATGTAATGTCAGTAAACTTCTATTTTTATACTACATATATAATTTCAATTAATTAATTAGGCCTAATGTTTAATTTTTGTTGACAATTTAAAATTTTAAAACATAAGTCAAAAGTCTTGATTGGAGCCATTCAAACAAGTTTAAAAAGGAATATACATTTAATTTTGATTTCTAAGTAAAGCTAGTTGTAGGCCAATGCATTTGTTGATTAATCAATAAATGTGTGTCTCTCCACATCTTTTTAGCATTTAAGGTTTTTATCCTTTTAATTACAAAATTACCAACTTATATTATGTTTTTGGGCTAACCGTGCCTTCTAATTCCCAAACCGTACCCCATCCCAATTATCTGCGACATTGACTATGTCACAAAAAAAACTTAATGGACTAGCAATTTAAGCATTGAGCATGAGATCATGGAAAGATTGATTATGAAGCGATTATTGATGATTTTGCTTTACAATGTTCTGCGAGAAATGATTTTAAGTAATGCTTTTTTGTGATACTTGTGTTGTTACTTTTATCCAAATATGTAATTTAAATAATCATAAAGTGAATTTTAAAACAAAAAAGATAGTTTTATTATAATTTAGGATGTTTTCTTTTGGAGCGAATTTTACTGGTCTGGTCCGGTTTAATTTGGTTTGAACTGGCCTGGTCTGGTAAATGTTTGGTCTCTTTGTTTTTTATAACTATGGAAGTCTGGTCTGCAAGTCTGGTCTGGTCTGGTCTGATCTGGGACCGAAAATAGTCCAAAAGAAAACATCCTTAGCACATACTCCTTAGGGAGTGTTTGCAACAACTTAAAAAAAAAGCACTTCTCAGCTTTTGGTTTAAAAAACACTTATTTTATCAAACACTATCAATTTTTACTTTTTCTCGACTTGTGTGTGAAAAGTGTTTTTCTGTTTTCTATTACATAAAAAACACTTATTTTATCAAACACTACCAACTTTTATTTTTCAAAATCACTTTTTTTCTAACACTATCAACTTTTATTACTAATCACTTTTTCATTATTTCATCTCCAAAAGTGTTTTTTTTAAGCAAGAGCAGTTAAAAACACTCCCTTAATATTGTTGACTTAATGAAAAGTTAAAAGAAAGTTAATTTAAATTCGCAAAATTGTTGGGACTAAACTAGAATTCCACTGTTGCAAATGAGATACTCCCTCCGTAACATTCATATCTTCCCACTTTCCTTTTTTGAACGTAACATTTATATTTTTCCATTTCTAAATCATCCCATCATACCCTCAATAATTTAAAAAATAATACACTACTACATCTACTTTTTTGGATTTATCCTTAATTTCATCACATTATTTCACCATCTTCTCATCATACTCTCAATAATTTATACTCCATTTCACTATTATTAATCTCACCCACTTTGGAAGTGGGAAGATATACTCCCTCCGTCCCTTATAACTTTGTCAACTTTCCTTTTTTGGATGTTCCACTAACTTTGCCACTTTCCCATTTAAGTAAAGAATTTGTGGTTTCAGTTAATTCTCTCTCCTCTGCACAAACCTCAACCACACAGTTTTTACTTTATTAATCTTCGTGCTAGTCAAACTTGGCAAAGTTATTAGGGACGGAGGGAGTATGTGGTACGGAGTAGGGTTGTATACGAACCGAATCGAGTCGAACAGTAGGATTTTGTATTTGTATTTGTTTAATTTTTCCGAATACGAATTCGAATTCAAATATGAAACGAATATTAATTTCGATTTGTATTTGTATTTGTTTAACAATACGAATAGTTAATGAATCTTATACGAATATCGAATAGATTTGAGCATAGGTTAAATATTAGTCAAATGTCACTTAAAATTAAATTTTCTTATATTTTTTTATGTTGTAAATGTACGCTATGATTTAATGTGTTTTTAGAATTTAAATTCAATGGATCAATGCATTTTTAGATTGTGCACGATATACTAAAGTGAATCAATTTTATGATTAATAAATATAAATCTATTTCAAACTTTTTGAAATAAACACTAACATATTAGAAATTACACTTATAATGTGTGAAATAAGTTGATAATTGTATATATCAAAGTCAGACGACTCTAATTTTATTATGCGAATCGAATACATAATTATTTGTATTATTTTTTAAAGACATTTGAACCAAAAATCCGATTTGTATTCGTATTTATACTCTGATTTATTACAAATTGACTAAGAATTTGTATGCATAAATGTATATATGAACTACACTTTAGGGTATTGCTATTTTTTTAAAGTTATTATAGTGTTATTACTATTATTATTAATAATATTATTATTATTATTATTATCACTATTATTAATCGAATATATTTGATTAATATTCGAATCGAATACACTGATATTCTTATTTGTATTTGATAACAAATCGAATCAAATTTAATATTCATATTTGTATTTGTATTTGAATTTTCCGAATTCGAATCGTCTTATACGAATTCGAATCGCGAATCGAGCAAAAATTATTTGATTCGTTTACAACCCTAGTACGGAGGGAGTATTTTGTGATATTTTCCATATGATGATGACAAACTTTTCTATCTTTTCAGTTTGCAGACACAGAAGTTGGTAGTAAATCAAGAAACAAAAAAGGAGCAATTTTTATACGCCAAAAAGGAATGTGAACGTATACGATAGATGTTCAATGTGAAAAGCGAAATGAACGGCGACTAAAAATTCAACGTGTACAGCTAACGACTCCGATTCATAGTGAATCCAAACACGCCACGGGGTCCAGGTGAAGCCTCTCCGACCGACGGACTACGGCAGATTCCGCAAGCTCTACCAAACGATCAATCTTTTCGCTCTTTTTCCTCACCATTTCAGGTCTCCCTCTCCGCCCCGCAAATCCTTGGATCTCGCTTCCCTGTTTCGCAAAGTTGATGACCTCCCTAGTTTAAATTTCTCATCTTTCTGTCGTTTTCTATGTAAAAGAAACACCTTTTGTAATTTGGGTGCATTTGGCGCGGAAATATAACTCTTGTCTCTCTGATTTGCGTCATTCCCGGAGGTTTATGAACGGCTGGGTTTTGAAATTCAGATACTATCAATTGTATCAGTGCATTTTCGGGTTGGATATTTTAGTTTTGTATCATTGTATATGCGTTGATTAATGGCGGTTTCTGACAACGAGAGGGGGCTAGTTTTGGCAATGTTGTCAAGCTTGTTTATCGGGACAAGCTTTATTTTGAAGAAGAAAGGACTCAAGCGTGCTGCAGCTGTCGGTACTGGTGCAGGTACTCACTAATTATTACATTTATTCATTCTTGTAATTCGTCTTTTTTTTAACTTCATTCTTGATCCTTATTTTTGTTCTAAATCTTTATTTTGTCAGTGTTTGGGATTCATTGGTTTGCCTCATTGTATTTCGAAACATACCCAGAGTATTATTTATCCTCCCAAATATTTGTTGCAGGTGCAGGAGGTCATTCTTACTTGCTAGAACCGCTTTGGTGGACTGGCATGATTACCAGTAAGTAATGCATAAAGCTTATACTTTCTGCCTGCATCTCTTTTTGAAGAATGTACTGTTGTGGTGTTAATTGTGGTAAAACATATTCAAATGTAGTGATTGTCGGAGAAGGTGCAAATTTTGTGGCTTATGTTTATGCCCCTGCTGTTCTTGTTACTCCCCTTGGTGCATTAAGTATAATTGTCAGGTAAACAATTTCTGTATCCATGAAATGATAATGTACAAACCCAATTCTGAGTTTTGGATAATTCTACAAAGTTAACTCTAGTAGTGATGGATTGAAACAGTTCTGTTTTGGCTCACTTTATGTTGAAGGAGAGACTACACAAATTGTGCATACTTGGATGTGCTTCTTGTATTATAGGGTCTGTGATCATTGTAATACATGCTCCTCAGGGATCTGTGCCCACTTCTATAGAAGAAATTTGGAATCTGGCTACTCAACCAGGTCAGTACCTTCTCTCTGTCTTCGTCTAAATTGGTTGATCATCATAATTATGTGGCAGTCACAATTATGATCGTTTTTCTCTTACTTCTTTGAACAGCATTTTTAATCTATGTAGCAGCAACGATATTGATTGTGCTGGCATTGGTATTGTACTTTGAACACCAGTATGGGCAAACAAATGTGCTGGTTTACTTAGGTATCTGTTCGCTAATGGGTTCCTTAACGGTAACAGTCTCCTCCTTAATGCAATTTCACAACACAATCACTAACACCCTCTGACCTCAAAATAGTTGTCCATTACTCCATTAAGATAACGTGTGTAGGTTGTAAGGTGATAATTTTATTTTGAAATAAAATGACAAGTAGGGGTCATTGATTTCTAAGTATTAAAAGTAACAAGAAAAATGAAATAAATACGGGAGGAAAAATATATCCCTATTGGTGATTTCTAAATGATCTGCTAAATTATGAACAGAATGTCTTTAATTAATGGAATGTTATTTGAGAAGGAAGGGGCCATATGGTTTGCTTCCAAAATTCCCATGGGATTAATTGGTGTACATTCACAATTCACATTGCTTGATTGCAGGTTGTGAGCATAAAAGCCATTGGAATTGCAATAAAACTTACTTTAGAGGGAACAAGTCAAATTGCATATCCTCAGACATGGTTTTTCCTCATAGTTACACTGACATGTGGGATCACACAGTTGAATTATCTCAACAAGGTACAGCTGATATAAATAAATCATATAACAGCACATCATTTCCTTAGTTAATTCAGGATTTGGATCATGGCGAATTCTAGTGGGGGGGGGGTACTCATGAGACCTATTTTCTCTTTGATTTTGTCTTGGAAAATAAAAAGGAAAGCTATATATGAGCAGTTATATTTTATTTATTATCTTCACATATATTTGGACTTCAGTTTCCATATGAAAAAAAAGTGTAAACGGATATTTATAATAAATTTATTGTCCATCTTTTATTTTATGAAAATATTTGTAACTCAACACTTACCACATAAACCTCTTATATTGCAATATTGTGCTTGGTATACTGATTTGTTCCTTGATTTTCATTCATATGCATTCACCATGCTGATTTGTTTATGTGGTATCTATATAGGCACTTGATACATTCAATGCAGCAATTGTTTCTCCAATTTATTATGTATTATTCACCACCCTGACCATCGCTGCTAGTGCAATAATGTTCAAGGTAGTGTAACTTTTTGCAGTTCTTCAAAATTATAGTTCTGTATGATTCCAGAGATATGAATTAGTATCCATCTATTCTTTTAATTTAATCTGCAGGATTGGGCAGGACAAGATGTTAGCAGCATAGTATCTGAGCTATGTGGATTTGGGACTGTACTTTGTGGAACAATCATACTTCATGTTGCTAAAGAACAGGAATCAACAAATGCAGCGGGTACAACGTCATTTCATACCATGTTACTCTAATAAGCTCATCATCATAGGATTGATAGGTAATATAATTGATAAATCCATGCAGGAACCATAATTTGGTATGATGAACGTATAAAGGATGTGGACGATGCACATTATATTACACTACACAGCTCCAACCATTTCACCTGATCTTATTTATGGACATGGTTGTGGAAATCTCGTTTCCCTTTAGAATGTGATTGCTCAGACTAAAGGTGGGACAAATGTGGTTTTCTCAACTCGATTCACGTTATCCAAAGTCCTGATTTGTGTGCAGGAGGGTGCTCTGGAATAGGTCTTGTGGATACTGAAAATTGTTTGAGTTCTGTTCAGAATTAAACGCTGGCATAATGAACTTTGTCCAACTTAAGCTTATTTTGTAACATGTTGGCCATTTTATTATCCATTGTTTATAAGCTTCATTTTTGTACATGAAAGTGGCTCACACTCATGTTTAAATACTTGTTCAGTTTAAGTTTTGCAAAGGCTCTGTAAAATATTTTAAAGCCCATGGACCATGGTTGTATAGATTCTTCAAGGGAAATGCCAAAAAAATACTTTTAGACACCAACTTGCAGACGAGAGATGCACCGGCCAAAACGTTGTTCTCACATATAATGGCACAGATTAAGATTTGTCGATGTGAACAATTATGTGTGTGTGGATAAGACGTATGTACAACTACAAGCTGGTGTACACAATGTCGTTAGTTAAATTGGTTAGATTCAAACGAATAGCAAGGGTAGCTCATATCCTATGACCTATGATCCTAATACTTGAATAATGAAATGGGTTTTGCATTGGGGTTGAACTAACGGGGATTAAGAGGCACACGATTTCAATAAATTATATAGAAAGATTTAGATCAACTTATATTATATTATTATGATCTTTATCATTATTATTATCGAGCATGTTGAATGCTAATTTTCAAAGAGTTCGTGCTTGCAAACTATAGCAAGTAGATAGTGTGCGACTGCATGTTATACTCTACAACAAAGACTGAGAATACAATTCATGACAAGCGGGAATGATTCAAATAAACCATTTTTCACTGATAAGAGGTCTGAGTTCAAGTCATTAAGAATGTGAATGTAAGAGGATTTTCTGAAATAATGATCTAATCCCACGGAGCTATTTTGAGTAGTTGCATCATTGTGAGAGTTAGTTTCTTGTTGAGATTCACTGGTATTCGACTCTCATGACTTGGGCTTCAAAATAGAGAACATGCACAATCAATCCGTTAAGAGAGATTTTTGTGTGCAGTGATGTGTAGATGACTACAATAACCTAGCAAATTGTTCGAGCGATCCAATTTACCCCTCTCAAATTGTTCGAGCGACCCTTGAACTTATATAAAAAGGTCAAATTAGCCCTTATATAGGAGACTCTGTCTGGCCGTCTCCATTTGGGGAGGTTCCCGGTAGAAGTTTTTGATGAAATTTTTTGAGAATCTTATTCATTAAGTCTAGTTTACTCATACCAAATTTCAGCTAAAATTTCAATTGAGAAGACATTCAAATGAATTCTTGAAGATAACTGTGCTTTTAACTACGCAGTTATCTTCAAGAATTCATTTGAATGCTTTCCCGATTGAATTATTATATAAGATGCTCAAAAAATTCATCAAAAAAATTCACCGGGAATCACCCCAATGGAGACGGCTGGACAGAGCCTCCTATATAAGAGCTTATTTGACCTTTTTATATAAGTTCGAGGGCCTATTTGACCATTTCCCTTTTTTATAATTATCCAAGTCCGGTTTGATCTGGTCTGATCTGGTCTGGGACGAATTACAATCTAAGTAAAAACATGAGAAAATTACCCAGCGTGAGACTAAAAGACAACGTCTTTCCCATAGTATGACTGCATGGATGTTTATTCTTATTATATGACTTGCACATGATCACGGATATGCACATGTTTTTTAATTTTTATGTCAATCCCAATAGTGCCCTTTTTCCGTTTAATTAATGATATGCTATTCCATCCCAAAATAAACGGCACGGCTAAGCTTTTTGAGTCTTTGACGTAATACTCTCGCACGGAATCATGCTTCATAACCGTTTTGAGCAATAACCGCTAAATTAATTACAGGACCTCCTAAAAATTAGGGATTAATGAATAAAATATAACTCTTTCATTATTTGGGCGTTCGTATCCGTACCTGCGGAACACGTTAATTCTTCTTCATGGAGCAGAACACGTTAAACTATCGTATTAAATTATGAATATATATCATTTCAAGTGCGCATTATTGCCTTCCGTATGTTAATACTCATGTTTTACTATCCATGTTTAAAACTAAATATTTACTGCCCATGTTTATTGTCATTTATAAAGCTACTTTTCTTTTTGACGAATGGATGTTAACACCTTAATTGTTTAATCCCCTACCTAAACTCCCTAGGTCATTTCTTTCCTGAATTCGTTTACATTTTTTTAATTTCGTTATTACACATGTTGTTGCCTTTAATGTATTTATATACCTGCTGCTATTACTGTCTATACGGACAGTAAATGCCTTACTGGCCTGCATTCTTACTGCCTTTCAAGTACACATGTGCATATACCACCTTTATTCCCATTCACTCACAAAAATACTTGTCACAATTCCATGATTTCCCACACATATCAGTCAACACTAAAAATCATTGTACCTTACACCCATAATATTTACGTAGTAATGTACTCCGTATATCCCAAAATGAATTCCTCTTACATCCAAATAAGTAATTGCACGATTCAAAATACTGTCACAATAGGTCCAACTAACGGTATTATGGTACTACATAACAACATTTTTCAGACTTCTACCAGTACTTCAATAAACTTCTACCCTAAAACTCCAAAGTGCATTAACAACTAGGTTGCCATCTTGACCCGGTATTCAGTCATATCTTCCGGTCTCACTGCACTCAACACTAGTTTGACCAGGGAAGTATCTACTCCATATATCTCCAATTGTGTTGGTTTGCATAGGTTGTACTCCTGCACATTCAAAAATGTTAATATCACTGCCATCCAGGTTGGTGCTACCTTTACTCCGTTTACTAATGCCTTTAATATCATTGGAATTGGAACTACTTAGTACAATATATCCAAAGCACAGTGCCCTAGCCATTATCATGTACTCCATATCTTAAATTTTATGCGTACTGCCAATCACTTATATATTACTGCCCTACTCTTCTCATTTACACATTACTGCCCTTGCCATTCTTTAATCACTTATATATTACTTCCCTGCTCTTATCATTTACACATTATTGCCCTTACATTGTCCTCAAATTCACACAATAGACCCAAACCTTCAGCACATTACTTGTACTCCAGGACATTACTACCTCTACTCCATATATTAATGCCTAAAGATCTCAATTGACCTAAGTTAACCCCAATCACCACTGCCCTACCAACTATCATGTAATACATAATCTACCCTTAATGCCCACTGCCCTTCACTTGTTAGCCCAGTTACCCTTTCATGCCCTTGTCGTTGCTTTCTCATTGTTCCATCAAAATCAAAACCAAAATGACATAATGCCCTACTCTATCAAAATCACATAATGCCTTTGCCCAATATTATGCTTTCTCCAATCAACATCTCATAATGCCCTACTCTATCAGTCTATCTCATTCTCCCCTCACACAGCCCTTCCAATCATACACAGAAGAGATGCAGGTTGAAAAGGATCAGTGAAAAGGCAACGTAATTAGAAAAACATGGTTGGAAATTACCATGCCGTCGAGTGTGATTATATTGGCGTCGGAAGTAGAATTGGTGTCGTCATTCGCACTTACCGCTTCCCTTTGTATGCCATTGTCATTCATCGACTCCATCGTCGGCTTCTTTTCTTCAAACCCAACTCACAGAAGTCGGTCGTCATCTTTGATGTACTGTTCTACAAGGAAGTTGTTTCCTTCTGGTTCTCTAGTGCATTAATGTTATGCAGTCCGTCCCTAAGAACTCACTGCCTTTGCTTTTCAAATTTTTAATTTACATTTGGGTTTCGACTCTCCACATATGACTAATTAAGGACATTGTGGTCTTTTAATTTTAAATTATAACCGCTCCGTAGTCGCACACGTGCATTGTAGTCATATAACGGGAAACATACTCTTCTAGTCATACTTTGAGAAAGTACGTATGTTTTAGTCATACTGTCGTATTTTTCCCTAAAAACATCCTAAAAGTTAAAGTTAATACGTAATATTAGTCAAAGCAATAGTTAAAATTGATATTTGTCCATTTAAGAGTCAAAATGATAATTTATACTCCCTCCGTCCCGGAGACAAGTTCCACTTTCCTTATTTGGATGTCTCAAAACAAACTTCCTATTTCCCTAAATGGAAAGTTATCTTACATCCAAACAGTGCCAAACAATGTCGAAACAGTGCCAAACAGTGTTGAAACAGTGCCAAACAGTAAAATTTACCCTTCAGAAACTTTATTTCCTTAAAATGTGTGAAAATCAACCCGGGAACTTGTTCCCGGGACGAAGGGAGTATTAGTAAAGTTATTTTCACTGAAGAATGGGTATACCTTGTACTCCCTCCATCCCATTGGACTTTGCCTACTTTCCTTTTTTACTTGTCCCAAAAAACTTTGTCACTTTCCTATTAAAGCAACTAATTTGTTGTTCTACTCATTTCTCTCTCTCCTCTGCACAAATTTCAACCACACAGTTTTTACTATTCTTATTTCTCACCTACCTTGCACTTGACAAAGTCTACCAGTACGGAGGTAGTATTAAAAAATAAAGTGAGATACTACTAGAATATCTGATTGTTCAATCATTGTTTCGTTTCATTCAAATGTATATGTAAAAATTAGCTTTTTACTGATTGATCAATGATGAAAGGGTCAGTTGAGTACATCAACTTGTATGTGGTAGAGTAAAGAGTACACTATATTGCATCTGATATTTTTAAATACACAAACTCGTTTTTTTGTGTTAATTGAGTATATCTGGTAGATTAACACGTTAATTCGTCTATGTGGGCTAACGAAATGCAAATAGGTTGACTCCTTGAAGGTCAACGCTAGCCGTCGGCCCCTTGATTGACTTTCCCTTGGTTAACGCCAGCCCCCCGCGGATCAGATCGGCCTCCCAAGGTCAACTTTCTCTTTTTGGTTGACTTCCTGAAGATCGTTGTCATAAAACCTGTATGTACTTACGAACGTCAAATGCAACATAATTTAATCTTTATTTCAACTCATACAAATTGACGTACTCAATTGACTTTTAGCTCATTGATCAATCAGAGTGACGTAGAGAGTTAAGCTAAGAATTTAAGAATATGAAGTACAAATAATTGTGAGAGCATAATTGATTGTTCTAGTGACTAGAACTTGCATCTTTTGAAGGGTCACAATTAGCGGATGAGACAAAACCAATGGAATCACAATTCGTATTGAATTGGAAATTTTACTCACAATTCGTATAGGATACCGTTTTCTTATCGGCTACATAACCCCAAAACCTATTCAAACAACGCACAAAATTTCTATTCGACTCCGGAGAGTTTAGCAGAGAGCAGAAGAATCATGGCGACGACTGCGAGCGTGTGGAGTAAGCCTGGAGCCTGGGCCTTAGATTCCGAGGAGAACGAATCGGAGCTTCAGCAGTTAGTTAATGGAGACAAACAATCGAAAGGCGGCGTTGGCGGCGGCGGAGAGACCCTTTCCGATTTCCCTTCTTTGGCAGTTGCCGCATCCACCAAGCCTAAGAAGAAGAAAGCTCAACCCTTATCTTTGCAGGAGTTTTCCAATTACGCATCCGCTAGGCAGGCTCCGTCGCTGGATACGGTTTCCCTCCCAACAGGCCCCCGCGAGCGGACTGCTGAAGAACTTGACCGCTCCAGGCTTGGTGGCGGGTTCAGATCTTACGGTTCTTACAACGACAGGCCTGCTCGTGACGATTCTCGCCGACAAGCTCCTCGCGAGTTCACGCCTTCTCGTGCTGACGAGACTGATGATTGGGGAGCGTCGAAGAAATTTTCTCAGGGAAACGGGTTTGAGAAGAGGGAGAGGGGAGGGTTCTTCTCTGATTCGCAATCTCGCGCTGACGAGACTGATGATTGGGGAGCATCGAAGAAATTTTCACATGGAAACGGTTTTGAGAGAAGGGAAAGAGGGGATAGGGTAGGGTTTTTCTCAGATTCGCTATCTCGCGCTGACGGGTCTGATAATTGGGGGGCGAATAAAGCGTTTATTCCTTCCGAGGGTGGTCGGAGGGGGGTTGAGAGGAGAGGAGGGTTTGAGTCAAACGGGGGTGCTTCTGATTCAGATAACTGGGCAAGGAAGAAGGAAGATGATCATCCGCGGAAGTTCAGCTCAGATTCTGAGAGTTGGGGGAGAAACAGAGATGAAGGAAGTGGCAACAGTGGCAGACCAAGGTTGAATTTGAAGCCTAGGACAATTCCTTTAGGTGAAGGGCATCAAAACGGAGATGGAAGTGCAGGGAAACCGAAAGGGTCGAATCCATTCGGGGAAGCTAGGCCAAGAGAAGAAGTTCTGAAGGAGAAGGGGCAAGACTGGAAGGAGATCGATCAGAAGCTTGAGTCCCTAAAGATGAAGGGTGTTGGGAAGAACAGCTTCGGGAGCAGTAATGGGAGATCTTCACCTGAGGACAGCACAGAAAAGAGTTGGAGGAAGTTAGAAGGGAATGACTCCAGGTTGGTGAAATAGGCGTTCCTTGTTTATTCCACTACCATTGAAAATCCGTTTTTTCTGAATGTGTCATCGTGACCTCCCACTAGCTATTAGGTTTGGTTCTATTTGTAAATCCATAGACATACACTAGCAGTAGTTGATGCTTATGAGTGATCATCACGTGGGACAATGTAGCTTGATTTTTACTTACAACAAGTATTTGTGGGCGTAGTGGACATTCAGTTGTTCAAGATTGTTATTTTAAAGTGGGTTTTTTCCTGATAATAATCTGTAATTACTTGCCATATAAATGCTGCTGCCATAGATTGCCTAATGCCTAGAATGGTAATGGTCCATATTGGAACACCAAAAACATGTTTGGGAATTCTATTTTTGGTCATTTTACTGTGATGGTAATGTCAGCTTTTTGTTTCGTAACCTCCAAGATTTATCTACATCATCTGGTAAAGATTTCTTAATCATGGCTTCAAAAAGTTTACCCGTATATCATACTCCTTATAAATTTATTTTGGGGTAAATTTTGGACTTCTTTGAGCTATCCAAATTTGTTAAATGGAAAATTTGAGAATCGAAAGTGATAGTGCATCTTATTAACAAATGAATATATTAGGTATTCTTTTTCTAGTTATAACATTGATGAACAAATTTCACTTATATACATGGCATTATCAATTATACTCTAATACTAGATTGTTTGGTTTGAATGAACTTTTTAAAAGGTATACACCCGGCACAAAGATTGGTCTTTTCAAGCTATTTGGAAAAGTACACTATATGAATTATGAAATATATTTCTAAACAAAACTGCTTCGTTTTGTTGTACCCAAAAAGTGGCTTTGAGTCACAATATATTCTCACCGCATTGTTGTTTGAACTTCGGGGGGGAATGCTTCCTGCTTACACACTTGTTTTTTATCTTACAACTTTCTTTACATCTATTTTCCTTATCCTAAGAGCTTTATCTAATTGCAGACCAGAGGAAACCGAGCAATCTATGGAAGAGTACAGAGATGGAGATTGCAATGATGCGGAACCTCAGCAAGATAAAAACTAATGCTACACGTCTGCAGAAAGAGTTTTGACCTATTGGGCTATGAAACATTACACTAGTTTCTTAGTACCTCTTTTTTATTATTATTTCTGGTAATAATGTGTAATTTCTTTCATTATAAATGTGAAAACATTTATCTGATGAGTGCAGTTTTGTTCTGCTGAGTGTAGTTGATTGATTTACATTGTATTATTAGCAAGAACTGGAATAAAAGTCGTTTGTCTTCTTACAGTGTATATCAGCTTTGTTGTTTATGCTTAGAATTGTTTGTTTAAGCTGAAGTGAAACAAATCCATGAGTATTTCAGTATTTGGCTGGTGCAAGTCCTAGTTCATCCACTGAAAAGAATTGGGTGCTTCTCAAGTCCTAGCTTGTTCCATAACTTCCATTGCCAATTTCATAACTTTTTAAAATTAGGGCGGTTCTACCCAAGATGGAGCGTGGAAGGCATTATAATTTCCGTTATGATTCTCGCTTTACGAGGAATTGTAATTAGACTGGATCCTCCCCTAGTCATTATAAACCAGCTCAAAGAAGGGAACGGAAACCTCCATTCGTTTTACTTATGAGTCGTTTTCTTCCTCTGGCTTTTATTTATTGCCAATTAGGAAGGGAAAGTTCCTTCTGATTACTGTACAGATTTAGAAGGGAGCTGGTGAAGTGCATTAAGTTCAACCATGCCCTCGTGGCAAACTTCATAGTATGAAATAAAGCTGGAACTTGATGATTTAATGGGGAGGAGGTTTTACAACGGCTGTGGCCTGTGTGAATGAGTATTTTCCGTACCATGTCAGCAGTAGGCTCATAAATAAATGCGCCATTGGAGACAGTTGATTGTTGTAATGCCACACCCCACCTATTCCTAATAAATTCTTCAACCATTCTTCCTCTTATTATGTTCACATTCAAGATTTGAACTTTACAGCTTCTGCTACTCTTCCCAGCTTTATTTAACCCTGCCCATAACTCTCCATCTGGTTCTGCACCATTCTTACTCCTCGTCATGGATTGGCATTTCAAGCTTTCCTTTGCAGCATTCCTGGTCTTAGCTCCCACCATTTGTACACTCACACATGGGCTAACCATCATCTCTGGAACGGTCTTCTGCGACCAATGTAAAGATGGCCAGATTTCTCTCTTCGATTATCCCGTTTCCGGTAATAGTTAAAGAATGCGTCTTTGTTTTGTTTTCTTAAGAAAATTGAGTGGTTCTTGATAATGACTTAGAACATTTGTGGTGCAGGGATAAAAGTTGCAATGGCGTGTCCTGATGGGAACGGGCAATTGACAACGAGGGGAGAGGAAACCACGAATTGGTTAGGCACTTTCAACATGAGGTTTGATGAAACTTCAGATTTAAGCAATTGTTTTGCCCAGGTCTCGGGAAGCGGTCAAGCATCAGGAGGAGCCTGTGGGGCAGTGAGCGGTCCTGCTAGACCTCTCAAACTAATGTATAACATGTTTGGTATGGCAATGTATGCTGTAGACACTCTGATTTCCCAGCCTGTACAGCCAATGTCCTTTTGCCCATCTTCTTCCGTGCCTGTACCCGGGCTCGTACCTGTTACTCCACCACCCAAGCTGCCTTCTCCACCAGCATTCGTGCCTGTTACTCCACCACCCACGATGCCTTCTCCACCAGCATTCGTACCTGTCACTCCACCACCCAAGGTGCCTTCTCCACCAGCATTCGTACCTGTTACTCCACCACACAAGGTGCCTTCTCCACCAGCATTGCCCATCTTACCTCCAATGCCTCCATTTCCATTTCTTGAGGCTTCCGCCTGTCCATACGGGTAAGGTTGATCATGAGTTATTACAATTACAGGTTGAACTAGACAACTAGTTCTTTCTAGGTTATCTTTGCTTTGTCCAGAGAACTGGCCGAAAAGGTATCTAGGAATTCATCAAAGTGCATTGGAAAAAAACTGAAATTAACAGTATTGTCAATTCGATGAGTAGCCTAAAATCATATATGTTGACATATACTCCCATGAATTTGGATTAACTATGATACTATATTTAGACTTGAGGTTGCATCATAAAATAGTGACATATATGATACTCTGATTTGTCAAAGTGCATTGTAAATAAACTGAAATTAAAAGTATTGTCAAATTGATACGAGTAGACCAAAATCATATATGTTGACATATACTCCCATGGCTCAACGCAAGATCATGAATTTGGATTAATTATGATACTAATCATACTATATTTAGACTTGAGGTTGCATCATAAAAAATTGACATATATGATACTCATAGATTTGTCATTTCGTATTAAGCCAAATCGAAAGAAATGCATTAACAACTACCTAAATCCTAATCTTGATTCTTGATGTGGGCTGGTGGGGATGTGTATGTGCAGAAAATGGATGATGCCTGAATACAGATGCTACTGGAAGGTTGTAAGTCCAGATACAAAAGTGGGAGTCGTTTTCGGGCTGCTAGCGGCAAGAAAATATGGAATGGAGATGACGCTGTGGGAAGGGTTGAACGGGAGAGGGGAGGCCTACAAGACATTGCTGAGGGAAGGCACAACTGCACTCCTCAACTCCTACAATTCGGTGCAGTACCCTTACAACCCGCTGGGAGTTGTGGAACGCATGAATTGGGCGTTGATGGCGGGGTCCACTCGCCAAGTTCTCCACACAGCTCTCAGTTTCATGAAGGCTAACTATGGATTTGGCCACCCTGCATCTACCTGCAGATTCACTTCTTGCACCCCCAATTGATCATGATAATTGTTTGTTCTATTGTGATATTATTATTATTATCACTCATTCACTCATATATACCATTTCTCAGCTCCTTCATATTGCTACTACTACTATATGGTTGATGAATATGAGCTGAAACACGTCATTTATAGTCTATAGAATGTTATGTACTTACGTAAAGGCAGGTCCTAACTCATATTGTTTTTCAGTGTATCCCGGAGTGCTTCGTATTATATTTACTGTATGGGGTTTGTATTTTCCCATACGTGAGAATGTGAGATGCCACAATAAAATATTTTCACTTTTGTTCTTATCCACGGGTTCATTAGAGGTTTTCACTTGAAGTGATTTTTTTTTTAGCTAGTCTGATCTAGTATGGTCTTTTTAATTTTGACCTAATTTTTTCAAATTTGATCTGGTCTCAACCGATCTAGTATAGTATCATGTATGTTTGACTACTATTTGGTCTAGCCTGTTTAAGACAGTTTGATATAATCTGATATGTTTAAGCCTAATAAAAAATAAGTCTAGACTAATTTGGTAAAATAGTCCAAGTGAGGACATCCACATTGTAATATGGTTCATTGCACATTTGCCCTAAACATGATGAGAGACTCAAGGAGTGAGCAATATTACCATCATCGTACCTTTGTGTATACAACCCACGATGGTTCCATTCCTCACCACCAAAGAAACCATTATTCCCATTAACTATATGCACATTCAAGCACATGATCAAGAGTCAATTTATATGGTATATCCATACCGCTTCAAAAAATATATAAGTACTTTAATCCTCTTATCCATTTAACATTGCTTTATTTTATTCACTTATTATGCTGCTTATGAACATACGGAGTATTACGTAAATTTTGTCTCACTTATGTTATTGAAACACAATATTGTGGAAAAATAATCTCAGCCCTATTTGAAAATGTGTTATAGTTTAATATTATGTGGAAAATTTAGTATTCCAATGATAGTATTATAAAAGTTTAAGTAAATATAAGCACTTTTTTTTATTAAAAGGAGATTATTTCCTAGACCACCGAATATGTGCGGACAATAGTGATGTTAACCATTTATCAATGCACAAAAACCATCAAAAGCCATAGGGTGGAGAGAATATTGGGACTTTATAACTACCTCTAACTCTTGCTTGATATAAAGAAAGAGACTCTCATAGGCTAGAGAGAATGATAAACAAATAAATACGATAGTATACATTAAGAAAAAGAGAGAAATAGATGGCTATGGAAAAAATAATTTTGTGTTTAATTGTATTGGCGTTGACCGCATTATCAGGAGGGCATGCTGACCAAGGAAAAGAGTCATGGGCCAAAAAACTTAGAAAAGGGCACCAAGCAGTGACCACTCTGCAATTTTATTTCCACGACAAACTGAGTGGATCAAGCCCAAGTGCGGTCCGCATTGTTGAGCCAACAAGGGCCAGCAAATCTCCGACCCGCTTCGGAGTGGTGATGATGGCCGATGACCCATTAACAATTGGGCCTGATCCAAAATCGACAGAAGTGGGACGAGCCCGTGGGCTGTATGGATCAGCTGGGCAGAAGGATCTTGGGCTTATCATGGCCATGAGTTACAGCTTTACGCATGGCGAATACAACGGAAGCTCTTTTAGCCTTTTGAGCATTAACCATGCTATGGACCCGGTTCGCGAATTGGCCGTGGTCGGTGGGACCGGCCAATTCCGGCTGGCCCGTGGGTACGCGCTAGCCCACACACATTCCTTGGATGTTCCCACCGGAGATGCCATTATTGGTTACAATGTCACCCTTATTACAAACAACTAAATATTCTTCTCTTAATTCATGCTAGATCAATCAATTATTGTAAATTAGGTCTAATAATTTTTTTTATACATCGGAAAGGAATAAGGTCTAATAATGCTTAGCTTATTACCACGTAGATAATTAGTACTGGTTTTATAATTATTTGTTTTGTAGGCTTTCTATTTGTCATTATTGTATTCTTACTTTTTTAGCAATGGAACGGCAATTTTGATAAATATGTCATAACGCAAACTCAATGCATTTCGGCATTTGTAATTCCAGTTTTCTCTTTATAATTCGATCTCCTAAAAGTGCTTCTCTTTATCGGCATTTCTTTATAAGTGCCTTCTCCATAAAGATCAATAACAATATTACGGAGTATAATATAAATAAATGATTAAATAATCATTTAATTCAACTAAATACATGAGAGATTGATAGATATAATACTCTCTTTTTATGGATACTATAGCACACTAAATGATTCATCCTCATTTACTTTCCTGGTTTACAAAAAAAGGCACTTCAAACTTAAATGTGTATTTAGTTAATAATAACCCAATATAAACTAGACTGATTAGATAAGAATTTTTCAAACCAATGTAAAAGAGGCTGATTTCAATGCATAGGAACCGTAATGAGAACCAAATGCATTTAGTTCAGTTTTAAACTTTTTTTTTAAATCTTAACTCCAAATAATCATTTGTATAGAGTTAAGCTCATTATGTTACTAGATTTCCAATAACAAAAAAAACTTCGTACACATATAAAGGAATGCCATGATATTATCATAGACAAAAAATTAAATTGAAGGATTAATTATATGTCACTAATGTTTCAAGGGAGTTCAGTATG
Source organism: Cuscuta epithymum (assembly GCA_945859915.1). Classification (NCBI taxonomy): domain Eukaryota; kingdom Viridiplantae; phylum Streptophyta; class Magnoliopsida; order Solanales; family Convolvulaceae; genus Cuscuta; species Cuscuta epithymum. The sequence goes on from CAMAPF010000938.1 coordinate 5,411,723, forward strand.
CATATATGTAACGTTTTTAATTACTTTAAGAGAATTACCGAAATAAGACTAAAAATGTTTGGGAATTCCAAAATAGGACGGTCATGTTTTTATTTCCAAAATAGGACTACTTTTGTCATGTTTTGACAGTATCAGGCTTCAAACGTGACAATACTTTTCAAACTTGACAGTACGTAATTACTCATATTTTGGAAATAAAAAACTTGACAGTAATTACACACATATATTGAAATTTTCAAAATGTTTAAATCCTATTTCGGGAATCTTCCCTTAGTTTTAAACACCTTTGAAACAAATCTTCTTCCGTACTAAAATCACGAGTTTTGGTTTTCATTTCTTTGTTTGGTACCGGGAAACCAATTCAATTGACGTATTTGATTTTGGAGTGTATTTTGTATATTCCATTTAGCAAATTTCATAAATACTCCGTATCATAATGTGTCTAAAACTATATACAGCCATAACTTTAAACAGCTCATACGAAATGAGAATTCTTGCATTATTTTAAATATGTTCATCAAAATAAAGTATTCAAAATATCTTATAGACTTATACTCCAAAAACTCTTAAAATATTGAATGTTCTTAGTTGGAGTATCGAGTAAGCTATAGTAAAATCAAATAAAAAAAGAGAGAGAATTATTTAGAATTATTTTTTTAGAGTAAAATCAAATACATCAATTATGTTAGACAGTTGGCATAAAAGAAGAAGAAACTATCAAACTACGAGTTTTTATTTAGAGAAGAAGAGAATTATTAGTTAATGTCCAAAAATAATTATTTTCTTTCGTCAAATAATGTCCACAAATGATTGAAAAAGCGGTTAAATTTATGTTTATTTTGTCCATTTGAAATTAGAGCCAATGTTTTACGCGTACTTAGGATATTTTTACTGGACTATAATTTGTTGATCTGGTCTGATCTGTTTAAGTATAGTCTGGTCTGTTGAACTCTGGTTTGAACTGGTCTGTTTAACTCTGGCCTGGTCTGAACTGGTCTTGTCTGGTAAATGTCTAATCTCTGTGTATTTTATAACTACGGAAGTCAAGTTTGCTTTGGTCTGATGATCTGTTTAAGTTTGGTCTGGTCTAATTTGGTACTTTGGTTTGTTTAAGTCTCGTCTGGGTTTGTCTGTTTAAGTCTTGGCTGGAACTGGAAACAGTCCAAGTAAAAATATCTTTATTTCAGTCTCAATTCAGACCAGATTATATCAGACCAGATCGGATTTTGATAATTATAAAAATAGGGAAGAGGTACAAATATATCCGTATAGTTTGAAAGTGATGGACCCGGGCCGGGCCGGGTCCGGATCGGGCCAAGGCCCGGGCGGGCCGGCGGTTCAGGATTGGTGGACCCGGGACCGGTCCGGGTAGCCACCGGGTCCGGGCCGGGCCTCCGGTATGGGTATTTTTTTTTGCTTTCCTAACCCCCCCCCCCCCCCCTCACCCCCCATCCTCCCAACCCCCCCATACCCATCCTAACCATCAAGCCCAACCAGGGTGGAACCCCAAAAAATGAGGAAAAAAAATCAATTTGGCCCGGACCCGGGCCTGACCCGGCCGGGCCGGTTCGCCAAATGTGAGACCCGAGCCTGGACCCGCCCTCCCCCCTGGGCCTAGGCCCGACCCGGACCCGAGAACCGGGCCGGTCCCGCACAGTAGCGGGCGGGGTGGCCCGACCCGAGTCCACCACTGGTTTGAATAAAGGAACAAATATATCTTTGTTCTATTTTTGGGAACGTATAAACTCCTGAAGTTTATGTGAAAATGTATATGTACCCCTATTCTATAACTAAATTTCAAAAAACACCACAAGTGAAATATAAATCTAAAATTGAAAAAACGTGTACTTCTATCAAATTCTCCTTTTTATGATTTTTATATCACAATTAAAGATTGTTAGTATAAAATATTATTTCAACATTTTACTGTATATTAGATTCTTTTAGAAAAGTGTTAACATATGTGTTGCAATGTACAAAAATCATTAATTTTTTGTATTCTTTCACTATAAATTACTCCGTATATATTTTGTATGATGATAAATAAATCAAGATTAAAAAATAGTGAATTTAATTTTATTGAGGTTAAACAAAATCAAATAATGTTATTTCAAAAACTGTAACAATGCGTTCGAAATTTTGCAACAAGACTAAATTTAATATTTATGAATTTGTAGAGCTTCATTTACAACAGAAAAATTATAATTTTGCAATTTAAAATTAAAGACTTTATATTTTAATATAAAAGTAAATCTTTATTTTTAACTCCTTCAATTTTTTAATTTCAATAACGAATTAATAATTTATGTTTGGTGTTTTTTTAAATTGATTTCATTTATTTAAAATCAATAACATGAGAGATATTTGTGCACCTTTTAAAAGTTAAGAGGTATATATGCAATTCCACATTAACTTGAAGGGTGTGTTTATTCCAGAAAAACTGAACAGATATATATATATATATATATATATATATATATATATATATATATAGAGAGAGAGAGAGAGAGAGAGAGAGAGAGATTTGGGATCTCATACAAACTCATCTTAATCTACAAAATGCAAATTAATCCTAGCCATTGAAATGAATTAGATCTACGTGTATTTAATAGAAGATGAGAAAACTTCTCCCCACTAGCCGCATACCAATTGCTAAAAAATAGGAAAACTTTCCTTTGATGTTGTACTAACCAACTAACGATTAATAATTATTAGCCCAAACAATCGGTGCCTTTGATTGTGTAATATTGGATGGATGAGATGGATTTGTATTTTGTATCGGAAGAACACTTTGTATATGATCTTATCCCTATATATATATATATGTATGTATGTATATATATATATATATATATATACATATATATATATATATATATATATATGATCACATACAGTAATCTTAATGTACAAAGTGCAAATTAATCTAGGCCATCCATATGAATGAAATAAGGGCATAGATGGTTTCCATGTAGAGGTTAGAATCCTACTAAAACTCCTAAAAAAAACTCTCCTACCATACAGCTCATTTATTAGTGTTCAAAACAACTCCTAACAAATCCTACCATTGATTGCATAATATTGGACGGATGAGATGAATTTGCATTTTTTACCGGAAGCACACTTTGTATCTGATCTTGACTATATATATATATATATATATATATATATATATATATATATATATATATATATATATATATATATATATATATATATATATATTGGTTCAAATGAGAACGGGTCTTAACGTGAGAACGTGAGAACACATCTCAGCCATCCATTAACAAGAACCGACCTGCGCTCAATGTAAGTTAAGTCAAGGGTATTTAGGTATTCTATTCCTAAGCACTTATTGTAACCTACTAATGACAATTAATTCATCTGGTCCACTATTGTCACCATTAATTGCATGGTGTTTGAAATAACGTACTCATGGAGTTGACTTTTCCATTTATGAAAAAAAAAAGAAATCAAAACATCATTCCTTTTTTATTCAATTATCTCTCTCCTTGGTTGTTAATCATCATATCATAGTTACATTTTTCAACATATATTTTCGTTTTTATGTTATATATATGAATTGTGAGTTAGATACAAGTTCATGTGCATTACATAAATGAGTTATGTGTCATATACCGGGTCATGTGCATTACATATTCGGGATTGTGCGTTAGATACCGGTTCTTGTGCATGATATACTTATTGTGATTCTCTTTCTATATTTTGTGCTAGATACGAATAATCTAACGTATATACATATTTGTGCTTTCAATACTAGTTCATGTGTACTATGTGAATCATTGTGAGTTAGATATTAGTTCTTAAATATTGTGCATTAGATAATAATTTTTGTGATTAAGATACTTATTATGGTGCTTTGAATAAAAACTATGTGTGTGGTACCACTTCTCATGTGCATCAAATATTGATGGTTGTGTTAAATATGTGTTCTTGTGTGTGCGGTAGTTGAAAGGGTTGTTGTGATTTATTGTACACATATTGTACTATTTTTTAAAACAAAAAATTATGCATGCAATATTGGTGTCATATGAAAGGTAATAAAAAAATATGTAATTTGATATAATTTTTTATAAAATTGGATTGTAATTTAAAAAGTTAAATCAATTTTAAATTAAAAATATTTTATATGATTTGTTTCTTTATTTTAACCTACCTTTTGGATAGTGGCACTTCAACTCTTACATTAAATGACAACAAAACTTGGAAGATGTTGCCCATTAAAGGAATTTGCTTTGTTAATTACCATTTAACCCTTTCTTATTTGCACACACCTATCTCTGATTCTAAGAGGTAGTTTACAATGTGCGAAAGTGCATGGTTTTGTTATGCACCAATTACGTAATAGCCGGTCATTTTATAAGATGATTGGTTAGGACTTGTTCTCATTTCTCACAATAAGAGGTGTTCTCATTAGAACCACTCTATGTGTGTGTGTGTGTGTGTGTCAGGCCGGCTTGACGGGGTGCTCCGTCCAGCCGATGGCATTTCAGGCACTTTCCGGTGGAATTTTTGATGAAATTTTTTGAGATGTTCTTCATGAAGTCTAGTTTATGCATACCACATTTCAGCTAAAAATTCGGAGAGATAATGGGTTACAGTTTAAGCTCTAAAACGAATGGTTCGATTCTCACTTCCAGTTAGCAGTAGTATGTGAAGAAATAATATACTCCGTATGAGATTGAAAGTTCAAAAAAAAACTTGGAGCAGATTACATATATATCTAGCCTAAATCAGCTAATAGATCAAAGGTATCAATTGAAGGGGGGAATGTATAGAAGCATTGGAAGGCCTATACCGTCGCACAGATAGAGTATGGAATTAAAAGAGAGAAGCTTCAGCAATGGACATTTCCTGTACAAAGTAACCCTACTGGCACCTTGTTGACAGCCGACAGCGCTCGCTGGCGGCGCTTCCGGCCATAGCCGCCGGCTTCAGGCTCCGAAGTCCACAGATGCGATTGTGCATCTCACATGTTGCCCTTTTGCAATGCCCTATCTCCCATCACAATATCGCATTTTCGCAAACAAGCCCAACGCTAGAGCCAACCGTAAGAATCTCCAACGCCCTTGCTTAGTCCAGAAGCTCATCGATCTCTGTTCACACGGCCACATCAAACAAGCGGTTGATTCTCTGTACTTGTTAGCTCGTAAAGGCCTGCGTTTAGACTCCAAAACTATAGGTTTTCTCTTACAACAATGTGCTGACTCGAAATATATTAAACAGGGGAAAGGGATCCATCTTCATCTCAAACTCACAGGTCTAAAGCACCCAAACACATTCATAGCCAACCATTTGATCAATATGTATAGCAAATGTGGTGATCATGCTGAAGCACGGAAGGTGTTTGATAAACTGACCACAAAAAATATCTATTCTTGGAACACAATGCTCTCTGGGTATGCTAAGCTAGGGATGGTAAAGCCTGCCCTAAAGCTGTTTGAGAAAATGCCTGAAAGGGACATGGTTTCGTGGAACATCATGGTCATTTCTTTTGCACAAATTGGATACTTGGACAAAGCTATCCAATTCTATAGAGAGTCAAGAATTTCAAATTTCATGTTGGACGAGTACAGCTTTGCTGGGGTTGTTAGTTTTTGTGTCAAGGCAAAGCAGTTGCATTTGACAAGGCAAGTTCATTGCCAGGTGTTGGTTTCTGGATTTTTATCAAATTTGGTCCTTCCCACTTCGCTTCTTGGTGCATATGCTTCATGTGGGGAGATGGGAGAAGGTAGGAGGCTGTTTGATACAATGAAAACCAGAGATGTTCTCACTTGGACCACTTTAGTTTCAGGATATGCAAAATGGGGTGAAATGAAATCAGCTAGAGAAGTGTTCAACATGTTGCCTGTGAAGAGCCCTGTGTCTTGGACTGCTTTAATTTCTGGTTACGCCCGAAATGGTTTCTGTGTTGAGGCCATTGTCATCTTTGGAGAGATGATGAAGAGTCAAATCAAACCAAACTGGTTTAACTTTCGTAGTTGCTTATCCGCTTGTGCCAGTATACCATCACTTGTTATTGGTAAACAAATTCATTCCCTATTGATAGTAACTGGGATGAAACCTAATACAATTCTATTAAGGTCTCTCATCGACATGTATACGAAATGCGAAAGTTTGGAAGATGGGGAGAGGGTGTTTAATGTTCTGGGTGTCAATCAAAATGCAGTATTTGGAACACAATGATATGTGCACTCTCACAGCATGATTATGGTCAGAAAGCATTGTGACTAGTTGTTTGAATCTTGTGTAAAATGAGATAGGATTACCATTCTCATAAACCTCACCCGGGGCTTGCCTATTTTTTATAAGCCATTTATGCACATGATATTGCTCTACACCAATAGGATCGGATATTAAGAATAATGTTGGGACTAATTCAATCCCAAAAGAGCTTTCAAAAGATGAGGATTGTTGGTGAAGAGTTATTAAAGGACTATTCGTTCTTTTGATCTTCTGGGCAGAACCAGACATTTTGATCTCCTGATACGTCATATTAGAAAGATGCATTACTGACATAGTGATGATTGTTTGGAATGCCTACTTGGTGTGCGTAGGATTGGCAATAGTGTAGAGTTTTCTGTAGAAAAGCAGTTTCCATGCCCGATCTACTTGTATGTTATTGTCGAGTATATACGCTTCTCTTCTCTTGGAAGTTGGAGTATATAGAGAAAAGGACACTGTGCTTATGAAAGAGTTCTTACAAAAGAAACATTTGGGCCTTTTGGTGGTTTACTGCTTGGTTAGCCGATTCACTGTAAATTGTGTCTATTTATGGAGTGAACTCATAAGCCATAACTTTTTAGTGCAAACTTTATGGGTGAACACAGTTTTGGAATCTCTTAGCTACTCAGAATGAATGATCATCATTTATCATAAATGCTGACACCTTCCTTTCTCTCTGTTCTTCCATTAATTTTTCCGTTTAAAATGTACTCTTGACAGTTGACACAATGCCTATATCAAAAGATGACATCTTTTTTCTGGTAAGATGTAAATTGAGTAGTGGTCACAGGCAAGTAAAGAGAGAGTGGATTCAACACCAAATCTTTGCCTGAAATTGAACCTGCAACATCTCCATTGTGGCACATCATCTCACCAGCTGAGCTACGTTTACCAAAGTAATACATTTGTTGAATCGGTTTTATTCTTTGAAATATAATTGTACTCCATTTGTCTAAAACAATTGTCAATTTTCCTTTTTTCACTATCCCAATAAACTTTGTTAACTATATTTAAAGTAATAAATCCCAATCACACGATTTGTACTTTATTATTTAACATTCATGTCAATTTTGGTCAAATTTAAGCAGACAGAGGGAGCATTTTATAGTATTCATCCAATTTCAATTATTCATCTTGAATACGAGCTTCGAAGTTTCGGATAAATTATATAGACCAGATATTTAGAGCTCTTTGGTAACTTATTTTTTCGATTGATCAACCTTTTGAACCAATTTTTTTTACTAAACATTAAATAATGATTTCGTGTGTTCAATCATATAATAATCGAAACAAGTAAGATTAAAGGTACTTTTCTTGATGGATTTGCTGAGAATTATTATTTTAGTTTCGATGGTACAAATTTTTCTTTATTTCACTAATAAAATATATTTTAAATATGATATGTACAATGCACATAATTCAACAAACAAAACTAATTTTAGTGTTACCATGTGCGCCAATAGGTTATACCATTTATTTATGAGTTCATCCACCCATGGTGTTTTGCTAATACATAAAGAAGTTGGAGTGTCACCTTATTTCTATATATGTCCCTTTAGTTAATTCAAATGGTTCAATATGTCCGACCGAGGTGAGTCATGTACCACATGGGCTTGTAAGTTTATGCAATACTCTTAGAGCATCTTCACTGTTCATGGTTGATTGGTGTGAATGCGTCAAATAAATGAAAAGAGTGTATTAAATTTGTGGGCCAACGGTAATAAAGTGGAAGGGAGAATGGGTAAAAACTAAATGCAATTATATTGAAATAAACATGGAAGTTGAGGGCGTTTCCAATGCTTGGGTGGATTGGAGTTCCAAATCAGCAAGTGCGCTTTTTATAATCAAATCCACTCTCCAATGGGGACACAAATGGACTTCCAACTAGGGGTGAGTTCGGTTCTTGCGGTTCGGTTTTGACCTAAAACCAAATATAGAATTAAAGTAAAAAAGTTCGGTTCGGTTTCGGTTGGGTTTTACACTCCAAAACTTGGAACCACGGTTTAATTGGTTCGGTTTGTTTCGATTCGGCTTCGTTTTTTTCGGTTTTTTACCAAAAAATTATCATTTGATTTAAAATTGATATAATACTTTGAGGGATCAAACATATATTACATAAGGAATGCAAGCACACTACAACAAATAAAATAAAAATGAAAATAAATAAATATGTCATGAATTATATGAGTATGCGAGAGAGATAAAAGTATATATTATTAATTTACATTGTTTGTGATTAGTTCAAAAAAAGTTCATGAGTATATACGTTATATGTGATATAGTTGAGATAAATATTTATTGTTTCATCAATACGAATTCTTTAAGTTAAATAAAAATAAAAGTACTAATAACAAGTAAAAACATATTATCAGTATAGCTACATTATTACATGCAATGAATGTGTAAATGAATTCATAAACTAAACTAAACATAACAAACATTATTTTTCTAGCACAAGAAAACCAAAAACCTATTAATGATATTAGGATCTGTTAAGATTAATGCTTAACAATGGACAAATAAATTTTATATTTTAACTAGTTCGGTTTGTTCGGTTCGGTTCGGTTTTGAAGGGTAAAAACCAAAACCGAACCAAACAACTACGGTTCGGTTCGGTTTTTTACATTCGGTTTCGGTTTGTTAGCGGTTCGGTTTTATTTGGCTACGGTTCGGTATGATTTGATTCGATTTTGGGTTTTCGATTTTTCGGACCCAACCCTACTTCCAACACAAGGTCTAGAAGCAGACCCGCACTTACACCTTCTGACATGCCACCTAAGCAAGAGAAGTCCTTTTGTGTACCATATGTAGGGCTGGGAAAAAACTCCCGACTCCCGACTCCCGATCCGGATCCCGACAATCCCGATCCCGATAATCCCGATCCCGACTAAGTCGGGACGGGACCGGGATTTTTTTTTAAAAAAGTCGGGATCGGGAAAATCCTGACATCCCGACATTATATATATATATATATATAGAGAGAGAGAGAGAGAGAGAGAGTAATCTTCCGGTCAGGTATACCTGACCGGAGCCGCCGTCCGGCCTCCTCCTTTTGGGGGCCTTCCCGGTGGTATTTTTTGCTCAAATTTTTTGTGTATGGTCCTCATCAAGTCTAGTTAATCCATACCAAATTTCATCAAAAAATTCAATCGGGAAGGTCGTCAAATGATTTTTGCAAGTTAACTGGTCCGGAATATGTATTTTCCGGACCAGTTAACTTGCAAAAATCATTTGACGATCTTCCCGATTGAATTTTTTGATGAAGTTTGGTATGGATGAACTAGAATTGATGAGGAACATACACAAAAAAATTTGAGCAAAAAATGCCACCGGGAAGGCCCCCAAAAGGAGGAGACCGGACGGCGGTTCCTGTCAGGTATACCTGACAGGAACATTTGTGTGTGTGTGTGTGTGTGTGTGTATATATATATATATATATATATATATATATATATATATATATATATGGATAAGAGATCACATACTAACCATGCCTAAAATACTAACTTACTAACTCAATAATATGCAACACATTGAACTTCAATATGCAGTACAAAATATGTAAAGATGCACACTGTGAATTTCAATATGCAATAAAAACAATATGCAAAACTTTGAACTTTAATATGCAGTACAAATAATATGCAACACTTTGAACTTCAATATGCAGTACAAATAATGTAAAGATGCACCGTTTTTGATAGTTTGTAGGTTAGCATGGGAGGAATGGTTAGTATGTGATCTCACCCCTATATGTATGTATGTATGTACTAGTTTTTACTCGCGCGATGCGCGATAAATTAAGTGCCCAATGTGCCAAATGGATATGTCCATTTAATTTAGGACAAGGATTACAAGTATCTATCAAGAGTTTAAAGTGGTTGAAGAGATAAGTATAAAGAACACGATAATAACATGTGTGTATATAAAGAGGAGGTAGGTTCTAATATAGAGATGTTTTCCATAAAAATGGATGGAATAGATAAATATATCGGGTTAGGAAAATATTTAAGAGTAAATGTGCGAATACTATATGTAAAGGTGCACATTCACCTCTTTAAAAAGTTACAAAATGATATTGACACTTCTTATTTCATTCTGAAGCGTGATGCACTTTTGTGTTAGGTAAATGCACCTTTTCTCCACTGTAATGCACATTTACGACTTTACTTGTAAAAAAAGTTCAGAATATTTTCATAACTACAATGATAAATCAGCCCATATTGATGTGCAACTGCATAATAAGACACAAAAGTATAGAAACATTTGGAGGGGAGTCCCACGGGGCGAGGGCTCTAGGCCAAACAAAATGGAAAAACATTAGGCCTATGTTTAGTTTTTTATAACAACTGTGAGTGAGTAGGATGATTTTTTGGCACTAAACTAATAATTTTATGGGTGGATTTTTTTGAGGTGCATCTCGATGGATTTTTTACTGGAAATTTATGAGTATGTTCTCTATAAAGTTTAGATAATGTCCATAAAATTTCAATTTAAAATACAATCTAGAAGTCAGTTAAATATATTATTGAAAAACACTACGTTTTTATTCACCTTTCAATAACTGATTTAACCGACTTTCTGATTCAATTTTAAATCGAATTTTGTGAACATAGTCTAAACTTGATCAAAACGTGCTCACAAATTATCATTAAAAAGACAAAAGGTCAAATAAGTTCTTCTACTATTTTCAATCCGTCACTTAAGCTATTATACTAAAAAAGGTATCATATAAGTATGTCAACTCTTAAAATACAATCAACCAACTGATTTGACCTGCTATAGCAGGTTATTTTTGAAATTAAGTTAATTAGGAATATTGATAAATCTTACAAAAATTCATATAAATTTGAATAAATAATCTAATACTACAAAAATAGTATAAATGTAAAAATAGATTAAATGTTTAAAAAAATTAAAACAAAATAAAAAATAAAAAATAAAAAATATAAAAAATAAAAATTAAAGTTTAGAAACCTTTTCAATAGATGTAAAATATACAAATTTTTTCTAAAATAAAAAAAAAATGAATTTGTTATTCTAAAAAATTTCACAATTTTTGTGTATATTTCTTCAAATTTAACAATTTTTTAGAATTTTTAAATATAAAAAACATGCTATTACAGGTCAAAAATTGATGAAATTGTAAATTTGATCAATTTTGTATAGTAGACGTACATATATGATATTTTTTGTACATAAGTTCAAGTGACGGATTGGGAACAATAGAAGAGATTATTTGATCTTTTCCCATAAAAAAATCCACTTGATCAAAGATTATTTGAATAGTTTATTAATTCAGTTCATTTTAAAGAGAAGGTTCATAATAATAGATTTAAAATTCTTTGATAGAACTATTTAACAACAAAATAGAAATATCTACACTCAATTAAGTAGTAGATAGAATATTCTAGCATAATATTTAGTTAAGATTATTCAATCATACTCAATTGTCAAATTTTTGTGATAACATCTTAATACTACGAGGATTATGTATACTTAATAAACAATAATGATTTTAGGACATACTCCGTACCATTTTACTAATGGCGATTTTAATTCAAATGAATTGGGATACTTTTTTTGAAGAGAGATTCAATGGCATTGGAATACTAAAGGTCCAAAAGCACATCATTTCCAAATTCCAATTACGATATATATTAAACTTCCGTTAATGATAAGCGTTACATGTTAACGGAGGTAAGCAAATGATAATGGATGGTACAATGAGTATAACAAATTGTACAACTAAATGTAGCTTTAGTTTTACACCAACATTTTTTTCATACCTTAAATGCCCTAACCACCATTGGTGTGTATAAGATTTTATAAGATGTATATACACACACACAAACACACACATGTATATATAATTATATATGAATATATAAAAAATGAATATACATTTATAAAAAACATGAATATGTATCTAAATATTTGCATATCCTTTTTAATTACTTATTCCTTACATAGATTAATCTTTTACTACGAGTATTTGGGATCTTAACTAAATTTGTCCGAAAATGAATATCTGGGATCCTAACTAAATAGAGATTATTCTTGATCCCGACAATCTAAATCACAACAATATTACAAATTTTGCGGTTCTGATGAACTCTTTAAAAATTATGATCAAGACTAAGATTTCTTTCTTTAGTAAATAATCTATTTATACATTATATTAATTGGTCACAAAGTTTCTCAATGAGTCTACTTAGTTTTGAATTTTAAATAATATACATTACACATCCTTCTTTTAGTGATTTTTATAAACTGTTTGAAGTAAGTTTTACTAAGCCTTGATAGCTTATTCAAAAATTATACTATTAGTTAATTGAAGTAACAAATAAAAATTATTCTAAAAGTATGTACTAGTGTGTATTTGAGAGGATAATTATTACAATAAACTTTATATGTAGATGACGATAAATATGGGATAACAATGAACAAAGAATAATTTTGAAACCGCTGAATATCAAAGTTAGTGTTTAACTAAAGAAATTACATAATTTTATGTTTGATACTTCATTGTCGGGATTTAGCGGGATTAAGCGGGATTCCCGATCGGGATCTCGACTTAATCGGGATTTTAATGTCGGGATCCCGACTTAATCGGGACGGGATACGGGATCCTCTTGTAGTTTGAATCGGGATCGGGACGGGATCGGGATTTGGGCAATCGGGATCGAATCATCCCGATCCCATCCCTAACCATATGCACGACTTTTCTTTTGTTTTCTTGTATCATTTTTTTTTGTTTTTCCCCTTATGCATTGGAGTGCCCTTCAAATAGACCACGCCTTTTTACTGAAATTTGGTGTAGACCTCCATTTAGTTGCCACATCAACAGTAATGCATCAAGAGCATTGGAGATGCTCTCAAAGTGGAGGTGAGATTGTTGTTTTCTGTAGACCTCCTATTAGACTGTGTGTTGCCAACTAAATAGACTCGGTTGATTTTGTTTTGCATTAAAGAGTACATCTTCTCATAAATTATAAGTATGTTTTTTCATGTGAATACCGGTTAGTCGGTTACACTTTTTCTGCAATACGCCACGCCTAATGAAGACGCCCTTAGAATCGATTGTGTAAATTTACCCTCATTGCCATCAATTAAGGAGTTTAAATTTGTAAATATTGCAATTAAAATTATTGATTGGGTTGATTATGCTCACCTGTCTATGAAAGAAATTGGATGTGCATTTCTTAAATGAAGCATCATATTAGGCAGTATAAATGAGAGTACTTTTAAATGAATCTATATGTGATTTGATTGATTTAACTAATAATGATCCAATAAAATTGGGTACATGCTTACGAAAAGTTCGTGTGTGCATTACGTTAAGAATGCAAATATTAAATGGCCAACGACATGTTGCTTGCCTGTGCAAGCACCAAAGGGAGAAGAGACCCCTGCAGGAGGGGAATACCAGGATCTTCTCGTTTTTTCCATTTTCTGTTAAATTTTTATTATGTTTTTTACGTTTGTGTTCTAATTGTTTGATTGTGTGTGAGAATGGGGGCTGAGTGGTCCAAACAGGTTAACCGACAAAAGGCAATCCATGTAGAAAAGAAATCATTGTCAGAGCTCAAACAGAGATGGGATTGCACTGAATTCCCGGGTTCAGATTACCATCCCGCTAACCGGAAAAACTGGATGGGAATCCTAGGCCCGGATAAAGTTTCCGTGGATATGATCGTATGGCCAGGAACTCATGATTCTGCTACAGACAAGATCGGCATACCTCTCGTTTCTCGCCCATTCGCACAATGTCAAACCCTGTCAATCTACCAGCAACTCGTAATGGGTACCCGAACTCTCGACATTCGGGTTCAGGAGGGTGGAAAAGTCTGCCACGGGATCCTCACCACATACAGCTTCAACATTGTCATACGCGATGTCAAGAAATTCCTATCTGAGACGCAATCCGAGATCATACTCTTGGATATCCGTACGGAGTTCGGGCACAAAGACCCGCCCGGATTTGACAAGTACTTGGAAAGACAATTTGGGGAATATCTCATCCGACGGGACATCAATGTATTTGGGGAGACGATAGCAGATTTGTTGCCGAAGAGAATCATTTGCTTCTGGAAGCCAAGGAAAGTGGGTCCCACCTCAATGGGGCCACTCTTGTGGACTGCAGAGCATCTCAGGGACAACTGGACCGACACAGACTTGCCGCAGACCAAGTTCGACAACAACATTAAGCATTTGAGTCAGCAGCCGCCAGTGGGATCCAGGAAGTTCTTTTACAGAGTGGAGAATACAGTGACACCGCAGGCGGATAATCCAGTGGTGTGCGTTAGACCCGTCACAGATCGGATCCGCCCATATGCTAGGCTGTTCATAAATCAGTGCATCTCTCTGGGTATTGTGGACAGGTTGCAGGTGTTCTCTACGGATTTTATCGATGAGGATTTTGTGGATGCTTGTGTTGGGCTCACCAATGCAAGGATCCAAGGACTATTATGAGTTTCAAGTCGTAATTGAAATGATAATGTGATTAACTGCTTTAATCAAATGCTACTCACATGTGAATGAATGAAAATATATTTGCTTTTAGACAAAAATATCGATTATAAATATGCCATGAAAGCTACTTTCTGGGATTGTGGGAGATGCATCAGCGGCTGCCTTTTGCCCTACAAAAGGTACTCCTCAGAAACATTTCTAGCCGTTGGAACATTAAAGCAAATGCACCTGTGCAAGGAGAATAAAGAACAGTTGTAAGTACCCAACTTTAAAAAACACATAAGGGATTAGTGGGGACCATTTATCATCATGACAACTAACATTATTGATTTATGTTTACAATGAGGGGGGTGTTTGATTCAAGCGATGTCATATTATTACCTTAAACATTCAGAACACAACCACTTTCATTACCTTGGAAATTATACATACTCAGTAGAATACAACATGCCCAGATTTGCCAAGAAAATAAGAAACCGAAGGTAACCCATATCACCTCCAAATGGAAAGGTAACACGCATCAAAACATAAACCCAAGGTAATGCAAATATGTTTTACTCCCTCAGTTTTTTATGAGTCAATCCATTGCGTTTTACACGGTTTGAAAAGGGGGCACACTACTGCATATTGGCGTCCCCAGGGAAGGGTTCTACCACGAATAGTAGAGGCAGAGTATATAAATAGTATGAGAGGGCAAATGAAAATGTAGAAAGAGTAGAAAAAAGAAAATTAAGAGCAAGGATATATATGTACTTTGACATGATCATATTTGTCGAATTAAGAAAGTGAAGCAAGTATCAATAAACTTCCCAAAAAGAATACCGAGCAACTTACCAAAAACGGAGGTAACGTAAGATTACTGAGCAAACAGAGTAATAATGAACTTTTTAATTATACGTAGCCCCAAAAAAATGTAATATTTGTTCAATGGACAGCTTTAAAACTGCTAGTCTGCTACAGATCATAAAACCAACTTATTCTTAAAAAGATGTTGCCTAACTAAATTTATCATATGCGAATATGTGGTGATCTTTTTAAGTTTAAAAGGCTGTTTGAAACAGGACTATGGAAGTAGAAACCTGAGCTGGTAGAAGTGTCTTTCTTCTGCAAAGATCCTTTCACTAATAGTGTCCCTGATATTTGCTGAAACACCTGGAAGGGTAGAATACATAAGCAACCACACAGTACACACTAATGAAGGCTCATGTTTTTTAAAAAGGGTTGCAAGCAGAATTACTGAAACACGGAAGTGCAGGTCATTTATTTCATTAACATGGTCTCCGTTATGCGTCTCAATGGGCTTCAGAAGGACATCAGGGTGTTCTTTGGGATACAGTATCTGTTAATTACAAATTTTGTGATTTAGCTGGAAAAAATATATGATTAATTGATTGCCTCACAGAAAAATATCGAAACGTACATCAACGTTAAATGAGTCAGCATTTAGTTTACACGATGCACCATTGCTACAGAAAAATGACTCTACTGATTTCAACAAATTGAAGGCACTCACAACAGATTGAAGTCCCTGAAACATGACTAAACTATCAATTATATGAGATTTAATATCCATAGAAAACAAGT
This sequence comes from Cuscuta epithymum, assembly GCA_945859915.1. Lineage (NCBI taxonomy): Eukaryota > Viridiplantae > Streptophyta > Magnoliopsida > Solanales > Convolvulaceae > Cuscuta > Cuscuta epithymum. The sequence continues at coordinate 5,428,028 of CAMAPF010000938.1, forward strand.
TAAAAACAGAGTGATAGATAGGAAGAGACAAAAACTTAAGTACAAGGCAGAAGTAGAAAAAATATCACCTCAAGCATGAAAGACATATTACTCTTTTCAGCAATGTTGTGAGGTATTAGCTTCTTGGCCAGCGGGGCAAATGACCAAGCAAGTCCCCATCTACATGTCTGCCCTTGAACAAACTCAGTCGTCTTCACAACAGTCACTCCAGCCTCCCAAAGCTTTGATATCAGAACTTTCATGTTTGCTTTTCGTCCAATCATTGACGTGTACCACCTATAAACATAGATAGAGATTAACATAACAATCCAATTTTTCCTTTCACCCCAAAAAAATATTATTCCGAAACTTCTTTAGGACGCAAAAATAGAGCCCTATTTTAAAAAAATTATTGAACTTATGTAATTGTTATTATTAATCATTGAACGAAAAAGTGTTCAAAGAAGTTATGTATGCTTTTGTTTAACAAACAAATAAAAGTTAAAATGATTTACAAGAGTTGTCCTAAACAAAACCAAAAAAGTTGTACCTTCATGAAACAAGACTGTTTTGGGACGGAGGTAGTACAATGAAGCTTGCTGATAGGTTAAAAATGATTTTTTTTAAAAATAACACATATATATTATAATACCTAAAAGACTGCCTGAGCTGAACACTATCATCAATCATGCGGGTTATAAAGGCTCGTTCTCCTCCGAAACAAACCATCTCTTCTCTAGTTCCACCACAAGAAGTTTTTGAATTCAGTCCAGCTTCCTCTATAGTCTCAAAGAATGGAGGATTACACATGCAGAAGTCAAAAGTCTCCCCTTCCTTCACAACGCCCTTAATAATAGGTGGGCCGTGATAATTACTATCATGATCTAGATCTTGCTTGCCATTGATAAGTGGCCCATTAATAACTCCGTCACCATCTGATAATGGATCCTTAATGACAACTTTTCTGATTTCAATCAATTCAGATATGTGAGGGTTACTCTTGACATTTCTCTCTGCCCACTCCAAGGCTATATCCGTAAAATCTGCCAAAGATGGGATACAACAGATCTGAAATTGCAACTTTTGAGTCCATTTTGGAACTGGGGAAATGCTATGAAATAAAAATATGGAGGAAATACATGGAACTTGGGAGGAAATCGAATGTCGAGGAGATGAGAAAAATGGTTCAAGTCAATAATGAAGCTTGGATGTTTGATCCAAGTCTCTTAATTTATACAGTATATTTCTATTATACAAAGAATAAGAAATACATATATGTAAAACACTCATTTTCCCTGGCAGTTTTTCTCTGTCCTTACCATTAACCAAGTTCCAAACACAATCTATACGCAATGGAAAAACAAATTTGGTGGAAGTGTGATGTGAAAGCATCCCTTGAAGAAACATACCAGTACCAACAAACCTCCAACCCAGCAGAGATGCACCAAGTAAGGGGTAAATGCAATTTGCTCCTGTTCCAATATCAAAACCCTTCACGGTGTTGTCTTGTGGTTGACTCATAGATACAACATCTGATGACAAAAGATCTTCTATCCAATGAATGTAATTTGATCTATTAGGTACAGTGGGGCAAAGCTGCCCATCAGGGATCCACCTAAAATTATGCATTTAAATAAAAGTATAAACCTTATTTACAGTCTCAATCAAGTTAATAAATCTCAGCCAAGGCTATCAATATTGAAAAGTGCAGTAAAAGTATTCATCTAATTGGTCATACAAGGCCACAACGTGGAAACAATCCATTTGCAGTTGATTGGATGAGTATATGCATTTTGAAAAGCTAAAAATTGTAGATATTCATTACTAAAAATTAATGAATGGTGGGAACCTGATGCGGTATAGCATATAGTGTACAAAGTTACAAACTTTAAACAATTAGTTGAAACCTTTAGACGCCTAAGGAGCAAAACAACGCATTACTGCCTTTCAGAAGAGAAAATAGTCAGTAAAAATAAAAGTAGAATAGACTAAAAGTGTAAAGAGATGGGTAAAGAGAAGCCAATCGATTACCAGTTCAGGTTATGATCATGGCGAAGCAAGACCCGGGTGAGCTCTCGCGTGGCATTGAAATCAGTCCAATCGATTTTGTGCCGACCGTTAGGGGTGCAGAAAACGTAGGGGGCAAAGGATGGGTAAAGAGAAGCCAGTAATCCGAAGTCAGGTGGGTTTTCAGAATACTTGTTTCGTGGGTGAATCGTGGATATCACCCCTCTCTTCCTCTTCTTGTTTGGCATCACCGGATTTGTCACTTAAAGTTCAATATTTCCCAGGAAGCGGGACTCTTCCAGCTCGAAATCCATTTAAATAAACTAAAGATGACAGGAAGCCCTCTGCCGAGGTGAATTCATCTTATATAATCTGCAAACATTAGTAAACGGAGCTTGAATTTGTAACTGTATGAAGTATGGATTAAAACAGCCCACACACTATTATGCTCCATAAATGTGTAACATACAATGGATTTGGAACCGGAATTTAACTCCTCTTGTAATCATGGGAGTTTGGAATTGATTCTGCTTCTTCTACCCTTTTAAAAGCAGAAGCAGAATCAGAATAAATTTTTAAGAAATTATTTTCCCCAACTTCTAAAAAACTGTTTTTAGGAGCATTTTGGAGCACTCGGACTTTTACCTAAACAATCCAATATTTTTTCCTGCTCAGATCTAAACAGCCCCTCGGTATCACTCTTTAAGGTTTGACCCGCTCTCGACGACGTCATCACGCCGTTAAGTGAAAACTGCGATTGAAGTATTTAACAAAAGCATCTCTATTGTGAGGTTTTTTAAGGAATACCATATAGAAATAATGACTAAATACTATTTTCATGACAGTGTTCTAAAAGGCTCAGAAAAGCGCCGCCTAAGCACGCCTAAGCTTGATGCGTCAACCAAACGCCTCGCCTACCCAATAGGCGTGCATAAAGGCGCCTGCTTTGCATAGGTGTGGATTTGAATCGCCATTGCAACACGCTGCTATTAGGGGTTGCATGGAATGTCTATTATATAGAGTATTTGGAAGGAGGAAGTGTCAATTTGTCCGGTGTGGGATAATGAATTCGAAGTACTCCGCAGTCCGCATACAAGGTTGCACCTTTCCATTGCCAACTCCGCATTGCTAACTCGTCCGGCGTGGGATACAAGTGCAAATGACTTTTTTTAAACTAATATCCTAATTCAAAGCAATCTTCTTTATTTGTAATTATTATTATAACTATCCTTACTGAGTACAAGTGTTTTTTTCATCAACCAACTCTTTTAAATTACTACGGATTATTAACTATTTTTTTCATCAACCTATTATTTGTGCTTTTGAAAAATTTATTTCTATTAAAATATAAAAAGGGTTTTTTTTCTAAAATATTACTAGTAAAAAAAAATCATGGAAAAAATGTAAATTTGTAACTATTAATTACTATAAATGTATTCAAAATTACATCGCAGTGACTACATGTGTGATCATTGCTATGTAACTTTCAACACAATTATAATAAATAATACTCGGTAGTTATTAAGTCATATTTTTGTCCTCTATTTTTTGTAAGTAATATTAGTGCATATACATATGAAATGAGTAAAAAAATTAAAATAATAGTAAAAAACTAAAACGCCTTTTCACGCCTAGGTCTCGCCTAAACCCGTCTAGGCTTCAAAGGCTTCGGGCTTGATCGTCCCGCCTCGCCACGCCTTACGCTTTTTAGAACATTGCTTTCATCACAAAAATAGAATTAGTTTTCTATTTGGAAAAAGAGACAAATTATGTGTACAAATAAATATGTCCTCGTATTAATACAACACAATATACGCGCTGCAGCGCCAGGACAATAGCATTGCCGCCGCCGATGGTATACCAATGGGTTCAAAAAATGGCACTAATATTACTAGTACCGTTGATATGACTCCAACTCAAATTTCCACAAAAAAATTGCTTCAAATATATTAATGAGGGCTAAAATTTATTTCTATCTCTTTTTTTAACACACGCTCGATCATTTCTCAATTCAAATTGTTAGACTTAAATACTTCCTTCTCCATCTCCATCACCGGTGTGTATCTTTTTCTGGTTCACATCTTCCTCATCCCTCCTTTCCAATACACCTAAATGTACCTTTCATTACACTTGTGCATCAAACATATAATCACTCACAATACACGTCATTGTATCACATCAAGTAATTACTAGTCACTATGAGTGGTCTGGTATGGTATGCCGATTTTTTTGCATATACCAAATACCATACTGAAAATCTCAATATGTCGGAAAACCTTACCATTACTGTACTGAAATTCCGGTATCCCTTACTAAATTAAAAAGAGAACAAAAAATGTATCTCATCCCACAGAGAAGATATTTGAAAAGAATAAGAAATCTTTTCATAGTGAATTGTGTAATAAAGTAAGGAGAAATAAATAGTTATTTTTTAAGTATGCACATCAAACAAAAAATTGGTAGAGAGAACGATCAAAAACAGCTTATATCCTAAGCTTAATTGAGAACTAAATAATATTGGAGTTTAAATAAGAATCACTAATGAGAAAATGATATAGCTTCTAAATAAAAAGGTAATGAGAAACATAAATAGCTATTTACAACGCATTTTAGATTATAGGAATGGCAAACGATAAACTAATATAGCTACTAAATAAAAGGGAAAATTCTCTAAATAGGAGTAAAAAAGTTTTAAAATTCCAAAATAGAACTGGCATGTATATAATCCTTAAATAGGAGTAATTTTTGCCAAGTTTGGCATTACCACGCTTTAAACATGTCAGTTTTTTTTAACTTGGCAGAAATTACTCTTATTTAGTGTATAAAAACATTACGGTCTTATTTTGGAATTTCAAAAACGTTTTTACTCCTATCCAGTATCCAGGACAATTTCTATGAATAAAAAGGTAATGAGAAACATATATAGCCATTTTTATAGCTTCCAAATAATAATAATAGCCTATATGAAACTGAATTTATTTGAACCATGTAGTAATAGCAATAGCTAATGACATACTGAGAATACCTTAAAACATCTAACAATAGCCTAAATATGAAGGAAAATCCAACTAAGGAGAATAACTTTTACTGCCTGGTAAAGACATTATAAAAAGTAAAATAGTTGGTTTTGAATTCTGCGCTGTACGTTGGCCTTTCGTTTCAAAATTTCAGCTTCAATAAATTGAAACTAGATTCCAGGTGATTTAGTAAACTAGCTTCCATGTAAATACGGAGTAAGGTTCAAAAGTATAGCTTTTACTGCACAAGCTAAACCATTTATTGTTATTCGAGAGAGCTGATAAGCTCCTGAAAATGGCTTAAAAGTCTAACTCTGGAATGAGGATACACATTGAGTGATTGAGAAACGCTCAAAGATAACAGTTTGGCTAAAACTATTTCCATAAGATGTGATTATATTCAGAAAATGGGTAAAAACGATAATCAATTTTGAATATATACCAAGTATGTAACAATTAAGAATCTGAACTCCTACCCTCAAATGGGGTGTTTGGCAATTGGCCGTTAGCTGTTAGCTGTTGGTTGATTTTGTTGGCTGATTTTGTTGGCTTATTGATAACAACGGATTCTGTTGGCTATTTTGATTAGCTGATAGTATTAGCAGTTTGTAAAATCGTGTTTGGTTAAACGACTGTTTACAATCGACTGATAACTCGTTAAATGACTGTTAAGGACATCAATTAATTTTTTTAATGTAATTAACATTTCATATATAATTCCCTAAACCATTTTATGGTTCAAAAATGTAAAATTTACTTTACATTTATTATTATTATTATTATTATTATTATTATTATTATTATTATTATTATTATTATTTTAACATAAAAAATTAAAGTACGTGGTACGTAGTATATACTATGTATATTAATACACAAGACGAAGCGAAATTGAAGAAAAAGCTAAAAGAAAAAATATCTCATGGACACTTGTTGAGTTGTTGTCTTCATTGTTACATTGTTTTTCTCTTCATTGTTGCTTTTGCTGTTTTTATTTTTCTCAGTGGAGTGTGGAACGGAGCAGATACGGAAAAGAAGGAAATGTGGACAGTGGGTAATAAAGGAATACATGGGTATGTTTGGCAAATGGCTTATCAGCCGGCTTTTAGCTTGTTTGACCCATTTCAGCTGTTTGATTGGTCAAAGAAGCTAATAATGATGTTTGGTAAATGGCTTTTAAAATTAGCTTGTTGAGTTTGAAAAGCTGAAAAAATGGATTGTTGAAGAAGCTAAGGGGGGCAGCTTATTCATTCGGCTGGTTCAATTTACACTCTATCAGCCATTTCGAAACAACCAATTTTACCAAACAATTATCTATAATCAGCTAACATAACCAGCCGGTCAAAACAGCTAACACAACTAGCTGTTAGGAAACAGCTGACACAACCAGCTAACAACAACAGCTAACAGCCATTTGCCAAACATACCCATGGAAAGATGAGAAACGGCTACTCGTAAAATGCAAGGTTTTATAGCTTTTGAAAATTTGGCTGTTTGGAATAAAAAGTCAAATGAAAATGTCATCTAACCAAACACCTTATTAGCTGATTAATTTGGTCAAAAAGCCAAATATTAGTCAAATCAGCCAAAAATTAGCTGATAGGCTGCAAACCAAACACCCCCAAAAAGAAAAGAATCGAACCCCAAATTATAAATGTGCAGAAGATTTTGCTAAATATGGTAGACAGAGAGGATTTCCCTTTTTGTGTCTAGTGGCGGAACTAGAACTTTTTGAAGGGGTGGTGAGTAACAGGATGAAGCATCGAAACTACTCAAAAATCCCTATTTAATAAGGATGTTTTTACTTAGACTATTTTTAAGTCCAGACCCGACCTGTTCAGACTAGACTAGACCAGACCAAACATCTACTAGACCAGACTAGACCAGAAAATTTCAATCCAATTAAAAAACATCTTTAGTACTCGAAACGGATATGATCAGAATCATTCTCTACTCAAAGAATTAAAATCACAAATAAATTTACGTAAACCTTGATAAGCAACCACCTTATGGATCAGAATTGAATTATACAAGAGATAATTTCGACCTTTTATTTTTTTGGGTAGAGGTTTTTGAAGACTGTTCACTCGTTATTAGAAATTTTAACGTAATTAACCTAACAAATTACTAAACAAATTCATACGGAGTAATTTTATAACAAATTACTAAACAATTCACACATACAAATATTAAAATATATTAAATAAAAGAAGAAAAGATAACATTACCTTCTCACAAACGACTTTAGGGGGCGTTTGTTTCTTTACACATTAAAACTTTGCATGCGAATTGATTGCATGTAAAATGTAGGGAAGTAATCACTTCGCGTGCGAAATATGAATACATTGTTTGGTTAGGTGTATATTTTAATTTTAAATTACATCGAAAGCCTTTACATTGTTTGGTTGAAAAATATAACTTTGCATGCAATGTATAATTCAAATGTCTAAAGAGCCCTTATTATACAAAACATGCTACGCATGCCAACCTTGTGACTTCTGAAGCAAATGAGAAAACAACATTGTGTCATCCACCACCATTTACAAGGTAACCTGAACAAATCATTGGCATGCTACTTTTGTTTAAGAATTGCAAAAGCAGATTCCAAACGATAGCAGACCGTGGGTAGCAGTAATTCATGCCTAGAAATTTAAGTGATCTTAATTTTATAAATGAAATGCATAATTCAAAGAAAAACATGAAAGCTACTAATAAAATCAAAAAGCAGAAAGTGGGTAGCATTAAATTTATAAAAGTTCAAATAGCAGTCCGCTGCTTTATTCAACCAAATATGAAATTGCTTAGAAATTAAACAAATCCTAGACAAAATTGAAAAACATAATTACAGAACATGCTGTAATCATATTTCACCATTTAGAACAGCACTAATGTAAATCAGTTTGGCCTCTTCATCTGGCATCAATAAAAACGAATCTGTTTTCCCTTTACTAGCTGATATGATTCCAAATGCTCGAATCGCGTTCTCCTTGCTTAAATTTGGTAAATTCATTATCATCTCTAAAATATGTGGCTTGTTATCATCAGCTGCATTAAAACAATCAAAGAAAGTTGACATCTTCTCAAACTGTTTGTTTGAAGTAGCACATAATTCCATAATTCTTTCCATTTTTTGTTGAAAGTCTTCAGCATGTTTATCAAAAGAACCAATCTTCTTGGATTTTTTTGTTCCACTAAATTCCTCCTTGATTGAAACACTAGCAGCCCGTTTCTTGTTTTTGTTGATGTCAGGCGTAGAAAAAATATGATCATTCATACTTTCAAGATCCACAGCCACACCAAAAAAGTCATCTTGAACAGGGGCGGATCTAGAAAATATAGTTGTTGGGGGCATCATATTCACTAAGAGCCTGTTTGATAATACTTAAATTGACTAATTTTGTTAAGATTTGTGAAGTTCTGGCTGAAGTAGTTGAACAGACTAATTCAATTAAATTATGGAAAAAATTAAAATACATATTATTAATAAAATAAATAAATAAAAATCATATGAAAAAAATAAGTAAAATGGTCCTCTACAATAACTTTAGTCAATCCAGCCAGAAAAGGTAACATCAACCCTATGTATTTTTATTACGGAGTATTATACTCCTTAAAACTTAGCGTGCAAAATCAAAATTTATGTTCTTGATGAAAAATGTTGACTTTAAGACTGATAAACCGAAAGACAGGTTTACCAACGCGCTCTAAAAGATATACAAGATTGAAATGACAACATATAAATTAATTTTAAGAGATGAAAATCATGCAAGTTATAACATTCATAAAAAAGAAATTGTTCAAATAAGACTAAAATATAAAAAAAAAAATCTAAAATAGAATTAAATATGTTACGGAGTATCTTCCTAACAAATGATTTATCTAGTACAATTAGAAGAATTAAATAATAATAATAAAAATTCTAAATATGAATGCATAGGTCTTATTTTAGGAAGAAAATAATCACTCTTATTTGAGATTTTTTAAATCTTATTTAGAGAATATTCTCCTACTTAATTAAATACAAAGTAAATTTCATGGACATATAGCAAAGTCCGTAGCTTTTCCATTTCAAAATGATTGGGGAGTATTTAATGGGGGCACTCTTATTTTTTTGTTGGGGGTCACAAGTGATAAATTGAAAAAAAGCAAAAGAAAATAAACAAAAAGGTCAAATGTTATTGGGGGCAAGGCCCCCATCGTTATAAGGGTGCATCCGCCCCTGATCTTGAACAGCCTTTTTCGACATGGACCCTCCAGTCAAAGGATCACTTTCCTTTCCTAAAGCTGCCACCATTTCAGCAGGAGACTCACACTTATCCCCAGATGCCCATTCATTACCGAATATCATTGCTAGCTCATCAAAATAAGGGAAGGATTTATATCTCAAATGAGTAGCATCTTTATGGCTCTGCAACAATTATATTAATAACAGTAATACAAAAAGAGTAAAATCTTACACGCAAAATATAATACCAATCAGTTAAGGACAGCAAAATGATATTACCTTGATCCATGATGTCCAAACCTCATCATCACAAGTCACCATTTTCCTTTCTTCATTCCAACCAAAACCCAAAGCATCTCTCATCATTGAAAATTCTTTGTATTGTGTTTTCAAGTGTCTTAACCTATTCTTTATATGTGGATCTCCCGTAATATGACAACCAGGGATTTTTGCAGTCATCCATTTCTGCAATTGTTGATAAAATCCCGTTTTGAAACCATTTTCAGCTTTCCACCCTTGGTTAATGAATTCTAGGCAGCCATCAATAAGAATTTTGTCCTCATGAGGAGACCATTGATGATTGCTACGCTTGCTCACCTTTGTACTTGAGATAACAGTACAATCTTCCATGGTAAAGTGCCTACCTTTTATGGACAAATAATTAAGAGAATCAACATGGACAACACAAACTGCATGATCGTACCATGTGTATCATTGACAGTATATAAAAAATGGGTATAATAGGTTGTTTAACTTGGCAATAGATTTGGAAAATATAATCAAATGCCAAACACAACTATTGAAATGGTAATAAAAACGTTAGATCTCAAATTCACTGAATATTATGAGCATGTCCATTACAGATAAATAACTAGTAACAAAATAATAACAATGCATAAAACCAATAAGTTCAAGCTTAATTCCTACGGCACTCGTTCCAGATTTCTTGTGCTAAATTATCTCTAAATGATATGCAGTCCACGCAACGGAGGGTTCGATATCCTGTATGTTTGGGACATTTAACAACGTGTCAGGATCAACATAATCCTCGGGCACCTTATCCTCAAGTGGATCCCTTCGCATCTCCCTTCTTATATGATTGTGCAGTAAAGCACAAGCCGTTATCACTCTACAATGCGTCTTGATAGGATACCAAGATCTTTCACGAAGAATCGCCCATCTCATTTTAAGTAAACCGAATGATCTCTCAATGACATTACGAGCGCTAGAATGTTTGTAGTTAAACATTTCCTCTTTTGTTCTAGGTTGATTGTTTTGACTCCATTCTTTTAAGTGGTAGCGCTGGCCTCTATACGGAGCCAAGAAACCATCTGCATTACTGTATCCAGCATCACAAAGATAGTAGTAACCTAGAGTAATATCTTATGGTTAGAAGTTATCTTGATTTGAAAATATAACTAAGAGACATCAAGTATTATTTACTTCTCACAAGTAATACCTTGAGGAACTAGAAAACCATTGGATCTGGAAACTGCACTTCTTAAAACCCTTGCATCAGCAGCGGACCCTTCCCAACCAGGTAGTATGTAAATAAAATTTAAATCTTGAGAGCAAACTCCCAATACATTTGTGGCCAAATCACCTTTTCTTGTTCTATATTTGGGTTTGTCTTGCTCTGCAACATTTAACTTAATATATGTTCCATCTAATGCACCTAAACAGTTCTATATTTTTACAATTAAACAAACATTTTGTTAGTAATTAACTTATAACTTGTATTCATATTTGAGTTAGTTTTAAGGAAATTATATACAGTTTATTACCTTAAACCACTTCCATGGGTGTGCTCTGCAGTTTTGAAGTACTGGTTCAGGCTTCTTAAGCAAAACTTCGTGTAATCTCAAGATAGCAAGTAAGACACTATTGAAGTGTCTGCTAATTGTTTCACCGCTGCGCACAAATTCTCTCTTGGCTACTCTATTTTTAGTATTGTGAGCCAAAATATAGAGAAATGAAGCAAGCATTTCTTCAATAGACGTGTTCTTTGTTGACCACAACAAACCAATGCTTTCAACCATATTACAGATCTTGTAAAATGCTCTCCTATCCATCCTAATGTTATCCACACATTCTATATCATCATCCCAAATCATACTTCTAATATTTAGACATCTAATTGTGTATCTCTGGTAAGCATTTCCTTTTTGACTTCTCTTCCTCTTTCTTAGAACAAAATTGGGTGCATAGTACTCCAATATTGCAACTAACAGAAGTAGTATGTTTTTAAAATGTAACATGACAGAATAAGCCGCCATGTACATTGTTAATTCCTCCTGCGTAGGGCTGTCCATTTTCCACACTAACGAGAGAAAGTAAATCAGACTATAACTTTCATGATATAAGTTATAATATTCAGAAAATAAACCTTATATATCATGTAAGTAAACCCATTATGATTAGTTTTCATGGAACTCAAATGCTTTGAATTCATCATGATATAAGTTATAATATTCAGAAAATAAACCTTATATATCATGTAAGTAAACCCATTATGATTAGTTTTCATGGAACTCAAATGCTTTGAATTGAATTGTAGAGTAATGCAAGTGTTTTTGTAAAAATAAATTATCAATGGTGCTAGTAACAGCAGTTTGATTGAAGGAATAAAAAACAGAAGAGTAGAAATATTACAATTAATTTAGTAAAAGCCATCATAAAAGCAATACAAAAGTCTACTAAAAAGTAAAAACTCAAGTCGGCTAAACTTTTACTAAAAGCAAATTATATAAAATCATAACTATACCCAAATGATCAATTGAAAAAATGATTAATTTATATAGATGAAAAGATTCTAATATCAAAAGTTCAAAACTGACTTTAGAACCCCAGATCTTCAATTTTTATGACAGTTCCAAACATACGAGAGAAATTGCAAGTTGTAATTGTAATAAGAATTATAAAAACGAAGCCAAATTTAGATAGAGGACTGATCTAAAAATTGTATGTGAACATATTAAAACTCAAATGCTTTGAATTCATCAATTTTGAGTTCAAAGCATCTAAAAACGGCTAAAAACGATCGATGAAGCCAAATCTAAAAACGAAGCCAAATCTAGATGCAAGGAATTTCAACCAACCGTGTGCATATTAAATCATTAGGTCAACAAAAGTTTGATTCCAAATAAACGCGGCTAAAAATATAAGAAGACTAATTTTTTTACCTGGCTTGAGTGAGAGGAGACCAGCTAATGCTTGCTTCGGAAAGATGAGTTTGTGAGAGCAGCTGAGCAGATCTCTTCTACTTATACTTGCTCGAAAGATGGAATTACCGCCATCTTTTTTATTTTTGCCGCCAAAGAGAGTAGGGCTAGACTCGTCAACATCAGACGAGCGTGTTTTTATAATACGGTGTAAACCATTTTACCACCCTCCCCCACGTAAAATAGATTATATGATACAGTGTAAAATGATTAAAAAAAGTGTCATACAGATTACATTAAAAAATTAAACCAAACAGTGTAAACAGTTTACTTCCCTAAACTTTGCATGCAAAGTGTTTAAATCACACCTAAACAAACGCCCCCTTAGTCTTCAACTCTTCACCAAAATGCGCAGCAGCGAGCATCCATGTCTTCTATTTTCCTGCTTCCAGAGATGGTCAGCGGTCCAGCACGAAACCGGAGGGCGGCGGCTGAATTTCAAATCATCAGTCCTCCTCAATTCCTCCTCCTGGCCTCTTCGATTTTTGGGCTGAGCTGCTGAGTGAATTGAACGGTCAAAATAAGGAGCAAGGTTGTAAGTCGAGAAAATGGAATGTCGTTTATTAACCAACTGCCCGTCATTTCACTACTCCGTATTACTTTTTCCCTTTTTCAACTTCATCAAACGATGTATGAGTTATTTCGTACTAAATGATTTTCTGAGTTATTTCGTACTTCATATCAGCAAGCAAAAGACAGGGGCGCCGGTTGACTGAGAAGGTAAAAATTACCCATAGATACCTTAACGACTCCGGCGAAAGGTGGCGCCGGAAACGTCTCGCCCCCCGGTTGCGCCGCTGACTGTCAACCAAAGCTGATGAGCCAGACACCTAACAAAGCGCATAGTTTCTTTGCACTTTGAGAATCCTGAGGTTTGATATTATCTTAGTTTTTTGTGTGGTTTTTTGGAGAGTTCATGGAGTAGTGGTTTATAAGTTGCTTTTATCTTCCACAACACTCTGAACAAGACTTTATAGACCTCCTAACTTAAACTGCTTACTTGATCTATGCACGAAAGCGGTCATTCCTCGGTTATATCATAAAGGTGCTGATGAGTTGATAAACGATGTGTTGAGATGAGGAGAAGGGGGGACTTCCCAGGCAGTATCAAGAAGGTAGAAAACTTAATGTAAACCATCAATCTATTGATGCTCTCAATTGTTTATCTACAAAGATTGACAATGAAGCCCTCTGTAGCTAGGTACTGCCAAACATTATCAAATTGAGATTGGATTTCTATGTCCTTCAAACCAAGAACGTTATAGGTTGACTAAAAACCATGTAGGAGCCTTTAACTAGACAAGTCTATAGTCTCTGGTTGAACAGGATCACCGATTTTTTCAAACGGAACTGTGAGACAAAGGCGGTTGTTAGAAAACAGTGAAAATGTCATGACAAGGACATTAACTAAGTTCTGAGAAAACTTTTTTTTAATAAAAATTCTTAGAAAACTTGGGACAAAGGATCACTACTACTTCTCCTTTCCTCTTTGCAATGAACTATTGATCATCTGGTCATTTCAGATTTTGCAATTGTAGAAGCTCGTGCAGGCTTCAAATGTTTCAGGAACATAGAGCTATACATATGCAACATTTCATCTTGATGGTCTAATAGTAGGAATAGGGACATTGGATTCTGTTGTAAAGATTTGGGATGTCACTGAGTCAGGTTTCGTGTTAGGTTTCAAGGATGCAAAGTTCATGCAGCTTCTTCCTATAGATGTTATTAGAGAAGCTTGGGCTACCTAGATACTTTGGTAATCAATGTGTGTAGTATAATTACAATACTCTTAGGCTTATGTACATTACTTTAGTAACCTTGTGACTATTTCTAAGATCTTGTATATTACATGCTTCATTTGTGATGATTTATGTAAACCTTTATGATTTGAGACTAGAGTGATGACTGAATTTCCAGGTTATTAGTCAAGGTATAGCTTTACATAGTCTATTTTGTAGTATTTTACATTCTGTGGAGCGCTGGAGCCCCTGGAGGTATTTTACCGGCTAGGCCAGTAGCTCCCCTCCATTTCAATTCATTTTAAACAAAAAAAAAATCAGTTTTATTTAATTATGAAAAAAACTGTATGAGTTGCCTACACTTTAAAACTGATGTATATAGTAAATGCAAAAAAAATACTTTTAGAGTCGCCTCATTCAAATAAGCGAATTCATTTTAAACAAAAAAAAATCAGTTTTATTTAATTATGAAAAAAACTGTATGAGTTGCCTACACTTTAAAACTGATGTATATAGTAAATGCAAAAAAAATACTTTTAGAGTCGCCTCATTCAAATAAGCGAGGTGTAAAGTTAGTTATTGCATCGCCTAAAAAGTAGTAGACGTGTTAGTTGTTACCTTATGCATCGGTGACTTTTGCATCGCCTCTAAAGCGATGCATAAAAGGGAGTTTATAGGCGACTCAAAAAATATTTTTTGTAGTAGTGATTGTGTGGATGACTCTAAAACATTCTAAAGTATTGTGAAGCTCTCTAGAGATGTAGTGGTGTATATAAACTTTTTGAGAAGCTTTGATGAGATTAGTATAAATAGGGGTCAGATTCCTCATTTATATGAGAACCTTGACAAGAGCACTCAAGTGAGTGAAAATCTTCGTGAGGGAAAAGAGTGTGAGTCTTCTTGTGAGAGAAGAAGATCCAAGGATGTCTCTTGATGAGTGTGAGCTAGTAAAGACGATTCTTGAGGGTGATATACTGATATGAGATAATCCAAAAGGCGTTTCATAAGGGTGTGTGACCGAGTGAGGTAGAGCGAAGTAATCTTATATACAAATAGTGAAATGAGCTACTCGTTTACTTGTAAAATATCACACATACATTTTAATTGTATAATAGAAAGTGATATTATTAGGTTGAGTTTTTGAATTATAAGCATGTAGAAAATTGCACGAGTCATATGACCTCGTAATACAAGAGGTTGGTGGCCGTGTGTTTACCCAATATGAAGTTATTATGCAACATTTTGAACATATGAAAATCCATAGGATTGATTTACTCATGTTATAGAAATGAATCAAGTAGTATGTAGTAACTATAATTTGTGCTGATGTATTACATTTTTGTTAATTTTATTATAGGGAAAAGAGGCAAATAAGCCCTCGAACTAACAAAAAAAATGCAAATAAACCCTTATATAGGAGGTTCTGCCCGGACGTCTCCATTTGGGGAGATTCGAGGTGGAATTTTTCATGAACATTTTTGAGCATCTTCTTCATTAAGTCTAGTCTATCCATACCAAATTTCAACTAAAAATTCAATTCGAAAGAAAGTCAAATGAATTTTTGAAGATAAATGCGCAGTTAAACTGCGCAGTATTTTTCAGAAAATCATTAGACTGCGTTCCCAGTTAGGCAAGACATTTGCCTAGGGCCTCACCTTTCCAAGGGCCTCAAAAATTAAAGGTATTAGTATTATGAAAGACCTGGCAATCTACAACTCCATTCTCCCAATTTCCAAGACCTCAAGCACCGAAACATCCATTAACAAAATGCTCAATGGCCAAATCCCTTTCTATTTCCAAGTCATAATGCGCAATGACTTACTGAAGTTAAGCCAGCTGCCAAAGTGCCAAACCATACTAAGAAGAATAGAAATGGATTAATGGAATAAGGGTGGTGATTTTCTTTGGCTCTCTGCATCTTAAAAGGAACAAGCTAAGGATTTTAGATATGATTAATTATTGAGTTAATATTGAGATATTTATATTCTATAAATGAAGTAATTTCGTTTGTAGCTATTATACTTTTGAAGTAGTTTTTTCTTAATTTGATGGTAGTAGACTAGTAGTAATGTATAAGTATATTTAATTTATGTATAAGATTGTGAGTAATAATTTTATTTTAAATACTTGAAGTAATTTCGTTTCTAGCTTTTATAGTTTTAAAGTAATTTTTACTTGATTTGATGGTAGTAGACCAATATTAATGTATATTGATGGACAGTCTACCCGGGGGTATCTTATCCGAGGGGTTATTGCGGAAATAACTAGAGAGAAGTCAGAGCGAAATAGGAGGAGAGAGAGTCGATTT
This sequence comes from Cuscuta epithymum, assembly GCA_945859915.1. Classification (NCBI taxonomy): domain Eukaryota; kingdom Viridiplantae; phylum Streptophyta; class Magnoliopsida; order Solanales; family Convolvulaceae; genus Cuscuta; species Cuscuta epithymum. The sequence continues at coordinate 5,444,524 of CAMAPF010000938.1, forward strand.
TATTAAATGAACTCGAGATGTGGAGTTGAGATGTAGATTGTGTCCATTACAAGGAGAAATGGGCTGCTATTTATAGCAGCAATAAATGCGATGAGAGGACACGTGTCAGTAATCCAACGGCCGAAGGGTCACATCAGCCTAGTGGCACCGGCAGTGGTACGTCAACCGCATTGAATGCGGTTGGTGGATGCGACGCGGCATTAAATGCGGTGGTTGGCTGTCTCTAAAAGGAATCTTCGATGATTGAGCTTGTTCAGCCGAAGGCTCCTTGTGTAGCCGAAGGCTCCTTGTTAGCCGAGGGCTCCTTGTGTAGCCGAAGGCTCCTTGTTAGCCGAGGGCTCCTTGTGTAGCCGAGGGCTCCTTGTGCAGCCGAGGGCTCCTTGTGCAGACGAGGGCTCCTTGTGCAGACGAGGGCTTGGTTCAGCCGAAGGCTTCCCCCTGGTGCCGAGGGCATGAGAATGCCGAAGGCTCATGTCTTCGCCCGTTTTCTCCCAGCAACTCCTTATGCCAGAGAAGGCTATCCTGTGAGTTTTGGAGCCTACGGCCAAGGAGGCCTTAGGCACCCCAGTGTGTATTCGGGGCTACTTTGAGGCTCGGGCCGTTGTATTTGGGCCTGAGTTGCTTCCTGGGCTTTAATGGGCTTGTGTAGGAGAAGTAGGAGTCTATGGGCCGTGGGTTCCTGGGCCATATACTCCATCATATATATTTTATTTATTTATAAGATTGTCAGTAATAATTTCATTTGTGAACTTTAGCTTTTCTTTTCACTCATTTGTTTATGGGTTTTTAATATTTATATAAACTCCGTACGTATTAACTATTAAGTATTTGTCATGAGAGGCAAATGAAAGAATTGTGATATATAAAAAGAAAAGAATAAATTCAGAAGAGATTTGATTATAAAATTGTTCAAAATTTTATGCACCAGATGTAAATCATTCCTCGAATTGTTGTTGGCAATAATAATATAAGCATTTTTATGAGAATGAGAATAATGATTAAATCGAGAATGATAATACTCATAGTGATCACTTAATTTTTGGTGATTTGAATTAGTTGAAATATATATTTTTCATTTTAATGATTTTTATATTGTAGAAAATACATTGATATAACTTGTTAATATTAACTGATTTTTTTTGCCTGGGGCCTCTAAAGTGCTCAAGCCGCCCCTGCTCCCCAAATGACGATGGCCGGACAGAGCCTCCTATATAAGAACTTATTTGCACTTTTTTGGTTAGTTCGAGGACTTATTTGCCTCTTTTCTCTTTTATTATATTTTGACTAGTTACTCTAAACGTTTAGCCTTCAGTATGTGTATGCGGTATGCCCCTTTGACAAATCTCTCGCTCCGCTATTGTATATATGTATATTCCCCTTTTTTTATTACACTAAAAAGTAAATTTCTTAAATATCAAAAGCCGAACCGCCAAAAACTCTAAGCCTAGCTAACGCAAGGATTTTAAATGGGACAGGATCAGAGAATAGATAGGTGCACACCACCTTGTTTCCTTTTTGAAAAAGGTTGTATTTTGCCTCCAAAGTAGAAGAAAAACTCTGCTTTCACGATAAAGCAAATTTACTCGATTAATACACCTTTTTAGTCATGAATGAAAATGAAACTAACATGGTAGGCATCCAACTTATTCACCCTAACTCCAAGCGTTAGAAAAACTAGCAGTTTGATACGGAGTATAAGGGATTTCGTTCATGCGTATGTATTGTGTCTGTTTTTTTGAGTAAGTGCCATTCTAGTTCTAGTAACTATAATTTCTCACCGTAAAAAAAATACTCAGTATTGGATGCCCGTATCACTCACTTATTATGCTAGAAAAAAAACTACTCAGTCATCAAACAAGCTCTTAATGATCACCCTCTTAATTAGTCAAATGGACACTAAGAAAGTGTTTTAATAAACAATATCATCCTATTCTCATTGGACATTTTCAACTTTTAATTAGATGAGAAATACAAAAGTAAAAATTGTGTGGCTAATATTTACATATAGAAATGATCAAACCCACAATTTAGTAAAGTGATAAAGTTTTGAGGGTAACAAAAAATGGTCCTTATTAAGAAAAATAGGACAAAAAGCTTCACAAATTCCAAAGGTGGTGATGTTTTTGGAGTAGTCTCATGTTAGAATGTTTTTACTTGGGCTGAAATTTTCTGATTTAGTCTGATATGGTCTGATTTGATATGTTTAAATATGTTCTGTTCTTCTCTGAAATGTTTTGGTCTGATAGATGTCTGCTCACTATGTATTTTATACTGCGAAAGTTTGGTCTAGTCTGTTAAAGCCTGATTCGGTCTAGTCTATTAAGCCCGATTTGGTCCGCTTTGGTCTGGGACTAGAATAATTTCAAATAAAAAACATTCTTAATAAAGATGTCAATAATATTTATTTACAATAGGTAGGTCTGCTTTTATTTATCTATTTATTTATTATTTTTTACACTTCCTTTAATATGAAAATTAAAAAATTATTTATCCAAATAGTGTAGATTTCACATTTAGAGGCATTTTTAAATTTGTTTGATTTCAATCTTAATTGAGACAAATGAGAGCAGATCAGATAACTTTAGATTAGATCAAATCAAGCTGAAAAATGTTAGATCAAACTAGAGTAGGAGATTCTAATTTAACTGAAAACATTCTTAATGCAAAAATTCATATAGCTGACAATTCAGTCTTGGTTTTGTATCACCATATACTCAACGTGGATGATGTTGCAACTTAGTATAAAAATACATTCACATAGGAATACGAAATTAGTATTAAAAATAAAGTAATTTCCCCTAATCTTCTATAAATATGAGTAAAAATTAATTTTCTACCTTTAATACACTAATCTAATTAATTAAAGTACTCAATTGCCCTTCTTGTTCTATTGGATAATCGGTTTAATCTGTTAGACCATTTGGAGTGGTGAGGGAGTCTAAATGTCAAAAATGGACTCCGTCCATATGAAAACAGTGTTTTGACTCCTATTTCTCTGCATTCCAGCACCGTCAATAAAATACACTCTGCACATTTTTTACATGTTAATTTAGTATAACATTAATTAAATTATTATAAGTAATGTTTTCGCTTTAATTTTTTCTCTGATTAATTATAAAATAAAAAAGACATATTTCGATATAAAAATAAATAAATTTCATTAATTTTTTTTTATGTTTTTTGGTTAACAAAATATGATCTTAATTCAAGTAAAGTTCGATTATGGAATATTCAATTATTTGTGAAGGCTTCATGAATTAAAGATTTGTGTTTGATGTTTTTCCGGGGTTCAAGAAAACTTCAACAGTTAAAACTTTAAAAAAAATCATTTTTATATATTACATATTGGTGTCATATGAAAGATCATAAAAATTTATGAATTTTGATATACTTTTGAAAAATTTGGATAAAAAATAAAAAAGTTATACAAGTTTAAAATTTTTTGGGATATTATGATGCAGGGATGACATCATCTGCACCAGAAAAGCAACCTGCATTCTCTTTTCTCTTCTTTTTCTTTCCTTTTCTTTTTCCCACTCCCCTCTTACCCAACCCTCTATACTTAATACCTTCCATCCCCTCTTCCATTTTTAATACCCCTTTTAAACTACCACTACATACAATTAGGAGTCCAAAAATTCTACATTTAGCATTTTGGACTCCTAATACCTCACCACTCCAAATGGTCTTAGTGGTGAGTCTGGCTATTGGTGGTTGTGCACTTGTGCGGTCCAATGATGGAGGAGGCGGCGAAAAACCGGTGAAGGATTATGGAAAATTGCGATTGTCGGCGACTCGGCAGCAGAAATCTGACATCTTAGCGGCCGGCGGCAGCGTGTAGCATGGCAATAGTAGTGCACTGAAGCATTAGAAGTAGCAAGAGTATTATTGTCCATTTATATAAAATATATTCATATCTCGAGAATTCTGAACAACTGCTAACTGCTCTTGTTTTTTCTTTTCTATCATAAAAAAAAGTATATTCCTTGAGTGATTGATATGCATTCATTGCTTCTTCTCCGTTTATTTCCTCTTTATATTTTTAAAAAATGCAATTAAGCATAAACTTATATACAAAGAAAGCCTCAACAAGATAATACTATCAGAGCCCTAATCTCTTCTCATTTTTCTCAAACTAAACAACCTGAGCCCGTTTGGTAATACTGGAATCGGCTGAATGAGTTGTTTCTCCTAAAATTTATGAAGTTCTGATTGCATTGGCTGCATTGACTGATTCTGCTGATTTATGAGAAAATTATATTTGAAATATATTTTATTAATAAAATAAAGAAAAAAGTACATGAAAAATAGCTAAAATAATCTTCTACAGTAACTTCAGCCAAAACGGTCAGAAAAATAACTTCAATCTTACTTTTTTCATTATTACACAATTCAGCGCGCGAAATCAAAAGTTACGTGTTTGGTGAAAAATTTGACTAATAAGTCTGATAAGCCGAAAAACAAGGTCAACAATCGCGCTCTCCATCTAAAAAGCTGGAAGTGGAAATTGGTCTATTATCAGATGCTTCATTTAGTTGGTTAACAAGGTGAGTTGTAAATTTTTTTAAAAGGAGAAAACGTTTTTAAACTCATATTTCTCACAATGTTGCCATTGAAAAATGACCCCGTTCACGTAAGACATCCGTAGTTCCCACCGTAAAATAAGGTGAATACTATAGACGATATTCCATACGTACTATCAAACAATTGAGCTATATGCCTATATGACCGTTTTTTATTGATTGTGAGGAAAAATGTATAGAACATGTCAACTTACGGAATTAATAATTAATCACGATTCATTTATCTAAAATATTTAGAGAATTTTGATCATTTTACGTGACCATGTGCTTCGTACTAAACACACTGATGTGTTTCATATCATGAGCGTGTTGTTTCAAACTTCCTCCACCAGAGGTTTTTGTCACCTTAATTTGAAAAACTTATAACTTTCTCTTTGAAATAGCTAATTATCTAACTTGTGATACATATTACTACGTATTTCATAATTTTTTTCCTAAATTCCACTCGCACAATCCATAAAACAGGTCAAATTTGAAACCAACGGAAGTACTACTTAAATCAAACTATCAAAGCAATACGTGAGACGGCCGTTAATTTGATACTTGGGTCAAAGAAGTGAAAGGGTACGGCGATGATGCTAATTATTCGTTTCTCAATTGATCAAGTTGATACATCATCATTGTGTTGAAATACGACCTCAACAACAGTTATCACGTGAGTCCTATTGTCATTTTATAGCATGCCATCATTAGTTTAAACTTTACTCCAATAATTATAGTTTAGGTATGATTTTCTTTTAACTCCTAGTAGACGAAATACACATGCGATGCACGGGTACATCTAGAACAAAACAACGATTTGTTTGAAATTATATTTTATTCTAATGTACATAATGAACAATTAATTTATGAAAATAAAAAGATAGTATAGTCTATTGATAGTTTACTGGTAAACTGTTACTGGTATAATAAAAGAAGGGAGGGCTAAAGTTGAGAGAGAGAGAACTTATTTTAAAAGATATTCGAACCCTTTAAAACTATCTCAATGGGATATTTATAGTAGTGATAAATGAGGCGGTGCATTAAATGCATTACATGTGTCGGCTAATCTATGGGCGAGATCATATCCTTCTGCCCAAGTGTTTTTTGTGGGTCGAGGTGATGATGGTCGAGGTGCAGGGGTGCACTCCGGGTCTGGTGTTCTCCTTGTTCCTGAGTTACTGACTTGGGTTCTATGGCCGAGGTGTCATCAGTGATGACCCATCAAGGTGACTGTATGGACGAAGAGCCGTTTTTTTCATTCTGGGCCGAGCTTGTTTGAGAGGCCTTCATAAGTGTGACCGGTTTTGATCCATTGTGTATCCAAAAGTGTGACTGGGCATGTATCCGAACCCATATACTCTATCATGTGGTTTGTTGTTATGCTTGCTAACCTATTATAGAATTTGTTCTATGTTAAAAATCAACATCTTTGAATTGGGATGTGATTCGAAAAGATTGGTGATCGACTTAACCAAACATTATTCAAATATAATAAATTCTTATATTAAAATATTGGTGATCTACTTATTAAAATGTTACTCATGTTTATGCTCATTACCCGTTAGTTACAACGGTTGAAGCTTGTTTGACTAAAAATTACTCATTGGACCATGAATATATGTAATGTAGTGCGAGGAAATTAGCATGCTAGCAAATAAAGTTAAATGCATATTTGTTCTCGATCCATCATAATGTCATATTTATTGCCAGACCAATAGATATTAAACTTAATTTTATGATTTAATTTACAATGTTTAAGTCATGAGAAAAAATTAAATCTAGGTAAATACATATACCAATTGATCTAGTTAAAATGGAGAAAATCACATTTAAAATGTAGAAAATTACATTTACTGTATAATTGGTACATGGAAGAAAGTAATTTTATGTTTTACTATTGGTAATTGGAATGTTAAGATTTATACATAATTTTATGTTTGTAGCCATCGTAACCCATACCTTTGAAGTGGGCACCGGTACAGTTAATCATTAAATATTCTTCATTAATTTCTAGGATTTTTAATTTATTATATCAATAATGTGTAGAAGAATACGAAAAATGGCACATGCAATTATAATAGATTTAAATGTGTAAATTCTATTGCTAATCATAGTAATTGTTGAAATTGTAGACATCCATTTTACTATTGCTAAAATCTGGTCTAATGTAAATTTGTCTGGCTAGCTTGTTTTAGATTGCTATTGGGGTGAAATCAGTTCAATAAAAAACATCATAATAATACTGACACTCTTTTGACACAACCTAAGCTTCACAATTTTACTTATTTAGCTGTTTAAAATGAATTAAAATGTTCTATATCAAATAATTTATTTGTCATTAACGTTATTTATTTTTATTTGTATTGTCTTCTATTCCAGTTTTGTTTTATAATTCCATTTCCATTTGTCACTTATAATATAGACTAAATTAAAATAAGAGATAGAAATAAAATTGATATTACTCTGTTTCATTTTGTAAGATACATTTCCCTTTTTTAAATTGTTTAAAAAATATGAATACTTTTCTAACTTTTTACCTTTTCACTTTATCCCTTTATATTCACTACAACATTTCAATATCTAATGTATCACCCAAAAGTGTTACAATAGCACTGAAAAGTGTTACATTAGAGAAAATGTAACACTTTTTTATCATTACATTTGCTCATGTTGCATTTGACCTATTGTAACACTTTATAGTCCCTAATGTAACATTTATACTTCTAGATGAAAGTGTTACATTAGGTCTAAAGAGTGTTACATTAGAGAAAAATGTAACACTTTTATAAGTATGTTACATCTTCAATGTTACGTTAGGTCTTAAATTGTAGTAGTGATTTCATTTTATTTTTTTTACTCTTTATGGACACATCCTACTCTTTCTTACTTTTGGTGTTACAATTTTAAAGTAATCGTTTTATCATTTACTTTCTTAATATCCTCACCAAACCCATATATATTTTACATTTGGTAACCCCATTTTCAGTTTGTTAGCCTTATTAACCAACTTTTTTTACAAAATGCGTAATTTTTAATTTCACGCGTTAAATCAATCAAAATAAGTAAGGTTAAGTTACTGATTTGGCTGAATTGGTTGGAGTTACTATAAAAGACCATTTTAATTATTATATTCTTTCTTTATTTTATTAATAAAATGTATCTTGAATATAGGTTTTCCATAATTCAGCAAATTCAGTCAATTTAGCGAATTCAATGCTCAAAAAGCATGTTTGGTTATTTACCTTCATTTTGAGCTTATCAATCACATCATTTAGTATAATACCAATTGCACTTTCACTTGAAAAATAGGTATCTACAATAATTTCACTAATTTCACTTGAAACTACCGAATGAGGCATTTGGAAAATATGTATGTCTCTTGAATATGAATTTATACCATGGGAAAATCATAAAAATTGAAACCATGGGGAGGGTTAGAAAATTTAATCAAACTAAACACTCATACCAATTTAGTAGATTGATTACAATGAAATTTAGAACATTAGAAAAATCATTTAATCATTCGGAAATACATTTTAAGATGAATTGAATTTGAATTGAATTTGAAGATGCATTTAGTAAATTAAATTTGAATTAAATATTACGTACTTAAGAATTTATTTTGAAGTAAAGTTCACAAATGTGTTTAATTATGAAGGCCAATTATAATTATGAAGGCCAATTTTAAATTTAGTAAAATAGCTAGCTTCAAATGAAAAAAATTATTTTTTATTATAAGGGTAGATTTGGGAACACTTGAAATTACTTGATGGTCTAGTAAAAATCATTTCGAGCGCACGAACATTGTATGGCTTTTGGTACTACTTAGCTTGCAACACTCTACCACACATACATACATGAACTCTCCATTGAAAGCATTCAGGTTGAATGCATACGTGACTAAAATTATACACTTAATTGATTCCTTTGTTGAAACAAACTTTTTATGACAATTTAAGAATTTATTATCACATCTAAAGAAGATGTTTGCACCTCCTCTTACCATACATATATGACATGCATGGTTTAATACATTTCTTATCATATACGCAGGGGCGGAGTCAGGGCCAGTGGCGGATCCAGGAAAATTACGTATTGGGGGCGCTCATATTATATTTGTTAGATTGGACTTTATCAACTTTCATTTTTTGTGTCCCAAAAAATACATATTGAGGCGTTATCTTATACGGAGTATATTCTAATTTCACACTCAACATTAACTTGAAAAAGTTGAGTAGAATGAAAATTAGCACTAGGTATAATTTTGATTTAGCATATAAGTTATGTTTATGATTCAACATTTAAATTAATTAAAAAAAACTTAGATTTTATATATCTAGTGATTTTTTCAAAGTAGGAACTTAATATTTCTAATGCATTTTAAATTTAAAACATATATAAAGTTCAAAAATAGAACTAGGTATGTTTTATTCCCCAAATAGATTTTATTTTTTATTTTTTTAGTCTTATTAAAAGAATAAAGTGATTAAACTTCCCAAAATAGAAGTTAATGAGTCGTGTTGAGTTTAATCCAACACGATATAGTAAATATATGTATGAACACTCAGTTTTTACGTGGAAACCCGAAAGGGAGAAAACCACGGGACTTTTTAGGCTAATGTCCAAGCCCTCTCATTCTCATTAATCTCTCCTCACCATTACATAGTACAATTTGAGCTCCATTTATGGAGTATTGAGCTAGCTAGAGAGAAATAAGGAAGAAGAAGCTAAAGCGGGATCCTTTTCCATGGAGGGAAACCTCCTATTTATAGGGAATAGGGGGAAAGGGGGCTCTCCACCCTAACGGGCCGAATGGGCCAAAATGGGCCCAAAGGCCGAAACAGGCCTGATAGGCTAAAATGGGCCTTACTGATTGGGCTCTGTACTACGTAAAGTCTTGGGCTCCTGAACAGTAATAGGCCGGGATAATATATCCCAACAAGTCACATTTTGAGAATTAAACGAAGATAGTTATATTTACTGACTTAATTTTTGTTTTAGTCCTATTAGAAAATTCTCTTTTTTATAAATTCTTACATGACTAGTTCCCTAACCACTAAAATTACGCAATTAAAAGGGGCTAAAATTCATTAATAATACGCCGTATAAAACTAAACAACATTTGTCACATACTATTTTGAAAAAGAGTCAAATAAGGTCTTCCATTATTATAAAATCGTTACATAAAGTCATGTACTAAATAAAGTGTCATATAAATATAAAAAGCAATTGGATGAGTCCTAATGACCTTTTGATAACCTCGTAATCCCGGTTTTAATGTACGTCTAACAATCTTTTGAAAATAGATTACAAGATTGACATGAAAATAGATTACAATCCAAAAATAACAACATGTAAGCTAAAATCGGATTAGGAGGGTGTCAACGGGTCGTTACGACTCATTTGATTGCTTTTTATTAGTAGATGTATTTACATGACACTCTATTGAGTACACGACCTTATGTAACGATTACGTAACAGTAGAAGACCTTATTTGACTCTTTCCCCAATACAGTTCTAATTATTTCTGCGCAAAAATAAGATTCTTTCATTCACATGCAATAAAAATTTATTTATTCCTCTTTATTTGTGATTAAATAAATTTTATCCTGAATATTGCTTGAAACCACCTTTAGGCATTTAACATTGAAAAACTATATCATTTAAATTATATTAATCTAATCTCATTTAGACTCAACAATATACACATCGAATTTATTTTCTCATTATTCTATATGACTTGATTTTCCTCATTTAAATTTGCTTGGACAAAAATAAACACGAATATACTAATATATGGTTGATTTAGTCAAATAAAAATGTTAAAAGGAATACTACGTATGAGGTAGTCTAATTATTTTATTGGAAAAATGGAAACTAATAATCCAACGTTTTAGCGGTCTTCTTTCAATAATCCAACTTTTTGATTATTCATGAATAATCCAACCTTTGCACCTCATCTTCAATCACTGGTCCCTGACCGGTTGATGACCTGCGATTCCAAGCTATTTTCTTATCTTTGCAAATCATTATACCATAAATCTCATCTTTCACAAAGATAATATTTTGTAAAGATAAGAAAATAACTTGGAATAGTAGGTCATTAACCGATCAGGGACCAACGAATGAAGATGCGGTGCAAAGGTTGGATTATTCATGAATAATCAAAAGGTGGGATTATTGAAAGAAGACCGCTAAAAGGTTGGATTATTAGTTTCCATTTTCCCTATTTTATTTGGGGCATCACAAAATATTTAATGGGGGCAAACCTTTTTTGTAGATATATATTTATTATACTTGTATTACTTACGGAGTATTAAAAAATGGAGTTTATTGGGGGCAAGTGCCCCCATTACCTTGAGCGTACGTCCGCCCCTGGTCAGGGCATTGGATCGGACTGGGCCGGTACAAATAATATTTTTGAAAAAAAATTATGCGAAATTTTCTACATTAAAAAATTAGACATTTTTAAAATTTGGATAGGTCAGCTCCAGGGTTCCTCCTATCTATGCATGCCCTTCAAATACGTATATATGAGACAAATGTGTATAACTTTAAAATTAATTTTGTTTCTTTTCCAAAAGTAATACTCCGTATATGTAAGGATAGGAGCTTATACATTTTAGGAACAGTCAGTCAACACATATATATTAGTAGTAAATTATCTTACCATATTTTCATAAGGTGGCCAATAAATGCTCCAATATAATGTTGCCATAATTTCACACTTTCATACGATACTTTTTCATGAATGGGCAAGATTTTACTTATACATTTCACATAGATTTCCCATGATGTCCTTAGTTTGGGCGGGATTTTTCTCTCCAGTTGTGGTGTAACGACTGTTACTTTATATTATATAAAGATTACGGAAATATAAATTGTAATGGAAACATCTACAAATACTATAGTTATGAAACCACAATGAATTCACAAGTGAGTATTTCGTCTTGTCTTAAACTGCAATTTGAGGGCGAGTTAAGTTTGTACTCTAAAGTCTAAACCCGATGGTGTTTGATCAATATGTGATTATTCACTCGACACTCGTGAATTGCAATGGTAATTTAAATTTAAATACACATCAAAAGGTCATTTGTCAACACTATTTTTCAGCTTATCAGGCAACTTTTTCACCAAACAATTCTTATTTACTTCTTGAGCAAGGGCTTGGGTAAAACTTTTAAAATCCAAGATTAGTCATTAGTATGGCGAAAATGCGAAATCATTAATATTTATATTAAAATATAGTACCCGAAAATAGAGCTGTCAAGATGGCCGGAACCCGTGGTCGCGGACTCACCTGTTTCAACTCATTTACTGATAGGATATGGTTTTCATTTTCTTACCCAGTTGATTCACGGGTTTCACGGGTCAACCCACGCGAGTTGCGGACTAAGGATGTTTTTACTTGGACTGTAATTTGATGGTCTGGTCTAGTCTATTCAAGTCTGGTTTAGTCTGATCTGTTTAAGTCTGGTTTGATCTTGTATGCTCTGAACTGGTCTGATCTGGTCTGGTAAACGTATGGTCTCTGTGTATTTTATAACTACGGAACTCATGTTTGGTCTGATCTCTTTAAGACTAATCTGGTCTGTTTAAGTCTAGAGACTGAAAACAATTCAAGTAAAAACATTGTAAGTGGGTTGGCTCACATGGGTTGCGAATTGACCTGCGGGCCAAATTGTTTGGACTTTCATTATCTTCAACATTGTTGTTTTACGATCAATATTATTATAATTGGAATTATATACTTATCATTCTACTACCATTGCAAAATGGTAATTATTTCTATAATATAATTATTCAAATAAATTATTAAAACATACTCCATTTGTCCCAAAAAAGTTTGTCAAATTTCATTTTTTGGATATCCCAAAAAGATTTGTCATTTCCATTTAAAGTAAGGAATATGTGGCTAAAGTTAATCCTCTCTCTTCTGCACAAATTTCAACCACACAATTTTTACTTTATTAATCCACGTGAAAGTCAAAGTTGGCAAACATTTTCGGGACGGAGGGAGTATATTTTATGTAAAGTTAAATATAATTCTTAGCTATTAGAATTTAGAAGTCATGATTTACAAATATAGGAATTTATCAATACATGACTAAAAACACACAAAATTCAAAAATACGATCACGTATGTTTTATTCTCCAAACATGACTTATTTAGTCCTTTAAAAGAATAAATTGGTTAAATTTTCTCAAAATAGAAGCGAATGAGTCATATTTTGAAAAAATAAATAAAGACACACCTATTTATGAACTTAATCTTCGTTTTAGTCCTATTTAGGGAAGTTTCTCAAAAGCTGTTTTAAAAAAACAACCACTCAAAAAGTTTATGCAGACATCTACTTTTATACAATGTCTATTTTTGTTAGATACCCTTCTAATAGTTTTCAAATTTTGATATAAGAATGTTTTAAATTGAACTAAAGTTTTGTGGTCTGATCGATTTAAGTCTGATGTTGTATGGTTTCAATATGTTTGATCTGATAAATGTCCGATCTGTGTGTTCTTTAACTATCAAATTTTGGTCTAATCTATTTAAGTCTAAAATGATCTGGTGTGGAACTGAAAATAGTTCATATAAGAACATCCTAAATTCCTAAGTAGTAAGAAGTACTACATAATCTTTAATTAAAATAAACAAGTATTAAGTCTTTAATATTTTGATTTCTTGCCAATATAAATATATACTCCCAGGTAATTATTTTAAAGAATTATCATGCACTCAATCCTTTCCACATTTCGAGCTCGTTTTGTAATACCCAAATCAACTGTATTGATTAATTTTGCAGAAATTTATGAAGTTCTGATTGAAGTTGATGGATTGATTAATTTTGTTGATTTATGCAAAAAAAAATCATTTTTTTTAATTAAATAAAGAAAAATAATACGAAAACACCTAAAATGATCATGTACGGTAAATTCAGCAAATATAGTAAAAAGAGTAACTACAAGCTTACGTTTTTATTACTACGTATTACACAATTCAGCGCATGAAATTAAAAGTTACATGTTTGATTAAAAATTAATTAATAAACCTGATAAGTCGAAAAATAGATCACACGACCCGGATCTTCAACCTTCACAAAACCCAGCCTACATTTTTTATAATTCTTCTGGATACTGTAGCGTGTTTAACGGCACAATCAATTGAACAAAAATTTAAATAAAATTGAACAGATTTAATTATTTCAATTATTTGGATTTCCAGCATACACATCAAGACACCACTTTCAATCAGGTCCCTTGCCAAACAGGCCCCTTCACCCTACTTTAGGGCTTTAGCATTTGGACGCACCTTCAATATATTATCTGGTTTTATGCTGACTTTATGTCACCCTACTTGCAGCTGCTAAGCTCATTTTCAGTCACTCCACTTTTTTAACCCTGAAAATTCTACATAGCTTCACTCCCTCCATTGAACAATCTGAAAGACACTTCTCATGGATCTGCAGTCATTTCCATCTTCTTCCTCGCTTCTCACTCTCAGCTTCACTCTTTCTCTGCTGATACTTGCTCGAGGTAGAAACACCACCTTCTTAAAATCCAAGCAAATGACTGTTTTTTCAAGTTTTGGATGATAAAGGTGCGATTTTTAACTTAATTTGAGTTTCATGATTTTTCAGATGTGTACGGAGCGACATTCACGTTCGTTAACAAATGCGAAAGCACAGTATGGCCTGGGATTTTATCAAATGCAGGAAGCCCCACCCTAGAAACCACTGGATTTGAGCTTCCAAAGGGCTCTTCACGCACATTCATGGCGCCCACCGGGTGGTCCGGCCGGTTCTGGGGCCGGACTGGGTGCAAATTCGACGGATCCGGGTCCGGGTCTTGCGCAACGGGGGACTGTGCTTCGGGTCAGCTGGAATGCAATGGCGCCGGAGCTGAGCCGCCGGCGACTTTAGCAGAGGTCACCCTCGGCACCGTCGGGCAGGACTTCTATGACGTCAGCCTGGTCGACGGCTACAACCTGCCGCTGGTGATGGAGGCTTCCGGCGGGTCGGGTATGTGCGCCACCACCGGGTGCGTGACGGATCTGAACCAAATCTGCCCGTCGGAGCTCAAAACGGGTAACCGGGTGGGTTGCCGGAGCGCGTGTGAGGCGTTCTCGAAGCCGGAATACTGCTGCAGCGGCGCGTACGGTACACCTTCCGCCTGCAAACCGTCGGTGTACTCGCAAATGTTCAAGTCGGCCTGCCCCAGGTCCTATAGCTACGCTTACGATGACCCGACCAGTACGTTCACGTGCAGCGGTGCAGATTATACGGTGACGTTTTGTCCTTCTGTTCCCAGTCAAAAATCTTCAAAAGATTCTACACCAGTGACGACGAGCACCCAGGCTGGCGGGTCCACTTCCGGGTCGGAGAATATCGACCCACCCGCAGAGCCTGCGACAATGGTTGCGGGTCCGGATATGGGGATAGATTATGATGGGTCAGGAGACTCAGGACAAACCAAGAGTAGCAATCCGGAGACAACGGTTGCGGGTTCGGGTACTGGTACGGGTATGGGTATGGGGATAGAGGATAATTGGGCAGGACAGACAAGGAGTAGTTCCACCACGGGCGGATCCGGGTCTGGATCTGAGGCCTTGCTTGATGGTGGGTCATATGAAGCTGGGTTAGCAATGGGCGGGTCAAGTCGGGTTTGGGCTACCAAAACTTCGCAGTATGGTGTCATTGCATTTACCTTATTGACCCTCTTCTTTAACTATTTTTTTATTTAGGTCCTCTTATTAATATCTATGGTAGTAGAAGTATTGTAGGAAGAAGATATGGTTTAATTTGATTTTAGTACTGCATTAGTATTATGTTTTGCATTAGTTGTGTAAATGTATGTTCTTTGGGTTTGTAGCTTTATAAAACTGATTGCATTTACGCTTAAAAAAGTGATCGTATTTATGTAATTGTGGATGTGAACGTTATATGTATGTTCCTAAAAGAGACGGTTTTAGAGTTAAAAAGGGCGTCATCTTTGATAGCGAAAGTGTGGACAGGCTAATAATGAATTCTTAGGTTGGCGAAGAACGTGACTAAAAATAATGACAGCTCCTTGGGTAATCTACTTTTTCGGTCAATGGATCTTATCGGTCAATATGACTAAAATTTCAAATTCGTAATTAAGTAAAAACTAAGGGCGTGTTTGGCATTAGCGAATAAAATTAAGTAGTTTTTCGCAAGAGAAATAATTTATGCTCTCCAGACTCCAGAGCATTTCGTCCGTTTGTTGAGAGTTTTAGACTGGTCATAAACAACTCAAGGCATCAAGCCAATCAATTCACCTCTGAAATTAGAGCAATTGCTCTATTAGAGCATCTCCATTTAAAACATCCGAAAAAATGGTTTTTCTAGTAGAGCTAATTGACATATCATTTTTACACATTAAAATTATTCATCAACAACGATATTTATATAATTAGCTTTTTTATGACATGCATGAAGTGCTTTTTAACTATAATCTACAATAATTCGGGTTTGAATGTTGATACCGGATTTTCATTTAAAACAGTTCCCCTAAATAATCTCTTTCCCCCAATGTCAATCTTTGAAATGATCTAACATGTCATCTCATTAATCTTCGAACAATGTAACCAATGGTGATGCCCTTAGCATAGAAAAAACGTTCTAACAATCACCATAAAATCTTATAAATGTACATTTAAGAGGGTGTTTGGAACTTATCTGCTTCTACTTCTTTTTTAAAGCAGAAGTAGAATCAGTGTCAGTTTTCAGAAGCTGGTCTCCCCCAGCTTCTAACAAAACCAATTCTATGAGTAAATTAGAGAATCAGAATCACTTCTACATTTACACCCAAACACTCCAACTTCTACTTTTACTCTCTGAAGGAGCAGAAACAGTTTTAAGAATAAGATCCAAATACCCCCTATCTTTCATTATCAATTCTCATATGTAGAATTAAACTATCAAATATTTGCTTCAAGAATTGCCTCCTTTCGAGAAGTTGATGTGAATGGGTGCACACGTCAGTTCACTTAGCAACAACTTTTTGAAAGTTGAAATAACTTGTAGTTCACATCCTTGATTATTGTGCATGTCGATCCATCATCACTCTGATAAAATGCTTTTGTCACCTTCCTCGCAAGTCCTTTCTATTCAATCTGTGTATTTGATTGAAGCAATGAAAAACGAAGGATGAGATCTTGTCTTCCTTCCTTCAAAGTTGTGCTAATGACCAGGTACCGGTAAATTGTAATATCGTCCATGTTGATGTTTACACTTCGGTTGGCAAAGGCAACTTCATCCCTCGTTGGAGTCAAACTTCATGAGTGTGTGTAATGTCCCGCAAAAACTTAGAATGCTATTTTGTTTACGCTTTTGTCAACCTAATCATGAATGTTTAAAGTTTGTGTTGATATTGTTCGTGTCGTCTCCTATTTTGGAGTTTCTTGCTATTTTGTATTATGCTTTTTAAGCATACCCTTTTGTGATATACGGAGTATGTTTCTATATAGTTTTGTGTTCTACTTTTTAAGCATATCTTTATGTGGTGTATTTTTATGTATAAATTTGGCCATACATTGTAGAGAATCAACGATATTTGCACTCATGTTTAGAAGATATGAAAACCTCACTTCATCTGTTGTGATTATGTTATGTAGATCCCCGTCATTTATATTTTGACGTTTTTGTAGAGACTGGTGGTGTTTCAGACATGTCATAAAGACTACGGGCAAATAGTGTTCTTGTGCTATTATTTATGCCGGTATAGTTTTTGTATTAAAACTCTGTAATACCATACAATAACTAGTTTAATTTCACGTTTCTTCATCATTACATTAAATTGTACTGAAAAAAGAAAGAAAATAAAAATGACTCCCTCATATTGTTCTTTGGATTTGGCAACCCACTGTTGGGCCGAGTGTCTGTATTACTTTGATCATTGGTGTAAGTGAGGGGACCGAAAACATTCAATCCCAGTTGGCATCACAGGCGGGACTGCAAGAGTGTTGCAGGAGTTGTTATACCGTGGGAGCAACCCACGATGAGCATGGTGCTCCCAAAGGCAAAATTCGCGTGTTACTGTTCACGCACGTGAACGGTAACTTTTTTTTGTTCTTTCCCTTATCCCAGTAGCAGGGTGATGTAACTCGCGTGTAAAGAAATGTAACTCACGTTGCTGACCAATGTAACTCAAGTACATTCGAAATGTAAACAATAAAAAGAAAGTCTAATTGCAAAATTGCTTTACATAAATAGTGCATGTATATTTTTTATTTTTTTAATGTCAAAGTCATTGAAAATGGTTTTTAAAAAATCCTTTATTTTCTTCATTACAGGGGTTTATTTTCAAATGTAGCTCGCGTTATGGCAATTGTAACTCGCGTTGGTTGAATATGTAACTCACATGTATGCAAAATGTAACTTTCTGAGACAAGCTCAAATGTAACTCGCGAGTATACAAATGTAACTTAAGCCAAAACGCAATGTGAATCAGGTTAATGGGAATGTAACTTGCCAAATTAAAGTTTAAGTTTTCTAAAATTTAAGTTTTCTAAATAAATGGTGATGTGTTTAATTGAATGATCGTAATTAAAGTACAAGATCAAAGAATAAGCAGAGACAAGTAGAGACTTGTTTTTACAAGCACAAACACATACATAGGGCAGGGAGGTATCGAAGGTTTCTCCTCAGGAATCATGAGGTGTCAATTCCAAATTCAAAGAAGCGAATGAAGGAAAAACCATTTGGATTAGTAGGAGGGGATTGCTCTGGAATCGGGATTCAACAGGGGCTTCTGCAAGGGGTGATCGAACGGCCTGCCTGATAGTTGGGAAGAAAGAAGACGGTTGTTATTAATTGAAATGGCGCCGTTTAGGGATCGGCACACCTAAGGATGGACTCGGGCCGGGTGGCCCGAACCGGCACTGTTCCGGCCCGGTGGCCCGGTCAGTGACCGGTTCGGGTAGGCCCGGCCCGCTGGGGTTCCGGTCCGGGCTCGGGCCCCTCAAAACGTGAACCGGCCCGGCCGGTTCGGGCCCGGTCCGGGCCCGGTCCGGGCCATTTTATTTATTTTTTCTTCTTCCTTTTTTGATTTTTTTTTTAGTTTTTGGGTTGGGCTGGGTATTTTGGGTCATTTGAGATGGTTTGGGATGGTTTGGGGTGAGGGAGGGTGGTTAGGGGTTAATTAGGAAAAGGCAAAAAAAAATATTGAACCGAGGCCCGACCCGGACCCGGGGGTTACCCGGGCCGGTTCTGAGCCTCCCCTTTCCTGAACCGAGGCCCGGCCCGGGTCCATGCCTAGGCACACCGTGCACACGGTGGGTCAATCCCACGGTATAATTTGCAATGTTGCAGGGATGAAAATCATACCCGCCGCCGGGAGCCACTAGGCACTAGACTACTACAGAGTAGGTGTATGTGATTTTTGTTGTGTGAATATTGTCATAAGATATTATGGGGATATTTGCACTAATATTCTTTATTAGTTGAAAACTTTCAGAATACCCCTGTTTATTAATGCAATTATTCAATTGTAAAATTATAATTAATCCACAGTAGATAAAGTATGGTGCCTTGAGGTACCACAGAATTTACCATTATATTATGAACAAAATTTGCATTCATCAAAATGTATTTTTTAATGCATTTTATCATTTTCCTAATAATTTATTCAACACGTAGTAGTAGTATGTTAATGGTCAATGCATTGAGAAATATTGAAAGACGTCGGAGTTAAATTTAATTTAATTCTTCTACATAAGAATATAAGATAAAGAAAACACTCTGTATATAAGAAAATAAACCTGAATTTCCTTAACTAACCATTTGTTTTCTCCACTTTCTTCTTATATGAGCTCTGCAGTCTGCATCGCCTGGCTGAGATTTTGTCCAGTGTCCAGATGGACCTAATTCTTTTTTATTGAAAGTTGCACTTTTTGACTACTTTGAGGCTTTGAGCTTGCCCGATCCGTTCAATTGCGACCTTATAATGCCAACCATTTTCTGCTGTCTTTGTGTTAAGAAATACGTAGTACAATTTATGCATCGCCATGTTAAAAGATGAGGCATTAAGATACAAGCCTTGGATACTCCTCGTCTCATACATACAGCTAACCATTGTCAAAGGATGGGTGGATGCAATAATGAGGTATTTAATACAGTAACAACAAAAACAAAACAAAACTTGAACAAAGAAAAGAAAAGACTACTAGGTAAACAACTTGCAGGTTAATCCCAATAGTTCTGGTTAATTTGATCCAAACCACCTCGTTAGTTTATCGTTTCAGTGAGTTGATGATCATTCATGGATGGGTACTTTCCGGTTGGGTTTCTTCGTGTCACTAAAACATTTGTTGATGAAGCTCTGCATCCTGTTGCGCGAGCTCCACCATCATGGCATCATCAAAGAACTTGTTGATGGACACGTCCTCGCTCATTCCCTGACAAAATTACAAATGAAGTAAAATTAAAGTTAAATGACGTGATCAGCTAGGAGGGCTCACTACAGCTTCTAATTTATTTTATGTCAGAAAATAACAAGAGTTTAATGCACCAATTCCCCAAAATATGTGCATGAATCCGGCATGCTAGCCCCTCATGATTTAAAAATGCATCAACCTCATTGGTTTCTAATTAATCATGCACATAATACCATATGGAACAGCAAATTTAGCATTATGTAATATGTATTATGATTACACATACCCGTCAATTTGTCAAGATACCTAAATTATATTCCCTCCTCCGTCCCTTAAGACCGAGAGAGTACAAAATACTATCAATAGTTGAATTAGGGTTTTGATGTTTTTATCACCAGGGGCTCATGAGCAAAATTATATACCACGAGGAAGTTTGGCACAGTAAACCTCAAATAATAACTAGTGCACCAGCAACTTTTTTGTGTGAAAATTGATGAAATCAAGGGAATTGTCAAATCATATCCTCACTTCTAGATATAGCTTTCTTTGAATTGTTTATAATCCGGTATATTTTGAATACATGTTTATATATTGTACTGAGCACAGGATCTTTGAGTTGTTTATAACCCAAGACTTTAGAAAACTCCAACCACTCAATAACTAAACGCACAGGATCTAAAGTAGTTAAGTTAATGTACTGAGAAATTGTTAGTAAAACAAAATAATAGCCAGATGAGATTTAGGATAGTTAATAAGAAAACGTCAAGTCTGCAAAGTTTGGGACTTTGGGGAGGGTTTCATAGCATGGTTTAATGCTTACGAGCGTTTGATGCCTCATGAACAAAATAGTAAAATTGGAGCAAACATGGTCGAGTAAATACCTTTCTACGCCTCGTCTTCACCATGAATTCACGGGCAAGGTGTTGAATTGGAGCGGGCTCTAGTGGACGAAGAACAATGCTCTTATCTAGAGGATCACCCGGAACAATGCTCCAATGATCAAAAGCAGACACACAAAATGCCTGCCCTTGTGTGTGATACCTCAGGTCCGTCTCAAAACCAAATGACTCAATAACGGGTAAAAATGCCTACACAAAAGCAAGTGAGAAAGTTATACATATGATAAACCTAATGCATGCATAGTAGTCAATGGCGAGATATGGCACACGCATATGCGCCAGCACCATGAAAAAGTGGTCATCGCCATAGCGCTTTATGCGCCTTATGCGCCATTCGTATATGTGCCATCGCCATGCACCATGAAAAATGCCTTTGAGCCATGGCAATCGCCATGCGCTATGACAACTATGAATGCATGTAAGCAAAAAATCATAAACTATTCATAGAAGTGAAACAGCCTGCTCTATAACTGATACTCCCTCCATCCCGGAAAATTGTTCTCGGTTTACTTTTGGGTCGTCCCAAAAAATTGTTCCACTTTCCCCTTTTGGAAAGTTTTTTGTGGCTACAATTCATTTACCTTTTTCTTACTCAACCACAACCATACATTTCCACTTTATTCCCACTTTCTTAAACTCCGTTCCAAGTCAATGCGGGAACAATTTTCCGGGACGGAGGGAGTACTCTGTTACGATCCCACACCGGTCAAGTATGGGATTGATCAGTGGCTTCTAAGCAAGGTGTCCCCTCCTCCTAATCGGCTGGTCTTTTTGGAGTGAGTTCTCATCCAATTGTTTTAATAAGGGAAACCTATCAAATAAGCCCCCCAACTTTTCAAAAAATCAATCAGCGCCCCTACTCATAGTTCAATCAGTTAAACCCATAAACTCATTTAAAAATGGCAAATCCTCTTTTTAGTAGGTATCCTATGAATTTCCCCGGTTAATTGCGTGTGTGGTGAGTGAGGTGGCATTTTTTATTTTCTATTTTCTTTTTCTTTTTCATTCCTTCCTACTCCCTTTTCTTCTTCCCTGTGCTTTCTTCCCTGCGCCTCACCATCTCTGCAACTCCTTTCTTTCTTTCTTTCCCCATTTTCTTCTTCCACCTAGTTTTCTGCTCGTAGTTTCCTGGCCTTCACCCTTCTCCCTGCGCCTCTTTTCTACCGTCGACTAGGGTCTACGGCCAAATTGAAGCTGCGGATCTGGGAGAGGTGATAGAGACCTGAACTTATCGGCTTATGGAGTGAGATATAATAGAGTATTTTAATAAAATGTAATAGTGGGCTGGCCCATTAGAAATATTATAAAAGGGGATAGAAGGGTAGAAGTAAAGGGGTGGGAATTATTTTGGGACTTGGGACATCGGGACTTGGGAGCTGGCATTCTGTAATTGCCGACTTATTTCTCTTTCTTCTATAATACGAAGCTTTCAGTTGTTACGTTCTTCACGTAACAATGAAGAACATGGACGATCGATTGGAGACTTTGGAGCGCGAACTGGCGAGGCAGGCGGAGAACCTCGAACGCGAACTGGAGAGGCATCGCGAGGAGGCTAGAATCCGGAGCGAGGAGGCCAATCTCGCAGCCGATCCAAGTCCTCCAAAACCCGTTCGCGGAATAGTAGTTGCGACTCCAGTTCTTCTGCAGGTAATCCGCGATCGACTCCTTCTAAGCGTGATCGTAACTACAGTAGATTGATTGAGAAGTCTGGAAGAAAAGTGGATTTGCCACTTTTTAATGGTACCGATGCTTATGGATGGACCATTAAGGTTGAACGTTTTTTTAAACTAAACCGTATTGTTGAGGAAGATAAAATTGAGCTAGTTACCTTAGCCATGGAAGGAAGAGCATTGAATTGGTATCAATGGTGGGAGGAACACTCAAATGTAAGAAACTGGGAATTATTTAAACAGGCTTTATTACAGAGATTCGAACCAGGTCTGGAACAGGATCCTTATGGTCCTTTGCTTAGTGTGAAGCAGACTGGGAGTGTGATGGATTACCGGGATGAATTTGAGCTAGTGGCAGGTCCTTTAAAGAACACTGATGTAAAATTTCTCAAAGGGATTTTTATGAAGGGACTGAAAGCCGAAGTTAGAGCTGAGTTAAAGCTGAATCCAGTCAGTACATTGACAGAAGTTATGAATAAGGCTCTGAGGGTAGAAGAAAGGAACATCACTCTGAGTTCAAGCAAGTTCAGGGAAGAGGATAGAAGGGGATTAAAGGAAAAAGGGAGTGTTTCCTCACAGCAGCAAAGATGGTTGAATGAGGACAAGTGGAAGCATAGTTTGAGTACCCAGAATAATTCTGAGAAACCTACCATGGAGAAGAGCAATGACACAGGAGAAAAGGAGACTGGAGTAAGGATTACACACAGATTGTCTCAAGCTGAATTGCAGGAGCTGAGCAGAAAAGGCCTTTGTTTCAGATGTGGAGAACAGTGGGGAAAAGGCCACATTTGCAAGATGAAGCACTTTCAGATCATAATGCTAGATGAATCTGATGATGAGGATGAAGTGGTAAAGGATTCAATGGCTATTAGTCCAAAGTGGAAAGAAGCAGGCCCCTCTAATATGCAGTTGTCTTCCATGAGCAAAGAAGGAAACACAGTCCCGAAGACTTTCAGAGTGAAAGGGAAATTAACAAGCGGCAGAAGGACTAAAGATATTATCATTCTAATTGATTGTGGGGCTACCCACAATTTTATATCTCATAAGGTAGTTCAAGCAGCAGACCTACCTACCTTACAGATCCCATAATTTGAGGTGAAGATAGGAAATGGAGACATAATCAGAAACAATGGGAAATGTGAAGCTGTGTGTCTTCACGTACCACAATCTACCATCACTCAAGACTTTTATGTCTTAGAATTGGGGGGAAATGAGATGGTTTTGGGTCTGGAATGGTTATCTAGCTTGGGAAATGTTGAATTTAATTTCAACCAGCTCACCATTAAATGGAAGGAAAAGGGAGTAGTCAGGAAGCTTCAGGGAGATGCTCATCGCAGCGGACACCAAGTTCCTCTCCAATTTATCACTGAAAAGATTCAAGCAAGTGGAGAAGAAGACTGCCTGTTCAATTCTGCAAGGATTGAAACTTAAAATGGTAAAGGAAACAGCCAATCCATGGATGAAGGAAGGGCACACTGAAATTGCTGATAAGTTCACTCTCAAACACCAGTGGAACCCAATCCCTGTAGGCATGGACTTTATGAATCAAGCTGTGGTAAGGTTGAATAGGTTGACTGAGCAAACAGTTGAGAATTATAAGGAAGATCTTGGTAAGCAGGTTGTTGCTCTCTATGAGGCAGCATGTTGTGCCCTGACTTGCATAGATAATAAAGGGATCCAGTCTGTTGCTGAGAATATTAGAGACAAATACTTACTGGAAGGTTTCAAGTATGATTGGATTCGTGGTAAGATGTTGATACAAATGGAGAGGGAGAATCTGGGAGAAATCTTAGGCACATGGAGTAGGCCCGGTGACTATGTACTGAGTTCTATCTTACCTTCCTCGGGTGCTGATGTGAAGACTGACACTTACAGTCACGAAGCTAACTATGTACTCTACATTAGAGATTCTACAAGAGATCAGACTTTGGGAAGGGAAGGAGATAACAACTGTGGCCAACATGATCACTTTGTGGACAAAGAGATTAAGGGGAGATCAAAACAGAGAAAATTATACGAGCTGAAGTACTGGGAAGGCAGAGGAGCGAGGATAAAGCATAATGACACAGCTGTTCTTACTTAGTCACTCCCCACCTTGAGGACAAGGTGGTTGTCAAAGGGGGGAGTGATGATAGAGACCTGAACTTATCGGCTTATGGAGTGAGATATAATAGAGTATTTTAATAAAATGTAATAGTGGGCTGGCCCATTAGAAATATTATAAAAGGGGATAGAAGGGTAGAAGTAAAGGGGTGGGAATTATTTTGGGACTTGGGACATCGGGACTTGGGAGCTGGCATTCTCTAATTGCCGACTTATTTCTCTTTCTTCTATAATACGAAGCTTTCAGTTGTTACGTTCTTCACGTTTCTTCATTGTGTTCCTCGATACTCTGTCAACTGGTCTATATCCAGTCAAGAGGTCTGGAGGCTTCACAGAGCACCGTCGCCGACTTGCTGACCCAGAAGCTTTGACGGAGCATCTTCCCCGACTTTGAATCCATCGAATCGCGGAAAGAGAATGACCGTCGTGCGAAGTACTTGAGCATCTCCGGCGACCAGGGTTCCTCTCGGACTGTGTGCAGTGTTGTGCCAGCGGAAGACCAATGCTTGCTTGGCAGAAGAAAGAAGAAAGGTGGAGAAGAAAGGGTGGTTCGTAAGGAGAAGAAAGGTGGAAGAAAAGAAAGGGATGAAGGCAGAAATTTGCAGGATTGGAACAGACTGGTGGAATGAGAAAGAAGGTGGAGGAAAAGGGAAAAAAGAAAGGAAAAAGAAAAAGAAAATGAAAAAATGAAAATAGCCATGTGTGTGATAGGCATATGGTGCAAAGGCCTAGTCACTTCTTTAATAAAGTATATAAAAGGAGGCAAACGGGAGCGGGGGTCAATTAGTGAATTACTTTATTTCAGTTTGGTCCCTGCGTGGACTGAGTACTATAAATAGAATTGGGGTAGCACAAATAAGGCAGGCTGTTATTCAGATAATTATAGACTGGGAGATTGGACATCTCGAATGGTCCTAGGGCACTGTATCCATTTGTGATCTGTTCTATTGTCTGAATAAAAGTTCTCACCCTGTTCTCATATTTTTTATCATTTTCTGCATTTCTGTGAGATCTGGTGTTGCTAGGTACTATCATTGGTATCAGAGCATCACCGTTCCTGGTGACGGATCTTACTGGGCGATTTACACCATTTCACGATCAGTAGTGAATGGTCAAAACGAGAGCCAATATGGAGTCGCGTTTGGATACTGTTGAGCGACGAATAAATGAGGTGCAATCTGAGCTGAAGAACGAGAATAGAACCATGAAGGACGAGCTGCGTTCAGCAATGGAGGCATTGGCCGCAGAGCTGTCTGCATCCATCAAAGCAATATCAGATCCGAACCGGATCAGAGCTCGATCGCGATCGCCACCTCAGCATCGTGTTCGCGCTTCTCGCAGCCCTACGATATCTGGAGATGACCCCACTCACGCTCTCATCCATCCTCATTGAGATCCTGAGAACCCTAACCGGTTTTCTATACAAACCGGTAGGAAGATCGACATACCAATTTTTACTGGAGATAGTGCATACAACTGGATCGTAAGGATGGAGAGGTATTTCAGAGTAAATCATATTCAGGAAGAAGAACGGGTTGAAGCCGCTGTGGTCGCAATGGAAGGGCGGGCGATTAACTGGTTCATTTGGTGGGAGCATCAAGCGGAGAGAAGGAACTGGGAAACTCTGAAAACCGCTATTATCAGAAGGTTCCAACCTGACTTGATCCAAAACCCCTACGGTCCTATGCTAAGTCTTAAACAGACAGGAACAGTGCAGGAATTCCGAGACGAGTTTGAGATGGTGATAGCACCCCAGATTAATGTGGATACGGGAATCCTGAAAGGCATTTTTATCAATGGTTTGAAGGCAGAGGTTAAAGCTGAGTTGAAACTGCACAACACGACTACCTTAACTGAAGTAATGGACTGGGCCCTATTGATTGAAGAGAGAAACGAGGCAATGTATCTTAGAGGAAAGGAGAAGGGAAAGGCCATTGCCCCGACACAGACCTGGGTGGACGGATTTAAATCTAAAATAGGAAACTCCTGGTCCAACAATAATGGGAAGGGAGCAACTGATGCTAAGAATAATCCTGCATGGGTAAACCCTACTGGGAAGAAGCTAACTGAAATCAACCCTTCTGGCAGTCGAAGGTTAGGGCCCCAGTTGTCACAAGAAGAGTATCAGGATAGAAGCCGAAGAGGGTTGTGTTTCAAGTGTGGGGAAAAATGGAACAAAGAGCACACATGCAAGCTGAAGCATTACAAACTGATATTAATAGAAGATTCAGAAGGGGAAGAGGACGTGAAGGAAGAAGAAGAGCCTGAAATTGCAGAGCATGACGTGATTAATATGGAATCCAAATCCATGCAGCTCTCTATTATGAGCAAGGAAGGGATTCCATCAATGAAAGCCTTCAAAGTGCAGGGAATTCTGAGATGGGATCAGGGAGAAAAGCAAGTGGAGGTGTTGATTGATAGTGGAGCTTCCCACAATTTCATTTCTCAGAAATTAGTGGAATGCTTCCAGTTACCCTATCATACTATCAATGGTTACCAAGTACAGATTGGAAATGGTGATAAAATCTCTAATAAAGGCAGATGTGAGAAGTTGACACTTAGTATGCAGGGGACTTTAATCGAACAAGACTTCTACATGTTAGATCTAGGAGGAACTGATTTGGTCCTTGGCATGGAGTGGCTAGCTAGCTTGGGGGATGTACAAGTCAACTTTCAAAAGCTTAGCATCAAGTGGCAGCAATCTGGGTCAACTCAGGTTATTCAGGGGGATCCAGAGTTCAACTCTATTGAAATATCTCTGAGTAAAATGTCACAGATTCTCAAGGACGTAGGAGATGGTTACATGATGATCTATGAGGGTAAGGTTGTAGAAGGAGAGCCAGGCCAGGGGAATGACTCTATATGGGAGGCAATTGTAGCTGAATATCCTGAAGTTTCAGCTCCCATACAAGGATTACCGCCCACTAGAGCATGTGACCATGTTATAAACATTAAAGAAGGAGCTGAAATACCTAACATAAGACCCTATAGGTATCCACAATATCAGAAGGATGAGATTGAGAGGATCATCAGGGAAATGCTTCAATCCGGGATTATACAGCCTAGCAACAGCCCATACAGCAGCCCTATTTTGCTTGCCAAAAAGAAGGATGGTGGCTGGCGTTTCTGTGGGGATTACAGGGCCTTAAACAGAATCACAATACCTGACAAGTATCCAATACCGATCATTGAAGAGTTATTGGATGAGATAGGGGGGCAAAAATCTTTTCAAAGCTAGACTTGAAGTCGGGATATCACCAAATCAGAATGCATGAAGCTGACATCCAAAAGACAGCCTTTCGTACTCATGAGGGTCACTATGAGTATTTGGTGATGCCTTTCGGCTTAACCAATGCTCCCTCTACTTTTCAAGCGCTGATGAATCAGGTATTAAGACCTTTTCTGAGAAAATTTGCACTCGTTTTCTTCGATGACATCCTGATTTATAGCCATAATGAAGAAGACCATAAGGGACATTTAAGGGAAGCACTATCTGTCCTAAAGGATAATCAGCTGGTGATCAATCTTAAGAAATGTTCCTTTGGTCAATGTAAGCTTGTATACTTGGGACACATCATTTCGGGGAAGGGTGTGTCAGCTGATCCAGCTAAGATTCAGGCTATGGTGGACTGGCCGCAGCCCAAGGATCTGAAAGGCCTGAGAGGTTTCCTAGGGCTGACAGGGTACTATAGACGGTTTGTGCAAGGATATAGTAAAATTGCTTCCCCGCTTACACAGTTGCTGAAGAAGGATAGTTTTCTATGGACAGAACAAGCTACCAAGGCTTTTGAGGAGCTTAAAAGGGCCATGACCACTCTACCCGTACTAGCAGCCCCAGACTTTAATAAACTCTTTATTGTGGAATCAGATGCATCTGGGACAGGCCTGGGGGCAGTCCTCATGAAGGAAGGAAGACCCATTGCTTATATGAGCAAGGTATTGTCCAAAAGGAATCAAAGCAGGTCGGTTTATGAACGGGAACTTATGGCCATTGTCCTAGCAGTTCAGAAGTGGAGGCCTTATTTACTAGGCAGGCAGTTTGAGATTCATACAGATCAGAAAAGTCTGAGGTTTCTTACTGAACAAAGAGTGATGGGAGAGGAACAGCAGAGGTGGACTTCCAAGTTGCTGGGGTACAACTTTATCATTAAATACAAACCTGGAGCGGAAAACCGAGCGGCTGATGCTTTGTCCCGGAAATCCCAATTGCAGGCCCTATCTATTGTGACCTGCCATGAATGGGCTGGACTAGAAGATGAATTGAAGTCAGACCCTTATTGCTATGAACTCATTCAGAAGGTGATGTCTCAGCCAGATAAATCTTCTGACTATCAGTTAAGGAAGGGGTTGTTATATTATAGGAAGAGGTTGGTGTTACCCAGACAGTCTCCCCGAGTCCTCAAGCTAATGAAGGAATACCATGATTCTGCAACCGGGGGGCACTCAGGTTATTTCAGGACTATGAAAAGAATTACTAATCTATTCTTTTGGCAGGGTATGAGAAGTGACATAAAACAGTATGTTGAGGAGTGTGCCACGTGTCAGGCTAATAAATACCAAGCATTAAGGCCAGGGGGATTGCTACAACCTCTACCTATTCCCCAGAATATTTGGTCAGACATTAGCTTGGATTTTATTGGAGGTTTGCCTAAATCACAAGGAAAAGATACAATCATGGTTATTGTGGATAGGCTGACCAAATCAGCTCATTTTCTGGCATTAACACACCCTTTTAATGCCAAAGAGGTGGCAGAATTATTCACCAGGGAGGTTGTCAAGCTGCATGGTTTTCCCAAGACGATTGTGAGTGATAGGGACACAATTTTCCTGAGTAATTTCTGGTCTGAACTCTTCAGGTTGGCTGGAACACAACTGAAGTACAGCACTGCCTACCACCCTCAAACTGATGGACAAACTGAGGTGGTAAACAGATGTTTAGAGACTTATCTGAGATGTTTGACAGGAAAAAAGCCCAAACAATGGGTCCAATGGTTGGCCTGGGCTGAGTATTGGTATAATACAAATTACCATGCTTCACTAAAGATGACTCCTTACAAAGCCTTGTATGGCCAAGATCCACCTCCTATTATTAGAGGGGATGCCAGTCTGACTGCTGTGGTAGAAGTATCCAAGTTGACTGCTCAAAGAAATGGAATGTTGGCTGAACTGAAAGAGAACTTGGAGAGGGCCCAAAATCAGATGAAGCAACAGGCAGATAAGCATAGAAGGAATGTGCTATTAGAAGTGGGGGACCTGGTATACTTGAAGATTCAACCATATAAACTGAGAAGTTTAGGTAAAAGGTTGAATCAGAAGCTGAGTCCGAGATACTATGGGCCTTTTGAAGTAATTGAAAAAATAAGTGCTGTAGCATTTAAGCTGAAATTGCCAGAAGAAAGTAGGGTGCATCCGGTGTTTCACATCTCGCTATTGAAGAAGGCCATATCCCCTAAAAGTACTTTCCAACCCTTACCTAGATGTTTGAATGATGAATGGGAATTACAGGTGATTCCGGAAGCAATATTGGACTCCAGAGTCAACAAGGATGGAAAGATGGAGGTTCTGGTACATTGGAAGGACTTACCGGGTTTTGAAGACTCTTGGGAGTTACTACAGGCCTTGACAGATTCCTTCCCAGACCTTCACCTTGGGGACAAGGTGAATTTTCAGGGGGGGAGTAATGATAGGCATATGGTGCAAAGGCCTAGTCACTTCTTTAATAAAGTATATAAAAGGAGGCAAACGGGAGCGGGGGTCAATTAGTGAATTACTTTATTTCAGTTTGGTCCCTGCGTGGACTGAGTACTATAAATAGAATTGGGGTAGCACAAATAAGGCAGGCTGTTATTCAGATAATTATAGACTGGGAGATTGGACATCTCGAATGGTCCTAGGGCACTGTATCCATTTGTGATCTGTTCTATTGTCTGAATAAAAGTTCTCACC
Organism: Cuscuta epithymum; assembly: GCA_945859915.1. Taxonomy (NCBI): domain Eukaryota; kingdom Viridiplantae; phylum Streptophyta; class Magnoliopsida; order Solanales; family Convolvulaceae; genus Cuscuta; species Cuscuta epithymum. The sequence goes on from CAMAPF010000938.1 coordinate 5,475,098, forward strand.
CTGTTCTCATATTTTTTATCATTTTCTGCATTTCTGTGAGATCTGGTGTTGCTAGGTACTATCAGTGTGTTGCCATGTGTACATAGTAAACAGGTAACGTATGCATCACCTGTTAGAAAGAAGATTTGACATTTTTTAAATAAGTTCGGGGGTTTGATTGGGCAAACTTTCACTAAGGGGGCCTAATTGATTTTCTTGAAAAGTTGTGGGGCTTATTTGATAGTTTTCCCTTTTAATAATTAACTTAGCATTGGGTATTATGAAAAAAATGTGCATGAGTATTTATTATCTTTGGCTGAAAGTGCTGTAAATGTAAGAAATTGATATTCCAACCATAATTTGTATACAATGTATTTCATTTAATAGATACTCCCTCTGGTCCCGAATTTAATAGATACTCCCTCAGGAGCATATGTTTTGATGAACTTTTTTTTAAATAATTCAGCACTTGCAGTTCTCATATGGGATAAGTAACAGCACACCTTATAAAAGCAGACCATATATATACCTAGACTAGTCCTCGGTTTCTGGTTTAACCGGAACCAGAGGTTTCCGAACCAGAACCGAGTAGTACAGGCGGTCTGGAACCTACAGTTATGGTCGGCGGTTCGGTTCCTTAGAGGTTCCCTATACAGACACCTTAGATACTCGGTTCCTATGGTTATACCCCTAAGGTTTTAGAGAGCAAACCTTGACAATGTAGGCTGGAGTACCCGGTTGAGGAACATCTTCTGTAACATGTCCACGCCTGCGTGACAATACTTGAAATATAGCAGAGACACAGTCGATAGGTGTCTGTATCTGAAATAACAATTACCACAAAAATGGTTTATTGTAAAAATAGGAAATACAAAATTCTAAAAATTCTGATTCATAACAGTACATCTGAACATGTTTAGGGTACATGTATTATCTATATAAACAAGCCAAATCGGTTGAGACTATACAGGGACAAATGCATGGTTTATTTTGCAGGCTATTGTAACTGAAGCAATGGAGGTTAACCATTCAAGTCCAGAAAAGAGATGTCAACGGGGGTTAGGCCATTCCACAGAAATTTATGGTTTTGGTAACTAGCAACTTATCACATAAACTGATAAACACGAAGTATAATCCAGAAAGAGAGCCAGGCTTACAATATTACTTATAGTTCAGATTATACAGAATAGAGATTTTACAGGTTTTGGTAACTCTGGTAAAGTAATCCCCACATAAGAGGACATAGCATAAGCTAGTAAAGAAGTATATCAAATAGATTTACACTATTATTGTTGATGCTAAAACTTCAAAGTTCTAACACAAAACTATTCTAAAAAGCTCTCTCATAGTCTCATCGCAAATAATCAAATACAACTGATGCTAAGAATAGTGAGAAAAAATCATTAAATCCTACTTTATCTATACGTAACAGTAAACTTGTAGATTAATTTACCAAAAAAATACCTCAACTAAATATACAGGTTCCATAAGCCGTGGGGTGGCCATAAGGAAGGATGAGTACGCCACACGTCTTGCAGTAGGGATTATCTGGCCCGTTCCACGATGCAATGGCTCTGGAGCAATCTTTGCATCAACTATTTTGAACTTGACGCCTCTGATGGGCTCATCACATAATGGTCCTTCACGAGCTCCCCACTGAAACCTGTTAAAAAGTATTTAGTCGAAGTTTCAGGACAGGGCTCATTATAACTCTTAGAAATTATCTGGTATTAGTGACTATTAGTTTCTTCGCACTTTGGCCGCCAATTTTCACTTTTTTCACTTTTGATGCAAGACTATGGATTTCAGGCAACTTTTGGTCCAGTAGCTTATCCAGAAAAATCAATAGGAAATGTGTGGGAATATATTGGATAAGTGGTGAGGAGAGCTTGGTAAGAAATTCAGACATGCACTAAAAGTGGGAAAAGTCGCAGGGGCAAAAGTGAAATGACCAAGTAATGGAACCAGAAGTGAAAAAATCTAATTATTACTACATATAAAATATATGTAGAGGGAATCATTTAAGCTACCCTTGAACAACTGAATCTTTAACAGCATTTAATAAGCTCTTGTCGACTTCACTTGACAATGTATCATCCAACAAAATGTTAGGCCCCTGTTAGTGCATTGAACCATCAGCAAGTCTAACAAACCTCAAGGGTGAGAACATCTCATAGAAAATATATTTAAATGAAATCCCAAGATGAAAGATATCATTACCTGCTTATCAGGTCCAAATGCCCAAATAGATCGTGCAGCAAGCAAATCCCAGTCATACTTCGTCTGGAAAAAGTCACCAAGTTTTTTTCTTGGCCAGTCTATACTCACAACACCATTCTCAATGTCCTCAGCAAGTCCTTTCTCCAGGGGCTCAGCAATCTATAGAGCTCCAAGAGCATCAAGTTAAGCGGGAACTTACATTTTCAAGAATTAGCCCTCAATTGGTAGCATAAATCAGCTCATTATGCCTATTTCTCTTTTAAACAGAATAAGCAAAATTAGTAGCCTTTGACTCGCTTAAGTGGCAGAAATCAATTTTGGTCAGTACTTTTCCTTTCAGAAAATTTCAGCCACTTCAGAAAAAATAATTCTTGCCAAATGAGCACTATCTTAGCACAAAGCTAATAGACAAAAAGCCCATTTGGGAACACTGAAATTGGCTTAATCGGCTGATTCTGCTAAATTATGAAAATATTATATTTAAAATATACTTCCTCCGCTCTTTTTTAGTTGCAACATTCACTTTTTCACGTTTGCCAATGCACAACTTTGACTGTCATTATATTTAATTTTGTATTAGTAAAAAATAATTAAAAATCAGATTATGAAACTTTTTAATCTATGATGTAAAAACCGGACCGAGAAGCCACCCGGCCGAAGGATCGGGTCACGGGTCAACCCGGACCCGCCGGGTCAATCCGGTCAACGCCGGAAAACCCAGTCAAACCTAAAGAACAATTACTATTATTAAATGTGCTATTTATAACAAAATATAAAATGTATGTAAGACTATTATTCTAAAAGATGTACAATTTTTAACATGATATAAATGTACTTAAAATTAGATGGGCAATAAATACAAATATAATGCTTATCTCTACTTTAACTTATAATAAAATATCGACTTTAACTAATAATAAAATATCTACAAAAAAAAACTTATAAAAAAATATTACTCCTATTAAGTGTTTATTTATTATGACTAAAAATTAGAGAGTAATAAATAATACTTAACTACTAATGTGTAAAGTAAACAAATTATACAAGTATAGTATAATAATAGCTAAAGAACCGAGTTTCCAAACTCCCCGGTGTAGTCCAGTGGCAAAACGGGTGTGGCTTCAGTTTGAAACTCAGGGATCGAATCCCTTTGAGGGCTGGATTTTACCGAAATTCCGGGGTTTTGCCCATTCGGTGGGTTTGGGCTGTACCGGTTGCGGTCCGGGTGAGCACGGGTTAGTGGGTAATTCCGGTTTCTTATACATTAGCGGGTTGGCGTCTAACCGGACCGGATTGGAGCCCGGGTCGGCGAGTTCCGGGCTGACCCGGCCGGTCCGGTTCAGTTCTTCAAACATAGTTTTTAATGAGACGAATTCAACAATATTTTTCAAAAAACATAATCCACTTACATTAATAAATATAAAGAAAAAATATATAAAAAATAGCCAAAATTATCATCTAGAGTAACTTACTTATTTTGAATATTTCACAACTTAGCGCGCGAAAACAAAATTTACATGTTTGGTGAAAAAGTTGGCTGATAAGCCAAAAAACAAGGTCACAAAACTGGCTCAAAGTGTCTTACCATGGTGATTTTGTTTTTCTTATTCGGAGTTTCAGCAAAACACTTCATTGAGGATGACTCCACCACTGTCTCGCAAAAGGAGACAACTGGATCAGCAACCTACATCAATGGGGAAAAGGAATAATCAAGCCATAAATAGGGGATATATTTTTAACGCAATGAACCACACAAGTAAGGCTTTAAAAAAACACCTTCACTTCCACTTCAGAGTAGAGCTCTCTAAGGTCCTTCATTATTGAATCTAAGTATAGCTCTCCAGTACCCAAAATCGTGTGTTCCCCGGACTCCTCAACCTTAGTGATTGCAAGAGGATAGCTTTTGCTAATCTTTCTAAGCCCCTCCACCATTTTTGGCAACTCGCTCGGATTTAAAGGCTCAGTTGCTGTTTTCACCACTGGAAGAGTATTAAACTGAAGAGGCCGAAATATGTACACGTCATCATTATAGTTAGCGTTACAAAGTGTAGCAGTCTTCATAATTGAAGCATCAACACCTTCAATTAGAACCCACGAACCCGGAGGAGCCTTGCTTATAGGTATTCTGTATCGCGCCTGATATACCCAGATCTTTGTTACTTCTTTTACGGTCATATCCTCTTCATCATCTGGTGAATACCCTTCTCCAAGAACACGTAGAGTTTGTCCTGTCATGAGTTCTCCACTATAGACCCTACCAAAAGCATCAAATACACTGCAATCTGCCTTAGGATACAGTTTGGTCACATTGACCATTAAAGGGCCAGCAGGATCACAATCTTCCATTGCTTGATAAATAACAGAATCTTTTGGACCAGTATATATGTGCTCAACTTTCCTAGGTGCTGCTGCTTTGGCAGATGGAATGTGACGTACAAGCATATCAGCGAAGCCTGTGGAACTACCGAAAACAGCACTGCAAGCGAGTCTCAGTAAGGGTCTAACGTTTTGCTTGTAAGCTGCATTTGGAAGGGTCACACCAAGTTCTGCTAAAGTTGCTTCAACACTCTTCTTATGCTCTCCAATTACTTGACTGTACAACTTGTAAAGGGGTTCGAGAACAAACTGCACAAAAGATCTTTCCACGCCATTAGCAGGTTGTTTCTTCTTGAAACTCCTGCTATCGCTGTCAAAGTAAAAATCTCCCCACAGTTTGGATGCAAATTTATCCGCATCGAATGGAATTCCGTGTAGCTTCACATAAAGTTTTGCAAAAGACTGGAGAGTGAAAGACCATCCGGCAGTGGCACTTGCAAAACAAACATTTCCCAGAGCAGGATCAATGACTTGGACATTTCCAGCTGTGGTAGATGCTGCTGTGATATGGGTATTGATAACTTCAATAGTATGCCTTAGCTTAAAGTAGGCATCCTTAGGGGGTAGTTTAAGTTCTGTAATCAGCCTGTCAACCTTTGAAATTTAAGAAATAAAAAAAGAGCTATTAGACATAGAGAGATAAAACAGGTGATTCATAGCAGTTCAAGCAACAAAGCAGAAACAGTACACAGTTTGGAAGATTGTACCTTATTGATCACAACAACAATAGGAAGGCGGTCTAGGATTGCATGTTTTATAGCTCTTTCAGTATTTACCTGTTAATGTGCAGACGTTATATGAAAAATCATGAAGAATCGTCGAATGTGAAACATAGAATTCATCAAACTCATGCAAAACAGGTCACAAGCTATAACAGGTGTAGTATTTTGACATAAAATTACCATTACACCTTCAACAGCATCAACAATCAAGACTGCACCATCAGCAAGTCTAAGGGCAGCAGTCATTTCATCAGAGAAGTTGACATGACCAGGGGCATCCATGATGTTACATAGATATGACTTGGAGTTACTATCTTCAAGAACTAATGACATAGGTACAGTCTTGATAGAGATCTTCCTTTCTTGCTCATCGATTCTTGTATCTGTATACCTCATGTGTTTCTCACTGTGTTGGTCAAATGTAGATATGTGATGAGTTTGCTCTACCAGCATATCCATGAACAATGTCTTCCCATGATGCAAGTGTCCAACCAAAGCAACATTCCGAACTAATGTGGGGTTAGACATGAGACCAAAGAGAAACTCAGTCGAAACATAAGTAGATGAATCCTTGACACCCAATTCAAACTTGAGGTTCTTAACAGGTTTGATTATTGGCTGTTCGAGGGGCAGTTCATCTTCATCCATCACCAATGTCTCCACTTCCTCACCATAAACTTCTTCAGCTGTAGGGTAATACTTCTTGTCCTCAGCAAGGACAACTTGATTATCCATGTCAACATCATCTTGATTGATAAGCCACCCATTTGATGCTCCATGTGTATGTTCACCATCAGATGCATCCTCATCAACATCATCCCTATCAGGGAGCTCGTCGTCATCCTCTTCCCTATCACTTTCCCTATCGGAATCAATTTCCGGTCCAATGTAATTACCGAATTCGTCATACAAACTGTCATCCATGCTTCTCTAATCTCTAGTAAAAAAATCCGCCCTAATACACACAAAATGTATTTTGTTACTCGTACATACAAAAAGGATTTGGCAATCATCAATCTATTATCTATATATGTACTGATACAGTTCCCTTTGTCAATTTTCAAGGCAAAACTGACTAAAGAAACAGTAACAAAATCAAAGGCAAGCTGCCTTATAAAGAAGTGCAAAAATAAGATCAGTATAGTGGTGCTTCATACGCATCTCATAAAAATGAGATGCATATGGATAATTGAGTGGTGTTGACATAGATCTAAAACTCATCAATGATAAAAAAACGTCTAAAATCGTGCTCTATGTCTGGATAATTGAAATGAGCATATTTTTTATGAGATTGGCAAGGTTAGAAGTTGAAGCAGGTCAGACTAAAGATGGAGGCACAGAGCATAGCAAGTGAAACCCTGGATTGGAAACAGAAGGACATGAATTAGGGGCTTATACGGTATAGCCGTATAGCATATGTAGAAAGTTTTATATATGGAAGTATTCTGGGTAAAACAGTATGCTGAGTAGAGAGAGATACCACAATAAATATGAATATTAATGTAAAACAAGAACCCCCATTATGTGTGATATCATGCAGCTGCTTTTTGAGCCATGTGCTAGCCATGATATCAAATCACCATAAATGCAAAGGCACAAACACACCATAAACTTTCCTACAAATATTAACAAAGTTTTGCTAAATTAGCACCACCGAAGAACACTTGGAATTTGAGTCTTACCAAACAACACAAGGCACAAAACACTTCAAATGTACTCTAAAGAAATCTAAATGATACACACACACCCTAAATGAGTAATTCTAAAAATCAATCATTATATAAATGCAAAAGGATCTTTCAAAAGTACTCCTGCCGAAATAAGCCCACGGCAAGAATATAGACCTTGAAGCAGCATTGAACAATTCCCATTTAAAATAAAATATAAAATAAAAATAAAAAATTGCTCAGCGATGGAGACATCTTGCTAAAAGAGGTGTACAACAAGGAATGGACATTACACCATGAGATAACATCTGCATAAAACTTTTAACAAACTAAATAAAAAACAGCATTCAGTTGACTGGCCTACTTCCCATTTTAATTGTCCACAACATGTCAACTCAGACAGCAAGTCCTGCCAGCTATAGGGCAAGACATGCGTAAAAATAAGACAGTACAATCCATTTTTAATATATAAATGCAAAAAACATTTCAAATAAGATGCCATCACTTGAAAATAGAAAATCAGATGGAATTGTAACTCGATTCCTGTGCAAAGTTTACCTCTGCTATACAATAAATAGCCTCTCATTTCTAGGCAATTCTTATCACAAATCATATATGACTTCAGTTTATTCTTGAATTCTTTCAAATATAGTATTGCAGAACATGTTGAAAATCATGAGCATTTTTTTATAAACAGGAATGTGAATCGCTTTCAGTTATGAACAATGAAGTTCTGTGTAATATGTGTATAAGAATCCTACATTCATTATATGTACAGTAAATTTATTGACTTCAGTAGCTAATGAATGTCTATTTTCTCACTATTTTTATTTCTAGTCTCCCTTATGCTTTTTCTTCCATTTTCTTTCCCATGTGATTTTTTCGTAACCGACTCAAAAAGGAGAGAAGCATGCCTAGTGCTCATATGTTATATGAATCACCTAATCCTCTGAAAAGTCCTTGGTTGTTAAGACTCATCCATCAAGCTCTCTACCCATACCATCTTATAGTCACGCGTCTGACAAATATCAAATAGCATTCATGCTCGTGTCTTATAAATCTGCAGTTGGTGGTGCTCATTTATTCTTTCCACTATAGTATTGCAAAATATGTTTAAAATCATGGGCAGTTTTTGATAATCACGAATGTGAATCACTTTCAAGTTATGAACAATGAAGATTTGTGTATTATGTGTATAAGAAGCCTACATTCGTTATATGCTTTCTACAGCAAAATTACTCTTTGAAACAATCGGAATCCTTTTGATGTTTGTCTTTCATACTAACAAATTTTGATGGAGAAATGAATTCTCTGATTGATATGGAACAAAGAAATACTCTCTCCATCCCATTTTGTAATATATTCCATTGTGGGTTGTCCCAAAAATATGAACATTTTATGGAATTGAACTCCACTAACTTTTTAGCTTCCCACTTTATCACTCTTTCTATCACTTACTTTACCCTTTACTTTTTGTGAATGTATCTTACTTTTTGGAGGTTAGGTTTCTAAAACAACTACTTTATGTTTTATTTTATTCAAACCCGTGCCAAACCCACATGTATCTTACATTATGGGACTGAGGTAGTACTAAATAGACATTCACTCGCTCACAAATCATGAGTGCATGTCAAACTAAGGAGAGATGTAATGTTTATCTATTATATTTAGCTCATATAAATGCATCATTTTCCATATGATTTGTGTAGAGTACAAGAATGGGAAAAAAACATGATTGCAAAATGGTAGAAGATGGGTCATTTGAATACAAATTGTAAAAACTGAAGTACCACAAAAAAAAACTTAATCCCCGGAGCTTTTCTGATAATAAAAAAAAAACAAATGTGATTTCAAAATTCATATCTTTAACACATTAACTCTTCATCCAAAGCGATACATTTACATTCACTATAGATGTACATGCTAATATGCTATTCTGTATCTCTATATATAAAAAAGATGGACCGTCTGGGGCAACTGTTCCCGCCTGAAAATGATGACGTTACTATGAAACCATCATGATGTCATCACGGGATGATGTGACACGTGCTCACAGTTAATCTGCAGAATTTTGGCTCTCCTCCGTACTAAGGCAACACTGCCGGGCTTGCGGGCATATTGGTTGGTCATTAAATTGAGGCTTATTACAACTCCTAAATTTATGAAATTATTCATCGTTTAACCGAAATAACAGATGAAGAACGAACCTCAACAACACCCTCTAATTTGATCTTCTACATTGCTGATAAGTTACACTAGTAAAAGATACGGAGTATGTAGGAACAAACAAAATAAATGCGATAAAATAAGAAGACAGACAGTTAGTAGTAATCGACTAACCTCTGGATACTAGACCAGCGGCGTGGTGTAGACTGTGTGCGACCTAAGGGGAAGAGGAGCTAGCAACGGGAGAGAGCGATATAGCGTACAACCGTCTGACTGAGATGAGCGGTAGAGACATTTTAAATCATTTAATTTGGCCCGGATCAAACACGGCCACTTTGGCCCAATAACTTTTAGAGCCTCTTTTGAAATTTATAAGATTCTGGCGGAAATAGTGAAATGACAGAATTGATTGATTCTATTGATTTATAGAAAAATTATATTTAAAATTTATTTTTATTAATAAAGTAAGAAAAAGTTATATGTAAAAAGAAGTAAAATGCTCTTCTACAATAACTTCAGCCAATGTAACTAGAAAAGTAATCCCGGCTTATTTTTTCTTAATATTACACAATTGAGTGCGTGGAATAATAAATTATGTGTTCGAAAAAAAGTTGATTGATAATCTGAAAACCAGGATTACTAAACGGGTTCAAAATCACTTTAATTTGGCAAGTTTTAAATTGTTCTCCCAGCCTCTTATAATATTGCCAATTTTTATTATTGTTTCACTAATTTTTTCATTTTTAGAGAATTTGTAGTTCATATTAATTTTCTATTCTCTGCACAAATTTCAATCACGCAGTTTTTTCTGTATCAGACGAACATGATCTATTGAAACATAGGAAACATAGGAAACAGTTAAATGAGTTGAATCTATTGAAAGTAATGATGAAATTCTAGCTGATGGGCAACTTCACTAATATGCTGATTTGTGAAAGTATTGTATTTAATTTTTTAATGATTAATAAAGATAAAATCTTATGGAAAATAGCTACAATGATCTTCAATAGTAATTTCAACCAATTCAATCACAAGTATAACTTAAACCTCACTTATGTTAATTATCGGGTATTATTCTTCATATGTCCCACAAAACTTATCCAAAATGTTTAGTCAGTCCAAAAAACTTTGTCATTTTTACTTAAAGTAACATTACAATTAGATTGTTAAAGTAATATTCTCCTTCTGCACAAATATCAATCATGCAGTTTTTACTTTATTGTTCTACGTGCAAGTGGCCATTTGTGACATGCAAAATAAAGAATTATGTGGACATTTACTAAACCAGACCAGCAAATTGAAGTCCAAGTAAAAAGGTATAATAATGAACTTCTACAAATATTTTGTTTAAAATACGGCTAGGGGTGTATCCGTTGTGGAGGCAATGACAACAGTCCCCTCCATTGTTTTATTTTCATTTTTGGATGAAACATACTCCAATTTAATGGCATGACTAAATGACCCCATTCATATTTCAATTTCAAGAGGATTTGACTTTGCACTTCAATTTTTGAGCTAGATTGAGAAATTTACTTTCTTTAGGGAAGATTGAGAGATTTACTTAACAATTCTGCTATAGGTACCCCAAAGGTATACCCCATTTGTGCCTCATATAACACCTCTCTCCTCTACCCATTCTATTCTTTTCCGTAAAAAATTGGAGCTTCCTTCAAAGCTACTACAGTGCACAAGGCCATCATCTCATCTGTTTCGTTCCTTCATCTTCTTCAATGGATATCATGGGGAACGATATATTTGATTTTAGTGATGAATTGCTTTGGATGGCATGACATGGGGAGACCATGGTGACAAGGATGATGATGAAGGTCACAGTGGTGACATAGGTAATATGTCATCCGGGAAGAAGAGGATGAAGGTTTGATCAATGAAGTCTTGAAAGACTTGAGATGGTCTTTTTTCCTCATTTGTTGGTATTTTATTTGTCCAACTCCAAATGAAAAGGGTTGATTGTCTGATAGACAAATTTGAAGTGCAACGTCTGTCTAGTTGAACATGGTTTCATAGTTGGTAGAGTCTTGCATAAGATGTCTGTCTGGACAGACAAATTTATTTGTTTGAGTACATAGAACAACTGTGTGTATGCACATCTTCTAATTTTACAAATGTATTTTATAGTATGTTTGATGACTTGAGTCTTGAGCAGACCTTCAATTCTTGATTTTGTTTTCTTGATTTTTTTGGCACGTTTTCAAAATGAAAAGGGTTGTCCGTCTGACAGACCACTTGTAATTGTAGTGCTTGTATACTCCGGATTTGTAATTGGTATTTAATTGGCCATCATTTGCTTTTTATTTGTCTATATTTGTTTTGAGTTGTCTGTAATGACTTGTCTGTCATGTTCTTGTGAGGAGTTTGTAAGATTTGTGAAGTTGTCTGTCATTTTAAAAATACATGTGTGTAATTCATATTTAGTTGTCTGTAATTTGATTGTCAGTTGTATGTAAGTTGTGGTGTGCATTTTTTGAGATGTAATTAGTTGTCTTCAAAGTTGTTATTGGAAGTGATTAACCATTGTATGTAGTTTTGAACAACCATTTTTTGAAAAGTGAACATTAATTTCCCGTATTAACACAATGTGTAAATGATAAGGGGTTGGATTGAAACATTAGTTTGTTGTGAATTACCGTTGTTGGCATTAAGTATAAGACAGACAACACATATTTTTAGGCAGACAATAGAGATAACTAGACAAATATTATTTTTGCGCAGAGAGACAAAAACATTACACATACACACAATGCAGCGGATACCAAGACAAACAAGAGATCAACATACATAAGTGGATAATTGTACATGTAATGTTTGCAAAAACTCGCACATATTAAAAAAAAACTCAATCCAATTGTTCAACATTGTACAACATTGAACACATAACATTGTACAATATTCGACACATTTCCCCAACTGTAATATGTAATGTTTGAAAAAAAAAACATGTTCAAAAAATCATAAATAAACTTTATGCTTCATCCTTCTTTAAGCGTCAAAACCCAATAGCAAACTCAAGTCTTTTGTTCGACATGTTGGCATAGTCATAGTGAGGAAGCAATAACTTTCCCAGTAGCAACTGCTCTGCAAATGATAGGACCATGACGTCACATTCTCCGGATTTGTAGATAGACAAATAAAGCACATACAGACATTTAGAAAACTTAACACATACAATACATGTAATGCAAAAAATATTGAGTTTAATAACATGCATGCTAATGAGGCACACACTCTACTGCTTCAACTTTCCATGGTTGGACATCACTTGCGCGAAGCAGATATGGCAGCCTACACACAAATCCCTAACATAAGATGAACTCCTACAAGTCTTCATAGAGCCGTAAAACTTTAACCAATGTACTTCGAAACACAATTTTGAAGATAACTAATTACATCTCCAAAAAATACACACCACAACTTACATACAACTCAGAATCAAATGACAAACAACTAAATATGAATTACAAACATGTATTTTTAAAATGACAGACAACTTCACGACTCTTACAGACTCCTCACAACAACATGACAGACAAGTCATTACAGACAACTCAAAACAAATACAGACAAATAAAAAGCAAATGACATATAATTAAATACGAATTACAGACATCTATTTTGCAAATGATAGACAATTTCACGAGTCTTACAAACAAATATAGACAACACAAACAAAAATAGAAAATATTTAACATTTACTAATTTATTAATAATAAAAATACATTTACGAAATTGGAGAAAGAACATAAAAAATTGTGGACATGGAAAAAAGCGTTCATTGAAGCATTTCAACAAACACTTTATAGACATAAAGGATGTTTTTACTTGGACTGTAATTTGCTAGTATGATCTGGTCTGAACTGGTCTGGTCTGGTCTGATATGGTCTGAACTGGTCTGGTCTGGTTTCTTTGTATTTTATAACTACCCAAATCTGGTCTGGTCTGGTCTAGAACAAATCACAGTCCAAGTAATAACATCCAAAATTGAAATAGAATAGTTGAATAAAAATTTAAATTATAAACATCACAAATCCATACTAATATAACAATGTAATAACCATTCATTTCAACATCATAACAACATGTATTATATACATAGATCTCTTTTAAAATAGAAAAATGTATAAACTCTAAATACACAAAATAAAAACAAGAAATAAAATATTAACTCACTAACAAGGTCTTGGGGGGAAATAGGTTTAATTTGTGGCTGCTCATAATTCTTTATGTTGATTAAGACGTTCAAAGTTGGGAGGAGCTCTTGAAATGAAGACAAAAAAGGGGGAATGAGGTCTACGGTGATGAAAGAGGGAGAGTATAAGAGGGAAGAGAAATAAAGAAAGAAAATGGGGTACAATATTGGGGTACCCTATAGCAAAATTGTTTACTTAAATATTAAGCTTTAGATACCATAAAATTACATAAATGAATTTGAAATTACCATTTTTTTTTAATAACATAGGTGCACACATAATTTTTTCTATCATTCTTGTTGTATTCACCCTTATACACACTTCTGTGAAAGTTTTTTTTTTTTGGAAAAAAGTGTTTCGCGCACATGGTGGTTATAAAAATGGGTATAAGACTAGGTACAAATATAATTTTGCTATTTTTTTGGGTGTGCAACACTTACAATAGATACTAACACTCAATAACCCTTCTCGTTCAAACTATACTAAGGTTTAATTTGAAACTCATCTCATTTATGAATTATGATAGTACTTAATGAAGTGGAGGACTGGATTTGCTCAACATCTTCTTAACCTAGATTAGTAGTTTATCATACAAAGTACGAGTTTATGTTATCGTTTAAGCTCACTTACTCACCCGAATGACCGAACCCAACATAGCTTTAGAAAGCATTTGATTTGCTTCAACAAATTAAAATGGACAAGCATGCGTCCAATACCAACCATAGTAGGATTGGACTGGTTATGTAGGCTAGACTCCAGGGTTGTTTAGTTAGGACTTAGACTTAACCTTTATTCATTAAGTTGTGTTTACTTGGAACTTAATGAAATAGGTGACTTATTCGCGCAGACGAGAGGCGGCTTATTCGCTCAACAAAAAAAAAACTCCCACCTCTTCAGACACGGGAACAGACTCATTTCAATCTTTTAACCCTAGATAATAGTTTCTTTTATCATCCTTCCAACAACAAAAGAGAGCAAGGTCAGTTGTCGTCTTCTCAAGCATGCATATTCATAATTGTCGGATCTGCATCTTCACTACATAATTTGCCTACATAATTTCTGAAATTGTTGATTTTTTAAATTTCATACTTTTTATATGAATTTCCAATCTCTTATTATGTGCTCTGCTCTGTCGATTTGAACCAGAAGTGAACTCTCAACTAATCCATTTGCTGATTTTCATACTTGGCTCACTTTAATTGGAATATAAATCATGGAGTAACATAGGCAATACTCATCTCACATCTTCATTTTACACTGGCCGTGAATTGAAGGATGAAATTAGGCCATTGAAATTGGGTCCTTACATTACAGTGATCGTGAACTAGAATCTTATTTCACATTTTTGTTTAAAAAAGCAGGTCTTTGATTTCATGACTTATTTAATTATTAATTGTGGTTTCTACTTCAAGAAATTATAGAAATTAGGTGTTTGATTACTTAGATTGGACTGAAAATGTGGTTTTTGAAAAAAATACTTCTTTATATGATTAACACTTTTTACAGGTTTTTTACATTTGTTACCAATAAGTTTACAAATTGTAGTAGCTTTTGATGCAATATGATGACATATATTATTCAGTTTTACAGTTTTTTTTGCATGTATGTGGAACTTATTTTCTAACTTTCTTGAGTTATGCTTTGCATCTTTAGCATCGTTTCTTGGGGGCTGTTTCACACTGCCTTTTTCTCCATTTTTTGGCATACAATATCTACACCCTATTGAAAATAGTTTCTATTTGTTTGGATTGTAATGACACATATATTGTGCGGTTTCTAGTCATTTACTTATCCGGATTTTTCCATGTTTCATATCACCTTTTTCCTACATAGTTTAGTAGCTATTCTCTACATATTTTAGGATTTTTTCCCTACACTATATTGAAGTACCTATTACTAAAAACCTGCTACAAACAGAAACATTGAACTCTTCACTAAATTTGATAAATTTAAAATTGAGGTCATTAGATTTGATTGTCATACACAACGTAACTTTATTTAACATTTTTAAATTATTGGAACAAAGCTACTTCATTCTTTAAGTATGGAGCAAGGTGCCGAATCAGAAAAGAAAAAGGGCGTAGAATAAGTTGGAAATACATGAATGTGGTGAAAACATTTCTTCAGAGTTGTATTCATGAGATTTTTGCAAATGGACGAGAATGTAGTAGTCTGAAAGCTCTTTCTTGGAAGAAAGTTGTCGATGTTTAAAAAAAAACTCATCACTTTTCTGTTGACCGGAAACAAATGAAAAATCATTACGATTATCTTAAGGGAAAGTATGGCACCTGGTTACTACTCAAAAATAAAATGGGCAATGTGTATGATCCGTCATCCAACACATATAACCTTACAGATGAGGAATGAGAGGTTGAAAAGAAGGCAACTTTGTACACACTAGATAACTCTACTATTTCCATTGTTAATTTGTTTCCTACACCTTATTATTTTTTAAACACCAAAAAATAAGTACATTGAGACTTTGAGGACTGTATCACTTCCATTTCTTGAATTGTGTGCACAACTATTTGATGGGTCCATTGCGGCGAGTATTCAAAGTTGGGGACCTACTCCAATTAAGCCAATGCCATGTGAACATACTTCTACTGAAAATATTCATCCGATGTTGACACTCTATGTCTACATCAACAGGTCAATGCTCTAGCCCTAAGGAGGTTTACAAGCTTAAAAAGGGGAAAAACAAACAAACTCAGCCGTTGATGATGAAATTTTGAGCATTATTCGACTAGTTGCCTCAAAGCAAGGGAAACCCGAAGCGCCTCTAAAACCCGAACCACCTACATTTGATGATTGCATGGCTAAGCTCAACATGCTAGGATGGGAAAGAGATGACCCATTATACGGGGTTGCACTTGCAATATTTTGTGATCCAAATGATCTTTATAGAGAAACTTGGATGAAAATTGAAGTGAATCGCATTCCAAATGGGGTCAAAATGATTGGGAAGAAGTTAGGATTTATGTAATTTGTCAATTTGTCCTACTTTGTTTAAATGTCATTGTTGTTAAATTTGATCTTTATGACTATTGTGTGTGTTTTCTAGAATGAGTATTATGTGCTAGTTATGAACCTTTAATATATTTTGTGGCATGTAAACCATCTAATTTGTACAATTTTTTGCAAGGTCAATATGGACCTTGAGCAACAACTTCTATTCTTATTGCTCCTCTATTACTATGTGAGGAGAAGAAGTTCTATATTAAGAATACAAAGAGTACGTGATAACACTTCTGCATTGACTGGACATGCATACTCACAAGATTTATTAGAGGGCTCTGATACACAATGTGTAGAATTAATGTGTCTCTCTCAGATGGGTTACATACTATTGTGCAACCATTTTAGAGAAAGAAATTGGTTTGGTGATAATAAACATGTAAGTGTTGAGGAGAAGATGACGATGTTCTTGACAACTATTGGAAATAATCAGCGGTTTAGAGTCATTAAGCGAAGATTTTAACACTCCACAAGAACCATTCACAATTGCTTTCGTGAAATTTTACAAGGAATGATGAGATTTGCAAAATAAATGATAGTACCGACGTCTAATTCTATCATAAATATGTCAAATCGCCGAAAACGTTTGATAGAGATTTTTTGGTATGTTCTCATTTTATTTTATGTAAATAACTAGTGTTTTACCCGGGCGTTGCCCCGGGTGAAAGTTGTGAATGTTTGAATACTTTATAAAATAAATATTTTATAGAATATAAATATAATTATATGATGAGTTGAAATTAGCTTTGATAGTAGAAGACGTAGATGGAGTATATTTAATAATATATATGACTAATAATAATTACTTGCATTGTGCATTTTCTACAAATTTTAAAACCTCAACGTGCTCTTGTGATTCCATTTATTGGAATAAAATGATACAAACTCAATATATACACTAAACATTTTGATTTTTACATTAATCGCACATCCTACTTTGGTTATATTTTATTTATTAATGTATTAGACATTTTTAGAAAATTAAAGTTGTTCAATTCGTCCCAAATTAAATTTCCAAAAAACTCATCTTTTACTTACAACGAATAATATATATATATATATATATATGTGTGTGTGTGTGTGTGTGTGTGTGTGTGTGTGTGAAAAAGTTCATGTAAGGTAGGCCTAAAAGTTATAATTTTAGGCCTCTTTCATTTGAGGTGCTTCCGGATCGAATTTTTTTATGAAACTTTGTGAACATGTGTTTTATGAAGTGTAGATTATGTATAGTAAATTTTAGATTAAAATTTAATCGGGAACTTAGTTAAATAAATATTTGAAAATCGGGCAGTTTTAAATATATAAAAACTGCAGTTTTTTCAATAATTTATTTAACGGACTTCCCTAATGAATTTTAATTTGGAATTTAGTGGATATAATCTATACTTCATGGAGAACTTGCTCACAAATATTCATCAAATAATTTGACACGAAAGTACCTCAAATGAAAGAGGCCTAAAAGTTACAACTTTTAGGCCTAAAAGTTATATAAATATATAATCAAAGTAGTGTGTTGGCAAACGTGAAAACGGAAGTGTTGTAACTAAAAAAGAACGGAGAAAATGTATAAAAGAGAAACTTTTCGGAAGCATACAGTTGGCCATGTCATTATTATATACTTCTAATTAGGCCAATTATTTTTTTTAAAATGTAATAGAAAATACTAATCCATAATTTTATGGAGAATATATATAGATAAATATGATTTATATTTATTTAGGAGAATCATACAATGTGTATCTACTCACAATTTACTTACTCCCTCCGTTATAAAAGATTCGTCAAATTGACTTTTCTTGGTCAATAACAATCAATATTGACTAATGATATTTTTCAATACGAAATTATTTAGAATATGAAAATTATATTACAATGTCCCTTATTTAAAAAAAAAACATAAAAGTATAATGTTTATAAATTATATACAATATAATAATTAAAAGTATTGTCTCAAGTTTGCCATCATTGATAAAAAAAATAATCACTATGTTGAACCTTTTCGGGACACATGTAGTATTATTTTATACTTTATCAGTACTATTTGAATTTTTTACTTTGAAAATCTCAATTCGTATTTTTAAATTGTTATCTTATATTGAGTGTGATTTGAAAGGTAGTTTTGTTAGTAAATAAAAAATGTAAAATTTTAAAATAAATGAGAAATTTTGTATCAAATAGTTTTTCATCGTTATATCTTATGTTTAAAATACACGGACATTTTCATCGCATATTTTTCAACAGAAACTATAGTTTTAACTGGGTATCCTATAAGGAAAACTTATTCGATCGGGAAGTCAATTAAAAAAATTATTGAAAAACACTACGTTAAAATATTTATATATAAAATGCAGTACTTATATTAATGTATTTAACTGACTTTTCAATTGAACTTTAAGATGAAATTTTGTGGACATTATCTAAATCTCATGAAAAACATGCTCAAAAAAATTCATCAAAAAAACCACCAGGAACATCCTCAAATCGCGGCGGCTAGACGGCAGTTCTACTCCGGAATTCCGAGGGTGGACTTTTCTACTCCGTAATATATATAAATAATATGAATTTAGGACTTAATTGCAATTAATATAATGAATATTTACTATTTGGACTCAATAGTAATCAATTGAGTAAATATTATGAATATAAGACTTAATTGCAATTAATGACTATTTACTAATTGGACTCAATAGCAAATAATTGAAAATTCAATTTCAATTAGAAGGTTGTACCTTATTAGTAAGGAAGTAGATGTATAGTATGTAAACATTATTTACAATATTTAATGTTTATTTGTGTTGCAGGGAGCAATATGGGCTTTAGACGGAACTCTTGTACATGCCATTGTGCGGTTGTGCCTAGTAAACAACAAACTATTTATAGAGGAATAGGATGGGGCGGTGTTATCAAAATGTTTAGGATTTTTGTGATTTCAATATGGTATTCACTTTTGTTTGGGCTGGTTGGGAAGGAATAGCACACGATTCTGGCTTTCCAATTCCTAATTCTGGCTTTCCGTTTCCTCCGCAAGGTCTGTATCATTTCTCACGTTTTCATTAAGTGTTCTTAATTTAATTAACAATTTTATAACATTTGGATTTTTACAGATAACTATTATTTATGTGATGCTGCATATGCAAACACGCGTGGATTCTTGGCTCCATATCGTAACACAATGTATTGGTTAGCTGATTATCAATGACGTCATGCACATGCAAAACTTCGGAATGTGATTGAACGTACTTATGGTGTCTTGAAAGTGAGATTTCCAATCTTAGAACAAATTGCTCCTTATCCATCTGTGGTACAAGGAATGTGGTGATTGCCAGTTTCGCGGTTCATAATTTTATTAGAAAATCTAACATTGATGATGAATTCTTCGATGAATGAGATAATGACAATATAATTAACAATTAAGCACATGAGGAAGTTGAAGACATTGGAGAGGAAGTACATAGAGCACAGTGGGGTACACAAAGTCTACAATATATGACGAATTTGCGGGTTGAAATTGCTAATAGACTCGTATGAAATGTTTAAATTTAAAATGTCGTTCTCTTAAAACTCTTGACTTTGTTTTATCATGCAATATGAATCTTTTATTTAAGTAATTCATAGTATTATTATTTTCTGGTATATAAATTTTATCTTTTAGAACAAAGAAAGTAAACAAACAATATACATTCAACATTTGTTATAGACATGAGCGTTATTTGGTCATTAGACATGATTCGGACTTCTCATTCAGCACACTTAGAGCCCGTTTGGTAACACGAAAAATGGCTGATTCTGTTGAAATTTATGAAGTTCTGGCTAAAGTTGCTGCATGGACTGATTCTGCCGATTTAAGAAAAAAGTTTTTAAATATATTTTATTAATAAAATAAAGAAAAAGTTATATGTAAAAATAACTCAAAGAGTCATCTACAGTAACTTCAATCAATACAGCCATAAAAGTAACTCCAACCTTACTTTTTATTATTATTACACAATTCAGCGGGCGAAAACAAAAGTTTCGTGTTTGGTGAAAAAGTTGGTTGATAAGTCGGATAAGCCGAAAAACAGTGTTACCAAACGACCTCTCAGTAAACAATTTGTTATCTCAGTGTAACTTAATTCAGACAAACAACTTAATGTAAACAGACGTCTTAATCCATTCAGGACGAAAAAAGTAAAAAGCCCATTCAGCTCACTCCATATTTGGTAAACACATTGATCTTATTTTATGTACAAAAATCTATGTAAAAGATTATCTGAAAAAAAGTTTTATGTCGTCCCAATTCCCAATATCACTTTCAAGCCACCCGTGCATGCATGCCCACATGGTGAAATTCTAATTGAATTGCTTAGGGGTGCAAATGAGCCGAGTCAAGTCCGAGTTTATGTAGGCTTGAGCTCGAGCTCGAGCTCGAAATATATTGTATTGTCTCGAGCTCATCTTGAACGAGCTTAAAAAATCAGGGCTCGAGCTCGACTCGGAAATATTGACATGGCTCGATTCGTCTTGATAATTTTGGTTCGTTCATAAGATACAAGTTCAATTAGCTCGAAAGTTTGGGTTCAAACTCGAGCTCAAGTATGAAACAATTTTTAAATATTTGTGCTTAACATTTGCAAATTGCAATTTACATGTCCAACAACTAAAAGTTACGAGAAAATAAACAAAATATAATCCTAACTTCAAGTGTCCACCCACTTGTACTTCCAATATAAATCAAAAGCGATCAAACCATGAAAAAATAGTGAATGAAACTTTGATTATTTTTTTTAAATTACTTTATAATTAATAATATCTCCTCGGTTCTCATATACATTTACCACTCGGTACTAATATATACTCTGTACGTAGTATTATATATCAATTTATATTGTATATTAATATACGAAGTATTATATATATTAATATAAATACACACACATATAAAAAAAAAAAAAGGTTTTCTCTCTAGGGTACGGCTTTACCGCCGCCTGGGGTAGGCTTCGATTTTCCCTTCTCGTTTCAGTCATCGATTCAGACTTGAGACAGAAGGAGGTGGGCGTTCTTTTGTTCTTCTTGGTAAGGTTAGATTTCGGCTTTGCTTGTTCCTTTATTCTCGGCAGTTTGGACGACTCCAGCACTTGCTTTTGTTTTTCGTTTTCTTGGCTTTTGAGACGGGCGAAGGTCGGTAGCACAAAGGCTTGGGCAGACAGGTTTTTCTTCCTCAAAAGCTATGGAAGATGTGGTAGAACAGTATAGAAGATTGGCTTTGGAGAAAGAAAACAGTAGGCTGAATTTTGATGATGAGGAGGAAGAGGATTCTGTGCCAAATGCAAAGGCGGTGGGGTTTCCGGTGGTGGGAGTCATTAATACAAACCGGAAAGTCAGATCTCAGGCAGTACATGAACTGTTTACATCGCTCTGGAGGCCTGGAAGAGGAATGACCATCCAAGAGATTGATGAAAAGAGGTATCTCTTCACTTTTAATCATAAAATTGATATGAATCGTGTTATCGAAGATGGTCCTTGGTTGTTTGAACGAAACTTGGTACTGCTAAAGGCGGTTGGTCCTAATGATATACCTCATAAAATGGACTTATTTGAAGCAGAGTTCTGGGTGCAAGTGCATAACGTGCCTTATAAGTTTATGAATGTTGATACTGCTAGGAGGGTGGGTAACTATATTGGGGAATTTATTAGTTTTGATGAGAGCCACTTTAAGGAAAAGTGGAGCTCTTATTTGAGGGTTAGGGTAAAGTTGGATGTGAGAAGGCCCCTAAAAAAGGGTTCTACTTTGACAAAGAGAGGGGAAGGACACTGGGTAGATTTTAAATATGAAAAGCTTCCAAGTTTCTGTTTCATTTGTGGCATTATGGGGCACTCTGAGAAATTTTGCCCTTTAAAATATGTGGAGGATCTCGTTTTGGAGACAAATTTTAGTGCTGATCTGAGAGCAGGGGGTGGGGGGAAGATTAGCCCCACAAGGGGTGGTACGTGGTTGATGGACAAACAGGGAGGCCCGAGTGATCACAGGGGGATTCAGCAAGACGACGAAGGAACTATGAGACAGGGTCGTAAGGGGAGCACAGCTGAGACAGAAAGTAGTGGCACAAAGGAAGAGAATAGAAGTGGTGCAGAGGAGGTCTCGGTGGATCAGAAGCGCAGGAGAGTCTGGAAGGATCCAGCAGAGGATAACAACTCAGCAGAGGAGATGGCACTGGACAGCACAAAAAACGGGGAGGAGGCGGGCCTCAGCTCTTAGGCCCGCCTGAGGTGGTCGTGAAGATGTGGATGCAGCAGTTCCACGGTGGTTCTTATTTTAGTATTGTTTTAGTTGTTTCGTTTGGCGTTCAGACTGTTGTTTTTGCTATTTGTTTTGTTTACTTTTGTAAGACTCTTGCATTAGGCTCGGGTGACGAGTGTGCTGCAGTAACCATTGTTGGCTCAATTATGCCCATTTTAGGATCAGCGAGTTATACTGCTTCCTTGAAGGTGGTTAACTCAGAGTCTGGCCCAAGGGCGGATGGTTATCGGTGGTACTCTTGTTATTCTATATCCTTGCTGAATGCTTTTATTCTAATATAAGCCCCCTTCATCCAAAAAAAAAAAAAAAAAAAATTAGGCTCGCAAGCCGGCTAGCGAGCCGGCTAGTGAGCC
Source organism: Cuscuta epithymum (assembly GCA_945859915.1). Lineage (NCBI taxonomy): Eukaryota > Viridiplantae > Streptophyta > Magnoliopsida > Solanales > Convolvulaceae > Cuscuta > Cuscuta epithymum. The sequence continues at coordinate 5,498,081 of CAMAPF010000938.1, forward strand.
TAAAATTAGTGGGCTCATTAATGACTCAACTGCTTAATGAGCCGGCTAGAGTTCGAGTTTGACCGAACTCGATTCGAGCTTTGACCGAGCGGCTCACGAGCTGCTCGGCTCATTTGCACGGTTGCACCCCTACAAGTGCTTGATTAGTTGGTATGACTACATCTTGAATTGTGTTTGTATAGACATTAACTAGTATTTCACCCGTGCGTTGCACGGGAATAAAATCTACCAATTATGTATTGGCACATATAAGTACTTCCTCCGTATTTTTTTGTTTGCTACAATAAGTATTGGCACATCTTTTAAGAGTGAAATAGTAGGGGTAATGAATAGTGTAGAAAAAGTATGAGAGATGGTGGAAAAATATGAAAGAAAAGATAAAAAGTACAAAAAGTAAGGGTAGTTGAGTATTTTTAAAAGAAAAACTTACCAAAAAGGGAAAGTGTAACAATTTTTTTAATACATCCAAAAAAGGAAAGTTTAACAAACAAAGAAATACGTAGGGAGTATAACTTAAGCATTTTAATTGTAGAATTTAATATCAAAGAGTTGATATATGAAAACATCTACTACATTCATCCCTTAAATTTTTATCATCTTTGACTTTTCAGATCAATTATGAGAAGGTTTTTTTATCGTAATTATGATAAGGTTTAGAAAGCGACTTTAATTATTACGGAGTATAATATTATGTAATGTAACTTGTAAATTTTATACTTTCGTGAAAATACTTTAATTTTAACACAAAAGATTTCTATATCATTTTAATAATTGGTCAATGATCACGTAATTTTAAGGGACATATGGAGTATAAATGATCATATACTCCTTTTTAAACGACAGTTAACGTCGGTTTGGTGACTTTATTATTCAACTTATCAATCAAAATTTTCAAAAAACATGTACCTTTTGATTTCAGGTCATTTTAGAAAGTTGGAGTTATTTTTTCAGCTGGATTGACTGAATTTACGAAGATCATTTTAGTTATTTCTCATATATATATTTTCTTTAATTTTTTAATAAAATATATTTTTCCCCCATAATTCAATAGAATAAATAAATCAGGTCACTTTATCCAAAACTTCATAAATTTCAACAGAATAAACCGATTCAAGCAATTTCTATATTACCAAACAGGCTTTTAGAGTTGGCTACTTGGTTGAACATCATAGTCACGTATGGCAAATTTATGTGGTCGCATGACTAAAAATTGGAGCACGTCATTGATACCATAACAAACTTAATTAAAAAGCAATTAAACTTATACGGAGTAGTTATTTATCCAAGGGAAAGGATGCAAATATATCCTTGATGTCTAGGTTCATGTGCATATATGTCCCTCAAATTTTAAAAGGTGCCAACTTCTCTTTTTTGGATTTCCCACTAACTTTTCCACTTTCTCTTTTAAGTAAAGAATTTGTGGTTCCAGTTAATTCTCTCTCCTCTGCACAAACCTCCACCATACAGTTTTTACTTTATTAATTCTCGTGCCGATCAAACTTGGCAAAGTTTTAAGGGACGGAGGGAGTATTAAAGTTCATATTTACTTACGACGAAATTTACCCTATTGACTTTAAATAAAGTATTTAAGAGCATTAAAAATAAATTAGCGATTGAGTTTGGAGATTGAAAAAAACTAAAAAATTCATTTTATGTTTGATAGTGTATATCGACTTGGACCTGGTTTCATGACTATTTGGACTTGGACAAAGATCCACGAACGCTCAGTAGATAAAATTTACATTACTATACACTTTATATATTCATATATACTCATTAGAATAGATTTCCTATCATTCATTAGTTATTTATTGGTCATTTTATGTAATTGGGTTTGTCGGGCCTAAACCTAGAATCTCAGCTTACATTTTCCGTATAAATATTCTCCTTAGAAGCCATGTAAACCGTTGAATAGGGATGGATTCGGTCCGGGTCGGGTCCGGGCCGGGCCTAGGCCCGGGTAGCCACCGGGTCCGGTCCGGGCCTCGGGTCAATTTTTTTTCCCTTTCCCTAATTAACCCCCCCCCTCACCCCCAACCCCCCAAACCACCCCAAATGGCCCAAAATACACAGCCTAACCCGAAAAGTTAAAAAAAAATTGAAAAAATAAAAATAAAAAGCCCGGAACCGGGCCCGAACCGGCCGGGCCGGTTCAGCTTTTGGGTGACCCGAGCCCGCACCGGGAACCCCCCGGGCCGGGCCTACCCGGACCTGTCACTAGCCTGGCCACCGGGCCGAGCCGGTTCAGCACAGTACCGGTCTCGGGCCGGTTACGGGTCGGGCCACCCAGCCCGAGTCCAGGACTACCGTTGAATAGTTCATTTATGCATATCAATTTCTCTCTCTTGTTATATCTTCTCGCTAGTCAATAGTCTATCAATATACAATGCTTCTTTTACTCCTAATTACATTCAAGATCGCATATTACCAGGAATGCATATCAAGGTTAAATGCAATTAAGGTTAACCTTGATTGAATTCAACCTTAATATTGAATTGAACCTTGAATGCACATTAAGATTAACCTTGATTTATATTACCTTGGTAATTGTGTAATGTTATCCGTTTGGGTAAAAATTCACCAACTTAGGTAAAAATTCACGGATTTTTTAGGTTGCATATTACCATTTTGGGTTGCGTCTTTTATCATTAATATGCATAATTAATTTGAATTAATTATATTACCACTTTAATTCATAAAAGTATGCTCGGGTAAAAATATGCAACCATGATATGAATTTACCCAATCATGCTTCATTTACTACCGTTGCATTGAAAATATTTCTTTCTCTCTAGCTCTCCCCTTTTCTCCCTTTATCGAGCTAACATTAGTTATGTACTTAATTTTCCCTCTTAAATTCTATCAGGACAACTTATAAAACATGTGATGGGATTCCGTACCGAAACATACCCAAATATTTGTTAATGAAAATTCTTTTCCAAAGTTCGAATATTGGATGTATATTTGTTAATGAAAATTATTTTCCAAAGTTCGAATATTGGATGTATTTTTTATAAACTTATGGCATTTTTGTGATATGTTAAAAAAAGTTCTCTTTTTTTCTTTTACATGAGACTATTGAAACTTCTCCATGCCATGCCATGTTAGAGCATCACCAATGGGTGGCCGTTGACATTAAAAAAAATTGCCCCGTCATCCCTGTCTTGCGCTTCGTATAGATATTCATCTCCAGTGCAATATGTCATAGCTAATGTATTGCTGGCCTGTTAATAACAGGCCAGCAATACTCTGTACGTAGTATTATATATCAATTTATATATAATACTACGTATATACTAATATACGTAGTATTATATACTACGTACACTCGGTTCTCATATACATTTACCACTCGGTACTAATATATACTCTGTACGTAGTATTATATATCAATTTATATTGTATATTAATATACGAAGTATTATATATATATAAATATAAATACACACACATATAAAACTAGGCTCGCAAGCCGGCTAGTGAGCCTAAAATTAGTGGGCTCATTAATGACTCAACTGCTTAATGAGCCGGCTAGAGTTCGAGTTTGACCGAACTCGATTCGAGCTTTGACCGAGCGGCTCACGAGCTGCTCGGCTCATTTGCACGGTTGCACCCCTACAAGTGCTTGATTAGTTGGTATGACTACATCTTGAATTGTGTTTGTATAAACATTAATTAATAAGGTAAAGATTTCAACATTGATTCAACATATATAAATATATTTTGTAACTTAAATAGCTTGTAATGTAAGTATAGTTCATAGCTGAATGCTAAAATGCCTGGTGTCATCACCACGGTTGAGTGAGAATGTTGAAGTTGCAGTCTTGTTTCCATACTCGACCCTCACTTTGTATTCCCCAAGAAACCCAAAGAAACTGTATCTTCCATGATCGTCTGTTTCTCCCTCCAAGCTCTGGGTTCGCCACTCCTTCAGCAGACCATCCACAACCTCCCCAGCCGGCAGATTCGTGAAGTTGTTATCCGTAAGGCACATCTGATAGCACCCCTTCGGATCAAGGGCCGTCCAGAGCATTATCCCATCCACGCCCGGATGCGAAAACCCCTCTCTCAGGACTTTTTCCAAATACCTTGCCTGCGTTTCCTGGCCGAACTTCTTGTTGATGTCGATTTCTGTGAGCCATATGGGGAGCCCCAAAGTGGCGAGTTTATCAATGGTCGCTCTGATCAGAGGAGGGTTTGGGACTGAGAAATGCCCTTCTACTCCGATCCCGTCCATTGAAATTCCTCCCTTTTTGAGCTCCTTCATCTTAGCAATGTACATGTCCACCGTGGATTTCGGGTCGGAGCACGTCTCCACCACGTTGAAATCGTTCATGAACAGGGTCGCGAGCGGGTCGGCTTCGTGGGCCGTCTTGAAGAACTCCAAGGTCGCGTTTGGCCCGAGCCTCTGCTCGTAGAAATCGAAGTGTAGCATTTCGTTGCTGACGTCCCAGTGGATGAACTCGTCTCTGTATCTCTCCATCAGGCTCGTGATTCTGGACTGGACAGCGGATTTCAGGTCCGGGCCGGTCAGGTTAAGAACCCATTTGGGAGTGTATTTGGGATCTTCCCAGAAGATGTTGTGGCCTCTCACTATAATCTGGTGTTCTCTAACAAAGCTGAGCATCTGGTCGGGAATGGTGTAGTTGAGGTGTCCTTCATCTGGTTCGGTTGCATACCACTTCAGTTCGTTCTCAAACACTGCTGCATTAAATCTTTCTGCAAACCAATCCTGCATTAATAAGTTTTTTTTGCAACAAATAAGATTTTGTTAGCTCTCTACTTTTATTACTTTCAAGTTTGTTTAAGGACTGTAAAGGTCTCTTGATTTTGTAAGAAGTGTAGGAAATGTTTTTTATCTGACTATTAGTAATGATATTTCTAGTGTGGTCAGGTCATCTTTATGAATAATGGTCTTTCATTTGGGCCGAGTTTGATCTGGTATCAAATCAGATCAGCCTTTGATAATAGTAAAACAACACAATTAAACCTTTACAAGAACAGATTTGAACACATCATACCATACATGAAAGTTTTAGTCAAAATGAAAGTTTACTTGAAATTCCTCATAAAATCATTCCATACTAATAAATTGATAACTTCACAAATGTGCCAATTATGTTTTCTTCTCAATATATGATTAATATGTTTTCTTCCATCATTTTTAATGGAGCCAAAGACTCACTATTTTTTGGCTTGGGAATATGATGGAATAAAGCAAAATGACTCACTAAACTGTCTGCGCTTTTATATTATCAAGCAGTAATTAGTGCATGCAATTTTCGACAAGAATTTCACTATGTGTCATCCGGAAACAGTCTCTCGGTGCTGTAGTACAGGGGTAAGACTGCGTACATCCGACCCCCCTTACCCCATCGTAGATGGGAGCCTTTGCGGCACTGGGGTAATGATGATGATGAAGAAGAAGAATAAGAACGATTAAAATTTCTTCATGTTGGTTGAGTCTTATTTTAAAAAGTGACTAATAGTGATGATCATATGAAGAAATATGTAATGTTATAGTCTTATTTACTCCGTAGTATAATATTTTTGTCGAAAATAGTCTTGAACTACCTTGCTTGACTTTTTAAGATGAATGTAAGTTTCAATGACGTAAGGAACCAAAATAACATCAAACAAGGTAATCAAGCAATTGCAACATACACTGGCAAGTTAAGTGTAACAATTCATTATTCACATGCTTTCGTAGTCACCATTTTACACATAAGAAAAAGTTTTTTTCCCAGAATTTGAAATGAGGCAGGGCTGGGGCTAGCGGTAATCTACGCCCATGTTACATGTCATATATACAAAATACTGCTAGAATTATTAATTTATTAGGAACCTTCTGGAAACCTGATAGGGCAAATTTCCAATGATGGACTTTGCTATGGCAGATCCAAACGGGAAATCATTCGACAGTTGCTCAACTGTTACCGTTGCATTCTTTAATCTAAGACCTTGTTTATCTGAGGCATGGATTGTTACTGCACGCTTTCTTTCCTGAAAGATGGTTTATGGTTAAAGAAATATATAATGTAATTACTTTATAGAAAAGAGAGCTTACCATGTTAATTTTGGTTTGTTGATTTAAGCTCCATTGCTGCTGAGTAAATGGCTGTAAAGAAGCACTTGCAACCTCTATATTGATCTCTGATGTAGCTGAATTCTGTTTAGCAAAAACAGTGCATGTACAATGAGTCTATGACTAATATCGCTTTATATGTTAGTTTTTTTATATCTACTCATTCTGAATTAATATTACTTTAACTTTTTAAAAAGGACAACATAGAAACTGGTCTATGATGCACTAAAAGTTGCATAGATTTTGCTTGGTATAACTTAAAATCACTGCATATGCTAAATTGTTAAAGTTGCCTCGCCTCAATTTGACTATTTATTTAAAAGTTATAGTTAATGTGTCTCAGGGATGTGTTTTATTAAAAAGGATTAAAGGTCATTTTCAACAACTTTGCTCAATGGCTACATAGTGACTAAGTATCAGATAACAACAGCTAGTGGGAGTTGTAAAAGAGAAATGATACCATAAAGTAGAGGAGAGATAAGTTAGATGGGGAAGTCAAAACAAAGCCACCCTTGATGAAAGACCAGCATCCTCTTCTAGCAATAACACTCCCTACACAGTCTGTTTGTTCACCATTTTCTGACATCAGTGTTGCGGTCAAGAGAGCAGACTCTTCATTCTCTATTCTGATCCAACCTGTAGTTATCATTAAAACCCTAAATCCTTCTTCATCTCGAAATTTATAAGTTTATATCATACTTCGTATTAATAATAATAACATGGCGTAATTAACAAAAGTATGAGGAATTAGTGGATCACCACCAGCAACTTAACTGGAAAAACAATAAATGGTGTCAGGGGTTAAATCTTGGAGCAGAAAGGTGGGGGTATTAACTCCCTTTCCGTCGAGCCCTATGACTTGTCGGGATTCTGCTTCTTTATTGGCCAATACTCCTCCCCCGTATAATGGCTCCTCCGGGTTCTCTTTGCACTGCAATATCCATATATGGTAATAATGCTTGTTGGAGATTGTAAACACATGTTTTCAAATATTAATATTTGTGATTTTCTCAAGTATGGAGGGGTAGTTCAACACTCATAATCTGTTATTTCATTATCTAGATTGTGCAATTATTTAAAAAGTCAACACAAGATAATATAATCAATGAAGCGGATCAGTTTTGAAGTCCATGTATTCGTCGCTGAAGTTGACCAAAATGAATGGCTTGTGAGAGCTTAACTAGCTTTAATGTTTTGATACGATTTAGAATTCCAATGTAAAAGATCAAACTAATAGGAGAATTAGTTGAAGACTTGAAGACTAGTGTACTTGTTAAGTTGTTTTGTATTTTTATATATAGCCTTAACAGGATATATGTAGCCATGTAGTAGAGCTATTACATGCCAAGATTACATGAAAACTCAAGAGGTACAACAAATATAGTCACATGAAATGCTCCTTTTTTTTTTACCTCACGAAATGCTCCTTTTTTTTTACCTCACGAAATGCTCCTATTAAATGAAGAGAGTCTACAGTCTTACCTCTGTGTAGGCTGAAGAGTCATATAGAGGTCCATCTGCAACGGGGAAAGCACATAAGCAATAATAAGGCTCCGTTTGTTTTATTCAATTTTTTTTTTTTTTAAAAATGGTTTATAAGAAGAGATTTTTTTCCTAAGCCATATAACACTAAAGAATTTGGATATTAAATTAATGATCATTTTACATTACAATATTTTTCCACAGGCAAGGCAAACATTAGTCCTGTTTGAAATAAGAGAAACAAAAAGCTAAGGAATTGTACTAACTAGACATGTGTTTTATGTCATGTATCATATCAATGACTTTCATTCTCCAAGTCCCAAGTCCCAACCAAACACAACTTATCTATTTGTCCCACCCAAGTTATTCTCTATGACAGAACAAAAAAAGTGTATCTCTAAAGTGTGTTGTAAAGGTAATGTACAAACAGAGGGGGAAGAGATTACCATAAAGAGACAGGAAAGGAGTGATGAAAAAGCAGAAAGACAAGAGTAAGATGCAAAGAAGTGGCAGATTTTTAATGCTTTTCATCTTCATTCAACCAAATCTTAGCTTATTGGACATGGAGTTGCAGCTGACAGTTGTGGGTTGGTTTATATAATGCTGAAAAGAATTGAAGAAAGGGGAAGTTGTTGAGGTCAGAGGTGAGTAGGAATCACAGGATGAACAGTAGGGGAGTGGAGGAATGACAAGGGCAGTGGTTTCTGTTCACATGCACAGAATGAAGATCCGTGTATTGGTCTGGTTTGTAGTGTGAAGGGGTGGGTTTTTTATCATTGACATTGGCTTTTAACTTTTTCCTTATAAAGATGCAGAACGTTTTTGGTACGGTTTTGGTGGCGTTTAGCGCAAAGTTGAGGATTTTGGACCTCTTGCAGTGGGGTGCTTTGTGCTGCCCTGCACGCGCATTGGATTCATGTATTAATTCCAGTAATTTTATTTTGATGAATACTTGAACTCCTAAACTCTCACTGTACTTTATAATAAAAAATAAAAATTGTGTGATAGAAATTTGTGGAGATCGGAACACAATTGTGTGATTGGCACATACCCATTTTTACCAATTTTCTATTTTTTGTTTTTTGTTTTTCTCAACTATTAAAAATTTCATTACTTTTTTTTTGAATAAAGTATCAGATTGGTCCTCGAAGTTGCATAAAAGAGTCAAATAAGTCCTTATATAGGAGGTTATGTCCGGCCGTCGCCATTTGGGGTGGTTCCCGGTGGATTTTTTTGGTGAATTTTTTTGAGCATCTTATTCATTAAGTCTAGTTTACACATACCAAATTTCAGCTAAAACTTCAATCAGGAAGGCGTTCAAATGAAGTCTTGAAGATAACTGTGCAGTTATCTTCAAGAATTTATTTGAATGTCTTCCCGATTGAAGTTTTAGCTGAAATTTGGTATGAGTAAACAAGACTTAATGAATAAGATACTAAAAAAAATCATCAAAAAATTTCACCGGGAACCAACCCAAATGGCGACGGCCGGACAATAAGGACTTGTTTGACCCTTTTTATGTAATTTTGAGGACTAATCTGACCCTTTACTCCTTTTCTTTTAAAGTAATGAATTTATGATTCTCTTTATTTATCTCTTCTTTATACAAATCTCAACCACGTTGTATTTACTTTTATTATTTCACACTAAATTCAAGTAGACAATCTTGAATGGAACTGAGGGAACAACCAGGGGCGGAGCCAGGATGTAGTACGAGTGGTTTCAAAGCAACATAACAATGAAAATTATTAAATTACCTTAAATAAGAGTCCGTTTGGTGATTCGTTTTCGGCTTATTAGCCAACTTTTTCACTAAACACGTAACTTTTGATTTTTGCACACTAAATTGTGCAATGATCAAAATAAAAAAATTGAAGTTATTGTAGACGACAACTTTAACTATTTTTCATATGATTTTTTTTATTAATAAAATATATTTTAAATATAATTTTTTCACTATTTAGCAGAAGTAGCTAATTTAGTCACTTGATTCAGAACTTCATAAGTTTGAGTAGAACTAGCTGATTTAGCCAATTTCAATGTAACCCAATTGGTTTTAAGATTGCAAATAATGTAAATTCGAAAATAAGAATATCATATAATTGTTTTAATTTTATAATTAAAAAACATCATCAACATCATTCTTTCAATCATAAATGAAAAACTTGTCAGATAGGAGGAATGTGTAATAAATTTCATCTACGAGTACATGATAAAACTTGTCAGATAGGAGGAATGTGTAATAAATTTCATCTATATGATTTCATGATTTAATTATGGTGGCATTTTCTCATATCTCACTTTTGGTGGATAGAGAGCAGTATATTACGGAGTACATTCTTATTCCATAAGATATTAGTAGACCACATTATCCTCTTAACATAACATATCAACGCCTACCATTTTCTGTTTTATACGCTACAGACTGTTTAATTAGTAGTTAAAAATCCACAGCTTATCAACAAACTTTCACTAGTTTGAGAGGGAAGTTAATATCAATTCCCCATAAATCATGTTATGATTATATATAGAGATACTCCGTATATAAATAGAATAACTATACTTATTTCTTGAGTAATTTACACCACATAAGGTCATAGGGAATAAACATTTCATAAATGAATCACTTGGTGCTAATTAAGCAACACGACTTGTAAGTTATTTAGAATTGACTCAGTTTTAATCAAACCTAGCTCAAATTGAATTCAGATGAATACTTTGATACCTCATTTCAATAACTTTGACTAGATCCTCCATTCGGTATTTAATTTTATATTTGATTTTGCAGGTTTTTAATAAATCAACAGTGGCGAATGCATTTCGATCTGAGGAAAGATAAATAATGTCATACTCCGTATATTAAAATGATTTTCTTACATAAAGTAAAAACAGAGTACTACCTCATACCTCCGTATTTAAAATATTGTAAGGTAAATGGCGGACAGTAGCATTACAATTTCAATTCTTCATTTCCAAGATTTGAAAAGGTTGCGTAGAAAAAGGGCATGTTTTGGTAAAGGTATTCCAAAAAGTGTAGAAAGGATGATACCCCATCTTAGATGGCCCTCAGACCGGACGGTTAGATGGGAGGATATAAATTGGATTTTAATCACAAATAGAGAGTGAAGCTCTGATTCTGGTACTTGCAGAGACCCTATGCATTTTTAACACAGTGACCTCTCATCGCAGTTGTCGGGATTCGAACCCGAGACTTACCCCTTGTGGCACCCCCTATATACCAATGAATTACGTCCACCGGTACAAATAAAAAAAAGAAAAAAAAGTGTAGAAAAAATTGTAGGAGGGAACGAAGGAAAATCAGTTGCGGGACACTTAAAAAAATACCTCTCTTACTTAAAACTTTATACTCCCTCCGTCCCAGAATTAACTTTCGGTTTTGGCTGGGCACGGGGATTAAGATAGCGGGAAATGTGTGGTGGAGAGTTGTGTAGAGGAGAGAGAAATGTGTAAGAATGGTTGTGAGCCACAAATTATTTGCCAAAAAGGGAAAGAGAAGATAAATTTGGGGCGGACCGAAAAGGAAAGAATGAAGATAATTTCGGGACGGAGGTAGTAACTTTTTTTTTACTTTTTCTCCGTTTTTATAAAAAAATATATCAAAATTCATAACTTTTTATTATATTTCATTTGACGCCAATATTGTATATGCAAAGTTAAAAAAAATTGAATTTTTCAATTTTTTGGATCCACCTTTTCTTAAATAGATCCAAGTGCTAAAATTAATAACTCACAATTTTCTTACATCTTTCAGTTATTATCGAATTGCCATAATCGTGAGATCTTAATTTTAGCATTTAGATCCATTCAAGAAAATTTAGTGCCTAAAAACATCAACATTTGGAACCAGGGGTGTAGCTGGGGGAGGACTTAGGCTCCGACTCACTTCAATTTTTTTTGTAATTTTAAGTATAAAAGATTCATGTAATTTTTTTTCAAAAATATTCTATATATCGGCTCAGTCTGGCACAATAGCCTTGTTCCGCCCCTGCTTAGAACTTTATATTTTTTTTAACTTTATATATGGCATATTGGTGTCAGATGAAAGTTTTTATAAAACATAAAGAATAACTAAATAAGTTATAAATCTTTTAACAAGAGGGGGTCTTATATTTACAAGTAGAATGTACAAAAGCCCTAGAACATTGGCCAGTACGTACTGCTAATAATCTGCCATGCCTCAAACTCCAACCAATTGGATCAATTTACATCGTTTAAGGCATCAAACATGTTATACGGAATTACCGAGTATATGAGTATATCACAATGTGCATTAGCCACCCATATAATATACTCCCTCCCCCCGTCCCGTTTTACCTTTTTTCGTTCATCCCACTAAGTTTGTGTCATATCATATTTGGTAATATTTGAGTGTTTAGAATTCATTCTTACTTTATTCACACTTTATCAATTCAATATCAATCATATAATTCTACTTTTTCTTAAAAACCACACCACACCCCTTTGTCCCAAACTTAGGGGGAAGGAGGTAGTACGAAGTAAGTATACAGAAGCATTTTCGGCAGTTAACTAATTATCCTCCTAATTTGACAAGTCACATAAGCATTTGTAGTAAAATTTAAATATACTTCAATGGTAAGCTATAATACATTCCCCTTCATTTATTAGTAATAATGTTATATTTGATAATTCTCTTTGCCCAAACAAGTAGCTCATTTTGGCCAATTAGCTTTCTCAGGCAAAAGAAAGAGCAATGCTCCAATGCATTTTGATTGTGAAATTAGAATATAAAAATGTGTGGTTGAGATTTGGCAAAATCCAATGAGACGGAGCGAGTAATATATCGGACCCATAGTCTGCCAACTATTGAGCTCATTTAGCGGCCCTAATACACTTCAGTATATAGTATTTGTATTATTGTATATTAGTATTATTATTAATCAGATATTTTAGATTAGAATTTTACATTATCAGTCATTTTATGCCCTCACGCTCATATTAGAGACCTAGGTCCGTCTTTTCCCTCTAAATAGACTCCCAAAGTCATGTAACCTAGGAGTCATCATTCATATACCCACTTCACCTCTTTAACTAATTCTATCTATATTCTATACAATCATATAACCCGATATTTTATCAATGATGCTTTCATTGAGATAGAGTCAAATGTTATCCCTTCCTTCTTGTCCTCTTCAACCTGCTCCGACTCGGCCTCCCATTCCATGTATAAATCCAGGATTGGCTCTTAACGTTCAAGCATGAGCTTCTTAGTCTCTTCTCCAAGCCAGCACACACTAGTAGTTGCACGTGCATCTCCCCATATGCATAGAAGACCCCCCCCCCCCCCCCCACACACACACATTTTTGAGGAAGTCCCAACCTGCAGGGGTTTTCAACCACTTATCATGGCGAGCAGCAACCATCGAGAGAGACCACTCCGTGTGCACCTTGACCTCCCGGTAGGACTCTAGGAATTTGGAAAGAATCGCATTGGCACCAACCTTGGCCTTCCGTAGCTCCCTGACCTTAGATGCTTCAGTAATGACATCATTTGCCTAAGCCTTCTCTTTGGCCTTGGACATTAAAGCCAAGGACACAACGATTTTCATGTTCGCCTCCTGGACAGCAGGCTTGCCTTTCTCTACAACATCAATCTTAGCCCTCAACTTCTCAAAGTTTACGAGAGCGTGATACATTTCACAACGGCCGCGCTAGGACTTGTCAAAATGCCTCGTCCGCGTCTACATGTGTCACTTAGTTTAACCTACTTTTATTAATTATATGAAATAAACTGGTAAGCCGCGACCTCAATCCTTTCAATGATTTCAAATGGGCCAATGTATCGTGGGTTAAGCTTACTCCTTGCTAGTTGCTATGAATCAAATGATACATTTCCAAGGAGAAATCCTTAGAAACATCTCATCACCGACCTCAAACTCTAACGGTCTATGCCGTTTATCGAATTATCTTCACCTTAGCCTTGGTGATCTCAGCAAGTTCTACACCTTCGAGTTTGGCCTCGCCAACCTCGTGCCAACACAATGGTGTCCTGCATTTCCTCCCATGCAATGCCTCGTATGGAGGCATGCTAATACTCGCATGATAACTATTGTTATAGGCAAACTCTACTAGATCCAAGTGTTTGTCCCAACTCCATTGGAACCCCAAAGCATATGCCCTAAGCATGTCTTCCAAAATCTGTATCACCCGCTCGGATTTCCAATCCATTTGTGGATGAAATGTTGTGCTAAACTTCAGTTTAGTCCCCAATGATGCTTGAAACTTTGGCCAAAATTTGGACATGAGTCGTGGGTCCCTATCCGAGATAATGGATAGCAGAACTCCATGCAATCTCATAATCTACTCCGTGTATAGATTCGCCAATCTTTCAAGATGATAAGTAATGTTGATAGGCAAGAAGTGTGCACTCTTGGTAAGCCTATCAACCACCACCCATACCGCATCATAGTTGTTCACCATCTGTGGTAGCCCTACCGCGAAGTCCATGGTCACATGTTCCCATTTCCATTCTAAAATGGTAAGTGGCTGCAAAAGCCCCATCGAGGTCTGATGTTCCGCCTTAACTAGTTGGTTAGTATGGCATAGACCCACATACTCTGCGATGTCCCTTTTTATACCCGACCACCAATCACTTTCCTTTAAGTTTCGGTACATCTTTGTAACTATCGGATGAATAACATAGGCCGAAGAATGAGCCTCATCAAGTATGGGCTTTTGGAGATCTTCATTCTTCGGTATGCATACACGATCTATAAACAATAAGAGATCATCTTCTCGTACCCGGAAATCCTCAACGGGTCTCGCAAGGATCCATTCACGAATCTTCTGACATTTCCCGTCAATGCCCTTGCATCTCTTGATCTCATCAAGTAGGGTAGGTCTAACTTTGAATCTCTCTGTTGGGGCCCCATTCGTGGACATCTCCAAGCGTGCTCTCAATGCCCGTAGGCATATGAGTAACGTCCCTGACGTACTTTTTCTGCTCAGTGCATCGACCACCACATTGGCCATCTCAGGATGGTAGTCGATGATCAAGTCATAGTCCTTGATCAACTCCATCCATCTTCTTTGCCTCATATTTAACTCTTTCTGAGTGAATATATACTTCAAGCTCTTATGATCTGTACAAATGTGGCATGTCTCCCCGTAGAGATAATGCCTCCAAATCTCCAGTGCAAAAACTACCGCCCCCAATTCTAGATTTTGAGTAGGGTAGTTCACTCATGTTTCCTCAATTGCGTAAGGGCGTAAGCAATCACCTTACCGGTTTGAATCAACACACGTCCAAGCCCTTGGATGATAACTTCACTACAGATAGCGTACTCTATTCCTTAATGGGTAGGGCAAGCACCAGTGCCTCAATAAGTCATTTCTGTAACTCAAGAAACCTTTTCTCACATTTGTCGTCCCATATGAACTTAGCCTGACCCCTTCTTCGTGAGTTTCACAAGTGGCGACACCAGCACATATAATTTCTCAACAAACTTACGATAGTATTCCGCTAGGCCAAGGAAACTATGTATTTCTTTCACATTCTTGGGTCGTTCCCAATCAATGATGCCTTTGATCTTTGCATTGCCCACATCAGTGCCCGATCCAGATATCACATGGTCGAGAAAGCCAATCTCTTTAAGCCAAAATTCACATTTGAAAAACTTGGCAAAGGGTTGCTTCTCGCTTAGCCTTTCAAGTACAAGTCTCAACTGATGTTCATGTTCCTCCACGTTCTTGGAGTATATCAAGATGTCATCAATGAATACAATAAAAAATTAATCTAAGTACTCACTAAACACACAGTTCATCAAGTCCATGAATGTCGTTGATGCATTAGTTAAGCCAAATGACATCACAAGAAACTCGTATTGACCATGCGTAGTACGAAATGCACTCTTTGGTATGTCACTCTCTTTGATATTCAATTGATGAAACTCGGCCTCAAGTCAATCTTCGAGAACACCATAGCCCCCCCTGAAGTTGATCAAATAAGTCATCAATCCTCAGTAAAGGATACCTATTCTTGATTGTGACTTTGTTCAGCTGTCAGTAGTTATACACATTGTTAATGTACCATCTTCTTCTTCACAAAGAGTACCAGTGCTCCCCACAGTGAATGGCTGGGTCTAATGAACCTGTTGTCCAATAGTTCTTCCAATTGCACTTTCAACGCTTGAAGTTCTGCCGGTGCCATTTGATAAGGAAGAACGAAATGGGTTTGGTTCCCGACTCTACTTCAATTACGATCTCGATCTCTTTGTCGGGTGGAAGTCCCGATAAGTCGTTGGGGAAGACGTCTGGATACTTACACACGAGTCACACGACATGTAAATCGTTGATGTCTACTTCTTTCTTGGTCTCATCCACCACGTAAGCAAGATATGTGTGACATCCTTTCTTCATCATCATCCATGCTCTCATCACAGATATGGTACAACCATGAAATCTTCCCCGATCTCCCTCAAATTAAAACGTAAGAGGTATCCCTCATCATCCCCGAGTTCTAAGACCTTGGTGTAGAAATCAACCCGAGCATGATGCCTTTCAAGCCAATCCATTCTTAGGAATGTATTGAACTCCAACATACTTATGATGTTTTTACTTGGACTGTAATCTGTCCCAGACCAGACTAGACCAGATGACACTAGACCAGTCCAAAACAGACCATACCAGACTTGGATAGTTATAAAATACAAAGAAACCAGAACAGATCAGACCAGACCAGCAAATTACAGTCCAAGTAAAAACATCATTAGAGTTACGAAATCACAAATCAAAGGTTGACCCGTCACTTCTACCACACACGATGGATAATAGTGGTTCCTCTTCACGTCATCTCCTAATGGTGTGGAGACCAACAAAGGTTGCGATATTGGTACCAATGGCGTGTCAAGACCTTCGACGAACGTTTCACACACAAATGAACGTTGCACCTGGGTATCAATAAGAATTCTTGCGTTTCTTCCATTGATCAATATTGTTTCTACATTTACAGATCATGTAAGACACACCACCCGAAGTACCAGATCAAAAATAGGCTTAATGGGAATTTTCGGCCAGAAATGCACTGGACCGGCGTCGGTTCTGGGACTGACCGACGGTGGTTCATGCCTGGGGTGCCGGATTATACTGAAAAATAGACCCCAGGGCCCAGACCGACGCTAGTTCGATCCTAGATCGGCTCGGTTTACCTTTGTCCCACGGAAAATAATTCACTTAATTTGAACCGGCACTGGTTCATACCCCAAACCGGCACCGATTGGAGTACGGCCCACTCCAAAAATCAAATTTTAATCGAACCGGCACCGGTTCATACCCCAAACCGGCACCGATTGGAGTACGGCCCACTCCAAAAATCAAATTTTAATCGAACCGGCACCGGTTCGAGCTGACCGGCTCCGGTTCCGAGCACAGTAATATGAGAACCGAGAAATTATATAGAACCGACGTCGGTTCCCGCCGGACTGGCGCCAGTTGGAGTATGGCGTACTCCATTTAATTTATTTTAATACGGACCGGCGCCGGTTCACCCCTGGACAACTTCATTTTTGGTTACAAACCGGTTAGTAAGGACGCCGGCCGACCCATAAAAGCCTGCTATCACTTTTAACATTTGAAGATATGTAATTCATTAAGCGACAAAAGGGATTACCTGCAAGGGAGTCGGGTTGGCCCGAGCATCAGCCACGGTCATCGCGTAGACCCTTGCTTGGTCCCCGCCTTGGTTGACGGACGCAACATTGCTTGCCGACGCGTCGCCTCTCCCCGTGCCGCCGTGTGACAGTCCCGCATGATTCCTTCCTGTTATGGCCTCTCATCCAGCTCCCGATGCATTCCGTTGCGTCATTTGAGAGCAATTGGCATTCATATGGACCGCATTCATGATTCATCTACCAAATATTTTTTTATAATATAGGTGTACACATAATTTTTTCCACCATTCTTGTTATATCCACTCTTATACCCAGCTTTGTGAAAGCTTTTTTTTTGTCTATGAACAAAATTCACAGGAAAAAGCCTTTCACAAACATGGTGGTTATACAAATGGGTATAAGACTGAGTACAAATATAATAATTTTGCCAATTTTTTTTGGGTATGAACACTACTACACAAAGGACATACTACGTCACCCTTTTAACGTCGGTTCCGGTAAAACCGTCCTAATAAGGGAAGATTTTCTTTATAACGTCGGTTATAATTAAAACCGACGTAATATTTTTGCCTATGACGTCTGGTTTTAAGAAACCGTCGTAAGAATGTATCAGCTTTATGACTCTAACGTCTGTTATGTTTAAACGACGTAAAATGTAAACAATTTTAACCGGCCACTGTTCTTTAATCGCCAAAAAATAAAAGAAACCTTCGCCTCATCTTTCCTGCGCACGAAACTTGTTCTCTCCCGAGACAATCCCCAAAATCAGAAGATTAAAAAAATGAAGCGGCAGAGCAAAACACTCGCATCATCTTCTTCTACACAGCCACACAGGAAACCCTCACATCGTCTTCCGCACGAAAAAACGACCTAGGGATACAGGTTGGCGAAACTCTCCTTCAGCGCAGGTGAATCGAGATATACTTCGTGAATCTGGAAAATCCTTTCCCTTCGATCCGCTCCAGGTCAGCGTTTTCTCTTCTTACATGATAGTAGTTCGATCTCCAACACTTTTTTGAGCAAATTATTGAAAGTCCTCACTGTCCTTTTTACATTAGGTCTGAAACTATAGGACATTCTTTTGGCGGATATAATATGTATCTATCTCCAATTTTTCTTCATACGGAAAGCTTTAGCGGTTCTCTTTTGTATGTAAGGAGAAAATCTGTATTTTTTAGCTATTAATTAAGGATAGGTTGTAGCTTCTTGAAGAGAATCATTAGGAATAGGCTAGTTTGTTTTTGCTCCTTTTTTCCATCTTTATTACAGAATAATAGGTTACTTTTTTCTACTGTCCATCAGGATAAAGTTGTGATTGGCTCATGGTTGTTCAACTCTCAAGGTTAGTTGCTTAGTAGCTACGTCTTAATCTGTTTCTTCACACTTCATCTTTACTCTTTTACCTCATGTAAGCAAACAACGTACACTTCTTCACTTTTTCCTAGTCTCCATTGCGGCAACTTGGACAGGCAGGGGATGGATGGCAAGCCGCTTGGCAACTCGTTCAGACTTCTATCCTCTTCTGCTTCAATAGGAGTCATTAACTATCAATTTAGGCCTTCTGTGGTTACTATGAAGCTAGAAAAACATATTCCTTATTCGGTTTGGATGCAGGACTTCAATTTATTTTTATATTATCTCAGATTCACAGGTAACCCACAATTTTTTATGATTTGTGAATTATATTGTTGGTGCAACTGTTAATATAACGTTTTATTGCTGGTAAAAATGTATGTGTAGCTCTTTCTTTATGTTTTTGCTTCGTAGTTCCTATGAAGTCTGTGTGCATTTATGGTTCACCTAATGATCTAATTTCCTTTTTAAGTGTTTAGGTAGTGATTATGTGTGATTTTACTACATGGCATTTTACAGAGTAAATAAATGATGAGTTTTAATAATGCTGCTAATTGAGAGATCATTGTTTGTAAATATATCGTCTCAGTTAGCTAAGAGTCTAAGACTTGGACAGTTTTGGTATTTTAAATATGACATTTGTTTTATTTGAGTTGTTATAGTGTTAAAGTAGTTTCAGAGTATATTTTTGAATTATATGTGGTATGATTCAAACATTTTGGTTTGTGTGATACAACATCTAACTGATTGCCACTTTTATCCTTTCTTTGTAGGTGCTATAGTGTAGCTACACGAAAATGGTTGGAACTGCTGGATTGGAACACCAGAATTCTGGGTTTTTTGTTTCAGAATAAGAAGGGAGCAGTTTGTTTTTATGCAGCAGGAGAATTGGTTATTTGCCTATTTGTACATTGTCTTTAGTTTTGGATAACATAATTTGCTTGCCCATAGTTTAGGGAGAGATTTTTTATTATGTTTGTCTAATAAAAACATACATTCTATGAGTATAATTTTTTTATATATTCTATCTTGTGGGCTACGTAAATGGTTTTTTTGTTTTCTAAAAGTACATATAACGTCGGTTTCTTTAATAACCGACGTTATATATTTTTTTTTAATTTTAATTAAAGCTTATTACGTCGGTTCTCTAGAAAAGTGACGTTGTAGGTCATCGTTATTATAAAAAAAGACTACTTATTACGTCCGTTTTGTAAAATAACCGACGTGGTAACTTACCTGTTACGTCACAACATTCCTCGTCACTCCAAAAACCGACGTGAAAGGGTATAAATAACCGACGTGAAAACCCTCTTTTGTAGTAGTGGAAACACTTCCAATAAATACCAACACTCAATAACACTTCTTGTTCAAACTATACTAAAGTTTAATTTGACACTCATCCCGTTTATGAATTATGATGTACTTAATGAAGCGGAGGATCCGATTTGCTCAACTTCTTAACCTAGATTAGCAATTTATCATACGAAGTACGAGTTTATACTATCGTTCAAGGTCACTACTCACTCGCACCCAACATAGCTTTAACAAAACTTGCAAGCATGAGTCCAATATCAACTATATTAGGAGTGTAAGACTAGACTGGTTGTGTACGCTAGACACAGGCTCACTCCATATTTGGTAAACACATTGATTTCTTTTTATGTATAAATAATCTATGTAAAAAGTATCTAAAAAAAATGTTTTATGCCGTCCCAACTCCCAATATCACTTTCAAGCCACCCGTGCATACATGCCCGAGTCCGTCCACCGTACAACCGGCTGTACGGTGAGCATCGTATTGCCGATGACATTTTTGTAATATAATGTGAAAATCGCGGTTTCTACTAACCAAGCATTAGTGTACTGTTAATGAGCAATAGTTCAATTTTAATGAGTATTAAGAATCTAATAATGAGCACTATGTTATTACGAGAAAGCTGATATCACAACTAAAAAATGGTGGCATTTTCGTAATTTCAGTGAAAATCATGGTTTTCATCAGATGAGCATTCATACGTATTCTACTGAGCATTTAGAGTTGAATAATGAGTATTGTGATCAAGTTCATATATTGTAATTCACTTTCTTTTTCTTATTTTTTCTTTTATAAAATCTCATTAAGTTATAAGCATAATCAATTCCTATGAATTTCAATATGCGAATATAATGTAATATGATACTTTTGAAATATGCATTGTTATGACATTTAAAAAATGAACATGACATTCATGCTATTTCCATGTTTATATTTGTGTTTTTGATTAGTTTTGAGTGATTGTTACTCTAGAAATTACACACTTTTGGTGTAATAGTTTAGTTTGTAAAATGTTTGTAAAATTGTTTAGATTAGGTTGATTCTGAGCTCAAACAGGTCCAAGCTAGACCACTCTAGGGACCATTGGTGAACATCACAAGTGGAAGGAAGGTGCAAAAATTCCAAGAAAAAATGAAGATCCTGATTTTTGGTGTTGTACCCGGTCGAGTATGCCCTATACTCGATCGGGTAAGTCGCTGAAAAATCAAATCGGATCACCCCGGGAACAAGGCAACATGCAGGGGAGATTTTGACCACGATCGAGTGTCTAAACCCGATCGGGTAGCCGACATACCCGATCGGGTATGTCCATGTTTTTCCAGCTTCCGCGAAGCAACTGAAGGCCCGGTCGAGTACCCTACATATCCGATCGGGTACACAACCCTGCAGGCCTAAAAATCCTATAAATACACCCCATTTCCTCCACAATAAACCACCAATTCCTATATACTTCTAAGCTCAGTTTAGACAAGTTATTTCTTTATATTTTCTTCATGTTTAGTCTCCAAATGAGGAGCTAAACTCTTCCATCCTGGTTTTGCTACGTACTTTGAAGCTTAATGATTTGTAAGTTGTGAGTTATTTTTTTTAATCTTCTTCCTTGAATATTAATTACTTCCTATTCATATTCCATATTAATATTTGAGCATTGCCTAAAGGATCAATTATTTTTGTTTCATATATTATTACTAGACTCAATCGGTTAATACGCTTGTTATTAATTCGGTTCTTTCAATGGTAGTAAACTTGGGTTGTTAATGCATGCTTTTCATGGTTAATAAGCCAAGAGGAATTAATTATATTGATTAAACCAATAAACCGCTTGTGTTGAGGTTATCAATCTCAATCGTTTTCATCTTAAAGTTTATTGCTACTATCAAGTTAATATACGACGCTTGTTCTATATTGACTCGATAGTAAGTTTTATTAATGAACGCATCTCGTTATTAATAACTACCCTCGATGAACTCGATATACTCCTCGATTGAGTATTCGAGAGGAAGATAGTTAAAGATATAACCGGGATCGACGAACTTTTCATTAAGTGGATAAAAGCAAAGCCAAGTCTTCTTCTCATTAATCAAACCACATAACTCGTTCATCTTCGTGCTTAAATATAATTTAAGTTCATTTACTCAATCTAAACCCCCCCTTGTTACTAGTTTATAAAAAGAGAAGTATTCCTTTCCATGTGGATACGAACCTTACTTCATTATACTACGTATAATTGTTGTATTGTATTATTTATTTTGAGTGCACACCACGACAAAGTGCACGTCAGAACACATCAGTACCAAATGAGCATATGTAGCGTACAAATGAGCATTGATATGAAAATCGTAAGTTTTGTTAGTTGAGTATCAAACCTCCTCTATTGATTTTTTTTTTAAATTTTAAAAATAAAAACGTAAAAAATACATTGCCGCTCCCAGCTACACCAACTGAAATCACCGAAGAAAAAAAATATCAACATGCATTAGAAATGTCATATTTATGGTAGTTTCAATGAAAATGTTGACATTATCAAGAGTAAAAATGTTATTTTATGGCATTTTTATTTACAAAAATGGCTTTTTTTATCGATCAGAGTGGTAGTGTTGGGAGGCAGTAGTGGCAGTGGGAAAGTCATCCATACTTTTTAATGGGTTTTTTACTACTAGTATTTTTTTATTAATTGCTTTACAAAAATCATTTTTTAAGCTTTTATTTTATATAATTTTTATTTTTCATTTTTTAAGATTTTAACTATTTTAAACGATTTTATTATGAAATAAAACATTTCATTATGAATTAATACCCTTAGAATTATCTAGGGTAAAAATTTAATGTTTAGTCCTATTTGTGAATGATTTAATGATTTAACGTTGTAGTCCTATTTGTGATTTTTAGACGAATTTTATTCCTATTTAAGAAAGTTGTTTATATATGTAGTACAATATGTGCATTAGCCATGCATCTATAACTCTATAATAATATTATGTACATTTAATGGTCACATTTATGGAAAGTGTTGATGCAGGTTAATCTTTAAGCAATTCTCACAGATAGAGAGCAGTACGTAGGTTGCAATTTAATGAGAATTATGTTGGAAATTTTAAAAGTATTTCAAATAAACAAAATTAGTTTTAAATCGTTTTTATTTAATTAAATATTTTGAACATTTTGTTCGGATAACACTTTGAACGTGCACTTCGGTTGACCGGGCAATCCTTGGTTGAGCTGCTTTAGCTCCACTTGTTTAGGATCAATAACCAACTTAATTTTCCAATTGCTCTATATATTAAATTAATAATTCAATCCCAGGAGACAGTTGAAGTGTTATGCGACGAACTCATCTTCAAAAATAGCTTCTCTTCTTTGTATCTTAAAAAGGATCTCACGTCCAAAATACTTTGTATATTTTGCCAAGGTTATTTTAAATGCCAATGCTTCAACCTTTAAACATTGCCGGATTGCGTACTATACATTCCTATCCTCGTAGTTTTGTGTCCGGCGATTCGCTGATGAGCTCGTTATATCCCGGGAAAAGATTTCCGGTCATCGGAAATACTTTCTTAAGCACAGCGTCTGACGCGTCTCGAGCTATTGTCTTTCTTGTTATTTACGTGTGCAGAAACTAGCTAGTTTCTGGAAGAGAGCAAAAGAGGGCGACAACCACGCTCAGACTTGTCATTAGAAGTTCCTGGAGTGGAAGAAAGAAGAAGCGGTTTGCTCGAAGATGCCGGCCGGTGCAGGTGGCGAGAATAATTCCCCAACAATCTTAAGAAAGTATGTGTTGGAAAAACTTGTCAAAGTCATCACCCTTCCGAAAAGCTTTTATTCGCCATCTGGTAATTCTACTTATGATATATTTACATATTCGTAGTGTGTGAGATTCTGCCAGCATATGTTTTGCAAATTGTTAAATTTTTACTTGCCTTTGTCCATGCAATTAACCATATTTAAATCCCATTTATTTTAAGAATATTGATTTTAGTGATAAAAAGACAACTATGGAAAACAACACTCCACTAAAGTCAAGTGTAAACTTGATTAAAAGTGATGATAATTGTTGCGGTTGTTTCTCAAAGTTGTAAAACTAATGATGTGAATCAGTGAATGGTAGACTTCAATTCGGGGCTACCAAGCACATTTGTAAAAACAAAAGTGCTTTAACCTCCTATATTACTATAGGAGATGGTGAATACCATGTGTATCTAGTGGACTCGAAAACTGCTAAGGTGCATGGTAAAAGAAATGTCATTCTTAACTCACATCGGGATAAACTTTAATTATCACTAAATGATGTGTTTATCTGTGCCCGAGATTCGGACTAATTAATTTAGTCTTCATTTTTCTATTGGAAAAAGTTGGAGTTAAAATATGATGGTTTTGTGGACAAAGACGATTGTAAGAGTGGATGTTTTGTGATTAATGTTTGTAAGTTATTGTATGAAAATGCTCCAATATAATTATTTGATTGATTTGTATGATTAATCGCATGCGTTGGAAAGTTTATTTACATGCGTTACGTTACTAATTTCTATGTAGTATTGCATAATATTCCTATTGTAATATAATTTTAGACTTATAGTGTCGTCATTAGTGCATGTTTTGGAGAAAAAAAATGTGGATCCTTGGTATTGTTTTCCAGTATTATATCGATCTACTTTTAATTTTGATTGTGTTCTAATCTGATTGTTGAAAGTTATAAATTGTTCTCGATTGTAATTGCTGCGCATGCATGGAGGTGCAATTTTTAAATCCTCGTTGTTGAAAATTGGAAATTGAATTACCTAAAGTTGCTTAATTAAATAATTGGTAGTTAACTGAAATTGGAAATTGGAAATATTTTGTTGTTTAAAATTGTCTTTTGAAGCAATTTGGGTGTTTAGTTACGTAATCAGCTAATTGCTCTTGCCTGATTTACTGCTACGTTAGTATATACTACGTATGATTTCCCAGTGCATTTAGTTGCATGGTACGTAGTTTTTGGATGCAATTTTTGACAACTGTTGAGCATTATTTTATTCTTCTGCACTATAGGACCTAATATTTTAATTCCTCTAGAGGTGCTTATACTAGTTCTGGAATTTTTGGTTAATCATTAACCTATGTTTGGACGTGTAAATTGGTAATGAACCTAATTTTATACTACGTATATCCTAAATGTGGGGTATTTGAATACGGAGTATTTTTATTTTTAGCTCTAAATTATGTATGACTAGCTAGTTAATAGTCTTTGCACCTGTTTTAATATTGAAAACGTGGGGGCTGATATGCAGTGATGCAATTTTACGTAGTATATTGTACATGCTTGAATAATTTTTTGAGCCAATAATTATTCAATCCAAATGGGATAGTTCAAATACCATTAATTATGACATACATTTGATTGAGATTATCCGTTGTAATAGATTCATATAACGATGACATATTTTATTGAGAAATAGCCATTGTAATATAGCAGTACAATGATGTTACATGAGAGTTATCCATTGTATTATAATGATACAATGATGTTATATAGTTTATTAAGAGTTATCCGTTGTATTATCGGGATACAACGATGTCATCTGAGCTGAATATCACACAAGTGATGCTGAGTTTCACATTGGAGAAATAAATTTTAATGTTCGTTATGAATATTAGAATTGTGAGTTTGTTAAAAATAACAAACTCTGTGAAACACGACTTAATTTCGGAAGATTGAGCAAAATTGTGGAAACACAAAAAGTGTATTTGGTGAGCTAAACCATTGTATTAAAGACATACAATGATGATATGATTCTAAATGATATTGTTGTATAGACGTATACAATAATACCATATGAATTAAATATAAGTTATTATTAACTTTGACAAAAGGAGTTAATTATCCCCTTTGGCGCGCAGAAATCCGGATATTATCATTTTTATACACCGAGGGAAATGGATTGTCACTTGTTAACAAATAGGGATGGTAACCCAACCTGTGTGATTGGAGATCCCATGAAGCAGGTTCATATGGGTAATAACAAGTCTTCTATTTGTTCTTGCTAGCCTATTATGTCCATTTCTAGGGTGAGGCTAGACTGCATTCGCTGTGAGGCTGAGCTAAAACTCTTAATGATTTTCATAGCCTTATGGCTGGTGTGTTAAGTGCAGAACACACTTGATGAGATCACCTATATGAGTGTGAGGTGGGGCCGCCTCCATGAAGCATGACAACGCTTCTAGAGCACTCACGAACACCAGGCACGCGCACGGCCAGAATGCGCACCACGGCGTTAACGCGAGGAATTGTGGGGGGTGAGAGATGATCATTAAGAGCCTAATTTACCATAGTAGCTTCTTGGTTCATAGAAACTATACGTTTCACCAAAAGCTCGGTTTATAAAGACTTAATCGTCTCGGTTTGGTTTATAGTCTTCGGACACCAGACTTAAAGTCTCGTTCCCGTTAATCCAGCAGATTTTCTAAATTAGTTTTTGACCATAAATGTTTATTTGAAATATGTGGGGGATTGTTGGAAATTTTAAAAGTATTTCAAATAAACAAAATTAGTTTTAAATCGTTTTTATTTAATTAAATATTTTGAACATTTTGTTCGGATAACACTTTGAACGTGCACTTCGGTTGACCGGGCAATCCTTGGTTGAGCTGCTTTAGCTCCACTTGTTTAGGATCAATAACCAACTTAATTTTCCAATTGCTCTATATATTAAATTAATAATTCAATCCCAGGAGACAGTTAAAGTGTTATGCGACGAACTCATCTTCAAAAATAGCTTCTCTTCTTTGTATCTTAAAAAGGATCTCACGTCCAAAATACTTTGTATATTTTGCCAAGGTTATTTTAAATGTCAATGCTTCAACCTTTAAACATTGCTGGATTACGTACTATACATTCCTATCCTCGTAGTTTTGTGTCTGGCGATTCGCCGATGAGCTCGTTATATCCTGGGGAAAGATTTCCGGCCACCGGAAATACTTTCTTAAGGACAGCGTCTGACGCGTCTCGAGCTATTGTCTTTCTTGATATTTACGTGTGCAGGAACTAGTTTCTGGAAGAGAGCAGAAGAGGGCGACAACCACGCTCAGACTTGTCATTGGAAGTTCCCGGAGAGGAAGAAAGAAGAAGCGGTTTGCTGGAAGATGTCGGCTGGTGCAAGTGGCGAGAATAATTCCCCAACAAATTAGACTCCTAAATAAAAACTCATTATCAATCACTTCTTATTAGATTAGAATCGCTAAAAGAAAATCCCATATTTATTTTAAAGTAGTATAGATTTTCAATTTGTACTCTGATTGTTACAAAAAAAATATCAAAATTCATAATTTTTTATTTTCTTCATATGAGACATAAACATCAATATATAAAAATCAAAAAATTATTTAACACTATAAAAATATCTTAATTTTTTTTGTGAAGTGCTACTGAGTACTCTGATTTTTATAAAAAAAATATATAAAAATCTATAATTTATTATAATCTTTCATATGACATTAATTTTGCATATATAAAAATAATAAAAATTAATTTCATTAGTGTTTTCAATTTAATATCATTTTTTACAGTGCACACAATTAATGAGGATTGATAACTTAGAATAAAACTGCACAAACCCCATTACTTTCATTTATTGTTTTATTTTTTACGCGAGAATTTGTGCAGTTTTATTCTAAGCTATCACTCCGATTAATAGTGTGCGTGAAAAAAAATGATCATAAACTGCACAAATTAATTGATTTTTTATATATGCAACATTCATAACATATGAAAAATAATAAAAAGTTAGGAATTCTGATATAATTTGGAGTATAAATAAAATAGTTACAGCAATCATAAAAAACAGACGTCATTTTAAAGTGTTATTTTTTTATATGTTCAATATTGGTGTCATTATAATAGTAAAAAGTTATGAATTGGCCGGATATATATTTTGTGACAGTTGGAGTATAAAAACAATGTTACAACACTTAAAACCAGATGTTTTAATGTGTTGACTTATTTTTTATTCTTATATGTTCAATATTGGTGTCATATGATAGATAATAAAAAATTATGAATTTTGATATTTTTTTTGTAACAATCGCAATACAAATAGAAAAGGTAAATCTAAATTTGTCTTAATGTTATCTAAAAAAAAGGTTATCTCAAATTTATGTTCACCTTTCTAATTAAGGATATTTTCAATGAGAATCAATTTTTTTTATCTCATTTGTGAAAGTAAAAGCTATTTTTACTTTATTGTATATATATTAATATAATCTTAACATATTTTGGCCAGCTCTCTGAAAGTTTTACTAATTACTTATATAACCATCATACCGCGATACTAAAAGTGGTGTTTAAGAGCTAGATAAATAAGATAGACCGTATATTAAAGGTATGAAGTAATTCTTTTACATACTCATAGATGTAACTTTAATATAGTACTATTTGGTTATGCAAATTGAGATCATTCTTTTGGGGGCGTTTGTCTTTTTATTTTTCATTACATAATTTTTTGACATGTTTAAATTATGTTTCAATTATAGCTATCTTTTGATGCGATGATTTTTTTATAGGTTTTATTCATATTGTCACGCCCCGAACCTACGCGGACACGTCAACAACCCGCCGTACAATACGAATAGTCAACCGCAGTCCAACTCATCCAAATTATACAAAGCGTCTTGAATATCGTTCACACATATAACGTTCATAAACAAACATAATAAGTAATACATAACACATCGGAAAACATTGTTTAAAACAAAAGGGCCACACAGGCAGGGGCGGATCCAAGAATGAGGGATGGGATGAGCTAAGCAGTAAAGATTTTCGTTACAGCACACAAAAGGTTTAGCTTATGACTGTTATTGAACTGAGTTTTTTTCGTGATTTCGAATTTTATTTAATGACTAGAGCTTCCATCTCGAATACGGGCTAGATTTTGAATTTGAATAGTTATTCAAGCAAAATTCGAGCATAGTCATGTTCAGTTTGATCTGGACTCGAGCATATCGATAACTTATACTTCGTAAATTATAGGAATAAACTACTCGCGACAATACATAGGGTCCAACCCTAATGCATCCACTTTATATCTACCCAATGCAATTCTATAGCTCGGGCTCAAGTGCATCTCCTTACATTGTCATAGATTTGACCCTAGGTTCCAAACCTTATATCACATCATCAATCTCTGACATCATGTCCACCCATGCAATTCTAGAGCTCGGGCTCAAGTGCATCTCCTTACATGGGCTGAACCTAAATGTTATGTCTACCCAATTCAATTCTAGAGCTCGGGCTCAAGTGCATCTCCTTACATTGACATAGACCCCAATTCATAAGCACTCACTATGCCTAAATTGTCACACATAAAGCTATCTTGGGACATCCTATGGACTGCCCCCAACTTAACCTTAGTTCACACTAAGACACAAATGACACTTGAAGTCCATCAAGTTCATCACAATACTATGTAAACCCTAGGTTTGATTCTATCAACAATCCTTAACTAGCACTATCGTATTTCGTTTACATAGGCATATTATGCATACACGAGTAGAAATGGCTATTTGGCATAATAGCACATTTATACTTCACTTAACTCCTTATTCATTAATATGATTCCAAATCATAATCAAATTCATTACTTATTCTTCATATTATGTTCAAGCATCTTTATTCATGAAAAACACGATTTAAGCATTTAGGTAATCTCATGCACAACCTACAAGTTGTAAGAAACTAGATGTCGGTCCTCACCTCGATTAAGCTCCAAACTACCCTTTATCAATCCAACAACCAAACCTTTGTCCAGGAGTGATTGAACATTGGTTCCTTGCCTAAAATTGGATTCTATACAACCTCTTCCAAGTGTAGGTTCGTTCCCTATCAAAAGTTATGAAAATAGCCCCCCTAAAGGATGTTTTTGGGTGAGTACAATCCATACCTTTTCAAGGTTCAACATAGGTTACTATTTAACCTTTAAGACCATGAAATAAGATACTCAAGAACATTTTCCATACTTATAGTCATGTATAATATCCTTCCTAGTCGTTCGTGTGATTTAGACCATGAAATGGAAGCTTTAAGGTTCAAACTTACCTTAAAGAGGAAAAACTGTTTTGCACGTTTGGGTCTGTCTTCGTTGATTTGGAACCCTTCATCTTATATTCTCTTCCCAAGCTGCACGTTTCCAGAAACTAAGTTTTAGAGGTTTCCATTGACATATTACATGTTCGATTTGGTTGAGAGGAGCTCAAGAAATAGGAGTAACAATCACTAGAATCAAATTCATAGTTTTGGAATCCAGATTCGTACCTCGATGTATATCCGTCCTTTTTGGGCTGTAAACTCCTCAAATTCTCAAGAATAGCACCTTTTATGAAAGCTCTATTCAATACCTTTCCAAAGACACCTCAAACACCCGATTTGAATAAGTGGTTCTCAAGATATGAGGTGAACAAAACCAACACTCGCACTGTGCGAGGTTGTACGCAGCAGTCCCCTTTCTTCTAGCCTATCTGTTTGTGTGGACTCCTTTGCTCTCCAAGACCTGAAGCTCGTGGATATAGATATTCTTAAGCTTTCTAAAGGAACCTCATTCACTCAATTTGGTCGAGTATATCTCAAATGGAGGAAACATCACAGCTCACATATGAGTACAAATGAGGAACCCAAGTTTGTCCTTTCCATTAAGTGCAGCCCCCTTCTTTATGTGGCCGTGCAACCAATGTTTCTAACCCATTTCCTCTTATTTTTCAGGTGCTAGGGTAGTGTGGGACTCCCCCCATTGATCCCAAATTACTTTGGGGGAAGGTTACCAATACTTCAAATGATGGAAAGATGGGTCCTATTGTTTTTATCTTTGTCATGAAATGTCTTTTTGTACTCATTCTAATTTATTTAGAACAAGTAAACCTCCTAAATCATATTATTGATCTCCAATATGTGTAAGATCATCCCGATAATTTACATGGTGCATACTTATAAAAGAAAACTTTACACCCATTATTTAGCTCAATAATGCCAAAGATGGAACCATATATATGAGTTTGTATTTCTCTCTATTCATCCTTTCACTTATTTATGACATTTGTATTCATATTCTTGGGCTACAAACCATGTGGGTCACCCTCAAGTGGACCTAGAACTTCATTCTTGAATACTTACTATTTTTAGCAGGTTGGGCCCAAAATAACATTTGGATTGCCCGACCTTCCTTATTTGGTCTAGGAGGGTTATGAATATTTCTTTACATTTTATTGGGATCTTATATCTAATAAGATGGCCCAATAAAGTATTTGGAAACCCGTCCTTATAATATGGGCCTAAACGATAGTACGATTAATCATTCATTACATAAAGCCTTAATCGTTTTACACGTAGTTGATAATAGCGAATTCAACTGTATGAATTGTATTTTTTTTAACCGAAATTTCGAGGTACGTTCGGGTGTGGTGTCACACATATGACCTTCTAGGTCAAACTTGTATAGTAAAATTCTAAAGTATATTGTGCAACTTTTCTTCGTTCAATAACACTCATTTTACTTAATGAGATCATATATATCTCCAATAACTCAATATAATGAAAAATAAATAGATCGCTGCCAATCACAATATGCGGCCTATTGTTGCCGTCATCACCTTCATTAAAATTAGAATGCCACAAAACTATATATTGTAAACTCTCTTTTTAAAGAAAGAGGTCAAAAGACTAATTTGAAATATTTAATAACCTAGAAGGGCTAATATCTTAAGAAAACGACTACATCCATTTTTAGATAAGTAAATTACAAAAAAAATGTAGTTAGTTTTGTGATACGTTTGTAATTTCCGTGTGTTTAATTACATTTTTAGTTAGTTTTGGTTGTTTAGTATTTCGGAAATTACACACTTTCGGTGTAATAGTTTAGTTTGTCAAATTCTTGTAAATTGTTTAGATTAGGTTTATTCTGAGCTCAAACAGGTCTGACATCACTCAAGGACAGTTGGTGAAACCCAAAAAGTGGAAGGAAGGTGCAAAATCACAAGACAAAAGAAGGAAATCCTGATTTTTGTCTATACTCGGTCGAGTATCTCCTATACTCGATCGAGTATCTGGTTGAAATTTCAAATCGGATCGGATCCGAAAACAAAGGAACATGCAGAGGAAGATTTCCCCATGATCGAGTGTCTATACCCGATCGGGTACACCGACATACTCGATCGGGTATAGCTATGAATTCTACTATAAATTCGATCGAGTATGGATCGAATTCAGCTTTCTGCACATACTCGATCGAGTACATATATATACTCGATCGAGTACCCGACCTGCACCCCAAAAAAACCTATAAATACACCTCCTTTCCTTCACAACAATCTCACCAATACACATATACTTCTTAGATCAGTTTAGACAAGTTCTTTCTTTATATTTTTCATCATGTTTAGTCTCCAAATGAGGAGCTAAACTTTTCCATCTTGGTTTTGCTACTTTGAAGCTTAATGATTTGTAAGTTGTGAGTTATTTTCTCTAATCTTCTTCCTTGAATATTAATTACTTCCTATTCATATTCCATATTAATATATTGAGCATTACTTAAAGTATCAACTAGTCTTGTTCTATATATTAATTATTACTAGAATCAATCGGTTAATACGCTTGTTATTAATTCGGTTCTTTCACGGTAGTAAACTTGGGTTATTAATGCATGCTTCTCATGGTTAATAAGCCAAGGGGAATTAATTATATTGATTGAACCAATAAACCGCTTGAGTTGAGGTTATCAATCTCAATCGTTTTCATCTTGATTTTATTGCTACTATCAAGTTAATATACGGCGCTTGTTCTATATTGACTCGGTAGTAAGTTTTATTAATGAACGCTTCTCGTTATTAATAACTACCCTCGATGAATTGGATATACTCCTCGATTGAGTATTCGAGAGGGAGATAGTTAAAGATATAACCGGGATCGACGAACATTTCATTAAGTGGATAAAAGCAAAGCCAAGTCTTCTTCTCATTCATTAAACCACATAACTCGTTCATCTTCGTGTTTAAATATAATTCAAGTTCATTTACTCAATCTAACCCCCCCCCCCCCCATTGTTTCTAGTTTATAAAAGAGAAAAGTATTCCTTTCCCTGTGGATACGAACCTTACTACACTATACTACGTATTAGTGTCGTATTGATTATTATTTTGAGTGCACACCACGACAAAGTGCACGTCAAATTTGGCGCCGTTGCCGGGGAAAGGCAATTATTTTTCTTTTTATTTTATTTCAAGAAAAATCAAAAAAAAATAATTAACCAAAAATATAAAGAGTTCTTATTTTTCTATTTCTGAGCTTTGTGAAGTATATGGTCCGATATCGTTCTATAAACGAAATCACCTACCAATCAAACCCCGAAATAGAGCAAACTTTCGAGCGGTTGAAAAATAAATTCTCAAATACCGGCTCGGGAGATTCATCAAGTACTAGCTCTTATTCTAGCGAGCCTGAAGAACCAACAACTATGGCTCTCGAAACAAGAACGTTAAGGGAGCTCATAGCTCCGAACTTGAACCAACAACCGTTGTGTATTACCTTCCCCACACTCAACGAGGGTAATACATTTGAGCTGAAATCTGGGCTCATTCATCTTTTGCCATCCTTCCATGGCTTAAGAGGGGAAGATCCAAATAAACACCTCTCGGAATTCCATGTCGTATGCACAAGCATGTGTCCTAATGGAGTCACCGAGGAACAAATCAAATTGCGGGCTTTCCCATTCTCCCTCAAAGATACCGCAAAAGATTGGCTATTCTATCTTCCTTCGGGAAGTATAGATACATGGGCGGCCATGAAGAAAGCTTTCCTCGAAAGGTACTATCCAGCCTCTGTCTCCTCATCTCTAAAAAAGCAAATAAGCAATGTGGAGCAAAAAGATGATGAATCGTTCTATGAATATTGGGAACGATTCAAGAAACTTTGTGCAAGCTGTCCGTATCATGGCTATTCGGAGCAAGACCTCATCCTATACTTTTATGATGGTCTTTGCAATGATGATAGACGGATGATTAATGCCGCATGTGGAGGAGGGATCGTTAACAAGACTCCTTCTCAAGCTATGAATCTTATCTCGGAGTTAGCCGAGAATTGTAGATATCACAACGGGCGGTCATCAACAAAAAGAGTCATGGCGGCCGAATCAACATCATCTCTAGAAAGTCAAGTTGCCGGCTTGACTTCTTTGGTAAAGGATTTTCTTTTAAATTCCAAAACCCAAGAAGTCAAGGTCTGCGGCATCTGCACACAACAAGGTCATCCCACCGATGCATGCCCGAGCCTTCAAGAAGAAAACCCCGAGCAGGTCAACGCTTTGGGGTTCCCAAACCAAAAGAGGTATGATTCTTACGGCAACACTTATCATCCCGGGTTTAGAGATCATCCCAATTTGAGATATGGGAATCCGCAAGGAAACCCACCACAAAATAACCCTCCACAAAACCAATTTCCTCCAAAACAACCGTACTCTAAACCCCAAGGCCAAGGCTCAACTATGTCCACCGAAGACATGATCCGAGCACTCACCTCAAATGTCTCAACCATGCAACAAAACATGGTTCAATTCCAACATGAGACAAAATCAAGCATCCAAAACCTTGAGAATCAAATGAGCCAAATCTCAAGTGCGGTGAGTAGGCTTGAAGCCAAGGATTCAACAAAGCTTCCATCTCAAACGGAGCCGAATCCGAGGCAACAAGCCCATGCGGTGACATTAAGGAGTGGCAAAGAATTGGTGATTGCCAAGGAGAAAGCCAAAAGCCACATTGGCGAGGAAGAGGAAGAAGAGCTTGTGGAGAAAGCTCAGCCGGAGGAGGAGGAAGCTCACATTTCAACTCCACCCCCGGTTATTCATGAAGTGGAAGCACCGTTTCCCGAAGCTCTAAGGGAAACGAAAAGGGTGGAGAAAGACAAGGACATCTATGAGACATTCTCCAAATGTGAGGTAAATATTCCTCTTCTCAACTTAATAAAAGGTGTTCCTAGATTTGCAAAATTCTTTAAGGAGTTATGCACAATAAAAAGGAAGCATAGACTCAATGGGAAACAGAAAGTTCAAGTTAGTGAACGTGTCTCCGCGGTTTTTCAAAAGAAACTTCCAAAAAAATACAATGACCCGGGCATGTTCACTATACCTTGTAAGTTGGGAGGTACTACGTTTTCAAAGGCCATGTTAGATTTGGGGGCATCAATTAATGTCATCCCTTATTCTTTGTACAAATCACTTGAACTTGGCCCTTTAAACGAAACTGGAGTAGTTATCCAACTTGCGGATAGATCAAACGCCTACCCTAAAGGTATTGTCGAAGACGTACTAGTTATGGTAGACAATTTGATCTTTCCCGCCGACTTTTATGTTTTAGAAATGGAAAATGACAAGAATGCGGTTCCTATCCTTTTAGGAAGGCCATTTTTAAAGACCGCTAGAGCTAAAATTGATGTTTTTAGCGGATCTTTAACTCTGGAATTTGATGGAGATAAAATTGAATTCAATATTTACGACTCCATGAAATACCCAAACGAAAATCATTCTCTATTTGCCATTGATGTTATAGATCCCATTGTGCAAAATACTTTTGAAATGAATGGGGAGGATGACCTACTAAGTGTAATTGAGAATGACCTCGGGGAAAATTCTTTAGAACTTGCTTTGACCCCCAATAGGCAAGCCATGATGGTAGAGTTGGATAACCACTTCCAACTTCCACTTATGCCACCGGGGTCAAGAGCATTCCCACTAACCATCCCCGAGGAGAAGCCTTTGCCTTCTATTTTGCAGGCCCCCGAAGTTGAGATGAAACCACTCCCAACACATTTGAAATATGTGTACTTGGGAGAAAAAGAAACATTACCGGTCATAATCTCAAACAAACTGACCGGGGAGCAAGAAAAAAAGCTGATTGCGGTGCTTAAAGAGCACAAACTTGCAATCGGATGGACTATAGCCGACATTAAAGGCATTAGTCCATCTACTTGCATGCACCGCATCTTGATGGAGGATGAAGCCAAACCCGTGCGCCAACCACAACGGAGATTGAACCCACCTATGACGGAGGTGGTAAAAAAGGAGGTCATCAAGCTTCTCCAAATGGGGATAATCTTCCCCATATCCGATAGCAAATGGGTTAGTCCAACCCAAGTTGTTCCCAAGAAGACCGGAGTCACGGTGGTGGAGAACAAACATGGAGAACTTATGCCCACCCGAATTCAAAATGGATGGAGGGTATGTATAGATTACCGTCGCCTCAACGCGGTAACTAGAAAGGATTTCTTTCCTTTACCCTTCATTGATCAAATGCTTGAGAGACTTGCGGGGCATAAATTCTATTGCTTCCTTGATGGCTATTCCGGGTACTTTCAAGTGCCCATAGCCCCTGAAGATCAAGAGAAGACAACATTCACTTGTCCATTTGGCACTTTTGCCTATCGACGTATGCCATTCGGACTTTGCAACGCACCCGCCACCTTCCAAAGATGCATGATGAGCATATTCTCCGAGTATGTTGAGCTATTTATGGAAGTTTTCATGGATGACTTCACAATCCATGAGGACTCATTTGATTCATGCTTATATCATCTCTCCCTTGTGCTCAAAAGTTGTTTAGAATCAAACCTTGTTTTGAATTCTGAAAAATGCCACTTCATGGTGGAAGAAGGAATTGTTCTAGGCCATGTAATCTCATCCAAAGGGATAGAGGTTGACAAGGCCAAAGTTGAAGTCATCCAATCACTCCCTTACCCTACCACCGTTAGAGAAATACGGTCATTCCTTGGACATGCAGGGTTCTACCGGAGATTCATCAAAGATTTCTCAAAGATTGCATCTCCTTTATGCACTCTTTTGCAAAAGGAGGTGGAATTCATCTTCTCCGAGGAATGCAAGAAGGCCTTCAATACATTGAAGGAGAAACTCGTGACCGCACCTATCATTCAAGCACCCGATTGGTCTCTCCCCTTTGAGATCATGTGTGATGCTAGCGATTATGCGGTCGGGGCTGTTTTGGGCCAAAAGGTGGGAAGAGCATCTCATGTGATATACTATGCATCCACCACTCTCAATGATGCCCAACGCAACTACGCCACCACCGAAAAAGAAATGTTGGCCGTCGTCTACGCACTTGAAAAATTCAGGTCATACTTACTTGGAACCAAAGTGATCATTTACACCGATCATGCGGCTCTTAGGTTCTTAATGACAAAGAAGGAGGCCAAACCAAGGTTGATTCGGTGGATACTACTTTTGAGCGAATTTGATGTTGAGATCAAGGATAAGAAGGGCATGGAGAACTTGGTGGCCGATCACTTGAGCCGTTTAGTCCTTGATGAAGGAAATGATCATATCAAAGATGA
Source organism: Cuscuta epithymum (assembly GCA_945859915.1). Taxonomy (NCBI): domain Eukaryota; kingdom Viridiplantae; phylum Streptophyta; class Magnoliopsida; order Solanales; family Convolvulaceae; genus Cuscuta; species Cuscuta epithymum. Next base: position 5,535,310 of record CAMAPF010000938.1, read on the forward strand.
TATCCGAGGGGAATTGAATTTCCCGATGAGACTCTTTTTTCTCTTAAGGAAATTCGCCCTTGGTACGCTCACATTGTTAATTTCCTTGTTCTAAACAGGTTTCCACCAAGCTTCTCTAAAGCTCAAAGAGAGAAGCTCCAACACGATGCAAAACAATACGTGTGGGATGAACCATACTTGTGGAAACATTGCAAAGATCAAGTCATTAGGAGATGCATTCCCGAAACGGAGATAACGTCCATTCTTGCCTTTTGCCACTCACATGCATGTGGTGGCCACTTTGGAGGAAAGCGAACGGCCATGAAGGTACTTGAATGCGGTTTTTGGTGGCCAAGCTTATTTCGAGATGCCCATTTCTTTTGTCAATCTTGTGACAATTGCCAACGCATGGGAAACATCTCTCGAAAACATGAGATGCCGCAAGTTCCTATGCTCTATGTAGAGATATTTGATGTTTGGGGAATAGATTTCATGGGACCTTTTCCTAATTCCCACGGAAATCTATACATTCTCTTGGCGGTGGACTACGTTTCAAAATGGGTGGAAGCAAAAGCCACAAAGACCGATGATGCCAAAGTAGTTGCGGACTTCCTCAAAACCCGTATCTTCTCAAGGTTTGGAGTTCCACGCATTTTGATAAGCGATAGGGGCACTCATTTCTACAACAAAACTGTGAGTGCCTTGTTAAAAAAATATGGCGTCACCCACAAGCTCTCCACCGCCTACCACCCACAAACAAACGGCCAAGCCGAGGTCTCGAACAGGGAGTTGAAATCTATACTCCAAAAGACGGTGAACCCTAACCGTAAAGATTGGAGTCTTCGCATGGATGATGCCTTGTGGGCATATAGAACCGCTTTCAAAACACCAATTGGAATGTCTCCCTATAGACTTGTGTTCGGGAAGGCTTGCCACCTCCCGGTCGAACTCGAACATAAGTCTTATTGGGCGGTAAAAACATTCAATCTTGACATGGAACAAGCGGGAATACAAAGGAAGCTACAACTCCAAGAGCTAGAGGAACTTCGACTTGAGTCCTATGAGAACGCCGCCATCTACAAGGAAAAGACAAAGGTATGGCATGATAAAATGATAATGAGAAAGGACTTCCAAATCGGAGACAAAGTCCTTCTCTTTCTCTCACGCCTTCGTCTTTTCCCCGGTAAATTGAGGTCACGATGGGAAGGACCATTCGAGGTAGTCAAAGTCTACCCCCACGGAGCAGTTGAAATAAAGAGCCTGGACACCGGCAAAATCCTCAAGGTTAACGGACATCAACTCAAACCGTTCCTTGAAAGTTTTTCAAAAGAAAGCGTTGAATGCATGGATCTCGTCGATCCAATCTATGAAGGATGAACTATACCATGGCGTCGTGCCGCGACGTTAAATTAGGCGCTTCTTGGGAGGCAACCCAAGCAAGGTATGTTTTCTTTTAAACTTATTTCATTATGTGTGCGTTTCAAAAAAAAAAAAAAAAAAAAGAAAAAAAAAATGGTGAAAAAAATGTATCTGGGGACATGCCCGATCGAGTACTCTACAATACTCGGTCGGGTATGGGTAAAAAAGGGGACCCGGTTTCCATACTCGATCGAGGTGCAGATCAATTTTCAAAGATACAGGCATACTCGATCGAGTATTGGAACATACCCGGTCGAGTATGCCTGGAAAATCAACTCCATCGGAAGCCTGCCTCCGAGGCCCGATCGAGTACATATCTATACTCGATCGAGTATAAGTGGAAAAATAAAAGCAATAAACCCCTGCCTCCTATGCCCGATCGAGTACATATCAATACTCGGTCGAGTATAAGTGGAAAAACAACTTCTGTAAGCCCCTGCCTCCGGTACCCGATCGGGTATACAGGGATACTCGATCGGGTACCCCTGCGATTTATACCCCAAAACACCCATTTTCACTTCATCTTCTCCAAATAAACACCCAACTTCGAACACATCCCCCCCCAACCTCCATTTTTCCATCTTCTCTCTACCATATCTCCCTCATTTCTTCACCAAATCATCTCATTTCACCACCAAAATACTCCCTTCACTCTCCTCTCCATATCTATACCCAAAAATCCCATTTCCCCCAAACTTCCACCAAATCCCAAAAACCCTACCCCATTCGAATTTTTGCCTCTTTAAGCTCAAAAGCTTCACATATGGCACCAAGGAAGAATAGGGGAGAGAGCTCAAGCACCATAGCACCTATCCCAGGCTTTGAAGACATCATTCCCGCCAACGCCGAACACCGAACTCGCCTCCTATCGACAACAAAAAGGCAAGTAAAACCTTCCCGTTTTCTATGCCATGATGCACTACGTGAATTAGGAGTGTATAAGATTATGAGGAAATTCTTTCATCAATTGGACATGGACCTTGTTTTCAATATGAGATACAACTCAAATGAAAAGATTATTTATGAATTCATGAGTTCAGTGCACTTTGAAAGTGATGAGGCGGATTTTAGGGATGATAGACTCGAGTTTCGTCTGTTTAACCGAAACTATTCGATAACGAAACTCGAGTTTTCCGAACATTTTGGCATCCCCGTCCCCTACGAAAGGTCCATCTCCGATAACACCATTTTTGGGCATTCTCTATGGACCAAGATGACTGGGGAAGTGAACTTTAGCTCCTCCCAAATGTATATAAGTCATGTCCAACACCCCATCCTCCGGTTGTTTTTAAAATTCTTGGCAAATTGCTTGCTTGGGCGACCCAACAATCACCACACTAGAATAGGGGATGTGTGTTTGATCTCCGTAGCTTTATTTCGTCGTCATGTGGACTTCAATTTGTGCAATCTCATTTGGGCACACCTCAAAAAGGAAAACGTGGCAAAAGGAGCCATTGTAATGGGTGGAGTAATCATGCACTTGGCAAGCAAGTTCGGGTATACGGATAACTCTCCGATACCCGACTATTGTTTGATGGACATAGGTTGGCTAGGCCGCTCGGGGTGCACCGCTTTCTCCCATACGGTCTATGATGGGGATCAACAGAAGAACATGTATAATTGGATCATACACACCAAACCGGTCCAATACTTTCTAATGCCAAACAGAGACCTCCCCAAAATAACCTATAGACCGGAGTTCGAGGTGCCCCATTTCCTATTCCCTCATGCCCTTCCACCACATCTCCAAGAACCACAAGCCCAAGATCTCCCAGAAGACCAACCCGACCAAGAACCTCAACCCGAGTACCAAGAACCCGAGGTTGCACATCACTACCTACCCGCACCAAACCAAGCCCCCCACCTCCCGATTACTTCCAACAAATGCTTGAAGGACTCAACAAAGTTACCAATGAAGTTGGTAAATATCGGGAGGAACAAAGGGCGGGATTTCAAAGACTAGAGGAGCAACGGGCCGAAGACAACCGCAGATATGAAGAAGATCAACGTAGGTTTTATGGACCTATGTACTCTTACATGGCTCATCAAGGCCAGTTCCATACCATGGCTCACCCACCCCCACCCCCCTCTTGGTATGACCCCACTCAATGGGGCAACTTTGGAGGATCGAGCTCCGGGGGTGGCGGTTTTGATGGCGGGGATACTCACATGGGAGACGGCAACTTTGGAGGAGGCTTTGGAGGCGGCTTCTACGGCGGAGAAGGCGGGCACTAGGGACAGTGCTACAACTAAGTGTGGGGGAGGAGATTACTCATGGTATGTAATTTCATTTTCTACCTTTTACTATGCATGAATTTCTTATACTCTTTGTAAACAAAAAAAAAAAATGGATAAATAAAAGAATTGAAATGCTAGTTAGGTTGAAAACCCAAGAATGGGCAATCTAAGCAAAAATGGCTTATAAAAAAAAATGAGTGAGTTAGGGAGGATGGAAAAACACAAAGAGATGCTAGGATGAAAACCTGAAAAGGCTCCTAGGCAAAATGAGAGATATGAGAGGAATATTTTTCTGTGTGCAGGAACTCATTTGATCTCCTGGAAGAAGAAGGAGAAGAAGAAGAAGAAAAAGGAGAAGAGGAAGAAAAGATGAACACTAGAAGACCATAAAACCCAAGATGACATTTGTAATTTAAGCATTAAAACTCATATTTTATCCTTGGTGGTCTTTGTGTTTTTATCTTGTTAAAAACTTTTGAAACTCTGGGAATCTTTACACTTGTAAACATTGAACTTTACTCGAGGACGAGTAAAGAACTAAGTGTGGGGGAGTTGATACGTTTGTAATTTCCGTGTGTTTAATTACATTTTTAGTTAGTTTTGGTTGTTTAGTATTTCGGAAATTACACACTTTCGGTGTAATAGTTTAGTTTGTCAAATTCTTGTAAATTGTTTAGATTAGGTTTATTCTGAGCTCAAACAGGTCTGACATCACTCAAGGACAGTTGGTGAAACCCAAAAAGTGGAAGGAAGGTGCAAAATCACAAGACAAAAGAAGGAAATCCTGATTTTTGTCTATACTCGGTCGAGTATCTCCTATACTCGATCGAGTATCTGGTTGAAATTTCAAATCGGATCGGATCCGAAAACAAAGGAACATGCAGAGGAAGATTTCCCCACGATCGAGTGTCTATACCCGATCGGGTACACCGACATACTCGATCGGGTATAGCTATGAATTCTACTATAAATTCGATCGAGTATGGATCGAATTCAGCTTTCTGCACATACTCGATCGAGTACATATATATACTCGATCGAGTACCCGACCTGCACCCCAAAAAAACCTATAAATACACCTCCTTTCCTTCACAACAATCTCACCAATACACATATACTTCTTAGCTCAGTTTAGACAAGTTCTTTCTTTATATTTTTCATCATGTTTAGTCTCCAAATGAGGAGCTAAACTTTTCCATCTTGGTTTTGCTACTTTGAAGCTTAATGATTTGTAAGTTGTGAGTTATTTTCTTTAATCTTCTTCCTTGAATATTAATTACTTCCTATTCATATTCCATATTAATATATTGAGCATTACTTAAAGTATCAACTAGTCTTGTTCTATATATTAATTATTACTAGAATCAATCGGTTAATACGCTTGTTATTAATTCGGTTCTTTCACGGTAGTAAACTTGGGTTATTAATGCATGCTTCTCATGGTTAATAAGCCAAGGGGAATTAATTATATTGATTGAACCAATAAACCGCTTGAGTTGAGGTTATCAATCTCAATCGTTTTCATCTTGATTTTATTGCTACTATCAAGTTAATATACGGCGCTTGTTCTATATTGACTCGGTAGTAAGTTTTATTAATGAACGCTTCTCGTTATTAATAACTACCCTCGATGAATTGGATATACTCCTCGATTGAGTATTCGAGAGGGAGATAGTTAAAGATATAACCGGGATCGACGAACATTTCATTAAGTGGATAAAAGCAAAGCCAAGTCTTCTTCTCATTCATTAAACCACATAACTCGTTCATCTTCGTGTTTAAATATAATTCAAGTTCATTTACTCAATCTAAAACCCCCCCCATTGTTACTAGTTTATAAAAGAGAAAAATATTCCTTTCCCTGTGGATACGAACCTTACTACACTATACTACGTATTAGTGTCGTATTGATTATTATTTTGAGTGCACACCACGACAAAGTGCACGTCATTTTGACACACACAAAACAATCACTACTAGAAAAGTGTCTTACAGTGACACTAAATTAGTGTCACTGAAAGTTTCAGTGACACTAAAAAAGTGTCGGGAAAAGTGTCGGCTAGTGACACTAAACAAAGTGTCACTAAAAGTGTCGCAAATTTATGACACTATTAAGTCTATTATATCGTATAAAGTTATGACACTATGGTATCACAAAACTTTCTGACACACTTGTATCATGAAAACATACATGATACATTGATTCCAATAAATATATAAACATACAGAATATATTATTTAATTAAATATAAATAATAAATAAATAATTAAAATTTCAAACAATTTTATTTATATCTCAAATTGTCACATAAATGTGAATGTGAATGTACATACATAATTCATAGGGGCATACCCCGAAGCAATAAGTAATAAACAATAACAAAACGCTAACAAGTCTGCTAAGAAGTCTAACTTTACACCATGCTTCAACAGAACCTTCAGATTTCTTCCTACATGTAGAATTTGTAGATATCACTTTTTTCTTATGCAACATTAACATCAGGCTGCAAAAATGATAGAAAATAAAAATGTGCTCATTATCACAATATACAAGTCTCATATCAAAAGTAACATTATCAAATCTACATCATAAAGTCACATATATTAATCCATATAAGTACGGAGTAACTATTAACATGGAATAACCTTTAAAACTTATTTTGAGAACCTTTTTTTTTAAAGATTTTGATCAATAAAAATCATAAAAAGCAATAAATGCATGGAACAATGTAGTCAATGAAGATGGAGCACGATAAACAGAGTCTACTTTTGATTCCAAGAAAGAAACGTACTTATCAAGTAGGGATATGAGAACTTCAAGGGTAATCACATGCTGCTCTATAGCATCAATCTGGTGCACATACTCTATCAAAGCTACCACCTTTTGGAATTAAGCAGCTCAACAAAAACTCTTGAGCTGCAAACTGTGTCACTTATCAGATATGCTGGAGAGTTAACTAAGATATAGAGCAAACCATCAAAGTTTTTTTGGCAACAAAAACAACTACAAAAAAAATTGAATTATTGGTGATAAAACCCCAAGCAATAGAAAATTATACTTTTAGTGTACTATTTCAAACAATATTTTAAACACATTGAATATAATAATCTAACATATTATACTCATCATGTATTTAAATGGATTTCATCACCTTAAAGGTACTCAATCTTGTCTGGAAGACATAAAGTCTCGTATATCGGTGCATATAAATACAGAGTAACTATGAATTTGGAAGAACCTTTAAAACTTGTTTAGGGGGGCTTTTTAGTAAGACTTTGATTAACAAAAACTATAAAGAACAATAAATACATTGATCATTGTAGTCATAAAGATGAAACATGATAAACAAAGTCTACTTTTGGTCTGAGTAAAGAAACATACTTATCAAGCAGGGATAGAAGAACTTCAAACTCAGTTACCTGTTGCTCTATAGCATCAATCTGATGCATATACTCTTCCAAAGCTATTGCTTTTGGACTTGAGTTGCTCAACAGAATGTTTTAGGCTGGAAATTGTATCACTAAAGCCTGTATATTACTCACCAACCATTGTACTCATTTTCTCAAAAAATTCAAGCAATCAACAACAAGAATAATATTACCTGAGATGGTTTTTCAAGTGATGGTGTGAAAGTCGATATCTGTATTACTGATTCAAGCTAAACAACAACCTGATGTTTTTTATATAGAAAAGTTAGAATATAAACATGAACCCATGTAAATAAGGTATATGAACAAACTAGGAGTTATAAATTCAATGAATAGTTAAAAGGCGAGATAGTTTTTAATTGTGGAGAATCTAATTATGGCATTTCACAATCAAATCTACCAGAGATCTAAAGAAGATACAAAGCAAATAACGGACCTCCGGAATCGCACCACGGCTTAAACTAAAGGAGAATTCAATTGCTGTTTTTAAGATTCAAATAGGAGTAAAGAATAAAAATTGAAAGCAATAAAGCACAAGAGATAAACAGACTGTGTTCCTACCACCAAACTGGTAAACCCAGAAGAAGAAGACATAGAAGAGAGATCCTCGATTCCACTCGTATGTTTCCAAAATCCTATATTTCTTATGCGCCAATCCAAATGCCCCAATAGCGGGATAGCTTTGATTGGGCAGTAGAAATAACTACAAATTGCAAGGTCGATGACAAATAGAAAACACATTTTTAGGAGATATGACAGAAGATCAAAATGATAGTTTATATGACACGAATGGAGGTATTTCATATGTACTATAGCTTCTTACTCCATAAGATATACAATAAATTTAGTATTCAATAGAATTTCCATCGATTATATACCCGAAATTTGAAGAAGGCGCTATGGCTAAGATTCGTTGGGAACTTGACACTTGGGTTCAAGTTCAACGAGAATCGCTCGAGCATCTATGAGCTAGGGTTCTGAGGAGAAGAGTGGCCGTGATGCCCGGCCGTCTCGATCGTCCACTAAACAGTGGCCAGAGTGAAGAGGATGAAAACCTGATAATCTGAGATATGTAAAACTAGGGCTATACCTATATATTAGATATGGATTTTTTAAATGAAAATCTGAAAAGTTAATATTTGAAGTCTCATGTGATACCAGATCTGTTTCTTTTTCTTTCATCCCAGCGATCTGGAAGATCTATCTTTCTTTCTTTGACCTTCTCCTGAAGATTTAAGGTGGACTTCTAACGATTGATCTATGACCTTTGATTGAAAGTTCTGAAGATCCATGTTGGATGATCTGAGCAACCATGGTGGCCGATGAACTCCCGGCGAAGGAGATAGCTCGAAGCCAGTTAACTGAACCTTGCCTATAAATCTTGGTTTGTCAATGAAGGACAGCAACGAGATAACATATTGTCGATAATCGAAGCTTGTTTCCCGACTAGATCTGCTTCCTCTGCATGCCATCGGGAGCGACTCTGGAAGCGGCTGGCGATTTTCTTTCTTTCCATTGATAAATTTCAGACTTTAGGGCTTGGGTCCTTTCTAAACTTTTTGTATGATTTGGTAGATGGGATTAACTATGGATTTCTCTTCTTGTAATTTTGATTCTTGAATGAGAAGCTGAGGATTCATAAAAAGTTAAAAACGTATACGGGTATATTAAATGCCTCTAAGTTAAGAAAAAAAAGTAAATTTAAATACATTTATGTTGGAGTGTCGCTAACATACACTCATGCAGCAGTATTACGAATTGCTGACATATAAGTGTCAAACTGTCAATAAATGTCTTTGGGACATTCATAGTGTCACTAAAGAAGTGTCACTGTAAGCTACTTTTCTAGTAGTGAGTAAACCACGAATGAAATTTAATTGATACAAATATAAATAGGCATCTAGCATTTTCTTTTTGTTTGGGTAAAAATAGATTATTTTCAATTGGATGAGAGTTATAAAATAGTATGTCCTTTTCATTGGAATTGGAAAATATAAATTTAAAACATGTTTAGATAATTAGTTCAAAAATAAGGCATACTCAATAAATTAGAATATGCATTTTGAAAATGTTATAATCGACTAAATAAGTGACTTTACATCAGTAAAACTAAACAACAAAATCATTTTATCCCGTGCACGGCACGAGTAAAGATACTAGTATTTTTTCCCGAGAAAAACACACAAGCAACTGCAATTAATTCTTATAAGCTCTTACAAGCGAGTACTTATTCATCATTGGTTATGTTATTTAAAAAACAGTGAACAATTGATGCAAGAAATATACTAGTATAAGTATATATAACAATTTAAAAATATAGTAAGAATATGTTTGAGAGTTGGATTTTGAAGGGAAAGAGAAAGTTGATGAAGTTTATGGCCGGCCCTCTTTTTCAAGTTTGGGAGTTTAAAAGATTAGAGCGTATGATTTTGGATTACTTGTGTTACCCTCCAGAATCCTCTAAATGTTCATTTTTTAAGTTTCCTCCACTTGGAGAGTTTTGAAGGATAATTAATGAAATGATAATTTAAAGTCAATTTGAAATAAATATTTTCAAAATACTACCTAATAAAATTTAAAAAAAGGATAGAAAACAAACATCTACTACATAATTACATACTACACATGTTCTCTTTTATTTGCAACATTGATAATTTTACATTATTCATATATTATATTTTTATTATATTTTATTTTTCGATATATTATGAATCAATTTTTTGAAAAATATTGTTAAATTCCTTTCAATTTTAAAAATTTTAAAATCTAAATTTTTTGATTCCTCAAGTGTGCCTCCTTTCAAATATACGAGAATTGCCTAATTAGGGCCACAATATTACAACAGCAAGAAACTAGAACTTCCATTTCCATAGGACTAAAAGTGTAATGATTAGATAATAATTTTACCTATAATTATCGGGAAATGAATTAAAAGACATAAAATATTTGAAAAGAAAAAGTGCCATGAAAATAATAATGACATTTTTGTATAAAATACAACATTTTCACATGTTAAAATACAACATTTTCCTATAAAATGGTAAAAATATGACAAATGGGATTAGAAACATGATATTTAGTAAGTATTACTTACTACATGTGTATTAAAAATAAAATAAAATAACTGCAATGATTTAAAGTAACAGCATTTTCACACTACTTTTCAATAAAACCACCAATTATGGCATTTTCATATTCAACTAATAAGAAATATCGAATAATTTAAAATAATTCAATTAGGATTAATAAGAAGAAACCAAAGCTTTGGTCAAAAGAAAAGGAAACCAAAGCAGCAAGAGAAGAATAAGAGGAGTAGAAAGGAGAGGAGAAGGAATATTGTTTATGCCAAAATTAACTAATCAAAAACTTGTATGAAATGGATGGGGATGGAGCAAGAAGAATTCACTATTAGATTAATAAAAATTACAAAAGATGTAATGATTAATGAAAGGCCAAGTATACAAGCATATCAGTATTCTATGATCTCCTGGATCGTGTGTTACATCGATCTCTATCTAGGATATTTATATGACGACATGTGTTCAGTGTTCCTCTCTTTTTGCTAGTTCGTGTACCATAGTCATGGGAGCAGCCCACCGTGAGCATGATGCTCCCATAGGCAAAAACATGTGTTATTGTTCACACGGGTGAATAGTAACTTTTTTATTTTGTTTTTTCATTGTCCAGTAGTAGGGGGTGTAACTCACATGTAGAGAAATGTAATTCACGTTGACATGAAATGTAACTTTAGGCGAGTAAAAATGTAACTTGTCTAATACAAAATATTTGAAATAAAACATTGATTTCAATATAAACAATGAAAGAGTAATCTTATTGCTCAATTACTTTACATAAATAGTTATTTTGTTTTGTTTTTAACATTAATGTCATAAAAATGTGTTAAAAAACATTTTTTTGCCAATTTTTTTTTTTAATTTCAATAGCAGGAGTTTATTTTATGATGAAATTTGTGTTATGATAAATGTAACTTGCATTGATGAAAAATTTAACTTAGGTGTATGTAAAATATAACTCGTTGAGATACGTCCAAATGTAACTCGCGCATAGGAAGATGTAACTCGCACATAAAAACATGTAACTCGTGCATAATAAGATGCAACTCCATATACTATCAAATGTAAGCAATGAAAATAATGAGTCTAATTGCTCAATTAACTTTACGTAAATAGTGAGTATGTTATTTTTTTTAATATTTAAGGCCATAAAAAATGTTTTTAAAAAACTATTTTATATGTCAAAAATATATATATTTTGGCAATTTTGTTTCCAACGACAAGAGTTTATTTTGTGATGTAACTCATGTTATGAAAAATATAACTCTCATTGATGAGAAATTTAACTTAGATGTATGTAAAATGTAACTCGTTGAGACAAGTCTAAATGTAACTCGCGCATAGGAAGATGTAATTCATTCATAAAAATATGTAACTCTCGCACAAGAAGATGTAACTGCATATACTTTCAAATGTAACTACAGAAAGTGTCTGTAAAGATAACTCACACATATGGAAAATGTAATCTCATGTTTTATCAAATTTAAATTGAAATAAACAAACTTGAGTCTTAAAATATTACAAACATATGAAATAGATAAGAAATATATTATAGAAAAAGTGTATAAATATGAAAAATATTTACCATATAAATGTAAAAAAAATTGCCAAAAAATAAATTTGGTAGTAATTTTAGTTGAAGAAAAAAAAGTAATCATATTAGTATATAATTATGAAATACAATATACCTATTTTGTGTGATTAATAAAATTTTGTAATTAATTGGTAAAGAAAAAAAGTTAAATCAATTGTGATTTTATTAGTTAAAGATAAAGATAAGTAAAATCACAACTAATTTTTAGTTGTTGGTGAATAGGGGAAAAGAATTGAAGAATAAAGAAAGGGAAAATAATTAAAATACACCAAATTATGAAGTGGTGTTAAATAAGTACCACAAACTTGCATATGCTATTTAAATACCGCAAACTTTATATAAAATGTTATTTTAACGCCATGGTCATGTATCATTTCTTTCAAACCTGTGAATTTAAGATGTTAATTGCATAATATAAAATATCAAATTGAAAACTTTGCAATTATATAGAGTGGGGGTTAATACTATTTATTTTACAATTGAAGTTTAAAATGTTAATTGTATCGTCATGAATGCTAAAATATTTTATACGGAGTATTATGAAGTTTGGGGTATTTAAAGTTTGGGGTTCGTATATTATGATCATATATATTATTAAAGTGCTAAAATAACTATTTGTATGAAATTTGGGGTATTTAAATTACATATGTAAGTTTGGGGTGCTTACCTCACACTTTTTCAAATTAATGTTTGAGTTATTTTAATTATTTCCCCTAAAAAAAGACAAAGAATCCTATTAATAAAAACCAGATTTAGTCAATTCAATTAATAAAAACCATTTGTATGATACTCCTATTTTTCAAAGAAGAGTAATTTTTAAGCAATGGGGAGATTAATAATTTTTTAATACGAAGTACTCCCTCCCTCTATCCCATTTAAATGTTTTCATCCAATTTTCTCTAATCAACGTGAATTGTTTTTAATCTTTGATTTTATATATCTAACATTTTCTTTTTGACAGAAATAAGCTTAAATTGATAACACATCATTCAGATAGTAAGTAAATCCAAAACATGACTCCTGAAAACCGTCGTCCCTCAAAACAGGCTCAGAGTTAACCACCGCTGCAATATAACACGTTGATCTATTAATTGACACAAATGAGTCAAAGACGGACAAAACAATCAAATCATCACCCACATCCAAAGATAAAAACATCCTCTTACAACCTGCATAAAAGAAACAAACATAAATCAACAATTAAAATAAATAAAAGCACAAAAATAAAGGTCTTCGTTCAATCCACCCAAAACCCCAAACTGTCACGTTCCTGGTGTACACTCATGCCTCGTTGACGATGGCGGCGGCGGCTCGGGAGGGGGACGAGCCCCCGGAAACGACTGCTCCATGCGGATCGCATCCTCCTCCTCCATGAACATCAATTCGTCCTTTCAGTCCAGATCTCCCTACCGCCGCACTGCCCGATCAACTTTTCCAAACTATCTTGAGTCCTCTTCAGTCCAGATCTACTTCATCCTAATCCAGCCGCGACCCGTCTGCCCTGGCCTTGTTTGCAATCTTCACCATATAGGTGCTGCGGGACATGAACCATTTGCATTCGTATAAACAGGGAGCCGTCAGAGAATTCCTCATCGCCAGAATAATTAGATCCAATCACTAGACAACCCAAACCTGCGAACAAAAGAAAAAGATAGAGACTGTTGAAAGTTTTCTTCGACAGATCAAGACTCACACTAAAAGAGATAACACGCCTAAAAGGAAGTATGAAGCTACAAGAGAAATCCTAATCTATCCACACGAAGGCCGGCGGCACAAAACGGAACCCACCTAGAGGGAGAGACCACCTATATGGCTATATTACATGTGAAAAGGTAACAGTTAAAAATTTATATATCCAACATTTATAAAATTTAATTTTTCTTCCCATGTACTCTGTACTTTGTATTATAAGTAGTTTCTAAAATGTAAATTTTATTTTATAAGTGCCGCTATTTTGATTCTTTTACCAATCTAATGTAGATAACTAGATACCAAACTTCATGAATCAAGCAAGCAATATTACTTGTATGCGAACATTTTCAAGCCTAATTTCCTACTGCGAACTGGATTTGCTGTGATATTGAAAGGTCAATTCATTATCACTAATTCACTTTAATCTCGGGGAGATTAATCTCGGCGATCCACAGTAATTTGTCGATAATTGATAAACCCCAACGCTATATGCTGAATTTCTCACTATTCCGATAGCTTTTAGCTGTTGAGACCACACCGCCGGACATTGGTGACCGGAAGCCATGGCCGGAAGTGAAGAGGACTCAAGTAAGCCATCCTCATCACTCCACGAGCCAACCCAACCTCTCCTCTCTAAGCCGTACCTTCCGATCGACGAACTTATACCCCCCAGGTCTCATTCCGACGCCGAAGACCAATCCCAGATTCCCCAGATCTCCTACAACTACGGCCCACGCCATATCAAGGACCTTCCTTTCCTCCTCATCTTCCTCGTCCTAGTCCTCTCCACCTTTGGCTTCGGAATCTTCGCCTCCGTCAACCGGAACCCTCACCGCTCTCACCTCTCTTCGTTTGTTTACAACACCACTTCGCACTCCTGCACTCTTCCGGAGTCCGGCAACCTTGTATCTCTACGGTTATCAGATTCCGGCGTCTTGAAGAGCTTGATTTGGACACTCGTTGTCACTCTGCTCTTGAGCTTGCCCTTTGTTCTGTTTGTGCTTTTCCTGCTCAAGCGTTACACGAAGCAGATTGTTTACTCTCTGTTTCCTTTCTTCATAATTGTTCCTGTCTCCATAAACATCTACTGGTTCGTTGCCTGCACTGTGAGCACAACTTGCAGAGATGCATTTCCCATGGGGTATCGAATTTTGGTGCTTGGATTCGTATTCGTAATCATAGGAGTTGTTGTTTGGATCTTCATTGTGAATTGGAATAGGATAGATTTGACTGTGCGTATAATCAGAGTTTCTTCTAATGCCCTCTCACAGAATTTGAGGCTGTTTGGGGTGCTCCCTGTATTGACTATGGGGATGTTTGCGTACTATGCTCCCATTGTTATTTTCTTAGTTTTTGCAAGGTTGAATGGAAAAATTATACCTAAGGAGGAACCCCATCATGGGGGAGAATACTATTGTGGTTGGAAGCAAGACAAATGGGTGCCTGCATACTATGCTTTAGCTATTCTCACAATGTTATGGTCTACCACAACAATGATCCAAGCTCAAGTTTATGTTATCAGCGAGACGATAGCACAGTGGTATTTCTGCAAAGATGATTCCAGTTCCAAAAAGAGCATAAGAAGATCCATCAGGTATCCGTTTGCAATACTTCATTCTTCAGAATAAGACTCCTAATTATGGATTGCACTTGATAGAACTAAAACTTATGACACATTCTACTATAGGAATACTTTAATCTTTTCTTATCAAATTAGGGTCTCTTTGTTACTGAACTTAAGAGCTAAAATTTCATAAAATCGGACTATCATATTTTTTTTCCTAAAAATAAGATTGGCTCACTTCTTTTATGGAAGATTATTAAATACTTTATACTCTGTATTATTTTTTTGAATTATATGAGTTCGTTTTTAGCAAAAACGATAATACTATTATTGGTGCACACACATCATTATTTGCTCCTATTTGTAGTAATTTATATAAAAGAAAAACCATTGTTAGAAACTTACTTGTTAGGAGTGAATGATTCTTAATTTGGGGAGAAAACAATAAAAGCCCTTAGAAATATGATGTATTCTTTTTTTAGTGCTACTTAGAGCAGTTATGAGTAAGTAATTGCACTTGGCATAATATAGGAGTGAATGTCACTTTGATACTTTTAAGCTTAACCTGATGCTATAAAACAGTGCCTTGTTGAAGTACTTAATGGAAGGTATAGGTACAAGTTTCATTTGAAATTCTCAGTTATAACTTATAAGAGCAATGAATTAAAAAGAAAACAAAGAAGAACGAAAAGTCCCCAAATTCCAAAGGAGAAGGTGGACTTCCATAGTTCCATTATGTTAACTTCTTTTCTTCTTAATTTTTGTGTTCATGCTAATAGTTGTTGACCAAGTGGAGGGAGAGTATGCATGTAGAGGATTGATATTTTTGAATCCCTTTTTCTCTATTTATTACTTTCTATTATTGTTTATTATTTTTTAACTGTGATGTCATATGTCGATTCATGTTAGCCAACCCCAAACTTTTTTCGGATTAAGGCTTGGATGTTGTTGTTTCTTGTTGTATCCAAATAGTTTTTAAAGCTCTGTTGAAATCTTGCAGAAATGCTTTCGGTCCATCTTCAGGCACACTATGTTTTTCTGGGTTGATTGTCTGTGTTGTCCGTGTGGTGAGGGCCGTGGTAGACAATGCAAGACAAGAGGCTCCTGGCATTGTAAACCTCTCTCTTAAGTTCTGTGCAAACACCCTTCTGTCAACAGTTGACTTTCTAAACAAGTTCACAATAAACTTTGCTGCCGTTACTGGCGAATCCTATTGCACTTCTGCCAAGATGACATATGAACTTCTAGAACGTAACCTGCTGTCAGCAGTCGTTGTGGAGATTGTCTCCACCCGTATTCTTGCTGGAATTTCTTTCGTCCTTTCTGCAATATATGCGATAGTGGTGAGTTTTTCTTGTTGGTTAACATTGTATTGATGTTAAACTACACCCCGCATAAGGAGTTTTTCTCACTTTTAGTCCTTTTAATTTTTTGTATTGACTCTTTGGTACATGGCTTTGATTTATCTCTTTTAGGGCTTGCTGAGATGATTTAAAATTAAAATGGTGTTTCACAGGTTTGTGCTGTATTGAAAGCTGGATTTCACATAGGAGTAGATGCATACTTTGTTGCTGCCATGGCATGGGTTCTTCTGATCGTGGTTCTCGGATTATTCATCCATGTGTTGGATAATGTAATTGATACTGTATATGTGTGCTACGCAATAGATAGAGACATGGGAGAGACGAGTAAGCGGGAGGTCCATCATGTGTATGATCGCCTCCCAATCAGTAGAAGTAGATCACCTTATGCTGCCCAAAATCCTTCGGCTTCGACTGTATAAACCAACCACAACCCCCTTTTAAAATGGGTTTCTGTTGTAACTTTGAATGTTGGGGGGTCATGAATTCATGATATGAATAATTATCTGCCGGAAAGTAAGTGTGTTATTACGGACCGACTGCCCCTTGACTCCCTCCCTGATGTAGGACATGGACTTTTTCACGAATAAGAGTAGACTCAGTAGTCGAACACGCTCATTGTTTATGCACAGCAGCCGCACAGGTAGGTCTCCATGTTCGGCATCTCATCAACTGTTGCACTTTTGCATTACTTTAGTGAACACTGTTATCATGGAAATTATTTTAAAACTGCTTCAGCGCTTAATTTGTGCTAGAAGGGTTCAATGATTTACACATAGTTCATTCTTTGTTACTTGCAATGTTTTTACTATTCACATCTTCAATATACAACAACATTTGGTTTATTAATGTACTCCGGATTAAAAATGACATTATAGAAAAGTGAAAATAGAATTGTTGCATCTCAATTCAAGAGTGCTTGAGTGCCTTGCGGCAGGAGGACGTTAGAGGGGAAAGTCACGCCTCAAGATGCAGATCTTGAAATCTCCCGCTGTTGAAATAATGATCGAAGACTCCCAAAGGTCAGGCACGGTGCCTTGCTAGGAAGCAAGGCTGAGAATTCAGGTCCAATGAAGTACTACTCCTGTACTCCATATAAAAAAGAAAAGGCTTGTTAGTAGTATCCTTCAATTTAGTTTAATCATCTAGTGGTTTCCCTCAATTTAGTTTAATCATCTACCATTTAAGGAAAATAATATCGATGATTCTTCCAAATTTAGTGTGCAAGCTCAGCATTCTCTTTTAATCAATAGGGAATGGTATATGTAACTATGCGTGCATCATAAAATTATTCTTATTCTTTATTGGGAAAACTGTCAAATAGGTCCTCGTACTATTGTCAAAAAGTTAATTAAGTCCTCATACTTATAGATCGGTAAATTATGTCCACCAACTCTTAAAAAACAGCCAATTTTGCTATTTAGCCGGTTGAATATATATTTTACTGGTTAGTAGTTGATGTGGAAGCAATTGTGGCAATAATTCTGACTTTTCCTTTAACCCGTTTCTTCTTTTTTCTTTTTCTCTTTTTTTTTTCTCCTTTCTTTGCTGACTTCTTCTTCCGCCTACTTGCAGCGACGATCTTCTAATTTTCTTCTTCTTTATTCCTCTTCTCTCTACACTGTCTTTCTCCTCATCCAATTTCTTTCTTTTCCAATCTTCTTCACTTGTTCTATTATTCCCGATTCTCATTTTTTGGATGGGCAGCGGGCGCCGGCGGATGGCGGGTGGAGGTTGAGGAAGACATGGAAGGTGGGCAGCTTGCGGAGTCAGCTAGGTAAGCTTTGGCTGTGGGGCTACGGGAGGCGGCTGACGGCGATTGAGAAGTGTAGTTGATGGGCGGCAAGTGGCGGCTACTAGGTAATAGATGATTTGCTGGCTACCGGCGATGGGCGGCAAATTTAAGAAGTCGTGGGCAACGAGCGATCCCCGATGGTGGTTGGAGAAGCCAGAGAGACTGGCGATTAGACAAGTTGTGGCTTTGTGGGAGACCGGTGTTTAGACGAGCTGCGGCGCGACGACGGTTGGTCGGCAGCGACCAATGAGGAAGAGATGGGAGGCGAAGGTTGATGCCTTTTGTGGAAAGAATTACTATGTAGAATAAGAAAGAAAGAGAGAATGAAAGAAACAAGGAAATAAGAAAAGAAAAGAATGCAGAAACGCACACAGGTAAAAGCAGGGAAGAAGAAGCGTGAGAGGAGAAGAAAGAAGGAGAGGGAAGGAGAAAGAAAAAGAAAATGAAAAAGGGAAAAACAAAAAATCCAAATGGACTGTCATGTCGGTGCATTTGACCTTCAACCGGATGCCAACCGGTTAAATGGCCTATTTGAGTGTTTTTTAATAGTTGGTGGACTTAATTGATTGAAAGATAAGTACGAGGACTCAATTGACTTTTTGAGTCAATTAAAGTTGTGCCGTGTATGAAAAATAAAAATAAAAATCGTATTGTTAAAATTTGTGCAAGAAGAGAAAAAATAAGTAGAATCACGAATTGATAACTTTAAGTTTATAACTATACTTTCTCATACATATAGTATCCATTCTATAAATGTCAATATACTCGATTAGAATGAGTTTTGAACATATGATCTTCTTTTGAAAGTGCTACATTGATATCATTGAACCACAAGATATTGTATTTGATAATTAATTAATTATTTTAAGTTAAAATTAGAACGAGTAAAAAAATCGGTATTCAAAGAGGAAAGTTTTACGGGACTGTGGAAGTACCGGACTTTTCTCATTATCTATCCATTCTCCAAGACTCCAAGTAAACAAGGTCATGTGTCAATGTGTCATGGGGTGGGATCGCAGTATGCTAGTATCAAAATTGCGCCATTGGCATTCCTATTTTGTCATTGTTGTTTGACCCACACCTTTCTCCTAGTTTTCATACAATTCTAGCACTTCACATCACTTGACTAGTTGACTCACATAATAACATCAAAATATTACTCAGTAAACGCCGATTACACCTCTAATTGCACGTACAAATGTCAATATTGGTACAAAAGCAATTGTACTTGTCGTGTAACCGGGCGTGTAGCGTAATTATACTTGGATGTGTAACCGGGCGTGTAACCCAACGCGTAGAGGTACCAATTTTGTAGTAACATTTAACTTAAATTCATTCTTCAATTTTAACATAATGCTCATAAAATGTATTTTCAAAATTGAAGACAAGAATACCATTGTAAGAGTAAATTGTTTCTTCTCTCTCTAGGGTTATCGGCCGATAACCCTTAGCTCTGTTTTGTCCGCCTTCGAGAATATCGAAGGGTGAGATTGATTGGTGGTGTTGGGTGGTGCTGTTTGGAGGTCTGGACAGTAGGTGTTTAGGATTGGTGGAGAGGGCGGTGGGTCTAGGGTATTGACTCGGGCCGTTCGGAAGCTTGGGAAGGCACGACGAAATCAAGAGCAGGGAGTTTCTATAGCTGGTTGCGGTTACCTGTGACTCTCAGTAGCAGGGATATCGGCGAAGGAATTAAGAAGGCATATGGAAAGTTTTGTTGATCGTTACAAGCAGATGGCGATTGGCGATGATGAAGAAGAGTTAAACCTCAATGAAGGTGAGGTTGAAGGAGGGTCGGTGGAGGCGACAACGACAGGTTTCCCAGTGATCGGACAGGTGCTGACAGAGCGCAAAGTCAAGTTCCCGGATCTCATAGAGACAATGCTTACACTTTGGAGGTCGGGGAAAGGTATGTCGGTGAAAGAGATTGGTGATAAAAGGTACCTGTTTTCGTTTAACCATCGTTTTGATATGAAGCGTGTGCTTGAAGGAGGCCCTTGGCAGTTTGAGCGTAGTTTTTTAATGTTAAAAGAAGTTATGCCTGATGATATTCCACACAAAATTATTTTAAATAAGACTGAGTTTTGGGTTCAAATTCATAATGTTCCCTACAGTCTTGTTAATTTGGGTACTGCCAGACGTGTGGGTAATTTTATTGGGGAATTCATTAAATATGATGATAACCAGAAAAGTGATAAATTAGAGCCTTAAATGAGGGTTAGGGTTCTTATGAAGATGGATAAATAACTGAAGAAGGAGACAATTCTGAAAAAAGATGGTAAAAGTTTTTGGGTAGACTTTAAATATGAAAGATTACCCAACTTTTGCTTTATATGTGGTATGATTGGACATTCATATAATTTATGTCCCTTAAATTATGAGGAAGGCTCTGTTTTAGATAAAAGATTTGGAATTCATCTTAGAGCAGGTAGTAGGGTGA
The DNA here is from genome assembly GCA_945859915.1 of Cuscuta epithymum. NCBI lineage: Eukaryota > Viridiplantae > Streptophyta > Magnoliopsida > Solanales > Convolvulaceae > Cuscuta > Cuscuta epithymum. The sequence goes on from CAMAPF010000938.1 coordinate 5,555,892, forward strand.
AGACCGGAAATAGTATAATTGAAATAATAAAATAATTTCTTATTACCAATTTATTAATAATCAGAAATAGAAATTTAAATTTACATATTCTTAAGTTACATAAAAATACTACTCCCTCCGTCCCATATATATTGTCTCAGTTCCTATTTACTTGGTCATCACAAATCACTCTTAATTTCTTACTTTATATATCAGAAATTTATCAAATTTGATTTAGATTTTTGCGACTTTGTAAAACTTTAAATATAGTTTCTGAATATATAAATTTCCCCCCCCCCTAAAAACAGGGCCGGTCCTAATATTTTATGGGCTTGGGGCGATTGAAAAAAGAAGGTCCTTAAAAGGTTATATAAATATATTGCAAAAGCTTAATTTTATATACACAAATTTCAACATACAAAGTAATGTAAGTCTTTCATCAAAGTCTTATTATATAAACTAAACGAATAAAAATTATATTAAAAAATAAAAAATAAAACCAGAGAATTACTTGTGAAATTGAAATTTCAAATTTGGAAGATATTTTTGAGAAAATTAGGAGAGTGTTGATTGCTGAGCAAAGCGAATTAAAGTCCAAAGATGAAACCTTGAAATTAGGTCTGCCTAACGGGAAATGATGTCAGACCGTGGCCATTTGAGGCCCTTCCCGATAGAATTTTTTCATGAATTTTTTTAAATATATTCTTCATGAAATCTATAATATCTCCACAAAGTTTCAGATTAAAATTCAACCTGAAAGTCAGTTAAATAAATTATTGAAAGATAGTGCGCATTATTTATATACACAAAGCGCAGTGTGTTTCAATCTTTTATTTAACTTACTTCCCGGTTGATTTTTAAACTAAAATTTTGTGAATGTAATTTACACTTGATGAAAAATACTCTAAACAAGTTTCATAAAAAAATTCCTCCATAAAGGGCCCCAAATGACCTCGGTCTGATATGAACTGTCCTCTCTATATTTATCCATTTATATATAATTATGGGCCCCTGTAAATGTTGGGCCCGGGGCACAAGCCCGGCCTGCCCTTGTCCAGGGCCGGCCCTGCCTAAAAATAATTAGAGTGCAGACAAGAATCTGTTTGCTTTATCGTCGGTCAAACATCGTAAACCGTAAAAAGACAATATAAATGGGACGGAGGTAGTACGTAATATAAAGTCTCAAAACTTGGAATTAAAATACTCTGTATAATACTGTCAAATTCTGGTATGTAAAAATAGAGTTTAAAACCGAATTGTATTAATTAGTGAATAAATCCATAGTATTCGAACATTCATCATACTATCGTACTACGTATATACTTTATTTTTCAAAATCTTATTAATAAGAACCTATCTCTTAGAGAATAAGTATGAATTAGTCAAGTTTGGAACTTGGAAGAATGACTATAGATGAACGCACGTTAACAAGGATAACACCGGAGAGGTAGGAAGTTAAGATTTCTTCTGCAATAAGTTTCATTTAAAATTAAGAATTTGTATAGAATAGAGGGTGATGCGATTCTGCACCTCCGCGAATTCTACACGTATCCTCACACGTCAACCCCTTTTACACCTTAACCGACTTCCTAATTCTCCTGCTTTCATTCATTTCTTCCCCATAAAAAACACCCTCAGTTATTCTGCAATTCTCATCCAAAACAGAAGAATCAATCACAGAGCAGTCAATCATGTCCGGATCCTTGTACCCAAAAATCTCCGGCCAATCAAACCCAGAACCCAATTCTGGGTTTGAATCCTCTGAAGAAGTGATCATCAGAATCCCAGGTTCCATGGTCCATTTGATCGACAAAGACCGGAGCATCGAACTGGCCACCGGAGAGCTCACCGTCGTTCAGCTCAAACAGGGGAATAACGTTGTCGCCGTCCTCGCTCGTGTCGGCCAAGAAATCCAGTGGCCGCTGGCCAAAGACGAGGCCACGGTCAAGCTCGACGACTCCCACTACTTCTTCACTCTCAGAACTCCGGCGGGCGCGCTATCGGACCATTCGGACGACGACGAGGGTGAGATCAGGGTCGAATCTTCAGAGATCATGCTGAATTACGGGCTGACCATCGCGGGTAAGGGGCAGGAGGGGAAGCTGAGAGAGCTGGACGGGGTACTGGAGAAGTTCAGCGCGTTCCGGGTGGAGAAGGCGGCGGGGACGGCGGTGAGGGGGTGGGGCGTTGAGGCGAAGGATGTCTCTCCGGCGGATATGGAGAGGAAGGAGAAGAGGGATGCGGTGGAGAGGAGTTCCGCGGCCTACTGGACCACCCTGGCTCCGAACGTAGAGGATTACAGCGGAAGCGTGGCGAAAATGATTGCCGCCGGGTCGGGTCATCTCGTGAGGGGAATCTTGTGGTGCGGGGATGTGGCGGTGGATCGATTGAACTGGGTACATGAAGTTTTGATGGAGAGGATGGCCGCAAAGGGCTGCGCCCCCGCGGAGATCAGCCCAACCGCCTTAAAAAGGGTGAAAAGGTATTGCTTAAGACTCTATGACAGTTAATTTAGGACTTTGATTATAGTTCAATTCATCTCATTACAAATTTTCAAAATCTAATTTTTAAATATTTTTACTAATAGAGATTAAGATATAATTACAGTCAAAACGTGCGTTGGCAAGTGTGAAATTTTGACTGTTGCAACTAAAAAAGAAGAACGGAGGAAGTATTTGACTGTGACACTGATGTATTACATTCTTCTTGCTTTGGGGAGTTGCTTTGGGAGTGTGACAGTGATGTCATCGAATCGAATCACAAAATGGAACAGTTATTAGCTAGTCTCCATTTCAATTTAAGAAGTGATTTTAAAATGGAGAAGACAGAGTTTAGAAGTCCTCTCGTTTCTTGTTTAATTACCTTCCATTTCAATTTAAGAAGTGATTTTAAAATGGAGAAGACAGAGTTTAGAAGTCCTCTCGTTTCTTGTTTAATTACCTGTTCAAGGTGATTCTGAGTATTAGTTAAGCAAGACTAGATATTAAAGGGTTCACATGTTATATTTGATGTACTGGACACAGATATTCTCGGGAAATTAAAGAGTGTTTTTTTATTCAGAAACTCTATGGAAATTCTTTGAACTTTTCGAATAGATACTTTTCATATGAAAGATAGACGTTCCTGTTTCCTCGGGATTTTTACATTTCCGTACAACATAGTGTTTGATTGAAACTAATGATAGTCAGATGGGTTTCGTAGAGTGAAGAAGATGACGAAGATGTCGGAGAAGGTGGCAACAGGCATTCTGGCTGGGGTGGTAAAGATGTCTGGAGTGCTCACAAATTCCATTGCGAGCTCTAAAGCTGGCCAGAAATTCTTCAGCCTTCTCCCCGTGGAAATCGTTCTTGCCTCCTTGGATGGATTCAGTAAGTACATTCCTTATACCAATTCAAGTACTTCTATATATATGTCTTTTTCTCTTGTCCCTTGCAGTTTTTTCTTGTAACATTTTCTAATTGGCAATTACTCAACTTCACCTTGACATGGAAACAGACAAGGTATGTGATGCGATTGAAGCGGCTGGCAGGAATGTGATGTCCACAACCTCCACTGTCACAACTGGTCTTGTTTCGCATAGGTAAACACATTGGTATATTGATTCTATGAAAGCTAATTAGATATTTAGGGGTGGTGAAGTGAGTATATGGGAAGGCAGCAAGAGTGAGGACTCTTAATTAAATATGGTGTTCATAAATATGTAGTGTAATTATTCATAACATTTTTGAGAAAATAAATTGTTTTTTTAGTAAAATACTCCATATCACATATTCACATGCAAATAATACGGTTAAGTTCTTTAATTTTCATACGGTTAAGTTCAAAGTTTTAACTTTAATAATACGTACTAAGTTTTAACTTTAATAATACATATACGTAGCGTAGACTCCCTTCGTTCTCTAATACTTGTTGCTCTTTCCATTTTGGGATGTTCTCTAATAATTGTCTCTCTTTCCATTTTTAGAAAGTTTTTTCAATAAATATACCTATATACTCTTATTCTCTTTCCTACTTTTTCATTCTCTTTCCTACTTTTTCATTTAAACACAACTCACTACACCTCTTACACTACCCTATTATTTTCCTCTTAAAATTTGTGCCAAACCCTATAAGGACATCTAATAGAGAACAGATTGAGTATTACAATGAAGTATTTAAAATTATCTTTTGTGTAACAATACAACATGAATTTTGGATACATGGTCCATGTAATTAACATTTTTTATTTGAAAACAGAAAACTCAATATATATATGGAACTTAATTGTAGTGCCTAGAGATTAGGGAGTACTAAATTAATTTACACGCATCACCACGAGTCATAATGCCAAAGATTAGTGTGTTTTCTTATAGTTAATCTATACTATCTACCGAGTATAATATGTTAAAGTATTATATAGTGTTTCATTTTTTTTTATAGTTTTCCGTGTGGAACAAATACTTTAACATAATATACTACTCAGTAGAAGCTGTTATATCGTTTTCTAACATATAGTAGTAGTATATACTAATATATGAGTTGATTATTAACTTCGGGCAGGCACGGGGAGCAAGCAGCAGAGGTGACTAAAGAAGGGTTCGATGCGGCTGGGCATGCTTTCGGAACTGCTTGTGCCGTCTTTAAGATCAGAAAGGCTCTTAATCCCAAGTCCTCCCTAAAACCTTCATCTTTTGTGAAAGCCGCCGCGGCTGAGGCCAAGTCCAAGTCCAAGCCGAAGTAATTTGCTAGATTGGGTTGTGTTGTTTCTTACTACTTTCTTTAATTAATTTTACGTCTAGATCAATTATGGCATGGGTTTTAGGTACTATTTTTATGAGTAGTACACTCTGATCTATTTCTGATATGTAATAATCTTCGATCTCCATCCAAGAGCAATACAAGAAGAATTTCACGTGGCAAATCAATGTGACGGAGTGGTAGTGATAATTTGGAGAGGTGAGAGATCGATGGGTGTAAGTTGGTGACTTGGTGCATGTATGTCTATGGGCTATGACAAATTAAAGATCACAAATGGGTGAAGAATATAATGGAAAGATCCATGAATATTGTGTCAAAAGTGACTTAAAACAATGCCTATTTCTTCAGTCTAATACTACGCATAATGTGTTGGAAAAAAGTGTGTTAAATTGCATTAAATGGTCATTTTGGGACAATTTTTTGAGCGGGGTCCACTTCCGATTTGGGTCGGGTCAAAGTGGTTTCGGATTGTCCTTGCTTAGGGCTACAATTCGATATATGGTACGCTCAAAACGGATAACGGGTGAATGAGAAATCACTTTTCGAAGTTTACCCGTTGGAATGGAGAAAACTAGGAAAATGTGTAGTTTTGGTATGGGTTTTTCCCACACCGAAAATCACAAGGGAATTTGAACCCTTTATAAAGGGAAACCCCCCTAAGGAGTTAAGATTCCTTAGGGTAAAGGCTCTCTCCACTCGCGCAGGGGGTGCGAATCAAATCCCGAAACCCAAGAATAAGAAGCGCGACTTGCGTGTGCGGGGGCGACCTGCACACACGAATGCCGTCCGAAAATCTATCATCTAAAGATAACGTTAACTTTTGTTCTTTGGTAACGTTTTTTTTGCTCCATTAACTGCCCAACGGTCATATGCCTTAATGCATGGAATTGGAACGTTTTTTGGACAGATCAGTGCCAGCATGCTGGGCATTGATGTCCAACAGCCATATCCATTAAACGTCATTAACATGCAAACGTTTTTCAGCCAACAAATCCACCCTATAAATAGGCTAGCAGGTGCTTTGCAAAACACACACGTTCATACACTTCGTGCACATATTTTCAGAGCTAAAAAAACACCTCTAGCATTCCACAAAAACTCTTTTGTGTTCTTGCTTTGTTCACGTTCGTGGGAACTTTCGTTTGAGTGCTCAAACGCTTGTTCGTAGTCATCATATCCTGGGAAACGATTCTTGCAACGCTCCTAGCACCCCGGGAGGCAACGAATACATTTTAAGGAAATCATGCGCAGCACGAGCTTTGCCTTATTCTGCTTCATCTCATTTCTTGTTTTCTTTACGTCATTTTGTTTAATTAATTTTTATTAATTAATTTTCTTTGTTTTTCGAAACACACCCAACATAATGTTCGTTTATTTATGGTCTTGGATCACAGGTCATGTTGGAATTGTTGGCCATAACTTAAAACATCAACGCTCATTCCGCATTCTACAAGTTAATTGGAGAGTTAAGTGAGATTTGAATTGCTACAAGTTGGAGTATGCACCTCATAGGCTCATACGGATAAGAGGGTTCAGGTTTGATTCTAGTTTTGAGAAGTGATTAGTTTTAAGATGATATAAAAAAGAGGTGGTGACAACTCCGGTACACATTTAAAAAATGGCGTACCGTACCTTTCATTCACCTGATTGGTTCAAATCATTTTATCATTTTTAATTTAGATTTAAATAATTCAATTTCATCATTCTGATTGACCTATATAGACAAAGGTATGGTACCTTAAGGGTACCATAGAATCTACTTAAAAGGAATGTTGACAGTGTTTGATATAAATGAATCGTTTTTTTGGAAGAATTCGGCTTATATTGATAACACATAATTCAGAGTATGGGTAATATGACAAAAAGAAATCTGACAACCGTCGTCCCGCGAACCAGACTCAGAATTAATCACCTCCAGAGAAACAATATAATTCGTTTATCCATAAATGGGAGCATCAAAGCCAAAAGCGGTTACCGTTTTCCTCTCATCCCCCACATCCAAATCCAACGTCTTACAAACAGAAAGAATAAAGAAAAAGCAAATAACAAAACAGACATAAAAATCACTGGAAAAACAAACAAAACAAATAAGATAAGTCTTCTTTCAAACCCTAGATTTGCTTGCACTCCATGGCGGCGGCCCAAGAGGGGGACGCGTCTGCCGCTCATCCGCCACAACTTCAACACCAGCTTCATCTAGATCTAGTTCTTCTTCCTCTGCCCCATTCTCCATCTTCTTGAATCGGTCCACGAAGCTATCCATGCAAAATTGTTGCTCTAACCTTCTGCCAGAAACTCCGAACCTGTTCATTGTCAAGACCGAACACCTCGGGCACAATCAAAGCAACCAACAAATGCCTTGCTCGAATCAACCAATATAGATCCCAAACGATTAGGTCGATGACCCCACTCCCAAAAAAGAAACAAAAAACGATCTGTTATGCCGAGGTCAGCAACTAACAGACATAAAATCCAAACTCGCACCATGACCAAACGATCGTCGCCGGACAAACGCTGTAGAAAAATGAGGTGGCTCATTTGCAATTTGTACATTCGATCTTTATTACGTGTTCCTTAGATAAATAATAAGCATCCCATCCTTTCTCTTTTCAATTTAGGGTACGCATTTGATATAAATGAATCATAAACATTTAAGATATGCTTTTAGCACTTTCAACTTATATCCTTTTTTTGTTGCACTTTCAGGTTATATTCCTTTCTAGTCTCTAAATGGTAAATGTCAATATTTTTGATAGCGATTAGTTTCGAACTTGACCTCCTCCGTAGGGTGTCCCATAATGTCATTGAATTGAATCATACTTTTTTATGAGTAGTACACTCTGATCTATCTCTGATATGTAATAATGTTCGATCTCCATCCAAGAGCAATACAAGAAGAATTTCATGTGTGGCAAATCAATGTGACGGAGTGGTAGTGATAATTTGGAGAGGTGAGAAATGGGTGTAAAGTGGTGCATGTATGTCTATGGCCGGGGCAAATTAAAGTTCGCCAAGGGGTGAAGAATATAAAGGAAAGATGCTTGAAAATTGAAAATTAAAGATCGATCCAAGAATTATTTTTAAGATGATACTCCCTCCGTCGCATTGGACTTTGCCAAATTTCACTTTTTGGGTGTCCCAAAAAAATTTGACACTCTCTTATTAAAGCATCTAATTTGTGTTTCTGCACATTTCTTCTTCAACCACACATTTTTTACTATTCTTATTTTGCACCTGACAAAGTCCACTGGGACGGAGGTAGTATAAAAAAGAATGTTGATAGTGAAAAAAGTGAATGTGAAAAATGAAAGTTAGAGTGTAGAAAAAAAGAGTACTTAAAATAATGAATAAAGTAGTATCACATTTATTTTTGTACTTAAATGTCGATATTCTTCATAGCGAATTTCTGCCTCATTGAGCTTAACTTTGTCAACTTTCCCCTTTTATTTGTCTAAACAACATTGTCATTTTTTAAAAGTAATGAAATTGTGTTTCTATTTATTTCTCTTTCCTCTACATAAATCTCAACCACACAACTTTTTTAATTATTATTTAACATTCAAATCAAAGTAGGCAATGCCTAATAAGACAGAGGGAGTATCACTTAACTGTTGTAAATACAAAACCGAAAAATGTTTTGTTAAGCAATTAAGAGCCTCTTTGGTAATATTGTTTTTCGACTTATCAGACATATTAATCATTTTTTCACCAAACACGTAACTTTTGAATTCACGAACTGAATTGTTTAATAATAATAAGGCTATGTTTGGCACACAAAAGCTTCTAGCTTCTAGCTTCTCTATTCTTTAAAAAGACGTTAAAAGACTCTAGTTGTATGTTTGGCATGACATTTTTTAACAGCTTTTCAAAAATTAAAAGATCTTTTTTGAGATGCTATCGGGTGTAGCATCTGAGAAAAGCTCGTGACTTTTAGTATTAATTAGTCCTAACAGCTTGTATACCAAACCAAACTAAATTAAACAGTTAGCCTTTTACCAAACAGCTATCACCTTTTCTTTTTAAGATCTTTTCAGTCACTAAAAGCTAATAGTTACTAAAAAGCTCACAAAAGTATCTTTTCAGCTAGTTGTGCCAAACATATTACTTTTCTAGGTTTTTTTTACAAGAATATTACTAAAATAAAATTCAATTACATAATTAAATATGACTATTCATTACTACAACGTAGTGTTGTGGTAACTAAAGTTCAAAACTTGAACATTAATTACTATGATTTCATTACTACTCTAATAACTAGTCATATTTTTGTAAATCATCTTTGTTTTGATCATATTTATGTAATTATTTATTTTATTAATAAAAAAAATATTTTAAATATAAATCTTTCATAAATCAACAAAAATCGGTCATCTAAACCATTTCAGTCAAAATTTTAAAAATTCCCACTGAACCAACCGATCTTTGATATTATCAAAACAGGCTAAGTGAAAACACTCAACATAGTGAATTAGAAAAGGGGTTGCTTTGCACACCCCCATTTTATCTTATGTAACCACAACTTGACTATATTAACCTTTTAAATTAAAATAAATAAAAATTAATTAAAATTGATGCGTAGTAGTTTCATTCCCTTCCCAAGCTCATATGGCCTACCACACACCTTATCAATTTTAAATTCTCTCTCCATCCAATGACTTGTTGTCATGTGGTAAACAATTCTTTTCCTATGAAATGTTGTCTCATGTTATATAACTCTTTAACTTGTGCTTCCATTTTTATAAAAATTATATCAAATAAAATACTTTTTATAATTTATCATATGACACCCATTTACATATGCACGTAGATTTGGAAAAATGTATTCTGATCAGATCTGTTCAAAATAGATCTGGCGAACGGCCGATAAATATGTATTTACTATTCTTTAGATTTAGTCTAGTCCGATTTGACATTATTGGTTTACATCTATCTGAATCGAGATCAATTCAATTAAAAATATCCTAAATATTAATCACATGTGTTCTCTAGATATAACATATGTGACCTTAAATGTGAAATCATGATGGTGTTGGTCAGTTTTACAAGGCGGGACCCTCCACCTTTGAAACTAGTCAAAGAAATAAAAATGAAGATAATTAGTTTACTAGTATTAAAAATGTTACTTATTCAAATATATAATCTCATCTAGAATTGCGCAAAGTTAAAAACAAGAAACAATGACGCTAATATTATTCCCTAAGTTTCTAATTCCAAAATTTTTACTTTGTCGAGTGTGAGGTCAAGTTCGAAACTAATTGCTAAGGAGGAATGGTTGCGACAGTCGAGCAATGGAGAAGTTGGGTGCTGTCCGGCAATGGTGATATCTGAAAATGGTGATGTCTGGTGTTGGTTAATGTCCGCTGGAGCTGCGAAGCCGGGGAGAAAGAGACTCCAAGCGGAGGTGCGGAGAAGAACGATCGATTTGGTGCGGAGAAGAAAGATCGATTTGGTGCCCAGAATGGTTTCTCATTATCACGCTCGACGGAGAAGAGGGAGGGGACCCGTAAAGGTCACTTTTTGGGGGGGAAATAATGTGATCAACCTTTTGACATTTTCTTTGTTTATCCGTTTCAACCAGTTTCAAAGGCAGAAGGAGCATCACACCCAACACCTTCCTTTACTTCTAGTTTCAAAGTGTTTTGGAGTTTTGTTTCTCTCAGTTTCAAGGTTGGAGGAGAATTACTCTTCAAAATATGGTTTATAGTTTATACGTAAGTGAAAAAGTGGTATGTGTGCTCATATGAGTGGTGTTTTCTTCCCTAGAATTTCTAGGGTTCTTCTTCTTCTATCAATTTTGACAGTCATTATATGGGTGATTTCTTTACAAATAAATAATGCAAGTGCTTCCAGAGTGTTAGGCTATTGTTCTATTACTATTGATGTTATTCATCAAATTTTAGATATGTTATTCTCAATTCCCTTTATGCTTCTCAAGCCATCTATGACTACACCGTTGATATGTCCTCCTCCACAACTACCGCCACAGGAGAAAGGAGTAGTACGAGATTTTTATCAAACTATTAAGTACAAAATTAGAATAAATGTCATTGGTTTTCAGAGAGTCGAGGCAGATCTGCAGGTCCAATGTAATCAAGCTACAACGCGACATAACTGGAAACCGATGGCTGGTTGCTTTATTATTTTCTTACGACAGTTTGGTTTTTATAGTTTTTCGTATTTCAGTACTCTGAATTACTTTTTATTTATTCGTCTTGATTTTGGTAGAGCTGTAAGTTTTCTAAATCACGATAGAAACATGAAGACGATGTTAAGCTTTAGTTTGTCCTTTACATGGTTAGCGACTCTTGCGACTCGTTTGTGGGTGGCAGAGTCAAAGTCAGATCATTGGGCTTGTGTATGGAGTTGTTATGACCTTGAGTCTGTTGTAATGTTTCTTAACTTATTAATTCTAATATATTCCGTAGATTATTTGCATTTAAAAAAAAGCTATAAATTTGTCGACCAGTAAAATTCACATGGATCTTCTTATAGCATTACAACATTCTCTAAAGTGCTTAACTCGATGCAGAAGTGGCGTGTCTAATATGATTTGGTCTGATCTTATTTGATATGTTTATATTTGATCTAGCCTAGTCTGAAATGGTCTGATCTAGTATGTATGTTCTATATGTGTTATAGAACTATCGATGATCTAGTCTGTTTATGTCTATTCAGGTCTGATCTGGGATAAAAAAATAGTCTAATTAAAAACATTCTATATATTCTCAATTATAATTATATAATAATAGAATAAATACAACATTCAATGCAAAGATGAACGAAAAGTATATATGACGACTCAAATATTATCGAAATTTGTATGCGGCAAACTTAATGAAATACTTGCATTTGGATGATATATACTCCCTCCGTCCCAATATAAAAGGCACATTTGCGTTTGGGGAGTTTTTAAGGGTGAACACTGTTTGAACACTGTTTAGACACTGTTTGGCACTGTTTGGACACTGTTTGGCACTGTTTTGCACTGTTTTGTTTGCCAAAAAGGGAAATGTGCCTTTTATATTGGACGGACCGAAAAGTAAAGTGTGCCTTTTATATTGGGACGGAGGGAGTATATTTTAGATCATAGAGACCAGACTTGAATCCTTATCAAATACACAGAGATCATACATTTACCAGGTTAGATCAAACCTTCAGATCAGACCAGATCAATTTAGATCAGATCAGCTATATAGTTGAATCAAAATTGAAAGAGGAGAAAAACTTGGCTTGTAGCTCAAGAGAGGAGATCACACCTTATTGGCACTTCAGTTTACTTAAGAGGAGGGGAAGGTAAAATAAAACTGAAATCACTCTCAATCGACGAGGGCTCCTGTCAAACTTCCGGTAAAGATAGCATAAATGGCTAGATACGATAGAGCTATCACGGTTTTCTCGCCCGACGGCCATCTTTTCCAGGTGGAGTACGCTCTCGAAGCTGTGCGAAAGGGTAACGCAGCCGTTGGCGTCCGAGGGAAGGACACTGTCGTCCTCGGTGTCGAGAAGAAGTCCACTCCCAAACTACAAGATTCCAGGTAGATCGATCCGGAATTGATATTTTTTGTATATTTACACAAACGCGCATACCTATGGTTGATCTGTTTCTTGATCCGCGGTTTCGGCTTCACAAGTATTCTCCTGTAAAGGTAGAAGATTAGGGCTTTAGTAATTTCCAATTTTTCCATTTAGTTCTATTACCAGAAACAATCAGCTATTACAGAATTTCAAATGTAATTTAGCTTAAAATTTCATTTTTAGAGCTGTAAAAGTATAAATAAATTTGAAATTTTCATGAAATTCGTTGTGCACATTTTACTCATTCTGCCATCGCCAGCATCATGAAGTAAAATCAGGTAGGTTGTTATGGTAGAGATGTGCAATTGACCAAGGAGCAAATGTTGCTCTATTATCTAACAGACTGAAGCTCTGCTCACTTAGCTTAGAGTTACTGGTTGAGACTACCCAAGGGAGTATAAATGGCAAAACTGGGTTTATCTCTCACCTTGCTTAGGATGTAGATGTACAACACTACAGCAATTAATAGGATGTTTTACTTTCGAACTTTCAACTGCCGAGATATATGTATGATGTTTTACTAGCTATATCGCATAAAAATGATGTTTGTACCCACTCTTATACTCACTTTTATAACCACCCATGTTTATGAAGTTTTTTTTTGTCGGTGAGTTCCGTTCACAGACAATATTTTGTTTGTGCAAAATTTGCACAGAAAAAATAACACATACGAAAGTATTAGACAAAAAAAACTTCACAAACATGGGTGGGTATAAGGTGGTATAAGGGTGGGTACATCAAGCATTGTTGATATCACATTATTGGAAAGTTTGAAAAGTTAATTCTTAAAAGGTGTGTGATATTCAATAAGATCTATGTCAAGCATCTACTAGGAATAGGCAATAATCAGGAAGTCCATTTCCTTGGAATACACTTCACTTCTGCTAAGAGTAAGCAATCATCATGGCTTTTCAAAAAAAATGTATTGCCACATTTTCCGTTTGCAGTTTGCTGTTATCTTGGCTTGTCTTAAGAAATACTCCGTATCTGCTATTTCACTTATATGGTTGCTTTTATCTTCAGGTCTGTGAGAAAGATCGTAAGTCTAGACAATCACATTGCATTGGCATGCGCAGGACTGAAAGCAGATGCCCGTGTCCTTGTAAATAGAGCACGCATCGAGTGTCAGAGTCATAGGCTCACAGTGGAAGATCCTGTTACGGTGGAGTACATCACTCGTTATATTGCTGGTCTTCAGCAAAAGTACACTCAAAGTGGTGGTGTGAGACCGTTTGGGCTTTCAACCTTGATTATTGGATTTGATCCATACACTGGTGTACCTTCTCTTTATCAGACAGATCCATCCGGAACTTTCTCAGCATGGAAGGCCAATGCCACTGGAAGAAACTCCAACTCCATCAGGGAGTTCCTGGAGAAGAACTACAAGGAAACCTCTGGTCAAGAAACTGTAAAGTTAGCTATCCGTGCCTTGCTTGAAGTAAGTCGCCGTGCTTTCAAGCATCTTATTCATGTTATAGTGTTATTGATTAGGAACTTATCAGTATTAGGGACCATTTAGTAAGGGTTATCTGTCTTAAATGGCCTTATGTTATTTTTGTAAAACAGAAAAGAACTCTATAATCTCCATCACTACCAAATATTAAGTTGAAATCTCTAGTTAGTACCCGTTTGGTAACCTTGTTATTTGGCTTATCTGCCAATATTTTACTTGACACTAATTTTATATTCCACACACAAAATTGGTTGATGTGAAAATAAACTTTTTTATATGAAATTGGAGATAATTTTCTTCGCTGAAATTGGCTTAAAAGGATTTTTTTATCTTTTTCAAATTGTTTCTTATTTATTTATTAACTACGTAGTATATTTTTTATATGCATATTTTTATAATTGAGCCAGAACTTTAGCAATCTAAGCAGATTCAATTCATTCAACTAATTCCAATCTCAAAAAACAAGCTCTTAAGGGTTATCTGGCTGAAATGGTCTAATCTGATTTTTCAAAAACAGAAAAGAATTCTGTAATAGCCATTACATCCAAATATTAAGTTGAAAGCTCTAGTTAGTACCCGCTTGGCAACCTTGTTATTTGGCTTATCGGCCAACATTTTTGCCGAACACTAATTTTGTATACCATGCACTAAGTTGGTTGACATGAATATGAGTGAGGTTGGAGCTAATTCTCTTGGCTGAAATTGGCTTTGCAGAACAATTTTAGCTTTTTCATATACACTTTTTCTTTATTTAGTAACTACTCCGTATATTTTTTGTAATGCATACGTAGTATTTTTTAATTCAGCGACAACTTTGGCGATCTAAGCAGATTCAGATCATTCAACCAATTTCAGTGTCACCCAACGGGCTCTCTTGAGGTCCATTTGATAACGGTTGTTTGGCTAAAATGGCTTAATCCCCTGACCTTTGAAGAAGAAGTGTTTAATAACATCAATTTTTGGCGAATAAGGAATGAGCAGAATATGCTGGTCATCCATTATTCTGATTATATTTATTGTATCCTGCTGTTCTGTACTTGTGGCTTTCAAAGGGAGCCTTCAGCTTTGGTCTATGCTCTATAGTCTGTACATTAGAGTTACGGTGTCATGATTTTGTGGTCCACCTTCGGCTTTACATTTTGTTTCATCTTTTGCGTGAAGGTTGTGGAGAGTGGTGGAAAGAACATAGAAGTTGCTGTGATGACAAAAGAGCATGGGCTTCGGCAACTTGAGGAAGCTGAAATTGATGCCGTTGTTTCTGAGATTGAAGCAGAAAAAGCAGCTGCAGAAGCTGCGAAGAAAGGAACTCCAAAGGAAACATAGTTTTCTACTAAATGCTTCTTCATCCTTCTTCCGGATATATATGTTCCATGAATGGTTTGCTTTGGACTGACTGCCTGTAGTGACATTTTGAATTTTATGTCTGTTTTTTTATTACGAGTAAAATTGTCAAATTGACCGCTGATTGAATTTAATGCACTCCATCTTTTATAATCTATCATCGTTCGAAGTTTGACAAAATTCAGATGTAGTAGTAGTATTTCGTAGCATTCAGTAAGAAATGCTTAATCACGTGAGAATGAAATCTGGACAATGTTTTCTCAGCAAATCTGATTGTAATTTGTGTTATTTGATTTTTACGTCCATGCCATTTGTGGGATTTGCAATAGCATAATCTTTGCCTTTCCACTTCTCCAGCTTTAAGAGTGTTTTAAAAAGAAACAGCTTTCGTCCAATCCACTGCATTTCTTGGTGTCAAATGTCAATGTACTTCATGTTGGCATCTATGTTGTAATAACTGGTCTTGGAAGTGACTTGGCCGAAAGATCGGGTCACGGGTCAACCCGATCACCGATGGAAAGCCCAGTCAACACGTAATAATATGTATTATTATTATCATAGTTAATAAAAAAGATGTTAAGTTAACAATTCATATAGGAAAGATATATAGGCATACGTTGTTCAAACTTGAACATATAGAAAGCATGGTGAGGACTGAGGAGCTAGACATTTCAAGCAGTTGATGAGGGTTTGAATTAGCATGGACCCGGTTCGGGCCGCCCGGCCCGGGGACCGGCCCGGCCCGCCATTGTGCGGGCCCGGAACCGGCCCGGTTCTCGGGTCCGGGTCCGGGTCGGGCCTAGGCCCGGTGGGGGCGGGTCCGGGCTCGGGCCTTGTATTTGGCGAACCGGCCGGGTCGGGCCCGGGCCGAATTGATTTTTTTTTTAATTTTTTTTTTTCATTTTTTGGGGTTAGCCGGGTTGGGCTTGATGGTTAGGAGGGGTTTGGGGGTTTGGGGGGGGTGGGGGGGGTTAGGAAAGCAAAAAAAAAATTATGACCGAACCGGAGGCCCGGCCCGGACCCGGTGGCTACCCGGGCCGGTCCTGGGCCTTCCTTCCCAAAAAAAAAAGCCCGGCCCGTCCCGGCCCGGAACCGAAACCGGCCCGGGTCCATGACTAGTTTGAATCTTACTTATGAGGAATTTTTTAGCTTTATTTCTGGACAGTCCCTCTATTGCTTGACTCTCATGAAGAGGACAGAAGTACAAGCACTATAGTATCAGTATTGCTTCTTCCTTGACAATATTGAAACAAAAATATAATCATTTAAGTCAAATTGAGTATGCATTGAACCTTTAATATGCACCGGCACTGGTGCATATTAAAGTTTTTTTTAACTTGATACCGTTTGGGCACGGGCACGACCTAGCCTATGAAGCCTGGGGCCACTTAGGACCAGGCTAAAAAAGCTCATGCTATAAGGGCTTAGAAAAACAAATACGGGCCTTAAATCTTTATCATTTTACTTTTAGAAATTGCTCTAAAATAGGAGTAAAAACATTTTGAAATTCCAAATAAGACTTCATGTTTTTATTCCCTAAATAGGAGTGATTCTGCCAAGTTTGGAAAAAATGCCATGTATAAAGCCTAGTAATGCCAAACTTGGCAGAAATTTACTCATATATAGGGAATACAAAACATTATAATCCTAATTTGAAATTTCAAAACCTTTTTACTTCTATTTAGAGAATTCTCTCTTTTACTTTCTCTGTTCACACTTCAGACCATTGTTGAAATCTCTAGGCGTAACGAGGTTTTTCTGACAAATCCAATTCTTGTGCGATTGAACGCCTGTGCCACCAACATTTTCACACTGCTAGGTGTGTCATGAGTAATTTTTCCATTTTTCATTAGTATCATTCTTAATCCCTGTAGTCCTGTACCAAACAAGGGATGCTTAATCAAGCCATGCATTTACCACACCCTCTCCTTGGACACAGAAACCCCCTAATCCGGAATATGACCCAAATAAACAATGAAGACCTTCAAGTATCAACTGTTAACTTAGTAGATCTTAAGTCTAGAAACAGCAAGCAATATTAGCCTGGAAACAAGAATATTGCACATTGTATGCCTACAGGTCAAAGGCTTCCCTGAAAAGAAATATATCAGTACTCTGTATTATAAATAATATTGAAAGACATGGAACATTGAGGCACAAGAAATGTAAGACAGAGGCAGGTATTGAACACCTCCTTAGTTTTGAATGAAATGCTCTGAACCCTTCGCTTGCACACCAAAGTTCATGATAAAGAAGTTGGTTAGGAGTCTCATTCATGAGATCCAAGAGAACTTTCCTCTTAACTTCATGAGGCCAGTCTCTTCTTGATATAACTCTTTTAATACCTTTCTCTTGAAGTGCATGAATGATTTTACATAAAGCGTGTCTATTGGCCGAGGAATAGGGGGAGGAAGCAAATGTTTTGCATTAGGACCTAGTCCTGAAAGTTCAGCAACATGAACCCGATTCTGTCATGACTTAAAGACGCTATAAATGCTAACTACATTAGCAACCCACTTAATGAGACCTGCCCAGCCACTGATGGGAGTCACAGACTAAAAGCGAATGCCATCAGACTGATCCAAAGTTAATGATGATGAATGAAGTAAGCCATTTATCTATTGAAGTAGCTGCATGATCCTGGCATCAAGTCGCAGATCTTCTTCCCCTTTTAGTAGATACATGTACTTTTCACCCATCAGACCCCAAGATCCAAAGATTTTTCGGTTTTGTCTTGTTTGATAAGATAGTTACTTGCTCAGAGAATGAAGAAATTCACTTGGGAGCAAACGAGCAGTATAACCCTCTTCTGGTTCGGAATATATTATTTGCTTCTCAAGACCAGGCATAGGAGCATCAGACATTGAGAGAAGTGCCAGATGTGGAGCAACTTCTCCTGGTGATACCGAATTACCGATGACTTTCTGTGATAAGATGCCAAAGAGGTAGCAACGTTGATAAATGGTCGCTAAACATCCCCTTGTGCAGCACTGGATGCAGGAGGTATCTTGAAGTTTGTATACTTCACCGAACCACATTTCATGTGGCGCTTCAGGTTTTTGAGAAGTAGAAGATAAACGCCGTTCCAAAAACACCAACTATAGGAGCCATAATTGCTGAGTCTAAGCAGCATTTATCTTACCCTTCTCCCCGTGGCTAAGAGTTATATGATAGTAGTAGCATGCTCGAGAGCTTGCGTTGACAAAACCATGCACCAAAATATACTCCGTATTAAATTTACAAGAAACAAAATCCATATTCGTAGCCATTATGTACACTTCCTTCTTGAAAGAAAACTAAGACATGTATGACAACCGGGGAATCAGGAAAGCAGTTCATGGTCCATGGATATGACCTCACCATATTAAGAAATTGACACCAAGCAAGCATGAGATCACTGCCAGCACAACCGGGGAGATTTCTTTGCGAACCTGAAAGTTAGCCACAAGATTCTGGTTTAACTGCCAACCACCTACGTGCACTCTTAACTCTTTCACAATTCACAGAAATACTTCTGGCCTCCCTTTTCTAGTTAGAGTCGTTCAATTAGCAGTTAGCACTAACATTACAAGGTAATGATAAACTCTTGTTTGAAGGGAGATGGCCTTAATTCCCCTAAATCATCCGTTAACAATAGGAAACATACCTTATCCAAATTATCAATAACTCAGGTAAGCAGTGCTGCCAGTACAACTGGACAACTGGTATATCAGAAGCATCATCCAAGCAACATTGTAAAAGCAAATCAGTTAAATTACTTTGTGATGTCTGCACAAAATGACCTTTGGCATTCAGGCAAGTATTGATAAAAATTAGTTCTTTTATTTGAAATTATTTTTTGGGTGTGAAAAAAATTAATATGAATATCCAGGACCAAGCTCTCCATGCTGCTACGAAGTAGTTTTTGCAGCGAAAACCTCACGACCAAGAAGAACAACAAAAGCAAAAAAAAAAAAAAACCAAAACAAAAGATGGTACCTGTCAGACAGCCCGGTGGTCACCCCAGCCGCGTGCGACTGAGAACGATCCTCTACTGCTCGAGCCATAGCTGAGCCAAGCTGTTAATCACGCTCTAACCTCCAGGCCTTCGGTCATCAACCAGGCATAGTTTCTGGTCTCTTGATAATTCAAGGATTCAGAGGTACGATCCTATAGAACAGATCCTGTTCAAGTAAGGTCGTGACTAATCCTCTCATCTTCCTTATTTTATTCAGTGTTTCTGCGCTAACGAATTCCGGTGTGGGAAATCGAGCAAGAATGAGCTTCTTGGCCGCTGAGTTTAGTATCTTATTATTACTTATTGTTTATTCTTATTCTTATTTTATTATTCAGATCAGATCAGAAAAATTCACATCAGATCAGCAAGATTCAGATCAGATCAGGAACATTCAGATCAGATCTGAAAAGTTCAGACATAATTTATCCCTTTTATTATAAAACTAATTATTATTATTATTATTATTATTATTCTTGTTGTTGTTATTGTAATTATTATTATAATTGCTATTATTATTATTGATATTATTATTATTACTATTATTATTATTACTATTACTATTACTATTACTATTACTATTACTATTATTATTACTATTATTATTGTTATTATTGTTATTATTGTTGTTATTGTTATTATTATTGTTATTATTATTGTTATTATTATCATTATTATTATCATTATTGTTATTGTTATTATTATTACTATTATTATTATCATGATTACTATGATGATGATTATTATTATTATTATTATTATTATTATTATGATATTCATTATTATCTTGATTATTATTATTCTTACTACTATTATGGTTGTTGTTGTTATTGTTATTAGTTTTGTTTTCGTTATTATTATATTATACAGAGTAATTACAATGAAAATTATAGAAATAACTATTATAATTATAATTAAAATTATAATTATAATTATAGAAATACATATAACTATAAATATAATTACAATTATAATTATAGCTATATTTATAACTAGTGTAATACGTATAATAATAAGTATACCTATTATAATTATATTTAAATTATTTACGTGTAATTACATTTATAATTATAGTAATTATAAGTATAATTATAATTTTAGAAATATTCAAATCAGATCAGATCAGAAAGATTCAGATCAAATCAGAAGGATTCAGATCAGATCAGAAACATTCAGATCAGATCAGAAAGATTTAGATCAGATCAGGAACATTCAGATCAGATCAGGAACATTCAGATCAGATCAGGAACATTCAGATCAGATCAGAAAGATTCAGATCAGAAAAATTCAGATCAGATCAGATCAGAACTTAAAATATTCATATCAGAAACATTCAGATCAGGTGAAGAGAACACCTTCTAAGGCTTAAACCCTAGCCTATGGGCCTCTCCGAGTCCTCCAGTCTTCCAGCTTGGTTTCTCGAATTTATAACCCACAAATAAATTAATTGTTCCAAGGTTGAATCGCCAACCCAAGGGCCCCCACGTCTCGACAGGACTTTTGGGAGGATGTAATTCACGATGACTCAGTCAGCAAAGTAGCAGTAGGCCTATACTCCCGTGCACACCAGAGGCCCAGCCTTATTTCAGGTTGTGTAACCTCCACCCGGTCGCTGCAGAGATTCGAACCTGGGTCATTGTTCCAAATTTCCCACCACTCGACCAATTGAGCTACTTGTGCGGGTCCACAAATAAATTAAAAGTATGTCATTGGTGGTGAATGGTATTGAAGTCTAATGACAAAATGTAGTGGTTTCGTTATTTCCTTTGTTTTGTGCATATACTTTTACTCTTGATCTAATTAATGATGGATATTTGAAGTTTAATGACAAAATGCAGTGGCTTCGTTATTTCCTTTATATTTTGTGCATATACTTTTACTCGTGATCTAATTAAATATTAAAGTTAAATACTCCGTAACTTTTAAGGATTTACATTTTTTAAAAAATAGGAATATAATAATCTGAAGAAATTTCACTTTTGGTCCTCCGAGTTTTGCACCAATTCCACAATTAGTCCATGTCTTTCAATTTATCCATTTTTGGTACCTCACTATTGTTTTCTTGACCATATATAGTCCTTTTCCGGTAGTAAAAATGCCCAGAGATGGACCGAAAATAGTCAAGAAAACAATAGTCAGGTACAAAAAATGGATAAAGTGAAAGACGAGGACTAAATATGGAAATGACACAAAACTCGGAGGACCTAAAGTGGAATTAATTCTAATAATCTAGTATCATAAAGTATAAGTCCCTCCATATAATAAATATTAAATGAAGAGAATATTAGAGAACAATTAATAGACACCACTCATTAGAATTTACTACTTATTAATTTTCATGATTAAGTTTTAATTTTAGAATTAAAACTTCATATTACTCTAACAAAATGAGTACAATATGTGAGTTCCATAAAGTTTAAGTTCAATACAATAAGTATTAAAAGT
Source organism: Cuscuta epithymum (assembly GCA_945859915.1). Classification (NCBI taxonomy): domain Eukaryota; kingdom Viridiplantae; phylum Streptophyta; class Magnoliopsida; order Solanales; family Convolvulaceae; genus Cuscuta; species Cuscuta epithymum. The sequence continues at coordinate 5,577,416 of CAMAPF010000938.1, forward strand.
AATGAATATTAGTTAAATAAGAATTTGCTACTTATTAGGGTTTTGCGTGTGTATTATATTGTAAATGTGTATTAAAGAGTGAGAATTGTGGGGTGAAAAGTTTTGCAGTAGAGATACATGTAAATCACAATTTTTTTACAAAAATGAAAAGAGAAGGTTATTTTGTGACAAAGGTATAAGGAAACTTGGAATATAACTTAGGTACATAGTGATCATTACACTTACTTATTAGAGGTTTGAGAATGTCTCTTGAATACATCATGAGTAGTACCCTCTAATGATTTATCATCCTTATTATGTATTAATTAAAATCTCCATGCCATATTTGCTCTGAACTCTCGATAATGCAGACATACAATTGGGTGTGACTAAAAGGGTCTTGAGATGTATGGTCTGACCTTTTCCGCTGAGTTGTCTTGAGATTTGTTGATTGTCATAGCAAAGGAGACAACTATAAGAAATTGTCATCTAATATATTTAAAAGGTAATGGCAACGGAAAAGAGAATATGCACATGGGGACCTGCTATGACAGTCTCCAGCTCTCCGCGGCCTTAAACATCGACATGGGGATCTCGGTAATTCGGATCCTCATGAGGGGGATAAGAGGAAAAGGACACTTGAACAAGTTGCCTCAACTAGCCATCCTCCACCTCAAACCACCTCAAACCCAACAACAACCCTCCACTTCCAAAACTCAACCCTCATCCACATAACCCAAGACTAATACCCTTCAGTCTCTAACCTCTGCATGGTCCAGCCATAAAAAGCGTTCATGGCTCATCTCTTATAGATGTAAATCAAGGATCGAGCGGAAGTCTTGAGGTAGCTACTTCACGTACATCAATCTATTTAGGTCATCCGATAGAACTTGCTTCTAAATTTATGATTGTTAGGAAATTGATGTAGCGTACCTCGAAAGTACAACCACGGAAGTTTAAAATTTTTCCAAACAGATCTTCCCTGATTATGACAAAACAACAAATATAACAAAATAACAGTTGTGAGTGAGAACTTACAAATCTTGCACCAAACAATGATAATCCTTGACCTTAGGTATCTAGGTGATTTCTCCTTCCTGAAAGAACGGTTAGATCACTCATAGAGAAATGCTATGAAATATCTTCGCAGGAAATAAACTAGTAATACTGAATCTAGATAACTTGTACTTAGGAGTAGGATGTATTTATACTAGTTCTAATTTAGTTTCCCAATCACAATGAAAGTCTTTCTCATTAATGAGTTCTAATCTTATGAGGACCAATACTTCTTATTAATGATTTGATAAAGTAAATAAAACAAAACAATCTAATAATAGGAGTAAAAGTGGGCTGCATGTATGCCACTTCACTCATTATTATTATTATTATTTATTTTATTTTCTCTTTTCTTTTAATGTTAAATTATAAAGAAAAGTAACAACTTTAATTAATTTTAAATACAACTTAATTAAGTATAATAAATCTAATTTATCACACTTAATTAATTCTATCAATAGAATTCTCATTCACCATTATGAATTAAATATAGTTTAATCTAACTAATATTTGATTTAATCCATTTTCAGTGTTACGAATTAAATATGATTTAATCAAATTAATATTTAATTCCTTCTAACAAGTCAATCGGAAGGTATATATAATCACTTGTTTGTGACCCATAATGCCTTATATATTACACACTAATCAAATTAAGATATTAGCGAATCCCTGGACGATTCAATAGACAAACTTAATATATAAGAACGTTTGGGGGGGACTATTCAAATTCTCTTTAATATAAAGTTCACAATGATACAATCCTTTCATTCAATAAACATCCAAAAAGTCTAGAATTTGATATTGTGTTTATTCCAATAACTTAGTCTCTATCTCTTGATCTTTATAGATGACCCATAACAATCATATTCATTATCCAAAATGAATGTATCTTTGTGTTGACCAATGACTTTATGATCCATCTATATATGCGAAGTAGATTGTTCTTTCTTAATCTGTTTTGATGAATGAATCCTTTCTTGGCTCAACTACTACATCATGTGCTTCTTGATGTACCCAACACATGCTGCATTTACTCTTATTAGAGCGCAAGCGTTGGTCATGGTCAAAGTACATCACTCCGCACATGTAGTACGTATTGACCTCAAGTCGGGGGACTATTACACCACTATATACGTCAATAATCTCATAGACACATGAATAGGACCTATCGAATGGTTTCTCGGTTGGTATACCAATGTTATCTAAAATATCTATGTGACCATCATGAATTACAAGAATTCATAGTTGTGAGATCAACTATACTTTCTAAAAGTATGATGCAACCCACATACCAATCTTATCGCATATCATCAATATCTCTTTGTTGATAATCACTGATTGGGGCTATTTTACGACCTTATGTTATATCATATAAGGTCCCGCTTACTTATTGATAACATATTTACAAGGGAACACGATTATGAATTAGATATTGACAATCCAAATAATTAAACATCAATGTGTAATATCGTATATATCAAATATATAAAACTGAATGTGATCAAGTACATATATCTCTAAAAAGTGATTTTCGCTAAGACATACTCCGTATATATTAACAACATTTGCATTAGGACTTCTTGGGAAACATAGAAGCTCCGTTTGTTTGAGAAATCTGAGTAGCCCTCGAAAAGGATCTCTATACCTCACAAATCCTCTATTTCTTTTATTCAAATCACCTTTTACCTATGACACAAACAACCCAGAATCACACTATATTACTAGTCATTCATCTCGCATAGTTGTACCCGGTATAATAATATCGCTTCATATCCTACTTTGTTATTCAAAATTTTGAAAAGATAGTGATGGACTTGTAAGCCAGGAACCGCTCGGCTTTGATGAAGGTATTTCCGCCTCTGCATTCTTTCGTCGCGCCAAACCCGTTATTCGTCATAGTCCACCACTGTCCGTCATAATCCATTTGCTTCTCAATTACTCCCCTCGTGTATTCCACGATAAAGTTAGACATAGACAGCACTTATCCCTAATGGGCCATTAAGTCTGAAACTCCACCTCATATTAGTTGAGGAGCACCGATTCTTCACACCCTAAGTTATCTCATGAGCACTCAATAATGTGACCAAGGGATGGTATGATCATACTTTGATCGAATGCACTTGAACGTAATGGCTCAATTCCTTTGATGTGGCGTAAAATGCATAACTGGTCTTCTCGAGTGAAGTGTATCACAACTTTGTGTTTTAGAGGGTCATACTTGCACTATATATAGGGTTTTGAGTTTTTGCCACTTTTCGTCTTCTGACTATTATTTCACTGACACTTTTGATACCCGACTTTAATTATTTTTTCATTTTTAGTCTTTCACTATTGTGCTAGAGACGCTTTTGGTACTCGTCTTTGAAAATTTCCATATCTAGTCATTCGACTTTCATAAAAGTGACATTTTTATCCTTCAACTATTATAATAGTGACATTTTTAGTTTTCTACTTATTGAGTCAAAGTTAATGATGAAAAAAATTGAAAGTGTCAATTCGATAATACTCATAGGACTAAATGTGGGAAACTTTTAAACTGAGGACTAAATGTGTTTCGAGTACTGTAATCAAGGACTAAAATGGGAAAATTAAAAGTCTACCAAAAGTGTAATTGGTCTTATAATCGGGGGGGGGGGGGGGGGGGGGGGGGGGGCGAAAGTGAAAAAAACTAATACGGTTTTGGACACCGTTTGCCTCACGGGCCAGCACTCAGCTGATCTCACCTTGCAATTGTTAGTATAGATGTCCTAGTGCCAATCACTTTTTAGAGACATACGTACTTGATCACATTTAGTTTTATATACTTGATCACATTGATGATTAAGCATTTCGATAGTCAATGCTTTATTCATAATTGTGTTCCCTTGGACTTATCTTGTCAATATGTAAGTGAGAGCTTATATGATATAACATAAGGTCCTAAAACAGCTCTAGTCAATGATCATCAAGAAAGGGATATTGATGATATGTGATAAGATTGGTATGTGGATTGCATCATACTTTTAGAAAGTATAGTTGATCTCACAACTATGAGTCCTTTGTAATTCATGATGGTCACATAGATATTTTAGAAAATATTGGCATATCCACCGAGAAACCATTTGATAAGTTCCATTCATGTGTCTATGGGATTATCAGCATATAGGGTAGTGTAATAGTTCTCCGACTTGAGGTCAATACGTACTACATGTGCGGAGTAATGTACTTTGACCATGACCAACACTTGCACTCTAATCGGGGTAGATACGGCATGTGTTGGGAGCATCGCGAAACACATGGACTAATAGTTGAGCCAAGAAAGGATTCATTCCTCGTAATAGATTAAGAGAGAACATTATACTTCTCATATCTAGATGGACATAAAGTCATTGGCCAATGCAAAGATATATTCATTTTGGATATCGAATATGATCGTTATGGATCATCTAGAAAGTTTGAGAGATAGAGACTAAGTTATTGGAATAGACACAATATCAAGTTTTAGACATAGTTGAATGTTTGTTAAATGAAAGGACTGTATCACTATGAGCCCGGCCCGGTACTGTGTGGGCACTATTATAGAAGTGTCGTATACACTGTGTCGGGCCCGGCCCGGTACTGTGTGGGCCTGACCCAGGAACCGGGTACCGGTTTCAGATTGAAAATGACAACCTATTATAGAAGCAAGTAACATTAATAACTGACATATTGATTGAGAAGATGATGCTGAAAGAGAAGATAAAGAAGAGGCCGTTTGAAAAAAAAGTTGAAAGAGGAATTGAAGCACACAAAAGAAGAAGTTTGCCAATTGCATTATGAAAACTTAAAGTTTTCTAAGAATAACAATAAGTATTCAGTTTGTGTAGCTATTGCATTGTTCCTATTCTTGATTATTTTATTGTGCTTCAAATAAGTATTACTTTGGTATTATGGCAGAATGTATCATTAGCCATCTGATTTGGAATTGTAGCTTGACAATTGTAGTTCGGAATTGTGTAATGGCAGAATTGGCAGTTCATTCCATTTTGTTTGCAGTTTGTAATACTTTTCTATTGCATTTACTGCATTGGATTTAGTTTTATTGAAAGATAAAACTCCCAAGATTCCTGAATTTACTATTTCCGTTTTGTTTAGGTAAACTACAGCTCAAATTTTAGCTTGTTGCATATCACATTTTGTTGTTTCCATTTGGTTTAGCTTGCTGCAGGTCACATTTTTTCATTTTGGGTTAATTTTTGGGATACACTCCCAAGAGAAATAGCATAATCTAAAGAGGTAAAAAATGAATTTTAAGATTGACCAGTTCAAGAACTCATTGCTTTATTGTCTGGATTGCAAACATGTTCAAGAACTTTAATTCAGCATTCTCCTTTGATTAGAGAAACTAATAACAGCAAAAACATACAACATTAAAACAATTAAAAAACAAAGACTTGGGCAATGGAGTACGAATATTACTATTCTCAAAATCAAAGACACGACCAGGTATATGATTACAGAACCTTAACCCCAAAAATAGTGTCATGACACTTCAAAACGGTTGTTGGTCAATTCACATAGCTACCAATGACCAAATATAAAACCACAAAATGCAGTGTCATGCCATTCAGGCATAATCATTTCATAATTATATATTACCAAAACACATTAACATATGGTCACTAAACAAATCTAACAATGTCTACATGGCTTAGATCTATGAATGACCATCTTCTATTCATGTCCTTATCTACAAACTTCGCAGATTTGAGTCACGCATGGAGCTTTGGCTTTTAGTCGTCAGTCTTGGACCTCCCTGACCTAGAACCTGCACTCTTCAAATATGAAATCACAATCACAAAGTGTCTTCAATTATACATGAGCAAAATAAACAAAGTTTTTTGCAGACCATTCGTTTTTAGCAAACTAAACAAAGTTTTTTGATGGAGGAGAAACAAAAGACAAAAGAGATGAAATCTAAGTTCAAGCAATCAATTGAAAAGCTAAATGTTGATTTGGAAATCTTGAAATCTAAGTTGTGTGAAATCTACAAGTACCGTAAGCTTATAAGCTTTTGAAGATAGTAAGTCGAGACACATAACATGTAACACCCACCCCGTCCGGCCTGGCCGGTTCAGGGCAGATGTCACTGTCATTTATCATTTAGTAAAATTGTCCCTTTAAATTAGAAAACATTTGCTAAAACATAATCATAACATTTTAATTCATGAACGTGTCACAGGAAAATTTTATTTCTCATTGTGAATAAAACTCACTTTATTGAAATAAAATCCCTATTTTTAATACATTGTTGGTTGTACCAACCTAAACGTGAGAATAAACAAAAAAATATGCATTGCAGTCCTCTCCAGATGTCTCTTTGTCCTAGGGCTCCAACTTGATTCTCGTATTTACCTACGTGTAGAAAAAACTACACGCTCAACAATTGAATTGCTGAGTGGTAATGAAATATATGAACATGTATTTATCACTTTAATTTAAGAAATTTGTATAGATAAATAAGTAACATAGATTTATCGAAGTTAAACAACAACTTTCATATTAACTTTACCCCGGTCTCATTTTAATTCATAATACTTCTTAGCCTTACAACGGAAGTCATATATCCAATGAGGAAATCATCTTCTTAATTCCTTTAAAATAACTGATAATCTAATTTTCAACGTATTCATTTAATCTTCCATTTCAGCCTTTACTCAAAGGACCAGACTCTAGCTAAGGGTACAAATAATATAATCAACTGTAGTTTCGTGGACCCTGGCCTAGGGTCATATGCTAGCATACCGTAGAGAATGAATTGTCGAAACAACCCGAACTCAGCATGGAGTCGTAGTTAGTGTAACCAACTAGCGACCCAAAAATGTGGAAAACAAGACTACTCAAACCGGAGCTTAAGTAATCTTGAGACCAAAACTGTAAAACGTGGTACCCCAAAGACTAGTATTCTAAATTCTAGAGCAAGGCTTTTAGATAAATTATTATCAGTTGTTGTCTATTCGAAAAGGTAATACTCCATAATAATCTTAGCATATTCTTATACATATATAACCCACTTTTTATATAAAATAGCTACGTATGTACCCATTATTATATAAACGTTTTTTACCCAAACATATATAAAACATAGTACTATAATTCAGAAATAACAATGCAACCAGATGCGTATCTATACCATTCATTTCTCAATAAAATGATTTAATAACACATGTGTATGAAACTTAGGTATTCACAATTACTTATACATGTATATATACTCATTTATCTTTTCTTTTAATATCAAAACTAATAATGTATAATAAATGTCCTACTATATATAGTACTGGCTAATATATTTTATTTGAACATAAAAAATAATGACATTATTTAATACATGTCGTATTATAGTACAGACCTGGGCAAATAAGAGTGAGAGTTGGGATGAATAAATTTCCTCCACATTTCTCTGCCATCACTTTTCTTATCTCCCTCTTCACCCTTCCCCGCTTTCCTACCATTTTGATCGGTTCTCCTACTATTAATTTCCTTCGTATGTGTTAATTGTTCACTTCTCTTTTTCCATGCATATTCTCTCCGCCGAACCTCCTAGCTTGCTATATAATCCTATATATCATTATTTCCTTGTTAATTTAGTTTGCATAGCGGCATTGCATGCATGCTTGGTGTGGTTATTTCCTAGACTTGACACATGTCCTTCATGCATTATCATCATTTTTGTTTGATATGTAAAACTTATGCTTAGTGTCCAACGTTATTTCTTTGTTACTGCCAAGTGGAGCTAGCTAGTTTTGTATTCTTCCTACAATTTGTCTTGTTCCATTTAATTAATTTATTTTCCTTTACTTATTTTTGGACCAATTGTATTTTAGTTCCATGTATACATTTTTTTTGTAAATGATATTCGAATCCCAAACTTCACTTTTGTTTTAGCATTTAATATCTTTGCATTATTTTCATTATTCCCAGAATAATACTAAAAAATGTACAACTGAGGTGTTACATTTTTAATCCTCTTCTTTATAGTAAAAGTCGTCTCTATTGTTTTGATTGCTTATATAAAAAAAGTCGTTTTTATAAACATACTACGTTGCTTCTAAAAAAGAAGTAACATCTTAACTACTACACCGAAGTAGTTATTAATTTTAATTTAAATATATTGAACGAGTAATAAAGAAGTTTTACATCTTAACTACTACACCGAATTTCGGGGTGTTACATAACAAGTCTACTTGTTAATTACTGTAATGAATCCAGATGATAATCAATCCTTCACTATTCATGATGGATATCTTGAAATACAAAAAAACAGTCTAAATAAGTAAATTTTTATCAGAAAAGATGTTTTTCTGTAAGCTAGGACATATTGTTTGAAGTTTGATAGTGCAATTGTTGGTTTTGCCAGCAAGGAAATTTAGAAGTTGGGATTATGATACAAAGATTCTTCATTTATTTATGATCTCTGTTTTCCCAAATTTTGCTCCCATTCAAATTCCCCTAGCTCTACTTTCCACCATATTCCCCCAGCATTTTATGGGTTCCAAACGGACCACAAGAGCTACAATTACTCAAAAAAAAACTAAAGGCCACAATGAATCGCAATCTAAGTAAAACTACTGAAACTTTCTTAATTATTTTACCATGGAAAACTTTGAGCAAATGATAAAGGACCAGTTTGTATTACAAGAAAAAATGAAGAGCATAGATTTGATGATGTGCTTTTGAGAAGTTGTTTAGCTAAAACTAAGTGCTCTTCACACGAGAAAAATAATATTTTGGGAATACTTTAACTTGCAGACCATTCTAAACTATTTGGATTACATTTATTTTGACATTACGTCATTACATTCATATACACCACACATGCATTGATGGATACCCATTACATATAAAAAAATTTGCATAAGAGTTGCGGACCATTTGAGCTTACCTGCAATGACTTCACCCTGCAATCAATGGCTTCAGTGTGTAATCTAAGTCGCTACCTGCAATGAACAACGTCTACTATCAGTCTATCACCGACATGAACTACACTTTCCTCCATCGCAAGGCTCCCTTTTGTCAATGTCTTTAAAACAACGGTAAATGTCGTTTTTTTAATGCAGGTTAACAAATTGGGTTCATTACAATTATGTTTATTTTGGTCAAATTTAAATTAATTTTAATTGGGGCATATTCGGAAGTCATAATCAATTGGACGTTTTTACATTTTGACCGCTCTAGCCGGTACCAAGTGATCAAGACCGGTTACAGAATATGGTACGTAAAGATGGGATTTTAATGGATTTTCGATAATACGGACCGTTAAATGAAGACCGGGTAAAGGTTGAATTATTATTTTCCATTTCCCCTAATATATAAGGCCCTATGAATCACACAACAAGTGATTATACCTTCCGATTGAATTGTTACATGGAATTAAATATTAATTGGATTATATAATATTTAATTCGTAATATTAAAAATGGATTAAATATTAATTAGATTAAACATATTTAATCCATAATGTTGAAGCAGAGTTCTATTTGATAGATTAAATTAAGTGAAATAAATTATATTTATTATACTTAATTAAGATGTATTTATAATTAAATAAAGGTAACATTTTTTTATGATTTATAAATAAAAAGAAAATGTGAACATAAGTAAGAATGAAAAGAGGAAGGATAGGCGTGAGCCATCCTCCCCTCTTATCATTGGTTTTATGTTATTATATTTATTTAATTAAATGAAAATACTTCATTAAAAAGAAGAAGAGTACAAATGCTAATGAACACGAGTACTAGTCCAAAATAGAACGAAACAACTAGCTTAATTAAAAGGAGAAAGCATATGATTTGAAACAATCAAGCACGATAAGCCTCCACCAAAGCATCACCTTTCATACGAAATGAGAATCCTGAAGAGAAGGTCTGCAACAAGATGTCCCTAAAGAATAAAGATCATGTTTTCCCAAAAAGAACCCCAATATGACCATATCTCATAACCGTTGAAGCAACAAGAAGCCCAACAAACATCAAAAAACAACCCTACTTCTTCTCAACCATCTTTTTTTCCTTGAGGCGAGTACTCCTTCTAGGAATCAATATAGAACTTGATGAACTCCACTTGGGATCCCTAATAGAGTAAGAGGGATCTGCCATACGGTCCAATAGTTCACGGTCTGTAAGAAGCATATGTACAGGCGTTGCTTCTAGTTCCTCTTCCAACACACCCGAGCCTGAAGGAAAGGATACCCGAAGAGGTGTTATTTTTTGAATATCCTCCATCTGACTATCTCTCTCCCTAGATACCATATTTGTAACACCGCCCCAACTATTTGAACTTTACCAAATTATGTATTGAACCCTGAGAAATGAATAAACGCATTTTACATGTAAATTTTTATCATTTCTTTTACGTGAATAGTAAAATTCACGTGGGGCCCACACCGGAGGTGGGGGCTGCCCGATATTATCGGGACCACATATTATATTCGTTTGGGTCTAGATAATATTTATATAACGACGGATATCCATGTTGGGCTATAGAAACCATATGAGTTGGCCTGTTGTGCATATAAGGCCCATTTATCGGTACCGCGCGTACTGACAGATAAAATCCATAATAAATTATGGAGACCGCTAAATTAAAAGTTTGGGGATATACATTTATTCTAATAGCCAATAATGGTTGGTGGAATGATAGATAATTCATTTGACCCGATAAAATGAGATATAGCTAAAACAGTCCGGAAAACACGACTTTCGGGACCGAGTGTACACTTGGGGACATAAAGGGATGACCTCCCACATAAGTGGGGGCCACCCCACGAATTTGGTGCTACAAATGTCTATGAGGTCCACACAAGAGCATGGAGAAACAAGGAGGAAGTGATTGGGAGACCAATCAATAGGAGGGTGGGACCTTTGCCATGATATTATGGTGAGAAATGCCAAAAAGGCATTCTCAATCACCCCAACTCATACAGCTCGGCCATACCACCTTCCAAGGGGAGAGAATCTCTGCAAAACTTCATTTTTATCACCCATACACGCAGCAAGAGCAAGGGAGGAAGAAGGAAGGGAAAAAGAGAAAAGAAAAGAGGAGTGTAGGTGGGAAAACTTGTGGTTAACAAGGTAATGACTTTATTAATCCCATTTCTTCTCTTTAATCATATTTCATACTCCTAGGATAGTTCTACACATGTAAAAGTGTAGAATGGGAGTTGGAAGGTAGGTTTATACCCAAAACGAACTTTGAGAGCAAAGTTGACGGGTTCGCCGGAAAATAACCTTTTAGATGTTATTTGTATTGATATGGGTTTTATGATGATAAAACCTTGTTATTAACTTGTATAAGGTATTTCAAGAACTTTCACGGAGTTGAGAGGGTCGCCGAAGTTGTCGTCGGAGTTCGTTGAAGTTCGCCGGAGTTTCACCGGGACTAAATCGGGAAGGCTAGAACTTCATAAGCTTCATTAAGGTGAGAAGACGGATTTATGCTTTATAACTTTTGCGTGAGGCATGCGATTACCTAAATTAATCAAGAATATGTTTTTTGTATTGATTAATGGTATTAAAGCATGTGTTATGTCATGTTAAGAACTATAACATAGTTGGAAAGCATGAAATGTAGGGTTGATTAGTGAAATGGTTATAAATTGATATGTATGATGTTCCAAGGATCAAAACAAGTATTTTTGGATCAATGACTTCGAGGAGTACATGCATGTAAAATTTCACGTTAATCGGACTTCGTGTGGGCGGTCAAACGGGCGTTGACTGCCAAGTCAACTGTTATACCCGACCGGGTATTGGCAAATACCCGACCGGGTATTTACTGAAATTAGCCCCAGGGGGCTACTGCCTCCTATACCCTACCGGGTATAGGTAGGTACTCGACTGAGTATTGGGTTTACACCCAACGGTCGGTTTTGAATGAGTATAACGTGGGGCGTTCGGGTGAGAACCGTCCTCGTTGATCATTGAGAATTATTATATGACTATAGGGCTAGGTATTGTCCATAGTAAAGGAATGAAAGGTTAGCCATATCCAGTTTAGGGTTTGGTAAGGATTAAGGTTGAGGTTGAGTATCCTCGGGACGGTACATGATCCCAAACACTCGGTTGAGGTTGAGTATCCTCGGGACGGTAAATGATCCCAAACACTCGGTTGAGGTTGAGTATCCTCGGGACGGTAAATGATCCTAAAACTCGGTTGAGGTTGAGTATCCTCGGGATGGTAAATGATCCTAAAACTTGGTTGAGGTTGAGTATCCTCGGGACGGTAAATGATCCTAAAACTCGGTAGGACCTCATGAATGTAGAACGTAGCTTGTGAGCTAGGCAATCGGGAATGGATGGGAAAGGTCGGGTAAGTACCTTATCTCTAAAAGACTCTTTAAATGAAAATGGCCCACGTGTCAAGTATTTTACAAGTATATACGGTATGTATCATTTTGTGGATGGGGTAACGATGGTTACACCTATACATATATGTATCACCCTATTTTTGGGTCTCGTGTCTGAAACATTGGTTATTCCTCATATAGCCTTCTTGTCACTAGTACTTTCTATGGAGTACTGACCCCTTCGGGGGCCTCACATTTTTCAGGTTAAGGCTAGAGTCCTACCACCTGCACCTTTGCCTAGGGTGGACCTCAAATAAGGAAGACTTGGTTCGTGCTTCCATTCTTATTTGACTTATGAAAATGCTCATGGATATTTAAACAATGTTTCTGTTAAACTATTAAAGGGCCTGCGTGCTCATGTTTGCCACGTGTGGCTAATTATCAAACATACTTTATTTACGCATTTGTTTGATTAATATATTGATGTTGGGGTTTACGAATCGGTTTAGCGATAGAATCTATCGGACGCCTTGTATGATTCAATAAGAATGAACTACGTTGTTCTTATTGGGTTGTACGGCGGTTGTCTACGTGGCACGGATGCGGTCCGGGGCATGACAATATTAGGCCCCCCTTCAGAAATCTTCTCTATGACTTCTTCGACACTATATTCTTTTTCCTCTATTTCCACCCAAGCTTTCTCCATATTCCCTTTTCCGTCTTGATTGTCTTCAAGTTAATCTCTCTCGTCATTACCTTCAATATCTCCTGTCATCGTGATAATACTCTCAGGCACCAAAAAAAATATTTATTTATTAAACATTAATAATTATTGGTCCTGATAGGACTAGAACTAATTAATGAGAAAGACTTTCTGTAACACCGCCCCCAAGTATTTGTACTTTATCAAATTATGTATTGAACCCGAGAAATGAATAAACGCATTTTACGTGATTGTGAATTTTTTATCATTTCTTCTACGTGAATAGTAAAATTCACGTGGGGCCCACACCGGAAGTGGGGGCCGCCGATATGTTCGGGACCACATATTATATTCATTTGGGTCAAGGTAACATGTGTATAATGGTGGACATCCTTGTTGGACCATATAAACTATGTGAGTAACCGTTTGGGCATATAAAGCCCATTTATCGGTACTGAAGGAATATCAGATAAAAGGGCCATAATAAATTATGGAGACCGCCAAATTAAAAGTTGGGGAATATACATTCATTCTTATAGCCAATAATAATTGGAAGAACGAGAGATATTTCATTTTACCCGATAAGACGAAATATAGTTCAAACAGTCCGGAAAATACAACTTTCGGGGCCGAATGTACACTCGGGAACACAAAGGGATGACCACCCATTAAAGTGGGGGCCACCCCACGACTTTGTCTTTCAAATATCAAGGTGAGCTGCACCATTGGACTGCTGTGAAGTGTTGAGGGGACTTGGAGACAAAGGGTGAAAGCTAAGGGGACCCTCACCCATATTATTGGTGAATAAGCCAAATTGAGTATCTCCCTCAATCCCCTAACCCATATGCTCGACCTACCTAACATACAAGAGTAGGAAGCTCTGCAAAAGACTCCATTTTATCACCCATACACGCACCAAGCTAAGGGAGAAGAAGGAGGAGAAAAGAGAAGAGAAAAGAGGAGCTTCGGGTGGGAAAACTTGTGGTTAACGAGGTAATGACTTCATTAATCCCATTCCTTCTCCATAATCACGTTTCATACTCCTGGGATAGTTCTACACATGTAAAAGTGTAGAATGGGAGTTGGAGAGTTGGTCTAAACCCAAAACGAACTTTGAGAGCAAAGTTGACGGGTTTGCCGGAAAATAACCTTTTAGAGGTTATTTGTATTGATATGGGTTTTATGATGATAAAACCTTGTTAATAACTTGTATAAGGTGTTTCAAGAACTTTCAAGGAGTTGAAGGGGTCGCCGGAGTTGTCGCCGGAGTTCATTGAAGTTCACCGGAGTTTCACCGGAGCTCAATCGGGAAGGGCTAGAACTCCATAAGCTTCATTAAGGTGAGAAGACGGCTATATGCTTTATAACTTTTGATTGAGGCATGAGATTACCTAAAGTAATCAAGGATATGTTTTACGGAATGATTAAAGTTAATCAAGTATGGGCTTATGCCATGAATATATATAAAACAAAGTTGAAAGGCATGTTTGTATGTTTGGTGATTAAAAATGTGATAACTTATTATGTACAATGATCCAGGGGTCAAAAATAGTATTTTTGGATCAAGGACTTCAAGTAGAATGTGCATATAAAATTTCACGTTAATCGGACTTCGTTTGGGCGGTCAAACGGGCGTTGACCGCCGAGACAAGGGTGATACCCGACCGGGTAAGATGGATACCCGACCGGGTATTGATTAAATTCGGCTCCAGAAGCCACTGTCACACTAGACCCGACCGGGTAAGGTCAGGGACCCGACCGGGTCTCAAGTAAAGTCAGTTCCAGGGGCTTCTGCCCGGCCCTACCCGACCGGGTAAGGTGGATACCCGACCGGGTATTGGTTTATACTCAAAACGGGTAGCTTTTGAGTAGGATAACGTGGACCGATCAGGTGGGACCCGTCCACATTGGTTACTAAGGATTATTATATGACTATAGGACTAGGTATTGTCCATAGTTAAGTGAATGCAAGGTTAGCCATATCCAGGTTAGGGTTTGGTTAGAAATACGGCTGAGGTTGAGCATCCTCGGGACGGTAAACAATCCCAGAAACTCGGTGAGGTTGAGTATCCTCGGGACGGTAAACAATCCCAGAAACTCGGTGAGGTTGAGCATCCTCAAGACGGTAAACAATCCCAGAAACTCGGTGAGGTTGAGTATCCTCGGGACAGTAAACAATCCCAGAAACTCGGTGAGGTTGAGTATCCTCGGGACGGTAAACAATCCCAGAAACTCGGTGAGGTTGAGTATCCTCGGGACGGTAAACAATCCCAGAAACTCGGTGAGGTTGAGTATCCTCGGGACGGTAAACAATCCCAGAAACTCGGTGGGGTTGAGCATCCCCGGGAGGGTAAACACTCCTGAAACTCGGTAGGATATTATGAAGGTAGAATGTAGCCCGTGAGCTAGGCATTCAGGAATGATTGGGAAAGGTTGGGTAATCGCCATACCTCTAAAAGACTCTTTGTGATAAAACGACCTACGGGTCAAGTATTTTACAAGTATATACAGTATGTATTATCTTGGGAATGGGGTAACAATGGTTACACCTATAAGCATATGTATCACCCTATTTTTGGGTCTCGTGTCTGAAACATTAGTTATTCCTCATATAGCCTGCTTGTCACTAGTACTTCTATGGAGTACTGACCCCTTCGGGGGCCCTCACATTTTTCAGGTTGAGGCTAGAGTCCTACTACCTGCACCTTTGCCTAGGGTGATTGATCAAGGAGGAAGACGTGGTTCGTGCTTCCATTCTCATTTGAAATAATGCAACTGCTCATGGATATTTTTAACAATGTTTTCTATTAAAACATTTGGGGGCCTGCGTGCCCGTATTTGCCACGTGTGGCTAAGTATCAAACATATCTTATTTTCCGCATTTGTTTGACTAATATATATTGATGTTGATTGTATGGGTTTACTAATCGGCTTGGCAATAGAACTTAACGGACGCCTTGTATGATTTGATAAGGATGAACTATGTTGTTCTTATTGGGTTGTACGGCGGTTGTCTACGTGGCACGGACGCGGTCCGGGGCGTGACAATTAAATGGTATCAGAGCCATCGATTTCTAAACTATATAATTAACCTCTCAATATAGTATCATCAAAAAGTTTTGAACAAAACCATGAGCAAAAGTTTTTGTACTTAAGGAACCGTTGGAAACCAAGTTATTGACCTCTTATTGTTAAGACGGTACCCTTAACAGTTTGTTGGCCATAATGTTGGACCAAGTGGTGTCTTTCGTACTATTCCGTCAATTGACATTGAAACGAGTCTAACGGCTCATTCCAAATTTCTTTCAGAAATGGAGGGTAGACGCAGGACTACGAGGAACAACCCGAGAGGGCAAACTCCGGTGACGTCCGAAGGGGCTAGCCGGGTTGCATCTCGGGGCGCGAGAGGCGGTAGGAGAGGCCGTGGAGGCCGGGGAGGTCGTCGGGCTCAAACTGTGAGCGATGGCCATGTTAGCTCGGTGCATGGAACTCACACCGAGGATTACGACTCTACATATGTTCCCGAGACGGAACATGAGGAGACCCCATATGATGGGGGTGATACGTATACTGATGATGACAACGATGAGAGTGATGCCAAATTCGCCCAGATGGGCGAATTATTTGAATGGTATCAAAAGGAGAAGCTAAGAAGAGATCTTAGGCGCCAAGCTAGGCGTGCTTCTCAGGGAGGTTCGGGTCAGGGAAGCCGGGGAGCTTCAGTGGCCATTCCTGTGGCGACACAGGGGGTACAGGGCGGAGGGTTCTGTGTAAGAATCTCCAAATACCTCAAGGAGGCGAGGGCCTTGGGGTGTAAGTCATTCGATGGCAAGGGTGATATATCGGTGGCTGCCGACTGGATCAAGAAATTGAATGAGGCTGCAAGGGATATGCAGATCGGGCTTGACATAAAGCTGACGGTTGCTACCAGGCTACTGGAGGGAGTGGCTGCTGTATGGTGGGAAGGCGTGGAAGGGAAGTTCCACGGTGAGACCACCTGGGAGAAATTCGAAGTAGAATTTTATAACCAGTACTATTCAGAGTTTGAGAAGAACCAGAAGAGGAAGGAGTACATGACCTTGACACAGGAGGATGGGTGCTCGGTAAGGCAATTGGAACAGAGGTTCCGGGACTTGGCACGATACATACCTGAGTACGCCATAGATGAGAATCGCATGGTGACGTGCACCCTTCGGGTAAGTATTAGACCGATCCGCCAGTTGAATCACTACACCAGTTTGATGTAGTGGGCCGAGTTGTAAGGATTTATACAAGGAATAAGGAATGACATTTATTGATGCTCCTAAATCCAACAAGGCTTTAGAAAAATTGGTGTCCCCTATTTTGCAAGGAATGGTGAACATGCCCGGGTCGCTACATTTTTTGGGAAGTTTCTTTTGAAAAATGGCCGAGACACGTTCACTAACCTCAACTTTTTGTTTCCCTTCCAGTTTATTTTTCTTTTTCATTGTGCATAGTTCCTTTAAGAACTTTGCATAACGGGGAACACTTTTGATTAGTTTAAAGAGTGGGATATTTACCTCACAATTCGCGAAGGTCTCATAGATGTCCCGATCACTCTCTAGTTTCCTTGTGTCTTTCAATGCCTCAGGGAATGGAGGGATTGGTTCATATGATGACAGCGGAGGAAATTTTGTCTTCGTTGGCTCCTCCTCCTTGTGGTCAACCTCCTCTTTTTCACTTTCCTTTGCTTGTGATTCCGGGCTACTCCTTAGCATGATGGCATTGACTTGTTGCCTTGGGTTCTGCTCAGTTTGGGAGGGAAGCCTACCTGAATCTCTTGCTTCAAGTCGATTTACAGCATTCGAAATTTGGCTAACTTGAGTTTCCAAATTTTGAATGCTTGACTTTGTTTCTTGTTGAAATTGCACCATGTTTTGTTGTAAGGTGCCCATGGTAGTAGCAAGAGTTCGAATCATGTCTTCCGTAGACATACTCGATTGAGAAGGTGGGTTGGCTTGTTGAGGGTTTCCATACCTCAGGTTTGGATGATCCCTCAATCCGGGATTGTAAGAATTTGAGAACGGGTCGTACCTTCTTTGTTGGTGGCCTTGGAAACCCAAGGCGTTAACTTGCTCTGTGGTGTCTTCTTGAAGAGTTGGGCATGAGTCTGTGGGATGCCCTTGTTGTGTACAGATACCGCAGACCTTGACTTCTTGGGTCTTGGATTTTAAAAGGAAATCCTTAACCAAAGAAGTCAAGCCGGTCACTTGACTTGTCAAGCCGTTCACTTGACTTTCCAACGCGTTGTTGGATTCTGCTGCCATAACCCTCCGAGTTGAGGACCGCCCGTTATAGTGTCTGGAGTTCTCGGCCAACTCCGAGATGAGATCTCTCGCTTGTGAAGGGGTTTTGTTGACAATGCCCCCTCCACACGCCGCATTCACCATGCGACGATCTTGATCCACAAGACCATCATAGAAGTAGAGGATGAGGTCTTGTTCGGTGTATCCGTGATAGGGGCAACTTGCACATAGCTTCTTGAATCTCTCCCAATATTCATATAGGGATTCATCATCTTTTTGTTCGATGTTGCTTATTTGCTTCTTGAATGATGATGAAATAGAAGCGGTGTAGTACCTGTCAAGAAAGGCCTTCTTCATTTGTGGCCATGTAGTGATACTTCCCGAAGGAAGATAGAAAAGCCAATCCTTCGCGGTGTCCTTCAGAGAGAATGGGAAGGCCCTCAGTTTGATTTGCTCCTCGGATACACCATTGGGGCACATGCTTGTGCACACAATATGGAATTCCGACAAGTGTTTGTTCGGATCCTCCCCTCGTAAACCATGGAATGATGGAAGGAGATGAATGAGCCCAGATTTTAGCTCAAATGTGACCCCCGTATCAAGAGTTGGAAAAGTGATACATAGGGGTTGTTGATTAAGATTCGGAGCTGTGAGCTCCCTCAATGTTCTCGTCTCAAGAGCCATAGTGATTGGCTCTTCGGTCTCGCTAGATTGAGAACTAGCACTTGATGATTTCCCCGAGGAAGTATTCAGAAATAAATTCCTAAACCTTTCGAAGGCTTGTTCCGTTTGGGGGTTTATTTGGTAGATGATTTCGTTTATAGATCGGGTTCTTACCATATACTCAAACAAAGCTCAGAAGAAATGGAAATCTTTATATTTCAACTATTTTTTTTCTTTTTCTTTAAAATAAAAAGAAAAATTAATTGCCCTTCCCCGGCAACGGCGCCAAATTTGACGTGCACTTTGTCGTGAGTGCACTCAAAATAAATTCAATACTAACACTTATACGTAGTATAGGTGAAGTAGAGTTCGTATCCACAGGGAAAGGAATAATTTATCTTTTTAACGAAAGGAGTAAATAAAGGGGGGTTTTGGGTTGAATGATTTAATTAAATTAAACACGAAGATGAACGAGTTATATGTGATTTAATTCAAAGATAAAAAGGACTTGGCATTGCTACTTTCCACTTGTTGATATATTTCAGTCGATCATTGTGATATCTATAACTTATTTCCTCTCGAATACTCAATCGAGGAGTATATCCAATTCATCGAGGAAAGTTATTGACAACGACCGTTCATTAATAACCCTTACTATTAGTCAAGTATAGAACAACGCCATATACCTACTTGATAGTAGCATTTAATCTCTTAACTCCTTGATGAAATCAATTGAGATTGATAACCTCAACACAACGGTTTCGGTTTAACCAACAAAATTAATCCCTCTTAAGTTTACTAACCACGACCGTGCATTAATAAACCGAAGTTACTTACTTGTGAAACCATCAACGATTAATCATCGGTTCGTTGATCGTTTCTAGTAATAATTAATATTTGAAACAAAACTAGTTGATCCTTTAAGTAATGTTCAAAAATATTAATATGAAATATGAATAGGAATTAATTAATACTCAAGGAAGAATATTAAGGAAAATGAATCCTACTATAGTTAATATCAAGATGTTAACTAATTGTCATCTTAGTAACACTCCCCAATATTAACATAGAGGAAGGAATAGCTATTACTAAGACCAATGTCAAGATGTTAACTAATTGTCATCTTAGCAACACTCCCCAACATTGATATAGAAATAGTATTTAAGAGAAGCATTAATATTCAAGGAAAGAAGTTAAGAAAATAACTCACAACTTTAATAATCAACAAGCTTCAAGAGCAACACCAAGAAATGGAAGTTTAGCTCCTCATTTGGAGACTAAACATGCTATAAAAATATAAAAGAAATACTATTCTAAACTGAGCTTAAGAGTATGGAAGAAGGAGTGATTATTTGTGAAGGAGAATGGGGCTATTTATAGGTGTTTTTCAACACCTTTGGTCGGGTACCCGACCGGGTAAGGTGCCCACCCGACCGGGTGCATGTCAAAATCAAATATCCTACACGTTCTGGCGATCTTCGGCACGTTCTGGTGTTCCGGGTCAAGTCGGACCCGACCGGGTGAAATACCTCACCCGACCGGGTGATGTAATTTCCTGAGTACCTGCATCTGTTAAATCAGACCCGACCGGGTGAAGTGTCTGACCCGGCCGGGTCTGTGCACCTGGATATTTTTCTTCTTCTTTTCACTTCTTTTCCTTGCCAATAACTCTACTACTACTTTACAACTTACTAAAAATGATTAAAATCAATTACAAACAAATGAAGATGATTGCTTAAAAACTAACTAAAAACGGTAAACAATCCACACAAAATAAATATAAAAACATACATTTATGCACTACAAACTAGTGCATATCACACGGCTAATCACTTCTGGGATACCCTACAGTTGGATATCCGTGATAGGGCCACCTACAATCATCACATGACCTTCAGTGAGATTGTGGATCAGGGGCTACTTGGGGAAGCCAAGTGGAACGAAAGGAAGAAGAGAGACGCCGAAGAGGCGAAGAAGAGAAGATGGGGAAATTCTGGACCCCAAGACCATTCTCGGAAACATCACGCCGGGAATGGAAGTTCATTTAGGGCGCCGGAACCACCGGCAAAGAAGAACAAGGGTCCAGGAGGGCAAGGGCACAACTCAGGGAGCGTGAGGCCACAGAGGTGTCCAAACTGTAACAAGAATCATGCCGGGAGGTGCAATGCACCGCCCCGGTGCTACAAGTGCGGTAGCACGAGCCACCTCAAGCTCTCGTGCCCAATGCTTAACGGAGAAGGACCCCCAGGGACCTTTGGAGGACCTACATCTAGTAGGGGACGTGCGGGACCATCTCAGGCCAGCACGGGAAGGGGTGGACCTACGGCAAGCAATGCCGCGTCCGTTAACCAAGGTAGGACCCAGGCACGAGTCTATGCAATGACCGAAGCGGATGCGCGAGCAAACCCGGACTCCGTTGCAGGTAATATACTAAAACTTTATATGTTTCTAGGCTTATGCTAAAGTTATAAGTCCTAGGGGTCATTTGCAAACTGACTTAGGGTCGAATCGAGGGAAATCCAACGGAACCAGGCTGATACCCGACCGGGTAAGGCGGGTCACCCGACCGGGTATACTGAGATTTTGGCCTGGTAAACCCACTGGAACGGATACCCGACCGGGTACGGTTGGTTACCCGACCGGGTATGATGAAAATTTATACCCGCGGGCTTCTGGAATGGATACCCGACCGGGTGCAACGGGTTACCCGACCGGGTATGCCAAATTTCCATACCCGCTGGTGATACCAGACCGGGTATAACAAGAGGGATGCTTCTGGATTGGATACCCGACCGGGTACAAAGGTGTACCCGACCGGGTATTGCTATATATTTTAAGGAACGAACTTTTTCGAGACCTACAGTTCAATTTTGGGTAGGGAAAGTACCTTACATAACTCATAAATGTAGGGACGCTAAAGATTAACGGAAAGGAGGCGAGGATCCTCATCGATACGGGAGCACAACGTTCATTCGTTAGTGAGGCGTTTGCCGTGGGATTAGGCACACCTTTAATACCAATGACGCAAACCCTTTTGGTATCTACGCCTCTAGGGGATGACGTTGAACGAAATGACTACTATCCTTCATGTGATGTGAAGATAGGGGAGCACTGTCTAAAAGGTGACTTCGTACCGTTAGCCATGCTTGAGTTTGATGCCATACTTGGCATGGACTGGCTTGAAAGGCACCATGCAAAGGTTGATTGCTACACCAAAGTGTTAGAACTTAAGGATGATGAAGGAAATATTGTATGTTTCGAGGGAGATAGAGGAAGATTCAATCCTTGCATCATATCGGCCATAAGAGCAAGGCGTATGATGAGGAAGGGATGTGAAGCTTACTTAGCCTATGTCATAGGCAAGGAAGGCAAGGGGAAGAGTCTCACAGAAGTGAGGGTGGTGAGCGAGTATCCGGAGGTGTTCCCTGAAGAACTACCGGGACTACCACCCGATCGGGAGATCGAGTTCGAGATCGAGGTTGAACCAGGCACCAAACCCATCTCAATTCCTCCGTATCGAATGGCGCCGGCTGAACTTCAAGAGTTGAAAGTTCAATTGGAAGAATTACTAGATAACGGGTTCATTAGACCGAGTCATTCACCATGGGGAGCACCCGTACTCTTTGTAAAGAAGAAGGATGGTACAATGAGAATGTGTATCGACTACCGTCAATTGAACAAGGTCACGGTAAAGAACAAATACCCTTTGCCAAGGATTGACGACTTGTTTGACCAATTACGGGGGGCAACCGTATTCTCCAAGATCGACTTGAGGTCGGGCTACCATCAACTGAAGATCAAGGAAAGTGACATACCCAAGAGTGCATTCCGTACAAGGTATGGTCACTATGAGTTCCTAGTGATGTCGTTCGGGCTTACAAATGCCCCCGCGGCGTTCATGGACCTCATGAACCGAGTATTTCATCAATACTTGGACCAATTCGTCATAGTGTTCATTGATGACATTTTGATATACTCCAAGAACGAAGAAGAGCACGAGAAACATCTGAGGCTCGTACTTGGAACACTGCGGGAGAAGCAACTCTTTGCCAAATTCTCTAAGTGTGAATTTTGGCTTGAGGAGATCGGTTTTCTCGGGCACGTGGTATCAGGTTCGGGCATTTCAGTTGATAACTCGAAGATTGAAGCAGTCACCAATTGGGAGAGGCCCAAGAATGTGAAGGAAATAAGGAGTTTCCTTGGTTTAGCGGGGTATTACCGCAAATTCGTGGGGAAGTTCTCCGTAATAGCATCTCCACTCACGAAGCTCACCAAAAAGGGAGCTAAGTTTGTGTGGGATGACAAGTGTGAGAAGGGGTTCCTTGAGCTAAAGAAACGATTGACTGAGGCACCAGTACTTGCTCTACCCGTGCAAGGGTTGGGGTATGACATCTATAGCGATGCTAGCATCCAGGGGCTTGGGTGCGTACTGATGCAATCGGGGAAGGTAATTGCTTATGCTTCTCGGCAACTGAGGAAGCATGAAGTGAATTACCCCACACATGACCTTGAGCTAGGAGCTGTGGTGTTTGCCTTGAAGATTTGGAGGCATTACCTCTACGGTGAGGTGTGTCACATTTATACTGATCACAAAAGTTTGAAGTACGTGTTCACTCAGAAAGAGTTGAACATGAGGCAGAGAAGATGGATGGAACTGATCAAGGATTACAACTTGATTATAGATTATCATCCAGGGAAGGCTAACGTGGTAGCCGATGCTCTTAGCAGGAAGAGTTCATCGGGGGTGTTACTCTCATGCTTGCGAGCGTTGAGGGCACGCGTGGAGATATCCACGAATGGGGTTCTATTGGCCAGATTTGAGGTGAGGCCCACCTTATTAGATGAAATCAGGACGCGTCAAGGCAATGACGAGGAAATTCAGAAAATCCGGGAACGGATGCTGGTGGGACCTGTCGAGGGTTTCCGTGAGAGAGAAGATGGACTCCTACTATTCAAGGAGCGAGTGTGTGTGCCGTCAGATGAGGAGCTCCGGAAATCTATTCTTGAGGAGGCCCACTCATCTGCGTATGCCATGCACCCAGGTGGAACAAAGATGTACCGGGACTTGAAAGAAAGTTACTGGTGGTCGGGGATGAAGAGAGAAATTGCAGAATATGTGAGCCGTTGCCTTACCTGTCAGCAGGTTAAGGCAGAGCACCAGCACCCGGCAGGATTATTACAGCCACTTACCATCCCAGAATGGAAGTGGGAGCACGTTACTATGGACTTCGTGGTAGGTTTGCCACGGACGGTTAGGAACTTTGATGCGGTATGGGTGGTGGTTGATAGGTTGACCAAGAGTGCCCATTTTCTACCTATCAACACTACTTATACGCTTGAGCGACTGGCCAAGTTGTATACAGATGAGATCGTGAGACTACATGGGGTTCCGGTCACTATAGTGTCGGATAGAGACCCACGGTTCACGTCACGGTTTTGGCCTAAGTTCCAGGAATCCATGGGGACGAAGTTGAGATTTAGCACAGCATTCCATCCTCAAACGGATGGGCAATCTGAACGGGTGATTCAGATTTTGGAGGACATGTTGAGGGCATGTGCCCTAGAGTTCCAAGGGAGTTGGGACAACCAGTTGGCTTTAGTAGAATTCGCCTATAACAACAGTTATCAGGCAAGTATAGGCATGCCTCCATACGAGGCATTGTATGGGAGGAAATGTCGGACACCTTTATGTTGGGATGAGGTTGGCGAGGCCAAGCTCGAGGGTACTGAGCTAGTTGAGATCACTAAGGAGAAGGTGAAAGTTATCCGGGATAGACTAAAGGCTGCCCAAGATCGGCAGAAGAGCTATGCAGATAAACGACGAAGGACATTGGAGTTCGAGGTCGGCGATGAGGTATTTCTGAGGGTGTCGCCTTGGAAAGGGATCATCAGGTTCCTTAGTCGGGGTAAGCTTAACCCACGCTACATAGGCCCATTCAAAATCATCGAAAGAATTGGGGTTGTAGCGTACCGACTTCAGTTAACTCCAGAATTAGAAAAGATTCATAACGTATTTCATGTTTCCATGCTCAAGAAGTATGTACGGGACCCGTCACATATTCTTGAGAAACCACCGGTAGAAATCCGGGAAGACCTTCACTATGCGGTGCAGCCGGTAAAGATCATGGACCGGCAAGTAAAGAAGCTAAGGAGTAAAGAGGTACCGATGGTGAAGGTGCTTTGGAAGAGTGATCGTGTCGAGGAGCAAACTTGGGAAGTGGAGACCCTGATGAGGGAACAGTATCCATTTCTATTCGACTAGACACGTGGATTTCGGGGACGAAATCCCAAATAAGGGGGGGTAGAACTTGTAACACCGCCCCCAAGTATTTGTACTTTATCAAATTATGTATTGAACCCGAGAAATGAATAAACGCATTTTACGTGATTGTGAATTTTTTATCATTTCTTCTACGTGAATAGTAAAATTCACGTGGGGCCCACACCGGAAGTGGGGGCCGCCGATATGTTCGGGACCACATATTATATTCATTTGGGTCAAGGTAACATGTGTATAATGGTGGACATCCTTGTTGGACCATATAAATTATGTGAGTAACCGTTTGGGCATATAAAGCCCATTTATCGGTACTGAAGGAATATCAGATAAAAGGGCCATAATAAATTATGGAGACCGCCAAATTAAAAGTTGGGGAATATACATTCATTCTTATAGCCAATAATAATTGGAAGAACGAGAGATATTTCATTTTACCCGATAAGACGAAATATAGTTCAAACAGTCCGGAAAATACAACTTTCGGGGCCGAATGTACACTCGGGAACACAAAGGGATGACCACCCATTAAAGTGGGGGCCACCCCACGACTTTGTCTTTCAAATATCAAGGTGAGCTGCACCATTGGACTGCTGTGAAGTGTTGAGGGGACTTGGAGACAAAGGGTGAAAGCTAAGGGGACCCTCACCCATATTATTGGTGAATAAGCCAAATTGAGTATCTCCCTCAATCCCCTAACCCATATGCTCGACCTACCTAACATACAAGAGTAGGAAGCTCTGCAAAAGACTCCATTTTATCACCCATACACGCACCAAGCTAAGGGAGAAGAAGGAGGAGAAAAGAGAAGAGAAAAGAGGAGCTTCGGGTGGGAAAACTTGTGGTTAACGAGGTAATGACTTCATTAATCCCATTCCTTCTCCATAATCACGTTTCATACTCCTGGGATAGTTCTACACATGTAAAAGTGTAGAATGGGAGTTGGAGAGTTGGTCTAAACCCAAAACGAACTTTGAGAGCAAAGTTGACGGGTTTGCCGGAAAATAACCTTTTAGAGGTTATTTGTATTGATATGGGTTTTATGATGATAAAACCTTGTTAATAACTTGTATAAGGTGTTTCAAGAACTTTCAAGGAGTTGAAGGGGTCGCCGGAGTTGTCGCCGGAGTTCATTGAAGTTCACCGGAGTTTCACCGGAGCTCAATCGGGAAGGGCTAGAACTCCATAAGCTTCATTAAGGTGAGAAGACGGCTATATGCTTTATAACTTTTGATTGAGGCATGAGATTACCTAAAGTAATCAAGGATATGTTTTACGGAATGATTAAAGTTAATCAAGTATGGGCTTATGCCATGAATATATATAAAACAAAGTTGAAAGGCATGTTTGTATGTTTGGTGATTAAAAATGTGATAACTTATTATGTACAATGATCCAGGGGTCAAAAATGGTATTTTTGGATCAAGGACTTCAAGTAGAATGTGCATATAAAATTTCACGTTAATCGGACTTCGTTTGGGCGGTCAAACGGGCGTTGACCGCCGAGACAAGGGTGATACCCGACCGGGTAAGATGGATACCCGACCGGGTATTGATTAAATTCGGCTCCAGAAGCTACTGTCACACTAGACCCGACCGGGTAAGGTCAGGGACCCGACCGGGTCTCAAGTAAAGTCAGTTCCAGGGGCTTCTGCCCGGCCCTACCCGACCGGGTAAGGTGGATACCCGACCGGGTATTGGTTTATACTCAAAACGGGTAGCTTTTGAGTAGGATAACGTGGACCGATCAGGTGGGACCCGTCCACATTGGTTACTAAGGATTATTATATGACTATAGGACTAGGTATTGTCCATAGTTAAGTGAATGCAAGGTTAGCCATATCCAGGTTAGGGTTTGGTTAGAAATACGGCTGAGGTTGAGCATCCTCGGGACGGTAAACAATCCCAGAAACTCGGTGAGGTTGAGTATCCTCGGGACGGTAAACAATCCCAGAAACTCGGTGAGGTTGAGCATCCTCGGGACGGTAAACAATCCCAGAAACTCGGTGAGGTTGAGTATCCTCGGGACGGTAAACAATCCCAGAAACTCGGTGAGGTTGAGTATCCTCGGGACGGTAAACAATCCCAGAAACTCGGTGAGGTTGAGTATCCTCGGGACGGTAAACAATCCCAGAAACTCGGTGAGGTTGAGTATCCTCGGGACGGTAAACAATCCCAGAAACTCGGTGGGGTTGAGCATCCCCGGGAGGGTAAACACTCCTGAAACTCGGTAGGATATTATGAAGGTAGAATGTAGCCCGTGAGCATTCAGGAATGAATGGGAAAGGTTGGGTAATCGCCATACCTCTAAAAGACTCTTTGTGATAAAACGACCTACGGGTCAAGTATTTTACAAGTATATACAGTATGTATTATCTTGGGAATGGGGTAACAATGGTTACACCTATAAGCATATGTATCACCCTATTTTTGGGTCTCGTGTCTGAAACATTAGTTATTCCTCATATAGCCTGCTTGTCACTAGTACTTCTATGGAGTACTGACCCCTTCAGGGGCCCTCACATTTTTCAGGTTGAGGCTAGAGTCCTACTACCTGCACCTTTGCCTAGGGTGATTGATCAAGGAGGAAGACGTGGTTCGTGCTTCCATTCTCATTTGAAATAATGCAACTGCTCATGGATATTTTTAACAATGTTTTCTATTAAAACATTTGGGGGCCTGCGTGCCCGTATTTGCCACGTGTGGCTAAGTATCAAACATATCTTATTTTCCGCATTTGTTTGACTAATATATATTGATGTTGATTGTATGGGTTTACTAATCGGCTTGGCAATAGAACTTAACGGACGCCTTGTATGATTTGATAAGGATGAACTATGTTGTTCTTATTGGGTTGTACGGCGGTTGTCTACGTGGCACGGACGCGGTCCGGGGCGTGACACTTTCACTGTGATTGGGAAACTAGTTTAGAACTAGTATAAATACAATGTTTCCAAGAAGCGCCTCGTTTAACGTCGCGGCACGACGCCATCATTATGTTCAATCGTTCAAGCTTGGATGGTGATAATTCATCTTCTTCACATTTTCACTCCTAGGACTTACATAGGAATGCTCAATTTTCCGACTCTTCACTTTGAAAATCTTTCCAGGATCAAATATCCAGATTTTCATTGATTCATGTGGAAGGGAGGGGAAGAAACTATCGTTTAGCATGGTCAATGAAAAGTTTTTCGACCCCTCAATTTTGAAGAAGATTTCGGAAATGTCATTGTCCTTTTCAAGTTTATGAGTTTCTCTTAAAGCTTCCAGAAATGATGGAGATACCTCAAAGGATGACAATGACAAAAATTTGAATTTGAAGCTCGGCTTATCCTCTTCTTTGACCAGTTGGAGCTCCGTATCTTTTACTTCTTCTACTTCTTCTGGATTCTGGATCTCCTTTTGCATTTCCTTTTCATTTGTCAATGTGATTGCAAAAGTTTGCTGTTTAGGATCACATTCTATTTGAGAAGGAAGTTTTTCCGAATCCCTTGCTTCAAGCCTACTCACGGCTCCGGCTATTTGACTCATTTGAGTTTCCAAGTTTAAAATGCTAGACTTGGTCTCATTTTGGAATTGCACCATGTTGTTTTGCATGGTGGTCATGTTGGTAGCAATAGCCCGGACCATATCCTCCGTAGACATGTTAGAGTTGGAGAACGGATCATACCTCATTTGAGGTACATCCCTTTCGTAACCAACCTCATCAATTTATTCAAGGTATTCATCTTGGAGCTTTGGGCAGAAATCCGTTAGATGCCTGTGAGACATGCAAATGTTGCATGTCTTGGCATCTTGAGCTTTTGAGCTTAAGATAAATTCATTTATTAGAGAGGTCAAGAAGGAAATTTGACTCTCTAAGGATGAAATGTTGGTATCCATACACTCATAACTCATGTAAGCTCAGAAAATAGAAGAGTAAGTTTTTTTTTATGTTTTTTTTATTATTTTTTTTTGTTTTTGATTTTTATGAGATAAAATAAAAAGAAAAATAATTGCCTTTCCCCGGCAACGGCGCCAAATTTGATATTAAATTTCTCCTGGGCAGTCAAATTTCTTGTTTTATTCTCTTCAAAGTCCTCTTTTCCAACACCATAAATCCTAAATCTATTTTACAACTTATAAATGAAGATTAAAATACAATTACAACTAAAATAAAACAAATGTTTACAAACTAAATAAAACGATAAATAATACACACAAATCAAACATAAAAACATACGCTTATGCACTACTAATTAGTGCATATCATAAGCTTTGAGAACATCAAAATGACCAAACTCCTCAACAAAAATAGATCCACAATTCACAATTCTCTTACTATGTAATCTCTTTCCCCCAAGTACATTGCAATTTTAGTTGGGCTAATCACCACATAAAAGAGACAAGTACAACTAGATGAAACCCTTATAAATAACCCATAAGCCCGCTCCACAATTTCTACCAGCATATTCTTCGGCTTTGGGTGGAAGAATATTAGCAAGCAAAAAGAGGGGAACGCGAAGAAACTGGCGTTGTAAAAATTATTCAGAGTTAGGGTTTTCTATCTAAGTTAGGTGCTCCTACAATTTCAGTTAAATTCCTGTATCCTATCTTACTTTCTCAAAACCAAAGGTGTTGATAGCTCGAAGCGATCTCGCTTTCCGGAGATTGTGTTTGGGTTGAGCTTAAATTGGGAAAGATCGGGTTTTGTGATTGGGAAATCCAGGACAATTGAGTTCTTGAAGATGCTATCAAATTCTGCATAGGAAAGTGCCTGATCGCCTAATAATTGGCGAGCTGTTTCGATGTTTTAAGGCGTTTTATAATTTGTATGGAAACTCGTAGCCGGAAGCGGGCGGAGGCGAACTCTTCAGCGCCCTCTTCTTCTTCTGGCCCCACCACCCGCGCAGCCAAGCGAGCCCGTCTCTCCCTCGCCTCTCCGGCTACATCAAATACAGCTACCACCGCTGCCTTCAATTTAGCGTCGATCTCTTCTCGTACCCGCATAGCTACTCGTTCTCAAGACTCGTTAGCATCTCCTGCACAGATGGACTCCACCAATGAATCTTCTGGTTCCGCTTCTCGCAGCCGCCGTTCGAAGAACCCTAGTCATGCACCAGATAAGGATAATTCTGATAAAGGGAAGGAGAAAGAACATGAAGTTAGAGTAAGGGATAGAGACAGGGACTCCGAGAGAGGCATCAGGTTGAACATTGATTCCGGTGCGGGTGAAGAGGACGACAATGACAGCGAAGGTGGTGCTGGAATGTTGCATCCAACTTTCACATCGGCTAGTAGTGCTCTTCAGGGGTTGCTAAGGAAACTGGGAGCTGGATTGGATGACCTCATTCCAAGCTCAGCAATGGGATCAGCGTCATCATCACATCAAAACAGTCGAT
This sequence comes from Cuscuta epithymum, assembly GCA_945859915.1. Classification (NCBI taxonomy): domain Eukaryota; kingdom Viridiplantae; phylum Streptophyta; class Magnoliopsida; order Solanales; family Convolvulaceae; genus Cuscuta; species Cuscuta epithymum. The sequence continues at coordinate 5,608,050 of CAMAPF010000938.1, forward strand.
TAAAGAAGATTTTGGCAGGACTGAGAGCAGAAGGTGAGGAAGGGAAGCAAGTTGAGGCTTTGACACAGCTTTGCGATATGCTTTCTATAGGAACTGAGGATTCACTCAGCACTTTTTCTGTGGATTCTTTTGTTCCTGTGCTGGTTGGATTGCTTAATCATGAGAGCAATCCAGATATCATGCTACTAGCAGCCCGTGCATTGACCCATCTTGTTGATGTTCTGCCCTCCTCTTGTGCTGCCGTTGTGCATTATGGTGCAGTTTCATACTTCGTTGCTCGCCTGCTCACTATTGAATACATGGACTTGGCAGAACAGGTTAGATTGCCATATAAGTTTGTTACGAAGGCATTTTGTTAATGCAATCATTGTAACTCACAATTGCGGTTTCAGTTTTCCATAGCAGTAGGCTACTCCAGATAATGTTATGTGTCAATGTTTTATCAAGTGGATTATTAAATCATTTAACACTTGTCCTTTTGCTTCTTAAATGTAAAATGCCAGTCTTTACAAGCTCTAAAGAAGATATCTCAGGAGCACCCCACTGCTTGCCTGAGGGCTGGTGCACTTATGGCTGTGCTTTCCTACCTTGACTTCTTTTCCACGGGAGTTCAGGTAGCAATTACCTGAAAGTAGTTCATATATAATGACTCTTTTAATTGGAACTGTTTCAACTATAATCTTTTCTCTTTTATGCAAATTTATCGTTTGACTTTTTGTCCTCTGCCAGCGAGTTGCCTTGTTTACGGCTGCAAATATGTGTAAGAAACTCCCATCTGATGCGTCTGACTTTGTAATGGAAGCTGTGCCGTTATTGACAAACCTCCTTCAGTATCACGATGCAAAGGTGATGTATTTTATCTGTTGTTTCCTTCCTGGAGTTATTATTATCTGCAGTGATGATGTAACGTAAATGGTGCTTCCTTCCCTGGTATTAATTCTTCAGTCTGTTTCTTCTTTCCTGGATTTTAAATATAATATACTTCTTTTCTTGTATATAGGTTCTAGAACATGCTTGCATCTGCTTGACTCGGATTGCGGAGGCATTTGCATCATCCCCGGAGAAGTTGGATGAACTATGTAATCATGGACTAGTTAGGGAAGCAGCTTCCCTGGTTTCCTCTAGCAGTTCTAGTGCTGGTCAGACATCAGTCAGCACCTCTACATATACAGTAAGTATACCCTCTTGGCTTAAGTAACTAGACTTTTTTGTGTGCTACATGTTGACATGATATGTTTTACAGGGCTTGGTTCGACTTCTCTCAACATGTGCTAGTGGTTCTGTCATAGGGACAAAAACTTTGCTGCACCTTGGTATCAGTGGTATTCTTAAAGAAATTCTTTCAGGATCTGGCAACAGCACACTTTCAGTTTCACCTGCCTTGAGTAGACCACCTGAGCAGGTATGCAATGCTCTGATATACACATTTCAGCACAACATTTTGAACTTAGCGTGGGACATAATATGAATCGGCTTCCGATACAAGAATTGTGCCTAATTGAAATTGATCTAAAATTTAGGAAGATGCATGGAATTTTGAATAACCAGTAACCAAAAAAGCATATTGTTAAAAAGTACTCTGTACTTGATCTCTCTGCTTCTGCACTGACCAATTAAACGTGTTTCCTTCCCTTCTTTACAGGTTTTTGAGATTGTAAACCTGGCTAATGAGCTACTTCCCCCATTACCTCAAGGAACAATATCTCTTCCTGTTAGCGCTAATTTGTTAATAAAAGGTTCTTTAACAAAGAAGTTATCTGTTGGTGGTTCTAGCAAGCAGGAGGATGTTAAAGAGAGTACTCTGGAGGTCTCACATGAGATATCAGCCCGTGAAAAATTTCTAAATGAGCAGCCTGAATTTTTGTGTCAATTTGGAATGGATCTTCTTCCAGTTTTAATTCAGGCAAGTGTTATAGAGAACCACTGCCACTAACTATAGAGAACTACTCAGCTTAACATTCATATTTGTTGTTTTGTTAGTCTTGTATGCAGTGGTTGAAAATGGAAAGCATGTTTTATTAATAGTATTTACTTGAATATGTGATTTGAATATGTGATTCTGTGTTCTTTGCCAATCAGATATATGGATCCAGTGTCAATGGTCCTGTACGCCACAAGTGTCTCTCTGTCATCGGGAAACTCATGTACTTCAGCACTGCAGATATGATCCAGTCCTTAAATAGTGGCACTAACATATCAAGGTATGAGTTTCCATTACCTTGATAATTTGTATAAAGACCCTTTGCAGCATTTGTTCCGGTATGCTCTTTGAAATTGCTATTGACAGCAAGTTTGAATTGTTTTTTATAAGATTAGATTTATTGAAATCCAATCATTAAAGCCCAAGTGCTCAGGCCTGATGCAAGCGTTCAATTTTTGGAAATATTTAAACCCTATAGTTCTAATTTTATTTCATGCAGTTTCTTGGCCGGAGTGTTAGCTTGGAAAGATCCTCAGGTACTGGTGCCTGCCCTTCAAATTGCAGAAATATTGATGGAAAAGCTCCCAGGTTTATTTTCCAAGATATTTGTGAGAGAGGGGGTTATTCATGCGGTAAATGCACTTATAATAGATGAGGCTCATGTTGCGCTTCCTTCACAACCACCTTCCTGTGAGAAGGATAATGATTGTATAACAGGATCATCGCGTTCCAGGCGTTACCGACGTCGGGGTGGTAATTCAAATACTGATATGTGCTCTGCTGAAGGAAAAAGTTATGCTTCAAACCTCATCTCGTCTCCCAATTCAGTCGAAGTCCCTAATGCCAATTTCACTCTTCGCACAACAGTTAGTGGTTGTGCACAACATTTCAAAGAGAAGTATTTCTCTTCTGATCCTGAGTCGACTGAAGCTGGTGCAACAGACGATCTTCTGCGGTTGAAGAATCTTTGCAATAAGTTGAATGTTAGTGTTGAAAGACAGATGTCTAAATCAAAAGGAAAATCCAAAGCTTCTGCTCCTCGACTTAATGATATTTCTCCCAGCAAAGAGGATAACCTTGCCAGCCTTATTGCTGAGATGCTGGGGGAGCTCAGCAAAGGAGATGGTGTTTCAACTTTTGAGTTTATCGGTAGTGGTGTTGTGACTTCATTGCTGAACTACTTCACTTGTGGGTACTTTTCTAAGGAAAGAATTTCAAATGCTAATTTGTCTAGGCTTCGGCAACAAGCAATCAGAAGGTACAGATCTTTCATAGATGTTGCCCTTCCTCCTGGCGTTGAAGGAAATTCTGTTCCCATGGCAGTTTTGGTTCAAAAGCTTCAAAGTGCTCTTTCTTCCCTGGAGCGCTTTCCTGTTGTGTTGAGCCATACATCTAATAGAACATTGAGTGGGAGTGCACGGCTATCTTCTGGCTTGGGGGCTTTAGCCCAACCATTCAAGTTGCGCCTCTGTAGGGCGCATGGTGACAAGACTCTTCGTGATTATTCTTCAAATATAGTTTTAATTGATCCGCTAGCAAGTTTAGCAGCTGTTGAAGACTTCCTCTGGCCTCGTATACAGCGACTAGAGTCCGGGAGTCAGAAGGCATCTCTATCATCCATAAATTCCGAGGTATGTTCCATACCTGCGGTTGGCCTGATATCATCATCTTCTACTACTCCTGCTGCTCCTCGCCATTCTACCAGATCGCGATCTGTTGCTAATGTGAATGATGCCCTTAAAGACTCATTGCAAGAGAAAAACACAAGTTCATCAAAAGGAAAGGGTAAAGCGGTTCTTAAGTCTGCTCAAGAAGAGGCAAGAGGTCCGCAAACAAGAAATGCTGCTCGTAGAAGGGCTGCACTGGATAAGGAAGCACCGGCCCAACCTGCCATTGGGGATTCCAATTCTGAGGTCTGTCTGACTGCTTAATCTCATAAGTTATTCTTCTGATGTAGTTGAGTGTTCTAGTTTAGTGAGTTATGGTTATGCTTTTTGTTACCCCCTTCATTTTTCAAGTGTCATTTTAGGTTTTTGCACACATAGTAAAACCCCAACAACAACAACAACAAAAATCAAGGCTTAGCCCCAAAATATTTTGGGGCCAACTAACATGAATCGATACATGATAATGATAATAGAACCAAAAGGAAAACAAAGATAAGAAGGAAAAAAGATAAGGCATGATATAAAGGAAAGATAAGATAAAGATAAATACCCCCTTTGTCCCAATTTATTGGCAAAGTCATCATTTTTTGGTCAACCAATTTAAAGTTAAATCCCCCATATTGATAATTAATTCAATTTTTAGTAATTAAAATTTACATATTTAGAAACTACATTAAAATCTCTTCGAAGTTGCAAACTCCAAATTAAAAATTGACATCTTAATTAAGTGATTAAAATGAAACTGTTTGACCAAGAAAAGTCAATTTTGCAAATCAATTTGGGACGGAGGTAGTATAAGATAAAAGGATAAAAAAGATGATAAAGGATCAATCCGCCACACAAAGAAGCATATCGGACCTGACTTCTCTAATCTAGGATCTTCCTCTCCCTCTCCTTCCCGCCTTTTCTCCACACCTCTCAACTCATCTAATAGGTGTGTGAGTAAGTCACTCGGCCTTCTATGTGCATGTCCAAACCACTGCAATCAAGACTCTCACATCTTATTTTCTAGTATGTCCACACATCCAACGCTACATGTGCATCTCAATTACACTCGTCTTTCTAATGTGACATTGTTTCACCACCCAACGCTCTACGTCATATAGTAATGTGAGCCTAATTGCTACCCGATCAAATTTACCCTTCAGTCTAGCCGTCATCCACCCCATTTTATACTATGAGATACATCTCCATCTAGTTCACCGTCCTTCTGAATTATGGAGCCCAAGTAACAAAACATTTCTCTAATTGATATCTCTATACCATCTAGGGTAATCCCCTTCTACCTCCACCGAACTTGCACTCCATATACTCTGTCTTGCTTTGATTCAGTTTGACCCCTGTGTCCTTCAATGTTTGTCACCATACTTCCGAGTTCCGACTTTACTTTAACACCGATTGTATCTCATCAATCAATACAATATTGTCGTCAAACATCATGCACCACTATATATCGTCTTGAATTGAATTTATAAGTTCATCCATGACTATAGCCAATCCTTGGTGCACTCCGATAGTAATACCCCCAACAATTTTAACTAAAATCATCATAATAGTAGTCTAATGTGAGTAGGATACCATTCTTAATCTCTTATCATCTTACAAATATATCAGTTTTGGTTGGAGAAGGGTAATGGTGGAAATTGACCAATTAATGTGCTCTTGGAATTCTAAACTGAGGGTTAGAGACCAATTACTTGCTTTGTTCTCAACTAAACATTAGATTTTTCCCAACTTTGATCATTATTATTTTTTTACTAAAATGCAATATCAATGTAATGGTTTCTTATGGGAGAGTTTGACTTTGCACACCATGTTTCGGGTGATATGGACTTCACACCCTCATTTTCGAAATCATTAATGTGTGCACCCCATTAGCCCAAAATTTTTGAAGAGATGGGGTGCAAAGTCAAATGATTTTATAGTGAAGTGGGGTGCATACATTAATGATTTTAAAATAGGGTACAAAATCAAATATCACCCAAAAAATGGGGTGCAGGCTTGTGGAGAAAGAAGTTTTTTGTGTTCATACTTTGGCATTACGAAATAGATGCCGATTATAAATCTCTGGATGTTTGTCCATTTCTTTGTAATAGCTTTGATTGGATTTCTATTTAAAAATTTCTATGTAGCTTTGCCTATTGTACATATATTTTCCCTTGGTGCATGCTTAATGTGTGTTTTTTCACATTGGGCATCTAGGAAGATGAGCTGGTTTCTCCTGTTGACATTATTGATGATTTGGTTATTGAAGAAGATGATATGTCTGAGGAAGACGAAGACGATGATCATGACGATGTACATTTTTTGTCCTCTTCATTTCTGAAGTTCCATTACATTCTTGGGGAATGCTGATGCTGCATACATAGTATTTGAAAAACAAACATATTTTTTAGGACTTTTCTACTATGGAGCACAGCCCTAGAGTCGGGTTTTTGTTCCAGGATAGTGAGAAGTAACAGTGCAACACTGAAAATGATTTTGTAGAGTTTGGTACTTTTTTTTAATGTACCACACCTCTTTCTATGAACAGAGTACAACATGGTTCTATATGATACCCTAGACTCCCATTTTTAATATAGCTAAGAATTGGATAATGCAAGTTATGGATAGACTGTTTTGTACCACCTTAATCATCTATGACCTTGAAATATGTTCATTTTGATGAAAACTTGGAATTGCTCCATTTACCATCTGAGTAAAAGATATTGGGCCATGTCATATAACAGAGTACGGGAATTGAAGAAAAATTTATAATGTACGGTCTCGTCATATGTGATAATTGTCTATTCATAAATGCTTATGTTGTGTCTTCAAACTGAAACTACAAACAACCATATGAAACCATGGCTAGGACTAGTGGTAACTGCAAACTTTCAAAGAGACTAGTGGTATTTTTAAACTTTCATAGGGATTTGAAAATGACCGCCCTAATTAAAAGAAATGAAAAACACTGAGGATACACTAGTGGTATTCTTCATTGTATGTGAGGCGATTGTTTTCTTGGGGACTTCTACAAAAGTTGCTTTTATGTTTTTTTTTTTTTCAAATAAGCTTTAGTGATGCTTAGTGCTGATTATTATGTTAAACCTTTCAGGTTCTTAGGGATAATAGGGTTCCTGTTTGCACACCTGATAAAGTGCATGATGTTAAACTAGGGGAATCTTCAGAAGAGAGTCCGGCTGTTCACACACCAAGTGATAACAAGGCAAATGCTGCCAGTGGTTCTGGCAGCAGAGACTCTATTCGGAGGTCTCATTCTGTTGAGAACAAGGGTGGTGTGGGTTCTTTTAGCTCAAGAGGTGCAATGTCATTTGCTGCTGCTGCAATGGCAGGCCTTGGGTCCAGTACTGGTAGAGCTGTCGGGGGAAGGGACTGTCAAGGACGCTCTTTAGTAACTTCTAATGATCCTGGAAAACTTATATTTTCTGTCGGTGGGAAACAATTAAACCGCCACTTGACAATCTACCAAGCAATTCAAAGACAGCTTGTCTTGGATGAGGAGGAGGATGAAAGATACGGTGGCAATGATTTTGTACCAAGTGACGGAAGCAGGCTCTGGTCTGATATATATACTATCACATACCAAAGAATGGATAGCCAAGCCGAGAGAAGTACAAATGGTGCCGGGACTTCAACTTCCTCTAAGTCTAGAAAAGCCAGTTCACAAGCAGGTGATGTTTCCTCTCTCCAAGTGTCACTATTAGATAGTATTTTGCAGGGAGAGCTACCTTGTGATCTAGAAAGAGGAAACCCTACGTACAATATTTTAGCACTGCTACGTGTTGTCGAGAGTTTGAATCAGCTTGCACCACGGTTACATGTACAGTCAATGATTGACGATTTCTCTGAAGGAAAAATATCAAGTCTAGATGAACCCAGTGCCAACGTCGTCAGAATCTCTCCAGAGGAATTTGTCAATAGTAAGCTCACCCCAAAATTGGCTCGACAGATTCAGGATGCACTTGCACTCTGCAGTGGCTCTCTTCCATCGTGGTGTTACCAGCTGACCAAGGCTTGTCCATTTCTGTTTCCCTTTGACACTCGGCGCCAGTACTTCTATTCAACTGCCTTTGGCTTGTCTCGTGCACTGTATCGGCTTCAGCAACAAGGTGCTGATGGCTTAACGAATGAAAGAGATATAAGGTTTGGAAGATTACAGCGTCAGAAAGTCCGTGTGTCCAGAAACCGAATACTGGATTCTGCTGCCAAAGTAATGGACATGTACTCTAGCCAAAAAGCTGTTCTTGAAGTTGAGTATTTTGGTGAAGTTGGCACTGGACTGGGCCCTACCCTGGAGTTTTACACACTTTTAAGTCACGATCTACAGAAAGCAGGACTAGGGATGTGGAGGACAAATCTATTGCCCCATAAAGATGGAGTTGAGAGAAAAAATGGTGATTCTTCAGCAGGCAGTGAACAAGTCCTAGCACCACTTGGGTTATTCCCACGCCCTTGGCCACCAAGTGCTGAAACTTCTGAAGGCCAGCCATTTTTTAAGGTGATTGAGTATTTTCGGCTTCTAGGTCGTGTGATGGCTAAAGCTCTTCAGGATGGAAGGCTTTTGGACCTTCCTTTATCAACTGCGTTCTACAAGCTCATGCTTGGCCAAGTAAGCAGCTTCCATCCCCCCCCAGTTCACTTACTATGTATACTCACAGCATGTTTGCATGATCAATTACAACTGTACTTGCTTTAATGTTGCCATATCTTACTGCAGAAGCTTGATCTGTATGATATTCAGTCTTTCGATGCTGAGCTTGGAAAGTCATTGCAAGAGTTGCAAGCTCTTGTTATTCGCAAACAATATCTGGAATCAATGGGGAATGATTTTCAAGGAAAAATTACTGATTTATGTTTTCATGGGACCCCTATTGAAGATCTTTGCTTAGATTTCACTGTTCCTGGCCATCCAGAATATGTTCTGAAGTCTGGAGATGAGACAGTATGCTGTTTTGCATGAATACTTTTCTATAATTTTATTGTTTTTCCCTTGTTAGTTGTTGCATCATGTCTGCAGATGTGATTTTTCAAACTTACATTGCAGGTTGACCTAGGCAATCTGGAGGAGTACGTTTCTCTGGTGGTTGATGCTACAATAAACACTGGAATCATGCGGCAAATCGAAGCTTTTAGATCTGGTTTCAATCAGGTTTGTGGTGGTATTTTCCATCTGTAATATATTTACAATACAAACACGTATATATGCACATATAAATATACATACATGCATATGTATATATAGGGTGTGTCTGTTTCTGGTGAGAACGGTTCTTTCTCTGCCAATGACGCACTGTTAGTTCATAATGGGGCACTTCTATTTTCAAATACTGTAATTTTGGGGTAGCATAAAATGTGCAGTTCAATTTATCTATGAAATTGACACCATATTTTAATCATTTTTTGCATTGTTGGATTTCTAGAGCTCTAATAGAAGTAATGTTTTGCTTGTGGCTGTGGGATAGTGTAGTTGTTTTGTTGTTTTTTTTGTCTTTCTAGAGCTCTAAGCCCTTTAACCCAATGCACCACATCCATTCTTATTTATCTTTTAAAACGTCATTCTCAATCAAACCTATGTGTGTAAATTAGCTGAACTGAGCTTTAAATATAATGACTTTCCTGTTTGGAGAATATAGCATTACTTCATATGGGGCTTTTGCAGCCTAGTATTTTTCCGTAGTTATATTGATATTCGAGAGATAATTTGATCATTTCTTCTGTCTCAAATAATTATGAACTTTTAAGTTGAATGATGATTGGTTTAGATCGTGGTGCTATTTACACTGTTTCGTGCTTTCTGGGATTATTTTTAGATATCGCCCTTGTTTCTTTATCTGGTGCATGCCAGTATTGTGGGCTTCAAATTGATAATTTATTTTTCTTGCTTGTTCTTGATGACCAGGTTTTTGAAATTTCAACCCTACAAATATTTTCTCCAACTGAGTTGGACTATTTGCTTTGTGGACGTAGAGAGTTGTGGGAGGTAAGTAATAAATCTATTAAACAATTACTTGTACTTTCTTTTGAATGTCTTATGCCTACAAAGTTACTTGTATAAATGCAGGCTGACACTTTGGTGGATCACATCAAGTTTGATCATGGTTACAATGCCAGGAGTCCTGCAATCATAAATGTATGTATGTGTGTGTGTTTCACACATGTATGTATAATGGCTTTATTTTATGGCCATTTACTATTTTTTGCCTTTATTAATTAATTTTTTTTTTTTTGTGCAGTTGCTAGAGATCATGGGAGACTTCACTCCTGAACAACAAAGATCCTTTCTACAATTTGTTACTGGTGCTCCTCGGCTTCCTTCCGGAGGTCTGGCTGTGCTGAATCCTAAGTTGACAATCGTGAGGAAGGTACATACCTACCATTTTCTGAGAGCTGTTTTTTTTTGTTTGGCATTCTACCAACTTCTTGTGTGTGTTTGAAACAGCACTCATCGTCTGGTAATGCAACACTCAACAGTAATGGGGCGCCCGAATCGGCAGACGATGACCTTCCAAGTGTTATGACTTGTGCTAATTACTTGAAACTTCCTTCATACTCAACCAAGGTAAATTAGTTAGTTGTCATAATGACCTTCAGTGCAATGTGTCCTGAAATTGCCTGCCGACTTGGCATATCTAGTATTTTGGGCTAGCTTTGCCATCTTTCTCTGTTTTAACGTTTCTTGTAGTCTAATTAAATAAATAAATAATTGACCAGGAAATCATGTACAAGAAACTACTGTATGCCATCAATGAGGGTCAAGGATCCTTTGATCTGTCATAAAGGGCTGGGACTGGTCTAGATCTAGTCAATATTCGAAACAACTGAGCCTAGTGCATTTACTGCTCAATAAATGTTGGTATATTTCCTTATTTTGTTACTTGTTATTTAATTCACTTTCAATCACTAATGTTTATTTCATTTTATAATGCCAAAATTCCAGTGGCGGAGCAGAGAAGCTTGGAGGGTAGATATGTTTTGTGGCTAGAGAGGTGCTTTTGGTGTAGCAAGGGCTTTGTACATATGTAGAATGACATTATTTATAATATTTTGAGATAGTAGAAGAATTAGATGTATGAAGATGAAAATGTCATTTTATTTTTGCTTTTGCTCTTTTCATTTGCGGGCAAATAAAGGAAATGCTGGTCAAAGTTGCGTTTATTGCGTGAACTGTTGATAATAGATAATGCTTGAATTAGTTTGCGTGAGAAGTAACAACTGCTATCGAAAAGAAGTATGTTAAGATAATTTTAGCACTCATCCGATCAAGTATGTTTCAATGCTCCTGGGGTTGGACCCGGGTCGTTCCTGGTTCTGGGCTGAGACCGCCCAGCCCTTGAAAATATTTGATGAAGTAGTCATGGACCTGGTTCGGGCCGCCCGGCCCGGGACTGGCCCGGCCCGCTACTGTGCGGAACCGGAACCGGCCCGGTTCTCGGGTCCGGGTCGGGCCTAGGCCCGGTGGGGGGCGGGTCCGGGCTCGAGCCTTGTATTTGGCGAACCAGCCGGGTCGGGCCGAATTGATTTTTTTTTTTTCATTTTTTTCATTTTTTGGGGTTACCCGGGTTGGGCTTGATGGTTAGGAGGGGTTTGGGGGGGGGGGGGGGGGGGAGGGGTTAGGAAAGCAAAAAAAAAATATGACCAAACCGGAGGCCCGGACCCGGATCGGACCCGGTGGGCGGTGGCTACCCGGGCTGGTCCCGGGCCTTCCTTCCCAAAAAAATAGCCCGGCCGGGCCCGGAACCGGCCCGGACTGGGTCCATGACTATGATGAAGCCTGGGCCTGAATTGTTATATTCCGAGTCTCGGCCAATTCCAGGTACCCGGGCGATCTAGTGCCTGTTTTGGACTATTGACCGGGTCCCCCTTATGCTCCTATTCGTTCTGTGTATGTCATACGTAGTGTGTAATTTGCATACTATGCGTAGTCACACTAGACTTTTAGTGTGTAATTTGCATACTATGCGTAGTCACACTAGACTTTTCCGTCCTGTATGTTATGTTTGATATAGATTTATTATTGTTATTAGATTTTAATATGGTGTTGAGGTTTATTCCTTCAACCCTCAGGCCCAACACGTAAGCCCGAAGATTTCGAGTGGAGAGTGTATGAATATGTGAATATCTAGCCCAACAACTATCAGATGGCTCAGGAAGCAGAGGATATAGTAAGCAATGTAAATAGGTATTATTAACTCCGTAATAACTCCCCTAAGTACAATCTACTTACTCAAAAGGCACGTCGGCCGTTCGTCTCGCTAGGCAGTAATCTCAGCTGCGAGCAAGAGAATTAAGCTAGAATGCTAAGAATAGTAAGTTGTCAACCCTTTACAATGAAATAAATGCTTCTATTTATACCCACCAATGGGCAGGTGGCTATACTGACGTGACAGCCTGTGGACCGCTGGTGCCCCAACCACCAAATCTTCAGCATTAAATGCACTTCCTGCCAGAATCTAGGTTTCCTGCCTAATCAGTGGGGACGTTCGTCCGCCCGGGAAGTGAGTTGGATCGCCCCAAGTGACCCTCAAGAAATACCGGCTGTTCGTCCCCTGGCCTTGATGGATACTCACCATGTGGCCTGGGTTTCCTCCGATGGCTATAGGCTTGCTCTAGAGACGTACGTCGTCATCCCTGGTGGCCCGTGGTCCTGTACCTTGTCCATGCATAGACGTTCGTCGAGATGAGCCGTTGGACCTGAACCCCCAACCCCAGACGTTCTTCCCTCCTCAAGGAGCATGGGCCTGCGGGCTAGCCTTGTGTTCTAACTGGACGTGCGTCTGGTAAGAAGGGGTTAATGGGCCTGACCTCGGCTTGGGCCCTTAACCCAACATATGGTTTTAACTTTTAATCCATGCAAATATAACACCCTTTATTTTAAGTACATGTAAAATAATTTATTTGTTTGCCATCCTATAATTTGCGCTATTTTATTTTTATTCCACCTTTACTTACGGAACTACTCACAAGAAACAAATTGTCAATTTCATAAATCTACTTGAAAATTTCAATTTAACGTTTATAAGTTTTTAGGCAAATTCGAGAGTTAAAACAATACAAGACTAAGTATTTGCATTTGAAAATGTGTATTAAAATCATTCTAAAACAGTAGAATTAAATACTTTCTAAAAAACATGACAAAGAATTAGAGGAAATTAATTGATCGGAATTGTTTCATTGTCAAACAAATGTTGTTATCATTAGTGATAGATTAAAAAAGAAATTTAACACAGATTTGGGGATGAAAAATAGAAGAATAATTTTGCAAGGATTTAAAATGAAAAGTACTAAATTTGTAAGGATTAAAAACATATTTAAACCTTGTTATTATTTAGGGAGAATTACTACTACCAATATTTATATCATAATGTAATCTTGCATTTTCAAAAATCAATTAGTTACCCCTTCAATTTTGATTATTCTCACTGTTTGTCCTCATGTTATATACTAGTACATGATTAAGTTTCATATCTCTCAAATTCAACGAGAAATTGTTTACAATATCCAATTTTAAAAGCAATAATCACTTCAATAATGACTGATTGAATATTGTGTTATAATAGTTCTAGGTACTACTTAATCATTAATAAAGTCTTATTTGTTATTCATTTGGTTCAATTAGTATTGATGACGTAATTCTGTAGATTGAAAAGAAAAAATATTGAGAAACCGATATAGTTCATATTCGCGACTAATTAACATAAAACATATATTTTGATAAACCTTCAATAGTGTCAAAACAGGTTTTGAAGAGTGCAAGGTTGATTTGGTGATTTTAACTAAACATCAAGATAGTGCATACTAGTATACTACCTCTGTTTTTTGATAGGCATGTCATTGTTGAATAGTAGAGATGACAATGTGACAGGTGAGAGATAGTTATGAACACAATTCGATCCGTCCATTACTACTAACAAATAACGAGTATATATAGTTGTGGATATTCATTACTTAAATGTGTTTATTTTTAGAGTATTCAATGTTTTAAAGAGAGTAAAATGACATCATTCAAGTGCTAATGGATGTGAGGCGTCACGTAAAAACTTCGTGTACAAAGGAATAAAGAACATCTGAATTAATTTAGACTTTTAAAATATTTGAATTGAAAATATTAATTAAACAAAAGAAAATATGATAATAGGCAAATGCGACTCTTAAGATTTATTATCTGACCCAACTAGGTGAATCACTAAAGGAGATCCTTTATTTCATATATATATATATATATATATATATATATATATATATATATATATATATATATATATATATATATATATATATATATATATATATATTAATGAGGGAATTCGTTCACATACACACACAATGAAAATGACAAAAATCTCATTTTAAGGTGTGAGATCAGCCAAATGATATGATGACATAAAACCAAAATAATAAATAAAGCAGGTAACAGGCGGATATATGTATAATAAAATCTTAATTATTTATTACTTGCAGAGCCCGTTTGGTAACACTGAAATTGGCTGAATTAGCTGATTTTGCTGAAATTTATGAGTAAAATAAATAAAAAATTGTATGAAAAATAGTTAAATGGTCATTTGCATTAACTTCAGCCAATACAGCCAGAAAAGTAACTTCAACCTTACTTTTGTTATTATTGCACAACTCAGCGCGCGAAATCAAAAGTTACATTTTTGAAGAAAAAATAGCTGATAAGTCTGATAAATCTGATAAGCCGAAGTACATGGGCACTAAACAGGTTCACAAAAATAAATGATTATTCCCTATTCATTACTTTACGGGAAATTTATGTATATAAGACCAAATGATATAAAATTTCCAAAATTAAGACTACTACATGGCATATAAGATAAAAGTGGAACTACTTTGACTATTATACCCTCAATCACAAATGAGACAACACGCAACTTGAAGTCTTGAACAATTTTAAAACCCCACCCGCTATGCACAGTAAAATTTGGCAAAGAGCTGAGGAAGCCGTTGGGCTCAATGGAAACATCGCCGACTGAAAACATTCTTCAGCCTCGAAATCGCAACCTAAAAGGACGCGACAAATCAATTTGACTGCGAAGAAAACTAACGAACAAACGGCAAAGAGAAAGACAAAATTGGAGTAGAAGAAAGTTGAAAATAGGAAGAAGCCTAGCAAAGACAATACCAGAGACCGAATTGATCGATTTCCAGAAATAGGAAAAGAAAGAATTAATGAACGAAAAGTGTCAATATCTGAGAAATATTATATCTAAGTCAGTCATTAATTATAACACGAGTCACTAAATAGACAATATGGAGATACTAAATATTTAGAAAAATAGTTGACATTTGGAAATTAAATGTAAACAACAACAAATACAAAATAACATATGTAAAGATCAATAAATTCAATGACAGTAAAATTATTGATAACAACCTCTATGAATGAATTCTTCTTTGAACCTTGTCCATTAAATATTCATGACAAAAAAATACATGTGGGAATAAACACTTGTGAAGTATAAAGCTTCATACAAAACAGAAAATGTAAAATCCGAAACATCTACGTTAAGATTTAGAAACTGATATAGGGTTCCAATAAAATTTCTTGTTGTAATCAGACTGGTCACCTTTCTTGCACCGACCGAGAAAAACGCCAATAAGATGAAAATTGACCAGTTGAGGATCTGCTCTTCATTTTGAGTCTACTAGGTGGGCGTGTCAAAGCAGATTGATGGTTTTTATACAATTGATCTGAGATGGAATGTCCAATCTAATTGAGAATCAATAGCGTGCATCTCTTCACTATGTGTCATAACTCACACATGAGTGAAATAATTGTTAAATTTAGTTATAGCATGGTAAGTCTCGATGGTGACCGACCGCTGCAATCCCATGTAACCATATCACGACAGTCCTAGACGTTGACCCACAGTTCCAATGCCATAAACATACTTTATCTTTGAGATGAACAACAATACTTAGTTTTTAGATATTTAGCCCAACACCTCAAACTTAAACAGAGTAGGAGGCTTAATCAAACACATACAACACACACAAGATCAAAACATTACAAGTACAAAGTGAATGTAGAGTATGAAAACAATAGAAGAAGAAATGTCATTTGGAACATACACTTCTCTATATGCATTTGTATATCCGTGTTTGATGATATCAGCAACTCCATCTATTGTGTCTTGATGATTGGAGACCTTGTTTGACATTAAGAGAGCATAACAACCAAAATCAAACTTGCAAAATAATATACATTACATAGGCATTAAGTAGCCAATAAGTTCCGATTAATAGCATCATAGCAGAACAGGTAACACAAACCAATATATATGCAATTAACTATTTTCAATGATGAAATTAAATCAAGAGGTCTTCGAGAAACTCCGATTCGGAATGAGGCGGCACACATGGTCACGACATCTTATTATATAAGTCATGATGCCGATGAAGTATTCCGATTCCGTGGTCGGGTTGGCACTACACTAGAGGTATAAGGCAAAGGGTTTGAAAGCTCTTGAAACCAGAGGGATGAGTGAGCCATTAGATCCCAGCCGCAGAGTCACCGCCGAGAGACGCCGATATCAATGCTAAAACCGGAATGCGACGAGACGGGAGAGATAGAGGAGTTTGGGAAGTTATTTTTTATTTTTTAATCTGGAATATCAAAGTGAGGGTAATAAAGGAAAACAAAAATAAAGTTTCCTAAAATAGAGCTAATTAAATCCCACACATGGAAAAAACATTACTCAATCCTATTTTTGTAAAGTTCCTTTGATTTGATCTTATTCGGAGCAATTTTCTCTTACTCATTATATTACCCGTTCAATACGGGATTTCCCATTTTGATCAGTGAGGTGTGGTGCGGGTGTTAATCAGTAGGCCATAATTGCCTTCTCTATCGATCAGTTTATATTAATAACATACTATATATAGCTTATAATATTTCTAAAAAGATATAAATGTACTTGTAGTATTTTATTAAACAAGTTCACGGGTTAGATACTACGGAGTACATAACTCACAAGTTTTTAATTACTCGCTGTTGAGGATCGATTCGGTCACCAAATTCCGGCTCAGGCATTCCGGTCGTCAAATTTTCGGTTGTCTCTTGTGCACACCTAAAATAAGGAGTCGTTATACCGTGGGAGCAACCCACGGTGAGCATGGTGCTCCCAAAGGCAAAATTCGCGTGTTACTGTTCACGCGCGCGTGAACAGTAACTTATTTTTTTGTTCTTTCTCTTGTCCCAGTAGGAGCGTGATGTAACTCGTGTGTAAAGAGATGTAACTCACGTTATTGATCAATGTAACTCAAGTCCATTCGAAATGTAACTTGTCAAATACATAATATTAAAAATAAAATATTGATTTCAATGTAAACAATAAAAAAAATCTAATTGCACAATTGTTTTACATAAATAGTGTATATGTTTTATTTTTTAATGTCAAGGTCATTGAAAATTATTTTTAAAAAATCCTTTTTTTCTTCATTAGGAGGGCAGCAGGAGTTTATTTTCAAATGTAATTCGCGTTATTGATATGTAACTCGCATTATTGTAAAATGTAAATCCAGTGTTTTTTAATGTAACTCATGCGCGGGAATATGTAAGTTGTTTTACTCTCTCAACTTCAACTTGTTATACCACTTCAAATATAGTTTTTATAAAACGATGTAAACAACCTTAATTTGGAATGTAACTTTTATCTCATTGGAATGTAAATGGGCCTTTACACACATGTAACTCCCGGACAAAGATATACGTAGATAGCATTCATAGAGTGTATAGCTACACCATCCTCGCAATCTTGTTTGCAGGTGAATGGAGAGCATGCCTAGACGCAAAGTTAGATCCTCGTCACCTGCCCAATAACTTCAGGACTGTGTGGTGATTTCTGGCGGCGATATTGAAGGTTTTCAATCCTCCTCCATCGTTCAATCGGCGGTTAGAAAACCAATAAAAGCTTCTCCATCAGATATTGTGCTCAACCTCCCCCACATCATCTCTCAGATCAGTATTTACTGGGAATATAGCCTTCACACCGGAGGACGCCATTGATGACCAACCCTGCCTTTGGATCCGTCGACATCTGCCTTTGAATCTTTGATGGAAGCTCAGCAGCGAGTACGGTGCGCTGCATTGACTCGCCGATCTGGCTTTGAAGCCGTCGCTGCAGGTGAAAAAATAGGCTGAAATTGAAATAGGAACGATGCTTTGCCGTCTTTTTTAATTGTGAAACGTCACCGTTTCGGGATCGGAGCACCGTGAGAACGGTGGGCCGATCCCACGGTATAATCTGCGTGTGTCAGTTCCTATACCGTGGGATCATCCCACGGTGAGCACCATGCTCCCACTCCCAAAACGACGTAGTTTTACTACAATTTTTTTTTTAAAAAATCGCATGAATAGTACTTGCGTGAACAGTATACGCGTGTACAGTAATTATTTTTTCTTTCTTTTTATCCTAGTAGCATGAATGATGTAATTCGCATGTATAGATATGTAACTCACGTTATTAATCAATGTAACTCAAGTGCAGTCGAAATGTAACTCTTCAAATACATAGTACTTGTATAAATAAAAAATTATTGACTTCATTGTAAACAATGAAAAAAAGAGTCTAAATGTACAATTTCTTCAAGTTAATCGTGAATATGTTTTGTTTTTAATATCATGGTCATTCAAAAATGATTTAAGAAAACCTTTTTTGTTTAAAAAGTAAGGGTTGATTTTTTATGTAATGCATGTCACTGCAAATGTAACTCACATTGATGACAAATGTAACTTAGGTTTAAACAAAATGTAACTTGTTGAGGTAATTCCAAATGTAATTTGTGTGTCAGAAGATGTAACTCGCTCATAAGAAAATGTAACTCACGTACAAGAAGATGTAATTCACGCAAAAAAAGATGTAACTTCATGTATTATCAAATGTAATTGATGGTATAAGATTAGACAGAGTATATTATAACATTAATTATTATATGTATTAGAATTATTAACCTTAAATGTATTAGAATATATAATATGCGGAGTATATGTAAACAGTTGAGAAGAACAACGATTGAATGTTATTTGTGCTTTCTTATCTCTTTGTGGCCTTCAAACAGGAAATTAAAATTAATGAATGCTTCGAATAAGAAAACATCCACCAGTGGCCGTTCTGGCATGGCGGCAGGAGAGAGGGCATTAATCAGCTCCAGGAGGTCCTCGTTCATGCAGCAACTTCCAATCATGGCAGATGACAATCGCAAATTTGAAATCCTCGCTGCAGACCTGAGATCTCACCATCTGGAGCTAGCGATTGGGAACATGGAACAGATCGGAAGGAGCTCACCTCGCTGGGAAATAAGAATGACGTTTTGCTCTCTTTTAATCGTAAAACGGTACCGTATTGGGATTGACACACCATGCTCATGGTGGGTCGATCCCACGGTATAATTTGCCTAAAATAAGGGAGCAACACACCTTTCTAGCCTCGACAACTGTCACTCTCTCCTCACCAAGGATGGATAATTTGACTCACCTCATCATGCTCTACTCCTTACTCACACAAAGGGGTCAGGAAGAAAGAGATTAGCTGAGCTATCTCTTGTACACTCCCCACGTTACAACAAGGGTGCACGGGTTGTCCTTATAGCATGAGATTTTTGGTTTAATTAGGACTCAAGGGGACACTCAAATAATACACTCCACACACAACTCTCATCACTAGCTCAATAATAAGTTCAATTTGAATTCTAACGGGAGAGGCAAATACTGATAAGCCAGACAGATAAATGGGTACGATGTAGTGGGTTGCTAGAAAGTGTGTTAACCATTAATAATATACCATAAACGTTTGGACGAACAATATATTATCACTCGTAGTAATGAGTCATAAAATGAGTCAATGCGTGGAAATATAGAATATGTTCCCAACATAAAGTTTCGACAAAGTTGTGTTTTACACACCATAATAACGTAGTTAGTTTATACTATTACGGAATCAATATTTTTTTAAAAACAAAAACTTTCAAATAAAGAACTGATTTCAAGATTTAGTCCGTTAAAATCCTAAATTATTGTATGTGAAATAGTCGAATGACTTCAAATTAGCTTTCTATTTTTCTAATGATATGAAAAGATTCAAATAGGCAATTCTGAATTTAGTTTCAATCAAATTTACAAATAAATTGACTAGAGTTGTCATTAGATGTTTTGGTCAAATAAGAAACAATCCATTAAAGGGAAATCGGTGGCTTTGTAGCTGTACAATACCGCTATTTAAAGAAACAAATCAGTAAATAAATGAAATATATAGATCTAAATATGGAGACTAATGTTATACGGGTCGAGTAAAGTGATCTAAATATTATATCCTCAAAATCCCACTCGTACCGTGCCTTTATTTCTGGATTACTACTTTTTATCCACCTTTCATTTGCATGTGACAACGACTCAAATTGTCCAAAGTGCTGAAATGGAGCCTAAAGCGGAAGCGGTATGTAACCTCTACAGATATAGGGGTGGTTGGATCTGATTTTAAAACTGTTTCTGCCGCTTCAAAGAGCAGAAGTTAGAGTATTGGGGTGAAGGCGCAAAAATACTTATGGTGCTCTAATTTACTCCTCGAAACAGTTTTGTAGAAGCTGGGGAACCAACTTGTGAAAACTGATTCTGATTCTGCTTCTACTTTAAAAAAGAAGCACCTTAGTTCCAAACACCCCCATATTTCACTTGTGTCTTTCATCATTCATATTCTATATTTCTTGATTTTTTCATTTAATCTCTTTAATTTGGAGAACTGTATTAGGGTTGTGTCTTGAAAGTAGACGTGCAATGTCGTGAATGTAAAATGAAGTTCATGGAAGTGCTCAGTTCAATTTCTGGTATTTAAACTCCACCCTTTTCTTGATTAAATAGCAATATAATTATTTCATGGAGATTAAGAGAACTAGCGTGGTAGAAAATGATGGAATTGAAGAACATAAAGTATAAAAACATTGAAAAAGAATATGAAAAGAAACACTTCCTCTGTCCCATTTTACCTGTCTTACTTTTCTTTTTGGGTTGTCCCAAAATAAGTGTCACATTTTCTTATTTGGAAAGAAATATGTGGTCTACAAAATTTTACTTTATTATATTCAAACATCAACCACAATTTTTACATTTTCAATCACTTTATTAATAGTTGTGCCAAACCAAAGTACGACACATAAAAAGAGACAGAGATAGTACAAAAGTTTTCAAAACTTGTGACTTGTGGCCTTGGGGGGGGGGGGGGGGGGGGTGACCGGGAATCAGCGGGCAACCCGCAACCGGTATTTTGGGTATGTCATAGGTGTATTAGCCTATTAGGTGTGCTAAACTAATACTATGTATATAAAGTCTTGAACTACTTATGTTACGTTAACTTCTAGAAACTTAAAATATTAACATGTACCAGAATAAGAGGCCTGAGGCAATTTGGCAACACTGTTTTTCGGCTTATCAGACTTATTAGCCAAATTTTTCACCAAACACGTAACTTTTACTTTCGCGTGTTGAATTGTGTAATAAACATAAAAAGTAAGGTTGAAGTTACTTTTCTGACTATATTGACTGAAGTTACTGTAGATGACTATTTTAGCTATTTTTACATATAATTTTTCTTTATTTTATTATTATAATATATTTTAAAAATATTTTTTTCTTAAATCAGCAGAATCAGCCAATGCAGCCACTTTAGCCAGAACTTCATAAATTTCAGCATAATCAGCCAAATCAGCCGATTTTCGTGATACCAAACAGGCTCTAAATTAAGCTCCAATGAGCAATTGTATCATGATAAGCCTAAAAATGAGCATACAAATTACTCCGTACAAGATTATAATTACTCATGTACGGAAGAACGTATTAAAGCTATCCCACATGAGTTGCCTCTAAAAATATAAAACAAGTTAACCTTCTTTAGATGAACCTCAAATCTTAAAAAGGTAGATGCAATTTAGGTACTCCGTACAGGGAACAAGTAACCCCAGCATTTAGAGCCTAGAGGGTAAAGCATTGTAATATATGGTATTCAAGTGAAACACCTATATTAGTATATTCTACTCTAGAGCATCCTAATTGAGTATGCAATTTCATTTGTTTTAAGTTTATTACAAATATAGTTAGAGTAAACATATGATTAAGTCAACTTTTCAGCAAAAAAAAGTCACCAACTTTCGCCATTTAATTGAAGTGTCATCAAAGGGGCTCTTACTCTTTTGAACAGTAAAAAAACTGATGGAATTACACAAAGTTCCAACATCAAAGTAATACTTTTTTTATTGTGTTGTGTTTGGTGACGTGATGATGTGAAGGGGTATATTCTGTGAACATTGATGCGGAACAAGGGCTTGCAACGGTGGTGGGTGAAGTGGAACCAAACGCTTTGTTAAGAGCACTATCAAAATCAGGAGAACATGCAGAGTTGGTCCGGGTAACCTTAAAGGATCCCAGAATGAACAGATATTCCAACAATGAACCATCATATGCTTATTCTTCTCCTTATAATAAGTCATATGACAATGGCAACTACAACAATTATGGTTACACTGCAATTGGGGACTCCAACATTAGAGGTATGTTTACAATGTTAATTACATACTTAGGATGTTTTTACTCGAACTGAAATTTGGTGGTCTGGTCTGATCTCTGTGTATTTTATAACTATAGAAGTCTGGTCTGGTCTGAGACTGAAAACAGTCTAAGGATGTTTTTACTTGGACTGTAATTTGCTGGTCTGGTCTGATCTGGTCTGGTCTGGTCTGAACTGGTCTGGTCTGGTTTGGTCTGGTAAGGTTTGGTTTCTTTGTATTTTTATAACTATTCAAGTCTGGTATGGTCTGGTCTGGACTGGTCTGGTCTGGTCTGGGACAAATTACAGTCCAAGTAAAAACATCCTAAGTAAAAACATCCGTAGTGTAGATTTAGTTCCATAAGTTTTAACGTCTTTATTAGTTTTGTAATTTACCCATTCATGTAACTAATGAATTGATCATCCACAGTACTATTTCCGGTGAAAAGTTCAACGCCGACGTTGACTTTTCTGTTCTATTATTTGTAAGGCACTTTAATTTTGGTGAATTTATAAGTTACAGAACCATACGAATGGGCTATGTTATATGACAAATAACGGACACTTGGACACACAAAAAATACTTGACTAAAAATCTAAAATAACAAATCTCCACTTTTCACAATGGACACATATTTAAAGTTATAAATTCTTACACGGACACTTGAACACAAAAAAAATGCATGACTAAATTAACAAATCTCCACATTTCACAATGCACACATAATTTAAAGTCATAACTTCTTACAACTGTTTTGTATAATTAATTAACACGATGATTAGCACATCATAAACTTGATAATGAGTTTTTTCAATAAATCTTTTGAAGTTAGTTTTGTTTTACTGAACCAACCTGTTTAGAAAGCCCAAACTAAATAAATACTAGTAAGATTTATTCATAGATTACCTTTTCATAATCTAATGTTTTTCAATTTTCATACAGTTCGAGTTATACTATAATCTTGTTTCAAACATAACCTGTTTACATCAAATCATATATTTATAAACTAGTTCCTTAGCAATTTTTTTTTTATCAAATCATATACTATCGTATACCATCCATCAGCTAAACTTGTGAGCAATAAGTTAGCTATGAGAAAATTCCCTGAATAGGATAAACAATGAAAAAGTTCATAAATTGAACTATCATTATTTTATTCTCAAAATATGACTCATTTACTTCTACTTTGATAATTTTAAATTAACTTGTTCTTTTAATAGGACTGAATAAGTCGTATTTAGAGAATACAGCATACTCCGTCCTTTTTTTGCATTTGAAGTATGTTTTGATCAATTTCCATATATCTAATAAGTACTCCGTATATACAATAATAGTAATTGATTGAAACAATCTTTAATTCAAAATTCATTTGCTTCTAAATTTTATTTGCCTAGCATCTTCGAAATACCAAACGGACACAAGGGGATTGCCGGGATATAATTATAGTCAAGAAGCCAACAATTACGGGGGAAATTATTTGCCGCCGGCCCAATATGTGCCGTCATATCCGATGCAGCAGGTCGTTGAGTATGAAGATGCAAATGCTTCAGTTCCTCTTTGCTCCATAATGTGATTTATTTGTTCAATCTGTTTGTTGATTAATTTCTAGTATAGTTGAAATGGATGGTAAAATTATGCTGTAAGAATGTCATTTTCTGCTTTCTGCTTTGATCAACTTTTAAACCTGATCAAAGACGAGCATTTAACTATCATCATGTTGTTAGTTGCAAAGACGAATAAGATCATTTCACTATTTTGTGGTGTTAGTTTTGTTTTGATTCTTTTGAACTTATAGTAATGTGTACTTAAAGATATTAAAGCCCCGATATAGATTGCAGTATAGATATGGAGTATTTCACTAATTTTATTGACTGTTGAACTATGAATGAATGGTGAATGCTAGAGAAGTGAAATGTAAGAACTAAGAAGCCATCATTTCAGAAAGGTGCAAGATAATTATCTAAAAGTGTGTTTAGTAGGGTATAGAATAATTAGTTCGCATGTGAAACATAGGTACTTAGATGTTTACATCCGTTTTAGGCTTGGACCCGGTTCGGGCCGCCCGGCCCGGGACCGGCCCGGCCCGTTACTGTACGGGCCCGGAACCGGTGGGGGGTGGCGGGTCCGGGCTCGGGTGTTGGTTTTGGTGGCCCGGCCCGGCCGGGTCAGGCCCGGGCCCGGTGGGGGGGGGGCGGGTCCGGGCTCGGGCCTTGTATTTGGTGAACCGGCCCGGCCGGGTCGGGCCCGGGTCACGGGCCGGTTGAGTTGATGTTTTTTTTTCCTTCATTTTTTTGGGCTTTATTGAGTTGGGCTTGATGTTTAGGACCGGTTTGGGGGGGTGGGGGGTGACGGGTGGCCCGGCCCGGTCCGGTCCGGCCCGGAACCGGTGGCCACCGGTTCGGGCTCGGGCCCAACAAAACAGACCCGAGGCCCGGCCGGGCCTAGGCCCGAACCGGCACAGGGCCATCCCTATGGTGGATATATTGATTAATTATAGGACCAAACCTGTAAATGATGACAACTACATAACTGAAAGCTGAGACTAAAATTGCAAATCTCTCTTAATTTTACTTACTAGTAGTCTAGTAGTAATGCTTAATTTTGTAGAGTTTCCTAAATATAACTAAAACGAGGACAAATTTCATAAAGAGGATGATCGTTTTTTATTCTCAAGATACGATTCTTACAAGTCCTACTATATGAGAAGTAAAATAAACTTAATCCTATCTTGAGGAATTTCTACTTAATTTTGAAATGGTTGTAGTTGCTCATTCATTTGTTGAACTATGAGAAGCAAAAGGACTTATTGAACTGAACTGTTTTTTCTTATACATCAACCAAATCAATTATCGTGTGTCTCTCTAACTACTGTATCTTGGACTGGTACACGTTTATTTCAACCATCTACGTACAGGAAATCTCTTTCCCACGCACCAAAAAAACTAGCTAGGTACACCAAATATGGAAAAAGTTGCTTATAAGTCAGTAATGTCTAAACAAAAAGAAAAGCAGCAGCAAGAGGAGCAGAAGCATCTGATCTGGCGGTGCTTAGATTTAGTGTGCCCAAGTAATTACTCATTATCCTTACCCTGGCGGCTGCATCTTGCTTGGATGGCCAGAGTCCTGAAACCAAGGGCAGAACACGATGAAGAAGAAGAATCCTCGAACAAACTCTTCTCCACCGGAACTCGGCAGTGGTTCTTCCCCAAACACGCCTTCTCCACCACTTTCACACTGTTGGGAGCGGTGCAGTTCCCGACAGCAAAGTTCCCACACGCGCCGAGCGTGTCACCGTAGCTGGCGAAATCGATCTTCTTGATGATCTTGTCATCCGGGCAGGTGAGCCGGGCAGCAGGTTTCAAATCGTCTTCGCTGATCTGCCGGAACTCGTCGCCTTTCCGTTCCCACGACTTGACGTGCGGGGGGAAATGATCGGACACGTAGCTGCAGATGGTATCTCTGTTCACCGTCACCACCTCTATGCTCTCCGGATCTCCTCCGGTCTCCTCCAGCACCACCATCAGGTTGTTCTTTGGCTTCAAAAATGCTCTTGGTACATGATACCTGCAAATATAACATATAGAAGGTACATTATAATAATGGTGACTGAAAATTACTAATATTGTCAAGTCTTATTTTTATCTATCCTTTTTATTTTTGTCATATTTAAGTTGTTAATTCTGATAAGATTATCTAAGTTCATAAATATATAACTATGCACGTTTGATTTACATCATAAGATTTACATTTTTGTTTTTTAAAAAGCCATGTAATAATTGTATTTGAGAATCTGTAGTATGTTTTGATTCTATTTAAGAAACTTTGTCATTGTTAATCTAATTAAGAAATCAAATAGGGCTCTTGGACATGGGTGCCCATGTTTTTATGTATGCTAAACAAAACAGTAACTAATTCCACATTTTATGAATTTGAGAAACTGTAGTATTGATTTTCATGGTTCAAGAAGTGTTCATGTTTTAGTAACATTAATAGAATATCTGTTATTAATATTGTCAATGATCTTAAGAAATTACTCGGTTAAAACATGTTGCATGTGAATAAATATGAGTCTCCTTTGTTTGTACTTTGTATTATACATATGACTAATTCTTTTTTAGTAATGAATGCGCATCTATCAACTAAAAGAAATTATTGTCATTGTGTTTTGTACTTCTTAAATTTGACCCCAATAAGGGATTCAATCATCTACCTAAATAAAGTATATTTATGAAGTAATAGCTTTAAATATGGCTACTTACTCCGATTGAGTTGGCTGTTTGAGAGGGGATAGGAAAGAAACCCAATAGCGACCAATGCTTCTGCCGTTGATCCAAATCATACCCTTTGACATTTTGCTCAATCTGAGAGCTACAGGTTTTTTCCCTTCCGGAGCATCAAAGTATGTCTGCATATGCATAGGCGTGGCATGTAACTAGCTAAATTTTGTATCTATCTCCACTTTTTTCTGTACACCTATGAAGCACGGAAATTTTCGGGAAAAAGTACATTTCCGTTTCGGAAACTCTACGGAAACTCTCCAAATAGTTGTTTTTCTACTAAAAGATAATGTTTACTGTTTCCTGTTTCCCATTTCCGCGGATTTTTACGTTTCCGTGCAACATAGTTGTACACTAAAGTGTACTAAAATGTATGGGTTTATGAGGGTACACATTGGTATATAAAAATCATTATGCAAATCGGAGCAAACCATGAGCGAAAACAGTCAAGGAGTTAATTTTTAGACACATACAATGATAGTCATATTTAAGAAAAACTATTTATGTTTAAGTTCTTTTTATTGAATTTTCCAGTTCTCAATTATGTTTACTTAGCTCCAACGACTTTACTAATCATTTGAATTTTCATGATGCAGTAGAAATTTTACATATTCTAATTGTTCATTGTTTTAGTGGTACTGTGGTAGTATGACGTACTCCATTCCTTGTACTGTCTGCAAAGTGTACATTTGACAACCTTTTTTTATATAAAACTTAAAACAAATTAGCATTACTTTGAGAAAAAACAAATTAGCATTTTGATAATACAAAGTAGGGAGTATATACGAGTACTACGGTACTAAAATGTGATATTCAAAATTATTTTTGCATTGTAAAGTAATACTATGTATAATGTTTGAGTGATTAATTGTGAAGTCAATAATGGTAATTGTAGGACAATATATTTTCACAACTAAGCAGATTCACTTAATTCAACCGTTTCAGCGAAAATTTCATCATTTCAATATAGAACTTTAGTGCAACTAAAAGGGCTCAAAATAGAACTTCTCAATATCCTCCGTACCTTGTACCAAGTCATGGGTCCGTGTGCATCATTAGTGAGCGGAGACCACCGCACTTTATCGACGCCATCTTCTGAGTATATTTGCAGTTTCTCTCCGGAAATCCCGGCCTTAAATTTCAACCATATAGACAATAATTATAATTAATCAAATGTTATTGCTTGGATTATTTTCAATTACGCAGAATTAAAATTAACATTATTAGGTACGTACCGAGTGTGCCCAGCTGTTCATTGTGATATCGAGGGTTCCAGACATCAAACCCTGGAGGGTCACAGCTCTTGGTCCAGCAAACCTCTTCTCCATGTAGGCGCCACTATTCTTTTGTTCATCACAAATCCATAAGGCTAATATGTTGTATGTTATCTTTTGTTATCATTGCAATTTCCTAGTCTAATTTGGCAATTATCTAAATTTGTTCCGGTCTATTTAAGTTTCATTTTAGACTCGAACAAATCCAAGTGAAAACATGTTGCAAGGGTGCACCCACTAATAATACTACTTAAAATTATAGGCCTTTAACTACACACATTAGCGTTTATATTCCCGTTAGGTCAACTTCATTTTTGATCGAAAATGAAGTTTATAATCTAATTCTTTTTATTCATTGGTATCAACTATTAGTTCCAAAAGCTCCTCAAATTTTAAAACTTTCAAGGTTTAGATGTGATTTTTATGATAAATTAATATAAACGGTTAGATAAGTGTTAGAGCTGAAAAGGTGAGGTTGAAGGGTCACTTTCAAACAAAATAAAGATCTAGCAGTTGAAATTAATAGTTGATACTAATGAATAAATAATTTGAACATAAACTTCATTTTCGGTAGAAAATGAAATTGTTTGATGATCTATTAGACCAGCCTGATATGAATGTTAGTGTTTAAAATTTAAATGCAACAAAACTTTTTGTCTGTGTATTGAATATATAGCACAGCTAGATATATCATATATGAACAGAAATTTATTCATATACATTTATACTTACAGGGAATCCAACAAGCTGGCCCAAGAATGTGATGTCATTAGTTCCAGGCTTCAATTGAACTGGCTTTCGGAACACAAAGCTCTTCTCAATGTTATTCCCATGCTTGAATCCTTTTTTTTTTTTTACCAAAATCATTCACAACGGGTTATATTAAAATTCATAATAAACAAAGCAATGATTAACTACTCGTTATTGAAAATCAGAAATATAACCAGTGAGCACTTTCAAATATAGTACCTCAAAACTTTGATTCCCCTAATGATTAAATAAAATTAAAGGATAAGTTCATGTTTTATCTAGCTGACACGTGGAATAGCTTATAATAAAACTACAAAGTATAAACTAAGGAGGCCATTTATAAGAAGAGTGCTACTATTTTTAACATTCGTGTTCTCTTAAATAATCATTTCACAATTAACTAAACCATGTGTGCAATTTAGACAAACCAATGTAGTACTGGTTAATTATTTAATTAATTATATGTAGGCAAATAATTTAAGTTATGTAACAAGTGTTATTCTCGTACCAACATATTCTCCGTTTACAAATGCAAGCAAAGCATGACCTAGACTGGCAACCTGGAGGACTGGAAGGATGTCGGACCTCATTGGCAAGTCACGCCGATTGAATTCAATTCTTCCATGGATCAATAATCAATGAAATCAAACATTAGTTATAAGATCAATTGCTTTGCATTGAACTAGATCAATAAAAGTAATTGTTCATGATCGATAAGAATAAAAACTTGGCAAAATTAACAAATAAGATCATCGTGTTTTCTTCGCAAAAAATGATTTTTTAGTCCAAGAAATTGAAATTTCAAAAACCACCCTATATAGAAATAATATATAGGCGTTTTATCTAAATACGAGTAATAGTATACCCCTGGATCAGATGAATAATGTCATCCCGAAACCAAACAAAATGATTGAGCATATGGTTTTGGTAAGTCTTACTCTTATTTAGGAAAAAAACATAATACTCTTATGTATAGTAGAACAAATGCCTATGTTTTAGTTCTATTTAAGAACCTTTAGTTTAATGTTTTCTTTTAATTATATTGAACGAGCCTTATTTGGGGGTGGATATAATCTTTTCCTGTATGAGAAAAAAGAATTTCTCATGATATGAGTAGAACATGGATCAAACTAAGAATAATTGTGCTTTACTTTATATATAATACGGAGTTGAAGTGTGTTATGTTTTAATACTATTTGGGGGGGAATCGGTCATGTGACACAAAAGAATGTCACTTAATAGGGTACCCCACTTAATATATTGTATTATTTTGTAAAGATTATACAAACTGCATAACAGGAAAAAGTACAATACATATTAGGTGAGTGTTATGTTACCTAACAAATAGATTAGGGTATCATGCCTATAATATATTTGATTGGTCCAAGTCATTATCTCATCATTTATTAATATCTAAATTGCTAAAATGCAATATTCTAATTGGTCCACGTAGGCAAGGTGTGATACCCTTTAGAATTTGCCTACATATAAATGCACATTGAAAGTTAGAATGTCATTATTAATTAAGTATGTGTACCTCGTGCTATACCAGGCATAATCTGTGGTGTCTTTTGTGAGGGTATAAAGTTCGAGCGGTGTCTGGCTCTTATGTGATAAGTTATCCACTGTGGGAATGTTTTCTTTGTACATCTCCCACCTAAGGTTACTTGCGATCTTGGAAGGATGAAAGTTTCTTGCATTATGTTGCGAAACGACAGACTCAGTGTTGAAAACGACAGTCTTGCAGTCTGGAAGAATGCTAACAGACTTCTCAGGAAGGAAATAGTCTTTCCCCCTGAAGTTGATGTTGTTTGGCTTTGTGGTGTGGTTATTGGTCAAGAACGCCACACACACTTTGAGGTTTGTGTTCTCGTAAACTGTGATCTCCAAATCAGTGCTCACCTTTTGTACGGACTGAGTTCCCCAAAGCAAAGCCTTCTTTGCCAACCTCAATGCTCTATGAACGTCTCTTAGGTGACTCCACTTTGGCTCCCTAAACAAACCGTATTCGTCTAGAGGACCTTCGTCGTAGTAGCGAGTTGAAACAAACGAAGAAGCTGTTCGTCCGAAGTTCGTCCCACCATAGTACTGCATATATATGTTGCTAAGCAAATTGAGAAAAAATGACATATGTATGACTAAAATATACTCTGTACTATGGATAAAAATATGATATCTTATAAGAAGTCATGTACTATGTTAATAACTTTTAGTGACTATGCCTATGTTTATATTCAATTTTAGACTTAAGTGGCCATGAAGTTATAGCTAGACATAGTACTTTAGTCATATTTTTATTAAGAAGTTAGATTTCAACAATATTTCAGAAGAATCATGCATGCATGTACCATGTAGTAGTTAACGTAAGTTCCATTCTTGGCGAAGAAGCGAGCGACAGAAAAGGCGATATCTTCGGCTGCTCTTTGGGAGGGAGGGTCTCCAAACGTTCTGTATTGAGCTGTCCAGTTTTCTGTCCACAAAGAAGGCTTGTTTGGACCATTTGGGCCTTGGAATGTATCTGCGCAGTGTCTTCCATTGCAAGTGTTGATCTGTTTTTATATCATATCTCTATGAGAAATTACTAAAGAATTAATATAAATATGGCTAATTAGATTTGGTTATTTTGTATTAGGGATGCACTTGAACTACAGCAAACAAGTACATAATTTTGTACTTGAACTGCGTGCAAGCCTTGACAAAAGTTACCTTCATCATGTACTTGAAAAAACTAGAACATTATATATGCACTTCATTATCCACCTGCGCTGATTAAATTTCTAGTTTGACTTCATAATTAAGTTTTAAAATAGTACTCGTACAACTTATGTGTTAGCGTGTTACCCTTCCAAATATGACTATTCAAGATGTGGTGGAGACTATGAGTAATATATGATGTGTTTTCCATATGGGTAATTAGGAAAGAAAAGTGAAATTTTAATTTAGGCACAGAGTGAGCATACCCACTCTGACTCATAAATTGTTTCAAGTAAATCAAACTCGACTCGAATTTGGACATTCGAGTGAAGTTTAATCCTATAGAGATTGTCCCGTATAGGACTACAACATAGGGAAAATGCATAAAGAGAACCTTTTATGTTTTTTTCACAATAGGACCATCTTGATCCTATTTATAAAACTACAAAACTGTCTTTTTTCATACATCTTCTCACGATAACTGCCATTCCCTAAAACCTCCATCAGATGCATGTCTTTTTTAGGTTACAATTGGAAAAGCAAATGGTTATTGCTCCTACAAAACAATACATCCGTTTTCACTCCTATTTGTGCACAAGGGATGACTAGTAATCCTATATAAGAATTTACTCTTAATCACACTAATTGACACCATATAGCTTGCAAGCTACTTGCATACTACTCGACTTGTGCATTCCTATTTACTACTAATATAGTGGTACTCCGTAAATATTAAACCATTAAAATTTCTTTAATAGGAAATAAGCCTTACTTTATGAAAAAACTACTACGTGTTTAAATGTGTGTGGGGTAGGAAGGTAGGGCAAAGGAGTAATATATACATGCATACCACAGCAGGGGGGGCTTCCTTTTGTTTGCACATGATCCAGGGAATTTCATTGTAGAGACCAACAGCCATATCTGCTGCCCAGTTAATATACTTTTTCCCTTGTTCCCTATATGCAGCTTGCACATTGCTGTACTCATTTTCAATCTGGGCCAAAATGATGGGGCCTCCTTGGGGTGCAAATAAATTTTCCTTTTTCATCATGTTTACTACCATCTCCGAGTACTTCTTCATGTGAAACTGCATCCAGAACAATACCAGCATACATGTATTAAGAGCTTGAGGAAAAACAAGTCCAAAGAGTTACATATATAGTGTAAAAGTTACTCATGTATACTTACCATGTATGGCTCATTGTACGAACGGAATGTGATGTTGGGTACCTCTCGCAACCAGTATGGGAATCCTCTGCACCCACCATTTCAATATGTAGTACGTTAAAGAAGATTATATTGTTTCTAATGAAATTGCTTAAATAAGAGTAAGAAATAGACAAAGTTTATAAATATAGGACTAATAAAAGAAGTTTTGTTTTCATTTTCATTTACCCCAGTGTCACAAAGGCTCCCACCTATAGTGGGGTAAGGGGGGTCGGATGTACGTAGTATTACCCCTGTACTAAAGCATAGAGAGACTATTTCCGGATGACCTGTAGTGAAAATCGCGTCCAAAATTGCATGGACTGACTGCTGCTTCATAACAAAGAAGCGCAGACAGTTTAGTGAGCCATTTTGCTTTATTCCATCATATTCTCAAGCCAAAAAATAATGAATCTTTGGCTCCGTTGCAAATGATGGAAAGAAGTTGCTAAAAGAAGTTTTGTTTTGTTGAAGGAAATTCTACTTAATGTTATATTAATAGAGTTGTTCTACCTAAACTATGTATTATGAGTACATTGGCCCGTGGGGTTAACAGGGCTGAAACTCACTCTATTGAATTTCAAACTCTTATGTGCCTAGCGGGTTTCGAACTCAAGATCTCTCACTAGACACGGTAACCTCACAACCAGCTAGGCTGGAATGCTTGGTTTTACTTAGTTTTACACCGTTTTAACTCTTATATTAGCCTCAAAAAAATTATAAAAGGGGAGAATTTCAATATTTCTAGTAGATTTATGTAACTGACAATATTTTTTTAAAGTAGAGTAGTTTCAGAATCATATACGGACTAAAAACAAAATATTGTATATTGCATGGATGAAAAACAAGAAAAATATTTTGCAGGGACTTAAAACAATTTGTGTCATATTTGCAGGGACTAAAAACGTATTTAAGCCTTAATAATAATAATGATCAAACATTAGATTTTTTTACACTATTCACATATTTTATTTTGACTATATATTTATCTTGTAAATACAAAAAAAATGTGTACCAATAACACATCATCTATTTGAAGAGATGGTGTTATGTTTTAATGGATCATTCTTGGTGTACATAAAATGTGTACATTGTCTATCTACACATGCAATTAGGAGGATTTTGGTATCAAATCATACTTCATTTTAAACAAATTGCATGTGTACACATGCAATTAGGAGGATTTTATGTATATTTTGTGTACAACTCATATACACTAAGAATTTTTCATGCTTTAATATGGATTTTTTTGCATTCATTACTCCATGTATCATCATCAATTCATCATTAGGCTATCTCTACACACGGCCTTGATTATTACTCTTGTACTCAACTTTATTTATAGGACTAAAAGGGAGTGTTTGCGATTGCTTCTACTTTAAAAAAATGATTTTTTAAAGTGATTTTGGAGAAAATACTTAGGGGGTGTTTGGATCTGATTTTTAAAATTGTTTCTGGTCCCTAAAAGAGCAGGAGCAGAAGTTGAAGTGTTTGGGTGAAAGTGCAGAAGTGTTTCTGGAGCTCTAATTTACTCCTAGAATCAGTTTTTTGAGAAGTTGGAGGGACCAGCTTCTGGAAACTGATTCTGATTTTGTTTCTACTTTAAAAAAGAAGCAGAAGCAGAATCAGTTCCAAACACTCCCTTAATAGTAAAAAAAGTGATTCTGAAAAAGTAAAAGTTGATAGTGTTTGGTAAAATAAGTGCTTTTTGTGTAATGGAAAAAGTGAAAAGTAGTTTAAAACACCCTTCCACCTGCTTCCAGCTTTTAGCTTTTAAGTGATTAACTTAAGCAGAAGCAGTCATTTGAAAACACTACTTTCAGTTTTTTTAAGCCAAAAGCTGAAAGCGCCTTTTTTAAGTAACTGCAAACACTCCTTAATATTGTTGCTTTTTTCACCTCATATACCATTACATGTCATTTCACATGTGGGTCAAATTGTCTCTGTACATATAATTTGATCGGCGTTTTTTAAAGAAAAATGTTTTTCACATAGACAAAAAAAATATGTGTCACAAGGCAATATTCTAAATTCCCTATGACACAGGGAATTTTTTTGTGTGCGAAAAACATTTTTCTATACAAAACACTTGTCAAATTATCTGTTCATAGACTATTTGATCGGCTTGTAAAATAGCGTGTACCCAAAACTTTTTTCATTAAACATGCATGCACAAAATGTTCATATCAAACAAACCTATTTTGCGTAATATTTAATTTTGAAGTAAAGTATTTTTAAACTCAGAACTTATGTACTACAATCTAGAAGTGTGGGTGTGAACTTTTTATCACCCGGAGAAAAATGAAACATAGCATTTCATACGTAACATGACACTTTTTTATTTGAAATACAGTATTCTAGAGATCGAGTGTTTGTGTGAAATAATTATACATAACGTCTCTCACTTACACATCACTTACAAAACCGATGTGAAAGGATTAAAATAAGACATAAAATGCATGTTCTCTGGTAGTGATTATACTACGTACAAAATATATATACTCCCTCCGTCCCTTATAACTTTGCCAACTTTCCTTTTTTGGATGTCCCATTAACTTTGCCACTTTCCCATTTAAGTAAAGAATTTGTGGTTCCAATTAACTCTCTCTCCTCTGCACAAACCTCAACCACACAGTTTTTACTTTATTAATCAACGTGCCGGTCAAACTTGGCAAAGTTATTAGGGACGGAGGGAGTACATAGTTGCATGCATGTAATGTGCATATATGGGTACGTACCCCATGTTCCATTCGGCCTCGAGGTATGGTCCTATCCTGAGGGTTACGTACATGCCCATGTCACCAATCATCTTAATGAATTTCACCACGTCATAGTTGCCTTCAAAGTTGAACTGCATGCGTCCAATTTCATATCATCATCATATCACAATTGCACCATTATCAAACATTTTACTTTTATATGAAATTCGGTCATTTTGACTTTTGATAGTCAATTTGTGTTTTTTTAATATGAAATCATTTAAAATAAAAACTACGGACTATATGGTAATGTTGCTTGTTAGAATTAAATATTTGAAGGTATATATTTAATACAAATATAATAATTAAAATTATTGTTTAAAGTTTATTATCACTATTATGATCAAGTTTATGAGCATTATTATCTGAGCACGACATGCTCCTCTCAAAACTTGACAAAGTAAACCGTCCTATACACATTAGCGCCAATGGGCAATAATAATGTGTATAGAATTGCTCTAGTCTTATTATAAAATTAGTGTGCAAATACGGAGTATAACTTTATATACTCCGTAAATGTTTATGTTCACTCCATGGGAACTAGTTGGTGGGGTGTTGGAATTGTATATACATACTTGGCCTTGAATAGGTTCATGAATGTTCCAAAAGACATATGTCTGGATGACATTCAGACCACCCTCCTTAGCTTTTTTTAAGATGTCCGGCCACATTTCCGGCGGCAGGCGAGGGTAATGAATCGAGCCGGAGAAGAAGATATCTCTGCTCCCGCCGATGATTAACGACCGTTGATCGTACGTCACGCTTTTGCCGCCGTTGCCACCTCCCGCCGCCACTGTGCTCGCACCCAACAGCCATAGCAGCCCCATCACCATGACGCAACTAGGTATACCCATTTTCATACAAGCAAGAACTTTTATTAATTTATAATTAAATTAAAATCAATAATAATAAGATCAAATTATTCCTCCCCTCCCTGAAAGCATATCTTTGTTTTGATATCAAAATCGTATTATATTCATATATTTATCATATTTAAATATATAAAGCAAAGTAGTGAAGTGGAGAAGGTGGAAATTAAACTAGCTAAACTGCCCCTCGTTCCCAGTATCTTTCGGATCGCCACTCTCAGAATTTCGTGGTTGTGCTTGTCGTTGACCATTTCTGTGTAGTAAATAACATTTGTCTATCACAAAAGTGGGCCAAGTATTCTTATTGAGATAGCAACTTTAATTTGCTTGATTGCTTCTATTACCTTGCTGTCGTTTTTTACTCCAAAATCTAATCTCACCCTTTCATTTTTAGATTTTGTTTACACCACCCTTTCATTTTTAGATTTATTTACACTATCCTTTCATTTTTAGATGAATGATGAAAGACTGATTTTTATTTGTTAATCTAATTAATTAAAAATGGCGAAATTATCAAATTGGTAAAAGAAAATGAGGACAATTTACCAAATTGGTAAAAAAAGAACACTCCAACCACATATTGGTAGAAAAATGATCTCCCGCAATAAATTGGTAAATAAAAAAACTTCCACGACAAATTGGTCAATTTTTGTTAGTGCGACACTTTTATCAATTTTAGAATTTTCTGCATTTAGTCACTTAAGTATTGTAAAATTGATACTTCTGGTTCTTTTTATGATCGATTTTATCATAATAAGTGAATGACTAAAAATGTGAACAATGATTTTGACAATAAGCGGTTGACTGTTAGCTGATATCGATTGAATCAGCAAATTTGGTTAGTTATTCTAAATCGTTTTCGTTAACAGTTTGAAGTAAAATAATATGTGTAACTTAATCGCTTACAATTAACGATTAAGACGTAAAATGATCATATAAAAGATATAAAGCATAAAAGTATATATATTTAACTTAACTTTCTTTTATTTTTAAAAAGCTTTGGAGAATTTTAAAATCATATTTACTTTTATGTTATATAATTATTATCACTATCATTTTTAACATATGTACATTTATGTGAGCACACATATAAATTCATTTTTTTTTGCTTTAGTATTTTACTATAGCTATTTTACATTTTTTTTTAAATTACGACTCCATATAAAATCTAAAAAAATCATAGTGATAAAATAGAAAAATGAATCACAGTCATTTCAAATCCTAGTAAACTAGTTTCATTTTAAATATTAATACGAGAAAGAAATAGGATAAATATAAGTTAAGTTAAATATATATTCTTTTAAATTAATATGATTAATCATTTGATGTCTTAATAGCTAATCGTAAACAACTAAGTTACTTAACATTTTACTTCAAAATGGCAGTGAAAGTGGTTGTTTAAAATAGCAAACCGAACTTGCTAGCTAGTATAAATATATATATGTTGATTCAATCGGCTATCAGTTAACAACCAACCGTTGATTGTCAAACATCTTCATTGACATTTTTTATCCTCTACTTATGAAAACAAGAATAATTACAATACAAGGACTAAAAATGTAAATTTCAAAATATTTAGGGGACAATATGTGAGGAATTCTAAAGTAGAAGAGTAAAAATTTCTCACTCAAAAAAATTATTTAACTAATTTGTCGATGGAGTTTTTTATTTACCAATTTGTCACCAGAGCTTCACCTTTTTACCAATATGTCACCGGAGTGTTTTTTACCAATCTGGTAAACGGTCCTTTTTACCAATTTGATGATTTGGCCAATCAAAAGTATATGTAGGATGTTTTTGCTTGGATTATTTGCAGCCCCAAACCAGACTTAAACAGATCGAACAAGATCAGACTCCAACATTTGTTAAATACACCGTGCACAGAGACCGGACTAGTTAAGACCAATCTAGATCAAACTAGCGAGAAAATTCCAATCATCAATTAAAAACATCAACGGTCTTCTGTTGTGCATGAACGATTCTTATTTTTGTTTGATCATAAACTGATCTTGTATTTAATACATAGTATATCACTTGCCAAAATGCTTATAATACGATCCAAAATCCAAATGAGTATGAAAAACTCGAGACCGATCTGACATAGAACGAGCTACACCTCTCAATGCATGAGCGACTATTCAAGCTTTGCTCATATTTAAGCTTTGTTTTTAACCAAATACATATAACTTGTATATCATGTCTAACAAATCTAAGGACCGGTTGAAAGAACAATATCTGTCTCATGTTTTGGAGTCAATGTCTTGAATTTCCAAATTTGAGTTAAATTTACTTTTCTATCTTCTAGTTTATCATTAGGGCTTATCTAGATTCCCTGCTGACAATTCCAAAAGGTGTAGATTCTGATCTGATCTGCAAACCATTTTAAAAGATGAAGATATTTGGCGAATATGTTCAGCATTTTTTATTAAAAAAAAGAAATAAGGGAACGTATTTGGCGAATATGTTCAACAATTTTTATTTAATAATAAAAAAAGAAATCAAGGAACGTATTCGGTGACTATGTTCAACAATTTTCGATTAAAAAAAGGTTTGAACAGATTCGGTTAACAGTGCCGGTCCTAGGGGGAGGGCAGCAGGGGCGACCGCCCTAGGCCCGAAAAAAATAGAAAGAAAATTAGGCCCAAATTTTTTCTTTTTATGTAATCTGAGCATGCTTCTTTTTTATTTATAGTTCAATTAATTAATTAGGCCTAATGTGTAATTTTTGTTGACAATTTGAGAATCTTAAAACATAAGTAAAAAGTCTTGAACGGAGCTAGACAAGTTTTTAAAAAGAATATAAATTTACTTTTGATTTTTAAATAGAGTTGGTTGTAAGTCAACACATTTGTTGTTGAATCAATTAAAGCACGCCTCTTCACA
This sequence comes from Cuscuta epithymum, assembly GCA_945859915.1. Taxonomy (NCBI): domain Eukaryota; kingdom Viridiplantae; phylum Streptophyta; class Magnoliopsida; order Solanales; family Convolvulaceae; genus Cuscuta; species Cuscuta epithymum. The sequence continues at coordinate 5,646,905 of CAMAPF010000938.1, forward strand.
TCTTTTTAGCCTTTAAGATTTTTTATTCTTTTAATTACAAAATTACCAATTTATATTATTGTCTTTGGGCTGCCGGTGCCTCCCAATTCTCAAACATCATCCCAATTATCTATTATGCCTCAAAAACATTAATGGATTAGCAATTTTAAACATTGCACGTGATCTTGGAAAAGATTGATTATAAAGAAATTATTGACGATTTTACTTCGCAATGTTCTTTGTGCTATTTGTGTTGTTATTTTTGTCCAAATATGCAATTCAACTTATATGAAGGTGAATTTCATCTATATTTTTTTTAACCCTTATTAGACAGTTGTAGGGAGAATTCTTAAAATAGGAGTAATTGTTTTTCGAGAATTTCAAAAGAGGACTGTAATTATTTTCTGAATATGAGTAATTACTGTCATGTTCGAAAAATACTACCATGTGTAAAATATGATACTGTCAAAATATGACATTAATTACTTCTATTTAAAGAATATAAACATGATAATCTTAGCTTGGAATATGCAAACGTTTTTAGTCATATTTAGAGTAATTTGTCCTAGTTTTATTATACTTCGTAATTTTTACTTTAAGTAAGTATAATTTATTGTTTGTCTTGGAAATAAGGTCAAAATATTATATCGCCCATAGGCCCAAAACTGGACAGGACCGGCCCTGTCGATTAATATGTTCCTGTATTTACATTTTTAAACAGTACAATGCTTTATTTATCTCATCCAATATTTCAAAAACAATTACACAGTACTATCTACTGAAATGAAAATTTATATATCCCGAATTGAAATATTTATTGAAATGATAAGAAACAACTTGTTCTTAAAAACTTAAAAAGTACAATTCTTTCATAATAAATTACTAAAAACGCTAAAATATTAAAAGTACATGGAATCATTGGTGTCCTCTTCTTCTGCTTGGACGCATATCCATCTCATTTTGAAATCTTGTATGTTGACGACGCCCCACTCGAGAAGTTCGTAATAAATATTTCAGCGGTAAAAGATGAATCCCAATATTCGGCCACTCATTCATATTTGGTAAAGGCATATCACCCGCATGTGCATTAATGTAAGAGTTCAGTTTATATACCTCCGGAATAAGCTGATCGACAGGGCGGTTGAGGAAGTGACACACAACATGCACGCGGCTGCATGGCATCCAATTCATCCTCCAGCAGCCGCAATCACAGTCGCTCCTTGAAAGGTCTACCGTAATCGTAGTTGCATTTTCTATGGCTACAGAGAAAACTCCACTATGATAATTGTGCGGGATTACAACAATGTGATGCCTTTGTTGCCATCGATCCATAATCTGCTTCCAGATTTTTTCCAGAAATTGATATCCACTTTGATTCCACATCATACCAGCATTCCGTCGTTCTTCAAAGAGCTTGACAGATTTATCGAAAGTAGCCCTCACAAGTGCTGTAATTGGAAGCGTTCTACGCCCTTTTAGGGCATGGTTAAAACTTTAAGATAGATTGGTCGTTAAAATTTCATAACGACACCTGACGTGCACTTGTCGTGAGGTGCACTCAAAATAATAATACAATACGACACTAATACGTAGTATAGCGAAGTAAGGTTCGTATCCACAGGGAAAGGAATAATTCTCTTTTTATGTAACTAATAAATAAAGGGGGTTTTTGATTGAATGATTTAATTAAAATTGAACACGAAGATGAACGAGTTATGTGGTTTAATAAATAAGAAGAAGACTTGGCTTTGCTTTTATCCACTTAATGAAATGTTCGTCGATCCCGGTTATATCTTTAACTATCTTCCTCTCGAATACTCAATCGAGAAGTATATCCAGTTCATTGAGGGTAGTTATTAATAACGAGAAGCGTTCATTAATAAAACTTACTATCGAGTCAATATAGAACAAGCGCCGTATATTAACTTGATAGTAGCAATAAACTTAAGATGAAAACGATTGAGATTGATAACCTCAACACAAGCGGTTTATTGGTTTAATCAATATAATTAATTCCCCTTAGATTATTAACCATGAGATGCATGCATTAATAATCCAAGTTTACTACCATGAAAGGACCGAATTAATAACAAGCGTATTAATCGAGCGATTCTAGTATTAATTAATATATGAAACAAAACTAGTTGATCCTTTAAGTAATGTTCAAAATATTAATATGAAATATGAATAGGAATTAATTAATACTCAAGAAAGAATATTAAAGAAGATGAATCTTACTATAGTCAATATCAAGATGTTAACTAATTGTCATCTTAGTAACACTCCCCGATATTAACGTAGAGGAAGAAATAACTATTACTATAACTAATGTCAAGATGTTAACGAACTAATTGTCATCTTAGTAACACTCCTCAACATTGATATAGAAATAGTATTTAAAAGAAGAATTAATATTCAAGGAAGAAGATTAAAGATAATAACTCACAACTTACAAATTCATTAAGCTTCAAAGTAGCAAAACCAAGATGGAAGAGTTTAGCTCCTCATTTGGAGACTAAACATGCTATAAAAATATAAAAGAAATACTATTCTAAACTGAGCTTAAGAGTATGGAAGAAGGGATGATTAAAAGTGAAGGAAAATGGGGCTATTTATAGGTGTTTTGAAGGTGCTGCACCGGATACCCGGCCGGGTATTTGAGATACCCGACCGGGTATTTGTCAAAATCAAATATTTTGCCCACGATTTTGTGTTTTCTGCACGTCTTTTTGTCCGGGTCACTTCATACCCGACCGGGTAAAGGCTATACCCGACCGGGTAAGTCACCAAATCACATTTCTTGCATGATTTCTTGTTCCCTTGCACTTTCCTCTGATCTTGTAAGATCCCTTCCATGATCCTTTGTTGATTCTTGATTGATTCTTGCTCAAGATGATTCTAAATTTACTAAATTACAACAAACTAGAAAAATAAAATGATTGCACCGTAAATGTGCAATTACCACAACAACACACCATAAAAAGTTACTAAAAGTAAAAATATAAACACTCAAAAATCAATGCAATCAACTCCCCCACACTTAGTCTTTTACTTGTCCTCGAGTAAAATCCATAAAGTTCTTCACCATCCAAAGAGAGTCAACGAGATAAAAAAAAACAGAAGTGTTTTCTTTTTCAGTTTAAATTCATCCGCACTATAGAAAGTTATTGCTTCTCGCTCCAGCCGCTTGCTTTGGTGAAAATGAACTCCTGCAAAACTAATTTCTTCTCTCATTTCTCTCCTTTTGCCTAGGAGCCTTTTTCAGGTTTTCATCCTAGCCTCTCATTTTTTTTACTCACTCTTTTTTTTTTTTGCTAATGTTGCTTAGGTTGCCCGTTTGGGTTTTCAACCTAACTAGCATTTCTTCTATTTTTTTATTTAATTTTTTTTTGTGAAGAAAATAATGCAAGTTACAAGGTAGAAAAAAATAATTGTGTACCAATGAGTGACTCCCCCTCACTTAGCTCGGAGCACTGTCCCTAGTGCTCGTTATCGCCATCACTTTTTTTGAAGATATAAAGTTGTGGATTGGGAGAGGGGTGGTTGCTTCCAAGTGTTTGTGGATTAGAGGGTATGTGGAGCAAGAGGATAGTGATGAGAACAAGATTATGATTTTTTTTTTGTGGGGTTTGGTGGAGGATTTGGATAGATTTTGAAGAAAGAGGGATATGGTTAGGAGGTTTGGGGTAATTGAATTGGGTTCGAATTTGGAAAAGACGAATGGGGTGATTTTTTTTAAAGTGCAAAAATAAAATGCAATAAGTAAATGTACCTTGCATGGGTTGCCTCCCAAGAAGCGCTTTATTTAACGTCGTGGCACGACGCTATCATTGTGTTCAGTCATTCAAACTTGGATCGTGATAGTTTATATTCTTCACACTTTCACTCCTAGGACTTCCATAGGAATGCATAATTTCTTGACTCTTCACTTTGAAAATCTTTCCAGGATCAAATATCCAGATTTTCATTGATTCATGTGGTGGGAGTGAGGGAAAGAAATTATCGTTAAACATGGTTAACGGAAAATGTTTTGATCCCTCAATCTTGCTGAAGATTTCAAAAATGTCATTATCCTTGTCAATTTTATGAGTTTCCCTCAAAGTTTTTAGAATTGTTGGGGGTACCTCAAAGGATGACAAGAATAGATATTTGACCTTGAAACTCGGTTCATCCTCTTCTTTGACTAGCTGGAGCTCCGCGTCTCTTTCTTCTTCTACTTCTTCTGGATTTTGGATCTCCTTTTGCATTTCCTTCTCATTTGTCAATGTGATTGCAAAAGTTTGCTGTTTAGGATCACATTCTATTTGAGAGGAAAGTTTTTCTGAATCCCTTGCTTCAAGCCTACTTACGGCTCCGGCTATTTGAATCATTTGAGTTTCCAAGTTTGAAATGCTAGACTTGGTCTCATTTTGGAATTGCACCATGTTGTTTTGCATGGTGGTCATGTTGGTAGCAATAGCCCGGACCATATCCTCTGTAGACATGTTAGAGTTGGAGAACGGATCATACCTCATGTGAGGTGCATCCCTTTCGTAACCAACATCATCAATTTGTTCAAGGTATTCATCTTGGAGCTTTGGGCAGAAGTCCGTAAAATGTCTGTGAGACATGCAAATGTTGCATGTCTTAGCATCTTGAGCTTCCGAGTTTAAGATAAATCCCTTTATTAGAGAAGTCAAGAAGGAAATTTGACTCTCTAAGGATGATATGTTGGCATCCATATACTCATAACTCATGTAAGCTCAGAAAATAGAAGAGTAAGATTTTTTTTTTGATTTTTTTTTTGTTTTTGATTTTTATGAGATAAAATAAAAAGAAAAATAATTGCCTTTCCCCGGCAACGGCGCCAAATTTGACGTGCACTTGTCGTGAGGTGCACTCAAAATAATAATACAATACGACACTAATACGTAGTATAGCGAAGTAAGGTTCGTATCCACAGGGAAAGGAATAATTCTCTTTTTATGTAACTAATAAATAAAGGGGGGTTTTGATTGAATGATTTAATTAAAATTGAACACGAAGATGAACGAGTTATGTGGTTTAATAAATAAGAAGAAGACTTGGCTTTGCTTTTATCCACTTAATGAAATGTTCGTCGATCCCGGTTATATCTTTAACTATCTTCCTCTCGAATACTCAATCGAGGAGTATATCCAGTTCATTGAGGGTAGTTATTAATAACGAGAAGCGTTCATTAATAAAACTTACTATCGAGTCAATATAGAACAAGCGCCGTATATTAACTTGATAGTAGCAATAAACTTAAGATGAAAACGATTGAGATTGATAACCTCAACACAAGCGGTTTATTGGTTTAATCAATATAATTAATTCCCCTTAGATTATTAACCATGAGATGCATGCATTAGTAATCCAAGTTTACTACCATGAAAGGACCGAATTAATAACAAGCGTATTAATCGAGCGATTCTAGTATTAATTAATATATGAAACAAAACTAGTTGATCCTTTAAGTAATGTTCAAAATATTAATATGAAATATGAATAGGAATTAATTAATACTCAAGAAAGAATATTAAAGAAGATGAATCTTACTATAGTCAATATCAAGATGTTAACTAATTGTCATCTTAGTAACACTCCCCGATATTAACGTAGAGGAAGAAATAACTATTACTATAACTAATGTCAAGATGTTAACGAACTAATTGTCATCTTAGTAACACTCCTCAACATTGATATAGAAATAGTATTTAAAAGAAGAATTAATATTCAAGGAAGAAGATTAAAGATAATAACTCACAACTTACAAATTCATTAAGCTTCAAAGTAGCAAAACCAAGATGGAAGAGTTTAGCTCCTCATTTGGAGACTAAACATGCTATAAAAATATAAAAGAAATACTATTCTAAACTGAGCTTAAGAGTATGGAAGAAGGGATGATTAAAAGTGAAGGAAAATGGGGCTATTTATAGGTGTTTTGAAGGTGCTGCACCGGATACCCGACCGGGTATTTGAGATACCCGACCGGGTATTTGTCAAAATCAAATATTTTGCCCACGATTTTGTGTTTTCTGCACGTCTTTTTGTCCGGGTCACTTCATACCCGACCGGGTAAAGGCTATACCCGACCGGGTAAGTCACCAAATCACATTTCTTGCATGATTTCTTGTTCCCTTAGCTTGCACTTTCCTCTGATCTTGTAAGATCCCTTCCATGATCCTTTGTTGATTCTTGATTGATTCTTGCTCAAGATGATTCTAAATTTACTAAATTACAACAAACTAGAAAAATAAAATGATTGCACCGTAAATGTGCAATTACCACAACAACACACCATAAAAAGTTATTAAAAGTAAAAATATAAACACTCAAAAATCAATGCAATCAACACCCACCATCAAAACAAAATGCCCACTTCTCTTTAGGAATGACATCAAGATAGTTGAATGCTCTTTCATTAGCACCCCGAATTTGTTGCATGTAGTTAGTGAATTCATTTAGAATGGGGGTACATCCGGCACGCCAACACAATTTTTTTAGATTCTTGCTTCAAATTGGGACATAAAATTACTTCGAATGTGTCAAAGACAATATCGCCTCTGAATTAGAGGTGTTCCCAGTTGTGGCACATTTCGGAAAGCACAATCAATAGCGGCATGTCAGACAGATATTATGCAAACATTCCGACACGGACGAATAATATTTGTCGCAACTAACTGTAAAAACCACGTCCAACTGTCCCCGTTTTCACTATCAACCACCCCAGAAGCTAGAGGAAAGATTTCACGGTTAGCATTCATTGTCACCGCGACCAACAAAGTGCCTTTGTATTTACCGTCCAAATGTGTACCATTTGGGCATTATAGTCTGAAATAATGAAAAATATACGAGTATATCATGACTAGTTAGTGGATTGATATATGGCTTTTTATACTTATTGATTTAGTGATCATGAATGTGATCAACTCTACAATATAGTGATTGTGCATAATAACTGAGTTTTTTTCCTAATTAATGTTAATTAATTAATTAATTACGAAAATAGGGTTGGGTTAAAAGTATTTACCAAAATACTGCTGGGTTAACCATGGTAGGGGTAAGTCGCCCAACGGTTGGGCGACTTATAAGTCGCCAAACGGTTTGGCGACTTATAAGTCGCCCAACCGTTGGGCGACTTTCCCTTTAAGTAAAAACGGGGTCCTCCCCCAAACAGAACACTTCGCAACTGCAGCCCCAAATTCCCTCTAGCGCAGCACCTACGGCAGACGAAGGAAGAAGACGACCGAGCTCCTATCCAACTCCGGCGAAGCTCCATCTCCAGCCTCCCCACTCCGGAAAACCTCCATCTTCATCTTCAACACAATCTTTACTCCTTATTCTAGGTAAATTCAAATCCATTTCATCTAATTTTGCACCTAGGGTTTAGAATGTTAAATTTTTGAATTTTGGGATTATGAATTGATTGTGAATGAAGTTGTTGTGAAATGTGGATATGTATGAAATGTTGACATTTGATTTTAAATTAATTGTAAAATGTTGTGTGTATTTTGACATTTGGGCATTTGGGTAGAGTTGAATGTACCTAAATTTGGGTATTCAAAGGTAGACATTGAATGTAGATATCAAAATTTGGGTAGTTTGTTATTGAAATGTGAATTGTTTGTGAATTTGGAGTTAATGATATATTACAATTTTGGAAGCAATTTCTATTAAAAATGTGAATGTGTATAAAGTGTGTATATTGATGCCTACTCATGAATGTTGGACAATGAGTTGTTATTAGAATATGGATTTCTCAAGCTTCCCACTCGTGTGTCATTGGGGAGGGAACTATTATGAGAATGGTGGGCAAATATGCCATGAAGGTGGCAGAACGAGCTTTGTCATGGTTTCTCGTGGCGCTTGCATGCTCGAGATCCTTCAAAAAATACATGCAGCGACAATGATTCATCCCGGCCGTTCATTGCGGTTGAAAATGAAATTTCCCATGAACGGGGGAAAGTACATGCTTATGCCGCTCATTGATGAGCTAGCTATAACAAATATGTGAGGCATAATTCAGATGGAGGATATGTCGTCGCTGGAGGTATACATTGAGGAATGCTTTGACGCTAATGCTACTCAATCGACATCAAATGCTGGTGTATCTAGGCATGATGTCAGTGCAGGGGTGAATGCAGGGAAGTCGTCAAAGGTTCCTGTACTAGACATGGTTATACAGGAGGATGGCAGGTATTTGCACAACGGTGCGTCATTTGTGGATGGGCAGGGAAGTGATGATGATGCAGACGAGATTTAATTGAAAAAAATAGAGAGAAGGCAAAGCATCACATTGTCACTCCATTTGATTTAGGGCGAGGTATATTTCAGGTGGAGACCGGTTGTGGTGGCCGAACGTTGGGAAAGGGTGGGAGAAAACAAACTGTCCATCTACAACGGAAAACGTGCACTTGCAAAAAGATGGAGATATACAAGATTCCTTGCTCCCATGTATTAGCCGTGTGTAGACAACGTAGTTTGTCTTATGCTCCATTTGTGGATAAGTTCTTCTCTTCTGACCAATACGCCGCCACGTATCATAGGGTGTTCAAACCGATTCCTGATCGTGATTATTGGCCCAATTACAATGGACCCGAAATCGTGCACGATCCATCCATGCTTCGGGCAAAGGGAAGACCAAAGTCGACCCGTATTAAGAATGAGATGGATGATGGTCCACGAGGAACGGTAAGATGTGGAAGATGCCACCAAACCGGCCATAATAGAGCGACATGTGCAAAGAGATCATCTAGACAAGAGGGGGGGTCCGCCGGGTATGTGTATATTTAGAGTCAATCATAATTCATTATTTCCTTGCAAGGAAAATTAATAAATTCAAAAAAGGAAGTTAAAAAAAATTTAATACATTATACAATTACAACTAATACAATTAGAACTGATACAAATTTTGTTTGTAGGTATGGAGGTGATAGCGGATCCTGGGCCGAGTGATCCTTCTGTCCTGACACTGCAGGCCTCACACAGGAGTGAGGATGTTTGGCTTGGCATGGATGTGCAGGTTGATAGGTGCCGCGAGCATCTGCGTGGTTTGTCCCATTTACATGTCGACCCCAGAGTCCTAGCCTATGTTCATGCAGCAGGTTTTTTTACACTGCACAGGTTAGTGGCTACTGTGCCTTTAGATAGAGCCCTCCTCACTGCTCTACTTGAGCGTTGGAGGCAGGAGACACATTCATTTCACCTCCCTGTTGGTGAGGTCACTGTGACTTTGGGAGATGTGGCTGTACTTACCGGGTTAGAGGTTGATGGGAGAGCTGTTACAGGCACAGCTTGTCGACAGTCGGTGGATGAGTGTGAGAGGTTGTTAGGCATCCGCCCCGTTCTTAGGGCTGACCTTCAGGGGTCATCTCTTAGGATGCCATGGTTGAGGGAGCACTTCCAGGCCCTTCCTCCCGACGCTGATGAGATGATCATCCAGCAGCATGCTCGGGCGTATATATTGATGATGATGGGAGCCTCCATTTTCGCTGACAAGAGCGGAAATGAGGTTCAGGTGCTACACTTGCCTTTGCTTGAGAGGTTTGATGTAGCAGCACAGTTTAGCTGGGGTAGTGCCACCCTGGCTTATCTCTACAGGCAGCTGTGTCGCGGGTGCCAGAGAGGGAGCACAGAGCTGGGTGGATTTTTGCTACTCCTCCAGATTTGGTCATGGGAGTATATCCACATTGGCCGTCCCATTATAGTTGGATATCATGGCATTGATGGACAGCCACTGCCTGATGAGCCTCCACGTCTGCTAGGACCACATCATGTACGGGGCGTGGACCCTCTAGGCCGTCGGTATGTTTTAAATCATTTGTATTTGTGTTACTTTTTGTTGAATGTAAATGCATTAATAAAATCCATATTATTGATATTGTAACATTAATGGTTAGGTGGCTATATGCTGGTTTATCTCGCATGTCATCCGCTACTGGCCTCGGTGTGTACAGGGATGCATTGGATCGGATGTCAGAGGACCAGGTATGGTGTGTGTAGTATAACAGTAACTAGAATAGGTGTAGAATAAATACTAATTTTGTATGTTTACGAAACAGATCACATGGATGCCGTATAGACCTGATATGTTAGCAGAGTTGCCCCCAGCTGGCCGAGAGCAGACTCACATATGGCGAGCACGTGTGCCGCTGATATGTTTTGACATTGTTGAGCTTCATTTGCCTGATAGAGTCATGCGACAGTTTCGGTTTGAGCAGGTCATTCCACGTCCTATCGACACTTATGTAGAGCTGCATAGGCTGGATAGGCGTGGGAAGCATACAGAGGATTGGGCACTCAGACATGTCCGATACGTGACTATGTGGGATAGGAAAGCTGAGCTAGCTGTGGCTGGGACACCCACATATGTGCCATCAGTTTCAGGAGATTACATGGGATGGTACTACAGCATCACTCGGTTGTTTGTGTCTCCTTCGTTCAGACTCCCTACTCATCATTATCAGCCTAGCTCATTGGCATTGCATCTTACAGTGAGTATATTACTAATTAGTAAAGTAAGTCATTTTATTTATGTAATACTTGTATGTATTTCAATGTAATTGTAATTGTGTTTCGTATTGCAGACACGAGCTTTGCAGCGCATACATCAGCGGGCTACTGCCACTGTGACTGATATTCCTGATGTGGACATGTATGGACAGACTCTGACAGGCATTGCCTCGTTATGCTCAGATGTGTTGGGTCGAGTAGACTACGGACATCTTATACACATGCCCGCATCTCAGGAGATGGCATCCACGTCTAGTGCAGCTGCGGCTTCATCATCCCAGACGCAACATGAGAGAGTGGTTCTTCAACCACGACAACGCCGTAGGCGTAGACATGAGCAGCAACATCTCCATGACGAAGCTGATGATGGGAACTTGTAGTTTGTCTTTTGTATTGTAGTTTTTCTTATGCAGTAGATGTTGTAGGAACAATTTACAAGTTTTGATGTATTTTCTCTTGTTAAGTATTCTATGTTGTATTGATGTGTTCGAGTATGAATATTATATGATTATTTGTTATGGCATATATGATGATTGAACTGTGTTATATCGGTTATGATTTGAAAGTTTTTTAGCGGTGTTTATAAGGTGTTTTTTATGCTGTTGAGAGTAGGTGATTATAATGTGTTGTATCTAGTTCGTAATACTTTAACAGGAGAAGGGAGACCTTATTTATAGCAAACAGATGAGTCTGGGTTGAACCGGGGCGAAAAACCTGATGAAATGCTGTTTTTGGACATAGGCACGATCGTGCCTACCTTTCTAGGCACGATCGTGCCTGGCTGGCAGTAGCTGCTCGGTTGTTAACATATTTCAGGGCAAAGTCGCCCAACGGTTGGGTGACTTATAAGTCGCCAAACCGTTTGGCGACTTATAAGTCGCCCAACCGTTGGGCGACTTTGCCCTGACCACGGTTAGGGCCAGCAGTATTTTGGTAAATACTTTTTTTCCAGCATTATTTCCGTAAATAATTAATTAATTAACATTAATACGGAAAAAAACTCATAATAACTGCTACAATAAAATATAAATGGGTTCTATTAACTTTAAGTATGCTAATTTAAAAGGCTATATATGCATTTCTCCCTTTAATTATTTTTCCCTTTAGTGACCATGGAGTATGATAATATTTTTATTTGTTTATAAGTTATATTTTAGTAATTTTAAGCTAAAACATGTTCTTTCTTTTGTCAATGATTTTAAAAGTGTAAACATTTGTGTATGTACAATTGATCCAATAAATAGGCTCAGCTCTTTGCTTCCACCTATCCACAATTCAGTGTTCACCTATCAAATGACCACGGTTTGATCATCTGGGCCGGTTTTGTAACCAATAATTCTCTTTATATCATTTTTTGCCCTAAATCTAATTCATAGTCCAACATGAAAAATAAATTTAACATTAATAATATCTAAGATATGATGGAGATGAATTATTACAAAACCAACCTAATGGAATGGGTTGGGATAATATTCTGCTAGGGTTTCTCGCAGGGCTAGTGCATGAGTTTGAGTGGTTTTCTTTCGCCATTCTGGACATTTTTTTTGCTATCCTTGGAGTTCTTTGTTTGAAGATGGTTGTCATCAATAATTAACAATTTCAAGAGTGCAAGCTTTTGACAACAAGTTTGGGAAAGTTTTTTGGAAAGTGAGTGCTCCAGGTCATCGTAGTTTTAACCTCTACTCAAAATCGGTATGTGACTCCATGCAGGCAAGTGGCGATGGCGACAAACCAAGTAGCTTTGGTGGAATAGTATGTTCAGACATTTGAGCTCGGGGAACGGGGGCGGAGGCGCTCCGTTTTGGTCATGTGTGGGGGTGGGTACCGTTATTACCAAAAAATGGTGAAATTCGCAGTGTTTATTGTTTAGGAATGTTCTAGCTTCTATTTGATGAACTAGTAAAGGGGTATCCATTAGAGAGATTGGAGAAAGAAGGTGCTTGCTTATGTTTTATCATAAAGCTGACATGAGGCTCTTTTTTTAGATCACGATCCTTGGTTTTCAACATAATCTTGTAGTGATGCATGAACTAAGAGCTCAGAATTTGCCTCTCAAAGTTTTGTTAGTTACATTTAGCATAATTTTGAGTACACGTTCATAATATGACAGATGGATATTTTACCCTAAAAGTGGCATAGAGAGTTGGAAAGTATTTCGGAAAATTTAAAAAAGTTGATGATTACCACCTAGATGGTTTATGTAAGATATGTTTGAGAATTCATATTTGGTTTGTTATTGAAAAGCCACTCACAAAGGGAATGAAAATTAAAAGGGGGGATGAAGTTTGGTTTTGGATTGATTTTGGGGACAAAAAACTCTAGTTTTTTATTAGCATGTGGTATTATTGGGCATGTAGACAGGTTTTGACCTTTGCATATGAGGCAGGAGTCATCGGAGAAGGTGAAGGAATAAATGTGTTGTTTAATAGCAAAGATTCAAGATGTGTTGTTTGAGGTGGCTAAGATGGATGAGTACAAACATGAACACTACAACAAGCCTCAATGCAGAATGACTTGGTGGGACAACCAATTGAACTTCAGGCGGGAGAATCCAAGCGACGTAAGACAGAGGCAATGTTGATGGGGAATGGTCATGCTATGATGAAAGTCAAAGAAAACAATCCAAACAACGGAGTAGGAGCATGTCATGGTACCTAGACCCGCCTAGGAGCTTGAAGACCAAGAAATCATTTCATTACTACATCTTTTAGTGTTTCTCGCTTTCATTTAAATTCACACATTTATGTTTGTTTTGTTTTTGGACTCTTTGATTGGGACTTTTGAATGTTATTTTATGTGGTAGCTAGTTGGGATCAAGAGAGAGGGGATCTTATGTTTGCCCATTTTTATCTAGTGAGTTAGATTACTTTTTCTTGGGTGAATATCTCTTTGTTTATTAGGAAAGTGTCAAATACACCCTCTATTATATCTTTGCATTTTCTCCTTTTCTTTCCCTTTCCTTTTCTTTCTTTATTTTGTTTTTTTCTCCCTTTCTTTCCCAATCTCTTTTCTTCTCCCGACTCCCTATCTTCCCCCCTCCCGCGACCTGAGCCTTTCTTTCTTTCCCTTTCTTTCTTACCTTACTTATTTTACAATCACCACCGCGATGCCGGTTCCTGATCGCCACCACCATTGTTCATTGGTTCATCCGCCTAGGAACTAAGCGTCTGTCGTCTTCTCCGGCCAACTTCTGACAAAGAGAGTGCCGGTTGTCTTCACTAAACATTGTCATCCTTTCTTACCAACGTTCCGTCTCATGAAGTGCCGGTCTTCTCCATCAATTCTCACCAATTTGTTATTTTATTTATTGTTCTTATTTTCTTTATTTCTTGTGGTAGTTCGGTATCCATTGATGGGATGACCATGTCAAAATCCAAAATGAAAGTAAAGTGAGAAACGGAGGAGCTTGGGGTTGTAATTAAATCAATGCCAGAGAGACCCAAACAAAGCAAAAGAAAATACTATGTAACTCGGAGGGAGGGTTGGGCAAAGGAGTCAACAGGAAGAGAGAGGAGGAAACCAGGAAAGAAGAAAGAAAAAGAAAAAAGAAAGGAAAAGAAAATAAGTGTCACACGTCGCCACCTGTCACCACATGTCGCCATGTGTCAACGTTTACTTGATGACTGGTTGATTACCTATAATTATATTAAAATGCAGATTTGAACGTTTTTTACAAGATTACATGCTTAATTGGGTGATATTTGAGTTGGTGGGCTTAGTTGACATTTGCGTAATAGTAGGGGACTTATTTGACACTTTTCCCTTGTTTATTTCTAGGGTTTGCGACCGGTCAAAATGTCATATATTGACTTGTTTGTTACTTTTATCTTAATATAAGTCTTTTATCATAAAATATTAAAAATAACTTTCTTTCTTAAGATCTTTGTATACGATTCCGGCTGCCAACTTCAATCCGAAAGCAGAGGTAGTAATAAAGTCGTAAACTTTGTCCACTTATGGACTCATGAGGTCTTAGTGTACCTCATTAAGGTATGTTTTCCATTTTTCCTCTTATTTAGTGTTTTAAGATTGCATGAATGTTTTCAGGTTATGTTTAGTGGTTAGTTCTTCCTCTAGTGAGCGTGCTAGTTGGTTTACTAGTTATACACCACATAATCTTTGAATGTTCAATATCAGATGCATTGTTAAAAGTGGTTTCCCTATATCTAGTTCAAGGATTATTTTTTTGCTTGTATTGTCAATTATCTAATAGGCTAATATAATTAGGAATCTACCTAATAGATATTTAGGAATCTGCCTAATATCTGTTTAGGAATACTTTGTATTTTGGCAACTCTTCTATTATAAATATATCTGTCAGGACTCCTATTGGAGTACCCCTTTCCCATTATTTCACATGGTATCAAGAGCTTAGGTTTTTAGATACAGTTTTTTTTTTCTTTTTTTCGGTTCTCATGAACCTTATTATAGCCGCCGCCGCCTCAGGGTCGACTGCCGCCACATTTACGGTAGTCTCTAATCCTTTGAAGATGAGCGCGGCTAATATGGCGCAGATCACCTCCTTCGCGTCGCTGAACACGGTGCTTGCTTCCATCATGCCGTTGAGTTCGCCGCCTGCTGCTGCCTATGTCCGCGCAGCCCACCTTCTCTGCGTCGCTGACCACGGTGCTTGCTTCAAGCGCGCTGTTGAGTTCGCTGCTGGCTGCTGCAGACATATATTCTCATGGAGATCTTATTGTCAAAGATGTGCCTTCTAATCTTCCGCTCACAGATATATTTACTAAGAGTTTTGTTTTTTAGTTTGCAATTTCATTTTTTTAAAAGACAACCTGCGCGTTGTATCTCCCGCACAGTTTGAGGGGGTGTAATAGGCTAATATAATTAGGAATCTACCTAATAGATATTTAGGAATCTGCCTAATATCTGTTTAGGAATACTTTGTATTTTGGCAACTCTTCTATTATAAATATATCTGTCAGGACTCCTATTGGAGTACCCCTTTCCCATTATTTCACATTATCCTCCACCTTAGGGTTGTACACATAGATTCTATAAAGAAACATTGTAGATTATTTGGACGCTAATTTGTTTGAATCTCTACATGAATGAATTCCACTTTTAGTCTTATGAGTATGATCTCGATTTCACATCCGGTTCGTGTTTTTGAATTAGACCGATGATTGTTGAAAAGAGAAAAAAATTAGAAGTGAGAGCACAGGAAACGGGAGAAGAAAAAGGAATATGCAAGAAAGAAAAGGAAAAAGAAAAAAAAATAAAGGAAGAATTAAAAGTCATGTCATATGCCTTTTGAGGTTACCATCTAAAAAGCAAATTTAAAGTTTTTGTGTCTTTGGAAGTTTAATTGTGTGATATTTGAATGGTTGGGAGTTGCGCCTCCTGTAAAGCTTCGTTCCCTTTGGCGCCTAGCTAGTCTGAAGTTCCTTCGGCAAAGTCCAGCCGCACTAGCCAGCGAAGTACTGCAGTATTCATACTTTATGATTTACTAATTTTCCATTCAAGCGTTCGCTTGTTCATCTAGTTAAGGTTTTATTTCTTCCTTCGATCCGATAGATTGGACTAGTCTTCGATTTGGGGTTTTCTTGCGACGAGTTTCTTGGTGCGAACAAGAATGAGAGACAACAATAGTGAGAGGATGACATCATCGAGTGAAGGTCATGAGCGAATCTTGGAGTTAAAAGATGGAACAAATCTGAATTCAAGATCATCTGTGATTGGTGGCGAAAATGGAGGGTTGACAGAGAACATGATGAATGATAGGGAGAGTGAGGAAGAAGCTATAGTACTGTTGGCTCGTCCCCCTCCTGAACCGCCGTCGGAGTATATTTGGACGACTGGGCAAGAGTTTTAATTTTTCGTTTTTCGATTTTTTAATTGTCTGAAGTTTAGTGTTAACTTACGGTTGTGCGTTTTATTTCATTGTAAGATTGTGGATTTGAATGTGGGTGACAAAAGGTCTTAAACGTATTTGGCTCATTTGCGCCCAGTAATGGGATCAACAAGTTATATTGCTTCGTTAGAAGTGATAAACTCTGAGTCTGATTCAAAAGTCGCCAATTGTGATCCTTTTATCTTTTTACCCATTATCTCAATTTAAGCCTATTTATTCCACGAAAAAATGCGTGATATTTGAGTTAATTATATCGAGGTTACAATATGTTTTGATTTTTTTCTAAATACGATTAGTCGCCCCGCAGAGGCCCTAGATTAAAATAGAAAACGGCCCAAGCAAAGCAAAGCAAAGGCCTGAAGACAAGTTGATCCCTGCTGCACTCACGCCGGTCGTCGATTGTCACATCGCCGGAAAGCTTGGAATCGGCAGAATCGCCGGTCGCCCTGCGAATAGTATTTCTCTTCTCAGACCACAGTGCGCCCCGTGTGCCGGTGCCCCTCGCCCGTTCCGCTGTCTCGCGGGCTGCGCCCTCCGGCCTGTACCCTGCCTGCTCGCTGAGTCGCTCATCTTCCGATATCAGGTATGTAATTTACTTTAGTTTTTATTCTTATCTTGTATTTGGATCACCTTTATGCCTTCATTTCTGGAATTTGAGGGTTTTGTTGTGAATTCAGAAAGATTGCTCCCTATATTTCTGAAATTTACTCGTTGTGATTTTTCAGATTGTTTTGATTTCTGAATTCAGATTGTTTGAGGAATTGTGATCTGTGATTTAATGTGAATATTGTGACTTAGTTCGCATTCAGTTTTAGACCTTTAGTCCTTTAGATCGATACCCAGGTTGATCTTGTGAATTTTGAATTGTCAATTCTGAATTCTGAATTCTGGAATATCCCTAGATTGCTCCCTAGATTGTTGTTGTGAATTCAATGAGTAAAACCTACAATTTGATTTTTTCGTGTGAGAATTCATAAAGCTAAAACATTACGGAGTATGTGATAAATGTTTTCTATTTTAGTGATGTGCTATTGTTACTATTACAGTGTTAAAATTCCTGAAATAGGAGTAAAAACGTTCGTGAATCCCAAAATATGGTTGCTAACTTGCTATGTTTCCCCCCTAAATAGGAGTACTTTACTGTCATCTTGAAAATTTACTGCCATGTTTTGACGTGACCGGACTTTAAATGTGGTAGTATACTACCATTTCAAAGCTTGTCAGTAATTACTCCTATTTGGAAAATAAAAAAAGATATTACCCGAAATAGGACTAAAAAGGTTCGAAAATTCCAAAATAGGACTGTCATGTTTTTATTCCCAAAATAGGACTAATTACTGTCATGCTTTGGCAGTACCAGACTTCAAACATGGCAGTATTTTCTAAACTTGACAGTAATCACTCCTATTTTGGGAATAAAAAACATGGCAGTCCTATTTTGGAATTTTCAAACTGTTTTAGTCCTATTTCGGGAACTTTCCCAAATAAAAATATAACAATTCTATTTTGGAATCCCAAACATTTTTACTTCTCTTTAGGGGAATTTCTATATAATTTATTACATATATATATATATAATAAATTATATAAATTATATAATTAATAAATTATATATATATAATAAGCATCGCTTTTTGTGAGAAAGCAATGCTTCGCTTTATTAAAAGCCCAACCTGTCCGCTTTTCGCTTTCAATAAGTTTTTTCTCCTTAGAATATTGTCACAATTTCACATTTTTTGTTGTTGATAAAGTCACAATTTCACATTTAGTCTACATTTTTGGATTTGGCCAATTTAATGCATGACTTGTTTATTGCCCGCCTCCATCCCTTTCACCATTTCCCCGTCAATATTCCATGCGCTTAAAATTGCCGGAGAGGTATCAAAAATTTGGCGAGAAGGACCCCAAATGGACAAGAAACAATAATAATGTAATATAAAGTTGGCCATATGAAAAACGGTCAAATGTGGGATTGACATAATACTTGTACGACCAAAACTGTAATTAATTATTTATATATTATGCTTTGTTTAGTTACTCTTTTCTGTTCTTTTCACCAGCAGAGGGCATTTGCTATGGATTTGGCAACCGAAAATAAAATTGCTGCAATTCTCTTAAAAGAAGCTGCAGAGTTAAGGCGGCAAGCTGATAAAGAGGGTGCACTTGCTTATCTTTGTAAACCTACGGTCAGGGGGCGCCCTAATTCAAGATTTCTTACCGCAACTGTGCTTGGCATACAACAAGGTAAATCTCTTTCGTTTTTTTTGTAGTTAAAGATATAATATGCTGTGAATGTAGAGGCATTTGGCGCTTACGTGTTTGTGACTTATGAGACTATTTATGAATCACACCTTGGCAAATGGTACGTGTTATGGAGTGAAATCATACCCTAATCATTGTGGCTTTTATTTTATTTAATTTTATTTTATTCTCCCGTGTTAGATAATAGAAGTGATTGTCGGTATATGAATATGATAAGTGATTTTAGTGAGGTATAATGTGTATGGGTTTTGTAAAATAGAGAAGTTTTAGCTAGAGTTCTTGTCTCTAGAATATTTGGATTGCATTAGCTTTTCTTGGTAAACAAATTGGTACAATAGTACTATTTATAGGTGTTAAAGGATCTTTCTAGATCCTTATTAAATGCTAAAAATCTAGAACATTTTACAATCATCCTTTTATTATTCTACACTACATATTATACA
Source organism: Cuscuta epithymum (assembly GCA_945859915.1). NCBI lineage: Eukaryota > Viridiplantae > Streptophyta > Magnoliopsida > Solanales > Convolvulaceae > Cuscuta > Cuscuta epithymum. The sequence goes on from CAMAPF010000938.1 coordinate 5,665,973, forward strand.
CAGGAACTCTCTAGTAGATATTTCTGTAGAACACTTATAGCTTATTCGTATTTAAAATATTCTAGATAAACATCACTATTTACTTATTTAGTATCCCTCCAAAAAATGTCTCCTTTCACAAAAAACAACTTTAATTTTTTCTTTTTAAACGAAAATGGCTTAAATTATGATAACAGTATGTAAGCAAGTTACAAAGACAACAGGTCTTCTGTGTGTCGTCCGCCCTAGAACCAGACTTAGAATCAATCACCTCTGTAGAAGCAATATAATACGTTGGTCCCGCTTTGGGCTTAACTGAGCCAATGACAGGCAAATAACACTCCTCATCACATGTCCTAAGTTCTAAAGTTTTTTTTGCTGGAAAAACACAACACAACCAAAAGAGAGTACATATTTAAATAAACACGAAAAGTAAAGAAAGCTAAATAAGCAAAATAAAAATGTCTTTCAACCATCATGGTTGTCAAAAGCCTTAGGAGCTCTGGAAGGCTAGGACCCAAAGGCCAAAGCCCGTCCCTTCCCCGTTTTTTGGCCCATCAAGGGCCATTTCCTCCACCACATCATCACCCTGGACCCCTGGTCCTGCTCCTCCTCCCAGCTGTGCCACTTCTGATCCGGTAGTAGCCACCATCCATCCCTAACTACTATCCCCATTGACAGTTGGGTCCAAATCCTGGGCTGTCGTAGACTCGTAGCTATACTTGTCTTGTTGCAGACGCTTGCTGAAGAGCTTCCCTCCGTAACCAGCCACTTACTTCCCAGAGATGGGCGAGTCTTCCTTCCTCCCACCCGCAACCACGGGCCAAACGGCTTAGCCAAGTCCTGACCTCCCTTTTCATACAATAAAGGGCAAAATTTCTCTGCATGTCCAATGACTCCATAGACAAAACAAAAGCTTGGAAGTTTTTCATATTTAAAATTAACCCACTACCCTTCCCCTTTGCTCTTCCCGATAGTAGTACCAATTTTCAGGGGTTTTCCCGCATCCATACAAACCCTAACCCTCATGTAAGCCTCCCATTTTTCATCAAACTAGTTGTCATCCCAACCGACAAATTTCTCTAGATAATTCCCAATTCTTTTAGCAGTTCCAAGATTAGCATAACTATACGACACATTGTGTACATGCACCCAGAACTCAACCGAATCCAAAGGGACCTTAAGCGGGATATCTCTTGGCTTAATGGCTCTTAACACTAGTAAATTCTGGTCAAACAGCCATGGACCATTGTCCAGAACATGGTTCGTGTCAACAGATGAAATTTTTTAATAAGGTACCTCTTTTCACCAATTTCCTTGATCGAGACCCCTTTGCTCGGCGCCACAGAGCCGCCATGATGTCCTTAAAATTTTGAAACCGTACCACCTTGTCCGTGAGGAGCATCCCGACCACCGCAAATTCTGCCGCTCGGTTTTCCTCCATCGTGACTGCCTCTTCTTCTTCGTCATCGATCACCAACCAATTCGTCTGGTGCTTCACCGATGTCCAGACCAACATACTTCTCGGTCAATTTGTCCACCAGACGTTCTTCCTCTCTAGACGTCTCTCTTTCTTCCTCCCTCGACTCCAGCAAGATGTTATCCATCAGCCTCCACAGCGAATAGCTATGCCGTACAAACGAGAGCGAATTTTGTACTCTACGAAACCACAGCCGCCGCACCAAAGGACGGCAAAACTCGAAACCCTATTCAAGGGAGATATCCGCCTCTGTTTTACTAGGTTCTTTTATTCATATAGATTCTTTATTTTGGGAAAATATATAAGTTTGCAAATCAGGTTCTTTTTTGGGGAATGGAGCTAGTAGTTGTTTCTTTCATTTTTTATTTATATTAATGGGTTTCTCATGGCAGCCAACCGAGCCGTTGAAGTAGATGAGATGTGGAGATTAAGACAGAAAGAGTTGGATATTGAGAGTCGGAACAAACGTAGATCGGATAATGAGAATAGTTGTGGAAAGAATCAAAGAGGTGATGCAGAATCTAAGGTCAACGATAAGAAGCACTATGATGGTGGCTCTGTTTCAAGTGCTTCATGCTCGTTTAAAAAAAGACGCACCGAGGATTACTACTCATGGGAGGAGGAAGGATTGCGGGATGATGAAGTTGATGATTTTTTACATTCAAGGTCAGACCATTAATAGTTAATAATTTATTGCAATTTCCTTTGCTTTTCTTTGTACTTGATTACTATAACTTCTTGTTCTGTTGATCTAGCATTTAGAGCCATCTTAGATAGGGGCGATAAAAAAGCTTAAAAAACTAAGAAGGATGTTTTTACCTGAACTGCTTTCGGTCCCAGACCAGATCAAACTTTGACAGTTGTAAAATACACAGAGACAAACATCTACTAAACCAAACCAGTTCAGATTAGACCAAACCAGACTTAAACAAACCATGCAAGATCAGAAGATTTTAGTCCAATTAAAAAACATCGCTACTGGGACAATTCAAAAACTTGTATTGATCTGAATTTAATCAAATACATGTATTGTATGATTTTTTACTAACTTGCATAAATAATATTTTAGCTTGTGTTAGAGGTTAGGCTTCTTTCTCCCCTCTCCTCATTTATTTTAATCAATTTTAAATTTTAAGCGAGCATTCAAGGGTCCATTTAAAACCCCTACCATAGAATTGGATATAGCCAATTAGATGCATATTTTGGGTCTGTTTTCATTAATGCATTGGGCACTGAAAACCTTGAGATGGGCCCTCTGGTAATGTGTTTTGTGATTTTTCTATGTATTACCTAGGTGTATAAATCATTCATTGCATGAGGGTGGGGCAAACTTACTCATTTTCCCTTGAAGTTTAAAAGGGAACACCATTACCAAAATTTTGCTAGAAAGTGAACCTAGCTATGGGGGCGCTTGTGTAGAAGTGCTTTCTAGGCTAGACAAAGACTTCAAAGTAGCTTTCATGGAATTCAGTTACAACTTTCTAACATAACATCAAACGTGGTTATTTTTTCTTCAAAAGAATTTGCATTTACAATATTATCTATTGAAGTAAAAGCCCTAGAAATTAAATGCTGGCTCTTCCCACCCTTCGTGCTGAGCTAATAAAAAGTGTCTTGCAGAGCTAAGCGGGGAAGGGGGACAATTGGGTCTCACATGGATGAAACTGGCCCTTACCCTTGTTCAGACTATGAAGTGAAATCATTGGCAGGCCTTGAGTTCAGAGGCCATTCTATTGTCCACTCAGAGAGACCTCTATGGCTGAACTCCTCAGAGTCTTCAGGTGGTGATGATACGGTAACAATATCAAAGAAGGTCAGACGAGACAAATGGCATTGTGGGAAACATAAATCTAAGAGCAAATCAAGAGAGACGGATGAAACGAGAGGTTCAAAGAGACACAAGTCCCACAAGTAAGACGATTTGAAGATGTTTCAATCTTCGGCCAAGGTCATTCATTTATGTTATGGACATGATATGGTATCACCCTTTCGCCCCTTCGCCACATGGATCATATTTGTATGCTCTTGTTTGTGTATAAACTATTGTTCATTTGTTGCAGATAAAATAGGATGTAATTTTCTTTTACTTGTAGCAGAGATGTGATTCCATGTTCTTGGGGGAGCTAAAGCCTACACTCCTAGAGTCCTAGTCTCTTTCCTGTTCCTTTAATACCCTATTTCGAATGTTTTTTTCTTTAGGTGATTGAGGAAGGTTAAATGATTGGAAGATCGTTATTGACGGTCTTTAAAGACTTGAGAGCATGTTCGGTATTGGTAGTTTGATTAAAATTGCTAATAATTAAAGTCTTTTGTAAAAATCAAGTTTCCCAATGTTTATTATGGTGTGTTTGGATCTGATTTTTAAAACTGCTTCTGTTCCTTCAGGGAGCAGAAGTTGGAGTGATTGAGTGATAGTGCAGAAGTACTTCCGGTTAGTCATGGACCCGGGCCGGGCCGGTTCCGGGCCGGGCCGGGCTTTTTTTTTTGGGAAGGAAGGCCCGGGTAGCCACCGGGTCCGGGCCGGGACTCCGGTTTGGTCATTTTTTTTTTTTTGCTTTCCTAACCCCCCCCCCCCCTCACCCCCCAAACCCCTCCTAACCATCAAGCCCAACCCGGGTAACCCCAAAAATGAAAAAAAAAAAAAATTAATTCGGCCCAGACCCGGGCCCGACCCGGCCGGGCCGGTTTGCCAAATACAAGGCCCGAGCCCGGACCCCCCCCACCGGGTCTAGGCCCGACCCGGACCCGAGAACCGGGCGGCCCGAACCGGGTCCATGACTACTTCTGGTGCTCTAATTTACTCTTAGAATTAGGGGTGGGCATAAAACTCGAACCGAACCGGTACCGAACCGGTACCGAACCGGCCCGTAATGGTACCGAACTGAATATCGGGCATTTAAACGGTTCTATAGTTTTTTATCCCGAACCGAAACCGTACCGTTTGAAACGGGTACGGGACCGGTCCTAAATTTTGAGAACCGAAAAATACTGGACCGGACCGTTAAAAATAATGCATTTGAATTTTTTATATTTTTTCCATACCAATAAATCTATTTTATAGACTAACAATTTTATAGCCCATGTATTTATTCACGTGTCCTAAAATAGTTAATTGTGTGTGTTTATATGTATAATGTTAATTTTCTTTTTAGATAATTTGTGTTATATTTTGGTATGTATTGAAAGAATGTTAAAGTTTTAAAAATCATTAATGACTATTCATTTCTAGTAATATAGTGTATATATTTTTTTTGTATCATGTTTGTGCAATGTTACAGCTTAATTATATATTTTAAATCTTAGCTCTCACGGTTCAAGTATAAATTAAACTACAACTAATACTTAACCTATAACAAAGATTCAAAGTTCAAAGAAGAACGTTGAATTTTTCTATTATATTCAAAAATTTGATGATATTATTTTTATATTCTCACATGAACTTAGTAAATTAAATAAGATATTTATCTCGTGCACCATCATTTTGTTATACTTTTCTTAGTTGTGTTGCACTATTTGTATATTTCTAAATTTTAGTATTACATATGCAATTTCTTGTATTTAAATCAACATTTCATGTGAGTTGGTTGGTGTGATGATATCTACTAATTACAAGATTTGTCTAATTTTTTAGCATTTGTTTGGCATTGTACCGTACCGTTTTGTACCGTTCCGAAACAACATGGTACCGAATGGTTCCATCCTTGAAATCGGACCGTACCGGACCGTTAGAAATCTCACGGATATATTACGGGTTTTACTAATTTCCCGGACCGTTCCGGACCGCGCCCACCCCTCCTTAGAATCAGTTTTTTTAGAAGATGGGGGAGACCTGCTTTAGAAACGAAACAGAAGCACAATGAGTTCCAAATTTTCTTATCGCGTGCAAAATTAGTTGATTAATGCCACCAAATGAGGCTTTAAACATGCAAACAGACGAATTTGTGTTGTTTTAGCCCTATAACTCTATAAGCCCCATTGTCAGATGACTATATGCTTGAGTTGGAAGATGAGTTAATAGATCTTGTGTTTATCATAGCCGCCTAGGCAAGTAGGCATCCCAGGAATGTCTCCATGGTGCCTCGTGGAGCTGGCTAGGCCTCATCAGGTGATGCCAGAATGGCCAGATGTTGTGTTTGACCTCGTGTACTCTACTTGGAAGTTGGCATCCTTTATCCTTCTGTCTCTCCCAAAATTCATAAAAAGGGTGATACCCCATCCCTGAGGCCCCCCTAACACCGACCGGACGGCATGATGGGAGGATGTAAATTGGACTATAATCACAATTTGGCAGATAGAGAGTAAGGTTTCGTCCCCGGTACTTGCAGAGGCCCTATGCATTTTTAGCATAGTAACCTCGCATCGCAGTTGTCGGGATTTGAACCTGGGACCTAACCCTTGTGGCACTCCCTCGCTACCAGTTGAGCTACACCCACCGGTTCATTTTTGTACGGAGTAGTTTCCATCCCAAGAATGTTGTACTACCTATATATTCTTCTTAGGATGTATTGGGATGGGCTACACGACCCGCTACCCGTCTCGTCCCGTCATTGTGCAGGCCCGGTCCTACTTGGTTGATCGAGACCGGGATTAGGCTCGGGACCCAACCCCATAGAAAAACAGGCGGGCATCTGGCTCCTATTTTGGTGGATCAGACCGGCTCAAATAAGTTGACCGTTTTTTATCACACAGCTAGCTAGGTTTGGGACTTGGAACTGTAAAACCGGGAAAACCAATCTGAACCTAACCGAATTTTCCGGTTCGGTTCCTATAATTTTGGACTTCGTCTGTTTTCGGTTTGGTTCCTATAGTATTTGTTCGGTTCGGTTCCGGTTCCTAGGCAAGAACCGAACTTCGTATACATTGCTTGAGTAATCTTCATTTGAGGTGCTTTTGGGTGAATTTTTTTGATGAAATTTTGTGAACTTGTTTTTCATGAAATATAGATTATGTCCACCAAATTTGAACATAAAATTAAATCGGTAAATCGGTTAAATAAATTATTGAAAAACACTACGCTAAAATATATATATAACACAATGTTTCTTAGTATTTTATTGAGCTCACTTCCCGATTGACTTTTAAGCTAAACTCTGGTGGATATTATCAACACTTCATGTAAAATATGCTCACAAAATTTCATAAAAAATTGTACCCGGAAGCACCTCAATATGGAGCACCTCAAATTTTATATACACTTCATGTAAAACATGCTCACAACATTTTGTAGACCAGACAAATCCGAGTAATTTTTATTTAACTACTTTAGTCCACTTTTATATTTATTGTTTGTTTTTAATTGTATTTGTTATTTGAGTTCATAAAAAAAAGGAATTAATATTCTGTTGATTACGTTATTATTTGTTTATAGTAAATTACTAATATTGCCAGTCAATTGATTACTACATACTTTTACTTATGGTGCATTACCAGTAGAAAAATTTATTTTGGGGTTGAACTACCTGCTATTGGATGTGTACCTTGGAGCTATTAAACCTTTTCTGCTTGACAGTTGATGCCTATTTTAAACGTTTATGTTTTTGTTATGTTTAAATTTAATGTTTGCACTTCGATATTTTTGTGATATTTGAACATACAAATATCATGTATGTATAATGTAATGGTCATAGTTTCATGATTTGAAATTTGAATTTTTTTTATGTAACTGAAGGTAAAATGTGTTCATTTTAAGAGGATAATAATTTTTTTACAAGGAACCGAAAAAAGGTAAGAATCGAACCGAATTTAACAACTACATTTTAAACAAGAACCGAACCGAATTTAATGCCTACAATTTTTAATACGGTTCCATCAAATTTTAAAAAGAACCGAACTGATCCCAGGACTACAGCCAGGCAGCTAGCTAACATTTGCCGTTACAATTCCTCAGTTTTCATGTTCATTTATGCCTTTGTACCGATTAGGTCAAGTGATTATTTACTTCCCAATAGAAAGATTCTCACTTTCTTATTTAGATATTCCATATACATGTTCTCATTTTCATTTTAGAAAACAATTAACAATCGTAAATGATAAATAAATCATTAAGTATTAAAATAATACATATAACATCAATGTCATCGACACTAACTCCACTACACTACCTCTGTCCCTTAAAACTTTGCCAAGTTTGACCGACACAGTGAATAATAAAGTAAAAATTGTGTGGTTGAGGTTTGAGCAGAGGAGTGAGAAATAACAGGAACCACAAAATAATTTATTAAAAAAAAGTGGCAAAGTTTTTTGGGACGTCCCATAAAGGAAAGTTATATAGCAAAGTTTTAAGGGACGGAGGAAGTATTATATAACTGTTAAAATTATTTCTCAACATATACTCAAACTACCTTATTTAATACATCCTCCGTCCCACTAAGATTGTCCAACTAAGATTGTCTCATACTAAATTTGGTGAAGTTTGTGTTACTCTAAATCATTCATCTATCAATTCAATGTCAATCACATAAACCACTTTTTATTGGTTTGCGTGTCACTTCCTCTTGTCCCATTGTTAGTGGGATGAAGGAAGTAATTGTCTAAATAATTGTGCCATTTTTTTCTGGAAACTTTTCAACGGGACGGATGTAGTATTTGAGATGGATATTAAAAACATTTCTTTTCAATAATCAAATTATTTGTTTTGATTTATCAGTAATATACTCTATATATAATATAACTTGTTATACATTATTTTTGGGAAATTACTCTAAACTGGAGTAAATAGGTTTTGAAATTCCAAAATAGAATTGTTATATTTTCCTTCCCGAAACAGGAGTTGTTGCTGCCATGATTAGAAAATATTGTCATGATTTAAAAGCAATGTCACTAATTATAGTGAATACTGTCATGATGAATGTCTTATACTCTTATACTACAACTATTTGACAGTAATGATTAGAAGATGACAATAAATACTGTCATGTTATTTCAATTTCGGGAGGAAAAGCTGGTTATCCTATTTTGAAATTCATAATGTTTGTTTGCTCCTACTTTGAAAATTTTCTCATTATTTTCTTGTATGTGAATTATATGTGTGGTGCGACTTTGTAGTCTAATTTTGTCTATGTGAGCCTCTTTCTCAATGAGCTAGTAGTAACAATCATGGATAAAATGGGTTTCAACCAAATATGTGAGACAAATGTTTTGCTTATTTGATAGAATCTTATGAGAAATTGAATCAATGTTATCATTATGAGTGTTATTCACATTAAAAGTTAGACGTGATCAAAATGAATCCAACACTTGAAAAGAAAAAGGGGCATGATTTTGATGGATATACATTGAGGTTTAAGATGTGTTCTTTTGAACTGAAATTTACCGATCTGATCTGGTTTGATTTGGTCTGTTTAAATATGGTCTGGTCTGGTAAATCTCAGGTCTCTTTGTATTTTATAACTGTCTAAGTTTGGACCGGTTTGGTCTGGGACTGAAAACAGTCCAAAAGAAAACATCCTTATAACTCTTCTACTAAACATACACACGTACATATAGATAAGGGATTGTATGCAAAATCCTCCTAATTTACCAAATACAAATTGATCTTGGTCATCTGTTGACTTGATCTAGTGGTTGGAGATGCACAATTTCATTTTACTAATAAAACCAATTTTTTCTAGGCACAAAACCTTGAACGTTAATAAGCAATTGTTTATTTTATTAAAGAACACATAGTTATATATATAACTATGTGTTCTTTAATAAAGCAAAACCTAACGGTCCAGATTCGTTCTCATTTCTCTCATAAGATCGTGTTCTTATTTGAACCAAAACCTATATATATATATATATATATAAATATAAATATATAAATATATAAATATAAATATATAAATATATAAATATATATATATAAATATATAAATATATAAATATATATATATATATATAAATATATAAATATATATATAAATATATATATATATATATATATAGGTTTTGGTTCAAATAAGAACACGATCTTATGAGAGAAATGAGAACGAATCTGGACCGTTAGATTTGCTTCAAGTGAAATTCAGTGTGCATTAGATAAAACTGTAATGTGCATTAGAGGCTGGTTTGCAACCACTTTAAAAAAAGCACTTCTCAGCTTTTGGCTTAAAAAAGCACTTATTTACCAAACACTACCAATTTTTTATTTTTCTCGGTTTTCGTGTCAAAAGTGCTTTTCCACTTTTTATACACCAAAAGCACTTATTTTACCAAACACTACCAACTTTTACTTTTCAAAATCACTTTTTTCTCAAACACTATCAACTTTTACAAATAATCACTTTTTCCAAATCACTCCAAAAGTGCTTTTTTAAAAGCAGAAGCTGTTGCAAACACTCCCTAGGTGAAATTGAAATGTGCATCACAAAGGGTACGATAGAGTGGCATTATGTGCAGTTGAATTGTGCATTACGTGAAATTGAAATGTGCACTTGGGGAAGCTGCAATGTGTAGAATAAAAAGTACGATGTGATGTTATTTTTGCACTTTGTTTTCGCACATATCAGTTTAATCTAATGCACACTTGAGTTTAAATTTTTATTTTGCACATTTCAATATCATTTAATGCACATTTTAGTTTCACCAAATGCACAATTTGGTTCCACATAATACAATCCAACGGTCCAGATTCGTTCTCATTTTTCTCCTAAGATCTGTTCTTACCGGAACCGCTCCATATATATATATATATATATATATATATATATATATATATATATATATATATAGGAAATCTTTCCGGTAAGGTATACCTTACCGGAGCCTCCGTGCGGCCTTCACGATTTGAGGGTCTTCCCGGTGGATTTTCTCGATGAAATTTTTTGAGCATGTTCTTCATCAAGTCTAGTACACTCATACCAAATTTCAACAAAAAATTCAATCGGGAAGGCAGTCAAATGATTTTTGGAAGATAACTGCGTTTTATATGTATATAAAGGGTGCAGTTATCTTCCAAAAATCATTTGACTGCCTTCCCGGTTGAATTTTTTGCTGAAATTTGGTATGGATGTACTAGACTTGATGAAGAACATGCTCAAAAAATTTCATCGAAAAATTCCACCGGGAAGACCCTCAAAACGTGGAGGCCGCACGGCGGCTCCGGTAAGGTATACCTTACCGGAAGAGTTCCCTATATATATATATATATATATATATATATATATATATATATATATATATATATATATATATATATATATATATATATATATATAGGGTGCGGTTCCAATGAGAACGGTGCTTAATGTGAGAACGTGAGAACACTCACATTTAAGCCAATGTAATGCACAATAGAGCTCGTCCGGTGCACATTTTGACTTTTCTGGAATCAAGCTTATATACATAATCACGGTGGCATTTTGGTAAATATTATGCTTAGCATAAAATAGTGCATTGGGCGAGCCTGATTGTGCATCACGTTGAGGTAAATGTGGTGTTCTCACGTTCTCACATTAAGCATTGTTCTCATTTGATCTTTATTCTATATATATATATATATATATATATATATATATATATATAGATTTAGGATCATGTGAGAACTTAATCTTAGGAGAGTAAAAAAGAATTGATGTAGACCATTGGATCATCTAATAATTCCTCCGTGCTACTAAACTATCGAGAGGGTTTTTAGTCATTTTGTATATGTATTGATTACGCTTAAAGATAAGTTCCGAAATGTTAGGCACTACTTTACTTGTTTACTGTTCCACTAACTTCCTTTTGAGTATGTGTGTATTTATTATTGCTTGGTCATAGTTTATATTTTATAGCCTTCAATTTTCTACGTGTGACTTTTAGATGAGTTTCTTTTCAATTTAAGTGCTAGCATTTTTTAACGAATTTTATATTTCTGTGTGCTCTTTAATCATCATATTCTCTCTTATTTATTTTCAATTTTCACACTGCATTATCCGAATAAATATTATTTTTTAATTTAGTATATAATTGTGCACTTTTAATTTGTCCGTTACGGTTTTTACATCTTTAAGATGCTTATAAATTTGCATGATGACAACATATAGCATATTTTCAATTTGGTCATTTGGGGAAGTTTGATCTTCAACAAAAGGGCCGTTATGTGTTGAATGATATTGCACTCTGATTTATTTTATATGCACATGTTAAAAGTGCATTTCATTTTGATGTACTTATCATACTTTGTTCATGCACTTTTCATTTTTTTTTCAGACACACGTGACATCAGGAGACATCATTATAATGGAATTACCATGGACCTTTGGAAGAAAAGTGCATTATATTTGATTTTGTAAAAAGAATCATTGTAAATTAAAGTTTTAGAAAGTGTGTAATATAACAGTGCACTTGTTTATGTATTTACAATGCACATTATAAAAGTGCATTTTATTTTATAAAAAAGTGCATTTTGTTTTGTAAAAAAGTGCCAACGTATAAACTTCAAAAGTGTAATAATATAATGCACTTTTGTATATACTTAAAATGCACATGACAGTTGTTAGCTTATACTCTCAGAATTTCATGCATGTTCATTTTTATTTGAAAACATGTATGGATGTGCTCAATTGCATGCATAAAGTGTGTGTTTATTTAATAGAAATTGCAAGCTAATGACATAAGAGTGCAGTTTACAAACGATCAATAAAAAAACAGTGCAGTTTACAACATTGCAAATTAATTTACAACATAAGAGTGGAATTACCATGATGCATTCTCAACATCATCTCTTCTGAGAATACAAAAATATTAAAGTATTTAATTAAGTTGATGATATTGCATAATATTTCTATTAAAAGTGTAGCTAATATGCATTGAAGTGCACATAAAAAATATAGGTGAATGGGACATTGTATTTGAAAAAATGATTTAACATGAAAGAGAATAGAGATGCACAATTCGTATAATTATTCTTTTATAATATTAGTTATTTGATTAGATGTGGGGAGTACTAATTTGAAGAAAGAAATAAGATAACGTATTTTTAAGGGGGAGTTACTCCTTATTAATCATTGTCCTAATTTATAGGATTCCTTTCCTATTATAATGCTACGTGCATACAACCTATCTAAATGAAATTTACAATAGTGTCCCTCATTTAATATTGAGTTGAATACCTTCCATATATACGACCTTAATGATCCGAAAAAATGCAAATTAACTGCTTTTTGGAATTGTTTTTGGCCGTGAGATCAAGTGAATTGAAGGTGGGATTTTGTTCTTTTTCCCTCTCCTAAGAGGATGTTCTCACAGGAACTAACCCCTATATATATATATATATATAGATGAGAGATCAAGTGCAAACCCATCTTAATATACTAACCTACAAACCTAATCCTGGCCATCCATTTTAATTAAAAAACCGTACGCTTCATCAAGATTAGATTAGAGAGTCAAGGGTTATTTAGTCTTTTGGGTTTCTTTTAATTTATTTTTGGGAAGGAACTCACGTTATCTTTGTTTCCATAACCGATTGTACGTAATCGGTTCACTCCTTTTCTCCTACCAGATTCATCAATCAATACGTAATTACTCAAGGATACCAAAGTTTCTCTCGATCTCAATCTCCATCTCCATCATCATTCCATTCTTCATCTCAAATTTAATAGAATATGATTAGTGTTTTTCTATGTGAACGCCATAGATTCCGGCACACACAGGGAGAAGATTAGTTCTCGATTGCCATGGATTTCAGTATGTGGTTGAATTGATACGCTTTTTTTTTAATTTATGTTTGTTTTGGTTTTGGTTTTCCATGTTTATGCAAAGTTCTTTTGATTTCATTGAACTCTCTTTTTAAACTCATCATATGACTATCTCCTTCTGAAATAACTGATTTGTCATATGAGTATAACGGAATAATGAGGTAGTCATCTCTATTACCATGGAATAATGATGTTTAAGAATCGATTCTCATTTGCATATAAATTCACACATTTTTGTGTTTATGTGAAACTCTTATAGCTTCAGTATGTAAAATATAGTAGTACTGTTATCATTTAGAATATATTTCTCATATATTATGCATATTGTCATCTAAACCTCATGATGTTGGTATGGATGCTAATTGAGTTTACAATGCAGATATCATAATGATAAGATGCACCATATGGTCTCCAAAGATGCACATGTCCTCTTACTGAAATATAATATATGAACTCCTAATAATGCACATGTGATGATGATACAATGCAAGAAATTTATTTCACAAATATTATCATATGCAGACGTTATGATTATACAATGCACATCTCACAACCTTAATATGCAGTTCACATGCAAGCTTATTTCTCGTGTGCATGTTAATTGAGTATATGATGCAAATGCCTTAATGACAAGATACAATTCACATGAACATCTAAAATGTACCTGTCATCTTACTAAAATGCAATGTATGAACTTCTAAAATGAAACATCGACATATTTTATCAATATGAGTTTCTAAAGTAACTTATGCACACATTACGAATATATGATGCACATCTCATAATCTTAATATCCAGTTATATAGTGCATATTATGTAGTCTTAATATGCACTGTTCACATATATTAATCTTCTGAAAATGCAAATGTGATGACGGTACAATGCAACATATGAACTTTGAAAATGATTAAAGAATGAATGCACTTGTCATAATGATAAAATGCAATGTACGGACTTCCAAAGTGCAACGTAATATATTAATGGACTCAATATGACAACCATTATATAGATAATGATAATATCATGTGACTAAAAGTGCAGCATATGCAAAACTAATATGAAGATGTTATAATTATGAAGTGATTAATTTCGTAAATAAAGGAATTTATTTTACAAATAATATCATATGCAAACATTATAATTTTACCATGCAGATCTCATAACCTTAATATGCATTCTCACGAAAGTGGGGTCCAGGTTTCAATAATAAAAGTTTATTGAGGAACGATTGGTTCTATGAATTAGGAGATTAATTTTGTAAATGATACCATTAATTATTATTTACGAAAAGGAAAGTTATTTTTCAATTTGTGGCTAGCATCAATCCAGGGATTGAACTTGTCTGCCACTTACCTTTTATGAAATGCTTATATTTGGATGGTCATTTGATTACTAGAAAGTCGAAGGACATTCTAGGGAAGGAGGATTTGGGATGACCTTAATAACCTTGCAATTAAATCGTAAACGGTAGTGGGTCTTAGGGGGTTTTAATTTTCTACGTTTCAACCCATTATTACTACCATGGATGTCATACGAATGACCATCCGTATTGTTCAATCTAATAGTTGAGGTTGGTTTGTAGTTTGCACCGGAAGCTTGGTTTGCATGGGATCTCTCCCCTATATATATATATATATATATATAGGGTAAGGTTCAAGTGAGAAGAACCCTTTGGGTGAGAAATGAGAATGAATCTCAGCCATTGGATTCGACTAAGTTGCAGTAAAAGACACTTCATGATGCACTGAAATATGCAATCTAGCACGGTGGCATTTCTGTGAATACTTCTGAAAAATCCATATTACACGTGTCTAGTGCAACATGAAGCTATTTCGGTGCAACGCCGTCAAATATTAGTGCAACATGAAATAGTTTTAGTGCAACATGTGCAAAATTTAAATATTACTGCAACATAAAGCCAATTTCAGTGCAATTTCGTAAATCCAATGACTGAGATTCATTCTCATTTCTCACATTAGATGCATTTCTCACCTGAACCAAAATCTATCTATCTATCTATCTATTTATATATATATATATATGGGGAGGGTTCTAGTGAGAACCCCTCTTAAAATGAGAACTCATGAGAACCCTTAGAACCAGTGGTATTTTTAGCTGAAATTTTTTGTGTATGTTCCTCATCAAGTATAGTTCATCCATACCAAATTTGAGCAAAAAAATCAATTGGGAAGGTTGTCAAATGATTTTTTGAAAGAAAATTGCGTTTTATATGTATGTTCCGGACCAGTTTTCTTTCAAAAATCATTTGACGACCTTCCCGATTGAATTTTTTGTTCAAATTTGGTATGGATGAACTAGATTTGATGAGGAACATACACAAAAAATTTCAGCCAAAAACATCACCATTCTCAGGGGTTCTCACGGGTTCTCACGTTAAGCACCGTTCTCATTTGATCTTTATTCTATATATATATATATATATATATATATATATATATATAAAGAGAGCGGTTCTAATGAGAACACTCTTATTGTGATACATATCCTAATTGCTAATTGTTGAGGTTAAGTCCCGTAGATCCGAAAGCCCAACACACGATTTGGATATTAAAGGCGTTTGTCTGAGTTAAAAAGTGTATAAAATATAAAACAGTGAACTAAGACTGAACTCAGAAGCTAACTTGTATTACGTAATTCTGCGATTACACTGAAATTGCCTGAACGGTAAGTCGGAATGAGATGATTCTACGATTACACTCAAATTGCCTGGACGTTTATTCTGCACGCTTTGGGGGTGCTTCTTTCTCACGTATAGATACAAAGGACCTGCTGCCTGCTGCCACCTTTTTATTTTTTAGAAAACGTTTTAGTATATGGATTATTATTATACATAAATAGTATACTTTTCTAAGAACATATATATGTTGCATTAGTGGTTTGCTTTGGACTGACTGCAGTAACACTTTGAATTTTTATGTCTGTTTGCTTTTTGGGATTCCAGTAAAAGTGTCAAATTGACCCCTGATTGAATTTAATGCCCTCCATCTTTTATAAGCAAAAAACAATACTTTTCTAATATTGATGGGAGTTGGACACAAAGAACTCTGTTTATACCATGGTTTTTACTCCCTGGCTACTGTCTATAGTGTATTGAACATCCAATCATTCAAAATAGTGATCTGAAGGAACTCTTCTTCTATTTAATAAATCTTGTCATCTTGACACACAACTATTAGCAGAAATCCGCTATGAATCTGTTAGCAGAACTCTTCTTTTATTTAATAATTTGGAACGGATGATAGGAGCATAGAAGCACTCAATAATCCTATATGCACAATTCCACCAGTATCATTTAGCAGAAATCTAAATAATCCACAAATCAAAATAACAGGTGGTGTAACACCATTTATAATATCATCAAATAGTGGAGATCTGTCTAATACGGTTATGTCATTATTAGTACCAGCCATACCAAAGAATGCATGCCAAATCCACAAATTCCTTGAAGCAACAATCTCTAATATGAGAGTTGGGACTCGTTTAAAACCATTTGTATGTGTACCATGCCAAACAGTTGGACAATTCTTCCAATGCCAATGCATATAATCAAGACTCCCTAACATACCAGGAAAACCTCTTTCTTCTGCTTCTTGAAGAAGACCCAAAATATCTTTTTTGTTTGGCTTTCTCAAATACTCTTGTTCAAAAACACTTATCACAGCACCACAAAAATGCTTAAGGCTTTGAATTGCAGTGCTCTCCCCAATTTGAACATATTCATCCAAAAGATAAGCTGGGCAACCACAAACAAGCATCTGCACTGCATCTATCATTTTCTGTAAAGGACTTAATCCTTCTTTTCCCGTGGCATCAAATTTTATGGAGAAGTAACTATCATTCTTTTCAATTGCAACCAAAATGTGACTAAATAGTTCCACACCCATTCGGAATCTTCTGCGAAAATGGTCTGCTGTATACTTTGATTGATCACCACTAAAATAGTCTTTAATAATCATCTCATGACGCTCCTTTTTATCGCGATGAATATAACGTCTGCTACTTGTTCTTCCTCCATTGGCACACTGTTTGTCTCTTAATAATGCTGAAACTATTGTTGGAAGTAATTAGGGTATAAAGTTGTGTCTTATTCCATGCAATACTGCCGTATATATACAAGAAAGAAGGCTGTGTACTCGAGCCCTACTATACATCATAAATGGGCCAATTAGAATAAATCATAAACACAAGTATAATAATATGGACCGGTTAACACCCCCCCCCCTCAAGTTGGAGCATGCGGATCACAAATGCCCAACTTGCAACGTAAGTAATGAAACTGTTGATTCCCCAATGCTTTAGTGAAGATATCCGCAAGTTGCTCCGTTGAAGATACATGAGACGTATGAATAATCCCATCCTGAATTGCATCACGAACATAATGGCAGTCCACTTCAATATGCTTAGTACGTTCATGAAATACTGGATTCTGGGCAATATGTAAAGCAGACTGGCTGTCACAGTGTAACCGTATGGGCTGAGGATGTCGAATGCCGAAACTTAGCAAGAGTGCTTTGAGCCATTTGAGCTCAGAAGTAACAGACGCCATAGAACGATATTCCGCCTCTGCAGAAGAGCGAGAGACAGTATGTTGCTTCTTAGTTTTCCAAGAGACAGGGGAGTCACCCAGAAAAACCAACCAACCAGTCAGAGAGCGTCGCGTGATCGGACAAGTAGCCCAGTCGGAGTCACACCAAGCAGAAAGAGAGAGATCACACTGAGAACGGAGAAGTATACCTTGTCCTGGTGTACCCTTCAGGTAGCGTACTACACGGAGGGCGGCTTCCCAATGATGAAGACATGGAGCATGCATGAATTGAGCCAACGTGTGAACAGCAAAAGCTAGATCGGGCCGTGTAAAAGAGAGGTAGATTAAGCGCCCGACCAAGCGCCTATAGGCCTCGGGATCCGAGTGAGGTGCACTCGTGATGGCCGCCAGATTATGATTCGGAATTAACGGAGTAGTGACCGGTTTGGCACCGAGAAGACCGGCATCGGAGATAATGTCCAGAGTGTACTTGCGTTGACAAAGAAAGAGGCCATCAGCATTCCGGGCGACTTCGATGCCCAAAAAAATTTAAGAACCCCCAGATCCTTCATATGAAAGCAAGTGTGCAAATAACGCTTGAACTGAGCAAGAGCATCCGAATTATTCCCTGAAATGATGAGATCATCGACATATACCAGGACATGTAACTGAACTGCATTACGGTGAAAGATGAAGAGGGAATAGTCCGAGTAGGATTGACAGAACCCATAATTTTTTAAAGAGGAGGCTAGCTTGGCAAACCAACAACGCGGAGCCTGATGCAGCCCATATAAAGATTTTTTGAGTCGACAGACAAGACCGGGAGAACTGGGAGTGAAACCCGGTGGAAGTTTCATATAAACTTCATCAGCGAGATCCCCATGGAGGAACGCGTTATGAACGTCCATTTGATGGAGCTCCCAATTGCGAGCAGCAGCTACCGCAAGAAAAACCCGTACTGTGACCATCTTAGCGACAGGAGCAAACGTTTCATTGTAATCCAGACCGGCAACCTGATGATTACCCAAAGTGACAAGTCGGGCTTTCATGCGTTCAACAGTTCCGTCGGAGTTATATTTAAGTTTATATACCCACTTACACCCCAAAGCCTTCTTATTTGGAGGTAATGGAACCATTTCCCACGTTTGATTATTTTCAAGAGCACGAATCTCATCAGCCATGGCATCCCGCCAGCCTTGATGTTGCATGGCTTCAGAAAAAGAACGTGGCTCTTGGCCATGCAAAACTGCTGCGATAAAGGCTCTGTGGGAAGCTGAAAATTTGTCAAAACAAATAAAGTTAGTGAGGGAATAGGGTGTACCTGGGGAACCACCGGCGAGAGACGAGGAGACTGGAATCGGACGTGTACTACTAGCTGCATGAGTCACGAAGTCACGGAGCAATACTGACGGCCGCCTTTCCCGATGACCACGTCCCAGTTGATTCTCAGGTGAAGACTGCCCCGATAAAGAAGGCTGGTCCGGTATGGAAGAGCCATCCCCAGCAGAAGATTCAGGATTAGGAGGGACTGGTGGCGTGGGTGGAACGTGTGCGGTCTCCTCAAGGCTGACTGTCTCCGAGGCAGAATCGTCATCATCAAAACCCAAAGTAAAAGGTAGTGACACCGGGTCGGCAGAAGTATCCGGCTGAGGGGGCGTGGCATATGGGAATTCATGTTCATAGAAAATAACGTCACGAGATACAAAATACTCGTGGGTGTCCAAATCAAATAATTTCCACCCCTTTTTTCCATTAGGATATCCAACAAAAATACACCTACGACCGCGGGGAGCAAACTTATTGCCTTTGGCGCGCTGATTATGAGCAAAGCAAAGGCAACCAAACACACGCATTTCATCATAAGAGGGAGGCTGTCCACACAACCATTCAAACGGTGTTTTATTGTCGAGAAGCCCAGACGGAGTGCGATTAATTATATAGACAGCAGCAAGAATGCACTCACCCCAAAAAGTGATCGGGAGATTAGCCTGAAACATAAGGACTCGGGCAACATTGAGTATATGTTGATGCTTGCGTTCTGCCCGTCCATTTTGTTGGGGAGTCCCGACACAAGATGTTTGAAAGATAATTCCATGAGATGCAAAATAATCAGACATACACGTGAATTCCGTCCCATTGTCGGAACGAACAATTTTGACCGCGGTTTCAAACTGACGTTCGACCATGGCCAAAAATGAAGAAAGAACTTTAGAAACTTCGCTTTTAGCTCGTAATAAATACACCCACACACCGCGGGAAAAATCATCCACAATAGTCAAAAAATAAATTGCATCACACGACGAAGGAATTTTATTTGGTCCCCACAAATCACAATGTATGAGCTCACAAATACGAGTTGCTTTATTTTGACTAATAGGAAAACTACCACGTGTCTTCTTGGCAAGCGTGTGACACCGCACCCGAGTGTACTTGAATTTGGAAATCGACTTGTATTTGAAATTCCTAGCGAATAAAATTCGTGTAATTGATTGGCATATTTAATTAATGTGCGATTAATTAAATTATTTATCGGGTCCATTATATGAGGATGGGCTACTAAATATTTAGTTGGGTCATCATAATAAATTATAGAAGCCCAATAAAGTGCCAACCAAAGTTGATAAAAAATATTTGGACAACCCGAGTGCTATTTTGACCCGACCGACCCAAAATAGCGGGAATAATTGGAAGGGACTTCCTATACCCCAATTGGGGTTTTTCCTACAAGCTTTGTGGACTCAAGGTGATTAATTGGGACATCTAAACATGGGAGGGGCGGACTTCTTGGGTGATGAGATTTCCCAAGACAAAAACATCACCCCAAGGGCCCTATTCTATATTATCTTGGGTGTTGATTGGGGGGGGTGTTTCCTCATTCATTCCTCATCACACCAAGCTCTTAGAGAGGGGATAGGAGCTCTGGAAACAACTCACACCAACAGCAAGGTCGAAGCAAGCAAAAGGGAAGCAAACCCAACCCAAAAATCTAGGTTCTTGAGGTAAGAACACAACTATTATTCATTAACTAGTTTTGTGTTGTATGATTTTTGAGAAATCATATGGTGGATCAAACATGAAGTTCTACACGTTTAAAAGTGTAGAATAATGTTATAAAGTGGTGGTATTTAACTTAGAAGAGTCGTGGAATCGATAGGAGTTGAAATCGCCGGAAACCGCCACTTGAAGGGAGCTGTTCGTAGCTGCAGACCACGAAAGCCGCCCACCTTTCACGAAAGCCGCCCGGCTTTCGTCTGCTGTCCAGATTTTTCATCTCCAATCGGCTTAGAACGGGGATTGATCGGAGGGCTTAACAAAGGCAACTATTTCAGCACTTCATAAGGTGAGGATGGCTGACTATATTGCTTATAATCTTTGGGTTAATTTCATAAGATTACCTAAAGTAATTAAATGTGATTTTCATGGATTATTAATGCTTAATAATGCCTAAATGAAAATATCATTGTTTGTGAATAGAAGATGCATAACATACAAATTTATGAGAGATTGTGTATGATGATGCATAATAAATGTGGAGGTATAATGATTGTATAAACCATGAATTTTTGTGATAAAATATACTTTTACTTCATGTATAGAAATCATGAATGGATAAAAGTGATATTTTTGATATTGAGATTAAATCGTATACGGATTAGAAAATCCATAGGAATGAGCCTTATAACTATGAGTTAAGGAGCTTGACTGTTTAAAGATTTATGGATTAGTATTTAATTTACTAATCGGGAATGTTGTATAAAAAGTAATAGAACAAATCCTAAGGACTTGGATTGTGAAGGATGCACCTTAAGTAGTCTTATGAGATGCCTTAAGGTAGGAATGGGTAACCACTAAGTTACATTAGGAGTAGGCCTCATTGGCTACTCAAGATTGAGGAACTCTAGGCATAGAATTTGCTAGTGAGTTAGTATCGTGACTAGAGGAAGCCTCTAGCACGATGAAGAATGACTGGAGGAAGCCTCCAGCATTCGTGTAGGACGAACTAGTATCGTGACTAGAGGAAGCCTCTAGCACGATGAAGAATGACTGGAGGAAGCCTCCAGCATTCGTGTAGGATGACTAGAGGAAGCCTCTAGCATAATGTAATGTGACTGGAGGAAGCCTCCAGCACAAAGTATGTAAGGTGATTAGAGGAAGCCTCTAACACCGAATTTAGTGACTAGAGTAAGCCTCTAGCACGGTAAAACATGACTAGAGGAAGCCTCTAGCATGGTGAATTAATATAGATGGGCGTGGCTTGAAGTCACGGGGAAAGGGTTGAACGTTTTTAAAGTAAAACATGGGTCTTCGGGCCGACTACTTGACTTTATATATAAAGTAAGTATATTTTCAAAGAGGGTAACCACGGGTTATGACCTATATTATATTATCACCCTATGTGAGGGTCTTGGAAATTGAAACTTTGATTATACTTAGTATAGTTGTCATTGTACTTGTCAAATGCTTCCAAGTACTGACCTCCCCTTCACGGGGGAGGCCACCTCACAGTTTCAGGTAGGACTTGAAGGTTGCTACCGCCGCCGCTGCTTCGGGGAGATTCAAGGGAGGAGACGTGGTTCGTGCTTCTTCCGTTCCTGTTTTGAAAACATTTTAAATATTGCTCATGGATACTATTTGAATATTTATTGGGGCTTGTACGCCCGTGTTTGCCACGTGTGGCATGGATATTTGTATTAACGTTTCCGCTGCTTGATTAAATATTTTGCATTATGATTGTTTATGGATGTACTATTGTGAATGATATTCATGACGCCTAGTATAGTATGGATGAGTTGGACTGCGGTTGACTATTCGTACTGTACGGCGGGTTGTTGACGTGTCCGGTAGGTCCGGGGCGTGACAATTTAATTGGTATCAGAGCCTTAGTCCGTAAACTTCATAATGAAGCTTCAAAATCCTTTTGAAAATGATTTTGAAAACCATGAGCATAAAGTTTTGTACTTATAGAACTTTTGGTACTTGAGTTGCAAGGTCTCTAATTGTTAAGATGGTACCCTTAACAATTGGCATGGCGGCGATTTGAGCCAAGGGATGTCTTTAAGTGCCTATCCGTCATTTGACATGTGATACGGGTCTAATGACTCAATCTCTATCTCTTTCAGAAATGGAACGTACCGGTAAAGTCACTCGAAGAAACCCGACTGGCCAGGCACGGGGAGGATCCCAACATGGCAGTCGAGGGGCATCGAGGGCGTCTCGTGGGCAGGACCGTGCGGGTCACTCGTTAACGGTGAGTGACGGTCATGTGGAGACAATCGATGAACAATACGATTCCGAGGAGGATTCGACGTATCAACCGGGAACCGAGCCGGTTGAGACCCCATATGATGGGGAATATGATGATGATGATGAGAGCGACGATGATGACGCTCTAGAAAGGATGGAGGAGCTGCTCCGTCAATACCAACAGGATCGCCAAAGGCGCCGGGCAAGGCGTGCTTTGGGAGGGGCTTCCAGGGGAGGAAGCCGTGTGGGTTCTAGGGGACATGTAGAGTCCCGGAATGATCGAGGTACCGAGGTCCCGATAATAAGGATCTCAAAGTACCTCAAGGAGGCAAGAGACTTGGGGTGTAAACCGTTTGATGGAACGGGAGACATCTCCATTGCGGCCGAGTGGATCAAGAGATTCAACGAAGCGGCTCTTGACATGGAGCTGCCGCCGATCATGAAGTTGAGAGTGGCAACGAGGTTGCTAGAGGGAATGGCGTCCACGTGGTGGGACGGTGTCAAGGGGAAGTATGGTGAGGCAGTCACTTGGGAGAACTTCCGTCAAGAATTCTTTAACCAATACTACTCCGACTTCGAGGTGAACTTGAAGAGGAGGGAATACACCAACTTGACCCAAGGAGGCAAGTATACCGTGAGGCAACTCGAGCATAAGTTCAGGGAGCTTGCCGAGTTCATTCCGGAGTACATATGTGATGAGAACCGGATGGTGAACCACTTCTGGGATGCCTTGGACCTTGACATACGCGAGAGGGCAACACAATTGCCTAATATGACGTTTAGTCAAGTTGTTGAGCAAGGCTTGAAGGGGGAGAAAGAATGGGAAGAAAGAAAGCGGAGGAATGCCGAGGAGGCAAAGAAAAGAAAATGGGAGAACCAAGGCTCCCAAGGTTCCAATAAGAAGGGGAACCACGGGGGAGGGAGCTCATTTAGGACTCCTGCACCGCCATCTAGAGGAAACCCGGGAATGAGTGGACAACACTCGGAATCACAAGTCTCAAAAGCGCCAAAATGCAAGAATTGCAAGAGGAACCACGTGGGCAAGTGTCGTGATCCCCCGAGGTGCTATCAATGTGGTGATACGGAGCACATGAGGTCGAGTTGCCCACAACTTGGGCGAGCCGTGAGTGCCGGGCCGAGTGGTGGGACCACGATGAGCAGGAACCGGACAGCGGCACCTCACGCAAACACGGGGCACGGTGGAGCTAGCACAAGTAATGCACCGTCCGTGAATCAAGGGAGGACCCAAGCGAGGGTCTATGCGATTACGGAAGCCGATGCACGTGCTAACCCGGACTCCGTCGCGGGTAAATTCTTGAACTTTTGATGTTATTTCCTTGTAAACAATATAAGTGTTGAAATGTTCACGTTGTATAGCCAACCGGGCTGTGCAAGTCCGAAGAAGTGGATAAATATCCACCTGGGACGAAAGCCGCCCGGCATTGACGGAAGCCGCCCGGCTTCCGTTCTCGAATTATTTGCAAAATCCTACGGCGGCTATAAGGCGCCCGCCTTTGACGAAAGCCGCCCGGCTTTCGTACTTGATTTTTGTTAAAATCATTCGGCGGAGGAAAACCGGCCGAGTTTCGTAAAAACCGGCCGGCTTGTGTTCAGGCATCCCCGATGTGAGGCGCTGTTAACGAAAACCGGCCGGCATTCGTAAGAACCGGCCGGCTTTTAGGAATTAAGACTTGGGAATTCTTTCGGCGGCCGAAAACCGGCCGGCTTTGGCAAAGACCGGCCGGCTTACGTAACCAGCCATTCCGAGCCGAAGGCCAAGGTACGAAAACCGGCCGGCTTTCGCGAAAAGCGGCCGGCTTTCCCCTATTGGTTTACAATGATGATTTTTGAAGTGCGGTCGGGGCGGATTCGGGGTGAGGCGTTGAACGACGGTCATCTAAACCGCAGCCGGTGTACTCTATTAAGTTGGGAATGTTTCTTACGTGGCTTATAAATGTAGGAACACTAAAGATTAATGGGAGAAACGCAAGAATCCTTATTGACACCGGGGCGCAACGATCATTCGTGAGTGAGGCGTTTGCCGGGGGATTTAATGAACCGCTTGTACCGATGGCTCAAGCCCTATTGGTATCCACACCTCTAGGGGAAGACATCGAGAGAGATAGCCACTATCCATCGTGTGGGGTGGATGTGGAGGGCCAAAGCTTGTCGTGTGATCTCGTACCGCTGAGTATGATTGAGTTCGATGCAATCCTGGGGATGGATTGGCTTGAGAAACATCATGCTAGGGTCGATTGCTACACAAAGATACTTGAACTCGAAGGCGATGAAGGGGTAACCTTACGCTTCGAGGGGGATCGGGCCAAATCCAATAGTTGTATCATATCCGCCGTAAGAGCTAGGAGTATGATGAAAAAGGGTTGCCACGCATATCTAGCATACGTGGTAGACAAAACAAAAGAAGAAACGAGCATTGATGATGTGAGGGTGGTATGCAAGTATCCGGATGTCTTTCCAAAGGACTTACCGGGACTTCCACCCGATAGGGAGATTGAATTTGTGATCGAGGTCGAGCCCAGCACCAAACCAATCTCCATACCGCCATACCGAATGGCACCCGCAGAACTTAACGAGTTGAAAACCCAATTGCAAGAGCTTTTGGATAACGGTTTCATTAGACCAAGCCACTCCCCGTGGGGAGCACCGGTTCTTTTCGTGAAAAAGAAAGATGGGACACTTCGAATGTGCATTGACTATCGTCAACTGAACAAGGTCACAATCAAGAATAGGTATCCTTTGCCTAGGATTGATGACTTGTTTGACCAACTACGAGGAGCAACTGTGTTCTCGAAGATTGACTTGAGGTCGGGGTACCATCAATTGAAGATCAAAGAGGACGACATACCGAAGAGTGCCTTCCGCACTAGGTATGGACATTTTGAGTTCCTTGTTATGTCGTTTGGGTTAACAAACGCCCCGGCGGCATTCATGGACTTGATGAACCGAGTATTCCACAAATACTTGGACCGATTCGTGATAGTGTTCATAGATGACATCTTGATCTACTCAAAAAGCGAGGAAGAGCATGAGGAGCACTTGATACTCGTTCTTGAGACGCTACGGGAGAAGCAACTCTATGCCAAGTTTTCTAAATGTGAATTTTGGCTTAAGGAGATTGGCTTTCTCGGGCATGTGGTTTCGGGATCGGGAATTGCTGTGGATAACAAGAAGATAGAAGCCATTACCGAATGGGAGAGGCCAAAGAATGTCAAGGAAATTCGTAGTTTCCTTGGATTGGCAGGCTACTACAGGAAGTTCGTGGAGAAGTTCTCTGTTTTGGCATCGCCATTGACAAAGCTCACTCGAAAGGGAGCTAAGTTTGTATGGGATGACAAATGTGAGAAGGGATTCACGGAATTAAAGAAGAGATTGACCGAGGCACCGGTACTTGCCTTACCCAAACAGGGTATGGGGTACGATGTCTATAGTGATGCTAGCATCCAAGGGTTTGGATGTGTGTTGATGCAAATGGGGAGGGTAATTGCCTATGCTTCACGACAATTGAAGAAACATGAGGTAAATTATCCTACTCATGATTTAGAGCTGGGGGCAGTGGTATTTGCACTGAAGATTTGGAGACATTATCTCTACGGGGAGACGTGTCATATATACACTGACCATAAGAGTTTGAAATACGTGTTCACTCAGAAAGAGCTGAACATGAGACAGAGGCGATGGATGGAGTTGATAAAAGACTACCATCTTATCATTGAGTACCACCCAGGCAAGGCCAATGTGGTGGCAGATGCCTTGAGCCGGAAGAGCTCATCTGGGGCATTGATAGCTAATTTGAGGGCTTTAAGAGCCCAACTGGAGGTATCCAGCAATGGAGCCTTATTGGCACGGTTTGAGGTGAGACCTACTTTAATTGATGAGATCAAGAAGGGTCAGGAAACTGACGAGGAAATCATGAGGATCCGGGAGCGCATGCAAGCGGGACCAGTGGAGGACTTCAGGGAAAGAGATGATGGTCTCTTACTATTTCGTGAGCGAGTGTGTGTGCCGGCAGATGATGAGCTCCGAAAGTCCATCTTAGAGGAAGCTCATTCATCGGCTTACGCCATGCACCCGGGGGGGCACGAAGATGTACCGTGACTTGAAAGAGAGTTACTGGTGGTCTGGTATGAAGAGAGAAATAGCCGAGTACATCAGTAGATGCCTTACTTGTCAGCAAGTTAAGGCAGAACATCAGCATCCAGCTGGGTTATTGCAGCCACTTTCCATTCCAGAATGGAAATGGGAGCACGTGACCATGGATTTTGTGGTAGGACTGCCACGGACCGTGAGGAATTATGATGCGGTATGGGTTGTGGTTGATAGGCTCACGAAGAGTGCACATTTTCTACCTATCAACACTACCTATGCGCTTGAGAGGTTAGCCAAATTGTATGTGGATGAGATCGTGAGGTTACATGGGGTTCCTATCACCATTGTATCCGACAGGGATCCACGATTCACATCACGATTTTGGCCGAAGTTTCAAGAGTCCATGGGAACGAAGTTGAAGTTCAGCACTGCTTTTCATCCCCAGACAGATGGGCAATCCGAGAGGGTTATACAGATTTTGGAGGATATGTTGAGAGCTTGTGCATTGGAGTTCCAAGGAAGTTGGGACAACCATTTAGCACTTGTTGAGTTTGCCTATAACAACAGTTATCAGGCAAGTATCGGCATGCCTCCATACGAAGCATTGTATGGGAGGAAGTGCCGTACACCGTTGTGTTGGGACGAGGTTGGCATGGCCAAGCTCGAGGGCACGGAATTGGTGGAGATTACCAAGTCAAAGGTGAAGATGATTCGTGATAGGCTTAAGGCGGCCCAGGATAGACAGAAGAGCTATGCCGATAAACGCCGGAGAGCCTTGGAGTTTAAGGTGGGAGATGAGGTGTTCCTGAAAGTTTCACCTTGGAAAGGGATCATCCGATTTCAAAGCCGAGGGAAACTTAACCCACGCTACATAGGGCCATTTGTAATTCTTGAAAGAATTGGGGCCGTAGCATACAGATTGCAGTTGACTCCAGAATTGGAGAAGATACATAACGTATTCCATGTGTCTATGCTAAAGAAATATGTACCGGATCCGTCTCACGTGTTAGAGAAACCACCCGTGGAAATACGTGAGGACTTGAACTATGCCGTTCGACCGGTAAGGATACTTGATAGGCAAGTGAAGAAGTTGAGGAGCAAGAAAGTTCCAATGGTTAAAATCCTTTGGAAAAGTGACCGAGTTGAAGAAGAAACTTGGGAAACGGAAGCCTCAATGAAGGAACAATATGCATTTCTTTTTGAATAAGCATTTGTGAATTTCGGGGACGAAATTCCCGTTAAGGGGGGGGTGAACTTGTGACACCGCACCCGAGTGTACTTGAATTTGGAAATCGACTTGTATTTGAAATTCCTAGCGAATAAAATTCGTGTAATTGATTGGCATATTTAATTAATGTGCGATTAATTAAATTATTTATCGGGTCCATTATATGAGGATGGGCTACTAAATATTTAGTTGGGTCATCATAATAAATTATAGAAGCCCAATAAAGTGCCAACCAAAGTTGATAAAAAATATTTGGACAACCCGAGTGCTATTTTGACCCGACCGACCCAAAATAGCGGGAATAATTGGAAGAGACTTCCTATACCCCAATTGGGGTTTTTCCTACAAGCTTTGTGGACTCAAGGTGATTAATTGGGACATCTAAACATGGGAGGGGCGGACTTCTTGGGTGATGAGATTTCCCAAGACAAAAACATCACCCCAAGGGCCCTATTCTATATTATCTTGGGTGTTGATTGGGGGGGGTGTTTCCTCATTCATTCCTCATCACACCAAGCTCTTAGAGAGGGGATAGGAGCTCTGGAAACAACTCACACCAACAGCAAGGTCGAAGCAAGCAAAAGGGAAGCAAACCCAACCCAAAAATCTAGGTTCTTGAGGTAAGAACACAACTATTATTCATTAACTAGTTTTGTGTTGTATGATTTTTGAGAAATCATATGGTGGATCAAACATGAAGTTCTACACGTTTAAAAGTGTAGAATAATGTTATAAAGTGGTGGTATTTAACTTAGAAGAGTCGTGGAATCGATAGGAGTTGAAATCGCCGGAAACCGCCACTTGAAGGGAGCTGTTCGTAGCTGCAGACCACGAAAGCCGCCCACCTTTCACGAAAGCCGCCCGGCTTTCGTCTGCTGTCCAGATTTTTCATCTCCAATCGGCTTAGAACGGGGATTGATCGGAGGGCTTAACAAAGGCAACTATTTCAGCACTTCATAAGGTGAGGATGGCTGACTATATTGCTTATAATCTTTGGGTTAATTTCATAAGATTACCTAAAGTAATTAAATGTGATTTTCATGGATTATTAATGCTTAATAATGCCTAAATGAAAATATCATTGTTTGTGAATAGAAGATGCATAACATACAAATTTATGAGAGATTGTGTATGATGATGCATAATAAATGTGGAGGTATAATGATTGTATAAACCATGAATTTTTGTGATAAAATATACTTTTACTTCATGTATAGAAATCATGAATGGATAAAAGTGATATTTTTGATATTGAGATTAAATCGTATACGGATTAGAAAATCCATAGGAATGAGCCTTATAACTATGAGTTAAGGAGCTTGACTGTTTAAAGATTTATGGATTAGTATTTAATTTACTAATCGGGAATGTTGTATAAAAAGTAATAGAACAAATCCTAAGGACTTGGATTGTGAAGGATGCACCTTAAGTAGTCTTATGAGATGCCTTAAGGTAGGAATGGGTAACCACTAAGTTACATTAGGAGTAGGCCTCATTGGCTACTCAAGATTGAGGAACTCTAGGCATAGAATTTGCTAGTGAGTTAGTATCGTGACTAGAGGAAGCCTCTAGCACGATGAAGAATGACTGGAGGAAGCCTCCAGCATTCGTGTAGGACGAACTAGTATCGTGACTAGAGGAAGCCTCTAGCACGATGAAGAATGACTGGAGGAAGCCTCCAGCATTCGTGTAGGATGACTAGAGGAAGCCTCTAGCATAATGTAATGTGACTGGAGGAAGCCTCCAGCACAAAGTATGTAAGGTGATTAGAGGAAGCCTCTAACACCGAATTTAGTGACTAGAGTAAGCCTCTAGCACGGTAAAACATGACTAGAGGAAGCCTCTAGCATGGTGAATTAATATAGATGGGCGTGGCTTGAAGTCACGGGGAAAGGGTTGAACGTTTTTAAAGTAAAACATGGGTCTTCGGGCCGACTACTTGACTTTATATATAAAGTAAGTATATTTTCAAAGAGGGTAACCACGGGTTATGACCTATATTATATTATCACCCTATGTGAGGGTCTTGGAAATTGAAACTTTGATTATACTTAGTATAGTTGTCATTGTACTTGTCAAATGCTTCCAAGTACTGACCTCCCCTTCACGGGGGAGGCCACCTCACAGTTTCAGGTAGGACTTGAAGGTTGCTACCGCCGCCGCTGCTTCGGGGAGATTCAAGGGAGGAGACGTGGTTCGTGCTTCTTCCGTTCCTGTTTTGAAAACATTTTAAATATTGCTCATGGATACTATTTGAATATTTATTGGGGCTTGTACGCCCGTGTTTGCCACGTGTGGCATGGATATTTGTATTAACGTTTCCGCTGCTTGATTAAATATTTTGCATTATGATTGTTTATGGATGTACTATTGTGAATGATATTCATGACGCCTAGTATAGTATGGATGAGTTGGACTGCGGTTGACTATTCGTACTGTACGGCGGGTTGTTGACGTGTCCGGTAGGTCCGGGGCGTGACAAAGCGGGCAAGCAATACACGTTTTATTCAGACCTTTTCGGCCACAACTACTTTTAATAATAGGAACTAACTTGAGCACTCTGTCTGAAGGATGACCCAATCTCCGATGCCACAAATCAAAAATGCCAAGATCTGTCAGAGTGTTTAACTGAGCTTTAGGAATCCTCTGGAAGTAGTACAATCCGTTCCGTCTCTCACCGGCTCCAATCAGGTTCCCCGAGAGTTGGTCCTGTATTGCACACAGATCGTCAGTGAATCGAACCACACATTTAGAATCATCAATTAATTGTGTGACCGAGATTAAATTACACATTAAATTAGGCACATATAGCACATTTTTGAGAACAAAATTCTCAGACAAATGTACATTCCCAACCAAACTTGCCACAACTTGTTGTCCATTAGGTAGGCCCACTGTCCATTGATTAACGGAAACACAATTGGTGAGAGAGTCAACATTACCCGTTACGTGGTGAGTTGCTCCGCTATCAATTATCCATGAATGAGAATTTGACTTACCACTCATGCGGTCCATCCCGGAAGTTCCTGTATTGAGCATATTAATGAGGGCTTGCACCTGTTCTGCACTAAGCTGAGGTGATGCTTCAACATCATGGTCTGGTTTCGCGGTTTCGTCCATTACAGCATGCGCATGGGACTGTTTTCGTCCACCGGATCCACTACGCGAAGTGCCAGTCCCGCTTCGAGTGATCTGCTGCGTTTTTCCTCCTTGGTTACGGTCTGCCCACCATTCCGGGTATCCATAGATTTTGAAACAACTTCCCACCTCGTGCCCCTTCATATGGCAATGAGTACACTTGAGCTTGCTCTTGTCAACACGTTCCTGGCGGCGTCCAGATTGTTCTGCCTGCAAAGCAAACACGTTAGAGTCATCTTTCACAGATTTTCCTCGTGTTATGTCCCTGGACTTCTCTTCTTGCTTCAAGGTTTGATAAACCCGGTCAAGGGTAACCGGCGTAGGCTGTGAGAGCAAATTGGAGCGAGCCACTGAGTATATCTCATCATCAATCCCGATTAGCAATTGGTGAACCTTCTCTTCTTCTCTATCGTCTGCAAATTTCTTTGCGATATCACACGTACAAGCTCCACAAACGCACGCGTGTAAGGGTTTTAATCGAGCCAATTCGTCAAACAACGACATTAGCTGATTAAAGTAATCATCAAAGGGTTGTCCCTTGGCCTGTTTGCAGTCAACAATATCCGCCCTCAACTGTTGAAGCCTTGGTCCGTTGGCTACACAGTATCGTTTTTCAAGATAGTCCCAAAGCGGTTTTGCTTCCACATGATAGGGAATAGAGGCTGCTATTTTCCCATCTATGCTTCGCAAAATCCACGAGACAATCATGGAGTTTACGGTCTCCCAATTGAGGAGTTTCTGTGCTTCATTCGGCTTATTTATGGTTCCGTCGACGAAGAGAAATTTCTGTATGGCTTTCAATGAGAGCTGGATTGCCCTTGCCCACGCAACGTAGTTCTCTCCCGTGAGAATGACGTGCGTTATCAAGTTCCCAGGCTGGTCGCCCGATCCCAGGTAGTAAGGTGATGCTGCGTCGATTTTTTCTTCTCCAGCCATGGTGGTCTGCGCGACTTGCGATACTGACGCAATCGCTGGCAGTATAACGAGGGACGAAGACAATAGTCGAGATGGTTTACCAAGCCCAAGGCTCTGATACCATGTTGGAAGTAATTAGGGTATAAAGTTGTGTCTTATTCCATGCAATACTGCCGTATATATACAAGAAAGAAGGCTGTGTACTCGAGCCCTACTATACATCATAAATGGGCCAATTAGAATAAATCATAAACACAAGTATAATAATATGGACCGCTTAACAACTATTATAGAAGCATGAGTGGTAGTGGAAAGAATCAAATCATGAGTCATTTTTAAACTACTATCATCTTCTTTTGATGATTCATCAAATAGTTTATTCGTCAATGACAACGCATCACCGTCAGATGATGAACTATCACTATCAACGTCTGACTCTGAAGAAGACATTATTATATCGTATCACCTGCAATTTATAAGAATATTCCTTAATATTATATGATAAATGGTGCTTCAAATTAATACTTTTTTAATCTCCTAAGAACTACACGATTTTTTTAGGCAATCACTTGAGTATGCTTAGGACTTGTATATATAGATAATCAATAGAAATCATTTAAATCCACTTCTATATTAAGTATAAACGTGCAGGGCAGACACACACATATATTGTTTTATTGTTTGTCTTTCAACTCATTATTACTGAGGTGAATGAACCAATGGCAGGGTCTGAGGTGCAAATTTACCATGGCACCATTGTTTCCAGCACATAATGCATTTAATTGATATGACATGTATTCAAACTTGTCATCACGATTTAAAACATTTTCAAATAATAATATTGATGGAGTATATTGTTATATACTTTAGAGGTATCAATATTTATGCAAAAGGACAATAAAAAAAAAATTTATGTTAAAGGAATTCCAAAATCCATTAAGGCAACTCTAGTCAAGGTCGAGCTCAAGACCCATTCTCAGTCGAGTCCAAAACTGCACCCGAGGCCGAGGTGCTACCTCACCGAGGTCGGTGACTATTCCAGCATCACGACCGAGTTCCATGCCAACTACCATGTTACAAGCTCAAAGATCAATAAAGACGTTTCTACTTCGTATTATGAGTCGAGATCCCCCACCTATCAGCTAACACACCGCACCAGAGCGTGACCTCTACAATCGATCTTGATACTTGAGATAGAGGTCATGAACTTAGACATTTGAGCATCAAGATATGATAACAGTTAGGAACTTAGGATTACGTTACTGTATGACAACTGTCTCAGGGAAGACGTCATACAATTCAGTTACACAAGTCAATCTGTCATATTTACACGTACGACTTATCCACCCATTCTAGTACGCGAGTACAAAAGTTGGTACAACTATACTAATCAATAACATATTCTCTTTCCAATTAGCCTTACGCGTATCAATAGACAAGTGGAGCAGTTACTTTTACTTGATCACATAGTATTTACTTGTACACTATAAATATCCCCTTTCAACTTTTTGAAAGGAATCACATTTTCTGTTCTAGCATACCGTTATTCGTCAAATTTCTTACTCGACTTACACTTCAATTATTCTTTAGCTCTCCCCTATTTTTGCCCACTCCCAAGTCGGCAAAGCTATCAAATATAATAAATGGCATCTTTGTCGGTTCTCTCTGCCTCTATGGTATTTGGCCAATTTGGATGCTCATCTTACTTGTATAGTTCTGTCTGGTTTCACCTGGTTTTGAAGAACTAGATGCAGATTGTAAAACTCAAAGAGGAGCATATAAGAAGTGACATACATGGAATCACAAATTCTCACCAATTTTGTATTGAGTATAGTTAGAAATGTTTCAATTCTTTGATATATGATATTATACATGGATATGACCATATTATGTGAATACTATTTTATAAGCAATGCGAAAATCAAACATGGGTTTATCACTCAAAAAAATATTTTACATATAAATGTGCATCCAATATGTTTATTTTAAAATAATGTTAGATAAAAATAATCTCAAACATAGCCGTTTCGCTTTTAAGGCACAAACCATCGATTATTCCTATATAATCCTAATTATAAGGTGTGTTTGTCTAAAATAGTACTCCGTATGTGACTAGCTATAACCCGCAATAACAAATTACTTTTAATGGAACCTAAGTATGATGTATATATAAATCTCAATTTTATTCACTCCATCTAGCTCCTCTTATCAATCTCAACTATGAAATCTATGCTTTTTTACATCATGTATAAAAGTTTATATACATTCCCTTTTAAAGTGGATTGAGATTTTAGGATTTATAACATCCCAACATTTCCATTTCTTAGAGAAGGTATATGTAACTAAATTGTTTGGCTATCTTAATATTAATAATGTAAAGTTTTTCGCATTCTTTCACTTTTTATTATCGGCATTTATTGTTATTAAAATAGTCTAATGCTGTTATAGTTTATATTTATATAATTTTTTTACAAAAAAATATTTTCGGATTTTGTAGTTTTAAATTCTTATAGCTGTTTTTTTACTTTGTATGGATTTAATAATTATACATTAAT
This sequence comes from Cuscuta epithymum, assembly GCA_945859915.1. NCBI lineage: Eukaryota > Viridiplantae > Streptophyta > Magnoliopsida > Solanales > Convolvulaceae > Cuscuta > Cuscuta epithymum. The sequence continues at coordinate 5,700,828 of CAMAPF010000938.1, forward strand.
TATTTATAATTTCATTTTTAATACATTTTTCACTTTTCTTACAAAGCATTCACACTTTGCATATCTTTTTAATTTGTTTGTTTATTATTATTTTTATAGTATAAATTAGCTATGATGTGTGTGGAGTGTATAGTTTAATGTTTAGAATTCCGTTCAAAAAATAAGTTTAATGTTTAGAATTTTGGGTAAAAGATATAGTGGTTTAGCTGTTTTTAGTAAAAAAATATGTTAATGTTATGATTTTTAAGAAAATTGATGAGGGGGCGGTTGATGAGAATAGGGGTTTAAGGTCATGGGGATGGGTAGCTAGAAATGAAAAAGGGTGGTTTGTTCGTGGATGTATGGAAACAAAGGAGGCTAGTTGGTCACCGACGGAAACATATGCGTACAGGGTCAGGGAGGCTTAGCTTTAATCGCAGCGTGCAAGTTGAGTTGGTAGAAAATTAAGATTGAAACAAATGCTCTGGTTGTGGTTCAAGGTGTCTCCAAGCAAGGATGATCCTCATATTTACAACTTATTATTGATGATATTAGATATATTTTTGATAATCATGGTCAATTTAAAATTTTATATTGTAAACGATCAGCAAATCGTGTTGCTCATACTTTAGTTAAGGCGGACGGTTCTTCCCCTTATTGTTGTTCTGTTTTCGAGCAGGCTCCTGATTCAATTGTACACTTACTTCACAATGATTTGTTAGATTAATAAAGTTTTAGTTCACGAAAAAAACTTGATTACAACAATTAACGATGACTTGAATAATTATTTAGGATTAAATATAATAAAGAGTTTGTCTGGTAACTTATATTTTCAGCTTACCAACCTTATCAGTAATTTTTTATTAACAAATATGTAGTTTTTTTACCAAACCTGAATTGTGTAATAATAAAAATAAGTTAGGTTGATGTTAGTTTTCAGGCTCAACTGAGTTAAGTTACTGTAGAAGATTATTTTACCTAATTTTTCATGTAAGTTTTTCTTAATTTTAAATTTTTAATAATAAAAAATAGAGAAATTGCCCAATATAGGAGCAAACATAAACATAATTGCATAAATATGAGTAAAACTTAAAACTTCCTTCAATAGGAGTAAACATTACTTTTGTTCCCTTAATATCCCTAACCTAGTTAATTCTAAAATATGACTTATTTGATCCTTTTAAAAAAATGTAAGTTCATTCACTGGAAACGATACCTTTATGCAAGCCTTTTGATTTTAAAAATATTCTAAGTTCATCCCAACAATTTTAAAATATTAAAATTTATTTTGTTTTTAAAAATAAAAAACTTTAAAAATAAATAAAATAGATAAACTGCATTAAAAAATATAAAAAATTATGCAGACCTTTCCCGTAGCCTCGGTCATCACCCAACAATGTCACCTCCGATTGGCAAAAAAAATGCCATTTTATGTAAAAACTGTCATTTTCTTTGAAAATGCCATAAAGATGGCACTTTTACTCTTTGTAAATGCCAAATTTTCTCAAAAACTGCCATCATGATGGCATTTCGGGGAAATGTTGGCATTTTTTCGGTGGTCGGAGCTGGTGGTGCTGAGAGGTTGTTGAGGCGGCGGCATATGCCTACATATTTTTTTTTATAATTTTTGTTACTTTTTTTAGTTTAATAATTTTTTTTATTTTATTTAATAAGGATTATATTTTATTTGATATATATATATATATATTTTACAATTTTATTATAAATTAATTAATCTTATTTCTTTTATGTTTTAATTATTAATGAGATTATATTTTTTCAAAATTTTCCTTTTTAATAAAAACTCGTCCCAATGAAGCAATCGAGAATGTTGTCTATGTTGTACAGAGCCATGCTAATGTCATTGACACTACTGTTAGATTAGCGCCAAATGATCGGGTATGGAGGCTCACCTTTTTTTATGGCTTCCTGGAAACAGTGCGCAGGAGAGATGCTTGGAACATGTTGAAAGGATTAGAAGAAGAAAATAATTTGCCATGGATGATTTTAGGTGATTTCAATGATATATTATATGACTTTGAGAAGAAGGGAAATATTTCCCAGCAACCATGGCGACTAAATGGGTTCAGGGATGCAGTGGCATCATGTGGTTTGAGGGACTTCAATTTCGATGGATATCAGTGGACCTGGGAGCGTGGTAAAGGCACGAACTATCATGTGGAAGAGAAGTTGGATAGAATTCTTGTTAATGATGATTGGTAGAACAGGTATACGGCGGCACAAGCATCCTCGGTGGAAGCTCCGGTGAGTGATCATATGGCCTTATGGGTTAAAGTTATCCCGGCACCGGTTACTCAGAGAGATAAAATTTTTAAGTTTGAAAATAACTGGTTGAAAGAGGAGGAATGTAGGACTGTGGTGCCTAATAGCTGGAGGGCGAGCCCTCATTTATCGGTCAGCGAGAGAATTCTCTTTTGTGGTTCTAAACTTCTGAGATGGGACAGCCGCAGAAAGAAAGGGTTTAGACAACAGATCAAGGCATGCAAGAGGCAGTTGGCATGGTTACGCGGTAGAGATGACTGGAGAAGCACGGGGGAATTTCTACGGGTTCGTTCTACACTCTATTCTTTAATGGAGAAGGAGGACCTGTTTTGGAAGCAGAGAGCAAAGGAATTTTGGCTAAAAACGGGGATATTAATTCCCGCTTTTTCCATAATGCGGTCAAAAGCAGAAGGCGAAAAAATAAATTGACTGGGCTAAAGAGACTTGATGGCACGTGGTGTACTGATAGAGACCAGGTGGGGGCTATGGTTCGATACTATTTCGAAAAGTTATTTACCCGAGGTGATGACACAGGAGTGGCTGATTGTTTTGGGAAAGCCCAAGGTGATAACACATGAGATATTTGTCCTGAGGAGGTTCGATCATCCATTTTTGATATGCATCCTGAGAAAGCCCCAGGATCGGATGGTATGAACCCTGCCCTTTTTCAAAAATATTGGGATATAGTTGGACCGGATATATCTAGGCTTTGCTCAAATATTTTTACTTCAGGATTTATTCCAAGAGAACTCAATGTGACTAATCTTGTTTTAATTCCAAAAAAAGATAAGCCTGAAGATATGGGGGATTGGAGGCCGATTGCGTCATGCAATGTGGTGTATAAAATTTTCTCAAAGGTTTTAGCCAATAGATTAAAGGTCTTATTGGGAAGTCTTATTGGAGAAAATCAAAGTGCGTTTGTTCCAGGTCGGTCTATTGTGGATAATGTTGTTGTGTCTTTTGAGACTCATCATTTTTTGAAAAGAAAATGCAAGGGTAAAGAGGGGTTTGTTGCCTTGAAATTGGACATGAGCAAAGCTTATGACAGAGTGGGTTGGGATTTTTTACGTGAGATTATGACCCGTATGGGGTTTGCGGTGAGATGGGTGAATATGGTAATGGAATGTGTTTCGACAGTCAGCTACTATGTACAATTTGAGAGGGATTTTTTGGGACCAATTACACCTGGTCGTGGCCTGAGACAGGGGGATCCTCTGTCTCCTTATCTGTTTATTATGGTGGCGGAAGGCCTGAGCGCGTTACTGAAGAAGGCGGAGGCTCGGGGCGATATCCACGGGGTGTCGGTCTGTAGGGGGGCACCTCGGGTCGCACATCTATTATTTGCGGATGACAGTTTTCTTTTCTTTTTCCAGAGCTACTAGCGCGGAGGCAGGGATTGTCAAAGATATTTTATCTGTTTATGAGGAGAATTCAGGGCAAATGGTGAACTATGGGAAGTCTTCATTATCTTTCAGCCAGAATGTTGGGGAACAATTCAAAGGAGCCTGTTGCAGTATTTTTGGTATCCCGATGGTAGGGGGTCAGAGTAGATATCTTGGTCTACTAATGCTTGTGGGTAGGAACAAATCTGCTATTCTAGGCTATTTAAAAGACAAATTTTTTAACAGAATAAAGAACTGGAATAATAGATTTCTATCCAGGGCAGGTAGAGCGGTTCTGTTAAGAAATGTGATTCAGGCTATGCCTAACTATGCCATGAATGTTTTTTTGCTGCCAAATAATTTATGTGATGAGATTGAGAAAGTAATGAATGGGTTTTGGTGGAGAGGCACTAAATTTGAGTAGAAGGGGTTGAGGTAGAGACAGTGGGAGGCCCTTTGTAAGCCGAAAAATTTGGGGGGTCTGGGATTTCGGAGAATAAGGGAATTTAATCTGGCTATGTTAGCAAAACAGGGGTGGAAGCTAGTGACAGAGCCGTCCAGTTTGATGAGTAGTGTGCTGAAGGCCAGGTATTTTCCGAACTCGGATTTTTTACATGCTCATGTTGGAAATAACCCTTCTTTCATTTGGCGTAGTATTTCTGAGACACAAAATATTCTCAAAAATAATAGCCGAAGGAGAGTTGGAAATGGGATTGATGTCCAGGTGTGGTCCGATGCGTGGCTACCCGGAGAGGGGACGGGTCGGGTTACATCTGCCAAACCGTCAGGAATTAGAGATATGAACGTGGCAGCCCTGCGGGACTTTACGAGGAAAAAGTGGAACAGAGAAAGAATTAATAATATTTTTAATGCAGAGGATAGACGGAAGATTTTGAGCATTCCAATTAGTTCATATGACAGGAAGGATGAACATTGGTGGAATGGGGAGAATAACGGTATTTTTCTGTTAAGAGCTGTTACAATTTACTTACAGGAGACTTGCAGACTGGGGATGGTTCTGGCTGGGCTCGGTTATGGGATTTGCATGTCCCGCCGAAGCTCAAATATTTTTCTTGGCAGGTTATTGATGGCTCTCTCCCTACTGTTGATAATCTCAGGCAAAAAGGAGTGCAGGTAATGGAAGGGTGTAAAGGATGCAGAGATAATAATGAAACAACGGAGCATGCATTTTCGACTATGTGATCATGCTAAGGAGGTCTGGAGGCAGGTGGGAGTTGACCTGGGCAATACGACATACTCTGTGAACACTTGGATTTGGCATCATTTAGGTGAACCGAATGAGGAGGATCGCTTCAGATTTGTTGCTATCTTGTGGAGTTTATGGAAGAGGAGGAATGGCTGTGTCTGGAAGGATAGATGCAAGGTGCTGCGGGGGTTATAAATGCGGCGGCGGGAATTATTTCGAGCTGGAGAGATGCTCAAGGTACTAGAAGAGCAGGGCTGGTAAGGAAAGAGGCTAGTCCAGTGACAGTTTGGAAGCGTCCGCGGGCTGGTTACATCAAGATAAATGTGGATGAGGCGGTGTATGAGGACAGAAATATTCGTGCATGGGGGTGGGTTGCACGTGATCACCACGGTAATTTTTTAAAGGCAAAGGGGCCCTCAGAGCTAGCTAGTTGGTCAGTTATGGAGACAGATGCGGTGGGCATTCGCGAGGCAGTGATTAGGGCGACTGAAGCAGGATGGTCTCACGTGGAGATTGAGACTGATGCTCTCTCTGTGGCCCAAGGGCTCAAAAATGGGGGAGGAGCTTCTTACCTTTTCCTTCTTATTGAGGATATTAGATATTTATTGAAAGATAGAGCACATGTGTCTATCTCAGATCAGTCATGTTGTTATGATGTTATCCCTGACACTATTGCAAGCCTTCTGCCACATGATTTGATAAAAAAGGGATAATTTGAGTTTGCACCCCACTTTATTGTGCAAATTGGACATTGCAACCCGTTTTAAAAAAACTTTGTTTTTGCACCCCCAATCCAATATGAAAAGACAAAATTGCCCCACCATTCACAATTTTGTTGGCCTTCAACATATTCCTTATTGAGGGCATTTTTGTGTTTTCACATGAGGTTGGAGTGCAAAAACAAAGATTTTTAAAAATGGGGTGCAAAGTCCAATTTAGACAATAAAATGGGGTGCAAACTCAAATTACCCCTAAAAAAGAATGTTGTCTATGTAGGACCGTAGGCCATAAACCCTTGAAACAGGTTGTAAGCCCTTTCTTTTTGGAACAAGTACTAAGCCCCTTCTCTTTTCTCCTGTGTATTTGCTAGCTTAAATATCCTCCGCAGTCTGCTAAACCTCAGGCGACGATTTGGCGGAAGAATTCAGGCACTGAAGTCTGCGAAGGAGTGGAGTACGACTGAGCCATCGAGGAAGAGCCGAAGAGGTGTGACCCTGTGAGTCCCTGTCCGGCAATCCGGCCGTCCGCCGTCCCTGACTGCTCTCTGCCTTCTCTAGGATCGCACTGCATCTTCCTTCTCCCAAACCAATATGTATAGGGGACTTTTATGAAGTTCGACTGAGGCTTGAGTTTACGTAGGAAAGGCACTGCTTCATAGCTATTCAAGCACTTCATCAGCTCAAAGTCCGGAACATGTCTCAAGTAACCGAGGTAAATTGTTCTCTTTCCCGCGACTATCTGATTAGTTGATGCTCGAATGCCATGTAGAAAATTTGCCTTTTGCTTGAATAAGTAATTTTGGGCTCCATGTAACTGTATTTGTTTCGTGTTTCTTTTGAACTATATGAACAGGCTGCGTCTGAGGCCGTTAGTGCAGTTAAATTCAGTTTCATGACGGCTGAAGAGGTAAGGCGGCTAAGCCTGGTGAAGGTTACCAATCCAGTACTTATTGATTTGGTGGGGAATCCTACTCCAGGCGGATTATATGACCCAGCAATGGGCCCCTTTGATGACAAGAATCCGTAAGTAGCTAATCTGAATAATAACACTTTTACCTTTTATCATGCTTGATTATAATGGGAGGAAAGTAAAACAGTGTATTGAGGACGTGGTATTTGCATGGGAACTATTGAATATGTTGAAAAAGGCTGTCTTTTCTCACTTTCATCTACATTGTCAGCTATCCAATGACAATATGATTTGAGGGTTGGATATGCATGTGTCTATGTGCACCCTCATATGTTAATTTGAGCTGATTATATTGTAAGATATATACAACTCGCAGGTGACATATGATAAACTTACATCTTTGAAATTGTTGGCTTATAGAGTCTATCCCTTTCTTCTCATTTGTGTATTATTATATTTGTTACAATGGTATTTTGTGTAGTATGGTATGGTTTAATTAAATGAAAAAGTCTGTAATATTCACACATAAATTCATACACATTTTGCACAGATGTACAATAACTATATAGATAATTATTGTCTAACAATTCCAAAATAAGTAGTTAATTACCTAACAAAGCTCCTTTAACATATCAATCTGTTCTAAAAATCGTTCTAGGCGTCCGACTAGTCCCCGCCTAGGCGCTAGGCGGTGGCCGGGCGCCCCGATTTTTGTCTAGGCGCTCCGACTAATTGGTTTGCCGACTTGGTGAATTAGTCGCCGCCTATGACGCCTAGTTGCCCGTCTAGAGCGCCTAATCCGTCGCCTAGGCCGTCTAGATTCATTGAACATTACTTTACATTTTAATTTTAATTTTCTAAGCGATATACGTACTTTAGCTTTAGCCATGAATATAAAGAAATGAAGTTGTAAATTAAGATAAAACTATACGAGTATATGTTTGTATATATACCTAAATTTGATCATTATTTATATTAATAACATAATGAAGTTAAGTGATTACTTATCATATACGGAGTACTACGTATGATTAAATGTGATAATTATATCATTCATGTTTGTTAATGTATATGTATATATGTATTTTATACACACAAAAATACAACATTACTTATCATACCGATGCAAAAGTCTAGATAAAAATGCGATTTCTATGTTTCCAACTAGTCGCTGACTAGGCGTCCGCCTAGCCGCCTAGGCGCTAGGCGCTGGGCTGGCGCCCGACTAGAGCCTAGTGCCTTTTAGAACATTCCTAGTTAGTAAGTTTATTTTCCGGTGGAGATGAGTATAACCACATTGTATATCGATCTCCTTGGTAAAGTCTATTTTGTTGCTGGAGATAAGGCAAGTTTATAAAAACTCAATGCTAACCATGTTTTTTTTTGTCAGACCTATTGGTCTTTTTCGTTTGCATGTTAAAAATCTGTTAGCCTTTGTGATTACATGAGTTTTGATTTTTTGCTCCTACATGAAGTTCACATGTCTGTTTTTTTGGTTCAAAATGGATCCCGAAGTTGAAGTGTCCCATTAATTTTCCTTTTCCAATATGACCTTCACGTAGGTGTTTAAGCTTTAACCACTATACTTGTAGGTGTAAATCATGTGGTCAGCGCTCATTTCACTGTCCAGGCCACTGTGGGCATATTGATCTTGTTTCTCCTGTCTACAACCCATTGATGTTTGATATGCTGAACATTTTTCTGCAAAAAACATGCCTGTTTTGTTTTCATTTTATCTCAGGAAGGGAAGAGGTAAATCTTTTTCATAAATAATGCATCAGACTATCTGCTTTCATTGTTTGTTTTATAAATTCGTTTTGTCTCAGTTAATTTTCTAAATGTAGGTTGAGACCTGTGCATCCCAGCTGAGACTAATATCAAAAGGTGATATTATTGGGTCCAGGAGAGTAAGTCCAGAAGACAGGGCTAAAAAATTTTCAGATGATTTTGTTGTTCATGATCCTTCTGACTGTGAGGGAAGCCATATGTCTGGTCTTACAGATGATTTTGGCTTACAAGATCATTCTGACAGTATCAAATTGCTGCCATGTTGGGACAATTTTCAGTTTACTGAAGCTATGACAGTTTTAAATAAGTTCTTGAAAACAAAGTCTTCTGGTAAGGACCGTAAGTGCAGCACTTGCAAAGCAAAAAATCCGAAGATCAGTAAACCAACTTTTGGATGGTTTCGTATGGTATGACTTAGCCATCAGTTGTCCATGTTGACTTAATGAATCTGCATCCAGATATTGTTCCATTTCCTTAAGTCTGTTTCTATATCCACGATATTTGTTAATTGTGTTGAACTGTTGAAGGATGGTTATTTACTCATTCTGTGCACGTTGAAGCCCAAAACTACTCAATTAGGTCAGAGGCAACATATTTACACATTGACCAAGTTAGCTATAAATGATCTTTTATCCAGAATGCCTATAGTTAGTGCTATAATCCGATGTTAATGCAAGGTTGTTACGGCAATGGAGAAGTGTCGACAGGGGAGATAGATTCGCCTGAGGAAGATCAGTAAATTCGTTTTTAGAAGCCCAGCCCAAAACAAGATTTAGAAATTAGAAGTTTAGTAACTAATTTAATTATAAATAAAGGAACCCAAGCCTTTTTATTTCTGAAACTCCAAACTCTATGGACATTCGACTTTGAAGCTCGAAATTCGAAGGACAATCGTCGACTTCTAAATTGAAGCATCACAAGTCACTACTGCCTGCATCACAACTCGCAAGGTCAAAGATGACCTGTAGCACCTGCTCTTCTGCTTTTATCAGTATATTTTAGCCTCTATGTTTTTGTTTTTATGGGTTATTCACTTATCAGACATCTTCTTAGACTTCTTATACTGATTAATTATACATATTTATTCACTTATCAGACTTCGTCTTAGACTTCTTATACTGATTAATAGCACATACGTAGTATTTATTTAATATAGAAGCAGTTACACACTACAGTATATATTGGTATATTTTTAATTTGTATATTAATATTTGTATACATATTTATTCACTTATCAGACTTCGTCTTAGACTTTTTATACTGATTAATAGTACAAGTTTATTTAATATAGAAGCAGTTACACACTACAATATATATTGGTATATTTTTAATTTATATATTAATATTTATTGTACAGTATTAAACTATTAATATAAATTAGTTTGTATATGTACACTATAATACTATATACGTAGTCATTGAATGATCACTTAGTAACTTAGTAACTCACACTTCATATATATAAATATTACATATGGTGCGACTAGTCGCCTAATTGTTGCCTAGGTGAGCACCTAATCTCCTATGTGATTAGGCGGTCGGCTGGCGCCGCAACTCGCCTTACCGCCGTGGCAACCATGATTTAATGTTCAAATAGAATTACGGCACTCTAATGTTAGCTGTTTTATGTTCATTAAAGATGAAAAATTGGCTGCGCTTTATGATACACATTTTGACTTTAAAATATTAATCATGTAATGATGCATGACTAAAGCAACTACCTCAATTCATTATTGGTCCGTGATATTTTTCATTCGAGTTATAAAAACCTATGATGCTGACGCTTTTTGAATTTCATCTCATAATTAATTTCTTAGAAGATTGCGACTGAAGAAAGGTGCATCTAGTGTAAAAGCATTGCCACTATGCTAGTTGCATTATTAGACGTTATAATTTCTAAATTTCTAAATTTCACATGACCAACCCCAATATAATTGGGGTTAAGGTGATGATGGAAACAGAACAGTTCTCATGAATGGAGGATGTACACTATTAGTACAGTTCTTAACAGAAGGAACGGTAGAAGATATCCTTTTAAGAAAATGAAACAAAAGTAAGGGTAGAAATTCCACATGATGATAGGATTCACCTGCAGAAAACCGTTTCTTTTCTTCTTCTTCTTCTTCTTCTTATAACTTTACTGCTGTATGGTGCTACTGCCACACCATCTCTTCCTTAATCCCAGTATCATTCTGCTGCTCTTTTGTGTTTGTAAATATGGTAAATGTACAAGGAGTACTATTTTATATAGCAGAGTGTTGGACTATGATAGGAACAGGGCAGATTAGTACAATAATAATCCAAACCATCTTTGCCATCAAATTATGGGGTCTCTATCAGACTAATTTTCTAATCTTTTGGATTAAGTAATGTGGTTGTCTCTATCTTACTTTATTTTGCACCAAAGGTCTAATTCTGTTCAAGAAATTTTGTAATTCCTGCTGCCCTTCTAATGCTACTTTTGGAAACTGGATTATATCTGTAGGATGGTTTAGAAAATAAATCACTTCGAGAAAATATCATTGGAGGCCATAAGTTGGAGAGATGGAGCACGATTCAAGCACAAGATAACCCTGAGGTAGCGAATGACTTTGAGACAGCTGAAACCAATTCATTCGTGACAACTTCTGATGAAATAGGAAAACCTACGGCACATGGAAACCGTGAAAAGCAGAAACAAATTCTTTCAGGAACTCTCTTACCCTCTCAGGTATGGCATTTCAGTTGTAACTGCCTAGCATTTTTTTAAGATGTTAATGCAATCACCTGATTGTGAATTGACTTATATTCTCAGAAACATCTTACTATTGGCTATTGATAGGTCAGAGACATTTTACGTCTCTTGTGGGAAAATGAAGCTTCTATCTGCTCCTTCATCTCTGATATTCAGTCCCAGAATCTTAACAAACCTGGCATGGGAGCAAGTTACTATATGTTCTTCTTGGAAGCCATTCTTGTCCCACCTATCAAATTCCGGCCACCTGCTAAGGGAGGAGACTCTGTAAGAATGCAAAGTTCTATGTGGATTTTCTAAAACTGACATTTTTCCACAACTCATGGTCGTGTCGATGTGTGCTACATATTGATCTTAACATTGATGCATTTTACCTAATGGTTTTGCATTCACACAAGTAGTAATCATATCAGGTTAGAAATCTGTGCCCATTGTGTTAGGACTTGGGAGCTTTTATTTGAATGCTTGAGGGTAGGGCTTGTTACTGATCATAGATTCATGCTAATGAATAATATCCATGAAGAACATACATACTAGTCTAGTGCTCTCTACCCTGCATGCCTCAACCCTCGCATGGCTGTAGAGTCTAGAATCTTGGGTATTTGGTTTTGAAGTTTTCTGCGAATATCTGTTTTCTTATGTGCCCATTCTCTGAGATATATACATATTTGTATATCTGTATATACTTTATGGGCTATATGAACATTAGTCTTGAGATCACCTCAGAACGCTTGTGACAACACAAACTTTAAAACGTACCATACTTCAAAAGTAAATCCTAGTCAAATGTGTTTGATCTGATTCATCGTACTGACATGGTGTCTTTTGTGTTTGACTAAGACATCAATGGATATTTGTAGTTACTCTTTTCATGTTCACGAGGGTTGCTAATCCTTCCCTGGTCTATCCTTAATTTAATATGAAGCAGTCAAGCAGTAGTGGCTGTATTCTGATTTTGGAATTCTGATTAGTTGTAAATACATATGGAAAAACTTTGTACTAGCAACTAATAGAATATTAGTTTGAAACCCTACTTTTTTAACTGGGTTGTATGTATGGTGCGTTTCAGGTAATGGAGCATTCACATACAGTTTTGTTAAACAAGCTTTTGCAGTCGAATATAGAATTAAGAAATGCTCATGTTAACACTGCTGAACGCTCTAAGATCATCAGGCGATGGATGGAACTTCAACAATCTGTAAACGTACTATTTGATAGCAAAACTGCAATGAGTGAGTTCAATGCCTTTTAATTTGTTAGCAATGGCGCTGTTTTTCTTGTGTACAGATCTTTTGAAATTCCTGAGACATCTTTTAGTGTATCTCCCATTTCCGCTTCAACTTTTGTCATGACTGATTCTAGAATTCGTCTCGTGTTCCATTTTTTGATTTGTTTTTTTTTTTCATTCTTCCTTGGGCTTGTCTTTTGTTTGACCGAAAACACCAATGAATTGAGATATACTATTCACCTCCTATTTGGTCCAGTGTAGTCAAAGTCGAGCGCCTGGGCGCTTAAGCGCACCAGGCGCAGCGCACACTAGCCGTAGCACCACTAGCACTTGAAGAACGATCTGCCGCACCCCCTTGTATAAGGCGCAGCTTAGGTGCAAATGTGCTGAAGCGCTGCAGCTAAGTTTAATGATACAGTTCAGACGTGTGGTCAAATAATTAGCTCGAATTTTTAATAAAACCCATCTAGATAAGGTCAAAACAACATAAACCTGCGCTAAACAACACAACATAAACCTGCTCTGCTCTGCTCAACGTAAACTTTCATCGTTCCATTTTTTATTTTTTATTTTTTCAGCATCTATTTCTTGTCATATACTCTATACAACTTAAACACACACACACACACATGTAATTTACTAGTATAATGGTCTATCATGTGCAAAACTCTTCATTGTGTCACTTTCTTTCTTCTTTAATTTTTTCAGCATCCTTCTTCTTATATAGTCTATAGACTCTATAATCTATCACTCTATACAACTCAAGCATTTATATGCATATTACCAATCCATTTTCTTTATTTTTTTCAACATGTATTTCTTGTTATATACTCTACAGAACTCAGACATACGTATGTATACTATCTTCTAATTATTTAATATTTTTAGTTTTAATGTTTAAGACTTTAAGTTATAAATTCTGAATTTGGTTGTTTTGCTTTTGTAAATCGTGACTTTATTTTGGTGAAACATGACTTTATTTGTGAGAAACCTGACTTTTTAATGTAGTTGGTTTAATATGATGTTATATACATCATATTTTCTAAGCAATGCGCTTGGCCCACAGGTCAGGGGAGCGCCGAGCGCTTTTTTACGCCTGGCGCCTCAGGTGCCGGAAATACCCTATCTTCTTGAGTGTGCCTCACGACTTTGACTACCTTGATTTGGTCACAAGCTACCTTTCTAGATCAGTATCTTGCATTAGATGAGAATGAATTAAAATTTTGCAAGGACATGTAGGCACTTGAAGACATTCAATGAGCATTTTCTCATATGAATGCAAATGAAGTTGCATGTGACGTATGTCAAACTCTAGAAAAAGTATTAGGACATTGTATGCCACTCCCTCCGTCCCGATGTTATCATGACAGAGTTGCTTTGTCATTTTGTTTAGGAAAATGGAATTGTGTGGTTGAGATTTATTTAGGAAGGAATTAAGGATAGAAATGATATGAATCACACAATTCTTTCCTAAAAGGATAAGAGGAATAAAAAGGGAAAATTATGATTAGCCCCCTGAGGTTATACCATAATTATTAATGCAACCTTGCATTTTCAAAAATCAATTAGTTACCCCCTAAGTTTTGATTATTTTCACCATTTGCCCCCTCACGCTAATATTTATTAAATTTAATTTAATATAACTCTTAAATTCAATAAAAACTATCTATAAAATTAAATTTTAAAGTAAATCACAATTTATTATCATTATTATAAGTCATTGTTGATAACCGTTATTTTTATACTTAGCTACTCAATCGTGGAATAATGAAAGTAGTTAAGGGAAAAGACTCACGAGTAAGATATTAAATATTATGAAAACACTGGAGCGGTCCCCGCTCCCAGTGTGGGCCCCACGTGTGAATCTACTACTCACTCAAAGAATTAATAGAAATTCACAACTTCGTATATTCACTAACCATTTCATAAGGTTCAATACATTCTTCACTTAAAAGTAAAAACATTTGGGGACGGTGTTACAATGACAACACAAAATACCAACCTTTGGGAATTTCTGACATGAACAACTAACAAAATGTGTTGTTATCTCTAAAAAAATATGTGTTGTTACATCAAATGAAACCCAATGTGAAAACCGATCTGTTTGAGGCATCCATACCAAATATCCCATTACAGAACCTTGGTGGTATCTAAGCTCAAATTTCAGAGATATACCTCGCATAAATTCCTTCTCAAAAAGTTTAAATGCTCAATCGTGTAGAGCTTGCAAGCTTTATGTAACAAACCAACATAAGGAATGACAATTTCATGAAACTCATTCAAACAACGCGGCTGATTTTTTCCCTCATGACTTCTCCATTGACTGACACCTTCACTGAAAAAATGATAGAAACCACATAGAGAAGAGCATGCATTCAGTTTTCTAGACAAAGAGAGATTGTTTCCGGATGACCCATAGTGAAAATCGCATCCAAAATTGCATGGACTGACTGATGCTTCATAAGAAAGAAGCACAGACAGTTTAGTGAGCCATTTTGCTTTATTCCATCATATTCTCAAGCCAAAAAATAATGAATCTTTGGCTCCATTGCAAATAATGGGAAAAAAATGTGGAAACATAATTTTTACCTATGTTATTAATTTATTATTGCATAGTTGCATTAAGTAATGCGCATGTTGTTTCTAAGAAACTTAGCTTGGGTTGTTTAGGTAACATATATTTTGACAGTTCTTAAGTATCAAAATGCACTGTTAAGTATTGCGTGTAAAAATGACACCTGGAAGGCTGGAACTAGAATTATTCTGTTTTAAATTAGATACTTTCTTTTGTATCTAGTGTAGTCTAAGATTACAAGCTAATTTCAGTGCATGCAATTTTAAAATCCAATCTATTGCTGGAAAGGAGTACTATTTACATTGTTCCCCTAACTATACTATTTACACTACTTAGCCGTTTTCTTATTGCATAGTTGTGTTAAGTAATCAACATGTTATCTGGAGGTGTAAATTGCCCTATTTACTTCCTAGCGGGCAGTTCTTTTGGGGTTGCTTATATTTGTGACATTGATGATTGATCTGAAAGTGCAAATGAACATATTTTGTACTCCATAGTATTTGACTACTCTTTTATGTAGACTTACTCTTTTATGCCTCAGATCCAGGTAAAAAAGATGGGACTAGTGGCATCTGCCAATTGCTGGAAAAGAAAGAAGGTATATTCCGCCAGAAAATGATGGGGAAGAGGGTCAATTTTGCGTGCCGGTCTGTTATATCTCCAGACCCTTATTTGGCAGTCAATGAAATTGGTGTCCCTCCTTATTTTGCTTTGCGCCTGACCTACCCAGAGGTAAGGCTAGTTGGCTCATTTTGCTTGTTTTCTGCATCTATTTGCAGAATCTGTTTCCCCTTGTGTTTGAGGATAAAGGCCTGGTTTGTGTTATAGAAATTCACGAGTCTCTAGTTACAACTTTTTGCACCAACAATGATAGAGTGACGGTGTTATCACGAGAAAGAAGCTAGTTTGAGTTATCAATAGTAACTTTTTTTTAAAAAATCTTCTACTAGTATCTCTTATTATTTTAGCAATTACTTTTCTATAATGTTGCCGATGTTCCATCAGAGAGTGACTCCTTGGAATGTTGTAAAATTGAGGGATGCTATTACCAATGGGCCTGAAATCCATCCTGGAGCCGTGTCATATTCTGACAGAATTTCCACAGTCAAGCTGCAAAATAGAATGCTGCGTGCAGCAGTATCTCGGAAATTGCCTTCATCTAGGGGAGTGTTAACACAACCTGGAAAGAGCAGTGAGTATGAATTTGAGGGAAAAATTGTTTACCGTCACTTGCAGGATGGGGATGTCGTGCTTGTCAATAGACAGGTTTGATATCATTTCTTGTCTGCTTTGCACCTTTCAGTATTTTTCCATCTACTTTCTGCTTGAAACACTAAATGGCATGTATTAGAAAGGGTCCAATACAGAATGATAGGAAAGACTTAGGTAGAACGATATGATACTGGTAGTTATAACTTATAAGATAGTTATAAATCTGCTAATCGTGCTCTGTAACAGCAAGGCGGTCACTTTCTTCTAGGACTTTATTTTCTTTAGGCTCTGAGAGAGGGTGGTTAACAGTGTACTTACTACTTGTCATCAAGTGTTTTTTTCTCTTCACACATGTTTTTCTGATACACTGGATCCCTTATAGTTATGCATTTCTTTTTGGCGTTATTCTATTCTGATCGTCGTTATGTTGATTGTTGGCTAATTACTTGTCACGTCTACTTGTGGCACATCCTGATGAAAAATTCTTACTGCCATAATGGGTCAAGCGGAACAGAGAATTGTAGATTTTTTCCGGTTAATATTTTTTGTCTATAAGCTAGGCTTGCCATACTGCGGATCATATATTTTTAAAAGGTCAGTTCGGGTATCGGGTATACAGGCGTAAGCCTCAAAGTATACCAACAAATAAAACTTAAAATAGTTAAAGTCGTAGTAACCAACTAAATATCTGCTTAATTATAAGTCCAAAAAGTGTTAAACACAAACACATAAATGATCACATCAGCAAACATGATAATTCAAAATGAGAATTCAACCACACAAATATACACATCACACAGATGAAAATTTTAAATTATCAAAGCTTAATCATCATGAGTAGAATGATCTATTGAAAATCATCATATCTTGTAGCCTTATCACCATCATTCCTTCCATCATCACTATAAAAAAACCTTAACTAGTTCTAGGAATACATGCCCAGCAACTCATTAAGAGAAGGAGAAGAAGTGAAGGAGAGGAGATGAAGAGGAAGATGAAGCAGAAGATGACAAAGAAGAAGAAGAAGATGAAGAAGAAGAAGATGAAGAAGAAGAAGAAGAAGAGCAAAAGAAGAGAATGTGACGAAGAAGAGAACTTACCTGGAAGAAAGGAAACTTTTTGCATACACAAGAAGTTGTCGTCTTCTTTGTGAAAGAGTATAAAAACTTCTACGTACTGAAGTATGGAAATATTTTTAATGACACCGAGTCACTGAGAGTGCTTAATAGGAAAGTATACGTGTATACCCGTTTGGGTTTAAATGGATATTTTAAATGAAACAAGAGTTATTAGGGTTTAGTCACTTTAGTGTGAACTGTGAACACATGTTTAATGCATGGGCCTTTTATTAATGAAATATAATTGGCCTTTTGTATGTTACAAACTTACAACCACATAAAAAAGATAGAAATAAAGGAAAAACTCCCCAAAATGCCCAAAAAAACGCCTTAAGGCTCACCTCGAGGCATATGTCTGGACTTTTGAGGTGTAAGCCACTGGTCCTGCAAATCTGCAACAAAACCTTAGCCGCAATACCTTCTCTGTATGCCTCACCTTGAGGCGTGCCTCAAAATTTGCCCTGTAATTAACTGATGTCACAACTAAATGAGTAGATGCAGATTTATCTGTTTCATGTTTGTTAGGAAACGAATAGTTTTTCATGTTGCGAAAGAGACATTTTTCCCTTTCTTTAACATTTTAAGTGCATAAATTGAAATAATCGTTTGTTCTATGCCAAGTTTAGTATATGTAACTGCAGCTGCTTCATTTTTGTTTTCTCGCCTAATTTATTTGAAAGTGCGTTCAAGTCTAACTTGGAATCTTAATTGCAGCCAACACTTCACAAGCCCAGTATTATGGCACACGTAGTTCGTGTTCTGAAAGGGGAGAAAACTCTTCGCATGCATTATGCTAATTGCAGGTTGATCCAAACACATCTTTTTGTCAGAGCAACTTCTTGTATTTCGTAGGAACTTAATCATCAACTAATTAATGTTGAACGTGGAGACAGTTCTTACAATGCCGATTTTGATGGTGATGAAATGAATGTCCATTTTCCTCAAGATGAAGTTTCCCGTGCTGAAGCATATAACATTGTAAATGCTAATGAGCAATACATCGTTCCTACCAAGGGAGATACTGTTCGAGGCCTGATTCAGGTTTTCTAATCTGATTTACTGTTTTTACAGAATTGGGTACATGATCATTGATCATGCGCTGCTTTAATTTAAAGAATCATCTTCAACAGCACTAAATATAATTTTATTGGTCATTGGTTTAGGATCATATTGTAAGTGCAGTCATTCTTACAATGAAGAGTACATTTTTAACTCTTGATGAGTTCAACCAACTCCTCTATGGTTCTGGTGTGTCCATGGGGGGGCATAGGTCATTTTCCGGTGGTCACTCTCAGAAAGTTTCTACTGTAGATTCTGAGAGCTCTCTGCAGCCTATCTTGCCTGCTGTCTGGAAACCGAAGCCTCTTTGGACCGGAAAGCAGGTTAGGAAGGAAATCCATACGTGTGCTTTGAATAATGTTGCTGTTTTTGACATATCTCTAGTCTTATATTCTTCCCCATTCTAGGTCATTACTGCAGTTTTAAACCATTTGACAAGAGGTTTTGCACCTTGTACCATCAGAAGCAAAGGAAAAATTCCAGAGAAATACTTCTCAAAAGATAAAGACAATACTGTTGATAGTAAGTTTATAATTTGGAAAAATGAGCTCGTACGTGGTGTAATTGACAAGGCACAGTTTGGAAAGTTTGGTTTGGTCCACACTTTTCAGGAGCTATATGGGTCGAATGTTGCAGGGAATTTGCTCTCTGCTCTAAGTCGTTTATTTACCATATTCTTGCAGGTTTGTTTTTGACACAAATTTTTCTTTTCAAATTTTCATTTCCATCTTGCCAGATCATATATGTGGTTGCTTTGACTTCTGTTATCCAGACTCATGGTTTCACGTGCGGAGTGGATGACCTTATAATATTGCCCGACTATGACTCTCAAAGGAAAGAACAACTTGAAGGGGATGATGTTGGTGAAGAAGTTCATGCTAATTTTGTTAAGTTCAAACCTGGAGAGATAGGTATTACGGAGTATAACATTATTAGTTGAGAAGATTTCCTTTTAATTATAATTTAGCAGCATGTACTCGTATTACTTTAGATTTAGTTTAGTGCATATATTATGTGGCAAGCCTAGATTTATAAAAGATTCTATTAGCATATAATTTGCTTTCATTTATCATTAATTCATACTCCCTCTGTCCCGAATTGAGGTGCAAAAATTGACCGGCACGGGGATTAAGAAAGAATAGAAATTGGCATTTACTTTCCATTTTGCCCTTCCTCACCCGGTGTGGACTGGAGCACAAACTATTGCCAGACAACTTTTTTTAAATTGGAAAAACAATTTTTTTAAAGCAATTCAATTACTCCCTCTGTCCCCTTTTAAATGTCCCGTTTTATCATATTGGGATGTCCATATTTAATTGTCTCATACCTTATTTGGTAAAGTTTGTGTGACTCAAAATCATTCTTACTTTATCAATTAATATCAACCACACAAATCCACTTTTCTTAAAACTCGTGCCACCCTCTTTCGGGACATTTAAAAGGGGACGGAGGGAGTACAACTTTTGTAGTACCATATGTGCTACTGTGCTTCTTCTACATGGCGTATACGGAGTAGGAAAAAAAGTGAAACAGGAAATGCTAATTGCCAAAACCGATCGTTAGCGTCCGATCTTTGTTCGAGAGCATCTCCAACATTTTTGACATATACGTCAAGACTCCAACCGACTGTCCGCCATCCGCTGCTTCAATGGTGCGACCGGTGACACAAGTATTTTCTTCGATGAGGGCAGCAGTGACTCATCTGTAAGGTTCTTCGAGGGCGACGGCGCGCGGCTACTCATTTGCAACTGGGTCAACTAAACGCGTCGGATCTGAGGATTTTCAGGCGGAGCCGGAGCCGATAGAACCGTAAGGGAGGTTTAATTTGGCGTTGATTTTTTCCCTAAGCTGGAGCCCCCTTCTTTGATTTTTCCCCTAAGCTGGAGCCCCCTTCTTTGATTTTTCCCCTAAGCTGGAGCCCCCTTCTTTTCTCCGTCTGTATCTTTAAAAGGAAGATGAACGTAATCTTGCCATGGAGAAGGTGTGAGACTACATTAACAGAAGTGGTTGTGCTTCGTATGGGAAATTGGGAATATGGAAAGAGAAGGTGAGTGGAAGTGATGGGTGATGGTGATAAGAAAAGGTGGGTGGAAGTCGAGTGGGGCAGAAGACTAAAAGGTTAAGAAGGGCAAACTTGTCACTTTAGTTATGTTTCTATACTTAAAATGGAAAGTGGAAATTCATTTTGGGACAGTCAAAAAAGGAGATTTTGCAAAACAAATTGGGACGGAGGGAGTATATATTTATACCCAAAATAGTTCTTACTGCCTAAAGTGAATAAACAAAGCAATTGTTGTTGCATGCAAAATTTCTCTTTTAAAAAAAGAGTCAATTCCCTAAATAGGACTAAAAAGTGGAAAAATTGCACAAATAGGACCACATTTTTTAAATTCCCTTAATAGGACTATTTATGTGTGCTTGGACAAATATACCCTTGTAGCTTGTGAAATGTTTTAATTAATAATAAAATAATAAAAAAAATTAAAAATTGAAAAAAATAAAAACCGTAAAAAATAAATAAAAAAATAATAAAATATTTATAATTTTTTTTTAAAATTAAAAAATTAAAAAAAATCGTGAAATTAAAATAAAACATTGCCACCCCCAACACCACCAGCTCCCATCACCGGAGAAAAATATGCCAACATTTTAAATAATGCAATAATGATGGCATATTCAATGAAAATGTTGGCATATTGAAGAGTAATTATGCCATCTTTTTGGCAATTTCAGAAAAAGATGGCATTTTTTTACAAAAAATGGAAGAAATTCCACCAATCGGAGGTGGTGGTGCTGGGAGGCGGCGGGAGGCAGTGGGAAAGGTATCCATAATTTTTTTTAAATGTTTATGGGTTTTTACTATTTTTTATTATTAATTTTTTTAGTTTTTATTTTATAAATATTTTATTAATTTTTAATAATTTTTTTTACGATTTTTAAATATTTTTTTACAGTTTTTTATGATTTTATTATGAACAAAAGCATTTCATTATGAATTAATACGCTTAGGGGTATTTAGGGTAGAAAATCAATGTTTAGTCCTATTTAGGGAATTTAAAAAGTAGTAGTCCTATTTGTGCTTTTTAGGAACTCATTAGTCCCATTTAGGGCAATTTCCGTTAAAAAAACTAGATGAACAATCTCCTCACACGTGCAGGGTTAAGGCAGTCAAGCAGTGTCAAACTAAGTGGGTAATATATATCATACAGTCATACTATCATGTATGCAACCATATTATATATTTGTAGGGTCAAATGCATAAATGGTACCTCAACTATTGGTAATGTTGCATTTTGGTACCTTAACTCTTAAATGAATCAAAACGGTACCTTAACTATACATAAATGTTTCAAATTGACATTTTATTCAAATTTTTAACAAAAAAGTCATTCATAACGATCAAAATTTCATGTGTAGAGTCACCCTATAGTGATCATATGGACAAAAATAAGTTGAAATACACTTTACGCATAGAATTCTGACCGCCACGTGTAATATTTTGGTCGAAAATTTGAATAAAATCTCAATTCGAAACATGTGTGTATAGTTATGGTACCATTTTGATTCATTTAAGAGTTAAGGTACCAAAATGCAACATTATCAATAGTTGAGGTACCATTTATGCATTTACCCCTATATTTGTATAAGAGGGTTTTACAATTATACCTGATTAAGTCCATGACAACTTCACAACTGTGCTAAGGTTTCCATGCATTTGCGACCCTATATGATTTTTTTGCAAATGCACTAAAAGAGTGGAAATTTCGATTAAAAATCTGCAAACCCCACGTCAGTTGTTTTTCTAACTGTTTTCTACCCTCATTTTATCTATAAGAATATATTCTTATATTCTTATAAATTCTTATAAGCCCCCCAACTTTTCAAAAAAATCAATTAGACCCCTCAAATGAAAGTTTGCCCAATCAAACCCTCAAATGCAATTAAAAGTGACAAATCCACTTTTTAGCAGGTACCCCTCCCCATTTCTGATTAAATTGTGTGCGTGGCGTATGATGTGGCATTTTCCTTTTTCTTTCATTCTTCACTCCCGCTCCCTTTCTTCTTCCCTGCGCCTCAGGCCCTCAGCACCTGCAACTTTTCTTTCTTTCTTCCCCCATTCTATTCCTTCCCTAATTCTCAGCTTGTAGTTCCCGGCCTCACTTCATCCTCCTCATCACCTTCCTCTGCCTACCCCTCTTCTCCGCTGCCAACTAGGGGCTTCAGTCGAATTGAAGCTGCAGATCTGGAAGTGGCCGGCCTGGAGGTCTCACGGAGCACTGTCACCGACTTGTGTTGCTGACTCAGAAGCTTCAATGTCGCCGACTTCCAAGCCATCGACTCGTGGAAAGGGGATGACCCACCTTTGATATAGAGGCGTCCAGTGTGCCATGGGTACTCGAGCATCTCTGGCGACACAGGTTTATCTTGGACTTTACAGAATGGAGCGCTGGCCAATGACCGGTGGGTGGGAGAAGAAAGAGGAAAGGGGGAAAAGAAAGTGTGGATGAAAGAAGATGGAAGAAGGGGTGGAGAATGTGAGGTTTGCTGGAATGGGATGGTAGAAGGAGAAAGGTGGAGGAGAAGGAAAAAAGAAGGAAAAAAAGAAAAAGAACATAGAAAAAATGAAAACAGCGACATTGGTCGCCACATGTACACAGTAACCGCTAAACAGAGGCTAAAAAGAGGATTTGCCCTTAAATGCGTTTGAGAATTTGATTGAGTGGACTTTCGGTTGGGGGATCTAATTGACTTTTTTAAAAAGTTGGGAGGCTTATTTGATAGTTTTCCCGTTCTTATATGTTTTCCTTTTTGACATTATTATCTGTTTGGTTTGCTACAGGTCCAAGAGAACTCCAGCTTGAAATTGAAAAGGCAATTTGCATGGATAAAGAAAATGCTATAGCTTCCTTGGACATGAAGATGAAAAACCAACTTAATAAAAAAGCAAAAAACATGGACAAAGATTTGCTTCTCAAAGGATTATTGAGACCATTTCCCAAGAATTGCATCTCTCTTATGACGGTCACTGGGGCTAAGGGCAGTACGGTATGTTGTTTCTATAATTCTTTAAATTATACTCCGTATGATTTTAGGCTCCGTCCTAAACTTCCGCCTTCATCCCCATAATCCTCCAACAAAGTAAGGGATTATAATTTATGATATTAGTCATGCTTTCCGAAGCAATGTGTTTCTCCCATTTCCGGTTTGATATGCAATTATATTGGAGTACTTTGTTTGCTTAATGTACACTATATTCTCATACATGCTATTACATCTTATGTGAGCCTTTCATGAAGTCTTTGTTTATCTTGTTTTTTTTTTCTGAAAATAAGTCTTTGTTTATCTTGTGCTATGTTCTTTTGCTACCTCTGCTCCAAAATATTTACAAATATAACTTTAAATTTCGGTAAGGTACAATTCTTATAGCGAAATATATAAATAATCAATCTGAGCAAAATTACATTTTCAGTTTATTCTTTGGTTTATTATAAGTCACATGTAGATTTAGTTTTACTCTTTGAAGAATGATTTATTTTGGACAATAAGAGCTTTTAGCAACAATGCATTGGGACCGAAGGAATGTTATTGAGTTTATATCTTGAAAAATCATAAAACTGAATTTCTTAGGTATTTTACTGTTCATTTTTCCTGTAAAATGATGCTCTGTGTCAATACATTTGATAGGGCAGATCAGTTAATAAAATATCCTTGGTAAGCCTAATAATTAGAAATCGATTTAAGATATGAGACCTGTCACATCTGCTGGTTGTGAACTAAAGGAATTAGCTATGTATTGAAGTGCTCCTATCGAATATAATTCTATAAATTAAACCTAAAGATACATATATTTGTGCTTACATTCTTAAAAGCTTGAGTAACTCCTATTGCTACTTTTTCATTGATTCTTTTTGGATATGCTTGATCTGTTCGCTATATTTTTCTTCTCATTTTTCTTCACAATCTTTTTAGACCCTTCGTAGCCCTCAAAGAGTTGCATCCTTTTAACATGATTTCTTTACTTGCAAAATAGTAACAAGTGGCCTTCAAATAGTTGATACTTGATAGTCCCCCCCAACTATCCTTGGTTGTTTTGCCATTTACATTTAGAAATTACTCTTCCAAGTTCTTGGTTTGGACTGTCAAGTTGAATGTGAATCAAAATTTATTCACTTGTTCTAGAGGCAAAGATATAATAACCAACTAATAATATATGTATGGCCTTATCTTAAAATTTATTATCAAAATTGAAGATCTAACCCCTTGTGAACATTACAGATTTTGCATAATCGATATGCTGAAATAACTTACATATTGCCAGTGTCATCCTCCTTAAATTACTTTATGCTTCCTGCAGGTTAATTTTCAACAAATATCATCATATCTGGGCCAACAAGAGCTCGAAGGAAAACGGGTACCTAGGATGGTTTCTGGGAAAACTTTGCCATGCTTCCCCCCTTGGGACTTCACCTCCAGGGCAGGAGGCTTTATCACCGACCGATTTCTTACTGGACTTCGTCCCCAAGAATACTACTTTCATTGCATGGCTGGCCGTGAAGGGTATATCCACTTATTCCTCATTCTTCAAATTTCTTGCATACACATCACAACTATCATATCATGCACATCCTCACAATTATAATGTTTAAGAATTATTTAGTTCATTCGTTCCATCAACATTACCCAAGTGCCGCAAAGTCTCCTCCCACTTGCGGTGGGGTAAGAGGGGTCCGATGCATGAAGCCTTAAAGCACAGAGAGACTGTTTCCTTGTTTCCTGGTGACCCGTGATGAAAATCGCGTTGAAAATTGCATGAATTGACTACTGCTTCATAACAAAGAAGCGCAAACAGTTTAGTGAGCCATTTTACTTTATTCCATCCATAGTTATCAATGGCGAGATATGGCGCGTGACATATGCACCATCACAATGAAAAAGTGGTCGGTGCCATATGAGCCATATGCGCCCCTGCATATGCGCCATCGCCATGCGCCATGAAAAATGTCTTTGAGCCATGACGTTTGCCATGCGCCATGACAACTATGATTTCCATCATATTCTCATGCCAAAAAATAGTGAGCCTTGGCTCCATTGCAAATGATGGAAAATTAAGAATTATTTAGTTAAGATGAAAATTGTTCCGTGTCTGTTTTTGTTATCATGAATAAACCTCAAAGATGACAGTTTTGGTATCCACTTGATTTGACCATTAGAACCTGAAATCTGGAAGACATAACCTAGTTAAAAATCAAGACCCTCTAGTCTCTACACATTTAAAGTTGACAGCATGATAAATGAAGGCATGCATTCACACCACTTAATCTAGATCTTTTTAACCAGGGGAATATGTTTACCACTCCATTTGGTAGTTAGTAGGATATGGTGCTTTGTTTAACTGTTACTTAAGAGGCAATGTAAAGAGGCTTGAGACGGTAACCCTAAAATTCTTCGTTGATGTAATAGGTTGATTGTAACTTATACTTTGTGCTTTCTTTAATGTACCAATTACGATTTCCTCCAAAGTATACTCATCTTTTCAATAATCATCCTTCTTTTGTTATAATGTTTTACCATTTACTGTATTATTTTCAAAACATGGTTTTCATTAAGTGATATTTAATGGGTAATGTTGAGAATGTGGATTTTAAAGTAGTTTATTTCTCTTGTTTTACCATTTTGTGATGACTAGAGAGAGTTACATCTACGTTTTTAAATTCTCCTGTTCGATAAATTTCAGGTTCACGAGTTTATAATGACTGAATTGGACTATGTTTTTTGTCATAGAATATGATGGATATAATGATTCTTGCTACTGACATATTTGCCTTATACCTACTCAATTGCATCAACCACATTAATCTGTTTGTTTGACTATACTTGACTTCGTTCCTTGTTTTAGCATTTATCCTTTATATGTTGCACTTGCTGTAACAAATGACCACTATTTGTACTCCAGTATGTCATCCATTTTAACAACCAATAATTTTGCTATTGAGTACTGAGAAGGCTAAGTAGTCGTTTGTTACCATGTCGCTGTTTTCAATAATTGGGGATCACCTCTAGGAAAGGAAAGGCTAGACACACCATTGTTCTTCTTCAACGTCTTGCAGAAGCGATCCTCTCTGGGATTATGGGAATCTTTGGGTGCATCTAAGCTTCAGCATTGTCTGCATATTCATAACTTGAGCTTTGATTTTTGTGATAATCATGACACACCACCTGTCTGAATCTTACCCCTTTGTTTGTACAGACTAGTAGATACTGCTGTTAAGACTTCCCGTAGTGGATATCTACAGAGATGCTTGGTAAAAAATCTCGAGAGCCTTACAGTATGCTATGATTATACTGTTCGTGATGCAGATGGATCCATCATCCAATTTTACTATGGTGAAGATGCAGTTGATGTGCATCGTACTAGCTTTCTGAAAAACCTGAAGGCACTTCAAAAAGTATACCCTGGCTATAAAACAATGTGTGATTATACTGCGATTTTTATCAATTTGGAAAAATATTGAGTTTCTGTTTCTCTTTGTTAATACTCAGAATGAAGAAACCATCCGTCAAAAGTTTCGGCATGCACGCGAGTTTAATTCTTACATTGAGAAATTGCCTGATGGTCTTAAAGAGAAAGTGCAGAAGTTCTTGATGGAAAGGAAGAAAAAGCTAGATAAAAAATCAAAGAAGTTTTTACCAAAGCATGTGAAAGGGGAAAATCTTGAGAAACAAGAGGATCAGCTGAGTGAAGGAAACAACAAGCTGGGGGCCTTTCTTAAATTAGTGGAACAGAAGTATTTGCATAGTCTGGTTGAATCAGGAGAGCCGGTTGGTGTAATAGCTGGTCAGTCCATAGGTGAACCATCAACTCAGATGACGTAAGTTACAGCATTTTTGTACATTTCCTGTAAATTCCTAGTGCTTGGGCTGCATTCTTTAGCTTTGATGGAAGAGATTAAATCTGCTCCTTTCCTGTTTCCATTGTGACTCAGTTTTTCACCATTTCTTTAGATTTTTTATTTCCCATGAAAGATTTTTGCAGTATTCAGTACTTGGCCTCATCATGTCCTCTAGATAGCTGCAATCCATTAGATTTAATCTAACCTGCCTTCATAAATGGTGTTGACAGTTGCAATTTTGTCTCTCTGTACTCACAAGTTATGATACTTTTCACGAATCAGTTGTTGACTTGCAGTCTGCAGGACTAAATTTGCTGCTTTCCTGGTCCTACTGGCTTTCAACATCTCAACTTTTCTTTAGTTTTTTATTTTATTTTTGTGGATGAAATTTGTAATATTCAGTATATCGCACCATAAACATGTAGATAGCTTCATCCAACTTGATTTAGTCAAACCTGCCTTCATAAATAGTCTTGGTAGTTGCAGGTTATGTCTATACCTAAATAGTTATAATACTTTAAACAAAAGTAGTTGCAGTGTGTAGGATTTTATGTAAATCAGGAGGTAGATTTGTCTTAGCTGATTGTTCTGGGTGATAAAAGGAATAGAGTGAAAGTCGAGAAGGATTATGATAATCATTTGTTTACGAGGAAAACTACTAAATAAGCCCTCGAACTTGCATAAAAAGTGCAAATCACCCCTTATATAGGAGGTTCTGTCCGGCCGTCGCCATTTGGGGCTGTTCCTGGTGGAATTTTTTGATGAATTTTTTTGACCACCTTATTCATTAAGTCTAGTTTGCTAAAAATTCAATCGGGAAGGAAGTCCAATGAATTTTGACGATAACTGCGCAATTAAACATCACAGTATATTTCAGTAAATCATTTGACTGCCTTCCCGGTGGAATTTTTAGCTGAAATTTGGTATGGGTAAACTAGATTTAATGAAGAAGATGCTAAAAGAAATTCATAAAAAAGTTCCACCGGGAACCGCCCCAAATGGCGACGGCCGGACAGAACCTCCTTTATAAGAGGGTGATTTGCACTTTTTTATGTAAGTTCGAGGGCTTATTTGGTAGTTTTCCCTTTGTTTAGGTATTGTTAACAAAAAGAATGCTAAGGACGCAGGACATATTTCTTGATTGTCTTTGGTTAACCGAAACAAGGAAGACTGTGTACATGACATAAGTCATACTGCGGTATAACTTTTGTGTTTTCTGAATTGCGGAAAGGTGTATTATAAAACACTCTTCACTGCTAGCTCTAAGATCTACAACTAAAGGGTCCCAACTCTATTGTATACTAGGTTTGTTAACTTGTTTTCTATTTTGTGAGTCAACCTTTCAACTATGTTATGGATGCATTCGCAGCATCGGCGCATGTCCAAGTGACTCGTGGTGCAAGCGTGGGGTATCATTCTTCTTGTTTGCTAAGCATTACTTGCCATATTTGTCTTATAATTAAGCAGGCCCTAGGCAGTGTTCCAATTGTATCTCTCAGTTTTGTACTCTGTCAAGGGCGTGTAGATGGATTTCCATTGTGACTTCATATTCTTTGTCTCTTCATTACCCACATCTACCCAACCTTCCCTTCTCACTCTGGAAGTTGTGGAGCACTGGAGCTTGATGTAGTTGGTGGAGCATGCCTTGCCTCTATGCAAATATTATTTCACATAATCTTTGATTGATTATTTCACAAACAAATTAACATGGAAATTCCTTGGTGCGCCTTGTGCTGACAGGCATGTCTAATAATCACTAGGGATTTATAATCTAATGGTTTGTTAGATCGCTCCCAAAGCCTGCCGAATGTTCTGAAGGTCTGCTACTGCTTCTCTATGTCAACTACATAGGGTTGATCACTTGTTTATCTACTCAAGTCCTTATAAAAAGACTCCATGATTGCAAGAGAGTATATAACTGCTGCTATATATTGGATCATATCCTCATATCTTCGTGTTCCTCTACTCACTTTTGTTAACTGGCTAGTGGTGGCCATTCTCTAGCTGTTAGACATTTAAATACCACAATTTTAACGTGCCATCAAAACCATAATCATGTGGCATAGAGTCAGCTCTTTCTCTTAGAAATGATGAAGGGTTGTTTCTTTTTCTCCAGCATGTTTTTTGCCAATTTGTTCTAGCTCTTCTAGCGGTTTATTTTCTATATCCACAGTTGTCATGGAGGCTAGGTGAGGTGCAGCGCCAGCTGACTGCCTTATCTCCTAGGCATCTAGGCCCCCGTCTAAGCGGCAAGTCGCTTCAGATGTAATATTATTACTCCATATAATATACTATAATCGTTTTGGACTAAGGCTTGGATGTTGTTGTATAATATAATAGACTCGACATTGTAATTATTTAAATAGAACAAATGGTCAATATAAGTTCCCACAAGGTAATAATCTTTACGATAATGCAAGTGTAGCACATGTTTGTTCAAAAGGATTGGAAGAAATATTAGATGGTCTCCAGCTGTATATCAAAAAGTGTACAGTAAGAAACATGGACTCTGCAATGTATTGGCTATATCATTGTTTTTCCCTGGGATGGGTGGAGTATAATGTATTGTTTTTCTCCTTTGGTTTCTTACTCACTTTTGCTTTTATGTTGGTTTTGATTGTTGGCCACTATCCTGAACTTTTGATACACCAGGTTTCAATGCACCAATTTCAGAAAGAATGATTGTTGTAAATGATTTTTTGATGGATTTGAGGTGTAATTTTGAGTCCTTTTTGTTAACATGAATGTTTGAGGTAACCGTACCAACCATAGCCAGTATGTCCCACTTAGAAGTATTGGTAGGTCTTCGTCTGCCTTATCTCTACCCGTAGGTGTAGAGGAACAGTAAATGGTTACAAGTCAAAACCGATGCCATTTGTTTAAATTTTTTTTTAATGAATCTAACACCATATCAAACCGATGTTGTTTGTTTAATCTTTTTTTAATGAATCTAGCACCATATCACTGATTTAACTCTTCCGTTCCCAGGTTAAACACTTTCCATCTCGCTGGTCGTGGAGAAATGAATGTTACACTAGGTATTCCACGTCTTCAAGAGATTCTGATGACAGCTTCTGATGTGATTAGGACTCCTTTTTTGTCCTGTCCCTTCCTTGGGTGGACATCAAGGTAAATTGCTGTTTTCTATTACTTGCAGTGCGTATTCATCACCAGAATCATACATATTGATATCCACCAAATTCTGTGAAGTATAAGTCGATATAGAAATTGGGCTAATTTGTTACAACTTAAGAATATAGCTCATGTTTTGCCTCTTCAGAAACTCAAGAATGTGTCAGAAACTTAGAAATTTCAAATTTACGGTTCTATGCTCTCTTTTTGAACAAAAAAGATAAACTTTATTAATGACGAAGTAGAGGAAAATACAAGCGTGAAAGATGAAGAAGGAAAGGGAATAAAGTAAATAAAAAAAATACAAAAACAAACCACCCAACCCAAACAGTTGCAAAATTTCCCTACCAAAAATGCCCTAAGAAACAACTCAGTCGATACTTCCAAATTCCACTCATGTTTGGGATCTAGTCCTCATAAGATGTGACCTTAGTTTAGGTTTTCTACTTCTCTTGCAACAAATCAGGCTTTGTTACAAATATCTTGATTTGTATCGGAGTCCCATAGATCTTCCATCGATGAAATAGACACTCTCTTCGCGCTTGCAGAAGCATGGCCAAAGAAATTGTCCTGAGTATAAAAAGAATTGTTCTCCATAGACACGTTCAAAAGCCTCGGGGTATTGATTACCTGTAAAAACATCCTTCAAAAGGACGACTCCTGCATTTGCACAATCAGTAGCTTTCTTCTCATCAACAGGTTTACTATTCAAAGCGTCACGATTAGTCAAAGCTGATACGAGAATTTTGTCGAATTTGTTAATTAAAAATTTAGAAAGTGAGTCCACCCCCTTAGAAATTGGCTGATTTTGTCAAAGCCAATTTGCTCAGAATTGTGGAAGTTGTTAGTAGAGTGCCATTCCAAAGAATTATCAGTGCAATCCAATTTCTCAATATCTACTTCAAAACAGGGCTTTTGAAATGGAGAGGTCAGACTTATTAGTATATCCATCCGACCAATTAGAGGAAGGCATGAGTTCCCTCTCTAAACCATAGGAAGAAGTGAATATGTCCTTATTTGTAGCCAGTTTGATCTCCAGTGGTGCCTCTCTGACATCAATTGTATTTGTCAAAGTAATTGCCTTTGAAAGCCAAGTCAAGAAGCAATTAATTCCCACACTATTATGTCCTTCAGGGATAAATAGATAATCTCTTCCCTTATCAATAATACAGATGAAGTCATGAAATCTCCAAAGTAATTGACATCATAGAGTATGGAAAATGAGTTATTCAGCTCCAGTCTAGTGCAAGACCAACTCCCCGAAAAAAGCTTTGGAATGGAGTCTTTCAACCAAGTTGCTATTTCAAGATCAAGAACAATATTAGAAGTCATCCCATTCTTTGATTCAGATTTGCAAAAAGAGTTGCAATTAAGAATATTGATTTTCAAAAATTTGCTTTCTATTGAAAAGCCCAACTCATTCAGAGGAGCTGCCAAGAATTTAGGCTGATACCTGACTGATGTTCTCTTCCGGTCATCTAATTCCTCCAATTCGAAATTAAAAAAAAACCTTTGCTATTCTAGTGGACAAATCTAAGAAAAAAACGCCGCCTTGTTAAAACTTCTGTAGCCCTTGGTCTTTCTGAATTGATCCTGTGGTTCCAGCGACCATAAAATTCGTTCCCATGGAAAGGGAAGTTTCTCTGCTCCCTGCGCTGTGGTGTGAACTGCCACACCTGGTTTTCCAATGGTCTGCACTTGGCTCTACAACGTCGCAAATCTGGATATTGTTTAAATCCCAGCCCTACGACTCCTGGACGTTGCCTAGAACATAATCTCCGGACTGGTGGGAGCCGAAAGGCATTTGCCTGCCGACGGACTGCTGAAATCCTCCTAAGGTGTGATGGATTCGCTGGTTGCCATCAGAAGTTGGAGCCATCATCGACCAATAGCTCACCGGCGTAGCAGCAGTCTAACCGATGGTCTTGCAACCTTAGGAATCGAGACGCAGTTTGCCGATCAATTCCACCGACCCTGAACTGACCCCATCTGGTCGCAGGTCCTCCGTCGCCGTCACTGGGAAAAGCTTCGGATTTGAGGTCCCATCGCTGCTGGAGATGAGACCCGGCCGTTTGAGGGCAATTGGATCTCTTGTGACTTGTGAGCTGTTGTCTCTGTAGCAGCTTCCACCATCACAGTCGAGCGTGTCGTTGCCTTCACTGAAGTCCCATCGGGTTCGCAGTCTTTGACTAGACTCCAAAAACTGCTGGTCACCCCCTTGTAGAGCAGTGATGGAAGAGCCGAAACAAATCGTAGTGGCCGTGTGGTCAGCTACCTTGCCAGGATTTGCCCTGAATTCCCTTGGATTCGCCAGATTTCCCTACCGCTTCATAGGCCCTGACATGCCGGTTCTATGCTCTTCTTGTAATATATAAACATTGGAAAACCAATTACCATGATTACCTGATGTTTCTAAAATGTAAGGTCTTCGTCCTTTGTTTTTAAAATGAGTAATAGTTGTCCAGCGAATAGAGTCCATGTTTTTCCTTTTTAGAGTAATTAGTAATTTCCTTTTCCCTTTTTAGAGTCTCTTGGAAACTTCGAATTCATTGTTCTATGCTGTTTATGTAATTTAAAAAATATGGAAACCCGTTTCCTCGATACCTCAATGTTTCTGACACGTTAGTCTTCATTTTTAGTTTTTAATGTGTTTTCTTGACAGAAATTAGTTTTTATGGGATCTCGTGATGGTTTTTCTCGATGCTATTTTTGCCTTGAAGCTTTTGTGCATCTCTGCTCAAGATCTATGGGCATAAATGTCCTTGTCAGAGAGATGATTCTGTAAAAGAAAAGCTGGTGTCTTCATGCTTCAGAACATTTATGATAAACATAATGGGCTCAAGATGCGATTCCATGGGCATTGCATTATTTGTGATGATTTTGAATGACTGTTTTGTCCTCTGGTCGTGATAGTTTTTTGCTCACGCTGATTATGTCTGGGTTAGTGCACCACCTACCATTTGTTTATTGTTTTCAGGGATGATGCCCGGTCTCTTCTCGCAAAAGTTATGAAGGTCACCATTGCAGACATGATTGAGAGCATGGAAGTCCATATGACACCTTTAGTTATCGAGAACCAGATCTCTCGAGTATTCAAACTTATTGTGAAGCTCAAGAAACATGATTTTGTTTCGTTGAAAGACTGCAAGCGTACCCTCAAAACTACCTTTATGAGGGGATTAGAGGATGCAATCCAAAATCATGTGCATCTGCTTTCTAAAATTAGCGGCATAAAAAATTTCAAAACCAATACCCAGCATTCTGGTGCATCAGATGAATCAGATGCAGATGTTCCTGGCTCCGGATCCCAATGTGATACAGTGGGCGATGATGAGGATGATGATGATGATGATGATGATGATGGAGCTGATGATCTTGGTTCTGATGCTCAAAAAAGAAAAGAGCAAGCTACGGATGAGGTAGATTATGACGAGGACAATTCTGACAACGATGATCACTCATCTTTGTCTTCTGAAGTAAAAAATGATGAAATAGATAAGATGGAAGAAGAAGAAGAAGCTAGCATGTTTGATGATGAAGCTGAAGAGAGAGATTCAAAACAGGCTAAAGCAAGACAAAAATTGACCAAATCAACAACAGTTGAAGTAAAGCGGGAAAAGGAATATGATAGAAAGGAACATGACAGGGCCATCTTCAGCGCAGTGAAAGGATCACATTTTGAAGCCCACTTCAAGCTTAAAAGTAATGATCCTCATATCTTACTAGCACAGGTATCTGCTAGCCTTTTTTAAGCTTTATTTAAATATCCCTTTTTTGTGATGATTCATATTCTTCATGTTTATGATACTTATTTGATCTGGTTGCTGACTTAATTCACTAAAATGTATTCAAGAAATTAGTAGAGAATAATGTAATCTATTTTTTTTAGTTTGTTTTGTTGGAGAATTCAGAAGTGGGGAGGTTTTTGTCTTATCATAACCTGTTAGTCTTATATTAGAAAATAACAACTTTGGTTCAACAGTGCATGCCTAGGTATCTTTTTCATCTTAAACTTCAGTCCAGCGATCTTATACTTTTTCAACTTTGGTTTAGTTCTCTCCTGAATTCGTAATCTAAAGAGCTGAAACATACACAGGTGGTCCAAAAGACTGCAAAGAAAGTTTTCATAAGGAGTTCTGGGAAGATCCACCAGTGTAGAATGGTTAAATATGAGGTAGATGAAAATACAGTGCTTTGGGATGGGGAGAAATCGGATGAAGTGAAGAGGTTTCAAGATGACGATAGCAAAGACGCCCCCCTTTACTGGGCACTGAAAGCCGGTGGAGTGGATTTTGGTGCCTTTTGGGAAATGCAGGATAAACTGGATGTAAATAGGATATACAGCAATAACATATATGCAATGTTGAGAACATATGGGGTTGAAGCTGCCAGGGCAACCATCATCAAAGAGGTGAAGACAGTTTTCGGCATTTATGGTGTGGAGATTGATTATCGTCACTTGAGCCTGATTGCCGACTCCATGACCCAGACTGGTGGGTACCAATCCATGAGTAGACATGGAAGAATGGCTGATTCATTGTCACCATTTTTGAAGATGTCCTTCGAAACAGCATCAAAATTCATAGTTGAAGCAGCATCTCATGGGATGACTGATCATCTGGAGACGCCATCTTCGAGGATTTGCATGGGCTTACCCGTGAAGGTTGGTACTGGATGCTTTGACTTGATGCAAAAGTTGGAAATCGACACACACTGAGAACTTACCTCTCACTGTTGTGCAATCTGTACTAGTGTTTCTGATGTTTATCAATCAGATGTATACCAGTTTTTATTTTATTTATTTATTTAGATTGAAGTGTTGTTTTGGTTAATTACTAAGAGATGAGGGTTCTTCGTGGCTCATGAATTATTATATTTAGCCATCGAGTGCCATAATTTTGCTTCATAATGTTATATATATATAATGCTAGTGTGAATGGAAACCTTCTTTTGTTCATTCTTATTAGTACATTTTGAGTTATGCACTATTCGTTTTTGTTGCTTTAAAAGTAGATTATACATGGATTCTCTATATAAGAGTAAAATAAGGTTGTTTTTCTAAAGAGTTGTACAATATTTCCCTAGGGAAGGGACTAGGAGAACCAGAACCGGAACCCCACCCCTTCACCCCCCACCCCCAAACCTCTCCAAAACACCCAGCCCAATCCGGTATAATGAGAAATACTATCGTATATAAGAAGCGTGGTGAAATACAAATTCTTTACTAACAAGGGAAGATGAAAGTTTAATGAGCTAATTGAAAAAGAAATTTGGAAAATAATTTAGAGACAGGAGAGAATAAATTTTCTCGCGTAATTTATTCAAATGCTCATTTTAATCTTGTAATTTTGTTTACGTTGAAATGTAATACCATTTAGCCTGGGATCGGTTCAATACTTGGCAGTTGGCAACACATGTGGAACTATTTAAAAAAACGCAACTTTTATTATCGGTTAAATACTTATCGTGTTATCAATTCTATTAAGTAAACACGATTAGTGAATTTAATAGATAAAAATTTAATTATATATAATGGTTTCTTAATAGTTCCGCACACATATTTTTTTATAGGAATCGAGATCTGAACCGTTAATAAAAATAGGAACCAAATCGTTAATAAATACTACGCAACTAATTAATGTTGGAACTGAACTGGATCATAACAATTCAGTTTGATTCAATTTGCCGGTTCTTGGTTCCAAAGCCCCATAGCTGATAAATATATAAATATGAAGTACTTATCCATGAAAATGTACATATGTGATGTAAAATTTGATCCGAGAAATGACTTTAGTTGTCTATTTTTCACAATAAACTTACTTTTTGATAAATATGGATAAATTTATTGATTAGAGCATTATATTTTGATCTATTCCATCCATTTTAAAATGATCAATGTTTAGATCCTTTTCACTTTTCATTAGAAGACCTCTTTGTATTAGAACTCAACCCTGTATATATGTGTGCAAGGATCAAAGCATAAACTTCTTTCCCAAAAGAGATCGAAAGAGTGATAAATGGTAGAGAAACTTCATTAAGTAGGAGTGTAGGACTAATTCATAGATGAAGATGTTTTTAATTGGACTTAATTTTTTTTACTAGTGTAATCTTGTCTAAGACTGAAACCAGTCCAATAAAAAATAAACCAGTCCAATCTTGTCTAAGACTGAAATATACAACTAAGACCACTATTGTTTTCTTTCTAAAATATGATTCATTCATTCTCAATTGAAGAGATTTATATTTTTAATAATATTAAATGGATCTTACCGGACCAGATCAAACCAGACCAGACTTCAATAGTTATAAAATACACAGAGACCAGACATTTACCAGATCAGACCAGACCAACAAATTTCAATCCTAATGAAAACATCCATAATCTTATTAATCCTATTCATGTATTTTTTATGTGTTTTAATTCTATTTGAAAGACTTTCTTTAAATGGAAAAGACTCAAAAGACATTTCTTGAGACTTGACACCGTAAGTAAATACTCGGCACATATTTTAATTTCTTATCGCCATAGATTTCAGAGATACAAATTTGACCGCCATTGTCACAGTTCAATACTTCAATGTTCTCTTCTCCATCTTAACCTTTCATAGGGTTTTTCTTAGTCGCCCAAATCGCATCGTCGTTTCTTGGTGCTTTTAAATGTCGGGACAATTCGAATAGTTTTTTCGGTAATCTCTGAATTGTAACTTCTAAGTGCACTACTGCTTTCAGTACCTTTATTTCATTATTTCGCTTTAAGTTCCTTTTTCTCTCTTCAATATGGAACTCGTTGTCACAATGTCACGACTCACCAGGTGAAAAGCTCTTTTTTCGACTTTTAGGTATATTTCATTGCTAGGATTTTATTGTTTCTATTATTTTAGGAATTAATTATCTTCATTTAAAATTCAAGTTTTATGCTTGAAGACTTCATGCCTTATCGCAATAAGGAACTTAATGTTCTGGTTTAGACTGGTGGTATAGTTTGATCTTGGTTTGCATTATTAGTTTTTTCCTTTCTTGTTTTTAGGGATTTGTGAGCAAAATGGATGAGGGTGAGCTTGAATTTTCTAACCAAGACATGTTATCAAGCCCCTGTGTTGGTGATCTTCCTGAAAGCAGTTCACTGAGTAGCTTCTGGAATGATATACTCAGTGATACTCATGCTTGCACTCATACTCACACATGCAATCCACCTGGGCCTGATAACTCTCACACACACATGTGTTACCATGTTCACACCAAAATAGTGCCTTCTCAAAGCGAAGAGGATAGGACACCCAGTGATGATACTGCAGAATATGCAGGCAAGAAATCAAAGAAACGGCCTTCAGGCAATCGGGAAGCAGTCCGTAAGTACAGGGAGAAGAAGAAGGAAAGGGCTGCTTCTTTGGAGAATGAAGTTGTCAGGTTGAGGGCTATAAACCAACAACTGCTGAAGAGGCTTCAGGGCCAGGCATTGCTGGAAGCAGAGATTTCCAGGCTCAAGTGTTTGCTTGTTGATCTTAGGGGAAGGATAGAAGGTGAGATCGGGTCGTTTCCATACCAGAAACCAGTGATCACTAATCCTACCCTGCCTGGATCATATGTATTGAACCCCTGCAATATGCATTGTGATGATCAAGTTTATTGTCTCCATCCTGGCGCCGAAGGTAAAAGCTCAGAGGGTATGACATTGAACAATCAAGATATCAGTATTTGTGAGTTTGAGAGCTTGCAATGTTTCAACAATCAATGTTCAGGACTGAAGGATCTTTCGGCGAGTGGAGTAGATAACAGTATGTCTAGTCGCCATATCTCGAGAAGGATTCATAAAAAAGGTGAGTAGTAAAAGTAAGGTTTGCACGATATTTTTCTGTTTAACCAAACCTCACTTCAGTTTCCTGCTTTTGCATTTGGGACTTTTGTGTATCACATATTCTCAACACTGAACGGTTGGTTCTAGTACTCCCCCGTCTTGAAATTATCTCCTCTTTTTTATTTTACGCACTTTTTAAGAGTGGTTGAAAATGAGAATGTGTGGTCGAGATTAGAGTTGATATGAGTGAAATGATAAGAAACATACTTTTCTTCCCTAAAACAATATAAGAAGATTCTTTTGGGATGGTAAACAGGAAAATAATTTGATCATAATTAAGACCTTAATCCCAGTGAGTTGGGGTCGGTTTCATTACTTATA
Source organism: Cuscuta epithymum (assembly GCA_945859915.1). NCBI lineage: Eukaryota > Viridiplantae > Streptophyta > Magnoliopsida > Solanales > Convolvulaceae > Cuscuta > Cuscuta epithymum. The sequence continues at coordinate 5,739,221 of CAMAPF010000938.1, forward strand.
TTGTCCCAATTTTGTACAAGGTTGCCTTTCCTGTCAAAACCATCTTAAGAAGGATAATGAGAAGAAAATTCTAAAACCACCATCATATAGATGATTACCACAATACCACGTGCAAGAAAAATATTATATCATGAGGCAATGATAAGTTAAAATATTTGCTACTGATATTGTTTAACCAACATGCAAATAATATAACATGACTGACTTCTGCTACTATTTATATTTTCGTGGAAATGCCTTTAATAGATTTGATCACTTTTAGTAGTCTTGACTTTCCCTAATCATACCCATAAGTGGTTATGAAAAAAGAAGAAAGAGGGAAAATGGCGATGAATGTCATTAATTGCTTTTTTAATTGAATAATGATGAGGATATAAGCAGCTGCCTTGGTTGAATAGAGTGTTTAGGGAATTGGTTATGATATACTTAAGGTAGATGGGATGTTTGTTAAACCAAATCAGTATGAGACTCTACAATCGAAGTACTATCTGAGATGCCTTCATGGAAAACTTTTGGGTTGATGTCAATCAACTAATTTGGCAGTACGGTGTAATTGAGTTGATCTGGTTTTTGTTTTTGAAAATTGCTTTTCATTTTGCATATACTGAACTTATTTCTTCTTCTTCTGAATTTTAATGCTCTTATGAATATATTCTTAGCCGGGGTAAGTGCAACAAGTGAATGAAGAGTTAGATCAGATGCATTTGTGACCCTCATACTTCAAAAGTAAGTGTTGAAAGCATCTCCTTCCTTTCTATCATTGTTTTTTTTGGGGCTCTTATTTTCCTAACTTCTTTTAACGAGTTAGATGTTAATATAATCATTTTATATGTCTCCTTAGGCTGTGGATCTGTGACGGGATGCGATGGTTTCATTGAACACTGGTCTTTGGGCCTTGCAGTGGTCAATGGGGTGGATGAAACTGTGGTCGATTTATTTTTCATTTAATCTTATTCCTTGATTAAAATTATTCTTTATGGATATTGTTTCTTGTCCTTGCTTTGGGAAAATATTCTTTAGGAAATATAAATTCCAAAGTTCATGTATTTGTTTAATTTGTCTTAGCTTTGAACTTATTAGACAAGCTTGTCCTAGAACCTTGATTAAATCCTCATCCTCATGTCTATAAACCTAGCACAAGTTTGTCCACAATTTTTAAATTCATGAAACATGTATACATTTGCTTATCATTACTTTTATAAGTTATTCCCTCGTTCCAGACTTCCAGATTAATGGTGACACTTTATTTGGGCTTGTTAAAAAAATGTATAAAATGCCCAAGATATTTTTTACTTTAAGAAAAAATCTTCTAATTGGGAGCAAAATATATCAAATTTTGAATTTTTTCAAATAAGAGTAAAATTGTTTCTTCTCAAAAAAGGAACCATGAATTCATCGGAAGATTTTTTTGCAAGAGGGAACTTTTTATTATTTTATTCTTTTAAATAAAGCTAAACAAGTACTCCAGACTATTTTGAGAACAAAACATTTAGTCCTATTTTGAAGTTTAATTATGCTTTAATCCTATTTTTAAATAATACTCCGTATCTCTTACTTTTATTGTAGTAATGAAAAGTAATTTAGAGCAACAAAGTTACAAAGTTGTACAGTTAAGTAAAAGGAAAGACAAACTATGAACGACATGTAGCTAGGATCATCTGTCAAAGATTATTTTTAAAGTGAATAATGTAGTGATAAAATTGTAATTATGAAGAACTTATATGAAAATAAAGTAATGTTGAATGGGCATTGCTATAAAAGAACAACTCATTCTTGTAATATCAAAGTGCATCGATATTGAAACAAAAAGATGTTGATGGGTTACAGGATCCGGGATAGCAAAAAAACTAAAGAGAAATTAGAGAAGTTCTAGAGTGAGAAAGTTGTGTATTAAATGTAGCAGAGTAACAGTGCAGATAATTTATTTCGGATAATGTTCCGAAAAAAGAATATGTTATTTATAGACAGGGAAAAAAGAATATGTTATTTATAGACAATATATAAGGCATGGGTTACTGACTCAAAAATGATAACTAATGAGAACACGACATGTGTTCTTTGGTAGCCTTAAGGAGCATGCATAGTGACGTTATGTAGTGCAACGTGTCGACGTAAAACATATGCACGGTTTCTATTGAATATTGCAAATCTAAACTCAATATATATTTACAATTATATCATTGCGAATTTTCTTTTAAATGATTGATTTCATTCATTTTGAGTGATCAAACGTTAATATTCTCACTTTTCATGAAAATATGTCTTTTCCTTCGAACATTATATTGCCCATATATATCACACGCATACAAACGTATGAACTCTCGATACTCATATACCGAGTATAAATCCAAATATATTTTACTCCAAATAAGATTTTTTTTTTTGATCGTCAAAGGCATCAATATTATTAATCTAAAAGGTCATTAGCCAATTGGCTAAACATACAATCTGGAGCAACCTCATACATGACCTGCTGATCTGGTGAATTAACATGTGCTTTAGCCAAAGCGTGAGCAGCATGATTCGCAGAGCTTTTACAAAAAGAGATATCAACCATACTCTTTGACTTAAGTAAGTGACTAATATCGTCTAGAATCAGAGAAAGATAAGAAGCTCCCCTCTGCCTCTGCAAACCTTGAATCACTGTAAGAGCATCAGACTCTATCTGCACTTTATCCCATCCCGCTTCCAAAGCTCCCCGCACAGCCTCTCTCACACCGATAGCCTCCGTCTCTTCCACCGACCATTCTGCTTTTGTAGCAACCCCATAAGCCCTAATAAAAACACCCTAATCATTTCGAGCAACCCAACTCCAAGCTCTAATACCCTCTTCATGGTTGACTACTCCATCTACATTCACCTTCACCCAACCTTCTTTCGGTTTGCTCCACCTCCCCCCTGCAACCCGTTGGCCCGTTGCAGCTCCCCCTTGGCCTGATATTAACCTGCTACTGGCTGCAAGACCAACAACCGCCGCCGCACTTCGTGAGTTAATCTCCATCCAATTCTTGAGCATACCAGATGCCATATGAGCCACCACATTCGAATCTAGGAACTGATTATCCCAAACCAATTTATTCCTTCTCTTCCATAAGCACCACAACAATGCAATAATTCTGCCCCTCACATCCCCCGAGGCATGATCAATATGCCTTTTCAGCCACCGATCGAGGCTTTCCCTTTGGCTATCAACCTGGATACCCGTTTGGCGCCAAACTTCTCTAGCTCGTGGACAAGTTCGCAAAGCATGATCCGCAGTTTCCTCAGGACACCCACAAACCCGACACCCCCCTTGTATAAGGATACCTTTCTTCCTCAAATTCTCCACAGTTGGTAGAGTGCCATCCAAGATTTGCCATGTAAAGTATTTAAATTTTGGAGGGATAATGAGTTCCCACAACCTGCTCCATCCCCCCAGGCTCCCTCGACCTGATCACCCATTAAATTCCGGTAACAACTCTTCACCGAAAAGTTACCATGTCGCTCACCAGCCCAACAGTAAGAATCTGGCCGATCCTGCACACTAATGGGAACACTCAAAATGCGTTTACGGTCCTCCTCATTAAATAAATTATTAATCCTCTCCCTGTTCCATTCTTTGCCAGTGATATTCCGCAGAGCTGCTACATTCATATCTCTTATCCCTGGCGGTCTGGCTGAAGTGATTTTCCCCAACCCCGGACCCGGTAGCCATGCATCTGCCCAGACCTGAACTTCAACCCCATTCCCTACTCTTCTTCGAACATTATCCTTCAAAATACCTTGAGTTTAAAAAATGCTATGCCAAATAAAAGATGGATTGTTGCCCACCTTAGCCTCTAAAAAAGAAGAATTGGGAAAGTACCTAGCCTTCAAAACTCGACTCATCAAACTCTTACTATCAGAGACCAGCCGCCACCCTTGCTTTGCTAACATGGCTAGATTAAATTCTCTAATTCTCCTGAAGCCCAACCCCCCTACTTCTTTTGGCCTACATAACACCTCCCACCGCCTCCATCTTAGCCCTTTATGCTCAAATTTGGCGCCCCTCCACCAAAACTCATTCATTAATTTTTCAATATCATCACATAAATCTTTGGGCAGTAAAAACACATTCATAGCATAATTAGGCATAGCCTGCACCACATTCTGTAGCAGAACAGCTCTCCCCACACGAGATATAAATCTATTATTCCAGCTCTTAATTCTGTTAAAGATCCTGTCCCGAAGATAGCTAAGAATCACTGTCTTATTCTTCCCCACAAGAGCTGGAAGCCCGAGATACAAACTCTGGCCTCCATTCCTAGAAACGCCGAAATGCTGGCAGCAATACTCGCGAAAAGGTTCTCCTACATTTGGGCTAAATGTCAAGGAAGATTTATTAAAACTGACCATCTGCCCCGAACCTCTCTCATAATCTTGAAGAATATTTTTAATCGCAGTACAATTCATCTCAGATGCCTTAAAGAATAAAAAACAATCATCAGCAAATAATAAATGCGACACCTTAGGCGCTCCCCGGCAAACCGAAATTCCTTGCAAATTCCCCATCTGTTCAGCCCGTCGAAGCATCGCACTCAGTCCTTCTGCCACTAAAATAAATAGATATGATGACAGAGGGTCCCCCTGTCGAAGACCTCTTCCAGGTTCAATCGGTCCTAAATAATCTTTATCAAACTGGACATAATAGCTAACAGATGTAACACACAGCATCACAATATCCACCCATCTGGTCTGGAAACCCATTCTCACCATAATTTCTTTTAAGAAATTCCAGCTAACTCTATCATATGCCTTGCTCATGTCTAATTTCATTGCCACATACCCTTCCTTTCCAGTGCTTTTCCTTTTAATAAAATGTTGAGTCTCCAAAGCCACGATAATATTGTCTACAATTGATCTCCCTGGTATAAATGCACTTTGGCTCTCTCCAACTAAACCCCCCAGAATGCCTTTCAATCTATTAGTAATAACTTTTGAGAAAATTTTGTAGACAACATTACATAAAGCAATGGGTCTCCAATCACCCATATTTTCCAGTTTATCTTTTTTAGGGATCAAAACAATGTTCGTAATATTTAATTCCCGGGGCATGCTACCCGTATTAAATATGCGCGAGCATAAACAAATTACCTCAGCCCCCACTATATCCCAGAACCTTTGAAAAAAAAGCCGGATTCATACCATCGGAGCCAGGAGCTTTGTCCGGATGCATGTCGAAAATAGCTTCCTTCACCTCATCTGGGCGAATTGGCTAAAGAAGAATTGCGTTCTGTTCGTCCGAGACATGTGCTAGATCGCGGATCCCTTCCATGATTCCTACTGCTATATTCTCTTGGAAAATATTAGTAAAGTAATCCTTTATAGTATCTGCCACCCTTCCTCTATCCGAAATCCATGAACCATCCTCGGCTAACAGACCATGGATTTTATTCCGCCTCCTCCTTAACCGCGTTATGAAAAAAACGAGAATTAATATCCCCCTCCTTGAGCCAAAACTCTTTCGCCCTCTGCTTCCAGTACAAGTGTTCCTTTTCCATGAGAGAAAGAATGGTTGATTTAAGCCGTATATACTCTCCAGTCCCCCAGGGATCAGTCCGACCCCTTACTTCTGCCAATTTCCTCTTACACCCCTGTATTTGACGTCTAAAACCCTTCGGTCTGCAGCTGTCCCATCTCAATAATTCTTGCCCACAAAAAATAATACGTTCACTGACTGACAAATTATGGCTTGCTCTTCAACTGTTAACAACCACCGTACGACAATCCTCTTCTTTTAGCCACATATTCTCGAACCTGAAAGTCCTCGGCTTCCTCCCATAGAGTGTTGGTTTGACACGTATCCATAGGGCCATATGATCACTTGCCGGTGCTTCCACCGACAATGCTTTGGCTTCCATGAAAATGTTCCACCAATCATTGTTAACAAGAATGCGGTCTAACTTCTCTTCCACCCAATAAGTTTTTCCTTTCCCCCAATCCCATGTCCACTCATAACCTTCAAAAGGGAAATCTCGTAACCCACTGCTAAACACCGCCTCCCGAAACCCCCTCAATCTCCATTCCGGGTGTGTAATATTGCCTCTTTTCTTGGAGTCGTATAGAATATCGTTAAAATCCCCTATGAGCATCCACGGTAATGTGTTGTTCTCAGCCAAATCAGTTAGCATGTTCCAAGCTTCCCGCCTCCTGACCGTGTCTGGGTATGCGTAATAACCCGTCAGCCGCCACACTGGAGCATTTACGGCCAATCTAACCTCGCAATCTATGTAATTCGCACACGATGATACCACCTTCAGATCGATGTCATCCTTCCAGGCCAGAGCGAGGCCCCCACTACGGCCCACGCTATCCCATCCAGCAAACTTCGGCATGCCCAGACGATGCAAGATCTCCTGCGCTTTCGAGCTCTGCGTTTTGGTCTCCATAAGGAAGCAAATGTCCGGCTTTTGGGTTTGAATAAGATCGGTGATACCCTGCATCGTTACCCTGTTAGATAAACCCCTGCAATTCCAACTGATTACACTCATGGTGAATCGAACAAAAACAAGCACCGGACAAGCGGCCTAAACCACCGGGAACCACCACTAGGGATAACCCTAGAAGACGACCGCTTATTCTACAAATAGAAAATTACTTTTTTTTAAAGTGTTTTAATGTTATCATTTAATTTGAAAAATAAAAACTATTAAGAAAATTATTTTTTGTTAAAAATAAGAATAAATTTGATAATGGACATTGAGATTAAATTGAACCAAAAGTGCACTGAAAAGAAAAGAGCATCATTTCAATGCCCCACAATACAAAAATGCAGACATTTACATTTTTCCACAGGAATGACAACTTTTTATTTGAACTTCATTATATTTCTATATTTTTTCATTATATGTCTATATATACACTTCTTGCCAACTCATTGAATTTGATTTGATAGGACTAATCGCATTCCTTCTTAAATTGTTTTCCTTAGTATTATTCTTACACTAAAGTTAAAATCATACACACATAACTTCCTTTCCATACCGCATTCCCACTCCCTCTTAACCACCACACCAAACTTCTCTTCGTCAGTTCGTCAATCTACATATCTCTGAGCTTTTCTCCATTCGTTAAAATGGCCATTCAGGCTGATTATGGGCTTCTATGGAACAATGTTGCATCTGCCGGAGGAGGGGCTAATGCTTCCTGTTTCAGTCCTCAACATCTTCACTTTCAACTCATGGATTTACCCCTTAATTTCGCCATCACCGAGTTTGACAAGCAGAAATGGGATACAGATCGATTCATCTATTTACAGGTTGATTATTCATCTTTGTTTAATAAATTCAATTCGATCTCAAGTCAGAAATCGACTCCATTATCTATTTGGAAATCGGAACTCATCACTCATCAGGTTATTATTCTAATTTATGTCGTTGATTTTGGAACAGAACGAAAGGTTGAAGGCTATTCTAGAAGAACAGAGGAAGGAACAGCTGATACTGATCTTAAGAAAATTTGAAGCGAAAACTAAAGGTCTATTCGAACAGAAGGATGAAGAGATAGCAGCGGCGATGAAGAGGACGGCGGCGCTTGAAGCCATACTGAAACGGCTGGAGATTGAGAAGCAGACGTGGCAGATGGCGGCGAAGGAGAGGGAAGCAACGGCGTCGTTTCTCGTAGGCAAGTTTGAGCGCTTGAGAGAGAGCGTGTGGAATTCGTCGGGAAATAATAGTGCGGAAGATGCGACTTCATCATGCGGTGGTCGTCGGCGGCGGCACCACGGTGACGGCGATCATCATAATTTGTTGAATTCATCGTCGGTGGAAGATAAAGGGAGAATGATGATCTGCAAAAGGTGCAATGTGCAGGGATCGTGCCTAGTGTTTTTGCCGTGCAGGCACCTCTGTTCATGCAAATCGTGCGAGGCCTTGCTTGATTCCTGCCCCATCTGCAAAGTCCCTAAGAAAGCTTGTATCGAAGCCTACCTCTGATATAATCATTTCACTCACAAGTAAAATACGAGTAATTGATTATTTTAAGCAAAACTTACTCCGTATATTTTCATCTCTCCTTGTAAGTGTAAAATTTCACTTTCCATTGTTGTCACTTCTAATTCTTGTTCGTAAGTGACACAATTAATATTTGTGATGTTAAGACTCGTCTAAGGTAAGAGAATAATTTATTCTTATTCGCGATCTCCCTACGTCATAAATAGCACAGCTCAAGTCATTAAATCGTCCTTGAAATTCTCCCTCCATCCCACTCATAAATTTCCGCTTTCCTTTTCAGCAGTCCAAAAAAGTTCCCATTCCATTAAATGACAAGTTATCTACATCAAAACAGTGTCAAAACAGTAACGCCTATTTAGTTTATTTCTTAATATGTGTGTAAGTCAAACTGGGAACTTCTTAGTGGAATGGAGGTAATACGAGAAAACTCTCCGCATCGATGTAACGAGTTCTGTAAAACTTTGTCTTTTTTGTCTTTTCATTTGTCCAAAAAAAACTCATCAATTTCTAATCATTTCTCTAATTCTCTCTGCGTTTCTTTAAACTTGACAACATTTGACAGACATGAAAATTAATAAATTAAAAATTGTGTTATTGAGGTTTGTGTAGAGAGTAAAAAAAAATGTCTGGAATCACAAATTTTTTACTAGAAAGGGAAAATGACTGAAATAACTAGAAAATGAAAATACAAAGTTTTAAAAGACGGAAGTGAATATTATCATTTCTAATTAAAAGTACTGGAAATGGCTTTTGTTAATGGGGGTAAAAATATTGATTAGTATAAACATAAAACAGTACGCTCCTCGCCCCGTTTTGATTATCTCATCTTTCATTTTTCGATCCATTCTTCTAAGATTATTCTATATGAAATTTGATCACATTTGTATGGTTCGAAATCATTTTTATTTTATTCTTACTTTCTTAAATTAACTTTTCCGTATAATAAGTTACCTCAATATATCTCAATATTAGTGAGACCTATCACCTATGTACTAAATGGAACCGATCAAATAGACACTAGCTTGGTATGATTGAGCATAAAAAAAGAAATGGATGACAGATAGAGGAGGTGGAAATAGGGAAAGTGAGGAGTGGGGATGATGCTGGCTGCTGATTCTCTTGTGATTTGATTATTCGTAGAAATCGTATCAGACACTGAGACCCATTCAGTACTCTCTTCCGTACACGCTCACCACCCTCTTTTACACCCCCTTTTTTTTCGCAAATGTCCCAGAATGGGTCATTTTTGCTCCAATATATCTTTATCACATTTTTTTTATTACTCCGTAGTAGCTAAATTAATTTCAAAAACCCTACGAGTAGCACTTATCTTAAATAATGGGGCGGTTCTAGGATGATTCTAGGAAAGATTTGATAAGGTAACATTTTATATACTCCGTAAGAAATTAGTCTCATCATTTCAATATAGAGTACGGAGTATTACATTCTTTCGGTTGTGGTACAGATCAGAAAGTTTTTTGATATAAAGTATTCCCTCCGTCTTAAAAACAACTTAGAGTTTGACATTCACACAGTTTAAGAAAATAAATTTGACTTTACTGTGGAGTGCATTGTTTTGCATTGTTTAAACATTTTTGACACTGTTTGGACACTGTTTAACACTGTTTTGATGTTGGTAATTTATCAAATAAGGAAAGTATTGAAGTGTGAAACTAATTTTGGGACATCCATTTAAGGAAAGTGGGAAGTTATTTTTGGGACATAGGGAGTACATGATAAGAAATTTCAAATTTTGCTCACCCATAATTGATATGAAAAAAGAAGCTAAAATATGCATAGGAATAAAATGTGAACAAATACGTAGTACTCCGTATGATATAAATACATATATCCATGTCGATATCAACTATCAAGACAGTAGTGACTAGTGGGTATAAAAATGGCCCAAGTGACGGTCAAAATCATGGATGACCGTTGCCGGAATCCATCGTGTTTAGTTTTCATGCCACACTATTTTCACTTTTCATTTTTCATGTTGTTCTCCATGTGCAATATTTTAAAGTAGCCTTTAATTAATTTATGCTAAAATGTCTAACCAAATGACATTTTGTTGAACGCTCGATTATTATTTTAAGATCATGTATGGAACATTTTGGAATCCTCTTATCAGGTTGGCTTTTATGATACAACTCAACTCCTTTTGACCTTAAATAAACTTCATACATTGATTTTACTTTTTTTAGAAAGTAGAATTTTGGCTTTTGTCATTCCCATCAAACCCCATAAAGTTTAGTGGGAGACAGAAAGTCAGTGTAAAGTATATAATAAAGTAAGAATATAAAGGTAATATTATATTAAAAACTTGTCAATTGAAATTTATTTTGGACCTATCTAAAAAGGTAAGTGTGAAGTTTATTTGAAACGGAAGAAGTAATAAACTACGGAGTAATAAAGTACATTACCTATATATCTACTAAGATCTATTATTCTTTTCAGGTTGAGTTTTTATGATGAAAGACATAGTAATTTTCTTATTTATAAGATATGTGGAGTATTTATTTTGGAGCATGTGAGACGCCCCCCATATATATAGGGAGAATAATTAATTATCTTTGGTCGAAAAAAATATTTAGGTGAGACAAGTAACAACTCACAAGTAGTCTTGAAGACTCCAAGGAGAGGTGAAATTGAGTGGAGTGTGTGGTGGATTATTCTAATTTCTGAGCCATTTGGTGGAGACGACAAGCATTCCCTTCCTTTTCAATGACCGGTGCCGGCCGACCCAACAATTCTGAAATCCAAGGAATAAAATTGCGTTTACGTTTATTTGACATGCCCTATTATATTATTTCAACCTCTTATCTGACTATCTTAATATTCGTTTGCTATTTTTGAATTTTCAATAGGATTGGTTGTTCGTTTCCGCCTAAATGAGATTGACATCATTCCAATACTTGAATTCAAATTTGATAGCATGTAACTTAATTAAGTGAATTTTACTTCTTTTAAAATATATGTGGGCTCATTAAAGAGCTAATTGTTCAATTGAGAGTTGCTGGGAAGAGGTAACCAATGTCAACCTCGTAATTAACTTTCGCCATAAATGAATTGAAGTTTATTTTGAAATGAGAAGCCGAGAGCATAAATTAAAGATAATAATAGTTGGAGATTGAGAAGTAGAGAAGTAGAGAGAACAAAGATATTACTTGTGAAATTATGATTCGCCAAGGTGAGATTGAGAAATAAATAGTTGAATTTGCCGAAATTGGTGAAATTATGGTTGAATGTGCTCAATCATTGGTGAAAAATTTACTAGTATGAAAGTTGCTAAAATAGTCCTCTTAAGCAATTTAATTTATTAACTTATAAAGTAATTTCAACTTCATCATATTGATTATTACACGATGAATGACACAAGTTACAAACTTATGTACGCACGCATTAAGTAAAAATTAACTTCAAGCTTTAAAATAAGGCATAGGATGATCTATGTGCTAATCAATTGCGTGGAGCTCGACTTCGACTTAGATCGAGTCGTGCTTCATAAAAAACAATTGCCTTTAATTTTCAGATGATGGAAGATGTCGTTCACAATCTTGTGCCAAATATGTGGTTTTCACCGTTTCCGAAACTATTATACTCCAAATCTTTAATGCACACTTTTCCACGAGAAATGTTTAGTGTACATGACTTGATGTACAGAGACAATTCGTTAAAAAGAGACAGAATTTGATGTCAAATTGTCTGTGTATACAGACAATGTACAGATTTTGTGTACATCTTGTGTACATCAAGAATGGTCCCTTTTCCACTCAGGTTAGCTCATTAAAATAAGATTTGATGTTTTTACACAAGGTGTACACATAATCTAAACCTAAATATTTACCGATTTCATTCTCTCACTTTTCCTCTTATCCTTTCTCTTTTCCCACTTTCTCCCTTTTCTTTTTCTAATATTTGCACAAAATCAACTTATTTATCTATCTTCATTATCCTTTCATTTTTTTTTCAAATTACATGTAAATTGAGTACACATACACCTATATCATTCATTTGAACCTATATAGACTTTTACTTAAATATTTTGTTTACCCAGATTATTAAAATTTATCACACAGACACTAAAATAGATCACAAAATGTACAAAAAAAAAAAGATCACAAAATACTATCCGTGAGCAACTATACACATACTTTCTTTTGCCTTTCCAGATCACTTTATTTCTAAATATTTGCCTCATGTTATATTTAGGGTATGTTTGACACAACTAGCTGAAAAGATAATATTGTGAGCTTTGTAATAACTGTTAGGTTTAGTGATTGAAAATATCTTAAATAGAAAATGTGGTAGCTGCATGTTTGGTGAAAAGCCGACTGTTTGATATAGTTCAGTTTGGTATACAAGTTCATTGTTAGGACTAATTAATACTAAAAGTCACGGACATTTAATTTTTCAAATGCTACTCTCTGTAGCATCTCGAAAAAGATCTTTTAATTAATTTCTGAAAAACTATTAAAAATTGTCATGTCAAACATATAACTAGAAACTTTTAGAGACTTTTTGAACATTACAAAAACTAGAAGGTAGAGAGTCTTATGCCCGCCAATCATAGCCTTAGTGGCTCGTCAACTAGATCATTCTTGCATCTACAAATTAAATATCCACCACAAAATGTCATATATCCTTCTTATACATATTTATGGTGAAATTCTTCTCTGAGCTCTAGTATTGTTGGAAGGGCAATGATATGTGAAAATCAAATCCAATTTACAAAAACATGAAGTAATTACGTGTTTATGATTGTTATTCATACAAAATTAATTTCAGTTTTAGTCTTATGAGCTGTATATTAATTTCACATTTAATCAACGCATTTCATTTTGTCCACTTTTGATATTTGACTAATATTTCTTGTTCAATTATGATTCTTATTGAGCGATTTTAACTAACAAAAACATTAATAGAAGCACAATATACGAGCGAAAACACATGCACTGATGCACTCATGCATCAAAACTTATCAAAATATAGGGAAAACTATCAAATAAGCCCCCGTACTATACCGAAAAAGTCGATTAGGCCCTCGTACTTTACAAACACTTAATTAAGTCCTTGAACTATTAAACAACGTTCAATTAAGCCCTTTTGGTCGGTAGGTAATCGGTTTCCCGGTTAAATGTAACCTGTTTCCCGGAAACCGCCGTTGCTGGGGTTCGAGCACATCGTCGCCGTCATCGCCGTTTAACCCGGAAACCGGTTACTTACCGACTGAAAGGGCTTAATTGAACGTTTTTTAATAGTTCGAGAACTTAATTGAGTGTTTATAAAGTATGAGGACCTAATCGACTTTTTTTACATAGTATGAGACTTGTTTGATAGTTTTCCCCAATATATATGATTATGCAAAAATTAAATGCTCCAATTTCACACATTCTGAACGTCCCACAGGGCTGGCCGGCTGGGCATATTATTTTCTGCACTAGCGTTTATGGACCAGTAAAGGCGTGTGGGGATGACAACATGCTAGGCGATTTGACATAGGACAAGTGGCGTGATGAGGCCTTTTTTATCAAATATAAGTGAGAGGAAACCCTTTTCAAGGTTTTTTTTAGTTGCTCCTCATTTTATGTGATGAATAGACTAGAGTGCTAGACCTTTGTTAAATTTCAACTAGTGTATAGCGGTACAACCATTGGGGGCACGTTCCCCCCCCCCCCCCCCAATAACCTCCTACTTTTTAATGTTAACATATGTATATATTATGGATAAATATGTTATAAATGAGGTGCGCCCCCAATCAAAATAATAGGGGACCCCATTAACTTATAGAGAGCACTTGGTAACTCCAACGCACCAACACTCTAGCCAATGAAGTGATAAGCATACACGCCCATTTTCTAATCCCCTTTTAATTTTATTTTTTGCTTTTACTTTTATTTTTTAATTTAACTAGTATCGTACCCGTGCGATGCACGGGACAAATTTTGGTTTTAGTTTAGTTATGAGATGCACATATAGAAATATCTAAACAATACGCATTTTTTAATATAATACGAATGAAATAAATACTCAGTGTATGATATGAGAGAGATGTTAATAAGTTGTTGAATTAGAAATAAGGAACAATATAATACAAAACAAACTTCATGTTTTGAAAAACTTTTGAGTATACAACATTTATCAAATGTTGAGCCATTGGAGGAACCATCAGTCGCTTATCAATGTTTTCAATCTTTCACGTCTGGTAACTCAGGAAACGGCTATATAAAGTTGACCATGACAGAATACCGGGTTTCTTAGGAACAACCCAACATGGGATAGCGATTGTCCTTGGCTTTTGTTGATTGTCATTGCATATGAAACAATTACAGGGAATTGTCTTAGAGGCCTTTTGGTAACACTGTTTTTCGGCTTAACAGGCTTATCAGCCAACTTTTTCACCAAACACGTAACTTTTGCTTTCGCACGCTGAATTGTGTAATACGCAGAAAAAGTATGATTGAAGTTACTTTTCTGGCTGTATTGACTGAAGTTACTGTAAATGACCATTTTAGTTTTTTTTAAATATAATTTTTTCGTTATTTTATTAATAAAATATATTTTAAAAATAATTTTTTCTCAAATCAACAGAATCAGCCAATGCAGCCACTTCAGCCAGAATTTCATAAATTTCAGCAGAATCAGCCAAAACAGTCAATTTTGATGCTACCAAATGGGCTCTTAATTAGTTGGAACTTGAAAGGCATTCTAACGTCTAATGGGTCAGCTTTTACATGTTCCTCCACTCGTGTACGCTTTATTGTCAAGCGATCCACATTTACTATACATTATAAAAATCCAGAATATGATCGATACTGTAATTTAGGAATGAAGTAAAGATTTTTGTTTATATGAATTACTAGCTTTCAAGCCCGTGCGATGCACGGGTAGTACATAATTTAGCTAACTGTATATTTGATATTTTCGAAATCATATATAATTAATAAAAGTAATTCAAATTTATATGAAAAATATTTAAATTGGACTTCTACATAAGCATCTCAACTAAACATAATGGTTATGAACCCGATTTTAAAGAATTCATACAAAAGTTTCTTAATTAATTTCACATCCTCTATATTACTTCATTAAACATCTAAAAAACTATTTTTAATTATTTCTCATTCAACATGTGGTATGAAATAAGTATTTGTATATTTATTAGTGAGCTCTTACATTGTACTCATTATTTTGTCACATTGAAATGTAAAAAGGGGATCATTTTTACAATTTACTCATTTATTTCGTCACATTGAAAATGTCATTAATAGTGATATTTTTAATTAGATTGACATGTTCATTTCTAACTTGGTCTGGAAGATGTCTATTTTATGTATAATAATAATAATAACAACAACAACAATAATAATAATAATAATAATAATAATAATTATGATTGATATTTGATCCGATCTTGTCTAAGACTGAAACCAGTCCAATTAAAAACACCCTAAATGTATGAAGATTTCCTAATTTAGATTAGGAATCTATGTCAAAAGTGATGGAAAATCTAAATTGTAGTTGTAAAAATAAAGAAACAACTAAACATGTTTACTTTTTTTGCTGGGCTAAACGTATTCATATATGTATGATATGAATTTCCATTTCCATCCTCATAAAGGTAAGATGCTTGAAAACATTCAAAAAATTGAGTTTAGAAAAATAAAATATTACTCCGTACTTTTTAGGAAATGGAACACTATTATTACTTTATTTATAAAATAACTTTGAAGAACAAAATTGATAGGAACTTGGATGACTTATTTGTTAGGTGCACAAAACACGGATAATTCACTTCTCAATAGAATGTAATAAAAATAAAAGTATAAAAATAATTAAATTAAATAAAGTCTATGTGCACGGATGACTATTTATTGTTGTGGTTGCAATAATTGCTTATTTTAATAACAATCCATATTACTACGGTGTAAGTAGTAGATTCTGAAAAAGGTATTAAATAAGGTGGATTTTATCATACGCGACGGTCTTTTGTTTCCATATCAATATGTAATAAAAAAATAGAATGTAAAAAAAGGTATAAATAGTAATTAAATAATTGTTATATATGATGACATGACAGGATTATGTGGCACGCCAGATGCTCTTAAAATTCCTCTTTTATATATATTTTAATAAATATCCATATTAATACGGAGTAAGTAGTACATTCTGAAAAAGTTACCAAATAAGGTGGATTCTATCATACGATCTTTTGTTTCCATATCAATATGCAATAAAAATAGAATGTAATAAAAACAATAAAATGTATAAATAGTAATTAAATAATTGTAATATATGATAACATGGCAGGATTATGTGACGCGTCGTATGCTCTTAAAAAGTTCCTCTTATATATATATATATATATATATATATATATATATATATATATATATATATATTGATTTAATAAATATCCATATTCATACGGAGTAAGAAGTACATTCTGAAAAGTTACCAAATAAGGTGGATTCTATCATACGATCTTCTGTTTCCATATCAATATGCAATAAAAATAGAATGTAATAAAAACAATAAAATGTATAAATAGTAATTAAATAATTGTAATATATGATGACATGGCAGGATTATGTGGCGCGCTGTATGCTCTTAAAAAGTTCCTCTTTTATATATATATATTGATTTACGGAGTACTATATAAATGATACCATATTACCATTCATTTAACGCTGTTTTGAAGTGTTCTATTTGAGCAAAATTTCCTTAAATTTTATAAAAACATCATACATATTAATTTATATAATCCAATGTGCCAAAGATATTTGAAGTGTTCTATCTGGAACTTTAATTTTCATAAGATAGAGCAATATTTATCAACATTTTTAGCTTTTAATAGAAATAATTTATATAAACAACACTTTTTACATATGTTCAATATACAAAAAGTATATCTTCTCCGACAGATTTTCTTTTTATCATAAAGCATGTAATAAAAAAGATTATATTGAATTCTAAAAATATTCAAAGTATCATAAAAGATAATGGCTCTAAATAGACTAATATGGAGTAATAGACTGAATCACACCTGGAATACTGCTTCTGGAGCGGTTTCCATTGCTCCTGTTACTTGAATTTGTGATGATTTTTTCTTGAATCTCCATATCCTTATTCTTGTACATCATCTTTAATTGGAGATGGAAAAATTGATAGTAATAATCCCAACTATTGGCGGTCCGCTCATAATAATCCCAACCATTGATTATTCCAGAATAATCCCAACTTTAAGGACCTTCCGCCAATAATGGTCTCTATGAATAAATTCTTATAGTTTCTAAAGTGGATGAGATGAGATATAGCAAGTAATTCCTATAAATAATTCCAACGTTTAATTTTTACGTTTAATTTCTATTTAAAATTAACTTGTTATAGGGGGTAATATTTGGTCATGGACCATTATTGGCGGACAGTCTATATAGTTGGGATTATACAAAAATAATCCATATTTGGGATTATTATTTTCAATTTTCCATTTGCTTTGTATATTAGCATTAGCATAATCAATCTTCTAAAGTAATAAAAGAAGAAATAGTTTTAATTGGAACTAAGAGTGCAGAAAGTGTCAGACGTTCTTGCTCTGCAGATCTTGCAATGAAATTACTTCCTAGTCATATTTCCTAGGAGCCGTCATCAAATGCTCAGTAATACTTGATAATTTTGTTTGACTGAATTGTCGCCAGGTTATATTAATGTTGAAATTCCTAAAGAACCGCTGAATGACGTCTATGTCTCTAACAACTAACCATTCTCGACGAATTGTGACATGAACTCTGTCACCTTGTATAAATAGAAAAGTGTGAATCAGTTGGTCTGTGAAAACTTTAAACACAAATGCTATTGGTATCTCAATTTGTACCTCATTTTGTACCTCCTCCCTATATTTGTGGTTCACAAAAGTAATTCATTAAAATGGAGCAATTCATTTAATGTGTTGGGCTTTTGTGAACCACAAATATAGGAAGGGTGTACAAATGGGGTACCAAATGAGGTACCTCTAGCACCAACTTTAAATTTTGAAGTGTGGACATCAACGTTTTTTAGAATTACCTTGTGATCGTGGAACTCCTTTGTGTTGCAGAATTATGCCATATAAAGGACGTGCTGGTCGTGGTGTACGTAACTGCCCCACTACTGCATTGGAGGTTCCACGTGGTTGCATGGATTGGTGATGGTGAATGTTGTGGGATATTTGTATGTTTTGACACGTGCAAAATTTCAATGGCCAGATTGTTCCTATTCGTACTCACGATTCAGCTTTTATATATATATAGATTCATAGACCAATTATCAATAGACAATGCACAATAATTCAATAGGCCCAATACGGACTATGGATTGCTGCCTTAAGCCTTAACGGAGTTGTAAGGGTGATACGGCCCATATGTCACGCCCCAGACCGCAATCCAAGCGCGTGTACAACCGCCGTATAACTAAGTGACGTCACCCACGGGTCAACCTCACTTAATTACACAAGGCGTTCGAGAAAACAATCCATCCATACTCAGTAGTAAACATACATAACAACATCACATTAAACCAATGAATAGCGGAAATATTCAACGGTAAGTCATGGGCCACAACCGGCCGACAACATGGGCATGCAAGCCCCAAAAATAGTTTGTAGTAAAACAAATATCCATGAGCAAGTGTTCGGTAGTTTGAAAGAAAATAAGGAAGCACGAACCACGTCTCCCTGATTTGATATCACCCGTGAGAAGGTGCAAGTAGCAAGCTCTAGCTTCAACCTGAAAATGGTGGGGCCCCCCGAAGGGGTCAGTACAAGTACCGAGCGAGTAGCAGGCTAAATATAGAATAACTAGCGTTTCAAGTATAAGACCCAAACATAGGGTGATACTTAAATAAATAATCTTTCCCCCAAGTTATGAAATACTTATTAGTATATATATATATACTTGGAAAATATCCGATCCGTAGATCACCATTTTATTCGGGAAAATAGTAATAGTCAATATTCTTGACTAAAAAAAAACCCCAACCCACCCATATACCTATGAGTGTATAGGACTCCTCCTTGTCCCTACTTGTATATCACAATCTATGAGTTTTAGGATCATAATCCTTGGATACTCCACCGGTTTGTGAGTGTTAAGGACTCATAAGTCCTAGGGTCCTCCACCAAGTTTGAGTGTTAAGTACTTTTAAGTACTAGGGTCCTCCACCAAGTTTGAGTGTTAAGGACTTTTAAGTCCTAGGGTCCTCCACCAAGTTTTGAGTGTTAAGTACTTTTAAGTACTAGGGTCCTCCACCAAGTTTGAGTGTTAAGGACTTTAAGTCCTAGGGTCCTCCACCAAGTTTGAGTGTTAAGTACTTTTTAAGTACTAGGGTCCTCCACCAAGTTTGAGTGTTAAGTACTTTTTAAGTACTAGGGTCCTCCACCAAGTTTGAGTGTTAAGTACTTTTTAAGTACTAGGGTCCTCCACCAAGTTTGAGTGTTAAGTACTTTTTAAGTACTAGGGTCCTCCACCAAGTTTGAGTGTTAAGTACTTTTTAAGTACTAGGGTCCTCCACCAAGTTTGAGTGTTAAGTACTTTTTAAGTACTAGGGTCCTCCACCAAGTTTGAGTGTTAAGTACTTTTTAAGTACTAGGGTCCTCCACCAAGTTTGAGTGTTAAGTACTTTTTAAGTACTAGGGTCCTCCACCAAGTTTTCCTATGATCAACCTCCTATCAACCTAGATAGAGTCTATATCATCCTTAGTTACTCATAACTAATCCAATACATAAATCTTATGTATCACAATCCATGCAAAGCCATGCATTTAAATAAATGTATAATTAACTAACATCAACCGATATTAATTAATCCATCATCCATCGGTCAACGTTGTCGTTGACCGCCAATTCAAGCCTTGTTCACATCAACTTAATCATCATATAATTAAGTCAATAATACTCATTTGAGCTTCTTTTACACTTCAAGCTAATGTGCATTTTATATAATCTCTCATATCATATTTCATGCATAATCAATTAATTCTTTTCATACAACTTGATAATGTTGGCTAATCACATGTTTAATTATCTTTTAAACATCATTATGAAAACATATAACATTTATTTAGGTAATCTCATAATTAACCCAAAAGTTATAAGATATTAAGCCGTCCACTCACCTTGAGCTAGCGTTTTGAAGTTTTACCCTTCTTGGTTGAACTCCGGTGAAACTCCGGCGACTTTTGGTCAACTCCGGCGACTACTCCGGCGACTTTTCCAACTTTGTGAAATCACTTGAAATACCCTTTACAATTCCCTAACAAGGTTTTATAATCATAAAACCCATATTAATACAAATAACCTCAAAAAGGTTATTTTCCGGTGAACCGGTCGTTTTGGCTTCTAAGTCCGTTCTTGGACATAGAATCACTTTCCAACCCATTAATCCATACTTATAACATGTAGAACCCTCTTAAGGATTCTTCACATGATATATATCTCATATGGTAGAAGAAAAATAAAGAAAAAGTTATAATAAGGTCATTACCTTAATTATTTCACACTTTTAGCACTTTAGCTCCTTTTTGGGTGATTCCTCTTTGATGAGCTTTCTTCAACAATGGAGGAAGGAGGTTGGGTGGATTTTCTTGCTCTCCCTGGTTCTCCTTGGCCGAAAATGAGGGAGGGGAAGGGGTGAGGTATACTCATTTGTCTCATAGAGCAAATGAGTGTGGATGGGGCCACCTCCTCTTTGTTTGATGCTAAAAGGATCACATCACCATCACCCATGTTTCTCCTCTCTATGCCAACCGACCCAGCCCTCAATTTGAGTGGCAAAAATCGTGGGTTGGCCCCCACTCATGTGGGAGGTCAACCCTTTTTGTCCCGAAGTGTACAATTTGTCCCGAAAGTTGTATTTTTCGGACTGCTTTAAATATATTTTATTTTATCGGTTCAAATAAAATATATTATGTGCTCTTACTCATTATGACATGTATAATGAATGTACATTCCCCAACTTTAATTTATAAGCCTCCGAAATTCATTTTCGGGCTGTTATCTGTTAAATTGTCGGTACCGGTAATTGGGTCTCTTTTTCCCCAATCGGTCAACTCTGCGCCTTTCCACGACTCAAACGAAATGTCCACCACTATATAAATATTATCTTGACCAAGATGAATAAAATATGTGGTCTCGGGAGTGTCGGGCGGCCCCCGCTCCCGGTGTGGGCCCCACGTGCAATTTACTATTCACGCGAAAGAATAATAAAAATTTACAACTTCGTAAATTCGTAAATCATTCCATAAGGTTTATTACATCATTTACTTGAAAGTAAATACATTTGGGGACGGTGTTACAAGTTCACCCCCCCTTATTGGGATTTCGTCCCCGAAATCCAAGTATCTAATCGAAAAGAAATGGGTATTGCTCCCTCATTGAGACCTCGGTCTCCCAAGTTTCTTCTTCGACTCGATCACTCCTCCAAAGGACCTTTACCATAGGAATCTCCTTATTCCTAAGCTTCTTCACTTGTTGACCAACAATCTTCACTGGTTCCACCGCATAATGCAAGTCCTCTCGGATCTCTACCGGTGGTTTCTCAAGAATATGAGATGGGTCTCGTATGTACTTCTTGAGCATCGATACATGAAACACGTCATGTATCTTCTCAAGCTCTGGTGTCAACTTGAGACGATAAGCCACAGCTCCAATCCTTTCAAGGATTTCAAATGGACCAATGTATCGGGGATTAAGCTTCCCCCTCGATACAAATCGGATGATGCCCTTCCAAGGAGAAATCCTTAGAAAAACCTCATCACCGACCTCGAACTCCAACGGTCTCCGCCGTTTGTCAGCATAACTCTTCTGTCGGTCCTGAGCGGCCTTCAGTCTATCCCGAATGATCCTTACCTTGGCCTTGGTGATCTCAACCAGTTCTATCCCTTCGAGTTTGGCCTCGCCAACCTCGTCCCAACACAACGGTGTTCTGCATTTCCTCCCATACAATGCTTCATATGGAGGCATGCCGATACTTGCTTGATAACTGTTGTTATAAGCAAACTCCACTAGAGCCAAATGCTTGTCCCAACTTCCTTGGAATTCCAAAGCACATGCCCTAAGCATGTCTTCCAGAATCTGTATCACCCGCTCGGACTGTCCATCCGTCTGTGGGTGAAAAGCTGTGCTAAACTTCAGTTTAGTCCCCAAAGATGCTTGAAACTTTGGCCAAAATCGGGATGTGAATCGTGGATCCCTATCCGAGACAATGGATATTGGGACTCCATGTAATCTCACAATCTCCTCCGTGTATAGCTTGGCCAATCTTTCAAGAGGATAAGTAATGTTGATAGGCAGAAAGTGTGCACTCTTGGTGAGCCTATCAACCACTACCCAAACGGCATCGTAGTTGTTCACTGTTCGTGGCAGCCCCACCACGAAGTCCATGGTCACATGCTCCCACTTCCACTCTGGGATGGTGAGTGGCTGCAAGAGCCCTGCCGGGTGCTGATGTTCTGCCTTAACTTGCTGGCAAGTAAGGCATCGACTCACATACTCGGCGATGTCTCTTTTCATACCTGACCACCAGTAACTTTCCTTCAAATCTCGGTACATCTTAGTACCTCCTGGATGCATAGCATAAGCCGAAGAATGAGCCTCCTCAAGTATAGATTTCTGGAGTTCCTCATTCCTTGGTATGCACACACGATCTTTAAACAATAAAAGACCGTCATCACGTACCCGAAAATTCTCAACGGGTCCTTCCAAGATCCTTTCACGGATCTTCTGACATTCCTCATCCATGGCCTGACTCCGACTAATCTCGCCCAATAGGGTGGGCCTAACCTCGAATAGAGCAATGAGAGCCCCACACGTGGACACCTCCACGCGTGCCCTCAATGCCTGTAGACATGTGAGTAGCGCCCCTGTCGTATTCTTCCTGCTCAGTGCGTCGGCCACGACATTGGCCCTTCCGGGATGATAGTCGATGATCAAGTCATAGTCCTTGATCAACTCCATCCATCTCCTCTGCCTCATATTCAACTCTTTCTGAGTGAATACGTACTTCAAGCTCTTATGGTCTGTAAAAATGTGACATGTCTCCCCGTAGAGATAATGCCTCCAGATTTTCAGCGCAAACACTACCGCCCCCAATTCTAGGTCATGGGTAGGGTAGTTCACCTCGTGCTTTCTCAATTGCCTTGAAGCATATGCAATCACTTTACCGTTTTGCATCAGTACACATCCAAGCCCTTGGATGCTAGCATCGCTGTATATATCATACCCTATCCCTTGTATGGGTAGGGTAAGGACTGGTGCTTCGGTAAGTCGTTTCTTCAGTTCAAGGAACCCTTTCTCACACTTGTCGTCCCATATGAACTTGGCCCCTTTCTTTGTGAGCTTCGTTAATGGAGACGCCAATACAGAAAATTTTTCAACAAATTTACGATAGTATCCCGCTAGGCCAAGGAAACTACGTATCTCTTTCACATTCTTGGGTCTCTCCCAATCCATGATAGCCTTTATCTTGGCGTTATCCACAGCAACGCCCGAACCGGATATGACGTGACCGAGAAAACCAATCTCCTTGAGCCAAAATTCGCATTTAGAGAACTTGGCAAAGAGTTGTTTTTCCCTTAGTCGATCAAGTATAAGCCCCAAGTGATGTTCGTGCTCCTCCTCACTCTTGGAGTATATTAAGATATCATCAATGAATACTATCACAAATTGATCTAAGTATTCACTAAACACCCGGTTCATCAAGTCCATGAATGCCGCCGGTGCGTTGGTCAAACCAAATGACATCACAAGGAACTCGTAATGACCATACCTAGTGCGAAATGCACTCTTAGGTATGTCGCTCTCCTTGATCTTCAACTGATGATACCCCGACCTCAAGTCAATCTTCGAGAATACTATAGCCCCTCGAAGTTGATCAAACAAGTCATCAATCCTAGGTAAAGGATACCTGTTCTTGATTGTGACCTTGTTCAACTGTCGGTAGTCGATACACATTCTTAGTGTACCATCTTTCTTCTTTACGAAGAGTACGGGTGCTCCCCACGGTGAATGACTGGGTCTGATGAACCCGTTGTCCAATAGTTCTTGTAGCTGGACCTTCAACTCTTGAAGTTCGGCCGGTGCCATTCGATAAGGAGGAATCGAAATGGGTTTGGTTCCCGGCTCCACTTCGATTACAAATTCAATCTCTCTATCGGGTGGAAGCCCCGGTAGGTCCTTGGGAAAGACGTCCGGGTACTTGCACACGACTCGAACATCCTTGATGTCGACTTCTTTCTTCGTATCATCTACCACGTAAGCAAGGTATGCGTGGCATCCCTTCCTCATCATCTTTCGTGCTCTCATCACGGATATGATACAAGCATTAGATTTCCCCCGATCTCCTTCAAAACGTAGCATGTTTCCTTGCTCATCCTCGAGCTCCAACACCTTGGTGTAGCAATCTACTCGAGCATGGTGCTTCTCAAGCCAATCCATTCCTAGGATTGCATCGAACTCCAACATGCTTAGAGGTACGAAATCACAAGTCAAAGGTTGACCCGTCACTTCTACCTCACACGACGGATAGTAATGATTCCTCTCCACGTCGTCTCCTAACGGTGTGGAGACTAGCAACGTTTGCGTCATAGGTGTCAATGGCACGTCAATGCCCTCGGCGAACGCCTCACTCACAAATGAGCGTTGTGCCCCGGTATCGATGAGGATCCTCGCACACCTACCATTGATCTTTAATGTTCCTACATTTATACACCATGTGAGACATCTTTCCTACCCTCCCTACTCATTTATAGAAGGTTACAATGTTCACACCCACATTACTGATCAAGAAAAGGTCTTAACGTCGCGAAAAGGTGCGAAAAACTTAGTTTTAGGCATTCTGGGTGCCAGGCACGTCGTGCCTGGGGTAGGCACGATCGTGCCTGGCTCGGGAGGAAGCCAGGACGCCACTGCCTGGGAGACACGATCGTGCCTCCCTTAGGCACGATCGTGCCTGGGTCGGAACAATGCACTGGCAGACACTGCCTTGCAGGCACGATCGTGCGTGCCTTAGGCACGATCGTGCCTGGGTCGGAGAGAAGCGCAGGTACCTACTGCCTTGTAGGCACGATCGTGCCTATCCTAGGCACGACCGTGCCTGGGCGAAAACAGCCCAAAATGGTCCGAAATCCTCCCGGTTCGACCCTAAAGCTTCGTGCATCGATCCTAAAAATTAGTAACCTCAATTTATGGACTAATTAAGGATAAAACACTAGTATACGAGAGGCAATACCTGCAACGGAATCCGGGTTAGCTCTCGCATCCGCCTCGGTCATCGAGTACACTCGGGCTTGGGTCCCACCTTGGTTGACGGATGCGGCATGGCTTGTGGATGCGCCGCCTCTTCCCGTGCCGCCGTTTGACGGCCCCGCACGGTTCCTTCCCGTCATGGTTCCTCCTCCGGATCCCGGAGCTCCTCCTCCCCCTAATTGTGGGCAATTTGCCTTCATGTGGCCCGTGTTCCCGCATTGATAACACCTTGGGGGTGCATTGCACTTCCCAAAATGATTTTTCGAACAATTGGCACACTTTGGAGGCCCCGTCCTTTGTGAGGAGGATGCATGCCACCGAGCATCCCTGTTCTTCTTTGCCGGTGGTGCCGGTGTCTTGAACGAACCGCCACCTCCACCGTGCTTATCCTTCCGTGCTTGCTCGGGCGGCCCCGAACTTTGCCATTTCCTCTTTTTCGCCTCCTCGGCGTCTCTCTCTTTTCTCTCATTCCATTGGGCCTCCCCGAGAAGGCCCTGCTCCACCACCTCACTGAAGGTCATGTGACGCGAGTACGTAGCTCGGTCACGGATGTCCAAGAGTAGGGCATCCCAAAAGTGCTCCGTCATGCGGTTCTCATCAACCGCGTACTCCGGCAAGAACCTAGCCAAGGTTCTAAACTCTTGTTCCAGTTGCTTAACTGTGCCGCCCTCTTTCTGTTTGAGGTTAGTGTACTCTCTCCGTTTCACATTCACCTCGTACTCGGAGTAGTATTGAGCATAGAACTCTAGCTCAAAGTCCGCCCATGTTATTTCCCCATGGTACTTCCCTTCCACGCTCTCCCACCACGTAGAAGCTATCCCTTCAAGGAGCCGTGAAGCGACAGTCAACTTCACGTCCGGTGTGATTTGCATGTCCCTTGATGCATCCTTCACCTTCTTGATCCAATCGGCGGCAACGGTAATGTCACCGGTGCCGTCAAAGGACCTACACCCCAAGGCCCTAGCCTCCTTGAGGTACTTGGAGATCCTTACAACAAAACCTCCTTCACGCCCATCATGTGGCGCCACGGGAGTGGCCCTTGAAGCTCCCCGGCTTCCTTGACCCGAAGCACCGCGAGAGCCACGCCTTGCTTGGCGCCTAAGGTCTCTCCTCAGCTTTTCTTTTTGATACCACTCAAGCAATTCGCCCATTTGGGCGAACTTGGCATCACTCTCTTCATCATCATCATCGGTGTATGTGTCACCCCCATCATACGGGGTCTCCTCGTGCTCCGTTTCTGGAACATAGGTTGAGTCATAGTCCTCGGTGTTGGTTTCATACACCGAGCTCACATGGCCATCACTCACAGTTTGAGCTTGATGACCTCCACGGCTCCCACGGCCTCCCCGGCCTCCTCCCGAACCCCGAGATGCAGCCCGGCTTCCCCTTTGGGATGTCACCGGCGCTTGCCCTCTCGGATTGTTCCTGGTCCCCATTCGCCTGCCCTCCATTTCTGAAAGAAATATGAATGAGTCGTTAGACTCCTATAAATGTCAATTGACGGAAGAACGTTACAGACACGTATTGGCCCGAGTCACTACCATACCAACTGTTAAGGGTACCGTCTTAACAATTAGAGGCCTTGCAACTTAAGCTCCAATAGTCCCATAAACGTCAAAATACAGTGCTCATGGTTTTCGGTGAAAACTCTTTTGTAAAATCTCCTGTGAGAGGTTGATTATATAATTTAGAACTGAGATGGCTCTGATACCACTTAATTGTCACGCCCCAGACCGCAATCCAAGCGCGTGTACAACCGCCGTATAACTAAGTGACGTCACCCACGGGTCAACCTCACTTAATTACACAAGGCGTTCGAGAAAACAATCCATCCATACTCAGTAGTAAACATACATAACAACATCACATTAAACCAATGAATAGCGGAAATATTCAACGGTAAGTCATGGGCCACAACCGGCCGACAACATGGGCATGCAAGCCCCAAAAATAGTTTGTAGTAAAACAAATATCCATGAGCAAGTGTTCGGTAGTTTGAAAGAAAATAAGGAAGCACGAACCACGTCTCCCTGATTTGATATCACCCGTGAGAAGGTGCAAGTAGCAAGCTCTAGCTTCAACCTGAAAATGGTGGGGCCCCCCGAAGGGGTCAGTACAAGTACCGAGCGAGTAGCAGGCTAAATATAGAATAACTAGCGTTTCAAGTATAAGACCCAAACATAGGGTGATACTTAAATAAATAATCTTTCCCCCAAGTTATGAAATACTTATTAGTATATATATATATACTTGGAAAATATCCGATCCGTAGATCACCATTTTATTCGGGAAAATAGTAATAGTCAATATTCTTGACTAAAAAAAAACCCCAACCCACCCATATACCTATGAGTGTATAGGACTCCTCCTTGTCCCTACTTGTATATCACAATCTATGAGTTTTAGGATCATAATCCTTGGATACTCCACCGGTTTGTGAGTGTTAAGGACTCATAAGTCCTAGGGTCCTCCACCAAGTTTGAGTGTTAAGTACTTTTAAGTACTAGGGTCCTCCACCAAGTTTGAGTGTTAAGGACTTTTAAGTCCTAGGGTCCTCCACCAAGTTTTGAGTGTTAAGTACTTTTAAGTACTAGGGTCCTCCACCAAGTTTGAGTGTTAAGGACTTTAAGTCCTAGGGTCCTCCACCAAGTTTGAGTGTTAAGTACTTTTTAAGTACTAGGGTCCTCCACCAAGTTTGAGTGTTAAGTACTTTTTAAGTACTAGGGTCCTCCACCAAGTTTGAGTGTTAAGTACTTTTTAAGTACTAGGGTCCTCCACCAAGTTTGAGTGTTAAGTACTTTTTAAGTACTAGGGTCCTCCACCAAGTTTGAGTGTTAAGTACTTTTTAAGTACTAGGGTCCTCCACCAAGTTTGAGTGTTAAGTACTTTTTAAGTACTAGGGTCCTCCACCAAGTTTGAGTGTTAAGTACTTTTTAAGTACTAGGGTCCTCCACCAAGTTTGAGTGTTAAGTACTTTTTAAGTACTAGGGTCCTCCACCAAGTTTTCCTATGATCAACCTCCTATCAACCTAGATAGAGTCTATATCATCCTTAGTTACTCATAACTAATCCAATACATAAATCTTATGTATCACAATCCATGCAAAGCCATGCATTTAAATAAATGTATAATTAACTAACATCAACCGATATTAATTAATCCATCATCCATCGGTCAACGTTGTCGTTGACCGCCAATTCAAGCCTTGTTCACATCAACTTAATCATCATATAATTAAGTCAATAATACTCATTTGAGCTTCTTTTACACTTCAAGCTAATGTGCATTTTATATAATCTCTCATATCATATTTCATGCATAATCAATTAATTCTTTTCATACAACTTGATAATGTTGGCTAATCACATGTTTAATTATCTTTTAAACATCATTATGAAAACATATAACATTTATTTAGGTAATCTCATAATTAACCCAAAAGTTATAAGATATTAAGCCGTCCACTCACCTTGAGCTAGCGTTTTGAAGTTTTACCCTTCTTGGTTGAACTCCGGTGAAACTCCGGCGACTTTTGGTCAACTCCGGCGACTACTCCGGCGACTTTTCCAACTTTGTGAAATCACTTGAAATACCCTTTACAATTCCCTAACAAGGTTTTATAATCATAAAACCCATATTAATACAAATAACCTCAAAAAGGTTATTTTCCGGTGAACCGGTCGTTTTGGCTTCTAAGTCCGTTCTTGGACATAGAATCACTTTCCAACCCATTAATCCATACTTATAACATGTAGAACCCTCTTAAGGATTCTTCACATGATATATATCTCATATGGTAGAAGAAAAATAAAGAAAAAGTTATAATAAGGTCATTACCTTAATTATTTCACACTTTTAGCACTTTAGCTCCTTTTTGGGTGATTCCTCTTTGATGAGCTTTCTTCAACAATGGAGGAAGGAGGTTGGGTGGATTTTCTTGCTCTCCCTGGTTCTCCTTGGCCGAAAATGAGGGAGGGGAAGGGGTGAGGTATACTCATTTGTCTCATAGAGCAAATGAGTGTGGATGGGGCCACCTCCTCTTTGTTTGATGCTAAAAGGATCACATCACCATCCCCCATGTTTCTCCTCTCTATGCCAACCGACCCAGCCCTCAATTTGAGTGGCAAAAATCGTGGGTTGGCCCCCACTCATGTGGGAGGTCAACCCTTTTTGTCCCGAAGTGTACAATTTGTCCCGAAAGTTGTATTTTTCGGACTGCTTTAAATATATTTTATTTTATCGGTTCAAATAAAATATATTATGTGCTCTTACTCATTATGACATGTATAATGAATGTACATTCCCCAACTTTAATTTATAAGCCTCCGAAATTCATTTTCGGGCTGTTATCTGTTAAATTGTCGGTACCGGTAATTGGGTCTCTTTTTCCCCAATCGGTCAACTCTGCGCCTTTCCACGACTCAAACGAAATGTCCACCACTATATAAATATTATCTTGACCAAGATGAATAAAATATGTGGTCTCGGGAGTGTCGGGCGGCCCCCGCTCCCGGTGTGGGCCCCACGTGCAATTTACTATTCACGCGAAAGAATAATAAAAATTTACAACTTCGTAAATTCGTAAATCATTCCATAAGGTTTATTACATCATTTACTTGAAAGTAAATACATTTGGGGACGGTGTTACACCATACGACAACCCTCCGACTTTTAAGTTTTAATATGCGAATACGAATCACTAGAGTCTGGACTAGGCCTGGACTCGGGCCGGGTAGCCCGACCCGGAACCGGCCCGAACCGGCACAGTTCCGGCCCGGTGGCCCGGTCAGTGACTGGTCCGGGTTCCGGGTAGGCCCGACCCGCGGGGGTTCCAGTCCGGGCTCGGGGTCCCCCAAATCCTGAACCGGCCCGGCCGGTTCGGGCCCGGTTCCGGGCCTTTTTAGTTTTTTATTTTTATTTTTTATTTTTTTTTTACTTTTCGGGTTGGGCTGGGTATTTTGGGCCATTTGGGGTGGTTTGGGGTGGGGTGGGGTGGGGGGTTAACTAGGAAAAGGGAAAAAAATTACAAATACCCGAGGCCCGACCCGGACCCGGGGATTACCCGGGCCGGTCCCGGGCCCCCATTCCAGAACCGTCGGCCCCGATCGGGCCTAGGTCCGGCCCGGGCCCGAACCGGCCAGAGTCCAGCCCTAGTCTGGACGATTCAATCTTCTGATCTCCGGTTCTCCATCTTTCCGTCTCTAAATCGCACTTCTATTTTCCGATTAATCTTCTGGCCTTTTAATCTTCTACTTTGTTTTTTAGGTCAGTAAATTTTTTGAGGTTGTGAGGCCATCCTTTTTTATATTTTACTTCCTAATAAGTAATTAGTTATTAGAAAATTACTAATTCATTCTTTTAAATTCATTATTTGGTACTTTGTTAATTGTTACTACGTAATTCATTAGAAAATTAATGAGTTCTTGTTGTAAATTGGAAATTCATTTAGTAATTAATAATTACAAAAATACTAATTCATTATTTTAAGTTATTTACTTATTCATTTGCCTAATGAATTAAGTAATTAGGGAATTTATTAGCAAAAATACGGCTCATAAACCGTCCTGTAACTAAGTCATTAGGTAATTAAGTAATTACCCATTCATTCTTTTATGAAGTATTATTTTGTGTAAATCAAGTAATTTTTAAAATTGATTTTTTTAGACAAGTTAAACAATGATAACGCAATTCTATAAACGAAAATCACCGTCTTCATCTAATCAAAGTGGGGTTGCGGGACAAATTTTATGTGTTAATGTTCAAATATCACACTTTCCCTCTTGAGCATCAACTAAAATTCTATATAAATGACATGCTTGATAATGAATGATTCTCTCACTCGAAAAGTCTTGGCAATCTTGCTAAAACAATGGTGAATACCAAAAAACATCTTTCAGTTCACTTAGTATATCCACTATTTAAATTGTCACTGATTTTGTCAGTTGCAACCGCCATTATTGAAAGATGCTTTTCTAGGAGGAAAATTGTGAAATCGAGTTTGCGCAATAAGATTAATGACCGATTTTTGAATAGTTGTCTTATCTGTTATGTTGAAAAGGATGTGCTTGATACAGTTACTAACAAATATATATTTTCTAGTATGCTAAAATTAATTTTTTCCATCTTGTAAAGTTAATTTATAATTACTAGAATTTTTCTCACTCTTAGTTAATTTGTGCCCCAATAATTTAATTTTCTGGATCCGTCCCTGACCAAACGGATTGTAGAGCATATACCACGCTGAGGATAGGTCCAAGCTTAGGGATGGAAAATTCATGTTTAAATTTGCAATACATTTGATAATATGTTTACATAAAAAAAAATACATTTGATAGTAGATGAGTTTTTTACATTAATATTGCCAATAGTGAGTGGATTTACAAAGAAGTTACTACGGTGAATAAACACATACGTAGACTGGTAAAAGAAATATTTAAAAGACTATGTTACCCCCAAACAGTTACGAAGAAAAGAAATAAAAGGCTGAAATTGTGGGAATTGGAAGAAGGTGCTCCGGAAGCGAAATAATGGAGATGATGTTGGGTCCATGCATGAATAACTTCTGGATGTTGGTGATGAAGTGATTCGAGGCGCAAAACATCACTAAAACAGAGAGGGAAAATCTTAAAGATGAATGCGATGACGGTCTAATTTTCTAGTTTGGTGTAATATTTATAAATTAATTCAGCATGATTATATCATTGTACTTCGGATTCGTTCAGATTAATTGGCATGAGTAGAGAATGGTGTGATGCATTTACATATGTGGATGGTAGTCACTAATCCATGGAATATTGGATAGAATCGTAGGTGGAGTAACTAATGAGTAGTAAAGACGTAGTAGTCACGAGCATTTTGTCATTAGTTACTTGAAGCACGTATTTAATCACAAGGTAGTAACTAAGTCTTGGTCTTACAAGTGTATCAAATATTCCCAGAATTCCCAAAATTCCTTCTTACCGTATGAAAGAAATTCACAAAATTGCTAAGACCTATCCGCCGACCACCATTATCCTGTACGTGGGGTTTAGATTTGGAAGTTTATTGGATTAACAAAGGGGATTTGAGTATTTGATATGGTAGGAACGAGCGGGAGAATTTAGCTAGAAATGATTGGAAGAGAAAGTTTTTGAAGACAAGGAAACGAACGGAAGGTCAAATAAGGAATGGAGAAATAAAATTTATTTTCAATTAATAACTAGATAGTCGTTAGTAATATTAATGTCAATGACTTCTCTAGTAGTAATATAAATGTAATTTTTTCTTGTTTAGTATCTATTTTCAACTTGTCGGTCTTGTACAACCTCAAACCTTAGGCTAAGCCTGGGAAATGTCCGTTAGTCCATGGGTTCTTAGTGCGGCGAGATTGCGTTGCCAATAAGTAGCAACGTCCACGAAAAGAAGGGCTGATCGTGGAAGTCGGAGGATGTTTTGATATCAACCCTCGAAGCTACTTGGTATGGATATGATCCAACTGAATTTCTCTTCTTTTCTGGTTGTGTTGTTTTATTTGTGGCCGTTCTTTCACAGGCATTGATGCTCCGGGATGTTTTGTCTCTTTCGATGTGAGGAGTTGTTTTGGTGTACTAGGTCATGGTTTCTGTCTACCTTCTTTTGGTGTGCGTAGACATTGGTAGAGTGCCTCTTCCTGCCAAGAAGAGTATTGTGGAAAGACTTTATTTCGACTTTATTTTTTCTTTACTAGTACTCGTTTTTAGGTGTATTAGCCCTAAATAGGACTACAATTAACCCAAAATTTAACAATATGACTACAATCATTTTTATTCCCAAAATAGGACTAACATATGTCCCTTCTTTCCATTCTACCCCCTTCCTATAATTTCTAATAGATTTATTTTATAACTAAGAAGATCATAATTTTATTCGTAATAAAAATATAAAAATAAAATAGTTATAAATTAATAATTAAAACGTGAAAAAAATAAAAATACTTAGAAAAGTTTAAAAATGTCTAGTAAATAATACTATCCTCCGTTTTTTTAATCGCAACATGTTGAATTTTACACTATTCACATGTTCTACTTTGACTACAATTTACGCTATTGTTT
Organism: Cuscuta epithymum; assembly: GCA_945859915.1. Classification (NCBI taxonomy): domain Eukaryota; kingdom Viridiplantae; phylum Streptophyta; class Magnoliopsida; order Solanales; family Convolvulaceae; genus Cuscuta; species Cuscuta epithymum. The sequence continues at coordinate 5,772,540 of CAMAPF010000938.1, forward strand.
TACGAAAATTATTATTTTTTAAATATTGTTCAATTCTTCTCATTACACACTACTACATTTTAAGGCTTGTTGTAACAAAAATATTGTAACATATGTTTGAAGTGTTACCAAAAGTTGATGTAATGTAACAGTTTAACATGTGTCGTTACATTTTTATGTCAGTTGTTACATTACATATACTCCTAATGTAACAGTACTATGATCTTATTTTGGGTGTTACAGTTGTTTAATATGCATTACATATCTATATATACTATATAATAACAAAATAGTGGGAGGGAAAATGTGCGGGAAACTTGTGACATGCACGTGACATATCATTTTGCCTACACCTACTGCTTTGATTGAATTGATAATTGTAAATTAAAGTAACATTCTAGAAGTAACCTTTTCGATTCCCAAACGGTAGACTAATTGAAAGCAGCATGGGAAGATGTTCCTCATATGAGGTTTGAGCTTCTCGAGAATTCCTGATTCCATATATTTGTCCTATTAAGTTAATGTTCTAGAACTGACGACTTTGGCAATTTCGAAGTGTTTCAGTCGTTAAATATCGCGATGATGTTTGGACTTCTCATGTTTTTTTAATTCTAAAAATAAATGGTTGTCCTATATAAAATTATTGGTGTTAGCTGGTAGAACCTACGAAATAGAATTCTTGCGATTTGCAAGGGCAGTGGAAATAGCTTAAGACTGATATATAGTATTTTGTTTCTCATGTTTCAGGCACCTATTTGTTTGCCGCCCTAGCGGAAGAATGGATTAGGGAGAATATATGGCGGACGGTTCAGTATGACTTGGTGAGGGTGGTAGAGGGTTTCTGTGACCTTTGCAGTTTGGGAAGGTGGAAGATGCTAATTTATGTCTGTTGTGGATTTAGTTTTAGGCCGGTCAAATTATGTAATTATTTTTAGTAGGGTTTCTTTGTGTCTGTCCATACTTTTCATTGATCTACTGCGGAAGATGAGAAGGGGAGAGGACCACCAAGGATTTGGATTCCACCCACAACATTGAAGAAGCTGTTAGGAGCTATTTGATGATAGTCATGTGGTTGAAATTGACAAGTCTATAGCGTGGTGTTTTAGATATGATTTGAGAGCATATTCCAGTTTGTAATCTCATATTACGAGTGCAAGTGGTGTAACTTGATTGAGAATTCGAAATTTATTGATTATCTGTTCATGAAGGTTTTGCTTAATCAAGTTGTCTCCGGTCCTTGTGATTGCTTTTGTTTTTTTTGTCTGAATTATTTTATTGTTATGGAAAATCTCTGAATTTCAAAATGATTATCACATATACGCCCTCCCAATTCTGTTTTTTGGGCTTAGGTTCTGGGTCCCTGTTAGTGTTTTGAATTTCTGGGTGATTCCCCTTGAAGCTTGAGTTGCTTTCATGTTAATGACCTCAATATTTTTGAGCTTCTGCTTTCATGCTTACAAGAAAGTAGCAAGTACGAATCCAAGTATATAGGAGTACTAAGTTTCCTCATATACTAGATTCTCACCCGTGCGATGCACGGTACAAAATTTATTATTTGAATATTGTAATATTTTTACTCCTGTGATTTACAATAACAAGAAAGATAGATAAAATTATATTGTACAATACCAACACACACATTTAAGAAATAATCAAAATCATAACAATTTAAATTTAAATTATACTCCGTATAAAATATGAAATCATAAAAAGTTTAAAGTGTGTAATATATAGAAAAAATGGCATGAAAATTACTATTGGGCTTTACTTTTCCAAACGTATAACCCATTTTATCTTTTCCAAGCATATGACTCCTATATAAACTAAAAACCCTACGGTCTTCTTCAGGTCTTCTTCATTTGAAACTTAAGCTTCGTCTCTCTCATCCAAGGCCAGCCGGCGACGCTCCACTGCTCTCCAGCCGGCGACGCTCCACTGCTCTCCAGCCGCTGACGCACCGCCACTCCACCGCACTCCAGCCGATGACGCCCCGCCGCTCCACCGCACTCTAGCCGCCGCCGCCCTGCCGATCCACAGAAACTCTTCTTCTTCTCATTCTTCTTCGCCGCTGCTTCTCGAAAATCAGGCATCATCATGAATGGTTGCGCTGCCCTGTTCCGCGAGCGACTGTTAGGTTACGACGGCAGGCGAGCGACAATGTTGAACAGATTTGTGAGGGTGGGGCTTGGATCATTAAAGCTTGGATGAGGGAGGGGGGTAGCGACGGTTGGCGGCTGCGGTTACAGGCTGTGGTGCGGTTGGGGGCTTAGGTGTGAGGGTGGGGTTTGGATCTGGATGGACAGGCGGGGCAGATCTGTGGGTTGGAGTGGCCAGCGGCTGGCTTGTGAGACAGGGGTAGGGGCTGACGGGGCAGAGTTGGGGTGCTTGGTGGCGGAAGTCAGCGGAGGTGTGTTCGTTGGCGTTGTCCAGATTTGGGTGGAAGTCATTGAGTCAGTGACTGGAGTTGCTAGAGTTGGGTGGAAGTCACTGAATTAGTGACCGGAGTTGGGCGGTAGTCATTGCTTAGTGACCGGAGTTAGGTAGAAGTCACTGATCAGTGACCAGAAGTCACTGAATTAGTGACTGGTGGCGGCCATGCCAGCGGGGTGCGGCGGAGATGGAGGCACGGCAGTGGCGATGGCGGCCTTGGTGGTGCTGGGGTCAGCAGCTTGGAGGTGCTGCCGTGCTGGTGGTTAAATACAATGAATAAAATGCATAAATGAAATATATTAAATACAATGAATAAAATGAATAAACTGGCCGTTAGTCATACATCTGGAAAATTTTAAAACGGGGCATAAGTTTGTCTTTTCTATTTATTTTAGTAATATTGATAAAAAAAGGCCTAATATATACATGTAAAATATCAGAATATAAATATATAAAACGTGTAAAATATATAAATATAAAATATTATAATATCATGACTTTTCACAAATTATGATACGTTTTGTTCTGTTCAATACTAAATGACTTTTTTAAAAGAAACATTTTGTTAAAATACCTACATTTTGCCGACATAGTTAGGAATTCAAGAATTGCACAACACATTTACATTTTCATATCAACCTTTTTATTTTCGAAGTAAAAGGAGTCCACTTGAAAAAAGTCTAAAATACAGCCCAGCCCACGTAACCCGTTTATCATTTCCCATTTAATATCCAACAAAACAAACCCTACTCTCTCTACGCTGCTCTTGTATCCATCGGTTCCAGAAGAGTCATAGGTTAAGCCGATGCTCTCTGGAACCCTTCGTCCTTTCTCCCTTTGCTGTACAAACTTCGGCCTTTCTCCATCCTTTCCCCGTCGATACGTTCATCCATACATAGCTTCTCCCTTGGTATTCATCATCCAAATGTTACATCGTTTGTGAACGGGCTCAAACAACGGCCGCAGCGGTTAAATCGGTCACATGAAAGTTGATGGGTATATATATTATCCTCGTTGTGAATGCTAATGTAACAGTTTTAACATCGGATGACTAAAAAGAGCGGCAAAAGTAAAAATGTCCGCCAAGCCTACACGTTTATTACAATTACTTTCCCGCCACACTTTTTTGGCTATTATAAGTGTGTTCCGGTTTTAATTGACCTTCTTTAGTGTGTAATTCTCTAATGCTGTGTTTTCTTGTAAATCTCTTTTTATATGTTAACGAATCTTAGACAATTAATTGACTGCATCACCTTCATGCACTGATCCCAACATACTAATAGATGTATTATATTGAAATTTTACGTTTTCAGATATTATAAAATTTCAGGTGATATTGGTGCAATATAATCTTTCGCTATTTAAACACTATTACCATGTGTGTTAGAACCAGAGGCAGTGCTTGATGATCCGATTCCAGAAATTTAGGATATGATGGTAGATAAATATGGAAGGTACGATTCTCATTGCCCTTATTAGTACACATGTTCTTTCCAAAATTAAGAAAGCGACTGAGCTTGTCATTTTGAGATTGAAGTGTTAGTACTTCTCCCATGACTAATGATGATCAAGCATTAGTCCCAAATTGTCGTGTATGGTACTTCCAACCCTTTTTAAGCTATTATTTAAATCAATGACAAAAATAAAACTGTATAAATGAAAAATGATAATCTTATACCCCTCGTAGTTTTTAGCCCAAAACGGAGGATCACACTTGAAAGTCATATAAAATTAAGTCATAAATGTATGCCATTCTATTACTCCCTCCGTCACGTTGAAAGATTATCACTTTCCTTATTTGGGTGTCCCATTTAAAGGTGCCCATTTCATTTAAGGAAATAAATTACTCTTTAATTACACCTTTACTCAAATTTCTCTTTCCTACTCATTACATGTCATTTTTCAAAATTTTCCCTCCCCTAACTTATCTCACTTTAATTACATTAACTTTATCATCATCATCAACATCATCATCATCACCCCAATGCTGCAAAGGCTCCCACCTACGGTAGGGTAGGGGGTCGGATGTACGCAGTCTTACCCCTGTAATAAAGCACATAAAGACTGTTTCGGGATGACCCAAAGTGAAAATCACGTTCAAAATTGCATTTACCGACTGCTGCTTCATAAAAAAGAAGCACATACAGTTTAGTGAGCCATTTTGCTTTATTCCATCATATTCTCAAGCCAAAAAATAGTGAATCTTTGGCTCATTGCAAATGATGGAAGAATTACATTAACTTTATATGTTTACTTTTTCTAAATTTTCTGTTTCCTCTCTTTTTATCCAGATTACTTTATTTAACCACTTGCCTAAAAATAGTGCTATTTACCCACGGGACAGAGAGAGTATATTATAAAAACTATATAACCAACGTATAGGATATTAATTAATGAATATATCACATGATAACCTATCCAACCATTTCATGTTGTATAAGAAATGATCATATTGAACCAGACAGTATCTTATTAGTTTAATTTGGATCAATTTGATGTAATCTTACTAGATCATATCATAAAAGATTGGACTTAATCAGGACTCTAGCATCGTAGATGATTCCAAATTTGCATTTTATAATAATAAAAAACACATGCACAATATCAAATAGAAGCAATTTAGGTCAGACTAAACTATAGAGATTTTAATAACCAGATCGTAAAATTCCATATCTATGATATTGGTCTGAAAGGTGATTAGAAGCAATTTACATATCATACTAACCGTTGGCAGTTAAAGTATTGTAGGTGATTCTGGTAATCTTTTAGAAAAGTAACGAAAGTAATGAAACCTATTTAGGGTAGCAAATGGTCGTGAAAATGGATGGTCTACCATCTGGCGTCTCTCTCGCAACTCTCCCATAGCCTTTGACTCCCCATTTAGTTCCGTAGGCGTTACGGATGATCCAGTATTTGCTACCCTCCTCCTCCCCGTAGCCCATGATCAACACGACATGTCCCTCAACGTCATCAACGTTTGGGTTCCTTTCCTTGGTTGACTTCCCTTTCTTGGTGGTCTTGCTACTGCTGCTACTGCTAGTTGGCTCCATGTAAATCTAGCGAATAAAAGCACTTGCACATCATATATACACTATTACATATGTATAAATGGAAACTGCGTGTTTTGATCTATTATCTTTTACCTACAATCTTAGTCTAGTAAGCTACATTTCAGTGGTAGGCAGATCAATTAATTCACTGGTTCATTTATAATCTCATCAAATCTGTCTTAATTGGTTCAGACATGTTCAGACACATGCTTGATGTGTCTCTTCTGGTATTAAACTGTCAGCAAGTATTTTACACTTGATTAATCTCTGACCATACAGCCGCAGTTTGAAATTTCATACATTGTTTGATCAATGAGTCACATTGAATTTAGGCTAAACAACTAAATAAAGTTGTATTTGAAACCTTACAGTAGTAACTCAATGCGTGTATTGATATAATACATTTTACCTACAATGTTGGTCTAGTAAGCTACATTTCTTTGGTAGTTAGATCAATAATGACTCATGGTTTAGTTATAATCTCATCAAATTTGTCTGGATTAATCGTTTCAGTCAAGATTAGAGTTCAGACACATGCTTGACATATCTCTTCTGGTCTTAAATTGTCAGCAAGTAATTACACTTTTGACTAATCCCTGACCATAAAATTGCAGCTTGAAATCTCATACATTGTTTATTTAATCAATGGGATGCATCAATTTCGAGATAAAAAGCTAACAAAGTTGTGCTTTAAACCGTAAAGTAGTAACTCAGTGATTTCAGAAGTTGTGGAACAAAGCTCATAATACACACTCTAAAATTTTGGTAAAAATCCAAGTTTTTCCATATTCTGATAAAAATGCAATGTATGAACAAAGACTATAGTTTGAATATATCAAAGTTGTGTAGTATAATTCACCTTATTATCTGTGATGTCTTCATACTCTGATGTGTGCTTGAGTATGCCAACTACTGGATGTTTGTGAACGAGCCCAAGTAATTCCCGATCCTTCACTTTCATTCTTCTATCATTTCGTTCATCGTCATTTTCTACCGACACGTAGTCAGTAATGTTTATACGTCGGCTGTCCTTTGATTGTTTTGGAGGTTTTTTGTTTTTTTTTTTGCGGTGAATTTATACTCTGATATCAGGGCAATTGCATTAGTTTTAGCAATAATTAAACGCCATCCCTGTCCGTGCTATCGAGTCGCTATCATAGTGCTTACACTCATCAATAAGACACTGGGGGGAGAGACTTACTTGATCACCCTCCCCCTTTTCCTCAACCCTTATATTCTCAAAGGCTTCGACACTGGCTGCTGTTTGGATTGCCCAACCACATGGATTACCTCCTTGATTAAGTACGGGGGTCTTCAGAATGTCCATGTTTCTCCAGTCCCAATGTGTTGGCAATACATCACCCTCCTTGTTACTTGATGAGGACATGTTAAAGTCAAAGTGTGCACAATAAACTAATTTGAAATTTAAAATTCATATTAACAAGTTATATGAATTTTAAATTTCACAGGTGTATCGGAACAAGTTATATGAATTTTAAATTTCAAATTAGTTTATTGTGCACACTTTGACTGTATCATGTCCTCATCAAGTAACAAGGAGGGTGATGTATTGCCAACACATTGGGACTGGAGAAACATGGATGTTCTGAAGACCCCGATACTTAATCAAGGAGGTAATCCATGTTGCTGGGCAATACAAACAGCAGCCTGTGTCGAAGCCTTTGAGAATATAAGGGTTAAGGAGAAGGGGGAGGGTGATCAAGTAAGTCTCTCCCCCAGTGTCTTATTGATGAGTGTAAGCACTATGATAGCGGCTCGATAGCACAGACAGGGATGTCGTTTAATTATTGCTAAACTGGTGGAATTGCCCTGATATCAGAGTATAAATTCACCGGAAAAAAAAAAACAAAAATCCTCCAAAACAATCAAAGGACAGTCGACGTATAAACATTACTGACTACGTGTCGGTAGAAAATGACGATGAAAGAAATGATCCAAGAATGAAAGTGAAGGATCGGGAATTACTTGGGCTCGTTCACAAACATCCAGTAGTTGGCATACTCAAGCACACATCAGAGTTTGAAGAAATCACAGATAATAAGGTGAATTATACTACACAACTTTAATATATTCAAACTATAGTCTTTGTTCATACATTGCATTTTTATCAGAATATGGAAAAACTTGGATTTTTACCAAAATTTTAGAGTGTGTATTATGAGCTTTGTTCCACAACTTCTGAAATCACTGAGTTACTACTTTATGATTTAAAGCACAACTTTGTTAGCTTTTTATCTCGAAATTGATGCATCCCATTGATCAAATAAACAATGTATGAGATTTCAAGCTGCAATTTTATGGTCAGGGATTAATCAAAAGTGTAATTACTTGCTGACAATTTAAGACCGGAAGAGATATGTCAAGCATGTGTCTGAGCTCTGAGCTTGTTTGAAACGATTAATCCAGACAAATTTGATGAGATTATAACTAAACCATGAGTCATTATTGATCTAACTACCAAAGAAATGTAGCTTACTAGACCAACATTGTAGCTAGAATGTATTATATCAATACATGCACTGAGTTACTACTGTAAGGTTTCAAATACAACTTTATTTAGCTGTTTAGCCTAAATTCAATGTGACTCATTGATCAAATAATGTATGAAATTTCAAACTGCGGCTGTATGGTAAGAGATTAATCAAGTGTAAAATACTTGCTGACAGTTTAATACCAAAAGAGACACATCAAGCATGCGTCTGAACATGTCTGAACCAATTAAGACAGATTTGATGAGATTATAAATGAACGAGTGAATTAATTGATCTGCCTACCACTGAAATGTAGCTTACTCGACTAAGATTGTAGGTAAAAGATAATAGACCAAAACATGCAGTTTCCATTTATACATATGTAATAGTGTATATTTGATGTGCAAGTTCTTTTATTCGTTAGATTTACATGGAGCCAACCAGCAGTAGCAGCAGCAATAAGACCACCAAGAAAGGGAAGTCAACCAAGGAAAGGAACCCAAACGTTGATGACGTTGAGGGACATGTCGTGTTGATCATGGGCTACGGGGAGGAGGAGGGTAGCAAATACTAGATCATCCGTAACTCCTACGGAACTAAATGGGGAGTCAAAGGCTATGGGTGAGTTGCGAGAGAGACGCCAGATGGTAGACCATCCATTTTCACGACCATTTGCTACCCTAAATAGGTTTCATTACTTTCGTTACTTTTCTAAAAGATTACCAGAATCACCTACAATACTTTAACTACCAACGGTTAGTATGATATGTAAATTGCTTCTAATCACCTTTCAGACCAATATCATAGATATGGAATTTTACGATCTGGTTATTATAATCTCTATAGTTTAGTCTGATCTAAATTGCTTCTATTTGATATTGTGCATGTGTTTTTTATTATTATAATATGCAAATTTGGAATCACCTACTACGCTAGAGTCCTGATTAAGTCCAATCTTTTATGATATGATCTAGTAAGATTACATCAAATTGATCCAAATTAAACTAATAAGATACTGTTTGATTCAATATGATCATTTCTTATACAACCTCAAATGGTTGGATAGGTTATCATGTGATATATTCATTAATTAATATCCTACACATCGGTTATATAGTTTTTATAATATACTCTCTCTGTCCCGTGGGTAAATAGCACGATTTTTAGGCAAGTGGTTAAATAAAGTAATCTGGATAAAAAGAGAGAAAACAGAAAATTTAGAAAAAGTAAACATATAAAGTTAATGTAATTCTTCCATCATTTGCAATGGAGCCAAAGATTCACTATTTTTTGGCTTGAGAATATGATGGAATAAAGCAAAATGGCTCACTAAACTGTATGTGCTTCTTTTTTATGAAGCAGCAGTCGGTAAGTGCTATTTTGAACGTGATTTTCACTTTGGGTCATCCCGAAACAGTCTTTCTGTGCTTTATTACAGGGGTAAGACTGCGTACATCCAACCCCCTACCCTACTGTAGGTGGGAGCCTTTGCAGCATTGGGGTAATGATGATGATGATGATGATGATGATAAAGTTAATGTAATTAAAGTGAGATAAGTTAGGGGAGGAAAAATTTTGAGATTTGACATGTAATGAGTAGGAAAGAGAAATTTGAGTAAAGGTGTAATTAAAGAGTAATTTATTTCCTTAAATGAAATGGGCACCTTTAAATGGGACACCCAAATAAGGAAAGTGATAATCTTTCAACGTGACGGAGGGAGTAATAGAATGACATACATATATGACTTAATTTTATATGACTTTCAAGTTTGATCCTCCGTTTTGGGCTAAAAACTACGGGGGTATAAGATTATCATTTTTCATTTATACAGTTTTATTTTTGTCATTGATTTAAATAATAGCTTAAAAAGGGTTGGAAGTACCATACACGACAATTTGGGACTAATACTTCATCATCATTAGTCATGGGAGAAGTACTAACACTTCAATCTCAAAATGACAAGCTCAGTCGCTTTGTTAATTTTGGAAAGAACATGTGTACTAATAAGGGCAATGAGAATCGTACCTTCCATATTTATCTACCATCATATCCTAAATTTCTGGAATCGGATCATCAAGCACTGCCTCTGGTTCTAACACACATGGTAATAGTCTTTGGATAGCGAAAGATTATATTGCACCAATATCACCTGAAATTTTATAATATCTGAAAATGTAAAATTTCAATATAATACATCTATTAGTATGTTGGGATCAGTGCATGAAAGTGATGATGTCAATTAATTGTCTAAGATTCGTTAACATATAAAAAGAGTCTACAAGAAAACACAACATTAGAGAATTACACACTAAAGAAGGTCAATTAAAACCGGAACACACTGATGTACCTGTCAAGCTTCTTGAACTCCGAACAATAGAATCCACTATAAAAAAATACAATCTTCTGGACTCGCATTCCCAACTAGAGGAAATAATTTCAGCTACCTGTGTGGAAACAGGAAAACGAAAGAAGAAAAAGATGTTTAACATTATAAACAATTATATAAGACATATCACAAAGACAAGATGCAGCTCGAGACTGGGGGCATAATGCAAAAGAAAAATCAGAACAAATCGGGTCTTAGTGTGGAGGCTTAAGTTAATGTACATGGAATTAGAAGAAATTGAGTCTTAGTGTGGAGGCTTAATGCACATGCAGGACTTAGAAGATTCAATTCTTAATGTGGGGGATTAAGGCACAAGTAAACTCGGCTATTTTCTATAAGGTAGAACGCCAAGATGACCACATATTTGAAGCATTTTTGCTTACCTTTGTCTAGATTCAAGCCCACTATTGTTTTGATATTCATTTCGGTGGGGGTGGGAGGGGGTCACAATTGCATGGAGTATGTTTAAGATGACCATGTATAAAATAGATTTTCAATAAATTTACTATAGCAAATAACCCACCTTAGTAGCAACCCAAATTTTGCAGTCCTTAGAATGCTTTTCTTTGTCCGCTTCAACGCTCCTAAAATATATTCAAATTAAGCCAGAGCAGCATTTACTTCCCTTTTGCTGCTCATTTTGTATGCAGCCTTTGGTTTATCAAGCAGAAAATCAGAAACTTCTGCTGACGTGAAGTAGATAATTAATCTGGGAAGGAGATAATTGATTGGTATGAAAAGTTGAAAAATGAGTGACTAATATATGAAATGCCAACAGAACCACACAATTCTTGTCAAAAGGTGAAATATGCTGCTGGTGATACAAGTGGTCTGAACTAATTATCTGCAACTAGTCTGACGGGAGCGGTAGGAGGAACTTCATTTGATGAAAAAGCAAAAGGGGGCAAAGCAGATTCACCAGCAATTGAAGCACAAAATTCTCTATTGCATAACTGACATGGCCTGTAAAGCACGATGAAGACGTTTAGATGGGGGCAAAGCAGATTCACCAACAATTGAAGCACCAAATTCTCTACTGCATAACTATTCCACATTAATAGAGCATTTATTCAATGGAAAAGAGTATTGAGCAATAGCACTATATCCTTCATACAGCAACCCAGTATACTACTCTGTAGGGGTTATTACACAACGTTGTCCTTCCTCTACTAAAAAACAAGTTCCTCCAGCGTAAGAGATGACCTGCCCATGTGAACTCCTGCTCTTTTGAAAAGTGGAAGTGCTCATCACCATCTTCATTGACATTCTTGACAAAACATTCGGTCATCTTTTCAAAACCTGCTGCAGTTGAACCATTAAGAAATCTTTTCCTGTTTGGTTTCCTCTTGTTCTTCTTCTTCTTCTTCAGTATCACACCAATACAACTGAAATAAAGCTTGTGGTTAAACTCTACCTCCTCTTCCACATGCTAGAGGAACCAAGGCTCAAGTTTCCAACCAGATTCTACACTGATGCCTTCATTGAAACTTGAGGTATCAGAATCTGCTGTTGCAATTTCAGAATCATTCTCTTCTATGCTGCCACTTGAAAAGGAAGTACATAAAGCTACCTCATGCTTCTTAGAATCATCTACTAACTTCTTAGTCCTTTTACTCCTCCTCAAAGAGCCATTTCTCAGAGTACTGCGAGCTTTTTTCTGTGTGACGAAATTTCATGGTCTCAAAGAGTTAGGTTTCCTTCTTGAAGAACAGGTTTTAGTGCCATGGGTGCCCTCCACTTTGCCACTAAGCTCTTTTGATGGTGCTTGTTCATCAAATGAAGTTCCTCCTACCGCTCCAGTCAGACTAGTTGCAGGTAAACAGTTCAGACCACTTGTATCACCAGCAGCATATTTCACCTTTTGACAAGAATTGTGTGGTTCTGTCGGCATTTCATATATTAGTCACTCATTATTAACTTTTCATACCAATCAATTATCTCAAGCACTGTGCATTTTAAATTACGTTTTCCAAGGACAAATTCTTTTTCTCTTACGTGAAAGGTTCAACATCGGAGGGGTTGCGAAAAGCTCTGTACAAAAAGGAAAGACATCATAAATGAGGTAGAAGACAAAAAGGAAGAAAAGAATACACTTGGCATTACTAGATCAAAATGAGAAACCTGTCACTTACTCTTCGCACACATTTGGAAAAGATGCTGAAGGTCAAAACATTCATTACAAGGGTCTGTTGTAAGAACGTAAGGTGCTTCAATCAGATAAAACAAACATGAAACTTTCAAGTGTATAAAAAGTCGAATAGAAGAGGTTCCTATTAATGCATTTAAACCCAATAAGATCATAATGTTAAGCATCTGGGTAATTCATAAATTTTGAACATGTGTATTCTTCTATTTACAGGAAAATACAAACAACCCTACTTTGCCCAATTAGATCATAAAAAAGGTAATTTAATTATAACTTTGTAAGATGAAATGATGCACAGAAGTTAAGGAAGCAAAATTAATACTATTAATTTTTCGAGCGTGGAAAACTTGGGAAAGGTATGTAATTTAATCAATTTATTCTTTTTACCGTTAAGAATTTAATCAATTTAAATATCTTCTAATCTTCTACAATCCTTATTCTGCCAATCCGACTGGGATTCCCCTGATTTTTCCACTACTCTGAGTTCTTCATTCCTCTAATCTTCTTCAATCTTTCATTCTTTCGTACTTCAATGGCTTCTATGACTTCTGTCCTGCGTGGCTGCTGCCTGCGAATGGATAGCCGAAGCAACCAGATTCGAGAAGGGTTAAGGGTGGGCACTGGGCAAGGAGACTGAGTTAATCGATTCACTCGCAGAGGCCAGAGCAGTTGAGTAGCCGACTGCCATACAGCCCTACTACTACGTATTTTGTTTCAGACTTTTCAGGACTGTAGTTTTTTTTTCTCATTCCTTCTCATTGATTATACTTCGTATATATTTTTCTAATATTTTTTAATTTGTAATTTGGATTCATTTACATCTTATAATAAATGATAGTAATCGAGAAATTGATATTTGAAAATGCCTCCTAGAATCAGAAAATAAGAAGAAAAAACCTGTCGAGTTTATTTTATCTAAAAAAGGAGCTTATGAATCTTAGAAGAATAGTGCTATTTAAATAAGTGTAGTTTAATTTAAAATATTGGATGTAATTTTGATACTCATGATGTATTATACTATTAGTTGAATAAGGAAAATTGTATTTTAGTATGAAGTATAAATATAAAATATGACTTTTATTACTTTTTATTTTATTATTAGTTTTTTTTTGTATTAATAGTATTAGGGCCTCCGGTTTTTCTTTGTGGAAATTACCCATACGATCCACTTTTATAGGTCATATATCATTTATAGCCCAACCGCCTTTTCTTTTCATTTTGAATCTTTTTTCTTTTCAATAATGTTTTTTGATTTCACTTTTGGACTTCTGCCGACCTGCTCCATGTATCACGGAAGAGAGACACACAAAGTAAAATCACTAAAACACAATTAGGAAAGCCGCTGGGAAGCTTGGAGAGCGGCAACGAGATCCAACCCTCTTCCTCCATAAGAAGGCAAAATTGCTCACGATTCTGCTGTAAAAGAGGCTCTTGAGATCGGCGAAGAATCTCCGGCAAGGAAGATATCACGCACGGTAGAGAACAGTAGGGAGGCTGACGAGACACTGTGCAACCCCGACGACGAAGAGCTCTTTGCTAGCAACGATGTGGAATAAACTCAGCAGAATGCTTCGAAAAGATCTTATTCCTGAGGTAATGATAACGACATCCAAATTGAAATCCATAAGGAAGCCTTCCTTCATATCCGATTTGCTCTCTGTTATTCCTAATGCTTAGTATCACCATATGACCTAAAAAAGATGATTGAATATGCCAAAACAAAGGATTTTACATCCATCAGTTTGGTACACACTAATTGCTGGGAATCAAATGCTCTGCTCATAATCAATTTGCCTGATGGACCTACTACTCATTTCAAGCTCTCCAAGCTTGTCTTGCGTAAGGACATTGTGGATTTCTTTTCATCTGTGCTTTCATTATGGATTAAACTATAATCCTCAAAATGTTGGAAGTAATTGATTTCACATAAAGTAGCAGGTAGCTAGATTTCCTTGCCATGATATAGTGTCCTTAATTCTCTGTAAGGTGCCTAGATGTGGTCAATCTATAGTAGGAGGATTTAAGTTGGTAATGCATTGTTATTATGAAAATCAGTGCGTAGGCGTTAAGATTTTTCAATGGATCTCTACTTCTCCACTGTTTACACCTTAATTTCTACCAGCTGATTTAAAAAACAGAAAGCTGAAATTGATTGTTAATTCATTGCTTTTTGTTTCAAAGTGTTGTTTTTTGTTGATTTTTGTTGATCACTTTTCAATTATTGAATAATAATATTGTTTTTTTTGTTTATTTATGTTTCCATTTGTTATTTTCTTTATTATAAAATGAATTTATAAATACAGTCATCAGGGCTTTGTAAATAATAACTTCTGTATGTATTAATTTGATCCATGGTTTTGAATTATCTGCATTTGGGTGTAATGGTCACATGTGGTTCCATGTATTGGGATTGATTAGCTGCCGCAGAAAAATGTGAGTTGTGTTTTCATCTTGCAACTTGGTTCTTTCAAAAAAATCAAACAATTTGATTCCAATGATGATGGAGTGATATACTGAAGAAACTCTTTCAAAAATGAAAAGAAGCTAAATTTGAGTGAAGTGACCTAAACTAGTTGGACTACTATTCTTGCATTTTGGCTCAAAGGGATAGATGTGTATAATTGTGACTAAGACCAAGACTGAGACTAGGACTATTTGCGAGAAGAAGAAATGTGATCAAGCAATACTTAAAGCCATGGACCAAATTATGAACACCCCATAATCAAGACTGCTCATGATATAAAAATCAGTGTGGCTGTTACTTATGAACATGTCATCATGTGATAGATAGCTTTGTGATTAAGATAGTGAGATACACTAGCAAAAAAATATAGGGGAATAAAAAGTTGCTTCAAACTCAATAAACTTATTTTAAGGAATTGCTGCATATTGATTACATAGGATATTTTGCTATGATGATATGTTGCTTTACTTAAAACAAATAGCATATCAAAAGGATGAAGAAAAATAGGGAATCCGGAAGCCGAAGAAGAAGAAGCTGCCAAAAGTTGCAATAGTGGGTGAAGAAGATCAACTTGCACCTTGATAGTGGCTCCGGAGGCCTGAATTGCCATTTTTTCTTCTTAAAGAAAATGGTTTCTATACTCAAGCAGGTGAGGAATTGAATGAATCTGCTCTTGAATAGAAAAGGAGAAACAGAGTATAGTCTGCTTGCTCTTCATCTTTCAGTGTCTTCAACTAGCCATCAATTTTTAGAATTCAATCTACCCCCAGCGCCAGGTGGTTTAATTTCATTTGTTTTTAGGCCGTATTATTCTTATTTTGGCACCATTAAAAAAGGAGAAACAATTCTGATGGATTCTGCGTTAATATGTAATAAATTAAATAATTGATTGAAATATATAATAGTTGTGATTTTTGTTGTTTGTTGTTTCATTTTGTTGTATCAGACTTGTTTCCCTTTGTTGTATTGTGTTTATTTTTGTTGTATCCGGTTGTTTTTTGTTGCAATGTGTTGCTTATAGTTGTTTATTGTCGATTTTGTTTGTAAATTAGGTTTTATTTATCTTGACTTCTTACTGGAAATAAAAAAAAACTTATAAAAATTTGTGTGCAAACACTTAAAATTATATTTTTAGATATATGAATATAAAAACAACTAGAAACAATAATAAACAATAAAAAAAATGTAATATTCAGATTTATCAACAAAAAACAAGTGTTTATAACTTTTATGATTTTAGATTTTTAAAAAATATTATTTACGTATTTTCCATTTTTACTACCCCCGTTCCACTAATATTCGGACGGAAGGGGGTGACACGGTTATAAAGAAAATTAAGTTTATGTAGTTGATATCAATTGATAAAGTAAGAATGATTTAAAGTCACGCAAACACGGTTTTAAATACACGATTACGTAATTGTTTTTATAAATTTCGGGTGTTTAGAGTTTTATATTTACAAATCCCCCCTTTTGTACATTTTTCTTTTTTAAAATTTGTCTTTTATGCATTTTTAAAAATCATCTGTTTTTAGTTTTTTGCAATAATATTATCTTTTATGAATACTTTCAAATTTATATATTAATTTTAGTTTTTTATGTTTTCAAATATCAGAATTCACATTATTTAATTTTTTACAATTGCTTTTTTAGTTTTTACGAATTTTATGCATTCTTTTTCTTCAAACTTTCATATTCATATTTCTCAGAGATTTAAAAAGAATCAGTTTTTTATGATTTATTTACTTATTTTTTAATTTTTTTAGAATATTTTAGAATTTATATTTTTAAACTTTATGACTCTTTTAAAAAGTTTTATAATTTAAAAAGTATTATTTTTTATTTTATTTTAATTTTTTAACATTTGTTTCATTTTGTTTTGTTTTTTATAATTTATTCTTTTAAGATTTAATGCATTTTTATTTTTAAAAAAATTTATTTTCTGGTCTACGTTTTTTCAATGTTGAATTAATTTAGAGATAAGCCTTTTGCCTTTTGCTTGCTAACGTGGCAAGACCGCAAGACTACATGAGTGCATCGGTGTGCATTGGTGGAAGCTTGCTTTTTGGCAATTTGACGGTGCTTCCCAGGGAGAAAGATGCATTGACGGGATGAGTTCTATTTCCGAAAGGAAATCTGCACTTTGTCTATTTTTGAAAAGAATTTTCAAGGTCGACAAAAGTGATATAATTTTCCATTTTTAGTCTATTCGTGATATTCTCCCTTTTTCTTTTGAACAGGGCCTCTCATTTGTCAAGGCCGGGCCTGATTAATAGATGACATGCATGTGACCACAAGGAATAAGAACAGAGCCATAATAGCTTGTAAGCTTGCATCAGTCACATTTGATGAGTCCCAAAAAAGTAGACAAGCACCTTCTTCCAGTCACGTGGGTTAACCCCACTTCTCGGGCTCACTTACTTGCCATTCACCGATTCACGACACATATAACTATACTCCGTTCATTAGTTCTTTATGCCAGTTACACATGAAGGGTTGCAATAGAAGTGAATAAAAAAATGGTGTATGGCAAACCATGATGGAGGAATAGCAACCTAAATTATTGCTAAATACACTAAAGTTTATTCATATGCACACTCTTTTCATTACAAATGTAATACACATTACTTAATACCTTTTCGGACTATTTTTATATAATCAATGTAAATAGAACATTTTCCTTTTTTTAAAGAGAGAGACTTCAAACAATTTAATTTTGCAAAGGGAGGTTATAGGGACGAATGCATATGCAAGGTATGGACAAATAAGGGGCCTCAAGGTATAGATATTTCCGCAAAAGGGCTGTTTCTCTTACCTCAATAGTTATGAATAGTAATACTCTCTCCATCCCCATTTACTTAGCCAATGTTGAATGGCTCCCACCTACGGTGGTGTAGGGGGGTCGGATGTACGCAGTCTTACCCTGTACTAAATGAATAAGGAATGGAAATATATATAGTTGACTGGAAAAATTTGGCCTTCAACTTAAATGACGGAAACGACAAACCCAAATAAAGTATAATCCATTTGCTCATTCGAATTGAAGTATTTGCACGCTAGATAATTGCTTTTCTTACACAAAAAGTAAACTGAGTTGAGAGAAATTACCAAGGGGATATCCAACAAACAAAAATCAATTCACCAAGAGACCTATAATTGAAATACGAACAAATAAATTTAAAAAGAAATCAACCATACGTAATAGGCTAATATAATTAGGAATCTACCTAATAGATATTTAGGAATCTGTCTAATATCTATTTAGGAATACTTTGTATTTTGGCAACTCTTCTATTATAAATATATCTGTCAGGACTCCTATTGGAGTACCTCTTTCCCATTATTTCACATGGTATCAGGAGCTTAGGTTTTTAGATACAGTTTTTTTTTTCTTTTCTTTTTCGGTTCCCATGAACCTTATTATAGTAGCCGCCGCCGCCTCGGGGTCGACTGCCGCCACATTTACGGTAGTCTCCGATCCTTTGAAGATGAGCGCGGCTAATATGGCGCAGATCACCTCCTTCGCGTCGCTGACCACGGTGCTTGCTTCAAGCGCGCTGTTGAGTTCGCCGCTGGCTGCTGCAGACATATATTCTCATGGAGATCTTATTGTCAAAGATGTGCCTTCTAATCTTCCGCTCACAGATATATTTACTAAGAGTTTTTTTTAGTTTGCAATTTCATTTTTTTTAAAAGACAACCTGCGCGTTGTATCTCCCGCACAGTTTGAGGGGGTGTAATAGGCTAATATAATTAGGAATCTACCTAATAGATATTTAGGAATCTGCGTGATATCTATTTAGGAATACTTTGTATTTTGGCAACTCTTCTATTATAAATATATCTGTCAGGACTCCTATTGGAGTACCTCTTTCCCATTATTTCACAATACGAACATGTAAGCATCACTACATCAGGTTTTGAGAAGACCAAGAAATATTACGTTCTGGATCCAACTTGATTCCGAAACCTCAAGAATTCCTCTTATTCATCGCCAGCAACACATCTGTCTTCTTCAGCCATATCAGTGCGGAAACCTTCATCCTCCTTGGCTCCTTGTAGTTCTCTCGTTGTTGCCATATCATATTCCATAGGTTGAGTCTCAAGGAAGACAGATGAGCATGCCCTCAAAATCCATGGTGGAAGAGTTTCCGGGAGAGGAAAGAGATGGTAAGAGAAAGGAAGAAGGAAGAGAGACACGGAGTGCAGGGGCGGAGCTACTAGGGGGTCAGGGTGGTCAGCCGACCCCGCTGAAAATTTAAGAAAGTAGAGCTCTGAAATATCTTCGATTTGATATATTATGGCTCTCTTAACTCATTACGAGTAAAAAGTTATGACTTCTGCAAAATCATCACTATTTAAGTTTGAAATTAGTAAAATTGTGATGCGTAATATTAATTATATTCACAAAATAGCGTGTAATTCACTCGTTACTTACGTGACATGACTTAGGGATAGAGCAAAAACAACATATCTTACTACTACGAGTGCATACTCAATAAATGATTCTTTTCTAGTAAGAAATCTTGATACTAAACCGAGTAAGATCGAAGAGAACCATAGAGTACTAGGGTAAGACAATGGGTCTCATTTGAGGTACTCAACTCAACCCGTATAAAACTAGTTTATAATATATGTGACATATACGAAGTATATTAACTACATATACTCTATTAGTTTCATTTAAACTATCATTTATCTAAGTTACATTCAATTCGGGTATTGTCTGAAAATAATCTACCTTTTTGATTCTATGTAAATTTAATTCCGACCCCGCTGAGTCATTTTTCTGGCTCCGCCCCTGACGGAGTGGGTAGGATTTGTTGAGAATGACCGAGAGTATTCAAGAAGGTTATTTGTGTCATTTCAATTTGATTTACTACCTAAAATTGAAAGTGGCCAATTATTTTGGGACGACCTAATTTCAACCCAATACCTTGAATACTTGAAGATCCTTTCGAAGTAGCATATTGGTCCCCAAGAATGTGTGATGCATTAGATACAAGTGACAAAAGAATGCCAGCTAAAAAATGCATCAAAATACTTTGTACTACAAAACTGTCAAAAAGATCAATCCAAATCGAATTCAGCCAATGTGAAAGTTAAAATAGGGTAATGTTCATAAAGAGGAGCAGAATTGGCTAAACTTCACTTTATATTATTGTTGGTTCAAAAGGAGAGTTTTTTCCTACAATAATGTTAAGTATTAAAATATTTACCAAAATAGTGTGAGATTAAAACTATTTCCCAAACTACCGTTGGGGGTTAACTCTAGTTAAAAACCGTCAACTGCATGGGAAGCTGAGGTTCCAAACGGAACTGTAAGTCTGTAGCAATGAGTGCACAAGAGCAACAAGGAAAAAAGAGGATCCGAGCCCACGATTAAAAAATCATTTGTTATTTTTGAAATGTTACAACTTTTTTATACGTGTTCCGGTTGTTACAATAAATATATCAAAATTTATAACTTTTTATCATCTTTCATATGACACTAATATTGCATATGTAAAAATAATTAAAAAAATTGACACTTTAAACAACAACCTATGTTTTTAAAAGTATTACTCCTATAACTTTTTTTATTTGTAATCCGATTCTTACAAATAATATATAAAAATTATAATTTGTTATTATCTTTCATATGACACCAATACTGCAAATATAAAAGTAAAAAATAAGTTAACACTATAAAAATTTATGGTTATAGAGTGTTTTTTTTTAACGGTGGTTATAAAGTGTTATACCTTGTTTATTTATACTCTGTTTCTTACAAAAAAATTATCTAAATGCATAACTATTTATTATATTTCATATGACACCAAAATTAAATATCTGGAAATAAAAATAAAATCTATTAAAATTTATTAATTTGTTTAAGAATGAATATACTAGACCAGACACAAACAAATCAGACTAAATAGGCCAAACATTTAACATAAACTTACTAGACTTGAATGAATGTTTGTTCTGTTTGGTCTCATCTATTTAAATCTAGTCTAGTAGATTTTTAAACGAACCAAGCATTGGCTTTATAGGAGAAAAGATATTATAATCATTTTCAAATCTATCACTTTGATTTATTATTTTATTCTTTGAGCTAGAATTTGTGCATATTTGTTCTCATAAGCTATCGATCACTCCAAATTAATAGTGTGCATGATAACAATTGATTCTAAACCGCACAAAGTAATAGTTTAATTTTATTATACGTGCAATATTAGTATCGTATGAAAGATAATAAGAAGTAATAAATTTGTATATAGTTCTTGTAGCAATTGAAGTACAAATAAAAATGTTATCACACTTTAAAAAATTTAAATTTTTAAAGTGTTCAATTTTTTTTACGTAAACGTTCTCTCTTCTTTCTAGAGAGAGAGGAACCCTAGCGGCCGTCTCCCCTTTTTGTAGGTGTTGAGATTTTCCACTGCCCCTATCAATATGGGGTTGGAGGGATAGTTTATACTAAGTTTCAGTGTTCTAACGCTTGTTATTGCAACTACGTCGGAGGAGATAGTGTTGGCGGATGAACGACGTGCAATTAAGAGGTTATATCGAGGCATGATTGTGAAATCTTGGTCGGCCATTCCAATGGCGGTGGAGTTGGTATTCACCCATATCTTAAGAGCTCGTCCTCCTCCGGAACCACCTCCATACCAGGAAGATCTTTGTGGAAATATTTTATTTCAGTATTATTTTCTTTTTAGTATCACTTGTTTCTGTTGTAGTCCGGGTAGATTTTGAATGTTTGGATTTTTGGAGTTCTTTTGATAGGCACGGATTCAGTTCCGGTTGTTTTAGGCTCATTGCTCGTTTCAGGTTTAGCGAGTCATGTTGCTTTGTATGAGGTGACTGTCTCTAAGTCTACTCCTAGGGTTGACGATTGGATCTGTAAATTTTGTCTGAACATTTTCTTGTATGTGTTCTCAATTTTAATATAATGGTCACTCTTTTACGATAAAAAAAAGTGTTAATTTTTTTTTTCTATTTATATATATGCAATATTAATGTCATATGAAAGATAATAACAAACTATAAGTTTTGATACATTTTTTGTAACAATCAGAGTACAAATAAAAAAGTTACATTATTTTAAAAATGTACTATCTATTTTTCAAAGTTTTTTATTTTTTATTTTTATATATTCAATATTGGTATCATATGAAAGATAATAAAAAATCATAAATTTTGATATATTTTTTGTAACAATCAAAACACAAATAAAAATGTTATAACACTTCAAAAATAATTAGGGATTTTTTTATTTGTGGGACCCATGATACTTTTTCTCTTATGTCCTGCGTGTTTGCTACGTTCAGACTTCATAGAGACGAGAGAGTACTCCGTATTTGATTAACCGTGTGTTCCCCAACTAAAGTTAATTGAGCATTACTTTGGAAAATATTTTTAACCATACCCTAATTTGGTAAATATTTTTTAATTTAACATTATCCTAGGAAAACCTCGCTTAAGGAACACAAATTCCTGAGTACACAAAAACAAAGTCCTAAACAAAACAAAAGGTCACAAGCCAAAAGGGAAAGCAGAATTGCCAATTGAAATTTGAACCAGAGAGACTAGAGAGATACACATTCAGCGCCCACACCATTCCTATTTGTTGGGAGGGGGCAAAGGCTTGAGGTGGAATGAGATGTTGAGTTTAAAAAAGGTAAAGGAAATTTGCAGTGGTATAAAAAAGGAAAAATTGATAGTAATAATCCCAACTATTGGCGGTCCGCTCATAATAATTCCAACTATCGATTATTTCAGAATAATCCCAACTTTAGGGACCTTCCGCCAATAATGGTCCCTATAAATAAATTCCTATATTTTCTAAAGTGGATGAGAAGAGATATAGCAAGTAATCCTTATAAATAATCCCAACTTTTAATTTTTACGCTTAATTTCTATTTAAAATTCACTTGTTATAGGAGGTAATATTTGGTCATGGACCATTATTGGCGGACGGTCCATATAGTTGGGATTATACAAAAATAATCAATAGTTGGGATTATTGTCAGCGGACCGGCAATAGTTAGGATTATTATTTTCAATTTTTCCTATAAAAAAAGAGCAAAAGATAAGTATCATGACATAACAGAAAACTTGAGTTTGAAATCAGGAAAGCTGCAGGATTCCAAAAATATAGCCAGCACATGTAGAATTCCAGCTCCCAGCAAGCCCACTACATCCTCCATACCATGAGATGGTCTTCCATCTCATGCCCACTGAAGAGAAGCATGGAGAGGCATGGAGAGGAGGCATGGGTTGTAGCATGGGCACCGACGGCCGACCTGTTGGACCACCTGCTGTGCCACGTCATCTGCCACATCAGCAACACGTCACTGCCCAGGTGGTGCCACGTCATCAGCTTGGTTGGCTGCCCACTGGTTTGGGCCAGAACCGGTCCGGTTCGGCTTGTGGTTCAATACTCCGGTTCACGCTCTTCCCGGCCGGTTTTTGAAGAGGTGAAACCGGTTCCCACCATTTTCGGGCATTCCGGATTCAACGGTGTGCTCCGTTTGGCCTAATTCAGCTTCCAAATTGAGGTACGGGAATAAGTGTACATTTTTATCATGGAAAAGTCATCTTCGGATACAATGATTGCGCTCACTTCCACAAATTACAACATGTGGAAACCACAGATGGAGGATTTGTTAAATTTGAAAGATTTAGCAGATCCTCTTGATAATAATGGTGTCAAACCAGATAAAAAGACGGATGAAGAATGGGCTAAGATGAACAGAAAAATTGTCGCACAAATCCGACAGTGGATTGATCATAGCGTGTTCCATCATGTTTCTCAAGAGCAAAGTGCTCACACACTATGGGAGAAACTTAGTAGCATGTACCAAGCAAAAACTGCTCGGAATAAAACGCTGCTGATGAGACGATTAGTGAACCACAAGTTACGTGGTGGCATTTCTGTGTCGGAACACACGAGCCAGTTCCAGGATCTTGTGAACCAATTGAGCACCACCGGATGGGTCCTCAAAGATGAAGAACAAGCAATACTTTTGCTTAGCTCTCTACCTGATAATTGGGAGACTCTTGTTGTTACTCTCAGTAATTCTGCCCCAAATGGTACCGTGACTACGCAGATGGTCACGGACGCCTTGATGAATGAGGAAGCACGAAGGAAGGAAGCTGGGACTGATCAGTCTTATGCTCTCGTCTCAGAAACCAGCAGGCAAGGGGGAGGCAGAAATGGAGGTAGAGGACGAGGTCGAGGCAGAGGCAGAGCTCGAGGTCAAAGTAGAGGGAGATCTCAAGCTCGAGGAAGATCACAAGAGCGGGGAAAGTCCGTCAATACCAATACTTGGTTCGAGGGCTATTGCAACCATTGTGGTCATTACGGGCACAGAAAGAGGGAATGCCGAAAGTTTCTACGGGAGCAGCCTCAGACGAGTCAAAGTTCAAGCAAGGAAGATGGTGAGACCATGGTCACCATGGCATCGGACATTGCACTTGTTACTTGCGGAGAAGAAGCATGCCTACACGTAGGTACGCATGATATTGAGTGGGTGATTGATACCGCTACATCATTTCACGTCACTCCGCACCAAAGTCTATTTGCAACTTATAATTCCGGAGACCATGGTGCTGTGAAGATGGGAAATACGAGTTTCTCAAACATTGTTGGCATTGGAGATGTGCACATTCAAACAAGTGTTGGTTGCACACTTGTGTTGAAAGATGTTCGACATGTTCCAGATCTGAGATTGAATCTTATCTCAGGAGTTGCTCTGGATCGTCAGGGGTATGAAAGCCAGTTCAAAGAAGGTACGTGGAAATTATCTAAAGGCTCTATGATTATTGCAAGAGGTCATATTTGTGGTACTCTTTACAAAACCCATGTAAAGTTGTGTCGTCCAAGTCTCAATGCTGTTCAAGCAGAGACATCACCAATTCTGTGGCACCAGAGGTTAGGTCACATGAGCGTGAAAGGACTGACAACTCTTGCAAAGAAGGAAGCAATCTTTATTGATAAAGATGTCGCTCTGGATCCCTGCGAGCACTGTCTATTTGAGAAACAACATCGAGTTTCTTTCAGTTCCACTAGAAAGAATCATTCTGAAATACTCGATCTTGTCCACTCTGATGTATGTGGACCCATTGAAGAGGAGTCACTTTCTGATGTATGTGGACCCATTGAAGAGGAGTCACTTGGAGGCAGCAGATATTTTGTGACATTCATTGATGATGCGTCACGAAAGGTATGGGCTTACTGTCTCAAAACTAAGGATCAAGTATTTGACCGCTTTAAAATATTTCATACTATGGTAGAAAGAGAGACATGAAAGAAGCTGAATTGCCTTCGTTCTGACAATGGAGGCGAGTACACTTCCCGAGAGTTCTCAGCATATTGTGCTGAACATGGAATCAGGCATGAGAAGTCGGTGCCACGGACCCCACAACATAACGGTGTAGCCGAAAGAATGAATCGAACTATTGTGGAGAAAGTTCGGTGCATGCTCAGTATGGCTAAACTACCAAAGCCATTCTGGGGTGAAACTGTGTTGACAGCTTGCTATCTTATAAACAGGTCACCCTCAGTTCCTTTAAACTTTGAAGTTCCTGAGAAGAAATGGTCAGGAAAAGACATTTCTTACAAGAACATCCTCACAAGGTTTGGCGTCCCCCAACAAATCATCTCTGACAATGGAACTCAGTTTGAGGCAGCTCCCTTCTGTGCCCTCCTAGAGGCATGGGGCATGAAACACACATTCTCATCAGTTGCCTACCCCCAAGGCAACAGTCAAGTAGAGAATGCCAAACGAACTCTACTTGAGGGGCTAAAAAAGAAGCTGGAAGCCGAAGGGGGAGGCTGGGTAGAAGAACTTCACAACATCCTATGGGCCTACCGCACCACCCCTCGGCGGGCAACATGCGAAACACCCTTCTCCTTGTGTTATGGGTTCGAAGCGAAGGCTCCAACTGAGGTAACTCTCCCAACCCGAAGTGTGGACCAATATGAACTTGAGGTCAACGACGCCAACATGGTCCTCGACCTTCACCTCATCTCAGAACGCCGAGAGCAAGCCTTCCTAAGGTCGGAGAACTATCGGCGATAAGTCAAAGGCTACATCGACGCCAAGGTTCGTTCCCGAGAATTTCAAGTAGGGGACTACGTCCTCCGACGAAGGGAGGCCAGCCTACCTACCGAAGGCGGAAAAATGGGCCCAAAGTTCGAGGGCCCATACATCGTCACAGCCATCATCAAGCCTGGGACATACAAACTAAAACGCCCTAATGGGACATAAGTCCCTAGACATTGGAATGTACACCACCTAGTCAAATTCTATCAATAGCATATGATCAACGGCCCAAGGCCCCTTCTCCTCATGGAGTAAAACAAAGTACTAAGTACAAAGTACGCGGGATACGCCCACTACTCTGAAAACACCAAGTGTTTTTTTTGTAAGCCGTTCCCCTCGAGGACGCCCTCATGCATCATTTCTTCATGCATATTCATACATACATACATACATAAAAAAACCTAGGGTGTAATAACCCCTCGGCTCCGGCTGGCACCAAGTGCCCCCGGCTATTTGTGTCTCACACACAAATATAACCCTCCCCAGAAACGCTTTCCGCGCCATCCCCCAAAGGGAGGCAGGCAATGGACCATGTCCCGGGCCCAAGATTCGACTTTCAAAAGCGAAACGCTCCCCGCGCTATCCCCCAAGGGGAAGCAGGCAACAGACCATGTCTCGGGCTGAGGGGACGACTTTCAAAACCGAGGCGCTTTCCGCGCCATCCCCCAAGGGGAGGCAGGCAACAAACGATGTCTCGGGCCGAGGAAACGACCCTCAAACCCCTCGGGAACCGGGAGGTCAATCCCCGAGGGCGGAGCCAATGGTTTATTCCATTGCCTCCCATATATGCCAAACCTTTCCTAGAAACCAAGTTTCTTGATGTCCCTCCTACAACATTTAAAAAAAAATGTGTAGGGGGGAGGAACTCCTTGGAAGATTTCCCAGAGGCTCTATAACAACACAGAGTTACATTCCCGAAGACTCTTTCCAAAGATACATGGGATTCTCTAAGATCAAAGCTATTCGACTACATAACCGAAGGCTTCACTACACAACAGACTCACCAAAATTTGGCTAAGTCCAAATTTGGACTGATACCTAAGTCTGATACCGAAGGCAACCACTCAAGCCATTGGACCATCTTCTCGAAGGCACTCCAAGAAGTACAAGCACTCTCTAAGTCAAGGCAACAAACTAAATCTGAGGGCTTACCACAAGGTCTGTTGAAACATCCGAGGGCTTACCACAAGTCCACAATTCGGTGCCCCTCGGGAAGCACCCATGGACTTCAATATCACTAGCTGACTTCTACTCGAGGGCAACCTCAAATTCCTCAACCGAGGGCCTAATCCCATACTACAAGTTAAGGGCTCAATGTCGCTGGGTCATTACCGAGGGCCTAGGGTGGAATTTCACTTAGAAAATTTTCTAAGTCTAATTCATTTTAGCCCTCGATCATTTCATGGAGAGAGACAAAAGCATAAATCAAACAATATATCCGCGGGCACGCAATTACATGGGACTTGCTACTTCATATCGATAAAGGCGAACCTCCGTCGAAGGCTCAAGGGTTAATTGTACTTAGGAAATTTTTTTCTAAGTCCAGAAATATTGGCCCTCGGATTACTATTGAAGATTCACAACAGAAAACTTACATTCATACATGAAGGAAAGAAGGCATACGTGGAATTGAGGCTAAATGAATTACAAAGGCATACACGCATACGAGACAAATCCGAAGGCATCATCAAAAAATTGTCATTCGAATATTCAAGTACAAAAGATGTTTGTTTACATGCATGACCGGAGCCGAAGGCTTACTGCCCAATTACAACAAAAAATTACAAAGGAAAATTTCCTAAGTATCGATTACTTGGACATCCTCCTCCACAACCTTTGAGGTGGCATCCTCCCCGGCCTCTTCATCCTCATCATCACATCTGGCTAGCTCAGAGTCTTCTAGCAACTTCCTCTCTACGCCCGGGGGGAGGGGAACACGAACATCTGGCTGCAGAGGGGGGAGACCATAGGGTGCCGGGCCAGCTTCCGGTAAAGATTAGCTTGGGTGAAGTACTCACCGCCTTCATAAAAGCTCTTACCCTTCTAGTCAAGCCACATCGCGCCGGGGCCCGCCACCCACTCATCTACGGCTTCCGTCACCACCGAGGCCACCCATGGTTTCTTGTCCTCGACTTTCCATCCCTCAGCGGTAAAGGCAGCGAGGGCGTCCTTCTTACCCTGAGCAATGGCCTCCTACTTGTCGGCTTCGGCTTTTGTGGCAGCCTTCTGGGCTTCCTCGGCGGCAGCCTTCTCCGCGATGGCCTTACACTTGGCCTCGGCATCTTTCAGACTCTGATCCATCCCCTCGGTGGCCAGCCGGAGGGTCTCCTCCAACTCCGCCATCTTCCGCACGGCTTCGGTATTTGTCACGACGAGCATCTTGAGAGTCTTGGCGGACTGGATCTTCCGGAGGGGCATTTGTTCTAACCTCCGGATATGCTCGCCGAGGGCTACACTAGCCTGCAAACAAATAAAAGAGCAATGAGGATCAAACTTACAAAGGGAAGGCACTAAGGAGAATCGATTAAACGAAGGAAGCACTGGACACTTACGGTAACGGAGGCTTGAATTATCTTGGCTTCGAGGGACTCATCCTCGAGCTTGGCCAGCGCCTCTCTATCCTTCGAGGGGGTCGCCCCCCCTGATAAACTCAGTGGGATTGAGAGTCCCATACATGATGGCAGTTCCCTTTGTAAGGGAAAACCGCACCTCCTCCCGAGGCCAGTTAGCATCCACAGCCGGAGGGGAACGGGGGGTAGTCACCCACCTGAGATGTGGCTCGGGAGAAGGCTGCTTCTCCAGGACGATCCCAGGAACATCCCTCCCGGGGTCAGCTTCTTCTTCTTCTTCTTCTTCTTCTTCTCCGGAGGCACGACGCCCTTCCCGGCTCTCTTTCTCTTCAGCTCCTCAGCTTTGGAGCCTCCGGCATCAATTTTCTTTGAGGGGCCCTCCTCCTCTTAGCCCTCGGCCACTTTGTCCTTCTTGAAGAAGGAGTCTACGAGCTTCTGCACCGAAGGCCCCTCCTTCTTCTTGCCCTCTTTGGCAAGTTGCTTCTGGAGCTTAGCGAATGCCTTAGGGTCCATAGCTTCACCTGCAAAAGACAAGCAAGTGTTAGAATCAAAACAAATCAAAGCTAGAAAATTTCTAAGTACTAAAGATAAGAGCCCTCAGCAACAATCTCCGACATTTTGGTAACCTCAGTCAATCAGGGGATATCTCTCATCTTTCTCCCCCACCAGTCGGTATCGCCGGAAGTCCAACAAGTACAGATCCTCCGGGAGTGTCGCATCCTTGATAGAGTATGATTTATCAGAGCCCTCCGGCTTCGCCGAGAGCTTCTTTCCATTCTTCTCGAGGGACGCGCTCCCGACCTTCGGGTGCCTCCGAAAGCTATTGTGGAGGGGAGAAGGGAAGGGGTTCTCCGCCATGCGGATATAACAAAACTTGTCCTTCCATCCTTTGAGGGACGAAGGCGCCTCCGAGAACAATCTCCATGCAGGAACCTGCTGAAGGTTGGCAAAGCCTCCAACATGAGAATGACCCCCCCCCCCCCCCCCCCCCCCGCATAAGTTGAAGAAAAGGAAGAATTGATCTAGAGTGGGATCCACTCCCCTGCTCCGACAAAGGGAAAGAAAGCCAGCTAAGTAAGAGTGGCTATTGGGGGTTAACTGACAAGGGGCCAGCCCCACGAAACGGAGGTACTCCTTGACAAACCAATGGATTGAGAACCGGAAGCCCATCTCCACAGATAAAAGGTGAACGGAGAAATAGCCTTCGGGGGGGGGGGGGGCGTGATAGCACATCATCTGGTCCCGGCTCCACCACCTGTGCCGAAGGCCCAACGAAGAATTGTGTTGCCTGGTACTCAGCCTCAGTAGCCTTCGTTCGAAGCTTGAGGGCGACAGTGTTCAAGTATGAGTTCCCCTCTGGAATTCCCACTGGCTGTCCCGCGTCAACGACAACTTGTTTCTTCTTGGGGGCTGCCCTCAGCTTCTTCTTCTTACCCGGGGCCGTCCTCAAAGGCTCTAGGTTCAGTGGCCGGAAGCTACTTGCTTCTCCAGCACCACGAGGGGGCAGGACAGCGACAGTAA
Organism: Cuscuta epithymum; assembly: GCA_945859915.1. NCBI lineage: Eukaryota > Viridiplantae > Streptophyta > Magnoliopsida > Solanales > Convolvulaceae > Cuscuta > Cuscuta epithymum. Next base: position 5,802,674 of record CAMAPF010000938.1, read on the forward strand.
TTTGCTGCCTCTCTTTTTCTTCCACCTCCTCGACAACTTGAAGAGCAAGGGCTAGCTCTTCATCCTCCTCCATCTGCTCGAACTCTGCGGCCTCCAACTCAGTTCGGAGGTGGCCTTGAACTTCTTCAGCCACCGCGGAGTCATTTGCTACCGACGGCTGCTCACTGGAGGACTCCACGTCTGATATACTCTCGGATTCTACCGACGCCTCCCTCGATATGTTTTGAGAATCGCTTGCTGAGGACATCTTTCGGTACAGTAGGGGAGGGAATTGGAGAGAATGGAAATCCTAAGGCTTCAAAAGTCTCTAACACTAAACCTAAGGCTGGGAGGCAAAGTATACTAAGAAATTCGAAGACGGGGGAAGAACTGACCTCAAGAACTTGGGTTTGATCGAGTGCAAGTGTTTCTCTCTCTAGAAAATTTGGCAGAGCTTCGCTTCACAATGATCGCACAAGGATAAATGGCCCTAGCCTTGGGGTATTTATAGGCATCAAGGCTAGGGTTTAAGCCCACAAATTGGGCCTCGGGTTGAAGGCCCATCAGCGCCAACCGTCGCCTCAGCCAATGGGTGGCACCCGCCCGCTTTCGGCCAACGAAAGCATGCCACGTGGACTCCACCACCAACGGCTCTATTCTAACGGTCATATCCCAACGACTATATTTTGGAAACATTGAGGTGTTCTCAGGTGAAGCCTTCGGCTATCCCCAACAAAAGCCTTCGGTGGACAACTGTCACCAAGTGCCTTCGGACAGCAGCAGCATAAGCCTTCGGCTTATCAATGTTGCCACGCCCCAGTCACTGACACCCCTCGGGAACTCATAAGCACATCATAAATCCTTTAGCCCGAACTTGCCTTCGGTCTAAAGGAGTGGGGGACTGGGGGTACACCCCTCGGGAGCCACCCAAAAACAAAAATTGTCATACAAAGAACTACAAATAACACATTTAGCCTTCGGTCAAACGTCAAAAACAAAACCCCTCGGGTAAATGGCATCAATATACCCTTCGGAAAAAGAAAAATTGCCAAAACTTCTTAGACGTACCAAGGTTGACGAAGCAGCTTTCGCACCAACAGAAGATGCACGCTCATCTACACTTCCCCTTCTGGTAGCCCTCAGCCCTCGACATGTGGGGGACTGAGGGAATGCCCTCGGCGGACGCTGGAAAACATGGTATTAGCACAAGGCATCCGACACAACAACAGAGCCTTCGGCAAAGTCAACACATCAACACAATTACTCCTTTTCCCTCAAATACCTTTCGGCAAAAGGAGTGGGGACTCCTGATGGAGTATATGGCCCAGGGACCCCCGGCCCACAAACTCCTACTTCTCCTAAACAGGCCCAATGAGCCCAAGGAGCACCCAAGGCCCAAACACAGCGGCCCAAGTGTCAAGAAGCCCACAACACACGTGTAGGTGCCTTCGGCCTCCTTGGTCGAGGGCTCCAAATTCCACAGGGCAGCCAGATTTGAGCATACAAAGTTACTGGGAGAAAACGGCAGAAAACGGTAGCCCTCGACTACCAGAAGCCCTCGGCACATACACAGCCTTCAGCTACTCAATAGCCTTCGGGAATATACTACTGGTCAAAGGGTCTACGCTCTACGAAGCTTCCTCTGGAGACACGCAACCACCGCATTTAATGCGGTGCACATGCGATTGCCTTTGCCACCCCGATTGAGGTGACCCTCGGCCGCTAGATTATTGACACGTGTACTTACGTAGCATTTATGGCTGCTATAAATAGCACCTCTTTTCCCCATTGTAAAAGGGATCTACACTTGATCCCAGATCAGAAGTTCATTAATAACATCTGACTCTCTCTCTCTTACTTGTTTGCTCTGACTTCTCTCTAAGTTATTTCCGCAATAACCCTCGGATAAGCTACCCCCCGGGTACACTATCCATCACTCTTCATTAAATATTTATAGCATGACTTATACTTTATGACATTAGCTTATTGTACTCTTATTTTTTGAAAATGTAGAATCTTACAAAGTTATTTATTTTTTTAATATTTAATTACATTATGAGTAAAAATATATGCACCAACTGATATTTCTCGTGCGTATGCACGGGTACTATACTAGTAATGATTAAAAATGAGTAAAGGGTCAGTTTGGTCCTCAAAGTTGCAAAAAAGGCGTCAAATAAGTCCTTATATAGAAGATTCTGTCCGGACGTGCCATTTGAGATGGCTCCCGGTGGAATTTTGTGATAAATTTTTTTGAGCATCTTATTCATTAAGTCTAGTTTACTCATACGAAATTTCAGCTAAAAATTAAATCGGGAAGACATTCAAAATGAATTCTTGAAGATAACAACGCTTTTAACGGCACAGTTATCTTCAAGAATTCATTTGAATGTCTTTCCCATTGATTTTTTATCTGAAATTTGGTATGAGTAAACTAGACTTAATGAATAAGATGCTCAAAAAATTTCATCAAAAAATTCCACCAGGAGCCACCTCAAATGGCACGTCCGGACAGAAACTTCTATATAAGGACTTATTTGACCCCTTTTTTGCAATTTTGAGGACCAAACTGACCCTTATCCCGATTAAAAATATTTATCATAAATGTTACTCGTATATGAGTTTCAAGAGTGAGAAAGTGAGCAAATAAACACACACACATTATATGTATATGTGTGTACTACTTTTAGTTTTTTGAATATTGTGTAAGAGACATTTTTAGTCCTTCAACGTGAGATTCCCCATAACTAATCTCCCACGTATTAACAAATTTACACCATTAGTCATTCCATTATCTTTTTTCATAATATGTGGAGATTAAAAATGTAACTATGATAGTAATTGAAAATTCAGAAGCGACACTTTTATGAACGTAGAATGATTAAATATGAAAAATTTCAAAGACGAATATTAATAGTGTCTCTCACATGATAGTCCAAAAATAAAAACTGAAAAATTCAAAATCAAATATTAAATGAAATAATTACATAAATATGACCAAAATAAAAAATAATTTACAAAAATATGACTAGTTACTAGAATAGTAATGAAATCATAGTAATTTGTGTTCAAGTGTTGAACTTAAGTTACCAGATCACTATGTTGTAGTAATGAATGTATTTATGTAAATAAGTTTTATTTTAGTAATATGTAAAAAACTCATACGGAGTATTAAAAATGTCACTAACATATCAATTAGAGGACTAAACATAAAAAATATTGTTGTGACGCTCCGATCCGTATATGTTTTGACGTAACATTGTAGTCACTCTGTTAATTTGTTGTATTGTCCTTATCCTTTTGTACAATCAGTACGTTTTCAAGAAAGAATTTATAGTTTGGTTAGAGATAGAGATTCTATGGTTCTCAAACTCTCGTATTGACTTCCCATGAAACCAACCAAAGGATAAGAACCGTGTAGCGAATGCAAGCAATAAAGATTGGGATAGCCGATAGCGCGTTAATCACTCCTTTTTTTTAGCCTGGAAGGAGCGCATTAATCACTCACTATCTTAATCACTTAATCACTCTATTATATTTAAAGATAATACGGAGTAATAATGTACTCCGTAATTAAAATCGACTAATTAAGCATTTTAAAATCAATTAAAGATAATAGTGTATATAATACCGAGCCTTCTAAAAATCGCTCTAGCCTCGAGGTGCTCGATTAGTCCCGACTTTTCGTCTAGGAGCTATGCAGTGGCCGGACATTCCGATTTTAGTCTAGGCGTTCCGACTAGTTACTTGTCCGGACTCCGGAATGTTTAATTGGTCGTCTAAGCGTATAAGATTCGCCGAACATTTTATTTTGCTTTTGTTATTGGAATTTTATCAATCTAGAACTTGAAAGATAGACGAATTGTCAATCCGGAACCTCAAAACTGAAATTTATCGATATAGGACCCGATAAATTTTTGAATTCCATTTCTTTTTTTTTTTGAAGAACTTTTCCTCACAAAAGTTTACTACTTTAATAAAATTAAAATAAAATAATATTTGAAACTTTTAAAATAATAAATAATTATAAACTCCATGACAACTTAAGTCATAGATTGATAGTTTTCAATCATGCAGATCATAGATGGATAATTTTCAATCATTCGAGGTTACTAACAATGCATTCCATCTTTAAGGTCTCATATTGATAATTTGTCTATCTTTCAAGTTCTGGATTGACAAAATTTCAATTTTATTTTAGTACGTATTCTAAGAGATATATGTACTTTTAACATTAAAAACACATATGAAGAAAGCTACTAATTATACATTAAAATAAAGGCTATACATGTTATAAATGTTTTTAAGTGTTATCATTATTCAATAATATTTATTACATAATGAAGTTAAATGAGTAGGTATATATATAAATGTATAATAAATTATTAATTGCGATAGTTTTATCATTAATGCATGTTAATGTGTATGCATGTGTATATATTTTTTATACATGCACAAACACAACATTGCTAATCATATTTATGTAAAAATGCTGATTAAACTATAATTTTTATGCATCTGACTAGTCTTCGCCTAGCCATAGGCGGCTAGGGTTGGGCTGGCGTCGATTAGCGTCTCACACGTTTTATGATGTTATTACTTGGACATAGATTTGATGGTCTCATCTGATCTGGTCTTTTGAAGTTTGGGTCTGATCTAAACTGGTTTTGTTTAGTTTACTAAATGTCTGATTTCAATGTATTTAATATCTATATGGAAGTCTAGTCTGATCTGATTTATTGAACTTTTATCTGATATGATATGATCCTTTTAAATCTGATCTGAGCCTAAAAGACGGCCAAATTACCAGATTGGTAAAAAAAGGGTTGTTGGACAGATTGGTAAAAAACAATTTGATACAAATTGGTAAAAAAACCCTAGTGACAAATTGGTCAATTTTTATAGAGTGATAAACTTTTGATGCCCGACTTTAGAATTCCCGACATTTCATATTATAAGTATTGTGAAATTGACATTTACAATCCTTTTACTATGATTTTGTCATCAAAAGTGAAGGTCTAAAAATGTCAATGACCGTGTTTGGTAATAGCGCTTGTCTGCTAGCTCATAGCCGGTTGAACCAACATATTGAAAATAGTGTATTCCATTGAAAATACTCAAAATAGTGGATTCCATTAGCTTCTATAACTAACCGGTTTCTTTAGCGTTTGAAATGTTAGTAACTTAACTATTTGCGATTAAATGTTAAGCCGTAAAATAACCATAAAAAACATGAATTTAAAAGTATATATATTTATCTTAACTTTATTTCTTTTGTTATTATTAAGTCTTTCAAAAGGTTTTAAAAATTATATTTACATTTATTTGAAATAACCATGGAGTAGATTAAAAAAAGCTAATAAGTAGTCATATAGAGTAGATTTTTTTAATGTAGTAGATTTAAAAAATAATAATAAATAGTCATATGTAAAATGCTAATACTAAAAAAATATGAATTTATGGGAGATACCTATATTCACGGAAAGTTTATGAATGCTCTGGCGATTTTTGAATTTCGATCGGTGAATGTCGGAGAAGAAGATTGTGGCGGCTCCGCCGCCGGTTGGACAGGCTTGGAGTGGCAAATCGTTTGCAGCGGTTGTGGCGGATCATCCTGATCCGCCTCTATCCAAAAAACCGCAGGAAGGTTCAAAGGAATGCCCTCTGTTTCTTTCCCTGATGAGGATGTCCAGGTGTGGTCAATATTGGACTTATAGATCGAAAACATTTAGTCCTTCGCTTTGAAAAAGAGGAGGACTATATACGATGTTGGAATAAGCAGATTTGGGACATCTTCGGTAGTACAATGCAGGTCACTAAATGGACTCCGGATTTCGAGCCAAACGTGGCATCTCCTATTGTTCCCGTTTGGATCTCGTTTGAGGGTCTGCCCCTTCATTTACAAAATAGGAGAGCCCTTTTTGATATTGCAGGTTTGATTGGTACTCCTCTCAAGATTGATTCGGCTACAGCCACTCTAGCTAGGCCTTCACTAGCTAGGGTCTTTGTAGAGATTGATTTAACTAAGGAGATGTCTAATAAGGTCTGGATTAATTGTGGATCAAAAGGTTTTGCTCAGTCAATGATCTATGAAAATAGACCTCTCTACTTCTCTCACTGTTTACATCTTGGACATTCTGTTGCATCATGTTTGCTAAAGAAGAAAGCAGCTGATCAGACCATGCCACCAGTTATCCCTAAGGCTTCAGGCAATGTTCCTGATCAAGCCAAGACATCTGATTTTCCTAGGGCCCCAGAGAAGACTCCTATGGCCTCTGATGTACCTAAAGGCCCAGTTAAGGCCATTGGGACCAAAGGTGTAATGGTGGATAAATGGGTGCCTAAACAAGGTATGAAGGATACTGTCTTACAAAGTACAACACAGCTTATTACAAATGGGAACACAACAGCTCAACATACTACTCAACATATGGCCGATAAATGAAAAGAAAAGATTAATGAATTATGCATTGCTTCCACTTCTAAGACTCCTAATGCCAGGAATGAGGAATCTGATTCTGACATTGAAGAGGTATACACAGAGCAGCCCCCTCACCCTGTAACACAAGAGGTTATACAATTGGTGAACGGTGATGTTGATATACTTAATAATCTCCAACTCAAGTTCATACCTGAAAACAAGAGAGCATTGGATGACTATAACCTGCAAAAGCTCATTCAGAGAGAATCTTACGATCCAGCTCTTTGTGCCAAGGGTTACTCTTCGGATGGAGATTTCTGTTTCCTTGAAAACATTCAAAAGTGGAAGGAGGGTCAATCAGCCTTATCCAAAAAAGTGGCCGAGGTAATTAATACAAGTAAGCATCCTAACAACGCAAGCTTTGAGGATCTGTTGGTTGGTTTGGATTCTAGTTTTAATGAGGAAGGTTATATTAAGGTTACTAGGAAAAAGAAAAAGCAACCTGCTCAACCTAGCCCTGTTTCACCAAGATTTACTAGAGCTGCTGCAAAGAAGCTCGCTAAAAATTTCTCTCAATGTTTGTGATGAATTGTCTTTTATGGAATGTCCATGGTCTTGTTTCTTCCTGTCCAAGGCAACGGGATTTAATTAGACAGTGGAGAATTAATTTGCTTGTTGTTATTGAACCTATTGTTGATCCATCAATCATCAAAAAGTTCTCAGTTCAGTTGGGACTGGACAGTTATTTCTTCTCTCTTATCAATAAAATTTGGTTATTCTGGGATTCTAAATCCATGGAGATTTCTGAACTATCTTTTGGGAACCAATTTATTCACATAAAGGTAACAGTAGGAGGATTTTACTTTTGGTTTACTGCCACCTATGGATCCCATACTTATACTCAAAGAAGAGAGCTTTGGTCTTTTCTCGCTAATTGGGCTGGCTGTAATAATGATCCTTGGTTAGTTGGTGGTGATTTCAAAGCCATTGCACATCACTGACTTTAAAGATTGTATAGCTGAGTGCAACCTAATTGACCTACCATTTCAAGTCAGTTCCTTCACATGGTCTGGCATCAGGGCTAATGGAAGGGTTTGGAGAAGACTGGAAATATTCTTGGTTAATTCTCAGTTTATGGACTTCTTTGACTCAATTCAAATTAATCATCTTAATAAGGCCCCATCTGATCACAATCCTGTTCTTATCCAATGTAAAAGGTGTATGTTGGAAGGACCTAAGGCTTTTAGATTTCAGAAAATGTGGATTTCTCACCCAAATTTCCTGGAATTTGTTAAATCTGTATGGGACTGTAGTCCCTATGGTGGTGGGGGAAAGTCTGGATTATACAGCAAGTTGAAAGGGCTTAAACAGGCTCTTAGGTTGTGGAAAAAGAACGTTTTTGGTAATATCTTTGAGGATATTAAAAAACTGGAAGATGAAGTCCTTCTTGCCGAGATGAAATTTGAAAAAGAACTTTCCTTGTCTAACAGAGAGGAGTGGTCATTTAAACAATCTTTACTTATTGATAAACACAAACATGAAAGAACTTTTTGGAAACAGAAATCTCATATCAAATGGTTGAAAGAAGGGGATGCCAATACCCAATTCTTTCACTCATTTGTTAATCTCAGAAGAAGAATGCAGCAAATTCTTACCATTAAGGATTCTGCAGGTCAACCTTGTTCGGATCCTGAATCCATTGGGAAGGCAGCTGAAAATTATTTCTCCAATATTTTTTCAGCTGAACCAGTTAGTGATGTTGAGGAGTTGCTGCAATTCATTCCCACATTAGTTGATGACAATGATAATCAGATGCTTACGCAAATTCCAAATGCAGAGGAAGTTAAAAGGGCTGTTTGGGATCTGAATAAAAATGGAGCTGTGGGGCCTGATGGTTTCAATGGTGCTTTCTTTAGGGCTTGTTGGGATATTATTCAGAATGATGTAGTCAGAGCAGTCCAGGATTTTTTCCTTGGTAACCATATCCCTAAAGCCTTTGTTAGTTCCTTGATTGTTTTGATTCCTAAGAAGGACTGGCCATCCTCTTTTGCTGACTTTAGACCTATCAGTTTATCAAACTTTGTCAGTAAGGTCTGCACTAGAATTCTGGCTACAAGATTGATTACTATCCTTCCTAAATTAATTTCTATTGAACAAGCTGGGTTTATGCACTAGAATAATGACCATATTTTAGTAGCTCAGGAGATGGTCAATTCCATTGACAAAAAAATAAGGGGGTCCAATGTTATGGTGAAGCTTGACATGGCAAAGGCTTTTGACAGGTTATCTTGGACCTATCTAAGGGGTGTGTTGCTTAAGTTTGGTTTCTCAAAGAGTTTTACTAGCTTGGTGCTTAACCATCTTGGTGCTTAATCAATGGGATTCCTAGGGTTTTTTTAAACCCTTAAGGGGTGTCAAACAGGGGGATCCATTATCCCCTTTTATGTTTATCTTGGCTACTGAGGCATTATCTAGGGGTCTTAAATCTCTCATTAATGGTTCCCAGATTAAGCCTTGTTGGATTGGCCAGAAGGCGCATCCTGTCTCACATTTGAGCTTTGCTGATGATATTCTTATTTTTATTAATGGGGATGCTAGATCTCTTTAAAACTTCAAGAGATTTCTTGGTCTTTATCAAAGGGCTTCAGGTCAAGCTATTAATTTTCATAAAAGTAATTTTGTGTGTGGGAAAACTTCCCTTTGTAGAATCAGAAGAATGGAGAAGCTGTTGCAGATGACCAAGGTAAATCTTCCTATCAAATATTTGGGATCCTTCCTGCACAAAGGAATGAATAGGATTAATTACTGTAATGATCTTATTCATACTTTTGATAAGAAGTTTACAGCTTGGAAACAAAGGAATTTAAGTCAAGGGGGCAGACTTGTTTTGATTAAACATGTTCTTAATGCTATTCCTCAACATATTATTGCTGTTGATAAGCTGCCTAGGTCTGTGATTAAGATTCTGGAAAGGAAAATTGAACATTTTCTTTGGGGTCAGTTTAATTCTAGGCAAAAATATCATTGGCTAAAATGGAAGGATGTTTGTTTGCCTACTGAGGAAGGGGGCTTGGGTATTAGATCACTAACTGACATGGAGAAAGCTTTCTCACTCAAACTTTGGTGGAAGTGGAAAAGCAATAAATCCTTGTGGGCTGCATTTTGTCACTCCAGATATCCTAGGGGGCCAAATATGATACCCAAGAGCATTGATTCTACTATATGGAAAAGAATTTGTTCCATTCATGACACTGGCTTATCCTTTATCAGTATCCAGCCTAATGGAGAATTTCTTTGGCTACCTGAGAGGAATGGTCGTTTCACCATTTCTTCTGCTTTCCATGCTATTAGATGGGCAAAGTCTGAAACTTTCTCCTTCAAGCATGCCTCACATAAAAAACAGTACAGTCAAATTCAGCTTTTTCAAGGGAAGGTAATTCACAGATTTCTTCCCTTTTCTGATAATATAGCCCTGTTTAATGTTGTAATATTTCCATCTATCTGCCCACTCTGTATTTATGGATCATGTATTGTATCAGTGCCCTTTTGCACAAAGGATATGGAAATATTATATGAGGGTATTGCAAATTCCTATCCCCATGGGCAATGTATCTATCAGACAAGTCTTTATGGCTTGGTGGCTTGAGGCAGGTTCTAAATCCTTGATTGATATTTATAAACACAATTTGCCGGGTATTATAGCTTGGCACATATGGAAGGTATATTCCTCTTTGGTTTGGGGAGATGGGGACTCTAATCTCATATCTCATGAATCTACTATTCTGCAAATTAGGGCATTTGCCCAGAAATTGTCCATAGCCAAGTTAAAAATCTCTAATACACCCATTTCACCGGTTCTATTGGAAGAACATCTGATATCTAAATCATTTAAGGTTAGCAAGGCTCGCATCAAGATTGTTAAATGGGAGTTACATGTGCTACACCTTAAGCTTAACGTTGATGCTTCGTTTTGCCGGAATAGAGCGATGGGCGGAGCACTGTTGTGATCTCAGTCCGGTGAGCTAGTAGTTGGTTGCCATTTCCCAATCGATGCTTCCTCAGCAACTAAAGCGGAGCTTTTGGCCTTACATAAATCGATCTCTTGGGCGCTTCAGTAGGGTTTCCGAGGCTTTGAAGCTGAATCTGATTCTCAGGTGATTTTGGAGTTGCTTGATGATACTACCTGGAATGGGAGGTGGAGTTCTTTGTTGGCAGATCTTAGGCAATGGTCGGTTGAGTGCTTGGTATCCTTCAGACACATTTATCGTGAAGGGAATTGGGCGGCCCACTTTCTGGCAAGCCACTTTCTTGATGGGGATGAATTTATGTCCTACTATCGGCCTGTTGAGCTTCCTATTTTGGTTCGTAGGTCCATCTTGGCGGATAAATTGCAACTTTCATATATTAGACGCTATTAGTTCTCAATTTTCTGCTCATTTAGTGTGTTGTTGTCATGGGCAAGGTTTGGTCCCCCCATGGTTTTTTAATTTCCCTGTTTCCTTAATTTTCGTGACATGTAGTTTGGAAGGTATGCCTTCCGGAGAGGTTTTGGTCTAGTCCCCCTCTCCTTTTGTATTCGTTCTTTTCATCAATAAAACTTGGCAAATGTTCCCCGACATTTGCCCCACTGATTTTGGTGGTTTGTCTTCCGGGTTAACAAAAAAATATGAATTTATATGTGTGTACTCGCATCAATGTACATATCTTAAATATGATAGTGTTATTAATTATTTAAAATAAACGTAAACATATTTTTTAAAACTTTTTCCAAGACTTATTAAAAATAAAAAGAAATAAAATTAATTTAAATATACAAACTTTTAAATTCATTTTAACGTTCATTTTACGTTTGAAAAGCTAATTGCAAATTTTATGTTACTTACATTGTATTTCAAAACGCTGATGAAAGCGGTTAGTTAAAAAATTTAACGGAATCCGCTAATATCAATCTGCTGATACAACCGGCTATGAGCTAGCAAACAACCACTAATATTAAACACGGTCATTGACATTTTTAGACCTCCACTTTTGATGACAAAATCAAAGTAAAAAGACTGCAAATGTCAATTTCACAATACTTATAATGTGAAATGTTGGGAATTCTAAAGTCAGAATCAAAAGTTTACCACTTTAAAAAAATGACCAATTTATCACTAGAACTTTTTTTTACTATACCAATTTGTCTCAAATTGTTTTTTACCAATCTGTTGGACAACCTTTTTTTTAACCAATCTGGTAATTTGGCCCCTAAAAAAGACCAACCATAAACACCCTTAAAACATTAAGAGCATCTCCAATGGCTAGCTATACATGGTGTATCTTTGCTTGCCACATCAATCTTTTCTAGCTAACATATTTTCCAGCAACGTGATGCTCCAATGGTTAGCTACAATGTTTCCCTCTTGGGTAGACCCCGCAAATGACCAATCAATCAATTTTTAAAATACACATTTGAATGAATTGATTTATTAATTCAATAAAAATATTCTTAAATACTAATCATATTCAATTAAGAAAATATTAATAATATTTTAAAACCCATCAATTATTTGTGCTAGGGATAATATGAAAATGCATATTTTTAAAATTAATATAAACAGTCTATTTTTGTAAGTTAAAAAATTTTGAAATAGGAAACTTTAACAACATATACATACAGAAAAATATCAACTTTACATACTTTATGAGAAAATTTAAAGATTTCTAAAAATCAACAAATCAAAAACATTAAATAAAATAAATATAATTAATTAAACGACATCAATTCAAAAGAACTAAAAACCACTTTTGGGGCTTGACCATTCTATTGTACTAGTAGTACTTTACTTTACTATTAGAGTTTTTAATTAATTTAGTATTCCGATCGCTCCATCTTATTCAAATGTTTCCACTTTCTTTTTTGGACGTTCCATATAAAGATTCTCATTTCTATTTAAAAATAATAATTAACACTCTTAAACAAAAATTTAATAATCAAATATTAAAATTAATACATTTTTAACATCACATTTATCATCAATGACTCCATTTTATTATATACCCATCAAAATTATTTTTCAGAGTATACTCGAATATTTTTATTGATAATTGTTTAAATAACTGAGTCATTTTATAATGAAAACCTCTAACCGGCAGTGCAGGACGGAGGTAACCGGCAGTGCGGAACGGAGGTAGTATATCAATTATCCGATAGACTAAATATATTTGGTGATTACCATTTTAATTCAAACTTCTCTCCTTTTTAACAACTAGCTTGTATTGGTTAATTTGTTTGTCCAAGCTAGAAGAAAATATACACTCCAATAATAGACTACTAGCTTGAATATTTTTAAAAATTACAAACAAGTTTTTAAGAGGAATGATTGGGGATGCTGACATTAATTACTAGGGCTTGTTTGCAACCAATTAAAAAAAGTGATTTTGGCTTTTTTTTAAGAAAAAAGCACTTATTTTTCCAAACACTACCAACTTTTACTTCCTCGATTTTCGTGTAGAATTTACTTTTTACTTTTTCTATTACACAAAAAGCACTTATTTTACCAAACACTACCAACTTTTACTACTAATCACTTTTTCCCCAAAAGTGCTTTTATTTAAGCACAAGTGGTTGCAAACAGAGCCTGAGAGGCCGAGAGTCTCATTAGGAGTACGAAGTAATCACACTCAAAAAGTACGTTACCGACTAGAAGAGTGATTGGCTGCCGAATCAGGACTCGCCACGTCACCCATCAACACGGAAACGCGCGTACCACCTCCCGGGTGTACCTTACTTCCGCTGTCGGACAGCCACTACTCTCTCATCAATCATCCGCCCCTTCCTTTTCGCCATTCTCTATTTCTTCTCCCCCCTCCCACCAGATTCAGGGAAACGTAAAACCGAGTCGTATAATTATCTAGGCAAGATAGAAGATTTAGATAGATATCTATACTGAATAGACTCATTGACTCAGTGGGTCTTTGCATAGTAAACAGGGGATAGGATTTAAGCGAGAGTAAGTAGCATAAACAAACATATGCTCTGCTCTTCTTCGTTCTCAGAGATTCAGAAATCGGGAAGAATGGCAGAAGATCATCTGCCATTGTTAAGTGACTTGGAAGGAGCAATAAAACCCTGTGCTTCCGTTGCTAAAAAGCGTTCGTCTTCATCGCCTGCTCGGGTTGCCTCTCTTGATGTTTTCCGGGGCCTCTCTGTTTTTGTGAGCTCTTTACTCTGATTTTTATGACTTATTAGTATTACTAGCTCATAATAAGATGATTTATAACCTCAAGATTATCTCTTTTTAATTGTTATTGATTCAATTTTATGGGTTTTCTCATCAGCTAATGATGGTTGTGGACTATGGCGGATCTGTTTTTCCGATTATAGCTCATTGCCCTTGGAATGGTTTGCACTTGGCCGACTTTGTGATGCCTTTCTTTCTTTTCATCTCTGGCGTTTCCCTCTCAATTGCTTATAAGGTATTCCTTCCTTCTCAACCATTCCATTATTACTTTTGTTATTCTTATTCTTATTATCTTTGATTAAATTCATTATTCTTATCACTGCATCCACCTGTTTATCCGTTAATTCATTGACACAATATTCCTACTTCTGATGTATTCCAGAATGTTTCGAACAGATTAGAGGCTTCCATGAAGGTTGTGTTAAAGGCATTCAAACTTTTTCTCCTGGGTATTTTTCTTCAAGGTATATTAGTTCTTGGAGCAATTTGCTAATTATCCATCTTTCTACTTTATGTGGCCATTCTCAATTTCCATTCATTTACCTAATTCAATTGGCATCCCTAGGTTAAGGAATAATGTGTTTTATGCTTCCCATCCATGATATTCATTTGCAGATTAATTTCAGTTGTAGGATTTATTAAGCATCCAGATTGATGAAAATATAAAATAGAAACAACATATAAAGCATTTTGTTACTTCTTCTAGTGAGTTATTTTAGTCTTAACAGAACTCACATCCTTGGGACTACTATCTGTCTTCATTTTAGGTGGCTTCTTGCATGGAATTACTTCTTTGACATATGGGGTGGACGTTGAAAGAATAAGATGGCTAGGAATCTTACAGGTGCATTTCTCTTATTAATACCAGATTGGTGCCTTGTCGTACTATCATGCTTAAGTTAGCTTGAATGATTGTGAATTTGGGGTGGACCATTCATTATTTGATACCTTTACGTACCACAGAGGATAGCTGTTGGGTATGCTATTGCGGCTTTGTGTGAGATATGGCTTCCTTGCAAAAAGAAAACTGAAAGAGGTTTCTTCTTTTACTATATCTGGCATTGGTAAGTTTATGCGTAGCTGCTTTATGATCATTTATATGAAACTGCTTTTTAAGGTTTAATTGAGATTGATAGTTTTCTTTCCATTATATGTATACATAGGGGCACTGCGTTTCTACTGACTCTCATATACTTGGGGTTATTATATGGCTTATATGTTCCCGATTGGGAATTCAGTGCACCTCAGCTCGGTTCCTTACATTCATACAACGAAACTTATGTGTACAAGGTTAGACCATCGGCACTTCAATTTTGTTTTGTATAATTTCAAATTTTAAATTCAAGTAAGCTCAACATGATAGAAGAGTTTCCATACGAGTCATAAACTTACCTAGGCAATAAGATTGAGAGATATATGGTTAATTACCAATGTGATAACTTTAACAATAATCTTACAGGTTAATTGTGCCAGAAGAGGGGATCTAGGACCAGCCTGTAATTCAGCAGCAATGATCGATCGTTACATCCTTGGAATAGATCATCTCTATATGAAACCTGTGTATAGAGATCTGCAGGTAAGTTTTTGGTCATGATGTCTAGGAAGTTGGATAGTTGTTTCCTTTAAATTTTTATAACTCGTAACTAACATATATTGAACTTGGTGTATATGCAAAAATAATAGGAATGCAAAATATCCAATCCACCCTCGTGGTGTAGGGCTCCGTTTGAACCTGAAGGTATTTTAAGGTAAATAAGTAATTCCTTGTTTCTTTTATTTAACCGTATCCTAGTTGCGCAATCGTAAGATCATTTCTTTATTCATTATTTTAGGATGTGTTAATCAGTCAAATGTAAGCTGCTTTTCCATTCCCTCTGAACAGTTCGCTAATGGCTGCTGTTGCCTGCATTCTTGGACTCCAGTATGGGCACATTCTCTTACACTCCAAGGTAATAAGCTTCAACTTAGCTCTGAAATGATAATGGCAGATTGAACCAACATTTCTGATACATCTATTCTACATTATAACAGGAGCATAAAGACCGTTTGTACAACTGGTTGGTCCTATCATTTCCACTTTTGGTGACTGGGTTATTCCTTGCACTAATAGGTAATTAAGCTTCTTCTTTAATTTAAAAGATCGGATGAAATAAGTAATAACACATGCTCCCTTCAGGGCAAAAATAAAAACATGCTCCCTTCTGAATCTGATGATAGAAGTAAACACAACTCAAAGCTTAATACTTTGTATGCTGTTTTGGTTTGTCACTTGTAGCCCTTGGATTGTTGTGTCAATAACACTTTTGGTGCTCATATTTGATCTTTTTACTTTTAGTATCATACACACATTTGGTACTGGTTTCTGGACTTCCTATTTCATTTGGTCTGTCTTTCAACTATTGTTATAATGAATACTTTTGGTTTTCATCCTATTTGTAGCGAAATCGTAGTTTAAAGAAAGTGAAAAATTCAAGCGCGAGTCACTGAAGTGCCTCTCTCATAATAGTTTACAAACCTAAAAAGTGAAAAAATTTGAAGTCGAATATCAAAGGTGTTAGGCCTGACTGGCCTCTAACAGTTGTTAAATGTGGCAAAAAAACTTGTCTTATGTTCTTACATTTGTTCAAGGTAAGATGAGTTAATAGTCCACTGAATTTGTTTGAAACTTTGAATCTCCCCAAATACAGGTATACCTCCTTTCAACAAATCTTTGTACTCCATAAGTTATACGATGGTAACCTCGGCAACTGCTGGAATTACTCTATGTACTCTATACTTACTGGTGAGTGTTTTGTTGATTTTGACACAATAATTATAGTGTTCTTGAAAATATATTATTATTAGGTGCTGAGCTTGACATTTATTTATTTGGGGTGAAGGTTGATGTTTATGGTCAAAGGCGGTTGACCTGGTTATTGGAGTGGATTGGGAAGCATTCCCTAACAATTTTCATTCTTTTAACCTCCAATATTGGGGTCATTGCTGTACAAGGATTCTATTGGAGAACTCCACAAAACAACATAGTAAGCTTTAGCTTTGGATTTTATTGAATTAAACAAATCTTATGCTGATTTACACCGATTTGAAAGGCCGGGAAAACAATGTTTACTTATATGTTACCTTCTGGGCTTAACTCTTAACTAGGTTCATTGGATCGTCAACCACGTCGTGCACAAAGGGTAAAGTGGAAAAGATGAGAGAGATGTTTGGATTTCAAGACAAGAAGACTCTTGCTATATTATTATGAATAGCATTCTTCATCATTGTGCATATGATTCGATCCATCGAAGACATTCAATTTATTATTATTTCAGATTACAAATGCTGCAGATGGAAGGCAGCAGGGAGAAGAAAACCAACCAAACTGTTGGATTTGAGTTTTCTTTAGTTTGTACTTTCATCTTAGCAATCACGTTTTGGTGACTTTGTATTGGAAAATGACGGTATTCCAGTGTATCAATTCTTTTAGCCTCTCAATATGAGTTCTCTTTTATAAATTCTCACGTGTTCTAAGTTTTTAGTGACATTCATTACAATGCGTGTTTGTATCCTTGGATTGCATAGTCTTAGTGTTCGAGAGTATTGATGCTGTACGCTATATATTTTTGGCCTGCCTCTTAACTAAGAAATGTGTAAATTTAGAAAGAAAAAAAGAATTGGACTACAAGAGTTCCAGATTTTTTATTTTTTAGAAAGTGATAAATATAGGACTAAGTCATCTCTATCAAAAAACATCCTCTCCACGTCGAATTGTTTTTTTTTTGGCAAATCCACGTCGAATTGTTAAAAAATCGATACTAGGCCTACTAGGCATGGACCCGGGCCGGGTCGGGCCCGGGCCGGGTCAAGGCCCGGTCGGGCCTCGGGTCCTATAAGGGTAGGCCCGGGACCGGCCCGGTCAATGACCGGTTCCGGTTCGGGCCGGGTCACCCGCCCGGGTCACGGGTCGGGCCACCCGCCGGGCCGGGCCGGGCCGGCTCAATAATTTTTTTTTTATATTAATTATATATTATACAAATTGCTATTAAAAACAAAGTTCAAGTGCATTTATTTGAAATAAGAACTACATTTGAGAATTGAGAAAAAAATAACAATACGAAATACATTTTGTAATGAATATCAATTGGGATTTCCGCCACCGTTGGTTGTTGTTTTCCCTTTGTCACAAGACTTCATATGTTTTATTGGCATCCCGTATCCGTATGAACCCCCCAAGCAACACTCTTTCTTGCACCACCTGCAAGTTGCCCACCACAGTCCGGTCTTCGGGTCCTTCCACTTGTCAAAATTGTTTTGCATAAGAGAAGATGTACTTTCCATATTTAAAATGGTATATGTATAACACTATAAGTAATTAAGTAGGAATGTAGGATAATAAGAGAAGATAAAGATGGAGAAGAGTTTGAGAAGAATTGGAGAAAAGGTGTAGAAAAATGTTAGAAAATAGATGTATTTATAGGTGTTTTTGAACCCCACTCCCCACACCACCACCCCCGGGACCCCCCTGCCCCCCACCCATAGCCCCAACGGCTATATAGCCGTTTGGGAGCTTTGAATTTTTTTTTTTTTTTTTTTTAAGTTATACACATATTGTAAAATAAATTAATTAATTTAATGAATTAAGTAAAACTAAAACAAATGTTACAAAATAGGTGTATAAGTATTTAAACAAATTACATATTCTAAATGTATTTTTAATTTAAAAACCGGCTTTATATTTTAGAAAAATAATTTTAAGTCGTTAGATTGTAACCAATTAATTAATTTGAGAAGTGCTACATATGAAAAAGTGAACACATATTTATTTGAAATATGAAGTACAAGTTTACAAATTAATTTGAACTACAACTACAAATTTACAATTTTGAAATATGAAGTACAAGTTTACAATTTTGAAATATGAAGTACAAGTATAAATAAATTTGACAAGTGCTATAAAATACATTTTGTACTAAATTCTAAAATACTAATCAATCGGAATCTCCGGCATAGGTAGAGCCACCATCGGTTGTTGAGTCATCCATAAAATCTTGGGAGGGGGTGATGCTCAATTCTTGAGTTCT
The DNA here is from genome assembly GCA_945859915.1 of Cuscuta epithymum. Lineage (NCBI taxonomy): Eukaryota > Viridiplantae > Streptophyta > Magnoliopsida > Solanales > Convolvulaceae > Cuscuta > Cuscuta epithymum. The sequence continues at coordinate 5,821,360 of CAMAPF010000938.1, forward strand.
ACGTGCGGCCTTCAACCAATCGTGGTAGCATATAAGCGTCTCAAGAGACTCCGCGCTCAATCTCGATCTAGATGCCGTTAGGACGTTGCCGGCCGAACTAAATTCTTGTTCCACCGCAACTGTTGAAACCGGCATTGATAGTACTTGCTTAGCCATCCGTGCTAAAATCGGGAACGTTCTTTCTTTTGACTTCCACCAGTCTAGAACGTCAAAGTCATCATTTTCTTCAAAATCAACTTCATATGTTAAATACAAAGTAATCTCATTCAATGCGCTTTGTTCAGTGACGTGAGTTGTTTTAGTTTTTTTCATAAGATTGCCAAATGCAGATTTAAAAATCGATTTTCCTTTAGATGAAGATGTTCGTGACGGGGGAGGGGGAGCGTTGCTATATTGTGCACGAAACTCATTAAATAAGGCATAAAATAAAGTACTAACCTCGTTGTATTCCGTTTTCGGATCTATGGGGTTATCCTCATACATTGGAAATTCACCGAAAAACGCAAGATAATAGAAGTTGAAACAATCTTCCAAATTAGCAAGTCTATAACGAGGATCGAGAATAAATGCAATACCATAAATATGGGGAATATGCGCATAATATTTTAAAAACTTTTCCTTCATATGATCACAAAAATAATGAACGAAAACGGCATTTTGAAATTCTTTAAAAGCATCGGCGAGATTAACAGCTTGTGGAATAAATTGGTTTGCGGTAGGTTTATAAACATGACTAAAAGTTTCAGTAGCATTAAAAAAATATATCAAAACATTACAAATTTTTTCGCAAGTGTCGATCTCAGCCGCGTTTATAATATAGTTATCATGTTCTTTTAAAAAAGCAGGAAAATGTTCTTTATATCTAAGAACAACTTTAAGTAATTTATAAGTACTATTCCAACGAATACTCAAATCTTTAGGAAAAGCAACATATCTCACACCTCTTTCAGTCAAATAACTTTGCCATTTTAATCTAAGTTGACCATTACCCCAAATACGTCTAACCCCCCCCTTTATTACCTCCATGGAATCTCCTAACGCTTTTAAACCGTCTTGCACACATAAATTTATAACATGACATGCACACCGTTGATGAAAAAATCTACCCATCAAAGAATTGGCACCACACAACTCACGCAATCTAGGTATAGCAGCAGTATTATTAGTAGCATTATCAAAACCAATAGCAAACACCTTATCAATCAAATTATACTCAATTAAAATACGCTCAATCAAAATATAAATATGTTCAGCGGTGTGACGATCATTAAATTCACGAAAAGCAAGAACACGTTTATGCATATTCCAATCCTCATCAATATAATGTGCAGTCAGACCCAAATAATATAAATGATGAAAATCATCCTCCCATATGTCAGAACAAATAGTAACACGCCCATCAAAGTTTGCAAAAAAATTTTGTAACCTTTCCTTTTCCGCATTATAAAGCCTTATTATTTCTTTCTTAACAGTTTTGCGACTATAATTTCTAAATTGAGGATTTAAACTACCTTGTGCATAATCTCTTAAAGCAAGACTTTCAGAAAACAAATAAGGCAAATTTTCTTCACAAATTAAGTTAGCCATACCAGTCAAATTTTGTGCATCATTGTAGGAGAAATTACCAAAAGGTTGAGAATTCGCAAACCTCGATATTTGAGTTTGCTTCCCCGTTCCGCCGCCTAATTTTGCATACTCCACGGGGTGCTTTGCCTTAAGATGCCTTGCGGCGGATCCGTATCCGCCGGAGGTTCCCAAACTATAATTGTTGTTGCACCACTTGCAAGTTGCGTGCCAATAGCCGGTTTGTGGGTCCTTCCATTTATCAAAATTATTTTTCATTAGTTCAGACTTACTTTTTTTATTACCGGTGGCGGTTTGGGATGAGGCAGGCGCGTCGGCGTCGTGGCTGCCGGCACCCTCCTCCTCGGCCGTCTCCGGTTCCAATTCCTCCGCATCTTCATCCTCAAGCTCCTCTTCGTCAATGGTCGTCGGCATTTGTTGTTGTTGTAGAAAGCGGTTATTATGTCGGGCCAATTCTTGTTGGAGTTGTTCTTCGGACATCGCATCTCCATCTCGCCTTTGGTAACCCGTTTCAAAATCATCTCGACTTTGAGATGAAGACCCGGCAAGTTCTTTACCTTTGCGGGATTTCTTCCTCCCAATCTCGTTTCTTCGATTGCGTTGGAGGTTACCCAAATCAACCGAATATCTACCACCTTCCATCTAAAAAATGTAACAAATATTAATTCACAACAAATATAATAATGGATACAAAACTAATGCAACTAATTAAAACTATTTTAATTAATACTTCAAACTAATTTTTTGCAAAGTAGAATTAATGTGTGTCTCTACAATTAAAATTATAGCAACTTTTGAAGTAAATAACTAGTACAAGTAAAAATGTAACAACAATGCTAATTAAGTAGTTAACTAGTATAGTGACAAATGTAACAAACTAACAACTAGTTGAATAAAATGTGAAGTATTTTAATTAGTATAATGAAAAATGTAACAAGAATGGTATTGAAGTATTGAACTAATTAACTAGTATAATGAAAAATGTAACAAGAATGGTATTGAACTAATTAACTAGTATAATGAAAAATGTAACAAGAATGGTATTGAACTAATTAACTAGTATAATGAAAAATGTAACAAGAATGCTAATTAAGTAATTAACTAGTATAATGAAAAATGTTACAATAATGGTAATGAACTAATTAACTAGTATAATGAAAAATGTAACAAGAATGCTAATTAACTAATTAACTAGTATAATACTAGTTATAGTAAGTAATATGTAATATAATGTTTATATTATATAATATATAAGTATACTATACTATACGATGAGTAATACACTTATATTTTATACTTTAATATATAAATATATATTAAGTAGATGTAGAATGTATGTATTAAGTGGATATAATAATTGTATAAGAATTAAATATTAGAGTATAATGGAGAATTGGAGATTGGAAAATAAGTATATATAAAATATAAGTAGAGAAGTAGATATTATTATGTATTAAGTATATAATAATAGTTTATAAAGTATATTTAATACTTTATTATATAAAGTATATATTAAGTAGATATAGTATGTATGTATTAAGAGATATAAGTAGAAATTAAGTAGATAAGAAATATAAGCAATATAGTATATGTAGATAATAATATATATAAGTAGATAATTAATATATAAGTAGATATAATAATTGTATAAGTATTAAATAGTAAAATAAAATATAAAGGAGAATAAGAGAATTAGAGAAGATGAATATGGAGAATTGGAGAATGGAGATGAGTAGAGAGTAGGATTTAGAAGAGTTGGAGAAGAGGTGTGAAAAAATGTTTAAAATTAGGAGTATTTATAGGTTTTTTTTTTTAACCCCCACCCCCCACCCCAACCCCCCCACCCCACCCCCCCACCCAAACCCCCCTGACCCCCCCTGGTACACCCAACGGCTATATAGCCGTTTGGGGTAGCCGTTTGAGCCAAAACAATCCAAAAAAAAAAAAAATTTTTTTTAAAAAGTGGACCGTTAGGCCCGGGCCCGGGCCCGACCCGGCCGGGCCGGGCCTCCAAAACCAGGACCCGAGCCCGGTCCCGCTAACCCGACCGGGTCTCTGCCCGAACCGGACCCGGACCCGAGAACCGGGCCGGTTCCGGGCCCGCACAGTGACGGGCCGGGCCGGTCCCGGGCCGGGCGGCCCGAACCGGGTCCACGCCTAAGGCCTACTAGTGACAGTGAGATATGCATATTGGAAAGAATAGTCACATGTAAGGGTCATTCTTTATGCATATTCTTTTTCAAGCGAATTGCTTGTATACACTTTGTGTACTAATTGTGTACACCTAGTATTTTTCTAATTATTATGGCAACCTTTCTAATAACGACTTAGAAAGATTATGACCAAGTATTCCGTATCATATACATATCTATGATGCATTTCATTAGTCCAACTCATTGTTATTTTATAATTTACTAATATATAGAGTATTCAATTGCAATAATTTAACAGGTGTACCTATATTTGGTAGCAATACCTTTAAGGGTACGTTTGGTTCATGGTAATATATAATACAGGTCGGAATATCATTCCCGAGATGTGAGATATCTGCGTTTGGTTCGCTGGTTTAATTTTTTTTGGGGAATGTTACATTCCCAAAAATTGAAAAAAGGATTCACATTGCCCGTTATCTAAACCCATATAAGAGGCCGTTTGGCAACACTGTTTTTCGGCTTTTCAGTTTTATCAGCCAACTTTTTCACCAAATACGTAACTTTTGCTTTCGCGCACTGAATTGTGTAATAAGCAGAAAAAGTAAGGTTGAAGTTACTTTTCTGGCTGTATTGGCTGAAGTTATTGTAGATGATCATTTTAGCTATTTTACATATAATTTTTTCTTTATTTTATTAATAAAATACTACCTCCGTCCCATTTATATTGGGACGGAAGAGGGTGGCACGGTTATTAAGAAAAGTGGGTTTGTGTGGTTGATATTAATTGATAAAGTAAGAATAAAGTAAGAATGATTTAGAGCCACACAAACTTTGTCAAATATGATATGAGACAATTTAAGTGGGACTTCCCGAAAAGGTAAAACAGGACAATATAAATGGGACAGAGGGAGTATGTTTTAAAAATAATTTTTTCTTAAATCAGCAGAATCAGCCAATGCAGCCACTTCAGCCAGAACTCCATAAATTTCAGCATAATCAGCCAAATCAGCCGATTTTCGTGCAACCAAACAGGCTCTAAGCCTTAGGTTTTTTTATAAGCCTTATGTTAAGTTACATTCTTGGTGTGTTATTATTTTTCTTCCAAAAATACCTGTGCTTCTTAATCGACAATATCATAAGATCCCCAGCTCTCTTCTTCCGCTCACGCAGCTCTCTTCTCCGTCTTCAAAATCAGGTACTACCTTCATTCCATTTTATGTGTCTCATTTGGTTTTGGCACAAGTTTTAATAAAGTGGTTGAAAAGGTAAAAATTGTGTTTGAGATTTGAGTATATTAAAGTCAAATATTGAGAACCACATATTTATTTCCAAAAAGGGAAATATTGGGACGACCTAAAAATGAAAGTAATACAGGTAAAACGAGACGGAGAGAGTAATTGTTTTCTCTATTTTTCAAGTTTGTGTATGTATTCTTCACTTCTTATACTCCCTCCTTGTTCAAAATCAGGTAATTGCTTTCGGTGAATTTCCTATTGGTCTGAAAACAGATCAGAGGTCAACCTAATTCATTTTTTTTTTGAGTTCAACACGTTCACCTCTTTGATTGTAAATATTACGGAGTATTGTTGACCAATTGTTTTGTCCTCGCATGGTAGAGGCCGACCGCCTTGAGAGCTGATGTTGCCTTTCAAAACCTAAGCCACAACAGATATACTTCGTATTACGTATATATTTAAGCATTTTATCCATAGAAGCTAAGGAAACTAAGAGTGTTTGATATTCATACCACTATTTCCACTTCTTATAAGCAGAATAAGAATCACACATTTTAGCACTATGAAGAAGTGTTTGAGTGGCATAGAATCACTAATAATGTTGATTTCTCGAGTATATACGTAGTATTTGACAACAATTGCACATTCCGGTGCAAACAAACACTTTTTCTACTACTTGATATTCTATCTATCTTGTTAGTTCATGGATTGGAAATGGGATAAGGGTCAGTTTGGTCCTCGAAGTTGCAAAAAGGGGGTCAAATAAGTCCTTATATAGAAGATTCTATCCGGACGTTCAAGGTCTTATTTGACCCCATTTTTGAAACTTCGAGGACCAAACTGACCCTTTACTCGATTGGAAATGCTTAACAATCAAGCCAGTCATATCAAGATAGCGTTGGGTACAATTGGATAGACAATTTATTTACTAGAGCTGAACTTGCTTCCTGGACTGCTAGTAATGCATTTGTCCAACAAGAACTTGTGACCTTAGCAATCAGCTCATTCACGGGCTATTATCTTTAATCCTCTTTTAATCTTCTTTTGATTTTTCTTTAACCTGGACGATGGTCGGTTTACCTTATCTTTTTAGTTATTTTTTATTCTTAATTAATCAAACCAAACCAGCCACAAACAATTAGAAATAAGGCATCTTTTTTGTTACGGAGTATTACTTATTTTTATTACAATAGCATTGTTTTGATTGATCAACCGAAGTCATTATTTGTTGTTAGTTTGGAGCTGAGCTAAGATTCAGATGAAAAATGTTCATCTTTCATCATGGAAACAATCTGAGCTGGTAGTTCTTAGGCCTTTTTATATCAATATTACTAAAATGAACAGAAAATACAAAAATGTAACATCTTTTTAAATTTTCCAAATGTGTTACTAACGGTCATTTATCCAGCATTTATCCTTATACGTAGTATTTAATATACGGAGTATTTTATATGATTTGATTAGCGGACCATGTCTTATTGCCACCAGTACCTCGGTGCACTGACCCCAGCACCACCAGACCACCACCGCTACCAGCACCGCCGCCGCCGCCGTCGCCGCCGCGGCCACCGGTCACTGACTCAGTGACTTTCGGTCACTATTCCAGTGACTTCTACCTAACTGCAGTCACTATTCCAGTGACTGCCGCCTAACTCCGGTCACTAATCCAGTGACTGCCGCCCAACTCCTGTCACTAACACAGTGACTTTCGCCTAAATTCTAACACCGCCGCCGGAGACGCCACCGATGACGTTCACCCACCTAACACCCCAGCTCTTCCCCGTCAGCCCCTAGTCCTGTCCCACAGGTCAACCCTAGACCACCCCAACACACAGATCTGCCCGCCAGCCCATCCAGATTCCAAACCCCCAGGTCCCAGCCTCACACCTAAGCCCCAACTTCCGACCAAGCCCCCAACCGCACCACCGCCTGTAACCTTGGCCGCCAGCTCGTCGCCGCCCCCATCCTAAATTTAATGACCGCCAAAATCACATATCCGTTCAACGCCGTCGCTCGTCTGGCCATCGTCACCTAGCCGTCGCTGACCTAGCCATCGTTACCTAACCTTCGCTCGCGGAATAGGGCGGGTAGGAGAAGCAGCGGCGAAGAAGAATGAGAAGAAGAAGAACTGGAGTGGTGCGGCCGGGGATGACGGCGGTGGAGCGCTGGGGTGTCGGCGGCTGGAGTGCGGTGGAGCGGTGGGATGCCGGCGGCTGGAGTGCGATGGGTAGTCGACTGATGGAGAGAGACGAAGCTCATCTCTGGAATGAAGAAAGGTAGAAGACCGCCTGTTTGAATTGATAAGCTAGGGTTTTCTATTTATATATGATTCATATAAGCCACTCATTAACTTGAGTGGAAAAGGCCACTCATATGATCCATTGAAGATCCGAACGGCCCAAGCTAAGTCACATTTTTTGAAAAGGCAAATTGCCTCATAGTTTCGGAAATGCAAAGGTGGATTGTAATTTCGGTGCAATTTTTTCTAGTTCTTACACCATGTTTTGTCCCTGCTTTACATATTAATAAAAACAGAAACTAGTAAATCAAGTAACTTTAGTTCTTACCCACCAATTTCGAGCATCCATGTCTTCTCAATGGCATGTCACCCACAGCTCCACTTCTTAGGTAGAGAATCTAGAGATAATTAGCATAACAAATGTTTAAACTTTATATGCTTTCATTATTTAAACTCAAAATGCACCATCTGGTGTATCAACATGAGTATTTATTAATATTTGAATCTTATGTATTACATAAGTGTTTTAGGTTAAATGGCTCCATTGCCGATTCAAAAGAAGATGCACTTGGCCACTGTTTTAACTTTGCAAATGATGGAAATGGAAAACAGGCTTCTCATGATGATTTTCGTTGCAATTTGTTTACTTATTAAGAGAAGTAATAACAGGAGAAGAATTAGCTATGCTCATATGTCCCCTAGAAGACATAACTTAAGGACAATCAATTTGAGGGAGATGACTTTTGACAACGATACTTCATGTGTTGAAATTGTAGAATGGATAGGCAAGTCTTAATAAAACTATGTTATTTGCTTAGAAGTGTTGGTAGATTGACGGAAAGCAGGAACATGAGCATTGAAAAAATGGTGATATCGTTTTTTCATATTATTGGACACAATATAAAGAACAGGGTTTTGAAACGGCAAGTGGCAAGGTCGGGTGAAATAGTCAGTAGACATTTTCAGTCTATTCTAAATGATGTTATAAGACTGCATAATATATGTTTTAAGAAATCGGAACCAATACCAGAGACTTGCACGGATGAGAGATGAAGATGTTTTAAGGGTTGTTTATTAGGTGCATTAGATGGTACATTCATCAAGGTTCATGTTAATGCAGCGGAGTTGAGAGCGAGGTATAGAACAAGGAAAATGATTGTCAAAGGACTGAGCAGTATGAACCTGAGAGCTATGAATAATAGTGCTCTTGTCAGGCAAAGCTTACGTCCTTTTGGCCATTATATTGCTTCAACAATTCAATTTTTTTTATATTCCTATCAAATATTGATTTTAATGTTAGATCTTCAATTTGTTCGAAGAGAATCTCAATATCCATTTTCAGACTTTATATAATGTTAAAGATAATCCACCATTAAAAAATGGTTTTATCTATATAGATAAGAGATCAAATGCAAAAAAAAAGATCAAATGCAAATCCATCTTAATATGCTAACCTACAAACTAATCTCAGTCATCCATTTCCTTTGATCTCACATGAGTTTAGTATGAGATGCGGTTGTTTAACTTAATCAATTGAGAGGTCTTTAAGTCTTTGTAGTTTGTTTTAATTTTGGAAAAAATCACGTTCTCTTTCCGTAACTGCTTCTTCTTTATTACGGAGTATCTTCTTTTCTTCTTTCTTCGTTAATGAAGCTTTAGTTCATTCATATCTCAGAATTTCGTTTCTTCTTCACCACCATTAACAGGGGAGGCCATGGATTCCGATATTATAATGCAGATGCCAAAGAGATAAGATGCAATAAGTTCTAAAGTGAAAATGGGAGCTCATGTGACTAAAGTAAATATACAACTTCAAAAATGCACAAGTCATAATGATACTAAAATGCAACATATGAGCTCCTAAAATGCAGAAGCCATAACGTAAAGATGTAGTATGAAATTTTAAAGTGCACATAACTTTCTACTAGAGTGAAATACACAAACATCTAAAATGCACATGTTTTAATGATAAATGCAAGATATGAACTACTATAATGTAGCGTTGACATATTTATAACAATATAGTTCTAATATAAGTTATGCAGATTTTATAAATATATAATGCACATCTCGTAACCATAATATGCACATCCATTAATCTTATTATGCACATTCTGCAACTTTAATATGCAGACAATTTTACATCTGTTCACTTCTTACAAATTTAATATTTCAGAAGTTCTACTATAAACTATGCACATATTATCAATATATAATGCAATTTCCATAACCTTAATATTTTAAGTTTAAAAAATAAAAGGTTAATTAAGAATTGAATTATCCTCCCATATATAAATGTCTATTTACTTTTTGTGAAATCTTGAACAATTTCCAAAAGTGATGAGTGAATAATTCCAAAAATAAAGAATAATTGGGTTTGTTATTGCAACTTTCGTGCAATTTGTAAATACACGGGTTGTTATTTACATCTGCTTTCGTGCAATTTACAATAATTGGGTTTGTTATTCCACTTTCTTTTTTAAGTAAGGAGAAGTGAATAAAATACTACGTACGGAGTAACACATATGCCCTTACAGTTTATTTTTCCATGTACAGAGATATTAATTCCTACCTACTGACCTACCCATGTACGTCTTCCTCGAGCTCTAGTCACTTTATCAGTTTATCCCACAACCCAAAACCATCGTACTCAAGAAAATCCAGTTTCAGATTGTGTTTCCTAGTACGTACGCAGTATGTCATTTATCCTCCAGATTTTAAGGAAGATGCGAAGGCCTTGGGAATCGGCCTTATTAGGAGGCGTAGCAATGCCGAGGCGAGTGAAGTACTTGCCACCACCCTTAGCAAGCCCAGAGATGACGGAGCTACTCAAGTCAGCTCCACCACAGCTCAATTCTCATTATTTATTAAATTATGAGAATTATTTTCTTAAAAATATTGTTTTTTATAAATTTTTTACTAATCGAGAATAAGATATATTTATGGTCAAAAGCGTGTGTTGACAAATATGCAAAGTGAATTGTTACAACTAAAAAAGAACGGAGGAAGTATGTTACTAGTATCATGTACAGTACATATGCTAGGATTATGGTATGAATTTTAAGCAGGGGCGTATCCAGGGTGGGGGCAGGGGGACAGCTGCCCCCACTCAACCCCACCGAACCTCTATATATATATATACTAACTCCGTTCTCTTTTAATTGCAACATTGGACTTTTTGCACTATTCACATATTCTACTTTGACTACATTTTATTTATTAATGTATTATAAAATAAATTTTAAAAAAATATTGTTAAATTCTTCTCATTCTAAATTTTCAAATTATGACTTTTTTAATTTTTTTACTAATAAAAAATGAAAGATATTGATGATCAAACTTGTGCGTTGACAAACGTGAAATGTTGACTGTTGCAATTAAAAGAGAATGGAGGAAGTATTCAATAAATATTACTAGTAATATATTTGGTGTTAAATATCTATGCTTTATATACGGAGTATTAAATAAGGAAAAATGTACGACACTCACGCCACAGCATAGTGGGAAGAAATGTTCAGGTGTGCGGTTGGCTTGCTTGCATGAGGTCAGGAGTTTGAAATTGGCCTCCATTTTCTCTAAAGTTTGTTTTGAGTCTTTTGACTTTTGTTTTTTGAAGCCTTAAACCATTCCAAGTGACTTTACATATCTCTTTTTATTTTTGTCTTGTGACTTTAACAATTACCATTTTGTACATATTATTATGTGGGTTTTTAATGAACTTGTGAATTCAAAATTTAAATTAATTTTAAGTACATTGTTAATTTTTTAATTCCCATATTCCATTTATTTATTTATTAACATAATTTTGAACAAATGACGAACAAGGTGTGATTAAAATTTATTTCTGACAAAGTGAAATTTATTTATTGTGATTTTTAAGTATGATTTCATAATAATTTTGTTTAGTGAATATTCTTTTATTTATGTTTGTCTTTACAATATTTTTTCTTAATGTGATTAGTCGATAATGAAATATTTAAGGCAAATTCGCTCTCACTGACGAATTTTTCTGGATATGCCACTGATTTTAAGATGACATTTTGATTTCATGCATGTACGTACTTACTATCGTACTCCGTATATGTTTGTTGTAAGTTGTAACTACCAATGATTTAAAGCATTTTTCTCTTTCCTAGCCAAATGATGATTATTAAAATAAAACCGCTCTTCTTCTCCGAAAAAAGCACTTATATTTGAAAATGATATCCCAAAGGATAGGATACATATCTATGGTGCATGCCTCCAAGTTTGGTCATCTAAATCACTATTAACAAATTCACATTACGGCCCCAGATGCTCATAGTAGTATCATAAAGTGATACATGATAAGATTGATAGAGTAAGACAATTAGGTGACCAAAGAAAACCATGGATCATGGATGCACTGGAAGACATATGTGCATCCAATACAAGATCTAATGATGCATCAAATTCATAGAGAACTAATAAAAAATGGAGAAGGGTTTGACGTAACGTAGCTCAATTGAAAAAGTATTTGTACGGAGTCCAACAAAAAATAACAAATTAATTAAACAAACAGATCAATCGAAAAAAGAACTAATAATGATACACTAAATGTATCCTAGTGGAATCACAAAAAATGTAAAAAAAAAGTTGTACAAGAAATTATCTGAAGCAATGAAGGTAAATTGAAAGTTTGAAAAGTAGTTCAGTATTTGCAGCTGATTTTTCAATTGTACATACCATATTTGTTTTAAATCCTTTCTTAGTTTTGTCCAACCAATTTATTGTCCATTTACAACTTTTTCAATAGAGTCCGTTTTTGAGATATTAATTCATTAGGAATAATAGAAAATTTACCTTCAAAAGAGAATCTCACCCATTGTGTTACTGAGTACCAACAAAAGTATGAACAGGAATGAAGCTAAGGAATTACTGAAAAGGATTTGAGGTAGCCGGCAAGAATTTAGTGTATTAGACCAGAGTATATGACGTATTATTAAGGGTTTGTGTGGAGTGGTGTGGTACTCTTGGAATTGGCAGAAATAAAATAGCGCCTCCGTCCCGTTCAAAAGTTAAAATGACCCTTCGACATACTGAACGACTTATCGCACACCTACACAGTTCACAGTTGTCATATTTAATTATTGTCTAAATAAGCATGTTCCAAATCGATGCAAAAATGAAATAGCAAACTTTAAATGAGACGTCCCAAAAAAAGAAAATGAGAACTATAAAATGATAGAAAGTACGTATATGGTTGGGAAACTTTTCATAGATTGGTCATCGATGAATGTCGGACAATTTTCTTTTATATTTATCTTTTTTAAATGGATTTTTTGTCATAGCTTTTCAAACAATTCAAAGCAATGTTGAATTATATTAATAATATTGATAAAACATATACGGAGTACTTTGTAAAATTTATGCCCGTGCATCGTACGAGTATGATACTAGTCTTTTTAGTGTTCCCAGGAGCATCATGATCTTTTAGTGTAGACTTTACCAGCTGTTGAATCAGCTCTTGAGGTATTTAGATGACTTCCCTACTTTGATGACCTTTTCTCTATTAGAAGGAATTATTTTTATGATGTGATTTTATTATTATAAAGACTTCCAACTATCCGAGCCCAGTATGAGATCGTCTCTGCTTTTTCTTGTCGAGCTGACCAAGAGAGATCTGACCATGTTCTACCAGAGACATCCGTAAAATCTATTGTTGCCGAAGCATCTTCTAATCCTGAAAAAAATCCAAGCATCACTTCAAGATCATGCTCGCGAATTCTCACATGCACTATTCCCATGCTCCATTCTCAAGCATCTGAAATTTTACACAATACAAACACCATATTACAAATGAGTTGTAGTTACTTTGTATGAATAATGGGATTTATCATAAATAAAAAAACATCACTTACTCATTTGCACGCTTGCAACACCTGAATAACCTCATTTTTAAGATCTGCTCCTTATTTCCTGAAAGCAAAAAATGCAGCAGAAAACCACCCGCGCAATTTATTTAAAGTGACTAGAATTGGGTTTATGAGCTTATCTACTACCTGCCAACATGCAATGACTTTACACATGAAAACCATTGCACTCAAAGGCCAAAGACCCTGACAGATTTTCTCACTTGCAAGTCTGCAAGTTGATGAAGCGTCAAATATTAGCTGGTTCCCCAAATTAAATGTGATGCACTAGAAAGAAAGGAGACATACCATCTACCATAACCCTCAAAACGCCTCCTCTTTGTCAATATCATCATATTTCTTGTCACAACAAAGCCCATAATCAATAACACACACATCACAGTTCAGAAGACAAAAAGGGATTTAAAAATAAAAATAAAAAGTTGGTGTAACATAAATCGCCAATGATCTGACTTAACCACATCATATGAGTTCAGACATTAGTCTCTACCTATATTTCGAAGTGCCAAAAATAACCCTGATCTATGAGCCCCATTGGATATTGAGAAATTTTCCATAATTCATAATTGTATTTTTAAAATTATCGGAAAAAGTATTAAAAATAAGATTTTAAAAACTGATATACTTGTTTTATGTTTGGAATACATAAACGTAAAGTTAATTTAAAATAGTTTTTCATTACTCATTCATATACTTGTTCACTCCACTTGGAGATGGGCTCCGAGGGATTGACTACGGCACAACGCCGGAAAGTTTGGGGAAATCTAATAGCTTGTTGGTCAAGTGGATTGGGGCGCTCGTCAAGAGCCATTTAGCTTCCCTGATTTGATAAGGGCCTGCTGGCTTGCTTCCCTCCACCTGAAAGCTTGCAGATGGTCCATTCTCCATGGGTGGTGGCGTGTCCATGTACAGTTTTTAAGATGCTGTAGTCTAAATCCAATCGACTTATGCAGGTGAGATGGCCGTGTAGTGGGCAGTCCCAACCGGCTCCTAGATCTACAATTTAAAGTTAGTTATAAACTAATTGCATAGGACTTTTTCTGCATACATATATGGATGTATGGATTTTAGTGTTAATTTGAGACCTTAGCTGGAATGGGATTACGAAATGTGTGGATGAGTAGAGGCGTTCAACTGAACTGACGAGTCTTATGTTTTAAGGGTATAAATGGGATTAAAGAAATGTGGGTGTGTATTTAGTAAAAAGTGGGCTATGAATAGAATTTCCACACATTTCTCATCTTCTTTAAAAACCGTTTTGCAAGTGTGGCTCTAATGTCATTCAGGCATTATTATTTCAAAAGTCTATTCAAGAGACTATAATAACCTGAATAGACCAAGGATTGGGAGCCCCTTTTGAAGAGCAACACTATTCTTCATAAGAAGAACTGAACACCTCCATGTGAATCCTTGTCCAAGGATATTAGTTACTATAACAAAGAAATCATATGGTGGAAGCCTTTTAGAGAGGAACTTACCCTATTACTTCTGACTTGAACACCTACATGTTCAATAGGTCCATGTTTTTAAACTCACCCGGCCTCCAATTCATCTACTATTATATCGAAAGGCAAATTTTGAACTTGAATAGAATTCCCTGCAGAATGGATAAACAAAACGAAGTGTTATTACACAACTAATGGCAAAAATGTTGAAGAGGTTACAAGTGAAATATGACAAGTCAACTAAACATGACTAATATTCATTAACTTTAACATTCCTAATGTAATCTATATAAATAATCATGAACAGTTTTCAACCAATCTATATTAAATAGAAAAAATTACAGAGAGCATGTCATCACAAGAAGAAACAATCAAGCAAATGAGTATGAGGTACCATCTTGTGCATCCACGCTTTCATCAATAACCCAACGGGTGGCTGCAGTATTGGGTGGTTGTTCAGGCACGGGACAGTATCCCATATCCTCCAGTTTCATCTTCTTTGTCAACGCTGGGACATGTTCCCAATTATGTCCTCAGACAAGGACAAATAACTTTTAATGAGAACTATGTTGAGTCGGTAGTTGCAAATGATGATAAGCGAAGGAGACATTTACCATCCTTTACACTTTAAATCTGCAGTGAAGAACTTTCCGACGAACCCCATTCCCAAAATGAACATATAGGAGCAGATTATAAGTAGTAGTGCACATAAGTAGCTGCACTCCTGTGATATAACAAAATGTATAAATCTTAATTTTAAGCCTGAAATTAAGAATTACAGTTAAAACGATAAGCATAAAAGACGATAAGCATGGAAAATAAAAACAGAAGAAATTACAAGTGTAGTTCACCTGCTCCTTTTGGAATAGCACTCTCAAGTCTCAACAGAAGTGATATCCACAAGAGGCCTTCTATTTTCAAAACGACAAACATAAAACACGCCAATTCCATACACCCATTTTGGTACTCTCACATTTGCCATACTCCTGGTTCAATTAAACAATCTTCCTTTCCTTTTCATTTATTTTACGCCGCATCCTGAATAAAGCTACATTTTTCTTGTGGCATTCTCGCTTACCCGGTAGAGAAATCACACCAAGTACTTTTCATAATAAATTAAAAAGACTTTAGTAGATAGCTAACATAGAGAATGGCATATTAAAGAATAATTACCCTACAAAGGAAACAAAGGAGCAACCAAGATCTCAAAATTGCCCACACTAAAAGCAAAAGTCATCAAAGAAAGATACTTCAACTATTATAACCAAATTAGAGTATACACTATGTGGGCGCACTAAATCAGTCTTAAGAGGATACAAATTTCTTTCATATCATAAATGGAATCAAATTAAAACAGATAATATAAAGTCAAATTTGATTTTGGTTTGCCTTCTAGCAAAAACAAACAAAGCAATTGTGTTAAGATCTTAATTGGGGCAAGCAAAGGATGGATATATATCACATGATAGCTTTTTTGAATGGTTCACTTGGCCACCAAAAATCTAAAGCAAGTTAAGCAGTAACAGAAAGTAAGACCCAAGAATGACAAACATATCCTCAAACAATTATAAAAAGTCAGGTAAGAAAATTAAACAAAATTAAATCTAAAGAGATGGGAAAGGGAAATTTTTAACTATGAATCCTCAAAAGGCTTATCAGAAGGTAGAAAACATCACCCGATGCGGATTCATCATCAAGAAGGCGGAACAAGGAGCATTAACTCTATTTTCTCTTCATTCTCACACCTTTTCAATTCTTCAATACTGCATTGAAGCTCACAAAAACACTAAGCTCAAAGAGTGGGGGAGAGTGCTAAAGTAAGTCTCTCCCCTCAATCACTTATAGACGAGTGTCCGCAAAAGGAAAATGGTTTCATTGCACAGACAAGCAGGGCTATCAATTGGGTAAAAAAGGAAGGAATAGCTTATATGTGCGACTACGAGTTCACTAGGAAAAAAACAACTCCAAAAGAATCAAAAGGCAGCGAACGTCTACATATCGTTGATTATAGTGTGTTAGAAAACAACGATTACACCTTCATGAAGATGAGAAGGTGATATAAGTAGAGTACGTTTTACAATTAAGCAGACTTCAGCTAAAGACTAGTTAACAAACTACTACGAGATTAGTTGTCTAACTACCCAGCTCGTTTATTAGCATATAAGATCTTATAAGAAGCTCTTTTAACAAGAAGCTCTTCTTGTTACAAACTACTACGAGATTAGTTGTCTAACTACCCAGCTAACTACCATATAGTATTTAATTAAGAGCTTCTTGTTCCACACGCTTTTATACGCACCTTATATTCACCATGTCTACTGATTTGAACTATTGCGATCTAAAGTGGTCTAAACTAGTGTGGTAGATGAAGTTCTATATATGTGTATTTTAGGTTGAAGTCAGCTAGCGTGGTGGGATATGTTTGGGTTTAGCGTGTCTTATAATCTATATAAGACTTATCTGACCTTATTGAATCTAGTAATGAAATAAGAGCATGTCCATTGCAAAAATATAACCAATGTTTCCAGTGCATACTTGAAATGAGAAATAACCAATTTAAAAACAACAAATATAATCTCTCTCTTTATTTGAACGGTTTTGTGTGTTTTAGTATGCTTTTCTTCACAATGTCGAGCACAATGTCGAGAGGTAGACATTGTGGTTGACAAAGTTGAGAAAAACTTACCAAAAATATATAAAATCGTGAAAAGAGGGAAAGATAAATGTCATAATTGTTTTTAAGATCAATTAAAATCATCATAAATCCTAAACACATAAATAAATTTAATAAAAGCAACCACTCCGAAGCTTCACTGAATCGGAGGAGTCACATTTGCGTACCTCAGACGAGCTCGAAGCTGAACGAATATCCGGCATCACTGGTTTCTTCTTCGTATATGTCTGCCAAATGAGGATAAGTATGTATAGATCGATTAGGTTGTTGGATATTAGGGATTGCGAGACTTTGTTTAATCTGGAGGAAACGGGTCTAGGGGAAGAAGGGGAGTTTAACGGAAGGGTTAGAGGGTGGGTGAAAGTGAAGCAAAAAGATGAACTTTGTGTATATTTGGTCTATTTAAAACCTTGATGTCCAATGTGAGATTCATTAAAAACTTCAGTGTCCTTTTTGGCCCTTTTCCCTTATTTTTTAAGGCGTGTCATGGAGAAGCTACTGCTATTATGGAGGTTCTACAGGACTACGAAGTGGCGTCTGGTCAAGTGATTAATTTAAATAAATCTAAATTATTCTTTAGCTCTAATGTCATTGAGGATGTAAGGGCAAGTTTAATTACCATGGTGGGGATGTGTTCGGCGGGGACGGAAGAGCGGTATTTGGGTCTGCCAGCCTTAATTGGGAAGGGGGAAAAGGAGATTTTAGATTATCTGAGGCAAAGAATTGTTAAAAAAAATTCAAAATTGGAATAACAGTGGTTCAAGCAATGCCAAATTATGTAATGAATGTTTTTTGGTTGCCTTTGGAGTTATGTCCGGACATTGAAGTTCTTATGAATGAATATTGGTGGAATGGCAAGTCTGAGAAAGGGGTAAGATGGACTAGGGAGGTTGGGGTTGAGGAGGATTAGGGAGTTTAATCTCTCTCAATGTTAGCAAAACAAGCTTGGCGTATTTTTACTGAACCAAATACATTAGTTGCGAGGGTGTTCAAAGCCCGTTATTTTCCGAGAGGCAATTTCTTAAATGCCAAACTGGGTGGGAGCTCTTTTGTCTGGAGGTATTTGAGACTCAGTCGGTGATTAAGGCGGGTTATAAATGGAGGGTTGGGGACGGGAAGTCTATAAAAATATGGAATGAACCTCGGCTGCCAGATGATACTAATCCCAGGGTTTCAACACCTCAAGTTCTGGGACTGGACGGTGCTACGGTGGATGGTCTGTTGGGGGAGAATGGGGGGAGTGGGATGTTGATATTTTGTATGATTTATTTAATTGCAAGGACATGAGGCTAATTCAAAGTACTTTGCTTAGCTTGCGGAAGGTGCCTGATAGAATTATTTGGAGTGCAGAGACGGGTGGCCATTTTTCAGTTCGGAGCTGTTATCGGAAGCTTGTTGGCGAGAAGGCTGCGGAAGGATGGTCTGGGTGGTTACATATGTGGAAGTGGAAGCTTCAATTCCTCCAAAAATTAAAACATTCTTCTGGCAACTATGTACTGGCTGCCTACCAACTCGAGATGCTTTGCGTCGGAGAAGGGTTCCATGCCCGCAGTTATGCGGTCTCGTAACTGAAGAATCATCCTTGCATCTGTTTGCTGGCTGTCCGTTGGCTCTGGAGGTGGGCCGGTTACTGGGATGGAAGGTTTTTACTAATCTGCCAGGCAGTTTCATGGAATGTTGGAAGCAAATTTTCAGTTGAGAAAGGAGGATGATTTGAAGACTATAGTGTGGGGTTGCTGGGGTATATGGTGTGCGAGGAACAAGCGGGTGTGGCAGGGTGTTCAGGCCGAGGCTTCACAGATTGTTGCTCAGTCTAAAGCTTTCATCGAGGGATGGTCTAAAGTTCAACAAAGTGGAGGGCCACGGGTGGAGCTGGTTTCAGCTGGGAGTTCATCCTGGCAACGTCCATCAACTTGAAGAATAAAACTAAATGTCTATGCTTCAGTTTCTTCTTCTGCTATTGGTCTTGGATGGGTTGTGCGAGATTATATGGGGGACTTCTTGGCTGCAGGTGCATGTCCACGGCTAGGGGGGTGCTCTCCGGTCGAAGCCGAATTAATGGGCATTAGGGAGGCACTAAGTTGGCTTAAGGAGCAAAATTGGGAGTTTGTAGATGTTGAGTCCGATTCTTTGCAGGCCATTTCAGAGATTCGTAAGCATGATAGTTGCTCGATTTTGGGGTTATCAGCGGAGGATATCAATATTATTAGTAGGCATTTTACTAGCATTACCTACACTCATGTTAGGCGTTCTGCGAAAACAGTCGCTCATGCGTTAGCTAGGGCGGGGTGTTCTTTGTCTGATCGCCGGTTTTGGTATCTTTCTCCACCGGATTGTATTACTCATGTACTCCATTATGATTTAATTAATGCTAGTTAATTTGTTTTGGTTAAAAAAAAGGTAGTTTTTACTATTTTTTTACAATTTAATTACTATTTTTTTACATTCCATTGATTTATTATCTTAAACTTCTCGTTAGACCTATATATATTATAGAATAGTTTATTTAAGTAATACCATGGTATTACTAAACTTAAATGTGGTGGACTAGATAAATTGGTTGAGGGAAGAGAAGGTAAATATTCTATCTGTATCAGCTTAATGCACTGGGCCCACACAATGAAATCCTGGACATTGATCAAATACATATTTAAATTAGTGTTTGGATTATTTAGAAGTTTGCCGATGAGAAAGTAGTGTAATTTGGAAATCAAAACTTTTATAATAAAAATTGGAAACTAAATAGTTAACACAGTGAAGTACAAATTCTTTAATGGGCTGATCGCTTTTTGTGTTTTTTATTCTTTTAGACTTCCACATGTTCTGGAGTATAATAAGTTTACTGCTCATATGTTTACTTCGATGCAAATCCAATAGCAGTTTATGTTTTTGCACTAATTCTTAGAAAGCTTATTGTGGAGCAACATAAAGTGTCATAATAACTCATCTACGTTATGCGTTATACTCTACTTATGAGCTCCATTGAATTTATGCCCAAATGTAAATTTAGAACTATATGTGTGGAACGGTATTTCTATATTCACTCTTGAAGTGTATGTTCAAGCCTAGGATGTTAATCTTCTCTAGATATTCTAGGAAACTCCACTAGACTACTATATATTCTAGGATGCTCAAACTTTTACATTCTTTCTGTGAATGGTTTTGTTTATTTCTACTTTTTGTATTCAAAGAAGTAAATATGTAGCACTCTATTAGTCTGTTATATTTGATGAAGCCATGACCTCGATCTGTTATCACATTTGAAAGTACTTAAAGATCACTGAAAGTGATCAAGCCAAAATTGTTCTTATCATATTCTCACAAACAAGCCCATGATAAAAAGGTCATAAACTTTCTGTAGTTGACATAATTTGTATTCTAATTTACATGGTGAAATCATCAACAATAAGTGGATATTTGATGAAATTCTTTTTATTATGTAGTATCTTATAATAATAACAAGCTTACTATATTTTGTGTTATGCAGAGGTTGATGTTAGGATTGACTGTTTACTGAGTGGAAATGATTTGAACATGTTTGCCCAAGGCATTGCTCATGTATCGAGTAGATTTGAAACGTCATGGAACTTTTCTTTTAAAGTCATATATTATATTTCTATGTTAATTTAGAGGTTAGAAAACTATGAAAATGTTGTTATTGTTTGTTGACTTTGATTACCATCAGAAGGAAATTGAAGTATTACTTTATTTGTAATCTTATATTTTGAATTTTCATTTCCAATAATGATGTTGTGGGTGCATTTTAGTTTTCATTTGATTTATTTGCAACATTAAGGATTTGAGTACCAAAGCAGAGTTTAGTTACGTTGCACAACCGACCGATAACCGAATAACCGACCAAAGTTTTTTCCTCTCATAACCGACCGAAAACCGACCGACAACATTACAAAAACCGACCGAAAAATGTCATTCGGTTTCGGTCGGTAACCGAATAACCGAACATAACCGACCAAAACATATATTTTTCAAAAATATAAAAGTTGTAGATAGCACATTAATAAATAAAATAATAAATACCAAAATGGATTCAACATATTTAAATGTAAATAATTGTTCTTAGCACAATACGATTACAAAAACTAAAAAATCCCACGTTGAAACTACTTCGTTGTTCCACAATTGTCTTTTTCAATATGAAAACAAAATAGAAAAGAATATGTAGCAAATAAATAGGCTAATATCTTATTAATCTTTACATCCCAAATGAGCAAACCCATCTAAAAGTTTCTGAATATTTTAAATCACACTAAAGAAAAAATTAAAAATCAAAAGATCTGCCGTGTTGAGTAAGATAATAAAGGGTCTAGAAAACATTAAAAGAAAAAATGTGTGCAATTTCGCAACGATTAAATAAGGATTTCGGTTGATTTTTCTCTACCAAGGTTGATTCCTCTAGAACTAATGAAGGTGTATGTGGAGGTTTGAAATTTTGAACATGGTGCTCCATGAATTGATTATAAGAATACAAGTTAAAGAGATGAGGAAGTGGATAATTGAAGAACGGGCTCCATAGCATTCCACTAATGAGTTTTGTAGGTTGAGTTCAATAGACGTGGGCTGGATTTCATATTTCATTACTATGGAGTTCTTTTTTAATCATTATTATGGAGTTATTAATTTATTATGAAGTATATTTACTTAAATATTTACAAAATAAATAAAAATAAAAAATAAAAAAATCGGACCGACCGAAAAATAAAACCGAATAAAAACCGAATAGCCGAATAACCGATTATTTTTAATTTATGATAACCGAAAACCGACCGAAAACCGATTTTTTCGGTCGGTTCGGTCATCGGTCTTCGGTCAGGTCGGTTGAATCGGTTATTTGCTCACCCCTATACACAAGAAATTTAAAAAAAATTAAAGCATCGTTGCCCAAAATAAAAACTAAGAGGGCAATTGGGCAAATGCTTGGACTTGGGTCTTGGGCGACGGATTTTTGAATTCATTGCACCAGACAGTCACATATGGACTATAAATTATACGAAGTATTTTTATTGCACAATGAGTACACATAGATGACGAAGTTAGGCGTCGCCCAAACAATGTAATGGGCAATGACAATTGAGTTTGCCGCCCAAATTAGGCAACAACCTCGTGACGAATCCATTTTTGTTGTGCATAATGCATATATTTGGACAACAAAAATGGGACTTTGGGCAACAATTTTTTTTATTGCCCAAACTACTTTTTCTTGTAGTGAGGGGGAGGGTTGATTAAGAAAAAGAAACGAGAATATAAGAATATATTGGGGAAAAGAAAGAAATGACGAAGATGCATTCCATCATTAATTCCATCATTCCATCATCAATATATCGAAATCCTTATAATTAGTAATATCTATGACCTAATCCCAAACTACAGTCCAGTATGCTAAATAATTTCGAATCAATGAGTTTCTTAAATTTTGATTTTGATTAAATAAAAATTGCATGAACTTTTAACATATGCTATTGCTATGTATAGGTTGCCGTTGTTAAAAAGTCCCACACCGGTAAATTAAGAATTCTATATTAAAATTTGTGTTACTCCTCTTAACGGGTTGACGCTTTAGGATGGAACTCCAGATCTTAACACGGTATCTGAGTCAAATCGATCCATAATCATAGTGTGGGCCCCTTTATGAAAAATGACGACACGATTATAAAAAGTTGACAATGATGAACGACGAAAAAATGAATGATAGCACGATCCAGTCGAAGTGTCTGGTCATGAGAAAGTGTGTTAAAAAGTTCCACACCGGTAAAAAGTTGCTTCAAAATTTTACCTCTTGATGGTTTTATGAACTTTTACCAGAAAAGGGTTGAGAATAAAACATTCAAATTGCCTAAAATATGAGATGAGTTTTTTTACTAGAGGGATAGGGATGATTGAGAAAAAGAAATGAGAAAATCGGAATAGATTGGGAAAGAGAAAGAAATGGTGGGATGCAGTTGTACTTTCGTTTCTTCTGTACTTAAGTAAAGGGTGGGCCCATACTTAGGGGTGAGTTCGGTTCTTGCGGTTCGGTTTTGACCTAAAACCAAATGTAGGATCAAAGTAAAAAGTTCGGTTCGGTTCGATTTTACACTCCAAAACTTGGAACCACGGTTTGATTGGTTCGGTTTGTTTCGGTTCAGTTTCGGTTTTTTTCGGTTTTTTTACCAAAACTTTTTCACTTGATTTAAAATTGATATAATACTTAGGGGGATCAAACATATTACATAAAGAATTCAAGTACAATACAACGACAAATAAAATAAAAATGAGAAGATATACATATGTCTTGAATTATATGAGTATGCGAGATAGATAAAACTGTATATATTATTGATTTAATTTGTTTGTGAGTAGTTTAAAAATTTTTCATGAATATATATGTTCTATGTGATATAGTTGAGATTAATATTTATTGTTTTATCAATATAAAATCTTTAAGTTATCTAAACATGAAAGTTAATTACGACAAAAAAACATGAAAGTTAATTACTACTAAAAACTAGTAAACACATATGATCATCATTCAATATAGCTATTACGAGTATTACACACAATGAATGGGTAAATGAATTTATAAACTAAATTAAATTAAACATAACACAAACATTATTTCTCTAACACAAGAAAACCAAAGACTATTGATGATATTAAGATTAATTAGAATTAATGCTTAACAATTAACATATAAATTCCATATTTTAAATAGTTCAGTTTGTTCGATTCGGTTCGATTTTGAAGGGTAAAAACCAAAACCGAACTGAACAACTTCGGTTCGGTTCAGTTTTTTACATTCGTTTTCTTAGCGGTTTGGTTTTATTTGGTTGCGATTCAGTTTAATTTGATTCAGTTTTCGATTTTCGGTTTTTCGGACCTAGCCCTACCATACTTACTGAATTGGGTAAAGGGTACGAACGAGAGAGGGACTTGGGTGAAGTTGCTGAATTGGGTAAAGGGCGAGTTAAGTTTAAGAAAACCCTCAATATCATCACCGCCTCCACCCTGCGTTCTTTCTGGATCTTGACCATCGATCCCCACAGACCACGGTATGTTTTCGCCGAACGCCACCATCATCACGGAGGCTTATCACCGTCAATCACTTCTTCTGAGAGTTTTGGGAACCTTCCCAATTCATATGAAACTCATCAGCATGCATACATGTAAGTTCACCTTCAACTATTCGATCTCTTAGCTGTTGATAAGGTTGTCCACAATTCTCAATTCTACTTTTCCAATATACCTTTTTTTTGAGTTCCATATACTTCTCACGCACTCTGTATGGATGTTACCAAATACAGGCCGAAGATTAATTACCCCCCAGCACCCCTATCTTCTAGTTCTTACATATTCCTTTTCTTAGCCATTTTAATGTCTTTATGTTGCTCACAATTTTTATGTGTTAAGATCCGGGGTTCCATCCTAAAAGGTCAACCTGATAGGAGGAGTAGCTCATGTGTTAATATAGCACTTTGTTCATCCAAATCTTTCCGGTGTGGGATATTTAACACCTCTCCTCACGACCAGACACTTCGTCTGGATCGTGCCATCATTAATTTTATTTTTCATCGGTCCGGTTTTTTTTCATCCGGCCTTAATTATCAATTTTTTTATAATCGTGTCATCACGATTCATAAAGGGCCCACATCATGGATCGATTTGGCTCTGATACCATGTTAAGACTTGGGGTTCCATCCTAAAAGGTCAACCTGTTAGGAGGAGTAACTTGAGGCTTAATATAGCACTCTAGTGCTTCTCAATTTTCCGGTGTGGGACATTTAACATTATGAAGTGGCTCCTAGTGGATTTTATGAGCAGGACATTAAACGATAAGAATTCAAATATCCACCATGGGGCAGAGGCTCCTATTTGAGAATAAACCATTCAAATTAACCTAAAACCATTTTTCTATAAAGTACAACTCTTCCGGGCTGTTTCATATTTTCAAACCTCTACATTGTTTGCTTCCGTAGCATGTCCAGAAAGTTCAGTCAGTGGGGGCAAATTTACATTAACTGTATCACATTTATTTAGGAAATAAATATTAATCAAAAAATTGACAGTTGATTAAAATTAAGGTTTATAATAATGAAACAAATGAAACATGTAATTATAAGTTTATAACTAATTAAAGTTACAAATGAAAAAGCGTGTTTTAATAATAAGTGCAAAAATATGTGATTGAAATTACATATAATTTGTTATTTACATTACAATAAATTATTTTAAACTAATTTGGATATTACATTTAGACATTCTATTATTTATTGAATACAAAACCAAAAATATATAAGAAATGGATGAAATATGTAATTATAAGTGGTTTAAGTTACAAATAAACATGTTTTGATATTAAGTGGAAAAGATGTTATTGAAATTTCATATCATTTATTAGCTACATTAAAAACATTTAATTTGAATTTTAGGTTTGGACAAACTTAATTTAAACAGTTTCAAAAAAGCATAAAAATAAAACAAAGTGGAGTTGTTGGTGGATTCGAAACGCTTGACATTTTGGAAGGGGGTGTACCACTCCATCCGATTGGCTACATCGTTAGTTTGGTCTAGAAACGTTTTGAAAAATACTTATACTATAATACAAATTTTGATGTTGTTATGATGCTTCAAATTTTTAGCTCTTGATGATTTTATGAACTTTTACCAGAAAAGATTTCAGAATAAGGATGTTTTTACTTGGACAATTTTCAGTTTCAGACCACACTTGAACAAACCAGATCAGACCAACAAATTTCAGTCCAAGTAAAACAACCCAAAACATTCAAATTAACCTAAAATATCTAAAACCATTTTACTAGAAATCACAACTCTTACGGGCTGTTCCATATTTTCAAACCTCTACGTTGTTTCATTCCGGTCAAATATTTGCCATTCTACTAGATTTTGCCGGATTCCTAAACTCACAACATTTTGTTTTCCTAAGCACATGTAAAAAATTATACCTTCTTATTGTTTAATGTCCCGCTCATAAAATCCACTAGGAGCCTCTGCCCAATGGTAAATACGTCCTGCATGTGGGCTTGTCACGAGTTAGAAAAAGAAAAGATATTATAATATTCTTTTTCTTAGTTCTTAGCCAGTGGCGGAACCAGAACCAGAACAATTTTTGAGGGGTGCTGAAAAATAAAGAAATAAATCTTTGTATGTGAGAGAGTATACTCTCCAACTTCATTTTGAATCAATTAAATACACAATTTTTTAATTTGTAACATATACTAGTATGTCCTTAAACTATATAAGAGAGGAAATATATGATTATATTAGACTTTATATAAGAAATTAAACACTTACACCATTTACCCATTTAGACAAAATGGTACTACCTCCATCTCATTTTATATGTCTTAAGCTTTAGATTGACACAATCATTAATAAAGTGATTTAAAAGCAAAAGTTCTAGTTGAAATTTGACTCTAATTAATAAAGTGAAATATTGTGATTACATATATCTTTTCAAAAAAATAAATGTGACACTTATTTCTGAACAATTCAAAAGAAAAGTAAGACATGAGTGGTTTACAAAATGCTTATTTATGATTTCGGTCTAGGAATTACACATGAACGGTTTTACAAATTATGCAATATCATCCAGGTCTCTCAAAACATTTTTGGGTTCGGCTAACATGAATCAATCCATGATATCGATGCAAAAAAGAGAATACTCCGTACAAACAAGAAGAAGAAAACGAAGAAGCTAAAGATAAATAAATATAAGATAACAGTAACATAAGAATATAAGAAAGATAAAAGATAAAATGATAAAGGATTATAAAAAGATAGAAGATAAAAATAACAAAAGAACATAAAAAGTTCAGAAGATACAAATTAAAAATAATAAATCACACAATCATTAAATATACATAAATTCGCTAATTTCCATTCAAGGAATCTAGCCAAGTAATATAAAATGGTTAATTAAAATAATGTAAAATAGTTTTACAAGTTACAACGCTGGATTTATATTTAATATTGTAATTAATTAAAATATTATTATACTATTAGTATAGTATAATAATAAAACGTAGTAATTTATATGATATGGTGGCAGTACATACAAGATTCGTAGCAACAAATTAAGGCATTATAAGCCACACACGGAGTCAAGGAGTTACATACGGCTTTGCTGAATTTGGTATTTTGGGCCGGCCAGTAGCCCAAAAAGTACATCTATTACTCGGTAGTTACTTAGACCTAAACGTTGTCGTTGCATTAAATGAAAATAAATCCTACGGAACTATTGCATTATACGGAGTATTACTCACTCCTTTCAGAGGCGCAAAGAACCAGATCGACAAAAGAAGGAAGACGACGACCATTTGCAGGGGCGGGGTGCTAATAATACCTTAACTATTCCGGCGAAGGGGGAGCGCCGGCACCGGCTCGCCCCCTAGTTCCGCCGATGTTCTTAGCTATTTTAATGCCTTTATGTTGCCTCAAATTTTTAGCTCTTGATGTTTTTATGAACTTTTACATTCAAATTAACCTAACATATCTAAATCCATTTTACTAGAAAGTACAACTTTTCCGGACTGTTTCATATGTTCAAACTTTACATTGTTCCATTCGGAACACGGTCAAATATGTGTCTTTCTATGGGATTTCGTTGTATTCCTAAACTCAGAACATTTTGTTTGTCTCAGCATGTGTCGAAAATTACACCTTCTTATCGTTTAATATCCCACTCATAAAATCCACTAGGACCCTCCGCCCCATGGTGGATACGTCCTGCTATTTTAATGCGTTTATGTTGCTTCAAGTTTTTAGCTCTTGATTATTTTGTTATGAACTTTTACCAGAAAAGAGTTGAGATTAAAACATTCAAATTAACCTAAAATATCTAAAACCATTTCACTAGAAAGTACAACTCTTCCAGGCCGTTTCATATTTTCAAACATTTAGGGCATGTTTAATGTTTACTTACATAGATGTCTTCCTATTTTACTGAAAACTGGAAAATCGAATAAAGAAAAATGGAAAATGTGTTTACCAAAAAAAAAAAGGAAAAATTGACAAGAACAATCCCACCTTTCACTGGTCTTCTAATAATAATCCTACCTTTACATAATCCCAAAATAATCTCACCTTTGCACTCCATCTTCTTTCATTGGACCCTGACCAAGTTTTTTACCTTTATTTGAAAATCTTATATAAATAATCTCACATTTATAAAGATATAATAGAAAAGTGAAAGGTGAGATTTTTTATATGATTTTCAAAAAAAGAGTAAAAAACATGGTCAGGGTCCAATGAAAGAAGATGGGGTGCAAAGGTGAGATTATTCTGGGATTACCTAAAGGTGGGATTATTATGAGAAGACCAACGAAAGGTGGGATTATTTTTGTCAATTTTTCCAAAAAAAAATCGCTGGAAAACCAGAGAAATGAAAACGGAAAAATATGTTTACCAAATCGTTTTCCAAAACCAAAACAATGAGATATGTCTCGATTTTCCTTAATGAATTAGCGAAGCGATTTGTACTACTTTTTTAAATTTAAAAAACGCGAATGTTGCAGTGCTGCTGCAATGAATTTGCATATTCACGTCTAGTGGTGAATCCGGTCTCTCTCCGGTG
The DNA here is from genome assembly GCA_945859915.1 of Cuscuta epithymum. Classification (NCBI taxonomy): domain Eukaryota; kingdom Viridiplantae; phylum Streptophyta; class Magnoliopsida; order Solanales; family Convolvulaceae; genus Cuscuta; species Cuscuta epithymum. The sequence continues at coordinate 5,850,168 of CAMAPF010000938.1, forward strand.
TCGGACGATCCCTATCTGGCCCGGTCAACGACCCGGTGGTCCAATCCGGTCAATGATCTTACGGTCTTTGTCCTGTCCGGTTAATGACATGGCAGTCCTTGTCATGTATGATCAATGACCCGGCAATACCTGACTACCTGTCGGGTCTGATCGATAGCTGGGAGCCCGGTCCGATCAACAACCCGACCGTCCCTGTTTAGTCGGGTCAACAACCCGATGATCCCTATCTGGTCGGGTCAACAATGATCCGGTGGTCCCTGTTTGGTCCGGTCAACGACCTGGTGTTCCACGTCCTGTTCGGTCAATGACCTGGTAGTCTTTGTCCGGTCCGATCGATGATTCGGCGGTCCCCGGTCGGTCCCGTTAATTACCCGGTGGTCCCTGTCCAGTCCGGTCGATGACCCGACGGTTAAATTATTTTGTTCAATCAGTGGGGGCAAATTTACATTAACTCTATCACATTCATTTAGGAAATAAATATTAATAAAAAAATTGACAGTTGATTAAAATTAAAATATTTTTTTAAGAAACAAATTAAACATGTAATTATAACTTTATAACTAATTAAAGTTACAAATAAAGAAGTGTGTTTTAATTATAAGTGCAAAAAGATGTGATTGAAATTACATATAATTTATTAGTTACATTAAAATAAATAATTTTAAACTAATTGGGATATTACATTTAGACATTCTATTATTCATTAAATACAAAACCCTAAAATATATATGAAATGGATGAAATATGTAATTATAAGTAATTTAAGTTACAAATAAACATGTTTTGATATTAAGTGGAAAAAATGTTATTGAAATTTCATATCATTTATTAGCTATAATAAAAACAATTAATTTGAATTTTGGGTTCGGACAATTCGATTTTGCCAACACCTTCTCTTTTCTTACTTACTTAAATGGCCAAGTCATACCGGTGGAAAACCTAAAGAAAAACACCAAATGGCTCGTTGTCTCCCCTAAGGTTCGCCTATGGTTTCTCCATTTCTTTTCCCCCTTTTTGTTTTTTGTGCTTTCCTTGTTTCTTCTTTTTTGATTCTTTATCTATCTTTATAGTTAGTTTTATCCTTTATGATTTTTTTGCTTCCTGAGATGATTCGCGTTTATTTTTTAATGAAATTTAGTGAGCATGTTTGCAATGAAGTGTAGAATATTTCCACAAAATTTCAGCTTTAAATTCAATTGGGAAGTCACTTAAAATTTATTGAAAAACAGTGCGTTTTCTATATATATTTTGGCACACTGTTTTTCAATAATTTATTTAACTGACTTGCCGAGTGACTTTTAAGTTGAAATTTTATGTGCATAATCTACACTTCATGAAGAACATGCTCACTAAATTTCATCAAAAAATTCCACCGCGAAGCACCTCAAATGGAGGCGGCCGGGCCTGGACAATGGACAGGATCATTCCTCATATACCTTGAACCAGCCCACATTGACTATTAACCCTTGATCTTCTTAACACGTAAACCTAATTCAAATCACACAACTACTTCCCAAACAAACAATTGACTCACCGCAGCTACTCTAGTGCCATTCGGTTTCTTCATCTAAACTTCTCCCGTCCAGTACATCGACTTTTCTCATCTTTGATATTGAAAATCTAAACCGTGGAAGTGCTCATGTGTTTTATTCAACACATTCAGGTTCTCCCGGCCTATTTCTTTTCAGACTTTGTTTTTTAATTTTTCTCTGGTGGTGTGATTTTTTTTTGTTTTAGAATTTAACTCAGCGATTGGCTGGCATTTAGGAAGTTATTTTTTATTTTTGTCCACTCTAAGCTTTATTTATACTTTATTGCAATTTCTTCCTTTGATTCAATTCAATAGTAAGCAACAACATTGTTCTTTGAGCAGACCCTACACTTAAACGGTCGATTTCCAAAATAATCAAGTAGTAATTCATATTTAAACCGAATTTAACAGCTACGTAGTACATTAACTCAAACCAAGCCGAATTTAACAACTATAATTTTTAAAAAAGTTCTTTCAAATTGAACTAGAACTGAACTGATCCCAGGCCTAGGCCTACTGTAAACTCATATTCTCTGTTAGTATAAACAATTTGTAATTCATATGCTATATTATTTAACAGATCATATTCAAGTATTGCTTATGGCTACTTGACAACTAGGCAATACGCAGTCCTTTGGCGTCCCACTAGACATATCCACTGTGACAACCTTGGTGTGTAGCCAAGCAAGAGAAAGTTAATTGAAGACGGTAGTATTAATTTGGGTATAGTAATTCACCTACTAAATATTGGTAACATGCCCAAAACTACAATGATATTTTCTGGCTTGCCAAAACTGGGCACTTTTGGTTGATTAATTGGTCATTATCTATTTATTTGTATTTAAAATTCATCCATTTACTCCGTATTTGTTTAAATTTAGAGGTTCTCAGTTTTCACTTTTGTCCTTTGGCACAAGTAAAAATAACATTGGCATTAGGTTTTTCCGAAGCTGCAAGCACTATGAAAAGCTTAAACTAGTCGACATGCCATAAATTATGTGTGTGCTGGCTATTATTTTTCGATTCCTGCAGCTTTCCTGATTTCAAACTCAAGTTTTCTGTTTTGTCATGATATTTTTCTATCACACTCATTTCTTTTGCTTTTTTTTAAAACTCCACATCTCATACCACCTCAAGCCTTTGCCTCCTCCCAAGAAGTAGGAATGTTGTGGGTGCTGAATGTGTCGCTCTAGTCTCTATGGGTCAAGTTTCAATTGGCACCTCTGCTTTCCCTTTGGCTTGTGGCCTATTTGTTTTGTTTACGACTTTGTTTTCGTGTACTCAGAAATTTGTGTGCCTTAAGCAGTTAAACCATCAATATTAAACAGCAAAGTTTAGCCAATTGTGCTCCTCTTTATGAAGAGTTACCCTATTTTAACTATCACGTTGACTGAATTTGATTTGGATCTATCTTTTTGACAGTTTTTTAGTACCAAGTATTTTGATGCAATTTTTAGCTGGCATTCTTTTGTCACTTGTATCTAATGCATCACACATTCTTGGGGCCCGATACACTACTTCGGAAGGATCTTCAAGCATTCAAGGTATTGGGCTAAGATTAGGTATTACCATATTACTATACACAAGAATTGAGGTCAGAGAAAGAGCCCTTTTGCGCAAATATCTGTACCTAAGGTCCCTTATTTGTCCAGAAATTGCATATGCATTCGCCCCTAGTACCCCCCTTTGCAAAATTAAATTGTTTGAAATATGATTTTCATCATTTTCATTTACCCCAGTGCCGCAAAGGCTCCCACCTACAGTGGGGTAGGGGGGGTCGGATGTACGCAGTCTTACCCCTGTACTAAAGCAAAGAGAGACTGTTTCCAGATGACCCGTAGTGAAAATCTCGTCCAAAATTGCATGGGTTGACTGCTGCTTCAAAACAAAGTAGCGCATACAGTTTAGTGAGCCATTTTGCTTTAATCCATCATATTCTCAAGCCAAAAAATAATAAATCTTTGGCTCCATTGCAAATGATGGAAATTGTTTGAAATATCTCGCATAATAAAAAAGGGAAAGATTTTTAATGGTTCAACTGCGGCCACTGATGGCTCCTCTCAAAGAAACACTCCCTGAAATGTATGTGGTTGTATCTGAACATAAATTGTTGAATAATTTTGAAAAGACAACAGAATGTTTTGTGAAGAATGTCAATGAAGATGGTGATGAGCACTTGCCACTTTTCAAAAGAGCAAGAATTCACATAATTAGGTCATCTCGTGCGTTGGAGGAACTTGTTTTTTCAGTAGAGGAAGGACAAAGTTTTGTAGTAGCCGTACAGAGCAGTGTACTGGGTTGCTGAATGAAAGAGATAGTGCTATTGCTCGATACTCCTCTCCATTGAATAAATGCTCTATTAAAGTGGAATAGTTATGCAGTAGAGAATTTGGCGCTTAACTTGCTGGTGAATCTGCTTTGCCCCAATCTAAACGTCTTCACCTTGCTTTACAGGCCATGTCAGCTAACACTTCTGAAGAGAATCAAAGGGATTTTGGGGGATTGTCGAAAATAAATAATTCAATTGATGGATGCTCTTCTGCTGGTAATTACAATGGGTCATTAGACAATCGTGAAGTAGATAATTAATCTGGGAGGGAGAGAATGGAGAAACTTTTGAGAAATGCAGCTATAGACAATTATTCAAGCCAGCTCACTACAGGAACTGCTATATCAGTGGACGTCTCTGATATTAAGCCACCTAATGTTAATGATATATAAGCCAAAGTCGAAGCACCTTATGGACACGTAGGTCGGATAATCAAAACCTCAGGTATTATTCATCAACTTCTATGAGTCTATCGTTGGTGTCAATGATAAATATGGATTAGATGCTTCTGATTTGCCAAAGCCTTCTGGTGATCCCCTCCTGTGGAACTCAGCAGATTGCTCATTTTTTTTGTAGAGGGTAAGATGGCCATAAGTTCCTCCTGAACAGATGATATTGCTCATATGCATACTTTGGAGGTTAAATGCAGTGAAACTGCCAGCTTGTGTCTACAGTCATTTGATGAAACGATGCCTTATGTCATGTGTTTGTATCTGGAGTGTACCACAGGGTTCATATTTGATCATTATGATACACAATTACATATCCATACAAGAAATATGGACTAAGCAAGATGATGAAATGTAAAGTGATGAAATGTAAGTTACGCTGCTTATCATTTCATGCAAGTGGTAGTACTTTTTATCATTTGTGGGCAACCATTGTTTCTCGTATACAATTTCCTATTTCTGTGAATGACACTTTTTGTTTCTCTGTTTCACACCAACCTGCCTTATTATTATTGATATTGTTCCTGCTGTTTCTGATTATAGGAGTCTTGCATTGTTTCTCAGATCCAGGGCTTAAAAAGGCCGTAGATTGACGCTGAAGGATTCAAATGCTGTATCCCCAATTGAAAAGACAATGAGTTCTTCACGGCAAGAACTGCATCTGTCTGTTCAAGCTCTATATCTGACGAACAATTTGGTGAAAAGCCTGTCCCAATTTGGTGATGAACAATCGAACTTGAAAGTAATGGTTTTTTGTACTACCACATATGTTAGAACCGGAGGCAGTGCTTGAAAGTAATGGTTTTTTGAGCTCTTTTTTCGCTTAGATATAGACCTGATGATTTGCTATCTTTAATAAACAGGTGTTGAAGGTTTGGCATGAAAGGATGATACTTCCTGAATCAGTCATTCTCCCTCTCATAACAGAGCTCCAGTCATTCTCCCTCTCATAACAGAGCTTCAGTCATTCACCCTCTCATAACAGAGCTTCAGTCATTCGCCCTCTCATAACAGAGCTTCAGTCATTTTCTGGTTTTTCTTCTGGTGTGCAGTCTCCCGTCCCCCTTTAAGCACAGAGAGGTCTTTTGATGATCCAATTCCAGAAATTTAGGGTATGATGGTAGCTGAATATGGAAGGTATGATTCTTATTGCCCATCTCAGTACATACGTTCTTTACAAAATTAAGGAAGTGACTGAGCTTGTCATTTTGGGTTTAAAGTGTTTAGACGTCTCCCAGGATTAATTATGGAAAAGCAATTGACCTGTTTTGGCTAGTCTCAAATTATCATGTATGGTACTTCCTACCTTTTTGAAGCTATTATTAAAATCAATGACAAAAATAAAAGTTGTAAATAAATGAGAAATGATAATCTTATAGTTTTTGCCCAAAAAGGAGGATCAAATTTGAAATAGTCATGTAAAATTTAAGTTATAAATGTATATCTTTTTATTATATTATAAAAACTATATAAGCAATATGTAGGATATTAATTAATGAATAGATCACATAATAACATATCCAACCATTTCAGATTGTACAAGAAAGGATCATACTGAACTAGACAATATCTTATTAGTTTTATTTGGATCAAATTGATCTAATCTTACTAGATCATATCATCATAGATCGAATTTAATCAGGACTCAAACGTAGTAGGCCATACCGTATTTGCATTTTATAGTAATAATAAAGTACACATGCATAATATCAAATAGAAGCAATTTAGATCAGACTAATACAGAAGGAATTTAAATCAGAGTCGAACGCAGTAGGCCATACATATTTCAATTACCATATCAGAAAAAGGTTATACTTGCATATCATATGTGAAACCTATTTGGCATAAAAATACTCATGAAAAGGGACTGTCTTCCATCTGGCATCTCTCTCTCAATCCTTCCATAGCTGCCGTCTCCCCACCATGTCCCGTATGAATTTCGGATTATCCGGTACTTGGATCCATCCTCCTCCCCGTAGCCCATAATAAGAACAACATGACGTTTGATCTTGTCCTTGTCATTCTTCCTTGCCTCCTTGTAAATCTGCTCAAATAAAGAATTTGGGTATTAGGTATAGACTAATACCTTATAAATCTGGTCTATAAATTTTAAGTGCATGTATTGATCTACTGTCTTCTACCGTATAGTCAGTCATGTCTCCGAATTCTGGTGTATACTCGAGAACCCCAACAATGGGGTGCTTCCGGACTAGTCCAACTATTTCCTGATCACGGACTTTCAACTTTGGGTCATTTCGTTCGTCTTCGTTGTCTAAAGCGTAATAATCAGAAATAGAGAAACGTTTGCTGCCTTTAGAGAGACGTTTGCTGCCTTTAGAGAGACGTTTGCTGCCCTTCACTTTTTCTAGAGTTGCTCTTTTTTCCACTGAACGGATAGTCAGCCAGATAGGCAATTCTGTTGTCTTTAACACTATTGAAGGCCCTCGCAGTGTTCCCAAGGGAACCATCTTTGTTTTGAGGACACTCATCAATGAGCGATTGAGGAGAGAGGCTTACTTCAGCAGCCTCTTCCCTTTCTTTGCGCTTTATATTTTCTTGAGCTTTGATTCATGCGGCCGTTTGTATGGCCCAATATACTTCATTACGTTTTTTATTCAAAATTGGAGTTTGTATAACATCTTCGGTGCGCCAGTCCCACTCTTTAGGCAGTTCATTTACTGGCTTGCTGCTTGAAGAAGAAGACATCCTACTGTCGAAGTGTCTGTCATGAAGTTTTAAACTGATAGCGCTAAACAATATCGTACATGCTCTAAACTGAATAAACATCTGGGTCATAAAGGTTACCAATTTATTGGTCTAAACTGGCAGTTTAAACAATATCATTTATTAAGCGAAACGCAACAGAAATTTGTAATATATTAATCGTAATCTCAGTATTACAATAACTGATAGACAAGAAAGAGAAGAAACAGAAAATAGATGAGACTCTTCGGGACTAATTTCTGCCTAGTCAGCCTCCTCTTTTCCTCCCTCCCATTCTTATAATAAAATGAAAGGGCCAGCCCAACTCAAGACTTACATGGCCGGATGGCCCAAAACCCTAATTATTACACAATCACAATTATTTACTATAATTCCATCATTAATGTTGTTGTTATTGTTGTTGTTGTTGTTGTTTTTTGCCCATGTTCATATCAAAGTTATTGCATCATCTGCAATCACGAATTCGACTGTCTCAGTTTGTGGGTGAGGACATATTGTTAGTTCACACACGTTTAGCAAGAGAGGTTGTTTTACAAGAGAGGGAGCTGAGAGAGATGCAGCTGATGCAACCGCCGAGAAAAAGTAGCTGCAGCTGCAAAACACGGCAGAGCTAGGCTGTGTTAGTGATGGACTAAGATGTTGGCCCGTTTATCTAGTTGGGCTGAATTCTAATTGGATAGTCCAAACAAATTGTACTCCGCATTACCTGTTGTAAAATTATGGCCAAAATCAGATCATGTAAATTTTAAAACAAATAAGTATTTCATTTTTTATCTCAAATAAATAGAATTTACTAAATTTTAAATTTTCATGAGGAGACTTCAGAGTTCAGACATTTTTTAAGGAAACTGTACTTTAATATAAAACTAATTAAATAGTGCAAATCATACTCAAATTTGCGACCTAAATCCCTACTCGACGCGTAAGTCATCATAACTAATTCATCCAACCCATCTCCGGATTTCAAATCTTATGTTACTAATTCAATATTTGTCAAGAAATAAGTCCGGAACTCCGGATGCATAATAAAGAGAAGAAATGTCCAGAAATACCTTTTCTAAAGAGTGTCGTCAGATGAGGTGTAAAGGTTTAGCCGTTTAGGGTTTGTCCCCTTTGAATTCATGGATTTCATCTTCGTACCGTAAGCTCATCCTCTTCGTACCGTAAGCTCAAGCAACGAGCATGAAATCCATGGATTCGAAGAGGACAAACCCTAAACGGCTAAACCTTTACACCTCTGATGACACTCTTTAGAAAAGGTATTTCTGGACATTTCTTCTCTTTATTATGCATATGAAGTTTCGGACTAATTTCTTGACAAATATTGAATCAGTAACATAAGATTTGAAATCAGAGATGGGTTGGATGAATTTAAAATCATGTTTGACAAGGGGTTAGAATATCTTCAGGTTATGGTTTATGAGTTATGATGACTTATGAGTCGAGTAGGGATTTAGGTTGCAAATTTGAGTATGATTTGCACTATTTGATGAGTTTTATATTAATATTAAAATACAGTTTCCTTAAAAAATGTCTGAACTCTGAAGTCTTGCATGAAAATTTAAAATTTAGTTAATTCTATTTATTTGAGTTAAAAAATGAAATACTTATTTGTTTTTAAATTTACATGATCTGGTTTTGGCCATAATTTTACAATAGGTAATGCAGAGTACAAATTGTTTGGACTATCCAATTAGAATTCAGCCCAACTAGATAAACGGGCCAACATCTTAGTCCATCCCTAACTCTGCCGTGTTTTGCAGCTGCAGCTACTTTTTCTCCACGGTTGCATCAGCTGCATCTCTCTCTCAGCTCCCTCTCTTGTAAAACAACCGCAACTCACTCGCTGTGATGTCTCTCCATTTCTTGCTCTCACATGCGCTAGAGTCTCCCCCTGTCATAGTTATATCTTTTTCAGTTTTTCTTACACTCTTTTCTTCATATATGTGTAATGTAAAATACATATGAAAAATTTGATGCAAAAACACTCCTTACTGTTATTTATTTATTATTAAGAATATATAAATATAGATAAAACAATTTTGGCATTACTAATACACTCTCTCAGGTTGCTGTGTGTTACTTCAAACCTTGCTTTCCTTACTTCTGCTCATTGCGTTGCAGTCTTAGGAAATGAGGTTTAAAGCTACTCCTTCGTCCCGTAATTAAGTTCATAGTTTGACTTCACACAGATTAAGAAAAAAAATATGACTTTACTGTGGAGTGCACTGTTTTGCACTGTTTGACACTTTTTTGATGTAGATTATTTGCCAAATAAGGAAAGTTTTGAAGTGTGAAGTTAATTTCGGGACTGTCTGAAAAGGAAAGTGAGAAGTTAATTTTGGGACGGAGGGAGTATTATTTAGATTGATCAAAATGAGAGTTCTAATGAATCCTGGAGTCTAAAATTTTATTGGTAATGCTAAAAATGTTCTCTCTGTTTATCCCTCAACCCTACTGCTCGTAGATAAACTCTTGGTGATATGTTCTAATCACATAGGGTTTCAACTTTCAATTTGACTTGTTTTCGGAAGTTCCATTTTGCATTCTTACTTTTATATTCAAATTGATTTTAATCTATCATAGGAACTCTTTTGCTGCTAAACGTGTGTGAACTAACAATATGTCCTCACCCACAAACTGAGACAGTCGAATTCGTGATTGCAGATGATGCAGTTACTTTGATATGAACATGGGCAGAAAACAATAATATTAATAATAATAATAATAATAATAAAATAATAATAATAATAACAACTACAACCACATTAATGATGGAATTATAATAAATAATTGTGATTGTGTAATAATTAGGGTTCTGGGCCATCCGACCATGTAAGTCTTGAGTTGGGCTGACCCTTTCATTTTAATTTAAGATTGGGAGGGACGAAAGGGGGAGGCTGACTAGGCAGAAATTAGTCGCGAAGAGTTTCATCTATTTTCTGTTTTTTCTCTTTCTTGTCTGTCAGTTACGATTAATATATTACAAATTTCTGCTGCGTTTCGCTGAATAAATGATATTATTTAAACTACCAGTTTAGACTAATAAATGAACCAAATGTTTATTCAGTTTAGAGCATATATGATATTGTTTAACGCTATAAGCTTAAAACTTCATGACAGCCACTTCGACAGTAGGATGTCTTCTTCTTCAAGTAGCAAGCCAGTAAATGAACTGCCTAAAGAGTGGGTCTGGAGCACCGAAGATGTTATATGAACTCCAATTTTAAATAAAAAACGTAATAAAGTATGTTGGGCCATACAAACGGCCGCATGCATCGAAGCTCAAGAAAATATAAAGCGCAAAGAGAGGGGAGAGGCTGCTGAAGTAAGCCTCTCTCCTCAATTGCTCATTGATGTGTGTCCTCAAAACAAAGATGGTTCCTTTGGGAACACTGCGAGGGCCTTCAATTGTGTTAAAGATAACAGAATTGCCTATCTGGCTGACTATCCGTTCAGTGGAAAAAGAGCAACTCCAGAAAAAGTGAAGGGCAGCGAACGTCTCTCTAAAGGCAGCGAACGTCTCTCTATTTCTGATTATTACGCTTTAGACAACGAAGACGAACGAAATGACCCAAAGTTGAAAGTCCGTGATCAGGAAATAGTTGGACTAGTCCGGAAGCACCCCATTGTTGGGGTTCTCGAGTATACACCAGAATTCGGAGAGACATGACTGACTATACGGTAGAAGACAGTGGATCAATACATGCACTTAAAATTTATAGACCAGATTAATAAGGTATTAGTCTACACCTAATACCCAAATTCTTTATTTGAGCAGATTTACAAGGAGGCAAGGAAGAATGACAAGGACAAGATCGAACGTCATGTTCTTATTATGGGCTACGGGGAGGAGGATGGATCCAAGTACTGGATAATCCGAAATTCATATGTGACATGGTGGGGAGACGGCGGCTATGGAAGGATTGAGAGAGAGATGCCAGATGGAAGACAATCCCTTTTCATGAGTATTTTTATGCCAAATAGGTTTCACATATGATATGCAAGTATAACCTTTCAGATAATTGAAATCTGTATGGCCTACTGCATTCGACTCTGATTTAAATTCCTTCTGTATTAGTCTGATCTAAATTGCTTCTATTTGATACTTCATCCGTTCTTTAATTCTTGCAATATTGTGATTTTTGCACTATTCACAAACCTTACATTGACCACGATTTTCTACTAATATACATAATCAAATTATTACGCATAAAATGTTATTGAATTCCTATCAATGTGAATTTCCAAAATATCAACTTTTTATAATATTTACTAATACATAATTAAATATAATTATAGTCAAAGTTGTGCGTTGGCAAATGTGAAAGTCAAAGTGTTGCAAGAATTAAAGAACGGAGGATAGTATTATGCATGTGTACTTTATTACTATAAAATGCAAATACGGTATGGCCTACTACGTTTGAGTCCTGATTAAATTCGATCTATGATCATATGATCTAGTAAGATTAGATCAATTTGATCCAAATTAAACAGTTTCAATAAAGCATAAAAATAAAACAAAGTGGAGTTGTAGGGGGATTCGAAACGCTTGACATTTTGGAAGGGTGCGTACAACTCCATCCGATTGGCTACAACGTTAGTTTGGTCTAAAAATGTTTTGACAAATACTTATACTATAATACAAATTTTGATGCCGTTATGATGCTTCAAATATTTAGCTCTTGACGATTTTATGAACTTTCACCAGAAAAGATCTCAAAATAAGGATGTTTTTACTTGGACTGTTTTCACTTTCAAACCACATTTAAAACAGACCAGATCAGACCCACAAATTTCAGTCCAAGTAAAACAACCCAAAACATTCAAATTAACCTAAAATATCTAAAACCATTTTACTAGAAAGCACAACTCTTCCGGGCTGTTCCATATTTTCAAACCCCGACGTTGTTTCATTCGGAACACGGTCAAATATTTGCCATTATACTAGATTTTTCCGGATTCCTAAACTCACAACATTTTGTTTTCCTACGCACATGCTGAAAATTACACCTTATCGTGTAATGTCCCGCTCATGAAATCCACTAGGAGCCTCTACCCCCCCCCCCCCCTGGTAAACACGCCCTGCATGTGGGCTTGGCACGAGTTAAAAAAAGAAAAGAAATTATAATATTCTTTTTCTTAGTTCTTAGCTATTTTAATGCCTTTATGTTGCCTCAAATCTTTAGCTCTTGATGATTTTATGAACTTTTACATTCAAATTAACCTAACATATCTAAAACCATTTTTCTAGAAAGTACAACTTTTCTGGACTGTTTCATATGTTCAAACTTTACATTGTTCCATTCGGAACACGGTCAAACTTTAAAGGCATGTGTCGAAAATTATACCTTCTTATAGTTTAATGTCCCACTCATAAAATCCACTAGGACCCTCCGCCCCATGGTGGATACGTCCTGCTATTTTAATGCCTTTATGTCGCTTCTGTTATGTAATATGTGGATGTCCATTACTCTCCCCGACCCATGTATTCGGCCCACTTATCTAGTAACCCTAATCCCCCTGTATAAATATGTGTTATATGCTAATGAAGAGTTAAGCTTTTGGCCTTGTTCATAATGTAACACGTTATCAGCACGATGCCTATTTTTTTTCTTTCTCGATCTCTTCTCCGCCGTTGGTAGCACAATCAGCCGCTCCCCTCAGTTGGCCGCCCCTTCAACCGACCGGCCGTCATCATCATCAATTTATCTTTTCCCTTCGTCAACCACAATGGACTCGAAATAGATGAATTGCGCCAGATTGGAGAAAACTGATAGATGAAGTGCGCCAGATAGGAGAAAACTGATCTCAATCCTTCGCTGCTTTTCAAATTTGTGCGGCTAGTTTGCCAATATTAACGTATCATCTTCACTTGGATTCAACCATGGAAATTGAGGCAGCCAACTCCGATGTGATGATGGATTCATCTCCTGAGGTATATAATTTTGTCTCTGCTATGTGTTTTACATAGAGATTTATCATACTCCATATTTGATAAGGATTTAATTATATAACTAATAAATTTTGTTAATATGCTACTCCGATCCCTGCACATAAGAAAGCCAGTGCAGGATCAATATAATGCTCCCACCAGTTGATTAGTTTAAACCTATTCGAAACCATTCACAGAGGTGACTCACATTTAAACCTACCTGAATCAATAACAATCACAGTTATTTCTTCTTCTAAGTTTTCCTCGATCATATAATTCCAAAATAATACCTGCAAAACCATTATTATTCGTATAGGGAAGCTGTTTTTGTTGAGAAGATTATGATTTTAAGTTCTACCACTACAAAAAATTACGGGAATGACACGAAATTTGGCACGGACTTGCCGATTTTTCGTGCGAAATAGCTCATGCCAAAGTGTTTTTGGCACGGATTTGGCATATCCCTGCCAAAATCTCTGCCAATCCCGTGTTTTTTTTTGTAGTGAGAAATTACATACATCTAATTTATATATCATGAAAAAAAACAAGGGAAATGGAACGGCCGTGGCATCTATCATCACGTTTGTATGTCTTTAATCTTTATGGTTATGACATATGGAGATATGGTTTATTTTCACTTGATTATCTTATTACAAAGTATAATTTACTTAAAGTTCAGTTTTTTTTTAAGAAACAAAGACAATTGAAATAATTAAACAATAATGATCATAAGTACGCACACTATTACAGTAACTTAAGTGCATATACTCCGTATATAGAAATACTACTATATGTATATAGTATTATTATATGTGGTTGATAAGTATGATACGTAGTAGTACCTAATACTTCGTAAATTTTTTTCATGATCTGCGGGGAATAAAAATACTAAAAAAAAGGTTTTAAAGTGTATTTATTTAATTAATTTCAATAATGTTTAAGCTCATCAAAACAAATACTTCATACGGAGTATTATGTATCGGGCTTGCCTTCAAAAGAGAGATTAATGGCATTTATTAGTCAATATAAGTTAGAGAAGGTAATTTACTTACTCAATTAATGACATAAATGGGATTAATTATCATATATATTCATCATTACTATCACTTATGATATTTTTTAATCCAATCGTGCAATTTACTAATTTGTCACTACATGATGTTTCACCTTATTTGATATATAAACTGTTACATTCAATTTTTTTTAAAAGAGAGAAATGTATATAATGAAATACATACATGTTTTACGAATCAAGCGTTTTGTGTCAGAATGACATTCTTGGATTCCTATGCATTATTGATACTGTTATCCATATGGATATATTTATTAAAAGAACATCAATTGCTTGTGAAAGTGATATTTATTTATATAATAAGAAGTATAACTAGTTGTATATAATATATATGATGTTTATGTATATGGTAAATTTGTAAATGAATGTGCATAGCTAGTTAGCCTATGTGATATTTTATGTTGCATATATTGGTACATATACATAGTTTTATTATTACTTTGAAATACATAAGCTCATGATATGTTACTAGAATCATATTTTAAAACTAAATAGCACGAGAGCTTAATTATCCCTCATGATTTGAACCTCATATGAAATATCAATTCATTCTCCCTCCAACAATATCATTTTCTAAAGCTATTATGAAATTTATTATTTAATGTGCTCTTAGTAGATTTTCATTGCCTTGATTATGTATGATGAAAATCTTTATCAGTTCATTAACATTTCATTGCCTTTCTAATGCCTATATGTATTATAATAAAAATTACTTCATCTACTTTGAGTTAATGAAAACATTAAGAAAAGTGCATTGGAGATTATAGGTACGTTCCACATATCTCTGTTCATAATTTGGTCATTTTGAAACATAATATGATTACATTTATATGATAAACTTGATTGTGGCATATTGATAGACAAGTTAATATGCTGATTATATGTTTTGTAAAACACTTAAGTAAGTGATTTACTTTAAGAAAATGCATGATTGGAAAACATGATATAGACTTAAACTATATTCAAAATATAGTTAAATATCGCTATGGGTATGCATATAATGCCTAGAAAACCATAAGTTAATGTAATTATGTATAATGATTAGTCTACATTAATTTGCTCAAGAGGGAGGAAACAAACAAAATTTCATTAATGGAAATATGAAATTATAACAAAGTACTAGAAGTCACTATAAAAGCTTAAATTTGATGTACAAGTGGGTGTGTTGTGAACCTGAAGTTCCCATATCGCTCACACACGGGATAAAATGTGTTTATAAGCAGGGCTTGAAGCCCTTATTAGTGTATGCATTTTAAAGTCGTGAGGTCCTAAAGTATCAAAGCGGGCAATATGCCAAGTTAAATTTTAAGAAATTCACTCAAGTGAATCGTTCAAGACAAGTGTTTTAAGTTCTCGTAAACAAATTTGATTATTTAATAACTTTTATGTTACTTCAATAGTAGCATTATCTAATCATTAGACTCTATGTAGATTTCTAGGTGAGTGATTGATATTATTTCTACAAACATAAGAAATCCCTATATAAATGATTATTTTAGAGACAAATTATTTTTGTCTTAGGGATTATATAATGCCTGAAGCATGTATATACTTGTGGCATTGAACCTGATATATATCAACTCTTGAGAGAGTCATACACATTAGAAACTTAATCCTATTGTAAGGATAAAAAGTAATGGAAACACAAATTATATTTATAAACAAGTTGTGCACATAAATAATAGAGTCAATTCCCTAAATAGGACTAAAAAGTGGCAAAATTGCACAAATAGGACTACATTTTTTAAATTCCCTTAATTGGACTATTTATGTGTGTTTGGACAAATATACCCTTGTAACTTGTGAAATGTTTTAATTAATAATAAAATCATAAAAAAATTAATAAAAATCAAGAAAAATACTAAAAATCGTAAAACAATAATAGAAAATTAATAAAAATATTTTCTAAAAAAATAAAAATTTTTTTTTTAAAAATAAAAAATAAATAAAAAAAAATCATAAAATTAAAAAAAAAACATTACCACCCCTGCCACCCCCAGCACCACCATCTCCCATCACCAGTGAAAAATATGCCAACATTTTAAATAATGCCATAATGATGGCATATTCAATGAAAATGTTGGCATATTGAAGAGTAATTATGCCATTTTTTTGGCATTTTCAGAAAAATATGGCATTTTTTTACCAAAAGTGGAAGAAATTTCACCAATCGGAGGTGGTGGTGCTGGGAGGCGGTGGGAGGCGGTGAGAAAGGCATCCATAATTTTTTTCATTTTTTATGGGTTTTTACTATTTTTTATTATTTTTTAAAAAAAATTAAAAAAATAAAAAATTAAATTTTTTATTTTATAAATGTTTATAATTTTTTTATAATTTTTTTTACGTTTTTTAAATATTTTTTTACGTTTTTTGTGATTTTATTATGAATTAAAGCATTTCATTATGAATTAATAATCTTAGGGGTATTTAGGGTAGAAAATCAATGTTTAGTCCTATTTAGGGAATTTTAAAAATAGTAGTCCTATTTGTGCTTTTTAGGAACTTTTTAGTCCTATTTAGGACAATTTCCGTAAATAATAATAATAATAATAATAATAATAATAATAATAATAATATTAATAATAATAATAATAATAATAATAATAATAATAATAATAATAACAATAATATAATAATAATAATAATAATAATAATAATAATAATAATAATAATAATAATAATAATAATAATAATAATAATAATAATAATAATAATAATAATTAATAATAATAATAATAATAATAATAATAATAAAATCTCAGGCATTGAGTTATACTACTACTCAAACACTGCGAAGTAGTAATTTGAAAAGTGATATCATACTTATTGGTGATAGTTTGAGACCATAACGACCCAGTGTAAATTGTGTTTCCATAATATCTGCCAGTAGTAGAATTATCCTCATACTATACTATATATACTTGAATAATTTAAACATGTATTAAGCTTAAGATTTTGAATACATGACCAATATAAGGTCAACCCAGGTTTAGATCAAATGTCGTATAAGACATCCAATGTATACATACTTCTAAGATAAGTAAATGGCAAGACCGTCAATTCTCCCAATATTGTAAAAGTGGATCCATGGGAGTTAAGTGAACTTGAAGTTTCACAATGTGGGTTAATAATTTTAAATTTGGTCTCAAGAATATGCTCTGTTAAAATGTTGACATGTAATGAGTGGTATAAGACCACTTTGCCGGCTTTTATTAAATATAGTGAAGAGCATAATGTAACCCACATAATATATCTAGCATTATAAGATAAATGTTTTGCCTGAGATAAATTGCTAGAAAGTTGCAAAAATATATGAAGAAAATCTAGTTTATATTAATTCGACATTTGTTAATAACTACCCCCAAAAGTTTACACATTCAAATGAGCCAAAACGTGCCAATAATTGAAACCCCACTATAGACACAATGCACTTGGATCCCAGAAGTGGCTCCATATATATGCATGTAAATCCTTGTTCAAAAATATTATGGCACAATTTCCGAGATTAGGGGGAGATATAGAGGCATAAGCATTATTATATTTTGGAATGCCGGAAAAATATCCCAGACGGATTGAATGATATGAAGAGAAACGTGTAAAGTATGATAAGTAAACTGCCAAAGTGACTGAGATAAATGATTGCAAAGTTTGAGCTCAACCAATGCATGAAGCATGGTTAGACGGTCATTATGTGTATATAAAATAAAACCGGTTTTTATTACAATAAGTCACTTATGCCTTTACAAGAGGATGATATAAGTTAAATGCTGCAGCTGATACATATTAGAAACTACATGATACAGAACATGAGTTCCTCTTTTATGGCTCATATAGAGGACTTTGATGAAATGGAAATCGTATTGATTAAGATTGACGTCAAAGATTTATTTTCCGAAACCATCAATTCATAATCCATAATAATTAAGTCTGGCCAGACGAAATATGATGGACCTGCAGTCCTAAAATTTTGTGAATTATGATCGATGTTTATGGATGAGAAGATATTTTATATTGGGCCTGAAGTCTCATAAATCAAGATATTGTGTACGTGGGGTGACAATACTTGAGATTGAATGATTTTGAGATTACATTCCTGTTATAGTTTGAAGTTTTGTAAATGTGGCAGTTAATGAGAGAATCGGATGTCATTGTTATAATATCAATTGTGTGTTCCTGAAGGACAATGGTGAAAAGAAATATGTGCACACAACATGCAACATGAATATGAATTCTTTTATGTCTATAATAATTAGATATAGACATTATGCGTTTAACTATAGACTTATCATTATTATATTTGGGATTATTTTGGAAAAGAATTTGGAATTGATTGAATAACTGCACCAATTGGATATGCAGTAAAACTCTAAGCATAGATGGAAATATAGAAAGAGATGCTTGTGCCTAACCACAACCTGGGTGATCACATTTAGCCTTGATTACATGATTTATTTTGTAGAAGAACTATACTTGATTATCATGGTGCAAATTATTTTATTTAATGTCATGATTGAATAAGGTCTTTGCACCATTATTTTATTTATTTTGAAGTGAGTGCCTCCTGTAGAGGATCTAGTGTGAAATCATGATTCACATGATTTCATGACTAGGATTTAAACTAATTTAAAGTGAACAATATTCATACTACTTCTCAGCCTTTCCTGCAGAAAGAGTTGAATGAGGAAAACTTTATGCAATGAATTTGCAATTACTCATAAACCTTCTATTTGTTTACCTGAAGTAAACATATATTATTCTATAAACCAAATTGTATAATTGAAGGTGTTGAAGGCTTTTAAGCATCTAGCCAAACCTAGAAACAACACATGAGAATCTTTTGATTTGAATGATGTTTGATTATATAAATAATAAATATCTAGTCATTACATTGTGAACACCTGAATTGTTTGTATACTAATTTGAGATCCTGGGAGGATCAAAACATGTCCTTTTGTAAATTTTAATGGGACAATATTTGAGAATACTCGATTATTAAATGTTTGATGTGCATATGAGCATTAACATTAAATTTGATGGTCTTGAGATGCACATTGCAAAATCATGAGTTTAGACAATTGCTTCTGCTTCAAAACTTTTGAAGAGTTTGGTTACTAATGTCCATCAAATTTGTATAAATAATGATGGAGGCTTTGTATACTAAAGATTGTCATTAGCTCAAATTATATGGAGTGGATTGAGGTGAAACAATTAATTGGTCCAGAAGACCATGTGTTGTCTCTTTTTCTTAGCCAAGTTTTTCCCCAAAGGGTTTTCTTGGCCAAAGGTTTTAAGTTATTTTGTGGTTTTAAAGAATGAGAAAGATTCATAACATTCGGAAGACTAGTATCCTCTAGAAGAGTGATTCTAATATTAGTTTGGAAGACAGTACCCTAAAGTTCTTAATTGGTCCTTGTGAGATCGAACAATTTATTGGTCCGGAAGGCCATATGCAGTTGTACTCTTTTTCCTTAACCAAGTTTTGTCCCATAGGGTTTTCTTGGTCTAAGGTTTTAACGAGGCAGTTTGTGACTTTGAAATAACATATTATGATACATAATATTCAGAGTATTGTTTTTCTCTAGAAGAGTAAATTCAAATGTCATCCAGAAGATTAGGCCCCAAAGGCCAATGACTGTACTCTTTTCCTTTACTAAGTTTTTCCCGCATGGTTTTCTTAGTCAAAGGTTTTTAACGAGGCGGTCAATACAACACATCATTTTACATATATTATGTACTCTTTTTCTTGATTGGTTTTTTCCCAATGGGTTTTTCCAACAAGGTTTTTAATGAGGCATACACACAGTACCATAATTCATTCAAGAAGTTAGCAACCAGATTGGATTAAAATGGATTCAACAAGAAGACCTGAAGTGATGCAGTCAACAGGGAGAGTATATATGAGCTGCACTCTTTTTCCCTTGACCAAGGTTTTTTCCCACTGGGTTTTCCTCAGCAAGGTTTTTAACGAGGCAACATTACCAAAATGTATAAAGAGAGAATGCATATTTTTCTTGTAATGTATTTTTAGCAATGTACATCCAAGGGGGAGTGTTATGTAATATGTGGATGTCCATTACTCTCCCCGACCCATGTATTCGGCCCACTTATCTAGTAACCCTAATCCCCCTGTATAAATATGTGTTATATGCTAATGAAGAATTAAGCTTTTGGCCTTGTTCATAACGTAACAGCTTCAAGTTTTTAGCTCTTGATGATTTTGTTATGAACTTTTGCCGGAAAAGAGTTAAGATTAAACATTCAATTAACCTAAAATATATAAAACCATTTTACTAGAAAGTACAACTCTTCCAGGCCGTTTCATATTCTCAAACATTTAGGGCCTGTTTACTAACATAGATATCTTCCTGTTTTACTGAAAATTATAAAACTGAATAAAGGAAAATGGAAAATGTGTTTACAAAAAACATTGCTAGAAAACTAGAGAAAGGAAAACAAATCGTTTTCCAAAACCAAAAAAATGAGATATGTCTCAATTTTCTTTAATGAATTTGCGAAGCGATTTTTACTAATTTTTTAAATTTAAAAAATGTGAATGCCGCATGCCGCTGCAATGAATTTGCACACTCACATCTAGTGGTGAATCCGGTCTCTCTCCGGTGTCGGGCGATCCCTATCCCGCCCGTTCAATGACCCGGTGGTCCAACCTGGTCAATGATGGAATAGTCCCTGTCCTGTTCGATCCGATTAATGACCTGGTAGTCCTTGTCATGTCTGATCAATGACCCGGGGGTACTTGTTGGGTCTGATCGACGATCGGGCAATCCCAGTCTGGTCTGATCGATAGCTGGGTAGCCCGGTCCGGTCCGGTCCGGTCAACAACCCGACCGTCCCTGTTTGGTCGGGTCAACAACCCGATGGTCCCTATCTGGTCGGGTCAATGATCCGGTGGTCCCTGTCTAGTCCGGTCAATGACATGTTGGTCCACGTCTTGTTCGGTCAATGACTTGACAGTCTTTTTCCGATCCGATCGATTATCGGGCTGTCCCCGGCCGGTACCGTTAATGACCCAGTGGTACCTGTCCAGCCTGGTAGACGATCCGACCATTTAAATATTTTGTTAAAGTGAAGAGTTTCAAAAGAGTCGTTGAGTTGCCAACCAATAGGGAAAAACAAAATCAATTAATCAAACTAGCTGTTGGGACGAACTGGAACCGGCTGGTTTTGGTCCCGACTTTCCTATACCCGAGACCGGGTTCCTTTGTTGTGAACAAAAAAAATAAAATCAGTGGGGTAAACCGTTGCCCGATAATCAACAATAAAAATACCGTTGCCCAGAGCCTAAAGGCTAAAACCAATTTTATTCCAAGATGATCAAGAATGAATCCTGACAAGGGGTTTAAATACACATCTACTAACTCTTAAACTAGGAAACGAAATCATAGAGATCCTAATCAACTCCAACTAGGAAACAGAATAATAAATATCCTAATCAACTTCAAATAGGAAAGAAATAATAGAAATCCTAATTAACTCCAAAAGGAAACAAATACAGAAAAATAAAAAGAATAAATAATAATTAAACAGCACACAACCAGCCCACGAAGGTGGGCTCAAGTCCGTCCCGCCTTCGGTAAACCCACGGGGGCTTCTGTCCCTCTTCTTCCAAGCCCAGATTCTGCATCATATCATCCTTTCTTGGGCCTTAGAGCATCTTTAATGGGGAAGTGAATTGCACCCCATTAAAATGGGCACATCATCAATATGCACAGCCTATAAAGCTCACGTGGACATAAAATCAATTACAATAAAATTTGATCTCCAACGCAAATGTGGATCCGAACAGATCTTTTTCCTGTTCCTACGCAATACGGATCCATTATTCCCCATCCATACAAGTATACTACTGATCGATCTCCTTCTAGCATTAATTTCCGGAAGGCATACAGTTAGAATGAAATCAATATGTAGTTTGGTTTAATTGATAATGGAATTAATAAGAAAGAGATTAAAAAATTACTTTTGATTCTTGCGCAACAAGAAGATTTGCAAGTCTTTGGCATCCTAGGGCACCGTGCTTCAGAAGATGCAAACAAAATTGACGAAAAAAATTGGGGCTCTTTTTATGCGTGCAGCGCCAAAATATTTGACGAACAAAAAAAAGTTTTGCTGAGTCACGCTGTCTAACTGACTTGCTGAATTGAGAAAGGCAGAGAAACGGTGTGGACAGTTGTCAACTCCACCTCAGCTCCACAGGAAATAGAGACTCCTCCGTTGGAGACTGATTTTTTTACGTTGGTCAATTCCTAATTACGTGGCTGTGCATTATTAAGAATCGAAAGGCCCATTAAAGATGCTCTTACTATGTTCGGTTCCAAATCGGGACCGTAATTTCGGTCTTCCAGTCCGTCACAGAACCGAGTGAAAAAAATAGATGAACATGTTTTCAGATTTGAAAATGAAAAATTAGAAGCTGAAAACAGAAAATAATAGATAGAAAATTTGTAAAATGAGTTCATAATAAAGTTGTTTTTACTTGAACTATTTTCAGCTCAAACCAGACTTAAATAGACCAGACTACTTTCAGTCAAAGTAAAAACATCCCAAAACATTCGAATTAACCTAAAATATCTAAAACCATTTTACAAGAAAGTTCAACTCTTCTGGGCTGTTTCATATTTTCAAACTTTTACATTGTTTCATTCGGAACATGGTCAAATATTTGTCTTTCTATGGGATTTTAATTTGTTGTATTCCTAAACTCAGAACATTTTGTTTGCCTCAGCATGTGTCGAAAGTTATTCCTTCTTATCGTTTAATTCCCCTCTCATAAAATCCACTTTGAGCTTCTGCCCCATGGTGGATACGTACTGCATGTGGGCTTGGCACGAGTGTTATTAAAATAAATTATAATATTCTTTTTCTTAGTTCTTAGCTATTTTAATGCCTTTATGTTGCTTCAAAATTTTAGCTCTGGGTGATTTTATGAACTCTTACCATAAAACAGTTGAGAATAATCCATTCAAATTAACCTAAAACCATTTTACTGGAGAGTACAACCCTTCCGGGCTGTTTCATATTTTCAAACCTTTACTCATTCGGAGCATGTTTATTTCGGACCTTTTCAAACCTTTTCAAACCTTTACTCATTCAAATTAACCTAAAACCATGTTTCATATTCCTCCGTTCTTTTTTAGTTGCAACGGTCAACGTTTCACACTTGCCAATGCACGTCTTTGACCGTAATTATATCTTAATCTCTATTAGTAAAAAATATTTAAAAATTAGATTTTGAAAATTTGTAATGAGATGAATTGAACAATATTTTTTTTAAAAAATAATTTTCATAAAATGATAATATAAAATGTAGTCAAAGTAGAACATGTGAATAGTGTAAATTTAACATGTTGCGTTTAAAAAGAGACGGATGATAGTATACTGCAGCTTGGCGCACCGCCACAATTTAGCGCTGTACCAACCTCGCAACGGCTAATTGATTCGCATCACTTTGACGCCGTCCAGGTAGACTTTGATTTTTTTGCCAATTCAATTTTGACAACCCTTACCTTTTCTTACTAACTTAAATGGCCAAATCAAACCCGTGGAAAACCTAAAGAAAAACGCCAAATGGCTCGTTGTCGCCCCCAAGATTCGCCTATGAAAAATGCTAGGGGTACACAATTTGTGTACACCCTTGGCACCCCATTTAAATACTCCTTATTTTTACCATCATTTACCCCCAAATAATTCTGCCCTCTCACAACCCTCCATCCCTCCCCTGCGCAGAAGTCACGCAGCGATTCTGCCAAAAAATCGGAAGCTGCGAATTGACCAAACGACCGAAGAGAAAAGTGAGACATCCTTCATCTTCTCCGTTGGAACTCTTCTTCAATGGAGCTAAACGGGAATGGTAAATCCGAGTGGGTTGATGGATTACTCTGGGATAACATGATTTTTGGAGAGCTAGGTGATGAAGGTGAAGATGATGGTCGTAAGCCAGTTTCTGGCGAACTGGATGCGAGGTCGAGGGACGAAGATGAACAAGGTCCAGAGGTGGAAGGCTTGAGTATGTGTTGTTGTCTTGGGTTTGTTTTCTTGATTTTCTTGATTTTGTTTTCTTGATTTTTTGGTGTATTTGGGATATAAAAAGGGTTGTCTGTCTATCAGAGTAGTTATAAGTGCAGTGTCTGTCTACTGAAACATAGTAGGTTTGTTGTTTGACCCATATGTAAAATGTCTGTCTGACAGACAATTTATTTTGTTTGTCTACGTAAAAATAACGTCTGTATGGACATGCAAGTATTGTTACAAGATTTTTTTGTAGTATGTTTTGATAGAAAATGTAGTTGTTATGTGAAAGTGTGTATAAATTTTGGACATATGGTTGTATATGTGAATGTACACAACAATGTTATAGAAAAAAAATTGCATACTATTGTCTGTCTGGACAGACAAAATGTTGTGAGTTGTAAATTTCTATGAACATGCATTTTTTTTTGGAATAACAGATGAAGAGGAAGAAAAGAGTAGTAATAAAGACCCCGAAGTTGGTATGGATTTTCCTAGTAAAGACGCAGTTTATGATTTCTACAAGGCTTATGGTAGAAGAGTGGGGTTTCCCGTTAGACAACGAAGTTCAAGTAAAGACAAATCCGGCAACATCATTGTGATTGTCTTAGAGTGTGGCCGTGCTGGAATTAGGTCTCCCGTATTTATGGAATGTATGAATGATTATGGGTTGGACTTAAACCATAGTTTGATGTAGTTTATCATGTACTTTCTTTTGTGCTTTGAACATTATTGCCTCAAGTCTTTAACGTAATGTGTGTGAATGATAACAGGGTAACTGAAAACTTAAGTTTCTTATGAATCATCAATGTGGCGTTGTTTCAAATAATAGAAAGACAATAAATAGACGTACACAGACAAAATACATAACCAGACAGACATGTTGTATTGCGCTGCTTGAAATGATAGACAGACAATAAATATACGTACACAGACAAAATGATAGACAGACAAAACAAAATATTCTCATACAAACAAAATATTCACATAAATACATGACATTGTACAAACTTCGACATATTTCCCCAAAATACCCCAGTCATGTATTGTTTCCAAGTTCAATAGATACACAAAATCAATACTTGTTTGAACCACAAGTTGAAATAAAAATGAAGTCTACAACACTCTACGCATCTTCCTTCTTCAAGCGCCAAAGCCGAATACCCTACTCAAGTCTTTTGTTCGACATGTTGCCATAGTCGCAATCAGGAAGCAATGATTTCCCTTGGAGTAGTTGCTCTACAAAAGCAAGGACCATCACGCCACATTCACCCAACCTGTAAACAGACAAAATTATCCCAGACAGATAGTTACAACACTTACACAGACAATAAATGTTATTCATATTAATATTGAATTTCATACGATTCTTTTAGTTGTGGCACACCATCCACAACTACTGCTTTCCATGGTTGCAAATTACTGTCATTCTTACACAAACCCATGACACGAACTAGGTATGGCAGCCGCTCACACAAGTCCTTAGCATAAAATGGAGTCCTAGAAGTCTTAAGCGAGTCGTAAACTCTAACCAGTCTGCTCCGAATCACAACTTCCACCAAGATCCAATGCTTGTTTTCAATATTTAAAGGAAACAAAACCTGCCAAGAATTAACAATTCATCAAAAATGCTAGGTGTTCTATCGAGACAGACAAAATACTAGCGAAATAATAACAGACAGACGTTTACAAAACTTAGACAGACAATACCCTAAAAAAACTTTTCCAGTCCAGCTTTTTCAGGTATTTATCTCCATTCCAATGTGTGTCGTTGCCTATCTCTTTCTTAAGGATTTTATGCTACAAACATAACATTAAAAAAAATGTAAGGCTACTAAAAAGATCAAAACACGGGGGGGAAAAGGTGCATACCACAACGTAAGGGCTGATCAAAGTCACCGTATGCGCACAGATGCTTTTATGGTAAGGCACTGTAAGGCTACTAAAAAGATCAAAACACGGGAAAAATCAGATGCATTTGCATTTTCCTCCTACATTTAATTGTAAAGGACATACAGACAGACAAATAATATATCCGACAGACAAAAATAAAGGAAAGACAGACATTCACAATAAAACTTACTTCCACATGCTTCTCAATTTCAGCTAGAGAAGCATGAACCTCATCAGAAGGTACAGAAGCATTCATATGAGCCGCATTTGCATTTTCCACCTACATTTAATTGTAAAGGACATACAGACAGACAAATAATATATCAGACAGACAAAAATAAAGGAAAGACAGACATTCAGAAAAGCATTGAAAGGGGAAACATGTTCTATTGTTGGAAACACAATAAAACTTACTTCCACATGATTCTCAATTTCTGCTACAAATTCATGAACCGCATGAGAAGGTACAGAGGCATTCATATCACATGCGACTACATTTGCCACCTACATTTAATGGTAAAGGACATACAGACAGACAACAATTATATGCACACAAAATGAGACAGACAACTCAATAAGAATGACAGACATCTATGTATCACAGCACAGACATTTAAAAATTCTTCACAGACAGCTCACAACACAAGACAGACAAGGATATATGAACAACAAACAAATGAAAACATGACAGACAATTATAAAGTTGTTATAGACAACTCAAAACAAATGACAAACAACTGAAAACTCGAGACAGACAATTCTAAGCACTTGACAGACAACTACAAAAAAAAAGACAGACACAGGAATATGAATGACAGACAATTCAGAACATGTCATAGACATCTCAAAACACACTAACAACGTCTCAGACAACTCTTAAATCACATAAAGAAAATTAGATGTAGTTTAATTAAATCAAATCAATTATGGTAAGGTGAGTACTGCACAAGGATGAAAATATTACCTTTTAGCAAGATCGGTTAAACTTGTTCGCACCATGGCTTCAAAGTTATCGTCTTTTTAGTTGAACTTGGACCAGCGCCTCGTAGAGAGTTGGAGCAGAGCAGTCAGGAGGATGGGTAAGCGCCTCGTAGAGTTGGAGCAGAGCACCGGGCAGATGGGTAAGCACCTTGACCTCGGTTGGATGGATGCTTCGGTTGGCGTCGCGAGGAACGAGGAGTAGCGCCTGGAGGTACGGCCTTCGTTTCTCCAGAGCAGAGCAGTCCAGCGTAGATGGATGCTTCGGTTGTCGTCCGGCGTCGCTGGATGGGTTCGGCGTAGATGGTGTCGCTGCCGGTCCGAATCGTGGAGTGGGTGCGGGAGTATGGGGCGGGAATTGGGATGGATGGAAGACAAAAGAAAATAGGGTAAAAATTTGAGTTGGAAAGGAGAGGATGTGAGGTAAAAAAGAGGAGGTATTTAAATGGGGTGCCAAGGGTGTACACAATTATTTTTCTTCGCCTATTCTTCTCCTCTTCTTTTCCCCCTTTTTGTTTTTTGTGCTTTCCTTCTTTCTTCTTTTTTGTTTCTTTATCTATCTCTATAGTTAGTTTAATCCTTTTCTTTTTTTACTATTAACCCTTGAATTTCTTGACATGTAAACCTAATTCAAACCACACAACTACTTCCCAAACAAACATCTCCCCTCCAGGACATCGACTTTTCCAATCTTTGATATTGAAAATCTAAACCGTGGAAGTGCTCATGTGTTTTATTCAACACATTCAGGTTCTCCTGGCTTATTTCTTATCAGGCTTTGTTTTGTAATTTTTCTCAGTTGGTTTTAGGATTTAACTCACTGATTGGCCGGAATTTAGGGAGTTATGTTTTATTGTTTTCCAGTTTTCCACTCTAAGCTTTATTTATACTTTATTGCAATTTCTTCCTTTGATTCAATTCAATAGTAAGCAACAACATTCTTCCTTGAGCAGACCCTCCACTTCAACGGTCGATTTCCAAAATAGTCAAGTGGTAATTCATATTGAAACCGAATTTAACAACTACGTAGTACATTTTTTACTAGAACCGAACCGAATTTAACAACTACAATTTTTAAAAAAGTTCTTTTAAATTGTAACGAGAACTGAACTGATCCTGGGCCTACTCCTAGGCCTACTGTAAACTCATATTCTCTATTAATATAATCAATAAGTAATTCATATGCTATATTTTTTAACAGATTATATTCAAGTATTGCTTATGGCTACTTGACGACTAGGCAATTTATTTGGGGTAAATTCCATTACAATTGAAGATGGTGGTGAAAAGTTGCCACTTTTCAAAAGAGCGAGAGTTCACATGGGTAGGTCATCTTGTGCGTTATAGGAACTTGTTTTTTCAGTAGAGGAAGGACAAAGTTTTGTATTAGCCCCACAGAGTTGTGTACTGGGTTGCTGAATGAAGGAGATAGTGCTACTGCTCGATACTCCTCTCCATTGGATAAATGCTCTATTAAAGTGGAATAGTTATGCAGTAGAGAATTTGGCGCTTAACTTGCTGGTGAATCTGCTTTGCCCCAATCTAGATGTCTTCGCCGTGCTTTACAGGCTATGTCAGCTAACACTTCTGAAGAGAATCAAAGGGATTTTGGGGGGGATGTCAAAAATAAATGATTCAATTGGTGGATACTCTTCTGCTGGTAATTACAATTGGTCATTAGACAGTCGTGAAGTAGATAATTAATCTGGGAGGGAAAGAATGGTGAAACTTTTGAGAAATGCTCATATTGACAACCGATATAATCAGAATAGTAACTCCAATCTTACTACAAAATTCAGCGCTTGAAATCAAAAGATACATATTTGGTGAAAATATGACTGATAAGCCCCATTAGGGGTGGACTCGGGCCGGGTGGCCCAACCTGGAACTGGCCCGGCCCGGTCACTGTTTGAACTGGACCAAACCGGCGGCCCGGCCCAGGGGCGGTTCGGGTCGACCCGGCCCGGTGGGGTTCGGTTCCGGGCTCAGGCCCTCCATTTGGTGAACCGGCTCGGCCGGTTCGGGCCCGGTCCGGGCCGAATTTATTATTTTTTTTTTAAGTTTTTGGGTTGGGCTGAGTATTTTGGGCCATTTGAGGTGGTTTGGGGGTGAGGGGGTGGGTTGGGGGTTAAATAGGAGAAGCCAAAAAAAATTACAAACTGGGTGGCCTGGCCCGGCCCGGAACCGGTGGCTATCGGTTCGGGCTCGGGCCCAACAAAACAGAACCGCGAACCGGCCGGGCCCAGGCCCGAACCGGACCCGAACCGGCCTGAGTCCACCCCTAAGCCCCATAAGCAGAAAAACAGGATCACCAAACGGGCTCAAACTTAATACTCCCTCCGTCCCAATATAAAAGACACATTTGCGTTTGGGGACTTTTTAAGGGTAAACACTGTTTGAACACTATTTGGCACTGTTTAGACACTGTTTGGCACTGTTTGGACACTGTTTGGCACTGTTTGACACTGTTTGACACTGTTTTGTTTGCCAAAAAGGGAAATGTGCCTTTTATATTTGGACGGACCGAAAAGGAAAGTGTGCCTTTTATATTGGGAGGAGTAATTTCTAAAAAAATCACAACGAAATGAACTCAGTTGCATATTGTTGTTGCTAGAAAAGTTCGTTGCAGAAGGATTATTTGCAATGGTAAGTGCTTCCATTGCAAATTCATTGCAAATTTATAAAATTGCAACAAAATAATATGGCCTTGCTACTTCTGTTGCAATTATTGCAACGGTGCAATGTTCTCATTGCAAAATCGGTTGTAGTGTATTTTCCCTCCATTTTCCGGCAACATTTGCTAATTTCCGTAGCAATATCTATTGCAACACTGCAACCTCTTCATATTTCGTTGCAAATGCCATTGCATTATTGCAACGAAAATAGGTTTGTTGCATAGTTCTGTTGCAAAACCGCCTTTTTCTAGTAGTGCGGACTTATCAATAAACAAACATGATTATGTAATATTTTGTAATATTGATTACATTTCAAAGTTGTTATTACTTAAGTAACCAAACATTGTAATGGAATAGAGACCCCATTTCATTCGGTTGCATTTTGTATTGCATTACGCACTTCATTCCATTCCATTACAATACATTACATCATACCAAACATGGCCTAAATATGTGAGTGCATATTATGGGCACGTAAAAATGACCGGGTCTTTTCTATGAATCAATTGTATCATTAGATCTCTTTTTATTGCTATCGAGTTACTCTCAATCATGTTTGGGACTTATTAAGATAGAAATAATGATATGGACCCCTCTAATGAAATTTAGTACTAAATTAATTTGAGTCATTTAAGGTAGCCAAATGTTTTAATAATAAATTGAATTCTTAAAATAATGGGTTGGTCCTACTAAATTCTCTATTTTGTGCTTGAAATTAAATAGTGATTCAATATATAAGAGACATGATATAATTATGAAGGAGACGGCAAATCTAGTTAAGAAATATGTCCATATGCAAGCGAAGAATCAGATGATCATATTTAGAGATTGAATCCGATATTCTTTTAATATTCTATTTGCGAACGATTTTATGTACAACAACACCATCATCCAAGTTTTAATCCCAAAAGAGCGGACAATTTTACGTAAATACCTAAAATTTGTTTCACAAATTAAGATGATCCCAAGCACTACCAAAAGTATTGATAACCACCTTCGGCAACCCCATCTTCCTAGCCCAAACAACTACTGCAAAGACCCCCAAGGCCTCTATTCTTTTGGTGTCCAACCTGTTGTAATTTCACCTGTGGCAACACAGCCCCCAGCACTCACACCTCTACTTTAATCAAACATGAATCCAACTTCTGCCACTTTGTCAACTCCTTCAATATTCCCTCTCCTTCAATGTTAATCCTACATTGTTCCACTCTCCACCCTTCAAGCATTGCCACAATCCTGACCGGCACAATCCCACTTCAAAGCATTCTGAAAATAAGCTCTAGCTCAAACAGTTTGACATTGGGAGAAGTTTGATGCTTAATTACTATACAGTATAGATCCAACATATTATTATGCACTGAAAATTCATAGCCTTTCAAATTCAGAACCATATATTAAAACCCAATGAATGAATGGAAATTCCTGAAGTGGATTTGTTAATGAAACATTTGAAGCGTTAAAAGAGGTACTCATTTAGTTTCAGGTATGAGGAAGTTGTTCTCAAACTGAGTACTCATTTACTTTCACACATGAGGCAGTTCTTTGTTCTCTGTACTCAACATAAATAATGACTAAATAATTGGAAAAAAAGAGGTGAGTGGGGGGTGAAGGAAACACCATTATGCCCTGTACTTATTATGATAACTGCCTCATGAGTCACACGCTCTCTTTGATTATAAGGTGCCTCCAGGTTGTTTCATCATTTTTCTTAAATAAACTATACTATATGAGAGGCTTTGAGCATTTTATAGTTATTATAACATGAATTTCTCAAATTCAGTCTCACCATTTAGAGGTCTAGACTTTGGTAGAAGCTCCCTGCTCCATGAAACTGATGTACATGCAGCAGGCAGAAAACATAAAAATCCATTTAGGTTACGATGGTAATTTAAAGCTCACTCATAGCATATGTGATTCCATTCCGATCACTTATATCACATTAAGGGAGTATTTGCTAAAGATTAAAATAAGCTCTTTCCAGCTTTTGGCTTAAAAAAAGTTGAAATGAGTGATGTCAAATGACACGTTCTCTTAAATTAATCATTTAAAAGCTAAAAACTGGAAGCGGGTTAAGAGGTGCTTTAAACTGCTTTTCAATTTTTCTATTACAAAAAAAGCACTTATTCTATCAATTATCAAACACTACCAACTTTTATTATTAATCACTTTTTTCCCAAAATCACTTTACAAAATCACTTTTTTAAAGTAGAAGCAATCACAAACGCTCCATAATAATGTTTAGTTTCGTTTTCTTCTCTAATAAAAAATGAATCAAATAGAGCCCAGAATATCAATGCATCAAAAATTGATAAATTGAAAGCAAACCTGTTTTTTCTCTCATTCAAATTGTTCCAGAATATCAAAGTTTACAAAATACACATGCCGTTTCTTCTATTATGTATAAGATTTCAACTATACCATAGAGAAAGTTGATCAAAATTGATAAATCAAAAGCAAAGTGAAAAGAAAACTAATAAAGAATATATTAAATTATGTAAGATAAAGGATAGAATTAATAAGAGTTGGAACGAAGTTATAATCTGACATGAAATGCAAACAGAATTGAAGAGCATTAAAACACCTTGTAGCTGTAATCCGTGAAACTTACCTTAGCTTCTCAATCAGGATCCGTGGGGAAAAATCCTTCTAGCGTGGATGCGAACAAATTAGCGATTGAAACAAAAAAGATTAAAACCCATTCCTGCAAAAGAAAAGCTGAAAATTTAGCAAATCCCAAAAGATTAGCAGAGATTCCAACATCATGCATGTTGCATAATAAAAGCTTCAAAAGCGTTAATACTATCCAAATTAAATCATTATGTCTATCACTTTATTACTAAGTAGTGAAAATTTGCAGTTTAACTTTATTACTAAATGGTTTGGGGAGGGGCTGTTCGGGTTATTATTGACATACTTCCTCAAGTAACCCTGCTGAATCAACTCCTCGATCGCAACCTGCAGAGCCCGGTAGTTCTCGGTGAGGTGCCCGTTCCGCCTATGATACTTGCAGAAGGCGTTAGGATCTGCCCCCATGAAATCTTTGGTATCGGTCGGGGAGGGAATAGTGCCCCTCTCCTTTTGGAATACGTTGGCAATTGTCATGACAAGTGGAGTAAAATGCCTGATCCTGGGGCGGGGTTGCGTAGTTGCTGGCATGGGACCCAGACGGTCAGCCAACCTTATAGGGGCAGGTTGTTGGGTCGTTCGGTCCCGTACCCTGATTTCCTCCTCCAGGGCCGCATGCTTCCTGTCCCTCTCTAGCACATCATCATAGCGGGTATTGGGGTTTTTCTTTAGATCCTTATACAGTTCCCCGATCTGGAGGGCATCAGTGAATAGGAGGACCGCTGTCTCATCCGTCATGCCCGTCACATTCATGGTCTCGCTTCTCCATCTGGTCAGGAAGTCATTGATGGATTCATTCGGTCCCTGCCTCACACTGGTCAGGTAACCAAAGTGTAATTTGGGGGTAGTGCTGGAAGCGAACTGTGCCAAAAATAATGTGGACAGCTCAGCAAAACTCCCAATCGATCCTGGCTGCAAGGTGTCGAACCACTCCTGTGCTGGACCTCGAAGAGTGCTAAAAAATAACTGACAAATTGCCGCATCAGTGGCCCCCAAGAGCATGAGGCCTCCTTGATAACTCCTCAAGTGCACGTGGGGATCTCCCGCCCCATCGTACGTCAGGCAGTTCGGAGGTCGACAGTCCCTTAGAATTTCCGCATTCATGATCTCCCTAGTGAAGGGAGAAGTAATCCCAACCCTAGCTGGTGGGGTTTGTTGGGGGGTCCGGCTCACCTGCTCCCTGAACTCAGCCATCTGTCTCCACATTTCGGCCATTTCCTCATCCTGGGCCATTCAGGGTGGTGGAGGTGGAGTTCTCTGGTCCATGAATTCTGGGGTTACCTCTGGAGGAGGTGCTGCTCCTCTCCTTCGGCGGATGAATCTTTCTCCATCTCTTTCCACATATTGGAAATGCTGCTCAACGGGATCTATCATGGGAGTAGGTAACCTGTAATGAGCCTCATTCCTGTGCATGACCGGTGTCCGTTTTCTGTGCCAAGGGGTGTGAGCTCTCCATTGGGCTCCCCTGTGTGCTTGGGAATGTGCTGATGCGGTGGCGGTCTCAGTATCGTCCTCTCCCTCATCAAATGACAACATGGATCAGACGGGAGAGAACGAATCGTACGTTTCATCAGAGAAAGTGGCTCCTCCCTGCTCTTGCTCATTCGCCATGCGCTGCATGGCGGCTGCCATTTCCGTCATCAGCTGAGGGTTTCTCCTCACGTCATCGGGAATGACATCCGCAAACCCTTGGGAAGTACTCCCACTGGCGTGCCCCTGCGTAGACCAGTTTGCGGAGGATCCCTGACCCCCCGTCCCCTGGTAGCGGGGCTAGGTGTTGCTGTAGCGAGTCTGACCATCTTTGAGGAAGGTGATGTTTAAATCAAACGGTTTGCTTGAAATTTTTGTTCAGTTTCCTACAGACGGCGCCAATGTTGAGGTTTAGTCTCGTAGATCCGAAAGCCCAACACACGCTTTGGATATTAAGGACGTTTGGTATTGGTTAGAAAAGGTGTATGAAAATATAAAACAGTGAATTATAACTGGACTCAGGAGCTAACTTGTATTACGTAATTCTGTGATTACAAGGGAACTACCCGAATGGTCTGTCGGTATGAGTTCAAATACAAGAACAAGAGATATGATTCTATTGCTAAGCTCTGAGTATTAAATTGCTAACCCCTTACCATGTATCCAATGCATGTATTTATACTCTGGAGCTAGGGGGGAGGTGAGGTGGTGACGTGGCCGAACCCCGTTGGCTGTTGCTCCTGCCACTTGTGCACCCATGCATGCTCCCACTTGTTATTGCCATGCTCCAGCATTTAATGCTTTCTGCCACTTGTTGGTACCCGTTCGATAACCCCGTTCGGGGTGTGGGACTCCACTGTAAGACCTCAGTGTTATTACTCCGCTAATTTGGCGCAAGTAGGAAAGTTACTGAACGCCGGTCAGGTACCCCGATCAGAATGTCCCAATGTCCTTTTGGGCTTCTTGGTCCCTCTGGGCTTCCTTGCTGCTCTGGGCCGGGTATTGGGCTTCCCAACAATAATTAACCGCATAGTTAAATAATTAAACTAAAATAGTGAATGTTATATAAAAATAGATAAGTAAGTATACTTTAAAATATATATATACTAATAAGAAATATATATACTTTAATTATTATATATAATGGTTCCTTAACAGTTCCATTTACATATTTTTTTAAGGAACAAAAAACCAAAACCGTTAATAAAAAATAGGAATCGAACGATTAACAAATACGAGTAACAATTAAATTTTGAAGCCGAACGGAAGCTAGTATAAGGGTTGGTTTGCAACTGTGGATCGTTGCGCTTACCGCTACACTAAAAGCAATCGCTGATAGTGTAGCACGCCCCTCACCATTTATAGCACATCCGAAGCGGCACGCGGTCCGATTGCACCGGCAGGCTGGCTGTTGCTGGCACCGCATACCCGCGGCCCAACAATCTCCCCCCCAGCACCTGCCAGCCTACAACTGCGCAGCATGCTGTTGCCGGGGGCCGAACCCGTGACCTTGGCTCTGATACCAATTGTGGATTGTTACGCTTACCGCTACACTAAAAGCAATCGCTGATAGTGTAGCACGCCCCTCACCATTTATAGCACATGCGAAGCGCCACGCGGTCCGATTGCACCGGCAGGCTGGCTGTTGCTGGCACCGCATACCCGTGGCTCAACAGCAACTACTTTTAAAAAAACACTTCTCAACTTTTGACTTTAAAAAAAGAACTTATTGTCCCAAACACTACAACTTTTATTTTTCTCGGCTTCCTCATCAAAAGTGCTTTTACTTTTTCTATTACACAAAAAGCACTTATTTTACCAAACACTACCCACTTTTACTTTTCAAAATCACTTTTTTCTCAAACACTATCAACTTTTATTTAATCACTTCTCTCCATTTTATTAAAAAAGCACTTTTTTAATCACTTTCTTTTTTAAAAGCCAAGCTGTTGAGGTTCGGTTCTCATGTTCTGTGTTCCGGTCCCAGTCCTACTAAAAACAGCTTGTATCTATATCGAGATCAAAATCTTGCGCCTCTCCTCAGATTCTTCTCGGTTCTCACAATTGGAACGGATCTGTCGTGAGTTCAGCGAAACACGAAGCATTAGTAATTTGGTTTTGTACAGTAAGTGTTTCATTGTAAGTTCCGACCTCGTATTTTGTTTCTATGCAGATAATGCGAGTCGATTATGGTATACGCGTTGAACGTCTGTCGAAGGAGATTGCAAACTTCGATCCAAAGATACCATGTTCTATCTCCCACGACGATTCTCTCTCCGATGACGAAGTCGATCCGCCTTCTCCTAAGAAGCCAAAGATTGAAGAGGAAGAAGGAGATGACGTAGGAAGTAAGAGCGATTCCGAAAACCACAGTCCTAAATGGAACATCGCCAGAGAAGCGGCATACGATAAGTACATGGAGTATGTCGAAGAGCATCAAGTAAATAAATCTATCTATGTTATTTAATTATGAAGTATTGAAATTGTATTTGCTCATCTTATAGAACCTGTCTATCTAATCATCCATTCAGGGGTTTGATGTGAATCGTGAACTTCTTCCTCCATTTGGTTTTCCTGGGTACTGTGGCATTTATCCTGTGGACTTTGATGTACATAAAGATTCTATCATAATGGTTAAAGAGGCCACATTCCTCGCCATTAAGAGATACAATCAACGTGCTCCGGTTTGTTTATTTGACTTTAGCTGCCTTTTGTTACCCTACATATTCACGATCATTTGACAGATGTTTTTTCATATGAACTATAATGCAGGGCTCACAGTTGGAATTAGTTGAAATAATAAAGGCTAATAGATCTGCAACCAATTACTATATAACTTTTTTGGGTAAAGAAGTTAACACCGGGAAATACAGAAACTATCAAACAAAGGTGTTCCACATGCACTGGGCTGGTGGACGCAAAGTTCGTACTCAAGTTATCTTTGTGAGGCCAGAACCCGAACCAGGTACCCGAAAAGAAGGGAATGCAATAAACGTAATACGTAGTATGCTATGTGTGTGTGTCTAAGATGAAAACCTTAGCTTATCTCTATTTTTATTACTAGTATCTTTTAACCATAGCTATGGCACACCTAGGCGCAACTACTGTGCGCTTCTTTAAACTTTTAAGCGTACAAATAAGGCCATAATTACTATGGGCATTAACACATCCAAAGATGCGCAGAAATATAGCGCGTATGGTGCAGGCGATGGTGAAGGCGCAGACATTGCGACGCCACAGGTAAACGCATCGCCAGACTTAGGTAATGTGGCGAAGCCCTCTCCAAATGCCAATGGCAACAAATGGTGATCGTCATTTGCGCTATCAACGACTCGGGTTGCGAGATTTCCAATCTCGGCAACTTGAATAGTTTGATAGTTGATACTATGGTGTTTTGTCTATTAATTGCAGCAACTGTTTATTGGGTGATGTTTTTTAATTGTTGCTAGGCTACATTTGGGTAATTACTTAATTGTAACTATTTTGTCACTGGACTGGCCGACCTGAGTCTCTTATATTTTTCTGGAACTATTTGCTTCAATTCTGAATCAAATGTGCAATAAATATTGCGAGACACCTGATTCTTCTTCACGTTTATACATGATGTATTTTTGTTGTAAGATTTCCAATCTCGGCAACATGTTTCGTGAATAGCTTGATAGTTTATGCTGACAACTTTTGTGTTTTGTCTATTAAATGCAGCAACTGTCTATTGGGTGATGTTTTTCCATAGTTGGTAGGCTACATTTGGGTGATTACTTAACTGTAACTAATTTGTCACTCTTTGTGGAAAGGAATGAAAGGGGAGGACGAAGACGAGGATGAGGATGAGGATGAGGATGAGGTTGAGGAGGTGGACGAGGATGTAGATGGTGATGGAGAGGGAGATGGACTTGTGAAAAATAACTAATACGGAAGTATGATGGAGATGCAGTCATGCAGACCAGGCGATAAGATATTATGGAGAAAGTAATACTGCTTAGGCAGGCACCGGCAAAACACAAGCTAGTGACTTTACACAGTAACAAAATTTGTGACGGTGTGCTTGACCATACACTGAAGCTATTTTTGTTTCTGAATCTATTGGCGGTTAATCAAACTGTGTTTGTTAGATCTTCGGAAGTGTTAAAGCTATTTATCATCTTACAATTAAATTGCTCTATTTATGATCTAATTGGGCAAAACTGAGTTTATATATTCTAGTTAATAGAAGAATATGCTTGTTCAAAATTCGTGAATTACCTAGATACTTAACATTATGATCTTAGATTAGATTCATGCTTGTTTTGTCTGATTGAGGTACCTTACGTTCTTACAATAGATCCTTATAATGTAGACATGTAGTGTTTTGATCTTCAGGTTACTCCTTTCTATCAAGAAACTATTTTCTTGTTATTATTGAAACTAAAGGGCCAACGCCTGCATACAAAACTTGGGTTGCTTCTTTATGCACCCATCATTGCTTGTTTCGAAACTTTATTTTGCAAAAGGTGGGATTAAATTGTCCATCAATGAGAAAAATATGACGAGGTTAGAAAACCCTATGAAGTACAAAACTGCTGCAAGAGTATTAGTGTACCTTTCATTTTCATCTAAATTCTCACTACTCCATTGACTGCTCGACATTTTTTCTTAGGCCAAATTACAAATTAGTAAAAAAAAAAAAAGATACTTTGCCAAATTGGGAAAAAAATCAGTTGAGTCAAATTGGTAAAAATTTAGAGCTCCTGTGACAAATTGGTCAAATATTTTGAGTGAGACACTTGATTCTAGATTTTGAAATTTTCGATATTTCATATTTTAAGTATTGTGATATTGACATTTCCAGTCATTCTACTCAAGAACTAAAAATGTCAACTGACGTACTTACGCAATGGTAGGCAACTAGGCGGTAGGCATTTGTGATGCTAGTTGGTCGATAGAAAAATTAAAAGTTACGGAGTTCTTGATTAATATAGGGGTTACCGAATATGATGTTATTTCAATTTAAGGCCCTTTAATCCTTGTCCCAACAAAGCTCCTCTTAAGTTAATTGACCGATTTTTTTTTAGAAATGTCTGCCCATTTAAAATCAAATTGGCATGAAAAGCATAGCACTAACTCTAAAAAGAATTATGGTGAATGGATCTACTGAACGATTGAACTCTTTGTCATGGAAGAAAATGTTTAATGTTTTCTGTGAATCAATTGAATTGCTATCGAGTTACTCTCAATCATTTAAGTGCCAAAGTCAATTTGGACAACTCTTGGTGGTTGTTTGGGACTTACTAAGATATAAAGATAAAGATAATGATATGGACCCCCTCTAATGAACTTTAGTATTAAATTAATTTGGGTCATTTAAGGCAACTAATTAATTGAATTATATATTGCATTCTAAAAATAATGGGCTGGTCCTGCTAAATTCTCTATTTTGTGCTTGAAACAAATAGTGATTTAATATATAAGAGACATGATATAATTATGAAGCGGATGACAAACCTAGTTAAGAAAGTTGTACAGATACATCACATAAGTTCTGATTTTACTAGTTATGAAAAATTCAAGTAAATGATGGCCAAAATTCCATTACAATTGAAACCCTGGAGAAAAATGGGAGAAACTCCTAGACAAAGAAGGGTATTTTTAATCACAACCCCCAAATTGATTTGCGAAATTAACTTTTCTTGGTCAAACGGTTTCATTTTATTCACTTAATTAGAATGTCAATTTTTAATTATATTTAATTTGGAGTTTGCAATTTTGAAGAGATTTAATATAATGTGGTTCCTGAATATGTAAATTTTAATTATTAAAAATTGAATTAATTATCAATAAAGAGGATTTAATTTTAACATTGGTTGACCAAAAAATATGTGGAAATTTCCCATACGGTCCACTTTTATATTTTACATATCATTTTTGTTCACCAACATATTACATTTCAAATTTAGACTTTCAACTTTTCACTTTTCAGTTTTTATTTCAAAAAGAGTCTAATCAAAACCGACTCTACATCGACCTTCATCTCCGGAAAGTTTCTGTTTGGCTTCCCTATTTTCATCGATCTCCTCAACGACTTCTCTTCTCTCAGTGACTTCACTTCAACCGCGACACCGGCTCTCTCTCAATCGGTCTTTCTCCAATCTGCAATTCGATTGTGGAACAGATGCAAGGCTTATTGGCACCTGTTTTGTTCTTCACCATCGCCTGTTCTTCACCGTCACATGGCTTTGCAATCTTCAACCGTTCCTTATCAACCGTCCGTTGCTCGTCGCCTACCTAGTCCTCAACTGGTGCGACACCTCCCACGGCTCGCCGTGTGCCGCAGCTGGCCAATTCCTGGTAGTGTGCCGTTTTCTTCTTACTCCATTGCTCGACGCTAGAGACTTCAATTCAGGTTAGTTTTCTTCTAATTTCACCTTTATTTTTGTTTATAGATTCTCGATTTCAATCTCTCAACATTAGTTTTTAGTTTTAGCCTTAATTTTTGTTTGCTTATTTTGTATACTGATATGCGTAGTAATAAAGTTGAAGCTAAGAACTGTTTTGTAACGATAAGCGCTCATATCCTTAATTGTAAGGCATTAGACCTGAAATCTGGATATGTGAATGATGATTTCAAAAAAAGGAAGACTATGTTTTAAAGTCAGGCTTTCCATCCGCATTTTGAGATTTTTAACTTGTCATATTTCATTATTTTGTAAAACGTACTCTGTATATACCTAGGACCCTATTGTTTTATCTTTGGTTGTAATTTTGTAAAACGTATATGCCTACTATCTCATTCTACAGAAGTTTGTTTCTTACATGTTTGAGTATTTCTTAGTGATGTGAATCCTTAAATCAACTCACCTAATCAAATGAGATAATTTCTACTATCTCATTCTGCATAAGTGATAGCTTTTTATTTACATTAGGCAGGAAAATAATTATAGTTGGTTTTAGTGTGAATTTTGGTTGTTCATCTCTAAGTCTAAATCCTCCCCGCTTTTTATAACCTAGGTTTTCAGTAAAGCTTGGACAGACTCTAAGAACCCTTATTGACGCAATTTCGGAGAACCTGATGTTTTTTTATGTTAAGTTATTTTTATATGTAGTTCTAATATGTTCACCCAGTTTAACCTACATCCAAACAATCTTTTTAATTCAAGAAGGTTGATCCGATGAAACACTAAAATTATTCACTAACTCACCTGCGCACTTGTAGAATTCAGGAACGATTGATGACCAGATAAACATTTTATTGAAACTGTCTTTCTATATGCCGCAGGTAGATATACATGTAATTTAATTATGTGGGTTCATGTGTAGCAGGTGGTTTAACTTGTGAGTTGAAAATACTGGGTGAAGTGTGGATTCTAAGAGTGCTACTTATTTATTGACGGTAATTTACCCAATGTAGCAGAAACATTAATATATGCATCTAACTTCACCCAATTTTACCTAGGTTCTCTCTGAAAGTCCACCAAGTTTACTTTAAGTTTTCTGGAAATCACATGAGTATCATCATAGTATTTTGAGTATTTTCTGATTATAAGTCTATTGTATGCTCACAAAATCCGTTTCTGATGAAGATCACTTGAAGGAGAGTGATACATTTGCTGTTTCAACACCGAAGAATACACGCTTGAAGGGATATAGTAGAGATCAACATTGTTGTGATTTGCATTTTGTTGGAAGATAGGAGGAAGTTGTGGATTAGAATGGTATAACACACACGAATTTGCTGGGGAGGCTGAAGGAAGATGCCAGTTTGAATGACACAGCTTATACAAATTTGCTGGGGAGTTGGAAGGATGGAGTATATAAGTCTCTCAGGCTGATTTGTGATGTGCCTGTGAATGTAAGCTTGAGTGGGAAATTGATAGATGTTGTACCTCAAACTTCTGCTAAGGGATCAACATGTGACACATTAAGCTCACCTGCATCAATGGGTAGCCAGAAAGAAAAGATGTCATGGGTCTCATGGACAAATATGCCTCAAAAGGATGAGCTTGAGGCAGAGGAAAAACCAAGTCAATTGATTCTGTTTGGATGTTAGGTAATGAGAACACTTTAGCTGTGAATGGAACTGCTGAGAAGGTGTCTACTGCCAAAGGTGAAGCTCTCAAGGGAGAGAGGGAACAGATCTGCTTTTATAATGTCAAATGGAAATAGGATTCCATATGTTTGGAAAAGGTTAATGGGAAAGTTGTGAATATTATATTAAATTGAATATTTGTTGTGATACTCAACTATTATTTTTTGTTGCTTTTTGTTGTACCACATGTATTGCATTTTGTTGCATTCTGTTGTTTTTTGTTGCATATTGTTGCTTTTGTTGCATTGTGTTTCATATGATTGTTTATTGTCGATTTTGATTTTTATTCTTTATTTAGGTTTCTATTTATTTTTCCACATCTTTAAAATAGAAATATGTGTACAGTTTAATTCTAAATCATTTAGATACAAACACTTAAAATATTAAATTTTGATTTATGAATATGAAAACAAAACTGAAACACTAAGAAACAATAAAAAACATAATTTTCAGAATTATCAACAAAAAGAAACAAAAAAGAAACCATAAGAAACAAAAACTAACAAAAAATGACAATACTAAGAATTGAAATTTTAAGTACTTTAAGAACGATTACATTAGAAAATTCCTACTTCTTACCTTTTTTGAATATGTAATTATTTCTCACGCTCATCATTTTAATTTTCTGAGATTACATTAATTTTGTATTAGAATTTGTATATTATTATATTAGAAAATTCGTATTCTTTATTTTTCAAACTTTTTAATTTTTTCCTAACGTTAGTTTTTTTAATATTTTTCATTTTTTATTCTCTAATTTATTTTAATATTACACTCTTTTAGGTTACAATAGTTTTCTGATTTTTATATTCCTGTATAATATTTTTTTTAATTTTATTTTCATTTTTCACATTTTTATTTCTTAGTTCTTATCTTTATACTTTTGTTTATTTTCTGTTTTTATTTTAAATTTATTTTCAGCTTTTATTTTATAAGATTTTCTATGAGTTTTTTAAATTTTATAAATCTATACATTTATATTATTTCTTAGGTTTTTAGTTTTTATATATTTTGTCTTTTTTATAAAAGTACTCTTTTTATTAAAAAAAACTTTAAATTATTTTCATATTTTTAACTAATAGTTTCAGAACATTTTATCTTATTTTACGTATTTTGTCCATAACATTTAGCCATTTAGGTTTTCAGAATTTCAATCTTTCACACACTTTATAGTTTACAATAATGTTCTATTTTAATTTTTTTTTTTTTTGCATTATGTATTCTATTTAATTTTACTTGAAACATTAATATCATTTTTTGAATATTTTAAACTTGACGTGTTTATTTGAATTTGAAAGATTATTACT
Organism: Cuscuta epithymum; assembly: GCA_945859915.1. Taxonomy (NCBI): domain Eukaryota; kingdom Viridiplantae; phylum Streptophyta; class Magnoliopsida; order Solanales; family Convolvulaceae; genus Cuscuta; species Cuscuta epithymum. The sequence goes on from CAMAPF010000938.1 coordinate 5,893,244, forward strand.
ATTTCATATTTTCCAATTTGAAAATTTACTCTTTCTTAAAAAATAAATAGTTTTCATATTTTTAATAGTCTCAGCATTTATTTTAATCTTATTTTACATTTTGATAGTTTTTTTTTTAAATTTAACTTATAGGTTCAATTGGCATTTTTATTACAACTTTTTTTATTTTATTTAATTTGAGTTTTCTTTAGTTTCTCATACTCGTGTTTTTTAAGACTTTAATTATCTTTTCAATGATTTAGTTCATTTGATCATTTTGATGTTTTAATAAATATTTGCGTTTTTATTTTATTTTAAAAAACTAAAAATGAATCATTCCTGGAACTTTTATTACATAGAGAAGTTCATGAAGTTAAGAGTAGAGGCACCCAGCACCCTATACGTAGAGACATGCTCATCAACAGGGAGCTGCTACACGGAACTTATCTCAGGAGCAGATACGAACTTTGGCCTATTTGTGAAAGAAAAAAGGTAAGTAGTCTATTTTTGATAAAAACTTCCGTCAGCGACAAAAGTGATACGTAGTATATTTTTCACTTTTTAACTTATTTCTGAAATTTTTCGAAAAAATATTGACTTTGCATATCAATCAAGGGTGTATGTACCCTGATCCCGGCCCACTCAATTTTAAAATTGTCCATATTTTTTAGCATAAAAAAATTCCGTGTAAAGATTTTTTCAAAAATATTCTTTGTACTAGTCGAGTCCGACCGAGTGCTCTGGTTCAACCCCTGGTTATAATCGACTAAATAAGTAATTTTCCGTTAATAAAACTAAACAATAAAATTATTTTATTCCGTGCATGGCACCTTTAAACATACTAGGATGTGGTCCAATCAAATGAAGCAGTTGAATTATTTAAATCTAAATTAAAAATGATAAAGTGATGTGGTCCAATCAAAGGAAGGATATGTATAGTACCCATTTTTTAGGAGGGTACCGGTTGTCACCTTACTAAAATGCATGGCCCAAACATGCATCCTTGCTTCGTTTTCAAGCACTAAAAACAGGGTGCATCTCCCCAGTTTCTTCCCACGATAGGAACCGGTCTGTCGGGAGTTAAGCAATATACGAAGCATCTGTAATTCGGTTTTGTACAGTGATTGTTTCTTTGTATGTTCCGACCTCGTATTTTGTTTCTATACAGATAATGCGAGTCGATCGGCATTTACGGGTTGAGCATCTGGAGAAGGAGCTTGCAGATATTGATCCACGTATAACTTGTTCATTCTCGGACGATGATGAAGTCGATCCGCCTTCTCCTAAGAAGCCAAAAATTGAAGAGGAAGACGGAGATGACGTAGGAAGTAAGAGCGATTTCGAAAACCACAGTTCTAAATGGAAAATCGACAGAGAAGCGGCATTCGATAAGTACATGACGTATGTCGAAGAGCATCAAGGAAATAAATCTAGGAAAAATTGAAAATAATAATCCCAACTATTGTCGGTCCGCCGACAATAATCCCAACTATTGATTATTTTTGTATAATCCCAACTATATGGGCCGTCCGCCAATAATGGTCCATGACCAAATATTACCTCCTACAAAATGTGATTTTTAAATTGAAATTAAGTGTAAAAATTAAAAGTTGGGATTATTTATAAGAATTACTTATTATATCTCTTCTTATCCACTTTAAAAACTACAAGAATTTATTTATAGGGACTATTATTGGCGAAAGGTCCCTAAAGTTGATATTATTCTGAAATAATCGATACTTGGGATTATTATGGTCGGACCGCCAATAGTTGGGATTATTACTATCAATTTTTCCATAAATCTATCTATGTTATTTAATAATGAAGTATTGAAATTGGATAACGCTAATTGTATTTGCTCATCTTATAGAGCCTGTCTATCTAATTATTCATTCAGGGGTTTGATGTGAATCTGGACCTTATTCCTCCTGGTGGTTTTCCCGGGTACTTTGGCATTTATCCTGTGGATTTATTTTGATGTAAATCCCGGAATTAACCAACTTGTTAAACAGGCCACACACCTCGCCATTAAGAGATACAATGATCGTACTCCGGTTAGTTTATTTGACTTTAGTTGCCTTTTGTAACCCTACATACTCCAATCTATTTGACAGATATTTTTTCATATCAACTATAATGCAGGGCTCAAGGTTGGAATTAGTTGAGATATTAAAGGCTAATAGAAGCACAACCATATACTATATAACTTTTGTGGGTAAAGAAATTGACACTGGGCATTGCAGAAACTATCAAACAAAGGTGTGCCATATGTTCTGGGCTGGAGACATAGCCCGGACTAGAGTTTTCTTTGTGAGGCCAGAACCCGAACCAGGTACCGGAAAAGAAAGGAATGCAATAAACTAATACTCCGTATGAAATATATATGTCTGTGTGTCCAGGTTCGAAATTGCATATTTGAGGCGTTTTTTTTTTATCAAAACAATAATGAAATGAAATGGTGGAAATCGTTGGTTAAAACATAAGATAATAGAATTTTTCAATGCGAAACTCCAAATATATTAGTGTATGTCATTCTCCCTCCCTCCGATAAAACTTAGTCAAATTTCCTTTTTTATTTGTCTCGAAAAAGTTGTCACTTTCTAATTTAGGCTAACACATTAAAAGAAATACTTGTATATAGTTTTACCCTTCACCCACCTATTCCCACCCACCATAGCCCCATCTGAATCATATGTGCAATAGATATCGCGAGACACATGATTCTTCTTCGTTTTATACATGATGTATTGTGGTGCTGGATTTTCAATCTCGGGCACTTGTTTCATGAATAGCTTGATAGTTGATACCAACAAATCTGGTCTATTAAGTGCAGCAACCTGTATATTGGCTGATGTTTTTTAATTGTTGCTTGGCTACATTTGGATAATTACTTAACTGTAATTAATTTGTTACTCTTTGGGGAAAGGAATGAAAGGCGAGGACGAGGATGAGGATGAGGATGACGATGAGGATGAGGACGAGGCCAAGGCCGGGGACGGGGATGGGGATGCAGATGAGGATGGTGATGAAGCTTAAGCATTTGTAAATCAAGTGCATCACTTATTTGTTTCTTCCTTTCAATCTTTTTGCAGGAGTGATAAAGCTTTATTTATAGGTTCAAATGGTTCCATTGTTATTAATCCTCAAATTATCACCCAGAATTGAGTCACACTTAAGTTGAATGATTCTAAAATGATTTTCCCTATAAAGCACATGTTACAACAACTCGCATGTACACCGATTAAGGGCTCAACAAATAGTCTCAAATAGGATCCCAGCTGTCAAAACCATCTCTTTTTCTTTTCATCAGGTTATTATAATAGTGAATCAATGGTTTTGTGAAATTGCTCCTCTCCACTCAATTGACAGTTTTCCGGACCATTAGTGTGACTATACCTTTCTAGGATTTCTCACCATAACTCACTTGATGATTACTCAGATCATCAAAGAAGTCTTAATATTGTGAAGTGTGAGATTTTTGTGGACATGAATCTGAAACAGCTTATATGGCATAGTTGGAGATCAATTCAGAAATGAATTTGATATTTTGTACTTAAATTTAAAGATGATGAACTAATATCATGCTTGAGCTGTCCGTTCATTTCCATACTGTGATTCCATGTGAAACTATGCCTTCGCCATTGTCGATTTGTATGTTACAGAAATACAGAGTAGCAATATTAGTCCACTGTATTAGTTGAAGATTTTCAGAAGAGAAAGGCAAATGAATGTTTTCAGCTCAAAGGATATGTATTAGTCATTCAAGAAGTTTTGTATACAAGTGGAAATATCTAACCATACAGTTTGTGTATCTAACTGACTAGCTAGCTTTCTTACTAAAGAGTGCCACATCAATAGCGGTTAGGTTTGATTATATATTGGAAAAATTACTATACCCTCCTTCTCGTAAGTTATTTAAATGGGAATAAAACAATAAGAAAATGCAAAACTAGGAGTGTCATATTTTTCGAACTTCTAAAATATAGTAGCTTGACAAAATTAACCCTTTAATATATAAAACTCCAGTTTTTTCTATTGAGCCATCGCCACCACCCTCCTATAAGTCCCTTGCTGATATCTCGCGAGAATGTCATGTTGATAAGAATAATAACATTTTTTTTTAATGGAAAGAAAATTTTATTAATAATAAGCAAAGCAAAGTACAAAGAGTGAAGGGAAAAGAATGAAAAAAAAGAACAGGTAAACAAAAACAAATAAACAAAATAGAAAAAGGAAAAGACCCAACCCAATTCAACACAAGTAAAACCCGCCCTAGAGATCTCTAAGCCCTTAAATTAATTTTCACAGCTCCGCTCGTGTTTGAGATCTGGTCCTCATAAGATGCGACCTCTGATTCTTTTTCCGGTACATTCTTTTTTCACGTCTCATAGAATAATAACATATTAATGACATTTTTGTATAGAAATATGACGTTTGCATGTGAACAATTTTTAGATGAAACATATATGCATTTTGAGGCAAACAATTTTGGCATTTTTGTGACTACAAAGTATGACAAATTTATACATTCAGTGCCACAAAAATAGGAAAAATGTAAAAAATGGCATTACAAATGCTATGATTTCAAAGTAATTATATTGCCATAGTATCAATAATTATGACATTCTTAGATTAGAAAGTGACGTTTTTTGACATTTTCCTGAAAATTAGTAGTTTAGGGTATTTTGAAATTCAATATTAATAAAATTGAAGATCTGATTGGTTCTTCTTTGTTGAAATGTAACTGTTCATCTGAATTTTCAAAATCACATTTTTATTTAGAATCTCGTTATTGATAAAAAAAAAAGTAGAGCACCAGGAGGAGGAGAACGATAACCTATGTAATAAATTAGTGCTTCGTGTATTATAACTGGAACACTCCTGTGTAATTGTTATTAATTACTTCTTGATCTTTAAAAGTTGCAAGTGAAAATGGTCAAATAGGGTCTCGAATTTACATAAAAATGTCAAATAAAATCTTATATAGGAGGTTCTGTCCGGCCGTCGCCATTTGGGGCGGTTCCCGGTGGATTTGTTTGATGAAATTTTTTGAGCATCTAATTCATTAAGTCTAGTTTATCCATACCAAATTTTATCTAAAACTTCAATCGGGAAGGCATTCAAATAAATTTTTGAAAATAACTGCTTTTTTGGAATAAGTAAATCGAATTGAATATCATCATATGCATTTTAAATAAAATTAAAAAAATTGGGTGTTATATGTTTATTTCCAAGCAACTTCAAAATTTTCATCTATTAATATTTGTTAACATAACAAGGGAATGGGAACTGAGGCATGTTTAAGTGATTTAGGTGTTGGTGTGAATACTGGAGGTGTGATAAAACAGCGTGGAATCTGTTTTGAACTGGGGCATAGGGATAACATGCATACAATCGGGTGTGCATGTAATATCTGGTAGCGTGCTAGGTGTAAACACCGCTGATGTGAGGATCGAGGTGGTCCTAAGGTGTTCTACACACACTATCTATTTGAACAAATTGTACTTTGGAGGTGAATTTGTTGTTGATTTTGATTTCGGTTGGCTAAGTGGTAGAGCCTTATGATCTACTGTAATGGGAAGTTTGTCTGGATTATGCGCCTAAAGTGTGACAACACCTATGTATTTTGCCCATCAAACTAAAATCTTGTGACATTTTGAAAAGATTGTTTAGTCTTTTCTAATCAAGTATTGTGTTTAATGCACATCATATATCTTGTTGTACCCATACTAATCGGTCTATTCTTAGGTAAATGATGCTGGATTCAGGACTTTAGTTATGATTAAGATAACTAAGAAGCTGTTCTCTTCGCCTGATCTGAATGTTTCTGATCTGAATTCTTTAAGTTCTGATCCGATCTGATCTGAATTTTTCTGATCTGATCTGATCTGAATCTTTCTGATCTGATCTGATCTGATCTGAATCTTTCTGATCTGATCTGATCTGATCTGAATCTTCCTGATCTGATCTGAATGTTTCTGATCTGGTCTGATCTGATCTGAATGTTTCTGATCTGATCTGAATCCTTCTGATCTGATCTGAATCTTTCTGATCTGATGTGATTTGGATATTTTTATGATTATAATTATAATTATAATTATTATAATTGCAATTACAAATATAACTTAAATAAAATTATAATTATAATCGTAACTATAAAAATAATAATAATAATTAAAATTAAATTTAAAATGAAAAAATTTATACAAATTACACTAATTATAAATATAGATATAATTATAATTGTAATTATATTTTTAATTATAATTACTTATATAATTATAATTGTAATTATAATTACAATATTTATCTCTATAATTGTAACTATAGTTATCAATATTATTATAATTACTCCGTAAAATAATTACAATAGTAACAACAACAATAATAATAATAATAATAATAATAATAATAATAATAATAATAATAATAATAATAATAATAATAATAATAATAATAATAATAATATTAATAATTATAATAAAAATAATAATTATAATCATAAATTATAACTATAATATAATTATAAGTATATTTATAATTAATAATAATTATAATTATATTAACATTAATTATAATATTATAATATAATAATAGTAATATAAATACAATTAATATTATTATAACGATATTATTATATTAATATTATTATTACAATAACAAAATAATAATAATATTATTATTATATTTAGTATTATATTTTTATAATATTATATTATAATTATAATTATAATCATAATTATAATTATGATTGTAATTATAATTATTATAATTATAATTAATTCCAATTATAATTATAATTAATTATAGATATAATTATAATAATTACAATTGATATACTTATAATTATAAGAATTATAATTGTAAGTATAATTATAATTACATATAATTATGATATAATATTATAATAATATTAATCATATTATTATTATTATATTGTAATAATAATAGTCTTCTTAATAATTGCATTTATATTACTATTATTATATTAAAATATTATAACTATATTAATATCTTATTTTTTTTATCATATTATTATTATTAATATTATTAATAATAATTATATAATAATAATCATAATAGTAATAACAATATTAATAATAATAATTAATATAATAATAAAAGTGATAAATCATGTTTGAACTTTTCTGATTTGATCTGATCTGAATGTTTCTGATCTGGTCTGATCTGATCTGAATCTTTCTGATCTGATCTGAATCTTTCTGATCTGGTCTGATCTGATCTGAATCTTTCTGATCTGATCTGATCTGATCTGAATCTTTCTGATCTGGTCTGATCTGATCTGAATTTTTCTGATCTGATCTGATCTGATCTGAATAAAATAAGAATAAGTAATAAGTAATAAGTAATAAGACGAACAGAACAGCACCTAAGTTATGTGTAGTGGGATCCAGCCCAGGTAAATTCTTTCAACAAATAACGCATTTTACAGTTCAGGTTATTGATGTTAGGCATTGTATCAAGCATGTTATTACTTCATGTGCATTTGAAAATATTTGATGTTGAGATGTTGTACTTTGATGTGTCTAAGGAAAAATATTTGTTGAGTTTTATGTTCACATAGGACATCATAGACAGTGATGATAAATAATGAGTGATGGACAAACAGTATTACCACTTTTGCTCCATGGTCATGCATGTCGTTTTCCGCATCCATCTTGACTTCAGTCATCCTGCAGATATAAACCGCGAGTCTAAACTTTTTTTTTCTGTAACTATATTTGACAAATTGAATGCATCAAAATGATATTTATGATGTAGTTCTTACCTTTAGTTTGAATGTATAGCTTCAATGCTAAATCAGATAGTCCATTGTAGTCTAATCAAATATGTCTTGATTAATCATTTCAGCCAAGTTGAGACACAACCTTGTCTCGTTTAGTCTCAGGGCCGGCCCAGGCCAGGTGCAGGCTGTGCAATGGCACAGGGCCCATGAAAATTGAAGGCCCAAAAAAAATTAGCAGTAATATATTATATATAGTAAATGCGAATAAAAACCAAATACTTCACGTTGGCAGAGCGGTAACCAAGAGAGGATGTCCCATTAAGCGCTTCTACAAAAGGTCCTGCGTTCGAGACTTGGTGCAAGCGTTTTATTTTTTGTTTCTTTTGCTCTTTCAAAGCCTTAAATCATTCAAAGTGGCTTTACTTATTTGTATTACATTTTTTTTCTTTTCAAAAAGATTTTTTAACATGATTTTGAACAAATAACATACACATGTGATAAAAATTGATTTGTAACAAAGTGAAAATTATTTATTTTAAGCATGATATTATAATGACTTTGTCTAGTGAATATTTTGTTATCTATGTTTGTCTTTACAATTTTTTTAATGGATTAGTTGATTGACATTCGTGAGATAATATCTAAGGCAAGTTTCCCCACCACACGAATTTTTCTGAATACGCCATTGAGCATTTTAATAGCAAGACAACTAACGAGACAACAAAGTGTGAAAGTAAACACTCACGAATTTTGCATTTGCATTGAATAAATTGATATTAAGTCTGGTTAAAAAAATTGATATTAAGTCATTAGGTAAATACATTTGGTTTCTCTTTACATTAAAAAAAGGCCCATTTTTTTTCTTTGCACAGGGTCCTCGAATTCTTAGGACCGGCCTTGCCTTCATGGGAGCCTCAAGAGCGGACATGCACTGTTCCTACGTCCCATTCTCAAGCATCTGTAATATATACCCCATATTAGAGATGACTTGTAGTTACTTTGATTGAATAATGGAATTCATCATAGAAAATATCACTTACTCATTTGTGTTCTTGCACCACCTGAATGACCTCATTTTGAAGATCATTGCTCCTTATTTCCTGAAGGAAAAAAAACATCAGAAAACCACTCTCACAAATAATTTAGAGCAAACAGCATTGGGCTAGAGTTATCTCTTACCTGCCAACTTGCAATTGAATTGCACTCAAAGCCCCCGACGGATTTGCTCTGACCTGCAAGTTGATGAGATGCCAAATATTAACTGGTTCCCCAAATTAAATTTGACACACTAGAAAGAAAGGAGACATACCATTTCACATAACCCTCGAAATGCCTCCTCCTCAAAATCATCACATATCCTGTCACAACAAAGCCCAGAATCAATAACACACGCACATATATAAGAATATTTGTTCATTAGACGAAAAAGGGATTTAAAAATAAAAATTAAAAGATGGTGTAATTGACTAGTGCTTGCGTGCGACAGGCTCCATCAATTGAGTGCACAATATGAAAATATATGAAGAAACACATACAAGGAAACATCAAGGATCTGACTTAACCATGCCATATGAGTTACTTAGATAATGCAATCCATTCTTTAATTACACATGTTAGAAAAGAAGACACTTCATTGAAAAGAGAATAAAAAAACAAAAATATAAGCAAAATAACAATCGCATGATAGTAGCATGCCGGAGAGATTAAGTTGACAAAGCCATGCACCGCGCTTGCATGAAATGGTCCATATGTGGTGAAACGAGCTCTGGACAGTCCCAAGCAAGTCTTCCAAGAGTTATAGCGCTATTTTCTACCAGTGACTTGTTGAGTTCCTTCACAGTATAAATATATTCATTTTATAAGAAACAAAATCCATCTCCCTAGCCATTATGCCACACTTCTTGAAGAAAAACTAGAACATGTATGACAATTGACCAGTGAAGTAGTCAAGAATAAGCACTGACACGAATAAAAAAAAGCAGTTCAAGGATATTACCTTGGCATGTTGAAGAATTGGCACCAAGCATGAGATCACTGCCAGCACAACCGAAGATATTTCTTTACGAACCTGAAAGTTAGACACAAGTCTTCCAAGAGCTGTTGAGTTCCTTCACAATAAATATATTCATTTTATAAGAAACGGAATCCATATTCCTAGGCATTATGCCACACTTCTTTCTTGAGGTAAACAAGGACATGTATGACAATTGACCAGTGAAATTATCAAGAATAAGCACTGATACGAATCAGGAAAGCAGTTCAAGGATATTACCTCAGCATGTTGAGGAATTGGCAACCAAGCAAGCATGAGATCACGGCCAGCACAACCGGGGATATTTATTTGCAAACCTGAAAGTTATTTCCAAAGCTGAGCCAATCTGTTAATCACGCTCTAACCCCCAGGCCTTCAGTCATCAACCAGGCATGGTTTCTGGTCTCTTGATAATTCAAGGATTCAGAGGTACGATCCTATAGAACAGATCCTGTTCAAGTAAGGTCGCGACTAGTCCGCTCATCTTCCTTCTTTTATTAAGCCATTTATCGCTTGAAGTAGCTGCATGATCCTGGCATCAAGTCGCAGATCTTCTCGCCCTTTTAGCAAAATCATGTACTTTTCACCATCAGACCCCAGAATCCAAAGCTTTTTGAGTTTTGTCTTGGTTGATAAGATAGTTACTCCCTTGGGAGCAGTATTACCCTCTTCTGATTCAGAATATATTATTTGCTTCTCAAGACATAGGAGCACCAGATGTTGAGAGAGGTGCCAGCTGTGGAGCAACTTCTCCTAGTGATACCGATGACTTTCTGTGATAAGATGCTAAAGAGGCAGCAACGTTGTTAAATGGACACCAAACATCTCCTAATGCAGCATTGGATGCAGGAGGTATCTTGAAGTTTATAATTGCAGATTTAATTTGATCTTTGAATACTTCATCGAACTACATTTCATGGGGCGTTTCAGGTTTTCGAGAAGTAGAAGATACACCGCTTCAAAACAACAACTATAGAGCCATCATTGCTGAGTACTTAGCAGCATTTTTCTTACTCTTCTCCCCATGGCTAAGAGTTATATTGTCTGCAAACTCGCAGCTTCATTTTCAGCAAATGTATCTGTCTCATTACATCTAACCAATGGTACATTTAACACAAAAGTTCAAAAACATGAAAGCCTTAAGGTGCTTAGAGTAGACAATGTTATCCATTCTTTAATAAAACGTGTTAGAAAAGAAGACACGTCATCGAAAAGAAAGGAAAAAACACAAAAACAAGGCAAAATAATAATCACATGAGGTCATGATTCTAGTCTAACTGCTAATCACCTATGTGCACTCCTTCAAGGAAGTCCTTCTGGCCTCCCTTTTCTCGTTAGAGTCATTCACTTAGCACTAACATTACGAGATAATGATAAACTCTTGTTTGAAGGAAGATGGCCTTGAATCTTCCCTTAACAACAGGAAACATACTTTTTTCCAAATAATCAATAATTCAGGTAAGCAGTGCTAACAATACAACTAGGAGTTACTAAATGTTATGCATGTTATGATAGTTCCTGGATATGGTTAAGGTATCCACCTTAATTGCATTTTCTCCAATTGCGCAACATTCATTTACTACTGCAATAGGAAAGTAGCTTCTCTTAACAGCAGCTTAGTCCTCATCTTAAAACACTAAATGGATTTCATAATACGTAGCAACTAGTGTTATTCAAGTCGGAACGGTTAAAGCTCACGACCAACAAGAACCCAAGCAAAAAAAAAAGAATCTATCAAAACCAAAAAAGGTTAATACCTGTCAGACAGCCCAGAGGTCACCCCAGCCGCGAGCGACTGAGAACGATCCTCTACTGCTCGAGCCATTGCTGAACCAGAGCTGTTAATCACGCTCTAACCTCCAGGCCTTCGGTCATCAACCAGGGATGGTTTCTGGTCTCTTGATAAATCAAGGATTCAGAGGTACGATCCTATAGAACAGATCCTGTTCAAGTAAGGTCGTGACCAATGTTCTCATCTTCCTCATTTTATTCATTGTTTCCGGTCTACTGTCTTCCGGTGTGGGAAAGGGAGCATAATCTGTCCGCTGAGTTACGACTAATGATCACGAATTAATTAAAGCCTTTGGGCCTCCATAGAGCCATACGCCCATACTGAGATGTGGGCCTGATTATCTGATATGAGTTTGTTAGATAAATTGGACACTTAGTTGAATAAGAGAGATATACAGTGTTCGTGTTTGCTTTTGCGAAGCAACATACTCAGTGATTATAGAAATATTGTCCACGGGTCAAACATTTTTTTTGGTACTTCTAAAGAGGCCATTTCTATTAGAAGAAAAAAGAATTATAAGTCTTCCATGAGTTCCATCTCAAACTTGAGTTATAAAATTGACTTTTTTGGATCGAATAGATTCATTTTTCACTTAATTAGAAATTAATTAATTCTAATTACATTTTAATTTGGATTTCTCAACTTTAGAATGATTTTAATGTAGTTTTTGAATATATAAATTCTAATAATCAAAATTTGAATTAATTATCAACAAGGAGAATTGATTTTATTATTGGATGACAAAAATGTTGACTTTGTAATATATGATTATATTGAGTAAATTATTAAATGAATTACTAATATCCAAAAAAAAAGTTACTTTAGCATTTATGGATTTATCTTCATGTCTGAGAAAATCTTCATAGAAGTAAGTATAACAATCTAAAAAGTTTTATTGTTATTTAGCTAACAAGTTAGAGTGGGGATTCTGAATAAGTTGGGGATGTTTGAAACTGATTATGTTTTTGCTTCTTTTCTAATAAAAAGTAAAATTAGTTTTCAAAAGTTAATCTTCCCAATTTTTAGAATATTGTTTCTTTAGAAGTATTTCTGCACATTGTCTGACCACTCTTATATCACCTGAACAAGTATTCAAGTTTCAATAAATAAATTCAAACACCCCTTAGTCAGTGGCGGAACCAGGACTCGTGACCCGCAGGGGCACAATAACAAAGAAATCATATACTCCCTCCGTCCCGGGGAGAAGTTCCCGAGTTGACTTTCACAAATTTTTAGGAAATAAAGTTACCGAGGGGTAAATTTTACTCTTTTGCACTGTTTCGACACTGTGTGGCACTATTTCGACACTATATGACACTGTTTTGCACTGTTTGACATTGTTTTGATGTAGAATAACTTTCCATTTAGGGAAATAGGAAGTTTCTTTTGGGACATCCAAATAAGGAAAATGAGAACTTGTTTCCGGGACGGAGGTAGTACTACTCTAACAAAAATCATATGCATCGCATATATATCAATAAACAAAACTATAAAATTTAAATAAAACAACTACTAAAATAGCTAAACGCAGGGGGTTGAGTTGGGCGTTCGGACTTGGCCTTTACTCTTTAGGCTTTTGGGGACTTGGGCTGCGGGCTGCTCCAGAAAGATTTCTATGCTTGGGCTGGCACAAGAGAAAGGTTAAGGTAAAGGACTTTTGGGATTGGGCTGCAGGTACTCAACTAATGAAATATAAATATATGTATATATATATTATAAAAAAACAAAAATACCGCAGGTGCACGGGCACCTCCGGGCACTGGGCTGGTTCCGCCCCTGCCCTTAGTAGCAAATGCATGTCCTTAATAGCAAAAGTAGAGAGAATAAATGCACTAATCACTTCTCCGCATCATTCTATTGTTATCGTATACGACAATAGATGTACTAATCTTATAATAATACGAATGTTATAACGATATTACAATAATCACAATATGACAAGTAGTATAAATTTAGTACAAATACAAAAGTTGAACAATATGATACATTATAATCACTATTATAACATTATTATTCCAAGTAAACGATAATATTAAATAATGTAACTAATGATGCACCAATATTATTATACGAACGTTATAATAATATTACAATAATCACATATGACAAGTAGTATAAATTTAGTACAAATACAAACATAGAACAATATAATACATTAATCACTATTAAAATATTATTCCAAGTAAACGATAATAAATAATCCCACTGTCCCCTTTTAAATGTCACGTTTTACTATATTGGGATGTCCCTATTTAATTGTCTCATACCTTATTTGGTAAAGTTTGTGTGGCTCAAAATCATTCTTACTTTATTCTTACTTTATCAATTACTATCAACCACACAAACTCATTTTTCTTAAAACTCGTGTCACCCTCTTCCGGGACATTTAAAAGGGGACGGAGGGAGTATATGAATGCATGAACTTACGTCATATTAATATTACAACATTACAAAAATAGTTACAAAAATGATAAGGGAAAAATAATTCAAATACCCCAAACTTATGAATGTAATATAAATATTTTGAACTTTATATAAAAAATTATGTTAGCGTCATGATCATATGATTTTTCTTTCACAAATATAAATTTATGATGCTAAATAAATAATTTACATATATTCAGCATTTATGAGAGTGCAATTAACATTCTATTTAGAATGTTATTTAATTTGTACCCTCATGAATTCTAAAATATTTTAAATTGTGTACTTAACATCATATGTTTACATTTTTGAAAGAAAAAATATATGATCATGGTGCTAAAATAATTTTTTATATAAAGTTCAGGTTATATATTACATCTACAATCTTTCAAAAAAAATTACATATACAAGTTTAAACTATTTACATCACACCCCATTCAAGTTATATTTAAATTATTTCCGCCTAATAGTAATATAACATGTATAATGTTCACACAAGTACAAATGATGTCAGTTAGTATACACTAAGCACTATTATAAAAATATTATAAATATGATAATATAGTTACTTATAATATAAAAATAGCAAAAAAATACTATGTATGTGTACTGTGAAAATAGAATTAGTTACTTAATTATAATATTATAAAAATATTATACATATGATAATATAGTTACTTATAATATAAAAATAGCAAAAAAATACTATGTATGTGTACTGTGAAAATAGAATTAGTTACTTAATTATAATATTATAAAAATATTATACATATGATAATATAGTTACTTATAATATAAAAATAGCAAAAAAAAATAGTATGTACGTGTATTGTACGGAGAAAAAATAGCAAATATAGTATACACAAAAATCAATACTTATATATATATATATATATATATATATATATATATATATATATATATATATAGATAAGAGATCACATACTAACCATGCTTAAAATACTAACTTACTAACTCAATAATATGCAACACATTAAACTTCAATATGCAGTACAAATAATGTAAAGATGCACACTTTGAATTTCAATATGTAATAAAAACAATATGCAAAACTTTGAACTTTAATATGCAGTACAAATAATATACAACACTTTGAACTTCAATATGCAGTACAAATAATGTAAAGATGCACCGTTTTTGATAGTTTGTAGGTTAGCATGGGAGGAATGGTTAGTATGTGATCTCACCCTCTATATATATATATATATATATATATATATATATATATATATATATATATATATATATATATATATATATATATATATATAGGGGAGGGTTCCTGTGAGATAGAGCTTCCAGGAGAGGAAAAAAGAACAACATATGTCCGTCCCTTGGTGCAAACGAGCGGCTAAGATAGATCAATTTTAGCAATTAAAAACGCACATGATGCGTCCGTGTGGGATTAAAAAAAACGAGGTGTGCATTTAGAAGGCCATGAAAGGGTAAATGGGTAAAACACTATGGTGCTTAATTATGGTGGTTGGCACGCACGAGTTCCTATGTAAAACTCTCTTTTATTTCTCTAATTAACTTTCCCTATAATTACGGAGTTTAATTATGAAGCATTGATTTTTTTTAACTATCGCATGATTTTTTACTTGGAAGTTTTCAAGTAATTAGTAAAAGTAACTCTCCACATCAAACTCCCACACATCCCCCCCCCCCCCCCAAATATGCACTTTTTAATATTTGAAATTAAATTACTTCCTCATAAATATCCAACACTAGTACTCAATTTTAGTACGTATGTCAAAACGTTTGCATTATATTTTTATGCACTTTTATTTGAAACACTCTGTATACGTTAAATCACACGACTTGCACTCCAGTATAGATTAGCCGCACTTTTATATTATGCAATATTAGGTTAATTAAATATTGTATATTTAATTAACTGCACCTATTTAATGTTGTATACACACCCAAATTTTCCTTAAATATTTCGATGGCACAAATAGTAATTTAAATAATCACCTTCATCAATGAAACGAACATGAAGAGAAATGTCATTTTATTACATTAGTTTGCAATTTTGAAAGTTACACATATATGTACGTTATTAGCTTGCACGTTTTACCAATTATACTACACTTTAGGCATGCAAATGCGCACTTTCATACATTTTTAAATAAAAACGATTTTAGATAAAATGAAAATAAATATACAAGAGAATTAACAACTATCATGTGCATGAATTAGTTTTCAATTTTGAAAGTTACACGTTTATGTTATTAGCTTGCATGTTTTACCTATTATACTGCACTTTAGGCATGCAAATGTGCACTTTCATACATTTTTAAATAAAAACGATTTTAGATAAAATGAAAATAATATACACAGGTGTGAATTAACAACTATCATGTGCATTAATTATATAGAAAAGTGCACTATGAAATCATACTTTCTAAGTTATACAACGACACTTTTTAAAATGAACTGTCATGTGCAATTATATACATACAAGAGTGCACTAATATATCACTTCCTACATAAGCACTTTTTATAAAATGAAATGCACTTTTTCTTCCGAACGCATCATAATTGTTTCATTGCCAAGGTGTCTTCTTATCGACATGCAATCCACATATGCCACTATAAGATCTTGTTGTAGGGACAATGTATATCATTCATGCCACTTAGATGGTTGATCTTATTATATTCCTTTCTTGGTGAATTCCTTACAGTGTAGTCAGAATCATAAAAAATGCAACATATATATCTTACGAGTGCATATAAAATTTATAGAGCATAATAATAAAATAGCAGTGCAACATGTAGTTGTGTTAGTGTGCACGAGATAAACCTTCACAGTGCACTAATGGATCAAATAAAAAGTAACCTAAATCAACATAAAGCTAAAAAATTCACATAACAAAATCAGGGGATGGCCTGTAATCACGAAGATGAAGTTGTTTAGAAAGTTTGTTTTCGGCGAAGGCCTCTTAATTCAAAACCCACAGCTTGACGATGGAGGAATTTGTTCTTTAGCGGTGGCCCTTGTATTCCAAATCTGAAATTCAATGATGATGATGAACGATGGGGAGATCAGATGAAAGACATAGATGAGAGGATAAGGTAGAGATGATAGTGAACGACTATGAGATGGAGACGGCAATGAGAGCTTCAACGAGGGATGAAAATAGATCCTAAAACTACGGACGAAAATAGTGGAAGTAATAATTAATGAGTAGATATTCAAATGTAGCCTACGGTTTTAATCTTGGAAAGAGGAGAGAATGACTTTTGTAGCCTTATACGAGTAATCAAATTAATATAAAGCATCTTAGAATCCAAGGACCATAATTGATTCTTTTTTCCTCTCCTAAGATTAAGTTCTCACATGAACCTAAATCTATATATATATATATATATATATATATATATATATATATATATATATATGTATATAGGGATGAACCAAGCATTCCAGCTCAGCTGGTTGTGAGGTTACCGTGCCTAGTGGGAGGTCTCGAGTTCGAATCCCGCTAGGCACACAAGGGTGTGAAACTCAATGGAGTGGGTTTCAGCCCTGATTACTCCAGGCTCCCCCCAGCCCCCCTCCCCCAGACCCCCCCTGGAGTAAAAAAAAAGCTATATATATATATATATATATATATATATATATATATATATAGAGAGGAATGTTCATGTCAGGCCGGCCTGACGGGCTGCCCCGTCCGGCCGAGCCCGTTTGGGCACCTTCCCGGTGGAATTTTTTGATGAAATTTTTTGAGCATGTTCCTCGTCAAGTCTAGTTTGTCCATACCAAATTTCAGCTCAAAATTCAATCGGGAAGGTCGTCAAATGATTTTTGCAAGTTAACTGGTCTGGAAAATACATATTCCGGACCAGTTAACTTGCAAAAATCATTTGACGACCTTCCTGATCGAATTTTGAGCTGAAATTTTTTTATGGACAAACTAGACTTGATGAGGAACATGCTCAAAAAATTTCATCAAAAAATTCCACCGGGAAGGTGCCCAAACGGGCTCGGCCGGACGGGGCAGCCCGTCAGGCCGGCCTGACATGAACATTCCTCTATATATATATATATATATATATATATATATATATATATATATGAGTAGTCTTCCGGTCAGGTATACCTGACCGGAGCCCCGTCCGGCCTCGTCCATTTGGGGGCTTTCCCGGTGGTATTTTTTGCTCAAATTTTTTGTGTAGGTTCCTCATCAAGTCTAGTTCATCCATACCAAATTTCAGCCAAAAATGCAATCGGGAAGGTCGTCAAATGATTTTTGCAAGTTAACTGGTCCGGAATATGTATTTTCCGGACCAGTTAACTTGCAAAACTCATTTGACGACCTTCCCGATTGAATTTTGAGCTGAAATTTGGTATGGACAAACTAGACTTGATGAGGAACATGTTCAAAAAATTTCATCAAAAAATTCCACCGGGAAGGTGCCCAAACGGGCTCGGCCGGACGGGGCAGCCCGTCAGGCCGGCCTGACATGAAGTTTTCTCTCTCTATATATATATATAGGGATGAGTTCAAATGAGAAGACATCTTAACGTGTAAAATGAGAATTAATCTCAGCCGTCCAAAGTGTCGATCTGATGCACAATAACCCCTATCTGATGCACTTTCGAGTAGACCTTATTTGATGCCGGAAGAGTACTCTATATATATATATATATATATATATATATATAGCAAACTTGTAAATTGTGTACACAGGCAGTAATCATAAAAACAATAGGTATATAACATAATCACTATAAAATCATTATAATTATGTTAAAGAAGTAAATGAAGAATAATAAATTGTGATGTGGTTAAATATATTGAATAAACAAGATTAGATAGTACTAGTATTAGATTAGAGATATGTAAATCTATATGAATATGAATAGAATGGAATATATTTATAGATTTTTTCTCCACCCCTCCGCCTTCCAAACGAGCATATCGTGACTCGTGAGTCGTTAGTGGTTGGAGAGATCTTCCACCTTTAACAAATGCCTCTAATGTCCGGAAACATAATTAAACAAATAATCTTACATACTGGAACTAGCTGGTTTGATTACCTGTTTTTGTACCGAGACTAGCAACCACACCTACGTACCCAACCTCATTCAAGTGAATCAAGTACCATACTCGGAGCCAATCTAGGAATGAGCAAGTAACCTACAAGAACCGGATATGTGGTCCCCCCCCCCCCCAAACATACCTAGGGCAGCACAAACACAAGAGAGCCAAGAGTTTTGAGAGATCAAGAGAAAACCGATGGAAATTGGGGTGGGGTTGGTTCTAACAAGGTTGGTGTTTGCTTTTTTTGGGTTGGTGTTTGATTATAACAAGGAAATTTTAGAGCTTAGACCATTCATCCCTGATATGATCACATGTTCACATTGTTGTCTAAATTATGATCTAGTCGTTTTTGCCTAGAGAAGAATTAATTTTCTCTACTTCAGTTTCTTATCCATCATCACTCAATTCTTAGTTGCAAATATTTCAATTTTTTAAAGTGGTTGATTCAATTAAGATAAAATCAAGCAAAAGTTTAAGATATGAACCTACCTTATTTCGGGATTTTTTTTTATTTGACATTATTTTGGAGAAAAACTCTTATAATTCTCGAAACAAGACAAAGCTAAGATGACATGCTTGAGTGCATACTCTCATTCAGGATAAGCAGTTGGACAATCATACACTAGTGATGGACCCGGGCCGGGCCAAGGCCCGGTCAGGCCTCGGGTCTGGTAAAGGTAGGCCCGGGACCGGCCCGGGCAATGGCCGGTTCCGGTTCGGACCGGGCCACCCGGCCGGGTCACGGGTCTGGCCACCCGCCGGGCCGGGCCGGGCCAGTATTTTTTTTTAAATTAATTATATATTATACAAATTCCTATTAAAAACAAAGTTCAAATGCATTTATTTGAAATAGGAACTACATTTGAGAATTGAGAAAAAAATAACAATACGAAATACATTTTCTAATGAATATCAATTGGGATTTCCGACACCGTTGGTTGTTGTTTTCCCTTTGTCACAGGACTTCATATGTTTTATTGGCATCTCGTATCCGTGTGAACGCCCCAAGCAACACTCTTTCTTGCACCACCTGCAAGTTGCCCACCACAGTCCGGTCTTCGGGTCCTTCCACTTGTCAAAATTGTTTTGCATAAGGGAAAATATACTTTCCATATTTAAAATGGTATATGTATAAATAGGATTGTAGGAATGTAGGATAATAAGAGAAGATGAAGATGGAGAAGAGTTGGAGAAGAGTTGGAGAAGAGGTGTAGAAAAATGTTAGAAAATAGATGTATTTATAGATGTTTTTGAACCCCACCCCCCACACCACCACCCCGGGACCCCCCTGCCCCCCACCCATAGCCCCAACGGCTATATAGCCGTTTCGGAGGTTTTATTTCAAAAAAAAAAATTAAAGTTATACATATTGTAAAATAAATTAATTAATTTAATGAATTAAGTAAAACTAAAACTATTTGTACTTAGAAAAGTGGTTTGATTTATAATTTACAAATGTTACAAAATAGGTGTATAAGTATTTAAACAAATTACATATTGTAAATGTATTTTTAATTTAAAAACCGGCTTTATATTTTAGAAAAATAACTTTAAGTCGTTAGTTTGTAACCAATTAATTAATTTGAGAAGTGCTACATATGAAAAAGTGAACGCATATTAGTGTAACAATTAACTAGTATAATAAAAAATGTAACAAAAATGCTAATGAACTAATTAACTAGTATAATGAAAAATGTAACAAGAATACGAATTAACTAATTAACTAGTATAATGAAAAATGTAACAAGAATGCTAATGAACTAATTAACTAGTATAATGAAAAATGTAACAAGAATGCTAATGAACTAATTAACTAGTATAATAAAAAATGTAACAAAAATGCTAATGAACTAATTAACTAGTATAATGAAAAATGTAACAAGAATACTAATTAACTAATTAACTAGTATAATACTAGTTATAGTAACTAATATATAATACTCGTATAATGTTTATAGTATATAATATATAAGTATACTACTATAAGATGAGTAATACACTTATATTTTATACTTTAATATATAAACTATATATTTAAGTAGATGTAGAATGTATGTATTAACTAATAACTATTAAGTGGATATAATAATTAGATAAGAATTAAATATTGGAGTATTATGGAGAATTGGAGATTGGAGAATAAGAAAATAAGTATATATGAAATATAAGTAGAGAAGTAGATATCATTATGTATTAAGTACATAGTAATAGTTTCTAAAGTATATTTAATACTTTAATATATTAAGTATATATTAAGTAGATGTAGTATGTATGTATGTATTAAGAGATTTAAGTAGAGATTAAGTAGATAAGAAATATAAGTAATATAGTACTCCATATATGTATTTATAAGTAGATAATTAATATACAAGTAGATATAATAATTGTATAAGTATTAAATAGTAAAATAAAATATAATAGAGAATAAGAGAATTTGAGAAGATGAATATGGAGATGAGTAGAGAGTATGATTTAGGAAGAGTTGAAGAAGAGGTGTGAAAAAATGTTTAAAATTAGGAGTATTTATAGTTTTTTTTTAACCCCCACCCCCCAAAGGCCCCTGACCCCCCTGGTACCCACCCAACGTCTATATAGCCGTTTGGGAAGTGGGTCAAGTGGATAAAAGGCATTTTAATTTAAAAGGAAAAAAAATGACCGTTAGGCCCGGGCCCGGGCCTCCAAAATCAACACCCGAGCCCGGACCCGCCAACCCCACCGGTTCGGTGCCCGAACCGGACCCGGACCCGAGAACCGGGCCGGGCCGGTCCCGAGCCGGGCGGCCCGAACCGGGTCCACCACTATCATACACATTTCTGATCAATTTACCTACGCTAATGATACAATTTGTTATCTATTAAACAAAATACTTGGTTGAGAATAGGGATGGACAGGTTCCAGGACAACCGGCCTGTGGCTCGGCCCAGCACTGTTTGGAACCATTCCGGCCCGGTCCAGTTAGGCCCGACCCGGGGGTAGTTAGGAGCAGGCTCGGGTCATGAAAAATACAAACCGGCCGGGCCGGGCCCAATTTGGGCCTTTTTTGTTTTTTTTTTGTTTCCAATTTTTTTCGTTTTTCCCGGGATGGACTTGGTGAGGGGGGTGGGGGTCAGGGGTTAATTAGAAAAGCAAAACAAAACAAAACAAAAAATTGAATCGACCCAGCCCGACCCGGAACCGCCGGCTACCCAGACCGGTTCCAGGCCTCCCTTCCATAAAAAAAAGCCCGGTCAAGCCCAGCCTGGAACCGGTCCAACCCTAGTTGAAAAGAACAGACAATCAAATCAAATCAAATCAAATCCCATTTCCACACCAAATACAATACAG
This sequence comes from Cuscuta epithymum, assembly GCA_945859915.1. Classification (NCBI taxonomy): domain Eukaryota; kingdom Viridiplantae; phylum Streptophyta; class Magnoliopsida; order Solanales; family Convolvulaceae; genus Cuscuta; species Cuscuta epithymum. The sequence goes on from CAMAPF010000938.1 coordinate 5,915,617, forward strand.
TTGCTAGAGTTTTTCAAACCAAATACATCCAGCATTTCTTCTTCTACACCTACTTAATGTTCAAACTAATTCCTTCTACTCAATTTTGTGGAACAGACTAAAAAGCCTAAGAGCCCAGTGCCATGTGTGTATATAAAATTACATGAGACAAAATTTCCTGATCCATGACAGTAAGACTATGCCCTAAATTTTGAAATGATAACAGACAGGACACTAGGTAGAAAAGAAAATGTCAGAAATGCCCCTCCGCCCTTTACAGTATCACCATTTCTCAACCAACCAATTTTTGCATGTGTATATAAATAAAGGCTTTCAATCCAAATTCTTCTATCACACACTTGGTCAAAACTTTGCACTCTTGAAGAATCACACAGGCTACACCACAACAATTAGACAATGCTAACAAGGAAGTGCAGGGGTGCATAGTTCCCTCCATTATCAAGCACATGCATTAAAGCAAGGTACTTAAGCCCAAATAAAAAGGCAGTGAGCATTAGGCAAGGTACTTTAGAAGCTTATCCTTCATGGGAGCCTCAAGAGAGGACATGCACTGTTCCCACGCCCCATTCTCAAGCATCTGAAAATTTTGCACAGTATATACATGTATTAGTGATGAATAATGGAATCCATCATAGATAAATATATTGCTTTGTTTGAATAATGGAATCCATCCTAAATAAACAGTAAATATCACTTACTCGTTTGTACCCCTGCAACACCTGAATGACCTCATTTTGAAGATCGCTGCTCCTTATTTCCTGAAAGCAAAAAACACATCAGAAAACCACCCTCACAGATACTTTAGAGCGAACAGCATTGGACTGGAGTTAACTCTTACCTGCCAACTTGCAATGGCTTTACACATGAAAACCATTGCACTCAAAGCCCCAGACGGATTTGCTCTGACCTGCAAGTTGATGAAACACCAAATATTAACTGGTTCCCCAAATTAAATTTGACACACTATAAAGAAAGGAGACATGCCATTGCACATAACCCTCGAAATGCTTCCTCCTTCTCAATATCATCACGTATCCTGTCACAACAAAGCCCAGAATCAATTACACAAACACATATGAGTTCAGAAGAAAAAAAAGGGATTTAAAAAAGATGGTGTAATTGATTGGTGATTGCATGCAACAGGATCCGACGATGGAGTACACAATATATGATAATAATATGAAGAAAAACATACAAGGAAACATCAAGGATCTGACTTAACCATGCCATATGAGTTACTTAGATAATGCTATCCATTCTTAAATAACACATATTAGAAAAGAAGACACTTCATTGAAAAGAAAAGCAAAAAACAAAAAACAAAAAATAATAATCGCATGATACTAGCATGCTGGAGAGCTTACGTTGACAAAGCCATGCACCACGCTTGCATGAAATGCTCCATATGTGGTGAAACGAGCTCTGGACAGACCCAAGCAAGTCTTCCAAGAGTTATAGCACTATTTTCTACCAGTGACTTGTTGAGTTCCTTCACAGCATAAATATATTCATTTAATAAGAAACAAAATCCATCTCCCCGGACATTATGCCACACTTCCTTCTTGAAGGAAAACTAGGACATGTATGACAATTGAGTAATTGACCAGTGAAGTAATCAAGAATAAGCACTGACAGGAATCAGGAAAGCAGTTCAAGGATATTACCTTGGCATGTTGAAGAATTGGCACCAAGCATGAGATCACTGCCAGCACAACCGGAGATATTTCTTTGCGAACCTGAAAGTTAGACACAAGAATCTGGTTTTAAAAAATATCTCTGTTGCACACAAGAGGTCATGATTTCTAGCCTCTGCCAACCACCTATGTGCACTCTTTCACTTAAGTCCTGGCCTCCTTTTTCTAGTTAGGGTCATTCACTTGGCACTAACATTACGAGATAATGATAAACTCTTGTTTAAAAGAAGATGGCCTTAAATCTTCCCTTAACAATAGGAAATGTACCATATCCAGGGTATGCAGTGCTGCAAAAGTGCCAATACAACTGGGATTTACAAAATAATATGCATGTATTGTGATAGTTCCCGGATATGGTTAAGTTATCCACCTTAATTGCAATTTCTCCAATTGCCCAACAGGCATTGTTTGCGACAGACACGGTCTCATTCAGCTTGGCAGCCTCCTGTTTAAAGAATGCATGAGTCAATGATTTCAAAAAATCCAAGGTTAAAAATAAAAGACCACAATCAAGAAATCCAGTACATGTAACAGACCAGTTGCTTCATGGCAGCACCAAGAAACTCAGACAGGTGTTTACGTAAATGAACAGGACAAACCTAGAAAAAGCCACCAAAAATATATCAGTAAAGGTAGCATTCAAGATCAGCGATAAAAAAAAATAACAGCTTCCAAGACATTTAGTCAGACAGAGATGTGTAGAGTGACAAGCTCAATTGCACGACTTGTGACATACCCTTGCAAGATCTCCGAGCAATGCAAAGGCACTTTGTCGTATATCAGAAACATCATCCAAACAACATTGCAAAAGCAAATCAGTTAAAATACTTTGTGATATCTGCACAAAAAATGACCGTTGGAATTAAGGCAAGTATAGAATACAACCACATGAGATAAGTAAGCAATCAGCTATTTGTATTTCGAATGCATAAAAAATATTTTATCTTATATTATTGAAAATATTTGTTGGGGAGAGAAAAATTAATATGAATATCAAGTACCAAGCTCTCAATGCTGCTACCAAGTCCTTCCGCAATTCCAGAGAGGAGGTCCAAGGAACAAACAATGAATTCTCTGTCATACGGTATCCCAGTTGATGGAGGGCCAACCTGAAAATGAAATGTATGGTAAAAAAATCCTAGTATAAAAAGTAATTTTCCAGCACATACATTAACTGCAACAGAAAGATAGTTTTTCTTAACAGCAGCTTAATCCTCATCTTAAAACAGTAAATGAATATCATAATCCAGATCTACGAAATGTACGATTTGGGGGGCATCTAATTTGGTAAAAAAAATCAAATAAAAAAAGATGGACCTATTAGACTCAAGAAATCCTTTAAAAGTATCATACAAGTACTCGTTAAACCTTTGCCATTTGTTGTGTTTGAATGATGTTTATGCACCTCTGGAATACAGGTGGAGCAAATTGCGAGAATCCAGTCCCCAATGCCTGAAAGTAGAAATAGCCTAACTATAAGTGTGGACATCTACAAAACATATTTCTCCGAAATCCAAATTGCTCATCGAAACACCCACATAGAGTCATATTCAAGATGCTTTACAAAGCGACTTGTGTGTCTACGTACCAGTATTCTTTGTGTCTCATGAATAAAGTAAAAAAGTATAAACAAAAGGGGCTGTGGAAATATAAGAAATTTTCCTTCTTGATTTCTTCTTTATTGTTTCTTGGATGTCTTAGTAACATAACAAAGCTCTCTTATAAGGATTAAATGAATGAAAATGCCTAAAACAAGGAAAGGGAAATCATAGCTAATCACTTCCTAAAGAAGATCAACAAATGAAGGTATAAAATCAAATTAGATTAAAACCAGTAAAGCAAATCAATCAAAAATTACTCCTCATTCTTCTAGTTGGTTTCCCTTTTATCTATACGTAATCTTATGCACCAAAGCATAAAGCTATAGCCATAATATGATGTCCTTAGCTAGGCACCGACTTAATAGTACTCTCTAGTCTCTACTGACGAAAGGGAAAATGATGCTGGTATGGACCACGGAGTTGGTACAAAAGCAAGATTTGTAGCAGCGTATAGAGTATGGATTAAGATAAAGTATATGCTTCCTGTTATACCACACTGTTCACATCAGGCGTCCCCGTCGCATAAGATTATACAAGGGGCATAGACCCATTTTTTATTTGGGGAAAGTACCTGTGCAATAGACGTAAAGCATTCCAGCAGTGGGAAAAGGTCTTTATCTGAATCTGAAACTTGCTGCCACTTTGCAATCAGTGGGGGCATTAAAATCTCCAAGTATCTGGGCTGCATATATTTAAATAAATAAATAATCAGCCTAGAAACAATATAGATGAGGAATGTGCTCTGGAACTATGAGTAGGTTAATATAGACAATAAGACATCAAGAAAACTACAATGGTTTTCAAAAAGCAAAATCATGTAGGAGCCCGTTATCAGTTCTACACTTTATACCTGATTTAATTCTCCTCCCACAGCCTCTGCAAGTGTTCCAATGGCATCATAAACAATTCGAAGATTTCGCCTCTACATAAAACAAAAGTAAGAACACTTTGATGAAAAGAATTGAGCTGTCCAACATACATGGTAAAGACAACCTGATACTTTCCAAAGGCACACATTAAGTGCTGCAAAATAGTCTCTAGGCATGGTACCAGCTCCTCTGCAGCCTCCTACGCAACGGAAAAATAGTCACAGATCACATATGAGAACAACGGAAATGAATTTATGAAGAATTCTCTCGATTGGAAACCTCTTCAAGTGTTGCAAAAGCGGAACAGGCAGCTTCTTGCACTCGCTTGTTATCATCTAGTATTCTTCGCAGAAGACCTTTAAGAACTTTATCAAACTGTTCGCGTCCTTGCTGATGATCATTGCTCTGAAATAGAGAGACCAAAATATCAGAATTTTTTCAACTCATAAGTTTAATACTCCCTCCACCCCATTCAAAGGTTCCCGTCCACTATTCTCCCATCAACGTGAATTGTTCTAAATCTTCTACTTCATATATCCAACTTTTATCAAATTTAATTTTTCTTGATCAGGTATTATAAAACTTTTAAGGCTAAACGGGTCAAATAGGTCCTTGAACTAACTTAAAGTGTTCAATTAGCCCCTTATATAGGAGGTTCTGCCTGGCCGTCGCTAATTGGGGCGTTTCCCGGTGGAATTTTTTGATGAAAGTTTTTGGGCATCTTCTTCATTAGTCTAGTTTACCCATACCAAATTTCAGCTAAAAATTCAACCGGGAAGGCAGTCAAATGTTTTTTTGAAGATAACATCGCAGCAGTTAAACAGCGCAGTACATTTCAGAAAATCATTTGATTGCCTTCCCGGTGGAATTTTTAGCTGAAATTTGATATGGGTAAACTAAACTTAATGAAGATGCTCAAAAAATTTCATAAAAAAAAATCCACCGGGAACCGCCCCAATTGGGGACGGCCAGACAGAACCTCCTATATAAGGGGCTAATTGAACACTTTAAGCTAGTTCAAGGGCCTATTTGACCCTTTAGCCAACTTTTAATGTAGTTTCTGAATATGTTAATTTTATTTACATATCAATAATCTTGTTAATGACAGGGATCAGTTAACTTTATGGTCAGTCAAACATCGTAAACCGCGTGGGAACCTTTAGGTGGGGTGGAGGGAGTACAATTGATATAATACTACCAAACTTTTTGAAAATCAGCAAACAAGCAGCAACAAATGATTCTCTCACCTGAACAACAAATTTGCTAAAGCGTGACAATGTCCAGCAGGAGATACTTCGCATGAGTGGAAATTTGTCATCTATAAGCAAGACCAGAAAACCAACAATCTGAAAAAAATATTATGAATGATTCTTATTAGCCAAGAAAATCACTCACTCATAGAGCTCAACTGAATATAATAATAGCATGTGTATAGAATTGCCTCAGACAAATGGGGATAAAGTCCATTAATGCATCCCTCAGCGACAGCACCAAGAGCTAAAACCGCAGCTTCTCTTTCCTTCCAGGATGCATCATCTGTAGTAGATAATTTAGTCTGTAGGAATGCAAAACATCTACGCTTATTAAATATGTAAAAAGGATAAGTCAGTAAGGCAGCTCCAGAAGCAGTCAGATATAAAACATGACCTGAACCACAGGCATCAAACTAGAGAGAATCCCATCACCAAATACATTTGAGAGAACGTCTAGAGCAGCTGCACTGCACTTCCTTAAATTCCATATGTTCACTGTGTCATCATCCTACCAGCATAAATTGCAAAAATCTGTTACATTATAGGCATTTATAAGTCACAAAATTAACCTAAATCCAGAGATCACAAAATCATACATCATCATCAGCATCTTCTGATCCATGAAATCGTGATGAATGAAACCGCGGCTTCAGATCCTGCATTGCAGAAGGTTTAATGAGACACAGTTCAAACATACAAATGATACAATAGTCAAATTATTTATCAGAATTAAAAAAAAAATATGAAGACCAAACCTGGTCTCTATCAGGGAGAGATCCATCTTCCTGTGATTTAGTGACATGAAGTAAATAAGATGATCAAGTACACAAATGCACAAAAATCAAGTAAAAACAAAGATGAATGATACGCAAAACCTCAGCCTCCACAAGTGATTCATCGTCATCAGCATAAACCATGTTGGAAAGCAAGACCTACACAAGTGAGGTGAATACATCACATCAGAATCTGCTTCTAATTTGAATATGTGATTCACCAAATATGAAAAGTAAAGTAATATACAACTCAGACATGATTCTTACGGGAATCAGACGCGGCAAAAATTCCCTCAAATTTTCTGGAGGGAGCTGAGCATCAGCATATGCTGACCTGATGATAAAGGAAAACTATGACATTAAGACAATGAAAATGGAAAAATATATGCCTGGACATATGCATGCATCCAGAAGGCATTCCCTGTTTTAGTTTCCAGCAACTCAGCAAGTTCCATATCAACAAATGCAATTTAAAAGTTACTGCAAATTTGGAACTACTTACCAAAACTCACAAGCTTCAAGAGCCACTTCATCATCGATGTCCTCATTGACTTTAAGAATATATTCAATAACATTCCTCATGTGTGTCTGCAGCACAAAATCAAAATGAAGAGAGAACTGGGTTCATCAAAGCCGCAAATGGAGGATCAGAGGGTGCCATATGATAATACAAATGCACTCAGTTGGTGCTTGTGTGTACAAAACTTGTAATGATTCACAAGATCCAAAATACACCATGAAAATGCATTTAGTAATACAACGTCATATGAGATCCTCTAAAGGCATGCACAAGTCATAAAGCCACAATTAGAGAAAAGACAGCCTCACCTGCAAGAAAGCTGGGTGAACTTCAATTAATTGAACGAAAGCTGCACATACCTATTGCAAAGGAGTCAAGGGGAATGAAATACATAAACTAACGCATTATTTGATCAATATTGTTAGAAGAGCAGAATCACAAAATCAATTAATCTGAACTTGAACATCGATAGATTAAGTGATAAAGAAAATTATTGATCGTACATTATTGGATCGTACTCAGTTCATGATAGAGAAAATGGGAAGATAAATGGGAAGATAATTTTTGGATTGTACACATCTAATCATGCAACTTATAAGTTATACCCCAAAAGCAATATAAATTTTCATACTCATATTAAAACCTATAACATTTTCCGAGAAAACAATAGATAAGATAGATCCATGGTTAAAAACAAATTAATTTTGAACAAATCTCTGGGAATAAAAAGCAAGATTTCTCTTACCAACTTCCGGATCTCTGAAGTTGAATCATTAGCAAGAAGAAACAAACCTTGCAAATACTTGTCCATATTCACATAAAGAACCTGTACGTATTAAAGCTAATTCAGTTATTACATCATTCAAAAAGCATAAACTCGTGTGGAAAGGAAAATTTATTCAAGCGGTTTAGTAAGGCATCACCTTGGGCATCATCATAACGAATTGATATACAGAACCCAGGGAAAGCTTTTTTAGTGTAGCATGTGGCGAATGGAAAAGCTGTTTATAAATGGATTGAATAAAGAACAGCATATCAGCAGGCAGTGTTTATGGGGCCAATAAAGATCAGATATCCAACATTCGTGCAAAACGAGAAAACTAAAACAACTCAGTTACAAAATCCACCTGGAGAAACCTTGGGATGAAAACATTAATGGGTCTTTCTGACAATCCAGAAATATCAGAATCCAATACTTGAGGAACATCCTCGCATATCTGCAGCATATCACGGAGTTATCATGATAGGTAACAATATTCAATATGTGTTGCGTTGATATGTACCCAAGAAAATAGCTTGTGTGAATAAAAATGCATCCCCACTCCTTGCTACAGGGAAAGAACAAAAACGAGTACCAGAACATGTACAAGGATTATGATAGAGACAAAATAACCACCTTAGACAAAGCATCCATTGCCCCTTCCATGAGATTCACATCATTGCTATCCAAGTATTTTACAAGAGTGTGCATCAACTCCAGCCAACCAGCAACTCCCTCAATCTGAACAATAGCACTAATGATGGTCCCAGCTGTAGACCTAATGTGCTTATCAGTAGACCCTAGACAAGGTAACAACTCGGACTTTATATATTGCTGGTTCCCCAGTGGCATAGTTTTAAACACAGTCCTGAGGTTATTCTTCAAAAGCAACCCAGCTGCTTGCCGAATATCCACTGACTTCCCCTGTTATGAGCACCAATGAAGCTAGTGTTACATCAAAGAAAGCTTACTATAAAGCTTAAATCTTTCAAAAACAGCACTCAGCAGGGCTCTCTACTTCATTTTTGCAAACTTCAAACATTTATTCTAAGAGGAAGTCATTGTGAGTGTAAAACCAGTAACTGCACGTGATGGTAATATCACATCAAACAATGCTTTCCGTGAACATTACAGAACACTATTCACGCAGGAGCCTCATTCTCCGCATGTAATTAAATTGGAGGGGGGTATAATTAGAACATATGATTAGTAGCAACAGAAACTTACTAATGGGAAACAAAATCGAAAGAAAAAACGAAGAATCAATTGCAGCAACAAATTGACACAAATTTTTAGCAGTATATCAGTCCACATGATCGTCAACCTCACGCCCCCAAAACCCTAGTAAAGCCCAAAGACTGGTCCGCACAGTAACAGGAAATTCGGGACGTAAGTGATAGAGTGAGAGAGCGCGAGACCTCGGCACGAGCAAAAATGAAAGCAAGGTAATTGTTGAAATCAGGGATCAGAGAGTAGTCCTGCAGTTTCTTCCAAATCTGACCATTGTCGGAAGTAGGCGACATCTGTTGCTCCAACAATCCGCAGATCTCCTTGAACCCTTCCTCTACCGGTTGCCACGTAGCCGCCATTTTCGAGCAATCGCAGGTTGGATCAATTGTTTTCAGTGAAGAACAAGATGGTAGTGTTCTTGCCTTGGAATATTTTGAATATATATGTATGTGAAATGTTAAATACAGGATGTAATTTCCGTATACTGCCTACAATTTATTTATTTATTACGAGTATTTTATTGCTTGCATCATCCGTATACGCCAAGAGTTTATTAAATGAGCCTGAATAGACAGAATATTAGAATGGAAAAATGTGTTTGTACCCACTATTGTATCCATTTTTGTACCCACCATGTCTGTAAGGAGTTTTCTTTTTGTCTGTGAATCCCGGTCATAGACAAAAATATGTCTATGAAAACATGATGGGTACAAAAGTGGGTACAATAGTGAGTACAACAAGAAGAATCCAGAATGGAAATACGGTGCCGCCGAGTTCATGAACTATTCCCTCAAAACTCGATTCCAACTCCACTAAACTCGAATCGAATTCAGCTTAAGTGGCTTTGTTAAGCAAATGAAACAATACTTAATATTAGAACACATATAATCTTGATTATTCTTGGTCTCTAGAGCATTATATTTTCGCCAAATGTATATAGATGATTCATTCTTTTACACATTTTATGAGGTTGCTTGTTTGAGTCGCCCCAATAAAATATCAAAGATGTTGAGATTATGATGAATAGATATTATACTCAGGGGCGGAGTCAGGATTTACCGATTTAGTCATCGTGGGGGGAAAAAGGAACACAAAGAACAAAAAAAATCTCTAAATAGGACTAAAATAAAAATAAATTTCATAAATTTCATAAAAAAAATCTCAAAAATCACTGTTTTATTCTTAAAATAGGTCTTATTCACTCATATTTTGGCAAACTCTAATCAAATTATTTTTAATAGAACTAAATAAGATCTATTTGAGGATTAAAACATATGTTGTCATATTTTTAATCATATATATGTAATTATTTCATGAGGAATGACTGAATGATCCTGTCAAAATTACCTTACGAGATCCACTGTCCGAATGCATGCGTTTGTGGTGTTTACGGGTGGAATTTTTTAATGAAATTTGGTAACAATGTTCTTCATGATATGAAGATTATTCACATCAAATTTCGGTTTAAAACTCAATCGACGAGTCGATTAAATAAATTATTGAGAACACCGTCAAAAAATAAATAAAAAACGCAGTATTCTTTCATAATTTATTTAATGGACTTCCCGATTGAAATATAAGCTGAAATTCGGTGGATATAATCTACACTTGAAGAAATACATATTCACAAAATTTCATCAAAAATCTTTACCACAAAGCATCTCAAATGCAAGCTTCTATCTCGTAATTTTGACCCAATCTTTTTTTTCCTCATTTCATATGTAGTATGTAATACTAATACTACTAAAAAATAAAAAGGTTGGGAGGGGCCCTGGCCTCCCTACCCATACACATTTACACACACCTCTATCCCTGATTATACTCCGTACTAGTTTAAAAGAATCAGTGGCTCTTGTTCCTAGGTGTTTATATGAACACCCAAAATTTCGAAAAATATGTAAATATAGATGTGTAAATTAAGTATAGTTATTTATTGCTCTTTGAATTTCTAGTTGTAAAAGCATTGAACACTCAAAATTAAATTTCAAACCCGGGATATTTCAAAAAATAAATCTATTGTGTGAAGATGTTATCACATTTCATACTAGTATGAAATGTGATAACATCATATCTTCACACAATAGAATTTTTTTAAAATATATTTCCATGTATCTCGTCAAGTACCTTGTGGTCTGATTGCATCATTGTGACACTCTTAATGAGGATGTCATAAGTTCGAATCTCATCCCAATTTAATGATATTGTTTTTAACATTGAACAGATGTCATAATATGTTAGAAGGAATTGCCAAAAAATATCTAAATTCCTTTTTTGAAGACTTGAAGGATTAAAAAAATTTATATAAATTGAAATAATTTTTATAATGAATTTACTATTCAACTCATTCCGATTTATTAGGATTACATAATTTGTTTGAAATTTAAAGCTAGTGTACGTTATCGTATACTTCATAGAATCATAGTCATATCTAATGTTGATTGTTAACCCAAATGTAATATATATATTATTATAATGACGAAAACAAATCGAATATCATGAGAAATAAAAGAAGAAAGAGAATTTGATGAAGAAATTTCGTATATTTGGATAATGCTTCATGAAAAAATGGGATTTTTCCTTCAATATTACTAATAAAAAAGGTCATTGACAAAAATATTACTTAGGATATGTTTGGCACAACTAGCTGAAAAGATATTATTGTGAGCTTTTTTGTAACTGTTAATTTTCAGTGACTGAAAAGATCTTAAAAAGAAAAGGTGATAGCTTTTTAGTAAAAACTGACTGTTTGATTTAGCTCTGTTTGGTATACAATCTGTTTGGATTAATTAATATTAAAAGCCACAGACTTTTTTCAGATGCTACTCCCTGTAGCATCTCAAAAAAAGATCTTTTATTTTTTGAAAAACTCTTAAATATTGTCATGCCAAACATACGACTAGAAGCTTTTAGAGACTTTTTAAATAGTCAAAAAGCTAAAAGGTAGAGACTTTTGTCTGTCAAACATAGTCTTAGTAACCTTCGTAGTATTAGTGATAATTGTGGCCAAAGTTTACATTGTAATAACTAACTTGCTGCCGTATAAATTTGAGTACCATTATAGTCACTAATAGTTACTAAGTAATATTTCTGTCCATCACATTTCAAAGAATAATATCAATGGAATTTTTTCAAAAATATTTCATTTGAAGTTAAACTCAAAGTGTAAGGATGTTTTCTTTTGGACTGGAATTTATTGATCTGGTCTGGTCTGATCTGGTCCGGTCTGGTAATGTCTGGTCTCTGTGTATTTCATAACTATGGAAGTATGATCTGCTCTGATCTGATCAGGTCTAATATGGTCTAAGACTGAAAATAGTCCAAAAGAAAACATCCTAAATCTACTTTTATGGTTAGATATAGTACTATTAGTAATTTATTTGTTTTCTTTGGTCATGAAAAATGGAAAGGTTAATATTGTTCACGAATTTCGCTTTTGTGAAGTGGTTAATGGATTGGAATTTTATCCGTATCAATTATGTCATATGTATTTGATTATATAAAAATTATTTTTAACTTGGACTTGAACTTAACATAGAGGTTCTGAACAAATGCAAGCAAGTCAATAACAAACTTAAGTTATTGAGCTCGAGTATTCTAAAGTTAACTGTCACACTAGTTAAAATGGTTAACATTGTAAGAACTGGAGTTTAAGTTATTATAAGTATTTAGATAGTAAGCTCAAGTGTAACCGTCTATTTACCAATGTGCATCTATTTATCAATTAAATGTTTTGAATTTGATTATCTTCATATACCGTTGTTTATTTGATGATAAAAAAAAAATACCGTTGTTTATTTGTTACATTACTATTACAAAGTTGATTTTATATAGCTATGACCTTTTCGTATAACATTTGGGTATTTTATAATGTAGATATCATTATACTCCATATGTCCCAATAGACTTCGTCAAATGTCAACCTTCCTTGTTTGTTCCAAAAAAATTGTCATTTCCTTTTAAGGTAAAACTTTTGTGTTTATGTTATTTATTTATATCTCCTTCACGCAAATCTCAATCTCCGAATTTTTACTTTACTATTCCCTGTGAAAGTCAAAATTGGTAAAGTTTTACCGGACAAGTGAAGTAGAGAGTATAATTCTCGTGTAGTATGAAATACAAACTATTCCATAATCAGATGGGTAGTTATTATGCATGTTTTTTACTTAAGCTACATCATACAAAGAATCAATGAGGAACTTGCCTTTGTTGATTACTAGTATTTCACCCGTGCGTTGCACGGAATGTAATTTGTAATTATTTTAAATGTACGCAAATAAATACATTCATTTGTGAACATATACATAGAATTAAAAAACTCCTTATAGAGAGCATATTTTGCGACTTTTTCATATTTTCTTCTTCATCGCATATCACAAAGTTTAAATCAAATGAACTTGTCACCCGTTTAACCTAACAGACACGTCACCTTGGAAATGTTGCTTATCGCAAACTTTAAGAATGATTCATAAATAGATAAATAGCATAAGTAACATACGAAGTAGATATGAGTATTTGATATTAAAAAAAAATACTTTTAGAAGTAAAGATTGGCAAAGTCATACATTATCAATAATGTTCAATAATCTAAATTGATTTTTATTCATTTTGCAAACAAAGGTGAAATTTATGAGTCAAATTGTGACTTAGAGCACAAAAAATACAACTGAGAGGAAACAAAAGGGAAACTTGTTTGTCACATAAAGAAACAACCACTATCTCAAACATCTCAAGCAATAGACATGCTATTAATTAAAGTCCTGCATCAAGCTTCTAATTTCATCCACAATCAGCCCAAATGATGTAGGACCCCCTTTAGAATAGCTCAAACAACTTGCAAGCAATAAACATTTTAAATTATCTTTTAGTCCCTTTCACATTATTAAGATCAATCCCTTGCATATTTATTGAGAAAATTATAAAAGTAGTGCTTCCCTTGATTCTTTAGTGGACTTATTCTGATTTCTTTAAGTATTTGAATACATGATAATATTGATAGAGGCGTGCACAACCAATAAGTTTTAATAATCTAAATTGAGTTTTAGATCTTTGTTACATGCTTAAACTCCCTTAAGGTTAGTTCTTTACTTGTTCATTTCTTTTCTATGCAATGTGTCTATTTATAATAACCTGTAATTGTAGGTTACAATTTCTTGAGATGCAGTTTCCAAACTAATTCTTTTGAAGTGCTAAAATGGTATTGTTTTGTGATTAATATTCTTTATAAAGTTTTACATCTTTTACTATTCTTTAATTTATTTCTTCACTTGTTTTCTATAATATGTATTTATTTATAATAACCCCTCACTATAGCTCACACTAATATTATACTCTTTATTCTTAAGACTTTTGTGGAAGCATCTTACAATTATTTTAAAAGGGCATTTTCCAAAGTAAGTTTTTTGAAATGCTAAACTGTTACTGTTTTGTGATTCTTTTTTAATATAATCTTCTTTAGTTCTAGGCGGACTTTATGTTTTGTGATTCTTTGATTCTTCAATTATGTTTCAATTGCTTAACCCAAAGTAATTTGCCGCCTAACACAGAGCAGAGCATTACAATCTTAATCTTTTGTTTTTCATGATATAAAAATCATTATAGTGCGGAAAGTCTAAGATAGTTAGAATATACCTGACCATATAAGTGTATTACTATATCCACTAATAGGGATTAATCAAACCTTATTAGAATAAACAAACCCTTTTTTCATTCGATTAGATGATTTAGTTGTAAATCGTTCACTTTTTCATGGTTGTGTGGTTGAAATGTTGAATAACCATCCACACGACCACACAAAATGTTAAGTGTATTGAGCATTAATTTCACTACTCCCTATGGAATTGACCCCCTTAACTAAAACTTTGAACACTTGACCCCTTAACTCTCTATAAAAAAACTCTTACCATGTCCGATATAAATAAAGAAAACTGGAAAATATAGGAAAGTTATAGAAAATTATAAATTATTAAATTTAACCTTCTAAAGATAAAATATGACATGATCATATAATTGTACGCTAAAAGCGACTAACCAAACCTTTTTTTGTTAGACTGAAATATAACTTGAGCATAAATTCGAGTTTATTAGTAAAGCGGTTATATTTATTAGACTGAAATAGAATGTTCTATCCACTCTGGAGTTGAACTAAGTTTAAGAACGTCATCCATTTGAGTTTAATTAGTTTGGGCTGGATAATGGGTGAATTATCAGTAAAATATAGTACTGGTTTTATGATTAAGAAGATTTAAAGCAATGAAGCATATTGTGTCTGGGAAAAATACGTATAATTTAAAAATCACCTTTGATAAAAGATTTTAGAAGTATGTTTCTACTCTTGATATGGAGGGATGTTCAAGAAAAAAATAGAATATTAATCTAATTACCTTCTTTTATAACAATAACTTGATTAGATATGAGGACAAACTTTAAATACAGCCCTTTTCGAAGAATGCTAAATCAGTCACAACATGAAATGAGCCGTTCAAAACAACCTGTCACGGCCACAAAAAAGCAATGTCTTATTCATGTTTAGTGTACTCTCAAGTAATTTATCTAACTTCTATGATTTTCTATCTCATCTTGTCGTATCTCTTTGTAATTTAAGCAAACCCAGGAATGATGATATTAATCATTCGTAGATAGCTAAATGCCTAAATTCCTAAAATAAACATTTTTATTAAATGTTAGCTGACAGCCAAATTATGTAGTATACCAATGATATTCAATACATACTCGTATATAAAAAAAACCAAGCGCTAATAAAAATCTGCTTCCAAAGGTTTATTAAAAGTTGAAAGTTTTTTTACCAAAAAAAAGTTGAAAATTTAAAAAATCTATTCTGAAACAGTAGTGTTTACAAAACCAAACCATGATTTCTTGTATCACCGTAAAAGAATACCACCTCAATTAGAAACAAATACAAATTGGTTAAGGTATTTCAACAAATCCACCACAAATAAAGCTTGTTTATTAATAATAAGCACGGTTAAAAAAATACCTACCCTTTGTCATAAGGACTTTCTAGAGAGATTTTCAATAATCAAAGTAATGCATGTGCAATTAGGGCATTTCAACAAATGACAAATCTACCACAAATCAAATGAACCAAGAGTGGTGGAATTGGGTTTAGGTTTCATCGTGTTTGGGAATTGGGGGAAAATGTATTTTTTTAAATTGAACTCATGCTACACATAGGTAGTCCGTGAAGTTGTATAGCGAATGGAACTAAGGAAAGATTGCGGCTGAATGGAGATATCTATAATAATATAAATCTATAATAATATAAAGTAAAAAGGTGTATCACCTTGCTTTTCCCTCCAATTAGACATTTAATGTTTCATACCCATTAAAAAATAAGAGTTACATGAATATTGGAGTAATTGGAATATTTTCAATTCAAAATAATAATAATAATAATAATAATAATAATAATAATAATAATAATAATAATAATAATAATAATAATAATAATAATAATAATAATAATAATAATAATAATAATAATAATAATAATAATAATAATAATAATAATAATAATAATAATAATAATAATAATAATAATAATAATAATAATAATAATAATAATAATAATAATAATAATAATAATAATAATAATAATAATAATAATAATAATAATAATAATAATAATAATAATAATAATAATAATAATAATAATAATAATAATAATAATAATAATAATAATAATAATAATAATAATAATAATAATAATAATAATAATAATAATAATAATAATAATAATAATAATAATAATAATAATAATAATAATAATAATAATAATAATAATAATAATAATAATAATAATAATAATAATAATAATAATAATAATAATAATAATAATAATAATAATAATAATAATAATAATAATAATAATAATAATAATAATAATAATAATAATAATAATAATAATAATAATAATAATAATAATAATAATAATAATAATAATAATAATAATAATAATAATAATAATAATAATAATAATAATAATAATAATAATAATAATAATAATAATAATAATAATAATAATAATAATAATAATAATAATAATAATAATAATAATAATAATAATAATAATAATAATAATAATAATAATAATAATAATAATAATAATAATAATAATAATAATAATAATAATAATAATAATAATAATAATAATAATAATAATAATAATAATAATAATAATAATAATAATAATAATAATAATAATAATAATAATAATAATAATAATAATAATAATAATAATAATAATAATAATAATAATAATAATAATAATAATAATAATAATAATAATAATAATAATAATAATAATAATAATAATAATAATAATAATAATAATAATAATAATAATAATAATAATAATAATAATAATAATAATAATAATAATAATAATAATAATAATAATAATAATAATAATAATAATAATAATAATAATAATAATAATAATAATAATAATAATAATAATAATAATAATAATAATAATAATAATAATAATAATAATAATAATAATAATAATAATAATAATAATAATAATAATAATAATAATAATAATAATAATAATAATAATAATAATAATAATAATAATAATAATAATAATAATAATAATAATAATAATAATAATAATAATAATAATAATAATAATAATAAGAGTAGTCATAATAATAGTAATAATAATCTATCTATCTATAATCTATAATAATAATATAAGGTAACAAGGTGTAGCACTTTGTTTTTCCCTCTAATTAGCCATTTAATGCTTCATACCCATTAAAAAATAAGAGTTACATGAATATTGGAGTAATTGGAATATTTTCAATTCAAAATAATAATAATAATAATATATAATAATAAATAATAATGATAAGAATATTCATAATAATAGTAATAATAATCTAGCTATCTATAATGATATAAATAAAGTAACAAGGTGTAACACCTTGATTTTTCCCTCCAAGTAGACATTTAATGCTTCATACCCATTAAAAAGTATTACATCATATTCATGAATGATGAATTGAGATGCAAATATTATTAAAAAGGAAAATGATACTACCTACGTCCCCCTAAGTTTAATTTGGGATAAAGGAGTGTGATGTGGTTTTTAAGAAAAAGTAGAATTGTATGATTGATATGGTATTGATAAAGTGTGAATAAAGTAAGAATAAATTATATAACCACCCAAATATTACCAAATATGGTATTAGAGATGCAAACTTAATGGGACGGGCAGAAAAGGTAAAACGGGACAAAGTTAGGGGAGGGGGCAGAGAGTAGTAATTAATACCCCCCACATAAAATGTGACTAAAACTGACTTGCATGTGAAATGTAAAGTAAAAATTATACGATTGAGATTTGTGTAGATCATAGAAGGAAAAAATGATTTACCCACAAACATAATACTTTAAATGGAAATCATCAATTTTCTGAGTCAGTTGCATAAATAAAGTTAGCCAAGTTTATCGAGACGAGAGAGGAATTGCTATGGTAATCAGTAGCAAAATAAAATAAAAATGCATTTATTTAATTCTATTACATCTATATATCCCTAAAAAGACGAGTTGAATAAATCTATTCGTTAGTAAATAAGTAACTATTTTAAAAAGAATTCAATCGTTACTAGCTAGATGCAAACAATTGAATACAGAGAATATGATTGTACTTTATGAATTTGAACACGGATTTGAACTTAATTGAACTAGAAATTAATTACACGGAAATAAATAACCATTTTCACAACAATACATTGAAAAAATAAAATAAAAATGTCAATACATTGATAACCCACTAATAAGTAAACATACCATGTCTACAATTAATATGATTGGTCTTTATCGTTATAAAAAATTATATATTATGATACTCTACTAATAATTTATGTGACTGATATTGAATTGATAAAGAGAGAGTCCAGTAGGAATGAATTAGAATCACACCAACGCTACCAAATTTGGTATAAGACAATCTTAATGAGACAAATTAAAAAGGAAAAATGAGACAATTTTAGTGTGATGGATGAAGTAGTATCATACATGGACTCTAATTTAATTTTATATCAGATTCTTATACAATAACTATGTATATACACATTTCTCATGAATTATTTTTAAAAATAAATGATTTCATATCTTATCCGGGCAACGCATGGGTGGATTGACTAGTGGAATTGGAACAGTGAGAGAGATGAGAATTGGAATAGAATGAATGGTTGGGATGAGAATTTGTGTACGGTGTAGATGTATTGAGTTTAGAGATGAACAGTGCGAAAACTTGATGTGCATGGGCGGGAAAAAATTGTATTGTAATTATGTATCTATAGAGAGAATATATTTAGATGTATGATCCACTGTTCATGCATCAAAATCTTAATTATCTCAAACTTTATACCATACATTATATTAACTAATGTATACTACGTAGTTAAATACTACGTATAAAACATGAGTAATGGTAATTAGGAAAGTTATCATTAAATTTATAATTGTCATTAACCAACACTATCATTATTATTACTTTTATTTTATTTCAATTGATATTCCTGCTCTTGATTACTTATTCAAATAATTCACGAATGTGGTGAAACCGGAGGCTATATTACGGCTATTAAAATACAAAATACAAACAATTGTACAGAAATTACTCACGTTACTTTGTAATTTTTTCGTATCAAACCGTTTAATAAAACTACGTACTAGTATTTATGAGACACTACAAATAATTATTTGACTAGTCAAATGGTCAAATTGATTTTAAAAGTCAAAAAATATCTCATAGATTTTATAGTACGTAAGTACTAAATTTGCAAAACTTTGTGAATGTTGAAATATTATTGAATTAGTCATCTTCCAACTATTCCTGATTAGGAATTATTATCACCATTATATAAATAATCCGCAAATCATAATTATGATTCTAGATGATAATTGTGTGGCACACAATTATCTTCTAATCCTGAGTTTAGTTTTCTCCTATAAATAGGAGTGTTCTCCTACATTGTAAAGACACTTCTAAAACACCATGGTTACACCATTATCACACTCTCAATAACATAATCTATCACTAAGTGTTCATACTATACTTTCTCTCCCTGATCTTCTGCTTATTTCCTTCCATATTATAACACGTTATCAGCACGAATTTGCTCCAAATCCCTGAAATCATCATCTTCCCAGCAGATATGGAGTTAACTGAAATTTCTCCAAGTGGTTTTGAACAATGTCTAATAGACAATGCCACAACGCGTACCATTTTGAGACATAGAGATTATATTTTTCATATGACATTAGTTGATGCTAATGTCAATACAATCTCAGGTGTTGCTAAACTCATTGAAGGTTCTGGAATAACCTGTGTGATTCTCCCAAAATGGACAAAATTAATAATTAAAGACGTTTTATACTCCAGTAAATCACGGGGAAATCTTTTGAGTTTTAAAGATATGCGTCTAAATGGTTTTCATATTGAAACCATGTCTGAAAATCAGAAGGAATATTTATGTCTAACGACAAATAGATCTGTCAATAAATACATTTCTGAAAAATGCCTGCATATTCCTCGGGATTGTATTTTACATATATCAGTCCAATTCAGATAAATGTGGTATCTGAAATTAATGACCGCAATTCTTTCATCTTGTGGCATGACCGTTTAGGTCATCCAGGCAACACCATGATGCACAAAATTATTCAAAATTCACTTTGACATTCGTTAAATAATGTCAAAATTCCACAATCAAGTGATTTTCCGTGCACTGCCTGTTCTCTTGACAAATTAATTATCAGGCCATCTTTATATAAAATTGGAGTTGAATCTCCTGCATTTTTAGAAAGAATTCAAGGAGATATTTGTGGGCCAATTGCCCCTCCGTGTGGACCCTTTCGATATTTTATGGTGCTCATTGATGCATCAACATGTTGGTCACACGTCAGTCTTTTATCGACTCGAAATTTTGCATTTGCAAATCTCCTTGCTCAAATTATTCGTTTGAGATCACAATTTCCGGATTATTCGATAAAGAAAATCCGACTTGATAATGTAGGAGAATTTACATCATAATCTTTTAATGACTATTGCATGTCAATTGGGATTGATGTGGAGCATCCAGTTCCACATGTACATACACAAAATGGTCTTGTTGAATCCTTAATTAAGCGATTACATTTAATTGCTAGACCATTATTGATGAAATCCAGATAACCATCATCTACATGGGGATATGCTATAATGCATGCTGCAAATTTAATTCGGCTTAGGCCAACGGCATATCATAAATTTTCCCCATTACAATTAATATCTGGTAAAAAAACAAATATATCACTCCTAAAAATGTTTGGTTGTTCTGTGTATGTACCAATTGCTCCACCTTATCGTACTAAAATGAGTCCTCAAAGAAGGCTGGGAATTTATTTGGTTTTAAATCACCCTCAATTATTAATTATCTAAAACCTATGACCGGTGACTTATTCACCGCGCGGTTCGATGACTGCCATTTTGATGAGACAATATTCTCAGCCTTAGGGGGAGATATTAAAGAAATGGACCCTCGTACGAAAGATATTACTTGGAATGCAACAAATTTATCTTTTCTTGATTCTCGCACAAATGCTTGTGAACAAGAAATTCAAAAGATTATTCATTTACAAAATGTTGCAAACCAATTGCCTGATGCTTTTATAGACTCAAAGAAAGTGACAAAGTCACATGTTCCAGCTATGAATACTCCTTCTCGAATAGAAATTTCTGCGGAGATTAGCGAAAGAACTCTTGCTAATGAATCTATGATACGTAAAAAACGTGGTAGACCACTTTTTATAATTCTATAAAAAGTCAAATTCTATAATTCACCGTACTCTTTATCCTCTTTATTGAAATGTATAAATAGGAAAATACAAATGATGAATTTACATGATGTGCGGCCTCTACAATTCTATCCGCTACTATTGCTCAGATGCTACGAATACAAGAGCCGTATAGGCTATAAACACGGATGGTAAAAGCTATCCTAACAATATGCAAGGTAAGTGGCTAAAGATAATATTGTACATAATTTTAATATAATACAAATAATAATAAGTTGACTGCATGTGTAGAACGCATGTTAGACGTACGTATGCATGCCGTGCATACGTAACTTATCAGGTTCAAGAGATTTGAAACCAAGAAAATTTAAACAAGTTGTGGTTTGTGATGCCAAAGAAGTTCAACCTTCTCAAGAAGAAAATGAACATTTTGAAAATATCGGCTTTGAAGATAACATCAATAATAAAGATGCCTCAAAAGAGAATCCAATCACCTTCGAAGAGGTAAATATTCCAGATAAAGATAGAAACGTCGATAATTTCGAAATTTCAATTAATTATGTTTCTAATGGAATACAATGGAATAGAAATGATATTGATGTTAATGATATATTTTCATATGTCATCGTCACAGATATAATGAATGAACACGATGACAATGAGCCTAAATCTATTGACGAATGTCGTCGTAGAAATGATTGACCAAAATGGAATAAAGCAATTCAGGTAGAATTAAATTCGCTAGAAAAGCGTAATGTTTTTCGACAAATTGTCCATACGCCAAAAGGTGTAAAACCTGTCGGTTTTAAATGGGTTTTTGTGCGTAAACGCAACGAGAAAAATTAAATCGTTAGATACAAAGCCCGACTTGTTGCCCAAGGGTTTTCTCAAATGCCAGGAATCGATTATGATGAGACGTATTCTCCAGTAGTTGATGCTACAACTTTAAGATTTTTAATTGGTATGTATGTTTTTGAAAGGCTGCAAATGCGCTAAATGGATGTGGTGAGCGCATATTTATCCGGTTCACTCGATACAGACATATATATGAGAATTCCTGGAGGCTTTAAAATACCTGATGCTTATAGCTCGAAATCTCAAAATTTATTTTCCATAAAATTGCAAAAGTCATTATATGGATTAAAACAATCTAGACGCATGTGGTATAACTGTCTCAGTGAATATTTGATTAAAGAAGGATATAAAAATGATCCTATTAGTCCACGTGTTTTCATTCAGCGATCCGAATCAGGATTCACCATAATTGCAGTATTTGTTGATTATTTAATCATTATTGAAACTCCCATTGAAATTGAAAATACTGCAAAATATCTCATGAAAGAATTTGAAATGAAAAACATTGGGAGAACAAAAATTTATCTCGTCATTCAAGAAATGGTATTTTTATTCACCAATCAAACTATACCAAGAAACTTTTGAAGCGGTTTTACATTGATAAACCACACCCGCTCAATTCTTCAATGATGTTTCGATCTCTCAATGTGAATGATGATTCTTCTGACCCTGATGAATAAATCCTTGGTTGTGAAATAATATATTTGAATGCTATTGAAGCATTAATGTATTTGACTAATAATACTTGAGTAGATGTTGCTAGCTTTTTCTATAAATTTGTTAGCCAAATATATCGCAGGTCAAATGATGTTACACCAAAAGGGATAGAACAAAGCATATGGCACCATAACTTTTCTCCACACATGATCTTGAGAAAGACGGAACGGTTGATGCCAGACAAATAAAGTCATGAGACAACCCTGCTGATTTATTCACAAAGTCATTGGCCCCCGAAGAAATTTGAAGAACTGGTCCACAAAATTGGAATGTACCGTCTTCAAGATATATGTTAAATTGAGGGGGAGTAATATAATGCACTGCACTCTTTTTCCCTTCGCCAGGATTTTTTCCAACTGGGTTTTTCCTGACAAGGTTTTTAACGAGACAGTACATTATAATACTATGAAACTAATACCCCAGAATAATTAGAAGATGACCATTCAAGGGGGAGTGTTGAAATATTATTGAATTAGTCATCTTCAAACTATTCCTGATTAGGAATTATTATCACCATTATATAAATAATCAGGAAATCACAATAATTATGATTCTAGATAATAATTGTGTGGTACACAATTATCTTCTAATCCTAAGGAGTTTAGTTTTTCTCCTATAAATAGGAGTGTTCTCCTTCATTATAAAGACACTTCTAAAACACCATGGTTACACCATTATCACACTCTCAATAACATAATCTATCACTAAGCGTTCATACTATACTTTCTC
Organism: Cuscuta epithymum; assembly: GCA_945859915.1. Lineage (NCBI taxonomy): Eukaryota > Viridiplantae > Streptophyta > Magnoliopsida > Solanales > Convolvulaceae > Cuscuta > Cuscuta epithymum. Next base: position 5,939,425 of record CAMAPF010000938.1, read on the forward strand.
TCACTGATCTTCTGCTTATTTCCTTCCATATTATAACAGTGAATTTGATTTTTGTATTTTTCTTTGTGTGTAACAGTGTATCAAATAAGTCAAACTATCTCAAAAACGTCAACTACACAATCAATTACTGGATTTTGGAAAAACATTCAATTGAGCCAATTGGACGGTTACCATTTAGTCAATAGCTCACCTCCTAACATGGCACTCACGTGGTGGTTAGTCCAATGGTTACTTTGCTGGTGTGACGGCTCATGTGTGCGTCCATTCAACAATTAACTTCTAACGTGGCACGTGTGTGCCGTCATGTGTGCGGCCACGTCACTGGGTAACTTACTGAATCAATTGACAGGCAAATAACCTGTTAATTGGATCAATTGACAATTTTTAAATTTTCAAGGATTTAATTGAGTTTTTTTAAGAACACTTATTTATTAATAATAATAATGAAAGTGACAAGAGACAAGCAAATCAATAGCTCAGAGCTACCCTGAAGTGAGACATAAAATTGATTAGTCCATGAAGACTCATCAAGATCGCTTACCCCCCCCCCACCCTCCCGCATCATGGTAGGCCTAATCTAACCATTGTTCTAAAAATCGGCCTAGGCGGACCGATTAATCGGCCTAGGCGGCCCTAACCGTAGAGGCCGAATCGGCCTAGTCGGCCGAAAAATCGGCCTAGTCGGCCGCCTAGGCGCTAGGCGCCCCTCAACCGCCCGACTAGCGCCTAGCGAGTTTTATAACAATGAATCTAACAACATCGTTGTACTTGCTACTAAAAGAAATAGACATAAAACTAAAGTTATTCAAATGAAATAACAAAGAGTCAAATCTCATGGTTTTTCCATTTACCACTTACCAGCAAGGGAGAAGAGGTATGATCAGCCACCTCCAAAGACGTCATTCATATTTTACTAGCCATCAGAAAGGGATAAGAGGTTTGCCTAGCCACCTCCAAAGGAAGCATCCCGCTCACAAGATCTAATAGAATTCTAGGCGGTGTTGATCCAGTAGCACCGCCGCAAAACCATTTTTTGGTCCGGTTCCATCAACCTCCATACAGACCTCTAACATTTGGACTTTGACTAGATTTCCTAACTCGCGACAGTTCCGGCTCACACGGTCCATGCGAGTAGTCACCACACCCGACTCGCCGAAGATAGCGGGAAAAGAAACACCATGCAACTGAGGGGAACAAAAATGCTGAATATACTAAGAATAAAACCAGACTGAGATTATCACTTGTGGTTTTCGCTAACCTTCTCACGATGCCCTGCTGTTGCTATGATGCTATCAGCCTCAAATCCCCGCTCTTCTTCACAACATCCCCGTTCGAGACCTTGCTGGTCTCCTCACAGGTCCTACTTCTTCGATGCCACGCTTCGAACGAACGATCTTCTAGGCGGTGTTGATCCAGTAGCACCGCCGCAAAACCATTTTTTGGTCCGGTTCCATCAACCTCCATACAGACCTCTAACATTTGGACTTTGACTAGATTTCCTAACTCGCGACAGTTCCGGCTCACACGGTCCATGCGAGTAGTCACCACACCGACTCGCCGAAGATAGCGGGAAAAGAAACACCATGCAACTGAGGGGAACAAAAATGCTGAATATACTAAGAATAAAACCAGACTGAGATTATCACTTGTGGTTTTCGCTAACCTTCTCACGATGCCCTGCTGCTGCTATGATTCTATCAGCCTCAAATCCCCGCTCTTCTTCACAACATCCCCGTTCGAGACCTTGCTGGTCTCCTCACAGGTCCTACTTCTTCGATGCCACGCTTCGAACGAACAATCTTCGTCCAGAGCCGACGGCACCATTAGTGTTTTCTCCGTATATGTACTTTTCTTCTATTGCAATCTAATTATGATTATGTAATTGAGTTTTTTAAAGTACAAAAGACGTTTTAGTGATAGTACATAACTATTTGATAGATTTTCCTTTTTTGATCGAAAGTCCTCTGATTATTATGTCAATAATAATTTTGATACCCCACTTTGACTTTTTGGGATCAACTAACATATTTAAACAAATTTTGATATACTTTAAAAATACTCCGTATAGGAGAAATACACCGTATAACACTAGCGAGTGCAATGATTATGCGTGCAAACGACCACGTCACCTCTCCCCTTCCGTAACAACTCTGTTACAAATCGAGAGTAAAGAGAGATGGCGTCACCGCTATCGGTCCAACCGGACCGGACCATCATCGGCAATCGTATGTCCGGTTCATTCCGGCGCAGGTCACTCTTCCACGCAACCAATAAGATCGAGAAACTCGGCGTCGTATTCATCTCCCGCCGACGAACCTTAGACACGACCGTCCAAGCCAGCTCGAGAGCAGAAGACCCGGCTCCTTTCGAGATGTCCGTAGAGAACGCACTGAAGCTGCTGGGAGTTCAGGATGGTGCCTCCTTCGAAGATATTCTCCGTGCAAAGAAATCGATTGTTGCTGGGAGTAAAGGTGACCCAGAAACCATTATCAAGGTTTGATATCATTTTCCTTTTTGATTCTTTTTTACCGTTCTAGAAATTCTGTTTCCTGCTTTTTTCAGTTACCTTGTGTTGGAAAAGTTCACATTTTTATTCCTGCTGCGATCTTCTTTGTTTGCTTCCATTCATCATAGCAGAAGCTTCCAGGTCAGGGTCGTTTCTTAAATTAAGCTCTGATATGATTGTTTAATCCTTTATAGTTGTGTTAGCGTCTGAAACTGCACAACTTCTTTGAAAAATTGGATCAGATGTAAATGATTAACTGGACTTTTTTACTTAGTCTCCCAATTCTTAGTAATCCAGTCCTCTTTAAGACCATTTGCTTATTGCCAAAACCTGTCTGCATTCTATTTTCTTTGTGTTAGCGTATATGCATTCCTCATTTTGTGTATGTAGATCAATTGGAATTAAAGTAGTACAAAAATGGTAACACTTTAAGGTTAAGGAGTAAAAAGAATCTTTAAAAAAGATCCCCATACCGAAAGATCATATGTTTTGACACATTACATTACCCTTATATCAATGGTGATCCAGTGGCTTCATATCCTCTTATCACACTTGTTGTTCTTTAAGAACATAAAATCAGAATGGATGTGACTGTTTTTTTCTCTTCTGTTTGTTTAATTTGTGACATGTATGGATTGTTTATTATGGGCATTCTATGTTTGGAGTAATAATAATATGAAAATGGTGGTTATAGGTGGAAGCTGCATATGATATGCTGCTGATGCAGAGCTTGTCGCAGAGGAGAGCTGGAAAAGTTGTTGACAAATCTATTCGCTATGCAGATGTTAAAAAATCTGTAAATGCCTCAAGAATGAAATCAATTCCTAAGTGGTTGCAGAATGCTGTCAGGAACTCAACCGTTTCATTTGAAACACCATCTACCAGCGAGCTGGCTGTCCAAGCCGGGGTTTATGGAGCCCTGTCAGTTCTAACATACGCAAATGGAGCCTCATCTTCATCTGATGCAGCTTTTCCAGGAGGACCAGATATCCCTGGCCTGATTTTGGCCACCAGTTTTGGAGCAACCTTGTATTTCATCACCAAGAAAAATGTTACCTTGGGTAAGTTTATGGAGGCAATATATATAAAGAATAAAGATATTATATTAATAGGAAAAATACTTGGGTTTTGTGCACTAATCGGACTATCTTTATTCTCTGCCAAAAATTAAGACTTAATTCAGACATTAAAAGGGAATAACAGTGGTCAATAATTGTTTTCCTAAAAATGAAAAGTCATTTTAGGGAAAGAGATGATGTGCTTATTTTAAGAAATGTGATATGTTTTATACTTTGAGGGTGTTTGGAACTGATTCTGCTTCTTCTTCTTTTTTAAAGCAGAAGCAGAATCTGAATCAGTTTTCAAAAGCTGGCACCCCCAGCTTCTAAAAAAATTGATTCTGAGAGTAAATTAGAGCACCAGAAGTGCTTCTGGAATTTCACCCAAACACTCCATCTTCTGCTTTTGCTCCCTGAAGGAGCAGAATCAGTTTTGAGAATCAGATCCAAACACCCCCTTTTACAGTTTACTCTATGTTACAAGAACTGGCCTGGTCAGGCTGGATCGACCCAGTCACCAAACCAGGTCATAAAAATTGGGATTTAGCCAAACCCGGTTAAAACCTGCCTACACGAGCAAACCCAGATCAGAGCAGTCGGGTAGAACCCGGCCAACCTAGGTCAAACTAGTTCTGAGTTATTTTTCCTTAAGTCTCTTTGATTTAATAAAATTGCAACCCTAACCTTATAAAGTGATATATTTATGCGTCTCATTGCCAAGATTAATTTAAAGATATACAAAACAAATAAGTGAATAACCGATAATATTCTTGGTCTGAAATGATTAAATACTATATATTGGAATAATGTGTATTTGTGTCTTTTAATGGCTATCAAACATTATCATTATTTGACCGTTATAAAATGTAGTTAATGTTTTCTTTAATCTAATACGAAGTATATAATACATGTATACTTTTTTCTTTTTCATTTGCATTGGCAAGGGTGGCCTGTTAGGTCCAGCCGTCCAGGTTGACCCGTGATCCGGTCAATCCCAGTTCGGTTTTTGTAACATAGCGACATAGGTTATAGTCCTCTCTCTATGGGTTTTTCCATAAATACACTGAATAACTGATTTATTTCCCATCACTACACTAACTAAGACTGGTGGCATTTTGTTGTTATAACTTACAACAGGCAAAGCAAGTCTGGTAACAATTGGTGGGCTGGTGGCAGGGGCAATGGTGGGTTCTGCAGTTGAGAGTTGGTTGCAAGTAGATATTGTCCCATTTCTTGGCATACACAACCCTGCTACTCTCGTGGCCGAATTCATTCTTCTTTCACAATTTTTGGTTTCTTTGTATATAAAATAATAAGTGGGTGGGGGAAACACACCATTCCCCTGCTCATTTGCAGCAAGTGTGATTTTCCACTTATGCATAGAAGAGGATTAGTTGTGTATTTGCTTAAAATGTATAGCTCTGTTTGGTTGTATTACTGCAAAGTGCAAATGGCAACAACCATCTTTCTACTAATGCTGATCTAGAGAAAGGTCATGTAATCACGCTCACAGAAATTACAAGCTTGGCATAAATTACTCATGTACTGATGTACATAACTTCTAAGCTCTAAACCATGATCCTAGCGTTTGCCTCCCGCCATTAAAAAAGGAGGGTAGTGCTTGGTGTACGACTAATTTGTAGAACACACTAATTTGTACAACAAGTTTTTTGCTCACAGAGACTTATTTTTCACAAATAAGATTTTGTCTGTGTACACAAAAAAAAACTTGTTGTATAAATGTACTGTACAAATTAGTTGTACGAGAAACAGTTTTCTAAAAAATGTCAACCTTTAGCATCTTTTTCTAGCTGAGGCGTTTCCCAAGCACTTAAAACATCATTGTACATTTTCAAAGCTGCTCTTGAAAACTCGGTCATGGATTCAAAGACACTGCCAAACCCGGATTGAAACCCTCTGAGCGTGATACTCTGTGTTTCTTGCATGCATTTGTGGTGTTCTTCCCTTTCCAAAGCTACCCTCTTTCTGAAGCCATCCAACAAATCTTTCTGTTCTCTCAGAATTTGCTCCCTATGCTCCATCTCCAATTCCGAGTGTCGGTGGTCAGTGAGCTTCCTGAATTCAAAAATTTTATTCTCGGCCTTCTGGAATGCCACTGTCTTCCTCTCCACTTCCTTTGACAAGCTTTCGACCTTTCGTTTCTGTTGCTGTTCCAATCCCTGTTGGGCCCAGAGGGCCCCGACATCTTTTGCACATGATTTTAGAGCACAATAAACTGACTTGTCAGGCAAGTTATCCACTGCAGATAACCAGTCACGGCAAACAGTGAGAAGTGGGGGACCATTGGTGGAATAGTAGAAGTCAACGGCATGAGAAACAACAACAAACTTAGACAGCCAGGCATGGAGGGATTGAACATATGCTTTCTGGGCCGCAATATACGCAGTGAAGCAAGAACGCCAATTCTGAAGCTCAACCTGAAGCTGGAGGGTTGCAAGGCGGTGAGAATCATTGCAGAATTTTCCATAGGTAGGGCAGTTGAAGCTTGACACTTGGGTCATGATTTTGTCCTGAATCTCATGGGACTCCAACATGATTTTCCAAGCACTCATCATGCTGCAAACAACCAAGATAAAGAACCAAACTTAGGTTTAGTGCTAACAACTTTAAAGACATTATACTCCTGTCTCAAAATACTCCCTCCATCGGTCCATCCCTTAGAAGTTTGTCAAGTTTGTCCGACACGTAGAATAATAAAGTAAAACTGTGTAATATAGGTTTGTGCAGAGAAGAGAAAAATAACAAGAGCTACAAATTGATTGATTAAAAGCCTAAAAGGGAAAGTGATAAAGTTTTTGGGACAATCTAAAAGAAAAGTTAACAAAATTATGAAGGACAGAGGGAGTATGAGATATATCAGATAAAATAGAACATGGTATTCTAAAAATGTAGTATGGACCCACATAATGTAAAGATAGATCACGAATAAAGAGGGAAAGTCAAATTTTAGTGAAGTTCAAATTAGATAAGTTCAGAACTTTGAGACAGAAAAAAAGGATTTGTATTCAAAATGTGTAAAGCGAGTACATCTAAAACCTTATTATTACCCTTGAAGGAGTTGAATAATTTGAGGTTGAAGCTCGTTGTCTCTAAGATTCTCAATTCTTTTTGAAATTGTTTCTGCACTCCGAATAGCGACTATGATCCTGCTTTGTAATTCTTTTACTGCCCCTCCTCCTCTCTTTCCTTCTTCATCACCTATTCTGGCAGCATCTTGGTTTCTTCTTAGCTTCTTGCATTTCTTCTCGTACAATTTCCAAGTGATATCCCCATTCTACTACCACAAGGGAATATAAATCATCAAAACCAGGGTAATGTTGGAAGAAAAGAATCAGAACTACTAATAAAAACCAGCCATGAAAAGAAGAAAAATGGAAAGTCGGAAACCAAAAGAGCATATATATGCAGGGTAATGTTGGTTTACGAATTACGACCAGTTTGAACGACCATTAGTACAACAACAAAATTTCTTCACAGAGACATGGAACAAACAACACTACAAAAAATCTTTTTCACACTAAACATTTTTTTTGTTCTCACATTGTCACATGCATAAAAACACACAGAAAAAACCGTGTCTATACAAACAAAAATCATGTTTTTATGTACAAAAGAACTTGTCAAACATATCTGTTGTAACAGAACAAAAAGAACTTATACTCCGTATATGTTATATATAGTCAGTGAGTTAATCACCTTGACCTCTTCATAGAGTTTCTTCTCCCAAGCGTAGAGCCTTCCAAGCGTGAGAGAATGGCTTCCAGATCCTCCATGGTCACCAAAGACATCGTTGGTGATTTCTGTCATCCAGGTGGAGGAGCTTTTTGAAGTAGACGCCACAAGACTCCTCTTATTAGAAGAGGATGATGATGACAATGGAGAATGAGCTGCTGCTGGGGTAGGCATCCATGTGAGTGCTAGCAGTTTTGTTGTGATGTTTCCTACAGAAATATCAATCATCATGAGATGCTGCTGCTTATAGCATTTTGGTGGTCTATAACTTTTAATTAATTGCATTGGAAAGTATTCAGGGGGGGTCCCTATAATCTAACTAAAAGAAAATTGGTAAGACAAGAATATATCACAGGTTACACAAGCACTATAGTCACTATGGATATACTACCATGGTCACTGTAATCAATGTAAATATACCATCACAGTCAACAGGGAGCAAAAGTATTTTTTTGTCCATCATTTTTATTTTAGCCAAGTGTTTGTCATTATTTCAAAAAAGAATGGCACCTAATAATCATTGTATGTATCAAACATTCTCACCTGAAACTAACTAACTAACTAAAGCAATCAAATTGAACATCAAGGTTGTAACTTTGGAGGTGTATAAGAAAGACGGTTAAGAAACATAATAAAATTAATTCACTACTACCTCTCAAATCCTCCAAATTTGGTTGGGTGTGAACCCAATTAGATTCCAACAACCTGGACACTTCCTTCCCAGAATCGTATGCCCTGGTGAAATGATCCTCAATATCCTTCAATGCTTCAAGCAGCTCCCTCCCCCCATCTAATCCTTTCTCCATGTCAGTTAATTCTGTTATCCCCTTCTTATCCACCTCCTCCTCCTTCAAAACATCCACAACTCTTTCGCTCTCCCCTCCCTTTACCATCTCCTCACCCCATTTCTGTTCCACTTTCCCACTTTCTGCTCTCTCATCTTTCATTACTCTACTACAAATTTCTTCTTCTTCCTTCTCCAACTCTGGTATTCCCTCTCTCTCCCTCACCACCTTCAAATCCTCCTCCGAGATCTGGTGGTTGTACCCATAAAAAGGGTTAAAGAAATCCCAACCACCATAACCATCACCGGCGGGTATTTGTGTTGAATGCTGCAATACCTCTTCTCGAGGCATTTCCATATAAAAATACCCAGAAACTGCTGCTGCCTGCTGGGCCTTCTCCTCTTTCTTCTCGAGGTGGTATACATCCTCTCTTTCCTCATTCTCTTCTTCCTTTTCTTCTTCATCCTCTGAAGAGTGTAGGCATGACCCCAGACAGTCAGCGGCTTCTTGGGTTGGGTTTTGCTGAAGAAACATTGGGTTTGAATCAGCCTTATTTTCCTGAGGAGGGGAAGGTGGTGGTGGGAAGGTGATGAGATATGGAGAAGAAGGTGAAGTATGGCGAGCCACAAAGAGCCTGAGAGCAGCTGAGACTCCATTTAGTGCTTGGCAGTACCTATGGTGCGCATCTGCTAAGCTGTACCTTCTCTCTACAGTAAGCTTCAGTTGCTTCTTTCTTTCTCTGCATATGGATACTACCCCTTCTTCCTCTTGCTCAAACTTTGAAGAAACACACCCCATCTCTCCTCTCCCTCTTTCTTTGGGGTGAAAAATGGAAGAAAACAAAAGAGGGGTAAAAAGGTGGGTGCTTTCTTCGTCCGGAGAATGTGGGTTGAAATATACTTTAGGGATTTTCGCAAAGGTAATTTCTTTTGCCTCAAAAAAATGGAGGGATTCTTTTTCTTGATTTTGGCAACTCGGGAAACCCAGTTAGAAAATGGACTAGACCCTTTAACAGGTGCATTGGAGAAGAAGGTCACACAAGTTTCTGGCAAAAAGGAGTGCCCTGGCTATATAAGAGCAAAACAACAAGAATGCTTCTGCTAATCTGCAGGCGGTCAACTTGAATGTCAAATATATTTTCTTCTCTAGTTTTTTAATTTTTCAACAGAGAAAATGCTGTAGAAAGAGAAGACAGTATGGAAAAGGAAGGTTGGGCTCGAGGAAGAGGGAGAGTCTCGTACTCAGTAAAAACAGGACTGTACTTATTGGGTGAGCTCTTTATTTTCCCTCGCTGTCCTTGTTGTGCATATTTTTCTTCCCCAGAATCTATTGCCATAATCTAGTGTGGCTCTTTCTGGTACATTGAGCAGGGACGTGTTTATGTGGGGACAGAATAAGGGCTGTGAATTGGCCAGCGAACTTGTTCGATTTGGTTTGACCAAAATTTCAAATGAACTGCCCCGTTAAATTATTACATTCCACATTTCCACCTGTTATAATACGATAGTATATAAGTCTTGATAAATGTGAATCATTTTTAACTTTGAATGCCCCATAAATTGGCGTTGTATGTTTTGTCACTACACTAGTACTCCGTATTATTTTCAGGAGTAAAATTAATTATCGTAAGATACCCGTATGTTTTCTGTTTATATTTAGGGAAAAGGTGCCAATAGGCTCATGTACTAATAAAAAAAGATCAAATAAGTCCTTATTTAGGAGGTTCTGTCTGGCCGTCGTCATTTAGGATAGTCCCGGTAGAATTTTTTGATGAAATTTTTCGAGCATCTTATTCATTAAGTCTAGTTTACTCATACCAAATTTCAGCTAAAACTTCAATCAGGAAGGCATTCAAATGAATTCTTGAAAATAACTGCGCAGTTAGAAGCGCAATTATCTTCAAGAATTCATTTGAATGTCTTCTCGATTGAAGTTTTAGCTGAAATTTGGTATGAGTAAACTAGACTTGATGAATAAGATGCTCAAAAAATTTCATCAAAAAATTACACCGGGAACCACCCCAAATGACGACGGCCGGACAGAGCCTCCTAAATAAGGGCTTATTTGACCTTTTTTATTAGTACATGGGTCTATTTGCACCTTTTCCCTTATATTTATATATAAGAAAACAAATAACTCTTTAAAAGACAATTACACCCTTCATTGCCCTAAATATCGCTTGATCTATTAAAGTTACTCAATGAGAGTCATATAAGACATGACCGTAAGAAATAAAAATTTATGGTTTTTTTATCATCATCTCCATTATTTGATACTACCTCTGTTCTGTATGAAGGTTATTTCGACAACAATTAAATGTAATAATTCGAGTATATTTTGAGAAATAATAATGATGTGTATTGTTTTTTGGACTAAGACTTGGATGTTGTTGTTGTTGTTGTTGTTGTTGTATATGTAGGGATTTTAAGTATTATTACTACAAAGTAGAAGATAAGCTTGCTAACAATTGAGCGGGAGAACTTTCTCTCTCATATGTAGTTTTTTTATGTATAAGATTCTAGGTATTAGAAGGTATACTTGCTAAAACAATTGAGTGGGGAAATTTCTGTCTCACATTTAATGCTTTTAAATATTTCAGAAATCGACTGACGATTGAGCGGAAAAAATTTCTCTCTTATATGTAGTGTTTTTAAGTATTATACTACGGGAGATTTCAAAAATAGAAGTAAACAAAGTTTGAAATTTCAAAAATAGAACCGCTATGTTTTTCTTCCCGAAATAGGACTAAGGTGACAATATTTAGTACCATCTTTTAGTCATGGCTGCCAAATTGTTGCAGCACTATGCATTCAACATGACAGTATTTATTATAATCAATGGAAGTATTTCAATCATGCAAGTTTTTTCCAGTCATGATAGCAATGACTCTTTTTTCAGAAAGAAAAACATAGTGATCCTATTTCAGAATTCCCAAAGTTGTTTAATTACTCCTATTTAGGGCAATTCCCTTATTATTACTACGGAGTAGAAGATAAGCTTGATAATAATTGAGTGGGAGAACTTTTTCTCTCATATGTGGTCCTTTTAAGTATATAAGATATAAGATATGAGATATGAGATATAAGATATAAGATATAAGATAAGCTGACTAATAATTGAGCGGGAGAATTTTATCTCCCATATGTAGTGGTCTTAGGTATAAGAAGGGTAAACTTGCTAACAATTGAGCGAGAAAATTTCTCTCTCATATGTAGTGATTTTAAGTATTATAAGATAAACTTGCTAACAGTTGAGCGGAGAAATTGTATTGAGCAGTACAATTTTTCTCTCATATGTAGTGCATTTAGATATGAGAGATAAACTTTCTCACAGTTGAGCGGGGAAATTGTATTGAGCAGTATAATTTTTCTGTCATATGTAGTGATTTTAGGTATAAGAAGATAAATTTGGTAACAATTGAGCGGAAGAAATTTCTTTCTCATATGTAGTTCTTTTAAGTATAAGGTAAGTCGACTAGCAATTGAGTAGAAGAATTTTGTCTCTGATATGTAATGTTTTTAGTTATAAGATAAGTCGGCTAACAATTAAGCGTTATAATCTTCTCTCATATGTAATGGTTTTAGGTATAAGAAGTTAAGTTTGCTAATAATTGAGCGGAATAATTTATTCTCTTACATGTAGTGCTTCTAGGTATTACCAGATAAGCTTACTAACAATTGAGCGGGAGAATTTTTTCTCTCATATGTAATCCTTTTAAGTATTACAAGATTAGAAAACAAGTTTACTAACAGTTGATAGAAAGATCTTTCTTTCTCAAATGTAGTTCTTTTAAGTATTACATATAAGATAGGTCAGCTCACAATTGAACGAGGCAATTTTCTCTTTCACAAGTAGTGCTTTTAGGTATATGAAAATAAGAAGATAAAATCCCTGACAATTGAGCGAGATAACTTTCTGTCTCATATGTAGTTCTTTTAACTTTTAAGTAGGGGTGGGATCGGGATGATCCCGATCCCGATTGCCCAAATCCCGATCCCGTCCCGATCCCGATTCAAACTAAAAGAGGATCCCGTATCCCGTCCCGATTAAGTCGGGATCCCGACATTAAAATCCCGATTAAGTCGGGATCCCGATCGGGAATCCCGCTTAATCCCGCTAAATCCCGACAATGAAGTATCAAACATAAAATTATGTAATTTCTTTAGTTAAACACTAACTTTGATATTTAGTGGTTTCAATATTATTCTTTGTTTACTGTTATACCATATTTATCATCATCTACTTATAAAAATTATTGTAATAATTATCATCTCAAACTCACACTAGTATATACTTTTAGAATAATTTTTATGTGTAACTTCAATTAATTAATAGTATAATTTTTGAATAAGCTATCAAGGCTCAGTGAAACTTACTTCAAACAATATATAAAAAACACTAAAAGAAGGATATGTAACGTATATTATTTAAAATTCAAAACTAAGTAGACTCATTGAGAAACTTTGTGACCAATGAATATAATGTGTAAATACATATTATGATTATCTACTAAAGAAAGAAATCTTAGTCTCGATCATAATTTTTTAAACAGTTCATCAGAACCGCAAAATTTGTAATATTGTATGTTGTGATTTAGATTGTTGGGATCAAGAATAATCTCTACTTAGTTAGGATCCCGAATATTCATTTTCGAACAAATGCCGAATAGTTTTAGAAGTTTGATATTGTAAGATAATCATAGTAAAAGATTAATCTATGTAAGGAATAAGTAATTAAAAAAGATGTGCAAATATTTAGATACATATTCATTTTTTATATATTCATATATAATTATATACATGTGTGTGTGTGTGTGTGTGTGTGTGTATATATATATATATATATATATATATATATATATATATATATATATATATATAGGGGAAAGATCACGTACAAAGTGTGCTTATTGTGCAAATATTTGTACGATGCACCTTGACGTTATTTGCATTGCATATTGAGGTTCAAAGTATTGCACATTATAAAGTCATAAAAATAACAGTTGCACATTAAGGTGCAACGAGTTGCACCCTAAAAAGTTGGGTTTTATTACAAAAATGCCACCTTGCCTTTATGTCCTTTGGATCAACTCATCGGACGGTCAAGATGAGTTTGTACTTTGCAAATTAAGAAGGCTTTGTATTTGATCTCTATTATATATATATATAAATATATATATATATATATATATATATATATATATATATATATATATATATATATAATGAATCCCGACATCCCGACTTTTTAAAAAAAAAAAATCCCGGTCCCGTCCCGACTTAGTCGGGATCGGGAAAAATTCCCGACTAGTCGGGATCGGGAATGTCGGGATCGGGATTTTCGGGATCGGGATTGTCGGGATCGGGATCGGGAGTCGGGAGTTTTTTCCCAGCCCTACTTTTAAGTATGATAATCTGGCTAACAATTAAGCGGGAAAGTTTACTCTCCCATATGTAGTGCTTTTAGGTATACGAAGATCAACCGGCTAACAATTGAGGGGATAATTGTTTCTCTCATAAGTAGTGCTTTTAGGTATAAGAAGATAAGTTTACTAATAATTGAGGGGAAGAATTTTCTTTCTCATATATTGTGTTTTTAGGTTTTAGAAGATAAGTGTGCTTACAATTGAGCGGAGGATTCTCTCATATATGTAGTGTCTTTAAGTACTACATATAAGATAAGCCAGCTGACTAACAATTGAGTAGAAGAACCATGTCTCAAATTTAGTTCTTTTAGATAAAAGATAAATCAACTAACAATTTAGCAGGATAATTTTTTCATTCATATGTTGGCACTACTTTAACCAATGAGTATCAAGTTTTTATTTAAGTAATATCGTTAACTTTTTAATATTTATTGTATTCACTTAATGTCACTCACTTATTGTACTCAATTTTTTAGAATAGTATGTAATTTTATAATTAACTTAAAAATGAAAATTAATAAGTAGCAAATTCTAATGAGTGGTGTCAAATAATTTTCCCTAGCTAATATATACTACCTCCGTTCTCTTTTAGTTGCAACATTGGACTTTTTGCACTATTCACATGTTCTACTTTGACTACATTTTATTAATTGATGTATAATAAATTAAATTTTTAAAAAATATTTTTAAATTCTTCTTATTCTAAATTTTCAAAATATGTTTTTTTAAATTTTTTTACTAATAAGGAATGAACGATATTAATGGTCAAACTTGTGTGTTGGCAAACGTGAAATGTTGATTGTTGCAATTAAAAAGGAACGGAGGAAGTATATATATATATATATATATATATATATATATATATATATATATATATATATTCTTCATCGAATATTATTGTATGGGCTTATACTTTATTGGTATTAGTTCATTGTACTCTTAGTTTTCTAAAAGGAAGAATTCTAAAAAGTCTTTTTTTTTTTATTTTAATATTTCATTAGATCATGAGTAAAAATATATCCATCAACTGCTCCCGCCCATGCATATATGGGTACTATACTAGTTTTATAAAAAAAAGTTGACTGTTCGGTTTTATAACCTAACAAAAAGTAAGTTGTGGTGTATTCTTAAAATAAAATCCCTTACATTTAGATGTTTTTAATTAAGGGAAAAATAATTAAAATACCTCAAACTTTGAATGAGTGTGTGTTGAACACCCTAAATTTGCATATGTAATTTAAGCACCCCAAATTTTATATAAAATGTTATTTTAGCAACGTAATCAAGTGTTATTTCTTTCAAAATGTAAATTTATGAAATCAATTGCTTAATTTGAAATTAATGTTTTAGAATTCATGAAGGCACAATCAACATTCTAAACTTCTATTGCGAAATAAATAATGTTATCATCAATCTATATAATTGCAACAATTTTAGTTTGTTAACTTCAATTATGCAATTAACCTCATAAATATACATTTTGAAAGAAAGAATGCATGAACATGGTGTGAAAATAACTTGTTTTATACAAAGTTTGGAGTATATAAATTGCATATGCAAGTTTGGGGTGTTGATCTCACACTCCTTCAAGGTTTGCAATACTTTGTTATTTTTTCCTTTAATTAATAAAGTTAAATAACACGGACAAGAAAATTTAAATCATTAAATGCATAGTTGCAGAAATGAAAAATGCAATAAAATGAAACAAAAGCATTAATCTTTGTTATTAAATAATCTTCACACATTTTGCCAAAACAAAAAATTAATCATCGCACATTCATCATCGTCCCCAGGAGCATTTCATTTAAGAATATGTGTTTTTCTTAATTATCTTTATATTATATAAAGTAGCAAAGTTGCTATTACTTTTAGAGGGAATTTTGCCGTCCAAAATAAGGGCACAATGGGAAATTGATATGAACAACAAACTGAACCTGCCCATGCATTAGTGTCCACTTTATTAATTTGGTAAGTTTGTTAATTGGGAGTGGATTTAACGGAGGAAATTACTACCCATATTTTGGGCATTAAAATGCATTAATGTGTTGCCATATTTTAATAAATCCTACTAAAATGCATAAGTAATAATGCCAACAAAGACACATATGAAATGTTGGGTAAGATAGAGTGAGTATAGAAAGTAGAGTAAGACAAACATGTATGAAAGAATGCTAAGAGCATCTTTAGTGGTAAAATGGATTGTAACCCATAAAAAATGGACATGTCATTCATATAGACAACACGTGAAAATGACGTGGATAGACAAGATATTAAAATCAAAATTCATCTCCAATGATCCTCATCAGTTCGGCATTATATTAAATAAAACAATTACGGAGTAATTTATAAACATACCAACGTACCACTCACGGCCGGGAAAGAGGAACACATATCACAATTACGGAAAAACAATATTATGAAATAAATGAAATGCTGAGTCAGCCTATGAGGGAGGCCTTCTGGAAGTAGAAACTGAGATAGACATTGTCCGTTGTATTCAATACCAGGTCAGCACCACTACCATGATCCATATTACCGTTGGAGAGATAATTTTATCACATTCTCACGTGGCAATGCATTTTTCATTAATTGATGGTGCCACTACAGATGCTCTAAGTGTGTCATGTTTATGCCAAGATAATCACAACCATTTTTATTTATAATACACATATCAAATATAAGTACAATTTTCTATGAGAGTTATTACTACTTTCGTCTCACTAACATTGAGACAACAAGGGGTGAAACGGTTATTAAGAAAAAATGAGTTTATGTAGTTGATAATGAATTGATAAAGTGAGAATAAAGTAAAAATGATTTAGAGCCGCACAAATTGTATCTAATTTGGTATGAGACAATCTTAGTGGTATTTTCCGAAAATGTAAAATTGGACAATCTTAGTGGGACGGATGGAGTATTAAAGATGATAAAGTGTATAGTTCGGAGTACTTAATAGGTACTCCGTATTAAATAAGGTAAAGTATATGATCAGCCGCACTGAAGCAATATTGAATAGAATGCAAAATGCATATGCCCCTGCTCAAATAAGAAAGTTCCATTTGCAAATTCCTTTACCAAATTGAAGTAATTAAGTTGTTGATCGGAAAAATATCTATCAGCTCTTTCTCAAAATCAGGTATAAGAATTTTATCGCATTCGGGTAAAAATATCTGTTAATCATGCCTGTCAAAATTATGAATTTCGATGAAATTCAATCCGGAAGCATCAAATGGAGAGTTCGTGTACGTGTGATACAGTCATGATAAGTTATGGAGTATGAAAAGACCAAATAAGTAAGATTAGAGTTACTTTTCTCACTGAATTATTTTGAAATTATTGTAGAAGACCAATTCGACTATTTTTCATATAATTTTTTTCTTTATTTGTTTAATAAAATATATGCAATTGAAGAACTTCCACATCTCAGATTTTGATACCTCTAAAAAAATATAAAAAATAACTACCATACCATGTTAAGAATAGACGTACCAATTTTTTTTAGTCGAATTAAAAACATCCTAAACTACTCCATTAATAACTATAATTTCAAAACACATACCAAAGTAAATATTATTTTTATTACAAATGTGAATACTTATATTTTACTGCAAAATTAGATCACAATCCTAATTTAAATATATTTGAAATAACACTCTGTCATTCAAAGTGGTTAATTTTTTAGCTTAATTGAAACCACAACAATTACATTAGTGAATTAACGTTCTCCATTTTTTGAGTGATTTGGAAAGAATATCTCATTGGCATTTTGTTTTTAATATATGAATAAACTATATTCATCTTAGCAAAAAAAATATATATACTTTGTACTTATTTTAGAAACTTTCAAATATGTTTGTCCTTGCGCTTTATTTAATGTGGAAAAATTCCATGCGCCATTGGTCCCGTTATCTAAAAGTATTGGTCAAAAGGTTTTGATTCCACATTTATCATTGGTTCGACACTTCAGATAGCGAAATTCCTTTCAAATTTCAATGCAGACAATTTCCCACCGTCGTTTCCATTTTTATAACGATAAACAAAAGTCAAAAAGTACAATCTCTGCATTAAATGAGTATATATCTTTCAAAATTTGTTTTTACTCACGATCAACTCTACATTATCATGTACGAATCAACCTCAAAAAAGTGGCTTGAAATTTTTTATATGTGATGACGAAGATCGGGCTATCAACACCACTAATAATGTAATCTATAAAAATGTTTTTGAAATTTTATGATACTTTTTGCAAGGCATAAAAATTTATGACTTCTCTGGTTTATAGTTTTCTGACATCTACTAATAATTATACCGTTATTAATTCCATTACCCCATAGTGTTTATAGTTACAACCTATCCTTTATTTTAATTTTTACTTGCAATTTTTCATATGAACCAAATTTTTATTTACTTACTGGCGTTACAGCTACTACGTGGTATTATATACAAGTAATAATCAAAGCTACGACATATAAACTTGATTTTTTATTTGACAAAAGTACACATTACGTATCATCATCATAAAATATACTTTGTATTTTACATAAATTTATTCTAGATACACCCGTGCATCGCACGGGTACTATGTCTAGTTACTAATAAAAATGACATAGACAAAATGTGACTTAGTAATTATTAATGATTATAATTAAGGAAAAATTGATAGTAATAATCCCAACTATTGGCAGTCCGCTCATAATAATCCCAACTATCGATTATTTCAGAATAATCCCAACTTTAGGGACCTTCCGCCAATAATGGTCCCTATAAATAAATTCTTGTAGTTTCCAAAATGGATGAGAGGAGATATAGCAAGTAATCCTTATAAATAATCCTAACTTTTAATTTTTACGCTTAAATTCTGTTTAAAATTCACTTGTTATAGGAGGTAATATTTGGTCATGGACCATTATTGGCGGACGATCCTTATAGTTGGGATTATACAAAAATAATCAAAAGTTGGGATTATTGTCAGCGGACCAGCAATAGTTGGGATTATTATTTTCAATTTTTCCTATAATTAATGTATACAAAGTTTACAATACATTAAGTTACTACTACGTAGTATATAAATTTTGAATACAATTATAATCCCTATTAACTACTAAATAATACTCCGTATGTGTGTCCATCTAAGTGTGGTTCGGTACGGTATACCGAATATTTTTTCTCATACCTTTGTCGCACCAAAAATTTCAGTATACAAAATTTATATACCGTTACCTTACCGAGATTTCGGTATACCACATTTTGGTATACCGAAGTTTCGGTACGGTAACGGTACGGTATCGGTAAATTACCATTGATGGAGTATATGGCCCGGGAGCCCCCGGCCCATAGACTCCTACTTCTCCTACACAAGTCCATTGAGCTCAGGAAACGACTCAGGCCCAAATACAACGGCCCAAGCCTCAAAGCAGCCCAAAATACATACTACGGTGCCTTCGGCCTCCTTGGCCGAAGGCTCCAGAACTCACAGGATAGCCTCTTTGGCATAAGAAGCTGCTGGGAGAAAACGGGCGAAAACATAAGCCTTCGGCATTTTCATGCCCTCGGCATCAGAAAAGCCCTCGGCTACACAAGGGGTCCTCGGCTACATGAGGAGCCCTCGGCTACACAAGGAGCCCTCGGCTACACAAGGAGCCTTCGGCTGAACTAGCTCAATCATCAAAGATTCCTTTTGGAGACAGCCAACCACTGCATTTAATACCACGTCACATCCGCCAACCGCATTCAATGCGGTTGACGTACCACTGCCGGTGCCACCAGGCTGATGTGACCCTTCGGCCGTTGGATCACTGACACGTGTACTCTCATCGCATTTATTGCTGCTATAAATAGCAGCCCATTTCTCCTTGTAAATGATCATCTACATCTCAACTCCACACGCTGAGTTCATTTAATAAAATCGACTCTCTCTCCTCCTATTTACTCTGACTTCTCTCTAGTTATTCCCACAATAACCCCTCGGATAAGATACCCCCCGGGTAGACTATCCATCATTTGGTGCTCTCGTTGAGAGGTCTGAACTATCAAGTAAGAAACCCTCCCCCTCTACCAAATACAGAACACCTACCAAAAATGGGAAGAACCACTCGTGCCCAATCCAAAACCCTAGAGGAAAACCACGTAGCCCCCGGCGAAACCAACGGGGCTGAGGCCTTTAACAGGCTCTTAGTGCCCGAGGGTGGTATCATCCTCGAATTGGAGCAGGCTACTGCTGACCTCCGTCAGCAGCTACAGAAGAACGCCCCTGATGCCTGCATTGGCCTTGATAATCGAAGGAGGGATCGGAGTGAGAACCAAGTTCCCCCTCCGGCCCCGGCCATCGATCTTCAGGCAGCCTTTGCGGCCTTTGTTCAAAACATGGCACTCAACTCCGGAGCCCTCGTCTCCCAAGCACCCCTTCAGCCCTATGCTGGAGGGAATGTTATCAACCTGCCGCCACTCCCCCCTTTGTTCAACAACCCTCCCCCGGGGGTTGGCAATGCCGAGGGGGTCATAGCACAGGATACCGCCTCTCAAGAGGCCCAATCCAAGGACAAACGCCCCATGATGAAAGAGAAACCCCGAACCTCTGCACTTGAGAGGCTAGGGGGAGCTCCCGGGCACCGAGGGGTCCAAGACCGCCTCGGGAGACAAGCGCTCAGCAGACCCCAGGAAAGTGGAGCCTCCGCTTTGGGTGCTGAGGGCGTGCCTCCCCCCCGAAGCAGAGGCAAAGCTCTCCTCCATGCCGATGATGCCAGGCACCAAATCACACAGGCGCAATCCTTCCGGGCCAACTCCCAAGGGGTTGCCCCGAAGGATCCCAAGGACGAAATCATTGAAGCCCTCCTCCGTCAACTCGAGGAAAATCGTCAGACACCCCCGACGGCTTCCACAGCGAGGCCAAATCCAGAGTACGCTGACCTCCGGGCGCAAGTGGAGGAAATGAAGCGTAAGCTCGCCGAAGGCTCAGGCGAGCCCCTCATTCAACTCCGCGCTAGAACACCCTTCACCCCAAGGGTGTTGGCGGCCAAAATCCCCCACAAATATCGGGGGCAACCTATCAAGCCGTATGAGGGGAAGACGGATCCCCAAGAGCACTATAGCCGCTATCAAAATAGCATGATGATGATGGGGGCCTCGGATGAGTACTTATGCCGTTGGTTCCTTTCCACCTTGGAGGGACCCGCGTATGAGTGGTTCAACCGGTTGCCCGAAGGCAGCATTGATTCTTGGCAATAACTTGCCCACCGCTTCCTTACGCAATTTGCTGGGAGGCATCGCTCAAAGAAGCACTTCTCCCACCTCCTGAACGTGAGACAACAGAAGGAGGAAACCCTTCGGAGTTTCCTGGAACGCTGGAGGCAGGCCTCCCTCGAGGTCGAAGGCGCTGATGACAGGACACTAATGGCCCTCTTCCACACCGTCCTCCACAACGGTAACTTCTCCCGGAGCCTCATCACTGATCCCCCCCGCGATTATACAAAGGCCCTTCAGCGGGGGGACCGATATGCTGAAGCGGAGGAAATCGAGAAGGACCGCCGCAACACGGACCCCTCTCAGAAGAATGAAGGCAGGAATCGGCCCGAAGGGCCTCCCCCTCCGGCCAACCGCGAGGCCCAATACAACGATCGCTCCCGAGGTGGCCAAGCCAGACCCGGGGGCGGTTACAAGAACAATCTGAAGGCATGGGCGCAACCCGTCCTCCTTGAGCACCCACGCACTCCCTTGACGCATCCCGTCAGCGTCATTCTTGATCATGCAGAAGAGCGGGGACTCGTCGAGCGAGACTCCCGTACACCCCTCGAGATCTGTGCCATCGGCCCTGATGAGCCATATTGCCGCTTTCACCGCCACCACGGGCACAAAACCGACGACTGCCATCAGCTGAAGAACGCCATCGAGAGGCTGATACAGGCGGGCCACTTGTCCCAATTTATCAGGGGCCCTCCGCCCCAGGGTCCCCCTCATCATCAAGGCCCTCCGCCGAAGGCAAACAAGTGGGTGAACCCCAACACCATTCCCTTGGGAAACCCGCATGGGAAGAAGCGTGAAATTGGCGGCCTCGAAGACGAGGGGGAGGGCTCCCATCAACAATACAAGCGCCATATTCACATGATTAACGGCGGCAACACTGGTGGAGACTCCACCAGCCAACGGAAGAAGTGGGCACAGTCCCTTTACATTGGGGAAGTCAATCACATGCCCCCAACTAAACGACCGAGGGCGGATCCAATTTTCTTCACAGATGCGGACCTCCCCTCGGGTTCTCTGCCGCATAGGGATGCCCTCGTCATCCGCACTGAGATCAACGACGCCATCATCCACCGGACTTATGTCGACACGGGGAGTTCTGTCAACGTCATGTATCTCAGCACTTTTCAAGAGTTGGGACTTGACAGGGGGTCCCTTCGGCACATCAACACCCCCCTCTCCGGATTCACGGGGGACAGCATCGACGCCGAGGGCGTCATCACACTCATGGTCGAATTCGGCGACGGATCCCATAGAGCCAAGCTCGAAGTGGAGTTCGTCGTCGTCAACCTCGACTGCGCACATAACATCATCCTCGGCCGGCCTGCCCTCGAAGATTTGGAGGCTGTCATCTCCATGAGGCACCTCTGCCTCAAGTTCCCCACACCTACCGGCATCGGTTACTCGAGGGGAAATCAGAAGCTCTCCAGGGCCTGCTACCTTCAACTTACCAAGAAGGTTAGTAAAACCGAATTTCGGATTGACACCATCACCGTCAAGGCCCTGGAGGAAGAAGAGGGTAGGCCGAGGGCTGAGCCTGCCGAGGAGACCGAAGACTTCTTACTCGATCCGGCCAAGCCGGAGAGAGTCCTGAAGATTGGAGCCAAGCTCCCCGAAGACCTGAAGGCTGGCATCACCAAAGCCCTCCGCGCCTACTCCATTGTTTTTGCATGGGGGCTGGAGGATATGCCAGGAATTGACCGAAGGGTTATCACCCACCGCCTAGCGGTAGACCCTTCGGCCAAACCAGTGCAACAACGGAGAAGACCCCTCTCGGCCGAGAGAAGGGAGTTCGTAAAGAAGGAGGTATCTATGCTCCTCTCCATCAAACACATCAAGGAGGTGAAATACCCTTCCTGGCTGGCAAACGTAGTCCTCGCACAGAAGCCTCCTACCTTCCGCATGTGCGTGGACTACACGGATCTGAATAAGGCGTGCCCCATGGACCCCTTCCCACTGCCAAACATTGATCAACTGGTTGATGAGACCGCGGGATGTGAAATCATGTCATTCCTCGACGCATTCCGCGGATATCATCAAATCTACATGCATGAGGGAGACGCTAAAAAGACCGCCTTCATGACACCCGAAGGCATCTTCTGCTACCTAGTGATGGCCTTCGGCCTAAAAAATTCAGGCGCTACCTACACCCGAATGGTGGCCAGGGTTTTTCAAGCCGTCCTAGGGCGCACCATGGAGGCTTACGTCGATGACATGATCGTCAAAAGCAAGAAGGCAAGCACTCACGCCGACGACCTCCGGGAAATCTTTGCCATCATGCAAAAATTCAATCTCCGACTAAACCCGAAGAAATGCACCTTCGGCGTACAAGGAGGGAAGTTCTTAGGCTACATGGTCAGCCGAAGGGGTATTGAGGCCAACCCCGAGAAGATTCAGGCCATCATCAACATGGAGCCTCCACGCAACGTCAAAGAAGTTCAACGGCTGACGGGTCGCCTGGCAGCCCTCAACCGTTTCCTCTCCAAGTCAGCCAAGAGGGCCCTCCCCTTCTTCCAAATCATGAGGAAGACGGCGGGTTTTCAATGGACACTTGAATGTCAAGAGGCCTTCGACGAACTCAAGAAGTACCTATCCTCTCCCCCAGTGCTCTCCAAACCAAAGGCGGGGGAGACTTTATACTTATATCTCGGTGTTAGCCCTGCGGCTATCAGCTCAGTACTAATCCGAGAGGAAGACGGCATTCAACATGCCATCTTCTACGTCAGCAAAATCCTCCGGGAGGCCGAACTCAGGTATTCTCCCGTCGAGAAGACGGTGCTAGCCATCGTTTGGACCGTCAAGAAGCTTGGCCACTACTTTCAAGCTCATCCGGTCCAAGTGCTCACTCATCAACCCCTCGGCGCCCTCATGAGGAGCCCCACAAGTTCCTCCCGAATGGTGAAATGGGCCATCTTCCTCAGTCAATACAACATAGATATCCGTTCGAGGCCTGCCATTAAGGGCCAAGCCCTGGCAGACTTCGTGACGGAGTGCACCGCGAGATCAGCAACAGACGGGGAGCCTTCGGCACCCCTCGATGAGTGGTGGACACTCTATACCGATGGCTCCTCGGCCACCAAAGCATGCGGAGGAGGAGTAGTTCTGATCACACCCGAAGGCTTCCGCGCCTATTATGCCATCCGCTTCTCCTTCAAAGTATCAAACAATGAAGCCGAATACGAAGCCCTTCTTTGCGGCCTTCGGCTGGCAGCAAATCTGAAGGCTAAGATGATCCACGTCAAGTGTGACTCCAAACTCGTCGTGGGTCAAATTTCCGGGGAATACGAAGCCAAAGAAGGGAGGATGAAACAATACAAAGAAGCGGCTAAGGAGCTGCTCGAGGTGTTTGAGGCGCATTGTCTTACCCAAATACCGAGGGCTCAAAACTCCGAGGCCGACATTCTATCTAAGCTTTCGGATGAATCCCCCGAGCACCTCTCAAAAATTGCAAGAATTGAGGAACTCAGCCTCTCAAGCATCCATGCGAGCCCCGTCATGGATATTCACCTAAGGCCGGAGGATTGGATCTCCGACATCATCACCTTCATCACCACAGGGCAACTACCCCAAGACGAGGCCCGCGCCAAGTTGACAAAACTGAGGGCTCCCGGCTACACCATCGAGAATGGGAGGCTTTACAAGAGATCTTACAACGGCACCCTCCTTCGGTGCCTTCATCAAGATGAGGCCGAAGTCGCCATGGAGGAAGTGCACAGTGGCACTTGCTCAGCTCACCAGGGACCCTTCTCCATGTCCCGAAGGCTCGTAGTTCAGGGCTACTTCTGGCCCACGATGGCTAGGGATTGTGCTAATCTAGCCCGAAGGTGCACCGCTTGCCAGCACTTTCAGAAGGCCCCCGGCAGACCAGCGGTCAACTATGCTCCCATCAGCACCGCCATACCCTTCTCCAGATGGGGTATTGACTTGGTAGGCCCTCTGCCGAGGGGTACCTCCAGCAACAGGTATATCATTGTGGCCATTGACTACTTCACCAAATGGGTAGAGGCCGAACCCCTCGCCAGCATCACTGAGGCCCGGTGCCGCCACTTTGTTCTCAAAAATATTCTCACAAGGTTTGGCGTCCCCTAACAAATCATCTCTGACAACGGGACTCAATTCGAGGCAGCCCCCTTCTGTGCCCTCCTGGAGGCATGGGGCATCAAACACACCTTTTCATCCGTTGCCTACCCCCAAGGCAACGGGCAAGTAGAGAACGCCAACCGAACCCTACTTGAAGGGTTGAAGAAGAAGCTGGAAGCCGAAGGGGGAGGTTGGGTAGAAGAACTTCATAACATCCTATGGGCCTACCGCACCACCCCTCGGCGTGCAACAGGTGAGACACCCTTCTCCCTATGTTATGGCTTCGAGGCTAAAGCCCCGACAGAAGTGACCCTTCCCACCCGAAGGGTGGAACAATATGAACCCGAAGTCAACGACACCAACATGGCCCTCGACCTTCATCTCATCTCAGAACGCCGAGAGCAGGCCTTTCTCAGGGCTGAAAACTATAGGAGACAAGTCAAAGGCTACATCGACGCCAAGGTCCGCTCCCGGGAATTTCAGGTGGGTGACTACGTCCTCCGACGAAGGGAGGCCAGCCTACCCACCGAAGGCGGCAAGATGGCGCCTAAGTTTGAAGGCCCTTACATCATCTCAGCCATCATCAAACCAGGGACATACAAGCTTAGACGCCCCAATGGGACGGAGGTCCCTAGACATTGGAATGTACACCACCTTGTCAAATTCTATCAATAAGACATGAGCGGCCAAGCCCTCATCCTCAACAAGTGTAAATATCAATGGCCCAAGGCCCCATCTGTTTTTGAAGAATAATCAAAAGGCCAAGCCTTCATCACCTACATATTGTACAAGCGGCTCAAGGCCCCCCCTTCCCTCCTACAAATGAGTGGCCAAGCCCTCATCGTTTCACCAAAATAGGCCCAAGGCCTCTCCCTCTCATGAGGGGGAACAACAATTTAGGTACCAAGTACCAAGTGTATGGGTCACCCCCATCACTCTTTAAAAACACCAAGTGCTTTCTCAAACTTTTACATACTCTCCTAAAAAAAAAAAACCAGGGGGTGCAACACCCCTCGGCTCCGGCTGGTACCAAGTGCCCCCGGCTATTTGTGTTCCACACGCAAATAAAACCCTTCCCAGGAACGCTTTCCGCGCCATCCCCCAAGGGGAGGCAGGTAACGGACCATGTCCCGGGCCCAGGATTCGACTTCCACAAACGAAACGCTCCCCGCGCTATCCCCCAAGGGGAAGCAGGCAACAGACCATGTCTCGGGCTGAGGGGACGACTTTCAAAACCGAGGCGCTTTCCGTGCTATCTCCCAAGGGGAAGCAGGCAACAGACGATGTCTCGGGCCGAGGAAACGACCCTCAAACCCTTCGGGATATCGGAAGGTCATTCCCGAAGGGGGAGCCAACGGTTTGTCCCGTTGCCTCCCATATAGGCCAAGCCTTTCCTAGAAACCAAGTTTCTAGACGCCTCTCCTACACCATCTAAAAAAAAAAAGATGTGTAGGGGGGAAGGAACTCCCCGGATACTATTCTCCCCGGAGGCTCAACACTTTGGACATATATTCCCAAAGGACCCTACAAGGCACAAGAAATTCTCCCAACAACAAGTCATCTGGCTACGTAGCCGGAGGCTTCACTACATAAAGCCTTGGAGTACAACAATTCCACCGGAGGCCCAAGAAGAAGGCGCACTAAGCAAAACTTCACCTAGATTTGGCTAAGGCCGAAATTCGGCTGGATCAAAATCAACTATGTGACATGCCGAAGGCTCCACAAATTTCTAAGGCAGGCTAATCCTATATCTACACAAACCGGAGGATTCATGCCGAAGGCAGAATGCCACCCGACTCATTCAACAAATGAAAAAGTTTCTAAGTCCACATATTAGCACCCGTTGGAGGACACTCATCAAGCTGAAGGATGCTCATAATATTTACACTCTGGGTTTCACCAAACCCACGAGCTTGGGTCCCCTCGGCTAGACTGTACACAACGGGGGCTCAGACAATCCTCACGCTCGGAGGTTCACTGCAGCACCTATTGAAGCTTTGTGGAAATTTGGCTAAGTCCACGATCGGGGACCCTTCGGGGGGAAACCGGGATGCCATCTACAAACCAACAGGCTTACAGCCGATGCCCCCCCTAAGCCACTTGGCAAGGACCTAAAGATACACTACTAAACGAAGGCTCAACATTTCCGGAGGCATGAGATGCAATTTCACTTGGAGGATTTCCTGAGTTTAATTGATTTTAGCCCTCGGTCCTAAAACTTCACCCCGGAAGCAACTACAAGGATTCCTTATCGAAGGCTGCCAATGGAGTTTTACTTAGATTATTTTCTGAGGTTACGCGCTACATCCGAAGGGTTTTGACAAAAGTTTTGCTTAGAAAAGTTTCTAAGTCCACAACGACAAGCCCCCGGCAACCCCAAATATACAACTGAGGGCTCGTGATACTACACTACAGCCGAGGGCTAGCAAGGAGCGACACTCAGAAAATTTTTCTAAGTCCACAAACTCGTGACCTTCGGGAAACCAGACAAAAGAGAGGAAAACATACATTCGCCCAAGTAGAGAAAGGCATGCATCCATAAAAAAAAAATTCAAAGACAGGAGGCATCCACTCAGAAAAGGCCCGAAGGCGATCATTCATTCATTAGCAGAAAATTCAAAGTAACAACAAGATGTTTGGTTTACGTTACATGGCAGAAGCCGGAAGCTACAAGCTATTACAAAATGATACATCAAAAAATTCCTAAGTCTGAGTTCCTTGGGCCGCATCAACTTTCGGCTCGGAGGTAGCGCCATCCCCAACCTCCTCCTCGGCATCCTCGGCTTCTGCCAGCAGCTCCGAGTCTTCGAGATCCGGTCTCTCTTTGCCCGGGGGAAGTGGCACTCTAACGTCTGGCTGAAGGAGGGGGAGACCATACGCCGCGGGGTTGAAATCCTTTGGCTCTATCTTCAAATGCCGGGCCAGCCTCCGGTACACTAAGCGTTGAGTGAAGAACTCCCCGCCATCGTAGTAATCCTTGCCTTTCCGGGCCAGCCACATAGCCCCGGGGCCTTGGGTCCAAGCATCCACCCTCTTCTCCATCACCGAGGCCACCCAACCCTCATAATCAGCTGCCATCCAGCCCTCGGCAAGAAAAGACTCGACGGCCTTCTTCTCAGCTTTAGCTACCGCTTCGGCCTTGGCGATATCGGTGGCCTCGGCGGCGGTCTTGGCGGCAACTGCGGCAATTTCCTCGGCTGCGGCTTTCCCCCTGGCCTCAGCATCTTTGAGCCTTTGCTCCGTGGCCTCCTTCTCCAGCCGAAGGCTCGCCTCCACATCAGCAACCCTCTGCCTAAGGGTGACCTTCTCCTCATCAGCTTTCTTCAGGGCCTCGTCCGCCTGGCACTTGGCAATCCTCAGCTGCTCAACCCTTCGGGCCTGCTCAGAAGCAGCCAAGGCAGCCTGCACGTAAACGCACATAAACGAAAATATGGCATCAGAATGGTTCACCGGGGGCTATCGTCAAAAAGAAAGAATTGAAGGAGATAAAAAGGGAAGACAACTCACCATAGTGCTGTAGCTCGCGACTTTATAATCGAGGATGTCATCCCCGAGGCGGGCCAGCACTGACCTATCCTTCGGCGCCATGACCCCCCTCATGAAGCCGACAGGATGAAGGGTGTCATGCATAACTGAGGTCCCCGACTTGACAGGGAACTGGATGATCTCCGCCGGGCGGATTCCCTCATCTATGGGGGATGGAGGAGATCGAGGAGGGGTAGTCGCAGGAGGATTCGAGGAAGGCTACTCCTCGACTATCACTATGGGAGCATCCTTCTTCCCGGAGGCCCCCTTCTTCTGCTTCTTATTCTCCGGGGGAGCGACACCCTTCCCGGAATTCTTTCTCTTGAGCTCCTCCCCCTTGGAGCCCCCGGCACCAGCACCGGTATCACCTGCTTTGGAGGGTCCCTCCCCCTCCGGGGCCTGAGACGCCCCATCGTTCTTGAAGAATTCATCGACAGGTTTCTGAACCCCCGTCTCCTTCTTCTTTTTTGGCTCCTTGGCCAGCTTCTTCTTCAGAGCAGCAAAGCTGGAGACGTCCATGCTAACACCTGCAAAACAAACAACGAGGTCAGACCAAAGGGTTCAAACGACGGGGGAAGAGAAATAAGAACATGCAAATATCCTAAGTACAATAAAGCGGACCCTCCGGTAACTACCTCCATTGCCACCGAAGGCTCTCTCAAGGACTGGGTATTGTTCATCCTTCTCGCCCAAAAAACGGTACCGACGGAAGCCTAGGGCCAGCAAGTCTTCGGGGAGAGTGGAATCCTTAACGGTCACATGCTTTGTGGCCCCCGGTGGCAGAGCGGCAATCTTCTTCCCGTCCTTCTGAAGTGCGGCATTTCCCACCTTCGGGTGCCTCTTGAAGTGATTGCGCAACTCCCCCGGGAACGGATTTTCTGCCATCTTGACATAGCAGAAGCGGTCCTTCCATCCTTTGTGGGACGAAGGTACATCGTCAAAAAGCCTCCAGGGGGCAAGCTGCTGCAGGTTTGCAAACCCCTCGGAATTGGTATGGCCCCCTCGGCAAAGGTTGAAGCTCTGGAAAAAGAGATCGAGGGTCGCCGTTACACCTCGGGACCGGCAAAGCTGAAGGAAGCCGGTGATGTAGGAGTGGCTGTTTGGAGTTAGCTGCCAGGGGGCTAAACCCACATACCTCAAATACTCGAGGAGGAAGGGATGCAGCGGGAACCGAAGGCCCATGGCAACTGATAGCACATGGACGGCGAAGCATCCTTCGGGAGCTTGGGAGAGGAGATCGTTGGGCCCCGGTTCGATCACGGTGGCCGAGGGGCCCACATGCAGCTGGGTAACGTAGCATTCGGCCCGATCAGCCCTCGACTTCAGAGCGAGGGCAGCAGTATTCAGCCACGAATGCCCCTCCGGTATTCCCACGGGCTTCCCGCAGTCAACGGCGGTTTGCTTGCTCTTCTGGGGAGCTTTCGTCTTCTTCCTTTTCTTTCCCACGGCGACGCTGAGGGGTTCTGGATCTAGAGGCCGGGAGGTACTCGCCTCCCCGGATCCATGAAGGGGCAAGACGGCAACCGTAACCTCCTGTCGTTCCCTCTCTTCTTCTTCCTCAGCTACTTGGAGTGCGAGGGCCATTTCTTCATCAGCAGCAACTTGTTCAAATTCTTCAGCCTCCAGCTCAACCCGAAGGTTACTCTGTACCTCCTCAGCCACGGCAAGGTCATTATTGGTCGAGGACTGCTCGCTCGATGACTCCGAATCAGAAAAGCTCCCTACTGCAGCTGAGGGCTCCCTCGAATGGTTCTGGGAATCGCTTGCTGATGACATCCTTCGGAATCGAGAGAACGCAAGTATGGAAGGAAAAAAGGATACTAGGGGTTTCCTAGGAAGGCTCTAACACTTAATCTAAGAACAATAGAGCAAAGTATGCTAGAAGAATCGAAGAACGGTGAAGAACTGACCTCAAAACTTGGGGTTTGATCGAACAGGGCTTTCTCTCTCTAGAAAACAAAAGGGCAGAGCTTCGCTATCACAAAAATCGCACAAGGGATATGAATTCGGGCTCGGGGTATTTATAGGCTCAGGGCCTCGATATGTGGGCCTCGATTTGAAAAGCCCATCATTACGGGCCGCCGGTTCAGCCAATGGGTGACCCCCGCCCACCGTCAGCCAACGCCAGCTAGCCACGTCAGCTCCCCCTCCAACGGCTATATTACAACGGATATATTTCGGCAACACTGGCGTGCCCTCGGATGATAGTCTCCGGCTATCGCGTCCGCAGCCTTCAGACAACGAACTCCACCGAACGCCTTCGAGCCTGCGGCAGCGTAAGACCCCGGCTTGTCAATATTGTCACCTCTCGGGTTTGCATCAACACATCATAACTCCTTCAGCCCGAACTCGCCTTCGGCCTAAAGGAGTGGGGGACTGGGACACACCCCTCGGTAATCACACATGGCTAAAAACAAATATTCCCACGGATAACGCATGTAGCCCTCGGGTACATGCATCATTGCACCCTTCGGTAGAGGCCTAAAATTAAAGATGCTCCACAAAGTCACTGACGATAATGAGGTAGCCTTCATCACAACACATACAGATATTATTTACGCCTCCCTCAGAAAACCCCCGACATGTGAGGGACTGAGGAGAGGCCCCGACATTCGTACAAGCGTTATACTTCCTTCAGAAAACCCTCGGCATGTGAGGGACTGAGGGAAGTCTTCGTCTACCAGCAGAAGGTAGACTCTCAAACAAAGGCACCCAAACAGACGATGAAGCCTCCGGAAGAATCAACACTTCTACTCCTTTTCCCTCAAGTACCTTTCGGCAAAAGGAGTGAGGGACTCCTGATGGAGTATATGGCCCGGGAGCCCCCGGCCCATAGACTCCTACTTCTCCTACACAAGTCCATTGAGCTCAGGAAACGACTCAGGCCCAAATACAACGGCCCCAAGCCTCAAAGCAGCCCAAAATACATACTACGGTGCCTTCGGCCTCCTTGGCCGAAGGCTCCAGAACTCACAGGATAGCCTCTTTGGCATAAGAAGCTGCTGGGAGAAAACGGGCGAAAACATAAGCCTTCGGCATTTTCATGCCCTCGGCATCAGAAAAGCCCTCGGCTACACAAGGGGTCCTCGGCTACACGAGGAGCCCTCGGCTACACAAGGAGCCCTCGGCTACACAAGGAGCCTCCTTCGGCTGAACTAGCTCAATCATCAAAGATTCCTTTTGGAGACAGCCAACCACTGCATTTAATACCACGTCACATCCGCCAACCGCATTCAATGCGGTTGACGTACCACTGCCGGTGCCACCAGGCTGATGTGACCCTTCGGCCGTTGGATCACTGACACGTGTACTCTCATCGCATTTATTGCTGCTATAAATAGCAGCCCATTTCTCCTTGTAAATGATCATCTACATCTCAACTCCACACGCTGAGTTCATTTAATAAAATCGACTCTCTCTCCTCCTATTTACTCTGACTTCTCTCTAGTTATTCCCACAATAACCCCTCGGATAAGATACCCCCCGGGTAGACTATCCATCAACCATAGACTAATAAAATACACTAAATCGGTGTTACTAGAAACATATTTAATCCAATATTAAAATGTTTCAAAATACAATTAATAATCTATTGATGTCATATTCAATAATTTTTTTTTACTATATTTAAGTAGTTCAACATGTCACATTTAAAAAGTAATACATTCTTCTAAAATAACTTGAATAATATAGATATAATTAAATCAATAGTGATCACTAACAAAAATAAATAATTTTTTTCAAACAATATGGATACAAAATCATTTATTCCTAATATGATTGTGTATTTAGTCATTTTGTAATTTTAAAAAGTATTTAAATAAGAGTTTCAGACAAAGTTGTATGTTTTGACTCGCGAAATCCCTATGTAGATACACTCGTCAGCGTATCAAGTGTCGCGACTCGCAAGCTATTGGGACAAGATGGACTTGTTTCTAGACATTAGTATGTTACTCATTAGTCATTAGGATAGTTTATTTGAATGTTACGTAATAGAAGCTTAGAAAGTTATAGTGGGTTTAAGAAATTGAGCCTTTATTTTTGTATTTTGATATTTGTAACCAACCTAAGTAATTTTTGGGTAGAGAGTCGGTATGGTATTACACCGGTATACCGCGGTATTTGAAAACATTTACCTTTACCGTACCGAAATAAATGGTACGGTATGAAGCCGTACCGTAAATGACAGTATACCAATATTCCAGTATTCTCCGATATTTTTCGGCATGGTAAGTGTGGTATACCGATTTTTAGGTAATTTTGCCCAGGCCTATGTCCATCACATTTAAAAAAACAAATTTCATGGAATTTTTGCTTAAACGGTTGAAATAGAACATATTGAAAACGCGATTAGTTTCATTTGACCTACTTTTAATCGAATCGACTGTCTCCGAAAAACATATGAAATGTTTTTTTGGAAGAACAACAAATATATTTTAAGTGGAATAATAGAGACTGCCTAAACATTTTGAAATTCGAAAATATGACCTTGTTTTTATTTCCTAAATAGGGTAATTTTTGCCAAGTTTGGTAAATTTTGGCAAAAACTGTCATATATTTTAAAGTTCAAAGACAGTTAGTTCTATTTTGAAATTTCAAAGCTTTAATGTAGGGATGAAGAGATTCCCCGTTTGACTTCTGCGGTCTTCTAGGCGGAACTTTGACCATAATTATCTATAAATATATATCCATAAAATCTATAATAAATTGACATTTGAATAATATATATATATATATATATATATATATATATATATATATATTACAATGAAACACACTAACTAATTTTTTTGGATGAAATAACGAGCATTAATTTTTAGTAATTAGCCGTCAAAGTTTAACATGTTTAACTTAAAAAGTCAAACAAGGTCTTTAATTTAGGGACCAATGTAGTATAAGTTTTCTAATGTTTAAAATACACAAATAGTTAGACAACTAAAAGTTTTACACCTTTTGAAATATGGAACAATACATCTGAAAAATTAACTTATAACTACTGAATTTTTTTTGGGGACTATACAAGTGGGCCTTGATACCAAGCACCTATTGCACCTCTTAAAAGATGACTCTGAATTTAATATTAGAAGGGGTCTAAATTATAACAAATCTTAACCCTACTACTTACACACAAAGTACTTTGTGATCCGATGATCTTACTGCCGATCTCCCAAATAGGAGATTGCAGGTTCAAGTATCATCCCAATTAAGAGTGTTAATGTTAAGGAAAATTTCTGAAATGTGAGTAAAAGCATTTGGAAATTTCAAAATAGTACTGACATATTTTTATTTCCAAAATATGAGTAATTGCTGCCAAATTTGAAAAGTATTGTCATACTTCATCTGTTCCCTTTTAATTGCAACAGCCAACATTTCACGTTTGCCAATGCACAAGTTTGACCATTGATATCTTTCATTTCTTATTATTAAAAAAATTTAAAAAATTGTATTTTGAAATTTTAGAATGAGAAAAATTTAACAATATTTTTAAAATTTTTAATTTATAATACATTAATAAATAAAATATAATCAAAGTAGACTATGTGAATAGTGCAAAAAGTCCAACGTTGCAATTAAAAGAGAACGGAGGTAGTATTTAATTGATGGATAGTCTACCCGGGGGGTATCTTATCCGAGGGGTTATTGCGGGAATAATTTAGAGAGAAGTCAGAGCAAATAGGAGGAGAGAGAGTCGATTTATTAAATAAACTCGAGATATGGAGTTGTGTGTAGATGATGTCAATTACAAGGAGAAATGGGCTGCTATTTATAGCAGCAATAAATGCGATGAGAGGACACGTGTCAGTAATCCAACGGCCGAAGGGTCACATCAACCGGCTGGCGCCGGCAGTGGTACATTTACCGCATTGAATGCGGTTGGCGGATGTGGCGTGGCATTAAATGCGGTGGTTGGTTGTCTCCAAAAGGAATCTTCGATGATTGAGTAGTTAGCCGAAGGCTCCTTGCGTAACCGAGGGCTCCATGTGTAGCCGAGGGCTCCATGTGACCAAGGACCCCTGTCTAGCCGAAGGCCTTGTGTGACCGAAGGCTTGATAGTGCCGAAGGCTCACGACTGCCGAGGGCTTGATAGTGCCGAAGGCTAATAATTGCCGAGGGCAACCATTCTGCGTCGTTTCCTCCCAGTAGCTTCTTATGCCAGAGAAGGCTATTCTGTGAGTTTTGGAGCCTTCGGCCAGGGAGGCCGAAGGCACCGTAGTACGTATTTTGGGCTACATTGAGGTTTGGGCTGTTGTATTTGGGCCTGAGTGGTTTCCTGAGCTCAATGGACTTGTGTAGAAGTAGGAGTCTATGGGCCAGGGGTTCCTGGGCCATATACTCCATCATTAATATTTGGCACTGCCAAAACATGACAATATTTAGTTATATTTTGGATATAAAAACACGATAATCATATTTTGTTCTATTTAGGGTAATTTTCCTTGACGCATTAGTCTCATGTTAATTTTCTATCAATTTTTTGTCATCAGTGTGCAACGTTTTTGTATTTGTTCAAGTTAATACCATCAGTTTAAACGGATGGAAATCTATCTATATATAATAACAAAAGGTTTCTTGGGGCACAAGTTCCCGCCAAAATTACATGGACCAAAGGTCTTTATATAAATAGATTTACAAATTTCTAAGAAACATCTTTACAGATATGATATAATGGAGTCTAACTTCACGTAGGGATGGACTTGGGCCGGGCGGCCCGACCCGGAACCGGCCCGGCCCGGTCACTGTTTGAACCGGCCCGGCCCGGCGGCCCGGCCCATGGGCTGTTCGGGTCGACCCGGCCCGGGCCTTCATTTTGGTGAACCGACCCGGCCGGTTCGGGCCCGAATTTAATTTTTTTTTTGATTTTTTTTTTTAAGTTTTTGGGTTGGATTGACTATTTTGGGCCATTTGAGGTGGTTTGGGGTTGAGGGGGAGAGTAGGGGGTTGATTAGGAAAACTCAAAAAAAAAAATTTATATAGAACCGGAACCCGGCCCGGCCCGAACCGGACCCGGGGTTACCCGGGCCGGTTCCGGGCCTCCCCTACCTTGAACCGAGGCCCGGCCGGTTCAAGGCCCGAACCGGGCCCGGCCCGGAACCGGTCCACCACTAACTTCACGTGAACCTATCCAAAAGGAAGCCATCCGATTGGATAGATGAAACAAAATACACGGTTGGTATATTATTTCCCAAACACATCATTTAATGATTGCCTACTTCGAGGCTAAACAACATTCATGTCTGTATTAAATATTTAATAGAGGATATGAAGAGCTTTTCTCGAAACGATAATAATCATGATAATGTACTACGGAGTACTATTACATATGAAATTCAAATAGAAAAAAGCTATTGGTACCCCCAAAATGGATACCCCATTTGTCCCCCACCCTATTGGGTGGCCACAAATGAGGCAACTCATTTAAGTGGGGCACCACTTAATTGGGTTGGCTCATTTGTGGCCACCCAATAGGGTGGGGGACAAATGGGGGTACCCCATTTTGGGGTACCTATAGCAAAACTCATTCAAATATCGTCCTTCCGCCTCGCTTTTGAAGAACTTATAAGTAGAGGATTGTCCACTTTCTTTGTTTATGTAGCTGTGTATCAACTCGTACTACTCCCTCCGTCCCTAAATGTTGTTCCAATTGCGGATTACGAAGGTTGACCGACGATGAAGTTAAATGATCCATGTGAAAACTTGGATTATTTTTAGTAAATAAAATTTACATATTCAGAAATCACATTAAACCCGCTACAAAGCCTGCAAAAAATAATTCAACTTTTCTAAAATTTTGATATAAAAAGTAAGAGTTTAAGAGTGATTTAAGTTGACCCTCGATAAGCGAAATGGAACTTCTTTTAGGGACAGAGGGAGTAATCTTCAAGGAACAGAAGTCAAAGTCTAAGAAAAGAAATCTCCAAATGAAATATGCCCTGCAAATATCCAAGCTATTCTATTACTCCGTACGTTTTTTGCATTTACGGAGTATATTCTATATTCTATGTAGTATATTAAAGTAAACTATAATATTAGCCAATTCACTGCTAGAACTATTGTGTTATACTTTCTTTTTTGTTATTCGTGTTTACTCAATTTTTAGTTGTCTCGGATAAGTAAGTTAAAAATGGGATCAAATAAAAATGACTTTTACAAGTATATTGAAGCGTTAATAAGAAGCTTAAATTGACATCCAAAAGTATTCATGAAACACAAAGAAAAATTGAACATATCTATATGTATGATTAGAAAGTCAAATATTGTGAAATGGTCATTAAGAACATAAATATACACATATATACACACACTTTTAAATCTGAAATAAGAATTTCATTTTTCAAAATTAATCTAATATGTGTCATAAAGGCCCAAAGAAGATGACAACTTTTCAATATTTAGCATTTTCATCATAGAAAACCGAACTCAGTAACATATAATTAGAGAAATTCAGTTGTAGAAATAGAATTAAAAACGAAAAACATCCAAAAAGGTTTTTTCACCCAGTCTTAAGAAAAATACAAAACAAAGTAAATTGCAAGTTACCTAACGTCATCGATGCGGAGACTTAATGCCCAACTCCATTGTGAAATTCATAATTTAAGCAAGGAGTTCAATTGCTAAAAATCATATTAAAGCAATAATCTAAAAATTCAACATAATTTGTCTAAGTACTACGAGGTTAAAACTTAAAACGCACTTCGTATACAAAATATGAGAATGTAAAAACGATATATTAAATTCACCTCTCATGTAGTCATTTTTAGCAACCATATGATTTCAATTTTGTATTCCGCATGTATTATTTGACCAGCCAGATCTTCCAAAGACGCGTCAAGAGAGCGACATTTAACTAAATCAGCCAGAGCTAGCAAGAATATTGAGAAGGTGAAGGTTTCATTAAAAATGGTTTGGACAGGCCAAAATGGGAAAAATGAATTCATTTATCCAGAATATTGTAATCACTATGAAAACGGGCCAAATTGCTTATTTATGGACTGGACTGGCCGTAATGGCAATCTTCTAAGATAGGACAATTTTAGCTCCAATTTTGAATATTGTAGCTATTTTTGAGAGCACTCATCCTGAATTTATTTTAGGTACTTCAAAAATAGGGTTATTTTTACTCCAACTTTTAATATTGTAGATGAAATAAATGATTACGTAATAAAGTTGGATACATTTAAACATTTAAAGTTGGATAGTTTCTGCAAGTGAAATTGTAATGTATATCTTCTAGCGGATTTACAATCACCGGAACTTTTGAGCAAAATTTGACTCTTAGGTGTATCTAATCAGGAGTTGACTTTAAAGGCGGGTATCTCAGTCATGCATTTTCGAAATATAGATCATTCTATAGGTTTGTGCAATGGAACAAGGTTAATAATGACAAAACTTAGTGATCAAATTTTAGAAGGAAAAGTTCTCACCGGAAAAAGTAGGGTCAACAAATGCTAATTCCGAGGCCCCTCATTGTCCTTGAGCATTAATACAAGTCAAGGGCAATCTCTTTCACAAGTGAGTTTATTATTGAATAATCCAGTGGTCAGTCATGGTAAACTATGTGTGGCAGTTTTGCGAGTAACGAACCCGAAAGGATGGGAAATTTTAATAATTTTAGATGATAATGGTGAAAGCTCGAATGAGACTATAAATTTTGTTTATAAGAAAGTGCTTCAATTTGGAATAAAATGATTTTTTTGCCCCTAATATAAAGTGTTGATTATAAAATAATTGATGTATCATTTTGGATTTCAATATTTTTTTAAATTAATACAAGATTATTTATTTCGGCCGTGCATCGCATGGGTGAGAATACTAGTGAGATAAATAATTAGAGGAAAGTATAGAAATGGAAAAGATCTCATTATCTCTACAATATAATAAAGGTGAATGATGGTTTGCCTGTATTGGGTATAGATATTTTGTTGGTAGTATTGTGAGCTGTGTTGACATGTACATTATGCTTAAATGTTGGTAAAGTTTGCAAGTACTCTGCCTCCGCTACCTCCGTTATTACCCTTCCGTTTGTGATTCCCACCGGCCCAGCTTTAGCCGCACACGCACGCATGGTCCTTCTCTTGCTCCATCTCGAGTCGTGCTCTTCGGTCGCCCAGGCCCCTCCTGTTGCTTCGTCTGGAGTCGCGCTCTTCGGTCGCGCAGGCTGACCTCAGGGTCGCCCATCCTTTCGTCTTCCTCGCAGGTAAGTATTCATTAATCTCGCATTTATGAAACGATAAATTTCCCCTTGTAACTGCAAATCGATCCTCTCCTCTACAGTGTGGGTTATGGAATTCCAATTGGCGCCGCCGACCTCGATCGTTCTCTCCCATGGCCCTATAAATGCATCTTATTCAATTGGCAGAGGATTTTCGCCACCTGCACTCACTTTCCCGGTATGTTTTCTGTCCATATTTGAACACCCTTCTTGGCTTTTCTCCTTTCTGGCATGCTCTGTAATCTGTATTCCTTACTGAAGATAATTCGAATTTGTTCTATTTATTTGATTCTCTTATGCACACTGCCTTGCTACTATTAATAACACATTTGGAGAAATTAAAATTTGACAAATTACAAGAGGTATGTATAAGTCGGACACTCTTTTTGTTGTTGTTGTATCCCTTTACGGAATGCTCTCAAATCCTCAGTTGGAGCGCTTCACCCTTTTTTTTTTGAATATTTTATGATTTTCAGTATATCTGAGCAGCCCTTTTATATATCAAAGTATTACTGTTTGTTGCTTTATATTACACTTTGGTGTTGAAACTCTAAGCTATTGATCAGGCAAAGATCAAATGTAGAATATGATGATATGAAGTGTGTAGAATTTGTTTGTTGGATATGATGAACAGTAATAGTTTTTCTGCTCTCAGCGTCTTTCGTTTTATTTTTGGTATTTCTGACTTCAGCGTATACTGTTGCTGCTGCCTTTACTCTTTATGGCATTTGTGAAAGTGCTATAATTCTGTATCATACTATGAGTTACTCAGTTACATATGATACATGAGGCATCTACCGTGGCTTCCATAATGTATTTTACATGGTTTTGTCAATTGTTTTCTTTATAAATTCAGGGAATTGAGTTTTTATTGAGTTGTGTTTTTATCTACCTGTTCATTAAAAGAGTGTCTCGTATACATGATTACAAACAATTAGCTATCAAACTAAACTACATGGCCCAATGGCCAAGAGAAATTAAAGATAAAACACTATCTTTATATTATTTTTTACTTCTTCACATTCTTCTCTAAATCGAAACAGCTAAACCGCATACACCGCTTCAAATGCCCCTGATTTGTTTCCCTGCCATACTAAAGAAGTCTGTTTTTCAACTTTCAAAGTCTGTTTTCATTGCCTAAGAATTCATTTTTTTCATTGCTAAAGAAGTCTGTTTACTCAGCTTTTTCCTAATTAATTATAATTTAGGAAGAGAATTAAAAAGTAATGGATACACCCACTATGTATACACTTTGAATTCTTAATCTTTGTTTTGAGATTGGATTTAGGAGGAATGAGTAATCTGTAAACATAAGCTAAACCGGCACTTCTTGATGAAAAGGAAAAAGTATGAATTGTTCGAACTTTTCAATTATTTGAGTTGCTGGCTTAGAAAGGCAGAATAAGAATAGGTAGAAGCTACCAGTATTGATGCTCTTGTACAAAATCCCTATGATCAGGGTGACCCCAAAAGTAATGTCTTTTGGTTTTCTCTCATCAGTGGGCTAATCCCTTTCTTTACAGAAAATATACTAAAACAAATCTCTCCGCCCTCTTTCCCACTATCTTTGTTCCATCTTACCTTTTATCATCCTTCACAGCAAGTTTGTTTGATATCTTATTTAGTACGAAGTACTATTTTTGTGAATCAAACTCATTGATACTTTATAAATTCAATATTACCCACATAATTCCACATTCCTTAATATATATGCCACTTTCTTATGCCCCAAAGGTGTGATTCTGCTTTCCCTGCCATACTAAAGAAGTCTGTTTTTCAGCTTTCAAAGTCTGTTTTCATTGCCTAAGAATTCATTTTTTTCATTGCTTAAGAGGTCTGTTTACTCAGCTTTTTCCTAATTAATTATAATTTAGGAAGAGAATTAAAAAGTAATGGATACACCCACTATGTATACACTTTGAATTCTTAATCTTTGTTTTGAGATTGGATTTAGGAGGAATGAGTAATCTGTAAACATAAGCTAAACCGGCACTTCTTGATGAAAAGGAAAAAGTATGAATTGTTCGAACTTTTCAAATATTTGAGTTGCTGGCTTAGAAAGGCAGAATAAGAATAGGTAGAAGCTACCAGTATTGATGCTCTTGTGCAAAATCCCTATGATCAGGGTGACCCCAAAAGTAATGTCTTTTGGTTTTCTCTCATCAGTGGGCTAATCCCTTTCTTTACAGAAAATATACTAAAACAAATCTCTCCGCCCTCTTTCCCACTATCTTTGTTCCATCTTACCTTTTATCATCCTTCACAGCAAGTTTGTTTGATATCTTATTTAGTACGAAGTACTATTTTTGTGAATCAAACTCATTGATACTTTATAAATTCAATATTACCCACATAATTCCACATTCCTTAATATATATGCCACTTTCTTATGCCCCAAAGGTGTGATTCTGCTTTCCCTGCCATACTAAAGAAGTCTGTTTTTCAGCTTTCAAAGTCTGTTTTCATTGCCTAAGAATTCATTTTTTTCATTGCTTAAGAGGTCTGTTTACTCAGCTTTTTCCTAATTAATTATAATTTAGGAAGAGAATTAAAAAGTAATGGATACAGCCACTATGTATACACTTTGAATTCTTAATCTTTGTTTTGAGATTGGATTTAGGAGGAATGAGTAATCTGTAAACATAAGCTAAGCCGGCTCTTCTTGATGAAAAGGAAAAAGTATGAATTGTTCGAACTTTTCATCCTTCGTGTTCACATGTATATAAAGAATTGAAGGAAAACATGATGAACTCAACCCAGAATAAAATGGGGGCATGCAAGGAATGTAAATGGCTGAAGGAGTCTGCAAGGAAGAAGTGCATAGAAATCCATGACATGGATGCTGTCAATTTGTCAATTTTCCACCCTCCTAAATTTCACACTTCCACTCTCCCTCATTTCTTCTTCTTCAAATGTACTCCACCTCCTTCTATCCAATAAATAAAATTCTTTTTACACTGTCAAAATATGGATTGAATGAGATTAGTTTCATCATCAAGGAAATTAATTACTATTATATTATTATATACTGTAAGTAAGCATCAAAGTTTCCTAGATATTGCATTAAAGACAGGCAAGACATCTTACTTTGCATTAATATTAAGGTAGGGGCATATTTTATGTTTTCCACTTGCCAAAAAATTACTATAGCAACAAAAGTTTAAAACCTTCCATAATAACCGCATGGCTTTCTGTCTTGTGATGATAATGATGATGATGCTTCCTGGCAGAGCTAGCTGTGCTTTTTTTATTCTTATCTGGTTATCTCTGTCTTCTTCCCTTGCCACCTTCAACCTCTCCCACCCTCATCAACACCCCTTTCCTGATATGGTAGCTCAAGAAGTTCAGAGTTAATTAAATTTAAAAGCTTTCTGATCAGGCTTTAAACAATCTGGATTTAGCACATTTTGAGTGTTTTGTGTAACAATTAGCTATCAAACTAAACCACATGGCCCAATGGCCAAGAGAAATTAAAGATAAAACTCTATCTTTATATTATTTTTTATTTCTTCACATTCTTCTCTAAATCGAAACAACTAAACCGCATACACCGCTTCAAATGCCCCTGATTTCATATTTATTCTCTAAACTTTTCAGATTTCATTGCTAAACTTTTCCTACTATCGATTTAAAGATAAAATACTATCTTTACATTCTGTCCAGGTCTCTTTTCAGGCCGTTTCTCCAAATTACGTTTCTCATCTCCTTCCTCATTAATACCCATATCATAGTTGTATTGAATTCATTATCATTGCTTTGCATCAGTTACAGTAGGCCGTGCGGGCTTCAATGTCCAGCCCTCCTGCCTTCAGCAGGTATAAATGGGTTACTGGTCAGCCGTAGAAAAAAATCATATCCGCGCTTCCACCCCTCGTTTGCACTATAAGCATACCCTCTCCCTGCTTTCTTTCCCTGCCATACTAAAGAAGTCTGTTTTTCAGCTTTCAAAGTCTGTTTTCATTGCCTAAGAATTCATTTTTTTCATTGCTAAAGAAGTCTGTTTACTCAGCTTTTTCCTAATTAATTATAATTTAGGAAGAGAATTAAAAAGTAATGGATACACCCACTATGTATACACGCAGACCAAAAAAAAAACTTGTAGTCCTGACTATACCTTCAAAGATCCATATCGCATAATATTTTGTTCAGGCATACATAATAGGCCTTATATATAAAAGACATAAGATTCTGCAAGATTTAATCCCATTCGGTATGTCATTGCTCTTTTGCGGTTGTTGGATTCTCCAATCAATTACAAATGAGGACTTAAGTAAAGATTATACAAGCCAATTACTGAAAGTGTGCCTATGACGACACTGATATTTTCGTCAAAAAACCGTGACATGAAGGATGCTTACATTCCCCCTTTGATTTTGTCGTGTTGCTGCAATTATGGGTTTAGTAAGTGGCTCACTGGCTATAGTTAAGAAAGGAAACCTTATTTCTTTGATGCTCATGCAATCTTAAGTTTTTGGCTCGAATATGTGCATCCATTTCAATATTATTGTAATACTTTGAGGTGTTATTTCATTTCCCTTTTTAAATTTGTTTCTTTTAGGTTGTGTGAGCTCTTTGGGCTTCAGAATAGAAAGTTTACATTGAGCAAGGTACACAATTTTATTGGCGGTTTATACGCTTGAAAATTATTTTCAATGTATGATGTTGTGTGATAGTTGTGTGCTGTCGATGACCCGTTTTCGTTTAGATTAAAGCTTATACTGTGTGTTCGCTTCTTGTAGTAAACCAGTTCAGCTTAAATTTTCTAAAACTTATGCCGGCCTACCCTCATGTACATATGCTTAAAAGTCTCCCTAAAAACTGGACTTATTAGGCTCATCACCGAATTTCTTTTTACGCATTCACTAAAATATAATTTATTTTATCATGACTAATAAATTAGTTAATAGTGTAAAAAGTATCGGATGGATGTAACTACTTCTCTTTTTGCCTTAAACTTTTTGAGGTGACCACTTCAAGCACTTTGACGTGCATGTGAAAAGTAAGTTAGGAGCTGCAGGTTCGTGTGTCTACTATACTCCAAATACCAACTATAGTGATGTTTAGAAAATTCTTATTAGGCGTTATCAAAATGGAACATTATTAAAACGAAGCAGGAGCAGTAGTTTACATATTAAAAAGGATAACAAAAATGGGCAGCCCTCAGACAAGAGCTTATGCTAATAAAATTCCTGATTCCTGAACATGAGGAATCACTTCTGCTTTTCCCCTTGGACTTTGAATAAAAGGCGGATGAAGATGCAGCAATATTGACTGAAAACCAAAAGGCTTGATTCCTGAACAAGAGCTTATCCTCATGTTCCTATTTTTGTTTTCAGTCAAAAAATAGGTATAGTGTGAAGCACATGCCTTTTTTAGAATGTAGGTCTGTATTACTATTTTTTTCCCCGAAAATTGGGTTTCTTTCATAATGCTCTTTGTTCTGTATTCCCTCTAGGGCTGAGCAGATTGCAAACAATCTTCTGCAAGCATTGTACGTTTTCAAAGGTATGTCATTTTAACTTCAAATTTTGCTTCCTTTACTTGCAATTATTTTTATTCCATGGCATGAGAATTTGAATACATGATAGATTATTGGAATACATTATATTTGAATTGCTATATATATATTATTCATATAGACCACTTTTATGTATGGGTAGGCGTGGCCCACCGTTTGTGGACCGCAATTTTTTTTAAATGGGTAGGCGGCACCCAGTGTTTGTTGTTTGCATTTTTGTGTCTGGGTAGATAGTGGCCATTGATTGTTTAATAAAATTTAGGGTACTGCAAGTATACGGAAATTGCACTCAATTGGTGTGCCATGTGCATTGCTTTTATTATTACAAAATAATAACTAGGTTAAGAAGTGTTATCACTTATTCACTAGATGTGTCATTTAAAAAACTATGTTCATTGTTCGATCTTGGTTTCCGTATTAAACAAAGCAGCACCTGCTGTTGCAAAAGTAGATAATA
The DNA here is from genome assembly GCA_945859915.1 of Cuscuta epithymum. NCBI lineage: Eukaryota > Viridiplantae > Streptophyta > Magnoliopsida > Solanales > Convolvulaceae > Cuscuta > Cuscuta epithymum. The sequence goes on from CAMAPF010000938.1 coordinate 5,983,978, forward strand.
TTGTCTTATATGCCCATCATCAAGTGGAGAGGAATGTTTAAAGATTGATAGAACATTGGAGTATTATATTTGAAGCCACAATTTTTACTACATATGACTACATGCTTATTTCACAAATATGACTACATTTGTGGCCTCAGAGATGTTGTTCTAGGTTGACATGTTTCTCCGTCATAAAAACTTTAATCTATTTTGAGTGTCCTCTTCCATTTAGTTTTAATGGTAGGAAGTAGTATTGGGGACGCAGATTGTTTTGGTAAATTTTATTTACATTGAAGTCAGTTCACAACCCAAGCAGTTAGCAATCAACTTCCAACCATTACGGTTTGAGTAGGAAACCCAGTAACAAGGTACAGACCGGGAGACATTGAAATCTATAGGACTGCTTGTGTTTTTCAGAGACTATGGATTTAGAGCCTAGCTTTTATTAATACAAGCTACATGAGTAATTTTGGTAGGAAAAGGGTTAGAATATGCAAGTAAGTTCTCACCCAAGTCCCAATGATTCTTGGTCGGTTTTTGATATCTATTGCTGTATTGACTCTATAAGTTTCCTCCCTATGAAGCATCACTCAATAACTATTTTTATCCATTCGTATATGAAACAAAGTTTGATTTTTTTAAGAAAATCTGTAAATTCAATACATATAATTCGAACGGCATAGTATGAGAGAAGTATTGATGATTGCAGTATTGGATTGTTAGTACAAATCAGCTATCTTTTAGTTTGAAAAATAAAGTGCTGCTTCAATATGTATGACCCCAACATTTTCTCGTTTTACAAACACCCTTTAGCAGTTCAGTCATGATTAGGGGTCGTGGGATAAAAGAAATGATAAATTGTTGAGGTATTCACCTTACTTAAAAGTTAGTTTCGACCCGTCACTCTAAATCATATAAGAGGCTAAGACCTTGAATATTAATAAGCCCCGCAGTCTCTATGTTCACGTTATGCATATTATAAATTCACTGCCCCAGGTTGTCTGCTACCCTAACCGCACACCCATGCTCACATAGTTTTTTCCTCAAACACCCATGAACATTTCAGTTTACACATTTTCGTTTTTTCTTTATATTTTTCGATACATTGATATATGCAATAAAGGTATATGTTGCGGATTCATACTTACAAGTGATTATTTTTGTCGAATTTGCATTTTTGCAACCCCTATATTCGGGGCAAGAACTCCTTTTTTTTAATATAATTAATAAGTTATGTTAAATAATAATAAAGAGGGTTTGTACAATAAGATTGTTTAAGTGTTACTTTTAACAATTTAATATAAAGGAAATGTTACTCGAGTGTTATATGATAGTTTATTACATAATAGCTGTGTATAATTATGATTAAAAAGTTATGATAGCTGTTTATTAAAAATTACTATTGAATATTTAAAAGTAAGCAATGACTATTTATTTTTCCTAAATTCTAAACAATTAAAATATTAATCTACCCCGGTCGTATTAATATCCAAGGTCCTAGCCTTAGCTGATCTAGGCCGACGGGTCCAAGAAAAGTTGTAATAGAGATGGATACCTCAAGAATGTATCATTTATCTGATACCATTTCCCATGTGCCTTTAAATTAAACATTGGTTGTTCGTTTTATATCTTTAACGATATTAAGTATTTTTTAAAACATAACTTGCATAGTTTCCTTATTCTTCCGCTCCTCTCTCCTAGCATTATAGAGTCACATGTTTTCTTTAGGAGTCGCATGTTAATTATTACTCCGTTCGTATTTGTTTCCTCTACTCTTTCTTTTCTTTTACTTTTGAATTTTTTTATTTACCAAACAGTTTGAGTTTTTTACTTTTAATAAACAGGGTTTCTACAATAACATTGTTTCAGTTTTTTCCCTTTTGACAATTTAATATAAATATAGTGTTAGTCATGTGTTATATGATTGTTTATTAGATTAAAGGTGTGTATTATTATGATTAAAAATTTATCATCAGTTTATTACAAATTAATATTGAATGTTTAGACATAAGTAATTCAGTATCTATTTGTTCTGATTTCTAAAAAATTAAGATATTACTCTATTAGGAGGAGTATTAATATTCAACGTCTTGGCCTCTTAAATTTATCAAACATTTTGAATTTTTTAAAAGGTAACAATTTAACAATCTGCCCTAAAGCCCAAACTAAATCAAATGGTTCTTGAAGTTTAAAAAATGTTAAGTAAAACTAATTTTAGATAATACCAATTATTATTCATGAACCAATGATAATACAAACTTTGAAAGTGACTTGGAATGCAACCAACTATTTGAATGTAAAACAAAAATAACATGAAGTCATTCTTTGACAAAAACATTGATCATTTAAAACATCAAAATCTAATGACAACCCATCAAATAAATGATATTTGGAAATGTATACACTTATTAGGTAAACCATAGCCATTTTGTTCTTTTCCATCCCTCAGACCATTATATTATATCCAGTAGACCGTTTATGTATCTGCAAAACCATTGCCACTGATTGTTTACAGGGAAAATAATTTCTGTTATTGTTATAAGATTATAACACAATGAGCAGTAGCTTGCTTCACATTTTTAATGTTTTTCTGTTTCTGCCATGGTAATGAGGAGATGGTAAAAATGGGCGGTAGCTTGCTTCATACCTGCTCTTAATTTTTAACTCGAGTAGTACTAAAATTCTTTTAACCAACTTTTTTGCCTCATAGCGTGTAAAGCAAGAATCCCAAGAAGAATATCAGATTCTATCATACGTGTAGTTCCAAATCATTATTATTTTGGATAATGACTATATAAGTCTAAGCGAGACCATTGTGTGGCATGTATAATAGTAATAACCCTTTCTGGCATTTAGAATTAGTTAAATACCGTATAAAAAAAACTATTCAAATTGAAGTAAGTTCTTAAAAAAATGATCTGAAATTACAATACTAATGTGAAAATTTTACACATACTTTATGCATTTTATTTTGGTACACTATTTGTGTGTATGTTGATGGGCATGTCTAAAGCCTGATTGAAGTCATAAACATGTAGTTTTTGGTTGTTAATTTATAGCAAGCACATTACTGCGTTGTAAACATGGAATTGCCCAACAATGATCCACCTGAATCTAGTGAAGCGGCAAAAAATCGAAAAAGAAGGGAGCGATATGCGTCAAATGAAGAACGACGCGCTCAAATAAACTCACGGCGAAGAATTGCCTATGCAACAATGGACCCAGAAAAAAAGCGCAAAATGCTAGACGAAGCTAATAAAAAGCGTAGGGCCGCATATCATGCGTCTAAAGCCTTATCCAACCAGCGTCTTCCACTTGGTATGACGTTGAACGTATATTCACTCATACAACATGTCCTATTCCTTCAAAAACCTGATTCGTTTTTCTTTTCCTTTCCTCAAATGTATGTACTAAGATACACCACAGGCAGCACATGTGCAAGTTTTGTCAACGAACAACAGGGTGGCGAATATGTCTGGTGATGCAAGTGTCACACAATCCTTGATTCCCAAATATAGCATGTCACTTCCCTCAGAACCTTCTCTGCTTAAACAATGTCTACCGTGCCACCATTGTGGGGCCGTGCGCATTCAATATGAATCACCGGGATTTTGTTGCTCAGCTGGTCAAACTGTTTTGGTATCTAACAAGATTCCTCCAATCTTGAAACGATACTTCTATGATAATGATTCCTTAGCTCACCAATTTAAGGCATGTGTACGCACTTACAACAACACGTTTGCCTTCACATCTCTAGGCGTACACAACTACGACAGAGATTTGGCACGAAGGAATAAGGGCATATACACATTCAAGGTACAGGGTCAAATGTATCACTTCATTAATGATTTGATACCTGCCGGCGATCGACCTAAAAACCTGCAACTATATTTCTTTGATACGGATCACGAGGTCCAGAATAGAGTGGACGGAGCAGAAAGGATGGATAGTAGCATCGTGAGAGACCTTATAACCGTTCTTGACAGCAACCCATACTCACAATTCTTTCGAAGCCTTAAAGATGTATCCAGCTTGGAAGATTGTAACATTGTCATTCGATCAAACATAAAGGTGGATCAGCGAGTCTACAACATGCCAAGTGTGTCTCAGGTGGCAGCAATTTGGGTTGAAGAATCAGATGCCGGGGGTGAGAGTCAACGAGACATACGCGTGTACGCAAAGAGTGGAAGATCACATTCAGTGCAATACTACTACGGCTGTTATGATCCGTTACAGTACCCACTCCTTTTTCCATATGGCGAGAGCGGTTGGCACGCGGGAATACCAAAACTTCCCAAACAGGTCGGCCCACGCACCAAGTCACCACAATCGACTGTACAACGAACGAGTGTGACCTCAATAGACATGTTGTTTGAGAGAGAAGCTCAAAATAATGTTGCTGCTAACAAAAGGGACAACGTGTCATGTCGAGAGTATTATGCATACCACTTCCAAGTACGTCACAAAGATGAGTCTATCGTTCTCCACTCCGGCAGACTCTTCCAGCAATTTATTGTTGACATGTACATAAAGATAGAAACCCAAAGGTTGGATTACTTCAGAACCCAACAAAGAGACGTGCGAACAGAATGCCTCCAAGGGCTAATGGATAGCATAAGCGTTGGTGAAACAAAGGCATGCAATGTTGGGCAAAGAGTTATCCTACCTACATCTTTTATTGGGGGGCCGCGTGACATGCGCAGAAGGTACATGGATGCTATGGCACTTGTACAACGGTATGGGAAACCAGACATTTTCCTGACCATTACGTGTAATCCAAACTGGCCGGAAATCAAGGAATTACTGAAGCATTCCGATGAAGCCCAGAACAGGCCAGATTTGATTGCACGCGTGTTCCGTGCTAAAGTTGAAGAATTGAAAACAGAAATCATAAAGAAAAAAATATTTGGGATTGTTGATGCATACACTTACGTGATTGAGTTTCAAAAACGCGGGCTTCCCCACGCCCACTTTTTGGTTATATTGCGAAAGCAATATAAACGGAGGACGGGTGATGAAATTGATGCAATCATTAGTGCTGAAATTCCTGATCCACAGCGTAACAGTTACTTACACTCTTTGGTCGCCAAACATATGATGCATGGCCCTTGTGGAGAAATGAACCCTGAAAATCCATGCATGGCAACCAAAGAGGGAGCACTACAGTGCAAAAGTAAATACCCAAGAGAATATTCTGATTCTACAAAAATGGGAGATAACGCATACCCTATCTACAAGCGCCGTATGAACTCCATAGTTGTCAGTGCACGTAAACACAAATTAGACAATAGGTGGGTTGTACCCTACAACCCATATCTATTAGCTAAATTTGATTGTCATATTAACGTGGAAGTTTGTGCGGGAATAAAGAGTGTGAAATATATATACAAATATATATACAAAGGCCATGATAGAATTGCTATTAACCTCTCCGCCGAAAATGACGCCAAAGTGGTTGATGAAATCGAGGAGTATCAAAAGGCACGTTGGGTATCACCCCCCGAGGCAGCATGGAGAATCTACAGCTTTCCTCTCTCGGAAATTAAACCGTCTGTTATACACTTGCCGGTGCACTTAGAAAATAATCAGTACATGAGATTTGACAAACGGCAAGACATAACAGAAATTGTAGAATCTGAGCAGAACTCTCAAACCATGCTGACTCAATTCTTTTCCATGAATCGCTTTGATGAAACAGCCGCCAGGTTGAACCTCCTATACATCCACTTTCCCGAGTATTACGTGTGGTCAACCAAAGATAGAAAGTGGCACCCAAGACAAAAACGGGAGGTTATAGGACGGCTTGTGAGTGTGAATCCAACCGAAGGGGAGAGGTACTACTTGAGAATTTTGTTGATGAATGTGAAATCACCGCAGTCATATGAGCATATAAAAACAATTGGGCAATACACTGCTGCCACGTTTAGAGAAGCCGCCGAGAAACTTGGGTTGCTACAATGTAACCAAGACATCGAACACTGTCTCGAAGAGGCCACGTGTTGGCAAATGCCATCCACTATTCGCAGGCTGTTTGCGACAGTCTTGGCCTTTTGTGATGTTGCTAACCCAAAATCGCTCTGGCTGCAGTTCAAGGCACACCTTTGCGAAGACCTGATCAGAACTTGTCCAGATATATCTCAGGCGGAACACAAATGCCTACTGTATTTGAATGACCTTCTCTTGTGCCTAGGGAAAAATATCAACGACCTAGCAATTGTTTCATACCATGTTGGCATTACAAAAGAGCAACGAGTTCAAAAAGAAATCCAGGCAGAGAGAAGTCTGTTGCCAACCGATTCTGATATTGCCGCGATTGCAAAAATGAACACCGGCCAGAGGTCCGCATTCGACACTATAATCAAGCGTGTTTACTCTGACAAAGGCGGGACATTTTTTGTCGATGGCCCGGGGGGCACCGGCAAGACTTTCCTATATAGGTGCCTTTTAGCAAAGGTCCGGTCGAATCGTGATATTGCCCTTGCAACAGCAACTTCAGGCGTTGCTGCATCTCTATTGCCGGGCGGGCCGAACAGCACATTCACGGTTCAAAATCCCAATTAATGTGGAAGATAAATTTGTTTGCAACATAGGAAAGCAAAGTGCAGAAGCATCGTTAATACGTGATTGCAAACTAATTTTATGGGATGAGGCTACGATGGCAAATCGGAGAACTGTAGAGAATGTCGAGACGACTTTGCGGGATATCACAAATTGTGAAAAACTCTTTGGGGACAAGGTCATGGTTTTTGGCGGGGATTTCCGGCAAACATTGCCTGTTATTAGATCCGGCAGAAAGAGAGATTTCATTGAAGCGAGCTTGGTCAATTCTCATGTCATATGGCCCTTCACTGAAAGGTTAGTCTTAACCGAAAACATGAGAGCGATATCTGATCCGGGCTTCAGTGAGTACTTAATGAGAGTAGGCAATGGAATTGAAACATATGTTTCCGACTCAACAATTGCTATTCCACATCATTTTCTCATTCCTTACACTGGCGATGACGAGTCCTTGAATGCACTAATACACCATGTGTATCCTGATATGTCAAAGTTTTGTGACGACCCGTACCCACTGATGCGCCGGGGTATTCTTACCCCAAAAAATGAGTATGTCGAGAACTTGAATGACATATTAATCCATCGATTGCCCGGGGAAGAGCGGTGCTACGTTAGCTACGATGAGTTGCTCGATTCAAGCACGTACAACGAATACGGTGATTTCCTAAACACCATTTGCCTACCCGGTTTACCCCCCCATAAATTGGTATTGAAGAAAAATTGTCCGGTGATTTTGCTTAGGAATCTAAACCCGGCAGAGGGCCTATGCAACGGCACGCGTTTGATATGCCACGAATTTCGTGACCATGTCATTAGTTGTTCCATAGCATCCGGTGAGCATGTGGGAAAACATGTGTTCCTGCCAAAAATACCTCTCCAACCATCAAGCGATGACAACTGTCCCATACCATTTAAGCGTCATCAATTTCCTATCAAACTATGCTTTGCCATGACGATAAATAAGTCTCAAGGGCAAACATTTGACTACGTCGGCGTATACCTAAGGGAACCGGTTTTCTCGCACGGGCAACTGTATGTTGCAATGTCAAGAGCGCAACGAGCAGAATGTTTAAAAATACTAATATGCAACAAAGATCGCCCATGCGAACCAAATTGGACACACAATATAGTGTATCAAGAAATATTAAATAGCGCTAGCCACTGTACAGTGAACAAAGGTGAACCATACAAATTACAATCACACTTTCCCCATATTCATTTATATCTATATATATATATACACACACATATCTTTACGTTAACCAAATACGTATTCTATTTACAGGACCTGTTCAATGGCAACAATGCACCGATTAGTTGATGTGAAGCCTGAAACACCCATGTGGACATGTGAGGTTCGTGTCGCTTATAAGTCTGCACCTAAGCATAACACAACAACTGGGAAGAGACACCTACATATGTTCCTTGAGGATAAGGAAGTAAGTCATATCTTATAAAGTGCTTAATTGCTTATGATTGTAAATATACCAAATGTAAATGCTTCTTCCTCGATGCACTACCACGTACTATACAAAATTTTCATGAAAAATTACTACGCATTTACATTTTACGAAATATGATTACTTATTGAGATGGCTACAAACATACTTATCAAATTTAATACAGAGTTTTTAATTTTCCAAAAAATAAACAAACACTCATATTGGAGTTTTATTCTTACGTGTTTCTTAAAGAATCCATAAAAAGAGAGAATCACTGCATGATTCTAAATATATAATTCGTACATTTCATACTTCATTACACATATGATCAATTTGAACAACAAGCTGAACAAATTTTATACGGGAGTTTAACATAGAGAATTACGAGGTCTAGAACATAGAGAATTAGGAAGTTTACTTCAGCATAAAAACTACTCCCCAATTTTTTTAATGAGTGTTAATTCGTTCTACCTCCACTTTAGACACATATCACACCATAATTTTAAAATTAAGTATGGCTGGAAAGTAGTCAAAGTGGAGGAATTTTGTTAGGGACAATAGGCTCAGTGAGGCCAAACAGTGTTATTTTCCATACTACCTTTACGACATCTCATGCATTATTTACATGTCTGTTCTAGCACCAGGTTTTGCTTGAGCTTCTCAAACTATTATTAGCACCCTAATTAACATGTTTTTCCCAAGAATTCCTTGTCCTTCTCCTTATTTAGAGTTGCAATTTCAAAACAAACTTTAGACTCATTTTTCTCCTAACCTTTTTTCTCCTAATCAATAAAACAAATTAAATATTTACAAAATGCAAACATAGTATCAATTAATGACATCCTTGAAATACCATGTTATAAATTGAGTTGACAAAATTACAAATTTCCAACAAATAAATTTTACAGATATTCTATACTTCTTCCATCCTTATTTAAATCAATACTAATAATAAAAACTTACAAATTAGATGCTACTTTAATGTTCTGAGGAACCGCAAAAAAAATGTATCCGAATATTGTAAAAACTTCTGAGATAAATTATACTTCACTATTTTGTCCTCCTAGCTTTCCCAGTTCTAAACAGATCCCTAAATTCCAATGAGATAACGGAAAATATATACCTCTAACGTGGGAAGACGCGAACGAAAAACGACGTGACTATGATGAGTGTGTTATCATAAGCCACATCACAGTAGCAGCAACAGCTCCACGCACACCGCCCTATACTCCATCTGTACAATGCCAAATTGCCATCCATACATCCATTCATTTATTGCTAAGATCCTGACTTAAGATTACGAATTAGTATGTTAAGCACTTCAAGTCCTCCAATGAAACGCATCAAAACAGTGTGACGGAAAATACACAACCATCCAAACCATTCCACGACTCACCAAATTGTGTTATTACATTCAAATACTTTCATTTTTGCAGTACTATGTTCCATTTTGATTTTTGAATGTTATCTCTCCTGCAACCATAAACATATTTTCCCATGATACACTACTAAGCTTGTTTCCATGATACAATATTATCACTATTTCTTCTCATTTTAATAAATTGCACCCTAATAATGCAATCATGAAATTTTCATTACTCTATTTGGGAGTTCTATTTCAATGTTATTTCAAAAGGGAATACATGTTGTACACACACTACCACACAAACATGATCATTTTCCCCTAGCATATATCCCAAGCACCCCTTCTTACACATTCGCCATTACCACTATTATAAAAACACATTGGGCACAATCTCCATCGCGCATCGCGCGTTGCGAAAACTAGTTTGTATTAGACTCGAGAAAATTAGCTTGATGATTACAAAACACTCCAAGTCTCCGCCAGCGCTTTAATATAACTCACACTTAGGGCTCGTTTCATGTTTACGCGTTAAATATTTGCGTGCGAAATAATTGTATGCAAAGTTAAAGAAAACTATTACTCTGTACTTCATATGTAAAAGGTGAAATTGACACCAATAATCCTTACTTTTAGGTATTTTACAAAAATAATCCCTACTGAAAAAGTTAACAACAATAGTCCCAACCGGATAATTGTTTCACAATAAACCGGAAGTTAACGGTGTTAACTTTTCCGTTAATTTTTTTTAATTTGAAATAAAATGAAGCAAACATATATAAAAACATTAATGATATTATGTTTTTGTTTAGTCTTATTTCTAATATAAATTTAATTTTATTTAATAATAACTATTTTTTGTAAACTATCATAAAAATTTGAACACAGATTTTTATTCATTTTAGTACGTAGTAATGTGTAATATACAATTACTAAAACTAATTTTAAATTTCTACTACAATGAAATAAAAATGAATATAAATAAAATATTGATTAGAACTAAAAAAAATGAGAATTTGATGAGTATGTTTTAAATATTTCTATTAGATTTGATGAAAAATAATGACTATTAAATTTATTCATAATAAAATTAAATACAAGGACCAATATACGAAGTATATAATATTTTTGATGCTTGTAAATATTATCGCTTCATTATATTTAAAACACAAAAATAATAACGGAAAAGTTAACACCGTTAACTCCGGTTTATTTATGTGAAAGAGTTAATTAGTTCGGATTATTGTTGTAAACTTTTCCGGTAGGGATTATTTTTGTAAAATGCATAAGAGTATGGATTATTTATGTCAATTTCACCTATGTAAAATAGATTACATTTTTTGATTAAATATGTGCTTCATTTAATTTGCACACAAAGGCGTTGCAGTGCTTTTAAAAAGCATGCAAAATATTTTATCCTCATGTGAAATAATTTAAATGGTACGACCCGAAATATTTTTAAAAAATGTCATACAGTTTAATTACATTAAATAATCAATCGCTACCTTTAACTTTATTAAACGATCAGCGAATAAATTTGCTCATGAGTTGACTAGAGTAGCTAGTTCTATGTCTGGTTGTTGTATCTGGATGGCTATTCCCCCAATTTGTATATGAGATTGTTTCTCCCTCTGATTTGATCAATGCTAATTAATTTGATTCCTTAAAAAAAAAAATCAATCCCTACCAAACACCCTCTTAAGCTCATCTCCCTCGCTAGTACACTTGCTGCAATGAAGAAAAAAAACACAATGTGCACCCTTCATATTTGATATGAAAGCATTTGGAAGGTCAACGTGGTTATTCCCCTTTGGTTGACTCTCAAATTCCGCTAATGATCATTAGCCGAATATCCATGCATTAAATGTTCTTCTCACCATTTTCGACGTTGGTCTATGAAGGAAGTATGCTCCGTACATAAATAGGAACCATGATGACCAAGCAACATGCATGTTCGGTTCTGCGGGCGCTAGTGCTGGACTCGGGCCGGGCGGTCCGGCTCGGAACCGGTCCGGCTCGGAACCGGCCCGGCCCGGAACCGGCCCGGTTACTGTTTGGCCCGGCCCGGCCCGGGGCCCGGTGGGTCCACCGGTTCGGTTCGGCCCGGCCCGGCTGCTGGGCGGTTCGGGCCCGGGCCCAGGTTTTGGTGAACCGGCCCGGCCGGTTCGGGCCCGGGCCGGGCCGGATTTTAATTTTTTTTTTTGAATTTTTTTTAAGTTTTAGGTTGGATTAGGTATTTTGGGCCATTTGAGGTGGTTTGGGATGGTTTGGGGTTGAGGGGGAGGGGTAGGGGATTAAATAGGAGAACAAAAAAAAAAATTAATTGGGCCGGTTCGGCCCGGCCCGGCCCGGCCCGGTTTGGCCCGGAACCGGCCACCGGCGGTTCGGGCTCGGGCCTCCCTTTCCTGGCCCGAGGCCCGGCCGGGCCCAGGCCCGAACCGGGCCCGAACCGGCCCGAGTCCAGCACTATGCGGGCCCTTGCTCACACCGAGCATTATGCTGGTTGGAGATCAGGAGTATTTTGTGCTTGGGCAGTTGGGCTATGGATGAAGGTAGGGGCGTTAGGGTTGTGCATTAACTGGATTGGATCAAATTTTAGACCTTAACCGGACGCCCAGACAGGAATGGGCCAGTCGAAACCAGTACTAACAAGTCCGAGTTTCGGTCATAATATTTTCAAGGGTAATTCTATTTACACACACCCATTTACTAACCACAGCCAACAAGTTTTCGGATACCATAAATCTTTTTTGTAATTCCGTATTTACCCTTATTACTAAAGCAATTAGGACTTTTAGAAGCTGTGTGAACTCTATAGAACCAGGAAGAGCTTAACGGAGATACAAGTATAGGGCATGTTTGGCACAACTAGCTGAAAAGATACTTTTGTGAGCTTTTTAATAGCTGTTAGCTTTTAGTGACTGAAAAGATCTTAAAAAGAAAAGGTGGCAGCTGTTTGATAAAAAGCTGACTGTTTGATTTAGTTCTGTTTGGTATACAAGCTGTTAGGATTAATTAATACTAAAAGTCACTAGCTTTTCTTAGATGCTACTCCCGGTAGCATCTCAAAAAAAAAATCTTTTAATTTTTGAAAAGCTCTTAAATATTGTCATGCCAAACACACAACTAGAAGTTTTTAGGAACGGATCCTCTCTCGACAGCAAAATGCCTCTTTGATTCGCCTTGCTTCGCCTCATCTCATCCGCACAGTTCTATGAAAATTTATTTCACCTTTGAAAATGCTAACTCAATATACAAATAGAATTTTGTAACAATGAAGGTTTGAGACTTTGAGATGCCATTTGGGAAAAATTATTTCGTTGTTTACCTAATTTACCATGTGTTACATATTTTAGGATGAAGAAGTTTCTAATGAAGAGAATTGTTCAGAACTTCGTTTCTGTAGTTCTCATATGTGTTGTGTGAATCTTTTTCTGTCCTGTAGGAGGCTGCAGATGAGTATATAGGGAGTGTTTGCAATTGCTTCAACTTTAAAAAAGTGATTTTTTAAAGTGATTTGGGGAAAAGTGATTAATAGTAAAAGTTGGTAGTGTTCGAGAAAAAAGTGATTTTGAAAAAGTAAAAATTGATAGTGTTTGGTAAAATAAGTACTTTTTGTGTAATAGAAAAAGTGAAAAGCAGTTTAAAGCACCCTTCCACCTGCTTCCAGCTTTTAGCTTTTAAGTGATTAATTTAAGCAGAAGCTGTCATTTGCAAACACTCTTTTTAACTTTTTTTAAGCCAAAAGCTAAAAAGTGCTTTTTTTAATCAAATGCAAACACTCCTATAGTATGCTTTGAGACTAATTTGCAGCACTTAATGTGCACCTTTATTTGGAAAGTCTCTTCTTTATGTAGGTAGTGTATATGTTTTCAGAGTTGGAGCAATCAAGGTACAAAGATTGATCTCCGCAAAATTGTTCCTTGATGGCAGAATGAGGAGGCGACGAAGTATGGGAGAGGATTCTTGACGAAAAATGATCCAATGCTTTCTCCGAATGTTGAATTGTGGCTGTGCCGAATGCGTTAGTATTCGTAGGTAGTCGATGATTGTAATACGTAATATATGTGTAAGGGTAAAATAGTAATCTGAAAATTATTATTTATTTATATTTAATTATGTGGCTGTAATTAGTAAATTTGTGGCTGTGAATAGAAACACCCTATTTTCAACTACTTTCAAGGTTCAGGGTTCTAAAAAATGTCAAATCCAGAAAATACGGGTTTGGACTGGTTGCCCGTTAAATTATCAGGCCGTAAGAAATGTATGTAGTACTTCATTTCGTAAAGGATGACACCCCATCCCTGAGGGCCCCCCAACACCGACCGGACGGCACGATGGGAGGATGTAAATTGGACTATAATCACAATCTGACAGATAGAGAGTGTGGCTCTGTCCCCGGTACTTACAGAGGCCCTATGCATTTTTCAGCATAGTAACCCCTTATCGCAGTTGCCGGGATTCGAATCCGAGACCTAACCCTTGTGGCACTCCCTCGATACCAGTTGAGCTATGCCCACCGGTGTAGTACTTCATTTCGTATCATTAGTCGTTGCATGTGTTTAAGCCTTAAGGCTTATCTTTGTCTTTCATCATTAGATATATGTACGGAGCATTAACGTTTTAATTTATTTCATTCTGTTTTTTGGAGTTGGTGCATTATGTTTTGTTTTTTACAAGATTGAATTATCATAGTTTCATTTGCTACGATTCGAAGCAAAAATGCAATTTGTTTTTGTATGCATTTGAAAGTAAAGTGAATTTTGCGTTCGATTACTTCACTATTTGCTTTTTATTTGTTTCTTTATCTGTATGTGTGCACAATGGACGTAATATACAACTTTTAACTTTATATATTGTTGGACATGTGATCAGTTTGAAACAATTGATAGATGAGTTAAACAATTATTTAGTCTACTTAGCAAATCTCCACATGAGATTATAGTTTGAAACAATTGGTAGATTATAGTAGTTGAGTAACGATCCTGTCAGGCCGGATGGCAGGAATTGCCGTCCGGCCGAGGGCTTTTGGGGCCCTTCCCGGTGGATTTTTTAATTAAGTTTTATGAGCATGTTTCTCATTAAGTCTAGTTTTTTTTCTTATCAATTTTCAGCTTTAAAATTGAATCGGGAAGGCAGTCAAGCACAGTTTTTGTAGGGATTTTTTTTTTACTTTCTTTCTGATTGAATTTTTAGCTTAAACTTGCTATGGATAAACTAGACTTGATGAGGAACATACTCAAAAAAATTCATCAAAATATTCCACCTGGAAGGTCCCCAAATGGCCTCGGTCTGAGGCAGTTCCCGTCAGACCGGCCTGATACGAATTGCCTTCTATAGTAGCTTGAAATAACAATCTAAGATAATGTGCCTTTTTTAAAATACCGGAGCAATTAAGGTTAAAACTGGCCCAAAACGGAAAATTCAGGCATGTCTCGACCAGTGAGAATCAGGTCCGATTTTCAGTGTGCTACTCGAGATTAGTTTAAAAGGATTAATAGTAATACTACTCATATTAACAAGATGCATCTCATTTTAAAGAACTCATTTCTTAAGAACTTCAAGTTAAACGTGTTTTCACAAAAGTAGTCTTGGGATGATTGACCACAAAGTACTAGGTAAGAGTTTTGTATTGGCTTAGCATGTAAGAACAATTCTAAATTTGGTTTTAAAACATTAATTTCAGACCCAATAATTCCCCCTCGATATATAGAGCCCGTTTGGAGATCTCTTTTTTCGGCTTATCAGCTTATCAACCAACTTTTTCACCAAACACGTAATTTTTACTTTCGCACGTTGGATTGTGTAATAAGCAGAAAAAGTAAGGTTGGAGTTACTTTTCTGGCTGTATTGGCTGAAGTTACTGTAGATGACCATTTTAGCTTTTTTATATATATAATGTTTTCTTTATTTTATTAATAAAATATATTTTTAAAATATTTTTTTCTTGAATCAACAGAATCAGCCAAAACAGCCACTTCAGCCAGAACTTCATAAATTTCAGCAGAATCAACCAAAACAGCCTATTTTAGTGCTACCAAACGAGCTCATAGTTTTATAACAATCATCAAGTTTTAAATTTGGTTTTAAAACATTAATTTCAGGGTGATAATATACATTGAAGATGATAAAAATATGCTTTAGGTAGAACTTGGAATATTAAAAATAGATTGGCTCTGTAAATTGTTCATTTTGCAATATGATTTGAACGTGTTACTTTTTTGTTTGATCATTTATACGACCTTTTTGTTTTATGTAAAATAAAATAGGTCAATGTTGGTTGCGTTGGATATTGTGGCACACGGATACAAAATGACACCAATTCAGCAAAGGTCATCGAATAGTGATAACAAATACCAGTGTTATCGATGCAACCACTTGTATTGTTCTATCACATGAGAAATCTTACTTTCCATTTCTTGAAAAATGTTCATTGTTTTATATTGTATTTCTATTTGTTTTGATGTGTTTGAATTTAAATAGATGAAATATTTGTTACGCTTTTTATAAAGTATAGAATATTTCCTTAACATAAATAAGATATATCCGTAATATATTATATTAAAATTAATGTATTCCTTTACGATGTATAAAAGATTAATATTAATGAGTAAAAATGAGAAGCTACACTATGTCTCAGAAATATAATTAGAGGACTTTGCACTCGGGGAGGTTGTTAGAGATGATAGAGGATATTTTATTCCTGATTAATTAACTAACTTTAGTTACTACTCAGTGTGTTTTGTTGATGTGTATAATTCAAACTATATGTAATAATGTGGTGTGTGCTAAATGTGGTGTGCTGAACTATACTTACTGTTACTATAAATAGTAAGGAATGTAAAATGCGTGTGGTGTGGTGGCTTATACAACATTAATAAAACTCTCTCTCTAATAACTAGTTTGTTATTACAGTTAGTGACCCCATCAATTGGTATCAGAGCTATACGCTCCGGACCGATTGCCACCGTACACGGCCGTAGACTGAAACTTACCAGCCCTCTTTGATGTCTAATTCGAGCGGATTTCTTGGAAATCTACCTGTGCTTGATGCCAAGAACTGGGATAAGTGGTGCATCCAGATGAAAGTCATCTTCGGATTCCAAGAAGTGTTGGAAGTGATTGACGAAGGAGTTTCAGTCCTTGGCGAACATCCAACTGAAGCAGAACGAAAGGATTATCGCGAAGCTAAAAAGAGAGATTGCAAAGCCTTGTTCCTCTTACATCAGGCTGTCGATGAAGCGCATTTTCAGAAGATCTCCATGGCTAAATCAAGTCAGGAAGCTTGGAAGATCTTGGAACAATGTCATTCTGGTAGCGATAAGGTAAAGCGTGCAAGATTGCAAACTCTAAAACGCCAGTTTGAATTGTTGAAAATGTCTGAGACAGAGTCTATCGCTGATTATTTTAATAGAGTAGTATCTCTTTCTAATGCGATGCAAAGGTGTGATCATGATATTAAGGTTTCAGATGTCAATGAGAAAATCATGAGAACTCTATTAAAGAAATTTGATTATATTGCCTGTGCTATAGAGGAGTCAAAAGATGTTAGAACGATGACTACTGAAAATCTGCAAACTACGTTTGAGATACATGAACAAAAACTGTTAGAAAGAGATACTGAAGAACAGCAAGAACAGGCTCTTTTGGTCCACAAATTTAAGAAAGGAGGTGCTAAGAAAAGTGACCAGAAGGGACAATTAAAGGTGGGAGGAAAGAACCATTCTGATGAAAATTTTGATAGGCTTGCAGATGATAAACAAAAAAATGTGTCTAAGAAGAAGAAATTTGACAAGAAGAAGATTCAGTGTCATAATTGTAAGAAGTGGGGACATTTTAAGGATGAATGTTGGTTTGGTGAAGGAAAGGATAAAAGGCCAAAGAACTGGGGTAAGCAGGAAGAGGCTTTTGCAGTAGAGGAAGAGGATTCAGAAGAGAGTGAACCTGTAGTACTAATGACTACTACTTATGATAAATCTGAAATGGGTGAAGCATGGTACTTGGATACAGGTTGCAGTAATCATATGACAGGACACAGGTTTTGGTTGATAAATTTTTGTGATAAGAAGAAGTGCAATGTGAAGTTTGCAGATATGAGTGAAGTACAAGTGGCTGGAGTTGGAGATGTTGTGATGACTGGCAAAAATGGGAAGAAAGTGTATCTTCAGGAAGTCGTATATGTGCCTGATATGAAGTGTAATCTATTAAGCTTGGGGCAATTATTGGAGAAGGTCTATAAGACTATTTTGAAGAATGGACATTTGAAGCTATATGATCCTGCTGCAATTTTGCTATTAAAAGTTCCTTTGTCAAGAAATAGGACTTTCAAGGCAAGGGTGTTACCTGCAGAAGTCAAGAGTCTTAAAGCTACTACTGCTTATGATGATACCTGGCTATGGCATACCAGGTTTGGCCACTTGAATTTTAAAAGTATGAAGCTGCTATATGAGAAGGAGATGGTCATTGGGATTCCTCAAGTCTCAATACCAACAACTGTGTGTGAGGAATGTGCTGTAGGGAAACAACACGGAGATTCTTACAAACATAAAGTACCAGACAGGTCAACTAGGGTGTTAGAAGTGGTATTCTCTGATGTTTGTGGGCCCTTTGAAGAATCTACACTTGGAGGTAACAAGTTTTTTGTTACATTTGTAGATGACTTCAGTAGAATGATGTGGATCTATATGATCAAAGTTAAAAGTGATGTGCTGAGTATTTTTAAAAGGTTTAAGAACCTTGTTGAAAAGCAAAGTGGCAATTCAATTAAGGTTCATAGAACAGATGGTGGTGGAGAGTATACCTCAACTGAGTTCAATAAATTCTGTGAAGACAATGGAATATTGCATGAGATCACAACACCTTATACTCCTCAGCACAATGGGGTGGCTGAAAGGAGAAATAGGACTATTGTGAACATGATAAGGTGTATGCTCAGAGAGAAAGGAGTTCCAAAGTATCTTTGGGGAGAGGCAGCAAGTACTGTAGTATACATACTAAACAAGTGTCCTACTAAGAAGCTTCAGGGTGAAGTACCATAAAAGGTGTGGTCTGGTGTGAAACCTAGTGTGAAGCACTTTAATGTTTTTGGTAGCTTATGCTATAAGCATATACCTGATCAGAAGAGGAGAAAGCTAGATGATAAGAGCAGACAAATGGTGATGGTTGGGTATCATACTGCAGGCTCTTACAAACTATTTGATCCAATTGCTAAGACATTCTCCTACAGTAAAGATGTGGTCTTTGAAGAGACGCAGGGTTGGAATTGGAATGAATCTGTTACATATTCAAGACCAATTCCTAACATATTAGAAGAAGGGGAGCATAATAATAATGAGGATTCTGGTAACATAAATGCCAGTAATCAGTTTGGTGAATTAAATTAAAGACCTGTGAGAAATAGACAACAATCAACTAGACTCAGTGAGTATGAGGTTTATGATGATGCTGAGATTGATGAAGAAGGAGAGTTATTGCATTTTGCGTTATTAGCTGACTGTGAGTTAATTGATTGGAGGCAGGCTCTATCTCAGAAGGAATGGAAGGAAGCTATGGAAGAAGAGATTAGATCCATTGAAAAGAATTCTACATGGGAACTCACAACACTACCATCACACAAGAAACCTATAAGTTTGAAGTGGGTTTTTTAGATCAAGCATAAACCAGATGGTTCAATTGCCAAGTACAAAGCCAGATTGGTAGTTAGAGGTTTCCTGCAGAAAGAGGGCCTTGATTACACTGAAGTTTTTGCTCCAGTTGCGAGATTAGAAACTATAAGAATGGTGGTTGCACTTACTAGCAGCAAAAGGTGGAAAATGGCTCAATTAGATGTAAAATCTGCTTTCCTCAATGGAGAGTTGGAAGAGGAAGTATATGTAACTCAGCCACCAGGTTTTGAAGTTGAGGGAGCAAGTGATACGGTACTCAGGCTCAGGAAAGCTTTATATGGCTTAAAACAAGCTCCTAGAGCTTGGAATAAAAAGATAAATGCATATTTGAATGATATAGGTTTCAGAACCAGTGTTAGTGAGCATGGTGTATATGTAAAAAGATCAGGGAGAGACATTGTTGTGATTTGTCTGTATGTTGATGACTTGTTAGTAATCAGCAACAATGTTGAGCAGATTGAAGATTTTAAGAGTCAGATGAAACAAAAATTTGAAATGACAGATTTGGGGAATCTGGCATATTTTCTGGGAATGGAATTTTGTTTGCAGAGTGGTGGAATTTTTATACATCAAAAGAAGTATGTTACAGACATCTTGAAGAAGTTTCAAATGACTACTTGTAATCATGCAAATAGTCCAATGGAACCTAAACTCAAACTTGGCATATGTGAGCAGGAGAATGATGCAGATGCCAGTATGTTTAGGAGTCTGGTGGGAACTCTGAGGTTTGCATGCAATACCAGACCTGATATTTCCTTCAGTGTAGGACTTATCAGTAGGTTTATGCAACAACCTAAACAATCACACTATATAGCTGCAAAGAGAATACTCATGTATTTGAAGGGTACAACTGAGTATGGATTATGGTTTCCAAATGAAGTAATATCTGAAGAAAAGGGTTTGGTGGGCTTTTCTGATTCAGATTGGAAGGGAGATGCTATTGAAAGAAAAAGCACTACATGTTATGTGTTCAAACTGAATGGTGCTACAATTTCTTGGAGTTCTAGGAAGCAGCCTAAAGTGGCATTATCCACTTGTGAGGCTGAATATGTAGCAACAGCTTATGCAACTTGTCAAGGAGTATGGCTGAATACTTTGTTGGGTGAAATACTGGGTGAAGAACAAGAAACTTTTCAGCTACTAGTTGACAATAAATCTGCCATAAACCTTGCACAGAATCCTGTTTCACATGGTAAAGCAAGCATATTGAGCCTAAGTATCATTGGTTGAGAGAAAAAGTGGGTGAAAGAAAACTGAATTTACTCTATTGCAATTCTGAAGCTCAGGTTGCTGATGTCCTAACTAAATCATTGTCAGTTGACAGCTTCAGAAGGTTCAGAGAAAAGCTTGGAGTTATAGCTCCAAGTTTGTGAGAAAAGAATGTTTTTTTTACGTAGTTTGAATTAAGGGAGAGTGTTGATGTGTATAATTCAAACTGTATGTAATAATGTGGTGTGTGCTAAATGTGGTGTGCTGAACTATACTTACTGTTACTATAAATAGTAAGGAATGTAAAATGCGTGTGGTGTGGTGGCTTATAAAGCATTAATAAAACTCTCTCTCTAATAACTAGTTTGTTATTACAGTTAGTGACCCCATCATGTTTAAGGGTAATAAGTCTTACTTCATAGTTCATACTTCATACATGTCTTATCTTTCTGTAAAATGTATCATTAATGTTATGATTAAAGTACTTCTCAACTTGAGGAAGGTATCAGGTATGACTCAAGTAAAGAAAGATACGGAGTACGTAGTATGATACATATAAGGAACTAAAGCTTTGTTTGCAAACACTAAAAAGAAGCACTTCCCACCTTTTGGCTTAAAAAATATTTATTTTATCAAACACTGCTAACTTTTACTTTTCTCGGATTTCGTGTAGAATATACTTTTTACTTTTTCTATTACACAAAAAACACTTATTTTACCAAACACTACCAACTTTTACTACTAATCACATTTTAAAAAAAAAATACTTCTTTTAACACAAACACTTGCAAACGAAGCAATTCAGGAATGTAATAAAATTTCATCTTGTCATAAAGAAAACTTATCAAGTTGTTATTTCAGATCACTTTAAGAGAGCGGTTGGCTTACATTTGAAATAATTATTTTGTACTTTATTTAAAAACTGCAAGGGGTTAGTAGATGAATTATGAACACTATTACACTTGAGTTTATGTGTGCTGGTGTGCATATGCTATGCACGTAGTTTAACCGCCACATGTTACAGAGGACCATCTAATCGATTTGGAGGTCCTGATTTTAAGTGAGGAATTGAGACCCCATAAAATAATAAAGAATATAAAATTTAACAATGAAATAAAAATAAATTAGATATTCAATGAAATATGTGTTTTATAATGTTTTAAGGATACAAATTAAACAATCTAAAAGTTTTATACCTTTTGGAATTTTAAATATACATGACATTTAGAAAAATCAACCTATAACTAATATTCCACCTTTCCACTAACAATATAATGGGACAAGAGAGAGTAACACGCAAATCAATAAAAAATGATTTATGTAGTTATATAGAATTGACAAATTAAGAATGATTTAGAGTCAAACAAACTTTACCAAATTTGATTTGAGACAATCTTAGTGGGATAAGCCGGAAAGGTAAAATGGAACAAACTTAGCGAGACAAAGAAATTACTACATACTAAATTTATAGAGAATCCCCTATAAGAGTGAACTCCAGTGCCAAACACCTATTTTACTTAAAGACGTCCCTGATACTTCTGTCAAATGGAGCATATGTGCTACAAATCTTACCGTCCTAATTATGAAATATTTTATTAATGCATTGAGTGACGGTCAAATAGAAGGCAAATAGAGGCAATTACCCCCTTCCCCCAATTTCATAAATAGGTATAATTATAACAACAATATTACATGCACTAATATTTATAGTTTTTACTCTACTTCTTCTTCCACCCGAAGAATCTGTTGCTTGCCACTCCACCTCGTGCAATGCACCGGTGATATTTATGAATAACTAACATGTACGGAGTAGTATTTATAGTTATTCATAAATATCACCCGTGCGTTGATGTGGTGGATATCTTACACGCATTCAACAAATTAGGATTGTGTCTTGTTTGAGATTGATTTATGGGTGCTACGAGGACAAGGTTCATTCTCTTTAAGGAGCTCATCTCTCAAAAACTCCAAATGTGCTTGGTAGAGAGTGGCTGTATCGGGCCCTGCAAGGCGGGTGGTACATTTGGTTCATATGAATGATGGTGAGGCGGGCGGTACATTTGGTTCAGATGAATGATGGTGGTACATCGGGTTTCGATCCTCGCAGGTTCCACCCCTAGATGGAGGATGGTGGCTAGTTGTAGTGCACGAAAAGATGGGCACAAAGGAGGACTTATGATATTTTTACTTGGATTGTTTTCAATTTCAAACTATATCGCCAAGTACCCTATGGTCTGATGGCATCACTGTGACACTCCCAAGGAGGAGGTCACAGGTTCGAATCGCATCCCAGTTCAAAGATGTTGACATTAACATTGAGCAGATACTATATATATGTTTAGAAAGAATTGACAAAAAAATCAAACTATATCAGATCAGACTTTGATAATTATAAAGTGTACACAGATTAGACATCTATAAGATCAGATCAATTTAGATTAGACCAAACTAGATCAGACTAGACCGGATAATTTCAATTCAATTAAAAATATTCTCAAAAAATATCTTTGAAGTAATTAAAGAGGAGGCTGATTTTATTGACCTCATCTAAGGTGGAGATCACCCCTACCTTATATGTTTTTTTTGCCATGTGACATATCAATTCTTTTTTTAATTGTTACAACTTTATATTTGTGCTCCAATTGTTAACAAAAAAATAAAATAAAACAGATTTACTCTGTTCCATAAAATACTTCTCACTTACAGATTTATATTTGTACATCTCACTCAACCACCCTTTTTGAGTTGTTTGTGATAGACAATTTGTCTACGAGAATAGACAAATGTATAAAAAAGATGTACACATTTTGTCTATATTCATTTTCTAAATGTAATGTTCTCGTGTAAAAGCTCAAATGCTCAATGGGATGGGGTAAACAACTAAACATCACCCTTTTGAGGGTGAACAAATTTAAGAGCCTAATTTGTCCCTCGTGCCAAAGTTTGACACATCGGCAAAATCAACCGAGCATAGTTCTGAATCTTGATTCAGCAATTCATCATCAACTGATTCCGCCAACGAACCTCCTCTGAAATTCGAACACGAGCAGCAATCTGTACGAGGAACACATAGCAATTGTGGTTTCCTTCAGAGTTGGAAACTAGCAATTTTACTCTTCCCACCTTCAAATAAGAGGCTCAAATGACTTAGGGTTTACAGTGAATCACCCACAGCTCAACCTAGAAACCAACGTGATAAAGCAGGGACAATGGCATTTTGGAGCCGATTCAAGGAATCTCAGATCAGGGTCTTGTCAAACGGACTAAAAAGATTCCATCTTCAAACACATAATCATGGTCAACTGCAGCATGGTGGTACCTTGACACATGCCATCTGCCTTACGAACAGTCCCAGTCTAACTAACCGCGCGAATCGGGGCGAGATTCTTAACAGCGCCAGGTTCTTTGCTGCACCAGTGCAGGCAGGTTCTTCGTTCGTAGTTAGCTCCAATTTACAGTAGCTTGCACTCACTCAAGAATTCTCATGTTCAAGGGCGTTATTACGATTTGCAGGCTCATCAGAAGGAAGAGAAGGACAAAGATGGATGTAGATTGAATGAGAAGATTACTGCACCTTTCGTTCGTCTAGTCACTGATGAAGGTAGTATCATCTGGCTTCATCTTTATTTTTATATGTATATATAAATATAAATAAAGGAAGCTAAACTGGGAAGCTAAACTGGGAAAAGTGAGCCAGTGTGTATAATCTAAATGTTTAACTGCTGAGTGAAAACAGTTTCAGTTTATGCACAGACTTTCCTTCTGAGTTTAATGTAAGTTCATATGCAGGTCACACTGTAGTATCAAGGTTTGAGGCTCTGGATCGGGCTAAGCATTGTAATCTAGATCTAGTGGAGGTAAGTTCTCATATGAACATCAAAGTGGCTGTGGAAACAAATTATCAGTTGTCTCAGTCTCTCAGCAGTCACTGCTTGTTGCACAAGATTTTATAGAGAAATATAGACAAAGTAATTCATCTTAAAGCTTTATCTAATGCCTATACGCTTTATTGTGAATTTGTGACACTGTAGGTCGATCGAGCAGCTGATCCACCTGTCTGCAAGATTATGGACTATCATAAAGAAACCTATGTTAAACATGTAAAGGATAAAGAAAAAGCTAAGAAGAAGGTATGTAATGTCGTATTTCGGTTCTTTTCTATTAACCACAGTACTACTTGTCTACACTTAGACAAAGGCTTACACATAATCTGCATATTGCAGTGAGGGGTGTTTTATGGTTATTAATTCTTGAGAGAACATTGTTGGCGTAAGCTCTATGATAGATGAAAAGCAAGTGCTTAGGTTTTAGCTTCAGTGTGTGTGTATGCTCTCAGTGGATTTTCCATTGGTTCAGTAGCCAACACAGTTAAATTTGAATTATGTTTTGATTATTGTTGTTGCTCTAATATATTTAGTTTTTATATCTGTTATAAATTTCTTGCAGTCTGATTTGACTTTAAAGAAGGGTGGTTGCAAGGAAGTCCGGTTTCACTGTAAAACTGTAAGTTTCTCTTTTACTCTCCCTTCAGAGTTTTTGCAGTACTTGATTCTTACTGTCAATGAAGGGTAATAATTTACTCTTTGAAGATAATGACTTTTGATTACCAGAATGCTTTACTTGTAATTTACTATCTGGTTTCCTTGTTTTGCTTCATTTTTCCTGCTTTGTCACTGGAGTTTATATGTTTGCAGTTTTGCACTTAGAGCTTCTACATTCTTGGCCTCTGTCTTGTAGGCTATACCTTAAGAAACTAATGTACACTGAAATGAATGAAACACAGTTGAAAGAAGTGCATTTTTGAGTTCATGATGATTATGATCATCATCTGAATTGGTTTTCATATACACCTTCATATTGTGTTTGATATAGGAACAAAAGGATCTGAAGACTAAAGCAGATACAATTAAGAGAATGATGGACAAAGGATATCGGGTTAAGGTATTTGATTAATCACCAACAATTCTATTTTGTGATATTCCTTCATATATTACCCCATGTGAGCTTTATTAACCTGATAGCCAACTAAACATGTTTTTACTTGGACTGCTTTACGTCCCAGACCAGACCAGACTTGGATAATTATAAAATACACACCAAACATTTACTAGACCAGATCAGACCATAAAATTTCAGTCCAAGTGAAAACATCATAAGCCAAAAGAAATCCCCTTGCATGATCGATTTTTCACCCACAGGCTTATAGACTTTTGCCTTATTTTCTTTCCGTTGTCGAGCAGTGTATGGCAGTGGGCAGTGGTTCTGAGAATGAGAAACTGGGAGAGGTGCTGGCACATTTTTCTTCCCTGGTAAGAATATTAGTTTCGCTGAGTATATATTTGGGTATTAGAACGTGGTAGGAATGAGTTTCGGAGGCGGGGGTACCAAAGAGAGTTAGTTGCTTCTGTTTGGTTCTACATAGGGAAACCTAAAAAAATGAAACATGATTGTAATATCTTGTTCATGTTTTATACGTAGTACTATGTATAAAATAAGTCGATAAAATGAAATTTAGCAAGTGCCATTTTTAAGTTTTCACCAGTGTTTTATTTCACCCCGACATTTTATTTCCTTCAAAATTCCCCTTATGCTCTTTCTCCAAAGTTAAATTTGTGTGCTTTGCCACAGATAGAAGATGTTGGGTTAATAGAGAGCGGTCCCCATGTGGAAAAGAAGCAGGCATATATTGTCATCAGGCATGCCAAGTTTGGGCCATTAAAGAAGGGTTCACAAAAGAAGACAGCTGCCTCTAAGGTTGGCCTTACACTTTCAGCTATTGATGACGATCAAGAATGTGGAGTGGAGGATACTGAAGCTGTTGGGGATGAAGATGGCAGCATTACAGAAGATTTGACTGATGAAGACGTGGAAGATACGTTTGACAGGAGGGCTTTCGATGAGGGTAGAACCGTCATTAACCAGCCAGTGGAGAGAGAAAATAATAGGTACAGACGAGAATCACCACCACCACCCCTACCAGTGACTGCATCTTCATCACCTGCGGCGGAGAGAGAAAATAGGTACAAACGAGAATCACCACCACCACCAGTGACTGCATCTTTATCGCCTGCAGCGGAGAGAGAAAATAGGTACAGACGAGAACCGCCACCACCACCAGTGACTGCATCTTCATCACCTGCAGTAGAAAATAGGTACAGACGAGAACCTCCACCTCCACCGCCACCACCAGTGACTGCATCTTCATCACCTGCAGTAGAAAATAGGTACCAAAGGGAGACCACGCCACCACCAGTGACTGCATCTTCATCACCTGCAGTCGAAAATAGGTACAGAAGGGAGACCACTCTGCCGCCGCCGCCACCGTCATGGCGGGCAGCACCTTCTGTTGCGGGAGAAAATAGGACTAATTATAACAGAAGAGAACCACCACCACTGCCACCCCCACCCCCACAATTTAAAATGAATCCTTCCCTGCATCCACCTCCAAGAAGCTCATCAGATTCCAATTTCTTGAATACTAATAATAGGTCTTCTCCATCAGGTGGTACTCATAGTAGATCTCCCCCCTCAGATTATAGTACCTTCAATATCCCAAAAGCTGAAAATGCTCCTGCAGAAGGGAATGTAGCAGGAGTTTATAATAGATACAAGAAAGAAAATAGGGGTAGTTCTGCAAGATATTCAACGGACCCTTAAAAGGCAGGGAAAGTGATTACACTTATTTGTTAACTGTGGAAACTCAACAATGGATTGCTGAGGTCTCTTCCATTTGAGAAGATCAGAAAATGCGGTTTAGAAATTTGTTAATAATTGATTCTCTTCTCATGTCCTAAAATAATTGTGCCGCTTATACTACATTGATTTACGCATTGATTTGTATTGATGTACTTGCTGCTTCATTTTATTTGCGTTTCACAATTTTATCTTTTCTTGAAGTCTCGCTTCTGCATAATGAGATGCTGGAATGCTGGATATCTGCTTTGTCACAGTTAAAAAATAATCCCTAAGAAATCATTTTGAGTAGCGAAGTTTAATTTCATTACATGCGTGGTCCAAATGTACTGTCCATAGTGATGGACCTGGGCCGGGCCCCGGTGGTACTAGTATACTGGTACTAGAAAATTGGAGCACGGTACCAGCCCGATATGCTTTGGGACCGGACCGGGCCCAAACAGTATCAGGCCCGGATCGGTACCACCCATTTATTTATTTTGAAAAATTGCAGTTGGGCCCGGACCGGGCACAAAAAATCGAGCCCTATGCCTGCCCCTTATAACCATTGGTCCGGGTATCGGGTCGGTACGGGGCCCCGGAAAACCGGACCGAGCCTAAACAGTACTAGTGTTTCAAATTTAGAGATGCTTGCGGTTCCTCGAATCCCAAGTAATTGCACCTGTAGTGGGGCGTGTGGGGTGTAAAAAGATTTGAGATGTTTTTGATTGAATTTGTTTCAGTCCCACATTACTCTCATACCCGATTAAAATAGATTAAGCTTAGACCATAATAAAATAGAGCAATCATCTAATACAACCGGTCGGACCGAAAGTGCTGTACGACCAAGCCCATTTGAGTTGCTCTCGGTTAGAATTTTTTAATGAAATTTTATGAGCATGTTTATCGTAGATTCCCTCCCCAAAGTTTCAACTTAAAATTCAACCGGGAAGTCGATTAAATAAATTATTGAAAAACACAACACAAAAATATGCATACAATAGTGTTTTCAATAATTTATTTAAACTGATTTTCCAATTGAATCTTAAACTGAATTTTTGTGGACACAATCTACATTTCATGATGAACATGCTCACAAATTTCCATACAAAATTCTACTCGAAAGCACCTCAAATGAGCATGGCCGTACAACACTTCTGGTCACTCGTCACTCACTCCGGTCATATGAGAATATTCTTCTAGAAAAACATGCGTACATCAGTTACCAGATTAAATCAAATTAAATTTAAATAAGTCAGAATGGAATGCATTTAAACAGACACAATTAGCAATGTCTCAAATCTCACAACTTATGTGCAGTGAGGGGGTCTCGGCCCTCGGGTTTGGCCAGCAACCAATAGGTGGCGATGGTGGTCAACATCGGCAAAAGACAACAAAGATGTCAACCGGAGATGGTGGACGCCATAGGTGATGTTGGCGGTGAAGATAACAACCACTCCAGGTGGTACCGTGGTAGTAAGTGAAGGTTGTCATAAATGACAATGGTTGGCTATGAGCCTATGAATGGCAGTACTAAATAAAAAATTGATAGATCAAAACTGATTGGCAAATCAATCAGAACTGGATCAAGAAATCCAAAACAAGCTATTATATGCATTTTGCTTTACAATTTATGATTATTCTTAACAAACTGATTGAACCGAAAAAACTAAGGAATACATGCTCAAGCCGATCAAAATGGATGAGAAACCAATTGAAAACAACTAAATCAAACTGATATAAGTTATTTGGTTCAATTATGGTTCCACTTTTTCAATACTAAACATAAATTGACAAAATGAGACCAACAATACACCAAGTGGTGGTGATCGGCGATGGTGCCAACCATTGGTATGACAGAAGACGGTGCCGGGAGACCGCAGTTATGGTGGATGGCAGTGGTAGAGGTCACAGAGCGGAAACTTTAGGATGGCAGCACTAGTAACGGCGCCAACCACACGGTTGTGGCAGTTGGACGGTGGTGCCGATGATGGTAGCGGGAGCAAGAAAATTGAATTTGCACATAAGTTTTTAAAAATGTGCTCCAAATAGAACTAAAATCTAGACAAAATACACAAATAGGAGTGCTTATGTTTATTTTTCAAATAAAACTAGCTTCATCCTATTAAAAATATAATACTTTCTCAATTAGAAGTGTATTAGAAGTGTATTTTAGGAAGAAAGTAATGCGCTCCTATATGTGCACTTTATCTATATTTTGATCCCATTTAAGGAATTTTCTTTGATTTTTACTCCAATTGCTTCTACACCCATTATAAATCTTTTGAGCTTGCACCCCTTAACCCCACAATTGAGTTACTTTTGTTGGACTTTGCACCTTATGCTTAAATTAAACATTTGAGTCTGCAGCCATTTTTAGGCCTTTAGGGTGCGAATTCAAAAGATTGTAGAGAATAATTTAGCAAAGTACACTTGCAAAGTAAACATAAGACACTTACAATTAAATTAATTTTTGAAGCAGTAAAGGAACAACAGCACTTTCGGATTACAACATATAATTTTCCTGGTCAAAATATACCAGAACAGGAATGCTAAAGAACCCCGTAATAAGATATTCAAGGCTAGAAAGTGATCTATTTAACACAATCATGAGCTAGATATGGAGTCAATAACCTTCAAAATAAGTTATTTACGTGGACTGGTGGCAAAAGCATTCTCTTGCTTTCCTGCTATTTACTAAAACATGAAGTATTTGTATTTTATTATTAACTCGGTATATATTATAATAGTATCACTGCCATTGTTCACAGAACTTGGGAGCCTCCAAGAGACAGATTGGATAACTTGCACCAGAAGAAAGTAATCAATCTCTTTTATCTTTCCATCTCAATGGCCTTTTTAATTAACACGAATAATCTCTTATTAATAAGGATGCTTGCCTGGCCAGTTGTCTCTGTAGTCCAGTTTGCCCCACAACTGAAACAGACTGATGGGCTTCATTGCCCTTTTCTGTGTATCTTACATTGCAATGTTTTTGGTTATGATATTGCATCCTACTTCAAAGAAGACGACAGCTGAAGAGAATGAGATCATAGAGGTGAAGCAACCAGCTCCTCCACATTCTGTGTCATCCTCCACCGATCCCTCCGTTTTTGAGCGTGAGTTCATCACTCCCAGAAATCCAATAGGATATCAGTCTATCCAGAATTATCCTTAAACAGGACACATTTACTTCAAAAACTATTTGTACTGCTAACTAATACCCTTAGTGATATATAAATTCTGCGTATTAGCCCCCCCCCCCCCCATAGCGGAGAATTTGATATACCATCGGAAAACAGCACGAAGACTATGATTTCTGGATTAATCTAACAAGAAAATTTTGACAAATTAATAGATTTGAAGGAGATTGGTTCGCTGGTTGAGGCTGGAGGATATGAAGGAGAAGTCAGGAAGATTGCAAGGGCATTAAGGTTAACGATGGGATTAAGGAAGAAGCTTAATGCTTCTGTGGTGTCTTCCTTCCTGAATTATGCCCTAACAACACCTGCTGGATCAGAACTTCACGCTCAGCTAGCTGCTTACCTGATGCCACTTATTTTGTTGAATGTATCTTAACACTTACGTAGTACTTTTTAAGTAATTAATGTTCTAAAATTTGCCTTAATAACAACATTAATGCCTTACAATGCCCGATAAATTGATAGGAAGATGAGGCTGATATGGAAGTCGACACTACAAAGCAACTTGTGTCCGAGCTTGAGATTTATTGCTACTTACTTGTTCTTATACATCTGATTGATCAGGGGAAGTACGATGAGGTTTGTTGAATTCTTCAAATCGTTCATTTAAAAAAAACCATGTAAATTGCTATCCTAAAGTTGTTTTCCTTGGCAGGCAAAGGCTTGTTCTTTAGCAAGCATTACTCGCCTTAAGACCTTAAACTTGAAGACTGTTGATGTTATTGCTTCTAAGATCTACTACTACTATTCTTTGACCTATGAACGTACCGGTCATCTTTCTGATATTCGAGGGTATGTACCTTTAGGTCCATATTTCCTAAATGTAAACTTAATACTGAAAATATATGCGATTATATATTACATTGTGAGCGGGAAATGTACATTTTCTTTTTTCCCATCTTTCAACCACCTAGGTTCTACTACGCTTTTCTTATCCATTTTTTTTACAGTAACCTCCTTACTTTGCACCGAATTGCAACACATAGACGCGCTGAGCTCGGTCAGGTTTGTTGTATAGAATCCAACTCTTGATTCTATTATTGAAAATTTTCTATTTTTTGTACTTGATGTGATGACTGGTGTAGGAAATGCTTCTTAACCTGGTACTTAGGAATTACCTTCACTACAACCTGTATGATCAAGCGGAGAAATTTAGATCAAAGGCACCCTGTTTCCAAGCTAAATCAAACCATCAGGCAACTCGCTAACTACACTTTTTTCTCACTATGACAAGATTCTGTTTGTCTATAAATGGACTCACTCAGCTTTGTGTTACTTTTCTTTGTTTTCCAGTTTTGTAGGTACCTTTTCTATCTTGGAAAGATAAGGACTATTCAGTTGGAATATACAGACGCTAAAGAGTATCTCTATCAAGCTGCCCAAAAGGCACCAGTTTCTGCACTTGGGTTCTTAGTCCAATGCAATAAGTGGGCCATAATGGTTCACCTATTGCTTGGTGAAATCCCTAAAAGGACCGTTTTTATGCAAAAGGGGATGGACAAAGCACTAAGGGCGTATTTTGAGTTAACAAATGTATGTACCAAAAATCAAATTTGCAAATGTCAAACGATTCATTTATACATGTTGGGTATAACAAGGCGTGGACCCGGTCTTGGATCTAGAACCAGACCTGAGCTGGTCAGTAATTCATCTGAAAACCGGGGAACCAGTCCAAGTCCGGCCCTGCTCCCATAACTGCAAAATAGGACTAGACAGAACAGTTCCAATGATATTTTAAATAGACAACTCAAACCGGTATACTCGGTTAAGGTTTCAGTTCCCCCATTTCAGGGACCCGAAAACCAGCAAGACTGGATTCAAAACCGGAAGAGTCCACCACCAGGTACAACTTATAACTAATAAAATGTATTTTTTTTTATTTCAGGCTGTTCGCATTGGGGATTTTGAGTTATTTAAAACTGTCAGTGTGAAGTTCTCAAGCACTTTCAGTGAGGATGGGACAAAAAACTTGATTGCTAGGCTCCGGCATAATGTCATCAGGACCGGGTTACGAAATATTAGTATCTCATACTCTCGAATCTCATTGGTCGATGTGGCAAAAAAACTAAGCTTGGATTTTGAAAATCCCATTGTTGATGTTGGAAGTATAATAGCGAAAGCTGTTAGGGATGGCACAATTGATGCCACATTGGATCATGCTAATGGAATCATGATATGTAAAGGGAAAGGAGACGTATATTCTACAAATGAACCTCATATTGCTTTTAATTCTAGAATCAGTTTCTGCCTTAACATGTACAATGAAGCAGTCTGCGCTCTTCGTTTCCCGCCTAATCCCACCCACAATGAGATAGAGAGAAATCAAGAAGGGTATTCAAGTGTTGCACCACCTTGTTAGGCTAAAGGATATTCCCGTTTTCATGGATTGGTATAGATACACAACTCCATTTTTGAAACTTCATAATTTGTTGTATACTTCGAAAATACATTTATTACTCTCTTTTTTCATACTTCTATACTCAATTACTATGATGCAGTTTCTTAGTTTAATATAGTTATGTTTGTTCTCTCAAAAGCTATTAAATAAAAATTAAACAAGTAAATTACATACGGAACTATCAGATTCAAACTCTTTTATCTATATATTTTATATTTTAACAAATGGATGGTAGTATTTTTTGGCTCATTCATTGCCAGTTTTTGTTTCTTGTTTTTATAAACTAAAAGCAGGAAAATAAGATTTAGATACTTTGTTGGTAGTTTTCAAAACTTACATGATTAGTGTGACTACATTTTGGTTCAAGACGCAATCTTTACATGTAACATGCCAGTAAAAAAACAACGACTAGCAATCATACCAAACGCGGCCTTAGCAGCCTATTGTAGACTTGTATTATCACAATATCACTCAGGGATTCTTTCCTCCATATTAATACTAAACTACATTCGAAGGAATGACCAATGACGTCATTGCGGGATCAAATGCAAACTTCAACTAGAATGCAACATAAATTTTCAGATTTCAGACTGGTGTATTTACATACGGAACTTAAACCAACTCTCGCCCTGTACTAGTGTACTATTTTAAATTACGGTAGAGGAACTCCTGAAAAATCTAACCCTACCAAACAAGTCCTGCATGAAGGTGATGAAACAACCACCAAACTATCTGAAATGTATGTCAACTTCCATTGAAATGAAGTATGTGAAAAATCAAACCCTACCAAACAAGTCCTGCATGAAGGTGACGAAACCACCACCAAATCTATCTGAAATGTATGTCAACTTCCATTGAAATGAAGTATGAATAAAGAGTGGGCAGGGGAGGGGTAGCATACAAGATAAAGTTTCGCGTTAAATATAATAGAAGCGGGCACGAGATTCAATGTAACTTGATCAATGCAAAGCTCTTTGGACCATCCCCACAAAATAAAATGGAAATAACAATGTGCAGTGATCACAAATGACCCTTTTACTGTTGATCAATCAAGCAGAGGTCAAACCAAATGACTTGACAATAGTACTGACACTCTCAGCAAAGGTTCTGGATGTTATTTTCTTACCGGGAACGTGAAATGGGTTTGAAACCGCATCCACATATGCGGCATGAAATCTCCTGAAAAACTGCAGGTGATTTCACCCATAAAATAGAGTAAGCAAACACATGGCATGTTCTAAACAACCAACAAGAAGAAATGATGTTAGAACCAGGAAGAGATATAGCAAGCAACTCTCTCAAGAACGTAATGAATGGATCTACAGTCCAAGATGCACTATAGAACCACCTTTTGTATACGTTCTCTTCATTGCACAAAGAGGACCGTAGTTGTCAATGGCGCTCACCATAATGCACCAAATGGCGACATGAAGAGCCCTTGCCACAAAAGTGTCATGGCGGTGAGTGTACATGTGAGGGTGCCATATGGGCGCCATCGCAATAGCCGTTTCATGTGCGCCACTTGTTAGGAGCAGATACATGTTCATTTAATTAATTTTGGGCTTTGGCCCTGATTATTAAGTAACCAGCCAGCCCACTCATAATGAATAAATGATAGGGACCTACCTATTATACTAATAATTAGAAGTAATAATAATAATATTAGTAATAGGGGTCTCTATTATAAATAGACGGTAAGGGGGAGTAGTAAGGAGGCTTTTGGGAACTTTGGTCTGGGAACTGGGAAGATTAGAGACTGACGATCTCTTCTCTTTGGGAGGCTTCGGCCTTTGTTACTGTTTCTCTCTGTAACCATCTTCTTCTTCAATAAAGGTTTTACAGTTTGCTTCTTGATATAATTTCTGCAATTGTTCTTGAATTTCTGGAGGATCTTATCATTGGTATCAGAGCCCTCGCTCCTGGAGTCCTAACATCTTTATCGTGGAAGAGGAAAATTGATTGTCGCGATGCTGAGACATGAACGAACCAAGAGGATCGCTGAGCGGACCAGAGAACAACGACGATCAGGACGGGACGCCTTTGGTTCGCACGGACTTCTGGAGAAGCGTTCGAACCGAGAGAAGCGTTCGAACCTGGAGAGGAGGACGGCTTTGGCAAACCTAGCGACCACGCTGACTCAACAGATTCAGAGCACCACTGCGGCAATTATGGCAGACATCGCAGCATCTAGAGCTGCGATGAAGGAAGAAGTTCGCAGATATCACGAATCAAATGATCGGCCTACTGCGTATCCCAGTTTGTCGCCAAATGTGCAGGTTTTTTCTCCTCACCCATCAACAGCGCAAACCAGTTCTCCCAGATCGCAATCGATAACCGATCATCATCCTGGAACATCATCGGAAGGGATTTCTAGCAGCTCGCAGATGGCCTCTCAAGCCGCGTCTCACAGCGCACTAACTTCATCACCAGCAGATTATCTCACTTCGCAAGCTTCACAGCTCGGTTTGGAATTCCTTAATCAGCCACAACCTGTCAATGAAGATACCTGCAGCAATGAAGATGAAGGACGAGAAGAGAAAACTTATGTGATGACTCAATCCGCGACTGCCCTGGAATATGAGTTTGTTGATGACAAAACTGCGGGTTCTGAATTGGAGAAACAAGTGGTTTCTGACTCAACATTGCGGATGACAAAATATGAGTATGTTAACCTGCTGCAACCTTCGTCTGCTGATGATAGTAGTGCTTCTCAATTCGGAGAAAATGCAGAGAAGTTCACTGAAGGCGATAATGAAAATGAGGAGAAATTGTCAGCTGTGGCTGGACCTGAAATTGGCGCAACTGCAGCTCCTATTTCTCTTGGATGCCCAGCATCTGATGCTTCTAAAGGTTCTAGGGAATTCTTCAACCCGGTTATTGGTAGAGTTCTTGAACTTGGATTGGGTGTTCTAACGGATATTAGGTACCCTTGTTTACTACACAATAGACTGGAATGTCTGAATAAGATGGATGGTTTCAGATTTGATGATGTTGATCAACACAAGAAATCTATATTGGAGCAGTACCATGATCTTGCAAAGAGTGTACATAGATCTCCTATTGTGCAGAATGGTTTGCTTAACAAAGTTATAAATCTTGTTGAAGCACCTATGTCAGTACTGGGAAGAGTTAAGAACACCTTCCTAAAG
This sequence comes from Cuscuta epithymum, assembly GCA_945859915.1. Lineage (NCBI taxonomy): Eukaryota > Viridiplantae > Streptophyta > Magnoliopsida > Solanales > Convolvulaceae > Cuscuta > Cuscuta epithymum. The sequence goes on from CAMAPF010000938.1 coordinate 6,019,619, forward strand.
TTTCCTAAAGCATTACTAATAATGGTCAGGCATAATCACCAGAATTACTTTGCAGTGACTAATGAGAATGGGGATTGGCTGCCAAACTTCATTACTGTTGATGGAGGGATTAATGAAATGACAGGGATAGAAGGAAATAAAGCTGTAATCAGAATGGGAATCCACAGAATTGGGACTGACGCAGATAGTGTTGAAGGAGTTGACTCTGAATTCTCAAGCACTAAATGTTGTTTAGTTTCAGTGTTGTATCACACTGGCAAAGAGGTTCAGGGCATGAACATAAGTTCTGCTAATGGTGTAGGTGAAACACCTCAGGAAGATAAGGAAATAATTGTGGTTATTGAAGGCCTGAAGACTAAGGAAGAAAATGAAAATTCATCAGAGATACTATATGCTGCAGTAACATCTGTGACTTGGAAGAACCAAGTATGGAAGCTATTTTCTCAGAAATCAGTTAGATATTGGGAAGGAAGAGGTTCAAGGAAGAAGCAGAAGCAGAAAATCTTGGCTGTCTCCTACCACCCACCTTGAGGGCAAGGTGGATGTTTAGGGAGGGAGTATTGATAGGGACCTACCTATTATACTAATAATTAGAAGTAATAATAATAATATTAGTAATAGGGGTCTCTATTATAAAAAGACGGTAAGGGGGAGTAGTAAGGAGGCTTTTGGGAACTTTGGTCTGGGAACTGGGAAGATTAGAGACTGACGATCTCTTCTCTTTGGGAGGCTTCGGCCTTTGTTACTGTTTCTCTCTGTAACCATCTTCTTCTTCAATAAAGGTTTTACAGTTTGCTTCTTGATATAATTTCTGCAATTGTTCTTGAATTTCTGGAGGATCTTATCAATAAAACCCCCCAGTAACCCAAGTAAATAGAGACCAGCTAATGTAAATCCAGTGCGAGAGAAGCTGCACAAGTATAACACTATAACTCCATTAAAGAGGATAAATTTCAAAACAAATTTTAGTTGTGACTTCTGAGTAAACTTCAAAAAAAGTTAAAATGAACTTTAAAACAAACTTCAAAACCCTCTCTATCTACTTGCCCTTCAAGTATACAAACTACCTGCTAAATAACACATTAATCATAGAATGTGGTTGTTTTCCAATATTATGTTATTTTTGGAACTATTTTAATTATTTCAACTTCACATATTTTGGTTAAAATGTGGTTATTAAACTCTTTTGCTTATTTTTTGGTTGTTGAACTATAGATCCAGTGTCTATAAATCATATTTTTAGTATTTATTTTATGTGTCATGTAGTGACGCCATAAATGTGCCGTCGTGATTGCCAGGGACAAATGCCTTGGCGCCATGGCAACTATGAAAAGGATCCTAGAGACTGATTCTTTGACAAAAAAATTACTTTTTTCTTCTTGACCAGTCAGAAAGAAGGTAGGCAACATTAAAGTCTGCTACAAACAAGTGGTACTAGACCTTTTTTATTTAAAACATAGGTCAGTTAGTAAAAAGGTATGCAATGCATGAGTGTAAAGGTAATGTTTCAATTGACACAGTAAACTAGTATAAACAACAGAGGCCCGGACAAGTAAGACTTACATTTCTCACATCTGCATCTCGGACATCGAGATCTGTTGTCACTAATATGAACTTCACCTTTGTGTTGGTCAAATAACCATACCTGAATCAATCATGGCATGAGCCAACTGATTATTTGATTAAATCATGACACACGGTGCATTAAAGAGTAGCCTATACCCATTGTGTGGTCATTGTTATTGTTGGTGTTGCTAATCAATAGTGTTCCTTCCCAATTATTTGGCAGATAGAAAAAGAAATAATAAACGGAGAATCAACTGACTTCTCTGCAACCCTAACAAAATCACACGTAGCAAGGAAAACATGAACACTCACACTTTGTAATTCTCTGTTGGGTATAGCAGACCGAGAAATGTCTCATTCAATGCAGGGCTAGTTTTTTTGGGATTATTCACTGCATTGGAAAAGCATACATCATTTAATTAGTGATAAAAATATTATGGGAGTATGAAGCATTACCAGCACTCTAGTTTTGAGCATAAATGCATATTGTATCTTAACTAATACACCCTTTATTCCTGTTTATCCCTCTAGGTGGACCAAATCACATGTTTTAAGAACATGCATCAAGATGATAAAATAATCATACTTTTAATGTTTTACCAAAAAAAACTTATTTAAAGCAACCCTACCAATAATATGCTTCAAGGAAAAGGGTAAATTGAATTGTGTAATTAAATTGGAGAAAAGTGATGTAATAAGCATAGATTTCATAAATGGACAGATAAGAATAATTCAAATCGGTCAATCTAGATAGACAAATAGGAACACTGGGAGTAATAAGTTGAAACTATTCCTCAATGAGGAGAGGTCCTAATCTTTAGCTTTCCAATGATAGCAGCAAGGCAGCTAATATTTTGTATCCTCACCACTTGGCATACAGCATAAGCTTCTAATCCGAATAACAGATCATTCTGTTTGCATTTCTCTTTAGTCTTTAAAGTTGTGTAGTTGGAATTAATCAGATTCTGTGTAGGCAAGGCAGTGATGAACTGTGATTTAATTTCCAGTTTCATAAATTCATGCACATACACTATGTTGCACGGAAACACGAAAATCATGTGGAAACGGGAAAAATCAATCTTTGCTCAAAAAAGGCTTGTTTGGAGAGTTTCCAAAGAGTTTGCGTAGAGTTTCCGAAATGGAAACGTTCTCTTTCCCGAGAGTTTCCGTTTATACTAGTTTACTGTGTCAATTGAAACATTACCTAACCGAATCTACAATTAACTCCATCAAGTTGGTATGGTATACAGCTATGGAACAGCATAGTAAAGTAATTGGTGCAGGTTTGCGGATAATGGAATTAAAGTCTGAACAGGTAACCTCTTTCATCAACAACGTCAAGAGAGCAGTGGACTATGTGATGAAGCTTTAGGGCGTCATCAGCTTCCGTGAAGCTCTGTATATACAGTGGATTGTTCTGTCCAATGAGGAAAAACAATAATCAACAAATTTTTTGCAATGGTTCTGATCAGTTAAATACACCATACGAAAGAGGAAACAACCATATCTAAGACGGCATACTACCTGGTGCCCGACGACGGCAACACAGACAATCATCTTTGATTATCCGATCACTTATGCTGAGAGGAGCATCAAAATGCAAATCACAGCAGAAAAACATAAAACACAAGTAGTGATGTGGACATTTCCGCGAAGACAGAGCATACCTGAGCAGGATGAATGAAGGTGATATCTGATTCGAGATCCAATTGGGCTTTTTTTCGCTCCAACTCTCCAAGAGATCCAATTACTCCACTTTAGGCTTTAGCTATCATATCTAGTCATGGACCCGGTCCGGTCCGACCGGCCCGGCCCGGACTGACCCGGCCCGGCCCGGCCCGTGAAACCGGTTCCGGTTTTGGTACACCAAAATGGCGAACCGGCCTGGCCTGTTTGGGCCTGTTTTTTTAGGTTTGGGCTGGGTTTAGGTGGGCTGGGTAATTCCAGGGGGTAGGGGTTGAAATAAATAAGAATACAACAAAAGAAAAAAACGGAACCGGCCTGGTCCAGAACCGGCAGCCTCCCGGCCCGGTCCCCGGCCTTACCCATAACCTCCAGGCCCGAACTGGAACCGGACCGGGCCCGGTCAACCACTAATCATATCCTTCTTGAAATAATAAATGACACAAATTAGAATAGTTTGAAATTTAACAAGTGTGATTTGATCTAGTTTAATCTGTTTAAATGCAGTCTGATCTAAAATAATCTTATCTAGTAAATGTTTGATCTTTATACTTCCCCCCTCCCGCAAAGAAGTTCACGGTTTGACCTACACACATATTAAGGAAATAAACTTACCGAGGGTAAATTTTACTGTTTTGACATTGTTTCAACACTGTTTGACACTGTTTGACACTATTTGACAGTGTTTTGCACTGTCTTGATGTAGAAAACTTGCCATTTGAAGAAAAGGGAGCTTCTTTTTTAGACTGCTAAAAAAGGAAAGTGGGAACATCTTTGCGGGATGGAGAGAGTATATTTTGTAGTTTTCGAATTTTGAGATCTAGTCTGTTTATATTTGACCGGATCTAATTAAGTTTGATTTGTTTTGATCTGAGACTGAACTAATTCAAAGTAAGACATCCAAAATTCCTAATGACTCGTGTGGTGTAAGAGTAAAATAAATTTGTCAAAATATCAATTAGTTTCATGAGTAATTTCTGCATACCTTGTATAATGATCGAACACTTTTTTCGTTTTTTTTTAATTTTTGCTAAAATTGATTGACATGATAAATAATAAAGTAAAATATGCGTGATTGAAATTTAAACTATACATTTTAAGTTTTAACGTTTTCATAATTAAGATGATACTAATTACTTATTCACAATGGAAAGTAAGTTACTATGTTTGGCCGTCTAAAGGTAGATGTCCCGGATGATCTCTTGGATCATCTTTTTCATCGAATACAACTCATTCTTGCCTTAGCTTCCAAATTTAGTTTTATTCCTCACTCATCTATATTTCATATTTTTTCATTTCTTTCTAATTGTAAGTTGACAAGTTTGCAGTGCTTATAATTTTTCTTAAATGTTATTATTATAATTTTTATTTTACTTGTGGAGAACACAAGTAGGACTTAATAAATTAAACACAAGAGTTCTCGGTAACAATTAAACTATACTAAACAAGTTATTAGTGTAAATTATTTTAGCACAATCTAAAAGAAAATATTGATGTATCAGCAAGTTAATTTATGGATTAGCTAAGTATGATTTTATACCAGTTTTTGTGAATTTTCTAGAAAATTCTCAAATATAAAAGTTTTTTTTATTAATTTCTTTCTAATTGATGAATAAAATAAAATTAAGTAATTACCGAAATTATGTAGTTGAGTACAAATATATAAAAAGTTTTGACATTGATAGGAATTTTTATTTTGAAAACAACAAAACAAAAGGATTACTTGTTAAAAGGATGGAGTTGCAGTCATTTTATAATAAAAGATAGAGTATATGATAAATAAGCGAATTTTAAAAAATATAGTTAGCTAATTCGTATCTTCTTTTATTTATAAATCCCTCGACTTTTTTTATGACCAAAAGTGCTTGAACATGTTTTTTCTAAATTAATAGAAAACACCTCCTTAAATCTTTGAAAACGTTTGACAAGATGCGAAATAACAATTATTATACCGGAATATGGTTTTAAGCATTTTTGGAAGCTCCGCATGAAACATGTATTAAAATAATAGTGAGTTTTATTATTTATTTATTTCTCTTATTGTTAAAAACTATAATAACTTTTTCATTTGTGATATGTTTTTTTTTATAAAATTTATATCAATTTTTTTTATTTTTCATGATCTTTCAAATGAGACCAATATTGCCTATGTAATTTTAACATATTATCGAACTATTATATTAACCTATTATATTAACGTATTTTTTTTTATATTTTACGTGTAGAAATATGTAACTCACGTCCAGTCAGGCGAAATGCAACTCGTGTGTATAAATATGTAATTCTACATGTAAAAATATGTAACTTTACGTGTAAAAATATGTAACTCGCGTTCAGACAGGTCAAATACAACTCGCGTGTATAAATATGTAACTTTACGTGTAACGATATGTAACTTTAAGTGTAAAAATATGTAACTCGCGTTCAGGCAGGCCAAGTACAACTCGTGTGCATAAATATGTAACTTTACGTGTACAAATATGCAACTTTACGTATGAAAATATGTAACTCACATGTATAAATACATAATAAAATAAATTTTTTATATACACAATTTCAAGATAAATTGTGATTTACACAACTATTTTTCTGTATTAAATTTAGTTCAATTTTCCTTATAATCCAATACTCATTAATATAATGGTTCGATAATTTCTTAAAATTACATAAGCAATACTGGTATCATTTGAAAGATCATGAAAAATAAAAAATGTTGATATAAAATTTATAAAAAACGGATCAAAAATAAAAAAGTTATTACCATTTTTTAAAAACAAAAAGAATAAAAAATAAAGATCACCGTATACCCGTCATACCGTATAATTTGCGGCGAAATAATTATTTTACATAAAAAGACAAAAATGTTAGTAATTTAGGTCATTTTATTTAAATATTTAATATAAATTGTAGGACAAAGCATGTATGTATATCATTATACGCCGTACTATTTTACGGGATCATATTTAAACATCATTTTAGATGCTTTAAAATATCTTCATACTAAGTTCAAAGTTTTGAATATTTTATATGCTTTTTACAAGAGAAACGTATTTTAAAAATAATTATTTTCTTTTGATTTACTTCCACTAAACTTTCATTTTTCCAGGCTTCTGCCAGTTCTCCTCCATTCTCACCTGCTTTCTTTTGAACCAAGCGAGGGCAAAGGATCTCAGTTCAGCTCCCCTTATTCATCCTCTTGGAATTCCGTGAGGCGCTTCTCATTATAAATTGTTTGACAAAGAAATCATCTTTTTTCATAAGAAGAAGCTGCGGCGTGAACGATAGTAGTTATTGGAGAGGGAGATTACCGTAGAAGATTCCGGAGGACCGTCGTGAAGTCCTATCCCATACACAAGCTCTTCATTTATTTCCTATTTCTATTTCATTGAAGCTCAACCATCATTCTCGGTGCATAGAATATATAATTTCATTGAAACATTCAATTTGTTCTGGTGCTTTCTCCGTGTCAGAAGGTATGAATGCTCTCCGATTCCGAAGGTTATATGTATACTTTGTCCTTTTCCTTTAATTGTAACTAATCTGACACATTATAAATTGAGATGCGAGTATAATAATATGAATGGCGTATTAGTTATGTGATATTTGTTGGTCCATAGCTGGGTGTTGAGAAATATATTGGTCCTACATACTTGGATGAGCTGTTTTCATCTTGTTTGTGTTGCTTAGAAGCTTCAGAGATGCTTCAACTCTTCCTTGATAATGCAGAGTTCCTATGACATTTTAGCTCTAAGTTCAAATAAACTCTAAAAGCTTTGAGAATTTGTTATTTGGATATGCATACAGAAAAAAAATAGTTTATTTGACATGTAGTTGAAATGAGTTTTTGATTCAGTATTCTCATGCTTTTGTTAGATGGAAGCTGGAGGGAGCCAGGATGCTTCCTTTGTTGATGGACCTGCAATGACCAGCAAGGACAATTCTGGATTGCAACAGGACGATTCTGTTTCCTGTGAGCAAAACTCTGATCCCAACAGGAGATATACATGCAACCCAGATGATGTTCTCAGGAATGTAAAAGAGGTTTCATATATCTTCAGACAAGATGTTGTGAAAAGTAAAGCTGATGGCAAAATAGGGATAGTGACTGAAGCTGCTGGTGACTCGGATTCAGATAGTGCAATTAGTGATGATGAATATGAGGAAGAGGAAGACGATGCTGAAAAAGAAGATAGTGATGGCATTAAGGATGCTGAAGGAAAACCGGACAACAGTGAAAAAACTGAGGGGTGCCCTGGTGAGAATACAGGCAGTGACCACAAAAGTGATCGTCTTTTAGCTGATCAAGTTAGAGTCCTTTGGTTGGATGAGACTGAGTCAGTTATGTCTATTGTTGATGTCACAGTTATTGATAGAGGATTTCTACCGGGGGATTATGTTTCTGCTGCTGCCAATCCAATAAGCCAAGTTGGTCTCGTGGTTGATGTTAATATTTCTGTTGACTTATTAAGCCACGACGGCTCTTTTCTCAAAGGCATATCAACCAGAGAGTTGAAACGTGTTAGGGAGTTTGCAGTTGGTGACTACATTGTTCATGGTACCTGGCTTGGTAGAATTGATGATGTTTTAGACAATGTGACTGTCATGTTTGATGATGGTTCTCAGTGTAAGGCTACGAAGGCTGATCCGTTACGTCTCAAACCTGTTGGCAGGAATAGCCTCGAAGATGGGAGTTTTCCTTATTACCCAGGTCAGCGTGTCAAAGCAAGCTCTTCATCCGTTTTCAAGGACTCAAGGTGGATATCTGGCTCATGGAAAGCTAACCGGTTGGTAGGGACAGTCACAAAAGTTACTGTTGGGTCAGTGTTCATTTATTGGATTGCTTCTGCTGGATATGGACCTGATTCTTCTAGTCCTCCAGCTCAAGAGCAAAGTTCCAAAAACTTGAAGCTCTTATCATGCTTCACACATGCGAATTGGCAGTTGGGTGACTGGTGTCTTCTTCTTTCACCCCCTCCCCCTCAATCGTCTTCAATCTGCTTGGACAAAAAATTAGCAAAGATGGATCTTAGCGGCTCTACAAAAGAAGAAGCTTCTAAATCTGCCCAAATTGGAACAGACTGTGATTCAGAGGGGTCACATTGCAATGGTGAACCCATAGGAAATGATGCTGCCACTTCATTGGACTTAAAGTGTGATAGTCCAGAAAATAAGGGGTCTCTGGAATCTACTACTTGTGGTAGTACATTGCCTGGGTCAAAAGAGCCAGTCCACGAGAGTTGGCCGCTTCACAGGAAAAAGATTCGTAGAGCTGTAGTCAGGAGGGATAAGAAGGTAAGGAAAAAAGAGGAGAATTTCGAACGTGCCCTTTTGATTGCAAATACTAAGTCACGTATTGATGTAGCCTGGCAAGATGGAACCATAGAACGAGGGCTGGAATCCACATCCTTGATTCATGTTGATAACCCAGGAGATCATGAATTTCTTGCTGAACAGTACGTAGTAGTGAAAGCTGCGGAAGATGCTGAGGATGTCAGTGAAACTAGACGTATTGGTGTTGTGCGAAGTGTGAACGCAAATGACCGGACAGCCTGTGTGAGGTGGTTAAAGCCTGTTAATAGAGCGGAGGATCTTAGAGAATTTGATAAAGAGGAAGTGGTTAGTGTGTATGAGTTGGAAGTGCATCCCGATTATGATTACTGTTATGGAGATGTAGTTGTTAGGCTGCCACCTGTTTCTACTCCAGCACAGATTGAGAACCCTGTGGATGATTGCAAGCAACTACTTGGTCCAGATGAGGAGAAAGAAGACTTGGAAATGCATCTGCGAAGCAAGAAAGATGGAAGTGGATCAAGTGATGAATTTTCAACGCAGTATTCAGACCTCGCCTGGGTTGGGAACATCATTGGGCTTAAGGATGGAGACATTGAAGTCATGTGGGCAGATGGGATGGTATCAACGGTATGTTTAGATCTTGCAGGTTACAATTTCTCTTTCTTCAATTGGGCATTAGGGGTGTCACTTTTAATTTTTTTACCGGTGAACCATTAAACTGTTTACCATTTTTTTGCTTCCTAATTCACAAATTACCCCCTTATCATTTATACAATGGTTCTTACCATTCCAATTTGCCCAGTTAGTTTATGGATAGTAATCTATATTGAGTAGAAGTCATTGTGATGGCTGATGAAAGTCACAAATAGTGAATTTGAACTTTTGAGGATAACAAATGCATAGCAGATACTGGATTAAGTCCATTTGCTCTGATCAGTAATATAAATCTAACTCATTGTCGACTCCTTCATTGATCCCTGTATTATTGTCTCTATGATTAAACATCTTAATTTCTTAAATAAATATTTCCCACTTAACCACACAGTAGTTTTTTTATTGTGTGGTTGTTGCTAACTTTCTTTTATACCGAGTACATAACAAGAAGCAGTCGAGCAACTGATTACATGCTTAATGGAATTTTTTGTGTTTGTTAGGTTGGACCACAAGCAATTTATGTTGTGGGTCGAGATGATGACGAGTCTATGGCTGCTTCTGGAAGTGAAATTAGCGATGATGCAGCAAGCTGGGAAACACTTGAGGATTATGAAGCAAATAACCTTGAAAATTCAAATGAGGTTAGTAACTATTAGAAAATTGCGATTTATGTCTCAATCATTATGTCCAATCAACAATCAGTGAGATTTGTCCTTTGTGTTTACTTGATATATCCAGATTGGACTCGGGGTTTTGCTGTGTTACTATCTAATTAATACTCCGTAATACTCTCCTCCATTAACTGCAATACCAATGTTTAAAAAAGAAACACAGTTCGTCTTAAACAAAACAATATGTTCAGAAGTATGTGGTAAGGGGAGTCTCAAAGAAATTAAGATCTGTTATCTTAACGAATCCTTATTCCAGATATTGTTCTTTGACTTTTGAAGTTTTGATAAGAAAGTTAATTGTACCGTATCCATGAAAATACTAAATTTTACAGTAAATTAGTAAACCTGCAGAATATATATTGAATTTTAGAAGAGAAAAAATCACAGAATTGACGAGTCTTTTCTGGATTGCTATACGCATGACCGCTTGGTGCTTAGAGTCTTAGACACCAATTTGCAATCCTTAATCTCTCTAATATTGAACAATTCCTTAAACTTTTTAGGGTCTGGGCACTCAAAGTGCTACTGATGTCATTATTGAGACAGAAGAGAGTATGATGAGTACAGAAAGTGCTGGAATGAATGGAGCTCTGGCTACTGCATTTGGATTTGTATCTGGGCTGGCCTCCGGAATACTCTCAAGGGTAAGGAGGAGAACAGAATCCCTAAGTTCGGGTTCCAGAGAGGAAGCAGAAATCCAACAACCGGGATGGGATAGAAAAATGGGCATGGATGATAGCGAAATGCTATCCATAACAAAGACAGAGGCAAATCATGTTGCGGAGGCCATTAAACAGTCATTTGGGGCAGAAGCTCTATGTGACAATAAGGCAGAACCAACAAATGCATCTGTACACCATCCAGATGGAGCATATGCTTTTAAGAAGTTTGATATCGCAACTGATCCTCTTGATCATTATTTTGTTGGTGCAGTTGATCAGGTTAGTTACTTGTCTCTTGATTTTTTCTGCTGATAAGGCACTTACATACTAGAGTTTTCTCATTCATTGTATTCTCTATGTGTGCTATCAATGAATTTGTAGAACAATGCTGGACGGAAGTGGCTTAAGAAAGTTCAACAAGATTGGAACTTTCTTCAGAATAACTTGCCTGGTAACTTTTATGCCCTCCATCCAGTTTTGTTTGTCCAATATATCCTTTTAGGTCATCAAAATGTTCACCTGTACCAAATTTGGTCATATTTTGTGTCTCACAAGCATTCTTACTTTTAGAAATTCAATATCAACCACATAATCTCACTTTTTCGTGATATTTGTGCCAGACCCCATGCCCCAGACTTAGTGGGACTGAGTTAGTATTGTTTTGCTGTGCTGTGTCCGTTAATTGTTGGGTCAGGTAATGAGAAGCGAAGGCTATAATATTCAGGGATTTTAGGATGAATACAGTGGCGTAGAGAAGGCCAGAAGGGTAGAGAAGATCACATTCAACTGCAGTGGGTGGTGTCTGGCTGGCATAAAAGGAACACTTTGATTGATCTTGAGTAGCTTTGTCACCTTGGTTCAACTCCTACTAAAGTTACCCATAGACTCTTTGGGGGAAATTTACTGCTGTTATGTTCTAACGGGTGGGTGGGTGCTCTGCCGCGGTCGTGTCGGCAGGCTTCACATTTAGGGATAAAATTAATGGGAAAACGGATAATATAAACAGACATTTAGGGATTTTTAGGGGAGATGTTGAGTTCTTTCAAAATCCCTTGTGGTAGCTAATTGTAACAGTTTTCTGATGTATTTCATTTATGGCAGCCATCTCTTACAGAGATGGGGTCGGTACGGAGCCCTAATTGAATTGTGTGTACGAGCACTCCTACAAACATGATGACATTAGTAGCCCCTCTAATTTGATTACAAGACATCACAATAAAATAATAATATTAATAGTTATAATAATATTAAGAATAATAATATACTACAACCCATGAAGTCGCGAACGAGTTAGTCTGCTCCTAAGGTTGCAACAATGATAATATATGTTCTTGCTTTGCATGTAAATACAGCTCATAATTTATGTTTGATGTTGGATAATTTTCAACAGATGGTATATTCGTGCGTGTTTATGAAGATCGCATGGACCTTATGAGGGCAGTGATTGTTGGACCATACGGCACACCTTACCAGGATGGCTTATTTTTCTTTGATTTTCACCTTCCACCAGAGTACCCTGATGTTGCACCAGTAAGTTTTTTTCTTTTCGGCTTGTTGTACAACTTAGTGTATCACCCCACCCCAGTAAAAAAAGAAATCCAATGACCTTAAAAAATATCTGTTTCTCACTTTCACATCCATATAGTGAATATGAAAACATTTGTTTACACGATGAATGGCTTTCTCTGCTTGCATTCTAGACGGCATATTATCATTCTGGAGGATGGCGAGTTAATCCAAATCTGTATGAGGAAGGCAAAGTTTGCCTTAGCCTATTGAATACCTGGACTGGTAAAGGAAATGAGATTTGGGATCCTGCATCCTCAAGCATTTTTCAGGTCCTGGTTTCACTTCAAGGATTAGTTCTTAATTCCAAACCATATTTCAATGAAGCTGGATATGACAAGCAAGTTGGAACTGCCGAGGGAGAGAAAAATTCTCTGTCCTACAACGAAAACACATTTTTGTTGAACTGCAAAACAATGATGTATTTGATGCGGAAGCCCCTCAAGGTCATTTGCACCTACATTTTTTCTTCATTTTTTTGTGATGCAATACTTTGATTCCTGTAAGGTTATTATTATTAGTAGTAATTCTTATTGCTATTTAAGATGTACTCTCCCTGTCCCCCCTATAATTGTCACATTTTTTCATTTTTGGATGTCCCCCTATTATTGTCCCATACCATATTTGGTAACATTTGTGTGGCTCTAATTCATTCTTACTTTATTCCCACTCTATCAACTCATTATCAACCACATAATTCTACTTTTCTTAATCTCGGAGGAAGAACATATATGTGTTTCGGAGTGTTTTGCAAGGGAAAAGGCTTTGAAGGGCCAAGTCTATAACTTGATATACATTTGAGATTCAAAAAAAGATTTAACATAATATGCTATCGTATTTATCAAGATGAATATTAATACTTCTCCTCCAAAGGCCTATTTCCAAAATGACCCTTAGTGGCGGGGCCATGTGGGCACTCTTATGTTCTATAATTTTTAACAAATAGACTTTTAGTCTTATTTCTTTTTATTTGCTTTCTTGAATGCTTGCTATGCAACTCTCCACACTTTTGCTGTATGAAGGGTCATGTAACCTTTACGCATTGAAGGAGTGTTGATTTGTTCCAAATTTAATTGGTTGTGTGTGAATGTAGGACTTTGAGGAACTGGTCACAGAGCACTTCAAGAGGCGTGGTTATTACATTCTAAAAGCTTGTGATGCATATATGAAGGGTTACCTTATCGGAACACTAAACCCGGATGCTTCTTTTAGCAATAACAGCACCACACAATCAAATTCTGTTGGTTTCAAGCTTATGTTAGCAAAGATTGTGCCAAAACTCTTGCATGCTTTGAGCGAAATTGGAGCAGACTGTGATGAGTTTAAACATCTGCTACACAGTAGTGCACCCATAAAGGGGGATGAATTTGTTTGTTGAGTTCCGGCTTCATTTCTTTGTTGTGACATTTTTTATTTACTTAAGCAGTTGTGATAAATTGTTTTGCGGAGATGCCCCTCAAAAATTGAGGAATTTGAGTATATAGTAATCTCACTTTTGCTTCTTTGGTTGGTAAATTAGACAGGAATTCGTAAAATTGTTGCTGCGTTCAATTTTGGCCCCTTCTGTGGATGGGATGTGTGGTATGTGTTTGTGAATTTTGTTTTTTAGCAGATGTGGTTTTGCTGAATAGGACTTTCTTTGTATAATTTTACATTTACACTGTATATACACTGCTAATAGTTGCTTGTGGATGTTGCGAGTTTTTAATCTATGAAAAAACTTGTTTCATGCGTATATTGTTGGGTTGTTGGTTTATCAGTTTATCTAAAATGGTCACTCAGAAAAGTCATCTTCACAGGGTGCAATTATTTTTTTGCAAACTCAGCAAAACTAGATGAGAGACCACCCATTGGTAGTGGTGGACCCGGTTCGGGCCGCCCGGCCTGGGACCGGCCCGGCCCGTTACTGTACAGGCCCCGGAACCGGCCCGGTTCTCGGGTCCGGGTCCGGTTCGGGCACCGAACCGGTGGGGGGTGGCGGGTCCGGGCTCGGGTGTTGGTTTTGGTGGCCCGCCCGGCCGGGTCGGGCCCGGGTCCGGGCCTAACGGTCCTATTTAAAAAAAAAATCTTTTAATTTTAAAAACCCTTTTTGGCTCAACAGCCACTTCCCAAACGGCTATATAGCCGTTGGGTGGGTACCAGGGGGGGTCCGGGGCCTTTGGGTGGGGGGGTGGGTGGGGGGGGGGGGGGGGAGGGTGGGGGTTAAAAAAACCTATAAATACTCCTAATTTTAAACATTTTTTCACACCTCTTCTCCAACTCTACCCAAATCCTACTCTCTACTCATCTAGTCATCTCCAATTCTCCATATTCATCTTCTCAAATTCTCTTATTCTCCTTTATATTTTATTTTACTATTTAATACTTATACAATTATTATATCTACTTATATATTAATTATCTACTTATAAATACATATACTATATTACTTATATTTCTTATCTACTTAATCTCTACTTATATCTCTTAATACATACATACATACATACATACATACATACATACATACATACATACATACATACATACATACATACATACATACATACATACTACATCTACTTAATATATACTTTATATAATAAAGTATTAAATATACTTTATAAACTATTACTATATACTAGTGCTGGACTCGGGCCGGGCGGACCGAACCGGGCCCGACCCGGCCCGGCTACTGTAGCAACCGGCCCGACCCGGTCTAGCGGGCCTCAGGCGGTCCGGGCCTACCCGGACCGGGGATAGGGCGGTCCGGGCTCGGGCCTTCGTAATCTTGAACCGGCCCGGCCGGTCCGGGCCCGGTCCGGGCCTAACGGATCTATTTTTAGAATTTTTTTTTTGGGCTTTAAAACGGCTCTAATAGCCGTTGGGGTGTTTGGGGAGCCTCCAAACGGCTCTATAGCCGTTGGAGGGGGGTGGGGGGGAGAAAAAAAAACCTATTTATACTCCTATTTTCTATATATTTTTTACACCTTCTTCATACAATCATACTCTCTAATTCTCTACTCTCTAATTCTCTATTCTCTCAAATCTCAATCTCTAAAATCTTCATTCATCTCCATCTTCATCTTCTCCAATTATCTCTACATATATATTATTTATATAAATATTATTATATCTACTTATATATTTATTATCTACTTATATATACATATATTACATTACTAATATTTATTATCTACTTAATATATATTTATTATCTTCTAATTATCTACTTTACATATATATATATATATATATATATATATTATAACTTATATTCCTTATCTACTTAATCTGTACTTATTATTATATCTACTTATATATTTATTAGCTACTTATATATACATATAGTACTTTACTAATATTTATTATCTACTTAATATATACTTATAGTAGTATTCAATATAAGTGTATTACTCATCTTATAGTAGTATACTTATATATTATATACTATAAACATTATATATAAAATATACTTATATATATATATATATATAAAACATTATATAGATATATTCGAATTACTATATATATTAATACACTTAATACAATTCTATTACCTACAAGTAGTTAATAGAATATTGTTACATTTTAATTAAAGTATAAAAGTAGTTAATTGTTGCATTTGTCATTTCGCTATTAGTTCATTTGTTAATTGTTGCATTTTTCATTAAAGTGTACAAGTATTTAATTGTTATATTTTAATTAAAGTATAAAACTAGTTAATTGTTGCATTTTTCATTAAAGTGTACAACTAGTTAATTGTTACATTTTAATTAAAGTATAAAACTAGTTAATTGTTGCATTTTAATTAAAGTATAAAACTAGTTAATTCTCTATTGTAATTTGTCAACTTGTAGATTTGTAGTTCATATTTCAAATCAATATACATTATATTTTTTTATATGTCACAATTCTCAAATTAATCAAGTTACAACTTACAACTTAGATTCTTAGAAAGTTAGAAACTTACAATTAATTATATTATATTATTATTACTTATTACAAAATGTATTAGATTTAATTGTTCTCAATTCTCAAATGTAATTCCTATTTCACATAAATGCACTTGAAGATTGTTTTATAATATCCAAAAGATGTATATTTTAACAATAAAATATATATATATATATATATATACAGGCCCGACCCGACCCGGGGCCCGGCCGGGTCACCCGGCCCGAACCGGCACCCGTTCACTAGCGGGACGGGCCCGGGCCCAACTTTTACAAACCGAGGCCCGGCCGGTTCGCGGCCCGAACCGGGCCCGAACTGGACCGAGTCCAGCCCTACTATATACTACGTACTTAATACATAATAATATCTACTTCTCTACTTATATTTTATATATACTTATTTTCTTATTTTCCAATCTCCAATTCTCCATTATACTCTAATATTTAATTCTTATACAATTATTATATCCACTTAATACATACATTCTACATCTACTTAATATATACTTTATATATTAAAGTATAAAATATAAGTGTATTACTCATCTTATAGTAGTATACTTATATATTATATACTATAAACATTATATTATATATTACTTACTATAACTAGTATTATACTAGTTAATTAGTTAATTAGCATTCTTGTTACATTTTTCATTATACAATTATTATATCCACTTAATACATACATTCTACATCTACTTAATATATACTTTATATATTAAAGTATAAAATATAAGTGTATTACTCATCTTATAGTAGTATACTTATATATTATATACTATAAACATTATATTATATATTACTTACTATAACTAGTATTATACTAGTTATTTACTTCATTAGTATTCTCATTAATTGTTAAAACAACTCTACTTCAATAAACTAGTTAATTGTCATTATAGTTAAAGTCACATTTTCTTATTTTCAATTTATATTTGTAGGAAGAAATAGTAGTTCAATCATTTAATTAAAGTACTTAACATTTTATTTAAGTAGTTTTTACTAAATTAAAGTACTTCAAAAGTTGCTATAATTTTAATTTTAAAGTCACACATTAATTCTACTTTGCACTAAATTAGTTTGAAGTATTAATTAAAATAGTTTTAATTAGTTGCATTAGTTTTGTATCCATTATTATATTTGTTGTCAATTAATATTTGTTACATTTTTAAGATGGAAGGTGGTAGATATTCGGTTGATTTGGGTAACCTCCAACGCAATCGAAGGAACGAGATTGGGAGGAAGAAATCCCGCAAAGGTAAAGAACTTGCCGGTTCTTCATCTCAAAGCCGAGATGATTTTGAAACGGGTTACCAAAGGCGAGATGGAGATGCGATGTCCGAAGAACAACTCCAACAAGAATTGGCCCGACATAATAACCGCTTTCTACAACAACAACAAATGCCGACGACCATTGACGAAGAGGAGCTTGAGGATGAAGATGCGGAGGAATTGGAACCGGAGACGGCCGAGGAGGAGGGTGCCGGCAGCCACGACGCCGACGAGCCTGCCTCATCCCAAACCGCCACCGGTAATAAAAAAAGTAAGTCTGAACTAATGAAAAATAATTTTGATAAATGGAAGGACCCACAAACCGGCTATTGGCACGCAACTTGCAAGTGGTGCAACAACAATTATAGTTTGGGAACCTCCGGCGGATACGGATCCGCCGCAAGGCATCTTAAGGCAAAGCACCCCGTGGAGTATGCAAAATTAGGCGGCGGAACGGGGAAGCAAACTCAAATATCGAGGTTTGCGAATTCTCAACCTTTTGGTAATTTCTCCTACAATGATGCACAAAATTTGACTGGTATGGCTAACTTAATTTGTGAAGAAAATTTGCCTTATTTGTTTTCTGAAAGTCTTGCTTTAAGAGATTATGCACAAGGTAGTTTAAATCCTCAATTTAGAAATTATAGTCGCAAAACTGTTAAGAAAGAAATAATAAGGCTTTATAATGCGGAAAAGGCAAGGTTACAAAATTTTTTTGCAAACTTTGATGGGCGTGTTACTATTTGTTCTGACATATGGGAGGATGATTTTCATCATTTATATTATTTGGGTCTGACTGCACATTATATTGATGAGGATTGGAATATGCATAAACGTGTTCTTGCTTTTCGTGAATTTAATGATCGTCACACCGCTGAACATATTTATATTTTGATTGAGCGTATTTTAATTGAGTATAATTTGATTGATAAGGTGTTTGCTATTGGTT
The DNA here is from genome assembly GCA_945859915.1 of Cuscuta epithymum. NCBI lineage: Eukaryota > Viridiplantae > Streptophyta > Magnoliopsida > Solanales > Convolvulaceae > Cuscuta > Cuscuta epithymum. Next base: position 6,037,875 of record CAMAPF010000938.1, read on the forward strand.
TCGATAATGCTACTAATAATACTGCTGCTATACCTAGATTGCGTGAGTTGTGTGGTGCCAATACTTTGATGGGTAGATTTTTTCATCAACGGTGTGCATGCCATGTTATAAATTTATGTGTGCAAGACGGTTTAAAAGCGTTAGGAGATTCCATGGAGGTAATCAAGGGGGGATTAGACGTATTTGGGGTAATGGTCAACTTAAATTAAAATGACAAACTTATTTGACTGAAAGAGGTGTGAGATATGTTGCTTTTCCTAAAGATTTGAGTATTCGTTGGAATAGTACTTATAAATTACTTAAAGTTGTTCTTAGATATAAAGAACATTTTCCTGCTTTTTTAAAAGAACATGATAACTATATTATAAACGCGGCTGAGATCGACACTTACGAAAAAATTTGCAATGTTTTGATTTTTTTTAACGCTACTGAAACTTTTAGTCATGTTTATAAACCTACCGCAAACCAATTTATTCGTGAAGCTGTTAATCTCGCCGGTGCTTTTAAAGAATTTGAGAATGCCGTTTTCGTTCATTATTTTTGTGATTATATGAAGGAAAAGTTTTTAAAATATTATGCGCATATTCCCCATATTTATGGTATTGCATTTATTCTCGATCCTCGTTATAGACTTGCTAATTTGGAAGATTGTTTCAACTTCTATTATCTTGCGTTTTTGGTGAATTTCCAATGTTTGACGATAACCCCATAGATCCGAAAACGGAATACAACGAGGTTAGTACTTTATTTTATGCCTTATTTAATGAGTTTCGTGCACAATATAACAACGCTCCCCCTCCCCCTTCACGAACATCTTCATCTAAAGGAAAATCGATTTTTAAATCTGCATTTGACAATCTTATGAAAAAAAAAAACAACTCACGTCACTGAACAAAGTGCATTGAATGAGATTACTTTGTATTTAACATATGAAGTTGATTTTGAAGAAAATGATGACTTTGACGTTCTAGACTGGTGGAAGTCAAAAGAAAGAACGTTCCCGATTTTAGCACGGATGGCTAAGCAAGTACTATCAATGCCGATTTCAACAGTTGCTGTGGAACAAGAATTTAGTTCGGCCGGCAACGTCCTAACGGCATCTAGATCGAGATTGAGCGCGGAGTCTCTTGAGACGCTTATATGCTACCACGATTGGTTGAAGGCCGCACGTAGAACTCAAGAAATGAGCATCACCCCCTCCCAAGATTTTATGGATGACTCAACAACCGATGGTGGCTCTACTTATGCCGGAGATTCCAATTGATTAGTATTTTAGAATTTATTATAAAATGTATTTTGTAGCACTTGTCAAATTTATTTATACTTGTACTTCATATTTCAAAATTGTAAACTTCTACTTCATATTTCAAAATTGTAAATTTGTAGTTGTACTTCAAATTAATTTGTAAACTTGTACTTCATATTTCAAATAAATATGCGTTCACTTTTTCATATGTAGCACTTCTCAAATTAATTAATTGGTTACAAACTAACGACTTAAAATTATTTTTCTAAAATATAAAGCCGGTTTTTAAATTAAAAATACATTTACAATATGTAATTTGTTTAAATACTTATACACCTATTTTGTAACATTTGTAAATTATAAATCAAACCACTTTTCTAAGTACAAATAGTTTTAGTTTTACTTAATTCATTAAATTAATTAATTTATTTTACAATATGTATAACTTTATTTTTTTTTTGAAATAAAACCTCCCAAACGGCTATATAGCCGTTGGGGCTATGGGTGGGGGGCAGGGGGGTCCCGGGGGTGGTGGTGTGGGGAGTGGGGTTCAAAAACATCTATAAATACATCTATTTTCTAACATTTTTCTACACCTCTTCTCCAATTCTTCTCCATCTTCATCTTCTCTTATTATCCTACATTCCTACAATCCTACTTATACATATACCATTTTAAATATGGAAAGTACATCTTCCCTCATGCAAAACAATTTTGACAAGTGGAAGGACCCGAAGACCGGACTGTGGTGGGCAACTTGCAGGTGGTGCAAGAAAGATTGTTGCTTGGGGCGTTCACACGGATACAGGATGCCAATAAAACATATGAAGTCCTGTGACAAAGGGAAAACAACAACCAACGGTGGCGGAAATCCCAATTGATATTCATTAGAAAATGTATTTCGTATTGTTATTTTTTTCTCAATTCTCAAATGTAGTTCCTATTTCAAATAAATGCACTTGAACGGCCGGGTGGCCCGGCCCGAACCGGAACCGGCCATTGCCCGGGCCGGTCCCGGGCCTACCTTTACCAGACCCGAGGCCCGACCGGGCCTTGGCCCGGACCGGGCCTTGGCCCGGACCGGGCCTTGGCCCGGACCGGGCCCGGCCCGGGTCCATCACTATCGATTGGAGAGGATTTAAACTATGGTGTCTCCTACTCTCCTTGTCTAATTTTATGAGGTGTCATATTTTTACCTAGGCATGGACCGGGCCGGGCCTGACCGGGCTTTTTTGGGAAAAGTTGAGGCCTGGAACCGGCCCGGTTATCCACCGGGTCCGGGCCGGTTCATTTTTTTTGCTTTCCTAATTACCCCCCCCCCCCCCCCCCAAAAAAAGGCCCGAACCGGGCCCGGACCGGTTCCTATTTTGGCAGACCCGAGCCCGTTCTATGTAACCCCCAGGCCGGGCCTAACCGAACTGGTCTCTGGCCGGGCGACCGGGCCGGGCCCGGTTCGGGCGGCCCGTAACGGGTCCATCCCTATTTTTACCTACACTAGACTACACATGCTCTTTTTGTGTACCAAATCATTTACATAAAGTGTGGTATAACAGGCATGTACGGTTTAGGTTTTCAACCCATTCAATCATTTTTATGTATGGTGAAGGAAGTCGCATGGGTTATAAGTTGTCATTTTGTGTGATAATGACCATTTAATCAAAAATATTTTGACAGAGCATTACAAATTTACAATATCATTTTATGATCATTTCCCTTATAAATATAAAGGATATTTACTATTACCCCTTCAGCATTAATGTTCAATAATAAAATACTTTTTATCCAATTAATGTTTATATAACTCTAAAATTTAATAAAGGTTGTCTGCAATGAGCAATCACTTTCACAAGCAAAACATTTCATTTATTTTAATTACATGTTATAGTTGTTTATCGTTACTTTTTATACTTAGCTACTCGTGGAACATATTGAATGACTAATAGATATACTATTGAGCTGAAAACATTTCTTTGCCTTTCACTTCTATAAGTTCTATTTACTCTACTATTATATTCATACACTCCGCCATTATTGCTACCGCCCTACAAATCTGCAATGGCGAAGAACAAAGTATGATCGGACAACTACATCGTAATATTGATTCATCATCTCTAAATCTAAGTACAAAGTATTTAATTCGTTTCTGAATTGGTCTCCAATTATGCCAGAAGCTGTTTCAGATTCAAGCCCACATCCATCTCATACTTCACAAAAATAAGACTTTTTTTTATCATCTCCTCTTCCTTGTTCTGATCAGCCTAATCTGAAGCACGTATTTAATAATTTCATGACTTCATGGCTCTTGTTTCAAACATTACTTGATTCCGTGATGGAAACTGTACTAGCCCTGAGAAAAACGATGAAGGGATATCAATGGCTTCAGGGCGACTTTATAGCTATGAAATGGCTGCTAAACTTGAAGTATACAACGATCGAAAGGAACTTGACGTACTCTAATACATCAAGGGAATTATGGTCAAACTAATGGACTGGAAAGTTATCAATTGAAAGGAGATTAGTAATTTTACAGAACCATTGAGACTGTATTTGTTGAGCCCATAATCTGTGTACATGCGAATTGTTGAAACATGTGCTTGATAGGGACAATCATTCTAAATTCATTCAACTCTAAGTGCAACTAAATTTTGGTTGAGGACATGAAAGAGTAATATCAATGGAACCATGTGCACGGTTGCACCTACAAATAAAGGTATATCACTCCGAAGATTGAAAGGAAGAAACAAATAAGTGTTGGACTTGATTTACAAATGCATAAGCTTCATCAACTAGAGAGGCTATAAGGTGAACGGTTTATGATGCTTGACTGATGATAAAACAATTTAATCCCTGTTCACACTCTGATTATTTTTAGTAAATAAAATTTACATATTCAGAAATTACATTAAAACCGCTGTAAAGCTTGATAAAAAATGTAAATTTGATAAAAATTTGATATATAAAGTAAAAGAATAAAAATGATTTAACTTGACCGTGTGAATAGTGTACGACAACCTTCTAATGGGATGAAAGTAGTAGCATATATGATTATCAAAGAGGAGGTAACTGGAATACCTGGAAAGTGATCAAAATTGAAAATGATGACATCAAAAGGGACATAATAAAAAAATGTTTCAAATTAATGGCATGTCCATATCGTAGTAAGAAAGACAAAAAAGAATCAATGTTTCAAGCTATATCTGGAATTTAACAGACCCGGAACTGTTATTTCATTTTATGTTCTGGATCCATACCCAATAGCGAGAGCAAGTGTTTTGGTCTGGAAAACGGGGTAGATAGACACGTCTAAATTGATTGTACACCTTCCATGATTAGAGTGGTGAAGAAGCAATCGACTAGTTTTGAATCAAAACTTTTGATAAGTAGGCCATATTTGATTGTACTAAAATTTTGTGAAATAGTCTCAAATTGTCATTGATGGTAATTGAAACCTTTTAACCATTTTTTGAAACTAGAATCACACCTGTGCCATGCACGGGGTATACTATATACAAATATAATACTCAAAATGCGATTTATAGAAGATTAGAAGCATTATATACTTGTTAAAAAAGTAATATACGAAGTATAATACAAAAAACAAAACACACACATATATATAGGGGCAGATCTATCAAGGAATAAGGGGTGGCAGTTGCCCCCAATGAACTCTCATTAGTCCCTATAATTTACTACGGAGTAGTAATTTATTAAGCTCAAGTCTTTGACTCCAATAAAAAAATTGACCGCCCCCTATAACCCAGTCATCCGTCTTAGCCGAAAGCCTCAAAGTTGGGTGAAGTTGAATTTTAGATTTCAGCATCTAACAGATTTCGACCAAACCCACTTGAGGTACGGAGAATTGACGAATTGAAGGATTGGAATGAAACTAATTAAGGCTGCATAGCGTAGACCTAGCGACAAATGGGTCTAGTTCTTAAAACTTGAAAGCTGAAACCAAGGGTGTGTTGTGCGTGAGTCCGAAAGCACTGCAGCCGGATGCGTAGAGGGCAGTGCTTTGACACTTTATTTATAAATACTACTCCCTCAGTCCCAAATTGTAAGATACATTCACTATTCACTTGGTCAACATAAATCACTCCTAAACTTTTATTTTATATATCAAAAGTTTATGAAGTTTGAATTATTTTTTGCAGGTTTTGTAGCGAATTTAATGTAGTTTTTGAATATGTAAATTTTATTTTCGAAAACTAATTTGGGTGTTGACAGGGATCAATTTGCTTTATCGTCAGTCAAACATCGTAAACCGAAATGTATTTTACAAATTGGGACGGAGGGAGTACAATTTAAGCACTGTGCGCGTACATTTTATGCTTGCTCGAATTGAGATGTTCTCATTTTGACATAACATTTTATTTATTTGGATATGTATATGTACATCAGCCTTAGGGTTGTTGGTAAAGCAATTCCTAAGGACTTTCAAAAGAGTAGTTTACAAAACAGCGGGTCATGCAGTTATAATTTGAACATGTGCTACATATTACAAAATGTTATCATCAAAGGATTCCATGCATTGTCTGTTACTTGTGGCCTTTTTTCTTGATTCCACGGATTGTCTTGATAAGAGGCTCGTCTTCTTCACTTTCTTTTGTGATTGGGATTTGGTTGGGTGTATTGGTCTTGGCGTGCTTTGCTTTGATGATGGAGTCAGAGCCGGTTGGTTCTTCAAAGGCATTTGTTGTCTCAAGTTGTCGTTTTGAGGATAGGGGAGAATGACCCGGTTTGGTTTCTGCAGTTTCGGCGTTTTCTGCTTGGTTGTCATTGTCTTTAGGGAGCGTGGTGTTTGGAGATGGTAGGAGATTGACTTTCGTGAGGCATACTATTGAGTGACTTGTGGATGACTTCGGCTGCTGGTATTTAGAGACGGATTTCACTCCTGCGACAAAGATAAATGTAGCCAATTTATCGTCAAGCTCTTGCAGTTCAATTTCTGTGTCTCTGTCAATCCATGCATATTGGAAGAGCTTCTCGACATCGAGGTTGAACAAAGTGTTGTCAAGCTTTGCAGTCTAGTCTTGAAGCTGAACTTGTATTCTAAATCTGTTAATGAGAAAAAAAAAATATGAAGTTGGAGTTATTTTGTTGTGAGGGTGGAAATGATTATGTATAAAAAACTGATATTTGAGCATACCTCTTGGATGTGATTCTACTTTGTTGGCCACGGTGCATGCATTGGAACATTATGTCTGGTGGAGAATTCACTTTTTTGTTACATGTGTTGCATCCAATGTAAAATGTTGGCCATCCGTTATCAATGAGTGTTAGCTTCCCTTTCACCCATAAAATGACGTTCTGGAAACATGGTGTATAAGGAGAATACTTCATGTTATTGAATGTGAGACCACTAAATTTATATAAATCTTACACACTAAATGCAGTTTAGTATTTTTATTGTGCTAACATATTCATATTCAATGAAATATAGTAAGACAGATACAACTATAAATTCTGGATGTTCTACATGAGACATTATCATGTACAAAGGTGTCTTAGGTATGTTAGGTTGTTGCCCACCCTCCCTGGAATTGTCTTAGCCACTTATCAGTGGAAAACGCAATGTCCAAAATGAAATTTAACCAACTCTGTTTAATAACCAACAGGTTGTTAAATAGATCATCATCAAAATTCAATAATGGACAAAACATCAGTTCTAGAGTCTAAATTGATCTATAGAATGTAATAAAAAAATGAAGGACATGCGTGTCAAAAATAACATTTTAATAAAAACATGAATTTTGAGGTTATAACCAACCTCATCATAACAATTCATTGCTTCTTCAATGTCTACAGTTGGTTGATTAAGTGGTTGTGCTAGTGCAGTTAGAGAATCAGCATGAGCATTTTGGAGTAGTAGTTGCTGGATGATTTCTGTATTTGCACTCCTATCCAATAAAATATATTTTGGTGAGCCAGATTCAGTATATTGGGATAAATTTATGTCATGTTCAAAGGGTATTTACCATTCTTTTAAGAGGGCAGCCCGAACCCCTGTTGGATTGATTTGAATTGATGCATCATATCGTGTGGTCAACGAGATACCTGTTATATTAAATGCAAGCACACCAAAGTGAGATACCTGTTATATTAAATGCAAGCACACCAAAATGAAGCACACTTTTGTATGTTCATATCGATAACATATTTAAACATCAGTATCACATGATTTTAATAAATGTGAAATACAGCCAATTGACACACCAAAGTTTTGGTAAAACTATAAGTTTTTCTGTATTATAATAAAAATGTAATAAATTAACACAATTTATATTTTGTGTATATCAAAGTTGTGTAGTAAACATTCACCCTATTGGCATTCATTTTTTCAAATTCTTCTGTACGCTTGAGTATTTCAACTTTGGGAGTTTATAAATAAGCCCAAGTACTTCTCGATTACTCACTTTCATCTTTGAACCATTTCTTTCATTATCGTTTTCTATAACTTAAAAGTGAACAATATCTATATGTTAGCTACTCTTTGGTTCTAAAATTATTGTTATTTTCACGATAAATTTTGTAGTTAAACATCCGAGCAATTCAATGCCTTTTAGCCCAATTCCAAGCCCTCCTTGTATGTCTAATCGAGCAATCGCCAATCTGCGAACATTCATCTATAAGTGATTGAGGGCGGATACTTTCTTTAGTGCCCTTCTTAATTCAAGACTAGAGTTTATAAAACACATTTGGTGCGTCATTCCCTTTTTGTCATTACTCTACCGCATTGTTGATCCTATTGCTTTATCATTACATCTACCACCTTCATTTGAAATTGTTCTTGAAAGTTATAGATGGTTTGCAAAAGAAAAAGAAAAAAGACCGACACAACAAGTGTGTTTCATAAACTTTATTTTTGAATGAAGTGGATGATAACATAAGTGTTTCCCTCAATCACTTATAGACGAATGTCCGCACAATCACTTATAATCGATTGGACAGTCAGAATTGCTCGAATGTGTGATTACAAATTCATTGAGAAAACAACAATAATTCCAAAATAAATAATTAAACAAAGTAGCCGACATATATATTAGTGAATATGAGATTGTAGATAACAATAACGAAAGAAATGCACGGGTATTAAAAATGAGATCGAAAAATACTTAGTTTTGTTCATAAACAAACTATTGTTGGAATACTCAAACTTAGAGAAGAATTTGAAAAAAATGAGTGACGATGAAATGAATATTTATCATACAACTTTGATAAATTCGAAATATAAATTTTGTTAATATATTGTATTTTCATCACAAAACAAAACAAACTTACATTTTTACCAAAATTTTGGTGTATATTAGTTTTTCCCATAATTTATGAAACTATGTGAAATCAATGTTTTAATACATTGATATGAACTTACACATGTAAACACTAATCGTTAAAATAATTCAAAATAGGGTAGTCGGAAGTGGGAAATCCGACTGGAGCTAAGGTTTGATTTAATTTGTAAAAAAACCACCGGTTGGAACTGGGTAATCCGACAAGAGAGAAAAAAATTAAAAAATCGGATTATACTCTTGTTGCAAATTCCAAATCCCACTAGAGTGTTTCTTTTTTAATAATGGCTCATTTTTTATATTTCCAATAAATAATGATTTTTAAATAATCTCCAATATGGAGTAAAATTAGGGGTGGGCAAACGGGTCGTGGAACTACGGTCCGGTCCGGGTAATGACGGTTCGGGTCCAAAACGGGCCGGTTCCATTTTTTGGCCATAAAACGGTCCGGGTAGGGCCGGGTAATTTTTTTTAAAAGATCCGGGCCGGTTCCAAAATAAAAAAATACTGTATACCCGGCCCGGCCCGTTATATATATCTATTGTATATATCAGTTTATTAATAGTTTTGTGATAATTGGTTTTGAATAGTTTTGTTTTCCTTTGCTAGGAGTAGGATTATAAATTGAGTTGGAGTAACATAAATTTTACTGTTTAAATTACTGATTAAATTTTACATAAATTACTTATTACTTTTTATTTTTATTGAATTATTCCTTTCTATAGAATTTAATTATTTGTTAAAAATGATTTTGTAATATTTGTTTTTATAATATTGTTCTTAAAATATATAAATCGTGCTTACCACCCACCATGTATGTGTCAACTTTGGCTAATACTGAATATTTAATAATTAAAAAAACAATCACCTTAATATGTGATGTTAGACATCATGTTTAAATTCAAATGTTAGAAAATATGTATTTTGGCTATGTTGCTGATTTTTGGAACTTTTTTAATTGTTTGGAATTTATATACATGAAATTATGGAGTATTGGACTTGTCACTTGTGTTACATGTGCACCACTATATTGTTATTTTGAAACTTGCTAATGTCCTATATTATTGATTACTGGTTTTTGGAACTTCGTGAGATTTTACTAATTTTAAGACACGGGAATCGAAACCGTAAAACCCGGACCGGTCCGACCCGTTTCAAACAGGCCGGGTAAGGTCCGGTTCCTATTTTGAAAATTTCAATACCCGGACCGGATCGAACCGTACAATGGAACTGGTGGTTCAATTTTATTTTGCATTACCCGCCCCGACCCGGCCCGTGCCCAGCCCGTAGTAAATTTTTTCAAATTAAGCGGGTGATGTATGACCAATCGGAATAAAATTTCCAAAACATAAGTATTTATTTTAGATTTTTAAATAGCTGCTCAAAATTGCCATTTTTTTATACTTGGAATTTAAAAAAATTGATCCAACCTTGTCGGAATTGGCTAATCCGACAGTAGTGTTTGCGATTGCTTGTGCTTTTTTAAAGTGATTTTTTTAAGAGATTTTTAGAAAAGTGATTTAAAGTAAAAGTAGATAGTGTTTGGAAATAGAAGTGACTTTTATTAAATGGTAAAAGTTGGAGTGTTTGATAAAAAAGTGATTTGAGATATAATATTTTAATAATTTACAAATACACCCTTGGCCTTGTAAGACTACAAACGCCCATCGTAATCGGTAAAGTGCGTCGTCGGCCGCCGCCCAAACCTTCAAGACCTGAAGAATCCCAAACCCCAAATAGAGGAACATGTCAGTGGTGAATTTCCAGACTTGCAATCAAACCCCAAGCTTCAAAACCTTCAATTCCGATTTCCAAGCTTCAAGACCCAGAGCAATTAAAATTCTGATTTCCATCAAAACGCCGCCACGAAGAATACGGGAGTGTTGGCAATCAAACCCCAAGCTTCAAGACCGGCAGGAAAGCCATCAACGGGTACTCAGGCCTTGAGGTGGAACGTCGTCTCTGGTTTTGAAGCTCGCCGCCGTGGGGTAGCTTCTCCGGCTTGTCCATCTCCGGCATTCCTATTGCTCGCAGCTTCTCCATCGGAAGATGGTCCTTGCAATTATAGAAGGGAGAGGGGCAACAAGGATTTGGTGCGGAAGAAGCTAAGGATATTTTGGGTTTTTTGATGCCATTGGAGTTTGCTGTATTTACAAAAAAAAACCTAAAAGCAGTTAGAAGCAGCCAAACCCCAGCTTCCAGCTTTTAGATTAAAAGTGCTTTTTTAATTAGCAGTTGGGATTACCAAACACTTCTTTTAGCTTTTTTTAATCTAAAAGCCAAAAAGCACTTAATTTAAGCAATGTCAAACACACCCTTAGGATTCCCGTGTTTTGGCTTGTCAGACATAAAACTCCCGTATTTTGGTAATTTCCTCAATTTTATTACTGAGTTACTACATATGCATCTTATGATCAAACGATGTGCTCTTATAAAATTTCAAACTGTGATTTTATGGTCAATGAATGATTAAAATTGTAAAATACTTGCCAAACATATTTAAGACTAAACAGGGCCGGTCCCGAGAAAACACGGGCCCTGTGCAAAAATAAAATGTGGGCCTTTTCTAAAAGAGGTAAAAATATAATATAACTAAATTTTATATTTGTAACAATTTGCTACAATAATAATTTAGATCAAAATATAAGTTATTCACTAACATAATAGTTAAAATAAAAGTATTCCTTAACAAAGTACACTTCATTTATTTGTTAAAGCGAATTGTAAAATAATAGACTAATAACCTAATACTTGAACTTGGTGATTCGCCAAGTTCAATTATTACAAAACCATCCAAAAATAATTACCTACGTACTAAAGCATTCAAACTTGGAATCATAACCGAAAAAAGAACAATATAAATTACAAAATATAAGAAATAAGATTATTACTCCGCATTCTATAAAACCAAAGAGAATAATCAAATCTAAAATTAGACCGTTTATCATTCCATTAATTGGAGAAAAGGGCATATCACATGGGTGTGTGGGGCTGAATCTTGGGGAAGAGCTTCAAGCTTCGAATTGGAAACACGCAAATACACTATGTTGTTAAAACCAGATATTGAGACAATTCAACTCGGACAAGCAATCAATACCGGACTTGGAAGGATCAGTCCGATGTCAATCCAGTCAATGTGTATCGAAAAAAGAAGATATTAAAAAATAACTCTCATTCAAAAATTTATCAATGGTTATAAGAATAAATTAAAAATTAATGTATCAGTTTATAAAATATTCATAAATTTAAGATGTGTTTGTAATTAATGGATAATTTATAAATAAAATTGATAAACGTAATATGCATTTCATAAATATCATTTAGTTACTATTAATGAGCATTTCATAGTTAATGAGCATTTTTATAAATTAATATATAGTTACTATTAAAATAACAAATTAATATCAATTAGTAAAGTTAATATTAATCATTGTATGATATAAAAACAAAAACTGAATGAATGTTAACAACCACCAATCGGTTGAGATGGCATACGGTCTGCATGTGTTAGAGAGTAGCCAGGGTTCGAATCCTTCTGGCTTCATCATTTTTAATGTAGCATGGGAATAACTATTGGGCTTTGAGTAGGTTATAATAGTAGGAGGACTATTAAAAATTGGGCCTTCTGAATTTATGGGCCCTGTGCGGTCGCACCTGCGGCACTTGCCTTGGGCCGGCCCTGGAGGGAGCTATGCACCTCTGCATTTTCGTTATGGTGTAGCCTGTGTGATTTGTCAAGAGTGCAAGGTTTTGGCCAAGTGAGTGATGGGGGATTCTATCGGCAGCCTCTTTTTTACTATGCACAGCCATATGTTCTGCGTAATAAACTAAATTATTATTTAATTCCTATTATACCCTTATTATTGAAACTACCCTGGCCGAGTGGCCGGCTTAAGCATGCCGAGATCTGAACCATATCGTACAGGCTACAGAACCAGAACCATATGTTCTGCTTCACACAATGGCTGTTGACTCTATCCTTCCAAAATCAATGTATTGACCATGTTGCTCCTAGAATTGACCTGCAAAATAATCACTAAAAAGAACTAAAAGTATATTAGTGGCTCGAGACGCGTCAGACGCTGTCCTAAGGAATTATTTCCGGCGTACGGAAATTTCCCCCAAGATATAACGAGCCCTTCGGTAAGAGACCGGTTACAGAACTAACGAGAAGAAAACTAGTATATGAACCCAGTAATAATTTTGAACAAAATATTTTGTAATATCTTTCCTACGTAAGAGTATGATTTTAGGTATATGAATAAACCATGAGAAGCCATTTATCACCCTTCTGTGAGTATCTTCATTTGCTCCCATCACAGCCCCTTCTATGATTTTTTGATAGTCTCGTAGGCGACACACACATATATACACACTTCTCTTTTTCACATCAAAATGTACTTGTAAATATATATACACCATGTCACCATCTAAATTAAATGTTGAGCATGCACTAGCTACAAACGTCCGGAAGAAAATTAGTTGAAAGCAAGCTCAATGGTCTACTTATAAAACGTTAGAGTGTGTAATGAATAAATACTAACGTTTTTCTTTACATGCTCGTAATTATAAAATTAGTAATTTAATAAATATCATAGCTAAGGCAGCTCATACGTTTGGGAAATTAAATATTTGATATTAAATACACCATCAATGCAATAACTTATTAGTAGTGAATATAAAAAAAAACTGAACGGGAGTATGATGGTTGCTATAACAACTTTTGAATTTACTTTTAAAGCATTATTAAAATGAATAGAGCTTTATTCATTTGAAATATCCTCTAAATTTCCAACAATCCCCCACTATTTCAAATGAATATTCTATTTATTAAAAATAATAATTCCTTACTGGGTTTCATATATGGGATGAGATTTTTCAATCTGGTGTCCGTAGACTTGAACCAGACCTAGACGCCTAAGTCTTTAAATACCGAGTTTATTGGTGAAACGTATAGTTTCTATGAACCAATAATCTACTTTGGTAAGTCAGTGTCTTAGGGGATCATTTTTCACCCCCACCTTTCTCGTCGTTAACGTCGTTGTGCGCCTCTAGGCCGTGCGCGTGCTTGGTTTTCTTGAGTGCTCTAGAAGCGTTGTCAATGCTTCATGGAGGCGGCCCCACCTCACACTCATATAGGTGACCTCTGTGTGTCCCGCACTTAACACACTACCCGTAAAGGCTATGACAATCATTAAGAGCTTTAGCTCAACCTCACAAACAAATGCAGCCTAGCCTTCCACATCATAGAAATAGACATTTTACAAGGCTAGCAGAACAAATAGAAGACTTGTTATTACCCATTTGAACTTGCTTCATGGGATCTCCAATCACACAAGTTGGGTTCCCATCCCTATTTGTTATCAAAGTGACATTAGTCCATTTCCCTCGATGTTTAAATTTATCATTTAACGTCCTAGGTATTCTATCAAAAGGAGTAGCTAATTCCTTTTAACTTCACAAAATTAATGGAACAATTCCATTCTCAAACATCATTGCACCACTTTTAAGGGTGAATGGATATCCACTATTTTATCTCATGTGAGTCGACTCATATTACGTCGTTGTATCCCGGCAATACAACGGATAACTCTTAACAAAATATACATCGATGTGACACTTTTGTACATCGGATAATTTCACTAATATGTTATATCCTAACGGATGATTCTCAATGAAATATATATCATCATTGTATCATTATAGTACAATGGATAATTCTCATATATAACATCGTTGTACCTTTCTAGTACAACGGATATTTCTCAATTAAACATATCATCGTTGTATCAATATATTACAACGGATAATCTGAACCATATAATTAATGATACCTCTCGCATATCTCAATAACTTAAGGTATCCCAACCATCACATTTGGATTTCATACATTGGTTCAAAAATAATCACTAATACACCACTTAATGTATACACATTTTTTTTTTCAAAAAAAAAAAAATTATCACATTAATCTCAAAGATATTATAGTTTAAAGTATTGCATACTAGCAGATTAATTCTTCAATTTAAGAAAACTGTGTATATGCTCCACTATTTCATCTTATGTAAAAGCATCCAAAAGTTGCAAAACTCATTTTTACTCAATGAGATAGGTAGTAAAAATTTAGCTAAGCACCCCCACAATTTTAATTATTCCAAACCAAGTGCATAACTCTTCTAAAATTCAATAATATCTATTTTATGAAGATAATTTCTAGCTCAACTTTTATTTGCACACCAAGATTTTACCATAGCTCACCTTTAAATTTAAAGAACATATTAAAATTTAGTGTATATAAAAAAATCATCATTATAATGTATATAACATCATCATACCATTATAGTATGAAGGATAACACTCAAATATAACATCGTCGTATCACTCTAGTACAACGGATAATTCTCGATAAATTGTGTCATCGTTATACTCATTTAGTACAACGGAAAACTTGATAGAATATATATGATATCATTGTATCGTAATAATACAATGGATAATTCTCAATAAATTATTCCATCATTGTATTTCGTTAATACAATGGTTGTTTAGCTCACCAAATACATTTTTGTGTTTTCGAGTTCATCACAATCTTCCGACAATTTTGCCGGATCTCACATAGTGTGTTAAGTTTAATAAATTCACACTTTGAGCATCAAGATAAATTTCTATAAAATGAACAATATCAAACTACAAAATTATCCTTAAATCCAACTCAATATATCTCCACGCTCAATTAATAATAAAATTGACACATATTATTTGCATCCACAATTTTTGAATTTCACTACAAATCAATTAATACCCAGTATAATATACTATGCATCTAAAAACACACCACACACATGCACAACAATTATTGTATTTAAAATACCCCCACATTTTGAATATTTGAAAAAAAAAAAATTAGGCTCATAGACAATTCTCATATAAAAGAAATGGTCCATAACATTTTTTTTAAGAAAAATTTAATACGCAGTAATTATAATAAATTTATAATGTTGGGAATACATGAAGTTCAATTCTAACTTTTAAGCACCGGGCAAGCTTTTCATATGAATAGCTTTAAACTTCGGTCATTTAGCTATTCACATTAACATTACACGACACTGCGTAAGAAGTAATATGCCACATATTAAAAATATCAAACAAATTGAAAAGAGTATAAATTCACTCAGTAATTTTAAAATATTTGGCACACAAAATTCATGATTACAATAACTTTGTCTCAAAATTTACTCATTGTTTTCCATTAGTCAAAACCACATTTGTTTTTTCAAAAGGGAAACATAAACTGAAATAAATCAAAACTCGGACACTTGGAATACGTTATTTAAAGATAATAGTTTTGCATTCACAAATGAATTTTGTAGCCTCAAAATCTACCAATTATTCATTCACATCCGTCTCTATCCAAATTAAAAATTAACCGCAATAATTATATAATCACCCGCAACAAAATTTATTTTTATTTTGATGGATAATTTTTTTTTTTCATAATTTCCATTATATAAAAAAATGATGTTTATACTAAAGGTTGTTTGTAACGAGAATAGTGATAAACGCATACCACAAACTTGATCATTTAGCGGGAGTTAGAATTTTTACCGCTTCTCTAAAGGAGAGTTTCGAGCAAGTTGACAATTTCGTAGGTGAAATCTTTATTCGCCATAATTCCTTAGATTGTTGACTCTATCCTTCCAAAATCAATGTGTTGACCATGTTGCTCCTAGAATTGACCTGCAAAATAATCACTAAAAAGAACTAAAAGTATATTAGTGGCTCGAGACGCGTCAGACGCTGTCCTAAGGAATTATTTCTGGCGTACGGAAATTTCCCCCAAGATATAACGAGCCCTTCGGTAAGAGACCGGTTACAGAACTAACGAGAAGAAAACTAGTATATGAACCCAGTAATAATTTTGAACAAAATATTTTGTAATATCTTTCCTACGTAAGAGTATGATTTTAGGTATATGAATAAACCATGAGAAGCCATTTATCACCCTTCTGTGAGTATCTTCATTTGCTCCCATCACAGCCCCTTCTATGATTTTTTGATAGTCTCGTAGGCGACACACACATATATACACACTTCTCTTTTTCACATCAAAATGTACTTGTAAATATATATACACCATGTCACCATCTAAATTAAATGTTGAGCATGCACTAGCTACAAACGTCCGGAAGAAAATTAGTTGAAAGCAAGCTCAATGGTCTACTTATAAAACGTTAGAGTGTGTAATGAATAAATACTAACGTTTTTCTTTACATGCTCGTAATTATAAAATTAGTAATTTAATAAATATCATAGCTAAGGCAGCTCATACGTTTGGGAAATTAAATATTTGATATTAAATACACCATCAATGCAATAACTTATTAGTAGTGAATATAAAAAAAAACTGAACGGGAGTATGATGGTTGCTATAACAACTTTTGAATTTACTTTTAAAGCATTATTAAAATGAATAGAGCTTTATTCATTTGAAATATCCTCTAAATTTCCAACAATGGCATCGAAATTCATTCGAGATCGATCCGCAATAGCTTCCTGTTGTACAAGATTGATTAGGCAAATAGACTAAGAGGGGAACGAAGCCGATGAATCGGGTTGAAAGAGGAAGTGACCGGTGTTTCCCGAAAAGTAGTAGGAGGATGAAGCTTCCATTTTCTCCTCAAATTTCAGCAGCTTTTGTTGCTTTGCTTTACTTTTGACTCTTCCGAACAAGACTTACAAAGGCAAACGTCTGGAATCCTTGCTTTAGATGTAAACGGTAGATATATACTCTGTAGCTCTTAAGTTGAAAGTTTCTACTATTTTTTCACTTATTGGTTTCTTTCATCAGAATTTTATTTTATGATATTGTGATGAGCAAATTTTAAAATTCAATTCTTATATTCTTCAGAGGACTTCTTGTTGATGTTTAAGATAATGTGGAGTAGAGAATTAGTGATTCCTGTTCAATTTGATTATTTTCATTTATCCGGCGGATTATAAAAAACAATGAGAAGTTGAGAAGAACTTTCAAATTATTGTAATTGGTAATGATAGCAGGTTTGATGAACTCCAAAGAAGATGCAAAATTCTACAAGATATCAGCTAGGGTAATCATTTTGGCAGCTTTAGGCATTCCGGAGTCTTCGTCTTCCTTCATCTGTCACTCGTGGAGTGTGGTGAAAGATAGTTTGCCACAATGATATTAAAGCGACGATGGTTATGCCGTTACAAGGGCAATTTAGACATTGAATTAGTTTATTTATTAATATTTAAATTGGTGGCTGCGATTAGTAATTTATGGGTTGTATATAGAATTACCCGTGAGTGATATAAGAATTTGGGCCTTTATTTAAACAAATGCAAAAATTGGTTGTTTGAGAAAAATGGTGATACTGTAAAGGGTGGAGGGGCATTTGTGATATTTTCTTTTCTATTTAGTGTCCTGTATGTTATCATTTCAAAAATTAGGGCATTGTCTTACTGTTATGGATCAAGAAATTTTGTATCACGTAATTTTATCTACACAAATGGCACTGGGCTTAATAATTGTTTTAATAATTGTTTTATTTTCATTATTAGCTTGTTAAACTTTGTTTATTTCATTACGATTAAATATTTATTAATTTGAAATTATATTTTAATGTGTTAGCGGTTTACCGATGAAACACAATAATAATAATTAATGGTTAATTGAAAACATATCAGAATTGCATAGATATAATACTAATATACTTATTAATTCTTATATTGATTTTTCTAAAAACTTCTAGAATCAAATCGATATTGAATTAACAGTTCTTCAAATGGTTCTTAATTAATTTTCTTTCAAGAACTGAATTGATCTCAACCCCTACATTTTTCTTCGTAAGATGATATATAAAAAATCATTTTATTAAAGTTTATCTTATGTATCAATATTAATGTAGAATCCTCTTAATAATTTTTTTAATCCTAAAATGATAAAAAAATCAGAATTTAATTTTCAAATCTTGCATATTGAGATGTTTTGATGACAAAAAAATCATGCATATTGAGACCATCCAGGAGGTACTCACCTCCCGACTCGACCGGTACCGGTCTAGGACCTTCTCAATATGCGTACTTATGACGAATACAAGAAAACATAAAAGTCCATGAAAATCTTTGGTGAGGGGAAGAGATAATTGCGGAGATTTTTTGTCCTAGAAATGAGTTAAAAGTACACAAGAATCCATGGTTTTAGAAGTAAAAAAAATGAACAAAAGTTTGAATACACCTAGATATTTATAGACTTTTAAAAAGAAATTGAATACATCTAGACTTTTTTAGATTCAAAAAAGTCTACATTGAATACTTTTAAAATCCATGTACTTTTAAAATTTTGACACTAAATCCTAATACAATACACCCTCTTAAAAAATTCATAGAGAGAAAACGAGAAATTTATTTAGAGAAATTTATCAAGCGTAAGACTAAAACTACTAGCTTTTCTCAATGTATGACCATAGGAGTTTCTTCCCCCAAATAATACTTATTACGTAATACTTAAAGAGAACTTTTAATAAATAAATAAATAAATACTTTATGGTGACTAAAATGCCCCTAACCTATCATTATTAAACCCTAATAATCCCCTCATTCTAACGTCGTATCCATATTCATGGTGTATCGCCTCCATCGTTCTACATCGCCTTCATCTAGGTACATCCATCTCTTTCAGCAAATAGCGTGGGATTAATCCATGTCTCTTCCGGCTAAATTAAATCAGGCCATAGTCACTAATTACCCTCATAAATGAAAGCGGCCGCCGTTGCCGTTAGTTGGAGGACGTTGATGCGTTGAGAGAAGCTTGTGTCGCCGGTCATCTCTGGAATTCACCTGACCTAGACCCTTGATTGAGAGTTCATTGTTTGCAACAGGAAAAAATTAAATCGGATTGAAGGATCTGAAGCTATAAAAGCTTGGTTGCAAGGAATGGTCACATGATGCCAATGACCGATATCATGGAGATGAGTTATGGGATTACAGGGAGAAAGATTGAACGTGGGATTGGTAGGCCCCAACTTCTGCCTTCGTTCTCATTTTTATTTGTTCCATTTTTTAGATTGAGGTTTGTTGAATTTAGGGTGTATGGACATTGAACATGGGCATTGAACGTTGGCAGTGAACATAACAATAAATGTTGATTATGGCCGGTGAATATGACAATAAATAATATTGTACATAATAGTGAATGATTGCATTGAAAACGTTTGTTGTGCATTGATTAGTAAGGCAATAACCCAGAGCAATATTGTCACCATGAAATGCGAAAAAAATTAATATAAAAACTATAAATAAATTTCTAAAGTGAATAAGAAGAGAATTAATTTTGACGGAAGTGCAGTGATTATTATCAGATGTGCAGTAATGAAGTGCAGTAACTGCAATATAAAATGCAGTAATTTTAATTGGACGATTGAGAAAAAATAAAAAATAAAAACTAAAAATAAATTCCTCAAGTAAATGAGAAGGGAATTAATTTTGGCGGAAGTGCAGTGATTATTACCGGATGTGCAGTAAAGTCGTGCATTAGTGTTGTGCAGTAACATCAATATAAAGTGCAGTAATTTTAACTGGACGACATTTGTACAAAATGCACATATTTTAAATAAGGGTATTTTCGTCATTTAACCGTTAAATATAAACGAATGTAAAGCAAATCCGTCTGGGGCTTTGAGTGCAATGGTTTTCATGTGTAAAGCCATTGCAAGTTGGCAGGTAAGAGTTAACTCCAGTCCAATGCTGTTCGCTCTAAAGTATCTGTGAGGGTGGTTTTCTGATGTGTTTTTTGCTTTCAGGAAATAAGGAGCAGCGATCTTCAAAATGAGGTCATTCAGGTGTTGCAGGGGTACAAACGAGTAAGTGATATTTACTGTTTATTTAGGATGGATTCCATTATTCAAACAAAGCAATATATTTATCTATGATGGATTCCATTATTCATCACTAATACATGTATATATTGTGTAAAATTTTCAGATGCTTGAGAATGGGGCGTGGGAACAGTGCATGTCCTCTCTTGAGGCTCCCATGAAGGATAAGCTTCTAAAGTACCTTGCCTAATGCTCACTGCCTTTTTATTTGGGCCTAAGTACCTTGCTTTAATGCATGTGCTTGATAATGGAGGGAACTATGCACCCCTGCACTTCCTTGTTAGCATTGTCTAATTGTTGTGGTGTAGCCTGTGTGATTCTTCAAGAGTGCAAAGTTTTGACCAAGTGTGTGATAGAAGAATTTGGATTGAAAGCCTTTATTTATATACACATGCAAAAATTGGTTGGTTGAGAAATGGTGATACTGTAAAGGGCGGAGGGGATTTCTGACATTTTCTTTTCTACCTAGTGTCCTGTATGTTATCATTTCAAAATTTAGGGCATAGTCTTACTGTTATGGATCAGGAAATTTTGTCTCATGTAATTTTATATACACACATGGCACTGGGCTCTTAAGGCTTTTTAGTCTGTTCCACAAAATTGAGTAGAAGGAATTAGTTTGAACATTAAGTAGGTGTAGAAGAAGAAATGCTGGATGTATTTGGTTTGAAAAACTCTAGCAACTGTATTGTATTTGGTGTGGAAATGGGATTTGATTTGATTTGATTTGATTGTGTCTGTTCTTTTCAACTAGGGTTGGACCGGTTCCAGGCTGGGCTTGACCGGGCTTTTTTTTATGGAAGGGAGGCCCGGAACTGGTCTGGGTAACCGGCGGTTCCGGGTCGGGCTGGGTCGATTCAATTTTTTGTTTTGTTTTGCTTTTCTAATTAACCCCTGACCCCCACCCCCCTCACCAAGTCCAAACCGGGAAAAATGAAAAAAATTGGAAACAAAAAAAAAACAAAAAAGGCCCAAATTGGGCCCGGCCCGGCCAGTTTGTATTTTTCATGACCCGAGCCTGCTCCTAACTACCCCCGGGTCGGGCCTAACTGGACCGGGCCTGAACGGTTCCAAACAGTGCTGGGCCGAGCCACGGGCCGGTTGGCCCGGAACCTGTCCATCCCTATTTTCAACCAAGTATTTTGTTTAATAGATAACAAATTGTATCATTAGCGTAGGTAAATTGATCAGAAATGTGTATGATTGTCCAATTGCTTATCCTGATTCCTGAATGAGAGTATGCACCCAAGCATGTCATCTTAGCTTTGTCTTGTCATTGTGGAGCTCCGTGTGATTTATTTATCTACGAGAATTTTAAGAGTTTTTCTCCAAAATAATGTCAAATAAAAAAAAACCGAAATAAGGTTAGGTTCATATCTTAAACTTTTGCTTGATTTTATCTTAATTGAGTCAACCACTTTAAAAAATTGAAATATTTGCAACTAAGAATTGAGTGATGATGGAATGATGGATAAGAAACTGAAGTAGAGAAAATTAATTCTTCTCTAGGCAAAAACGACTAGATAATAATTTAGACAACAATGTGAATATGTGATCATATCAGGGATGAATGGTCTAAGCTCTAAAATTTCCTTGTTATAATCAAACACCAACCCAAAAAAAAAAGCAAACACCAACCTTGTTAGAACCAACCCCACCGTGATTTCCATCTGTTTTCTCTTGATCTCTCAAAACTCTTGGCTCTCTTGTGTTTGTGTTGCCCTAGGTATGTTTGGGGGGGGGGGGGGGCACATATCCGGTTCTTGTAGGTTACTTGCTCATTCCTAGATTAGCTCGGAGTATGGTACTTGAATGAGGTTGGGTAGGTGTGGTTGCTAGTCTCGGTACAAAAACAGGTAATCAAACCAGCTAGTTCCAGTATGTAAGACTATTTGTTTAATTATGTTTCCGGACATTAGAGGCATTTGTTAAAGGTGGAAGATCTCTCCAACCACTCACGACTCACGAGTCACGATATGCTCGTTTGGAAGGCGGAGGGATGGAGACAAAATCTATAAATATATTCCATTCTATTCATATTCATGTATATTCCGGACCAATTAACTTGCAAAAATCATTTGATGACCTTCCCGATTGAATTTTTGGCTGAAATTTGGTATGGATGAACTACACTTGATGAGGAACCTACACAAAAAATTTGAGCAAAAAATACCACCGGGAAGACACCCAAATGGAGGAGGCCGGACGAGGGGAGTGGTCCGGCCTGGCCGGACCTGAATATTAGTGTGTGTGTGTGTGTGTGTGTGTGTGTGTGTGTGTGTGTGTATATATATATATATATATATATATATATATATAGTGCTCTTCATGTCAGGCCGGCCTGACGGGATGCTCCGTCCGGCCGAGCCTGTTTGGGCACCTTTCCGGTGGAATTTTTTGAGCATGTTCCTTATCAAGTCTAGTTTGTCCATACCAAATTTAAGCTCAAAATTCGATCGGGAAGGCATTCAAATCATTTTTTGAAGTTGACTGCATCAAAATATACATAGAAAACTGCAGTCAACTTCAAAAAATTATTTGAATGCCTTCCCGATCAAATTTGGTATGGACAAACTAGACTTGATGAAAAACATGCTCAAAAAATTTCATCAAAAAATTCCACCGGGAAGGTGCCCAAACGGGCTCGGCCGGACGGAGCAGCCCGTCAGGCCGGCCTGACATGAAGATTTGTCTATATATATATATATATATATATATATATATATATATATATATATATATATATATATATATATATATATATATATATATATATATATATATATATATATATATATAGAGGAATGATCAGGTCCATCCAGAGGGACGGGAAGTGTCGTCCGAACTTTTCTGTTTGGGGTGGTTCCCGGTGGAATTTTTGGATGAAATTTTTTGAGCATGTTCCTCATCAAGTCTAGTTTATCCATACCAAATTTCAGCTCAAAATTCGATCGGGAAGACATTCAAATAAATTCTTGAAACATACTGCACATTCTGCGCACATATAATGTGCAGTAAGTTTCAAGAAATTATTTGAATGCCTTTCCGATCGAATTTTGATATGAAATTTGGTATGGATAAACTAGACTTGATGAGGAACATGCTCAAAAAATTGCATAAAAAAATTCCACCGGGAACCGCCCCAAACAGTAAACTTCGGACGGTCCCTCCCGTCCCTCCGGAGGGACCTGAGCAGTCCTCTATTTATATATATATATATATATATATATATATATATAGAGAGAGAGAGAGAGAGAGAGAGAGAGGAATGTTCATGTCAGGCCGGCTTGACGGGCTGCTCCGTCCGGCCGAGCCCGTTTGGGCACCTTCCCGGTGAAATTTTTTGATGAACTTTTTTGAGCATGTTCCTCATCAAGTCTAGTTTGTCCATACCAAATTTCAGCTCAAAATTAGATCGGGAAGGAATTCAAATCATTTTTTGAAGTTGACTGCAGTTTTGTATGTATATTTTGACGCAGTAAACTTTAAAAAATGATTTGAATGCCTTCTCGATCGAATTTTGAGCTGAAATTTGGTATGGACCAACTAGACTTGATGGGGAACATGCTCAAAAAATTTCATAAAAAAATTCCATCGGGAAGGTGCCCAAATGGGCTCGGCCGGACGGAGCATCCCGTCAGGCCGGCCTGATGAGAAGAGCTCTCTCTCTCTCTCTCTCTCTATATATATATATATATATATATATATATATATATATATATATATATATATATATATATATATATGACAATTGATCAAATACAAACCATGCTTAAAATACTAACCTACAATAATATGCAACACTTTGAACTTCAATATGCAGTACAAATAATGTCAAGATGCACGCTGTGAACTTCAATATGCAATAGAAATAATATGCAACACTTTGAACTGTAATATGCAGTACAAATAATGTGAAGATGCACAGTTTGTGACAGTTTGTAGGTTAGCATGGGAGGAATAGTTTGCATATGATCTCACCCCATATATATATATATATATATATATATATATATATATATATATATATATATATGGAGCGGTTCCGGTAAGAACAGATCTTAGGAGAAAAATGAGAACGAATCTGGACCGTTGGATTGTATTATGTGGAACCAAATAATGCATTTGGTGAAACTGAAATGTGCATTAAATGATATTGAAATGTGCAAAATAAAAATTTAAACTCAAGTGTGCATTAGATGAAACTGATATGTGCGAAAAAAAAAGTACAAAAATAACATCACATCGTACTTTTTATTCTGCACATTTCAGCTTCACCTAGTGCACATTTCAATTTCACGTAATGCACAATTCAACCGCACATAATGCCACTCTATCGTACCCTTTGTAATGCACATTTCAATTTCACCTAATGCACATTACAGTTTCATCTAATGCACACTGAATTTCACTTGAAGCAAATCTAACGGTCCAGATTCGTTCTCATTTCTCTCATAAGATCGTGTTCTTATTTGAACCAAAACCTATATATATATATATATATATATATATATATATATATATATATATATATATATATATATATATATATATAGGGTAAGGATCAAGTGAGAAGAATCCTTTGGGTGAGAAATGAGAATGAATCTCAGCCATTGGATTCGACTAAGTTGCAGTAAAAGACACTTCATGATGCACTGAAATATGCAATCTAACACGGTGGCATTTCTGTAAATACTTCTGAAAAATCTGTATTACACGTGTCTAGTGCAACATGAAGCTATTTCGGTGCAACGCCGTCAAATATTAGTGCAACATGAAAAAGTTTTAGTGCAACATGTGCAAAATTTAAATACTACTGCAACATAAAGCCAATTTTAGTGCAACTTCGTAAATCCAATGGCTGATATTCATTCTCATTTATCACATTAGATGCATTTCTCACCTGAACAAAAATAAATAAATAAATATATATATATATATATATATATATATATATATATATATATACATATGTTCAGGTCCGGCCAGGCCGGACCACTCCCCCCGTCCGGCCTCCTACATTTGGGGGCCTTCCAGGTGTATTTTTTGCTCAAATTTTTTGTGTAGGTTCCTCATCAAGTCTAGTTCATCCATACCAAATTTCAGCCAAAAATTCAATCGGGAAGGTCGTAAAATGATTTTTGCAAGTTAACTGGTCCGGAATATGTATTTTTCGGACCAGTTAACTTGCAAAAATCATTTGACGACTTTCCCGATTGAATTTTTGGCTGAAATTTGGTATGGATGAACTAGACTTGATTAGGAACCTACACAAAAAATTTGAGCAAAAAATACCACCGGGAAGGCCCCCAAATGGAGGAGGCCGGAAGGGGCTCCGGTCAGGTATACCTGACCGGAAGACTACTCATATATATATATATATATATATATATATATATATATATATATATATATATATATATATATATATATAAGTAATGATTTTTGTGTATACTATATTTGCTATTTTTTTGCTCCGTACAATACACATACATACTATTTTTTTGCTATTTTTATATTATAAGTAACTATATTATCATATTTATAATATTTTTTATAATATTATAAGTAACTAATTCTATTTTCACAGTACACATACATAGTATTTTTTTGCTATTTTTATATTATAAGTAACTATATTATCATATTTATAATATTTTTATAATAGTGCTTAGTGTATACTAACTGACATCATTTGTACTTGTGTGAACATTATACATGTTATATTACTATTAGGCGGGAATAATTTAAATATATCTTGAATGGGGTGTGATGTAAATAGTTTAAAGTTGTATATGCAATTTTTTTTGAAAGATTGTAGATGTAATATATAACCTCAACTTTATATAAAAAGTTATTTTAGCACCATGATCATATATTTTTTCTTTCAAAAATGTAAACATATGATGTTAAGTACACAATTCAAAATATTTTAGAATTCATGAGGGTACAAATTAAATAACATTCTAAATAGAATGTTAACTGCACTCTCGTAAATGCTGAATATATGTAAATTATTTATTTAGCATCATAAATATATATTTGTGAAAGAAAAATCATATGATCATGACGCTAACATAATTTTTTATATAAATTAAAGTTCAAAATATTTATATTACATTCATAAGTTTGGGGTATTTGAATTATTTTTCCCTTATCATTTTTGTAACTATTTTTGTAATGTTGTACTACCTCCGTCCCATATTGGTTGTCCACTTTCAATTTGACACGATTATTAATAAAGTGATTGAAA
Organism: Cuscuta epithymum; assembly: GCA_945859915.1. Taxonomy (NCBI): domain Eukaryota; kingdom Viridiplantae; phylum Streptophyta; class Magnoliopsida; order Solanales; family Convolvulaceae; genus Cuscuta; species Cuscuta epithymum. Next base: position 6,064,557 of record CAMAPF010000938.1, read on the forward strand.
AGTAAAAGTGTGGTTGAGATTTGAGTAGAACAAAGTGAAATGATAAGAACCACATATTTCTTGCCAAAAAAGGAAACAAGACATTCATTTTGGGACAACCCAAAAAGGAAAGTAGGACAACCAAAATGGGACGGAGGGAGTAATATTAATATGACGTACGTTCATGCATTCATATACTCCCTCCGTCCCCTTTTAAATGTCCCGGAAGAGGGTGACACGAGTTTTAAGAAAAATGGGTTTGTGTGGTTGATAGTAATTGATAAAGTAAGAATAAAGTAAGAATGATTTTGAGCCACACAAACTTTACCAAATAAGGTATGAGACATCCCAATATAGTAAAACATGACATTTAAAAGGGGACAGCGGAATTATTTATTATCGTTTACTTGGAATAATATTATAATAGTGATTAATGTATTATATTGTTCTACGTTTGTATTTGTACTAAATTTATACTACTTGTCATATGTGATTATTGTAATATTATTATAACGTTCGTATAATAATATTGGTGCATCAGTAGTTACATTATTTAATATTATCGTTTACTTTGAATAATAATGTTATAATAGTGATTATAATGTATCATATTGTTCAACTTTTGTATTTGTACTAAATTTATACTACTTGTCATATCGTGATTATTGTAATATCGTTATAACATTCGTATTATTATAACATTAGTACATCTATTGTCGTATACGATAACAATAGAATGATGGGGAGAAGTGATTAGTGCATTTATTCTCTCTACTTTTGCTATTGAGGGTTGGTTTGCAACTACTTTTAGAGTTAGTTTGCAATTGCTTTTATAAAAAGCACTTCTCAGTTTTTGATTTTAAAAAAACATTTATTTTTCCAAACACTCAAACTTTTATTTTTCTCGGCTTTCGCGTCAAAAGTGCTTTTACTTTTTCTATTACACAAAAAGCACTTATTTTACCAAACACTACCCACTTTTACTTTTCAAAATCACTTTTTTCTCAAATACTATCAACTTTTATTTAATCACTTCTCCCCATTTCATTAAAAAAGCACTTTTTAAAAGCAGAAGCTGTTGCAAACAGACCCTTAAAAAAGCACTTCTCAGCTTTTGGCTTTAAAAAGCACTTATTTCCCAAACACTAAAACTTTTATTTTTCTCGGCTTCCGCGTCAAAAGTGCTTTTACTTTTTCTATTACATAAAAAACACTTATTTTACCAAACACTACCCACTTTTACTTTTCAAAATCATTTTTTTCTCAAACACTATCAACTTTTATTTAATCACTTCTCTCCATTTCATTAAAAAAACACTTTTTTAAAAGCAGAAGCTGTTGCAAACAGACCCTGAGGACATTTGCTACTAAGGGGTGTTTGAATTTATTTATTGAAACTTGAATACTTGTTCAGGTGATATAAGAGTGGTCAGACGAATGTGCAGAAATACTTCTAAAGGCTCCAAAATGCACCTAAAAACAATTTTCTAGAAATTGGGATGATCAACTTTTGAGAACTAATTTTATTTTTTATTAGAAAAGAAGCAAAAACATAATCAGTTTCAAACATCCCCAACTTATCCAGAATCCCCACTCTAACTTGTCAGCTAAATAACAATAAAACTTTTTAGATTATTATACTTACTTCTATGAAGATTTTCCCAGACATCAAGATAAATCCATAAATGCTAAAGTAACTTTTTTTGGATATTAGTAATTTATTTAATAATTTACTCAATATAATCATATATTACAACTCCCTCATTTGAAAGACGTACTACCTCCATCCCAAATTATTTTACAAAGTCAACATTTTTGTCATCCAATAATAAAATCAATTCTCCTTGTTGATAATTAATTCAAATTTTGATCATTAGAATTTATATATTTAAAAACTACATTAAAATTATTCTAAAGTTGAGAAATCCAAATTAAAATGTAATTAGAATTAATTAATTTCTAATTAAGTGAAAAATGAATCTATTCGATCCAAAAAAGTCAATTTTATAACTCAAGTTTGAGATGGAACTCATGGAAGAATTATCATTCTTTTTTCTTCTAATAGAAATGGCCTCTTTAGAAGTACCAAAAAAAAATGTTTGACCCGTGGACAATATTTTTATAATCACTGAGTATGTTGCTTCGCAAAAGCAAACACGAACACTGTATATCTCTCTTATTCAACTAAGTGTCCAATTTATCTAACTCATATCAGATAATCAGGCCCACATCTCAGTATGGGCGTATGGCTCTATGGAGGCCCAAAGGCTTTAATTAATTCGTGATCCTTAGTCGTAACTCAGCGGACAGATTATGCTACCTTTCCCACACCGGAAGACAATAGACCGGAAACAATGAATAAAAGGAAGAAGATGAGAACATTGGTCACGACCTTACTTGAACAGGATCTGTTCTATAGGATCGTACTCTGAATCCTTGATTTATCAAGAGACCAGAAACCATGCCTGGTTGATGACAGAAGGCCTGGAGGTTAGAGCGTGATTAACAGCTCTGGTTCAGCTATGGCTCGAGCAGTAGAGGATCGTTCTCAGTCGCTCGCGGCTGGGGTGACCTCTGGGCTGTCTGACAGGTATTAACCTTTTTTGGTTTTGATAGATTCTTTTTTTTTTTGCTTGGGTTCTTGTTGGTCGTGAGCTTTAACCGTTCCGACTTGAATAACACTAGTTGCTACGTATTATGAAATGCATTTAGTGTTTTAAGATGAGGACTAAGCTGCTGTTAAGAGAAGCTACTTTCCTATTGCAGTAGTAAATGAATGTTGCGCAATTGGAGAAAATGCAATTAAGGTGGATACCTTAACCATATCCAGGAACTATCATAACATGCATAACATTTAGTAACTCCTAGTTGTATTGTTAGCACTGCTTACCTGAATTATTGATTATTTGGAAAAAAGTATGTTTCCTGTTGTTAAGGGAAGATTCAAGGCCATCTTCCTTCAAACAAGAGTTTATCATTATCTCGTAATGTTAGTGCTAAGTGAATGACTCTAACGAGAAAAGGGAGGCCAGAAGGACTTCCTTGAAGGAGTGCACATAGGTGATTAGCAGTTAGACTAGAATCATGACCTCATGTGTGCAACAGAGATATTTTACAACCAGAATTTTGTGGCTAACTTTCAGTGATCTCATGCTTGCTTGGTGCCAATTCCTCAACATGCTGAGGTGATATCCTTGAACTGCTTTCCTGATTCCTATCAGTGCTTATTCTTGATAATTTCACTGGTCAATTGTCATACATGTCTTAGTTTACCTTCAAGAAGGAAGTGTGATATAATTAATGGCTTGGAATATGGATTCTGTTTCTTATAAAACGAATATGTTTACAGTGAAGAACTCAATAACTCTTCGAAGACTTGTTTGGGCCTGTCCAGAGCTCTTTTCACTGCACATGGAGCATTTCATGAATGTATTTACTCATGTGATTATTATTTTGCCTTGTTTTTGTGTTTTTTCCTTTCTTTTCGATGACGTGTCTTCTTTTCTAACACGTTTTATTAAAGAATGGATAACATTGTCTACTCTAAGCACCTTAAGGCTTTCATGTTTTTGAACTTTTGTGTTAAATGTACCATTGGTTAGATGTAATGAGACAGATACATTTGCTGAAAATGAAGCTGCGAGTTTGCAGACAATATAACTCTTAGCCATGGGGAGAAGAGTAAGAAAAATGCTGCTAAGTACTCAGCAATGATGGCTCTATAGTTGTTGTTTTGAAGCGGTGTATCTTCTACTTCTCGAAAACCTGAAACGCCCCATGAAATGTAGTTCGATGAAGTATTCAAAGATCAAATTAAATCTGCAATTATAAACTTCAAGATACCTCCTGCATCCAATGCTGCATTAGGAGATGTTTGGTGTCCATTTAACAACGTTGCTGCCTCTTTAGCATCTTATCACAGAAAGTCATCGGTATCACTAGGAGAAGTTGCTCCACAGCTGGCACCTCTCTCAACATCTGGTGCTCCTATGTCTTGAGAAGCAAATAATATATTCTGAATCAGAAGAGGGTAATACTGCTCCCAAGGGAGTAACTATCTTATCAACCAAGACAAAACTCAAAAAGCTTTGGATTCTGGGGTCTGATGGTGAAAAGTACATGATTTTGCTAAAAGGGCGAGAAGATCTGCGACTTGATGCCAGGATCATGCAGCTACTTCAAGCGATAAATGGCTTAATAAAAGAAGGAAGATGAGCGGACTAGTCGCGACCTTACTTGAACAGGATCTGTTCTATAGGATCGTACCTCTGAATCCTTGAATTATCAAGAGACCAGAAACCATGCCTGGTTGATGACTGAAGGCCTGGGGGTTAGAGCGTGATTAACAGATTGGCTCAGCTTTGGAAATAACTTTCAGGTTTGCAAATAAATATCCCCGGTTGTGCTGGCCGTGATCTCATGCTTGCTTGGTTGCCAATTCCTCAACATGCTGAGGTAATATCCTTGAACTGCTTTCCTGATTCGTATCAGTGCTTATTCTTGATAATTTCACTGGTCAATTGTCATACATGTCCTTGTTTACCTCAAGAAAGAAGTGTGGCATAATGCCTAGGAATATGGATTCCGTTTCTTATAAAATGAATATATTTATTGTGAAGGAACTCAACAGCTCTTGGAAGACTTGTGTCTAACTTTCAGGTTCGTAAAGAAATATCTTCGGTTGTGCTGGCAGTGATCTCATGCTTGGTGCCAATTCTTCAACATGCCAAGGTAATATCCTTGAACTGCTTTTTTTTATTCGTGTCAGTGCTTATTCTTGACTACTTCACTGGTCAATTGTCATACATGTTCTAGTTTTTCTTCAAGAAGTGTGGCATAATGGCTAGGGAGATGGATTTTGTTTCTTATAAAATGAATATATTTATACTGTGAAGGAACTCAACAAGTCACTGGTAGAAAATAGCGCTATAACTCTTGGAAGACTTGCTTGGGACTGTCCAGAGCTCGTTTCACCACATATGGACCATTTCATGCAAGCGCGGTGCATGGCTTTGTCAACTTAATCTCTCCGGCATGCTACTATCATGCGATTGTTATTTTGCTTATATTTTTGTTTTTTTATTCTCTTTTCAATGAAGTGTCTTCTTTTCTAACATGTGTAATTAAAGAATGGATTGCATTATCTAAGTAACTCATATGGCATGGTTAAGTCAGATCCTTGATGTTTCCTTGTATGTGTTTCTTCATATATTTTCATATTGTGCACTCAATTGATGGAGCCTGTCGCACGCAAGCACTAGTCAATTACACCATCTTTTAATTTTTATTTTTAAATCCCTTTTTCGTCTAATGAACAAATATTCTTATATATGTGCGTGTGTTATTGATTCTGGGCTTTGTTGTGACAGGATATGTGATGATTTTGAGGAGGAGGCATTTCGAGGGTTATGTGAAATGGTATGTCTCCTTTCTTTCTAGTGTGTCAAATTTAATTTGGGGAACCAGTTAATATTTGGCATCTCATCAACTTGCAGGTCAGAGCAAATCCGTCGGGGGCTTTGAGTGCAATTCAATTGCAAGTTGGCAGGTAAGAGATAACTCTAGCCCAATGCTGTTTGCTCTAAATTATTTGTGAGAGTGGTTTTCTGATGTTTTTTTTCCTTCAGGAAATAAGGAGCAATGATCTTCAAAATGAGGTCATTCAGGTGGTGCAAGAACACAAATGAGTAAGTGATATTTTCTATGATGAATTCCATTATTCAATCAAAGTAACTACAAGTCATCTCTAATATGGGGTATATATTACAGATGCTTGAGAATGGGACGTAGGAACAGTGCATGTCCGCTCTTGAGGCTCCCATGAAGGCAAGGCCGGTCCTAAGAATTCGAGGACCCTGTGCAAAGAAAAAAAATGGGCCTTTTTTTAATGTAAAGAGAAACCAAATGTATTTACCTAATGACTTAATATCAATTTTTTTAACCAGACTTAATATCAATTTATTCAATGCAAATGCAAAATTCGTGAGTGTTTACTTTCACACTTTGTTGTCTCGTTAGTTGTCTTGCTATTAAAATGCTCAATGGCGTATTCAGAAAAATTCGTGTGGTGGGGAAACTTGCCTTAGATATTATCTCACGAATGTCAATCAACTAATCCATTAAAAAAATTGTAAAGACAAACATAGATAACAAAATATTCACTAGACAAAGTCATTATAATATCATGCTTAAAATAAATAATTTTCACTTTGTTACAAATCAATTTTTATCACATGTGTATGTTATTTGTTCAAAATCATGTTAAAAAATCTTTTTGAAAAGAAAAAAAATGTAATACAAATAAGTAAAGCCACTTTGAATGATTTAAGGCTTTGAAAGAGCAAAAGAAACAAAAAATAAAACGCTTGCACCAAGTCTCGAACGCAGGACCTTTTGTAGAAGCGCTTAATGGGACATCCTCTCTTGGTTACCGCTCTGCCAACGTGAAGTATTTGGTTTTTATTCGCATTTACTATATATAATATATTACTGCTAATTTTTTTTGGGCCTTCAATTTTCATGGGCCCTGTGCCATTGCACAGCCTGCACCTGGCCTGGGCCGGCCCTGCATGAAGGATAACTTCTAAAGTACCTTGCTTAATGCTCGCTGCCTTTTCGTCTCAGCTTTTAAAGCACCTTGCTTAATGCATGTGATTGATAATGGAGGGAGCTATGCACCTCTGCATTTTCGTTATGGTGTAGCCTGTGTGATTTGTCAAGAGTGCAAGGTTTTGGCCAAGTGAGTGATGGGGGATTCTATCGGCAGCCTCTTTTTTACTATGCACAGCCATATGTTCTGCGTAATAAACTAAATTATTATTTAATTCCTATTATACCCTTATTATTGAAACTACCCTGGCCGAGTGGCCGGCTTAAGCATGCCGAGATCTGAACCATATCGTACAGGCTACAGAACCAGAACCATATGTTCTGCTTCACACAATGGCTGTTGACTCTATCCTTCCAAAATCAATGTATTGACCATGTTGCTCCTAGAATTGACCTGCAAAATAATCACTAAAAAGAACTAAAAGTATATTAGTGGCTCGAGACGCGTCAGACGCTGTCCTAAGGAATTATTTCCGGCGTACGGAAATTTCCCCCAAGATATAACGAGCCCTTCGGTAAGAGACCGGTTACAGAACTAACGAGAAGAAAACTAGTATATGAACCCAGTAATAATTTTGAACAAAATATTTTGTAATATCTTTCCTACGTAAGAGTATGATTTTAGGTATATGAATAAACCATGAGAAGCCATTTATCACCCTTCTGTGAGTATCTTCATTTGCTCCCATCACAGCCCCTTCTATGATTTTTTGATAGTCTCGTAGGCGACACACACATATATACACACTTCTCTTTTTCACATCAAAATGTACTTGTAAATATATATACACCATGTCACCATCTAAATTAAATGTTGAGCATGCACTAGCTACAAACGTCCGGAAGAAAATTAGTTGAAAGCAAGCTCAATGGTCTACTTATAAAACGTTAGAGTGTGTAATGAATAAATACTAACGTTTTTCTTTACATGCTCGTAATTATAAAATTAGTAATTTAATAAATATCATAGCTAAGGCAGCTCATACGTTTGGGAAATTAAATATTTGATATTAAATACACCATCAATGCAATAACTTATTAGTAGTGAATATAAAAAAAAACTGAACGGGAGTATGATGGTTGCTATAACAACTTTTGAATTTACTTTTAAAGCATTATTAAAATGAATAGAGCTTTATTCATTTGAAATATCCTCTAAATTTCCAACAATCCCCCACTATTTCAAATGAATATTCTATTTATTAAAAATAATAATTCCTTACTGGGTTTCATATATGGGATGAGATTTTTCAATCTGGTGTCCGTAGACTTGAACCAGACCTAGACGCCTAAGTCTTTAAATACCGAGTTTATTGGTGAAACGTATAGTTTCTATGAACCAATAATCTACTTTGGTAAGTCAGTGTCTTAGGGGATCATTTTTCACCCCCACCTTTCTCGTCGTTAACGTCGTTGTGCGCCTCTAGGCCGTGCGCGTGCTTGGTTTTCTTGAGTGCTCTAGAAGCGTTGTCAATGCTTCATGGAGGCGGCCCCACCTCACACTCATATAGGTGACCTCTGTGTGTCCCGCACTTAACACACTACCCGTAAAGGCTATGACAATCATTAAGAGCTTTAGCTCAACCTCACAAACAAATGCAGCCTAGCCTTCCACATCATAGAAATAGACATTTTACAAGGCTAGCAGAACAAATAGAAGACTTGTTATTACCCATTTGAACTTGCTTCATGGGATCTCCAATCACACAAGTTGGGTTCCCATCCCTATTTGTTATCAAAGTGACATTAGTCCATTTCCCTCGATGTTTAAATTTATCATTTAACGTCCTAGGGATTCTATCAAAAGGAGTAGCTAATTCCTTTTAACTTCACAAAATTAATGGAACAATTCCATTCTCAAACATCATTGCACCACTTTTAAGGGTGAATGGATATCCACTATTTTATCTCATGTGAGTCGACTCATATTACGTCGTTGTATCCCGGCAATACAACGGATAACTCTTAACAAAATATACATCGATGTGACACTTTTGTACATCGGATAATTTCACTAATATGTTATATCCTAACGGATGATTCTCAATGAAATATATATCATCATTGTATCATTATAGTACAATGGATAATTCTCATATATAACATCGTTGTACCTTTCTAGTACAACGGATATTTCTCAATTAAACATATCATCGTTGTATCAATATATTACAACGGATAATCTGAACCATATAATTAATGATACCTCTCGCATATCTCAATAACTTAAGGTATCCCAACCATCACATTTGGATTTCATACATTGGTTCAAAAATAATCACTAATACACCACTTAATGTATACACATTTTTTTTTTCAAAAAAAAAAAAATTATCACATTAATCTCAAAGATATTATAGTTTAAAGTATTGCATAGTAGCAGATTAATTCTTCAATTTAAGAAAACTGTGTATATGCTCCACTATTTCATCTTATGTAAAAGCATCCAAAAGTTGCAAAACTCATTTTTACTCAATGAGATAGGTAGTAAAAATTTAGCTAAGCACCCCCACAATTTTAATTATTCCAAACCAAGTGCATAACTCTTCTAAAATTCAATAATATCTATTTTATGAAGATAATTTCTAGCTCAACTTTTATTTGCACACCAAGATTTTACCATAGCTCACCTTTAAATTTAAAGAACATATTAAAATTTAGTGTATATAAAAAAATCATCATTATAATGTATATAACATCATCATACCATTATAGTATGAAGGATAACACTCAAATATAACATCGTCGTATCACTCTAGTACAACGGATAATTCTCGATAAATTGTGTCATCGTTATACTCATTTAGTACAACGGAAAACTTGATAGAATATATATGATATCATTGTATCGTAATAATACAATGGATAATTCTCAATAAATTATTCCATCATTGTATTTCGTTAATACAATGGTTGTTTAGCTCACCAAATACATTTTTGTGTTTTCGAGTTCATCACAATCTTCCGACAATTTTGCCGGATCTCACATAGTGTGTTAAGTTTAATAAATTCACACTTTGAGCATCAAGATAAATTTCTATAAAATGAACAATATCAAACTACAAAATTATCCTTAAATCCAACTCAATATATCTCCACGCTCAATTAATAATAAAATTGACACATATTATTTGCATCCACAATTTTTGAATTTCACTACAAATCAATTAATACCCAGTATAATATACTATGCATCTAAAAACACACCACACACATGCACAACAATTATTGTATTTAAAATACCCCCACATTTTGAATATTTGAAAAAAAAAAAATTAGGCTCATAGACAATTCTCATATAAAAGAAATGGTCCATAACATTTTTTTTAAGAAAAATTTAATACGCAGTAATTATAATAAATTTATAATGTTGGGAATACATGAAGTTCAATTCTAACTTTTAAGCACCGGGCAAGCTTTTCATATGAATAGCTTTAAACTTCGGTCATTTAGCTATTCACATTAACATTACACGACACTGCGTAAGAAGTAATATGCCACATATTAAAAATATCAAACAAATTGAAAAGAGTATAAATTCACTCAGTAATTTTAAAATATTTGGCACACAAAATTCATGATTACAATAACTTTGTCTCAAAATTTACTCATTGTTTTCCATTAGTCAAAACCACATTTGTTTTTTCAAAAGGGAAACATAAACTGAAATAAATCAAAACTCGGACACTTGGAATACGTTATTTAAAGATAATAGTTTTGCATTCACAAATGAATTTTGTAGCCTCAAAATCTACCAATTATTCATTCACATCCGTCTCTATCCAAATTAAAAATTAACCGCAATAATTATATAATCACCCGCAACAAAATTTATTTTTATTTTGATGGATAATTTTTTTTTTTCATAATTTCCATTATATAAAAAAATGATGTTTATACTAAAGGTTGTTTGTAACGAGAATAGTGATAAACGCATACCACAAACTTGATCATTTAGCGGGAGTTAGAATTTTTACCGCTTCTCTAAAGGAGAGTTTCGAGCAAGTTGACAATTTCGTAGGTGAAATCTTTATTCGCCATAATTCCTTAGATTGTTGACTCTATCCTTCCAAAATCAATGTGTTGACCATGTTGCTCCTAGAATTGACCTGCAAAATAATCACTAAAAAGAACTAAAAGTATATTAGTGGCTCGAGACGCGTCAGACGCTGTCCTAAGGAATTATTTCTGGCGTACGGAAATTTCCCCCAAGATATAACGAGCCCTTCGGTAAGAGACCGGTTACAGAACTAACGAGAAGAAAACTAGTATATGAACCCAGTAATAATTTTGAACAAAATATTTTGTAATATCTTTCCTACGTAAGAGTATGATTTTAGGTATATGAATAAACCATGAGAAGCCATTTATCACCCTTCTGTGAGTATCTTCATTTGCTCCCATCACAGCCCCTTCTATGATTTTTTGATAGTCTCGTAGGCGACACACACATATATACACACTTCTCTTTTTCACATCAAAATGTACTTGTAAATATATATACACCATGTCACCATCTAAATTAAATGTTGAGCATGCACTAGCTACAAACGTCCGGAAGAAAATTAGTTGAAAGCAAGTTCAATGGTCTACTTATAAAACGTTAGAGTGTGTAATGAATAAATACTAACGTTTTTCTTTACATGCTCGTAATTATAAAATTAGTAATTTAATAAATATCATAGCTAAGGCAGCTCATACGTTTGGGAAATTAAATATTTGATATTAAATACACCATCAATGCAATAACTTATTAGTAGTGAATATAAAAAAAAACTGAACGGGAGTATGATGGTTGCTATAACAACTTTTGAATTTACTTTTAAAGCATTATTAAAATGAATAGAGCTTTATTCATTTGAAATATCCTCTAAATTTCCAACAATGGCATCGAAATTCATTCGAGATCGATCCGCAATAGCTTCCTGTTGTACAAGATTGATTAGGCAAATAGACTAAGAGGGGAACGAAGCCGATGAATCGGGTTGAAAGAGGAAGTGACCGGTGTTTCCCGAAAAGTAGTAGGAGGATGAAGCTTCCATTTTCTCCTCAAATTTCAGCAGCTTTTGTTGCTTTGCTTTACTTTTGACTCTTCCGAACAAGACTTACAAAGGCAAACGTCTGGAATCCTTGCTTTAGATGTAAACGGTAGATATATACTCTGTAGCTCTTAAGTTGAAAGTTTCTACTATTTTTTCACTTATTGGTTTCTTTCATCAGAATTTTATTTTATGATATTGTGATGAGCAAATTTTAAAATTCAATTCTTATATTCTTCAGAGGACTTCTTGTTGATGTTTAAGATAATGTGGAGTAGAGAATTAGTGATTCCTGTTCAATTTGATTATTTTCATTTATCCGGCGGATTATAAAAAACAATGAGAAGTTGAGAAGAACTTTCAAATTATTGTAATTGGTAATGATAGCAGGTTTGATGAACTCCAAAGAAGATGCAAAATTCTACAAGATATCAGCTAGGGTAATCATTTTGGCAGCTTTAGGCATTCCGGAGTCTTCGTCTTCCTTCATCTGTCACTCGTGGAGTGTGGTGAAAGATAGTTTGCCACAATGATATTAAAGCGACGATGGTTATGCCGTTACAAGGGCAATTTAGACATTGAATTAGTTTATTTATTAATATTTAAATTGGTGGCTGCGATTAGTAATTTATGGGTTGTATATAGAATTACCCGTGAGTGATATAAGAATTTGGGCCTTTATTTAAACAAATGCAAAAATTGGTTGTTTGAGAAAAATGGTGATACTGTAAAGGGTGGAGGGGCATTTGTGATATTTTCTTTTCTATTTAGTGTCCTGTATGTTATCATTTCAAAAATTAGGGCATTGTCTTACTGTTATGGATCAAGAAATTTTGTATCACGTAATTTTATCTACACAAATGGCACTGGGCTTAATAATTGTTTTAATAATTGTTTTATTTTCATTATTAGCTTGTTAAACTTTGTTTATTTCATTACGATTAAATATTTATTAATTTGAAATTATATTTTAATGTGTTAGCGGTTTACCGATGAAACACAATAATAATAATTAATGGTTAATTGAAAACATATCAGAATTGCATAGATATAATACTAATATACTTATTAATTCTTATATTGATTTTTCTAAAAACTTCTAGAATCAAATCGATATTGAATTAACAGTTCTTCAAATGGTTCTTAATTAATTTTCTTTCAAGAACTGAATTGATCTCAACCCCTACATTTTTCTTCGTAAGATGATATATAAAAAATCATTTTATTAAAGTTTATCTTATGTATCAATATTAATGTAGAATCCTCTTAATAATTTTTTTAATCCTAAAATGATAAAAAAATCAGAATTTAATTTTCAAATCTTGCATATTGAGATGTTTTGATGACAAAAAAATCATGCATATTGAGACCATCCAGGAGGTACTCACCTCCCGACTCGACCGGTACCGGTCTAGGACCTTCTCAATATGCGTACTTATGACGAATACAAGAAAACATAAAAGTCCATGAAAATCTTTGGTGAGGGGAAGAGATAATTGCGGAGATTTTTTGTCCTAGAAATGAGTTAAAAGTACACAAGAATCCATGGTTTTAGAAGTAAAAAAAATGAACAAAAGTTTGAATACACCTAGATATTTATAGACTTTTAAAAAGAAATTGAATACATCTAGACTTTTTTAGATTCAAAAAAGTCTACATTGAATACTTTTAAAATCCATGTACTTTTAAAATTTTGACACTAAATCCTAATACAATACACCCTCTTAAAAAATTCATAGAGAGAAAACGAGAAATTTATTTAGAGAAATTTATCAAGCGTAAGACTAAAACTACTAGCTTTTCTCAATGTATGACCATAGGAGTTTCTTCCCCCAAATAATACTTATTACGTAATACTTAAAGAGAACTTTTAATAAATAAATAAATAAATACTTTATGGTGACTAAAATGCCCCTAACCTATCATTATTAAACCCTAATAATCCCCTCATTCTAACGTCGTATCCATATTCATGGTGTATCGCCTCCATCGTTCTACATCGCCTTCATCTAGGTACATCCATCTCTTTCAGCAAATAGCGTGGGATTAATCCATGTCTCTTCCGGCTAAATTAAATCAGGCCATAGTCACTAATTACCCTCATAAATGAAAGCGGCCGCCGTTGCCGTTAGTTGGAGGACGTTGATGCGTTGAGAGAAGCTTGTGTCGCCGGTCATCTCTGGAATTCACCTGACCTAGACCCTTGATTGAGAGTTCATTGTTTGCAACAGGAAAAAATTAAATCGGATTGAAGGATCTGAAGCTATAAAAGCTTGGTTGCAAGGAATGGTCACATGATGCCAATGACCGATATCATGGAGATGAGTTATGGGATTACAGGGAGAAAGATTGAACGTGGGATTGGTAGGCCCCAACTTCTGCCTTCGTTCTCATTTTTATTTGTTCCATTTTTTAGATTGAGGTTTGTTGAATTTAGGGTGTATGGACATTGAACATGGGCATTGAACGTTGGCAGTGAACATAACAATAAATGTTGATTATGGCCGGTGAATATGACAATAAATAATATTGTACATAATAGTGAATGATTGCATTGAAAACGTTTGTTGTGCATTGATTAGTAAGGCAATAACCCAGAGCAATATTGTCACCATGAAATGCGAAAAAAATTAATATAAAAACTATAAATAAATTTCTAAAGTGAATAAGAAGAGAATTAATTTTGACGGAAGTGCAGTGATTATTATCAGATGTGCAGTAATGAAGTGCAGTAACTGCAATATAAAATGCAGTAATTTTAATTGGACGATTGAGAAAAAATAAAAAATAAAAACTAAAAATAAATTCCTCAAGTAAATGAGAAGGGAATTAATTTTGGCGGAAGTGCAGTGATTATTACCGGATGTGCAATAAAGTCGTGCATTAGTGTTGTGCAGTAACATCAATATAAAGTGCAGTAATTTTAACTGGACGACATTTGTACAAAATGCCATATTTTAAATAAGGGTATTTTCGTCATTTAACCGTTAAATATAAACGAATTCTTTTTTATTTTTTTGAATTTTGGTCATAGAAAAGTCTTAAAACTAGTTAGGTCATAGATTGAGAAACTCGTTGGGTTTTAGTCATATTCTACTAAATTTCCCATTTGTTGAGTTTAATCCAACACGATATAGTAAATATATGTATGAACACTCAATTTTTACGTGGAAACCCGAAAGGGAGAAAACCACGGGACTTTTTAGGCTAATGTCCAAGCCCTCTCTTTCTCATTAGGACTCTCCTCACCATTACATAGTACAATTTGTTTGAAGCTCCCATTAATGGAGTTCTAATCTAGCTAAGGAGGGAGAAGAAGAAGGGAAAAAGGGATCCTTTACATGGAGGCTAAGCTCCGTATTTATAGGGGAAGGAGAGAAGGGGCTCTCCACCCTAATGGGCCAAATGGGCCGATATCAGGCCTGGTGGTCAAAGTGGGCCGGATGGGCCGAAATGGGCCTAGCTGCTCGGGCTCCGTACTGGATAATGTCTTGGGCTCTTGAACAGTAATAGGCCGGGATAATATATCCCAACACAAGTCCCCCAGTTTCTTGAGTAGTGAGTGCGCGAATCTGCTCGAGAAAGTATATTCTTGCCTGCGCTCTGCCTCTGTCTAGCTGGAACCTGTGTCTTCGAATAATCATAATACATGAGTGGATGTCCACACTCCTGAACGTAATCTGCCGGTGAGGCACCCCCCTTCCCGACAGGGTTGGGCGAAGGGTGCTCCTCCACGGGCACGCTCCCCCTGAATGCATCAGGCGAGAGTAAAGGACTCTGACTTGAGCTTTCCAACGGAGAAGCTTAGAGGTCCATGCATCTATAAACCGACGTCGCGGTACTGTCAAAACATGACGCACGTGTGTATGTATGAATGTATGAGGTATGATGCATGAATGCATGAATGCATGTAATGTATGGGTGCAATGTATGAGAGAAGAAATGTGAGATGTGATAGAAAGCGGTGGCTCTCGCCGATAAACCGGGCATGTCAGCATCGAGGGGCAGACGTGCTGCATAAGAGACGTTCGTCGCCATCCTAAAAGGGATGGGCGACCCTAACGTGAGCCAGACACGATGGCGCTGGGGCGCTGATCGTGCTGCATAAAGAAACGTTCGTCGCCATCCTGGAAGGGATGGGCGACCCTAACGAGAACCAGACACGATGGCGCTGGGGCGCTGATCGTTGAGTTTAATCCAACACGATATAGTAAATATATGTATGAACACTCAATTTTTACGTGGAAACCCGAAAGGGAGAAAACCACGGGACTTTTTAGGCTAATGTCCAAGCCCTCTCTTTCTCATTAGGACTCTCCTCACCATTACATAGTACAATTTGTTTGAAGCTCCCATTAATGGAGTTCTAATCTAGCTAAGGAGGGAGAAGAAGAAGGGAAAAAGGGATCCTTTACATGGAGGCTAAGCTCCGTATTTATAGGGGAAGGAGAGAAGGGACTCTCCACCCTAATGGGCCAAATGGGCCGATATCAGGCCTGGTGGTCAAAGTGGGCCGGATGGGCCGAAATGGGCCTAGCTGCTCGGGCTCCGTACTGGATAATGTCTTGGGCTCTTGAACAGTAATAGGCCGGGATAATATATCCCAACACCATTTATTTAGGAGTATTACATTAAGAGGACAGATCATATCAGGCCGGCCTAACGGGAACCGCCGTCAAATTGAGGTCATTTGGGGCCCTTCTCAGTGGATTTTATTAAATGAACTTTTTTGAGTATGTTCTTCATCAAGTCTATTTTATTAATACCAAATTTCGGCTAAACATTCAATCTGTAAGACATTCAAATAAATTATTTACAAAAAATGTGCTTTATATATATAAAATAAAAGGCGTAGTTTGTTTCAACAATTTATTGGTCTGTCTTCCTGAATTTTTAATTGAAATTTAGTATGAATAAAGTAATAAACTAGACTTGATGTATAACATGTTTTCTAAAAAAAAAGCATAGAAAAATTACATCCGGAAGTAACCCAAAAGCCCTCGGGCGGACAGCTAGCTAGTCTTGTCCGGCTGGCCGGATCACTAATTCTTACATTAAACCTGCTTATAACATAATCTCATATTGATGCTGTTTTCTCAAAAGCACTTCAACTCTTCAAGAGCATCGTGATCCTAAAAATCATCTCTGCAATCACTGATCCTACACAAACTCTCTTACTTAGTCATAGCAAATTTCAGGTATCCGGCCATGAGCTCTCTTGATGAGGTCCATGTACTTTACCAGATTCTGGCAGCGTGTGATGTCCAAGTACTGCAGCTTCTTCATACACAGTATGTTTAACAGGTCCATGTCCCCAATTGTTGAATCTGAGAGGTTAATTAGCCTCAAATCTGAAAACCCAGAAGAATAAGAAGAAGAGACGAGATGGGATGAAAATTGGCTATCAACTTCCCCGTTCCTTCTGATCCCCCTAATGTCAGGGCAACATCCCTTCACCGCTTCTAAAACTGCAGGGGTGAAGTAGGGCGAATCGGAAAAGTCAATGACCTCCAATTTCCGGCACTTCCCTATCAGCTCCAGGATCACTCCTTCACTGCCATTGTAAGACCCATGGAATGACAAGTTTCTCAGGTTAGGGCATCTGTCACCATTACAACGCACAGAATCACAAACGCATTTCAGATGAATCGAATCCAGAAATTAAAAAATCGAATGATCGATTTCAGTTTCATCTTCGATTTTTCATTCAATTGCAAATTTAAGGTCTTACCGGCAGGCGATCAGAGTGAGAACGTCGTCGTCATTGCTAGGCCCACCAACGGAATTGAGAAAGGGATATACGAAGAGAGAGGTGATGGCCGCTCCGCTGCCGGCTCTGTCCATGAGCATTTGAAGGCGGAGGACGCCGCCGCTACGACTGCCGCGGAATGGATCGGGAAAGGCGGAGCTGTACGGAAAGGAGGCTTTGACGAATGCATCATCGGCGGAGAGGGGGTGAGTGTCGGCGATCATGGAGGCCCAGCAACGAGGGTCGCGAGAAACGTGGGCCCATGATTTGCATACGAATGGAAGGTTGAAGAGGCGATCTTCAATGGAGGACTTGCAGAAGATGTTGGATATTGCAAGGTTTGGGAGATTATGCCACGTTGCTTTTGTGCGTTTCAACTCCATTGAAGCCCTTCTTGACAGAAGACTGAGGGACTCAACTATTCAGTAGTAGAAGTAGACACATAAAATACTCCTTTTAGCGATACTAATTTGTTCAGATAATTATTTAATTCTTTGTAATCAAATCAAGCAAACAATGAGTCGAATATTGAAGGCCAAGGTACATCTTTTATATGATTCTTTTTTCGGTGGAAGAAATAAACTTACATCGATAACACATCATTCATATAGTAGGTAATTTGATAAAAAGATTCCCGACAACCGTCGTCTCACGAACCAGACTCAGAATTAATCACCTCCAAAGAATCAATATAATTCGGTGATCCATTAATGGGCACAAATGAGCCAAATACGATTACCGCAATCCTCTCATCACCCACATTCAAACCAATTGTCTTACAAAAAGGAACAATAACCACAAGAAACACCACACAACAAACTAAATTGTCATTAAAAAAGAAATAAAAAACAAATAAACTTGAAACTCTGTCTGAGTCCGCCAAGCCCCACGAGCACCCGAACTCTTCCCATCCCTTATGACTATATCAACTTCGGCGGACTTACTGATCGAAGTCTGCCCCTTCCCCGTTTTTTCCCATCAAGAGTCATGCTATCTTCCCCAATCTTGTCTCCTTCCTGGGCTTCCCAAATCCTTCTCTTTTGCTCCCCCGATGTTTCCTCTTTCGTTTCCGCACCCACTCTTTTAGTTATACTTTGTGCTGATTCTGACATAGATTCTTTCCCCCCTTCACCCTTCTTGCCAGAGCTCGATGAACCCTGCAGTAGCACTTACCACCTCCTGTTGGGCTAGTCTTCACCCCTCTTCCTACCCTAAGATGGACCCCAAAATTTTGTCTAGTACTAGATCTTCTTCATAGTTCACAGGGCAAAACTTATCTGATGGCCCAATTAAGCCGCATATATATAAAACAGAAATTGGGCAACCTCTCATACTTGAAATCCACCCAAAAGTTTTTTTCCTTCTTTTTTAAAGATTCGTACCCTTTTCAAAGATTTATCCATGTTCATGCACACCCTGATTCTCGATCATATAAGAGTCCCACTCCTCACTATTATGATTATCATCATATTTTATAAACTTACCAATATAATTTCCAATCCGCCTTGCAGTACCTAAATTAACTAGGCTATAGGGAACGTTGTGAACTTGAACCCAAAAATCAGTCTCATTTAAAACAATCTTATGCGGAATATCATCAGGTTTAACTTCTTTTAACAGTAACAGATTACACTCAAACTGCTAAGGACCTTCTTCAAGCACACGATTCATATCAAAACGATGATAGAAAGTAAATAGGTACCTTTTCTCACCAAGTACTTTGGTCGCCATTCCTTTCCCCGGCCTCCACAACGAGGACATAAGCTCTTTGAGGGCTGGAAATCTGACATTCCTGTCAGTCAATAGCAATCCGACCACCGGAAACCCCAAACTGCTTTCCTCTACCGGAACGTCTTCACCATCGAAATCATCAAGGTCTAGGTCTAGGTCTTTTTCCTCTGTCTCAATCGCCACACTCTCGTACTTATGCACGAAGCTTTCCATGCAAAAACTGGCTCTTAACCTTCTCTCGAACCTCCCCACAGTTCACGACCCCCTCCGATCTGGCCGCCTCGAACCAATCGCTGCCGCCACACCCTGGTTTGCCGCTGCGCCCTAGTAGTTTCGTCTTCCCGAAGCAGCTGTTGCTCGACTCCGCTGAACCGCTTTCAACCCGAAGCCTCCAAAATCGAACTGATATCCACAATCAGCCGGACAATCCCATCCTCTCGCCCCTCGACAAAGTCGACGGCGGATGAACGAAATATATGATTATTAAGCAAGTTACATTTTGTGAATAAAATATAAGTGGTCTATTCAACGTTTTGTTTATGTTTTCTGCTTATTTGGAGTAATTTATTTTAATATCCATCAAGTAAACGTACTTGATTGCAGTGACGGATTTTGAATTTGCATTTTGGTAGTTAAATGTTTCCCTCACAATTGAGAATTCAAAAACAATAAATAGTTACACTAAATTTACTTAGGCCTTTTTTTATTTACTTATGTATACTTACTATCTTCGTTCAATTTGCATTGAGATATGATGAGGTGACACATGTATTAAAAACGAATTTATATGATTGATATTGAATAAGTAAAGTAAAATTAAAGTAATAATAATAATTTGAAACCACATAAACTTTATCAAACATAGTATTAAGTATTAACAATCTTAACAGGATTAACTGAAAAAAGAAAATATCAAATATTCTTAGTGAAACAGAGGGTGTATTTTTTTTTTCAAATTTGTTAAGCTAGTATGAATCATAACCACACTTTTCGGTTTAATATATCGAGTGAACACTTTTGAACCCTGGTGGCTTTGCCCATGCGACCGTGCTTAATTGTATAAATCATGAAAGCTGGTTAATTTTTTTTTTAATCGTTGAGAGCTAATTAAATTATACTAATTGAGAGTCATTTGATTATTTTTAATAAGCATGTGATTTATTAGAAAGAAACTTATACGGAGTATTTATTTTAAAAGGAAGCCTTGACAAGAAAATAGATTTTTTTAGATATAAGAAAACGTATTTAACAGTTGCTCAATCACTTGGGCTAACATGAGTGAGTTCTGTAACCTAGTGGCTGAAGTCCCTTTCACTACTTTACTATGTTCTGGTTCGAATCTGCCTGGCTCTTTTAGTTTTCTGTCAAAAAAAAAAATCACTTCGGCTAACACTCAACCCTAAACCTTACTGTGAAGTCTTGGGTTCAATTTCCATCACATAAAGATGATGGGTCGTGCTAGCTACTACGTATAATTTTTCTTAATTGTGTGGAGTAGCACATTAACCGAGAATGGTTGAAAAAGGAGGTGATGATAATGGTGTAATATTTGTTGGATTTGTCTTTGATTAGATGATGCTAGTACTTGATACTTCCTTCTTTTTTCGGAATAATCTTATAAACCTATTATAGGTGTGTTTGGAACTGATTATTTCTTTTTTAAAGTAGAAGAAAAATCAGTATCAGTTATCAGAATTTGGTCTCTCCTAGCATTTAAAAAAATTGTTTCTAAGAGTAAATTAGAGAACCAAAATCAATTCTGCGCTTTCATACAAACACTCCAACTTCTGTTTCTACTCTTTCTGGGAGCAGTTTCAAGAATCAGATCCAAACACCCTCTAAATATCAACATTCTTAATTGAAATTAGACTCGAACATGAGAATTCTTGTTTGGGAAATCATTTATCACACAATAAAGGTACTTAGCTAATTATTCTAATGTGTTTGGTAGCAGCTGCAATGGCTGGAAAGACTGAAAAAGTCTGAAAAGACTGAATCTACTAAAGTAAAAGTGTTTGATGATATTGGTTGGAATGGTTGATTGAATGTAAAATTACCATTAAGGGTATTTAAGTTAAATATATGGTCACTACACATGAAGCAACTTTATCTTACAATTACTGTCTATTTTAAATGAGATCATAGCAACTTAAATGCAACCATAATTCCAGTTTCTCTTCTCTTCCAATTATGTGTAGTAGATAAATTAAAAAAGTTACCTGATTTTGTAAAAGATTAACCAATTTTCAAAATTTTGTAAGACAACAGTTAGGCAGATCTCATAAAGCATTAAAGCCTAGGTGACACGTATTAGTGTATAATTATGAACAAAATTCCTGGTTTACTAGTACTACCTCTATCCCCTAAGTTTGGGTCAAGAGAAGGTGACACGGTTATTAATAAAAGTGGGTTTATGTAGTTGATATTGAATTGATAAAGTAAGAATAAAGTAAGAATGCTTTAGAACCACACAAATTTTACCAAATAAGGAATGAGACAATCTTAGTGGGACGGACCGAAAAGGTAAAATGGGACAATCATAACGGGACAAAAGGAGTATTATATTCAAAGGAAAATTTAAAGAAGAAAAGCTCATCAATCTTACCTTGGTGAATACGGATCAGGCCCAGCTAGCAGAGTGAGTACATGAAACTCAAGCTATAATTAACAGGCACAATTGAAGGGCAAACAAGTATTTTTGGGTTTCCACAATAAACTAATAACTTTCAGCTCAAAAAGTAACTCTTTTGTTACTTTTTTGGCTGATAAGGAAAATCAGCTCAAACAGCCCAATGCACATGTGTTTTAAGGCTTATAAGCCTTTTTCGTAGGTTCCAAACGGCTACCTAAAAAGTTAGTTCCGTAATATGATGAGGAAAAGGTGGCACCTCCAAATCTGGGCTCGTGAATTTGTCTTTTGGTACCGTTTCTAAGACTGGGGAATTACAACGGCCTGTAAGACTGGGTTTCCCCCTTCATTTAACAAATTCTTCATTTTCTGCTTCATACATCAATGTCTAGGTGGTCTCAGCTCCCTCCAGATCTTATAGACCTAATCGCCAGACACATAAGTTCTGAAATCGATTTCATCCGCTTCCGTTCCGTCTGCTCTTCCTGGCGATTCTCCGTCCCGGAGAAACCCTACCGCTCTTGCCCGACCCGCTTTCCCGTTATTCCAAATGACGGAATCTCTGATGCTAGTTGGGGCTTTAAGCTCTTAAGGCGCACCATTTACTTGATCCGACCACCCGGAGATCATGACAGAACCGCCTCCGCATCCAATTCCTGGATTGTTAAGCTCGGTTCTGATTCCCCGCACCGATTGCGATTGCTGAATCCTCTTTCCAGATCTCATTTGAAGCCGCTGCCTTCGGATTTCCCAAAATGTATTGATGTCTCGCGATACCCCATTATCGAATTGGGGCAAGAGTACACTCTTCACTTCATAAATTCCAGGCCTTTGGCTAGTTCAGTTGGTGAGGCTGGCAATTTGTATATGGAGAAGGTCGCCTTGTGTCCGGAAAAACACTCGTCAGGGTTCGTGCTTTTAACCATTCATGTTTCCGGGAGATTGGTTGTTTATAGATCAGGTGCTTCGAATTGGACAATCATCAACGACCTGAGTTCACCCTACGATGACGTGATCACCAAAGATGGTCGCTTTTATGCAGTTGATAATACTGGTAGGACTGTGGTTTTTAATATGGACTCCATGGATTTTAGTGTCATTGCCCAACCTGTTTTTGAGGGAGACAAGAAATTCCTGGTGGAATCTTGCGGAGACTTGTTAATGGTTGATAAGTACTTAACTGTGGGGCCCAAGGATGATCTCGGATACAGTGAAGGGTTTGAATTCTACGAAGAGCTCGATTGTTTGATGAACGAGAGAACTCTGAAGTTTAAGGTTTATAAATTGGACGAAGGAGGGCAGCAATGGGTTAAGGTTTCGAGTTTGAAGGACAGGATACTCTTCTTGGGAGAAAATTGCACATTCTCTGCCTTGGTCTCTGAGCTTAATTCTGAATGCAAAGGGAACTGTATATTGTTTGCAGATCTCTTATTGTACGACAAGGATGAAGAAGATGAAGGAGGAGGTGTGTGGACATTTCATGGTATAGGCATGTCTGACTTAGAAAGCGGCAGCATTGGTCCTATTAGTAGTAATGTTGGCTATTCTGAGCTTTTTTGGCCTCCTCCTCCTTGGATCTCATCTACTTCAGATATTGAAGTAAGTGATTCTTGGTCTTTTGTTTACTTATTCAGTTTGGGTTTTCTACTGTTCTTGCTTGTTCAGGTATTCAGACAAGTATGCTATATTTGGCCGAGGCTCCATACATATAGTTGAGTGGTAATGATCCATTCTGGTGCTCAGTGTTAGACGTAGCACTGCAGTTCGAAGTGCTCAAAATTACTATAGATTTAATATACTCCATAGTATTGTTTATCTAAAAAAAATGCACAAGTCTTTTTGCCAAATGCCAACAATAAACTTTATTGTTTATTGTTCTCCATACCTTTATCCCAGGTTTCCTTTTTTGTCTGATCATTGATAATATTTGTGAGTTTCTAATTCATTCGTACTTTATTTATACTTTCAAATTCAATGTCAAGTTTCAACCACATAATTCAGCCTTTTTTAATAATCACGTGGCTTTCTCATATCCCAATCTTGAAGGGGCAGAGGTAGTAATAAATGTAGTTAAAAGAAATGAACTACAGTATATAAAATAATAAAATGAATTATTAGACCAATCCTACACATGTTTCTTTGCATGTATTTTTCAAAACATGGTGTGTTAAGATCAACACCTTTGGAAAAGAGCAGGTCCCCCATGCCTATGCTTCTGAATATAATCTTACTCTGGTCTCAGGAACATATATTATGCATATGTGTGTTACTATATCACGTATATATGTTATTGTTGATCTGTTAGGCATTCAGTAAGATGAGTTACTTCCCGCTTTAGAGATTATATAACTTTGGTTCACCTAATAAACATGGTTCATTTACCAGAATTTGTTCCGCTTCACTTATGTGTTGCCATTGAAATATTGGTTAGGTCCTATTTTAGCGAAATTTGAGTTGTAGTTGTCTTTATGATTATGATCACGTATGCATAATGAATATCAGTTATGTAAATCAGATGTTTATAACCTTGATAATCCAACTATACATAACATAAGCTTGAACAAATAACAAACACCCACTTCATATGCTGATATGCCGTACAAAAAACATGAACATCATTCACTTTAAAGGTTTTTTTTTCTGAAAAAAGTTATTGAGCAATAACGAGGCAGTGCCTGATATATTTAGTATTTCAATTTATATTGCAGAAGGAGATGGACCAATTGGGTATTTGAATTTGTTTAGTCAAATAAGATGTGAAGAGATATATGTGCTCACCAAGCTGATTCGAGGCACAGTGATGAAGTAATCCCATTTCATGATTTTACGAACTAGTGAAAATGTGCGTGTTTATTCCAGTTCATATATCCCTACTCTTTTAATTGGGGATGTATGCATACCCTCATGTAATTGGAGTTGGTGATTTTAATTTTTTTCATCAATTAATTAGGGTTTATGTTTACATTTTGGTTGAAATAAGGAAGGATTCCTGGTTGAGGATTTAAAATTCAGTAATGGGAAAAACACATAGCATATAATAACGTATTAGGCGGTCAGCTAAACCATATTCTCATATAGTCATATACAAACATCTAAGAGTATTACTTTATTCTAACTTTATAAATTTGATGTTACCATATAAAGTCAATTTTCTTTGTAATTGCATCATCTTCTCTTACATCAATGTTGACTTGTATCAATGTTGACGGAGGTAGTTTTTTTTTTTTTTTGAAAATTCTACCGTGTCTCATTAAATATCGTATGCACTGGTGCATATCATTTTGAGTTGATCAAATTATGATATGATGCGCCGTTCACATTCTAGCCACCTTAGTATAAGAAATACTACGTAGTAGATTTTTCATTTTAGTCTCCATAACAAAGGGATTTTCAAATATAGTGATAAAGAAGACAATGGAGTAGCAACACTACTTTGATATCCCAACATTGCTATGTTGCATCTTGGAATTTCAAAGAGAATGTTCGTTTTTGTTTATGGAAATAAAAGAGCTTTGTGTTCCGCTCACAATAATCGAATTTTCTCAACCCAAAGGCCAAAGGTGGAATCGTCCACCTACACGCCTCACACCAGATCCGACTGAATAGTGGAATAATTGAATTTTTCTATGTAGTAGAAAGGGTAATGTTTTCCTTTTTCTTCGATGACCGACTTTGAGGTTTTTGTTTTCGGTTCCTCGTTATTTTTCAGTTTCTATTATTGATCAAGGGGAAATATTTTTAACATGGAAATTATTATGCCAAGTTAGTCAAGATATGATGTGGCATTATGATATAATAATTTGATTGGTTCAAGAAACGAATGTATCAAAATGTTCCATGTTAAGGAGTGCACCATACTACCATAGAGGCATAGATGTACTCTATTTTTAGATGATAGTTTTGGTAGACCTTGCGGTCGAGTGGAATGACGAAAGCCAATTTAGTAATATTGGACCTTCTTGATGTATACACAAAATTTGTACACACACAGGCAATTAGAAAGATTTTGACATGATCATGCCTCTTTTTGAACGAATTGACTATGTACACAAATAATTAGAGGGTTTTGTGTACATTTTGTGTATAACTCATGTACATTAAATATTTTTCAGTAAAATTTGGCTTAGCTCTAAGACACTACTCCGTAAATAAATGTCGCTATATTGAGCATTGAGCATTTGAGCATCCTACTCTAGTGGAATCACCAGAAACGATGCCATTAAGGCATTAACGTTAAGTTTTAATCTAAAAAACGACCAAGTTCACAAGTTGTATAACTTCTGGCAGACAAGTGCTTGGTGTAACTTAGTTTATAATTTTGTGTAATTCATGTTATATATCTATGTAAATCTTGTTATAAAATACGGAGTATGTAAGTATTTGTGAAAAATGTGTATTTTAATGTAAATAGTTTATATTTGGTGCAAGTGCGGTACATTACACGGTAAATGATCTTATGAATGTTTTAAAAACATGTGATTAACTTATAGATGTAATACGTTATATGCAGTAGTATTTGTTGGTAGAAAAGCTAAATATACGATCTAAATGACCTTATACAAAATGTAAACAATGTGTGTCTAGTATATGAGCCATATTATACAAAATGTAAATTGTGTGTCTCAAATATGTAAGGCTAAAGGTCAAATAGGCCCTCGAACTAACTTAAAAGTGCAAATCACCCCTTACATAGGAGGCTCTATCCAAATATCGCCATTTGGGGCGGTTCCCGGTGAAAATTTTTGATGAATTTTTTTGAGCATCTTCTTCATTAAGTCTAGTTTACCCATACCAAAGAAGATGCTCAAAGAACATGGTATGTATGTGTATATTTAATTGTCCATTGGTTTGAATATGTGCAAGATAATGATCGTTCTACGTACCTATAGTGTAACTGTGTAGTGACGATATTGATTGAAGTTCCTAAGATGATCCAGAAATGAAATGTTTAAAATTTTGGAAAGTCTATTACTTGTCAGTCACGACTTCATGGTTTTTTACTTATCCAATTTGTGGTTAACCGAAACTTCGATTAACTGATACACGGTTAACCGAAATTTCGGTTAATCGATATACGGTTAACCAAAGTTATGGTACGGGTTATCGTATTGAAAATATAGTAACCGCTCTCTCGGTTAACCGATAATTGGTTAACCGAAATCCGGTTAACCAACCAATTACGCAGTTAAGAAATAACAATCTCCACTTGTGCATAGTTTTACCCCATTGTCCCACCGGATCCCTCTACGCAGTTAAGAATTAACATTGCTCTTTCGAGGTTTCCAAAACAACTTTAGTGGCCAACATTTTCAATTCGGAGTTCCGCCTCACCGTCAGTGGATCTATCCATTTTTCTGTGGTGCACGCGAGATAGCTATCTAGTAGAGATTGATGATTCTAAATGCAGCCACATAATTACTATTCACAGCCCCCAATTAATTTAATGTCTATTATATCCCTATACCGTACCCATTTACCTCAACCGCGTTTTCATCTCTGCTTTGCATTCCTTTCTCAGCGTTGGGGCAATCGATGTAGTTGTAAGAGATCTCTTATGGAGAAGGGAGGCAGAGAACGCAGAGTGAAGAAGAAAAGTTCCGGCTGACCCAACGCCCACTTTTTGCCCGCCAGTCCTCTGGTTTTGGTTGACAAGCCACAACGCCCATCCCTGTTCGTTGATAGAATCAAAGCTTCAATCGACTATGGTTGACAAATCCCTGGCTTTGGTTGACAAGCCACAATGGCCATCCCTGTTCGTTGGTGGCAGACTTAATGGCAAAGTTCCTGCGATTGCAAAGCTTTTGCGACGGAGGCGGTTGATGTTTCTGTTTCTTGTGATTCCGGCGGCCATCTGTTGGCACTCTCACCGTCCTCTCTAGTGCTTGACGGCCGCTGCTGCTTGTCCTTCCGACGAGATTCCCTGGAAGCTCTGGTCCCGAGGACACATCCCATAATGAATGAGGGCTTAACACTCAACTAACCTCATAAAACTGGTCAAAAAAATAGAGAACAAATCTTGAAAGACCTCTATAGCTGCTGGGTGTGAACCTTCAGGGGAACTCACCGGCAGTCCATGGTACACTGGTTGCCATCTCGACAAAGAACTGGTTAGTAGGCTCAATTACATACAGAGTATGTGAAAAGGTAAAGGACATACAGAAATTCCAAGTCGCTGTTATGGATGAAGAAGAAAGCACTTCACGGAGGACAAATTTGTAAAATGAATCGTTAAAGGGGCTGTACTTGGTAAAAATGGGCTGTGTTTAGAATTACCCTTTCTCAAATCCTGTTTGCCGCCATGACCAATTGAGGAGAATTAGAAACTCCCATAACCTGTTAATGGGAGTTTAAAACTTGGTAATGTGCAAAGACTAGGATCATGTTTTCAACAAATACGTAACTTTTGATTTCACGCGCTGAATTGTGTAATAATAAGAAAAAGGTAAGGTTGAAGTTACGTTTTTTACTCTATTTGATGAAGTTATTGTAGAGGATCATTTTAGCTATTTTTCATATATATTTTTTATTTATATTATTAATACAATATATTTTAAATTTAATTTTTTTCATCAGCAGAATCAGCCGATCCAACCAAATCAGGGAGAACTTCATAAATTTCACCAGGATCACCCGATTAAGTCAATTTTAGTGCTACCAAAAGGCTTCTAGATAATGTATTTATCTTGGTTAGAATATTTCTCGTTTCATTTTACTGAAGCATCTTTAATCTAGGAATATCACTGTCCTAACTTTACAAAAATTAAAAAGAGAATATGATGTATTGATTAATTTGATATTGTTTTCATTTCATTCTAGCTAGGGGGAAAAAGCGTGTAAAAAATTAATTTAAAAGTGTTCAAACTCAATGATCAAATACTACAACTAAGCAAAAAAAAATTGAAATTGTGTTTCAGGATATTATGCTATCTTTCAAATGCTTCATTAACTATTATCATTATTTGATTCTTATGAATACTAGTTTCTAATGTGACATATATCTTTCTTAAACTTTATTATGTTGATTACATTGATCCGCTAAGTTTGAATTGACTCATGGTCCTGTACAAGGTCGCTTTAAAAACATAGAAACAAATGCTAGAGTACATAAGATATTAGAAGAACTGCCTTGCTGTAAAGAACCAATTTCAGTCGCTAGAGTACAACCTCTGACGTACGTAGTCAAAACATAACAATTTGACTTGTACATCTACTCTAGTTTCAACCTATGTCCATTAATTCAGTGTGTTTACTGCTTTTCCCGCCATTCCCCAACTGCCTGAAATAATATCGTTCTTTCAAGGTTTTCAAAACCCTAAGTTTGGGAGTCAGCATTTTCAGAGTTACACCTCACGATCGCTGGATCTATCCACATCTCAGTGGTGCACGCGAGAAACCAAGGGATAGCGGTCTAACAGAAATTTCCCGAATCTCGTTACAACCATGAGTCCTTGACGGCTTGACTGATTGAGGAGAATTTTAGACTTCCATAATTGATTAGTAGGTGTCTTTTTAGATATTACTATTATTTGAGGAGGATATAAGTGAAAAAGTGAACCTAAAAATTGATCTTTCTTATAATTGGTAAAATTAAATTGGGAACTAAAATAAGCAGCCAAGAGAGTACTATTTTACCCTAATAAAAGTAGATCGTTAATATAATTATTGATTTTCTCTATCCTACTTTTTAAAAAGGGCATACTCAAAAATTGAATCAATTTTTTTTTTTAAATTAAAAATGATAAAGTCAAATTAGGAATTTAATTGAGGACAATAATATAATGAGTACCATAAATGTGAGGTGTATATCAGTATATATATAAGTATATAACACATGCTAAATGCTGTATAAATCAATAGAAATTATTTCAAATAGGACTAAAACTATGACAAAACTCAAAATAGGACTTGCTATGTTTTTCATTTCAAAATAGGACCATAGTGGTCCTATTGGAAACATACCAATTTCTTCCTTCCATTCTTACCCCTCCTTTAAATATTAGTAAAAGATAGCTAAAAGTCTTAATTAAATGTTTAATTCATAATAAATTCGAAAAAATTTCAATAATTCGTAGAAAAATAATAAAAAATTAATAAAATATTTATAGAATAAAAAATAAGATTTTTTTTATTTTTTTTTTTGAAAACTAATAAAAAATAGTAAAACTCCATAAAAAAAATTAAAAAAAATATGGATACCTTTCCCACCGCCTGTACTACCTCCCTGAACCACCACCTCCGATCGGTGTAAAAAATGCCACTTTTTTTTTTAAATTCCACAAAAATAGCATATTTCTCTATAACAATGCCAACATTTTCATTCTGCCAACTTGAATCCTTTTGACTTTTGCCAAAAATATGGCATTCATAATTTTTTTGGAATTTTTTTACCCCGGTGACAGGAGGTGGTGGTACCGCCTCCCTGCACCACCGCCTCTGACCATTAAAAAAATGCCATATTTCCTACAAACTTCCATTTTTTTCGGAAAATGCCAAAAATATGGCATATTTCTCTTTGACAATGCCAACATTTTTTTTCTTCCATCTTAAATCATTCTGAATTATGCCAAAAATATGGAATTCATAATAAATTTGGCATTTTTCCCCAAATGACTAGAGGTGGTGGTGCTGGGGCGGCAGAGGCGGCGGTGACAATTTTTTTTTTTTATTTGTTTTTAATTTATTATTATTCAAAATATTTTTATTAATTTTTTGGTATAGTTTACGAATTTTTATTATTTTTCATTATTTTATTATGAATTAAAACATTCCAATAGGTATAAGAGTATATTTGTCCAAGACACACATACTTAGTCCTATGGAAAAATAGTTTATTTTTTGATCCTATTTGTACAAAGTGAATGACTTTTAGTCCTATTTTGATAATTAACTCATAAATGCTGATTCCCAATAGGCGCCAAGGGTGCATTGGACCACTAGGCAACGAATTTCAAAGCAAAGGATAACAAGGAAAACCATCGATCCCAGAATTCCATCGGGAAATGGGAGCTCCGGCGATGCATGCCAAGTCAGAGTCGGAGGTGACGAGCGTCGACGCCTACTCGCCGCCGCGATCCCCCCGGCGCGCGCTCTACTACGTGCAAAGCCCACCCCATGACCCGGAAAAGATGTCATACGGGTCGAGCCCCTGCGGGTCGCCCACCCGGAACTACCAGTACCACTGTTCCCCCATTCACCACTCCCGAGAGTCGTCCACCTCCAGATTCTCCGCCTACATCCACAAGACAACGGGCAGTAGAAATGTGAACCCGCCGCCGCCTTGGAAGCGGTTGTCGCCGCCGACTGACCCCGACGACGGCCGGGAAGAGGAGGAGGAAGAAGACGGCCAAGCCCATTCCCCGTTCAAGTTCTACCTCCTCTGTTTTCTGTTCTGTTTCGTTCTGCTCTTCTCCATCTTCTCCCTCATTCTCTGGGCTGCCAGCACGCCTTACGCGCCTAGAATCTTCGTAAAGGTATGAACTTTATAAAGCTTTAATCTTTTCCCTTCAATACCCTTTTCCATTTTTTGCAGAGATTTCCCCATTTTTAGTTAATTAGGAGTTCTTCCATTTTCTTGATTTTGGTGTGAAACGGTAAGTGTAACTCCGGGTTAGGTTTTCTTTTGACTCGCTACTGTGATGATCACGTGACTGGCAAAATCTTCTTATTTTGGAGTCACATTTATTGTGTAGTTGATGATGATTCCCAGTTTTAGCAGCTATCTATCTGATCTCTATATTTCATCATTAATAAAAATCCCAAATTTCTCTCTTTTTGACATTTGAAAATGATAATAGTAACGGATACGTTGAAGTATGGAGAAAAAAAGGCTTGGAAAAAAGTATGAAGTGGATGGGCTTGGGTTGGTTGCCCAGTTTACGTTTCCCATGCTCTTAAAGTAAAACTAATGGGGAACTTTCCTTAAAAGCTGGGAGACTGGTAATAATTATTCATACCTGTTTTTTAACCCATGGGCTGGATAGACATTTTGCATTTTCTGAATAATTTTGGGGACAATATAGTAAGTGGGATAAACATAGAAAAAGATATTTTGTAAACGTTTAGTTTAGACTTCATGTGTAAGCTGAATCGAATTGGATCATAAATAATTGTTGTTTAAATTACACTCCCCTGTCACCCAAACAAGCTTCTACCTGGTGCTACATTCTTTTTTTTTTTAGATATTCCAAAATCAACTTCTCTCTTTGATAATGTTTGAATGGTAAACTGTTCTTTTACCTTTGTGATCTTATTAGATTTGAGACCGAGGAAGTATTACAAATAAATTGTGTCTATGTGATCAAATTTACTTGAAAATGTTGTATAACACTTACAAATACTCAACATTGTTTATGCATAAACAATGATTTGCATACACTATTTGGTTTGCATACAACTTTTGTAATTTGCATAGGTTTTGAATGTCTAAATGCATAGAAGTCAATGTTTATAGTCGCAAGTTCTTGTCTGTGACATACATTTTTCTTGTACGCGGCTATACGTTTTCTATTTTCTATCTTAACAAACATAAATTGAAAATCAGATGATAAAAATTTGTTCAAGTTTTCATGGACAAATATTTGAGAAAAAGTGTAGACATTAAACTAGATTAAAGAAATGATCCCGGCCTAGCTAGTTGCGAGGTTACCGTGTCTAGTGGGAGGTCTCGAGTTCGAATCCCGCTAGGCACACAAGGGTTTGAAACTCAATGGAATGAGTTTCAGCCCTGATTACTACAGACTCCCCCCAACCCCCCTCCCCCAGACCCCCTGGAGTAAAAACAAAATGATCCCGGCCCGTCGGTCCAGTCGTCCAGATTGACAGAAACCGCCGTTCAACCAAGCCTGATTGAGGGTCTTCGAGATCAAGTTTTTTGATGAAATTTTATGACAATATAGTTCTTGAAGTATGAAACATTGACACAAAATTTCAACTTGAATTTTAATGAGAGGTCAATTTAATAAATTAATCAAATACACGTACGACGCTTTCCTTAAAACTTTATTACATCAAGAACATAAGAATATACACAAAGAATATATTGAAAAAAGTTAACACATCCTTCTCATGAAAACTACAACTATAAATGAACATTTTTTTATGAACATTCAAGTACTGTACAACTGTGAACAGGGGCGGAGCCAGGATTCGATTGAGAGGGGGGCCGAGGTTAAATAAAAAAAAACTCAGTAATAACATATAAATACAATAAATATTACGTAATGTATTGATATTCATTTAAAACATAAAAAAATACATGATTAAATCCATTGTGAATTAAAATTTAGAATGTCGCTCTTACATGTCACGGAAATATGTACTCTAAATAAGTTTGTATCATATTTCATCTAATATTTAAATGATAAAATAAATACTAAAGAGCCTTAAAATGAATGTTTCGTAGAATATTAGATTAATTTACACTCTTTATTTCATATATCAACTGAGACAATATATACTAACACCTTCTTAAATAATTAAGAATTCCTTAAAATATTAAACATTACTACATATTTCTTTCGGTAAGTATTCACTAATTCTCGAACAAATTACTAAGTAATAAAACAAATCCTATTTTTTAACAGTATTAGGAAAACAAGAACCACATATCTAAGAAACAATAAAACTTCAATTAGTATGCTAGTCGGTAAGTACTCAATAGTGAAATTACTTTGCACTACTTACGGACTAGGGAGTGCTTGAAAAGAATTACAGGTTGGGGGGAGGGGGGCAAAATTAAAATCCTAATACTACTAGTTAAAAAATGAAAAGTTGGGAGGGGCCATGGCCCCCTTTGCTATGGCTGTAGCTCCGTCCCTGACTGTGAAACAAACGTGTACAATTTCTCACCATAATTGCCTAAATGGATTGGATAAAAAAAGTTGATGAACGAGGCATACTTATTTTGTCAGACTGCATATTTTATTTTTTCACCGAGCATATGACAGTGCAATGAATTAAAAAGTTAAAGATGGTGGGACGACAGAGTATGAAATTCGAGCATTTTAACGTGCAAGCGGGAATCGACGGAAGCGGAGTGCAAACGGATTTGCTGAGTTTGAATTCAACGGTGAAGATCTTCTTTCGGAATCCCGCCACTTTCTTTGGCGTGCATGTTACGGCCACCCCTCTCCAGCTTTACTATTACAACCTCAACATTGCCACCGGTCACGTAAGTTACTCCGTAATCCGTATGATATATTGCTTGCTTGAATTTTGATTTCTTCAATTTTATTTGTGTATATAGTGTCCATTTTTTAACATTAAAATTTAGTTGAATTTGATAAAAAACTTTGATTGAAGCGGTTAAATCTACCGAATTGTGTCAAAATTACCACAAATTATATTTTATTAATAAAATAAATAAAATATTATATGGAGATAGCTAAAAGAGTCATCTATAGCAGCAATTCTAGTCAATTTAATCAGAAAATCTACATCAATATTACTTATTAAATCAATGGTTTTGTACTCACCTGTCTCACTAAATTTGTCTAATATCATACGGACAGGGGCGGACCCAGGAAATTCATGTTGGGGGGGTTCAAAATATTTTTTGGGGGGGCGAAAATTGTTTTTTGAGGGGTGAAAATTATATTTCTTATATATATACACTAAAAATAAATGTTGTTGGAGGGGCGGTAACCCCCCTGGGTCTGTACTACAGCCCGCCCCTGCATACGGAGTATTTTGTAAAGTTTGTGAGGATATGAATCGTTCATACTTTTTCGTAATTCTTTAATTATATTGCATAGCAATCATATAAATTCACTTTTTTTAATAATCATACTCCCACTTCATATTTCAATGTTAATGAGACAAATGTAATATATGATATAAAAAAACTGGTTGATAAGACTTACAAATTTAAATAAGGATCACCAAATGGACACTCAACTGTTGTGACTAAAAGAACAGTTGAATTGAACTGTTTTTGACAGGTTGGTATATAATGGAACTGTAGGGGTGTAAACGAGCCGAGCCGAGCCTGAGCATGAGTATGCTTGAACTTGAGCTTGATAAGAATTCACGAGCTCGAGCTCGATCTCGAGCTTGGACGAGTTAAATAATTCGAGTTCGATCTCGAGCCGAGCTTGACTCGAGCTCCATTCGAGTTTGATTCGATCTCGGGTCATGTTTCGCTTATTAATTTTATAGGTTTGAACTCGAATAAGATGCTCGAACTCGAGCTAAAATGCGTACTTTTTTATCCTCATTATTAGTTTATCTCTCATTTACTAACATTTTTATTCTTTATTTTACTGTCAATAAATATTAAGAGTACATATTATAATTATTACAGATTATGGTTATCATAATAATACTTCACACATGTTATTATTTTGGGGTTTTTACAAGAATATTACTAAAATAAAACATATTTACATAAATATGACTATTCATTACTACAATGTGGTGTTGTGGTAATTTAAGCTCAAAACTTGAAATGAATTACTATGATTTCATTACTACTCTAGTCACTACACATAATTTTGAAAATCATCTATATTCTGGTCATATTTATGTAATTATTTCTATTATTTTTGTAATTATTACTCTTATAGTATACTCTGTAAGTATTGAAAATGGAAGTCCTAAATTAGAATATATATTTAAAAAAAAGTATTTATATAATTATTACTTATATGTTTATTATATATAAAATATTACACAAAGGCTCGTGAACCGGCTTTCGAGCCACGAGCCTAAAATTTATAGGCTTGAATTGAGCTTCTTAACTATTCGAGTCGAGCCGAACTCGAGTCGAGCTTTTCCCAACGATTCACGAGCAGTTCGTGAGCGGCTTGGCTCATTTACACCTCTAGATGGAAGCTATGCTCCATTTAATTGAAGTATTGAACATCTTGTTTGAGCCACCTAATGAAAGAATGGTGAGGCATCATTGAGTTATCTAAATCTAAATTTAGAGCCCGTTTGGTAGCACCAAAATCGGCTTTTTGGCTGATTCTGCTGAAATGTATGAAGTTATGGCTGAAGTGGCTGCATTGGCTGATTCTGCTGATTTGAGAAAAAATTAATTTTAGATTATATTTTATTAATAAAATAAAGAAAAAAATTAAATCTAAAAATAGCTAAAATGGTCATGTATAGTAACTTCAGCCAATACAGCCAGAAAAGTCATTTCAGCCTTACTTTTTCTGCTTATTACACAATTCAGCGTGCAAAGACAAAAGTCACGTATTTGGTGAAAAAGTTGACCGGTATTAGAAGCATTACCAGAAAAGGCCGGAAAAGGCCGGAAAGGGTGTGTACCAACCATGTTTCCTTTCCCTAGGATTTACATTGGAGGAATTGAACTACACCAATTACATGCATTGAGTAATAGAGTTCCCCTGTCCCACATCAATACAATGGAACGCGTTTACTTAGCCGCCTTCGTATCTATTATTGTACTTTCTTCTTGGTTTCACATTGAGTAATTATTAGTTGTATCTACTTAGCCTCCTTTCATACTCTGTAAATGCCGGTTTAAACACATGCTTTTTGGTCCCACTTTACAGTTGATGTGAGTGTGTGACCATATTAAGCTCACAGGACTAGTAAAATTGACCATTTGGTAAGTAGAGTCATTATGATATATTCACAATGAGGAGAATACTCCTGTTTAAAGGGCAAAATATAATCTTGTCTAGATTAGGGGTTAATCTTGAACCAAACAATTACATTTCAAAAAAAAAAACAATGGTGATAATGTGTTCCTGATCATGAATAGTTGGAGATGATTAATTCAATTATATTTCAACACTCTCACTTGAATTAATATTGGACTCTCAATAATTCACTCCAATTCTTGATAGTAGCAAGTTTGAATCGCTCGTAGAAGAAGCTGATTGTAACAAATTGACCTCACGTGTCCCCAACTTCCTAATGCAACGCCCAATAGAACCGTTAAATGCTTTTTTCACTACATGTTTAAAGTTTAAACCCGCGTTTCCTTTTAGAAACATTGTATTTATCCACATTATGGACTAATTTTAAAAGTGAAGTCTTTGTCTTGAGATTTCTCCATCCAAACAGAGCCTAAAGAACTTTAGAATTGTGCAATTTTCAATTTTGGCCCATGTGGGTAATAAAGCATATATATCCAGATTAAAAGCTTCTATGAGGCAAGGAAAAGCAAGCGGGCATTGGTGACAGTTGTGGAAGGATACCAGATTCCGGTGTATGGGGCGGTGCCGATCATCGGTGGCGGCGGCGACACTGTGTCTGTACCGCTCAACCTAACTCTTGTCATTCGCTCACGGGCCTATATTTTGGGCCGGCTGGTCAAGTCCAAATTCTACACCCATGTTTTATGCCAAGTTGCTCTTAGTGGAGACCATGTCGGCAAGCCCATTAATCTGATGACTCCCGGATCTTGTACTTATCATTGAAGTATTGAACACTAGTATCGTTACATGTGATGTGCACGGGATAAAATGATTTTGTATTTTTAGTTTTAATATATAGCCTTGAATATGGATTATACCCATGCTGATATATGTATATGGGTTATTATAATTGATGGAAAATCATGTAACTAAGATTATAACATCGGTTCATAACACAATATAAACTTCACACTTCTATTTCAAGTTGGATACACGTGAATCTATATAGATACGCGTGTATCCATAAGCACCAGAAAAACTGAATAGCAAACCACATGATTGGATTGTGTGTGTATGATAACTAACATTTCAAAATAATACTATCAAATGATATCAAATGCTAGTATTGTGTTGATATGATAGTAACATTATGAAATGATTGGGTTAGTGTAAAATGAATAGTATTAATATGAAATCAAAAATTTTAAGCGTTATAAGTGTATTTAGTAGGGATTCAAAATAGTAGGGGTTGGGTTAGTAACTTCAAAATAGTAGGGCTTAAAAGTAGCATTTTAAGTGTATTTAGTAGTGATTCAAAATAGTAGGGGTTGAGTTAGTATCGCTTCAAAATATTAGGGGTTTTGATAGTAACAATTTAAAATGATTGGGTTAAATGATTGGGTTCAAAATATTAGGGGTTGTGAAATGTTAGTAATGGGTGCAAAGTTAAAGTATTGTGGAAATTAAAGTATTATTAATATTAAAAATAGCGGCGTAAATTTTTTAATTTCGAAGTGGATACACGTGTATCTATATAGACTAGCGATTACTCGCGCAAGGCGCGAGAGTGTTTGCCCAATATCTTAGAACAAGATACAAATAAGACTCCAT
Source organism: Cuscuta epithymum (assembly GCA_945859915.1). Lineage (NCBI taxonomy): Eukaryota > Viridiplantae > Streptophyta > Magnoliopsida > Solanales > Convolvulaceae > Cuscuta > Cuscuta epithymum. The sequence continues at coordinate 6,102,513 of CAMAPF010000938.1, forward strand.
CGTCTTATATATAGAGCCGAGAGTATATATTCTGTTATATATAGTCAATAATTAAAACTCGCTAGTCATATTCTTTTCTATAACGCATGAAATAACAAGATACAAGGATAATTCTTATTCTTCTTAAAATATAAGCCAGAATAACATGAAGAGATTTCACATACATAGAAGTGTAAGAACATGCTTTCCATTCACATCTGTATGGTATGGTTATAAAGATTATGTTTTGTTTACTTGGCCATACTCCAGAGTAATACTTCACAAAAGAAAGAGGCCATAGAAGAGATTATTATTATTATTAGAAATTATGACGGATATTTGATTCTAACAAAGAAAATAGATAAAAGCATGATTTTTTATACTTTAGTGATCATTAATATGTCCAAATTTACATTGAACTAACTTCAGTCACATTTTTGTAATAAGACATATTTTGATAATACACAGAAAATCTCTTATTATTATCATCATCAAATAAGTGATGAGCATAAGAAATAAATGTGATCCAAATATCATAGAAGAACATGGCAATAGGGGTGGGTTCGGTTCTTGCGGTTCGGTTTTGACCTAAAACCAAATATAGAATCAAAGTAAAAAGTTCGGTTCGGTTTCGGTTCGGTTTTACACTCCAAAACTTGGAACCACGGTTTGATTGGTTCGGTTTGTTTCGGTTCGATTTCGGTGTTTTCAGTTTTTTACCAAAAAATTATCACTTGATTCAAAATTGATATAATACTTAGAAGGATCAAACATATTACATAAAGAATGCAAGCACAATACAACGACAAATAAAATAAAAATGAGAAGAGATAAATATGTCTTGAGTTATATGAGTATGCGAGATAGATAAAACTGTATATATTATAGATTTAATTTGTTTGTGAGTAGTTCGAAAAAAGTTCATGAATATATACATTCTATACTTTTATGTGATATAGTTGAGATGAATATTTATTGTTTTATCAATATAAAATCTTTAATTTATCTAAAAAAAGTTAATTACTACTAATAACTAGTAAACACATATTATTATCATTCAATATAGCTACATTATTACAGACAATGAATGTGTAAATGAATTTATAAACTAAATTAAACTAAACATAACACAAACATTATTTTTCTAACACAAGAAAACCAAAGACTATTGATGATATTAAGATTAATTACAATTAATGCCTAACAATTAAATTATAAAGGCTAAAGCGTCAAATAGGTACATGAACTAACTTAAAGTGTTCAATTAGCCCCCTTATATAGGAGGTTCTGCTCGGCCGTCGCCAATTGAGGCGGTTCTCGGTGGAATTTTTTGATGAACTTTTTTTAGCATCTTCTTCATTAAGTCTAATTTACGCATATCAAATTTCAGCTAAAAATTAAATCGGGAAGGCAGACAAATGATTTTTCAAAATGTACTGCGTTGTTTACCTGCGCAGTTATCTTCAAAAAATCATTTGACTGCCTTCCCGATTGAATTTTTAGCTGAAATTTGGTATGGATAAACTAGACTTAATGAAGAAGATGCTCAAAAAATTTCATCAAAAAATTCCACCGGAAAACGCCCCAATTGGCGACGGCCGGGCAGAACCTCCTATATAAGGGGCTAATTAAACACTTTAAGTTAGTTCATGTACCTATTTGACCCTTTAGCCAATTATAAATTTCATATTTTAAATAATTCGGTTTGTTCGGTTCGGTTCGGTTTTGAAGGGTAAAAACCAAAACCGAACCAAACAACTTCGGTTCGGTTTTTTACATTCGGTTTCGGTTTCTTAGCGGTTCGGTTTTATTTGGTTGCGGTTCGATTTAATTTGATTCGGTTTTCGGTTTTCGATTTTTCGGACCCAGCCCTACATGGCAATGTTTAGAACATTAATGAATACTGAACCTAGGATAGATTCCACAGTTGGTAAGTAGTCATGTCCTAAGACCAGATAGGTTTTTTGCGTTACTCATTGACTAATGTATGCCACTAATTACTTATAAGCGCCATTAGTATCTAAGAGTTCAGCAGCAATACACATGAAAAACGAGTCTTCAATGCTCAATTATTCAGAACAACCATGAACTGGTTTTCATAAATTGAAAATAAAGAAAAAAAACAAAACTTAGGTGAACATTATACATCATTTACTCTGAGATAACTATGAACTTCATCCTCAAGGACTCCATAGTATCAGTACCAGCTTCACTTTCGGGGTGAGATATAGGGTACCTCTGGAGAATTACATCAATCTGTTTGATGTTTTTTTGAACCCGAGTCAAGAAACAGGTTGGGTCTAGCCGGATTGCGGAGCTCCACACATCGATGCAGCCCCTGGAGAAGCCCAATTCTAAGCCAGTATCGAACCCAGTTTTTAAGCCTACCAGGCGACCTTCCTCTACACCGGATTATCGGCCGTCAGCGTAGATATAGCCCATAGGTGTGTCTTTTTATTGTCCACCCGGGAACCCATGCCTCAAGGAGAAGCAACGGCCATCAAGTCTGTCGACTGCACCAAGTCCCCTATAGATTCCAGACGTCCTCCTCCTTTCATGTGTATGCTCATTTGATCAATCATTTTTTATATGAATGAAATGTGGTTGGTCAATTCAGGAAGAAAATCCAACCTCAAGTATGGCCTCGCAAAGGAAACGAATGGGCTGTTCAAAAGAGTGCAGGGGTGCGGTAAAACATTAATTAATAGGCAAATAGAAGTTTAATACTCTAGCATTTATTGAGCGGGTAGATGAAGCATCAATTCATTGAAGCCGAATTTTTTCCGTTTATCTGGTGTGACCAACGAGGAAGAAGATGCGAGGCTAACAATGTTAAAAGGGTAGACGGACATCCAAGGGTGAAGAAGCCAAGTGAAAAATAGAGTTCCACCTTTCAATAGGAATGTACAACATCATATGCATATAGTGTATTGACATAAATCAAGGGTACCAACCTTGATTCACAATTATATTGTTGTTAGATACACGTGTATCCATAAGCACCAGAAAAATTGAATAGCAAATCACATGATTGGATTGTGTGTATATGATAACTAACATTTCAAAATAATACTATCAAATGATATCAAATGCTAGTATTGTGTTGATATGATAGTAACATTATGAAATGATTGGGTTAGTGTAAAATGAATAGTATTAATATGAAATCAAAATTTTTAAGCGTTTTAAGTGTATTTAGTAGAGATTCAAAATAGTAGGGGTTGAGTTAGTAACTTGAAAACAGTAGGGCTTAAAAGTAGCATTTTATATGTATTTAGTAGGGATTCAAAATAGTTGGGGTTGGGTTAGTATGGCTTCAAAATATTAGGGGTTGTGATAGTAACAATTTAAAATGATTGGGTTCAAAATATTTGGGGTTGTGAAATGTTAGTAATGGATGCAAAGTTAAAGTATTGTGGAAATTAAAGTATTATTAATTATTAGCATTATAAATAGTGGCGTAATTTTTTAAATTTCAAAGTGGATACACGTGTATCTATATAGTTACGCGTGTATCCATAGGCACCAGAAAAAATTAGGGGTTGTGATCATAACAATTAAAAAAGATTGGGTTAGTATCATAAAAATTATAATAACAATTATGAAATGATTCGGTTAGTGTCACATGATAGTATTATTTTAATATGATAGTATTAGTATGAAACCAAAATTTTTAAGCATTTTAATTGTATTTAGTAGGAATTCAAAATAGTAGGGGTTGAATTATTAGGGATTGGGTTAGTAGGGCTTCAAAATAGTAGGGCTGAAAAGTAGCATTTTAAGTGTATTTAGTAGTTCTAGTAGTTCTTCAAAATAGTAAGGGTTGTGTTAGTAAGACTTCAAAATATTAGGGGTTGTGATTGTTAGCCGAATAAAAAGATATTATTGTTTGAATATGACAGTATTAATATGAAATCAAAATTTTTAAGCGTTTTAAGTGTATTTAGTAGAGATTCAAAATAGTAGAGGTTGAACTATTAGAGATTGGGTTAGTAAGGCTTCAAAATAGTAGAGTTGAAAAGTAGTGTTTTAAGTGTATTTAGTAGTTCTTCAAAATATTATTCTTTGGCACCATTTGGGTAGGACTTACCTAAGTATTTGAACCCCTATTAGCTTACCCCTACTATTTAACCTCTACTATTTTGAACCCCTACTAGCTTATCTCCTACTAGTTCAACCCCTCACTATTTTGAATCCCTATTAACCAAACTAGGGGTGGGCAAAAATCCCGGTCCCGGTGTCCCAAACCGAAAAATCCCGATACCGTTTCGAAACTATCCCGATCCATTTAGGACGCAATTTTTTCATCCTGAACCGGTCCCGCACCGATATTAAACGGGACGGGACTGGGATAGCTATAAAATATCATGTCCCGTCCCGGTGTCCCATTTGAAATTAATATGTTGTTTTAAATTTCTAATGCTATGTAATAGTCAAACCCAAGTAAAACTTTCTAGTCCTTAATCTCTCTAGTGTAATTTTATCTAATTTCATGTCTCTCTTAGTCTCATTTCTTGTGTTTCTTTTGATTAAAATTTGTTTAGATCTCATTCCAATACTAATCCATAATATATTATTACGTGCGGAATACTATTTGTGATGGAATAACTACTACTCCAAATTATATTATAGTTATAGATTTTATATTTTCCAAAATAACTACTAGAATATATATATAGTGTCTTTATAGATATGATATTTAATTTAATGTGGTATTGAAAAATTACAAGTGTACTACAAAGTATGAAAATATTTTGCGCTACTATTCTACTACAGGAAACACAAGATTAGGGGGACCAAAAAAATTACAAGATAAAATTAAAAATAGTTAATTAAAGGTTTTGCTTAACTTTTTGGGAAGCTAAATTTGCAAAAAACTTACATCTTTATATTGATGTTATGCTTATTTTTATTACATTTTATGGGATAAAAATGTACAAAAATGTAAATTTGCATAAAAAGTTACATTTTATGCAAAAAAAAAATTATATCACATTTCACAAATGCATATTTTATGGGACATCCCGAACCGTCCCGTTTTTTCTCGGGTTGTCCCGATCCCGTTTTAAATGGGACAACATTGGGATAAAGACTTATCCCGTACCGAACCGGACCGTTGTTATAAAACCGGGACGGGATCGGGATAAGCCAAATCCCGAACCGTCCCGGACCGTGCCCACCCCTAAACCAAACCACCACTAGTTCAACCCATACTAGCTTAACCCTTACTAGTTCAACGCCTACTATTTTGAATCCCTACTAGTTCAACCCCTACTATTTAACCCCTACTATTTTGAATCCCTACTAAGTACTAACCCAATCCCTACTAGTTCAACACCTACGAACCCAATCCGTACTAGTTCAACCCCTACTATTTTCAACCACTATTAGTTTAACCCCTACTAGTTCAACCACTACTATTTAATCCATACTGGCTTAACCCCTAATATTTTAAACCCCTACTAACTTAACCCCTACTATTTGACTCCTACTAACCCCAACCCCTACTATTTTGAACACCTACTAACTTATCCATACTATTTAACCCTTGCTATTTTGAACCCCTACTAGTTAAACCCCTACTATTTTGAATCCCTACTAGATTCTCACCCGTGCGATGCACGGATAAAAATTAAGCATCAATGTATATAAAAAGTTCTAATTACGAATAGATTGGTCAAACTTGGTGCGAACAATATTTTGAAGGTAGAATATACTACGTATATAACTATGAATGTATGTTTCAAATAGTATTGCTTGATCAACTAATATGATTGCGCGTGATAAGAGTTTAATTTATAATTACAAACACCCTTTCTCGGCACACCCGAGTTTGATTCCCTGCAGCATAGTTGTTTTGAACCGGGTAAACTATCGGTTTCAGCCAAGTTCCCGTGTTCGTACGGGTCCAAGTTGCACCCATGTCTGAACGGGTCCTAATGTTTTATCCGGTAAAAGGTTTTACCATTGTTTGTGGGTCAATGTCTGAACGGGTAAGGTTTCCAGGCCAACCTGCCCGGTCCAGTCTGGTTTGTGAAACATAGATTCTTTCATTTGTTGAGTTATTTGTTTATTCAACCACAATAACAATTTTTTGAAAGACAGCAATTATTTTTATAGCTAACAAAAAGTTATTTAAGTATAATACGTTTTTCAATAATATGATAAGAATAATACCATTTCTCAACCTTGAAGGCATAAAGTTCCAATTTTGCAAAAACCAATATGATTGCACTTTAGATATTGACATAAATATTCAAAGATATTGAATACTCAATCACTTAAAATGTGAAATGAGCAACTCTGATCAAGATATATCAAGAAAGTGACCAGCGGATTTCCACACGCTCTTCAACGCCTTGGCCCTGGCCAGCAGAGCATCATCCCCCGCCGAACAACACCTTCTGTGCGATCCGATCCTCTGTTCCACCGCCAGATTCCTCCGCGGATCGTCGTCCACTTCGCCGTTTCCGGGGAAGAAGAACCTGTATAGCATGCCCTCCCCCTCTATCCCGAAATATATATGGGTGGATTAAGAACAATCCCATCATCTTCTGGTCCTTGAACTCGCCCTTATCTCCCACCCGTATGACCACGTCGTGCGTCAGATTCTCTCTGGCGCTCTCTCCACGGAGGAAAACTTTGCAACAGACGACGTGCTCAGTTAACCGCAGGTCTGGGCCTTTTCCGGCGTAGCAGATCTGAACAGGGTTCTCCAATGCCAGCCTGTACTCTACCAAGGTCTATTGACCAATCCATTGGTGTCGCTGCAGTGGAGGACCATTGGTTTGTCCTCCATTGATGTCCCCGTTGTTGATAGTCGTCGTTGTCTTCCAAGACATACATACAAAGGAATGATATACTTCATATTTGCTTTTTTCAATAAGGGAAAAATAATTAAAATACCCCAAACTTTGAAGGGGTGTGAGATGAGCACCCCAAACTTGCATATGTAATTTAAATACCCCAAACTTTGTATAGAAGTTATTTTAGCACCGTAGTCAAGTATTGTTTTTCAAATAATGTAAATTATGGTGTTAATTACATAATTTAAAATACTTTAGAATTCATGAAGACACAATCAACATTTTAAACTTCCATTGCGAAATAAATAATGTTACCCGCAATCTATATAATTGCAACACTTTTAATTTGCTATTTTAATTTATGCAATTAACCTCATAACTTTACATTTTTGAAAGAAATAATACATGACCATGGTGCAAAAATAACTTTTTATATAAAGTTTGGGGTATTTAAATTACATATGCATGTTTGGGGTGCTCATCTCACACTCCTTCAAAGTTTGGGGTATTTTTATTATTTTCCCCTTTCAATAATGGAGAAGCATGTGACCAATAGTTAATAGGGTGACCATGTCAGTATCTGACAACATCAACTCCAATTAAATAACTTTGACCCAGTATTCAATAGATCTAATCCTATGCTTTAGACCAAATTTTACCGTGTTGCTTACTTGCTTTGGACGCATTTCGACCGTGATAGTGAAATTTTTAGGCGGGAATTTAACCAAATCCCTACTAGTTCAACCCCTATTACCTTAACCCCTACTAGTTCAACCCCTTCTAACCCAATCCCTACTAGTTCAACCCATACTATTTTGAACCCCTACTAGCTTACTGCTACTATTTAACCCCTACTAGCTTAACCCCTACTATATTGAACCCTACTAGTTCAACCCCTACCAAACCAATCCCTACTAGTTCAACCCCTACTATTTTGAACCCCTACTAGCTTACCCCTACTATTTAACCTCTACTAGTTCAACCCCTACAAACCCAATCCATACTAGTTCAACCCCTACTATTTTGAACCCCTACTAGCTTACCCCTACTAGCTTAACCCCTACTAACACAATCCCTACTAGTTCAACCCCTACTATTTTGAATCCCTACTAGCTTACCCCTACTATTTAACCCCTACTAGCTTAACCCCTACTATTTTCAATCCCTACAAGTTCAACCCCTGCTAAACGAATTCCTACTAGTTCAACCCCTACTATTTTGAACTTCTACTAGCTTACCCCTACTATTTAACCCCTACTACCTTAACCCCTACTAAGCTTACCCCTACTATTTAACCCCTACTAGTTCAACCCCTACAAACCCAATCCCTACTAGTTCAACCCCTACTATTTTGAACCCCTACTAGCTTACCCCTACTAGCTTAACCCCTACTAACACAATCCCTACTAGTTCAACCCCTCCTATTTTGAATCCCTACTAGCTTATCCCTACTATTTAACCCCTACTATCTTAACCCCTACTATTTTCAATCCCTACAAGTTCAACCCCTACTATTTTTAACTCCTACTAGCTTACCCCTACTATTTAACCCCTACTACCTGAACCCCTACTAAGCTTACCCCTACTATTTAACCCCTACTAGTTCAACCCCTACAAACCCAATCCCTACTAGTTCAACCCCTACTATTTTGAACCCCTACTAGATTACCCCTACTAGCTTAACCCCTACTAACACAATCCCAACTAGTTCAACCCCTACTAGTTCTACTGGCTTACCCCTACTATTTAACCCCTACTACCTTAACCACTACTAGCTTACCCCTACTATTTAACCCCTACTAGCTTAACACCTACTAGCTTACCCCTACTAGCTTAACCCCTACTAACACAATCCCTACTAGTTCAACCCCTTCTATTTTGAATCCCTACTAGCTTACCCCTACTATTTAACCCCTACTAGCTTAACCCCTACTATTTTCAATCCCTACAAGTTCAACCCCTACTAAACAAATTCCTACTATTTCAACCCCTACTATTTTGAACTCCTACTAGCTTACCCCTACTATTTAACCCCTACTAAGCTTAACCCTACTATTTAACCCCTACTAGTTCAACCCCTACAAACCCAATCCCTACTAGTTCAACCCCTACTATTTTGAACCCCTACTAGCTTACCCCTACTAGCTTAACCCCTACTAACACAATCCCTACTAGTTCAACCCCTACTAGTTCTACTGGCTTACCCCTACTATTTAACCCCTACTACCTTAACCCCTACTATTTTGAACCCCTACTACCTTAACCCCTACTAGCTTAACCCCTACTAACACAATCCCTACTAGTTCAACCCCTACTATTTTGAATCCCTACTAGCTTACCACTACTATTTAACCCCTACTAGCTTAACCCCTACTATTTTCAATCCCTACAAGTTCAACCCCTACTAAACAAATTCCTACTAGTTCAACCCCTACTATTTTGAACCCCTACTAGCTTACCCCTACTATTTAATCCTTACTACCTTAACCCCTACTAAGCTTACCCCTACTATTTAACCCCTACTAGTTCAACCCCTACAAACCCAATCCCTACTAGTTCAACCCCTACTATTTTGAACCCCTACTAGCTTAACCCCTACTAACACAATCCCTACTAGTTCAACCCCTACTATTTTGAATCCCTACTAGCTTACCCCTACTATTTAACCCCTACTAGCTTAACCCCTACTATTTTCAATCCCTACAAGTTCAACCCCTACTAAACAAATTCCTACTCGTTCAACCCCTACTATTTTGAACTCCTACTAGCTTACCCCTACTATTTAACCCCTACTACCTTAACCCCTACTAAGCTTACCCCTACTATTTAACCCCTACTAGTTCAACCCCTACAAACTCAATCCCTACTAGTTCAACCCCTACTATTTCGAACCCCTACTAAACAAATTCATACTAGTAGGGGTTCAAAATAGTAGGGGTTGAACTAGTAGGGATTGAGTTTGTAGGGGTTGAACTAGTAGGGGTTAAATAGTAGGGGTAAGCTTAGTAGGGGTTAAGGTAGTAGGGGTTAAATAGTAGGGGTAAGCTAGTAGGAGTTCAAAATAGTAGGGGTTGAACGAGTAGGAATTTGTTTAGTAGGGGTTGAACTTGTAGGGATTGAAAATAGTAGAGGTTAAGCTAGTAGGGGTTAAATAGTAGGGGTAAGCTAGTAGGGATTCAAAATAGTAGGGTTGAACTAGCAGGGATTGTGTTAGTAGGGGTTAAGCTAGTAGGGGTAAGCTAGTAGGGGTTCAAAATAGTAGGGGTTGAACTAGTAGGGATTGGGTTTGTAGGGGTTGAACTAGTAGGGGTTCAATAGTAGGGGTAAGCTTAGTAGGGGTTAAGGTAGTAGGGGTTAAATAGTAGGGGTAAGCTAGTAGGGGTTCAAAATAGTAGGGGTTGAACTAGTAGGAATTTGTTTAGTAGGGGTTGAACTTGTAGGGATTGAAAATAGTAGGGGTTAAGCTAGTAGGGGTTAAATAGTAGTGGTAAGCTAGTAGGGATTCAAAATAGTAGGGGTTGAACTAGTAGGGATTGTGTTAGTAGGGGTTAAGCTAGTAGGGGTTAAGCTAGTAGGGGTTAAATAGTAGGGGTAAGCTAGTAGGGGTTAAGGTAGTAGGGGTTCAAAATAGTAGGGGTTAAGGTAATAGGGGTTAAATAGTAGGGGTAAGCCAGTAGAACTAGTAGGGGTTGAACTAGTAGGGATTGTGTTAGTAGGGGTTAAGCTAGTAGGGGTAAGCTAGTAGGGGTTCAAAATAGTAGGGGTTGAACTAGTAGGGATTGGGTTTGTAGGGGTTGAACTAGTAGGGGTTAAATAGTAGGGTTAAGCTTAGTAGGGGTTAAATAGTAGGGGTAAGCTAGTAGGAGTTCAAAATAATAGGGGTTGAAATAGTAGGAATTTGTTTAGTAGGGGTTGAACTTGTAGGGATTGAAAATAGTAGGGGTTAAGCTAGTAGGGGTTAAATAGTAGGGGTAAGCTAGTAGGGATTCAAAATAGTAGGGGTTGAACTAGTAGGGATTGTGTTAGTAGGGGTTAAGCTAGTAGGGGTAAGCTAGTAGGTGTTAAGCTAGTAGGGGTTAAATAGTAGGGGAAGCAGGCAACGGACCACGTCCCGGGCCCACGATTCGACTTTCAAAAACGAAACGCTCCCCGCGCTATCCCCCAAGGGGAAGCAGGCAACAGACCATGTCACAGGCTGAGGGGACGACTTTCAAAACCAAGGCGCTTTCCGCGCCATCCCCCAAGGGGAGGCAGGCAACAGACGATGTCTCGGGCCGAGGAAACGACCCTGGCCTTAAACCCCTCGGAATCTGGGAGGTTAATCCCCGAGGGCGGAGCCAACGGTTTATTCCGTTGCCTCCCATATAGGCGAAGCCTTCCAAGAGACCAAATTTCTTGAAGCCCCTCCTACAACCAAAAAAAAAAAAAGAAAAAGAAAAAGAAAAAGAAAGATAAGGTAGCAGGAGGGAGTAAACGTATTATGCAATGGAAGACCCATTCATAAGGGGCATTTTCCCGAAGGCGAATAATTCTCTACGTCCAACAAAGCTCAAATCTAGTGGCTGAAGGCTATTCAACTGATTGATGAAGGCCTTAAGATTTCACTACTAAGCGGGACCCACAAGTGGGAGCCTTCAGACAATCGCATTGGCGAAGGCCTCACATGATGATCGTCCCAAAATTGGCTAAGTCCATAACCGCAAGCCGCCATGCCAGCGCCTTCATCATCAGGTTCCAACATTCATATGGAAGCCTGTGGTCATGAGCCCCCAGCGCATGGCCTTCATGCCACCGCCCTCATGACCAGTGTCTGACCCTCATGGCAGCGCCTTCATCATCAGGTTCCAACATTCATATAGAAGTCTTTGGTCATGAGCCCTCAGCGCGTGGCCTTCATGCCACCGCCCTCATGACCAGCGCCTGGCCCTCATGCCAGCGTCGTCATCATCAGGTTCCAACATTCATATGGAAGCCTTTGGTCATGAGCCCTCAGCGCGCGGCCTTCATGCCACCGCCCTCATGACCAGCGCCTGGCCCTCATGCCAGCGCCGTCATCATCAGGTTCCAACATTCATATGGAAGCCTTTGGTCATGAGCCCTCAGCGCGTGGCCTTCATGCCACTGCCCTCATGACCAGCGCTTGGCCCTCATGCTAGCGCCGTCATCATCAGGTTCCAACATTCATATGGAAGCCTTTGGTCATGAGCCCTCAGCGCATGGCCTTCATGCCACCGCCCTCATGACCAGCGCCTGGCCCTCATGCCAGCGCCTTCATCATCAGGTTCCAACATTCATACGGAAGCCTCTGGTCATGAGCCCTGATAAGTCCGTATTTTGACACGTATTTGATGCGTGTTGAGATCGGCTTTTGATGATTTTCCTAGTTTTAAGGTGTTACAAGTCTCAATTTTAGCTCAAGTTATGTTTACCGGGCGTTGGTTCGAGTTTTGTGTTGTTTGTAGTCAAAATCAGGGAATTTGAGCCCGGCACCGGCACTTGAGGAATAATAGGGATGATTTGAGAAGCATTTGAGAATGATTTGATAGCTTTGGAGGTCACCGGAAGATTCACGATGAAGATTTGAAGGAAAAAGAGCTCTAGGATTGGCTTCGGGATCAAAAGAAGATGAATGAAGCTTGATAACGACGATCAGGATGACCTTCTGTCAATCGTTCAAGCATATCTCTTTGTAGAAACATCGAATTTACACGATTCAAGTTCCATATGAAAGCTAACTTCAAGAGCTACAAATGATATGAAGACACCTTTGCGAGCATCTGAGAGGAAGAAGGTGAAAACAGATGATGAAGTCAGATGATCTCTGCTGCGATTTCAGAAAGACACCTTCCACCGTTTTGATCATATCTCTTGATTGGATGATTCAAATCACATTCGGCAAATTGGGGTGGATAGAGGACTTCATTATATACAACTTTCATGAAGGAAGTTTTGTCAAATTCGGAAGCTAAGTTGGCACGATCGTGCCCTCAAAGTAAGACATGATTGTGCCTGAAGAGAAAATCACCGCGAAGTTACTGTCTGCCAGGCACGAGTGCCTGGAGGGAGGCACGATCGTGCCTGCCCAAAATGCGCGTTTTTGCTCCGGAGGCACGATCGAAGGCACGATCGTGCCTGACATCGTGTCTGGCTCCGAAAATCCTAATTCAGCTCAAATTTCACCCGATTTTTCTATTTAAACAGCCTGTAAAACCCCGTTTTAAAGGGGGGAGCTTAGAGAGAGTGCCTAGCACAAATTTTAGAGGGCTTTTCAGCCTTGTTCATCAATCTTTTGGGATTCTTTGTAAGTTCCACCTTTTTAATTAATGACAATTAATTCTTTTTATTACAATTCTATTGATTCTTCAATTATGAATCGTGAGTAGTTTTAATTAGGGATTTGGGATTGATGAAGGGGTTAATCATGATGTATGGCTAGATTCTTTTCGGTTTAATTGCATGAATGCCGTTTAATTTGTGTTTGAATAATTTAATTGATATCTTTTGTAACCTAGAATCGCGACTAAAATTACAATTGCATGTAGAATAAATTAAGAGAGATCTAATTTGTTCTAGGACACATTCACACACACTTAATCGTTCGCTAAGAGATTAGTAGCGATTAAGGAGCCGTAAGCTTGCTCGTCTTGGCAATAATTTAGGATCCTGTCGCATGAGAGATCAGCCTGGTCCCCTAAATTATTGTACTCTACGCCGCGAGAGCGGTAAGAACTTAGTAATGATTAGCTAGGCTCAATTGAATTAATTTCATGTAATTAGGCCTGATCTGCCAGAAATCTGGTTACCCCGGAATCAATCCCTGTTCCCTTCGCCATTAATTAGAAAGAACCCCCTAGTTTAATCGTTTTATTCGCATTAGTTTAATTTTTCATACCAATCATATCTCGCACGACGCTTTTATTTTATTTTCTTTTTAATCGCTGAATTTAGTTAATCTTTAATTCCCTTTTGTCCGTCCCTGTGGACACGATACTCGTACTTACACCACTATATTACGATCTATTTTAAGTGCGAGAAAACTCACATCAAGCCCTCAGCGCGTGGCCTTCATGCCACCGCCCTCATGACCAGCGCCTGGCCCTCAATCCAGCGCCTTCATCATCAGGTTCCAACATTCATACGGAAGCCTCTGGTCATGAGCCCTTAGCGCGTGGCCTTCATGCCATCGCTCTCATGACCAGTGTCTGCCCCTCAATCCAGCGCCTTCATCATCATGTTCTAACATTCATATGGAAGCCTCTAGTCATGGGCCCTCATCGCGTGGCCTTCATGCCATCGCCCTCATGACCAGTGCCTGGCCCTCATGTCAGCGCCTTCATCATCAGGTTCCAACATTCATACGGAAGCCTCTGGTCATGAGCCCTCAGCGAGTGGCCTTCATGACCATCGCCCTCATGACCAGCACCTGGCCCTCGTGCCAACGCCCTCATGACCAACGCCTGACCTTCATGCCATCCTCCCAATTCATTGATGAGAACCGATGCTGGATTTCGGACCGGCCCCTCAATGCCACCGTCCTTGCATCACGGCAGACCCCTTGGTCTCAACGTGATCATCTTTCTGAAGACTGGTCTCATCCTCCCACTCCATGGATGAGGACCGTTGCATGGATTTCGGACTGGCCCCTCTATGCTGCCGTCCTTGCATCACAGCAGACCCCTTGGTCTCAACGTGATCATTCATCCGATGACACGGCAGACCCCTTGGTCTCAACGTGATCATCTTTTTGAAGACCGGTCTCATCCTCCCACTCCATGGATGAGGACCGTTGCTGGATTTCGGACCGGCCCCTCAATGCCGCCATCCTTGCATCACGGCAGACCCCTTGGTCTCAACGTGATCATTTATCCGATGACACGGCAGACCCCTTGGTCTCAACGTGATCATCTTTCTGAAGACCGGTCTCATCCTCCCACTCCATGGATGAGGACCGTTGCTGGATTTCGGACCTGCCCCTCAATGCCGTCGTCCTTGCATCACGACAGTCCCCTTGGTCTCAACGTGATCATTTATCTGATGACACGGCAGACCCATTGGTCTCAACGTGATCATCTTTCTGAAGACCAGTCTCATCTTCCCACTCCATGGATTAGGACCGTTGCTGGATTTCGGGCCGGCCCCTCAATGCCGCCGTCCTTGCATCACGGCAGACCCCATGGTCTCAACTTGATAATTTATCCGATGACACGGAAGACCCCTTGGTCTCAACGTGATCATCTTTCTGAAGAACGGTCTCATCCTCCCACTCTATGAATGAGGACTGTTGCTGGATTTCGGACCGGCCCCTCAATGCCGCCATCCTTGCATCACGACAGACCCCTCGGTCTCAATGTGATCATTTATCTAATGACACGGCAGACACCTTGGTCTCAACGTGATCATTTTTCTAAAGACCGGTCTCATCCTCCCACTCCATGGATGAGGACCGTTGCATGGATTTCGGATCAGCCCCTCAATGCCACCGTCCTTGCATCATGACAGACCCCTCGGTCTCAACATGATCATTTATTCGATGACACGGCAGACCCCTCGGTCTCAACGTGATCATTTATCTGAATACCGGACTCATCCTCTCAATTCATGGATGAGAGCCGTTGCTGGATTTCGGATTGGTCCTCAATGCCGCAGTCCTTGCATCACGCTAGCGCCCTCATGACCAGCGCGTGGCCCTCACGTCACCACCTTCATGACCGGCGCGTTACCCTCACGCCAGCGCCCTTATCTTCAGCACTTGGACTTCATACCATTGCCTTCATGCGTAATGTATGGCCTTCATGCTCAGCGTGTGGCCCTCATGTCGAAGCCTTCATGCTCAGAGCCTCAGATCAGCCCTCATAATGTGGCCCTCATCTCAAGCAGGCTTTCAGCACCGTCGCCCTCATTTTTTGTGCGACCATCGCCTCCATCATCATTCTAGTAAGGCCCTTGGCGCCATGCCCTCATTCTCAGATCGGCATCCGATGTACTCTTTTTCCCTCACTAGGATTGTTTCACGCTGGGTTTTCTCGAAGTGAGGTTTTTAACGAGGCATCTCCCCATTATGTACGAAAGGTCGAGGCCCTCAACATCATCCGCACTGTCACATTATGAGGCCTAGAAACTAAGGAACACAGCAGGATGACAACTCCTCCAGCCCAAAGCACCTTCGGCCAGAATGAGTGGGGGACTGGGGGACTACCCCTCAGGATTTCCTCCATGAAACAGAACATAAAAAAAATGAAAACTTCAAAAATCAAAAATACTCCTCTTTTCCTCGAATACCTCTCGACAAAAGGAGTGGGGGACTCCTGATGGAGTATATGATCCAGCACCCCTTGGGCTCACATACTCATGGAATCCAGACATCCAGCGGAAGCCCTCGGCCCCTCGGTGGTACCCCTCGGTACCCCTCGGCTATGGTGCTCCCGGCAGTACCTCTCGACAGTACCCCCGGCACCCCTCGGCTAGGTGCCCTCGGCAGCACCCCTCGGTACCCCTCGGCTAGATGCCCTCGGTAGTACCTCTCGGCACCCCAAAGTTCCTCGACCCGATTAGAACCCTAGAACCCGATTAGAAAGTAAAAGCCACCTTCCACCTTCCACCTTCAACGTCGAGTCGCAGAGGCGAAGAGCATCAACCGTCGACGAAGAGCATCAACCGTCGATGAAGAGCATCAACCGTCGACGAAGAGACAACTGTAGACGAAGAGGCGTCGAAAAGAAGACGTAGAGACAACCGTAGACGAAGAGACGACCGTAGACGATAAGACTACCGGCTTCCAGCCTCCCTATTTGATGAAGATACGACCGGCTTCCGGATTCCGGCTTCCAGCTTCCCTGTTTGACGAAGATACACCGGCTCCCAACTTCGCTATTCGAGGAAGATACGACCGACTTCCAGCTTCACTATTTGACGAAGATACGATAGCTTCCGCCTTCCAGTATCCCGATTTCAGGTTTTTAAAATTATAAATCTAATTATTTCAACTCCTGTGACTTGCTATTGGTTCTATACTCAAGACTATCCAACACAATTAGATTTATTGTATTGATTTTCTGAATTCTTATTTTTGGACGTTTAAGAAGACACTATCAACATTTTGTTTGTTGCAACTAATTGAAGACTAATTGCAGTTCCAAACAGAGAATATATTAACTCAACAATTTGAAAAACCACTGGTGTTAACTAGTAAGTCAAGTAAGGGAGAAGGAAGTATGGGTACACTTTACACTTACAAACTTATAGCTGAATTACGCAATATATAGCATAAATATGCATGGAGCTTTCTCTATTATATGTAGTTTTTTTCTTGTTCTTGATGTTCAGAGCAGTATGAGCAGATAACTTGAAATAATTAAGGGTTATTTCATTAGTAATGGTTTGACAGTTTTACTTGTTTAGATTAGTATGCCAGTAGTTAATAACTTTGTATGCTGGTAATTACTATACATGAAGTTTATCCTTTTCTGTACTTCAATGTGAGTTAAATCCTTATTATTTATCCTTTTATTTTTCTTTACTGATTCAGATAAATTGACTTCCACTGCTGCATTAAGATCTTCCAAGAAGAAATGACCATCTTCCAATTGAGATATTACACCCATAACCCATTTTCTCCCTATCTGCCCAACCAGGGATTGGATTGGAGATATCTCACAGCTGCCATACTCAGATATGGTGCTGCCAAAAGCAGGTTCTGAAAAGCGAGGATCACGAGAAAGCTTTTGGAAAGACATCAGGAATCTGACCTTGTATAAGGTGGCTTTTGCAGAAGCATCACCATGAATTGGAAGCCTCCCTGCATGCTCGTAGAAGATTTTCTTAACTGGATCATATCTCAATTTCGGGGCATCAATTGTTGAAGATGGAGTCTTGTTCAGAGTTTCAGAACTGATACCCGACCGGGTCAGATGAAGGACCCGACCGGGTATGTTGAAGCAGAGACCTGGGGACTCTCTGGAATGTGAGACCCGACCGGGTCAGGTGAAGGACCCGACCGGGTCAGGTGAAGGACCCGACCGGGTCAGATGATCGGTGAGCTTCTTGTAACACCCCGGCCCCGCAGGACCCGAGGTAGTTACTCCGGACCAATAGTACTGTCCTCACAAACCACCACGAGCCTTTACCGCGCACTTTGTCCTCACTCATGCGCGCCCTGAGAAACTTCCCAGGGGGTCACCCATCCCAAGACTACTCCCGAGCAAGCACGCTTAACTTTGGAGTTCTTAGGTAATGAGCTCCCTTAAAAGGAGATGCACCTCTGTTTTTATGAGTAATACTATTAATCCTTTTATATTAAATCTCAAGTGTTACACTTCTGTTTTGGAAACCCGCCCTGGTTTTCTACCCGGGTTTGTATTCTGTGAAGGAGACCCGACCGGGTCAAATAAGAGACCCGACCGGGTCAGTCGACGGGATTTTTAATTACAGGCTTAATTTTGGGCCTGCGGCTCTAATCTTTGTTTAGGTTTTCTTAAGCCTATAAAACCGACTCTTATGCATCTGTAAACCCTTGAGTGACGCTGATAATAATACATACTCTCTCTCGTTCGCCGTGGACTAGCACAATCAAATCGATTGTGTGAACCACGTTAATTCTTGTGTTCTTGCTTTTAATTTATCGTTTATCTTTGCCTAATCGTAACAATTGGTATCAGAGCTATGGCTGACGAAGGGAAGGTTAAGATCGATAAATTTGATGGTCAAGATTTCGCTTTCTGGAAGATGCAGATCGAGGATTATCTCTACCAGAAAAAGCTTCATCTACCCTTGTCTGAGAACAAACCAGAGACGATGGCGGAGGCGGAGTGGAACTTGTTGGACCGACAGGCTCTTGGTGTGGTGAGGTTGTCGTTGGCGAAAAACGTTGCTTACAACATCGTCAACTAGAAGACAACGTTCGGACTGCTCAAGGCGTTATCCAATATGTACGAGAAACCCTCAGCTGCCAACAAGGTTTTCTTAATCAGACAGTTGGTGAACACAAGGATGAAGGAAGGTGCATCCGTGACAGATCACATCAACGAGTTTAATTCAATCATATCCAGGTTAGGCTCGGTTGAGATTAAATTCGATGATGAAGTTCAAGCGTTACTTTTGTTATCATCTTTGCCCGATAGTTGGTCCGGTACAGTCACAGCGGTTAGTAGTTCATCTGGAACCACTAAGCTTACCTTTGAAGGTATTCGTGACTTAATCCTTGGTGAGGATATCCGGAGGAGGAGTTCGGGGGATAGCTCCAATAGTTTGTTGAGTACTGAAGATAGGGGCAGAAAATCCACTAGAGGAGGTAACAAGAAGGGAAGATCGAAGTCGAGAAAGAGAGGGCAATCCAAGAACCGGAAAGACATCAATTGTTGGAATTGCAAAGAGAATGGACACTTCAGAAATCAGTGCCCAAAACCCCCTGCAGACAAAGGCAAGAAGGAGGTGAACGTGGCAGAGGATTATGAAGATGTTCTAATTTGCAGCGTTGAGAATTCAATTGAGTCCTGGATCATGGATTCAGGTGCGTCGTTTCATGCTTGTCATTGCAGGGATTTGATGAAAATTTTCAGGCCCTACAACGGAAAAGTTCGTTTGGCAGATGACAAATCCCTAGAGATCACGGGTATTGGGGATGTTGATCTCAGTACCACTTTGGGTACGACCTGGAGGTTGAAAGATGTGAGGTATATTCCAGACCTGAAGAAGATGTTGATCTCAGCGGGACAGCTTGATGAGGAAGGCCATAACGTTAGTTTTGGCAACAAGCAATGGAAGGTGACAAAGGGAAAGCTGGTCATTGCTCGTGGACAGAAGCATGGTACACTGTACATGGTTGAAGTGTCCACAGATGGAGCAAATGCAGCAGTTGAAGATACAGGGGTCTCTACTTTGTGGCATCAAAGACTTGGGCACATAAGTGAGAACGGAATGAAGATGCTGTCTTCAAAGGGCAAAATCCCAGATTTGAAGAATTCAAAGTTGAGCTTTTGTGAGCCATGTGTTCTAGGCAAGCAAAAGAGGGTAACCTTTGTGAAGACAGGACAATAACCCAAGACTGAGCGGCTGGAGTTGATTCATTCAGATGTCTACGGACCTACAAAGGTCTCTTCGATTGGAGGTTCCCGGTACTATGTTACATTCATTGATGACTCTACACGGAAGGTATGGGTTTATTTTCTTAAGAATAAATCTGATGTCCTTAACACTTTTAAGAAGTTCAAGGCTGCAGTTGAGAATGAAACAAATCTCAAGATTAAGTGTTTAAAGAGTGATAATGGGGGTGAGTACAGTAGCACAGAGTTTGTAGAGTATTGTGCTGAACAGGGGATCAGAATGCTGAAGACGGTTCCAGAAACACCACAGCAAAATGGTGTTGCAGAGAGGATGAACAGAACACTGAATGAGAGGGCCAGGAGCATGAGATTGCATGCAGGACTTCCAAAGATGTTATGGGCCGATGCGGTGAACACAGCAGCATACTTGATCAACAGAGGACCCTCATCTCCCATAGGTTTCAAAATTCCAGAAGAGGAATGGAAAGGTCGAGAGGTATCTCTTACTCACTTGAAAGTTTTTGGTTGTATTTCTTATGTCAAAGTTAGAGATGCAGATAGTGACAAGCTTGAGGCAAAGGCAAAGAAGTGTATCTTTATTGGGTACGGGATGAATGACATGGGCTACAGGTTCTGGGACAACCACAGCAAGAAGGTTATCAGAAGTAGAGATGTCACCTTCAACAAGAATGCCCTGTATAAAGATGGTCTTGCAGCAGAAACTAGCAAAGCCAAGCAACCAGAAAACAAGCAACAAGTGGTGTTTGACGGGATGACTGAAGATGACATAGCACAACCTGTTGGTTGTGATGAGACAGCTGGAGGCTCAGGGAGCAGTGGGAGCTCAGGAGATACAGGAATGTCTGAAGATAGTGGGAGTGATGAAGATGGTGAAAATTCAACTCCTCAAGTCAGACAGTCCACTAGAATCAGAAGACCTCCTAACAGATATTCTCCTTCAGCAAATTATCTGTTGCTGACCGAGAATGGAGAGCCAGAATCTTACTCAGAGGCGTTGACCACGAAAGACTCTATACTGTGGAAGAAGGCCATGGAGGATGAGTTAGATTCACTTGACAAGAACCAAACTTGGTCCTTAGTCAAGCTACCACCGGGAAAGAAAGCTTTGGAGAACAAGTGGGTGTTCAGAATCAAAGATGAAGCAGATGGAAACAAAAGATACAAGGCGAGGTTAGTTGTCAAAGGGTTCCAACAGAAGAAGGGAGTTGATTACAATGAAATCTTCTCTCCGGTTGTGAAGATGACTACTATCAGGTTGATCCTTGGTATCGTTGCTGCTGAAAATTTGCACTTAGAGCAGCTGGATGTAAAGACTGCTTTTCTTCATGGCAACCTTGAAGAAGACATTTACATGGCTCAACCGGTAGGTTTCTCAGTGTGTGGTAAGGAGAAGTTGGTGTGCAAACTCAAGAAAAGTCTATACGGACTGAAGCAAGCTCCTAGACAGTGGTACTTGAAGTTTGACAGTTTTATGCAGCGGAATGGGTACACTAGATGCAAGATGGACCATTGCTGTTACTTGAAGAAATTCGAGTCTTCATACATTATTCTTCTTTTGTATGTTGATGACATGTTGGTGGCTGGAGCAAACATGCAGGAGATCAACAAGCTCAAGAAGAAGTTGTCTGAAGAATTTGAGATGAAGGATTTAGGGGAGACGATACAGATTCTTGGGATGAGCATAGTCAGAGACAAGGTGGAAGGTACTTTAAAGCTTTCACAGCAGAAGTACATTCAGAAGGTCCTTGAGAAGTTCAGAATGACGGATGCCAAGCCAAGGAGTACACCGTTAGGAAGTCAGTTGAAACTCTCCAAGCAGCAGTCTCCGAAGACCGATGAAGACAAAGATGAGATGGCTAAAGTTCCTTATGCATCAGCAGTTGGCAGTTTGATGTATGCGATGGTGTCAACAAGGCCAGACATTGCTCATGCAGTGGGAGTTGTTAGCAGGTTTATGTCAAATCTAGGGAAGGAACATTGGGAAGGAGTCAAGTGGTTGCTACGCTACTTGAAAGGCACCTCTAGAACTGCTCTTTGTTTCAGGAGGAATGGGGCAATTCTAGAAGGTTTTGCAGATGCTGATTTGGGGGGCTGTCATGATTCCGGGAAGAGCACTACGAGTTACATATTCACTATTGGAGGTACGACAATCAGTTGGATGTCCAGATTACAGAAGAGTGTAGCTCTTTCAACCACAGAAGCAGAATATATGGCTATTGCTGAAGCGGCCAAGGAGATGATTTGGTTGAAGAACTTTCTTTCGGAGTTGGGCATGAAACAGGGGGATTGTGGTCTGTACTGTGACAACCAGAGTGCTATTCATCTCGCGAAGAATCCGGTGTTTCACAGCAGAACGAAACACATCAAGATGAGGTATCATTTCATTCGAGAATTGATTGAAGATGGTACTATAAATTTGAAGAAGATCCTTGGTACGAAGAATCCAGCAGACATGCTTACCAAGGCGGTGACAACGGAGAAGTTGAAGCTATGCATGGCTTCAACGGGCCTTCCAGATACTTGATGAGAAGGCGTGGACGAGAGAGAGAAAGAAATCAGGGGTTTTACAGAAGATACATGTTCTTGGATGGCAGAAAATTGTTGACCAAGCCTCCAAGTGGGAGATTGTTGAAGATGGAGTCTTGTTCAGAGTTTCAGAACTGATACCCGACCGGGTCAGATGAAGGACCCGACCGGGTATGTTGAAGCAGAGACCTGGGGACTCTCTGGAATGTGAGACCCGACCGGGTCAGGTGAAGGACCCGACCGGGTCAGATGATCGGTGAGCTTCTGTTTTGGAAACCCGCCCTGGTTTTCTACCCGGGTTTGTATTCTGTGAAGGAGACCCGACCGGGTCAAATAAGAGACCCGACCGGGTCAGTCGACGGGATTTTTAATTACAGGCTTAATTTTGGGCCTGCGGCTCTAATCTTTGTTTAGGTTTTCTTAAGCCTATAAAAACGACTCTTATGCATCTGTAAACCCTTGAGTGACGCTGATAATAATACATACTCTCTCTCGTTCGCCGTGGACTAGCACAATCAAATCGATTGTGTGAACCACGTTAATTCTTGTGTTCTTGCTCTTAATTTATCGTTTATCTTTGCCTAATCATAACATCAAAGGCATCAATGACTCGAAGGGCTGATGCAGGGGAGCAGGAGCTACTAGGATTTTCCTTGACGGAGGTTTCTGCTTCCTGTAATACGCTCACGACTACGTGCACGGGCTCCTTGTCCAAAATCGTAGATTTCAGGGAAAGGTGGTGGAGCTCGTCCAGAAGGAGGTCGAGTGCTTCGTCGTGGGAGTCAGACAGGAAACGGTCAAGGAACGAGAGGACTTCCGACAGGGCATCTACTTTGAGAGTGTAGCCCCTCATCTTTATATGCTTGTTTGCATATTTATTAGTTTACTAAATATGATTGTATAATCATATTTGTTTTGTTGAACTGGTTTCTACTCTTTAAAATAATTATTTTGGATTTTGTGTTAGTTTGTGTATCTTCATTTGATGCATTTATTTGCTCTATTTTTCAGGAATTGGAGTAGATGAAACATACAAGGCTAGTTTCATTTTGCTCTATCTTCATTTTATGTTGTGATTGTAGAGGTAACTTGCTCCAACTTTGTAGTAGTTTCTTTTTAATGTATCAATTCCCAGATAAAGCCCAAACAATGAATAAAAACAGTAAATATGTTATATCGTAATTAGTTTTAGAAGTAGAAGTTTGAGTTATGGGCCTACTTTGTTGTCACTTTGATATTTTTTGTAGATTCTGGAATGGATTTCATAGTGTGGTAGGATGCTTTCTCTACTCTACTCATAAATTGCTCATTTTTCTGATCTATTACATTCTTGAGTATTCTTACGTGTATACAACAACCAACATTACCTGCGGTGGGGGGTAAAGTATTCTTACGTGTATGGTTTCCTAATTTCCATTTATTCTGATTGCAATTCATCTTGATAGATAATTTAGTTCTAACTATTTTCTAACTCATGAATGTGCAGGGGATGGTGGCAGCTGCAACAACACTCAGTAGTAAGATGCCCAACAGGAGCCTTTTTGTATTCCCTTTTTTCTTCCTCTTTACTATAAACTTAATTCGTTTGACTAATATTTGGGGTTCTATTTTGGGTTTGGTTGATTTCTTCAGGTTACAGGTTATGGTAATTTTCTCTCGAAGAACCAGAAGGGTAGGCATGGTTATTTTTAGCATGCAGGCCGGAGTGATATTAAGTAGATGTAAAAATACAATAAACTTTGGAGAAAATCAGTAAGGCAAGTGAAGTTATATCTTAACGCAGGTGCATGTCTCCTTTACTTGGCTATTAAGTATATATTTCTTCGGTTGGCTCGGTGGAGGAGTGATATTATGTTGATCGGTTTACATCACTTCGGATTCAGGATGCACAAAATAATGTGGCAGCTCTAACATATTTTCGGTTGGCTGGTAATTAGAAAGTAGAAACCATATCCATGTTAAGTTTGAATCGAAGTTCTATATTCTATACGTACTTAGTACTTGCATAAATGGAAATCTATATCATTGTAATTTTGAAATTCATCTATGATTGATGGTTACTTTTTAGCAACAATATTTTGTTGTTCTCACACAACATTATTCATTGTAGCTATCTAATGTATCTTGATTTTATTTCTTTCAGATATTGAAAAGCTACCGACAAGTAGGAAGCACTATGTCTCATGTTGAATATGAACTGATTTAGTCATAGGTGGAGCTTAAGCGGTTGGAGGATTTCAAATTAATTTATTACAGATTTAGTTGACTTTGTAATATTGAAATGTGTGTAACATTTGAATTGTAAATGATATTTTTTTTTTATTTTAATAAAGTAGCGCTTTTTACTTTTCATACATTGTCATTTTTATTTTTTAAGTGATAATCTTTTTTGTGTGTGTGTGTGCATATATATGAACATTTATATATAATCATTATGTGATACCAATGTATCATAAATTTAATTGATACTAACGTGTCAAAATATAAAATGATATTATTCTATCATAATGGTTTATGATACTTAAGTGTCATAAATTAGTGACACTTTACCAGTGACACTAAATTTAGTGTGACAATTCCCGACCTTCTATGACACTTTTTTAGTGTCAGTAAAACTTTTTGTGACATTAATTTAGTGTCACTATAGACCATTTTTCTAGTAGTGCTTATTTGGAGGTGATTTCTGGTAGAGTTATGATGAATTTTGAAAACACGAAGTCAGTCAAATGTGAAATTAAAAAACATAGCATAATTTATATATATGAAGCACAATATTTTTAAATAATTTATTTAACTGTCTTCTCGACAGAATTTTAAGCTGAAATTTTGTTGACACAATCTTAACTTCATTAACAACATTTTAATAATCATCAAAAAATTCTGAGAACCACGCCAAAATGAGTTACCAAAAGGCGCATCCTGTCAAACCAGGATCATAGGATCATTCACCTGGTCTTATATTTTATGGACTTATACACAATGTGGGTATAGTATAGGTGTAACACCGTCCCCAAATTTATTTACTTTTAAGTGAATAAAGTATTGAACCTTATGGAATGGTTAATGAAGTTACGAAGATGTGGAATTTTATTAATGCTTTTGCGTGAATAGTAAATTTGCACGTGGGGCCCACACCGGGAGCAGGGACCGCCTGGTATTCCCGAGACCATACATTTTATTCATCTTGGTCGAGATAATGTTTATGTAGTGGTGGATAATTTATTTGGGCCAAAGAAAAGACATAATGTGGACCGATTGGTTAAAAGTGACTCAATTACGGTTTTAGTAATTTCACAGATAACAACCCGAAATGAATTACGGGGGCTTATAAATTAAAGTTGGGGAATATGTATTCATTATAAGGGCCATATTGATTGATAACACGTAATATATTTTATTTGACCCGTTAGAATAAAATATATTTTAAACAGTCCGAAAAATACAACTTTCGGGGCCGAATGTACACATTGAGACACAAAGGGATGACCTCCCACATGAGTGAGGGCCACCCCACGTTTTTGTGTGTTGAATTAGACAAGGGAAGGGCTGGGTTGACAAAGGAAAGAGGGTGGAAGAGATGCTTTTGGCATCTAAGTACAAAGAATGGACCCTCTCCCCATTTTGATTGGAAGATATCTTGCTCCATCATCCCACATGCCAACCCACCCTTACCCATTGACTTTGGAGGCTAAGTAAGGGAAAAGATAGCACTCTCACAATCCCCCATTCGAACTCCCAGAGATAAGAGAGAAGGAGAGAGCCACACAACCAAGAAAACAAAGGAAAGAGCAAGATGTCCGCAGGGTGAAACTCCAGTGCGTAAGGTTACTTGTTTGCTTCATATCTCGTGCTATACTCAACCAAATAAGGCGTGTGAGGTGCCCAGAGAAATCTCTAAAGAAGAGGAATCCGCCAAGGTCTGGTTTGCATCAATCGTAGTAGTGTAAGCCTTCCAAATCCTTGGAAGAAAACACAACCTCGCAGAAAACGGATTTGCTCCTCTAAAGTGAGTTTTGATCCCAAACTCTTTCTTTCGTTTTCCTTTTCCAAGTAATATGAACGATTGGTGGAACTATTTTACACTATTTCAAGTGTATAATATGCCCTTATGAAGTTGTTTTATTGACGTAAAGGTTAGATACTAACCTAGAACAAACCCCTCGGTACCCCTCGGCAGTACCCCTCGGTACCCCTCGGCACCCCTCGGCTAGATGCCCTCGGCAGTACCTCCTCGGTACCCCTCGGCAGTACCCCTCGGCAGTACCCCTCGGCTATGGTGCTCTCGGCACCCCTCGACCATGAGGGGTCTCTGCTATGATGCCCTCGACACTTCATTACGCCCCTGGACATATGTGACGGCCCAAGCTCCATGAAGTCCATAATACCTGATGTGTACCTTTGGCACTCTTTCCGAAGGCCTGAAACTCACGAGGACAATTGCTCTTGGACCAACATCACTATTGGAGGATTCGGGCTCGAATAAATAGCCTTCGGCAGGGGAGCCTTTGGCACATACATCAGGCCTTCGGCCATAAGCTTTAGGCCGAAGGGTCACCGCTTGACGAAGCTTCCTACTCTGGAAACAAGCAACCACCGCATACAATGCGGTGTCACGTCCAACCACCGCATTTATTGCGGTGCACATGCTATGTCGGTGTCAGCCCGATTGAAGTGACCCCCCACCATTGATTAGTTGACGCGTGTCCTCGCATTTAACACGCCTAGCGCTTATGGCTGCTATAAATAGAGCCTCCTTTCCCCTTTGTAAAGGATCCACATCTGAGATCCTAGATCAGAAGTTCATTAATAACATCAGACTCTCTCTCTCTTACTTGTTTGCTTTGACTTCTCTCTAAGTTATTTCCGCAATAACCCTCGGATAAGCTACCCCCGGGTACACTATCCATCATTTGGTGCTCTCGTTGAGAGGTCTGAACAATCAAGTAAGAAACCCTCCCATTCACCAAACACACCAAAAAAAAACCTACCAAAATTGCTGAAGTTACTGTAGAGGATCATTTTAGCTATTTTTCATATATATATTTTATTTATATTATTAATACAATATATTTTAAATTTAATTTTTTCATGAGGGAGAACTTCATAAATTTCACCAGAATCAACCGATTAAGTCAATTTTAGTGCTACTGAACGGCTTCTAGGTAATGTATTTATCTTGGTTAGAATATTTCTCGTTTCATTTTATTGAAGCATCTTTAATCTAGGAATGTCACTGTCTTAACTTTACAAAAATTAAAAAGAGAATATGATGTATTGATTAATTTGATATTGTTTTCATTTCATTCTAGGGGGAAAAGCGTGTAAAAAATTAATTCAAAAAGTGTTCAAACTCAATGATCAAATAATACAACTAAGCAAAAAAAAATTGAAATTGTGTTTCAGGATATTATGCTATCTTTCAAATGCTTCATTAACAATTATCATTATTTGATTATTATGAATAATAATTTCTAATGTGACATATCTCTTCCTTAAATTTTATTATGTTGATTACATTGATCCGCTAAGTTTGAATTGACTCATGGTCCTGTACAAGGTCGCTTTAAAAACATAGAAACAAATGCTTCCTCTGCCTCATAATTATCTCCTATCGCAACTGAGAAGTTAAGTGACGCACATAAGCATAAGATATTAGAATAACTGCCTTGCTGTAAAGAACCAATTACAGTCGCTAGAGTACAACCTCTGACGTACGTAGTCAAAACATAACAATTTGACTTGTACATCTACTCTAGTTTCAACCTATGTCTATTAATTCTGTGTGTTAATTGCTTTTCCCACCATTCCCCAACTGCCTGAAATAATATCGTTCTTTCAAGGTTTTCAAAACCCTAAGTTTGGGGGTCAGCATTTTCGGAGTTACACCTCACGATCGCTGGATCTATCCACATCTCAGTGGTGCACGCGAGAAATCAAGAGATAGCGGTCTAACAGAAATTTCCCTTCGTTACAACCATGAGTCCTTGACCGATTGAGGAGAATTTTAGACTTCCATAATTGATTAGCAGGTGTCTTTTTTAGATCTTAATACTAATGAATTACTATTATTTGAGGAGGATATAAGTGAAAAAGTGAACCTAAAAATTGATCTATCTTATAAATGGTAAAGTTAAATTGGGAACTAAAATAAGCAGCCAAGAGAGTACTATTTTACCCTAATAAAAGTAGATCATTAATATAATTATTGATTTTCTCTATCCTACCTTTTAAAAAGGGCATACTCAAAAAATGAATCAATTTTTTTTTTAAATTAAAAATGCTAAAGTCAAATTAGGAATTTAATTGAGGACAATAATATAATGAGTACCATAAATGTGAGGTGTATATATATATATATAAGTATATAACACATGCTAAATGCTGTATAAATCAAAGCTGATTCCCAATAGGAGCCAAGGGTGCATTGGACCACTAGGCAACGAATTTCAAAGCAAAGGATAACAAGGAAAACCATCGATCCCAGAATTCCATCGGGAAATGGGAGCTCCGGCGATGCATGCCAAGTCAGAGTCGGAGGTGACGAGCGTCGACGCCTACTCGCCGCCGCGATCCCCCCGGCGCGCGCTCTACTACGTGCAAAGCCCACCCCATGACCCGGAAAAGATGTCATACGGGTCGAGCCCCTGCGGGTCGCCCACCCGGAACTACCAGTACCACTGTTCCCCCATTCACCACTCCCGAGAGTCGTCCACCTCCAGATTCTCCGCCTACATTCACAAGACGACGGCCAGTAGAAATGTGAATCCGCCGCCGCCTTGGAAGCGACTGTCGCCGGAGACCGACCCCGATGACGGCCGGGAAGAGGACGAGGAAGAAGACGGGAAAGCCCATTCCCCCTTCAAGTTCTACCTCCTCTGTTTTCTGTTCTGTTTCGTTCTGCTCTTCTCCATCTTCTCCCTCATTCTCTGGGCTGCCAGCACGCCTTACGCGCCTAGAATCTCCGTCAAGGTATGAACTTTGTAAAGCTTTAATCTTTTCCCATAAATACATTTCTCCATTGTTTTGCAGAGATTTCTCCATTTTTAGTTAATTTTGGTGTGAAACGGTAAGTGTAACTCCGAGTTAGGTTTTCTTTTGACTCGCTACTGTGATGATCACGTGACTGGCAAAATCTTCCTATTTTGGACTCACATTTATGGTGTAGCTGATGATGATTCCCAGTTTTAGCAGCTATCTATCTGATCTCTATATTTCATCCTAATAAAACCCCCAAATTTCTCTCTTTTTGACGTTTGAAAATCATAATAGTAACGGATACGATGAAGTATGGAGAAAAAGATTTGAACTATGAATTGGGATGGGCTTGGGTTGGTTGCCCCGTTTACGTTTCCCATGCTCTAAAAGTAAAACTAATGGGGAACTTTCCTTAAAAGCTGGGAGACTGGTAATAATTCATACCTGATTTTTAACTCATGGGCTCGATGACATTTTGCTTTTTCAGTCAATAATTTTGGGGTCAACGAAGTAAGTGGGCTAAACAGGAAAAAAACTTATGCAAACGTTTAGTTTAGACTTCTTGTGTAAGCTGAATCGAATTGGTCCATAAATATTATTGTTTAAATTATACTCCCAAACCCAAATAAGATCCAAATATCCCATTTGGATGTCCCAAAATCAACTTTGGCTACATTCTCTTTTGAGATATCCCAAAATCAACTATTCATTTGGATAATGTTTGAATGGTAAAATATTCATTTACCTTTATGATCTTAATTAGTTGTCTATGCATAAACATTGATTTTCATACACTATACTATCGTATTTGGTTTGTGATTTGTATGTCTAGATAGACGGAAGTCAATGTTTGTAGTAATAAATTTTTGTCCGTCACATACATTTTTGTTGTATGGTGCTATATGTTTTCTATTTTTTTTTTATCTTAACAAACAGAATTTAAAATTAGATGATAATTTTTTTTCCAACTTTTCATCTACAAATATCAAAGAAAAAGTGTAGGCAGACACTATTCTATGGTACATTCTTATGTCACAAGTAATGTATACTCTGTAGATGATAAAAAGTTGTTCAACTTTTCATCACCATTATATTACCCCAATGTCACATAAAGAATACCTCAAAAAATTTTAAGAAATTAATTTTATTTTTGGTCCTACAATTTTGGTGTCAATTCCACCTTTAGTTCACGTGTTTTACTTTGTCCACTTTTGGTATTTGACTAATACTGATGGAGTATATGGCCTAGGAACCCCCGGCCCATAGACTCCCACTTCTCCTACACAAAGTCCATTGAGCCCAGAGAACAACTCAGGCCCAGATACAACGGCCCAAGCCTCAAAGTAGCCCAGAATACACACTGGGTGCCTTCGGCCTCCTTGGCCGAAGGCTCCAGAAACTCACGAAGTAGCCCTCTCTGACATACGAAGCCACTGGGAGAAAACGGCGAAAAACATGAGCCTTCGGCATTACCAAACCCCCGGCAACAGGGGAGCCTTCGGCTGAACTTAGCCCTCTGCCACTCGGGGCCTTCGGCTACACAGGGGTCCTTGGTTACACGGAGCCCTCGGCTACACAAGAAGCCTTCGGCCAAACATGCTCAAACATCGAAAATTCCTTTTGGGGACAGCCAACCACCGCATTTAATGCCACGTCACATCCGCCAACCGCATTCAATGCGGTGAACGTACCACTGCCGGTGCCACCAGGCTGATGTGACCCTTCGGCCGTTGGATTAATGACACGTGTACTCTCATCGCATTTATTGCTGCTATAAATAGCAGCCCATTTCTCCTTGTAAAACATCATCTGCATCTCAACTCCACATCTCGAGTTCATTTAATAAAATCGACTCTCTCTCCTCCTATTTGCTCTGACTTCTCTCTAAGTTATTCCCGCAATAACCCCGCGGATAAGATACCCCCCGGGTAGACTATCCATCAAATACTACTTCCGTCCCTTTTTTATTAGGACGGAAGAGGGTGACACGAGTTTTAAGAAAATTGAGTTTGTGTAGTTGATATTAATTGATAAAGTAAGAATAAAGTAAGAATGATTTTAAGCCACACAAACTTTATCAAATAAGGAATGAGATAATTAAATAGGGACATCCCAATATGATAAAACGAGACATTTAAAAGGGGACAGAGGAAGTATTTTGTAACTGTTTGCGGGTTTTTTTCCGTCAATTTTAACCATCGAAAACAATGTCGGAGGGACCATATATGGACGAAAACACAATAGTGATGTATAAAAAGTGGACATAGTGAAAGATGTTAACTAAATGTGGAATTAACTTTAAACTTGTTGGACCAAATGTAAAATTTATTCAATTTTTACGTGTGGATACTCATGAAATGAAGACTAAAACGGATCATTTTTTATGTACAATTAACTGTACAACTATGAAACAAACGTGTACAATTTCCCACCATCATGGGATGAGATAAAATAGTTGATGTGCGCATACATTTGTTTGTCAGACTGCATATTTTATTTTTTTGCCGAGTATATGACAGTGCAATGAATTAAGAAGTTAAAGGTGGTGGGATGACAGAGTATGAAATTCGAGCATTTTAACGTGCAAGCGGGAATCGACGGAAGCGGAGTGCAAACGGATTTGCTGAGTTTGAATTCAACGGTGAAGATCTTCTTTCGGAATCCCGCCACTTTCTTTGGCGTGCATGTTACGGCCACCCCTCTCCAGCTTTACTACTACAACCTCAACATTGCCACCGGTCACGTAAGTTGCCCCCTACTTCTAACCATCACATAAATTTGTACATTGAATGAATGAATGGTGAAACATCATTGATGAGTTATCTTAGAGCCTGTTTGGTAGCACGGAAATCGACTGTTTTGGCTGATTCTGCTGAAATTTATGAAGTTCTGGCTGAAGTGTCTGATTCTGATGATTTAAGAAAAACTTATTTTTTAAAATATATTCTTTTAATAAAATAAAGAAAAAATTATATGCAAAAATAGCTAAAATGGTAATCTACAGTAACTTCAGCCAATACAACCAGAAAAGTAACACCAACCTTACGTTTTCTGCTTATTACAAAATTAAGTGCGCTAAAAAAAATTACGTATTTGGTGAAAAAACTGGCTGATAATCCTGATAAGCCGAAAAAGGAGATCACCAAACGGGCTCTTAATTTACAAACATCACCAAAAGAGGCCGGAAAGGGAGTGTACCAACCAACCATGTCTCCTTTCCCTAGGATTTCCATTGGAGGAATTGAACTACACCAATTACATGCATTGAGTAAATGAGTAATATAGTTCCCCTGTCCCACATCAATACAATGGAACGCGTTTACTTCTTAGCCGCCTTCGTATCTACTCCGTATTAGACTATTATTGCGCTTTCTTCTTGGTTTCACATTGAGTAATTATTAGTTGTGTCTTTATTTGCCTTCACAACTCCCTCCGCTGGCCCTCCTTTTCATATCATACTCTATAAATGCTGGTGTAAACACAAATCCTTTTGGTGCCCGCTTTTCTGGTGATGTGAGTATGAAACAATATTACACTGATTTAACTAGTTATTTTGGTAGTTTAACTAATTGTCTATTGTCACCAAAAGCAAATTTGTAAATGTCACACGACTCACTCACACATGGCACAATATGTTTCTCCATTTATTCATTTTTATAAATACCATGATCGTAAAAAATTCAATCCAAATCCTTGTGAGTAGTAAATTTGAATCGCTCACAGAAGAAGCTGATCGTAACAAATTGACCCCCTTGTCCCCATGTTCCTATCGTTGACAAATTTCGGTTTTAGGATTTCATATCATATGATACACCTTGTTGTTCGACTTAAAGTGTCCATGACAATATATCTCATCATTTATATACGAAGTATAATTTATATACGTAGTATAACACAACCCAAGAATCCATGATCATAATAATATTACTATATGTTAGTTAGAACGTTTGAACTTTGGCAAACGTTAATAAATGGTACAAGTGTGTTGAGTTAGGTACTTAGGTGCAGTTGATTAACATAATATCCAAATGAACGAATGGAATAAACGTTGAAAAGAAGAGAGCAGCAGTAGTAATAACAAGCAAAAGCATATGAGTGTAAAACTTCGTATTTCACATTTTCACTACAAGTATGGGAGAATGAACAAGAATATATATGCTTCTTTCACTACATGTTTAAACCCGCGTTTCCTTTTAGAAACATTGTATTTATCCACATTATGGACTAATTTTAAAAGTGAAGTCTTTGTCTTGAGATTTCTCCATCCAAACAGAGCCTAAAGAACTATAGATTTGTGCAACTTCCAATTTCGGCGTGGGTAATAAAGCATATATATGCAGATTAAAAACTTCTATGAGGCAAGGAAAAGAAATCGGGTATTGGTGACAGTGGTGGAAGGATACCAGATTCCGGTATATGGGGCGGTGCCGATCGTCGGTGGTGGTGACGACGGCAACACTGTGTCTGTACCGCTCAACCTAACTTTTGTCATCCGCTCACGGGCCTACATTCTGGGCCGGCTGGTCAAGTCCAAATTCTACACCCATGTTTTGTGCCAAGTTGCTCTTAGCGGAGACCATGTCGGCAAGCCCATTAACCTGATGACTCCCGAATCTTGTACTTATCATTGAAGTATTGATCATATTTATATTGCTTAAATTATTAATTTACTGCATCTTCTTGTAATGCAGTTATAGTTATCCGGGATGTCAAACTAATCCGGCATAGCTAATTTTATTGTAGTAAAATATCCACCAAAACATGGCTGGGGTTTTCTAACTTTTTCGTAATATGTTGTTTAATTCGGAGTACTAGTTGTAGATCTGATTGGGAGAATGTCCAAAACAGGAGTAAAAACATTTTAGAATTCCAAAATAGAATGGTATGTTATCATTTCTTAAATAGAAATAGTTACTATGAAATTTCGAAACTATAATTACTCATGACTATAATTACTCATGTTTCGAAACTAAAAACACAAACGTTTTACTCCTATTCTTTTCGTACTTTCTAAGTGAGTGTAGTGCTATAACGCTATTATTATTATTATAAGGATCAAGTTCAGATCCAATCATTAAAGCTCGAACTCCACCCGACATATCATTGCTATGATTTAAACTTGTGCTTATTGTACTCCTATTTGAGTTTAACAAAACGAACTTCTTCGACTCGATACACTAAATGAATTTTGAATGCTGCACAAGTGTAGTAAATCCGAGACACACTATGGTAATTAGAAGGTTCATCCGAGTTCAAGCTCGATAACCTTGACTCGAGTTTTGACTTATAGCGATTACTCCCGCAAGGTGCGAGAGTTTGCCCAATATTAAAATAATATTGCCATTTGTAATAAAAACTGTCATATGAAAAATTGTTAGGAGAGTTTTGTAAATAGCTAATGAAATTGTACATATTGAGTCTTTTTGGTGACTCTGATTTTTCGGTTAATAAGGTTTATCAGCCAACTTTTTAATTAAACACGTAATTCTTGATTTCGGGCGCTGAAGGTTGTAGTTACTTTTTGGCTGTATTGGCCGAAGTTACTGTAAATGACTATTTTAGTTATTTTCATATATTTTTTCTTTATATTATTAATAAAATATATTTTAAATATAATTTATTCGTAAATCAACCAAATCGGTCAATACAACCACTTCAGCCAGAAATTTATAAATTTCAGCAGAATCAACCAATTCATCCACTTTCAGTGTAACCAAACGAGCTCATCATATACTGCGTATATTTTAAAAATCGTCGGAATAATAATATTACATAAAAGATTACTTTCATTTAAGATTAGTAAAAATATATCTCCATATTTATAATAATGCATTAAATTAAATAAAATTTGAGTATTTTAAGAAAAAAATAACTCTTAAATTGTAAAAGATCATAAACTATAAAGTGAATGAGAAGTACATCATTATTCATAGATGAAATAAAATAATATAATACTACCTCTGTCCCCCTATGTTTGGTACAAGAGAAAGTGACACAGTTATTAATAAAAGTAGGTTTATGTAGTTGATATTGAATTGATAAAGTAACACTAAAGTATGAATGATTTAGAATCACACAAACTTTACTAAATAAGGTATGAGACAATCTTAGTGGGACGGACCGAAATGATAAAATGGGACAATCATAGTGGGACGGACCGAAATGATAAAATGGGACAATCATAGCGGGACGGATGGAGTAACAATTAACAAGTTCACATTCAAAAAATGAAAAGAATAACATGGAGTAGAAAAATAAAATGAAATAAAATAAAAAAGGAAGAGGTGGCATGGCCATCCTGTGATGGTTCTTTTGTACGTAGATGGCCAGATGGCCGTGGGAGGGATATAACGGAAGTTTAAATGTCACGCACGTGAGGGTAAAGCAGCTTATGGAAAAAATTGAGTTCCATCTTTTAATAACAATGCACAACATCTCATTCATTAAGTGTGTTGACATAATTCGGGAATGCAGATCCTCAGCTCATTCATAATTATAATGTTGTTAGACGTAGTATTCTTTTTGTCCATCTTTAATTAGTCATTTTTGACGATATCAAATCAATGAAATAAAAGTTTGATCGATACTATGTTGACATAGAGCTAAAAAATGACGAAGGTAATAAGTGGATATAACTAACGAAAGCATGATAAGCAACCCTAACATTCTTTATTTGCGTGATACAACTAAGGATGGCAATGGGGTGGGGGTTCACTCCCCCATCCCTCGCCTCGTGTCTAAAAAATCGCCCCCACCCCCGCCACATCCCCCACTACTACTCGACCCGCCCCATCCCCCGCCCCGACCCGTGAGACCCACGGGTACCCAACGGGGGAAGTACTCGTCAAAAATTAACATCATCTTAGACTCTCACAATTTTTTAAAAATTAAACAACACTTCTAGTAGCCAAAAAAACTTTTACTTTTTAAGTGTCAATGTAATCTTACATCCCATTTCAAAATCTAGAACACATTATACACGTTTTAATTTAGTCATTTTTATCAAACTCTAAATTAGCATTGATTAGCTCTATAATATTTTCTTAAACCCTGCATTCAATCAATCATGGTCATTTGACGGCATCAATCACCAAATTTTAACAAGTACTACGCATATTTTACTACGTAAGTCATAATAGTATGTGGCATGTGATTATTCTGATTTATACTACTCGGTAAAATATAATGTGAGCTCAATTCTCAAACCCAAAAAAGTAATGTAATGGTTCACAAATCAAATAAAGTGGTTGCTTAAGGCTTAAAGAAGCTAATTTTGACACCGGTATCAATGACAATGTAGAGTCCAGCTGAAACGAGGATCCCACTAAGGCCCATACCGCTAAGGCCCAGAACCCAGTTGACCCACCACATCAGCCCGTACGTCTTCGGCCTTTTCACCTTAAGCCACATGAAACACGGGTAGGAAAACGTAACCGGCAAAGCAATCCCGCCGATGAGACCGGCGAAGCTACCCAAGAAGGGAACGGCGACGGCCACAAAGAACGAGAAGAACCCGAAAAACGCCCGGAAAATCCCCCGGAGCCACCACGGGCAGGCCCGGTTGCACTTTTTGGTGTAAACGGACTCCATGTCGTCGAAAACGGGCATGGCGTAGATCTGGAAGGAGCTGAGAGCGTTGACTATGACGCAGCTGCTGATGAGGCCCAGGACTCCCCTGGCGGCGTCGTGGCGGTGGAAGGCGTAGAGGGCGGTCAACATGCCGCTGCCGGTGGGTGGGATCGATTGACCGTAGGCCCAGTAGCCACCTATCGCGAGTGGGAACAAACAGAGTGCTACCAGAAGGTATGCGAACTTCACCCCACGCCACATGGGCACTCTTGACGGCTGCTTTTCACTTGATGGCATGGTTGCCTGAAACGCCAAGCTCAGTCAGCAACCAATGATGGAAAGGTGGGACCAAAATTTAATTATAGAAATTATTTTACGAAAAAATGTCAAAAATGATAAAATATAGTTAAATAATATTACAGAAATGACAATGAAAAAGTAAATATTATAGAACCGATAACTTAATGATCTTAAAAGCCACAGATATCGAATCAAAATATTTAGTATGTAGTACCAATTTTCAAATCAATTTCTCCAAAACCAATTTTCTCTTGACTCTATACTCTATTTCTCTATTTTAAAAAATGAACTAATTAAATTTCACTCACCAAGCACAATGAATTGAACTTATTAATTGTTTATGTAATATTCAAAAGTCCAATGAATTGAACTAATTAATTTTTCAAATAAGTATTCATAAGCCAATGAATTGAATTAAATAATTTTTCAAGCAAATATTCAAAAGTCCAATGAAGTCAACTAATTAATTTTTCAGTCCAATATCCAAAATCCCCATGAATTGATTTAATTAACTTTTCAGACTAATATTCAAAATTCAAATAATTTGAAATAATTAGTTTTTCAAACTAACATTCAAAACTCCAATGTAAAAACTGATGGAGTTCAATTTAAAGGAATAATTCTTTCTCTTCTTTGGTGTTACAAAATTTGGACAGTTTTAAAAAATTATTAAAAGGTGGATTGAGAGTTATAAAAGGACTGGTGTCGAAGGGGTTTCCGTTGGACTACCAGAACTTGTGTTTAGAATCCGGTTGTTGATGTTTATTCCTTCAACCCTTGGACCCAACACGTAAGCCCAAAGATTTCGAATGGAGTGAGTGTATGAATGTCTAGCCTAACAACTATGAAATGGATCAGGAAACAAAAGTGATAGCAGGCAATGTAAATAGGTATTATTAACTTCGTAATAACTCCCCTAAATACAATCTACTTGCTAAAAAGGGCACGTCGGCCGTTCGTCTTACAAGGCACTTAGAAATGCTGCAAGTAAGAATGCTGAAGCTAGTATGCTAAGAATAGAAAGTTGCCAACCCTTTACAATGAAATAAATGCTTCTATTTATACCCGCCAATGGGCAGGTAGCTGTACTGACGTGGCAGCCTGTGGACCGCTGGTGTCCCAACTACCAAATCTTTAGCATTAAATGCACTTCCCGCCAGAATCTAGGTTTCCCGCCGGATCAGTGGGGACGTTCGTCCACCCGGGAAGTGAGTTGGATTGCTCCAAGTGACCCTTGAGGGATATTGGCCGTTCGTCTCCTGGCCTTGATAGATACTCACCATGTGCATTGGGTTTTCTCCGATGACTACAGGCTTGCTCTGGGGACGTTCGT
Source organism: Cuscuta epithymum (assembly GCA_945859915.1). Classification (NCBI taxonomy): domain Eukaryota; kingdom Viridiplantae; phylum Streptophyta; class Magnoliopsida; order Solanales; family Convolvulaceae; genus Cuscuta; species Cuscuta epithymum. Next base: position 6,141,059 of record CAMAPF010000938.1, read on the forward strand.
CGCCATCCCTGGTGGCCCGTGGCTCTGCTCCTTGTCCCTGCATAGACGTTCGTCGGAATGAGCTGCTGGGCCTGAGTCCTCCAACATCAGACGCTCGTCCATCCTTAAAGAACATGGGCCTGTGGGCTGGCCTAGTTTCTAGCTGGACGCTCGTCTAGCAAAATGGGTTAGTGGGCCGGACCTCGGCTTGGGCCCTTAACCCAACACAAGTCCCCCACTTCTGATGTTCTGAGCATGCGCAGGACATAAGGAAGTATGAACCTCCCCGAAGTAGACGTCCGTATCTTGGTACTTGTGTTCATTGCATCTTGGTGGAAACGTACGCTCGTGGCCATGGTGCTTGACAGCTGCTGACGGTTCAGGAAACGAGGTGACGGCTGATGTTACGGCGGCGCATTTTCCCGAGGAAGTGTCATCATTACGTTCCCATCCCACGCACAGCGCGTGGGCCGGAATACGCTCCTTGCCACGTGTCAGCCCTTCGTTGGTTTCTCCATCGGTGTTTCCCCTATAAATGCTGGGTTTGCCCTCTGAATTAGGGTTCCCAATTTCTGCCCTCTTGCTCTCGATTTTCCGCAGCTCTTCAAGTTTCCTGAATTCGGCCAACCATACCTTTGTAAGGTAATTTCCCCCCTCTGTTTCTTTCCTTTACTCTGATTTCTAGCCGGAATGACTTCGATGGAGATTTCCTCAAGTTCTGATTCCGGTTCGTCGGGTTCCTCCTCGGGCTCCTCTTCTGAAAATGCCAATGCACGCTCCCTGGGAAAAACTAGTGTTTCCGGAACCTCTGGTTCGGCCACGACGGTGGGGACCATCCGGGCCGATGGCGAGCCGGATGATGTGTCCCAAGATAGTGGGAGCGACGCCAGGGGTGGGGATGCCGATGAGGCAGTGGACGTTATTGATGCGGTCCCCCTGAATGAGCGTCCTGCTGATTATGATTCTGGAGAGGAAGCCGAATCCGGTTCTGATATGGAGGTGTATGATCTGGGCATCCCCACGGATATGGAGCGTCACATCTGCCCGATTAGGAGCGCCCTTGACCACGACCAAGTCCTCTCCCGTGTGGCCCTCAATAAAATCCGCACCTTCCTTCCTCCGCCGTTCGTCTGGAGTGTGAAAGGCGCTGAGCATGTGATGAGGAGACGTCCGGGGATGATCATGCTCCATCTGGATTCCGTTGAAGCCGGGCTGCGGTTTCCACTTCATACGTTTTATGTGGAGTTCTTCCACTGCTTCCAGGTGGCTCCGGCGCAATTCATGCCAAATTCTTACAGATTCATATCGGCCTTCTTGGTGCGCTGCAAACTTGCGGGGGTCGATGCCACTTTGGAGCTCTTCCATTATTTCTACCGCGTCACTCCTCAGAATGCCGACGGGTATCTGAGCGTGGCCGCACGTCCTGGGAGGCGGCTGTTCAAGAACTACCCCTCGTCCATCCACGACTGGAAGAACCGCTTCTTCTTCCTTCGATACGACGGGCCTCCTCTCCCTCTCCGGTGGAATGGGTATCCCCCAAAGATTGAGTCACCGGAGCCGACCGACGATCTGCTTTCGGATGCGGAGAAGGTGTTGGAGGGTGGCGTCCGTCCCATAGCCGGATTTCTGACCTTCGAGGCACTCTCTGGGGCAGGCATAGGTACCGCCCGTGTTCCTGGACTTTTTCTACCCTTCGACGCTCGTCTCGGGGCCCGGGCGGTCCTGTCCTTCGAGGTGAGTGTCTTATTCTACTTCTCGCTCGGCTTCTAATCCTTGTTGTTTCTTGCAGGTCCACCGCCCGATAGAGACCAAATGAATCACGCCGAGTGTCTGAAGACCAGGAAAGCCAAGGCGGCTGCGGCTAAAGCTGCGATGGCGAAAGCCAAAAACGCCCCCGCCTCGGAGTCCAACTCCTCGGCCTCTGATGCTGCCAGGCGAACCGCCGAGGGTGAGCAACATTTAATCGCCACCATGCTGGCCCAGGGTTCCGGGGCCCCTGCTCTCGAAGCCGCCCTTCCGCCGCCGGTCGTCCCCACGAAGACGGCTCCTCAGAAGGGGACAGAGAAGGTCCCTGAGAAGAAACAGAAGCGGGGCCGCGAGGCAGGCTCCACTGGCCCCCTGCTTGAAGATGCCGGGTCCCTGCCTTTGAGCCGCCCGGCGGAAGAACTTTGGAGGGAGATGGCCCTCAAGGCCGGTCTCGAGCTGCCCCGCCGTTCGTCGTCCGAGGCGACAAGCGCTGCGCTGGCAGCCGCTCTTCAGGTAATTCCTCCTTGCTAGATCTGAGCACGTATATTTTTTCCCTGACGTTCATCCTTTGATCCTTATTTTTTTTTTTTCTTCTTTCATCCAGTCTGGGCTCCTTGTCCTTCAAGCTGAAGCTGCCCGGGAGGCCGATCTGATGGAGGCCAAGGCTAAAGCCGATGCGGCCATTGCTGCGGCTCGGGAGGCCGCCCGTCGATCTGAGGCGGAGGCTGCAGCCAAGGGGAGGGAGATTGCAGCCCTGCAGGCTGAATCCCGCAGCCAGTTGGCCGGCCTTGAAAGAGCCGGTTTCAAGCTTGTTCCGGTGCTTCCTGCCGCCAAGGACACCACTCCGGAGTGGTTGGTCGACACCTCCGGCTACAGGAACACTGGGGAGTTCATGGACTCTGCCAAAGACTATTGTGCCGGAGTCTTCGCCGACTTGTTTGCCGCTGCTCTGGAGAAGATACCGCCCCGCCAGCGTCTGGCCCGCGGCGTCCGGCTACTTGAGGGTTCTCCTCTGTCCCGCAAGTTCCTGTACGAGGTCGGCGACAGCACCTTCTCAGCCGGGTATAACGAAGGGGTTAAGGCCACCCTCCCCATCTTTTCGAGGCTGCAGGGGGCCGACTTCGAGCTGGCAGCGCATACAGACGACGATCTGCTGCTCCAGGCTTTAGGGAAGCTAGCGAGGGACCAACGGCGGGCGGAAGCAAAGGCCAGAGGGGAGGTTCCGGAACCTCCCACCCCTGAGCCCGAGGCCGAGGAGGAAGAGCAGACTCCGGGAGGCAGCCGGCCAGGATCCCCTTTCTTTGTGTAATGTAAACTGTATTTTTCTATTCTAACTTCTGTAATATCCGGCCGTTAGAGCCGAGGAATATACATCCTTTTGCCCATAATTGTTCCATGTTCATGATCTCTGCTTGTTACCTTTCTTCCTTTTGTCCTTTGTTGTATGGAAACTCCCTCTTTGCTCTGGGGACATTCTCTGTCGCCTAGTCTGCGTGGACGTTCATCTCTGTTCCCCACTTGGCTTGGGGGCAGGGGCGTCCCTCTGCCAAAACCCTGTACATATTTAGTGCGTGGCGCCAGTGTTAAGGTCCGTCTCCGGACGGCGACACCCGGCGCCGATACTGGCTGCCCCTCCTGCAACCTCATTCCGATGGCAAGACGACGCTCGTCGGGGGTTGACCAAACAGCACGCTTTGCAAGTGTGGTCATACGCACATCGGAGATTGCCTCAATGCTTGCTAACGACGTTCTTCTGTCCGACGTTCGTCCTCCGTGCACCCTTAATGGACGTGATTTTCACTTCACCCTTTTTGTGCCCATCGTCTGTAGTATAAGGAATCCTTCCGGCGTCTCGACGCATCTTTACCGCCCGCGCGGTATCTTGACAGTGGGAAGACGTTCGTCGGTAATTGCCTTGTCAGTGCGCGAGGGACGTATTTCCCTGGAACAGCCTTGCAAGAGGGACGTCGCCAGTTGGTGCGTGTGCCCTCATCAGCCGCCGACGCTAGGGTCAGCCGGGGAGTTAAGGAAGCAAGGGAAGGCGAATGTCTTCAAATTCCTCCGAGCCGGTGAGCCCTCCTCAAGGGACGTTCGTGGTACGGACCCGGATGTCCTTGTGTTGGTTATGCGGCGACAAAATCGAGACGCCTTAAATACCGTGGTAGGTACCGGTACCCAGGCGCCACGTGTCCTGCTTCGGTTGGGGCAATTTCCGCGGTGTTGCCTATAAATACTCAGGATCCAAGTGATCCACTCACATTTCTGCTTACGCTGCACAATTGCCTTCTCTCTCTAGACTTCTCTTTGATCGTATCGGAAATCTCGAACCCCAAGGTACCGTTCGTTGTCATGTCTTCCGAAAGTCGCTTTGATGATGGGTGTTCTTCCGGTGATGACCTGGAGTATTATGAGCGGGGAATGCCACCCCGGCCTCCCCGTTATAGCCTTAACTTCTCATGCGTCCGGCGTCAAGTTCAACGCCTGACGAACGCTGACAAGCGACTGATCAGTCAATGGTTTTATCCCCCAAGGACCTACGACGATCGGCGTCTACGAAACCCCATGCGCCACCTGCCCGGCTATGTGGTGGTCCACCTAGATTCGGTGATAGCCGGGCTGAACTTCCCCTTGCACAGCTTCCACTTGGAACTTTTCAGGGCCCTTGGGATTGTTCCTGCGCAGCTCGTCCCCGCCGCTTATCGGATAATTGCTGGCTTCATCATCAGATGCCACAGCGTCGGTGTGACCCCCACCGTGGACTTGCTGCACTACTTCTTCCGTCTGTCCACCTTCGGACGCACGGGGTATTTGACCCTGATTGCCCGTCCGTCCATGGTTCTATTCTCGAACAATGCCGGGAATCCAGACGGTTGGGAAGAACGCTTCTTCCTGGCCGGAGTAGGCTCACCGATACCATTCTCTGATCGGTGGAACGCTTACCCCGTGAAGACGATCCCGCCGCCCATGACGGACGAGGAGCTTGGATATGCCAAGCGCATAGCCGGACTTGGCATCTAGAACCTCCGGTTGCTGGTGGCCGAGCCCTTTAAGGCTCGGGCTGGATTAGGTGCGTCCGTTTGTACTTGTATTGCTTTAACATCTCTCCGCTGTTATGGTTCTGAACGTCTTGGTTCCCTTTGTGCAGGAGTTTTTCCATCCACGTCCGCCATGAGCCGAGTCAACGCTACTTCGACCGCCACCGGGCGTGAGCACAAGGGGCATGACAAGCCTGGGAAGCCGCTCGTCCCCAAGGTCGAACCTCGGGTGACTAGGGCACGAGCTGATGACGCTTCGGGGGCCGGCGCCTCCAAGAGGCCACGTGCTGAGGGCACCTCCTCCAAGGCCATCATTGTGGCCGATGACTCCGATGGGGAGCCCGGAAGTCCCCTCAAGCGGAAACCCACCTCCCGGCCCCCTCTTCGTGCTTCTCCCCCGCAGAATTCCGATGTCCGCCGTCTCCGGGATGATGATGCCCAAGCTGCCAAGGGTTCTGACGACGCTCGTCCAAGCTCACCTCCCGAAGCCAGTGGGTCTTCTCTTGGACTGATTGAGTTCTCCGGGGTTGGTCCCCGCAAAGAGTCAATGATGCTCTTTGGCCAGACAGCGTCCTCCATCTGGTGTGGGCTGAATCTCAAGGTTCCGCAAGACTTCGCTGCTCAGGAGGCCCCTGAAGACCTCTTGGAGTGCGGCCAGAGCACGCTTAATAAGGCCGGGCTTTACTTCCATAGGGCTCGGATGGCCTTCGAGCGCCAGGGCAGGGAGATGGCTAGGGTACGGGCTGAATGTGATGCCCTCCTGAGGAATGCGAAAGGCAGGGCCGGCACCCTTCAAGAGAAAGCCGAGGCCTATGATAAGCTCGTTCAGGAGAATGCCTCTCAGAAGGAGCTTCTCAAGAAGCAGGAGGCCGAGCTCGTGGATCTCCGCAGCCGGATGTGGGCCGTAGAGTAGGCCAAGGTGGAGCTTCGCCGGACGGGCATGGACAACCATGTCCCTATTTACGAGGCCGATGTTGCCAAAATCAAGGAGTCCGGCTCCATTGCCTTCCAGAAATCCAAAGCTTACACTGGTGCCATTCACACCATGGCCATGAAGTTTCTCCCGAGGCTCGTCGGAGAATTTCTAGCCACCTGCCCGGATGCCTATCTGGATGGGGTCAAATTGCTCCAGGCCACCCCCACCGGACGACGTTTCCTTGATGATCTTGCCGATGATACTTATCGCAAGGGCATGGTTGGGCTCGTAGCGGAGAATCTCCCTACGTTCGAGCGTCATTTCGGGGCTCCTTTCGATCCGGAGGCGGCTGGCTTTGATGTTCTGATGGCGGACGCTCATGCGGGGGCCCTCGAGCTGCTGAAGGAGCAGGCGGAAGCCAGAGCTAGTGAAGAATGCAAGCAGGCTCTTTCCAAAGTTCCAGCTCCGGACGTCGGTCGAAAGTGATTCTCTGTTCATGACCTTGTACTTGTACAATTTTTCCCATTATTTTCTTGTCTTGTAATCTCCCGGCCAATAGTACCGAAGAATAAAAAGAATCATTCTTTGCTCCTTGCTCTTCTGGCATTTTTTTTTTTTCGGAGTCTTTTAGTCTTCGTTCGTCCTTGGTCCCTGGTCCCACCGGCGTCCCTACTTCGAGGAGACGTTCGGTGTCCGCCGACATCGCAAGGATGAACGGGTTTATCTACATCGAGATTCCCCCCTTTTTTCGTTCGTCCGTGGTCCTTTTAGCCTTACCGACGTCTCTTGCTTCGAAGAGGACGTTCGGTACCCAAGGACTCGCATGGACGAACAGGTCTACCCTCACGGGTCCCCGACTTTGTTACCCCACGTCCATCGATCCATGGTCGTTTGTGGGATAAACAGGTTTATCTTGGCAGGCTCCCTTGGTTCGTCTAGCCCCCTCCGCGTCTCTACTAACCTCTACACCGAGAGGCGTTCGTCTTCGGCGGTTGGAGAAGATCTGGCACACCCGGGCAAGATTCCCTTCTACATAGGAGCTTCTCTCCTCTTCTCCCCATCTCTCTTCTTCTTCTTCTTTTTTTTTTTTTTTTTTTTTTTTAAAGGGAGGTAATCTTCGTTCGTCCTTGGTCCTTGGTCCTACCGGCGTCCCTACTTGAGGGGACGTTCGGCATCCGCAGACATCACAAGGAGGAACAGGTGTATCTGCATCGAGATTCCCTGTGCTTCGTTCGTCCTTGGTCCTTGGTCCTACCGGCGTCCCTACTTCGAGGAGACGTTCGGTATCCGCAGACATCACAAGGAGGAACAGGTGTATCTGCATCGAGATTCCCTGTGCTTCGTTCGTCCTTGGTCCTTGGTCCTACCGGCGTCCCTACTTCGAGGAGACGTTCGGTATCCGCAGACATCACAAGGAGGAACAGGTGTATCTGCATCGAGATTCCCTGTGCTTCGTTCGTCCTTGGTCCTTGGTCCTACCGGCGTCCCTACTTCGAGGAGACGTTCGGTATCCGCAGACATCACAAGGAGGAACAGGTGTATCTGCATCGAGATTCCCTTCTTTAGCCGTCGTTGGCAAGAAACAGAAGTGATGTAAAAAACAGGGGGCCTTTATCATTGACGACGTCCGGTCATTTTACATGGGAGTGGAAATACAACAAGGACATCAGCCTCTAACTATTGATAGAACTTCTTCAGGTGTTCCACGTTCCACATCCCGGCATGGTCCCCCTCCAGGGTGTGGAGGAGGAACGTCCCCTGGTTATATCTTCTGATGACCCGGTAAGGCCCTTCCCAGTTCCTCGCCATCTTGCCGCCCTCGAGCGGCTTGCTCTTTTCTCTTTTCCTGAGTACGAGGTCCCCGGCCTCTATTTCGCGGAATTTCACGGCTTTGTTGAAGTATCTCTGGGTGGCCCGGTGATATTCTTCCATGCGACGAGCCGCTAGGTCCCTCCGTTCCTCAATGAAATGGAGCTCCGCTCGTAGGTTGGTCTCGTTGTCCTCCGGCTGGAAGTGCTTGGTGCGGTGTGTAGGTACCAATACTTCCGTCGGTACCTTAGCTTGGAACCCGTAAGCTAAGGCGAAAGGGGTCTCCCCAGTCGCCGTTCTGGGCGTTGTCCTATATGTCCACAAGACATAATTCAGCTGTTCCGGCCAGGTGGAGGCGTAGTCTTCTAACTTCTTTTTGATTCCGTCCATGATGGTCCGGTTCATGTTCTCCACTTGGCCGTTGGCTTGCGGGTACGCCACCGAGGCCTTAGAGTGCCTGATGCCCCACTTTGCCAAATATGCCTCGAAGCCTCTGCCGACGAACTGCCGGCCGTTGTCAGTGATGATCTGCTCTGGGATCCCGAAGCGGCAGATGATGCTCTGCCAGACGAACTTCTGGCATTGGAACTCAGTAATGGAGGCCAATGGTTCGGCCTCGACCCACTTCGTGAAATAATCAACTGCCACGATGACGAACTTCCTTCCTCCAGCAGCCGTGGGCAGAGGACCCAACAGGTCTATGCCCCACCTAGCAAAAGGTAGTGCGATGGTCATCGGGGTATAGAAACTCGCTGGGCGGCCAGGGACAGGTGCATACTGCTGGCATACTGCACACTTTCGGGTGTGATTGAAGCAATCTTGCTGTATGGTCGGCCAGTAATAACCTTGCAGGATGATTTTCCTGGCCAAGGTCCGGGGGCCCTGGTGGCTGGAGCAGATCCCTTCATGTATTTCCTCGATTACCGCCGCTGCCAGGCTCGGCGGGAGGCATCTGAGGTAGGGTCCGCCGAACGTCTTCTTGTAGAGCTGTCCGTCTATAAGTTCAAAGTTAGGGGCACGCCTCTTTATCCATGCGGCTCTTCCTGTACTACCATCACCTTCGGGCTCAGGGAGTGTTCCATCTCTGAGATAATCTGCTATCTCCTTTGCCCAGTTAGGTTCGGCAACGGAGATAACCTCCACCTGGATGACGTCCGTCGCCGGTGTTAGGAACACCTCCTGCCTAACGAAGCCTCTGATGTGCCGGGGGATGCTTGATGCCGGATCATCGGTTGGGGGGTTGCTCAGTTTCGACAGTATGTCCGCCTCTGCATTCTCCACCCGCGATACCTGCTCAAGCACCACCTGCTCAAATTGTGCGGTCTGTTCCTCCGCCAGCTCTTTGTAGACTTTCATTCTCTCTTCCCTGGTTTCTGCCGTGCCGTTCATCTGGGTTACCACCAGCTGGCTGTCCATTCTCACCTTCAGACGAGCCGCTCCGAGGGCTTTCGCGCATTTCAGTCCTGCGATAAGCGCCTCGTATTCAGCCTCGTTGTTGGTGACCCTGAACTCGAATTTCATAGAGTAGTAGGCCTTGAAACCTTCGGGGGAAGTGATCACCGCTCCCCCGCCACAGCCCCGCGCACTCGAGGCCCCATCGGTGTACATCTCCCACCAATTATCGAAGTTGTTGCTGTCATGGGTTTCGTCCTCGGTGCGCGCGGTGCATTCTGCAATGAAGTCCGCCAGTGCCTGTCCCTTGATCGTCGGCCTTGGTTTGAAGTCTACGTCATACTGGCCGATCATCAGGGACCACTTGGTTATCCTCCCGCTCGCCATTGGATTCCTGAGGATGGTGGCGAGGGGTTGCGTTGTGTAGACGGTCACCGGGTGTGCTTGGAAATACGGCGCCAGGCGCTTGATGGATGCAATCAAGGCAAGGATCGTCTTTTCCATCAGTGTGTATCTCGTTTCGGGGCCGTTCAGCGCCTTGCTCACAAAGTATATCGGCCGCTGAACGCCTTCAGATTCCTTCAATAGCACGGCACTTACAGCCAGGTCGGCTACCGCCAGATACATGAACAATCTCTCCCCGGGATCCGCTTTGGTGAGGATGAGCGGGGAGGAGAGATACACCTTGAAATCTTCGAAGGCAGCCTGACACTCCGGGGTCCATTCAAAGGGATTGGCCTTCTTCATGATCTGGAAAAAGGGAATCGCCTTATCGGCCAGTTTGGACAAGAACCTGCTCAGGGCCGCCAGACGCCCGGTGAGTCGCTGCACATCCTTTAGGCTCTTCGGGGCCTCCATGTCCATAATTGCCTTCACTTTCTCCGGGTTAGGCTCGATCCCCCGCTCGCTCATCATGTAGCCGAGGAACTTGCCACCCCGGACGGCGAAGGCACATTTCTTCGGATTGAGCCTCATGCTGGCCCTCTCCATGATGCCAAAGACCCTCTCCATGTCCTGGACATGGTCCTCCTTTCTCTTGCTCTTGATCAGGATGTCATCCACGTAAGCTTCCATTGTCTTCCCAAGTACGTCTTTGAACAACATCCCAATCATCCTTTGAAAAGTAGCCATGGCGTTCCTCAGGCCGAACGGCATGACGATGTAGCAATACACGCCGTCCGCCGTGACGAACGCCGTTTTTTTCGGCATCATCGGGGTGCATGAACACCTGATGGTAGCCCCTGAATGCGTCCATGAAGCTGAGCAGCTCGCAGCCTGCTGTTTCATCCACCAGCAGGTCGATCCTCGGGACCGGGTAAGGGTCCATCGGACAAGCTTTCTTAAGGTCCGAGTAATCGACGCACATCCGCCAAGTATCGCCCTTCGGGGCCAGTACCACGTTGGCCAACCACTCCACGTGGATGACCGGCCGGACGTGTTTAATGCTGAGGAGAGTTGCCGTCTCCTTCCTGATGAAGTCGCGTCGGTCGGCCGCCATGTACATTTTCTTTTGTTGTACGGGCTTGGCGTCCGACCGTACGGCGAGTCTATGGCATATGAGGTCGGGGTCGATGCCCGGCATGTCCTCCGGCCCTCTGGCGAACAAGATGCTGAACCTTCGGAGGACGGCTATGACCCCTGCTCTGATTTCCGGCTCCAGATCCGTACCAATGGACACCTTCCTGTCCGTCGGATCGTCGAGTTCAATTTCCTCCAGCAGAGTTGCTGGTTCCAGATGAGCGTCCAAGTCGGCTTGTTTGGCCTTCTCGGAGATGCTGTTGACCCGAGCCTCCCGCTCGTTGAGCTTCTCCATGGCCTTCGTGTAGCAGGCCCTGGCCATGTGCGGGTCCGTACGTGCTACTCCCACTCCAGTGTCGGTGGGGAATTTGATGCATGAATGTCGTACGGAGCATATGGCCCCCAAGTCTTCCAAGCCGGGTCGGCCCAAAATGGCGTTGTGGGCGCACTTTAGGCGGACCACGACGAACGTCATGCTGATTCGGGCAGTGTGAGGGCCGTCGCCGACCTCTACCGGCAAAATGATGGTGCCCTCAGCGTCAATGCAATCCCCGGTGAAGCCGGACAGCGGGGTGCGTAGGGGGTGCAGCATGTCCTTCCGAAGCCTCATTCCTTCGAAAGCCTCCCAGTAGAGGACGTTCACACTGCTCCCGGTATCAACAAGGACGCGACGGACGATAGCATCGTTCACGTCCATGCTGATCACCAGCTCGTCTCTGTGCGGCGCCGGTGACATTGGCAGGTCAGCGGGGCCGAAGGTAATTGCCTCGACTCTATTGCGCTTGGTGGGGGGTGCTGATACGGAACCCACATAGAGTGACCTCTCAAATTTTTTCCGCTCGGCGGGTGTATCCCCTGTCTCAGCGCCCCCGAAGATCACCTTGATCTCCAATTTCTTCTTCTTGCCCTTCGGGCCGAGGGATCCCTCCGGACGTTTATCTGCACTTCGATAATCCACGTCCTGAGGTTCTGCCTCGCGCCGATCGTCGCGGCGCCATGTCTTGTGCCTTGAGTTCGGCTTCTGCTGGCTGTTTTTGTTCAGCAGCTGGGTGAACTCGCCCAGGTACCCCTGACGGATCAGCTCGTCGATCGCTTTCTTTAATTGGCTGCAATTATCCGTCAGGTGGCCGGTCCTCTGATGGTATTCACAGTAGGCCGATTGGTCGTGCCCCATATGCCTATTCATATCCTGGGGTTCCGTTAGGAGGCCCTTGTCCTTGATGGCCTCAAGGATTTGGCTCACTGAATAGGCCAATGGGACATAGCGGTCGTCCGGTCGTGCTTGAGTATCCCCGGATGGAGCCTTCCAGGGGACCATCGCCCCGTCTGTCCTCTTCTTTTTGTTTGGGGGGGAGGGCCCGGGTCCCGGCCCGGGCCCGAGCCTGTCCGCCATCTTCCGTGGGTGGGCTGCGGGAACTCCGTCCCGCTGCCTGATCTCCTCCTCAATGGAGGCATACTTCTGGGCCCGAGCAAGAACCTCGGTGTAGCTGGTGCCGGGATTCCTCCTTAGGTCCCGGTATAGATCCCCTGTGGCCAGCGCACTGGTGAACATGTTGGTGGCCAGACGTTCGTCCAGATCGTCGACCTGCAGGACCTCGTCCCTCCACCTTACCAGGAACCTAGCCAGCGGTTCGTCCCGCCCTTGTTTGATGTGGGCGAGAGCCGTGACGTCCTTCCTGGGGGTGGTGCTGGCGGCAAACTGCGCCATGAACTGCTGGGAGAGCTGTTCGTATGAGTCGATGGTGCCTGGCCTCAACTGGCCGAACCATTCTTGCGCCGGCCCCCTGAGGGTGCTGAAGAACAATCTGCAGATGGCCTCGTCTGATGCTCCCAGCATGGACAGGTTCCCTTGGTAGCTTATCAGATGGGCCTTGGGATCGCCAGCCCCATTGTACACCAAGTTGCCCGGGGGCCTGCAGTCTCGGGGAATCTCGACGCTCATCACCCGTGGAGTAAAGGGAGATGTGAGAGAGAAAGAGGGTGTGGCCGAGCCAACGTCCGCCCGCCTATTCATCTCGGCTATCTGCCTTTCCATGGCCTCCAACCTTGCATCCTGTGCGGCCCTTCCGGGGGACACAGGGGGCGCGGCTTCGGGGACGGCATTCTGCTGAGCGGCCACAGCATCGTGCGGCCGCCTAAAGATCTGCGCACCTCGCCGTTGGAAACGTCGTCCAACGGTGTTGATCCTCGGGGTCTCGTCTCCCCGCGGGATTTGGCGGGGGACTGATGGTGTGTGAGCCCTGGATGCAGCGATGCTGACTCTGGTTCGCCCTCCCGTTCCACGGGAGCCTGAACCCCCACCTAGCCGCTCGTGGACTGAGGGCCGGTGGTCGCTGGATCCTGTCGTATCGTCATACGACTGCATGCGGCGTATGGGAGAGAGGGGCGTTCGCTGGGTACTTGCAGAGTACACCTGGTTTCGGGCCTCCCTCTCGTCTGCCAAGCGACGCATGGTGTCTGCGAGTTCCCGCATGAGGCGAGGATCCTGCCTGGCCTCCAGAGGAATGAGGTCAGTGATACCCCCGTTTCCCCCGGAGGTCCATATTGTTGCGGATAGTTCCGAGTTCTGGCCGCGATTCCGGCGGCTTGATTCCAGACGCTCGGAGAGATCACGCTGGTTGTTGCTTCCTGACATCGTGTTTGCTGTAGGTAGACTTAGTAGCTGTTTGGGAGAGTTTCTGGAAACTTTTTGCTCAGTTTCCCACAGACGGCGCCAGTGTTGATGTTTATTCCTTCAACCCTTGGACCCAACACGTAAGCCCAAAGATTTCGAATGGAGTGAGTGTATGAATGTCTAGCCTAACAACTATGAAATGGATCAGGAAACAAAAGTGATAGCAGGCAATGTAAATAGGTATTATTAACTTCGTAATAACTCCCCTAAATACAATCTACTTGCTAAAAAGGGCACGTCGGCCGTTCGTCTTACAAGGCACTTAGAAATGCTGCAAGTAAGAATGCTGAAGCTAGTATGCTAAGAATAGAAAGTTGCCAACCCTTTACAATGAAATAAATGCTTCTATTTATACCCGCCAATGGGCAGGTAGCTGTACTGACGTGGCAGCCTGTGGACCGCTGGTGTCCCAACTACCAAATCTTTAGCATTAAATGCACTTCCCGCCAGAATCTAGGTTTCCCGCCGGATCAGTGGGGACGTTCGTCCACCCGGGAAGTGAGTTGGATTGCTCCAAGTGACCCTTGAGGGATATTGGCCGTTCGTCTCCTGGCCTTGATAGATACTCACCATGTGCATTGGGTTTTCTCCGATGACTACAGGCTTGCTCTGGGGACGTTCGTCGCCATCCCTGGTGGCCCGTGGCTCTGCTCCTTGTCCCTGCATAGACGTTCGTCGGAATGAGCTGCTGGGCCTGAGTCCTCCAACATCAGACGCTCGTCCATCCTTAAAGAACATGGGCCTGTGGGCTGGCCTAGTTTCTAGCTGGACGCTCGTCTAGCAAAATGGGTTAGTGGGCCGGACCTCGGCTTGGGCCCTTAACCCAACACCGGTGTTAATAGTTATTATACTATAACTATTAAAATACAATATACATACTAGTATATATATGTTGGTCCCGTTTAATATGGTAACCAGTCTAGAGGGGGGGGTGAATAGACTGGTTGGTTTTTCAAATTTTCTCTAAGTCCGAAGTGACTTATCAGAGAAGGTCTGATTCTGATGACAGAGAAAGGCTGGTTCTGATATCAGAACTGGCCTTGGCAGCGGATTCTGATCTGTCCGGGTAGCCTCAGAAAAATACTAAGGCAAATGCCTTTCTGATAACTCTGAAAACAAGATCTGCTGAACACAGATTCCAAGTCTTAGAGTTAATCAGTTAATATCCTAAGTGCAGAAATATAAATTGCAGTAAAGTAAATGACACCGGATATTTTATAGTGGTTCAAGGAACAACTCGTTCCTCTAGTCCACTGTTCCACTAGCTTTGAAGTAGATCAGTTACAAAGCTAATTCCTAGCACTTAAGAAGCACTCCTCGTCTTCTTCAAGCCTAGATGCCACCCAGGATGCAATTCCACGTCCTGATGGCTGATCCTTTCACTCAGCTTCCCGGAAGTATCACCACTTCACTACTGCAGTTACTTGGACGCCCTTCTTTTCAGAAGATCCTTTTGAAAAACAGAGTTTTTCCTCCAACTTGCTTCGTTACAAAGGATGTTTGATGAAGTTCTTGAAGTGTTGAAGAACAGGATGAACTTTGCTTGTTTGTTGGGGATGAGAGATTTGGAGTTTGAATCTTCCCAACGTAAGCTTGTCTTGTTGAAGGTTGTAGAGTTTGAATCTCAAGAGAGCTTGAATGATGATGTGTAAGAGTTGTAGCAAAGTTGTTTTTCAGTTCTTCGGTATGTAGCTTATATACGGAGGTTGTCTGCCCGTTGGAGGAGGAGACAACTGCATTAAATGCGCGTACAGTTGACTTGACCGCCGTTTTTGGAAGGTTTCTATTTTTAAAATATATCTTCCCGGATTCCTTGGTCAATCATTTGCAATCAATCCTTCAGCGTATCAGGCTCATTTAATGTGCATTAAATGCTTTCCTTTCATGCACAGTCTTCTAGCCGTTGGATGTTTTTACCCGTTGAATTCATAACTGTTGGATGTTGCTTGAAAATCGTCTGAGTGTTCGTCGAGCTCTGATCAGGTTCTTCTGATATGTTGGATTCTGATGGCTATCTGATGAGTTGAGTTCTGATGGTCTTCTGATCTCTGACTGAACTCTGACTCTGATGGGTCCGCTGATGAGTGCTTCTGATCTGTAGTTCTTATCGGCTATCAGATGTCCAGTCTTATCAGCAACTCTCATGATGCACCTCTGATGGACTTCTGGTAAGAGAACTCTGATGGAGCAGTTCTCATAGAGCAAGTCTGGTCGAGCAGTTCTGATGCACTTCTGATCTGATCCAAAATAGAGCAACTCTGATCGTCGACTACACTAATACTTACAATTGAAAAGTCTAATACATAAAATCTAACTTGGGGGTACTCTAACTTTCTAATCCTATAGCATCATCAAAATCTAATTACATTTATTCCTTACAATATACGTAGTACATGGTATATATACTAGTAATTTCTTTTTTGAGCATGGGCCTATGCCCACCCTGGCCTTAAGCTGGATCCGCCCCTGCGAAGTACGACATACGATAGTATCTTTTTTCTAAGTCAAGATAGAAAAGATATAGGAAAGAAAAACTTAATTAATTTGGAGATGAAGGTGAGTTAAAACATAAAAAATACCGCTTATTCGGAATAATGTCATGTTAATTACAAAAATATGATCAAAATAAAGATGGTTTACAAAAACATGACTAGTTACTAAAGTAGTAGTAAAATTATGGTAATTCACGTTCAAGTTTTGAATTTAAGTTACCACAACACTACGTTGTAGTAATGAATAATCATATTTATGTAAATAAGTTCTATTTTAATAATATTCTTGTAATAAAATCCAGGTCCAAATCTAATTATTTAAATTGTGTTGGATATAGAACTTTATTTATCACATTTTTGTGAAGGAATCATAGCAAACCTTAAAATATATAAAATGATACTACCACCGTCCCTTTTTTATTGGGACGGAAGAGGGTGACACGGGTTTTAAGAAAAGTGAGCTTGTGTGGTTGATATTAATTGATAAAGTAAGAATAAAGTAAGAATGATTTTGAGCCACACAAACTTTACCAAATAAGGTATGAGACAATTAAATAGGGACATCCCAATATGATAAAACAGCACATTAAAAAGGGGACGGAGGGAGTATATAACATTTTGGTTGTTTTACTTTTTCTTTAAGAAAAAGGATCAAATAAACTCTTATACTATTTTCATTCCAGCACTCATGTCCATGTACTAAAAAAGTATGATATAAGTACGTCTTCTGTTAAAATACCGTCAATCATCAAGCCATTTGATCTGCTATAACAGGTTATTTTTTATGAAATCAAATTAGGAATATTGATAAATCTTAAAATAGTTTAAGATGTAAAAATAGATAAAATTTTAAAAAACATTAAAATAAAAAATAAAAAATCATAAAACTGAAAAAATAAAGTGAAAAAAAAAACATTTAAAACCTTTTAAATAGATGTAGAATATACAAATATTTTCAAAATTAAAAAACACTGACTTTGATATTCTTAAAATATCACAATCTCTTTTATATTTTTTTTTTTAATTTTTAACGTTTTTTAGAGTTTTTAGATATTAAAAACGTGCTAGTATAGGTAAAGCCGATTAAATTGTCAAACTAATCAAATTTGTAAACTAGACGTATTTATATGATACATTTTTTTAGTACATGAGTTTAAGTAACAGACTGAAAATAGTAAAATGACTTTTTTGATCTCATTTCCTTCTTCTTATGGTGTCTTGAAGTGAATGTCATGTTTCCTTTTTGGAAAAAATACATGATTATGATTTATGTCATTTCATTTTACTCCATAGACTCAAAACTTACCTATAATTTTTACTTTTCAGCTATCTTATTAATAATAACCTTTGTTTTTTATTATTTTAACATCAAATATTAGATGATGTGGTAGTCATAATAACAATAATGGTGGTCGTTTTTTACTGATATGAATGGTCGGTTTAACAATGGGTTGACTTTTTGTAACAATTTTATATTGGCCAGTATAGCAAGTGGCAGTTAAACTTTGATGAAAGCTGCACTCGTTGACTTGCAGACTTTAAGCAAAAATGGAAAGAAGTAGGAATGGGTGGGTGATAGGTCGGCCGTATGTAGGTTACCTGTATCTCAAGGATGAGATTGTGACCTCTGAAGGCAAAAGCTATGATTCCAATAGCGTTGAGAATGTCCGGGATCCTCGCTATTTCCGTCCGGCCGCCGCGTTTTATGGCATGATATGAGACGTTCGGGAGCCTTCCCTTCGCGACGGAGACTGACCATATAAGGGTACAGTAGGCGACGGCGGTGAGAGCTCCGACGAGTGAAACTCCGGCGATGGAGTTTAAGTTTGGGAGTTGAGAGAGGATGACGGCGGCGCATGTGAACACCAAATACCACTCTACAGTGGTCAACGGTTCGGAGGTTGAGGCACACGCGCCGCCACCACATATTGTCTGGTAAAGCATTTTGGCCGTTGAACCGCCGATGATGATTAGTGTTGTACATGTTCCTGCTGATAGATACGCGATCGGAAATGCCGCAAAAACTTTTGCCGATCTCTCTCCTGCTCCATATATAGATCGATGATCCAAAAACAAAATAATAGTGGAGTATGAGAGAAAATATCTAATTTGTAACAAAATAAAGTTTATGAGTTTTGGTATAACTGTACGAGAATAAAACATAAGTATATTTATTTGTACCCTACACTTTCAATGAGAACAATGTTTAACATTTAAACATTCACTTTTAATTAACCTAATTTAGTACTCCGTATATGATACGACTGATCCGTTACACTTTTCGATCAATTTTGATAAAATATGTCAAGTTCAAATTAACCCGGTGATGTTTTCGTAAATATCTCATCAATTTGAAACTACACAAGATAGATACTCTACATTGCATCACATAAACTTAAATACTCCATATATATTTTGTTTGTACTCTTTTCACATTAAATATTTTAATTTTCTCATTTGATGATTTGATCAAACTAAATATAAGCATGCAAATATGCAATCCGTGCACGTTACGTACCGAAGGTGGAATTAGCTAATTGCATGTATCTGCTATAACGAACTCCGGTGTCGACGTTCTCATGGAGTTGAACCATTAAGTAGAGCGTGTAAAGTTGCCATATAAACGCTACTGTTAAGCACACGATCCCCCACGTCCTGTGTGTGTTCAAATATAATCAATATTCAGTTTAAAGTTCTAACCCATCAATTTTGTTTCAAATCAATATTTGTTCATTCATTTATATTTAAATTATTCAGTTTCAATATTTGAAATTTCAACACCTAGCTAGCTAGCTAGTAATTCAATAATAACAAAAATGCTCATATTGAGATCAAAATATAGACTAATTAAGTTTAACAACAAGATTAGTTATGTAGTACAAATCAAAAATTAACTATGACTAAACTATTAAGACTTTCTATGGAATATTTGTATGATTGGGTTTTTAGAAAGTCAGGGTTTAATGCGTCAAGCACATTTGTGTACCGTCTTTATTTAGTGAAATATAGGGAGTACAATTAATCATGCATATAATCCTTGACATATAAATTGTTTTAAATTCTCCTCCAAAAAGAATTGAACTACTTCCGTTTCAAACTTAATTAAAAGTTGATCTCTATTAAGTACTGCCTTTTTATGTTATTAGGATTAAATAATTTTAAGACGAAAAATACTTTAGAATAGTGGAGTGTGAAAATAAAAGATCCAACCAGCCAAGAAAAGTAAAGGAAACGGGGAGGACAAGGGCTTGAATGCCAATTCCAGAGCACAAAGTGTGAAAGGCAGCATAAAGAGCGTTTCCGTTCCTTGACTCCGTGATGGGCAACCACGCATCTTGTGGGTCCAGCCTAGTCATTTTCAGAGCATTCTTCAGCGGGCTTCCCAACGGAGTTATGAACCTCGCCGGAGTTCGCGGCTTAGTTGGGGTCTTGTAGGGCGCGCTAGCTGATCCGCCGCCTGCACCGGCGAGGTCCTCGGCGGTCAGCAGCGGAGATCGAGTCATGGACGGTGAGTGGAGCTGCGAAGGCGGAGACGACGCTATGGGCGGTGAGTGAGCCGGCGGCGCCGGGCGTTGAGGCGTCATCGGAGCAGACCAAATACCATCTGCGGATAATGAGTCTCCCATTTATTAATTTCTTACTACGTAATTAATTAACACTTGACGAAATGTTAATTGAAGAACTCCATCTTGCTTCTAATATATGCACAAATAATTGCATAGATATTTTATATTTATACATATACATCCATGTTATGCAAATGTTCACACCCTATGCTAACCAAGGATCTCTAGTCGATGGATGAGTGATCTATATTATAATTAAGAACTTTCTCAACCAAATTAAATATCATAATTACGATTTAAGGTGATGTATGCCATATAACTTTGACAGAACAATTAATATTATGATTTCTAGAGTAACAATCCTATTAGACAAGTTTATAGGAGTTTGGGTAAAAACATTATTTTGAGGTGATTTGTGGTAGAATTATGACGAATTTTGAAAACACGTTCTTTACGAAATTTAGAATATCTCAACAAATTTTTAGTTTTAAATTCAAACAAGAAGTCACTCAAATGTGAAATTGAAAACATAGCACAATTTATATATATGAAGCGCAATATTTTTAAATAATTTATTTAATTGTCTTCTCGACAGAATTTTAAGCTGAAATTTTGTTCACACAATCTTAACTTCATTAACAACATTTAAATAATCATCAAAAAAATTCTGAGAACCACGCCAAAATGAGTTACCAAAAGGCGCATCCTGTCAAACCAGGATCATTCATCTGGTCTTATATTTTATGGGAAAAAAATGGTCTAGATTATTTTGGTCTTATATTTTTTGGTCTTATATTTTTTGGTCTTATATTTTTTTGGAATTTTATCTATTCAGGACCCGAAAGATAGATTAATTATCAATTCAGGACCCGAAACATGAAACATATCGATATAGGACCCGAATGATGAAAAACTATCAATTTAGGACATGAATGATTGGAAACTATCAATCTAGGACCTAAGTTGTCATGAATTTTTATTATTATTTTTATTTTAAAAATTTTAAATATTAATTAGTTTTATTAAACTAAAAAACTTTTGTGAAGAAAAGTTTATCAAAAATTAGTAATGGATTTAATAAAAAAAATTAAATAAATCAAAACCTATGAAATATTAGGTCCTAAATTGATAGTTTTCCATCATTCGGGTCCTATATCGATACGTTTCATCTTTCGGGTCCTGAATTGATAAAATTCCTTTTTTTTTATCTTATATTTTATGGACTTATACACAATGTGGGGATAGTATAGGCGTGAGTGGTCTAGATGGATCATTCATCTGGTCTTATATTTTATGGGGAAAAATGGTCTAGATTTTTTTGGTCTTATATTTTTTGGTCTTATATTTTTTTGGTGTTATATATTTTTTGGTCTTATATTTTATGGACTTATACACAATGTGGGTATTGTATAGGCGTGAGTGGTCTAGATGGATCTAATAGGGGTAATTCTAAATACAGTCCAATTTTTACTAAATACAGCCCCTAATTAAATTAAATGGCTAATATGTCCCTATTATTTTATAGCCAATAATGCATCGGCTCCAACTATACTATAGACAATACCATCGACCTTCTGCTCTTTTTATCCTACCCGGACCACGCTTCTTCTCCTTCAACCTGTCTCCGCCGGCGATAGCTCCCGCCGGATGGTGGAGTTCGCCCTTGCCAATATTCGTGTCGAAATCCTTCTCCTTCAACTTGTCTCCTGCGTTTCAGATTGTCCACCATCCTGGAGAACACCATTCATGGGGTGATTTTCCTTTCCCAAAGATGTGGCATTTTGAGTCAGTTTTCTGAGTATGGCAAGAGTATCATTTTTTGAAAATGAATTTCTTGATGAGTGTAGTCTCAACAAAATTGATGTAGTTTCGTTTTGGTTTGGTGATAGGAGCCGAGCTTAGAAAAAGCACCACCAAGACTTTGCCAACTGGGTATATATTGAGGAGAGGTTCCGCTGTGGGAAGCTTTCAATCGTGGGAGGTTAGGTTCTCAGCCAGAGCAGCCTTCATCTTCTTCACTGAAATATCTCACTTTGACAGAGCATGTTCAGGGGAGGAGAAAAAGAGCCGATGATAAAACTAGAGCCGATGGTAAAGTTGGAAAATATTAAAAATAGTTTTTTTTTTTTGAAAATATATATATATACATATAATATCTTATGATGCCTACCCATTCATTGCATTGAAACATTTTCCTTTTTCAAGATACTCAGTAATAAATTCATAATATTTCTCATATACACTAGTGCATCTCGAAATATAAATGTAGTCAATAAGTCATTAATTTAAAATGAGATATAAGTCAAACAACTGCAATCTTGAAATTAAAAGTGCAAGTACCCAATTCGGAGTATAAGTTAATGACTTAATTCGGATATAGCCATATAGGCCCATTATTTGATTACCAAGTAAAATGTAGTTTTAGATTATAATTTTTTTAGAATTTTAGTAAGTAAATTTTGGGATTTTTTTTTATAAAGAAAGTTGATACGGGTATCCGTCAGGATACGAGTATCAGAAACTTTCAAAAAATTAAAAAAATGGAAACTTTTAAAAATTGCAGATACGGCCCGGGAATGTACGGTACGGGTATCCTAGAGTATCGGATACGGGAACGTATCGGATACGCTGATACGCTACCCTAGGGAAGTATCCGTGCTTCATAGCTTAGGAGTAGATGATAAACCCATCAAAAATCTAAAATATCGTAGATGTTAATTTATTTAATTTGTTTTTAACTTGTTGCTAATTTTTTATAGATTTTTTCTTACAAAAGTTTATTAAATAAAAATCTTCATGAATATTTTGGTCTTAGTTTGATAGTTATTCATTATTCGTGTTTTATAATGATGTATTTATCCCGTATTGCAATTCATTAATATTTCAGGTGTTTAGTTGATAAAATTGAAGATATTGTATTAGACGTCCTGAATTAAGATTCATATTTAGCTATTTACATCTTAACTGAACTCCTAGTGGAGAGATTGTCTTCTCAAGTACCAGCTAAATCTTAGGGTGGCATGAATTGACACACTTATTAAGAAAAACGTATTAAGGATGTTTTCTTTTGGACTATTTTCAGTCCCCGACCAGTCCAGACCAGATTAGACTAGCAAATTTCAGTCCAAAAGAAAACATCATAATTAATAAACTAAAAATAAAGTAAGAATGATTTGGAGTCTCATAAATTTTATCAAATTTGATATGTAACAATTTTAGTGGAATTTCACGAAAAGGTAAAATAAGACAATATTAGCAGGATGGAGGAAACATATAAAAGTATTTCGAGAGTTTTGCAATTTTGGTCCCATAAATTTAGGTTGTTTTCATTTTTTAGTCCTTTAACTACTAAACCTTTGTGATTTAAGGACATTATTTCCCGCAAAAACTACACTTTCAGGCAAAAAAAATCTGAAAAGATGCCGCCAAAATTGGTTTTTTTGTAGGAAAGAGTACGATTCCGGAGGGAAAAGTCCATGAATCGCAAAAACTAGTTATGAGACCATATTTGCAAGTGATTAAAGTAACAGAGCTAATAATGAAGACAACCAAAAGTTACGGGACTAAAATTGCAAATCTCTCCAGTTTTTGCGAATTTTTATGTAACTCCGATCATTCTACTCTTCACATTTCAAACACAACTTCGATCACATTATAGGCCTCAACTTTCTATCATTATGACATCATTTTCTATATAAAAGGAATGTCTTGACAAGTTTAATGTAGTTTCTGAATATCTTATAATTAAAATTATTAAAGTTGAATTAATAAGCAATATGGAGGATTTAACTTTAACATATACGAAGTATTAACATACAAAAATTGACTTTGCAAAACAATTAAGAACGGAGGTAATGCCAGCCAAATGTGAGAAGTCGTGAAAAATAAAATCAAGATAATTTAATTGATAGAAATATACTACGGATCGGAGTACTTCTTATGTTTGATATTACGTAGTTGTATTACTTTTTTTAAGTAGTTATCTTACTTTTTTTAAATGTTACTCCCTCAGTTCCATTTTGTAAAATATCTTTCATGTTCATTTGGTCAACACAAAATCTTACTCTATATATTAATTTTTATCAAATTTGATTATGGATTTTGCGACTTTGTAAAGCTTTTAATGTAGATTCTGAATATGTAATTCTTTTTTTCTAAAAATAACTTGAGTGCGAATAGGGATCTGTTAGATTTATCGTCGTTCAAACATTGTAAACCGTAAAGTGCCTTACAATTCGAGATGAAGCGAGTATAAATTATGTCTTTCTCCCTTTGGAGGAATTATTATCACACAAAATGTTAAAAGAACACATTCATAATCACGTGTAGAATACCTAAAATGTAAAAAAAAAGTCCTAAAAACACACTATCAACCTTACAAACAATGTGTGAGGATGGTAAACGGTCTAGCAATTATTTTAGCTTTTGGGTTGGCTTTGTATGTTTAGCATTTCAATTGTCACACACTCTTTTTAGTGGTTGATAAACATTATTTTTATGTGCAACAAGTCAAGGAGGGAGAGGTTAGAGGTTGGTGGACGCCTTGACCCCGCAAAAAAATAAACGTATGTATATGTATAAATATTTTAAATCTTTAATAAGTTTTTACCTTGTAAAGCAAATCCGCCCAGTGCTTGCTTTCACTAATGAAAAAAATTTTTTAAAGACTTTTTGATTTAATATTGAAAAAATCACTTTCACTAATGTTTTGAAAACGACTTTTTGATCTAATATTGAAAAAAATGAAAAAATTAATATGCAAAAAATATTTAATAAGTCTTTAATATAGATAACTATTAAAAATGAAAAAAATCACTTTCACTAATGATTTTAAAACGACTTTTTGATTTAATATTTTAAAACTCTAATTTACCCTCTAAATTTATCTCTTTTGTGGCTTGTTTAATTAATATGCAAAAGTATATACATAATTATTGAAAGAAAATGATAATAAAAATGAAAAAAATCGATAATTATAAGTATTATTATGGATATTATTATCATTATTTTTTGTATTAATCTAAGAACGTGAAAAGGTAAACTAATTTGAAATAGATGTAATAATATTACTACGGACGGAGTACTCCGTATTATATTGGAAATACAGAATAAATGAATGTGTGACAGTGTGAGCAGACGTACGTGTTTGAGCGTGACCACTTGTGTGAGTTGTGTGCGTATACTCCCTCCATCCCGGAAAATTGTTTCCGGTTTCCTTTTTGGGTCGTCCCAAAAAATTGTTCCACTTTCTCCTTTTGGAAAGCTTTTTGTGGCTACAATTCATTTACCTTTTTTCTTACTCAACTACAATCATACATTTCCACTTTATTCTCACATTCTTAAACTGCGTTCCAAGTCAATGCGGGAACAATTTTCCGGGACGGAGGGAGTACAATTTTATAAAAACTTTTATCAATATGTATCTGAAAAATAAAACATAAAAAGGTAAAATTAAGTGTGTGTACTTCATTAATCGACTAAATAGGGACAAAACCAAGGTCATTTTTATATGCTAGTAATTTCATATTGTTTTGGGAAAACTGTCAAATAGGTCCTCGAACTTGCATTAAAAAGTCAATTAAGTCCTTCTATAGGAGATTCTGTCCGGTCGTCGCGATTTAGGACGGTTCCCGGTGGAATTTTTTGATGAAATTTTTTGAGCATCCTATTCATCAAGTCTAGTTTACTCATACCAATTTTAAGCTAAAAATTTAATCGGGAGCGCTTTCAAATTAATTCGAGAACGCAAAAAATGCGCAGTTATCTTCAAGAATTAATTTGAATGTGTTCCAAATTGAATTGTTAGCTGAAATTTGGTATGAGTAAACTAGACTTGGTGAATAAGATGCTTAAAAATTTTCATCAAAAAATTCCACCGGGAACTGCCCCAAATCGCGACGGCCGGACAGAACCTCCTATAGAAGGACTTAATTGACTTTTTTATGAAAGTTTGAGGACCTATTTGACAGTTTTCCCTATTGTTTTTACACCTAATCACCTAACAATCAATTGATTGTCACACTTCTAATTATGTGAAACTTCTAGTGGTACACAGGGATTAGAGAATGTATACTTTACTAATTAGAGTTAATTAACTACAAAACTAAACCATCTTTTAGTCGAGGAATGGCTAATTTAACTTCGATGAGTTTTTTATTTTTGTTTTTATTATGAAAAGACAAACTCAATGATACTCTGATAGACGGATGTGTTCACAATCTCAATCCAAAATACATAAAGGATGGTTGGTAAACCACCAATTCAACTATGAACAATAATCCTCATTTCAAAAAAAAATAAAAAATTGCTCGAAACAGTATACAAACGCCTTTGAGAAGTCAACTTATCTTCTTATCCTGCTTTTGAGTATGACGTGTATTTGGACTTTAGGTGTCAATCAATAACAAAATAAGTTGTGTTTATATTCAAGTCCGTCACATAAAGTTTTGTGAAATTTACATCCTTGCTGATAAAAAACTCATTTTCATTTAAATTAGTAATTATATGACTACAAACATTTTTCCTTTCTTTTTATAAATCTAAACTACATAATTTTTTATATAATTTAACACACAAATCAATTTTAACTGAGTTTTATGGCAGTGGGAAGTAAAATTTATTATTATTATTATTATTATTATTATTATTATTATTATTATTATTATTATTATTATTATGATTAAATGAGCTAAACATAGGACTTGCAAACCAGACACGTCTGATGAGAGATGTAACCGTGAGAGATGTAACCGGCCGAGAAGGGCCAGAAAAACAAAAAGTAATTGACATATTTTTACAAAAATTATTGTGAGTGTAACTTACTAATTTATAATCTTGTTGAAAAATATTGACGATTTATGAGAGAATACTGTCACATTAAATTCGCGTAATGTGACAATAAACGTTTAGAATGCTCATATTCAGGGAAAAGTATAGTACCCTATTTTTGAAATTTTAAGCAAATATGCATAATATTTCCTACTAATGTCTTGGTAACATAAGTTTAAAAACTAAATATAAGTTACTATGATTTCATTTCTAATTTAATTAAGTCACGTGTGTCATTTTTGTAAACAATATTTATTTTGTCATACATATGTAACTATTTCTATAAAAATGAGGATATCACACTTATTATGCATTTGATAGATTGATCCAAGACCATGTGTCATAATATGTTTATATCATAGTAGTATATTTTTCGGGATAAATTGAGTTAAAAACTTTATTTGAGATTTAAAATAGGTGAAAGTTTCAATATCTTATAACCAAATGCGAATATCGATCGTGTCTTTTATGCATTTGATTGATCTAAGACTTATTTGATTAGTTGTTTATGTTTAAAGAATTAAATTAATGTACTCTAATTTGTCGAAGTGGACATATAAGGTACAGTCCTTATATCGTGGGAACCGTCCATGTTGAACATGGTGATCTCAAAGCCAAAAATGTGTGTGAACAGTAGCACGCGATAATAGTGACTTTTTTTTATTTTACTTTTTCCTTGTCCCGGTAGCATGGTGACTTAACTCGCTTCTAAAGAAATGTAACTCATGTTGAGAAGACAATATAATTGCAGGCAAGTCAAAATGTAACTTGTCACGCATAAAACAACTTACATTTACATAACTTGATTTCAATGTAAATAATGAAAACAAGGAGTCTAATTGCTCAATTACTTTACGTAAATAATGAATGTGTTATGTTTTTAATATGAAGGCTATAAAAACTATTTCAAAAAAACTTTGCCAAAAAATCATTTTTTGCCAAAAACTCATTTGCTATGCAAAAAAGATATTTTTTTGTTTGGTGACGTAAAATTGCATTGATGAAAAAATTAATTTAATTGTATGTAAAATGTAACTTTTTGAGGTAAATCCAAATGTAACTTGAGCATAGAGAGATGTATCTCACACATAAAAAGATGTAACTCGCGCATAAGAAGGTTTAATTTCATATACAATCAAATGTAAACAATGAAATTAAAACATGAAGTCCAATTGCTCAATTAATTTTCAAAATAAACAAATTTAATGTATTAAAATTAAAAGCCCTAAAAACATATAAAAGAGATAAGAAACATGTAGTATATTATATAAAAAAATGTATGAACATGAAAAAACAAATTGCAAAAAAAAGTATAGTACAAAAAAATTACAGAAATAAAAATAGTGTATGAATATAAAATATAATATACTTATTTTATTTAAATTAATATTTCAGAAAAAAATACAAAAAATATAATAAAAGAACGTATAATAATTGTTTAGAAATAAAAATAGTGTATGAATGTGAATTGTATTATAATGATTTTATATTTTTATGGATTGATAAAGAATAAAAACATACATTGAGTTGTAATTTAAATTAATGATAAAGAAAAGTAAAATTGTAATTATATATTTAATATTTGATGGAGAACAAAAAAATTGTAGCAAAGGAAAATAAAGAAAAAGATGTAAAGAGAAAAGGGAAAACGTAAAAGGTATTATACCTTACCGATTGTGTAGTTTGTATTTTAATAAATCAGAAAAACTTGTTTTTTCATAAGAGGAATGTCACGACCCGGACCTACCCGGACACGTCAACAACCCGCCGTACAATACGAATAGTCAACCATAGTCAAACACATCCATATTATACAAGGCGTCATGAATATCATTCACACGTAAGTCATCCATAAACATACATAATAAGTAATTTAATACGCAGCGGAAAACATAGTTTGAAATCAAATGCCACATGGGGCAAACATGAGCACGCAGGCTCTAAAGTAAAATATCCATGAGCAAATTTATTAGTGTTCAAATCAGAATGGAGGAAGCACGAACCAAGTCTTTTCTCTGGGGAATCACTCGATCAACGAGCACAGGAAGCAAGCTCTAGCCTCAACCTGAAATGGTGGTGGGACGCCCCCGAAGGGGTCAGTACTCTATAAGGCTATAAAGTACTGGTGTGGATGGCATCTAAGGGATATACAACAAGTATTTCAAACATAAGACCCTCAAATAGCGTGATAGTACAATATGACTGTAACCTCAAGTTACCCCATTTAAAAAATATACTTACTTTATATAAAAGTCAAGTAGTCGGCCCTTAGGCCCATGTTTATTTAGAAATCACCATTCTCATTCCCCGTGATTACTAGTCACGACAACTCTTAGAGTTCATCACATTACCATTACATAGCAAGGGCTCGGCCCAACTACATTTCTATGCAATCCTTTATGTCAAGTACATCATATCACATTTGCATAGCAAGGGCTCGGCCCAACTACGTTTCTATGCAAATCACAATTTACATGGCAAGAGCTCGGCTCAACTACATTTCCATGCAAATCACAACTACATGGCAAGGGCTCGGCCCAACTACGTTTCCATTCAAATCACAATTACATGGCAAGGGCTCGGCCCAACTACGTTTCCATGCAATCATAGAGTCCGGCTCTAATTCTTCATTATAGTCCAATTCCTAAGCAAACCTATGCCTAGAATTGACATCTCAATAATCTACCTTTGGTCATTCTTAATGACTGCCCATAGCTTACCCTTAGCTTCATACTAAGTCATTTTATACACTTGAAGTACATATAAGTGCATTTCATACAATCCAATACTTATGATCAATTCTATCAACAATTTCAAATAATCACTAACTAGTATTTCAATACTATTGAGATTATTGTCATCATACAAATATCCTCATTTTGTAATTCTCTACATATTTAGAAGTATGTAGCAGTAACTTAAGTACTCAATTTCAATACATAAATATTCATTTATGTATCCACATAATTCATACATGAGTAAAATGCCTATTTCACAAAATAGTTCATTTATAACTCATTTAATCTCATGTTATTCATACAATCTCAAATCATTTCCAATTTCATTCTTTGTCAACTATATCAATAGTTCATCAATATTTAAGCATCATAATTCATGAAAAATTATGATTTAGGCATTTAGGTAATCTCATGCTTAACCTACAAGTTGTAAGCAATTAGATGTCGATTCTCACCTTAATTGAGCTTCAAACTTTTCCTTCTTGATCCAATGGTCAAAGCTTCGGTCAAGGTGGATTAAGAACTGATTCCTTTCTTAAATATGAGTGTTAAACAGCCTCCTCAAAGTGCTAGCTCGACCCCTAAACGTCGACACGAAAACAGTCCCTAGAACGGATGTTTTCTGGCGAATTCATTCCCTAACCTTTCAAGGTTTTGTCTAGGTTAGTATCTAACCCTTCTAACAATTAAAGTCACTTTGTAATAACATTTTATACACTTCAACCAGTGTATAATAGTTCTTCAATCATTTATATGATTTAGACAATAGAGAGGAAGGTTTTGGATTCAAACTTACTTTGAATACAAAAACGTATTCTGCGAGGTCGTGTTTTGTTCGGACTATTTGGAGACCTTAAACTGCTCCGTTTTCTTCAAACCGCACGTCTATGGATTCCTCTTCTTGAGAGCTTTCAGTGGACACCTCACACGCCCTTTTTGGATGAGTATTTCTCAAGCTACGAACCAAACAGTGGCCAGCTCCCTTATCTCTCTCTCTTTTGAGTGTGAGGCTCTCCCTTCTTTCTTATCTCTTTCAGTTCGAAAGGGGGGTGAGGGGGAGGTGTTTATGAGCTCTCAAAGTGATAGAAAAAGATAGGTAGGATGTTTGATTGCACTCAAACATGGGGTGGACCTCCCCTTTTATTTCCTTTTTGTAATGTTGTAGCTCTTAAGTCAAAAGTTCGCCCCACATAGTTGTCTCACCCACTCTTCTTTGTTTTGCAGGTACTAAGGTCATGTGGAGTGGTTCCCAACTAATCCCAATCAATTTAGGGTCCAAAATATCTACCAATACTTCCAAAAATTGGAAGATGGGTCCTATTGTTTTATCTTTTGTCAAAAGATGTCTTTTGTACACATTGTAATTTATATAGACCAAGTCAACTCCCTATATCATATTATTGATCTCCAATATGTGTAGGATCATCCCAATAATTTATATGATGAATATTATAGAAGAAACAACCTACTCTCATTATTTAGTTTAATAATGTCAAAGGTGGGACCATAGGTGTTTGTATTCTTCTCAAATCATCATATCACTTATTTTAACATTATCATTCATATTATTGGACTACTAGTCGTGTGGGTTACTCTCAAGTGGGCTAAGGGCATCACTCTTGAATATTTACTATTTTTAGCACGTTGAGCCCGAAATGATGTTTGGGCCGCCCGACCTCCCTTAGTTGCATCAAAAGGTTATGTATCATTATTTAGATAATGTTGGGCTCTTATATTTAACACGATGGACCCAAATAAGTATTTGAAGCCCATCACTAATATACAAGCTCAACGGTAAAATGATCAACCATGCGTTACATAAAACAACGATTATCTTACAATTGTTTGGTAAATGGAAATTCAATGCATAAACTTTGCATTTAAATTTGAATTTCAAGGACGCTCGCGTGCGGTGTCAAAAGGAAAACTTGTTTGGCCCTTATTTGATTACTAGTTTTCATTCGCGCATTGCGCGATTGGGTAAATGCCCAATATATATAGGGAATATATTTTTGTAGGGCTTGCTATGAAATTCAAACTTCACGCAAAAAGAATAGAAGTGAAATAAAGTTTGTAGTGAGAAGAAACAACACAAACATATCTTATAATACAACCATCCTCACATGGTGAAGGTATTTTACACATAAAGCAAAAGCCAAAACTATATTTCAAATAATCTACTCTGTATGTTTAAAAAACCAAACAATGTAGTTGTAGTTTTTCAAGCTCTATTAGTAAAACCTCTAATCAATAAAACAACTCAAAACTAAACTGGTTAAATTTTCACACCTTAATAAAAAAACAGGATATTCGATGTCAAACAAACCTAAAATTCAAATCAAATGTAAAATGTAAACACATTGAACAAAACAACCTAAGAATAAGAAGAAAATTGGATATTCAATCTCAAAATAACCAAATGATAAAATATGGTAAGTAGTGGCAAAGTGGAACCACTACGATTTACGAAGTACAAGGTAAGGGGAAAATGGAGAAAAGACTTGAATCAGTTTTGAAGTTTAATTACTTACTTGCAACTATGATCCCATATATATGAAATTTATGAATTCCTCCTTACCCACTTATCTTATGGGTAGAGACTCTAACCATGTTATGGCAATTTGCGAAATCGGTCTCAATACTAACATGCAATAATCTAATACAGAATAATAACTAAGTAAGAATATATGCTTTGATATCTCGATCTTCCAACCATTTATGTCATTAATACAACAAAACACCCCAGCGATCTAAATATCTAATGAGCAATTCAGTGGTCAGGCTGTTATGAATTCATATTCTCCAACTGTCACATTTGAATATCCTCTTAGAAGACATTGGTGTGACCACTATGATATCGATGCTTTCTTGCTCGTCTAGTCAAGAATATTAAAGGCATCATATATATTTGGGTTTTGGACTTTTGATGTGAACAAATGGATGAGCTCATGAGCTAAGAAGCTTTGGGCTAACTGCATGCTCCAAATTCCTGAATTCCTAAAATGTTTAGTCTATATAATCTAAAAAATTGCACATAAACATCTAAAACTTCCCTAAAGTCCCCCAACCCCAGTCCTAGGCGGCCCTAGGGCCAGGCTAGAATGGTTTGATGTTCGAAGCACATACATAGACTCCTTAATAATGATTAATGAAGAACCGGCCAACCGGGAGACTTCAATGATGAGGAAAAAGTCTTTTTTTACGCTGAATGTTATCACTGCCACCGGAGACTACTTATGCAGCTAACTGTAGGAGAGATATATTGATAAAGTGAAAGAAAATGTATGGCTTCACCAGTGTGAGCTCATGGCGGCCAGCCCTGGGCAACTGAGACAGTTATAAGGTGAAACATATTTCACTTTTTATCCTCCTTTCTGTCTAGCTTATAATATTAGCTTATAATATTAGCTGGCATCTTTAATGAACCAAGTTTAGCATGAATCAAATGGAAAACTGTATGCCTTGAATCTAATGAAACGGCTTTTTTTGGTGAAATAATGACACAATTTCACATGAACATTTGATCAAACACATAGCAATCAAAATAAAATAAATTTAGGTGGTTGATGAAAAAAGGTTTTCAATCAGAACTTGACGCAACTACATTGGATGCAGCTACCTGCGTCCCTTTGTTGTCATCAACAAAAAGAGCATCATCGAAAAAATGTTTGCCACATGAAGAAGTTAATAGAGCACATCCTTTTCAACCCTTCTCAATTCATCTTCACAAGTCACGAACACACCAAGTGCAGCACATTGAGAGAAGATCAGAGGCACTGACGGTGACACTGACGGTGAACGCGTGGCGGAGAGGGTTTTAATCGGCTTGGTAGCACGTATGGCGAGGTTGTGGAGCAGCCGTAGAGTCGATCGAAACTCTCCCATTTGATAGGAGACACCATCCATCATGTAACGGAGCCTGTAAACTTCAGAAGAAATTCCGTTAAAACACAAGATCAAAAAAGTTTAAAAGTACAAAAAACCACACATGATGTACAACAACTTTATGTAGCAAGAGACACCAACACATTTTGTATGACCATTATATCCTTAACAATATTCACTCTTGTAAGATTGTAGAGATTCTCTTACGTCAATATATTCCATAGCCACTAGTGATAATTTAACATTCTTTTGAGAAAATATGAATAAATTTAACGCCATCCTACTAATTCTTTACAGCTGGAAACAAACTGTGCCGCACATCTTCCTCTAACGTACTCCTTTATCTTATGTGGCATCCTCATCGCTAAGACTATTAAGAGATGATTATGGTGACCGATTGTTTCTGGAAGTATAATTCAGTGGGAAATATTATTTGTGAGGATTTTATCGAAAAATTAAAATCAACATGAATTCAAATTAATTTGAGATTTTTTTATAAAATTAGAGTTAATTGGTTGATATAGGATCCACAAAAATCATACGAAGTATTATTCCAAGTTAGGTTGAAATGTAACTAAATGTAAAATTACAAGAGTGAATTGTTTCTAAACAATATATATACGAGTTCAATTTTTTATACCAAGTGACGTGCACTTTGTCGTGATGTGCACTCAAAATAATAATACAATACAACAATTATACGTAGTATAATGGAGTAAGGTTCGTATCCACAGGGAAAGGAATACTTTTCTTTTTATAGAACTAGTAACAAAATGGGGGGTTTTAGTTTGATTTGGTTTAATAAATTAAACACGAAGATGAACGAGTTATGTGGTTTAATTAATAAGGAGACTTGGCTTTGCTTTTATCCACTTAATGAAATGTTCGTCGATCCCGGTTTTATCTTTAACTATCTTCCTCTCGAATACTCAATCGAGGAGTATATCCAGTTCATCGAGGGTAGTTATTAATAACGAGAAGCGTTCATTAATAAAACTTACTATCGAGTCAATATAGAACAAGCGCCGTGTATTAACTTGATAGTAGCAATAAACTTAAGATGAAACGATTGAGATTGATAACCTCAACACAAGCGGTTTATTGGTTTAATCAATATAATTAATTCCCCTTAGATTATTAACCATGAGATGCATGCATTAATAATCTAAGTTTACTACCATGAAAGGACCGAATTAATAACAAGCGTATTAATCGGCCGATTCTAGTATTAATTAATATATGAAACAAAACTAGTTGATCCTTTAAGTAATGTTCAAAATATTAATATGAAATATGAATAGGAGTTAATTAATACTCAAGAAAGAATATTAAAGAAGATGAATCCTACTATAGTTAATATCAAGATGTTAACTAATTGTCATCTTAGTAATACTCCCCAATATTAACGTAGAGGAAGAAATAATTATTACTATAACTAATGTCAAGATGTTAACTAATTGTCATCTTAGTAACACTCCCCAACATTAATATAGAAATAGTATTTAAAGGAAGAATTAATATTCAAGGAAGAAGATTAAAGAGAATAACTCACAACTTACAAATTCATTAAGCTTCAAAGTAGCAAAACCAAGATGGAAGAGTTTAGCTCCTCATTTGGAGACTAAACATGCTAAAAGAAATATAAAGAAATGCTATTCTAAACTGAGCTTAAGAGTATAAAGGAATTGGTATCTAAAAGTGAAGGAAAGGGGGTGTATTTATAGGCTTTTTGAGGTGCAGGATCGAGTACTCGATCGAGTATGTATACATACTCGATCGAGTATGTATAGAAATCAGAATTTGGTCAATACTCGATCAATACTCGAGTAGATTTTATATGCATACCCGATCGAGTATATAAGCATACCCGATCGAGTATAGACACTCGAACGTGGGAAAATCTTCTCCTGCATGTTCCTTTGTTTTCGGATCCGATCCGATTTGAAATGTCAACCAGATACCCGATTGACATGCCAAAATGTGTAGTGTGAAATGGTGTAAAAATGTGAATGGAAATGATGTTTTAATTGGCTTGTAACGATATAGTATAGAGTAAGTGAGTATCGTTCCGCTAGAGAATGACTCAAAAAGAGAACTAGAATTAATGATTGATTTTTAGCTAATCACAAATTGATAACATTTTGCAATGGAGCTAAGTGAACAGATTTTTTTATCTTGTTTTTATAAATGTGAAATTGCTAGGAAATAAAATAAATCACAATACTTGATAATTTAACAATTAATGATATAGTGAAAATTAGGCTTGGGCTAAGAGTGATTTTATTTTCATGTTCATAATAATAAAGATTTAACTTATTAACTTGGTTACTTTTAGGTGTGTGAAAGATTTTCAAATGGTAATCTTCTAATCGTTCCCACGACTTAGTTGATTACACTATCTTAAATTAATTCCGCTCCCGCGGTAATTTTATTAAGACAGTAAAAAGTACAAAATCAATTTATCCTAAATTCCTTAACACTTCCGTGTAGTAATTTAGTGGGTGAATTAAATAAATGGATTTTAATGAAATTTCACTCCCGTGATAATATTCATTTCCAATATTAATTTATTTAGCAGATTAGAGTATTCAACCCAACACTCCTAAAATTAACCAGTTAATAGTTTTAACCAATTATTTTCTTATGAACATTAATAGTTAAAATTACATCTTGCCCAAACCTAAACTAATTTAGTTACACATAATTACAGTAAATGAAATAAAAGTAAAACTGATAATAGGCATAATTAATTTAACAGATTAAAGAAAATAAAATGAGTATTGGAATAAGAACTTGAAGGCATAAATAATGTAGAACATAGATGAACTGGAACAGAAAAAGATGCAATCCTTGTATAAAGCTGGCACTGATCGAACCCAAATGTGAATTTCTTGGACGAACTTTATTATTAATATGGAGTATATTGGAAGCTAAATAAACTTCTGAAAATGAGAATTACTAACTGAAACATACAGAAGTGTTCTTGAAAGAATCACTTTTATTAAACAAAGCTAAAGAAAAGAAACAAGGATGATTTCTATCTACTGGGTGTCTCCTTTGAAGCTCCTGAATGACCCCTTTATATAGTAGCAAAAGAAGGGTATAGCTCAGAAATATCTCCGAATGAAGATAAAGATCATTTAATTTGGATGGCCACTGATTTCAATCTTCACCAGATGTGATTGCCAATTTCTCATTTTTCTTCCTGCAAATAGCACCGGCCACTGTTCAGTTGTGCATTTTTCTTCGTCGGCCGCTGTGCTCCTCTGTTCGGCTAATGAAAGATGATGAAGACAGCTTTGGTTCCAAGTGGATGCAATACAATTATTTGATCTCAATTTGTTTTCTTCTTGAGATTTCTTCTACGGTGGAGCCTTATTCACAATAATGGATTGAATAATTGTTTTCAGCTTGGCTCTTTGTTCGCCACTTCTTTATTTGGCCGGTTAGCTGTTTGATCAGTTAACTGGTCAAACAGTTAACCGGTACATTTTATTGTGGACAGTCTGATTTATTCTGAAATGAACTTCGGGTCTCTGTATAAATATTTCGGAGATAAAGTAAGGACTCGCTTCACTTTGATGATTTTTCCATCTTCACTCGGGAGTAATATTTATTTCTTTTCAGAAATTAATATCCGTTCCGAATTATCCTGAAAATAAAAAATATACCAAAACAAGTGCAATACCTTCAGTGTGTCCAAGATCATAAAGATCAATCCTTTTTATTTAAAAATGAGAAATAAAGTATTAAAAGTGTGACAAAACAAGATCATAAATATGGTAAATTAGGAGTACATCACCGATCGAGTATATGTATATACTCGATCGAGTATAGACCAAAATCAGGATTTTTCCTTCTTTTTGTCTTGTACTCTTGCACCTTCCTTCACCATTGATCATTTGATTGATCTTGGACCTGTTTAAGCTCAGAATAAACCTAATCTAAACAAATTACAAGAATTTAACAAACTAAACTATTACACCGAAAGTGTGTAATTTCCGAAATATTAAACAATCAAAACTAACTAAAAGCGTAAATAAACATACGGAAATTACAAACGTATCAACTCCCCCACACTTAGTTCTTTACTCGTCCTCGAGTAAAGTCAAATGTTCAAACAGTTTAAGACCATTCCATGAGTTCAAGAAAGAAATGAACTAAGATCACCAAGAAATAAGAAAATGATTTTTACAAACAACTTTCTTTCTTGGGTTTTATGATCTTCTATGCTCCATCTTCTTGCCTCTTCTTCTTTGCCTTCTCTTCTTTTCTCCTCAAGAGATCAAATGAGTTCCTGCACACAACAAATATTTCTCTCATATCTCTCATTTTGCCTAGGAGCCTTTTCAGGTTTTCATCCTAGCATCTCTTTTTGTTTTTCCATCCTTACTAACTCACTCATTTCATTTTTTTTATAAGCCATTTTTTTGCTTAGATTGCCCATTTTTGGGTTTTCAACCTAACTAGCATTTCAATTCTTTTATCCATTTTTCTCTTCTTCTTTTTTTTTTTTTTTGTTTACAAAGGGTAAAAGAGATTCATGCATAGTAAAAGGTAGAAAATGAAATTACATACCATGAGTAATCTTCTCCCCCACACTTAGTTGAAGCACTGTCCCTAGTGCCCGCCTTCTCCGCCGTAGAAGCCGCCTCCAAAGCCGCTTCCAAAGCCTCCTCCAAAGCTCCCATCGCCCATGTGGGTGTCGCCGCCATCATCCCCTCCATCAAAACCTCCACCCCCGGAGCTAGATCCTCCAAAATTACCCCATTGAGTGGGGTCATACCAAGAGGGGGGTGGGGGTGGTTGAGCCATGGTATGGAATTGGCCTTGATGAGCCATGTATGAGTACATAGGTCCATAGAACCTACGTTGATCCTCTTCATACCGTCGGTTGTCCTCGGCCCGTTGTTCCTCGAGTCTTTGGAATCCCGCCCTTTGTTCATCTCGATACTTACCAACTTCATTGGTAACTCTATTAAATCCGTCAAGAAGTTGTTGGAAGTAATCGGGGGGTGGGTAAGCTTGGTTAGGTGCGGGCATGTGGTGATGTGCAACCTCGGGTTCTTGGTACTCGGGTTGAGGCTCTTGGTCGG
Source organism: Cuscuta epithymum (assembly GCA_945859915.1). Lineage (NCBI taxonomy): Eukaryota > Viridiplantae > Streptophyta > Magnoliopsida > Solanales > Convolvulaceae > Cuscuta > Cuscuta epithymum. Next base: position 6,178,733 of record CAMAPF010000938.1, read on the forward strand.
GTTGGTCTTCGGGGAGATCTTGGGCTTGTGGTTCTTGGAGATGTGGTGGTAGGGCGTGAGGGAATAGGTAGTGGGGTACCTCGAACTCTGGCCTGTAGATGATTTTGGGAGTGTCGGGGTTTGGTAAAAGGAAGTATTGGACCGGTTGGACGTGTATGATCCAGTTGTACATGTGTTTTGGTTGGTCTCCAATGTACACTGTATGAGAAAAAGAGGTGCAGCCTGATCGGCCTAACCAACCTATGTCCATCAAACAATATTCGGGTATAGGAGAGTTATCCGTATACCCGAATTTACCGGCCAAGTGCATAATTACCCCTCCCAAAACAATGGCTCCTTTGGCTACGCTTTCTTTTTTCAGATGTGCCCACATGAGATTGCACAGATTAAAGTCTACGTGACGACGGAATAGGGCCACGGACATCAAACAAACGTCCCCAATTCTAGTGTGATGGTTGTTGGGACGGCCAAGCAAGCAATTGGCTAAGAATTTCAAGAATAACCGGAGGACGGGGTGTTGGACATGACTAATATACATTTGGGAGGAGTTAAAGCTCACTTCCCCGGTCATCTTTGTCCATAGGGAGTGCCCAAAAATGGTGTTATCCGAGATGGCTCTCTCGTAGGGCACCGGGATACCAAAGTGTTCAGCAAACTCGAGTTTCGTTATTGAATAGTTTCGGTTAAACAGACGAAACTCGAGTCTATCATCCCTAAAATCCGCCTCATCACTTTCAAATTTCACCGAACTCAAGAATTCGTAGATAATCCGTTCATTAGAATTGTATTTCATATTGAAAATACGGTCCATATCTAATGCATGAAAGAATTTTCTACAACTCTTATAGACTCCTAATTCACGTAGAGCATCATGACATAGAAAACGGGAAGGTTTTACTTGCCTTTTTGTTGTTGCTAGGAGTCTAGTTCGGTGTTCGGCGTCGGCGGGAATGATGTCTTCAAAGCCCGGGATGGGTGCTATGGTGATTGAGCTCTCTCCCCTACTCTTCCTTGGTGCCATTGTTGATGAATTTGAGCTTGAAGAGGTAAAAATTCGAATGGGGTAGGGTTTTTTGGGATTTGGTGGAAGTTTGGGGAAAATGGGATTTTTGGGTATAGATATGGAGAGGAGAGGAAGGGGAGTATTTTGGTGGAAGAATGGGTTGATTTGGTGGAGAATTGAGAGAGATATGGTAGAGAGAAGGGTTGAAAATGGAGTTTGGGGGAGAGGTTGTTCGAAATATTGAGAGTTTTGGGGAAGATGAAGTGTTTTGGGGTGTATTTGGGGTTATATCCGCAGGGGTACCCGATCGAGTATCCCTGTATATTCGATCGGGTACCGGAGACAGGGGCTGGAAAAACTGGCTTTTCTGAGCATACTCGACCGAGTATTGATATGTACTCGATCGGGTATAGGAGACAGGGGCTTTTTTCTTTCATTTTTCCACCAATACTCGATCGAGTATCAACCTGTACTCGATCGAGTACAGGAGACAGATTTTTTCTTCTTCTTATTTCAGTTCATACTCGACCGGGTAAAGAGGTATACCCGATCGAGTATGCCTCCATTTTTAGAAATATATGGCTACTTCGATCGAGTAGTGCCTCGGTTCCTCTTTTTAAACAATACCCGACCGAGTATGAGGTGATACTCGATCGAGTATGTCCCCAGACACTTCAAAACCTGCATTTTCTTCTTCTTCAAAACAAACATGTGATTAGTTCCCTCTCTCTCTTTTCTCTCAAATTTACACAAAAAGGAAATAAAATCTAACTAATTGACTTGGGTTGCCTCCCAAGAAGCGCCTTATTTAACGTCGTGGCACGACGTTTTATTTATTTTTATTTTTATTTTATGTGGGATCGTGAGCATCCCTTCCTTCATTTCTTTTCTTAAGCCTTTTCCAGTAAGGCCGACATTTCTTCTTTGTTCCCAACTCAATTAAAACATGTGGTGTTGGTGGTTCAAAAACATTTAAAGAGCAAAGAGATTGATCTTTAATTTGTTTTTTCGTAGAGTCAAAGATATTGAACTCTACTTTTTGGTCATTGAACTCTAAAGTTAATGAACCACTAGACACGTCAATTTTTGTTTTTGCGGTCTTTAAGAAGGGTCTTCCCAAAAGGATGGGTGTTGTTTGGTCATCATTCCCCATTTCGAGGACGTAGAAATCGACGGGAAAAACCATATTCTCTACTTCTACCAGCACATCTTCTAATACACCTTTCGGGTAGGTACTAGAACGATCTGCTAGTTGAATCACTACACCGGTTTGATGTAGTGGGCCAAGTTGTAGGGTTTTATAAACGGAATAAGGAATGACGTTTATAGATGCCCCCAAATCTAGTAAGGCCTTAGGAAATGTGGTGTTTCCTATCGTGCAAGGAATAGTGAACATGCCCGGGTCGTCACATTTTTTTGGAAATTTTTTCTGAAAGACGGCCGAGACATGTTCACTAACTTCAACCTTTGGTTTCCCCTTTAATTTATCTTTTCTTTTTATTACACATAGTTCTTTCAAAAACTTTGCATAACGGGGAACACTTTGGATTAGTTTAAAGAGGGGGGTATTTACCTCACAATCGGTGAAGGTCTTATAGATGTCCCGATCACTCTCTAGCTTCCTTGTATCTTTCAACGCCTCAGGGAATGGAGGGATTGGTTCATATGATGATAGTGGAGGAAATTTTCTCTTCGTTGGCTCCTCCTCCTTGTGGTCAATCTCCTCTTTTTCACTTTCCTTTGCTTGTGATTCCGGACTACTCCTTAGCATGATGGCATTGACTTGTTGCCTTGGATTTTGCTCAGTTTGGGACGGGAGCCTACCCGAATCTCTTGCTTCAAGTCGATTTACAGTATTCGAAATTTGGCTAACTTGAGTTTCCAAATTTTGAATGCTTGACTTTGTTTCTTGTTGAAATTGCACCACGTTTTGTTGTAAGGTGCCCATGGTAGTAGCAAGAGTTCGAATCATGTCTTCCGTAGACATACTCGATTGAGAAGGTGGGTTGGCTTGTTGAGGGTTTCCATACCTCAAGTTGGGGTGATCCCTCAATCCGGGATTGTAAGAATTTGAGAACGGTTCATACCTCCTTTGTTGATGGCTTTGGAAACCCAAGGCGTTGACATGCTCTGTGGTGTCTTCTTGAAGAGTCGGGCATGAGTCCGTGGGATGCCCGTGTTGTGTACAGATACCGCAGACCTTGACTTCTTGGGTTTTGGATTTTAGAAGGAAATCCTTAACCAAAGAAGTCAAGCCGGTCACTTGACTTGCCAAGCCGTTCACTTGACTCTCCAACGCGTTGTTGGATTCTGCCGCCATAACTCTCCGAGTTGAGGACCGCCCGTTATAGTGTCTGGAGTTCTCGGCCAACTCTGAGATGAGATCTCTCGCTTGGGAAGGGGTTTTGTTGACAATGCCCCCTCCACACGCCGCATTCACCATGCGGCGATCTTGATCCACAAGACCATCATAGAAGTAGAGGATGAGGTCTTGTTCGGTGTATCCGTGATAGGGGCAACTTGCACATAGCTTCTTGAATCTCTCCCAATATTCATATAGAGATTCATCATCTTTTTGTTCGATGTTGCTTATTTGCTTCTTGAGTGATGATGAAATAGAAGCGGGGTAGTACCTGTCAAGAAAGGCCTTCTTCATTTGTGGCCATGTAGTGATACTTCCCGAAGGAAGATAGAAAAGCCAATCTTTCGCGATGTCCTTCAGAGAGAATGGGAAGGCCCTCAGTTTGATTTGCTCCTCGGAGACACCATTGGGGCACATGCTTGTGCACACAATGTGGAACTCCGACAGGTGTTTGTTCGGATCCTCCCCTCGTAAACCATGGAATGATGGAAGGAGATGAATGAGCCCAGATTTTAGCTCAAATGTGACCCCCGTATCAAGAGTTGGAAAAGTGATACATAGGGGTTGTTGATTAAGATTCGGAGCTGTGAGCTCCCTCAATGTTCTCGTCTCAAGAGCCATAGTGATTGGCTCTTCGGTCTCGCTAGATTGAGAACTAGCACTTGATGATTCCTCCGAAGAAGTATTCGGAAATAAATTCCTAAACCTTTCGAAGGCTTGTTCCGTTTGGGGGGTTGTTTGGTAGATGATTTCGTTTATAGATCGGGTTCTTACCATATACTCAAACAAAGCTCAGAAGAAATAGAAGTCTTTATACTTCAATTATATTTTTTTTTTTCTTTAAAATAAAATAAAAAGAAAAATAAATTGCCTTTCCCCGGCAACGGCGCCAAATTTGACGTGCACTTTGTCGTGATGTGCACTCAAAATAATAATACAATACAACAATTATACGTAGTATAATGGAGTAAGGTTCGTATCCACAGGGAAAGGAATACTTTTCTTTTTATAGAACTAGTAACAAAATGGGGGGTTTTAGTTTGATTTGGTTTAATAAATTAAACACGAAGATGAACGAGTTATGTGGTTTAATTAATAAGAAGGAGACTTGGCTTTGCTTTTATCCACTTAATGAAATGTTCGTCGATCCCGGTTATATCTTTAACTATCTTCCTCTCGAATACTCAATCGAGGAGTATATCCAGTTCATCGAGGGTAGTTATTAATAACGAGAAGCGTTCATTAATAAAACTTACTATCGAGTCAATATAGAACAAGCGCCGTGTATTAACTTGATAGTAGCAATAAACTTAAGATGAAACGATTGAGATTGATAACCTCAACACAAGCGGTTTATTGGTTTAATCAATATAATTAATTCCCCTTAGATTATTAACCATGAGATGCATGCATTAATAATCTAAGTTTACTACCATGAAAGGACCGAATTAATAACAAGCGTATTAATCGGCCGATTCTAGTATTAATTAATATATGAAACAAAACTAGTTGATCCTTTAAGTAATGTTCAAAATATTAATATGAAATATGAATAGGAGTTAATTAATACTCAAGAAAGAATATTAAAGAAGATGAATCCTATTATAGTTAATATCAAGATGTTAACTAATTGTCATCTTAGTAATACTCCCCAATATTAACGTAGAGGAAGAAATAATTATTACTATAACTAATGTCAAGATGTTAACTAATTGTCATCTTAGTAACACTCCCCAACATTAATATAGAAATAGTATTTAAAGGAAGAATTAATATTCAAGGAAGAAGATTAAAGAGAATAACTCACAACTTACAAATTCATTAAGCTTCAAAGTAGCAAAACCAAGATGGAAGAGTTTAGCTCCTCATTTGGAGACTAAACATGCTAAAAGAAATATAAAGAAATGCTATTCTAAACTGAGCTTAAGAGTATAAAGGAATTGGTATCTAAAAGTGAAGGAAAGGGGGTGTATTTATAGGCTTTTTGAGGTGCAGGATCGAGTACTCGATCGAGTATGTATACATACTCGATCGAGTATGTATAGAAATCAGAATTTGGTCAATACTCGATCAATACTCGAGTAGATTTTATATGCATACCCGATCGAGTATATAAGCATACCCGATCGAGTATAGACACTCGAACGTGGGAAAATCTTCTCCTGCATGTTCCTTTGTTTTCGGATCCGATCCGATTTGAAATGTCAACCAGATACCCGATCGAGTATATGTATATACTCGATCGAGTATAGACCAAAATCAGGATTTTTCCTTCTTTTTGTCTTGTACTCTTGCACCTTCCTTCACCATTGATCATTTGATTGATCTTGGACCTGTTTAAGCTCAGAATAAACCTAATCTAAACAAATTACAAGAATTTAACAAACTAAACTATTACACCGAAAGTGTGTAATTTCCGAAATATTAAACAATCAAAACTAACTAAAAGCGTAAATAAACATACGGAAATTACAAACGTATCACCAAGTATTAGATAAATGGTAGTTTAAATATGATTAAGAAAAGGGATGCAACATACTTCATATGTTCCTTATAACTTTGTCATTTGTCCATTTTTTGATGTCCTAATAACTTTGTCATTTTCTCTTTTAATCAATGATTTTGTTCCTGTTATTTCTCTCTCGTTTTCATATATCTCAACCACACAGTTTGTACTTTATTATTTCTCGTGCCGGTCAAACTTGGCAAAGTATTGTAGGAAAGGAGGGAGTGTATATTATTAATTCCAGTCAAATAATAGATGAATTAGATGTTTTCATTGAAATTTGAGAATATAATTAAATAATCAATACTACGTATTGTATATGAAATTTTATTTATTTAAATGTAGATGGAAAATTCTTATCGTACATGAATTATACACAAAGTGTACACAAAACTCTCGGAGTTGCATGTGTACATAGGCACTTCGTTTAAAAGGGAACATGATTTGATATCAAAACTCCCTAATTGTCTGTGTACACACAGGTACCGAAGATAATTTGGTACTATATATTCTCAAATTTCATAGGATTGACCAATCATGCTGATCCTCTTTGGCAACGGCCCTATTTGAAGGGTGAGAAATTATTTGTAAAACACTTATGTAACAACAATAATTTAAAGGTAAGAAGTACGTAGTATAAAAATTGTGATTATGTGGGAAGTGTGAAAAGGATTGCTCCTATAAATAATACTCACTCCGTTCTCTAATACTTGTTCCTCTTTCCATTTTGGATGTTCTCTATTAGTTGTCTCTCTCCATTTTTGGTAAGTTTTTTCAATAAATATACCCATTTACCCTCATTCTCTTTCCTACTTTTTCATTCTCTTTCCTACTTTTTCATTTAAACACAATCCACTACACCTTTTTCACTACCCCTATTATCTTTCTCTTAAAACTTGTGACAAACCCTATAGGGACATCTAATAGAGAACCGAGGGAGTATATGGAAGTTGCGCACCTCGTGACCGTGTTGGGGTGAACGCACTAAGTGTTGGTTTGCAACTCCTTTTAAAAAAGTACTTCTCAGCTTTTGGCTTTAAAAAAACACTTATTTTTCCAAACACTACAACTTTTATTTTTCTCGGCTTCCGTGTCAAAAGTGTTTTTACTTATTCTATTACACAATAAGCACTTATTTTACCAAACACTACCCACTTTTATTTTTCAAAATCACTTTTTTCTCAAACACTATCAACTTTAATTTAATCACGTTTCCCCATTTCATTAAAAAAAGCACTTTTTTAAAAGCAGAAGCTGTTACAAACAGATCCTAAATCCACTCACGGAAGTTGACCCGTGTGGTGAAAATCTATATTTTGCGTAATTAAAATGTTAATGGAGAAAATCGATCAACCAAAAAATTTGAGAGGTTGGCAAATTTTGAGGCTGAAAATCCCGTCTTTTTTTTATCATCAAATCACAGAGCCGTCCATAGGGCCAAGGCACCTAGGCACTTGCCTAGGGCACCAATTTTAGATGGGGCACCATTTTTTTTAAAAAAACCTTCTATTATAATTGGGCTGATCGGAAGAGTTGTCCGATCGCCTCCGTTTGAAATGCTTTTGGGTGTATATTTTGGATGAAATTTTGTTCGCATGTTTCTCATGAAGTTAATATTATGCTCATAAAATTTTACCTTAAAATTCAATTGGGAAGTCAGTGAAATAAATTATTGAAAAATACTGTGTTTTATGTATATTTTTGGCACAATTTTTTTTTAATAATTTATTTAACCGACTTCCTGATTGAGCTTTAAGGTAAAATTTCATGAATATAATCTAAAGTTCATGACAAACATACTCACAAAAGTTTGTCAAAATATGCTACCCGAAAGAAACTCAAATGGAGGCGACCGGACGGCGGTTCTGGTCAGTCCATCTAGATCGGAAGATTTCTCATATATATATTTTTATTTTTTCTCACATACACACGCGCGTGCGCACACACACACACATATTATACTCGGTCAGCCATTAACAAAAAATGAATAGGTTCATGGCATAAAAATAAAAAACAACTTTTATTAATAAAGGAAACAATCTAGGAGACAAGTACATTAATTAACATAGTTCTCGTGATTTGTCTGACGTCATCATCGCAAATGGTTTCCACGAGAAAACTAAAAAATCAAGTTATGTAATCTTTTACGGATTCTATTAATAGGTACGAGAAAATAAATCTGTTTTCTTTGCTTCGAAAAAAGTTTTTCGTCTGGGGCACCAAAAGTTCTGAAGACGGCCCTGAAATTCAAATCAACCTCTCTTCATTAACTCAGTAAATCATTAGCCATCTGGCTTTGAATACAATCTGGTATAGTCAGATACGTACTAACCTGGTCTGAGAGTACGTAAAACATGTGCTCTAGCTAATGCGTGAGCAACACGATTTGCAGACCGTTTACAATAAGAGATCTCAAAATTCCTCTTAAACTCTAACAGAAAATGAATATCATCAAGGATAATATCATCAAGGAAAATCCCGTCTTTAAATAACTCAGTCTGGATGTTTTTTTTAAAATGGCTTTCGGTGAAAAAATTGATGTTTGGCGCAAGCTAATAATAATATTTTGGGTTACGTTTTGAAATAGGAAATTGCGTATCAATTACTATGATCAAATAACTAATGCCGTTGGCAACATTGTTTTTGGCTTATCGGGTTTATCAGTCAACTTTTTTACCAAACACGTAACTTTTGCCTCTGCAAGCTGAATTGTGTAATAAGCTGAAAAAAATAAGGTTGAAGTTGCTTTTCTGGCTGTATTGACTGAAGTTACTGTAGATGATCATTTTAGCTAATTTTCTTTATTTTATCATTTTAGCTATTTTATTTTATTTTACATATAATTTTTTCTTTATTACAACAATAATTTTTTCTTAAATCAGGAGAAACACCCAATGCAGTCACTTCAACCAGAACTTAATAAATTTCAGCAGAATCAGCCAAATAAGCCGATTTTCGTGCTACCAAACGGGCACTAAATTATCAAACATTTTTTGAACCCGTAAACTTATTGAGGGATGGCGTACCTGGGGGGGGGGGGGGGGGTAGCTTATCCGAGGGGTTATTGCTGGAAATAACCTAGAGAGAAGTCAGAGCAACCAAGTAAGAGAGAGAGAGCCAAGTATATTGAATGAACTTGTTCTGGGATCCTTTACAAGAGGAATAAAGGCTGCTATTTATAGCAGCCATAAATGCGATGAGAGTACACGTGTCAATAATCTTAACGGCCGAGGGGTCACCTCAATCGGGGTGGCACCGGCATTTGCATGTGCAACGCTTTAAATGCGGTGGATGGATGTGACGCCGCATTGAATGCGGGGTTGCTTGTCTCTAGAGGAAGCTTCGTAGAGCGTAGACCCTTCGGCCAGTGACATATGGCCGAAGGCTGATGAGTGGCCGAAGGCTAGGTTCATGCTGAGGGCTACATGTAGCCGAGGTCTACTGTTTTCTGCTGTTTTCTCGTAGTAGCTTCGTATGCTCAAATTTAGCAGTCCTGTGGAATTTGGAGCCTTCGATCAAGGAAGCCGAAGGCACCCTTATGCGTATGATGGGTTTCTCCTCGCTTGGGCCGTTATGTTTGGGCATGATGGGCCTGTGTAGGAGAAGTAGGAGTCTGTGGGCCGGGGGTCCTCGGGCCATATACTCCATCACTTATGTTACAGACCTAGCCCATACTAGGCCCGTAGCAGTGCCATAAGCCCATGTGTAGAACTCATTCCTAAAAGACCAACCGATTAGGATGAGGGAACACATTGCTTATAAGCCACCGGTCAAGCCCATACTTGACCGGTGTTAGATAGTAACAATACCCCACACTTCGAAGAGCCAACGTCCTCGTTGGTCACGGTTGGCACCCCCCAGGGCCCAAGCCACCACTCCATAGGCCACCACTCCGAGTGTCGGGACTAGGAAGATGGGGACGACTATGATACCCGTTGTTACGGACCTAGCCCATATTAGGCCCGTAGCAGTGCCATAAACCCATGTGTAGAACTCACTCCTAAAAGACCAGCCGATTAGGAGGAGGGTACACATTGCTTATAAGCAGCCGGTCAAGCCCATACTTGACCGGTGTGAGATCGTAACAACTTATTCCATGACTCGAATCCGAAGTCATCCCATTCATCAAATCTTCGTATTGAGTCCACTAAGATGCCAACCACGCGCTTTATATATATGCATACTGAGTACTTCCACCTTCCCTTAAACTTTGTCATCTTTCAGTTTTTGGATGTCCTAATAATTATATCACTTTTCCTTTTAAGTAAAAAATTTATGGTTCCAATTAATTGTCTCTCTTATGTACAAACTTCAATCAAACAATTTTTACTTTATTAACATCGTGCCGGTCAAACTAAACAAAGTTTTAAGGGACGGAGAGAATATTACATACTACCTCCATCTCTAAATGTTTGTCCTAGTTTGACTTCGCATATATTAAGAAATGATGAATTTGACTTTACACTGCAGTGACACTGTTTGACACTGTAGCAACACTGTTTGATACTATTTTGTATTGTTTGACACTTTTTGATAAAAATATGTTTGCCAAATAAGGAAAGGAAAAAATATGACAAATATTTTGGGACATCCACTTCCAGAAAGTAGGACAAATATTGAGGGAGGAGTATAACATACCACGTATGTATACTCCCCACAGAAGTACTCCACACATATATATAAATATTCGGTATATTGCATATTCAGCTCACCTCTGATCTGTCTTCAACCAGCATAACGCGGCGCCACAATTTGTTTGGAGTCTTATTGCATAATCTTGTCATCACGCGCGTATATATGCTATATATAACCCGTCTCCACTAATTCTATCAATATCCTTTCTTTTGATTCGAGGATTAATTGCAAAATAATTAAATGGCCGGCCGTCATCCTCACCCACATCATCATCTCTTGGTCGGCGCCGTCCTTATTTTCACAATCGCCGGCGTTTCCTCCTCTGTTTCTGGTTGTGACAGCTGTGTTCATCAAACCAAAGTCTCTTACTTCTCTAACGCTTCTGCCCTCCTCTGTACGTCCTCACGCCTATCTTTGAATTCTCGATATGAATAGCTAATTTAATCTGGTATTTATATCTATGTGTAAATAATATGGTGAATTGCAGCCGGTGCTTGCGGGTATGGATCGATGGCCGTTGGTTTATACGACGGCGGACGAATAGCTGCGGCCGCGCCAGCAATCTTTAAGGACGGTGCCGGATGTGGCGCCTGTTATCAGGTCGGCTTTTCAATTTAATCACCTCTGTTTTACATGAATGAAATTTAAATGTACCATCTGCATCCAAATTGATTTTTCGTGATCAAAATGTTTCATTTTGTTTATTTCAATTTTTTATTATATTTGTAGTTTAGAGTTTACTACTTTAAAAAGATTTTAATATAGTTTCTACGTATGTAAATTTTAATTATAGAAAACCAAATTAATTATCAATATGAGGATTTTAAGTGTAAGGTCTGATGGCCTCTTTTCCCTTTATCTTACATGCAAGACATTTGAGAAAACTTTTTGGACACATTTTTAATCTTTACAAGCTTTTACACAAAAGCTTTTAACTATGAATACACTGTTGACAGGTAAAACACGTTTTTTCTATGAACAAACAAAAAAACATTGACAAGCGTGTGTAAAAAGTGTGAAAAGACTGAAACACTAAAAGTTTGTGCATAAAAAATTGGTGAAGAAATTTACCGGAACCATGATAATAAATAAAAATTGTGTAGTTTAGATTTATATATTAAGTGAAATCATAAATGAGAAAGTTAACAAAATTTTAAGAGGAAGGAATCATACCCAAATACTACTTCTATGCAATGTTCTAAAAGCCGTAAGGCGTGCCGAGGCGGCAGGCCAAGCCTCAAGCCTTTGAAGCCTAGGCGGGCTTAGGCGGGGTTGAAGCGTGAAAAGGCATTTTCAGTTTTTATCCATTGTTTTATTTTCTCTACAACTATTTGTAAATATTTAAATTGAATATGAAATATTTTTTTTTAAAAACATCATACTATTCAAATTTCTAACAAAAAAGATTTGTCAAGTCCTATATTTTGCAAATATATTTATAAATACCAGAACTAGAAAAACTCGTTCAATTATATAAAAAATAGGGAAAATGGAAATTAATAATCCAACCTTTTAGCGGTCTTCTTACAATAGTCCCACCGTTTCATTATTCAGGAATAATCAAACATTTGCATCTCATCTTCATTTAATGGTTTTTGACCGGTTGATGACTTGTTATTCCAAGTTATTTTCTTATCTTTGCAAAACATTATGTGACCATAAGGTGAGATTTATGTTTTAAAATTTTACAAAAAACAAGAAAATAATAGACTAAGCACTTAAGATAATAGTGTCAACAGATTGTTGGACATTTAGCCTACGTATAATAGACTAAGCACTTTTTATGTAATTTGTACCCCTAAAAGTATTGGGTGTAATTTAGTTGAAAAATGCGTTTGACTTGGTGTTATTTGTGTCATTGTGTGTAGAGTTTTTTCTCGTAGGAGGTTTATTAGATACGCTTTGCTCATTTTAGTTTTGCATATACGCGTCCCACACCGGAAGGAGAGGAAGAATTCCTCCTTCAAGCACGCTATATATTAGAGACAACCCCCACGATCTAAATTAGGTGGTCAAGTAATTTATCCTCGGTACTGAAGGCGGCCTCCCCGTTAGATGCCGTCGAAATTAGTGAAAAAAATTATATATCGTGGGCAAGCCCGTCTTTAGTCACGCATATTGACTACGCGGGGCGCATTTACCACGCCTTGTGCCTATTCACGCGTATTAGAACACTGCTTCTATATTGATATTTCCAATATTATAACTTGTAAACAATGTAAAGCATCTAATTCATTTTGCTACTTCAACCAACCTTCTACTCTTATTTTACTCTTATTTTAGAATATTTCATATTAATATTCCTGTTTAGGGGTAACTTATTAAAATTTTACTCCATGATTAACTATAATTGGGGACATGTTTGGCGTGGTCGCTGCAGATGAGTTGCAAAGACACAAGTATGTGCAAAAAAGAAGGGACGACAGTGATGGTCACCGATCTTAACACAAACAACCAAACACATTTTGTGATCAGCAGCAGAGCTTTCATGGCCATGGCTAAACAGGGCAATGAACGAAACCTTCTTAAGCTTGGCATTCTCGAAGTCGACTATAAAAGGTATTCTACACTACATAACGGGCCATCTTTTGAGTCCATGAAAATATTATTTTCTTGGCCATGAAATTAAACAACCCTATTACGGAACCCTATTACGGAGTAATAGCTTTCCTCTAATTGTTTAATTTGTAATGTTATGTAAAATGTATTTACATTTTAGGTGACAACTCCCTACCCATTTAAAAAATGGGTATCATACCCATTATTCACTTGATATGTCTAAATCATTATATCATTTTCAATTTAAATAATTCAAGTACATCATTTTGATTAGTTCATGTGGACAAATGTATGGTCACTTTTAAGAGTACCATAAAATCTACCTACATTTTATTTCCTAGAAGGTTTTTTAAACGTATTTTAAAATGTTAATAATTAGTTTTACATTATTTTAACTCTCGCATACGGGTTTAAAGGTATATAATGCACGTTTTCTTTAAAGTGGATTTCACGTAAGATACTTTACCCTCGAGCTCTTAAGCTTACATTTAGATAGGCAATATAATATAATGGATTTATTTTAATTTATAATAATGTTCCTTGTAAGTGACGGAGTACTTTTTTTCAATTCTTCCAAGTAGAAAAGAACAGTAAAGATAAGCGCATACTGGTCTTTTTTTTTTGTAAATAAACACTAGGCACATCAGCGTCTATCTTTCATTCACGATCCATTGAAGTTGAGAAACTTCTAACAAATCATACAAAATGTGTAGCGATAAAGTATGATCATCAATACAGAGTGAAATAAAGGTCTATTTGACTATATCATTCTGGCCTATTTAATTATCATTCTATCTTAATGAAAAGAAATTGGATAAAGTTGAAAAACAGATGGAAAAGTTATTGAATAATAGAAGAGAAAAATGACAAATAGTCACCAAGTTTTCAATCATTTCGAACTAATTGGCCAAAAGTTTCTATTATTAGAGATTTATATATGTGTGTATTATTAGAACCACAATCACTGCTCCCATGACATATCATCAATAATTGTCTAATTGAAAAAAAGAGGCGTGTTTGTTTCGATCGATTTCCGTCTTAGATAAACATGGGACAGTAGTTTCGTTTTTCTACAACAACATGACTTTTTCATGACCACTAGCTAACGCACGCACGCACTAATGAGAGGCTATTATTATGTCATGCATTAACAATCTTGGATTCAAACGTATGTAGTGTGAGGGCAATACAAAATATTCCAATACTTAGCTTCATTCCAAATTTGATTCATATGATAACGGAAATTCAAATTATTTTAATTATGTAAGAATAAATATATATGTAGAGGCTTATGTCTATTTGATTCCTTTGCACGGCCTCAAGTTATATATGGCTCTTATTGCCTACGATGACTAGCTACTACAATCAAGGGCGGATCCAAGAATCGGGATAAGACTGCATTGAAGAAATATTTAATTTACCTCCGTCTCATTTCAATCTCTTAATAAAGTGATTGAAAAATTGGAAATTTTGTTTGAAATTTGAGTATAATAAAATACTCCGTAAAATGTTATGAGCCGCAAATATCTTTCAATACAAATATGGCTTGTGATTATTATAAGAACAAGAATTTGGCGATCCGTGTGGAAGAATCGAGCCAAAAGCACAATAATTACCTAGCGATTAAGTTCCTTTATCAGGCTGGCCAGACTGAAATTGTATCTGTTGACGTGGCTCAGGTTTGTAGTAGGCCCCACTATTATTATTATTATAACTCTTTTCATCATTATCATGTTTTCATGTTCTATTTATTAAAAGGCTAATTCCACTTAACAAAAAATCTTGTGGTACATAGGATTAGTACATGTTTGTGTAAGTAATTTATGCACCCATTTTATGTACACAAAAAATTAAACTTCCACTTAATCCCCACAATTTGTGGTAGAAGTAACAAATTTCAATTGAGTTTCACAAGGAAATCATGAATTGATCACATTGACCAACTAATTGTTTTAGATATGTTCTCAACTATTATAAGCGGGTAAATATGAGCCATTTTGATTAAATTGTCCGCCATAATTTGTTTAATCAGTTCAGTAGGAGTAATAATGGATTGTTATTATTTTTATTCTTATTTAATTGCAACAGTTTGATTGAGTAATCATATGTTCAGGTGGGGGAGTCGTCAAGTTGGACCTTTATGACCCGCAAACATAATGCTGTCTGGGAGACTAGCCAAGCGCCAACCGGGGCATTGCAAGTCCGGTTCGTGGTAACGGCGGGATACGACGGCAAGTGGTATTGGGCAAAGAAGGTGTTACCATCAAATTGGGAAAATGGGGTGACATATGATTCCGGATTACAGATCACCGACACCGCCGAAGAGGCGGGTTGTTCTCCATGTGGCGGCGACCCCGCCACCGCCGCCTAGGTACAAAATTGACCCTAATTAAGCAACCTACCTGACATAGCTAACTTCCCATGCCACGCACCCTAGATTGAATTAATTGTACCATTGCATTCTGGTGTAGAGTTCGTAGATTGAGCGCGCTGTACTAAATATACTTAGAAGTATATTATACGGTTGTAAAGTTCTAATTTATATCTTGCATCCAATAAACTGATTTACATCGAGATCGATCAGAAAAAATTAATAAAGCTTGTAACGTTTCTAATTAATAAAGCTTGTACGTTTCTATCTAGCTAGACAATTTTGTTTATAAAATAATAATAATAGTGTATGAAAGCATGAATCTTAACACCGATTGAAGTTTGTACTAATATAAGTCATTGTTCGGCTCATGTTTCATATGTACCAGATGCACCTTATTAGCTAGTTCGGAGACCTAAATTAATTTAAACAACTATCATTATGATGTGCCGATTGCGTTATAAAATTAATTACCTAAGAAAAATATAAAATACTACGTATAACATACGCGCCCAAAATTTTCATCCCTTAATTAGGCAATTAGCTAGTAATATGATATTATCTCTATCTATATATAATGAAAAGAAACAATGTCATAGTATATATAGTTATATACTTCTATCAGTTCAATTCCTTGACTCCCTCCTAAATTCCACTTTTGACATTACAAAAAGAACTTATTTAAGAGCGCACTATAAAAAGGCTTTTTAGTGGTAACATTAAACTTTTTTTTAAATAATGACCAACGCATTAAAGCCATAAACCATCCATTAGAACAAATTAAATATAAGTATTAGTGATCAGAAATCATATATCCATGACCACGCACATATCGATCAAAAGTTTCATTGTACTGATCAGTCCTTTCTATTTTGAATTATGACGAGTGTGAGCGTTTATAAGACATCTGAACCAATTTGATAAACATATATGTAGATGTATTATCTAATATTGATTATGAAAAGTATTGATAGAGTTGAATTAGATTTGACCAATTTGGCTTTAAAAGCCACTTTAGTTGTGAATGCCTAAGGAGCTGAGCTTGTGGTCGCAAGGCTAGTGAATTAGTGCCTTATTTGAAAAATACGTTTGTGGATTTCTTTCGTTTTGCTTATTATTTCAGCTCTATTTTGTAGTCCGTTTCTATTACAAAGGAGTGTTTACAAAAACTTAAAAAAGGTTTTTTAACCTTTTGACTTAAAAATAGTTGGAATAAGTTGGAAGCAATAGAGTCGTGGGGTGCTTTAAAATGTTTTTCACATTTTATTCCACATAAAGTACAAATTTTACAAAAAACTATTAACTTTTACTTTTTCAGAACTATTTTTCTGAAACACTACTAAATTTTACTACTACCTCCGTCCCTAATAAAACTTCCAATTACGGGTTACGAAGTTTGACCAGCGATAAAGTTAAATGATCCCGGTGAAAACTCGGATTATTTTTAGTAAATAAAATTTACATATTCAGAAACTACATTAAACCCGCTACAAAGCCTGCAAAAAATAATTCAATTTTTATAAATTTTTTATATATAAAGTAAGAGTTTAAGTGTGATTTAAGTTGACTCTCGAAAAGCGAAATGGAAGTTTATTTAGGGACGGAGGGAGTATTAAGCATTTTCTTTAAAATCACTTTAAAAACCGCACACGGTCTCTAAATATGGGAGCCAACTAACTTAGATTTTTGTGGTTAATTTCGTGAAACGGTCAGGAACCCATGGTCTATATAGTTTGGACATTTCCATTACTAGTACGTGGACCTGCAAAAAAACGGACTCGGATCAGGTGTTTTTAAAATTTTGTGAACTTGCTCAATTCGTAAAAAACGGGTTTAACCACATGTCCATACCTGCCGGTAAGGCTGTAAGAAGGCCGAAAAGTCCACCAGACCACTCGGAAAAATAAATATTGGACTTGGGCTCGATCATCGAAATAGCTCATTACAAGAAAGCACAGCATTATACGTTAAAACCCATAACTATTGCGAAAAAATTGAACCTTAGCCCAGCGTACTAACAAACTACATTTGACGGCAAATAATTGGGGGCATTGATTAGTGGCCAGAGAGCCGTCGGAGAAGGTAAAAAGTCAAACGGGTAAGTGATAATAATTACAATAGCCGGTGCCGGATTCCGGCGGCGACACTTCTATCAAGCTATGGCGGATCGCAAGTCTTTTCTTGGAAATAAGTATTGGGTGCTCAGACATGGCAGAAGCATTCCGAATGTATTGGAACTCATTGTTTCGTCAATGGTGAGTTACGTTCTCTCTATCTATAACTATTATGTCTATGATAATCTCTCCGTTACCTTCCATCGACGTTGATTGATTAAAAAAACGGGCGTATCTGTTTGGATTAGGAAAATGGCATCCTCGAAGAGTATGGATTAGCACCCAGAGGTGTTGAACAAGCTCTATCAGCCGGGGACTCATTTCGTGAGGTGATTATAACTCTGAATGTAATAAACTACTACGTAATAATCAATCAATTATAATTTATAAAACACCACCATAATTTATTGATAAAATCATAAATTATACGGAGTACGTAGTGGTTTAGGATTAACTTGTTTTATCCGAAGTAAGATTTATTATAAACTAAAAATACTACGTAGACACGTAGTTAACAAATAATATTTCAAAAAAGCCATTCCTGCACCTTGTAATGCATTGAGTATGATTGAGATAGTAAATACTAATTGGATAACTTGTGTTAGTGTGAAGAAAAATATATCTAAAGAACATGTACATGGCTCACACAAACAACCATTGTTGTATATGAAAGTATGAAACATACTAATTTGCGCCTGGTGTGAAATAAATTTATCCAAAAACTTATGAATTGTTAACACAGACTCAAACATTGATTTGTGTGCTGATCTGTGTGCTTTGGCACAAAACCAATACTTTGTATATTTTACCCCATATTAGCGGTCTGTATCAAGACATTAATTTAGTACACCAAGCATAATTGTTAATATTTAGGTTTGAATTTGTCCGGTTTAAGAAAGAGCAGTGGCAATCCTATCAGAGATTTTTTTTCTTATAAAAGTTAAGATTAGACTGTTGCTGAAAATCAACATTTTCTTGACTGATTATTGGTCGATGTCGATAAAAAAATGATAGCTGATCTGGAAGGAAGGAATGACATGTTCTAGTGGAGTTCATTTTTTATTTATTTTGGTTATTCAGTTTTACAAAATCCAAAGCTGAGGACCAAATTGAGTTACTTAAGTCAGGTTTAATTGGGTTAGAGTGAGGTTCAGCTGGTTTTGACACATCTCAGTTGATTATGAAAGGATGAACCTTAAATGGTAACCGAATCACATGATTTGGCTGTTTTTTTATCGCCTCTGCCTCAGTTTGTCTGTTTTTTGTTCATCCATAGCATATCCCATCATTTTATTTCTTACACACTTCCAGGAGTTGAAGAGAAATAGCATTGAGCTTGAGAGGGTCCGAATCTGCTACTCCCCATTCTCAAGGACCAGACAGACTGCACAACATGTTGCTTCTCGTCTCGGGATTCCTTTTTTTGAGGAAGGGCCTCCAGCACCTCAGTGCATGGCATGTTCCTATTTTCTTTCTTTTCAAATTGGTCATCTATATATAATCTATCTATCTATCAAAGACCACGTTTGTATTTGCTTGTCCATCCCCAAGAATGGTTCCCTTGCTAACAGGTTATAAATGATCTCCGTGAGCGCTTCTTTGGTCGCACTTTTGAGCTTCGGTCACATGATAAGGTAAGACTGAAATTCATTGCTTGTTTAACCTCGTTCCTATGTTGCATTCTGTTTATCATCTATCTATTTGTCTTTCTCATACTCTGTAATAATTAAGGGTCGGGATGGATTGCCTTGTTTGGCTTTTTTGTAGTACCAAGAAATTTGGGCACTAGATGAGGAAGACCCTTTCATGCGGCCTGATTTGCATGGAGAAAGTGTTGCAGATGTTGTTTCCAGGCTTACAAATGCAATCACCACCATTGAGTCAAGTTTTCAAGGGTAATAACTCCACTAAATATTGGATCCCATATGGCAATACTTCAGTATTGGCTGAACATGATGAATTTATCGAAATGATTGTTGAATATGCAGTCATGAAATACATGTTATTAAAGAAAGAAAATGGTATGAAAAAGAGAAGTTAAATTGTCCCTTTTCAGGAAATTTAGCCAGAAAATTACCTCTGACTTTGATTTTATTTTATGTTTGACCAATTTAGTGTGTGAGAACAGTGAGATCAATAAATTAGTGTTTGTAAATAAATCTGGCTGATAAGTAAGAAAACATTGCTGCTAGATGTGCTCGTAGTAATATCACGTGCCTTTGCTTTTTTCTAGGTGTGCGGTGTTGATCGTGAGCCATGGCGATCCACTTCAAATTCTGCAGACAGTCCTTGGAGCGGCGCTCCAAGGAGAGAATACTGCTACGGATGACTGCAATCAAAATTTGGCCTCAAGGATAGCAGCCGTAACAGTCTCATCTGTTCTCTCCCAGCACAGGAAGTTTTTTCTTGGCACAGGAGAATTGCGTGCACTTCCATAAATTACTTACCCTTTCATTTCTACAATAATGTAATGTCTATTTAAATTTAAACCACTGTTAGAATGATCAGAACCCAATGTGATCACTTACCACACAAAATGTAAAGGTTGGAGTTCTAGCGTCGTGAAGTCTGTGATTTAGCTTTACGCACATCTCAATGTTCTTAGTCATTTGTGTTATTACAAAAGCACATGTAATATTGTAACAGATATCCGAATGTACAACTTTAATGAACGTGAACATTTGGCTATGGTAAAAGAGTGGGAAGGGAAGAGAATCAAGATATAAACTAGTTCCAAAACCTTTCACATGAAGTATATTACTCCTATTTTGAAATAAATTTGTACATTTCTTTTAAGTTCCTAAGACTTGACCCTGACCTATAGAAAAGTTTACTTATAGGTTCCCAAGACTTTAAACTGCTCTGTAATAAATTTAGTTTGTGATACAAGTCATCAAATAGTAACCTTACAATAACAACAATAGGAAACTTATAACAATACAATGAAGATCTATTCCGCTAGAGCAAAGCTCTCTCTTTCAGTACAGAGTAAAGTCATCCAAAAAAATTAAAGTGAGCCCAAACGTTAGCAGAAAATTGGTGCAGACTGTCAGAAAGGTGTTGATGTCAGCTGTACTCTGATCGGTGTTCACCAAGCAGCCTGAAAACCGATGCATGTCAGACACCTTGTATCATCACAAATTGCATAAGAATACCAAAATATCTTTGCAAGAAAGATGAGATGACATACCCAAATGGAATAGAACTCAAACTTCATTGATGAAACAAGTGACTACTGAAAAGCCTGAAATTAGGGTGCGAGCTTATGACCCTGTGAGCACTTCTAAAAAGCAAAAAAAAAATGTCATTAGTTATTGATTCTGATAAAACCGGACAAAACAAAATAATAATCACTAACCCTCAAACTACTCATGTCACAGTGCAGGAACCACCAAGGACCTTCCTTTGACAAAATCCTGAAAAGCACCAAAGGAACCCATGCTTGAGAATATAAGCCCACTATCAAGATCCCTAATCATTTCCGTCAACAAATGCATCCAAACATAAATCAGTTAACCTTATAAAACCAGCCATCATTCGCAATGCCATGAAGAGGGTCAGGCCCAACCAAACACCTGGAAGGCCAAATACTCTTGGAGCATAGAGCAAAAATGAAGATGATAATCCACCCACCACCATCTGTAATACATCCCAAAAAACATTACGTTATTATTATGGCATAACAATAGTACTGACTATACCCAATAGGCTAATAATATTACAGAATATGGAAAAAAGAAAAAATTACCATAGAACGAGCCGCGTATGCAAAATCTGAAACGCCATAATGGAGACCATCAAAAATAAAAGCCAGCGCATTAATTGGTTGACTGGCACTCACAAACTGCAGTCATTTTACATTAGAGACACAAAATGCATCCACGTATATATAATGAATGAGCGCATCATCAAATCAAATCACTAGAAGCCAAAAGGTTGCATGCATACCAATATACCAGTCTTGACTATCCCTAGCACTTCCATGTCCTGAGTAAATAATGGCGCCAATGAAGGAAAAGAAACTCCCAGTATAGCCGCTAAAAGGACACCAGTGACCACTCCAATCTGATAAAGTGCGAGTTCAAAATGAAGAACATATATAATTTTACTTGGACATAATAAACATAACATCACTTAGTAAAAGAATCTTGCAACAGCAACCAAATACCAAGTGTAGGACAAACCTTCAAAACAAAGTTCGTGATTTCCCTAACAACCCTATATTCACCTTTTGATGAATGGCTGGCGATAAGGGCCTGGATAAAAATATCAAAAAATAAATGAATGTCTAAACACAGTTGAAATAAGAAGAGAACAAACACCGTGAAATGCTTGTGTTTTGACCTGCGCAGATGCAGCAAGTGCGTCAGTGAGCAGGGAGACGGCCAGCCAAACTTGTAAGCATATTTGGTGGGCAGCCATTGCTACAGGACCTTGGCGAGCAGCCATTGATGTGCCAAGGGTCATCGTGAAAAGGACCGAAAGTGTCCTCCCAATAAGAAAACCACCTAAACAGCCCCAATATAGAGTATGAACCTCAGATAAGTAATTATTTGATCAAGAGCGAAGGATCCAGTATTTCATAGATTTTGCCCATGCATATCAACGTACCAGATTTAAGATAGCCACCAAACTGTAATCCTCCCACTTTTGGAGGCAACAACACAGCTCTCTTATTTAAACACCAAAGCATCGAAAAAGTCACCAAGTATCTAGAAATTGAACATTAATAAAAGAAAACCAAAAAAAATAAGATGATGCATAAAGTAAAATTGCATAAGACAAAAACAGGTTAACGAAATGGTTGACATACTGGGATAAAACGATGGACATGGCTGCTCCAGATACACCCAAATGGAAGTAAAACATAAGTATTGGAAACAAAAATGCACCTATAACATTTCCAATAGCTGCAGATGGAAGTTAGTTCACAAGTTAGGGTGTTGGATATCAAGGGAAGAGCAAAACGATCAATGTTGCAATTAACTTCTGATTGTGTGAACCATTTGATATTGCAAGAGGCAGCAGCTAGCAAACAGCTATTTTTGCAAGACATCACAAACTAAACAGTTAAACGTCCAGACTTCAGGAGACTTGCCTAAAGAGAAGACAGGGGTCTTTGTATCTTTGAAACCACGAAAAATGCCTTGAAGAGCCAAAGATACTACGAATGCTGGAGCACCAAGAGCTCTCAAAACCAAATATCTTTGTGCTGGAGCTCGCATGGGTGAACTCTGTTATCAAAATAACCTCTTTAGTGAGAAAGCACTATTTGAAAACAAGGAACAACCCTGCAATAGCACCTATATGAATAAAGATGAAGATAGAAAGTATTGGCTTGACTCAACACCAATCTCATTTAGACATAATACCCTTCTTTAACAGAAAAATATATCAAAATCATTCTCCATATTTCAAAAGGGGTATTTTTCTCTACACTAAAGTCTGTTTTTAACCTATTTTCTTTTGCTCATGCAATAACTTTTCCTGGTACAGAGTAGTACCAGTGAAGTAATCAGTACATGAAGCGAAAATAAATTATTTACGAATCATGATTCATGAATATGAATTTCTATGGAAGAATTTTATTCACCAGTAATAATTCCATTTGATAAATAGATTTAAGTACCTTGTGCAATGAGACATTACTACTGTTGTAAATGCATTCATATTGCATAAAACAAAAGCAGACATGATTTAATTTTGAAATAAGCGTACATGTGATATGCCCATTAAGCTCAAAAGTGGACCAGATCCCATGGACAAAGCTAAAGATTCAATGATGCCAATGCCAGCTGCCAAGAGTAATGCTGTGGAAACAGAAGAAAGCTGAAGCCGCTCTATTTTGCCATTGAAAGGTGTACTCTTGGTACCTTCATCCCCTTCTGTATAACAGATACCAAAGAAAAAACAAACATTTAAAGTTGAGCATACTACCCTTATTTCACGAGTCTGATCCCACAAAATTGAAGGATTACTATGGAGCCACTTTTTTCACCATTCAGGATAATATGTATCCTTATTTATCAAATATTTGGAATTTAATTACCATTACATTTATTTTACAATTGATAATCCATATTTCTGTTAGTGGAAAAGAAAGTTAAAATACAATGCACTTTACTACAGGTGTGTAGTTCCACTTCTATGCGCAATTCATAATATCAATTCTAATAGAACAACAACAATTGACTACCAAGTCTTTGGTCAACATATCACGCCAATTGTGTGCTGGTATTACATAAAATCCATACAAAACAAACTAATGCATGTTGTTCATTTGTGCTCATGTGCTTCACACATTCAAACGGGGACTGTTCATTTGTGCTCATGTGCTTCACACATTCCAACGGGGACTATTCTAGGTTATTTATTTGACTCGATCACAATTCTGACGTAGAAAATTTTATGCTCAATTGAAAAATGTCAAATTTATGGCTGTTTAAATGATTACATAAGTACAAATGTTTGCATCACCTGATGGGGAAAATCCACTTCCACTCTTTGCAATATCTTCAGCAACAAACGAGGTTGCAACGCTGAGTAGAGGAATGTTAAATAGTTTTGAAATTACGTTAAAAAGTGATATAGAAACACCAGCAGAAGCCAACTCCACAGAGCCTATAAAAGAACAAAGAACAAACTCTAATAAATAATAATTAATTGAACAAAGAGAGAGTGATAAACATAAAAAAAGAGGAAAGCTTAATGCCATTTGGGCTCAGTAGTTGAAATAAGAAAAAACATGGCTATCTCCCAAAGGATAGTGAATGTCATACAACTTAAAATAATGAAAAGAAAATTATATAGAATAAAAATCAGCAAAAGGGTACTGCACAGATAAGCTCTACTGAAATTAATACATTATCATATAGACATATACAAACACATAGTGGTAAAGTTGTGAATACTAGTAATTAATAAGCAATTTCACACTAAAGCATCAACTTTACCCAAGCGGCCAATATATGCAGTCTCCATCAACTGCGCCAGGGGATCAATGGCTTGACCAGCAAGTGCTGGCAAAGAGAGCGAAATTAGTTCACGTTTTATGTCCCGGGAGTGACCTGAAGCAGCAGTAGAGTCTGCCAATTGATTTCCAATTCCATTGGTTTCAGAAGAAATATTGTTACATAACTCACTGAGTCAATTAAAAAAAGAATGATGAATTAAACAACTGGGATTTTACTCACAACTAGCTACGAGGGGCAAGAGAATAAATAAGCAACTAAATAAAAACATAATTGAAATATCTTACAAGTCCTCCTCTCCGCTTGAACCTCCAGATATGATATTATCCCTCAAGGCAGAAGTCCAGAAAAACTGCTTTCTTGGGTGGGTATACCAAAGTCTCTTTTGATTGCTTATTGACAAAGGATAATTCCTACTGCAAGCATCTTCTAAACATATCAATCCACTGCTACCATCTCTTCTTAAAACAAGGCTTGAATGTGCCAGGCGGGGCATAAACGGTCTTCCCCTTGCATATTCCCGATGCAAAATGTCATTTCGTGAATTCAAACCCGTCGTGCTACCACTCAACAGTGGCAGAGCCATGGTTGTCTTGAATCCTGAATACGAAATTCAAATCGGTTTTGCTGAAATCAAACCAGAAAACATGGTATCAGAAATTGGGTCATAATCAGAATACATGAATATAGTGTAGAATAGTACTCACAGCTCGTTGGCTTCGTATATAAGCAGTCTGACGGTGACTGGTGAGGTGGTGGAGTTCTGGGAGTAGCTATGGAACCGGGGAAGACTAGAAGAGCGACGGCGTGAGAAAAAGGTCGGAATTTTCTGGAAATTGGCGCAAACTAACCTTATATCGCACAGCTTGAACGAGTTGCAGTGGGGAGCAAGACAGCTGCTTGGACGATAAGTGAATAAAATCAGAGGCGGCAAAGCCAAAATTTGCTGGTGACATGGGCCTTGGGGAAAATAACTGAAATTGAGGCTCCTTTCATTAGTGAAATGCAAGCTTATACGCGTTCTTGTACACAAAACATGCTTGTTTCCATAATTTTATTCTCGATGCCTCGTTAGCCAAATGTTTGCCGTGGCTGACTTGGAAAGGATAATTTAGAGGGGTTTGGTAACTTTTCTATATAATAATCATAATCAAATATAGATGAAGTTACTTTTCTAGTTAGAAATTACTGTATATATATATGATCATGTTAACTATTTTTTATATACTTTTTATTTATTTTATTAATAAATTATATTTTTAATATATCTATTCATAAATCAACATAATCAGTCAATTCATCTACTTCAGCCAGAGTTTCATAAACTTAGCAGAATCAACTAATTCAGTGCTACTAAATGGACTATTATAATTCGTGTTAAATTATATTTAAACAAAATAGAATAGATCAAATTCGTATAGTAATAAAATTACCACACCCACACCGGCCACACGCATATGTTTTCTTTTGGACTGTTTTAAGTCCCAGATAATACCAGATCAGACCATACTTTCATAGTTATAAAATACACAGAGACCAGACATTTATCAGACCAGACCAGCTCAGACCAAACCAGACCAGCTCAGACCAGACCAACCAATTTCAGTCCGAAAGAAAAAATTCGTACACACACGCACACACACGATTGGCGCACACACAATAAGAATTTCTAGATACATATAATGTGTGCTCTTATGTCATTAATAAATAATACACCCACACACCCACATACGATAGTATATGTGTGTATGTGTAATTTAATGAGTCTATGATGTATTCAGAAGGCAAAAAAATCTAGTTTTAATTACGGAGTATTTGGAAATATACTATCGTATTTATGTTATTTCTTTGCTTATATCATAATGATAATCACAGTACAAATTTACATAACTATTTGTTGGCATCTATCATACTCTTATAATTAGGACCGTCATTTTCACATAACTATTTCCCATCTCTAATGTTATGAAATCTACGTTTTCTATATATTGCTTCATACCATTTATTTAAGTATGGTCTTTTTGTTTCATTCGTTAGTGAAAAGGCACAACTCTTTGATGACAACGTGGTGCATGAACTTTTCATATTTCAACTATCTAACTCTTTGATGACAACATGGTGCATGAACTTTTCATATTTCAACTATCTAGGGTCAGTGATCCAAAGCTTTAAAATTTAATGTGCTTCAAGCCTTCAGCAGAATTTGCTGTAATTTTGGATATTTGATAGTACAGCATTAATGCTTTTTTTTATTAAATTTAATTATGATACGTGATATGGATATTGTAGTTGTTTAGAATCACAATCATGTTAATATATATTTAAATCGAAACCAAATACTACACTTTACATTGAGACAAAAACTTCTTTTGAGATTGGTGTATTACAACATAACTTGTTGGAGGTATTGGTCCTACCAAGGCCTCCCTTCCACTTTATTATTTAGGCCTGCACCCCATGTTTACTCCCACTTTGATTCCCTGAGTTGAAATCACTCATTGGTGCCCTGTTGACTTACCTGGAATCAGCCCCATTGCTTGCTGTCCACTGCACCCTTTGTTTGTCTTGGCTTACCCGTGAGTGTCCTATACATACCCGTGAGTGTCCTGTTAATTATGCCCGTGACTTCTCTATAGGCAGGCAGCCTATTATAAAGTCAACACTCCCTTCCCTTTGTGAGATAAGCCTGCGAGAGAACATCCCAGTGCAGTGTCTTCCTTCTTCCTTTCCCTTTGTGTGAGAGTTCCTTAGTGGAGTGAAGAAGAGTGAGTAAACATGGGAGATGGAGTGGCCTAAGCCCTAGAGTGGTGTGTGTGAGTTTAGTTTAGAAGGTTGGAGACCTGAGCCGGAGACGGAAACGATCCTTACAGTGGTATCAGAGCCTGGAACCGCCGTCTGCCGCCGTCCGCCACCGCCGCCCGCCGCCGCCACCATCGATTGGAGCTCGCCGGAGGTCCCTGAAGTTGCCTGGTTGTTCGCACGAGCTCTCTGGGTTTCAACGTGGACTCTGCTCGTTGAAATCGAGCTTGCCAGAAGCTAAATCCTCCATCGTCGCCTGAAGCTCAAAACCATCGTTGAAGGTCTGGATTCCATCTGCCCGGAATTCGACGCCGCAGGGGAGTTGCTCGCCTGAATCAGCCGCTGGAACCGCGGTCGCCTGGATGTCCGTCGGTCGTCCTTCATCACTGGTCGCATAAAGCCCAGGGACGCCGGGTCCTGTTCATCGCGCAGAGCCGCAGGGACGAAGAGTACACTGCTTCGTTCTTTTCTTGGTCCGCTGGGCTGCAGAAAGTTTTAGAGCTGCTGGAGCAGAACGTGGGCCAATTGGACTGTTGGGCTGAAGCTGCTGCTGGACCTGGAGCTGGGAGTTGGATTCCTGATTGGACCTGGACCGGGCTGGAGCTACTGGACCAGTCTACTGGGCCGCTGGGTTGGTGTTGGACTGCTGGAGCTTGAAGCAGTCAACTGCCGGTCAACCGCCGCCGGTCAACGCCGGTCAACGGCAGTCAACCCTTCCAGAAAAATCCCAATTTTTTTTAAATTGGGTAGGTAAGGTCGAAACGCTCTCCTAGGGTTTCGCGAAGGTAAGTTTTCTTTAAACTTCCTATTTGTAATTTTCGGGTTTTAATTTAATTTAATTTATTCCCCCTCCCCGCGAGCCGCCGGTTGATTTAATCCCGGCCGCCAACCCCCCAGGTACGTTTTCTAAACTCACTCCTTTGTGGTAGTTTGTTTTAGTTGATTAATTAAATTGCTAAGTGTTATTTAATTTAATTGTTATGCGTAGGGGTGGTTTATTGGGTGGTAGGGGTAGAATTAATTAATTTTAAATTTCTGCCCGGAATTGTTTAATTGCCAAAATGTCAAATTTTTTGCTATGTGTTGCATGCTGCCCGGGGTTATTAAAGTGAATACTTTATAGCCCGGGTTGGATTATTTTTTTTCTGTCAATTCTGTCTGTTTAGCTTTGTGTTCCTTTGTGGTTGATACCATGGCTGCAAATCAGTATGGTATGCTTCCATTTAATGGAAAAACAGATTTTGATATTTGGAAACAGAAAATTAAGTGTGTGTTAATACAGCAAAAAGTTTTCAGAGCTGTCACTGGTATTTTCCTTGAATCAGAAGATAAGGCTAAGCAAATTGAAATGAACGAAACTGCTTGTTCTACTATTTACTTGAATCTGTCTGATTCTGTGCTTAGGAAAGTGGGTATTCTTGAGTCCGCTAAGGAGTTGTGGGAGAAATTGGATAGTCTCTATACTGATACCTCTTTACCAGGAAAGTTGTTCTTACTAGAGAAATTCTTTAGGTTTAGGCTTGACCTGACTAAGGATATAGATGAGAACCTGGATGTGTTTAATAAACTGATACAGAATATCAAACAGGCAGGTGATAAACACATAGATGATTATACTCCCATAGTATTACTTAATGCCATTCCCGACTCTTATAATGATGTTAAGTCCGCTATTAAGTATGGTAGGGATGAGATTTCATTAGACATTGTGGTGAATGGGTTAAGGAGTAAGGAATTAGACCTGAAGCATGCTAGGGGTAGTGCTAGTCAGTCCAGGGACTCCGGTGAGGCTATGTTTGTTAGGGGTAGATCTAAGGGTAGGTCTAAGAACTCTAAGCAAAATAGTCAGGGTAAGAACGCTAGTCAGCCTGGGAGGAAGAGGAGTAAATCTAGGAAGAGAGTGTGTTACAATTGTGGTAACACTGGCCATTTCATTAAGGATTGCCCCCACCCTAAGAAGACCGAGCATGCTAGTGTAGCTGTTGATAAATGTGACCATGGTGATATTTTGATGGTTTGTGACCATGTTAATTCTGTGAGAAATTCCCTGTCTGAGCATGAATGGTTGATTGACTCTGGTTGTACCTATCACATGTCCCCCTTTAGAGATTTGTTTTCTACTTATGAATTATGTGATAGTGGCTACGTTTCCTTAGCTGATAATAAGAGATGCAATGTGCTTGGTGTTGGTGATATATGTCTGAAGTTTTCTTGTGGCTCTGTGTTTACCATTAAGAATGTGAGGCATGTCCCTGATTTGTGTCATAACTTGTTATCTGTTGCTGCTTTGGAGAGTAGTGGGTTGCAGGGAAAATGGGGGAATGGTTGTATGAAAATCCTGAAAAACTCGCTTGTTTTGTTTAAAGCTGAGAAGGTGAATAACCTTTATGTGTGTCATGCTAAACCTTTTACTGAGTCTGTGAATGTTGTATGTTCTGATAAGACCTCTTTGTGGCATAATAGGCTAGGACATATGAGCAATAAGGGTTTAGATGTCATGCGTAGGGCTGGTTATTTTGGTAAGGACTCTGTGACTTCTGTGCCTTTCTGTGAATCATGTGTGTTAGGCAAGCAGCATAGAGTCAGCTTCCCTCCTTCCTCTTACCCTAATCTGTCTAAGTGTTCGTCTGTGCTTGAATATGTTCATGCCGATGTTTGGGGTCCTGCCAGTGTTCCTACCCACGGGGGTAGGAAATATTTCCTTTCTATCATTGATGATTTCTCTAGGAAGGTGTGGGTTTGCCTTTTAGAACACAAGTCTGATGTGTTTGTGAGGTTTAGGGAGTGGAAAACCCTAGTTGAAAACCAAACTGGCAGGAAGGTTAAAACCCTTAGGACTGATAACGGGTTAGAGTTCTGTAATAAGGAGATGGATAAGCTGTGTGTGGATTGTGGGATAAAAAGGCACAAAACTGTGCCTTATACTCCCCAACAGAATGGGATAGCAGAGAGAATGAATAGGTCTCTGTTGGATAAGGTTAGAAGCATGTTAGCTACCTCTGGTTTGTCTAAGAAATTCTGGGGTGAAGCAGTCACTACTGCTGCCTATTTGGTTAATAGGTCCCCGTCTGTCCCTCTTGGTGGTAAGTGTCCTGAAACCGTCTTTACCGGTAAGCCTCTTGATCTGTCTAACCTTCGGGTGTTTGGTTGTGCAGCGTATGCACACCAACAGGGTGACAAGTTGGATCCTAGGTCTAAGAAGTGTGTCTTCCTAGGTTATCCAGAGGGGGTAAAGGGTTACAGGTTATGGGATAGGAACCAGGTAGGCTTTAAAGTGGTCCTTAGCAGAAATGTGGTGTTTAATGAAACTGATTTTCCTTGCTTGACCGAGTCTGCTTCTAATCCTGAGTCTAGGTCTGATAGTACTCCTAGTGAGGTGGAGTCTGTCCCTGTTGCTGCTAGTCCTTTATCTGTTGATCCTGTTATTTATGATAATATTGTTATGCATGATACTGAGCATGATTTGCATGATATGGGTGCTGAATCTGATTTTCATGATAACAATAATTTGCATGAGTTGCATGTGGAGCCTAGTAGTGATAATTTGCATGATTATCAACTTGCTAGAGATAGGAGTAGAAGGGCTATCAGGAGAACTGCTGATAGTATGCCTGATTATGCTTTCATTGTGCATGACACTTCTATGTTTGCATTTTCTGTGTTTGAATCCCTAGAGCTGAATGAACCCAAGACCTACCGTGAAGCCTTAGGTTCCAAAGAGTCTCAGAAATGGATTAGTGCCATGAAAAGTGAGATGGACTCTTTGAGAGTGAACCAGACTTGGACCCTTGTACCTAGACCCCCCAACTGTTCGGTAGTTGAGTGTAAGTGGTTGTTTAAGGTTAAGGAAGAACCTAGTGATGTTAGGTTTAAGGCTAGGTTGGTTGCGAAGGGGTTTACTCAAAAAGAGGGGGTAGATTATGCAGAAATCTTTGCTCCTGTTGTTAAATTCACCACTATTCGTATGATGCTTGCTTTAGTTGCTCACCATGACTGGGAAATGAAACAGATGGATGTAACTACTGCATTTTTGCATGGTGAATTGGATAAAACAATTTATATGACCCAGCCTGAGGGCTTTGTGGATCCCAAGAGAAGTGAGCATGTCTGTTTGCTTAGGAAGGCATTGTATGGCCTGAAGCAATCCCCTAGGCAGTGGAACATCAAATTTGATAAATGCATGATATCTTTGAAGTTCCATAAATCTGTTTGTGATCATTGCCTGTATTTCAAAAATACTTCCTCTGTGCCTGTATTTTTGTTACTCTATGTGGATGACATGCTGATAATTAGTCCTTCTCTGAATGCTATTAAAGATGTGCAGAAATGTCTTTGTGCGAATTTTGCCATGAAAGACCTAGGTGATACCAAGAGGATCCTAGGCATAAACATTGTTAGGGATAGGAGTAAGCGTACTCTTACTTTGAATCAGATTTCTTACATAGAAAAAGTTTTGAGTAAATTTAATATGTTATCTGCTTCTCCTGTTAATGTCCCTATGGCATCTCACTTTGTGTTAAGTAAGGACCAGTCTCCCAAGACTGCTCCTGAAATTGAGAAAATGAAATCTGTGCCTTATTCCAGCGCAATAGGGTCGGTGATGTATCTTATGGTTAGCACTAGACCTGATATTGCATATGCGGTTAGTTGCTTGAGTAGATATATGTCCAACCCTGGTTTGCCCCATTGGAATGCTCTTAAGTGGTTGCTTAGATATCTGATTTCTACTGTGAAGCATGGATTAATTTTCTCTAAATGTGCTAGTGGTATTGAATTGATTGGTTATGTTGATTCTAACTATGCAAATGATAGAGATAACAGGAAGTCGACCACTTCTTATGTTTTTACTTTGTGTGGCTCTTGCATTAGTTGGAAGTCTCAACTACAGCCTATTGTGGCCCTTCCTACCACTGAGTCCGAGTATGTTGCAGCCACAGAAGCGTTTAAGGAAGCCATCTGGCTCAAACGCCTTGTCTCCGAAATTGGGTTTCTCAAAAAGGGAGTTACCATTTTCTCGGATAGCCAATCGGCTATCCAACTTTGCAAAAATCCTGTATTTCATGATAGAACTAAGCATATTGATGTTAGGTTCCATTTCATACGTGATATTGTTGATGCAGGTGGAGTCAAGCTGTGCAAGATCCCGTCGGAGTTTAACCCCGCGGATATGGGTACCAAGTGTCTTTCTGCTGAGAAGCACTTGTCCTGTAAACGCGTGTTAAATTTTGACTGTGGATAACTGTGGGTTGCCTAATAAAGTGTTTGCCCGTTGTGTCTGTTGATATTCCGGGTGACCCGGTGATGATGAGTCTCCTCACAACCTGTTTTGCTACTCTACACCACTTAGGACCAATAAGGTGGAGAATGTTGGAGGTATTGGTCCTACCAAGGCCTCCCTTCCACTTTATTATTTAGGCCTGCACCCCATGTTTACTCCCACTTTGATTCCCTGAGTTGAAATCACTCATTGGTGCCCTGTTGACTTACCTGGAATCAGCCCCATTGCTTGCTGTCCACTGCACCCTTTGTTTGTCTTGGCTTACCCGTGAGTGTCCTATACATACCCGTGAGTGTCCTGTTAATTATGCCCGTGACTTCTCTATAGGCAGGCAGCCTATTATAAAGTCAACACTCCCTTCCCTTTGTGAGATAAGCCTGCGAGAGAACATCCCAGTGCAGTGTCTTCCTTCTTCCTTTCCCTTTGTGTGAGAGTTCCTTAGTGGAGTGAAGAAGAGTGAGTAAACATGGGAGATGGAGTGGCCTAAGCCCTAGAGTGGTGTGTGTGAGTTTAGTTTAGAAGGTTGGAGACCTGAGCCGGAGACGGAAACGATCCTTACATAACTAATGTTATGAAATCTATGTTTTCTATATATTGCTTCATACCATTTATTTAAGTATGGTCTTTGTTTCATTCGTTTGTGAAAAAGCACAACTCTTTGATGGCAACATGGTGCATGAACTTTTTTCAACTATCTAGGGCATGACCGGTCCTGGGGGCAGCAGGGGCGACCGCCCTAGGCCCGAAAAAAAATAGAAAGAAAATTAGGCCCATTTTTTTTTCTTTATATGTAATATGAGTATGCTTCTTTTTTATTTATAATTTCAATTAATTAATTAGGCCTAATGTGTAATTTTGTTGACAATTTAAGAATTTTAAAACACAAGTAAAAAGTCTTGAACAAAGCTAGACAAGCTTTTAAAAAGAATACAAATTTAGTTTTGATATTTAAATAAAGTTTGTTGTAAGTCAACACATTTGTTGTTGAATCAATAAAAGAACGTCTCTTCACATCTTTTTAGCTCTTAAGACTTTTTATTCTTTTAATTACAAAATTACCAATTTATATTATTGTCTTTGGCCTACCGGTGCCTCCCAATTCTCAAACATCATCCCAATTATCTATTATGTCTCAAAAAACTTAATGGATTAGCAATTTTAAACATTGCACATGTGATCTTGGAAAAGATTGATTATAAAGCAATTGTTTATGATTATACTTCATAATGTTCTTTTTTGATACGTGTGTTGTTACTTTTGTCCAAATATGCAATTCAAATAATACGAAGGTGAATTTCATCTTTATTTTATAACCTTTATTAGATAGTTGTAGGGAGATTTCCTGAAATAGGAGTAAAATATTTTTAGAATTTCAAAATAGGACTTTCATGTGTTTATTTTCTTAATAGAAGTAATTACTGTCATGTTCGGAAAATACTATCATGTGTAAAATATGATACTGCCAAAATATGACATTAATTACTTCTATTTAGAGAATAAAAACATGATAATCTTAGTTTGGAATATACAAACGTTTTTAGTCATATGTAGAGTAATTTCTCTTAGTTTTATTGTACTCCGTAATTTTTACTTGGCTAAAGGGTCAAATAGGTACATGAACTAACTCAAAGTGTTCAATTATCCTCTTATATAGGAGGTTCTGCCTGGCCATCGCCAATTGGAGCGGTTCCCGGTTGAATTTTTTGATGAAATTTTTTTAACATCTTCTTCATTAAGTCTAGTTTACCCAAATCAAATTTCAACTAAAAATTAAATTGGGAAGGCAGTCAAATGATTTTCCGAAATGTACTGCATTGTTTAACTGCGCAGTTATCTTCAAAAATCATTTGACTGCCTTCCCGGTTGAATTTTTAGCTCAAATTTGGTATGGGTAAACTAGACTTAATGAAGAAGATGCTCAAAAAATTTCATCAAAAAATTCCACCGAGAACCACCCCAATTGGCGACAGCCAGGAAGAACCTTCTATATAAGGGGCTAATTGAACACTTTAAGTTAGTCCATGTACCTATTTGACCCTTTAGCCTTTTTACTTTAAGTAAATAAAATTTACTGTTTGTCTTGGAAATAAAGCCAAAATAGTTTATCGCCCATAGGCCCTAAACTGGACAAGACCGGCCCTGATTTAGGATCAGTGATCCAAAGGTTTAAAATTTAATGTGCTTCAAGCCTTCAGTAGAATTTGCTGTAATTTTGGATATTTGATAGTACAGCATTAATGCTTATTTTTATTAAATTTAATTATGATACGTGTATATGGATATTGTAGTTGTTTAGAATCACAATCATGTTAATATATTTAAATCGAAACCAAATACTACACTTTACATTGAGTCAAAAACTTCTTTTGAGATTGGTGTATAACAAACAATTCGATAAAGATGTACTACGTATATTACTCCGTATTTATTATTGGAGTATATCTGTATATGCTCATATGAGTGGCAATGGGACAGGTGGATTGGGGCTGGGCAATTGACTATGTGAACATCATTTCACACTACTGGAAAGAGGCTGGCCCTTCCGGATATTATTATATACTCCCTCCGTAACATAAAGAACTTCCCATTTTGACTTTTCACGGTCTTCTAAGTTGAACTTTGACTGCAAATATCTACATATCTATATTTATAAAATTCATAATAAATTAACATTCAAATAATATGTTTTACAATGAGTCATATAAAATAA
The DNA here is from genome assembly GCA_945859915.1 of Cuscuta epithymum. Lineage (NCBI taxonomy): Eukaryota > Viridiplantae > Streptophyta > Magnoliopsida > Solanales > Convolvulaceae > Cuscuta > Cuscuta epithymum. Next base: position 6,214,041 of record CAMAPF010000938.1, read on the forward strand.
ATTTTTAATCATAACATAATGTCAGTTTTGAATAATTAATGGTCAAAGTTCATAAAGTTTGACCCAAAAGAGTCAAACTGGGAAGATTCTAGCGTTACGGAGGTAGTATCCATTTTTACTCATCTACAATTTTGTGAAGAGTAGGAGCTGAGTCAACATGGATATAGTCATATAGGTTTTTCATGTATGTGACGACGATGGTCACTCGAAGAATAGCACTTTAGATTTTGTTTTATTGTGACTTTGTTTCATTTTTTATCTATAAACACATCCCTTTCGTTTCACACCAAATGTCATGGTGTATGAACTTATGATATATCATATCGTATTATGAAATACCTAAGGAACAAACAGATTGAAAAGGTTCCATTTTATCATATCATGCTTCAAATGATTTTTCTTTCGTTATATTTATTGTTTTTCATGATAAAACATTATATTGGTATTTTGTTATCTAGTGAGTGCCACTGTACTGAAAGAAAGTTGTAGTAGTTGATCGTGTTGTTAATGTGATAGAAAGAATTACTTTACTTGGTAGAAAGGTTTTTTTTGTCATTCACGTATTGCAACAATTGATTCCAAAATGGTTTTTTCTTTATCGTGATATACTTCTTATGGTTATACTCCAAATGTGTCCATATATAAGTGTCCCAGACTTTGTTATTCAACTATATTACTTTAGCACTTTGAAAAAGGAAGTCACGAGTAGAAATTCATATCATACTGACATTTAATTAACATAAAACAAATATTATTATATGTTATGGAGCATAATAAAAAAAAATGTGTGTGTTGACATTTTCATCAATCTAATATACTCACTTATCTGATCTGACATTCTTTGAACCAGCATTTGACATGCCAGAGTTAACAAAGTTGACTTTGAGTCATGATGTCCTACATGATATTTGATGCATTTACCTTCTAAAACCCTCCTACAAACTTCAATCCATTTCATTTTATTTGAGTAATGAACCCCCAATTCCATCTTTTTAAACAATCAACTAAAGGTTTAATTTTTACTCGAATACAACTTGCCCATATATGTACTGATCTTATAATTTTTGAAATTACATTAATTAGATACATTATTGTCCTTATATAGTAAAAGATCATATTGATATCATCAAAAACACTAAACTTCTATCTCGAATAAAAACATTTGGATATAAGACTTCTCATAACAAATTCTTCTATGTGAAATAGTTTTTCTATATTGCATTATTGCATCCATTTTATTTTTTTCATTAGGCCATCATATTTATCTATACTTGTCCCAATAACAAAGTGGAGGACAGTTTCCTCCCATGTATAAGGCATATTCGTTTGTGTGCTCTGACTCCCCATACTCTCTTTGCTTACTTGGCCAAAGTCAACAACTTGTTAGTTTTTTTTATATATAATGCAAAGAGAAATATTAAAACATTCACAAATCTGACCCACCCCAACAAGTTGTTAAGTTTATTGATAAGAAAATAAACTGAAGATGACTTCTTCTATTCCTCCTTCAGCTCTTCTTCTTGTTTGGGTAGTAATAGTCAGTACTACCATTCCCTCTTTATTATCCCCATTCTTAACCTTACCGGCGGCAGAAGCTCAGGCGTTCAAGTGCAACCGGCGGGGCGCAACCTGCGACGCCATTGTAGACTACATCTCCCCCAACGCCACCACTCTCTCCGCCGTCAAATCCCTATTCAACATAAAAAATCTCCGATCCATCCTGGGCGCCAACAGCCTCCCGCTCAACACTCCGGGCAGCCAAACCCTCCCGGCGAACCGGACACTGAAGATTCCGTTCACGTGCTCGTGCGCCAACGGCACCGGCAGGTCCAGCAATCGCCTCCCCAGCTACACGGTGGCCCCCGGGGACGGCCTGTACCACATCGCGGCGGAGGTGTTCGGGAACCTGGTGACCTTCGGGGAAATCCAGGCGGCGAATAACATACCGAATTCGAACCTGATTGTTCCGGGTCAGAAATTGTGGATCCCGCTGCCGTGCAGCTGCGATGACGTGGAGGGGGAGAAGGTGGTTCACTACGGCCACGTGGTGGAGGCCGGAAGTTCCGTGGAGGCGATTGCCGGGCAGTACAACGTCTCGCAGGATTCTCTGCTGAAGCTGAATGGGTTAAGCAGCCCCAAGGATCTCATAGCTGGAGCTATCCTTGATGTTCCTCTTCCAAGTAATTAAGCATCTACTTGTCTTAATTAGTTCTCTAGTTTAAATTCTTCATCTTCACTAACCTAAACCAAGGAAAAATTCCTCAAATTAATAATGGAATATACTACCCCAACTTGCCCTAAATTACCAACCAAATTTGACTTGTATAGACTTTGTAAAAGGAAAAGTTTGTGGGTGAAACTTGAACCGCTTTGCATAGAATTTAAATTTTTTCTCTTATTTTGATGACCAGTTTTCATTATGTTCGAATTTGATTTATGCTCAGTGTAATTTTTAGTCCGGTTTCTAAACACGTCAGTTTTAATTATTAATATGGACTTTACTAATAATTGAAAAGATTTAACTTTTATTATCTTTCCATTGTAGTACTCCGTATTAGATTATCTCAATTGCTTTTGCATTGATCATTTCATTAATAAAAAGGTGTTTTCCTTTTAAAATAATTTAGCAATCAACTTGAGAAGTGTTACCAACTTTTTTGGAACTTGGAAACACTCAACCATTATGCGCGTGGACATGTATGCACTAAAATAAAATAAAGAAAATAACACGCGTGTTTACTCATGTTCAAATATTTTGACTATCACTATCATTAGTGCCTCGATGTTCAAATACTCACTCCGTCCGGCAATAAATTTCTCGGTTTGACTTCACACAGATTAAGAAAATAAATTTGACTTTACTGTAGAGTGCACTGTTTTGCACTGTTCAAACACTGTTTGACACTATTTTGATGTAGATAATTTGACAAATAATGAAAGTTTTGAATTGTGAAGTTAATTTCGGGACTGCCCAAAAAGGAAAGTGTGAAGTTTATTGCGGGACGGATGGAAAACTAGAGTATTACTTAAAAGTACTACTCCCTCTGTCCCATTGAACTTTGCTAACTTTCCCTTTTTTATTGTACCAAAAAACTTTGTCACTTTTCTATTAAAACAACTAATTTGTGTTTCTGCACATTTCTCTCTCCTCTGTACAAATCTCAATCACACAGTTTTTACTATTTATTTCTCACCTATTTTGCATTTGGCAAAGTCTACCCGGGTTGGAGATAGTAGTATATAATTAAGAAATCAATAATAAAATAATGTTTCAAAAACAGGGATTATTTGTTGAAGAAATCATTCAAGAGTACTCTGAACTCTGGACATTTATATGGACATTTATAGGGGTGAGTTCGGTTCTTGCAGTTCGGTTAGAACTAGAGTAAAAATTTCGGTTCGGTTTTACACTCCAAAACTTGGAACCACGATTTGATTGGTTCGATTTGTTTCGGTTCGGTTTCGGGTTTTTCGGTTTTTACCAAAAAAATTGTCATATGATTTAAAATTGACATAATACTTAGAGGGATCAAACATATTAATATATTATATAAAGAATGCAAGCACACTACAACAAATAAAATAAAAATGAGAAGAAATGAATATGTCTTGAATTATATGAGTATGCGAGAGAGATAAAAGTGTATATATTATTAATTTACATTGTTTGTGATTAGTTCGAAAAAGTTCATTAGTATATATGTTCTATGTGATATAGTTGAGATGAACAATTATTGTTTCATCAATATAAAATCTTTAAGTTACACAAAATTAAAAGTTAATTTATATTAATAACTAGTAAAAACATATTATCATCATTCAATATAGCTACATTATTACAGGCAATGAATGTGTAAATGAATTTATAAACTAAACTAAACTAAACATAACACAAACATTATTTCTCTAGCACAAGAAAACAAAAGACTATTAATTATATTAAGATTAATTAATTAGGATTAATGCTTAACAATTAACAAATAAATTTTATATTTTAATTAGTTCGGTTTGTTCGGTTCGATTCGGTTTTGAAGGGTAAAAACCAAAACCGAATCAAACAACTACAATTCGGTTCGGTTTTTTACATTCGGTTTCGGTTTGTTAGCGGTTCGGTTTAATGTGGTTGCGATTCGGTTTAATTTGATTCGGTTTTCGGTTTTCCGGACCCAGCCCTAGACATTTATAGGGATTTTTCCTTAACTATGACTAAATTGAAACTCATTAGGTCATTCTCAAAAGAGATTACTTTTACTTTTGGATAAAAATGTGATATTAAGATAATAAATTTTAAAAAACATGATGTTTTTGTGTCATCTTCATATTTTTATGTCACCCATAGATGTCATTCTTAACATCAGTGCCACTATCACTATCACTCTTACCCCATTACTGTCACTGTCGTTGCGAAACAGTCACTATGACTTTGACATTTTCCCCGATTTTTCCTGATGAATATAAAAAATATGAAAAAGTTTGGCAAAGTTTTCCGAGAATTTTCCCGGTGACTTTTTCTTTCGAATTTTTACATGGAAATTCATTAAACTATTAAAAAATTGTCGGAATTTTCCAACAACTTTTCTAGCAGCCGACTGCAGTTCCAGCGACAGACGATGGCATGTGTTGCTGTAGGAGGCCGTGGGTAGTTGAGTAGGAATTAGTATTAAACAAAATATATTAACCAAACAAAGCTTAGGCTATGTTTGCAACCCCTTAATTTAAGTGATTGTGGCTTTTTTCTAAGAAAAAAAGCACTTATTTTACCAAACACTACCAACTTTTATTTTCTTGGTTTTCGTGTAGAATCTACTTTTTACTTTTTCTATTACACAAAAAACACTTATTTTATCAAACACTACCAACTTTTACTATTAATCACTTTTTCCCAAAAAGTGCTTTTATTTAAGCACAAGCACTTGCAAACAAAGCCTTAGTCACGTTCTTTTAAAATGAAAACTAATCATATTTCGTCTTTCAAAAGTGTAAATGTGATATTTTTGACATTATTCCAATTCCAAATGAGTAAAATCAATAAAAAATCACAGGATAAAAATAAAGGAAAAATTGACAAGAATAATCCCACCTTTCACTGGTCTTTTCATAATAAACCTACCTTTACATAATCCCAAAATAATCTCACATTTGCACACCATCTTCTTTCATTGGACCCTGACCAAGTTTTTTACCTTTCTTTGAAAATCTTATATAAATAATCTCACATTTATAAAGATATAATAGAAAAGTGAAAGGTGAGATTATTTATATCTTTATAAATGTGAGATTATTTATATAAGATTTTCAAAAAAGAGTAAAAAACATGGTCAGGGTCCAATGAAAGAAGATGGGGTGAAAAGGTGGTGTTGAAGTATTTTTCCCACACCGGAAAGCTTTAGAACAATAAAACACTATATAAGACTTTGGATTACTCCTCCTATCAGGTTGATCTTTTAGGATGGAACCCCGGGTCTTAACATGGTATCAGAGCCAGGTTCGGTTGTGGTTTGAAAATTTGTTTAGCACTCATGATTAAGGGTAGCTTGTTAAGGGTCTGTTTGGCCCATTTATACACCCCGATATTGTTCAGCCCGGTTCGGGCTGAGGGGGCGTGTTGAAGTATTTTTCCTACACCGGAAAGCTTTAGAACAATAAAACACTATATAAGACTTTAGATTACTCCTCCTATCAGGTTGACCTTTTAGGATGGAACCCCGGGTCTTAACAGGTGGGATTATCCTTTGCCTAAAAACATGGTATCATCACTTTATAGCTTGAGATACTAATATGATACTATTAATCTCATGATTGATGGTGTTTTCAAATTATCATAGTAATTACTTATAATTAGAAGAAATGATATTATACCTCTATTTTGAATTTTTTCGTTTAAGGCAATTTTTTTAGGTGCATGCTGTGGTATCCAATTAAAAAATGTGAATCCTGAACTTATAACACATATGATTGATCCATATCATCAATTCCTCATTTATTTATATTTTAATTATTACAATATTTTGATGGATGTGTATGAAGTAATGACTAATGAACAAGGTACGGTAACCTTGGGTACCTACGGCTAAACTAGAATTTGCCATTTCTTTATTTAAACTTTGGCCATTCACTCGGAATTAGTTTTGACCTCATTTATGTTCTGCATTTGCAGCATGTAGATCAGCGATAAGCAACGCGTCACTGGACTACCCACTGCTTGTTCCAAATGGGAGTGTAGTGTTCACGGCTGGCAATTGCGTATCTTGCAAGTGTGACGCTCCGGCCGCTACCGCTGTAAATAACTGGAAGTAAGTCCATTCAGTGCCTTCCCCTGTATAAATAGTCTTTACTCATTGATCTTGTGTCTGTGCTAATTAATCATCTGATTCTTGGAATGGATAATGGAGCACAGTTTAGAATGCCAACCCACACAGCTGAAATCGTCAGTTTGGTCAAAATGCCCGAGCACGTCGTGCCAATTTGGAGGTTCAGTTAACGGTGGTAGTAGCTGCGCCGGCGGGGGTAACACAACGTCCGGGGCGTGTACATATGCTGGCTACACCAACCAAACCATTCTCACTGCCTCCCTTGACTCAACCTGTCCCCGTAAGTACTTCTGTCGATCTCTATCTACATGTATATATATACTCCCTCCGTCCCAATGAAGGCAATTGAGTCAAGTCACTCATGACTCACTAAGTCACAATATTCTACTCGAGTTTGGTTAATTCCAAACTCGAGCCAAACTCGCTCATTTATAGTGAGTCATGTCATATATACGTGTGTGTAATTCTGTTTGTGAGAATATAAAATTTCTAATATTGAAAGTAGAAGATTTGTTTTTGAAAGGAACAAGAACTCTAATTCGAGCATGAACTCATTTGAACCTCATACTCTTAACAAGCGATACTTGAGACGAGCTCGAGCTGAACACGTTTGAGCTCGAGCAGAACCAAGTTTGAGCTCCATTCGTTCTTTTGCACTCCTACTCACTACTCTTGAGTCTCGAATACGGAATACATGTCACATGTCTATTTGGATTTTGGATCACATCTACTAATCATGAAAATTACAAATTACTTATATAATAAACACCGAACTACTTACTTTTTCGGATTGGTCTTTTAGTATAAAAAAAAAGTATTGAAGCCTATTTGGTAATTATAAATTGACTTAATCCATTGCAATTGCTGCTGAAATAGTTGAATATGGGTGAACTATGGAAACAGTACATTTATAACATATTTTACTGAAACAAATACAAAAGTATGGAACTAAATTCAATCAATTCAGTGACTTCAATCTTACTTTAATTACACAAATCCGCACATGAAAAAAAAATCTAGTATTTGATAAAAACTTGATCGATAAGGTAGATAAGTCGAACAAAGGATTATCAAATGGCCTGACATTGTTATTCCTATATTTTGGGCTGCAGAGAAGGATGGCGGATCTGCATTAAGACCTCAATATAATTGGAAATGGCGCTTGATGCTCACCTTGTTGTGTTGGACGGTTTGCATTTCAAGCAGTTACATATTTTGATTGTGATTTGTGAGTAAAGTCATTAAGTTGTGTGTCATGCTATTCTCCTCTCCTCCTTTTTTGTGTGTAATCCGGCCCAATTACGGTTTAATTTATTTTGCTTTAGTCATCATCAACATAATTATCATCCGAGGTTTGTATTGTATCACTATTACTGCGTAGTTGATTTTATCCATATGCGGCACAGATATTTACACGCCTATATATTGTTTTCTTATGTTTGTGTGTGATTGGTTATCTGCTTTCACTACATATGGAAGCATTCATGATGATGATAATGATGATTACAAATGGATGTACTTTGAGTCGTAATGTACTTCTTTACTAACAAGTACTTTGAATAATCATAATGATTCCCCGGAATGCATACTATTGTGTATGGTTTTAATGCCATTTTATGGATTATGGAAGCTGCAATGGAACATAACTCTTTAAGTGCCTGAAAGTCGTCTGCATTTCACTTTTTTCTCCAGTAGTTCATGTTGGCTCGTTGGCTCGTTGCTTTGTCTCTCTTCTAGGCACTCAGAAATGATTGATCATGGACTTCTTTAATCTTTACTATCTTCACACTGACCAAACACATGGGAGATCTTCTACAATCTGTATTCTTCTTTCTCACGAGATGTCCTAATAATTGGAGGACGTAGGAATGGGGGAGCCTGGGGGCAAGTGCCCCTGCTTCCGAGTTCCAACTAGGGGTGCAAATGAGCCAAGCCGTTCGCGAGCCGCTCGAAGATCGCTCGGAAAATGCTCGACTCGAGTTCGGCTCGATTCGAATACTTAACAAGCTCGAGTCAAGCCTATTTATTTTAGACTCGTGGCTCGTGAGCCGGCTCGCGAGCTTTGTATATAAATATATTATGCATAATAATTATATATATATATATATATATATATATAATATTTTTGGAATATTTATTCTATTTAGGAGTACTCTATTTCTAATACAGCATTACAGCTATACTTATGATATTGTAATAATGTAATAATAATTAAATATAATAAGTAGTATTTTTATTATTATAACCGTATGCAGTAATTTTATCTATAATAATACGTATTTATTTTCTTATTAGCTAATACTCCGTACAAATTAAGGATAAAAATAAATTGAGATCATCATTGCAACAATCATGGGTGTAGACCAGTTGGTGATTCATCATCAAGTTTAAAGAAGAGCTGGCAAAATAAGTTCGAATCCCCCCATTTTGACATTTTTTTGTAGTTCGTAAGTCCACTTCTTCATACTACGTTTATAGTTTAAACCTCTAAGATTATCTAAAAATTTAGGCTCGATCGAAGTCGAGCCGAGCTCGAGCATGTAGAATAATTTCGAGCTCGAGTTCGAGCATATGCGAGTTTGGGCTCGGCTCGGCTCGTTTACACCCTTAGTTCCAACCCGAAGTTTATTATGACTACTTTGTCCCACTAAGATTGGGACAAGAGAGTGTGGTGCAATTTTTAAGAAAAGGGAATTTGTGTGGTTGATATTAAATTGATAAAGTGTGACTAAAGTAAAAATGAATTGTAACCACTCAAATATTACCGGATATTGTATGGAACAAACTTAATGGGACAAATAAAAAGGGTAAACTGGGACAATGTTAGGGGGTCAGAGGGAGTATTACAGTATTACTTAAGAAAAAAACGTGCCCCCTACCTTGACAAAAAACTACTATGTTCTACATATCAGATATAGGGATAACTTTGTTGGAGGGGGGTCGGATGTACGCAGTATTACCCATGCACTAAAGCACAGAAAGACTGTTTCTGGATGACCCATGATGAAAATCGCGTCGAAAATTGCATGGACTGACTGTTGCTTCATAAAAAGAAGCGCAGACAGTTTAGCTATAAAAGTTAGATATATAAAATCATATTATTAAATAAAGTTATATTGAAGGATGAAATAACAAACTTGAATTATACTTCCTTTTTATACATTAATATTTTATTTCATAGTGATGTCATCAAACTATAAGGTGTGTTTCTCGAGAACAATTTTGTTCACCCCCTCAAAAGAGGGTGAACATCACCCCACCCTTATTGGGCTGCCACATGGCATGGCTATGCTTTTAGATTTTGCAATTGTTATAACTTTTGTATTTTTGGTTCAATTTTTTCAAAAAATATATCAATATTTTTAATTTTATGATATTTCATATGATACCAATATTGAATATGTAAAACATTAAAAAAAACGACTTAAAATATATGTAAGAAAAAAAGAATTTTTTTTCAATTTTTTATATATGCAATATGGATACAATTGGAAAGATCATAAAAAGTTATTAAATCTAATATATTTTTTGTTTTTTTTTTGGAAGAGGGGGGCTTACATTGATATCACAGCATTGCCATTCAGAAGGGGGTTAAAACGATATAAGGACCACATGCAACCGTCAACCCTCGAACTAGACTTAGAGTCAATCACCTTCAGAGAAGCAATATAACTCGCTGATCCTATAATGGGCTTACATGAGCCAAAGACGGTTAAAGCAGACCTCCTATCACCCAATCCTAATGCAAGAGTCTTACAATAATAAAAGTAACCAACACAAAAATAAATAGTTTGATCATGAAAAATAAATCGCAAGCAAACAGTAAAATTAAAATGACGCTTCCAAACCCTAGACTCTCCTGCACTCCATGGCGGCGGTTCAGGAGGGGGACGATCCAACAATACTGTAGCTTATTCCTGATCTTGCCTCTTAATCATCATGTTCTTTACCAAGCTTCCTATGTCACCACCTAACACAGATGATCTTGAATCTAGATCTGTTGCAGTCCCTAGCCCCACGCTTCGTGCATGACCTTTGGCCGCCTAAGACCAAACATTCATCTTCCGTCCCTGCACAACCTTCGGAAACCATAGACCAAAAAGAAGAAAAGTCGCACAATTGATGACGGAAAAAGAAACCATGCACGTCTAAACCCGCCTGCGGCGGCTTCTCCTCGTTACAAACGATAGCGGAGGAAAAAATCCTAGCAGTGAAGATCCACCCTAAAGAGAGAAAGAGCCGAGAGAATTTCCACGGACTCACTTCGTATTCATAAAGACGAACACAGATTAGAGTATTAATATATTTTTTGTTAAAATTAGATTATATATAAAAAGTTATACTAATTTTAAGAAAAAGAATAATTTTAATGCCAAGTGGCATGCATGTATTAGAGGGAGAGGGTGATGTTCACACTCCATGAAGGGGTGAATAAAATAGAACTCGTGTTTCTCACCTTTTGTCCTTAATTAAATAAAGATTCCCAATTAAATTAGAAACTATTAAGATAGAAAATCAAAGTCTATCCTCTATATATTTTATAAAACTTATTCAATAGGCAACTCTCAAATTAAAGTCTATCTTTTATTTACCGAGCATGAAAAATACTGACACATTTAAAATGTTGTAATGACAAATTATGACAATCATTACTATTTAAAAAATAAAAATATGCCTATTCTACTTTAGAATTCACAAACATTTTTACTTTTATGTAGGATAATTTATTAGTACAAAAACAAATAAATAAACTTGATCGAATAGAGACCATGATCAGGTGGGGCCCGGACCATATTAGGCTTGAAATCAGGAGTATAAGTCTCAATTACAGGCCTCATTGATTTCTTTTAGAATTGGCAAATCCAAGAATGGAACCAACTTAAGGAGTCTTTGCGGTTGCTTAAAAAAAGCGATTTTCAGCTTTTGCCTTAAAAAAAGCTGAAAAGACTGTTTTCAAATGACAGCTTCTACTTAAATTAATTACTTAAAAGCTAAAAGCTGGAAGTAGGCGGAATGGTGTTTTAAACTGCTTTTCACTTTTTCTATTACACAAAAAGTACTTATTTTACCAAAAACTACCAACTTTTACTTTTTCAGAATAACTTTTTTCTCAAACACTACCAACTTTTACTATTAAGTACTCTCTCCAAAATCACTTTATAAAAACACTTTTTAAAAGTAGAAGTAGTCGCAAACGCTCCCTTAAAACGTACTACTGTATGTCCATCAGTCCATGCCTAGATAAGATATAGAGAATGTGAAATTTAATATTACGTACGTAGTATATTTTATTGAATGTGAAATTCAATACTACATACCCGTAGTATTTTTTAAATGCGGAGTTTTATATACTATGTATAAAAAAGCGAAGTTTATTAGAATTTTATTTGACGATCAATATTCAGAAATTACAACATACAACATATATAAAGAGATAATTCCGTGATTAGGAGCAAAACATAACTAATGTGCAAAAGTAAAAGTCCTATGTCCCGTAAGTTTGAATAGGAGTACAAAAACATGAGTAGACAAAACTACCCTTAATGAAAATTCTACATGTTTATTAAATAACAGAGTATAAAATAGAATAATAAATAAAAGCATATATACAACCAAGTCCTGTGTGCCACAAGTGGACGACAACATCATTATTGCCTAGACCTGACACCACCTAGATCTGCCACCGTCGTCGGCCGTCTCCGCCATCACTGGACATCACTGCTGTCAATCTCCTCTGTCGCCGGACATCACCACCATCTCCTCTGCTCCCTCTGCCAATATTACCGCCAGTCATCTCCGTTGCCACCAGTCACTGGACATCACCGCCGCCAATCTCCTCCGTCGCCGGAGTCGCCATATCTGTTGCCGCCAGTCACCGGCGCCGCCATCTTCGTTGATGCCGGTTGCCAGCATCACAGCCCCATCCACTGGTGCCACCGGATTATACGTCGACTTGCTCCTATCACTCTTTGTGCTTGCCTTTTGTGACTCCACCACCCCCCCTCAAATCTGGAAAAATGATTTAAAATGTCATTTTATAACTTGAATGTCATCATGATGGTATTCATATTAAAACAGAAGATTCATTGTTCATTTTGACATTGTCATGGAATTATATTATGTATTGGGGATTGTCATATATTGCCATTTATCATGGAATTATTGTCATATAGATGAAACTAATTGTCAAAAACATGATATTATAACTTTGTGATGGCATTAATTACCAAAAACATAGACATTTTATTGCCATCTTAAAATAGCAATAACTTACAATACTATTATGTTATTGCCATCTTGATAAAGGAATTACTAGAAAATGATATTTGTTCCAACTTTCATTAAAAAAACTAGTAACGTTATTTTAAAAAATATATTAGTAGGTATAGAAAAAATTAATAAACCGTTTAAAAAAATTTCAATTTGAAAATTCACAGATCTCAAATACTCGTACAATTTTCAATCCAAAATTTGCATACCATAATTACTCCTATAATAATTTTCAGTTAGAATCTAGATCTAAAATAAATGAAAAAAATTAACGGAGAATAGCAAAAAAAATCAAGAGAAGAAGACAAGAGAGGACAAGAGCAAGGAGGGAGAAGAACAAAACAAAAGAAGAAAACCCACCTAGGTGTCCAGCTTCGCCGCGGCGGCGCCACACAGTAGCTCCGCCGCCGTATAGTTTGGTGTGCCGGCCGCCTCAGTTTTCTTACTAGGATGCGATGTGTGCCCCTCCAATGAAATCATTACAGCACATGAAGGATTTTCTCCGGTGAAATCTTTACCACACATGAAGTGTGTTCTAATTTGAGGAGAGAGGCATTTCATTGTATAAACCACTTCCGTGAATGTGCAGAGAGATAAGTGAGATGACAACTTGGATGGAAGGAGTGTTTGACAGCTAATGAAGGAGTGCGTGACAGCTATTGACGCAAGAGCCAACTATTAAATTTGGGGAGGGTAATTTGGAATAAATCAATTCAGAGAACGAGTAATTTTTGAAATAGCTCCTATATAGGGAGTAAATCAACAGTAACTCCTATATTGGAACTTCTTTAATGTTTTAATCCTATCTTAAGCAATTACTTATATATCTACTAAACCAAATCAAATACCGAGTATTAAACATGTCATATCATACGAAGTACTAGATTAGACTTGAAATATACCGTCCAATTAAAATCATCTAAAAATCAAGTGATGATAGTTAGTGGTTTTTAAAGTTGTGAAGACGGTTATGATAAAAAAAACAGAAATTGCCCTAAATAGGAGTAAAAACGTTTTGAAATTCCAAAATAGGAGCAACATGTTTTTTATTCCCTGAATAAGAGTAATCTGCCAAGTTTGGGAAAAAATGCCATGTTTAAAAGCCTTGTAATGCCAAACTTGGCAGAAATTTACTCCTATTCAGGGAATAAAAAACATGATATTCCTATTTTGGAATTTCAAAACGTTTTTATCCTATTTAGGAAATTCTCTCTAAAAAAAGTTGTGAAGACAGTTAATGAAAGGATTCCCACGTGATAGGCGCATAAACGGTATAATTAGAATGGCGGGGAACAGTTATAGATTTACATCCTATATACGCACGTGGAAACTGAGTGGGGATAGGGACGACAATAACCGTCATCGCCAGTTCTACATAAGGAAGACACCCCTTCCCTTACAAACTTTTTCTTCTCTTGATGTTCTTTCCGTCTCCTTCCTCGACCCTAGTAACAAAGAAATCGAGTAAAAATCAGTTAAGGATGTTAAAGCAAGGCAGTCACGATTTCTTCAACCCTGCTGGCAGCCATATCTCTGCCACCGACCAGCAGAAACCGCTTCCTCCCATATATAAGAAGCGGAGAAGAAGCAGAACGATGATGGTGGGCATGGAGGAGAATCAGCAGTCTTCATCTCCCTTCCCTCCCGTCGGTGGAGGAAGCAAGGGGCATGGCCCGGTGGTCCCTACTAGCGCCTCCGACAGAATGCCGCAGTGCACGGAGTGTGGGAAGAGGTTCTGTTCCTGGAAGGCCCTGTTTGGACACATGCGCTGCCATCCGGAAAGGCAGTGGCGCGGCATCAACCCTCCGCCGAATTTCGCCAGACCGCCACCTGTCACCTCGTCTTCTCCTCCGAGCCGCCACAGCTTCTGCTGGGGAGGAGATGGTCATGATGATGATGATTATGAGGTGGCAGGGTGCCTGTTAATGCTTGCGAGTGCTGGTGAGAGGCGGCAGAGCCTACAACATCAGCAGCAGCGGGCAGCGCTTAGGATGGATGATGAAATATCCGTGGCAGTCGCGCCATTTGAATGTTCGGGTTGTAATGATAATAGTAGTAGTAGTTATAATAATAATAATAATAAAGCAGGAGCAGCAGGAGTGATGTTAATGGCTGGCGTGGGGGAGGAGGAAGAGCGGCACAGGTGTGGCATCTGTTTGAAGGCCTTCTCAAGCGGTCAAGCGCTGGGCGGGCACAAGAGGCGCCATTGGCTCAACAAGATTCCTCCTCCTCTTCCACTGCTAATTAAGAGTAGCTTTGGCCCTGACCAAGGCCATCCTCATCCCAATCCAGGCACCGGGGCTTACTTGGATTTGAACTTTCCTGCAGCACAAGATCATCATCATCATTCTTCATCACTGCCTGATGTTTACAACTCTTCTACCTATGGCCTGCCTAATTTGGAGTTAAGATTGGCTCTCTAAGCACCGGTTGAGTTTGACCGTGTTGAATACTTGAATCTATACTATATGCCTTATTGTTAGTTAGTTCATGTATTATTAGTCTAGCTTATCAATTACTAGTAATTAGCTAGTTACGATGCCTGTGCTATTGCTGGCCTGATTTCCATTAATTGTACTGATATATTATTAACAACTGTTGTATTGATACTGCTCCTACATTCAGTATTAATAATTCTCATCAGATTATAATTTGACTGGTAATATTATTATCTGTATACTGGTATATACAGATACACTTGTATCTGTTTTTACGGTCAACTTGCCACAGCAGCACATTGTTTTTCGGAGCAAACTATGTTTTGGCGTCTGCCTACATTATTTGGGCGTAAAGAAATCAAAGAAAATTCTTCAGAGGAATAGTTTTAAGTTGATATTCATGTGAAGGCAATGGGTACCTCTATTTTATTTGTTGTTACTTCCATGTAAAATAAAAAGATACTTTTGGGTGCTCTATAACCAGTTCTGTACTAAAGATATGAATTAACTCATTAAACTCTATGAGACTATGAACGGGGGGAGGTGCGGGGATACGCACTCAGACCCGGACAACAACCTTCACGATTACCACTTTCAAGGCTTAAACAGAAGAATCAAAACTTTATAAATATCAACATCTCCCAGATATCCCCTCTGAAGATCAGAGGCTACCTTGGTTCCTCCTGGTTTACAAAGTTAATGGAATTCAAAGTTTCTCCTGGTTTTGATGAGAACAATATTTTCAGTTTTTTAATTATCTGCGACATTTCTCCACTTTGTCTTGTGTACGAAATTTCAAGTAGACACTCGTTTCTCCAACTTCACTCAAACTTTCTCATTGTCCCAAACTTCACTTATTAGACTTGCACAATCCCTCCCATTTACAATCTACCCTACAACATTGTGAAGGCAGACAGCATGGAATTTACCCATAGCCTTCTATTAAGCTGATGTAGGTAAGCCACTCATACAGAAGATTGGTGAATCCTGGGTGCTATCCAACTATACATTCTCTGATCTTTGAAGAATGTATAGACACCCACTGGTTATCTGATACACATTGGTTATAATCTGGAGCACATTCATAAGCACTTAAGCAGATGGAAATATCTCATATAGCGTGGGCCTGTAATGCGAGTAGGAGATAGTTTGTTACATTTTTCTCTGCCATTAGTTTTTTTTAAAGGAAAATGGACCACAGAGCAGCAGGGGTTCATTTTCTTGTGCACTGAAGATCCAAAATGTACATATCTCACGAATAAGAAGCAACTTAAGAGTAGCAACATCTCCCATCTGATCCACCTCAGCAAAATACGGAGTTTATATACACGTAAGTATGTCTAGCTGTCGAATCTCAATGAGAAAATGAAGCGAAAAGTTTAAGACCAAAGTAGGATTTCTGTTTCCATCATTTTCTACTTGAAATAGCAGCATCCCATGCAATCAACTTTTATACATGAGTGTAGTCGCTCAATAGCAAGGCACAGGTCGTCTGACAAACAAGTACGGTTATTGCCAGCATAAAACTTGCATGCCATGCCATTTATATGTACTAAACTGTAAGCACCTCCAGTACTCATGCCTTCTCTATCATTCATTAACCATCTCATTCTGGTGGCATCAGTCCACGAATCACTAGAAGCATACATGCTTGAAGCGAGCAAATATGCAGATGAGTTTGATGCTTCTAATTTAAGGACCTGAGGAAGCATACCAAATCCGATCTCATTGTTCTCGTGAATTCTACAGCCACTTAAGATTGCATCCCATGCAGTTTTACACTGATTTTTTCCACCATGAGGTAGTCTCTCTATTAAATCTCTTGCACTGTCGACCTTTCCGGATCTAGCCAGTAAATCAATAAGGCATGAGTAGTGTTCTACCTCCAGTTCACCTTCAAGATCAATTGCTGCCTCTTTAAAGAGAGAGATCCCCTTCTCAATCAGCCCTCCATGACTGCATGCTGATAGCACAGAAAGAATGGTTACTGTGTTGGGTTTCAGCCCATTCAATTTCATCTCATCAAGGCAGTCCAGAGCATCATTTGGAAGTCCATTCATTCCAAATGCTGCGATCATAGCACTCCAGGATACGACATTCCTGCAATGTATCCGTTCAAATACTTTTCTAGAATCTTCTATTGCTCCACATTTTGAGTACATGTCTAATATTGTGGTCCCAACTGTGACTTCAGAGGCCAGGAATCTTCTAATAGCAACAGCATGAGCCCACATTGATCTTCTCAGATCAGCAAAAAGTGAGCAAGCCTCAAGAAGATTTATCATGGTAATAGCATTGGGCTTTACTGATTTCCTGCACATCTCTGAAAAAACAGCAATTGCTTCATTGGGCATGCCTTGGTTGGTGAAGGCTGCAATCATGGTGCTCCAGGTCACCACATCTCTTCTTTCCATGTTGTTAAACTGTCTCCAAGCAAGTGCGATGAGGCCACACTTGGTGTAAGCATCAAGTACAGAATTCATAACCAGCTCATTCCATTCATAACCTAGCCGGAATATTCTTGAGTGTATTAATTTGCATGGATGAGGTTCGTCAAAATGTTTGCATAACTGAAGCAGATTCACTAACGTTACCTCATCAGCTTTTTCTCCTGAATTGCCCATGGAACCAAACAAAAGAAGAGCTTCAGCATGATTGCCATTTCGGACAAGTCCAAACAACAGTGAGTTCCAGGAAACTGTATTCTTGATAGGGATTTCACTGAACACTTGAACGGCAGAATCCATGTGGTTACATTTTGAATACATGTCAACCAGAGAGTTCCCAACAAACAAATCTTGGCCCAAACCTGTGGATGTCACAAGACCATGGACCATTGTTCCCATTTTAATGTCCTGTAAACGGCTGCATCCCTTAAGCACACTCACAACTATTTGGTCATCTACTCTTATCCCCCAATCAGATATCATCTCCTTGAACAGTTCCAGACCAAGGATAGCATCTTTACTCCCAACAAGACCACCAATGATCACACTCCAAGAAATAACATCTCTGTCACTCATTTCATCAAACAGGTCCCATGTGAGTTCCATTTCGAATTCTGCATAGAAATTAAGCAGAGAGTTCTGCACGGAAAGTGCAGTCCAGAACCCACTGCGAATTAAGTAACCATGAATCTTTTGTCCAGTATGAAAAGACGCAAGATTTCTACAAGCCTGAATCACAAGCACCAATGTAGAGACATTGGGTTGAAATCCAGCAACACGTGCCTGATCAAACAATCTCAACCCTTCCTGAGGAAAAACGCCTTGATGAAGGTGTGAGTGGATGATCACATTCCAGGACACGGAATCTGGGTTGGTCATGGAGTGGAAAACAAGTATTGAAGCACCCAAGTTTCCAGATTTAGCGTAAAAGTCAATAAGGGAATTCCCCACTGAAGTGAATGCCTTGAAGAAACCATGCTTGAGCAGAAAAGCGTGGAAGGAGAGACCATAAGTGAATGAGAGCGACAGGTTTGAGCAGGCTTTAAGAATGGGAGGGAACACAGAAATGTCAGTTAGTTCAACCCCTGCCCTCCGGAGTGATTGGTAGTGTAAAAGAACTTCTTGCCATTTTCCTTGGGTGAATGAACTTTTTATCCGTGAAATGAAGCAGAACACGTTCCCGCGGCTTGGGCCACGCATAATAGCTCTGCTACAACACAAACAAGTGAAGAATTCCAGCCAACAGCCCCAGTGACCAGTGTTTGGTTCCAAGCATTTCGTAAACCAGTTGGTGGAAACTTTGTTCTACTTTTTAGCCTACCCAGAGGCCAGAGCTTGTACTTTGCCCCCGTATAGG
The DNA here is from genome assembly GCA_945859915.1 of Cuscuta epithymum. Taxonomy (NCBI): domain Eukaryota; kingdom Viridiplantae; phylum Streptophyta; class Magnoliopsida; order Solanales; family Convolvulaceae; genus Cuscuta; species Cuscuta epithymum. Next base: position 6,232,864 of record CAMAPF010000938.1, read on the forward strand.
CAGTGTTCTCAAACGCGTGGTAAAGGCGTAAAAAGGCGTTTTAGTTTCTTACTAAATTTTTAATTTTCACAGAGTGGTTAGTAAACATGTAATGTGATATTGGCAAATATGATGCACACTTTTACGTAATATATGCAAACAATTAAGCTTCTCAGTTCTTAAAACCATACATAACCTACTATACAATAGCAATAATATAATTAGTAGGATAGTTTCATGATAAAATAATGGTTTACAAAGAATAATTGTAATAATAATAGTTGTAGTAACAAGAACAATAATAATAACAAGTTCTTCCTAAAATATTACTAATATAAAAATTTATGTATAGAAATGTTATTATAACTTACTAGTTACTATGTGTAAGTTTTATTATTACTATGAATGTTATTATTTGGACTATAATTTGCAGGTTTGATCTGGTCTGATCTGATCAGTTCTAGAATTTTTGTATTTTTATAACTATTCAAGTCTGGTCTGGTTTGAGACAGATTGCAGTCCAAGTAAAACATCTTATGATGTATGTAAAATTTCAATAAAATTATAGTTACTAAAGTTACTATTATGATAGTATCACATTATTGTCCACTATTTTTGTTGTATTTATATACTATCGTATTTGTAATTATTTTTAATAATACTAATGGTGTAATAGCACCAACAATAACAATAGTAATGATGTTAAAAATCATAGTTATTGTCAATGTGAGCAACTTAGCATAGCTGGTGTTGTCCCTCCGTTCGAAAAAAAACTGATGTTGTCTTGTGGGTTGGAATTTCGCTTCATAGAGTTATCCCACACCGGAAAATCATGGATGACTCTTCTCTCTATGTTTCTATATAATAAAACGGTCATTGCATTCAGAACAGCAGCTGGGCATAGACCGAGTCTAATCTGCTGTACATGGGCTTCCTTTGCTACAGCCCATGTGAAGTTAAAATAATTTTTAATGGGCTGGCCGCCTTTTTCCGCGCATTAGAGCCATGCGAGGCGTTTAGCTCTCGCCCTGCGTATAAGTGTATAGCTACTTGTAGCAAAAAAATGTGCACGTTTTCAAAGTTCACCCGTTTTTGCACTTGTATGTGCGTCTATTTTTTTGTCTGAAAATATATCCACGGACAAAACATGATAGTCCACTGTCCACGCATAATTACTCTTGTGAATTGTGATTGTAATTAAATGAGATCCTTAAAACTATGTCCCTAATCAATTAGTTATAGGTGTTGCATGTTGAAGCACATTCTTGTGCTTACCTCCCTTACTGCATTGAACGTTACCAAAGATTAACAAGGAATAGATTGAATGGAAAAATGTTGAACCACACTTATTCTCTTACATTTTAGAAATTAAGCAGAGAGTTCTGCACTCTATTTTGTTAATTTAAAGTCTCGTTCTACCAAAACAAAACAGTATTGCTCTTACTTAGAAAATAAAAATATGATAATCCTATTTTGGAATATACAAATTTTTTAGTAGGGTAATTTCCATAGATAGAAGAAGTTTAGTTCAGGTGGGGAGAATTCAAATAAAAAGTTTCCGGTGCAAAGTGCGAACGATTGCACTTTTCACTCAATGCAATGGTATTCCATGTTTCTGTTGCACTTTCACAGTGTCAAAAAACTTTGATTTATTTACAAATTGTTACCGCGTTTTTTAAATCAAATCTAATGCATTGTCAGCTTATTTTGAGCCATTAGATCTTGAATTGAATGTGCAAGATTTGTTCTCACTTTGCATCAGAAGGTCTCTTGTATTTGAACCCTCCCCTTAGTTCATGTTGTCTATATATGCAATGTCTCCATGTTGGCAAGAACGTGAACTATCATCGTCATAGTGGCAAAACAACATTTTGCTATTCTAGTGTAGCAACTATCATCGTCAAAGTTTTAATCTTATCTATGTTCAAAACAGCGGTGTAGCTAGAAGAGAATATTGGGGTATGCTGTTAGAAAGAAACTTTCACATAATCTTTTACACAAAATCATGTAATGGCTACATTCTTGGATTCACAGTCCGTATATGAACCACATGAAATTCTCTTACATATGATACACATGCACAGAATTTTAGCGCTACTATATACATTATTAGAATGAAGGAAAAAACCAATGGCATGTACAGAACAACAGTATTCAAAAAAAAAAGGATGACACCCCATCCCTGAGGGCCCCCCACCACCGACCGGACGGCACGATGGGAGGATGTAAATTGGACTATAATCACAATCTGACAGATAGAGAGTGGGGCTCTGTCCCCGGTACTTACAGAGACCCTATGCATTTTTCAGCATAGTAACCCCTCATCGCAGTTGCCGGGATTCGAACCCGAGACCTAACCCTTGTGGCACCCTTGCTACCAGTTGAGCTACGCCCACCGGTCAGAACAACAGTATTCAATTATGTCCGACTGTGGATTGGATCTTTCCGAGGTGGGTGAAGAGGGGGATCGAGGAGAGTGACTGTAACACCGTCCCCAAATATATTTACTTTTATGTAAATAATGTATTTGGACCTTATTAAAGAATTAATGAATTTACGAAGTTGTAAATTTTTGTTATTTCTTTCGCACGAATAATAAATTGCACGTGGGACCCACACCGGGAGCGGGGGCCGCCCGACATTCCCGAGACCATATATTTATTCATCTTGGTCTAGATAATAAATGTATAGTGGTGGATATTTCATCGGGGATATGGAAAAGCCCAGAGTAGACCGGTTGGCCAAAAGCAGCCCAAAATACCGGTACTGGTAATTTAACAGATAACAGCCCGGAAATGAATTTCGGAGGCTTATAAATTAAAGTTGGGGAATGTATATTCATTATACATGTCATAATGAGTAAGAGCACATAATATATTTTATTTGACCCGATAAAATAAAATATATTTAAAACAGTCCGAAAAATACAACTTTCGGGACAAATTGTGCACTTCGGGACAAAAAGGGTTGACCTCCCACTTGGGTGGGGGCCAACCCACGACTTTGGTCACCCAAATTGATAGCTTGGCCGGCTGGATGTGTGAGAATAGCATGTGAGTGGTGTGTGAAGTGAAGGAAAGAGCATCAAACAAAATAAGGTGGATCCCATCCACACTTATTTGTTTAATGAGACAAAGGGTTACCCTCACCCCTCCCTCTACCTCATTCTCGGCCAAGAGACACCCAGCAAGAGCAAGAAATCCATCATCCTTCATTCTCCATTGTTGAAGAGAGCTCAACAAGAAGGAATCCCAAGAAAAGGGGCTAGGGTGCTAAAAGTGTGAAAAGATTGAGGTAATGACCTTATTATAACTTCTTCTCTATTTTTCTTCTACCTTATGAGATACATACCATGTGAAGAATCCTTAAGAGGGTTCTACATGTTATAAGTATGGATTAATGGATTGGAAAGTGAGTCTATGTCCAAGAACGGACTTAAAAGCCAAAACGACCGGTTCACCGGAAAATAACCTTTTATAGGTTATTTGTATTGATTAAGGTTTTATGATGTTAAAACCTTGTTAGGCACTTGTAAAGGGTATTTCAAGTGATTTCACAAAGTTGGAAAAGTCGCCGGAGTTGTCGCCGGAGTTGACCGAAAGTCGCCGGAGTTTCACCGGAGTTCAACCAAGAAGGGTAGAACTTCATAACGCTAGTTCAAGGTGAGTGGACGGCTTAATATCTTATAACTTTTGGGTTAACTATGAGATTACCTAAATAAATGTTATATGATTTCATAATGATGTTTAAAAGATATTTAAACATGTGATTAGCCGATAGGGTTAAGTTTGTATGAAAGAAATTAATTGTTGATGCATGGAACATGATATGAAGAATTATATGAAATGCATATTTGTTTGAAGTGTATTAGAAGCACAAATGAATATTATTAACTTAATTATATGATGATTAAGTTGATACACACAAGGCATGAAATGGCGGTCAACGAAAACGTGGACCGAAGAACAAAGGATTTAATTAATACCGGTTGGTATTAATAAATTATAAACCTATATAAATGCATGGCTTTGCATGGATTGTGATACATAAGATTTATGTATTGGATTAGTTATGAGTAACTAAGGATGATATAGACTCTATCTAGGTTGATAAGAGGTTGATCATAGGAAAACTTGGTGGAGGACCCTAGTACTTAAAAAGTACTTAACACTCAAACTTGGTGGAGGACCCTAGGACTTAAAGTCCTTAACACTCAAACTTGGTGGAGGACCCTAGTACTTAAAAGTACTTAACACTCAAAACTTGGTGGAGGACCCTAGGACTTAAAGTCCTTAACACTCAAACTTGGTGGAGGACCCTAGTACTTAAAAGTACTTAACACTCAAAACTTGGTGGAGGACCCTAGGACTTAAAAGTCCTTAACACTCAAACTTGGTGGAGGACCCTAGTACTTAAAAGTACTTAACACTCAAAACTTGGTGGAGGACCCTAGGACTTATGAGTCCTTAACACTCACAAACCGGTGGAGTATCCAAGGATTATGATCCTAAAACTCATAGATTGTGATATACAAGTAGGGACAAGGAGGAGTCCTATACACTCATAGGTATATGGGTGGGTTGGGGTTTTTAGTCAAGAATATTGACTATTACTATTTTTCCCAAATAAAATGGTGATCTACGGATCGGATATTTTCCAAGTATATATATATATATATATATACTAATAAGTATTTCGTAACTTGGGGGAAAGACTATTTACTTAAGTATCACCCTATGTTTGGGTCTTATACTTGAAACGCTAGTTATTCCATATTTAGCCTGCTACTCGCTCGGTACTTGTACTGACCCCTTCGGGGGGCCCCACCATTTTCAGGTTAAAGCTAGGGCTTGCTACTTGCACCTTCTCAAGGGTGATATCAAATCAGGAAGACGTGGTTCGTGCTTCCTTATTTTCTTTCAAACTACCGAACACTTGCTCATGGGTATTTGTTTTACTATAAACCATTTTTGGGCTTGCATGCCCATGTTGTTGGCCGGTTGTGGCTCATGACGTACCGTTGAATATTTCCGCTATTCATTGGTTTGAATGTGATGTTGTTATGTATGTTTACTACTGAGTATGGATGGATTGTTTTCTCGAACGCCTTGTGTAATTAAGTGAGGTTGACTCGTGGGTGACATCACTTAGTTATACGGCGGTTGTACACGCGCTTGGATTGCGGTCTGGGGCGTGACAATTAAGTGGATGGATTGTTTTCTCGAACGCCTTGTGTAATTAAGTGAGGTTGACTCGTGGGTGACATCACTTAGTTATACGGCGGTTGTACACGCGCTTGGATTGCGGCCTGGGGCGTGACAATTAAGTGGTATCAGAGCCATCTCAGTTCTAAACATTATAATCAACCTCTCACAAAAGATTTTACAAAAGAGTTTTTACCGAAAACCATGAGCATTGTATTTTGACGTTTATAGGACTATTGGTGCTTAAGTTGCAAGGCCTCTAATTGTTAAGACGGTACCCTTAGCAATTGGTATGGTAGTGACTTGGGCCAATACGTGTCTGTAACGTTCTTCCGTCAGTTGACATTCATAGGAGTCTAATGACTCATCCATATTTCTTTCAGAAATGGAGGGCAGGCGAATGAGGACCAGGAACAATCCGAGGGGGCAGGCGCCGGTAGCGTCCCAAAGGGGAAGCCGGGCTGCATCTCGGGGTTCAAGAGGAGGCCGTGGAGGCCGTGGGAGCCGTGGAGGTCATCAAGCTCAAACTGTGAGTGATGGCCATGTAAGCTCGGTGTATGAAACCAACACCGAAGACTACGACTCTACATATGTTCCGGAAACGGAGCACGAGGAGACCCCATACGATGGGGGTGACACGTACACGGACGATGATGATGAAGAGAGTGATGCCAAGTTCGCTCAAATGGGCGAATTACTAGAGTGGTATCAAAAGGAGAAACTGAGGAGAGACCTTAGGCGCCAAGCGAGGCGTGGCTCTCGTGGAGGTTCGGGTCAAGGAAGCCGGGGAGCTTCCGTGGCCACCCCAGCGGCGTCACAAGGTGGGCGTGAAGGAGGTTTTGTTGTGAGAATCTCCAAGTACCTCAAGGAAGCGAGGGCCTTGGGGTGTAGATCCTTTGACGGCACCGGTGACATTACCGTTGCCGCCGATTGGATTAAGAAGGTGAAGGATGCATCAAGAGACATGCAAATCACACCGGACGTGAAGTTGACTGTCGCTTCACGGCTACTTGAAGGGATAGCTTCTACGTGGTGGGAGAGCGTGGAAGGGAAGTACCATGGGGAAATAACATGGGCGGATTTTGAGCTAGAGTTCTATGCTCAATACTACTCCGAGTACGAGGTGAATGTGAAACGGAGAGAGTACACTAACCTCAAACAGAAAGAGGGCAGCACAGTTAAGCAACTGGAACAAGAGTTTAGAACCTTGGCTAGGTTCTTGCCGGAGTACGCGGTTGATGAGAACCGCATGACGGAGCACTTTTGGGATGCCCTACTCTTGGACATCCGTGACCGAGCTACGTACTCGCGCCACATGACCTTCAGCGAGGTGGTGGAGCAGGGCCTTCTCGGGGAGGCCCAATGGAATGAGAGAAGAGAGAGAGACGCCGAAGAGGCGAGAAAGAGGAAATGGCAAAGTTCGGGGCCGCCCGAGCAAGCACGGAAGGATAAGCACGGTGGAGGTGGCGGTTCGTTCAAGACACCGGCACCACCGGCAAAGAAGAACAGGGATGCTCGGTGGCATGCATCCTCCTCACAAAGGGCGGGGCCTCCAAAGTGTGCCAACTGTTCGAAAAATCATTTTGGGAAGTGCAATGCACCCCCAAGGTGTTACCAATGCGGGAACACGGGCCACATGAAGGCCAATTGCCCACAATTAGGGGGAGGAGGAGCTCCGGGATCCGGAGGAGGAACCATGACGGGAAGGAACCGTGCGGGGCCGTCAAACGGCGGCACGGGAAGAGGCGGCGCATCCACAAGCCATGCCGCATCCGTCAACCAAGGTGGGACCCAAGCCCGAGTGTACTCGATGACCGAGGCGGATGCGAGAGCTAACCCGGATTCCGTTGCAGGTATTGCCTCTCGTATACTAGTGTTTTATCCTTAATTAGTCCATAAATTGAGGTTACTAATTGTTAGGATCGATGCACGAAGCTTTAGGGTCGAACCGGGAGGATTTCGGACCATTTTGGGCTGTTTTCGCCCAGGCACGGTCGTTCCTAGGATAGGCACGATCGTGCCTACAAGGCAGTAGGTACCTGCGCTTCTCTCCGACCCAGGCACGATCGTGCCTAAGGCACGCACGATCGTGCCTGCAAGGCAGTGTCTGCCAGTGCGTTGTTCCGACCCAGGCACGATCGTGCCTAAGGGAGGCACGATCGTGTCTCCCAGGCAGTGGCGTCCTGGCTTCCTCCCGAGCCAGGCACGATCGTGCCTACCCCAGGCACGCCGTGCCTGGCACCCAGAATGCCTAAAACTAAGTTTTTCGCACCTTTTCGCGACGTTAAGACCTTTTCTTGATCAGTAATGTGGGTGTGAACATTGTAACCTTCTATAAATGAGTAGGGAGGGTAGGAAAGATGTCTTACATGGTTCATGAATGTAGGGACATTAAAGATCAATGGTAGGTGCGCGAGGATCCTCATCGATACCGGGGCACAACGCTCATTTGTGAGTGAGGCGTTCGCCGGGGGCCTTGACGTGCCATTGACACCTATGACGCAAACGTTGCTAGTCTCCACACCGTTAGGAGACGATGTGGAGAGGAATCATTACTATCCATCATGTGAGGTGGAAGTGACGGGTCAACCCTTGACTTGTGATTTCGTACCTCTAGGCATGTTGGAGTTCGATGCAATCCTAGGAATGGATTGGCTTGAGAAGCACCATGCTCGAGTAGATTGTTACACCAAGATGTTAGAGCTCGAGGATGAGCAAGGAAACGTGCTACGTTTTGAAGGAGATCGGGGAAAATCTAATGCTTGTATCATATCCGTGATGAGAGCACGAAAGATGATGAGGAAGGGATGCCACGCATACCTTGCTTACGTGGTAGATGACGCGAAGAAAGAAGGCGACATCAAGGATGTTCGAGTCGTGTGCAAGTACCCGGACGTCTTTCCCAAGGACCTACCGGGGCTTCCACCCGATAGAGAGATTGAGTTTGTAATCGAAGTGGAGCCGGGGACCAAACCCATTTCGATTCCTCCTTATCGGATGGCACCGGCCGAACTTCAAGAGTTGAAGGTCCAACTACAAGAACTATTGGACAACGGGTTTATCAGACCCAGTCAGTCACCGTGGGGAGCACCCGTACTATTCGTAAAGAAGAAAGATGGTACACTAAGAATGTGTATCGACTACCGACAGTTGAACAAGGTCACCATCAAGAACAAGTATCCCTTACCGAGGATTGATGACTTGTTCGATCAACTTCGAGGAGCAATAGTGTTCTCGAAGATTGACTTGAGGTCGGGATATCATCAGTTGAAGATCAAGGAGAGTGACATACCTAAGAGTGCATTTCGCACTAGATATGGTCATTATGAATTCCTTGTGATGTCGTTTGGTTTAACCAACGCACCGGCGGCATTCATGGACTTGATGAACCGTGTGTTTAGTGAATACTTAGATCAATTTGTGATAGTATTCATTGATGATATCTTGATATACTCCAAGAGTGAGGAGGAGCACGAGCATCATTTGAGGCTTGTACTTGATAGACTAAGGGAAAAGCAACTCTTCGCCAAGTTCTCCAAATGCGAATTTTGGCTCAAAGAGATTGGTTTCCTCGGTCATGTCATATCCGGTTCAGGTGTTGCTGTGGATAACGCCAAGATAAAAGCGATCATGGATTGGGAGAGACCCAGAAATGCGAAGGAGATACGTAGTTTCCTCGGCTTAGCGGGATACTATCGTAAATTTGTGGAAAAATTCTCCGTATTGGCGTCCCCATTAACGAAGCTCACAAAGAAAGGGGCCAAGTTCATATGGGACGACAAATGTGAGAAGGGGTTCCTTGAATTGAAGAAACGACTTACCGAAGCACCAGTCCTTGCCCTACCCATACAGGGGATAGGGTATGACATTTATAGTGACGCTAGCATCCAAGGGCTTGGATGTGTACTGATGCAAAACGGTAAGGTGATTGCCTATGCTTCTAGGCAATTGAGGAAACACGAGGTGAACTACCCTACTCACGATCTAGAGTTGGGGGCGGTAGTGTTTGCATTGAAGATTTGGAGGCATTATCTCTACGGGGAGACGTGTCACATTTATACTGATCATAAGAGCCTGAAGTATGTATTCACTCAGAAAGAGTTGAATATGAGGCAGAGGAGATGGATGGAGTTGATCAAGGACTATGACTTGATCATCGACTATCATCCCGGAAAGGCCAATGTAGTGGCCGACGCACTGAGCAGGAAGAGTACGTCGGGGACGCTACTCACATGTCTACAGGCACTGAGGGCACACGTGGAGGTATCCACGAGCGGGGCGCTCATTGCTAGGTTTGAGGTCAGACCTACATTGCTGGGTGAGATCAGTAGATGTCAGGCCATTGACGAGGAGTGTCAGAAGATTCGTGAACGAATCATTGAGGGGTCTGTTGAGAACTTTCGGGTACGTGACGATGGTCTATTATTGTTTAAGGATCGTGTGTGCATACCAAAGAATGAAGACCTCCAGAAGTCTATACTCGAGGAGGCTCATTCTTCAGCTTATGCTATGCATCCAGGAGGTACTAAGATGTACCGGGACCTGAAGGAAAGTTACTGGTGGTCGGGTATGAAGAGAGACATCGCCGAGTATGTGAGTCGATGCCTTACTTGCCAGCAAGTTAAGGCAGAACATCAGCACCCGGCAGGGTTTTTGCAGCCACTCACCATCCCAGAGTGGAAGTGGGAGCACGTGACCATGGACTTCGTGGTGGGACTACCACGAACAGTGAACAACTATGATGCAGTTTGGGTAGTAGTTGATAGGCTCACCAAGAGTGCACACTTTTTGCCTGTCAACAGTACTTATCCTCTTGAAAGATTGGCCAAGCTATACACGGAGGAGATTGTGAGATTACATGGAGTCCCAATATCCATTGTCTCGGATAGGGATCCACGATTCACATCCCGATTTTGGCCAAAGTTTCAAGCATCTTTGGGGACTAAACTGAAGTTTAGCACAGCTTTTCACCCACAGACGGATGGACAGTCCGAGCGGGTGATACAGATTTTGGAAGACATGCTTAGGGCATGTGCGTTGGAGTTCCAAGGAAGTTGGGACAAGCATTTGGCCCTAGTGGAGTTTGCCTATAACAACAGTTATCAGGCAAGTATCGGCATGCCCCCATATGAGGCATTGTATGGGAGGAAATGCAGAACACCGTTGTGTTGGGACGAGGTTGGCGAGGCCAAACTCGAAGGGATAGAGCTGGTTGAGATCACCAAGGCCAAGGTAAGGATCATTCGGGACAGACTGAAGGCCGCTCAGGACCGACAGAAAAGTTATGCAGATAAACGACGGAGACCGTTAGAGTTCGAAGTCGGTGATGAGGTCTTCCTAAGGATTTCTCCTTGGAAGGGCATCATTCGATTTGTATCAAGGGGAAAGCTTAATCCCCGATACATCGGTCCATTTGAAATCCTTGAAAGAATAGGGGCCGTGGCTTACCGTCTCAAGTTGACACCTGAACTTGAGAAGATACATGACGTGTTTCATGTATCAATGCTCAAGAAGTACATACGAGACCCATCTCATGTTCTTGAGAAACCACCGGTAGAGATCCGTGAGGACTTGCAATATGCGGTGGAACCAGTGAAGATTGTTGGTCAACAAGTGAAGAAGCTTAGGAATAAAGAGATTCCTATGGTAAAGGTTCTTTGGAGGAGTGATCGAGTCGAAGAAGAAACTTGGGAGACCGAGGTCTCAATGAGGGAGCAATACCCATTCCTTTTTTATTAGATACTTGGATTTCGGGGACGAAATCCCAAATAAGGGGGGGTGAACTTGTAACACCGTCCCCAAATATATTTACTTTTATGTAAATAATGTATTTGGACCTTATTAAAGAATTAATGAATTTACGAAGTTGTAAATTTTTGTTATTTCTTTCGCACGAATAATAAATTGCACGTGGGACCCACACCGGGAGCGGGGGCCGCCTGACATTCCCGAGACCATATATTTATTCATCTTGGTCTAGATAATAAATGTATAGTGGTGGATATTTCATCGGGGATATGGAAAAGCCCAGAGTAGACCGGTTGGCCAAAAGCAGCCCAAAATACCGGTACTGGTAATTTAACAGATAACAGCCCGGAAATGAATTTCGGAGGCTTATAAATTAAAGTTGGGGAATGTATATTCATTATACATGTCATAATGAGTAAGAGCACATAATATATTTTATTTGACCCGATAAAATAAAATATATTTAAAACAGTCCGAAAAATACAACTTTCGGGACAAATTGTGCACTTCGGGACAAAAAGGGTTGACCTCCCACTTGGGTGGGGGCCAACCCACGACTTTGGTCACCCAAATTGATAGCTTGGCCGGCTGGATGTGTGAGAATAGCATGTGAGTGGTGTGTGAAGTGAAGGAAAGAGCATCAAACAAAATAAGGTGGATCCCATCCACACTTATTTGTTTAATGAGACAAAGGGTTACCCTCACCCCTCCCTCTACCTCATTCTCGGCCAAGAGACACCCAGCAAGAGCAAGAAATCCATCATCCTTCATTCTCCATTGTTGAAGAGAGCTCAACAAGAAGGAATCCCAAGAAAAGGGGCTAGGGTGCTAAAAGTGTGAAAAGATTGAGGTAATGACCTTATTATAACTTCTTCTCTATTTTTCTTCTACCTTATGAGATACATACCATGTGAAGAATCCTTAAGAGGGTTCTACATGTTATAAGTATGGATTAATGGATTGGAAAGTGAGTCTATGTCCAAGAACGGACTTAAAAGCCAAAACGACCGGTTCACCGGAAAATAACCTTTTATAGGTTATTTGTATTGATTAAGGTTTTATGATGTTAAAACCTTGTTAGGCACTTGTAAAGGGTATTTCAAGTGATTTCACAAAGTTGGAAAAGTCGCCGGAGTTGTCGCCGGAGTTGACCGAAAGTCGCCGGAGTTTCACCGGAGTTCAACCAAGAAGGGTAGAACTTCATAACGCTAGTTCAAGGTGAGTGGACGGCTTAATATCTTATAACTTTTGGGTTAACTATGAGATTACCTAAATAAATGTTATATGATTTCATAATGATGTTTAAAAGATATTTAAACATGTGATTAGCCGATAGGGTTAAGTTTGTATGAAAGAAATTAATTGTTGATGCATGGAACATGATATGAAGAATTATATGAAATGCATATTTGTTTGAAGTGTATTAGAAGCACAAATGAATATTATTAACTTAATTATATGATGATTAAGTTGATACACACAAGGCATGAAATGGCGGTCAACGAAAACGTGGACCGAAGAACAAAGGATTTAATTAATACCGGTTGGTATTAATAAATTATAAACCTATATAAATGCATGGCTTTGCATGGATTGTGATACATAAGATTTATGTATTGGATTAGTTATGAGTAACTAAGGATGATATAGACTCTATCTAGGTTGATAAGAGATTGATCATAGGAAAACTTGGTGGAGGACCCTAGTACTTAAAAAGTACTTAACACTCAAACTTGGTGGAGGACCCTAGGACTTAAAGTCCTTAACACTCAAACTTGGTGGAGGACCCTAGTACTTAAAAGTACTTAACACTCAAAACTTGGTGGAGGACCCTAGGACTTAAAGTCCTTAACACTCAAACTTGGTGGAGGACCCTAGTACTTAAAAGTACTTAACACTCAAAACTTGGTGGAGGACCCTAGGACTTAAAAGTCCTTAACACTCAAACTTGGTGGAGGACCCTAGTACTTAAAAGTACTTAACACTCAAAACTTGGTGGAGGACCCTAGGACTTATGAGTCCTTAACACTCACAAACCGGTGGAGTATCCAAGGATTATGATCCTAAAACTCATAGATTGTGATATACAAGTAGGGACAAGGAGGAGTCCTATACACTCATAGGTATATGGGTGGGTTGGGGTTTTTAGTCAAGAATATTGACTATTACTATTTTTCCCAAATAAAATGGTGATCTACGGATCGGATATTTTCCAAGTATATATATATATATATACTAATAAGTATTTCGTAACTTGGGGGAAAGACTATTTACTTAAGTATCACCCTATGTTTGGGTCTTATACTTGAAACGCTAGTTATTCCATATTTAGCCTGCTACTCGCTCGGTACTTGTACTGACCCCTTCGGGGGGCCCCACCATTTTCAGGTTAAAGCTAGGGCTTGCTACTTGCACCTTCTCAAGGGTGATATCAAATCAGGAAGACGTGGTTCGTGCTTCCTTATTTTCTTTCAAACTACCGAACACTTGCTCATGGGTATTTGTTTTACTATAAACCATTTTTGGGCTTGCATGCCCATGTTGTTGGCCGGTTGTGGCTCATGACGTACCGTTGAATATTTCCGCTATTCATTGGTTTGAATGTGATGTTGTTATGTATGTTTACTACTGAGTATGGATGGATTGTTTTCTCGAACGCCTTGTGTAATTAAGTGAGGTTGACTCGTGGGTGACATCACTTAGTTATACGGCGGTTGTACACGCGCTTGGATTGCGGTCTGGGGCGTGACAATTAAGTGGATGGATTGTTTTCTCGAACGCCTTGTGTAATTAAGTGAGGTTGACTCGTGGGTGACATCACTTAGTTATACGGCGGTTGTACACGCGCTTGGATTGCGGTCTGGGGCGTGACAATTAAGTGGTATCAGAGCCATCTCAGTTCTAAACATTATAATCAACCTCTCACAAAAGATTTTACAAAAGAGTTTTTACCGAAAACCATGAGCATTGTATTTTGACGTTTATAGGACTATTGGTGCTTAAGTTGCAAGGCCTCTAATTGTTAAGACGGTACCCTTAGCAATTGGTATGGTAGTGACTTGGGCCAATACGTGTCTGTAACGTTCTTCCGTCAGTTGACATTCATAGGAGTCTAATGACTCATCCATATTTCTTTCAGAAATGGAGGGCAGGCGAATGAGGACCAGGAACAATCCGAGGGGGCAGGCGCCGGTAGCGTCCCAAAGGGGAAGCCGGGCTGCATCTCGGGGTTCAAGAGGAGGCCGTGGAGGCCGTGGGAGCCGTGGAGGTCATCAAGCTCAAACTGTGAGTGATGGCCATGTAAGCTCGGTGTATGAAACCAACACCGAAGACTACGACTCTACATAGTTATACGGCGGTTGTACACGCGCTTGGATTGCGGTCTGGGGCGTGACAGTGACGCAAAGGTCGGTGGTCACTGCCACCGTGTCTATAAGATTTAGTGTTTCTGGAATTATTAGTTGTCTTCCTTGTTGGTCCTGGTCTCTCATCTACAGACTCAATTTGTTCCAATGTTGCCACTACTTCTTTCATAGAAGGCCTCATCTTAGGCTCAGATCCTAGACAGGACAAAGCAAGTTCGGCAATCTGTACAGCAGCTCTGGAAGGATACCTTCCCGCCAACCGAGAATCCATTTTATCCTTTAGCTTCTTTCTCTCTGCAAGATGTGGCTTAATCCATTCAACAAGAGTTTGTTGTCCATTTGGACGGTTCGGGTCTACGACCCGTAATCCTGTTAGCATCTCCACCAAAACCACACACGTCGCTTTTTACATACAATTGACCTGCACGCCCATCCAATGGTATTAATTAACAAGTAAATGTAGTGCTAATCTGATGTTCTATTTCACTTTACAGTGTGATGATATTTTTGCAGTAATCCAGTAACTATATTGATCATATAGTTGTCATATTTTGTCTGTGAGATTTTAGAGTAATATTATGGAAATATCTATTTTTGTAAAAAAGTGTATTTGATAGAATTATGTATACGACCGCTCATCAGCTCAGTTAATTCATACGCAAACATATATACTTGTTGCAACATACTCAGGGGCAGCATATCCGGGTGTTCCCATAACTCGAGTGGTGACATGTGATTGGCTGGCTGAAGGTCCAAACTTTGCTAAGCCGAAGTCTGATATCTTTGCGTTATATGACTGTGTTGGATCAGAGAAGAAAAATGAAGACAAATAAATCAACACAAGAGGGGAAGGACATATCTATACATTAATACATATCCGAGCTAGGAAAGTTGTAGTACTTCCTCCCACCAAGTAATATACATTTGTATTGAGCATAACTTTTAAGAAAATATAGAAGTTAAATTGACCTTATACGGAGTACTATTTTAATTCCTTAAAAAGGTAAAAACACATAGGTCATATAAAAAATTAAAAGGTGAAAGTATAGATCAAAGCTAAAGTTGAAAAGTAAATACTTAAATGAAATTTAAATTAGAAAAGTACTGAAAAAAGTAATAAAAAAAAGTAGTGAACAAAAGTTGGATAGAATTAAAAAAAGTTATATTATCAATTGTACAGAATGTAATAAACAAACTTACGCCATCAAGTAAAATGTTTGAGGCCATGAAATCTCTATAAATCACTTTGTTCTCTGATGTATGGAGGAATGCCAGACCTCGAGCTGCATCAATCAGGATTTTGAGCCTTACCTCCCACGAGAGTGGGTTGACTGCAGATCCCCCTAACCACAGGAAGAAATCAATTATTATATATGAAGTGTTAATAAAGGTATGCATGCTCATATTTATGTAGTAATTGGAAGAGAAAAGGACAATCATCACTTGGTTCACGCCCCTAGCTTAGCTTTACATTCATGGCAGTGCTTATATATTGCCGAGTACTATATCATATGATGAACCAGAAACTTTCATTCTTTCTCTTGTTTGGAAAAAAAATCAGATTTTTGAGTGATTTTTTCCATTCCCGGTCAGACCCGGCTCGAACCGGGGCCCGTCCATGCCTATAGTTGAGTGATTTTTTCCATTCCATTTTTTCCCACAAACTTGGTAGGGTAGTTTTTTGGATACGTTGGAAAAGACTGAAGCGAACTTCATTGGTTGATGACCTTTCCTGCCAAACTCTCCCAATCCTCTTTCAGAAATCAGAACCGGGCAAGAAAAGAAGTGACTCCAATTTTCAATTGCAGATTAGAACCGGTTCAATCAAGTTCGGTTTGAGCTAAAATAGGAACACAATTAATTGGTCTGATTTCCATTTTGAGTTAGTTTTTTAGTCAAGTAAATTTGTGTACTTCTCTTTTGTAGACCGAAATAATTCAAACAAGTCTACATCATACTCCCATATTAGCTTAGTAAAAAACACCAGTTCAAGTTGAAAACATCATTGATCACGAGTAGCCTGGAGCTTAATATAACACTCGAATGCTTCTTAATTTTTTCGGTGTGGGACTTTATCAAGTTTTGACGACCGATGATGTTTTCATAGAACTAACTTTGTAAAAAAGGACCACTTCTCTTTGAATATCTCTCCGTATTTGTTGCATAGAACTACATTACTAGAATTCGGCATGTATCCTTGTATTATGATTATCCATCATTAGTCTAAAATTAGTACTTTTCCGTTTTTCATAGTTACGAGTAGCTTGACAATTGTGTATTGATGACGTATTGTGTAGGGGTGAGTTCGGTTTAAACGGTTCAGTTTTCACCTAAAACCAAATACCGAACCAAAGTAAAAAGTTTGGTTCGGTTCGGTTTTATGTTCAAAAATCTGGAACCACGGTTTGTCGGTTCGGTTTATTTCGGTTCGGTTTTTACCAAAGTATTTTTGTTGATTAGAAAAATAGTAATTGAAAAACAAAACAAAAAATAAACTACACCAAACTAGTATTTATAGTAATACAATACAATACAAAAACATACATAATTAAAAAAGATAGAAGAAACAAATGCACTTGCAAGCAATGAATTAGAGAGTATGTGTATGCCAATTTAAACATTTTCTAAATTAATTAAACGCATGAGTTTATTTGTGAATTATATGCAGAGTATTCACAAGTTAAAATTTTATTAGTAAATAACTTAATCTACTTTTTTAGCCAAATATATTTATGCTCTAAAGTTTCACATTTTCTGCTATGTTGTTTAAAGTATAGTTTATATTAATACATATTTTTTCAATATAAAAAATTATGTGATAACAAACATACATAACATATAATATATCAGCAAAGTATCATTGTCATGCCACAACAAGAAAAATGTAAATTACAATTTAAAATAGTAACATATTAGTATTATAGTAATAGACTTAAGTTTATGTACAAGTGTTTCACTTAATTAAACAATAAATATTAAATGTCAATATCTTGCAAATCATAATAATTCTAGTATCAAACATTAATTTTCTAGAATTAAGAATTAAGAACTAAAAAAAAATATTATACATAATGATTAATAAATAAAACAACATCTTTTAAAAAGTTCATTTTTTCGGTTCGAT
Source organism: Cuscuta epithymum (assembly GCA_945859915.1). Classification (NCBI taxonomy): domain Eukaryota; kingdom Viridiplantae; phylum Streptophyta; class Magnoliopsida; order Solanales; family Convolvulaceae; genus Cuscuta; species Cuscuta epithymum. The sequence goes on from CAMAPF010000938.1 coordinate 6,250,284, forward strand.
TCGGTTTTGAGATGTGAAAACCAAAACCGGAACCAAACAACTACGGCTCGGTTCGGTTTTTTGAGTTCGGTTTCGGTTTTCTTGCGGTTCGGTTGTTTTGGTTGCGGTTTGGATTTTTCGATTCGGTTTTCGGTTTCTGGTGATCCTTTATTATCTTGAATTGCCTATTTTCTGAAGTGTAGAGGTATCAATCTATAATTTTGAATATAGTAATGTTCTTAAACAGTGATACGGATATTGGTAGTCTCTAACCAGGGGCAGATCCAGGATTCTGAGATGCCCTGAACTGAATAGAAATTATACTAGACTTAAATATTAGAGGGGCGGGCTAAATGTGAAAAATGAAAAAAACTACACTAAAAAAAGTATATAAAATCTCAGTTGCCCTGGACTTCAGCATACAAAGTCCATAGATCCTCCCCGGTCTCTAACCTTCTAGAGCCAAGAAATTCAAGTGAAATGGCACTTGCTTATTATTGTTGCAGTTTGCCCCATATGCTTATTTCAATTGTTTCAATTTTGCTTTTACCAAGCCTGACTTATGAAATTAGTGAACACAATCCGTGAATATTTATCAAGTATTTTATCATGATAACATTGTATTACAAAAACATTCTGCAGCAAGATGTTGTTCTTTGCTACATTGATATTTAAAAAACGATCACTTTGGATAATTGATAACAACATAATACACAATATAATACACACTTGTAATCTAACTAGTTTTCTACACGCGCGATGCGCGAATGTATAAAATGCCCAATGATTTTGATTTTGAAAATGTGCACATTAACACAATGACAAACATCTAGTAAGTATTTATATAGATGATTCACATTCGATCTAATATAAGACCTTGACATGATAATTTACGAGATAGGAATGAAAAGTACTGTAAATAAATATCGAGGAAAATATAAGATTCACTAATATACAAAGTAAATATTTTTATAATGCGTTAATTATCCGCATATAACTTTAAATAATACAAATTATCTTCAATGAACCAAGCAAATAATACCTACTTTGGATATAATTTTACAAATGGCTCAATGAAGATGATAATGAAAGATAGGCATTGTCTGAACTCGGTTTATGTAACCTTTATATTGCAATATAAAGCATAGACATATCAATCACATGCAAATTTAGTTGGGCATAATCATTTTTTATTTGCTCATTATTCTCACAAAATTCAGTTGTACTAATCATGTACATTAATATGAAAGTATTAAATAAGTGGCCCTATTGACAAATATCATTTATTTGATGTTTTGATATGGGTAAAGCACTCATGCTTATGAAGAAAATTGGAGCATATATACTAAGATAGAAGCGACTATAGGCCGGCCAAGTATTTCATGGTCTAATTGCATTATTGTTGATTTCCCAACGAGGTGATCGCAAGTTTGAGTCTCATCCTTATCAAAGATGTTGACATTATCATGAGCGTATACTATAATAGATTTAAAAAGATATCCCACCCCCAAAAAATTATAGAACTATGAAAATGTAGTTGCAAATGATAAAAGTAAGAAGTATACCCTTCCTTTTCTATATACGGAGTAATTTTTTCTCAAATCTATTAATAAAATACTCCCTCTGTCCCATTTAAAGTTTCTCACTTTTCTTTTTTAGGAAGCAATTTAAATGATAATTTAATCATCAATAACTCATTGTATTACATACTCATTACAATTATTTCTAAAAATATACTCAAATTAGCACATTTAATTATTGTCTTTATAATCGTGTCATTTTGTCAGGAGAACTTTTAAATGGGACGAAGAGAGTATTTTATACGTAGTATATTTTTTTCTACAATTCAACATTTTCACATAATTCAACCGCTTCAGTTATCATTTCATCAATTTTGTATACTCAGCTAATTAAGCCAATGCAACTTTCAAGTGGTATCGAACGGGGTCTAAGTTTATTAAAAAATCGTGTTGACAGTTCTACTATTTCTATTTTTTGCTTGAGAAAGAAAGGAAAAAAGACATCCATACTCATAAATCTAATAGCTTATTACATAGTAATATAGTATACATAGTAATGATAGTATTTGTTAAAGCATAAAAGAAAAAGAAAAAACTAATTAAGAAATAGGAAGTTATCATTTTCACATAATTCAACCGCTTCAGTTATCATTTCATCAATTTTGTATACTCAGCTAATTAAGCCAATGCAACTTTCAAGTGGTATCGAACGGGGTCTAAGTTTATTAAAAAATCGTGTTGACAGTTCTACTATTTCAATTTTTTGCTTGAGAAAGAAAGGAAAAAAGACATCCATACTCATAAATCTAATAGCTTATTACATAGTAATATAGTATACATAGTAATGATAGTATTTGTTAAAGCATAAAAGAAAAAGAAAAAACTAATTAAGAAATACGAAGTACTCCTTGTTAAGCATTGGGAGCAAAAATAGAGGTAGTAGCATTCTAGCAAAAATAGAGGTAGTAATTGACGGTTTCAACTAACGGAGTTTGATGTTCCTTCCGGTATTAATGTGTTTGACAAACTAAGGTACAATAATTTTAGCTCAAAATACAAGTTTACATTAGCTTATGATTACTACCAACACATTTTCCATGCCCAAACTGCCCTTACCTTCGTTCACCTTTATAAGATTGTAAAGATACATTGAAATATACTACTCTCTCCATTCCATTAGACTTTGACAATTTTCCTTTTTTTGTTGTCCCATTTTTTTGTCATTTTTTCACTAAAGCAACTAATTTATAGTTCTGCTCATTTTTCTCTCATCTACACAAATTTCAACCACACAATTCTTACTTTTCTTATTTTTCACCTAATTCAAAGAGTGTGAAGTCCATTGGGATGGATGTAATACTAAAATGACTCAAAAGCTCAAACACATTCAACTAAATCCCCCCCCCCCCATATGTGTCAAAATGAATTAAATGTTGCACTAAACATTATTGAACACTTCTTTGCAAATAACATTTTGAGTCGTGTTAGTGATTCTCTTGTCTTCATCGCAAATTAGTATTTTCAAGCCACACCGGTTATTCTCCCTAGACACCGCAACATAGAGTTGTCCAAGGGTAAAATTGATTCGACAACCCTACACGGGACAATGATTGTTCTTGACTTTTATTTATGGTCATAGACTCATAGCATATGAAGTCATAAATGGATATTGTCGCCTTTTAATTTCAAAGGCAAGCTAACATTCGAGGAGGTCATGGACAATCTTGGGATTAATACTCTCTGTCCCGCACTGACACCAGTTAAAATATTTCCCTCCAAAACATGATCACCAAGCCTGGTTAGAATGAATCATGTTCCATAACATAACCCCATTGAATGATCTATATTTCGCAAAAGCATCACCGAAGTCCCGGCCTTTAATCTTAACTTGTGATTCGGTACACCAGATAATTTAATGTCGTTTAGGAATTCCGGCGTGTGCAATTTTGCCATTAGATCTTATCAGAACTACTCCTCCCATTTACCTATAATCTAAGATGGCCAGAGATTGGTCGTTTTACCCATCCAAAAAATCTGAAAAGCAGAAGATTGAACGAAAATAATTAGTCGGGTGTTCAAGATAAAGCTTGTTGGTTTAATCCAAGATCTCTGGAAAAAATAAGGCACTCGACAATGTTAGGGGAGGTAGTGCACACAAATTTATGTTTGAATTTCATACGACATGAAAATTATTTAAAATTTTCTTTATTCTTTAGCAGTTGTCTACACAATTGAACTTCAGAAGCGGCGTGGCTTGCCTCATACCCATATTTTGTTGTAGTTGTCGATTGAAAATAAATGAATGGTGATAATGGTGCCACAATACCTCATATGATTCCATAAGAGAGTCATATGGGCTCCGTCAGAGCCGGTCCTGTCTACTTTCTGGCCTATGAACGAGATAATATTTTGGGCTTACAGTCAAGACAAATAATAAATTATATTTATTTAAAATAATAATTATAATAAATTTATTTAATAAAGGTCATTAAATAAAAATGAAAATCGTTTTATTATTATGTAAATTACATATTTGGTGAGAAGTAGCAACACAAATATCATATAAAAAGAAAAACATTACTTAAAAACATTTCTCACGAAATTTTCAAGATTCAATTCCTGAACAAAAATAAAAAAATTTATTGATCCCTTCTAACATAACTCTGTCTTTTCTAATCTTCATCTTCTCACTCTTTATCCCAACCTGATTCACCAATTTTATCAAAAACAATTTATTGATCACAGATGAATTGTTTGAAGCCTTAAAAGAATAGAAAATTTTGTCACCGAACGCCGTTTGGGATCCTCGATCGATTCACTTCAATTTTTAACAAACCGCTGATGCACTCACCGCTTTGCAGCGTTCTTTACTATTGTTGATATTGAAATTTGGAAACAACAAATCAAGTTGGATGGGCTTTGCGAATTGAAAGCTTTGGACTTGGGAGGCCTAACATAACTTGGTAATTTTGTATTTAAAAGGATTATAAAACTTAGAGATTCGAAGAGAATTAAGAGAGGCATGCCACTTTACGTTTATTTTAAAAATTAAACCTTGAGTCAATTAATTGAGCTTAAAATTCAAAAACAGTGCCTACTCAAATTACATACAAAGAACTATTTTTGGGCCTATTTTTCTGTCTGTTTTCTTGGACCTGGGGTGGTTGCCCCTGTTGCACCCCTCTAGGGCCGCCCCTGGGTTCCATATTTTTTTTTGTTCTATATTGTCTATTTATTTCATCTACAATTCTAAGCCCATCCAATCACTAATGTAATATGTAATTTCTTACATCAATTTTCATATTCAAATCATTTTTTGTGAGTTTTAATTAAGAGTACTCGTCCGAATATCCCAAAATGTTTGGAATTGAACATATAATATCAAAGCTCACATAGAGAGTGTTTGGAACAAACGTGCTTCTTCAGGAAGCAGAAGCAAATAATGAAGTGTTTGGATGAAAGTGCACAAGTACTTAAAGCTCCAAATTGCTTCTAGAAGCAGTTTTTAGAAGCTAGAGAGGCCAACTTATGAAAAACTAATTCCGATTCCAAACACCGCATAGTACTCGACTGTCAGGACTGCCAAATGAATTTGGAGGGCCCCACATAAACGTAAAAAAAAAAAAGAATCTCAATTCAAACACTTACACTCAAAACAATTGAATCCTTATTAAAAGAGATCTAAAAATGTAAAGTGATCAACGAAAAAATAATGGATCTATATTTTTCTTTCTTAGTAATTGTATTTTATTGATTAGTATCCATCCATCCATCCAGTAATAATAATGTAGTAGTACACAGTAATATATTATCGAGTAATTGGAATTTTTCAATTCAAAATAATATATCTATAATATCTATCTATAATAATATAAAGTAACAAGGTGTAGCACTTTGTTTTTCCCTTCACTTGGACATTTAATGCTTCATACCCATTAAAAATCAGAGTTACATTAATAATTACTCCGTATCAATTAGTAATAATAATAGTACATCTTTAATAATATCTATAATAATATTCATCTATAATAATAATATAAAGTAACAAGGTATATCACATTGTTTTTTCCCTCCACTTCGACATTTAATGTTTCATACCCATTAAGAAATAAGAGTTATATTAATAATTAGCAATTAGTAGTAATAATAATAGTATGCAGTACATCTATAATAATATCTATAATAACATTCATCTATAATAATAACACAAAGTAACCAGGTGTAGCACATTGTTTTTCCCTCCACTTAGACATTTAATGTTTCATACCCATTAAGAAATAAGAGATACATCAATAATTAGCAATTAGTAATAATAATAGTAGTAGTACATCTATAATAATATCTATAATAATATAAAGTAACAAGGTGTAGCACTTTGCTTATCTCTCCACTTAGACATTTAATGCTTCATACCCATTTAAAAATCAGAGCTACATCAATAATTCATAATAATATAAAGTAACAAGGTGTAGAACTTTTCCTTTTCCCCCACTTAGACATTTAATGTTTCATACCCATTAAAAAATCAGAGTTACATTAATAATTAGCAATTAGTAATAATAATGTAGTAGTACACAGTGATATATAATGGAGTAATTGGAATTTTTTCAATTCAAAATAATCTATCTATATATAATAATCTCTCTCTCTCTCTCTCTCTCTCTATATATATATATATATATATATATATATATATATATATGTATGTATAATAATAATAATAATAATATAATAATAATAATAATAATAATAATAATATAAAGTAACAAGGTGTAGCACCTTGCTTTTCCCTCCAAATAGACATTTAATTTAATGCCTTATAGCCATTAATAAATAAGAGTTACATGAATATTAGAGTAATTGAAACATTTTAATATTTTAGTCAAGTATCACTATTATATTATAATATATAATAATAGTGATACACAATCGGTGGGAGTTCATTCAACACAAAAAAAAATCAGAATGTTTACAATATATTGATTTGAATGTTTTCAATTATAAGATATGATAGACCAGACCAAATTAAAAGAAACTACACCAAATCAGATCAAATTTAAATACAATAGACTTGATGAGATTAGAATAGGTAAGTGAAATATACATACATCTGACACTTACCAGATAGGATCAGTTTAGGTCATCAGACCAAACCTAAACGGACCTGATTATAAAACTTTAGTCTAATTAAAAAACTATTATTATTGTCTTGTAGTACTAAAAGTCGCAGACTTTTCTCAGATGCTACCCCCTGTAGCATCTAATAAAAGATCTTTTTAATTTTGAAAAGCTCTTAAAAATTGTCATGCCAAATATACAACTAGAAGCTTTTAAAGACTTTATGAGCAGTACAAAAGATAAAAGTCATAGACTTATGCCTGCCAAACATAGCTGGGTAACGAATCTCGGCCAAGACTCATGAGAAAGAGTATTTGTCCAAGACTCCAAGTAACTCAAAGCTCACCAACCCGGAACTAGCCTGGACTGTTACTGTTTTTTCTTATATAAAGTAACATATATAAGCCTCGGGCCAGGCCAACCGACCCGGAACTGGCCCGGTACTGTTTGTACCCTCCCCGGCCCGTGAACCGATCTGGGTACCGTTTCGGGCCTACCTGGCCCGGGCCCTGTAAAGCATGAACCGGCCCGCCAGGGCCGGGCCATATTCTTTTTTTTTTCAACTTTTTTAAATTTCCGGGTTGGGCTGGGTATTTTGGGCAATTTGGGCTGGTTTGGGGGGTTGGGGGGGGGGGGTTGGGGGTTAAGTAGAAAAGGATATATATATATATATATATATATATAGGGATGAGTTCAAGTAAAAAGTAGTCTTCCCATGAAAAGTGAGAACAAATCTTGGCCTTCCATCACTTGAAAATGGATGGATTAGATGAACTTTAAACACAAGAGATGATTTCAAAAAATGTGAAAACGTTTATACTATAAAGTGGATAGTTACTGATTAAAAGTGCACTCATGCATGTCAAAAAAGATTGTCAAAATTTTCAAGCTTGTGCACTTTTTATTTTGTACCGAATTGCACTTTTGTGCTCTACGTGTGCACTTTTTGACTATTCTGATGCACATTTGTTACAAAATTTTCAATAAAAGTTCCTCATAATTACAAAAATGCCACCGCGTTTCAACCTTAAAATTTGATCTCTTCCATCCATTTTTTCACATCAATGGCCAAGATTAGTTCTTATTTTTCACACATGAAGTACTTTTTATTTGAACCAAATTCTATATATATAGACCCGACCCGGCGGACGGTCCGGCCCAGGACCCGGGCGGGTGACCCGGTCCAAACCGGCACCGGCCTCAGTACGGGACGGGCTCGGGCCTGCTTCCAAACTTCCATGATCCAACCGGGCCTAGGCCCGGACCGGACCCGGCCCGACCCGAGTCCAGGCCTGGCACACATAGGCTGTCAAGTTAATGTTTTAAAGTAATTGGCCCGAAGTGTTTGATCTGGTCCAATTTGAAAATCACAAGCCCAAGAACTGGAATAACTTAACCCTACTTATCGGATATATCTTGTTTCGTTTGTTCTGACATACTGCTTTTATATCGTCTCGGCAGTGAATAGATCAAGCTTACGGGTGTTGTCGAGGTTCGTTCTATCCGTTCTTTCATTTTCCGATTTTGTGTTTTAGTTGTCGACTGTATGAAGATTAAGTGTTTTGAAAACCAATTTTTTCTGCATTCCCGAAATGTTTTGTTTGTTGTAAAATCATTGCTTCGGTCTAGTTCTTCGTTCGTTGACAAAGCTATGCGAGAATATATGAGAGTTATTAATGGTTAAAAGTTTTAAAAAAAATTTGGACAAAGCTATCATTCTTTCATTTACATCGCATCTTTAAAACTGCACATATATGTCTAAGTTTACATCACAGCTAGATAAATGGGGCTTGCATCTCCTTTGGTTGTTTTTCTCTACAATAGTTAATCCTTTTATATTTGATTGAAACTGTTATTTGCCTATTATTTGTCTTATAAGATTGGGATTTATAGTGGTATGCATAAAAAGGTAACAAGTGAAAGTCTTTATAAAAAGGTATATACGGATCATATTTTTAAAATTATACACTAAACTATATGTATATATAATTTTGAAAGATATATAACTAATCCATATAGCAGACATACACACAGACATACACACACCCAAACCCACAAACATATGCTCGATTTGTATTGCATTACCTATATAAAGGTTCTGCATTCAAAGGAATGTTTCATCTACCTCATTCGATATTAATGTATTTGATTCATTACTTGAAAAACAGCGTTTGATTATTCCTCAACTCCAATTTGATGATTTCATTTTGTGGATAACACAGTTCTCCAAAATCCCCATATTAACAAATCATTTTTAATTGAATTTTCCACTCTGTGTTTGTGGTATCATTCCAGTTTGTGTTTTTATTTATATGCATGTCTTTCTGTCATTTTGAAAACTTTGTATACACAAAGTCACAAACATATTCTTAAGTTTGGTTAGCTTTCATAAAGAATAATCTAAATTCCTTTGTAAGTTCAAATTATTTCACTTTCTATATAAACCTTGTGAATTCAAAGGCATCTTTGTAAGCCACAGTCATTTATTTGATTCATAACTTAACCAACAATGTTTGGTTGTTCCCTTATTGCATGTTTGCTTGGGTGTTTATTTTCTCCGAACTGGTGAAAGCATTTCCTGTATAACGTAGTTGTTACGTCTTTTATTTGCTTGTTTTTTGTTTATATAAATTTGCTTAATTCTTTTTTATCTGGTTCAAGCAATAAAAAATGGTGGGATTTGCTGAATTCAGAATGTTGTTTTACTTGTTGATTTTCGTGATTCCATTTTGAATTTATTCTCACCCCCTAAAATTATTAAAACAATTGAGAATGTTCTTTTCTTGTTTTAATCTGAAATATTTTCCTACAATACCCCCTTTCCTTTTTCTATTACCCCTATGAAATTTACTCACGTACATAAGAAAATGAAATATAAGAAATACCCGGATTCTTCTGTCACGCGGATCAGCCTGACACATATTATCCCTGATCATTTATTAATTTGTTTCACTTATTAATTAAAGGTTAGAGTTATGCTGAGGTGTATGACCTGTACAAACTATTGTTTATGAGTTATGACACTTGTGCCCTATTGTTACTGAAAATATTTTGAATTTAAAATCTAATGAAGCAGACTCTGCTGATCAGAAGAGCTCTACAACAATGTCAGGGAAGCCGAGGGCAACCAGGAAAGATGAAGTTGTGACCAGAGAGTACACCATTAATCTCCACAAACGCTTGCATGGATGGTACTCTCTTTATACTTGATTGTAGTTTTGAATCTCTCCGCATTTGTTGCATAGAGCTGAATTACTATATTTCAGTTCGTATCCTTTAATTATGAATAGCCACCATTAGTCTGAAATGAGTAGTTTTTCATTTTTCAGAGATACGTGTAGCTTGAAAATGTGTATTGTGTGCATGTGGCTGGTGATCCTTTATTATCTTGACTATAGTAATGTTCTTAAACACTCATATGTATATTGGGTAGTCTCTATTCTTTTGGAGCCAAGAAGTTCAAATGAAATGCTACTTGCTTATTATTGTTATAGATACAATACAATGTAGCAGTTTGTCTGACGTATGCCTCCTGTATTTTAGCATCAGTTGCATTGTCATGCACTCATGCCTAAGTCTTCCCTCTCTCATAAGTTGTGTTTTCAGTTTCATGGAGTTGCATGCACCATTTTTCCATCCACATTGGTAAAGTTACATCTGCCAGATTACATTGGCGTTCATTGCAGTCTTAAACTTTGTTTGGCAGACATTATATGCTTTTTATGTTGACTCGGGACATCTAGCTTCTGACTTATTTGGTTGGATTTGGTTTAATGAAACCTGCTGTCCTTTTTGTATTGTAAGCACATTCATCATTTCAACCATTCCAACTAAGTGACTTTTTGCAAACAGGCCCATAGTGTACACAAACATAGTATTCCTCTCTCCTTTCTTACTATGTTTTAGCTGTGAGTGTTGCAGTTCATCTCATCTCAATGTTATGTTATATTATTTGTAGCACCTTCAAGAAGAAGGCACCCAAGGCAATAAAGGAGATAAGGAAGTTTGCTCAAAAAGCAATGGGAACAACAGACGTTAGGGTTGATGTGAAACTAAACAAGCAAATTTGGAGTAAAGGGATCCGAAGTGTGCCGAGGAGGGTCCGTGTCCGAATTGCACGGAAGAGGAACGACGATGAAGATGCCAAAGAAGAACTTTACTCACTGGTTACTGTTGCTGAGGCTCCAGAGGGACTCAAGGGCTTAGGCACTACTATTATTGAGGATGATGAAGACTAAATTTTTCTCTTTAAGAAAACTTTATGCTAAGCAATTCCTGTTTTGGCTGTTGTCCTTTCTCAACTAGTTATTCTGATTATTGCATTTTGATGTTTAGACTCGACAAATCTTTGTATGTGTTAAAAACAAAATTTGGGCTCTTTACAAGTTTATTCTCATTATTCTGCCAACTCAAACTGAAATTTGTGTTCCTAATGCTCTCACTTGGAGCGTATCACAAAACATTAGAAGTGGTTGTATTAGGAATAAAAAGAAATTAATGCAAGAAACATTATAAATTGCTTTAACTAATTAACTGGCAGATTACATACCATGATACCAATCTCTACTCTAATATAACTCAATTATGCTTCGACCATGTTAACAATGTCATTCTTAACTTAAATTAACGATACAAGTTTTCCTAAGAGCAAGAAGATAATACAAATAATCAAATACCGATTACAAATTGTCCAGGTGAGTACTGCAAGGAATAAAATTCTTGGATCAACTTTCTTTCTTCTTCAGTGCTTGGCTGTTGAAGCAGCGGCTGCAGCGCCCTTGTGGCTTGTACTGGTCTCCTTGCTCTTCGAGAGCAAGGAGAGGAGTGAATTTTTGTATATAATGAAAGTTTTGGAAGACAATTAAAATGTATATAATGAATAAGCTAAAATGAAATGATGAAGACAATTATGAAAACATAGATTTGAGATGGAATACTAACCTGTGAGATTCGTTGAGATGGCCGGTGACTATATTGGTGGAATCGGATGTTGTGGTATGCTGGCAAAAACAAAGTGAGAACCTTATCAAGATAGTGAGTATATTAGCTGAAGTCAATTATCTCGCAAATAGGAACAGAGAAAGAGGAGGCCTAAGAGGGGGATGTGGCCACGAGGCCATGTGGGGAGAAACGCCACTCAAGTGTTTAAGTTAAATTAAAGGTTATGAGGAACAGAGAAAGAGTTGGGCGTGAGGAATGCAAATAGGGATAGACTTTGTTTACTATAACTTTGTTTTCAAATTTATCCTCATGGCTAATAAACCTCTTCATGTCCAAATCAATTTAGTATTTTCAGTGAGGATTTAGAGTATACTACTATTGAAAAAACTAAAACAAAAGGGTAAAAAAGAAGTTACTGACTTACTCAGTAACCATAGTTGGCATATTCTAGCCATTTTGTGTTTCTGCTAAACATTCACTTACCGGCTTTTTCACTAAAAGTCCATAGGTGCTACAAACATATGGTTGGTATTAAAATAGATATGGATTGTCACCGGCATTAAATAAATCAATCATTTAAAATAGTGGATGTATTTGTAAATGAATTGGTCAACTTTCTCTACGTGTGAAAACTAATAAGAAAATTGGATGTATTAGTTATCTTCATCATTTTCATTTACCCCAGTGCCGCAAAGGCCCCCACCTACGGTGGGGTAAACGCCTTGATGAAGGTGTGAGTGGATGATCACATTCCAGGACACGGAATCTGGGTTGGTCATGGATTGGAAAACACGTATTGAAGCACCCAAGTGTCCAGATTTAGAGTAAAAGTCAATAAGAGAATTCCCCACTGAAGTGAATGCCTTGAAGAAACCATGCTTGAGCAGAAAAGCGTGGAAGGAGAGACCGTAAGTGAATGAGAGCAAAAGGTTTAAGCAGGCTTTAAGAATGGGAGGGAATACAGAAATGTCAGTTAGCTCAACCCCTGCTCTTCGGAGTGATTGGTAGTGTAAAAGAACTTCTTGCCATTTTCCTTCGGTGAATGATTTTTTGATCCGTGAAATGAAGCAGAACATATTGCCGCGGCTTGGGCCACGCATAATAGCTCTGCCTTCAACACAAACAAGTGAAGAATTCCAGAATTGATGGAAATTTTGTTCTTTTGATGTTTTTAGCCTACCCAGAGCTTGCAATTTGCCCCTCCTAAAGCTACTTGGGTTGTTGTAATTGTAATTAAATGAGATCCTTAAAACAATGTCCCAAATCAATAGTTATAGGTGTGGCATGTTGAAGCACATTATTTTGTTTTCCTCCCTTAGTGTGTATTGAACGTTACCGCAGATTACCAAGGAATAGATAGAAGAGGTTTAGTTCATGTTGTCTATATATGCAATGTCCCCATGTTGGCAAGAAGGGGAACTTAACAAAGAAAGGGGCAAAACAACATTTTGCTATTCTAGTGTAGCAACTATCATCGTCAAAGTTTTAATCTTTATCTATGTTGAGAACAGCGGTGTCGCTAAAAGAGAATATTGGGGTATGCTATTAGAAAGAAACTTTCACACAATCTTTTACACAAAAGATTGTTGGAAGTAATGGTTACATTCTTGGATTCACATTCCATATATGAACCACATGAAATTCTCTTACATATGATACACCAGGCACAAAATTTTAGTGCCACTATATACATTATTAGAATGAAGGAAAAAACCAATGGCATGAACAAAACAGCAATATTCAATTATGTCCGGCTGCGGATTGGATCTTTCCGAGGTGGGTGAAGAGGGGGAGGAGAGTGACGCAAAGGTCGGTGGTCACTGCCACCGTGTCTATAAGATTTAGTGTTTCTGGAATTATTAGTTGCCTTCCTTGTTGGTCCTGGTCTCTCATCTACAGACTCAATTTGTTCCAATGTTGCCACTACTTCTTTCATAGAAGGCCTCATCTTAGGCTCAGATCCTAGACATGACAAAGCAAGTTGAGCAATCTGTACGGCAGCTCTGGAAGGATACCTTCCTGCCAACCGTGAATCCATTTTATCCTTCAGCTTCCTTTTCTCTGCAAGATGTGGCTTAATCCATTCAACGAGAGTTTGTTGTCCATTTGGTCGGTTCGGGTCTATCACCCTTAATCCTGTTAGCATCTCCACCACAACCACACCAAAACCATACACGTCGCTTTTTACATACAAATGACCTGCACGCCCATCCAATGGCATTAATTAACAACTGTAGTGACTAATCTCATATTCAATTTCACGTTGCAGTGTGATGATATTTTTGCAGTAATCCAGTAACTATATTGATCATATAGTTGTCATAGTTTGTCCATGAGATTTTAGAGTAATATTATGGAAAATTCTATTTTTATAAAAAAGTGTGTTCGATAGAAATATGTATACGACCACGCATCAGCTCAGTTAATTAACATGGAAACATATATACCTGTTGCAACATACTCAGGGGCAGCATACCCGGGTGTTCCCATAACTCGAGTGGTGACATGTGATTGGCTGGCTGAAGGTCCAAACTTTGCTAAGCCGAAGTCTGATATCTTTGCATTATATGACTGTGTTGGATCGGAGAAGAAGAAAAAGACAAAGAAATCAACACAGGAGGGGAAGGACATCTCTACACATATCATAGCTAGGAAAGTACTGCAGTACTTCCTCTCACCAAGTGATATACATTTGTATTGAGCATAACTTCTAAGAAAATAAAGAAGTTAAATTGTTGTTATACGAAGTACTAATTTAATTCCTTAAAAAAGTAAAAACGCATAGGTCACATAAAAAATCAAAAGGTGAAAGTATAGATCAAAGCTAAAGTTTAAAAGTAAAAACTTAATGAAATTTAAATTACTAAAGTAGTGAAGAAACGTTGGATACAATTAACAAAGTTATATTCTCGATTGGACATAGTGTAATAAACAAACTTACGCCATCAAGTAATATGTTTGAGGCCTTGAAATCTCTATAAATCACTTTGTTCTCTGATGCATGGAGGAATGCCAGACCTCGAGCTGCATCAATCAGGATTTTGAGCCTTACCTCCCAAGGAAGTGGGTTAACCGCAGATCCCCCTAAACATAGTAAGAAATCAATTAAATATGAAGTATTAATTATGGTATGCATGTTCATATGTATGTAGTAATTGGAAGAGAACACAAGACAATTATCACTCGGTTCACGCCCCTAGATTAGCTTACATTCATGACAATGGTTATATATTACAGAGTATTATATCATATGATGAACCAGAAACTTTTATTTTTTCTCTAGTTTGGAAAAAAACTCTGATTTTTTTCACAAACGAACTCTTCACACACTTGTTTTTTTGTTGAGAATGATAGTACACAAGGCATTCAAGATAAATCTCGTTTGAGCTAATGAACCCAAACTTTTATGAACCCATTCTGCATTCTTTATCTGATGCAGTTAAGATGTGATTGAATTCTTACTTCCGAAAAGATGATTCTCTAAGCTTCCCTTCTGCATGAACTCATATACAAGGAGTAGTTCTTTCTCATCCCAACTGTATCCTATGAGCTTGACGAGATTTGGATGAGAGAGACATCCCAGAAAGTTCACTTCTGACTGCATAAATGTGCATTCATTTAAACCATTAGAGGCTGGCCACAGCAAACTTTGAATCTTATATACTAATTTACTACTTTCGTTCTTTATAAATTGAATAGTTCTAACTTTTTCACTTTTTGCACTATTCTCATATCTTACACTGACCATACTCTGTATTAAAGATAAAAGTAATGTATTTGACAAATGTGAAAGTTTGTAACTTCAAAACAAAGAGGAAGTAAAAGTTAGCTAGCAATTTTTAGGCAACAACTCAAAGAGAAAAAGAAAATCAGTGAGTGCAAGAGTAAGAGTATGTAAATATCACAATGGTTGTTGTACACAAAGTTGTACACGTCTATGTATACACTTGAAAATCCTTCTCACGGACAAAAACCATACTCCGTATATGTTTAAATCAAATTGTTTTTATGTTTTTAGTCCTCCCGAACAATTTATATGTTTTTAAGATGGATTTCTTCGCACGAAATGTAGGTGGCTTAATATGTATAAAATATGTAACTATCGATTTCCATGTATTCATATGTACCTGCCACTCCTCGTACCCTTGAAAACTTTCAGAATTGAGTTTCTTTACTGCAATGACGGTTCCACTGCCACTCTTTGAGGCGGTGGTGCCGCCCCTGTCTTCGATCCACCAGCCTTTGTAAACCTTGCCAAACCCTCCTTCTCCAAGCACCGTGTCGCTCCTGAAGTTCCTTGTGGCAGCCCTGAGCTCAGCAAAAGTAAAGATTCTCAAATTGGGGTGTGATAATATCCGACCTTCTTCACCGAGCATGTCATCATCGCCAGCGCTTTTGCCACTCAAAGCTGACGACGTCGACGTTGTTATGTTGCTTGTTGTGTGTGAAATTCCAGCTGCTGCATTGCAACAGAAGAAACATAACCACGCAGGCTACAATATCATTATCGTTTATCATATACTGCATCTCTCTTCATATTAATTTGGAATTTGTATGGAGAGTCCGTTAAGCCACTTAAACGTGAAAGAAATAATGTGAATAGCTAATTCCTTTGCATAGAAAGGAAAATGAAATTTATTTTGGAGCAAAGAAATAAAAGGCAAAACATGAAGCTAATTTAGAGTTGAAGAGAATATATAGTTTGGGATACAACGTTACAAGGAAAGATTATTATAAAATCACATTTAATATTTTGTATTTTTATCACTTGACATGTACTTCAATGCTTTCCTTAGAGCCTTTGACAAATAATCCATAAGATATTGTTGAAATATAATGAATTAGTCATCTCCTAACTATATCTCTTAACTATTCAGGATTAATAAGTCATTATTATTATCATTATCAAAATAATTAAGAAGTCATAATTAAGATTTCTAAAGATAATGATGGTATGTCTTCAGTTAATCATTTATTTAGCCAAGAAATAGAGACTTTTACTTTTAATATAAACACAACTAAATATACTTTTGCTTAAGAACACATTTATACTTATTTAGCCTTTAAGAACACATTTATACTTAATATATTCTCTTCTCCCTAATCTTCTGCTTAATAGAAATTCTTTTATTAATTTTTTCACAATGGTATCTTTGATATACAAATATTACATATGCACTTTTTTAATAACGAACCTATTAGGTACAAAATACGAAGTATTATTACACATAATTCTAAATATGCATTTTTACACAATGTAATTTTTTTTCAAAACATGACTTCGCCACTTACGTCTTGCTCCACTCCTCAAACCAAAATATGGGCAAAACAAATCTGATACGGGTTATCCTATACCATTGGTGTCAAATAAGCAATTATATCTAATTATAATATTATTGAGATTTGAAGTTTGATTTTGAAAAATAATTCAAAATCTTATATGTCCATGTAATATTTTATTGGTATAAATAAGTAATCCAACACTTGGGTAGAAAGTTGGAAATCTCAAAACAATATGTACTCTAAAACATATAGGCACTGTAAAATGTTAATTTTGTTAAAAACATCCTAATAAACAACAATTCATTATTTAAATGGTGGTGCCAAAACTTAGCTTGAACTGAAGGTAAAACAATAGTGCAATAATGGGTTGGTGGTGGGAAGTGGGAACATCAAACATACCCGAAGAAGAAGTAAGATGTCCCAAAGTAGTAGTAGAAGTGGTAGGTGGAGTCTGATTATTTGAAGCAAAACTCCAGCAAATTCCCATACTAAAGTCTCCTCAAGCTTTCTTCTTTTCTCTGCCTTGAATGAATGTGCGTAATGAAGCCTGCCATCAGAACACAGAAACAGGGGAGATATCTATCAGATACGGAGTAATTAGAGCTTTTGATTAGTGGACGACTGGTTCAACTTTGTCTTTCTCTGACTTGAGGAAACATCTATACAGTATGATATTTAGTTTGAACGATTCGCACAACAAATGTATGTGGACCAAAACAAATCTGCTGCCAAATGCTTCGTACATACGGAATTCATTCATTATTAATGCTTTAGAGGGATAGGCGAGACCCCTTCGTCAAAGTCAACCCACTGCGCAGAACGGGCATTCTCAGTCAACTGTCTCCCTTCCCGGCCCTTGTTGTTGAACTTTAAACGTTTAATACTTCCTCCATTAAATTTGACGGGTATTTGACGGGTAGGGTCTATAATTCTTGGATCCGGGGCCTCCCCCTTGCTTTAAAGCAAGGTAGGGTGTCCGGCTTTTCCGGGCCGTTCGATCGGAGATTGGACGGTCGAAGATTTTGGGCTCCACTCCTTCCCCAATCTCGAGGCCATCCTCTTTCCCTCCCTGCCGTCGGATGCCGCAAGGCACTCTGCCTTATGGCAGAGGATCCGAATCCATAATTATTATTAACAATTTGACTTTCACGTTTATCAATACATAATTTTGATTTTAATACTCCGTAATATTTAATTACTAGACACATTACTCGTGCGATGCATGGGGTGTATCTAGAATAAAATAAAAAATCATTTAAAATGGTATCTACTATTTTTTTTATGTTGATATAATGTTTATTTTTGTCAAATCCGAAAGACAATAGAGTGACAGTAGAGTTATACGTAGTATATTCTATCTTTGATTATGTAATAGCACCTATAAAAAAATACAAATTTGTTTTGTACTAAAAATTGAAATTAAAATTAAAATAAACGATAAGGTGTAACAATAAATTTCATGTGATAATAGAATTAATAAATGATGACACTTCATCTTTGAGGCCTCACAGAATTGATAATGGAATTAATAATATTATAATGATTAAACTATAAAACAGAAGAACCTTTAATGTTTATAGAGGGGGTTTGGATCTACTTCTTAAAACTGTTTTTGTTCTCTGAAGGTGCAGAAACGGATATTGGAGTGTTTGAGTGAAGGGGTCGAAGTACTTAGCTTCTAAATGGTCCAAATTACTCCTAGATATAATTTTTTAGAAGTTCGGGAAAACCAACTCCGGAAAAACTAAATCGATTTTATGGCTTCTTTTAGAAAAGAAGTAGAAGCATAATCAATTTCAAACACATGACATACAAAAAGTATCATAAAGTATTAAAATGTCTATAAACTTCTTTATAGACCACATTATTAGTGGTGTTGATAACACGATCAGGGATGGATTTAGGGGGGGGGGGCGCGGGGGGGGCGACCGCCCCCCTTGGACTTTCAAAATTTTCTACCATATATGTAATATTTTCATAAAACTTTCATAATTTAATTAGATTCGCCCCCCTTATCTTTTAATTTTCAAAATTAATATATAGTGTTACATAATGTAATACTTAATTGAAGATTTAAAAGAAGGAACATCTAAAATAATTACATAACTTAAACAAATAAACATCTAGAATAACTCGTTGTTTAAGATTTAGGATACTTATTATATAAGAATTCCTAGTTTTGTAGTGTTTAATTATCTTTATTAGATAACAAGTACTTGTTTTGTAGTGTTTTATTATATTTTGTAAAATATATATCAAACAATATTAAATATCAGATACACTAATTACACAGTTTTTAGATCACGTAAAATGAATCCAAAATATAAATGTTTATTGATATTAAATTACATAATTCATTTACTTCTTGCTTTCTAAAAATAATTTATTGCATAGATAATAAACTTTAAATTATTATAGCATTAATACAAATATTAAAATATAATATGCACCATATATGTGTGTGTATGTGGTGCATATTATTCTAAAAATAATAATATCATACATACTACTATTGTAATATTAAGAAAACTTCTCATGAGTCATGACTCACGAACACCCTCCTTGGTGGCCGGACAAAAATTACAATTCAATAATAACCGATTCATGAGGTTAAACAATGTAGAAGTTATTAAAAATGTATTGGTTGATGTCTTTGTCATCATCTAATTTAAACTTAGAACGTACTACTTAATAGATTTAAATGTCATTGGGGATGTGTATGTATTAATGTCATTTTTTGAATAAAATTAGCCGCATAGCCCTACAGTAGCGGAAAAAATTCGCCCCGCTACACTAGGAAAAAAATTTTGCCCCACTACACTAACGAAATTTTTTTCACCCCCTACACTACCGAAAAATTTCGCCCCCCTTGAATAGAAATCCTGGATCCGTCCCTGAACACGATTCTCATCATCACATATTTGATTCTTCAACTTACTTCATAACCCTTGACATGGTTACATGTAGTTGACTTTGCGTAAAGACATACTCTAGAAGATGTATGTACACTTGGCCCATTTAAATATGCTCTTGTTATGTTCTAAACTTCTAATATGGTCTATTATTTAAATCTGATTTAGCTTGATATGAGATTTAAAAACTTAAATGAATTGAAAAACATCCATACTATATAATGATTGTCTTTGGTAGCGGTGTTAGAAAATACTACGTAAATCATTATATTCATTGGTATTTTTATTTGTATTTTCTGTAACTTAAAATTGGATAATATAACAGATTTTTTCCAAAAATAATGTTAAATAAAAAAATAATGTCTAAATTAGTGTTGGGTTAAAAGTATTTTCGAAAATACTATTGGGACAATCTTGAGTTAAGAAAACCGCCGCTTGAACTGGCGGTTTAGGCAAATGTTATAACAACTTGACCAACATGAGCATTAGTAATGTGGTTACACCAAATTAAGAACACCTATTTTGTTTAAAGTTGCACAACTTTTATATTTATACTCTCTGATTGTTACAGAAAGTATATCAAAACTCATATCTTTTATTATCTTTCATATAACACCAATATACATATATATATATATATATATATATATATATATATATATAAAATAATTAAGAACTTTAAAAGACTTCAGTTTTTTACAGTGTTGTAAGTTTTTTATTCGTACTCCGATTGTTCCGAAAATATATCAAAATTCATAACTTTTTATTTTCTTTCGTATGACACTAATATTGCATATAAAAATAAAAATAATTAAAGTGGTGCAACTTTAGTTTTTTAAAGTGGTGCAACTTTTTTACTTGAACTCCGATCGTTGGGAAAAAAATATAACAACATTCATAACTTCCTTTTTGGTATTTTCGGGAATTTTTATGGCAGGTTTGAAGATCTAATATGTTGGTTGCAAATTTACACGTTTTTATTTATAGTTTAATTTGTTGTATAAACTTTTTATATATAGCTGGTTGGACTGTTGGAGTTTAATTGTTCTAAACTTCTAATATATTATATACCTCGTTTGGTTGTTAAAGATTCTTAGGGAATAATAAATGTATTAAATGCTTCTAAAAAATGTATTAAATGCTTAGCAATTCCATCTTACTATACATAAATGCATTTATACATTTATACGTATATAAGGTATATTATACATATCATAACCCGATGAAAGGTTTTCTTCCCTAGCAAACTCTAGGGTTCTGTGCGCAGCCTTTTGATCGTGGTAAATTGTTCCCTTCTCATTATCCGTTTGACGAAGTAACCTAGTTTCTAATTCATGATGGATGCGGTCGAGGACATGTACGCTAGACTATCTCTAACGGATGAAGAGGTAGTGGGGGTTGACGTAGGGGACGATGCTGTGGAGGAGGCTCTACCACAATCACAATTCATGGCTGTTGGATGTTTGATTACGGACAAACAGATTCACTTTCCTTCCTTCAGAGATGCCATGGAAGATGCGTGGAGACCTGGCAAGGGAGTCCATATTCGTGATTTAGGGGAACGACGGTACTTGTTTCAATTTTTCCATGCAGTGGACTTCGAAAGGATTCTGGAGGAGGGTCCCTGGGCATTTGAGAATAATCTATTGGTGCTCCGTAGACTGGAGGGGTCGGAAAATCCAAAGACAGTCCAGTTGAGGCAAGAGGAGTTTTGGGTGCAGGTTTATGAACTATCGTCCTTCTTTTTCACTGAACGTATTGCAAAGATAGTTGGGAATCACATTGGAGCTTTTGTTAAGGCTGACCAGAAGAATTTTGAGAAAAAGGGATGGAGAGAATTTATGAGAGTTAGGGTTCTGCTAGATGTCACTTCACCGCTCAAACGGTGCATGACATTAAAGCGCGGGTCGGAAAGCTTCGTGGTTTTCTTTAAATATGAACGGCTACCCCATTTTTGTTTTATTTGTGGCATTATGGGGCATGTAGATCGCCTTTTCCCCAAAAGGTTAGAGGGGTGTGTTGTTGGCCAAGAGAAAGCTTTTGGAGCATGATGCGTGCTGGTAGTCGCCGGAATTCTGGGAGTGTGGAAAGCCGTTGGCTGGTGGACGGGGAGGGACGGTTTTTAGCTACTGCCAGGCAAGGGTTGGGTCCTTTGGTTAGGGATGATAAGCAGGGCAGCTCTACACATTATGGAGACGTGCATGGGGAGGCTAAGAGAAAGGAGGTTATGGAAGTGGCTGAATGGCAGGAAGAAGGGGCAGATTTGGGAGGGGGTCTACCGAAGAAGAGAAAGGTTCAAAAGGATGAGCAAATGGTGGAGAATGAGATGTCAGAATTTGATGATTCCATTATGTCAAAAAACGCATTAGAGGCGGGTCCTGGTCAACAGGCCCGCCTAGAGCAATGAGTTGCATTAGCTGGAACTGTCGGGGGCTTGGCAACCCTCGAACAGTTCAAGTTTTGGTGAATATGGTCCACTCTAAGAGGCCGTCGCATGTGTTTTGATGGAGACGTTTGCTGTTTATACTCGTGTGGATGCGCTAAGGAGGAAGTTAGGCATGGATTCTTGTTATGTTGTGGACAGTGAGGAGCACCGTGGTGGACTAGCACTCTTGTGGAGTCAGGATATTGAAGTCAACGTCCAAGGGTCTTCTGCTAATTTTATTGATGCTTGGGTAAAACTGGAAGAAGTTGGTCCTTTATGGAGGTTTACGGGTTTCTATGGCTTTCCCGAAAGGCATAGACGGCGAGATTCCTGGGGTCTATTGTAGTCCTTGAGTGTGTAATCCTCTCTTCCGTGGTTAGTGATGGGAGATTTTAATGATATCATGCATGCATCGGAGAAGAGGGGAAGAATCCCGCATCCCCCTTGGATGTTAAGGGGGTTCAGGGAGGCTGTTTGGACAAGTGGGTTGCAAAATTTTTCTTTTGAAGGTTATCAATATACTTGGGAAAGATGGCGAGGCACTCCGAATCGGGTTGAAGAAAAGCTTGATAGAATTTTGGCTTCTGAATTATGGTTGGAAATGTTTGAAGGGGCTGCCGCAGAAAGTCTGGAAGGGGCTCCAAGTGACCACTTAGCACTTTTGATACGACTAAGCCCCACCCGAGGAGTCAACCGGAGACGACGCTTTAAGTTCGAGAATGTCTAGCTTCGAGAGGAGGACTGTCGGGAGGTGGTGGTAGGGGGTGGAGTGTTGGACAGGGTACTGGTGTGTTGGGGGGCATCGTGTCTTGTAGTAAGGCTATGGAAGATTGGGGGAGGGGCAAGGCTGGAATGTACGGAAAAAGAATCACCTTTTGTAGAAAAAGATTAAATTATCTCCGAAGTAGATCTGACGCATGGGGGATGGCTGAATTTGATAGAGTCAAAAGCGAATATTTATTACTATTGGAGAAGGAAAGTCATTACTGGAAGCAGCGAGCTAAGGAGTTTTGGTATCGTGGCGGGGATACTAATACCAAATATTTCCATAATGTGGTGAAAATGTGAAGACGGAAAAATAAAATGGAGGGGCTAAGAGGGGCGAATGGAAGCTGGATTTGTGGCCGAGAGGATTTGGCAAACCTGATAGGGGACTATTATAATGATTTATTCTCTTCTGTGCAAGGTTTTGGAGATCAAATTTTTAACTGTGTTGAGCGTAGAATTGATGAGTATCACAATGATGCCTTGCTTAGACCCTTATGCCAAAAGGAGGTGAAGGAAGCTATCTTTTCTATGTATCCTGATAAATCTCCCGGTCCGGATGGTATGAGCCCAGGTTTTTTCCAGCATTTTTGGGATGTCATAGGGCCATATGTGGTTTCTTTTTGTAAGGAGGTTTTTGAGTCTGGTGTGTTTCCGTATGGTCTTAATCATACTCATATCATTTTGATCCCCAAGAAGGAGCATCCGGAGTTGCTTAGTGACTGGCGTCCCATTGCACTTTGTAATGTTGTTTATAAGATATTCTCAAAAGTGTTAGCTAATAGATTGATGTCTCACCTTCACTTTTGTATTTCTGAACAACAGAGTGCTTTTATCCAATTATCCCTGGTAGATCCATTATTGATAATGTCATGATTGCTTTTGAGTCACAACATTATTTAAAACGGAAGAACCATAGGAAAGTTGGTTATGCCGCCTTGAAACTCGATATGAGTAAGGCTTATGATCGGGTTGAGTGGGCGTTTTTGGAGGGTATGATGAAACATCTTGGTTTTTCTGACAGGTGGATAAATTTGATTATGGGGTGTGTTAAGACAGTCACTTACTCCATCCCCTTTGAGGACTCCGAAATAGGACCAAATTTTCCTTCTCGGGGTCTGAGACAAGGGGACTCGTTGTCTACCTATTTATTTATCATGATTGCTGAAGGACGGAGTGCTCTTCTCAGGAGGTATGAAAGAATGGGAGATATCCATGGTGTGGCGGTTGCTAGAGGGGCGCCAAGGATTTCTCATCTTCTGTTTGCAGATGATAGTTTATTATTCTTCTGAGCGAATCATGGAGAGGCTTCGATGATTAAGGAGATTCTTCATGATTATGAGGTGGCGTCTGGACAGGTGATCAATTTTAGTAAATCCGAAGTTTTTTTCAGCACTAATGTTTCAACTGGATGTAGAGAGGGGCTGGTGGAATTATTGAAGATAACTGCGCATTTAACTGCCCAGTTATCTTCAAGAATTAATTTGAATGTGTTCCCGATTGAAGTTTTAGCAGAAATTTGGTATGAGTAAACTAGACTTGATGAATAAGATGCCCAAAAAAATTTATCAAAAAATTCCACCATGAACTGCCCCAAATCGAGATGGCCGGACAAAGTCTCATATATAAGGACTTATTTGACCTTTTTATGAAAGTTCGAGGACCTATTTGACTGTTTCCCCTTGTTCAATCTATGTATGTTTTGTGCAAGATAAAGTTTTGTATTGAATTTCTAATTAAACTATTACTTTATATTGAACTAAATAAAAAGAAAGGATGGTTGTAACATTTATTATGTTTTTATTGGATTAGTTTTTATTTAACTTATATTTTATAATTTTACCACTATTTAACTTGTATTTTAATCTTGCCTAATCGAAGATCATATCATACTTACTCTATATAAATTTTCTACACCAGACCCAACCGAATTGAAAGAACTTTAATTCAATCCAATTGAAAGCATCCCTTTTTGAAAATTCATTTTTATAAAAATGAGAAGTGAATTTTAAAATATCCAAATTTAGAAATAGAAAATTGTTTAAAATTGAGGTATTTTTTTTTTTAACACATAAGGGAAATTTTATTGAAAATTGAAAGAATGGTTACAATGCGAAAACAAGAAAGAAAGCAGTAAAAAAAAGTGCAAAAGGGAAAGGGGGGAATGAAGGAAAGCAAGGAAATAAAGATAGCTAGACCCAAGGGAACTGCTTAGATTGTGATCTAGTTCGCATGCTATGTCTCCGTTTGTTCTATTGGGATTTGCGGTAGATTTTGAGTTGTGTATTTAAGTTATCAGTCGGAAGGCAAGTGTCCTGGGTGACAAATTGAGATTTATAGCAAATCTCTCTGTTGAAGTTGGAATCCCGGATGTCGTTCTGGTTGGAAATTGGCAGTCGACGATCACTTTCTGTTGCGTGCCCTAGAAAGTCGTCTGAAAAATATGAGTCATCAGATGGATCGAAACTGTCTGAGGCGTCTGAGTAAGCTTGACTCAGAGGTAGCTTGTGATGTTTCTCAGAAGCTTGAGACTGTTTTTTCTCTGCGTAGGCTTCCTGAATTTGAGAATTGAAAATAAGTTTGGAAATTGATGTGAGTTCCTCTGTGGCTGCCTTGGATTCATGCTCCAGATACATTGATTCCTCCTACATTGAATCAGAATATCCCACAAAAGTTGAAAAAATGGCAAGAAATTTGAGCAGTTTGGATTTTAGTGGACCCGTTGGAATCAAGATGAAACTTCCCTTTTCTTTAGCAATTCTGATGAAGCTACCCGATTTGTTGAATTCTGAAGAAAATGTGATTAGACCAAATCTCCGTTGCTGCCGAAAATCTTGGTTAAATCCTGAGAGCTGAGTAATAAATGGGATGATTTGTGGAGCCAAATTCAAATGGAAACTAATCTTGTTCAACATAGATCTGTTGAACTCAAAAATAGCAATTTCATTATTTTTTATTCCAAGTTTAAAAAGTTTGGACTGAATTCTGATTGTGTCAAACCCTTCTTCCCCAAAGAATTGAAAGTTTTCTGAGTTGGCGAGGACCGCTGGATCAGTATGGATTATTTGTCTTGGTGGGATATTTCGATTAAGTGAACAGACTTCTTTTGAGTTTGAGTACGGCCATGTGATTGAGAGGGGTGGTACATCCAGCATATGGGTTATTTTATCCTTATCAATGCGAGGCTTATCAACCCATGTCGATAGTGGCAGGTCTGTGGCTAAAATTTTTATTCCCCAAACCACCGTCGCAACAGGAAATATTAAAGAAGGGGAAATAATTAAGGGTAAATGGGTAATCTAGTCTTATTTGGGGAATAAAAATTTACATAGTCCTATTTTGGAATTTCAGGAACAATTTAGTCCTATTCCAGGCAATTTGTCTTTAAAATTCTCTCATCCTTGAAATTTCTAGTCTGATTGAGAAGATAACAATCACTAATGGAGACGGGGATGGTAAGAAAATGACTCGTCTTCATTTTTTTTTGCAACAATCTCATCTTCATATTATATATTTAAATATGAACCATTATTATCCCCGTTCCGTCCCGCACCGTGCCCACTCCTAGGCTGAATGTTAAAAATATACTCTGTATATACTCCTGGGTTGTCCCGGTACTGAACCCGTTTTATAATAACGGTTCGGAACGGGACGGGACAAGACGTTGTCCTTTTGTTGTCCCATTTAAACCGGTGCCGGGAAAAAACGGGACGGTTCGAGACATCCCAAAAAATGTAGTGAAAAAATTGCAATCCCAAAAAGAAAGCTAAGCTATTTCAAAAAATTTAAAAAAAAAACAGTGCAAGAAAACTCTATGACAAACAACACTATAGCTAATCTAGAAAATTGTGAGAAAAAATACAACTTATCATATTAGCTGCATGAAACAAAAGTTGCAACAAAAAAAAAACTCTAACACAAAAATCTATCAAGAAATCTGTAAAAACAAATGATAAAAGAATATTATACGAAGTGTAGCTAGATGATAGTTCATAGTATGTGATACTAGGTAATTTAGAGTTTTTTTAGGTGTTTTATTGTTAAACTAGTATTTTAATAATCATTTTGTATTTCAGCTGTGAAAAATAGATAATTATTATTATTCGAATTACTCAATGAGTTGTTGGTAGACTCACTAACCTACTATAAAGTACAATTTTTTATTCGGGACAACGGGACAGAACGTGATATATTTTACTTGTCCCGGTCCTGTTTTGTTTTAAAACGGTTCGGGACCGGTACGGGACAAAAATAATGTGTCCCAAATATAACGGGACAATTTCGGAACAGAACCGGAACATTCCGGAACGGACCAACGGGGCCGGGTCTTTTGCCCACCCCTAATTCAGCCCATGATACTAAGCTTTTGGCTCCTTCAACGATAACAATTAAGTCATCTTAAATTTATATTCAGGAAAATAATACTTTTAGTTCCTGAAATAGTCACCATATTGAAATGTCAGAACTGTATTCTTAAGTTTGTAAACTTTACTCCTCAATTGTTTAAATCGATGTAAATGTGGTCCTTTAGGAGGTGAAATGTACAATGTGGCAATGAGTACATTTTAACCCTCAAAGGACCACATTTACAGCAATGTGGATAATAAGTCCACATTTACGTACAATGTGATAACTTATTGTAAACTTTATAATATACACAAAGAATGTATTCTTAGATTAATTTTTTTTATTGTATTGGATGTGTTTTTATTTTTTTGTGACACTTGATAAATGACTTTGATTGCGATTCATTAAAATTATTTGAATATCAATGAAAAACTTGTGAAATTTGCATGTAAATGCCTTCTTTTGGTGTAATATATTTAATTGTACATTTAGAGCACTAGTGAATATACCGATAGTTATTTGTTGTTGTGAATGCCCAAATTGCTTCGGCTGTTCCTGAACCGCCGCAATATGTCTAAAAATCTAATGGTTATTTGCTGCGGTCGTTGGACAACCGCAGCAAAAAGTTTTTTTTTTTTTTTTTAAAATTGAAGCTTTATTTGTTGCGATCGTTAACCGCAGCAAATAGTCAAAAACACATTTTGTCGCTCCTTCAATCGTTGCGGTTCAGAACTACAGCAATTGTGTGAAAATGACCGTAGCAAATACACTTTTTTCTAGTAGTGCACGATTGTAGATAGAGGCTAAAGTAAAGACTCACTCTTTTTAGATTTTCAAACAAGCTAGTGATGATCATCATATATGACAAGATCATCCCCACACGAATTGATATCACAAGTTTGTCATTATGGGTCTCATCTCTCCAACTTTGTTATATCCAGAATTCATATAGTAAGACCAAAGAGAAGATCCTTCTTTCCATATCCATCACCTTTTAAATTAAAAGGATATTTGAATGTTGAGTAAGGATGTTCGAGTGATATTTGTTTTTACCGTCACGATTGTTCGAGAAAAAATTGTCATTTTCATGTTTAAGATGCTAATAATTTTCATGGAAAGTTCGGATTTACTTCGGAAGTAGCGAGGTAATTATTTGTAATAGTAGATAAAATATGCTTAATGAAAATCAAACGACACTTTCATTAATGTTATTTTCTTCCAAGAGTTGGGTTTATAATCAAAGTGATCAATTAAATTGTAACAATAAATAAGTTTATCTCTTGTAATTCCGTTATGAATAAAGACCCTCGGACCATTAAAAGCAGGAGAAGTGACTTTCATACACAAAATCTCTCTCCCCCCACCTCTCCCTGAGCGGAACAACCTTATTCATGGTTGCTACTCTTATTCAGATTCACAAGCTAACACATAGAATACATTTTAGATTACTTCATGAGATTCAAAATATATTAGTTTTAAGATTTTATTACCAACTTTAACGTTTACTTTAATTTTCAACTTTAACCTTTCAATCTTTTCTCAAAAAAAAAAACTTTAACCTTTCATATAGCCTGTTTGGTAATTGATATTTTTCAGCTTATCAATTTTACGAGTCAAATTTTTATCAACCACATAACTTTTGTTTTTGCACGCTAAATTTCATAATAATCAACATGAGCAAGCAATATGCTACTTTTGTTATTGAGTTGACTGAAGTTACTTCATAAGATCATTGCCCGAAGTTACTTTGGTTACTTTTTATTTAACCATCATTAAAAAATAATTCAAATACAATATTTCCATAAGTCAGCAAATTAGTGAAGATCATGATCGAAGTAAGTCGATTCAACTATAATTTCATCGGTTCCAACAAATTCAAGTTCAATCCATTTAACCGATTTACCAAATGGGCACCAAGAAATACGAAGTATGATTTAAAGTATGCCAGATTAAATGATTAATTAAAGTTATTGGCCTGAAGTGTTTGATCCGGTCCAACTAGGAAATCACAGGCCCAAGATCTGGAAAAACCTAACCCTACATCCGCTTAGTCGATTATCGCTATCTTCTTATTTTATCGTCTCTTGTTTCGTTTGTTCTCCATCAGTGGTGAATAGGTCAAGCTTACAGGGTGTTGTTCAAGTTCGTTCTTCATCCGTTCGTTCACTTTCCGACGTTGTGTTTTTGCACACTGTATGAACATGGAGTGTATTTGATACACATTTTATGCATTTCCGAAATGTTTCGGTCCATCTGTCTTGTTGTTCAGTTTTTGTACTTACATATATCTGATAATTGTGGTAGTGGTTACATTTTTAAAAACATTTTGTGGACAAAGTTATCATTCTTCCATTACATCTCATCTCTAAAATTGCATATATATCTAAGTTTAAATCACCGGTAGATAAATGGAGATTGCATCTCTTTTGGTTGCTTTTCTCTGCATCAACTAACCCTTTCTTTTATTTGATTCAAACGGTTATTTGTCTGTTATTTCACTTATTTCTCTTACAAGGTTGGGATTTATAAGGGTATGTATATTATGTAACATGGGAAATCTTTATAAAAAGGTATATATGCATCATATTTTAAAAGCTATACACTAAACTATATATAAACATTTTAAAACCTGTCTAGTAGTCTGAACTATGGACCCATTCACGCCTCGTATATCCTAAATTTTGAGCTTTGTTGTTAAAAAATGTTTTCACTTTGATTTTTATTCAATTTTTTTTTGATTGATTTCAGTATACACACATGTATCCTGAATTTGGGGTTTGTTCCCCAACACACAGTATACACACAGACGTATACGCACCCAGACACACAAACATATCCTTAATTTCTATTTCATTGCCTATATAAAGGTTATGCATTCAAAGGCATGTTTAGACAAATGTATTTGATTTGATTAATCCACCTATAAATTTGATTGTGTTCATCTACCTCATTCAATCTTCATTTATTTGATTCATTACTTAACCAACCGTGCCTGATTATTCCCCTATTGATCCACACAATCATATTTTCATTTTTCTCCAAACTGTTGAAATCATTTCCTGCATAATGTATTTCTCACATTCTTTATTTGCTTGTTTTGTTTATATGAATTTGCGTATTTCTTTTTTATTTGATTCATGCAAATAAAAATCGTGGGATTTGTATTTTGCAATTATGTTCGACTTGTTTTACATGTTTTAGTTTCAGAATGTTGTTTTACTCGTTGATTGCAATGCCATTTTCAATTTATTCTCACTCTCTAAAATCATTGAAACAATTGAGAATGTTTTTTTACTTCAAGTACTTGTTTGAATCTGAAATATTTCCTATAATATTCCCTTGCCCTTTTCTGTTATCCCTGTGAAATTTACTTATGTACATAAACAAATGAAATACTACATGGCACGTATTATCCCTGATCAATTATTAAATTGTTTCACTTTCAAGAAGCAGTTATGAGTTATGCTTAGAACTTTATAGTTTGTGACACTTATGATACAATTGATTTGTTACTGAAAATATTGTGAATTTAAAATCCAATGAAACAGACATCTGCTGATCAGTAGAGCTCTACAACAATGTCAGGGAAGCCAAGGGCAACCGGGAAAGATGAAGTTGTGACCAGAGAGTACACCATCAATCTCCACAAACGCTTGCATGGGTGGTACTCTCTCTATACTTTATTGTAGTTTTGAATATCTCTCTGCATCTGTTGCCCAATCTGTTGCATAGAACTTAATTACTAGCTATTGGTTTGTATCCTTTAATTAGGATTATATCCACCATAAGTTTGAAAGTAGTAGTTTTTTCATTTTTTGTAGTTACATGTAGGCATGTAGCTTGAAAAAATGTGTATTGTGTGCATGTGGATGGGCGATCCTTTATTATCTTGAATCCTCCGTTTCTTAAGTGTAGAGTATCGATTTATAATGTTGACTATAGTAATGCTCTTTAACACATGCACGGATATTGGCAGTCTCTATCCTTCTAGAATCATGAAATTCAAGTGAAATGCTACTTGCTTATTATTATTGTTATAAAATACAATACTATGTAGCAATTTGTCCGCTGTATGCCTTCCGTAGTATCATTATGCTTTGTCATACCTAAGTTTCCCTCTCCTATAAGTTACATTTTCCGTTTGGTAGAGTTGCAAACCCCATTTCTCCATCCACATTGGTAAAGTTGCGTCTGCTAGACGGAGATATAGCTTTTGACTATTTTGAATAGAATTGATTTAATGAAATCCAATGTCCTTTTTGTATTGTAAGCACATTCAACAATTCCAACTAAGTAACTTGTTCCAAACGGGCCCATAGTGTACAAAAACATAGGCACATAGTAGTCCTCCCTCATTTGATCATTTCTTACTATGTGGCAGCTGTGAGTGTTGCAGTTCATATGATCTCAATTATATGTGATATTATTTGCAGCACCTTCAAGAAGAAGGCACCCAAGGCAATAAAGAAGATAAGGAAGTTTGCTCAAAAAGCAATGGGGACAACAGATGTTAGGGTTGATGTGAACCTAAACAAACAGATTTGGAGCAAAGGGATCCGAAGTGTGCCGAGGAGGGTCCGTGTCCGAATTGCAAGGAAGAGGAATGACGATGAAGATGCCAAGGAAGAACTTTACTCACTGGTTACTGTTGCTGAGGCTCCAGAGGGACTTAAGGGCTTAAGACTAAATTTATCTCTTCCAGTTTTGGCTGTTGTCCTTTCTCAACTACTATCATTGAGTGTGTTGTCATTTTGATTTTTAGACTTGACAAATCATCGTATGTGTTAAAGACAAAATTTGTACTCTTTACTAGTGTATGCTTAAACAATGATATGATTAATAATAGTCTGGTGGGTGTAGGATGGCGGAAGGGTGGGGGTAGAATGGCGGTACGAGGGTGGGGGTAGAATGGCGGTACGAGGGTGGGGGTAGGATGGCGGTGGGGTGGGGTCGAGGTAGGGGGCATGTGGCAATGGGTAATAGGTAATATACGGGTGGGGGTAGGGTAGGGTGGGTCGGGGTAAGGTCGAGATGGTAGGGGGGTGGCGGTAGGGTAGGGTGGATCGGGGTGGGGCCGAGGTAGGGGGCATATGGTAGGGGGTGGGGTAGGGTCATTATAGGGAAAAATGGGTACGCGGGTTGGGGTTGGGGTTGGGGTTGGGTGGGTAGGGTAGGGTAGGGGTAAGGGGTAAGGTATGAGGATGGAGGTACTGGAATGGAATCGACATCGGAGCGGGACCGGACCCACCACTAGGTGTAAGTGTGCAAATTCATTGCAGCGGCACTGTAGCATCTGCGTTTTCCAAATTTGGAAAACTAGTAAAAGTCACTTCTCCAAATCATTAAGGAAAATAGAGACACGTCTCATTTTTTCCGTTTTGGAAAACGATTTGGTAAACGCGTTTTTCTTTTTTCTTTTCTCCAGTTTTCCAGCAATTTCTTTGGTAAACATGTTTCCTGTTTTCTGTTTTCCAGTTTTCCAATTTTCTGGAAAACTGGAAAATATCTTTGTTAGTAAACAGATCCTTAGCTTTTGTTTTTTGTCAAAAAAGAAGAAAGGAAACACATACGTAGGAATGTTTGACAATGCAGTGTACATACTGATCCCCGGATGAATATGAATACCTGCTCTAATCCCTACACGAACACCCAAAAGGCAATGTGAGCTCTAAACACAATATTTGGTTTAGCTTATTAATCCACACTATGTTAGATAAATAAATGCTCAACTGCTCAAGTACTATCGTATTTCGTATATGTGATATACTATGTGCAGTGAGGGTTAGACCCATGAATAGAGGTGTTTATCTATATGCCCCATAAACGATTCTAGTTTCAGGACAACTTTTTGGTCAGGTTGTGTGCGAGGTTGTACCGGAAAGAGAGAGTCATGAAGTGAAGATATAGATTTGTGAATTAACAAGTGAAATTTTCTACTCTATCTTAAATATAAAAATTAAGTCATAATCTTTGAGACTTTGATTTGTAATGAGTTACAATGCCATAATAAATCAAAGAGGTATTTCAAATGCTTTAGAGCATCTCCAATGCTCTTCTTTTGAAAGAATCAAAATTTTGCCAAATGTCAATTATCTAGAACTATGTCTATCCACATCAATTACACATAACAAGTATTAAATATTAGTTCTCCAATGCACGAAGTTAATAATATTAAATATTTATTAATGTTTTACATTATAAGAAGAAGTTGAACAAAAAAGCTAAAAATTTGGGCAGCCATTAATTGCCTACTACGCACTTCCTTCCAACCCATATGAAAAAGAAACAAATTTGCATGGTTACACTAAAATCTCGTCATCTCCGTGCAAGTTTTTCTGGAATTAAACGTATTGTTCTTAATTATGGCTGACTCACGCTGTTAAACACACTTTGGAAATTCCAACAGAAGGGTCGAAAGCTTTTCCTCCATGTCAGCATAAAAGAATTCACAAAAGAATCCATTGGAGACGGAATTATTATCACTCTTTTAAAATTCATGAGGTGACAAATGTTTAACAATGTCAAAAGAAGAGCATTGGAGATGCTCTTACATGTTCCATATTTCATGGGTTTAATCGATGACTCTAGTTACACCCTTGGACGGGAGATAACGATTAAGTAAAAAAACTGAATGCTCTTTTTTAGAGAAGTACGTCATTTTTATTTATAATCGTGAACTCGTTTTTATTTATATTTAGGATAAATTCTTTTGATGTAAAACATGCTATCACCTTTAGAAGGATTTTGAACTATAAAATAGATTTTTTTTTATACATCGGAAAGGATAACTGTAAAATAGATTGGATAGAACCGGTGGAGGACCTAAGGGGGGCTAGGTGGGGCATGTGCCCCCACTTCGAGCCCGGAATTTCACTAGTAGTATTTGGGATAAAAACGGGTGTCCCGCCTTCATACCAGTATTTGATAACTAAGATACTAAAATGTCACGGTTATATAAATAAAAAATTAATACAAAATATTTAAATTCTAGTTGAATTAAAATAAAAGATATAGAATTATCAAAAAACAAAAAATAATTAATAATTGAAAACAAAAAGTAACAAAAAAAGTTTAAATGCAAAAAAGTAGCCAATGTGCGGGCAACTAAAAGTACGGAGTATTAAAAGTCTAAAAACTCACTAACAAGACTAGAATGATAAAACATAAGTTCTCCAATTTCTGTGAGTCAAAGCTACTGAACCTTGCGGAGTTATATTTATGCAATTTTTCATTTGTTGATCGAATGGAGCTGAAAGAGCAACTCCAGGTGTGGATATATGAAATGAGAACAAATGAGTTATTTTCTGCCGTACAAAAACTATTGGTGAAGTTTTGAATTGTAAAAAGATAGTTGAGCTTAAAGTTCACAATTCTTTTCACTTGATATATTGTCTGATTGAGTTGGCTTTAGTGTAACTTCTTTTCGATGAATATTATCGAGATAGATCTTCACAATAAGATGAGAGATGACTATCTTAAGGATTACTTGGTGTGCTACATCGAGAAAGATGTTTTTAGAAGCATCGATAATGAACTATTATGCAACATTTTCATAATATGAAAATTCGTAGGCTCGATTTACCAAAGTTGCATCAGTGATCTATTTAATATGTAATTAACTATTCTGTATAATTTAATACATTTTTGAAACATCTTTATTACATTTGGAGTTTTTATTATAGACTAACTTTGGTGTCTAGTGTGCCCCGCTCTCACAAATCTCTGGGTCCGCCACTGTGACATAGAACTATTTACTCTACAACTTTACCATACAATCGTTAATTTATTCATGTAAAAAAAATTCATTAAGCATTCAATATGTCACACATCACTCATGAGAATTGAAAGTTCGAATTTATATTAAATTTATTTAGTACTACGTATGTAGTACTCCATATATTCCATAGTCTAAAAAGTTTATGAAAGGTAATAAGTTTAAATACCTTTCTTTCTTGCAAATATGTTCCCGTAAATATAACACATTTTATTTTAGATTTATGTAAACATGGTCTTTGATTTTCATTCTTGCAATATGTCATATTTTTTAGTCTATTTTAACTATGAGACCATCTACATTTAGAAAAAGAGTTAAGTGGGTCCCATAAATGTAAAAACAGTTTTTAAATTCATCATTTAAAAAAATTAGGAAAAAGTACGGAACATGTACATGTGGTTGGGGCCATTTTTAGATAGAGTCATATGTTTCATTTGTTATCAAATTGGTTCATGTGTTTGAACGTACTCCGTTATCACAAGAGGGTCACGTTGTTAAAAACGTCTGAGGAAGACGGTGAACAGTAACTCCGCTTTTAAAAAATGGTTAGAAAATTAAAAGAAAAATTCCAGAATGTGTGTCTCGTTAAGATGACCTCCAAACCACCTTCGTCTTTGGATTTTTCATATCTGTTTGGATTATTTAAAAAATGAATTTGCTAATATCACTTTTCTGATGGACTTTCCGATGACAAGGGTGGTTGGAAACAAAAAAGATAGTCTAATGGTCGTCTTGTTGAGGTGCACCTCCCGATATTTTTCTTTTATTTTTTTGAACGTTTTTGAAAGTCGGAGTTATTGTTCATCGTCTTCCTCCAGTTATTTCTAATGGCGTGAGGACCCTGTTGTGATATCGGAGTTCAACCACGTGAATCACATAAATAAAAAATAAAACACATGACCTTATCCAAGTTAAAAACCGTAAAAGTAATCATTCATTGTTATTAAATAAGGATTAACCACACTCTGGAAAAAAAAAATATATGAGAAAGAATGAAAGTATACCTATTAATTCGTCATATAGAAATTGATATAATTAGTGAGTGGCAAAAAAAGTAAAATCATAATAAATTAAAAACTAAGACATATAGATGCTAAAAGTGTAAAACACATTTAAACGAAGTTTATATTATTATTTTGAGGGGTTTGTGGAATTTGTGTTAAATTTTTTTTATCATATTTGTGCTAAGATTTGGTAAATGTTATGTTCTTAAGACCAAATTTGAAACTCAAAATTTGGCAAATGTTATGGTCTTAAGACCGTGTTTGAAGCCAAACAAATGCGCATAATAATGATATAATCAGTAGAATTATCGATCGCAAGAAGAGATCGAAATGGAGAGCGCATGCGAATTTGTGGA
Organism: Cuscuta epithymum; assembly: GCA_945859915.1. Classification (NCBI taxonomy): domain Eukaryota; kingdom Viridiplantae; phylum Streptophyta; class Magnoliopsida; order Solanales; family Convolvulaceae; genus Cuscuta; species Cuscuta epithymum. The sequence goes on from CAMAPF010000938.1 coordinate 6,286,708, forward strand.
GTTCCCGCAGCTGCCAACTCCAACAGAAACGAATTACAGGGCATGTACGATTCCTTACAGGTTCCCGTCTGATAATCCCAAAAAAGCTACGCCCACTGAGATTGCTTGGATTAACCTCTTCCACAATTCCATCCCTTCTTTCCGGTAACTCACACCTCTTTCTCAGTATGTTCGTCGCTTTCATTTTAAACAATAGAATAAAATTAAGCATAGTCCACTAGTATTTGCTGGCTTATTGCTTCTTTCTTCTCCCAATCGTCGATGAATGCAGAAAGCGCGCGGAGAGCGATGATTCAGTTGAGGATGCGCCATCTAGAGCAGAAAAATTTGCTCAAAGGTAGCATTCTTCAGTTTGTACGCAATATTTATGTTAATATTTTTAATGAGGATATGGAGATCAGGGAAATCATATCGAAAGAAGAGTTCTTTTGCATTGTTTAATACTTTGATGTATGTGATGCAATCAAAGGCAGAATACTGCTTTAGCACTTGCTCTCATGTAAATCTTTGTTAATAATTGTATACAAGTACGAGCTTTGCAGGCAGATAACCAAATGGCTACCTCCAACAAAAGCCTGCAAGTTTCACATACTGGGAAAACGAGCAAATTCTATTAAATCCACTAATTGGACCCTAACTCTAAGATTAATGAGCTACTTAGTACTTACTTATTTTGAAACATGACTATCCTCTTTTGTTCAAAGTCCTTAAATATGACTTAACATATGGTCCTCCTAAGTGAATAAAAAAATTGCCATTGTTTAAATGCAAGTATAACTTCCAACCGTTTTCATGTTTTTCTTTAAGGTATGCTGAAATACTTGAGGATTTAAAGAAAGATCCAGAGAGCCATGGTGGACCACCTGATTGCATTGTATGTCACTAGTCCATGCAATCAAGTTACCCTTAAACCCTTACATCGTTTCTTTGATCAGCATGATATGTGGTGTATTTATGAAGCTGTTTTCTTTCACTCTCTAAAATACATTTCAGCTTCTTTGCCGACTCCGTGAACAAGTTCTAAGAGAAGTGGGATTCAGAGATATATTTAAAAAGGTTAAGGTGAGCATAAGTATTCATTTATTGTGCTCTAGATTCTTAATGTGGAATTAAAGGGATGATATTTGGAAGAATAACTCCTTGATCTTGGAGAATGCCTACCTCGGTGCCTGACTTGTTTTGTTTTTAAGACTAACAAATTTAGTGATAATCAGTCTAAATCAAACAAATACGAAGTATAAGGTCATGCAAGTGATGCAACCCATACCAGATATTGTGGTAATTGTTATATGTCCCATTATATAAAGTAATAATTGCATGCAAAGCATATAGTCATTACTTATAATATACTCCGTACTTTGTAACAATTATTACTCTACAGTAAGTAATTCTTTGTAACACAAATGTGGATCATTATATAAATATTTATTAATAATATTACTTGGGGTATGCCTTTATGAGAGTCTTATTGTTAAGCATTTAATACTTTTATAACACAATCTGTACATCATTACATTTTAGTAGTATGACTATTGTTTATAATAATTCTTCCGCCCCGAATTGATTTGCAATTTGCGTTTTTTAAGGTGGAGTGACGATAAAGTTAAATCATCCCTGTGAATAGTAAATCAGGTTGATTGTGAAAAGTTACATATTTGAAAACTATGTTGAAAGTTCTATAATGTCACAAAATCCAAATGAGAAAATAATAAAAAATTGATATGCTAAATAAATAAATAAAATGGAACTGTGTTTACCAAGAAAACTTGACTTTGTAAATCATTTTGGGACGGAAGGAGTTCTATAAAACAGTGTACATCTCACATTTATAGCAAATCAGCAATGTACCGTTAATCTGTTCCAATTCGTTAAGACTTGAAGGTTTTAATGGGTAGGCTGGGTATTTGAATTCAACAATGCATTGGTCCAGCCATAGAATAAAGGGGTAGGATCATAATGGGCCTATCTAAAGTCTAAACCCAGTTATACATCAACAATTTTTCTTTATATAATTATATGTAATTATATAAATGCAGGTTTAAATTGTTAAACAATGTCATATATTGACATTTTTTGTGCACTTATGATTAAACTTGTTTATGTTTTTCATATTTGGGTGAGAAGAAACTTTATCTACGGAGTATATGTTAGTGTCTGATAGATAGATATATTATACAAATACATTTCATCTCTGATCAGATTTTACTGAATATATTACAAATATTAATGACTTAATTTTAAACTATGTACTTTCATATACAAAATAAATTTAGAAATGTTCTACCAACCAAAGCATGGCACATCATCTTAAAAAACTAGCTTTATAATATAATAAAGTGTAGAAGAGTTGAAATAAAGCAGTAATTCAAAGACTTGATTGTTTGTTTCATGATCTCGTGTTTGGGAATGCTCCAGGATGAAGAAAATGCTAAAGCTATATCATTATTTGAGCATGTAATTCGCCTTAATGATGCTATTGAGGATGAAGCTAAGCGCATTGAAAATTTGGTTAAGGGAATATTTGCAGGAAACATATTCGACCTTGGCTCTGCTCAGGTATGTGAGTCTTAGATATATACTATACACGCACAACATTTTTTTACTTTTAGGCTGACATGACTTTGTGCATATAACATTTATGCTGGTGATTGGTAAAGATGTTAAATACATATTAATAATGCATAAAGTAATGTATTGGAAGTGATGTATCCTTTATATTTTGTTGAAATGTTATAAAGAAGTCAAATAAGTGCTTGTGAAATCTTACTATCTCACATGTTTAACATCCTCATATTATCTTTAGGTGAGTGTGAATTAGGGGCACATGTTTTCTTAGTCCAAAGTGTGTTTTCTAGAACAAAGATGATATGAACATTATATAAATAAAGATGTAAGTGCTGTAAGTAAGATTGTTGCATATTCCAATTGTAAATGTTAATGACATCCCTTCTGGATTTGAAGTTTATGTTCCGTTGATATTTCAAAAGTTGGTTTGAGTTTTACTGACACATCTGTTTTCTTTTTTCAATACAAACAAATGTTGGATTTTGTCCACCCAACACATTTACACTGTTTGACTTTACAGATTTTTTCATCAACCTTGCACCGTTGGGTTCCTCCAACAATACTAACAAAAATCCGTTTATGTAGACTTTTACTGTGAGCCTTACTATGGTGAATTTTACTTCTTGCAGTGACCATGATATTTTTTTTGGAGTACACGTTTTACTTTTCCATCAATAATGCTTATCTTTGACCATATATAATGAAAGCTTGCAGAGGTGTTCTCCAAGGATGGCATGTCTTTTCTTGCTAGCTGTCAAAATATAGTTCCTCGACCATGGGTTATTGATGATTTGGATGCATTTATAATGAGATGGGGAAAAAAGGGTTGGGAAAAGGTGAACTTCCCATAATCTTTTGAACTATGAGCATTTACTTAATTCATTTCCGATGAAGTAAAATTGTATTTTCATATTTTCACTTTGTTATGCCTTTTCATCTGCTGATCAGAGTACTTCATGTACAGGCTGTAATTTTTGTAGATAACTCCGGTGCAGATATTATTTTGGGTATTCTACCATTTGCAAGAGAATTACTTCGGCGTGGAACACAGGTCATACTATAATTGTTGTTGTCTCATGGCTCCTAGATGTATGAAATGAACACCAATGCTTTTCTTTCTTTGCTCTAGCTATTTTCCCCCCTTTTCATTATACGATAGTACTATTTAGAACTTTGTATAATTCTTTTTTCTTTGACAATCTTTTCATGTATCATTAATTATATGGGTTGAACTTCATATGTGGCCATATGTTGGCTGTATGGTGATGATTGTCAGAGTATGTTACTGACTTACTGGTATCATTATGGGAATCTTATCTTGTATTGGCACATTGCGCAGACACTTCTGACAATGAGATGTAGCCATATAGGATGTGCACAACAACATTGGTTTGATTAATGTAGTGTTGCAATTGAATTGACAAATTTAAAAAGTTGCTTCTTTGAACACTCTAGCTCTTTAGTATCTATTTAGTCGTCGTTGTAATACACCTCTTAAAGTTAGGCAACCCTCATTTCCCAAATATTAATCTATGTTGATTCAAAAGTTTTCTCCTTAGAGATAGCAAGAGTAGTCACCTTGGTTTATTTACTTAAAGTATGTGCCTTGTGTGCTACTTTATTTAAATTGTGCATCAGTTGATTGGTTGTGAAAATGCAAGTCTCTAATGATTCTGTTATGGAGTGCAATGAGTAGTGCAAAAAACTTATTTCAACCTTTTGCTTTACTGGGCGCAGGTCATTTTAGCAGCCAATGACTTGCCTTCTATAAATGATGTAACTCATGCGGAGCTGATTGATATTATTTCCAAGGTGGCTGAACCACTATTCATGACCTTATTTCTGAACACTTGAGGTCTGATTTCACATGCTCACCACTTTGTTGTATTAACAGCTGAAGGATGAGCATGGAAAGCTTGCAGGAGTTGATACCTCCAATCTTTTGATTGTGAATTCTGGTAATGATCTTCCGGTAAGGAACAAACATTATTGTCTCTTCACAGGATCTCATATTTTCTATGCTTTTTGTTGTAATTAGGGGTGGCCACTGGTTTAGTTCAGTATCAGCCTGGCCCATCATGGTCGTACGTGCGCCTTTATCAAATATTGGGACCCACCACATGCCTCATTTAGATGTATTGCAGCTATGACTTTAAAGCTCCTTTAACTGAGCAACTTCAGAAATAGTTCTTATGGCCTTCATTGAAGTTATATCAGTTCAAGCGGGTTTTCCATTGTCCTAAATTTGCTAAATTGGACATTTCTATTCAACGGTTATGATAATATTACCATCCGGTTGTCATCTTGCATTGTTGAGCGAAAATCGTAACCTGAATGTTTTTACATATTCAAACAGCTAAAAAATTAACTAGTAGTTAGTTATTTAAACCGTTGTGTAACATTAATTAGCATCGTTCTATTAATAAATTGTCAAAGTCAACAATAAATCTGACCTTATATGTCTCCATTGATCTTTTAGTGGATCGCATGACTTGCGCCTTTGTTTTTCTGTAAAGAAAATAACCGGGCAACCAGACCTAGCCCTGGCATTTACAATATACTTTTACCATTATCACAGGTTATAGATCTAACGAGAATATCACAAGAGCTTGCATATCTGGCTAGTGATGCTGACATTGTCATTTTGGAAGGCATGGTAAGCTGGCCCAGTGATCCTGTGATTTTTCTTGCACTCTAATTATTTTGCTCTTTTCTTCTATATAAAAGAAGACTGCATGGATTTGCCTCGCATTTTATGCATTTGCCTCTTTTGCAGGGCCGTGGAATAGAGACTAACCTGTATGCTCAATTTAAATGTGACTCGCTTAAGATTGGGATGGTAATTGACTTCAATTATATTAGGCCTTAATGATAAAACCAATGAAAAATGAAATTATTATGCTTATATATGTCAATATGTGTGTGTGCCAGTTTCTTTAACTAAAAATCCAGCCTGTAAATCTTATGACCTCAGGTGCTTTGAGCTTTTGGGCTAAATTATTAACTACGGAATACTATGGAGCCTTAATTTGCATTCACGTTTTTATGACCTGCTAATTTTAGTCCCACATTGGTTATACTAAAGACAACCTTTATATATATAAAAACTAATCTTTTTCAAAGTTAAATCCAATCACAAGGCATCACATAATGGAGCAATGAACTCCCATTTCTGACAAATTCAAATTTCTACTTTCAGGTAAAGCACCCGGAGGTCGCTCAGTTCCTAGGGGGGAGGTTGTATGATTGTGTCTTCAAGTACAATGAGATTTTGGGTTAAACATGCTACAACCCAGTTTTATGTGACAATCAGAAAGAATAAAACACAGGTTGCAGTTGTGGTGGATGCAGTACCCTGGGAGTCCAGCTGAGATGGCATTGCACTTCTGATCTCTATATATGGAGATCGTGCTATTTGATTGATGCATAGGCTGGGGAAGATAAGCTCAAATAATCATAATGATACATTTTTCTTTATTATTACGATCATACTTGTTTGGGCGTCCAATTTGTAGTGACCAGGGTGGGGCAAAAGAAACTGCAATGACAAAATCTGTGCGGATTATTATCTTTTTGGAACTGCATTTTTGTGGTGCAGTGTGGGTGTTACACCATTTAAAATCATACCCCTAGTCTAAATTGCATAATGAGTTCTTTATTGTTGTATGGAGTATTATTTTGTGTGGTTCATTCCCATTTCTTACTAGAAATTTGACATATGACGGTTTATATCTTAAAATACTATTGTTGTGTTTTCAAAAAAAAAAATACTATTGTTGTTTATTTATAATTTGGACATAGTGTTTTGATCATCTAGATTTAGCCATTTTGGTAGACTATGTAATTGTTGGTTCTTTTACTCAAGTTTCATGTACTTTGAATTTAAAGTGTTTGACGAAGATGTGAAGTAAATATTTTGCATGCTAAATGTTTGGAGGTTTGATTAGTTGAGCTAAATTATATTATCCTCTTATAAAACATTTGGCGTTGTCCCATATAAAACATTTTACAATTAGTAAAGTATTACTCCCTCCGTCCCAGAAAATTCTTCCTAGTTTGACTTGGATCGGAGTTTAAGAAAGTGGGAATAAAGTGGAAATGTGTGGTTGTAGTTGTGTAAGAAAAAGGTGAAATGAATGTGAGCCACACAAATAATCAAAAAGGTGAAGTTGGAAGAATTTTCTGGGACGTCCCAAAAAGGAAAGTTGGAAGAATTTTCTGGGACGGAGGGAGTATATATTAATATAAAATAGTGCAAATTTTTGAATTTTACATGCAAGGTAATTTTGCATGTAGTAATTTTGTGTGTAAAGTTTTATTGAGTAGTGTGTGCGGGCGTTGGAGTTGTGGAAGTTTGTGAAGAAGATGAAAGAGTTAGAGAACGAAGAAAGGAGACAAAGATGAAGGAATAGGGACGACGTCGGCGACCGGTGTGCAACAAAGGCGGTGGGCAGTGGTGGACTTGGGCCGGTTCGGGCCCAGGTCGGGCCTAGGCCCGATCGGGCCGCCGGTTAGGAAATGTTGGGCCCGGGACCGGCCCGGGTAGCCACCGGGTCTGGTCCGGGTCCGGGCCGGGCCTTGGGCCTCTTACATTTCCCCCCCTTTTTCTAATTACCCCCCCCCCCCCCCCCCTCCTAACCCCCGACCCCCCAAACCACCCCAAATGGCCCAAAATACCCAACCCAACCTGGGGATTTTAAAAAAAAAGTTGAAAAAAAATAAGCCCGGAATCGGAGCCGGACCGGCCTGGCCGGTTCATGTTTTGGGTGACCTGAGCCCGGACCGGAAACCCCCGGGTCGGGCCTACCCGGACCGTTCACTGGTCGGGCCACCGGGTCAGGCCGGAACAGTGCCGGGTCGGGCCGGGTATCGGGTCACCCGGCCCGAGTCCACCACTAGCGGTGGGTGGCCGGTAGGAGGGTAGTATGGTGGGTGGGTGGCATGAAGGCAGTATAGAGTATAAACTGTAGCGGCTCTGGAGATAGTTGCGGTGTTTTCCGTCGAGATAGATGCGGACGAATGGGTTGAAGTTGAACGAATAGGTAGTAAATGGTATGGATCATTGAAGTTTAATGGGCAATCAGTAATTAAATATGGTCACTTTTTTAGAAAAATGATAAAATGTACTCCCTCGGTTCTCTATTAAGTGTCTCCTTAGGCTTTGACACTGATCTCAAGAGGAGAATAACAAGATTAATGTAAATGGCGTAGTGGTATTTGTTTAAATGAAAATGTAAGAAAGAGAAAGAAACAGATAAGGGTAATAATAGTGGAGATATAAATGTGTTTTGATTAAAAAAACTTATCAAAAAAGAAAGATGAACAAATAATTAAAAACGTCTCAAAAAGGAACCGGAGACAATTAATAAAAAACGAAGGAAATAATATTTTTGAAATTGGAAATTGTAATAGTAATATAGAGGTCATTATTACGAAATTCAATTGATGGAGGGAGCAAGGTGTAAGGTGTAGAGACTGTATACCAAACCCATTTCGCCGAAATTCAATTTGGGTGTTTTGTATTATGGGCCCACGAGTTTTCTTAATGGGATTAGGGTTATATTCTCTTTAAATATCCGCTCTCTCATTGTAATCATTATTAGAAAAAAATAGTAACATCCTGGCTTGGTAGTGCCCCCAGACATAGTCATTCTGGACGAACCGGGTAACCAAACTCTCGTGTGTTCTTATCGCTTTTCCTATTGTGTGTGTGTTTGATCCCTAACACGAAGTATATTTAAGCGCTCAGCTTACAATAATTTGGGATAGAAAATCATTAGGCATGCAAACGTTTCATTGTTTGCAAGCTCACTCTTCGGGTGTTAACATTATCATACTTTCTATTTTGGAATTTCAAAACATTTTTACTCATTATGTGTTAACAGTTTTTCATTCGGATAGTCTCAATTTTCATCAACCTAATAAGATGGATGGTCGAAACAATTTCTCCAACATAAAAACATGAAAGGTGTGACATTGAATATTCACAATTGCTTTCTAAATTAAAATTCACATGGAAAATCATCGAAACAAATTTAAGCTATTTTGCTTCTTTTTTGCATTTTTGATAAATAGGATAAATTTGTTACCCCTGTAAAATAGTTCCATCGTACTTCCTGCAAGTACCAGTTACTATGCAAATGCATAGGATCTCTGCAATTACTTGGAACAGAGCTACCCTCGTTATCTCCTAGTTAAAGTTTAATTTACATCATCTCAATTAACTCTTCTACTAGTGCTAGAAACCCTAAATAATACTCTCTCCGTCCCTAAAAGGAATGCCAAGTTTGACCGGCACGTAGAATAATAAAGTAAAAACTGTGTGGTAGAGATTTGTGAAGAGGAGAGAGAAATAACAAGGGCCACAAATTGATTGATTAAAATAGAAAGTGGCAAAGTTTTTGGGACAACCAAAAAGGGAATTTTGGCAATTTTTGTTCCCTAATTTAGAAAGTTAGAAAGTTCCCATGAGCCATCATAAGTAGTGCGTGCCCTAATTTTTGCCATACAAGATGTTTGCATTGAAGCTTGAGGTTTCAAACAGTTTAGTGTCTTGCTACCTCTACTTCCCGCCCGTGAACACTCTATCACTATTGAAACTACCTCACCCTTGGATCTATCCTTGGTAGACGTTCTTTTTCTAACCGGGAATCCTACAGTTCTACCATATTTTTTGTAAAACTCATACACCGCGTCTGTGCTTTCAAACTTCATGCCCACTTCCGGAACAACCACACTAACATCTTCTTCCTCGTCTTCCGGTGCATATGCATCTGTGAATTTATACACAAACTAATGAATATGTATACACAGACTAATTTATATAAATACAGACATTATTCATCAATACTATACAGACATTATCAAATGAAATACAGACAAGTTCAAAGAATGATCAAACCAATTAGAAGAACAAATGAATAAAAGATTATAAAATGCAGACATTATCAAATGAAATACAGACAAGTTCAAAGAATGATCAAACAAATTACAAGAGCATATGAATAAAATATTATAAAATGCAGACAATATTAGTAATACAGACATTATAATATGAAATACAGACAAACTAAATAGAGACATTAGTAAATGCAATGCAGACAAGTTCAAAGAATGATCAAACCAATTAGAAGAACAAATGAATAAAAGATTATAAAATGCAGACAATATCAAATGAAATACAGACAAGTTCAAAGAATGTTCAAACCTCTGACTATAACAAATGAATTAAATATTAATACATACAAACATTAGTAATTGCAATACATACAAGTTCAAAGAATGATCAAACCTTTGACTAGAACAAATGAATTAAATATAGACATTAGTAAATGCAATACAGACAAGTTCAAAGAATGATCAAACCAATTAGAAGAGCAAATGAATAAAAGATTATAAAATGCAGACATTATCAAATGAAATACACACAAGTTCAAAGAATGATCAAACAAATTACAAGAGCATATGAATAAAATATTATAAAATGCAGACAGTATTAAATGAAATACAGACAAGTTCAGATAATGATCAAACAAATTACAAGAAGATATGAATAAAATGTTATGTAATACAGACATTATAATATGAAATACAGACAAACCAAATAGAGACATTAGTAAATGCAATGCAGACAAGTTCAAAGAATGATCAAACCAATTAGAAGAGCAAATGAATAAAAGATTATAAAATGCAGACAGTATCAAATGAAATACAGACAAGTTCAAAGAATGTTCAAACCTCTGACTAGAACAAATGAATTAAATATTAATACATACAAACATTGGTAAATGCAATACAGACAAGTTCAAAGAATGATCAAACCTCTGACTAGAACAAATTAATTAAATATTAATACATACAAACATTAGTAACTGCAATACAGACAAGTTCAATGAATGATCAAACAAATTACAAGAGCATATGAATAAAATATTATAAAATGCAGACCGTATTAAATGAAATACAGACAAGTTCAGATAATGATCAAACAAATTACAAGAAGATATGAATAAAATGTTATGTAATACAGACATTATAATATGAAATACAGACAAACAAAATAGTATTATAATGACATTCTAAAAACGCTCTACGTATTATACCCACATTCTAAAAGAAGTCTATGAACTTCATAATGTTCCCAAATTTCATAATACATAAATGTCTACACACAGACATTTGTAATTGTCTACATACAAAAACAGACAACCGGTGCGTAATCACCTACCTTGCTCAGCCTCCACAGTGTTACCATCCAGTGCCCCTTCATCGCCTTGCATGGCAGCCGGAGTTTGTTCAACACCTTCCCTCCGTCGTATCTTCTCTGTCGTGTGTTCTTCATGATCTTGCATCCCTCCCTCCGTCGATAGTGCACACTCTTCCAACACAGCTGAAGTGTTAGCGGGACTCGGGCCGAAAATATCCTCCCATACCCACCCCAGTCCAGCTTCGTCGTCTCCGCCATGCATGTTATTAGCTTCCATGGAGTTCGTCGTCGCAGCCATGCACACTCGATCACCACCGGTAATGGAGAAGACCACCACTTTAGAGAAGGAAGATATCACAGACAACTCGAAAATAATGGGACAGACAATTCGTTTCCTGCGCAGCACATTTACGTTTGGAATGGAGGAGAGAGGGTGGGGGTTTAAATGGGTTAGAAAAGGGAGGGGGGGGGGGGGCTTTTTATGATGTGTAAGGTGGTGTGTAGAATGCTGTGTACACATAGCATTTTCCAAAGGGCAATGTCCCAAGAATTTGGATCCTCTCCAGAGTGACTGGAGAGTTTCAAAAGAGATAGAGAGGAGAAATTTAAGGGTGGGGTAGGTTGGTGAGTAGGATAGAGAAAAAGATAGAGATAGAAAGATTGTTTAAGGATTAGTTTTTAGTGACTTAAAAAGATCTTAAAATAGAAATGAGATAATTGTTTGATAAAAAAGTTGATTGTTTAATTTAGTTCTGTTTAACACACAACCTATTGAAAATAATTAATGCTAAAAGCTATAAACTTTGTTTAAAAGATCTTTTATTTTTTAGAAAGCTCTTAAAAGTTGTCATATCAAACATTTAACTACAAATTTTTAGAGACTTTTAAATAGTACAAAACTAAATGGTAGAAACTTATGCCTACCGGACATGCTTTAAGAATGTTTCGCAGTGGTAATGTTTGAAGGGTTAATTTTTTTATGTGATTTTAATTTATTCTTAATTTATTACACTTTAGAAATTCAATACCCAACATATAACTATATTTTTTTCTTAATAAACACATCTCTTCTTTAATTTGTCACAATCTTAGGAGTCTAGCTTTATATTACACCATCTTTTTGTTACAACTTGGATTGACACATGCAATAATGAAATAAGAATTGTGTGATTAAACGTGTGTACACAAATAAAAAATAATATTCCGTTTGTCCTATTGGATTTTACCATTTTTTTTGTTTATTCAAAAAAGTTTTGTACTTTCATTTTAATGTAATGAATTTGTAATTCTATTCATTTTTTCTCTACACATTCAACCATATAATTTTTATTTTTCTAATTTCACACCAAATATGAAGTTAGCAAAGTTGAGTGATACATATACTAATTGTTATAGGTAGGAGATTGTTATTAAGCGATGGAGATTGGAGAGTATTTTCCCGTTCTCTTTTCTTTAAAGGAAAAAATAATTAAAATACTCCAAACTTTAAAAGGGTGTGACATAAACATCCCAAACTTTCATATGCAATTTAAATACTCCAAACTTTATATAAAAATTTATTTCAACACCATGATAATGCATTATTTATTTCAAAAATGTAAATTTGCGATGTTAATTGCACAATTTAAAATAGCAAATTGAAAATGTTGCAATTATATATAATGGGGGTAATACTATTTATTTTATAATGAAAATTTAGAATGTTATATCTTCATGAATGATGAAATATTTTAAATTATGAAATTAACACAAAACATTAACATTTTTTAAAGAAATAATACATGACAATGGTGTTAAAATAACTTTTTATATAAAGTTCGAAATATTCAAATTTAAATTACATATACGAGTTTGGGAAAGGGGTGTGGGGTATTTTAAGAGAAAAGGGGCAAATAAGGTCATGTACTAACAAAAAAAGGTCAAACAAGGCCTTATTTGAGAGGCTCTGTCCAGCCATCGCCATTTGGGGTTGTTCCTGGTGGAATTTTTTGATGAAATTTTTTGAGTATCTTATTCAGTAAGTCTAGTTTACTCATACCAAATTTCAGCTAAAACGTCAATCGGGAAGGCATTCAAATGAATTCTTGAAGATAACTGCGCAGTTAAAAGCGCAGTTATCTTCAAGAATTCATTTGAATGCCTTCCTGATTGAATTGTTAGCTGAAATTTGGTATGAGTAAACTAGACTTAATGAATAAAATGGTCAAAAAATTTCATCAAAAAAATCCACCGATAACCACCCCAAATGGTGAAGGGGCTAGAGACTCATAAATAAGGCTTTATTTGATTTTTTTTGTTAGTACATGGTCTTATTTACTCCTTTTCCCCTATTTTAATTATTTTTCTCTCCTTCAAATCATTAAATACTTCCAAAGTTACATTTGGTTGCTTCCATCCTTTCCAAGCTCCATATAAGACACAAATTTTGGCGTGTTTTTTGCGTGTACATTCCTCTCCTGTTCCTCTTCTAAATCTAGCCGCCTTGCTTCTTCCCCAGCTCCGGCCGGCCACCAATAAATCCACATTAATAATAGAAAGCCGCCTTCAGATTAAACAGATCGATGTTTAAGCAAAATATGGCACTGCCAATCACACAACCTGGTGGTGGTGGCCGTGGCGGCGGAGGAGGAGCAATAATGGGCATTCGCAAGAGAATCTCCGCCTCCTCCTACTATGTTCAAACTCCGACTCTGATCTCATCGTCCGCTTCGTCGTTGGGGGCATTGTTCCGGCGGCGATCTAAGTCTATTAGGGCGGGTAGTGTGGCGGCGGCAATCAGAAGCTGGTGGGCCTGGGGAAGCTCCTGGTTCGCGTCAAGGAAGCCTCTCATCGAAGATCTGGAGAACTGATCGAAGAACGCACTGGTTTCCGAGGGCCGGACGTACGGTAATTTTGACGACGACGACGACGATAGAAACTACTAGAACCGCAATAGAAGAAGAAGAAGAATGAAACGAAAAATGGAAGTCTCCACCCAATCATATCATTTGAAATAGGGGGTAATAATTAATTTTTTCTCGCCGGCGGTCGTGCTGTCTTCAACCTTGTCCATAGCTTCCTTGCTTGCTTGTATCTTTGTGTAGTGCGACAACTGTATTTGTACTGTGGGTGTAATTATTTTTTTACTTGGGCTATTTTTTTTTTTTTACTTTTTGCTACTAGTATTATTTTGTTTTTGGTTTCATTCTACAATACGCTATTATTGGTGTTAAAATTTCCTATATTTAATCTCTAATTTTACACGTACAAGATTAATTGTTGGAGTTTGGTTGTTTACACTTCTCTGTTCTTTAAAGGCGTGCGTAATTTGCCGGTTAACCCTACTGATCTCTCCAAGTTTCATCAATAAAATTGACTTTAACCCTACTAATTTTGATGATTGATGTTGGTAAAATATATTCATGAAGAGTTAAAATATGTGTTAATGAGCATTCTTTTATTTTCTCCATTTGTTTACACTAAGTGATATTTAAAATTGACTTACCTTCTATTTCAAATGTAGAATTAGAATTAGTTTTTCAGAAAAATGGTTAGTTTCTGTAAAACTACTTTTAAGTGTAATTTAAACGTTTCTAAGTACATCTTCACTTTTACCCAAATATTTCAATTTAAGTTTAAAAACAATTTTAGAAAATGGACCCAAACACCTTAATTACATTATAAATGTTTAGGCTTACGTCGAAAGCAAACATCCAATTATATTTATGGAACACATTTCTGTTGAAAAATTGGAGTTTTAGTCTTACGAGTTTTAGGTCAATTCCACATTTAGTCTACATCTTTTACTTTAATACATGACTATTGTGTTTTCGTCCATATATGGTCCATATATCGCCGAAAAAGGACCACAAACAGTTAAAAAACATTAGTCAAGTATTAAAAGTGAACAAAGTGAAAACGTGGACTAAAGGTGGAATTGACGCAAAATTCTTAGGATCAAAAGTGGAATTAATTTCATTTGTGTTTATAGTTAACTTATTTGTAAATATGATTTTTTATATGTTAATAATAAAATATAGGAACACGGGAAACATTTTATATTTATAAGGCAAGCGATTGAAATTGAAGAAGCATAAGACACTAGACGTACGCAAATTATATCATACGACCGGCACACCATGAGGATGGTGTGCCCGGTCCAAAACGGCACAGTTTTATTAAATAAAAACTGAGCAACTCTTGTTCTTGACTTCCTACGGATAAACTGAACCAAACCAGCGCCACCGGATAGCTATCAGAAGAAGAAGATGTGAGCTCATCGATGTTGTTGGGACCTTCTTTGCCGGTGAAATCGCAGCCGGAACTCCGTCCCAAATTCACTCCAGTCATTTTGTTCGTAGTTGTCCTGCGCGTCCTTGGGTGATTCGCCGACTTACATGAAGGGCTCCTTTTGTTTCGCTAGAGTAAATAGATGTCGATGTCCATTTACTCATCCTGCCAACAAAAGTTAAAAACATCCTACCAAATCCATGTAATACATACGAAGCATTTAAAGAGAAGCAGGAGTACTTATATCATAACCAAGAGTATTATACACATGTTACATCTGAATGTACACGAGTTACATCTAAATATACGCGAGTTACATTTATAAATTACATCAGATTTGTTCCCAAATTACATTTGAATCAAAGCATTTTACATTTCAATGAGTTACATTTGAATGAGTGTAATTTACATCTTGATAAACTTGAGGTTACATCTGGATTCACACGAGTTACATTTCATATAGTCATGGGAGAATGGTGAGCACCATGCTCCGGTTGCACGGTATACGCACTTCTAGACGCATGTGATCAAACCATAATTGTACGTACTAAATATAGAAGATTTAAATAATGTAGCAAATGATAATATAGCAAAGATTATAGCTATATAATGTTTCTAGTTACATTATTTATATCTTTTCTATTTAGCACATTTATCTTCTATATTTACACTGTTTACATGCGTACGACCTTTGCAAGTATTAGGGCTAGAGCCTCACTCGTTGTCTACTATCTTGTGATTAAAGTCTAAGCATGTTTTTACTTGGATTGGTATTTTCTAATTTGGTTTGAACTGATCTAGTCTGGTGATTGTTTAGTATCTGTGTATTTTATAAATATCCAAGTCCAATCCGGTCTGACTTAATCTAGCCTAATCTGATCGATTCTAGTCTGGTTTGGTCTGATATTAAAAACGGTCCAAATAAAAACATCATAATTTATTTCTTCCTATTTAGAGCCCGTTTGGAGAACTCTGTTTTCGGCTTATCAGGCTTATCAGCCAGCTTTTTCACCAAACACGTAACTTTTACTTTCGCGCGCAGAATTGTGTAATAAGCCGAAAAAGTAAGGTTGGAGTTACTTTTCTGGCTGTATTGGCTGAAGTTACTGTAGAGGACCATTTTAGCTATTTTTACATATAATTTTTTCTTTAATTTATTAATAAAATATATTTTTAAAATATTTTTTTCTTAAATCAGCAGAATCAGCCAAAACAGCCACTCCAGCCAGAATATCATAAATTTCAGCAGAATCAGCCAAAACAGCCGATTTTAGTGCTACCAAACGGGCTCTTAATGATTCCATTGATGTCGAACCCTTAAGGATGAGGTGTCATTTTTTTTAATATTCCGCACAATTATCTTTGATGACATGTGAAAGCATTTAACATACACTCCATGGATGTATACAATTTTTACATAGAAAAAAGAAGGGTAAGCTCACAATAGAAGCAACAAAATTGTCGGTAGGTCAAGAAGCTCAATCGGCCCCATCATAATCTGAATTCTGAAATGAAAAATAAAATTCAAATTGAAGAGCAGCGGTCGCTATGCGGAGGATGGACGTGTGGCCCCCACTGTCCAGGCTGGCCTAACCTCTGTCATGTGCGATTGGGCGGTGCTCCATAAATCGGCGCTCCCATGCTTTGCTTCTGGCACCGACACTTTTGCTCAGCGTTCGCCAGTTGCATATGCCAGAGGTATCCCATTTTCTACCCCATTTTGTACCTCATTCTATATTTGTGGTTCACAAAAATCCAACCCAATTAAAATAATTGCTCCATTTTAACTCATTGCTTTTGTGAACCACAAACATAGGAGGGAGTACAAAATGGGATAGCTTTAGCATTAGTGTTCAACTCCGAGACTGTGAGACCATATTACTACCTCCCTTTCTTAACATTTTGCCAAAGTTGACCAACATGGACAATAATAAAGTAAAAACTGTGTGGTTAAGGTTTGTGCACAAGAGAGAGAAATAACAAAAACTACAAAATAATTGATTAAAAGGGAAAATGACAAAACTTTTTGAGACGTCCCAAGAAAGAAAGATGACAAAGTTTTAAATGTCAGAGGGAGTATTATTGATTTTATTCGACAGGCTAAATAAAAGTAATTTTTAAGAAAATCGAAGACCTTTTTATATTAATGTTATTTAACAAAATGCAAAAAAACAAAAATATGATTTTTAAAATTTTTCAAACAAGTAACATATTCTATGAATAGTTTGTTCCGATGTATTGAAAAATATATTTGATGAATAGTTATGAGTGACTCATCATCTATGAGTGGCTTGTTACTCTTGAAATACAATATAGTGACTGATGAAGTTTAATCAACTATGAGAACTAAATCAACCGAAAGGTATGAGAAACGTGTGAAAAGTATGAAAAGTATGGCAGCGTAAGGCAGTATACTCTTATTTCGAAGGTTGAGTTGCGGCCCAAAGTTCCGATCCCTTGGTAGGGTACTTACAAGGGGTATTTATAGACTTTAGAAGTTATTATTTTAGGAGGAATCTAATACAATAAATGCTAATTAATGAAATCTATTCTTGCTCGAAATAGAACTCCTCTCATGCCTTGATTGTCAAGCATTAACTGTGTGTGTGTGTCCAAACTCTGGTCTAGTCCTGTCTGTTGCCAAATATCTATGTCGAATAACTGTCTGCCACGTAACCTGAGGAATACCCCGGCCTCACTAGAACTCCGCCCAGGCTCGAGGTCTGCTATGCAGCCCGACCTGGCCGTGGGTTCCTATCGTGGGCCTAATCCCATATGGGCCTGTCGGCATATCGAACACTAATCCCGTTTATGGGCTAATCCTGTTAATTAGGCTAATCCCGTTAAGGGTTGATCCCATTATGGGCTGATCCTGTTAATTAGGCTAATCCCGCTAAGGGCTGATTCCGTTATGGGCTGAACTACATAATTGTGCCATGGTCCGAGTCCATGGTACCATCACGAGCCCACCTACTCCTCAAAGTTAGCAGGGCTGAATTTTGGAGGAGTAAAATAGGTTGAATTAGCATGGTACCACCAAGACTCTATGAACAATGGTATCCAGGACCTCCATTTTGACAATCAATGCATCTCTGTGGGGCGGAGGGCATGGTGGCAGATCATCATCGGTGAAAATGATGGACTCCCGTTTCTGTTTTTTGTCGGTCGGGAAGCAGTTTATCTCACCAATGAATAACTGGCGATTCCACTTTTTCCTCTCCGCCGCCGTGTTTCCGCCAACAGGACCGCCGTAGACTTGGTTAACATGCGGGCGTTTTTGCCGCCCTGAATCTTCCCCTTCTTCATCATCCTCAAACTGGGATCCAACCTCTCTCTTCTTGGAAGCTGAGACTGGCTCATCTTTTCCCCTGCTCCAGGTATTCTTCTTTTGGGGATCTTGATTCTGTCGGAGCTTCTTCACAAACTGATCTAATTGTCCCTTGCGGACAAGCTTTTCCACTTACCTTTTCAGGATGTAACACTCATCGGTCTCATGAGTACCACTCTTATGGATTTCACAGAACTTACCCTTGGAAGATTGACCGTTGACGACATTACATCCCTCAGGGATCGTGATCAAACCTTACTTTGCCGCGTAATCTAGGACCGTACCGACTGGGAACTCAGGTTGGGGAGACAATGGCCCGTCTAGAACAGTTGACTTGTTCTTTCTCCAGCTCTTTTTCTTCTTCTTGAGCCCATTGCTTCTCTCTTGGCCATGAGTTTCTTTCTTTGGATTCCTTTTCTTTTCTTCACCAAGTTGGGATTTTCCAGATTCTTCGTGTCTCTTCTGTTTCTCGGCTTCCTCAACTTCAGCCTATGCATTTGCACGTAGCAATGCCTCCTCGTGTGAGATCGGGGGCATTCGTATGAAGTCTTTGTACAACTCGCCCGACCTCAGAGCACTGGTGATGATTGCCATAGTGGATTTGTCATCTAAGTCCTCCACCTTAACTGACTCATCTCTCCAGCGGATTAGGAAATCAACCAGGGCTTCTTGGGGCCCTTGTTTGATCCCTAGAAGGTGAGACACATTCTTCTTAGAATATTTAGAAGTAGCAAATCGCGCCACGAATGCATGCGCCAATTCTCGGAAACTTCTTATACTCCCATCTGGTAGAGAATCATATCATTCCCGGGCTGGCCCATCTAGGGTCACCGAGAATCCTCTACACTTTATTGCATCATCGTACCCCATCATGACCATGTTTGCCACGTACTGGAAACGTGATACTGAGGGTCTGTCTTTCCTCGGTAGGCCTCAATATTGCATGGCATGTATCCTTGTGGCAATGGTGCCTCCATGATTTTACGCGTAAAAGGTTCAGGAATTCTTACGCCATGCTCAGGGCCGATTCTTCCTTCCACCTCCCTTCTGAGCTCGTCAAGCCTCCTCCTGAGGTCGGCATTATTATGGCCGGCCAGGACATGCAAAGGGGGTCGGCGATCCCTTCGAGCCTGCCTATTTGCGTTGATCTCGTCTGAGATCTCCCCTACCCGCACTGCGGCGGTGGGACAAAACAGCAGCCGAGGATGCCCCTTTGCTATGCTCCGTCCTAAGAGAGAGCCTCTCATGGACATAAACTCTTTGTCCACTTATCCGATTCATCACCTGGCATTGATGGGAGTTTCCTCCTCCTTGCGGGATTATAGATGGAGCCCTGCGAGGGGAAGGAGGTCTCCCATTCGCATCAGGAATGATCCCCTGGAACGCAAATGTCAAGGTTTCCACCGCCCTTTGAAACATAGCTAAACTCGCCAACGCCTGCGCCGGATCCACGTTGGGGATGTTATGTCCAGTGCCCGGGGTTTGGAATTGCGGTGGCCGCGCCGCCGCGCGGCTAGGATTCCCCACGCCCTGGATTTGGTTTCTTAGATCACCTTGTGCGGTGATGTTGTCATTATGCCTCCAGAAATCGCTGCGTCGTGACCTCGAACCTTCGTCCTTGATCACAACTTGGTTGTAGCGATCCCCACCTTGATTGCTACCAACGCGGTTGTGACTGTTTGATCCAACCATAGTTTCTCTTCGATTCGGCTCTCAACGAGAGCAACAAATGATGGAGTTTAATCCAACTACGAGAGCTAAATCTACCGAAAGGTATGAGAAACGTGTGAAAATCTATTTTATATATAAGAAAAGAGATAGCTCTTTAAAAGACAATTATATCCCTAAATAAACCTACGTGTCTATCTTAGCATGGTTCTCTCCTTTCACATTTTACTGCCACGTGGCTTTATTAAGCCTGTTGCTTAACTTTTTGGTCATTCGATTTTTTTTTATGAATATATGAACGCTGCCCTCTCTCTTTTCCAGCGATCTCATCGGATGCTCCAGCGATTTTATCTTCTCCGTATTATTATGCAGATCAAAGTTTCAATGGATCACACATCTCTCCGAATGAACACTCACCAAAAGATTTTCTTAAACCTAAAGATTATCTAGGATGCACCTACCTCTGCCAATCGCAAAACTTAACCCCGCCTAAACCCTTTCATTCGCCAATAGGAATAGTTCGTTCTATGTTCTTATATTGAGTATTTTGAAGGGTTGTTAATGCTTAGGTCTTCTCTTCTATTTTTGTGTGGTAAGCACCGAACTTTACAACATATGATTAGTTATATTATTGTATTTATTTTATATCACACACCTTTAATGTTGAAATTCATTCTTACATGATGTTGAAATTCAGTATGCTACAATATCAGTCATATGTCCAGAGTATACTCTGCACGTGTGGTGCTAGATGAAATGTTTAAACGATTTCCACAAAAGTTTAATCTCAGGAAGTGTAATGTTTGGTTATCTTCTTACTCTATGCCCTTCTATATGATGTCCAAAAAGGTTTAGATGATTTACAATACTACTTCTTGACAATTTTAAGTTCTTATGACATACAAATTGCCTTCTCCAATCTATATTTGTGTGATCCATCCACAATACTATTTGGTTTCTACTTTCTCTGAGTATTGGTATATCATATCATTTTTTGTAATTTTCTACATTTTTATGGCTTATTAATGGCTTAACAGCCTTTCCAAAAGCCCATAATTTTTCTTTGGAGCCATTTTCATTGATTGTTTTTCACTTTCTGAAACACACTTTGAATTCAGTAAAACAAAGCAATAGAAGAAGAAAAATGCATTTAAAAACAAAAGAAGAAAACTACACTCCGTAGTTGAGTCAATGAAGAACAATCCAAGACACGACATTATTATTTGCATCAACAGTTTTTTACCCAAGCTTATAACTTCAGAGAAAATGGTAGGAGTAATAATCATATTTGTATTACGAAGTACTAATTTGTTGCTCTTGCTCTCATTAAAAAACAACTGCTATGTCATGAAATGCAGTTTTTTTGTTCTGTTTTAGCTTAGGCAGCAGTCTGTTTTACTTTTGTTTTGTCATTTTCTTTTTTTGTTCATCAATGTCAATTTTTGTTTAAAGAATAAGGAGTACATAGATTGGTGCTGCTCACAAGAACTCCAGTCCAGGTTTTCCATCCTAATATTTTATATGCTTAATTTTTCCCTAGGCAGTCTCTTTCCTTTTTGTTCTGTCATTTTCGTTTTTGTTCATCCATGTCAATTTCTGTTTTAAAAAATGAGTATAGACATTGATGCTTCTCACAAAAACTTCAGTCCAGGTTTTCCATGCCATTTTTTATAATATTATTTTTCCCCTAAAGTCACTTACATTGAAAGTTAGAATGGGGAATTTGTCTACCAACTTCCCTAATAGTCACATGTAAAATGAGTAAATGAAGTTAACCTTTGAGAGTACGTAAAGAAGAAGAAAAACACATACAGATTAAGAGTTAAGACAAAGACATGTGGCATTTTAAGCTGCATGAAGTACATCCCTTATGCATGTTACAACTGAATAGACTTTCACGAAGACTTTTAGTAAGGAAAGAGATGTTTTCTACATTAAAAACATTAATTGAGGGAAAGTGACGTGGGATTTGTAATGATGGCTCTTCAATCCAAAACTTGCACTTGAATTATGGTGTTGCAGGTTATATGTGCTGAGTGCCGACACATATAACTTTACACAGCCATGCTTTATTCAGTCGACTACTGAATTGAGAAATGGGAAATTTGTCTAACTTATTATATGTTTACATTCTTTGTTATAAATCAGCTTTTATTATCTTTACTTTCAATTTTCACACTTCACGGTGTAGATTTTATTTTTTATCGAAGCAGTAGTTGTAGATTTTAATGTGTTCCCTCTATTGTCTTTACCTCTACATATATAGATGCATAAAATTCAAGAGTAGCTTACAAAATAAAAATACAAAACTCATGCCAATCTCATTTGAAATTCTTTTGGGGTTCCATACCGGATGCATAAAAACCCGACAATATATTACTAATAAGTAAAGCTCAAGTAAAGTGTTTATAATAATTCTCATTAGATTAGTGACAGTTGAAATGTCCTTCCCATATACAATTTTTCATAGTCTTGTACTACTTTACGAATGCAATCTGGGATCTTAGGACATACTGCGTACAACTGGTCTTCCAAGAAACTAGAAATGTATTATCAATTCACAATACTGTTTGGGATTTTTCAGATGTTACTATTCATGATAAACCAAGACCAAATGCTCTCTTTGCGTTTTAAATTTTTGTGTTTTCAGTTTTTATATTTTTAATATAGTATGCCTTTTGTATTAAAATTTCAGAGTACTTTTCATATGTGTTCGCCTTTGTTTTTCCTTTACACGTTTTTCAATATGTTTCCTAAGTCAATGTTCTTTGATGTTGTTGTTGTATTCATCTTCCTGCAAATTTTTACAACACATCTAACAAAATGTAGCAAATCAGCTGCATTTTCATTGCTTTAGTGTTTATCTACGATTTTAAACTCTATTGAAATATGAAAACACTTTCTAGCTTACACGGTAGATAAAATATAAGCCTTCTTTAGAAGTACTGACTACTAAAATTTATTCCATTTTCCTCTGAAGTGTTAACGCTGACATAGTTTGGGGTTCCCTCCTTTGGAAATTTTTAATCCCATCGCTCAATCCTCTGATCCATCTCCGCTCTAAACTCCAAAGCTCACTTCCGTCTACAACCCTGCAGTTTATCAAACATTCTATTACCTGGACTTTTTTCAGCACCTTATGTTCAAAAAATTTGTATTTTAGTATCATTTGTGTGATGAGATGTGCTTTGCAGTTACTTAATAGCATTGAATTGAAACTCAGGAACATGACTAAAAACATGAAAACCAGGTGTTGCCCAAAAATGGGGATAATGGTTTTTGTTTCTTTTATGTTATTGTGTTAAATTTATCCTCAATGTTGAGTTTTCTATTTATATATAAGAAAGGAGATAGCTCCTTAAAAGACATTTCTACCTTTCTCCAAGTCTACATATTTGCCTCTCCCATTTTTACGCCCTTCACCTCCTACGGCCACGTGGCTTCATAATTTTTAAGCGTGATATTCTTTCTTCACGATGAAAGGGGCCGTTGCTTCATCCCAAAAGAGAAACGCTTCACCGAAAAAACGCTTCCTCTTTCCATCTATCTCTTCTGCACTCATCTCACCCTGTGATATTTTTTCACGATAATAGATCGACAATCACTTCTCAGCAACTTTGTGTTTAATTGTTATGTTGTCTAAACTAGAACCAAAAGTAATGAGACTTTTATGCTATATTCAGATCATTTTTTACCTCCAATTTAAAATTCAAGTTGAACCATTAGAAAGCTCTACTGTTTATCAATAGTAAATGTCTCTTAGCCCTCAAATTCGCCATTCAAATGATCCATATCACCATATGGAAAAGTGAAAAACTATAGAAGCTGCAAGCAAAGAGCAAGCAAAGAGCTACTGCGGAACATTTATACCATCTTAGATGATGCCTCTTATGGTTTTTGCAAGGTATGTTATGTTTCATTGCCTTTTTGAATACATTATCTACTTACACAGACAAATAAGCATCCTAATTTACAACATACACTAACGTTATTACCTAATTAACATCCATCCATATATATATACGTAATTCGATTCTATATACATAAATACTTTATACTTATACTTAATCCTCATCCCTGTTTTTTGCTTATGTGTAGGCAATTTCTTCGGACCCTCATGGACGTTATAACATATAAAAAATACTACTGGAAATCGTGAGCACTCAAAACAAAGGACGGGTTTTGATGAATCATGATTAGATGAGTCTACATTGAGTGTGTATTTTAAAAAAAACATTGAGTGTTGTTTTTAGTAAACTCTAGAATCACGTTTTCTCTCTGCAGTTTCTATTTGTCTTCAAGTTCTTTCATTCCATGTTTGAGCGACGGTTTAGTCTAAAATCGTATTACTTACGTTCAGGATCAGAGTCTAAAGGCAGATCTCATATTGCTCCAGTGGATCTCATTGTTGATATTAACATGCAGCTGTATGTTTTAGCTAATAATTTTAGATTATATCTTTACTCTCAGAGACTTGAAAAGTTGAAAGTTCCTTCCAATTAGTATTCCCTACATGTTTAATTCTAATGGTGAGTGGTGACTATGCACTGTAGTTTTATTTCTGCTTCTGCTTCATATGTCTTCAAGTTTGTGATTATATCAGGTCTGGAATTTCTTGAAATTAATAATCCCCTTTTACTATAATCACATGTCAGGAAGCTCAATTGGAATTTTGCCACGATGTCTCCACATGTCACCAATATATGGTTATCATTCATTAACACATTCATTAACACCTATGTCAAGTAAAATTAACTGTCTTTCTTAAGCCGCATGCCTTCTACTACCATGCAAAACCTTGCCCAAAAAGACCGAAGAATTCGATGGGTAAAGTATTGGGCCAATAAAAAACATGGACACCACATGCATGTCAATCTTCTTCTTCCAATACATGTAGATTGAGAGTATTTTTGCGGTGAAAAAACATCTTAGCCCCTCAAACTAACCTGTTTTCTGCGAGTAAAGATAAGTTTTTCCATTCAAATTGGTATTGTTAGAGATTAACTGTGTATTTGACCAATTAATTCACTTGATTCTTAGCTCAAAGTGCTTATTCTTCTTATAGTTTTTTACTAATTCTTTGTTTACTCTATTTCCAAACGAAAGGAATATAGTTTTGGACCAACGTATGTGTGTATACGTCTCATTTCAAAATATTGTAATCAATTTTTCTCTATTTGTATGTTTTTGTGTTTGTTTATACATGCGAGATTGTGGTCCGTTTTACTCCAGATTGAGTGTATTTCATTTCACCTGATGCCTGATGGACAATGAGAGTGGGGTTGCTTATACTTTCTATAATACTAATGAAATTAGAGGCGTAGAAAGGAGAAAAAGTTGAAATGGATCAACATAAAAAACTTTTTCAAATAAATTTTTACGCAAAAAGTTTTACAGTAATTTTTTTTTGGGATTTACAGGGGCCTGGCCCCCTATCTCCGTCCCTCGATGAAACAATATATAATGACTTAATTGTACTCCTACCAACAAATCACCGAAGGGATTGTGTTAGTCGTGATGGTTTATGAACACTCATATATAAAAAAATATTCCAACTAATGGTGTACCCCAACTATAAATACTCATAAACGAGATAGGCTTACAAAACATGTGAGTTTATAGGGTTAAAATTTGGTTGTTAGACATAAGGAATTAACATTTTATAAGAAAAGAATAAGCTAATACATATACGATTTTAGTCTATTTAATTCTACATAAAGTCTAATAAAATACAATGCTATCGTTTTTATTTGTACGTAATAAAATACAATGCTATCATTTTTATTTAATTCTACATAAAGTCTAATAAAATACAATGCTATCGTTTTTATTTCTACATAAGGAATTCACATTCTTTAAGGAAAGAATAGACTAATAAAATACAATGCTATCGTTTTTATTTCTACGTAATATCTCATAAGAATGTGAAACTTTACGCATAAATGTAAGATTTCTTAATAAGAAATAAAATGTTAAAATAATGCCAACTTGCTAAAAAAGTTACATATACATTATATGCATTTCCTTCCTTGAATAATACTCCGTATTTTTAGTTAGACTTAAGGAATTCACATTCTTTAAGGAAAGAATAGACTAATAAAATACAATGCTATCGTTTTTATTTCTACGTAATATCTCATAAGAATGTTAAACGTTACGCATAAATGTAAGATTTCTTAATAAGAAATAAAATGTTAAAATAATGCCAACTTGCTAAAAAAGTTACATATACATTATATGCATTTCCTTCCTTAAATAATACTCCGTATTTGATAGTTAGACTTAAGGAATTCACATTCTTTAAGGAAAGAATAGACTAATAAAATACAATGCTATCGTTTTTATTTCTACGTAATATCTCATAAGAATGTGAAAACTTACATATAAACCATGTAAATACATTTTTCTTAACAATCACACCACCTTCTCATGTCTCAGTATTAGTGGGACGAAGGTACGTAGGTATTAAAAGATAAGTTTGCCAACAATTGAGCGAGAGAACTTTGTCTCTCATAGATATTTCTTTTATGTATAACATAAGCCGATTAACAATTGAGCGGAAGAATTTTCTCTCTCATATGTAGTGCTTTTAGGTATAACAAAATAAACCGGCTAGCAATTGAGCGGGGAAATTTTCTCTTTCATATGTAGTGCTTTTAGGTATTATTACAAGACAAACTTGCTAACAATTGAGCTAGAAAACTTTCTCTCTCATATGTAGTTCTTTTAGGTATAAGATAAGACGGCTAACAAATGAGCGGAATAATTTTCTCTCATATGTAGTGTTTTTAGGTATAAGAAGATAAGTTTGCTCATAATTGAGCGGGAGAAATTCTTCTCATATGTAATGCTCTTAGATATTAGAACATAAGTTTGCTAATAATTGAACAAGTTAATCATTACCAGTGAATGGAAACATCATTAAAAGTAAAAAGAATGAGAATCTTTAAAAAATGTGATGTTTTGTTAAAAAATCAACATATTGAAATAATTTCTTTACAAAATGTAACTGACTCGAAAAATGTAAATATACTTGAATGTGGTACTATTTTATACTTTAAATTCTGTATGCAAACGAGACAGACACACAAAACATGCGAGTTTTTGGGGATTTAAAAGTGATTTATACTTTGTTGTTAGAACTAAGGAATCAACATTTTATAAGGAAAGAATAGACTAATACAAATACAATATTACCCTATTTAATTCTACATAATCTCTCATATGAATGTGAAATTTGACATAGAAATGTAAGATCTCATTACACATGCTTTATCAAAAAAATGTCACAATGTTGAAAACAATATCAATATTTTATTCTTACTTTATAAATTCAATATCAACCATCTAAACACACTTACTTTTCTTAATAATCGTACCACCTCCTCATGTCTCAATATTAGTAGGACGGAGGTACATAAGTATTAGAAGATAATGATCGATGAGTGAACTTTCTCTCTCATAAATAAATCTTTTTAGTATAACATAAGCCGGCTAACCATTGAACGGAATATTTCTCTCTCTCATATGTATATAAAGATAAGTTGGCTAACAATTGAACGGGAAAATATTCTTTCTCATATGTAGTGTTTTTAGTAGAAATATATGCACCATCTGCTATTTCCCGTGCGTATGCACGGGTACTGTACTAGTTAAGTATGAAAAAATATAGCAGCGTAAGGCAGTATACTCTTATTCCGAAGATTGAGTTGCGGCCCAAAGTTTCGATCCCTTGGTAGGGTATTCACAAGGAGTATTTATAGACTTTAGGAGTTATTATTTTAGGAGGAATCTAATACAATAAATGCTAATTAATGAACTATATTCTTGCTCGAAATAGAACTCATCTCATGCCTTGGTTGTCAAGCATTAATTGTCTCCTTCTTGTTTCCAAACTCCGGTCAAACTCTGCCTGTTGCCAAATATCTGTGTCAAATAACTACCTGCCACGCAACCTGAGGAATATCCCGGTCTCACTAGAACTCCGCCCAGGCTCGAGGTCTGCTGTGCGCCTGTGCAGCCCGGCCTAGCTGTGGGTTCCTATCGTGGGCCAAATCCCATCTAGGCCTGGCGGCATATCGAACACAAATCCCGTTTATGGGTTTGATCCCGTTTATGGGCTAATCCTGTTAATTAGGCTAATCCTGTTAAGGGCTGATTCCGTTATGGGCTGAACTACGTAATTGGGCCATGGTCCGAGTCCATGGTACCATCAGTGACTTTTATTCAGTTATTCATACGCAGTGACTAGTTATATATTTATCCAAAAAAATAAATAATCATACTTTTATCTGGGGAAACTCTATTGGTAAGATTTGTGTCACTTTTTCAAAACCAATTAGTAATCGGTACGGGGCAGTAATTGGACAAGTCATTGTCTTAGTCTTGTCTCATTTGTATTTAACATATACTAGCATTTCTAAAGTATCATGCACCAAAATATTAACATTCTAAAAGTCAATTGATTTTTCTCACAAACTCCCTATTTACAAATTGCTAAAAGCTACTCCGTATTAGATTTTAATTAGGTTTACCAAAAATTGAAATTAAAATTTAAAACCAAGCAAAATATAAAATAATTTATTCACAAAGTGAGATAAAAATCTATGTTAATAAATATTTATGTTAAATATTATATTTTAATTTAAAAATTGGGCTTGAAAAACTAAAAATATATTACTCCGTATCATTTATTTTTGAGTTTACACTTCAAACAAGTCACATGATAAGAAAAAAAACTATATAGTCATTACAAGTGGGACAACGGGGGGATTCGGGATAACCTTTCAGTGTCCCGATCACGTCTCGTTTTAAATCAGTACAGAACCGATGGGGGACAACGGGTCCACTATTTTTGCCCGCCCGGCCGCCCCTAATACCTCTTAGAGATAATTAACCTAAGTATGACTGAAACTCAATCACTTTCTCAATCTATGACCTAGTTATTTTCTTTCCAAAATAATATTTAATTGATAATATTCAAATAATGTATTTAATAAATACATTAATAAGTAATTTATATAAACCAGTATGCAGTTACCGTATTATTATTAAACCTTAATATCATACTCTTTTAGAGTCAACCTCCCAACCGCCACCCAAGAACTTCTCCACAACCATTGTCATATTTGATCGATCAACTCCTTGCTTGTGCTATGTGATGCATGACAAACAACTCAAACCCCATGGGGCCGAGCCACCATTGTTCAAAAATGCTCACACGAACACACCCAAAAATTCGAAAAAAGTGCAAGTATACATGAATAAATTTAATTTAGTGTAATTATTTATTGTTCTTTGAATTCTTGATTGTAAAAACAAATTGAACACTCAAAATGGATTGGAAATTCAAAATCCGCCACTGACCCCATGTTGACCAACTTCTCAATATCCTAGAAAAGGGTGGAGCTGCCGGCCAGGAGAAAAAAATGGTTGTTTTGGACGAAAGATTCTTAAAGAAAAGGTTGCCTCAAGTCAAAACCAAAATCTGTCGTCGTCCATCGGCATGGCCACCCGCATGCCCGCTCCGCTGCCAGTCACACACTTGCTTGTCACTGTTGTCCAGCCGCACGCTTAACCGTTTTCGTTGTTCATCCGCGCACCTCCGTCCCCATCCAGTCCCCGGCCACCGCCATCAACCACGAACGCACTACGGCTCACCACCGCCGCCTAGCCGTTCGCCTCCGTCCCCATGCATTATTCATTTTCTATTTTTGATATTAGAGTTTGTTAAGATTAGGGTTTGTGCGCATTAAACATATATGGACATTGAACATAGACCATGGCGAGTGAACATGACAATAAATATGGTTGAGTATGGGAAGTGAATATGATAATAGATAATGTTGTACACGGGTAGTGGATGAATGCATGCATTGATGAAGTGTATTGTGCAGTGAATCAAAGGCAATAGATCATGTCATAACGTTGGCAGAAAGCGCAGTGATTATGACGAGTAGTGTAATAACACTGACATGAAATGCAATATATTTGATTACACGTGAAATACTAAAACTATTAAATCCAACAAAAAATTAAAAATAAACGAACTATAAATAAATTCTAAGGTGGATGAGAAGAGAACTAATATTGGCGGAAGTGTAGTGCTATGTTACCGGATGTGTAGTAATGTCGTGCAATAACTGCAATATAATGTGCAATATTTTTAATTGGATGAAAATCGCTTAAAAGCGCATCATTTGAATAAGGGTATTATGGTCATTACCTATCTCAATTTAATATTAACAAATTTTTCTTTTTCGTTTTCTTTTCACTCATATAAACGTCTAAAAATATAATTAGTCGTGTTTAGGAAAACTCAATATGTTTTAATCATATCCCGAGAAATTTTCCTACCTACTATCGTATAAAAATTAATCTAAAATTGACGTAGAAAATATATGTAGGAAATATTTTAATTTGCTTAATTAAACATGAACCTTTGATCATTAATATATTTAATTTTCTATTATTAAGATTTTAAAATTTTAGGTATTGAAAATTATGATGAGATAAATGTAATGATATTTTTCAAAAATTACTTTTTAATAAATTAATAATTAAAATATAATCAAAATATAACATTTGAATAATGTAAAATTCAACATGTTGCAACTAATTAAGAACAGATATACTACGTAGTACTCCCTCCGTCCCATAAAATTCTTCTCACTTTCCTTTTTGGGTCGTCCAAAAAAAACTTCTCACGTACCCTTTTTGGACAATTTGTGTGGTTCACATTCATTTCACTTTTTCTTACACAACCGCAACCATATATTTCCAGTTTATTCCACTTTCTTAATCCTCGTGTCAAGTGAAAGTGGGAAGAATTTTCTAGGACGGAGGTAGTATCTAACTTTCTCTACCAAAAATGACATTATTGAACATTATTGTCATCCAAAAAAATTTAGAGTTTAGTTTTGACATTATTAGACTTTAGACATGACAATACACAGTAATAAGTCACAACATTTTCTAAATTGACAATAATTGTTACTCTTATTGAGATAATAAAAATATAACACTCCTATTTCAGAATTCTCAATTACTTCTATCTAGAGTAATTTTAATAATAAAGCAATCCAATAATAAAATCACTATTTTCTTTATATAAAAAATCTTATTCTAATGTGAAGAGTTTTATTTGGAATATTGTTCTAAACTTATTATAGTATCTATGATTCTATTCATGTTAATGCCAACATCCTTGATTGAGATGTTGGAAAGTTTGCTAATGCCAGACTCGAACCAGCGATCTCTTTGGAAATCAGTACTGATGTCATCAAACCATAAGATACTTGATCTAATGTGAAGCGATACCGATACATTCAATTGGAAAGTTTTTCAAAAAGTTCTTCGAATGACGCTTATTTATTTAACCCTAAAGATGTTTAAAGTTTTGCTGTTAACATTACTCATGCAAATTCCTATTGCTTATTATTCATTTTGTATACATATATTTATGTATGACATGCATTGTTGAAAAAGTAGATTTGTATATACCCATAGTGACACAAGTACGTAACATTCAAAATCTTTAACATTTTAGGAAAAAGTCGTTTGTACACATAATTTGTCACATTTTGTGTATACACCCCTAGTTGTCTGTGTACACAAGCATCTTGTTCATAAATTCTCTGGCTACACAAGTAACTAAGAGTATGTATACACAACCAACATCATAGTGTTATTAGAGGCATTGTCAAAAAACAGAATTGATCAATTGAACACCTAGTAACTTTATGCATATAATAATATTTATTCAAATTCTTTCAATGAGTAAGAGCCCGTTTGGAGAACTCTGTTTTCGGCTTATCAGGCTTATCAGCCAGCTTTTTCACCAAACACGTAACTTTTACTTTCGCGCGCTGAATTGTGTAATAAGTCGAAAAAGTAAGGTTGGAGTTACTTTTCTGGCTGTATTGGCTGAAGTTACTGTAGAGGACCATATTAGCTATTTTTACATATAATTTTTTCTTTAATTTATTAATAAAATATATTTTTAAAATATTTTTTTCTTAAATCAGCAGAATCAGCCAAAACAGCCACTCCAGCCAGAATATCATAAATTTCAGCAGAATCAGCCAAAACAGCCGATTTTGGTGCTACCAAACGGGCTCTAAATAAATACTATTCCCAGGGCGCTTCCTGGAATCTCTAAAAGTAAGAACTTACTTATGCATGCAAATAAAAACAATAGCATAAGTT
Organism: Cuscuta epithymum; assembly: GCA_945859915.1. NCBI lineage: Eukaryota > Viridiplantae > Streptophyta > Magnoliopsida > Solanales > Convolvulaceae > Cuscuta > Cuscuta epithymum. The sequence continues at coordinate 6,318,951 of CAMAPF010000938.1, forward strand.
ATGACTTATGACGCAAAGCAAAAACATTACAAGCCAGTTTGATGCAGCTAAAAAAAATTGCACACTTAGAAGAGCCTACAAAGCTTACAACAATTTCAGCAGGCACCCAATGACATAAAAGAAGAGAATTGCTCCAAGCTTGGGAAGGAAGGATAGATTGTTCCTTATCTAATCAATTACTGATCATCATCTGCTTTCAATTCTGTACAACATATAGATGATGTAGTTCAAGAGATATCAAAACAAACTCCCTGCTGCCGTGGCAAAGCTTGAAGGTCACAAATCAAATCCTCCAAACATTTGAAACAACTGAAATGGTCTTTTCCCATATGCCAAACAAACATTAACTAGACTTCCAACAATAGAACAGTTGTGGCAAACTGCCTATGAACATTACGTCTAACAGAAAAGCTAATGAGCTCCCGGTACATCCCTCATGCTTATATTAAGACTGCTTCTCATAGTTCGCCTTCCGATACCTGCATTTCCTTTTGTCATCATGGCAACAAACTCCCCATAATCAATCGTTCCATCCTGCAAATGTAAATATGAGTGAGATCATGCAGAACAAGATACAACAGAAGCAAAAATAAAGCAAAAAATTACCCTCAATGTAAATCAAATATAGGAAAAAAAAACTAGGTAAAAAAATGGATGGAAGCCTTAGATTACAGGATCTATGCAAGCAACCATTAACTACTAGAGCTGCCACATCTACATTACAGGCCACCATATAATCGGTAAATAAACGTTGTTGATATCTTCTTCTACTACTTAACTAACCGCGTGTGACTAACTCTATTATCTATCCTTCTAGGATGCTAAAATGTCAACAATAGAATGAGTGTGCATCTGTGTTCACTGTCTTTGATAGAGCTCAAAGAATGTTACTTCAGAAAAGACATAGTATAATGTCCATCTCAAAGATTATTCAGTTAGCTCTCCTCTCTTGATGGGCAATAATGTTCATGATTATTCTGCAATGGGGGAGAAAAGCAACTAAAGATCAAGTTGCTTCTCTCACAAGTCATCAAGGACTTACATTGTCCTGATCAACTTCTCGGATAATATCTTCATAGAAAACATCTGTGATGTTATGCTCAGCACAAGCTTGTTGGAGCTCATCAACTGTAATATATCCACTTCCATCTTTGTCAAAATATCGAAACGCAGCCATAAGATGTTCCTCGCGTTCTAATTTGTTAAGGTGAATAGTAGCCGCTATGAATTCTCCATAGTCGATGGTCCCACTGTTATCCACATCTGCCTGAAATTATAGTAATTCTTATCAGAAAAGTCACAACCCTAGCAGAAGTTCACAGTTCAGCATTTATGCTAGAACTCTTAGAAGTGATTACAAACAAATCAAAATATTCGTATGTGGATTTTATTCACATTCTAAAACAACCATTCATCAATTTAATATTTTTATTGAGTTTATGTGATCGCCGAATTTACGCTGCCCAACAATTAAATTACCGCATCCATTAGTTCTCGTATCTCTGTATCCTTCAGAGTAGATCCATATTTTCTTAATCCAGCTTTGAGTTCATCAAATGTAATAGCACCACTGTTATCAGTATCCATGGCCTTAAACATTTCTCTTAAACCAGCGATCTCCTCTTCTGACAAGCTTTCAGCAATTACCTAAAAAAACAAACATGATTATAAATGCCATATTTGCATATCATTACCCAAATAAATGAAAGGTAAGACTAATTATTCAGTTGAGGAAAAGAAAGGTAAAAACAATAATTACTCGTAAAGCCATCTTCTTCAATTTGTTCATAGCCGAAAACTGCTTGAGGCGAGAGAGTACAGCTGGATCTAATGCCCTATCAGGAGCAACACCATTTTCACAGATCCAAGGATGACCTGTATAAGAAGTAAACTGGTTTTCATTGTATACCATGCTTATCAATTCAAGATTCAAATCATGAATCACACCGATTTTCAAATCATGAATCGCAAGACTGATTTTTAAATCATGAATCATATGGTGTTATGAATTGTAACATATTAAAACAAAACATAATATATTAATATGTGTACATGTGAATATATTAATACAGTATATTTTACAGTACACACATAGTGCCTTAGGGGAAATTGGCAGCTATCAGCGCATCACCTCGAATATCTTACCACTGTAAGTACATTTTAAGAGGACACAAGGAGACAGTTAAGTAACATCACCACAAATATGAAATATCCTATCACAAATTCACAGGGTTGAGAAAGTGAGAGCGGTTTTTTGACCTTTTTTCCAATTTCATTCTCCCAATTTAAGAAAGAAGGGAGAATAGGTGCAAAGAATTGGTGTAAAGGGGGAAATATCACTGAAACAAAATTAAGTACTCAAGATCAGAAGCTCTAGTATGGGCATTGATGAGCCGGCAATACTCTCTCTTCAGCTGCACACTTCTGTATATTTATTGGTGTAGAGGAATTTGAGCTCTGGCATGTATTTCACTTGAACCCAACAACTCTGAAAGGGTCTATCTGAAAAGGGTCGAGTGACCCACACCCACCTTATTTACTCTAAGTAGCCAACAATTCATTCACACACAGTTCATTCTTGTGGTCCATACCAATAGACCCATTTTGTTGCGTATCGTGGTACCTATCCGGTTTATCGTACAATACCAGCAACCATACAGTTCCTTCAATTGGGGTAAACTACATACTATCCAGTCATTTCATCAAGCTATAGGTGAGCTGCTTCCGCTTCACTCTTTTAATGCACCTGAAACTATATTTGGGGTTTGGACCTAGGTGAAAAGGCTAAATAAATCTGACAATCAAGTTCATTTGGTTTCTCCATCCATTATTTCGATGCATGAATCATGCTGAAGACAATTTCTCAAAAAAGGGCTGTAGATAGCTCACAGCAACTAATTATCCACCAGAATGTTTTCTGGCACCCTAAGCAAGTATACTTATTACTAACGGCATTTTATGGAATCTATTGTATCACTATTAATAACACAGTAACATCTTACAGAAAATTACTGTCACTGGCATTTACTAACAATACTCGAAAAAACAAACGCTTTCGAACTAAATAAATGAAAGAGAGGACTTAGTTGGGTTTTAAGAGTAAAACATACACAATACTTCATGAGCAGTTAAGCGCTCAGATGGGTGCATGCATAACATCTTCCTGATTAGATCCTTTGCGCTGTCTGATATCAAGGGCCAAGGGTCCGAGTCAAAATCGATGTGTCCTTTCAATACAGCATCAAATATACCCTGTTGTGTTTCTGAAAAAAGAAATAAGTTTCAATTGTTGGGATTACGGAAAATGATTAAATTATCATGTGCCTACAACCCACCAAAGAAAATATGAGCTACTTTCTAGTGTGAAACAAAGAACTTGGCAAGTTTGACTTGCGGGATATGAATACCTACCAGCCCAAAAAGGAGGTACACCACTTAACAATATGTAGAGTATAACCCCTGCTGTCCAGACATCTGCTTCTGGACCATAATGCTTTAAAAGCACCTCAGGGGCAACATAATATGGGCTTCCAACAACATCAGTAAATATTTGACCTGATACATCAATGTATTGCAAAAAAAATGTTATAAGATGGATTTATTTGTTTTGGTAATTTTCCAGGCATACATTAGAATAGAAAAAAATGAACTAAGCAAGCACCCAAAAGGGAGGGGTACATCATTAGTTACATCATGGTGTACACCACCCCCGCAAAATAACCATTAAACCCTTATCACATAAACATACATATTTACTTATACAAGGATATACTACTAATTTCGTAAGGTTGGTGTATATTATAGGGTAACCAATGAGGGTCTTCTAGATTTTTTATAATGAATGGAAGTATGAAACTAATCCAGTGATGTGGCTAAATAATCTAATAAAGGAAATTAAAGAAGAACTAAGTGGGGCATTATGTGTGTGCACTGTACCAAAAATAAAGTATCAATATAACTTTCAGTCTTTCACAGTCATCAATATCCATGTTTAACAATTATTTTATACAATTATATATTAATAAAATTATAATAAATTAATATTTCAAAAAAAAATATTAGCGCAGATTGGTTGAGAATACTTCCATAGTGTAAAATAATTCGGAGTACAGTTTATGAAGCATGAATAAGGTTTGACTTGATAAGTCAAATTGATATTTCCATTTTGGGAGGAAGTACCTGGCTTGAAAAAGACTGAGAGTCCAAAATCAATGGCTTTGAGAGAGAAATCATCATCCTTGTTAACCAACAAAAAATTCTCTGGTTTAAGATCTCTGTGCATAACCCCAAGGGAGTGGCATGACTCAACAACCCCAACAACAATTTTGATCAATTCAGCAGCCTTTCTCTCACTATAGTGCCCTCGATGAATGATGCGGTCAAACAACTCGCCACCATTACAGAGTTCCATCACAATATGAACATATAAAGGGTCTTCATATGCCCCCTTTATAGTAACAATGTTCTTGTGACCAGCCAAATGGTGCATTATCTGAATTTCCCTCTGTACGTCCTCCAAGTCTTCTTTGGAGATCAACTTTCTTTTTGAAATAGATTTACAAGCATATTCGATACCTGTGGAAATCTCAGTACAGAGGTAAGTAGTGCCAAACTGACCTTGACCCAACTTACGGCCCAGTGTGTATAGATCACGAATGTTAGCAGTCTTATGACCTAGCACATTATGAGCCTGGTTATTGGTAGGGCGATGCATTCTCTCTTTTCCAGGACAAATGATAGGTATGGGTTGGTCTTTGCTTGGGCTGGATGGGGTATCCTTAGCAAAATCTTGATTATCGTGAGAGGGTAGCTTAGTGGGTGAGGATTTATGATTATCAGGACAAGATTTCGAACAGCCAGAAGATTGTTTGCATTTGGAAATGGAATGATCTTCGGGCTGTGTGTAGCCCTGAAAATGCTTGCCTCCCAAAGATCCACGGCATGTGTTGCCCATGAAACAATCACAAGTCCCCCCTCAGCTCAGCAACTCCGCAGCTAACAATTCTTTACTCATCCAAGGTTTTCTATAAAGCAAATGAAAACTAAGCTGGAAAAGTAGAAGCGGAAATAGGAAATGAGAAAATCAACTAGCATATCCTATCAATATGTTCTTTTTTTGCTTTCTAACCTATTATAGTAAGGCCAACATCCTTGATAATAATAATAAGGCAAATGCTAACCTAAGCCAACATTGTTTAAGCCTTTGAGGAAATAAAACTAGAAATGAGGATGCAAAACAAAAGCACTGAGATGTGTTTTTGCACACATTCATATGACTTGAAATTGACAAAAATCTAACTTTAGTTACTCAACCATTGCCCTATGGGCGGTGGTTAGCATGCCCCCAGTACTAATGAGTTTCATTTGCCAAATTGACTGAGAAAATAGTAACATAAATAAGGGTAAGCTCTAGAGTAAAAATAAGAAAATGTTTATAATATGCTTTGATTTTAATCTTTTTCTATTTTCAAATAATGTACAGTAGAATTTTGAGCACCACAAAAACTCTAGATACATGAATAATGGTACCTGTTTTGTGGTTCCTAATGAGTAATGACAAAATTCAAACCTCTTGAAATTTAACCCCACCCGCAGGATGTTTGGAGGTGAAATGACATCATCCTCTGTCTATAAATTGAACAAAAAATGTTGGTTTTTATCACACCAGCAACCCAAACACTGAACTTTAGACAATTTTCTATTCTAGTTAATTTTTCAGCTCAACTATGTGTCTATGCTCCTTTGTCAAAGATTTTCTTCCTTCAACCAAGGAATCAACTTTTTTAGGAAAAAATCCTACTATCTATTCTAGTATCTAAGCATGGTGAATGAAATATGCTAACAACAAGGTTGAGATATTTAGAGATTTTGTGGAAGGAGCTTAAAAATGGAGACAGTGGAATGGTTGTGGTTTAGCAGTTTAGCACCAATTTTAGAGTTTTTAGCTTGGTTCATTAGTTTATATTTCAGATAAACAAATGGGGCGGAGGGAATATAAAACTGTGAACTGAGAAAATATAACAAAAGGCACTGAACTGAATGGATCAAAATCCTAATGCTCTTACCAGTAAATAGCAAGCTTGTACAAAAAGTTTACTACTCCGTATATGATATATAAAAAAGATGTGTACGAATTTTTTTTATAGGTTATCTTTAAAAGATTGATAAACATTAAAGAGTTTCAGTTGTTTTTATATACATATAGTTCAACATTCATTTAATTTTTCAAGCGGTTTGATTTACTCATCCATAACCATGATAGGGAAATCGAGATTACACTAAAGATACAGGCACAGCATAGTGTTAATCTCCTGGCACTCAAGTTTTCTTTAAGAAGTGGTTTGCAAAAATAAATCAAGGGTATATAGAATATATTCAATAGAATGACGTTGACTGGCAGTTACAGTGAAAAATGACATGGTGAAAAGGCCATAAACATGTGCTTTTACAATGATTTTCAAACATTAACTCTAAAGTTAAATGAATAGGGAAGCAATTGGGGGTAGCATATTTAGTAAAAATTGATAGTTTAAGAATAAGCCTAAACTTACCTTAAACCAATCAACATGAAGTAATATATTTACGCATGAGTCTGGTTTTAATAGGTAACACTAAAAAAAAAATCAGAATGAATCTCAACGTTAGATTTAAGGTCAAATTGTTATTGTCATTATAAAGTTTATCTGATGTCTGCAAGTAAATTTGTGCAAATTAATTTCTTGTTATAGAAAAAAAACATATTATAGGTTGAATAACTTGAATTATATACTATCAGTATGCATACAAATAGCTATATGCATTACATCGCTATTTGGCTAACAACAAGGCCTTTTCATTTTTTATTAGTTAATATCAGTACAACTTTATCTCGTTGAACCCTTTTTATAGAAGAATATGTGAGCCAAACAAATCAATGAGACTATAAGTACTGATATATGCAGGAACAAATTAGTACCATGAAAGATAGAAAAATAAGAAATTCTATCACTGGCAATAATTCAAAAAGGGTGACAGAAGTGCAGATTCCTTAGTAAAACACGTACATAAATTGTCCTAAATATGAGTGAAAATATTGTGTTTTCCCAAAGTGAAAGTACTGTGTTTTTCTCTAAACATGGTTAATTATTGTCATGCTTTGAAAATAATGCCAAATATGGGATTGATATTGCACATTATGCCTGATAAAAGAAAATTATGTCAGTATTATATCAGGATTAAAAAATGTAGTACTCCTATGTAGGAAAACCATATTATTTTTACTCCTAATTCGGGGAATTTCCCTATATAGTATACATTCAAAATTTCAAATGCAATAATGTATACACGCACGCATATACATTATACACAATAAATACTGCTAAGATTAGAAAAAATAACAGAAACAAAAACAAAAATCTACAGCCTAATAATTCTTTTAAGGAAAAAATAACAAATTCGCAAAATTGACAGAACATAGGACTGTAAAAAGGCAAAAGCTTGTCTGAAATGTGAAAATAAGATCCATAGACAGCTGCAGAGTATTTAATACACATCTTAGAAAATATGGAGCTAAGAGAAGATCTGTAGGGATGGTATTTCAGATTTAGAAATTTTTGCGGTCTAAACATTTATTAAAGACAAAAAACTTTAAAAGAATATGTTTGATGTCTGGATAATTGAATCAAGACTTGATTTTTTGAGAATATTTGGTGGAAGTTGAAGTAGCGAGGAATGAAGATGGGAGAAGGGAATGTGGGAAATGAGATACCTGGTTTGGATGTGGAAGAACTGTGAATTGCCGGACAAAAATTAATTCATCTTTTGGAGATCATGGGATGTTCCTAGGAGGTAGCAATTGCAGAAAGAATTTAAACCTTACCTTGAGGCCAGGTTGGGGCATTTTTCGGATGTCTGGGGGGAGGAATGCGAGCTTTGGGATTGGACAGGGAAACAATTATTGATCGAACAATTAACCCATCCCCGGTCATCCATAACCAATCGGACGCCAGACAGAATTACGGATGTCTAGTCAAAAGGAGTCGCCAATGCCGACTTAGACCAAAATACCAAATAGATAGACGAGTTTGTACCCATTTTTGTATACTACACTTGTTTGTCTCACATATAAACAATTATCTTTCAACAAGCAACTCTATACAATTGTATATAAATAGACAATTATTTGTGTGTGAGACAGACGAATGTACAAACGATGTACACCAGAATGTGTACATCAAACATTTCTGTAGATAGATTGGACTAGATTGATGAGTGTTTTTTCAAAAATGTTTTGTGTACACATTTTGTACATCTGTCTGTCTCACGCACAAAGAATTGTCTGCCTACAGACAATTCTACAGAGTTGTCTGTGGAGAAACAATTTTTTGTGTGTGAGAGACGAGTGTACTTTGTGTACACCTAGCACACCTCGCGTTTTTTTGCAAAGTAAGGTATGTGTGCTTTCTATTTATTTCTTCCAGACAAATTTTAATCATATAATTTTTTTTAATTTTCTTACATTCCATTTTTATTTATTAAACCTATTTAACTTTTCGCATAATGATTTAACTTTATCTTCATTCAATCTTAAAATCCGCAAATTACAATTATTACAAGACTTAGACCAAAATACCAAATAGTGTGAAGTAACATTATTTGGTAACATCTTTAAGTTGAGCTATGTCATGCAATTGTGTGATTGGTTTCATGGTTTGCTTTAGGAGTATTAAAGATTACATAATATTTTTGCGTCTTGGCCCTTGCCTCAAGGTATTCAATGGAACATGTCTCGGGATTAAAAAGAGAAAAAAGTCAAATAAGCCTTCAAACTTTTGACAATTCTACAATCACACTCCTGAATCGGAAGACATTGCAAGTAATATCATTGATCCATTGAAATAAAGCAATCACATCCCTTTTACTTACTTGTGCGGATAACTTCTTCCGAGAAAGTTACCAACTTACCGACACTAAAAGGTAAAAAGGATCAGATTTTTTTATATCAATTGATTGAAGGATGTATGTGTGAGATTTTTCTATTTAATGGATTGTTTGAAGTCACTAATAGTTTAATGGTTTATTTACTGCTTTTTCCTTTTAGAAAAAAATGAGGTAAAGTTCATAAAATATGAGTAAAAATATTTAAGAATTTCAAAATAGGACTGAATTATTTTAATTCCCTGAGTAACTAATGTCAAGTTTGGAAAATATAGTCATGTTTCAAGTTTGATACTACCAAAATGTGACAGTAATTACTCGTATTTAGAGAATAAAAACATAAAAAAATCATATTTTGAAATACACAAACGTTTTTTGTCCTATTTAGATCAGTTTCTCAAAAAATAATGATAGATGGGCAAAGATGTGAAGGATTACAATGAAGTGGGTAGCTGACCTCTAAAATATTTAAAATATTGAATATTGAAATACTTTCAAATTGACTATACTTCAATTTAAAACAAGTCCAAAATTCATGGCTGAGTATTAATAGTCTCCAAACCACTTCAAAAGAGTTTAAACTTGACCAGATCAAACTTAGATAATAATAAAATATACACAAAATGGACATTTACCAAACTAGACAAGTCTTGAACATATCAAATAAAAAACATTCATAGCAATTAAAAATATTTTAAATCGTCATGTATATATTTACCTTTTTAAGGTTAAACAGCGACACCACGTCTCGTATAACTGTGTCATCTTGTCTTCTTAGGTGTTCCGGAATATTTTATACAATCAATTTTAACTAATTAATTTGTTATTCGTAATATTTGGTTTCTTTGCACAAATCTGAATTGCACGTTTTTTATTTTATCATTTCATGTGTCGATCAAACTTAGTCAAGTTATAAGGAATGAAGAGGGTAGTATATTGCAAATACAAATAGTAAACATTCAGTTATTAGCTTCCATTAATAGTTCAATCAATATCATATTAATTATCATATGAGGAACAAATTTGAACAAGATTTATTTAAGAATAGTAAATGCATTATATGTTCTTTGTTGTTACTATGGGGTCCTGAAGCGCAAGGAGATTTTACTCGTTGGTGTCAATTAGGAGGTTTGTGGACTTTTGTTGCTCTCCACGGAGCTTTCGGACTAATAGGTTTCATGTTACGCCAATTTGAGCTTGCCCGATCCGTTCAATTGCGACCTTATAACGCCATCGCATTTTCTGCTCCAATTGCTGTTTTTGTTTCTGTATGAATTCGTGGAACAGACTATGTGGATGTTTGCAACCGATTCTCCTTTTTCTTTTTTAAATACAAGTAGATTCAAAATCAATTTCTTAGAAGCTGGGCTTTTCAATTTTTGTTGAATGAAAGATATTCAATTATCATTAATCAAATTGTTGGTTAAAGCCGAAACAATGAAAGCAGGAGGATAATCAACCCAAGACTGCAAACCATACAAATAACAAGCCATTCTAGCTAACAAATGAGTTGGCTTATTCGCTGACCACCTCACATGACAAAATGAAATGAACGAAAATGAATCTGTCGTATCTCTAATGTCGTCTCTCAGAAGTCCCACCAAGGAGCAACTTGAACCTCCCTGGATTTCCGAAATTGCCCCGACTACATCACATTCAATTTCGGTCTCTTCAATTTTTTAAAAATGGGAAAAATAATTAAAATACCTCAAACTTTGAAGGGGTGTGAGATGAACACCCCAAACTTGCATATGTATTTTGAATATCTCACATGCTTTATATAAAAAGTTATTTTGGCACCATAGTCAATTATTATTTTTTGCAAAAATGTAAATTTATGATTTTAATTGCATAATTTAAAATATTTAAGAACTCATGAAGATACAGTTAACACTATAAGCTTCCATTGTGAAATAAATAATGTACCCCCAATCTATATAATTGCAACACTATTAATTTGCTATTTTAAGTTATGCAATTAACCCCATAAATTTACATTTTTGAAAGAAATGATACATGACAATCGTGCGAAAATTACTTTTTATATAAAGTTGGAGGTATTTAAATTACATAAGCAAGTTTGAGGTGTTTACTTCACACCCCATCAAAGTTTGGGGTATTTTACTATTTTTATTATTTTTCCCTTTAAAAATTCACTTCTATGAATAACTTAGAGCAATTAGAAGCATTTTTACACTTTTATCCAAACACCCTAATAATTTCAACCAATATGTAACATGTCCACTAATGAGCATGCTATTATTCTATGTGAAGCAACTGAATGATTCGACCTATTAACTTTTTCAATATACGATAATTCTTTTATATTAATTTAATGTACTTATATAACGAATATGGTTAATACTTTCATGTCCCTTAAAATTTATTCAAGTTTGATCGGTATATGAATTAGTAAAAACTGTGTGGTTGATATTTGTGCAAAGAAGAGACAATTAACTGAAACAACAAATTATTAACTTAAAAGGGAAAACAACAAAGTTGTTAGAACAATAAAAAAGGACAATTGACAAAGATTTAAGAGATGGAATATTTAGTTGCTCCAAACAACTTTTCATATAGTTGTTCCAAACAACTTTTCATCTCTGTTTAAAGCAATAATTATATGTTTAAGTTTATTTCACCCTCTTTTACACAAATGTGAACTCTATAGTTTATGCTTATTTATATAAAGTGCAAGTAACTTATGAACAAGTTATAAGGATTTATTTTATCTTACCCAAATGATTTAGTCGGATTTACTACACCTATTTAAAGTTGTTTATCCCTACTTCTTCATAATAATTTGATAATTTTGATTTGGGTTTTTAACGCAATTTTTAGTGTAACATTTACTATAATACTCCCTCCATTCCATTGAGAGATTCCCGATTCGGTTCACGATGTTTGACTGATGATAAAATGAATTGATTCTTGTTCACACTCTGATTTTTTTTAGTAAATAAAATTTGCATATTCAGAAACTACATTAAAATTGCTACAAAACTTGATAAGAAAATGTAAATTTGATAAAATTTTGATATATAAAATAAAAAAGAAATGATTTATGATTATTTATGAACGACGATTGTCAAGTATTTTTTTGTCGGATTACTTACTATCTGAATGATTTATTATCAATTTAAACCTATTTCTTCTCCAAAAAAATAAAAAAATAAAAAATGATTTAAATTGACAACATGAATAGTTCTTTATAACCTTTGAATGGGAAGGAGGTATTACTATACTAATCAAGGAAATGAACTTTTATCACTTTTCAAATGATAGACGTATTTTTCAGGCATACTCCCGTCTCAGACACATTTGTTATACAGACATAACTTGTGAAGGATGTGTACAACGAAACACTTGTAAAAAAACTTCACGAAGAATGCTCAACTGCGAAGAGATTTCACAAATCATTGATTGATTGATTGATTGTTGCATTATACGTAGTAGCAAAAACGAGGAAGCTGATTCTTCAAGCAACCGACAGAAGAGTAGAAGAATGCAGATCAAATGAACGGAACAGTACCCACCTGAAGAGATCCGATAGATGTCGGGTGGAGGTGCTGCACCCGCCACCCCTGCCGTTCCTCCGCCAACACTGGGCGGTCATTCTCGGTGCGGGTGGGTTCTGGGCCCATCGCTGGACAAGATCATCAAGAACGTCGCGTGGAGGAAGCACTCTCAGCTGGTCGCTGCCTGCAAGTCCGCTCTCGACAAGCTCGATTCTATAGTCGATGACCCCGTCGATCCCGCTTCATGCTCCCCTCTCTATGGCCTCTCTTCACCTGACGCTGAATTCGTCTTGCAGCCCATCATCCTCGCCCTCGACTCTGCTTCCCCGAAGGTGGTGGAGCCAGCTCTCGACTGCACATTCCGATTGTTTTCTTTCGGCCTCATCCGGGGCGAGATCGAGGTTGGAACCCCCCCTCCCATCATATTTCGCTTGATTGATTCCGTCTGCAAGTGTGGCGCTCTAGATGAAGAGGCTATCGAGCTCGGCCTTCTTCGCGTCCTCCTATCTGCTGTCCGGTCACCCTACGTCATTCTCCGGGGAGATTGCCTTGTGCACATTGTCAGGTCTTGTTATAATGTGTATCTAGGTGGCTTGAACGGCACCAATCAGATCTGCGCTAAGTCCGTTCTAGCTCAAATGATGGTCATAGTTTTCACTAGGGTCGAGGAGAACTCCGTGAACATCAACTTCAAGACTGTTTCTGTTGCTGATCTATTGGAGTTCACTGATAGAAGTTTGAATGAGGGCAGTTCCATTCAATTTGCTCAAGATTTTATCAATGAGATTGTGGACACCAAAGCTAAGGAAGTGCTTCCTGATTCCAAACTGTCCTTGCTATTGGAGAATGGAAACATTCAAAGGGCAAGTGAGACAGTTGATGAGGAATCAAGTGAGGGGGTTGAGATGGACAGCAATAGCAAGATCCGAGAGGATGGCTTTATGCTTTTCAAGAATTTATGCAAATTGTCCATGAAGTTTTCGTCACCAGAGCACACTGATGATCAAATCCTGTTAAGAGGGAAAATACTTTCATTGGAGCTCCTCAAGGTTGTCATGGATAATGCAGGCCCAGCCTGGCTCTCCAACGAGAGGCTAGTATTGAATTAATAACTGTTTTGCTATGTCCTTGCAAAGTGCACTACATCCTCATTCATCTCTTACATGTTTGGACCATCATTTTTGAATGATGGAATCTTCATAATTCTAGGATTCTAGAGCTCTAGAACTATACTTAATAGGCAGATGAACAACCTCTTCAGCTAAATGCAAATTTGATTTCATATCCTGCGCATGCATTCTTATTGCGTCACAAAAATCAAGTAAAACATGGCTCCCATTATGTATCAGGGATATACACATAGTTCTATTCATTCTGATACAAAGACCTGATGTTGACCATTGACCACATGCTGGACGGGTATAAGGAAAAATGGGATTTGAATTAATTGAGAAAATATGATCCCTTCATTGCCCAGTTTACATTTTTGAAATTCTGTAGAAACATGAAACTAGTGTAGAAAGGTACGACTTAGCAGTTTGGGTGTTACATTTAGTACCAATCTTTGGTCAAACTGCATCTTCTTCATTTATTCATTACCAAGTTTTTAAAATTATCTTGTCATGTCACCTTTATTTAAATATTACATACTATTCGTACTGCATCTAAGAAGTACCGAAGTTATGTGGACCTCACGTTTCACCGATTCAAAAACTGGGTAACATGTGGGGATTTCAGAAACTTTGAATTTCCGATTCCGCACTGTTTTTATAATAGAGAGAAACCCCCTTCACTTATTAATTAGCATTTGAGAAACGTTGGGTCTTCATTTTTTTCCCATATTGATAGGTGTTCGCAATAGATGTTAGTCATCTTTGTTGGACCTACTAATGGATTCTTTGTAGGATTTTTTCATAGCAACATAGTCTCAGGAAATGTATTGCATTTTACACTTAATGTTTATTACATTTTAAATTGGGCTATGTACTGATTTAGGAGTATATTTGAACACATTGAGTATTTTTATCTTGGGTTATGTAGCAAAGTTTATGTGAAAAAGTTGTGTACATATATTCAAGCAAATATTCACAAATAAATTCCTATTTTTATACGGGAAATTACCATAAATAGGACTAAAAACGTTTGTATATTCCAAAATAGGACTATCATGTTTTTGTTCCCAAAACAGAACTAATTACTACCATGTTTTGGCAGTACCAGACTTTAAACATGGCGATATTTTCCTATTTTTGGAATAAAAACGTAGCAGTCCTATTTTGGAATTTTCAAACCCTTTTTTACTCATATTTCGGGAATTTTCCCTTTTTATATTTACCCCTTTTCACAAATGCCTTATCCCATGTATTTTTTTAAAACAATGTTTCCACGTTCCCCCTTCATACTACTTTGACTAGTGTGAAAGTAAAAGTACTATGTATCATAAAAATAAAATGAAAATAGCTTCAAATCAAGTCTTGTTATTTGAACCAGACAACCACTTGGGACAGATGGAGTATCTGAAACCCAAGCCATCGCTGGGAGTTACGAGTTACTGTTCGCATTCTGTCCCTTTTCATCTTTTAATCGTTAGAGCAATCTTGCCACAAATTCAAAGTATACGTAGCAGAAGACATATTTCTGTATGATGTGACATGTTTTTCTGACTTTTCCCTTTACACAGGTTTCTAAATGCTATCAAACAGTTTCTATGCTTATCATTGTTGAAGAACAGCGCACTGTCTGTCATGACCATTTTTCAACTTCTTTGCTCAATCTTCGAGAATCTATTATCAAAATATAGGTCTGGGCTGAAATCAGAAATTGGAATCTTCTTTCCTATGCTGATCCTACGTGTGCTAGAGAATGTGCTTCAGCCTAGTTTCTTACAGAAGATGACTGTTCTGTTCCTACTAGATAAGGTTTCCCAAGATCCTCAAGTTATAATTGATATTTTCGTCAACTATGACTGTGATGTTGATGCTCCAAACATATTTGAAAGGTAACACCAAGACCATTATGCTTACATTTCTAATGGTAATTTTTTCATCTAGACAATGTGCACCAGTGTTTCAAATAGTTATTGTACTATCCTTTTCTTAGTTCCAATACAATGACATCCAAGCCTTGATCTCAAAAGATTTTGGGGTCGGCTAGCATGAATCAATCCATGATATCAGAGAGAAAAGAGAAGACATATAGGAAAAATAAAAAGAAACATTTCTAGTTTGATTAATTATCCAAGGTTCTTACATCCTAGATGCCTCCCCTCTTTGAGTTGGCCTGAGCCTCAACTGTTGGGATCGGGATGGACCCTCCACTCAGACCCACTAAACTACTTAAGCACTAGATTCTTATAGGGGGTTGTTGTTAAAGTGGTACATTTAATCGGGTACATTTAATTCTTGGCTGCATTTTAACATCTTGTGATGGATCTGGTGGTGGGACCCTATCTGATCTCAAAATTTTGTACAAAAATAAAGATGGGGACATGGGTATGACTGTATAGTCCCAAACTGGTGATTGAAAAGTGATCATCATCATCACTCTAGTGCCACAAAGGCTCCCACCTATGGTGGGTAGAGCAAAATGGCTCACTAATCTGTCATCGCTTCTTTGTTAGGAAGCAGCGGTCAGATCATGGTGTTGAAAGTGATCATCATCATCATTACCCCAGTGCTGCAAAGGCTCCCCACGTACAGGGGTAGTACGGAGTCTTACCCCTGTACTAAAGCACGGATAGACTGTTTCCGAATGACCCATAGTGAAAATTGCGTAAAAAATTGCATAGACTGGCTGTTACTTTATAATAAAGAAGTGCAAACAGTTTATTGAAATAGTGAATTAGATCAGCGATATTTCCATTTCTGAACCAAATTAACTGATATGATGAAATGAGTGGAATATCAATATTATTGGTGAGCAAGAAATTATTGTGATGTTTTTTTTATCAACCAAAAACGTGAAATTATTTATATAGTTTTTTTTCAAAATGTTTAAAGCAGGGCATATTAGAAAAAATTTCCACAAGTTTAATACTCAAGATGAAAAGGAAGTTGATTAATAATTTGTTCTGAGGTGGGGGTAATTTCATTAGGAACAAGATGTTATTTTCATCTCGTTTTTTAATCTACCTCATGCTTCTCTCTTGGCTGTCACATTTTACTTTTTTCTGATTTAATGAGAAAATGACTACTACCGCAGTCTGGTGGAGTGCATGGTGCAATGATGTAGACCCTACCTCCGCCAGTCACCACGAGGCAGCATTAGTACCAAAGTGGAGGAAAAGAATTTGGACAATATGACGCTCTGTGTTGCCTATATCACTATATATGGGGAAAAACCATTCTATTGGATGCATTATATGACAGAGTTGTTAGGTTGTACAATGGCCACTGTAGTTACTGGAACATGAATGCCTCTTCCATTTACTCAACTGTAATAGGAACTAGTTCTGATGAAATGTGTGTGTGTGTATGTAGTCGCTGGGACAATTGATTTTGGCTCCTATTGAACCGGGTGTTGTAGCTGTTCAGAACTGCAACCCAACTATGCAGTCAGATTTTAGAAGCCATTTTTATATATGCCTCAGGGTTTCAGCCCTGAAATAATATTATTTTTATTTTTTAAGAAGTTTCAATTGCCTAATTCACAGGATTTGAATTTTTGTCTCACCCTGGAATCCTGGATAAGTGGATTCTTCCCTTTGACCTGTCTCTGTTTTCTTGGTTGATATCGATTTTTACAAATAAAAGCACCTAATGTAACCATACTCTCTACTTCCTTTCCTCCACTTTGGTAATAATGCTGCCTTGTCGTGACTGGTGGATGCGGCAGTCTCCACCATAGCACCTTTGCTCGTGCACATGTTTAGCTAATGGCAACTAATGACTGATGACTTTCATCTGTAAGCATTACGGGCCTTATAGTAAAAGATAAAACACAGTTTGTAACTCGACATTACCCAGACTTTTGCCAAACATGAACTCATTCAGCAGTGCTTGCTGAATTGGTTGGTATTGAAAAAAGCAGCACATAAGGTACTTTTTCGGACGAAGTTACTGAATTAATGACACTTATCACCTTTGCTCTTAAATACTTCATTTATATCTTCTTTCTTAATTTGTACTCCCTTCGTATTTAAAAGTTTGCTACACTTTCCTATTTGGAATGTATTTAAAAGTTTGCTACATTTTCCCTTTTTGGTAGGGTTTTTCTTTAAAAGATCCAATTACCCTTACTTTTTCTACTTTTTTATCTTCTCTTTCCTACGTTTTCACCTTCTCTCTTACTTTTTCTACACTATTCATTACCTCTACTATTTCCCCCTTAAACATGCATGCAGAACTGTCAACGGCCTTCTCAAAACTGCATTGGGTCCACCTCCTGGTTCGACTACCACTTTATCCCCAGCCCAAGATTTGACATTTCGGAGTGAATCAGTGAAATGCTTAGTCAGAATAATAAACTCCATGGGCACGTGGATGGACCACCAACTGAAATTAGGAGAGTCCAATCCAGTGAAGCTTTCTGGTTATGACAGTGCAATTGAAAACATTACTGCACCCAGTGAAGAGGGAAGTCTGGCTGACCATGATCTGCACTTAGAGGAGAGTTCTGAAATCTCTAATGCAATTACCTTGGAGCAGAGGCGAGCTTATAAACTGGAAATACAGGTCAATTGATAGTGGTGTTATATAGATTTGTAATGAGTGGTTCTGTATCATTTTTATGTTTTCTTAAATAAGCCTAAAGTTACTTTTATATGCTTTTTTGGTTAAACGAGAATCCATAAATATTGATGTATTTTGTTTAGTTTTTCATGTAACAGTTGGTATACACAAAGTAATTTTAGTGTGGGTCATGATGTTACCAGGTCAAATGAGTACCCATGGTGGGGCCAACAATGTATGGGTTGATAAAAAAAGTGGGTTGGGATGGCATGCAGTGAGGTAGTGTAGGAGTAGGTTTTTTATGGGTAGAGATATTTATAACAAAAATCAGGAAAAAATCCCATGTTACATATCTTTTTTTTTCTGAGCACAAGGAATTTATGAAATATGAAGTGTTCAAGTTTGCTAAAAGTTTCCTAATTTTTCATTGGAGAACTGCTCAAGTTTGCCTTTCAATATGATGTTATTTGAAATCCAATATAAATCATGAATTATGAAGTTATTTGAAATCCAACATAAATTATGAATTATGAAGTTATTTGAAATCCAATTGTTTTCTTGATGTAAACAAACAAGTGCATGAGGCATTTGTTTGTGGCATCAGCTATCAAGCTGGGACTTTGTTGTGGTGCATGTAAATGCCCTTTACCTTACCACCAAACATCCCATATCTTAAAAACTTTTTTAGAAATTTGTTTCTTTAATTGCTCGTAGCCTCATGTAGTTATCTGTTTCCATTCCCATTTTTATTTATTTATTTATTTATTTATTTATTTATTTATTTATTTATTTGCAGAAAGGGGTATCTCTGTTCAACAGAAAACCTTCAAAAGGGGTAGACTTCCTAATGAGTACAAAAAAGGTTGGCAATTCCCCTGAAGAAGTAGCTTCTTTCCTGAAGAACACTTCTGGACTAAATGCTACTATGATTGGTGATTATTTAGGAGAAAGGGATGAATTGCCCTTGAAGGTTATGCATGCATATGTTGATTCATTTAACTTTGAACAAATGAACTTTGGTGAAGCAATCAGATATTTCCTACGAGGTTTTAGACTTCCGGGTGAAGCTCAGAAAATTGACCGTATAATGGAAAAATTTGCTGAGCGCTACTGTAAATGTAATCCAAATTCTTTCACAAGTGCTGAAACGGCTTATGTCCTTGCTTATTCAGTGATAATGCTCAACACCGATGCCCACAATAACATGGTGAAGGATAAGGTGCGATTCGTAATGCTCTTGCTCATTTCATCATAAACTGCTGCCGCTGCGGCCAATGTTTGGTGGGAAATGCCTTCTGAGTGATATTTGATTTTCTGTCTATGTAGAGCAGCAAAAGGGAGTCATTTCATGCCTTGTATTCATTTGCTAGATTATGAGAGCCATATTTTCCACAATCAAATGTACCTTGTATTCATTCACTAGATATCAGAGCCACAATTTTGTCTGAATCAAGGGGTTGATGTTCTTGTTCTTAATCATAACTGGAACCTTAGTTTCTAGAGCTGATGTGGAATATAACAACCAAGACAGTATTACTCACTGCTCATCGGGACCCCATTTGCTCAATTATTGACTTGTCGATCAACTATCACACAAACTAGAACTCTTACAGGAATACCCTTCATTTGATTCACCTTTTCCCTTTATACTCTCCTGAATGCCCCCATCTGCCCCCATGCCATTACTCATATAGAAAAGTAAGTGACCTATACCCAGTAAGATTAGGAAACCTAAACCTTATGGGGATAAGAAACCATAATACTGTAAGAGAATGAAACAGGTTGCTCTCTAGGGAGCCCTAGCAAATATATTTATTATAAAAAAGTGACCTATATGGCTTTACCTAGTAAGGACAAAATATCCTCCTTTTTCAGCCTTATAAATTATGTATTTTCATTTTCCTGAATTTCATTATTGTATTACACTTGAAAACTCGATATGTGTTTGTGTAGGATAATGCTGGGCTTGTTTCTGACTTCTTGCCTCTACTGGTTTTGCCTTCTAGATGACCAAAGCTGATTTCATCAGGAATAATCGAGGAATTGACAATGGAAAAGACTTACCTGAAGATACCTTGGGTGATCTCTATGACCAAATTGTGAAAAATGAAATAAAGATGAATGCGGATTCTACTGCACAACAAAGCAAGCAGGGGAGCAGCCTGAATAAACTTTTGGGCTTCGAAGGTATACTAAATCTAGTGTGGAAGCAGACTGAAGAAAAGCCATTGGGCACAAATGGAGATCTTATAAGGCATATTCAAGAGCAGTTCAAAGCTAAATCTGCTAAATCAGAGTAAGTTTTGACAGTTATCCCCCTAAAGAAAGTATTTTACTTTAGGTCATTTTTACTTTTGATCCTGAACTTTCAATTTTTCCAATTTGGGTGCACAGTTATGGATTTATTGCCACACCTGGTCAATTATCTGGTAAAAAATCATCTGGAAATTGTGCGGAAATCAGTTATATAAGTATTTAAAAGACCAAATTTGACAAAAATTGATAGCCGTGCATCATTAGCTAATAAATGAAATTTGGGGGCTAAAACTAAAAATGACATAATGGTCACGGGACTAAAACTCTAAAAGTGGAGTTTGTTCATTCAAAAATGACCATCATGCAAACTAAAACTTTCGATTCATGATATATCCTCCAGTATTGAGCACTGCTTCTAATCTTTCTTTCTCCTTTATTTGATTTTATTATTCTGAATATTCTTCTCAAATGGTTCTTCAATTCAGGTCTGTTTTTTATACTGTTTCCAATCCAGCAATACTGAAGTTTATGGTTGAAGTTTGCTGGGGTCCTATGCTTGCTGCATTTAGTGTAACACTAGACCAGAGTGATGACAAGACTGCAACCTCTCTGTGCTTGAAAGGCTTCCGATTTGCAGTCCACGTTACATCAATTATGGGTATGCAGACACAGAGAGATGCTTTTGTCACCACCGTTGCTAAATTTACTTATCTCCATTGTGCTGCAGATATGAAACAAAAGAATGTTGACACTGTGAAAGTAATTTTCTGTTTCCTTTTTATTACCATGTGTGTTCTAAATTTTCCAATCGTTATATTTTTAAAGGGAAAAGGTGCAAATAGGCCATGTACTAACCAAAAAAGGTCAAATAAGCCCTTATTTAGGAAGTTCTGTCCGGCCGTCATCATTTCAGGTGGTTCCCGGTGGAATTTTTTGATGAAATGTTTTGAGCATCTTATTCATCAAGTCTGGTTTTCTCATACCAAATTTCAGCTAAAACTTCAATCGGGAAGGCATTCAAATGAATTCTTGAAGATAACTGCGCTTCTAACTGCGCAGTTATTTTCAAGAATTCATTTGAATGTCTTCCCGATTGAAGTTTTAGCTGAATTTTTGTATGACTAAACTAGACTTAATGAATAAGATGCTCAAAAAAATTCATCAAAAAATTCCACCGGGAACCACTCCAAATGGCGACGGCCGGACAACGCCTCCTAAATAAGGGCTTATTTGACCTTTTTAGGTTAGTACACGGGCCTATTTGCACCTTTTCCCATTTTTAAATGGCTGCTTATGAAATTCACAGAAACATTTGTCTCTGTTTACTTTGAAAAGTTTAGTTGCTTTCAGATAAAAATGGATACCTTTCCACAAAATGAAAAAGAGAAAAGCTCAAAAAAGGATTTTCGATTCCTCTCGGTTGGAAATTATTTAATTATTACGAGTTCATTTGAACTGAGCTTTGTCTTTAGTACAGAGCAATTTAGTCTGCTTTTAGTATATAAGCATGTAATGTTGAACTAAATCTCTCATGCAAAAGTAACATACCCTATGTTCTTCTTGATCAAGCAAAAGTAATTCAAAGTTATTATGCAGCTCTAACTAGAGCTTTTCTTTCTAGGCAATAATATCCATTGCCATTGAAGATGGAAATTTTCTTCAAGAAGCTTGGGAGCATATTTTAACATGTCTATCCAGATTTGAGCATTTGCAACTGTTGGGGGAGGGTGCACCATCTGATGCATCCTTTCTTACAACCACAACTGCTGAAACTGAAGAGAAAGCTTTGAAGTCGGTGGGCTTTCCTTCTTTGAAGAGAAAAGGAACTCTACAGAATCCAGCTGTTGCTGCTGTTGTTCGGGGAGGCTCATATGATAGTACTACAAGTGGAGTTAAATCTCCAGTCTTGGTTTCTCCAGAGCAAATGAACAACTTCATTTCAAACTTGAATCTACTTGATCAGATTGGGAGTTTTGAACTTAACCACATCTTTGCTCACAGCCAAAGATTAAACAGTGAAGCAATAGTGTCTTTTGTTAGAGCTCTTTGCAAAGTTTCTATGTCAGAGTTACAATCTCCAACAGATCCTCGTGTATTTAGTCTTACAAAGATTGTTGAAGTTGCGTAAGACTCTTCCCTTAAATAATTCAAATATTGCCTCTTTGGCTCTTAGCCTTCTTTCGTGATTCTCTGAAAGTTGATGGGATAAATAATTTGTAACTACTTTATCTTTTTTTCTTTTCTTTGTTTATGTGCAGGCACTATAATATGAACCGTATTAGATTAGTATGGTCTTGCATATGGAGCGTCCTTTCCGATTTCTTCGTTTCTGTTGGACTATCAGAAAATCTTTCTGTTGCAATATTTGTCATGGACTCACTGCGGCAACTTGCTATGAAATTCCTTGAACGAGAAGAGCTGGCAAACTACAATTTTCAAAATGAATTTTTGAGACCGTTTGTGACTGTTATGCAAAAAAGCAGCTCGTCTGAAATCAGGGAATTAATTGTTCGGTGTATCTCTCAAATGGTCCTTAGTCGTGTCAACAATGTAAAATCTGGATGGAAGAGTGTTTTTATGGTAATATGTTACTTCTAAAACTCATTGTTAATAAGATTTGGGAAAAGAGGCAAATAAGCCCTCGAACTAATAAAAAAAGTGCAAATAAACCCTTTTATAGGAAGCTTTGTCCGGCCGTCGCCATTTGAGGCGGTTCCTAATGGAATTTTTTGATGAATTTTTTTGAGCATCTTCTTCATTAAGTCTAGTTTACCCATACCAAATTTCAGCTAAAAGTTCAACTGGAAAGGCAGTCAAATAAATGTTTGAAGATAACTGATCAGTTAAACATCGCAGTATAATTCAAGAAAATCATTTGCCTGCCTTCCCATAAATGGCAATGGCCGGACAAAGCTTCCTATAAAAGGACTTATTTGCACTTTTTTGGTTAGTTCGAGGGCTTATTTGCACCTTTTCCCATAATTTTTGACATTTATATGTGCTGCTTGCATCTGTTACCCCTGGAAAACCTTGGTTTCATCAACCTCAATGCTCAATAAGTAAGAAAGATTCATCTAACATTCTTCTAAAAAATCTTTGAGAATGTTTCATTTCTTGTATAATGTCCTGTAGTTATTGGTGATACATGGCTGTGTTAGTTTTTTCTTTTGGATTGTTTCTTCACCATTTTTAAATATTTATCACTTCAGTTTACTGGGCGAGTACTTAAATGCATTTTGGCTGTTTTGTTTGTGCAGTTCGCTATTTTATATGACCTTCTTTCTATTTGATATTATTCATGGAGACTAATTTGTGAATATGTTGTCATAAAAGACCTATTTTTCCTATTCTTCATTCCTTGTTAATTGTTAGGTGATCATTCCACAATCAAACTTTGTCGATTAGGTGAGGTTTAGATTACCATTTCCTCTTAATGGAGTGTTTGCTAAAGATTAAAAAAAGTGCTTTTCAGCTTTTGGTTTAAAAAAGTTGAAATGAGTTTTTTCAAATGAAAGCTTCTGCTTAAATTAAACACTTAAAAGCTAAAAGCTGGAAGCAGGTAGAAGGGTGCTTTCAACTGCTTTTCACTTTTTCTATTACACAAAAAGCACTTAATTTACAAAACACTATCAACTTTTACTTTTTCAGAACTACTTTTTTCTCAAAAACTACCAACTTTTACTATTAAGTACTTTCTCCAAAATCACTTTAAAAAATCACTTTTTTGAAGTAGAAGCAATCACAAACACTCCCTAAGTCACTTTGAAACTTCAAATACCCATTCTTGTTTTTTGTTGTTTGATTTCTTCAAAACTTGGGTTCATGCTATGACTTGGGCAGATGTCTTTACTCTGGCAAATTACTTTTTCAGGTTTTTGCTGCGGCTGCGGCTGATGAAAGGAAGAACATAGTCTTACTGGCTTTTGAAACCATGGAAAAGATTGTACGAGAATATTTTCCATACATAACTGAGACCGAAACTGTAACTTTCACCGATTGTGTTAGATGCCTCATTGCATTCACAAATAGTAGATTTAACAGTGATGTTAGCCTCAACGCAATTGCATTTCTCCGTTTCTGTGCTGTCAAACTTGCAGACGGAGGACTTGTTTCTAATGAGATGAGTGAAGAAAAGGATAAGTCTATCCACGCAGCAAATGACAATACTTCAGATGTAAAATGCTTCACAAATGAAGATGATAACATGTATTTCTGGCACCCTCTGCTCACAGGTAGCTTTTTCTTGCGGGGACCGTAACCTTCAGCTAGTAAACAGATTCTCAAGTACCTGATGTCTTCCTTGTTTATATTCGGTATTGACTTTGCAGCCCAAGTTTTGGGCGATATTGGATTTTGCACCCTATTTTCAAAATCATTAATGTGTGCACCCCATCAGCCCAAAAATTGTGAAGGAGTGGGGGTGCAAAGTCAAATGATATTATAGTGAATGGGGTGCATACATTAATTATTTTGAAAATAGGGTACACAGTCAAATATCACCCAAAAAATGGGTGCGAAGTCAAATTCTCCCTTTTTTATTGTTAGGCATCATTGTGTGTGTCAATGATGTCAATAGCGGCGCTATAGCGGAGTAGCAGTGCAGGGCGCGGGCTGGGCGCTATGAGACTGCTTATAGCGGAGTGCGGGCTGGGTGCTATGAGATTGCTTATAGCGGAGCGGTTGGCAATAGCGGCTGTAGCGGGCGCTATATCAGGAAGAATAGTGGCTGTAGCAGGCGATATAGCACCGCTATCATTTACGGAGCTACTTAAGTGCTAGTTTTGAGGGGATTTAGGAGTACTTTTTACTTTTAGATGTTTTTGGAGTAAAAAATAACCACACTACACCCTCCAAAACACATGCAGGACAAAAAAAACATACTAAAATAACTCAAAACAGAAACCAAGATAAAATCTAACCTACATGATATATCTCTATGTTAAGGTAGTTAAAGGCATCCCAACAACAATGATTTTTTTAGAATGAGATATTAATGACTGCAAATTTATGAAGAATTATCTAGAACTTAATTTTTAATGTTAAGAGGTAAGGTACTTAAATAGCGGTAATTTAGTAAGTATAAATTTCATGATTTATCATTTATCATTTATTGGAGTAATATATTTGTGATTTATCATTTCTTGGAATTGATATGTGCATGACATGTAATTATATGCATACATATGATATGTGTTTTGAATGTATATTGTCTGAATAGCGGTCATCCTGCTATCCGCTATACCGGTATAGTGTTTTTGGGGTTGGCCGCTCCGCTCCACTCTCCGGGATGGACAACACTGGTGGGTGTGTACATAGATATAAATCTATGACCTGCTTTTGGAATATTTTGTCTTTATGAGTGTATCGAGTAAACCTCACAATGAAGTTTTCTGAGGTCACTACTATGTACGCTTTCAGGATTATCAGGCCTAACTTCAGATCCTCGGTCAGCTATCAGGAAGAGTGCTCTTGAGGTTCTCTTTAATATTTTAAAAGACCATGGCCATCTCTTCTCTCACTCATTTTGGGTTAAAGTTTTCAATTCTGTCATCTTCCCGATATTTAGTTCTGCACATGATAAAACTGAAGCAGACTTAAAAGATCATCAGTTTTCCCCAAGAGCTAGATCTTCACAACTTGATGGACAACTGTGGGACTCCGAGACTTCTGCTGTGGCAGCTCGATGCCTAGCTGATCTGTTCATTAGTTTCTTTGATTTGGGTAGGTCTCAGCTGCCTGGCATAGTGTCGATACTAGTGGGTTTCATAAGAAGTCCTGGTCAGGGTCCTGCAAGCACTGGTGTATCTTCACTAATGCATTTGGCTGGTGAATTGAGACACAGACTTTCAGAAGAGGAGTGGCAAGAGATCTTTCTTGCTTTGCAAGATGCTGCTGCTTCTTGCGTGCCCAATTTCTTAAAGCTTCTACAAACCATGGACAGCTTTGATATGCCTGATGGTAGCGTGTCCAATAATTATGTGGAAACATCATATGAAGTTGGGTCGATGAATGACGCTGAGGGTGACAACCTGCAAATGGTTGGGTATGTTGTTTCAAGAGTGAAGGGTCATATAGGAACACAACTACTCATCGTACAGGTATGTTATGTACTATTGTCTCTCTTTATGAATATAAATAGGACTGAAATCCTCGTGTTGCACCCCCTCCCTAAAAAATAAAAATTGGACTAAACCTAACATATTTAGGTCCATTGTTTTTGACTGAATAATACTCATTCACTCTTAAAAGAAGAATTAGTAACTTGTTATTCTTTTTCCAGACTGTGTCTTGCCGTAACCTCTTTTTACTATATGCGTCTGAGCAAATGCTTTGTAACATTTTGTAGCTGGGTCCACTGTTTATTTGAACACATTGTTGCCTCCCACATCAAACCTCTCACTCTTTCCTTTTTATTTTGTTGATCTCAGTTGTGTAATCTTATGATATCACTAATCATGCTTCCCTTTGTTAGGAAACTCTTGGGCATCTTTTTATATATAAATAAAGTATGTGAGTTGAGTGTGCTGAGAATATGCTGTTCTGTATTTTTTTTTTGTCAATTTGCAGGTAGCTACTGATCTTTGTAAGTTGCATCAGCAGTCACTAAGTGCTAAGACTGTAACGATCCTTCTTGGGATCTATTCATCTATTACTTCTCATGCTCACCAGTTAAATTCTGATGGAGTCCTTAAAGTGAAGCTGAAGAGAGCCTGCTCAATGCTCGAGATCACAGAACCACCATTATTGCACTTTGAAAATGAATCGTACCAGAATTACATCAACTTTTTGCATGATTTGCTTGTTAGTGATCCAATATTGGGAAAAGAGAAGGATCTAGAACCTGAACTTGTGTCTATATGCGAGAGAGTCCTGCGTGTATACTTGGGTTGTGCCGGTGTACACCAGCAACAACCAGTCGTCAACAAGCAGCAGCAGCTGAAGCTGCACTGGATTCTTCCCCTAGGCTCAGCCAGGAAGGAAGAACTAGCTGCCAGGACTCCCTTAGTTCTTTCTGTATTACATATATTGAGTGCTTTTGAAGGTGAGAGTTTCAAAAAGTATGCATCACAGCTGTTTCCGTTACTGGTTGATCTTGTCCGGAGTGAGCATAGTTCTGGAGAAGTTCAGCAACTTCTAAGTGGCGTCTTCCGGTCATGCATAGGCCCATTAATAGTGAAGATGTGAAATTTTCATTTTTGTAAATTATTATCACTTAGCCTGAGGGTGAGGAACATCTTTATATAGAATACTGAAGTTTTGTTTATTGATGTTAGGCCTCATAATCTTGCTATCTATTTACCAAAAAGAAAATAACAATCACTTCTCAGTTCTCAGAATAATCTTGCT
The DNA here is from genome assembly GCA_945859915.1 of Cuscuta epithymum. Classification (NCBI taxonomy): domain Eukaryota; kingdom Viridiplantae; phylum Streptophyta; class Magnoliopsida; order Solanales; family Convolvulaceae; genus Cuscuta; species Cuscuta epithymum. The sequence continues at coordinate 6,346,657 of CAMAPF010000938.1, forward strand.
ATCTATTTACCAAAAAGAAAATAACAATCACTTCTCAGTTCTCAGAATAAACATCAGTTAACGACCTCTTTAAACAAAAATGTTCCGTATCTTTTTTATTTCACGTTTACATGCACTTGCAAATTGCAATGGTTTGAGCTTAAGTGAAGAATTGTCCTTTGTTTGAGGAAGTTGTATTTTTGTTGTTGAAGAAAATCAATTCAATTCGCATTCATTGAATCAAAGTTCAGTACACCAACAATACCATCACAAGGAAAAGACAGTCAAATTTGGCAATTACACAAAGAACCCGATAGCGCTATCAGCCCAGATCATCCACGAGAGAATATGAGACTTGTGAATTTATAACCCATATCTCTAATATCTCTTGATTTGTAGAATGGCTCAACTTTAATTATATGTATAATTGACAAAAATGATGAGTCAGAATTAACAACTCCAAATTCGTATTCTTTTAAAAAAAACTCAAACCTAGAGATGCATACAAGTTTATATGTTATTATTTTAAATTACATTTCAATTACACTTAAAGTTATTACACAATCTTCATTACGTTTTCTTTTTGAAAGAATTCTTCATTAGGATAAAAAACTTAACTATGACATTTATTTGTAGAGTTTTGGTGAGAATTTCTTCTAAAATGAGAACCCTTTTTAAAATGAGAAATTTTATTCAATGGATATGACCCCATTTGATTGCATTTTTAGAATCAATGGATAATAATGACAAGATAACATTTTTGTAATTATTTAGCATTAATTGCAAAAAGGCCCCATTTGAATTTGGGTAATTATGCATATGACCCCATGTAAATCATCATCAATGATTACAATAAATGAAAGGATGAGATGAAAAGTTCTCATTTTAGAAGGGGTTCTCACTAGAACTCTCCCCTATCTCATTTTAGAATGATCCTGCGGTTGCCTCTATTAGAGGGATTTTTGGGTGAAATTTTTAAAGAATTTTTGTGAGCATATTCTTTATGAATGTCCACAAGATTTCAGCTTAAAATTCAATTAGAGAGTCAGTTAAAATATAGTTCTAAAAAATGTAGCGCTTTATTTTCCTAATTGAATTTTAAGTAGAAATTTTATGGACATAATCTATATTTAATGAAGAGCATGCTCAAAACATTTTATCAAAAAAGTCTACATGGGAACACCTCAAATGGAGGTGGCTGCACGCATACAATGTCAAGCCGGTCTGATAGGATCATTGTCCTATATGATATACTCCCTTTATTTCATTCAAAGTTTCTTATTTTTCTTTTATGAATGTTTTGGCTAATGATTCTCATTTTCTATTTTAGGAAATAATTAACACTCTTAAATTATAATTTAATCATTAAATATTAAAAATAATACATCTATAACATCATATTTACCATCAACAACTCATTATATTATATACCCATCAAAACTATTTCTCAAAATATACTCCAATGTGTATATTTAATTATTATCTAAATAATCATGTCATTTTACATTGAGAACTCTTGAACAATATTTGTGAGCACATATTACAATATTTATCTTAAGTAGGGATAAGTGCACTATATAATATTATGAGTTCAATAGGTGTACACAAAATTTATATACGCTTTGACACAGGTTTGTACACGAAAAATTTCTTTTACCAACTGCATGTGCAATTAAGGGTGTATACATTATCTATGTGCACGTACAATTTCATACAAATCTTTGTCATATAAATTTGGTGTACAAATGTGATTTTGTTTGTGTTACTTCGTATTAAACGAACAAGATGAAAATACAAGATGTAAGAACTCAGAAGCTGGGAGATAATCTAATTACATACAACAAGCGGTGTTTCAATCCGATTCTTAAAACTGTTCATTCAAAAAGCAGAAGTGGAAGTTAGAGTGTTTGGATAAAAGTGTAAAAGTGATTCTGATACTCTAATTTAGTACTATAATCAATTTTTTTTAAGTTGGGAGAGACTATTTTGGGTCTGTTTGCAACAGCTTCTGCTTTTAAAAAAGTGTTTTTTTTTTAATGAAATGGGGAGAAGTTATTAAACAAAAGTTGATAGTGTTTAGGAAAAAAGTGATTTTGAAAAGTAAAAGTGGGTAGTGTTTGGTAAAATAAGTGCTTTTGTGTAATAGAAAAAGTAAAAGCACTTTTGACGCGGAAGCCGAGAAAAATAAAAGTTGTAGTGTTTGGGAAAATAAGTGTTTTTTTAAAGCCAAAAACTGATAAGTGCTTTTTTAAAAGCAGTTGAAAACCAATCTTGTAAACTAATTTTTGACAGTGCTTCTAATTCTGAGTTCCAAACTCTTACACTGTAGTAGGAGTATAGTCCTTGTGATCATCCAGTGCAGCAGCAGGGAACCAGATGAATCGTGGAAAGCATTCTCAGTGTCGTCTTCCCCTCCGTCGAAATGATTTTGCTCAATTCTACTTTCTCCGTCTGCTCTTGGTGCTTTCGCTGATCTGCACGGTGGCAGCTAGTGGATATTCTCCGGCTGCGGAAGCTGAAATCATATCGAGGTTCCAGGAGTACCTCCGAATCGACACAGCCCAGCCGAATCCTCGCTACAGAGAGGCGGCGGATTTCATCATCTCCCAGGCCAACTCCCTGTCCCTCGAATCTCAGACCATTGAATTCGTCAAGGGAAAGCCTGTTGTCCTCCTCAAATGGCCTGGGAAGGACCCGAACATCCCCTCTGTCCTTCTCAATTCCCACACTGACGTTGTCCCTTCCGAGCCTCACAAATGGTCCTTCCCTCCTCTTGGCGCCCAACTTGATCTCGCCACCGGAAATATCTATGCCAGGGGCTCCCAGGACATGAAGTGCGTTGGTCTCCAGTACCTGGAAGCTATTCGCAGCCTCAAGGCCTCTGGGTTCCGGCCAACCCGTTCCGTGTACCTTTCCTTTGTCCCTGATGAGGAAATTGGTGGCCACGACGGTGCCGAGAAATTTGTAAATTCCGATATCTTTCAGGAGATGAACGTTGGGGTTGTGCTGGACGAGGGATTGGCTTCCCCCACGGATAACTACCGTGTCTTCTATGGTGAGAGGTCTCCTTGGTGGCTGGTTATCAAGGCAGTTGGTGCCCCTGGACACGGTGCCAAGCTCTATGATAATACTGCTATGGAGAATCTTTTTAAGAGTATTGAAAGCATAAGGAGGTTCAGGGCTTCTCAGTTTGACTTGGTCAAGGCTGGCATGAAGGCTGAAGGAGAGGTTATTTCTGTCAATATGGTGTTCTTGAAAGCTGGCACCCCTTCCCCCACTGTAAGTCCTCACTGGCCTTTGCATCAGCAGGAAGCCGCCCCGATTTTTGAAACTTACTTAGGCATCTTCTGTTTATTTTGGTGTCATATAGCTTTTTGTATCTCCATGAGTCATCTAGAAACAGGTCTCTCCCTGCTTTAGTACAGGGGTAAGGCCGCGTACATCCGACCCCCTTACCCAACGTAGGTGGGGAGCCTTTGCGACACTGGGGTGATGATGACGATACCTTTTTCTGTATCTGCTCATCTACTGGGTGGTTGTCAGGTGTTGCAGTATACGTAAATTTTAATGGATCCATGTAGAATGTAAGCCCTGCTCAAGTTTCATGTACTGTTTCCTCAGATGCGCAGAACAATTCCAAGTCCTAAGAGGCTGACTTTGTTCAGTTTGTCTATGCAGTTGTTCTCTAGTTATGATCTTCTAATTTTCTTTTGTTTTATTTCCCTCACAGAGCTCGATATCAATTATATATGGGGATTTTAGAATTTTTATTTGGAAAAGGCATCCATCAATTGGCCTAATTTGCGACTGCCACACCATTAGTTCATTGTTTCACATGATGGTTCTGAAGATAACCAAGTCCACAGCATACTAGGCACCCATACATTTATTGCTGATTTTGTGGTTTATTTTTTCTTCTCAGGGTTTTGTCATGAACTTACAGCCATCCGAAGCCGAAGCAGGTTTTGATGTTCGAGTTCCACCAACTGCTGATCAAGCCTCATTGGAGAGACGAATTTCAGAGGAATGGGCACCTGCTTCACGCAACATGACCTTTGAGGTAACATAGAAGTTAGGTAACATTATCAATGCACACCCTTGAGGTGCGCACTGGTAATGTTTGAAGTTCAGAAGTTGTAGGCCTTCTTTCACATATGGTTTATTGTACTTTGTTTGCTATGTTGGAATAAAATTTGAATTGAATAGTGATTCAGTTACCACCCTCCTGTTTGTGTATCTCGTTTCAACCAGTGGGAGCCTTAGGTTTACTGATACATGCCATAACCCAATTTTCTTATACTGCTTAAAACTCTGTTATCCATACGCTTTAGTGAAAAGTCGTGCATCAGTGTCATACAGATGAAGAAAATAATGCTTTCAAAAATTGCAATTCTTCTTATCATTGTTGTAATTTTGACAGTTCAAGGTGAAGACATCCATACATGATAAGTTTGGGAAACCAGCACTCACAGCTACAGACAGTTCTAATGTTTGGTGGGCCTTATTAGAGGAAGCTGTCAAGGATGCAAATGAGAAACTGGGAAAGCCAGAAATATTTCCTGCCTCTACAGATGCACGCTGCTTTAGAGATCGTGGCATTCCAGCCATTGGATTTTCTCCCATGGCAAATACTCCTATTCTCCTTCACGACCACAATGAGGTTGGCACTTTAGCTTCCATATTCTCTTTCACTTGACACGCTTATTAGTTATTAGGAAGAGTAGAAATCAAATATTAGAGTGAAGTTAAATATTAATGAAAAGGGCCCCCTCTGAAATCCTTTGATTAAACATCTCAAAGTGGAGTGCAAAATCAAATATTGGGGTAAATCACTAATTCATGGGTGAGAAATCTTACTAAAAGAACCAGTTGAAAACTACAAATGTCTTTGGCCTGGCCCTCTCCCTAAGATTAATAATGAAGTATTATCTATATGTAATACTAGTAAATAAATATGATAAATTTTTATATATGCATGTATCATAAAATTAAACATAATCCTGTAGTATAGTATACATAAAGAAAAAAGTACATGTGGAGTAATTAGATACAACAACAACATCCAAGCCTTAATCCCAAATGTGGAGTAATTAGATAAAAGAGTTAAATTATAAACATTTTTATAAATTTCAAATCATGTCATGTTTAGCAACACAAAATGACTCAGATATTAAGTTAATAACTAACATTATTCAATGAGCAATTAGTTGTATTACATTTTTTCTTATTTAATTCGCCCTCATCCCTCAATGATGCATATTAAATTATTAATGGATTTATTCTTCATTAGCGTACTTGATTTCTGTATTTTAATCAGATAGTAATATGCCTAGTGAAGCGAGGGTTGACTTAGGTCTGGGCTTGATCCTGTCTTTATAGTGCAGGGCCTGGAACTTCCATTTTAGAGGCTGAGCCCTAAATAGGTAAGGCTGGGCCCTTGGTAACCACTACCGGATGGCTGCTTCATATGACATGCCTGGGCTGTTTCCATTGGGTCAGTTCTTATCAGTCAAACCACTAGTTCTAATGAATTTGTTTGGACTGGGTCTAGGACTCTAGGCAAACCCCACCCGGCTACCCTTATTTCTTTTTTAGTGGAACTACTAGCCTTCACATGAGAGAAATAAACACTCAATTTGACTAGCGTATTTTATTTTCTGGGGTTTTCTTCATTTGTAATTTGTGGTGTATTTTGTTATTCTTCAGTTTTTGAACAAGGATGAATATTTGAAAGGCATTGGTGTTTACAAGTCAATAATCAAAGCTTATGCTTCTTTTGTTGAGCACATGCGAGATGATATATCCAAAGCAGAGTTATGAGGGATACAGCTTGCCTCCGTCCTATGTACAGGATTTCATTAAAGTGCGTCCCAAGTGGAAAAGTGGGCATATGTAGCAACAAATGACTGACTGATTGACTGTTCGGTTACTACTTCCACTTGCACTTTTTCAACACCTTTCCATTTGATTCCAATCACAGAATAGACAAGTCACTACTTGCCATCCTTTTGTTGTAAACTATACATAAAAAAACTGCGATATGTTTGGATTGACATCCATTTTTTTGTGTGTCCAAAAAGCGCATAGTACCTCTGGGGCCTACAAGAGAATGAGTGAAAGTGGCAATGAACTTAACTATTGGTCCGTTCTTTGGCTAAACTTATGCTGTGTGTACTTTTTTATACTTATCTTAATGGGACTGGATGGATGTTTCAAGCCCCTTGTTCCTCTTGGATATCATAATCCCAAATCAGGCTTAAGAAGAAATGTAAATGAGTTGCTTTGAATGACGTGAAAGCTAAGTTATTATCATGAGACTGGCTGTTGAATATCCGATAGCTTCAACGTCTTCGGATCCTGCTTATTACTGCATGAGTCTCATATTCATTCCCAGAATCCGGTAGTGGAAGGGAAGTAATCGGAAATGCTACTTAAAGAGTCACGCCCTGGGAATTTGTTATAATCCGCCCACATCTGCCCTGCAGCAGCAGGAGAGATAAATGACATGAAAGAAGTCAAGTACCTGGCTGGCCCCTGCAGTAGGGCATACGTATTTGCCTTGATCTTCTGACCATTAAGGCTTCATTAAGTTGTCTTTGTGTAAACACGTTTCATTTGTGTATTGAATAAACACTTCGAGTTGGGTAAAATAACTGAATTTGACTGAATAGACATTGAAAACAATGCTGTAACATAAAAGGGGAGATGCATAGTTATGAGGGCCATGGTGGTGAAAACACTAGAGTTATGTGCAAAATGTTGTGTAAAAGTTAGTAAGAAATATTCTGGCAGTCGGGAGGATTAAAATCTAGAAATATCGAACATAGTTTGTTGGATGTAATGAACGGCTCAGATAAAGATATACTACGTATTTGGTATATGAATAGGAACGGTTCAAAATTTTGAGAATATGAACTCACACATTTAGAAAGACACTGAGCCGCTTTGGGGAAAGCTATGGCATATTACAACAAAGTCTTGAGCTAATCACAATACCTAGTGTCGCTTTTATAGGTGAGATAGAAACGATGGAAATGTCGAGTCTTTGCTTTTATAAGGAATTATATGACTCCAACAATATATGAATAGAAAGACACTTAGTTACTCCTTATACCTATCCTTATACTCACGCTGAGAGAGGTCATTTTTTATCTGTGAATCCTGTTCACAGACAAAACAGACATGATTTTGCATGTGAACATTTTTATAGACAAAAACATGTTTGTTTTTCTGTGAACAAAATTCACAGACAAAAAAAACAATTTATCGTAGAGGTGAGTATATGGGTGAGTACAAATAGCAATGTTGATATGACTATGGAGTATGTTTGTGATGCATATGGCTTCATTGTGGCCGCTTATTTTTAGTGAATTAAAAACTATCAACTTTATAAAAAGTGAGTAGATACAATGAAGTCAACTAAAGTTATATGACTATATCGGATTCATATAGAACTCCGTAAATATTTTGATTTTATAGGCGGAACAAGTCTTTGATTCGTTGATACAAAGCAATGTGGCAAGATGTGAATCGAGCAGTTCATAACAATCAAGTAGGTTATTGAAAATCAAACATCACACTGTGTAACATTAAATGTGACATTTATTTTTAACATTAAGTTAGAAATCACGCACAAAAAATTAGCAAAGGGGAATAACGTAACACGTCATTCTTCATATGAATATATGATCTTCTGTTGACTTCATTACATCACGTGATGTAATGAAGCGTGTTGAAGTTTCAAAGCGTGATGTAATCAAGCTTTGGAAAAAATTACCATGAGATTCATTCAATTACAGAGGCTCAGGTTGATAAAGCTTTGGAAAAAATTACCATGAGATTCATTCAATTACATGTTAAAATGTAAATTTTATTTTCACAGCTTTGATTCAAAAACGCCATGAAGTTTCAAAATCTCGAATTTGCTCGAGGGTGGCCAGATCTCGCTTCCGGTTAGAAATAAATCATTTGGTGGTCTAGTTCATAGAGCACCATATGTAAGATTCCGTCCATGATTTACCCGCAAGATCAAGCTGATAAGCATAAGAAATGTAGTCAAGGGGTCACCTGGGCATCACAATGAGGGACTTCCAGTTTTGAAGAGTAGGGTTTGCATGGAAGGAAACGTGTCGACTGGTTTCACATTGTTGAACATCCGAGGATTTCTGCTGATCAGAATCGGCCGGTTTCCTATGATTGTAAATTGTATGATGACCAGCTTTCCTAATGTTTTATGCCTTGGTAATGTACTAATACTGGCCATGGCCTTGTTGATCTCAGCAAACAAGCGTCCTTGACCCCAATCAAGGCAGAAACAGACATTTTGATATCTGACTCTAGAATCTTGATCCTTAATGTCAACGTTGTGACACTGTTTTCATAGTTTCTGTGATGCTAGGCTTGGTATATCATCATTGAACATAGTAAACAAAGATCCTCTTCACAAACATAGCATTGCAATTTGCAACTCAAATTACAGAAGCATAATAAATAAATTATTAAAGATGGATCAGTTAACTAATTAAGCAACTATACAAGTTAAATAAGCCAGAAATAAATTACAAACTGAATCTATACTACTCAAAAAGCTAAAGAAAACCTGTCAACTACAGTAACCGACCAAATTCAAGGCATACCACACGCAAAAAAACATAAGGATATGTACTTGTCAATCTAATCTCTCAAGGATAAAGGGAAAACTTAAAAATAAAAATGAAGGGAAAATTGGCAGGGGGCTTCTGTTATGGAGCTGTAATCTGGCTGGGAGACAAAAGGATGCATGTGTTCTAAAAAACTCAGACGAGAACCTTCCCCGGCCCTCCCACAGTAGTGCGCCCGTCACTGCTTGTAAACTCGCAATTGATGCCCGAGGAGAATGTACTGCACCTTCCCTCCCCATAACCAGTAATCCAGATGATAAAAGCAAGCAGAAACCGATCAAGCTGCCAGCAGCACATGGTATAGCAGGGCAAGGGCAGGTCCCTCCATTTGGCCTCTCCACTCTCAGATCAAAACAGTAGCAACTTCTGCTGGAGTTACTCCGAAGCCCACAAGGTTAACAGAAACCTCTTCAAAGGCATATATCGTTATGACACTCTGTCATGGTGTCGAGCAAGATTATCCTCTTCAATGCGCTGCAACAACTCCTCGTACACTTTCAAGCAGCTTGCAGTAAATCTCTCCATGGCCTCAAAGATATGCTGAAGACCAGCCTGAAGGCTACTGTTTTTGCTTGTTTCGCTCTGGTAAATGGCACGCGTGTTCAATGAGAGGGTATTTTCCTCTGCTGATACTAATATCCTTTTTTCTAATGCCTGCATCTCTCTATGTATCTTCTGATCCTCCCTTTCAAGGTTCTTTATCTTTTTTTCCATTTTCTTGTTGTCCATCATTCTATTACGCATTTGTAGCTTATCTTTTTCCCACAGGTGAAGGATGTTTGTGGCAAAATCTCGCATGCTGTCTATGACTTCTTGCTCAGAAACCCTTTCAAATGATTGTGCCCAGTGATTACAGATAACGAACACAGGGGGAGCACCTATCCTACCAGGAGAGAATGGAACTGGTCCATCATCTGTTTCTTCAGGAACGTAAAGGAGACATTTCATAAGCCAATTATTCAGCGCTCTGATATAACCTCTTTGGGCACTTACCCAACAAGAGAATCTTAAAGTCCAGTTAAGAAGATCGTGCTCAAGGTGCAAAGTGGCTTCAAGATGAGCATCACTAAACTGTTTGTTAAGTGCAATGGAATCTAATCGTTTTGCTTCCATAATCGCATGGTACTGAATTTGATGGCACTCAAGCATGGATTTCCACATTCTCGATAACCTATAGATTTTGAAAATATTACACAACCATTAAAATGCATAAGGGAATAAATAACTTTATAAACTCGGCCTACATGCCTACATACAATAGATTATAAATCCCGTTGTACAAAACTTTAACCTAACCTAATGTACATGCCCGTGTGTATGAGACCATGAGAGTGAATGAGACCATGGCCAATAACCATGTTACTTCAAATGAATAAAATATAGACTCCCCAATTAGATCTGAACACAGAACACGAGCTAAAAAACATAATGGCGGTATGAAAACTACATACCCATGTATGAAGTCATTCAATTGTGGCCACAATTCTTCATCCCTCAATTTACTTATCTTCTCAGAAATCTTATCAACAATTTGAATTGCAATTCTGATTTTTGTTGAAAGGCTCCTAACTAAAGTTCTTGTGACATCAACTTTTTGAGTCTCGGCACCCTTTTCACTTAGTTGCTTCAACCTTAAACTTTTCCTCTCATGAAGGACCCTCATTTTCTCCTCAACCTGCAAACAGGAGGTTCCTTTAGTATGTAGTGAAAAGAGGAAGAATAGAATGACAGCAAAAAACGTGATATGCATGCAGCATTTGAGCATCCAGCAACAGCAGCAACAACCAATCCTTAATCCCAAATCACTGGGGTCAATGACATGAACCAACACAAAATATCCCACGGTCATTCACTTAAGTCCCAGGGAATGCCCCCACCTCCACCATCAAGAAATCCGCATTGCAGTTCATGTTAATACACAGGATATTGACTGAATTTTTGCTGGTCATCAACACTCCTACTTTTTTGAGCTTGGGATCAACAATGAGCCCGAGGTAAAATTACAAGCTAAAAACTGCTCCATTAGAATGAACCCAAAGAACCAATGATCACATTTCACAAACTACTGCCACATTAAGTTTTTTTATTTTGAAAAAAAAAACCATGGGAACAAACTACGGACTATTAATCAAACTAGGATCTGTGAATGGAAGATTTTAAGAATATTTACATGCAGTATGAAATAACATTAATTAGGTAAAGTACCTTGACTTCTTCATAGAGTTTCTTCTCCCAAAGATAAAGCTTTTGCAAGGTAGAAGAAAGACTTCTGGGCCTTAAAGAACTCACTTCTCCTTCTACATCTAATAAAGCAGGATCAGAGATATCACCCTCTGCGCCATCTGAAGTAGAAGGTTTTGACGATAACACGGACAAGGAAGGAGTAAACGCATGCAACATCTTGTAAGAAGCTGTCCCAAAATACGCCCGTCAATTAAAAAGACAACATTAGAAACATTTAAAATTACCAGGAACATAGAACTAACAAATTGTACAGTTCACTGAAATTAATCGCAGGCGAGAGAAGTTTTTTTAAAAATAAAGATGAGAGCTTTCGTGAAGTGACATAAAGAATCAGAAACTCAGCAGATTAATACTCCGTAAGACATAAACAAAAAAGGAAATATCTCTACCTTGATAGGCAGCGTGTTTGCGGTTGTAGGGAAGCTTTCCAACCTCAAGAATCTTCGACATTTCGCTGCCAGATTCAGATGCTCGTTGGAATTGAACCTGAATCTCACTCATGACATCGGAGTCTCCATTGAATCTGCCACGAGCCTTGAACCCTTCCCTTGCACTGTCGCGATTCTCTGATGTCCCTTCCTCCTTAACCACTTTCTTATCCACCACATGAACCTCATATTCAACCGGATCAGATAAGTTCGGTCTAGCTCCCCTGTAAACCGACTCCGAGTCACTTGGCTTGTCATTCTTCTTCTTTGAGGAGGCGGCAGCCTTCTCGGATTTGTTTCCGCCGGGCCTTCTACCGCCACCACCACCCATGAAATTGTGATCTACTTGGACTTTCTTCACAACCTCATGCTCAGAATCATCATCTTCTTCTAATTCGGGAATCCCCTCCTCTTCCCTGACATCCTTAGAATTCCTGCTTGGCGAGAACGGACGGTGGAAATTATCAAAACTCTCAAAAGGGTTCAAAAAATCCCAAGCTGAGCCAGTCGGGGGAGGTGGAGGGGGTGGAGCTTGCTTGGAAGTGGATGGCGCAGATGATGGCCCCCACGCCTGGTAACCCGGCTGAGATGTGGAACTGGAGCTTCGCCCTGGCTGCGAGGAACCAAAGAAACTAGCAGCAGCAGTAGTAGCATAACTGAAGAAAGACTGGTTGGGGCTGGAATTGGGATTGGGATTGGGGTTAGGGTTGTAATAGGGGTAGTAGGAAGAAGAGAGATCATCCATACGCACAGTATCGGCACTCATCGGCCGTTGCTGATAGGTCACCGACGGCGTGGACTGGTTCCGCATGAAATTCATGTGCGTAAACGTGCCGGAAGTCGAAGCTTGAGGGGAATGAGTATAGGGTGTGCTCGGATCCTCATAGGAATGACCCGGCGGGGGGGATTCCGATTGGTGGTGTAAAGAGGGCGAGTGGGAGGAATCTTCGTCCTCATCTGAATCGGAGTGGATGCAAAGGTGTGACCCGGAGCTGGAGTGGTGGTGATAAACATCGGCGGCGTGTTGTTTCTTGCCGGCTTTGTGAACCGGGGAGGTGGGTCCGTCGTCGTCGTCGTCGGCAGCTGCAGGGGAGGAATGATCGTCGAGATCCAGACTGAAGAGACGGTGCAGAGAGGCGCCGACAGACTGAAGAGAGTGAACATAAGCTACGTGAGCCTCGGCCATGGCGAAGCGCTGGTGGATGGTCTCGTCGAGAAAGGAGCACCGGTCCCGGCAAAGGGACACCGCCGGCAAGTCATCGAGCTTCGAGCTGGTGCAACCCATATCTTTTCTTTCACTATAGTAAATAAATAATCATCATAATAAGAGAGAATAATAATTCAGTAGCAATTTTGAATTTTTACTCCCGCAGAGAACTCCAGAATCTGGAAAATGAAAGAAAATATTCCGTTGACGAGAAGAGAGGAGGAGATTGGCAAAACGGAAATTAGGACGGAATGAAAGACGCGTGCGGTCGATTTATTTTACTCTTCGGTCAAATCAAATTCCTTAGATATTCCTTTCATACGGTTAAGGAGTCTATTTCATAATTAATTAATTAATCAAACACCTAAATTTTAATTTTGTAAACTCAACAGTGTGACAATCAAAATCAGTAATAACGCTTAAACGCATTTTTTCACAATTCAGTAAATTTAAAATATTCAAGTATTGCAGCCAAAAATTTGTCAATTTTAAGTGATTCGGCGTCAAACATCTTTGTAGTTCGATGATATCATTGTAACATTCCTAAGAAGAAAATCACAAGTTCGAAAAACGTCTCAATCAAGAATATTGATATTTAATATAACAGATACTAAAAAAATACAACAAGGCTTAAGGTACACATTTTTGTACACACACTTGCACACTCGTGTGTGTGAAGTGTTTTGTTTTGTCTGTATACAGATACAACTCATTTCACAGACACTTCAAATGTGTTGTGTCTGTATACAGACAAAAAAAACACTTCACAGACACGAGTGTGTAAGTGAGTGTACAAAAAATGTGTAACAATAGTTATTTCCAAAAAATATATATTCAGCCGATTCAACTAATTTTCAGTATTACCAAACGGCTTCTAAAATATAATCACATATATCACATGCGTACAATTAGAGAATTTTCCTCCAAAAATATAACTCATTCAACTTTTATGCTATAAATTGGATAAAATAAGTCATATTTTAAATAAAACACAAATAATTTTATTTGTGTTATACAATTTCTCTATATTTTAGTCATATTTGAAACTATTTCTTAACACAATTATGAATCAACCTCTCTTGCATAATGTTAGGTCAAAATGGTCTCCACATGAAGTGACAAAGTATAGATAGAATTAATTTTAATAATTTTTTGCTTACTTTAAATGAAAATGACAAAATTTCGTTGACTGACTATGTAAAAATGATGAAGTATACATCAACTTTGCAAAATAAAAATGTTTTTTAAAGGAAAAGACTTATTTATTTTTAATAATGAGAGTAATAAGAGAGAAAACAAAACAATGTTCAAGACTACATTGAGGTGAGATATATGGAAATTTATTAGCTGATGAGGATCAGTCAAATTGAATTTTAAATTGAAGTCAGGTTTATGACAAAAAAAATTGTCAGGTTTGAATTCACACTATTAAAGCACTTTGAATTCAACGGAAAGTATGAATTGCAACCCTATATATGTCAAAAATACATACGGAGTATGTATTTTAAAGTGTCAATTCAAACTAAGGTTTATATTAAAGGTTGATATACTTTTTGAACTATTTTAACTTAAAAGTTTTAGCTTCAAATGGTGCTCTCAAAAATGAAAATTGTATGAGTTTACAAAAGCTAATTAGAGCGGAAGGAAGAATGAAATGAAATAGTTTCATAAAATAAACTACGAGCCTTTTGTAGCATTATTTTTCCTGGAAAAATTGCTTGCAAATTTAAAGTAAATAAATAATCCATTACTTTTCTTTTTGCTAGAGAAAGCTGGTTATCCAAAAGATCTACTAATTTGAGAAAAACGATTTACTAAATATAATTTTATAAATAATTTTAATGTCCTTAATAATAAATAAAAGTGGAATAAGTTGTAACTGATCAATGAAGAACCCTTACTGTGAAAATAATTTTATCTTTTTAAAAGAAATGAACCTTCAAGATTACAATTTTCTTTTTCATCACTCAACATAAACTCTAGAGTCAGCTAGTGGAAATAAGGAAAACAACCAAAACAACATTAAATTTGAACCAAAAGTAAATATAAGAACAAGATAATTAAAATAAATCCAAACTTGAAATAGCATCTTACAAACCCTAACCAAAAGATTACTTCACGGTGGCGGTTCTGGAGGAGAACAGACTGACAATAGTGGATCTTCTTACTCTCCTTTTTTCTTATTCATAACACTCTCTGCTACTGAGCAATCGAAAGTGCAGGAGAATCTGCCGTGTAGCCAAGTGTCGTACTGGTTAAAATGGACTCCATGATTTCTTCTTGCCCTGTTGATTGAGCTTTAAAGACGAACCTGCGAACAAAAACAAAGTTTGCACGATGCGCGAAGCTGAAATTCTCTACCCACACACGCCTAGAATGGTTGGCTGAAACTAAACCCTATGTGAGGGAAAGGCCACACAAACGAAGAGAACTTCCTCTCTCTACTTTAGAGTTCCCAAGAAAAATATCATCAAATTATATCTTTTAAATAAGAGTAAAAGCAATTGAACAATAGAAGTTTTGTATTTTTTCTCAAAATAATTGAAAATTCAAAATAACACTAGTTAACACTAGTTTTCAAAAAATATTGTTGCATAAGAGACCATTTGATAACACTAGAATTGTCTAAATTAATTAAAATTGGTTAAAATTAACGGTTGAATTGACATAATCTGGTTGATTACTGAAACATCATATTAAAAATGTGTTCTATTAATAAATTAAAGAAAAAATATTAGAAAAACAGTTAAAATGATAATAACTTTGGCTAGAAAAATAACTTCCACCTTGTTTATGTTTTATATTACGTACTTCAACTTGCGAAATAAAAAATCATATATCCGACAAAAAGAGTTAGCCGATAAGTCTGATAAGTTGAAAGTAAAGAATTTTGAGGATATGTTTGACACAATTAGTTGAAAAGATACTTTCATGAGTTCTTTAGTATTACATAATTGTTACGAGTAGCTTTTAGTGACTGGAAAGATATTAAAAGATAAGGACCGTTTGATTTAATTTTGTTTGGTATACAAGCTTTTGAGACAAACTAATGCTAAAAGCTACAAATATTTATAATATGTTACTAACGGTATCATTTAAGAAAAATCTTTTATTCTTTAAATAGTTGTTAAAAGTTGATAAGCATACCCACAACTAGGAGCTTTTACAGTTTTTTTTTTAAATACAGAAAATTCGGAGTAAAATGTTTGAATATGCCAAAATAGGACTTTCGTGTTTTTATTTTCAAAATAGGAGTAATTACTGTCAACTTTGAAAAATATTGTCATGTTTTTAAAGTCTAGTACTGCCAAAACATGACAATAATCAATCATCTTTTAAGAATAAAAACATGATAAATTCTATTTTGAAATATACAACATATTTGGTCTTATTTAAGACAATTTCCCCTTTAAATAGTACTCATGTAAAAGAGAATCTAAAGCAGTTAATTAATGGACGATAAAATTCAAATATTCTTATTTGATTCAATTGTTTATAATTGCTCCCTCCGTCCCACAATAATTGTTCCATTTTTCCTTTTTCATCCATCTCATTAAATTTAGAGAAAATGGTCAAATAGGTTCTCGAGCTTTCATAAAAAGATCAAATAAGTTCTTATATAGGAGGCTCTGTCCGGCCATCTCCATTTGGGGCGGTTCCCGGTGAAATTTTATGATGAAATTTTTATGGCATCTTATTCATTAAGTCTAGTTTACTCATACCAAATTTCAGCTAAAACTTCAATCGGAACGCATTCAAATTAATTCTTGAAGATAACTGCACATTTATTAAATTTATATACCATTTGATAGTATTTGTGTGCATCTAATTCATTTTTACTTTATCTATACCTTATCAATTGAGTAAAGAGTCAGTTTGGTCCTCGAAGTTGCATAAAAGGGGTCAAATAAGTCCTTATATAGAAGATTCTGTCCGGACGTGTCATTTGAGGCGATTCCCGATAGAATTTTTTGATAAAAATGTTTAAGCATCTTATTCATTAAGTCTAGTTTACTCATACCAAATTTAAGCTAAAAATTCAATCGGGAAGACATTCAAATAAATTTTTGAAAATAACTGCGCTTTTAACTGCAAAGGTAGCTTCAAGAATTCATTTGAATGTCTTCCCGTTTGAATTTTTATCTGAAATTTGGTATGAGTGAACTAGACTTAATGAATAAGATGCTCAAAAAATTTCATCAAAAAATTCCACCGGGAACCGCCCCAAATGGCGACGGATTGATAGAATCTCCTATATAAGGACTTATTTGACCCCTTTTATGCAATTTCGAGGACCTCTTTATCAATTCATTACCAATCACCTATATCCAATTTTCAGAAAAACCATAACACACTTATTTATGCCAAACTTTTAATGTTAGGGAGAGTGGGATAGTAATTAATTATTCACAAAGTATTTTGAAAATGGAATAGTGGGGATCTATGGTAGTAACTAGTAATATGATGATGATGATGGTAGTGGATAGAGAAACGATGGTGGAAAGCGAGTGAAGTAGGGGCAAAGGGAGAAAGACAGAGACGGAATCTTTGCCAGCCCGGAATTTGTACCTTGTGGACATCAAATAAATAAAAAATTAAATACATGTGTGGAGCGTCCAGTCAGCCAGTGTCAGTCTATGCGCGTTAACAAATCATCGTTATATTATTCTGGGACCTATTATTACCCCTATCATTTATTCCTCAAATCTTTTTCATTATTACCCACCATTTGTAATAACAGTAATAATTTCAGCACAGAAATAAAGTAAAGTAGTAGTATATCCTCTTGTTTTTACGTCTTTATTTTCATTCTATATGCCATAAAAGAGGATCTACGATTCCACACCTCTTTGCCTTTTCCCCCGTCTCAACTTATAACACATTTACATAGATTTTACTTACTTTTTAAGCACTTTTTGACTCGTTAAATTTGTATAGCACTAAGGTTGGTCTGATTTTTTGGGAAAAAGTTAAATAGACCATCGAATTTACATAAGGTCAAATAAGTTCAAATATAGGAATCTCTATCCGGTCGTCGCCATTTGGGTCATTTGGGGCAGTTTCCGGTGGAATTTTTTGATGAAATCTTTTTAGCATCTTATTCATTAAATCTAGTTAACTCATATCAAATTTCAGCTAACAATTCAATCGAGAATTGCGCAGTTATCTTTTAAGAATTCATTTGAATGCCTTTCCGATTGAAATATTAGCTGAAATTTGGTATGAGTAAACTAGACTTAATGAATACTCCCTCCGGTTTTTATTAAACTTCACACTTTGACTTCACACAAAATAAGAAAAGAAATTTGACTTTACTGTAGAGTATACTGTTGAGACACTGTTTGGCACTGTTGAGACACTGTTTGGCACTGTTGAGACACTGTTTGGCACTGTTTGGCACTGTTTTGATGTAGATTTCTTTGCCAAAAAAGGAAATAAGGAAGTGTGAAGTTTATTTTAGACCGTCCTAAAAAGGAAATTGTGAAGTTTAATAAAAACCGGAGGAAGTAAGATATTCAAAAGATTTCATCAAAAAATTCCACCGGGAACCGCCCCAAATGGCTACGGACGGACAGAGCATCCTATGTAAGAGCTTATTTGACTTTTTTATGTAAGTTCGGTCTATCTGACTCTTATCCTTTTTTATAACATTTTAGTCTTTTACCGGTTTCTAAATCTAAAAAATGATAAAAAAGATATAAAATGTTCGGAATTGTCTAATATATTCTCTATCTTTCATTCGTGATGATGACACAATGTGAAAGCTATGTACTCAAGTATATAGGACATGCTGTCATTATATTCACCTTTTTAGTCAAAAAACATAAAACCCCAATAATTTTAGTAAGCTCAAGTCTTTGAATCTCACTCTAACCGTGGGTAGCATATTTAACTTGAACAGTCTAGGTGAGATCTTAATCTAAAATAAAGGTTTTGTTTTTTGTTACTTCTATCTATTTTTATCTCCAAAAATAGGTTTATTTTCCAGTTAAGAAAATAATTATTTTTTATATTGTTCGTTTGTTTCTCTGTCCGCTAAAGATTTTTAAACACGATTAATACTCGTATAGTCGTATACTCTAAAATTATTCCAAATCTGTATTGTAGGAAAATATAATACGGAGTGTCTATACAAGACTAAATGGTTTTTACCTCTTCTATAAATGTATACTCGATATTTTTGAAAGTATAACATACGGAAAAATACAACAATCGTGACCTTTTACTGTCAAGTCCCATGTTTTTGAACTATTTTCGGTCTCAGACACACCAGATTAAACAAAACCAGATTTAAACAATTCAAATGAGATTTAAGCAAATCAGACTTGAACAGTTATAAAATACACAAAAACTAGACATTTAGTAGACCAGTTCAAATCAAACCAAATTAGATGGGACTTAAACAGACCAAACCAACCCAGGCCTAAACAAATCAGACTAGACAAGGCTAGACTAACAAATTTCAGTCTAAAAGAAAACATGGATAACTATCGTACTCATGTAGGTAGGTTTTTCCGAGTATTACTTTTTTGCATCAAAAAATAAACTCATCTAAAAAAACTCATGTACCATCATACCTGTTGCCCTGTTGGCAGTGGCGGACCCAGAAAAACAGAGTCACGGGGTCCCTATCTAAATGTAATACCAATTAATACTACCTCCGTCCCACTATGTTTGGGACAAAGGAGTGTGACATAACTTTTAAAAAAAAGTGGAATTGTGTTGTTGGTATTGAATTGATAAAGTGTGAATAAAATAAGAATGAATTGTAACCACCCAAATATTTCTAAATATGGTATGAGACAAACTTAATGGGACGGACGAAAAAGGTAAAACGGGACAAAGTTAGGGAGACGGGGGGAGTATAAAATTAAACAAATAACATGATAAACAAATAAGATGGTAAAAAAATGCAGCATCGATCTTAAAAGTAACATAAAATGGTAAACAAAATGTAGCATCTGAAAACCCTATTCCCAAAACACGATCACCACCAACTTCCCACTCACTCTTAAACAAATAACACGATAAACAAAATGCGGCATTTTTGGCAATAGTGTATTTGAACCATTAATGCTCATCAAACCAACTTGAAACAAATTTCGGCCAATTACCTTAAAAGGGAAATCATGATTCCAAGGGTGAAATGACCCTTTTTTAATGTAACTGCGACTTACATCGTCTTGAACATTAGGATGCAAATGAACATTTTTGCTCTCAATCTAGGATCAACTTCTAAAGGTTCAAAATCAACATGTTGTTTATGTAACTTATAAGTCAAATTAGTTTCACTTTCATCAGTTACTTGATACAATTCTTCTTTTACTAATGACAAATCATTTGAATTAACATCTTAACTACTCATGATACTCCAAATTCCTTTAAATTTTTGTACGCTATTGAAATATCTTTTCATCCTAAATCGTAAAATATTGAAAAAAACATTCATAAATACACAAATTTAATAATGAGAACATTCTCGTAATAGGACTAATTCACTCCTATTATGGATAAAATTCATAATTTAAAAATCAATGTTTTATTCCCAAAATAGGACTAAATTATTCATAATTTTGGAAAGTTTTAGTCAAGTTTTTCTTTTAATAGGACTAAATAAATCTCATTTGGGGATTAAAACATATTTCGTCCTATTTTTGAACTTTGTATAAGTTTTAGTAGGGGTGGGACTTGGAACCGTAAAACCGGAAAACCGATCCGAACCGAACCGAAATTTCCGGTTCGGTTCGGTTCCTATAGTTTTGGACTTGAGCTTTTTTCGGTTCGGTTCCTATAGTATTTCATCGGTTCGGTTCCGGTTCGGTTCCAGTTCGGTTCCGGTTCCTAGCCAGGAACCGAACTTCTTATACATTGTATGAGTAATCTTCATTTGAGGTGCTTCTGAGTGGAATTTTTTGATGAAATTTGGTGAGCGTGTTTTTTATGAAATAAAGATTTTGTCCACCAAATTTGAGCTTAAAATGTAATCGGGAAGTCAGTTAAATAAATATTGACAAATAGTACGCCAACATATATAAAAACGCAATGTTTTTCAATATTTTATTTAATTCACTTCCCGATTGAATGTTAAGCTGAAATTTGGTATATATCATCTATATTTCATGTAGAACATACTCACAAATTTTTATCAAAAAGTTCTACACGGAAGAACCTCAAATGGAGATGGCCAGACGGCGTTCCGGGCCATTCCGAGTAATTATTTGTCAAGAATATTTTCTTGCATAATATACCTTATATATTGTGAACCAGACCAATCCAAGTAATTATTTGAATACTTTAGTCCACTTTTATATTTATTTTTTGTTTGTGAATGTAAATGTATTGGAGTTCATCTAAAAAAGGAATTAATATTCTATTGATTACGTTGTTTATTACTACGTACATTTTACCTATTGTGCATTACTAGTAGAAGAATTTTATTTTGAGGTTGAACTACCAGCTATTAAATGTGTACTTTGGAGATATCAAACCTTTTTGCTCGACTGTTGATGCCTATTTTAAACCGAGATTTTTGTTATGTTGAAATTTAATGTTGCACTTGGATATATATATATATATATATATATATATATATATATATATATATATATATATATATATATATATATATATTTGAACATTGAGATATCATGCACGTATAATGTAATGGTCATAATTTAATGATTTAAAGTTTGAATTTTTTTATTTAACTGAAGGTAAAATGTGTTCATTTCAGGAAGATAATAAAATTTTATAAGGAACCGAAAAAAGGTAAGAACCGAACCGAATTTAAGTAGAACCGAACCGAATTTAACAACCATTTTTTTAACTAGAACCGAACCGAATTTAAACCCTACAATTTTTACACGGTTCCATCGAATTTTAACAAGAACCGAACCGATCCCAGGCCTAAGTTTTAGTCGTATATTAAGCAAATTCTATTTAATAATTTAATTTTAACATCCAAATAAATTTTAATAATTAATCCCAAAAAATGATTTATGCAAAGGTTAAAATTCAATAAAAGTAAAAAATGAACGAAGGAATAAGGCTGTGGATTGATTGGGAATTTCCTTCCATTGCGTGCAAAGTTTAAATCTAAATGAATTATGCAAAAAAAGACAAAAAGGGAGAGCAGCCTTGCGGAATCGAACTACACACCTCCGCGAAAAGAGAGGGATTCACCTCTCACATTCACCCGTTCCGTTGCTGAAGTTCATCAATTCATTGGGCGCTATTATTATTTTTATTCATTTCCGCATTAATTTTATTTAAAATATAAATAATCTATATATAGGTATTGTTGGAAGTCCACGGGGTCCCGGGACCCGTGGGACCCTTAGTGGGTCCGCCATTGCCTGTTGGGTTTAGACATTCATATGTTTTTCAATATTTTTATGATCAACTTTTAAATTGAATGTGTTAACAACTTAACATAGTCTAAACAGCGCGATGTTATTTATTTCTAGAAAACAACTCTCATATACAGGAACTTTATATGCGATTTTTATGTTTTAGATATAGATGTAACGATGCTTATCCTTTTGTATAGTTTTTCAAAATTTCATACTTATTTGGAACACGTAATTCCACATATCATGCCAAATAAATAAAGACGAGGACTAGTGTTGTATACTCCGTATATTTAGTCATTTCACTCATTTGAATATATGAAATTTTCAATATGAAGGGCTATTAAAGATAGATATAGAACATTTTAAGTCAAAAGGCCAGTGATGCATGTTTTGTTGGCTAGATAACCAGTTTGATAGATGATTCTCATTGCGAGTTAGAATGGCTTTTAACTGGAATGAAATTTTCTAATGTGATTTGATCCGATTAAGTTTAATCTTGTTTGATCTAAACTTTTTAACTGGAATGAAATTTTCTAATGTGATTTGATCCGATTAAGTTTAATCTTGTTTGATCTAAACTGATCAAGTCTGCTAGATGTCTATCCATGTGCATTTTATAATTGTTGAAATCTAATCAAGTCCGTTTAAGTCTGATCTAATATGATCTGGTAAGTCTGATCTAATTTGTTTAAATCTGCTCCGATTGTGACAAAAATAAGTCTAAGCAAAAACATTCTTAACCCCCGAGATGAATAGTTTTCTTACTACTCCGTATGTAAATTCTAAATACAGGGTATGAAATACCAGTTCATGCAAGTTGACATTTCCTAAATTGTTAAATGCGTAGATGTGTAATAAACAAAACTAATGAATTTGAATGTTTTCCCTAATTAAAGTGGTTAATACCAAGTGCAAAAATAATTAACTTTTCAGAATTTTGTGCCCTGCATGTTGGCCTTCAGGGGACCGGAAACCAGCCAGTCCTGTCCACCCCTATACTGACCACACAAAGTTGAGGATTGAATTCAATACAACATAACTGCAAACAGCAAACATATACACATACATAACACCCGAATTAAATATACACAGTTTTAAATTGACATCTCACTCCATGATACATCTACATCAGTTTTTCTATAGCACATGTGTTTGGACCTTTTTAGCTTGCATGCATGGCCCCGGGCCCTGGAGTTAACGATCAGGTAAACCGCTAGTGGCCTTCATGGGATTCGAACTAGCGACACCCAGTTGTGAATCGTTTGAAGCTAGTCAGCCACTACTTCCATTTCGTCATCGCTCTCATCAAGTTCATCATAATCGTGCATGTACATAAGATCATCAGATGAATCCCACTGGTCAAAACCCAGCTCCTCCCCACGACAAGCCACATGCAAGTATGGTCTGTTTCGGGCCAAGGCGTCCAGCATATCCTTGTTTCCACCTCCATTGACTCCCAACCATCTCAGTCTAGGGAAGTAAGGCTTCTTTAGCCACTGGAAGGACAGTTGAGTTATGCTGCCGCA
The DNA here is from genome assembly GCA_945859915.1 of Cuscuta epithymum. Taxonomy (NCBI): domain Eukaryota; kingdom Viridiplantae; phylum Streptophyta; class Magnoliopsida; order Solanales; family Convolvulaceae; genus Cuscuta; species Cuscuta epithymum. Next base: position 6,370,054 of record CAMAPF010000938.1, read on the forward strand.
GTGATAAAGGTCCAACAGGCGTAACCTACTTCCCTGCCACCCGTCATCCTCATCAAACTTCATTGAAGCTAACGTGATCACTGAGACATCTCCTATCAAAGGACAATGCCGCACCCTAAGCTCAAATATAGGGACCCGGCTCTTCACAATTGAAAGTATTCCGGCATCAGAGAAGTTGGGAATGTTTGACAAGTCTAGTTCTTTCAGGCCCTGGTTTGAAGACCCTTCGAAGAGAAAATAAATACATTTGTCCGTCAACCTCTTGCATCCTCGCAGAGACAGCGAGACAAGAGAACTCTGCACACCTTTTGATAAGTGGGAAATTCCCGTATCACTTATATCTGAGCCATCTATAAGCAAAACTTTCAGCTTTGAAAGTGAAGCAATGGATCTAAGCGCTTCATCCCCAAGATTTTTACACTCCCTTAGGTCAAGCACACTAAGGTTTGTGTTGGATGCCAATAGTGAAGCAACACAGTTCGTCAAAAGATTACACCACCTTAAACTTACCCCAGTCAGAGTTAAGGAAGTTGCGCCAATGTCATGAAACACAAGATCAGTCAACAGTGGTCCATGTGACACTCGAAACTTTAATAAATTAGCACATGAGTGTAAAACTGTCTTGAAGCCTGTATCTGTGACTTGACAGAAACCACCCAGACAGATACTTTCCATGCTTGAGCACCTGTCAGCCATGAGAAGGAATCCCAGATCATTAACTCTCCTGAAGTATGCAGGGAAAATGTCATGGCTTCTTATCAAGGAGAAGTGCTTTAGTCTTCCGTGTGGGTTTATCTGTTGAAGGCCTGCATTTGTAAGGTCGAACGCCACTCGTGGTTCCATGATTGGTGAATCTCGAAGGTCCAAATAGGTCAATGAATAGAGATTTCTAAATATTGTACTGATCATAGTATCAGTGATATAGTCCACTGAAAGGCTTAGCTTCTGTATTCCTGGCAACACAGGCGGTTGGATATGGTCAAGTGATTGCTGTGGAACCACGGGAGGATTAAGCAGTTCAATCAGCATGACTGATGAAATGTATCCAACTTCGAGTGAAGAAAGCGTGGCGGGGGCCAGAGCCCACACACGAGCAAAATCGTGACGCAAGAATATAGAAACATCAAACATCAGGACCAATGTCTACAAAAATAAAATGCCATGGTAAGAAATTCTGAAATTATAAAAAAAACCATCATATTCCTACATGCACACGAAACTGCTGCTCAGGACACCTAGATTGTGCCCGTGGAGGTAAATTCAGCTTTTGGAACTAAAGAATAAGAAAAGGAAAGATACATAGACAAGTAAAACCGGCCAGTCCTATCTTTGGACTAATAAGGAATACTTGTAATTCAAAGTAAGAGATATTTGATCACTCTGGTTTGGGTGAACGAGTGGTTGAACCAGATCACGAGCTATTGGGCTTATATCAAATCTGCTAAGACTCATTAATTATCTCTTAAGAGGGCACGCATTGTCCTGGTCAATTGAGCTTCAAGAGTGGTCCTTTATTCTGTATTTTCAATTTGTTGCCTGTCAATCTACAATATTGATGAGTTATAAAAGCTAACTTAGCAGCTCCCTTGAAGGATAGTGCACTGGTTTCTATTCCTCATTTGCGATTTATAAATTAGAAAAAATGGAATTTTAATAGAGCTTCTGAATTGAGGATTTTGAGCAATGTCCTTTGTTTCGAATGATAAGAAAGAATCGTCTTTTTATATGAGCATGTGATTATCAAGTTGCATTTGTTAAGTCAAGAATTTCCCCAAAAGGCATTTTCTCAATATAGTCTTACTTCCAACTGAGTGCAACCCCTGAGTAACTCCTCAAGATCAGATACATCAATTGATCTCCCTCTTTTGTCTGCCACTGAACTCAAATATAGAAACCTGAATAGCAGCATTCAACAGACAAACAAGCTAATAACTAATACAGCCTAAGATCAACCAGAGTAGCCCTAGCATTTTAAGTCAACAACGTAATCAAAGTTTAAGCTGTAAATACATCCATTGATGAAGAAGCAAAGAAGGTAACTTTTATACATTCAGATACGGATTCATAACGTAGAATTAGAAAGAGGCAGGACTAAGGGTACTCCCAAAAATAAAAAGTAAAGATATGAAGACCTGAGATCTGTGCAGCCACGACCTACGTCAGAGAGGAGCTTTCCGCTAAAATCAGAGCAATTATGGAGGCAAAGCTCTTCTAAAGTCGGCGGGAGGATGAAATCGAGCGAGGAATCATCGAGGCGAGTGCAATCCAGCTTTATGCTTCGCAGGTAAGGGTTGGGAGGCAACAACGGTCTCAGCATATCCGAGGACGGAGCAATATCCTTCAGAAATTAAAGAACAATTCAAGGATTGGAATTGAATGGATTTTTAGACTAACCCAGAACGAAATATCAGCTAGGATTCGGATTTACGAGGAGATGGAAACATGGAAGGAACGATACGATGTGAGTGGCGCATGAATAGAAGGCCTTGCAAGTGCATGCGATGGAGCGTATCGAGGGAACGTCTAGCTTAGTCATGACGGTAGCAAGGAGCGCCGACGGCAGATGATCCAGCCGGGTCCCATGATCTCGGTCCGATTCCGGCGAGTTTACCATTTATTTCGTCGGAGCAGCCGCTGTTGACCTACTGCACTTAAGGTATGAGGTCCTATGACTATGCTAGCTCCTTTTGGGATCCGGCGTCTCTGCCTTGGTTAAGCAGCCAACGAGAGTGCCTGGCTGTTTTCATCCGTCAGATAAAAAAATGAAGGGTTGAAGATGAAGGGCTCCATTTTTTGCACGAATCTCGAGGCCTGCTTTTCGATCTGTGCCGTCCATTTGAGTAAGGCACCTCTGCCTTAAGGCAGAGGATCCCAATCCCTCATTTTGTGGTTGATAATGATCACTCTATAATACTCAAAAAGAGTATAGGGAATATAAATTCTAGGCTAAAGGATCAAATTCAAATTTCATTTTTAAGTTTAAATAACTGGCCCTTTCAAAAAAAAAAAGTTTAAATAACTGGTAAAAGAAATATCCAATTCCTACCCTGAAACTATAAAAATGTGTCAAAATAGCAATAATTTGATAAAAAAACAGAAATAATTAAAAAAATTAAAAAAATGACCGGTTGTATATCCGTAAAAAAATGAAATTTGAACCATTTTTTATTGGTTCGGAATGTGAATTGAACTTTTTTTAGTTCAGGTGCTGAATTGGACTTATACGACCGATATAGGGACTATTTGACCCTTTAGCCTCAATTCCAAATAGATCAGACTAAGTGGTGGTATTGTATATAGACTTTTTTTTACTACATAAACTTTTAAAAATGTTCACGAACTCTTAATATGAACGACTTTTAAGTAACTTCTAAAAAATCTATGGATTTCTATTAAATTATACAAACTTTTATAAATCCCTTATTATATTTAATAGGAGAACAAATTCATCTTAATCCTTCATCTAAAATTGATCTGAACCCTTCGTTTGAAAACATCACCAATCTCACTCCTGCTCTTTTCTTTTATGCATTGTCTTTCCATTTCTTTCCATCTACGATCATTTTGCTTCCGTCACTACAACTCTTCTCCACCATCTTTTTCTTCCGTTGTTCACTATCAATTCTCTTTCAACCCGTGCCTTCTACTTTTTTCTTTTGCTTCTTTTCCTACCTCCTTTCTGATTCGCAAATCGGAGATCCTCAAGGTTGTTGTGTCTTCAACAACATGATATTTCTAAATTCGAGGCAAACTAGTCTTCTAAATTATATAGTCGTCTTTTATTTTAAATGATTTCCGATTTGCTATGTTTATATGACTTAAGCTGTTAATATTCTATGGAAAAAAGGTGTTTGTAATATTCCTCAATCAAGTATCTCTTCCTACAATTAGTCTTATATGCTTGGAAGAACAAGTAGGTGTATTGTCTACTAATTAATTTATCTATTTGGGTTATCAATTTTCTTGGAATGGAGTAATTTATCTAAAAACGCTTTTAATTTTATGTTGAGTTCTTGGTGCTTAAATATGTTGTTTAGTCTTATAGATATTGCTTCTTATGATGTTAACACAATTGTCTTCCATTTCTTTCAACAATCAGAGATGTTATTGATCCTCAAAGACAATGGAGTCGAACATAGAAGCTAGCAGCACACTCCTTAGCCTTGGAAAGGTGAGACTTAACCAATATATGACTCCCTTTAAGAAACAATGGTCATCAACGAGGTAACGATATGCTTAATGTTTTTAATCAAGTGAAGTGAACAAAGAAATCAAATATTAGGTTCGAAGGTTTTCTAGCTACAGATGTCCGTTTGATGATAACTTAAAACTCAGTTTTCAAATTCAGACTGGAATCATTTCTGATATGTGATAAAAAGGTTCATAATGTCCTTGGTGAAGCCAGAAAGGAACTCTTTGAGATGTATTAGGAACTTAATTATAAAGAAAGGAATGAACTATCTGAGTTTTCAACTAATAGTTGTTCACAACACTAGAAGCAGATAGTGGTACTACCAATCAACTTGTTGATGCATTGTGCCATTACTTCAAATCTCATAGCGACATTTGCAGTGATGGCAATTTTGGGGTTTTAAGGTGAATGTATATTCTTTAGTATATTATTATATGGAATGTGAGAAATGCATTGCAGTTTTTTCATTATATTTGTCAATGTTATCACATGAACGTGTTGTTCATAATTGGTTTTTGGTTTTTGAATTTCTAAAGGAGAATACTATTCTTGTGTTCGGTTAGGGAGGGCTGCTTTCACTTTGTTTACTATGGTGGAATGGCAAAGACTGAGATAGAGGGTTTGCTATCACAACAACTAGTCCAGTCAACATCAGAATTAAGCAAAGATAATATGAGACAGCTTTGGTGACTTGAGAAATAGATAATGTGTGGAGAACCCTTGCAAACACTTGAAAGTACATTTTACTCGCAAAAGATGTAAAGTATTCATGCATAAATTTGGAAAATCAAGTGAAGAACATTTATGCAATATCAAATTGAGTCATAGTTAATTGTTACAAAGCACTTAGCTTCAATACTTTGTATGATATACTACAAGCTCAACATTTGTAATACTAACATTAACCATGCTATTAAGGGGGTGTGCATACTGAAATAAGAATGTGAATGTGAAAATGAGTTAACAAATCAGGCATGTATTTTTGTTGAAAGAAACACAAACCCCAACACTCATTGTGCACATAAAAAACAAATGAAGATCTCCCAAATCTTTCATAGAAATGTATTTGGTATGTAAAACAATGAATTGTTGTATGAAGACGGCTGAATTATCAAATTCAACTAATTTTATAATGTAATTGAATTGAATCATAATGTTTTGAAAGACATTTTCATAAATCTTTAATTGAATAGAGTTTTATTCGTAGATGTCATGTTTAATCGAGATGATAATAATCTGATTCATTTGATCAAATAAAATAATAATATTTGAAATTAGTGATGTTTAATTTGAGTACCCTATAGTTAATAATTTAGGATTTAATTAAAAACATTTACTTATCCAAATAAGGGGATAAGTGGGTTTTGTAGCAAAATAAGGATTTTGTAACAAAATCGGAGAATGACAATTTCATAAGTGGGTTTGATAGCAAAATAAGTAAAATTCAATTGAGACTACTCTACTTTATTAGTAGGGGATTGACCTAAATAAGACTAAATAAATCCTTAATTGTCAAAATAAGACTAAACACTAAAAATTCCCTAAATAGGAGTTATTATTTGTAGTTGGACATAAACACCCTCAAGTTTGGAAAACAAACTGCCGCTGATAGAATCCAAACCGCCATCACTCGCCGGTCGCCGTCAGACGCCCACCGCCGGTCGCCGTCGGACGCCCACCGCCGGTCGCCGCCGCCACCTTAGAACTGGACAACTCCACTACAGATTTGGCCTTTGTTGGTGCAGATCTGGTCTTCTCCATCATAGATCTGACTAGATTTGACTGCCGTCAACCGCCGGCCTTGAATATCCGACTGCCACCGTCGATGTCCGACCGACCCCACTGCAGATTCGGCCAACCCTGCTGCAGATCCGGCCAATCCTGCCGGTAATGCCAACATATTTTCAGAATGCCAAAACGAATTTAGAATGCCATTGTAATGGCATTTTTCTTGAGAAATAACAAAATATTCGAAGTGTAAGAATGCCATTTTGATGGCATTTTCTACTAAGCTTTGGCGATTTGAACCACCAAAGAAGAAATAGAGCACATACTTACGATGAAACAAAAGAGGGGAAGAGAGAAACACATAAGAGGCGGATGAGGAAAGAGGGGAAGATACTCCGGCTATAGATCTGGACTTGCTACTCACTCCCTCGTTGATACTCCGGCTCTGCCTGCCTCTGTTGTTCGCTACTGCTCTCCCATGGGGAAGCTCATTGTTGCAGGTTTCACTCGGAGAAGAAGAGATGAGAAAAAAGCAGATCATCTAGTAACCTGAGGTATGAGCAGATCGGAAAAGAGTAGTTGATGTGGTAGAATAAACTAGGAATGGAGAGATGTTGGTTTGCAGAAAACAGAGCTCATTTAGGGAGAAGATAAGTTGATGTCTGGAGAATGGATGTGGTTGACTGGTTGTGCGTAGAAGATAAGCTTATGGGCGAGGGAGCCAAATCGCACATGTAGAAGAGGGTAAAATAGGAATAATAATCCCATTTAAGGAATAAATTATAGCTACTCCTATTTGAGAATTTCAGAGACAATTTAGTCCTATTTAGAACAATAAACTCTTATTAGTATTAATAACTAAAGTGTATAGTTTAGCATGTGCTACATAAAAAACATTTATGATGTTTTTAATTCTAATTATTTGAGCCTTATACCATACTCATACAGACCATACGATACCATACTTGCATACAAGAATAGTCCATATAAGATTTAGAGATACGAGAATATATCAGACTAGATTGGGTGCCCGGACTAAACAAGATTTACACAATATATGTAGTAGTAAAATACAATAAAATAGACCTTACCAGATCATACCCATGGGCGGAGCTAGGGGTGGAAAACCCTAGGCATGGCCCACCACAAATTGTAAAAATGGCTTAATTTTTAAGGTAAAAGATTTCGTTTAATTTTTTTTCAAAAAATATTCTTTGTACCGGCCCAGTCCGGCCCAATGTCCTGGCTCCGCACCTGGATTCATACTGATCACACGAATCACAATATTTCAGTTCAATTTTTAATTACAATGTAATTACTTAAAACTAGAATGGATTAACATGGTTGAAAACTGATCTACATGTTCAATATTGGAATTATTGGACCTTTGAGAGATTAATTGGACTGTGGGCTGGGAGTTAATCTAAAAGAAAAAACAAAAACAAAGAAAGAGAAGGAATTAGGTAAAAAAAAATATAGATCAAGAGAAATAAGTGGCAGCAACCAAGAATGGATCGCCGGTCTTCTTCTTTGAAAAAACAACTCTCGAGGGCGATCACCGCCATTGATGCGGATGACGAGCACCTGCCAATACTATTGGGCAATCACCGCCGTCACGACGCATCACCTTCCTCCTCCAATGAGAGCTCTCCGATCATGAGGCCCCCATCGTCCCCCATTCACCCCCACGACGGCAGAGGGGAGGTCATCGTCAAGATTGACGGAGATCACGGCGGCGAGATGCGGATGGGCGACAGCGGCGGCGATGACTTTGAATTCCAGCACACCCCCAGCAAGGATGTGGCGGTCGATCCGCCGTCGAGGCTCATAGGGCAATTCCTCAATAAACAGAGGGAGGCCGGCGTCGAGATGTGCCTTGACATGGACATGGACATGGATGAGCTGAGTCATCACCACCGTCACACCACCGGTGCATGTGCATGTCCGGCCAATTTCCCATCATCTTCCCCGGAACCTACCTTCTACGTCAACCGTTACAACAGCAACCGGATCCCGGCTTCTAAAGAACTAAAAGTCCAATTCATGGACGAGCAGTCAGGGGATTCCACACCTCCCAGCAGAGCGGTAGACATTGAGGCCGATCATCACCGCCACCGCCACCGCCACCACAATTCCATATCGTCTACCCGCTCATCCTCAAGCGACGACGACGATGATGAGATGATGGAACGACATCAGCCACAACATAGTCGGAGGAGGACCTCCGACAGCAAGACGTTTAGCTTCAATAACAATAACAATAACATAGCAGAAATCGGGGCCGAAGGCGGGGGAGATGGACACGTCGTGAAATGCACATCGTTTCAACGGAGAGGTAGTTTCATGGGCGGGAGGATCATAAACAAAACAAAGTCAAGGCTAATGGACGACATGGTTGTCGTCCCGGACGTAGTGGTGACCGAGAAGAAGTCGGGGAGGTTATTCGGGAAGTCTCAAATAATGCGCTCATCCGGACTAATGATGGGAAAGTCACCAGAAGAGGAAGACGATGACCCTCTTCTGGACGACTTCGACATCCCAGACGAACTAAAGAGGTCAAAGATAGACGCACTAACCCTAGCACAATGGATTAGCCTTATCATCATCGTGTCGTCATTGATTTGCACGCTCTCCTTCCCGAGACTAAAGAACTACCGCATGCGGGGACTGAGGCTATGGAAGTGGCAAGTCCTCATCCTCGTCCTCATATGCGGGAGGTTAGTCTCGGGATGGGCAATCAGAGTGGCCGTCTTCTTCATAGAGAGGAACTTTCTATTAAGAAAAAGACTCTTATATTTCGTGTATGGGGTAAGGAAGGCTGTTCAAAACTGTCTATGGTTAGGTCTTGTCCTCGTTGCATGGCATTCCATGTTTGATAAGAAAGTAGAAGGCAACAATGACTTTCTCAGGTCGGTCAACAAGATCATGGTATGCATGCTTATAGGCATCACTCTCTGGCTACTAAAAACACTAATGGTCAAAGTCCTAGCCTCCTCCTTCCACGTCAGCAAATTCTTTGACCGGATTCAGGAATCACTGTTCAACCAGTACCTAATAGAAGCTCTGTCGGGCCCACCCCTGAATGAGATTCACTGTCACCAGGAGGAACAGGACAAGGCCATGGAGGAGGTGTGGAAGCTCCAGAACGCCGGAGCGAAGTTGCCGCCGGAGCTCAAAGCAAATGCCCTTAAAGACTTGAAGAGCAACAGTAACAAAGTCCTGATCGGCGACGGCGGCTGTGGAGGCGCAACGCCGGCGAGGGTCTCCGGCGTCATTTCTAGCTTCAGGGGTCCGGTGGTGGACGAAAAGCGTAATACCCACCAAGGAATAACGATTGATTTTCTTCACAAGTTGAACCCGAAGAATATTTCGGCTTGGAGTATGAAGAGGATGGTGAAGATGGTCCGGCATGGGGTTCTCTCCACTCTAGATGAGCAAATACAGTGTACGGCTCAAAATTATGAATCCAATCAGATTAGAAGTGAATATGAGGCTAAATTGGCTGCGAGAAAGATATTTCATAACGTCGCCAAACCGAAGTCCAAGTAAGTAATGAATTTAAGTAGAGGAATGTTCATGTCAGGCCGGCCTGACGGGCTGCCCCGTCCGGCCGAGCCCGTTTGGGCACCTTCCCGGTGGAATTTTTTGATGAAATTTTTTGAGCATGTTCCTCATCAAGTCTAGTTTGTCCATAACAAATTTCAGCTCAAAATTCGATCGGGAAGGTCGTCAAATGATTTTTGCAAGTTAACTGGTCCGGAATATGTATTTTCCAGACCAGTTAACTTGCAAAAATCATTTGACGATCTTCCCGATTGAATTTTGAGTTGAAATTTGGTATGGACAAACTAGACTTGACGAGGAACATGCTCAAAAAATTTCATCAAAAAATTCCACCGGGAAGGTGCCCAAACGGGCTCGGCCGGACGGGGCAGCCCGTCAGGCCGGCCTGACATGAAGAGCACTCATTTAAGTATACCTCCCTCACAAATTAAACTCTTGTTTTAATTTTCCATGCATATTAAGAAAGTGAGAAATGTATGATTTTAAGTTGTGTAAAGAGAGAACACATAGACAAATGTCGTGAACGACAAATTCTCTACTAAGAAGAGAAATCCCATATTAGGACAGATGGAGAATGAAGAACTGAAATAATTTTATGATGGAGAGAATATCTTTTACCTTATTTCCATATACGAGCTCTCTTTATCTTTTTTTCAATTAAAGTATTGTGATACTCTGTAAATAAGGTTCTATTTAGTAATAACAAAATTGATTGAATCTATTGCTAAATATATGGGCACCAAGACTTTCTTTAGTAAAGGAGGTATTGAATTGAGAGATTAGTAGAGTTCACAAGTCTATAAGAGCCAGATAGAAATTCTTAAGCGCGCCACTACAAAGTTAATCTTGATCGGGAATACCTTTGGGTATTTATATTTCAGTTTATAAATACTTCTTTCTTGATTGTTTTTTCCCTTAAACTATTTAATCGCTATCAATTGATCCAACATTATGTATTGACTCATAGGCACGCCCCTTCTGGTTAGTTGCTAAAACCGGTTATTGGAGTGGTGTGATTTACGGAGTATATAAAAGTGGGAAATTAAAGCATATAAAAAGTATTGAAAGGAATAAATGTGTTATGTGTAGAACCGGAAAGAGAATAACATGAAATAGTTCAAGATATGTAATATTCAAGGTTGCGACTAGTGTGTAGAATGTGTGCGTGAAATTATCAAGTGAAACGTTTCTCTCCAAAATAGTTGAGATTACATTAGCATTATAATTTGACTTGGTTTAGAAGTAGTTCTCAGACTCATACTATTAAGTGTAGGAGAAGAGCTCTATATCCTCATTACATCAAAGGTAGTAAGATCTTCAATTATATACTTGGGCTAGCTTCAATTCTCGAATTTACATTGAAATTCCACCTTGAAGTTTCTAGTATGTACACAATTTCTCTTCCACTACTCAATTACTCATAAGATAATGGAATGAGTAACATTGTCCCTAGAAATTTGGATTGGATTGAGTTGGGGAGTAATTCTACTAGGTTTAAACATTAGTGTGGTAGTTAAGTATGAAAAATGAAAACATTTACCCTAAAAAATTAGCGAAAAATTAAGTTCTCTAAACTTTCATTGTTGAAGGATCCATGTGTACCGGCATGGACCCTTGAACAATGAAATCCATTTATTAATTTCATGTCATTATATGTGTGCATAATATGTGACATATATATGGGCGCATGCAGTTCCATCTACTTGGAGGACCTGAGGCGGTTTTTGCGAGAAGAGGAGGCAGTGCAGGCCATGAATCTTCTTGGCGGGTCACACGAATGCAAAAGAATCAGGAAAGCAGCCCTTAAAAACTGGGTGGTAAGCTTATATCTATCTTTTGTCTCTATAATAAATCTTCTTCTCCTAAGAACTTTTTCTAGGAGTTAGTACTACGTATTTTATTTGACACACGCATGCATGTGTCACACAATCATACACTAGCAGGATCATTGTAATAGAGAAGTAGAAGTTGATGATTTTCGCTAGTAATGAGTAACTTATACGAAATATATATTCATGGTCAAAGGTGTGCATCGGCAAATGTGAAAAGTTAAACGTTACACTTATTTAGAAACCGATGAAGTATTAGATCAATTTGGCATGGGTATGCTTGTTAGATTGTTAATGAAGAAACTTATTTGGACCTTTGGAAATCATGAATGAAACTTTAAACTTGGTATAGGAGAAGGGGCTTAAAATACCTCCAAGACCTTTATTTCAAGACTTTCATTTTTATTAGGATGTTTTCTTTTGGACTGAAATTTGCTGGTCTGGTCTTAACTGGTCGGGTAAACGTCTGGTCTCTATGTATTTTATAACTACAGAAGTCTGGTTTGGTCTGATCTGGTCTAGTCTGGTATGGGACTGAAAACGGTCCAAAAGAAAACATCCTTAGTGGGGTTTAATATTGGGGTTGCCCAAATCCGTAAGGTGGGACTTTGTTGGGCATTTTCCATGACTTTAGATTCTTCGAGTCTTAAAAACAAAACTTTTTACTAAACTTGTTGTGTGCTTCAAGTTGGCCGCTTGCATACCTTAATGATGAGGAATATCAAATTGTTTACATGGTTTGAATGTGATTGATCTTATCTTAAATATTTGGTGCGACATTCTAGTTTTAGTCTACTCTGAGTTTGAGAATTATGGTCAATCCTAATCTGATATGGGACAAATTAAGTCCCCGTCAATATACTTATAGCCCGTCAACATACTCATAGAGACGTCTTTATTTGTTAAAGAAATAATTCAATATTTTCAGACGTTGTGTAGGATATTTTATCAGGGAAGTTCTAGATAACAACATAACATTATTTGACTACCTAAAATTATTTAGAATCCTATGAATTAAAGTTATTTAGAGATACATAATAATATTTCCAAGTGTATGCAAAATTCCCCAGAATTCTCCAGAAACATATGAAGTTAATTAGGCATAAGTAATACGGAGTATTCTCTAAAAGTGTATGCAAAAGATTGTGCACTCTTCTATAATATTCCAGTCTCTTATGATATTTAAAATTCCCTAAAAAGTGTAAAATGGTGTGCAATCTTCTATAGCATTATACGTAGTACATAAGTATGAGTTTCTAGATTCTTTTAAAAGATTATGCGAGTTTGTGTAGATTTCTTGAATGACTCTATAAAGTAAAAAAATTCGTAAAAATTCTTGAAAAAGCTAAGCAGAGCTTTGAAAATTTGTGTAACTTCAGTAAGGAAGAAAGATTTCTGAGAATAAAGTTAGAGTAAAGTAGCCTCAAATAAATTATGAAGGGGAGCTACATATATCCTTGTAAAACGGGGGAGATGTGTAAATATATCGTTGATCATTAACTCCAGGTGCAAATATGATCTAAAATTTTGAAAGAGACAAAAATGTCCCTAGAGTTCATATTTAGGAACAAATTTATCCTTATCAATTTTTACTAAAAAAAATTAAAAATATCAATGAATGGATTAAGTTTGGAGATCGAAATATAAAAAATCAAAAAACTCGTTTTGTGTGCAATCCTTCCTTTTGATATTTTATGCGGAGTATCAATTTAATATTATTATCGTATAAGATACTACGTATATTTTTAAAACTTTAACATATACTTCGTATATAATAATGGTTTTTGCCCCAAAGTATTAAAAAATGTGTTAAGAACTGGGTTATCTACTCGGTGAGTACTCGGCGAGTACTCGGTGAGTACTCGCAACTCGGGTCCTTACCTTGCCGATGAGCAACTTAACTCGGTCTGAGTTAATTTTCCGAGTTACTCGCCGAGTACTCGGCGAGGTTTGCTACTCGGTCGACATCGAAAATCGGCGAGTACTCGGTATTACTCGGGGTTTTTAAAATTGAAGCACTACGGTTAGAAATCCTAAATTAAAGCCTAAATTTAACGGAGTTCCAAGTCTCTGACTGCAACATCGGCTCTCTTGGAGTTGCACGACATCCGCTATTCCTTCAAGTTGAGATTGTGATATCGGCTAGTAACTCTTTTTTCTCTCGTATCTTCACCTCTTCATCTCTGCTTTCTTCTTCTTCCCCCCTTTCTTAGTGGTGTATGTTATTGCCTTCTTGGATAGTTTTGGTTCATGTATTGGGTAAGCTTTCATTCTTGGATAAGTAGTCTAGTAGACATCCTGCTTTATACTACTAGTATTCAATGCATGACTTCTTAGACTAAGCTGATAAATACTTTAGAATAATATAAGTAGTTTAGTAGACATCCTACTTTATGTTGGACTAATGCCCTCGTACTCCCTATAAATTCAATTTCAACAATAGACATTAAATTTTGATCACTTATGAAATTTAAATTTTGAAAACTTAGAATATTTATGACTTTTGCTACTCCATCATTAGGATAATAGGATTTGTATCTTTTTATTCATTTCTTTGCCTTTTAAAACAACTTTAAGACTATTTTAAGACTATTATAATTCTAAATATCTGGCAACTAGCCTATATTATTAAATTTAATTAATACAAGACCGAGTAATCACCGAGTAATCCCGAGTAAGCGGTCCTACTTACTACTCGGCCCTTGACCGAGTTACTACCGAGTAGCGAGTAAACTACCTTGGTTAAGAATTTAAAATATCAAAGCATCATTTTGTATTCAATGCTTACTTTTATCTTAATAATAATAATGTGAAATTTGGATATAAAAATAATAAAGAAGCATTGAACACAAAACAGATTCTTAATTTTTCTATTTTTCATTTCCCAAACCCAATATATTGAATTTTTTATTTTATTTGTTTATTTCAAGCAAATAAGGGTAACTTTGTTCCTAAATATAAACCATAAGGATATATCTTAGGGGCATATCTTCACCTCAAGGTAAACATAAAGAGTGTATTCATACATTCCCCTTGTAAAATACTACGGAGTAATATATTGCTCTAAATATTTATGCTATCATACAAAGTCATATGTGTCTTTGTGTTGCCAATTGTGTGAGAGGTCGAAAATAGGAATAAAATAATGTGGTTTCCACTAATAATAGGTCAATATGTAATGTATTATGTCTAAATAGGAGTAAGTATTGTAATCTTCTGCCATATTGATTGTGATCTGATAATGACCAGATATGAGAGTATAATTTCAAGATAAGAGTACTTTACTTCTATTTAGGAGAAAGAATATTACTCTTAGAGAAACTTCAATTTGGAAAATTTCGGGTCAAATGCATAAATGGTACCTTAACTATTGGTAATGTTGCATTTTGGTACCTTAACTGCTAAATGAATCAAAACGGTATCTTAACTATACATAAATGTTTCAAATTGAGATTTTATTCAAATTTTTAACAAAAAAGTCCTTCGTGACGATCAAAATTTCATGTGTAGAGTCACTCTATAGTGATCATATGGACAAAAATAAGGTAAAGTAGACTTTACGCATATAATTCTGACCACCACGTGGAATTTTTTGGTCAGAAATTTGAATAAAATCTCAATTTAAAACATTTATGTATAGTTAAGGTACCGTTTTGATTCATTCAAAAGTTAAGGTACCAAAATGTAACATTACCAATAGTTGAGGTACCATTTATGCATTTAACCCGAAAATTTCAAATACATTTAAGGGAAAAAATGTTGTAGCTACATTTATGCACTTAAACATCTTTATTTTGATATTTAGAATCAAATTATCGAGGAGGTTATGTCTTAATCTTGGCATGGGGAACGATGTATTGGTGTAGGTCAACGTGTTCAGAGAAAGAAGAGCACTAGCACTTACCCTAGATGACACAAAGACAGCGGTAAAAAAGCTACACCAGATGTTAACCGTGATAGTGGGAGCCATCATCTTCCTCATCAGCCTTGTAATTCTAGGGTTCGTGACTGGTAGAGGGCTGATGTACATAAGCTCTCAGGTGGTGATCGTCGCATTCATTTTCGGGAACTCATGCAAGACGGTTTTCGAAGCGATCATATTCTTGTTCGTGATGCACCCCTTCGACGTTGGAGACCGGTGTGAGGTGGACGGAGTTGAGATGGTGGTGGAGGAGATGAACATCTTGACGACGGTGTTTCTCAGGTATTGTTAAGACCCGAAATTCCATACCATAAGGTCAATCCTATTAGGAGGATTATCTCATATGTTAATATATAGCACCCTCCTCACGAAGTGTCTGGATTGTGCTTTCATTCATTTCTTTCGTCAATTCGTCATTATCATTTTTTTAAATCATGTCGTCATTTTTCATAAGGGGATGTGTGACTTCAACAGGTATGACAACCTGAAGGTACATTTCCCGAACAGCACACTGGCGATGAGGCCGATCGGGAACTTCTACCGGAGCCCTGACATGGGTGACTCAGTCGACTTCTTAGTCCATGTAGCGACACCAATGGATAAGATTCGGGTGATGAACCAACGAATTGTGAGTTATGTTGAGAGCAAGAAGGATCACTGGTATTCGGGTCCCATGGTTGTGTTGATGAACATTGAGGACATTAGCAAGCTGAAAATGTCGGTGTGGCTTAGACACAGGATGAACTTTCAAGACATGGGGGAAAGGTGGTTGCGAAGGGCTCAACTGGTTGACGAGATGGTCAAATTGTTCAAGGAATTGGACATTGACTACAGGCTCTATCCTGTGGACATTAACGTCCGGGCTATGCCTACCATTCAGTCCACTCGACTTCCACCAAAGTGGCAGCCTCCATCCCCCCATTCTGATCCATCACTTTAATTTGACAGTACATGTATATTATTTTTTAATTATTACTGTATTATTAGGGAGTATCAATATGATAATATTTCATGTAAACTGTAACTTTTACGTTATAGATGCTATATTTCACGTAGTATTGCAATTGCAATCATTACTAAATTTTGAAGTTACACATATATGGTATATGGTTCCATGCATGGCAGTTACCCCCATCTTTTTATGAAAACTAGAGCAATGTGTCATTCCATGTGTTACTCTGGAATCTTTAAAAGTACTTTAAAGAAAATGATATTGCGCCCTTAGGGCATCTCCAATGCATGAGTGGATTGGTGTTCCAACTCAGCATGCAAGTGCACTTTCTATAATAAAATCTACTCTCCCAACATGTTTTTCATCCTCGAGATTTATGCATAATCCTTATAAACCCTAGTATACTGACTGAAAAGAAGATGTTACATCTCATCTGAAACTTCTATTCCATCTGTGAAAGAGAAAACATGATAGGTCAGTTACGCTAGCTCATCCTTGTGGAAATGTTTGGAGTTCCTATCAAATATTTTCACCAATGAAAGCTTTGTCTATATACTATACCTTACCCTCTCCTTCATCTTTTGTGTTCGATTCGTCCCACTAAGATTGTCCCATATCAAATTTGATAAAGTTTGTGGTTCTAAATTATTTTATAAATGATGTTATGATATCATTAGTTTACTGTAGTAGGATTATTGATAATTCATCACTGATAAAAGATTACTTCATACTGAAAGTAGCATACGGATCCATGTTACAAAAGTTGAACAAAGTATCCAATTCTCTTTATAAATTATCTCCATAGATTCTCACCTTAGTGTTTATTATAGAGTCCTACATATATGTATTTGTAATTATGTTAGAGGAAATTTTTACTTGGGTTGTTTTCACTCCCTGATCAGACCAAAAAAGGCCAGACTTATTAGAAAGTTGTAAAATACACATATATCAGAATTCACCCGATCAAATCAGACCAGTTCAAACCAGACTAGATTAAATCAAACCATGCTAGAAAATTTCAGTCCAATAAAAAACACGCATTTCCACAGTTATCTTAAGTTGTACCTATAACACTATTCACATACTTAGTTATATCCTTAGACCTTGGTGATGTATCTTAAAAATGCTCGGTGTTGTACTTATCTTTAAGCTTTTAATTAATGGATAGCTATCTTAAAAATAGAGTTGCACCTTCAGTAGTTAATTATCATTGCTTTATTGACTAACATTTTTACTTCATAAGGGCAAGTGTATTGCAAAAAGATGAAGTGGACAACCGATTACCAAACCGTTTTTTTTTTCTGTTTTTACCGAACCAACCCGAATCAATTCGGTTCGGTGTATGAAAATGGACGACAAAAATTTCGGTTTATCGAAATTTCCGTTCGGTTCGGTCCGGTAATACCGAATGAACACCCTTGGTGTATGCTACTTATATTCATATTCATACTACGTATTACATTTCTGAAAAAAAAAAGTTTAAGAACCCGTTTGATGACCTTATTTTTCGATTATCAGTCTTTTCAAATAATTTTTACACCAAACATGTAACTTTTGATTTCGCGAGTTGAGTGCTGTAATAATCAAAATACATAAGGTTGAAGTTGTTTTTCTAACTGATTCGCTGAAATTAATGAAAAATGACTATTTTAATTATTTTTCATTTAAATTTTTCTTTATTTTGTTGATAAAATATGTTTAAATATAATGTTTCAGCAGAATTTGATGACTCGGTCAGAACTTCATGAATTACAGCAGAATCAGCCGATTCAATCAATTCCAATGTTACAAACACATGATCTATGTGTACTTAAAATATGCCGTTCAATATATTTACTTCTTTAAATGTTTTATGTTTGCTTATTTTGACTTCATGCTTTGTATAAATTTCACATTTCCAGATGATCTCAATTAACTTTAGAAATACGTTGTTCCCCGTGCAACGCACGGGTAAAAGACTAATTTCATGTAAACTGTAACTTTTACGTTATAGATGCTATATTTCACGTAGTAAGGCAATTGCAATCATTACTAAATTTTAAAGTTACAAATATATGGTTCCATGCATGGCAGTTACCCCCATCTTTTTATGAAAACTAGAGCAATGTCATTCCATGTGTTACTCTGGACTCTTTAAAAGTACTTTAAAGAAAATGATATTGCGCCCTTAGGGCATCTCCAATGCATGCGTGGATTGGTGTTCCAACTCAGCAAGTGCACTTTCTATAATAAAATCTACTCTCCCAACATGTTTTTCATCCTCCAGATTTATGCATAATCCTTATAAACCCTAGTATACTGACTGAAAAGAAGATGTTACATCTCATCTGAAACTTCTATTCCATCTGTGAAAGATAAAACATGATAGGTCAGTTACGCTAGCTCATCCTTGTGGAAATGTTTGGAGTTCCTATCAAATATTTTCACCAATAAAAGCTTTGTCTATATACCTTACCCCCCCCCCCCCCCTCTCTATTTCTTTTTCTTCAATTATTTGAATGTTTCTGTTTGACTTAACTGATGATGCCAACTTTGGGGTTATACATGATATTATTTGTGTTTACAAGTTATGTGGTTGTGTAATTTTTGTGTGTTAAGATACATGTTTTGAGGTGACATGATTGTATCAATTGTCACCCATGGTTATTAATGTTGGTGAGAACTCCGGTACCCATTTAAAAAATGGGCTATCGTTGTAACACTTGAGATTTAATATAAATGGATTAATAGTACTACTCATACCAACAAGATGCATCTCCTTTTAAGGGAGCTCATCCGCTAAGAACTCCAAAGTTAAGCGTGCTTGCACGGGAGTAGTCTTGGGATGGGTGACCCCCTGAGAAGTTTCTCAGGGCGCGCACGAGTGAGGACAAAGTGCGCGTAAAAGGCTAGTGGCGGTTTGTGAGGACAGTACTATTGGTCCGGAGTAATTACCTCGGGTCCTGCGGGGCTGGGGTGTTTCAAATGGTATCAGAGCAACCCTGCGACAGTGTGCTGATCCGTTGGATATCGGGCAGACACCTAGCATGGGAAAAGTTTCTGGGATTTGATTGAGATTGGTTTAAGCGCGCAACGAGGACGTTGCGATCCTAAGTGGGGGTGATTGTAACACTTGAGATTTAATATAAATGGATTAATAGTACTACTCATACCAACAAGATGCATCTCCTTTTAAGGGAGCTCATCCGCTAAGAACTCCAAAGTTAAGCGTGCTTGCACGGGAGTAGTCTTGGGACGGGTGACCCCCTGGGAAGTTTCTCAGGGCGCCACGAGTGAGGACAAAGTGCGCGTAAAAGGCTAGTGGCGGTTTGTGAGGACAGTACTATTGGTCCGGAGTAATTACCTCGGGTCCTGCGGGGCTGGGGTGTTACAATCGTACCTACCATTCATTTGATTGGTCCACATAGGTATATCATTTTTAACGTAGACTTAAATAATTCAACTCCAATATTTTAATTGGTCCATTTGAACAAAGGTACGGTACTTTTTGGGTACCATAGAATCTACCATTAATGTTTGCTAGCATTATGATGACAATATTCATGTGTGATTGCTGGGTTAGTGTTATACCAAATGTGTGTAGTTCTTATGAATGTGTTAGATACATGTTGGAGTTGATAAATGTTGGTGTGTGAGATACATGTTGGAGATTATATATTGGACTATTATAATGTACGAGAAGTTATTAGATGACAACCAACTCACCCCACCCCACTACTATCCCACTCGCATACCTCTTTCCCCTATCCTCTACTTAACCCCATCCCTACTACCTACATCGGGGCCCTTATCTCCGCCTTATGGGGCGGTGACAAAGGGTAGGGGTAGTGGTTAGGGTTGGAGTGGTTGTAAGGAGAGTAAAGTTTTTGAAGGTTATAATTGGAATTTATTTATTTATTTTGGTAAATTGACATTTTTTATTTTAAAGTTAAATCATATTTAAACAAATGCACCAACCTTACCAAGTAAACATGCATTGATTAAGCACCTCTGGTGAACGGTGGGTGAGTAAAACATTTTGTAATAAACAGTGTTGGCTAGACTATTTACAATGAATAATGCCAAGAACTTATAAACTATAGACAAGTTTGAGGATTTATTTTATTATTGCATTTTCTGAGTAGTAAATTTCCTTTCGCTCCGTAATACATAAAGAACTTCATAATTTTCTCTAGTAAACCCATGAAGGCCTGGCCTTAAAAGTGACATGTGACACTTTCCGGTTCGATCGAGCCAATTATATAGACGAGTTAGAGCTCCATTTTTGTTGAAAAAGTCTGGCCTTACCGACCCGTTAATTAATTAAATTGTATTAAGCCTAGCCTATTGTTCTAAAACTCGCTAGACGCTAGTCGGGCGGTTGAGAGGCATAACGCCTAGGCAGTCGATTAGACCGATTTTTTGACCGACTAGACCGACTAGGCCTATACAGTTACGACCGACTAGGCCAATTAATTATCCGACTAGGCCGATTTTTCGAACAATGGCCTAGCCCAAACAAGTTCATACCCATTAACAATCCATACCGTTAATGAGCCCTGTACATATCAAAATCGGAATCGGTAAAACCCTTGGACCAAAGACCATATCAGTATTTATCCGCTTCGGGTCCAATTTGGATTGACTTGTCCAGTTCGGTCTGGTTTTTGGACCCGGGCCAGATCGTGCTCAGCCCTATATATATGTATGATTCCGTGGCCTAATAATAATTGTTTAAAAGTAGAAAAGTTATTAGTTTCTTTTTCAACAACCCTCACCCAGAGTTGGCCATATTTTCAAATTGGGATCATATGCAGTCACGTGTCCTCTACAATAAATAAATGAATAAACGGCAACATAAAACTCCCACTACAGTATGTGTAATAGTGGGAATGCGCCTATAACTTGGCCTCTTCTGACTCTGCCCAAGGAATGAATGAATGAATCAATCTTTTTTCTTCATAACTGTTCCCGTTAATTAAGTAATTAAAAAAACGCCAATTTTGCCTCCCCTGAGATGGACCCTCTCACTCTGTTCTGCACCGCCGCCCTCATCGCCGGCGGCGTCTACTGGTTCGTTTGCATTCTGGGCTCCGCCGAGCAGAAGGGCAAGCGCGCCGTCCACCTCTCCGGCGGCTCCATCGACAAGGACAATGTGCAGGACAAGTACGACCAGTACTGGTCCTTTTTCCGCCGCCCCAAGGAGATCGAGACGGCGGACAAGGTCCCCGCCTTCGTCGACACCTTCTACAACCTCGTCACCGATATTTACGAGTGGGGGTGGGGCCAATCGTTCCACTTTTCCCCCTCGGTTCAGGGGAAATCGCATCGCGACGCCACGCGCCTCCACGAGGAGATGGCCGTGGATCTGCTCGGCGTGAAGCCGGGGAGCCGCATTCTGGACGCCGGCTGCGGCGTGGGAGGCCCGATGCGCGCGATTGCCGCCCACTCCGGCGCGAAAGTCGTGGGGATCACCATCAACGAGTACCAGGTGAAACGGGCCCGGATGCACAACAAGAAAGCCGGGCTGGATTCCCTGTGCGAGGTCATCTGCGGCAACTTTATGCAGATGCCGTTCCCGGACAACAGCTTCGACGGCGCGTACTCGATTGAGGCCACCTGTCACGCGCCGCAGCTGGAGGACGTGTACAAGGAGATCTACAGGGTATTGAAACCCGGATCCATGTACGTTTCGTACGAATGGGTCACAACCGAATCGTACCGACCCGAGAACCCGGAACACGTCGAGATCATCCACGGGATTGAGAGGGGGGATGCCCTGCCGGGGCTCAGATGCTACAAGGACATCCCGGAGGTCGCCAGAAAAGTGGGTTTCGAGGTGGTGAAGGAAAAGGATTTGGCAAAGCCGCCGTCGAACCCGTGGTGGACGAGGCTGAAAATGGGTCGGATCGCTTACTGGAGAAACCATGTCCTAGTGACCATACTGTCATGGCTCGGAATAGCCCCCAAGGGGACGGTGGATGTCCATGAAATGCTATTCGTCACAGCTGACTATTTGACGAAAGGAGGAGAGACCGGAATATTCACTCCAATGCATATGATTCTGTGCAGAAAACCTGAAGAGGCCAGTTCTACTCCTGCCCCGGCTTCAGATTAGCAGCAGCAGATGGAGGTTAATTTAGTTTCTACCTGTTATCTGTTTTCTTCTTTGGTTATGAATGAATGAATGTGTTTATTTTCAATTTGGGTTTGTCTGGTTTAACTTATCAATTGTTGTAGTGCTATCAAATTCTATGCCTTGAATTGCTGGATTCAGATTTCTTATCCAATGTCATATTCAAATTTCTGGGCCTGAAATAGAAAGGAGCAATCTTTAGTACATGTTGTTAGAAGGAAAGGCATCTTTTTTCCAAGTTGTTTCTTCAAATCATAAAGGAGCAATCTTTAGTACATGTTGTGAGAAGGAAAGGGCATATTTTATCCTGGTGGTATCATCAAATCATAAAAGATGCTTTTTTTAAAGTGTTTGCATGCGTAGAGTGACCCAAGAAAACTCAAATACACACTTGGATCTCTCAACTCAAAAGAGGGAATAGGTGCTCCCACAGTCTCACACCAGGCTTAGAAAATTGGGAGGGAAGGGTAAATGAAGTTTTAACCGCACACTATTTTTTCAAAAGAATGGTTTAAGAGTTTGGTGTGTATAAGGAGTTAAACTCTCACACATTTGTTGTTTGTGGGAATTACAGATTTTAACTCGAGCAACCAGTGCGAGTACACACTAAAATCTCTTTGATTATTGAGTGGGTTGATTGCATGTTCTTTTCGACTCCGCGTGCCCCTTAAAACTAGTCAAAGTTTAATTGACACGGGATTAATAAAGTACAAATTGTGTGATAGACGTTTGTGCAGCAAAAAAAGAATTAGCTAGAACTATAAACTCTCCTTTAAAAGAGAAAATTGTAAAGTTAATAGGACATGAGACAATTTAAAAGAGAAAGTTTAGGCAAAATTTAGACGAAGGAAAGGGAAGGAAGTATATCATCAGTTGGGCTCATATTGTCATTCATTTATTGAATGATAAAAGGGTGTTATTCCCTGTTAACATTACTGTTATGTTTTAAAGCGAAAGTGTCATATTTGGGTGGTTGCAAACTAAATTTTGTTAAGTGTAATAAATGATCGTCACATATGATATATCCTATTAACAAATATTAGCAGCCCTTTAAAGTCAAATATTCACACTTCACAGTGAATTAGTTCGGTAAGAGTCACACTTCACTTAAACTTAAATTTTTGTTATGGTCTTGTTTGTTTGATCTAATCTTTTTGAACATAAATTAGCCATTTCAGTTCATTTAGATCCACCATTGTTGAACAAAAATATTACGAGTATTTAAACTTGTATTTGGCTTATGAAGATGAAAAAATATACGTAGTATTGAGATTTCTTCTTTAGTAGTTTAGAAGTACTTGTTTTTATTGTAGTTTGAGTAAGTTTGATTTTGATAATTGGATTTTTTAATTACTTTTGATAGGCGTGTTTGAACTACTCATTGTAGGTTTAAAATTGTTCGTTTGTGTCTAGAGAGTCATTTGTTTTATACGAGGTGACTGATTTATGTTTGTAACTGTCTGGAGGTCTTTTATGCTTTCTTTTATGTTAATATAAAAGGCGTTCTTTTGTTTTCAAAAAATAATTTGGTAAAAAATTGATGTAAAATAATCTAAGTATGGCTTTAATCAACACGATAAATATTTTGAAGGTACTGAATTTGAAGAAATAACTAAATCAACACGATAAATACATATACAACAATTTGAGATATAAACAGGTCAAAAATTTGATGTATTGATATAAAAGGTTGTTTTGTTGAAAGGTATAAAAGGTTTTTATTATAGCGAATGTGGCCTATACTAATTATGGAAGTTGTAGAAGTATTTTAATTGAAATACCGATAGTAGGGGTGGACTCGGGCCGGTTCGGGCCCGGCCGGGCCTCGGTTCATGAGAGGGGAGGCCCGGAACCGGCCCGGGTAACCCCTGGGTCCGGGTCGGGCCGTGCCTCGGTTCATTTTTTTTTTTTTTTTGCTTTTCCTAATGAACCCCCAACCCTCCCCCCTCACCTCCAAACTTTTGCACCAAACACGTAACTTTTGATTTCGCGTGCTGGATTGTCTAATAAGCAGAAAAAGTAAGATTGAAGTTACTTTTCTGGCTGTATTGGCTGAAGTTATGGTAGAGGATCATTTTAACAATTTTTTCATATAAGTTTTTATTAATTTATTAATAACAAATATTTTAAATATAATTTTTTCATAAATTGGTAGAATCAATCAATACAGCTACTTCAACCAGAACTTCTTAAATTTCAACAGAATCAACCAATACAGCCAATTTTAGTGTTATCAAACGAGCTTGTTTGGCTCACTAGTGCCATGTGAATGTGTGGAGCTGAACAAACTCTAATGAGTCTAATCATGACATTTAAATAATAATAGTAATATTAATATTAGTAATAATTATAATAATTGAATGAACACTGCACGTGATTTAGTGAGCTGTGACTAACAAATAAAGTTGATTTCTCGTGAAGTCGTTTTGTGGTCCCCTTGAGTAGGAACTTTGGTCTGGTGGAAATTCGCGCTCATATTTTCCTTGTCACTAAGTCAAAAGTCTTGGTCGGTCTATCATTGAGCTTTTATACTGTACTACGTAGTTTTCTT
The DNA here is from genome assembly GCA_945859915.1 of Cuscuta epithymum. Taxonomy (NCBI): domain Eukaryota; kingdom Viridiplantae; phylum Streptophyta; class Magnoliopsida; order Solanales; family Convolvulaceae; genus Cuscuta; species Cuscuta epithymum. The sequence continues at coordinate 6,394,907 of CAMAPF010000938.1, forward strand.
ATGATCATCTCATTAAATGCACATATTCCAGTTTAACACAATCTGAGATAACAGAGGTGTCTGGTAAAACAATATAAAAACTTAATGCCTCATACCCTGGAATCTTAATCATCCACCAATGTCGTGAATTAAGAATGTTTTCTTTTGGAGTGAAATTTGTTGGTCTGATTTAGGTGCTGTTTGGCAACACATTTTTTCGGCTTATCAGCCAACTTTTTCACCAAACACGTAATTTTCATTTTCGCGCACTGAATTGTGTAATAAGCAGAAAAAGTAAGGTTGAAGTTACTTTTCTGGTTGTTTGGATGAAGTTACTGTAGATGATCATTTTAGCTATTTTTACGTATATTTTTTTAATTTATTTTATTAATATAATATATTTTAAAAATAATTTTATCTTAAATCAGCAGAATCAGCCAATGCAGCCACTTCAGCTAGAACTTGAGAAATTTCAGCAGAATCAGCCAAATCAGTCGATTTCGTGGTACCAAACGGACTCTTGATCTGTTTAAGTCTGGTCTGATAAATGACTGATTTCAGAGTACATTATAACTGTCCAAGTATGATATGGTCTGATCTGTTTAAATCTGGTTTGAATTGATCTGTTCTGGTTTGGAACTTGGAAACAATCCAACAGAAAACATCCTAAGCGCGAATAAGGATACTCAAAATTTGAGTTCAATTTTTTTCAATTGCCCTGTTTCTATTGAATGTAATAGGTCTGGTCTTTAAACCAAAAAATAAGTTCCTCTGGAAGACAGAAAGGCTATTTTTATGACATATGATAAATACCCAAACCCTGATAAAGTAGAATATTGTAATAATCTACTAATATTATTATATTAAATTGGAATCAAAGTGAAAATGGTTTATCAGATTTAAAATAGTTATCTGATGATAAAATCATTGTTTTTATGATGTAATTTTTTCTATCCCACAAAAATTTATTAGCTTTATTTATCTGAAGAGCTTTGTCAATTCAATTTATATTAGTCCGTACATCTCAAAATTATGATCCTATTATTTTTTGTTCCAAACTAGCATGTACCCGTGCGATGCACGGTGGGTGAAATTTTTGGTGGGTAAAAATTGGACATCTATCAAAATTTAATCAGTTATAAAGTTAAACATGATACATCATACAACACATGAATTAAAGGATGATGTGTCAAATAGTAGTCTCAAGTAATAACATCGTTGTATAAAGTGAAATATTACACATTATGGAAAACTTCTTTGTAAACAACATTCATTGTTTCATCCTCTGGAAGACCATCTTCATTTTGAATGAGGATTTTGAGACCGGCACGATTGGTTACCCTTGACACTGCAACATATAACTGTCCATGACTAAACACTGGTTTTTTCAGAAGGAGACCAACATGACTGAGAGATTGGCCCTGACTTTTATTGATAGTCATTGCATAAGAAACCATAATAGGGAATTGTCTCCTTTGAAATCTAAATGGTAATCGAGTATCAGACGGTGTCAAAGTCAACCGTGGTATTAAAACTTTTTGTCCCACACTCATACCATTCAAAACCATACCTTCTAAGATATGATCGCACATCTTTGTTATGATTAGTCGTGTCCCATTACACAAACCCATCGAGTGATCAATATTACGCAAAAGCATGATTGGGGTCCCAACTTTCAAAGTTAATACATGATTTGGCAGTCCAGAAAGCTTTATACTGTTCAAGAATTCCGGAGTGTGCAACTCTGCGATTAGATCATGTGTGGCATCGGATTTGCAAACACTGTCTGAACTAAGGTAGGTTCTCGACACTTCCTTAGTATTCAAAGCCGTCATATAGTCATTAACAGAATCAACTACATCAAGAGTGGGAGCAAGAATGGCTCTATCTCTCAAGTAACTCAAATTCGTACTTGATTTTTGATAATCAGGATAAATTGTCTCCACAATCTTAGCAATTGGATCTCCTGAGTACTTGATCAAGATGTCATCGGGAATTTTAATGGAGACACAACCGTCATTTATTTCACCAGCAATACCATCACCTATACTTGCAATCCATTCAGCAAACAACTTCAAGTCATAACTTTCTGTTGGGCTACTTACGTTTTGCAACCTCATGTTCTTGGTCAACCTAAGAACAGTGCATTCCCCCCACAAGTAAGAAGAATTAATGGTAGCATTAACAACCTCCTGTCTACTTCCATGCGGTATTACGGGCAACACCTGGCGAAAGTCACCTCCAAAAACAATTGTCTTACCACCAAAGGGCAAGTTCAGACTGTTTGGATTGGTGAATCTAAGAATGTCACGCATGCTTCTATCCAATGCCTCAAAGCAAAATTTGTGAAGCATCGGAGCCTCATCCCAAATTATCAATTTACACTTGGTAATAAGTATAGCGAGGGGACTACCTTGCCTTATATTGCAAGTGGAGTCTTCATTCAAACTAATTGGAATTGCAAAACGTGAGTGCGCAGTTCTCCCTCCAGGCAGCAGTAAAGAAGCAATGCCGCTAGATGCCACATTTAATACGATGTCCCCTTTGGATCGCAAGGCAGCCGATAGAGTTCTCCAAACAAATGTCTTCCCAGTTCCGCCATATCCATAAACAAAGTACATGCCTCCACACTCTGTATCAACTGATTGCATAATCTTTTCATAAACAATACGTTGTTCATCCGTCAAACCCTGAAACAAAGTCGTATGCTGCTCTCGCATCGCGAGACGATCATACATCAGCTCTTGTTGAACAAATCTATTGTCAGATAGTAAAGTAGAGCATGGCTCGGGACATGGCATAGGAGGATAATCATGTAGGCTTTTGCCTCGTCTTTGCAACAACTTTTCAAGCTCCACCAATGCCGCCATTTGCAATTCTTCGTTATCCATTACAAATCCTGCATTGCATGGAATGATTATATCACTTAAACTAACAATCAAAAGTGATGCACTTTAAAAATCACATCACTTAATGTGTCAATGAACCCAAACAATTACAGAAATAGATTCCCATATACCTGGATGTTGATACATCTTACGTAGTTTATATTGAATATCTTCTGCCATGTATATCCAACATTTTTCCCAAACATATTCTGGTCGACTCATTGATTCTGACCACAACAATACCACAAAAAGTATTCTTAATGCAAACGCTGTGGCAAAATCACTTGCTTCAGTGAAACCATCAACGAATTCTTTATCATCGTCTAGAAGTCCCAGCGCATAGCAAGTTTCGCGATACGTGTTATATAACACACCATTTACCGTCCTCAAATCTTCATGGCATGTCGCTCCTCGAATATGGTTCAATAAACACCTCATATGATATGATTCACCACACCCAGGCGGAACGTAGTATATTCGGCCAATTGCGAATGCTTTTTTCCTTGGCATCCATTCCCTTGAAGCACTTTTCCATACAAATTTTTGAGGGAACTCAGCATATGTCAGCTGCCTCGCCATCTCATACTTTTTGTTAGCCTCCATCCAACCCAAAAACATGCTATCCTTTACACTCCTCCCTCCCAGCACAGAATTAAGAGGATCATTATCCGAGAAGATCACTGTTTGCTCTCCTTTCAAATGAAAACTAAGGCGTTCAACAGGAGGATTCTTATACTGAATCTGAAATCCGAGTATACGCCATGCAGCCTCACATGGAGATATGTAGCGGCAATCATAATACATTTTGATTTCATCCACAGGTCTACTTTCCTCATGTCCACCTGCACTACTAAAAAATCCCGCAGTGACCCGATCGCGTCCTTTATTAATGTACTTGAATAAGTATTTGATGGATCGAGATTGGTTGCACCACTCTACATTGATATGGCCACCGTATTTCATCAACAAAAACCGGTTGTGCGGAACGACAAATCGATTATCAAGCGGGACATTGTTTTTTTCGATAGTTCGACCATCATCTCTTCTCCTATAAACTGGATAACCATCAGCATCAATAGATGTGACATTGCACCAAGCTTTAGGGAAATGTTTGGTACACCTTTTGTTGGCCATACATGGAGCATATTTAACGTATGGGCCACACGGACCATGCATCATAAAATCACGAACTGCATTGTAATATCGTGGGTCCTCGTCTCTATCAGGAATCTCTGCCGAAATAATTCTATCAATATCAGTAGGCGTTGGCAATTTGTCCTCACTTGCAAGCCATAGCAATATGTGTGCATGAGGCAATCCTCGTTTTTGAAACTCAATAGTGTAGACCACTACAAAATAGAATATAATATTACAATGACACACCAGAGACAATGTAAATTTGTATTTATTAAGGTTGAAGAAAATATACCTGCACTCACACTCCCAAACACCTTGTTACGGCGCAAGTCTTTCATAAGACCATCTAGTTTGATTTTAAAAACACGGCATACAATATCAGGACGATCTTCAGGTTTAAGATTCCTTTCGCGTAAAAAGCGCTCGATCTCAGGCCATTTTGGGTTGCACGTCAGCGTGATAAACAGATCAGGGTACCCTGCCCATCTACATATTGCCATTGCATCTTGGTAGTTTTGAATCATGTACCTTGCACCACCAGTGAAGGTTGGGGGCAACACAATCCTCTTTCCTTGAGTGGTTGGATCATTCTCCCCCCGCAAAAAAGCATCATTTAAACCTTTGTACATTGCACAACGAAGTTGTCGTTGATGCGTTCTAACATACTTCAATCTTGCTGACTCTATTAAAGTATAGCCATCAACAACAAATTGTTGGAATAGTCTTTTAGCCTTCAAAACAATGGAATATCTATATTCCCTCTCTTGCAAGCGATAGGCCAAAAACTCTCGTATGCTTACATTGCGCCTACCTGAGCCAACAACAACCCTAGAACCGGAAAGTTTAATATCCTCTCGATAACCATCCTCACCATATGGAAACAATAATGGATATTGCAAGCCAAAATATGCAGGATTAAGTTCATTAATACGCTGCAATTTTCCGGTTTGGGTCTCCACCAAGATATCTCTCACACCCATAGACTCATCAAAGTCTCCCACAACTAAAGCCGCAACTTCTGATACAGTGGGGAGGTTATACGTTCTTGCATCGTTAGTTCGATTACCTATCAACCTCAACTTCACGTCAACACTCTCACCTTGATGAATCATTTCCTTAGCCATTCTAAACGATTTCACCAAGACATTGTGCTCATTCAACATGTTTCTCAAGTCTTCAACGATCGAAATATGTAGTCGTTCTGCATTAGAATCCCCTCTGCAAATATGAAATTAATTCGGATTGATTTTCTTTGATCAACAATATTTCGAATGAAATAGAATAAGTTAATGATCATTGTAAACATAAAATCACCTCACAGATTTTATTCTGTTCTGAAGCTCATTCTCAGTATCGTAAATATATAACTGTGCAAATTTTGGAGCCATTCCAATCATGGGCATCAAACTTCCAATAAGGTGATAATTTTGACCATGCAGTTTAAAAATTGGAGGAGACCTTCCTCTGTTAATTGTACTCTCAATCCGACCACCCATAGATGTGAAAGCAAACATGCTATTATAAGATCTGATATTTTCAAGAAAATGCTTGCTCCGTGCATCTGTTCCCTCAAATAACGCTTGCAACAACAACGGCGGGTCCTTGTTGTCTGGAAGTTTCACCTTACCTTGTGCACAACAAAGGGAATACTTCGGATTTTCCTTTGTAGAACTCGATTCATTCCTCTCTTCATACCAAAACAATGCTTCACAACTTGGGCATACACAATTTGGATCGCCTATATCCCATAAGTCTGAGATACAATTAGCCAACATTACATCACACATTAAATAACCATCTTATAAAATTAAAAACACATACGATTTAAGAATATAGTATCGTGTAGCTTGTATATAGCCTGTAAGAAAAAGAATGATTTTAAAGAAAGCTAACCATAATCTGCTTTACCACTCACGCAGCTTAGATTTTCATAATCAACATATTCATCGTCTACATCAACATCATCGATATCTACATCTCGTGTGAAATAACTACACGAAGCAGTTGTAGTGTCATTAATTGTATCATCCGGATTACTAAATGAATCTGATGCACACACACTGTCACATTGCATCTTTTCATTTAGAATTGGACTCACAATGGATGGCTGGCAAGAAATCACACTTGACACTGCAGCACATGTAGTTGACATAAACATTGTATTACTATAAGATAATAATTGCAAATGATAGAAAATAAGTACAATGACCAAATACTATGTGCTAAAACATTAAGTCCATGAAGTTTGTTATGCTTACCACTATGGACATTGACCAAAGGAGAAACAGTCGTAGATATTTGCTTTATAGTTCCCATGACACTGGTACCAAGAGATTCACAAAATCTAGCATTTTGCAAAATTCTTCGATTTTCATTTCGTTCACTGTCACTATCATCTGCAAAAATAGATGGTTAAAAAAATCTATAACTTTACATAAAATTACAAAACAAAGAATATCATTTACATAAAGTTAAGGGAAAAATAAGTAAAATATCTCGAACTTTGAAAGGGTGTGAGATAAACACCCAAACTTTCATATGTTATTTAAATATCCCAAACTTTAATAAAAAGTTATTTATAAATCATGGTTACGCATTATTTATTTCCAAAATGTCAATTTATGGTGTTAATTCCATAATTTAAATAGCAAATTGAAAACGTTTCTATTATATATAGTGAGGAGTAATACTATTTAATTTACAATTGAAATTTAGAATGTTGATTGTATCTTTATGGGTGGTAAAATATTTTAAATTATGAAATTAACACCAAATATTAACATTTTTAAAAGAAATAATACATGACCATGGTGCTGAAATAACTTTTTATATAAAGTTTGGGGTATTTAAATTACATTTGCAAATTTGGAGTGCTTACCGCACACCCCTTCAAAGTTTGGGGTATTTTAATTATTTTTCCTAAAAATCAAATTTGATGAAAGTAATTTAAAATGAAAATGAACATTAAAATTATAATACATAAAATTATTGAAAAAATATACATCATACAGAAATTTTATGATGTTTTTACTTGGACTGTAATTTGTCCCAGACCAAAGCAGACCAGACCAGTGCAGACCAGACCAGACCAGTCCAGACCGGACTTGGGTAGTTATAAAAATACAAAGAAACCAGACCAGACCAGACCAGATCAGACCAGACCAGACCAAAAAATTACAGTCCAAGTAAAAACATCCTTAATCTAACAATACATTTTTTGTTCAAAATCAGCTAACACTTCCAGCCCAAATAATTTTAAATCATTGAATTAGCCCAAACTACACATTTATTATTTACTCCTATATCAAATAGAAGCCCAGCCCACCCACAATATTCCCGTTAGATGATAAGAGGCGATATATATCCCCAGCATACGCTAGGGTTAGCGGTCCAACCTGCGTATCGCACACCGCCTCCCCATCGCACAGATCTCCACTCCCCCCCTCCACTCCCCCATACGAATCTTCTTCCACACACCTCCCTTCGGCGTTGTGCCTTATCCGTCTCGCACAACGACTCCCTGGCACAACCATCCCCCCATCATTCAGTCCACGGTTTCAGCCTCCCTGGATATCGATTTAGACTGTGTCTCGTTCGATCATCAAGGGGTAAGTTTGCTAAGTGATTCACACTGCATTATATGTCTTTCATAGATGTTTGGGGCACTGATCTCGTTTTTTTTTGTTTCACATGTGATTTGTTCGAGGGGGCTGATATCTTCGATAGCAGCATGCGCAAACCACCGTAATTGATCGGGAAGGTAAAGTTCTTTGTGATTTATTTATTTATTTGTCTAGATGTATATAGATCTACCTATTATGTCAATCTTGTTTTTTTATTTGTTTAGATGTATCTAGATCCAGCTATTATCTCCACCTTGTTTTTGGATAAAGAAGCTCTGCAGAATCATTAATTTATTAAAGACTGGCTATGTTTTTGAACAATTGCAACAGAAACATACTGGCCACATTTTTTCTATTAAAATTATTTCGTTAATTTTAAGTTTATAAAGGAATTGTTAATTATTTAACCATTGCTTCAGGGTATTGTTTATTATTGTTTTTTGAATAATGTCTAAATAGTTCATTTATGTGAATGGTTTACTCAAATTGACTTTTATTAAACATCCGTCTTTATTTGTAAATATACTATCATACCATCATTAGGTGTTTAGCAAAATCTCAAAATTTGAACCATTCTTTTTGTCAGTATAATATATTATGAGAGTTATCAATTTTTTACACTTATAATAGTACCTTTAACAAAAAACACATTTATACCAAATTTGCATAATCATATATTTCCAATATATAAATTTTTGGCCAAAATTATGCAAAAAACTAATCATATTATGTGGCCTTGGCATCTATACCTGTCTTACTCTAAAATTTTCTCAAACTCAGTTTTGGATCAACCACAAAATTAGTTGTTACCACATCTGATACCAACCTATGCCATCCCACAAAGGCAAAACCTTTTTTTTACACTGCTACTTAATGACAGCTAAGTGCGAACCCCATCTTATCAGCCTACTGGAATCACATGCTTAAACCAATTTTGTCTGAAAGTAATTTTTTTAAAAGAAATCACCTAATCTGTTATAACGGAAGGAATATGTTTAATGCCCTAAACACACTGATGTTGACCATTAAGGCAAAAAGACTTATAATATCTCAACCGATAAGATTTGCTGCTCTTTTTTTAGTCCACTGATTCGCTAACCTAATTTTTGCAATCTAGATTTTATAAATTATTCCATCTGATAGCAACCTATGCCATCCCACAAAGGCCAAACCCTTTTTTTACACTGTCTAGTAATGATAGCTAAGGGCGTACCACTGAAATCAACCTCCTTGAATCACATACGTAGATCAATTTTGTCTGATAGTAATTTTTTTTAAGAGAAATCACCTAATCTATTTCAATGGAAGGAATATGTTTAATGCCCTAAACACATTGAGGATGACCATTAAGGAAAAAATACTTTTATCTCTAGTAAGTATACCTCTTCGTTTTCTCTGTAGCCCTGGTATGTGTAACTTATATACAGGAACCATTATATAAGTAGTATATAACATGTCAAGTTGGATGTTACTTGAAGATACTGTCACATCTTAAGTGTTTTCTAAAAATATTGGTACATATTATCAGCTAGTGACTAACTTTGTCTATAATTTGTTTTTGTAGATGCCATGAAATCAAACACAGACACTATGACAGCATTGAATAGGAGCGTGGAGGTAATAATACGATCCAGTAAACCTATTTCTGTTTTTAATTTTAGTCCAACATTAAAAAAAACACATCAATCAAAGATTATCTAAAACCATTTAATTACTCACACACAGTAGTGTGAGAAGATTATGTTTCGACACTGAAACCATCCTATTGGAAAACAACTGATTGAGGGAATCTATAATTTTTTCATTTTATAGAACCAATAACATTTGCTATTCTTTTATAATACAAATTACATTACGCGTTTCAATCGAAGGAATTTCATACTCTAGAAATTTATTAATGTGTACAGTCAAGTCAAAATAACTTCTATTAGATATACATCATCAGTTTTTGCGATTAAATTATCATTGAAAGTATATTCGGAGTCCTAGATATAGATACACCATAAATAGGAAACTATTTATAGGTGATCCGTCATATTGTTATTTGAATGATCTGTCGAATATTAAGTGTTCTCCAACCTACACTAATACTATTGTTTTGTTCTGCCTATCTTGGTTGATTCATGGAGAAGCTAACAGGTTATCCTCATAGAATGGCACAGAGCTGAGACTCACCGTGAAGGTAATGCTACTGATTTAGTAAACTTATTACTGTGTTAATCTAACACTCAAAAAATCTAAGTTATTCTCAAACTGAGTTGTCAATCACATTTCACTATCGTGTGTCACAACCTGTGTGTGTCACAACCTGTGTTATAGATCTATGCCATCGGGGAACACATGACTATGTTTTTACAAATTATTCACTTCACACTTTAATTACCATGTTTAGACTACTGGATAACCGCAGGTCACCAATTCATTATATTTTTCATTTTTATACTGTTTAAATACCATCCAACATATCAACCGATAAGATTTGCTACTCCTTTTTTTGTCTACTGATTCGCTAACATAATTTTTGCAATCTAGATTTTCTAAATTATTCCATCTGATATCACCTATGCCATCCCACAAAGGCAAACCCTTTTTTTACGCTGTCAACGTAATGACAGCTAAGGGCGTACCACTGAAATCAACCTCCAGGAATCACATACCTAGACCAATTTTGTCTTATAGTAATTTTTTTAAGAGTAATCACCTAATCTGTTTCAACGGAAGGAATATGTTTAATGCCCTAAACATACTGATGTTAACCATTAAGGAAATAATACTTGCATCTCTATTAAGAATACCTCTTCATTTTCTCTGTAGCCCTGGCATTTATACCTTATATACAGGAACCATTCTATAAGTAGTATGTAACATGTCAAGTTGGATGTTACTTGAAGACACTGTCACATCTTAAGTGCTTTCTAAAAATACTCATACATACTATCGGCTTGTGACTAACTTTGTTTGTTTTTGTATATTCCATGAAATCAAACACACAGACTATGACAACATTGAATCCGACTGTGGAGGTAATAATACGATCCAGTAAACCTATTTCTGTTTTTAATTTTAGTCTAACATAAAAAAACATCAATCAAGGATGATCTCAAACCGTTTAATTATTGACACAAAGTAGTGTGAGAAGATTATGTTTTGACACTGAAACCATCCTATTGGAAAACAACAGATTTAGAGAATCTATAATTTCTTGTTTTAATCACACCTAATTATTCACACCTAATTTTTGTTTTAATCTAACACTTATAAAAAGTTCCATCTAGAAAACATGCATGGACGGTATATGTTTTTGACATGATCCTTTTTTATACGCAGGTAAACTTATACGCATTAGCCTATTTGAGATTATATTGTGTGGTCTTGGTATATAAACCCGATACCTATGAAGTATGGTGTGAAGTATAACAAAATTTCAATGATCTTTAAAATAAGTTTTCTTTTTTTCTATTTTAATCCTACACCCTAAACCACTGCATTAGTCGCTTACTCACTTGGTTTAATTATGATGGGTATATACTCTCTGTATGAATTAAATGTTATTTTTCATGAACTGTCCTAAATCATTCAAGAAAATGCTAACAAATGTTTTTTTGTTGTCCCTATTTCTGTAGAGGCAAAAGGTTCTAGTACATGGACTGACAAAACAGTGAATCCCACAATGAAGGGAATGTCATATGCTTGGTAAGTTTTGATATATGTTATTTCTAGAAGAATGATAAGATGGCAATGTGACTCACACCAGTCCTAGTATACCTACAAAAACTTGATATGTGCAATCTAGATTTTCTAAATTATTCCCACCTTTTTAAAGCCTTGCATGTGTGTTAAACCAATGATACATCATTTACATTTTAAGTAGAAAAAAAGTATTTACCCGTAGAACACTGTGACACAGATCCCCTCTTTGGACCGACTGTTGTGGACTTAAAGAGCTTAGGCATCGCTATCGACTGAACCTCAACACAATTGTCTCTCTATCTGGAACTTCCCGGCACAAGAATAAAACCACAAATAAATGTTTTTGAAATTACAAAAAAGATCAAAATACTGAACTACAAAGCAGTATGTACCGAATAAAGAAGTTCATTTTTAGACATGGTTTTGTTAAAACACAATACACAAAATGAGTGAACATCAATATCCAAAATAGTTCATGACCATCATCCTTATATAAAATACATATTATAAGCCAAAAACATTAACATTAAAATATGGCTTATGCAAAACAGTGGGGAGGGTAGATAATATTTAAACATACAAAAACATCATCCCCAGCCTAAATACATAACAAAAGCACCCATCAACATATTTTTAAATCTCATCCTCCCCAGTCAGCCACTTAAAGCTCATCGTAACAACTATCTCAACAGCAAAATATTTTCTGTTGAGCTTTCTCTTCCTGGGAGAACGTCTAGCAGTTGGTGGGTCTACAACCATTTCAACAGCCTCATCCATGTCCTCCATGGGCTCAGGGTGGACCTCAGAAAACGAAACCATCAATGGTTCAGGCTGAGAGGTCCCAGCCAGGTAACCCGGCTCCACAACCTCCTCCTTCACCTCAGCTGCAAAGGGCAGAACATCATCCATCTCCAACACTTCTTCCTTCACCGGAATTTGAAATGGTTGGAATGGAAGATCTTCCGCCATTTCCATCTCAGGTTTTATTTCTGGAACCATCCCAAATGAGTCCAGATCATGCATTTGGTTAATCACAGCCTTACATTCATCACACATCCATGTAAAAGCCGGATCAAAGGACACTGTCGTCATACAATACCGATGCTTTGCGTTGGTGCACACTGAACACTTTACTATCAAATATCCCAGTTCACTGCTACCACATTCACTGCATACCATATTGGGTAGAGTTTTTTTCCCCATGCCCCACAACCTATAATTTAAAATTGAGATGCATAAATTTCATTTGGAAAAGTGTAATGCCTGTTTTAGCTTTCATGCATACCATTTTAGTAGAAGTATTTTAAGAAAAAAAAATTATTCACTCGATTTTGTATAAGCAATACATGCTTTAGTTTTCATGCATACCATATTTTTTCGATTTCACCTTTAGCATAATTGAATAAAGTGTCATGTAAAACACTGCATAACATGGTTTATGCACTCGGTTTTGCAAATAGTTGAAAAATTGTCATGCGTCATATTGCTTTCTATAAATACTTCAGTGGAAGTTGTCTTTGAGAAATCATCTCAAAATTTAATAGAAGTTACCATCATAAGTGCAAACTAAAGGAGATTTTTAAAAATCAGATGTGCATTTATTATTTATAGTAAGAGAATGTTCAACAGGAGTAGGGTAAAAAGAAACTTGAATATTAAAGGAGTCTACCAATGCCCAGTAGAAATGGTTGTCTAAAAATAAGAAAGACAACACATCTCAACTGATGTTAAATGATAACTTCTTATATTTTTCGGAAGTTATTACCTGATGCAAGTACAAAACTAACTTCAAACTTTAACTCCAATGCTTTGATTACTCTTTGACGTGGAGAGGATGAGGAAGTGAGTAGGTGAAACCCTCTATTTATATAAAAGCATCTTTACAATGGATGCCTTTATTGAGTTTAGAAAAACGACGGCCACCCAAATGTCACATCTGACAGGAGCCTAAGACGGCTTATTTCTTTAGTTGTCTTATCCCTCTTTACATGAGTAATCAAGTGACCTAAAAAGGTGTTTTCAGTTGCAAATCACACTTAATTGTGGCTATTAGTAATCATTCCATCTACTACAACAAATACGAATAGCCAGCATAATATTTTTTTCATGTGCTATGTATAATAAATACGGAGTATATAAATATATCAATGCAAAGAGTTTGTTTTTTTAATTATAATAATACATTTACAAAAAATATTTTCTTTGTGGTGTCAATACATTTGAGTATTTCTTATCAGAATACTTTTAGATACATAACACAAACACCTTTAAAGTGCTTAAAACCCAAAAATGACCTTTCAAATTTTACAACTGAAAAAACGGCTACCTTTTTATAGTAATCATGTCACTTTATACTGTACCATCACTTATTAAAAGTGAATGCACTACATAGTACCATACACGGTACCATCACTATAATATACTACGTATAATACAATGTCAACGTCATCTTTCAATCATTTTTATACTTATAAATAAATACCTCTATTTATGTATACAGTACTCCTTAATATTTAATTAGGTATTCTTTAAATTATTTGCAAATGTCATAATATCGGTAATAATTGTGCCCCTTATTTTTAGTACCCCATGTCACAAATTATTTTACATGTTGCAACCCTTTTTTTCGTAAAAACCACAGAAACAATGACCCCTCTATGCAAGTAAAAACGGCTGGTTTCAGAGTAATAATGACACTCTTCAGTCACATCACATGCAAAGAGGTGTTGGAGTACTAAATGTAATAATTATACCTACTTATTTGAACTATCCATGCAAATCACTGAAAAACAGGTGCCTTTTGTAGGTAATCATGCCTACCTTTAGAACTGAATAATTATATGGAGTATAAATCCTACTATTTAAATCTGATTGAAGATACGGACTCCATATCTACTTTTTCGGAGCAATACTTTGCTTTTTAAATAAATGACTAATGACTAATGACTTATAATTATGTTTAAAAAATGACAAATTGCAATTAATGAATCCCAATAAATTTGAAGCAATACTTATGTGTGATGACATTATTTTGTATATTATGGACAAAATTTAAACGTTTTTGAAATAATTAAATACTATCGGAGTTCACACTAATTTTTAAATATGAATTTAAAGCATAGGACCATGCACTTTCAAATTATTTTATTATAATTTTGTAACATGTAATTTTTTTTAAAATGTACATTAGTTTAGAAGAAATATTTTACATATTCATGATTATTTATTATGTTTTTAAAAATGACCATGATATACATATTTCTTCTAAAATGTACATCACATACAATTTTTAGAGTAAAATGTGTAATTTGTATATCAAGCTGTATATTATGTCCATAATCATTTTAAATAATATAATTGCACCTACTTATTAGAGTCATCTATTGACATTTCTGAAAATCTACATGGGCTTTTTGAGGGTAATCATGCCTACTTTTGGAACAATTTATAATCCTCATGTGCAAAAAGGTTTTGGAGTACTAAATGTAATAATTATAACTACTTATTAGTGTCATCCATGTAATCATACCTACCTTTAGAATTGAATAATAATATAAGCCCTACCTTTTAAATCTGATTGTAGATACGAAGTTGCTATCTACTTTTTCGGAGCTATACTTTGCTTTTTAAATAAATGACTAATGACTAATGACTTATAATTATGTTTAAAAAATTGCAAATTGCAATTAATGAATCCCAATAATTATGAAGCAATACTTATGTGTGATAACATTATTTTGTATAATATTGACAAATTTAAACGTTTTTTAAATAATTAAATACTATCGGAGTTCACACTAATATTTAAATATGAAATTAAAACATAGGACCATGCACTTGCAAATTATTTTATTATAATAATTTTTTAACTTGTACATTCTTTTAAATGTACATTAGTTTAGACTAATTATTTTACATATTCATCATTATTCATTATTTTTTAAAAATGTCCATGATAAACATAATTCTTCTAAAATGTACATTACATACAATTTTTAGAGTAAAATGTGCAATTTGTATATCAAGTTGTATATATTATGTTCATAATCATTTTAAATAATATAATTACACCTACTTATTAGAGTCATCCATTCACATTACTGAAAATCTACAGGGGCTTTTTGAGGGTAATCATGGCTAGTTTTCAAACTGAACTACATAATTACACCTACTTTTATTAGTCATCTATGCACATTATTGAAAATCTATCGGGCCTTTTATTTTACATAATGTTCATACAACATTCACCCACCGTGCATCTACATCATGTCCATAATATTTTCAGATTACTATGCACTATGTAAAATACTTATTTTACATAAACTATTTTAAATAGAGTTTCTCATAAAAAAAAATATAGAGGACATGTTTGAGATTAAAATGTACATTATGTATTTATGTACATGTTTTACATCAGAATGTACATTTAATTTTGGTTATTATTTCTAAAAGGTACAACGGATACATATTTTAGATTAAAATTAAAATGGATATTATGTATATTAACATCGACCTTACTACATCCATAATAATTTCATATTATTATGCACATATTCTTAAATATAATTTGTAAAATATAATCTACATTCTAACCAAATTTGTTTACTGAAGGTATATTCTGATGTAATTTACTTATTTTACATAAGCTATTTTAAATAGAGTTCCCATAAAATATATAGAGTACGTGTTTAAGATTAAAATGTACATTATGTATTTATGTACATGTTTTACATCAGAATATCCATTCAGTAAATAATTTTGGTTAGAATGCAAATTATATTTTTTAACATATACACTATAGCCAAAATAACTTTACATGTACATATTCATGAATCTATTTCATAACATATATTCACACGCAACTATTAGGGTTGAGCAGAATATATCAGAATCTATTTAACTAAATATTGGATGAGTTAAATTGAACAATATTCAATTTCATAACCAAACAAATGTAATATTTGGTTGCAAGTGTAAAACTGTAAATGCTAGGAACAGGTATAATAATAGCAATGAGAAGGCATCATAGATATCATTACGTGTAGAATAGGTTACAATACAATTGGCAAAATACACACCATTACATACAAACTTTGGATCAAAATAGATAACATAACAAATTAATCCTTATCAAAAGTTTGTAGCATAACCCAATCCTTTCCTTAAGTTGTTCCATGCCATAGAACAGACCACAAAATTATATTCCAAGGGCCCATACCACAAAAAAACATAGGATATACATCCCATGTTTTACAAAACTGTTTTAAGGGCCCATTAACAAAAAACTAAAACACATGCCTAAGGCTTCTCCACTTTGACTGTCCTCAGCCTCTTTGCTGGCTGGACAGGTGATGGCTCTGCAAACAACTTCCTCTTGATCCCATCCAGGTTAACCACAACTGCTTCCCTTTCCTTTTTTGTCAACAAAGGGCTTTTCTCTTCTTCATTTACTGTGAAAACCTGAAAAAGTGTACACATATAAACAATTTATATCACAATTTATATCATCTTAACATGTTAGGAATCCAGTTCACATACCTCTTCATCCACAGAAAACTCCTTCTTTAGAAGTGTAAAATCATCCTCTTCTTCATCAACTTTTCCTTTGTACTTGTACAAAGAGAGAATTGTGGGATCACAATTCATTCCAATAACGCTAAATGTAGGAACACCTCTGTAACAAATGCTCTCCCTCTTTGCATGAACTCGAAACAACCCCTTAATCTCAACCAAACCATCAATCTCAACCGGAAAATAGTATGGTCCCATATTTTTCTGTATAGTTAACAAAACTCAAAAAAATTAAATTTCGTAGATTCATTTAATATCCATTATTAAAAACATAAAATCACACACAGAACACCTCTTCAGTCTCATCACGAAGAATATTAGCTGTTTTCCCAATCAAAGTTATGCACTCTTTGTCCCAAAAAACAAATGAGGCATGACTTGTGTCATCCATGACCCTAACATTAATTTTGTACCTGAGACATTTAAAAATATTAGCATATGTCTGTTGGATGGTTATTCAAAATTTTAGGCAGACAGAAGAATATATAACCTCAGAACCACTTCTGCTGTGTTGCACACACCACACCGAAAAGAGTCGCCCTCAGGTGTCACCTTCCTACTGCACCCCTTGCAAGAAATATAGTACCAATCCTTGTAACTATCAATTGCCAATATCTCTCCATAGACCCAATGTTTTCCATCCTACAATTTAAGTAACCAATATATACAGTGACATATAACCCAGTAGTAAATTAATAACACTGTTATTATATATGAACTAAATCACAGAACATAAAAACACAGATCAATAGTATATCAGAACCTCCTTCATTTGAATTAGGTCATTGATCGAAACCAAAGGTACTTTTCCGCTTGCAAGGTCATCTTGCAAAGCAGGTGTAACAAAGCTACCAAGGACCAGTCCGTCGGCATCGTCATCATTATCTGGACCAAACCTATAAATTCAGAAGACAAAGTAAGTAAACCACAAAACATGATAAAAGTGAAAACATGTCTTTTTACAGATTAACAATTTCTTACGTGGCTTTAAACTCCTCACACTCCTCACTGTCGCTGTTTAGAAACATCTTGGTCACATTGAACATGTTGGTCACACTGACACGACCTGAATATTTAAAGGTGTTAAAAAATCAACAAACAAAACTGATCTTCATAGAGGATTTCCGACATACCCTGAAATTTTTTTGCACGGCACAATTGAAGAATAAGAATGATAGACTTGGGTTTGGACTCCAGAAAGGCAACCAATTGATCAACCAAGTCCTCCCATAGGGTGCAAGAGATACTATTTCCACTACATTTATAATACACGTGTCACTTCTAAATTTTAATTGCTTACCTGTATATCAAACTGTGTTTCAATATTTTAAAAAAAACTTACACTGCATCTCCGAGGGTAAGATCAACTAACTGAGTCTGCCTACCATTCTTCGTAAGAAGCTTGGGGTTTGACAGGGAAGTTATCTTGCCAATCACATCTAAAAGAGATAACAACCTCATAAAAGTGTTTCTTATTAAACATCGAGTTTAATTAACTTAACTATTTTTTATGAAAAAATTACCAATGGCGTGGGTTTCATCAACCACCTCTTCAGCTACCAAAGTATTAATAGGTTTAAAGTCAAACATTCGCATTGGGAAATTGATTTTAGAAATCTGAAAAGCTTCAGTTCGTTGGATGAACAACAACTTAAATTCATTCCTTGTTGTCTTGAAATTCATGTAGTTGTCCTGAACCAAGAAATTTCTGATTGCATAGACATTTCCCTCCTTAAACATGGCCCGGAACCTTGCAACCTGTAGCTTACCAATGTGTGCATGAATTCTGGTTCCCTGTGTAAAGAATTATTAGTACATCCAGCAACTTTATTAATAGAATTATATCTTTGAAATATTAAAAATACCTCGGAATCATGGAAGATGCACTGCAAAGATTCACCATGTATCCCATAGGCAGGGATTTCATACACCCTCACTGCTCTGGCTTTGAATGCCCAAGCAGTTTTCCCCTGATGAAACTCATTTACTAAAGACCACATGCCAACCATTTTGGGTAGAACAGTGCTTCGGAGTGAACTCAAGGATGGTTATGGGTAGAATAGTGTGTTGGACTGAACTCAAGGATGGTTAAAATGTGTTGGCTATCATGGCTATTTATAGAAACCGAGAAATATTATTGTATATGCATCTATCCATTGATTTTTAGTATAATGGGCCAAAATGAGCTGTCAAGCACTTCAATTGCAGGTCTAATCAAATCAATCCAGTTTAGTGTGTATATTTGCAAAAAATTATTAATTTCCAATTTTTTTACACAACTGATTTACATTATATTTCTAAATAATACAACATGAATTAAAAAACGTATCAAATGTAATGATAGCAATTTTTTGATGTTTCAGAT
Source organism: Cuscuta epithymum (assembly GCA_945859915.1). NCBI lineage: Eukaryota > Viridiplantae > Streptophyta > Magnoliopsida > Solanales > Convolvulaceae > Cuscuta > Cuscuta epithymum. The sequence goes on from CAMAPF010000938.1 coordinate 6,414,160, forward strand.
ATTAGATGCACCAGCCGCCAAAATCAGATGAAGATGCCTTTTCAATCAACCAACAGTACATTTTCTTTTGCTAGTTAGGGTGTTGTTCAGCTCTGTATGAGGCGGCCCATCTGTCCTTCATTTTTTTACGGCCCAACAGTTCAATTTAATCATGAATACATGTAATTCTTCCATTTCAAAGGGTCTTTCTTGTAACTTCCGTATTGCACTACCTTTCCCTTGAGCAATGGGCGGGAACACTGTTTTTTGAACAGTAAAAAAAGATTTTGCTTTTATAGTATGATAGATACTGAGAAAGTGTATTAGAATGTGACCCGTTCACCCTTGCTCTTTGTATTGATTGTCCTATTATTCATTTCTCGTATTCTACAAAGTTCCTAGTGGGCTTTCTTTTATTGCCTGAATTAGTTCCTATTCATCTATTAGCTCTGTTTTTATCTTTTACATCCATAGTGCATACAATCTTAATTATGACTTATGAGATAAGAAGATACGACATTAATTTTGGAGAGAAAGGTATTACTTTTAACCATAACAGGGAAGCTAGAGCCCAAGAAGAGGGGAGCTAAATTTCTAGTATTCAAAATACATAAAAGTGTATAGTTATAAAGACATTGTTCATTGCACAACAATATAATAACACCTCATCCATGATAGTCCTCCAGAACCAACCGAATAATTATCTGATGAAAGCAGGTAAGTTGCAAAATAACTTTTTTGGCTTTGGGGTATTATAAATACTCCCTCCGTAACTTTAGAATCTTCCCATTTCAAAAGTAGGTAGATTAAGAATAGTGAAAGATGATATGAATTATTGAGGGTATGATGGGAAAATAGTGGAATAATGTGGTGGAATGTAGGATAAATCCAAAAAAAGTAGTTGTAATAGTGTATTATTTTAAGAATTATTGAGGGTATGATGAGAAGATTTAAAAATGGGAAGATTTTTGTGTTACGGACGAAAAAGGAAAGTGGGAAGATTTTTAAGTTACGGAGGGAGTATATAGTTACACAGTTGGGGGGCATCATTGTTCATCACAAATTTATTAAAAATGCGGGGAGAAAAGAAGTATATGTCTCACTCGATAGTTTCAGGGACATCCCTTTAAACAAAAACATAAATATCAAGTTAGCCTCTTGCTCTTGCAATTTCAAGAAGCATGACCACCGGTCCACATACTCCTAATAAGCGAATGCAAACCCAATTGCCACAACGGGCCCAAATCAGGATCGAATTGGCCACCCTTTGGTGGCCCACTCGAGGGGTGTAGACTACGACAACTCACAGAATGGTTATCCGGCATAATCGACCTAAAAGTGTCACGTCATTAGGCGAGCCTTCGAGAAAGAGCCTTCGACATTCAAGGGCGAAGCTCTCAACTTTGCCCAGAGGACGCTCTGTCCTACGTCATCCAGCACCCAACTACCAGATTTAATGATGCGCCATGTGCCCATATCTGTCACAGACTAACTTACATGTGTATATGTATTTAATGTATTTAGCATGTATGACTAGTTTTAATAGCCGCCTTTTGAGCAGATGTAATGATTCGAAAATCATTTTTGCACTTCTCCCTCTAACTCACCAGCAATGCCGACTTTGGGGGCAGTTGGCCCAAGCGGCTGCCTAGGGCCTCACATATGGAAGGGGCGTAAAAAAATTACTCTATATTAGTACTACGTATGTAATGCTCCGTAAGTATAATTCACTTGTCCAGCGTCCAGCAATCAACAGGATTGAGGATAATTGTTTTGTCGCAATTGGTATTCTACAATTCTCAATTCCCAACCGGCAACTCCTCAATCCTCATCCGATCACAGACGACCTATGGGCCCTCTCACCTTCCTGTCTGTCAATTGAACGACCTGCCGCCCGCCGCAGCCCTGAGTGAGCAACTCTAGTTCTCGACTTGTCTCCTTCATATTACTCACTCTTTCTCTGACGCGTTTGATTCAATTGAAACTCTTCAGATCTTAATCAATACAATAGTTAAATTATTTAAATAGACTAGACGGTGGAGGCCTAAAGCACTAAGGTTTAAAGCAGACGAGCAATAAAGCAGCCTGGGTGAGCTTGCGATTCTATGAAGGAATACAAAAAGTTGGTCAAGCATTTGACTTTTTTGATTTGACTATTTGAGTTAAATTCCTAAATGGCTTAATAGGATTGAAGTGAAGGTGTTTGTGTAAAGTTAAAAATTCTTTTATTAATTAATGATCACGTACAATTTTTAATTTATTGAGTGAATATACTTTTGGCCATATAAGTATTGCCGTATTGTATGAATCAACGGATAAATACATGAAATAATATTCACTTGTGCTAATTGAAAGATGAGAGTAAAATTACTTAATTATGTTTAATGGTATTGGTTGTTTCATTTGTTATAATTAGCAATAATCGTATTGACAAGTTTTAGCTTTTTATAGTGATGTTTTTTCCGATTTTCTACTCCAAAAGTCAAGAAGAATAGCTCAATAGAGTTTTCAAAGTATAAGTTTGCAATGTTTATACATATGTTGGCCTTTAGAAACTTTTTTTTGACATTCACATTATATGGTGCACTTTGAATATGGTATGTGTATGGTAATTTTTTATGCCTGGGGCCTCCTAGATGCTAAGGCCGCCCCTACTCACCAGCACTGTCTTCTCTCTATATATCGTTAGTGGTATGTCGATTAAGCTATTAATTATCATTTAATGCTCTTATCGAGAGAGAACAATCAAGTTGGAATCCTCCCAATCTTTTTTCAACCAAAGAATCACTCTCCCAAAATGGGAAGAACCAAGAACTCCAATCAACCCATGGTGGATCCCCTCCAGATCCCGAGGGTGCAATAGACGCCAATGTCACGTCAAAGAAGGCAGCCGATTGCGCTATCGTTCACGAGTGTAACTTACACTGAGTGATTAATACGAAGTACGAAGTAGTTTCCATTGTTCCAAAAGGTGGAATCTCCCCCAGGAGCCAGAGCCGGTTTTAGGGTCAGGAAGCCTAGACAAATGTCTAGGGCCTCCAAAATTGTAGGGGCCTCTAATATTAGAAATAAGCCTAATAGTATTATGTATGAATTTCAGCTTTAACCGTAAATGTTTAATTAAATATTACTCCGTAATTCATAATCTAAAAAAATCCGCTCCCTGGTGGACGAGTATGAAGGCGGAAGGTCGAAGGTCGAAGCTGCGAGAATGGCATACGGCTTGCCTTTTTTGAGTCTTGGGTCTTTTACTAACTTTTTTTTTGAATGGAAGGTCTTTTATTTACTTTACTAATTGAGTAATTGCTTTAATTTATTTGAAGGATTTTCAGTTTACTTATTAGTCATTTTATCCGTTACATCTTTTATTAGTTTATAAATTGTTAATGGACTGACTCGGTTTGGGAGTATGGTTGGAGATTTGGGGTATATTATAAGTATGCTGATATATTAAAATTGTAACTTTTTATTTTGCTTGAACGATATATTGTAGACTTATAATCTTTTATTTACATGCAATTAAATCTAAAATAGTGGATTGAATGTGTATTTATAAATCATTAACTCATTTAATATTCCGTATTTTTTTAATACAATTATACGAGTAAGATTTATGATGGCGCGAAAACGAAAACATGATTCGGGATATATAAAAAGAAATAACAAATTAAGAAAAGATTTGGTTATAAACTCGTTTGCCGATTCTATGGATCGGTTATCGGTACGTAATCACAAAACTTTCTCCGTCAAATATTGTTGAGAATGAGAGTACAAATAATGTCGTGTGTGAGAATCAGTGTGAGGATGTATTTTTGATCAATTTTGAATCTTTGCTTTAGAAGAATAGCTTCATTACGTCAATAGTATATGATGCATTTCATATGTAATTTACTCTATTTAATTGATAATCTGTTTTTTATACTCACGTTATTATGTTGAAAAAAAATATTTAAACAAAGTGTCTATGTAACCGTCTAGGGCCTCATATTTCCTCTAGACGGCCCTGCCAGGAGCCCCCACACCCCAACCTGACAGGATGGTGAAGGAGTAAGTCACAGCGACTCAGTCGGCCTAATGGTGGTATGCCTTATACCCATGCGCACCAGAGGTCCAGCCCAGCACGCAGGAGCTGCAACCTCCACACGGTCGCTGCGCTTTCGAACCTTGGACATAATTCCAAATTTTCCATCACTCAATTAACTGAGGTACATGTGCGGGTATATATATAGTACGGAGTAGTTTCCTTTTAGTTATGTTTTCAATATAGTACAGTTGTGTGTGTGACATGTGGGCTGTTCTGGAACAAGTACTCCCTCCGTAACAAAAAGATCTTCTCACTTTCCTTTTTCGTCCGTAACAAAAAAATCTTCTCATTTCTAAATCTTCCCATTATATCCTCAATAATTCTGAAAATAGTACACTATTACAACTACTTTTTTTGGATTTATCCTATATTTCATCACATTATTCCACTATCTTCCCATCATACCCTCAATAATTTATATTCTCTTTCACTATTCTTAATCTACCTACTATTCAAATGAGAAGTTTTAAAAGTTACGGAGGGAGTATAACATGGAACAGGAGATGCCCATAGTGGAAGTGTCAGATGTGCAAGAGTGTTTAATTAGCAGGTGTATTGTTAATAAAGCAAGGGTAATTTTGATACTCCCGTGTCTCTTTTTTTGTTTGATTTTGATGCTTTGCTGGTGCTCTAGAAAAAATAAAATAGAACAAATAAAAGAGAATTACTACTACATCTTATCCCTGGACTTGCAAATGGGGGGCAGCCTTTCTTCCCCAAAATATTCATAAGCATTTTTTTGTATCTGCATTAGCCATTGAGATTTGAGGCTAAGGTTCTAGAAATGGGAGTTATTGGTGTAGAAATTTAGATTAAAAATCCTCGTGAATGGGAATATAATGGAATTGTTATGAAATGGATTTTTTTTTATGAAATTGGATAACTGAGTTCTATTGATGGATGTTGTTTGGTACCTTAGCTGCTGTATTTGTTGTCAGTGCAATTAAATGGACAAGTTGTCCTCTTTTGCAGCTGTTGCTTAATTTCCCCCATCTTAGGGGGTACTTGGTAGGGCTAGAACGTTAGAAGAATGTCGTTAGAGTGATTAAAGAGCTTACGGAGTTACGAGCCATATACGTAGTCCTTTTCAAGTTTCAAATGCTTTTTCTTTTCTTTTTTGTTAACATTATACGGAGTATAATTTTGATGGGATGAACAGATGAACTAATCCTGGTTTTCAAAGTACTCATATTAAACTCTAGAGAAAGAAAAATCTGAGTTACTTGAAAAAACTCTCTAATCTTGGGTTTAAAAGTACTCATCTCAACTGCACATGTAATAATAATATAAAAACTGCGTGGTTTTGATTTACTTAGAAGAGAAAAAATAATCCGACATCAAGTTTAATACTTTAAACAGAATTGTCAATTTTTTTGGAACGACTAAATAAGAAAAGTTCGCAAAGGTTCGCGGAAATGATGGAGTATTTAATTAAAATATGTTTTACAGTATTAATTAAATGACACAAAATCATATGAACAAAGCTAACATAGTGTTTTTCAATAAAATCAACCAATTCAGTTAGAAAACTAATTTCAATCTTATTTATATTGATTATTAGAGAGTTAAACGCGTGAATCCAAAGATTACTACTCCTTCTGTCCCATAAATTCTTCCCGATTTAACTTGAATCAAAGTTTAAGAAAGTGAGAATAAAGGGAAAATGAATGATTCTGGTTAAGTAAGAAAAATATATATGAATGTTCGTCACACAAAAAAATTCTGAAAAGAAAATGAGAATATTTTTTTGGAATATCCAAAAATGGTATGTGAGAAAAAATTTAAAAGAGAGCGAGTAGTTAATAAAAATTGATTCGTAGATTGATACATTGAAAATAAATGCTATAAGCAGTACCTATATTTCTATAAATCAGAACTTAACCATATTTAAATTCGATTTTGGGCTTCAATAAAACTCTAAGTAATACTCCGTATATAAACTGTTACTCCCTCCGTCCCACAATTAATGTCCCAGTTTCACTTTACCATCTCATAGGCGACGTTTGGAAGTAATTATTTACAAATAAATATCTATATAATCTATAATAAGTTGACATTTGAATAATACATATTATAATGAAGCACATAAATTTTATTTTGTTTGATTTTTTTTATTAATTTGAATAATTAACGATCAAAATTGAACAAATTTGACTCAAGAATCAAGCTAGGACTTTGATTGAGGAACAAATGTAGGATTATATTAGTAATAGTACTTTAAATGCTAGCAAGAGATTAAGGTTGCACATTGGGCGGGCTGGATCGGGTTTGTTATATTTTTTGGGTCTACCCAATTTGTTCGAGTTGTCTATTAACAACCCTGCGGTATGCAATATAAGTTGGTAAACCATACACAAACAGGTCGGATAGAGTTGGGCATTGAAAAAAAATCACTTCGAGTTGCATCTTTAATGTGACCAATTTGAATCTCGATTAACTTAATTGTTTGTAAAACACACAAACAAATACAAGTATCTTGTATAAACAAAAACATTGGGTAGTAGTATTAAAACATACTTCCGTAAAGGAAGTTCATTTAGAAACAAACGTAAATACTAGTATATAATAATCACATAGTCAAAATGGTAAATGTTTAATTATAATTCTAATATCATAAAGTCCTAGATAGAGCACATTGATCTTAAATTGAAATTATCCAAGAAAACATTGTTACATAATAATAGCAAAATGAATTTTCGGTCAGGGCGGATAGGATCGGGTTTGAGATTTCAATTCCACAACCCAATCCATTAGGTGCGGGTTCGGATTATTCTTGTGCAACCCTATCAGAGATAATTTATCATTCGAACATTCTAAAGTAAATCACCTTTTTTCAGTGGCGTATCCACTATGGGGGCAGCGGGGGCAGCTGCCCCCACTCAACCCCAACTCAACCTCTATATATATGTCCAAATTTTTACGAGAAATTGCTCAAATTAAGAGTTAAATGTAGAAAAAAAATTCTAAAATAGGATTAGAAGTGTTTTCTTTAATATTAAAAGAATGAAAGGCTAAAAAATTCACTAAATTTTGTTATGTTTAAGACTGTTTAACTTATATTTAGGTAAATTTATTATATTTATCTGCAATTACATCTTTATACACCTGTAATATAAATTAATCTTCTTTTTATTCATACTTGTACATAGATATTATAAACTAAAGTTAATCAAACAATATTAATAATGTGATTTGTTATTTGTGAAATATGAGACTAAATTGTAGTCAAGTTTGCCCCCACTCGCCAAATTTTCTGGATACGCCACTGCCTTTTTTGGGATAGAGAACGTGATGTGTGGTTTTGCATGAGCTTGATTCATGATTCCATTTTTTTTATTCATAAGTAACTTAGTTTAACTATTAGTTGCAATTGCTTGATCATTAGTAATTTAGTGTTATTTATTAACTATTACGGAGTAGTTGCAATTGCTTGATCATCAAAAGTATCAAATTTTCTAGTTTTAAATATGATGGGCGTTAGAGGTGAAAAAGTCAGGTCAAAGGGTCCACTTTCGAATAAACTGATAGTTAGTGTTAAGATTGGTTCCATCCTAAAAGGTCAACCTGATAGGAGAAGTAGCTCAAAGCCTTGTATAGTGTTTAATTGTTTTTATAGCTTTCCGGTGTGAGGACAAATGCTTCTACACGCCCCCTCAGCCCGAACCGGGCTGGACAATATCGGGGTGTATAATCGGGCCTAACAAACCCTTAACAAGCTACCCTTAATCTTGGGTGCTAAACAAGCCGTCAAGCCATAACTGAAATTGGCTCTGATACCATGTTAAGATCCGAGGTTCCATCCTTAAAAGTCAACTTGATAGGAGGAGTAGCCCAAAGCCTTATATAGTTTTTAATTGTTTTTATAGCTTTCCGGTATGGGACAAATGCTTCAACAATTAGTATTAATGAACAAAATAATTGAATCATGATTTTCTTTTAAAAGAAATGGAGTCAGCTCGACGTGATCTCCGTTAGTGGCCTGATGAAAATGATACTCTAAATTTCATATCCTATGTTGCACAATAATATAAAGTAATTTAAAACGCAATAAAAGATCACAATTAATTATGTTAAACATAAAAGAGAAAGAATCTATGTTTGTAGAACACAAAACACTAAACAGCAACATTAGCAATTTTTAGGACCAGCGGAACACTATCACCAGCAACTTTTATGTTAAGCCATCCCAAATCTTTTAACTAAAATTAGATATACTGCTTCAATTACTCTTTCTATTAGGTCGTTGGTCATTTAGTATAAAACTTAACTCTTAATTCTAAACTCCATAAGCAGAGTAGAAGGTAAGCTTAATTAGTAGTATAATGAAAAGGACTGGTGGGGAATGCTATGTTATCTTGATAGAGATAATCTTAAATGCTACCTCCATTGTTAAAGAAGTGCAACATTCCCCTTTTCATGTTTCCCTCTATAAAGAAAAAAAATTAACATATTTTAACAATATTTGTAGTACATCGATAAAAAAATGTAGTTAAAGTAAAACATGTGAATTGTGTAAAAATCAACATGTTGCACATAACAAAGACAATACTCCTTGTATTAGAAGAACTCAATTTGTTGAAAATATTTGAAGGAAGGTTCAGAAAATTGAAAGATAAATTAGAAATAATTTGAAAGAGATAATTGAGTGAAAGGAAGAACTCCTTGTATTTGAAGAGCTCAATTTATTAGATTTGCTTGATACACAGTGGTGGTAGAGAAGCTAAGCTTTTTATACTAGAAACCTCACCTTGTAGCTAGAGAAGTTCTAGGATTTATTTCTTCTATACTTTTCTATTACTTTAGGCCTTTCCAACAACTTAAATACATTTTAATTAGGTCCAAAACATTATAGAAAACAAATTTAATTTACAACACAATTTTTATATAATGATATATCACAGTGACTAAGTGGGTTCATCTTTTAGGGAAATTAAATTCTCTCCATTTTCACACTTTAGCTCAACGGTTAAAATCTATCTGTTTTAGTTAAATGTTGCAGAAGGAATCACTTGAATTTGCAACCTCGAGAAAGAATGGAAAAATACAAGATAAAAAAGTCCCCTTTCGCAATTAAACATGCTTGTAATGTACTGTAATCTAAAAGTAAAGCTACAACAACAAAGCACGGGATGTGACGAGTCGAAGCCTAACGGATAGGTGCAACTTAAATGTCTTAGCTTGCGTTTGGGACCTTCTATTGTCATTAATTAACCTTACTATAGCGATTACCCTCATTGAGAAACTGAAAAGAATTTTAGAATATTGTCATCCAAGTAGCATTCTGCTAAGCATGTGGAAATATAGTACTCCGTATAATGTTAATGAGTCTTTTAGAGTTGTGAATTTATCCAGAAATATGGTGATGAATGTGGAAGACTTTAGAACGTTTTTAAAAAATGTGAAGTTATGTAGAATCTTGCAAAATATTATAGAAAATTGTGAATTGTGGAAGAATTTAGAATATAAAAATGTGAAATTATGTAGATTCTTGTAAAAAGTTTTACTCCGTAGAAAATTGTGATTGAAAGCCTTCCTAGGAGCAGGGGCGGATCCAAGAATTTGAGATGCTCTAGGCTGAATAGAAATTATACTATGTTTAAATACTAGATGGGTGGGCTAACTGTGAAAAATGAAAAAATTTACACTACAAAAATTAAAAAAAAATGAAATTGCTCTAGACATCAGTCTACCATAACCCGTGCATAGATCCTCCCCTGCCTATGAGAGATGTGAGATTAGAACTTTTTTATGAGGGAAGAAAATCTAATGATATCTACTGTGTGAAGACCTTCCCCTTTGGGAAGTTTAATGTTAAGATCTAGGTGTTTATATTAAAAGATCAATCTGATAGGAGGAGTAGTTCAGATCTTAATAAAATGTTTAATTCTTTCAGAGATATCTGGTGTGTGACTTTAAATAAAAAAAGCTGAATTTATTACAATCAAGTCGAGTTTAGAGTTTTAATACTCCCTCCGGTTTTTAATAAACTTCACACTTTCGTTTTTTGGACGGTCTAAAATAAACTTCACACTTCCTTATTTCCTTTTTTGGCAAAGAAATCTACATCAAAACAGTGCCAAACAGTGCCAAACAGTGTCTCAACAGTGCCAAACAGTGTCTCTACAGTGCCAAACAGTGTCAAACAGTGCCTCAACAGTGTACTCTACAGTAAAGTCAAATTTCATTCCTTATTTTGTGTGAAGTCAAACTGTGAAGATTAAAAAAAACCGGAGGTAGTATTTACTCTGTCTAAAGTTTTAACTCTAATTGTGTTAAAAGTTCTAAAAGTTAACAATTTTAGTTTAAATTTAACTGTGAGAATCACATTCACAACAATTTGAACCACATTTATAACAATTCAAGCAATCAGTCCGGCACAGTTTGACTTCAAAGTTTTACAATATTACCATGCATACTCCTATGTTGTGTGTGACTAATACATTGGCCAAAACAAATCAGGTAATAATAATGGTAGATTCTATGGTACTCATAAGGTATCATACATTTGTCCAAATGGACCAATGAGAATGTAACAGTTGAATTATATTTAAATCTAAATTAAAAATGATGAAGTGATGTGGTCCAATCAAATGAATGGTAGGTACGGTACCCCATTTTTTAGGAGGGTACCAAATGGACCAATGAGAATGTAGCAGTTGAATAATAATACTCTGTAATACTGTAATACATAGTTAGGACAGTGTTAGTAGGCCTATCAATGGGTCGGGTCTAGCCCCTGACCCAATCAGAATCTGACACTTTATTTGAGGATATGAGTCTAAATTTAGAACCGTTTTCCGGATTCGAATCCGAACCCGTTACATGATAAAGAAAATGGGTCGGATATGAATTTTTAAGTTCCGGTCCGTTTTGAATTCGACCCGTGATGACATAATTATAATTATAATTTTTTACATATAAGAAAAATATGTAAAAATATTTTAATATTCGTAGGCTTATTTAGTGATTGGCCCATTATAATGAGATTTTCGCTAATGAGTTAGTGCTCTAGGTTCTCTATTAGTTCAGTAATATACATATAACATACTCCATATATATTGTATAGTTCATACGGAGTAATGAATAGCAGGAGTAATGAATAGCACAACATACATTTGTTTGCATATGTCATTCAGTTGTTTTTGCAGATATACTCTGCTCGGATCCGAGACCCGTCGGATCCAAATCTGGAACATATGTTTAGGACCCGAAGGGTAAATGGGTCCGGATCTGGACGAAAAAATTTCAACGGATATGAATATGGAGTTTATAGTTCCGGCCAGTATCCGACCTGTTGACAGGTATAAGTGCTAGTTTAAATTTAACTGTGAGAATGACATGTATAACAATTTAACGGTGAGAGCTAAGAACCACATTTACAACAATTCGGACAATTAGCCCGACACAGTTTGACCAGGGGCGGATGTACTATCTAAACGATGGGGGCACATACCCCCAATGACTTCTCAATATGTTTGAGTTTTTAGCTTACAAAATCATTCTTTTCATAAATTAATAGTAGAGTGCCCCCAACAAAAATAAGCAGTGCTCCCATCAATAATTAATGTTTGTGACTCATTTATTTTGATTGTCTTAGCTATTGAATAATGCGTAGCTAGTCGTTTCCTTTACTCTCTTCTTAATTAACTAATGATTAATTAAATTTAATGTAATTTGTTTTATTTTGAATCAATTTTTTTGGAGCAGATTAAAGAAATACTTCCGTACTATAAGAGAAAATTACTTCCATAGTTCCATCTAATCATAATTAATGGGGTGATAAAGAAAAACGTCCAAGCGATATGTATTATATTAAAATAATGTGTACTCCTTTAGTGTCTAAGTAATTGGCTGGAATACTCCCTTCCAATCATGCAGAAAGGAAAACAGTTTTTGGATATCATTCTAATCAAAATATCAAATCGATAAAAACGAAAATACTCACGTAAAGGAAAATTCCTTATATAAGACTACAACATAAATAAAGTGCACATATAGAACTATCATTGTTTTCTTCCTAAAATGAGACTTTTTTTTTAATAGGAAAATTTTGTACTTTTAATAGATCGAATCAAATAAGTCTTATTTTGAAAATAAAATACATGTAATTCTATTTGTATATTTTGTCTAAGTTTTGGTCCTATTTAGAGCAAGTTCTAGTCAAACTTGTGGCTATGATTTTCCTCAATAAATGATAAGAAAAGACTACGTTACAGACGATGTCGTGATGAATAGGTTTCAAAAAATGAACGCCCATAGAGTAATTGTGATAAAAGTGATATTTTGTATTTGAATAATGTTATCAATTTTATATTTTAAATTTTTATTATATTTTCTTGTTTCGATCTCTGGTGACTTTACTAATAAGGTGCCCCCAATAAATTTATTTCCTGGATCCGCCCATGAGTTTGACTTCAAAGTTTAACGGTATTACCATGCATACTCGGATACTCCTATGTTGTGTGTGACTAATACTCCGTATAATCATCTTGGACAATATTCACTCTAATACAATGGCCAAAAACAAATCATGCAATGATACTCTGTAATACTGTACTACTAAGTAATTAACATGAAAATATATGCATTTCACGAGAAAAGACAATAGAATTAGAATAGGTAGTTTAACAATTCATCAGCAAAGCAAACAGATACAGAGTAAATTAAACAATAAAAAGAAGTTTAATAAATGATAATCAAATCCATCCTCAAATTCCATGAACGATATATACCCACACCATAATCATTAAATCAGTTGCTGGCGTTGCTGCGGAAAGATCCCAGAGCTTTAATTGCCCCAGCTCTCAAGATGTACTGGTGGTAGGCGGCGGCGGCCAGAGCTCCGACGAACGGCCCGACCCAGAAGATCCAGTGCTGATCCCATATTTGTTTGTTGTTGTAGATGACAGCGGCGCCGAAGCTCCTGGCGGGGTTGATCCCAGTTCCGGTGATGGGGATGGTGGCGAGGTGGACTATAAACACCGCAAAGCCGATGGGCAGGGGAGCCAGAACAGGGACGTGAGAGTCACGCGCGCTCCTCTTTGGGTCGGTTGCTGAGAAAACGGTGTAGACCAGCACGAATGTTCCGATTATTTCAGCACCCAAGGCCGTTCCCTTGTTGTAGCCGCCGCTCACGGCGTTTGCGCCGCCGCCGAGCTGGTTGTAGTGGTGCTTCATAAACGCCTTCACCAACCCCACCCCGCATATGGCTCCCAAACACTGTGCCACCATGTAGGACACTGCCCTTATTAGAGACACCTTCCTGGCCAGGAACAGCCCGAATGTCACCGCCGGATTTATATGTCCTCCTACACCGGCCACCGGAAAGTCCAATTAAATTAAATATACAAATACAAGATGTAAAATACCCAAAAATCAAATCAAAATTTTATGGACAAGAACCTGAAATTCCGGCAGTGCAGTAAACGAGGACAAAGATCATGCCACCGAAGGCCCAGGCGATTCCGAGAATTCCGACGCCGTCGCAGTGGTCTCCGGCGTTAAGCTTCTTGTGACCGATGACGGTGGCGACGGTGACGTAGAGAAAGAGGAGGGTGGCGATGAACTCGGCGATGAGTGCACGGTAGAATGACCAGCGGCGGAGCTCCCCGGCGTCGAAGAGGGGCGCCGGCGGTGGGTCAACGTAGTCTTTCCCGTGGTGAGCCGGCCCCTCGTCGCTTATTGCCGGTGCCTTCGACATTATTAGATAAGAGAGTAAGGTTTATGGGTTATTGTCTAAGTGGTCTATAGGGGTGCAAAAAAGGTATGGCTATATTTATAGAAAGCCCGGAAATAAAATGAATTTTATGTCAAATGGATAGAAAGACTTGAAGTGAATGTTTCCCTTTTTAGCTTCCTTGACATGTAGTGATTTCTAGAGTCATAATTTTTTTTTTTAAATTTTTCTGTTATGCTAATTTTTGGATCATAAAAATTGAATGAATGTCCTTGAAAGAATGTCTTCGTAAACATTGATCCTATTAATTATAAGAAATTGTTAAAATATGGGTATATAAAACAAAGATGATTTTATTAACTTTCTAAATGGTGTAAATTTGTCTTTCTGAAAACATGACATTTTATTACAATTATGATATTAACGTTGTTATTATTCTTGATTCATGGAAGAAATGAAGATTGTTTGGCACTATTTAAATATTATTTTGCACTATTTTGTTTATAAAAAAGAAATGAGATTTTTATTTAGGGACGACACGAAAAAGAAAGAGACTTTTATTTAGGGATGAATCCAATATTTTAGAAAGAATATATAGTTAATGATTTTATACATTCATTTATAGGTTTATAATCGGTTATTGAATGGATCAAGTCACATCTATAACACTTAAAGCATCTGCAATGCTAATACGTTAACAAGGCATACGTGATATGAGAAATAGTCAATCAAAAAACAATAAATAAAGTATATTTCACCTTATTTGAAGAATCTTATATTATTTTGGTAAGTTTTTCTTCACAATGTCTAGATGTAGACATCGTGGTTGACATTACAGAGAAAAACTTACAAAAAACACATAAGACCATGAAAAGACGGATAGAAAAATGTCATAAAATCAATCTTTTATGTCTATTTCTCTCATGCCACATGTGCACCGTACACATTGTAGTATTGGAGATGCTCTTATGGAATTGTACTGTATAAGTAAATTAATACGTAGTTACAGAAATTGTTCCAACCAAGCCTAAAAAGAGCTAGGAATGTTTTGAAATTATTCTAAATATGAGCAATTATTCTCAAGTTTGGAAAAAATGTTATGTTTAGGAACAAAATTATATCAATATAACAGTAATTATTCTTATTTAAGAAGCAAAAATTTGATAAAAATTACTTTTATAAAGTCTTACGTATTTAGGATTTTATAAATCAAGTACTTGGTTCAATCTGTCGGAATCTTATTTCTGCCTTTATCTTGAGACAACTTTTAAAGTAATTTTCGTTTTTTAACGACAAAATACAAAAAAAGGGTTTCATATGGGGTGTCACTTTAAAATTTGTTAAGATACGGGGGCAGGTTGAAATGGGGCAAGAAAGACAGCTAAACCATGTGCAGGTTAGGGGTTTTATTGTGTAGTGTGAGGTACTCCTTACGTGTCAGTGTCCCGCAATGCATATCTTGCTGTCTGTCACCGCTCCGGGTGAATTTTGCGGCGGGTAACCCCTCCCCACCAGGTTTACATTTACTGCTGGGGGTGGGGTAGTTCTAAATTTATAACGGTTTAATTATAACGGCTAGTTAGTTGGTGAGATAAATATTTCAATTTCAAATGAGATTACACAAATAAGTCAAATGGATCCTAATTCCTGACTTCCTGTACGAAATGTTTAATACTTCATCTACTCTAGTGCAAGAGTTCATTTATAATGGAGTAAAGAGTCAGTTTGGTCCTCAAATTTACATAAAAGGGGTCAAATAAATCTTTATGTAGGAGGTTCTATCCGGCCGTCACCATTTGGGGCGGTTCCCGGTGGAATTTTTTGATGAATTTTTTTAGAATCTTATTCATTAAGTCTAGTTCACTCATACCAAATTTCAGATTACAATTCAATCGGGAAGACATTCAAATGAATTCTTGAAGAAAACTCTGCAGTTAAAAGCGCAGTTATCTTCAAGGATTCATTTGAATGTCTTCCCGATTGATTTTTTAGTTAAAATTTAGTATGAGTAAACTAGACTTATTGAATAAGATGCTCAAAAAAATTTATCACAAAATTCCACCAGGAACCGCCTCAAATGACACGTCCGAACAAAATCTTCTATATAAGGACTTATTTGACCTCTTTTATGCAACTTCGAGGATGAAACTGACCATTTACTCATTTTTAATGTTCGCAGGTGTACAATTTTAGCCATTAAATACTTTTAAATTTGAATATTAGTATATATATATAATTCTATATTTTTTATAATTTTATATATATTTTTTTCTTTCAAAGAATAAAAATAAAAAATCTGATTATGAAAATTTATAATAAGACAAAGTTGACATTTAAAAAAAAATATAAATACATTAATACATACAGCGTAGTCAAAATAGAATATGTGAATAATATCAAATTTATCACAAAGGAATTGAAGTAAGTATTTAAAGTACAATAACTCATACGAGTTTCACATAAATCTTTTCTCCAAAGTCACAAGTTATATACTCCTCTACGGTTATAGACTTATAGATGACTGAATACCAAATTTGTGTGATTCTAAATTATTACTCCGTATTATTTTATTATTATTTTATCTTTTCTCCAAAGTCATAAGTTATATACTCCTCTTCATGTCCTAACATTAGTAGGACAGAGGTAGTACAACATAAAGACTAGTTTAGCGGATTTGTGGAATTAGTCATTCCAATATTCCACTATGAGACTCGACTCAATGTGAATATAAATAGAATTTCTTGCATATTCTTTTAAATTTATTATAATATCTGTTAAAATTAATGTCAGCATCCTTGATTAGAATGAGATTCGAAATAATAACTTTCTCTTTGAGATATTGATAACGATGTCATCAGACGACAAAGTATTTGACGCAATATAAATAGAGTTATGTTTTCATAATAGTCTTCCGGTGTTTAACCTATCTAGAACTCTTTTTTTGTTAACACCGCCTTGGAGCTGCATAGGTAGACTTGAATCTACTACAAAGATGATCCTACATGTGAGGTTGATTTATTATGAGTTTTTTTTTATAATTTCAAATTAAGTCTTTCTAGATGGGTAAGATATGAAAGAAAGAAATTGTCGATCTAAGGTTTAATAATTGAAAACTTATCATCTATAACCAAAGATATCATTGATTTTTTTTAATATTGTGAATAATTATTAACTTTATTAAACTATTAAAATTAGCGAAAAAATCAGCGAAACATAAAATAAATAAAAATGAAGCAAATCAAAATCTATGATACTTTAGCTCTTTGATCGGTAGTTTCTAATTATACAGATCATAACTTTCACAATTATTCATAATTATATAACATTGTTTTATACTCGTCGCTTAAAGTTTTCTCAAATTTGATCGGCAAAAAAAATAGTACTCCCTCCGTCCCGCAATGAAGTTCCTGGTTTGACCTACACACATATTTATGTAAGGTAGTGTTTTATTTTGACTTTTTAAGCTTACCCTTACTTTATGTCAAATCAAGCAAAAAATGAGTAAAAAATAAGGGTAGTTGTGACTTTTTGGCTAAAAGTGGTTTCCTTTTATAAAAATGATAACTTCTTTTTAGGACATCCATAAAAGGAAAATGAGACCTTCTTTACAAGACGGAGGTAGTATATATCAGGTGGTTAGGTTTGTGTAGATGATGGAAAAATATCAAGAAGCATAAAGTAATTAATTACTCCGTATAAGAGAACGCGAAAAGTTTTTTCATATGGCGTGAAGTACTTATTAGACCATTTGTAACCAAAGGTATTAAGAGTCCAAATGTTAAAAGCGGATATTTTGAAGTTCGAAGTTCTACACTGAGGATCTATGTAGCACGGAAACTCTCGGGAAATAGTATGTTTCCATTTCGAAAACTCTAGTGAAACTCTTTGAAAACTCTCCAAACAAGCCTTTTTTGAGCAAAAGTTAATGTTTCTCCTTGTCTGTTTCTTCATGATTTTCACGTTTCCGTACAACATAGCTGGGGAAAAATGGAGGGAATTAAAAATGAAAAATGGAGCGGAGGTGGCTAAATAGTACTCCGTAAATATAGAGGTTTAGTTGACAACTCAAATAAAAAGCGAAAGAAAGCAGATTGAGGGAGTGTTTGCGATTGCTTCTACTTTAAAAAAGTGATGTTTTAAAGTGATTTTGGAGAAAGCACTTAATAGTAAAAGTTGGTAGTGTTTGAGAAAAAAGTGATTCTGAAAAAGTAAAAGTTGGTAGTGTTTGGTAAAATAAGTGCTTTTTAAGTAATAGAAAAAGTGAAAAGCAGTTTAAGGGAGTGTTTGCAATTGTTTCAACTTTAAAGAAGTGATTTTTTAAAGTGATTTTGGGAAAAGTGACTAATAGTAATAGTTGGTAGTGTTTGGGGAAAAAGTGATTCTGAAAAAGTAAAAGTTGGTAGTGTTTGGTAAAAGAAGTACTTTTTGTGTAATAGAAAAAGTGAAAAGCAGTTTAAAGCACCCTTCCACCTGCTTCCAGCTTTTAGCTTTTAAGTGATTAATTTAAGCAGAAGTTGTCATTTGAAAACACTCTTTTTAACTTTTTTTAAGCCAAAAGCTGAAAAGCACTTTTTTTAATCAAATGCAAACACTCCCTAAAGCACCCTTCCACCTGCTTCTAGCTTTTAGCTTTAAAGTAATTAATTTAAGCAGAAGTTGTCATTTGAAAACACTCTTTTCAGCTTTTTTTAATCCAAAAGCTCAAAAGCACTTTTTTTAAGGAAGTGCAAACACTCCTTGAGTATGAGCCCACTGTGTTTTAAAATGGGTGCGTGACATTATGGTGACATCATCCCACGTAAAACGAGTGTATTTAATGGCGGTGATGAAATATAAAAAAAGTTGAAATTTATATGATGTTTTAATAACAATAGGGTTCATATTTAAGTTTTTAGGCAGGTGACTATATCTCAATCGTTTCATTTTCATTGTGTAATACAATTAAGTAGATTGTTACGTGCCTCTTGTGAATTTGGAGGCCCTCGTTCCAAATGACGAATTGAGACCTCATAAAATAAGAACAAAATTTAATAATAAAATACAAATGGACTAGATAATTCAGTGAAAAAATAAGTTTTATAATGTAAGTACACAAATTGGACAATCTAAAAGTTACAGACCTTTTGAAATACGAAATAATACATTACATTCAAAAAAAATCAACGTATAGCTACTACTAAATACTAAATTTTGAAGGCCTCTATAAAAGTGGATTCTGGTGCCAAACATCCATTGCACCTCTTAAAAGACGGCCCGGAAATAGAAATGGAAAGCTTTAATTTCACTTTTGAGAAGTGGTAACTTTTAAGACAGAAGCGGGAAGTGCGTGAAGTTAGGTAGATGATTAGGTTAAGCCAGCAGAGAGCACACAAGACATGGGACATGGGCGGGATGATGTTTCCAGAGGTTTGCTTAGTTGGAAAACTGCCTCAGATTATCTCTATCTGCTACTTTGGATTTGGATGTAGTGGAACTCTCTGGGTTGGACTGAACACTAACGTACAAAGGTCCCACGCCTTAAAGCTGTTCTAAGCTTCAAATCCGAATCATAATCATCACAAATTAGGAACTCTGTCATGTGTGGTAAATATTTAAACAATTCTAACGTTTTTTTTAGGGAAACCCACCCAACATGTTAACTTAACTTAAAGTAGTGCTACGAGTATTTGCCAATTAACTTGCAATGCGTGAATGCAACATACCAGAAAACAATGGAGGACCTCCGGAGTAGGGCTGTTAACCGCCGAGCCGAGTCCGAACACCTAAAGCTCAAATTCGGCTCAATAAGGAATTAATGGTGTTCGTGTTCGAGCTCGAAGCTCGGCGAGCTTTACAAATGAGGCTCGTGTTCGGGCGTTCGGCTCAATAGGCGTTCAATGTTCGAACCGAGCGCTCGATAAGCTCGATAAATATTGTCGAATTTAAAATTTTAGGTGATGCTCGTTAATAGGCTCGTGCTCGAATGATTCGACAAGTATTCGGTTCGTTTATAATCATATTTAAATTCATAAAATCATACTAATTATATTTAAATTTTGATTATATATAAATTATATTTATAATTTTAGGGTGTTCGATAGGCTCGAGTTCGAACCGAGCCGAATACTACTATGTTCGAGCTCGGCTTGATTAATTTTTTGAACTTAAAACTTAGCTCGGGTTCGGTTCGAAAGCTCGTTAAGCTCGGCTCGTTAGGTTCGAAACCGAGCTCGAACTCGAATAGTTCGATAAAAGCTCGGATCGTTAACAGTCCTACTCGGGAGGGTCTGAGGGCAAGTCCCCGCTTGAGGCCGCTTCTCACCCCAAATTTTAGTATTAATACTTCCTCCGTATTTAAAAGTTCTCTACACTTTCCTTTTTGGAATGTATTTAAATGTTTCCTACACTTCCATTTTTGGTAAGTTTATTCTTTATAAAATGCTCAATTATCCTTACTTTATCTACTTTTTATCTTCTCTTTCATACTTCTACACACACTCTCCCACTTTTTCTACACTATCCTAAAATATTGTGTCAAAAGCAAATGTATGGAACATATAAATACGGAGGGAATAGTTATTATAAAAATTATGTACCATTTTCTGAATAAAAACAATACTTCGTATAATTATTAGATAGGTAATAATCACATCAAAGAGTATACGGAAATTGTTGGAAGACATTTAAACGTTTATAGATTTATGATGGAATGATTGCTTACAATTAGAGATGTTGTTGACACAACTATTATTTGAATAGTGGCATTAGTGATATTTTTGCAAAATACTCTCTCCGTCCCTCAATACTTTACCAAGTTTGACCGGCACGAGAAATAATAAAGTAAAAATTGTGTGGTTGAGATATGTGCAGAGGAGAGAGAAATAACAAGAAACACACATTCATTGATTAAAAGGGAAAGTGACAAAGTTTTTGGAACATTCAAAAAAGGAAAGATGACAAAGTTATAAGGGACGGAGGGAGTATGAATTATCTTTGTTCATATGATGAGACTTCTAATCTACATGGTGGGATTAATGAATTGAACTCTTTTCTTAAATGAAAAATGAAATTTCATACAAAATATATATTCATTCTTTTCTCACCAGGCCAATTTCAACAACTCAGTGAGTGTTTGCAACAGCTTCTGCTTAAAAAAAGCATTTTTGCAGTGATTTGGAAAAGTGATTAGTTGTAAAAGTTGATATTGTTTGAGAAAAAAGTGATTTTGAAAAGTAAAAGTTGGTAGTGTTTGGTAAAATAAGTGCTTTTTGTTTAATAGAAAAGGGAAAAACACTTTTCACACAAAAGCTGAGAAAAGTAAAAATTGGTAGTGTTTGGGAAATAAGTGTTTTTTTAAGCCAAAAGCTGAGAAGTGCTTTTTTTTAAGTTGTTGCAAACCAACCCTAAAAGGAAGTTTGTGGATAACTTCTTTAAAAAAAATTCCATAATTGCTAAAATGGTGGGAGCATCTCAGAGTTTCAATTTATCATCATTATTCCCAATTCGCATTCTTTGTATGTGATCTTCTACAATGTAAGTTTATATACGACAATATTTTGATGATAATACTGATTTAAAATCAATGGGCATTGCGAGTAGCTTGGTAGCGATAGAATGTTATCAATTTAATTATTTTAGGGAAAATGGAAATTAATAATCCAACCTTTTATCAGTCTTCTTACAATAGTCCCACATTTTCATTATTCAAAAATAATCCAACATTTGCACCCCATCTTCATTCGTCGGTCCCTGACCGGTTAATGACCAACTATTCCAAGTTATTTTCTTATCTTTGCAAAATATTATCTTTGTGAAATGTGAGATTTATGGTATAATGGTTTGCAAAGATAAAAAAATAACTTGGAATAACAGGTCATCAACCGGTCAGGGACCAGTGAATGAATATGAGGCGCAAAGGTTGGATTATTCATGAATAACAAAAAGGTGGGATTATTGTAAGAAGACCGCTAAAAGGTTGGACTATTAGTTTCCATTTTCCATTATTTTATTGCCCACTTGATTAAGAAAGTATTGCGATTGATTAATATGATATGTTGTTGTGACATAATTTGCAACAAAAAAGTCAAGCTATCTGTGAGGTTATGAGCTTGTTTAAGAACATCATAGGTGATTTTCAAGATTTGAGAGAAAAATGGATGAGAGGAACAAAGTTAACATACTTGACATTAAAGTTGATAATTATTGCTCTAAATGCGTTCATAATCAAAAATAAAATATCATCACTTTAGAGTTGTTATATATTGCGAGGTATACCACCACCACCATCACCACCATTATCCTTATTATTATACTTCATTTTTCGACACAGCAATTATGTGGCACAACATGTAACGTTGAACATGATCCTGATCATAAATGTGGAATTTTGATTGTTTATAATATGAAAATTATAAATATTGCAAATACGATTCATTTGTAATTCATGTTGTGACTTTCTTTCAAAAAGCTGAATATTATTCTTTAGGATTGTCTTAAGGGGAATTAATTGCCCTAAATAGGAGTAGATGCGGTTGGAAATCCAAAATAGGACTACTCTATTTTTCTTCCTGAAATAGGAGTTGTTACTGTCATGATTGAAAAATACCGGTTACAATAAATAATGCCATGTTAGATACATTGTACTGCAATTATTTGACAGTCACGCCTACAAGATGACAATAAATACTGTTATGTTAGTCTTATTTCGTGAATAAAAACATATTAGTCATATTTTGGAATTCCAAACTTCAATTACTCCTATTTTGGGAAATCTCCCTTATCTTAATAAGTTGAAGTTAGACCTATAAATCATAGGTGTACATCCCTTGAAACCAACATTGAATAAACTATTTTCATTTAACAATTTATTTGCACGACAGCACGAGCTAGACATAATAGCTCATTTGTATCCATATTGCAGTCTCACACTCGACATGACCTGATTTGACCCGTTTCTGTCAATTTTGCAGTGCCCCTCCTTCATAAAAGCTTTGGATTCTTCACTGGCAGAATATATAAAACAATATCACCTTCTGACTCTAAGTGAATCATCTTGCAAACAGGGGCGGAGCCAAGGCACTGGGCCGGATTAGCCGGTACAAAGAATAGTTTTGGGGAAAAAATACATACTCCCTCCGTCCCTGATTGTTCTTCCAAATTAAAGTGGCACGGTGATTAAGAAAGTGGGAATTGTGTGGTGGAGAGTTGTGCAGAGGAGAGAGAAATGCTGTGAACCACAAATTCTTTGCCAAAAAGGGAAAGTGAAGTTCTTTTTGGGACGGACGAAAAGGGAAAGTTGGAAGTAAATTTAGGGACAGAGGGAGTAGAATTTTTTACATTAAAAATAAAGGCATTTTGTAAATTTTGGGTGGATTGCTACGGTTTGCCTGCTTTCAGGGGAACAATCGCCCACGTTGTACATTTCACTCCTCACGGGACCGTATTTACAGTGATTTACAATTGAGGGGTGGCATTTACAAACTTGAAAATATGGGGATTACAATTAAACATGGATACTATTTGAGGGACTAAAATGCGATTTTTCCTTTATACAATTTCATGAAATATTCACTTTTTAATCGTTAACGAGACCTACTGATAAATTATACGGAGTATATTGTTAGAGTTTTTTCACATTTTTATTCGTCCGACTATTATGTCACTAACATTTTTTATATTCAACTTTCATATTTTTCACTTTAGTCCTTCGATTATTGTGCGAAAGCACTTTTGGTATCTGTCTTTGAGATTGTCACGCCCCGGACCGCATCCGTGCCACGTAGACAACCGTCGTACAACCCAATAAGAACAACGTAGTTCATTCTTATTGAATCATACAAGGCGTCCGTTAAGTTCTATTGCCAAACCGATTAGTAAACCCATACAATCAACATCAATATATATTAGTCAAACAAATGCGGAAAATAAGATATGTTTGATACTTAGCCACACGTGGCAAATACGGGCACGCAGGCCCCCAAATGTTTTAATAGAAAACATTGTTAAAATATCCATGAGCAGTTTATCAATTTTGAAGAAGAATGGAAGCACGAACCACGTCTTCCTCCTCGATCAATCACCCTAGGCAAAGGTGCAGGTAGTAGGACTCTAGCCTTAACCTGAAAAAATGTGAGGGCCCCCGAAGGGGTCAGTACTCCACAGAAGTACTAGTGACAAGCAGGCTATATGAGGAATAACTAATGTTTCAGACACGAGACCCAAAAATAGGGTGATAAATATAAATATAGGTACAACCATTGTTATCCCACCCACAAGATGATACTTACTGTATATACTTGACCCGTAGGTCATTTCCATTTAAAAAGAGTGTTTTAGGGATAAGGTAATTACCCAACCTTTCCCATTCATTCCCTAATTTCCAGCTCACAAGCTACATTCTACCTTCACAACATCCTACCGAGTTTCAGGAGTGTTTACCCTCCCGGGGATACTCAACCCCAATCGAGTTTTAGGATCATTTACCGTCCCGCGGATACTCAACCTCAACCGAGTTTTAGGATCATTTACCGTCGTGAGGATACTCAACCTCAACCGAGTTTTAGGATCGTTTACCGTCCTGAGGATACTCAACCTCAACCGAGTTTTAGGATCATTTACCGTCCTGAGGGTACTCAACCTCAACCTTATTCCTTACCAACCCTAACCTGGATGTGGCTAACCTTGTATTCACTTAACTATGGACAATACCTAGTCATATAGTCATATAATAATCCCTAGTAACCAACGTGGGCGGGTCCCACTTGAACGGCCCACGTTAACCTGCCCAAAACTGTCTGTTTTGAGCATAACCCAATACCCGGTCGGGTATCCAACCTTACCCGGTCGGGTAGGGCGGGGCAGTAGCCCCTAGAGCCAACTTTACTTGAGACCTGGTCGGGTCTATACCCATACCCGGTCGGGTTTAGTGTGGCAGTAGCTTCTGGAGTTATTTCTAATCAATACCCGGTCGGGTATTTACCCATACCCGGTCGGGTATCACCATTGTCTCGGCGGTCAACGCCCGTTTGACCGCCCAAACAAAGTCCGATTAACGTGAAATTTTATACACATGTACTTCTTATCGTCCTTGATCCAAAAATACCATTTTGGATCCCTGGAACATCGTACATAATAAGTTATCACATTTTAATCATCAAACATACATAACATGCTTTACAACTACGTTTTGTATATAATCATGGCATAACCAAATACTTGATTATCTTTAATCATTCCATAAAACATACCCTTGATTACTTTAGGTAATCTCATGCCTTATGCAAAAGTTATAAAGCATATAGCCGTCTTCTCACCTTAAAAGAAGCTTATGAAGTTCTAGCCTCTCTTATTGAGCTCCGGTGAAACTCCGGTGAACTTCAACTAACTCCGGCGACAACTCCGGTGACCCTTTCACCTTCGTGGAAGTTCTTGAAATACCTTATACAAGTTAATAACAAGGTTTTATCATCATAAAACCCCTATCAATATAAATAACCTCTAGAAGGTTATTTTCCGGTGAACCCGTCAACTTTGCTCTCAAAGTTTGTTTTGGGTATAACCCAACCCTTCAACTCCCATTCTACACTTTTAAATGTGTAGAACTATCCTAGGAGTATGAAATATGATTAAAGAGGAGAAATGGGATTAATGAAGTCATTACCTTATTAACCACAAGTTTTCGCACCTAAACTCCTCTTTTTCTCCCCTCTTTTCCTCCCTTCTTCTTCCTCCTTGCTTTGTGCGTGAATGGCTGATGAAAATGGAGTACTTGCAGGGTTTCCTACTCCTTGGATGATGTATGGGCCGAGCTGATTGGAGGTGGGTGGAGGAAACCCCTCACTTTTGTCTTAATAGAGCAAAAGAATGTGAGGAGGGACCCTTAGGTGATCTAATTGGTCTCCTCATCATGCAGCTCCCATTTCAAGCCTCTCATACAGCTCTCCCTCCCCATTTGCACGATTAAAAACGTGGGGTGGCCCCCACTTTGATGGGTGGTCATCCCTTTGTGTCCCCAAGTGTACACTTGGTCCCGAAAATTGTATTTTCCGGACTGTTTTAACTATATTCCATTTTGTCGGGTAAAATGAAATATCTATCATTCTTCCAATTATTATTGACTATAAGAATGAATGTATATTTCCTAACTTTTAATTTGGCGGTCTCCATAATTTATTATGACTTTTTATCCGTTAGTGCGTCGGTACTGATAAATGAGCTTTTTATGCCCTATTGGTTACTCACATAATTTATATGGTCCAAAAAGGATATCCACCATCATATATAAATATTATCTAGACCCAGATGAATATAATATGTGGTCCCGATAATGTCGGGCGGCCCCCACTTCCGGTGTGGGCCCCGTGTGAATTTTTCTATTCATATAAAGGAATGATAAAATTTTACAATCGCGTAAAGATGCGTTTATTTATTTCTCATGATCCAATACATGACTTGATAAAGTACAAATACTTGGGGGCGGTGTTACAGAGATTTTCATACTTAGTTCTTCGACTTTCATAAACGTGATTCTTTTGATCATTCAACTATTATAATTGTAACATTTTTAGTCTCCCACTTAAGGTGTCAAAATCATAGTGGAAGGCCTAAAAGTGTCAATTTGATAATACTCATGAGACTAAATGTCAGAAACATTAAAGTTGATAACTAAAAGTGTCTCTCGCAAAACGATTAAGGACAAAAAATAGAAAAATTGAAAATCAAGTACCAAAAGTGTCACTGACAAAAAAGTCGGGGACCCAAAGTGGCAAAAACTCTATTGTTAAATTGTAAACGATGAAGAACACTTTCGATGATTTGATGAAAATATGGACAATAAGGCCGTTTTAAATTCTGACAACAAGATAAAATATGATTTAATAAGGGGATAACATCAAAAGGTGGCTTAAAATATGTCATCCTCAATATTTGATATAATATTTTCTTGATTTAGCTCCATACATTGTTCTAAAAATAGGCCTAGACACCACCTAGTTGCTGGGCAGTGGCCGAGCACCCTCTATTTCGTCGTAATCGGTAGAATCATTTAGTCTGAGCACCTAGGCGGTGGTTAGGCGGTGCAACCTAACTTTTTCCTGATCCAACTAATTTTGTTCTATTTTATCTTAAAATATCATTTGATCAAGAAGTATTATATTGCTATATAGAATACTTTTTAGATTGTATTTTTTCTGTTTTATATTCCTACTATAAAAAATAATTTTTATATATATAGTTTTTTTTATGTATTTTAACATTTCATGAGACTAAAAAACACAAATATCATTGAAAGGAAATAAATAGTACTCCCTCCGTCCCGCTAAGATCTTCCTGCTTTCCTTTTTTAGCCGTCCCAAAATGATCTTCTCATTTCCCTAAATGGAAAGTTATCCTACATCAAAACAATACAAAACGGTGCCAAGCAGTGTCGAAACAGTGTACTCTACAGTAAAGTCAAATTTATTTCCTATATGTGTGTGTAAGTCAAAGTATGAAGTTCTTAGCGGAACATAAGGAGTATAAAATTATTGGTAATTATTGGTAATATAATTAAGACTGAAAGGAAATAAAAATAAAGGGAAAATATTTAGGCTCCCTAATTACTACCTAGGTGGTTAGTCACCGCATGACTAGCTCCTAGCGTCTTTTAGAACAATAGCTCCATATATTTTCTTGCTAAATGTGTCCTATTGTAAAATAAGGTTCTAATCCAAATAGCCATAGGCCAGATATCGCATCGAACCAAATTACCAAAAGGCACCCGTGACCGGACTACTACTACAAGGACACATTTAGTAGTAGTCAACCGTGACCCGGTTCGCGAAGGTTATCTGGAGTATTTTGGTTGGAGAGTGAATTGATCAACCGGATGTGTAGAAGTCTTTGACCTTTTAGCCACAAAACCTAAAGATCTCAAGAAATAAATCTTTTTGCACCTTTCATGTACTACAATTTAATAATATAATAACACTTCATCAGTAAGCGAGTTTATAAAATCTTCTAAGCAGCGCAAATTAGTCAATTAAAAACTCATAACCTTGCAGACCATTCAGAGTAACACAATGTCTAAATACACATAAAAAGGGGGGAAATATAAATAAATATATGGTATAAAACAGTGTCATTGAACATAATGGTAGGTTACAAGTTACACACGATTGATGAAAATAAAAGACAGCTGACCTCATATAGCCACTTACTGTCACAGACTTACAGTTAACCCTCAGCCGCCTTACCAACAGCAAACTCATAGACACTCTTTTGCTTCATAATAGTAATTTCTTCAGATCAATGCATATGTGAATGGGGTTTCTGTTTCTCACCAAGAAGAAATATACCTAATACAAAGTTCTGGCAACTAAATCTTTTATATGAACCCCCGGAGTTCATAATCAGCTTGTTAGACATTTAATTAAAAAAATATAACATTCAAGAGATGCATAGGCTGAGGAGGTTCAGTAGCGTGACAGAGATGAAGAACCACCACCATCATAGGGATGGCGCAATAGC
The DNA here is from genome assembly GCA_945859915.1 of Cuscuta epithymum. NCBI lineage: Eukaryota > Viridiplantae > Streptophyta > Magnoliopsida > Solanales > Convolvulaceae > Cuscuta > Cuscuta epithymum. The sequence goes on from CAMAPF010000938.1 coordinate 6,442,383, forward strand.
ATTGGTGAAGAAGATGGATACTCAGGAGTTCTGCCCATATAGTGGTGGTATCTTTCGCCAAGGTTTACAGGTGCATTGGGAGCATATGGAGGATGTATATAATCTCTCTCTCCAGTCGGTCCTCTGCCTGGATTACTTTCAGTCCCCCTCACATAGTTAGAGTATGGAGAAGGTTGATTATCTCTCTCACCAATAACCCCTCTAGCTGGATTACCCCCAGTCCCCTGTACATAGCTAGAGTACGGTGAGTTTAGATTCTCTCTCTCCCTGCCTGAATTCCCTCCTGTCTCCCGTCCATAGTTAGTTTCGGGCGCATAAGAGTCTCTTCCTGTAAGAGAATATGATTCCATTGGCTCCGACAACTTCCTTGGCAAAGATAGGTACCGATTAACAAGAGATGTGGTGCTGTCATTGTAGGGGTTGCATCTGTATGAGGGGGCATGGTCTTGCACCCCAAGATCCATTGTTGAATCATCCCTTCCTATGGAAGGATGCTGCACATTAGTGGCCAGTTCCTGACGGCCCTTGAGCCCGAAATTCCGATACTCCTTTTCATCTGGGAAGTATGAATTGGGTATTTCCTTGTGTGATGTCTCCTCCCTTTGTTCTTCCGGTTGATATTGATCCGACCTGCGGTCAACATGTTCCGGAAAGTATGGAGGATCATGGAAACCACGTTCACTCCTTCCTTCATCAGATCTGTAATGATCCATACGGTGGTCAGCATGGGAAACAGTGTTGATCAGCACAGGTTGTCTACCATGTTGAAGACCATAGCTTCTGTATTCCTTTTCAGTAAGAAAAAGTGGGGAGTCATGCGGCACGTCATTTCGAGTGCTGTGGTGGGTAGAATAGGATGGCCTCCTACGAGGAGACAGTTGTGCAGATTCGGGAACGAAAGATTTCGATGTTGGGTGCAATGATGGCATTGGCCTAAACAACCTCATCAACTGCTTTACCTATTAGGAATAAGGGGTCAAATGATCAGTTTTTTGGAATTTTTTTTGAACACATAACTTATTTCACTGCACCGACAGAATATTCTTATAATGGAAAAAGCAGTTAGAAGTTACTTTTCTTACTGAAAGTGAAGAAAATGAAACTTCAATTTGGATCTAATTGCTTTATTTATTCAAAAGGTATTTTATATATGGAGTAAGTATCTATGATTTTTCAGCATATTTATCAGTTTCAGACACATTCTCAGCAAATTCAGACATTTCAGGGCATACCAAACAGGATGTAATACAGTTTCTCTACATAGGCAATATATTTCATACTTGAGAAACTGACAACTCGGTCTTGAACTTGCGTGTCCTCTCATTATAATTCTCCTTGATTGCTTTTTTAAAAACGTTTTCAGGCAGGGGTAGGCAATCCTCCTTTATCACGAACCTCACCTGTTTGAGTGCAATCAACAACAACAAAATTAGACTGATAGCACAAAAAATCACTAGAAACTCAACAAGAGAAAAGCAAAAGCTAACCTGTGCGGGAAATGCTCCACCAAAGGCTTCTGGTTCAAGCTTCATCCCACCAGCTGATGATGCTTCATATATTCCATACAATAGCCTGAGGTCAAAATCGTAAAGGAATAGCTTGAGACCTGGTTTGATATGCATAACAACATCTTCTTTGTTCCTCGAAACACCCATCACATTATAGTGGAAACAATCCGGTTTGGTTTTTGTGCTACACATGAAAATCATTCCTCCATTGGGGTCATCCTCAAGGGACTTTTTGCCCTCTTTTTTAGTCTCGTTGTGCTTTTCATCTCTATGCTGGTCAGACTTGTTCTCACGTCGACCGTTTTGATGCTTCACAGGTCTTTGACTTCCACCACTATCCCTTTTGCCATCTTTGATCCCCTCCTTCTCTACATCCTCCTTTATGTCTTTGATCCACCATGAGCATTCCACCTCCTCCTTTTTTTTCATCTTCTCATTGGACTTTTGGTCCCCCTTCTTCAACTCTTTAGGTTTTTCGTCTACACGATGCTCATCGTTGTTCTCATTCTCATTGGACTTTTGGTTCCCTTGCTTCAACTCAGGTTTTTCATCTACAAGTTGCCCTTTCTTCTTCTTCTTCACATTGGACTTTTGGACGCCTTTATTAAACTCTTTAGGCTTTTCATCAACATGATGCAGATTTTTGCCCATGGACTGTGAAGTTGTACAGTCCTCAGCTCTTTGACCACTAACGCGTTTGCTATCATTAAGCCCATTCCCCACCTCCGCCTGTCTGTCTTTGACTTGAGAACTGGTCTCCACTTCTTTTCTTTGTGCAGACTTCTTAACCAGTGATTTTTTTATAATTTTACGTTTAGCCTTTATACAATCGGGGGTTTGCATAGGCAAGTTTGTTGGAGATGATGATCCCGCGACACTCTTCTTCTTTCCTTTCTTACGAGCCACAGTCCTCATTCCCTGGGATCAACAATATTTGCAATTACAAACAAACCCCAACCCCATGGCCAGAACTTTCATGTCCCCAATCTCTATATATATCAAGGCTGAACTGCCTGGGATTACTGTTCCCGTCTGACAATGAAGATTTCACTATGACATCAACATTATGTCATCACGGGATGATGTGACACATGCTCACATTTAATCTGCAGAAATTCAGCCCTCCTCCGTGCTAAGGCAACCAGAACCGGCTATAAGGGCAGTTGACCCCAGCATTTGAGTAGAAGCCTCACGTTTTAATGATATGAGATTTTGATTTTTTATTTTAGTTATTGAAAATTAAAATTGCTGTGTGGCTCAGCGGCTCCAGGACTCCAATCTCAAAATGGAGTCATGGACTCTAGGACAGAACTCACTGAAGACTTCTCTGCTACACAACTTGACTACTTGAGGTAACTATTACTCCGTAAATAAAACTAATAAACTATAACAGATAAAAGTTACTGTTGTTAGGCACTTGGATTTATGATTAAAGATCAATGAATATACATTATTTGGGTTAATAACTTAATATTGCTTATTCTGTATTGATAATTCAAGTAATTTGGTAAATACATAAAGTAATTTTAGCTGTAGTTTAGCAGATGCGCATAGAAATATTTAACTAACTTTTAATGGTCATAGTAAAGTATTTATTTTGTTTGATTTGTGATTCCCACTAAAAATTGTATTTGTAAATATTAGCTTTTTGTGGACTTTATGTTTATGTTTTTTCTGTTAACAATATATATATATATATATATATATACATACTCCCTCTGTTTCATAATTAAAGTCACAGTCACACTTTTTGAGTCAAACTTGTTAAACTTTGACCACTTATTACTCAAAATTAATAATATTTTGTCCCAAAAAAATTATATAATGTGCTTCATTGTAATATGTATTATTCAAATGTCAATTTATTATAGATTTTTACATGTATATATTAATAGGAAATTACGGTCAAATGTCCACCTAGGAGACCGCAAAAGTCAAACTGTGAGTTTGATTGTGAAACGGAGGGGGTATATATATATGAGAAATTTACTGTGCGGATGATCGAAAGAATTGATCTTTCCCATTATATGACTAGGCAGTTATATTTCCTATTATAATGCCACATCTCATGCATAGTAGTAAATGGTATGTTCCGTTTTTTTCCTTTTCTTGTCCCATAACAACTCATAGTTTTAAGATTTTCACATTACTGACTATATTGGAAATCTTCCCATGTTTTGGTCATATGCTGTTGGTAAATTTCCCTATATATATGTGTGTGTATTGTAGTGATAGGCAAATACGTGGTAAAAGAATACAACTTTGGACTTTCAACCTGAAATTATAAGTTCAGAAGAGATATGCTTATAAAATTGTCTGATTAAAAAGGAAAAAAAATATTTGGGTCAGTGTGTAAGGACAGACCACTCTTCCTCAAATATTGTTGACCATGTCAATATATATAGATGTTCATGAGAATGAGAACTGATGAAAATGAGAAAGCACAAATTAGGGATGAGAATGGGGCTATAGATGATCATAAAGACAATTTAATTGTTAGTGATTTGAGTTTAAAAGGCGATCGCGATAAAATTGGATATATCTTTTACTATTTTGTAATAGAAATCAAATTCATATGATTTGTGAATATTAAGTCTTTTTCTTCTAGGGCCTCCAAAGTTCCCTGAAGGCAACACTGCAGGCGAGTGTTGGTCATTAAATTACAGCTTATTTGAACTCCTTAATTTCGAAAATTATTCATCGTTTAACTGAAGGAACAGATAAATAACGAACTTCAAAAACACCTCTAAGCTTGATCTATTCACTGCTGATAAGATAAAAAAAAAAAAAGATATGTACGAACGAACGAAACAATATGCGATCAAATAAGAAGACAGTAATAAACGACTAACCTCTGGTTATTAGACGAACGGCGTGGCGTAGGCTGCGTCCGGCCTAAGGGGAAGAGGAGCTGGAATCGGAGAGAGCAAATTAGCGTACGACCGTAGTCGGAAGAGATGGTAGATCGGATGAATTGGTGCCGAACCGGTATAACCACAAGCGGAAGTATCTTGGGCATGTGATTTTCTAATTGGATTGGATCAAACCCTTTGGGCCAATACCTTTCCATTTTTTGGTAATTTAACTACTTTGCATTTCCCCTTTAAATTAAATAAATTTTTCTTTTAATTAAAAAATATGAGATTCCTTTAATTCTATTTCTTCTGTACAAAATGTAACCATGCAATTTTTACTTTATTATTCCTTGTGTCGGTCAATTTTGGTCAAGTTTTAAAGGAGTAGGATGTAGTATGTTTTAGTACCCATTAGGTAAGGGTGGATACAGGTCTGACAGACTTTCGCCTAAACAGGTCGGACCTGTTATACAATGTATAGGCTTGAGCCTGTCATGTTACCATTAATGGTCTGTGTTTTTTCGGCCTGAGCGGCTGAGCCTGACATGTTAAAAGTCTTACCTGGCCTGAAGCCTGTTCATTAGGCTTGTTAAGAAAAATTAAAAGTTCAAAATAAATTAGAAATAAAAAGTGAAAAACCTTTCAACTCGATATAAAATTTAACCCCCCAAATATTCCCTAAAAGGTCTAATAACATGTTAATTTTGTTTTGGACGTCTAATAACACGTCGGTTATGTAGTTTATAAATTTTAATGTAGTTGATAAATTTTTATGTACTTCAAATTTTGAAAAACTTTGAATTTTAAAAGTGGAGTTTTTTTCTCTTAATAAAATGCATTTTCGGTCTTATGTAACATGTTGAACATCGTGAATTGGACTTTTGTTTGGGGTTAAAATCAAATACAAAACCACTTCTCGATTCGTGAATAAAGTTAGAGACTTATGCAAGTCATGGTACTTATGAATTGAAAAGTAGAATGTACATTGTTGGGTTACACCTCCAAACACCTTTTGAGGATAAAAAAAAGGTCTAATGTAAGGTATAAAATCCATTTCAGTTTGGTTCAAGGAGTAAAATTATGGATCTGTACAATTTATTTTAATTGAAAATGAGTAGCCTTATCATCCAAATTCACACACCTAAAAACATAA